>OX276478.1:0-10000000 GCA_946251955.1 Acronicta psi | reverse complement strand
TCGTTGTCTAGTTTCTCACTAAAATATGTCTCACAAGGCGGGCGAGGATGCAGCAAATCTGATTTTACGTATGCAGGGTACAGTGTTGTTAAAGATTTTGACGCGACCATCTTTGGTCACAAACATGACAAACACAACAAAGATTCTCACAATGGTTGTCTCACGCGAATTAAAATTCCTTTAAAGAGTCACAAAAGGGTCGAAACAATTGTTTAAAAATAGTTTAAGTTATCTTAATTTGCAAAAATTTTGCACATTTGTTGCTCGTTCGATGGAAAATCACGCGGATTTTTTTTTTAATACACCGGTTTTGTTTCATCCATTCAGCAAGTAAAATGTAAAAAGCCGTACATCCCGTGACACGGATAGGTATTCATCACTCTGTGAATTCGACAGCGCTTTTTGTTTTACGCGAATAGCTTGTCTGTACGGGCTATTATCTGACGTCATACATCAACACTGAAATATTTTATCGACGGCTAGTTAGATGTAGGTTACTACAAGAATATAACGTTCTACATTATGTTCGGTTATAATGTAAGAATGTTGAGAGATTTACGGCAATGCCATTGCCACATCTAATTTTAAATATTATAGCCTATCTTGAGATTTAAGAGTAATCCATCGTAAGATTTCCTAATAAAATTAAAATGCATATTTCTCTCATACATACATCACAACTGTATTCTTCGAAGTGTTAAACAGAGGCTTATTAATTTAATATACACCTAGATTCATCAGTATGTCTAGTTTACATGTAATATGGGGCAAGCCTAATGCCATAAACAGCGCACAAAGCCAAACTCCAAGCTGCTTGCTAGAAAATCCCAGAAATACTTTGCTCGACCTGAGAATTGATCCGACTAACGACTATACTAGATTATTGAGGCAGTTTTCACTATTTCTTATACAATTATTATTAAATAAACAATTTGAGTGCAATACATACATGTATGTTTCTCAAGGTTCAATAGGCATGATAAGTATATATATCTCTTTGAAATAACATCCGTTGAGAATATTTACAAAAAGAGATACAATAAAAATGTACATACCTAATTGATTCTATTCAAAACTACATTCAAATGTACTGAGAAGAATATCATCACATATCAACAGTGGTTATGTATATACGCCTAACTACAAATATCAAATAAGCTCCAAAGTTTCTTCTACGTCCAAAATTGTAATCAATTTTATAGAGGAAATTTAATAAGTGCGTGCATTGAATTTAACAGTTTGGACTTATATTTGTTATACTAATCAATAATTTAAAGGTAACAAAACACGAAAAGGACGTATCTATAAAGGACGTATATGACGACGTCTGTGGTCTAGTGGTTCAAGTACCGGACTGCTGATCACGAGGTCGTGGGCTCGATTCCTACAAGACACAAACATTTATGTGATGAACTTAGGTGTTTGTATTTGTCTGGGTGTTTCTTAAATATTATAAGTATGTATTTACAACAAAAAATAAGTATATAAGTATTATATCCTTTTTTTTGTTGTCTAGTACCCATAGTACAAGCTCTGCGTAGTTTGGAACTAGATCGTGCTGTGTAAAAATGTCCCAAGATATTATAAAAAAAAACTGCCAGTTTGACTGTACGTAAGGACGATATGAAAAGAAATTATTTATTTACTATCACGCATGTATCCAAGAAGGATTAGACAGAGGTGTATTAGTAGCATTACATGCACAACATACCAACAGGAAACCGGTTTACTTATCCAACTTCAATATTTTATAAGACACTTTTACTTGAAACTCTACCCTACCCTAGTAATACAAATATCGTCATCGTAAATCCTATAAAGTGAAACACAGCCATCTTGCGTAAGGGCAGTGCGAGGTCCTCATAAATAACGGTTAGGCCGCACCTGTCTAAGGAAAAACGTTCATATTGAAGGAATATTACCCTTTTATCTGTTTGCTTACGACTAAAGAGTTTCAGGACCAACAACGTATAAATACTATGTGTGCTTTACAAAACCCGCCTTTAGTTTTAGATTTTGGAGGGTCTTGTGTTATATATTATGATAGAGAAGCGAAGAGATAGTATCTCAACATAAATAAATCCTTATCTTTACTTTAATATTATAAATGTGCAAGTAACTCTGTGTCTGTCTGTCTGTCACGCTTTGACGCCAAAACTACAGAACCGATTTAAATAAAATTTGGTACGCATATAGTCTAGAACTTGAAAAGGACATAGGCATACTTTTTAATACGAAAAAGGGGCTTTAAGAGGTTGAAATAGGGGATGAAAGTTATAAAAAATACCCAGATCACACGGGCGAAGCCGCTGGCTGAAAGCTAGTGTACTATAATTCAAGGAGATGTCCTATTGTTAGAAATTGAGTCCATAGTCCAACATGCTAGCTTAATCTAGGTTGAAAAACAAATAAAAAATATAAAGGTAAACAAAAAATCTCACAAAAATAGGAAAATGCATGAATACTACCGTAGATTTAGGAGTTAGATACCAGTGTAACAAGATGCAACAAAGTTAAGAGCTAGAGGACATACTACAAAGTTTCGGAGAAACGTAACTAAGGACCATTTTCCGAAAACATATTAAAGAAGCTATAAAAGTGACGAATGTGACGATACCTATATAAAAAGTCTGGATGTATGTAAAATAATACGGGAATAAATAAAAGTAAGATAGGTATGCTGTAATATAGTTATGGTTATGTATATCATAACTCGGAGAGGACGAGCCCGTCATTTGTGACCATCATTAAGTACCCTATTCCGCGCAGCTGGCTCTTGAATTGACGCCGAAGATAATCCGCGCTGTTTTTATTTCAAGGTCGAGGATAAGTTATTTTAAACTCTACAGGGTGACTTTTAATTTACTAGAAAAACTTCGCGTACAAAATTGATTTTGTGTTTTTATGAGTCGATTTCGAACATCTGAAGCACGGTGGGCGTTCACTATGGAATCAGTCGAATTTAACGATTTTAACTAGACATAGAAATCGCTTATAATTAAAATCACAAGAACTATTCAGAATTCCTTTACAACGTAATAAGACACTAAGCTTCGAGGACATTTAAATGTTTTAACTTTAATTAAAATTTAACACCACTTTTAGTATTCAATCGAGTGAAATTTTTGTCGTATTATTTCATAGAAAACAAGTATTAGGCAGTATCTAGCTTTTCTCTCTTGTAGAGATGTTCTTAAATAACACAAAACGCGATCCTCATTTTCTCCTGCAACTGAGATTGGTTAAGTTGAAACTATTCCCTTGACAGTATATTACTTAGATGTAGCCACAGAGGCACAGAACGCTGCTCGACTCCGTGACGTCACTCGTTCCCGGAATGTGCCACGTCAGTCATTGACAAATTCACGGTTATGAAACCACACCCACGACCGAAGCGGAGATGTGTTACAGAATGAATTCGCAAATTACTGACTATGTATGATCCCCTAGTACCAAGACCTTTTTTAAATTCAGGACCAAACAACATTGCTTCTTAACCCTTGGAAAGTGTGTGGTTAGTCATCATTCTCCTCTTAACCTTTTTGATCGGCTTCTAAGATGCGGCTGAATATCATCAATACTTTATCATAAAGCGACTGCCATCAAATACCGCGACCTAATTTCTGGGCAATATCTACCCAAATCGATATCCTGAGGATAAACTGCTTGTCGGGCTTTAACAACAGTTGTAAGTACAGTATAAAAAAACTATATACAAGGTATCACACTTATAATTTGTATTAAACAGTAAAATCACCAGTTTACACATCGCCACCACACTTTTGCTTTTGCGTACTTATTTTGTAAGACCTTTCTGTCCTGGAGGTAATGCTGCATTATCCAATGTACATAATAGCAAAAGAATTTTTAAAACGAGACCGAGAAAATTCCCAGAAAGAAAAGTAATATTAAGGGTAATATGAATTCGTAGAAAAAACCATTTTCTAAACTTAATCAAATTAATTTAAGTACGAAGACCCAGAGAGTGAGACACGTTATTGTTAAAGTGAACTTTTAATTTTAATTATACGAACAACTAATTATTATAAATGATAGAATACAAGGCCCACTTTTCGTAGAGGACAATTTGTTCTCAGTACACAAGGTAAAAACCTTGAAGAATTTCAGGCGTATGTCGGAAGTTTCGAAACAATTGTGCCCAGAATTGTTTAGACTGAATGCGAACAACATTATGGGAGGGCTGCACATTCCTTCATTTTAAATATGTCGGCTACCTCATGTATGTCACGGCTTTGACCTTGTTTTTACAGTATTTTGACCACACTGAGTATACTCGTATTGTGGTTAGACGAACACCATTCTACAGAAAACATTTAGAGTATAAAAATTGTTATTACACAAATATTTTATCCCGTCACAACGTGGGAATCGACCCAGTTACCCGACACACGAAAAAGGGTCGCTCCCTAACCAGCCTATTCAAGTAAACAGGAGCACCTAATCAACTATTAATTTCGCTCAACATTTGCGTCAAAACCAGAGAATCAGAAGCCCGTAGTAATAGTTATCAATAACATTTACATAAATAATTAACAATGTATTCCGTCTGCCGCAGACGTGGGCGGAGCAGGAAGCAACGCCCAGTGTAGAGCCCCGCACAAGTACAAGTAGTTAGTACTGTAACAGAGAAACAGAAAAAGTACAGAAAGCTCAATCTTAGGTGAGCTGCTTCAATAATAATTAAAACATTATATCTATTTTATTATGTTTGGGTAACCAGTCCCAGTCCAAATTCATGGCAGGCTCCATGTAAGTGTATCTGTGTCTAATGCAGTAACTAATTTTATGCAAAAGGAACATACATATTAAAGAACATTTAGACCTTCGCTTGAATATAATACTACCATATAAACTACTGCAGAAACGATTTAGACCTCTGCTTAACCGCTTTTAACAGGTCTGACTAGTTCCTATATTGATTCCATACATATCTGGACACTTTACATCTCATTGAACTAGGAGCCGAGTATAACATTCATAAGGTAAAGACAAAAATATCGACCTGGTACATCTCCTAACAACAATAACCTTCTACACCTTCTCAAGCTAATGGAAAGATTCTAAGCTCTTTAATGTTTTTGTGTTTCACATCTTCGATGATGATACCTTTCTCGCACTTTGTACAAAGTGAACCTCCTGCACTCATCTACTTATTTCCCGTACAACTGTACCAGTTCAGTTGCAACTAACTTGTTAACATTACGTATGATAAATATGCTTCTATTTCTGCCGGCAGTACTAATACTGCTGTATAGATGTATGGTCACGAAACAGCGACACCTACGGAAGACGTGTTAATTTTGGGAATTGCACTTAGAGTAGCATTTTGCACCACCCACAAATGACCGCGTAAACTAATTCAAGTGAAAAACTTTTACTTGTTTATTTTTGTCGAAGCGTTTTCCACTAACACCAGATGTGGAATAAATATTACGTATTCAGTAACGTGTCACATGTTCTATCATGTTGGCATGAGAGACACAAGAATTGGCTATCAAATTAATAGCGACGCCGACTATCCAAGGAGCGCTGGACGAATTCATCACGCGTGGAGACTCACTCAATCCACCTTAAGGAACCTTAGCTAGCTAGCTTTCTGCAGAAAGAAATCTGTTGGATTTACCGGTACCATCAGCTAGTATTCGAATATAAATATGATGGCTTGTAAAAGATTGAAGATTAAAAGACTCATTGCGACAGGATATCTAGTTCATACCATCTTCACAGACTTGATATTCATAAAAAATGGTAAGTACCTATGCCTCTAAGTTCCATAGTTTATTAGTATACACTGCACCAAAGAACACTGGCTGCCATTAATATAATGTTTAGCCCTATCATCGATACAGCAATCTGCAATATATCAGGCTTTACGGCAACCATGTAGTTACACATAAACGTTTCCCTAACTGGATCTTGCAGCTTATCAAGATCGTCTATACGTACACTACATACGTTCACTTCACTTAACCCATGCAACATTGATACACTGTTTACTGCATCATAATCTTAATCGATTATCTGTTATGCTCCGAGCGTTATTGTTTTCGATACTACAGTATCGAGATTACAGCGATTCTCGATTGTATGATGCAATACATAATTGTTGGCAACGGACATTGCTATGGTTCAAGTACTTGAATGCCTGCCGTGCATAATTTAAGCCGGAACATTGATTGGCTATGTGATTTTGATGATTCGGCAATAATTCGGGGTTTATTTCAGTTTTGTTATAGTTGAACCTGTATCCGTTCTAAAACATTTCTAAGTAGGTAGTCGATAAGAGATTAAGCGGGAACCAATCATCCTCAAGAAAAATGTTGACGTCATCATTGCTACACTAAGCTTAGGTAAGGCATTGATGATGACGACGGATAAAGGCGGACTTCCAAAAGACAACAGGAATGTATCAACATATAAAAAAACCCATATCTATGGTGGATTAAAAATAACAAATGAAAAACTACAAGTCAAAATCATTTATTGGCCTGAAAATCGGATATTAAGACAAGTTTAAGATGACAAAATAACCTATAGAATCCTTTACTCACCAAGTTCATAGTAAAAGTAAGTTCATAGTAAAGTCACTACAAACAAACAATTGCAATAGGTAACAAAAGTAAAATGGCGTCTCCAACTGCTATGGTAATAAAACTTTAAACGAGCACTGAAGTTTGCCCTACTTAGGACTTAGTCGATATAATGCAGGTGTCGACATGACCTATAGACTAGTCATAGTAATTTTATATGTCTACTTGAGGTAATAAGCACCGTAAAGGTCTTAACTGGTTTCTCCTGTCTTTGTGAAACTGCTACCTAACCTTTTGAGGAATACAGGCCTGATATTAGGTACATATAATTAGTAAGTATATGTAGTAACGACTAATATAGAAATGTTTTGCAGTTGGCGATTTTTAACATTTCCGTCATAATAAGACGGAGAATAATTTCCCCAAAAAACGTAAAAGAGAAACCCATGTATTAAATTATTATTTCTTCGAGTTTAATTATAAAAATAATAGTATTGGAAAAAATATTATTATTCTTTAATTTTTTTTTATTTCACCTGTTTGGTGCCCAATGGCCGTTCAGTGTTCGATAAATTAGAATATCCAAACAAAGCGATAACAAACGTTGTTATGCGAACATATTATTATAGGTACTGTCTAATGACAAGATTTATGCTGACTTACATTATTTTGTATACAATGCAACATAAATTGCTCACAACAACTAACAAACACCGCAGACAGCCTATTTCCATTCATGACGTAATATCAACCTAATCGAATGCTGTTTCTACTCAGTTCGACTACTGAGTACATCGAGTGAATTCATATCACATTGCACATCGATTATTATGATCCAAGTACTGGTACAATCGACGGCAGCGATCGTTGGCACGCCCCGTTGCCGGTGGCCTAACAAAAACTCTTCGCGCGAATAATCATTCACTATGGTAAGAGCACGTGCCAAAATACTTCACCACGCGACTGTACCGTACAATTACCTTTTCGACGTCCTTAACGCTTTAGACATACGGTTGAATTTTGAATAGAATTTGCTTTGTTGACAGTACAATCATAGTGAACTATAGTGCTGTATTTACGAATTGTACGTATGATTTTTATTTCATTGGATTAACTGGCACGTTGTTTATTTTAGCTGTTAACTATGATTGCGTGCGCAACTAGGATTACTTAGGGAAAACAAATATGAATATGTTAATTAAACCTAGTGCTCACTTTTGATTACTATATAAATATATAGGGATTATCAGGAATCTATAGTGCTGTAGATCGCTGATGCGATTTGACTTTTGGGACTTTTACAGTAACGTTAATAATATTCAGAGACGCCGAAAATTAGCCGCACGAGAAATTGCATAATATTGCATTTTTATTCCTTCTAGTAGAAGTGATAGAAGCAGTGATAGCCTAGGGGTATGACCACTGGACTGCCAAGTCAAAGGTCTCAAGTTCGAATCCTAGGCACGCACCTCTGACTTTTCGAAATCATGTGCGTAATTATCACTCACTTTAGCGGTGAAAGAAAACATCGTGAGGAAACCTGCATGCCTGAGAGATATTTTCGACGGCATGTGAAATCTGCTAACCCGCATTAGGCCAGCGTGGTGGACTATGGCCTAATCCCTCTCATACTGAGAGGAGACCCGTGCCCAGCAGTGAGACAGTTAATGGGTTGATGATGATGATTCCTTCTAGTACGTATACCGTACACACTTAGTAATTTGTTATCCAATTGATTATTAATGTTATCCATTGTTTCCAGGAATAAACAGCTATAGTTCTGTATGCGATAAGGATAAAATGAAAGACGGATTGTTGGCTCGTGTCGACCACGTGCCCTAATCAATATGCGGACTGAATCGAACACAATAGCCGAATATGTTATTTACCGAAATACTTAGATAATTTAAATAAATTCTCTTATAAAATTTTAATATCCTGCATTGTGTTAAGAATTCATGATTAGCTGTCGTAGATATGTGCTAAATAATGAATGAGTTGTGAATCATTTATATTTGGCATATTCGGCATTCACTCAGGCGCCTTTACGGTAATACGAAGTAACGATCTATTGTTAGTAACATTTTAGCGGTAATAGACTATATAAATTAATATATTTTTCAAAGACCAAAGTGTAGAGTCGTTTTCGCAGTACTTAGTCTAAGGATTACTCTCATATTTACTAGTTAGTGTAAGTTCACTGTTCTTCTTTAATATTCTAGTTCTAAACGTGAAGACTTGTTATTGGCTGTCAGATAACTGTTCAAGAATGTAGTGTTTTAATTTGCTGTAAGTCTTCCATATTGTATAAATAAATAATTATAGGTATCTATGCAGTTGATATTGCAGATTGCTGTTCCCACTGTGTATGTTCACTTGTTCAGTCAATACATTTCTCTCTCGGTAATTGGAAGTGCAAGGATAAATCAACAGTGATTCCTGACATTTTACTCGTTCTTGTGACGCAGTATGAGAATTTGACGCTTTGGTACCCAAATTATTAGGTCAATTGATTAGTAACGCTTTCAGGGTCGTTTCGATAGTTTGACACACGATTGTCGGCTTCGTGATCTGGAGCTGGCTTAGGGTGATTTAATATTTTATTTATTACATGCAAAAACATTTAGGTACGGTGCATAAAGACGACGCGTAAGTTTTTGTGCGTCAGTATGCACTCTTAAATTAATATAACAAGCATAGGTATGCAATAACTGACAAACAAAATACAACAAATCGCCCTGTGTCGTGTCATACAGTCACTGCACAAATCTGACAAGTAAAGGAATCTAATCGGAATCAAAACGTTTGTAAAATCGAAAATCGAAAATATTCCCCATATAACCCTTTTCAATTTCATTGATAACAGGCTTCGAGCTTTGTGAGATGGTGACAATATATAGCACCCTGTTATACTCTGTTAGTCTGTCTGTATAGAGCTTTCGGCAGAATGCAGAAGGCATGCAGTATGTATCAAAAGGCAGATCTTTTTGATTGTCTGCATACCTAATCATCGTCGTCATCATCATCATATACCCTTTCTCTTGTCCCAATTTATTTTTTGTCTACATACCTAGCCCTCGGGTAAAAAATAATTATTTATAACACTATGTCAAGACGAATTTCGTCAAAATATTTGTCGACCGTACATGTCAACACAATATTGTATTGTTGATGTAAATTCAGAGTAAAATTAATATCACCCAGCGTGAGCCAATTTGTACTGAGGCTTTGGCTTCAACCAATATTCTGCGGGTGACCGCATGTAACGGGGAATCGTGCGAATCAAAAGAAATGAGTGATGACATTTTCAATCCCGTTGTTCCATGCTCGGTCTCTGAAAACGAGTAGAAGTTCTCCATTTAAATATTTACCGAAATTGCTAAAATTCTTATGAAACTAGAATACAACCTTTATTAAATGAGCAGGTTGGATGATAATGGAGTATAAACACACACAAACTAAATGCATTTTTCCCAAATTTTCTGTTAAAACATACCACAAAAGTATGTATTCTCGTCTCTCTAGAAATTTCTATATTTTTCTAAGCGACTACATAAGTTATAAAAATATTATTCATCTATGCCATACCTTCTTTCATCCCCTTTAGTGATCGTAAAAACACAGGCACACCCCACTGCTTTATTACGCATTACATATGGCTAATAAAAAGCATACATAACTAGTTGTTTTTATAGATATTTATTGTATTTTCCCTTGTTCTTACCACTGTGACAATAAAGTTTCTTTTCAACTGGTGCGTTGAACAGTGACGAACACCCGCGGCGCTATAACTTAAACTAGTTAAGTTAACACAATAAAACGTAACTCTAAATTAGCTCCTCGTTTTACAAGCAATAAATTTAATAGAGCCCTGCGAGGGGGGTAAGTCACGCTTAAAATGTAACTCGGCGACAATTCGTTTATAGAATTGCGAAGTTGACGCAAGATTAAAAGTTATATAGAATTACATTTCGTAATCGGCTTTGACTGTGCAGTCAAAGTACGCGAAGAAGAAAATAATTATATCCCAACTTCCATCTATACTCGTACAAAAGAACTTGTATTCGCGCCTTAGGTTATTTTACCTTTATATAGCATTTTTTAGGTACTAAAGGCAACCTTAAACTAAGTAATTTACCGAATTACGAGTTCAATGTATTAATTCTTATTTTTTTCGTTGAAACTTTATTTAAGAGTGAGCAATAAGTTAAAACCATAAATAATACAAGTTGTTGTCAAGATTTCAGTATTTTTGAAAAGGTACGCTTCAATGGACGGCTACGTTTAAACCAAATGCTAGGTGGCATATTTCACACTGGTGACGTCATTGCACGCGCTGCTCATTATCAATGCCTGGCTCGTAGGCTTCGTCTGTCATCCAGACATGTAACGGATTGAAAGCTATTGTACAGTATGGACATTACGATCAATGCATGTTATGTCATTCGGCTGGCCTTTTGATATGAGAGTTCAAAGAAACATCGCAAATAAAATACATCATATTTATGACTTGATTTAACTTTTTTTAAATATTTTTTTCGTTGTTCTGATTAGTTCTAAGTAAACCCCTCAAGCTTCATGAAAAATCATACAGGGGAAACTAGTTTTTCTTTTTATGATATTAAAAGGAAAAATGTTACTGCTCTTTTCTGACCCGAAAATGCAGACATCAAATATTTTATCATAAAAATATTATATTTGTTCATGTAATTTGTGCTCGCGTTGCGCATAGGGGCCAGTCAAAAATCATGTTGAATAATCAACTTTTTCTGTATATAGGCTTAGGAATATTACTGAGACCCCGAGGGATGAGGGACGAACGACACAGGGGGCCACTTGGCTATGAGTGGCTCAATTTGTATTGATGAATGAAGATTAGTGTAGACTTCCCTCTAGTGTCAACAGAACTGTGTCAACAATAGGATGTCATACTCATCGGCGATTGGGATATCGTGTATGCTCCTTTGTTTATATAAGATGACATGTGTAAAATAAAACAGATGCTTTAAACTAGGTAGGGTTTTAAACTATAGGAATAGGTAGGTAAAGAAGTAGTAGGCAAGATGTTTTATTTTTAACTAGCTGTCCCGGCAGACCTTGTTCTGCCCCGGTAGAATTATCTTTCGTATGCCTTTTAGTTTAGTTGATTGGAGGTTGCATATCATTTCTATTTCTTCCTAACGTTGTTTTGTTTTGATTGACGTCAAATGTTTGACAGCCAAAGTGGTATGGGAAAAGAAAATTGTTGTTTTTACTTTTTTCCTCGTATTTTTTAGGATTTTTCTCTCCATAAGAACCTTCCTCAGACTTCACCAAACACAACAAAAAAGAAATCAGCCAAATCGGTTCAGCCGTTCTCGAGTTTTGTGCTTAGCAACACATTTAGCAATTCATTTTTATATTATAGATTTGATATGAACTTTATACAATAGCAATAAAGCTCAAATTGATTCTACGTTTTAGTTAGAAAACGTTTGTATGTGAAAAAGAAAAGGGTTGTTTTTAGGGTTTTCCCGGCAACTATTCGATTTTTTCTCGCCGTAAGAACCATCGTTGGACTTCAACGAACATTTAAAAAAAAGAATTGGCCAAATTGGTCCAGGCGTTGTTGAGTTATGCGCTTACCAACACATTTTGCGATTCATTTTTATATTATAGATGAATTGTTGTATTTAGAATCACATAAAAACACCCAGAGTAGGCAAACAATTTACGTAGGTCATACCAATATTTATTCTGTGCAGGGATTTGATCCCTTCTGGTTGCTGCAAACATGAACATTTTTAAAGGAATGCTCTCACTTCAAGAATTTCCATAATTTACGAAAATTTAATAAGTAGGTACGTGTTTAATTATAAATGAAAAATTTCTGCTGACGTGAAGTAGTTTAGTCGTAAAATGGTGTGATGTGTTGAGAATTTATTCTATTCAATGGGTGACTTTCCCGTTAGTGACCCATTGAATTATTAATTTTAACCCATTATTAATTAAATAGAATACTATTATTATTTTAATAGAATAGTATCTAAAATTCTCTAAAATTATCTAAAAATTATCTAAAATTATGTAAAATCTAAAATTATCTATTAAGTCTAAAAAAAAAGTAAATAAAAAAATAGTAGATAAAGTCAAGCCATCCATGTTATTATGATATGAATTTCTTAGATGTATATCCAAATACTGGATGTGTGAATCTTAACGAATCACACGCGGACCACGTTATGCCGGCCATTACACATCCGATACATCAGTAGCGAACACAGACACGTTTCTTCCCCATCGTGTGGAGAGGAATTCTTAGCCGTCAACTCACACACTCAGTCCATAATCTACAGACATCAGACATAAGACATACAGACATAATTACTAGAATTCTTTGAATGTCTAGCCTCTAGTAATAAAATCGTTAATAGCCTTTCTATGGACATAAAGTAGGTAATAGAATATATCTTTTAGAAATATGGTTTCAGAGAAAGTTTATATTTAGTACGTGTCATCACTGCGTTATTAAGATAAATCAAAGGTATTGACTGTATCAATTTGAAAATAAATAATACGCATTTATTAAATAAATAAAACTAAAATTTTGGGGTACGGAAAATCTTCATGAATCATCCGCCACCTGGGGATACACAGGGTATGAGGAACCAGTACCGCCTTTCCTTGCCTTCCTTACTTAATAAAATTATTGGAGATCCTAATTTTCCAATATACCCTGTCTGTCCAGTCCAAGTCCAGTCCAAGTCCAGTCCAAGTCCAGTCCAAGTCCAGTCCAAGTCCAGTCCAAGTCCAGTCCAAGTCCAGTCCAAGTCCAGTCCAAGTCCAGTCCAAGTCCAGTCCAAGTCCAGTCCAAGTCCAGTCCAAGTCCAGTCCAAGTCCAGTCCAAGTCCAGTCCAAGTCCAGTCCAAGTCCAGTCCAAGTCCAGTCCAAGTCCAGTCCAAGTCCAGTCCAAGTCCAGTCCAAGTCCAGTCCAAGTCCAGTCCAAGTCCAGTCCAAGTCCAGTCCAAGTCCAGTCCAAGTCCAGTCCAAGTCCAGTCCAAGTCCAGTCCAAGTCCAGTCCAAGTCCAGTCCAAGTCCAGTCCAAGTCCAGTCCAAGTCCAGTCCAAGTCCAGTCCAAGTCCAGTCCAAGTCCAGTCCAAGTCCAGTCCAAGTCCAGTCCAAGTCCAGTCCAAGTCCAGCCCAAGTCCAGTCCAAGTCCAGTCCAAGTCCAGTCCAAGTCCAGCCCAAGTCCAGTCCAAGTCCAGTCCAAGTCCAGTCCAAGTCGATAGAGAGATTAGATTAAATTGGTTTGATCCGTTCTCTATCTTTAGAGCCATTTCAAAGAAACCCAACTAAACACCGATGAACTACGTATGGCTACACATCTGCGAAACCTTTCGAGGAATACAGGCGTTATGTCCACAGTTAGCTTACAAAACCAGATGAGTTGCTAATATTACAGTGTCGCCAGACTCCATTCTACCACCTTTATGTTCTAAAATACCTTGACAAAATAATAAACCAACGTTTATCATAACAATGTTTTCACTTAGAAACTTGACAATGAGTCGCAGGTTCGCCCATAATGGACGTGTAATTTAGGGAAACGGCCCAACATCCGGGCATTTTAATTCAATATAAGTAGATGTGGTAAATAAAAAAAGTATTTATCGTAAATGGACTATAATGGATAGTCAGCGTACCGTGAATAGAATTGTAATGCGCTTGGAAAACGTGGCCCGCTGAGGACATTTATGTGGGAAATGCTGTGTCAACTGTGTGAACATTGTTGCCTTCAAATCATTTGTGTTAATGTGCAATGTCCTATGGAAAATTAGGTTGCATTTTTTTTGTTAGTGATGTACCTACCAGTCAGGTGGTGACGAAACTCCATTGACTATTTTTTTATTCGTTTATCAAGAACAGCTTGATGATAAAGATGTACCGACTCATCGGCAAAAAAAATCTTTTTAAACATTCACTGTATTCAACCAGCTATTGCCCGCAGTTTTACTCACATCTTAAAAAAAATAATTAAAATTTACCTATGTCATTCCTCGTTTTTTCTTCAATACAATGTTTTTGCTTGCCAAATTGTCCAACTGTTAAGATGTAACAGACAGTCAGACGGTTACTTTCGCAAATTATAATATCATAGTATGGATTTATTAATCAAAAGTAAGAGTTGATAGAGTTAACAAAAGTGTTAAGTAAGTTTAAGGCTTAAAAAGTCGTATAGGCTGTACGCTTTCACATTCCTGCCACCTTCGACCCGGCTACACACCGCTAAGATGTCAAATTCTGATAATATTGTCGCCATTCAATTCTGTTGGACATTTAAAGTAAACTATATCCTGTTGTCACAACCGTGTATATTCTAAACACACAGTTCACCGGTCATAGGTCATAGAGGGCGAGCCTATTGATATAAACCTGCCACAAATCCAAACATCGAGCTGCTACTAACTGGGACTGGGTTTTCCTATGAAATCAGCCTCTCAGTCCTGGTTTTATATACCAGGATTCTGCGTCAGTCGCGATTAGACCACTCTAACGAGCTGCAGTAAATTCATAGCTTCAAATATAAAGAGAAATATATATGTACGGCACATAGGTAGGATGCCTTAAAAGAATCAAGTTTTGGACACTAACGACCTAGCCTAGCCTGACAGGGTCAGGTCCAATTACTTACCGTTATTCTGATCATTCGCACATCCTTCCATAGCTAGTGCCTTTAATTGACGTCAATTTATAAATGTCAATAATCAATTATATTTTTATTGATTTATCATTTCCTTACCACTGATATGGGTAGCGCGCATATACATACAGTTTTGCTCTTTACTAAACTGTTTGATATAGTTTTGAGGGCTTTCATTCAATACAGCTAAGAAATGTCTTGATTAAACAAACTTTTGTAAAACAGAATGTGGTATAACTTAATATGATGTTAAAATATTGAGTACTTTAGTTCCATACATTCTACCGCAGTCAGTGGCGTCTACAAATAGTCTACAAATTAAATTATACCAATCTACGCAAAATTATATTGAAACAAATAACAATACTAGGTATATACTGAAATTAAAATAGTCAAAACATTTAAAAACCTTGAAAATATATTTGATTGACATTTAACCAGATAAGATTTTAAATATAAATGCCTTTATATTCCTATAAGTAATAATGTTCATACCGAGGTAAAATATTAAAAATATTTGCAAGTCAGCAAGTTGAATAACGCTAACTTTCAAATTATAATCACCGTTGTATGCTAGGTTTGACCTAATTTGTGACTAGCTCAAAAGTTTAGGTAATACATTATCAACACGCATGACAAAAGGAATAGTGATGTAACCAGCGCGTCACGTGTCAAATTATATCGAGCTCTATCAAATTATAATTTGTGTAGAGTCAATCAGGTATTGAAATGTGTATGTACAATGAATTACGCGCTTGATTGAACGTAATACCTTCTTTACCTTTTGCCTAAAGAAAAACACAATCTAGTAACCCGGTAATCAAAATTCCCGGTGATAGGTATCTAGATATACTATGTATAACTGCACCTCAACGTTAGTGGACCTCACCACTACCGTTGCGCCACGTGTCATGGGTTCGATTCTCACCCGATACATATCTATGTATTATATAATATCTAATGTATACTTTGTATTACCTAGTTTATCTTAGGCCAAAAGTGTTTATCTTGAATAAATTATTATATTATTATTATTATATATATATTTGTGTGTTAAACGGATATTTGTTTCTATTCTGACGATTCTCCGCGATACAGGACTTGTTGGCCAGGTCCTTGAGCAGTCTTCTTAAAACAAGAAACGATTATAAATCCTAGGACTAGATAGCATTAAAATTAAATACTAGGTATCTACTTATATCTAAGAGCACTTTATGACTCTCAAAAGTAATTACTGAACCCACTTAAGACTTACAATGTCATATACTATACCTACTTGTTTCAATACCTTTTGTTTCACTACAGTCAAAACACTCCTGGATTTTCCTAATACCAAAGAAACATATTTACAAAGCAATTTGTCTATAAAGGCGCCCAACCTAAAGCTTGATTCACAAGAACCCAACCAAACGTACACAAACACTTTTAGTACAATCACTCCCCCACTTTTTGGTAAAACAATAGGTCACTACCAAACAAGGCGTCACAGTCCAGTGAAGGAAGTGAACAAACAACTTCTGGCTATTTTCGTACAGTCAGCAAAACAGATTAGATTACCAACAAATATTTGTATTGGTGTAACTTTTATTTATTTTATTTTACGGAAGGCTTACAGACTGATAAACATTAAGTTATTAACAATTTGCTAATTATTACAATGCATATTACCTATCGTGATAGCTATGTTTGTTAGCTTTTAACTGCCAGACCCTTCAGGAAATACAGTCTGCTACAGCTGTACCTACTTACCTGAAGAGTTAAGAGTTGTTACTACACGTAGGTACTGCCACAGGTTGGTCAGTTTGTTTTCTACCTTGTTATCCGCGGTTTCGTACTCATATCCCAAAGAACTTTTTGAGATAAAAGGTTTCCACAGGGTTCCTCAGGTTTCCTTGCCAAATTTTATTGAAATCTATTCAGCGGTTTAAGCAGACTGAGTTACTTTCGCATTTATCATAATTATTAGTATGGATACGCAACGCACTTACGCACGTTGTCTTGCAAATTGCCTCTCCATGCATTTGCTGTTTGCCTACATAGGTAATTCATTGCGTTTTTAGAAATTCGTCGCAAGTTTATGTGAACATAGAGGTATATCAAGTTCGACGTTACCTTTATCCGTTCACATACACCCACGTGGATTAGCACCCGCCTACGCACGGAGGTATGTACTTGACCTAGTGGTAGAGTGCACAAGGCAAAAGCTTAAAACATTATCTTCAAGAGTTTTGTTGAGACAAATCAGCCTACACATAGATAAATATAGTATCTTACTGATAAGATCTGCTAGAATATACTGTTCTGCTGATTTTGGGAATTAAAGCATCTCTATTTATTTGTGCAAGTAGTAATAAAAATAATGAATACATTATTTTACATAGTAGGTACGGTATATTTATGTTTTTCTTGACTATTATGTGTTATATAATCTCCACAATTATCGTTTAGAAAACGTAGCTTCTATCACCCAAGATGTTGTTTATACCTCTTTGTTGATTTCTTATAAACCAATATGTTATATTTAGTAATCGAAGAAGCACCCTCACATGAGGATGTTTAATGAATGTAGATGAAGCGAAAGTGGTGTGCCAGCATCGTAGCAAGTGGAAATCTATAGAATCTGCCTACTACAACGAGAGACACGCATGAAGATATGTATGCAATCAAAAGTCACAACCAATAGCTACATTTTTTCAGATGTTGCGAATAATATCGTAAAAAAATAAGATAGAAACTGTAAAACCACATTCTGAGGATAGAGTTCTACTGAGAAAGTTGGAAAATCGTTATAAATAGCTTTTACTTAAAGGAGAGTTGCGCCACTGAAGAACATTGCAACCCCTGCCACCTTGAGGCCAGTGATAAATACTACTTACGTGAAATCCTCCTGTTTACTGCCCCGGACGACGAACATTCTGCTTTACGAGTTGACACACTTTTAAAAAACGACTCGTGTGTCGTTAAGTTAACGCTCTTCCTGATTAACGTTAATTAATGAATTAAAAACTCGTTTCCAGCGCTCCCGACACATGCTATACGAAAGCTCAAAAATATATTTCTGGTTTTACGACGAGAAAATATTGCACTTTTATAAATTTGGCATTTTGTGTAATGTGTAAAAATATCTACTATACATTTTGGATTCGACTAATTTGAAACCTATATTCTACATAATAATTAAATAATATCAAATAAGATGAAAGGAAGAACAGGTAAGATCTATTTCATAAAAACATGAAAATGAAAATTGACGGCATAAAGAAACAGATCTTATTAGCTTAACAGAAACGTCTTATAGTCTCATTGTATGTATCTACAAAAGTGAACCAAATTCAATCATGTAACCTGCCTCATCATACTCGGCTCACGACGCTCCGTATATATATAAAAATGTTACGTAACTGTACACAAACTCTACGGACCGTTGTTGGTGACTGCAAAAAATATAAAATCGATATAGTTTTTGTTGTCGCTGTCTCATCGAGATGTGCTGTTATTTATTGACCACCAGATTACGCAAATTATATAACGCGGTTTTCCTGTTCACCATATTTCCAAAGTTTATTTATTGTCTACCCTTTTTGCGGTTGATAATATTCTCGAATATTTTTGAAGGCTGTATTTTGCGGTTTAAAGCACAACGTAACATTAAGTATTGCAGAAATAACGGAAGAGCTACGGGGACCTAAAAAACACAAATTATAAATTGAGATAAATTGCTTTCGTCTTCTATAGAGCTTCTTTTGTTCATATTTATGACAAGCAAAAAGCGACAGATCGTTAGCACAATGGTATTCAGGTTAATTTAAACAATAAAGTGTTAATGTTTGCTATAATAATAGTTTTAAAAGTCATCGCATAAATGGTCAGAAATTCGTGAGTACAGACGGAAACTACTTTCTTTTTAACTGTGTCATTTTGTGCTTAATCGTTACAGTTGCCATTTATATTTATGTATTCACCTCACAGTTCGCACACCGCACCGGTACAGAGAAAATTGAGAAAAACTTTAAATGGAAATGAGCATTTCAAAGCGAATGCAAGCAAGTGGGGCTTATTATATAGCTGCCTATTGAAGGCATAGATGGCGGCCATGTTTGCCTCTCATTTTTATTCTGTTTACATGGACCAGCTGCTCCATTTCTGGCCCGGCTCGTAAAAACTGAATTGGAAACAGAATAAAACATGTATTCTTAATGTTAGTACTGGTACATTTACTACTTTATGTAATGGCAATAGTAAGAGGGCAAGGGAGTGCATTAAAATAATCAATTTCGTTTATAAACTTCTTTAATTACATATCTATACAAACATCAGCCAATTGAATTACAACTACACAATAATTTACAGTCTTTCCGATTAATACTTAAAACATTTTTTCATTTAAAAAAGTAATAAATATGAAGAAGCAAACCTTTTCAAATGCGAAAATTTGGTATCGTTATTGTACAAAAGTTACACATAATAGCTATTTAAGATACTCGTAGATTATAAAGTTCTATAAATATTTACAACTTCGGACGATTTTCGTCTATAACAAAACAAGTTCTTTAGGGTTCGCCTAAGGCTAAGGACTAAGGCCTACAGATCAAATATTTAAGAGATCCTTGGGTTAATGTTAACTGAGGTCTTTCATACCAGGTACGTTTGAACGGTGTGCTGAAATACTACGGACTGCGGTTGATTGTGTCGACCTTGGAAGTCATTGGAGGAATAATCCGAATCTATCGTGGAATAGATGTGTTCGGACAGCGGCCGGTCGCACGGCGAGCGTTCCGCTGAGTTGGCAGACTTGCCGCACAGGGTCTGGCAGGTACTGTTCAACACAGACGCGTCCATAGTATAAGTATTAGAATTTCTTCCATAATTTAGTCTCTTCAATTTCTGTCCGTGCCGCTTAGATGACGGCATAGCATAACGTAACCTTTCCCAAAATCGTTTCTCTTTCCACGTTATCTCCAAACCCGTTTTGAAATATGACTTCAACTCCGGGTCTCGTGGGATGAGCCCTACGCTCACTATTATTAATTTATGTGGATTCTTTTGAAGCGCTTTCTGTAAAGCTTGACGGAACTCTATCTGTGACCACTCGGTTAAGATAAAATTCTTTGTTAAAACTACTATGATACGCCTCGACGCCTCGGTGGCCTCGACCACCAAGTCAGGGAACTGAGCGTACGTCGCTTCGAACTGTGGCACGTCTCGGTAATGTAAGCAGAGATGGTATGACGGATAACCGGTCTCTAATTCACGAGCAAGCGATTCTACGACGAACTCCTCGTCTTTAGGGCTATAACAAATATATGCGTCATAAAGCTTATCAGCGTCCTTAAAAGCGCCCGCTAAAGGAGAGAGCTTAATTCCACAATTCGAATACAACCACATCCTACAAGCGTATCTAAATGTGAAGACTAAAGCTAATATTAATAAAATAAGCATGAACCCAGTCAAAGCCGAGGCCAATAACGGCAAGTTGTGAGACACGAAGAACGCGCTTATCATGGAGGTATCGCTTATTTCACTGCAAACTGTCACATTTAAATTCAATGGCTTCTTTGCCGGGTTCATGTTCTCATTCACACACCACAGGTTGGGAGTATCGATTATTTTCTCAACATTCTGCGAAACATAAGTTAAAAAACCTTGCAAATATTTACAATCACAGGACCAGTTGTTACTACCAATATATAATGTTTGTAACTTCTTGTTATTGTCTAAATGCCACAGACCGTAATTTACGAGTCTGTTTCCATCCAGGCGCAAAACTTCGAGAGCTCCCAAAAGGGAAAAAGTTTCATTTGAAATGTACTCAATTAAATTACTTTGAAGATACAGTTCTTTTAAGTTGCTTAGCTTTGAAAACTCAAGACCCAGCAATTGTTTCAGTTTGTTGTTGTCTAAGTGCAGTATTCTTAGATCTCTTAGTTGGCTGAACGTATTGTTGTGAACGTTTATGATATTACTTGAGTTGAGATATACAACGATAGCTTTACGCATTAAATCGAAAACAGATTCGTTAAGTTCACTATAAATATTACCATCTAAATATATATGAGTAGCATCAACAGGAAAATTGTGAGGTATGGCTTTCAATTGTTTGACAGAACAATCAACAACGCTAGTACTTTTCGCCGAATCGTGATAACACGAACAATTAATTGGGCACAGTGTTTTGCAGTTACAGTTGTTGAAATCGCAACAATGACAACCTTCGGGGCAGTAACTATCGTATTTGCACAAAAAGTCTTTGATATGCAGAGAACTGACCGGGAGATATTTCACGCCGCGTACGTAGGATTCCTTGCAGATTACATTCTCCAAGTCCATTACGCGCGGATATTCTCGGGACGTAACGGAATTAATGAGTAAAAGCCATTTCATTGTGCAATCGCAACGAAAGGGATTACCACTAATGTAAAACTCAGGCAACACGCGATCATCTGCCACTCTCGAAATACGTAAACTATTTATGTCCAAACTTTCAATCTCATTGGCATACATATCGACTCGAGTTAAATTTCTCTTTTCAAGGAATGTATCCGTTTCTATACTTGTAATAAAATTATTATTTATAAACAAAAGCTCGACACTGTTTGGAATCGACATCGGTGACAAAGTTACTAAGCGGTTATGGCTTGCGTCTAATGTTTTTACGTGTAACTCATTTTGAATTTTATAGTAATTACCAAGAATTTCAATGAAATTAGCGTGGATGTCCAACCATTTCAAGCTTCCCGGTATGAAAGCGTAATCAAACCAAACCAAATGATTTTCGGATAAATTAAGCCATAACAGTTTAGTCAAAGCTACGAACACCCCGTTAATGTCAGAAATGAAATTGCCGTCCAATCGCACGGCTTCCAATTGGGTATTCTTTTGAAAGGTTTCTGTCTCGATTGACTGTATTTTATTTTTCGCCAAATTAAGTACTTGCAGGCTCGGCAAGCCCCAGAACATACCCGCGGTAAGGTTTCCAATTTGATTGTCGATTAAACGCAACCCGGTCAATTGCGATAGGTTTTGGAATGAACTGTTTGTTATCTCTGTTAATAAATTTTCACCTAAGTCTAGCGATTTCATGAATGGTATTTGCAAAATTGCATCTGGGATTTTCTCAATCTTATTAGAGCTTAGATCTAATTCTTTCAAATCGGAACAATTCCCAAATGCATTATCGCTGATGTAAGATAGCATGTTATTATTTAAATTTAATTTATTTAATATAAACAATCCATTAAACACTTGATCTTCAATAGCCTGTAACTTATTCTGGCCTAAGTTCAATGTGTGTAGATTAAAAAGAGGTGAAAACGCGTTATCCTCTATGAACCCTATGGTGTTATTGTATAGATTTAAAATTTGTAAAAAGAACAAGTCTTTGAACATGATGCGCGTGATCCGTGCGACCGCGTTATGGGACAGGTCGAGCACGATTAATCTTATTAGACCACCGAACGTTTCATCTTCTATGTGGTCGCTCCTCAATTTATTCGCCGAAAGATCTAAAACGAGCAATTGTTCCAACCGATTAAATATTCTCTTAGGCAAAATTTCCAGTTCATTATTTTGTATATAAATTTCTCGAATTTCCCTAGTATTATGAAATAATCCATCTGGTAAATAACTAATAGCATTATCTGAAAGGTTTACAACTTTTAACGACAGCAAGTCACTAAAAACTTCGCCTGGCAGTTCATTTATTTTATTATTTTGAAGGAATAATTGTGTCAACCGGCGCAAATGTAAAATTTCTGAGTCAGCCGGCAACGACATGATGTCGTTATAACTTAAATCTATAGTCTGCAATGTGGACCCGCATTTATGACCGAAACCCAGTTCATCGACAAATTTGATTTTGTTGTGCGTTAAATTAAGTGAGATAATATTTTCCAGGGCGCAAAACAGGTCTGATGGTATTTTTCTTATGTTATTGTGGCCTAAGTCTAACGTGTGTAGCTCTCTCAATCCATTGAACGCTCCCAGGGACAGTTCCAATTCTTTGTTGTTGCTCCAGGCGTTGTTCATAGAACGAATCTTCAAAGTCTTCAGCCCTCGTAAGCCCTCGAACGCATTGCCCGGAAGTCGTAGGATTTTGCAGTTATCTATGGTTATCTCCGCCAAACCTTGCATTCTTCCGAAGTGATGGTCTCGCAGTGAGCTCTCAAGGAGCAGCGGGCTGCACCGGATCGCGAGCCGCTCCGCGCCATCCGAGTGCATCGAACCGGCGACATCCCTGTCCGACGACAATGTCCGTACGTTGCACTCCACCAAACCATTCTCACCGGACACTCGGAAACAAACATCTGCATCGTCAGGCGCTTCCGTAAGCGCCGCGCCCATCACTAAACAAAAGAATATCGCGTTAATTATCATTTTAAACGGCACTGTGTCCATATCATTTTCGTCACTTGTCAGTATAGAGTTTTGATGAATGAAAGTTGAGTTCGTAAGTCGCGTACGGTCATGTTCAGCGGTTGTCTACGCGTGTACTACACGGGAACGATTCGATAAAGACGATTATGAGCGATGTAGTAAACAGAGCAATGTGCGACTGTGTGCGGCGCAGCATGGCAACGCAAGCACGCGATCCCCCCGCGGTGGCGAGGCCGCGACTGCCGCGTACAATGAAATGCCATGAATGTGCGGCGGCTTGGAGGGAACGGACCGCACCAGCATTTCTATTGCCGCATAATAAGTAACCCTCGTAGTTTTGACTTTTGTACGAAACGGAAACCGTTACGCGACTTTGTTTTCATTAATTTTATCCGGGATTACGAACTAAAAATTAAAAGAGATAAATAAAAAAGCATACAAGCTAAAACGACCATCATTAACTTAAAAAATTTATAAAAATAAAGAGATGTTTTATTTACTTGACTTGTACCGAGGTGCTACTTACTGGAAATGTTATAGGATAACCCAGCAACACTTTTCACGAGGCGGGAATCGAATCCAGAACTTTCGCGTGCCAGTCACGATTACGACCACAAGATCAATGAGGCAAAATAAACAGACAGTACACACATCTTACACACACGCCTTTTTCCCATAGAGGTAGGCAGAAACTGGAGTCCGCTATTAGCTAATATTCTTGCATACTCCTTTAGCTTCCTCCACGTTCAAACATCTTGTCATACACACAGACAGTTTAACCCAGTAAATGTAGCTTGCACACCATGTGTGCAAAAAAATTGGCGATTTTTTTTATCATGGAAATTCGTAAAATTATATTTTTCCTGCTTTAATTTGCAATAATTGTAGGGAAACGAAAAGGATGGCGATAATAGTCATATATGCACCCGTATACTGCACATTTTTGCATAGGTTGCATTCTAATCGCGTGAGAGGACCTACCTATACAATATGGCCTAAAGGAGGATACATGAAACTTCATGAAATATAATTCTCATCTGGAGGTGATGAGGATCAATATACCTACAATTAAATTAAGTCCGCATTTCTTAATGAAATTGCAAATTCAATAATAATAACTTTAATTTGGGGTCTGTGGTTTTGCCTCTATCTAAAAACCCTGCGTACAGGTAGCCCGAGCCGTGCACGGGACACATTGCCATATTTGCACCTGGTGTTCCGGTTGTTGACAAACCAGTCACCGAATCTAACGAAATTTTATGCTACGGTTAGACTTAATTTTATTTTTTTATTATATTTTATTTATTTAGGTTTACCAACAATTGATTACATTAAAATAAACACTAAATACATTTATGAATAAAAACAATAACGTAACAATTACATAAAGGTAAACACGGCATATGTGACAATATTGCTTATTAATTACAGTAAGCTAACGTAAGACAGTCTTTACGAAGAAACGGTCTGACTGTGAAAAAATTGTTATTCACTATCGGGCAAGCCACTAAGAGTAGATTACATTTTTGTGAGAGAGTCGAAGTGAAGGTCGATTAAATCACTGGAGCTGTTGATCGACTTACATAATCTTGAACAGGGAGAATTGGCACCTAAGACAGTCCTTCTATGCGGAGGATAGTGGTGTGATCGAGTTGCGAGGAAGCCTGGACGGTACACGCAATTTGAATAGGGCTAGAGGCTAGGGAGAGTCATTTTTTTAATCCTGCAGAAACTGGAGTGACAGAGGAATCAAGTACTCTACCTTATACCTCCCTACGCTTCTAGTCTGTTTCATATATGGCTTTGGCTTGTTGCAATGATCACATTTTTGGGAGTAAAACGTTGTCTCATGTAGAGGTTCTATTAATTTGTTGACTATATGTTAACTACGAGTATACTACCTATCTTGTCTGACTTTGTAAAGGGTACTTATAATAAATCCGTATGTACTACTAATATAACTGAATGGGGGGTGAAAAGTTGTATGGAAGTATCGTCACTTTTAGAGCTAGAAACTTGAAACTTATTTTTTTAGGCTGTTGATTCGACATAAATAAATACGACCTTCAAAATGTGTAAATTAGGGCACAGTCAATAAATTTCCTTTTCGTACTGTGGTTAGAGCACTTACACTATGGTTAGGGGATGAAAGTTTGGATGTAATGTTTATGTAAATGTTATTAGGCTATAATTTATGAGAAATACCACGCGTGCGAAGCCGCTGGCGAAAAGCTAATTGTTATTGTAACTATCGAGTGTGGTTGACCCTGGCTTGGCCAGGGATTTCAACTTTGGTAACATCAAAAATTAGTCGCTAATTAATGGGTCCGGTCGCCAAATATCAGAATTAGTCGGTCACGAGTTAAAAGTTATAAGGGTTTATAGGTAATAAACCCTTATAACCTGACCCTTATATCAGAGAGAGATACATAAAAAGTGGCCAAGCCGGGGAGGCTCTCTCCAAATCAACGACTAAATTTGAGTAATTAGAGACAATTTTTTTATGTTATCAAAATTAAAATCCCTGATGGTGGCCAAGCCAGGGTCCACACTTATCGAGATGTCACTTTGGGGTAATGTGGTAGGGATATGAGTGAATATGACCACTGGAGTGCCAAGTCGTAAGTCTCGCGTACGAATCCTCTTAGAACGGTGAAGGAAAACATCGTGAGGAAACCCTGCATGTCTAAGAGATTTTCTCAGAGACGTGTGAAGTCTCCCAACCCGCACCAGGCCAGCGTAGTGGACTTAGCCTAACTCCTCTTATTTTAAGGGGAGACCCGTGCCCAGCTGTTGGAAGATTAATGCGTTGGTGATGATGATGACGACGCTTTAGGGACTACGCGCACTTATTCAGCTTTTGTCCATAGAAAACAACAATTTTGTATGAAGACGTGTACGCGTCGATTCAGCTTTCCGCGTCCATTCTGCTTTCGCGGCAAACCAGCATAAAATGAGGATAAATGTGTTTTTATTATGCGAATGCTATAGAAAGCGGGGCTGTACGACGCCGCATTCGACGGCGAACAGAGCTGTTCCGCCGCGTACAGCGCTGTTCGCCGTCGAATGCGGCGGAACAGCTCTTTACAGGGATGGTTCGCGACTCCTTGTCGACAAATTGTGACCTGTATTGTTCCTGCATTGATTCGACGCCGTACGCGGCTAATAGAAGCAGAGCTGTATAAGTGTGACCAAAATCGTTTAGCGAAACGCGAATGGAGCTGAATAAGTGCGCGTAGTCCCTTAGGGTAAGAGGAGGATTAGGGCCGCTATCTACGTAGTAGCTATCGTTAATCACCGAGAGTTCGTTTATCAGTTTTTTTAATTATTTCATTATAGTGATCAATGATTAATTAATTAATTATACCAAAAATGTGTGGAAAATATAATGTAAACAAGAAAGTAGGTACTAACTTTTAAAATGTTATCAGGGCTGAAATACCAAATCCTTACTTCGGTGGGCTTTTATTTATGCTTCGCTTGTTCCTCGTCCAAATATCAATTGGACACATACAGTTCCGCAGGAACAACTATGCGTCTGAAGTTGTTCACAATTGCTTGCGCAGTAGGGGTCGTCGTAAATGTTTCGTATTCGTTATTATTGTCCTTGCTTATTTCGATATTTTTGGTGAAACTTCAGACGCATACCGCTTTCTAGACCATAGGGTATAGTCCTTTTTTCAGCTACTTCGTGTGTACGCAGGATTCACCCTTGCTTACTCGCCTTCATGTCTACCTAATCTCATTATGACCATCATAATGAGATTAGGTTATTTCCTATTAATGTAATTCGATAGGGGAATCGGAAAAAATAAAACCACATTTTATGCTTCTTGTTTTTATTCCATCATAGTCTAACGTAATTACTATTTACAACGAAACGGCAGACAATGACGTAACAATTGGAAAAGTCACACATAGCCATAACACCTTAGCTTAAAGTATGCTCACATTATAATCAGTTTTATGTGAGCTGACAACATTATAGCGTGATATAGCTAATAACTTGATGAGCATTAAATAAATAAATAGTTGTTACGAATATACTGAGATAATACAAGCTCACTATAATGTTCTCTCTAACTTTTCCAATTACTTTAGACACTACGAGTAGTATTTTTTGAAGGTTAAAACACCTTAATTGGAATCGGACCATACTTCATAATATTTGATATCTAAAATAACTTCAAAATATGAAAAGAAGTGACCATAAAAAACATTTAACACAAAATACATATAGAAACTCATTGTTTGCAATTGACAAAAAACAAATTAATATCTACATTGGTCTAAAACTGCGAAATATATGTTAAATAAAAAAATATTAAATTAGGTGCTTTCACTGCAATTATGTGCCTAAAGTATTACAATCGCTGGGGTAAAAGATGTCTAAAACTATATTCGTCAAGCATAGCCCTTTTATATTAGTATAGTATGTTGGTATCACAAATGATTACTTACAATTACATGAGTCTCTCTTAACACTATTAACGAGGCGCTAACGGCTGGCAGCGACGATAACTATAATTGAACTAATTTATTAACTGGCTGCACTGTTAGTGTTCCGGAAATTCAGTCTTACGTAGGCTCCGGTCTCAATACAAACTGTTACATGTTTGATATAACACAGAGACATAATGTTCCATTCTTCACAGTACAGTTTAAATAACATTATTTATTACTCATAACTTTGGCAAATGCAATACAAACACAATTGTTAAGGCCACATCAAAAACAACTCTCTTAACTTTTCTATCTAATTTCAGTAATATATTTTATTTACTGATATGAATTGCTTATAATTTAGCAACTTCGTCCAGTACTGTAAAATATCATTATTCAAAAGAATTGGTATATATTTTGCTTTCACTACAATTTATTAAAGTAGTAGTAAATATTACTTAGATGTTTATAACATTAATCGTGAATACTATGAAAAATATTGCTGCAACCAACTATTTGCACCACATACTTTTACCACAACCCTATTTATCTATAACATAATTATTACGGCGAATTCATAATAATTATGTTATAGTTATCAGGCGCACTAATGTATAACTAGATGTTTATATAATATTATTGCTTAATAATTTTAAATATACGTCACTCTTATACAGTTCAGCGCGAACTTAATCAGAATTCGATTCGTAATATAAGGGCTAGGAACCTTTTGGCGCACTACATAGAAGAAAGATATCGAGATACATAAAAACTAGCGAAGTTTATTACATCGCTTGATACAATTTCCGAGAGCCCGAAAGTTTACTTACCGCAAGTTAAACATAGGTTGTCTTCTATCATCGATCGCCTCATAACATAGTTTCTCAACCTTTTTTTACACAATTTGAGACTACAAATTATATTAATTTGACCTACATCATTTTATTGATATAGTATTTAATTCCAGACGATTGAGATCATTAAACAGCATGTTTTTTTATTATTAATGTCTTATATTCGCGTAAGTGTCAGAAACCAGTCTGTATCAAAGTTTTACATCGATTAATTAAGGCGGCGACCGTCTCGTCTGTTTTTTTTTTCAGTTACGTTAAAGTACATTTCGTATATCGACAGGTCTTTTTTATTTAACACATTGCGTTCGCCTATAATGAACACGTGAACCCCAGGTTGAGAAAAAATGCCTCAGAAAATTCATCCTAAATCCATGAAATACATTTCGATACAAACTCAAGTTTACAACCAATCAAATTATAATTCATTTAAAACTTGATCAGTCGCCCAAGAGGCGATGAAGGACAGATCAATGCCTTAGAAGTACTAATTGATTAAAATACGTCTACATTGATCGTGTTGATCGACACCGGCTGACAATCGGAACCAAACAGAGCTTCCAGCTCGTACAATTAATATCACACGCATTCCACATACTAAACCACTATCGTTGTTACTCATTCACTAAAGATAAAACGAAATCGTCTAAACTTTCACTTACTGGTTCACTGTCACTTAGCACCAACGGCGTTTCTTAGCTGTCCAATCATTGTTTTCGCCAGTGTGAGACCCGGTCTATTTGACAGCCTTAATGTAGTCGGGTCGATCGCCTCTCGCGTGCCTCTGCCACATCTTAGTGTATAACATTTCTAAACCGGTGGCGTACGCTTTGCAGTCGAAGAGCGGACTCTCGGTGCGCGCTGCCCAAACCTTAGCACGGATAGCTTTTAAACTGTGGAAAAAGAAAAGGCGATATTTAATATTCCGTCGATCTTACAAGAAATAAACTACTAACCAAATGAATAGAACTACCACACACTACCCAATTAAGTGACATGCAATTAGATTTCAGAAGCATACACAATTTCTGTAAGATAGCAATTAACATAAATGGTCCATAAAAAGCAGTTCTAATATAACGTTAGTGTTAACTTACTATTCCCTATCGGTTCCTAGTCTTATAGCTATGTCTTGATACTCCAGCCTGGTTCTCGCAATCAGCTCAGGACAACCGAGCGTGTTCAACTGAGACGCTGCCACTCTGTAACAATGCGTAAAACAACATGTTAAATGTTTGCTAGTACATAATAAATAATATCTAAAAATTACACTTTTATTATACAGGGTAAATTCGTCCAATTCATTCTTTTCATCCACTCGGCTGAATTTTCGGCCATCAGTTTTGCAGTTAATCTTGGGTGTGCAATTTGTCATTCTGAGTCTGCCGCAACATCTTCTGATGCTAAGGAGCATCCTCATCGTATCGATTTTTGAATTGGTTTTAATAATTTGGACAAATACTTTTAACAGCAAACTGAGTGCTCTTTAGGATTCCGTACCCGAAGGGTGCCAACGGGACCTTATTACTAAGCCTCGCTGTCCGCCCTCCCGTCTGTCTGTATCTCATGAACGGTAATAGGTAGAGTTGAAATTTTCAGTTTCTATTTCTAGTGCCAATATAACTATATTAAAAATGGTACGGAACCCTTTATGTGCGGGTCCGACTCGCACTTGACTGGTTTTCATTGATAAACCTTAATGACACTGCTATTAAAAGATTACTTACCTACTAGCAACCCTTTTTGACGTAGTACTAGAAATCTTTGTTTAGCTTTGAGAATGCTTTGAAAATTACCTAGATGCCAACGTTTCTCCGGGAAGCGTAACAACCGGCGTGCCAGTCCATAAGATATCCATGCTGGTGGTGTGTCCGTTACACAGTGGCGTGTCCAGACATACGTCCGCCAACTGTCCACGACGAACGTGCTCCTCCTTCGCAGCCACGTTTGAGAAAATTATGCGACCGGGCGGAAGACCTGCAGCAGAAGTTATATTTTATTTAATAAACCTATGTAGTACTAATATTTGACTTCGAAAAACTGGGATAATTTTTTCTACTTCACAAATCAGTATTTTACCAAATCAATTTTGTTACTATTCTTTCAAGAGCTGTTGAATGTATAAAATAAACTATTTGTCTGTTGAATACTGGACTGTTTATTTTACCGTCGGGGCAGATCCGACAGCTTGATAAGCAAGATTCTCTGAGAATGAAAACAATGAACAGAATGCATTCTTACCTAGCTGTTGAACTGTATTCTGAAGATTAGGCTCCCCGACAGCCGGGAATCTTAGTAGCCACAACACGCTGTTCGGCACATTTTTCAATATGTGCACCCACATGTGTGACGTCAGAGGGTCAATTTTATATAGCTGGTTGAAGTTACAGTACACTACTGCATCATCAGGAAGACCGTATTGTTGCCGAGTTGTTATTACGATAGACTGCGGCACTTCCTCTCCTGTCGCGGCCTTGTTGTTCGTCTGTGTGGTTGCCAAGCCGTTTTGAAGAATCACACCGTTCACCGATGTCTGTAAAAAACAATACCTTTTAGCTATTTTGTGGACAGTCGAGATAATTTTACGATTCATTTATGCATATTGGTTTTATACCTGTATTTGTCCTGAAGCTATCATGGTCTCAATGGGCGTAGTGGTAGGCAACTCCGCGACTTTCAATGAGATTTCTACAGGTCTAGCAGCTCGTACAATTTCTTTGATCTCTTTAATATCTGTTGTCTCTACCAGCGGCGACAAATCCGTAGCATTAATAACCGCCACATTATCGGCTACACTTCCTAAATTGTTATGAGATTTCACTTTGTCGCTAAGAATTAGTCGCTCCTGCAAATGCGGGAACATTTGCTTGTGGTCACCCACAAAGTATGTGTGCGGCATGTAAGCTAATTTTTCGCTATATTGACTCGCCAGTTCCACGGGCGACGTAATAGCATCCGTCACTAAATAGTCCATATAGCTAGCTCCGCTGGTTCCCGGATATCCGAGCCACATAACTTGTACAGGGGCCGGTCGCAACGCAAATATCTCGTTCCTCGCACCTTTTGTGTAACCGTTCATATTGACAAGAATATTAATACCGTCACTGTAGATTTTATCGGCCGCTTTGCCGTTACATAGAATCTGAGATAAATCAATGAAGTGTTCCGCCTCTCGAGCAATTTTAGATCGGAATGTAGTTCCATCATCTGGACTGAGGGCATAGCAGAAGATCTCCACTTTACTGCGGTCATGCAGACCTGGAATCGACTGCATTAAATGCGATGTTGGGTGGTTACCAAAGTCACTGCTCACGTAACCGACACGAATACGTCCTTGCAACTCTCGCGTGAATTTGTAAGGTGGCTTGTGTAGGACCTGCACTTTTTCGAGACATAGATTGGCATGACGAGCAGCAATGGCTTTTCTATATTCATGTGTAAGCGGGTACAACATTGAGTGGTGGGGGTGAACTGATGGTAGTCTGTTCTTTTCGAGTTGCTCGGCCACAATGCTGACAAGCTTCTTCATCCTCGATTCATAATCGGTCCAATCGCAAACGATTTGCAAGCAATGGGCCAAATTACAGTACGCGTCGGGGAAGTCTGGTTTTAATTTCAACGCCGTTCTATAGGATTGAATAGCTTCAGGAATATTTCCAGAATCTTTGTGGATGCTAGCAAGATTGCTATGAGCGTCAGCAAATGCAGGGTTTATCTGTATAGCTCTGGTGTAGCATTGTAATGCACCAGCTACGTCCTGCATTTCTTTGAGCGTGTTGCCCATATTACTGTACGCATCGGCGAAAGTTGGTTGAATTCGTATCGCCTCTTTGTAATGCATGAGGGCCTCGGTTAGTTTGCCTTGTTGTTGCAGTACTGACGCCAAATTGCTATGAGCCGCGGCAAATTCGGGGAATACTTCCAGGGCTTTTAGGTACAAACGGGTTGCCTCCTCGATGTAGCCTTGTTCACGTTTAATGTTCGCCAAGTTGTTGAGGGAATCTGCGTGTGATGGACATAGACGTAACGCTGTATTGTAGCACTCCTCAGCGTCAGCAACCTGCCCTTTTTCTTTTAGAGCATTTGCTAAATTACAGTACGCGTCGGGGAAATTAGGTTGCAATTCAATGGCTCGCCTATAAGTGTCAATTGCCAAATCAATCAATCCCTGTTCATAGTAGACACACGCCAAATTACCGTGCACCACGGCGTTGTTTGGCGACAGATTCAATGCACGAAGATATGCAGCCACAGCCCTGTTGAATATCATATATCATTGTCAATTATACCAAAGTTAAACTACGACGATTGGAATTAGTAATATTATAAAATTCACTTTTGAATATCGTTAAGTGTATAAATATTTATACACCTCATTGTATAATGTGTTAAGTAGATAAATGTTTAAGTTACCTGTCAAAAATTCTTGCTTCTTTTAGAACATTTCCCAAATTAATGTAGGCGTCCAAGAAGTTCGGATCAAGTGCAACGGCCTTTTCAAAGTGATGAATGGCCAACCAGATTTCACTTTGTGCGTTAAACACGCATCCTAAGTTACTCCATGCCACCGCAAAGTCTGGCCTCGTTTCTATTGCCTTCAAGTAGCAAGCCTACACACACGAAAAAAACACATATTAACAACTTATCATACACTTTGTTTTAATGTTATGGTGTTCTGAAATGTTTGTTACGCCAATGTCAGCAATTACACGTTCGCTGCGACCAATGCTGGGTGATCGACATGTATATCAAAAGCTACGATCACCTAACATCAATCGCGTACAAAATAGAAGTTACGCAAACAGCTCCCTAGAGAACCGAGACTACGCCGACTGCCACACACATCAGTAGGAAATGCAAACGAAAAACCAGTGCGAACCAAGTGCAACCACACTTCCATACATTGTATAAACAAAATCATACGTCATGAAACAAACGAACCAACCACAAGTGAAACGCTTCCACTTCCTAGCCGATGAGAGAGGATGGTCACGACAATGGATAAGTCAAAGAGCACGAGTTGTATCCGATTCCTGTTCTTACTTTATTTCTTGCAAACCTTTTCCACTTTACCTGCAGCAGACATGGTGTCATCGTGGCAGGATAGCGAGTGTCGTACGAACCATAACCCAGCTAGATACAGCAGCGGTCACACCTACACTTGCCTTACCAGACAATACCTTGTAAAAATATAATAGAAAATTAGTTGATTTTGAGTCAATTTGTTTCACCCGATCATCTTCATAAACAAATTATATTGCAAATCAAATATTATGATTTGAGAGGATCATTGTCCAACTCACGCTGTCATCGAGCAGAGTTTTGCGACAGGCATGATGTGGATGACCAAATAATATAATACAAATAAACTCACTACGTCATACCACTAAATGAAATAAACACTACAGACTCCTCTGATCCTCCATTGTTATTGTAAGAAACTACAAGCACAAGAATAATAAACTAGATGTTGAAGGAAACAGGATTGAATGTTGTCACAAATGTTTAGTATTACGACGTAAATTAGTTTACTCTCATAACTGTTCAATACTCCACGCAACATTGTTTAGAACAAGAAGCAATAAAAATGTTAGCACTAAGTCAGAAGTTAACAATCAATAAACTATTAGTTGGACGAATGTTGTGTAGAGAATTGATAATCGACGCATAATGCTGTCACAAAATATTGAATCCCTTTACATCCCCGAAACGTTGTCAACGTTTAGTTTTATATAACAAAGTGTTTTAATTGTGTGTATATTTATTGCGAGGCTTCAATAAAGACCCATATGTGTACAGCAAGCTTCAATAAAAAATGTACGTATAAAGCAGAAGAGTACGCCAAGATGTCCTTGTATTCAGTCAATGTCAAACATTGATATAAACAGTGAATCAAACTTTATCAAACATAATTTTATTATCAGATAACAATACACATAAGATGTTTAATATTTTGTGACTGTACAGTTTGTAATGTGCAACAGAATTGGAAACGAAAGTTGTGTGGCCAAACAAAGATTTCGATTTCCTATCCTGTCTCACGGATAATGGTTTCAACAAACTAGAAACGTTAAACAGTGTATTTTGATCTGAAAACTTCGACAACAATGAGAACAGTTTGTCGAAACCATTATAGGGATAGCTGACGCAAGTTGCAAATTATTCTGATGTATATACGCAAGAGCAGTGTACGCTTACAGAGCAGAGAGTACGCTAATTTGATATAATACAAAGGAAACTTTCAGAAAATCCTGTTAACTTCGGAGCAAACCAGAAAGCAGCGGAGGAAATTATATTTACCTTTGCCTCGTCCAAACGTCCAAGAGCTTTGAGCAAATTGCCCAAGTCACTCCTAACGCAGTAAAGATCCTGGAAAAGAAGACTCGTTTTAGATTCCTGATTACTTATTGTTTATCATTAATAATTATTTTATTATACATGTCGTTCGACTTGTACACTTAGCAGCGATCGAATGTGCAGCAATCGAATCCATGGTGACTGCAGTATGTTGTTATTGTTAGAAAAGAAAAATACAATTGTCCATTCTGTTGACTTGTCTTTAATTAAATCGTGACCAGCACAAGACAGCAGCCTATCATGGTGCTAACTGCCGTGCACGGTGGTCCGGGTTTAAATCCAAAGCACTTGACTTTTAAATTTTAAGTAAGAACTAGGTATGATGCAAAATTATGCGTTATTTATCATTTTTTAAACGTTGAAGGAAAAATTTTTGAACCTTGTAAAAGGTAACCAACAAACAGACATACCAGAGCTTTTTTCGCATTTATAATAGTAAAGTCCTAACCTAATGGACTTCACACGACAAACCGGATTGAACATTTACAGTTTCTACTTTACTAAAATGAAAATTATAGCAACAAAAGATTTTCTTCTTGAAAACATCATTGAAGCGAGTCAATCAGCATGAACGTGTCCAACAATTTGCTAAATATGAAAACATAGTTCTTATTATAACATAGTTATTATTAATTTTAAATGATTTTGAAAATAGTATCTAAAATTCTAAAGTAAACCCCTGTACATGAAACAGCATAGCATAATACACTGCACAACATACATTTTATGGACATGTTAATAAAGTTGAATTTAAAATTCTAAACACAACTTGCGTAAAGGTTCCAAGTTTTGTTGCAATGCAAAATGAACCATGTGTTGAACCATTAGAATATCTATTCCCAAAATATGTTTAGCGTGGAAGTTGGAGTTGAGTATGTAAGTATATAAATTATGCATGTGTCTGATTTCTACATAAACGGCATTTATGACAACTTGATACATGGATTATTTCACGCAATTCATTATAATTATTATATTTATAACTATGCTGCTTATCGAATATAATATGCATAGACATGTATGTCCGTCAATACACAATTAACTTCAATTATAGGAGAAAACTATATTATTTCGGTTTTAAACTATCCATAACTTCATAATACATTTAGATAGCATTGAATGAAAACCTTGTTTTTACGTTGGCAATCTCTTGTAATAAATAAGGAACACTATGTCATTATCCATTGGATGTATTTATTACGGAATTCCCTTTCCATCATTATATTCATCAATATTTTTGTCTTATTGACTTCTCTTCTCTTTTTATACATATTCACACTATAGCATAAAATAAAAACCTCTGCCCAAGGGTCCTACCGCCGTAAATATTTCAAACTATCAGCATGGTGTATATTAATGGAAACGATCATGGAATATTACCGCTTCGTAGTATAATTGATATGACATAAACGTAACAATAGGTAATTGCTGAGAACAAGGATGTTCTTCTTACATATGATAATTCACATCGAAGGTCATAAAAGTTTTATCTCTAGCGTTCAGTACGCAAACAAAGTTTATTTTAAGCTATCAAATGGGAAATTTAATTTTATTTTAATGATTGATACGTGTATTGTTTAGCGGTTCCTGAAAACTCATATGTTACAATAGAAAAGGTAGTTTTACTTGAGCACAAATAACGTAATTCATTTAATTAAACCACATCATTAAATTAAACGACTAGAAAAATTAATCTAGCAGATTAGTTTTCCAGTCTTTTAGAAAATTACGTGATCAAGTTTTTACACTTTTTGTTACTATGCTATATATTAATCTGTAGTTGATCCGTGATGATTATACATATATTAATCTGTATCTGTAGTTGATCCGTGATGATTACTTTTATTATTTCGTTTAATAAATAAAAAATGTTAAGGTCCCTGGTAACCATGGTATATTTACAATTCTTCATAATAAATAAGGATATAATTTATTTAATTACATTCTCTATCATTGCATTTATTTTTATTGACATTCGCAATAACTTACAAATACAATGAAACGTTGGAATAACTTTTATGTTAGTTGCAGTCGTTAAATGCCTAATAATATTGTTTACGACAGAGAATGTCAAACGTTTGTATCAAGTTATTTTCCTATGGGTATACTACTCGTATAATAACAAGGAGGAATTTTATCCGTTTCTTAATTCCTTTTATCTTTTTAGGTTTGTGCTCTAAACTAGTAATTTGCATTTAAAAGAACACCGGTATTGAAAGTTACGGACTTTGAAACTAGCGCAAACAAATAAAAAACAGTATACATGTAGAATAATTATCTATGAACTAACAGATATGCAATTGATATTAAGATTAAAGTAGGAATTCTAGGAATGTCACGATAATATTTTCAATAAATAAATTACAACTGAACAGAATGTAATTAGAATATCGTGTAGACTAGGATTTCATGATCCGCCGAAGTCACAAAGGACAAATTGCTTTCACTTCGAAGGTGTTACATACAAGGGGTATAACATGAAACCCTGTTGAGACGTAGACTTCAGTGTTGGTGTATGTATATAAAACACACGGAGACAAGTGGGATAGGCATTACATACATAATGTAGGCATACATGCAACATAATATGTTAGGTACTATTTACTAACAAGTTATATTTTATAATGCGATACTCAGTGTTTATTTTCCGTATAGCCTCGAACAGATAAAAATAACTAGGTACCTAACTACCTACAATCATACATACATTGTAGGTAGTTAGTGTGATAAAAGCAATGTTTGGTAACTTCGCAAGCCTAAATAATAATCATGTTTAAAAAGTCTTGTAGAGATTTTGATACAAAGCAAAATCAGACAAGACATTTCGTTATTGTGTACGGTATTATAATAGTGTATATCTGTGTCCGTGCAGTTTGCCTCTGTACTTCTGCAATGTATAAAGTATATGTATTGAAGAGGGCAGACTGTGGCGCAGATGTCTCTTAAAATAACTGTGTAAATTGCGATGAAAAGTAATATTCTACCTATTTTGATACTCCACCTTATAAATATTTCAAAAAGCTTGCTAATGAGTACAGTAATCAGGTATATTTAAACGAGCGAAAGTCTAGACTCATATGAATCACAATTATCACGAACATGTGTCCGTTGCATCGTGTTTGTATCAATGTCCTTTTCTAGAACAGGTGTGCGTCAAAGGTTACCTGCATCGCCACCACTGCACCCGCATTGCGGCAGTATTACTCCCCCAAAACAAACAACGAAACGATAAGTGATGAAACTTATGATTCATTTTTAAATGTATAACAGCTAAAGCTCCAACCAGTAATATTCCGCGCGCAACAATAAAGTACTGCATTGTTTCGTTTACACTCAGGTACACATGTTGACGGAACTTGCTTTAATGCAACCTTCACAAATGACATCACTCTTTGCCTCTGTAGTATTAATAACGATGTGTTACAGGGTTCCTAAGAAGGACAGACGAAATACGGATGGTCAAATTGTCAATGTTTAATTCTACAGCCGTTATTTTCTAGGCCAGTGAAGGGTGGCTACCGGCATTGCAGTACTGGTTCTGCGGTTACTAGCACAATAGCCTCGCACGGGGATTAACTCACTAGGATCATTAGCTTTCTTTTTGGCCTATCGCTAGCTAACTGAGATAGACTTACTATTACCTCATAACATAACAAACTATATAAACATGACAAGGCAGTTTCGATAGAAAATTGCGTAACCTTAGTTTGATAATGTACGTCATATTCTAATAAAGTACTTGGCGCCTTTTTATCTGTATACATAATTCATTATCGTGAACATAGTTTTGTCTTTATTATGCGGAATATCTTAGAACTTGTCGCCGATAGGCAGTAGATGACTCAGGTACAAGTTTTTACGTATGCGACGCATCTCATTAGCACCTCTTATTATAAGGTATGGTAGTCGTACAATTCGTACAAATGTAGATAATCTATCAAAATACGACTAAAATATGATATACTTCGTACAAAATTATTCGTACTAATTGAACTTTACAATCCGTGTTCTTCTTTCCATTACCAATTATAATGAAGAAATACTTTGCAAGAATGCAGTGCATTTAATCCGTGATGTAATAAGAAAACCTAAGGATTTCAAAAGCTTTGTCAGTCTCCAATCGTAAATACTACGAGGGCGGTTTATAAAAGGGCAAACGTAAATAGGGTGGGTCAATAAAAATAGGGTGACTTTAGATTTCAAGGAATGGTATGAACTCTGCATTTAGTACAGTTTCGGCAGCATCAGTATAGAAAAACGCAGTTTACGCGAATTTATGTCGTATTGTATAGAATGGTAATCAATAATTGAAACAAAACCTTACTATAGTTTACATTTGTTCAGACTAAATAGTCAATCAAAATAAAATTCCACAATGGTGAGCGCCTTTATACCAAATAAATAACGTGAGCAAGCGCGAGTGTATCAGGATGCAGCCAGCTAAAGGGAATCACTACATAGTATAAAACAAAGTCGCTTTCTCTGTCCCTATATCCCTATGTATGCTTAAATCTTTAAAACTACGCAACGGATTTTGATGCGGTTTTTTTAATAGATAGAGTGATTGAAGAGGAAGGTTTATATGTGTAATACATACATATTATAGTACGGAAAATACAAGAAATTGAAACCCATGCGAAGCCGGGGCGGGTCGCTAGTTTATAATAAACAGCAAACCTACGTCGCGTTTGTTCTCCACGGCTGTCTAGTTTTTTATTTTTCTGTGTGCTTCATTGCAGAACACGTGCATAGTCTTACTTACAGGATTATATTGTAGTGCTGTGACGTAAGCCTGGACAGCTTGCTCCATGTCTCCGGCGGCCACCAGCGCGGCCGCGAGGTTGATGTACCCATCGATGAAGTCTGGCTTCAGTCTGACAGCGTGCCTGTAGTTCTCCAACGCTTCTTGGAGCTGACCCCGCTCTTTGTACACGTTACCTAGGTTGCTGTTGGAGAGTAAAAGATATTGTATCAAATAATCCTTGAGAGATGTATTAAGAATTAGAAAGGGACGCGGGATATTACTTTGTAATTCGAACGATTCATAAAGATCTAACAATGTGTGCGGGTATTATTGTCGCCGAATCAGAACACAATGCCTTCCCCTTGCTGCTTTGAGAAGAGAACAACAAATGTTAGCTTGACTTATTGTGTACCTGCACCCAACCAACTATGTAAGTACGAGTAGAACACCCCTGCTAACAGTCGCGGATCACATGCGTGACGGTTTTACTTGCCTTAACAGTAAGTATTATTAATATTTTTTTAATGTAAGTCAAAGCCGTATTAATTTCCAAAATGGAATTCTCAATTATTCTCATTGCAACTTTTAGGCATTAATATGGCAAGCGAGATCTAGTTATATTTTTTGACGAAAGTAAACCACTGATACAAAAGTCGCGATTTGCCCGCCTATGCCCAATGTTCCATATTTACTTTTCCAATGAAACTAATATGATATCGATTTTTTAAGGAACCGGTAACAACAATCCTAATAGAACAAGAACTGGTATTTTATAGTGATGCATTTTTTAATCTTACTTAATAAGAATGTTTGTAAATTGTACCCTAGGCTATTCAGTAGAAATTTTAAAGAACATTTATAAACATAAAACTTTATTAAACATGTATATCAATAGACTGCCTCGTTGGCCTAGTGGTTCCAAGCACGACTGCTACGCTAGAGGTCCTGGGTTCAATCCACGGGTCGAGCAGTGTGGTTGGGTTTTTTTGCGAAATTCCCAGTAACAGCTCAGAATTTGGATTTGTTCCCGGTTGATGGCAATAGGCTCGCCCACTATTACGTGGGACCTAAACATACCGGCGAAATGTGGGTATACAATAGTACCCCGAAGGGGTAGGTCTCTACCTACCCCTTAGGGGAATACAGGCGTGGTGGTATGAATGGTATGTATAACAATAGAAACCAAATGATAACTATTCACCTTTCATGAATTCTTTTTCCAATAATGAATCAGTTAATATGTACGTAAAATACGCGCTAGGTATGTTGTTGTTGTAGATTAAACCCTGTTGCTATCTATACTATAGGCACTCATTGTACTGGACTGCACTCACGAGAAAGTTAAATTAATTACAAAATAAAACATTATTAAGTACCAATATTAAATAAACTTGGTACAAATTTATTTTGGTAATGCAATTCATTTTAAGTTTTGTGATTGAAAAATCATTATTGCGAGTGCAGCACATCCAACAAAATGATCATCAGTTTCAAAGAAGGCCAATACACTTCGACAATTTCATAATGGCCTCATTTTTAATGATCTGCCTGTGCCAAAATGTTTTGTTGATGACACATCAAATTATTTTTGTCAGCGGAAACCTTAGTGAGTACATCATTAGGAAAGATCTTGTGAATAAATGAATTAAATCTATTTTAAATAATTTGGAATTTTTTTTTTTTTAAAAAGAACCCTAATAAATTACAGTGAGGTGTTATTTTCTAATGTACATGAACATTTACATTACAATAACAATCTAGTTATTGTTATGTCAATGCAAGAGCAAACCAAGGCCTGGAATTTGAGCTATTTCTTTTGTTCAGAACAAGATAATGTAGAATGCATTGTTATACTGCCAAGCTTGAGTTGTAGTTCATATATATACATATCACATAATCCACCAAGATAATAACAATAGTGTTACATGATAATCTTAAGCTATGTATTTTTAAAAATATACAAGATTAAATTGCTGATCATCATAATTATCTTTTCAACCAAATCAAAAAATTAATTTTGATATCGTTTTAACTTTCTTGTTGAATCAGTGTAACAAGGTAAGGAAAATATTGGCAATGTAATAAATATTAATAATAGTGAATTCAGATTATTAGGTATACAAATGTTATGATAGCAAAAGTTTTATGTATAAATAAGAAACTCAAATTACCTGTATGCTTCAGCCAACAATGGGTTTTGTTTAATTGCTAAAGTGGAGAAATGGGCAGATTTGTCCAGTCTCCGACACTGGAAGTGAATGGAAGACAGTAGTAGCAGTACTCCAGTGTTTGTGCCATCTTGTCTCCAGAGCTGCATGCAGTGTAGCTCTGCACTCTCATAGTCACCTGCTTGGTACTCTCTATGCGCTAGTTCTAGTAGACCTAATAAAAAAAAATCTTTTTGTGAACAAGTATGGGTTAATATCCAATTCTATAAATACATATTATGATTGTCTACTAATCCTTTACTACATAGAAAAACAAAAATGTGGATCATGTCAGGGCTTGAATTGTGTATGGTTATAAAAAAATAAGGGTCACTGGTGTGAGGCATTTTCTTTGTAACACAAATCCTGATTTACGCTGACAAAACTTAAAGGAACATCAACCTCCAGACATGTGACAAGATTTTCTACTGTCTCTGTTAACTTCTAAATAAAGTAATTGATTCAACTTTCGTTTAATTTCGATTCCTAACAAAAATCTCTCTTCCCAAAACTTATAAAAAAAAACAAACATTCATTACAGACAGCCAGTGGGTTGCAAAGTTGGTTCTACACATTTGCTATAAAAAAAAATAAGACAGATGCATAACCTCACAGCACAATAAAAACAGATCAACGAAGGAATAAAACCAAGTTTAACCAAAAATGATCATTGTAAATAAGTAATTTTATATAATTATGTAAAGAGACAAAAGCTGGTCATAACAAATTCAATGTCACACAAAGCTTCCTGAAGCCTATTATACATTTTCTTAGGAAAATTCCCAAGTGTACGGAAAGTTTCAGGTTCATCGTATATTTAATAACAAAAAAAACTTTGGTATTTGCTTACCGACAGTAGAAATCTGTGTTATATCAGTCATTTTCAATATCACCGCATTGGCTGGAACTCCAACACCAACAATTTGCTGAGACTGCGGTTGCGTCGTGACAGATTGTGGCACGGCGACATTCGCTTGTGATTGCATTTTGGTTATCATCATTCAAATCAAATGCAAATCTTCACACAACACAAAACAGAAATACGTAATAAAACAATTCCCTTTTATTTTCTATGAGCCATGAGGAATTATAGTATAATCCACCACACAACGATAAAAACAAATTCACAATCCGCAATCCGCACACGACGCGGCGGCTAACGGAAACAACTAATTTTTTTAACAATGAAATGAGTATCGATATAATTTTAATGGACATTACATTGACTATGTTTTACAAACGCTATTGTAGTCTTTATGTCGAAAGCAACAATGTTTATAATAGCTTGATTAATTTTGACGGATATACACAAAAACACCTCTTTGTCTTGTCTATGGTAATTATCTTAATATAAAGAACAATTGTTATTTAATTGAAAACACAACTATTAAACCATTTTCATTGTACATTTTTAGATTATAACATTTTTAAATACCATGTTAATACCTTCTACCGCTAAAATAATCATAATAGCATGTAACCACGTTTCCGCCAGTTTCTGGTAGCATTATGCCTATGGCGCGAGATTCAAAGAAAACTAAGTAACACGTGACGTTCCTCAAAGTCAAAAATAAATAGCGTTAAAACGTAGACGTCTACATAAAAATTAAAAGATTAGGTAGAACGAAATATCTATAAGTAAAATGATGTTCAAATCCATGTATAGAGCAAAAGCTATTTTCAAGATTTTAACTCGTGAACCAATTTAGTTATACGAGTGATTTTCGATATTTAATGCTGGTATGGTATACAAGAGTCTGTTCCCTTGCGGTAACGGAGAAATCGGGTGTACTACGCCAAATAATTGAATAACAATTGATTGCCCATTATAAATCGAATGTTCATATTATCGAATGGTTAATAAATCGAACGTTAGCGTGCTCTCAATACATCTAATGATTGTTTAATCGAGCGTTCAACAATGCATCGCATAATATTTATTCGAAATATCAATTAATAGATACTTTATATAATACTAGCTTCCCGCCAGCGGCTTCGCCCGCGTGGTATGTTATTATACATATAAACCTTCCTTAAGAATCACTCTATCTATTAAAAAAAACCGCATCAAAATCCGTTGCGTAGTTTTAAAGATCTAAGCATACATAGGGACAGACAGACGGCGGAAGCGACTTTGTTTTATACTATGTAGTGATGATAATAACGAGTATTCATTGAGTCGATTTATAGTGATTGTATTTTATTTATTTTATTAGGTCTTCCCACAGCTCGTGCATACAATATAAAATATTATAATTCGATTGATGTGATCGATTTGGAACCTTGCAACTAGTTTAACATTTCAAAAGTACCTATTTATATGGTCTCGTTGAAATAAAATATTTTGAATTTGAATTTTGATAAATTGTTAGTCGATTTATTTGGCATTCCATTTGGCAAGTACCTACACCCGGAGAAATATACTCTTTTAGCATGCATGGTCTTTTTTCATACTGCCCGACTCCGAGGAATACGGCTTTTCAGCGCTAGTACTGTTCTCGCCAAACGCATTGTCCGGCTTGAAGTTGACACGAGCAAGTTCCTCCGGGCCGTAAAACAAAGAAAAATATTGGACTGTAATAAATAAAAACGAAAGCTCAAGTCGTAGGCAGTCGTTTTAAATCATTTGAATCCAATATTTTTCTCTCTCCCATTTTAATAAGGTTGGCAAACTGTACCTAGTATTTAGCCGAAGACATTCAATATATAATACCGTCGTTAAATCTGAACCGATTTTGATGATTCTTTTTTTATTTGGAAACTGGTGCTTCCCGTGTGGTCCCGATTTCGTCCAGTTATGATAGTGGCATCCATAAGGAAACCACAAAATACATCTACTTTCCATAAAAAAAAAATATTATTGATTTTCAGATCATTTAAATTAAATTTGTTGGCACCGACTCCTATTCTAATAATTTTTTTGCTTTTTAGTTTTCTTGAAGGCAGTTTTTTATTTAAAATGTACATTTAAACAAACTAGGTATACAAAATATAAAAATAAGTACATACTTCAAAATCGTTAATTGTTTAATTACTTTTCATCAACATCTTAACAATACATCAAAAATTCAATATCTGTATAAAACTTATCACAATACAAAAGTAGACTTATTTCTAGACAACATAATAATATATTATAAGAGGCAAATTTTATTGGACGGATTTTAGGCGGTTAAGTAACAGATCATTTTTAGATTTACATTATTCTAAATAAGAGAGCAAATACGCTACTTCAGTGAGATCTTGAGGCACTGACTCGTGATAACATAAATATAATTCCCTTGGCTCTGGTTCGCTGAACACTCGGCTGAAACAAAAATAAGGCGAATAGTCATGTTATGGGGGTGTCAGTATTTGTACAACCTGTTTACAGCATTGAATATTTCTATATAATCAACAATATGTGAAAATGAGAGAACAATAATAAAGTTATATCTACAGAGTGAATATTTCTATATAATCAACAATATGTGAAAATGAGAGAACAATAATAAAGTTATATCTACAAGGTGGCGATTTAATTACCTTATAAATTATGTCCAACATGTTATAATTATGTTACCAATACAACATTTCGTTGAAGCAGTGCAAGTAATTAAACCGCCACCTGTACAGCATAAAGTAGTTTAATAATGAGCGGGGAGCGATTCTAATACGCAATAATAACTCGAAGTATTTACCCAACAACCCAAAAATGGTATGGTTCAGAATTCTTCTTACTGACACCACATTGACTCAAAATGTCTTGAGGTGCTTGGAATAACATGCCATACTCTTTGACGGCAACCAAGATTTTGTTCAACGGATTGGAAGGCGCGTGATTTTTCTTGAATCTGTAAAGCAACAGTCAATTTTTTTAAATGATGTTTAATTTTGCACTATATTGTATTTTCTTGTTTTAGGTACAGTACAATTTAAACCTAATGGCGGGTCGGAAGTTAGCTACTCGTTGCGCAGTACCCCGCCCGTCGCATAAATTCGTTACTGCGCAGCTACTCGCCTCATGTTACGAGCCGCCATTAAGTTTTAATCGTACTGTAGTTTATTTTGAAAAAGGCAATAATAATATGTATGAGTCTGAAACCACATTGAGCAAATGAGACGTTTCTTTTTACACAAAAATGTCATAAACTATATATTACCTAATACTATGCTGCAACAACTCGTGTATTCGTTTACACCCTGACCTAAATGTTTTTATAATGTAAGAGTAGAGTACATTATTGGCTTGCATTTCTATATTCTTCACTGGTGCAATCAATATGCCTTTTTCAGATTCGAGCTGCACAAAATGAAACAAAACGTTTTCTTCGCCTGCCGTTATTCTGAAAGATCATCAAAACATAAGAAAACCTATATGCATCTAAATCTTGGGCTCGCTTAAGATTAGGAGAATATTTTTAATTTTGATTTAACTGCCTCATTAGCCATGTGGCCCTAACCATTCGGGGAATACAAATTATTATGTTCGCACATAGCTATATACCGATTAACATACAACACGTCTTACTAATAAACAGTGAAGAACGTCGGTGGTTAACCACTCTTCGATCTTATAATGTTGAGAATAAGGATGAAATTCGTGTCAACCGCCAAGATTGTCAATTTACCTTTGTGCAGTAACGTGATTGATTTCATTCAATAAAGACTTCCTGATATCAGACATGTCTATACTCCCGCTTGTTCGGCTGCCGTCCTAAAAATAACACCAATAAAAATATTTTACATTGTAATAAACAATAGGTATAATTTTGCAAGATACTTAGAAACATGTTGATACGTACATACATAACAGTTCTGGCCAAACTTATTGTCCGGCTTGAAGTTGGCACGAGCTAACTTCAACCCGGCCGTAAAAATCGGAGAAAGAAAACTATTGGATTGTACTATAATTGTACTATAACTGTCGGCGCAGTGAATCCTCCATAAACCTCTAAGACGTTTTTCGGGTCAGCAACGCGCGAGTGATACCCCTGGTGTTGCAAGCGTCCATAGGCTATGGTAACCGCTTACCATCTGGCGGGCCGTATACTTGTTTGCCACCTTAGTGGTATTAAAAAAAACTATATAAAAACGAAAGCTCAAGTCATAGGCTGTTGTTTTAAATCAATTCAAACCAACATTTCTCCCTCTCCAATTTTTACGGCCGCGTTAAAGTTAGCTCGTGCCAACTTCAAGCCGAACAATAAGTTTGTGGAGAACTGTACATACACTCACGCCTTTTTCCCACAGAGGTATACAGAAACTAGAGACCATGTTGGTTCTGTTTTATAAAAATAAACTGAACATAGTTGAAATGACATAGGACTAAAGATAATTAATATAAAGAGCACTTTTCTTTACCAGTCTATCCCAATCAGAATCTGAGCCAGAGGAGTCCCGACGATTTCTCTGTTCTCTATCCGCTCTTCTACCTTGCACGCGTTCTTCACTGACTTCACTGAAAACATTTATAAGGTAAAACTTAAAAAAGGAGGGAACCGCTTCATATTATTAACTTGCATTTTACTTTACCACTACGGCACTATTTCACCGCATATTAATTGAACATGCAGTCTTATTGTTCTGACATATTCGAAACCAAGGCAAAGGACCACTATTTGTCTTTTTCTTTTAAAAACTCCTTACATCAGGAAATTGGGAAGAAAAAAAACAAAAAACATAAACCATATAATTATAGTAAAAGTTTGGGTACCTTACCTATTACTTTTCAGGCTGTTAGAATCCTCAGAGTAACTGACATCTAAGCTGGAGTGTCTGTATTTCTGTGCAGTGTTGTAGGATTGTGTGTACAGACTGTAATGGCTGCCATAGTTAGTGAGCGAGTTCATGGAGTTCATGTCACTAGCACTGGACCCTACGTTGATTTGTTCGGAGGAGTTGTGGCGACGCTTGTCCGTTTGTATCTTTGACAGTTTTAGAGTTGAAGTTTTGAGTGTGGAGTCCGGTTTTAGTGCTGAAGATAGAGATGTTGTTTATTTTGTATTTCAGACATTAAGTAAGAGTGGACAAAGAGAGAAACCATCCAGAGGACCGAAACCGATGTTTTTTTTATCATGGCTGATATATTTATGTTTATTTCCGCTCAAGTTTTAACATTGTTAGAAAAACAATGTTTTTTATTGTTTTCTACTCATAAATAAAACAGGTATCGAACATACTCACAATTAACATCTCTTATTTTTCTCCCATACTTTGTGAGATATTCTGGCGATGTCTCAACCTGTGGATGTGCATTTGAACAGTACCAAGACGCCAGATATTTGTTTAGTCCCACATCATATAATAACTCCAAACAACTCTCACATTCTTCAACATAGAATGGAGATGGGGGTGTTACTCCAACCGCCTGTAAAATAGGAAAAAAACAGAACTGAAAATTATAAAATACTAGCTTCCCGCCAGCGGCTTCGCCCGCGTGGACTTGATAACTTCTTTCCCCCGTTTTTGCAACATTTTTCATTGCTATTCCACTCCTTTTAGTCGTAGCGTGATGATATAATAATATAGTCTATAGCCTTCCCCTGTAAATGGGCTATCTAGCACTGAAAGAATTTTCAAATTGGTCCAGTACTTTCGGAGCCTATTCAATACAAAGAAACAAACAATCAAATCTTCTTTTTAATAATTAGTACAGATTTTTTATACATAGATTTTGCATATACAAGATGTTTTATCATTTGTTCAATTAAAGGCAGCTCCCGTACTAAGAAACAAACCTGTAGTGGGGCAAACATGGGATTTGTTCCACGATTTTTGCCATTACAAAATTTAAAAAAACTTATACAAACTTAACTAGTTAATATTATAATGAAAGGTGACATTTTAGTCATCTTATCAGGTTTTTATATAAAAAAATATTCTTATTTCCTTTGGTTACGCAATAACATGAGAACAGATGGACCAATTCTGATAATTCTTATGTTAAATATTCGTTGAAGGTATTATTTAAAAAAAATGGAATTTAGGTGTGAGGTGGTTCGAGTGAAGCTGCGGACAAAAGCTAGTTGGGAATAAAATACTTACATCCTCTGTACAGCCTCCAGCTTCCATTAAAGTGGCCAGTATAAAGTGCCCCTTGCCAACAGTAAGAAGAAACCAACGCCCATCTGGAATTCTATAAATAGTAACAGGTTTTATAATGGTTATACAGGTTTTATAGTAGTGTGTATAATATCTTAGAAATAAAAACTGTAAAAAAGCTGTGTCGTCGCTGTGAATTATACCAGGGTCAATATTAATTATTAATTTATTATAGTTTCTGTAATTCTGTATATTGGTTATCTGTTTTCAAATTATTGAATTACTGCTTAGTAATTAAGAAGCATTAAATACAAAGCAGCATTTTGTCATATCTCAAAGAACTTTTAAATAATCATATTAATTACAATTTATAAATTGATTCATCAGCATCATCCACACTCCACAGCCCTCGCTGTCCTACTGCTGGGTATAAGAATAAGCCCCATTAAACAAAGCCATTTGCCTTGGTCCTGCAATCAAAATAAATTGCAAATAACTGTTTACCTATACTCGCTCCCATCATTTTTATTCTGTTTTCTATGTTCATTAATAAACACTTCCTTCCATATGACCAGTTTCTCAAATTCTTTTTCAGTACTCAGTTTAAGAATACCATTCAGCCGCAAATATGCATTGATTTCTTTCAAATCTTCATCTTGTAAATGTGAACTTAATAAATGTCCAGAGTAATATAAACAAGATCCAATCACGGTATACAGTCTTTGAAAGTTCTCTACATCATCTGTCTGTAAAAATATGAAAAGTTTAATATTTTAACAACATTACTAAAATAATAAATTTAAGATCAGAATAAAATATTTACCCATTCACGATAATCAGCTGCTTCCAACTCAGTTATGGCATCATCAACTTGTACCCTGACCTCTAAAGGCAAAGTAACTGAATGCGCTGCTAACATATCTTCGAAATATGAACCAACATGCCTATTACCATTAACTGTTCCTTCATCATTATTGATCAAAGTGACAAACACACGGGAGAATAAACTATCCAACTTGTCTACATTATTAGGTTTAGTAAAGCAAGATTTAAGAGAACCATACAGGAATTCTAGCAACCTCACAATATTAGCTATTACTTTTTTAGCTGCAAACAAATCTACTTTTTTGTTCGGAAATGCTACTAACAGTAAATCATTGTAATGGGAAGTATAAGTAACATTAATAAGAGTATTATTATGTAACACAGTTGAGTTTGTTGGTTCACCAGTCCCTAAAGACTTTGGTGCCAAATGATTTAAAGTTACATAAGCTCCTCTTGTATTGTACAAAAAGTTTTGATTGAAAGGCCTTGGGTAACAATACAGAACACCTTTGTCATCATTGCTGTTATATTCTATATCATTGCAGCAAATATACAGAACTGAACACAGGGATTCTTTCAACAACTGAGTCAAGGAATTTTCTGGAGCATTTTTAGACTTCAGTAATCTTTCTAAGTCTACATTATGCCCTTCAGTTGGTACATGAAATGTTAATTTTGGACTGTTATGATCCTCAATGACTCTTTGAAGAATATTATTAATGTTATAAGAGTTCACATCAATGCCATTTATTTTGGATAAGTAATATCCAATTTTAATTTTAGGTGTGTAAATAGCTCTGGCTTCTGTTAAAAAATCTGCAACTGTTAATGATTTGCCATCAGCATGAGTCTCTAAGCTTATCCCAAAAAGTTTTTCAATTTGACAATTTTTTTCACTGCTAAATATCATGTTTTTGCTGACCTACAAAAAAAAAACTTAGAAAATCCATAATAGAGAACTGACAATAACTAAACATTAATTTAAGACTAGCTACTGCATCTTTATGATGCAAAGGTTGGAAAGAAACTGAATTAAAATTTAATTTAATTATTAGGTTCAAACATACCTGAATGATAATGAGCTTTTCATCCATAGACACATTTCTGTTAGCATTTGGTAGTACCCGATCAGTATCTCTTTTTATGCCAATTCCAGTATTTTTTAACTTATGTGTTCGTAATACTTTAAATATTCTGCCTGTAATACACAAGTTTTTATCCTTATTAATTAAAGAAACATTACCTATAGTATGGTAAATGTTAAAAAATATATTTATTACCTTTTGTGGATCGTCTGGTTGAAGATCTTTTGAAGTTATTTCTAAGTTTAAATGTTTCACAACTTTCCAGCAAGGGTACTTTTGTATTGTCTATAGACTCATTATTTGTTTTTGTTTTTATATACACTAATTCTCCATCTTCACCAACATCAGAATCCCATTCTGGCACAGAACTGTACCAAAAAAACAAAGTAGCTTAGTAAAAACGTAAGTTGGATGCTCATGATGAGAAATAAACCTCACCTCACCTCTCCGAATCAGAAAATTTCGAGTCATCTGAAGAGTTAGTCCAGTCATTATCTGAATCACAAGGGCTATCATAGCTTATTTTACTCTTAAAGTTATTCATGATTAATTATCCAATCCGACCAAAAATGTGCCAATGCACTTATTTTGTTTGTTTACCAAAAAAACAACTTCAACAAAACTTACAAAACTGAACGAACGAACGAGTTACGAATGTTAATTTGACATTAGGGATGTTGAAAAAATATCGATATATCGATATATCGATATTATTTTTTCAATATATCGATATTTTTGAGCGATATTTAATATTTCGATATATCGATGTATCGATATAAAATTCCAAGTATCGAAAAGGTATCAAAATCGATATTTTTTTCAGAACAATAAACCGACCAACTTAAAACTAAATTTGTAATCTTTTAAAAATTAAAGTTAAAAGATTACAAATGACCTTTTTTTTTTTTGTGGCTGTTTTATAATTTAGTTTTAAGTTGGCCGATATATCGATATATCGATATTTTTTGAAAATATAAATATCGATATTGATTTTTTTTTTTTAAAATATCGATACGATATATATCGATATTTTTTGAATTTCCGACATCCCTATTTGACATTGACAGGCCGGTAAAGGCTAGTGTTAAAAAGGTCCGTCAGGTCCCGGGGTCGCGGTAGTGTCAACACGTTCCCGTGACCCCGGTCGAACGGTGATGAGGCGAACACCCGTCTGGTTTTAGTGGGCAGACGCCTTTTTCAGGGCAGTCGTACACACCGCGCCGCCTCTCCCAGGGCGGCGTGACGGTGTATAAAGTATTTCCATTTTTCAGACGAAAAAATAAAGATCCATCAGGTCACGTCGTAGACAGAGAAACCAAGTAGAGAGTAGACAGAGTTACTTTGACTTTGAACTTTGTCTACGCTAGGTCAGGTTTAAAGGACAGATGACAGATGCATCATGTTAAAGGAAAAAACACATATACGAGATTTTCCGTAATAACCGTATCGCAATCTTTAATTTAATTAAATACTAAAGATAGTCCATACCAACATTTGACAAACGCGTTCGCCATACACCTTTAATATTACTTTGCCTATGCTATACACAGAAACACTAACGCCATCTTTGTTAGTAATGCATGGCATTATTTAGTTTTTTAGCCGATCGCGGACTAGTTCACTTCAGCATTTTGGGAGCAGGTTCGGTGGTCTCATTATGACATGCGGTCCACCCCTTTCATATATAAGTCAATGATCGATCGATCAATAAATCAAATCAAAAGTATCTTCTCCTTTCTAGCCTTTTCCCAACCATGTCGGGGTCGGCTTCCAGTCTAGCTTAAGTATTTTACACAGCGATTACCAACAACAATCAGTATTATAGTAAATATTTTTATTTTAAGATTTTTTTTTCAATATATTCACAATCGATTCCTTGTCGCCTCCGGATCGTTATAGAGTACCTCCTACCCTGTGCTAAACGTATCAGCAAGCTTTGACTTTTGAGCGTACATGCCATTCATTAGTAAAGCCCATGGAAGTAGTAAGTATACTTACGAAGTGTAACGAAGTTTGACACATATTAGTTCCATGGTAAATGAATCGGCATGATGGTATATGAACACTGCTGTAGCTTAGCTTATGCTCTATGGAAAACCTAAAGGACATGTATCCACATCCAAGGCCGTGAAATAAGTATAACTAGTCTATGATTCCCAGTTTCCCATTCCCACAAAAAATGGCTCCAAAATTCAAACATGACGATTCATAACATTTTAATATTTTTATATTCATAATACCTAAAAACCCTTGAATTCAAAATAGTAATAATACTTTTATTGATGCAGCGTTTAAGTGCTTTCTAGCACTAATTTCCAACTTACCCTAATGGATGACTGTAACGATAAAAATTACAACAATGGATTGATCGATTCCTCCAGTTACATTATATGTGGAAGCACTCTAAAGGAACGTAATCATGCAAAGGGTGCAGCTGAACAATTTGGCAGTCATCCATTAGGAAAAAATATACATGCAAAAAAGGTTGAAGAGATGAGTGTTCAAGTATCTCGCCCGACATCGGTGCTAAAAAAATCTGGAACGGTTCTAAGAATTCAAAGGAATCAAGCAACAGATGCCAGGCCAATTAAAAGCATCCCCGAACCCTATTGCCATGTCCGATTGGTACGTACTGAACACTGCTTTTATCTGCATTGTATTGCAGTACGTTAACAAACAGTCAACAGATGTTTATCTCAATAAAATAATGATTTCAGGATTCATTGAACAAGCTAAAAGACAGCACAAAGAAATTGTTATGTCTACTAGAAGAGATTCAATCGAAAACACACTCAAAAGATTTTCCACCTCCTCCAGACCCAACCTTAGATGAAATCAAACTTATCCGGTCATCAAATGGTGTATGGATTTATTTTTGTTTTTATTTTTAATGTGAACTGAAATAGGTATGAATGAAGCAATACTGAAAATAATAGATATGAATGACTATGCGCAGTGAAACAAGGATTTATTGTTTTCCAGGTTTCTTCAGTTGCTGACGTAGTGGCACCGGAATTGCAAAAATTAGAAGCTCAAACTAAAACATTAAATACTATTTATATAGAAGTAAGTAAGTAGGAAACCAACGAAAATATGGATATGATTGAAAAGCGTGAATGAGATGACGGTTGAGAGTAATAGGTAAATGGAAGAAAAGGGCATGGTGCACCGACCTTAAATATATTGGGACAAGGGCAGGAGGAAAATACAAGGTGGAAGGAACATCGACGCACATCCGAATACCATGACTTTCAGTACATGATTATGGACCCCCCTGCGTCGAAATTTTCCGTAACTTTATTCATCAATTTTTAATTTTATTCTGCAGTTTTTTTTAACTTGAATGTGTAAAAAATCATTATTTCTATCTACCGAAATTAGATTTATAATAAAAAAATCATTATTTCATTTATTTCGGATCGCGCGCTCGATTACATTCACCGCGGAGCGCTATGATGGCGTTTTTAGAAACACACTGCACGCTAAAAAAATGTCAATATCTGTAATAACCGATCATTTTCTACATGAATGACCTAGATCATTTTATTTTTGTAAATTGAGTGAAACCTTGTCACGACGTTTGTGCGTCGATGTCCCTTCCACCTTATATTACACCTACCACTGTCTAAACTATTCCTCAAACACATTTTTCAGGACGAAGATGACGACTGTTCAATATTCAAAAGGTTAACAAGAAAATGCAATTGTTTGAATCAGCTGGAATATAATGATTTTGTAATACATTTTAATGAAGACACCAAATACTTCACGAGCACGACTGGAGAAATTATAAAAAATATGCGCATACTGAAGAAGTTTTTGTACATGGGCGGCAGATATACGAAAAATGCCCTAATATTTTTGAATGAGGTATTTTTGATAACATCATTATTATTTCAGAAAAAAGATCGTCTTAATTTAGGTCTGTATAACATGGGGACATACATGAGCATAACGTCAACCAGGAACATTTTATGTACTTACCCAATAAAGTATTAAACCTACCTAGTCATAGTACAAGCTCTGCTTAGTTTGCGACTAGATGGTCCTATATAAAAATGACCCACAATGTTTATTTATATACCTAGGTACAGTACAGGCTCTAGGTGCCCTTAAATGTTGTCAACTATTCTTTGCTTAGTTAGATGAAATTCTACATGTAATTGACTTCATTCTAGTAAATAATTTCAATATTCTGATACTGTACAAAAACTGCGTTATAGGTTTAGCCCGCTCTTCACGCCTCGTCAAGACGGCAGACTGCTACACATGCGCCGTATCAAACGAAACAATTACATAGGACTTTCATACAACTATTATTACTTCTTCTTCTACTTCGAAGTTCCTCTCCAATTACTGGAGGTTGGCTGTCATTTTGGAAAACTCCAGTCTGTCCTTCGCGAGACGGAACAGTTCAGCGGCACTGTTGATGCCGGTCCACTCACGAATATTACGTCGTCATTATTATTGCTGATTATAGTTTAATGATCAAGTTAATAACAGGGTTTAGAAGATTCGCCATACACAGAGAAGGTGGAAATAACACAGGGATGTTCACACTCAGACATGTGCAATGTTTTCGAAGACAACTCCATAGTAAGCACGTGTGTAGCTTGGCCTTGCAAGTTTGAATACTATGGAGACAACATGACTCAGGTAGGTAGCACATAATTATAATTCTACCCCGATTTCTTTGAGTACTTAAACCATATTAAAATAACCTTAACATTACAGAAACTGGCAGCGTCTTTTTTATATAAACTGGCTCAGTTGGAGGAGGGGCGACGTTATCTAAAATTCACATCAAAAATAACAAATGACATAAAAAGGGTTTTAAGTAAGAAACGGTCCAAATTAGATATGGATACAACAGAATCTTTAAACGCTGTATTAAATATTATGCATCCACCGATGCCACATGTTAATGATGAAACATACCACTGCAGGCAAAATGATGAAGGTAAACTAAAGAAGTTTTCTTCCAAGACCAACAGTACCAAAAGTAGTGATCAGTTTGAAACTCCGTGTCACAGTCGAAAGAACTTTGGTTCTTATATCGAAGTAAACATTGATGATACCTAATACAAAGAAACAAAGGATCGTTCCTATCTATGCTGAATAATATACCCATTGGACATTAGGAAATATGGATAAGTAGGTAAAATACACAAAATCTTTGTTGAATTGAGTGAAGAATTTCTAATATGAATTTGCTATTTTTAGGTTTCGGGAACGAAACTATAAAAGCACTTGCTCAATACAGACAGTATATGACATTAGATGAAATATTTACGCATCTAGACTTGCTACACAACCTCAGTAAAGAGGAAAAAGGCAAAGCGGGTTTAACATCGTTCTTGCCATGTTTGCTAGTTTTGTTCAAACAAATACTTAAGGAGTATGACAACAGTGAAATGAATATACTAATAACAAACATTCTAAACAATATTGTTTCTAAGAATATGTTAAAACAAAAAGAAACCAATTTGCCTAAAAAAATGATCACTGCAGACACGGCAACGGAGGTAATTTCTTAGTAAAATAACGTAATTACATAACTACCTACTTATTTAATTTTGAAGAGGTTTGTCTGTCCTTAACGATAAAATTAATTGATTGTAAAAATTATATCATTCTATTTATTGACCCTAACTTATTACTTACTTACAAATGATTACTATTACCTGCTGGGGGCGGGAACAGGCAAACCCAGACAGGCAGGATACATAACAGTTGTTGACAATGCTTTCTTTTAGCCTATCAAAATGAGAAACGAAATTATTCAGATGCCACCACTACTACCACAAAAGAAAACTAACGCAAAGAAGCCAAGTAACAAGTCTAAAAGTTATTTGGGTGGAGGACCTAACAAATTCCGACAAGCATCAAGGCGCAAAGGTAAACTTGTTGATATAATCAAAAAAATAAAATAAATCAGAAATTAAACATCATTTTTTTTTACCTACAGTGGCAGAAAGGGAATCGCCAATTTACACGAATAAATCAAGAAAGTTTGGGAAAAGCAGTAAAGGTCAGCTCTAAAACGCTCCTCCTACGTGTAAGAAGTATTAATAAGGAACACACATTATACCTAAATAAATAGAGACGGAATACCCCAGATTTGTATTAGTTTTGTGTAGTTAGTCACATTTTTTTACGGAAAAAGTAAAACAGAAATACCTCAATCGTCAGTTGCACCAATTACGGTAAAAATACCCTAACAAAGGGTTCCCAAACTTTTTTTTGAGCTGAGCCTCCCGGACTATTACAAATGAGAAATAAATATCTGAAACCGAATATAACTACGCTCGCTCGGCATCCTCGGATCTGGAAAGCTGTGTTCAGTGCTAACATAATGTGCACTGACCTATGGTGTTCCACAGGGTTCAGTTATGGGACCATTCATGAGCCAGAAATAGGTCCGACGACAACAACAGTTACAGTAAGCAAAGGGATATTACGAGCAGGCAATCCCAAAAACCTTCATGAGCCGCTAACACCTAAACGGGTTATAATTGATCTTTTACTATTTTAATAATTATATGTTTTGTTGTAGGTTGCGTTTTTAAAGTTTTAAGTCAGTTAAATATGTTTCTTACAGAAAGAAGACAAATCATAGTGGTACCTATAGAAAAAAAGTAAAGACTGTGTCAGTACAAAACTATAATATCAGAGACAATGATATCACAACAGCAGGCCCACACATAAATCTATATAGATAAATCAATATAATAAAATGGTGTCTACATTTATACAGAATTTTATGAAACATTACACAGTTTACATAATGATAATATTGTTTTTTTTTATATTAGTGCCCTCCATAGTAATGTATACATTCAAGCTGACAAAAGATAGGATTTATCTTAAATGCATTAGGAATGATTATGAGTAGGCATTTTTTTACATAAATAGTTATAAAAACAGGAATAAATGATTGACAGTTGAATATTTCTATAAATGAGATCGAAAATTAATATGATTAACAACAAACTTAAAAATAAAATCTATATAAATGTTTGTATACTAAAAAGTAATAGTAAACTGCAATCTAATTTATACTTTAGTCTATTTGAAGACTAAAGCTGTCACTAAATAAAATCTGCCTTATAATTACAATCAATCAAACTGCCCGTCATCATATTTATTATAACTTCTGCGAGATCTATCATAACCAATTGCTCTTTTATTTGTTGGGATGGGTGCACTTTGTTTGAATAGCATTGCCAACAAGATGTAAAATCCTCCAACAATTTTACTGAAGAAATCTAACAACCCAAGAAACATTGGTGTGGAGTTTTTTATCAAAATCGAAAATTCCCTGATCAGTGCTAATATGAAGTTTCCAAGAAAATTTATAAAAGAACTACTCCCAGTGAAGATTGCAATGACGAAAGCAAACAAAAATGTTACAAATTCCTTTACATTGGTTATAGATAAAACAGTTTTCAGAGTCAGAACAATATCATTATAGGTCTCATTCAGAGATGCAACACTAGTTTCCAGCTTCTTGTCAGTGGTTTCAGTGGGTTTACCTTTCTTTACAGAACCAGTTAATATTGGTTCTATTTCTAAATAAGCATCTGAAATATGTCTCAAACATTTAACAATCACTATTACTTCATCATCCCTGAATTTCAAACTCTTGATTTGAAACCAGAACGGACCGAACGGCTGGTTATCTATCTCTGTCCACAAGCAAATACCGGAGGAATATCCTAAGGCTTCAGTATCTGTGATACCTATCCAGTGTGTGCTAGGACATAAAGTGAGCAATTTATGTTGTACATCTAACAAGTCTTTCTTCAAAGACACTTCTGCGGCACTAATTATAACTACGTCACGGTATCCAATGCGTTTGTCTGCAAGTCTCCTTTCAATGTAACGACCCAAAAAAATTCGTGACTTCAACATTTCTTTGATGTAATTTTTTACTTTTGTCGGTTCGGTATCATCCTGGCTGTCATATTGAGATGTGGATATCGATGAATTAAATGACAAACTCGGTCGCACAACACTCATTTTAAAATTTTTACTATAGTTAAAATAATTATCTAAAATATTGAACAAATAGAATAGCAACAAACAACAGACTTATCGGCTGTGTCGGCCGTACTGTCAATGTCAAAATTATCACTCTGACGGAGACGGACAGCCACTGACAGCCAGTGCTACCAACTTTGTAGCAAAATCTTCTGCAGAAGTTGCCAGATAAATCTCACCGCTATTAAAGTCCGAACCAATAAAATCACATCTGGAAAATTAGCACGCAATACGAATCAAATGTCGCATGTCGACAATATAAGGAATGGAATTCGGATCCAAATAACTCCACCACCAGTATAAAAACAGACACAGAAATACTAGGACACCATTAATGGTGTCCTGTATTCTGCTTGTTAGCCTAGTGGTCGTAAGCGCGACTGCTACACTCGAAGTCCTGAGATCAATTCACATGTCGAGCGGTGTTATTCGGTTTCTCTATTCAGTACACGGGACCTAAACATACCGGTGAACTGTGGGTGTTAGTACCACCAAAGCCTTCGGGACATATAAAAATTATAATAGGAAAGAGTGAGGAGGCATTTGCACCCTTGTAGTGGGATAATTGGATAAATGGGAAAATTGACTTGCATATATTTTATGTATAGTTGCATATATGTTATACATATTATAACACACGCTGTTTGTTTTATACTGTTAGCCTAGAAATGGGGATTATTTTTAACCATGTCAGCTGAATGTACGATAGATGGGATTGGGATTTTATTAAAATAAAACAGACCTTGATGTAAAATTTGTACAATTTTTTCAATTGATACTGACAATCATTTGATAGTAAGATTACCATTTTACCATTTTTATCATGAGGATACATTTCTAAGTATTTATAAATTATTTCCCAGTTATGGGTAGGTACTTTACTAAGCCTCAATCTTCAAGACGATGTTTTGAAACATTATTTTGTGAACAATAAACTTATACTTTACCTAATTATTTAAATTGCCTTGTAATTTAAAATGCAAAAAGCTTTTTCAAATTATTTTTATTATTTCCCTTCATTAAAAAAATAACAGCATAAAAGGGCTTTCTAAGAATTTAGGGCATTATAAGTTTTCCTGTGAATACTTCTTTAATATCTACATTCAGAAAATATATATTTTCTTTATAATTATACAAATAATTACAATGCGTCAGAATTAGGGATGGGCAATGTGACATGTGAACTTTATTTATGCCCAAACAACCGGGCTAAACCGGACAAAAAAGGACACGTTTTTCATAAATAAATGTATGGCCTTAAATGAATGGACATTGCCCATCTCTAGTCAGAATTGAATTATTTTTTAGACAATTACGTCATAATATCTGACAAAATCGGTAGTAGTAACTGTAAGACATTTGAAAGAAATGAAATGTAACAATAGCAACATTGAAGTAATCATTAAAGGTAATTTAGCAGATTAGAAGCACAACATTTTAATACTAGGTACTTGCTAAAATGTGGCAGCTTACTGCAAACAAGTGGTTTTATTTTGTGGTAAACTAAAAACCGCACGAGTGCGAGTATGACTCATGCACCGAGGTTTCCGTACAAACTTGTAGCTATAGGTATAGTCAGTTCGTCCATCAAGGGAAACAAGCATGAGAGATCTTTGTTTTATTTCCTGAAAATGTTTTATGCGAATCGAAATCAGTCGATAGCGAGATGTCGGATAAAACATTATAAGGTTGGGTAGTCATCCAATAAAAATAAACAGCTACTTTCACCAAAATACGTATTATGGAAGTCCATAAACTATAAAAACACCGAACATTTATTTTCAGTTTCAAAACATGCTGTAATGCTGCATAGTGCATACTGTTATAGCGACTTAGAAGCATGATTGTTTGTTACAGCTCCAAGTGACCGTTATTGTAGACCTACGTATTTTATAATAATTTGAACTTGATATCTCCACACATTCCTGAGAAAAAGAATGGTGATAGACAGACAGACGGATAACGAGGTGAAACTATATTTTTTCTTTACCGGTTATGGAACCCTATAAAGTTTTCTATTGCCTAAAAATATGTCGTGATAGCTACACAAAAATAATATAACACTTAAACAACATAAAAAATACTATTTCAAATTATATCTGCCTTATAATTAAGACTCACTATCGACAAATACAAATGTTCTTTTACATAAAAGCTAATAAATCCTATAATTATAACTTAATACAATTCAAAAGGACTGTTTACAAGTGTCAAGTAATTTAATGTTTAATGTCATAACTTAGATACTAAATATTTGCGTAAATTAAGAATGTAACAAATAGGACACAACTGTATACTTCCCCACACTATCGTTGGGGGACATTTTTAACGAGATCCCTTTATGTGCACGTACATTTTATCTTATATGTGATTCAGTTATTCTCATAAATAATAAGAGCTTCTAATTATACTTTTATAAGGTACATGCCACAGTTAGATGTTATTTTAAGATGACTAAATGTACCTAGCATACCTTAGCACACCAGTGATCACTACATAAAGGGAACCGTACGCAGATAAAATTAAAATACATATATTACTCGCTATATTATAATATATAGACTTCGTAATCTTTATTTATCTAGCCTAATTTTAAATGTAACGGTCTATAAAGAATAAAATTAATGTACTTATACTCTTACCAAAAGACTTAAGGCGGAACATACGGTCTGCTCCCGGCCATTTTCCCGCTAGATGGCGCTGTAGTCAACATTTTACAGTTTATTTTTTTTATGTCTAACTAGAACATTAATAAGTCGTAGAAGTAGTTTTTGCTGATCTCAAATATAACACTTTATTGAACTTGTTCATAACATTGCCTCAAAATCCACCCAAATCGACACATAACATATCTGCCGTTGAATATAGGTCGTTTACACACTTTACACACGCACACAGACGAGAAAAACTTGTTAGAAACTTGACCACTAGATGGCGTGTATTTCAAAAATTCGCCGCCGGCTACAATAATTATATTTAAAACGATTAGGATAGGAAACAAATGAAATGTTCCTTTCGAAGCATATGTGGTGTGAATACTGTACGTAGTACTCGCGACCGGCATGCGTGTATTATCATTGATTAATCTGTATGAACGTAAAAGAGGAGTATTTGTAATGATCGAAGCAGGTGGTGTTCTGTAGTTACTGCCTACCTCAATGGGAAGAAGGCATGAGTTATATGTATGTATGATAGGAAAATAAAACGTATTCTCATATAAAATCAAGTCTTTTATTCAAATTAGGCTGAGAATCAGTCCCCCAAAACCCTTCACCACTTCCTAATGCTTTCGCTGAGAAGAAACAATGGCGCAACAAACTCCCCCAGCAGCACAGCTGTCTGTTCATGATATAAAAACTTGACTGTCCAGTTTATAGATATTGTTTTATTTATCGCCTTACACTATTTAATCACCAAAACAAAAGAATTTGAAGTGACACATGATGCCTGATACAATATTATAATTGCATCAAATATTATTACAATAATACAGAAATTATACATAACAGACGTAAGAAACTAATACATATACATGAGATAACTAACCAAAAATACATTTTTTATGTGATTATAACCAGGTAGGTGAAATAATAATTTATAATGTCCAAGCACGCATAACTACGAAAGTTTTTCGTACACGGCTACATAATTACACCATCTATACACATCCAGTGTAATTTGATCCCGCATTGTATAAGAATTCCGTACAATACAGGTCAGCTTATACTGAAAATGTATAGCATGATTGTAGCCATACCATTCAAATCTATACATTTAGCATTTTTTTGAACACGTCTCAAGATGATTTCGGGCAGAATACAGTTTTAAAAAAAGTCTAATAGCTTTGGTATCATATTGTTGATAAATTCATCATCTCTGCAAACTTCTATAACAGTCAAAGGTTCAGTGACTGAAATGAAACATATAAAGTAGCATTTTTCCATTTTGCTAACACGCATTTGCCCTTGGACCTGAAATAGTATATTTTAATTATAATAAAAGAAAAACAGACATTGAAAGAAATTATAAACTGGACATGCAATACAATTATCAATTTACTTACTTGATAGTAATAATCATGCTTTTTATTCATAACTAAAATGCTGTTGTCTAATTTTAGGGCAAAGTTTTTCTTTTCTAGTGCAGCTGCCTCTAGACTTTGATTTTTCCTCGCCAATGATGGAAATCACTTAATCTCAACAACAGCTCTCTCATTTTCAATTATACCTGTAATAAATTGTCATAAAATATAATACACTGAAATGGAGCTATAAGTTGGAAGGATACAAGACATGCGATCGCCCATAGTGCTTGTAATACTTGGTCTGTAGCGTTTATAATTAGCATTATAATTTTCCATATTTGCCAAATACATAAATAAAATTGAAGCTTGATAGAGAAAAAATTACCATCTGGACTGCCGGCTAAACATCCAAATTCTTCATCAATAAAAAGACCTGAAGGCCTAACAATTTTATTATGTTGTTGCATGAACATACTTTTTGCTACATTCTCATTTTGCTGCCCATATAACATGTCTTTTGTACAAATATTCTTTTTATATAGAATATCTTTCACATGATTGTGACATGGAGTGGTAGTACGGCGTTTGCAAATCTGTAAACATAAAAGTCCAGATAAATAAATGTGGGTAGTAAAATTAATTCAGCATCAATGCCTACATATTCAATAAAATATCACAATGTTACCAGAAATGGATAATTATGAAATGCGTGTAAGTAACCATTTTTAATAACAAAATTATACCATAAACTTACCATTCCAAATTGACTAGCAGTCAAACGGTCACTTCTATGAGTAGTATATAAATCATTCTCATGCTGCCCTACAGTAGACATTTCAATCAGAGATATGTTTTCTGGTGACTTTTGGAATTCTGCTAACCGTTCTTCACACTGTATTCTCAATTGTGCTTCGTCAATATCAATTGGATCACAAGCTTCAGGTCCATAGTGCTTGTCCGGTTGGGTTTTTTCTCTTGGAGCAAACAATCGTTTACGCGTCGAAGATTTCTGTCGTATTCTGCTTTGTTCCTTCCGCTTTATGTATTTTTTTAAATGTGTCCCTGGGCTCTGTGTGGTCTGCTTTTTCCATGCTGTTTCATGCCATTTGTGTCCAGTAGCAAGCGATAATCCTGAAAGACAGAATATTGTTTTATATAAAATATTAATAAAATATAAATAGATGATTATGTAACATACAAAGAAACAACACTGTACCATGATAATCAAAGCATCTATCACTAGTACCTACTAACAATTTATGAGTGTTTATATTTACCTGCCACATGAACACATCGCTGGTAAGAACCCCCTCTTCCTAAACTAATTCGTTTTCCAGAGTTGAATTTATTTATTATGCTCATAAAGTTTTCAGCCACATTTGTTGTCTCATTTGACAAACGACCTGCTTTCAACGCGATTTTTTCATTGGCTGCATAAATCAGAGCCCACACCTCTGGAGCAGTATTTTTCAGACTTTCAACAAGGTTTTCTTGTTTCTTTTCACTTCCGTTTGCATCCGTTTTATTGACATTGCAATAATAATCCTTGCAGTTTTCATGTACTCCAAATACATGGAGCGGGCCATTTCTCAAATCAGTTGCCATAGCAGCACTCTCACTGCTACACATTATAATTTTCCGTGCCACTTGTGTAAGCCTCATCACCTTTGGCTTCAAAATATTTCGCCCATAAAGTGGAAGCTTAGTGTTGGCCAAGATCTAATAAAGAACATACAAATATGAATACAGATTATGATTCACAAATTTTGAGATATCTAAACATATTTGATATATTTATTTACCTTGTAGAGTGCGCTGGTATAGTTTTTTATTACATGATTCTTGCATTCGATTTTTTTTATTTTGTTTCCATATGACACTTTCTCTTTCAAGTTTGAAAATACAGAGGAGTCTCCGTCACCAATAAAACTCAAATAGCGAAGTTGATGTATTTCTTCACTCTTTTGAAAGCCTTCCACAATAATTTGTGATTCCATTGCTGTAGATGGTCCAGTAAAGTTTTTGCAGCAATTATGTGCTTTCATATCCATGTTTCTTGTTTCATAATATTGACATGTATAACAATATTTGTTTCGAACACCAAGAAATAGACATTTCTTAGTTTCTTTACCAATAATGCAGGCCTATTGAAAAGGAACATGTGTTAATATTGCACAAACTAAAAAAGTCTTACAGAACCAAATTTGTATTTAGTAAAATACTTACCATACCAGAAGGTGAATCAAAGTTATGGCCATATATGACCGTTTCAACCATCCTCCGTCTACATAAACAGTAATATATGGAACACCGTCTGAAGACACATGACCTTTCTCAATAGCAATTGACTTTTCTTGTTCACCAGCAGTTTTAATTTCCTCTGTCAAATGTTCAAACCACACACTGCCTAATTTTTTTTCAACACGACGAAATTTATTAGCCGACATTGTCGGAATATCCATGAGACTTGTTATGTGAGCTGCTTGAGTGTAGTAGCTGCCAGCCGTCACAGTTGCCCACACAAATTAAATACAACAGAAGATGTTACTTTTACACACTCGGTATTTGAATAAAATTGAATGATATCGAATTTCACAACCATGTAATGAGATCGCAGAATTCGCAGTCGTATTCTAACTAGAATCCGTTAGAATAGGCAGAGGCAGAATATGATATTATTATTACAGATTATAAAGATTATTTGCAGGGGTACGTTCTAAACTCATAACAGTCATAACAGAAAATAAAACAATAAAAATTAAAGTAACATTTTACTTATTCCTTGATCGACGAATAAGAAAAAATATTACATAATTAATAAAAGTAATTTAATTACAAACAATAAATCACGTCTATTAATTTTTTGTAAGTAACTCAATGATTTGTTTGTTTCTGAACAAATGCAATGATTCCGTAAATCAATTTTCTGAACGCACTCACATATTTGACCTATGTCAAGGTCTGCTGCACGCTGCCACAGTCTATAATAAAAGAAACAGTCCGGAAACTAGGACTTTAGTACGTTTGTAGGTACAAACGCTCGAAATAAACAACCGCACCGACCCACTATGAAAAATAAAGGTCTGTTTCTGATTAAAAATCAATAACTTTTTTATTTCTGAATATTATATTTTAAAATTTTGCACAAATATAGAATAGTGTATATGGCTTGTATACGGTTTACGGTTTAAGATTCTTTATTTCTCATAAGAAATGTATCATGTATGGCAAATGTAATGTAATTTATTATGATTAAATTTAAAACCATACATGAAAAAAAAAACAAATTCAAAATTATCAAAAATGTTCAATGTTTCTTTTTTAGCAATGAATACTATTATTTTAATGTTTACAAAAACCAAATATCGAAAAAAATAGTACATCAAAATACCAATCAATTTAAATAATAAAAACATATTTTAAAAAATATGTGATTAGAATCGAACACAGATTAATTAATTGTAATGTTTACTAAATGTTACGTTATTTATACTTGATGAACTTCGGGATCTAAAAATAATTCGTTCACTTTCAAAAGATCTAAGGTGTCTTCATCAAGTTCCTTCACATTTTTAGTATACGGTAATCTAATGCCGGTTGTGTAAGGATCTAAAGTATAAAGAAGATTGAAATAGATCTTGTTTGTCACATCCCGTCACATCATGGGCGTTATGTGAAAAATTTTCATTATTTTTCTGTTATACGTTCTTGCAGCAACGAAAACGGCCAAGCCACAAATTTTGGCTGAGGTGTAGAGTTTGTAAAATTAGGGCTTGTAGAGTTTGGGCCTGTAGAGTTAGAAGTTTGGCACATGAGATCTGATGACTTTTTGATAGTCTTGGCAACATTTTACATGAAAATGTTTTTGGTGGGATTTCACTTCTTTTTGTAAGTTGCTCATGACAATATTTTTTACCCGACTGCGCCAGAAGGAGGGTTATGTTTTTCGAGATTATGTATGTATGTATAAGTAGATCAGGGCGATATATGCCTCTTAGGCAATTATATTCGACTACTAAAGTCAAAATTTATAAGGTAAACACCTTACAAATAGTCACTCTAGAGAGTATGGTAGTATGGTGATAGCATACGCGATTCCCAATGGCAACTCGGAGTCTGAAGTTGTGCCAGGTTGATGGCAATAGGCTGCTTCCCTATTACATAGGACCTTAACATACCGGCGAAATGTGCGTGTATATAATGTACACCTCTGCCTAATCCTTCGGGGAGTACAGGCGTGATATTATTATTCGTAATAGTAAAATTATTAAAATTATTAGAACCTTAAATATTCTGAAACCTGACGAAAGCCCCATGTACACTTGTATCCCCTAATTTAGGGGGTTGAGGAATGATTTTTTTATTCTAATACAATTTATATATTTAGACATAGACACCTTGCGGCCTAGCCTGGAAGTGAACTCTGGTCTCAGTACGCTGAGTACATAAGTTTAGATAATTCGATCAAGCGTGTGATACAAACTCAAACTCTAAATAAGTTATGTTGATAGCATAATGTTTAACTTATTCAATAGATTGGAAGGAAAATTATGTTAAAAATACTAACAATTTCGTAACAGAGAATGGATATCCACCATGCCAAGGTTTTAAGTTGAAAAAGTGCGAATGAGGCTTATCCGCACTTTTTACACTCTTTAAACCCTTCGGGGAATACAGGCGTGATGGTATGTTCTGTTATGACTCTTCTTTAGATGTTTTGTCTTTAACTTTTGGCGCAACAGCTGAGCGATTACTTTAAGCTCATTAATTTTGTGGATTTTATGGGTTCTTTTATGGGTTCGCGATCGTTTATATACTCTAACCGAAATGCACAGACACGACTTTTTTACGATTTTATAATAGTATAGATAGATACAGGTACACTGATTCATTTACTATAAATGTAACTTTGTAATCCTATACATTTAAATAGGATTACAAAGTTATTTATGCAGTTAGTGTATCTAGAAAACTAGAACGAAATTCTAAAATATTTGAGTTTTCCCTTGATTTATACACTAAACACTAATTGTATTCTAAATTTGAAGCTTCTATGTCTGCTAGAAGTGCCTTAGAGTTTTGATGATCGGTCAGTCAGTGAGTGAGTGACAAAATTACGAAACTTTGACTAGTTATAATTTTTAAACAACTGATTCAAATTGACTGAAATTTGAAATATGCTGTATTTATACAATGCCTGCTTGGTTACTGAAAATTCAGGCTTAAAGTTTTATCAACAACGAAGTTATAGGGGGTCGAAAACCCTGGGGCCTGAATTGCTTCGAGAAAAGTATGGTACGGCCGTGCCACTTTTTTGCTCGTATTGGCGGGGGCACTGCCGTGCCCCCAGATAATAACAAAAAAAAAATCTAAAATTAAACTTATTATTATATTAAGTCTAAGTAACAAGGATAATAATATTGTTGACAATTTCCTGCTTACTCTATTTTGAAACTAGACGCAGTAATAAAAAAATAGAATCATATTTGAAATAGTCGATATTTGTTACAATTGTTGGTGCGCTGCGTATAGCAAACATTGGCCTGACAAGCTATTTTGAACATTTTTTGAAGGCAGACTGCGGCATTTCGACGTCCTAACGATGGCTATGATTGGACGATACTAATTTAAATTTTTTTTTTTTTTTATTAATTTTATTATTTTTCGGGCCATTTTTGAAGCGCACGTCGGAAATCTAGTACTATTATTGATCGAAGGTGGTAACAGTAACAATTGTTGTGAATAGTAATGTAATGAGGATGATGCAGCTTGATGTGTAGATGCAGAGATTAAAGAGTAGGTAAGTATTAGAATTTTGACATTACTGCCATTTCCTTTGCCATGCCTGAGATTAACAGACGCCATTAGATTACCTATTTATATTGTATTTGTAAGCTAGTTATTTCAATTCGATAGATTGATCAGTACAGAACAAAAAAGATTCAATAAAAAAAACAATATCAAAAACATTAAGAGTTACAACCCTACTGCTTCAATGTAGCGTCTTGTATTTATTTCTTCAACTAGGCTTAGTTTCGCTACTGTTCCCTCTATGTATACTGTGACGCTGCACTGAACCACACGCGGCGAGTACCTACACGACATTGTATAAACAAACTAAAAATAATGTTTGTCTGTCTGAAACCACAAAATGCGTAAAAGGTATTCTAGGTGTTTTATAAGTACTTCGATTTTGCAAATATTTGCAAACTTAATTTTGCTACTACTTCGGTGGGTTAATTATTAATATTATAATAACAATAATACAATAATTGATAATAATATAATCATATAATAACCTATTTGAGACGTATGTAAGTAATAAGTACCTATTGTGACGAGATTTCAGCGCCTAAAATCCAACTCACGGGCCACCTTGCTGTTACTAATATTATCGCTGAAAGATAGTATACCTACCTTTTATTTTACGGATTTTGAATCATTACTACTTGTGGGTATATTAATATTAATTTATTCAAAACACGTAGTATACCTACCTATATGAAATTATATTAAATTGGAATCAAATACATACCTACTAGAGATATTGAATTTCAATCGCAAAATAACACGCGAGAAAATCCGCGTGACAATACTATAGCATACAAGCAAGCTTGAAAATTGTATTTTGTTACATTTCAATCGAGCGAACGAAGAAGTAAGAACGGCAACGTTTTCTTCTGCGGTAGGTCACGGTTGCGAAGAACGGCAACGTAGCAAAAATCATATAGGTATACAATTTACGAATAAAGTTCATAAAAAATTGTTTACATGTTATAATATGTTATTATAATGTTTTTTTCGTTGAAACCTGTTTGTGAAAGGTAGGAAAGGAAATAAAAATCAATTATAATACGTATTATATTGATTTAACAAAATAATAGTAACGCCAGCACGCCATCTAGCATTTAATCTCTAAACTATCGCAATCATGGCGCTCAAAGACTACAATATAGTACAGATGACGCTTTTTTGGCGCTAGTTTGCTTATCTAAACTCACGCACACATGTAAGAAAGTTGTAAATTTTGCCTGAATTTCTCGACTGTTTTTCTCAGTAAATAAATGTAGTTATTTTCTAAAAATATTTATTGCGGACACAATTAATTGTAGAAAAGGGATAAAATGATTCGGTTTGAACAAAGAGTGTCTATGTTTAGCGAAAAGCCTGATCGAAAAATGTATGGACGGCCTGTCGGAGCTTCCACCTTAACTCAAAATGTAATTATCATAACAATTGTTTTAAATGTAAGCATTCAAGTTTATATGACAAAGATCAATTTATCTACACTAAGTAAGAATAAGTTGACAAGATGACAATATTTTGACTAATTTAATAAGACGGAGTAAAACCTGCAATATACACGAAGTGCTAATCACCCTCCTCTTACAATAGCGTAAACTCTTTGCGGTTTACGAGTGCTTAGCTCGATAGAAATCACAATTTCTCTAACTAGCAATAAGTACTAAAAGTGTACTCTTCATTTTACTCCTAAGAAATATATATTATAATACCACAGTAAATCTTCTGCATTTTTACACATTCACAACCACATTTTATAGAATAGAATCCATAATAAGTAATAACTTACTTCGTTGTGAACATAAGATTGCAGAATATTACATAATATATAGATAAATAATTATTATAATCAAATTATCTCAATTTTCAACGCAAGATAATGATAAGGACCGGAAGTCATTAAGTCACAGCACCCTGTGCAGTTTTAGGCCATTGTCCAAAGTCAAAAAGCCAAAAAAATATAAAATCAACATTGCATTTTTCCTAATGGCACCTAAGAAAATGTCATACCAAACTAATTCTAGACACAATAGTGTATATTTGACACAGCCCGAGGAAGGACTTGAAAACAATAAACTTAACTATTAAATATATCAAACATTCTAATCGCAACAATCGCGCTTGCAAAACAAAACCAAGACCACATATGCACCAATTTGGTTCACATTCAGTACGTAACGATAATATACAATCGTCAAACCGCATTTCTGCGTCAAATCCTTGAGACAGGAATTGTAAAGGCGTTAACCGCCTGAAAAGCTATGATTTCTTATATTTTCCCGGATTTTAACCGTAATTCTAAATATAGTTATTTCACTATAAGAAAACCGTGTACACTCGCTAGGAATTTGTCGAAGTTATCTTGGAAACGGAGTTTATGCGTTCTCATACCGTCGAAAAGAACTCCGTTTGTAAGGACGCCGAATGCTTCCTCAAGTCGGGGTACATTTGCGGGATCGTTGACGGCGAACGCTTCGATAAGTTGTCTGGCAAGACCTTCGAGTAAAGCGGGCTTCACACAAGTTAGTGAGTATATAGCCGCCCCGGCTGCAGGAATCGAGTCGGGTGGTATCTCCATCTTAATAATTAGCATTAGTAATAATTCGGCAAGTGTAAGTAAGGAGAGTGCGTAGGGATTATCGTCGCCTAATGTGCGCACTTTGTTGGACAGGCCGACTATGGTGTCGCAACAAAGAGTAGATACGTCGCACGATACGGCCGTGAGTCCCACACGTAACGCTGTCACTACCATGTTGAAGTCCTCCATGGGCAGATTGGTAAGCTGAAAAGATAAGTATTACCCAAAGGTTAAAAAAATATATTTGAGTATTTTTTTTGAGGTAACTTGAAGTGACATAAAGTTACAGCTCATTACTGCCACCCGGTACCCGACCCGCACCGCCTTGCCTCGTGCGGTTCTATCTAACTATTCTTTATATGAAATTGTATGTGTGCTCACTACGTCAACTTCGTAGCTTCACCGGATCGCCTCGGACGTATGCCGTCTACGCGCGGGCGGCGAGTGGACCACTCGATGTCAACTCGCTGTTCGCTTGCCTTACGTTGCTGCGCATTGTCAAGGGGTCGTCGTTTTTTAAGCATTTTTAACCCGTCACATGTCCTGCCCGAGTGTTCCGCGCGAGGTCCTCTTGTTGACAATGCAGCGTCCACCCGTGAACCACTTGCTGAAGACGTATGGACGTTGCACGACGAGGTCGTGCTGGTCGGTTGCCAGGTGGCTTTAATGAGCTGTGACTTTTGTCATACAAGATCACTTCAAACAGCGTCTCTGCAGCCTGTTCTTTACATACCATCACGCTCATATTACCTGAAGGGGTAGGCAGAGGCGTACTAATGTACACCCACATTTCGCCAGTATGTTTAGGTTCCATGTAATAGGGTGCGAGTCTATTGCCATAAACCGGGCACAAATTCCGACTCCAAGCTGCTATTGGGAATTTCACAGAAAACCTAACAACACTTTGCTCAACCCGGGGATTGAACCCAGGACAGCTGTCGCGTTTGGGACCACTAGACCAACGAGGCAGTTTTCTTTACGATTCTAAAATACTAGCTTTCCGCCAGCGGGTTCGCCCGCGTGGTTATTTCTTATAACTTTCATTTGGTTGAGTAGTTTTGTCGTGACAGCGCGACAGACGGACAGAGTTAGTTTCGCATGTATAATATGAAGTGCGTCAGTGCGGATATGTGTGGTGTGCGGCACCTGGTCGGCGTTGTCGAGGTCGCGCAGCATGCGGTAGGCGTGCGCGGCCAGCGCGGGCAGCGCCAGCAGCGGCGGCGTCACCAGCGGCAGCAGCAGGCGCAGGCCGCGCGCGCACGTGTCGCCCACGCCGCGCGACGCGCCCGACCGCGCGATGCTGCAGATCACCTCCATCAGCGCGCAGATGTCCTGCAACACCACACTACCTGCTCAACACTCGCCAGGGCGACGGCGCCACCTAGCCCTACTCAATAACTAGATAAATCAAGGAATTCCCAGCTAAAGATGGACAACGTGCCTGGTATTTTCCGAAATATATTCCCAATTCAAAATGCCAAGCACATTACATATCTAAAAAAAAAAAGAAATAAAGAAAAAGTATATATTTTTCGTCCGTCTAACGCACAACAAACCTTATAAACCTATACTTATAAATTGAAATATCAGTCGCAACACTACCAACTTACAATACCAACATAATAAAAAATAAAAACCTGACATTCTGTACATATTCTTGCCTATATTCCTCATTCTCATTCCGATTGTTTGTTAGTAGTATCTCTATTCCCAGCTTACAGAATAGATAATTTATTTCAAGTTTAGAGATCGACAAAAGCGCCATAAAGCTGTCGCAAGTTCCTTTTGCGTCGAGTTCCATTAGCACAAAATCGATAAACGCGGAAGTTTAGAAAAAAATATTCCACAATACGATAAAAAAATATATTATCAAGGTAAATTACCTCGTACACTTCCTCTTCTGCATCTTGTGGAATACTTGAAATCTTTCCTGAGTTCCACCTCATGTATACTTCGAATGTTGTGTTGCATATTTCCAGAAACCTGTAATCGTAATACGCTGTATAAGTTGGATATTATGTGAAGTAACATTGTTCAATTTGAAAGTTAAACGGCACTTATGGGCATTTAAAATGGTCACAAAAAACTGGAAATGGGTCAGCATGGTTTCATCTCTTTAGGTCAACTTCTGCTACTTCAAACGGTGAAGAAAAAAGCCACCTGAGCAATTTTTCGACTAAAAACACGAGGCTAAAGACACAGGAACTCTCAGAAGAAGATAAGACCTGTACTGCCTAGCAAAGAGCTAAATATCGGCCCTACTTTTTTCTAATAACCTACCTACAGTAACCTACAGCCCAAAATAGTATACAGACTGAAAAGTGCCGATTCTTCTTGCCTTCTATTTTCAACTCTGAATAGATAAGGGAAGACTTTTAAGTGTCAATTTTATTTTAGGAAATCCATTTTTTTTGGTGATTTATTATATTAGTCAATGGGTCCTACGCTGTACAGAGCATTTTAAAAACAACAATATTTAAGATAAACTTACTTGTTCACATTTTGCGGTTGTACAGAATGCAGCATCCTTTTAGCGCTTTTGGCGAGTAAGTTCAATGCCGGCAACACTACGCCAGGGTAATTGTGGTATCGAAATATGATCCCAGGTATCTTATCTAATGCACCAATCAGCATCATAAATTGTTCGTCCATTGTACCAACCTGAGAAAAAAAATCCTTGATTTCTAATGAGGACGAAACAACCAAGTTTGATTGAAATGGCGGCGGGACAAAACACCGCTCCGACCCACCGTTAAACCAGTCACAGAGGAACTAGGTTCTCATACTCGAGTCAGATACTCGTTACTTACTTTATTCATTCTTGTCACAACACATTCATCACCTCAACATTTTTTTCTTCATTAATCCATCTTCTTAACGGCCCAGCACTCTGGTTCATACAAAACGACTACGTAATCAACGTACAGTCATCATCATCCTCCTGCCCTTATCCAAATTTACTTAGAGTCGGCGCAGTATGTCTTTCTTTCCATACATCTCTATTAGCCGTCATCTCGTCATTTAACTCCTTTGTGATCATATCCTTTCTCATACAGTTCATCCAAATTTTCCGTCCGTCCATATTTCCTCTTCCCTTATATCCATCCACATTCATATTCAAAACCTTTTTGGTCAAACCAAGTTGGAGTCGGCTTCCAGTCTAACCAGATGCGGCTGAATATCAGTATTTTACACGAAGCGACTGCCATCAAACTTCCACAACCCAATTTCAGGGCAATACCGATATTCGAAGGATAGGCTGGTTGTCAGGCTGTTTGGGTTTCTGACTACCACTAACGATGGTTTACATATGTGTTCGTATGACAACCGGGACCGACGGCTTTACGTGGTCTCCGAGGCACGAATAATTGTAATGTAAATTACAGTAAGGAATTAAAATGTTGTATTATTACCTCCAGCACCCCTTCAGTGACGCCAATGAAACAGTCGAGAGTATCAGCGAGCATGTTGCGCACTGGCTCCGTGTCCGATTCCATGTTAATTATGTTCATCAGCTTCTCTTGTAATGAAACCGTGCTTGATAGTAGACGGTTGCGGACGTCACCTACATATGAAATCAATATAACGACGGCGGTGTTTAATATTTATTATTCTGGAAAATCTGAGAAACCTTGCAACGATTACATAAATAAGTGGTGTCACGCTCTATTTTTCGCTACTTTTAAATAGTAGGTAATAAATTTTCCCTAAATGCTTTAAATGAGACGGTGTAGTTGGATAAAAGGAGAATGCAGTTACACTATTCATTATCTTTATTTTTCTCTCTATACTTCGATCCAAATTTTCTTTTTTTTTCCGCTACACATTTCATCCGGTTATGCCCAAACGAAAAAATATCAAACAAGTAATCCACGTAATACATAAGAAATCTTCCTTTTTTAATTCTCTTGTCTACAAAAACTACAACACCAGCGGTAACGTACCTTCGGCGTAAGTAGCAGCTATGGCGAAAGCCCTGTGCAATTCCTTTCGCAGATCTCCCGGCAAGTTACAACCGGCAGCTTCCCACTGCAGCAGGGCGAGGAACTCTTCACAACTTGCCAGAGGATTTTGCCTATACCAAAAGTAAGTATGCTTATCATATAAACGGTTTATGTCCACAAATCATAGAAGTAGTTGAATAACAATTGCGTGTTGCAAAGTGTCAAAATAGGCTATTTAGTTGGCTTCTAACTAACTTCATAGAAAAGTTGCCCCAAAGGGAACCCGAAAAACAAAGACAACATTAAAATCGGGTCAAAATAAGGAATGAAGAAATACAGCGTACTATACTGTGTTGTGACGTCACATTGCAGTACACTATCCAAGTTCTACAGTAACACTTGTACTAACGCGCGAAAAGGACTATTTTTCAATAGAGCTCTTATTCACCCGTATGGTGATCGGTGATACATACTTGTGTTGTGAGTGCGCGAGCGTGGTGAGCAGGTGCGTGGCGTGCGCGGCGGCGGCGGGCTGCGCGGCGTGGTGGCGCAGGCAGGCCGCCGCGCGCGCCGCCACCCGTATGGTGATCGGTGATACATACTTGTGTTGTGAGTGCGCGAGCGTGGTGAGCAGGTGCGTGGCGTGCGCGGCGGCGGCGGGCTGCGCGGCGTGGTGGCGCAGGCAGGCCGCCGCGCGCGCCGCCACCCGTATGGTGATCGGTGATACATACTTGTGTTGTGAGTGCGCGAGCGTGGTGAGCAGGTGCGTGGCGTGCGCGGCGGCGGCGGGCTGCGCGGCGTGGTGGCGCAGGCAGGCCGCCGCGCGCGCCGCCACCCGTATGGTGATCGGTGATACATACTTGTGTTGTGAGTGCGCGAGCGTGGTGAGCAGGTGCGTGGCGTGCGCGGCGGCGGCGGGCTGCGCGGCGTGGTGGCGCAGGCAGGCCGCCGCGCGCGCCGCCACCCGTATGGTGATCGGTGATACATACTTGTGTTGTGAGTGCGCGAGCGTGGTGAGCAGGTGCGTGGCGTGCGCGGCGGCGGCGGGCTGCGCGGCGTGGTGGCGCAGGCAGGCCGCCGCGCGCGCCGCCACCCGTATGGTGATCGGTGATACATACTTGTGTTGTGAGTGCGCGAGCGTGGTGAGCAGGTGCGTGGCGTGCGCGGCGGCGGCGGGCTGCGCGGCGTGGTGGCGCAGGCAGGCCGCCGCGCGCGCCGCCACCCGTATGGTGATCGGTGATACATACTTGTGTTGTGAGTGCGCGAGCGTGGTGAGCAGGTGCGTGGCGTGCGCGGCGGCGGCGGGCTGCGCGGCGTGGTGGCGCAGGCAGGCCGCCGCGCGCGCCGCCACCCGTATGGTGATCGGTGATACATACTTGTGTTGTGAGTGCGCGAGCGTGGTGAGCAGGTGCGTGGCGTGCGCGGCGGCGGCGGGCTGCGCGGCGTGGTGGCGCAGGCAGGCCGCCGCGCGCGCCGCCACCCGTATGGTGATCGGTGATACATACTTGTGTTGTGAGTGCGCGAGCGTGGTGAGCAGGTGCGTGGCGTGCGCGGCGGCGGCGGGCTGCGCGGCGTGGTGGCGCAGGCAGGCCGCCGCGCGCGCCGCCACCCGTATGGTGATCGGTGATACATACTTGTGTTGTGAGTGCGCGAGCGTGGTGAGCAGGTGCGTGGCGTGCGCGGCGGCGGCGGGCTGCGCGGCGTGGTGGCGCAGGCAGGCCGCCGCGCGCGCCGCCACCCGTATGGTGATCGGTGATACATACTTGTGTTGTGAGTGCGCGAGCGTGGTGAGCAGGTGCGTGGCGTGCGCGGCGGCGGCGGGCTGCGCGGCGTGGTGGCGCAGGCAGGCCGCCGCGCGCGCCGCCACCCGTATGGTGATCGGTGATACATACTTGTGTTGTGAGTGCGCGAGCGTGGTGAGCAGGTGCGTGGCGTGCGCGGCGGCGGCGGGCTGCGCGGCGTGGTGGCGCAGGCAGGCCGCCGCGCGCGCCGCCAGCCGCGACACCACCCACGACACGCCGCGCGACCCGCGCCCGAACGCGCACGACAGGATCGGCGACATCTGCACCGCAACACACACCCGCCCGCATACCTTACTATACTTGTAGCACAGTACGCGCGGCATAACACTGGACGGACTGAAATAGACCGTTTGGCTGCGAATCCATTGCGCATTCAAACGGCTAACTTCAGTCCAGCCAAGCCGTATGCCGCGCGAACGCGTACTGTATATAGGTACACATTTTTTTTCAGAGCTCATTGAGCTATCCGGCACCCGACCAGCACCGCCTCATCGGCTCATCGCTCGGCGTTCACTCGTTCTCAGCAGGTGGTTCACGAGTAGACGCCGCGTTATCACCAGTAAACGTCGCATGGTCAACAAAGGACCTCGAGTGGTCCACTAGCGGGCAGCACGCGGTCCACTCGGTACTCGTGCGTGGCAATATGCAGCAACGCAAAGCAAGCATGGTTGCAGCGAGTTGTCACCGAGTGGTCCACTCGCCGTCCGCGCGTGGTCCACTCCCGATCCGGTGTGGCTACGGAGTTGATTTAGTGAGCCACATCCATACAAGTTCATATAAAGAATACCGCACGAACCGAGGCTTTGCGGGTTGGGTGCCGGATGGCTGTAATGAACTGTAACCCCCACGGGTTGTTTTCGAGCCCTATAATTCAGCAAATAGGATCAACCCTTTTTTTACCCTTAGGGATGGAATTTATCTTTCAATCCTTCCAAAAAAAATAGGAACTTCCAAAATTGGTCGCCAATAATTTATGGAGAAATTGGTGAACATAATATATAAAAAACGGTCCTCCGGTTTATATAAAACGTACCTCGGAATATACAGACGGTTGTGGCATCAGGTAAGAGTTGGCCCATATTTTGAGTAGCCAAGAGATCGTGGCTGATAACTCGGGACTAAACACACTGCCGAGTCCAGCCTCCAGTGCTGCGCATTCCCACGCATTTATACGTAGTATTTCACCTACCAACCTGAAGTCAGTCATATTTTGATTGATTGAGATTGAGGACCTATGTTTTTACGAAATAATGGCTCCCTTTCTCATAACAAAAAAGTAACATTATGATTATTGCCTGTCTTCTCATATGCATGCATTATGGATTTATTTTTTCCAAGCAGTTGACCGAGAACTTTGCTCTTTCTTGAGTTTTGTGTTCTCAATATGGGTCTCGCTCTAGGGTTAGCGAATGATAAAGAACGCTGCTCTACAATAGGAACAATAACAACTGGTATGAATGTGTATTCAAATCATGAAGAGTACTCCATTCACACACACGGTAACAAATAGCGATTTTTCCTTGCATTGTTACTTTAATACTTTACATGAAAAAAGGAAGTATGTTTTTTGGAATACAATACACGAACTACTTAACCCGACAACTCACTAGCGATACAACGAGGTTATAAATAAAGAACTTACTTGAGTACAGGATCGACATTTTCAGTGTTAGTACTCTCGCCGACCAAGTATCGGAGGGAGGCGTCAGTGTTGGCGTTCTCCATCAAACTGAAATGGATGATCTCAGACGGGATCATCACTGTTTCGCCTTCCGTACAGTCGACTGCCAGGAAGTGACCTGAATAAAAAATATCGTTACAATAATTCAACGCCATTTCACTTCTTTCCTTTCATTTCACCACTTTTACAGGGCTTCTGTTGTTATTTTATTTCTTTTAGGGGAAATTAACTCCCACAGAGTTCACACATCACAAGGAGTTTTGATTGGTATCTTACCAGTTATCATGAGTATCCAGTGCAAATCTTCAAATAGAGTAACCAACTGGCCCCCTCCACTGACTGGCAGTTTTCCCATGTGCATCAACTGCAAGTGACTCTCAAGCCTGTACACATTAGAAACAATAACTGTAATGCTGTCTGTAATGCTCTTTGTTCGAGTAAAACACTATATTTGATTGAGTAAAATCTAGAAATTTAGGAATCCCGACTATCAAGGGGAAGAAATTAAGTCTTTCAATAGCCTAATACACAGCGACGGATTGGTCGAACATAAGTACTGTATCGTTAGGTACCTAGCATTAAAACTTTGTAACAATCTACAATTGCGCGTAATTTGACTTCTAATAGCACTTATATAAGATTTAAATTTAAATGGCTCACATACCGTTTACTCCTATCTTGAAGTAAGGTGAAGAGCACATGGGAGCAGTGAGCTGGTGCCTTCCGCGCAATCGCGCCGATCGTCAGTAGGACATTACTATGCAGTTTACGTTCATCCTCTTCCAATTCATCCTTTATATCCTCCTCAGTGTTATCTGTGCCCCTGTTGATACATTAAGGAGTTGGAGCAATTTCACTTTAGTAAATGAATATTGTCTTTATACAATGCACATAGAGTTGAAAATATAACGCAAGAAATCTTCTGCGTGGCATATTTACTGACTGATATTTTCAGCTGTCTTTCTAGCAAACTACACTCCTTATTTATTATCTAAAACACTTGAGTTTGCAGTTACACACAAATATTTAATTGAACTCTTATTGTTAATTTCATCAAGTTACGATACATTTTTCTGCAGATATATGTATAAACAGAATTTTAAAGGATTTCTGGCGCTCTGTAGGACTTACCTCGTTCCATCAGGGGGTGCTAATCTGCACTGCAGATAAGTGTTAAATATTTCTATACAAGGATTCAGCAGAGTTTCGTTGGTATACCCGTCGGTCTCGTGAACTAAAGAACTCCAGCTATGAAGAAACTTGTTCAGTGACTCTCTCCACACTGTGTCATCATTAACCTATAATTAAAAACATCTAGCAATTCTTTGTCTTTTTAAAACATAATTCACTTTCCTAATTCTGAATCAACTGGCAAATATTCAACACTGTTTATGTATATATATAATAGCAAGGGTTTTACTTACTCCTTCCTCAACAATTGAGCCTCTTATACAATGACACGTCAACACAGTCAGGTTCTGTAAAAACGCCGGTGGCGTTGCAGCTATCATTGCCGGCGAAAAGAATTGTATCAGTCTGCGATAAATATCTGAGATTCCCAACATCTCCCGCTCCACTGGCTGTATGTACGCCATCATATTCAAGAAACTATTCACGTAATTCTCCAAGTACTGCTGCTTGACAGCCCTCGTAGATACTACTACACCGCTAAGACTAGCCAGCTGCACTAAACACGTCAGAGATGGACTAGCTAAGTCAGGATTTGACCTCACATACATATGTATCTCGAAGAACAACGACAAAAGTTCAGGTTGCATAATCGTGTCTCGCCAACTGAGGCTTAGACGCAACGCTGGAGCGGTGTCACTCTCGTAAATAGCTTCGAAAGCACCAATCAACCTCTTGGATAGTAATGGAGATACATGGCTCCAACATAATACTGTCTCCACTATGGTTAGTAATTGCTTTGTCAATAAAGCTTGGTCTCCTTCTGGGCGATGTCCAGAACGAACGATCTGTTCTAAAACGCCTACAGTGAATCGGAATATTCTCTTTAAATCTAAAGCTTCGAAAGATTTCTTCAGTCGAAAATGGACGTCCCATATCAAGCCAACATCAGCAGATTTGACCGTTATAGCGAATTCTTGCATAATAGCCAGTATCAGTGAGCATGCTAACTTTTGCTGATTTATGGGTGAGCTAAGAATTATCTTTTCTAATTCTGCAATTAGATTTTTTCGTTCCCTACCACCATCATCAATGCTGCCTCTTTTGATGATTATAGCAATAGTCTGAAAAAAATGTATTATTATACAGTAGCCCAAAATGCAGTAGTTCACTGAAGCACAGAACTGAAGCTGTGTTGTTAACAATCATATATATTGAATAGATTATGCATCAGAATATATCATAATTTACCTGTAAAAGCTTTTCCCTCAAAAATGGTGGAGCTTCTTTCCTCAATAAATAATTCAGTAAGTATTCTCTTAGAGAGGAAATATCACTGTCAGATAGTAAGCTCCATTCTCTGATAAGAGCAGCTTTCAATAAACCAGCTGCCTCAAATAATACATAGTCCGATGAAGATTTTTCTAAGATTTCCCTACACAACTGGTAAGGATTCTTAGTGCTTCGAAACTCGAGAAATACACTCTCTGCTTGGTGACGTTGCTCTGATGTCACAATTTGAGGTGGTGCCTAAAAATTATGTTATTAAAATAAAATCAGGCTAAAGCATGTTAGTGCCATTATTTCTACAGTGCTTTATATACAGGATGGGCGGAGAAGTGATGTCCAAAGATAAAATTTTGATATGTCTAATCAGGGGCATGTTTTCACAGGAGTTATGTTCCATGATTTAGAAGATAAATGAATTAAATGATTTTTTTTTCATTATTTGTACCTGATATTAGTTTTGTGTTTTTTCTCTTATTATTGTATGATTATGTAAGTTTTTTTTATGGTAAGTGATAATCATAATGACAAATACCTCCTCTATAAATATGGTACACCTAGGCCTTATAGAACATGGCCAAAATTGAGTTTAAAGTTCAAAAAATTTGAAATTTTTGGGCTCAAAGATTTTAGAAAGTATTTCAAAAAACTGCCACATATCTATCATTCAGGTAGATGATTAGAGATTTTTTTTCTTTGTATGTCACATCTCTGGCCACCCTGTACAACAATTTTTAAAATGTTGATTTATTTGATCACATTCATTATTTGTTTAACAAATACAAATAATTTATGGTTATTGCAGGTATATAGGGCAACATAGAAAAATCTTATTTCTAAAATACATACCGTTCTCTGTGACATACTACACTTGATGGTGTTAAATATTAATTGTAGTGTCTGTTTGTCATGTCTAAACACATATGAAAGTGCTTATATACCTTATACTTTCTATTGTATATACTTAATTGTAATAATGATAATCTCTAAAACAGCTGGACCATTTTGACAGCACTTTCACTAGCAGACAACTGATACTATAAGGAGCAAGTAACTGAGGCTATTTGACCCATTAATTTTTACCATTTGTCTCAAAAAGTCCTTTAGGAAATCGCAGGCAACCGCTTGTCTTAGAATAACTACAAAGTATTTTTTTGTAAATAAACAGCTATCAGTAAAAAAAATGTGGAGAACACTATGTATGAATAATGGCTGTATCACCAATTCTACCTTTACCTACATTGTACAGTATTGATTGTGAATAGCTTATAAAATGATACTTACACTTAAAGCCATATTGTAATTTTTTCATATATTATTTTGCAAAGACATTACTCAGACTTACACAAATAGGAAAAATTATACTGCAGAGCTTGTTCTATTAGACAATGAAAGTAAGCCGCAAAAATAAATTTGACTTATTGTCAAGGCCTCTTATACGTAGTAAAAAAATTCACACAACACCTACTTCTAAATCAATTTATCTACTTATTAATTTTATGTGATTATTTTGTAATTATTTAATTTTAACAAACTGAAGTAATTTTTAATATTGTAGTGTAATATACCTACTTGTGTTTATGCTAGCTCAAAATTATGACAATATGATAAATATCTAGTTCATACCCAATTTATTGATTATTTTTATTAAAAAAAAAAACAAAATCATTTCTCATCTGATCTCACCATCAGCATCTGAGCAGCCGCCTCCAATGTTTGTATCGCTGAGTTATCCATTGTATCACTCGCTGATGAAAACCAAAAATTAAGAAAAGATGAATGAGAGACAATACATAAACCACTTAGGCAATGTGATATTATGTAAATTAGCTGAAAAGTCACATATTTATTGAGAAAAACAGTCAAAATACTACGAATTTATATCGTAAATTTTATTACATGTCAAATTGTCAACCAACCAACCATTACAATGATAACCACAGATAACTGATAACTCAATTCACTGATTGATCCATCAATATTTAGTCTGTGATCTCTAACAAAAAAGGATAGTTTTCAGCTGTTTGTAATTTGTACTATTAGATAAAAATATTCTCTGAGGATTTTTTTAGAAACTTTCTCACTGGATCACGGTGACACGGTGTCCCTTTAGCAACTATGAGTCTTCTATAATCCTTCTTCCTAGCCTTTTCCCGGGTAGGTAGGTAGGTACTGATGCGTTGTTGGTTCGGTTCTGTAATTCTGTTGTTTAGCCGATAGATATCTATTCGATATAGGTACCGTGTCGGTGTCGTGTCCCTTTATGCAATTTACCGGCTAAAGAGTATTCCAATGATCAGGGTCACGAGTATGGCAAGCGCGCCCTTCAAATGTCTTGCGAATACAAGGTTTGATAAAAACAAAGATGTAATTTCTGTTTCTGTTTAATTGAATAAGTTTTATGGAGATCATAGAAAAATTACTAAGCTAATAATCTGTTGCGAGAATTTTTAAGAAAGTATGCCTAGTTTTATAAATATTTACAGTTCTCACCAAACTTATTGTTCGGCTTGAAGTTGGCACGAGCCATAGAGTAAAGCAATACATCGGCACGAGCTCATTTCAACCCGTCCCAGAGATAATCGGAGGAATAAAAATATTTAACTGTAATAAATGAAAACGAAAACTAAGTGGAAGGCTGTCGTTTTAAATTATTTGAATCCAATGTTTTTCTCTCAGTTTTTTACGGCCGGATTGAAGTTAGCTCGTGCCAACTTCAAGCCGGACAACAAGTTTGGCGAGAACTGTACATTATTTTGTCAGCGACTGTAGATCAAGGAAACTGCTTTATGATTATGACTAGATTATTGATGGTGATTTTCAATCATTTGCAACCGCCTGTCCAATAAATGTTTATCTAACTTGTGCATGCATAGAAACTGGCCATTGAGGAATAATACTGGTATATCATGTCTGTACAATCTCAACCACCTTACGTTTTCCCTTTCAGTTATATCTACTTTTTGGATTAATATTCTATTTTTATAGGGCTCTAATTCTTCCATGACTATATCACATAAACCACATGGATCTTTAGTGTAAAATGTCAACACTGGTGGCGCATCTGTTCTGTGTGCTCTGGAATTGTAAACCATAATAATTGTAATTAATAAAAATTATAAATTATTTATAAATTATTTTATTGATTTATTCAATAAATATTTATATTATAATATTCTTATCCAAAGAGTACAACCATTAACACTTTCCATATAAGTGTTTATTTACAAGAGATATGGGTATAAAATTATATATTTTACCAACAATACAATAAAATCTTTTAACTCTTAAAGCTAGCTATCAAACACACAAACCATTCATTAACAGCAAAATAAATCCTAAAAGGCACAATAGATATTGAAACAAAGTGATCAGAATGGTTGGACTTACAATTTTTCTATCATGATAGATGAGGCACCACCACCACCATTACAGATTGAGGCCACACCCTTCTCTCCTGCCTTCAGAGCATGGCATAAGTGTACTACGATTCTTGCCCCAGACATGCCAATAGGATGACCAAGACTAACAGCTCCTCCATGAACATTTATCTTAGCAGGGTCAATATCTAGCAGTTTTTGGTTAGCGACAGCAACTACACTAAAGGCTTCATTGATTTCCCACATAGCTACATCATCTTTCTTTACACCAGTTTTTTCTAGAAGCTTAGGAATTGCAACTGCTGGTGCAATAGGAAAATCAATTGGGTCACACTCTCCGTCAGCATACCCAACAACACGAGCAATGGGTTTAATATTCAATCTTTGAGCAGCCTCAACAGTCATCAACACCATGGCTGCAGCACCATCATTTAAAGTAGAGGCATTACCGGCTGTCACTGTTCCATTCTCCTTTTGAAATACAGTTGCCAATTTAGTAAACTTCTCAAAGTTGACTCTTTTGTACTCTTCATCTTCTGAGAATATAATAGGTGGGGCCCCCCTCTTCTGAGGTACAGGGACTGGTACAAGTTCATCAGCAAAAGCTTTAGCTTCATATGCAGCTGCACTTCTCTTGTAACTAGAAATGGCATAGTCATCTTGCTGTTGCCTTGAGATATCTAATTTCTTAGCTGTGTTCTCAGCACAGTTTCCCATGTGAAATTTATTGTAAACATCAGTCAGTCCATCAAAAACAATACCATCAACTAACTGCATACCACCATATGGTGTTTCACCTCTCTTCAAATAGAAAGGGACATTTGACATAGATTCCATTCCTCCAGCTAATATTATATCTTGAGAACCAATTTGTAAGCCCTGAGTAGCCAACATGATAGACTTCATACCTGATGCACATACTTTGTTCACAGTTGTGCAAATTGTGCTTTTAGGTAGACCAGCAAAAATAACAGCTTGCCTTGCTGGAGCCTGACCCATGCTGGCTGAACAGACATTGCCCATATATACCTAGAAAAAAAAATAACATAACTTTATAAACTAAAATATAGCAACAACAAAAAAACTACCTAGTTCACAGGATTAAAAACAAATTTTAGCATAGTAAATATCTGTTTTAGTTAGTGATGTAATAGAGCAAAATTATATTATTAAAATCAGTTCTTTGTTATCATTTAATGGTGATAAGAATGATTAAATAAAACAAATGACCTAATCTTTTAATCTTGTCAAAAATATGACAAATTATTACATTTTGTATTTGTTTCAAACATGGAATAAATTAATTTATTTTGATTATATTCCTAAAGACGTATAACTGTTCATTGTCAGTGATAATAACTGTAAATTGATGGAAAACATAAGAGAAAGTAGGTGGAATCAATTAACCTCTTTAATTTCCTCCTTAGGAATGCCGGCTCTTTCCACTGCTGCTTTGACGGCAACCGCACCAAGTTCTGAAGCTGACAGGCTCGCCAGGCTTCCTCTAAAAGAGCCCATAGGAGTCCTCACCGCGGAAGCTATGACCACGTCGTTGAGAGAAACTTTCGAAGAATATGCTGCCATAGCTTTAAAAAGCTGTTGATCAAATTATTTAAAACTTTTTAACTTATTATATTTCACTAAATTACCAGGAAAATCAAATAAATATTATTTATTATTCTTGGGCTCAAGTGAATAAGCAGGCAATCTATCCACGACTAACCAGTCATCAGTCTGACTGACTACGAACGAAAAATAAACTGGTTGGAGAAAGACGAACGAACCTTATTTGTTGCGCGCATTTTGATGGTAATAATTCTACTTCCTTTTAGAAAAAACATAATTTATGCTTTTAAAAAACTATTGTAAGTAACCACCAAGAAAACCCACTGACAAACTGATTGAAAATGATAATACTTATCGCTCGTAATTATACAAAAAACATTTACATAAACTTTATCTATTTGAGATCCTCATAGTTTTCTTGATTCAATATAAATACTTATGCTAAAGTATGTAAGGTTGATTTTCGTAATAAAATATATAAAATAATAATTCACGAGAAAGATACTTTGACCCGTAGATTGTTCGTATCATTCGCTCGATTGTTAATAATTACCAGCAAAATAACAAATGGAATATTAAAATACTTAAAACTTATCATATTTAGAATAGCTAAAAATTTCAGTGCGAACACAAAATAAAAGCCTACGTACATTAAGTAATTTCTAATTTTAATAAATAATTTAACTTTTTAATGAAATATTTTATTTTCTTTGTTAATTTGTTTTAAAACGAACATGCGCAGAACTAAAAGATTTTTGACTTTGAAGTTTGATGTCACATTTTGACAAATGACAGATAATAAACCAATCACAGAAGGTAATTTTTTTCTAATGTCAAAAGTGACAATCACAAATCCCCAGTCCTGTAGAGATGAGGCGTATATCTTATACTGTCACAGGTTTAAATACCAGAATATTAGGTTTCAACGAAGACGTTTAACGAGTTTACGAGTATTGCGTCTGCGAACTTCGTAAGTTCGTACGCAGATGTAATATGCGTTCATACTACGAACGCGTTTTGAGTATTTAGAAGTATTACCAGTCCGAATGCGAAGTCGTCACGAAGTCATCGACCAACCATTAATTAACGCACGTGCCGTACTCCGAAATACTTATAATAATTACAAGTTGGGATATATGTGCGCAATACGCGTACAACTTTAGACGTTTGTGTGTGTATGTTACGAGGTGCTTGAAAATGCCAAATAAAAATCGCAACAAACTTTATTATGCAACACTTAAGACAGTTTTTAAACAATCATTGTTCTCAAAATACTCGTAACCTTGCGAGACGCGTTCAACACTGGTGTGAGTGAAGTGAATCGAACCCGGCCGTAGCTGTACCTCAACCATGAGTTCTATCGAATAGCTTTCGATAGGTTTTTTTCGCATCGAAACGCTGTAATCTCAAAGCAGATTTCAGTTCCTTACGTAACCGCTAGAGGCGCTGCGAGGGTTTTCCATACAAATATTTTACGGCGTCGCTAGCGAGTCTAGTGAGAAAAACTCATAGTCGAGGCACTGGTGTTGGAATAAATGCGTTAGTCTCTAACAGCCACCGCTATCTTAAAGAAACCAAACCAAACTTACTGTCTGGGTTGAAGTTGGCACGAGCTAACTTTAACCCAGCCGTAAAAATCGGAGAAAAAAAAATTGGATTGTTATAAATAAAAACGAAAGTTCAAGCCGTAGACTGTTGTTTTAAATTATTATAATCCAATATTTTTCTTTCTCAGATTTTTACAGCTTGTGCCAACTTCAACCCAGACAATAAGCTTGGGGAGAACTGTATATTACGGCTTACGTTTTTTTTGATTGGCAAAATTATTTCATTTGTTCAATATTGTATCCCTCTTTAGTGCGTACCACCTAGTACAAAGAGTATGTATGTAATATTATACCTACTACCTAGTAAGTAGTACTACTCTGTTACTACTCCTCTAGCAGATAGCTCTACCTTGTACCTACTTGCTAGAGGTGGGTAACTCATCAAAAATACGCGAGCTGCAGATCAGCTCGTGACTCAGGCGAGTGAGCTGATTCAATGAATCAGCTCGCAGATCAGCTCAGTTTGTACCTGTACAGGTATATGATTCTACTACGAGCCGCGAGCTGAATTGAGCTGAGAGCCGAATTAAGCCGAATCGAGCCGACTGAGCTGCGGCAGTTGACAGTTCGTTTAACTCTGACTACTCGATGTATTCCGATACATCGGTTTAATCGATGTTTTGACAAATATTTATTTATCTTTTTGTATTTTTTTAAGCATTTTCCATGCTAAGATTACAAGTTATTTTTAATAAAGGAAAAAATAAAATATTTATTTGACAATATATCGATGTATTTAGTTACAGAAACATCGAATCTTTGATGTTTTATTTTTTATCGGATCTATTAAAAAAAACTTGGTATGATTAATAATTATAATGAAAATGAAATTAAAATTTAACACTACTGATGATATTTATGATACGATATATTTATTTATGATAATATATAGAGATTTTAATACTAACTTCCAACTATTTCACTGTATAACTGTTGTTTTTTATTATTTTGTTTTTTTATTATTTAAGTGAAATCGTATATACTAATAAACGAGCTTTATTATTTATAAGATGCCTTTGTTTTATTATCAATGTATTTTAATAACCAAACTATCAACCTACTTATACTTTAAATAATCATGATTATTCATTTTGCTGAAAATGTTGGTAGTATTTATGTTTAAAGTTAATTATTGCAAAATCTAAGACTGAAAATCCCAGTACACGGGACCGAGTCTACCAATAATATAATTTAAATTTACGCCACAAATGGTGGGTTGAGGGGCCTTTCGGGTGACAATGTTTTCAAATTATGTCAGACTTTAAAAGGACATGTATGTTTTGACGACAATCAAAAATATTAGTTATGTCGACTATAATTATTTATTGATGATTACGAACGACCAGTTGACTTTTTGAGACGACAGTGGACGTCTGGGCGCCATCGCGCACTACACTTCGGTGGTACCCTCCTTAGCGCATTAGACATGGTATAATGCATATTTTTTGGTACATACATAAGAAACTCCCAAACTTGGGCACTTACTAAAGCGCAATCAAGAAACTAGAAACATGCCAGACAGCAATTTAGAGAAGCATGTTGAATATAAAGAAATTGGACAAAATCAACAATAAAACCATTAGGAAACGGACAAAAATAGAAAACGTCACAACTAGAATAAGAAAACACAGAAAAGACAGGTCACATATTAAGAGGCACTGAAAAATGGAACAAAAATATTGTATTTTTGTATCCTAGAAATAGAAAGAGGAAACGAGGTAGATAGTTTCGAAGGTGGGAAGGCGAAATAAAGGCAATAGCCGGGAAAACATGGACTAGAAAAGCGGTAAACCGGAGAGAGTGGAAAGAATTGGAGGAGGCCTTTGCCAAAGCTGGGCAAACAGACCAAGTTGTCGGTGTCATCGACTCACCAGAGTCGTCAATGTTAAATTAATGCAATAGTTGTCTGGATAAAGGCTTATATTATTATTATAACATACTCCCAGAACAACACAAACACTTGTGCTTATCACATAAATATATTTATCTCATGATCTACAGTTCAACGCTTTTACCAATTTTTATGCGACAGACGGCAAGATGCAATTACAACAACAGTGCCTATGCTTACTGCAAATATTTTTCTTTAGTAGAAAGAAAAATAAACTAATTTCACAAATCCTGTCATATAACATAAAACTGACATGGTCTCTCTTGACGACAAAAATCATGGTCACTCTAATAGAGCGAGATGAATTGCTCCACCCTAACTATCTCGCTTAGACCGTTTTTCTTCATAAGTGCACATTCCTATTGTATACTAAGTATACTTACTACTTCCATGCCTCAAGTAGATCAGAATCACAGATCAACTCAATTGAATCAATTGACTCATTTGACTCATTTGACTCATCTGTCTGTGGAGGGATTCAAGGATTCAAGGGAGCTGAATTGAGCCGCGCGAGCTAGTCATTTCGTTGCTGAGCTGTAGCTCAACGGCTCAGACCCATGCGATCTGATTCATTGAGCTGACTCAGAGCTGAGTTACACACCATTACTACTTGCTGAAGTTGCTTGCTATTGCTATGCTATGCAACTTGCTGTTACTGTTCGTACGTAAAAGTTTAATCTAAACAAAAAACCTCACATGACATGAATTGAATTTATTTGATATAGTGGTTTGGTGAATTCTTTATTTAATTATGGAATACAAATGAGTGTGATTAATATTATTGTTCTCTTGGACAGCTGACGACTAATGAATCTATAGGCTGAAGTGTGCTGTAAAAAAGTCAGGAAATCAGGTTAGTGTTATATATTTACGTTTCTTTTATTCCCCGCGTAGTTTGCTGATAATCTGATATCAAAATACCGTTAAAAACTACTTAAACCACTACTTTGAGAGTTATTCAGTATTCTAGCTTAGTATTGATACGTCTACAGGTAGCCTTCGAATTCGTTTTACAATGAGTACAATTTATCATTATCATCTCTTCATCTAAATAACTTGGACCTTAGAACCTGCAACTATAGTTGATTAATTCAATGCTGCTTTTTTTAATGCCTGCTGGCTTTTGAGTTCAAATTGTATGTAGGTACATAATTTAATAAAAAACCCAATTAACTGCCATACCATTATTTGTTTTGTGTTCACTAACCTGTGTAAATTATCTCCTAAGGTAAGGAGATTATTTACATGAAGTTATTTACCCCTATAATATGTTATATATATATAGTCATAATGATATGTACATATAATACAAATTAGCAATGCTTAGTTGTGTCTTCCATATATCTTTTTAATCAACTTTTCAAAATTTTGTTGAGGACATGTAACATGACATTAATGTTTTTATAATTTTGTGGTTTTTAAGCTGTTTAGTATGAAAACTTGTGCCATTAGCAAGTAATCAAGATCATTTAAAAAGTATAGAAAACACCCCAATAACTAACAGGTTTGTCAAGTCTATGTCTATAGACATTACCAAAATTTTAATGATAAATGTTGTTTGACAAAAAATCTGTTAAAGAATCTTGAAAGTAAAACATAATGCCCTTATCAGTTGATAGCTTTCCAGCCTGAGTGCTAAGAGGAAAGAATAGAACGACTCCAGTGTTGAAACAATTGTTTTTTTTTAGTGACCATTGTGAGTTCAGTACATACATTAAGGGTGAGGTGAGGACTGATTCTCACATCTGGCAGTCAATTTGAACTTGATATTCTAAAATAATTTATCTAATTTTTCTCCCTTGGGCTAATAATCAGTCAGTTCCCAAACAGTATAGTTGGTACCTCAAAATTGAATAACAAGACCATTTGTTTAAGGAATTAAAGTGACATCATAGTGATGCAAATATGATATCAGATATTTCCCATCCTTATCTGTGATTCAGTTGTGTAATAACATCTGTTACTGTATAGTTCCTATGTAAGTATGATAAAGACTATCACTACATTGAGAAACAACTGTAGTTGATGTAGCATATAATGGGTTATTTTTTATTTTATCTTGTTATTTCAGATAGGAGATTGTTTGAACTTGACTATTAAATTATTAAGTAACTTGGTATATTTTGCCCCATAAGTATTTAGGAGATAATAGCCAGTAATTATCATTAAATCTAAAATGTTAATCGCTTTTTAAATCAACATTCATTTCTAAATCAAGTGTTGTTTAGTAATTTAATTTGTTTTATGTTAAGTATTTTTAATGACTTTTATAATTGTGCTGAAAATAAACAGTATCTTTGAAACCGGACCAGGTATGCTTTATCTTTGAGCCAGTGCTCAGTTAAGATTTTTTATTCAACATAAATAATGTCTCTTTAATTCTTGCTAGTGCTCATGGATCTCCCAGAATTAATTCTTTTCAAATTTAAATATTTGCTGTGTCAAATATCATGCTGGCTCAGTGGGTAGAGTATTGGCCTGCTATGCATTGTGGTCTAAGTTTGAAGTTTGTATATCTACTTTTTTTATTCATGATAATATGTGCATCAGAAATATATATAAATATATGAAATGTATATAAATTCTAGTCATCTGCAATGTTTGATTTACTATATTGAATCTTAATCATCAAAAATATGAAATTAAGAAATATCCACCTGAGGTAGGTTGTTGACCTCAGAATCAGGAAGATTTTACGAATGAAACTATCAATAAAATAATATGAATTTCGTAATGGTAGGTAATTCTGGGATCAACAACCTCTGTGTCAGATGGTTAATAGATTGAAAAAATTTTTTTTTTGTAGTCTGACTCCTATATAGTTCTAAAACAATTGTAGCTTAATCTACTTAAAAATTTAATCACTTTTAAACTAGCATTATTATCTGTTAAGTAGAGTAGAAGATATATGTTAATGGTACAGTTTTGATATGCTAAATTATTTTGGCATCATGAGAAGAACTCGTTATCTATCTGTAACACGTACTAATCTCAGGTGATTCATACTTGTGTACTGTGTTGTAACTAGTTACCTGACAAAGTTGGCATTACTGTGTTAACATTAAGCCACATTTGACGCACTGCTACATACAATAATTAAGCTTATTAGCGAGTTAATTCATATGTAAATACAAACAACATTCTGCATTCACCAGCTAACCATGTACAAGTTGTGGAAAATCATCACTTCAAAATGTGCTTGTTTTATGTAAATTTAATATATTTTTAAAGTTTAGAATATAATAAATAGTAAGTCCTTGTTGCAGGGTCACCAAGGCGTGCGGGCTATGACTTAGGCCATGCTATAAAAATGGAAGCAGTTAATATAGGCGAAGGTCGGTATGAACAGAGCGAAAATGTACCGGGAAGCAGTAAAGACAGTGATGCCTCTAGCAGCGTGTTTGAGAGCAACGACAGCGATCATTACAGCGAAGACTTCGACAAAGCATCAGATGATGGTGACTTAAAAGAAGACCTGCAAAAGACAATACCGGAATGTTACAAATCAGATTCAAACTTTTCATCACAAACAACAAGCATCACAAATGATGAAGAATTTCAAGCGACAGCTCTGTGCCAGTTTATGGACATATTGAATGATTTGGACGAAGTTTTAGATAAGTCTTTATTAGCATGTCTCGACGATGGAACGAAAAACTTAGACAGCGACGAAGAGGATCTCATTTGTAAGATTAAGGAATGCATTGGGGAAGGTCAAGGAGAATCAGATCGATCAGAAGGCCAAAGTTCTATGGATGACAATACTCAAGTAATCACATGTTCTAATGTACGCCCTTCAGCCCCACCAATGGAAGAAATCGATATCACACCTAGTATATCGGAAAGATCAAATCTCACAAGCCTTGGCCGTTCAAAAAGTTTTTCGGAGCTCACTGACAATGACCGGCAAGTTTTAGTTTCGTCATTAGAGAGAGCAAGCACAACAAACGACGCTTTGCGAAACTCTATGAGGAGATTAGACCCTATTGTTTTACCAGCGATAACGACAGAATCGTCTTGTGAGCCTCTAACGTTGCCAGTGATACTGTTCCTGGAGCATAACATTAACATGCGGCCGACAAGCGCTCCGATACAGTTGCAAGTGACGGCCGCGAATCTCAGTAGTGATGGTGCTTCGGGGCCACTAATTGTGGGGCGTCGTGCGTTACTGATGAATCGCACGCTTTCGCTCCCGTCGCCCGGGGACAGTGACGTCACGGCGGGGGACTGGACAGGACGGAATACAGCCAGAAGTACTGCAAGGAGTACTAGTGCGTCCAGCTCCTCTACCGAATCGTTGAACGTTGCTCACATCAACCAAAATGCTCCAAGTGCCACTGAAGAGAGGTGATTATAACATACTTCTTCAAATGTGTTTATGTTATGCTTTGAATTTACAGTTAACTCATCAATTGACCGACCTTCGCCATTACGTTAATATTACTCATTTCATTCTCAAAAATGAGGTCATATGGAGGAGGAGGATGTGAATCAATTATTAACGATTTTTTTATCTTTATAAATCAGATAAATGTAAGTGTTACGAATGTTTGCAGAAACGAAGAGACTGAAGAACCTCCTTTTGGAGTTTGGCCACATCGTATGAGTGCCATGCTGGCGTGCCTCAGTTGTACCGTGGGAATATTTAATATATCAAGATTTGCCATATTCAGTGTTCATTTTGGAGGTAATGAACGGGGACTTAACGCAATTAATTGGATTCACCTAATTTCCTAGTTTCTTTACAATAGAACTTTTTTTGTTACAGCAAGCTTCATAATACAGTTTTTTATACTGTCGTTTTTGATTGGAATTCCGCTTTTTACTTTACATTTGTGTTTGGGACAAGTGCTGCAGTCGGGTCCGGTGGACATGTGGCGTATATCTCCGATATTCCAAGGCGTGGGCGTATCCTTGCTCATCACTCAAGCCGTAATCGGCATGTACAGTATAATAGGCCTGTCTTGGATATTTGTTTACTTTCGAGATTCATTTATAACGTCTAATGACAAATACAAATGGGCACTGCCACATGAATTCAATTTTGAAGGTGAGTCAAGCATTACATTATTTAATTAGTACTTCATTGTTTGAGCAATGTCAACAAATTTGGTGTTATCAATCAACAAATGAAGCAGGAAGTGTTACTGAAGGCCTGCAATTTAGACAATTACTTATTTTGTTAGTGGAATAAGGAAATAGGGTCATATTGTAAAAGTTTTTCTAAAATTACAGATGCCGTCACGAAAAATGGTACTTATAAAATACAGGAGACGTTGCCGCAGTATTTTCACGGCGAGGTTTTACAAAGAAATTTGGGGTCCAATAGTTCATATTTCGGCACTATAAAGTTTCAAGTAGCGTTCAATTTAGCTGTAGTGTGGATGATCGTGTTCGTCGCGCTGAGCAAAGGATTGAGGTCTTACGGCAAGGTAATACACATTAGAGCGCATTCAAATGTAAATGTGCCTTCCCACGAAATGGTAACATTTTATGTTTGTAATTGCAGGCTGTATACATGCTGATATTTCTACCGATCTGTGGTACCCTGGTGTTGTGTACTAAATTACTCACTTTGATACCATACGACACTGTCATCAATATATTCTCCGAGACTGAATGGAGCGAATTCTTCATTAATAGTAATGTATGGTTATTTTTTTTACTTTATAAATATAAAAACTGAGGGCAATTTTTTTATAATTGTCATCCGAGTCTTTTGTGTACTTGCTATTATTACAGCCTCTAATTAGACATCACAATGGAATTGCTCAACAATAAGTAATGCGTGTTTATGGCTAACTTACATTTTTAAGTAGGCACAACAATGACAAAATGAATATTTTTTGCACAAAAGTCCTTGCTCAATTAAATATCTGTGTCGGTTAATAGACTCGATTCTCGCAAGAATAAAATTGGTTTAAATAATCAGGTTAGGAGGGTTTAGGTCTGATTCAAATTAATCCGAAATACAGGGTAACGCCCAGCACAGGACAATGTTTGATTACAATAAATAAATAAATATCCTGGGACATTTTACACAACACCATCTAGTCCCAAACTAAGCAGAGCTTGTACTATGGGTACTAGACAATGGATATAATACTCATATACTTTGTTTTGTAAATACATACTTATTATACATAGGAAACACCCACTGTCACCCATCAATAATGTTCCACTTTTTGCTTTTTTAGAGTTGGGCAGCAGCAGCCCAAGAGACTTTTCTCACTTGGGGCCTCCTTGGTGCTTGTATAATGCAGCTGACGTCACACAAGAACGAAAAGAACAAGACTAATATAATTCTACAGAAGGAGAGTGCGTGCATAGTGGCATTTACGTTTGCGGTATTGCTGCTAGGATCGTTTCTGGCCAACACTTGCGTGCAAATATTGAAGAATTACGGCTACGCTTATATACCGGGAAGTTTTGGTTAGTTTATTTACATAATTTGTACCTATTTATTAAATTATCAACGGTTCTGAATGTCCATGGCGGGCCAGTCTTAAATACAACTTCGATGTTCTGCTTAGATGTAAATGCATTGTGTATAGAAATATGTTATACGAAATTTACAGTTTAGGCTTACAACTATCGCGATATATACGTGTGTTGTGTGCAATATTAATTTCACGCTTGATTTTCTACGCTTCGCCTGTCATACTGCCCAATATTGTAAAAATGAAAGTTGTTTGTGTTTTGCAAATGTTTTACTCTAACTTGACATTTGCCAGTAGGTTCCAACTTCAAGGGATTTTCATTGTATCTTGTAATATTTACGTTTCCCCAAATACTGGGTTGTTAGATATTGGTGTAATGAACCAGCATTAGACCAATCACAGAACCGCGGCTGAATGATAAAATAACAAGTACAACCATTTATTTTTGAACTGCAAGGAGTGCTTTTCGTGGTTTTTTTTTATGGGAGTAGCAGTCCTATTGTATCTAAAAGTACCTACGATAAATCATCCAATCAATCGCCTGGTACACATAATATGAATGTATATGGCACTCGAGAAAGACGAACTCGTCTCCTTATTCCTTCAATGTTTAACCTACATTCGACCCCAAAAAGTGCTTACACACATTTTTGTTTTATGATGTCAGTGATGTAATTTGCGTGGTAATTTAGCATAAATTCAACTGACGTAAAAAGGTTTGCATTAATTTTGCTATCGCTTTAACCACAGCTATTTACATATTAACATAAATGGAATTAATGATGGAACTTATGGCTGATAAATAATAATTATTATATAAAGTGGAACCTATGACAGTACAAACGTTTCGGTGTTACAAATACAATAGAATGCCATGCATCACTAATAATATTAGTTTAAATAAGTTAAATGTTTTGATTGCAGAAACGGTAAAATCTACACAATTCTTATGGCCTATAACGGAACCGATGCCAGGTACTGTGGTGTCTACTCCAGTTCGCTACATGGGCCACTACGGTAATTTGGTGGGGGTTACAGTATGGAAGACTGGCAACACTGCGCGCACGCTAAGCGGGTGGCAACCCTTGCAACTGGCAACACAGATCGTGCCGGCTACTCTTGCTGTGTTGCCTGCTAATCTGGTATGTTTAATAAAAAGAAAATGAGGTTAGGTTAAATAGGCTGCAGTGGTTTCGTAAGCCACCAATGTAAATTGAAATAAATGTCGTTTTGGAAATGGAAAGTGTAAAATTGGTCGACGTAATCGAAGATGTCTTGCATATAGCAGCGTGTTGATTAGTGAAATAACTAAAATTAATTATGATGATGACACAATAATATTATGTTAATTTTTATCAACTTGCTAAAACGATGCTTAAATCAAATTGCATTTAAAACAACAATGTATATTTTTGTCAGTTTCTTAATGACAAAAAATGTTTTCATAAATTCGTATTGATGCTTTTTAAATGTCTAGTTAGTCTATATAGTCTAGAATTAACCCACAACATTATCTAACTCACAGTCGAATTAATTCCTTGTAAACTTTTATAGCAGCATTACACTCATCGAGATGGTGTATCTTTTTATAGCCTTTAAAAATGGAATATGACCTTCAATGTGTGTAGCCTAGAATTTATTTTACGACCGTGTGTAAGAAAATAGTGTAATCGTTTGTTGGACTAGCCTTATTCGAGATAATCGTGTATTATTGCGAATTTATGAAGTGTGAACCAGCTTTAAAGTAGGCCGCTCTAAGGTTGTAATCCAAAGCTGGGTTAGATATGCACTCAGTAAATAACTTATTAGCCTACCACTGACAAGACTTGTCTGGTTTTCTTATGTTGAGTAGAGCTGATTCTAAGGCTAATATTCAGAGACGATGCTAAGCATAAAGTAATTTGACATACGGAAGCGTAAGTTTACGCTTAGCGTCGCTCTGAATATTAGCTTAATTCGTCTCTAGAAGTCTAACACGGATTTCGCATATATCCGCATCTCTATAGAATGTATTGCGTGTACATAAGATAAAGATATTATCATATCAAGCCAACTCGCACAAAAACACCCCAATGGTTTGTAGAGGTCAGACAAAATGAGTCACTAACGCCGGATCCAGTCATAAACCGCATTCAATCTAGTGATGACTAACTGTGATTATAATATACCTAGAAAAGTTATAATTTAAAATGAATTTCACCGAACACAAATAATAGTAAATCCCTAAAATACTTTCCTTCAATACTCCCAATACAAAATGTTTGCCTTATTCAACTTAGGAAAAGCTAAGTGCCTTATTCAACTTAGGAATAGCTAAATTGAATAAGGCAAACATTTTGTATTGGAGTATTAAAGGAAAGTATTTTAGGGTTTTCCCTTGAAACTTCTCTTGCGCTTGTGAAATCATGAATTAGTCGAATTTGAATCGCATGTCCTTATAAGACAAATGTCTGGACTCAAAACACACACTCTGGACTCTGGACTCAAAACACATTTTCCTAAAAAGTTTCCATTTAAATTTGTTCCCAGCTATCTCCAGCATGGGCAGTGATATTCTACTTCATCCTGATAATGTTCGGCATCGCGCAACAACTGGCGATATGGCACTGCGTCATCACTGGCATCATGGCCATCAACGCGGAGTCTCTCAGAGTATGGGAGACTACCATCACGTTCTTAAGCTGTGTGTTCGGACTGGCTATGGGGTTGCTACTTAGTACCGATGTAAGTATGGTGGCATTTAAAAAAATATTATCGGGTGTCTGTCGGGTTTGATACAACACTTATAACTTGAGAACGGCTGGATCGATTTTCATGGTTTTTGATTTGTTGGATTTGTCTCTGCCCCGAATAACAATTACAACGGGGTTCAAACTTGACGCGAGCGATGCTGCGGAAAAAGGCTAGTGGTAAATTAGAAGAATATATTGGGAGAATGATATCTCTTGTGATAAGAATGATAAGTTAACAAAATTGGAATAGTTTACCTGAATTTTATGATTTGCTTCCGTATGAGTTAGGTTTTTCCTGTATTTATTTTACTTGTTAAATTGAATATTGTAATAAAACTGTTTGAACCACAAATTTATTGTAAAAATAGGGTGTTAAAGCTTTCCGCCAGCAACTTTGCCCGCATGGTCTTATAATTTTTTCCCCCGTTTTTGCAACATCATTGCTGTTCCGCTCCTATTAGTCGTAGCGTTCCCCGATAAATGGGCTAACTACCACTGGAAGAATTTTTTAAATCGTTTAAATCGTCCAGTAGTTTCGGAGCCTATTCAATACAAAAAAAAACAAATCTTTCCTTTATGGTAGTCTCGTATTGTCTACAGCATGTGTACGTCGTTCGTACGTTCGAACGTTCAATTGTAACTTGTTTATTGGCCCTGATATGTTAACAACTGGGTCTCCCAGCAAATGCCACACAATTTGATAGAAAACTATTGTTGTTTAAATGTTTGTAAAATATATAATAAGAATGTACTGTGTACCCACAGGCAGGCATACGGATAGTGCACTTCATCGACTACGTGTGGGTGGGCGCGTGGTGGCAGTGCGTGGTACAGGTGTCGCTGGCGTGCGGCGTGTTCGTGGTGCGGGGGCGGCCGTACTCGCCCGACGTGGTGGTGGCCGCGCTGTACTGCGCCCGCACTCGCCTCTCCGCCACGCTCGCGGCTCTGCTCAGCTTCACTTGGACTGTTGTGCTGCCTGTTTTGTTATGTGTAAGTATATTTTTTTATACCGCTTAGGAGAAAAACTCGTATAAAGTCTATCAACTTGCTAATGGGTGGAACCTTGTCTAACCTCCACGTGACGTCATCGGCCGTACTTGCCGGCGGTGGTCTTAACGCGTACTGAAAGCGGTTACGTCATTTTTACGTCACCAGCATGGCCGGTAGGAACATTATCAATTTGCGGGGCTTATATTTGGTAAGGCCTTTGTACACTAATAAATTACTGGTTAGCGGCAGTGGTAGCCACCCAGGCGAGCTCCTGCAACAATCCTGTCTCCAGTAACGTCCACTTAAGTTATATCACTCGACTCCTAAGGATTTGTTTGACCATCTCTGAATAGCAACTAACTATCGAATAAATTCAAAAATGGAACAGAATTTGTATGTATCTGCCAGCTAATTTAACGTCAGATCAGTAAGCTGTGAAACAGACCCTATATCTTGTGACAAAAGTTGTCAATGTTATAAAAAAAAAAAAAATTGTACTTAGGATAATAACATTATGTAAATAATTATTTGCATTATTTACGTGATAAAGTACAATTAAAATAATAGTAGCCTAAGCTACTCCTTATAACATCATAAGCTATCTGCCAGTTAAAGCCAAAGACGAGACTGAGATTAACCGAAAAAAATGAAATTTAAGTTAATAAATTGTTTTTTTTATACATACTTTTGAAGGGAGGCCCTTGCCTAGCAGTCGACAAAGGGGCCTAAAACTTAGGTATATTATGCAAATAATATAAAGCTGTTATTTTGTTATTACTACAACAGACTAAGACTACTATAATAGACGAACAACCAGGTTACTTTCGCCAGTTGCGTTATTTCCACAGAATACAAAATTGTGAGAACAAATCTTCATCCTTTGTTAGATAAAAATCTTATCTCTTACAAAGATGAAGAATTGTTCTACTACTTTCATAATGCATGTTTAGATATTATAATATAAGAACTATGTCTGTCTCTTTAGATGAAGTGACATGTCAATTTGATATTATGTGATTTTGCTACAATCGATTTAAAACTATCGAATCGACATTATCACTATTTACAGGGTATCAATTCGTTTACGAGTTCGTTGACAATTCTAGGTTGTGATTCAATCATGATTTTTCTGCTGTAGTTTCACTGTACGGTCAGCAACAAAAGTAGCTGAAAACAAGCAAATTTTGAAAAAATCACAGCATTAAAATTTGTGATTCGATTCTAATTAGGTTTTAAATGCAGTTAACGCGTACTACGTTCTCGGACCAGAAACTATTACTTAATAAATATGTAAAACGTTTTGAAGATTACAATGTGTTCAGCTACTTTTGGCGTTGACTTTACCTATGCCTATGACCAAATTATGATTTTTTTAAAATATTTTTTCTTATTTCCAGGCAATATGTGTGATGGATTTCCGAGTGGGCCAACAAAAACAGATGTACAGCTGGAGAAAACCAGTCGGGTAATTTATGATTTGCTGATTTTACTTAGCGTGTTACTTATATTATAATACAAAATAAAAGTAACATCCCTTCTCCCTAAAACTTGACATTGTAACATTTCCAAGTGCAAGTACAATTATTTGGTTTTTTTACACAAATAAACATAATAAAAACATAATAAAAACTTTTACGTTTAAATTATATAACTTTTATAGAAAAAAAATTACTCCACTCAATAAGTACGAAAATTAAATATTATTCTTTTGCGGATAGTGTGAAAAATAATTGCACTTTTTACTAAGAAGAAAAAAATATGAATATTATAGCAAAATTATAATAATTTTGTTACAGTTACTGGCCAGTGTGGAGTCGCCAGGTAGCAGTGTTGTTGCAACAAGGAGTGTTACTTCTAGTGCCTATAGCTGCGTTCATACAAACGTGGCGTTATATGAACAAAGGACCACCGGATATTCTAGATGTAAGTCTTCAAAATTACTTTTTTTTGTAATAGCAATGTGTGCTGTTTTATGATATTTATGATATAAAATACGTAATGGGATTGCCATTACCGAACAGTGGTATATTACAGTAGTTTATAAACTCCTGAAGTAAAGTTGGGACTTTTTGCTAAGATAAACATTATAAGATCTTCTTGCATGCGTGACCTAAAGCTAGACCGCGTTTATGTAAAAAGCAGAGAAATGGCGCACACTGATTCGAACGCCGTGTCTCTACATAAACCTGCGGGGCGGGGCCCAGGCGTTATGGTATGCTCATAAGATTGTAATATGTGACACCGGCGTGTGCCTGTTGACTAGAGTACTATCTAGTTAGTACCGATAGAGTGCACCGACGCAGTTGATAAGAGTCTGTCAATTAGATCATATGGGTGAAGTGTAAACATACATTGACCAAGTCATTGATTAATGTTAATGAACCATACTACTTATTATTAAATACTATAGTCGTCGAGTCGTTGTTATATAATGCTTCATAACTGTTTTTGCGCTACAAGGATGTCGGGACGAACGATTGTTTAGAAGAACTGGTAAGACTATATTTTATTTGTTTGTGTGCAGTGTTGATGTGAATTTATTTATTTTTAGCATCGCATATCTTGAAAGTTACATCATACGAAATGATAACAAAACCAGTAGAGGCAATTGCTCAAGTGACGGAAACAATAATATTGTAAATAATTTAAAACAAAACAACAATTAACTAATGAATTTTGATAACCTTTCCTAAGTTAATTTATACAGTCTAACTATTGCGATAACCGCGTAGAGATCAAATTGGCCAATAGTAAAGGGGAATTACATAATACATATCTATATCTACAATTACACGTGTAGACTCAAATACAAGACGTGGTAGTCACTAAATTCTACGCTACGCTACTAGTACGCGCTAATTTAGTCGTGATTTTATTGTCAAAAGCAATTTCACGAGTATGTATGACGCGATGTTACGAAATTTGAGCGAGAATTATCTTTTAAATGTTTCGGGAATCGTTGAATTACATACAGCGCATAGCATTTAATGTGTGAATTTATGAATAAATTAGTGTTACTTTTGCTTGTTTGTTACAATGGCCAGTTATTTTTGAATATCTTTTGTTTAAAACGTAATAAAAAAAATTATATTGTGTTAAAATAATAAAGTAGGTAATTCATAATTGGGTTTTTTGTGTTGTGCAGAAAATGAATTTGTAGAAGCAATGTACGGTAACATTGCATATAAAAGTAATAAACATTACTTTGGAAACCATTGTTAATTGAACAAAGGTGACTGGCAATAATTAAGGCATCTATGGTATGTAATGCGTAGATATAGGAAAATCTTGATGTGTGAATATTGAAGTATGATATCATATGTATTTTTTATTTTTATATAGAGCTACCGTTTATTGTAAAAATTGTTTATAATCTATCTCGCGAGATTATTTAAATGCAATTTAACGTATTATCGGTTCCGGCAGTCGCTGCTGGTCGCTGCGCTCGCTCAGCTTGTGCATTGTTCAGTCACAGTTCTAATCTAACCGATACAAAGATGCTCAGTGTATGCGAGTATGGTGCAGTTTACAATTTATCGACAACTAGCTTTCCGCCAGCGGCTTCGCCTGCTTGGTCTGGGTATTTATTATAACTTTCATCTCCTATTTCAACCCCTTACAATTCTTTTTTCGCATTAAAATGTAGCCCATGTCGTTTCTCAGGCTCTAGACTGTCTGTGTACCAATGTATCTGTGTATACAATTTATTTAAATCGGTTCAGTAATTTTGGCGTGAAAGAGCCATAGACAGACAGATACGAGTTACTTCCGCATTTATAATATTAAGTAAGGATTTCCAATCTCGCGAGATTGATTATATCTAACGGTGTTTACAATCTTACGGTGACGTATAAGTATATAAATGTTGTGAATTTAACATTTAATTGTTATTGTTTCCACTGTATTTTGTATTAGCATTCTATGTAGTAAAATATTGAATTTGTATGTTTCCAGCGCATCCAAAACCTGTATCGTCCACACATGGGGGCAGGTACCGAGAGCGCTGCGGGCGCGGGGCAGGCGGGGGCGGGGGCGGGGCAAGGGGGGCAGGCGGGCGCGGCGCCCGCCGACCCGCCGCCCAAGTACACGCCGCCGCCCTCGTACTCCACCGCCACCGGCGCGCGCCTGCTGCACACGCTGCGCCGGAGCTTCAGGACGCTGCGACGGTATGGACACTGCTTTATTTGACTTGACCTGTGACAGTAACACTTGTCTCCACCCTAGAGGGACACGGCACTGTCTCTCTTTACCACAGGCTGTTCTGTAACCTATATAAGAGGACAGCACCCTGACGATTATTGTAGTGTACCTAAATGTGCTTGTAAGAAATTGTCTGTTTTATTGTACTATCTCTTCTTATGAAAAAGTTATATAATTATTACTAACGTTCAGTCGTAGTTTCTATAAGGCAGGGTATACTCTTACGACACCAAGTGTACTAATAAAAGTACAATGTTGCATATTATATACAAGTGTTTAGCAAGCTGACTGCTGACTGATTATTGTTGATATGTGCTGTTATCTTGCTCAAAATTTATTAAATTAAATACTGAACGAGTGACACGATGAAGATTCTTATTTCTGAACCTCTATGACCTACCAAATTCCAATACAGTTTTTTAGCAAAGTAATTTAAAATTCTTATAATATTGTAAAATTACAGAATCACTACATCACGCACGGAACAATCACAAGCAGAAGACACAGCACAGCTGCCAATAACAGTGAGCGAAACTGTAGAGCGAGACACCCTTGTGTCTCTAGAATCACAACCACCGGACTACAGCGGCGTTTTCGCTACCCCCTCTATCACCATCACCGATGAAACAGATCCCAGAACACGCCCACGATCATCGACTTCAAGAAATTCTTTATCCTTAACTCGAGACTACCTTCGGCGATCATTCGTCCGCAAGAGCGACTCGGCGAAGAGCATTCGATCCAGTTTACGAAGGAGTTTCAAGTACGGCGGTGCCTTAACTAGTAGTCATGAGCAGTTAGTTCGCGGTGCGGAGCCTATGTCGAGTACTGTGGCCATGTCGGCTGTGAGTACTGTACTAGACTCCCATAGCCGCGCCTCCGTCATATAATATTTCTTTACCCGCCTTGATAAGATTGGAGGCATTACCAATACTTTGTATAGTTCGCCTAACCGCGTCACAATTTATTTTAAGCAACACATTATTTTTTATGCACTAGTATATAATAGAAAGCAAGTAATATCTGTACTTTACAAACAATACTAGTGCTTATACGTACATAATAACGATACATTATTGAGTAACTGTATCGATTTGTAATGAAGATTGAAAACAGTTGATATTTTAAATATTTCGCATCGACTGACTGTATGATGTCATTTGTTTTTTTGTGTTTAGGCGATAGGTTTTTAAATTCTTAATTGTAAGTACTTAATCGACGCTAACATAATAAGTAGTTATAATGAAGAGGAATCTCAGTTACTCCACTATTTTTTTAAACATTGTTAATCATTTATTTTGTGTAAGCACAATAAATAAGCCATTTAGCTAGATGTATAAGAATAATAATAGGTGTACTTACAACGTATACTTAAATTGATAATAACCTCAGAGCTTAGAAAATGTGGTAAAAGTTTAGAAAATGTGAAGAAGTTTGTTAACAATTATTTTTTAAAGAAAAAATGTGAATCAATCAGGCTAGAAATGTGTTCTCGTTAAATTATTATGAGCGTGTTTTTCTAAATTATGAGAATGAGATGTTGGCAATGAATGTTTAGTGTTATATTCGTTTAGTGTGATAACTCGTAAAGAGCGATGCCTCTCCCTATTGATAATAATACTTAGATACGTGTAAAACCCCATTTTACAATATATAATTATGTATTTTATAATTCGATATATAAATATCGATACAGGTTGCAATGTTTTAGATTCCATTTTATGGAAGTAGTAATCCTTACTTAAAAATAAGATGTTATGTTATTATGAAATCAGTGTTCGATTATAATAATAAATTATTGGCAGCAATCCCTTAGAGGGTATTTTATATCGATGTGAGATATAGAGTCGAGGCATAGCGATATTATATCACTGTCATCAGCAATATCGATGAGTCAAAGCAACTAAATAATAAATCAGTGACTGGTATTAAATGTGTCAAGTACAATGAATTTAGTTCAATAAGTGAACAGGTTGTTCTATAGATATAGGTTATATTATTATGGCTGCTTGTTTAGTTCCTTTCATGCATTTATGTTAAACCGGCTACACACTATAAGTTATCAACTATTATTTGATACGAAAGCGTGGTAGATGTTAAAATCGTTCCCGATATGGAATAATACCGCATAATTGATAAGATGTATAATAATTCTTGTCAAAATATAATCACAAAAATATTTCATGCTTTCCTCAGTGTGTTCATGCTCAAGTTTATTTTTTAATTATTTTGTCGCGATTGAAAGTTTGATCTCAAACGAGTTGTGAACTGAATCAGTTTATCAGTATTAATTTGGTTGTACTTGCGATATTTAGTGCGTAGCTGGCTCAGCGCATTGTGTTCTTCAAAATTAGTTTTTTAGTTCTAGTCACCAATGCTTCCACCTTGTAATGTTGTGAACATTTTGGTAAAACATCACATTTTATAGGAAATATTTACAATAATAATTATAGCACGTTTTTATTGCACTTCTTTTTATAATTTTACCTTTTTATTTTGATTTTGCGCGTCCTTTTATTACATTCCACATTGTTGCAATGTTAATAAGTTAGATAATAAACCATTTTTACACTACCATAAACAAATTGTTTTATTTATTACATTATGTAAATACTATTGAAGTTCACAAAAACTGAATGGGAATGTAAATCTTTATTTTCTTATTGTAAAAATTACATACACAATTAAAAATATCTTAACACATACTTAAAGTCATACAAACGGTACAGTTAATTAAACAATGTTGTTAATTAAGTCCTTAAAACAAGGAAGCCGAGGTAATGAAATGGTACTTAAAATAATAAACGAAGGAAATTAGAGTAGACAAGAAAAAGAACTGAAAATTATTCTAAAGCAATCAGAATAGTCAACAGCCGCGACAACATTTAACGACCTCAACTTCTCTTGGTTCGTCAAAAACCAAAAACTTGTAACAAATTACGTTTTCCAATACCGCGATCCATCAAAAGTGTTATTCGTTAAAACATGTCGAGAATAAGTTCATTATAAAAAATATTTTTATTGTTTAAGTTTATAAGCATGCAATGCAAAGTAATGCAAGTGTATGTCAAATAATCACGAGGATACGATTAATTTAATAAAAATGAAAATTCAACATACTACTGATACAACACAGTTGTAATAATTAAATTAATTGTAAGATCACAAAGTCAGTCAAGTTAGTTTAAATAGTTTTAAACTCGAAAAGTCGAGTTATCTAATCAATGAATTCATATTAAGTAAAGATTTAGCTGCCTTTGAGTCTGTTGGCTCTTTCTTCTTGGATGGGTCCAACATAAAGCATTTCCACAGCCTGAAACAAATTACAGTTTGTTGTACAAAACTTGCTCTTGTTACAAGCCAGTGTTATTGATGCAAGAAGGTTGTCTCTGCTTGATCAGCACATCTAGGCGAACATCTAAGAGTCAGATTCGTAGTCTAGATTCGTAAAGTGGAAGTATAGTTAGTGTATTGATAGTAATTTAGTGAAGTTAGTTCAAAGCTATTATTCAAACAAGTTTAAAATTAGTACGACAATGTATTCACTTTATAATCGCGTGGCTTGTGTATCTAAGTACAATATGTGGGTACAAGTAGGTGGTGGAGTGGTACCTGAGCGTCTCGTCCGCGCCGGCGGAGAGCACGGTGGTGCCATCTGGCGACAGCGCCAGGTGCAGCACGCGCGCCATGTGCCCGCTGAGCTCGGCCACGCGCGTCATCACGGGGTACTTCCAGATCACCAGCTGGTTGTTGGCATAGCCGTGCCCGGAGATCAGCTCCTTGTAGTGGGTGCTCCACGCAATTGAGCATACCTGCCATATTCAAATTATATTAGGTGTTGCAAACCTAGACAAGATTTTCCTGGAATCGTGGATTACAATAAAAACTCGTCGACAACTGTTTGATACTACATCATATCTTTTTGTGAAAGAATGCGTGTAAGACTCATGAAACACTGAAAGAAATTTACTATTATTCTGAAATCTAAACAATCGTTTTTGGGGGCAAGCACATAAAATCTTCATGGATCGTCTAGCAACTGCTATAGGGTATGGTGGTCCTGTACCGTATTTTCCTTCTCTTGCCTTAGAGTATATAATAGTCACTAGTAAAACCTACAACAATGATCTTTTGTAAGTTACTATAATTTTAGATAAATTGTTACCTGTGACTTAGTATCGACAGTGTTAAGATTAGCTCCGGTTTTGATGTTCCAGATGCGGATAGTTCTATCGGCCGTACCGCCGCCACTGGCGAGAATGCCAGCGCTCCACGGACACCACGCCAATCCTTTCACAGCAGCCAAATGCTGACTGTAAAATGACAATTATTTGGGTTGGGAAATCAAGACGAAATAATGTACCGAATTTGACAACTCCGGACGTAAAATTAACAACTGTTGGCAGATTTAAATCAGTCAAACTCAGTCTTTAGGATTTACGAAAATTAGGATAATAAATAAGGAACACCCGTAAAAAATTTTATGCTACTTCCACCAATTTAAATGTGTTGTTTGTCAGTATTATTTTTTATTCAGGACATACAATCATAGTAAGGTAAGTAAATCAAAGGCGATAAATTACTAAAAGATGTAGGAAGCTATTGTTATTACTTACTTGAACGAATACAGGTACTGTGTTTGCGAGTAATGCTGTCCTTGTGCAATTGGCCAGATATTGAGTAAATTGTCGTTGCCGCCCGAAGCAAGACATTTACCATCCGGTGACCATTTTAACCCGCAAATCTGTAAGCAAGAGTTATACAGCCTGTCTTAAAGTTCGCTTGCTCGTTTGCCTCCCTCTACTATAAAAAAAAGAAATGGCAATTGCGAAAAAAAGTATTAGTACTTCCCGTACTTACATGTTAATAGAGTGTTTTATAATTGAGACGCTTTTTTAGACTAGCATAGAGTGACCGTCATCGCATCATATTCACCGTGTATACACGAAGTGTTACATACCTCCTGCGTATGCGCATGTACGGTGGCGACGGCGTGGTCTCTCTGGCGCACGTCGTGGTGCACGATGTTCCCGTCGCGAGCGCCGCTGCTCACTATGTACATGTTCCACGCCAGCGAGCCCACGCGCCCCGTGTGACCATCCATCACCTAACAGAGAAAATCGACTTTTTATTTAATTTCTTTGATCCACATATGTGACGATGAACATGCTTCAGTTGCTTGTAATAATTAAATAAAAATTTCAATACATACCCTCAACCTCTTAATCTTCTCGCAGTCCCACAACTCAACAGTGGCTGCGGTAGTACCGACCGCAAGGTGGGAGCCCCCTCCCTGCACCCATTGTACTGAACAAACTGTCTCAGAACCTTCTAGAGTCAACAGTTGCTCTATTTGACCTGTGCCTGCGTTCCACAAGTAGACGGAGCTTCCTAGTGCTACAGCAAGGATATTTGAAGCGCTCCAGTCGACTAAGTTAAGGTCTGTGTGAATAAGTAAGGAATATGTTGTTAAAATTTCATCAGTAAAAATTCTCGTAAAAAGTAAAAACTCGGGACTCAACTTTTTTTATATAACAGTTATGTCTTTTATGTCTTATAACCATAGTACATGTATGTCGGATTGGAATGTAAGGCCTAAGGCTTAATATTCAGAGACATAAAGTATCACTCACAATTTGACATATGGAAACCTAAATTTACGCTAAGCGTCGTCTCTAAATATAAGGCTAAGGCATCATCAAAATTATGCATTCATTAATACAAATTTATATTTTTTTTAAATTACTAAAGACTTACAGTAATCATCTAAAATGTCAGGTGCATCTAATATCCTGTCAGGAGCTTGAGGAATGTACCTTGTTGTATTCTTTACTGAAGATGGAACTTTAGCCTGCAATTATTAATTTAATATTAATAAAAGAAAGTAATTGTTTAACTATATCTAACAGCTGCACAGCATAGGTCCATGGAGATTTAAAAGTATGTGTAAGTGTATATCCATTACCAATAATTTCGTTCTAAGAAAACTTGAAGGCTTGGCTGGTGGCTGATGTTGTTAGTATTTCAGGAAATACACCAAAGTTAATTGCAGAGGGATAGGTATCTTGAGACATTAGCTTCTTCTTCAACAAAATAGTTTATACAAACTTTATATTGAGAATAGGTAACTTCTACTTGACTTACATTCAAGAAACATGTATTTGAGAAAGTCTTAAGAAATTAATGCTGTATTTAACAACTTGTTAGTAGATAGCATAATGTAAGTTAAAAGCAAGCTGATATACCTGTGAATACACAACTCTAAGTCTGTTCTGGTAGCCTTCAGGAGCAGCCGGTGCCTTGCAAGTGTATTGCAGTAGTCGTCCAGGCTCAGTATCTGCAAGAGCTCGGCCAATGGCTTCCCCTGCTGCAGTTTGTCCCGCTACTTCCTCATTCTTGTCTTCTTCGCGGCTCATCTGTTTTTAAATAATAGTATTAAAAAATAGAAAAAATATTAAAAAGTTCACAATTTTTTTCTTTGTTGTAACATGTATGTACTTTACACAACATGCATTGTTTTAAAGTATTATTCAGTGAACAAATATACGCAATAAACTTATACTCACCATATAGTGGCACAGGTCATAGTTAGAATTACTTCTGGACGGGATAAATCTGTCAGCTTTGTTAGGAGTCTTTGATGCTTTGTTAGGAGTTGGTGTGGTTGAACGACCTGAAAAGTATAGACAGATAACTTTTCCTTCAAGACATTTGGCTTAAAATCTAAGGTATCAAAATGTGTATGGGAAGTAGCAATTGCATGAGGGACCATCAGCCAGGCAGAGTACAGTATGTGTGCCACAAGAAAAGGAAGGAGCCATGCACAATAAATCTAATAATCAGAGACAGCAGCAAGCGTAAAGTAATGCTTCCGTATGTCAAATTTGTATTGCAATTTGACATACGGAAGCGTAAGTTTACGGTTAGTGCTGTCTTTGAATCTTGTCCTCAGAGTACTGGTGCATTCTACCAGTGTTTCCAGAACCATGCCCCAGATTATGATAAAGTTGGTAAACAAGTTGATTTTATGGTAAACCCTCCACCATTTTTAAACAGTATAAGGCGACTATCTCAACAAAATTATCAATGCAAACATTTTTCAATGCAAACAAAAATCTTTCATAATTATATTTCAATTTGTACTCCACTCTTAAGGCGGCTCTCTAGCCTAATTTCTTTTGTACAATTTAGAACAATACCAATAGCTAATAACAATGACAAAGAGTTTTGATGGTGAGCTATGAAAAACAAATGCATGCTAAGCTCTTGAATTAATATTTACTCTAATATATTACCTGGAGATTTATTCTTAGAAGGAGTCTTCTTTCCTTTCTTGTTATCATTCCGCGTCGGGGTCTTGTTACTCGAGAGCACACTATTGTTACAACTTTGGTTACCAGAAAGCGATAACTTTTGCATTGACTGGTTACAAGCACTTAGGTTTACGTTTGAATGGTTCTTGAACGAAGTACTCAAGGGATTTATGTTTTCACTGTTAGACTTTTTAGCCCAACGCTGAAGTGGACCTCGGGTAATCGGCCCATCCATTGTGGCCAAACTATTTATTTCATTCAAGTAATTGAATTGTGCCATCCTTCAAATAAAACACTAACTGCACTAACAATGCTTAGAAATCAAACACTGACAGAAAATATAAGCTTGCTCATTCATAAAACTACGAGAAACACTCAATAAAGATAAATATATTTATTTATTCATCAAAAGAATAAAATCAAAATCCAATCCACACTGACAGTCGATTCCAAAAGTCCGTTGGTTTTAAAAGTTTGATTAAAATTTTGACAAGATAATGTTACCAGTCTTTTACCATTATTTCACGAATGGAGAAAAAAATATTGAAATGGCTAATTGCAGTACATGCATAAAATGTGCCGATATCTTTCTTTATCTACGTTAAACACTAATAAAGATTAAACTAGTTAATAAAAGTGTATGGAGGTAAAGACAAGGAGAAAGATAAAAAATCTGTCTCAGTGTCCGTGGAAATGCGGTACATTAGGGTGGCGCCACAATAACATCAGGGTAAACCTCTCGTAATAATTATTTTAGGAATTTACAAAATTATGTTCGATTCGTTTTGTAATGATTTAAAGATACCTGTAAGGTAAGTAACTGTACTGTCATCATTAAGTATTCTAGTCACCAAAAAAATGCACTCTTTAATCCTATATCACAATACTCTTTATCTACGCTTGCGCCATTCTGGAGGGTTTCGAACTGTTTTTATTGTTATTGTATTTCTTGCATACAGTTGGACACTGAACTTTTCCTCCATATTTAATATTAGACTTACGCCAGCGGGTAGTTACATAAATTAGTAATTAGCTATTTTACTTGAGAACGATGTAGTTTCCTAATGGTGAAATAATTTTTAAATCGATCCAGTAGTTTTTGAGATTACTCATTACAAACATACAAACCTTTTCTCTTTATATAATATAGAAAACAATAAATTTTCTGTTATAAAACAAAACAAATTAAAAAAATTGTCTGCATGTTCCAGATAATTAAATCTCTGAAATGGCTAGATCAATTTTGACGGCCTTCTCTGGCTGATGTACAAGGAGTGATATGGGCTATCATTTTAGAGAAAGAATTACCGCAAAATGATTACTTTTGTAAATTTCAAACCGTTTTACGTTCAATCCCTCAGACTCCACCACTGAAAAGACCTAGTTAGATATTTTTGTAAGTAGATACACGAGTTCACGGATAGATTTAGCTTTGACTCAGTCAAATATCCGGGATATGGGATGTGGCAAGGGTCAGCCCTCTGGTTTTACCGCAGAGCTTACCACTGTACCTAGCTATGATTGTGATTATTCTTTCCTCATAGGTCCTATTGTACAATCATACATTATTTTGGTAATATGACAATGAAACACTCGAGTCTTTTACATATATGTATTATAAATAAAATAACGTATTATCAAAAAATATATTTAAAAATCTTTTACTTATTACAAAACCAATCACTACGATAAAATATAATTTCGATGTGACCTGAAAAATTGAGACGGTAGAAAATTTTAAGATTGCATTGTCATTAATTAGTTATGCTGAGTCTAATAAGTAATTCTAAAAAGTTTATTAAAATTAACACACAATTTGTAAAATACGTATTGAGCATTATAATGTTAGAGTTCCGTAGTCAAATTATGAAATGTTATCCTATTTTTGTTAAAAATCAAAATATATATTGTGTTTATCATTATGATCTATCAGTATTTGCTCTTCTGCTAATCGGTGGACTTTTAAAATTAATATATTATCTTGGAAATATATTAAACAGTAAATAAATAATTCCTATATCCTAGACTACGGAACCCAACTTTGTGCGCAGTCGCACATTTGGGCGGTAATTTTTGATTAACCTTTCTATGCAGTGCAGTGGCATAAAAACAATGAAATAATTTTCTACATTAAAACAATAATTTTGAAACTAACCACTGCAGCAAAGGTTAAAGTCTCTATAATAGTATTCTTTTCATGAAAAAGAATATTTTAATAGATAAAATCCGACAACTCTAAATGAGATTTTAAACGTATTTAGGTACATAATTATATTAATAGTTGTTCATTGTTGTTCTATTTCCTTATGGCCTTTGACCGAGTGAGCATCAAAGAGTATTTAATGCTTTGAAGTACCTGGGTAACCCCTCTTTCTTCTTCCCGGGTAAGCGGCGCGGGTGTGTATATTTACGTATAAATGTATTTTCTCAAACTAAGAGCATTTGTACAGGAGACGGCAATTGGTCAATTTCTCTATACTTATATTCACTACAAAACTTCTTACAATTTAAAACTTGTGCGTGTTTTCGCCTTTAAGCAACCTCGTAATTATATGAAGGTTTATCAGGCACTAGTACCATGCCGTTTCCAGTCTACATGCTCTAGGTTTATAGCATCACAGAAATATTGCATAAACAATTTATCTAAAATGATGTTTAATTGCATAGTTTTTACATTTAAAGTTGTCGGCTAATATAGCTAACATTAACTATGTCTTATTATTAAGCACCATTACATTATTTTAGTTCATAATTAAAAATATACCTATGTATAACAGGGAGATCTAATGGACTTAAATATAATTACATATTTAAAAATTGCTCTAAATACCTACACGAAAAGTGGTCTTGAAAATGTTGAATACAGCATTATTTAAATATTCAGTGTTATTTTAAGCACAGAGGGCAAAAAAAGATTGCCCATTATTGTATTATGTATCTTATATTTGTGTACTTCTTGTATAAATTATATTATTAAGTTGTTTGAATCAGGATGTCATATTTCAATACTCAATTGCTAATTAACTATTAATTATATATAACCGAAAAATGGCACATCATGCATAAACTATGATACCTACTCTTTTTTCACAGAGATGTACGGATTTATTATTTTAACCGACTAATTGACCTATCGGCTGGATTCGCGATTTCACGAAGCCTTACAATAATGGTACTTATAAAAGAGAAAACGACGATAAAGAACAATATTGTGCGTAATTATTAATATTGGCGAATTCGTCGGTTTTATCTATTTTTATCAAATTCAATATTTAATTAAAATATAAATATTTTCGGAATAAATCGAGTTAAAATGCATAAGATAAATTAAGCCCTAGCCCTCTTACATCCTTAAAAAATAAAATAATTGATTTTAATTATTATCTATCGAACAATAACATTCAAATTGTAATATTTTGATCTTGGTCACCCAAATCCAGTATTCCAATTTATCCAATGGATATAAAAATAATTAAGTTTTCGTACTATGAAGACCGAAATCAAGTAAAGCATACCGGTACTGGTGGGATTAAACATTAAAATAAACTCATACTTAAATATATACTAACGTAACAATTTGTTCATGATTATAAAATAAAGTCATATGAAGCAATATCCATGTAAACTGGCAGCAGTCGGTGAAGAAAATGCACTGGACTAGCAAATAAAATGGAAATCTCAAGTTTTAATAATATTCTAGTTAAGTATGTACTGTCATGTACGTTTCTGAGGTATAATGTAATAAGATTCTTCGCAGTGGTCGTTGATACACTAATGCCATGTAAAGATGTCGTCGTGGCATATATGCAGCGTCTACACTGTGCATACGTAGCGTATATAACCGTAGCGTTAGCGTCATACGGACGAATGACGCTTACGCTACGGCTATGTGCACAGAGCGAAGCTCTTATTCGACTGGAACATTCGTTGTTTATGGTAATTTATGGTAACCTTAATCTAGGATTAGTAATAAAATGCACTTCTTATCGACCTAGCTAATGCTGTTTATTTTTTATTGTTGTTAATGTTACGTTTATGGTTATGTCACACGTTTATCAGAACGAACTTCGCAACGGGATAACTTTGCATGTTTGTGTATGCTCAAAGTTTCGCATGTATATAAAGACCACTATATCTTGATACGCGGTGAGATAGGAATCTACATTATGACGTTTGTCCTTTAAATAGCACCATTGTAAACTAGCAGGATATATTGGGCAGGATATATTGGGCAGTATATACTGCGTTACGACATAATTATACTCAAACGAACGCGGGCAAAGACTGCTTTGACAACGATAGCACCTGGATTCATTCCTACGTACCTATATCTCTACAAAAATATGCAACTCTCCGAGGTTTGGCTATCCTGGATACGTCTTACGTAGATTTTAGACGAGTAAAATACTTTTTACATAAATTGCATTTTATGATGAAGAGCTTTTTACAGTAAACTTAAAAAAACAACCGCGAGTATAAAAGTAGACAAAAGTATACTATTTAAAAATAAATGCATTCAAGGCAGTGTTTTAGTACTTAGATATCATTGAGCATTGTGTAAGTCGTAATAATAATTGTCTTCAAAAATAGTTATGTAAAAGTTTAGATCATTTTACCACCAACGAGTTTTTAACTGGGAGTATTATTTTGATAGAGCATACAATTATTAATTGATGGCAATGGCATTTATAAAAGAGACGGTTGCAATTAGCACCTTACTATCAGATAGATTTATTTTACTCCTAGTTTACAAACGCATCCCTTTAATATGCCATTCATTGCCAATCGCCAATTGACGTGTTATTTAATATTTTACTGCATTGAAATGGCAACATTTTTACGAGGTGTTGCCTGTATCTAGATTTCATTGAGCTGATATTTTTTTTAATTCGTATTGATAAAAAGATAACGAATATAAAGGACACTGTGGCGGTAAAAATTCCAAGAATGGCTTTGACAACGACCTATATACAATTAAGGTCAAACCAAGCAAATATTCTGGTCTGTTCTACTTCAAACAATCGACAGAAACACCACCAATGTTTTAATTATCCTCGACTATAGTAATAAGGTGTTGTTCAAGCCATTCTAAGTATGGATATTGCTGCATATAATACAAAATGGCAACGTCACTATGCTATGTGTTGTGCGCTCGCATTACGTTCATGATGTGGATATGGCCAGGGTTGTCGACTGTGACGAAACAAGAGAATTTGTCGTCGTGGCACAGTCTTTTCGCGTTCATACCTGATAACTTGATGCACGCTAAGATTTCTTTCCTCTTAGAACCTTGTTTGCACCTGTAATAAATAATTAACTGAATGGTTTTCCGTGTGACGTGTGATTTAAACCTTGAAGCCGGGACTTCTAATAGATAGATGGAATAATCTTTATTGTACACCATATCAAAAAACAACACATGACAATTTTTAAACACTAAGGGTACAATGGCGGTCTTATCGCTAAAAGCGATATCTGTCAGACAACCTTTTAATGGACAGGAAAGATATGAAAATTGAGAGGAGGGCAGTCAATGGTGTATGAAGATTAATTTAAAAGTAAACAAAAATAAATAAATAAATAAAATATATAAATACGTAGGTCACCCCATTTATTCGAAGTGTCCTAGAAGACTTCTCAAGAGAAGTTAATGCACTCAATAAAACTGTTTGGGATTAACATTTAAGGTACAGGAGTGATATTTAGGAAATTTAAAACGTCGCTCACGTCACTGCAGGGTACGGATGATAGTATAAGCAAGAGGGTGAAGATACTCAAAATGATAATAAGATTAATGCTTCAATCAATCATATTCTTTATTTGAAAGTGCCTATGGTAAAGAGACTACTTTACCAGTGTTACTGAGAAATTCAATTTTTTTACTGGCAACACTAATACAACATTAGTGTTGCAAATGTAATTAAATTTATGTAATCTGACCCGTGCTCGACACTACATGATAATCCTGTCAAGATCTAAGAGGGATTGATTACTCCAACACAATACTCACGTTTTTCCCTTCCAAATAACTTTCCAGCATTGCTGTGGAAGGTAGTCTCCGTCTCCGAAAAAGAAATTGCACTTCGAGGATGTGGCTAAGCTTGAGCTGTTTGCGTTTGGTGTTTCGCATCTACTCTCTAACGGACTACCAATCGGTGTCATTACGTTGTATGTTCTGAAAATAAAGTGTAATTAGTTTGACAGCTTAATTATATTGAAGTTGCTGAGGTGTTTACGATATAGGAAATCTATCATAGTGATAGAGTTGTAGGCCAATAAATATAAGGTATTTTTCTCACGGATAAGTTAAGTTATAATGAAATACAAAACTCAGATAGTTTGATCAAAAACGGAACTGACCTCTTTCCAAATTTAAATTTTTGCGCCTTCATAATTTGTGTTATATTCCACCAAACAATCTCCGTTGCCATGGTAACCAGGACTAGCGGCGGTTGTTCAGTATCTACGTCATCATCTTGCGATGTTGAAAATTGATACGGGGAATGTGGTGGATGTGGTGATGACTGGAGCAAGGAGTTGCGGTTTGATCTGTCGGGAACAGGGGAGAATGAACACCAGTGGACTTTTGACTTATGGTGTTTCAGTAGGCATAGTTGCCGCCTCCCGCGAACGTTCCATACCTGGAAAGGCAAGTCGTGTAGTTATTACAGAAATATTACCCGTTTCATATTCATATAGTTATAGTCAGCGCGGAACTAGTTGGCCGCGCCTTAGGTAGGGGCGGGGGTGAGACGGCGGGTTACTGTGAACGAAAACAAGCGCCCCCACCCCTCCGCGCGCAGGTTACCCCGCCCCTCCGTTCCGCCGCTCACATACCTAAGGCGCGACCAACTAGTTCGCGCAGACTATAGTTTTAGTTTTATAAGGAAAACCGAAATCCAAGAAAAACATTTATAAGTAGTGATGGAAAATCAATATAAGGAAAACGTTTTTTAAGAGCTTTCTGAATACTGTGTGATCGTTGTAGAACGATTATAGTAGTGTGCTGTTGGCAAATTTGAACGGTTGACGTGAAGCCTGACTGAGGCCCACAAAAGTTTTTTCAGTCTTGAAACTCAGAAGGTCTACCATTTTTTCTATGTCAAATGAAATTGAAACTTCTAAGTCAACTTGTAGTTTATTACCAACATTAAGCAGCCTATTTTTTACTGTATATTTCTTATGTGTATACCTTTTACCTACATTCAAAGCAAAATCAATTATTTCTATATACCACTTACCACAATATTCCCGGAGTCGAGTCCTAACGCGAGAATATTTCCGTCCGAAGTGAGATCACACGACACTATAACGTTGTTTAATTTGTATTCTTGAATCGCCTGCAATTCCACTTCATCGCCCACTTTCAGCTCGAAAGTCTGAAAGATATTAACGTAATATACCAATTTTCATACATATACCATATTGTATAGAAATGTAAGAGTACTGAAAAGCTTTTACTATATTACTTTAGAACGCTTTTAGTGATAAATAATACTTCAGCGAATTTCGGGTATTAGTGCCTCCACGAATACCCGAATGAGTTAGGCAGTTGTACTTTTGTTAACCCACAGTTTATAGTTTAGGTCCCATGTAATAGGTGGCGAGCCTATTACCATCAACCAGGTACAAATCCAGACTCGAAGCTGTTACTTGGAACTTCACCAAAAAAACAAAACTGCTCTACCCGGGAATTGAACCCAGGATCGAAGATGCAGTTGCCTATTTTTCTAGTTTTTTTAAGAATAAGCATAAGTACCTGAAACGCCTTGTTCTTCTTCTCACAAATAACAAGGATATCGCCCTGTAATGATGCGGAAGTGATGTAAACATCAGACTGTCGTCCGTTCAGTATTGTCATCAGCTTCAAGTTCCTATTCCACAGTTTGATGGTCGCGTTGAATTCCACCGTGATGATGCCCAAGTCTTGGCACCAGAAGCAGTCGACGAGACCGCTGCCCTGGCAAAGGTTTTTGTGGTCGCCGTTGCGGACGGTGCGGTCTCTGGAACTGATGCTGGTTTCACTGCTCGAACTTGACAGTTTTTCTGAGTGGCCGTACTTTTTCCTTACACCTAGGATGCACGCATACTATATTATTAACCGATGCTACAAAATATGTTAAAACTAACCCAAAAAAGCGTAGGTATTTTAGAGTTCTTGTCTATGTCTCTGTTGTTAAGGGTTGGCACAAAAATGACTATATAAATTTAAATTCAGTGGTACATGTTCGAAAACATAATATGCTTTAGTTTAAGAACTAGCATTCATCTTCAGTTAGCTGAACAGATCCTGAGATAGAGCTTGATCGCTCTGTTATATGCAGAGGCATAGAAACTGGAGATCACCACTGTTGGTTTCAGATTAAATTCTTTCTATTTCCACGTAGCTAGATGATATATAAAAGCATGGTCGAAAAGTATATTTAAGACACTCACCCTGAATATCATTCAGTATTTCTTGGGAACCAAGATTATTATTTCCTCTCTGCATCATTTCTGGTTTCCAATCATTGGCTCCCGTGATCCGGTAGGCCATTAAACACGTATTTTTCCCGGCGACTATCAGTAGATTAGGATTAACAAAGTTTAAGTACTGGACTGGGCTGTACACATCCATTATGACAATATGTTCTTTGGTACGGAGAGTGTATTTCTTGACGGCACCCGATTTTAGCCCATACACAATGTATTGATTGCAAGGAGAAATTTTAACGCTAGTAATATATTCGTCCGATTTTTCTGTAATTTCTGTAAGTACTTTTCTTCCACGCATTACCTGGAAGATGTTGGATTATAAGCATTTATAAGTTTCATTTTGTTAGTCTACCTTTTTGTTACATCTTACTCGTATAAGCATCATTTTAAGTTATTTAGGGGAATTAGATGGCAGTGCAAAGGGAAATTAAATCTAACTTGTGTGTATGTGTGATGTTCGTGTAATTTCTTGGTTGAATAGTAGAGGCCAATAGTGAACTATAGTGGAACGAAACAAAATTAACGCGCAAAAAGACGGATAGCTAAAATTCAACACTTATGCGTTTAACATAATTATTATCCCTTCAAGTATTTGTGTCTGTCTGGGTATTTCTTATGTATAATAAGTATGTATTTCCAAAAAAGTATTATATCCATTGTCTAGTACCCATAGTACAAGCTCTGCTTAGATTGGGACTATATGGCGCTGTGTTAAATGTCCTAAAATATTAAAAATAACAAAATTATTGTACCTGGATATTGTTCTTATCGTCAACTACTGCTAATAAAGGCTGCAGCACCCCATCGTTGTTATTACAAATTCCCTTCAAGTTCAACGGCTTCAGAGAATTTCTATCTAAGCTCATGGAGTTCTTGAGTAGCGTCTTGTTGACTTCCTTGTGGTTGGCAAAGGATTGGTGCCGCCGTGGCGTATTGCTAGCACTCTCAGTGCTACTGTTGGGCGTCGAAGAGTTTGGAGAATGCGGCGATAGTGGATTGAGGAAACTGACATCGAATTTGGTCGTAAGTCGTACTCTCCTAAAAATGTTGGTTGTTATTACTTGTTTTTTAATAATTAATAAATAAATACAAACGTATTTGAAGCCCTCTATTCTCAGAATCAAAACAGACAAACGGTAATTTTAGAAGCTTAGTATTATAATTAAAATAAACAACTATAACGTGTATAAAAAGTAAATTAATGATTATTTCAATGACTAATATTTGTAAGATAGAAATCATAAACCAGTTATTGTTGAGGTGACATCGCGTGCATTAGATAGGCCATTCGGCGGAATCATTTTCATATAGCTGGGTGACGAACCGAGTTTTCAAAAGGCTTTTGAATCGGATAACAGATGACATTACGGCATAATATTTGGGTAACGCGTTAGTATTAATAAAGTTCTACTAGTAGTAGAACATTCTAGATTTTTAGAGTTTGAGTAGACTGTATAAGTGAACAGACTTGATATAATAGATAAAAAATATGGCTAATCGTACTTACCCATTCCGTTGAGCCATTTGTGCAATGTAGGACGCGTCTAAGTACCACACTTTGGCTGAATCTTCGATACAGCCTGTGCCTGTTAGAAGTACATCTGAACCAGGCTCAAACTCGTCCCACATCATCTCGCTGGCCGCCATTGCAACAACGTTCCTTAAATTGAATGAAAAACAAACCAATGTCAAGTATAAGTCACTTCTATTGAATAGTATCCCAAGGGAGCCTAGCTAAATTGCAATCTAACGTTTGGATCGACAAACGAATACAAACAAAATGTATGGGAATGACATTAAATTTGTATCCATCCGATTTGTCAAAAGCTTAATAATCTTCCCAAAGATAGAAAGGTGATCTTCCATTTTTACAAAGCTTTATGACCACTGTGAGGATTAATAAAGCGAATTTATTTTGCTCGAAAATAACTTAAGTGGAGTAATTGATTGTCAAATACGACTGTAGTACCAAGAGTAGGTATAATCAAATTTAACCTTGTCAATGTCTCTGCGAGCAAAACCTCGTCTGTTAATATATCAAGTCGTGGGAAAATGGATTACAAGTTTCATTAAAATATAAGAGATTATCGCATTCTTTAATCAATGATAATGTATAATCAACATAAATATTCACTACTACTACTAAGCTGCAGCATAAACTGCATTGCTAGCCTAGTGGTCCTAAGTACGACTGTTACGCACGACGTTACGGCTTCTATTCTCAGGTTAAGCAGTGTTATTGGGTAGCAATGTCCCGCTTAATGGCAATGAGCTCGCCCCCATGGGACCTAAAAATATCGGAGAACTGTGGGTGTACATTAGTACACCTCTGCTACCCTTCGGGGAATACAGGCGTGATGGTATGTTATAATTACTTACCCTCTTCGGTTCTCCAGATCAAATCGCCGGCTATAAGTCTTCAGATCCACGCACACCACTCTACTATCATCGGTTGAGACGAACAACAGGGTTCCAGTCTTGTTAACGGCCACAGATAAAAAAGATAAGTTTTCTTTAATGTCATCACTAGCGATCACTCTTCTACATCTACAAGTGTTTGATTTAATTGCATTTGTGTTCACTTTCAATTCGTACTCCATTATTTCGTTGGATTTTAAAGTAATGATTTTGTTGCTACCTGAAACATGTTTTAATGTGTTTACAAAAAGGTTTACCAACCTATATACACATATAGGGTGGGATCTTGAAGGTATGCTTCAGATAATTGTTTGTATGTACAAAAGTCAAGCAATCAATTAAGTTTCCGACACCACAGAACAACATAAATACTAATATTACTGATAAACAAAAATAAAAAATAAAACGCAATGAAAAAACCACAACATTTATCTCGTTTTAATTAGATTATCTTTTTCCTGGAACATAGGTTAGGCTTTCCGTACACAAACATCATAGCGGACAAATTGACCCGTGATGTCACCAGAGTGACGGATCAGCCGCTCACTTTGGCTAAATCACTCATATTTTAGAACCAATAAGGAAAAAATTAGGATGAATATCACTTACTAATGGAAATAATTAATTATACTTATCTTATTATACTTTAAATCTACGAGGATATAAAATATTATAATATTTTAAAGAGACGAATTAAAGAAATGGAAGAAGTCCTTTATTTATCGCGACAACACGCTAAAATCCGAGTACTTAATTAGCTGCGTAGGGGTAAGGGAGGTAAGGAAAATTGATGTTTCGATACAGTATTTAAAGTTCATATTAGCTCGCGGGGTGGACTGAAAAGGTTGCAATTCCAAGAGAATATAAACATTATTGCTAAGCGCGCGACGGTCGTTATAATTCGTACCTGATAACATAAAGCAAGCTTAACCCAATAATAAATAATAATACAATTACTTACGAGGAACTGTAACCATATCTAACACTATATCAGTCTCTTCAAACGTGATGACCCTCTCTTTAGTCTTCAAGTCAATCACATCTACACGTTTGGCATTATCATCTGTAGCTACAATGACGTACTTGTCATAGTAACAAGGCACACAGGAAATAATCTCACGGTCTCGGTCAAAATCTTGAATAGTTTGGAAAATTTTGTTCTTCTCGTTTTTTAAAGGATTGTAGAACACAATCTTTTTGTTTGTGTGCAGAATGAGATATTCTTCGTTGTTTGTCCACCTGCAGTTCAGATATGAGCCCAAAATCGTTTCTGTGTCTACATAAGTGTTATTGTAGCCCTCTTCTGGTTCTGTGAAGGCAGGATCGCAATTACGAATGGGTAATCTATTTGACATGAATAGGATAAGCGACTAATTATTTTGTATGGCCTCATGAAAAAGTTGACCATAAATAGAGCCGATTATCAAAAACAAAATTTAAATTGGTTCAAATATAACGAAGTTAAAAGCATTTTAATTTTATGCTAGACAGAGAGCGCACTATACTGACAAATGACGTTAAAAGTAGCGTGCGCCATACTAATTCTATACTAACACTCGTTTTGCGGGAAAAGGACAGAGCATCTCCTCTCAATCCCTACCAAAAACTTTTAACGCATTTATCTTAGAAATTTCCTGGTCGATTTAATATTTATTTTCAATGTACGAAGTATGCTAATTATATTTTTCAATAAGCGTGTGATTATTAACAAATTGAACACCAGTCTTCTCCCCTATTAGGATTCAATATTTTTATTTTATTTTAAGGCATATTTTTTTGAGCTGGGTAAGAAAATATTACTTTGGCACTTACGCATGAACTTCTCTACATAATGAAAATATGACTTAGCTTACCTTCTTCAATGATGTCATCAGTTTCTTCACTTTCGACATCATCGACGTACCATAGCTTTACAACGCCATCGAACGCCAGTGCGGCAACGATGGGCGGATTCTTAGTACATGAAACCCCAATCCACTTGATAGGCGAGCCGGTGGCGCGAAGCTCCTTCTTGAGTTTGTTTGTGAAGATATGGAAGAACTGAGTACAAAGTTAGCATTTTTTAGTTCACATTGTAGAGTAAACAACTGTCTTGATGTTGCCAACTGATCAAAACCATTACATTTACCCATATTCAGCGATAAGATGTATTGTATTACATAATTATTAGAAATTTTCCCCCGTTTTTGCAACATTTTTCATTACTACTCCGCTCCTATTAGTCGTAGCGTGATGATATATAGCCTATGTTACTCGGGGATAATGTAGCTTTCCAAAGGTGAAAGAATTTTTGAAATCGGTCCAGTAGTTTCGGAGCCTATTCATTACAAACAAACAAACAAACAAACAAATCTTTCCTCTTTATAATATTAGTATAGATAAAAAGTAACAAACCTTAACAAGACCGGAGTTAGTGCCAACAAGTATATAATCTCGGAGGAAACACACTGCCGTGATCTTTTCCTTCACATCGATGGTGGAGTGTTTGATCTCATCTACATTTTGTTCATGCCTGTCGATAAAACAATGAGGTTAATATGTCAACCAATGTGTAATTTTTTGTATCTAACCAGTTTATAATTAATATAGGGCTCTTATGCTATTTATTTGATAATGCTTTATCTTTAAAAAAGTAGATTCTTTGTTTGTCCGTTATCCGTTACTACAATTCATCCGATTAAATGAGACTTTAGCGAGTTGGTGTCTGCCCGCCTGTGACGGTTTTATGACGAATGAAAAAGGATAATAAAACGAGGCAGAACTGCTCCAGTGCTTACGATTTGGTTGCTGATTGATAATGAACTGAGAATGCCAATGATGTAACCGAAAAAAAACCGTCCTAGGATAAGAGAAAGAAACAAAAATACAATCTCCTGAATTCCCCAAAAAGAAATTACTCACAAATTCGACGCGTAGGTACGTGATAAATTATATGAGTCATTTATTTACCTATATAGTTAAATTACGTCAGATTAAGAATAATAAGACATTTTGTTGTCAATTATTTGCAATTTTATCAATATTATAGATAATAATTATCTACTATATAAAAAAAAGTCGGGTTTGTTACAACACTTATAATTCGAGAACTGCTGGAGCAATTTTCATGATCTTCGATTTCTTGGATTTGTCTCTACCCAGAATAATAGAATAACTAAAAATGTAACGGGGTTCAAGCTTGACGCGAGCAAAGCTGCGGGAACAGCTAGTTAATTAATATTATAGTCTACAATAAAAGGCCCTGCCCTAGATGTCTACATGTTTATATTGATACAAAGGGTTTTCCCATTGACCTGGAAATTGAACTAACGGTTCTAATGTTAGTTATCGACAGATTTAATATCTCACTTAAGAATATTACAATTTGAAGTCAAACAAGTTTTTTAGTTTTCGTCATAACTGAACTTCAAAGCAACCAAGGTTATAATAATAAGTGTATGTGGGTAACTGAATCATCTTTTGCGCAACATAGGATGTCTGGGTGTATGTGAAATTGACTTGTAATTCGATAAGTATGAAATCTAAGCAGATTTGTATGATTACAAGTTATTTTTAATGAAGGAAAAAAAGGTTCGAATCCTGCCCGCCCGCCGATTTTTTCCTTCATTAAAAATAACTTGTAATCTTAGCATGGAAAATGCTTAAAAAATACAAAAAGATAGATTTGTATGAATTAAAAGTGGTATTAGCTTGATTATCTAGATTACTAGCATAATTAGGAACAAAAGGGACATTACTGTTTAAAAAAAAATGTTTGCTCTCTGCCATGGATAGAACATAATTTAAGTGTCATTAAGAACACCGTTATTTATCCTTGGGTACTTCCTTGCTAATATTATAAATGCGAAAGTAACTCTTGTCTGTCTGTCGCACTTTCACGCTAAAACTACTAAACAGTTTTAAATGAAATTTACCCAGATAGTCTAGATCCTGAGAAAGGACATAGGCTAATTCTTAATGCGAAAAAGGGGTTGGAAGATATGTAATATCCAGACAAAGCGGGCGAAAAGCTAGTTGTTTATAATTTATACAAAGCTTTACATAAGTATGGGCAAGAAAAAAAAATACAAATAAAAATACTCACAGAAACTCAAAATACAGCTCATTATTATTGCAGTTCTCCTGAGCGATTTGCGCTGCTTTGGAGTAAAGTATGCCTTTAGATTCATTTTGTAGGATGCTTTGAATGATGTCGGTGCAGGGGTAATGGAATAGGTCGGTTCCATGGGTACTTAGGTAGGCTTTGATGTTGTTAATCAGTTCCTTGTCTAGTTCCTAAAGGAATAAAGCATGATTATCGGAAAAAATAATTAAAAGACGACGATTATAAGCTGAAATTCCAAGTAGCTCACATGCAGCAATCTACGATAGCTTGATTAAAGGAAATAAGCTTGCAAGGAACCATCACATGATAAGGTTGTAATAGTTGTAGGTTACATTTGCAGTCTCTATATGCGCTTTTATGGTGTGTGGTTAGAAGTTGAGGAAAGACCTTATAGACTTTATTGTGAGGTATCAAAGTGCATTATGAAGTTTCTAAATGCTAGATATCAAAACACAAATTACTTATATTTCTATAAACAGATTTTTTTAAGACTCTTACAGGTCGAAGTACAATAATGTCAATAATTGTTATACTTACATCTTTAACGATATTACTCTCATAGTTCTGGAGATCGGACATCACATCGGCCGGTCCCGTCAACCTCACTTTGTTGCCCAAAAACTTCAAATTCAAGAACAATTTGTTGAATAAACTCCATTTATCATTGTAATTGCCTGTATGCTTAATATGGTAGCCGATATAGTATGCCATGTACCCGTCGTCGATGATGTCAACAGGTGGGCTGGCTTGGTTATAATTATAGCTATTGAGGAACTCTGCATGTAATTTCCTACTATCATCTTCTCCGGTACTTTTCAAGTATTTCATAATCAGATCATGTATCTCGTACATATAATTTCTCTGTTCACGGTCGTAGCACTCGATAATGAGTGACTTACTGCGCAGTTCTTTCATGATCGACTCCACTTGTGTTGCTTCCTTGTTCCATAGTTTACTTAGGACTTTAGCAGACACTTTGACACTATCTGGCAAGATTTTCAGCTTCTTGAATAACGGTAGTACAATCTCGTTTAGAGAGTTTATACATACCTCAATGGTTTTCATCGGATCGTAAGTTGGATTAATCGGCAAACTGAAAAATTCGAAGAAAGTATCAATATCTCGGGCTGTCGTTTTGTTTCCATAATTAAGTCGCAGAGAACATTGATAGTCACATTATATATTTTTTGTTCGTGATAGGCCTTGGCTTGACCGCCAGCTGACCTGATGTTAGCAACGCTGCGGTCTAATATTTAACGTAATTAATTAAATAATACTTACAACGAAAAATTATTCTTTTTCTTCAACTCCTTGATGTAGTAATTCCAGCGTTTGGGGTCATGGATCAACCTCTCCCTGTTTTCAGCTAACTGCGCTCCAATTAAGCCAATATTAAATGGGCTGCCTTTACATAATTCGTGTAGTTTCTTAGCCTGCCATGGTAATTTCGACACAGGTACTTCTAGGGACGACGCGAAGATTTCCAACGATTCTTTTTCTTCTAAACTGTTTTCTATCTGTGAATTATGAACGTATTAAATCCTTTCGTGTTTTTATGGTACAATGCGTGGGAGCATCAAATGATGTAATGTTACAATTTGATTGATTGATTTATGATAAAGCGTATATTAATTATTAACTCCATAATTACATTAGATTTTTTGTGTGACTCGTTTTTGTAACAAATAAAATTGTTTCTTTGTTAATGTTTCTGTAAGTATAAGTACAGCTAAAGATGACAAAATAAAGTTACTTGAATATTTTGGAGAACTTAAACCCGTAATTGTTATTCTCTATCCAATACCAGATAATAATAAAATAGAGAAAAAAAACACATATTGTATAAACACCATATACAATTATAATAATATATAGTTGGTTATTTGTGCAGTAATGGGTTATGAACTGCTACGACAAACAACACAGCAAATATAATGGGATTTAACACAATCTCTTTGTTGGGCATTCAATTCTCGTTTTGGCATTCTACCCGCATATGGTAAATACCATAACCCAAAACAAGGATGACCTTATTTTTGGTAATGGGGAATCTTCACTTCCAGTACTAATATGCTGTCCGTACATTGTAAAAAGTTTCAACATTATTATTACGCAACATTAAAAAAACATTACACTATCTTGGGATAGACATAACATTGCATTTTATTAATCTACATAACTATTACGTCATTTTTGTAATCGGAGGACCAGGGAGCTTCGGTAAACACACAGCTCATCAATCTATTTGTGAATCAGAAAAATTGCTTGCTGCACGCAAGCATTTTTCATTTACTAACCAGAATTACAAGTGGTGAGTAACTGGAAGAGTTATGTTTCGTATAAACTTCAAATTTATAAATGGGAAATCCCAAATACAGGCTGTACTCCGGTTCTTTAGAGTATAAATATCAATATTAGTATACACACATTTGCCGATACATTAACATACGCATCGTTAATATTTAAATAAGCAACACTGATCAAGCAATTTCTTGGTCGGTTATGCAAACCTAGTACTATTATCGCAGGACTTCAGACTAGTCCGTCAGTTCAGCATTTCTAATGAGAAATGCTTATAAAATGCCCGTTATATTAACAGGTCACACACAAAAGTGCGAACGGCTGCATAAAACTACTTACTTTAATGATTTGAGGATGATAATTAGCGACTACATTAGTGTCCCTTGTAGTCACCAAAATTTTGCATCCAATATCGAAAGCTTCTAAACACTTCTTGTCGTTGACTTCGTCCAAAACCAGAAGACATTCCTTTAAAGGCTGTTCAGAGAATTGGGTTTTGAGTTTGTCCTTCAAATCGATCATAGTCCATTCGTAATTTGACGAGGAGTGACTATCGCCGTTGGAACCGATACTTGACATAGAAATTGATAAGTTCATGAACGAATTTTGCGTGTACATCGAGGACGCCTTTCTTAACAGTCTGTGGAGAAAATGTGGATGTACTTAACTACTTTGCAAATATCTATAACTTTATAGGCAATTCGCTGTTACATAATTATACAAAGGTAAACAGATATGTTGCACGAAATTGGTATAATTGTGTTATAGGTGCACTTCAAGTGTCTTATAGATTTCCAGAAGGATAGGTTTTAAGCAGCCTGTATCCCGTTGGATTTACCGACTTTTGGCAGGTTGTCTCTACATCTCGTTGGAGATCGTCCGCTCGTCAACGCTGTGCTTTTACAGTGCGTGTTCTTCAGGATGATATCTATATTTTGTCTCAACTTCTTCTTCTTTGCTTCATTGATATTTTGGTTTGTTTTGAGAATTTGAGTTTACATAAGCTAACGCACGGTTACAACTGCATGAAAAATTCATTATCAGAAGGAAAATGCAATGATTAAGAAAAATATATAAAAGCACACTCACTTGCTTTGTTGAAAAATAATATCATCGTCAGTCTTGCAGTTGCCGAAGTTGACCCAGAAAACGACACCGTTAAAGTTGTTTGTGACCAAATCAGGGTTGTCTCGTAAAGCGCTGAGGACCACACATGTCTTCCCCGAGCCTGACATGCCGTGAAGAGCCAGAACTTTGTGCCGCGTCAGCAGCTTCAGGCTATTGGCTACATTTTGTTCCTAAAAGATGTTGGGGAATATTAGACATTCAAAATATTTTATCGCACTGTGAAATATATTAGCAATGATTGCGAATGATGTATGATTAATATTTATATTCAGGTCTTATAACAAAGCTTATGACTGCAACATACCAAATCATGACCATATAACATTTTATGATTAGTTCCGTCCATAGACGCTATCGTATAACAAAGCACACCGAGCGTAGACAGTAGACTCAATATGGAGCCTACTATGGTAACGTTATCTTAAGGATGTTTTGAAAGACCTTTGGCTTTTAAACTATTTTTCATCAGAATCTTTCATTGAAATGAAATGATATTTATTTTTGAAAATAGATCTTTTCAGACAATTTTACAAGTCAATGTTTTGCGGTTTTGTGCTAGATGGCGTTGCATTGAAAGACAATTTTGTGAGAAAGAGGAAAAACTGTCAGATATGATTGTAACATAATATAATAGGTACCTAATATTAGGTACAAGGAATTTTAACATAACCGGATTTCATAATTATGGCCCAAAATAAAAACATAAGCAACTGTTCTACCTTGTCTGTAAATTTATTTTTAAATTCAAATGAGTATTCGTTATCTGGCGTTATTGAGTTTATTAGTAGCGAGTGAAAAAAAATGTAAGAAAGTTTTTAAGCGGCAATGTCTCAGGATGTCTGTTTCCGCGAAAATGTTAGCTCATTAGAGACATCATTTATTAAATATTAGATTTATTCTGACGGATTTTAAATATTAAAGTAGTATTCATGTCATTTGTGAGTCATGGCGTTTGTTTTTAACATGAGATTGAAGTGTAGTTCAAGTTCTTAAATTAGATTACGTGTGCTAAATGATTATCAATGGTGTTAAAAAATACAGAATGGTGGGCGAGACAAAAAGAAGAAATATTGGACGTTCTGCCGCATGATGACGATGAAATACCTGGATGCGATTTGAGACTAGGTGGGGGGGTGACATGCACGTGCGGAGGCCGAGGGACATACCAATCAGTTTGCAATCAAACTGCCTTAGTTAATAATTAGGTAATATGACTTAATAGGGCTTATCAATGACGACTGTAAAAGAGCTTGTTCCATTTGGGAATTCAACTTTGCACGTCAAATTCAAAGCGTAACGTTTTAATGTTACATGAAAAACCTAGTTCCTCAAGTGACCGCTAGGTGTGCTATACAGGTTTTTAATATAAAATATTTGAAAGATGCACAAACGAGTTAGCGACTGAGGTTCAGAACTAATAGGATTCACGCACGAAAAAAATGTCTATGACAACCTACAGACAGTTGACCTGCTTTGTTTGTGTATTGTTTGAAACAGTTTGACACAGGAAAGTAAGTATTACATAAACATGTACTGTAGCAGTAAACTTACGACTTTTGTTCTCCTCACGTGGTGATCCGGTAATCTGGGCACATCACCCTTGCTGAGGCTGTCCTCAAAGCTGTCATTCGGCATCGGATTATTATTCTCTATTGCGAGCTTCTCCCAAAGCCACTTGTAGTCCTTAAACAGGCTGTCTACAAACGCTTCATATGACCGGTTGTTACCATTTTTTATCAATGATTCCAACAGGTACCGCGTTTGGTCGACACGGGAGGACTGCTAAAATGTTCAATAATCTTTATTATGCATAGATAGTAATAATTAAAGACCAGATAATGATTGAAGACTGTGAAAATGTGGTGACATCAGCGAGAGAGTCGATGTGAAGAATCAATTTTGAGCACTACACGACTCTCCAGTTTTCCTTGTTTTCATTTTAGTTCCGCCACATTTCTAAAAACTACACATAACATTGATCAAAGTTCTCAGCTGAAGTCACTTAATTTTCCCAGTCTATGTAGGTATAAAAAAAGAATCATCAAAATCGGTTCACCCAGTCGAAAGTTCTGAGGTAACAAACATAAAAAAAACATACAGACGAATTGAGAATATTCTCCTTTTTTTGATGTCGGTTGAAAATAAGTAGGTTGCTACATTGGTGGTGTGGTTAAGTGTAGGTTTGATTGAGCAAGTACTTACTAGTCGTAAAATGTGATCAAAATCTTCAGTAGAAATTGCGTGCTTTGTGAACAGCTCATCCAAAATAAAGGGCACATCTAGATCATTGATGATGTCCTGCTGGTACTTCTGCAGCAGCAGCCTCTTGTTGTTGTCCATTTTCCCGGGTTACAATTCATCTGGAAATATTCGTATTTTGAGATTTTTTCCAAACAGATTAGACCATTATTAGTTCAAACCCGAGAAGGAAAACTTCCAAATTGCTCCAAAACGAAACTTGAAAAAGTTTGAAAGCTGTAGGTGTAGACAAGACTTGTCAGTCGTCACTGGTCAGTCGTGGAGTAGTAACGAACTGTTTTACAATCTACACAAACATTATAAAAATATTTTTTGTTGTAATTAATAAACTCAATAACGACCGAACTGAATTTATGAATTTTACTTTTAGAATGCAGCGTAATCCCTGAGTAGCATAAGTTATAATGATTTAAAACTTCCACAGTTACCTTTAAGAGTAAATAACGGGAAAATCTTAGATTAAATTAAGGAAAACAGAAAACACTATAGGTATGTACAACGGAAAACGTTGATGTTATCTAGTCAATCGTAGACACAAGTGGACGAATGTAAATGTAGTCTCACACTGAGCATTACTAATAGAATAACATACGACCTTGCGTATAGAAGCCACCTACATAACGAGATAAGTAAACAGGCAAGCATATATTATCTTAAAATTCGAGAACATAAAGTCGTTGACCGTACTATGATTTTACGATTGCCAAGGCCGAACGAAAACTGAATCGCGAACGCCCCAAACATCTTGCATATTATAATGAATGACGGCTTTGGAAATTATGTAGTTAGGTATACTTAATATACGTGAACCCCAATAAGTTCTTTAAATGGAAAATTCATTATTTTGTTTTGGATTGAAAGTTTTTAATCGAATAAAATTAAGTAATAGGTACTGTGTACACTGTACATACGTGTGTACTGTACAACAAGGAATTCGCACAGTACACAGTCATGGGCGTACCCAGCTTTTCGCCCAGGGGAGGGCAGTTGAGGGATTTCTTAACAACCCCCCCCCCCTGCCCCCCGGGTCCCTCATCTCCATAAAAGAAGCAGTGGAATTTCAGCAGAAATAAAAAAAATTGCTCAAACCCATCGAAAAATCGACAACAACTATCAGAGTAAATAATATGATAAACCGAATTATTTTGTCAATTTGTTGCTACCTATTATATTATGACCCCACGTGGAACGAGCTTAGAGCCAGCAACAAATTTTAGAACTGGAAATCGGATGAATTTTAACCGGTGCGCTTATAGCCGATCATGTTAGCCTAACGCTCGATTTTACCAAGATATATAAATAATAAATTATTTGCAGATCTACTTAATTATTGGCTAGCATAACCGGCATATCGGTCAGAAATGCACCCGATTCCCAGTTCTACATTTTGATGATGACTCTGATGCATTATAAACCGGTCATGCTGGATCAATACTCGATTCTTCCGGTATTCATAAAAATTGATGCATAGAGAGTCAACAACAAAATATAGAATCGGAGCTTTTCTTAGAGTTTCTGACTATACGGAATCCTTTTATAAACCAGTCATGCTACTCTAAATTTTGCTGGAGTCAAATAAAATAGTTTTCTTCCTCTACGCTGCAATGGTTACTGACGCCTGGAGAGTCAGCATAAAAAAATAGAACCGGACGTCGGATGATGACGGATGATGAAATTTATTATTGTTGCCCGAAAAGTCTGGGAAGTACCTCCACCTTACAGAAAACTGCAGCCAAATAACACACTTTATTATGTGTTGTGTTCCTGCAGTGAGTAATGTCACCAGAGCTCCTTCTAAGGATGCGCTGCGCTGGCAGTAAGAGGAACATTCCCTCAAACTGTCGGCGCAGTGAATCCTCAATGAACTTCTAAGAGGTTTTTCGTATCGGCAACGCTCGAGTGATACCCCTGGTGTTGCAAGCGTCCATAGGCTATGGTAACCGCTTACCATCAGGCGGGCCGTATGATTGTTTGCCACCTTAGTGGTATAAAAAAAATCAACAAAACTCAGAACCATAAATCAGATGAATTTCTGACCGGTATTCTTATAAGCCAGTCATGATAACTCAACGCTTGATTTATCCGGGATTTATAAATAGAAAGAAATATTGCTTAACGTAGCAATGAAAATTGATGACTAAGAGTCAGCAAACGAGAAGTCGAAAACAAGGGCCACCTACCTCGGACAGGCTTGGTTAGAAGAGTAACTACAATTAGTTTGTTTACTATTTCCAGGTGTCTCATGTAAAAGCCAGCGTAGCGAGCTCGAAAATTGAAACCACCCTCCTCGGACAGGCTGGGTTAGAAGAGTAACTAAGATTATTTTGTCTACCACCTCCAGGTAATAGTAAAATAATAGTAAAAGTAGGAGCGAGCGTAGCGAGCTCGAAAATTTGAGCCACCTACCTTGGACAGGTTAGGTTAGTTAGAGTGACCTTTCACTGCCAGCGATAACCAGCGCTATGGTTGCCAGCGCTGACGCCTGGGAGGCGATGGCCTCTTTCTGCGAGGACGTCATCTCGCAGAAAGAGGCCGCAGAGCGGGAAAGAGAAACCGCTGCTGCAACCCTGCCAATCCGCGCCCGACGCACTGGGCGCAGGAACAGGGCAGATAACGCCCTGTTCCAACCACCTTAAAGGGCCACGGGCGGCAGACTTGGGGAAGTCTGTCGCCCAGCACTAGGCCCGAGTAGGCGGCGCGGTCGGAGTGTGCCGCGCCCCACTCTGATTGGCAGGAGAGGAGGGTGCCCACACACCACAGGCACCCTCCCACAAGAGCCGGGGGCCGCATAGGCGGCCCGTCACCGCCGGGGTCGCGGAAGAATGTCCACACGTACCCGTGACCCCGGCCGAATGGTGATGAGGCGAACACCTGTCTGTTTTTAGTGGGTAGACGTCCTTCTCAGGGCGGAGTCCCACACACCGCGCCGTCCTCCCCGGAGCGGCGTGACGGTGCATAAAGCATTTTCAGACACAAAAAAAAAAAAAAAAAAAAAAGTTAGAGTGGTAATTACAATTAGTTTGTTACTACCTCCAGTTGTCTCATGTAAAAGTGAGCTCGTAAATTGAGGAAACCCACTTAGAACAGGCGACGTTAGTGAAGGGGGTTTCTTACTACCTCCGTGCGGCTAGCGCTGCCCCTTGGAGTTTGGCGCTCCGGGCTATGGCTCTTTTGTCCGTAGTGTAAATAGGCCACTGTAAAGGTTGGATGACTATCCGAACCGGTATCTTTATAAACGGAGCATGCTAGCTTAGCGCTCGATTTTTAGGGAATCAAATAAATACAATAATAATAATTGTGTTGCTCAACTTGGTTAATGACGCCTTGAAAATCGGCAATAGGATATCTTCCCGGGATCGCAGTTTCTGACCGAGTTTCTGACCAGTTTTTTTATAAGCTCGTCACTCTCGATTTTTCCAAAACAAATAAACAATATAAATTATTGGCGCAGCATAATCGGTTTATAAGAATACTGGTCAGATTTTCATCCAATTTATTTTTTTTTGGTAATTTTAGGCATCACTATTATCACGTCGAGCAAGAAAATCTCTTTCAGGCATCAATATTGTCAGTTTGTCACGTCGAGCAAGAAAAATCAAAACATAAGTTATCTTAACCGGTTTATAAGCATAGCGATTGAAAACTCATCTGATCTTTGAAAGATGTGTTTCTCAATAATAATTGCTACCTCAAACAACTGAATTATATTTTACTGGTTATTTTTTTTATTGTTGTTTTAATGAGGTCTTCAGCAACAAATATTGGTCTATTTGTTGCCCTGATTATAGGTATACTATTTAGCAATTTTTATGCTATCTTTAAGTAAAGCTAGCATTGTTGTCAATTTTGTAAAATCGGTTTGAGCAACAAAATCGTTTGTGGCAACTAATTGTTGACAAAAAGCAACAAATAGTGAATATTTTGACAATTTGTCAGTGCCAGTGTTATTGCAACTTGTGGGGGCAAGTTTGTTCCGACCTACACACAACACGAAAAAGGTTTTTTTTTTATCTTACTATAACTTTTATATACGGGGCATCCAAGTTCCAGGGGGGCGCAGCTGATGGGTACGCCCATGTACACAGTATAACTTGTGGCTATGGTGATTATACAAATATACATATAATCCCTATATAGGTATTTAGGATAGCCGATTTAGACATTAATTTCGATAATAACTAGAAATTTTAATTAAAACTGTATAACTATTGTTCAGTACAGGACTTTTAGGGTAAGATTGTAGCTTAATCTGTTGTATCTTATCTTTTATTTAATAATTGTTGTTTTGTTTATTATTTAATGTTCTAATGTAATTACAATTATTATTTTATTTTTATGTATACTCGACATTATGTAAGTTGTGGTTGCCTATAATTGAAGGTACATGTCGTCGTATTTATGTTATTAATGTTAAATGTATGTAGAATTTAGTGTATCTTTGTTGGCGATCCTTAATAAAATAAATAAATATTTTATATTTATTGATTCCTAGCTTTCCGCCAGCGGCTCCGCCCGCTTGGTCCTATGAATTATAGCTTAAGTTACTTGGTAAAGATGTAGCTTTGTAATGAAATTTCTAATGAATAAAGAAATGAGTAGTTTCAGAGCCTATTCAATTCAAATAAATAAATAAACTTCCTCTTTATAATATTAGTATAGATGATTGATATTATGATTAAATGTATGGTGCATTTAAAAAATAAATCATAGGTGAAGGTTTGAAGAAGAACACGTCATTTGAACGTAACCTTCTCTGATAATAAACCAATGCAAATGTCGTTGACCGATAACCGGTAAACAAAATTCCATGTACCTATAAATACGTAGTAAATAACGGACTTGTTTGGCATGGTTGCGGTAGATACGATTCGAAACGCATTCTTAATCATAAATGACCAAACCAGTTTTTCTAATTCTCAGAATTGGTAAAAAACATCTTAGTCACAACAAAACTGCATGTCTGCAACCTAACAGGATTTTTGGCCAGCATCACTTGCTCCTTTATTGCGCAGTTTTAACTACGCAGTTTAGGGCGTAGAGATTGCATTACATTGAGTCCAATTTTGCAAAATCTTTTCCTTATATTAAGGGTGTATAATACTGCTGGATATTGTATGTCTATGAACTCTCGTTAAGTCGGCCTGTAAGGCTGCGTTTAACACCAGCAAATGCAGCCTATTGGTAGAATTTTTCCTCTTTCACCGCTTAGCTTCCTCCACATATCTGGTAAAAACGCAGCCTAACCACAGAGTAACTTGCCTACTCATGTGGCCCAACGGTCCTATCAATGAATCTCCTTACATATCCATGTGTACCTAATAGTACCTATTTGATAAGAATTTACGCGATGCGGTCTGTATAATAAATATCAGTCTGTGGAGGGACGAGGTGTGTTGCCGCCTGACATCAACCGTCCATGGCCCGCCAGGCATAACACCCGCCTGGTCCGAGGATCCTCCTCTTAATAATGGGACAGCCTAAGTATTGCCATAAAGGGATAAACCAGGGTTGGAAAAAATCTAAGTGATTTAATCATGCCAACTCTGCCATAAACCGGTCACTAAATCAACTTTTGTACTAGTAACGATTTTACTAAAATACAAACTGCGGCAGAGAGGCTAGACGTTTTACTTGTAAGTGATCTTTATAGGAAATCGTGGATAAAACGGATGGCGATGGTACAAATGGATGGATAACTTAAAATTCTTATTGTGTGCTTAGTCATTACATTATTCATTAATCATGATCTTAGATTGTATTATTACTAGATTTCCGCCAGCGGCTTCGCTCGCGTGGACTGGGTATTTCTTATAACTTTAAACCCCTATTTCAACCTCTTACAGCCCTTTCCCGCATTAAAAAGTAACCTCTGTTCTTTCTCAGGGTCTACCAAATTTCAATTATATTGGTTCAGTAGTACTGGCGTGAAAGCCGGACAGACAGACAGAGTTACTCTCGCATTTATAATATTAGTAAGTAAGGATAAGGGTTATAAGTTATAAACATTATTTACAGCAATTTTATAATATTCGATAATCAAACAGAAATCTATAAACTGGCGAAGTGGCGACTGGCGACTGATGAGCGAAAAAAAAAGCAAAAAGCAGTGTAGGATGTGGAGCGTGATGGGTCAAGAGCGCGAATTTAAAAAAAACATAAATGGCAGTAGGTATACTGACGATGACGCTGTATTGTCAATCTGTTTACACCATCATGACGGGGTAGACGACCCTCATGTGATAAGCATATTTTTATTCCTTATTATTGTCTTTTTAAATTGTGTCAGTTATAAAACTCCGATAGCATAGGTAATCACTTCTTGAGGAGTTTCAACAAGTGCCACCTTGAAACCGCATTTGGCATAATTGACCAAAACAAAATATATTTCTATGCCAAGGTCGCCTTATCTAGTAGTAGTCATTGTAATTAGTGATGTTTGAACGGAAACTGGTTAAGTAGACTGATAGCATACACTTATTGTCTATCTATTGGTGCAGAATCAGTGATTCATTGTGTATTATGTCCTGAGGATAAAACGGATGGCAACTATTTTTATACCTACTAATTCCTCACTTACTAATCATAATTTAAGCAGAATATAGTGGGTTAGCATAAGATCATTCTTCTCAACTTATAATAATAATAATCAACCCATATACTGTCCCACTGCTGGTCACGGGTCTCTACCACATAATAAGTACCTTCCATACTCATGTGGTGGGACTGTGGGACAGTATAGGCTAATAATAATAATGCTTTATTTCGAACACAAGACTCATATGCCATTACAAAATCTTTATTTTATATAAAGAGAAAACGAAAAATTAACTCATAATAATTATCATGCTGCAGTTTATATCCATTGCTAATAATATTTTTACTATTTTCAGTTACATACTCATTAGACAACTTTTTTATTTCATAGTGAAGAAAAGTTACCTATGTAAATATGTAGTTGAAACAAATTTTACTATGTTACACAACATTTTTTAATGACCTGGTTTTTCAGCAGAAGGTGAAATTATTGAATTGAAGCTTTGTTAATGATATAATTATTATTTGTTAAATCAAACAATAAACAACAATGATAAGACATAAACATTGGTAAAAAAAATCCTCATCAGTTATTCCATATGACTGTTATATGTAATGATGTGCAACTATGAACAGTTATGCAATGAAAAAAGAAGACAGAATTATAGGAAACCTAATATGGACCCACAGCACTGGCATTGCATATCAATTTTTTAATGATTTATAAGCCATAAAATGTTTAAATATTCTGGACCTGGTTTGTCACTCAAATATATTAAGTAGGCATGTACACTGGCATTACATGGCGGTGAACATAAAACTTGCAACTCAAATTCAATAGGTTTGGCCGTTTGGCGCAATTGGTATTCGGTGTGGCCATATGAATATCAATATGTTTGTTAATTTGTTTCTTAGGTATAGTATTTTAAGAGCTAACATCAATTTTAAATATTTACTTTAAATTTTACAAAATCAACAAAACAAAGGATAGAGGTATATCATTCCGTTAAGATGACTTAATGCTATATTATTACTGAAACATGAAGATGATCTCTAGATAACAGAGGGCAGTAGTTATATAGAAGGAAAATGGTGGATTAAAACCAGTTTATCCAGTTTAAATCTAATAATTGTTAATACTAAAATGTGATGCAACATTTGTTAGAGTTTATCTTCAATGAAAGACTAAACTGAATATGCTGATGCAATTTTTTTAATAAGTTATTCTTTAAGAGTAGTTTTGACTTTACTGCATACCTACCTACCAAGTAAATAAGACACTGTACCTGGGTAACATAAAATAATGATACTATAATTAAATCAAAATATTTTGTAAATAACATTGTTATCAACTAATGTGTTATATTTATCACAAGTTGACATGTTTTAAGTTCATAACACATGGAACGGAATATTGCCCCCTTGTCAACATCAACATTCAGCATTTCTGAGTTAAGAACATAATTATAATATGGTAATTTATTAAAATATGTTAATTTATTGCAATTAGTTAAGAATAAGTTCTATTGGACTCACTGGCATAGCTTATTCAGAGAACAAAAAGTTTATGATAATTTTTTTCATAAAGATCTTTATTACATAGAATGCAGAAAGACTGAGCAAGTAATCATTGGAAATCACATAACATGTATTATGAAGTCACTTTTTTCAGTCACTCAAGTGTGATTCCAGGTAAAATATTTGATGAAGAAATTTGTAATTTGATAGCAAAGAACTAACAATGTCATTTGAGAAACAAGTATCTACCACAAATTCAACTTGTTTGAACTATACATTGTTATCCCTCAACAATTATGTTATAATAATAAAAAAGTTCACATTTCTAAAGTAAAGCTTTTTGCTTGATAATCCTGGATTCCTACATCTGCACTAAATTATAAACAGTACCAGTTTTTGTCTGTTGTTTTGTTAGTCTAGATTATTATGTATAATTCTGTTATAGCAAATTTGTTTTATTTTAGAAGTGTGTTTTATTTACATTGCTAAGCACCCAAAATCATTTTCTTATTCTTAATATACAGTTAAAAAGTTTCAGTAAATAAAAAGTTGCTACTTACTCCTTTAGTCCCAAACTTTTAACCATATTTCAACACAGATTTAACTTGTTAAAATTTTAAAACTCCAGTCATAAACTTATCCAGCAGAGCACTGTTCAAAACAACAAAGCAAACAAAGTGAACGATTGAGAATGCAACTGAATGCAATGGCTCACACACGAACTCGCGATGATGTATGTCAAACTCAAAAAATCAAAATGTCTTTTGAAATTTGAAGCGTACATTTGAAGGTACATGTCAAATGAAGTACACATTTACGACCTAAGAAAAATCATGACCATGTGTACTTTCTTTAGCGAAACAAAGAAAACAATGCAAAATAAAGTGGCAATCGTATCGTTGGAACGCTACAGTTGACATTAGTGACATTTCACATTTTATCTATTGTCAAATGCATTTTTCATTGCACTTAATTATTGCTAGTGTATAAAATAGATTTGAAGGTAATTTTGGTTTATTTATTCAGATTAGTTTTTTTTATTAAATAATAAAAGGCTTACCCTAATTATATTTACTCTCTTCTGCTTTATCGATTCGCTCATGGCTCATGGCCGACCATTATTCATTTATTTTTATAATAAAGTGCCATCTATCCAAATGATCCAAAATTACACACACAATACCTTAATATCTTGACGTAGAGCTTCTAAAATTTTCCGTGATATTTTTTAAATCTAATCATGTTTGATAGAAAATTGTTAGGAAGGTTAAATTTTTAAGTAGGTATTACTTGGGCAGTCAGAAACCCTTTTAAAAAGAAGTCCCTACGTACGAGCTCGGCCTGTGCCCTTGTCACCTAAGTGCCAATAATTATGGAACATGGTAGGCGATGATTAGTAAAGGTGGGTAGGTATCTTGACGTGAAGTTTTGTATGTACCCCTTTTTACGAAAATGAGGCGAATGGAGAAATATGAAATTTGAAACAGTACAATGGTGTTCTGCACTCCTCCATAATTTTCTTTTTAATATGCAGGTGTGCAGAATGCTTCATACAGGATAATTAGGCGTTAATAATGTGCAGAGTAGAGACAGGACCTGTGTGACCTAATCTTTAATAAGTAAAAAAAAATCAAAAACAGGAATCGACACATTTATTCATATTTTTTTTAAATTTAAAATTGATCTCGAAATTTTATTTTTTATTTTATAATTTTTTATTCATAACAGTTTTTTTTTAAAGTTACAGAAAACTGTCAATGTACATTTAAATATTTAAATCGTACCGAAGAAGGTAGAGATATTGTAAAAACTCCTTCATATTTTGTGAATACGGTGGCTGAGGACACGGAGATGATCAAAGGTACCTAAGTTTTCAATATTTTTTGTATTTTGAAAACTATTTTTAATAAAACATGATTATTATCGTTGAATTTTCAGCACCAGTATATAGGTACTATTATAAATCTACTACCGTTTCTTATAAGCACTCATAGGTATGGTCAGCTCATCCCAATAATGCGCGTTGTCAAAACAGATTCTGCACAGTTCCATTAATCATTTTTCAGTTTTTGATTTTAAAACATACCTACCTTTATCCTAATGTTATATGAAAATTAATTATTGACGTGCATATGGAAGGAGTTAAAACTTGCGCTAAGTAGAAGAGGTGCAAAAGTAACTAGCAACATTTGAGCACCATCGAAAAACTAATTGAAAGATACATACAGGTTTGTTGGCTAAAAACAGAAACAGTGATAATTACTTATTTTTTAGCACTATGTTAAGATGGCATAGTAAGCTACGTTGTACTAACTAGCACTTAGTAGTAGTTTTGAATTTGAATTTGAAAATTCAAATCTGAAGCAGCCTATCTGGAGAAGTACCTCCACCTTACAGAAAACTGCAGCCAAATAAAACACTTTCTAACTAACTTGAGCTTTCGTTTTTTACTTACTAATTATTACTAATATTATACCTAAAGAGGAAAGATTTGATTGTTTGTTTGTTTGTATTGAATAGGCTCCGAAACTATTGGACCGATTCTAAAAATTCTTTCAGTGTTAGATAGCCTATTTATTGGGGAAGGTTAAATATCTATCTATCTAGAAATATCATCTATATATCATCACACTACGACTAATAGGACTACTCCGCTCCTATTAGTCGTAGCGAAAGTAGCGAGAGTCATAATGAAAAATGTTGCAAAAACGAGGGAAAAAATTATAAGACCACGCGGGCGAAGCCGCTGGCTGGAAGCTAGTACCTAATAAAACGAATAAATCTCATGCTCACGAATTCTGGATTTCCGAATCTTTAACATAGCTAAAGCCACCCGTACTAGTGTCATACAAATATTGTTACCAAACGCATCACGTGCATGCAGGTAGGTAGAGCAGATGCACACGACCACGACAAAGGCTTTCTGCAATATCTGTAAACAAACTATTCTTTTGATGCCGGATCACGGCCGCTCATGAATGACGCTGTGGCGGGCCTAACTCTTAATAAGATTTATTGTAACCGATCTTGTTTTGACAATCACAATAGTGTGATTCTTGGCGGTAAACGGACATCTTTGTGTGGTCTCGAAGTTTATTGTAAAAGTAAAGCAAAGTCAAAACTGTTGCTCACACCTGGTTTATAAAAAAAAGTGAAATTAAGTAACGATTTCTGGTATTTTTTGCTTTGGTCTATAGCATAGATGTGTTTTATTTAGATTTCTTATAAATTATACTACATAATTTCAATGTACCAAAGCTACAGTTTTACCTAGATAAAGCTGAAGAACAAAATCAAAATCGATAAATTCTGACCATCAATTCATATTTTTTGCGTAGGTAGTTAGGTACAGTTCGCGCCAAACTTATTGTCCGGCTTGAAGTTGGCACGAGCTAGCTTTAACCCGGCCGTAAAAATCGAAGAAAGAAAAATATTGGATTAAAATTATTTAAAACGACAGCCTACGACTTGAGCTTCCGTTTTTATTTATTACAATCTAATAATATTCTTTCTCCGATTTTTACGGCTGAGTTAAAGTTAGCTACTTCCAACTGTACCTATAGGCGCGAACTGTACCTATAGCTACTTATAATATTTTTATGCACACTAAATACCTAATGCTTGCCACCACCTTAATCTTTATCTAAGAAGCTTCGTTTTGACCGGCTGTAAAACTGATGGGCTGCTATAACAACTCACAAATGCTCCTTAGCGGCGATAGCGTTGAAACCAACCTGAGTTATGGTAATGGGTCCACCACAGATACCTCTGAAGGTCCCTGTACTCCCTATACCGACGGACTTGTATTTGGAACGTAGAAACACTTAATCTTAACGACATATAAACATAAAGATGTCTACTTTCACGTCACTAAAAGGCAATTGTTGTTAAATTTAATGACACATAAAATAAAATAGTCTGACTCACCATAATTATTAACGGATAAAATAAAGTATTTGGTGTTAGGTCTCGTTAGTATTCATAATTATAAAATAACGACAGTTCTGCTCGGAAAGGGTTTTTCGAATTTTATGATAACATTATTGAGTTATCACAAAACAAAATATTAAATCAGTAACAGATTTTTTTATATAAGTATTAATTGACACCGATAAATAATTTGTACCTACTCACTAACAATAAAATTTTAAACAGTAAAGTTTTATTGACAATGTTTATAATGTGTAGGATCCCCAATGCCACCGATACCAACGGAATGACATAGAAAATAATAGAAATGAAGAAAAAAGCAGCTATGTGCACCATCCTTTAGAAAAACTAGGTAAGTATTAGGTACTTACATACAAATGTATTAATGAGTCCATTTTAGTTAATTTTAAGAGGTGTAATTACAGGAATTATCGAATTATGTTTGGACCTATTGACAGCATAATTTTCGGTTAGCAGGTATTTAATCTTGTTTGCGTGAAAGTGACTAGACTTTACTTCGTTAGACGATATTATTTTCATCTTACTTAAAGTCTGAGAAGCTTAATTCACAGAATCATTGTCTAGTCTACCGGCACACAGACAGTATTTCAGACCACTTTGATTATGGAGGTGTATCTACTAGATAATATATATTTATACTCTATACTAATATTATAAAGAGGAAAAATATCATTGTTTGTTTGTTTGTATTGAATAGGACCGATTTGAAAAATTATTTCCGTGTTAGATAGCCCATTTATCGGGGAAGGCTATAGGCTATATATCATCACGCTACGACTAAAAGGAGCGGAGTAGCAATGAAAAATGTTGCAAAAACGGGGGAAAAATTCATAAGACCACGCGGGCGAATTATTTTTAATGTAATTTTTTTTCATGAAAAACTTGTTTTTCATTTATCAAAGTTTAGCAGGTAGGTTTTGCAACTTTTTTACTGGATAGGAAACAAATCTCTATAGTAGCTTCAAACAAGGTAGTTTTCTAAATAGATGATATTATTATCATATATTTCTTCTTCTTTACCATTAAAGAACATGAGATTAAAGTACCTACTGCCGGAATAGGTATGCTCCAGCATCTAAAAGAAATCACATTAAAGTAATGGACATAAAAATAGCCATTTTCGGGGGGTAAATATCGCTAGTTATCGTATCGAACTTTGCTTCTCCTCTATGCTTACACCGAAGTTCTTTCGCGAACAATATTTTATAACGGCTTTTTTAATGCAATAAAATAACAAATTAACAAGTAGGCATTAGATAAACATTTCGAAAGCGTAATCTTATCACAATGAGGTAATTATTCAAGTACTTTGTTGTTTCCTACATAAATAATATTCAGTTAGCTAATGAGCAAATACCAACGCCACACCACCAAATGTTACTTGTTACTTAACATTTGGTGGTGTATTAATAGGTATTCCTTATTATTAGTGACATAAAGCTCTAAAATACATAGCAAAGGTAAACAATAGTATGTTTAGTAATCCCACATTAGCCTTCTAGGGCAAGTCATACGAAGCTCCTATAAATTGGCTTCATAAATATCGCTAATATACCGGTGGCATGTCGGTGTGACAACAATGGTAACATTGAGGTAAACATCACAGTTCGATAGTCTACGCACGTTCGTGATTGGTCATTTCAGTATATCTCTGTTAGACGCAAAGCGAATCTAGAATGAATTACGAGAATTGTTTACAACGATATACGCCGATTTGGTCAAGATTTTCGATAAAAAGTGGAAGAGTAAAGGACGCGCCTGACGTCGTTTAAATAGCAAATTGTCCGATCTGCTCTTTGGTAGTCACTTAAAATGCGTAAAGCTTGGCCAAACATGTCGCGAGACGATGTGTTTTTTAATACATAAATATACATATTACTCTGTGCTTAAATGTATGAAACAACTTAGTCGTTATTTTTGGGCGATTGACAACTATTAGTTGCGTGTTACAATGTAATATTTTATCTATACGAAACCATTGATGAATAAATAAATGCGCTAATGTATAGAAATATAAATAAAAACATACTTTATATATTTACCTAGTAAGAGCCTACGTTACACGGGCTGCAAAGAAAGTCTAGGAAATATGCAGCCAAAATAATAAATACATAGAGAAGGTACATTAATTTGTGGGTGTTCCTATTTCCTAACGTAATTTATGATATAATGTGGTTTCATTTCATTGCCGTAATTTATCATTACGTATTGATGTCATTGTACACCCGCCATTAACTGGGCTTATACGATTTAATTTTCGACTTTCCCTCAAAACATTGATGGCACCTAATCACGGCCCACGGACAAGATAATCCTAAAATTTATTGGCCATAACAACAGACTGTCGTCAATCGAATTGATATTGTGGTCATACAGATTTATAAACAGTTTGGTGCTAATGAAAATACATTGAATTGCTATAAATTAGAGGCGACAATGTTCTGGTTTGGGGTGACCACAATGATGACTATTTACAATGCGTCGTATTTGGGTCACAAAAGTCAGACCACCCTTAATGTTTGGGTGCGTGGTTTGGACTTACAATGCTACAAGCAAGATGTTTGGACTGTTGCAAGAAATGAATGACGTAATTTATTGAAACCGTTGGACAATGAGTTGCAAAGTAGTAGTTGAGGTCACATCTAATAAAAATACATGAAAACAAAGTTGTATGGAGAAAAGGAGATATGCCACAGAATATAAATATTTCAGTATCAGAATAATGTGATGTATACCGAAATACAAAATATTCCTTTTCTTAAGTTCCTTCTGATTTTGATATAATATTGCAGTAAATTAGTGTAATAATGAATAAATTCGGTTCCAATTAAAAAATTGTTAGAATCATTCAAAAATGACTTGGTTGAATTTAAGAATTAAAATAAAAAAATAAAGAATTATTTTGATATAATATTGCGGTTATTCTCACGAGCTTCCATTTGGTTCATGACGTGTCTAAAATTCTTGTGGACAAAGGGCCAGGGGCCGGTAGGGCAGCCAGGAGCGTAGGTAGCTTCGGCCGCGCGGCCTTCCGTCAATATCGTGGACAGCGGGACACCATTGTCACTGGGTCCATTGTACCCGCTGACGCTGCGAAGCACAGACCAAAAATCATTAATTTTGTATCACAAAGCAAGAACCCACAAATCGAAGGCCTGAAAAAAATTAGGGCCCATTCAGGAGCGGTCACTGACACACGATGGGATGCGCACTCGCGTAGCACCATGGATATTTCGATTTGAGTTTTAATTATACTATTTTATACGATGATGCAGCCGACAAAGAGTAGGTATGATGAGGATAAAGAGTCGTTTTCATATTGTAACTTATGTGTTGACTATGGATACTAACAATGTTTTTCCTCTTGCATAACTCAGGATCACGGTAGTAGGTCAATATTATTTCTTTAAAAAAGTCTTTGTTCTCATGTAGTAATATATTTTTGTTACAGCCGCGCCTCGGGCACTTGTACTTAAAACTAATAAAATGTATAATGCGGCTTTTGTTAGTTTCGAATGTGAAGCATACATTCTACAAAACTCTAGTTTAACTGTAAACGGATCCGTGTATTGCATAGAGTTATATAAATCACGGGGTTTGTGTGATTAATGTCACCGTTAAACATAAAGATTCATATTTAGTGCAGTCGAGTTTGTACTAAAAGGCTCCGTGACAAACGTAACCGGATTAACTAGAACTATAAATAATATAGAAAAAAATAAAACATTTCAGCTTACTGTTTACAGATAACGTCTATAATTATTTATTAAAATCCCCACATAAATTAAATTTTCTTGCACTGTGTATCGAACCTTTTAGAGTTCCGTATCGAAAAAATTGTGCGTAGCATTAGAATAATAGTAGTGGGCGAGCTAGGAGTGGCCAATGACAGTCGTAGTCATGTCTGTTTAAACACCGATGGTCGTTGCTGGCGTAAAGAAGTCTAGGAGAATAAAGGGACCGGCACATGGCGAAATGCCGAAAAAGATGGTAAGGATGATATGAAAGCGAAAGTGGGGGAATCGAAGTCGCTGGTTGCGTATAACCTTTTAATACGACTACAGAACCCACCCAAGTAATCTTGTGGCCGTATTTACTTTTCATAGTATCACCAAAATATTTAAACAAACCATTCAACTATCAATAACGTGTGGCGTAACAAATGCGATTAAAACCGCTGTAGAGTCCCAACCACCACAGATGTTTGGGGGGAATTAAAAAGCGCGCAAAAAAAACCTCTTTGTGACGACGAATTTCGCTTTATCCCGTAAACCGGAATCCGCGACCCTCCCTACAAAATAATGCTAATCATAATGGCATTACATTCATTCGTCGGATTTTGTCAAGTATCTCGAGATAGGTCTCGAATTCTCATCATTTTTTTCTGCTCCTTGTGCTTTTCTCATTATAAAACGTTAACCTATGCGGCGGCTGCGTTTGTGAAGGCTAATCAGAAATACGATTTGCTAATTGTGTAAATGACGTTTAATGGAGCCTCTTTTCCAAGTTCATATTGAAAATTCATTAATTTTGTGTTCGATTTCGACTTATAAAAGAATAATTTTATATTCTAATAAATTGTTCGTAAATATATATTATGTACTTGTTAAGCGAAGTTAGATTAATTTATGATCTACTTTAATATTTATGCTCTATATTGTACCTTTATCTACTAATCATAAATTCTTCTTGGAATGTTTTTCTCATTTATCATACCTAAAATTTCTCATGAAAGGATATGATTTAGTGAAAATAACGCACATTTGGTCACAATATCACCAAATAAAATAACAATATGACCTTAATGCCGACTTTACAAACCATTAGCACAACTGACACAAAATATTTTGACATTTACTACCACCAAATATGTATGGGTCTTTTGGGACTGCGGCCATTAGATCCCTGGAAACACGCTAACAAAGTGAATGGCAGACAGCTAGGAAGATCGATTCGATTTATGCGTTTTTTGCCAAATCACACAATGGTCCCTATTTATTGACAGATAATAGAATCCAGAAACCATAGGGAACAGTTGGCGGGAATTGATTCTACTTGTAATGTGGTTAGTTATGGTGATCAAAATCACATGTTGATTTCATTCCTCGTCATTAGGTTAATGTATTATATCTTGCAGCCAAACCTTTAAATTATCGGAGAGTTCATCAAACACCTGTTTCTTAATACAAAATTTTTGTGTAGGTATGGCTTTTGTGCGCATCGTTTTGTGATACTTAGGTACTTATTTTAAATCCCACTTACGGAAGTGTTGGTCACCGTTATTCAAATATTTATAGTCACGGTTGAGAGATATTATAAACAATTTTTTGGAATATAAAAGTTCATTGAATAATGATATAAATTTATCATCGACGATGTTGTTATTCATTAGATGTATGAATTATGACAAGTGGTGACTGTATCTTTTATTTTTTCGTCTTTGTATAAACAAAAGAGTAGCGCAGGATGCATAATATAATAAAACGTATATTTAATATTTTCAGCAGTTTGTCTTGATCCTGACCAAGTTAAAAAGAACTATGGTAACGGAAGAAGATGACAGTTTGTCGTCGGTTTAGTGATAAGTTCGGGAGGTGGTGAAGGTCAATATGTGCTGGTAGGTGTTAAGAAGAGCGGTTGTTATTTACAACTTCCTGAATGAGCGGGCGGAACGTTAGCACTGTACTTGATGCGACTCAAACACCTACTGCAGGCTAACATGTGTATTAAATATTTCAGCCCTACCTTATTAAGTAGTTATACTTTCAAGAAAATGTTAAGTAATAGAACATCAAGTAATAAGTTTAGCTGGGTATCTACGTATATGATTTTCCTTTCATATTTCGAGCTATTATAAGTTGTCTCGTTTACTTTACCAAATTTTTTCGCAATCAGTTCAGCGGTTTACCTATATCTGAAAGGTAAGATACAGTAAGGTTGTAAGTAAAGAATCGATGATTATTATGGTGAAGTCAGATATCCATAAATCCATGTTATACCATCGGTTTCGGTACACGTCAGGTTGTTTCGAGTGCACTCGTTTAGATCAGATAACTTTTTGCGGTGCAATTTTTGTGTTTCACCGCCAAGAATGCCAATAAAGCCCTTTTCATGTTCCCCGACGCCTTTTGTTTCTTCAACTGAATTGCGCGTATGCTTTAAAATTTGATTTCTGTGATAAAATACCAAAGCAACGGAAGTATGGAACACATTGCCGTACAGTAAGTTCAGGAATTTTTGAAGGTATGCCGTTTTGAGGTATTTGTTAATTTAAATTAAGAACAGTTATAAGTATAGAGGTCGATAGCTTTGTGAAATTATTGCCTGTCCGCATTACGTACCTAATTAAAAAAAAGTTTTAAATGAGAATGCACGCTTTAGTTTAAAAATAGAGGATGTAATAAAAATATAACTTTTCGTAATTATATCTAGCGTAGTGTTTAATAAAATATTATAACTAATTAACTAGTTCACACTTTAATCCTTTAGTCAATAGTCTTTAGTGCTTTTATCAACTGTCTAAAATTTCCCAAAAGGTTCGTTGCATGAAACTCTTTACTGATGATGTCATCATGAATAAGTTGACAAGCGAGTTAGATAAGACGGGTTATCGCAAATGCGTCATAACCCAGGTAGGTCCCGATTTGTAGAACAAAAGCGAATTGTCAGAATTGATATTCAAATTGTATTGCATTATCCGCGATCATGTGAAAATATGTACGTAGTTCTCGGGTGATAAGAGGTGATAAACTTTAATAGATAATATCACTTAGATTATTTGTTATATCCTGTGGTATTGGAATCAATGCATAATTATTTAGAGATAGGTATTATTATTATTTATTTTAAAAATATCCTAATATTACACAAAGAGTTTTTAAGTAAGTAGTTTTTACAAGGCATTAATCTATCTATAGTAATCCATATGTTCAATAGAAAATTATAATAATTATTTGTAAGTTCGCACGCTTTTCCGTTGGAAGACCATTGAAATTTTATGATTAGACAAAACAAACAAAGTAAGCACCGCCATGTTTATAAAAGCTCGCAAAGCGCGCTTCTGTTCATGCCAATCTTGCGGCGAGCAACTTGTTGCCGTTGTGAACTTTTTAACGGACAGAGACAGACATATCGGACGTCTCTGTCAGGGGAGGAGCAAACGTGCGCGGGGAGCGTGCCGCCACCGGTCGGTCGCTCAACTTGCCTTGCGCTACACTCAGTCGCTTCTCACGAGTCTTCGAGAGAGGCGCTTGCTGCACCTCAGCTCGCTAAGTCGTGCCGTTATGTGTCGTACTTCGAAACAAGTTTGACGGGAAATTCGTGAAGTTTTCCGAACGCGTCCGGACTAACGTAGCGATGTGTGCGATAATATTGAATCAAACGGTGACAATTTAAATAAAGTGACAGTTTAAAGTGAGTTATTCGAGATGTTATCGATGGGATTATTGGCTGTGTGGTATGCCGCTTGGAGTTGGATATACTTGGGTGCCGGCGCAGCGTCACTGACGAGCCGCGTCGCCGAGGCGCCACAGGAGTGCGAGTGGCAGCGGGTGTCGGGTGATGCCAGTGAATCCACTCGCGTCCAGCTGGCATGCTCGCTTCGGACTGCTGCGGGCGCTACAGACCTACTAGCCGGTCTAAGCTCCTCACAAGCTCAACGCATCACCGTCCTAGACCTACATTGTACAGATGTTCTCTTTTTCGAGAGTTCTCTTGACTTTGGAAGAAGAAAAGAAGAAGGAACACAGCTCTTGTCCCGGTTTCATAACCTAAAGGAACTGAGGATAGAGTCTTGTAAGATACGTTATGTTCCCTCTGCAGTGTTATCGCCGCTTAGTGGATTGCGAAGCTTGACTATTCGAACACACAACACTGATTGGTCAGCTATGTCCATGGAATTTCACAGGGACACATTTCGAGGTCTCACTGACTTACGAACTTTGGATTTAGGTGATAACAATATTTGGAACCTGCCTCCTGAGATATTCTGCTTATTATACAATTTGAAAGAGTTGAATGTAACGCAAAACAGACTACAAGACATATCCAACCTTGGATTCTCTGACTGGGGCAATGGACCAACTGCACCTGGTAAATCCTGCAACACTGTGCTAGAAACGTTAGATATGTCGTACAACGAAATAAGGACTCTACCAGACAATGGCCTGTCAAGTTTACGCGCACTTCAAAAGTTATTCTTACAAAACAATAGAATATCTGCTGTAGCGGATAGAGCTTTTGTAGGTTTGAGTGATTTGCAAATTCTTAATCTGTCGACAAATGCTCTGACGGCTTTACCACCTGAAATGTTCCAGTCTTCGAGAGACATCAAACAAATATATTTGAACAACAACTCATTGAGCGTTCTAGCGCCTGGACTATTGGAAGGATTGGATCAATTGCAAATATTGGATTTATCGGTGAACGAATTGACAAGTGAGTGGGTGAATAGAGACACATTTTCAGGTCTGGTTCGTTTAATTGTTCTGAATTTATCATACAACAGAATTACAAAAATAGACGCATTGCTATTCCAAGACTTGAATAACCTGCAGTTCTTAAGTTTGGAACACAACAACGTAGCACGCGTTGCCGATGGTGCATTTTCTAATTTGAAAAACCTTCACTCGCTTTCATTGGCTCATAATAACATATTAGAGGTCGATAGTGGACATTTCTCAAATCTTTATGTACTGAACCAGTTATTCCTCGACGGTAACAGAATAACGAAAGTTGACTTACGTTCTTTTGAGAATATAACGAAACTTCATGACTTAGGTCTTAGCGGGAACCAGTTATCGGAAGTTCCCGAGGCTATCAAAACGCTAAGATTTTTAACATCCCTTGACTTGGGCATGAACAGGATAACAAAAGTCACAACTACGCAATTTGAAGGATTGGATGATTTATATGGCTTGCGACTGGTTGGAAATAAAATTGAAAAGATATCAAAGGATACATTTGCTGCCTTACCCTCGCTTCAAATATTAAACTTAGCTTCAAACAACATAGATCAAATAGACGACGGAGCCTTTGCTTCAAACCAACAGTTAAAAGCAATCGGACTGGACGGTAACAAACTAGTGGACTTGAAGGGCATATTTACTAACACACAACCACTTGTTTGGTTAAACGTTTCTAACAATGAGTTACTTTGGTTTGATTATAGCCACATTCCTACAAATCTTGAATGGCTAGATATGCATGAAAACAAAATTGAAAAGCTAGAGGACACATACGGTCTGAAAGAATCAAGCTCAGTGAAAATGCTTGATGTTAGTTACAACAAATTAAGAAGCATTGACGAGTTCTCCTTCCCAAGTAGTATAGAGACAGTTGTTTTGAATAATAACAACATTGATAAAATAAGCCCAGGAACATTTCTACAAAAATACAATCTGAACAAAGTTATGCTGTATGCAAATAAAATAAGAACACTGGAGCTGGGTGCCTTTGTGATATCAGCTGTTCCCGATGATAAAGATTTACCAGAGTTTTATATTAGCGAAAATCCATTTGTGTGTGACTGCACAATGGAATGGCTGCAGACAATTAACCAATTAAGTGACCTGAGACAGCGCCCGAGAGTAATGGATTTAGAAAGTGTAAGGTGCTCTTTAACCCATTCACGAACCAGATCGGAAATGCATTTGCTTGAAGTAAAATCTTCAGAATTTCTGTGTGAGTACGATTCACATTGTTTCACTGTGTGCCATTGTTGTGACTTTGACGCCTGTGATTGTAAGATGACTTGCCCAGATAAATGCTCGTGTTATCACGATCAAGCCTGGGCCACAACTAACGTGGTTGATTGTTCGAGTGCCGGCTACGATCACGTACCGGACAGAATACCGATGGACGCGACCGAAATATACTTAGATGGAAACGACTTGAAAGAGTTAGGAAATCACGTTTTCATCGGCAAAAAAAGGTTACAAGTTTTGTATCTCAATAACAGCAATATCAACACAATACAAAATAGAACATTTAACGGTATTGAATCATTGAGGATTCTTCATTTGGAAAACAATAACTTAGAAGTACTGAGAAATACACAATTCACAAAATTACCAAATTTGAATGAACTTTATCTCAGTGATAATAAGCTCAAGGTCATAGAAAATGACACTTTTAATTACTTGCCGTCATTAGAGTTCTTGGGCTTAGACAATAACGGTTACGTTGATTATATGCCATGGAGAGTCATTACTGACAACGATCCCCGCACTCGCGTCTCAGTAGATGGGAATAACTGGATTTGCGATTGTAAAGACGTAAACCAGCTGAATCAGTGGTTGATAAAAAAATCGAAAGATACAGAGAGTATGATGTGTTACTTTGCTCATGGTCAAGCGATGAATAAAACCATTGCAACGGTAGCCAAAGAATGTAAAGCAGAAACTACTACCGAGGAGACCGGCACCGAAACACTGAAGCGGTTATTCATTGAGTCGCATGACGGTGTCGAAAATTACATTCCATATATCGCTGCGGTGCTGATAATAGCAATTATTCTCTTACTAATGTGTGCTTTGCTCTTCATGTTCCGGGAAGATTTTAAATTATGGATGCATTCGAAATACGGTGTAAGAATATTCAGTTCGACTCCGAAAGATATGAACGACAACAAAAACAAACGGTTCGACGCTTTTTTTGTGTACAATCCACGAGATGAAGACTTCGTGACTCGCGCGGTGAGTTCCGAACTAGAAAATATGGGACACACGTTGTGTTTGCAACACAGAGACTTACCCTTAGTCGAGAGACGTTCAGGTGACAGTTTAGTGAGTGCCTCCGAAAGTTCTAAAAGACTCGTTATAGTGTTATCGATAACATTCTTGCAACAAGAATGGTACGCGGCCGAATCAAATGCTGCTATTCAAAGTGCAATCAATTCAGTGAACGTTAGGCATAGACGTCAAAAGATAATATTCCTCGTGACGACAGACTTGAGTGCCATAAACATTGACCCGGACTTAAAAGTGTTACTTAAAACGTGTACAGTGATTGTGTGGGGTGAGAGGAACTGTTGGGAAAAGCTAAATTTTCGGTTACCGGATGTGGACGTGACTTTGCCAAATCGGACGCTTCATAATGCAAATAATATGAAAAGTAGTAACAGGGAAGCGTTTGGTCGGCATGGGAATTTGAGGTATACGGCGCCGCCAACATCTCATGATCCTTGGTACAAGTATGGGATGAATCCGCCGGGTTTGATGATGTCAAGTCCGATGCATTCAACTAGCGCAAGCGCAGAAGTGTCTGCGCGCAGCACGGAGGACGAAACATGTTCGGTGGCAAGTAGCGAGGGTCGGACTGACGATCGTTTACCTCACCACCACAGTTATGTCTCTATTGACAATCACCAATGTGAGGAACGTCCTCTAAGGCCCGCCCAACAAATTCCTATGTCGAGCACAACGCATCCTAGAAAGACTTACTTTGTGTGAGTTGTCATCTTTGTGTTATATTTTGTAAATATCATTGTAAAAATGTTATCATTAACAAACTGGCATATATTCTGTTTAGGACGCAATTTTATTGTGTTAGTAAGCTTATCTTTGTTGGTGCTGTAATATTAAATCACATGTTATATAACAGTGATTGGTCTTATAATATGCCAGGCTTGAAAACTCTTTTTATTGTACTGTAAGTACTATTGATGTCTGTAATAAATTCTGAACATATTTGTAGTATCTTATGTACCTGTTTGAATAGCATTCATTGTCCACTTCTCTTTTATGAGTTCTTTGTAGATAAAGTTATGTAAACCTAAACATTCCTTTTTTTGCATACATGCATGCATAGGTTGTAATGTGAATGAGTAATACTGTATCTTACATTCACTGGTACTTTAAGGTTCCTGATTAATTTTAAGGCCTGACATGCCGAGTATTTGTGATAATGTTAGGTACTTACTGTTTAATTTATCATGTGAAGTGAGAACTGTTTGAAAATATGTTGTAAATACTAATGATGTAAGTAAAAGGTATCGCAGAACTGAAATGTACCCTAGTCAATTGTAAATAGCTAAATTATAAGAAGTATACGTAAGTAAATAATTTTGTGATGTAATGTTTAGCTAGGATATGAAATTTTTTCGTATTTATTACGCTTCCAAATGCAGAGTATGAATAAAATAATATTTTATCTACTATTTTTGCTTTTTAATGACTGATCATTGTTATGCAATCCATAAACACCACACACAGACTCATAATTACTATTACACAAGATAAAATCAACGGTTCGATAACATTTTCCAATATAACCCATATAACTGAACAGCAAAGAGACTAAATTAGTATGCTTGCATTCGGCTACTAAATAATGTTAAAAGCTCAAGCAAAGTTCGAGCGCAACCATCTGTCAAAGATGTCAATGAATAGTACATATTTAAAGTGTTGAGTCCATATAAATATAATGGTTACGCTTACTCCATGAGTTTGACGCGGACAGGTGTAGGCACTCAAAAGCTTCAAACAAATCTATTTGCCTTAGTTATTTAAAACATCTAATAGACCTGTCTCGTTTCTAATATTTTCTTTCGTAGGCTTTTCCCGAAAGGTCCATATTTTTAAATGAGAGAAATCGTTACATAATGTTTTTACATTTGAATATATCTCGTAACATTTTATTATGCATAACTAAGATATGAACAGGTGATAGAATAGGGGCAAACGTTCAAACGTCAAATAAGTTTTTCACTGACATAATCAATTTACCAAACGCTTTGTTTGCCCATCCAGAGTCAAATGTATAAATATTTATTTTATCTAAATTGATCGGGTCGGATAAGATCACGCCCGAGCCCGTACGATTTTAATTTAAAAAGCGACCGCGACAGTGCGCGCGCGCCGATGGCCCGCTGCGAAATTATAAATCATCTGCCGACCGGGCCAATGATGAATAAACAGCATTTTAATTGACTTTTGATTATGTCGATGTCTCTTCATTGTTAAGCAGCGGTGTGAGCAAGTGGAGCAATCGATTAAGCGTTAAGTGCACAACATATTATGTGTCAGGTTACATTTGATACTTCAACTAAGGTCTGGTAACTTGGTAAGTGGTAGGCTAGTGTATTTTATGAGAGTGTAGAGCTACGCAGCGTAGATAATAAATTACAAAATTTGGAAGGCATTGTAACTTTACTTTGATTTAGCAAGATATAAACTCTAACTAAGAGTCTCAGTTATAACTATATAAGTGAGGCTCCTAAACCTAATCAGTGTACCTAGAATAGATTTCGTTTAATACTGGCAATGATCACTTCTAAAGTCGTAAATGAACTTTTTAAAATATTAGAACAACTTTTGATATTTATTTTAAGAGAAATCGGCAAATGTCTTAATCGAATCGTACACGTAACTTTATACGGATAAAATTCAAACGTCGAATAACTTTAAGGATTTAAATGATCGCCATCAAGAGGTCCCATGTCTATAACATACAGGCCATCTATTCAAGCGCCGAGAGTACGACATGGGCCACTCATCACCTTTTTTCCCGTGCAATACGATATCCGATCGTTTATTGTCCACGGTCTATTCTAAACCCGTTCCAAATGGATCTTAGACATCTAAAACTTAGGTGGGAAATATCTAAACTCGAAGTGACAATTGATTATATCCCTTGTAGAGACAAAAAGCGGAATCGTTCGATTAGTTATGTCGTCGGCGAGCGTAGGCCGGCTGGAAACAATAGATTGGTTCTGCTTTATGATTCTATAAACGTTTATGTCCCTATAAACGATCTTTTAGCATTTGGTGAAGTTGAGATTGTGATGTTATCGGTGTCCGGACAGGTTTATTACAAAAGTATCAATGGCACTTATGAAAATGCTGCAATAAATATGCCCAACATTTTTACAAGCTTTTTATAAGCCTAAAGTAATATTTAAGTCATCACTGATATCTGCAACATTAGAGTGCTTGGATTATCTCATTTGATTTGTTTTTTGAATACGGGTACGGAGAGGATATAATGGGAGTTGGGACTGATGTTCGTTCGTCAGTCTACAATGAGTATAAAATTTAAGCTTCTCTGGGATACAAGAAATTACACTACTTTGGAATACATTTAAAAAAATATAATATTGGCAAGTACATGCCTACTCTTGATTAAGGATAGTTCACCTAGCGACTCAAGCTCGTTGTTGATACTTTGTATTATCATTATACGTATGAATTCTGGCATATCAATTTAAATGTATGTGGGTGGGTAAATGAAAGCTGCATCTTATTAGCTAGAAGTAAAATGTATCGAATCTTCATTAAACGATACTTCCATAACCGTAAACGTGACCGCCCATAGCTATCCAAAATCGTAAATATCCCAGGCCCAAGCTAATGAAATGTTTAAAGAAATTAAGCCTGTTAGTTTCGCGTAGGACGGTCCGATGTCATAATAAAATAGTTCCGATATGGCTTTATTTATAAAAACAAATAAAAACATGACAGTTAAATTAAAATTTCAAATGATTTTATTATTATTACATTTTTAATGATGGTTATTCTCATAATCTCTAATGATAATGTAGTGTCAGCTAAAACGATTGATAGGTACGTAGGTTTTCAAAGTACTACTAGAGCTACTAATTAGTATTTTATTAAATAACAATTTGTATCTTCAATGCCAGCTGGATAATTAATAACAGTTTTCTATAGATGATTAACAATAACACTAGTTATCTATAGCGTTGCCCAATGCTCAAGAGTCCATGTTTGTAATAATTAAGGTTGCAGCTGCTTCCGTCGGTAGGAGGAGTCACAGGTTTTTTTAATAAATGTTTCGCTGTTATTGGTAGGAGCAAAGGAAGGAATTACAAATTTAAATTCGCCAGGGCATAGCCCGTGACAGTGTTGAAGGCGGAGAATGTAACGCATATGCTGTTGTACGAAATTAGCTTTCCGCTATTAATATTTTGAAACAATATCAAACAGACTCAATGTCAGTCAATACAAAACTGAGTCTATTTATCAAAGCGCTTTGATTATCAAACCAGTTTCAAATTATTTTCAAGCATCGGTGAATTGAATCATTTACTTTTTAATAACACAGATAAAAATCAAATTTTAATCGATGGAATTAAATTGATAGTCTCAACTTTGGCGTAGGTACATAACTTATGTAGTATTTTTTAAATTATTTGCAAACGTTAGAACACGTCATAAGCAATTAAACTTTAGTGTGCGATAATCGTTGCAACATTGCTAAAAGTTGTTGTCTTATAAAATGATATAAAATTTTAAATGTGTTAATGAAAATAACGCTAGAAATAAATTATTTATAAATACCTAAAACACCGTAACTTTACTTGGGTGGCTTGCAAGATTTGAAAAAGATAAAAATTTAATTTTAATTACTATCATTGATTGGTGAGCGGGTAACCCCTAATTTCTATTTTTGATATACGTCTACGTTTTGTGGTTTGGAAACATCTGTAGGCCATTAGTCATATGAAGCTACGGTATTATGTTGAAAGTTTTTACTCGTTATATACGGAAGAATGCATGATTTTATGGATTAGGGTAAATAGTGCAGGAGTAAGATCCTCGTGGATAATTCCCCGGACGTGCTATAGAGCGATGCTTCGAGATAACGTGCATTTACCTAAGTAAACACAGACATACTAAATGCTTCTGGGTCGAACATGAGTCATCATGTAGCAAGAAAATTATTTTCTGCATTTGCATAATCTTTGCAAATATTTTTGTGTATTTTTAGAACTTGTTGGTTTAGCTATTTCTCGTTTATTGGTATTGATTGGTAACGAATATTAATTCCTATTAGTTGTTACGGTATATAATAATTTATAATCCTTTCAATGTTGAATTGCTTAGCATAAAAAATGTGTACCTAGGTATTAAAAAATGCAGTGACGAAGTGAAGAATTTCACTTAGGGATGTCGGATATGCAATAAAGTATCGATATATATGGTATCGATATTTTTTGAAAATATCAATATCGATATTGATACTTACTTTCAAAAAATATTGATATTTTTATTAAAAAATATCGATATTTCGGCCAACTTAAAAACCAAATTATAAAACAGAAAATCAAGTCGATCAAAAACAAAAAATACATAAAATATAATTTGTTAAAAAGATGTTAGTATAAAAAGAGTGTTCCTTTTTAGTATTTTTTAATCTTAAAACTTATAAACGATTCGATACTTGGATTTTTATATCGATACATCGATATATCGAAATATTAAACATCGTTCAAAAATATCGATACATTGAAAAAATAATATCGATATATCGATGTATCGATATATCGATATTTTTTTTTCACTAGTCTTTTTAATAGTTTTGTAAGAAAGCATAGCACCCTTACTTATGATACCAAATTTAAGTATATTGAATTTAAACAACACAATGTGGTAAGCAAAAATCTGGCATATGCGAATTAATTAGAGGGGTGCGTCAAAAAATAATAAGTGAATGAAATTGAATACGTTGATTAGGAGGCAGAATGTCGCATGCCAAACTCAATACGTAGTTAGTTAAAAACGACCGCAAAGAGAGGTAGTGCAGTGCTCTAATAATGAGGGAGGAATGGAAATGATCGGGCGTACTCTATTGCTAAAGAGGTATGATTTTGCCCCAGATTTTTCATTCACAAAAGTCAAATAACTTGATTTATATTTTTGACATCGTAACATGTTTTATCCACGATATAAGAATCATGTTGTATTCTAGTATCATTGGTCAAATCATGTATGCTGCTAGTATCTATCATCAAATAACTGCCAATTATTACAAATCTCAAATTGGGTACGGAAACTCGAAATTCAAGATTAACTCAGGATACAGCTGATGGTTTATAACAAGGAATCTAACCTTACAGTTGACTCAACACCTACCAAGGAATTCGTTGCGGCTAATTCAATGTACCCGTCGTCCTAGACCGTCACAAAAAAGAAAGAACTAAAACTACTCAGCTCCACAGAATGTGACGTTCGTCCCCCAGTCCTCGGGCCCGTCTCCCCGGATTCACATTCCCTTTGCGTTTTGCCGCCACAATGCTCGAGTTATACTATCTTTTTTATTTCGGTCACGGTGCTTGAATTACGTAATTAGCAGAAGCTTATAGGAACTTTGGGGACGTCCTGTCGCATCTAAATGTGATTAAGTACTGCTCCGAATAATTAACTAGGAACGTTATGTACTTGAAACAAATTTAATTAATTTAATTGATGCTTGCTGTATTTGTAGCCAGGTCTTTTGTCAGTGGATGAGCACGCGCAAATGGCAGTGCAATTCCACGCACTTGTTTGTTATTGTTAATAAAAAATTCAATTAGTGACAAGTGGTCACAAGTGCGACCTCAATCATTCATTTTATTGTATATCCGACCGTAGTACCCCAATACGTATCCCATTGTAACGGACCCCTATAAATAAAAATGCACATTTGGTGTACGACTCGATACAAAAGATTAAAAAGCGGGATCGCATAAAAAACATCAGTGGTTATCTATTAGTATCTAGTTAGAGTTACACGTACAGATGTTACTAAAATAATAATCCCTCGTCGTGGCGTTTCGACACGAATGCGGGGAGATCGTGCGTTGAAAAAAATATTATCTTTACCTGAACGGTAAGTTAGTTAGCGACGGGTCCCGTTAAACAAATGTGTGCACACGAATAGACGAGGTGTTTTTTAAAGATTTGACAGGAATAAACTACTACCAGTATTCGTTGGAATAATTTTGCGTCGCTACTTTGTCGTAAGTGAAAGATATTCCCTAAACATTTACAAGATGCTGAAGATACACAAGACAGTTCTGGTAATTACATTAAAGAAAACTATAAATTAGCTCGTCTTTAGTTCTAAGCACATAAACTTCATAGATAGTTGTTGCAGTCGTGCAACATAGTACGCAGTGTCTAATGCAGTTTCTAAATTCACAAAACACAAACGCAGCAGCAGATGGTGTTTATATTCGAAATTCAATACTCCCCTACTAGTGCAGCGAACATGAACATAATAACTACATATACAAGTAGTCATGTTTCAATGGAAGAAACTCGAAAAGTAAATACACGTGGTTTGTTAACAAAACGAAAACAACCCAGACAGATCAGTCAGTGGCAACAAGTTCGAAATTATTTCCTGTTTCCAGACACACCCATCTGCTATTGCCAACAAATCGCTTAAGAAAATATCGCATTACAGTTTATACACCGAGCGCAATGAATGCGCGGATGTTGAAGCTTTGGGAGATTTCGGGGCGTCTTTTTGTGTTTTTTTTGAACACATTACGAGATATTAAATGACTGCGGCTGAGGCCAATTAATGTGGATTTCACAATGGCTTACGATGGGCGTGCAACCCAGTTCCGAGTGTTCCGACCGGAAAGGTTCGATCGAGATTCGCGATACACAATCGAACGAAATACGATGCCGTGTGAGGTAGGAGCCACCTGTACCGAGCTGTTCCTTAGTGGTTCGCAATGAAAGCGAAGTTGCAGGGATTGCATTGCAACTTGTAATAATTTAACGTTTGACTAAACCTGTTTTGTTGGCCTTGAATAGGCACTATTTTAGAGGACAGACTTCAAGTTTGAAACTCAGCGGGGTTGAATAATTTGTCGCGGTGTGTTTAGGACACAGTGGGAGGCATCTATCTAATTAGTGAAACTGGTTAAGATTTATAAAATACGTAGGCAGCTCTTGGCATTAATGGTCTTAACAGTGTCTGCAGCCAGCACGAAACTATGATGTGAAAAATAGGTGAGACGTAAGTAATTAATTTGAATGTTTTAAATACCTTAAAGTTGATCTGATGAAGTTTGGAACTCGATTTAGATGTTTAATTTTTCAAACATTTAAGATAAAAGTAACCTATTTATTTGATGTCTTGAAGTTTAAGTAATTTTAAATAACTAAACGATAGAGTTAGAGGAACTTACAGGGAATGTTTTAATAAACCTTTGGTAAGTGACATAAAGTTTTAAGAACATATAAATTACTTTCTATTCATTTTCCTGAAACGATGCATCAGTTAAATTCAATACACACTAACGTAGCCTGTCTTATTAATACATTCATAGTTCTCAACTCAAACATTGCCACCGATGTGCGTAGCGCTACTGTAAACAGTCCGACAGTTTGTAGCGAGTTAAAATACGAAGCTTTCAGTTTTCAGCTGACCATTTTGTGTGTGGAAGGCACGAGAGAGGGCGCTACGTTATCTTACACATGTTTCTAAATGGTTTTGTTATGCATCTACTTAATATAGGTATAAAAGAACAAAAGATTGTTTGAAATGTTTGTGACAAATGTAACAATCTTAGAAAAATAATAAGGTTACTAGTGTGAGAGCACATAATGTCAGAATTGTAAGAAAATAACAAATGTGTACAATTATTCTCAGGACTAAATTAGAACTTTCTATTAACTGGAGACCTACTCGATTAAGAACCGAAGAAGGCAATTAGAAATTAATAATACCAATTAAACTGGATACAAAATCACGTGCAGTAATCGTGCCAATGCTGCGCTTTACAGACAGTAATTTATATGTGGGACGACATTTAATATCCAAGTGATAAATTTTAAATATAGTCTGCGTACTGTGTGGTTGCCGCCTGTGGGGGGTTAAGCGAATAATTGTAAGGCCGGCCTCCCCGGCAATATATTACACTTTAATAGCTACCCTTAAAAGAACATCTTTTTAATTGCCTAATCTTAATCCAGATGCTAGGAGGTCTATTCTATGATATATTGTTTGTAATTTCCGTTTCTATCTGCAAATCTGTGCTTCTTCGTATAGAACGTTTTAAGTTAATTCAATTTTAGTAGCAGGCATTTGTTTTAAAATTAAACATTGTGTAATTCCATTATATTTTGTAATTCAAATTGCTTCAATTTCTATAGATAGCTGTTTGGGTGTATTTTTAAACAAAATGATAATATACTGCATATTTAATAAAATTTTATCATTAAATGGAATAAGTTTATTACGAAGCTCGAATTATAAACTGTTACTGAATAGACATAGAAGAAATTATACGAGTTATAAAGGTGACTTTCATTAAAATTCACTCCGGGTGACTGAGACAAGTAGGCCCGTACCAATAATAAACAGGATTTGGTTGTCAAGTGACACAACGATTATGCTTTTTCGGAGTTTTTCGTTCCTCAACATTCAAATTTATACTTTTAATTTGTTTTTAGCCAATAAATATTTAGATACCACTTCGGTCGTAAACGTCATCTTTACCGGATAGGTGTTACGAATACATTCGCATTTTAATTTATAAGCTTAACCATAAATAATAAAGTCGACGAATTCGGAGATTGTTTAATTATTATAGGTATAATTGACTTAAATAACAACATTAATACTTGGACCACGCCTGTTTTGGTGTGAAAATGTCATGAATTCTGTAAAGTCCAACACGACGACTTTACACAGAGTCATCAGTCAATATCATGTTACATTAAGGCGATTATAATATTTAGCGTCATAAATAAAGCGGGTCACCCACTAAGATCGTGATAAATAACATGTAAAACGTTTATGGGGATATAAAGAGTTGTATCGAGCAACCGTTTTGTATCGGGGCGCTGCGCGGGCGCATCGGCCAGATAACTCTGGCGCGAACGCGATAAAACGAAACTTGCGACTTTCGCGCTGCGTTTTGATGGACCGAAACGGGCCGGGTGCGATCGTACGTGCAGGTTAGCTACTGCGAATGTAATAAAACTTAATGTTATTAGCGCCATTTTGGATAAACATAATATTACTCTATAAAATTACTCATATGGGAGTTATTAGGTACACAAGATTTATGATATAATAGCGGAAAAAAATGTCTTTAAAATAAAAGTAACAACTTACAGCACTACTTTCCTAATTCAAAATGCTATGAGTCCGTCTTGAATTGAAAACTTACTTGAATTGTTGATCTGTGTTGTTGTTTATATCTACCAATTTAGGTAAAGGTAGTTTTAAGTGGTATGATTTTCTCGAAATGTTGATCATAAATTATGTCATTTGTTACAGAGCCCATCTTTTGGGTTGTAATTTAATAAAATTTCGTAATGAAGTACATATTCGTAAAATAAAGGCCGCACGCGTGAGTTCCCGCGCTATCGAGCTCAAAGCGCCCGCCATGTTTGCATTTCGATCCGCAAGGAACCTGTGTTTAAGTTGACTCGGGAATTATATCGCAACGATTAGTGTAATAACTGGTTGGCTCGCGAGGCTTTTTCTTGTATCAGCGCATGCGCTTTCACTTCAACATCCCTTCGCATTGCATCGACGATTTCGATTGTTCGAATCGAGCGCATTGTTTTCCGCGCCATAAAATTTACCCGTTTATTTTATGATTGCCTTTATTCTGTCTTGTCGGCGCAATTAATTTTCTTTTTATTTTTACTCTCTGAACACTCTGTATCCAAACTTCAATCGGTATTAATTGAAATCGAAAACAATTATGGTGAGCTTTTAATTAATTAATTAGTTACGTAACTCATTTATTCGCAGGGTCTCATTTGTTACTGATATCCATGGTTCCTATTGATGTGAAAAACGAAATGAGCGATTTCAAATGACTGAAATGATAATGCATCGCAATATCATTAACTTGGAAGATTGCACGGTGGGTTATTTATGCACGGACACGAACTCTGCGGGCCGGCCAGTGTGCGCCCACCCTTACATAAATCGCTAAGCTTGTAACGTGAACGAAATTTAGAGTCGGGAATTGATTGCCGGCTTCACAAACATGGCGTGTTCGTGGTCTGGAGCTCGCACAGTAATGTAGTAGTGTGTCCTGTATTGTCTCGTAAGGGAATAAATATTGATTGTACCGCAAAGAGGCGCTTGTAATTGCGTGTGCGGCCGAACGGAGCTTTTATAAAACTCGTTGCAAACCGCACGGAATGTAAACCAGAATGCTCCAGGACATTAATGTGTATTTATTGAGAGCGTCGAGTAATGTTTTTATCGGTTGCGTTTAAAGGTCTGAACGTGGCGATTCGCCCGGATATGCGTTAGTATCGATGTCCTTTTGTTATTTAAACGATACAGATATCGTTATTTTGCTGCGACATTTATATTTTGTCCACCGTTTGAATCGTACATAAATTTGTTTAGGTAACGATGCAGTAATAGATTTTGTAATAACGTTTGAGAATGTTGTCTTAATAAAAGTGTAACGACTAATATATTAAACAAAGCTGGTTGTTTATTTTGAACGGATGTTAAGTTGGCACTTACTCTTTGTGGATTGATATGTGAGCAATTACGGCGCATAGCAGCTGTAGCCACAGTGTAGTACGATTAGTGCCTCGGGGGTATTAAAAAGCAACAAGAGGTAGAGTGCCAGTGAATAAGTTGTTACACTGTCGTGAAATGTTTGTTATGAAGCGATTCAATTCGAGAAGAAAAGCTAGTTTTTTTAGGCGATGACGTTGACATTTAAAAATATCTTTTCAGTTGTGTTAGTCATACGAATGCTATGATAAAAGCTGTCTTTTGTTTTTATTGCGTCATTCAAGTGTGCGCACGAGCACTTGTGCGTGTTTTATTTTTGGCTTCAAATATACCTAATCTTATAATTAGGTGCATCTTTTTTTGTTAGTTATTTATTTATCGCAGGTCATTAGCATTTTAATATCTTTAGATAAGATAACGTTTTTTAAAATGCATCCGCGAACATTAATAATCTATTTTTAATCCTCATTGATAAAGGAATTAGCACTTAATATGAAATTATTTTAGGACTTACCTACTTAAATAAGTACCTATGATCGATGAGCTCCTAAAACAGGCTTCGGGCCTAGTTTAGGAGACAACCGATCACCGTTTAAAATGAACACTTTTGTATAAAATTAACAAAACTCACTGTGTACAGTCACGAGCAAAAACATGTGTACGCTAACAAAAGTGCTTAATCGATTTTCTCCTAAAGTATAAATAAAACTTTTGTAAAATTACGAATTACAGTGACATTGGTGTTATCACAAAGTTGCAATCGTTTATTAATGAGAAAATAGCTTTAGCCCTTTTATAAGTGTATACATGTTTTTGCTCGTGACTGTACCTATGTTATGTTATTTTTTAATGTACAAATAAAGTGTTAAGTATACATTCCACAGAGCCTTAAAATACTAACCTACAGACTGTATTCAATATTTTGTGGCACTCACGTTGAACAAGTCACTAATAAATCGGAGAGTAGTCGACTAACCGCTGGTAACTGGCATCGATTGTTTCAATTTAATTCAATTAAATCAAGTGGCCACATCGGATGATTCCGCCTGTCTTGACTTGCTACTGCCGCAATATTTACAGCTTAGACTATGAATAAAACAAGCGCATAGGCAATGCTCAAATAAGAAAGCATACCCTAGAGAAAAAAAACAAGAAACTTTGACTTGTAAAAGTGTCTTTAAAATATCTATTCAGAAATAAGTATAATTTGATTAATTTGATATTCTTCTTTTTTTACTAGCCTGCTGCTGCTGCTCCTCCTGCTGCTGCTGCTCCTCCTGCTCCTGCTGGGCAAAGGCCTCCCTTCCCTCCTTCCATGCCGCTCTGTATGTTAAATAATTAATAATAATAATTCTTCTTTTAAAAATACCATAATTTGATAGGAATTTATAATAATGCTATCTAAAAATTACGTTTGTTTTAAAATTACTTAATACCTGGCAATTTGACAATCGAATCGATAAACGAATAGAGAGAAAATGTATAGAAATGACATTAGTGACAGCCCGATTTGTCGAAAGCTTGTGTCATTTCCATACATTTTGTTTTAATACGCTGTTTAATTTATCAATGCTTTGCTGTAAGACTTGTTCACACAAGTAAATGTGCTGACTGTACTTAATCAACTCAGATTCGACATGCGATTTTCGTTAAATTGCTTCCACGGATAATAATCAGTCGCAAGGCGGTGTTAGGTACTAAGTTTAAGCTAAAACTGGTTTTGACGCAATCTTTGATGCTTTTCGTCTGGAATTCTTGATAATTATCGAAAGTTTGCAGTGTTTCATATTAATTCTTTTGGTAGACACTGCGAAAGAAGAACACCAAATTGTTTTAGTACAGACTCAAAGATAAACCACTGTCTTATTTGTCTTCTAATTGATCTGAATTGATGCCGAGTAAATCCCGGAGACCAAGTCGCTAGTCACTAATAGAATTAACATTAATTTAAGATTGTACCCGTCAATTCTTTTAATAAACGTTCTCAGTTATGATCGGTCAAGACATCTAAATTAATTTGTTTTAAAACGTTGTTTTGCCTCAAGCGTCAAACAAAAAACTTGGTATTTCTCAATCACCAGTCGCTTAGTGGCTATTAGCAAATTAATACTAAAAGTTTCATAATTCTATGTATAAACTGGCGATTAGATGAGTCATAAATTTGATGTATGCTGCTAACAGTTGCGATAGTATGAATGAAACTTTTGAAGCGTCAATATTTCGATATTTCTGGAAGTTCAGTGACAACAGGAAATATCATGATTCTATTCGGAGACTAAGTACTCCGGACTAGTGTTTACTAGATATTTGAAAATCTGCAGCTATAGTAGAAACTGTGTAAAAATAAAATTTTATACTAATACTAATTACGCAATCTATAACTAACCTTGTACAAAAAGGTCGTCTGTTAAAGATCCATTAATGAATTCATAGGTGATCCGTAATATGCGTAGAGCGTAAAACAATTGGGAAACATAAAAACGTGTGGACTTTACGACGGATATCTTCGCATTCTTACTAGATTTGTTCATTTGATGTCCGCATTCCCATCAAGAATTCCTCGCATTAAGTGAATCGAACGAAGTTACTGTCAGTAAAAGTTTGTATTTGTACTTGCGAAACGTTTTACAATGACTGTCAGGCGAAATTACAAATAATTGTTTTAAAGTTTAAAGACAAATCGTTGTAAAGTACCAAGACAAGTTGCCGTAATGCCTGCGTAGGTAATTGCGCAGGAAGTGATTATTTTGCTATTCAAAGGTGTCTCAGAGAGCAGTTTTAAATCCATTACCCCGTCGATGTCACACGGCAATTTTCCAGTAGCTGCTCTTACGAATTTGCCCACACACAGTCGGGTCACAATCAAAATGAGCTAATAACTATCATCTAAAATAGTTGAGCAGGCGTCAGTGAAAATTATGATTAATATCTGTTTAGGTAACGGTGTACGGCGCGAGGTGCCGTGCCTACTGATGGGAATGGCTGTTGGGAGTTACGACGTTTGCCTTCAAAACAAGCGTGCTCATAAAACAGTGTCACATAACGGCATAGGAGTTTTGAAAACAGTGGTGTGTTTCCTACTTCGTTGGTGGTTTAGTGTTAGTTTGTAAATGACGCAGTTTTCCTGTGTGAAACTATTGTTGGTTTTTCACGGCGGATGACAGGCGTAACCGCTAACTTCGCAGCTCTACCCAGTGTTTCACAAGCTCATTCATTGTCTGTGGCGTGGCGTGCAGTAATTTCTATTGAATTCGAAATATTTGAAGGGCGTCAACTAGTTGATGCCCGAACGAGCGGTTACTTAGCTGTTGATATCCGTAATAGTACTTTCTATCATTCACACGTTCTCGCAATTTCTTTGTTCCGTGAAATTCCAACTTTTTGTACAGCAATAAAACAGATTTGTAATGGGTTACCGGCGTTCATTGCTGATGGAGTCACGCTTTATCGCGTCTATGAGGCGTCCGTTTTCAAATTGTTTCTACCATCTTATTTCAAAGATCTTCATGGTCTGTGTCTATGCAAATATTGTTTATTTTCAAAACAATTGGCATTGAAATTCTTAGCCTATCGGCAATAGATATGAACGATTTTATCACGATCTCAATGATTTATGTATATCTTAACGAGATTACATACTACATCTCTTATCTTGTTTATACTAGCAGAACACAGACTTTCAGCGCATAAATTTCAAGTATCTAGTTTCTAGTGTTTACCGAGTTTCTATTGAACGCATTGGAAACGTTAATCAAGTGTTTAAAATACGAATGTTGTGCTGTTCGATGTTGGCAGTCTTACAAGTTGGACATAACATCGCGGGATAGCGCTAGGAGGCGGCCTGCCGTTTTACTGACAGCCCCCTATTTAATAATAGTCCTCGCGTGGAAGATTATCTGTGGTCGCTAGTCGGTGCGTCCGCCTAGAGCGCTAGCTAGCAGGCCTAGTAGCCCTGTCCGCCGTCATTATGCAATTGAAACTTAGTGAATTATTACGCACGATAATAATCTCCATAAATAAATAAATGGAGCGGTCGGCTCAGCGCAGCGGCGGGCGGGAGATTATGTTGTGTTGTACTCTCCAGAGGCTTCCCTCTTCCGTGACGTTACTATGAATATGCGCCAAGGTTTTGTTTGCTTGACCTAGTGTAATAAAATAATTTTTTGACATATATGTATGTATAATAGAAATACGGTAACTATAAAGCTCTAACTAAGCTATTTTTAGAATCTAGGCGCGAATTTTTATACATTTTGTAGGGTTTTATGAATCTTATCCCGAAATTGAGGCGTTGAGCAGCAGAAGCTGACGTAAAATGTACAAAAATACTACTACCATATATTTGCAGATACAAAAATAAAAGTGACATAATAGAGTCCCGTCCCGCGTGATTACCTATTCTTCATTGATAGAAAACTACAAAAGCAATAACGATGTAACGTAACATACGGAAGATATAAATGATTTTCATTTAGCTACAAAATAATGGCGATTGTACACGAACTGATGTTCACTAGCTCGTTGTCTAGCGTGATAATGTGAAATAGATACGTCCTTACGTTCAGATTCCTTCCTTCTTTAAAATCGACTTTCACTATTACAGTTATTATGTAAAACCATTGATTTAAATACAAAAAGATAGGGCCGTCCGAATATTTGACAGACGTGTTCGCCATACACAGTAAAACTAGCGCCATCTTTGTTAGTATCGCATGGCATTTTCTTGTCGATAATTTAGATATGCTGTGCGTTGTAGCAGTATACTTACTTATAGTATACGTAGCTACTGTATAAACAACTTTACGGTAAATATTTTACGGCAAACCCTCGGCTGAAACCAGGAATAAACCCATCTTCTCACGGAACTACCGATTTCATTGATGTCAGTCATAAAACCAACCGCCTTTAGGATTCTACGAGTTCCATCCACGATGTAACTTCGGACATCAAGATACTTCTAAACAGTGCTATTTCTTAGTACCAATTTATTTTTAATGCCTTTTCATTGCGTTGGAGTATTGGATATCTGACTATACTTATCGTAATTAATTTTCTAAAATAACCAAAACTGCAGAACTTGAGGTAATAAAAAAACTATACGCTACTATATATATATATAGGCATTGATTGGTTCAATGCCCACCAAAGCTGTTAGTAAACTCTTGGTGGTCTTAGGTTAATATTTTTAAATGACAGACCCCGTTGCATTGTTGTTTTTAAACATAAGTGACGTCATAAGTCTCTTTGCACCAGACTATTATGCGGATATTCCTAATGCGCAATGGCCGAAGGAGAAACGTTGGAAAATCCTTATCGTTATCATAGAGATTAACAGCACGAACAACCTTGTTATTCGTGCCTCACTTATTCCGATCAGTCAACGCAAGCACTTGCAAATGATAAAGCTGTTCGCTTCAATACCTACTAATAAGCCAAGCATATTACACAGGAAATGACTACGCCACATTTTTAATGACGTCACCGCTTTTGATGCGACACTACGGGAGCTCCTAGTGCAATGCAATACGTTCAATGAATACGGTATAAACACGTGTTATCAGCGGATCTGATTAATGCAATGTATGTGCCGCGGCGCGTGCGATTCTGTAGAGCACACGACTTGAGCAATACTGTGAAATTTAATTCCAATACAGTGTCAATGCGATAAATACGTGAATTGAATAGTTTTCTATTATATGGTTATAGTATATCACTAGTGGATGCGCTATAAAACTTCCTGTCCATCATTATAACGGTTTCTCCTGACTTTAAGCGTCCAAACTGTTCTGCTCTATAAAAAATCTGCATTTGGGCTGTGGGCCTGTGGCCATAGCAGAAAGTTGTGATGTCACTGAAAAATAAAAATAAAATGTTAAATGATTAGTCACCACTAATGTTTACTTTTAAGTATGATCTAAGCAATATGATGATAGACTTATCCGTGAATTAAATTAATATATTTACGAAAAAAAATATAGGTCAGTAGGTGAAAATGTACTTATATATTTTTTATATCAATCATCGCATGTTTCCTTTGTATTAAATAGGTCTCAATTTGATTTCTCCCTAAGCCTTGTCAAACATAGTGGCGATAGCTCATAAACCTAATAATTTACTGCAAATAAATATCCCCATATCACGCGCAAGAGACAATAATTTCCGATATCAATTCCTAAAGGGTTTCCCGGGTTTCATCGTCGACCGATCAATTATTCCATATAGTTATGTCTCGAAAGGCAGTGGGAATTGTGGACCGGCACCGAGGTTGCTCTAATTGAATTTATGCAGGATTGCGACCGCCCTACGACGAAATGGTTTATTGCTAATTGATCGAATATTGAAACTGGGATATGTTATGTGTTCCGCGATATTGTTCACTATGAAATATGCATGGTTATGTGCGGGTATCGTGTCTTTTACAATGTTTTGATTTTCTGTCGATCTATCACGACTTGCAGAATATAGAGCGGTTGTTTTAGTAAAAGAAAGTTGTTTATTGATGGTGAAGATCTGGAGAATTTAGGCCGGAAGCATAACATACCATAAATTCCTATCATAAAAAGCACCGGCAAAATTATCAAGGTGATTATACAGGTAGGTACTGTGATGAACAATATCAAACCATACCGTGTTGATGACACGATAAGCAGGATACAAGTACTGACAAGTTTTCATTATTTTCGCAATATTCGTGTTATTAATAGGACACTTCTTTTATCTGATATCAAAACTGACTCATCGTCCCGTGCAGGAAGAGATTACATTATCTGAATTGAAGTACGCAATCATATTATTAATCAATTTTTGTGAGAACTAGAACAGTCTAGACCATTTTGCATATAAACTAGATAGTTTAGGCTATGGTAAAACTAACTTTTATATATTTAACATAGGTATAAATTAAATATATTAATTATGTTATGTAGTTATTAAATTTTGTAAAAGCATATATTTAGTACTTAGGTACTGTGGTAGTCTGTATATAAGAATATATCTGCACATAGTACATAAAGAAAATGTAAATCACTGAACCAAAAAAATCTCAGAAATTATAATGCCTGCTAACTACAATAAGTAATAATAATAGTAGATGGTAAGCCTTAACTAGTAAATAAATAAATAACTATGGGAATTAGGAACCTTCCAAGTTGACATTAACCTTCTATATTACACCTCTGACAGATGTCAGAAAATATAAAAAATATAAAATTAGCAGATGCTAATAAAGGATATTCAGGAATCTTCCACGGGATTGGAAAAAAATTATAGGTATTGGATTGGATTGGATTTTTCTATACTTAGTTACATAAATATGTGTCATTAACTTGAGAACATAATGATGTGAAGAAGAATGACTTAAATGTCTACATTGTTGTAGTAAACATAGGCATTGATTTTCTTCAAATCGCGAACAGTATAATTTAAAAACTTGAGCAGCGGTACCATACTATAATTACGTCAAAAACAAACAAAGCACGCTCAAAATTAATATCCAGTACAAAATTGAGTTGAGCGCTATAAACAAAACAAAATCAGCATCAATAAGATCAATGCGGTCGTGCACGGGCTCTTATAAAAACTTAAAAGTTAATTACTAATCACTATAAAGCAAACATTCAATTTACAAGGCGGGTTAATTGCGTTGGCCCGTAAGATGCTTTGTAAAAAGTCAGCTAAAAACCGTATCTCAACTTATTTCTTAATTATAGACCAATTCGTGGCGGCGACGCAGGCTACGTGCCAGCGGAGACTTGACGGACCGTGGTCTTCACAAGACCGGCCTCTCTTAACTCCAAGCTTTAAGATCCATTTTACTGTGACCAGCAAACGTTTGTAGTCAAACATTAGTAGTCTCGGCAAATGGTATCTCCAATAATTATACGGTTTGGATAAAGGTTATCAGCCTCTTAATGTCATGTATACGTTCTTTATCTGCCAAGATCTGCACTAATTTTAGTATGGTTTTGTTGACTTTTCTAAGGGATACGTTACCTAGGAACAATGTGTTTTGAAGAAAGGTTCTGTTGAGGTATTTATGAAAAATTATTATTATTTGTTCTGAGTAACACTTTGGATTTGGCGAGAGCCCCGACTACATGGGACCTAAGAAAAGAACATATCGAAGAACTATAGGAATGTAGATGTATCATCCCGATCCCTGTCTAAAAGTTTGTGCTTACAGGCGTGATAGTACTACGATTGATAATAATAAGATAGTTATTTATTGTTATTATAAGAATTTCTTAACTACAAGATTAGGTAAGTCGTTCAGAAAAGTAATAGCGTTCTCACATCCTATATTAATATCAAAAACAAGGAAAATACTTAGCTTTATAGCTCAGTGAGAATTATGAATTTAATTCAAGAGCGGCCACACACTTCTCAGTTCTCACAGCAAGACAACAAAAACATTTTCTAAATTTCTACGAAGATGGTGTTTAGAGGTAGCTTTTGTCGACTTAAGCTCACCTAGCTAAAGGTAAAGTCCTATTGTTGCGTAGCCTTGGGTTAGACGAGAAATGAAATGCCTGCTAGTCCTCAGACGGTATTAAGCCCTAGCGCTCTAATTTGAAAGAAGCCAGACATATAAATTTTACTCTAATCCTACAATTGTGTGAGAGAGGAAAATTGGACGCAATTTCGTACGCACTCGTTTGTCCTTTAGGTTGCAAATCGTCACTGTTTATTGCGTAATGAGCATAGGGTGACACGAAAAAGGCCATTCCGAATACATAAATGTTTAGCACAGACATTAATAGCAACGGTAGCAATTGCCAACCTACATGATTTCATTCGAACATCGCAATATATTCGTTCCATACATTATTGTAACGATGAGCTCTTTGCAATTTGATACACTTTTACGTTCGCGGTTTAATTTTGACGGGCGAACGTGTTTTGTTCACTTTCGAATACACAAACAATGTTGTCGGAATAATGATCATTAGTAATACACCATGTTGATTGTAAGAACGAGAGTTTCCACCTACGTTTTTTCTTGCCTCATTAAACTATTCACAATGTACTATTCTGCTGCCGTTCAAACCAACAAACGTATAGGAAGCATTCGTTTAGAAAATTGCCTTTATAACTAGCTCACTAAACTCTTATTAAGTTGGAGTCGTTTTAATTTTATACGAGAGGCATTGTGCCGTGGCGTGTTTATCCTGGATCTCTGAGGCCATTTGTCGCCGTGAAATCTGTCTGAGTGACAAACAATACGGGATGGGGGACATAATGTTGTGCCCCGGCTCTGCCCCGACACGGACTCTTGTGTTCCTCGTCTGCCGACTGCTACGCATTGCTCCTGCAATCCGGTTAGCTGGTTAGCTCGGCCCTAAAAGGTCTCAGGCGAATATAATGGATTGTAATTGTGTTCTCATAAGCGGCGCACCATGTCGCTTGTTCGATTCCGCATGTGCCTACGATTGAGTCAGCGATATACGAGTAATGCTGTAATTGACGTTTACTATGTTCTTGCTCATTGTTGTTGGATGATATGTGTCCAGGCTTAGCTTGGGAACGAAGGCGGTGATCTTTTCTGAAAGTAATGTAAGGAATTCTACACAAGCGAACTGTTACGCCTAATATCTACGGGGATAATGCTAGTTTTATTTTTTCTGTGCCAATGGTATTAGTTAGATCTATCTACCAGAAAGTAAAGCATCCAATCATTATCTAAACTAAAATACTTACTTAGGTACTTACATTTCTTTAGTCCTTTTATTGATGGCAAGATTTCATGGAGAAACCTTTTAAATATCGGGGAAAGGTACTGCCATATTGTTGCCATACAGGTTGGCAAGCAGACGACAACTTTAACAGAAATATCTTCAGTACAACTCATCATAAACATCATCATAATCAGTCTGTATTCGTCCACTGCTGGACGAATACTACACTGCTGGCTCTGTGGCCTCTCCCAGTGAACGCCACAGAGCTCGATCTTCTCAGTACAACTCATGAACGAGCAAAAACTGACAACACCAACATAATTCTATCGACCCTCGAAACTCTCCGTTGCTTCATTGAGATCCTAGAATTAAAAACTATCGCAGTATAAGAGTCCAAAAGTATATAACTAGGTAGTATTCAAACATTTCTGTTGAATCTCTATTTTAAAACACTCAAAATTGTATTAAAAAAACCATCTGTACCCGATACAGTTACACTTGGTGGTAGCATGCAAGCTGTTGCGTGTCTCGGATCGATTTACATATTTTTTTCGAGACAACTTCTAATACGAGCTACTGTCTTGTTACTCTTGACGTTTTTTGTCACTAATTCGTGATGAAATTCTTGACATTAGAGGCAATTTCGAGAATATGATAATTGTGGAAAATTATTGGCTTCGGTTTCTTCCTGTCCGTCCCTTATTATAAGTGTACCACTTAGCGGCTGAATGCAGATACATTGTTGTTGTGGGTAGGTTCAGTAAGTATCTTTAGTTTATGTGGCATATTTTTCCGCTATCTGAACATGAGGTGTGTTTATACTAGACTTTAACGATCTTCTCTATGACAAGTATACCGTAAAACTGTACTGTAACATATTACAGCCTGATCGGAAAAGGGTCGTTGTTTGAAAGCTGTAAAATCCGATATGAATTAATAAACGACTAACATTTACCGCCGAACATGAGACACCGATACGAAGGACAAATCCCAGGTTCACTTCAGTGTTCTTTCAAGGTCAGTTGATCAGTAAAGCAATGAAAAATCACCTGTTTTAAATATCAAAGATGACAAGTCTCAAAGTTAAAATGCGGACCTATCGACTGGAAAATTAGGTGATAGAGTCAAGAACACTTCAAAAGTACAGACACCGTAGCGAGAAGGTTGATTTAAAAAGGATTAATTACTTAAAGTACATAAAAACTGCGGATCTACCACTGTTCTTTTTGTACAGACTTCATTGTTTAACCAAAGCACGTGACCTAATATTTTAAACAATTAATATAACTTCATCGAAGTCACAAAAAACCCCGTTAGTGATAGGCATGTTAATGAGTACTTATTCGTTGTCTACAGTAAGGAACACGGTTCTTAGAATTTATAACATGGCGTGTATGGGAAAATAGCGCTACCTTTATTGTTAGCAAAACAGTGAAGTGTAACTCTATGCCTGCCAACTGGTGTCTATGATGTTAGTATTAATGAAGAAATTGTAAACGAATCTTTAAACATAGGACGTGTTGTTTGAATACTTTCCTCGATATGTTCTTCCTTAGAGCGACTAGGTTGTTCGCTATAGCAGAAAGAGGCTTTTGTGTTTAGGTAAATTAGGCTAGACAACATAGAAAAACATAAGTTTTATGTGCTGATCAACCGGATAAAAGTATAATCGAATAACATTACCTTTTTGTTCCCATCACCCGTTCACATGGCGAGAGTTCATTGGAGCGTTAATTGAATTAAATCGGAATTATTGTGGACGCAAAGCAGAACGATTAGAACGAGTGATGGCACGCAGCGATTTGTCACAGCCGAGGATCGTGGGGCCCCGTGGCTTACGTTCTACACCGGCCACGCTCGCACTTCCGCTGCCATTCACTAATCGATCAAGTATCGAATATCACCCACCATTCATCACGAAATCGATCGAAGAATCAAAAGTTTGAGATATCGATTTCACGGACACGTTCCCCCAACATTTGTTAGGTTATCACCGTTAAGTTTAGTTTTGTTTATCCGATGTATGTTTTTACGGTATTCGATTATACTGGAATGTGATCAATAAACATATTTTTTGGTTCGGTTATGTAATTGCTTCAATCGATGACCCAAGAACCCACACGGCAACAATCTATAGGTATCTATACTAGCTATACTAAGAGCGAGGAAAGATTTGTTTGTTTGCATCGAATAGGCTTCGAAACTACTGGACAGTGCCTAATTAAAAGTTGGTAAGGTACATTAATGCATCAATATTACACTGCTGCCAGGCAACTTGTCTCGGCGTCTATTTTAGAGAACACTTCCAAGTTATCCGCTTATGAGTAGTTTTATATTCACTTATTTTTTGTAGGAGAGAACTTGCTCCGTCTAAATGAATAAAATTGATTGCTTATACAAACTGTGCGCCCAAATACTCGGCCATCACAATAAATAAGGGCTTTAGAAGAAAAAAAAAAAGATCCGTGGACTGTGGATGGACGGCGCGGCCGGGCGGGTCGTGCGCGGGCAGGCCAGCCCGACCTTGGCGCGCTCTGTAAGACAAGTCGATTTTGTTATTTGTTTATACACAACACTACCTGTTCCCGACACCGCCGTACGCCGAGGTGTGGTGCGCATATGCACGCATACTGGCTCGCTCTTCGCCCGCGCAGCTCTCGCAGCGATGTCGAATCGCTCAGGTATTTTACGGCGATTTCTGTAATGAACATCGATTTACTGTAGCCACGCTATGCCGCTCAAAAACTGACTTTGTAGATAAAACATACGAACGCGATTACAATCAATTTTATTGAAACGAGACACGCAGTGTATAAAAGGAGCGCGTACTCTACTCCAATTAAAAATAAATCCGTAACGGAATTTATATTCGACATCGATCGATTTAAAACAAATATTTATGGATCCTTAAACTGTAGAACGACTTGAGCCAACGCAATACGTCGTCAAGATGTTGTGAAATGTGGTTGATATAATGTTCATATATGAGATATGTGATATAAAACGTCGTAATAGGAAAATGTAACTAGATCCGGCGGGATAGATTGAAAGACACGGAAGCCGCCTGCATCTAAACGCTATAAAAATATTTCACCGGCGGGCATCGGCGCTACCTGATAAGGATACGCAGTCATTTGTAGTAGCCTCGTGATCCAGAGCGCGACTCGAGGCCGAGGAGACCCGGCTCACTACACAATTTATGTGTAAACCACTGTCGGCATTATCTACTTAATGTGTTTTGAGACACGTCGCTTAGATACCACACTTCCACGTCTAAAAGGACGCCGAAGTTTTTTCATTGGTCCTTTTGTTCTTAAGTCCATCGCCATATTCGGATAAACCTTTCATATATCGATCAATCGGAACAAAAACAATCGGAGATGCTGTACAGAAATTTGGTGTGTGACGTGACAGTATAATTGACAAAAAAGTGCTCTGTAATAAATGGCATCCAGAGAGACCTTTTTGTCTTCATAAATATTGCCCAATAGGAGTGCTTCGTGACCTCTGTTTAAAATCACTGTTGCGATTACGACCAGTGATTTAGATGGCCATTACTGGGTCGCCTCCACAGATGGGTGGTTGAATTACTGTCTTCCCGTCTGCTTTGTTGGTTAATACCGACGTTAGCTCGCCAGTAATTATGAGATCATGTTTCTTAGTTATCTATTGATTTAGAACTGTTCGAAGTCTCAATTATGAATCATCGATTATCGTTCAAATCGAGAGTTATGTGCGACGGTCCTCTATCATCATCGTTTTCCTTGGTCTCAAGAGTTTATTAACCTCGCATCAGTATGGTCAGAACCATAAATTTGTGTATTATTAATGTTTTGTGTACTAACCTTTGCAGTAAACGTTCGTGTTGTTCATTGATTGCTTGATGTTGTGTGTTTTATCAGAGTTATGCCATGTTTGTTGGAGGTCTTAGGTCATCTTTAAACCCGCGATGGCGTAAACTGGGCCAAACTACTATTTACTTTAGCGCTAGTTAGGTTTTGATTAACTGTTTTGTTATATCCTTTATTAGACAATGTATTGGCTAGTCTTATTTTATCTGGTCCCTGTGACGATTGTCATGTGGTATTAAAGAGGTTTCACATACAGTTTAAATTGTTTTTTTTTCTGGGGCTGAAATTCTGGTATAAATCTTGGACGTAATCTACAAAGCTATCTACAAAATTTCTTAGAGCACTTTTTACCGTCGGGTCATAAATCAACAATACTTGATGTATGATTTTTTAATTTAAAATTCCATAAATCTTAATATCCCTCAGGCTTGAATTCTTATTTCGCAAACAGTGCAGAGTTGTAGGAGTGCTCTTGTACAAGTGTAGCGTTCGCGTGACCAGTCCGACACGATGCGCCTGCGCCATCATACGCTCCGTAACGTTCTCACGACATTATTTTGACATTTCACTGAACAAATATAGAAGCCATTTTTGATTGGAACGCCAGACATGCGAAGAATGCGAATATATCGCTCCTACACGTTACATTAGGTACTCAGTTTTGACAATAGCCCCATACGTGTGTGGAGTTAAAAGGTCACATTCTTATGGAGATTTTATAGAGATAGAGGTAAATATTTAGACTTTATATTACCTATGTTGATGTCCAACATTGTGGCGGATCCATTACCATCATCAATAATATTATACGCAAGACGAGCCGGTCGTAAAACTGACCAGACTGCGACCGCATCTGATTTTAACACGGCTACCGGACAACGCTTCGTATGGCTCCGTCTATTTCTTGATTCAGATTCCGGAGCAGTTAAAGTCTATACACCGAAAACTCAATCAGTGTCCATGAAATTTACAAGGCAGATAAAATTTAATTTAATGTTTTATCGATAGGTGTGCGGCCGGTAGTATGGGTGTGTGTGTGTGTGTCTGTACACAGTAATTATGCGGCGGATCGGCGGCGCGGGCGCAGCGCTGGTGGTCCGGCCCCCCTCTCATGCCGCACCGTGCTATAGAAAACCTCACTACATCTGGGAACTCACGGCCGGACATTTAGTATGGTATAGTATTAGTATTGGTTTTCGACTCGGAAACTGTGAAGTATTGTTCATTGTTACATGCGAGGCTTGTTTCAAGAGTAACTTAATGAAACTTGCGAGCATTGCATTACTAATTTAATATTTACTGGACTTATGTTGGATCAGGGAAAGTGTGAGAATCGTTTGGAGGATGTTTCCAATGTGACTCAAGAGCGACGTCCACGGTGCACGTCGCGACTCGCGTCCGCGGCGCGCGATAGTCCCTTTGTCTACTTTTATTTGCCTGTCACTCAAAGCGCCTCACTCGGACGTGCTTTAAGCGCATGACAATGTACTTCATTGTCAGAGGCTTTAGCGACCTTTACAACAGTAAATTCCGTTGTCATGCATAAAACCATGTGTTTATATGGAACACTGTAAAAGATGTTTATTATGTTCGAAATTGCCTGTAGAACAATTAACTCTTCACATTTATAGCCATACTATAAATGAGAAGATTTAATTGTTCAAGTTTAGTATTGAATCATTCGATTCAAAACCATGAAAGGTAACTTAACCAGTACTAATATTTAAAATTCGCCACCATAATTCAAGAGGGATGATGTTATAAACAATTAATTTATATAAATTACTTAATTATTTGATTTCAGTTTAGTAATTGCTTTAGCAAAAGCCATAAGAATTTGTAATGCTTCATAAAATATATTCACTCATCAAAGCGAACAACCATGATGATAAAACAGATGTCGTAAAAACCGAAGTGGTGTGTTATTATCGGTTTTATGACAACTGCCTTAATAGCAATTATCAAATAAATACTGCCAATCAGGACGTGTCGATCTTTCAAAAGAAATTAATTTTAAATGTAATTGCGAGTATGGTGTAATTCAATATTACTATACATACAATTATATGTATAATACCTTCAGTAATTTAGTCTCAATAAAGTCGATGTGCATAATTATGTACAAACAGTTACGATGACATGTACATCTGTCTTGCTTTTTGTCAGATGATAATAAAATCATCTGACAGAAATCACCCGCTTCATTTTTTGTCGGTCATCTTATTCAAGTTGTTCTTGAAAATATCAACAAAATCTTAACTCTTTGGCTCCCGGATGACGGCAAACAAATTTTAATCCTTTTAGACAGTAAACTGTTCTTTGTCTTTCACAACACTAACGGACGTTCCGTTACACCCTTTGTCTTTAATTGGCGAAATCTAAATATTTCGCAGGACCTTGCAAACAATTTATTTGCTGCAATAAATAAGCCCTTTACCGGACTAACGGTTCCTCGAGTCACAACAAATGTCCAGTTTGCAGACTTTTTTGTGTTTATTGTTTTATTTGCGAACCCTTCAGTACCGTTGATTTCTAGTTTTACGTTAACAGGCCCCAATAAAAGTCGGCGCCTTTAAAACACACAAAAAGTGCATTGTGCAAAGAAAGTAGTAAAAAGTGGAAAATCTAATAGTCAATATTGGCAAATGGTATGTTTTAACGATTTCGTGAATCATCGTTTTGTGTTTGCCGACTACGGTGTAGAAAGCACATTAAACCTATGCGATTGCTGTAACGGTATTTGTTTCAAAGTTGCGACATCCGTGCAATTTGTCTAAATTGACACTTAAGATGTTGTCAAATATTGTCATCCTGCATTATGGCCGGCGCAAACGATGGGTTAACTGTTTTGGTGTGTCAGTGTCAACTGTTATTTTAACTGGACTGAACTTACTAGTTTCTGCATTGTTAAATAGGAGAAGACGATCGGGAACGTACAAGTCCAGAAATAAATGTTTTTCTTTCGTGATTTACTTAATCATCAAATATGAACCTAGATTTTCTTCCGGATGACATTCTTACAGATATCGGACGCCTATTTCCGAAAATATTAAAATATTAGTGTACCTAAGTGCTTATTACACAATAACCCTCCTCCTTCGGCAGTCGGGTAAAAAGACAGTGTAGTGTAAGATATTTGTTTCCTAATATGTTTGCCTGTGTGCCGATTGTCTTTGTAAATTATCTATCTTTAAGCATCTACACATTGTGGGATAAATAAATCCAATGAAGCGTCTTATTTGGTCATAGTATTTTTTTTTAATTATAAACCGTTACGTAGGTCTATCTTTTTTCTAAAATTGCGAGAAGAACTTGAATTTGATGTAGAGATGTAAACAATTGCACCTAGAACAACTATTGGTAAACCACATAATATTTTGTTTCATGCGGAAATTGAACACGCAGCTTAGCTACACCAATCAAAGCGTCAAATGACTTGAAGCAAACTCAATCCTGTGAATGAGTCCTAAGAATGTTCAACCGCTTAATAACACAAGCCAGAACAACAATAACATTTAAATCTGAAAGATAATAAAGGACGTAATATTCAAATTGCGGTCTCTCAACCGCAAGTTCGTATCGCCTGCGATCAGCTATGCGGCGTTTCAGATCTAGCTGATACAGTGCGATGGGGATCGGCTCGCGGAGATTCATTGCGAATTGACAACGCAACGCATGCAACAGAGGTGCTAACGTAAGTACGTAACTTACGCTGTAGGAAACATGCGGAGATGTGAAGATTAGATACTCCACGCTACAATTCCTGGTTAGAACAGGATCAGGTGGTATTCTGATATCTGATATACTTTGAACAGGTTCACATGTCGGTGCTGTATGGGTGGTTAAATATCTAAAATGCTACAAAAAAAATATTTCGATTTCAAACGGTTTTACTACTATGTCTTGTGTAGAATGTATCTGAAGAACTTGTTATAACTCAGCTAGATCTTTGACAAAACATAAACATAGCTGTTACTAGTTCAGTTACTTTCTTGCCTAGGTTTGGCTAGCTTAACACAGAGTATATTTATAAACTTCTATAACCTTCCTACAGCGGCCTATAGACTTAGGTACTTCTGACTTTCTGAGGCCACATACAAGAGTCTCAACGACCGAAGTGGATATTTTTCCGCGTGCGTGACTGTTTCCAAGAACACATATCTTCCAGTTAGCCTTACTTGATCCTATTTTAAGTCCCTACGTTTTCAGCACGTAGGCAAACAGTATGGTTTGTAAGAAAAATAAAAGAAAGCCTAAGTCCTATTATCATAAAGATGTTTTTCAAATATTACCGAGGTTTACTTTTCCTGTTGACTTTAGACGCTTCATTAAGTTTATTCCAAACCCGTGTTTGTGTATGATGACGACAAAGCTTCTGCATACATTCGGATTCCGTATATCGGTAGAGTTCTCATATTTGCATTTCTAAACAAGTGCATAATCACGTAATGCAGAGTTTTATTGTTTTTCCCTCATTATGTAATGTTTGTAGAATTTATTCTAATGTTGTGTATTATAATTTCTCACATGAGTAATCTCCGTCCGCTTCGCATGCATTAGCATCTCAAGCTGGATACGCTAAGCGTTCCAGGTCGCGGGGTGCAATTACGCAAACAATATAATAGCACGGTGTCAGCCCAGTACTGATGTCCATGTCGGCATATTTACTGCTACACATCGCCGCGAAGAAAAGAAATGTCAAGATATCCTCTTATGTTGTGATTATCGTGTCGGAATCGCTCGGAGCTATGCTAGGCGACCGGCACGCTCATACATAAACTCATAAAATATGTTTCACTACGGGGAGAAGACAGTAAACAGCCATTATGCTTCATGTATCTTGTGAAGCGTCTTTGGTAGCAGTTTTGTCGTGATGGTAATGGTAAACAAGTGAATATAATTTAGACCACCATAAGTTAAGTGGCAAGATTTCCGTGAACAAATTTCGTTGAGCCAGAATCCGGTTTAAATTTGTTTTTGTGAATCTCAACAAAATCCAAAATTAATTCCTATCTAGTTTATTCCGTGAATGACGGTACCTGTCTATTGTTTCTCGTAGCGTTCGCAAGGAATGAATCATGTCATGAATGACATCTACCGAGATGAATGGCGTCCAGTCTAGTCACACCAAATTTAGATATTCTTAAGGCCATCTCCCAAACAGGTTCCGATTTTTATGAGACATTACCATTTCCAAAGAGGCCGACTGTGTAGCCGCTTGTCAAGTGCCTTTTTCAAAATTTTAGCGTATCACGAAGACAAATCTCACAGCGGAGCCTAGAGCGGGTTCTTTATCCTTACCACAAAGGACGTAATAACCATATCAAACAGCGTGTCCCTTTACTGTGTTGCATACATATCGCCGGGTACGAGCTACGCGACGCCTTTATTCTATATTAAAATAAGTAAAGAAATGCGTTGTTTCCGTTGGTGCGAGGCTTCCATACCTAATGCTTAACCGAACACGATCTCTGAATACCTGACGCGTTCTCAAATAGACACCGATATTGGGTATGACTACACCCTTATGTCTCTATAATGAGGACATCTTCGGTATTTATTTGTTTGGTTTACTTTTTACTTGTTTCCGTCGACTCGCAGAATTTTTTATCAGTCTGATAATCTAATCTAAACTTAACAAACTATGTTTTCCGTATTTCAGTCACATATTTGTATATTTTTTATCAGTTTAGTATCAGGTCGTAAAGCTAATGGGTTTCTATGAAAGGCTCATTATTTCTGTGTTGATAATATTTATATGACGTGGGGCAGGTAAACGTCACAGAGCATGCTCCGGTTCACCGTGTATACGTGAGGGGCATGAGAACCATACAGACCGACCCCGCACATAATTTTAGTGGTCTCGTCCTTTGTACCCGGTCGTCATTGTTATTAAAGTAATCACGGCCGCCCTCCATCATGCTCCAATCGAAACATTATGGGATATAAACAAAAGAAAGCAAGAGGAATTCAATGAAAAGCCATTATGTCGCCGCGGAGGGCACTCGACGAGCCTGTTGTCTCAATATTTTTCTTGGTGGATGGAGTTGACGCGTCATTCTCTCGCGTTCGTTCAAAAACGCCGCGTGGAATTTTGAAGGGCTCTCGATAATGGCCGATATTTACTGCCTTTAGATAATGTTATTTAAGCGACGGTCGATTGAATTATGGTAAATAAAACGTGAATAATTGTCACGTGGCCATATGGACCTGTGTAATGCTTCATTCATTGATGGGTTTTGAGTTTCGACATGGAAGATTAGGGTTAAGTGTTTAAATATGGTAATAAACACGACGTAGACAAGGTTCGACTACCGACTTCTATATACCTTGCACTTTTTCTTAAAGAAATCCAGAAACATAATATACCTAAAAGGTTGCTACAAGTTCTGTAAACTTACCTTCAAAAGAAGTGACAATCGAGTTGAGAATGTGACAAATTATTGTTATTGAGATGCGTGATTTCACAATCGTCGATCCTATAGGTTGTAGGTAGTCGGAGAATTAAAGGTCCTATTATGAGTACCTACGTACTAAAGACAACAACATTTACTGAGCGTATATACAAATGCATTAGGAACATATTTATGTAAATGATGATAAAGTGAACCATGAAACATTTGTAAATTAAACGGACATCGTTGAAAACTCAACATCTTTCATACTCTAAACAGCTTTAATGTGCATGAAGTCAAACCAGAATATTGTAATTATTTATCGATGTAGAAAACAATTTAGTTGAGTATAGCATAATTATGTATTACCTAAGCAAATTAAACCAGTAAGAAATAGTTAAGGAGTAAGTATCTTGTTTAAGGATTTCTTTGAGGAAAGTTTGTGTTCCTATCACGACCATTGTTTAATTAAAAGTCTAAACAGCCTCATACAAGTTGTATGTTACCTACATGAAAACAATTAAGTTTATCAAAATATCTTTAATAGCAATAATGCCTAATTTAGTGAGACTTTTGATACTTATCCAGATTTTACGGCAGACTATTTTAAACATTCAAAATTATTCTAAATTCCGTCTATAAAGAATAATAGCGCAATAAAATTTTAAGTATATTCACAGACGAAGCTCGGATTTAAATGGAATGGTCATGTTTAGAAACTCATAAGAATATTGTGCTCGACAAAAATGCCAACCGCTTCTCTGCGCGGAGAATGCTTTGAGGCAACTACACTCGTAAATTGGGAACGAAGCTATTCCAGATTGTATCGTTTGTAGGCAATTTAGGCTTTGGACGAGTGTTCTATGGCTTTATGTGGAAAGCCGAAACTAAATTAATAGCTTTAAGAACGCCTTAAGCGTTTATACAAAAACGACATTGAATATAAACGACATTAATAGACGAATTCACGACAAAATGTCAAAGCCAGTATTCAGATTCATGTAAATATATGTGTACGTGTTTGATACGTAATTTAACAGTAGCTAAAACAACAGTCAATAGCTAGATATCTCTCAAACAGTTCCACAGTTAATAGGTTACTTAGTCATCTGTCATTGCAAAAGCCCCAAAGGGGTTTGCGACCAACAAAGACTTTGTACTAGTTTGTGAAAGATCTGCAAGTATTTATGTTATTATTTACGAGGTACGCGACAACCCTTTGTTTTGTGATGTGGAACAGTGAAGTTTTAAATGGTAAATGTTTATTGCTGCTGGATTGCGAATTGCTGTCTCGGATGGGTTTTGTCTTCATCGACAAGTATTGTAGAGTGGTCCCGTTAGTTTTATGTTACAGCGTGATTTATGAACCAGTTACCGAGATGTGAATATTATGGGTTTTTTATTGGTGTCGTTTAGTTTGTAAAAATATAGGCACTTTATACACCTATAAATGGCTCCTTTCGAATAAAAAGTAACCAGATACTGCTTTAAATTTTCGAATTTGTAATTTGATGATGTGTGAAAACGTTGCAAATTATGTGTTATCTGAAATGTTAATATATTGTGTGCGCATTTGATTAAATGTAGGTAGGTATAATTTAGTCTTATTGAAATAGTTTATAGTTTTAAGCAGAACATTTTATTAATTAGTTTAAATCGTGGGCATCAGGCATCAATATGATAAAAATTATGAGAATAGTTTTATTTAACTGATTATTATCTATAAAATGTTGCCTTATCGTGTCAACATACTGCACTTTATAGTACCTACTATAAAACTTAAAAATAACTTAAACATATGTTTTCTTTATTTCATTGCAGTTATTAGAAATTCAGCTATAGCGTTGTTAAACAGAACGTTATTTATTCTGAAATTATTCACATTGTTTTTATTTGTTAGTCTTGATTGTTTATCAGTGTACGTTATTTGAATACGATGTGAACATCTCGTGGTATCGGCAGGATGGCTGTCTCGCAGTATCTAACGCTTTAATCAAAACATGTCAAATAAATATTCGAGCCGGTGGTACAGGCTAGACAGATGGAGCACAAATGTTGATTGAAAATGTAGTTCTAGGTATTTTTTTATAATAGGTTTTGAAATCTTTGAATCTATTTATTTGCATAGTATTGTACGAGTATCTCGATATTCTAGAAGATTTACTTATGATCTTGTCTAAAATGTACCTAGCTGCAGCTAAGTAACAGAACAAAAATCAAAGTAATTGCATTGTTAGGACATGCCTTTATCTCTAATAAAAATAAAAAAGTAACTTTAAGCAAAGGATTTTGAAAAGTGCTTATTAGAATCTGGAGACTTACATTATTCTGTATCGCTGTAAATAGTCAATTCAATGTGGATGACACCAAAAAAATAATATCTAGAGAATTATTTGAATTTGAATGCTATTCGATTGTACATTTATTACATTTAACTAATATAAGGCAATGTAAAGAAACTACTTTTAATGAATTTTAACCCAACATCCCAGTCTGTTTGTAACCGTGTAAAATATCTATAATGTCGGGATATTACAATATTAATAAAAAGTTGTTTTATTTCTTTGTAGCATTATGTTTAGCGCTAATTTCATTTGGTGGGTCATCATTCATCATTATAAGGTAGATAATATTGCAGATCCCACCGAGAGTTAATAAAGTAATAAGTAGTTCATCGCTACAGCTACAAATCGTAGCCTGCTTATCCCTCTGGGGATCATAATCGTGATGTAGTTACTAACCCGCTTAGGAGCACAAAAATAACCTGTTTCCCCCAACGCTGCCTCAACTTGGGGGGTATGATAACCGTCTGATACCACTCTATGTTTTTCTTTTATTTCTAAATTAGCATGAGAACAAATTGAATTCATAGTATCGTGATCCCGTTCCTTTATAACGAATTGATAAGGAAGGTTTATTAGCGTTCAGTGTTCTTTTAAATTAATATCCTTTATTAATATGTATACTTATTTCATTAATTAATGAACCTATGATACTTTATATAAGTTGTCTCATTAATTTATTAAGCCTATATATATATATATTAGTATCTATAGTTAGGTTTAATGATACAACTTATAATCAGCCTACCAATACTAAAACCAAATATATTGAATGAGTATAAGTACTGTAATTTAAATAATTCGCGACATTTTTATCAAAGGTACGTAGCTCTTACTCTCTATACGCATAAAAAATTCTACATGTACTTATTATATTTATATTTTATATGAAACGCAAATTATCTAAGTAGATGTGATTTGGATACATTCAAATTAATATAACAGTATGCGAAAGTAACGGATCACGATAAAATTTGGCAAGGATATAGATTCGCATACTGCGGAAGGATATAGGCAATTTTTCGTCTCAAAAAGTCTTTTCGAGTACGAGTGAAAACGCGGACAAGAGCTAGTGTTCAGATACATAATTATGTGAAGAACATCTTAGCGTAGTAAGTTTCATTTTGCTTATTGGTACTTAAACCCTAGCATTAGTAGGCAGATAGACTCTCAAGAAAATCCATTAGCGTACCCATCACCGGACCGTAATCAAATAACCAGTCCTAGTCTAAAGCCATAAGTAATTCATAAAAACGTCCCCCGAGTTAGGTCTTATATCATTATAATTATATCTTCAGACTTGTGTTATAGTTTATCTTGAAAGCACTGGAGGCGATGTATCCATTTTCTTATAAAGTTCTTTACAATGTAACCGCAGAATCGCCTTAAGCTACTAAATGCTACTATAGACATAAAATATAATGCTTTTTGTGTCTTCACTAGGCGAAGTTTACTGTTCCTTAAATCAAACCTTAATCTGATAACAACAAGGTTTGCTTTGCAAAGTTGAAGGTCTACAATGCCCTGTACAATTTGTTAGGGCGAGTTTACACAGGACCCGAAGTGCAACGTCGAGACAAACATTAAGCTTTGTGCTGCTCATGGAAAGGGTAAATATTGACCCTTTACTTCGGGGAAAAATGCGTTTAGACAACAGGCGAGCCGCTGTGTACTGTTTTAGTTATTGGTATTAGGCCGTGGAGCTGTCCGATGCCCACAGTTATTGTAACCGCCTATTATGTTCCTTGTTTAAATTTGGTTTTTGATAGATGCCGACGTCAGTGCGTTGGCGGTCGATACGAATCGAGCATTAATTATAGGAGCAATAAAAGTTGCCCATATTTGTTTTGAACGGTAGTCGCGAAGTTGCACTAATGGTTTTGGGTTAGCCTGGCAAGGGTGAACTATATTATATTAGTCATGTATTCATATCTTATCGTAGGCATGAAAGTTGTTTGCCTAAAGACGTAGAGGTAAAGATTAAACTTAAAAAAAATGTTATTTATAATGTTTATTTATAATGTTTAAGTAGTTTATAAGACCCTACAAAAAAAAAAAAATACTTACCTCGCCTACTTAAAAAAAAAGAACTGCTTGGTACTTGAAATACCTACCTATAGCTTACTCCTCCTAAGTTATGTAATTTTACGTGAAAAGTACGTGTTGCTTCAAATATTATATTTATTAGTAATTTCCACATTTATTTCACAAACCTGTAATCATATTCTTGAAAACTGTAACCTATCTACAGAATTAAATAAATTAATAAATAAATAAATAAATATCCTGGGACATTTAACACAGCACCATTTAGTCCCAAATTAAGCAGAGCTTGTACTATGGGTACTAGACAATGTATATAATACTTATATAATTTTTTGTAAATACATACTTATAATACATAGGAACCACCCAGATAAACACAAACACATAAATATTTGTGTTCTGTGGGAATCGAACCCACGACCTCGTGATCAGCAGTCCGGCACTCGAACCACGTCGTCAAATTGTTTGACAGTTATCGATGACTTCCTCATTGGTCTGTTAATCTCCATTTTTCTCCCGCTATGCGGTTTACAATCCAGTGGTCTATAAAGTTGGTCACCGCCATTGTGTAGACAATGGCAAGGAGTGGGCATCTTAGGGGGCTGGCTTGATTGTTACTGGCGGCCTTTGCGTATGTATGCTAAATGGTTAGATTGTTTCCTAAAAGTAGGGTTACCATAATTTTAAAGGGACACGTCGAACAATTATAGAATTTTTTAACGACGATTTAAATGTATAATAGGTTTTAATTATATCTTTAAAAAACATTATTATATAATTTACAGAAACATGAAACTGTAGAAAAAAATCTAAATATACATATGTATAGTTTAAGAAATAGACAGTTCAATAAAGTCGGTTGAAAACATCTTATATGAAAGAAAATGTAGAAAGATAGGTATATATTGTTCTTTATGTGTATGTAAGACAATGGCGATTCCACACAAATTGACCGTTGCTAAAATAGACAATATTATAATTTACCTCTAAATTCTTCAATGGGCCGACCAAATTCACAGAAGTCAGTATTATAATATCATATTTTCCACACTTGGTAAACGAATTGTTACTCTAAAACGGCCTGCAAGAGCCTACTGCTATCTATTCTTTCAACACAATACCATGAGCTTTTACAACGCCCACGAGAAGCAAAAGACTGGCCTTTTCATTACCACAAACCAGCAGTAGTAAACAATACTTTAAATACAGTAGCGCATAAACAATACAATTAAATACAATACAGGAATGTCCTTACAAAATGAAGGTCTTAATAGCAAAATGAGTGCATCGGCTATTGCCGCCATAAACCTGGTACCACGACACAATATAAAGTGACATTGTCCATTCACAGGGGCATCCTAAAATATTTATTGCTTGCCACCGATGATATTACATTAGGAGCTGATGTTAAGGGTGTACTACCTACGTAAAAGGCATTAAGGCCCTTATGTATATACACAGTGATCTTTTTATTAATTTTGGTCGCCATTGGTGTCAGTCGAGGATAACGTGGATGACATATTGGAATTAGGTTTGAATTTGTACTTCTTGCTCATTATATTCTCATTGAAAATTCTTTCGGTTCTACAATTTCTTCATTAACATAAATTCTTAGCTCTGTAGGTATAGATCACATCCTTAATTCAACAGGCAATGCCATTCAAGAGGTGCAATAAATAATAGAAAAACTACAGATAAGTATATGGTGCTTTTAATTTAAATATATACCCAAGATAGATACAGGTATTTTTTGCAATAGAATCCAAAATGTGGGAGACTATCATCCTGTCTATAATTAGGATTTCCGTTACACAATCATAATGACTTAATTACCACCAGCGTGGGTCGAGTACGGCCGAGTTATTAATACAACAGTTTTTATCATTCATTCCAAGTACCATGAAATCGAGAACGCAGAATTCTTAATCTTGTATCTGATTTCATAAGGTGTTAAAGACCCGCTTAAAATAGTATCACATATTTTTTCCGCTCAATTTATGTCTTCCATTTGCATACATATAATTATATTAAAACAAGTATACTAAATATATTTATACTGAGATTTAAAACGATATGAGATCAGCTGTTTGCTCATAAAATCTGTAAACGACGTGTTTAGGCGTTATTTGAAGGAAACATAATTAAAATTTTGAATAATTTTGTTTTATGTGTTAAATTTTGCTTTGCGTAAATGTCAGTTGGAGTTCGACTAGTACATCGCTTATAACATTCTGTTAAATGTGACCTGCCTATAAAATGTTTGTTGCCAATTATGAGTTTTTTTATTTACAACCTCTAAAACTTTCTATGAGTTAATGAGAATGTGATTGAATAATAATCGTGAACTTTACCTCTTGACAATTTTTTTTTCTAATAAATCATTAGCTGTTGTTTTCTCAATCGTTTTGTCCCAATTCTGATTTGCGTAGAGATTATAATAAGTCTGACAACGTATGTATTACTATATATTTGGATTATCGGCACTTAAAAATGTAGGTGGGTCCATCACTATAAGTTCTAGGCAATTGGATTTTGCGCAGTTCATAGCACACCCAACGCACTGTCTCGACTTCTTGTGTGTTGGAAACTTAGAAAGAACGTCAGTTTGATAGGCAGAAGAATGATTTGGTATTATACGCTGATAAAATCGTACTGGGAAAGGTGAATTGCCAAAGAGTTGCGAAAGGTAGAAACGGTATTAGATTAGGTAAAACTCGTCAAACATTGTAGCTTGAAGACACTGAAAAAATTTATAAAAAACGACAAATTTGAACCGTGCACCTAAATTCGACACTTCATAATGGTATATATGAAAATAAAACTATTTTGATTTTGATTGATGAACCTATAGTTTAACCAAAAGAAACTGATTATATGAATGAACTAGCTTTTTCCCGCGGCTTCGCTTACGTGGATGTAGAAACAAAATTAGGATTAGAAATTGAACCCATTCATAAAAAACTTGTATTTTGAAGTAGTGTTTTAGAGGTTTGTAAAAAGGGCCTCGTGACTAAGTTAACGGCGCTAAGCTCAATGAATATTGTGGGTTCGATTCCGGTCGACAATTAGTCTCGGTACTGAGGTACTTTATGAGGTACTGAGGTGATGCTGTTTGTGAAAATATGTGTTCGTGAATATATGTGTAAAAGAAAACGGAAGCTTCAGTTAGTCGTAATAGCTCGTAATTCTAACCAAACTTTACAACTATTGTTTAACTTAAGTCTATACCACTTAAAACGTTTATAACTAATCAACAATCACGATTTCTGCGCATATGACAACTTAATTAAAGAACCAACAATAATGATCCCTTATATCAATAGGAATACATACTACAGAGAGGTCAAGCTCTATCTCAGTATTTACGCAACCGAGTGGAATGAGATATACCTCATTTTTTTAGTTGAACGGTGGACTTTTAAATAGAAAATTAAAAATAAAAAACCAGCAATGATGATCTCTTCTTTCTATGGGCTTGCATACAACAGAGAGGTCAAGCTCTATCTAAAGATCTATACTAATAATTGAAAAAAGCTTTACATCAGTTTTTAAGTTGGAAATTATGCTTTACAACAGTTAATACAAAATTCAAATCTATTCAGTAGGTTTAGCGCCAACCCCTAACAAACAGACAAACAGACAAGAATTCTAAAAATCACATTTTTGGGTTCGCGATCGTTTATATACTCTAACCCAATTGTTTTTTTTTTAATATCTTCAATGTACAGAAATGACTTTTTTACAATTTTATAATAGTATAGATATTAGTAGTAGTATTCAGTTTAGTAGTGTATTCATTTATTTAAATAAAAGGTCTACTAAACTGAACATGGTTGAATGGTGAATTGACGAGCGAATAGATACAAAAATGACCATAATATTATATATGTATATGGAAACTACATAGGTAAGCTAAGCTTTCAACAGATTTGGTGTCAGTAGTGGTCATTAATGGTGTTTCCAAACTGTTTAGATCTAATATTCCTACTTTTCGACTTATCTTACCCATCTTAAGTGAACTCCAATCTCCCCCTGCATGTCGTCTCTCCACCTGGTTTTCTTGCTAGTCGCTACGTTTCCATAAAGGCGGTTCATCCTTCAGCCCCTCAACCATGAGTTCTATCGAATGACTTTCGATAGGTTTTTTACGCATCGAACGCTGTAATCTCATAGCAGATTTTAGTTCCTTACGTAACCGCTAGAGGCGCTGCGAGGGTTTTCCTTACTAATATTTTACGGCGTCGCTAGCGAGTCTAGTGAGAAAAACTCATGGTCGAGGCACAGAACATTAAATAGCTCTCAGTTTTGCGGTTCTTATTCTATAAAAGGACCTTACGATATAACTGCTTTAGTGCTGCCACTATTTAAAACTGCCTAACAATATTGAATCATTCATTATCATAGATATTAATTTTAACACGTGTTTTATTTGGTAATTAATTATAAACGGTGTTCCGCTAGTACTCTTGCGTTTACGAGACAAGTTATGAATGCCAGTAAGGTGAATCGTTTAAGTTAACGACTCTCCAGTTTTTGTTTAGAATGAAGTTTTATAGAAAATTTGCAACAAAGTCGTTTCACATGGGATTAATGAAAATGACAGGTTGTAAATTATTGTCTTCCTATGCTTTAATATATTGGTGTTTTTCTGAGCTTAATGTTGTGATATTTTACCTGAAAGTCTTAAGTAATAGAGTACTTTAATGTGAACGAAATCAATTTTATTCTATCTTTGAGTACCGAATTATTGTTAAGATCGCCAAGTTATGAAGATAATTATTTTTTAAGATTGTAAACGACACGAAAAGTATGCAAGATTTGGTAACAAATTAAAATTCAAAAGATCAAAGTGACTCCCGATGAACAATAGAGTCCTATTTGAAATATAGCATTTAACATTCGTTTAAAAACGTTCTTATTTTAGTTTAGATCCAAAAAAACGAATCTGCGACGCTCGATTCGATCCGTCGAGCAATATGTTAGAGCCGGAGCTTACTTTGAAGATAAATTTACAAAGTGCGGCGGCGCCGTGCGGTGACAGCGTGCGCGTTGCGCGGACGCATTGTCGCAGCTGCGGCTGGGTTGTTAGCGACTGAAATAATATGGATTATATGTAACAGAAATTCGGGCTGCGATTTAATTAATGGCGTTTTCCTATTCTTCTTTGATTCAGGTTGTTGCAACTTCAAAGGCAGTGTCCGACTTCCTGGAGTCGGGTCCGTTTCCAAGTGTATTCTTAAAATTCCTATTAACTGCATACTTCGGTCGAAATGTTAGTGTAGAACTTGCTTTTACATATTGTAAATTTTCATACTTGCTGTGTATGTATATAGGTTGTGATAGGTGTCTTCTTAATTAAACCACAGATTAACTATCTAAAAGCACGAAAGCTGTTCTTTATATAACGTAGTTTAGCTGGATTTTGGGAAATTAATACGATTGGGGAAAACCAGATCAGCCCGAGTACATACCTAATTAGTACCCCAATAAAGCAGTTATGTAGAGTCGCTTATACACGTGGTATACTTACGATTTTCTAACTAAAACTACCTTAAACACAACTCAGCTAGTTTTTTTTAAATTCCTGCATACGGATCGATACTAAAAACTCCATGCTGTGTATGTATAAATATATTATATGCTATCCAAGCCATTATAATACGTTTACCGTTTGTAACATATTCAGAAATACTTTGATTTTCTTAAATATGTAAGGAGTCATACATCACCTGTGTCGACGCATTGGCAACTGAATATTTGAATGAGCCGTCGAGTTTCACCCTTTTGTCAACTCGCGTTACTGTCAATGGATTCAGTATCTATAACTATGATATTATTGTTTATTACAGAAAATTAAGTGGTACTGCTGTATTCTTGTTCAACTTACCAGTAATTATATATAATCTATATAAATAAAAATCAATGTTGTTAAGCGCATAACTCAAAAATGGCTGGACCAATTCGGCTAATTATTTTTTTTGTATGTTCCTCAAGGTCCACGGAAGGTTTTAATTCTATAAAAAAATGCGTGGACAATTTTAAAAACGGGGACTATGCGGGCGAAGCCGCTGGCGCAAAGCTAGTCTTAAATATATTTTGGTTAGAACATGTATGTAGTGTATGCCTAAAATTAAATTTATTAATTAAACGTTAAATCGTAAACGGCAGAAATACCAAACAAGTAGTAAAGGAAACGATGGTTTTTATAAAAAACTGTTTCTATTTATGTCAAACAAAACGTCCTGGCTCGCAGGGCGCGTGTGTTACCTGTCGGGTCGCGTCTAAACCGATATTCGTTACGCGACTGACTCTCCTTTAGTGCTGACACATTGACTATTATTTCCATGAATAAAAAGTGACTTGACCGTTCTCGTTGACATTCGGTAGCTGGTATAATAAGCAGGAATTTACATTTCATCGGCTCATACGTCCCTCAGTTGTTTCTTGCGTTTTAAATTTTAAATGTATCCTTCGCTGCCACGCAGCGACTGCATTATCTATAAATTTTCCCATGTCGAAGTTTAATTTAAAAAGTTGACGGGTAAGTAATGGTAACGTAACCTTTAAAATTCGGCATTATAACGAGTAAAGTGGCCGCGTTCTACGCTCATTAATTACATACTCATTTATGCATGTAGAGTTGAGCTTGAAGACCCACCCGCGCCATCGTCGCCGCTCTTTAATGAATTTTTAACAAAAACTTAATTAAAAATCGTATCTCGCGTGTTCGAAGGAAATGAACTCATTCTTTGGACTCGCTGACTGACGGGTGAACTGACGGGCCCGTCATTATGAAGAGCGTCCACTGTATCTTGACCTGCTGTGCCCTCTGTTGCATACATACAATTGTGGCCCCCGGCAGATTCAACGAACAGTCAAAGGTCAAACTGCACTGGTGCAGGTTGTGTGTTTTGGAAATATTGTAGTTGACGAGGTATGCGGTAAATGTTATAACGCACTAAATTATTAATTATTGGTTTACGTAACCTTAACTTTAGTTATTCGTTAATAGGTTTTTAATAATAAATTCACGCTTGGTTCGAGTATTTACGTAAAAGTAAAACAAACAAATATTGTAACAAAGTTTTATTCAATTCTGAAATGTATTCAAGAGAAGAGACTCTATGAATCTGAAAGCGTATACCTTCCACCGTAGGTACAGTGAAGAACAATACGACGAAGTAAATAGAAACTCGAAATACCGGGAATACGGGTTTGAAGGCAATTCAAATTTTCTATTGTATTCGAATCATATCGCATACATCGGTAAGAAGGGCTTGTAAACATTTTTTCACGTCCACTCTAGGTGTATTGAGGTGGCAAAAAGTGTAAAAAGCCTCGCATGTAGGTATGAAGACGCTGGCTTCAACAAAACCAACACAGGGCGGCCACAAATTGGCGGTTCAGCGAGACGGGCACGTCGTGACTCCGCCGCCGCGCCGCGGGCGCATCCACTTACTGAGGACAGAGCATGAGCGGAGCGGATAGCGGGTATCTGTGGAACAAAACAAATACGTTAGCTTACATAAAATATCTTAAAATTAACAATAAATATATTGTAGGTATGCCGAAGAACTGTTGCTTAATGAGTCTACCGATTTCCGAAGTAGTGGAGATCATGAAACCCATACTATACGGTCTCCTTGAATTTGATGTAAGGCTAGATTTTTATCTGTCATTGGACAGCGACATTACCGAAGAAAAGAGATCTAAAGATAAAGTAAAAGTAACACAAGTTAAATATTCAATGTAGAGCTGAGAAATGCAAACGATTGGTAAAGAACTATGGTGTAATAAGGAAAGGATACATAATTTTACTGCAATACTTCTTGAAGATCGTTAGTCGGTAAAATCACATGACAGTGATTTTAAAATATGTATTTTGAAACTTTATGTACTAAGATTTAATTTGAATAATGGAAAAATCCAAGGAACAAATAATGAGATAGAAACCAAAGATATTATAAAATATACTTGGTTAGATGTACGTCCTAATAATTCAAAAAGTACAAATTTATTTATTACGCGCACATAAATTGTTTTAATAGACAGCTCAATAAGCCCGCACCCTTACGGGTCCAGTACGATTATTTGCTCAGTAATGGTAGAAATCCATTAAACAAGCTCCTTTTAGTGATTGAACAAGTACAAAGACTAGAATGCATTTTTGAATTGCATCCAGCCAATTTACAGGCACTAAATTGCATGGCATGGAAATGTGAGTTCTTTTTTGGACCTTTTTTATTATATTGCAAAATTAATTTGAGTGCTGAATTATATTTAATTCATTCACGTTGATTATTGTGAGAATGTTTATTGAGGCAACGAACGTTATGTATTTTCTGATACTTTTGAAAGAAATGATATTAGAAAGGAGGGCATCAAAATCTGCCCAAATGATGTACCGAAGGTACATTTATCGGAAAAAATACCCTGTATTACTGTGGTTAAAACTGAAGTCGTACTTTTTTATGCTTACTAGGGGATGAGAAAAAAATACTTATATTTGAAAAAAACGCACGCCATTTTGATTAGAGTTGCCGCGAATACTCGCTATTATTCGGTATTCGGCATTACTCGTCATTTTTTTGATATTCGTCGAATACCGAATAATAGCTAGTATTATTCGGCATTCGGCGAATAGTCGTCGAAAATAAACTTTTAACGAACAAAAGAACTAATGAGTTAATAAATTAAAAATTTAGAAGACCCCCGACACGAAATGTAATTTGCAATTTTGTGGTGGCGGCCATCTTGGATTTGTAATTTATTATTGTGTATAGTATTCTACTAGTCAAGCCCTTTCATTTGATACCCATATTGACGGAGTTGTGAAAAAATATGTAATTCGCTATTTTGTAGCGGCGGCCATATTGGACCGATTTTCATCAAACATAGCTCCCGACTAATTCACCTTTCAAATAAAAAAAACTAAATTAAAATCGGTCCATCCGTTGGGGAGCTACGATGCCACACACACACACACACGCACGCACGCACGCACACACACACACACACACACACACACACACACACACACACACACACACACACACACACATCATCCTTTTAAAAATGGAAAATAAATTTACTAACATATATGTAGGTATGTATAACATGAAACAGATTTCTTTAACTTTATTGTTTTCTTTTCTCACAACCTTAGAAGAAATTAGAAATATTTTTAATGTGTTTAATGTTTTTTTTATGTCGAATAATAATGTCGAGTTATTCGACTATTCGCCAAAGTGAATGGCGATTAATCGGTATTCGACTATTCGCTATAAACACTATTCGCGGCAACTCTAATTTTGATACACTATTATCAGTTTCATAGTGTTTTATAGTAAAAGCTGTCAACTTGACAGCTATCTGCTGTCAGTGTCAGTTTCGGAATGTCAGACGCACGCTATTATCGCACATTATCAGTTTCATAGTGATTTCATGTAAATATTGTCAACTTGACAGCTCTCATGTACTTACTTTGGGAAATTGGGACTTTTTAGGTTTTCCAAATGGCAACATACACTTTGGAGCTATAGTGTTGTGTTCAGTTTCAGTGCGACGTTAAGTTATAATAGTTTCGTCTAACCACTCAACGTTTACTGACTCTAAAATCCTGCACATTTCTGACTGTGACTATTATTGAATGTGGTAGTAATTTATTTTTTAAGTGCTGTTTTACAACCCACGGCAAGGCATTTTGACCCTTCACTGTCCGGTATCATAGTAAAATTTATAGTCGACGAAAAATATTATGGAAACTTAGTCACAGTGACGGGCTTTATTTCGCAAGAAATGTCTCGATAATTTAGTGGGCTGTTAGAAATATAACGCGATAAAATACTCATTTCTTCTTACAGTCTTATGTCACGCTAGTCGTTAAACAATATTTATGATTAAAGATGAATCTTTTATTGTCCTGCTGCAGAAATAGGAAGGCTTAATAATGATGACTTCGGATTTAATGTTGAGCTGCTTGAATATTTGATTGCCATAATTGTTTTTAATGATGAAGTTGTCAATGCTGATACAACACAACACTTCAATAAGTTTAAAGATGAGCTTAAGCTTAGAGAGACTACAGCTGTTGGCGACAAATTATCTAAAATTAATCTTATACAAGGATTTTCTTACGAACTTAGTTTTTTAAATTCTAGAAATGTATAATATGAATCTCTGAAATAATAATGTAACTATTGATCACAGTGAATTAGGTCACATTGAAGCGTTGCAATGCTTATAATATGCTAATCATAGTACTTTTAGGAGTTTTTAATATTGAATAGGTATTTCCGAAAGAAAAGTTTTTTTAACCGACTTAAAAAAGGAGGTTCTCAGTTTGACATGTATGTATGTGTAAGTATGAGCAAATATTTGCTTTGAAAGCTCAAAAAAATGTTCACATCCCGTTATGGTCATATATAGAGCATAATTTAAATATTAATTCACTTTACCACCGTGAAAATTAGTTACAATTCTTTTGTGAAACATACTTGAAAGCCACATGTTTTATAAGTAATCATAAAACCAGTAAAAAACTACACGAAACTAGCAAAAAGCTTTCACAACATACATTGCGTAAACTGTTCCATTACGGTTTGATTATGGGCACGCAACGAGCAATGTTTTGTTCAGCAAAAAAGCACAGTGGACGACCGTCACCGGACTTCATTTACATATAGGGAACATAAATTCTCGTTTGTAAGAACACACTGGCACTTTTATTGTGCAGTCTTCGTTGGCAGCAAAAAACTGTCAGTTTTTTTTAACGAGATAGACCACCGCTACATGACGACCTTTGATCGCGTCTATACAAATATTAATTCTTTGCATGTTGAAGCAGTGAACTAATCGTTTTTTATTGGTCACGGCGCTTGTACGGTCGTGAGCTTTTTGTGTGGGAGGTATTGATTCTAGAGGCAATTTGACGAGTATGGATATGCATGAAACAAGTATTACTTGTGTATCTGATTTAATATCGCGCGCGTTTCAAAAACATCGTAAGCGCCCAAGTGTGGGATTTTGATTTGGATTCCAGATTCGAAACGAAGTTAAATAATATTGAATCACACACTTAAGACGTTAAGTGTAGGATAAATGGTGCGATAAGAGTTCTTAATGCGATTTTAATGCAGTTATCACTTGTCACTACTTAGGACAAATTGTTTATTAACTTAAAAAGAGGACTGTATTATCAAAACACATGTCCTGATATCTGCGTTGAATATAAATGCGTGTTGTTTTTGGGATGTCGATAAGAAGCACTTTAGTGATCAAACCCTTTGGGTTTTATTTGGGTCCCATAAAATGATGTAAGTAACATGCGTAAAAGCAAATATCTTTCGTAGAGTACGAATTTTGGGACCGTTGTTGAAATATTTGTCGAGTTCTTATACAAATAGTATAAGCAATACTGATGTAGGTACATTTGCATTGGTGAACTCGTAAACGACAAACGGGCTATGTTCATTGGAAACAGTAAACATTATTTAATTTTATAAATACGAACGCGTATGTGCGGGTCGCAGAATGGCCGTTTTCACAATTCCAGCCAGCGAGAGCACGCTCATATTTTACGTATGATCATCAAAAACTTTGTAAAATTGATTTACAACAACCTCAGAGTGATTGCAGCGTCAATATATGAACAGGAATGCTAAAATTGTATGAGATATATTCAATGAACGCTCATTCATTCGTTAATTTTGTACGCCGCCGCAGTAATATTTAGTGGCTGTAAATATTACGGCTATAAAACAGTTCAGAATGTTCTTAATATTTAGCTCCCGTTATTTTAGGTGTCGGGTTTTTATGTATTTTTACATGTTATATATTATGTTTGTAGGAAGTTATGACATACATCGGTACAATATTGTTTATAAACAAAACTTTTATTTATGGATACATGCCAAGGTGTGGAAGTTAGAGGCTTAAATATGTCTCTATGGGAAGATTAGAGGATAAATCGTTTTGAACAGATTTCTCTGCGGACCCGCCTTAGATTCCACGATGGCGGTCTGCCTCAGAACCCTATAATCAGTGTTTCAAAACTTTATTTTTGTTTGGAAAGTAATCTTTTGTTATTAGCAAATAAATCAATACTATATTCAGCTTGGGATGCAACGCGTCGCATCAATTAATAGTAGTTTCTCATATTTTATGAGACACATTGGGATCGACGATTATGCTGTCACCCCTGGGCAAATTATGGCCAAATTTACTACCAAAATCTAGTCACTTGTTATAAGAAAGGAGTTTTCGTATCTTATAATCATTTGTTAGTCGCACGAAAGCGACGATATAGTTTTGATCAACCAGTTACGATTTTATACCTATGTATATTTACGTTAGAATCAGTGGCAAATACGTTGGGTGGCGTATAAAGTGTTTGGACATGTTCTTTCTAAACTTCAATGATTACTTTGCATAGTTTGAATTATTTGCATTTGTGCAATTGGACGCAAGCGCAATGGTAGGGTGCCCAAATATTCAACATTACAGGATACAGAGCCGAACACTTCCAAGTTAATTCGATTGATCATCTAAATTCTACATAATAATTTCTGAACGTATATTACCAGGAAATACCCATTTGTTTTCCTCAGTACAATCTTATTTGAGCGGTTTATCCACAAAGTTTATATGCAATGTTTTCTTTCAATAAACAAAGCTGAAAATCACGTTGTCGTTGTCTGGCAGTCACATCTGTTGTGTGATCGCTTGTTCGGATCGCGAACAGTTTTATGTGGGTATAAATACTGGCCGATCTGTCCCCGTGTTTGCGCGCCTTGAGAAGGTTACCTTCATTATGTTACGTGCACATAATGAGGATGCAACTTTTGAAAGAATGTGTGTCATATAAAGACAAATGAATACAGAAAATTAAATAAGTCAAAGCCAAAAGTTTTGTTTGAAATAGACCTCATAGATAAATATGTACTTTACATAAAAAATAAATAGCAAGTAAGAGCTAATCAGCTCCAACAGACAGCACACGTTCACAAACATGAAGTGTGTGTACACATTGTGAAATGATAAAAATAAAACTAAAATAACTAAGTTTATTTTTGATATGGGTAGTAGTAGTAGTATGTAGGATAAATAGAACACCTTTGAGAGTAAATAGTGATATAATTAAATTAATTATGAGAAATCACACGTAATCTAAAATTAACTATGAACTATTGTTGATAAAAAATAGGTTCATTTCTGTTTGGTTAATTAAGCCGCTAATTATATCAAAATCTTTACTTATCTCAGATTCATCTACAATTGAATGAAATCATAGTTGTGCCGAGATACATAAAAAATGTTGCTTTCTTAAAAAATCCCCATAGATATGCTTACCTACTTTGGGTTGTCGGACCATTTGGTGGAGGGGCGTGCCAGACATGCTGCTTTTGCGGATTCTTTTATCTATGGGGAAAACAAAAACAGGTGGTTTATTTGTATACATATACTTCTAACATCTACAAATTGGTCTGCGGAAGTGATTATATCTGCTAAATCTTTTTTCAGTTGTTCATGACTTCTTAAGAGGCCGTGCACAAATTTGACTCAATTTTTCAAAATTTGATTCAATCGAGTTCTATGTTTCGGCTCGAGGTTGGGCGTAGTATCGTATAAACAATTTTGATCTTTTCAATAATAAATATCACAAATAAATGATGGCCCGATGGTTACTGGCGCGATCGAGTTTTTGCGCTCGATAATATAGCTCAATGTATCTATTATTTTCACAGTGAAAATATTACTTTTTTGAAAATATAAATTTACGTTCTATTTAAAGGATAACTTAAGTTTAATACACTATTTTTTAAATTTCGTAAAAGTGCCTCTAAAAAATAGAAAAAAATATATATTTGACTGGAAGTTTTCCAAAAATAACATTATTTCATCATTTTTTTTTCTGGTATATTTTGTATAAAACTTGAAAAAAGTAACCTGGCTCTCTAAAAGAAGAGTATGTACTGTATTTAATACATATTTTTTACATTCATAATTACTTATAGTTTCTTGGCTAGCGACGATCAAACGTCACTCGAACGCAACTTTTCGGAAAAAGAGTTGTCAATATTCGTGATTTACCACTAATATGGAAATAATTTAAAAATCCACTTTGGCTCTCTAACATAAAAGGAACTGTTCTTTTCAATTCATGGCTCAGTTTTTATTTTCCCCTATTCGGTTCCTTGCAATCGATGATCAAAATGTGTCAAAATGGGTCGATTTGTAGGACGGACCCTTAAGTCTAAAACCAAAATCATATATTTTCTAGTATTGTTCTCATGTAAGTGACTACCTGTCTTCATGAGCAATAAAGATCTTTCAACCGATCTCTTATCAAACAAACTACGGTACATTTTCCTCCTTTCCTCAAAAGGAAAGCTAGCCCTTACAAAACTCGGCTTTATAGAGTTAAGTCTGTATACAAACTTCGTGACAATATCGTCTGCGAATTGCGATCAAAACTTCTTTGTTACGCCGCGCAGTTTGCGCTCACTCTAATTAAATGTGCGGCCTGTAAGGAAAAGATTTTGTCGCGACGATTTCAGATTTAAGTGAAACTTGTCGCTTGTCTCCGCTCTCGTGTAGGTGTGTATTGTATTGAGATCCTTACGATGTCTAATAATTTAAATAAAAAAATATGCATGTGAAGTTAAACTGGCTATTTGAAGAGATTTGCTGAATGCTGTTGTCTTATTTCTGTGTGATTGTGTCGAAGGTATTTTAGAAAGAATAGAAGGCCATTTCAACCCGTGTTACTACTCAACGGAAATAACTTTGAAGAAATAATACCTACATGCAAATCGACATATTTACGGTTTTTTTTCAGCGCTCAATTCTCTAGTAGTATGTCAATTGAATGCATATTATTTTAGTTTCATAGTTTTTAACATTTACTCGTCGTATTACAGTTGCGAGTAAAAGCTACGTCACGTAACGTTTGCTTATGAATCCGTGCTATTCATAAAGTTAAGGGTATTCAACTACCCTGAATAATAAGTTAACCTTTACCCACATTTTGTTTATATATATAAACATCTTTTATGAGAACAAATCCATACAAATGCTTACTTTAATTGACTTAAAAAAATGTTGTTATTGTAGGCGGAAAGTCAAATACAAAGCCGGTTGCCATAATAGGCGATAAAAAAAACAAGTTGCATTCGTGTTGCCAGCTAAAAATGCCGTTTACATAAGACGATCATCACTCATGTGATAATAGTGTATTCATGTAAATTGTACTCATTAGCTGTCTCGATTCTATTTGCGTTTCATACAGAAGCACCGACTAAATAATTAGTTGTATGAACGTTTGTTATTTACACTCGTGTTATTCGATTACCATAGAACGTCGGACATCTTGTTTCGACACATTCGAATTTCGAACATGTTAGACAAAAAGTCGTTATGAAATTACAAAAATATAGTAATATTTATTGAAATGCTGGTGCAAGAGGCCCTAAGTTTCATAAAAATAAATATGATTTCATGTAATTGCCGTTGATTAAGCTTCGTTAAATAGTACGTATTATTTAAATTACGTAATTTTAAACGAGCAGACCACCTTCAACTGCACCAGAGGCATTGCTGATGTGTTGTCAATGCTGAAAAGCCCCTTACCGACTGCGAAGCAACCTTTACCATTGCTACATGCAACTTTAACCTCCGAGATGCGACTGAGAATTTTATAAAAAAAAATAGTTAGCTGGACATGACAATCTAACCCAAAGACCTAACTACACCAATGAGTTGGTATTTTAGCCCTAGAAAGGATTTATAGGCTAGTTAAATGGGCCTTAAGAGCGAGTCAAAATGATTTAATATATTTTTTTACTTCAACTTTAGACACGTTCACCAGTAAAGTCATTTCGTTCACACAAGATTCGGCTCCATTTAGTTTACGATCAGGATAACGATTCGTGTTAAGAACTCTAAATAGGTTTTAAAGTATCCATAGTCAATTAAAGGGAAAGCCGTTGGGTAACATAATATTTTAGTGTACATTCTTACCTATCTTATCCAAAACAAGAGTTATAACGATGCACTTAAAGTATGAACACATGATTTTATGAATACAACCATAAAATCACTAATGATATTATGGGGTTATTATACAAACAAGATATTTCGAGTAATAACCCCTATGAATGGGAGCCTACCTTACAAGACGCGCTTTAATTGGCGGTTTAACTGATAAAAGCCGCTGTATTGTTATATTACGAGCGACGGACGCGCAGACACGGGGGAAACTTGTGAAGTTTATAAGCAAACAGAAAACCTGCTCCCACAACTTTAGTTTGTTCCTTGTTACTCATTAATTTATGAAACTCAATAAAATGATTCATTTATTCAAATTCATATTTGCGAATCCAATAAAGAAGTTTATATGAGCTGTTCGAAAAAAGAACTGAAATATAACTGCACCGGACATCATTAAATTAATATTAATTACGGCATTAATAAAGAAAGATTGTCGTGTCTCTGAATTCTTTGTATTGGGGAACGAAACGAACGAACGTTCATCGAACGAAATTTGTTTGTGCTGAACGATTAATTTTTTTTTGTTTTACTTCGATGAAACACAGTCCTTATATCTGTTGAAACATAATTCTGAATAATGAAACGCGTGTCGTTAATACATCACTCTGTTGGACAATAACACGGGACTTGTACAATGCGAGCGAAATTACATGGGCTCATATTGACCGAAGCAAATAAATATTTTGAACTGACGTTTGGATACAGTTTTTTTGCCTTTTTGTAACTAAAGACAAAGGCAATATCCGCCCACGACGCCGGACGAAGGGCACCGAAAATTATTATGGACTGTGTTCACTTTCCGAGGCATTCCACGACTAATGATTTTGAGAGATACCCTCCCCTTGAATGTAAAACGACCCCGCCCCTCGAATGAATTGAAACACTGACTGGAGATTTTTTATTTATATTTATTAATTGTTGTTTTTCGACGACTGGTGGCCGAACGGGGCAAAAAGTCTTGTTCTATTTTTGAAATCGTTTTATAGAATGAGCGTTTTAGATGAATTATGGCTCGGGAACTTTGTGCCTCCCACGAAAATTCGATTATAAAATTCGGACAGAGACAAGATTTGTCTAAAAGGAATAATAAGTAACTTAATTGCAAGTTTTATGAAGCAGAAGTCATATTATTTATTTTGATGGTTCGAAAGATCAGGTTCGTGGTATAAAGTAATATGTTAAATGGTCTTTGAACAGTGTATCAGTTGGCATGTTTTGACGTTTCGAAGTGGAGTTACATCTAAATCTTGGCTAAACTTGTCTAACACCCACTCGGTGCATGAACGTATTATGGCAGGTAATGTCTGGTGCTAAGTATAATTTATTGGTGTCATATTTCAGTGTTATAGTAACGAAGTAGTTACAGGATTAGCATTAATGTGATATAATTAATATTGATATGAATAAGGAAGCCGTTGCCGGTAATAATAAAGTTAATCTCTTGTGGTTTATCGCCTATAATATTTGGTAGCGATATATTTTGATTTTCATGTCGTATTAAAGATTTGTTTTAGAATAAAATTAAAGACTACATTTTATTAATCACAAATCATCTGAATGCGTTTCTTAAGGGTCCGTCCTACAAATCGACCCATTTTGATACATTTTGATCATCGATTGCAAGGAACCGAATAGGGGAAAATAAAAACTGAGCCATGAATTGAAAAGAACAGTTCCTTTTATGTTAGAGAGCCAAAGTGGATTTTTTAAATTATTTCCATATTAGTGGTAAATCACGAATATTGACAACTCTTTTTCCGAAAAGTTGCGTTCGAGTGACGTTTGATCGTCGCTAGCCAAGAAACTATAAGTAATTATGAATGTAAAAAATATGTATTAAATACAGTACATACTCTTCTTTTAGAGAGCCAGGTTACTTTTTTCAAGTTTTATACAAAATATACCAGAAAAAAAAATGATGAAATAATGTTATTTTTGGAAAACTTCCAGTCAAATATGTATTTTTTTCTATTTTTTAGAGGCACTTTTACGAAATTTAAAAAATAGTGTATTAAACTTAAGTTATCCTTTAAATAGAACGTAAATTTATATTTTCAAAAAAGTAATATTTTCACTGTGAAAATAATAGATACATTGAGCTATATTATCGAGCGCAAAAACTCGATCGCGCCAGTAACCATCGGGCCATCATTTATTTGTGATATTTATTATTGAAAAGATCAAAATTGTTTATACGATACTACGCCCAACCTCGAGCCGAAACATAGAACTCGATTGAATCAAATTTTGAAAAATTGAGTCAAATTTGTGCACGGCCTCTTAACAATTAAATAATTCACTATTTTGCGCTCTCATAATTTTGTATGTGGTAACTAGAAAAAGTTTGAATACCCTCTCTATTAGGGCGGTATAACTTATCAGAATAACTAGTTACGCCAATTTCAAAAGTTAATAACCGTATCCTCATACGTTAAAGTTCCCGGAACTTTTGAATATTGCGACCAAACTGTGAAGCGTATAACCGCAATGTCTCTTCCTGTGTAAAATATTTTATCGCCCCTGCTTTTACTATTATAATATTTAAAACAAGAATTTACTACATTTAAAAAATATCTAGCAATTTGAAAACCTCCTTTTTAATTTTTCGACAGTTGAAAATGAGAATTGCATAGAAGCACGTATAAAGAATAAAAAAATATTTCAAATATCGAACGCGTCGTCTGCTTGGAAATAGTAAGTGAACTTTGCATAGTTTTTTCATTATTATCTCCTTGATTATAACCATGAATCTGATACCATGAAGTAACATTGAGTTATTTGTTTTTAATTTTGTTACAATAATTATTTAAAGCATTTATAACAGTAGCGTAAGTCGTGACTGCGTGTAATAGAGTTACTTCCGCTATGAAATCACTTGTGAATTCATACCAGTGAATCACGTGATATTTATTATTTTATGATTAAGTCACTCGTGTGGGTAATAAGTGAGGTCTAGTAAATATATGTGCTTGGTATAGGAAGCTATATTTTCCCACGAGTTATTTGGAAGTTAATGGTCTAATTGTATATCAAAGTCAAAGTCAAAGTCAAAGTCAAAGACAAAGTAAAAATCAAATGTTTTATTTCAATTAGACCATATCAATAGGTACTTTCGAAAACTTTCGAAAAAACTTATCTAATCATCATCATACTCTTAGCCTTTTCCCAATCATGTTGGAGTCGGCTTCCAGTCTAACCAGATGCGGCTGAACATCAGTATTTTACACGAAGCGACTGCCATCAGACCTCCGCATCCCAATATCTAGGCAATACAGATACTCGAAGGATAGACTGGTTGTCAGACTTTTTTTTTGGCTTCTGACTTCCATTAACGATAATTGTTTATCTAATATTAAACGTAATTTGAATAGAAGTGCGCAACTAATATTTATATGAATGCTAGTGTTGTGCGTTGTGTAAGTACGTGGATGATTCGTTAAGCAGCTATATAGATAATCTGAGAAACTAGAAAACTCTTCAAATTAATAACGTCTTTTTGCTTTAGCATTAAAAATAAAGGAAAGTTTTTTTAAATACCCAAAAAGATATTATTTATATAATAATTAATTATTATCCACAAATACAAAACTAACGATTTTGGTAACTTAAATATATTGGCAGGAAGTAGTTTCTGATATAAAACGTTTTTAATACCTGTTTGAGGTTGCAGGGTGTGTGTCCATCGTTACGGCCAAAGGTCGTCTCGCATTTGATTTTGACATTACACAATGACCAAATGAACGAAATTTACGCTTCAAACATGAAAGCTGATCGCAATGTTACTCAATGCTCCAATCAATGACGACCTTTAGTGCTCTTACGTGAGAGAGCTTGAGAAAACAGCGATTTTAAAATATTAGAATAAGTGTATATGTGTATGTGAGCCTTAACATTATCAACCTACATAACTACCACCAATTTTTTTATAAGATTTGTTTAAATATAACACGAAAGTAGTTTAACAGCAATGCTTACAAATAGTAGAACTTACAAATACATTATAGTTATAAAAGTTAGCAGACAATGTATACCTATATATGTATTTACAAATTCTTGTCACAGTTTAAAAAAACTATTCGTTTTCAGTGGATTAATATTTATTTATTACTTTCTGAAAATTTTTTCTTTGACGTAGTTCACATACATAAATTAGTATCACAGTGTGAGTATAAGCAGTGGTTCATCGATATTGATGATGTTGTTGTTAAAGCAGCTTTGAACGTTTCATTGCTTCTATTAAAGTAGACTATGGTATTTCCATGAAGTTCAAATTTTGATGTTTCAAATTTTTCTAGTATGCTCTTGTTATTCACACAGATCTATCAATAATTCAACGTGGTTCGTTGTCCATTAAAATTTCCATTGTCACATACTGATTACACTCTAATGAATTCTATTCGAATCGATTCGTCAGTAGCGTGACGTGATGCGAATACAAGTGTTAGTATTTACCTTGTTGTTTTTGTTTTCTGTCAATGACGGGCCCCGGATATGACGAGAAAATCTTTCATAGTTGTATAGATTATTATTGTAGATCTGTGACTCAATTTAATCTATGAAATAATTTCAATTCTTCTGTTTCGAAGCTAGTCTAGCCTTCCGAAATTCATCTCTCATTCAACTCGATGGGGGTAACGAAGTCTTTGAAAAAAATTAACGTAATCATCAATTGTCTATAGTTTCATTATGAAAACTATGATTTACTTTAAATTATCCATTCAAAGTTTGTCTCTTTAAAACGTAACGTAGTGACCCCTATAGATCCCTTTGTATTGATAGTAATCAATCAATATGGTGGGCATTTCCACAAAATTGACATGGGTATGACACGTCCTGTGTCAAAGAGGTGAAAAATGTGGTGTGTAGTCATCAGTCTAAGTTTACAGGTAATTTTGTTTACATAGTGCAACGGCAAAATCATAATTATTATGATAGGACGTGGCTTCAATGATCAATGATGTTTGGCTGAGGTTTTTGCTGAGACCACGGGTCTGAATATTCCAAGTTTAAGTTCAAATGTTTTTTTTTAAGCTTTTACAAGCACTTATGAAACGTTAAATGATTCTAGATGCACGGTTCCAAAAAGTTGATCCTCATTCCGGCAAGAAACTCCATGGACACTTTTAAAATAGGAGTTGTTACAATTTTTCACTGGTTTTGATTTGCTAATTATACTGCTCAATTTACAAATAGAGTACCTATTGCTCATATGGAGTCATCAAATTGATCCTATCTCTCTTCAAAGTGACATAGGACATATAAATTTGACTTCCATTCTAAGTCAGTTTTATATACTTATTTCAGGGTAGTGCATGCACAAGTTTGTGCTAATCTTCATACCGGTAAAGCTATTTAGCGAAAAAATAAAACTGTACGTGTGGTCCAACCTATGAAGCATGCAAGCAGCCTGATGTGAGATAACACGAAGACAAAAAATAACACGCAATACATTGAACGTAAAACAATAGTCCCAAATTCGAGTTGCGATGTTCGTAATTATTTTGATTGGTGCTCACACTTGATACAATTAATCATACGGTTTCGTCCGCACTGTCTGCGTTTATTAATCGCATGTAATCGCAATGGCCACACTGTAAATGTGTTAAACTGATTAATGGACGCCGAATCAAATTTGATTATCTGAAAGTGCTTTATGTTGTGGTGTTTCACAAAATACAATATGTTGCAAAAACATTATGAGTGGTCAGTCAACCGTGGCGTTCATAATGTTGTTCCGTAGACAGAATTTATTAACTTTTGACCGTAACATTCATATTTTACTCTTTTGTTGTTATAATGAGTATTTTAGTCTCAAGGACTGCTAAGAATTTTGGGCTTTGACACTACTCCATTTAAGTTCCCTGCATGAATAGCCTGGCAAAGCCAAAGAAATGAAATTAATTGACAAGACTGTATGACGGTGAAACGGAAAAAATGTGTTTATTAGTTAGGTACCTTCCTACAGTTTGTCCAATATTACGCTATAGCTACATTATTGGGACTTCAGATTATCCAAATTTCGAGGATAACTTAACATAACATTACGCCGGTAGGGGTGGGAAAGTGGAGTGCTTATATACACGCTTAATGCCATTATCCGGGAACATGTATTTTAAACTGCTACTGAGAATTGCATAGAAAAATCGAATAACACTATATTTGACCTGGAAATTAGACCCAGGATCCCACGGACATCAGCTGCACTTGCGACCAATAAGTTTCAGAATATTCCATAGTTACAAAGGTGTTTTTTTATTTCAAGTTTCGGAGTCATTACCACTATTGCACGTTAGCTATCAATATTTCTTGTGACAAAATGCTGTTAAAATTCAACCAAAATTCGCGATGTCATCCAATGTGTCAAAATTGCAATCGGTTTTTTTGTTGACATTGTCTGACAATGTTGAGCATCGTTATTTTGAGATTTTATTTGTTTTTTATAGTGTTCTATTTTTGAATCATTATTTTAAAATACTCTTTTTCTATTGTAATGATAAAAACAGTCAGTATTCAATAATGTAAAACATGAATCACCTGTTTGTCTCACGTTGTATTGCTGCTGACTAAGTTTTTACTGAGTTTATAAATAGTTTTGTCAACTGTAGTATTTCCTTTAAATACATCATAATTATAAATAGGTGTACATATTTATGAATGTTTATAATAATACTAACTAATATGAGATCGCTCCATTTAAAATGTTTGCAAACACTATTTTTTTTTTCCTAAACATTTTTATTATAATGCTCAAAGTTAAACGAGTATAAATTTCTCTTACCTTCATGGTATACATTTACATAAAATACTAACCGTGGAAGTTGCATTTTTTCCCCCGTTTTTGTAACATTTTTATTGATACTCCGCTCCTATTGGTCGTAGCGTGATATACATATAGCCTTCTTCGTTAAACAGGCTATCTAGCACTGAAAGATTAAATCGGATCAGAAGTTCCAGATATTAGCGCGTTCAAACAAACAAGTAAACAAACTTATAGTAAAGTATAGGCTTGAATCTTATAACAAAATATTTAACTAAAAATCATTATTTTTTCAACTTGCTTAATTTTTTTGTGGTTATTATTTAGCAAACGAGTAGATGAGCTAACTGATCGCCACCCATGGACATATGCAACACCAGAGGCGTTGCTATGCGTTGCTGATGCGTTGCGTTGCATATTGTAGACAGGGACCGACTGCAAAGAAACCATAATCAATTTATTCTGACATCGAAATAATTATAACCAATTTGTTTGATATTGATATCAAAGAACATGGACATTGCCATAAAGATAAAAGATAAATATTTATTTATGACATCGCAAAATAAAAGTTCCGAAGTCCTAATTGAGCGTTCATCGGCTTTACGAGAATTTTATCTTTATCTCGTACGAGACACCCAATATCGGTGCCATAACCTATAAAACTGTTATTTTATAAGCGGTTTAATATTTTGAATATATAACTTTTTATATTTTTTGTTCCCCTTTTTAGAATACCGAAAATAAAGTTTTATGTAAATTATAATTTTATAGATTTCAGTTTTTTATGAATACCGACCTACCGGTCCTCTCTGTCTTATACACGCAGTTGAATCCTTTCATAACATCCGGGAGAAACCAGTACAGGCATCAAATTATTAATAAATAGATAGATGTATGTATATGACGAATCAATATCAGTCAGTAATTCCAAAGTCATCCCATCCCATCTCTATAGAGTAGCCAAGGTCACGAATCAGCCGTAAAAAAACAATCTCATAGCGATTAAAAATCATTAATCAAGATATCTGCCCAATAGAAAAAGAAAAAAATACTCGCTATAGACAACCGTTCCGCGAAAGCGATAGCCAATCAAAATAAAGTTATTATTCTCTTGATTAATTTAAATCTTGTTCTATAAACATTAATAAACATCTTATTTGGTGATTATGTATGTAACAGCGTAACAACCGGGCAGAGCTAGAAGTGACCGGTCGACTCGCACATGTAATTTGGACGGAAATGTCGGAAAAAGTTAATAATTATGTAGGAGTGTAGGGAAATAATAACTGCTCATTATTATCATTTACTGTAGGAGCGAGGTCGGTGTCCAACCGGCTCGCTACTAATGAGCGCTGTGTTTGGACTTAGTGTGGACATGTTCCATTTCTTTATGTTGCATATCGAACACAGTGGATTTCTTATACTTGGACTCAAATGCCAAGCGTGATAAAATTTACTCCAATTTTCTGGTTGTATATTGTTTTGGTAATGCAAGTCCTGTCTGAAGGTAGTAAGGATCAGGATCCTGTATTGCAAGTGTGTTCAAATATTTTTAACTCAAATATCCGAATGGGATTTAAATTATGTACGAGTACTATAAAGTAATACAACTTTTGGCGGTTTCCACAAATGCCTTAGAAGTTTCTTACACACAAGTAAACGGAACTATTTGTATTCTGGTTTAGAAAAAAATCCCCTATCTCTCAGTTCATTGAGTTTCACATGCAATAGGCCTAATGCTTCTAATTGTAGCAAATCCGATTCAAGTAGCCAACCGACGCAGAAACTCCTTTTACGCCCGAGGGCACACCAAAAAACGGGCGCATCCACAAAATTGTAAACGTATTTCTAACGACCCGACAAAACAACTAATAACGAATAATTCACTCACCAAACACTACAGAAGACTACTAAACATTTTTTCTACTCATAGACAAAATAAAACAACATATGGATGTCGTTATATTTCTTGTGCCTTATTATAATCGGCGTCAGGTATACAAGTTTTCTATTGTTGCGCGTTTTTTTTTTTTCGGAAATACAAATAGTTTTAAAATTCGATCGCTACCTGCACACGAGTGCGGATTTTCGGAATTTCGTTTTTGGAAAAAAATTGATGCTCACCGCAAACATTGTTTTTGTGCTTGTTTGAATTTAAATCCGGCTGTGGCAGGGGCACACAACCTTTAGAACTTTATTTAACTTTGAAACTAACAGGCCATTGCTGGAAATACAAGACGTATATTTTCTTTAAAAAGTTAGAAACAAGAAAATATATATACCGTCTATTTATTATAAATTGCCAATTTTATCATAAATAGACAGCAAGCAATATATAATGTATAAACATTGTTAAGTAATTGACTAGAACCTACTATTCACGAGGCAACGAAGGCCTAAATAAATAAGTAATAAGGTCATAAAACCCGAATCTCTACTCTAATGACAGAGAACGATCTTTAAATTATTCATAGCTGCTATTATTTGTAAATTGTTTTTAATTACAACGAGGTTTCTAATCGTTCCAATAAAAAATAGTTCGTGATCCCTGATCCCACGCCACAGGGTATTAGAAAAATAACAAAAGTTAAATGTTGCAGATCTTCACCGTATGGCGCAACCGTCAAATAAAGTAACGTTTTTTGTAATGAGTTGGTAGCAGTACATGGCTGGTTCTTATGTAAAACTTGGTGTATAATCTTGGAGAAATCCAGCAATGGATAAAGATTTTGTTTTTTATATTGGCTATAAATCTTGCAAAGGGCGGGTGGTGATGCGACGTCATACTGCGGCGGCGGCACGAATTTATCTTTGTTTATAAGATTGTTAAAAATTAAGACGATTTTTTGCATTGTTAACTTTTGTCGTAATCGACAGTAATTTATTTATTTAACGACGCGAGGATGATCATTGGTGATGTTTTCGCCATTTTTATTAGATAGTTCCTTTTTTGAATTGCTGATTAATGATGAGAAATGAACGTGTCCAGCATAAAGCCAGTAGTAATTTAATCAAAGGTATTTTTTAATGACACGACATTGTTACCTAATGGAATATAAGTGCCAAATAAACATTGTTTACATCGATGCATGGGATGTTTAAAGACTGCGAATTAGCGTCTGCATGACAGTATGAGATGGAATTTCACATAATAATTGCGGTGGTACAAGTTAATGGAATAATTATAATTATATGAGAGGCAAAGGGGCCGGCGGCCACCCGCTGTCCGCGCCAACCTCGCCGATTGTTATACCCAAAAAAAAGCAATTAAAAAATGAGCCAGTAAGATATTACATTGGATTGTGAAAGAAAAACCTTTTTAGGTCCCCATTCTGATGACCTGAACTTTTTATGTACCGCCTATCTTATGATTTGTAAATGACATTCACACAAAATAGTTACAATGTAAACGTAGTGGGAAATTGAAATTTTACTCTATGGATTGCAATTCGTAACGCAAAAAAATCTATTACGTGCTCTGCCAAGAAATTCGGTCACTATATTATAATGATGGAATTTCTGGTGTGAGATTGGATTAGGATAGAGTCGAAGGCGTTACTATTGTCAAGTTTTTATTGATTGTGAAGTTGGATTTTAATAACCCGAATTGTTGGTTGTCAGTTTGAAGAATTGCTGTTTCCAATACGTTGAGCGGTGAAAGTGATGCTAATCGAACTTGTGGATGTTGGCTATAGGGACTAGCCTTTTGGTTTTGCTTTTGCTGTTTAACAATTCTGATTCATTCTGCTTATAAACTCTGATGTTATTTGTTAACATCATTCAAACATCATTGTTTACTAACACTTAACTAGCAACCAAAAAAAACAACATTACGTTTTCACGATGACCGGTTGACCAATAAATAGTTCGATAGATTGACTTCAAAATGACTCAAAGTTTGTAATTTTGTCAATCAGCACAGGAGACACAGACACCATTATAGAATACACGTAGAAGAATTATCAATTCTTCTTCAGGGTTCTTTACAAGAAGCTCTTATATTGTAAAGTATACCATTCATCTATATGTTGTTCTCACTTTAATATTTTTCTCAATAACCTGACTGATTGATAATCAAATCCAGTTTTATAAATGTCAACAACACTACATTTTAATCAACAAATCAAGTTTCAGATGAGTACAGTGAGAAAAATAAAATACTTACCAATTTGTACAGTGTCGCAAGAGCAACACATAGCGCCACTTATGGTGTTGGGCAACTCGGAGACGTGGAGTGCACTCACCACGATGCCACTTCATTGAGAGTCTTTGCTCACCCCATAGAGCTCTAACTGTTAGGAGTGACACTTTGGACAATGAATAAGATTTTGTTTTATCTCTTTAACAAAAATTTTAAGCTTTCTCTTATGTTTTAAAACTCATGAAAGATTATGCACATTTAAGTAATGAAATTACCTAACTTGATAGCACTAGCATTATTGCTGTGGTCTATTTCTAGTTTATCTCCAGAATTTAAGCATATAGACAAGATTTTGAGTCCACTAGGTACCTATACTTAGAAGATTGTCACGTAGCTTAGGCGCCATTAAGAGTGCCATTGATGTTTATCAACTAAAATGGAACTGATGCGTGGCACTGACTCCAACTAATATAAATTAAAAAGAAGAACATCAACTAACACAAAATAGAGGTAGAAGAGATATCAAAAGTAAGACTGCAGTTGACAGAACAAAGAAGATGCAAGATTTTAACTTCAGGAACGGTTACTGTAGTTTTGCAAGTGTGTGTTGTGGGTATTGCAAGTGAAGAATTAATTGCTGTTAGAAAACTTCCCAAAGCTTGAAATAACAATTATTCCAAAATCAAATAACCGTATAAAACAGGAACGATGCATCATAAGACAATTAGTTAATTCCATACTTGAAAAAATAAATACATGCAATTAGTAATCCTAATAAGCGAAGATGAAAGTTGGTACCAATATGAGATATAATTGGCCGGGAACGATTCTATGGGAAGTACGTGTTTCGTATTGCGAGTGAAATTGAGCTGTCAGCCGTGTGTGTATTAACAAATGGGTCCCTATGAATATTAATAAAGCATGCTATACATTACGTTTGACTAGCTTGCCGCCTGACATCGCCCGTCCAACTTACGTGATGTATTATGGTCCGATTAGATAACGCACGTTACTCTGCCTACTGTTATTCAAAATAAGTTTTTTATAGAAATCATCGAGATAAACATGTGGTTTGACAACCTTTTTTTAATTATTTTCAAAGATATGCTGTTATAAGTTAAAGAAAAATATTTGGGCTGTCAATACTACCTGTTTGCTTTCATAAATCTGTCTAATTCTTTGAATTCTTACCACGCATAATTAACCTTTTTAGGATTCTGTATTTGATCATAGGGATCGTTTATTTATAAGAGTAGTTATTATAGAATTCTTAGAAATGTTAGCAGTAGAATCTTTTAATCACACATTTAAAACATATGAAACTATTGACGGCCATATTAAAACAAAAGTTTTAATAGGAAGAAGTCTCCTCTTTCAACTTTTTGTGTAATTTTGTGCTTAGCTTAGCTTAGTTTGAAGTACGGAACCTTCAACTGCACCTAAACTTGAACTTGAATGATTTCTACTAGTAGCCGCGCTATAACTTTTAAAATGAAAATATTCGTTGTGGCATTTATATTAAAATATAATACTTATGAATGTTATTTAACAAACAAACATACAAGCAGTCGCCGCTAATATGTAACCATTTATTAGGAAAATGGAATCAGTGCTGACTCTGCTTCAAATGATTTATAGTTTGACTTATGTGATAGTTATTATCATAATGAAAACAAATAAACCAGGGGGGCTAGACAAGTTGCATTTTGACATTCGAATCGACAAACAAAATATAGTGACAGCCCAATTTGTCGAAAGCTTGTGTCATTTCCATACATTTTGTTTGTCGATTCGAATGTCAAAATGCAACTTGTCTAGCCCCCCTGATCATTACTCAGATATTGAACTTCGATTGCTTCAAGTTCTAGTTGTTAACTTCCGTTCTATGCCTTTTTAGGATGGTCTCATTTCCTCTTAATAGATTTGAGAATTTAGTTTCGGTACGGAATTTGTTATGGGAGATACGGTTTACATCTGTTTACTTCAATGTTTCTTTTTCCTGTTTCGCAGTCTGTCGAGTAATCAGCTTCCACGCTACGGGTCGCACTTTCGATTCACGTACGGAACAAACAAATGTATAGCCTATAGAGTGATAGTCTGTCTAGTTCTAGTTTTGAGTGTATGTGAGAATTTGTGTTTGTAAATACATGGTTAGAGTACGCTAGTGCATGGCAACGCAAATAAATTGCTTATTTATAAAAATATATAACTTTTTGAGTAAAACCAATCTTAGCTTTTCTCATTATTTCTTAATTTATTTATTTACACACTAAACAAAACATTTTGTGCTGTCTTTTTGTATTTTTTAAGCATTCTAAGTTACCATTAATTTTTTGTAATGATTTGTCTCTATTAAAATAATCATTGTGCTGATTTAAGACTTATTTTAAAAGAAGTAAGAAGAAACTGTGCTTAATTATCCTAACATCCTATTTTCAGTGCTTCCGCCTGAAGTGAAAACATTACTAACACTAGGTCATCTAGGTGTCGTATGATTAATATTTTGCGAAGCCTTTGCTTACATTGTATTGATGGGACTTAACCTCTAGCCTGTATTGTTTACGGTGTTTTCATACTTGAAGACTTGATTGTGATAAAACGTGAACTTTATTAAATTCTTGTGTGCCTTGAGACATGTTTAGTTTTGGTTGGTTGGTATATTCCGCTTGGACGAGATTTGTTCAAAGTTTTAGGCTTACCAACCTGCATTTTATCATACCTACTTTCTAAGTTAGGACATCACGATAGAAGGTTAAAAAATAGATTGTGTGTGACATGATGGGTGAGACAATCGTCCTACTTTTGTAAAAACATGAAACCCTTTAGCGGTAATTATTAATATGGCATTCTGTAACGGTACGAATCTGAGCAACGCTGCCGACTGCAGCTGCAGCCTGCACGTGCAGCGGCAGCATGCAGTCGACCGCAGCGGCACTACTGGTGGCCCTCGGAATGATATGGATACCTTATCAGAAGAAGAGGGGCTCCTGGCCAAGTTGTACCAAAGCTACACTTGCCGTTGTAAGTCTGTGGATGGATGACCATTCTTAACATATCGAGACCCCTCCGTGCCTCGGAAAGCACGTAAAGCCGTTGGTCCCGGTTGTCATACGAACACTTATGACAATCATTAGTGGTAGTCAGAAACCTAAAAGGCATGACAACCAGTCTTTCCATCGAAAATCGGTATTGCTCAGAAATTGGGTTGCGGAGGTCTGATGGCGGTCGCTCCGTGTAAAATACTGATATTCATCATGGTTGGGAAAAGGCTAGGAAGAAGAAGATTAGATCTCTTTCGCTGCTGTAATAATATTAACATTTTGTCGTCTGTACATGAACTTACGTGGCTTATTCATTCACATACATGTTATTATTCTAAAAAGTAAAATACAATCTACAAGTTTGGAACCAATTCCAAATATAAATGACGCAATCTCATTCAAACCTACATTTCCCAACAAAAAATATTTACAATGTTACTTAGATAGTGTAGCTACTATAACGCGGTTAGCATTCTTCTCACGAGTGTAAGTAGATTTACATGTCCTCAGCACGTGAGCTTATTTTGAATTTTACTCATATTGCTCTCCGGCCTTCTCGAGACAAACTTTTGGAAACGAGACGTGTTGGATGAAATAATGATTTATTCTCATAAAAAGTTTTAAGTTCTCCTGGAAAGATTTGGAACTCTCTGCAATGAGATCTGCTTACTCCTACTACGGAAAAGACACAATAAATATTTGAAATCTGTATTTTTTTTTCTTTGTACGTTAAAACGTAAACGCAATCTTGCCAAAAAGAATGCAGCCTTTTATGTTGCTAATAATGAAACTTGGAAATGTATGCGCCGAAAATGGGGGTTTAATTAAAAATGCTTAAAAAATTATATAGGGTAAAGGTTAACCACAAAACGAATTGAAAAAACTAAAGGCCGAAAATAAGTAACTACCTACAAGCAAATAAATAAAAATACCTATTTATTTTGAACATATTGGAAACTATAGTCCCTATGATTTGAGTTAGACAAACACATTTGTTTCCTTGGTAAATATTATGTTGAACTGTTTGTAGTTATTCCCAAGTAGGGCTAAGGGAAAACAGTAAAGGCTATCTTTATACTATCTCCGAGTAGTGTGTCTTGTCTATAAATAGAGCTTGTAATGCCGTATTTATTTGAAGAAATATTACCTACGAGTACACTAAAGTTCGCCATAAACCTTTGGGATTTTCGTCACGATATCGTGACGATTACGCATAATGTCTTATAGTATAGGTTTCAAACAAGGTCTGAAAATATGTCGTCAGTATTTATCTTAAATTAGGTACCTACGTAATTTTTATCAGGCTGAATATTATAAACAGTTCTTCAAAGCGAAGTACCGCTAGAGACAAGATAAGCATTCTTAAGTATCATCATAATTATTATTTTCGTATTTTCACACATTTCGTCTACAATTCATCATAAAAAACTGGTTGGGTTATTTTATCAGTTTTATAGCATGAACTTCAACACAATATATTAAAGTGTTTGATGACCATTAAGCTTTTATCTGCCGCTGCAGATAAGTTCATGGCGTGTTTATGTCTCGGCAAGATCGATTGGAGGCCCTTTGCCGCAAGGCTCCTGATAAGATAAATATATTGATCGGATAATTATGTTCTTACAGACGTAATATATTTGATTTATTTTCGGTTACCAGGTTTGGATATAAACAAATTTGTATTAAGGACCTGTCCATGGGATTTGTTTCTAGTGATCAACAAAAAGGTCGTAAGATAGAAAAGGAATGAAAGTTAATAAAAAGTTAAATACACTTTCAAGTTTGACTTGATCGTTGGCTTTTAATACAGTACGTACAATCACATGGACGCCTTTAAAAAAACATTATTAAATTTGACAGCTAGTCTCAAGCAAAAAAAGTCATTGCTTTCAATATGGGACACAAATATCGAGATAATATTGAAATCCAAATTTCTTCTCTCGTATTTGACCGGATTTTTTCCTACGCATATTGACTGCGTGAAACTTTCAAGTGAATCGGGAATCTTTTACTTTCTTATTTTCCGGTGAAAGTAAAAGCATGTTTCTTTCAATTATATTATGGTTCTATTTGTTACACGAGAATCGTGTCCAACTGAACAACTCATGTTGATATTTTATAGAAAGTAACCCTTTCAACTACTGTTTGTGAATAAAATTAGTTTTCTTTAATAAATCAGCAATTGGGTTCAGTTGCAGAGGTCTGATGGGAATCGATTCCTTTAAAATACTGATATTCAGCCGCATCTGTAATTCGACCCTCAACATAGAGGAAGAAGAAATAAGTACGACAATACGTTATAAACATTTAAAATCAAAATCTTTTTGACAAACCCCTAATCAAAACGAAAAGTGTCTATTGATAATGAATACCTGCATCTGATATGTGAATAGTATGTTGCCATTAAAACTTCTGTGGCTGTAGGCCGTGTACAGTAAAAAATACCGTAAACAATAATTAATTAGACTTCGTTTAGCGTGCAAGCAAACTCTTTATCTTGCGTAGGTTGAGCCTCGTTAATATAGGTTAATGGGTTGATGATGAGCTAACTAGTTATCGCTCTTACTTGTTTAAGCTTTACACCTTACTTAATTTAGGTCTATTTCTAAATTGTTTGCTTTTCCCATCTGGAAAGGTTAGATTGACCTAATGAATTTAGTGATGTCATACAAAAGAAGCTAGAGATTGGTAATTACAACAATGACTGAAATATTTTTGTAATTTTATTAAAAATATCCGCAATTTATTTATATCTGTAACATTGACAGTAAATTGTGTTATCGTAAAGAATCTGTCATAAGCTCAATAACACGGTAAACTAAACATCAGCTGCCATAACCATGTCAATTAATAACTTAAGCAATACCGAATCTATTTAATCAAAATCCAAGCATAAAACTGCAAAATCAAAGTACCTATACGGTAATCAGAACGCAGCGCGATCTGCGTAAATTGGATCGCTTATAATCACCATTTTAGTCTACCCGTGACCATGGACGCTTAGGAAGGTCTGAAACGTCGGTATTTAAATAAAATGTATTATTGTAACGCGATAAAATCTGTGAAAAGTAGACTTATTTCAGTGTCTTTACAGCTTACAGTCAACATAAAAAAGTAAATATAATAAGCTTTCTCCTACTTTGTATCAGTCCCCAATAGTACCTACATCATTAAACAGTTAAAGCATGAGTTATTCAATTTTAACGGCCGCATAGTTTACCATATGTGTTAACGCATTGTCGTTAACCACACAGACGGAGTCGGTTAAAAGGTCAATTCAATAAAAGGGTCCAACACTATCGCAAACATTTGACATTGAATCGATTGTGTCAATTTTGACAGTAAATCACTTTGAAATGCTTGAAATGACCACCATTACTTTATGCATTTGATTTATTTTAATTAAAGTTGTTACAGCCTAATATTTAAGGGTGTAAGGTATAAAATCGAATACACAGATTTCTAAAATCGATTTAAAGAACAGTAAAAACTCGTTGGTCGTTCCGAATGTAACAAATATCGATCGTCTAGAAGATAGCCGTAGCAGTTGTTGAATCGATATAGACATGGCGCTTTGATTACTCGATTCAATCGAACTCGTATAAGCACTCGGATCTCTGATGCCGCAAACCATGTTGTGGATTGTGGTAATGTCCGATACCTATCTTTGTCGGCTGGCTGTCGAATCGGCGATCATTCGAGTATAACACATTACGTATTCATGTTGGGCAATTGATATTGCTTGTTACGGCATGTACGTCGTAGGTACCTACATTAGAAGTAGTATACACTACTTTACATTTGAGGGGCTCGTCCTTGATTTATCTGTGAGGTTAAGTTCTGCTTGCCCTCTACTGCTACGATCACTAAGGATGTAATTTTTTAACAAAGTCATTTTAGTAAAGTCTAAAGAATAAGTCACTGGGAAGCAGAAACAGAGAAATAGTGTGTGTAATATTTTAGTTGGTTGAGTTCGATATGTCCTCCAAGCGTCAACCCTTTCCAAGCTGGGCTCAAATTCTATAAATAATTCAATTTACCACCACACGAAAAGAAGAAGAAGAAGCAGAAAGTGAATTACCTAACAAAACCTTGTACAACTGATCATTCGGCACATATTGGTCAGTGTGTAGTTAGCATCGCTATCGCCGGCCGGCTTATTTTTACTGACTCTCACACGTAGAATAAAAGTAACCATACTAATGTAATGAGCTTCAGGGTAAATTAAAAGCCACACTCAATATACCTACCTACAAAAGTGGGATAAATCTAGACAGCAAGACAAGTTTACATTCAGGTGCACCTATATTTCCAATTCTGTTTATTTCTTTTATTCAAACGGCATAATATTTCTACGCGTGCACCATGTAATGGGGAGCATATCTCGGTGTAATCAGTACGCAGGCCATTTAAAAGGTCCTTAGCAGAAAAAAGAATAGCGCAATTGAAACTGGATATGCGTGTTATTAAAGATATTTCTAAAGTTGCTGTAATTTTCTTACAACAATTGATTTTGTGTATAATAATGAATTGTATTAGTATTTCTAGATGTTTTTCTAGATTTTGATGATGTACTATTAGATGTCAACCTCCCCTAAAGTTCAGATAGCGTTGCTGTAAGTACAGAATAATATGAACGTAACAATGCAATGATCATGTAGCGAGACGTGTCTGAAATGGCATTTTAATGACAACTTTGAATTTGAATAAAGCATAAAAAGACGCTTGATGTAATTCTTCACCAATAATGTCACATTAAATCTTTCTTGTTAGTATAATCACATTCCTGTCATCCATATAGCGATGATATGAAATTTATTTCATTGCGTAATCTCATCACGCCCTGTCCAAGTTGACCCACCTCTGAAAGACTTTAATAGACTGAACAATGTGCCCCGAATCGAACTTCACCAGCATTGTATTCCATTCTGATTGCCCAAAATTGTCCATCCAAAATATCAACTAATCTACCATTGAAGTAGTTGAACACAGTTCCAATTTTGGAACGGTACTAAATATTCAATGGATGTTATGTAAATCGAAACTTTCGGAAAGGTGCGTATCGTACGAGAGACCGGGTGTACAAGTATATGGTTGATTGTTTGGACGTTTTGACAGCTGACCACGCTCGTTACCACTGTCGTCGTGAAAGGCATCAGTAATCTAAATGCAAGGCTAATTGAATACAAAAGAAGCGATAACTATGGAATGCACTTTATGGGGCCGCGTTGTGTAATAAAAATATAGGCTGAAGTTTGAGCAAGCGCAGTTTATCATCGTAGCTGGTATCATATTTGCGCCTTCCATTCTTTTGTTTAGAAAGGTTATCTTAACTGCCCACGCTTCACGCCACACCTATCATGTGGGTCTTTCGTATCTATGAAGTAAAATATCATTCCTTTTGTCAGTATTCAGTTTTTGAGGATTACGGATTGAACAAATAATTACAAATGTATCCTAACTGATAAATTGTCTGTTTTTCATACGCAAAACTTGTGTAATAAACAGACAAAATAAAAGTTACGTAAATCAATCATAAGCCACCACAAATCACGCGTCATAAATAAAGATCTCATACTTAAAGCTAATTCGCACAGCACCAGTGACAAAGCGGGCAATGGGATGCCTGAGGCATGGTACAAGGCTCCTGTCTCCTGCAGTTAATGACGTCATTAAATATGAACCGTGTACCGAGCCTTTTTGTAAAGGCCTGTACACGTAGGCAGGTGCAGGACAGATCATATTCATCTGCTTCGCCCCTAGCTGAAAATCGAACAAATAGGCCTTGATGGTATTCCTTTGCTTAGCTTTTTTCTTTTGAAGCATTAAAAATGTACTTAGATTTGATGTCCGTTTAAGTTTTTAGTTGTATGTTTGGGACCCAGACAGAATTTTCTATTTTATTTTATTAATGAAAAGTAGGAAATTTACGAATAATTCAATTATAATAGTGTCGATTATGTTATCGATTGCTGACTTTTTGTTTTACGAAAGCTTGTTTATTCAACACTCATTATATAATTCGAGAGGCTTTTTAATGCATACTATTATATTATAATTGAATGCGAGAGTAACTTTGCTTGTCTTTTTGTTACCTTTAACACCTATACCGTTAAACCGATTTTAATAAAATTTTGCAAGGAGATTGACTACGCCCTGAGGAAGGACATACCTAGGTTACCTTTGTTTAAAAATGTTCTTTGGGATGAGTGTGAAACCGCGGCCAATAGCTGGTTTAAAACTACTTTCCTAATTTGTTGTGAAATGAAAAGTTTATTTGTTACTTTTGCATTAATAAATGCTAAACTTTTGTGTGGAATAAAAATATGATCTCAGGCAGTAGGGACGCAGGTTTAAACCCAGTCAGACATCGTATTTTTTTTTAAAGTTGATATCTTTTCAATTTATTTTGTTTCATTTCTTGTGTTAAGTTTGTTTTAATAAAGCATACAGCAACTGTCTGGCGTTCTATTTGTTCTAATTTCTTCCAATTTTCTTCATAGGTGTCGAGTTAATGAATAACAGTTTAGCTTGACGTTCCTAAACTTTCCTAATTTGTAGAGACTTTCGTAATAGATAAACAATTGTTAGGCCACCTGTCACTCGGACGTGATAAGTTCGTTACAAAGAACTCTATTCATGCTGTATTTAGCGTACTTAGAGCCGACACTTGTTTTAAAATGTTGTCTTTTAGTTCGACGTAATACTGAAGTGACACGAATGTGAAACGGTTTTTTTTTCTACAAAGTATATTTGAACTTCTTATTTCTGACAAGTTATTTAAATTACAATTATTTTTATAGGGTAATCGATCTAAAAGAAATATTTTTTTTTTAGGTTTAAGAACAACTTAATTCTCATGAAGAATTGCATACATAATTCGCTTACTGAATAAAAAGATGTTGTTGTGATGTGTTTAAAATTAAGATTATTAGTTTATTAATTATGATCAGCCATCAATTGGTTACACTAAAACCTACATAGTTATTAGAATTTTTACAATGTGCAAACATGGTGTACGTAAGTCGTAGGAACTGTGACCGTGATAGTTAAAGATGCTTTATAAACTTTAATAAATATTGTACATAGTTAGACATACCACACAGTTGCCACTGGGATATTAAATCAAAATTTTGATGATATAATACCAAAATATTATAATCAATAATGATTTTTCGAGGAGTGCCAGTAGTTTCTTTTCACAGACAAAATGACGCAGCAATTAGGTGCTACAACCGTTCATGACTATGCATTTTTAATGAAGTATCGGTTGAGCGTGCTGATAGCATTTATTAACCTCAATTATGTGTTTTTATATCGTTGTTAGGAAAAATACAGGTTTACGCTAGCTGGGTAGCCCCGGAGACGCCTACGGGAGCAGTCAGGTATATTCATCTAGAAATTGCAGCCCAAGAAATAATTGAGTAATAGCAATATGGACTCGCTAACATCTACTACCAACAGCTGAAGTAGATGTCAAGGTCCGAAGGACCGAACAATCTTGGTGATAGAATAAGCACCAGTTTAGTTGATCAATCGATAGCCAGATATTTGCTGTGTTTAATCTAAGACAGCTTGCATTGCATACTATGTTCCGTGATCTGAACACGAAAGTAAAAGACTGATGTGAGTAAACTCTATCTTGTGTCCAACTGTACGTTGTCACAACAAACACTTTGCTATTCATGTACGACCAAATGATAAGATATCCACTTTGTAATGTAACAATGATTCGTTTTCGGGTTCGGCGTACTGAATACCTTATCGCTTCCTCTTTGGAACACTCGCCCCACTGTGGCCAGATTAGTTAATGATTCATTAAGTTTGTTCCTTAAGTTCGGCCTCGGTTTGTGTTCGGTTGATCGCGTAGTCTAAACTGAATTGAAGGAATCTTTGGAAGATTAGAACTGTTATCTAAATTGCCTAATCGAGTAAAGTCTTTTTGTTATCGATTAAAATATGTTTGACTCGATTACTTGATCTTTTATGACTTGTAGGGCTATATTGATAAGGTAGGTTTATTGTTTTACGGATTAATTTTTTTTCTAGTTTAAGTCAGTTTGTATAAAACTGGGCTTTACAAATGAAAAACCACTTGTTATAATAAAATAATTGTATCTGTATGAATGTGTTGTATCACGTTAATTATTTATAGCTCCTGAGCTAGAATCTACATCCGTCCTAAAAAAAACAAAATATTTACTTGCAAGCTATTCATGCAGCTTGTTAGCTGTAGCTGTAACCAAATGTACCTTACAATAACGCTGTCAAAATAATATAACCGAGATTTATTTTAAATCAAAAAGCTTTATTAATATCCTCAGCAATATAGAGACTGGACAACTTTTCAAATTGAAAAAACTCGTGCGTTGAACCATGGGACCTCAAACAATCTACGACCTTTGTATGTGATGTCAAACGCGTATGTAAAATAAAAGGGTACGTTAAGTCATCGTGAGCCGAGGGTTTCTCGAGTGTTCTCAGTAGGCATTACAAATTTGGATGATTGAACCCGGCACTGTCAATCACTCTTCACATCAATAGGCGGCTAATGATTTTTATAAAATTGACGTATTTTTTCTGTCGATCCAAACAAAAACATAACAATAATTGATGACTCGTTTTTCTGTTGTTTATTAATTGATATCAGACATTTCTGTAGGGTGACGTAATTTCATTATAAGTCCTGGAGATTGTTAGATTAGATTATCTTGATTAGGTACGTAGTGTTGCAAAAAGTGCAGTTTGTTAGGCACTATTGAAGATGTTTTTTGTTGTTTGTGTTATAATTATGTTCAAGAAGTAATTTTAATTAATGAAATGATAAATAAATTATATAATTTGAACTAGTTCTCTCTTCTGGTTCAAGATATTTAGAAAAAGATCATGATTAAGACTAATGGAATTTACTATGACACATTGAGGTTTACCATGATGATGACACTGAGATCTTCCTAATTTCTATAGCTTTAGTAGCACAAACAGCGTAACAGTAAAAACTACATCTAAAACTACGTAGCAAATTATTTACTTATGGAAGATTCTAGCTTATTCTGTTTTCTTCATAATCATAATTTAAATGTATTAAAGGAACGTTTGAAAGCAGATGTAAGCAAAAATAAGAACATTTGGAATATCTTTACATTTAGTATTTATGATCTCCTTGCTTACCTACTTATATTAGCATATTTTGTTTCTACTGCAAATATACTTTATGATGCTGAGAATATCAAAACAATTGTTCGGAGTATTTCCATACAATCGGTTCAATAATGCAAGAGCTTCTATTAACAAGTTCCGTAATACCCGTTTATTGTTTGTTGTGTGTCATGTAGCAGGCATTATGACCATAGAAAACTTTATAACCTAGTAGAAATGGTAATGAGAGAATTTGATAAATTTATAACTCCAAAGAAACACAAGAAACCAAAATTCAAAAAGCTATAAAAATACCAAATCATGTGACAAATATATATCAGTGTTGACCCACTATTTTGTATCTTTTTTGTATTTTTTAAGCATTTTCCATGCTAAGATTACAAGTTATTTTTAATGAAGGAAAAGATCGGCGGGCGGGCAGGATTCGAACCTGCGCCTTCTGGTTCGGTACACCAGACGCTCTGACCACTAAGCCACCGCTCGCCCTGCTCGCCAGTCGAAATCTTCCTTCACATTCTAATTTACATCTTAAAGGTGACGTAGCGACATCTATTGAAGGCGAAGGGTTCCGTCGGTCTCCTGCTGACTCTGTAAAGTCACCATTATGGCGACTGCAGACGGTGGATCCGAGATATTCCATGAATCCCTTACCAAGAGTCTTCCTATTGTAGTGAAACTTATCGCTAATATGATATATAAAACACAGGTGCAATAATATATAGAACACACGTGCCCTGACAAACTAAACCTGAGAAAATGACTTCTATTTATTTGTTGAGATTTCTGCTTAAAGCTTGTGTTTTCGTTGTTACACAGGGTAATCACTATAACAAGATGCCAATATATCTGTGCGTTATCTAATCTCAATTTCAAAGATCTATACGAACATGGTCGTATGTCGTGAGAATCCCTGGCCAATTATTCAATTTTCTGGCTGTATGTTTCATGTAAGGCTTTTGCTGTAGAGGTATAAGGGTTGGGATATACATAAGTTGATAACAATACTGAATGGAGTATTTTAGTCAATTATGAGGACATTGAGACTTTATAGTTAGCATTAGGTATCTTAACTTATGCATGATTCGATACAACACCAATACGGTACGGTACGGTAACAATAATTACATTGTCCGAAGCTCCTGTCGCTCATACTTAATACTCTTCGCTTTTTTACCCATTTTTTGGACTTCATTCACGCTTTATACAAATCTATTTAGATACTCTCATACATAATAGACGCTATAACACACGTCCTCAAAAGCCAATTTGTTTTCAAAGTTTTTCAATTTACTCTGGTCAGTGTACGTCTTTAAGTTTCGACAGACATATTGGCTATCGCGGAGGCCAATTTTCGCGTTGCGCCATCTATCATCGCTTGCGCTTGCGATCCAAAGTTGGCTTCAAGTGTTTGAGATAATGACGGCGATCTAAAACACTTGAACGGATCGCGTCAGTGGAAATTATGATTAATATCGGGCTAGTTAACGGTGCTAGTGAGGGGCACGACTCACGGAGTTGAGGTCCGATGGTGCCCCAAGCCACGGATGTCCGTGGCCGTAGCCTGGTGGGGCGGACGCATCATTTGTTTGCTCAGAGACCGGTCCACGTCGCTACTGCTTCAAATTCATAATTTTTCAATGAGCCTTTTTTTCCACTGGCCGCTCCGTCTCGCTGACAACTGAGCTTATGGTTCTCCAGATAAGATCGCTTTGTGCGCCATTAGCCAAAGTGATTGACGTTGTTAGTTTGTTGTCAGTAATTTTGTTTGAAATTTAGAGCGGCGAACGTGCCTTTTTTGTTCGATGTGTGTAAAGAGAGTCGTGTTGACATGAGAGGCTGTTGCGAGATGTCCGATTGCGATTTCGAAATCAAATAACACAAATTGAATTGAAATACACGGGCTTAATAACACGGTGGTACACTAATGATATTGTAATAGCTTTGTGCTATTTGTATGACTCAATGTCTTTGGTGTATAACATAAGCCACGGACACAGCATTTAATGATGAATGAGTATAATACACAAGCTACCCATAGTTAGAGAAGCAGTTTAATTGGTAGAAAACGCATGACTGAGTCTCTTTTGTATCTAGTCGTAGATACTTCGATTTGCTTGACATGTTTTTGCCAGGACATTAACATCGATGACAGTTCCAAAACTAATCAAAAAGCTATTCAACCATATCTGGCTAAGCAGTACCTAACTAGGTGATAAATAACAAAGCTGTCAGTGGAGCGTTTAACAATGAGTCAGAGTAATTATACGGACGACACTATTGCACCACGGTGAGCGACCGGTATCTGTCGAATTGTGAAACAATAGATGTCTTTACACTTTTGCACGATACTGTACGACCACGACACGACAATAACATTATAATTAGGTACTAGAGATTGGAAACTTAAAAAGGGTCTTTTGATTATCCTCCAATGGCAAGGAACTTGAACAATGATACGACTTTGCTTCGCTGCATCGTTGGAGTGCTAGCTTATGTAGCTGAATATGGCAGAATATCTAAAAAGTAGTAGTAGTAGTAATATTAAAATATCTTTGTACAGAAGTCCCACATGGTGTAGTGTTTTGAAAAATCGTGTCGCAATCGTGTCGTACAGTACAAATTTATTAAAGCACCCAATGAGACATTGGCTGGACGATATCGTGACCAAACGAAATGTGGTACAAATTGTAGACGCCGCGGCTGATGATATTATTTGGGTCGCAATTAGTCTACTATAGGTAGATAATATTTGCGATTGCTTTAAATTCTCTATGAAAGGTCAAATGGCCACAATTTAAAAAATAGCAATAAGTTATAGTAGGTACAAACCGCAATAATCGAAACGTGCTCGAAAATGGCTGGGGATTTGGTCGATCAACCCGAATGAGTTAGTCAGTTTACATAAGAAGTTTTAATGGAGATTTAATAATGAGTAAAATTGATTCAACAGTAACAGTTGTAACCAGATTTAATTGGGCTATTCTTAGGGAATTGCTTTAAGATGTACAGGTCTATAAGGAAATCGTAAGACTGCCTACATACCTCATACAACGTTTACAGAAGATCATTTTCTCGATTCATTATCTAAAAAAAAAAATTTATAAACTGGCCCAATATCATACTATAAAACATCGTGTTTTTATTGTATTCTCTAATTTTCCTTGCACAACGATATTTTGCGACAGATCTGAAATCTACTAAATTTATTTCTAAGCTGGTTAATCATTAGAAACAGCCCTAAAATTAAAGAAACACGGAGTCATGGCAGATTTTTCCGCAAAATTGTGTTGATTTTTGACGGGTCCCCTCGGGCCGCGCTCAGCCAAAGTTTGTGCTAACTGCAGGCGAGTGATAACACGCCATCGCTAATCCGAGCGATGAGCTCCCGAATCTATTTGATACAAGCATAGAGAATTACTTAAAGTGGCATAAATGAATAAAGGGGTTTTTATCAACAATGATTATTGATAAAATAATAATGCCAATACCTGCACTCGTGAAGACCTTATGGCTGCTACAGAAAATGCTGTACGAGTAGCGGAATATTGGGCCTAGTTCAATGCTAATTGGAAACATTGAATTAGGCCCAAATTTAAATTTATTTACTCTTACTCTCTTACGTTTTCATTTGCTATTGATATTATAAGAAGAAGAAGAATAATCATTAGAACAATAGGTGAGAATTCATTAGTAATCGATAGAGAAAAACTTGCTAAGATTGCACTAATTTGCACTGATTTAAAATCTTTAGCTTAAACAAACGCGGTAGATTTTTTGCAATGGTTTTTCTTTTTCAAATGTAAATAAAGTAGAATAATCTCCATTTTTAGTTTTTCCTGAATTCGAGACGCTAGTCAATTGGTTTAGGTTTCACAATGAAAGCGTAACGTACTGTCACTTCCGCTACGCTTAATAACTGAAGCTAATAGAAACAAACCCAATTTATAAATTTTCTATGGTCTAGATTTTTAGTTTCGAACCAAAATCATGTGAATGTGACTCATAGAAAAATTTCTTATTATATACTGTTACCACCATCATTTGTTGTGTAACCATAATTATTGTAATCGATCTTTACCTTTTGTCACCTTTAATTTTATTGCTATGTGGTAAGGAACCACAATTTGATTGTTTTGTGATTAGGATTCCACTCTCACATTTCTTTCCTCCATGATGTTGACTTGTGCCAAAAAGTGCTTGAAGAAAATAAATGTCAACCCTTTCTTCTAGGTCCGACGATAAAATCTTAGAATAAGCTAAGTGGAGAGGTAGGTACATCTTTTTGAAATGCTAAGTACCCGTTACATTAGATGTCTAGACATGTAAATAAAATTTATGTGTCTGGGTTACTTTTAACAATCGATAAACACCATCTTGTCTTGTCTTTACTATATTATTATATTCCTTTATTACTATAGTGTATTCAAGGTTAAATTGTTCATATTTTGAGATTCATCGGATAATTCTTGCATTTAGATTCGTCATTGTAAATCAGAGGATTCTCTCTATGTGAAAACTAAAGCCACAGTAAATATTTTGTTTCTTCAAAGTCTTGAGGTAGAAAGATTCTGTTTTACGAGTGAGGCATTGATTGTTTTTGATACTTATATTTGCTTTGTTTTTTTATTACATAATTGTGTGTCATTTTCTTTCTAGATTTAACTGATAATTAAAACAGTAAATTTCGGCAAATGTAATCTGTAAACTGCAACTAACTAACAACGTTGGAGTAGTCATAGGTACAATTATCTCGGTTACTTTCATCTGCTACTGTAGTAAAATAAAACAAAACTAACTAAAGGCAAGGCTCTTCCAGCAAATAATTTAAAACAACATAATCCGAGCAATCATTCACATTGCGCAGGCTTGCATAATCCTCGTCAATGCGTTTGTCATCATTCACGCACGACTTCGGTTTTTACGACGTAATCGACTTTGATTTTGGTTTTGTTCTGTCTGGCCTCGTTGCTGTTTTGAAACTGTCTATTTATAAGAACTAGCTATTCCCCATGGTGCTACTCTCGTCATCTAATCATATATTTTTTCCCAGTGCTGTGGGAATTTCACATTTATCGTTTCTCGGATGTCTAATTTCAGCCCAATTTCTTGAAGTTGACCTATGCCAGTCATCAGTTAGTCAGACACTTTTCACATCAAACGTATGGTGAACTGCCGAATGTAAGCGAGCGTTACGTATTTTCCAACTTTTCTATACATATTCAACTTTTGTCTGATTGCCTCACTAATACCTTGATAGTTTGGTCTTATAAGGGAATATTGTCATTTTTCAGCATTTCCGCGTGCAAATTATACTTAAATCTTATAGATTCACGGTTGCCTGCAAGAACCCTAACTTTATACAGTTAGGAATAACAATTATATTTATACAACCAACAAATTTATCGGTTGTTTATTTACACTTCATACTTATTAGTTATAAAGTCTTCACCACCGTTCGCCGCCAAATTAACTGTAAGTGTGTGAACAAGACCTTATCTCTCATCGAATGTGAAGTTAAATAAATACGTATTGCGAATGTATTCGTTCCATTGCCAAAAACAGGTTTTGTGAGGACTTTATTGCTTGATGAAATTATGATTAATCATTACTTGCGTGTGTATACGACGATGCCATGAAACTGCGGCACTTAAAAAAGACGTTAACGTATCCGTGATTTTACATTATTTGCAATGTTAAGTTTGATAGAACCCCGCTGCAGAACTATTCAAGTTGTCAGAAATTTTGCTACTAAGCAAGTATAAATAAATTGCGTCGCATAGTCGTCGTTAGATACACATTCTTTTATTAGCCGTACGTATAACATATTTCGAGGGGCTCGTGTCTAAGTTATAACTATGCTGATCAACCGATCGCTACGCTTGCCGCGGTCAGTCTGTGGGTGACCATTCTCCCTCGTCGTCAGTCCCGGTTGTCATACACACATGTATGACAATCGTTAGTGGTAGTCAGAACAACAGACTTGAAGCCGACGCTAACATGCTTGGGAAATGTCTAGGAGGATGATGACGTATAACAAAATTATTCTATAATATTTTTTTCATGCAATACGAGAATTTCCTGAAAAGTAATCTCACCTTTTATTTGTATGAAGATTTAATTGTGTATGGAGCTTAAATTTTTAACTGAAGTAAATGCAGCTTGAACATCTCTATGAAAAAGAGAGTCACGTACGGAATATGCTCTTACTGTCAAGCCATACACGGAAAGAAATTTGGGGACGACATGCTTATAAACCTTTGGGTTTACTAATACCCTATTGGAATTAAAATTACCGAACATTATCGGGTCAAAGAACCTGTGGGAAAACTCAATTTTAAAACCTGTATATCGTATCGAAGTAATACTATCGTAGAACAAATCTTTTTATTTTACTAATGTTTCAAAATGATTGAAAAATTGGAGTACTCAATGTATTAGGTGCCCTAAAAATAGGTGCTCAAACGGGAATACTACGAAAAATTTACGACTTTTAATATTTTTTTGAATATTTTAGTCTGTAATAAAATCGATCGCTAATTCATAATTCCTTATGGCGTTTTTTCGTTGATCCAACAAAAAACATCCCAAAGTAAACTAGTTTCCTGAGGCCGATAATTTGTGAAGCGCGCGACATTCATTTCGGGAAGTTGTTACTTTTTTCTATACTCGAAAAACTGTGTATCGTCGTTATGTTGTTTATTTTGTTCCTCATATTAGGGACCCTAATTTACCACATGGTGCTCTCGTTCTACATAAAAAATAATATCTACATGATTTGACGTAATTTGTACCGTGTTATGACGAAAGGTTCGTGTGTTTAAGAGTAATTTCTCCTCGAGCCGTTATTAACCAGTAACCATCTTTTTTATTTTTTTCAGAAAAAGTTAACGAGTATTAGACATGAAGCACGATGTTACATTTTTGTAGTTAACGAACTAAAAGGATAAAAGCTAAAATACAACTTCAGAAAAAATGGGAGTTCTTCCATATTTATTAACTCAAACATCGCAACAATTTTGATGTTGGATATAACAAAATATAGGTGTTTTTTATAGAACTAAATATCATACTTATTATAACCGAAATAACATTTGATGTTCAAATATATTTTGAATGTGATGGTGATACTTAGCTATGGCAGTATCATTCGGTATTAACCATATTCAATAATATAAAAAGCTTAATCCGAATTAGGTTTCTAAAATATTTGCTTAAATTTTATTTATATTCCAACGAGAATATTCTTTATAGCTCGTATATCAATATACCGGAATGGTATTCCTACAGTCGGCGTTAATAAACGATCGAACACTAATCGATTGTGAATAGGAATTGCCTTGAGATGTAGCATGTAATATTTGGATGGATGGATTAAGTGAATATAAATTTTAAAATTTATGTAGTTTCCTTTATAGATGCTTAGCGAATGTTTGAATATTGATTTGTATTACCTATTTCTCTTCATTAATAGCTACCGCGACTGTATGGACATTGTGACTAGTATTAGTAATAATTTATATCTAGTGGAATGTTTAGACCGGCGGCGTTATGTACGAATATAAACAATCTTATTTAAAATTTTCTATGTTGATAGCATTCCGGGAAGCACGGTAGCGACGTCTACCTCATTATGAGGAATTAAGATGATAATTAGGCGGCAAGGAGAGCTCGGAGCCCGTCGACTCTATTTAATTTTTTACTTCTTCTTATTCGATTGTATCAGCATTTTGTTTTAATTCGATATAAAGCTGGTTTTTGTCTTCTTCACTAAGAAGTTCCTTTGAGTTATTAAAGTTTTTGAAATCAAGTAAAATGGTGAACACTTTTTTTTTCGCGTCGTCAGACATTTACGTTTTTGTTTTTACTCATTAGTCTAACCGATGGGTACTTTGAGTAGACTTCCTTTATGTTTTGAGCAATATATGAGACATAAACTTCAAAACACAAAGTAACTAGAATTTCCTCAGTAGAGTCGTAAACTTCAGTATGTCATACATAAACACACCATGTTTACCAGCCATTGTGGGTTAAAGTTAATTTATTTCGTAAAGTTACGTTCGAAGAGGAGAGAAGACAACTAAACTTTTAAGAACAGAAGCTCCACTGCTATTCACATTAAATCTAGCTAAGATGAAGGCTGATATTCCAAGACAATTCATTAATAAGATTATTCTGTAGGTATTATTTTATTATAAACAACATAAACTATAAAAAAAAGAATGTTTAGTAAATGAATTGAAATGGGTACGTGAGGCTGTCAAATGGCATTGGTATTTACCAATGATATTTGTCTCGAGATAATGACATTGGTCCTTAATGAAGCGTAGGGAGTTGCGCAACGCTAAAGCAGCGTATAAGCAATCGGCGGCGTAGACGCAGCGTAAAATTTGAATCTGAACGTCGTCTATACTGGTCATATTATGCAGTGCCTATTTATGCGGCGTCTACGCTGAACAAACGCCCACCGTGAAGACTCTCTTTTGCTTACTCTGGAGTGATTGTATTTTGATCACTTAAACGCCCAATTAACTTCATATTTTACTAAATTCTATGTCCACTATAATATCGATTTCAAAGTTGATGGGGGAAGTAGCGTCTTGTGAGAATGTGTACCTTCTGCTTTCTTACTTTCCATGGCCAATATTTTGTGTCCCTTAATGTAAGAACATTGTCACTGGTTTCCAGTCTTCTTACAGAAAAAGGCGATAACTTGTTGCTTTTAAGGCATTTTAGTTAAGCAACAGAAATGGAAGGTGTCCTCTTAAGATTGACGTAGTTTGCCATTCGTTGAAAAACAACTAGTTTTGTGGCTAAAACTACATAATTCTTAAACACTAGTGTGGTCTTTCTAAAAATGGATGACATGGATACATTTATGTAGGTACAACAAAAATTATGTACAATAGTGAACTTAGTGCAATTTAGCCATTCTCTATATGTCGTCCGTAGAGTGAAGTTGAGAAAAACATGGAATATAGTACCATTTTAAGCTTATTGCTTACTAACGACCCGAGGAGTTTGAATTTCAAGGTTTTTCTCTACTATACATAAACCTTTCTCTAGAATCACTATCTATTGCTGAAAATTGCATTAAAATCCTTTGCGTAGTTTAAAAGATCTGAGCGAACAAACAACGGGAGCGACTTGGTTTTATACGGGTACTATGTAAAGATTAGTACATTTTCCGTATATTTTTGTTTCGAAAAAATATAAATGTTCTTGTTCAACTGATGAGATGATTAGATCGTGAAACTAATCTAACTAGACTACGTGACATTCTTTTCATAAACCACCAAAAAAAAAGAACGTAAAAATTAAATTATGTCATAACGTTACCAGAGGCGGGCGTTGCACATTTCTTTGTTTATTGTTGAATAGTCATTATATGTAAATAGTTGAGTCGTGATGATGGGCAGGCTGATAGTGACGAAGCATGTTTCGCAACCACACGGAATGATAATTGTCTGAGCTCGGCAACTCGGCACCCGTGTGGGTGCGCCCGCACCTGCCTATCTTTCTCGGTAAGACGTAAACCCGTAGAGATCCCCATGGAAGATAGAACTAGATTTAATATTTCATAAACGTGATTTTTTAAGCGTGCTGCCATGAATTTTGAGTTTTATGGTTTTACTGGGCTATAGTGGGGCCTAGAAGAAAGGTATGATAACTTTCATAGGAGAGTTAAATGCTAGGACGAATGTTTCTTTAGAATATCAGTACCTATTTATGTATTTAATTAATTATATCAATGTCTGTCTGTAGAGGCGTGAGTACTAATGTACACTCGCTGGCATGTCTAGGTCCCCTATTACATGGGACCTATTAACCGAGCAAAAATCAAAACTCCGAGCTAGTATTGAGATTTCATATGAAAATTCCAATAACGCTGCTTGACCCAGGAATCGAATTTAACTCGAGGGTAGGCAATCGTTCTTACGACCACAAAGTGAGGCAGTTGCTAAAAATGCCTCGGCAAAAACCCTTTAGTCCAATGTAATAAGGAGGGGAGACTATCGCCATTAAAGTTCGAGGTTATGTTACAACATGACCTCAATATTTTTGAACTGGTTGCATTAGCTTTGCACTTATTTGCACTCATAATGCACTAGACGAACTAACTTCATACTAGACTAGACAGAAATATGTACTAGGTTGTAGATAAAATTGAATGAACGAGATTCAACATAAGTATTGATAACATATCATTCATCATCATCATGTCAGCCAAAAGAGGTCCACTGCTGAACAAAGGCCTCCCCCATTGACTTCCACAGGGACCGGACGCATGCTACCTGCATCCAGCGACTTCCAGCGACCTTTACCAGGTCATCGGTCCATCTCGTTGGAGGCCGTCCCACGCTGCGCTTTCCGGTGCGTGGTCTCCATTCGAGAACCTTTCTGCCCCAGCGGCCATCGGTTCTACGAGCTATGTGCCCCGCCCACTGCCACTTTAGCTTGCTAATCCTTTCAGCTATGTCGGTCACTTTGGTTCTTCTACGGATCTCCTCATTTCTGATTTGATCGCGTAGAGAAACACCAAGCATAGCTCGTTCCATAGCTCGCTGAGTGACCTTGAGCTTTCTTATGAGGCCCATAGTGAGTGACCACGTCTCTGTGCCATATGTCATCACTGGTAACACACACTGGTTGAAGACTTTTGTCTTGAGGCACTGTGGTATAGATGACGAAAAGACATTGCGAAGTTTCCCGAACGCTGCCCAGCCGAGTCGGATTCGACGAGTGACCTCTTTCTCGAAGTTGGACCTACCTAGCTGGACGGTTTGTCCTAGATAGACATACTCGTCGACAACTTCGAGAGCAGAGCTCCCAACGGATATTTGGATAGGCATGACATGGGCGTTTGACATGACTTTCGTCTTGTCCATGTTCATTTTAAGACCCACCTGCTGGGAAACTCTGTTGAGGTCATTGAGCATTGTGCTGAGCTCTTGCAGCGATTCTGCTGAGGACTGCAGCGGACAGCGATTCTGACTACGATATCGTCGGCAAATCGAAGATGAGTGATATACTCGCCATTGATGTTGATGCCGAATCCTTTCCACTTCAGTAGCTTGAAGGCATCTTCCATTGCGGTGGTGAACAGTTTCGGGGAAATGACATCCCCCTGTCTAACACCTCTTTGCAATGGAATTGCTCCCGTACACTGTTCCTGTACTCGGACCGACATATTGGCGTTTTTGTATAAGCACTTTAACGCTTCGATATACCGATAGTCAATGTGGCACCGCTGCAGAGATTGCAGCACCGCCCAAGTTTCAATCGAATCGAAGGCTTTCTCATAGTCCACAAACGCTAAGCAAAGTGGCAGGTTATACTCCTCGGTTTTCTGTATAATCTGCCGTAGCGTATGGATGTGGTCTATGGTACTAAAACCTTTTCGGAAACCGGCTTGTTCGGGAGGCTGGAAGTCATCAAACCTGCGCTCGAGACAATTCGTGATGACCCTTGAAAACAACTTGTAGATATGGCTCAGAAGCGAGATGGGTCTATAGTTCTTCAATAAGGTGTTATCTCCTTTTTTGAAGAAAAGCACCACCACGCTTCTGTTCCATGCCTCTGGCGTTGTGCCCTCGAGTATAACAGAGTTAAATAGCTTCTGAAGGACTTTAAGTATCGGTGTTCCACCCGCTTTCAGAAGCTCCGTTGTAATTCCGTCGTTACCCGGCGCCTTGTTGTTTTTCAGCTGTTTCAAGGCCATCCTAATCTCGTACAGGCTGATGTCCGGGATATCTTCGGTATAGTGTCGGGTTAATTTGGCTCGGGGGTCTGTTGGCGAGCCAATAGTAGGTTTAGTTGCCGAGGTACTCGTATACAACTGTCGGTAGAACTTCTCGACTTCTTCCAAAATCTCTGGCTTAGTCGACGCTACACTGCCGTCTTCAGTCTTCAGCTTCATAATACGACTTTGCCCAATAGACATGGTTCTTGCGAAAACTTTGGAGCCCTTGTTCCGCTCAATGGTCTCTTTAACACTGTTAGTATTAAAGGTGCGGATATCGTGACGTAAGGACTTCCAAATTTGTTTATTGAGCAGCCTGTATGCTTCAGCATCATAAGAAGACTGGAGCGTCATAGCGCGTCGTTCTGCCATAAGATTGAGGGTATGGTCGGAGAGCTTTTTTGGTCTACCTTGACGGTGGTTCTTAAAGAACTTAGACCCAACCGTTTGGACAGTTTCTACCAACCTACTATTTATGTCGTCCACAGAAACGCAATGTTCTAGGCACTCGAAGCGATTTTGGAGTTCGAGCTGAAAGCTCCCGGGGTTTTGGATATGAGCACTAGAGGGCCGGAGCGTAGACTTCATTAGACGGGACCTCTCAACTTTGAGATTTATATTCAATGTGCCTCTTACCATTCGGTGATCGCTGCCGGTTTTCACCCTGTGGATCACAGAGACATCATTGAATATTTGTCTTTTATTGGTCATAATGAAGTCTATCTCATTCTTCGTAAAACCATCGGGACTCATCCAGGTCCACTTCCTGTGAAGCGGCTTCTGGAAAAAGGAGTTCATCATAAAGAGTCCCTCCTTTTCCAGAAAATCGGCCAGCTTCTGTCCCCTGGGGTTCCGTTGCCCATAACCAAATTGCCCCACTCTCAGCTCACCATCGCATCGTGTGCCCAGCTTTGCGTTGAAGTCCCCCATAACAACTGTGAAGTGTGTTTTGGTGGTATGTATGGCCCTACTGATGTCCTCATACATACTCTCCACTTCATCATCTGGGTGTGTCGAGGTCGGTGCGTACACCTGTATGACCTTCAAGGAATACCTCTTAGATATTCTGAGTATAAGGTATTTATTTATTTATTTATTTATACTTTTATGTACACTAGCACATAAGGCGGACTTAATGCCGTATGGCATTCTATGCCAGTCAACCAGTCAGGTATGCAACCCTGCTCGACACACTTTCGATGGTAATGATATTGTTGATGAGGGACCTGCGGACGAGGAACCCGACACCACCTTGGGACTGATGGTCGCCCTCCCGGTAGTAGAAAAGATTGCCAGATCTCAGGGTTATCGTGTCCTCGCCCTCTCTTCGGACTTCTGACAGACCCATGACATCCCAGTGCATCTTTTCTATTTCTTCTTCCAGCTCAAAAATCTTTCCGTCTGCCCTCAGTGTGCGTACGTTGTAGGTTACCAGGGCCAAAAGTCGTTTGTGTTGGTAGCTGGATCTCTGCCGGAGATTCTTAGCACCCCCTGCCTCGCCGCTACCATGGCCGCTACCAGAACCTGGAACAGCGAGGCCGCCGGGGACTAGGGGCCGGTTATTTGTTTGTGTCGTCATTTGAGGGGTAATTGCCGGTACTCACCACGCTTGGCAGGCGGGTTGGTGAGCGCAGTAGGGGTGTTGTTCCACAGAAAAGGATGCTGCTGCCCATCCTTCTGGTCTACGATTTGGCATTTAGTTCATGCCCCGATAAAAAGATTAGCCAGTCAGCATGTTGATATATCGAGGCTGACTGCCCAGGATGCGCCGGACGATCAATTATGTATCGTCACACGTGGAGGCTCTTTTTACGCACCCCATATAACATATCATTAGTCATACGATATGAATTTATATTCAATTCAATGATTTATTATTGTCATATGAATCGAAGTGATAGTGATGTTACATCGCATTGATTAATCTGATGACGTCATATTTGCGTAAATAATAAATTAGGGTTGACATGTGATGGAATAAAATGGGAACATAGAATTATTATCTGTCATTAGAGTTATAAGAGATCATTCATGGTAAGTAGCACAGTGACTATAAATTATATTTATCAACGGTCATTATTATCCTTTAATGTGTATTTCTGCAAACGTGGGAGTCATGCCATTTAGTGGCATGTGATGTAGGTCAAAACAAGACAACATGAAGAATGTTATAACAATGAATTGGTTAATTAATGAAAGAATTTTTATGATTAACTACATCGTTAGCCTGGTCTTACGCGAGACTGCTACGTTTGTGGTCCTGGGTTCGATTCCCAGTTAGAGCAGCGTGATTGGGTTTTACTATAAAATTCTCAGTAATATCACGGACTTTAGAGTTCTGGGACCTAAAACATACCGGCGAACTGTGGGTGTACATTAGTACCTACACCTCTGCTCCTTCCCTTCGAGGACTACTAGCGTGATGTTACGATTAATGAAGCAAGTCAGAGAAAAGTGTTCCTTGGGCCCTAAGCATACCGAACTGTGGGTAAATGTGCCTAATCCTTCGGGGAATACAGGCGTGATGGTATGGTTTGAGAATAAAAATAAAAATTTATTAACGCTTGGAAGTCTGTTAACCCGCAAATTACTAGCATGGTAGGCTATTCCATATTATTATATCGGCCTGGGCTTCACCCGCGTGGAGTTAAGAACTTTGAACCCGTTTCCCATAGGAACTTTGAGTTTTTCGGCATTATGTCCTAATCCAAGGTATAAGTAATCACCATTTCAACTTTCAGAAGGTTTAGCCGTTTTGCCGTTAATGTGCAACAAACATCCAAACTTAGAAACTTTTGCCTAACAAAAACGTGCATATTTTGTTTAAGTACTTCTAACATTCCCGAAAAAAATGTAGGTCATTTTAATTTGGCTCTCTCTGATAATGTGTCAGGACTTGGCGTAGTTCCGATGGCAGGTGCCTGTTTAGCTTTATTTGGCTCCTTGTCACTGGTAATTTGGCTCGCGAGTTGGAAAGGATAGTTAGCAATGTGATGTTGGCAAGAACGTCCTTTGCGTTGCCTAATGGGCCTGTGTTATCTCAAATAGGTTACTATGTTTTTATTTCTCTGGCAGTACCTAATGATAATTTAAAAATTCTACTAACCACGTCTTTTACTATCACTGGATTGGGTAGTAAGATAGCTTTATGATATCTGCTTCAAGTTTTCGACCACTTTTTCCTTCATTTGAGCACGCTTAATGAAAGCTGAAATATATTCAGCAAAAGTGTCTAAAATTAGGCGCAAAGATAATTAAGTAATTTTATGTCTTACACGTTAATCTTAATATTAATTAGGTATTTATTATAATGTACATTGCAGCTTCAGTAGTAACGATCGCAATGAATCCTGAAAAACCCATTTATTTCTCGACAACGCAATGGGCGTCCTCTAATAACCGTTTATTTTGCGGATCCAAGCCTCGAGCATAAAACAAACGAGTGTTTAATTTAAACAATAATTATCTTGATATAAATAGCGACGTCATTATTCAGTTGTCACCCAGTCGGTGACGTTGTCGGCCGATAATCTTGCTCTACATGTGCTAATTAAAGGACATTCCCTTACACAATGATCCCGGCTGTCCGCCCAACGAACATGAATGGCACGCCATGCGAGCAAGCCTTTCTTCCCAGTCAATGACTGACTACCAATACTACCACGTTGTAAAGTAAGCTTTTAAAGTCTTTTCAATGTGTATTTTGTTTTGCCGCATTCTTGAGCAGTCGATGGTTTTGCTTCTGTAGCTATCCATTGCGGGTTTGGTATTCCATTTCAAAATTCATTTCTAGTATCGCGGGAAATGGTATTTGTATAAGTTGATAGTGACACATATTGCGGTTCGAATCTGTTACCCAGGGGGCGATTCAGTGATCGTCTCTTGATAATCGCGATCACGGGGCTCTGACATTTCTTTTATTTTATCGCGAACGGTCGCCGTAAGATAAAACGGCAATAAATAATCTGGGTAGGACATCGTGGCTACGTGTGCACGGTTGCGCTTTTCATTTGTATTATGCGCGTAATTATGCCTTACACAACGCATGGTGAGGCTTATTTATGGCGTCGATCGCAATAGTAAGGGCACTCGTTCGCTAATGACTAGCAATCGCTACGTTAATTTCTATGCTCGATTGATTTTAGCAATCTTTTGACTATATATCATGTGTATATTGTTGTATATCAATTCTGCAATAGCTCGGAGTTATTACGTAGAATAATAGTATCACGAATATCAAGTTTATAGCAATATTCTTCGATGAAAATTTGAAGAACACATCCCTTTGTGTGTAACAAAAAGAACAAAAAACGTTGATAAAGTTATGCAGTTTTCGTTATCTTTCAATCTCGAGGCGATGGATATAAATATTCTATATGTGTTCGCACAACATGTTTCGAGAAATCTTTTTGACGGAAAATATCGATAACACAATAACTTTGTATACAAAACAAAATAGGACATTATGCGCGACGTATCTTCTCCGTCGCGTCTTATTCCTGTGAATCTTAGAGCTGGGGCCGCGAAATCGGTGGACAACAATAGGTGGTAAGGCCTAAAGATTTATAAAATTGTCTCACGTACAACAATTCTTGTAAATTGTTCGTTTCGTGTGACTTTGTTAAGATTAAGCTAGGGTCCAGTATTTTTTAAATACTTCGACACAATACAGGCACATGTCAGATACATTTGAAAAGAACACTTAAGTCTAGTAGCCTACTAATACAAATAAATAATCTAATTGTACCATTTAGATCTATGTCTGGATCACGCCTGTATTCCCCGAAGGGAGAATAAAAGAAAACAAATGATTGTGGTTTATCCAACTAATGCAAACAGCCATAGTGCATTTAAGCAGCACATCCACTACCGTTTCCTCAGCTATCATGTACGCTCTGCACAGAGGACTTTCTGTAATGCCTGTTGTATGAAAATGTTTGTTAAGTGAGCAGTGATCGGTGACAGTCCCCACCACTACAACAGACACAAGGCGTCCCCATTCCCCGCTATTTTTGGTGCCTCGTTCTAGTCCCAGTCCCTATTCCCGTCACGTGTTTCCTACAGGATGTGTTACTGATAGGCGCGCGATACACGAATTGAACGAGTTTGAGCCTCCCAAGTCCCCGACGCACATCTAACTGTATTTACGCCGCCAAATATGCATTATTTTATTTTTTTATGTCCCATTGGTATGCGGACTATGTCCTAGCGTCATCTGTTTCTCCCCAACTTTTAAATTGTGGGGGAGACAAAGTGGTTTTGGGAAGTTATTGAGGGATCCACCGAGGTTATTTGGTTTAAAATATTGGAAACGCAGTGTGTATGTTAAGTCATAGTTAGGTTACGGATCTACAAAAATGGCCAAGGAGTTTATCAAACACAATCCATACTAAGATTCAAATGTAAAAATAACTCTGGCTCTTCCTTTTTAAGGTTCCGTTGGTTGCTAACGGGACTCTATCACTAAGCCTCCGCTATCCGTCCGTCCGTCTGTCTGTCAGCGGGCTGTATCTCAAGAACCCTAATAGTAGAGTAGAGATTGGAACTTTTTAAAGAGTTTCTATTTCTAATGCTAATAACTACTAATTTTATTGATAGATACTAATTAAAATGTTTTTTTTTCATTACCATCAGAAAAATATTATAAAACATCTCTTAAAAATGGTACGGAACCCTTTATGTGTTTACCCGTTTTTTAACATATTTATCGTTAAACAGATATCGATATAATGCACCTTGCGGAAGGATCTTTGGCAAATAGTCCTTTGGGGCCACAAGTAAAACTGCGCGCAAAAGCTAGTATAAAATATTTGAAATTTATTAGTCGTGTGAAAGACCACAACGTCTGTGGCTTTTATTTTATGTCTACGTTACTAGAAACAATAAAATAGAGTTGAAACAATTTATCTTAAATAAAGAATTTTATCGAACATAGCTCGCAAGCTGAGAGGCTACGTTATTCAGTTCGCTCAAGTCAATCTTTTCTTTGCAACTGGCCAACGATAACTTTACTTTATTTTCATTTTTCATAGTAATGCTTTCTTAAGCTTTTCTATTCTTTAAAACATGAACTCACTTCTAAGTTCTTTGACTCATGAATTCAAATGGCTTATAGACTAACCAGGAGATGTCAACGGCCGGGGTATAGTAGATTTTTTTTACGGATATCGGATCAGAGTTGGCAAATAACATTATTTAAAAATGTCAAGAGGAAAAGCCTTTGTTTTACAAAGATGGGCAGTATTAGGTAATAAGTACGCAGATGTATTATAAGGTATGTACTCGTATGATTAAATAAATCATGTATATATCTCTCATTCTCGTGATTTATATCAAAATTTGCTTTTGTCTGTTGCTTCACTGGCTTTCTAAAAGACTTTAAGACAAAGTTTAGCATGCTCTTCCTCAGGATCCTACTTGGAAAATTGTATCAAAATTTGTTCAGCGGTTTAAGCGTAAACAGACAAGCAAACAAATTGGCTTTCGTATAAAATGTAAGTATGGAAATAGGTATGGATTACTCTTTAGTAACTTTCGTACTCTTTAGCTGTGCAAATAAAACTGTTAATACTTTTATTAATAGTTTTTTTTACGCAGCTTGATATTAACAGTTGCAAAGTCGCCTTGATTGCAAACCAACTTATCTAGATCAATTTTTTTTGTTGCCCAATAATAATCAACATAATTATGAACATAACTTTAATTGAACATTCATAATCGCCGTCACGCTACCGCAATGAGCATAACGAATAGATTTACAGTCGAGTGTCAATCAAAATGGCCGATTCGGAATATTGTCACTTATAATCTGGTCAGCCATCTCCTAAGCCATCGGCCCCTTTGACGTTCAATTACAATCTTCTTATAACTACTCGAACAGATCGGATTAAACTAAAAGGTTGTTATGTAGACACGGCCTAACGCGATTCGAGTGTCAATGTTGATCGAAGAAAGCTTAGGGATTTGTGTTCGTAAAATTATTTAATTGCATCTGTTACTTTGAGCAATAAAAATTTTGTTAGTGTTGTAAGACTTAAATTGAAAAATAAATCGGATTGCGTCAAAAAGGGCAAACTAAATCTATGTTCTGTCAGCTTTTAAATAATTCTGTCCAATTATTTTAATCTTTGTGTCAATGTCAAATTGATATGAGTCGACTAACTAGGTAGTATTTGGCACGTAGGTCGATGACTTCAGGAAATTCATTGGTTTACATGTGGATAAGATTAGCACAACAAATATATACCATCACGCCCGATTCCCAGAAGGGTTAAGCAAAGGTGTAGATACTATTGTACACAGTTTAGTAAGTTAACATTTAAGTAAACCATTGTAGAATTATTACTAAGTTGCTTTTATATTTATTACTAAGTTTTTATAATTAGTGCGTAAGTTGTGTTCTGTACCCACAGAGAAACCGTTAAGATGGTTTTGTAGGGCTTTGTTTAACTGTGTAATTTTTGAAAGTTTTAATAAAGATACATACAAAAAAATACTTACAGATCCCTCATTAGCCAAATGATCCTCTATGTATAGGGCACATATTCCGAGCTGCTACTGAAAGTATCATAGAAAATTCAATTTTCACTTGATACAGAGTACTTCACTCGACCTGGAAATCGAACCCAGGACATCTAGCGTAGCAGTCACACTCTGATCTAACTAATCAAGCAGTTAAGATTAGCATAAGTAGATCTAGTTACTCAGCAGTAGGAATGATGATAATGTCATTGTTTAAGGCCCAAGAATTATAAAGAAATCGTTGCTTAACAAAAACTGGTTCAGGAGTTTCGGTGACTAATCTTAATAAAAACTTCACCTCTTTACTTCGCAATTTCTTTGTTCTAAAGTTATTAGAGTGATCATTTTCCTCGTACAATAGATTTTTAACATTTTTTTTTAGTTTTAGCTAAATAAACCCGATAGCTTTTCAGCTTAACAAAATTAAATCCAGTATATATTATTATTAGGCTGTCAATTGATTAAAAGTTTATTAAACACTTTGGCTATAGTTTGTTTATCGTATCAACCTTTATTACGTACATGGTTTTTAAATCCATTGAACTATTATTTGTTGTATGTTAAAGCTAAATAAGCTCCGCCCTAGTGATGTCGAGGTTGTAATAGCATATAAAATAAACACAATAATGATCAAGTATTGGAATAATAATTATGTTTTTCACAATATTGAATTTCTCATTAACGCAGGGTTTTCACGTCATATTTTATATTTTACCGGGAAATACATGCACTGTTAATAAAAAGAGGCTTTGCAAGCAATTAATGAGTATTAATTGCAATAAATGCTGCTTTTTAAAACGTACAAAAATATTGTTACTTCCCGATTTCCGGAAATCGACAATAACAATTATCTAAATAGGTAGCTACTATTGCCACAATATTAATTACAAAGTTGGTAAGTCAGGGTTATCAGGATCAAACCCCTATCAGTATTACATTACAGATTATAAAATACCCAACACATATAGGCAATAAGTTATTGTGAATTATTGGAACTTACGGATACAATACATGAAATTGATATCTAAACTCTTTGTAGAAAATACAAAGAACACTTCCATTTTCCGTTTAAAAAAGAATATTTTGTTCTTAATTCAAAATTCAAGAACTGGCTACTAGGATAAGTTTACGATCTAGCATCAATATAAAAACTAGCAAAGAGTTCCTATTAAAAATAAAAAGTTTCTTTTGTGATTTAACACAAATACACAGTTTAAGTCCATCGGTCTATAGTGGCGACCAGTAGGAATTCAAGATGCTGTCTCAGTACCGGGAGCTTAGAATTTTATGTGAGTTATAGTGTAATAAATAAAATATACCGTTACAGTGACACCTTCATACGTCATCGGAACTACGTAATGATCACAATGAACTTTAATACAATCTTTTGTTCGTTAACGATGCTAAATTAGATTTGGCTGATGTGCCCAATAGATATATTATTTGCAAGTAGGTTGGAGGACATCATTCTTTATTTTAATGGCTCGTTTATATTAGGCGATAATAAATGGCTGTATGATGGCTTTGAGCCAGTTGTATCAAGATCTGAAGAAGACTGAATGTAGAAGGTTGGGGCAACTATATTTATCTTAGGAACGGCGTATTTCTACAAAGGATTGTTGTAATACCGGCTTGACTCGCGAATAGCTTCTGTAATAAGGAACCTAGTTCATTTGGTCACCGCTAGAGGCGCTATACAAGTTTATACAAAATATTTGACAGATTCACTAGTGACTATCGCTAACTGTAGGTTACTTTGAACACTTTCTACATAACCTACAATCACGATTGTATTTGCTGAAGGTTTGGCAGAAGTGGATGACCTGAGAGTTCAACGGTATGTTTAGGTCCCATGTAATAGGGAGCGAGCCTATTGCCATTAACCGGGCACAAACCCAAACTTCGAGCTGGAACTGAGAATTTCAAAACAATATATAGACCTTATAGACCCATTTAGACCTTTCGGAAACCGAGCCCGGGACCTCAACCGTAACAGCAACGCTTACGTAGGCCAATAAGGTAGTAATTTATTAATATTTTCTACTCTTGAAGAACTTATCTAACTTTCTATGATGTCCAGTTCGTATATTAAGCTTTTTATACCAGTGGCTATGGTGGTAGAAATTTGAAGGCTCGCTACTTTTCTTTAAGTACAACTACTAAGTTTTGTTTTTTATCATTTCTGTAAGGCACAACTAGTGGGCAAATAAACTAGTGGGTTTAACTATATCACAAGAGTAGGTACCAATACGACAGGCTCTTAGTTGCCCGCCTACGAACACAGCTCGGTTTCCAGCTTACAGTTATAACTTAGGGTTTTATAGTCGCACTAGCTGGTCCTCGCGTTATAACTCGCGTTTATCAAATTCTTACCAATCCCATGAGAGTTTACTAAAATCCTTTTTTAGCGGATGCCTACGTCATAAAATAGTTTTTATGACGTAGGCATTCGCTAAAATACACTGCACGGATTGAGCTGAAATTTGGCACACAGATAGTTCTGTGTGCCAAATTTCAGCTCAATCCGTCTAACACTGTCGACTAACCGACTGATCATCAACGCACAGTTGATGATCACTCGGTTAGTCGACAGTCATTTGATTATGTCTTCGTAGATATAATATTATAGATAGAGTATTTATTACATTAATATTATAATACCTTTGAGAATTTCCAAGCGTACAAGGAATAAGTAAATTTAAAAAAAAATATTTTTAAAATTTAAATTACAATTCTAAATTCGTAATGTTATCAATTTAATTTTGGTTTTTAATTGAGCAACAGTTACAGCTTTGGCAATACGGTAGGGGTTCTGTTCCTTTTTCTTAAATTTAAGAGCTCAGCAGATTCCGAGCTCTGTGTTCCTACATAAATTAATTTATTTAATCATGCATTTAAACAATATGCTGGGAAGAATCAAAAGCTGACTGACAAATTAATAAATAAAATTATGGAATAAAAATTCAATTTGTATCCCAAAAAATTTGACAGCATGCACATCTCTTTTGAGGTGATAATTATAAGTACACGAAGCATTTTAACTCAAAAAGCTATTTATGAACCAGACATGATACCCGAAGAGTAAGCGTGAAACCGAGGAGACACTTCCATAGTACCAAACGTTTAAAGTCGACAGATGAGATGTCAGCAGAAAATTGGATTTCGTAAAATAAATATGTCGCATTCACTTTGAATTAACTACACTACACTCAAAATGAACCATATGAGCTACGTTATAAGGAAGTATTTCCATTGCTGATAGTATCGAAGAAGATTTGACGAAAAGTTAATTTTAAGTGCGACTTTTATGCTCACAAAGGATTTTGTCCACTAAGCAATGCAATTTTTTGCAAAAATGTTATTTATTCTTTCTTTAGAGGCGCGAGGATTAATTCTGTGACAGCTGAGACAGAAACGTATACCTTGTTACATATTTGAATGACAGTTCCCAGTTTTTAATTTAAACGTGGCATCACCAAATTGAGACGAGAGCTTTTAATCCTTTTGTTTCCCTTTGTTCAAACGTTAATCCTGTAAACCTGTGCCTTTGATGTGTCGTCGCCATTGTAGCAGGATTTTGGCCGTTAATTGTTCCTAATTCCACGTCTTCATCCACTTCATTCATCTAGTCACTTTTACTTTAAGTTAACCCTGTTTTCTTGGCTTTCAATTGATGGTCTGATATTTTAATCTGTTCAAGGCAATTTCCTTTCAAGGTCTCGTTCCTTGATTTACAGTTCGTTCCTTCGATGTTGGGCGATTCAAAAATATCTCCATTGCTTATTTTGATATTCAGCTCTTGTGTTCTGTCCAAATTACAGTGGCTAAAGCTTAATTAAGTTTGTTTTACGACTACTAAGGTAATTAAGGGAAGGCAGGATAATATAATTAGTTATGTAAATAACTATTACGGGTCACGGTCCATATAGTTTCGTACGTTAAAGACGCCTGTCGTTGTACGCAGGGTATTTTACGAGGGTATAAAGTATACGCTAATAAGCATCTCGCATGACGTTGTAAGCCGCTCGAGGTGTGGTCCGAATTTCGCAGGGCTTTGATGATGGCCCTTCGAAACGTTTTAGTGTCCCCAATCGGCTTTCGTAGATATCCGCTAAGTGACCGAAAGAATGCACACAGAACTAATAAAACTGGATCTTTCGAAACTTGAAGCTTTTAATACGGAAATAATGTCGTGCGCCCACGCTTGCCAGCTAAAATACGGATTCCCGACTTGTAAACTTATGTAGCTTAACTCTTTAATATGAAAGCGATTAATATGTCTAATATTTTAGTTTTTGTCTATCATGATTTATAATTTCCTCGCTTTTATGTTGTTTGTGTGCAATATTAGGCGTTCTGGCTTTAATCCGTTGATTTACCGTGTACGGAATAGTTTTTTATGTTGCTGGCACATTTAAATCGGCATTTGTTTTCTTATACTAAACAAAACAAATAGGCTCAAATACAAATATGGTTAGAGAATGTGTGGTGTGCGTGTTCCGTTCCCAATTAAAAACAAAAGTAAATCACCAGTGTGGCCGATACAGTCTATACATCCTTAATCATTTCGAAATTCATTCGTTAACTTTGTGAATTTGTCTTTTTATTATGGTAGTGATTTATTTGACAGGCAATACAAGCCGAAGAGGCCAATAAATGTATCGAGTCAGTCCCGACCCTTGTTTTAAAAGGTACACAGTCCATAAAATGAATATTAAAAGTTTAAGAATTGACAGTTGTACGAGGACTTAATATTCCTATAAGTTACATATTTTATATGGATAACTTAGATATTTTTGCATGTAGAGTGACAATATTTTAAATGAATGACGCTATATACAGTGCAGATCCGTTAAAGTTATAAAAATATGTGTAAGTATCGCAAAATAATTGTGGGGGATTTAATTTCTCAGCGGGAAGTCTTTTAAGGACGTTGCATGTGATTAGGGATACCTTTACATTAGAATTTTTATGTGATTGGACGTAATGCTCGCCGACAAAGAGTTGAAAGTCTTTGGTTATCGACATTTAATGTTATGTCTTTCGTGTGGGCCAGTTGGTACCTTAATTAACTACCTACTGGAATTTATTGACGTAATTAAAATGTCGACAAGAAAGTGCGACTAAAAATTTTAGACTTTTTCATTTTGTTCTCCTTAGTGTATCACTTTTGTAGGGAAACTCCACATAATTGTAGATTTATAGTAGTATATGTGTATATCGTATGTGTATTGTGTATATGGTTTATAAGTGTTTGCTTTTATGTGAGTTAGTATTTATTCCTTTTCACACTGATGTCTACATTTCCTGTTTTAAATTCTCCTCTCGTAGGTCTGCTGGAACAGATTTCTTTAGAAATAAGCAGTACCTTTGTACTATAGTCCTATTTTTTTTATACATTTCTGTTTAGTTCAGTGTGTAAGTACATAAATAAATAAATAAATAATTTATATACTATCAGGCCCGTATTCCTTGAAGGGTCAGGCAGAGGTGTACTGATGCACACCTTCAGTTTGCGGTATGATTATGTATCCCACTTACTAGCTTGTATTCAGCAACCCACAAACTTACTATAAAACGTTACTATAAATTTCACAAACCACCCAACAACATTTTGCTCGACTCACGAATCGAACCCAGGACCTTCTAGCGCAGCTGTCGCGTTAACGACCATTAGACTAATAATATTGTTATTAGAGCCCTATAACAGTAAATTTAAGTTAAATAAAAAGGGAAATTAATTTTGTCATCTCTGTCTTCTTGCTTACCTTAAAGAAATACATACAGCAGTATCTCAGAACAATAATGTGAATGCTAATAAAACCTTTGTTTTACGATAGATGCTTATTTTTTCAACGACCGGCTTCCGTTGTGCAACGACGCATTCTACGCCGAATCCACCTTTATGCAAGGATGTGGCTACACGATAAATATTCCATCATGTGACACAAACCGAAAATAGTTTTCCAAAACAAACACTGTGTCTCGTTCTCGACCAGATACATTCTTTATGACAGGCACAGTGCATGTCTGTGTTGTATGTTCAACCTAGACAAGGGCCAGTATAGTCACCAGCGGTAATAATCAACTCACTACACATATCAGCGTACACACACATATGCAACGTTACTTTCTATCAAGAGGAATGTAAAGGGACGTCCTTGCAATTTTCACTTGGAAATTCTATGCAAATGTATGTTGTGTTTGTGTGCGTGCGCTGGGTTCTGGATATAGGGAGTTAAGTTACTACGTATTGTGGTCGTGGTATAGTCGTATGTGAAACGGTATCGAACAAAACAAACGCTGTGTCGCCGCGGTCGCGCGTTTCCGTTTCCTTCCACTAACTCGCCGCTGAGTTCCGTCTATTGCATCGCGCGATGCATGCTGATGCGGTCTACCTGTGTGTATCTTGATGTAAATGTATTATTAGCTTTATTGGCTGGGAGGGTTTATTGCAGATCTGTGTGGATAACAGTAGCATTAGGGTTAACTACTTTAGGTTAAGAGCTTTGATGACGATTGTTATGGTCAATAAACAGGATGGTTTTATGCTTTTACATTAACTTACATTACTATTTTACCAAAGTTATACCAGATTAGTAGGTTTTCGGTAGCGTAGGTTGGCTCAAGTGTGTAGTGTACTTAATGTGAGGGATGCAGGTTCTGATTCTGCCTAAGGATTTTCTCGCTTAATCCTTAAACAGATCTTCAGTCTCTAAGACATTTGCAAATTGCAAATATGGCAGTCATCACATACTGTTTCATAGTTATTTGTAGTGGGTATCCCGAAATATTTTACTTGAACTGCGTGTTCCGTCTTCGATATTTCAAGCTTCTCATTGTATTCAGATTTCGAATTAAATCAACATTAAAAATGAAGTCCTGCCAGGATAACATGCGCGCCTCGACAAAATTTTGTCTACTCTTTTGTCTCGCTCTTTCTCGTGCGAAAACGAGACAAAAGCACGACATAAGCGTCGACAAAATTTTCACATGGTGTGCATGTTAGCCCAGCTGGAAACGGACTCCGGTGATTTGGAACAAGCCTAGCTTAAGTGACATCATACTTCATTAGATAAAACAACGCAAAGATGAGTACTCAAGGCTATCATTACCCACATCATTACTGATACTTCCGACAGTTACAAGCTTAATCAATCACGATGTGCAACTTGAATTATCTGTATTACGTCATTAGGTATACCATGCCGATCATAGTTCGTGATTTTAATCCCGACTCTAATTATAATCAACATAGTATGCAATAAAATATTCGTATGCGTGCCTTACCAGCTATGATTATTCGAAATACGAAAGTAACAGCTGATCTATGGAACGAAATCGAAATCTATGGTCGTTGTCTATGGGCTACTTTCGCCAACCTTGAGAGGAGTGATTGTAAGAGGTTGTATGGCTAATTGCGTTGTGCAATCTTGACTGTGAACAATCAAAACAGGGTTTCTTAATTTAGCAGTAGGTATAGGCGACCATCCATTTAGATGGTTAAGTGTAACGTTCGGAGTAGCATTTCTTCTTTCTTTATTAGGTTTATTTTTAAAGATCGAAAAAAATATTTTAAACATATTACGAGTAATAATCATATTTCTGTACTTGCAAAAATTTTGTACTACACTTCAGATGTTCTTTTATCAACATTTAAGTATTGAGAAGTGAATCAATACATTTCATTTCGTAAATAATGTTATACCTATACTTAGATTAATTAATAAAGTCAAAAAATTTGCAATTATACGTAACATGCTTTTACTATTTATATACGAGTATAGAACCAATTATAGTAATAAGTAGCTCTCTAAGATTTACTCAAATAAAGTTTGGGTCTCAGTTTGGGTCTCATGTTATATGGGGTGAGTCTATTTCACTTAACCGGGCACGCGGAAAGTTTCATAGAAAACTATGTTTTACCTGGGAATCAAACCAAGGGTCAGGATCAGGTCAGTCTTAGCACTAGTCACTAGACTAACAAAGTAGTACTAGTATCTATAGAATTGAAATTATATAGTCGACAATTAATATATCTACTGGATGGGGGTCTATAAATCTCAATGGCAGTGGCTATCATTATATTATAGAAACATCTACATTAAATAAAAGATTTTATTTCGATGCGAACTTTGATAGCAATTAATGTGCACATTAATTACATACATGTTTGCTAATTACCTTTGATTGCATCTGGAATCGAATCGTGATTTAGTTATGAAGCAGTATATCTATAGAAAATATTTATTTGTAGAAAAAAATCCTGGTATTGCCACACCCTGTGCATATTTTAACAACTGTCTAGACTACTGGTTTAATTGAAACGAATGAGGCACGACGTTCGGTTTTAATAATGATGTTGCGTTTATAGTAAAATATTTGTACTGATTTCTGACACTTACGTGCTATTGATATAAGGCCATTTTTACTATTTTTATCGCGTTATATAGTTTTTTTTTAAACCTGGTTCTTAAATCATTGGAAAGTAGTTTTAATTCAACAGCCAGATATTAAAAAAAATGCTAGCTGCATTGTTATTTATTTTAAGTGGCAAAGATACTCATGGTTTGTCCTGCTATCGAGAACAGTCACTGCGTCACCTTCAAGGAGCAAGAGTTCGCCTCAACTGTATTATTCTCGTTTTCTTAGATTAGCAAATCATTTCCTCTAGGCTTGGCATTTTAAAGTATCTACTATGGTACTTAATACCCCATAGATATTTCAATAAGTACGTCTTATACATCGTAGCTCTAGAGATACCAAGGTCCTATTATTTCAATTGTTGTGTAATTCCGTTTAAGTGGAATGCAAAGATATAAATCGTGCGCAATTACGGTGCTTATATGGTTATACTTAAAGTAAACAGCTAATACAAAATAATGATTATATTTTCAGAACACGAGGAAGAGTGAAGAGCCAAGGTGATTTCGTAACCTCGTGAGTTTCAATATTTTTATTTATTGATACATTCAATAAAAACATTGTTTTTAATATAACCCTCTTCTAGCAGTGCATTGATAAAGGATGACATTGTGATGATGATACTTCTCCATAGGAAACGACTAATTTGGAACCGTGCACCTAGTTTCGACATTTCATAAGTGCCTGCATAAGGTCTATGTGAAAATAAAGCTATTTTGATTTTGATACTTAATTATAAAATTTAATAGATTTTCACAGTAATACTTTTAATTAATGTGTATGGTGTTAAGTGCAGTAATAACTAAGACAGTGTGGTAATAAGTTTGAATGATATTTTACTGTAACAGCTGTTGGCAACCATAAAATAAATAAAAGTAACTGAGTTCGACCCAACATTAACTAAATTCTTGTTTCTTCAAATGTACCTAAACAAATGTTAATTGAAATGTTTCCAAACCGTCAAGTGCGTTCAGTTTTAAATTGAAACTACCTACGTAGGGGAGTTTTTGCTTCCCGCAAAGGTTATATATCACGAGCGACAGTCCACAGAATCGACATAATTAAGTGACTTCAAAGTGAGATGGCGTAGTACACGGCCGAATGAACTGTCCGGGACAATTTGGCCGACGAGACGGAAATACACCGGGGTAAAGGAATCAGCGAAAGAGTGTTAAATGCTACAGGGAACAAACACGTTCGTAGATGTCATTTTATTCTGTGTTTCGGTGATAAGTGAATATTTCTACTTGTGATGCTTTTGAAACGTTGCAATAATTATGAACTAGACAAATTCATAATTATAACTAGTAAACTGCAAGTAGTTAAAATGAAGTTTAAGGATTTTCAACCGACTTCAAAAAAGGGGGAGGTTCTCAATTTATCAATTTTTTTTTGTAGTCTGATGGTATAATTTTTGACGAGGTACTACAGTGCCTTGTTCTACTCCTCTGTAATGTCTTATTTTCAGTTATAATAAGACTACATGATATATTTCATGTCCTCTACAGCTACCCTAGCATCAGACGATTCTCTAGTAGATATATTTCAGTTTTTTAAGGTGGTTGGATGTTTTTCAACCACAGTTGCAGCATTTACTATCAAACAAAGGTTGCAGCTTCAAAGCTTCAAAGGTGGTTCTAGAATACCGACGTCCTGCTATGAGAATTGGCGTAGTTACATCTAGTTTCGTACCCCAAAAGAGTGCATATAAAATATGCCGTCGCTGTCAAAGCTATTTGTCTCTTTCTGAATTGTAGCAACATTTCACGGCGATGTACTCACATTTTATCCCGCCTCTGTTTTTCTATTTTCCTCACTTGATGTATGGGACGCATTTCCGCACTTTCGAATAACACTCCTGTATTCCCTTTTATGTGCGCACAGCTTTAAAAATGTATTCGCAGTTAGGGGTGGGCTTTGGCTATACGAAGATGTGCAAAGGAATTATTCAAGAAGCCCTAGCATTTGGACTACCGTTGGGGTGTAGACTTTCCGATGTTTTGCGATAAAAAAAGGAAAATCGATAACACCGGTTTACTGTGTCTGCAGCATCGTTTCTGTCTAGGAATTTTAAAGCTGGTAAGACTCCGCTACTGGAGTATGTCTATGGTGGTACCGCCGTATTGGAAAATACCCCGGTTCACCGTAAAGGGCAATATAGGGCAGTTAAAGTACTGGGCAAATGAGATTTAACAATTGAGATCTCAGGATAACAACGCGCAGTGATACTAGAGGTGTTGCTAGCGTCTATAGGTTGCGGTTGCCGCTTGCCATCAAGAAGCCGTTATGCTTGTATGTTATCTTAATAAAAAAACGTCATGTTTATTAGACCTGATGACTAACTGACCTTTCATAACTATGTTGTATGTTGCAGGGCAACTATCATTGAGACTGATTCTTTATTACAGTTTCTCACTGATAGTCATAAATTCACATCTAATAATTATACAAGAAAAGTTACCATTATAATGATTTAAATCATTATAATTATGATAATAAATAATAATACGATAGCTATATTTTCCCATCGAAACCTTACATTATGTTCATGTACTTAAATTGCTCAATGTTCACAACCGGTCCATTAACAAGGGGGCTAACACTACATGCGATAAGTTGTACGTTCAAATCAAACACACCACACGTCATATCAAGCGAACCTTATAAGAACTGTTATCAGTAAATAGAATCTCACGTCCGACCACACGCGGCGTTGTTTTTGCGCCAACAAATTCTAATCGCCCATAGTAATGACCTTAGTACAACGTTTACAAAACAAGTATTAAATTACCACTGTAATATATTACAATTACCGTTCGTGAAGCGTATTTCAATGGCCGCGATATCGATCGCTTAGCATTTCATCAGGGCGACAGCGGCGGATGCATTATCTAACCGAACTAGGAAGAGATTGCAATTGTTGATCTATCTTCACTAGTATGCCAATTAGCCAATTAGAGAGCGCATACAACGCCAGCCAGTTTAGATAAGCTTACGTTTTCGTGGTCTCGCCTTGGGACATTCCTTTTGTCCAGTTAAGTCATTAATTCAAGTAATGCGTTTTTATTGGCGGCGCAAAGGTCGCGGCGATTTGTTCGTGTAATGTTCGATGCGACGCTCAATATGCAGCTTATGAAGGTTCTCATTAGACGTACGTCAGGTGACAAAGTGTTACAAAGTGAAGCGTTTATTTTCCTGACCATTTATGGAGGTTGTCTTCGACGTGATTTTGTATGGAGCTCTATTCTTAAGCCCAGAGAAAGGAATGCCGCTCGCTACGAAATTGAACACTGAATATTTATTAAGTATAGGGAATGTACTTATTGGAATCATAGAAGAATTTCTAAGTCAGAGAAGACTTTTGTATTTCAAAATACCAGTCATACAGGAGTTAGAATGGCCTAGAAAAAGATATTTTATGTGTCATTTTATTAAGGTTTATACATAGATTCGACCAGCAAGGAAAATACCGAATTTATTTCAGAAAAATACGAGTTTTTCTAAGTTAGTTATCATTAAACACATTAATTAATTATCACACCTAACTTTACAATATAAACAAGTTCTATAAATTTAGTTATTTAACAGTTGTAGGTATTATTTATGAGAAATACCGTGTCTTGTTGGTCCTCTAGTACCTATCCCAAAAATAACATAAAACCCGTAACTAAATCCGATTCGGTACCGAGTCTGTGACAACATTGAAAACAGATTTTCGCCTATCATTAATTTAAATTCGAACAGTTTGAAGCATAGCCCGCCCTAACGAAAGAAAGTTTCATAGCTGGAGCTTAATTTGGCGAGTAATTAGATGTCACAGAGAGATCGTGAGGAGAGAACGATGAACGCGTAGTGGAGTCGTCGATTCGTGAACGAACAAAGTTGTGTTACAATACAGGCATAGAAGAGTAGTTCAGGTTCTGCAGACAAGTTGCGTTTTGACATTTCGACAAACCAATAGAAACAAATATAATGGAAATGACACAAGCTTTTGACAAATCGGGCTGTCACTAATGTCATTTCCATATATTATGTGGCTACTTGTTTGTCGATTCGAATGTCAAAGTGCAACTTGTTTGTTAGATTTAGAACGCAGGTAAAAATACAATCGAATACAGACAATAAAGAAAACGGAATATACAGATTAAAATAACATAAGTAATATTTATTTGCCGTAGATTTTTAAGACGTCGTTGTTAGGTACTAAATTGCTTTTCAAATATTTTGATAAACCATATCATTATTTGTTTCTTGCGGTACCTGCCCTGCCCCTGCCTTGCGTTATTTATAAATATGTTGCTGATTCTTTACTTATTGTTATCAGATAACTAATAATATAATTTACGTGTGGCAATTATTTGAAATAAATGTAGTTTCAGAACACAAATCAGTCTTGCTTTAAAACATCACAAAATGTAGAATTTATTTGATTTTATAATACTTGGACTTCTGTGTTTTGTGCTGTGCCATGTCAATGCCTCGACTATTTTCAATGATCCCTCATAAGCTGTTGAATGAGATGTCAGTTTAATTTCGGAGTGATTTGTTCGTTTGACAACTTTTTGGTGTCCATGGAATTAGTCGCTCTTTGGATTAAGATCTACTTATGAATATGAAAATTACATAAGTATATATACAGGTATGTGATTATAATGCTATATGTAGTTGTTTCGGGTATGCTTGTATGTGATAAATTGTGATTATGAAGATATTACTGATGGCAAATATCTGGAAAATAAATAATGTAATGCTCATTTGTTGATATCGTATTTTTATTTACCCTAAATGACGTAGGTACAGTACTTACACGTTTTAAGACAACTTTTATATTTAGTTTATTCATTTGACTCCTTAATCCAACAAAGGTCGGTTTTTCTTATAAGATTTCCTCTCATACTAATCTGGATTCCATTCAACTTTTGTTAATTCTGGTTCAATATAGATACTTTTTCTTAAGAGAAAGTTATAAGTATAGTCATGTTTAATTAGAATTGTTGAATAATATTGTATGGAAGATAAAAAAAATATACTGTGTTTGCTGGATTCTTATTAAAATCAACCGAAAAAATACTACCTACCATTTATGCCATTGAGTGAGTTTGTATATTTACATATTTCACTAGATTTCTATTGCGTGCCTTATAATATTACATATAAATTGATGATGATTATGATTATGATTTCATTACATAAAACTTTTTATTAAGGCAACCACTTTTTGCACATTAAAGTAAAAACTTTGAGTACAGTACAGATATTATAATTATATGAATAACAATTACATTAGTTTAACATAATTTTTTCCGCGTTATAAAAACTTTAATGCCACATTCTTCCGTTAGAGATAGTTTTTTTTGTATCATTAGCCATAATTATTATGCCTACGGTTACTTGTAATGACACAAGCGTTTCCGGCAAAGAGTTGTTAAATAATAGACGTGCACATCGGAAATTAGTTTTGTACCTTAATTATAGATATTTTCTCGGTAATGTAAATGACCTTTCTGCTTTATTTTACCAGTCTTGGAAATCGATGTTTGATTTTGCTACCGGTATTTTCCTTTCCTGTATTAGTAAATTATAATTTACTAGTAGATAATTATCTAGCTTAATGCTTGCCAATAGTCAATACTGGTCGCGGGTTTGATTCCCGGAATCCACGGAATAAAATATCTGTATGGCCTGCAGGTCATTATTCCGTTGTGTTGTTTGTGTACATGAACATTAATTGTAAACACAGTTAAACAAATAAATAATTACATTTGTTCCATGTGGGGAACGAACCTGTAACGCAGCAGCCGATTACTTGACCACTGCGCCAATCAAGCCATCTAATCTCTGCCTATAGTATTATTTTAATTATAGTATATTCTACTAAGAATCAACTTTTATATCAATTGCTCCCAATTGCAGACGCAAGTCTAATAAGATATTTATAGAAAAAAAAAGTCAATTTTCTTTCTTTTTATGTAATAAGTATCTTGGAATCTTAATAGAGGGCGTCATTGCTAGTAATTGTTACAATTGCAAATGGTAGCTCTATAGATTTAATTGTATGGGAGTTGGTCCAACTCACGACTTTTTGATCTAAGATACTTTGGTCTCTGCAAAGTCCAAAGAATGCACCCTATATCAAAATGTCGTGAGGTATATGGTAGGTCGACCCTTTGAACTACTTTAGTGAACTTTGCACAAGAATTAGCTCGAAAGTTTAGCAGGAATATTAGTAATGTACTACTTGTTGGTGAAGGAAAGTAAAGCAACGGGATCTAAAAAGATTTATGTTAATCTTTTTAGATCACATTGCCTTAATTTCCTTTCGGGCAATCGGTTGAAAGACTTCTATTTGTTTACTTATTATACAATTATGTCTTGAAGGGTTTGGCAGAGATGTACTAATGTACACCCACAGTTTGCGGTTTGTTTAGGACCTATGTAATAGGGGCGAGCTTATTGTCAGTTACTGGGATCAAATCCAAACGACGAGCTGTTACCGAGAGTTTTATAGAAATTCCAAATAACACTTTGATCGAACTCAAAACTTCACTTCGTAGCAAGTGCGGTTTCCAACCAACCAATCATCACCAAGCATATAGGAGTATATGATCATGTACAACAGTCGTCAATAAATTAATAAGTTGACTAGCGCCAACTTCAGCCCGGTCAAAAAGATTGGCGAATACTGTACACGTTATTATTTCCTTCCATATTGGAAGAATGTATTAATATCACGACAATTCTCTATATTTACCCGCTACGCGATAGAGAAACATTTTTATCCTAATAATACAATGCGATATATTTGCCAATTTTCCGGGAAAAATCTCGATTCTCACATATCTGTATTTACCAAACTACAGAGCGTAGGGGTGTATCAAAGAGCTAAATCCCGTGTTAACGAAGGTCCGCACCGTAATCCGGGCTCGGGACATACGGACACAATTAACAGGCTACAAGCATTGTCTAACATGTATATTAGTAGTTAGAGGATATTAGTGACAGAACGTACAGTCAACAAAAGAGATCAGTGTACAGGCAATCTACGTTTGGACAAAGATTTACTTAAATAAAATTAGTATCTGTCAAAAGGTTTGATATGTAGGCGTACCTGCGTTTTGACGCATCCGTAATACATTATGTCATATAATATATAATCTTTGTAAAAATACAGATCTAATAGTGTCTTCCTGTATACATATCTTTTTTGTTGACTGTACATTGCGGGATTTGTTCGTAATGCAGTACAAATACGTATCTAATTAAACGGCTGTGTTGTGTTTTGGAACTAAAATGAAGTAATTTGTGCTTTTTTGCTTTCATTAAATAAAACTTTTTTGCATTCTTTCAGTTAACGCACGGATATTTTTTAAAGACGCCGAATTGGGTTATATTTAAAATTCCATGAATTAATAAATGAGGAATAGAGATACAAGCTCATGGAAAATGAAAACTCATAGACACTATATAACAGTTGTCGTGTCTTGTCTGTTTATATTAAAACCATAATTAATTTCTATATTCCTAATGACACGACCGTAGTTTACTATGAACAATATTATAGATCTATGTATTTAACATCCTTGGTTGTACTTTGTCTATACTGACTAAGTAACAGTTGATGGACTTTCAAGAACTTTGTGGAGTTTTCTTAGGTGTGTAAGTTCTGTTACCGAGTTTTCCTTTACCACATTACAATAAAATTATAAATTAAATTTGAAAGCAAAACAGTGTATAATGAAAAAAAAATGTAATTTAATTCTATATTATATTTTTATTTTTAAATCAACATTTATTAAGTATCTACATACAGATTGCCAACATGAATATAATGTCAGAAGCTCAATTAAATTTACATAAACTTTTAATTCACCCAGCTAAATGACATTCAATTGCAATCGCAAGCTGTACAAGTCTGGCCAAACGACATACACTGCCGTGCATTGCTAGTATAAATTATCAAATATGTCCTCGGCATGAACTAACGTGTACAAAACTTCATTTGAATAACTCACTCGACGGTTGTGTTGTTCTATTGAAAGTCGGAGCCTTCATTATGGAAATCGAGCAATCAGTTGTTAGCAATTCTGTTATGATTGCTGGCTGGTTCTGGTTAGTGAGGATATTGATACTGAGGCTAATTTATAATGACGAGATTAACATTTTCAGAGGTTTCGACAAAAAAGGCGAATAATATTTCTTTTGTTTTTAGAAATTACTATAATAGTAAGCTGCAGCTTGCTAATCCTTTCGGCTATGTCGGTCACATTAGTCCTTCTACGGATCTCCTCATTTCTGATTTGGTCGTGTAGAGAAACACCAAGCATAGCTCGCTGAGTGACCACTATTTTATAATATTCTCCGGAAATTAACTCTATAAATGTTCAGCAAAAACCAAGCGGTATGTATCACTATAGCGATTCCACCGCATTAATTGCAAGATGGTTGCATCTGAAACTTACATTATAGGAGCCCAGTGAAGCGGCTACCTTTGTAATTTTTTATCCCATTGTATAGTCTTGTTAATGCAGATAGGTAAATTGTATGACAAACATTTAATGAGGTGTTTCTTGCATATAAAGAGAGACAAGGATCGTTTATTCTTTATGTTTTCATATTGATACACCCAGTAATGGTTTGTTGGGAATTGTTTATAAATTATGTTGATGTGAATGGGCTATTTGTAGCTTTTAAACGCCAGTTGTGCGGTTCCCTTTAAACATTTAGTTACAATGCATCCGGCCTTCCACTTTGAATAGTAATGAGTACGTGATCAACTTATACATGCTTTTTTGATTTGGTCATCTGGATAATTTATGGCACATAATCTTAAAAAGTGTTAAATGGATATAGCTATTGGTTGAATGGTTCTGTACCAGATATGGACGTTTTGGCAAATAGTTTGTTGTTTATGTCGTCTTGTCAGCTAAGTTTTCCTGTAAGCGTTCCATGTTGAACTTAATATCTCGATATTGTGTGGTTATTTAATAACCAAAACCACCAGGTACCCACTTATAATTATTTTATTTGTAGTAGGTAACTATTTACGGAATAGGCATTTAAATAGATAATGGAATGGTAGCAGTTACCAACATTTGATTTTCATTTATTCAAAATAGGTAAGAAGAATTCCGTAATATATACTTATCGTTACATTGTTGAACAACCACTTAATCCTCAGGTCAGGTCTCCGCAGTACCGACTTAAGAATTTCAAATTAGCCACAGATTATTAAGTATAGATTGTTCCGTTAACCGTTACGAGACTCGAAATTCGAATGTGGATTTTCTTTAATAAATCATGTTCTGGTTCGCAGAAGAGATTACATTGTGTTTGCGTAGTCGCTTGGCAGCCTTTACAGCTCATTGTTGCTTGATCATTGCAATATTTCATAAAGCGTTCTGTAAAGGTACATGACCAACTTATCTGTTGCCTTTGCCACGAATGCACAAAAAAAAAAGAAATGCTGCTTTTGAATTTTCAAATTTCGAATCGAAAATAAAGAGTTCGAAGAATTATGACTAACGTAATGCTTTGTGATATTCTCGCGTTCAAAGTTCTTTATATTGCAATGCAACCGACTTTGCGAAAGAATTTAATTAGCTGATTTTTACGGATTTTATTACCTTTAGTTCTTGTCGTTTATATTGACGTTTTTGCAGTAAATGCAGTCATGGGTAACCGTGATCTATGCTAGCTCAAAATAGAGCAAAAGGCAAAATGATAAGAATTAAATTCAATTTATCCTCGTTCTTTGTAGATTAACTTGGATCAATTAATACCGTTTTTTTTTCTAACACGTTATTGTAACATACGTTTCTTGTTCAAAAAGGAAGTTTTGACATAACGTCAAAGGTCCCCCTTCCACAATTGAAAAACGTTCTCGAAGCCCACCTTCGTGAACAATAATTTTAGTATAAGCATAGTAAAATTAAATAATTACATAAACAAAACACTAATTAGTATTAATGTATTCTGGACACGATGACAGCGACGCCGTCGCCACTACGAGAACTCTTTAAAATAAAAAAAGTATCCAAAACACTCTCCATAATAGTAGGCCTACATACTTTGAATATAAATTAGCAAGAACTTAAAACTACGACATACTTCATGCCTAAATAACGAAATAAGATGATAGACAGCCGTATCTAACAAGTAATTTATAGCCTTATTATCATTGTTTTCTATTACGGAACAATAAAACCCAATTTTGTCTCGGCAGATGAGTAATTGTTTGAATTAGTTACGATAGAGCCTCCAACTGCGCCCTCATATTAAATTGAGGAATTTGAGGAGACTGTATAGTCTACTATTTAAATTATACGAGTATAGAATCTGCTTCCTCAGCTCTAGACAGCATATAATGTTTAACAATGTAATCCACTAAAATTCCGAAGTCGAACAGCGCGCGAAACTTTTATACGGTCCGTAATAATTAATATAAAATAAAAGAAAAAGTATGAGTGTCCATAAATTAACTGAAGCGGAAAGGGTCCGACGCATATCGAGGGACCTTTTAAGAAACCTGTACACTCGAATTCCATTCCGAGGGCCATAGTTAAAATGCTCAAAGAATAGCTATTCATTAGCGGGTGCGAGAATGAGAATTCTTCAGGCACTCTGAATATTCCATTGGCCGAGGAGCTTGTATTGTCTTTTAGAAAAATGCCTGGGTCTTTGCCTGGGTGCTAAATTATGTCGACGCGATGTAGCCAACATCGCGCCTGACAAACACTAGAGGTGCCGACGCGGGAGCCCGAACATCCTAGTCCATTATTTACACTCTATCGATTTTATTTGCCATCAATACCAAACAATAGCCATAGTTTATTGCTATTCCATTAATTATGGTAATTTTACCAGTAGTACACATTCATGCAACCACTTCCTTCATTATTCTGCGGCTATAAACAAAATATAATACTATGTATTGTAATTAAAACAATTTTAACTTAATTTCCTTACCGTGTCAACGCGACACCGCAAGGCTGAATTAAAACAACACGAGAACCATTAAGAGCGTGTAAAATTATTCAGCATCCTGTCGAAAGAGTCCCGCAAAGTTTGCACTTTGCATATTTAAAGAAACACTCGCCTTATCTGGCTCATCGGCGATTCAGTTCACAGATATTCTCAGGAGAAAAACGGAGCAAACTAAAGGCCAAGATTCTTATGGCCCGGTGCTCGCATTAGGACAAAATTAAGTGCGGTTATGTGTTCAGCTGTCACATTAAAATACCATCGGCTACTTCACACCGCTTAACGCTTGTGAAAAAATAAAGCCGCGTAAGCTATTGGCAGTACAATTATTCGATGAATCCTTTGCGTTTACTTTGTGTTCGAAATTATGGTCCCCTTGTTAATTTATGGACTAGTCTTTAATAGTATAGTAACTTTGTTATTTATTCCTTATTTTGAATCATTTTATATACCCCTATTTTTATAGCCAACTGACCGAGGCAGTGTTTTTGATGGCGATAATATTTTATTAACTTTCATTTTACAAGGAGGAAATTAAGCTATTTTTAAATAAATCTAGTAACACCTTCCACTTGCGTTGAAGCAAAACAATTGACTACCCATTTTTGGGCTCGGCAGTGACTCAACCGTAGAAGGAGTCATTTCCGTAGCGAGTCGATTAGTCTCGAGCATTGAGATCAATTAAAACGTAGGAACGGTCCAGTGACGGTGTTGGTACGAGATGGAATCCCGCGGGAAGGTCGTGCGACACTGAGCTACGGACTTTTATTTTTTTAACAAGTAAAAAATCTGGGAAGTGATGCGTTAGCTATATTCCAAAAAGAGGAATCGAAATCTTTTTTTCTCGTTGAATAGTTGATTGATGACGGTGGATGCAGTATAATAGAATAACTATACGATGGACCAGAAGCATTTTTCATATTTCAATAAAACGAATATTTTTGGAGCTTAATTAAACCTTTTTGGTAGCAATAGACTACAGAAAAAAGTTGAAAAACATGGAACTTGAAGTTTATTTGTTGCGGCCAAAGTAAATTTATATACATTAGATACACATTCAATTCTTTATCGTAATGCCATGTGACAATTTTAAGGCCATTTTCTGTTCCCAAAAACCTCAAATATATGTAGTTTTCAAGACTTCCACAAAATCCACAACACTAAAATTTTTCTTTATAGATTCTTTTCTAGCGATCAAATAATTAATTTTAAAGTAATTTACACCAGTGTATACACACGACATAATTAAGCGTAATTACCGTACCAATGTTCTGATAGCCTTAATAACATCTTATCTCTATAGACTAGTCGAGTGGCTTATTCAAGTAAAGATTACAAGTAACAGCTGACAGGCGATAGCTTGGATAGCGACTTTACAAGAAGGTAGAATAGACCTTTGTGGATTTTGCAAATACGCCGCTTTGCGTCGCGAGGGTATTTTTATTAGAATCTTATTTTAGGGTTGCAATCTTGATATTTTTTAGATATTCGAAATTTAAAGGTCCATCGTGTTGGGAGTAAGAAAAGTGACATCTTCTGGGTGCGGTTATTTTACATTTTTGATCAGTTTGGATTGAAGTCAAAAGTTGAGACGAAGTATTTTTGTGTGAATTGGCATATCACTCCCTATATAATGTTAAAATATAATTATAACCACTATAGTTAAAATAATCTAAGCTTCTTTTATCGTATTGATGAATGTTCTTTTAGTTTGCTTCTGATAATCTTCGTCTTGTTTGTCGGTAAAGAATGCGGTTTTATCATAAGTCTCAGCCAATTTTACGTTATTAAATAGCTTTATGCTATCCTCAGGCTCAACTTAATAAATACTTAAAGATAAAACATTTTCCTTTCGCCTTTAACAACCGTAATAATAATTAAGGACATAGAGTAAAACTTTCAAAGATATTTGCTTTAATATTCTATGAAGCCTTAAACCGTTTGTGGAGAAGACGGTAGACGCAATTATCATAAACCTACCAATAAAGTGAATCAATTCGTTAATCAACTAAATCTATTTATTACTTAATCATTCCGATGTTGTGGGTGAAGATAGCTTTGTGATTAGATTTCTATGATGCTGTTTTAATTTGAACTCTCTAACAAGGCTCTCGTGCCCAATTTCGTCACGCAAATAAGATTTCGCACGGCAATCCTAGTTTCGGTACCAATTAAGTGATTGCTAGATCAAACTACACAATCCTGTTACGGTCGTTAACGTCGCCCATCTTAACAAACCTTGGGTTATGTTCGCCAATCAACAATGCAGGTTTGTTTAAAGATATTTTTGAGGAAAATGAAAGCTTAGTTTCGGGCAAATTTGTTTATTTATTAAACGACTTGTGTTCGTATAGACCGAAAGGTAGAAAGGTCAAAATAGGAATGAAAGTAAACAAGGATTTGTTTTGTGTAGGTACAGATCCCAGCAAAACTACGAGAGGAAAATAATAAAAGTAAAGAAAATGTAGGCGGTGTTAAAAATACACTTTTTTGCAATAATTAAGTGAGTTTACTAGTTGTTTCGTTAACAGAATGATTCTGAATGACATTAATTAATTACTAGTTTTGTCAACAAAAATCAAACTACAGTATGCGCGACATACGTGTACCGTGGCTGGACTGAAGTTGACCATTTAGCTGCGCAGTACCTACCTATACAATTTTTTACCTAAACAATCCATTGCGCATTCAAACGGCTAACTTCAGTCCGTACTGTACGTTACCTTAAATTAAAAAAATATCTCATCTAATACAAACTCTAGATACGAGAGTCACTTAATAAACATTGCAGGAGCTTGCAAGTGTGCTCGCTGATCAAACAACTCTCGGACGCGTAATACCACATGTTAGTTTCAATACAGAGGTGACAGCTACCGTTCCGCTCGCGAATTAATTACAGTACCGTTACGTTAGAGTAAATAAAACTAGTTTGGCGCCCTACGGCTGATTATGATTTATGTATACACTGAGAAAATATAACGCTGAGTATAATCTAGAACTTAATTTCAGTGTCAACATCGATTACTCACGATGATATTGGATTTAGTAACGCGGAAAAATGTAAGCTAAGGTTTTCTACTTCAAGTCCATATAGCATTTTTTTTTAAATCTTGATTTATCATTTGTAGTACCGGTAGTACCGCTGGTATCAAATCAAACACACGACTGAAATACAAGCAAATTGATTAGCTACTGCGCCAATGAAGCCAACAAAATGTTGCTTCTATATTGGAAATTGCTGAGCACTGAGATTCAAAGATATAAATATAAACATTTTGTTACTAGCAAGGTATTATTAATAATAACTTCTGTTTAATCGAATTCAGACAGTTAAGATTACGTAATAATCAAATGAAACAAAAAATATGTGACCTTCATCCGGTAAGTTCAAATCAATTAATAAATTACTAATATTTTTTGTCCCAAATATTTTTGTATTAATAGATTGATCAAGTAAATCAACAAGATGCCTGTTCATAAATAATAACAAAACAAAATACACACTCAATATAAACATTCATCAAAATTGTTCCAGTACAGGTTTCATGTTGGAAATTGATTGCAATTAATTTTTCAATATTTTGCTTACGCTAATAACTCGACAGGCTCTTAGTAGACATGTTGAAAATTGGTATCATCTGCATAAATACAGGTTTATAAAATGATATCTAGTAGCTCCATTATTTTTTTGTTAATCCGACGAACAACATGGGATTATTGCAAATACCAATTATGTCTAGAATTGACACCATCTGTTTGTCATGGCAAAAAATCAATTGGCTATCCAATTGAGTACGTTTATACTAAAGCATTATTTCAGTACTAAAATACGACTATTATCATTTCTGGTTTCCTCTGTGATTTTCCTGTTTTTGTATATTTAAAGTCAAAACTACATTGGAGTCGTTTTTTGTTGGTTAATGGATTGTTTATGCTTAAGATTCTTTCTTAGAATTCCTATCAGTGGCTATTCGCAGTTTAGTTACTTTGAAATTAATGATTCGTTTTGTTATTTTGTATAGCTATTCTACTGTCATGTTATCAAGCACGTACACTTCTTTAATAGTATCTGAATGAACACTTTGTTTCTGCTCCGCGTGATCATCTATTTTTATTCGTAAGTTTTTTATCCGGCCGAGCTTTATTGATTTTTTGCTACCAGAATTCCTTCACTTTAATATGCTCCGTCCCACTCCTTATAAAGGTACCGTCTATTGTCTTCTGTTATTTTACATTGCCTCGTGTTCACATGTTTTTTATAAGACATGCTTTGTCATTGTTCACTCGATGTATACTTTACAATTTGACTCCATGTATCAACATAATATTGGTGACGGTAACTGTTGTGTGAACCATTAAATCATTTTTATAATTTGGATCGCCAATTTTCGTTTTACCTACAGCAGTGCATTAAGAAAACTTCAATTTCACTATGTGGTGTACCGTTAGCTAAATAGTGGTATCAATCATAATCTTCATTGGCAAGATTCGCTTGAGTATTTTGATGATTGTTATTAGTTGTTTTGAGTTATGAACATCAGTAGTGAGCTCGATGAGCACCGCTTAATGGAATTTTAAGAGGCAATTTGATTAATTTCGTTCGTACGGAATTTGTGTTATCCCTGCGTTAATTGGGTGACTTTGTTTTCTTTAGACTGCTCGTTTCATTCCAATTAATCACTTTAATTCTGTAATTAATTCTCACGTATGTGATAGCGCTAAATTTATTACCATCCGTTATGGAACGAGAAAAAATAGTTTTTTCAATATACCTACGTACATTATTTATAAATAAATTTAAAAGCAATTTATAGATTTTGCAACATTGACAAATATGAAAAACGGGAGAAACGTTGAATATTTACCAGTTTCAATAATCGTGTACCTAAAGCATAAATAATAATGATATAAAGCTCAATAAATTGCCATTAATGAGGAAGCAATTTCTTTGCACTTCCACATGAAATATTGGCAGAGGCGGGAGCAGCAATTATTTTTTAAAGCCCCCTGCCAGCGCACATTGCCTTAAAAATCGACAAGATATTTGTCTTGGGAAGCTTTAATGTCCATTTTCGTACCGTTTACAATCAATAATGATCCATAAACTGCGGGCACGCAATCTGCTGCAAGTACTTATTTTAGTGAATAGTACTACAAAACGTTTATTGCTAGTACATATTTCTTTGGTACAGTGCTGTTTTGTTATTTGCTTCTGTATTTGCTGCACTAACCATTATGGTTGAGACTAGCCTTATGTTTATAGGCAACTAAGGCATATTGTTACTGCTACCAATAAAACAAAAGTGCGCAGAACATACCGTATTTTACCATATGTATTTACCGTAATGAGTTCAGTGTATTGTCACCCTGATTGGTATATGGTTAGTCAAAACGTTTATGGCGTCTAATTTGGTCCCGTCAATATAAAACTCTAAAGTTTTGCAATGTTAGGTGCATTGTAAAATCTATACGACGATTTTAACTACCCTTTCAATAGACGTCTGTACCTATGTTAAGTCGTAAGATTTAATTGCTGCAACCGTGTTCATAGTTGAGCGCTAGGCTGTCGATACTCATGCACTATTGATGTTTCATGTCAATAACTTGTTTACTGTGTCGTGTACCAGTCACATTATACTGTACAGCTAGGCTTAAAAGCGTATCTCGGATCTCTATTGAATTGTTAAAATGAATCAATTCATTATCTGTCATTTAACAATCATCCGTTTTAATAAAAAGTGTGTCTTAAGCAGTTTTTATATTTTCCAAATGTTTCGTATAACTTACAGTTGTATGTTATTGTAGTATGTTTGTATGCTGTTTTTATTGTTTCTTGTCTTGTAAGCTTTGTTATTTAGCTAAGGCATATGAATGTTGAGTACAACTTCCACATACAAGGAGGTGCGTCCAACATAGAGACTCATGCGCCTTGTTGCTTAACTAATCACTCAATAAATTACTCGTCTAACGCACCATGTTCATGCCTCGGGTACACGATGCCACAGATCACGTAGGTACCTATAAAATTTGTCCGAGCCGTCAATTCTTATTTATGTTTCTAAGTGATATAAAACGCAGCGACTATCGAATTAACTCGTCATCCCGTTGCGACGTTATCGTCGCCCGACATCGGTAGCCGACAAGTCGGCGGATCTGTCGCATGTCGTGTGCGTTTTATTTTACGCAGTTTGACGTGCGCCGGCTGTCACCCGGCTGCCTTTGCGTTAATTTAAAACGAATGTCATCTACTCATGTTATTGGTTAGTTTGCGATTCTTGATAAGATTACTGGTATTTCGGCGGCAGTGCGCTGCTTCCTAGTAAGTCAGTTATCGAACTTTTTGTGGTCGTAAATTATTTAAAGTTCTTGTATTTTGCTTTGATAATAATCATGTTGAAATTACAAGTAATGTTGATAAAGCATGTGAAAGAGCCCGACAATTTGTCGGTTATCGTGAAGTCATGAAGGGTACGACCTATGTAGATTAAATACATATTTTGAAGTAAAATGATGGAAAGTAATTTTGAGCTAACATAAGATAGGTATAATCACCTTAATATTCTCCGACAGACAGCAGAAAATATACTCGAGGATACTACTCAGAATTTAATAACAAAGGTCAACCCTAGTGATAATAATAGACTAATGATTAGTAAGGAGTTTATGCTATGAAATCAAATTTTTCTTTCGTATATTTTAATTACATTGACAAGATTCGTGTTCATAGGAACTTCACCTTTAAATCGTTCTAAAGAAAACACATTATTTTCATAATAACATTTCCCAGATATTGATTAGCAAAAAATAAGGTAAAGAAAAATGTACAAAGAAAAATTATCTTTAAATTAATACTACAATAATAGAATAATGAAACATATCCCCTGCGGCAAAGGTATCGCGCTGGCTGTTTATAAAAGATATCACTTAATAACACGCTGCGATCAGCCTACCGACTGCGAATACTATTTTTATGAACGTGGGTGGCGTTGTATACCTTTGGATTAAAATATTTGACTAGCTCCGGGCTCAACAGCTATCTAATTAACAGCGATCGACACTGAAAACGCCATTAAATTGTCAAACAGCAAATAAATTCAGGCAGCATAGTAAACTATCATTTGACGTCGGTTTCAATCGCATATATAATAACTTTTTGAGATACAAGGAGCCTATGAGGCTATGTACCATGATGTAGGGCATCTTTTACAGCTTACTGATAAGTTCCCGTTAAATTACTTGGCAGATAACTTCCATTTTTTAATTTATCCGATGGGTAGCGGCTATCCAGAGATGGTGAAACAGGACTCTAATTTACCAAATTTTAATCGAAATCTGTTCAGTAGAATCAGCTCGAAAAGTTAAGAAACAGACAGAGCATTTACTTGAGCATGTCAAAGTTTAGTTTCAGCAGGTTTTTAGATTCATCAAAAATATCCAGATGCTTGATAATATGATAAATCAATGATATTATTCTTACTTGTAATACATAACTTTAAATCATAACATAAACTTGTAGCAAACTGTATACATTAAAATTTTGTAATCTTAATTATCGCGTCTTTATACTGACAAAAAACTAATTAAGAATGAGCAATAGTATTCGTTCTATCATTAGACGGCAATAAAACATTGATATAAAAATATTCGCTCGTACAAAGTAATTTATATGTGTTTTACTTTCGAAAATTGGATAACAACTGCGTCGAGAATAGAATGTGACAATTTTTAAACATATAGGTAGGTAGGTACTTTTGTGGGACCATAAAAATGGCTATTCGAGAATATGTAGATTGGTTGTAAAGTGTCAACTGAAGTATAAGGCTTGGACTTGAGCGCAATGATAATCAAGGCGATTCAATTGGAATCGATAGGCATAAGTTGAGCTTTTATATTATTCTATTGCTTTGATCGAAGGATACGTTGTCCATTGTGACCGTTCGAAGTTCGATGCGTGTTCGTATTTTATGGGGGCATAAATATCAGTGGATGGCCGTCGAAACGGGCCGACGCGAGCGCAGGCCGCGGGCTAACAAACCGGTCGTAATTTTTATTCGCCGCTCAGTGAACAATTTCGGTAAATTTGTTTGCATGTACCGGGTTTTGTTTGAGCATTAGCAACGGCCGAGTTATGGATGCGATCTTAAATAACAATAATTGTGGACGTCCGAATGTATGAGAGACATGCCCATGTTTTTGGACTTGTATTTGTTTTATGACGCTACATTGTTTGAATTATAATATTTATTTCTTCGGGTCCGAACATAAATTTTGGTATACTAACAAACCAAGCTATAATTATTCTTTAGGCATAAAGACATCATATATTTCTTATTGACAGGTATTTATTTAAAAATTTATAATTGTTTGTTTCATTAAAAATATTGAGAATTTTCTTCTTGATACATTCTTGATTTTGATGTAGCGGTAAAACTACGCTGACTATCTATCACAATTTATCTTAAGGTCAACGGAAGGATGGAAATGCCAACGCTGCTTTTTTACAACAAATGCTAACGCTATTTTTAATTTATAGTAAAATCTTTAAAACCCCTGTGTATAATCTACTTATATCAGAAATAGGTATTACGGTTGGTAGAAACAGTTTCTACCACCTGTAAGTGTTTACAGGCGAAATCTATTGCGTCAATCTAAGTATTAGCCTATTAGCAAAACGCACCAAGATAATTATTTTCAATAAAAAAACTTTCTAAACTGCACGTGGTACTTAAAGTACAGTCAGGAGAAGATTATTTATAATCTTTTACTTCGTTTCACGTTACCCAACATTAATGTCACAAAGACCGATACTTTCGAAGTTATCGGATCCAGTTCAACCATCAGTCCCCAAAAGTACCGCTAAATGATTTTTCCATAGCATTCACCTAAAGGTTTCGTTCGCTTCCTGTAATCACAGAATCAATCCTTCCTGATACGCGTAGGTAAATAAAATGATGCATTGTGCTTCCACTCCCACGCATCTTTACGACTAATATTATCAGATAGGGTTTAAGAATTAGCCATCCATCATTGATGGTAATGATATTTGACGGGCTCTTATGATTGTGCTCTCGATAAATTTATAAATTTGTATGCGAAGTTGCGTAATCCGGGTTTTTGTTCGTTGTGTCGTGGTGTGGAGTTGATAGACTGCTAGCAGATTCTTGGTATGTAGGTAACCATATATTTTGTATATTTAGTTTTACTGAACACCATCTCATCTACCCTCAGCGTATGGTCTATGAAACCATCTTAACTAGAAGTAACCTGATAAGTCTAGTAGTAGAAATTGGCTGATTTTATTGCTGGGCTAAAGTTTGTGTGATTGTCTGATGATGGAATGGCCTCCTTTATTTTAATAATATTACACAAAACATAACTAGAATCTTCCTTCAAAGACTGACAAATAATTTACGTGACAATCTCCACAAAACATTATTTACCAGTTTTACTTCAATAACAGGACTGTAGTCATCAATGTTTTTTTTCGTCATAATTTAGAGCTTAATAATCCATTAAGTCTACAAACAAGACTTAGACAAGGTAGTACAAAAAGTACACATTAATTATCACTATGGCAACAGGATGCCGTGGGGAGAAAAACCATGGGAAGTGTAGCGATCGGAGCCAGTTAATATCGACGACCGACGGCCGCACCATTAAAAACTGCATTTCTACAGATTTTACATCATTAAGTAGATTTTTTTCAGTGGCAACATTGAGGTACTGAGGAAGCAGACTTATTCGTCCTAATCAAAGGATACATAGCCTAGATCAGAAAGCATAAAGTTATGATGTAGGTTGTAAGCTTTATCGAACACCAAGATATTGCATATGATGAACAAAGCAATATATCTGAGAAGATGTAGATTTTCGCTAAGGATTTAGGGAACTTTCTACTTATTTAGTTAACGAGATTAATGAGAGTAATCGCAGAACACAGCCAGTTGGAATATATACATATATAGGTAATGTATTTCTCACCATGACGGTGTACTACTATCAAAATCTTATATCGTTAAAGTATTATTACCCGCTGAGAAGGGCAATCGTGAACATATCCATTAGTTGGATGTAATGCTTTTGGCCAATCTAAAACAATTAGGTAATGATCATTATTTTGATGAAAAAGTATTTTTTTACTGTTTCGAGGTGTATCCACTAGCAGAGCGGTACTAGCCCAGTGGCAATCGTGGAAACTAGCCTATTTTACGAGTCGTGAATTCGAACAAAGGTGTCGAATCTTTTATGGCCCCCGAAGCTTCTACTACAGAGAATACGGATGCGATATCCACTGACACTTCTCCTTTGTCTTCTCTCCTATACAAGGAAAGGGGTACACTAAAAGAATCTTTGCGAATGACAATTTATAATTAAACAATCGGTGACCGACCAGCTGGTAAGCTAATCTTTACATAGTAATTCTATAACCATTATGGCATTGACATAAAGTTTAAATTTCAAGCATTTAAGGATCTTCATGGAATAGATCATTTACACCACGGCATGAACAATGATTACATGTATATTTTATAGTGACACGATAGAAGAATAAGTTGGGAGGAAATTGCTTACAAACCTTCTTGACAATGAATTTCTATTGTAAATATATTAAACCAGAGGATTCCATTTTTTCATGTGACCTAGTTTCTCTCAGCCAGTGGGAATATTGATGGACTGGGGTGGATTACCAAGGGTATGCTGTATTCATGTAATTACGCCTGCGTTCATTAACGTGTCATCATTTTTATTACCATATTTCCAGTTTAACTCTTCCCTTGGGCGTTGTAAAATTACCTGACGCCGTATGTATTAATGGCTGTTATACGGATCAACGGAACGCAGGCAGATACTGATGATGAAAACTTTGCCAATATTTACATATCAACAGAATATATCATCACGCCTGTTTCCCCCATTAGGTTCGGCAAGGAGGCAAGACTAATGTAAACCCAAAGTTCATTCCTATGTTTTAAAGTCTAGGTTTAGGGAAAGGTCTTTCGCATATATTGGGCCTATCACTAATGTCATTATCATAAAATTTGTTTCTATTCCTTTGTCGATTCTAATGTCAAATTGCAACTTGTCTAGGCTTTAAACTGTTACTATTACAATGAGAAAATGCTGCTTCTTTAGCCTGGTGGTCCTAAGCACGATTGCTACGGTTGAGGTCCTGGGCTCGATTCCCAGGTGGAGCAAAGTGTAATTGGGTTTTTCTATGAAATTCTCAGTAGCAGTAGAGCTATTACATGGGACCTAAACATACCGTCGAACTGTGGGTGCAAATTGTTACCCATCTGCCTTACCCTTCAGGGAATATGGGCGTAATGGTAATAGAACATATTCCAAAGTATCCATAACCCATTCTGTTGTTAATATCCTTTCTTTATAGAAGCAGCATCGCATGTCTGGTCACACGTGTGTAAGATACACTAATCATACGTTACGGACTATGTGTGTCGCGGGTCTTCGAAGGAGGGTAGTCGTGATCTTAGATTTGTACGCCCTACTTGGTCAAATTACTTGCCGCAGAAACACGTTCATTTATCAATGTGTAGAACATAATTTTTTTAATCTCATTCGAAATGTGCGATGTTGCGTATGAGTTGGAATGTTTGCTTAATTTTGTATTGATTCAGTTACTATTCAAAGTAAAATTTTCTCGCGTTAAGCGAACACTATAGACGTAGATACTTCAATATAGAATTTCGATCTAGTCTCAGTATCCTAAATAAGAAATGGTTCTCTCATAAACTAAAAACAACTTCAAACAGTGAAACGTTATATTGTAATGATATCAAAAAGCCTTAGTCTTTCCATCGAATATCGGTACTGTCCAGAAATTGGGTTTCTGCTGATGGCAGTCGCTTCGTGTAAAATACTGATAATCAGCCGCATCTGGTTAGACTGGGAGCCGACCTCAATATGGTTGAAAAAGGCTTGGAAAACGCAGAAGACGAAAAACGTAAATTGACACAAAGATTGCACTTGTGATATTGAAGGCAATGTCCAAAACGATGTTTTGAACACTTTTATTATCAGAATTGGCCTTCAGGTCTAGCACGTACCACCTAAGACGTGGTGTTTACATGGGCAAGCGACTAATTCAACGTAACGTGTGTGTACCATGTGTGTCGCATGTATACTCCGGGGGATTCGTTCGTGATCTTAGATTTGGATGCCCTATTTCCTTCGCTGGAATGTAATACCATCGATGTCTCTGATGTACGAAGTTCTTTTTGGACAGGCTTTTAAATGATCTCATAAATTCAGGGCGTTGTTTTTTATTTCGTTATGTTGCTTTTTCATAATGACTTCTACATTATAGGATTCTGGATTCTTATCGAATTGTTCAAAATAGCAGCTTTTTCTCTAGGGTGAAAGTGTCCATTGTGGATTGTTATTTAAATCAACAATGCTATTTAGGTAAAAACCAATAAATCGTATTTATCTATAACACTCTGAATAGAATAGTGTGTATTCGAAACAGCTCCACCCATCGAGACAATGATTTTAATTGAAATTGTTACTATAGTTTCTAAGATAAACGAAACTCTATGCAGATTCCCGTTATGGGCCGTGATTAAGATTGTGCCTGATAAATGGCAGGCTTGCTTCCTATCACATGGGCCAGCTGTAGGTGTGCGACAGAATATCTGTTAGCTTAACGTATGTGTTCAGATTACCGTATCATTTAAATTGTGTTCGCCTCATTGGGCTTGTGGCTAGCGGCGCCGGCGCTCGAGTGTATGATTTAGGTTTGATTCTCGGGCATTGTCTCTTTCGGAAAACTATTCTATTGGGAGATTTTTCTTGAAGCTCTGCCCTGAAATTTTCAGATGGTATAAAATCTTGCAAGAGTTAGAATTTATTGCTCCATCTACATTCAAAGCTATACTTTTTTATAGGTACATTATTAACATACACGATGGAACGGATCATTATTTGGAGCAAACAACAATTTCACTTTGTGTGCCAACATTTCTAAATTCGTGTGCCTTACACCGAAACCAATCAAATTTTTACGGTACATATTTCACAAGACATTTGTCAAGAGCGAGCTCATTGTAATTACTCATCTCGTTCGGCAAATTGATATTACAACCGGTAATAATATTAGAAAGTGGACTTTTTCTATAATAACTGACCCACAACTTGATGGAAAACATTCACATGGCCCGATACGAATCTTTTATAAATATAATATGACAATGGTGTATTAACAATGAAGTAGATGAGACTGGGACCAGTGAACGATAAAGATCGGTACGGTTCATTCATCATTCAGTGTTACCGGAACGGTGGGAGGAAAAATATTAGTATGATCAACAAACTCCTTGATGTTATCGATAATGTTTCAACTATTAATACTTTATGGCGTCTGGAGAGATGGTTGCCCGTTAGTTTGAAGTTCGATGACTTTGGAATCTGTAGGCTACTACAGAATGAATGTTAAAGATTTTGCAAATGATCTAAATACGTGAACGGACACAACGAATCATAGCAACGAATACAATAGAGCACCATTTTTAATAATGTTAGCTGTGATAACTGTGTCACATGGATTTATTTCAGTTAAGTCATCTTAAGGTCATCGGTTTTAGTTGTGGTTTCTCAATCTAAGTCGTTGGACCATTGGATAGGTACTCTAGAAGCAACTAGGAAAGTTGTAACAGTGTCGTCAAGAATAATTAAAAACGCTTATTATGTTACATTGTTCGCAGAGTTGACACCATTACTATTATGATCGACCCAAAGCGGACAGCGAAGATTAAGACGTCTTATTAACACCTGTACATAAACTGTCCTGAGCAACGTGGAATAAAACTCCGTGTGTATTCGCAGCGCCCTTAGGCTAATATTCAGAGACGATGCTAAGCGTAAAGTCAGGCTAATGTTATGCTTAGCATCGTCTCTGAATATTAGCCTTAGAATCGATAAAGGTAAGCAACAATCCTATTTCAAGTTACCATTTCATTCATGTGCATAAAGTAAATAGGTTATATTTTCTACGAACGATATTCTTATTTATGTGTGCCTAGAACATAAATCAGTAAAGGTAAAAAGTTTCCACGTAAAAACGTTACCTACCGGGACACCATAAATTACAGACGATAGTGAGTGAATTAGTTTGTTTAAGTATTACTTTTTTCTTTTTATTTGGAAACGATACCTCTATGGTGCCATGACTATTGATTGTCTTTGCATGTAAATGTTTGTTGACCTTGAACTGACGTTGTTTTATTATGTAGGTGGGCTTTGTCTGAGTATTACCAAACGTTCTGAGTATATTCACTGTCTAGCAATAGCAAATAGGTTAGGTTTTTGAGTAGCTGAAACAATAAGCTACACCCACACGTTATTTGAGGTAAAAGAGGTTCTAATTATAAAATATTAAGTATTTGACAGCTGATTAACAAAAACGACAGCCGATAAATCAATTTAGCAACATAGCTCCATTGCGCTGTTTCATTCATTGAGGTAATTAACCAACAAAGGTAACTTTTTAGGATATCTTAGATTATAGTTATTCCAGGAATTAAAATGCTTAACTCACGGCTAAATAAATACTCAATAAGCTGAAATTAGTAACACAGACGCTGTTACTAATTTCAGCTTATTGAGTATTTATTTAGCCTTTGTCATCAAAATTTATCGAAAGAAATTAACACATGGTTAAAAAACTACGTACAGCGTAAACTTGTCAAATGTCATTAAAATGACAGAAAAATCGTTAACCCTTCGCTCATCGATAGCACTAAACTTGTATAAAATAAAATAAATCGACATCAAAACCCACCCATTGTGTAATTCTATCGTCCGCGCGCCCGCGCCTCGAGATTATCGAAGCTTGCCCTTAAGCAAACTATTCATTAAGGCCAGGTTGATTGATGTGGCCGATTATAAAGTTAAGTGCGTTCCAGACGGACACGCGGTTTCGTTTCCACACCTGATTTGTCTTTATAAACGGGGTAATGAATTAATGACACTTTCATGTGTCGTTTGAGAGTTGGATATTTAAAGAAAGCAATTGATTTGTAATACTTTTAGTTTTTAAATATTATAAAGAGAAAAGATTTGTATTTTCGTATGTTTGTAATGAGTAAACTCAAAAACTATTCAACTAATTAAAAAAAATCTTTCACCATTAGATAGCTACAACCTTCCCGAGTAACATAGGCTGTAATTTATAAGACCATCGGGTGAAGCCGCTGGCAGAAAGCTAGTATTAAATACAAAATCTCAATCGTTTCAATGAAAATGTATTTTTGTGTAACCAATTATTGCTCAAAATATTTTTTTAAGTTGTTTGGAAAAATCATATTCCATATTAACATAAATACTATAATATCTATGGAATAAATAAAATATTAAGCCAACCTTTCAAAACAAAGACTCTTTAGTGTTACGTAAATGTAAATAAAAATGTATGTAAAGATATTTCCGACAAGGTGTAGGGGCTTAACAAATGTCGGTACCGACTAATGCACCCTTCTTCGTAGGGTTGCGCTCATGAAATACTAATCAGTATCTATGAAGATATCAAACCGGTAGAAAAACAAAACAAGCGTACAGACATTTTGATTTGTGCAGGTGAATCACTCAGCTGCTTATAAATTACGGTCGTTTCGCTCAAAAGTCATTTCAAATTATGTTAGAACTACGAATTATACTTTTTATGATGGTTCGTAATTACAGGATAAGTAGCCCACATGGATGTCGCTAGCTTACCTTCTCTGATTCAGTATATATCCCTATAGGACTATAGGAGCGAATGTAACTGAATCGGTCTATTTTGGCGAATTTTATTTAGGGTGGCATCTTCTTCTGCTTCGGGTCAAGTTCGGCTTAGTGCGATCGGGTTTACCTGAAAATTTTTACTTAGGAACAGCCACTTCCACAGCTCCACACACCAGCTTCTATCTAGGTATACACCTAGATAGAAGCTGCTGCTATACTATATTTATCGAGAAGACACGGTATCCTAATTTTAGCTGAAGACCACACTGCAGTGACCACACGAGATAACAATATTCCCAAAAGATGTCATTAAATTTTATACTATCTGTTTACGGAATAAAATTAGTTTTAATGTTTCCCTAAAGACGTAGTATATTATAATGATCACACATTAAGTCGGTTGATGAATAGCAGTAAAGGTAAATCTTTAGTATCAAGTTTACTTTCGGCGCAGCGGAAACGATAACTTTGGAGGCCTCCTGATGATTCGTCATAAATATAATTTCGTGTACCAATGAATGGTGTCCATTGAGCGTCCGTCAATAACTTCCGACAAGGACTGGCTTGGGTGAACTGTTCCCGATATATTTTAGTTTGAACCACCATTCATCTTTCGAAGGAATTTACAGAGCTGATTCGCGGGCGGCGTGGGAGCAGTGTCACTATAAAACATTCTTGTGGGACACAAACTGTACTGCCAGCGAACATGATTGAATTTTATTGTGCGCTTAGCGCTTACTGCGACTATTTACAAATAGTTTATAGCCAGGATCAAAACGGTGGCGATACTTTATCGCGTTCCATAAGAGGATTTAAGTTAGTGTGGATGGTCATAATAGTAGCGAAGCGTCTGTTTGTGTGGCTTTAAAAGAAAGGACGCACTAAATTCGTCTGTAAGTATATTTTTTATGACGTGCGCTCGTAGTATTTTCTTTACTGGCAGATTAGTTTTTGTTTGATTGAGTAGATTTATACTTCTGATAGTCTTCGGTCGGTAGATAGTTAACTATCGATTCTGAAGATATTTAACTATTCAATTTTAAAGTCACTTTCTTTTTCCGACATTTGATATTTTAAGTAATATTTCTCACAACACCACTGGTTCGTGAAGAATATTTACCTGTACCAACTGGCAGGTGGTAAAATAAATAAACACAGCCACAGATTTAAATATCTCTCGCGCCTTATAATTCAGATATACTTGCTTCGTGCACGAGTTGACCACCTCAGATTTTACTATTGGCACTTCTTCCAATAAAACAGCCCCCATAAACTCGACCCTTGGGACAAATAAACTGCAGCCGCGGCCATATGATCATACTATAATATGCATAGACTTCACTTTATTTGTGGTTTACTACGAAAACTGCAGTAAATAGCTGTAACGGGGGCACCCACCTTGTATTGACAATTTGGCCGTGCTTTCGATTTTACGTACCCATGAATAATATATAGCATTCGGAGTACTGTGTAGGATTTATGAGGGGTAGCCAGGGGTTTTAATCTCGTTGAACGACCATAACAAGACGTATGGGCAAATTACTGAATCCGTTATGAGGTAACTGAAGCGATTTAATGGCTACTTGAATTTTGGGAGCACCCTTTTAATATTTTAATTTAATAGATCAAGGTGGGATTAGAAGTCACGATTTATGTGTTATGTGTTTTCGTTTGTTGATTATGTATTGCGTTCATTACGAAGTGAGTAATAAATTATTAATAGGACCGTAGGTACTGCCAAGGTACTTTAGAATCCCAGGATTATAGAAATAAGGTAGAGCTTAGGTATCTGTTGTGTCGGATTTTATTTCGGAGTAAAAATGTTACCTCTCGGTCTGTACAGTACCCAAACAGTATTTAACACAGTACAATATATCTTATTCAAATGAATACTAGGGATATTACAAGATATGTAATTAATTAAGGGAGTCCGTGTAGATAATAATAATATACTGGACATGTTTGAGATACCTCTAGTTGATGTTTTTCTGCTGATTTCTAGCTGATTGTTTCAGGAACTTGTTGGATTCCATAAACAATAGGTACCTAGTCACTAGTATTTATTTTATTTTTTTATGTCTATATTTCCTATATTTTATTTGTGTTTGTCTCTGTTACATTTTTTTGTAGAGTTAAACACTAACAAGAAGAATTGATGGGTTTTTTGTTTGACTTTTGTTGATATTCTACGAACTGTTAACTGCTAAAATTGTTGTTGTTAACTGCTAAAATTCGCAACAGTAGGTAATACTGCCTCGGTTTTAAAAAGAAACAATATCATAAAACTACATTATTAGTGGTTGTTACATAAAAACTTTTTGAAAATAAATTAGTTACAAGTTGTAAATAATTTTAGCACTTCGATATTCATCTCGCGAATTTTAGATAAGGCAATTGACTCTTGAACCGAGATTTTAAATCGGCGCGTTTTAGGATTATTATAATTTTATTGCTAAATTGTACTAAAAATATATTTCCTAAGACTTTTTCGCCATACGTATGTTATTTACGATTGAATTTATGACAGTAATCATAGAAAACCTTGCTCCTACTCTTAGTAAGTTTATGTTGTGGACGGTAAAAGTAGGATTTCTGTTTATAGTCACACTCTGTGGTGATTTTGGTATTAAAATTGTACTTCGCACAAATGGGGAAATAAAATAAGCAGTAAAGGGTTGACGTCATTATAATGTGCTTTGTGACGTAAGCAGTATGGACTAGTGTGATTCTTGCCGTCGTAAAGCGGTTGCAACACTAAGAGGCTTATTTTATAAAGTTTTATGGATTGTAAAAGTTAGAGCTACATTTATTTGCTTTGCAGTGAACTTAGAACTAGCTACTAGGCTTTATGGCAATAGAATTCTTAATGTTTTGGAGGCTGACCACAAATTGTTGTATATATATATATATATAGGTGTGCTCACACTGCAAGCATATGGCATGATGACTTGAGTAGTTTATACATTATAATAATACATTTCAGCGTTCTATTCATTACCTTAGTATTATTTTACGATTATTATCATCAGCCCGTACTCGATCGCTACAGAGTCAGATCGGCAGTTCTTTTTATCCAGCCACTGCCAGCCATCTTTCGCAAGTCGTCAGTCCACCTAGCCGACGGGCGCCCCACTCTACGCTTGCCTAGTTCTAGTCCTAGTTATGTAGCTAGCTATTTTACAATACCCACGGCTAAAAGGAGGATACCCCATCAAAAACTCTAATAGGTACAAGACAGTTTTCTTATTTTATAGCTAAACTAAAAATATAATGAACAAAAGTAAGCCATCACGTCTATCAAGATTAACGTCATTCAAAGCAGATTTATTATGAACACGCACAAAAACATATTTTTGTACCCGATTAAGTATTAGAGAAACGTTTAGAAATGCGGCCCAGTGTGGTTTTATAAATGTCAAAATATGCTAAGTTGGTGAGCAGGTTCGGGGCTCCGGCAGTGGTGGCTTAGTGGTTAGAGTGTTTATCTTTTATTAACGGTGGTCCAAGTTCAAGTTCTGTATCATGGTTTTGAAGGAAAGCTTGATTCACAGTTTGCTATACCTAATATGTTTTTTTCAATTAATGAGAGCTATCGTATGATTATGCTATCATATCATATGAGACGAAGCCTATTGCCAGCAATCAGACCCTGATCCAAACTTCGAGTTCATCATCACATATCTACAGCCATTTGCTTCGACCCTACTCCTATGCCAGTCGCATCGCACTGAAACAGTTGTAGAAAAAGCCAATAAAACTCGATCTATGAATCGATAACGACCCATGGACATGGACCCATAAAGTCTTGTGAATGCACCAAATGTGATGTTTAAAAAATTATTAATATGTTTGTATCCCTACTGAGACTGATTTGGGTGGGTACCACCAACCACAAAGTATAAAGATGGTAGAACTACTAGAAACATACATTCACAATAGCTTCTACTTTGTACCACTGAATATGTTTTACGATTTTCTGCTGCCAGACTTCTTTAGCCCACTTTACTGCCCTACTGCTGGGTACGGGTCTCTTCTCTAAAGAGATATACCTACGTTAGAGTAGGTGTGTAGATCTCACATGCCATCGAGAAATTCTTTCTATATGCAGTCCATAATCTTATACCAGGTAGGCATTGAAATTAATATTGGAAGGAATGGCTTATTGGAAAGGCTTTCTTCGCAAATACTTCTCAAAGACCCCTTTACGCTTCACAATTGGATAATAAAACAATAAAATGAAAGTATATACTAAACAATACCAAACATTCTAAAAACAGTAACAACATAGGATAAAATCAGATAAATAAGTGTTTTCAATGAATTAACTGTCACTGTGAAATTGCCACGAAAACACCCGTTAAATTACACCCGTCTTAATTAAAAGAAAAGAACAACCTCGTCACAGGACTTTCCATCACGACTGTCCATAATTAATTGCCACACCTATTACTCGGGGATGGTATTCGCGTCTCTCCGTGGCGTGTACTAATAGGTCTAATTTGCTTTCTCCTCAAGTCATGGCAGTAGCGGCATGATCTCGCCTGGACTCATGACACTCATGACACGGTGATCTTGTGTCGTGCTCGGCTTAATTAGCTCCGAAACCGAGCATCGTGACAATCCGGATCACGTGTGCGAATTTGAATAATATGCAGTACGGCTTTCACGGTCCACTTTGAATTGTTAGGTGGAAAACGCTAATAATAGTCACTGTTGTTTTACTCTCTGTATTTTTACTGAATTCTATTTTTAAGGGAATGCTTAATGGGGATGGTATTATGGATGCATTCGGTATGCATACATTTTAGTTTTATAAACAGTTTCATAAATAATAGATACATTGAATTCACAAATCTAACTTTAAAATTAGTTCGATGCGGTAGCAGTGAGCTTGTGATAAACATCAAAATATATTCAATGTTTAAAGATATCAGAGTCATACCAACACAATAATTTTAAATAATCAGATAATGAGAAATAAAATGATCAAACGTCCACTCTTCTCTTAACTACATCCCATACGCCATTGTGACGTATTAAGCAATTTTCATCAACCATCGCTGTGGAATTTCAAAGCTACAAAACACGTTAACCTGATAGCATCAACCGAGTATACCTGTGTAAATACCAATAAAAGAACATTATAATTACGATAAAATCTCGTAGCGTGGATGTTTGGGCTCTAATATCGGCGTAGTCTGTTAAACAATGTCCACCGACGCGCTGCCCACGCGCAAGTCACGCCCCTAACAGATCTCACATTATTGTTTTTATACCTCGTGTATCGACAATATCTCACCATCGATGTGTATTGAAGAATGCCCAAATTGATAGGCATCGGACACTGCCAGACGTTATATTAGGACGATACGTGATGGATTTTACATTGTATGCGCTTGCAGCGTATTATTATGACCAATCCAGAAAACATTTTTCAAAATAAACAGTGTGGTCTTGAAGATAGAGAATGTGAATGAGGTCAAAGATCATAGTTACCTAGTATTTTTCCATTGACTGAACATTTGAGTTTAGATAAACAAGTGAACGTAGATTTAAATCTCACACAATTACTTTTTGTTTCGCGATTCGTGCTCATCGAATTGGAGAAAATGAAAAATGTAAACCCACAGTTTCTTAAACACTGATCGAATACGAACTAGTAAGAAATGTTAAAGGAGATTTACAAAAAACAGAATTAATATCGGGATCATTTCGCATTCGACTCGTGCGCAAAAAGGAGTTCCAATTATGCGTAAACGCAGCGTCCACTTAAGCCGAACATTCGCTTCGTTCTTTATCGAAATAAATTGACTGCAAAAATTGTAACCAGACGCAAAAAAATATATTTACAATGTAATGTGAAAAACCGTGGAAAGCGTATTGACGTTTTTACATGTTTGATATTTTTAAATTCTCGTCCCTAACGTCAAACAAAAGTAACTCCATATGTCATTGTGTCAAGCCAAGTCAATGCATAATGCATTGTTTCCATTACACTACGAATTTTAACATAAACTTGATGTTAAAGTTTCTTCCATGAATAAAATACAATTTTTTAGTTGTCAAGCGACTCTGAGTTGTTTCTGAGGCTTGCAAAAATGGGGCAGCATCAATATCACTTATGCACCTTACCTATGTGATGATAACGTTCATTGTTGCCCACCTCGCTGCGCGAGTTTTGATGAGCTGTGCGTAGCAAGCGACAGTTTTTCTGTTCTTGCTTCGTATATCAATTCAGTAAACCTGAGGAATTTGGAAACATTCCGGAAAAGTTTATGAGGGGTCTTCAAATATTTTAGCAGCTGTAGATTCCTCTCGCTTCAGATCTTTATCTTTATTTGTCAGTGTTTTCATTTTTCTTCGACCATATTAGTGCTTACAGAGTAAACATAAAAAATAAGGTTGATTTTGTTAGCGACATTCCACTGTCATTGGCAGCTAACTGTATTGAACATTCACTGCTCTGTTTACAAATACAAACCTGCTTCAAAGTACGCTTCTTATACAAATACACTGTGATTTGCTATTCCGTACCGTTGCTTGTTCGTGTCTAATATTTGTGTTTGTCGCCCAAGACAAACTGAGCGTGCCTCGTGTCTTGTTCTCGACCATATCCGTACCATAAAGCGAGTCATATTATTAACGTTAATGACATAAACTTCATGATACACTCAAACGGGGCATTTTAATTTAAAATTTCTGTAGGATAGTTCTGTAGGGTAGTAGTAGTACAACACGGTATTTAGTTTGAGCATTAGGCAAAGTTAGATTATATTATTATAAGAAATGGGAAAGAAAATTCTGTTGGTAAGCAAGCTGCGACCACCAGCCCAGCACTGATCTAGACATGCAGCGACATCATAATTATCACGGACCGCTTTGCTCCCAACGTAACCGGCCGACTTCCCACCGTATAATAAATTGTGGTGTGTCGCTTGATTATACCCTGCTGACGTTTCAATTTGATAGTTTCCCATTGGTTCTTATCACTTTCTAGGATTATTGATCGATTTAGTGGGGCGTATCGTTGCGATCTCAGGGCGTCGTATAAATTACTGGCTTGCATCGGCCGGTCGGCTGGTCCGGCCGCGACTATTGTCAAAGGAAGTGCATCGGTTATTGTTCCCGTCGCTTTGCGTTTATCGGCGCCGCGCGATCGCGACCCGAACGCGCGGAGGACTGCAATTTATTTCGCCCTCTATTTGATCGTATTATTTTACTATTGGAAATTGTCTCGGGAAATTGACGCATCATTATCGGATTTGAAAAATCGCATTTGCATTTTGTTATTGTTATGTATTTTGATCGCAATTGATGGTTTGGCTTTCTTTGTTTCATGTTCGCGTATTAAGTTGTAAATTACTTTTAGCTGCTTAATGTTTGGTAAATGAATTAATCTGGTGATTCATGAAGTCTGTACAACTCAATTCGGAAATTACCGATATCCTCATTTCGCTACATTAACGTTTATTAAGATTCCAAGAAGATTAAGATCGTATCTTAGGAGGCGATCTTTGTCCAATGTCACTAATTATTTTAACTTGCTAGAGGAAGTAAGCTTTCGTTCTCATGGCTTCGATTAAGTGCCGCTAGATAAGATCAGAACTTCGATATCTTATTCATAAATCCTTTGCAATCGATTGTATTCATGTCATACTGAGTGACGCCCGATCAGCATAATCGGTTTACAAGCTTCCTGTCCCAATTGTTATTGTTATATTCATTGTACTACCAGTTATTAATGTCCCATACGAGACGCGAACCGTCACGGTTAATTTATTTATATGACTTAAACAAAATAATGAAGAATAGTGGCCTCATGCCGACGATTCGGGGTTTAAGTTCGAGCATTAATTAAGGTTTCCATTAGGAGCCAAGACTGTTCGTAAGATGTTAAGTTTGCCGGTTTGCATGTCTCCAGACGATGGCGAGTAGTCACGTAGGTCGAAACACGTGAATTTACTCTGATGATGAACTCAAGAAATAATGTACTGCGTTAGGCGTTCTCTGTACCAAGACATTTCTAGTAGTTTAGTTTACACTTACAAACTTTAAGTATTTATTTCTATTTTATGGTTAAATTTTATCCAAATGACGACCCTGTTAATGTATTAGAATTTTTTTTTGATTGAATTTATACCGTTTACCTACATAAGATTGAAATTAAATTAAATGTTTAATGGAATTTCCTCAATTAATAATATAATTTAAGATGTAATTTTAGTACTTAAGTCTAATTACTTTCATATAAAAACATCACAGGCATAGGTAAATAGCAATTTGAATAATATTATATTTCCACCTGGACCACACATGATTTAAATAATTTGGCAATTTATCGATGCCAGTTATGATTTGATGTTGACTTGCACCTACTATAATGTTCACTCATAGCCATAATGTAACCGAACACGAGATTGTAGATATTGGTTTTTATTTGCGGTGGCGATGAAGAATTTTTATAATGATTAATGACGTTCATTATGACTGTTGATTTGTTTTGATCGAAGTTGTTTAGTTTTATTGCAGCAGTATCAAAACACGGTTAATTAATATTTTTTTCTTTATTTTAAACTTTCGATAACGTGGGAGGGTTCTGGAATCTTCTAATGGCCCTCCAGGGACACGGCAGTTACAACCCCTATTTCACTTATGATTTATAGCACTTTCCGATCACCTATAGGTTGTAAAACCGATTTATAATCTTTGTGATTTATTGACACAGTAAAACTTTTTACATCTTCAGAATATCTTGTTTGTGATCTTTTTATCGTCGGCCGTCGTGAAAATATTATCACAGATTTTCGAATCGTCGGCAAGTGGCTCGGTAAACGGTGCGAAGCATGCGATACTCAATTGCAGATTCTGCAGATTGCTGTCATGGAGTCCCATTGAGAGCGCTGTTTAACCTGTGCAAGCTATTATTAACCGTTCATTGCTGGTGGATTTATACCGTCGTCGGCGTCACGGACTGTTCCCGTACGCAATTATCCGACTCGCGATCTCCCCATTGTTGTCGAAATTTAAAACAAATTTCCTGTACAAGGGGGGTCGCGTTTTTCTGCCCTGCCAAATTGGATAAGCACTGTAATTACTCGTTTCAGTTCCGAACGGCCGTCGGTTTGTGGGCATTGAGACTCGTTATACATACTTTGTAGAGGTTTATGAGGTGGAACGCATTTCTCGTCGTGGTGCAAGGAGTCTGAATCTGAATACTAACTGCATCTTAATTCAAGAAATTTACCGGTGCCTCCCTGCTGCGGCGCACAATGAGTAAGGATGTATTTGATAACCAAATCAGAATGACATTTATTTCCAAAGTGTTCGTGGTATTGTAGCTGGTGGTCTGATTTAAAGCGATAAGTGTTCTGAAGAGGTGGAGTTATCGGGGAAATCGCAAAAGCAGAGCCAAGCGCGTTCTGGTAAGTGACATCACAAGACCGATGCGATTGCTTTCGCAGTGATTAATAATTGTTGGGGACCTTCAGGACTTTGGTTATCTTAATCTGCGTTGTGGCTATTTCGTGCAACAATGTTGCTTATTGTTACTGAAAATGATTCATAGCCTATCAATACTTTATGATATACTAAGTTTTATAACACTAATGCTAATATCAAACTGATAGTCTTGAGAACATCGGGAAATCAAGCATCACCACTTACCGTATAGTTGTCGTCGTGTTAGTTATTGCTTAGACACTTACAACACCCCTCGTTTACCTTTTGACAGATGAGATGTCAGCAGAAAATTGGATTTCACAAAATAAACATGTCTTACTTCTTTGGGTTACAGTCTATCAAACTATAAAAGGAGCTCTATTACTGATTGATAAAGTTGATTTTAGAAGTGCGTTCAGGGTTAAGAGCGTTCGTTACAGGACTTTTGAATGGTCTTTCCTTTGTAAGTGTTCCGGTCAAAAGATTGGCTTCACGGTTAACAGCTGTTGGCCGAACAAGGCGAGGCATTTTATTTGCTTAAGGCAGATTGACGTAACACATTCATATGCAAAGCGTTCCCAGATAATATCTTGATGGCGATTTGATGAGTTTATTAAATTGCAAAGATATAATTTATACACAGGGTTCGCAGATTGAAAACGAGACTTGTGTAATATTTGTCCGATGAAATGCAAAACTTATGAGCTGAATGATACCTAATATTCATATCGTTAATTGAATTGACCTCTAGCTCGCAAAATGAGTATTTAATCATAATAAATTCCAAATTTTTCAATTTTGATTAAAATTTTAATTTCGATTGAGGGGTCTACTGTGTGTGTGGTTTATGTTATAAAATATATATATGTCACGTTTGTTTCTTATTTTTTATGTTGCCAAACTGATGAATTATGTCAATCTAAATGGTTAATAAACTAAATACTAATAATATTCTGCAAAGTAGTGTGCCAAGAGCCTTAATCTAACCTTTATTTCTTTCCATGGGTTTCATTATTTACTTAATCTTAGATTTAATAAAAATACATAAACGGTTAGGTATACCCTCTCTAACGCAAGTACATCTGATTATTAAAATGAATGAATATTGATATTAAAAATTAACAATCTTTACATTATTTTAGCGCTCTTACTACGCCATACCAAGGGCATGTAAAATAAAAATATGCTTTCTACAGTAATGTTTTGGAAATATTGATGCAGCTATTATAATCAAGGTTCATAGACGTAGATTGCCATGTGACGTATGACGCGACGGGTTGCAAGTCAAACCTCGCTCGCCAATGACGTGGAATGGACATATGACTGGCCACGTCACTCGGACTTGATGCCCAACCGACAATCAGACAATGCACACATGACGTCATGGTATACGAAATTCTGACAGTTGAGGCGAATGTAAAATATTGATGTCGGAAAATTCGTTCTGGGAAATAAAAAATTTGCTTATCTCTTTCTATCTAGGTATTCATTACGCTGATATTCCTCGATAATGCAATGAAAGTCAATTCAAAGAAATGTTGTAAGACCTAGTTTAACTCTAGTAAATTAAATTTATTAAAATACTAGCTTCCCGCCAGCGGCTTCGCCCGCGTGGTCTTATAATTTATAATTTTTTCCCCGTTTTTGCTACATTTTTCATTACTACTCCGCTCCTATTAGTCGTAGCGTGATGATATATAGCCTATGTTACTCGGGGATAATGTAGCTTTCCAAAGGTGAAAGAATTTTTGAAATCGGTCCAGTAGTTTCGGAGCCTATTCATTACAAACAAACAAACAAACAAATCTTTCCTCTTTATAATATTAGTATAGATTAGTATAGATAAATCCCAATAATATCTGTACTTACAGATTTTATATTTAGATCGCTCGTTTCGAAGTTTGCTTGGCTCAATGAGAAAATAAATTAAAAGCAAATAAAATACAGATAAAATATTTTTATTATGTGAATTCATATCAAAATTACTCTCATCACTAAGTAAAAGGCTTTTTATGAGTGTTAGTTTTCAAAACAAATTATTAATTTAACTGTGTGTATGGCCCTATGAGATTATAGTATCATTTTATGTGCCGGTTGTTAAGTTTCGTAACGTATATCTAGTATCTTTTTACGAAGTTACGGATACTTTTCGAACAGGCTTGACCTAAGAATATTTTTGTCATAGTTACAAAGCCGTAAAACTAAAAATTGTACCTATCATTATCGGCTATAAACATCGATAAATAGTTGAAGTGTTACATCGTCGGCCCGCCTATTTAGTGAGGTATATCAAATGTCCATAAAATGAGAATGCAATTGGAATTTGGATTAGATACTATACAGAACGTAGTTTTATACTTTGGCTATAAAAACTGCAACTCGTTTATATAGCTTTTTCTAAAGTTTAGTTTAATTGGTTTTACAAATATCGACATGATTAGGTTGTAAATTATATTTTTACGACGAAAAAGTAAATGAGCAATTTCTTTTTAAATAAGCGGGTAAGGTGAAGTCCCTTATTTGTTGGCACGATTTTACGGCGCCTGTTACCTATAAGCGTGATGTCATATATCCTAGTACACCCACCGCTAATAGAGAGATGGCCATCTATATTTTATGTGGTGGTACTGCCACGCAATTTGTCTCAACTAACGCTATAAATTGGTTGCGCGCGCAGCGTGGCGTCTATCTGATCAACTTGGAATTTATAAATGATTTTGATAATATGGACCTCACCTACATCGACGGGCGAGTCGAACATGATAATAATAATAATAAAGCATCGTAACGTATTGTGTAGTGAGTCACTTCTGTGCAGCCGTGTGTAACGGCCATTAAGAAACGTATATGTAATACCGATCAGAAGAAATGCAATAGTGAAAGTATGGTTTAGGTGTATATTTTGGTTCAATATAACTACCATCTCGTCTGCATTCCCGAAGGATTAGGCAGAGGTATAGGTACTAATGTAAACGCAGTTTGCCGCAGTTCGAGCACTAATCCAAACACCGAGCTGGTACTAAAGAATTTTGGGAAAAATCTCAAAAACACTGGACGACTTTAAAAAATATTAATTCTTTCCATGTCACCTTGGAGATCAATGCTGATAGCGGTGTTCATATTGCAGATTACTGCAGATGGTTGACCATTCTTTACATATCGAGGTCAACGTATGCTACGTCACGCTTAGGTAGGTATGTCTAGGTACCTACGTCACGGGTCGCTTCCAGTCATTAATTTATCCCAGTAATTAACTTGAGGACTACAAATCGTTGTTGTTTCATGTAACTCTGTCTATATCAACTCAGTTGCTGTGTGTGGTATTTTTCTGATACTCAGTCGAGCTCACGATAACATAGTTGGCAAGGTTCCACGAAAATAAAACACTATCGAGTATATGTGTACCTATTTTTTACAACAGCAAGCTACAAATATCATAAGAAATTTATGGGAGACCCGAATGTGGTTTAGAAAATTATTTGTATTCTTTTTTTGAAATTTAGCCATCATCGTCCTGTTGCTGGGCAAAGGCCTATCTTATCCCATGGTCATAACGCAAAGGGCAATTAGTGATTGTAAGTGCGGTTTTTAGTCGTTATGAGTCCGATATCCTGGCGCTTCCCCAGGTGTCGGGTAGCCATGATGATTTTCCGTACTCAAAAAAAGAAGGGCAAGGTCCTATATCTTCCTTCCACTTTTCTTGGTTTAAAGCTTGCTGCGATACTGCCAGCAAAGTTCTTACTCGTCCCACCATCTCATTTGGGCTTGCCGGGCTTTATTCTGGCTTAGTAGCGGTTTCGCCCGAAATTGGTTCGCCCGAAATGGGCGAATGAACTACTTTCAGTTTTGAATATTTTTTAGGGCCGGTTTCGCCCGAGACAAATTTAATAGCGGGCGAAACAGGTCAAGTAAAATTTAGTAATGGACTATTCGCCCAAATACTTTTATACTTTAGAAAAAATAAGTAGTACAGTCGAACACACGTAATATGTACAAATACAAATGTTTTTAAAGAGGATTTACTTAGGCACATGTAGTAAGTAACCTACTAGATAATATGCACAATAACATTTGTTACTCAGCGATAGAATTAAAGACACAGCAAATAAACGCAACCACAGGAACACAAAGATAATGCTGTCTCTGTCACTCATTTGCAAATTGTGCAGCGTGTTTCCGATCATTTGGTTTAGTGTGTCTAAAATACTGACAGTATAACAACATAACTGCATAAAGTACACACTTTCTGACTTCACATCATTCATGTACGCGCATGAATGATGTGAAGTCAGAAATATAATTTATTCTATGTTTAATGTTTCTTCAAAAAAGCCTGGATACACTAAGAAGTAAGTAGTAAATATATACTTAGTGATTGATTATTAGTAAGTACAAAGTTATAACGAGTAGAAGTGTAATTATAAGAAATATGTAAGTGTTGATATATTATTTATAATTAATAGTTTTTATTTAATTTTTTTTGTGATAATTTTTTGATTATTAGTAAGTACAGTTATAATGAGTAGAAGACTGTGAAGTATAATTATAAGAAATATGTAAGTGTTTCTATATTATTAGTTTTTATTTCAAATTGTTTTGTGTAAATTAAAATATATCTGATTATTATGTTTTATTTTTATTTAATACTTACCCACCCGTTCTGCATCCCATTTAAACAACGGACTGACATAATAGTTATATACATTCTATTTATATAAATGGCTCGTTTGTTGAGTAGATAATATTAGACATACAGGAATAAACAGATTCACTAACAGTATTTTTTTTATTGTAAGTAACAATTGTGTACGCAACTGTACTTTTTTATAAATTTTCACATTTTATTATTAAATAAAGGCTTATTTTTAGAGGCATAGTAGTATTTGGGCGAATAGTCAATTATTAAATTTTAATTGACCTGATTCGCCCGGTAATAAATATGTCTCGGGCGAAACCGGCCCTAAAAAATATTCAAAATTGAAAGTAGTTCATTCGCCCATTTCGGGCGAACCAATTTCGGGCGAACCAATTTCGGGCGAAACCGCTACTAAGCCTTTATTCTAACGTTGTATGGGCTCCACTCGGTAGACATAGCCAGTGACATATTTGCCATGAAATGATACTCAAATTCTGTGATCAAATAACAACTGGTACAAATACGCTTGAGTACTTGACTAGTATCAAGATTGCCTTTACGTTGTACGTTGCTACTTAAATGTTACAGTAATTTTATGATCGTACGTTTCAAAGCTTTTTTTTATGTCCTAAAAAGACAGCACCCGCAGAAGCCCTGCGTTGTGGGGAACTTCACAAACTATAAACCTGGACTCGAAACAAATATCTATTGACGAACATTTATCTTGGAAATTGAACTCACGAACTCTGCGAAACTCGGCAGTGCCAAGGTTCCTACCAAATTTTCAGTCAAAGTGATAGTGCATGATAGTATTGAAGATATTACAACGCAGTAGTTCAATATGGGAGATGCATGTACCAGTGGACATTGCCCCGTAGACGTAGTACGCAATATATTACCCAAACACGTGCGGCGTATGCATGTTCTTCCTAGAGTGGAACATAACTCTTCCTCACCCTATTTAATTAATAGGGATCTATTGCTTTAGTGTCAACATTATCTAGTTTCCACTAATTTACTGCAGGAATGTGTTATTTGCTGCACATGAGAATCCATAGAAATTGTCTCGTTAGCCTCTAGTTGTCCTAAGGGCGAGGGTCCTAAGGGTGCCTTGGGTTCGATTCCTGAGTCGATCAAAGAGCTTTTTAGCTAGGTTTTTCTGCAAAATTCTTTGTGGGCTTCGGAAACCGGTGCACTAGATCCGTAGCTCGATCTACACGTTTATTATATTAATGATTAAGTGATATCTATCATTTATATACATTAAGACTCCTTCGTGCATTGGACAGGACTATATAACCTGTAATTCCCTATTGCCATACAAATTTTATAATAATTAATTATAAACTAAATAAAAATTTTATTTTACACGAAGCAGTCGCTATCGCAAATACTCAAGTGTCACATAAGTTTTTTTTTCTATTTAATAGTTCAAGTAAGCCCGACATTTTCGTAAAGGAAATTACAACATTAAGAACATATTTAAGTTCATTTAGAACCTTATAGAGGTATTTTAATTTGCTTTTACTATTAGCATACCGCATTTTTTTACGTTCAATTTCAATTATATTGATTTTCAGTTTAAAACCGAAGGCACTATGAGTTACCCGAAGTATATTAACATATTTAATTACAAACAATATTTGTTTATGGTAAGTTTTAATCAATATATAAGTTGTTTCTTAAATCGTATTTGTTGATTATAAATATTCATGGAAATATCAATATTTTTACGATTTTTTTATATTTATTTACTACGGTTTATTGAAATGCGGCATAGTCTTGTGGTTGTAAACCCGGCTGCTGTGTACCTAAGAGGTTATTCTGTGTTCTATAAACGAATCGAGCAGTGTTATTGTTTTTTTTTAAATTAAAATTCTTATTAAGTAGCAGCTTGGATTTGTGCCCATTTAACGGCAATAGGCTCACCCCCATTACATGGTATCCAAATATATATAAGGAAACTGTTTTTATACAGTAGTTACACCTCAGCCTATCCCCTAGGGAAATACAAGCGTGATGGTGTGTATATGGTTGTTATTGAAAATGTGGAATCAACTTTTACATTTTCTTATATCGAGTAAGCGGTTCGAATAGTATCGAATATATCGGTAAATCGCTTGGTACCGATTCCGGTCGTTCCAGCACAGTTTGTAGCACTATAGCTATAACGCATTCGGTTTAACGATCGCAATATAGTGCATGTGTGTGTTTTAAACGCGCCTCTATTTTTTATTTTTAACCAGAAAAAGTGTATCTGAATTGTACACGAAATAACGACTAACCTCGTTTGTGAGCCAACAGGTATACGTCGAAATAAATTTAGATGATGGAGAACTTATGAGCTGTTTTATATTATTTTTAAAAGAATTTTTAGATTCCTTTTTCAAAGGAGGTCATCAAAAGCCGATACAACTTAGCCCAAATTTGTCCCAGAGGTTACATGACAGCTGTTAAGTTGACAGTTTTTACCACGAAATCACTATGAAACTGATATTATAGTGCCATATTGGCGTCCGTTTGAAAAAAAAGTATGACTAGAGGTTTAACCAGCGTAATACAGTCTATTTTTTCCATAAATGTAATTTTGGTGACATGACTTTTCTTTAAAAAATATTAGCACACTTTTATTTTTATTTATTACACGCAGTTCGAAGAAAGTCTCATGTGACGCATGTACGTCACAACCCTATAGGGCCCATTTGACCTGAAGGTAAGCATAAATAAGGTCGGTGATACAGTACGCAATTCAAGTTAATACTCCTTAGAGATTATGCTCTCATATATTCACGACTCGACAGAGTTAAAATTGTAACTAGCCAGACTAATATCACATCCTACACCACACCACTGCTTGATTTTATTTACTTGTAGAAAGTAAAGGTTTCTGTTTTCCTTACTGAACCTATAACCACGACTGTATTCCCTAAAGGGTTAGGCAGAGGCATACTAATGTACAGTCACGAGCAATTTCATAGTACTTACCGCCCTTCAAATTCAAATTGATGCAGCAACATTGAAATCGCTAAAGGAAGTATACTGTGTCCAATAATTATGTAAACGTTAAATTATGTTAAAATTAACTACATATTTTTATAAAATTTTTGTTAACAATAGATTACCAAAAGTTATACTTGTGAACTTTTTTTTTTTTTTCGACCGCACTGTTGCTTACCAACAGGCAAAGTAGTGGTCAAACGTAAGCCCATAGTGTATAAATAAATAAATAAACTTTTAGTTACCTACATAATTATATAACCAAGGAAATTTCAAAAACATGTATAGGTACAGTACAATTTCCAAATTATGTAAACAATTACAAAGCAGACGTTTATAGCAGCTTGAGCTCGAATCTTGATATCTATATATATTATGTACCTAGTCACGAGCCAGCTCGCCGATTGTATTGTGTATGGTTTGTTTAGGTCCCATGTAATAGGAGACGAGCCTATTACCATTAATTGGGCACAAATCCAAACTCCGAGCTGTTGCTAAAAATTTCATAGAAAAACCCGATAACACTGCTCGACCCGGGAATCAAATCCAAGACTTCCAGCGTAGCAGTAGTACGACCGACGGCTAATAAGGCAGTTACAGAGATTTCCCTTACTGACCTTCTTTTACAATAATGATGTCGTTCTTAGGAATAGTGTACTATTTTCACTTACGTCCATACGTCATTCAAATGCGTATGGACAGTAAAACTATTCAGTCAAGTCTTGAGTGCTATTTACTATGTGTACTTTCTGGTCCAAACTATATTCTAGAGGGTAGGGTCATCTTAACATAAAGTTCATCTCAAATGACCCTTTTTACAACTGGAGATTAAATTCTAACCGCAGAAGTATTAGCGGTTTTACTGAACTAATGAGGTGACTAAACAAAACATTCCAACCTTAGTATATTTAAACTCATCCATTAACACTTTACATTTAGAATAGATACCTACATTACTATTAATTGAATTAGTTCACTTCGCCAATTAAACCGAAATAATACGATATTATCTGCCCCCAATACAAACTGCTTTTTGGAAAATTTCATTTGTTGTTTACCACACTAAAACGTAATTGCATTTCATTAAAATTCTTGTCACCCTTTCGTTGAGGGCCGTTCGATTCAATTAAACTTGCTTATTTGTGTTCGAGGGTAGTAGAGCGGTTATTCGTGTTAAAATGAAAGGGTATTGGTATAAAAGGGTATCGGCCAATTGGTGTAGTTTGGTTTTATTCGTGTTTACGTCTATGATCTTATCTGACGTGCATACGGGCGCTCCGCCCTTTTATTAGTCTGCCACGTTAAGCGGCTGACAGCGAAAACTGTCGAGCTGTCCGCTGGTACATTATGGTGCGTTTGTTTCGGTTTGGAGTGATATATTTTCAATTGCTTCTGAACATATTCACTGCAATACGGGTGAATTGTGGTTCCTGACAGTTTTGTCGGGCTCTATTCTAATAAACTTAGACGTATGTAGAATACACCGCTTTTATAGTATCTAACTGTAAAACAGAACTTTAATACGAACACGATATCGGTTACAATACAATATTTTTTATTGTCATACTTAGGTTCTAGTTGGTTATCAGTTTTTACAAATACAATCACAGCATTGTACATTACAGCAGTTTATATTATAACTAATTATAACACTTTATTATCTACATAGTTTGATTGTTGTGATCTGATCGAAAGTAGCTACCTATTTATTATAATTTTGAGGTTCTCTAAATTCGAGCTAAAATATTTATCAAGTCTGTCAGATCAACAGATTTCTCTATTCCAATGGCACGAGAGGGTGTTTGTTTAATGAAAACAGGACAAGAATCTGAATTTAATGTATCTCGTGGTCGTCTCAATATCGTTACTCGATAAGTTTATCAAATTGCCCGGGACGGCTGAAATTTCATAGTCCCGCTTTTTGGGTATAATATTATAAGGGAGAGGAGAGAGGGATACGTTTGAACGTTTCTATTTATGTTACTGATCCATTTTACATTGAAATGTTTACTTTCAAATTTTATGTATTTTTACTGTAAGTAGAGGCTTTGGGACTGCCTTTGGGACGTTAGAAAAAGAATAAGTAACAGCTTAAATGTCTTAAAGTCAAGGTAACTAAGTTTGGTCAAACCATAAAGTAATTTTTTGCTTTGACTATTTGATTGGTATGATATTAATTTTGAGCTATTTGAAATTGACTTCCTAACTATCTACTTATTATAATTTGGACCTTTGCCTCTCCTAGGTCTTTTTACAAAGCATTGCTTTTCAAGTTCCTATAGCGCATAAATACGTAAATCCGTAGCACGTAGGAGTTCAAAAAATAGCCACAACAAAAGTTCAGCTATAAAATAATTCTGCGGCCGCAGCGAGGCCGTTTTGTTGCAAGGAATCCCTTTGTGGTTCAAGTCAGTGTCCCCATGGTTTCGCCGTAAAAGTTGATTAAACAAAAAGAACCCCCGGTTAAATTTTACAACTTGGACGGGATATCCTCAATAAGACTCGTGTATGTGTAGGACAAGATACTTGTTTTAGTTTACCGAATTTTACAGCATAGGTAAATTATATGTCGAAATATTGGTTTCGTATGTAAAATATTAACTATTAATATTTATAAAGCATCTGGCAGTGTATGCACCTGTGTTGTTACCAGTTAAAGATTTTCCCAATCCCTACATGTGAACTGCTTCTTTAGCTACCATCAAGTACCATACGATGCGACTGCCATGTTCGAGGGTTTGATTCCCCGTTCAAGCAATGTTATTGTACACTTCAATCAAATACTAGTTGCAGCTCGGAGTTTGAATTTGTGCCTTGTTATGTTATAGTTTTATAAATGTCACTGTTAGTCCAATATTCGATTTCAATTTACATTATTTTAAGCATCTACCAAAATACCATTTGACATTCACTACATAGACTACTAAAGAGCCATCTGTATTACATTTTTGATATAATTAAATTACCCGAATTTACCTATCGATATCTTACTAAATTATTAATTAAAACAAAGGGTAAACAAACAGGTAGTTGAAACATCGCAGTGTTTTCCAGTCGTGAGGTCAACGACCTCCGAACCGTAATGGCTGGCCACGTCACTCCGCTGTCGCGGCCCGTCACTGCAAGAAGAGTTAATTTTCCCTTGCATTTTAATTTTACTTATTAAAAAAATAAGTGGATCAAGTGATTTGTGGGTTCTGTAAGAGCCTTGTAGTTACGACGTTTGAACGATCTTTTAATAGATTTTTCCAAGAAACTAAACGTTATTTATTTATTTATTTTATTTATTTATAAAACATCCTTCATACCTACCTGTATTCTCCGAAGGGTTAGGCAACGGTACTAATATACTTACACCCACAGCTGCTTTCTGTTTATACATTTTACTGTTTATTTTATTACAAGTTTCATTAAATAATCTGGTACAATTAATTTGTAACAAATAATTCATAATTCTTGTACCACCCATACTTATCCTATATGAATTGTATTCAAGTATTAATAAATTCAAGAGTAAACTCAGACACAGACGTACCTTCTAAGTAAAAGATTTATTTATTTATCTTTTTGTATTTATTAAGCTCTGGCTGACCCAGCGAATTTAGTACAGCCAATAAAAGTTTTCTTACCGGTTAAACCTTCCCTGGACTTCCACGCATATTTCAAGACAAAGACGCAAATTAGCCAAATCGGTTCAGCCGTTCTCGAGTTTTAGCGAGACTAACAGAATTTCAAATCATTTTAATTTATATAGATTTTCCATTACCAGTTACTTTAATAAAGGAAAAAAGGATTGGCGGGCAGGATTCGAACCTGCGTCTTTTGGTTCGGAACACCAGACGCTATGATCGCTAAGTCACCGCGATTTATTTATTTTACAAAATAATATTTTAATGAACACACCGAGCAGCCTCCGTAAAAAAACCCCACCTACAAAAAAACCTATTACAGTAATCATCAAGGGCCCCTAAATCCAAAAGCTCATACTCGCATCAAACGTTGTTTATCTTTAATTAGTTGAAAATTGCTGATTCACGTCGCCGCGATAACGTCCACCCACGGGTTCCGTGGCGTGCAGCGTCTATCATAACACTGGTGACGGCTCGTGTGAGGAATAAGTGTTTTGTGTAGCTATTGTGTATGTTTTTGTCTGTTTAATGATTGAGACTAACAGCTAAGCTATAGTCCGCGCAGAACTAGTTGGCCGCGCCTTAGGTAGTAGGGACGGGAGTGAGGCGGCGGGTTACTGTGAACGAAAACAAGCGCCTCCGCCCCCTCCGTCTCATCACACGCAGGAGACCCCGCCCCGCCGTCCCACCGCTGACATACCTAAGGCGCGGCCAACTAGTTCCGCGCAGACTATAAGCTACGTAGTGCGTACTGCTCTATTGTGGAACTCGCTGCCGGAATCTTTGTTCCCTGACACTTACAATTTGGTTGTCTTCAAGACGAGAGTGAGTCGGTTTCTTCTAGCCATCGTAGACCACATCGTTGCTTAACATCAGGCGAATTGTGTTCACGCGCAAGCATATCTGTGATAAAAAAAAAGCCTCCATACTTTAGCAGTTATAGGCGCGACTGCTGAAACGAGCTATGCCTATGTTTCGATTCCCAGTTCAAGCAATGTGATGATGGGATGTTCTATAAAATTTACAGCAGTAGCAGTAACAGTAGCTCTCTAGCAGGTCGCTTGTCTCTGTCGCGGCACGAACCGCCACCCTTAGCCTATCACTGCTGAAGCACACAGCATAAAGTGACGAAGGAAAACCACCCATGTGGTTTTAGTCGATAGGTGACCTAGTATATATAAAGTCCGACATACCATTTCCCCTTTCACGGGTGACGGAAGTCAATCAGTACCTTCACACGCAAAAAAGGGCCGAAGCTATAATTATAATCAAGCGAGTTCTACGCCCAGCATAATAATTAAAAACTATTGGATTTTAATATTGATGAGAATATTATGGACAGCTAAAATTAGGCGGTGAGTGTACTTACCTACATTTGCTTCGATATTTTGGCTTCTATATAATACGAGTGCTTTTAATGAGCAATGCCTTTGGCATATTTCATAACCTCTTGTTAATTAAAAGAAGTTTTTGCCATTGCAAGGGATGTATTTTTTATTAAAATTAGAATATCTCGGATTCTAATAAGAATACGATTGCATGTTACCAAAACTCTCCATAATGACGTTATTGGGTGATCTTTTTGCGGTGGTATGATGTGCATTGGAGTCCCAAATCACTTTTTGAGGAATATGGTAACTACCTATCTCCTATATAACATCGCAAATTTTTTTTTAACAGCATACACGTGAAAATTTCACCAACATTAGATCTAGAACTTTTCCGTGCGAGTTTTGAATTCTGTTCCAGAAAGAATTATCTGAACCAAGCGGTATCGGAAGCTTACTGTCGAATACTTGCTTGAACTTTTTGTTAGTCGGTTGGTCCAAGAGTAAATTGCAATTTTAAGCGAGATGACACAATGCAGCGTTTTCCAATTTATTAACAATGTTCCCTTTCAGATTCAGGTCACTCGTCAGGCGATCATTGTGTAATAATGTAAAGCTTTTCTGGTTTGATTCCCTAAGACCAAAACTTCCCGGTCTACTCCCTAACCATGAAGTCCGTAGATTCGGCTTTCATTACGGGCGTTTCCTACTCCGTATGAACTACGGATGAATGATTAGTTCGGGGCCCGAACTAAGAATGAACTACATACAATTTGACTGTTTTACCTACTCCCGATGTGTTTTTACCCGTCCGAAAATTTCGGACAAGCCCGTTACTTCATTGACGGAGATAGGGATTAGACCCCCTGTATTCTCCCAAGGGTTAGGTAGAGGTGTACTAATGTACACCTTCAGTGCGCCGGTATCTTTCGGTCTCTTATAATAGTGGTAAGAAGTGAGCCTTATTGCCATTATCTGACACAAATCCTTTAGTCTGACAATTTCATAGAAAAACCCCATAAACCCTTTGCTTCGGCAGTTTGAGGATGGCCAAAACTACATTTGGTCCCATGTAATATCTAACCTCTATTATATGGGACTGAAAGATTATGACGAATTACATACATAAATTACATAATTATGTGAATAATAAATTATATTTTTTATTCTAAATGACGCCGGTTTGATCCAATCCGATATGAACGATCCGATCAACCAGTTTGTCGGTAAACCCACACAAATAAAATTGATTGTGAGTATTGTGACGTCACAGATGAATAGTAAGAAGTTTAACATATCATTTGAAGATGTAAGCAAATCACATTCATATGTAAATATGCGCGGGAGACTGTACACAAGGCGCTTACGATGACTGCATTGTTAGTACAGTATTCAAATAATGTTTCGAAGGCACGGATTCATATTGTTAGCAGTTTCCGTTTTATGGAACTGTATTCTAGTGTATTCCCGTATTATGTTCCCGTTATGAAAATATTTAGTAAATACATGTTTACAGAAATATTTGACAGTGACTGACGTGACCGTGACATGACTATATCGCGTTTTATTTCAATGTTTAGTATTCGCGTAAGTGTCAGTGTAAGATGGTTAAAAAAACAATAACGAACGCCAATTTTGTTCTTGAAGAGGGCTGAATATGCAATGAATTGTTAAAGCATTTCGTGTAGTGCAAACTGCGTCGCTATGACGCAGATGAAGTCCGCATCTCCCGCTTGAGAATATTAAAATTCTTCGCGGAGACCCGTCCTAAGGCACAATGCACATTGTCAACGCATATAAACCTACAGTGTTGCCTTTACTCGCCATTGTATTGCACCCCTTACACTTTCTTTGCTGTTTTCACGGCGTATTCTACTATTTTATTATTCATAACAACCGCCTTAGAGCAACTCTTATAATGTTAATAATTGAAGACATCCGTGACGTTGAAGTCTTGGAGCGACTTGGAACAAGTCATGGTTGGAACTTCTTTATTTATAAGTCTGTTTTCCGTTGTACTTATATTGAAAATATGCATGAATGTACCTGCCTTGTATTGTGTTGACGGACATTGACTCCGTTTTTTGGTATAGATCTTTGTCCAACGGTTGACATAGACTAATCTGAGTAAGTAGGTATCTACAGGTAGTGTGTATATGGAATAAATTATGGAGGTTTCTGTGAGGTCAGATCGCCGCACGTGGCCTTTTAAAGTTTTTGCCTACTCTCATAGTAGAATGGCGTGAAATTATGTAAGCATGCACGATATTGGATGAATCGAATCGAATCGAAATTGAAACTTTCGCTTTCGCGAATGCACGAGTATTTTATCGTATCGAGCAATATTTTTACGGCACGACTAGAGCATTAAAATGTATAAGTTACGATTAAACTGTTATTTTAATCCAGTCGTGCGCGAAATGATTCGAGTAACTCTACTCCGAAGCTTTCGCGCCGCATATTATTGAAATAAAGAAAAACCCATTTCTTTAGCATGTGACAGCATTATGCGTTGATATGACTGCATGTTTATGGCTTATTGTTCTCACCCGATATTATACTTAGCACCGCATTAAACATTTTATTGAGTAATGTTCGCCCTGATAGAATTCAACACAAAGGTCAAGTGTATGTTAATATATTTTAAAGATACTCCGTGGGCGGCACGATTTATTACACTTTGATACACATTAAACTATGCAAATACATTTTAAAATATACATAGGTGTGAACAAAATATGTTTTGGATTTTGCACAAAAATATTTACGCAGCAAATATTTTTTCTTAACTATTATAATGTTATGTTGTTTGTAGAAACTTTAATTAACTAGGTATTCAAATACGCTATTTTTAACTATATGACTATCACGCTTAAGTCCCTACAGGGTAAGAGTAAGTATTTAACAACCTAAAGTTTGCCATCTCATATAACAACTTCTCCACAACAGCAACAAATCCATTTTCTCATATGGCAACCTGACTAGGAACATGACTGACAACTGCCAACTGATGGTTATAGGATTAAAAAGGTTAAAATACAATTCTATCGACTATTTAGTGCGTTGGTTCTCTTGGGGTCTAATAAGATGGTGACCGCAGTGGCACTTGAGTCTGTCGTTCTATGTTTCGACTTTTGCACATGAGCTGCTTTCTCCCGTTATGGCATTCTGCAATCCACAGGATTATTTAAGGCCAGCAACACACAGCAGCTTCTGGCTTTGCGCCTTACCGTCAGATTGCTCGTCAGGATTTTTGCTACAAAAAATTGGACATGTGCAATAATGTGACGCAATAAAAATATTTTGTATACAGTCATGCGTTAAATAAATTACAACGTAAACAAAAAATCACTACATGTATCTTCATTATAAATTCACCACTAATTAGATGTTATGTAGCAAAATAAATATTTATCAAACACATTCATCTTATTTATTTAGCGTTAATTTATTATTTTTTATCTCTCAAACTGGTTTGTTTGCAATATTACAGATATATCCTTTTAGATTTTAAATGCGACAAGAAAATATATAGATAACGATCTATTGATTTAGATTAGGCAATTTTGAATGTGGAATTTATGTATGTCATTTTAAATATTGCCAGAAGCTTTTAAAGCAACATGTTAAGATGGTGATTTTGGTTGTTACTTACCTTATTGATGTGTAAGTTGATGGAATGGCGTTAGAACATAGATTCTTAAGCCTTTTATCGGCCGCCCACTTCTTATTTTGTTTTCCAAAGCCAACTTGCGATCTGTTGCTTGTTCTAATCGTAACTTATTTTCAACTTGTATTATTTTTCTAAATTGTTTCTGTCTTTGTATTACTGTCTCCCTGAAAGGCGCCCACTTAAAACAGATTGGTATAGAAGTACAGCAAGTTGTTAACGATAAAATGAAAACATCATTTAAAAAAACTTTGTTATAACATTTCTACACAGTTATATTTTTGACCTACACTGAAATAATTTGAACATTCTATTATTTACACAAATTCAATTGGGTTAAATGTTATACACTATTCATTAACCATTCTATTACTATTCAAGACTTGTATGATTATAGTATAATTTTGTATGTCATCTTAAGGGGTAAACATTGTAATTATGATAAAAGTGGGTCTAGAAATGTTACAATAGTTAATTGGTAAATAAGATTAAGTTGTTATTTTGTTATTAGATATTTATAAAAAATTATAATAATAAAAATGTATATCATCATCCTCCATCCCCTATCCCTATTCACTTGGGGTCGGCCGTCATCTCATCATTCACTTCCTTCGTGGTCATATCCTTTCTCACACAGTCCATCCATCTTTTCTTTGGTCTTCCTCTTCCCTTATATCCATCCACATTCATGCTTAAAACCTTTTTGGTAACTTCTAAAAAAATGTATATAAAAGAGAGAAAAAAAATATTTTTCGTAAATACAGCTTAGTCTTGAAAGTTGTATTTACCAACAATATTAAGTGCGTAACATGGGTAGCTCAATGTGAATAATTTAGATGTCCGTTGGTCTTGTCGAAATTCCTAACTGACTGCATCTTTTTCTTATTTAATAATTTAATTAATAGGTAGCTGAAGATTCTAGTTTTTTTCAAAAAATAATACAAATTCTTTTAAAAACCTATTAATATTAAAAATCTTCGTGTAATCGCGTTATTTATGGATGATTTAAATACCAAACTAATTCTGGCCATAACCTTTACATATAAAGGTGAACGATTTAGCTTCTGTTAAAAATTAATTATATTAAAATCTATTCGAAGAGCACAGCACGACATATCTAGACACAATTTAAGATAAAAATATCTACACAATTTATTGATTGGAATAGCAACTGAATTGCCAAATGTTACGTAATAAGCTCCAAATTTGGCGTGACCAAAAATGGAGTAGAGCCATAACATTTTTCTTGGATAAGTGAATATAATAAAAGTTCAAAGTAAACAAGCGCAGTGGAGCGGCATATAAAATGCAAAGTAATGGGGCCGCGAAGTGGGGTATCGCCACTTAACAGGTCTAGAAGTTTTCCTTTACCCGGTACACTTTTATTCCATTTTCGCAGGGAAACCGCTGAAGTTATTTTTTTCTGTTACAGAAAAAAAGTTAATGCTATTGTGCCGTATTCATAATTAGACCACACGCGATCGCGTAAGGAGCCACAAGAATTTAAATTCCTGACGTTCGGGGAAAAAATTCATGCCATCTTCGTTGTTAATACTTTCTACGTTTCGTTTTTACAAAAAATATCTTTGAACTGTACGCTATGCGCTGGATTTTGTTCGTGGAAAAGTTTAGGTTTGTGCAGGACACGCGAGACAAACTATAGCAATTTACGACGTGTTACATAAAACTCACGTTCCTAAATTCATCTACTTGGGTGGCCCAGTTTGATAACCATTAGCTTTTTGTAAGAGTTTAATGGTCGATCTTAAACGAAGTAATAGGTATGTTCTTTCTTTGTTTTAGCAGTTGTGGAACATAACGCAAGCCGCGGTAGAACGTGTTACAATTTAAGTGGTTTGATAACGAACTCTTTGGGACTTTCAATGTGAACAATGGTTAGCAGCTTTTTGATAGTATTGTCGAGACAAGAAATGTATTTTGTTTACACGCTGTTGTCGTTTTTTGTCGATTTGGAAGTGTATTGCAATCATTGTTGATGTCGTGTCAATGTGTACATTTAAGATCAACTTTAAAAGCAAGAAATCTTTTTTGTTTGACGTATTTAGATAGAAGAATGGGGATGTAAATTAACCTACCTACTACCGTTTGATGTAATACTATCCTTGAGAATTACTTAGGACATAGTTATTGAAGAAAAATTGTCAAATTGTGAGCAGTTCCTGAGGAAAAGGTCACATTGTGAGATCCGTAAACATTTAAATATTTACTCAAATAAATACTTCTTGAAAAATACAGGCTCTTTAAGAAATACCTAGTCAAGCTCCGCTCAACCCGTCGACAGAACCGTAAAACAATAGAAACAAGTTGAAACTCAAAATAACAGCGGCTGAGCGCAAAGAATGCATTGGAGTCGCGTTACGTCCGCCCCTGTCTAGAAGTGTCCCGAATGTCTGCAATTCAACCCGTGTATGTCTGGCAATGCATTCTTTGGTTTCAACATAGTTTCAACGACACATCGGTTTTAAAACGGCTCCCCGTGACAGATGCTGTTGTACGTGACTCCGTTGTAAAACAACCGCGTAGCTATGTAGTGGAATATAAAAATAGATCGAAGTGTTTTTGAGAGGTACCCTTTTTGTGGCCCGGAGTGCACTTACATTTCCATATAGAGCTTTGTTTGTTTACAGTGCGGTTGTTTTACAATTGCTGTTGTGGAAAGAACAAGGAAATTTGTTTTATGTCGAATTCGTTGGTATCAAAGACGTCATTTTGTTTAGAAAATTTCAAAAGAGAAGGTTTTCGTTGTTATTAAAACTTAATAATTTTTTCATCTTTAACCGTGCCGTTAATAACACGTGGAAATGATTAGGAAGAACATTAAAGAGGCTTCACTAGTGTCAAAATACTATGGGCTTTGTCCTAGATTTGATTTCGTTGTGACCTAGTAAATTATCTGACAGATAATTTCATTAATATTTCGTTATTTTTTTTATTTATCCGACGTGTAGCCGATGATTCCTGATGACACCAATGGGAAAAATTTAAAAATTTAAAATTGTGTCACTGTCCACCTGTGGGGCCATGTTGGTGGGGGACATCGGGAATCATCGCCTGTAGCGGCTACCCAGTGATGGTGAAATGCGCTCTAAGTAAATGACCATCATTAAACTCCTAACTAAAAATTATCACTGAAGGCTCACGCAGTGATAACGTACATACAATGATGCCTGCTTTCCCCGAAGGGTTAGCCAGACGTGTCTACACTTTAGGCACGTTAGGCACGTTTCATTCGTGGGTAGGCGCTACCCATCGGATAAATAAAAAAATATAACAAAATGTGAATGAAATTACACCCACAGTTCGCCTATATGTGAAGTAGGGCAAAGCCTTTTGCCATAAACCGGGAACTCTTCTAAACTCCGAGATGCTACAGACAATTTCATAAAAAAAAAATACTTTACTCGACCCGGGAATCGAACCCAAGACCTAGAGCGTAACAGTCGCACTTACAACTAGTATGCTAACGAGGTAGTTTTTAATAATATTTATGCGTTTTATTTTTGTAACCACCTATTTTAGATTCAAAATTAACAAACACTGATACGCAACCTCAAAATTACTCATGCATATTCCTATGAGTGCTGATTCATTCCCAAACAATAGTGCTTAGTTCAAACAAAGGCAATAATTCGAGCACATTAGAATTATCCTTAACAATGATGAACGGTTTAGACGTCCATAAAAAAAACTGTTATCGTAATAGAGGCAACTATACTATAATCTACACGGCTTAAAACATTCCAGGTAAGTTTATAGCCTTGATTTCAACTAAACTACTATTTGTAAGTAGTTTTATGTGAGCATTAAAATTAAGTTTCTTTGTGGACGCCGTGCTTGAAAGCACAGCTTTCTACCCAAAAGCTCGTAATCTTTTGGTGTTTAACCAAAAAGAACTTATGTGACTTTTCTTTAAATCGGTTGTATCGTAGTGTCTTGTAAATATACAAGGTGGAAGGGACATCGAGGCATTAACGGCGTGACAAGGTTTCACTCAAGGTCAAAAATAAAATGACCTAGGTCATTCATGTAGAAAATGATGGGTTATTGACTAATTAATTTATTATTTAAATTAATTAATATGACAATATCTGTACATTGTCATATTTGAGCGCGCAGTGTATTGCTAAAAATGCGATTACGACGCTCCGCGGTGAATGTTATCGCACGCGCGATTCGAAATAAATGAAATAATGATTTTTTAATTATAAATCTAATTTGGGTAGACAGAAATATTTTTTTACACGTTCAAGTAAAAAATCTGCAGACAAAAAATTGAAAAATTGATGAAAAAAGTTAGGGAAAATTTCAACGCAGGGGGTCCAGAATCATGTACCTACTGAACTCATGGTATTCGGATGTGTGTCGATGTCCCTTCCACCTTGTATAGGTACCTATTGATGGTATTGCAAATACTATGGCTAAAATAGTAATACAGATAATAAACTTACCATCACGATTGTACCCAAAGAGCTAAGCAGAGTTGTAAGATTTACTAAAGTTTGTATTGTTTTTACCCGATGACACGGCAAAAAAGCCGAAGGAATGGTTTTATATTAGGCAGTCTATGTGTCTTCCTATTTACGTATGTTCCACTACAGCGCCTAAAGTCCTCATCTGATTTTGATGAATGAGGTGTCAAACGATTCGTTATTATGGTCCCGGTAACAATGGCTACATTTTAAATAAACAAAATCAATACGACGAAAGTTACACGCAAAAAAAGAGCGAATTTAAAAAAAAATAACTATCCTATCGAGTGGCATATCAAACGAAAGAGGAGAATATTCTGAGTTTAGAAATTTCTTTTGTTGTTGATTTCAATTCAGTAAATTGTTTATCAGGATGGTGTCATAGGAATTATGTTCTTGTTACATGATTTTCAGTTGATTTTTTCCGTAATCGGCGGGTTGTAGTTTTTTAAACTTAAATTTTATTTTTTTTAGGTTCCAGATAATTGGACTGAACCAGGAACGAATCTAACTCCTGAGCTATGACTGAAAATTTCATAGAAAAGACCCAAAACACTTTTCTCGACGTAAACATCCAGCCCAAAATCTTACCTTGCGGCCACTAGACCAAGTGATAACCCAAAATAACATTATAAAGGTAAGCTTTTATAATATAACCTAACCTAAATTAAAAATGTTGAAAACCCCCGACACGAAATGTAATATGCCATTTTGTGGTGGCAGCCATCTTGGATTTGAAATTTTTTTTAGTGCATAGTATTCTCCTAGTTAAGCACTTTCATTTGATACTCATACTTAGGGATTTGTGAAAAAATATGTAATTCCCTATTTTATAGCGGCGGCCATCTTGGACCGATTTTCATCAAACATAGCTAAGAACACTCCCGACTAATTCACCTTTCAAATAAAAAAACAAATCAAAATCGGTTTATCCGTTCGGGAGCTACGATGTCACAGACACACATACACACACACACACAATAACTGAAAATAACCGTTGCAATAATTATACTTGCAATCAAAGCGACCTCTGCGCTGCCACTGACGATGCTGTGGAAGTGGCGAAGTTTTGGGCACACCAAATTTAATTTAAAAAATCGTACCATCGACACGAAGAAGAAGAATGATTATAATTTACGATTAAGTTACCTAAAAACAAAACCCCGTAATTTTTGTCCGTGCCTTTTAAAAAAAGAAAAATCAGCGTTCACTAAAAACAAAATCACGTGAAGCTTAAGTTCTCGATGTTAACTGAAGCGCTCTCGTTAAATTTAAATTGTTTCGCGAATAAAAACCGCAATAAAATAGTTCTATTTGACAGCGGTACACGCAACTTCACTTACCTGCGCAGGAGTGGCGTGTCCGACCAACCGCGTATTCGACCATCCAAATATGTAACGTTAAGGTATTTATTGCCTTTTGTGATTAGTTTTAAAGTATATACAAGGGCGAATAAATCGTGTTGACAAAACACAAAGAGATGGGATCAATTTACTATAGCGATGTTGCGAATTCTTCCCAGAAATATCTGGAGTGATTTTGTGAATCTATACTATTATATGTATAGAGGAAAGATTTGATTGTTTGTTTGCATTGAATAGGCTCTGAAACTACTGGACTGATTTGAAAAAGTCTTTCACGTCAAGTTACGTCATCTTACCTACGCGGGCGAAGCCACCGGCGGAAAGCTAGTGTCAAATATATTCATAAAAGCAATGCAAAGAATGTCTCTGTTCATACATATGGCAATTAGAACGAAGTTGGGAGTTAGGATGTGACAGGTATTTATTTATTTATACATACTCTATTTTACACCAATAAAATTAATACACAATCGATTTTAAAACATACAATGGGCGGCTTTACAGTCGACTGCGATTTCTTCCTGGCAGAATTGATTAGGTATATTATTTAAAAAAAATAATGTATGAGATTAGGTATCTCTAGTATAAACTCAATTTTTTTATAAACAAAAACGAGAAATATTGACTTGCAAAAAAAAAAAAAAAAACCAATACAGACATAAACTAAAGGCAAAAAGGGGAACGTTTGAAAATCAAGAATCTGAGTATCGATTTCATCCCCGCTTATACACATATCATTACTGGAGCACATTTGTCGACACATAGCAATGGGATCGCTGAGCAAATACACGGAAGTGCGTCCCTAACCCAGTTTTTTTCTTCGATACAGAAATAACTCTGTAAAAAGAGCAATCAATCACGTAAGAGTGTTTCCCTGTCTCCCAGTCATAGGACTCTGTATCAAACGATGCAACTTTTCGAATCCTTAAAGATTTAATGTTAGGATTTTCTTACACCGTAGCGTAATTGAAAAAAGTGTTCATATATGATCTTTAAAAAGTGGTATAAAATCTTTTATAGAACCGACTTACAGAAGGAGGCAGTTCTCAATTAGTTTATTTTTAATAGAAATGTCTATAAATTATAAATTTATTGTTTACTAACCACAACATGTAATGCCATATCTACCACCTTTGCTTTAGTCGAGGTATTAATTCTACTGTTGACTTGGCAGAAAAATTATAGTCAGTGTTTATTTATTGGGTCTTCGACAAGGAATAAACTACACATAAACAGAAATAAAGCTTATGTAAATAATGTTGCCTTAATTAAAGAAGGCCACATCATTCCCAAAATCTGTCAATAAAAAATAGTGACAGTGACAGTGAAAGTGACAGTAAGTGTATGACGTGATCTTTGCACTCTGTAGGCCAACCTAAAGACGACATCAAACTGTTTTGCATATTATACAAAGACTTAGAATATCGGTAGAGCTAATAGTAATTAATACCTATCCCTACTACTTCAATGTACGTAACTTAATAAGCTTTCATAAAGTATACTTTATTCAGTGTATAACAGCATCATCAGTATGTTGTACGTTATTCAAAGTTATGAACCTTGTAACTTTTTGATGTAAAGTTGGTTTAGTTTGCAACCGACTAGACAGACTAGACAGAGACTTGCTTTGAACATGACCGACATGTCTTGGAACTATGAAATAGGAAGCTCGTTTAGAATAACTCTTAATGAAGATTCTGTGAAATCTCTTCAATGAACTGCTGACACCCTAACCCTTTTCAGGTTCAGGATGTCCTTTTCCAAAAATGTTCCTTGGTTCCAAATAGTCCTTTTCCTGAAACGTCCCTACTCCTGTGCCTGCAAAGAAATTATATTTGACACACTGACCGTTTGCAAATATTGCGATACATAGATGCAAATTGAGGTTATAAACATATTTGTCTTTATATTTTAAGCATCTGCTAAAAAATGATTTAAAGACATTCCTACGAGATTTGGGAAAAGCGATATTTGCAATGAAATTTCTTGTCTTATTATTACCTATGTAATTTTATTGACATTCATTAAGTATGTTATGTGAATAATACTGATAATAATGATTAATTTATACTCAATAAATGCAGTTTTTTATTTGAAAATTGATTAAAACTTTACTTTTATCGATCGAAAAAATCTCATTCGTTTTCAAGTTGAGTTAATAAGTTTAGTCCGAGTTACGCTTCGGTGTGAGCATAACTTGTGCACTCGTATATCCGGGCAAAGCTAGTAAATCCGGATCCGAGGAGCATTTGGCAGAGTGCTGCGAGCTTGCGACGGAACGCGACTCCCCGCCGTCGAACGCCATTTTGTCCATCTCGATACAACACTTTGCACTCCCTGATCCAAACGGCAACTAGATTAGCTGCAAAGAAAAAACTCATTAGCTTTCAATTCGAGTTGTAGAAATAATTCGAAATTGGAACTGTTTAATCAGGCTGAAATTGGTACGTTACTACATAGATTTTGTATAATTACGTAGACTTGACCGTATACGTAACCACATATAAAGACAAGAACAAGGAATTTTAATGAGAAAATAGAGGCCAGAAGTGGTAAGAAAATGATATCAGCCAAGAGCGAACGGTGATCCGGTAATATATTAAAAACTGGTTTCCCTGAGAATTGATGATATCAAACTTAATATTCCAATTATAATCACATAAAATTGCCGTTTATCTTTATGAGTTCTTGTACTATACAAAGCGTGTAAATTTAATCTTGAGCTTTGAACAATGTCGTTAAGATAAAAAATATTGTCCTTACAACAAGATTAAATTTTTACTCATAAAGCCTGTCTTCGCGCGAAGTTTATGCAAATCGTAAAAATAAATCTACACTAACCTATTCTCTATCTTTTAACCTACTACTATGAATAAAATAAATCTTAATATAGATAATACATTAGCTGAAAAAAAAGAACCAGATTTTTTAAATAATTAGATAAGCACATTAAAAACAATCTTAACGCACAAAATCTTTTTCCGCCATCCGATATACCGTCCTCGCCGGCGAGGCCCGTCGCAAAGACCCCGATACGGTACCCCTCCCCGTCCCTTGCTCGAGCCGGCCCGCGCCGAGCCAGTAGTTTTAAATTCGTCCCAAAATAATTTAAACCCAGATCCAGCTGTCCCTAGCTGCCCACCCAGCAACGCCCTAAGCCGAGATCCGAGTCCCGTTAGGGGACGCCCTTAGCTGCTGTTGCTTAGTTTATTTTCAGTTGTCTGGAGGCACAAAAGGTGCCTCGCCACCAAGCCTGGTTAAGATTCAAAAGCTCCTGAGCTAGAATCTACATCCGTCCTAAAAAAAAACAAAGTCTTTTTAATGTTTAACACCAAAAGACTTTTTTTAGTTTAAAGTTGATCGGGATAGTTATAGTTTCTTAAAATCTGACTTATTCTGTTTGATTTTCTGGTTCCAAAGTGGTATGAGGCTATTATATGAAATTTTTAGTTTTGATTTGTTCCTAGATATTGGCAATAAGCTGCTTTCTTTTTCGTGGTACACATTTCTTTCCAATTAAATCTGGTTTGCCTCAAATTTCGCCAATTCTACAGCGCCATCAGTCAGCAAACTAACGTAACTACGGGTGTAAATCAGTTTATCTCTGTTCACCTTCAGGTATACACAGGTGTTATGGTATGTTTTAAAATTACCCTGTCGGATTTAAAAACAGAATGCCTACGATTAAACATATCCCCACGTTAGGCAAGTACATAAATAATACGAATTCTACTAGGTATTTAGATCAAACGGAAAAGGATCGGAAGGAATCGTTTACAAATTGATATAAATCGCTCGATCTCGATCCATCTTCTTTAGGTCCATCGAGCGTACGTGGGTAATAGACGAATGACATCCATCTTTATCCGACGCCGAATAAATATTTAAATTAGATGTCTTCGTACAACACTTTAGGATCTCTAAGTTAGAAAAACACGACCGGTAGTCGGCTATTAATTTGAATTTTAAAGTGTTCTAGAAAATTTAATGTTGTTCCCATTTAAATTGGTTGCGTTGGAGCCCACATAATGTGACTAATGTTCATTAGTTTTATCGCAATAGGTGTTAATTAATATTCAAATTATAATCATTTTTCATGTAGTTTTAGTTATGTTTGGTTGTTATTGGTATTTTCTTTAGATGCAATAGCTGTTAACACGCCAATTAAATTAATGAGCATTAAATTAAATTAATGAGCACCATTTCATTGTTATTGTTATTATTGCCTGTAAGGATTACAATAGGATCTAATATTAATGGTTGTAACTTGCGAGTTTCATTGATGCAATCCATATATAAGTAGGTATTATTGTGAGCAAAATGTAATTTCGCAGGATCTCCTTTCACTCATAAGTATCGTATAAGAATCGGATCCCCTGAATTTATAGACTTCCTTTTAGAATATTTACAATAACAGTACTTATAGTAACATTTAGGTCAATCAGTCAGCTATTCATCGTACAGGCAACATTCCGCAACATTAATCAAATCGAACAAATACACACATTGTAATCCCGTCAACGGTAATTCAATAACTTTGTGCAACGATATATTATTGATGGTCGCGGGATAAATGATATGAATCGCGAGTTCAACGATTTCATCGCGATAAAGTTGTGACTAGAATTAAGAAATTATGTGCTTTTGTCGTGCTGTTCCACTTACGTACTTGTTTTATTTCAAGAGTTTGGTAGGTACACTAAGGCTGAGATTCAGAGAAGAGACTCAGTATGAACGTACACTTCCGTATGTCAAATTGTAATACAAATTTGACATACGGAAGCCTTACTTTACGCTGAGCATCGTCTCTGAATGTTGTTCGTTCATACTGAGTCTCTTCTCTGAATCTCAGCCTAAGGCTAATATTCAGAGACGATGCTAAGCATAAACTTACGCTTCCGTATGTCAAATTGTCATACAAATTTGACATACGGGAGCATTACTTTACGCTTAGCATCGTCTCTGAATATTAGCCTAACTGTTTACTTAATGTTGACCTAGTTAGTACCTACAAGTTGGCAGACTTTTGACTTCATACGCCGCCGCCCGCACCATAGAGCATAAGGTTTCATAGTTAAGGTTCATAGAACATAAGAATTCGATTTTCGAGATTCGATTCGATACATAAAATTTTTAATTAAATGTTTTCAGTTTTATTTTGATAATTATCATTTGACAAATATTATTCTAGGTTAGTAACCCGCTCCGAAGGGTAGAATGTAGAATCAACTAACAATGTGCAATTATGATACAAAAAAACCCTCCGGAAGTAATTTTCTATAATTATGATAGTGAGGATTATATCAAAACCCGTTGTGTTATTTAAAATAACTAAGCGCGCAAATAGACACGAATGGCAATTTTATTTTATAGTAATTAGGTATGTAGTCGTTTAAATATATTTATTCCTATATAAATTATTGTTATAAACACAATCTATTAGTTACGTTTGAACTAGTTTTAAAACAGAATGTACCAATACCAAATAATCAAATATTTCACAATCTTTATCGATTCACAAGATCGATAATAAAAAATATTCCATAAAATATTCGCTATAATTAATTTCGCATATAAACTCGATCGTAAACGAATTAAATTATTGCATTTTTATCTCGTTTAACTGGCGCTGTCACTGAGTTTTAATTAGGCGATCTTTAACGTCGGTTTTACTGTAGCATGTAATTATTTTTGTTATTTATTCACGGGCCTGCATCGCTTACTTGGTCTTGTGTGATGGGGCTAATTGGTGCGCGGAATGTGGTATAAACATGTATATTGTGGTAGGTAGTTTTTGTGTCAATTACGAAGTTATGAAGCATTGTGTGGTCCTGGCTTAAAGGCGGAAACCCACCGCGGTGCACGGAGAGGCTACGCACGTGCGTCAAGCTTCGCTTTACAAGAACATGTATGGATTTGTATCCACTGCATCTCACGGATGCGCTACGCAAGAATTGTCGTCATTGGCACACACATTGGAATATTTTCTGCTTTTCAATGAATCACTGAATTTCACTGGTAATTATCAAGTAGGTGACACATGATAAGTTTATATACTAAGTGTACATATTCCTAAAAGAGGTAGGTATTCCCCGAGTAGAGAGAGTAGGTATACCCAGAGTTTGTCGTGATCGTTTAACCATGCATAAATCCAAACTGAAAACACTGCTACTGAGGATCTTATAGAAAAATCCGATAAGACCTTTCTCGACTTAGTAATGAAATTCAGGATCTTCAGCGAAGCACTTTACTGGAAAATAGTCCTGGCTGTATAGTAATAATAACTAAATATTAACTGATTTTAACTGACAAAAAAGCTTTTGGTACCTACGATAAATATCTAGTTACACGTTAAGTTTCTCACAGCTTTCAAATTGGATAACTTAATACACCGTAGGTACAATATATAATATAAAGTTTAATCTTACCACTTACTTACTTATGTTTCACCACTTCTAGATAGCCACTAACTGTCGAATAAAATAAAAAATGGAACAAAATATCCATGAAATTATCTGTCATATAATTTAACGGAAACTTATCAGTAATCTGTGGAACAAGCCCTTAATCTTTTAAATATACATGTTCATTTAAACAACGTTATCATAGTTTCTCAACCTGTCATTCACGTGTTGAAACAACGCATAATTAAATATTTGTGTTAGTTTATTTTAACACGGTCAAAATATACGGTTCAAGTGTAACTGCTTAATAAGGGATTAACTTCGGACTTGTCAGTGAATGAACTTACCAAGATTTGTAATTTAATTTAACTGTTAAAAACTGCGTTTTATTTACTCTATTTTTGATAAACTGCTGTGGATGCATTAGAATAATTTAAAAGAGGTTTAAAGTATGGATTATTTAAAGTATTATTACCAACTTTCTTTCATAATTTATGCATAATTCTGTTTGAAGTTGGGTGATTCTTAAAGATGAGTTTGACAGCATACAACTATAAAGAATGCCTTGCCTTTAGCATCAGTTAGAAAAACCCAATCATTCATAGTACCCACATCTTTTGGAAAAAGTCGATCGAATCATACGAAATTTTCTTTCTTCTCTTTTAAACGTGGCACTGGATGACCGAGCTTGGCTTCAAGCATCGCTTCCCATTCGTTTGGGTGGCCTGGGCATCCGCAAAATTTCAAGTATTAGTTTACCTGCGTTTATATCCTCAGTCCACGGTACTGATAAGTTGACCAGAGATATCTTAGGACCATCTCGGGTTGACTTTGAAGTGCCGTTCATGTCTGATGCTATGAACGTATGGAAAATGGCTTGTCCGAGTACGGTTTTACCTTTGATCCCATCTTCCCAGAGGCTGTGGGACGAGCCGCTTTGCAGTTTGACGCGGAAAGAACTTATACATACGTCAGTCAATACTGCCGAGCGTGCTCGTCTGATGGCTGTGGGTGAATGGGAATCGGGTCTCTGGCTTCGGGCACTTCCGTCGTCCAACATAGGGACTATGTTGGATGACACAACTTTTCGGCTCGCTACGTGTCTTCGTCTAGGCGCTCCTTGTGTTGCTCCGCATCGGTGTCACTGTGGTGAAGCTGTCGGCAGCCTCGGACATCACGGTCTGTCGTGTTGCAGGAGTGCAGGCCGCATAGCGCGACATGCCAGCATTAACGACATTCTTCGTCGCGCTCTTGCCACCGCCGGCGTACCAGCTGTTTTAGAACCTAATGGCTTGGTACGTGACGATGGTAAGAGACCAGATGGTATGACGCTTTTGCCATGGAAAATGGGTAGGCCTTTGGTGTGGGATGCAACTTGTGTTGACACCCTTGCTCCATCCCATCTTTCAAGCTCAGCTGGCTGCGCTGGCGCTGCTGCTGCTGCTGCGGAGACTCTCAAACGGCGCAAGTATACTAACTTATCTGGTAGTTATGTATTTGAGCCGTTTGGAGTCGAAACGCTCGGTTCGTGGGGTCCGAGTGCTCGTCTCCTTTTTAAAGAAATTTCAAGGAGACTGGGCGACTCTTCACGTGACCAGAGGGCTGGCTTGTTTCTAGGGGAACGTATAAGCATTGCCATTCAACGTGGCAATGCTGCCAGTCTTCTGGGCACGTTGCCAGACGACAGTGATGCGGAGGAATTCTTCGACGCTTAGTGTAACGGTTTTTTTTCCCTCTGTAGGTGTTTATTATTTTTCTTTTATGTAAATGTTTAATGTTAGATTAGGGTAGGTTAATATTTCTTAAGCAGGTACTTATAATAATAATTATTAAGCAAAATAATAATATAATAAGATTATATTCGGCTTCTTCTACAAAATTATATAAATAATTTCAATCTTTCATTTGATTTGCCGTTTCGTTCGTTTCATTTTGTAAGTTTTTTGATGTATTGTTTTTGGATACAAACAATCAAACTTACGTTTACATTGAATGAGCTCTAAACCCTAGTTGATATCTATATGATTTCGATATAGATATTTTATAGATTCGATTTTTAGGTAAAGATTCAAACCAAGAACGGGGAGCCGAGTTGTACGAATGTCCAACCACAATTATTATCCGTGTGTCATCAACTGTACACAAATTCAAACTTCCAGCTGTGATTAGGTTTATGTAATTAAATCAATCTCGATCCGGGGAAAGAATCCATGACATCCTGCTCAAAGGCCAACCACTAGACCATTGAGGACTTAGTGTAAAATAAAATATAAATTATAATTTAAATGCATCATATAAAATTATTAATTGATATTGTAAAAGCTAATTTTAACATAAACCTTAGTGCATTTCGTTGCAAAATGGCGATATCGCGATTAAAATATCGATGCTAAGGAATTTCCTTTGACCCTTTACCGTACATTGTTTGGTCGCTCTTACGGAAAATTGTTAAGTAGGTAAATAAGTAATTTAACAAATCAGATTTTAAGTAGTGCATCGGCATCGCGGTGTATAATCTCTGGTCTGATCAAATTAACTTATGCTCCCTAAGGTTTATTTGAGGGTAATGAGAGGTAATCAGTAACTAGGAACCGTGGTCGTAGAGTTGGCATACAAATTAACATTCCACGAAGATTAATACCATGCAATTTGATTAGCATTTTTAAACTTCTAAGCTTTAATGCTTCCGTCCCATTTCCTTTCGAAGACATTTTTTATGTGGCGTTTAAATATGAATGCGTGAATTAATTTAAATTGGCAAATATTTATTTTGTGCTGTGAAGACTAAGCGGATATTATATAGCTTGGTATGTAATCATTAGGCAATGTCTGAGCGATAAAAAAATATTGCGCTTCGTATAGTTTGGTTAAGCCTGGCTTGGTCTGTAATTTTAATGTTGGGTATGGCCAGTTTAATTTATTCACAGTATATCATTTAGTTACTCTAGTAGGGGCCCAAGATTAGTAGTGATCTGCGATAGTTTGATTATATCATTATTTAAATTAATAAGTTTCGATATAAATTTTGTTTCCAGTAACGAAAACATCGAAAGTAAAATTAGGGCCTGTTTTGACACCTCATACTAAGTTCCCGTTAAATTAGCTGGCAGATAATTTCATACAAAATTGTTCTATAATTTTTGAATTTATCTGGTGGTAAGCGATTATCCAGAGGTGGTGAAACAGGTCCTTAATTTCATCAAATTCAGTGGCACTAAGCAAGAAGTTTACATGCAAGCACTAACCTTGTGTAAAGAAAAATTTGGTAATGTTATTACCTACTTAATACTACTACCTACTTTAAATTATTATTTAAAATGTAATCAAGCGGTATAATGCCATCACTATGCTACTTTACATCCATTAAATTTGACAAGTGTAAACATCTCATCATACACCTCAGTGCAAATTAAGTATACACACAGTATCTCATAAAAAATTAACGCCTGTTTCCACCGCGAGCACCAAGTTTGGCACCTTGTGTACGCGTTAAACTTTAGCTTGCTATCTGTACGTAACGTGTGATTAAATTTTAAATTGCCCGGCCACACAGGTCGGTTTAAACCGCCTATCGCTTCGTCACGAGCTTCAGCCTTCCCCCTGAATAATCCACTGTCTGATTTTAAAATATTCCTAAATTTAGTGGTGGGAACCTGTCGATGGAGTGATCTATATGAAAAAATATTCACAATAATGGTTTTTTTTTAATTGGCCTGATGATGAAGGATGATGCTAACATTATTTTAATGATCTGTCAATTTTCTTTTTGATGAGTGTACCTAATGTTTTTTTTAATCAAAGAATTAGTTTGTAACAAAAAATCAATATTCTAACCCGATTGCACAGGTTTTTTTAATCTAGACCATGAAGCTAACAAACTCGGGGGCAAAGGTATTTTTTTGCCTTGTTTGAAGTATCGTCTTTTTACATCACTATTCTAGTTGACTCGCGTTCGAACCTGGAATATTGGAAAAATATGCATTTTCCACTGTTCGTGAATTTTCTACCGGCATATTTTGTTTTAGTTTTAATTTTGATACCGTAATTTTAATTGTTCGGAATAGTAGGATTTGACAGGTGTCAATTTAATCGAAACATTCAAAAATTTACATTTTTGGATACCATAATAAAATCAAGATAGACCAACTAATCGGTATCCGATTAATTTTCTTAATAACTCTAGTATTTTTTTCAATCAGGCTTCCATCTATATTTGTTAGTGTAAGATAATGCCTATGATATAATAAACGACAGTATGCCAAGGGCAAGTAAATACAAATACCATGGTAAATTAAACAAACATTTACATAAGGTTGGTACTTAAAATTTCTCCAAGCAACTATCTATATCGATTAAAGCGACGATAAACGTAAATCGATTAATTGGATAATTTACGTCGTACCTAGTTACTCATAACCTCTTTATACTGGAGCAATTACCGAATCCCAATAACAAATTGACAGCAATTAGAATCCAATTATTGTGGTTACTATACGCAGTAATTATGCAAATTAGTTCTTTGATTGCACGCGAAACCAATTTCACGTGTATATAGATACCGGTGCTGTGATAAATGTCACTATTAATTATTGAGACAATCCGTTTATCGGTTGTACGGAAACTGTCCGGGTAGGCGTTGTTTTAAGTAATTTCAATTAATATTGATTTTGGAAGCCGAAGAACTGGATCGTATAGTTGTTAGTGGCCAGTTTTGTTGTCCGGTAATAGCTATGTAAAGTGGACTATGAATTTGCATGGAATTTTGGGACGGTTTGAAACGACTTCTTGAATTTATTGACTTATTTCTATTTTGGGATCTATATAAATTAGGTGTAATCAAAATAAACCCAATATTTGGGAAAATAAACAATATTTGGGAAGGTAGGTATCTGAACTTTTGCTTTTTGATAACGATCAATTTATGACTTACATATTATCACCTCATGCTTAAAGAATAAGGCAGCGGTATACTGATGTACATCCAAAGTTCCCTAATATGTTTTAGGTCTCATCATCTCATGTGATAGGTGCCTAATGCCATTAAACACAAATTCAAACACCGAGCATCTACTCAGAATTCCCTTATGAAAAAACTCTGTTCGATCTGGGAATAGAAACCGAGACTTCTCAGTCTACAGTCGCACTTGCTACCACTAGACGAACGAGGCAGTCATAAAGAGATTCGCCAATTCCTCGCACCCTGGCCGCGCTAAACGATCTCTTGGATTCTAATCCAACAGGCGATCTGTTTGATGAGTGGGCGAAGATTATATTGGTACGTCAGAAGTACTGTGAGAGGAAGGTATGAAAGTGTTTTTTACCTTCATTTATTTTAAATTAATTAAAAAAAAACTAAATTTATTAAAATCAAATTTAATAAATTTAGTTTTTTTAGTTACTGTATTGGTGGATTCGTAGTAATTCATTACATAAATAAATAAATAGATAAATAAAGAGATGAATATAAATAAACATGCTTCTCTGTTCTGTGTTCCAACGTTGTCTAAAGTTAATTTAGTGATGGAAGCTTCTCGAAATGAAAACGGGTAACTATTTGCTCCATTAGGCAAGCACAACGCACAGGATGCAAGATGCGAATATCGCGTTATGTGAAAATAGAACCAGTTATATCATTTCAAAGTATAACGAGACGAGAGGTCCTCAAATAGAGCTTAAAGAAAATAGAAAGATAAATAACCATCTTTTGTTGTATATTTACAAGCATTTAAAAAAAAAAACAGATAAAAAAGCCGCTTATTATAGTAGAGAGGGGTTCATGGCTGTGCTTGCCACGGTCAGTCTATGGAAGGGATAAAAAAGATACAGATTCTTAACACATCGGCACTCCGTCCGGCTGTCATACGGAGACCTAACGATATATTGTTCGTGGTAGTTAGAATTCCCGAAAAGCGACCAACAGGATATCGGTATTGTCCAGAAATTGACATCATGATTGAAATCATGAAAATAAACTAAAATACTAAGACTGGAAGTTAATATTACCATAAAGGTTAGGTTGACGATAAGTGTGTGCAATATTGCTAATTACTAACATAACAGCTTGTGGCTGAGACTCTTTCGCAGCGATATTGACCTGAAGTGTGTAAAAGTCGCTAACTAACCCCTAATACAAAACCTGGAAAAAGGAAATAATACGTTAAAAAACGCAATACCAACGGTCACCGATTATAAATAAAATTGCTACCTATTTGTAATGCTCACTATATTAACCGTAGGGGAGTAAGGCGCGCCACCCACGTGCGACAGTCGGCAGTCGACTGCGATTTGTCAGTTGTCGTCGTCGCAGGCACGCGTCTCTGACTAATTGGCGTTATAAATCGACACACGCGCCGTGTAATCAACGCTCCGATGCAAGTGTTGAATGGTCAGCGGTGCGGCTTTATGACGTTGTGTATTGTTGATTTTGTCGCACTTGGCATGTCCATGGTTTATGACCATTTTTTTGAGGTTGTACGGAAAAATGTTGGGTTGGGAAATCGATGGTAAGGCACACACTCTGACCAAAAATCCACAACACCGAGTAAAAAACGCAAAAAAAAACTTTTCGCCAATAATTCACTATATTAAGATACTACTTTATCAGAATACTATACTAGCTCCTAGGTATATCAGAAGCAAAAGAAAATCAAATTAAACAATTAAATAGAACTATTTTTGCCATCAGAATGAGACGCACGAAGTTGAAGTTTAAAACTGATATTGGGTACCTATTCTAAAGAAATTAATGAGAAAACCGATTAAGTACGATAAAATGAGGAAGCTAATGCGCTATAATGTTAGATATATTGTGTGGCAGCTTCCACCTGCGTAATGTAACAGTACGGTCATCAATTTGACTGCCAAGCCTGGCAATTATGGCATTACCCCTATACTCGGCCGAAGCTATCTATGAGGGTGGTCGACTTTGATACCAGACCATATTTATCGGCTGTTGGAGATGATACCAGTATTCTAGCGTTTTTCAATCATAACATCACAATTGCTAGCATGAACTGCGAAGTCTGTTCTACATAATTTATTAGCATTAAAGACGGATATTTTGTGCAAGGTATTATAGACTGCTGCCTATTGCCCTGGGCTAAATGCGGTACTAATTTTATCTTACTAGATTGTACTGTTTGTATAAGAGAAGACGGAACAAAAATTGTAAGAAACTAAATATTAGAGCGTAAAATTCCTCAAAAAATAACGTAATATACCACGACTGTATTCCCTTGTCTTGGTAGAGGTGTATTACTGGGTTACCGACAGTTTACCGGTATGTTTAAGTCCCATGTAAATATGGCAAGCAGGCGAGCCTATTGCCATTATCCGGAGGTGAATCCAAACTTTGAGTTGCTACTAGGAATTGAATAGAAAATCCCAATAACATTTTGCTGGACTCTAAATCGAACATCAGCAGTTGAATCTTACTTAACCAATTCAAAATAATGACTTCAAAATATTCATCGCTAATTACCTATATCTTGGAACAAAATTAAACAGTATTGAAATATCAAGCGGTCAATACATAAAGCGATCGCAAAAATGTCGAGGGCTTTAACAAATTGTGTCCCGTTAGCGACACACGGTGTTAATGTACGGGTTACGTCTACAAATGTGTCCTGATTGCTGATGTTTATACATCAATGTTAATACTCCACATTAAGTGACTAATAATTGAAACTGAAATTTCGATACGGGAATGATTGAGTAAAACGTGTGTATCCTTGTCGTGTTGTAAGTTGTACTTGATAGAGAAATGCAGTTGAGATATTATGATGCGTGTGGTACTTTATCGAGGGATAGTTGTAAATTATCTTTGAAGTGAATTATGTCTTTGACGAGAGTGTTCGTTTCAACTGTAGTAAGAATAATTATACATTGTCACTTGGTATACTATTATTCTTACTGTCTTACACCAAATAAAGATTGTAAGATAACAATTAAGTGAAGAGCATTAAATTTTTGTTTTAATTTTGTTGTTGATGTATTTGTAATTATTTTCTGAATATCAGTGGTCAAAAATAGGGTAGAATTTAGTACCTACCTACTGTACACATATTTTGTGTTATGGTTATCTATTTTACTTCTTTCCCAATGGTATAACATGAAGGAAGGCCAGTCAGACAATGCCTATTTGTAGATTGATAGGACTGTTCTACCACCTCCTGATAAGTTCCTGTTAAATTACCTGACAGATAATTTCATACAAATTTTGTTCTATTTTTGAATTTATCCGGCAGTTAGCGGATATCCAGAGGTGGTGAAACAAGCCCTTAATATTTAACTACACAATAAAGTATAATACCAAGGAAAATTTGTTTCAGAATTAAGAGGCACGTTGCAGGACACAGCGAAGTCAATCCTTTAGCATGTATTAAATCTTATGCTCTACGGGTATTCCTTTAGGCGGACCACAAAGGATTTCACCAATAGCCACACAAGGCTATATTCATAAATGTCAGTCGCAAACGGATTATTGCAAGCGCTCAGGCGGACGAGCGTTGAGCGATGATCGGCCGGGACAAAGGCATGCGAAATTAGTATTTGTCGTTCATTAATAAGCGTATATTGCAACATGCAATATGCCTTTGAGACAAAGAATAAAATATGAAGCGGAGATAGGTACTTCCCGTACTTCTAAAATAGATTTCATTCTATTTTCTTGGATGACTCAAAGATCAGCTTCTTGTTTTAATTTCTAGATTTTTTCAGTTTCTCATCTTAGATCATGAGTTGTCTACCTACGCTTTGAACCTACTTCTTTTTAACCCCCCACGCAAAAACGACGGGGTGTTATAAGTTTGACGTGTCTGTGTGTGCGTGTGTCTGTTATATCGTAGCTCTCGATCGGATGTACCGTTTTTATTTTTTTTAAACCTGAATTAGTCTACAAATTAGGGAGTGTTCTTAGCTGTTTAATGAAAATCATTAATTAAGTTTATAGCGAATAGAACTCACATTTATTTTTGATTTGCTGACAATGATCGGCTAACCTTTAGGAGTTTCAAAATTAGGAGCGTTTTGAATCCAACACAACAAGTGCAAATGTGAACTTCCGCGGTTTTGGAATCTTTTGGTTACTCAAATTCTAGGGATTTTAAGTAAGAATATTTATTAACTTAAATTCATAATTATTTTAAGGAAAATTAATATTACCTATTTAATTTGCGTTAATTTCATAATCTATGACAAAATTCTGACGAGCGTGAGTAATTCAATCAAGTTGCGAGTACCTAACGTGAGACAGATTAATTTCGAAAAGGGCCGCGCGTGCGCCTATTTTAGTTATAGTTCATCTAAATTAATTTATTGTATATACCCCCCGGTACCTAACTACATATAATACTTAAAATAAATGTAATTTACAGTATTTAAGGTACCTATTGTTTGTAGTCATTAATACATGGATCTTATTATACTAGAGATACGAGTTATGTTCCATCAGTTGGTACCTACAGGAAATGTAAAATTATTTTATGGGCCGTACCTAATATTAATTAAAAAATATTGCCGTTGCAACGATGAAAACTCATTACTTACTTGAGAACTGCTCGACCAATTTTGTTGTTCTTATTGTGTTCGTAAGTCCAAGGTTTGTATGGGAAAACTGAACATTTTACGCACCGGGAAATTTTTCGCAAATGAAGCTGCGCTGCGCATATTACATTTATTATTTAGATCTCAGAATGACAGTTTTACAAGTTTTAGGTAGTCCTTAAACAGTACTTGTTTATTAAAATGTTGTAGGTACCTACAACACAAAAAATACATCCTAGAAAGATAGTTGATCAAACACTCAAACACAAGAGGTTTAATGTGTTTCTGAGGTATAAATAAATAAAACTCACGGGTAAAAATAACCTAGATTTTTTACAATTTGATACAATACTTAATATCTCAATGTATCTACATTGAGATATTAAGTATTGTATATTATAATATATAAATATATCTTATATCTTAATATCTCAATGTAGATACATTGAGATATTAAGTATTGTGTCAAAAAAAATCTAATATTCCAGACGAGTACGTGAGTCTTTAATACTCGTAAGTACTGTGTAAAAAGGAAAAAGCTTCCAGAGATTTTACGAAATCCACGTCAAGCAGGGAAGGAAAAATGTTCTTTTTAGGCATACCACCGATGTTTTTAAAAGTAAATTATATTTAAATATATATAACCAAATCACACGGTAATAATATTTTTTGTGTGTGTTTTCTAATAAAGATTGAAGAACACACCTAAGGAAATATCTCCAGATTTCAATGATTTTTTTGTTTCATAATTTGAGGGAACCCTAGCTATAATGTCAGGGTTATATACCATTTAAAAAAACTTAATTACATACTAACTCAATTAACAAACTAAAGCAATCCAACCCTTTATTTGCGTCAAATAAAACAATAGAAAGCCCGCCTTCATTTTGGATCGGAAACAAATGAAATGCAAACAAACTTTAATGGAAGTACAATGTACAAACAGATCGTAAATCCCAAAGCAGTTCGGTCTCCCCAGAGCTAACGAATGTCCGTGCAAGAGGTTTTCTTGTAAATAAGAAAGAATGAGGTAATGCAATCCGATGGTGGCACTACGCTTTGCTTTGCCCGTGAGCCCGTCCGTGCGTAACCCGCCATCCACTTCAGTGCCAACTGGATGTCCTGCCATCCCTCTCACACATTCCAACTGGGAATAGTTGTGAATATTCTATATGTTACTAGTGGTATCGTTGCGATATCGCGTTTTAGAAGGGTTAACTATGAAACAAGCGAAAAGCGTTATTACGTTTTTCCTCTAAATATGCTTTGCGATGTTTTCCTACAATTAACTACTTTAGTAATGAATTTGGTGGAACAGTTTTGTCACTTATAGTTTTGATGATGAGTAACTAAAAACGAAATATTTATTCTCATGTTAGGTAACAAAAATAAATAGAAATAAATGGAAATAAACAGCTCTATAGAATCAATGCATAATTGGACATTTAGCAGATTCTAATGTGATCAGATTACGATTCTTCCAAAACAGCTTTTTAGTTTAACTTTGCCATGTAGTCAACTATCTAAATACGTAAATCTCATTATAACTAAATCTTATTGGTATTATTTTCAACAACTTCTATTTCAATCGCACCTCTTTTGTTCATAATAGACTTCTGCGATAACAGCGGTTCCTAGAAGGGGTTATGAAAGGTTTTTACATCGTGAAAAGTTGCATAAATTTGGAGACAAGCAAAGTGGGTTCGCGTGTTCCTTGCACGTGACTTCATTTCAGTACTCGCTGTGTGAAAATAAGACCTTTAATGCGTATGCAGTAATGTGTCACGTAGAATTTGTTGGTGCTTTTGTCCTAATTCTCAACTTTGATCCGTTGAAAGAGTATGAAATTATGAAGAACTCAGACGCTGTTTTTGAGTAGTTACGTGAGATATGTTTGTTAGTAAAATTTGTCGTTTGTACAATTCTCGCCAAACTTTTTGTCTGGCTCGAGGTTGGCACAAGCTAATTTCGACCCGGCCGTAAAAATCGGAAAGAAAAATATTTGATTAAAATGAATTAAAACGATAGCCTGCGGTTGTAACTTTCGTTTTTATTTATTTAAATAAAATATTTTTCTCTCCGACTATTACGGCTGAATTGAAGTTGGCTAACAATTTGCTTGGACGCTAACAATTTGTCCCTTAGACATCTGTATTCCGTCGCAATAGCGGTTATTTTTATGGTGGTGACCATAAATTGCTGCACCGTAAAGCACCTAGCGTACACCTGTATGTACATAGTTACACACGAAGCCCCGGTAACCACACACGGCACAACTCGTGGCACGGATCTCTCAGCCATTACGCCAAACGTGGCTTCATAAATTATTTAATCATTAATTACGATACTGCAGACAAGTTAGTTAATTAACTAAATTTAGATTTTCAATAAAGAATATTCAATTTGTCGTACAATTGGAATTAGAAACGTAAAGACTTGAACAATACACAATAAAATGCCTGTTGTAAACATTCGTCGAGAGGCTCTCGATGATAGTCTCGGGAATGAAACTCTCGGCGAGATCATAAGTACTATTTACACATTCGCTGTATCAATTGGACTTCGGATATCGTACCCGTAAAGCTACCGAGACTCGGGCACAAACAACTGAAATGCACATTTTCATATTCAACACACTTTTCGCAGCTCCATGCACACTTGCTCTCGGTCTGTCTCGGTAGATATCTTTCGAGTACTCGACGAGTGTGTACAGCCGGCATTACGATGTTTCGAAATTGACTTAAAACAAACGTTTCGATACCACTTCTGGTTACTACTCTATACACACGGTTGACATTATTTGTTCTCAGTACAATTGAACAGACTGTGTCTGCTTTGACCACTCGTTTAGAATTCGTCGAATCGGCGTGAACACACTTTTAAAAATTATTATTTGAGTACGATACCAAGACAGAGACACCACACAGCTAGCCAGTACGGTTCAAGTCCTATGAGGGTTCGCCGCAGCCCAATAACACTTTAGCTAGGTAACTTTGATGAATTAGTATTTTATTGACCATAATCATTATCTCTGGATATAAAAAAAATAAAAAGATAATGTAGGGATGCCATAAACAGGCAACATACTCCGAGCCAAAATATTACACTTATAACATTTATGTACTCTAAAAAATGTTGCTAAAAATATTCTATCTTATCTACAAAAAAATCTTTAAATAAGAACTGGCATAATTGTCTTTGTACCGTTATTTTGTAAGCTTACTTAATAAGGCATTCGTGGCTGCTACCTACACAAATATTCTTTAAATTCTCTACCTTTTCAAGTTAAAACAATAAGATAACGATCTTATCGTACCGAAAGTTGCTCTAGCGCACGCATCGCATAATCCCCGTGCGACATAGACTAACATTTATTTAATAGATTATCACATACCTACTTATTTAATTATGGATTAAACTAAAAAAATATTAAATAGTCCTTCGTAGTTATTTTTCTTGTATTTTTTTAGCATTTTTCGTGCCATGATAATACCTTTGTACTTTTCTGTACATTAAGCATAAATACATAAATAAATACTTTATTGATTAGTAAAGATAGTGCCTTAGATTTTTTTCTTCTAGTCCTTAGTAGATAAAGCAATACAGAAGTAGAACACCTTTAACGTAGTATCTAAAAAATTTTAATATACCTAAATATTTCAAGAACATAAAACATAAGATTGAGAAAGACACTCAAGAACGTCCGATTTGTCGGATGCTTTCGTTATACCTACTACCTAATTCTGTTCGTTTAATTGACTTGACTACAGACATTGTATTTGTATAAACGCTTCCGTAATCACATAAATTACCTAAAAAAAGTGATAATATATCCTTTCACACTGGTCGATAAAAGTCGGAAATGTCGGTCATATAAGATGTAAATGCGCGCGTTATCTTAATACAGTCCCGCTCATCATGGAAAATATTTACCAAACACAAAATCACAGGCACCGTGGTAGACACCCGTCGAGATTAAACCATGATAAAGTCTAATTAACCAGAATTACATTAAGGCTTATTAAGGTGTTTTTAAACTTAGAAGTAGGTGTTGGGACAACGCTCTGTAGTATCTTAGGGCGGATCTTGAAACAGAAACTTTGAGATATTGGTAGGTTGAAGGTACCCTAGTTATTATCTATGATTAACTAATTAGATTAGGTGTTTATGGGACACAGGTGACAGGAAAATGTTTTACTGATATATTTTTGATGAGTTGAATTGGAGTTACACTTCCGAACAAAATAACTAACTACAAAAACAGTCAAATTTATTTTCTATTGAGTGTTTTGAAATCTTGCTCCTATTCTTGACTTTGACCAACACACTCCTGTTTCCGTACGACCCGCACTCGAGTTAAAGTAAGATGTTTTGATACTATCGATATCAAAGCGATTAATTAATGTCGTCAAAGGATGCGCGGCTACTCGTCTTTGCTTAACTCGCTTTAGCTTTAGTAGGTCGAGGTATCGAGAAATTACTATATAAACTACATATATTCCACTGAAATGATAAGATTATTTTAGATGAGGTTTAGGTAAGTTTTTGACTAGGTAACTCAACTAGAAAAGTGAACATTTCCTTTCAATAGAATAAAATGTGACGATGATTGTTTTTTAGTCATAACCGTGGGAACGTTTTTCATAATTATTTCTTTACGAAATTGTTTTATACCTCGCCTATTTATTGAATCTCAAACAATCACACGGGCTATCTGATGGTAAGATGCGACCGAACCACTTAATAATTATTTTCACTAATATTCTGTGTATTTACGTTATATGTATGTTACACTTTTTCGACAGTTTCTTTTAAGTTGTTTAATCATTTTCGGTATTTTCCTCGGATATTGTCAAAATGTATTAGTCCAAGTCAACAAGATAATAGTTTTATGTTTGTCTTAAGTGCCTTAAGATACCTATTTACATTGGGTACATATCGGTACGACTGCCTCTTTATAAGTAAGTACAACTGCTGCCATGGTATATTAGGGATGTCGGAAATTCAAAAAGTATCGATATATATCGACCAACTTAAAACTAAATTATAAAACAGTCAAAAAAAAAGGTCATTTGTAATCTTTTAACTTAAATTTTTAAAAGATTACAAATGACCTTTTTTTTTCAAATGACGTTTTCGATATTTGGAATTTTATATCGATTCATCGATATATCGAAATATTAAATATCGCTCAAAAATATCGATATATTGAAAAATAATATCGATATATCGATATTTTTTCAACATCCCTACTTAATATCAGTAGAAGTAAATTCTGTAATATCCTAAATTTTATCCCCAAAATGTATTTATCGTCAAACCAAAATGCCCTTATTATACTGATATTATCGCTGCAATTACCCAAATCGAATCCAGTATCAGTTGCCAATTTGGTTTAGAAACGCATATCGATACTCGATACAATAAATGACTAATTTGATCAGAATTCGGATTAATTTGAATAGAATCAGTCAAATTCTCAAATATAACAATTACTATGATTAATTATTACTATACAGACTAGCTTACGGTATTTGTGTGATGGACACCTTGACTAATTAGAAATGTCATGTAGTTGTAACCATTATTCCGTCTTTTGTATATTTTTGTTTCATTTGTATAATGGTCCCAATCATAGCTGATGACGATGACGTTCTGGAATCACTGATAGTGGGTTTTCTCCGTCAATTTTCATACTACTCTCTGACATTTCCTCTTGTAAGACCGTTAGTCTGCTTACCCTACAAAAGTACACGAACAGCACATCACGTTACAAATAAATCAAAACGTCATCGCGGGACAAACGAGTGGAGCTTTCAACGCAATAGGGAATATGCACATTTTTTTTTTTTATTTTTAAACGATACTTTATATCCTTATGTAGCCGTAAAAAAAATTCCAGCGCCTTAAAACTAAAATTAAGTAACAAAAAAAATGTATTAAATTATGAGACAGATATTGGCATTTTAAACACCCGCGATTTTGGCGCGCTTGCCGAGACGTCAAAGTCTACGTTCTCTCAACCAAACAACCACTTACAACAGACACTGTTTTAGTAGACTTTGACGTCATATTCCATTTGACCGATAGTGTTGCGTTTCAAGTGATTTGAATTTCCAACAGTTTTTTTGGACTTTTTAATAATTATTTTCTCATCAAAAAAGAAATAATATAAAAAAATATCTACATAGACATAATTCTAAAACGATAAAGTTCATAAAAAAATATATTTGACCTTTTTTTAAGTCAGACGCATATTCCCTATTACCTGTAGTGACGGACACACAAACTGCAAAGCAAAGAGCCCACTTTATAACGTGCAAACTGCCAGGTACTGGCAAATGGTTGAGTGTTGTTATTATTAAGTTGCTCGTTATTTTATACTGTTCAGTTAGTTATTTTGAAGTTAGATTTAGGATACGAATTGCTGAGCAATGGATTTCAATTAGTATTTGTCCTGCATGCAGCTGAGTCTATGTATTGATACTAAACTGACTAATTAATAAGAGAGGTAGGGCACAGACATTTATGGCTCAAATCTGGAGCAGCCAATCTGGGGAAGTACCTCCACCTTACAGAAAACTGCAGCCAAATAACACACTTTATTGTGTGTTGTGTTCCTGCGATGAGTAAGGTCGCCAGAGCTCCTTCTAAGGATGCGCTGCGCTAGCAGCAAGAGGAACATTCCCTCAAACTGTCGGCTCAGTGAATCCTCCGTAAATCTCTAAGAGGTGTTGCAAGCGTCCATACGCTATGGTAACCGCTTACCATCAGGCGGGCCGTATGCTTGTTTACCACCTTAGTGATATAAAAAAAACTTTGATTGAAATATCGGTGCATTTCTCTAACAGGGGTCTGGGTCTTGAAATTTAACAGAATTGGGAGATTTACGAGCGTTTACAGTTATCAATAATGCTGCGTAACACTATATTTATTGCCTCATTGCTGGCTCATTGATGTGGTCTAATCGCGACTGCTACGTTAGAGGTCACGGGGGCAATTGATACGTCAAGCAAATGTTATTTAGGTTTTACTATAAAATTCTCAGTAGTAGTTCGGTCATTTGGCCAATGACAACAGGTAGCAATAGGCCTCTTTTCATCGAAATTTTCGGAGTCAATAATCTAGTGAGTAATTACAATCTTAGTTAGAAATCTGCTTAAAGGTGACAATAATAAAATGATTAAATCTATACTAAAATTATACAGCTATTTTATATCGGAGTACCTAAACATGTATCCACAAATAGTCGACCAGAAACCGTCTCCAACCAGCGGTATCATTGACACAACCTCTTATTTACATCGACACTCAACAACTACGAGCCGGTCTGATATCGGAATTGACATTCAAAATATTAGCAGTCACGCGTTACACATTCCGATTGGGTACTACGGTCGCCTGCGAGCCATGAATGACGGAATAACCGTCCAGTAGAGGCGGTAAGCGGCAATTTGCAAACGTCTCGGACGTGTGTGAGGGTGTAACCATGTAATCACGTCAACAACACTGCCTAGCATTAACTAGAATGGGTTTTGGAAAACCGTCAGCTGGCAGTCTGTCGAGTCACTAATGCAGTTATAAAAAACAGAGAACATTAAAATTTTAAAATGAATAATCTTACATAGTTATGCAGAAAAATGTATGAAATTTCAGTTAATTTCGTAAAGAATCCATAGAATCGTAAAGAATCTATAGAATCCCAGCAATTATTATATTATCACTAAGTATTATTCTTTCTTATATTATAAGTATACTGATGATGTTGGAAAGTATATTTTAAGCAAAATTTCATTAGTCTTAAGTTTCGTCACGATGTTTTAGATCGAGTTACATTGTTACATTATTAGCAGTTTCAATGTCACATTTTTTTTTAAGTATAGAACTAAGGTGGCAAACAAACATACGACCCGCCTGATGGTAAGCGGTTACCATAGCCTATGGACGTTTGCAACCTCAGGGGTATCTCGCGCGTTGCCGGCCCGAAAGAACTCTTAGAGGTTCATGGAGGATTCACTGCGCCGACAGTGAACAATACTTAGTTTTAAACTGGGAACTGGGCAAATTTTTGAGCTAGTGTGACTTGATAAATGATAAATTTGCGGTTATAAACAAATAATTATTATTACCTAAACTCTTTTTCCAAAACTTAGGAAGTAAGTTCAAGTAATATAAAGTTACGATATAATACTTTCTACAACTCCCGGACTTATCCGTTTTCATACAATCTTAATTAAATTCAAGCAAATTAGTTGGTACACAAACTCAGTAACAGAGATCACGGTGCAAATCCAAGCGCACGTACCGACTCTTTCAACAAAGCGAAACAATTCCCAGGAACAAACTAACGAAGCCAGTTAGCATAACAATATTCGTGTCTCGCTCCTATACATACGTATATACACCGGATTGTTCTTAAATAACTACGTGGCTTTTATGTAAATAACCCCTTCCTGCCTCAGGGTGTGTGCTGATATTAAAAAGCTTTTGTTGAGTTCCCAACCGTCCGGCTTGTCTCCCGACATAACGGTTGCGTCAACCTTTTAACGTTGACGCGCAGTTTACTACATTTTTCGGTAAATAGAACATGGAATACATTTTCCAGACTCCATTATAGTCAAATTACAATACAATATAAAGGCAATTTGTTTCGGAAGTCTAGAGTATACGAATGTGTGAAGGATAAAATATTTGCATTAGAATTTGTTAAGGCCGGGACGCCGACTCTTATAAAGACTAGTAAAGGCAGTAAAGAACAAATGAAACCAAACTTATTCTCGCTTCTACTGTGTTGATATTGTTCCAGCAACTCTATTACACGCCAGAAAGAAAATTATGGTCAACACCATTAAAATCTTACACGCAGACCTTCATAAAACTGAAACTTTATACTCCCTTACAATATTAAAGGATATTGAGATATTAAACAAACAAAGCAAGAAAACAACATGACGGAGCTTAATTTACATTTTGTATATTTAGGAGACAGACTCCGTCATTTACTCAATGACTCGAGGAGACAATATTGACAAAAGACTTTTGCTCAGTAATGCAGAAAATATGCAAAGCAAAATGCGGCGGACTACCAATTTCGTCCTTGTGTGGTCCGCTACTGGAACAAATATTTCCATATTGAATATAGGAAGAGGTTGAAAATTAAATTTCATTAATGAGAAAGAAGAAATCATTTTAAACAAGACGTTTTCAGTTGTTGGTTTTACTGTTATAGTTCTCATTGACTTGATGGATATAACTTTAGCCATTAGCAGCGCTGTCGGTAGAAGCCAACAAACGATTTGCAGGATTTGTTTGCTGACGCTAATTTTAAAATTAACATCGTGAAATACAACAAAACGTGCCTTGCACTCGGACCACCATAGTCGAGTCGCTTAACTCTGGCGCATACGTATTGCGAAAACAATTCATTACATCGCAGAGGTAAGTTGATGTTCTTGTTATTTAGATCTAGTTTTTTTTATTACACTATGATGATTTAGTTTAAATGTTGGAAACGCATCGTTTAATTTTATTCTCCGTTCCTTTTCCGTTTTTTGACGGATGTAGATTCTAGCTCAGGAGCTTTTGAATCTTAACCGGGCTTGGTTTTTCAGTTTTTTGTTGCCTGGTGCATACTTATAGACTTCTATATTAATATTATAAAGAGGAAAGATTTGATTGTTTGTTTGTTTGAATAGGCTCCGAGACTACTGGACCAATTTGATTTTTTTTTCACTTTTGGATAGCTACACTATCTCTGGGTATAATTTATAAGAAATATCTAGACCACGTGGGCGAAGCCGCTCGCGGAAAGCTAGTATTCTATAAAAATCTACATAATGACAAGGACAGTGTTAGTCTGATACTGAAATTTCTAACCTCATTGAAGACGTTGGACTTTTAACGACCATTAAATCTGTGGTAATCTTACATGAGTTTAATTTAATCGAATCTTTTGATTTTTAACCGGAAATCTTAACAAAAATATTTAATTATACGATAGACAGGGTACCAGTACAGAGTATAAAAAACTGAATTTTCTTGGTGTTGTAGCCCAGACATTGTATGTGCCTATCTTGATTAACATACAAATATAAGTATGGAAATTAATAGTCATAATAATAACATATTCTTTCTTTGATTTAGTTATCAACCACGTTTATTCTCATACTATTCTTCTAGCAAACATTTCCCAGACATTTTTTGCTTCCTCATTATCATCATCAAAATATAATAACGTACTTTATTCTACGTTTATTCAAGTTATTCCTGTGATATCATCTCTGTCTAAGTTGGAATCTTAATGTTAAGCATATTTAACTTTAGAGTCACGTTCCTTAGACATTCTGCATCTATTTTAATTTAAGTATTATGAGTGAATTATTTTGAGTCAGTAACGTTACTGAGATTTAAGATCTTTACATAACAATTAATGGTTTTCAGAGTAACTTAAATGGGTTAGTGCATTAGCTGAATAATGACGACTTTCGGAGAACATAAATTAATTACATAATGGAAATATTTTGGGACATTATTTGGCTCTGTGGGCTAGCATAATATTTTTATTGGGGAATGCATGAACGGATTTAGCTTATTGATTTCAGTTAATCGTTAATACACCAATGACTTGCAAATATTTTTCCATAGAATTAATAGAGAATTCATATTTAAATACGCTAGCAATCTCTGGCGACATGTACTCCTAAGCCAAATTAATAAACATTTACTATATTTAAAATTATACCCATCGCAATATTCTCATATTATTTGATAGTATAATTATAAAATAATAATTTATCTTACGTCGGCAACATTATACAAAGTTGTTTAATTTCAGGAAGTGTTTGATTCCACGATGTAAACACAGCTTCAAGTTTTAGAGTTATTTTGTTCTGAGGTATACTTTTACGAACCTGATGTACGTTTACTTAAGTTACTCAAAGATAATTATTTTAATGAAGGCAATCTTGGATTTGGATGAATTAATGATTGGTACAACATGTATACTTTGTAATTACTTCGTGTTTTTTATAGTTACATATCGTAAGGGTTTTCTTCTTATCCTCAAGTTTTACTTCGGAGTTGGAGCAGTAATGATCAGTAAGGTGGGTAGAAATATGCTTAAATGAGACCCTGAAGAAAGATAGGCATAAGAACTCTAAATAAAATTCACAGTGATTACATTACAATTTTTACTGGCAACCTTTCTGCAAACAGAAATTGCATTTATTATAAAAACTCGCCAAGTAATTCTCACAATGGCATAGAAAATATTGCATGTTTTTCACAAACTGTAAACATTGCAACTTGTAACACGTTTAACTTGAAAGCGATTAGTGGCACGGAAAGTCTGAACATTTCTCGAGGTAATTTGATGAGGTAAGCTTATAGGCTTACCAGAGGCACCGCCTTATTATATAACCACACATTTTTTTCGTTTGCCTTATATCCATCCTCACTTATGGTCAAAACCTTTTTGGTAGGTAAAATGCTCTTCACTTCTACGCATCACATGTCATCACACCAATAAGCGGTTACTACATGATGATTTAGTTCAAATTTTGATTTAGTTCAAATACACCATGCAAGCGGCCTATTTTCTATTAGATAAGTAATTACAGTACGAATCGACACAAAGTGCGTTGATGCTTAAATAAAGGATGAGACAACACACTACGTACATTCCTTTGTCGTGAGTTCCCTTATGTGTTCCGAACATTCTCAGTTATCGCTTTAAAAGATTATATTGTTGATGTCTAACGCTCAATTTTCCGAGGCGTGCCCAAGAGTTCAGCGCAGTAATCCTCTATTACTGGACCCGTCACTATACTGTATACGGAAGCTCAATTTAATTACACTCAACCGTTATAACGATGTACTGGTCAGACTCTCATCGTCTATATCGTATTAATCATTGACTCGCTTGATTTATGTGATAATTCTATGGGATACTATCTATCGCCTGTGTTATTAAGATGCTGCTTTTGCGACTCAATATCAAGCCACAGCTTTGCACACTGCTCTATAGAATGAGTTATTGTGTTTCGTAAATACGGTATAAAATTGTAGGTTATTGCTGCCTTGATATGTTATCGATGAATGTGTTTATTAAGATTTTATTGCAAATTTTATGAGAATTACTTAGAACGCTATTATCTATTTGTATTGTCAGCTTCACTTCGATTACAAGATTAAATTGATCTAATGACTAAACCTGAGACTTTAATGAATAGGTTCTTATGTACTTTTGAATGACGGAATGGGGTGAATGAATTCATTTAATGTTCCGTGTTATCTTCTTGGCAATAGATTATTATCTTTTGTGTAGGATCCCACTGAAAGTATCCGTTTATTTAGCAACGATTGTATTGTTAAATACCAGGGGGGCTAGACAAGTTGCATTCTGACATTCGAATGACACAAGCTTTTAACAAATCGGGCTGTCACTAATGTCATTTGTATACATTTTGTTTGTCGATTTGAATATCAAATGCAACTTGTCTAGCCCCCCTGGCGTTATTAATGCTTTAGTCTCTAGTTGTCATGAGTTCAGTACTGGTCCCGATTCCTAGGTGTAGAAAGTGTCATCCAGTGTGTATTATTAGCAACTCAAAGTATAGATTTATAGATTATGCATGGTCATTGGCAATAGAATCACTCCTTAGGCATCGCCAGCGCGGTTCAGGCGCGGCGCGGCAGCGTTTTACCTACTGCACTGTACAGTGTACACTTACAACTCGATGGTATGTTTAGGATCCATGTAATAGAGGGCAGAAATCCAAACGCCAAGCTTCGAACAGAAATTTCATCGAAAACGATCAAACGAAAAAGAGTTTTTCTCAACCCGCGAATTGAATACAGGGCCTTATTTAGCTGTCATGGTTACGACTGTAGACTGATGAGGCAGTTTACCGGAGAATACTGTGTACATTAGAATCTTATAACTCTGTCTATCTGTGATCTCTTTCTGCGACTCTTAACGTAGTCATTTATGTTTATCCTACTAATATTATAAATAAAATAAATAAATAAATAATTTATTTCCCAAAAAAATGCACGATTTACACAAAAATTTACTTTTAAATGTGAAAGTTTGGATGGTTGAATGGATAGAGGGATAAATGGATGGATATGTGGATGGATGTTAATTACTCTTTCATGCAAAAACTACTGAAACAGGTCTGGATGAAATTTGGCATGGATATAGTCTTGAATAGCACATAAGCTACTTTTTATCCCGGTAAAATCCCGTCCCGTCGGTTCCTGTGAGATAGATTTGTTTAAAGATAAGTCGTCAACATAGAATAATTTATAAAAAAATACTTACACCACCCGGGTGAAGCCGCTGGCGGAAAGCTAGGTGTGTTATATAAAACCAGGTTGTTGCTGACTCATGTCGTTAGTCTTCCAATAAAGCAAGATTTTCAATTAAACATCCCTGAGACTGATACTAAATTCACTTAAAATACTTATCAACATGCGTGTGCCGTACAATTTCCCATTTCCGTTGAGCTCCAGATCAATTAGCAATAAACCATTTAGTGGCAATAGTGGGTTTTACTCAGATCCAATTAAAATTAACCGTCGCACTACGTACTAAAGGGGACGTTATTTACTGCGTACCAATGAAGAATTATCACTGTGACTTAAATGTGACACGATGGCTCTTATTAACCCTTATTCTGTCTATCCCTCTGTGTCTATTAAATGTAAAGACAAATAGTACTTGGGACGATATATTGGGGCAGCATCGATGTATTTATTCGATAGATTTACGTTTTACGGACTAATTCATGCACTGAATGTTATAAAGTTTAATTTGTCTTTTAAATAGTGTTTTGGACTAGACATTGAGTTATAAAAATGAAGGGGACGCTTCGAAGCTTTACAACGATGCATAACGTCGAAGCTTTTCAGCAACATTCACGATGGTAAGCATCTGTATTCATCCTAAAAAAGCAAAAACGGTAGTTGAAACACAAATGAAGACAGAGTTGTGACCATTCAACAATTTAACAGTCTGTAGGAATCGTCAATAAAAATTACAGCAGTAGATGTCCACCAGGGGGGATAAGCTGGTGGGGGACAGCGGGAATAATCGAACAAATCCGCCACTGAAAAACCATAGACAGAATATATAGAATAGAGAGTCATATAAGAAGACATAGTACTTACCTACTTACCTATATTTTATTATGGCGAAAATCTAATTCTACTGATTTTCTCGCTAAAACAATGGATAGGCATAAGACTTAATTTTCGTATTTTGTTTTTCAGCCTATTTAGAGAGAGAATAATCAAATGCAGCAGAGAATAATCAAAGATTTTAACGCAAGCGTATTTTGATTTCAGGTTGAGCAGTATCTTCAAGCAATAGCTGCGCTGAAGAAGTTTAAAGATCCAATACCCAGGTCCTGGAAGCGTGCCAAGAATTATCAAAGACTGTTGAAGAATTGAATAAATTCTTGAAAAAATAAATATAAAGCCCTTTATTTAAGACAATTTCCACATTAAAAGAGACCTATATTGCAAAGTAACCCAAACTCATAACAAGTTTATGTGGAGCACACAAATAGTCACGGGTGGGAATCGAACCCACTTGAACACTCGGCGTAACAGTGGCCGTAAGGTATCTCGATCGCTTTACCAAACATAATTATGCAGTAATTTCAGTCGGTTTATAAGAACTTAAAACAACTGCACCGATTTTTAAAGCCCTGCAATAAACACTAATGAAAAAAATTAAGTGCCGCTTTATTGTGTTTTACAACGGCTCAAATTAATGCGAATTGTTGTTTTAGCCACCGGCATAGCCTTATAGCGATAAAATAAAAACTTATGTTAAATAAGTAATATTACAATAGGATACAGAAGAAAAAAAATACCAAGACACCTATTTTCGTCATCAGACTAAGTCATTTAAGCCTGTACGTCAACCATGAGTTCTATCGAATGGCTTTCGATAGGTTTTTTACGCATCGAAACGCAATAATCTCATAGTATATTAATTTAGTTCCTCACGTAACCGCTAGAGGCGCTGCGAGGGTTATCCATATCCAAATATTTTACGGCGTCGCTAGCGAGTCTAGTGAGAAAAACTCATGGTCGAGGCACTGATACCACCATAATATAAACACGCCTGTATGGGGAATATAGGAGTGAATGGTTAGCACTGCTCGACAGTACACTAACGAGGCAGTTATGCCTGATATGGTTTTTTAATCTGTGGGTCTGGTTTTGGTCAAGGGCGAAATTACCGGTTTATATCAAAATATAAACCGGTAATTTCGCCCTTGACCAAAACCAGACGATGTAAGTACCTACCTACGATGTACCATTTCCTTGTTTTTAGAAGCTCGGAAGCTTCGGAACAGCAAAAATATTTTTGCGGATATGCTTTTTATTTTTCTTTTTGTTTAAAATATTGTAAGCTATAAATTCGATTTATATGATACTGCAATCGAAATTTTTTGGACGCTGGTTGTAACAATTTATTGTTAATTAAAATGTTTAAAAGTTTATTGTTTGGATAAAGCTTTATGATGCGAAATTAAGCCTTTGTTATTTTTTTGTGATTTAATTTTTATTGCATCAATGAATTTTATTTATACTAAATTTAGTTTTTGGTCTGAATAAGTTTGGATGTTTAACTTCTTAGTGGTTTTGATTGTGCGTATTTGTACATATAGGTATACATAGCTTCATGCCTGTTTCTAACTATAAGATTTTCATTTACTACGATCCCGGCATACCTATTTAGGTATACAAGGTGGAAGGGACATCGACGCACAAACGTCGTGACAAGGTTTCACTCAAGGTCGAAAATAAAATGATCTAGGTCATTCATGTAGAAAATGATCGCTTATTTGAGTGCGCAGTGTATTGCTAAAAACGCGATTATAACAAATTTTTTTTTGTTCTATACTCTAACCGAAATACCAAACATTATTAACATTGTCTAGTACCCATAGTACAAGCTCTGCTTACTTTGGGACTAGATGGTGCTGTGTAAAAATGTCCCCAAAATATTTATTTATTATTATTATTATTAAACAAAATAAACTACTTTTTAAATTTCCCGCGCTCCGCCAAGATAATAATTTGCAAACACGATATTATGACGATATAAAGAAAAATGGTAGTCTTCACTAAGAATCGAATTGAGAAATCCTGTATCTAAATAATATTTGAATAATACAAAAAAAATATCTCAAACATTCATGAATACATAAATCGAGTCAAGATCTCAGTTGCTGAGTCTTAGGCCGGATAATTATGAGCCCATATTTTTTTATTTGCCATCGACACACTAAGAAGAAGGACTCCACCTTAGTAACAATATTGTACCCACTAACATTTGTGGCGCGCTGTTTGAAAGCTACCTTCAATTGTTTTACTTTTACAATAATCTACCGGCCGTCTTTTATTTTACTTGTCGAACAGTTCGCGTTTGATCTCCGTTAGGGGTAGATTTGATTTTGTGTTTTGTTGTTATAAAATATGTATTTAGGTACGGGGAAGCGTAATTGGAAAAAATTAGGAGCCTTACGTTCGTATTCGGATTGTTTATTGCTATTGTGAATTAACTGAGTTGTATGCTACAGATTCATTGTATCTATCATCTTTGGTACATTCATGTCGGCGTTGAGGTAGTTGTGGACAAGTCTGGATCAAATTTTTCGACTATGAAACAGTTCTACTTCTTATTTTACAGACTCATTTCTGCGCTTTGACTTAGTAGTGCTAGCGTTTAGTGAATTAGTGAATCAAGACGTCGGGGAGCAGAGAACGAGTTCCACGCAAGGAGTTCTAGAACGAGTACAGGTGTCACAAAGGTTAGTCATAGATTTATGTTCGAGGCGTCTTTTTTTAACCAACTTTAAACAAGTTTTCAACATCAAACAAGTAGGTTATTAATTCTTTTGTTTTCAGCATTTAGTTGTCCATGCTTCGATTTTTATGATTGTTTTTTTGTTTGATAGTGCACACTAGAATATTTAGTTCAGTTTGTACACTTGGTCATTTTCTAAAGAATAAGACTTTTTTTATTTCAACTATTGAAATGCTGCATCAAAATTATTGTTTAATTTAAGAACCGAAACATATGATACCAAGACTGTTTTCAAGTCAAACCGACTTGATCAAGATGCACCAGATTATTAATATCGATTATTGAAAGAAATTCAATGATCATGAGTTGAACACCTGTCCTATTATTATTTATGGAGATTATTATCGTGTGTAATAATTCACTAAGTTTCAATTGAGCGCTACGCTGAGCAAAGCTATTATTGATGTTGACTTTATAACATTACAAAATTATGTGTTTTATTTCTATGTGCATAAGATTGAAAATAATTCCTAAAAGTACAATGATTCGAGAACTTTCGTAATTGAAATCTGTAAGTCATGCTAAAATTCATTATAGAAGTCTTAAAGATCTAATAAAGTTGGTTGATCTAAATAATTAGAAGAAACAAATTACAAATTCACTTTCGAAACTATTGCTTATTTATTTTGTTCATGAAATATTAAAGCTTAATGAACAATCATCATTGGATAAGATTTAATCAAAGATGAATCAAATAGCCTACTCCAAACTAGTTTTATCTCTTACCGACATAATATTATTTTCAATTTGTAGGCCATCTAATTATTATTTGACATTTCTTGAGTGATATTTGGCCGTTATAGTACCCATATTATCATTACTCATCATATTGATTAGGATTATTGTAGACATATCTTACTAGCTGTTACAATGTGGTATTTCCCAATTCAGTGGGAATTTCCTGCAATTCTATTACCTATCTCATGGAGAATCTATCTGTTAAATTCAAACTTTCTGAGATTTTGTACAAAAAATTTGGCGATTTTTTAACCATTGAAATTCGTAAAACTATATTTTTCCTGCTCTAATTTGCAAAAAATTTAGGGAAACGACAAGGATGGCAATAATAGTCATATATGCAACCGCATACTGCACACTTTTGCATAGGTTGCACCCATTATCGTTAGAAAGTGTATAGATTATCTTATGACTACGCTATGAGCGTGTCGTAACGTTTAAAAATCCGAAAATCTTCGAAAGAGCAGTATGAACATGTCTTGAGTTTCCCTTCAACACCTGCGTTCTCTTGCCACACGCACACAGACGTAAATCTACGTCTGTTATTTCACGACGCACTGACGCAGTACCTAATGGCGATCTTACCTATGTTTAAATAATTATAACAGGCTCCTTTATTTCCCGTGGGTGGCCTAGGTAGGTACAGATCAGCTGTTTGTAGATTGAGATCACCTGTCCACTGAACTAGTAATTAAGTTATTATCAACTAGGCTTATTAATTGTAATAAACATAATGTGACTCGTATCAAACTTTGGTAAATTACATATCCTGTCCATATCCATAAATAAAATAAGTTTTGACTTCATGTTAAGTAAATTTGTAAAAGCTAATATAATATGGGCTTGATATCTATCGTTAAATCGTGAATATCTTTGTTAACGAATGAATGAATACGCTATGGTGATTTTAAAATCAATTCTACTTTTACATTGAAGTAGTTTATAAATAAATGTTGTGTTGATTTAAATAATTTATATATTCAACAAAAGAAAAACTATTCAATTCAAATTGTTTATGGCACAAGATAAAAACAAACTAGTCAAGATATCACTGGAATTTAATTTCAATAAACGCACCTGGCAAACTAAAAGCATAACGCCGCCTTACTAAATTAAACTCGTGTCTAGATTTACATTTTAATTAATACAAATAACATCTCTACTATAGACAACAAAAAAATCCCCTTCTGGGCATATAATCTCGTTAATCGTGTTCTTAAAATATCGATAATCTTAACAATCGATACTTATTTTTAAATCGTAGGATGTGACGACACTATTCTTATTTTTCCCAACCATGTTGGGGTCGGCTTCCAGTCTAACCAGATGTGGCTGAATATCAGTATTTTACACGAAGCGACTGCCATCAGACTTCCGCAACCCAATTCTGGGTAATACTGATATTTAAAGGATAGACTGGGAGTCAGGCTTTTTGGGAATGTGACGACACTATTTTTATTTAAACTTTTGCTTGCTAAGTTTTTATTGTGTAATTGACACGTTTATTTTTTATGTTATATCAATATTAAAGAGCAAAATCTATAAAGTCTTGTTTGTATCCATGCCATTTGTAAGGAAGTGGCCGTGACTCTGATACTTAACACAAATCAATAAAACAATAAGTACAAACAAATCGTAGACATAATATATTGATAATAATAAATTTTGTGGGTCTAACATAGACTTTATTATTATTATGTCTATATAAGCTTGTTTAGGATTTGTTTATACGTTATGTGGTTTTGAAACCATGATACAAGAGAAAATCCGAGAGCAAGACAATATTTTAAAACAGTTCGAGATCGATATCGATCGATACCCAAGCGATACTATCGATAGTGTTTCAACAACACCGATATTAAAAGAACACCACTAGTTACAGATAATACTCGGCCTCCTTGCAGATCATTACTGTCCGTATGTTTGTTTTGCAAGCCCTCGGAAACTGACGATTAAGGCGAACGTAAGATAACAGATGTAGGTACTCAACTGAGACATGCAACCGCATTATACTTATTTGCGGAATGGCTCGATAAAGAATTAATGTAGGAAATATTCAGCGGGTAATTGTTGGCTTCGAAAACGGTATTTTTGAGTAACCGGTTAAATTGCATGCTTAAATTAATAGCTGTTAAGTTTTCCTTAGTATTTTATTGTATGTTAAAAAACGATCTGAATCAAGCAGGATTTGAACCTGCGTATTCCAAGCAAGTTCCTAGTAAGTCCCCGTTAAATTACTTGGCAGGTAATTTATTACAAATTTTGTTCGAATTTTGAATTTATCCGGCAGTTAGCGACTATCTAGAGGTGATGAAACAGGTCAACTTAAATGTAGGTATACCAACTAATATCACAGCCTAAGATATCCAATTTCTCTACTATATTAGTCCACATCCTAGCGTCGTCGGTATGGGAATATAGGAGACATGAGAGTAGGAACCTAATCGAGCCTAGTGATCATCATGACTGCTACGCTCGAGGTCTTGGGATCGATCAGGTCGAGCAGTGTTGTCGAGTTTTTTTATGATTATCTCAGCAACAGATCGAAATATGGATCTGTGATCAAGTAATGGCTAAATAGGCTCAAAATTCAATGGGACTGAAACATACCGGTGATCAGTAGAGGGAGTACAGCAGTATACCTCTGCCTAACCCTTTGAGAAATACAAGCGCGATGGCATGTAATGTATTCTCTTTTCAAAAGTGAAAATCTTTTGTACGAATGGAATAATGAGTAAATTTGATGAGTAAGTTTGCTTTACATTCAATATACAGTTATTTAATAAATAATATTATTTTTTAATACATTCATGGGCGATTGTGTTCTCTTGTTTCATTTGTGGGTTTTCAAAATTTTAATTGGTATCAAGTGTCGATGATCTTTCTCTATTGGCGTGCATAGGTTAAATTTAAGATGTTAGGGCTGCCTCGATTGTGGTTTAATCATGTGTTTTAGTTTGGTATTTTATTTCTTGAACAAACGATATACAAAATTATTATCTGGATGGCTGTGAAATCAGCTAAGCATAAAATCTACACTCAAACGTAACAAATTCTTTTATTTATTTTTAGTCTAACTTTATTATGTTACAATAAGTTGAAATTAGCTGTCAAAATTACCTGCCCTTTACAGAAGTAATATTTTGTATTATGACAAAAAAAAAACTAAAAAATGACATAAAATACCTACTCAAGTTCATCTTCGTGTTTTGCCTTGACGGACAAGGCAAAACACAGTCCACACAATAATAATATGACGACTTGAATGTGTGCAATTTTATTCGTTTCCACGTGGTCTTGTTCCAAAGAACTAATTACATACTCCAACAACTCATAAATTCCCGAAACATTTAAAATAATAAAGTTGTTTGCACACGCAACCCTACATGAAATCACTAACAAGAAACCTCAATTAAGATTACAACAAATTCGTTAAGCGACCATTCATCAAAGTTGATTGGCAGTGCGATCATGACACGAGATGTTGCTACTGGCGAAATTGCATTGCCACCCAATTATGATAGTTACGCATCTTTTGTTAACAAAGCGATCAATGGATGAGGTGCTTCTGGTCGTGTCATTGACTGTTATGTGTTGTAATGGAGGTTAGAGATTGAGTGGGCTCGTGAACTTTGTGTACTTTCATTGGCATTGTCAATGTGCGGCCAGTGTAATGTAGATATCTTGTTAGTATTGGTCGTTACTCGGTTAAAGTAACTGTTAATTTTATCAATTTATTCGAATAGTTTTGTTGAAGGGCCTAACGGAAGAATATTCTGCTGGTCATAGTACTGGATATAAAACAGTTTCCTTTTTGTAGTATGGTATGCTATTGGGAGTGTTCGTATGAACTCGCACCCCGTATTCTTTTACTGGATCTCGAAATATAAAAGCCTTCCAGGTGACTTCATGGAAAGTACAATAAAAGATACTTAAATTGGTCTAACCGTTTAGGAGGAGTATTCCCGTTTGAGCACCTATTTTTAGAGCACCTTATTTAATTCCCATTTGAGAATATTTAAAGGCGCTTTAAAAACAGGAACACAGGAATACGCTCACACAGGAATACTCAGTTTAGAAGGAGAAGAATAACGAACTCACAAACACTATGAATTTTAATTAAAATCATTTAATTTCTAATTCAAACATTAATTAGGTACAAGTAGTATGCTTTTAAGCTTAGCTTTATGTATGCCTATTTTGTTACTGACCGTTGTTATCTTTTTCTTTTGGATATCGTCGAAACAAAGTCAAAATTTATTGATCCACTTCATTTGCAACATTGTCACTGTAACTTTGCTAAAATAGCCTAAGTTTATCGAGTAATAGCTGTCCTTAAAAAAATATACTGAGGCCATTTTACGGGACAATTAATAATCACATGAATCAATACAGTAGAATTTATGGGCGTTCTTGTTACCACAAGAAATCACTTTGTTATTATAGCCAGGGGCTCTCAGAAATTCCCTATAAGATGCCCGTTTATGACTAGGAATGAAGAAGGGAAGACAAACATTTCATATGAAAATTCTTTCTTGAATATTACATTACATATTTCGATCAACTATATTTGATAGATGACAGGGATTTTTGTAGTTCATAATACGAGTTACTGGGTTGCTTTTTATGGGAAGTTATGTATTAAGAATGTTGTCATGTAAGTAGATATATTTTAACATATTTTAAGTCCATTTTCTATTGAACTTAATGCTGTGTCTTGATAATGACTTTTTAAGGGAAAGTTTATTAAGTTTCCAAGTATTATAAGACAAGTATTTTTGACATGTGCGAAGGAAAAGTAAACATTTGAGTTGTGTAATTGTTGTGTTGCGAGAAGGAAAGTTAAGATGTATGAATGTGTACGAAACTACGAAGCAACAGATCTGAGCAATTGACGTTCTGTAGTTACTGCCTGCCTACCCCTAAGGCGTAAGTAGGTATATGTATGTAACACAAACCATGACGTAAAACAAAAATTGATTTTACACAAAGGAAAGGTCAACAAACCCCAAACACATTTGTCCCCATTCATAATAATTTTTAGCGTATTCTAGTAGCGATATGAAGATTTGGCCCTGCCTCACCCACCCGGTGTTGTATAAATAGGCTTTTATCCTCTTTATATCGAACACTATCATAAAAGTGTCACAGGGCTGCCGCAAACGAGAATTTACTGCAGCATCGTGCAAATGAACCGCCGATGAAATAAATCGACATTGGATCGGATAGTTGACAAGATAACGCTGATAATTCACGATATGTACTTGTTTAATTTTCTTTTCATTGTGTTTCGATTGTCATAAATATTTGATACCAACGTATGTAAATTGTAGGTACTCGTGTGTGGTAAATCTTTTGCAATCGTGTATGGAGATTTTATGGCGAATATTTGCTGTTGTATCATGGTGAACGTGCTTTCGGTTCGTGCTGTGTGGTCTTAGATAAAAATAGACCACTTTATCACTTACCATTTACTGTACTGAGGGCCAGAGGTACATTCATCATATATGTCAGAGTTCCTTCTCCCTTTCCTTTCCAAGGCACTACCGTGAAGATTTTCACATGTGAAAAAACTGTATTAATAGTAGAGTCCCTAATTACTTTATTTAGTTTTAAAGTGTTGATTCTAAATCATCTAACGTAGGCACACTAGATCGCAATTTGCCACTTACCTATATCTAGAGAAGACAAGAACAATTAATTTCTCTTAATATATTTACTGAAATAAAGAGGAATACGAAAGACAAAAAATCATATATAATAAGGTGAAAGAATACATACTCGTAAACACACTTTTATTTTTTAGGTTACAAACACGTAGGTACTGTAAGTTCCCGTTAAACTACTTGGCCGATAATTTCATAAAGAATTTATCCACCGGTTAGAAGCGGTGAAAAGGGCCCTAAGTATTGTAAAGACTATAGTTGATGGTACATTGGGCCATCTAACCAGTTCAATACTCACATTGAGGTAACGCTTTAACACTTTATTACTGCGACAATGATGATTATAAACAGTTCTGTAGTATGTATCTAAATCAGCTTGTAAGAAAGTACAGTTCATTGGTGTGTTAAAATAAAAATATTTCCATTAATGAACAAAGGAATAACAGTGATTGGGCCACACATGAAAGTCATACATTGTTTCACCCTTATATAGAGTATATAAACAGCTGTAATTTTTATGGTCGTTTATGATGTTATTGCTCACTGCAGTCCAATATTCACTGCATTAATTCAATATAATACTTGTATATATCCATTTAACCGTGCATTTAACTTTCTTGCTTTTACTATAAGCGCGAAAGTGAATTTGTTTGTCTGTCGTAATCATTGCGTTTCTAGGGAATTTCGCACAGTTCACAGTTTAATAAAATAGTAAATAGATTTGACAACGGGGGGGCTAGACAAGTTGCATTTTGACATTCGAATTGACAATCAAAATGTATGGAAAAGACACAAGCTTTCGACAAATCGGGATGTCACTAATGTGTCATTTTGTTTGTCGATTCGAATGTCAAAATGCAACTTGTCTAGCCCCCCCAGATGTATTTTTACAGAAATTAAAATCAGTTGTCATTACCATTAGGCTCAAAATCGAAATAAATAAACGCTTCTACGAAATGCAATACCTATATAACACGGGCTAAGTCGCAGGGGTATGCTAGTACATAATAATAATAAATTATACACTCTTTCGACAATTATATGCGCCATATTGTTTACTGCATCACTGAATTGCTGACTGTTACAGTTTGTAATGAAGTTTTAAAATTTATTGTGTGAAATTAAATATTGTAAAAATACTTTGAAGGTTCTCCTTTTCTCTCCTAATATGCATTAAGCATTGTAAAAACTTTATGTAATGTTTGATTATGTACTAAGTTTATGAAAGGGGAATAACATTCACTCGATTATGGGTGGTGGAGAAGGAAGTCCATATTAAATCATACCTTGGATTTATAGTATGATTTAGAGTCAAAATTTTAGAGTATAGAGTAGACTTCAGCAGTATGTTAAATTATTCATATGCCTGCCTTGGCTAGTGGTCTTAAACGCAGACTGGCCTAGTTCGATTCACAGGTCGAGCAGTGGCTATTGGGTTTTTCTATGAAATTCTCATTAACAGCTCGGGGGCTCCATAGCAATATGGCAATAGGCTCGACCCCTTTTACATAGGTCCTTAACATGCCACCAAACTGTGGGTGTACATTTTAGTAGACCTCTGCCCAACCCTTTAGGGGAACACCTTAGCCTATCATTGTAGTGAATGTAATGAATCCCATGTCATGACTTTAGTCGGTGCAAGTGAGGGTATGCTTCGGACATACCCATGCTTATCACTACCTATTATAAAGCAAAGTCCTCCGCCACGTCTCTCTGTCCGTTCGCGATGAACTCCAAAACTACAGCACCTATTTTAATGTTGTTTGCACCAATGGATAGAGTAGTTCTCGAGGAAGGTTTTAGTACATAATTTGTCAAGTTTTTGTATACATTCGCTGAAATATAATGATGTTTGTTGGAGCTGTAGGATACAATTTATAAGACCCCGCGGGCGAAGCCGCTGGCGGTAAGCAAATAGTTATGTAATTAAAATATTGAAAACCAGGCGCGCCAATTGTGCTGTGTCTCGTTTTATGACGTAGCACACTTTAAGGTCATTACTTCAACCTATGAAACGCAAGTAAAAGTCTTTATTATTGTGCAAGGAATTGAAGAACACAAGCGCCTTAAGTCTTAAGGCTGCGGGGCTCGCATACCCTTGTTAATTTAATTTGAACATGCCATCTGTCGGTGAACGTCTGAAGGGCCTATCCAATTACAAGTGCCATACAGTATAACCAGTTAATCTTGGCACACGGCGAATTATGAAACTAAATTAAATGTCCTCTGTTTGACATATGTTTGACATGTTGCTTTAGCAAGCAACGCCGCCATGAAGTGTCAAGATATTTTAGCTACATTGTATGTAAAAAGCCTTTGTACCCTTTGGAAATACATTTGGATTATCCAAACGCCTTGAACCTCATGGACATTCCTTAGTTTTCGATATTTTCGGTGTACCTGTCCTAAATAATAATAGATAAGTGGTATAAAATAGATAAGACCAACTTTACCTAGGTATACCCACGTATTATTTGTGTTCAATCATTTAAACGAAGTCAATATCTTGAATACGTCAGAAAAAGTTAACTCAAAGCTATATCAACAACAAATAAATGTCACTATCGACATTAAACTAGCAAAAAAGGCTAAAAAAAACAGCAATCAATAATCCCGAGTACCTAAGTGATTCGTAGACACAATTATACTATAGACTAGCGCAAAATAATCAGAGACCACCTTAAAACCAACATTGAAAAATCAATTTTTCTTCGCCGAGACATAGTAATTGCAACTCCATCGTACTGACACAAATTGCGGCCAATTGCACCTGGCCGGTCGGACGCATGGCGAGCTATTTACATTGCACACTAAAGAAGTAAAAAAAAGAAAAAATAAAGCCGTTCGCTATCCTCCACATTGCGTTGAGTTATTTAAAATGGCCTGAGAAATTAATCTTGGGTGAAGGTTTACAGCTTATTTTGTTAGTGATATTGATTTATTTTTTGGTTTTGTGGTAAGTAGGTAAGTAGTAATATAATAAATCCATACATTAAAAACCAAACAACATAACTCTGGTGGTCTGTACCTACCTTCCATGCCAAAAAAGCTGAAGAGTTCCCGGTAAAATTTGGCAAGAAGATAGACTGCATAATGTTCATTAACCATCTACGCATATTCCCAAAACCTAGTCAATGGGAATGTCAATAAAATACCAATATTAATAAATTTATACGGAAGATATAAAAATGACCATTCCGACCACAAAATAGTTTTAATAAATCCAGAAAATAAATACAATTTGGTGTTAGAAATAGTAAATATTTACATTGACATAAAAACTTGATTATCATTCACGTCGTGAGAAAGTAAAATCGTTTATATCTCATTACTGGAACATAATACATAATAAAATTTTATGTTATTATCTAGCTATTTTATTAATAAAAAGATTCCGCTGTTGGGTATTTTATTAAAATAACAGGCAATATTCTTGTAAACGAAAAGTTTTGTATCAATGTGATTCGAAATAGGTAATAGGCATATTCTTCTTAAATAAATTGATATTTGTAGTGTTCTCGGAGGTTTAAAAAAAATTAGAACCTGCCGGATGCTTTGCACATGCCATATAAATTATTGTATAGCTTTGTATTCCAAATGTGCCTCGCCACCAAGCCCGGTTAAGATTCAAAAGCTTCTGAGCTAGAATCTATATCCGTCCTAAAATAAAAAAGTATTCCAAATTTAAAATTTGCGGAGTGAAATCAAGTGTACATATAGGTACACACACTTACTGGAGCAAGAGACAAAATGTTAACAAGAAGGTCTAGGTACCTTTTCAAGCACACTATCATTGTGTCGAATATCGTGTGTTCGATTCCCACCAGAGCCAAATGTAATTGTATGATATTTTTTTTACTCTGGGTCTTACTTCGTGCCCGTTACTAAAAAGTTTGTAAATTCCCCGCGACAGGGATGCAACTGTTGTTCATTTTTAAACAAAGTAAAAAAAAGGTGGTATTAAAAATATATACGTGTTTCAATAAAAACGTAGATGGTATTCGAAAAAAAGCGAACATGTTATCAAGATGACCATACCTTACGATGTGTCATTAAACATTTTAAAAGCGTGATTTCGAAGATAAATACATAGATTTTCTGTCCCATGACGTTTAAAAACCCATAAAAAACTTTACTACAGCACCTTAAAGTGTTGTTAAAAATACGTTTTCTTGTGAATTTTTATGACCTTACTTATAAGCGAAAAGTTATTTTGAATGTAAATAAAAACTTGAAAAACCGTAAAGTCTTTCTTCTCTAAGTACTAAAAAGTCACAGCATTTACCGTTACATTTATTAAAAAACGTCATAAAACTAAACTTGGTACGTTGGTAAACTTTAATTTTAAATTAAGAAGAGATCTAAAATAACGTAGACTAGGTTTTCGCTCAGCTGATAGTTTTCTTTTAAGTACCAAGTATGATATACATAATAAAATATTTAAAGTACTTTGAAGAAAACTATAGGGGTGTCTACACACGCATGTTACACAATATTCCAACAAGCCTTTTAACGGGACTATTATTGAGGTTCGATGAAAATAAGGGGTAAATCTTTTGCTATTAACTGGGCACAAAGGCTGCTACTTACAATTTCATCCACAAACCCACTAAAGACTGTTTGACTTGAGAATTAAACACAAGATGCTCTTTGTAACCTAGTAAAACACCTCTGTAAAATACACTAATTATCTAGTAAAACAAATATTGCACGCAGACATTGCTATTATCAAAACGTGTACGTGCTCACAGCTATTAGCTAGTATGGCTACTATGCACACCCGGCAATAACTCCGCGGAATACTTGCACTAAAAGTATTTTTGCACATTTTAATAATTCAATTATCTGCAATAAAAAAACGACGGTAAATAAAATTGTAGCACAAAATACTTCACCCCGACATTCTTGATACTTCGCAATTATCGGCGCAATTTTGTCGACGGCCTATTTGTTTTAATGCCAGCAAATAATTAACCACTACAATTTCAACTTATGCTTTACATCGGCAACGTGGAATTAATTCTGTAGGTACCTGTTTTAAAATTATGTCAATTTTATGTTTTCAATAACCGTGACTGTGAAATAATTTAATTTTATCAGCATTGTGACATTTTATAAACGGTAGCGTAATGGTAAGTAACCACGAGACGCGCGTCGGCGCTCGAGTAATAACTCTTGATACTATAATGTTTATTGGTGTAGTTATTTTAAAGGTTGGTTATAAGCGAATAGCGAATTTTCAAATGTTTTATTACTATTGCTGGAATAACTATTTATGTAGGTAATAACCAATCCATAGTGTTATTACGTAGCCTGTAATAATAGTACAGAAAATGGTTATTTATAATATATCAACATAAAATATTGAGTAGACAATTAATAAAATATAAAAATTCATTTCGATTGAAACTGTAGTTGAAGTGTAATTACCTCTTCGTATAACGTAATAAGATTTTTATTTAATTTTCTATTACCTAAGCAGATTAATGTTTTTATGACAATTTACTTTTATACAGAAAATTGTCTTGTTCAAATTGAAATAATTGAACTTGTGTTTAAAAATAACAACGACATAAAAAACTAAAATAAAATATAAATATAATAATAGTTCCTGCAACACAAGCTTCTAATATAAGGCTCCATCACTCCAATGCAATTAGGAACCTGTCTTTATTAAAATTAGCTTCTTAACCCATTACCAGGGGGATTACTCCGGTAATTTAAAGTCAAACTTCAATGGTTGCTCTCAGGTCACCAGCACCTAGTTTAATGTCGGGCCATCATCGAGACCGCAACACATTATCTTGAAACCGCAGCCTCTCCAACATCTTGTTACCGGCGACAATTTGCTCTGAACACTTCTTTTTTTAGGTAGTAAGTATAGGAAATTGAAGAATACAAGCTAGGCTGTTTAAAAAAAGTTATAAAAAATGGATTTTATATTTGAAAGTTTTAAAAATCAGATTTAGAAAAGGTTTTATTTAATCAGTAAGAGAACTTTTTATACATAGATATTTTAAATCTGACTTCCATTATTGATCTCTGAAATCTGTTTCGTTACAAGAAGTACCATTTATAATAAACATTTATAAATAGCGACCCGTGCGCAGCTCAGCCTGTGTGTTTCGGTGGATTAAACAAAATAGACACAAATCTTGTCCTGAAAAGAATAAACACAACAAAAAAAAGAATTATTCAATTTGGTGCAATTTTTCGTTAGTTATGTGTGTACAAACATTTCGGCGAATCATTTTTATTTATAAAGATTTATAAAGATATTGTATCAAATAAATTACCAATATTCTATTCCCCTTGGAAGAATCATACTTTCATCGGAAGTACAGGCAACTGACAAATATACTCTACATTTTCCCTATAAATAAAATAGAATAGCAAAACAGTATACAGATGTAATCAGTACGAACATATTCGTTCTGATGGCCGCGTATTGCCGCGTATTCTCGCGTATTCCCGCTACGCTGTCACCGGGCTACACTCACGATATTCATAAGCAGAATCATCAAAGGACTCACGATGCGTTGTTTTCATAGATTTATAAAACGTGGATAAGAAAATGCTGTTTTTTTTAATTAAACATCGAAATACTAAACTGTCCATGATATTTAAAATAGCCTACTGTATTTTTGAACGGTTTTATGATATACCGTCCTTTTTTTCAATTTCTCTTAATTTCAAATTTTAGGTATTTATTTTCATTTTACTCTAATTGCTCACTGTTTATATGTCCTTCTACAAGTATCCCATATTATCTTCGAAATGTAACCATCCATATTTTTCCAATCTAAGTAAGACGAACACCCGATGCGTTAGCTGGCTGTGAAATATTGCTAGTGGAATCGTCGCGACAGTCTGTCCGCTGCCTTATTTATAACGTGCGAACGTTCCGTTTGATAGAACGAATTAAAATAGCAGAATACTCCGTCCTAAAGAGCCGTGACGTATGGACATATCGACTTGTCTGTCAGATGCGATTAATTTTTAGATACATTTAGAGTTACTTTATAGAGCGCTCTATATTTTATGCTAGTTAGCTTATTAATGATCCACTCATCTAAAGCCGTTTTTCGTTAAAACGCCATTAGTTAATGTTAATGAGTATAGACGTCGCAGTGTGGTTCATTATTGAAGAAGAATGGCCTTAAAGATCTAAAGCTAGAATTGAGGATGTAATTAAGTAATCTTTAGAAATAGTTGTGGGTTATTTATGAAAAAAAGTTTTGATAGCTGAGCATGGATCTACTCTCAAAATACAAGAGTATATAGCCATAGTCCACCAAGCTCCTCCCTCTCCCGCCACTGCCATCAGGAAAATCTTACAGGCATGTAATTTTTCTCGCGACATTTTCTTGGACCGTTGCGTCCCCAAGTTCTGATAGAACAGTAAAACGTTATTTCTACACGCCAAAATCACACTAAACTCTAGAATTTAATCAAATGATTTATAAACAATGATCTAATGAATCGAAATCAGACTATATTTAAAAAATACCTACTTAAGTTTGTAGTTGAACTATAACTACGACTACTTTACTAGCTTTTGACCGCGGTTTCGCCCGTGTGGAGTTAGGAACTTTGGACCCGTTTCTCGTAGAAATTTTAATTTTTGTAGCATGTAGCAAGGTATAAGCAATCACCATTTCAACTTTCAGCCAAATCGGTTAAGCCTCTTTGCCGTGACAACAAACATCCAAACACAAAAAAAATTTAACTTTCGCCCTTATAATTTTAGTTAGATAGTTACGTGCAAGCTGGGAGAACCAGGTGAATCAGAATTATTGCTAGTACATAGGTGCCAGAGCACCTATATTATACTCGCCGTAGGCTAGCATCAAGCGCTCTATTGTTATTTATGTGCCATTGTGATCCTTGATTTGATGTTCATGCGCAGTGAGTACGAAACACAGAGATTTTAAATCACTGTTTCATGAAAATAAAACATAGAATTATCAGCTGTTCACTCTACTTTACAAAGTAAGTGGATTGAAGTTTTCACACAATATTCATATTACGGTACAGGCTGATAGAGCGACGATTTATTCAATTATTCTTTGGGCGCACTATTGGCTGCCATTTTACTACAAACCGATGAAAAATGATAAAGAAGAGTCATATGATGAAGAAGGTGATATTGTTGGAATGTTTGAAGTATTGCGAGAAGACTAAGTAAAAGGCTTCTATTATTATTGATTTATATTGTTTTCTAATGAGTGTAAATGGCTGTATTGTTGGTCGTTCTGATGCAATAAATATAATAAATAATAATATTATACTTTATCTATTAGTAGAGTCTATTCTTACCGCATAAGGGAGGGTTCTATACATCAGAAGTTGACAGACTCGACACACATACATTTCTGTTATATATTAGTAACATTTAAGTTAGAATATAATTTAATATTTACACTGTATTGTTACGTTCGGCAAGAGTTATACCCACATTTAACAGAAACAAATATTAAATCAATAAGCTTCTATTTCTTGAACAAATCCATTATTCATTTGCAAACACTACAACGAAATTTCAATACACAGTCAATATGAAAGGTACTCAGAAATTCAGCGGCCGTGCTTCTGAAGAGAGTTCTTGTCATTAAATATTACACATCCCGAAGAGCTACTAGAATTAAGTTAATTAATCAATCAATCGGGGCGGAAGCATTGTCGGACGTTTTTGTTCCTTCAAACAAAGGACTCTTACACAATGCTCCGTGTACTCCAACAAAGACTATGAACTTTCACCTTACACTCATCTCACTCCTTTTGTATGCACTTTCTTTAGGAAAATTTTAGGAGGTGTACTAATAAAAAGTTTTCACATAACCGTCTAAAACAAATGAGAGTAGCGAAAGTAAAAGATGTGCAAAGTGCGGCTCCGGCGCCAGCAGTCCACGACCAAAATGCTTTGAGAACTTCAGTCACTGAGGTATAGTTTATTAGCTGAAGAAAGAACAACAAAGTAGCGCTTTATTATGAAAATTTTTATGTGTTTGCATTTTCATTTTCAAGACGACGTTGTCTCGGTGTTTTTGCAGATTACTTACTTATTTGTGAGGTTTTGCCATATTTTAAATTTGCCGAGCTTTTAACAAGATTGAGGCATTACGACGTAGGTCCACTAGGCTATGATAGAAGAGTAGACCTTACTGCTGGTTGTCCAACGTCACACACCGTTACCGGGTGGTAACGGTGTGTGACGTTGGACGAGTTATACCTTCGATAATTACATAGGTACAGTTCTCGCCAAACTTACTATCCGGATTGAAGTTGGTACGGGCTAACTTTAACCTGGCCGTAAAACTCGGGGAAAGAAACATATTGGATTAGAATGATTTAAAATGTCAGCCCACGACTTGAGCTTTCGTTTCTATTTATTACAATCTAATATTTTTCTTTCTCCGTTTTTTACGGCTGGGTTAAATTTTTCTCGTGCCAACTTTAACCCGAACAATAAGTTTGGCGAGAACGTACGTATTCCTCCTCCTTTAGTCGCATTCCTCAATGCTGAGGGTCGTGACCTTCCCTAGGAATCACTTTTTCTCGGATGATACTTCGCCACCCGTTTTAGTCATCCGCCGCCTGGAAAGCATCGTGAACCGTAGTTGAAAGAGTGGAGCGGATCTGGTCCGTCCAACGCGTGGGACTGCGGCGTTGTTGTCTTTTCCCTTCCACTTTGCCAGTGACAATAAGTTTTTCTAAATTGTCATCAGGCTTTCTTGCGATGTGACCAAAGTACTCCAAAATCCTGCGTAGGCATATGGTGGATAGTCTCATGGTGATTCTGAGTTCTTTTAGAATTGAAACATTGGTCCGTCGTGCTGTCCACGGTATACCAAGCATTTTCCGCATTTTACGTACGTATTAATACCTACGCAAATAATTTCTAAAAGTCCCTCACTTTCCCTCAAATAAGTTAATATTTTTTCCAAACCAAATACCTATAGTTTCTGGGCCCAGATTTCTTTGCACGGTACAATGAGTGTTAATTAAGTATACTTATACCATGTAATAAATACATAATTTTAGCACATAACCGTTGACAAAAAGAGCACCTTAATCAGCATCCGTTTTCAATCCCCGATTCCCTTTACAGATCATTAATAATGCAATAAAGACGCTAATTTTACATCAAAGTACACTGTTATTATTTCCATTGCTTATTTACAGCAATAAAATTTTATTTCTTCTGTACAAATACAGTAAACGAACCGTAAAGTCGGCCGTTAGCATTCTCGTTCACCCTTGGTTTAAATTTACATACCACACCTCCCATGCATTGAATATCGTTTTTAACAGAAACATACAATTACGCAAATTGTGTAATAATACACCTGCTAGCGTCGGATAGATTTACACGGGGTATTATGACAGAAAACGAATCGTTTTGTCAAACCAATCGGACTGTAATAATCTGTCTAGACTCTTCTTCCTAGCCTTTTCCCAACCATGTTGGGGTCGGCTTCCAGTCTAAACAAGATACGGCTGAATATCAGTATTTTACACGGAGCGACTGCCATCAGACCTCCGCAACCAAATTTCTGGGCAATACCGATATTCGAAGGAAAGGCTGGTTGTCAGGATTTTTAGGTTTCTGACTACCACTAACGACTGTCATAGGTGTTCGTATGACAACCGGGACCGACAGCTTTACGTGCTCTCCGAGGCACGGAGGGGTCTCGATATCTTAAGAATGGTCACCCATCCACAGACTGACCGCGGCAAGTGTAGCTTAACCTTGCAGATCGGTTGATCAGCGTTGTTACAACTTAGCCATGAGCCCCTCTAATAATCTGTCTAGACTCTAGATACAAATAAATTTATATAAGGTATGACTTAACAACTGAGGTCTCAAGATGTCTCAAGATGACATTATGCTAGTGATACTGCTTGTGTGGCAGGCTGTGGTTACCGCTTACCATCAGGCGGTCAGTTCTTTTGTTTGTTATTTTATTACAATAAAACTACGTCAATGGGGCCGTCACCTATAAGAAAAACTAACAAAGCAATAGACCAACCAACCCACATTAATACTACGATACATACCTACATCCGCCAAACAAAACACGATTTGCGAGGATAATTTTTACACTCAATGCCTCGACCATGAGTTTTTCTGACTAGACTCGCTAGCGACGCCGTAAAATATTTGTATGGAAAACCCTCGCATCGCCTCTAGCGGTTACGTAAGGAACTAAAATCTGTACGTCAACCATGAGTTCTATCGAATGGCTTTCGATAGGTTTTTTACGCATCGAAATGCTGTAATTTCATAGCAGGTTTGAGTTCCTTACGTTACCGCGAGAGGCGCTGCGAGGGTTTTCCATACAAATATTTTACGGCGTCGCTAGCGAGTCTAGTGAGAAAAACTCATGGTCGAGGCACTGCTATGAGATTACAGCGTTTCGATGCGTAAAAAACCTATCGAAAGCCATTCGATAGAACTCATGATTGAGGTACTGGTCAGTTCTTTTGTTTGTTATTTTATTACAATAAAACTACGTCAATGGGGCCGTTACCTATAAGAAAAACTAACAAAGCGATAGACCAACCAACCCACATTAATACTACGATACATATCTACATCCGCCAAACAAAACTCGATTTGCGAGGATAATTTTTACACTCAATGCCTCGACCATGAGTTTTTCTGACTAGACTCGCTAGCGATGCCGTAAAATATTTGTATGGAAAACCCTCGCATCGCCTCTAGCGGTTACGTAAGGAACTAAAATCTGCTATGAGATTACAGCGTTTCGATGCGTAAAAAACCTATCGAAAGCCATTCGATAGAACTCATGGTACAGTTTATTTACGGTAGTTCATCATCAAAACATTAAATATCCCACTGCTAGGTTTTGGTTTTGGTTTGCGTTTTGCTTTCAGAACAAAACTAGGCTACAGTCCATCACGCTGGCCTAGTGTGGGATGGCAAATTTCACATGGCGTCTAGAAAATCTCTCAAGCAAGCAGAAGTTTCCTCACTTCCTCACGATGGTTTGCTTCAACGTTTTAAAGACCGTGATAATTTTTCTAAAATACAAAGGCGCGTGTCTCATTCTTTTAGAATTCTTTGATTTTGCAGCCCTATCCTATTTTTTTCAGGTTCAACTCAAATTACAATTAGTATATAGGAATACCTATACTATATATCGGTGTAGGTATGTATTTATGCCGTGGCAAGTCACGGAGTAGTGTTCATAAATTGCATAAGTTCATAAGTGGGTTAGGTAGCCAATGGCCTGATACATTGTGCATTAAATCACGCATATCTCGCTCAGCTTAAGTAGGTTTGTAATTAGTGCCAAAGCATTATTGGGCTTTAATTAACGCTCAACTTATAATGATGTGTGAAATAGTTTGTATTAGATTAAGATAATAAATGTTTAAGTAGAGCATACCTACATAGATCCGTATGATAATAATAATCTATTTTGAATAACTTGTAGTAACCGTACCGTGAGTTTCATATTTCGAATTTATCGGTAATACTCGTATGGAAATGGTATCGATTATTTGAGGGTAGTTTAACTTTATTATGTTAGTCCTACACTTAGTAAATCTTGTTCCCAATATATATATATATATATTTCTTTTTTTTATACCACTAAGGTGGCAAACAAGCATACGGCCCGCCTGATGGTAAGCAGTTACCATAGCCTATGGACGCTTGCAACACCAGGGGCATCACTCGCGCGTTACCGACCCGAAAAACCTCTTTTCGGGTCGGTAACGCGCGAGTGAGTAGAGGTTTATGGAGGATTCACTGCGCCGACAGTTTGAGGGAATATTTCTCTTACTGCCAGCGCAGCGCATCCTTAGAAGGAGCTCTGGCGACCTTACTCACTGCAGGAATACAACACATAATAAAGTGTTTTTGTTGATACCTATTTCGACAGGCAATAATGTATCTTCGGAAGGAACCAAACATGTTGACTATACCTTCCTACAAAGGTTTGTACCTACTTACGCAAAGTGAGCTCCTGCAAAATGGCCTGCCACAATTAATTACCTCATCCAACATGCATGACAATCTAATAGTGGTGATCTAGCTGCGACCCGCTTTCCGCTTTCTCTAGCACGAAGTCCTGACTGAGGCCATCGTGAAGCCACGAGGAAAGCGAGGAGAAAGTACTAATCACTGCATATTGGTCTGAAACATAAACCGAAGTTTCATTTTAAAACTTTAAACTTAATTACTATATGTCCGTTTAGATTGAGAATGATTAAAATTCATCTCGCCATCATCATCCTCCTGCCCAATTCACTTGGGGTCGCAGTATGTCTTTTTCTTCCATACGTCTCTATTAGCCGTCATCTCGTCATTCAACTTCTTTGTGGTCATAATCTTTCATACAGTCATCACTTTTTAACACAGTCCATCCATCTTTTCTTTGGTCTTCCTCTTCCCATAAAGATCTTCATTCTAGATCTGTTTCGCTGAAAATATTTGGATGCCTCTCAATGCAACTACAAACAAATTCTATAATTTTGACACAAAACCGATTGCATTGTCTCGCACATTTTTTATTATAATAAATTTATGTCATATCATCTGCATGTCCATTTGTACGGTTTCTATATCGCTCACTTCGTCGCTTCAATGTGAGGTCGTGAGTTGAACTTAATTGGACCCCGACCGGGTGACACGGAAAGGAGATGCATCGCTCGACTGTATGGAACGCATAAATTTTGACTTGAGAATTGGACCCTGTGGCACTTTGTTTTATAATTTCGCAACTGTATATCACCGCAAATCGTTTATTAATATAAATCATAAGAGTGCGTTATTAATTCGGACGGTGTTCAAATTAAAGTCGGTGCTCGACGCTAACGAATAAGCTTCACTTTGATCACTGGTGGTATAAATAAATATTTCTTCAACGAAAGCAGGTAATTATTCATTAACACTATGTTGGTCAAGTAGGTTACCTATTTTATTATAAGTAGGTAATAACGCTCTTATAGTCTCAAATTACTTCAAAATAAATGAGATCTGAATGAGGAGGATCTTAAGTTATCTGTATATCTTACTATGTTATGTATGATCGTGAAGAACTTTTGATCACTTTTTGCAATTGTTACCCTGCCATGTCTTCTGAAGATACTTACCTTATTCACGAAAAATGTTTTCTATTCCTAAAAAGGTACATAAAAAATATAATGTTGATAAAATTTATCTTTTAAATATAACTGTAACTCCAGCACGAGTAGTGAATAACAAAAAATAACAAGCGACGTTTACCCTTTCATAAAAAGTGCACAATAAGTCGAAAAAGTCACAATAGATGGATAGTGCCTAGTAAACGAGAAAGAACGTGAGCTGTTGACACATTTGAAGATAATGTGCGCATACCCCTCTGACAGGAGCTCGGCGCAAGTCTCAAACGCAGAGCGATTTTAGTAAGAACCTTTTTATTGTACCAAATAAATTAACGATACGGTGTTGATTTAATCGTGGTAAGTGATTAACATATTTTTTTTTGTACATAATCTTTGTAATTGTAAAGCTGAAGTAAGTAATGCATTATTTTTTATGAATTTAAGTCTAGGGGATTTCATACTTCCACTTAAAGATTTTAAACTTTTACGTTGTAAGTTATTTAGGTTACACATACTGCTATTGTTAGTATTCCTAATTATGCTCATCTAATTCTTTATACTTACCTGTAATACCGAAGAGCAGATTATTGCGATCCGTATGATAGGGATCAGTGGAGGCACTTGTATTACTTTATATACAAAGAATACTAAAATCCGTTTACGTGGACGCTTACATTAAGTCAGTAAAGGCTGAACTGTTTAATTGGTTATTTAATATTGTCTTCAAATGTCGCTGTTTAGAAATTTAAAACTTATAATCGCTTTCGCCTGTCACTGGCGCCTACTACACCGGACTCATGAATACGAAGCGCGCGGCGGCGCCGAGTAACGAGTGTGCATTTACATTTCATCTGCTACAAATGATTCGGTACATTGCACAGGTTGTATGAAGCCGCGGTCACAATACTTGACACTGTTACCACCTGTAAACATGGAAATTGGACTAAATCTTTCGTGTTGTGATGTTGAAAACAGACTGGATGAATGCCTAATAAGGCCATTGTTGATATGGAGCTTTATAAATGTTTAATTAATTAATACGTTTAGAATTACGGTCTACTAGATACTCACTGATTTGTGGAACTGATTTTATTATAATGGCCAAGTAGTTTTTTCTGTAGGTACACTTCACATGCTATCCTAAAAAGGTATAAATAGTTAACTCTCCCGTAAATTTCGACCAAAGCTACCAACTTCACAGCAAAATAATTTATTAAACTGTCTGCACGTCGCCTTACGTAGAACAATACAGTGACACACATGAACACGCCGCGAATCTATCGGATATAAAACGAAGAAAAGAGACGAAATGGGAACTGCATAAAAATATCCGTGTCGGTAACAAAGTGAGGGCGAGACTAGTCTTAAATAAAATAAGGCAGTTATGTAAATGACTCGCTCCGTCCGTCCCCGAGGTGCCCAGGTTACAAAAAAGCTTTTGTTCCTATATTAGACTTCGGACATAGTGATGAGAAATGGCGGAGTAAAAAAATAAAGATATTGCAGTGTCGGACACAGCTTATAATCTCAGTACACATAGATATCAGTAGGTGTGAAGTTTGCGGTGGCTCGTATTAACTAACGATGTAATATACTTATAATAAATAATAAAATAAGGAATTCAAATTTAAAGGCCAATATGCGCTTAACCTAGACCTTTTTGGTGGTGCCCATGAGTAAAGTATGGCAATGAAAATAACTAAATTAGTGTCACAAGAATGCATGTATAGAAACAATAATGAGACCTTTTGTATGTTCTTTTTAATTTTGTCGTACTTTTTCGTATTATTATACCTATTGATGCTATTTTGTAGCAATCTATCCTTTTCATGTTGGGATTGGCTTTCAGTCCTCAGAGTACGTACAAGACAGTAATTTGATGATGCCAATTAAGATGGTAAAATAACTAAATTTATTATTATCATATCCGCGTCTACTCTTACAGACCGCAATCTAATCTAAGTGTGGAGTTACACAGTCCGCGGCGCAGTGTCCGCGAACCCGATTACAGTGCACGCTCCCCCGCCCCATGACAGTCTAATCACGGTGTGTCAAGGGACTTATTACTTTCCGCTGCACGGACACCGTTTACGCCAGAATTCCATATTTAAATCTTATAATTACTGGCCAGCGAATTGATATGGCGAGACTTTCGTACTTCTTGCTCGAAGTTTATAAGGAGTCGTGGAAATGTAAGTTTGAAGACTTGTAATTAGAAGTGACGTAAAGTTAATAATATAGGGGCGTTTGAAAGAATCACGGAAGTTAAAACCCTCATAATACCTCCATTTCCAGAGGACGGGTACCGCTGTTTTATTAGTTAAGTTAAAGTGCGTCCCACTAAAGGAACTTAAGATAAACCACTGGGATACCAAATGAAGAAACTAACAAAGAAAAATACGGTAAGAGCGCAGCAATCGAACGTGGAACACATTAATCCATTGCGGAGGTAATGCAATTACATTGAATAGTTAATTGCTAATGTTTATGTTAGTCTTAGTACAGCGATCGTAAACTAGGCAAACGACTTCGTTTACCATTATACTCTCAGTAGAGATGTTAGATAAAAAGTTGTTAAAACGTAGTAAAGAAGTGATGGTTATAGAGAAAATATTTAGTTATATCCATTTAGAAACTCTTTGAATGTCCACATTCGTGTTTTATGACGCCTTAAACAAATCAGCGATAAATTAAAAATAAATATTTTTTTTTGCAAACCTTGCTTCTGAGATCGTATAGAATCGTAGAAATCGTGAATTGTCGAGAATTTTTAATGCCAAATATAAAATGATTAGTTATAAATTGTTTATTACAGGCTTTATTAGTACGGTCAAAGATAAGCTTTTTCCCTAAAGATTTTAATTAAGATAACACCATAATTAAATTTATTGTATCCCAGAATAATTAAATTTATTTTTCATCCCACCATCTCGGAAAGACTATTTTTATTCTTCGATATCTGAGTGCAAAAGTCGTTTTTATCCTCTAGAGAGACAAAGTAAATTGAATTTAGAACATCGTGCTTTTACCCCCCCTGGCGCCGAATTTATCATACAACTTTTTTTTGATTTGTTAAAACCTCAGACTTGGAACCTTCCCTAGGTTCCGAGTCTAAACGCAACAAAGTATCGATATATGTCGAATCGATATTTTTTGAAAATATCAGCATCGATACTGATATTTTTATTTAAAAATATCGATATATGGGCGATATATATTAAAAACCAAATTATAAAACAAATCAAGTCGACCAAAAACAAAAAATACATTAAATATAATTTGTTAAAAAGATGTTAGTATAAAAAAGTATTCCTTTTTGGGATTTTATAATCTTAAAACTTATAAATGTTTATTGGTCTGTAAAAAATATAGATTTTTATACCTTTTCGATACTTTGAATTTTATATCGAAATATTAAATATCGCTCAAAAATATCGATACATTAAAAAAATAATATCGATATATCGATGTATCGATATTTTTTCAACAAGCCTACCGGAACTTTCTTGGTGTACTTTTTTAAGTCACTAACACCAACATTACATTACCTAACAAAAATATTACACTCAAGTAATTGTAGCAACGTTACTTTCAATTTCTCTAGTATTACATACCTACCAACTAATGTACACATTATGGAATGCAATAAAGTATTGAGTATTGAGTATTGAGTATTGAGTATTGAGTATTGAGTATTGAGTATTATTTGTTATAATTTAAAGAATAGGTATTCTGTAAAACACCTATCATATAGTATTTAATACCTAAAATGAAATAAAAGTATCTTGTGGTTGTAAATGTTTTTTTTAGTCATTTCCTCGCTGAGGTGGGATGAAAAGTTACGTGTTGCACTCGAGTGCAAAGATTTTTCACCTTGTGCTCTTTTAATTCCCTCGCTGACGCTCAGGATTCTAATTTTTGAATCACTCGCTCCGCTCGTGATTCAATTTTAGAATCCTTCGCTTGCTCGGTCATCAAAATTGAGCACGCGGTTAAAAAGCAACTTTGCACTCTTGTATAACAAATAACTATTATTGTACGATTATATTACACTAGACTATATAAATCTAGTATATATATTATTATCTAGTATAATTACGATTGTTGTATATCGATATACTGTGTATACAGCATATGGCTAAAAAGAAACAATTAGGTAATAATGTGGCTCTTAGCCAGAGTTCAGTCATAGCCAAGCATTCAAAACCTTACTTACCTACATTCAATAAACAATCTCAAAATAGTCAGCAAACTTTTGCCACAGAGTATTAAATCGAATACCAAATGAGTGTTAGAACCGCACAAGTAATCAGATGTTAGCAACGAACTAATCCGAATCGATTCCTCACAAATTAACATGCACTTAAAGAACATACACTCAACAGAAGATTTAGCTATACAATGTACGACATCAATTGGTATTTAAATAATTCTCCTTCAAAGGGTTTAATGTGTAGGTAGAGTATAGTATTCTTCATAGATCGACAATGTCGTTGAGATTTTCGATATTTCTTATGTATCTTCAGTATACTAGTAATCTCTGGATGTTACATTATTCAAATACATACATATTGTGTAGGTACCTCTGCCGACCCTTCGAAGAATACATGCGTGATGGTTGTTTCAACGTCTGCGTTACGGATTATATTTTTTTATAAATGCGAAATTAACTGTCTGTCGCGCTTTAACGCCAAAACGACCAAACCGATTTAAAAGATTGGTACACTGATAGTCTAGAGCCTGAGAAAGGACATAGGCTATTTTCAATACGAAAAAAGGGCTGTACGGGGTTGGAATAGGGGATGAAAGATATAAGAAATCCCCAGACCACGCAGTTGAAGCGGCTGGCGAAAAGCTAGTACTTAATACGAAGAACATGAACTAACCTAACCATACGATTTCGGAGAACACAACAAGCTCATTTCACGGAGGTACGGCATAGAGAGCTAATCCTAGTTAATTAGACAGTAGGTATAACTAGACGTTCGATGTAGTCGGACCTTGTCGGACATTCTGTGAGAGAATATTAGAGTGGGGACAACTAGACGCGCTTTGTCTAATGGCAAACAGTTATTTAGGTTTATTATGGATGTGCACGAAGTTCTGATTGTTTTATGTATAGTGTGGTGACTGGATTTTTTGTTTGTGTGTACATTAGGTACTTCAAGGAGCCAATTTAAGCTTTAAGCTTTAAATTAATTCGAGGAAGATATCACATATAAACTGAAAAGGAGAGAGCTCGTTGCGGATTATAGGATATTATGATCCAACTAATGTTTGATTTGATAAAGGATGCCTTTATTTGAAATGCTTGTAAATAATATTATATTATCTTTTTGTATTTTTTAAGCATTTTCCATGCTAAGATTACAAGTTATTTTTAATGAAGGAAAAAATCGGCTGGCGAGCAGGATTCGAACCTGCATATTCTGGTTCGGTACATCAGACGCTTTGACCGCTAAGCTATCGCTACCCCGCTGGCCAGTCGAAATCTTCCTTCACATTCTAAACTTACTCTCTCAAACTCACGTAACTAAACGTAACGTAAACTGTACTGTCAAAAGTAACAATAAAACCGAATACAGTAGTAAAACTAAAGCAATAAGGAAATCACAAGCTAGCCTATAATCTGGTTCCCCATAGCTTTGTGTACATGTCCCGGATGCTGTCAAATTAACGGACACGTTTTCGGACCCGAGCTCTACTAACATGGCCCTTATATCCGAACAGAATTACGCGGATAATACGGCTTTTAGAATGTCCGAATTATTTCGGCCTCTAATGTGGAGTCTGTGGGCGACTAAACTATCTACATTTTGTACACTTATTTGTTATTGGTTAAAATGTGAAAAAATATCGATAAAGCGTCAATATTTTTAATAAGACTTAAAGCAAAAAAAACTAAACTAATAAATAAACTAAAGCAGCACATACCATTACGCCTGTATTCCACGAAGAGTTAGGTAGAGATGTACTTACCCTCAGCTCGCCGGTATGTTTAGGAGCTCCTAGATATATGTGGCATGTACTAGGGGCGAGATTATTACCAGTTACTGGCAACAAATTCTGAGCTTTTATATTCAGAGATTTTCATAGAACAACACTAGAATACAATACTTAACCAATGAATAAAATTAAGTAATCCCAACACGCGTGCAAAATGAAATCGTCAACATAATGATATCATAACTTTTTACTTACAACATTGTCAATTAGCGGGACAGTATCACATTCTTGGGTCGTGTAGTCGCCGGTTCGATTCTCGACAAAACACTGTTGTTTGTAATAAGATTGAATTGATAAATATTAATGTAGTTGTGGAGATTTCTTGCGCGGATTTGTCGCATCGCCATTTTATAAAAAACGTGTTTTGATTAAGTCGTATGTTCTTATTTTAGATGCAAAATGGAGATGAGAATAATGCCATGCCATTTTAAGATTACTCGACACTATTGAAATATGTCGTTTTAATAAACGAGACAAAATAATAATTATATAGTGGCATGGTGGTATAGTCTGAGACGAGATCATATTAGGCTGTATCTTCCGAAAGGATATATATATATATTTTTTTTTTAATTAGCCCGTATTGTCCCAATTCTGAGCAAAGGCCTCCCCCCATTTCTTCCATTTATCTCTTTGTTGGGCTATTTGTGTCCAGTTATTCAGGAAGGCATCCAAGTCGTCTCGCCATCTCCTTCGTGGTCTGCCGCGTTTCCGGTTAAATGTCTTAGGGCTCCAATTCTGTGCAATAGAAGCCCACAGTTCATCCGGCATGCGGCAGACATGGCCTGCCCAGTCCCATTTAAGTTTAGCAGCCTTTTGAGCCACATCGGTAATTTGGGTTTTGGAGCGCAGTACAGAATTGCGGACTCGATCTGTTAATTTGACACTAAGTATACTACGCTCCATAGCCCGTTGGCAAACCTTGAGTTTGGACTTCTGAATCTTAGTCAAAGACCAGGTCTGTGCACCATAGGTTAGAATAGGGAGAATACATATGCAGAGAAAGGATATGCAGAGGTGTAATAATGTACAACCAACTTTATCCGGTAGGTACGTTTTTAAGTCCAATGTTAATAAGCGACCTTTTAAAGCCAGAGTCCATATGCTACCACTGAGAGTTTAATTGAAAAATCCAATAACTTTTCGACCTCGTAATCGATCCGAAAACTTCACGCTTAGTTGGGACCTTTGTGACCGCTCCATTGAAGCAGTTCAGCAGGATATTAAAAAAATATAATTTTAATATGATAGCTCCACAAAGTTGGCGCTCTTTGGGAGAGGCTTACGTTGATTTGATGATGATAGCTCAAAAACCTAATGAAGATAATTTTGAAATAAATACTTAAATTGGGACACAAGTTACATTTATGTGTAACTCAGGTTGTAAAATATAGATTTTTTAAATGATAGTTCCTAATCTTACCTACACGACAAGGCGCAAAAGACTACCTTCCACAAAGCTATCAGTCAATTAATCTCTATACGATTGAAATGTCATGGCCACCATAAAAGGGGATCGAAGATGAAGATAGGGAACTTATTGGTGCCTGATCGATACGTTTTTATAACCTAAACGTTGTTTGTATAAGATGGAATGTCAGATTTAAAAGAACCAAAAGCTTAAATTTTAATACCGTTATTTTTGAAAATTCTATTATGTATGTATATCATTTAATGTATTTTTAAGTAGGTACTTTGGCGCAGTTTTCATGGTTTGAATACGTTTTGTAAATGTAGGCTGGCTGAATTGTCAAAAATTGGCCAGTTAGTATGTTTCGAGCGCGGCCCAAGGTGCGCCGAACAATAATTATTTATTTACCAAATTATCGTCATTGCAGGAGACTTTAGTTACTTTAATTGTAACCTTCCTTGTTAGTGTGCTATAAAGAATATCTATATAGGTATCTATTACCACACTTGCACACAAAGAAGAATCAGATAACTTAAATGACATGACATGAACATGGACATTTAAAATAATTCTATTGCTTGCTATGTTTACAAAGTATGAATTTTCACATTCCCTGGGAAATATAAAATCAAAGCTGGGAAAACGACGTTCAGTTACGGATTGGTTTTATAAAAACAAAATAAAGGGGCATGTTAATTCCCAAAGGGACTCAATTTTCATTTTACTTTTTATGTTAATGCTTACGAGCCAGAAACTTATGCGCAGGTCCCTGCAGAGACATCTCGTAGCATCAAACTGTACCTTTTGCTTACCGAAGTCCTCAATAGATGGCGCCATGCTTCTTACTTATTTAATTTTTTAAGCAATACCAGTATTCAATTATTTCAAATAATAACATTTGGCTTGAAGTTTCTTTATTACTTCATTTGGGAAAGGGTCGTTTTGAAATTGTCAACTAAATTATTGCTTGTTGTTGTTGTTCTTTCAGTGTGTATCAAAATTGTTACTGTTATGTTTATAGTCCAAACAGTTTCTTTAATTATTGATTTCTTTAATTCTTTCTTTATCTCCATAATCTCCTTTTTTGTTTATCTATACTAATATTATAAAGGTGAAGAGTTTGTTTGTTTGTTTGGTTGAACGCGCTCATCTCAGGAACTACTGGTCCTATTTGAAAAATTCGTTCAGTGTTAGATAGCCTGTTTAACGAGGAAGGCTATAGGCTATATATAATCACGCTACGACCAATAGGAGCGGAGCAGCAATTAAAAGTGTTGAAAAAATGGGGGGAAAAAATCAACTTCTACGGGAACGAATTCGCGGGCAGAGGGTAGTATTAATTAAAATGTCAAAAAAGTCAAGTACAATAGAAACAGATACAATTATTTTTAACTATCTACTTTAAAATCTGTATCTTACACATTTTTATTTTACGTATCGTTAAATGCCTGTGCAGTAAAAGACAATCTCATAATAAAATTTGTTCCTATTCTGTATATTAGAAAAATTAGAACCTTTTTGCTATCACCAAAATAAGAACGCCCACACGGACTATGTGTAAAAGCACCCTTAACTATCTCATAAGTCTCAATTAGAGGCAACCGTTACATACATATTAAAGCCACTACGAGTACTGTAGGCAAGTATTACATAATCAGTAGTGGTAGTAATTAGTGTTTGCAAGGATGGAGTGGTAATTATGATGATTTATTTGGCGTAAGTTTAATTTTGCCATCTTGTACCTAACATTTTCATAGACTTTATCATCATTAAACCTGTTTACTTACTGGTCACAGATCGCCTCTCTGGGTGGTAGGCTGAAGTCCAACCCGCTGGCTTTTGTGATGATTTGTGGACATGGCAAGTAACAATGAAGGATTGTCTTGGCGGTTATTGAGGTGTACTTTTAAAATCCTTTGGCTAGTAGTATCATTGTCACTTTATCATTGACTTACTTATTGATAAAAATCTCAAACTGATTGACTGATAGACAATACAATACAGCTCGAACCGGTGGGGCTAGACGCATAACATTTGACACAGTAGTTCCTTGTAAGTATAATTATTATTATTATGAGTATGTAGGTGTCGATAGAAATAGATGGATTTAAAGGATTTAATAGTTTAAGTTTGCGGATGAGCGGACGAAGATTTTATTGGTATGTTAGAAGTACTGTGAGAGGAAGGTATGAAAGTGTTTTGTTTACCTTCTTTTTATTTACTTTACTTTGTTTTGTAGATTTAATACATTTAGTTTATCTGTTACTGTCCTGCCTACAACGTTGTAGTATGAATGCAACCTATGCAAAAATGTGCAGTATGCGGGTGCATATATGACTATTATTGCCATCCTTTTCGTTTCCCTACTATTATTGCAAATTAGAGCAGGAAATATATAGCTTTACGAATTTCCATGATAAAAAAAATCCCCAATTTTTTTGCACACATGGTGTGCAGACTACATTTACTGGATTAATTAAATAAATAACATCTATACTAATATTATAAAGCCGAAGAGTTTGTGTTTTTGTTTGTTTGGTTGAACGCCGTAATCTCAGGAACTACTGGTCCGATTTGAAAAAAAATTTCAGTGTTAGATAAGCTGTTTAACGAGGAAGGCTTATAGGCTATATATCATCACGTTACGACCAATAACGAGGACACGGGCAAAGACTAGTGGTAACATAATATCAGCTACATAGTTAGGCTAATATAGTAAGTTATACGTTTATTACCTATTATTAGTTTAATGAGAAAGATAATACATACAGCGTGCAGTAGTTATTGTATAAATGCGTATCTCATATCGTTTTACCTACCTATATATACATTATATATGTTTCAGTCAGAGTCTCAATCATATTCATGGTATAACTATACATATACAAACTTGCATATATTTAACTTAGGCCTAGGACTATGAATCATAATTTTCATGCTAACAAGAAAAGTCCCATCCAAAAACTATTTCATAATAAGACATTCCCTAACCACAAATTGCTAAGCCTAGTACACATAATAGGCTGTAAATCACTATTTACTATCCTAGCTTACTTATCAACTTGTTACGTAGTAACTACGTCCCGTGGGTCTGCACAGGGCCTTACTTCAGTGTATGTATTTAGGTAGTAATAAACGTTGGTTAGAATAATTTATGTAGGATTTTATGTGCTAACGCTCCCTTAGTATGAGGTGGAAATTAAATTCATCGTTTTGAATCAGAAGATGGAACTGTTTTGAATGTTTTTATTGCTATTGTATGGTGTGATGTATTTTATTACCTTTCTTATGTTCACTTTTTATTATAATCGTGTCGTTTAAAATCTAACAACTAAGCACATGTCATACACGTCCGTAAACAGACTTTTTTGTGATTGATTACAATATTTTGCTTCAAAGTAAAATTGATCGCTGAATTTACAGTTTTTTAACTGTAACTGAGTATCTAAGCTGACTGTAAAAAACTTTTCCGTATCTATAAAAATATTATGAGTTTTAAATTTAAAATTGTTTTAAAATGTATACGTAAGTATTATACAAGGTGGAAGGGACATCGACGCACATCCGAACACCATGAGTCTGGTGACATGACATGATTCTGGACCCCCCTGCGTTGAAATTTTCCGAAACTTATGTTTTTCGATTCCGAAATTTTTTTACTTGATTGTGTAAAAAATCATTATCTCTATGTACCCAAATTAGATTTATAATTAAAAAGATCAGTACTATATTCACCGCGCAGCGTTATAATCGCGTTTTTAGCAATACACTGCGCGCTCAAAAATAATCTGTAATAACCGATCATTTTTTACATGAATGACCTAGGCCATTTTATTTTTGACCTTGAGTGTTTGTTGCCTTGTTACGACGTTTGTGCGTCGATGTCCCTACCACCTTGTATAAGTACTTACTACAGTTAAGTCAACAAGCATTTTATCAATGTGCATCAAGTGTTAAATAAAGCTACCGAGTAGTTAGAAGGTGACCATTTAAATGAACCTATCAACTAACATGACTTCAACATCACTCACTTGCCATAATGGGACATTCCTAATTTAAAACACTACACATTTATGGCCTTAAAAAGAGGGACATTAAAATAACTGTCACACAGTAGAGACTTTAAATATAATGAACTATTATAAATCGGGCAATTAACCATTTTAAAACCTTCTAACATGGACTTATGTCTCGTTTCCTTGGCTTTTAAATAAGACGCTTGTGAAAGGAATTAAAAAGTGCCTGGAAAGCATTTTAAGAGCCGCGATGGGTGTCGTTAGAATTAATTATCCTTAACTAAGCGAGCGTACCCTACTTAACCGCATTAAATAGGTAAGTATAGATACTACTAAAGATGAAGAGATGAATAAGGTTGATATAAATATTTTAGCTTCATCATTACCATCAATTAACCATCTCACACACACATTCTACGTCTTAAGGTGATGTCAATCTCAGCAACTCACTATCTCTTTTCAAATCTCCCAATAAGATATCAGCTCATTTTACAATGGTATCGATATTTTATAACACTGATGACATAACCTTCTCAAAACTGTGTGAACATCATAAAAATAAAGCGCGGGCGGAACACGTAATAAGTCAGTAGATATCATCAGTAATAAAATTTGAGACATAAAACTCTATTGGTTCCTATGACTTTATTTTGTTTTACTTGCTGGGATTTACGTGGGCATAGTTACGATATTGTAGGGCTCTTGTTGGCATCCATGTGTTCTTTTACAGATTTAAAAAACTAGAATTTTCAATTTTTGTTCTTTAATATCAAAGGGCCATATTACAGAGCACTCAAAACTTCATGAACAGCTTTAAATGAAATTCCTGTCTTTGTCACTGATTTTATTACATAGTAAATTAAACCTAGCATTGTATGTGTTTTATACAGGGTTAATAACCTGCATCAATCAATCAGGCCACGATAAACAAACACATATACAAAAACATATCAATGTACGGCGGTGATGTATATAGCATTTTGTAAATATTTAAGTAAACTAGGTATATGTAATCTACTTAATCAATTACAATTTAATCAGACGAATTTTTTTCTATAATATAGTGTTAAATTACTTATTCATTGTATTTAAAGTTCTAATTTCAATAATTTATAAATATGTTATGTAAAGCCGCTTTCTGTGCATGTACCAATCATATTTGGTAATATAAAATAAAAATCAAAAATCAAAAAACCAATATGCTTTGTTTCCAAAAACTTGTTATTATTGTTGCCATCGTTACGTCAAAAAAAATTCGAAACTCTATTCTATACATACCGCCCACCATGGACAAAATATGAATACTAAGTCAATTAAACCGCTCACCATGGCCCATTATTTTGTCCATAACAAGGGTAAACATAATACTTTAGCAAAATAGAATCATACGGTTACATGTTCGGTTATATATACCTACTAACTTTGAAAACAACATCAATTCCTTGAGACACCCAAAAAAAATATGCGGGCGCAGCCGCTTCTATTACTAATAAAATACTAAAATTGTTTATAACATAACTTAAACGACAAACTACTTTCTTAATTGATTACTCATTAATAGGTAAAACACCTAACTTTGACACTGGGCGTTTAATTAAAGCTCACTCACTCACTAGGGGCTCGCCCGTTAAAAAGCGACCCGGTGTTAGAAGCGCTTGGTCTGGTGTAATAACACTTAATCTTGAAATGGGCCTGGAATTTAAACAAGCCTCTATTTGAGACAGGACTGTAGCCATCTCCTCATAAGTAAGAGTATTGACTCCAATAATCCTCTTGAGATGGTATTTGGTGGACTTTATACCAGCTTCCCACAGTCCACCGAAATTGGGAGCGTGGGGTGGTAAAAAATGCCAATTAGTCCCATTATCAGCTAACCAGTCCGCTATCTCCCGTTTAACAAAGGATTTTTCTGCAGCCAGTAACTTTCTCAATTATTTTGCAGCACCGACAAAATTAGTACCATTGTCGCTATACAAATCAGCGCAATGGCCACGCCTGGCGACAAATCTTTTAAAAGCTGCCAAAAATCCTTGCGAAGTTAAGTCACTGACCACTTACAAATGTATGGCTCGAGTAGCCATGCACACAAAAAGACAAATGTAACCCTTGTAGGCATGATGGCCTCTTCCTTTTGATGTCCTAATACTGATGGGACCAGCATAATCAACTCCACTTTGATAAAACGGTCGATTAGGGGTTACTTTCTCGCTTTAGGTAACTGCCCCATAAGCTGTTCCCTAAATTGAGCTGCGTGACGAATGCAGACTACGCATTTACGGACGTACAATTTTGTCCTGTTCTTGACATCAAGAATCCAATATTTAGATCTCAAATAGCTAGTCATCATTTGAGACCCTCCGTGCAACGTTTTTTGGTGCGCGTCTGCTATCAAAAGATCAGTAAGATGAGTTCTTGCTGGTATAATAATTGGATGTTTTATATTGTCAGTGATTTCAGCTCCCTCCAAACTTCCATCAACTCTAAGTATCCCCTCGTGATCGACGAATGGATTAAGTGAAATAAGTACACTTCTTTTCTACTTCTCCAGACTCAATTATGCTTTCTATTTCTTTTCTGAACTGCTTCTTTTGACATTGCTTAATACACACTGTTAACGTTTCATTTAACTCTAAGCTGTGATCCACAAAGGAAATTTGTCAGAGCCGTTACGCTTATACACATGTAGGGCAAACACCCCGCAGTTTGTTTGCCGACAGGAACGTCCCGCAGTCCGTCCTCTACATGTCGAGGTATCCCGCAGTCTACCTCACTCGAGATGATCTGCAGATCACCTCGAGTCTCGTCACGACATCCCGCAGTCTGTCGGACACAGAACGTCCCGCAGTCCGTTCTCTCTCACTAACATGGTCAGGTAAATAAACTGCATAAGGGTTGTCTTTTTGCTCCGGTGGAATAACTTCCATATGCCTTAATTAAATATACTCCTCAATCACATTTGTATATTGACCCTTTAATTCACGGTCTTTTGTAAATTTTCCTTCTAAATTCAAAAACCTGCGTCATGCGATATCCTTTGATTGACCATGTACGCAATCTGGTGTAGCCGTTTTAAAAGGCAATCTCACAATGTAACGACCTGTGGCATCTCTTCGAGTTGTTTTCTTATAGAATGCTTCACATTTTTGTTCTTCTTCGGTGTAATACTTTTTAGGTACTACAGGCTCTTCTAATTCCCAAAATCTTTTCAAAAGGTAATTTTCGTCACATTCTAGAGTTACATAGTTTAGACTTTCACTATAAAAATTGTTCTTCTTTCCCGGAATCGCTCCTGACAGAATCCATCCTAATTCAGTATCCTGAGCTATGAGGGATCCGGGAGGACCCTTAATAAGTCCCTGTTTGAGGACTTTGCTATACACCGAGGAACTCAACAATACATCAACTTTTCCTGGTGTACTCCAAGTAGGGTCTGCTAGATTATATTGTTTTAATTCAGCCCATAACGGAAATTCAACCGTCTGAGAGGGCAGAACTGAAGTTAGCTTCCTTTGAATGTGAGCTTTGACTGACAACGTAAAACTAGGGTTATGCATTGATTGCAATTGAAGGTTAACAATATATTTAGAGGTCAATGCAGAACCTTCGTTATCTTCCCCCAGCCTTAGCGCGGAGTTGTAACAGGTATGTTTCCTTAAACCTAGAAGCTGAACCGCTGACTCCGTGATATACGTAGCCTGGGAGCATTGGTCAAGTAAACAGCGCAAAGTTATTGCAGTACCTGTACTAGTTTTAAATTTCACTAAAGCTGTGGGCAATAAATCATGACCACCAGAAGTGGCAGCTACAGTTGCTACTGAACTATTATTAGCTTCATTTTCCTTGGTATCAGCTGATTGCTTGAGTTCTTCATTAGGATCAGCTGATACTTTTGACGTGTCTATAGAATGTAGTAAAGAGTGGTGCTTTCTTCTACATAACCGACATCTAGTCGGTAACCGACAGGCATAAACCGCGTGCCCTGATCCGAGACAATTAAAACACAATCCATTTGATTGGACGAAATTACGCCTAGAGGTGACATCTTCATTACTAAACCGTTTACAACTACCGAGTTTGTGGTCGGCCTGACAAAATTTGCAAGTTGAAGTTGCATTCGCAACATACAATGTTTTCATAGGACTACTTTTTGTTACATTACTACGATATGAACCTTTACCATCTAAAAACTCCAATGAATGAAATCTCTGTTCAAGAAATTTCTTAAATTGTTCGAAGGTGGGCAACTCTTCCGAAGTTTCATAAATTTTAGCTTCCCATAACTTACGAGACTCTTGATCTAATTTTAAACTTAAAATGTGTATGACAATAATATCCCAAGTGTCAATATTTATCCCTAGATTTTGAAGAGCATTCAAACAATCGTTGCTGGTATCTAGTAATTCTTTAAGAGAACTTGCCGATTCAGTACCTATGTTTCTCTGACTTAGAAAACGCTTAAGTATACAGCCAGCCATATATTTTTTATTATTATAGCGGTTGTTCAACTGCTCCCAACAAGTTTTATAATTGGCACTTGTGATTGATACATTTCGTAATAGTTGCTCCGCTTCTCCTGATAAATGACTTTTCAAATATTGTAGTCTTTGTACATCGTCTAGTTGCTTGTTGGTATGAATGAGTGATAAAAATAAATCTCTAAAACTTATCCATTCTGAATACTGGCCTGAAAAATTTGGCAATGTAATTTTGGGCAATTTAATATTACAGGACTTGTCGTTCGAATTTTCCTTTGGCAGAGAGTGTACCCTATGCTTTATATCAACTTGAGATAACGTTTCCTTCAATTCTGTTTTGTGTTCTAAATATACATCTTCAGTCGACTCATACACTTCTTCTGTGCAGTACTGCGATTTATTAAATTCAGCATCTTTAATACTAGACAATATTTGTTGGTGAATATCTGTAAACAGAGTCCACTGTTTTTCTAAGTTCTCCAGACGTACTTCAAGATAGGCCTTAGTAACACGGTCTTTAGGTGACTTTTTGAAATTTGACTTGGCTCTTAAAATAGTCTTCTGAGTGTCTACTTGAATTTTAGTGAATGCCTCCATTATCCACTGATTATATTTCACCTCATGAACATAAATGACTCACGCGTACGACTTGTTTCGGCAAGATTAGGTAAAGTACTCCAGATTCCTTGCTGTTCCAGTTGGACGTGGAACCAGAACCAAACACGCGGTGACGCCACCACTTAAACTTTACCGGTTTATTTATCCGGCTCTCGAAGGACCAATGTACCAATCATATTTGGTAATATAAAATAAAAATCAAAAATCAAAAAACCAATATGCTTTGTTTCCAAAAACTTGTTATTATTGTTGCCATCGTTACGTCAAAAAAAATTCGAAACTCTATTCTATACAGTGCATGTGGTGTTGACCTGTAATTAATTGTTCCACTTGTAAATGTTACTCTAGTCATTAAATCAGAAATCTAAATAGTGTAAACAATTGTTGGTAAACCTAAATAAATAAATAAATAAACTATTAATCACTTATTTATTACGTGATTGCATAAAGATACAAATTATAAATTATGTCTAATACGTAAGGAATATATTACTTACTGTTATTTATTACACTACGACAAATTAAATCGGCATCCTGTATTATTAAATAAACTCTCAAAACGTATGAATTCATCACGGGCTTTCGAGATTACAAAAATCTTGCCAACAAATATTTGCACTTTTATATACCTATGCTTATGTATCGTATAGTATACGCTTGCTGCCAAATGCTCGTAAATGCTAAACAAGCGTAAATGTAACTCAATCTTTCATAATAAAAACATTACAAATCGTTAGGTAACTGTATGTCATGCTAGAGCGTTGAAAATATTTTATATATTATGGACCATAAAAATATTATTGCTCTGCAGTTTCTTGGTGAAAATGCCTCGTCAATCATTTCTATTGTTTTGTTTTGTAATAACTTGATGTAAACACTGAACGGTAATAGAAATACTCGTAAATATTATTTACTGTGACTCCACTTTAGTAACATACCTGTATAAAAATTTGAGGAATAAATAAAATATTCGATCCCTCTATACAGTGGGATATAAAAAGGTTATAAGCTACAAGAACTAGATATATATATTTTGTATATATACATATATAAATTATGGCTCATATAAATACATATATTAATACATGGGAGCTATTCACACTAAGTAATTTTATTGTTCTACTGTCTGGATTTCTATTAGCCGTAAAAATCGATGTTCTAATTCCAATTTCTAACATAACAATCTAAATTACGTTAAATACTTAACTTAACACTTACTTCTTTAAGATTAAAAAAATTACATTTTCTTAAATTTTTTATCTTATAAATGTATGTTAGGTACCACAAAATCTATTTGTATCACCAGAAAATACAGTTGCCTCTGAAACATTAATTATTTAAAGTCCTCATATCGGTGAATATTATACTCATACGGGGATCTTGAATAACGAGCTTCCGTGCAGATAGGATTACCTAGTTTCAATCTAGCTAATCCTAAAAGGTTTTGCTTCATAACTATTGAGATGGAGAATGGGGATCGAACATCCATCAAAGATTTAGTTAAAACATAGTTTCGCTTCTATTTCTGTAGTTTTCTTTTGTTTCTGTCTTCGCTGCGATGTCAATTAGCAATTCATCTGGAATGAATTCGTATTTAGAATAAAAAAAATACGTGAATGATTATTATATTTAATTAAAATCGATAGTCTGTTCCTTGTAATATTATTGCTCCCCCCCCCCCCCCCCCCCTATTCATAATCAATTCATTTAATCATACCGACGAATTGTGGGGGTACACTAGTTTATGTCTGGCTAACTTTAACAAAAATAGAGTAACTCCAATGCATCCGCCATATTTAACCGCAACATTACAGCAATTATCGAGAGACGACAATTGGAACTGACAAATTAATAGAGAGGTTCGACACATCCCGCCGTTAACTACTAATCGCCACTTCAACTGTGAAATGGTCTGAAATTTTGAATGCATCCGAACGCTTCAAGGATTATTGGTGGTGACGCGGTCGGTTTGAGTGTAATTACTCTATGAACGAACGTGTTCGTTAATTAAACTAGCATCATTGTCATTACGTTTCGACTATGTCCTTCTTCAGTCTTTCAGTGTTCTTCTAAAATTTCTCAGATGAATCCTAAATGCTTTCTTTGCTGATGTTTACACCTATAATAAAGAGCCTACCAGATTTAAAAGGAGTCAACATTCAAGCTTGTAGGTTTTCTGAAGAATATTTCACTATGTTCATTCTAAACTATGTTCAGTTCGCACAAAAAGTTAAATGGCCACACATTTTCGTAGAATATTAAAAAACACGCTTATTTTTTAACTTGCTTTATCATGTACAATAAATAAAAGATGAAACTCTATTTGAGGTCAGACGTTCATTGGTACAACATCACAGAATAAAAAATAATTTCATAATTCTCCATGTAATATTAACTCACCCTAATACAAAACACACTTATACAACACGCTAAGGATGATAAAGCTATATTAAGTTATTTACCGGTAATAAGATAATAGTGTAAGCCTCATCGATTATTCCAAATAAGTGTCAGGGGACTAAAGATGGAGATTTACGTTCTTTCCCCTAACTTTGCACAGATTTTTGGCCAAATCTACTTCCAATTGATATTTGATTTGGTCCCATGATTGCGTTATGCAAGAGGGTGGTCACTGGCCGTGTTCAATTTAATTCCTTTTTATTTTTCTATACCTAATAAGTAAGGGATTTGCTTATATTCTTCTGGGATTTCAGGCTTTGAATAAATTGTTTAGTTTATGTTTTTGGCGTGATTTTTATTTGCCATATTAAAAACTGATCTTAAAATTTTGTGTGATAGTAAAATGACTGCCTCAATGTTATTACTAGGTTTAGCCTGTCTTGTGAGAGTCTTAGATTGTTTTAATTAAACATTTACATGTTTATAAAAGTATTATAATTGGGCATTACTGCAGTTGTTTTATAAATATCATTTATTAAAATCACGAAATACTTAAATAATCACATAATCATCTGGATCATAAACATCTGGATATTAAGGTCCAATGACAATGAATCAGATTTCTCATGTAACATCGTTTACCCCATAATGACACGGAGAAGCTATAGTCGCTTATTAATACGGGTCATGCGGCGTCAAGTGCCAAGTTGGAATGTCTCCAAGTGGGATCTCCATCGAATTTGGCAAGATTTCTGATAGTACCAGATGTCACACACATACACCTGCAAAAGTTTCTAGTTGTCCTCCAAATGTTGGCTTTGGAGGAAATTTTATTTGTCCTCCGAGTTATAATATGTTTTTGATTTGACAGATGGTTTGATTTCTTCGTGATATTTAATATTTTACTGAATTTCTTACTTTGTTGTTAATTTTAGAACTAAAACGGAAAACATAAATGATTACATTTATTTTCTCCTAAATTGTGGGTGCGTTTGTAAACAAATTATTTACAATACACAATACACCCAGCCCGGGTACAGTTACCTGTAGGCTATACAAATATTTGTTCTGTGCGGGAATAGAATCCGCAACCTGTAGCGCTGAAGTCGATATCTCACATGCATCACTGCGCCAAATACCGGCTCAAGTTAATTTTACATGTAAGTATAACACTGTTCGAGTTGAGAATCGAACCCTAGACCGCCAGCGTAGCAGTCGCGCTTACGGCTATGAGATGAGGCAGTTCTATTATGTAGTTATGCAAGTATTACTTACTTAACATCTTTGCAAATAAACTAAATCCCATACAAATACTTCGAGTGATTATTCGCAACATTTACTTCGCCAATATGAAACTAAAAGATTTTTCCTTTTATTTTTAACAAAAAAACCCCCATAATATATGTAACTACATAAATATTTACTCCTTAAGTAAAGTTTGCCATCTCATGTCGTAAAGAACATTATATAATTTGCATAAGAAGTTTGAATGGGCAGGCCTGAAAGCCTCCAGTCGCGTCTGGCATGTGAATTGCTTTTTTATATGCGTTAATATTGACTCTCTTACTTACCTAGCTACCGCGGCTACCGCAGAGCTTACACGAAGACCCCTGACGTTATGCTCCTATTTTACTTTTAAAAGAATTTACTTCTAATGGCCGCCGATTAGTATAAACTTTTATTTTTGCTTTTATATTCGGCCGAGTAAGTGCTCTCTCTCAAAAATAACGGTTATTGTAGGGTTAAAATATATTTCATAGTATGTATACCTAGTTATTTTCTATTGTCTGTCTAATTCTAAATATCATTTTAATGTTCCCTCGTATCCCGAGACTTTTTATGTCCTGTATGTCATTCTGATGTGTAAGTTATAATATTGTAAAGTTTTATCAAAATCCGTTCAGTAGTTTATGTGTTTAATAGTAACAGACATCCATCCGTCCTCACAACGTTCAAATTAGTAGGAGTAGAATAAAATTCTTTACTATTTAGAAATTATGTCGAATATTATTACTCTACTGTACTTTAAGAGCTAAGACATTCATAAGGTTTCCTAATTACATTTTTTATATTAGTCGGCTCATAAATATTAACTAAAGTTTTTCATCAAGCTTTTTTCATGAATTTATGTAGATATTCTTTGCGTAATTAAGTATTTTGTATTTTTCTAGGAGAGAAAATATTACTATGCACATTTATGCACTTCAATAAGGTGATTTATATTCTACAAGAGTAGATGATTTCTTTAAACGTTAGTGTTATATTTATGTTTATGGAGAAAACAGTAAAGTTTACCCCTTGAAGGGGCCGGAACCAAATAATCAAACGCCGTATAATATCGGGGCGTTATTTTTCAACTTTATGACGTCATCTAGTGGCGCCACGGCTGCAATTTAACGCGTCATTCAACAGACGATTCACGATCACGATGTTTGGTGATTTTCAATGGAGTTTTAAATGTATAAGATCCCGATGTGAGCGGCAGTAAGTACTGTAAGTAGTAGAATTAAAATATTATATTGGTTTATATATTGGTTTATATTATATTGGTAGTATATTACTTTAACCTCTGACAAACAATAACTAATACTTTAAATTCGTGTAGACCTCCATTTGTCATAACCTATTATTTGCGACCTATATACCATACATACATACCATCACGCCCATATTCCCCGAAGGGGTAGGCAGAGGCGTACTAATGTACACCCATATTTTGCCCGTATGTTTAGGTCCCATGTAATAGGGGGCGAGCCTATTGCCATAAACCGGGCATAAATCCAGACTCCGAGCTGCTACTGGGAATTTTACAGAAAACCCAACAATACTGCTCGACCCGGGGACCCAGGACCTCTAGCGTAGCAGTCGACCTATAATAGGGTATAATATACATAGACCTACAGATACTCAGCCGCATCTGGTATGTTTGCTTCTAGTCTAGAAGGCCAAGCCCAACATAGTCGGGATTTGAATAGATTCTGGTGTAAAAGTATATAGGATAAACTTTAATTCGTGTATTCGAAAAAGTCCATAAGAAATTGGATATTTAGACCAAGAGATTAATCATTAAACACGCAGAGCAATTGTGTAGAAAATCCAAATTATACTAAGTCCAAAATTAATTATAGAACAATTGTGTAGAGACGAAATCAAATTCGGAACGATTCAAGATAAGAATTCAATTTATGTTTTCTGACTACCCTCTATATCCGCTCCTGTTTTAAATCAAAAGCGCCCCAAAAGAGTATTTGATTTCAAATGTACTGATAAAAATCTAGCAACCCGCCCGCAGCAATTATTGGGAGAGGTGATAAAAATCTGTCAAAACAAGTAAATTATTGCCATGTTATGGGAACTGATCGAATAGTGATTTATGATAGAATAGTTTTTGCTGTAATCGAAGTTATATGCGTGGGAGAAATAGGTATAATTATTCACGCATAATTTGTTCACGGTGACTAACCTTATACATAAAAACTCTTTTATGGAAAGGTGGAATTAATACAGGAAGGAAAAATATGGAAAATGAACACTTATATTTTTTTATACTTGCAAACATTTGAACCGCTACACCACTTTACGGATTGAATTTTCAAAAATCCGTTCTTGGCGAATGCCTACCTCATAATAACTATCTCTGTGCCAAGTTTAAACACAATCCATTCAATTCTTTTAGCTATGTGTTGATAGATCAGTTAGGCAGAGGTGTACCTCTGTGTGAACTGTGGGTGTACCCACAGTTCGCCCGTATGTTTAGGTCTTATGTAATAGGGGACGAGCTTATTGTCATCAACTGGGCACAAATCAAGACTCCGACCTGTTCCTCGGAATTTCACAGAAAAACCTAACAACACTTTGTTCGACCCGGGAATCGAACTCGGACGTTCTAGCGTAGCAGTCGCACTTGGAACCATTGGAACCAACGAGGCGATCTTCGTCATAGTATAATACTTTTGCAGATAAAAGTCTTCATTCAAAAATTGATTTTCTCCTAACAAAACCAAACCTTTAATTTAATTGTACACTCCCTAACACCAGCGAGTAAATCACTCTATTCCACATACCTCGTTACCTAAACACCTAGATTTCCTCAACAAATCCAGGCAGCACTAACATGCACAAAAACCTTTCCTCAGAGCGATCTGATACCACTATTGTTTCGGCTAGCCTGCTTAGCATACCACCCGAGTGTTTACAGTTCATGAATATAGTCTACTCTGACATTCTTGAGTGGCAAAAGTACAAACAGTACCTAAATATATGCTTACTGAATTCCTCACTGCCTCATTGGGCTAGAGAATTCGTAATAATATCGTTAATATAGAACGGCTACTGACTGAGGTTCCAGGTTCGATTTCCACGACGAGCAAGTTTTATTAAGATAAAATTAATGATAGTGACAAATTAATTGATATAGATTTATTCTGTTGTACAATTACATCTCTAAAGAAAGCCTTTATGTAATATAAGAAAGATAACAATAAAGTAATGTAATAGAAAAAAAAATGTAATGTGTAAGATTTATAAGAATAATGTAACAACTACTGCGTGACTTATTTGTTATTTGTCAAAGTGTATTGTGACTAGTTCTGTTTAGGTTCATTTGTAATGTTTTAGTTATTTAAGGAAATTATAGATATATTTGTGTTATTTGTTCTAGATTACTATTTTGTGAATGACTGTTTGTTTCTTTCCAAATAAATAAAAAAGATAAAAAATAAATAAAAAATTCTTAGTATAACCTCAAAGTTTTGAATTTGTGATATCTAGGCGATTAAAATGTTCTTTTAAAATGTTGATTGTTTAAGGGACTTTTCACCACCTGTGGATAGCCGCTAATCATCAGAAAAACAAAGTTTGTATGATATTATCTGATAAGTAATTTAAAAGTTACTAGGAGGTAGTGAAAACATGCGATATTAAATTTATATTTAACGTGACATACTAGATACTACTGCGAGTGACGAGTTATAAGCTTCTAGAAGCTTTCGTACAAACATTCTGTGAATTGTGCAAGTTGGATTGGCCATACAAACTCCCACACAGATCTTAACTGACAGTTACTTTCAAAACAATTACGCTTCCACTTCTTGGTATGTGAAACACAGTTACGAAGCTTGATGAATCTTTGGAAAACAATATTTATACCTTCATACTAAAATAACCTTTAGTAGAATAATCAGACGACGTCTGTGGTCTAGTGGTTCGAGTACCGGACTGCTGATCACGAGGTCGTGGGTTCGATTCCTACAGGACACAAATATTTGTGTGATGAACATAAGTGCTTGTGTTTGTCTGGGTGTTTCTTATGTATTATATGTATGTATTTACAAAAAAAAGTATATAAGTATTATATCCATTGTCTAGTACCCATAGTACAAGCTCTGCTTAGTTTGGGACTAGATGGTGCTGTGTAAAATGTCCCAGCATATTTATTTATTATTTATATTTAATAATCCGAAATTAACAAAATATACTTGAAATATGTATAATGTTATTTCTTTTCTAGATTTTGTGTATTAAAGAGAAGCTACGGTAATGAGTGAATTTTAATTAGCTACGATATAATAAAGACATGAATATTTTCATCATCATCAACCAATTTACTGTTCCTATGCTGGGCACGGGTCACTTCTCAGGATAAGAGGTGTAAGGCTTTAGAGTTCATCACGCTAGCTGCTAAACGGCAGACTTCACATACCGTCGATTAAATCTTTGAGGAATGTAAGTTTCCTAACGATGTTTTCTTTTACCAAGATAAAATACACGTGATGCGAAAAGGTGGAAAGAAGCGTGTGCCTTTCCTTCGAAACCTTGGCATTCTAATGGTCAGATTACTAGGGTATCACTGCTTTGGCAAAGGCAGTCCCTCATTAGGTGGGAGGGATCCATGAAAATTTTTGACAGCCCAAAAAGAGTAAAACTGTTTCGTAGAATGCCCAGAAAAAACATATACGTGAATTCATTCACACAAAATTAAAATCCCATGTGGTGTCCAAACATAAATCTCGAAATTGGAATGAAACTAATTTTTACGGATTTAATATTCACATAAGTGTCAGAAACTAGTATAAGTCTCGAAATACATATTCTAAAGATCTCTAAAAATGTATCCTAACATGTTCACTGCATAGCAAGCCCCTGTATCACAAACGCAGTGGAACACGTTCAGTCTATCAAGACAGACATCATCACGATTCAGTAATTTGCATATAATGACTACTTAAAAAGCAACTAACATGAATTGTATGACTGTTAACTGAATGTGTATCGTGCAAGTTGTCAACGCTCAATCTTTGATTACTTTATTGCCGGAGGATGCGGCGAGAATTATAAGGTTCATGAATAATTCGTAATCGGATTCCATGACGTGGAGGTGGTCTTTGATACGAGAATGATTGCAGTCGTTTAAGGACTAAATGCGGGGAAGAGACAATAGAGTCATCTGTATTGTTTTTTTACAGTAATGGATTAAGTACGATGTAAGAGCATTTCTATTCATCCAAGTAAAGCTGTTATTAAAAAAACTTTCTGTGATACAAAGACGCGCTCTCCTGTTATTATTACGTCACCATAGTTGGTTTCGAATTTGTTTGATACAAAAAGTATGTTAGCTTAAAACAATCAAAAATATTTATATTAGCTTTCGGACATGATTAATTAAAGCAATACTTACATCCTAAAAATCTACATGTTTTCCCTATTTACATACCATCACGCTTGTATGATCCCCTAAAGGGTCACACGAAGGGTTACACTAAAAAAGGTGTACACTGTATAGTGTAAACCCATAGTTCGCTGGAATGTTTAAGTCTTATGTGATAGGAAGCGAACTTATTTCCATTAACCGGGCACAACTCCATACTTCGAGCTATTACTGAGAATTTCACAGAAAGACCCAATAACACTGCTCGACTGCTGTCTTAATCAGAAAAACAGTTTTACACCACCCTAGGCTAGCCAACATACTTCACATTATTCGCAATTTGTAGAACAAAAAAGCAACGGCACCTTGTTAACATATGCATGCTGTTGATACCGTAAGTACACAACTCATTTCCTTTCCCCGATCCGTTCCGATGTAAAGCAGTGTTGTACGGCGCCGGACTATTTCGGTATTCTGCATTCTCTAGCACTATTTTGTAAGACCACACACTTATCGCGACTTTATCGTTGAAACCTTAATTTAATTCAAGTTTTAGTTACGAAAGTGTGTCATTTGTAAATGACTGAACTTCTTTGAAACTTTTTGGGTCTCAATATTTTTTGTGTAAAATGCTTACGCCTTTATTTTTGTTGAAAAATGATCGCCAAGCTTAAACTTTTACTTGGCTAGAACTTTTAAGAAGTACCAAGCTGTTAACTTTTATGATTGATTTTGTAATTTTACTTTGAGATCTTGTGAATTGAGTAAATTATATTATAGCGGACTAAAAATAATATATCTTTATTATCGATTTTAGAACTTTGGATTTAACATTTTTATTTAAACCTGAAAACGATTTCCTTCTTGATTTCATGCAACGATAAATCCAACTCAAACAATAGCGCCAACATTGTTGAAATCAAGCCCACTTGACGCCAATCTAAAATGCTCTTTAAACTACAGCGGGCCATTTTCCGCACACACTTCACTCAATATAGGTTCACAATGTAATCCGCTAGCTGCGAGACCCTTTGATCCTGTCATAGGCTTCAAAGACACGAATGCACTGCATTGTAGAGGATTTCAACTGTTTAGTACAGTTGCGCTTGTAAGCCGGGATTAACTCGACGTGTCATGTAGCCACTAGACTCTGGTAACTAATTGGAGTGGTTCGACTAATGTACAAGTGGCCTGTGCTTTTGTGTATCTACATATAGCTGTCCACTGTCTAGGCTGTACGGATTTGTGCGAGGTTTTTCAACGTTTCGGTCGGTATTTTGATGGAACTTTGCGGAACTATTCCGCTGTCAGATCAGCTGTCTGACTGTTTGCCAGTGTGCCGGGGTTTAAGTCGGCGGTAAACTGAAATATAATTGACTTGTTTTGGGTAGGAATGGAATTTTTAATTAGTCGTCGTAATAGTTGTTTCTTGTTTTACACAAAAATGACGTGACACAGTAAAAAAGTATCAATAAGCTTCCATAAGACACAATTTATGTATCATTGGTAAAAGCAGAGATTAATAAACCAACCGATAACGAAAAAAAAAATATTGACTTCCTCCACACTCATTCTTTATTTCCTGTCTCCTCTACTTTACACCAAAACATGACCAAACGCACCCAACATTTTACAATCCCACTCATTATAACACATTCACGGCCCACCTAAAAATAAAAGAAAAAAACTCCAAAACAAAAATGTCGCCGGTCGCGTCACTCATTCGATAGCAGGCGTCGGCGAATGTCGCGTGTGCCGACGATTTACAGCAGCAATTAGTTATGTACCCGACGTACGACAAACGATGTAGGCTGACAAATGGTCGGCCAGGGTGCCACGACTACCCGCAGACAATGGACGAACTCGATTCGGTCAATCATTCCGTGGTGAATAAAATTATGAGTCAAGCTCAAGACTTGAATGTATCTAAGTGACTTAGGCTGATATTCAGAGACGAAACTAAGCATGAACTTAGGCTTCCGTATGTCAATTTTCATACAGATTTGACATAGCGTTACTTTACGCTTGGCGTCGCCTCTGAATATTAGCCTTAGGGTTAAATCTTACTATGAGTTCTCGATAACTGTGACACAAAGCTCACGTGGAATATAAAACGAAAAGATTATTCTGAGACTACATAATTATATTTACTGAAGATGTCACATTTTACAATACCCACCCTGGTTCTTGATATTATCACGAAAAAACAGTTTAAATTAAGTTTTATTTTTTACTATCATGGAAATATCGTCAGAATAGACATTCTTATCTGTGCAAATTGCATATTGCATATATTGATATGTAATAGATAGAGTATCATCACTATAGAAATGGCGCTAATTCCGATAATAAATCGATATTAGCGCCATTAATTAAAAAGCTAATAAAAATTCTAGTCATAATTCATTTCATTAGTAAATATTTTATACATGTAAAATTAAACTTTATCATCAATCACTACAACTTCATTTTAAAAAGTACATACGTATAGACAGCCTTTTATATTTTATACGTAGATGGAATATAGAAAATCGTCGAGGTGTCATGTGCAATGACAAATGAGATCTATTAGTGGTGAGATAGACACATTTCGCAATGTATTGGCAGCTGGCTGGCGCGAATGCCGAGTCTTATCAATCGTTCATTGCGATCATTTATTATTAACAGCTTTTTGTCTGCGATTCCGTTGGATTTGATAAACCATGCTGGCTTTTGAGAGGCAGATTATGATAATAGGATAGTCGGATTTCATGATACATTATGAACATCCACAAGTCGGTTTAGTACTTAGCATTATCTTGGTTACAAATCCAGGCAGTTTCATCACATCACCAGCCCGTATTCTTCAACTGGATGTAGTCTCCAATGCCTCAGCTCTTTTCATCCAGTTGCTGTCAGCTGCCTTCCGCAAGTCGCTACTTCACTTCGCTTGCCTAGTTTCGGTTTCTACTTATGAACTCGTTTGCTCCAACGCAACGGTTATTGGTTCTCCGAGAGACGTTGCATGCAATTTAGGTTAAGAAAAGTATTATGACAACGTACAAGCTCTGCTTAGTTTGGGACTAGATGGTGCTGTGTAAAAAATGTCCAAAGGTATTTATTTATTTATTAATTTATCCTCACGGTAAGATGGCGGTCTTATTATATAACTTGTTTTTCTGAGTTATCGGACGTCAGCACCTGAAAGTATGACAAACAAGTGCTTCCCATTTGTGTATCAAAATATAAATATCTATTATCACAGGGATTGCAAGTGGACTTACTGAACAAATACGTATTTAATTCTTTGTTTTTCACTGCTTTAAATATTACTGATTACGCTTCCTGTGTACAGTTCAATCCTGTCGTTAATAATAATTATGTAGCTTCCTCCTTTCGATCAGCATTTTACATTTTGACATAATAATTATTTATTCTTACTTGTTCATATGTTATTAAGTTTGTTTGTTGACCAATCAGAAGCACAAATATACTAATAGCAATAATATACTCAAGTTACGCAGTAGAATTTAAACAATAATCTTATGTTCTACCTGGGAATCAAACCTATTTCCACTAAGCTGCTGCGCCTGTGACATTCTAGTTAGTAATAAAAATAAAAATGATCCACATTATAACACGACAAAAATATTTGTATGAATATTTAAAATGGGTCATATTCATCGCTCTAGTTATTGGCAATCAGCGTCGAGAGTTGTTCATATTGTAAACAGTTCTTTTGCAAGTCAAAGAGCAAAAGCTCCAGGAAAATATGAAATTAATGTTGGAATGAATTTTACTAGTATAAACATTTAAAAGGAAAATTCAATTGAAGATATTACAAACAAAACATATTTTTGTAGAAGTTTTTTTTATTAATAAATAAGTACTTAATCCTTCTACAAAGTTACAACAAGTATTTAATAAATGCTGGCTGTATAACTGTATTTCCTCATGTTATCCGTATTGTATGATTTATCTACAGTTTCGATGATGTAAAATTGGATGGCCAATATCTTCATCACTTGCAGAAGATTTTGATTGCAGGTTTGATTATAAAAGATACCCTTTATTCAGGTTTAATGACTATATTTTATTTATTTATTTATTTATTTATTTAAACTTTATGTACAAAAAAATAGTACACAAGGCGGACTTAATGCCTTATGGCATTTTCTGCCAGTCAACCTTTGGGTCAAATGGAAAACTTGTAAACACGGTAAGTAGGTACATGATATTAGTTACCTATAGGTAACTTAACTAAATTTATTATGGAACCACTAAAATAATAATTTTTACTTATATAGGTACATCCAATAAAACCTAATTACATATATACTACTAAACACATACAAATATATATATATATATATAAACTATGCTACTATAATATATATATATTATATATAAATATACATAAGTATATTATTTAAATAGAAAAACTATAATAAAGAAGTGCGACAATCATAACGACGACAAGAAAGTTTTACTTACGGTTGAGGTAGCGATTTAACAAAGTATTCCCTTACCTTATGTTTAAAAGTAAGTTTGCTTGCAGCTTTTCGGATATCAAGGGGAAGTGTGTTCCAGAGTTTAATTAAAGATATAGCAAAGGAATTAGACATAAAATTGGTGCGATGGGAAGGGATTTCTAAAATCAAATTTTCCGAAGCGCGTAGGGTACGGCCGTGGGCGCTACCCAACCATTTAAAATGGCATTTCAAATACTCCGGAGCACATGGATCGTTGATTAAAGAGAAGAGAAGGCAAAGAGATCTAAGGGATCTCCTCTGGCGGATGGGAAGCCACTTAAGCTGGGACCGATACGTGGATATGTGGTCATACTTTCGCAACCCGTAAATAAAACGAATGCAGTAATTTAAGAGGCGATCCAACTTATTAAGTAGTTCCTGGGATAAATCTGGGTAACAGACATCAGCATAATCAATCACAGGAAGCACAAGTGACTGGACCAAAAGGGTTTTAATGTTGGGTGGAAGGAAGTGCTTAAATCTATAAAGAGATCGCAGTGAGGCCGTTACCTTATTACTAACTTGATTCACTTGCTTAGTCCAACACAGAGTGGTATCAATATATAAACCCAAATCCTTAACGTCCACGGACAAGGGAATAACTTTATTGTTGAAAATGATTGGCGGTAATAAGGATGTGTTAAGGGTTTTTATATAAAAAGAGCTACCGATAATTATAGACTGGCACTTGCTGACATTAATGGAAACTCCAAATTTGTTGGACCAATCCTGAATCGCAGATAGATCGGCATTGATTTTTGTAATGCAACTATTCAGACTGTAGGTGTCAGCCTGGGCGTAAAGTTGCAGATCGTCAGCATACAGATGATAAGAGCATTTAAGTAGAGCAGTTATGGAATTAATAAACAGTGAAAATAAAAGTGGAGAGAGTATACCGCCTTGAGGTACACCAGTATGCATGTAGCACCAATCCGAGAACTGTTGCATAACACGCACAGATTGCTGGCGACCACGAAGATATGAAGAAAACCAATCCAGCGGTAACGACGAGACTCCACTTTGTGAAAGAATGGCAAGGAGAATATCGTGGTAATTTTACCAAAGTAAGATGAATTAGTGTTGTAGATATTTATCGGAAAATGACAAAACCTCTCATACAGAGAAGTGACGTAGTTGACAGAAGATGTCATGCATCATCTACTATCAAATATTCGACACAGCGGCAGCGTTGTCTTCGTTGTCATGTTAGAAAAACAAAAACACATCTACAACAGACATCCAACCTCATACCCACACAGATAACGAAGAACATCTCACTAGTGCTAAAACATTTGACACGTATTGTTTCAAGACAACCGCCAACGTGATAAATGAACTGTATTAGCACCCGGGTGACACACTTTGCGAGTTCTGAGGCATTCACTATCGCATCAGCTGATCTGATAAATAGATGATGTTGGAGATTTTCTTGTTCTTAACGAAGTTTGAAGTCTAAAAATAATTACTGTTTTTTCATCGTGGATGCGTTTGCGCTTGACCACAATCTCACCTTATGGTGAGTAAACGCAGCAATAGATGTGGCCTAAGATGGACCGCGTTTACCTCAATCACTCTGGCTTTGAAAAGACCCATATTGTAGGTGCCAGGGAACACAGTCGCTGGAAGAGAAGTAGTGGCTGAACATGGTTACGGGTCTGGATATACAAATGTGGATATGCAGTTGTGGTTTGCAAATTCACCACGAACTAGGAGAAAAGTCTAGAGAAGGGCAAATCAAAACTAAATCGATGAGACAGGCCAACCCGCATTGGGCCTGCGTAGTGGACTGTGGCCTAACCCATCTCATACTGAGACCAGTTCCCAGCAGTGGGACAGTTAATGAATTGATGATGATGATAATGATGAAATCGATGAGAAAAAATTGCGTGACAAGGATTAGAACTCGGAAGCCAAACTAAGTACAACTTTAATAAACGTTAGACAACAGCTTCTTTATTTAAGATTAAAAGCAAGCCTACGGACTGCTTGGAGGAATGCAGCTACTGCAGATTATAAATACCTACAACACCAGTGGTAGCGTTGCTTATTGTCATCTCGTCTTGTTGTCAGTTTTTACTGGCAACACTACACTTCAAACAGGAACAAAATAATGTTAGCTTAGCACAAATTATTGCCCAGAGGCAGCATATTTGGCAGTGCTACTAACCCAGATGAATTTCAGCAGAGTTCTATCACTTCACAATAACTAATGACAGCTTTATTCGTAATTAAATTTACATTTACTGCCAATATAATATGGTAAGAATCATTTTAAAATGACGCTGTTTTTCCCTCAAATATAGTTCTAGTAAAATTTTAATGGAATTAACAAACATGTTCACAATTATAATGACCGGAAACTGTTATCAATATTCTATGCATGTTTTTCAATGGAATATTTAACACAATATACATTATTGTATTCCAACAATCAGAACAGAATCCAATTCATAGAAAATGTACTGTTATTTGCAATGAATTTTCAAATAAGCCTCATTATTGGCGTTTGAACTGGAAAATTATAATTTTAACTAGCTTTAGATGGCGTATGTATTGTATGAACTATGGTAATGTAGGGAACAGAATTATTGGGTGTTGGTGTAATACATTTGTAATATGTGAGCTTATGTACTATCAAAATGGTCAATAGGTAGTCTTTAATTTAGATTAGATTAATTAGAATTAGTAATAGACTAATAATAATTTTATAACCTTAGGACGTCAGGTAAACAAAGTAATATACGGCTACGGCTTTAGTGGAGACCAAATCATTATATTGCATTTTATATGCTACATAAGTTGCTGAGTTTTGGGCCGGACTAGTGTGAGCCCATAATTATTTTCCATCGACACGCAAAGAAAAAGATAAGAAGGTTCATGAAATTACAAAAACAAACGCCCAGACTTAGAAGGACTCAGAACATGGCACTAAATGTTGTTCTGCAGGAGAATAAAAACCCACCGCTTAGCTGCTACATACATTAGACTAAGATCATTAGGTCATTTTACCATCAAAATGATTGGTCGTGGAAACGGCTGGGTAAGTTTAATGAGGATTTAAAACGTTTTATTAAAGGATGGCATGTAAATTCAGCAATGTGAACCCGCTGGCGAAATGAGGCGTATTATAAATATTACAGTTATATTGAATTATTCACAATGATGAGCGGGGCCAAAGATCCTATAATGAGTACTAAGCTAGAAAGAGGCCATCCAATAGACTATCACCCCAACTCAGAGACGTCACTTAACCTTAATGAATCATTAACAAACAGTGGCTACTATATCTTGACCTATTTTTCCATATTCGCGTTTGTTGTCAGTGTACTAAGATATACTGGGTGTCATTAGCTAATGATTCATTAAGGTTAAGTGACGTCTCTGAGTGCGGCCCTAGACGATTGCGAATGTTGGGCCTCATTCTAAAACGCTTAGAAAACTTCTATTAATTACGTAGGTATGTAATTAATGTTTTAAATATAGGTAGGTACTCCTGTGTGTCATTGTCATGACAAAAAAGTAAGAAACCATAAGATTCAATACCTATTTCAGCTGAATTTTGAATTGTAAAGGTAAAATGTAGTAACATTAGAAGTATCATCTGCCTCTTACTCTCCTAACCGGTTGCCTGATGGTATATTGTAGTTTTAGATAAGAACTACTTCGTCTTATCTTAACTCGTTTTATTAGGCCGTAACAAGAAGAATTACACCAGAAGAAATCCAATGTCTTCTTCTATTAATGTAGAATTTCTCGGTCGCTTTATATAGAAAGAAATATTGTACCAATTATAATAGTCTTTGGGCAGACGCGCTTTGTTGTGAAGACAGTTGATTTGGAGCCTTAAAATAATATTCAAAGAAACGCAGCTTTCTAGAGATTATTTCGTCAAGGCGTTTAGCAGACGGCGCCAAGCGTCACCAAGTGAAATATCGCTTAATTAATGTTAACAAGCTAACTTATTTTGCGAGTTCAAACAACTTTATAAGTGATAGAATAAAGTTCAGGTTTGAATGTTTTAATTGTAAAACTAATGTTCGTTACGTGAAATGCACGTGTTTAGAGCAAAGCGTAGTAAATCAAATGGACCATGGCGAATGAACGCGCAATCAACATTCTCTGATGTCTGACCCTTTCCTTGCTCATTTGAAATGTTGCATTCTATAAATCTTTTGCTTGTAAATTGTAGGTCTTTCCCAGTCCTATGGCCATAAAACTAGTTTTACGATTTTATAAAATCAATGACAAGTTTAATTACAAATTAACGGGCAGTTACTAAGATTTATTTTGTGACTTTGTAATAGTTTAATTTAAATATTATGATGACAATTTTTTGAAACGCGTATATCATTGGGATTACGAGTTTGTACAACAAAAAGATGAGATAAACCTAGCAAATTTACAAAATCCAATTACATACTTAGCATAAAATTATGCACTCCATAATCTTTCATAAAAGGGTTACGAAAAATCTCGTGAGAACGTGCACATTCTCTACGCCGGCGAACGTTAATTCAAATTAAACCGCTTTGCTCTTACTAAAATGTTACTAGCAACGCCCTTTATTAAATGAAAGCGAAATTCCGCCCATCGGCTCGTTCCGGTCCGTTGCGACGCATTTCGTATGCGCATTTAATGCAATCATCTAAGCTAGTGATCCGGAACCGTAAATATTTATGCGGACCAGCTGACTTGACGATACCCAATGATGGCCACGTAAATTAACTTCTAACTTTGTTATGTGAAACCAAAATTGGTCTAGAATTGCTTGTGGAGTTTACGTCAATGCTTTGATGGGTTTTACAGGTTTTTAGATTTGATAGAGAAGTAGATCGATAAAGGCGTACATTTAAGCAAAGAATTTGTGGTGTTTAAAATATTGTGTCAATGAAATGAAACCGTTCAAATTCACTGTTGAAATTCATACAAGAAGACGTTTATATTATTCACATAGTATATGTGAATCGATTGATGAATTACCATTTGGCTATCAAAACATTGTCTCATTATGTGCCTGAAATATGAGCAAGCAATATGATGTTCATTCTGCATTGGCGTTCCAATATTTTCTGTGTAAATATTCCCAATTTCCTGAACTAATTCGTATGGTAATGATGAGAACGAGTTGAGTAGAAACAATAATAATTGAAACAGTCTTATTTTATGTGAGCTCCAAAATGGTTGTATTAGGGAGAAAACACGCACTGCAGTGGAAACGTATTATCTTGTTTGTGAATTGGGCCTTTCATGTTATTATAAAGGAAGGAACAAAATGGCTGATATGTTCTTGTAATAAGCAAGTGGAGATGATGTTATGAATATGAATCCTTCCAACAATTTTCCGGGAGTGGTTTGAATCCTTTGAGTATTGTTCCTTTTCTTGGCATGCAAAGCTCTGGTAGAGATCTCAGTAGAGCCGAATGATTTATTATTGTTTTAGACTTGGTCAGAGTTGGATTAGTTTTATAGAGCTTTGGTTAAGTTTTATTAAAAAAATATTAGGCTAGTGACCCTAAGCGCGACTGCTACGCTCGACGTTTACGGGTTTGATTCCCGAGTCAAAGAGTGTTATTTGTGTTAATGTTATGATATTCTCAATAACAGCTCGGATTTTGGATCAGAGTTCGTGCCCGGTTAATGGAAATAGGCCCACCCCCTTTTACATGAGCTGGCGAACTCTAGGTGTACATTGTACGTTTCTGCCTGACCCTTCAGAGAATACAGGCGTGATGGTATGCTTTAGTTTTTCTAGTTTTGCCCAACACAAATTACAAACATTTATCATTGAAAGTTTTAATTTGTATTAATACCATACTAAAATATTCATAAGCCCAGATCAAGGGAAATATTAGGTGTAGGTACCTAATATTTCCCTTGATCTGGGCTTATGAATATTAGTGTATAAGCTAAAACTTCAAAATAGAGACTTTACAAGTTAAGCACAGATGCTAAGTCATACAAGTAAGAAACAAGTAAACGATAATGTTTAAGCCTTGAAACAAAGTAAAGAACACATGGAGGGCTTTAGGGGATATTCCCGATAGAGACATGAACCCTACCATTGGTCATTTACGTTATAGAAATTGAACTTAAAATAGATACGATGATAGTTCATAAGATTTAAATAAAATATAAATAAATAAATATCTTGGGACATTTTACACAGCACCATTTAGTCCCAAACTAAGCAGAGCGTGTACTATGGGTACTAGAAAATGGATATAATACTTAAATACTTTTTTGTAAATACATACTTAAAATACATAGTTACACATACATACACGTTAATTGATATAAATAATATTGAAGAAAATGTTGATCAAATGAGATAATTTGTGAATTATCTATTCATCATTTATTAATTTTTTCTTAGTATTCAGAGATATGTCAATAAATTTGTTATAAAGGAAAGTTCACAATAATGGAGTTGTTAATACAAGATGTTTATCTAAAGCCAAGAATAGTATTACCGTGATATTGTAACCACTTCTGACAGAATTACGCAGGAACAGCCGAACCGGCAATTCGTAGTGGCTCTGAAAAGAGCAACTTAAGGCCTTTGACGACAAACTGCACTCCGGGCTACAATCGATAGACAATGGATTGTTTGGCTTTTGTTCGCAAATCGTAAAGCGCTCTAGACTATCTTAGAAGTTCTTTGAAAACGTTTCTTACACTGAAATGTATTGTGAAGTTTTGTTTTACGTCTTCATGACAGCGTTGACTTTGTAGTTCGTCGTTCAAGTAATTTTCTTTTTAGTTAAAGTCCAGTTTGGTGTATGAATCCTATCGTTGTAAAAGATCTTTGTTTGCTCGAGCAAAATCCCTTTTCTTATCAAGCTCTTCATAAAGATAGTGAAACAATCGTTTTATAATATCTGATTTAGAAATTTCAGTCAATATTTCAATATTTAAACTGAACAAACTTTCTGGATCTGAATTCACTTGAAGTTTAATATGGAAATGTATTAAATTTGATCTAACCATACTGAACTTAGCAAAAATAACAAATCAAAATATAACTACCATGTTTATATTATAAAGGCAATCATTGCTTGATCCTGTATCTACAGATACATTGAAAATTCACGATGCCAATAACAAAGCAGTGGAGTATAACACAAACAATCACGTCAGTCTATCCCCTGCCAATGATACGTCTCTCAGGAGGAATAAAATAGCCTCATTTGTGACACCAATGCAATCCGTTTAATTCGTTACGCGGCAACCCCCCACGATAAAGATCGAAGCGTTTGGGATTAAAAGAAAATTAAACTTTCAGGGAGTGATGTCAAACCCCATGATACGGTAAGTTCTGCAAACGAATACACTGATCTAACAAAGTCTTTATTGGTATTGATTTTAGGGCTAGATTGTATGAAAGAGGATGCAAATACAAGATTGCAAGTTATCACCACAGACAGTGGAACTGATTCCTAGCCCCTCAAGAATTTATTCCACGTTTGGGGCGTTCCTTTGGTAACGGCTGCTGATTGTGTGGCTTAATTAAACTGCATTATACAGGGTCTGTGCAATTTTGCAAGACCAGAACACTTTTACAATCGAGTGCTGCTAACGAAATTGAGTGCAATCTTTATATTTTCTTAATTGAGTCTTTGCATTGTAAATTTTGTTTATACCTACCGTATATTTTTATTCAGTCTTGTTTTTATTTATGGTTATAGGAATAAAACCAGTTCAGTTGAGCTTGTTTCGTTTTAAAGGCCTTCATTTGTTTTATAATAATTGGATGCACCTGCTGCATGGACTGTAGCAATGTTGGCGTCCTACTCTTGATATGATAAAGGGTTAGTTTACAGATAAATACTTTTGCATTGTTTCAGTTCTATATATCTATTGTCAGGGCAATCAAGATTTGTTCACAAACCAAATTTGAGGTATGAGTGATTATACAAATGGTATTTATTCTTTATAAAATGCCTTTTATGACAGATTTAAGCTTAAAAAAGAAAAAAAAAGCTTTAGGGTAAGAAAAAATGCTATGAAAAGCGTTTTTTAGAAATCAATATTCGTGTAGGTAAGTTTAAATAATTTAAAAGTCAAATAAGAGGATGACGGCACGCGAACACTTCAGTATTATACACAAACATATAGATTGCTCTACAAATATTTGAATGGCGTGTAGTATGAAATGGTCACGTATTTTTGTTTGCTGTGATGCAAGATATTATGTATTTTTGGCCCTAAAGCAAGTTCATGGTTTCTTTTACTTTTGGTGTGGTCTGAGCGCCACATAAATTACAATAGTCCATTTGCATTATTCTGCATTTCTTTCAAAGCCTAAAAATTCTCTTACCGGAAAATGTTTAATGGTACATGCTTAGTAATTTTGTAACGACTAAGGGTTTAAGGAAAGTATGTAAAAGATAAAATAATGAACCAGAAAAGGATTATTATTATTATAATATTCCAAAGTGTACCATGCCACATTATGGCGCTAAGGAAATGGTTCATGTACTCGTATTAAATTAATAAAATGGTTTTCTTCCGATCTTTTAACAAATATCTTAGAATGATTGACATTACCCTCTTCAGCGCTTAGTATAAACTGCCGAACAAAAATTCTCATAAAAGCAGCATGAGTGAGCAACTATGCGATATTGATATAACCTTTGCTAAACTATGATTGATAGTGTGAAGCTGAATAGAGCTTTATCGGGTAGTACAAGCTTATGACCGATTTGTTACGATATTAGAAAATTTATTGAACGCTTCTGAAAGATCTGTAGACGAGTGGGTGAACCTTTATCACAGAGATTCTATTATAAAAGAAGTATTCCTTAATACTAGTGCTCGCTCGGTGCTTGAAATTCCACTATAGGTATTATATATTTAAGAAAAAAAATGGTTTCCAAATGTATTTTACATAAATATATTTTGCATTCCTCCTGGCAAATTCCATATAATAGGTATATAATGTATTATCCTTCTGCACCCCTTCTATATACGAACTATAACTGTCCTTCATACTCCTCCCTCTGCGTAGTTTTCGTACCTAATAAAGTGCACAAAGTTTTTATCTCACGTAATATTAGGTATACATACTAATTGAGACATGTTTAAAAAATAATATTGCATTGTTTTTAGTATTGGTATTCGCATCGCGAGACTTAAGTGGAGATGGGCAGGGCACTTGGCAAGACGAGACGATCTTAGGTGGACCAAAACAGTTACTGAATGGTGGCCAAGAGATGCAAAACGATCGCAGGGCAGACCACCAGCCCGATGGTCGGATGATATTGTGAGGGCAGTAGGGAATCTGTGGGTGCGACTTGCACAAGATCGGCAAAAGTGGCGTAATAGAGAAGAGGCCTTTACTCAGCAGTGGGTGTTACAGGCTGAGTAGATAGATAGATAGATAGATTGTTTTTAGTTGTATGCAACATCTGAATCCAAACAAAAACATAAAATGAAAAATTACCAGCATTTTCCTCATTTACAATCACAAAACCAAACACAAACAGAGGAAAGGTCGTTCGGTCTTATTAGTATTACCTGAAACAATATTTGCACTAAATGAGAACGTCCAAGTGTCAATGAATCAGGAGTGAGGGCTGCCGAAGAAGCCGCGCGGTTGACATACGCTTGTGATGATAGCTCATTAAGAACAACCCACGTCGGGCCAACACCCGCAAATATTTAATTTACACTCGGAATATGAGCGAAGTTATATAAGGCTCAGTTAAGACAGTGTAAATGGGACAAGAGAAACGTTGAGTTATTAGTTTGAGTAGATAGAGTATTAATTATAACATACAATCACACTTTTATTCATAGAAATATTTAACAACATGTATTTAGTCCAACAGTTCTCCGGTGATATTTGTTTTTAGACCCTATCTGTAAATGAACAGAGTATAAATCGAAACTCTGGACGGCGAAAATTCCTAACAGGTAATCGTAATAATATACTTTATCTAATCTAAAAATCTAGCCCAGTTCTCACTCTGCAGCCATACCTTACAGCTGCTAGATCAATGAGGTAATAAATTATACAGTACCTATAGCAACTTTTCACTTGTCTATGATTAAGGTGAAGTTTTAAATTTGGGTATACATATTCCAAAAAGGTTTCCCTACTATTGCAATAACGAATTATTAATGTCACAATAGTTCATAATGGAGCTATTAATTCGAGAAGTAGTAGTTATAAAGATATATGGTAAAAACTTAAAGATTTATCTTTAACTAGCTTTCCGCCAGCGGCTTCGCCCGCTATCCCGCGGGAATCATACATTTTACCGAGATAAAAAGTAGCCTATGTGCTATTCCAAACTATAATCTATCTCTGTGCCAAATTTTATCCAGATCCGTTCAGTAGTTTTTGCGTGAAAGAGTAACAAACATCCATCCATCCTCACAAACTTTCACATTTATAATATTAGTAGGATAGGATAGGATTTGTTACAACCTCATAAACACGTTGACTATATAAAACTATGTGAAACGCTGGAAAAACGGCGCATGATGTATCTAACAACATTAATGTACTCATTTATATTAAAGCACCTACTGTTTAGTGCAACAACAACAAATTTGGACTATAAATTACCACAGGGAACAATTAAGATAACCCGTTTCAAACAGAACTAGATGCCATGAATCACTTAAAATTCATAAAGCACTACCGAATGTGGGCCGTTGTTGTAATCTTACTTTTATCTTACGGATACCTTCTATCCCTCGTATGGTAAACATTTTCGTCGTACAGAAATGGCTGTGTGATAAGCCTAATCTTAATGATCCAGTAATATGCCAGCAAAGTTATGGTGGTTTTTAACAACGTCTTTATCGGCAACAAAACACTCTTTATGCTGCTTTTTAGGTTAGTTACCGTTTTATTGTGTAAGATTATAATTTGTTTTATCGCTGGATCTGGGATAATTGGGTGCTTGTTTGTCGAGTTTCAAGAACTTTGTTTAATATATACCTAGTTCATGTAGTCAAAATAGTTTTATTTATATTGTATTATTATCTAATAATACACATTTTTACTAACTTCGTATTTTTAGTGACACAGATGTAGACCAAGAAAGGTTTTGTTACATTTAGCAAATACTTATTTTAAAAAATCATTATTATTATTATAAGATATAAAAATACCTATATTGTCCTAATTACCTAATCAATATATCTAATAAGGTTATATCTATCAACTCTTGTTTATGATCTTAAGATACTTTATTATCGTTAAAGTTTTATGACATATACATACCTAGTGACAAAAACGTATTCTAAGATGTGAGTCAAGTGTGAATTAAGCATTTCCATGTGACTCTTGCCAATTCAACAGTACACGAGATAGAACGGCAAACCACAAAAGACAATTCAACGATGTGCAAAATTCGTGGGTTTTGGTTGTAAAGATAATAAATATATCGAAAAACCAATAAAACAGCGGTGATAGCAATAAACATTGTCACATTATCATGAACACAGGAGTCGTTAAATTTGATACTCTTGTAGTCACACTCCGAAACGCCTTTTTTCACACTGACTCACAAGCGGTTTGCGATAATCGCAGGTCAAATATGTGATCGTCGTAAAGGATTGCTGTGGTAATTCTTCGAAAGCTTATTAGATATTGGATAATTTATGAAGGTGATTTTTTAGATCTGTCTGTGCCTTCGTTGCTGTGTCACCTTTGTAATCTTTCGAAGGGACTTAAGCATTACAATAAATGATAGTCTTTGTTGAATCGTATGTCATATTAAACGCTTTGTCAGCAATACCAACTTTAGTAGTAATATTATTGTTTAAATTATTACCTATTGTGCTTTTTAAGTTTTTATCTTTTTATATATTTTGTTGCATTTATTTTCAATACCTATACAATACATTACTTACGCTTTTATTTTATTATATTAGTTTATTTAAAAATATGCATATAGTTTGCATAATGGGTATGTTGTGATTCATATTTTTGTTTATATAATTTCCTAATCCGATGAATAATCGCGTAGTTATTATCGGTTGATACACCAATATTTCTTTCATTCTCAGAATCGTAAAATCACATACTTTACCACATTTTTATCACCTATAAAATACGTCTACTTACAAATGCCGCGACCACAAAAATGTATCACTGAATTAGTCATGCCTCTTATTTTACTATCAATAGTTTAAGCTGGCCATTATTTGCGTTTTTTTAAAAGATCAATGTATGTTTGAACTGCTACGGTTTTCTGCGAAACAGTTTTTTATAGTGATATCCGTTCCATTTGTTTTGGCTTTTAGACACGGTTGTGTTGCGAGTCATGTAACTGGTTTTTTAAACTGTTAAAGGGTTAGATTTTATTTTCTTTATTTTTAAAGTTTTTGGTTTCATATTCATGGTACCTGTACCTTTATATTATGTGCCTTTCTTTTATTTATTACATGTATATACAGATAAACAATTAAATATCAAAGAATTGCCTAATAGAAATGCGTTACCGCTATAGACACCTTAATGTCATAATTTTTACCTTGACTTATCTTACATTAAAAAAAATAACTACTTATCTTATTCTTTTTATTTCTCCTGTAAAAACTCTAGCGAATTTGTTTATGAATATTACGATTTAGTTATAGTTATTATAAAATAACCAACATACTATTGGCCTATTACTAACCAATTTCACGTGGCCAGCAAGTTAAAACTGAATGTAATTACGGGCCAATCAAATTCCATAACAAATCTGCTTTGATCGTTCGTCGTTATCCCTATACACGAATTATTTATAACTACCGATAAATAGTCTAAGCGTATCATGCAACTTCCTTTCCGATATTTTGTTTTTTTTTTCTTTGTCGAGATAATAATTATTAGGACGTCGCTTCTTAATTGAGCCAAAAATTGGATATTTTTGTTAAAAAAAATACATTTTTTAATAAATGCACACTAATGGTATCATAATCAAAACTCATAAAGAAATAATACTAATCCCAATTTTAATCCTTTAAAATGCTGTGTCTATTTGACCGAAACTAGATTTACACCCTTTACATCACTTTTAGAAAGAAATACATCCGTCCCTATACTAGTCTATACCTAGCTAAACATAACAGATAAACACCCTCATATACATATAACACTCATTAACTCCTAGTTAACCAAGATCGACCGAGCCAATTTAGTAATCCTTTTTTGGTCCAACACATCCTATATTGTTACATTTTATTACGTTAGTATATGATTTATTCATCATTCAACGCGCCCAATAAATTTGAAAACAAAACATCAAACAGTGTGTTATTAACGTTTCAATATGGATTTATCGTGTTTGTTTGATCATAAATATGAGATGTTGTTAACATGAGTGAGTGTGCAGTTTATATCGTACAAAATACATAGACTGGATTGCCTAGGGATGTTCTTTACATTATTTACAATATTTTAGCTGTGATTGTTGCTAAAAAGCAGCCTATTGAAGTAATAAGACAAAGAGACATTAACGTTAAAAGTTGCACAATCTTAGCATTTACAAGCACAATTTTAAACATCCAGAGATTTTCATTGAAATAAATAAATATCTTGGGACATTTTTACACAGCACCATCTAGTCCCTAACTAAGCAGAGCTTGTACTATGGGTACTTGACAGTGGATATAATACTTATATACTTTTTTTTGTTGTAAATACATACTTATAATATATATATAAGAAACACCCAGACAAACAAACATCTAAGTTCATCACATAAATGTTTGTGTCTTGTGGGAATCGAACCCACGACCTCGTGATTAGCAGTCCGGTACTAAACCACTAGACCACTGACGTCGTCAAATTCGTCGACGAAATATTTTTTTCATGGGGGTATCAAACCTACTCATAGTGCAGAAAATGATCAGTTCAATCACTGCGTCACTACATCAAACGTATTGACAAAATACGTATGAAAGATTGCAATTCAGTCCAGAGTCTTATTTAAATGTTCTGAAGTCTATAGTAATAATTATACGCAGTAAAATGTTTTAGCCCCGGGTGCCCAGCCCACCCGCCGCTCTATGTCAGTTTTGGTTCAGTGTAAACTTAAAATTTATTTGACTATAAATTCATTTTGAAGATTTTGTTTGAAGTTAAAACTGATTCTGTCTCAAAATGGTTCAGGTACTTACCTAGTTTTTCTTTCCAAACTTATGAAGTTTGTTAAAAATAAAACTTATCGGGTGATAAATTATTTAACAGAACAATTGAAATATATCTTCACATATTTAATGCTAAAAACTTTGTATGCAAGATTATTTAATTTTAATCAAGAAAATTCTAGTTTTCCGATTTTTTTAAATTTAGTTCTAGCACTTTAAAATTACACTGCACTGTTTCGAATACACGTGTCGCCATCTATAAGGCCAGTGTTGTATCACGTGCACACACAACAAACCACACTCCACTCCACAAACATGTAGTTACGCTGCCCGTATAGGAATGCACCAACGAGCTAACACTCAATGGAGTAGGCTTTTCATTTTCCAGTTGATCTTGTAGAAAGTAAATATTTTGATCTAAATTATTGCTTGATTGAGAGAACAATAACGATTTAGACATTAGAAATTTTGGATTTATCTTTAGAGTGGATGAAAGGCGACTAACAATAGGGATTTATAATACAAATGTTCAAGTGGAAACTCCTAGATGGCAAACTTTATACTACATTGACCTTATTGGTGAGGTCCTATGTATGTATGTAGGTACGCTAATAGTTTTACCACTCAATACTTCATGATAAAAGAAAAATAGAATCTTATCGATACTATAACTTTTCAACAAGCGAGCTACTAGAACGTTTTCGGAATCATTGAACAAATTAGTACCAACAAAACAAATGAAAATCCAGTCACTCAGTATATGAACACAAAATTAATACCACCCGGAACGTCGCAAGTACGTGAGGAGTGTGCAAAGTTACTATTAAATTAACTTAAATAGCACCGAAGTGACCCAAAGAATAATTTACAGTAGCTCCTTGCTAATGAAGAATAGTGCTCTCCCGACGACTATTTGTACTAAACTTGAAGCATTAAGATATTATAACCTTGATAGCTGTTTATAATGCCCCGAATGTTAAGGAGTTTGGAGAAAAAATACGTAATGGAGACGAGGTGTTTTTACTTTTGGATGTTTTTTTTATTCGTAATGCAGCGAAAGTGATTGTAGTCATTTAGCTTCCTAAACAAAAAGGTGATACTATACTGTCATGATGTTTTAAATTTAAATATCGGCAACGGATAACATAAATGGGATAAAACAATACAAAATTTAGTCCCAATAAACAAAATTAGAAGATCCAATTCAACCGACGACACGAGGAAACACAGAGATAAAATAAATTATTGTCATATGCGACCGTTAAAATCAGCCATTAAAATTATTAAATGTCATCACTAACCGTACCAAATAACTCATAAGTGACGTATTGAAATTCGTATTAACAATAAATAACGATCAATTTCCTACAGCAATAATTCATTAGAACAAAGCATTTCCAAGCCCAAATAAAATATCGAAACAAACAATTATAAAGCAGTTATCATACAAACATCGTAAATTTTCTGTTTTATCTGTTTCAGTTACTTCGTCATCAATAAATCAATTGAGTTATCTTACGTCGATAGAAAATAATTAGAAGTTCCTTAATTATTCTGCTTTTTGTCGTCCGACTTTCAAGATAAAGCACGTATCGAAATATTTGGATGTTTTATTATCCAGTCGATTATAGACCAATTATTTGAATTACTCGTCTAACTGTAGAGATATTGGGAGTTGAATGCTTTATTGGATTTACTTTGAGTAGCTTGATGTATTAATTGAGATAATTATTAAAGTTTTCAATTTCATACTTGTTTAAGGTTGGAATGTAAGTTGTATTCTTAATGTCTCGAAAATAAGGTTCAAAATCAATGAACTATTTATAGCTTTGTTTATTACAATGTGACCTATTTCGTGTAATTGTTCGGATTCAGAACAAACAAGATATTTATAGGCATAGGGGAATGAGAAACAAGGACACGGTTTCTAGATACAGAACTTGTCTTATCTGTCATCTTGTCTAGACAGAGACAAAGGCAATACAATTGTTATAGTCCATTGAACATGTATTAAAAGTTTTGCTATTACCAACAAGCCTATTTCTATTATAGACTAGACTATATATAGACTGAGTGTAGTAGTCTCCCCTATACCTATGGGCTTAAAATCTTTTGACAATAAGAGAAAATATTAAAGATAATATTAAAGATAAAATATAAAATATTATAGATAAATACTCCAATTGACCCTTTCAATCATAATAAACATGATTAAGGGTGGACTAAATCAAGCCACCGACTGATGTAAGACAGGATTGCACAAAAGGGTTTCCGTGAAGCCATTGAGCCCTATAACCAGCTCTGTTAATACCAAATTAATTCACGTAACAGAGGATACACGAATTGCAATTAATCCTTACATGCACCTATAAGTTTAATATACACTGATCGGATCTCAAGGTTTACAATTACGGAAGTCCCTTAAAGGGTCATCTCCATAGTATAGCATTTCGGGACGACATGTAACAAGAAGCTTACAGTTCTAATTTACGCTATCCCATTGAGTCCACTCGTCTCCCCAATGTCCACTTGTTCAATCTCAAATTGTTCAGAGTTTGATATCAAAGGAGCACTCCTACGAAGTAGTCATCCGATATGGGATTCGAGTGTAATTCGCAAAATCCTTCTTGAGATAGAACACTTATGAAGTTATGGGATTCTGATATTGGTTTCAAGGCTGTTTGTGATACCGACGATATCCTTAATATTTAATCATTGGAATTGAATAGTTTTGTTTCTTGTTTAGTTAAGTTATTGCGACACAAAAATCTCTGTGTATCTTAATTATTTTTTTACGTAGCAACTTTTATGTCCCACTGGGCAAAGGTCTCCCCGTAGTCAGTTTAGAATTTTCTATCCTGAGCTACTTCATTCCACATTCAAATTCAAATTTCAAAATATTTTATTTCAATTAGACCATATAAATAGGTACTTTTGAAACGTTAAATTAGTTGCACGATTCCAAAAAAAGTGGGTCTTATGGAGAAGAGCCGGCAAGAAACTCCATAGATACTCTTTAATTCACTATAATTAGAAATTGGTCTCATATACATATAATTCCTGCGGCTAATTAATTGCTCTTTAGGAAAGGAAGCATAACATCTCAAAACCCTACCACGAAGTGTTTGCAGTTTTTGCGTCTTTTACAACACGCTCTTTTTTTTGCCATTGTGTGTAGAAGAAGTTAATAATTATTATCTTTGCCCCCACGGGAAAAGTTTATATATAATACAGATTCCTATCAGAAAGAGTAGTCTAAATCTTTATTAAACCAACAGTTCGCATCCCATATTAATACACCTACCTCTGCTAATACAAACGATCTAAATAAATCACACATTACAGTCCTGTTCTGCCAATTAAACTCATATGTACTTTTAATTACAAAAGCAAATGTCCGACAAATAGGTCGCCAGTTCAAACAGCCCTGCCATTAGACCCCAATCACGAATAGGGTAATCGCGTTAATTAATGCCGTCCGTCATTTTGCTGCCACGTATTTTCCTGGAGGACCGCACTGTTGTGTGTGGATCATTGGCATGTTTGGTACAGCCACCCTTTTTGTCCATACCTGGGATTTAGTTTAAATTAGAAAATACATTTTGTATTTTAGGAGGGAGGAGGTAGGGTGGAGTGTATAAAAATGTTTCGATGTAGCAGAAGTATGCAAGAATCGAAGAAAATTGTGTGTTTCTACCTAAGAAACCATACAATAGCAAACTCTGTGCTATATCTCGTGAGTAACTAAATTATATAACTACAAATTTACTTGCAAAACGAGTTCCAATTCTCTTAAAAAAAAATCGAACAACTTAACATCAACAGCCAAAGCTACTTGTAGAACGTAATGATTTCTCCTTTGTTATAAATACTCCAGAAGCCATAAAGTAAACCAGTTTACAAATTGAATGTATTTCCAACTTCATCTAAAAGTTCTGTAAAAAAAAAATACTGTAGAAGGAGAAAATTTTGAAGGAGTTGGTTGAGATAAACGGGAAACTTATTACTCACAAGAGTCAACTTGGTTGACGGTTCATTTATTTTTCAAAATAACAATATACTTTTCAAGTGTAGAATTTGTATTAATTTTCTTGCTGCAACGTGAAGTGTTGTACTTAGCTGTAACAATTTGTTTAGTTTATTGACTTGTATGTTTTTTTACTCACTGTTTTTTAATGTTTAATCGTACAATAATGATATCCTGTCGAGGACACACACACATCTATGATCATAAATGATATTTGTTAGACTCAATAGAATAGTAACTAAAACACGTAGTTTTTTTGATGAGGGAAAAGTATATTTTTGTGAAATTGAAAATATTTGAAAATCAGGATAGATTATAGGATTATCAGCTTCCAAAAAAAATATATATCCATACAATCATTGGTAAGAAACAAAGCTCCTTTGGATGTAAGCTTCTTTTCATTTTAATTTTAAACAGTAAAACAAATAGAACTAATGGAAGTCATAACAAGCATAACTTACAATGTTAACATTACTTTAACGGTACCGATAACACCAATAAGTCAACAGCAAAACTTTTTATGGACATTTTATTATCTATCAAAGTTCATTTACAATAGACATTATGAGTAGTGTTATCAGCTTTGCACAACAACAAGTAGTTTAAATTATTATGCATCGTTAACTTACATTGCATAGTACAAACATATTAATTGTATTAGGTGTAGTATTAATTAGAAGAATTAACAAATAGATTCATAAAAAGAGAAAAAACTAAAATACGTAATAATAATTATGTTTTTGTAAATGCTTACAAAAACGTTTTGATAATTACATGTACCTAGGAATTACATGTAGGTGATATAATATAGTCCGCGGTTTTCAGTAAAATAATGTTGATGTAGTGATATCCTAATGATATGACTATCGAGTAGGTAATAAATTATAGATTTCTTAAAAAGTGCCATACCTCTTTTGATGCGGTGGCGTGTAAATTCTGCCAACCTGCACTAGAACACCGCAATGGATTACCTTTAGAATAACGCATTTAAGAAGCCAATTCTCAAATGCGGGAATCTAAACTGTAAATGTGTATGCTATACTGTAGATTAAAGTACCTGTTAATGTAGGATAACATAGTAAGTTAAACTTTTTCAATTACATTTTATAGAGAGTGTAGCAAATAATATTTAAGTGTCATTACTTTTTACTAGCGCTTAGGTGCAACATAGATTGCCACAGCGTAAAAAATCCAAAACAGATTTATTTTTCATTTGCACAAAACTGTAAACTTGGTCCTTTGAGATTTTTTTGTTTAGCGCAGCGTCGACTGAGCGCATTATTATAACAAACAAAAGAAACACCTACCATAATAATAACTCTTTACGAGCGACCTCTCACGTTACAAATTCAATTTTGTTCTTTAGTTGCGACATGCTCTCCCGAGCGTCGTATAAACTTTAACGCATACTTTTAAAATAAACCGGCAACTTTCATGTTTGCATCAACTCTTAAAGGAAATTGAAACGATTTATTCAACCAAGGTTATTTGAAGAGAGGTATTTTTGAACATGAGGCACTTTGCTGGCGTTGTTGTGTTAGAATTTTTATTGCCTATAAGCTAGGCGTAATAATGGAAATAAAATTGTATGGGCTACGACGATACATTTTGTAAACTATCGCTAATAATGTGACATGGCTCTAAGGCACCAAAGTACACCTCTTTCATAAAAGCACATATCAAACTTATCTAGGAAATATGATAATTCTGAAATTTGTACTTAAGTTACAGTATCTATGTATTATAGCAACAACTAGAAAAATTGGCAAAAATGAACACATTATTCGTCTTAATTCTATAAAAAAAAATGCATAAAAAACTGGTAAGTAGTTAGTTTAAAGAAAAATGGTTTCTGCGATTCGGATAAGTCTATAAGTATTTGTAATACTCGTATGTAGACTTGTTGAGTTTTTCATGATAAATTCAAAAGGCAACGGTCGGTAGCAAATTTTAATATCTAGTTCTACCTATATTTTATAGCAAGTCCCTTAAATAGTAGCCGTCTTAGTTCCTTTATTGGGCAAGCGAACCTAATAATTCGAAATAATGACACCAGTGTGTGAACCAGTAAGTGTCTATAGCAGATGACAAATTAAAGTAGTTACATATAACTGAATTTAATCTTTATCTTAAAGAAAAACTGTATCACGAAATTTTCGGTAAGAGCTTGATTCCTAATCAAACATTACCCACGTCGATCTGTTTATTCGTTCTAACCTGTAAGATTCTCTCTAGCTCCTCAATCACAAAACTTTCTAAAGACCATTTCAAACATTCCTGGAAACACCAAACGAAGCCAATACGATCGCATAAAATATTTACAGATTAGGCGTGGAAATGGCAAATGAATCCCAGGACTTTGTTAGGCACATATCCTGTTCTCCGTCGCCGGATAACTTATCACGCTTTAAATAAATACAAACAAGACTAACGAAGTGCCGAAGGAAAGTTAAAAGCGTCTGGTAAGGAAGGAGTTTGTTCCCTACTACTGGTTTTGTATTTGGATGACGTCGCTGTGTGGTGAATCGATTTCCTAGTTCTAATTGGATTCTTCAAGTGGGAAATGGAGTTGAGAAAAACGGTTTGAAGTGTTGTAGTGAGATATAGAAATATTGGTAAAAAAATATGATTATATGCGTAAAAATATTTAAATTGCATAAGATCTGCGTCAGTTAGTAGGTAGTCAGGGTTTTAGTGGTATTATTTTTTTATGAATTTATAATGTGTGTTGTTTATTTGAGGCACATGACATGTGCCTGAAGTTGTCTTCGAGTGTATTATATTGTATTTACACCTTAATGAATAGTGCGCACGTCTACAAATCAAGTTATACATTTCTAGTATGTAAGTAAACCGAATAAAACGGAAAGTCTCCCCGTGCAACGAGCTGACATTGTATACAATGTCAAATGTCAGTATTTCGTTTTAAAAAATATTCCTTAGTAGGGGTATAGAATTTATTAATGTTAACGAACCTCTCGCCACTCCATTAAATCATATCTGACCGAGCGGTTAAAAATGTTACTTCTGGCGACAAACGGCTAATTTTGGAATCAGTTTTGTATTCTTTTGACTTTGGTTCTTGATATGCATAAAAAAAATATACATAGTATATATCTTTTTGTATTTTCTTTTGCATTTTCCATGCCAGATAAGTTCCAAGTTATATAAACAAAAAAAAAGGTTTTTTTTTCATTGTTAGCATTAAATTATTATTGTCACGTGTCATGATGCTGATTGTCAAATTTTATTATTCATATTCAGCCAATACATAAATATATACAGCCATAGTAAATTATTTTAGCAAAAGCGAACACATTTATGATAAACCTATTAAAATTTAATAAGCAAACAGCTAAATATAACGTAACATTTTTGTCGTCAACCCAATCGGCTCGCGTTTGAACAGTCAGCCACCCACACCCATTAGCGTGAGTTGTCGTGTATTAATGACGATTCTGCTGCCTACCCACTGTTTACACTGATTTACTTAATTAAAATTTCTTCACGATGATATAGCGACACATTTTGTTTTATTACGTCATCACTCTGAAGTCTTAGAAGACAAAGCAATCTTTGAGGTTATTTTTATCTGCTTGTGTATCTACGATACAATTTGAATTTTCATATTTTTAATAACGATTAAGATTAAAGTTAATGTCATCATCATAGAGAAAAGTATATTGATGCTATTATGATAATATAGCGTTACTGGCAGTGACTGTTCTTTTAAAGGACCATTTTAAACATTCTCAAACCATCTACTAAAATGCAAATTATACTAGAAATGTGTAGCTTCATGTTTAACCTTGTATATGCTCACAACCCTCACAAAATTAAATATTATGTTATTAAAATAACAATATTTTCAACTAGTACAGTAAAATAAGATGCGTAGGAGTCTCATAATATGACACAACACATAAAAGATATCGCCAACGCTACGGAATTTATTAAACTAACGAGCTTTTAGATACATTTTCTACTAATAAAATCTCAGTTACTTAATTTGGTGGATGAAATAAGAAAGATAACTAATTAACTGGCTTTAACATACAGTGACCTTGATCAGCGATAAATAGTTTAACTGGATTTTCAAGTAATCAAACTGATAACATTATACGTGGTTCCTCTATAACATTAAGGTTTCATCATCAACCCATAAACTGTCCCACTGTTAGACCTCCTCGGAATCCGGATCTCCTCTCGGAATGGAAGGGGTTAGGCTACAGTCCACCGCACTGGCATAGTACAGGTTGGCAGACTTCACACGCCTTCGAGAAAATCTCTCAGGCATGCAGGTTTCCTCGGGATGTTTCCGTTCACCGTTGTAAGCGAGTGATATAATTAATTATTAATACGCACATGATTACGTAGAGTCGTGACCTACGACTCGGTAGTCCAGTGGTCATATCCCTAGGATATCACTACTACCACATTAAGATTTACTTTTATAAAATTTTAAATAGACACCCATGGATTGAATTAGAAGACAATTCCACCTATTCTGATTGGCATCTCGTATGACGCTAGAAAAGATCTGACTTCCTCGGTAGGACTTCTTGCGGTTTGATTAGCTGGTGGCCACCTTTACGGTCATAAAGCATCTTTGTGTGTAATCCAACTTAGACAGAGATTATTCCGACTTTTACTCGTGAGAGCCAGTGCTCCGCTCCGTTACTTTGGTGTTGATAGGATCGACAATGCATCAGCAACGCTTCTAGTGGTGCAGTGTTCAATATGTCATCGCCGTCATCGCTGTGTATGGACACAGGTCGAGAGATTTAAAAATAATTATGCAAGTGTAACGGAATAATATCTTTACATAAGTGTATACAGTCCACATTCAAGTACAGCTATATCAATACAGAGCTGCTTACTTTCCATACACTCGACCAGGCTCATTGCTCATTCAAGTAATGTATGCCTAATTGAATATGGCTTGAATTTCATATTTAACTAGAGTGACAGGACCAACAAGACTTGACTTCGCACGCTGATTGTGGCAAGGAATCTCGGGTCAACTCATTTGACTCCCGTCTGCTTTCTCTTTTACACAAATTTATTTCAGATATATTTGTCGCATGTGGCCATTTGTTTCAATATTTATGTGATTGCAAACGGTTGTGGCTTACGTAAGCTTTCATATGCAAATCTTGTCTTATATTACACGCTTTATGAGTTGGAATTGTATGACCCTTTATACATTTTAAACGATAAAATGACTAGTAATAGAATCTTAGATCAATAGGCATTATTAGCTTATAACTATCAGTTCGCTTATTCAAAAGAAAAAGAGTCGTATCTTCACTGTATCACACACTAAAATGAGGCATCAGTATCAAAGAGATTCTATGGAATATCTGGAGCACCTATCTCAATATGACAAAACCTGTATTCTGTCTACTGAAATCTAGAATATGATCTCTAGTGGACCCAACGGATGTTGTCCTGCCGAAACTCAATCACATGGCTACTAGGCCACCACCTACCGGGATCCAACAGCTTAAACTCACACAAAAATGACGCCAAAGTCGGGTCAGCCTTTAGTAGTTCAATGCAACACTTCCAGAACAACTGCGCTGACTACGCATCAAAGATGATCTTATAAGGCAAAATCAGTATCCTTATAATACTGATAGTTAACAAAACATACTCTTCATTTTCATGCCTACATCATAGGTTATACGATTTCTAATTTATATTGAATAAATTAATAACAAAGCATTTTATTATTTATGATACAAAGTAATCCACAACCTTGTACAAAATCTATGTATTTACACGCTCATGTATTTATTTACACAAGTTCTTTGTGGGATTATGAGATGGAATTTTCTACTCAACCGTTCCGTTACACATCACATACGATCTTTGAAGTGTTATACCAACATTTTCTATTGTTATAGCCTTGGCATCATAACGCTACAATTCAGTTTATTTGCCTACATTGAAACGAAACGATCTTGTCAAAACATTAACAAACGATTTATCTGATTCGCTATTATTATACTCATTAGAAGCTATAGTATGTCAAGATTTCTAAATTGGTAGAGTTCGATTACAAAATCTTTTCTTGTTAAAGTACTACTGAAATATTTTAATTGGCCTTGACATAGTTGCATCTGTGACTATTGATTCTGTTCTTAAAGCTTTATTTACAGTAAAAATAGAATCCTACTCATTTTCCAGTACTCGTTTTTGAGTTGCTTATGTTTCTGATACTTACGCGAATATTAGACATTTTGATGTAAAACTATTTCTTACGGATTCTATCGCGTTTATTATAAATCCTGTCGTGTCGGACCCTTTACAGGGTCCATGGTCACAAACGTCGGGATTTAAATTATAATAAACGCGATAGAATCCGTAAGAAATAGATTTATTTCAAAACGCTTCAGTTTCTTCAAAAACGAAATCATATTCTCGTCAGTATTTATTTTTAAAGCTTCTTAAAACTTGTGGAAGTCAATCAATACTTTGTCCCAGCTGCATGACGATAAAAGTCGTCATACAATGCATGGCGGTACAGAACACAAGTTCTGTAGATATTGTAAGGGAATATGAATGTAAAGATAAGTATTTACGTTCATACATATGAATGAACTGTAAGACAAACTGTTGTAACCGTTGCTTATCTGTTAGTAATAGTTTGTTTAACTGGCAAAAGTTCTTAAAGGAAAACATGAGTTTTAGTGTTCAAGAGAATACGCTAGGTCGCTTCAAACTTTGCGCATTTATAGTTGGTCCTAGACGACGTTGATAAAAATGCATGTACAAATAGTGTTTGTGATAATATTAATCGTAATAGGAGTCAATTGGCTTTCAGTTTGTGCAATGTATTGGAGTTGATTGAAGAAATGAGGTCAATATCCTTTTATTGCCCAATACAATCGATCATTGATATTGATACCGTCAAAAGTTAAATGAGGATTCTATGTATTTATCTCGGAAATTTGCAAATCTTGTGTACCTATAGTGTAAATATGCTCGACGTGTGACAGAGATAGATATAGTTTTATATGGTTTGGCAGTTTAGTGTAAAGTGTAAATATTATAATGCAAAATAATAATTATGCTTTAAGAATACTTAAGTATAAGTATTACATAAATACACACCAATGCGAGTAGGTACTTATAAAAACTTGCATGACCATGGGTTTTGAATTAGTGATGCGACTTGACTCTGATTTGTCAATCGAGTTACTTTACAATTACATTCGATTTTTCTGGGTTGAGAGTGGGCGAGTAACTCGGGTGATTATTATAGAACTCATCCTGAAGATTATTACTAAGATTATTATGCTTTCTGCTCTGAACTCTTCACAAAATGAATTTGGGAAAATTCTGTCATTATAATATTGACTCGAGTCCGTCCGAGTGCACTTGAGCCACTCGAGTAGCGACTCCAGGCGCAACACTATTTTGAATACATGTCTAACGTGAAGATAATCTTAGATCTACACGTAAGTCTTCATACAGTATTATAAAGCAGGCCTTAACTGATATGTCGTCTGCATAAAATTTCATTTGGCCATTGACCTTTACTTTCTGTCGAACACGCACTCAATTTGGGAAACGTTTCGCTTATCAACGCGATGTTAGATATAAAACAAAGATGATATCTACTTTTACCTAACATTTACTACTTAATTAATGTTTACTGTCACAAGAGACCTCAATGGAGACAGAGAAGCAGTAAATGTGATGTAACGCCTAACTAACCGGTGTATCGTAAAGCTAATCATAAGAACTATAAATTTAATAGTCTCATTTATAAGTAATAAAACTACCTATAAAATTTCAATGCGACGGCTTTTGAATCAATGAGCTTTATCTGTAACAATTGAATCCATGACTTCAAACGGAACCGTGAATAATCGGTCATATTCGTGTTACAAAAGATTGTCTGGGCTCATGCGTTTGAAATGTATGCATAGAAACGCATCGTAAATGGTTTTCATGGTTTTAATATGTACCTATTTAGTTTCTTGTTTTAATGTTTCGTGAAAATATAAATGATTTTATTAGTGATAATTTTAAAGGTACTGTTTATTATTAAAATTACATTTAACTTCATTTATTTACATCTCGAATGGGTGCCTCAATTTAAACGTCATTAGGTTTGGTTGAGTCATTTGATATTTTGGTTAGAACAAAAACAAGACCACATTCAATTTTGTTTGCCACACCAAATGTCATTAAAATTTTTGATTAAAAAATTCTCACGAGGTACCAGCTTAATAATTAAAATAATAGTCTCATTAAAATTACATATAATATTTTTTCAAATACAGAGCGCGTCAAAGCCACGCGCTTGCGACCGCAGCCCGCGACCTTCTCTCGTTTGGTGGTAACCGCAAAATTATGCGCTTGAGCGCCTTGTAATGAGACCTAGTGTGACAACGATTTAGAGAAAAATTTACTATAATTTCATAAGTTATTTTTAATGAAGGAAAAAATCGGCGGGCGGGCAGGATTCGAAACTGCGCCTTCTGGTTCGGTACAATACTGCCCGCCCGCCGATTGTTTCCTTTTTTAAAAATAACTTGTAATCTTAGCATGGAAAATGCTTAAAAAAATACAAAAAGATATAATTTCATATTTCAGTTGTTTTTATTCGTCTGCTGCAATCCGACTTTCTTCTGTATCTTTAGGCTGTATCTGTTATACGATTCAGTAAAATAGATGATTGCTGTAAAGAATAATAACTAATAATACAGTTACTGTTGCATCACCTTTAGCCAAACTAAATGTTAGATCCTATAATATGCAACGAAGGGTGACCACGTATGCTGCAAAACATTCAAAATACTGATATTGTATAATTTATACCGCGATATAATTCGTAATATCCCTGCGGGTATTAAAAATAGATTTATTTCGACATTATTGTCATACACTTAAAGTTCAACTATAAAGAAATAAATCAGTATAGAATCATACGATTGGTCACTAAAAATACAATAAATCAGTAATTAATAGTTCCTACTCCTCAATAAAGCTTGGTGCTCCTACTGACTGCTCGCAGAGATACTGTGCAGATCAAAAACATATACCGCAAATGAGTTTCGGAATCAACTGAGTAGGGTGAAGCTTTCTTTATACAGTGATTATCGCAAATTGCGACTAACGGATGCCCGCAGCCTTGTTTTTGCGAGTTTATCATTAAAATTGTGAATGTGGTTACCGAGTCACTGTGAAATGTCTGTTGATCTTTTATTTAATATTAAAGAATGGTAAAAATTACGTGTAAAATTTTATAAGAGAGTCAAGTAGTGTGCCAGGATCGTAGCAAGTGGAAATTTATAGTGTATGTTTACCCCTATGGGAAACAGGCGTGAAGCTATGCATGTATGTGGTAACTACCTCAGTAGTCTAGTGGTTGTAAGGCCGACTGCTACACTAGAGGTTCCGAGTTCCGGTTCTTCGGTCGAGGAAGTGTTATTGAGTTTTTCTATGAAATTCTCAGTAGTGGCTAGGCCTTTGAATTTTTGCCCAGTTACTGTTAATAGGCTATGGGCCACACCAAGATTTCCTCGGTATATTTTTGGGCCCAAAGTAAAGCCTTTGTGACTAGTAAATGTCTGTTTCTTTATTAAAAAATTCTTAGCACTAGCAGGCTGGGCTCTAAAGGTTGCTTCCGAGAATTACATAATAACGAAACCCAATAACTACCCGGTGAATAGACAGACCCTCATTGTTTAGTAACCATTTATAAACCAAATCTACTTATTGCAATTATTACATAAAAATATTGACAATAAATACACCTACAAATTGAAGGCAGTATATTTAGACACTAAAGCTCACTGAGATACTTGTACGTTATCGTCAATTTGTTCGAAACTCCGCTCTATTATTCTTATGATAACTGAGCATAGTGTCGCGCTCAAACTGTCACCCGATTCGAGTCGCCGTCGAGTCATGTTAAATCTATTGAGTATGAAACTCGATAGTTTACCTTCTCAAATGACCGACTTATGGGAGCCGACGGCGTAAACGGTAGCTGTAGGGATCGAGTGACCGAAGCGCCCCCCGTCGAGTACCCGATTCGTTTTCTCGATATTAAAATTACATTTTCCGAGATTTCGATGGTGTGAAATTGTTTTTTATGATATAAATATTTTTGGTATCAGCGGGGGACCTCTATTTTAAGTGTGACATTGAAGTGTGAGGATTGAGTTGCACTGTCATATTGATAAAGTTAAATCAACCCTTAAATCTTTGACACCTTATTCCTTAAATATACCTGTTCTAAAGATGTAGAATGTGCCTGTAGACAAGTTGCATTCTGACATTCGAATCGACAAACTAATACAAACAAAATGTATGGAAATAACATAAGCTTGCGACAAATCGGGCTGTCACTAATGACATTACCATACATTTTGATTCTATTCGTTTGTCGATTCGAATGTCAAATTACAATCTGTCTGGGCCCCTGTTCATAAATAAAACAAAAACGTAGCAACATAATAATCACGGTTGTTACCCCATTTTCTGTGTATAAATTACGTAGTTGGTTGACTAGAGAGACCACACTATCTCCCACTTTTTATCTTCCGCCTACTAAGTAACCACCGTACTTAAAACCAAAAAGAACTCGTCTAAGGCTGCATGTAAATCACTACCCTGCCGTTACGTTCGCAATCAACAGTTTAAAATAGAGGGCCCGACCGCAGGCTCTATTTACCCCAGCTTCCTTCAGTTAATGACGTCATAAAAAATAAAACTCGTCGCTTAGATCCCCGTCAGCCAGAAAAACTGAAGCATTTTTCTCCTTGCGATGCTGTGACGCGATAAATTACAACTGTCTGCTTATTTTACCAGAAAAAATTAATATGATTGCTAGATGTTCTCAAAACACGGAAGTTGATGGAACTTTGAAAATGAGAAATTCAAACAATTTACAAGAAGATTAGCATTAGCATGTCTGAAGTCTTGCTTGGAGCATTTAATTTGTTTGGGCGTGCAAATGTAATACAAGTGCTTCTTCTTTATTTAAGTATACAGAACTTAGTAAGTTCTTTAAATTTTCATTCTGAAATTAGGTTTTTCCAATATCTCTTTTTCTCTTCTTCTTAGATATGTTACGAAATACAGAAAATTAGCATACACAAAACGGTTATTAGGGTAATACAATTGATAAGATTGATGTTACTTGAGATGTAAAACATTACGTAATATTTTTGACCATAACTTTAACACACAGCTGTATTCCCTTGGTGGTCTAAGTATTTTCTCATCTTGAAGACTTTAAAAACCAATACCAAAATCTAAATGGGACGACGTAAAGTAAAAATATTTCATTCCTCAATTGAAGGTAGACGCTTATAACAATTTATCGTTTATTGAGCGGAATAAGGGAAAACAGAAATCGGATTTATTAAGCTTTTTCTAAAAAAATATTTCAGTAATAAATTAAATTAAACTGGGCGTAATTCGATTTTTATTCGTAGACGCTAGAGAATAAGATTTTTATAAGCTGATGTGGTATTTAATATATAGACTTTAAAGAACGTAATATAGATTTTTAATATTCAATTGATGTCTATAGCTATTGTTAGCGTTTGGGTGTTTAAAACTAATACTTATTTTATTTTTTTAGTTCAATGTTCCATAAATTAATGCGGCTTCACTTCATGTTGATACTGGTTAAACGTAATCGATTACATTTGAGTCTTTCAAATGAGTGTTTAAATGAGTTGTGTGAGGGTGAGTAACGATGTAATAACAATGATTGACTGATATGTAATGCGATCCTCCTATTCCAATAAAATTATCGATTGTAATAAAATATATTTTATTAAAATGGATACTTTATTTTCTGTTTTGTAAGGAATACAATATCTTTTATTAAAATTTATACTTTATTTTCTGTTTTGTAAGTAAAATAAGCGATGAAAGTAGTTTTAATAGGATGTAATATTTTTCTACTTTCCGAAACACCTAAAGGCATTGATTACCTATACAATTGATACACGATATTTTCCCTTAACTCCAAATTAAATATTTTTCTACTGCGGTACAAATCTATCAATTTTTTATTAATCTAAAAATATTACAACTACCTTGTATACTTAATAATAGATATCTTGGGACATTTTTACACAGCACCATCTAGTTCCAAACTAAGCAGAGCTTGCACTATGGGTACTAGACAATGGATATAATACTTATATACTTTTTATTGTAAATACATATGAAACACCTAAAACCACACCAAACACAAATACTTATATTCATCCCGGAAATATTTGTATCCTGAGGGAATCGATCCCACGACCTCGTGATTAGCAATCCGGTACTCAAACCTCTTGACCACAGACGTCGTCAAGTACTCATACAATATTTTTAAAGCCTATCGCTTTAGTGAAGTTGGAAGTGTTTACTTTGTTAAATTATGTATTTGGTTTGCAACATTCTACTAATATTCTCGAAAGTTTGTATGTATGGATGAATGGATGTTTGTTATTCTTCCACGCAAAAACTACTGAACGGATCTGGATGAAATTTGGCAGAGAGATAGATCATTGTCTGCAATAGCACATAGGCTACTTTTTATACCGGTATAATGTACGGTTCCCGTGGGATAGCGGGCAAAGCCGCTGGCGGAAAGCTAGTTTCCACTAAAAGCAAAACAAATTGAACACATCAACAGAATGTCAGTAGACAGCGTTCATTGTTTCGGACATGTGACAAAGTTCACTTAATGGAAGTGATTTTTGGGGGCAAATGTATGAAAGGGGTCCTTCATATCTTCCGGATGTTGCATTTGTTGTAATTGCTGTATGTGTGTGAATGAGTGATGATCGCTTGCTGCGTCGTACTTTACGATGAGATAAACATATTTTTAAGGGAACTACGGGCGGTCTATTGAATCAGGTCTTATAATATAATATATCGGCAAATAATGTAATAGATATCTACTAGTACATGGAACGTAATTATTAAAAAATCTATTTTTTTTGTTTAGTTTTTGCTTCACTGCTATATTTGATACCGACCTACGCATCAGCTAATTAATTGATATTTTTCTTAGTATTTATTAATCTAGTTATTGTGTCTATTTCTTTAAAGGTTTTCTAGTGAAATCGAATAAGAAAGAACATGCCTTTGTCTAATAAAAGTCGTAAATAATAAATTCATATCTAATAGGATAATAAGAAAACCTTTTTTCTTTTGAGATTTTTTTAGTTCTCTAGTTGGAGTAGATACTAGTATTTATATGGTATGGGTATAAACATACTCTCTCCCTCAGCTAGACAATTCGTTCCGGCTGAGCGTGACGAAACAACGCCGTGCGCTGTCAAGTCCCAGCCACGCGTACTACAAATTCTACTACAAATTAGCACAAACACCAACTTATAAACACCCCAAATTTACTCAAAATTGAACCTTATATTCACGATTTATGAGTTAAAGGAAATGTAGATATTGTTTGTATAGTCTTGGGGATTTTTGTCATAAATGAGACTAGTAAGGATAGAGGCACGTGTGTAAAGATTTATGACGAAATAATGAATTGGGTAATACCACATTGAGAATTTGTCTTTGAGTTTGTAATGCGGAAAATTCTCATGGATAATCTGTTACCTGGGAGTGGCAGGTACTTCAGTTTCTTCCTTATCGGTTGCTTTAAAGGTAGGAGCTTTTAAGATTCGGCAACGCATCAACAAACGCCTCTGGTGTTGCAGCATCTCCATGGGATGCGATTACTCAGTTTGTGATAATTTTAACTGGACCACTTAATTTTATTTACATGAACAACTACTTCCATCAAGACTGTTAGTCTAGTAAGATTTTTTCTTACAACATTCTGCTAAGAGCTCAATATGACTGTATTGTCCGATATCAAATAAGAACAACTCCTCCAACCACCTTCTCCAAACAAATATCACTAAGCATCCATATCATACTCTGATATATTACGTCATTACATTTATTTATGTGAAAGCCAATGACAATATCAAATTAAGTAATCTTCAAAGAACGAGAGGGTCCAATTAAAGCATCGCCTTTTGATTTGGGCGCTTATTTATTTTTCGCTGCACGACCTCTGATGTCCGGAACAGGGGTTGGACCCACAAGACGGGACGCACCATCCGTGGAGCAATTCGATTAGGGTGCAACACTGGGGAGAGAGCTGACGGTGCAAGTAACCTAGACCACGATAAATCTACACACAAAAAATACTAAATTCACCTTTATGCCTACGTACATAAGGTGGAAATCAAAGTTTTTGGAAGATGCCTTAACTCTGCAGTCGATATGTCATTTCATTTCATACACAACACTCACAAAATAGATCGGTGACGAAACCCTCCACGTACCATTTCAGAAAAATGAAATTGCTATTAGGGCGTCATTTCGTTATATTTTACTATATTCTTGAAAGGGTCTTTATGCTAAAACACCACACGAAAATCACACATAGTAGAGTACCTAACTGGAGTATATAACCTGTATAAAATAACTGCGTAAGAATTAAGCTTGATGCCTTATTAAATTTATACTAATAATATCATAATTATGTTATCAAAATACTGTATTTTTTTTTTTTTTTTTTTTTTTTTTTTTTTTTTTTTTTTTTTTTTTTTTTTTTGACGGTGACGACGACCACGACGAATTATTTGATCTATGCAAGTATTTCGGAGAAGGCTGCTAATAAGACCACTAGAAATTTTTAGAGAAATTAACATTGCTTACCAAGAAGTGGCACATTGGATACGAGAGCTCATTAATCATAGTAAGGTCTTATTGTTAAATTCTCAATGTCAGGGACTCTGATTACTTCAGGGAGTTGCTCTATATTTTCATGTAAATGCAACGTCTTTATTGTTAGGTGTTTTCTATAAACAATTTTAATTACAACTCGTCTTCAAAATGCCCTAAAAACGGTAACCCGTTTACTAGAATGATATGATAAGTATCTGACACATTCCATGTTTTCTTTTGCCCGTAAAACGCGGAAGCAAACAGCGGCTATTGCTTTGAAATTAATGTTACTACTCAAAATAGCGGATGACTAACATCGTGAGAAATACTATTGTAACTAAGAAGGAAACTGTGTCACTTTTGACAATTAATGAACGATTTAATGACGCGAAAAAAGCTATAATGTTTACTTACCCAGTTATCTTATTGTGTGAACAACAAATCACATAGTATTAATCAACTTTCGAAAATAATTTGCTGGTCAAAGGCTATTTTTTATTCGGTTTAGTTTTTCATTCTTAATTAATATAAACATAATATAGGTATCAACATTTTTGTTAGAACTTTACCAAACGCGCTGTCATAAACAAATATTTTAGTAATTTCCCAAACAACCTTAACCTTTCGATCGCAGTAAATTTTTAGGTCGAAACGCATCCGTCTAAATGTTTCGTCTGGGCAAACTTTTTTGGCAAATTTTTCGTGAGCGCGTTCGCCGGCGCTCACTAAAACGATCATAAAACCTAAACTAGACTACCTATCCACATTCTGTAAACTATAATTTGTTCATGAATAGTTTTTCTATAGCCGTAATAAAAAATATGGTAGTATAAATGTAATATAACAGGTTCTATAAGAATTAAAAAAAAAAAAAAAAATGTTTGAGAACTTACCCACAAACTTGCCGTTGAAACACTTGACACAATCACTTTGTTTATATTACACTGTATTCACTACCGAGATAAAGGACCGCAATAACAATAAATCACTCACTAATAGCTCGTGCAGTCGTGCCGACGAAATTGTTTATAAAAACAACACTTGAAACCGGATTACCGGACGCCGCGCGATAAGATGGCGCCAGATGTTTACGTTTCACTTTTTATGAGACGAAACGATCATGGAATTAGAACTTGAAATGGAGTGTACACTTACCTTTCTTCTCTATGGTTACAATTTGTATGAACAAAACGATGCTGATTTTTTAAAAAATACGTACAAAGTGACCAAGGCGCGGAAAAAGTTGGATGGTTTTGATACTTGAAAAATTTAAAAATTACGATGAAATTTGAAAATCTAATTAGGTACAAGGCTTTATTATTAGCAAAATCACATATTTACATACGATTTATGTAAGATTCTTGCACATATCTTTTTATAATCCAAAAAACTCCGTGTGCAATTCTAACTGTTTGACCGAATGAATGAGTCTCCTTTAGTGATGTTTATCAGAATATCGTCCCACAAAAATTATTTTTTTAATGTTGCAATCCTATGGTCCTTGACGTGCCCTTTAAGATGATCATAAGTTGTTCAAACAAAAGTAGGCTCTATCTACCAGAAAATACGCTTCAAAGTTGGATGGGCGCGATGGACGCATGTGTCCATACGCTATAACGACCCTTTTAGTTGGCAAGTACCTATGGCCGATTGTGGCCACACGCGTTTCCAAAATAATATTTTATATTTTTATAACTGTTTTTTTATCCAAGTTAGCCCTGCTAATTTCTACAATTATTTCTAGCAGTAGATCCTAGTCTAGAATGGAGTATAAAACATAACATGGAAGTGCAATTTTTGAGTCCTTACAGAAGCTAAATATAAAATTATATGTAGTACCTTTTACAATGTCTCAAAAACCAAAATAGCTTAATTGTACAATTACAGATACCATTGCCCTATATGCAATTTAGTCACATTCAACGGTACACAAAAGAAGCAACAAAGTAGTCTAATCGGCTGCTGATGAATGCGATTCCTTGCGAAAAGAGGCTAATGGAGCCAATTTGCGGTTATAATGGCCGGTCACGTGGGTGCAGTTGCTCTTGATTTTGACAACTGGATCGTGAGATGGCGCCACTGATAGTAAAATGTACGTCACGACAATATGTATGTGGTAACTGTAAACAAGTGATACAGGTTGGTAGTACCTATTATGTATATAGATATTATGTAGCTCCAGCTTTGTGTGATAATGTTGGAGTTACATGGTTTACCGATAACATAACTTTATATTTTTTTTAATTAAAAAATCTTGTTGGAAGTCAATATAAATTCACTATCAGACAATTTTTCTCTTATAGAAGGAAGCCGCTTACATAAATAGAACCTTGTGTTAATCTAAAAAAAATAAGTAATATTTGGTTTTTATATTCGTCTTCTATGCAACTATTGTGATTTGTATTGTGCACGACATAGGTTAGTGAAAAAAGAAAAAAAAAAACATCGCAATGCATGCTGAGCACATTTAGTAAAAAATATATGGGGCTAGTTGGATTTTAACCTTGATACCTTTTAATAATATCATCAGGTGACACCACTAGAAATAGGTAAGGTTCACATAAGATTCCTATCTTCCTCTATACAATACAAAAATATCAATACACCATTATAATCAGCATCAAAAGAGTTCATGAAAGCATATCCCGCAGTCACAAACAAGGGATTTAACATTTTATCAGTAAGTTCATCTGTCCCACCAAAAAATGATTTCGTTTGCCATGGATTGAATCGGAATTAAATGAACGGAGCCCCCAGGAATACAGAAGGGTGCGGCAGAAAAATAAAGATGGGTGTTCTTATCTAGATGTAGAAACGGAGAACTGTGGATTGTAATGAAGGGAAGGGTGAACGTGAAAAGGATACGGTACAGCGGCTCACTTCAAAATAATTGAAGTTAAATTTGTTCATTTAAATTAGGTACGGCTTAATGACGGAGCAAAGGGGAAATGTATATAGTAACAGATTGAAATGATAAAATCTTTAGATATGAATGCGAAAATAATGGTGGTTTGAAATACTGCATTTATGATGGGCTGTGTGTTTTTGTGAAGAGGGGAAAAGCCAGATTTCAAATATCGTTGAAATTAAATATATATTTTATAAATTAGTGTATGAAGTATAGACAAGACACAATATACGAGTATGTACTGTCTAAGAATAGCAAACATTAAAGCTATATTAACTAGGTACTTATCTAATATATAAAAAAATGGTGTAACGGGGTTTAAACGCGAGAAAAGTTGCGGTGCGAATCAGCTAGTCTCTTAATATATAAAACAAAGTCCGGTTTGTTACAACACTTATAACTCGAGAACTACTGGTACGATTTTCATGATCTTTGATTTGTTCGATTTGTCTCCACCCCGAATAACAGAATAACTATTAAAAAATCCCAAAAAAATTCATGAGGTGTAACGGAGATCAACCTTGACGCGAGCGAAGCTGCTAGCAAAAGCTTATAAACAATATTATTATTGTAATTTAATTACGGAAATAACAATTAACCAAGCGAATAGACCAAACTTAACAATATTACATTATTAAGGCTATATTCAAGCCAGACTTTGCTAGTCAAACACAAACATTTACAGTGAATAATCTACGTAGGAGCATTTCAAAACTCATTGATCATTCGACTGCAACTTTAGTAGCGAATGAGATTTAAAAAAGACCACAGCCGACAGAATAGTGCAATTTGGTCATAGGTTTTCCATGCGAGGACAGTTTTAAGCGGCTCTTATAGCGGGATGATTTCTATATTATTTGAAGTCAAAATTTTAAGTTTTTTTTTATAATCATTGAAAAGTAGCTAATCTAGTAGTTGTTTATCTTAATTTACAATATGAACAAAAACACACATTTTGGGAGTTACTTGCAAATAATATTATGTAGCGATACTTTCCAACCAAACCGTATTTACTTCTTTTATTTAAAAGCTAAGCTCTTATCGTGGCAGCGTCTTCCACTGCTCTCTGTTGAGAGTTACTACTCCTAGACCTCCTTATCCATCGCGACTTTCAGTATTATTATTATTTCGTATTTACTTATCGAGTCAATAAAACTGTTTGTGGTCCCCATAAGTACAATATGACATTTGTAGATGGTAAAATGTTCTATGTGTTTAGAGCATGTCAAATATTGTTCATAGATGTTTCGAATAGTAAACTTCCCCTTTATCATCGTGTCCAAAGCAATTGGACGGCCATAATTGTCCGCAGAGCGTGTTAAGCCGTGCTTTGTTCATTACTGTGTTTCAATTGTATGAAACACGTACGTCCTAAATTAATAGGGGCTGGTATTAGGGTTTGGAGAATAGGTTTAAGCACTTCACTAATCACCTCTTCAGCGATTTCTAGCGAATTTGACCAATTAATTCGTGTTTCAAGTGGTTTAGAATTTATGATTATAATTTATATGGTATCATACTTTTCCTTTATGGTTGACTAGCTACAGCTCGCGGTTTCACTTCCATCCGACTCCTTCCCTGGCTTGGAGCATTCGCCTCTAATGTAAGGTCAGATTCGTGTAAAACGTTGGTGAGGCAGGAAAACTGAGTATCACAGTGCGAAATGTCTGTAATATTTTGATGCAACTTGTAACATCACGCTCAGAATAAGAATATTACAAGCGAATGTTCCAAGTGAGAGAGTTCCTTAAGGATCACAGCATGTATCTAAAAAAGATTGATTAAATGTGACTGGTAATTATATTAGTTTGGTTTTTTTTTTCTAATTAATTATATAAGATTTAATCAGTTCACAATCAATTACCATTTCCTGAATATTAATTCAAACTTCACGATAAACACAGTACTAAAATAGATATAGTACCTAAGTACTCCGGAATTATACGTGGATACGTGTGTCGCTTTCACTGTGGCGTGTGATCGCTTCAAATAACAGGCTATTGTCTATAATAGTGCACGAATTTGTGTAATAGTGCACCGGTGGTTTATGAGCATACGTTGATATAGCAGGGACACGACAGGTAGGCTCCCACAGGCTGTTTTATAAGCTATGGCCATCCAAGCTATATAACTACTTCGATGCCAGCTATAGCTGATGCATCTATAGTGAAGGAGCTCTGCCTTGAAATCCAATTATTATATAAAATATACAAGCCGCGGTAAAGGCGCCAGACACTCGATGAGGATTTTCTTCACAATTTTTTACTCAATTTCTCAATGTCCCACTGCTGGGCAAAGGTCTACCTTCCTTCTTTCTTTTTGCTCTTAAAATTAATAAAGTATTAGACCGCTAATCTTAAAAAAAAGTTTTGGTATTTGATTACCAATATCAAGTAGGTACCTAGGCAGCAATCTTTGTCTTATCTGCTGACTACCTAAGGTGTATTATTATATTAAACAGTCCAAACAGCGCAGCAAATCAGTCGTAATATCATATTAAACTATCGACTTTGCACCGATTATTTGTCAGGCCTCTTACTGGTTTCATGTCAAAACCATGTCAACGTGTCTGCATCTCCCGTGGAGTTACTCTGACTGCTACTATTTTAAGACATTTCCGAGTACACCCCGGGTGGATGCCTAAACAGTATCTAGTAACAAACTATCCTAGTTCTGCGAATTAAAGTTAACTTCGTTTAGCAACACCAACAAAAACTTTCTCATTGTTTCTTTGATGACACCAAAGATTGTCATAACCATTATTTATATTCCCACGAATGACAACTTAAGTGCACCCTGAACATTATTATGGTAGAAAGTCTAACAAAGTCACGTCTGTCTTAGTTTTGCATCTCATACTTTCCCACTATCTGGCTTCGTACATCTGTCGCGGTTACCTGATATGGGCTTGTGCAAAACGAGTCATTAGGTCACCAGAATGCACAACAATGGATTCGTCTCGCCACAATATTGGCGATACACCGCAATCAATTGTTAGACATATGCCATTGTGTGATGTGCGCGGATTTTGCACACGTGTAGGTGTGACCCTTGCAAAAAAAACTACCTAAAAGAACATCTCTTTTCAATTGCATCATACAACATCTATTCACGTTGAAGGTTTTAATATTTGCGTGAAATCGACATGTTAGGTGAAAGTGTATTTCTTTTATTATCTATTCAAAAATCAGACTACTATTATGCTCTACTTTAAATATTCTCATGTCAATCATTGCCGTGGGAACTACTGAAGTTGATCTATTTGCAAGTTAATTCAACTTCTCACATAACTCTAATTGGGTTAAAAATAATGTCCTTGCTAGGTGGCTCCCACGCAATGTGTTGCGCAGGTGACAATGCTTGGATTTTTGTTCATCGACCATATGATATGCAAAGGAGACAAAAAACATACATTCACCTGTCACAATGTTCAGATACTCGATACTGCTACAGATGTAGGAACAAGCTTGATCGAGCAGGTTGGTTAATTGGTGTTATGTTATTAATGACCAACAATTATAAGGGTGTCTAACTAATTTTCATTTCTTACCTTTCTTAAATTTGTTAGGCACATTCGTTTGTTGTTTTTTGAGGCGAACTGAACAAAAACTATTCTCTGATTTCCCAAATTTGTAAGAGATAGCATCTAAAATTTTTATATTTACTAAGATATATTGTTACGTCACGTTTTTTGGGAGAAGAATCCTTAAGTATCCACCCACTGCTCCCACTTGGGAAAGCTGCAAGAAATGTCGGACCCGTACCAACTAAAACACACCACCAGAGCGACGTCTCTCCTTCCTATCCAACTAGAAACCGTCGTCACCGCCTTTTGATATTGGATCTATTCTTCTTCATCTTGAATCGTGCTCTTCTATTCTGCAAAACCGTGAAAATTACGTCAATGCTTGATGATGAGGTCTTTGTTGTTTGTTGTTTGAGGATCTTTGTTTTATGTAGTTATCGTAGTTCTAATATTACTAGTGTTCTGCTAATTCGAGGATGGAATCATGAGTGTATGTCATCCATAGGCTTTAAAGGTTTAATTTAATTTTATATGCGTAGGGTCGTCGTGAGCCTATAATTAAGTATTGGGTGCTTCATTTAATCTGGTCACTCTGAAATTAACCAGGCATGGACACAATGTGTTTACGTGAGCGTAAATTTTCCTATAAAGGTGGGTTAATACCAACCCTGCTTTTAATTTATGCGCAACGAAGATTTTTTTAATAATTATGTTACAAACAAAATGACCCGAAGCGACAATCCCTTAATGGTTTTGCTCATACATAAATTTGTAGGCCGTGACCGAGCTAAAACAAACTGCGGCCCTGTAATAATTAATGATCATCCACATCTATTTTACGGTCGGTTACTAAAAAAAGCGTTATTAACAAAATCAGAAAAAAAAAATGTTCGCTGTCTAACGCAGCAGCTGCTCTACAGTTTTATTTGTTCTTTTTATTAAAATTTTTGATAAACTCATCTGTCATTTAGGTAAAAGTTTATTCGAAATTACGAAACAAAAAGTTCAAAAAAAAATAAAGACCAATATGAGAGCTATAAAAAGCACCAGTTACTGATAAATAGAGCTTCATACGAATTATTCAATTAAAATTCTTCTAATGCTTAACAGACAACACTTATTTCAAATTGGTTAACTGGAACCCTTTCTATAAAGTCATTGTAGGAGGCGTGACGGGCTCCAATGATTTAAACAAAGCTCTTAGTTGCGATGACAAGGCATTCTTCGTGATAAATTTACTTCGGCGGTCTATTTACTTAGGGCAGACATTTGTTTTTAAAACAATGAAAAGAAAAGATTTTTCTCATAAAATTTAAAGTTACTTTCTTTGATGTCTATTCAAGAAATTTAATTTTAAATCGTACGTGCGCTCTTCATTGTAATTCTTGCGGTTTTCGGTGGAGTTGACATTTTAATCTTGGATCCAGAGTTAGAAAACTTGCTTTGAGTTTAATAACTATGTAGTTAAATAATAGTCATTACAACTCAAAGGGCCTGTTTCACAGCTTACTGATAAGTTCCCGTTAAATTAGCTGTCACAAAATATCATATATATTTTGTTCTATTTTTGAATATATTCGTCAGTTAGCGGCTATTCAGAGGTTGTGAATACTGGTATAGCAACTAATATACCTAGTAGATCGGCAAAATATTTTCTTTTGTCTTTTTCAACTTATCTAATCAAGGTTCAATAAAATGTACAGATACAATAGGAAAACACACAATTACAGAATTGACTCAATTTCTAATAAGCATCAGTTGAGAAATTTCCTACGATTATATGGAAATCATCAAAAAATACTTACCCTTTACTTTCCTGGGACAAGATTCTAACAAGGCTGTTGACCTTTTCATGAAGCTGTGTTAAATTGAATGATCAATGCGTATCTACGTATAAAAGTGAAGACACTAAGGAAATATCACATATGTAATAAGTTTATTTTCCTGTATAACTTTCACAATAATCATCAAGAAATTATTTCACCTGTTAAAAACTCAAAAAGCGAAACCACCAGACACTCAAAAGATCAAAAACTGAATAGCTTCATTACACATACTTTCATCGCTAACTGCGCAATTAAGATACTTGCTAAAGAGGATGTACTCTAAAACGGCGCAGAGTTTTAAATTCAACTGTTTCATACTTTGATCTCGCCTGTTACTGATATCAAAGCGGCCCCAAGCGATATTAAGCTAATCTTGTAGACCTGTGTATTTTTAAGATGCAATTTACAACCCCTGTTTTGGAGTCCTTTAAAATGTAAATTTTTAAGTACGCGCTCTTTATCTTTGTGCTTTTTTGTGCTTCCATGAGCATCTTCGTTAATAATATTTTGTTTGAGGATTTGCATATTTCATAAATGTAGTGGCCCATGTTTTTTAAGACATAAGAGAATAATTATCACATATATTATATAATTATAATATAACTAGTTTTCCGCCAGCGGCTTCGCCCGCTATCCCACGGGAACCATACATTTGACCGAGATAAAAAGTAGCCTATGTGCTATTCCAGACTATAAATCTATCTCTGTGCCGAATTTCGTCCAGATCCGTTCAGTAGTTTTGGCGTGTATAATTTTTGATTAGTAGGATGCTGGTATGCCATGAACGTGGCGTTATAGCTCGCTATAATTCATATATCGTTCGATTTGAACAACTTGCAGTAAAAGCTTAGGTAAATGTAAACCTAGGTAGATGTAAGTAGGTAATCCAAAATATGGGATAAGCTCTCGTAGGCTCAATTAATCGCTATATTTAATGTGGCTCAGGGTGACCAACCATTAATTTTACCAAGTCCAGCAATTACTTACGTCCATTTTGTTAGTTGAACTAGTTTTTTGTGGAAGCTGGAAACCTATTTGATGAGAAGAGGTTCTTTGTCTATGAATATCTGTCAACTGAGAACACAGTGATTACAGTGGTTACCGAAATATGAGACAATTGTAAATGCAGTCTTTCTTGTGCTATTTTTTTCTCCGGTGCATTTTTTCTTTAGCCATTGCTGAACTACTGGTGGGCAAAAGCCCCCAAGAACTTCCAGCTACAGTCGCCTCGGAACAGCCTTCACGATGCTACGCATTTTGTAGCAAAGTACCTCTTAGGTATCGTAGTATTTTCCTAAACAATCTCTTAAAAATCCCTACGATTATTATTGTTATTTACATACAAAATGGACCAAAGCAATAACATCCCAAATGTATTAATATTATCCAAAACAACGAGATTTAGGGTGTCCCATGATTATGTAATACACTATTAATGGTTAAACAGAATAGATGGATCCCTCGAGGTATCCCTGTACCTATAACACTATAATATGTACGAGGGCAATTTTATTACTATCCTATCTTGAAGGATAGGCCCATCCAGAGGTGTTGTGGGAAATTTATGAAAAGCCTTTTTAGGGTGCCGATAATATGTCCCCTTGTAAATATTACATTTCCTTTCACGAGCTAAAGATGGCCACTGTGAGTAGTTTGACATTTTCTCAGAATATTTTTCGTATCCAGCTTTGTGTTATGGTTGATCTTAGGTATTAGGCGGGTACATGGGTACGGTTACTTCGAAAGGGTAAACTTTATGTTGTATATTTAGATGTGGCAACATTAACAGAATTATTTTTATTCTTTTGGTTATGGTATTGTTCTGTGTTCCGCCATTATAACTATCTTTAGTTGTGTTCATTTTTGTTCAAATAAATGTGTTGTGTATCTCAAGAGGTGGTATTAATTAATGACCTACACCAGATATAACACTTTACATGATCATTTTTGTGCAAAATGTGTTTCTGTGTACTGTCATTGAATGTTATAAAAAACTTTATATCTGTATCTCTACTATAGGTATCTGTTTTTAATAAAACATCACATACCATCACACTTGAGTACCCCAAAGATGTATTAATGCATACCTACAGGAGGCCTGTATTTTTAGGTCCCACATAATAGGAGGCGAGCCTGTAATTTCCATTAACTGGGCACGACGACGTCTGTGGTCTAGTGGTTCGAGTACCGGACTGCTGATCACGAGGTCGTGGGTTCGCTTCCTACAGGACACAAACATTTATTGTGATAAACTTAAGTGTTTGTGTTGGTCTGGGTGTTTCCTGTGTATTATAAGTATGTATTTACAAAAAAAAACGTATATAAGTATTATATCCATTGTCTAGTACCCATAGTACAAGCTCTGCTTAGTTTGGGACTAGATGGTGCTGTGTAAAAAATGTCCCAAGATATTTATATATATTTTTTTTTTAACAAATCAAAACTCCGAACTGCTACTGAGCAATTCATAAAAAAACCCGATAACTTTGCCTAGTGTAGCAATCATATCACGTCTTTATTCGTGTTTAGAAATAAACTATCTTTTGCCCGCGACTTCGTTCCCGTAGATATTGAATTTTTTCCCCCGTTTTGCAACATTTTTAATTGATACTCAGTTCTTATTGGTCATAGCGTGATGATATATAGCCTATAGCCTTCCTCGGTAAACAGGTTGGCTAACACTAGAAGAATTTTTCAAATTGGATCATAGTTCCTGAGATTAGCGCGTTCAACCAAACAAACTCTTCAGCTTTATAATATTACTAGCTTTCCGCTAGCGGCTTCGCCCGCTATCCCACGGGATTTTACCGGGAAAAAAAGTAGCCTATGTGCTATTCCAGACTATAATCTATCTCTGTGCCAAATTTTATCCAGATCCGTTCAGTAGTTTTTGCGTGAAAGAGTAACAAACATCCATCCATCCTCACAAACTTTCACATTTATAAGAATATATTTAACTATATACCAACCAAGAAGCTAGTAAAGTGAGATCAGAACCCAAAACACCACAACAAACCTCAATAAAAATTAAAACCCTTACAAATATTTGATCCAATTCCAAAAGCTATCATAATAGAATCGTCTTGGGCGCGTGCCTAAGTACACACGAGTCTAAAGTGAAACATCTCGATCGTCGATCGTTTATTTGTAAGTCAAACTGCATAACGGTACCGAGACGTGGTAAGTGGTATAACCAACAACATCAATACACTCTTAGTGTGATGCTGTAGCCTGTGGGGAATGCCACCTAGTGTGTTGTGTTCCTCAGGCGGAACTACGAATATGTATTATAGAAGTATTTTTGTGGAATATGGTAGCAGTTTTTGCGTAGCTTATCTATTGATAGTCTAGCTAGAGTATATTCATACCGTTCTGATTTTTTTTGTGTTGGATGAATTCCATTATGAGTAATTTCAGACTCAAATATTTAGTTTTCTAGTCAAGCAAATTTAGGAACTATCAGTAAGTAGCAGCTTGAAGTTTGATTATGTGCCCTGTGGTAATATTGTCTGTCTTGCCTTTTGGGTACATCCCAGTAAACAATATGAGTGCTGTTATATTTATGACCAGCATGAAAACTTACGGCGTTTTTCTGAAAATCTCGGGAATCCTACTCGGTAATTATTTGACAGTTATCTAAGCTATGTTACCTAATAGATTAATTTAGTTGCTAGTGGCATGGTCTTTATCACACCTAGAATCTCTAGAGATTCTATACGCACGCATCAATTAGTTTTAATACTTTATGAAGTCCAGTCAGTCTATCGCCAGAGCTCCTTCTAAGGATGCGCTGCGCTGGCAGCAAGAGGAATATTCCCTCAAACTGTCGGCGCAGTGAATCCTCCATAAACCTCTAAGAGTTTTTTCGGGTCGGCAACGCGCGAGCGAGCCTATGGACGCTTGCAACACCAGGGGTGATACCCCTGGTACGGTAACCGCTTACTATCAGGCGGGCCGTATGCTTGTTTGCCACCTCAGTGGTATAAAAACAAATAAAATATTCCCATGAAATATTCGCAAACCCCATTTACTATATCGCTCAAATAAGCCCGGACGTACGCTTCCCGTATTCCTTAGTTTCTTTGTCTTTGTCATACCCTACATAACGTCAATTGTTTAATTTAAAATCGTATTGTTGTATTGTAATTGTGCTCCCTATTTACCATAAGAATAGCCTTTGTGAATCGGGTAATTTATAAACATTACAAATTCAAACATGAGACTGACCTGTGGATGGCCGTGTTATGTACATACTTGCATTATAAGAGCTCTTGGAAACTAGTAGAAATTATGTGTGAAGTCAGCCAATTCCTATGCTGATGTTGAAATAACAAGAAAATAGAATATTAGCTGCTTGTTCTGCGAACTAATGGGTTTTTAAGATGGTGAACTTATGGTCTGTTAAATGCTAAATGCTGCGTTTGTATGATTGTAGTTCTGATCACAATGTAAGCAATAAAATGCTCGAATTTGACTTTCTAAATTTGAAATATTTAGATGAATGTTCCAGAACAAATTAAGCATTTAGATAGGCACTAGCTCTCCGGTAGTGGCTTCGCCCGCGTGGTCTGGGCATTTAAAAAAAAATATTCATTCCAGACTTCCAGCGACCTTTGCCAGGTCATCGGTCCATCTAGTTGGAGGCCGTCCCACGCTGTGCTTTCCAATGCGTGGTCTCCACTCGAGAACCTTTCTGCTCCAGCGGCCATCAGTTCTACGAGCTATGTAAAAAAATATTATTATTAACAAATCTATTCCACGGGAACCATACCATTTACCGGGATAAAAATTACCTATTCCAGACTATAATAATCTATCTCTGTGACAACGTGACTGAGTAACAAACATCCATCCAGCCATTCAAGCTTTCATATAGCATGGAATTTTATAGACTTGATTTTGGATTTAATCTGTCTGTATATAATTCGGTAAGTATAATTAATAAAATCATAAAATAATAGTTAAAAGTAGCATTTCAAAGAAATAAAATTTTTATTTTGTATTTACGCGACCTAGATAATTATTATTAAATGAATTAACAGAGAAGCGCCCTGAGCGAAGACGTGGGTTAAAGTTAGTAGAGTAGACCCATAATACCGCTATTTTAATATCTCAGTACTATTCCACAGTGAATTTCGCACAGGATTTTGCTCCTTATGTAAATTGGAGCCAGTTCACGTAAACGAAAAATTTTGCAAAGTTTGCACTTTCGCACCTACTTGTACCGATCCGACTGCATTTGAACTTATTAAAAGTAACTCTACTTTAGAAGTATACTTTAGGGTCTTATTTGCATAACCCTGCGAAATATCCCGTTTGGAAAAGTTTTTGCTACTAAAGTAGAGCTACTTTCAGAAAAGTGGAAAACGTTTCGCTGCGTAGGTCCAATGTTATTTAATTGGTTTTCGATTTTTGCGAAGGTGTGCATCAATTTACTTGTCATATTATGAGGTAGCATAGCCTTAACTTTTGCGATCTTGGCTGTAAACTGAGAATTACCAAATAAGTAGTTTTTAGTCGTTAAATTAAATTTTAAATAAATCTTCTCGTAGGTATATAAACGATTATGTAGACATTATTTTTGTTTTGTTTGTAATTTACACGACCAAATGAAAGTCCATGAATGTGTGTGAAGTCTGCCAACCCATATTAGGCCAGGAACTTATAGCCAATAAAATATAATATCTTTTATAATTTGATTTATCAGAATTTAGCTTGCGCGGATAATAGTGTCATGAATAGGTAGAAAGTTGGTGTCCATATTTATAACATAATTCAACGTAAAATTACTTTTCACATTAATTTACTTTCCACGCCATTGGATACACCATTGACATAAAGCAAAACACCTTTCAAACTGTCAAATAACGATCAAGTTCCGCGTCATTACAAGTTGTCAAACATCTCGGTTCCTATGATACGTAATACGAGACTACGGCGATTAACTTTCGAGAACTAATAGCGATAGCAATTGCACAGTCATGAGCTATTCTTCAGGTACTAATAGGTGTAGGGTTACGAAGCGTGAGAGTTCAGTCGGACAGGTGTCATAATATATGTTTTATCTGTAATAATTTATAACGAAAACTGAAACGACATCTACATAGTACTGAGTTTAGCATTTTGCTTTTTATAAAATTTCAGTGCCTTTTGTGTAACTTTACTAAACACCAACCAACTTGTGTTTTTATCCGGGTGATTATAAAAAAAAACCCGAAATAATTTTGTGATACGTTCTTGTTTAGAGCTAAAATAAATTTAGTTAAATAAAACAAATTCACTCTTTTTTTAAATAATTTTTATTTTGAATATCCTGAAAATAATAAAATATAATATGGCACCATAATCATATATCTCATTTCTAATTCAGTTCACAGGTTGCGTACGTGTGTCATTCAGTGCTAATATGACCCGCCGATATTACAGACTGTGAGCCGCCTGCAGGCGTTGTCTTCATACAAATGAACGTACCTACATTCTTAAAGCGATGTGCAATTTGCAGTTGTGCCGTCATTCTGATGCAATCAATTGTGGGAATTTTAGTAACGGTCCCACTATTTGTAGATTGTTGGTCACCCTTGTTGTTGGAATATCAATGAGTTTTGTATGAGTTACTATTATTTTATATGTATATTTTGTTTTATACATTGGATTTTGAAGATTTTTTACGTACCTAAGTAAAAAAAATATAAATGAAAAGGTTTATCGTCAGTCTAACAAAACCCATCAATTGCAAAGTTGTACCCATTTTTATTTACCATATTTTTTCTTTTATTAACAATGATTCAAATTGAGATCGTGTGCAGAATTTAAATGCATGTATAAACGTGAGCAGTTATAAAGCAATTGTCTCTCTATCAACAAAAAGAATAAAGTCACTCTATTCTATCCACAGAGTATTAACTGAATAGCAATGACAAAAACTTTAAAGTCAATGTTTAGTTAGGTTTTAGGAGCCAATCTTATGTTTGCTTAAACCTTCATTTAACCGTTATACAGTCGAGAATAAATGCTTTTAAAAACTTTCCCTCCCGCTTGACCGCTCAAAAGGATAGATTTTATGAAGAAAATTAAAAAAGTTAGTTCAAACAAGGGCGCGTATAATGTCCAGCGGATTCGCTTTGAGCGCGTCTATCTTTTGATAAATGCATTTTACTAAAAGTTTGATAAAAACTGCTATCGATTGCTGGCTTAGTTTTCAAGTATTAGCGGTATTCTAAACTTTTGGGAGCAATGGATGGGTTGTATAGAGTTGCTCACGTAGTTTTGGGGGTAGTCCGGGATACTGTTGACGCTATATCGCCCGCATACGTTCCTGTGTTTACAGATAACACATAAAAAATGGTGTGGTGAGTCGAGATTGATAGGTTCCTTTTAAAATGATGTTGGGATAGTAAACAAACTCGTTCTATCTATAAATCGATGGACCAACAGGATGCGGTGAACTCTTGGTGTCACAAGCTGCTTAAAAATTTGTGAAGATTACAAATTATGAGTACTCTTGCGTTGCATTGTGTGTTCGGGAGAATAAATAAGTTATCTTTAAAATTAAAGTTTAGATTACTAAGAAAGAATTTAGTATTAATAATTCGTAATCTTCGTTAATTATTATCGGTATTTTTTATTCATTATTGATCATTATTATACCTAATATACAAATTAAGGGGTACATATTTTGAGCACCTCTGAAAAACTAGAGTAGTTATTATAAGTAAAACACTAGTTATTATATTTTTATGGATAATATGTCTGTTTAATTAAGCTACGGTTATATGTATAAAATCAAGCTATGCCTTTGTTTTTTGAAGTTATTAAAGTATGCTAAACTATACAGTTTAGTTCCAAATATTTGGAAACTAATATACAAGGTACCTTATTCCTTCATTGATACCGAAAAGCACACCGATAACATTTTAATAAAAAAGTGTATTATAAATTGTGCCCAAACTATAATAAATAATTACGCATTTTATATTGGTGTACAGTGATAGTTGCTCCGTGTTGAATATTGTTTGATAGAAATATTGATACACTAAAATTTACTCTCTCTTAGAACAAAAATTATGGAACGTATTTACAATACACTGTACGAATTATTAATACTACATTGTTTTACAAATCTTCTGCTATATAAATAAATAAATAAGAATAAATAAATATCTTGGGACATTTTTATACAGCACCATCTAGTCCCAAACTAAGCAGAGCTTGTACTATGGGTACTAGACAATGGATATAATACTTAAATACTTTTTTTTTGTAAATACATACTGATAATATATAAGAAACACCCAGACAAACACAAACACCTAAGTTCATCACATAAATGTTTGTGTCTTGTGGGAATCGAACCCACGACCTCGTGATCAGCAGTCCGGTACTCAAACCACTAGACCACAGACGTCGTCATATTTTAATGAACAATCAATAATTCCAACTTTGAAATCATTTCGAAGTAAATTACATAGTTCTCTGTATCCTAGTTCACATAGAACATAGCTTCGTTAATTTGTATAACATTATGTGGGAAACTTACTGGTTTGACTGTATCGCACCACTACGTTAGAAAACTATGACACACAGGCCAAATTAGACCATCTACTTTGTTTTAACTATTAGCAGCTTCACTATTACGGCAGTTTTTCAGGTTTCACTTCACATAACCATGTCGCAAAAGTTTCTAAACGAAGCAAACTAATTTGAAGAGTTGTTAGATTCCAAATTACGTAAAAAAATATGAAGGGCTCTATTTTCTCTTTTTGTGTCAGTAGAATTTTTTTTCAAATATTTTTCCTCAAATGTTAACGTATCGGGGACCTTAAATTTGCAAGTAATAAATTATTTCGTGAAAACTAAAATAACTGCATATTTAGTAATTTAGTGCTTATTATTTTAGTTACATACTTTCGGAGTCGGGGACCACTCAAGTTATTAAAAAAATAATTTAATGATAAATAAATTATTATAATAAATCTACTCATCAACTCATTGTATTCTTCTTCCTAGCCTTTTCACAACCATATTAGGGTCGGCTTCCAGTCTAACCAGGATGCGGATGAATATCAGTATTTTACACGGAGCGACCGCCATCAGACCTCCGCAACCCTATTTCTGGGCAATACCGATATTCGATGGAAAGACTGGTTGTCATGCTTTTTAGGTTTCTGACTACCACTAACGACTGTCATAGGTGTTCGTATGACAACCGGGACCGACGGCTTTACGTGCTCTCCGAGGCACGGAGGAGTCTCGATATGTTAAGAATGGTCACCCATCCACAGACTGACCGCGGCAAGTGTAGCTTAACCTTGCAGTTCGGTTGATCAGCGTTGGTACAACTTGGTCACGAGCCCCTCACTCATCAACTCATGGTATTAAAACATAATATTTGAATAAGCTTTCACTTTTCACAAAATTCTAAACAAGAAACATAACACTGATAAAATAAACTTAATATTTACTAATTTTACTAACAAGTAACATCCTTGAGACCAGTTTCCGCTTCCTCATCCCTCGGAGCCATTCCAGTTTGTTATTAGTTTCCTGAGCAAATAAATACTTAGTTACAGACAATCAGTAGTCTTGTAACTAACTTACTGTGAGACTAACTTTGAGGATGTTGACGGCATAATTAGACCATTTGATACTTACTCTTGGTGCATATTGATGATGCCTTGCTATACAGATGAAGTTTAACAATTATTTGAAATAGAATTAAGTCCGTGTATTTTGAGAGACTTGCTCAAATTTAACGAAAAGAAAACACAAAGCAATCATCAAATACATACAAATAAATATAAATATATAAAATATTTATGTGATGAATTAAGTATTTGTGTCTGCCTGGGTGTTTCGTATGTATTTACAAAAAAAGTATATAAGTATTATATCCATTGTCTAGTACCCATAGTACAAGCTCTGTTTAGTTTGTAACTAGATGGTGCTGTGCAAAAATGTCCAAAAAATATTTATTATTATTATCTCGTTCTAAAGATTATAACGTAAGTAGGAAATGAATATTATTTAATAAAGTAACCAATTTAGATGCGTTATCAAAACCTTTTGAAACTATATACAAAATGCAGTCACGCACCATAATGTTAATAAAATTCGAATTAATGACGCGCTCACAACTAGAGAAAACATTTTATTTCGACATTACACCATAAACATAATAACAACACGATTGTTTCTTGTCAACAACCTTATACAGTGAAATGAGCCAGAGGAATTTGATCTTTCTACTTCAGCAATAAGGATGAAGTAGATAGTATTGTTGAAATTATAAATTATGGGGTTAAGATCGTGGAAATAGCCGAATAAGCATAGTAGGAACAATAATATGTCATTATATTATTAACTTATCTTCTCACCCTTGACAACAACAATGGTTGTTACAATATTTTGATATCGTTATTTCGGATGCAATAGATTTTACTGCCCGTAGACATGCGAAGGTTCAATTCAATTCATAACAGGTGGGGTGCTGGGTCAAATGCTTCAAAAGGATCTACAGTTATTTCCTTAGAAGCGTGAGATAGATTATCTTTATAGATTAATATGACGTGACCGAGAATTTTTATATTACTTACTCATTTCGCAAGTACGAGTAGGTTGCAATGCTGATGCATCGCTGATGGTAAGATACTATTGTGTCACGAGTTGTTTGTGTGACCCAGGATGTTTAAGTTTTTGCATTGCAATCAATCAATCAATCAAATCATTTATTGCTTGAAATATGGTAGGTATACAAGATGTTAAGTTACGATATAGTACAGGACATATTTCACCCTCATTGTGGGCATGCAAAATTAAAGCAACTAAGTACTTACATAAAATTATTTGAGTAGAACTACAACTATTATTGTCAAATAATACAACATTATTACATTTGCTATGAAATTTGTGCTTGTGTGGAACTTATTATACACTATTTAATATTAACATTTATACTATTGACTATTTATTTATACATTTTATAAGGAAATACAATAAAATTCTTATAAAAATATAATTTAAATTATTTGAATTGTAGAGATAACATACAATTACGTAAATTATTAATTAAGAAATACCTAATTTATGTCACTGGAAATAGGAGATAGTCAGTATTTTAGTGGGTACCAAATCTACATGTGCTTTTATTCAAAAAATCTTTGACAGAATAAAAACTCTCCTGGATCAACCATTTTTGTAAGGCACAACAGAACCTTTTATATGGCAGGTCAGTCATTCCTTTCGGTAAAGAATTGTATATTAAAGGTGCCATATAGGCACAGTTATTTCTATACAGTTCAAGCTTAGGTACAGGCATTTTTAAGGGCAGGTGATTAATTTTACGTCTAAATGTATTGTCATTAGCGGTGAAAAGATGGCTGTGGAATTTAACAAATTTAGCTACTTCGTAGATGTAAATGCAGGGAACAGTTAGTAGGTTCTTAGTTTTAAAGATCGGCTTACATGATTCCGACCAGTCCATGCCGTATAGTGCCCGAATGCATTTTTTCTGTGCAATGAACACCCTCGTAATGTCGCAGGAATTTCCCCAGACTACTATGCCGTACCGTATAATAGAACATACGTAAGCATGATATACCATAACAGATGTATATCTGCTTGTTACGTCTTTTAGCTTTCGAAGTGCAAAAACAAACTTGTTTATTTTTTTACATAAACTATCAATATGTTCTTTCCATGAAAGATGTGTATCAAGGATAATGCCTAGGAATTTTGCGCTGTTTATCTGTTGTATAAGTGAGTTATTGTAACTAATATTTAATTCGATATCTTTACTCTTATATGTTTTAAAGTTAATTAATTTTGTTTTCTCTATGTTTATCTTTAATTTGTTTTTGTCTAGCCATTGAATAACATCTTCTAACGTTTTATATATTTCTGTCTCATATGTATCTACATTTTTACAGTCCATAATGATAGTTGTGTCGTCTGCGAACAAGACACAATCATGTGAGAGTGCACGTGGAAGGTCATTGACGTATATGAGGAATAACAGGGGCCCTAAAATGCTACCCTGTGGTACCCCAGAATAATTGATTCTTAGTTCAGAATCAAAACTAACTACATTATTTGTTCCAGTATCAAAGTTTGTAATCCTAGCGAATTGTTTCCTGTTCTGCAAATAGGACTGAAACCATGACAAAGAAGATCCCCTTATACCACATTTGTCAAGTTTTGAGATGAGAATCGAATGATCAACGAAATCGAATGCTTTACTGAGGTCTTACAGTAGAGCTGATGATGGTATTTTACAGTTAATGTTATTAATTATCCTGTTTATTAAGGTGAAGGTAGCAAGTTGCATTGACCGATATTTCCTGAAGCCAAATTGTTCCGGTGCCAAAATATGATATGTATCCAGGAAATTTACCATTCTTTTGAGCATTATTTTTTCAAAGATCTTAGATAGGACCGGAGTTAAAGCGATAGGTCTATAATTATTTTTGTCTGATTTAGACCCTTTCTTATGAAGTGGCTTTATTATCGACAACTTAAGCTTATCTGGAAAACACCCTTGTTCAAGAGATAGATTTATAATGTGTGCCAAGGGCTCCGATATAAATAAGGCAATACGCTTCAATAAGTCTGCATTGATTTCGTCATACCCTGCAGACTTTGAATTTTTTAATGACATTATGGTGTAGAAAACTTCATTTGCATCTGTGGGTTTTATAAAAATACTAGTATCGTTACTTTTAAAGTTTGATGTTCGATTCTCAAAATCATTATTGCCGGAATCAGAACTAGTAGAATTTTTAACCACATCAATGAAAAAATTATTAAATATGTTTGCTATGTCTGATCCAGATGTAACTGTACTTCCATTGTCGATAATATTATCAATGAAAGAACTAGACCTAGGTACAGTGCCATCAACATAGCGTTTTACTACGTCCCAAGTTGCTTTACCTTTATTGCCAGAGTTAGTTATGTATCTTTGGTTACAGAGCGACTGGGTGCTATTTATACATTTTCTTAATAATTTGGAATATTTTATATACGCTAATTTATTTTTATTGCATCTATTTAAGTAGTAGTTGTATCTTAGCGTTCTTTTAGTTCTGCTACTGATTTTAAGACCTTTAGTTATCCAAGTAACTCTACCGGCTCTAAAACAATTTCTTCGTCTTATTATGGGAAAGCAAAGTTTAAAGAATAATATTAATTCTTCGTGAAATTCATTGAAAGCCTCATTTGTATCTAATTTATTAAGTATTTCAGAAAAAGTGATACAGCTAATGCACTCTACAAATCTCATTAAATTATTTTTGCTGTAGTCGCGTGCAGTTGTGAAATAATGTTGAGATACTTTTTGCATTTGATTGGTTTCGAATTCAATTGTTTGTGCTGTATCATGATCCGAGAGATAGAATTTGTGCGTCTTACCTACTGCCGTTGAAATATTACTGATAATGTTGTCGATACATTTATTTATTCGTGTTGGTTCCTGAATATGACACTGGAGTCCGTAATTGGATAGAAGTTCTAGGAACTGAGCACTTACGCTATCGTGAGCTAGTATATTAATGTTAAAATCACCGCAAATAATTAATTTACGTTGTTTGTGACGAAGTTTAGATAGGGTTTCATTCATTTTGTTAAGGAATACAGTTATATTGGAATTAGGAGTACGATAAATACATAGGATAATTGCTTTTATTTGCGGAATTTCTAGGGCACAGATTTCAAAATGTTTTTCAATACACAACTTATTAATATCATGCAGTTCCACACCTTTGAAGTCGTTTCGTAATAAAATACAGGAACCCCCTCTCCTTTGCAATTGCCGCGAATAAATGGTTGACATATAATAGTTATTCAGCTTAAAAAATTGCTCCTCACCTTTTATTATAAAATGTTCCGTGAGACATACGGCAATAACATGCTTATTAGAACCATGTAGTTCATTGAGGACCAACTCAAGATCGTCTATTTTATTTAGTGCACCTGCGATATTTTGATGCATAATACTACACAAAAATATACTATTGTGATTCTTTACGAAAAAACTGATGTTTTTCCTTATTAGATAAAACGTCAGAATTATTTGAAGAATAATTATTTTTTGTGACCGCTGAGAAATAAAAAGGTATTGTGCCCTTACGAGGTTGAGATGGAAAAACCATAGTGGAAAGACTCTTGGGGTCTTGGAAAATATAGTCCTTTAAGGTATTAAAAATGGTTTTCATGCCATGTATATTTAGTACTCCACTTCGCTTATAAAACATTGTACTATCGTGTTTTAGATTTAAGTTTGAATCAAACAATATTGCATAGTTATATTTACAGATATCTTGGTATAATAAATTATTAAAAGTCTCAACTCTTGAGTTAAAAATGTTGTTATAACCATTAAATTTATAGGTAGGAAAACACAATACTAGGTTAGTGTTTGTAATTGACATTAAAGTTTCACGTATACTTATAACTAGATCATAATAATTTACAGTTGTCTTAAAATCATGTTCTCCTATAAAAATCAAGCAGTAGTCTTGTTTATTGAAATTTACAAGCTTTTTGTTCAAATTATCGAGTAGCTGTTTAATTCCACAGTTTGTTGAAATATAATGACATACATCATAACACGGAAAAGTGTTTAGCGCTAAGGTGAGAATGTTATTTACTTTGTTAATACTGATAATACAAAGTTTTTGACATGGGCGATTCACATTTAATATCTGACCTGGATTAAATGGGTAATGTGTGGATATCTCTGGTTGTTGAAGGTTATTTGCCACTTTTGGATGTACATATGACGATATGCCACAATTTCCATTGTCCCGTATAGTGTCGGTTGATGGACTGGTAGCGCCATCTATTGTCGGATAGCTGGTTAATGTGGTTTGTCCGAGATCGATCAAACTCGTGTTGTCTTCGTCATCGATTGTAAGCCTCAAAGTTGAAGTTCTCTTCCTTGGCTCTAATACTTTCGCTCTAGGTTCTAAACAAATTTTATGAAGAGTTTGTGTTTTTATTTTTTGTTTAATTAGAGCGTCTTTTAACGACGAGTTCTCTTCACTAAGTTTCAGTATTTCTAAATGTGCGCTTTTGAGTTCGTTTCTAAGCTGTAATAATTCTTTCTTCAAGTCATCTTTATCACTGTCATATTCAGTAGACAGGTCCGGTAAACTATGTCTTCTTATTACTTCTGAACTTGTAGATTCAAATGAGAGATCCAATGATTCATTCAGCAATGTTTTATGCCGACGTATTGTAACATTTTCATCTGCCATTATTTATTACCTAGGATGCTGTTTGATGCCTCTGAATACAGATGTTAAGAAAACCCGAAAAGATGTGTTGAATTTAGTGGCCTTATTATAATCGCAGGTAGGGGTGGCGCCACTTGTCGCAAATCAACATTCCGCACTGTGTACGTCCCTGGAACGCTTACTGCTTCTTCGCAATGTTGGTAGCACCGAAGTGTATCAGTTATTGCGGGTTTACAGGACTTTGGCGGTTATGCAGTGCACATAACCGCGGGGATTCCGTGCACTTGAGGACTACACTATGATATTGCACTTTTTTTTAGATAATTTAACACTTTTGTTTTTTATCGTTTTAACACTTGGTAGGGTTCAAACTATTTACTGGTTTGCTAACACTTCACTTAATTATTAGATATTCCAATAAATTCGATGTACTAAGGCTAGATAATTAATTTTAAATATAAGAAAACTGTGGATACTATTTGACGTGTGCGAAGCGCGTTCCAGCCTCTTTGCAGCCTCGTTGCAGTTGTTATATAGAGTCTGATTTGTAAAATTATTGTCTACCATAGATTTTTTTGATGTAGGTACTTAACAGAACTGAAAAGCTGTTGTAAGAATAGAAAGGGTTCAGTTTTTACTTTTTCAATTTAAATCGCTTTCCTCGGCATTAATTGAAAGGTGCTGACAAGATACGTTGATAACCAAAAGCGTACGTGTTTTTCTCATAATACGGCCAATCTCAAACACACGTAACCGTATTCTTTTCGCAATACCTGCTTTTAATCCAAATTTAAAACCTAAAGCAGTGGATAGCCTTGAAATAGTATTTACCTATGCAATAAAAAGAACAGGGAGGTACTTTGAGCTCACGTTTCCCTAACAAGAAAAACAAATAAGCAACAATTCAAAAACATTACAATTATATCTATACGACTAATATTCAAGCGCGCAACTCTCCTGTGCGGTAATTTAAAATATCAAATAACGTGCGTCGTATGCGAAAAGTATAATAATCGCACTTCATGCGAAGTGGGCAGTTTTGAAAATTTTAATACACCCACCAAGAAGAGTTTCAAAGGACCTCGTCAAATAAACCTCTTAGTGAATAGTCGGAGATATGGCAAGATTTGCATAAGAAGGCCGGATGGCCGACTCTTGGGGGCAGACGATCGTGTCTTGCATCTAAATAACGTCTTATATTTGCAAATATTGACTCTTGCCCGCACCCTTTCAAAGGGTTTCAATACTTATTATCTTAAGACAGTTTAGTGAGTGGCAAGTTAGTTAAGATGCTCTGGAGAAGCTCTTTTTAGAGAACTTGAAGATAATGTTTATAATACTAACAATGAAACCACAATTTTAGAAGGAAATGCAAATCATAACTTACAGTGTTGTTGGAGATTCTGTAAGTTCAAGATATTGTAAAAGTAATTTTGATTTTACATAATCAGCTTTTTCTATGTTTGGTATTTGAAAAAGGTGCACTTCAATTTCTTCGGTTCCCTGTGAAACATATTTCGTCGGTCGTAAAATTTTACAGGTCACGTTTTCTGATGACTAAAGCCCGGTAAACTGATTCATCATTGCTATAAGCCTACTTGGTATTCAGGGCCTAAAAGCGATAAGGCAAATCATGGCTAATGATTCACCTACACTTTGTTCCCACCGGTTCATTTGTTAGCCACTCCTCTTCAGCGAAAAGGGTTGCTACATGACAGCGCGTAAGATTTTATCGACAAACGATTATCATTTCGCAAAATATGCTGTTTAATGTCTCTCTTTGTTCGAGGAAAAATATGGGATTTATAAACCTTGATGTGCCGCAATAAAGTGAATAAAAATACTCAAGGATAATATGATTCTATTGTTTTATATTGAGATAGAATAACGCAGTATTTTATATTGAGTCGCAGAGTCCTCATATTGAATCCTGACTTAAAAACTAGATTTTTGAATGGTCGTCAAACGACTTAGCCCTTTATTTTGAATGGCAGACTGAACATAAAATCCAGGCACCTTACGAACACTTTAGAAAAACGAAATAAAAGAAACTGACGTCATTTAACCAAAAATGACACATTTCCCGGTGCATTCAGTTTCAACATGTTCATAGACAGCACGATTTAAACGATGACTCAAGGTGGAAAAGGAAAACAGGGGAATGAATAATGATAATATATTCTTAAAAACCGCACAAACATCGTGGGTTTGCATGATAATACAAGACGTGGATCGTGATCGACTCGTCCAACTTTCGCTCCTTCATTCGCCATTTCACCGTGAAGTATTTGTCATATATTATGACAATGCTGCGTAATTGAAATCAATTTTATAAATAGAAACTTCAGAGTCAAAGTCAAATGTTTTATTTAAATTCATAGACCATATCAATAGGTACTTTCGAAAAGTCAAACTAGTTGCACGGTTACAAAAAGTGGATCTTATGGAGAAGAGCTGGCAAGAAACTCCATAGACACTCCTTTCAAAAAATGTTGGTTACAATATTATTATTTTATTTACAATCTTGTTTTGGATAGCTACTGAGAATAGTGCAGTTTGCATAAAATTTACCTAGCAAATATTATTTAAAGAAAATAGTAAAATATTGCAATAGCAAGTACGAAACTTGCACATAAACCTGCGCATAAACTACTATGCTGAACTGATTCTTAACGAATTCGTTTGTAAATTCTCACGCTTTGTTTTATCATTTTGTATCATCATAAGTATAGGTATACTTCAACTAATAAACAACGTATGATTATAATACTCATTCTGTGTAAGTTTACAGATCGGATATGTCCAAAATAATTGGCAGTGATTATAAATTTCCTAGAGCATGTTTTTATACGGAAACATCACATCATGCTAATTAAAATTAACGTTAGGCGGAGCTAATAACAGCTTATTGTTGTCATTCATGCAACAATGACCACAGATGCACGTACAAGTGGACATGTTGAAAGGAGATACATAGATTTGTTGTGTTGATTGTTAAAGAACAGAGGTAACATTGTGTAAGATGTTTCGTCCGTCTGTAAAGTGGTCACAAATGTAGGCGTTGGCCAGTTTATTGCCGTGTATAGACATGTACTTCGGAGTGAATGATGACTGACACTCCCACTTGGTATAAAACATTTTAAAGCCGTTTGGGATCTTGTTTGTACTTCGAAACTACGGTTAAGAGTGATTCACCGAATACCTCGGTTTGTAGCTCAAACAAAATATATATTTCCTTCATGATGGTATAGAAACTGACATAATAACAAGCCGCTGGCAGATTAAAAATATCGTTAACAGTGTTACTGTGAATGAATCTTTCATACGGGATGTAATACTCCTAACAGATAATGCGAGGACCGAAATCCGGTATAAACCACAGTAGGAGACAAAAAACAAAAGTGATGTCCGTTGTCGATTGACACGCGCCTCTGTGGCTGTTCAACCGTCGGCACACTCCGGGATATACAGAAGTTACAATTAAACTTTGATAAATGTTGGAGATAGATAGTAGGTACTTGAAATTTAAAAAAGGAGTTGGTACATTATTTATGAAATAACCCTCCTCCTTCGGCGTCTGGGTAAAAATACGGTACCGTATATTTTAGTAGATTCTATTGGGTTCATTTTACTTTTCATGCATCATTCTTGAATTTATATAAGTTCAAGGCCCATCAGCAAAGTCGAGGACAAGTTGGTATACCTACCTATAATTTTATATAAGGTTCTTGGTTCACAAAAAAGTCCATTTTATTACCATCTTTCCCTGTAGACCGGTGTACATCGCAAACTTTTTGCTTATAGACAGGTTTTACTACTGCAACATGATCTGTTATGGCAAGTGCAAGTCTTTAATTTGCGTAATGCCATATGTTCCCTTCTTAGCCTTTACCTTATAAACAAATCTAGTTTTTATAAGTTTAACATTTAAAATAGCTTTGTGCACCAGTGAAATGTGGCTCCTATCCTACTTGAATTGTTTTCTATACCATCATTATTGGCCTGATTATAATCTTTTTCTGTTGATTGTTTCAAATCATTCTTCTGATAAAAACGACCAATCACGTGACACGAACATCCTCATTTCTGTGGACTAGCGGTTTTCGTTCCCCGTCATTGGCTATCGAGTTTGCGGTCGCCGAGACCATGTTTGAAAAGCGGTTCAAAATTACTCCAGTATCGATTTGTTGCATATTTTAACAGATATCTGGATGTAAGATTGACATTTTTATTTACTCAATATTATATATTAAAGTAAGTTAATTTTAGTAAATGGTGGAGTAAGTAAGATTTCATGTTCTCATGAATATGTAATACGATTTCAATGTCTTCATAAAATAGAGCACGTTATTAGTCGTGCCATGGATAATTTCTAAGTACACGGCTGTGGTAGGTAATTCTCGTATCCAGTGTAACTACTTAATATATCTGTACTTAAGACGAGATGTTGACTCCATACATTAACACATCTTGTGCTCTTAATCATTTCTCCATGAACGGTAATAATGAAACATTGTCGATCGCATTAAATTTGTTTGTTCAAATGATGTTTAAGTTCTCACCATCTTCATCAAACATCTAGGTATGATTTTCTCTTTCATTCTTATTTCGAAAGACAAAGACAGTTGACGTCACAGGAACGCCAGCAACATGATGAATCAAACATTTCCAACGGAAGTTGGTTCACGAGTCTCGTTCAACTGGTTCCTACTAATTAACATAAAAACAAAGCTAGAAACTCATTGAACGATTTCTCTCAAACATTCCTTGGTGTTCAACCACCCATCTATACGATATCTGTCTCATCTAGCCCTAATCCTATAAATGACATCAGATAAGATAGAGAACATGCTGGGCCAATGTATTTTATGGGCTGAATTAAAAGCATGAATTAATGTAGCTCGCGTTTCGATTTAGATATAAAATCGACGTCTCTGTTTCATTTTATTCTACTAAGTTGATCAACAAGTATGGTCAGTTGAGTACTAAGTTAAGATAAAGTGTATTTTAATTTGCATTAATTTTTAATAGTCATCATTGGGTGATTAATTTTCTATACTAATTGTCAAATTATATAAAACTTTATTAGTATCTTATCCAATAACCGCATTACATTTACCTTGTACCTTTGTATCTAGTGACACAATTTGTAATAGCTTATTCTGTATTTGTTTTTAAAATGACTAATTTCAATTTACGATGTTCCGCTCCGTTGATAATATTATAATTGTCTTTTGATTTATCTTGGCTGTTTGCATTATTGATTTATAATTGAATACGATATTAAAGCAGTCGATTTAGATAATATTTATGTTCTACTACTGAACGATTGTATTATATTAAAGGTTACCAGTGAGTCATATTTATAAGCTGATGAAAGATTTTTACTATGACTTAAGGTTTACAGCTTTAAAGGAACTGAAATCAGTAGACGGTTTAATGGCTTATGATAACATTGGCATTTTAATAAATTCATCATCACTATTATCAACCCCTAATTAATTATTATTGACTATGAACGTAATGTATCTACTAAATTATATTCAAAGTTATACTGGAGGTGTAAATCAAACCAGCTGGGCTAACATGCACGCCGCGAGAACATTTTGTCTACGCTTATGTCGTGCTTTTGTTTCGTTTTCGCACAAGAAAGAGCGAGACATAAGAGTAGACAAAATGTTGTCGTGGCGCGCATGTTAGCCTGGCTGGTGAAGTGGGGATATCTCGATAAAACGGCTACAGGGTGTAGTTGTGGAACTGTGCCACAAACAATGGTTCACCTCCTATCCTGTCCTTTGTGCCCCGCAACCTGCAATCTAAGCGACCTCTGCGCTGCCACTGACGATGCTGTGGAAGTGGCGAAATTTTGGGCACACCAAATCTAATTTAAAAAATTAAATCGTACCATCGACACGAAAAAGTTGCATATGCATATGCATATTGAACTGGATATTTCAATATGCATATGCATTTCGCTTCACGCTCCGCTTATGAACAGAATCGTACCCCAACATTATCATACGCTATCGGAGTCATCTCGGGCGACAATATACGATCAGTGACATCGGACCAAATCTCCGTTAGAGATCACTTTGACTCGCACCGAATGATGGCATTAGATGATCTTATATTTATAACCAGGGGACCAAGCAGGTCGTCTTAGAGGAATTTGATCGTTAAAACTCGTACTTAGCGGCCTGAATGAAAGTTTTCTTTGACTATGACGATTGTATTAAACGGACTTGGGTATTGAAATTATTTGGTGTAATGAGGTATTTAAAATGCTGCTTGTAATTTAAAAATATAGAGTTGATTAGGAATTTCTCATGGGAAAATACTTACAATAAAATTGGTTTAATATTCAAGATATAAATATTTTAATGTGATCGATATTTTGTAAGAGTATAATATCCATCTTGTTTTGAAAAACGGAACTGTCACAAGAATTACTCCAAATAATAGTTATTCTTGACAAAACATATATAATGTCGATTTCGTAGTAAACATACTTATTTCCAATGTAAATTATACCTGTAGTTACATAACCTAAAATGCTTAGTTAGATAGAATTGAAAATATTGCAAACTAAATCACCAGAATTATGAGATAATATAAAGGTATTATCCGATTACTGTAATGATTATTTTATAGTCGCTAATAGTGCAATGATGCAATTGGCACGTTGAGATTCATTATTGTAACGGATAAACTTTCTTAAAATTACGTAACATGGACAACCAATAACAATTGAATCCACAATATAAGAATAATTTTCTAGTCTTCGAAAGTTACGTTACGTTACGAATAATTATTTATAAATGATAGGAGTATTAATGTTTACGCTTATTCTTCTACTAATATAATGAGGGTACAAATAATTCTATTAGTTTAGTTCGAAATGAGACCGATGAAATAAACAGATCATCACTATTTTATATAAAACTAGCTTTTCCCCGCAGCATCGCTCGCGACAAGTTTGAACCCCGTTACAAATTTTCCCAAGTTTCGATAGTTATTCTGTTATTCTGGGTGGAGATAAATCCAACAAATCAAAAACCATGAAAATCGGTTCGGTAGTTTTCGAGCTATAAGTGTTGTAACAAACACGACTTTGTTTTATACATATATTAAGATATAGACACTATGAATTGAGCCTGATGGGACTTTATAAAGTTCGGATAATATAACAGTAGAGAAACTTGTTCTTCTATTTTCTCTGCATCCATTAAACGACCTCCATTCAAGTCCCGATCGATGGCGAAACAAAAACTTGTATCTGCAACGTTTCATAGCTGAAGAATTGATAATGCACAGAAGTGAACTTTGATTAACAAATAACAAAGTAATATATTTTGCAGAAGAAACGCTCGATCTCATGCGGAGTTTGCATATCCGTCCTTTCGGTTCAAAACTGCGGACGGTTTAGACAACTTTACGAATCTAGTAGCAAAAGACCAAATTATATCTACTGTTTATAATAGTAGACCAGGGTCGATAATTTTAAAACCAAAAAAAAATAATAGTAGGATGAAACCCATTGGAAAAGGAAGAGAATATTACAAAAATTAAAGGAAACATAATTTACGGGCGATCTGAGGTCGGGAAGTGGATGGGGGTGAGTTTTAAAGGGTAAAATATGGTTTATTTCGATTTCCGGCAAAAATACAAGTCCTATGGAGAAAAGTTAAATGACAAAGTTGTAGGTAATAAAAAGATCTACAACTTTTGTATTTACATATTTTTCACAAAACCTCAAAATGTATGTAGAAATTGAAATAACCAAGTTTTTGGTTTTTTATTTTTATCTTCTCTAAAAGAAAATATTTTTTCACGAAATTTGGTGAAAACTTACCCTTTTATGTCCCTGGTCTATAGAGGTATGTAGAAGTAATGAAACTGTTTGAGAATGTCTTATCAGAACAAACTTATTTTAGAAATATTAATTTGCTTGATCGCATTGAAAATTGGAAATTTTGATCTCACTTACACCGGTACCGCAGTTATATGGTGGTGGCAAAGATACCCTTACCTACCCAAAACCAGATCAAACTTTTTACGAATAAGGGAAAACTACCTATTAATATTAGAATATCCTATTTTTGTTTTTTTTTATGGATGGTAAACCTGCAATATTTTAAGCATGGAAAATATCCTGATGATGTATTTTCATAAACATTTTAATTTCACAGGTGGCATCACTCTCCATCAACTCATTTTATTAGACAATCATTTTCTGTTCAGTTGTTAACTTAGTCTTTCATACGATGAAATAATCGAACAGATAATTCCAATATCACTTCTGTCCTATTTACGCGATTCTTCTTTGCCGGTACCTCGTCGCAACAGCTGGCGCCATAGCGGATCGGCAAATAAACTGTTTGCTCACAGATATTAAATTAGTTTTACGACAGCTTATTGTTCGAGTTTTTGTTAATTAATTGATATGTCATTCTGTTATTAATTTTGTCGCCTGTATGGGATATTAATAAAGCAATAAGTAACTACCTATGTGTTTATAGCTGACTTGGACTTAGTTTTGTTCTATGATTTATTGTATTGGTATCATTTGTTGGGATTTGGTATTAATACAGCAGATTTCATATAAAATCTAAATGCATACATTTTGTTCTTGTGAGAACAAAAATAATTTTACAAAAATTCAAGACAAAAATAGTTTTTGCCAGGTCGAAGTGTTGTGACGATACTTGAGACAGAAGATGGGGCCTACAGGAGTTCAACACTGTTAGATTGATATTGTCACTAGATTAAAAAATTACAAGGTTAATCCATGAATGTAAGCAATATAGGTAATATAGCTTCGCATTGCTTTGTTGGGCGTATTTGTGTCGCCTGTCGTAGGGCTCGATTCCCACCCGATGCAAATATTTGTGTATTCCATGGATATTTGTTTTGAGTCTGGGTGCACTTTGTGTCTGTCAATTGTATGTTTAAGTCCTCCGTGACACAGTGTTTGTATCCTAGTGCGGGTTGTATATAAACAAAACTAGTCATACCGTGCCCGAGCACTGCAATGGTGGCAGCTTTTTTCCAAAAAAACGTTGTCCTTTTCCGTGGTACTTTCACTGGCATTTTATCTTTACCTTTCAAATCACAGATAGTTTTCCTATTGTTGCAACCTTTAAAAAGTTAGCAGACGCAATGCAAAATCTATTATATTATTATTTTTGTTGTCTTTGCGCACTGCTGAATAAAATATTTGTTCAGTCAGATAATTATTATTTCTCCCTAACGTTTCGCTAAGTTCAAAATAAAATCGTCTATAATTCTATAAATACCTAACCTAGTTTTCCTGAGAAATACTATACGTCAACAAACAGGGGTCAAACGCGTTCGTGAGTGAAACAGACGTTATTGTCTAAGTTGACGCGTTACTTAACCTCTATTTGCAAACCTTTTAGCGCCCTTCGACGCAAAGTTAGAGCAAACATCAGCCCTACGTTTTGGATAGAATACGTGTAATTCACGAAATGGCACTTTTGTTGGGTGGATGTAGTGGTTCGGTCGGGTGAAAAAAAAATTTAACTTTTTTTGTATTTCAAAAACGGTGTTAATAATAATCAAGTAGTATTTGACATAGACTTTATGTCTTTAAAATGTCTACTATCTAACTACAACATCTGCAAAAATGTCTCGCCCAACTATATTATTTTAAGAGTACCTATCTAGGTATATCCAAATGAAGAAGATATTATCATATATGTATTATTTATTATTTTACAATTCATGATTTTTAAATTAACTGGCCCTTATCGGTCTGGTTTTAAGAAAACAAGAGCAATGACAGATGACTCTTAGCTAATAATTTATTCGCTGATTTGCATAACAACGCCAAAGCAAAGTGCTGTTCTCGATCAGTCATTATTAAGATCTGTGTCAATATAATCATGTGGTTTTAAGTCAAATAACACTTGGCATACTTTAGAAGTATAATATAAGGAAAAGCAAAATCTGATCAAAGCATGCCCACCAAAGAGGCTTAGATCTCAATACTCGAACTGTACACACAAGATACCGTTCAATCTTCAGACGGGGTAAACAGACTGAGGTTTGGCATTTGGTGTACAGAGCCGTTTTTATTTTCTCAACGTGATAGGTCAAACATCGCTTATTATTGCAGCAAATATTGCAGCCAATGACTGTCCTATAATCTGTGGACATACGATGTCACCATACTGGTGCAAATGTTGACCAAGAAATTTCAGAATTGCAAAGCTAATGTTCATTCATCAATCATTTAAAAAGATTATACAACAATCATAATACTGATTTCTGACACTTATGCGAATACTAGACATTTAAATAAAACTACTTTTTACGGATTTTATCGCGTTATATTGTAACGTCGGGATTAAAATAATATCAATATAACGCGATAAAATCCGTAAAAAGTAGTTTTATTTCAACAATCATAATGTTGTCATCATACCAATTCAAAAGGAGGTTACAGTAGGATCCACGTTTTTATCCAAACATTAATACTTCCAAAAAAATAATCACCTCGCGAAGATATTTTAGATGGTTGAACAACATTATAGAAAATTGTGATACACATAGGTATTGAAAAGGGGAAAGAAAATAAGATTGTTATCAATAGTTACGAAATGCAATGAAATAATACATACAAGCTCATATTACAATGTGCACTTATCAACATACCATAAAGTTAAACGAATCAAAGCATTGTTGTAGTAAGCTAAATAATAAACTTTATAAAAAAGAAAGTTCATAGAATTTAACCCATCCTTTTGTATATTAAAACTCTCACTGGCGATTTAAATTTATAAATTGACAATAATAGATGTAAAAAGTGTGACGAATTGACTTGAGAGTTATTTATTAACTGTCGGTGGGCCCCTTCAAATGATGATGCGACTTATTGATAAAAAATATATTTTCTAAATGCATCATAAACTACTATTATTAGAATAAAGTACCCTCATGCTGTAAAAAATATACGAGTATTTTCATTATCATATAGATTATTGAATAAAATATTTCCTGAGCTTTTTATGAATTCTTTGTGAGCATACCATTTAAAAATAATTTAAATATCATTAAAGTTTTAACATTTAATGTAGTATGGTTGGCAGAGGGTTGGCTTTTATGGATAAATCTTGAGATATTTAAAGCGTTGGTCCTGCATTTCTAGGTCCTTCATAACAATGCACCTGAAACTACCTAAAAGTCAAGAGATTATTCGAATAAAATGATGCATCCTCCTTTTATTGAATGTCTCTTTAGCTGAATAATGCAAACTGCCAGGTTTTCATGTCAAACCTCAATACAATTAAATCGACGCGCTAATCCTATTCACATCACTAGACTTTCAGCCATTAGCGACGAACCCTTTTTTCCATTATCACATCATCAAATTAATTAATACCGGTTTTTGTCGTACAATCCGTGACAGTCGTAACTCTGTCATTCCTAGATTGGCGTTCGTCTGAAGACCGAATGGAGTGGTCGCCCACACACGGTAATTAAGCTCGATGCAAGCTTAATGCAATCGTTCTCTCGATAAACAGCTGTTCGCATTTGCATTTAAAATCGATATACTACTGCCGTTTACGTGTTAAGACGTACCTTGATTGACTTGACGTTCACTATTTTTATCTGTTGTTAAAGAGATGTTACCATAAATCTAGCTGGTTTTATCGATGTTGACTTGCTTATTCCATTTCTCAATTGAGTCTGGACACTATCTTTGGTACATGTTGTTTTTTGTACCTACATTATGGAAATATGTCCATGAGTCTGATCATTTCGGTTATTGGCTAATCTACGTAGATGTCCAATATCACATTCCTTGTTGTATATTTTACCTTGTTGTATTTTTTACGACTAAAAATCACACCATCATCCACACACGCCCGTATTCGGGTGCGATTTGTTCCGGAGCGTGGCGAATGCGCCGGCGCTCTGTCGCTGCGCTTGCGCAATGAATGACGCTGCCTCATTAGGCCGGAACAAACTTATGCGACCATTGCATGTAAGTGTGAACTTTGGATATTTTTTGGGAATAAACGAAGTGTGAATTTTATCACACATTTTTGTCAGTAAACACATACAAATATCTAAGCTGGATTATGGTTGAGATTTTTATATTTGGGCCCTCATTCTATATGAAAATTTTGCGATTCCCTTTCGAAACTACAGTTCGCCGATGTGTATAGATTCCTTGTTTTATTAATATTACTTATATATGAAAAAACCTATAACTTATATTAAATTGTAAGAATGACATAAACCTTTTATAAATCTGCTTACGTGGAAAGTAAAATATATACAGAGGTACGTTGGGTACGTAAAAACATTGATACCTATTTTCAATTCGAATAATTCAATATTCTTTTCCCATGGGTGTGAACATTTTGGCGCTGCACGGTCCAATTAAAAATACGAATAACATTCGTAATAATTGGGTTAGTCTCCGAGCTCCACAAAACAAATAAAATATTTGAGGATACTACCTAGTTTTCGTAGTCACACTGCATTGACCCGATTCGGTAAAGATAATACTCGCAGTTACAGGAAGCGAGTGTGAGTATGAAATTTGTGCAGACTATTGTAGCCTTTTGTTCGCACATTTGATAGACTTGAGTCAGGAAGGAAGCAAATTTTAAGTAATAATGCACACCAATTTGTTTCACCCTAAAAGCTTGCATGAATTGAGAAAATTAGTCATACTTTGTAAGTCTTGCTCTCCCAATTTGAAAGGCTTTTATCGTAATTACCAACCCTTTTATTCACTGGCTTGACATCCATAAACGATGGGTAAATCTTATCCGTCAATATTATCATCTTCTTTGCAATAAAATTTTATGCAAATGTGATATTACTTATACATATTTTAAACGATTAAGATCTAAGATATCCTCATCATCACATCAGCCAAAAGAGGTCCACTCCTGAATAAAGGTCTCCCCGTATAAACTTCTACAAGGAACGGTCAAATGCCGCCTACATCTTATGACTTCCAGCAATCTTTACCATCTCGTTAAATAATAATTAGTTACTTATTTTTCTTTCTTTCGTTACAGGTAAGATCCAGTATAGCTGATTCAACAAAAAGGCATTATTCATTATATTTTAATATAGTTTCATCGTGACGATTTTGTGAGCTGAATCTAAATCTAACTAGGAAACTATTTTTTATAAAAGTCAGTTAGAGACGCCTCCTAATTGAATAGGACGGAACAGGAATCAAAGGGAATGATTGCGTTCCCCTAAAATTTCAAGGGGATGTATAGCAGAGGGTAGGATGCGATGCGTGGACGAATACTTTTAGGGAGGTACGCCATGGATCTAAGAATACAGCAGTAATCTGAATAAACCTCCAAAAATTTGGATAATTTGCCCAAGTTTTACGATACCAGTACATACAATAAAATTGAACTGCATCGCATTCAAATAAAATTATTTAGTGTGCCCTTTAGATGATGCCTGACTGCGTAATTTAAGCCTGACTTCACTCACTGTAATAGAACTTTTAGTAGTACCCTAAATAATACTTAATAAAGCATCAATAACGATCCTGCCACGAAAATCCAAGAAAGAAATGCGTTAATTCCATCACCTCCAATAAAATCAATCTCGTAAGTAATCTTAAAATACTTACAACAATGGCGTCTAACCTTGGGAACGCTTTATTTATATCAATCAAAAGAAACACTGATGTAACAACAAATGAATAGTATTCTTTATTGCAAGTTTCTAAATAATGTTGTAAGTTTTCGCACAAAGATTCGTCTCAGTTGAACTTTCAGTCGAAATATTAGAAGTCTATAAAATATAGCTCTAATAAAACTACCAAACTTGAATGCAGATGTTGCAATATTACTAAGTTGAATAGAAGTTTGGATGTGAATAATATAATAGTGCACTGGCTAAGGTAGACTAACTTACTCCTAGTTGATGTTAGGTAAAGGAGTAATGTGTACAATGTACAAGGGTGTAGCTTCACTCAACTGCGTCTTATTGGAGAAGCACGGATAGTTCTGAACTCAACAAGACAAAATTCCATCTTCACATGGCCATTTAGTCTAATATTATATTACTTTAGGCTTGGTGAAAGTGATAACTTTGATAAGTTTTTAATATACTGCGTAGAATTTGTCGAGTTTGGTCTTACTCATCTTGCTCAATGATCTTAAAACAAAAGATTCTTTAAATCATTGTTAGATTTGATGTAACCTTTAAAAAATTCTATTACTTACGCATATTTGTAGAAAGACAAGTGTAATATTTCGTAGCTCCACAACAGTTTACAACCAAACATTGTGGATGAGATTCCGTTGCAGTAATGTCATTGCTAACGTTGTGGGTGAAATTGCTTCATGTAATTTGTGGACGGGGCTCGGCAGATCCATCTTCTGATGTCAGGGTGCAAGGTGCAGGGGATCGCGCCGTCGTTAATAAGTTAGGTCCAAGAGATTTGAGGTAATTGGCTGGAAAACCATTGGCATTTAGCGATTTGAGGAATTTGGAAAGTTCATCTTTTGTTTTTCCCGTGATTCGGTTAAACAGACGCGATCGGATTAACCTTTACACATTATTGAATTAGCAATAGTGGGACGGGGGTTTACAAATTTTTTTTTAGAATTTAAAACACATTTCCCAAAGACAACTTTATGAAACTCATTTTCGTTTGCTGTTATGTTAATCAAATAGTTGTCAGTTTTAATTCAGTATTAGTAATATGATTGTAAGAAATTATATACTAAGACATCCACATATTTCTTTCATTTAACCGTCCAATCATCACCAAATACTGAAAAACTTGATTACTTCAGAATCTTCTAAATTCAATAAAATCGTACCGAAATCCATGTTGAGGTTAATTTTTTTTATCAAATTAGGCTACATTTCATTAATTAAAACAAAAACAGTTTCCATTTTGAACATAACGAAACTTCCCAAGACGTAACGATATAAATATTCGATTAAAATCTTGAAAGGGGAGAGAGTACGAGTAGTTACATTTCATTTTTATCTCCACACACATGTTAGAAGGGTTGCTATGAACAGAAATGGAAGCCACTTCAAAGCACAACCGCCGACAAAGTAAACACTTATTTTATACATGGCCGTTTTTATGAGAACTCGGCTTTGTGATCTCTGTAAGAGTTTATGAAATGCAATAATTGAATGCGCGTGTATCTGGGTTAAATAATATTTAATTTTAAAAGTGACCTAGTTGAAGCTATTTCCTAGTACTTCGAGTTCCCTGATTCATTTTATTTATGAATATAAATTAACATACAAATCTTTAAAATGTTAGTAGTAATCTCTCCTTTTTAAAGAAATATCAAGGAGACTGGTCGACTCTTCACGTGACCAGAGGGCTGGCTTGTTTCTAGGGGAACGTATAAGCATTGCCATTTAACGTGGCAATGCTGCCAGTCTTCTGGGCACGTTGCCGGACGACGGTGATGCGGAGGAATTCTTCGACGCTTAGTTTAACTGTTTTTTTTTTCTCTCTCTCTCTGTAGGTGAATATAATTTTGTTTTATGTAAATATTTTAATTATGTTATTTAAGTATTATTTATAAAACTCAAGTTTCCATTCCATCATATTTAAAAAAAATGTTAGTAGTGTTTATATCTAAACTGATATAATCAATTAATTTGTAAAATTTTGCACTACCATTACCCTTCATCATCATCTTAGCTTTTTACCAACTATTTTAGGTAGGGTTGACTTTCAGTCTAAACAGTTCCAGCTGAATATTACACGATACAACTCAGAGCATCATGGTTTCATTCACTTACTGGCTCATGTCTACCATTAACGATTGTGATTGATTTATGAGAATCTAGACTGCCTAGTACCGACTTAATGTGTTATTTGAGAGGTCTCAATATGCTAAAAATGGTCACCCATCCGTCACTGACCGCGGCAAGTGTAGATTACTAATTGATTGATCCGTACCTTCTACGGTTTAAATTTCTTTTGTGCAAATTTCGGTTCATGCCATGAGATATCACTCATAAAATCAGTGTGTACAAGATTGCTGTCAGTGCTATTGAGTGTAATGTGAAAACATAAAACATTAAACTCAAATTTATTAAATGACGTAATTTATTGTACGCGTCATAAGTTACGTGGGAATAAATTCTGACAATAAAAAGAGATGTCCACCCAAATAAAGACTTGTAAAATCGACGTCTTATAACTGGCAATAATGAAGCCAGCATACAATGATGCTATGTCACATTTAAGATATTTAATAGACCAAAAGTGTCCATAAAATAGTGTATCGAATGCTTTCGATTTTTTGCAGCAATCGACGTGCCCACGCGTGTATTAAACTCCCCTTAAAATATTCTGATCCATTGTAAGTCTGCACGTATGGACATTTCAACTTTTTACATTGATACCAAACAAAGCTTACTTTTCGAGTGTTATAAGAAACGGACGGTTTATTTAGCCATTGTTGGTGAACCATTTATCTCTTTAATTTATGGGGTAGCGTCGCGAATCGTGGACATATTTGTGTTGAGAAGTCAGCAGCTCACGCGGTTGTTTTGTTATGCGTAGGTAGCTGTTTAGGGCTTGAAACCAAAAAGGTTTTAACATATGGTTAATAAAAAAGATGTATGAACGTAAAATACTTTCGTATTTGCTCCCTTGAAGGTGATCTGATTCTGACTAATTTATAAAGCAAAAGAAATTGACATGCTCTAGTTAGTTTCGTTATTGTTTTTATCAATTAGGACTTCATAGCATAAAATTTAATTTGAATTTTTGAATAATTTTAAATTCAAATATTCTTTTATATTTTGATAATGTTCCGAGAATAATTAACTAGATCTAATTAAAGCAATATTTTATTAATGGTGAATGGATCTGTAAAATAAATATATTTAAGCAAAACTAAAAAAGTATACCTTACGTCTCTAAACATAATTCGTCGTCTCCTTTAAATGAATTTAGTAAGGAACCCGAGATGAATGAAAAATGACTCCACAAAGTATTTAAGAGACCAAAATTATAACCAAAAGTTGTGAATGTCCAATTCCTCGAAACCAAGCATTCTAGGCTTGTGCCCTTGTGCTCAGCGGGTGCCATTTTGTAGATATTGTATGGCACAACTACCGGCCTCCAGAATTCGTCACAGCACAACGTTATTAACCATTGTTTGAGCTTCGTTATGCACAAAGTAATTTTCTCTGGTTGAATTGTTGCGCTTGCGGTGCATGGCAATAAAAACATTTATCAGGCTCATTCGGCGAGAGTAGGTGTTAACTTGTTGAACAAAGACCACCTCGACTGCTTGCCTCAGCTACTGTTTATTAACAATTAGCCGGACGTGACTCATTCGTGTGATACTCAAATTGTCTCGTTTCTGTGTTCTTGTGAGGTGCAGTTGTAGTGTTTGTTCGGATTGAGTAAACTCATACATTGCGCCTACGCTGACATAATCGTCTTTTTCCGTGACGCTCACAGAAAAGGCTAACGAAATCGACTAGACGGAAAAGAACGGTCTATGTGGGTGTCGATTTTGTCAAGAGTTCCTGATTATTTTCACCCATACATCTACCAACCCATAAGGATTTGGAAATTTTGATTTTAACTACCCTCTAATATGCTCTTTTATCCTCTATTTACATTGGGGTGAAAGTAGGTACAGGTTTTACGTCATCAGTTTATTAATATTTCCAATGCTGAGGTTTTTCCGCTTTTCTGAAGTGAGCTGTTAAAACTCACCACGTGGCCCGCCAATGACATCGACCGTATAAGTTAGCCGGAATGAGTTAGGCGTTTGAATGCGCAATGGATTGTTTAGGTCATAAATTGTATATTGCGCAACCAAAAGGCCAACTTTAGCCCTGTAAAGTTATACTTTATAAGTTCGCTGGGCTTCACTTTATAAGTTTTACAATCTACGTACTCCTAAAACGTGGTCACTATTACTTCTGAGCTAAATTTATACAATGCAGTCTTGGCTAATTGAAATTTAGGTGTAACTACATGAGCGTGAAGTCCTGTTTGCTTTAATTCATTTAGCCTTCTCAGTTAAGTGTTATGGCGTACTATTTCGGGATCTGTTGGTCATCTTAGTTTGACTCGTTTAATTTTAGAACCTTAATAACTTTACAGAGCATGTTTTCTAGGGTTGTTTTATGTTTTTTGCTGTAGATGAGGAATTATAAATAACTAACAAAGCACAGGGAAATTCGTAGGCAACTAAATGAGCTAAATAGTAAGTATCTATTAGTAAGATAATCCTGTAGCGTATTCCCTGTGTGTCTTCCCCAAAATTTAGGCTCACGCTCAGAATGTGCACTTTGCATTTGGTGTACTAGCACTTCGCATTTGGAGCACTACGCATTTGGGGCACTACGCATTTGGGGCACTTCTCATAATACCTACTTCATTTCCTACTCCAAAACTAGTTTCTAATCGTGTCTAATTTTTTCACGGAAAAGTGGTTGAAACATAAAATTCTACTATAACATGGACCTGTCAAAATATACATTTCAATTGATCGCATTTCGATTTCTGTTTTGCACTAAATCACTTACATGTTGATTTTGGAGCTTTCCATACATAGTTTAATAATTTTGAATTCACAAGTGCGGTATGCTTTGTTATAGATAAATAATTAGAATATTCCGGCGTATTGACCATTCAGGACATTTTAGTAACGCATCGATAATGCAAACATGATTAATTTTAGCGATATCGATGGATATCTTTGCAATTAGAGCAGTGAATGTAGCGAAATATGCAGATATAATGAAAAAAATACGCTTACATTACAATACTTGAAGGACAACATTGATAATTTTTTAACACATGAATTATTTTTTATTGCAAACTAATATTTCTGAAACTAACATGAACGTAAAATATTAGATTTAATCTTTTTACTGAATAGTGAAATTGGCAAAGTTCGTGAGTTCTGTGATCAAAAAATATTTTATTAAACTTTAGTATTTCTTATGCTACTTTAGTACATAAAACTTTAACGATGAACTCATAGGCCTCAAGTAAGACCTATAAATTTCCCAATGCAACTACAATTTCAAATAAAGAAACTTAACGATCGTGGAGGGTAATTCACCTACTTTCTTAGCTAGGCATAAAGGCGGGCCAATAAAAGTGAATGCACTAAACGTAACACAAGTCTCTTAGCAATTACACCGGTCACGCCTGTGCAAGTTTTAATTAATCGGTGAATTACACACGTACATATACTTTATGCTAGTATCGGAGTTGTTGTCGCTGGAGCTTGTCGCGTACTAGTTTACGATTGCACGTTTCCATTGTATTTTGTTGAGCGATACGGTTTCGGGATTTATTATGTCTTATTGGTCTTCTAGTCACAAGCGTTGCTACTGTGCTTATGGTTGTTGTTTTAGTTTCCAGGTAGAGCGATGAGTTTTTGTGTTTTAGAGTTTTTATATAAAGTTCTCATTAGCGGCTCGTAGTTTGAAGCGCCAGAACGATAAATTGGTAACAATATCATCTCCTATTAGCGACTAGAAGGTGTACATAGTATGAGATATAAGTGTAATGGTATTTTATATACATTTAATTAGTAATTTTGTAACTATTGTAATTCATGTTTAATAACACGATTATGACTACCTGTTCGGATTCAGTTTGTTTTTATATTCTGCATTGTAACATGACTTATTTCTTTGGGACTTACAATAATTACATGCTAGAATCCTAATCAAAATTCGTTCAGGATACTTTGAAACTTAGGGAAAACTCATAATCAAATAAGAGATAGACGGCAGTATCAAATAAAAAGAAAGTCTCTTATTCATCTTTTTCTTATTTTGACGACGTCTGTGGTCTAGTGGTTCGAGTATCGTACTCCTGATCACGAGGTCGTGGGTTCGATTCCCACAAGACACAAATATTTATGTGATGATGAATATAAGTATTTGTGTTTTTGTCTGGGTGTTTCCTATGTCTAATAAGTATGTATTTACAAAAAAAAGTATGTAAGTATTATATCCATTGTCTAGTACCCATAGTACAAGCTCTGCTTAGTTTGGGACTAGATGGTAATGATGTAAAAAATGTCTCAGGATATTTATTATTATTATTTATTTGATAGAAATTAAAACTTTAATTTGACTTTGACGTATCGTGTGTAGAATTGGAAACGCGTATCAATAACTTACAGTGTGCAGTTAGTACTTGTCGATGATAGTTACTACCAATGTCAATGACGGCTTCATTCACCCGACCCCACTCTTATTTCCGCTCATTTAACACGAATATTAATGTGTTCGTACGTCTTACCGGACGGCGTTTACGCAACTGATATACGCATCGATATGAGAGTTCCGATTCAGGTTATAGGACTGTATGGTAATAGAACATAATATTTATTGAGTATAATTTTTTTTGTCATTATTTGATTGCAGCTTCAATGTCACTGCGACCTTAGCAGGTCTTTTGTGATCGCTGCTTGGTGCTTTAAAGTGAGTGTTCACCGCTAAACAGTTTGCAGTTTGCTGCAGGATTTGCTTAGGGATGAGCTCCTTTATTTCTCTGGGCTTAAGATATTTTTCCTTAGATGAGCACAGCGTCTGTGTATCACATTCTGCCAGAGGTGGAGTGGTGTTTCGTCAGTCTCCTCACAGCATCGGCAGGTGCGCGTATTAGGTTGAACATGTGCTTGTTAAGGCAGCAGTGTCCTGTCAAGGCTCTTGTCACAATGTGCAAATTGTTTCTGCTTAGCATTAGAATAAGGCTTAAATGCCTTTTATTCTAGGCTTTAATTAGTGATTTGGAATAAACCATGTCTGAAAATTCCATCCAGAGCCTGATAGAAGTCTTGAGGATTCTTTGAGCTAGCCTTTTAGGCTTTTTGGTATTCCACAGAAGGGTTCGGGTCCTTGCTGCGTTCCACTAACTCCAGCTCTTGCGAGTTGAGTTATAGTATAGTTACTTCAGTGGGCAACGGCTAGTGCTGTTTATTTATTTATTTATTCAAACTTATATGCACAAAAATGGTACATAAGGCATTCGTGGACTTCAACGTCACGTCGCTTTAGCTAGATTTTGTGTGAAACCTGCAATTTTGTAAAGAGCATTTATGGATTTTTATGCTGATTTACAAAAACCTTTACTTTTAGATTGAAAGTTTTACAGAACAATATACAAAAATACTGTTACATTTTTTGGGATGGTTACTTCAAACCGTTATCAATTACATTGATTCGTTCGAGTCTGCGATTACGTAGGAATGTTTATTAACAGTAATAGCTGATGTTTTGGTAGTTCGTATACCCAGCGATAACTTTTCTCAATTCTTCTTATTTTACAAGAGGTTTAATAAAGAAGAGACAGGAACTGACGATTCCTTGTATTTCAGCGATTAAGATAATATCAATTTGGAAAACTTACGAAGGTACGATCCGCCTGCTGGTAAGCGATAGGTAACAACAGTAGTACTTAGCACTAGCGCATCGTCATTTTGAGACCTCATACCCTCAGCTTCAGGCTACATTAACCCTATACACAGTAATGTTAAACTTCTATCAACGAAAAATGAGGCACATCTTGCATCCAGTCAAAACATACAGCTAGTAGGTAGGTTTCAATAAATATTTTGGGACATTTTACACAGCACCATCTAGTCACAAACTAAGCATAGCTCGTACTATGGATACTAGACAATGGATAGGAATAATAGGTACTTATAAACTTTTTTTTGTAAATAGATAGATACTTATTATACCCAAGAAACAGACAAACAAACATTTACATTCATTACATAAATATTTGTGTGGAAATCGAACCCACGACCTCGTGATCAGACGTCGTCAGTATACGGTTTATGGTTCTAGTTTTGGTATTTCCTTTTTTGGTTTGTTATGCCATTTCCCTTTATTTCCCTAAGAATTTCAGTTAATACATGGAAAGTTCAGTCAAGTCAGGAAATAAGTACTCATAGTTTTAGTGCTCGTAAATCATAAGCTGGTTACACAAATCAGTATAAATATTATAGTCTTAAACCCAACATTTTCTAGCTAAGTAATACTTGTAGCCGTGGCTAATTAAACCAGGTTTTAATCAAAGGTACAATGTTTTACTGCTGTTATGGAGTAAATTAGTATTGTAGTTTCATGTTGATGCGGAAATTAAAACTGGTCAAGTGTGAGTCTTATCAAACAATGAGCACACTCATACTTTAAGATTTAGCATACATTTATAATGACCTGCCATTAATCCATTGCTGAATTAAGGATGTACAGCAGAGCATATCTACCTAACCCTTGGTCAAACACGGGAGTGAATAAATGAGTATCGAATATATGTTAATATCTAATCATCGTAACTATGGAGTTTCTTGCCGGCTCTTCTCCATAAGTCCTACTTTTTTTTGGAACCGAGCAACTAGTTTGACTGTTCAAAAGTGCCTATTTATATGGTCTATTTGAAATAAAATATTTTGAATTTGAATTTGAATCATCTAAAATATAATTAAAATAATCAGCGCCTGGTCTGTGCTGATATAATCTGTAACATTTGCAGTTGGATATCGAGTATTAAAACCAAGCACTCCTCATCCGATAGATGTAGGTATTCGCATCGCGAGAGTTAAGATGGGCAGGGCACTTGGCAAGACGAGACGATCTTAGGTGGGCCAAAACAGTAACCGAATGGTGGCCATGAGAGATACAAAACGATCACAGGGCAGACCAGCAGTCCGATGGTCGGACGATATTGTGAGGGCAGTAGGGAATCTGTCGGTGCGACTTGCACAAGATCGGCAACAGTGGCGTTATAGAGAAGAGGCCTTTACTCAGCAGTGGGTGTTACAGGCCGAGTAGATAGACTCCTCATCCAGCCAATCGACTTACTGTAAACACAATTTATATTTTTCTATAGTATTTTTTCAATATCGATACCTATCAATATCAATATCAATATAGTCACCTAGTGGCAACCATTCGGAACTCAATTTCATTTTTACAGCTTGATTCACAATAATATTGTTATAAACACACTAGTAAATTACCGGTATAAAGTTTAGTGTTATATTTTTTTTATTGACAATAAAGAATCACTACGACGCGGTTTTATTATCGAACATAGAAATTATTTTTTCTGTGAATTTCTGTGATAGGAAACCATAATAATCGACTATAATAAGGCAGCTTTAATTTCAGAACGTAATGTAATAAGAGCCGGAGAAAAACCTCTTGATTACTAGTCTGCCACTACTTTATTACTTCTACTCTTGTACTAGAAAGTTTACGGTCAACAGAATAAATAATACCGGCCGTTTTATTAAGTTTACACATTTCAGTTATGCGGCCAGCTCCACGGGCGTAAAGCTTAGCCTTTCCGGCCAAGGCACCATTCAACCAGCAATTCATTTATTCCTAATGTAAATGTTATAGAAAATTTATGTAAATTCATATTATTACATTACGCCCGATAGCAATTTACTGGCTGTATAAATATGAATGCCGCATACCGAGTGGATATTTACGCGTCTAATATGAAGTAAACTCTATTGTAGTGTTGTCGAATTGTAGAAAGTCTCGTGTATGTATAAATGAATTTTATTCCAATGTCGTTTATCATAAGTAATTTGTTTTCTCTGTGATGTTTTATTGCAACCGGAGTTTATAAATTTGTCTCTGTAGTGTGGTTTGTATGACATAACAAATATATACATATGTTTACTGTTGGTTCGCTTATCATGCAAATCAAACCTTCAGTCGAGAGAGAACGAGTTACCGTTTACCGTAGTCGATGCTTGTAACAGGTGACAATAGTGTTAACAGTAGCTTTTTACAATAAGGCGCAGCTTGCTTGTATTTTACGGAAACTGGATACAAGTTATTTATATTAAGGTGAAATGGAGAGGCAACCTTTTTAATAATATGAATAGCTAGGTGGACAAGGGCCCCGGTGCATACAGAACCCAAGTTGCGAGGCTAGGTCGAAAATTTTAAGAACTTCGGAAGATGAAGAAATGTACAATTCCTCTACAGTTGTAAATTGCGCGGAAATGTCGAAGTAGTAATTTTCAGCAAGATTTATTTATTTTATTTTATTTATTTATTTATAGTTTAAATGCTTGATGTTCTTACAGCGACGCCAAGACGCACAACAAGCCAACAGTTTATAATATTATAAATTCAAATTATATTTATCATTATTAAATTTATATTATTCATACTAATACAATGAAAATATTCTACATATTTAAACTTAAGAAAAATATATATTTTTTTTACAAATAAGCTGCATGTTGTGCAAAATATGTCAATATCCGGGCTATTAGCAACCAGGGCGTTCAGTAGATTTATGGCTTGAGCCATAGGAGCAAATTGAGCAGTCTGTGTGCGCACTGACGGAATCGCGAACAGGCGCCGCACACAACCCCGCCGCACCCGACCCAGCACAACCAGCGAAGAACGCGACAAAGTGGTGGGGTTATTAGTTCATTTACCGTTATAAAAAATCTCATGGGCAGGCTCGAGGTTGAGATTAGGGGGCCCTCTGAGTTTCGGGGCCCTGATGCCCTGAACCACCCAGCCATTCGATAACTAGCCCACTGAAAAGCTCTTTAAAGCTTAAAAGTGTATTAATTGGTTAGGGAGTTTCAACCAGAATCTCAACACACAGCTGAAACTGCTGGAGCTAGAAGCAGGAAATTTTGCATAAATGTTCTTTAAATACTGCCTTGTTGGTCTAGTAGTCCTAAGCCTGACTGCTACGCTAGGGGTCCTGGCTTCATTCCGAGCAGTGTTATTGGGTTTTCTGTGAAATTCCCAGTAGCAGCTCGGAGCCTGGATTTGTGCCCGGTTGATGGCAATAGGCTCGCCCCCTATTACAATGGCCCTTAACATGTCGGCAAAATGTGGGTGTACATGTCCGCCTCTGTCTACCCCTTCGGGGAATATAGGCTTGATGGTATGTTATGTTTATGTTTCTTAATAAGAAAAAAATAGATAAATGCAAGTAACACCGCGGGGAATATGCTCGTTTATATAAAAGTTCTATCATTCAATATTGATCAATGGAAATATCCAAAGGTCAAAAATATTACGGCATATTAGATTACAGCAAATATTTCCAAGTCTGTATAAGATAATACAAACTAGTCATTATAATTAACTTTGTAATAAAGTAAACATTGATTATGTACAAGTGTAACAAAATATTTGTCCGTAGATTATTCATTGTTATTCTGGAGAAATTGTGAGCGTAAATATTAATTTTCCTTAAGTAAGATAGTCATAAATACATATTTATTTGACTCAGATAATGGTAATTAGTGAGATAAGTGTTATAATGGTATGTTCTTACGCGTATTTCTGGACGGATGGATTAAGCTGTAGCTGTAGTTTTCTGTTACTTGGTATTGAAAATTTTTATTTTGTTCTTCTTTAACACGTTATTTAACCGTAGCCAAAATCCATTATCTAAGTATCTTATAAGAGACTTCTCTGCTCTGTCCTCTTTTAAATGAAACAATATATATTATCAATAAGATAAAGTACAAAAGAAATAGCAAATATAACAAACACTATGTCTGGATAGGCACAGAAAAAAACATGGTAACCTACAGTGTTAATCTAGCTATAGATTTACACTTTGTAATCTTTGTACGTTATAATATATACTGATTTCTGATACTTACCCGAATACTAGACATTGATCGGATTGCCAACAATTAACAAAAATGTAGGGTAGCTGTTAGTAATTGAAACGTCAAGACGCCTACCACCTTAGTCACCCGTGACCATGGACGCTGTAAAGGGTCCGAAACGTCGGGATTAAAATAATATCAATATAACGCGATAAAATCCGTAAAAAGTAGTTTTATTTCAACGTTATAATATTATATCCAAAACTATTACACCATTAATCAACGAGTATCAAATAAAATCCACGCCATCTTAAGATACTTTCCCGAATTCTCTAAACATTATTAATGAAACATTTCGCACGAACTTCGTCGACTGAGGAAAATAAAATTTCGTATTAGCCGACGCGGGCAATCTCTCTGGCGAGCAATATCTGACATAATGTAGACAAACAGATTTGATCGATGATATTTTCATACAGGCCAACATTTCAGGGTCGCCGTTTTATGAGCCTAATTTCTTCGGAGGTTGTAAATAGGATATATTGAATATCTAAATCGGTCCTATATTTAGTAATAGTAGCGTTTGATTAATTTAATTTGTTTTTTTTTTCGAAATTTGAATTTTCCTAATTTGTCTTTCCAGTGCCATTATTTCGCAGCACATTTTACCCACTTCTGGGTCGATGTCTAGGTCGAAAACACTGGTTCCAGCCCTGCCTGAAACTTTTTACTATCAATCAAATGTTTTTATTATTATTCTACAGATATTTTTTCTTTCATTGTATGTAATTACATGTCGTTATCATCAATAAACTGATATTTCTCAAGTCATTTCAGCAGAAACACCTTTTCTTTGAGATTATCCGGTTGAGATCTTTCTCTATGAGCCAATCATCATAATCGTATTTATAATGATGATGATCATCTAAAGCTTGACTTCATCCACTACTCCTTCAGTTTGTGTCATATATTACAGTGCCTTATACTATTCAAGTATGACTTCCAACTTACCTAAATGTCGTGACGTCGACCCATTTTGCGGCCGGACTCGCCGGCCGGAATAAGTTAACTCTCACGTGAGTAAAACAAAGTTGTAAAGTCAAATCATTACAAAGTCCCCACGTGTTGTCGCAGTTATATCAGTTCGCGGAATATCCGTGAGTGTGATAACAATGACCAAACAAACTTGTCAGCCCTTGTTTTGAAATGAGGTGTTATATTTTATTACGTCTATATTCTGCAATGCTATACAGATGTGGAGATTGAAAAATATAACCAAATATATTTTCACTAATCATGTACCTGATTGTGATAATCGCCTTGAGTTCTTATTGTCCTTTCAGACTAAGATGGTCAGGGTATACTAGCGTAATGCAAGACAGACATTCGTAACACGATTTTGGTTTCCACTTTTAATATAACGAGATGCGAGCGAATATTAGAAGAATATTTTACAAGAAACGATGACTCTACAACCCAATTTTGGGGATGATATACGAAGTATATCTAAGGCGATAACCAACGGATTTACGTGCTCTCTAAGTGGAGTTGGAGTAGTTTTTATGTGTTAAGAATGGTCACTCATCTAAGGACTGAGGCCGGCAATCTTGCAGATTGTTAAAACGACCTAAGAGTTCATAATGAAGTGAATTAAATACGAATAACAAACATCAGAAAACGTTACAACGTATATTTCTCACGGTGCTACAGTTTCGTAGTAAGTAGCACGCTGTACCAACAATGTCGGTGTATTTGAAGCCACGTGTTGCATTCTCTTATTACCAAAACAATGTTTGTAGCACAGATTGTAGGAACCACGGTAGTTACCAACTAGTTGGTAGCTACTAACAAGTAAAAGTCATGAAACAAGAAAACTATTGTAACAAAGTGGAAGCGCAAACTTTGTGATATATTCCATTCACTACATAAACGATGTCTGTGGTCTAGTGGTTCGAGTGCTGGACTACTCTTCACGAGGTTGTGGGTTTGATGTGGAAATCGACACAAATATTTATGTGATGTACATAAGTGTTTGTGTCTTATTATTTATAAGTATGTATTTACAAAAATCCATTTTCATTAGTACCCATAGTACAAGCTCTGCTTAGTTTGGGACTAGACGGTGCTGTGTATAATGTCTTAGAATATTTACTTCTTTATAAAATTGGAGGGCATAGTCTTTAAAGTCAAACCGTAAATAATGTAGTCTAGTTAATGTAATCAAGTAGGTATTTGCACTCAAAATTACTGCTCTAGTAAGCGTACTATGACAAACGTAGGTAGTCTTTATCGATTCATAACTCAACTATTCTGTTTTCCATACAGATTTACGTCATTTTTGTCGTCAAAAGATACAACAAACCTTGTCTGCTCTTGTTATGATTATGTATATTAAATTAGTTCCTCGAATCACGGTCGTAAACATTTAACTTTAAAAGACAACAAATATTCATAAATAATTTATCTGGCCTCATTAGTCTGGGCTGCGACTGCTATTCAAGAGCTCCTGGGTTCAATCCCTAGGTCGAGAAGTGTCGTTGGGTTTTCCTTTAAAATTCCCAGTGGCAGTTAGGATTTGTGCCTGATTGATGGCAATAAGCTCACTCATATACTGGTTTGTTTAGGCTCAGCTTATTGCCGTGGTACACCCACAGTTCATCGGTGACTTTTTTTGTGTGCGGAAAATTCTCATGGATCCCCGCCACCTGGAGAGGCAGCAGGGTATGTCGGAAACATATCGACTTAAAACCGCATTTGCCATCACTTACCCTTTGCGTCATGAGATCAGGAACATTCACCACGACCATGACGGGACAGTTCATCAGTGCCTGCTTGCGTCCCACTGCTGGGCACGGGTCTCCTCTCAGTATGAAAAGGATTAGGCTATAGTCTACCATGCTAGCCTAATGCGGGTTGGCAACTTTACATGCCGTCGAGAAAATCTCTCTGGCATGCAATTTCTTCACGATGTTTTCCTTCACCGTTAAAGCGAGTGATAATTACGCACATGATTTCGAAAAGTCAGAGGTGCATGCCTTGGATTCGAACTCGAGACCTTTGACTTGGCAGTCCAGTGGTCATACCCCTAGGTTATCACCGCTATCTTTATCCATCCATTCATTATTAGTCTTATTATTTGATCCAGTTATTAGTCTTATTATTATCTTCGAGTCTATTATTAATCTTAATTATTATCTTAGATATTTTTACAAAAGCCCGTTCGCAAACATTACTAATCTAATTACTAATACTAATCTAATATAGAGCAAAATAAGATTAGGATCAAACAAATCAATTCTATTTGTTAAGTAAATGAGCGGCCACCCGTATGACGTAGATAGGATCGTGTTAATAAAATTCCCCCATAACTGACGCCATTGTCTCTGGGCAGATAAAGCAATTTATTTAATTAAAACACCCACAAGTATGCCATGATGTTGCCATACATTGAGATAAATAACACTGTTATTAAGACATTGGAGTTACGAGTGATAATATTTAAAGTGGTTTAAATATATTTCATAATCTATTTTAAAATTATTGTAAAATAGAATAATTGTTTGTAATGCAACTTAATTTTGATGATAAGTCTCAATTATGCTGTTTATGGATATTTTGTCTTAAATGTGTGTACCTAAACGTGTTGTTAAATTGATTTGTTATGTTCGACACAAATACATGAATGTGTTAATGAATGAATAAATAAATAAATCATGAAATATATTTAAAAATTGTCTTACATGATTCTAATGCTGATAAATTTTAAGGTAAACACGTACAAGAAAGTAATTTGACCAAACCCCATTTTTTTACTAACTCTAAGTCTGAATAAGTAACTCTCTAAAAACACACCTAACACAAAATTGCTACTTGCAACCACTAGTTACGGGTAATGACTAAACCGATTCCAATTAGTTACTTCTAAAAGCCTTCACATTCAATCTACGTCGAAAGCGCAATTACCACCTAATCAGAATCGTTCAAGAATATATATTTTTAATATAAATATTAACTTTTGAATCAATAAGTTGGTGATGTCAGTAGGTTACATTTTTGAACGAAATTTAGCTATATCTAGGTATTCGATTTACAGAATTTTAAAAGGCTTTAAGCTTTTATCATTTCCCATTCGATTTTAAAATGATTCGATTCGATTTTCAGAATTTTAAAGGGCTTTAAGCTTTTATCGTTTCTTATTCGATTTTTCAAATGAAGATGAGTGTTGTAAACCGAAATTTTCTTTTAATAATTTTAATGATTTTAAAGATTGACTTCTTTATAGTTACAGTTGAAGTTCTTAGTCTATGTCTAGTTGGTTTTAGAATAATTATATTCATACTTTTATATTAAAGTATCTTCGGAGTTAAAACCAGTACTTTTCTTGGCGATGTTATTGTTTTTGATATTCCTATTGCAATTGCATCATAACGACGTTCGCGTGAATACCATCTATTAATGTGTTATTCTCGCACCATGCTTAAGTAATAACTGTCTGAGCTAGACTATCGATTGTATAAATCGAGTAGACTCGATTCTAAAAATTTGGCTTCACATCACTAATTCAGAGATCGAACCACCGGAGTAGATAATTATATATTTGAGTACTTAAACCAACATAACACTAAACGAAATTTTAATTGACTGCTGTCTGACTTTTAAATGTATATTAAAATTAATTATAGACTTTAAAATTGCATACTAAGAATCGATTAATACACTAACATCATAAACAATTATAGATGGTTCCTTGAAAGAATTCTAGGTTTTGAAGATTTGAGTTATGAGTCAGTTAAATGTTTTGCTAAAAATCTTTTCGAGGAATGAATGCATACATTAGTAGAGGTAACAATTACGTATCCGAATATCTGACAGTATATAATTTACGTTGACCCAAAACAAAGAATACGACTGTTTAGGAATCAATGGATTCCAATGATATGTTTATGATAAATGACTTCTATCGATAAATTTATGATCACGAAGCAATTAGTTAGATTATTTCGTATAAACTTTTTGCAACGGTGCGGTGTGAAGATTAAAATTATTAATTTTTGAAATAAATAAAAACTAACCAAAAAATTGTTTCATAAAAACTCAAACTTCATGGTTGGGACCGAGGTTTGTGGTACGAAGGCTAATGTAATAAATATTTATGAATCATTCAAAATTGCCTATTTAGTCTAGTCTAGTAGTAGTCATAGTTACGACTGCTACGCTAGAGGTCCTGGGTTACACTTCCAGGTCAAGCAAATTCTTAATATCACTTCAAAATTTGGATTTGTACCCGGATAATGGCAATAGGTTCGTCCCTTGTAACATGGGCCCTAAACATACCAGTGAACTATGGGTGTGGGACTGTGGGTACATCTATAGTATGTATTATAAGTGTGTTTTTACAAAAAAAATGTATATTCGTATTATATCCATTGTTTAGTACCCATAGTACAAGCTCTGCTTAGTTTGGGACTAGATGGTGCTGTGTAAAAATGTCCCAGGATATTTTTTATTTTTTTATTAATACCCCTCAGCCAAATCCTATACAAGCGTGATGATAAATAATATGTTAAATTTATTCTTAAATATTCATTCTATCGATAAAATCGCACTAAAGCACTAGGTAGATATAAATGCATATTCGCCTGTACGAAGTGTCTAGTAACCAACAGTTTCGGGTAAACTAACTTAACCAAAATTGTTTTCACGTTAATTGGAATTCGATTTGTCCAAATTCAGGGGGTGACTCCACGTTATTGGATTTCCTCTTCTCACCCTTTGCCATGTGAGGCTTGAAAAATCAATGGCACTGTTACCCTCTCATACTTGGGTTAGTCATCCGTGGGTATGATTCAAATTCAAGAATTCACTTACGCATTGCTACACGAAAGGATTTTATGAAGGTTTGAAACTTTGATTTTTTTTTAATATAAATTTTGTTTGCCTCCTGCTGTCTCGTAGTTGTCTGGAACCTGTAAAAGTAAAGCGAGGTATCTTCGTCATCCTTTTCTCCATAATATCCCAATTCAATTCGGGTCAACAGAGACCTATGAGTACGAGTATTGGAATGGGAGGCAACTTGGAATCTTATTCAATTATTATTAATTTAAAATATTAATAATAATTGGATAAGATTCCAAGACATCAAGACATCATATTCAATGCTTGTATCTTTCCGTATAAAAGTCTAGACACTAGTAAACTTAAGTTCATCTAAAGCAAATTTGTTTCAGAAGAATACGTCTGTATTCCTCAAGATATTTCTGGAAAAAATACTCCTCTGAGGAGAAAACCAAGGTCAGGATTAAATTAAGAAGGTAGTCCTGCATTATTATTATGATGCAGATAGTTTTTTTTTTCACAGCACTACATAATGTTACAATAGCAGCTTCAAGGGATGTTTCGTGTGGATATCCAATTTTAACATGATTGATCTGTAGTGACGTGATTGAGTAACAAAAAGAAATAATATTTCACGACACAACCCTAGGGACTAGTTGCCGGGGAGGTAAAAAATAACCGGTGTTTTTTTTTATTTTTATAAATGTGGACTTCGTAGACTGGACTTTCAATCTTACTGACATTCAGGGAACCTGATTGACAAACAGAAAGAGATAAAGAATATTATGAAAGAGAACTATAATAATTGGTGTATGGCGTGGTACAAAATTATTCATTTATTTATTGGTCATTTATAAAATGTACTGAACTTGATTGAATTTTACATACACAATACATCTCTGCTTAACCCTTTAGGGAATACGGGCGTGATGGTTCGTATGTATCTACCATTTTGAATGTTTTTTAGTTATACCTATTGAGACTGTTAGTTTGTTATTGATCAAGTTTGTACCTACCTATATGTAATAATAATTGTGTACTTAATCGGACAGGATGCATAAAGACGTGTTCCGAACATGAACTTTCCGACCTTTTAGTAACAAAAAAAGTAATATTATATTCTACATTTAAAACAAAATCCAATAATGTTCGCAACAAAAAATCTCCGTTACTTTTTATGCAAACATACTTTTAATCCATACAATCTTCATCATTGCTTTAGTGCCTAATTGTGGATGTAGGCTTGAATGATGCCTTATTTGTATGTTTATCGATTCAAAGTGTACCATTATGAGTCATAACCATAAGTAGAATTGCGCAATCATCGTCTAAACGTTGTCCAAGTATGTAATTTTAGCGAATAAAAACAAACAAGTTGTTATGTACTAACTTAATGAACATAATGGTACGGTAAGGCACCATTCAACCAGCAATTCATTTATTCCTAATGTAAATGTTATAGAAAATTTATGTAAATTCATATTATTACATTACGCCCGATAGCAATTTACTGGCTGTATAAATATGAATGCGGCATACCGAGTGGATATTTACGCGTCTAATATGAAGTAAACTCTATTGTAGTGTTGTCGAATTGTAGAAAGTATCGTGTATGTATAAATGAATTTTATTCCAATGTCGTTTATCATAAGTAATTTGTTTTCTCTGTGATGTTTTATTGCAACCGGAGTTTATAAATTTGTCTCTGTAGTGTGGTTTGTATGACATAACAAATATATACATAATATGTTTACTGTTGGTTCGCTTATCATGCAAATCAAACCTTCAGTCGAGAGAGAACGAGTTACCGTTTACCGTAGTCGATGCTTGTAACAGGTGACAATATTGTTAACAGTAGCTTTTTACAATAAGGCGCAGCTTGCTTGTTTTTTACGGAAACTGGATACAAGTTATTTATATTAAGGTGAAATGGAGAGGCAACCATTTTAATAATATGATTAGCTAGGTGGACAAGGGCCCCGGTGCATACAGAACCCAAGTTGCGAGGCTAGGTCGAAAATTTTAAGAACTTCGGAAGATGAAGAAATGTACAATTCCTCTACAGTTGTAAATTGCGCGGAAATGTCGAAGTAGTAATTTTCAGCAAGATTTATTTATTTTATTTTATTTATTTATTTATAGTTTAAATGCTTGATTTACTTACAGCGACGCCAAGACGCACAACAAGCCAACAGTTTATAATATTATAAATTCAAATTATATTTATCATTATTAAATTTATATTATTCATACTAATACAATGAAAATATTCTACATATTTAAACTTAAGAAAAATATATTTTTTTTTACAAATAAGCTGCATGTTGTGCAAAATATGTCAATATGCGGGTTATTAGCAACCAGGGCGTTCAGTAGATTTATGGCTTGAGCCGTAGGAGCAAATTGAGCAGTCTGTGTGCGCACTGACGGAATCGCGAACAGGCGCCGCACACAAGCCCGCCGCACCCGACCCAGCACAACCAGCGAAGAACGCGACAAAGTGGTGGGGTTATTAGTTCATTTACCGTTATAAAAAATCTCATGGGCAGGCTCGAGGTTGAGATTAGGGGGCCCTCTGAGTTTCGGGGCCCTGATGCCCTGAACCACCCAGCCATTCGATAACTAGCCCACTGAAAAGCTCTTTAAAGCTTAAAAGGGTATTAATTGGTTAGGGAGTTTCAACCAGAATCTCAACACACAGCTGAAACTGCTGGAGCTAGAAGCAGGAAATTTTGCAGAAATGTTCTTTAAATACTGCCTTGTTGGTCTAGTAGTCCTAAGCGTGACTGCTACGCTAGGGGTCCTGGCTTCATTCCGAGCAGTGTTATTGGGTTTTCTGTGAAATTCCCAGTAGCAGCTCGGAGCTTGGATTTGTGCCCGGTTGATGGCAATAGGCTCGCCCCCTATTACAATGGCCCTTAACATGTCGGCAAAATGTGGGTGTACATGTCCGCCTCTGTCTACCCCTTCGGGGAATATAGGCGTGATGGTATGTTACGTTTATGTTTCTTAAATAGGAAAAATAGATAAATGCAAGTAACACTGCAGGGAATATGCTCGTTTATATAAAAGTTCTAGAACTTAGTAGTTAATTAAATCAATATTGATCAATAGAAATATCCAAAGGTCAAAATATTAGGGCATATTAGATTACAGTAAATACTTCGAAGTCTGTATAAGATAATACAAACTAGTCATTATAATTAACTTTGTAATAAAGTAAACATTGATTATGTACAAGTGTAACAAAATATTTGTCCGTAGATTATTCATTGTTATTCTGGAGAAATTGTGAGCGTAAATATTAATTTTCCTTAAGTAAGATAGTCGTAAATACATATTTATTTGACTCAGATAATGGTAATTAGTGAGATAAGTGTTATAATGGAGATGGTATGTTCTTACGCGTATTTCTGGACGGATGGATTAAGTTATAACAATTTTCTGTTACTTGGGATTGAATATTTTTATTTTGTTCTTCTGTAACACGTTATTTAACTATAGCCAAAATCCTCTATCCTACTAATATTATAAATGTGAAAGTTTGTGAGGATGGATGGATGGATGTTTGTTACTCTTTCACGCAAAAACTACTGAACGGATCTGGATGAAATTTGGCACAGAGATAGGTTATAGTCTGGAATAGCACATAGGCATTTTTATCCCAGTAAAATGTATGGTTCCCGTGGGATAGCGGGTGAAGCCGCTGGCGGAAAGCTAGTCTATCATATATTAGACTTTCCTGGCACTGTCCTCTTTTAAATGAAACAAAATATATATTATCAATAAGATAAAGTACAAAAGAAATAGCAAACATAACACTATGTCTGGATAGGCACAGAAAAAAAACATGGTAACCTACAGATCTTTGTACGTTATATTATACCCAAAACTATTACACCATTAATCAACGAGTATCAAATAAAATCCACGCCATCTTAAGATACTTTCCCGAATTCTCTAAACATTATTAATGAAACATTTCGCACGAACTTCGTCGACTGAGGAAAATAAAATTTCGTATTAGCCGACGCGGGCAATCTCTCTGGCGAGCAATATCTGACATAATGTAGACAAACAGATTTGATCGATGATATTTTCATACAGGCCAACATTTCAGGGTCGCCGTTTTATGAGCCCAATTTCTTCGGAGGTTGTAAATAGGAAATATTGATTATCTAAAACGATCATACATTTAGTAATAGCGTTTGATTAATTTAATTTATGTTTTTTCGAAACTTTCTATTCGTAATTTTTCTATTCCTAATTCCTAATTTTTCTTTCCATCGCCATTAATTCGCAGCAGATTTTACCCACTTCTGGGTCGATGTCTAGTTCGATAACACTGGTTCCAGCCCTGCCTGAAACAATTTTTACTATCAATTAAATGTTTTTATTATTATTCTACAGACATTTTTTCTTTCATTGTATGTAATTACATGTCGTTATCATCAACAAACTGATATTTCTCAAGTCATTTCAGCAGAAACACCTTTTCTTTGATATTATCCGGTTGAGATCTTTCTCTAAGATTATGAGCCAATCACTATAATCGTATTTATAATGATGATGATCATCTAAAGCTTGACTTCATCCACTACTCCTTCAGTTTGTGTCATATATTACAGTGCCTTATACTATTCAAGTATGACCTCCAACTTTACCTAAATGTCGTGTCGTTGACCCATTTTGCGGCCGGACTCGCCGGCCGGAATAAGTTAACTCTTACGTGAGTAAAACAAAGTTGTAAAGTCAAATCATTACAAAGTCCCCACGTGTTGTCGCAGTCATATCAGTTCGCGGAATAGCCGTGAGTGTGATAACAATGACCAAACAAACTTGTCAGCCCTTGTTTTGAAATGAGGTGTTATATTTTATTACGTCTATATTCTGCAATGCTATACAGTTGTGGAGATTGAAAAATATAACCAAATATATTTTCACTAATCATGTACCTGATTGTGATAATCGCCTTGAGTTCTTATTGTCCTTTCAGACTGAGATGGTCAGGAAATACTAGCGTAATGCAAGACAGACATTCGTAACACGATTTTGGTTTCCACTTTTAATATAACGAGATGCGAGCGAATATTAGAAGAATATTTTACAAGAAACGATGACTCTACAACCCAATTTTGGGGATGATATACGAAGTATATCTAAGGCGATAACCAACGGATTTACGTACTCTCTAAGTGGAGTTGGAGTAGTTTTTATGTGTTAAGAATGGTCACTCATCTAAGGACTGAGGCCGGCAATCTTGCAGATTGTTAAAACGACCTAAGAGTTCATAATGAAGTGAATTAAATACGAATAACAAACATCAGAAAACGTTACAACGTATATTTCTCACGGTGCTACAGTTTCGTAGTAAGTAGCACGCTGTACCAACAATGTCGGTGTATTTGAAGCCACGTGTTGCATTCTCTTATTACCAAAACAATGTTTGTAGCACAGATTGTAGGAACCACGGTAGTTACCAACTAGTTGGTAGCTACTAACAAGTAAAAGTCATGAAACAAGAAAACTATTGTAACAAAGTGGAAGCGCAAACTTTGTGATATATTCCATTCACTACATAAACGATGTCTGTGGTCTAGTGGTTCGAGTGCTGGACTACTCTTCACGAGGTTGTGGGTTTGATGTGGAAATCGACACAAATATTTATGTGATGTACATAAGTGTTTGTGTCTTATTATTTATAAGTATGTATTTACAAAAATCCATTTTCATTAGTACCCATGGTACAAGTTCTGCTTAGTTTGGGACTAGACGGTGCTGTGTATAATGTCTTAGAATATTTACTTCTTTATAAAATTGGAGGGCATAGTCTTATAAGTCAAACCGTAAATAATGTAGTCTTAGATCAAGTAGGTATTTGCACTCAAAATTACTGCTCTAGTAAGCGTACTATTACAAACGTAGGTAGTCTTTATCGATTCATAACTCAACTATTCTGTTTTCCATACAGATTTACGTCATTTCTGTCGTCAAAAGATACAACAAACCTTGTCTGCTCTTGTTATGATTATGTATATTAAATTAGTTCCTCGAATCACGATCGTAAACATTTAACTTTAAAAGATAACAAATATTCATAAATTATTTATCTGGCCTCATTAGTCTGGGCTGCGACTGCTATTCGAGAGCTCCTGGGTTCAATCCCTAGGTCGAGAAGTGTCGTTGGGTTTTCCTTTAAAATTCCCAGTGGCAGTTAGGATTTGTGCCTGATTGATGGCAATAAGCTCACTCATATACTGGTTTGTTTAGGCTCAGCTTATTGCCGTGGTACATCCACAGTTCATCGGTGACTTTTTTTTGTGTGCGGAAAATTCTCATGGATCCCCGCCGCCTGGGGCTCCTCCCCAGCAGGGTATGTCGGACTAATACTGACTAAAAGTCGCATTTGCCATCACTTACCCTTTGCGTTATGAGATCAGGAACATTCACCACGACCATTACGGGACAGTTCATCGGTTCCTGCTTGCGTCCCACTGCTGGGCACGGGTCTCCTCTCAGTATGAAAAGGATTAGGCTATAGTCTACCATGCTAGCCTAATGCGGGTTGGCAACTTCACATGCCGTCGAGAAAATCTCTCTGGCATGCAATTTAAAGCGAGTGATAATTACGCACATGATTTCGAAAAGTCAGAGGTGCATGCCTTGGATTCGAACTCGAGACCTTTGACTTGGCAGTCCAGTGGTCATACCCCTAGGTTATCACCGCTATCTTTATCCATCCATTCATTATTAGTCTTATTATTTGATCCAGTTATTAGTCTTATTATTATCTTCGAGTCTATTATTAATCTTAATTATTATCTTCGATATTTTTACAAAAGCCCGTTCACAAACATTACTAATCTAATTACTAATACTAATCTAATATAGAGCAAAATAAGATAAGGATCAAACAAATCAATTCTATTTGTTAAGTAAATGAGCGGTCACCCGTATGACGTAGATACGATCGTGTTAATAAAATTCCCCCATAACTGACGCCATTGTCTCTGGGCAGATAAAGCAATTTATTTAATTAAAACACCCACAAGTATGCCACGATGTTGCCATACATTGAGATAAATAACACTGTTATTAAGACATTGGAGTTACGAGTGATAATATTTAAAGTGGTTTAAATATATTTTAAAATTATTGTAAAATAGAATTGTTTGTAATCCAACTTAATTTTGATGATAAGTCTCAATTATGCTGTTTATGGATATTTTGTCTTAAATGTGTGTACCTAAACGTGTTGTTAAATTGATTTGTTATGTTCGACACAAATACATGAATGTGTTAATGAATGAATAAATAAATAAATCATGAAATATATTTAAAAATTGTCTTACATGATTCTAATGCTGATACATTTTAAGGTAAACACGTACAAAAAAGTAATGTAACCAAACCCCATTTTTTTAATAAACTCTAAGTCTGAATAAGTAACTCTCTAAAAACACACCTAACACAAAATTGCTACTTGCAACCACTAGTTACGGGTAATGACTAAACCGATTCCAATTAGTTACTTCTAAAAGCCTTCAGATTCAATCTACGTCGAAAGCGCAATTACCACCTAATCAGAATCGTTCAAGAATATATATTTTTAATATAAATATTAACTTTTGAATCAATAAGTTGGTGATGTCAGTAGGTTACATTTTTGAACGAAATTTAGCTATATCTAGGTTTTCGATTTACAGAATTTTAAAGGGCTTTAAGCTTTTATCATTTCCCATTCGATTTTTAAAATGAAGCTATGTATTGTCAACCGAAATTTTCTTTTAATAATTGATTTTAAAGATTGACTTCTTTATAGTTACAGTTGAAGTTCTTAGTCTATGTCTAGTTGGTTTTAAAATCATTTGATTCATACTTTTATATTAAAGTATCTTCCGAGTTAAAACCAGTACTTTTCCTGGCAATATTATTGTTTTTGATATTCCTATTGCCATTGCATCAAAGCGACGTTCGTGTGAATACCATCGATTAATGTTTTATTCTCGCACCATGCTTAAGTAATAACTGTCTGGGTTAGACTATCGATTATATGAATCGAATAGACTCGATTCTAAAAATTTGGCTTCACATCACTAATTCAGAGATCGAACCACCGGAGTCGATAATTATATATTTGAGTACTTAAACCAACATAACACTAAACGAAATTTTAATTGACTGATGTCTGACTTCTAAATGTGTATTAAAATTAATTATAGACTTTAAAATTGCATACTAAGAATCGATTAATACACTGACGTCATAAACAATTATAGATGGTTCCTTGAAAGAATTCTAGGTTTTGAAGATTTGAGTTATGAGTCAGTTAAATGTTTTGCTAAAAATCTTTTCGAAGAATGAATGCATACATTAGTAGAGGTAACAATTACGTATCCGAATATCTGACAGTATATAATTTACGTTGACCCAAAACAAAGAATACAACTGTATGGGAATCAATGGATTCCAATGATATGTTTATGATAAATGACTTCTATTGATAAATTTATGATCACGAAGCAATTAGATAGATTATTTCGTATAAACTTTTTGCAACGGTGCGGCGTGAAGAACAAAATATTAATTTTTGGCATAAATAAAATACTGAAAAAAAATTAAAAATGTTTCTATAAAAACTCAAACTTCATGGTTGGGACATGGGTTTATGGTACGAAATCTAGTGATATGAATATATATTCAAGAAACATTCAAAATTGCCTTTTTAGTCTAGTAGTCATAGGTGTGACTGCTACGCTAAAGGTCCTGGGTTCCATTTCCAGGTCGAGCAAACTCTTAATATCAGCTCAAAATTTGGATTTCTACCCGGATAATGGCAGTAGGTTCGCCCCTTGTAACATGGGCCCTAAACATACCAGTGAACTTTGGGTGTGGGACTGTGGGTACATCTATAGTATGTATTATAAGTATGTTTTTACAAAAAAAAAGTATATTCGTATTATATCCATTGTTTAGTACCCATAGTACAAGCTCTGCTTAGTTTGGGACTAGATGGTGGTGTGTAAAAATGTCCCAGGATATTTTTTATTTTTTTATTACCCCTCAGCCAAATCCTATACAAGCGTGATGATAAATAATATGTTAAATTTATTCTTAAATATTCATTCTATCGATAAAATCGCACTAAAGCACTAGGTAGATATAAATGCATATTCGCCTGTACGAAGTGTCTAGTAACCAACAGTTTCGGGTAAACTAACTTAACCAAAATTGTTTTCACGTTAATTGGAATTCGATTTGTCCAAATTCAGGGGGTGACTCCACGTTATTGGATTTCCTCTTCTCACCCTTTGCCATGTGAGGCTTGAAAAATCAATGGCACTGTTACCCTCTCATACTTGGGTTAGTCATCCGTGGGTATGATTCAAATTCAAGAATTCACTTACGCATTGCTTCACGAAAGGATTTTATGAAGGTTTGAAACTTTGATTCTTTTTTAATATAAATTTTGTTTGCCTTCTGCTGTCTTGTACCTAGTTGTCTGGAACCTGTAAAAGTAAAGCGCGGTACCTTCGTGATCCTTTTCTTCATATCCCAATTAAATTTGGGTCAACAGAGAGCTATGAGTACGAGTATTGGAATGGGAGGCAACTTGGAATCTTATCCAATTATTATTATTTTAGACATCATATTGAATGCTTGTATCTTTTCGTATAACAAAAGTCTAGACACTAGTAAACTTAAGTTCATCTAAAGCAACTTTGTTTCAGAAGAATACGTCTGTATTCCTCAAGATATTTCTGGAAAAAATACTCCTCTGAGGAGAAAACCAAGGTCAGGATTAAATTAAGAAGGTAGTCCTGCATTATTATTATGATGCTGATAGTTTTTTTTTCACAGCACTACATAATGTTACAATAGCAGCTTCAAGGGATGTCTCGTGTGGATACCCAATTTTAACATGATTGATCTGTAGCGACGTGATTGAGTAACAAAAAGAAATAATATTTCACGGCACAACCCTAGGGACCTGTTGCCGGAGAGGTAAAAAATAACCGGTGTTTTTTATATTATAAATGTGGACTTCGTAGACTGGACTTTCAATCTTACTGATATTAAAGGAGAGTCCGATTAACACAGAAACAGATAAAGAATAATATGAAAGAGAACTATAATAATTCGTGCATGGCGTGGTACAAAATTATTCATTTATTTATTGGTCATTTATAAAATGTACTGAACTTGATTGAATTTTACATACACAATACATCTCTGCTTAACCCTTTAGGGAATACGGGCGTGATGGTTCGTATGTATCTACCATTTTGAATGTTTTTTAGTTATACCTATTGAGACTGTTAGTTTGTTATTGATCAAGTTTGTACCTACCTTTATGTAATAATAATTGTGTACTTAATCGGACAGGATGCATAAAGACGTGTTCCGAACATGAACTTTCCGACCTTTTAGTAACAAAAAAAGTAATATTATATTCTACATTTAAAACAAAATCCAATAATGTTCGCAACAAAAAATCTCCGTTACTTTTTATGCAAACATACTTTTAATCCATACAATCTTCACATCATTGCTTTAGTGCCTAATTGTGGATGTAAGCTTGAATGATGCCTTATTTGTATGTTTATCGATTCAAAGTGTACCATTATGAGTCATAACCATAAGTAGAATTGCGCAATCATCGTCTAAACGTTGTCCAAGTATGTAATTTTAGCGAATAAAAACAAACAAGTTGTTATGTACTAACTTAATGAACATAATGGTAAGGGGAAATCGTTCTATACTTTTTATAGCGAGAAGGTAAAAAGTTTACATACGATTTTTTTATGGGTACTGAACATTATATTAATATAATATTAATATAATGAACATTATATTATTAATAATGCCTCATTGGTCTAATGGTCGTAAGCACGTCTGCTACGATATAATATATGTCCTAGGTTTGAATCCCAGGTCGAGTAAAGTTTTATTATATGGAGCAGCCCATCTGGGGCAAACTGCAGCCAAATAACACACTTTATTGTGTGTTGTGTTACTTGTAAGGTCGCCAGAGCTCCTTCTAAGGATGCGCTGCGCTGGCAGTAAGAGGAATATTCCCTTAAACTGTCGGCGCAGTGAATCCTCCATAAACCTCTAAGAGGTTTTTTGGGTCGGCAACCCGCGAGTGATAAGCCTGGTGTTGCAAGCGTCCATAGGCTATTGTAACCGCTTACCATCAGGCGGGCCGTATGGTTGTTTGCCATGTTAGTGGTATAAAAAAAATCTATAAAATTATTATCTACAGTTGGATTTGTGCTCGGTTATTGACAATAGTGATATACATTAATACTTACACACCTGCTGTGTTTCTGAAATATGTATTCTGATATTGTGATAGTCATTTGATTGCGTTTTTTAAGTTATTAATTTAATACTATACCTAGATGTAACCCGTCATAAATAAGTCGTAGAAAATAATAATAAAATGTGCTCAAAGCAATACTCAATGAATCTTGCTCATCAAGTATGTATCATGGTAACTTTAAGTACTTAATATAAAGTTAACAGATTACCAATTTATATAGCGTGTACACTGCCCGTCAGCACTTGTCCCCACATCATTCATTAACTAAGTGCTATTATCATCAATGCTATATTAAACCTCAATTTTATAATCAAAATTATTGTTTCTCACAGCAATAAAAACCGTTCAATGTACTCACGGGTACATATCAAGATACACACGCCCAACATAACCTGAACTTTGCATTGTATAGGCAGCCTGTACAATAATAGGTCAGTTTAAACTGGAAGTGTGTGCATGATATGTTTAGTACAGTCACAATTTCATGTGGCACTCCATTGAATTTAATTGCACCCATCTATATAATTGCTTCATTCGATTTTAAACTTTCACATTGAAAGCCTGTCGATTGTAACGTGTCCAATAAAGATTATGTACCTTCTAATTTCACTTAACAATTATTTAACTAGCTTCCAAAGTTAAATGAGTTCGTATTTTTTATATCTAATTCGTCGATTAAGTAACAAGCCTTTTATGGGCTTTTTAATACGGGTTTTCACTGATTAATATAGTACCGTTATTTCGGAGGGTTCGTGTTGGTTTCTTACAAAAAGAATGGTGTAATTATGCTGTTTATTTTTATTGTACGTAATAATGTATTGTTTACAATGTTTTGTTAATGATGAGTTATAACAGTTATTGCTGATGTTGTAAAACTTGTAAAACAACCCTTTAGTCATTAAGCGAATGTTTATTTTTTGTTGCAGTTAAAAGATAGTTTCGAGTTAGTTTTTACTTTTATCACCGTAATATAAATATTATTTTAACTAATTTTGTTCATGGGTTTGTGGATGGTGTGGGTGGGGGATTTTATCAATTTTAAATTGAAAGCCTAGGTAACATAATACCTACTTATTCCCCAAAAAGTTGGGAAAAGACTAGGTACGGTGGTTTTTACGTCTCATAATGATAGGGACGAGCTTATTGCCATTATCCAATCCAAACTGCTACTTAGAATTACATGGAAAAGACCATTAATACTTTACTCAATCTGATAATTGAACCAAGGACCGCAAGATGTCACCGTGCTCAGCAGCGGTTATGTGCAGTTGTATCTTTCACTTTTTACCCGACTGCCGAAAGAGGAGGGTTATGTGTTTGATTGCTTATCCTAATCTCCACATTTAGAATTAAAACATATCATACCATCACGCCAATATTCCATGAAGGGGTAGGCAGATATGTATTAATGTATACCCACATTTCGCCAGTATATTTAGGTCCCATGTAATAGGGGGCGAGCCTATCGCTATCCATCAACCGGGCACAAATCCAGACTCCGTGTGGCTACTGGGAATTTCACAGAAAACCCAACAACAGTTTGCTGGACCCGGGTATCGAAACCAGGACCTCTAGCTTAGCAGTTGCGCATGGGGCCACTAGACCAACGAGGCATTTACAATTATAACTTACTAGCTTCCCGCCAGCGGCTTCGCCCGCGTGGTCTTATAATTTTTTCCCCCGTTTTTGCAATATTTTTCATTACTACTCCGCTCCTATTAGTCGTAGCGTGATGTTATATAGCCTATAGCCTTCCCCGATAAATGGGCTATCTAACATGTAAAGAATTTTTCAAATCGGTCCAGTACTTTTTGAGTTTATTCGTTACATACAAAAATACAAATCTTTCCTCTTTATAATATTAGTATAGAATACCTATTAACTACACTGTTATCTCTGTAACAAGTTAGCTAATTAAGCAATTTTGAAATTAGTTTCTCAGTATTGTTAGTAGTTAGTAAGCACTGACACCTGCATAGAAATTGGAGACATTGTCGTGTATACTGTTTCGTTCGCGCTCAGTTCTTAAGAACTAGCGTTACAATAGTTCTATTGAACCGAATGCGACACTTGTGGGTAATGGCGTATTACAATATAGGTCTAGGATCAACTTGCGTTATAACTTTTTTTGTCATAGTATTTTTTAAATAAAGATTGCTAGCCTAGGGGTGTAACCCTGGACTCGTGTTCGAATCCAAGGCACGCACCTCTGAGTTTTCGAAATCATGTGCGTAATTATCACTCGGTTTAACGATTAAGAAAAACATCGTGAAGAAAGGAGTTACGAGGTTTTTGCAGGGTCGGCATCGCGTGAGTGATGCTTCGGTGATGTAAACGTCCATTGGCTGTGGTAACCTCGTGGTATAAACAAATCGTGAAGTAACCTTCATGCCTGAGAGATTTTCTCGACGGCATGTGAAGTCTGCCAACCCGATTACGCTAGCGTGGTGGACTTTAGCCTAATCCCTCTCATACTGAGAAGAGACTCGTGCCCAGCAGTGGAAGGGTATACCTATGGGTTAACGATGATGATGGTTGGTCTAGTGTTGCGGCTACGGAGTGTGAGGGCCAGGGTTACATTTCCAGGTTGCGCATGATGTTATTGGGAAACCGGGTTTTGTATTTGTATCCAATTAAAGGAAATAGGCTCGAACTTGTTTTATGTGCATGTAGGATATAAAACATACCGGTGAAATAAATAAATAAATAATAAATAAATATCTTGGGACATTTTTTTTACACAACACCATCTAGTCCCAAACTAAGCAGAGCTTGTACTATGGGTACTAGACAATGGATATAATACTTATATACTTTTTTTTTGTAAATATATACTTATAATATATAAGAAACACCCAGACAAACACAAACACCTAAGTTATGACCATGACACCATACATGTTTGTGTCTTGTGGGAATCGAACCCACAACCTCGTGATCAGCAGTCCGGTACTCGAACCACTAGACCACAGACGTCGTCAAAAAATGTGGGTGTATATTAGTACACCCTAAGCGGTGAAAACGTCTGGGTTAATCAATGTGTGAACAGGATTATTGCCAAGAAGAGTAATGCAATATTCTATATTTATTACGCTTGTTGTTGTAAATGCATAAGGCATGAACTGTCAACGGACTGTATCTACATTAAATCAATGTGTGACTCTACAAGAATGTAAAATTTTCGATTGCATCTTATCTGGGAATCAAAGAGAAACTTTACGATATCAGTAAACAGAGCGAGATATTCTCTTAAAACTCCATTATTATGTTATCAGTAAATAATAAATATTATGCATACAAAAACTACCACATAAAGTCTAGTGAACCTACGCTAGAGGTTCGAGCCGTGTTATTGGATTTTTATACGAAATTATCAATATAAAACAGAACCTGTGCCCCCTATACACGACCTAAACATACGCGAGCTGCGACTGTACAGTTCGCGCCGAACTTATTGTCCGGGTTGAAGTTGGCACGTGCTAACTTTAACCCGGCCTTAAAAATCGAAGAAAGAAAAATAATGGATTAGAATTATTCAAAACGACAGACTACGACTTGAGCTTTCGTTTATCATTATTAAAATCTAAAATTTTTCTTTCTCCGATTTTTACGGTGGAGTTAAAGTTAGCACGTGCCAATTTCAACCCGGACAATAAGTTTGGCGAGAACTGTACATTAGTACGCCACTTCTTAACTCTTCGGGATGATAATTTGATGAATTTGAATCAAAGTGGTGACAACTACTGCTTTTAATAATATTAGCATTTCATAAATTAGCCACGGTGTGTGGCTTTAACAGAAGCAACTATACTCTTTACAACCAGCTCTCTAAATTTAAACAATAATCCAATTCCGCCAGTGGTCATGGGCCCATAAATTTGAATGCACTCAAACAGAAAGAGTCCATATGTCACTGTTGAAAGCCCTTTCAACTGTAAAATAAACAATATTTTGCTACCGTCTTTTATAATTGAAGGTAAAGTAGCAGATGGGAACAATAGATTCTTAGGTTGGTAACCCTATTATGTTTTGGAGAGAAAACAAATGGTGGAGTAAAAACATGAGTACAACAATGAGTTTTGGAAGCTCTTGTCCGGTTTCCGTGGAATAAAATAATAAGGGGCTACTGGTTGTATTGTCGTCCTTTAAACCCCGTCGAGCTTTACTCGAAGTGCTTTGCCCGCTGAGATGTAGATTCGAAGAATGTTATGTCCAAATTCTGTGTCTTTTGTTTCATTTTTATTTTGTTCTATTTTGGTTCTATAAGGAAGCGTGAAAATCTGATTTCAATATTTATTTTTCTCAATGTCAACAAATTGCATGAAATTGTTAGTTAAGATGGGACACTTGCTTTGTAAGTTCTTCGTCTAGAGGCATAACATCACAATCGCAGACAAGGATTATGTGGTTTCTTAGGTCGACTGATGATGGTCTTTTTACCCTTACAGTCGGATACGCCTCCTTTATTACCACCCATTCCTTTATGTCCACGTTTCTAACGTGCTGAGTCTATTTTAAGCTTTGGCCGCGATTTCAATTCGCATATCAAAGAACTTTTTGAGACTCAAGGTATGCAAAACTATGTGACTATTATAATTATGTCGTCTTTTAGGATGAAATCTATCACCTTGCCAAATTTTATCGTAATCTGTTCTGCGGTTTTGGTTAGCGTAGAAAAGTAGCAGATGAATTTGTATTTATAATACTAGCATGGCTGTAGCTCTTGTTACTACTATCTCTGTCAACATTAACTTATGCTTTATATATTGTTACGTGGTTACTGTATAATATTTTATTTGAATTTATTGATAAACTTAACTTGTATAGTATTCAGGCTGTGAGTTAACGATCAGTTTTATCTTAAAACAATCCAGAAGTATTAATAATATTGAAATATACATCAGGTATCGGCTATTTAATTTTACGTGCATACATGCGCCGGCGCCGATGACTTTGGTTGTGTAATAATGCAGCTGAGACGTTCAATTGTCTCCGTGATTCCTATAGCACCTAATTATAGACTCGATATATTTTTCTGAATTCGACAGCTAATCACAAATCTCCATTGTATTCACAAGTCCATACACAAAGGAACAACAAGGCAGAAAAACACCAGGTATATATCGAGTATCAATGCGCAATTTATCTTTTGTGGGGACGAAATGCGACATAGTATCTATTACTGTCGGGACAACATAGAAATTGCATTCAAAACGCAATCGAATATTTTATAACACAATAGTTCTGGAACAAAAAAAAATCGGACAATTGCCTTTGTAACTCGAATACTGATCGTTATCTGAGTTTGAATAGCTTATCTGTGTCGCAGAGGAGCCGATCGCATACTAATCTGTGATTATACAACTACCTAATAAGTTTCCCCTCAATTACACAGTAGACTGGGAGTAAAATTGAATATTCAATACGGTTTAAAGGAGCCCGCTTAGATAATTCCAATGTTATTGAACAAGGTAAACGTTTTATTGTCGTAGAAAGTTTGTAATTCTGTTTAATTCGTTAAATAAAATTATGTTATCAAAATCATCATCATTACACTGTTATCTATTTGAAAATTTTACTCTTGATTTTCTTTAAGCTTTTTTATGCTAAATTTATTAACCTTTTATTATATTTACAGCCCAGTTCAATAACCTTTAGGATCTTCTGTTTATATGAAATGAGTTTGTTTTGAATTCAAAACAGCGTCAATATTTCACAAAGTTTACATTACCAAGGAAACCTTGGCATTGGTAGAAGGCACGTACACTTCAATAACTGGTTAGATTTCAACACACAACGACATTGTATAAGTAGTTACAGAATTAGTATTCCTAGTAGCATTGCAAGCATTAGAAGTGAATATCGCCATCGAACATCTTTGTCTTCATCAACGCCGTATCTTGGCATATTGCAAGAATCGGTCTTGCTCAAAGGAACTGGACTGCATAGCAATCGGATGAGCAGAGTATATTTTGTAATACCTAATTGAAAAGTACAGAGTACACGTGCAGTAACATAGAATGTATAAGAAAATGGATCCATGGGGGAAACCCATAAAGGGAAGGATGCATTAAAGTTATAAGTTTCTTTATGATCCAGAATATTTCCTGAAATATAAACAACGCCTCCAATTTCCAATTTTTGTGCTTAATATAACATGATATTTAGCAGTATAAGAATGTAACTGAATTTGTAACGATTTATCCAGATATGATTCAGAAATAAATTTAAAAATCTTTGATATAAAAGGTTTGTTAGTGTACGGAAATATCAATGGTATTTTTATAACTAAATTGGAATATCATGTAAGGTCCCCGACATTGACAGATAGATCACAGATGGTTGCACAATAGTTTCAACATAATAAAGACGGGATCCTAAGAAAATATTCACGAAATTCCATCGTGATTTGATATTTTGTATCAACTATTATATCATAAAGTTACCGACCGCAACGTATGTATTTTAGAGATTATGTCAAGTATTGAATAGATTCCTGTTTGAATTTCACCTATATCGTAAAAAGGTTAGTAATATAAAAGCTGTTTCTAAAGAGCTATGGCCAGTCATGTGCTTTTTTAAACTTCAGTATCCTATTTTATTAATAATATTTCTATTAAAGGCATGAATCTTTTTTGTAGGATGCCTACTCATGTCATGTCTGCAGCAGGTCAAGAATGGACAAACATAAAAGAAATAATTAGACGTGAAAAGGCTAGCGCATCGTGAAATCTACAAGGCCGCAGACAGGCATCGTTTGCAAATCAATTTTAAAGATTCCGACCTATTCGGATAATCATAAATGATACCGTGTCCGCAAAACGTATTGAACTTGAAGGTGTGATCGATCGAGCGTGACCACATAAATTGCAGGAGACTATTAAAACCTCTTGAGGCTGCAGAAAACATTGGCATTGAAATAGACTTCTCGTCAAAAAGCACGGGTAAAAAATCAGCAGCGCTTCCCATTCATTGTACCGGTAGGTGTGGCATCAAAATGCATCGTCAACAAGCAACAATTTAAATGAAAATCGAATTGTTAAAAGTTTCTAACGGACTCTTTGTCGATTCGCGTGCAAGTTTCACGGTAGGTTACGAACGCTCACTCGGAAATTCTGCAGCTGTCAACTATATTTCGGACCGCGACAGCTAGCCTTTGTCCTCACACAGATACGACTTCATATAAATGTAGTTTATGTGAAATACACAGAAAAGAATGAACCTCTTAAGAGCCAAGTCTCACGGAAAAAAATATCGCATCTATTGTCAAACGCTCTACACAATAAATGTTGGTCGTATCGTTGGCGCATTAAAAAGTATTCATGCGGTATTTTAAAGGTCCACCCATGGTATTGTGTCGAATCGCAAGGATCTTGACACTTCTATATTTGTCATTTTTCTCGAATCGATTTTAAATTCACTGAGTTTCGTTTCGGTCTTTCCTGTCTTTATATTTGTGCGTCTCCGATGGTATTGTGAAGCGAAGCAACATAACTGGAAACAGGTTTAGCCATTGGTCACAATTAAAGAAGCGTAAAAACAATTGCGAAAGTGTTAATGAACTACGGGTAATCATTGGAGTTCTTTCATGGTCGGAATCGGAGGCTATTCTTGTTATGGTTGGGGAAATAAAATCATGGTTTCCATCATAGACCGTAACGGACCGATGCATTGTCCCAATCTAAAGCAATGAGCATTGGGTACAATGACCGCACTTGCTAAATGATGGGGAACTGTCCTGCCATGATGCTTATTGGTATGCGTCGCGTGGTAAATCGACATTGTCTTTGCTGAGAATAAATAACTCAAGATAGATTTGGAAATTTTCCTTAGTTATTCTCGAGCATGCAAACTGGTCATCTTTATTTTAGTACCGAGGGCTCTTGGCACACTTTGATGTTGTAACAAATGTTCAATAATATTATTAATGCTGTACTATGAAATTTCAGAAACTATAAATGAATTCATTTGAATCGTTTTGGTTTATTTAAAAAGGGTAACTCTACATCGATTCAACAAAACAGTGATATTTCCAAAACTATTTCCGTTTTCTTTATAATTTGAACTGCTTTATTTTTCAAAACAATAGCCAAGTGAGGCATATAAAATATTGTCTCGTCTAAATTATATTTAATTATTTCCTTAAAAAATATTGTACGTGAAAGGAATTCTTAGTAGAACGTAATAAATCTGTCATAGGCCTTGTTAGATGTGTGCTTTGATTTTATAACGATCAAAGGAGACTTGCTAGTGAGGAATCTCCGTGTCGACTAATTGGTTAACTTAGCAGAAGTAGCTATAATAGGACTTTCATATTTATATATTTTTTGTTTACTACCGAGTTTAATTGAGGATTGGAATCTACACTAATATTATAAAGAGGAAAGTTTTGATTGTTTGTTTTTATTGAATACGCTCCGAAACTACTGGACCGATTTGAAAAATTCTTTCAGTGTTAGATCAGTGTTAGATAGCCCATTTATCGGGGAAGGCTATAGGCTATATACCATCACGCTACGACTAATAGGAGCGGAGGAGCAATGAAAAATATCGCAAAAATAGGGAAAAAGTTATCAATACCATGCGGGCGAAGTCGCTGCGCTGGCGGGAAGCTAGTTACTAATATACTCTCACAGTTCACCGGTATATATTATATTGTGAGCCTATTGCCAGTAGCCATGCCGAAATACCAAATCCACTCCGAGCTGCTACTAAGAAAATCATAGAAAAACCTAGTAACATTTTGCTTAACTTGGAAATCGATCCTGGGAACTTAAACGTAGCAGAAATAGACTAATGGGGTCATTATAATATAATATTATTCTTTATGTCAAAAAAAGAATTATTTTTCTATATACCTACATTGGAAAATAGAAATTTTATTATATGTGTCAACGTATTTCAGAAACTACACTTTGAATTTATGTTCACTGCCCTTTTGAACCTTTATAAGTCACTAGCTTCCCGCCAGTGGCTTCGCCCGCGTGGTCTTATAATTTTTTCCCCGTTTTTGCTACATTTTTCATTACTACTCCGCTCCTATTAGTCGTAGCGTGATGATATATAGCCTATGTTACTCGGGGATAATGTAGCTTTCCAAAGGTGAAAGAATTTTTGAAATCGGTCCAGTAGTTTCGGAGCCTATTCATTACAAACAAACAAACAAACAAACAAACAAATCTATCCTCTTTATAATATTAGTATAGATATGACAACACAGTTAGATATTAAAATATACTAGGAAATTATTTAATAGACTTTAAATTATTGCTTATCTTAATATTCACATATTAAATTAAATTCCAGGGTTGTTTATGTAATATGTGTGTATGACGAAATGACAGTATTTACACCTAGTGCATGGAATACAGAATGTATATCCTATTTACACTCCAAAACAAACTGACTTGGACAGCTTTAATCGCACCTAAGCCATTAATTGAACCCACATTTCGTATTCAACACGGATATAAATACATTTCGCGCTTACTCGTGTAATATTCCTTTTAAAATGTCCCGTCACGTACCTACAAGTACATTCCTGACGTTTGCGCCGTGTGAAATTAATAAAGTGTGTGAAAAACATTTTTGGGCACGCTTGTACATGTGATGCTTACAAAGTGTATAACGCCTATGGATTATGAAATGATTGTCAGCTGATTTCTTATTTGTTGGGGGTTATTGGAGAGAGAGAATAATGAAAAATGATTTTTATTTGGTTAAGCTGAGGTCGGTTAGTGGGAGCCTCCGTACTTCAAAGTTCATCATCAACCCATTAACCCACTGCTGGCCACGGGTCTCATCTCAGTATGTGAGGGATAAGGCCATAGTGCACCACGGCCTAATGCGGGTTGGCAGACTTCACATGCCGTCGAGAATATCTCTCAGGCATGGAGGTTTCCTTACGATGTTTTTCCTTTACCGTTAAAGCGAGTGATAATTACGCACATGATTTCGAAAAGTCCTTGTGCGTGCCTTGGATTCGAACTCGAGACCTTTGACTTGGCAGTCCAGTGGTCATACACCTAGGCTATCACTGCTTCCTTAAATCAGAAGCTTGCTAATTAAATTAGAAGCATATATTTATAAAATATTAGTAGGATTAACCATACATGGCTGAGAAAAGGATTTATCAAAGTCAAATATTTTATTCGTATTTAGCCATCGCCCAACGAAGAGATATAAAGTGGAAGTAATGGGGGAGGCCTTTGCTCAGGATTAGGACACTACAGGCTAAATTAAAAAAAAGTAAGAAAAGACCGTGACAGGTACTTTCGAATTGTCAAAAACTAGGTGCTAGCTTTATAATGATGATGAAATACATTCATGTTCGTCATTGGAAAGGGTTAATAGAGCAAGCTCTGTTTCAATATGTTTCATCGTCCATCGTGATTGGAATTCGATGTATTTATGTCACTGAGCTAGAGCAGTTAAATATGATACATAGATTTGTCACTTCGGATTGGTCGAAATTTTAGTTGTCAGTATTATTTCATCCGCTTTTCTATATTGATATTGATGTGAATTACATAAAAGACCTTGGGATATTTTAGTATCAAATTAAGACCTTATATTTAAGCTAGTAATCATGGCTCTTAATAAAGAAATATATCACGATTTAGAATATAAATATTTATTATGCTAGGTATAACCAACTGTAGAATAGTGAATGAAATGAATAACCTAATTGATTTATAGATACTGATAAATACTTATAAAGTATCATGAATCTTTACGCATATAAGAAATACAAGTTTAGTATTAGTTACGGAGGCCTTTACTCTGCAATGGAACAATTATCGCTGAACAAAAACAAAACACATATTTACAAATAAAAACGAAAGCTGAAGTCGTAGGCTGTCGTTTTAAATAATTTTAATCCGATATTTTTCTTTCTCCGATTTTTACGGACGGGTTAAAGTTAGCTCGTGCCAACTTAAACCCGGACAATAAGTTTGGCGAGAACTGTATTAATATTCACACGACAATTATTCCTCATTCCAATTTAGAATAGATAGGTATATCAAAAGACACCGCTAGTTTATGACGTAGTTGTAAAGTAATAACTATTAAAGTAAGGATGGTGTGGGTCGCAATGTAGGTGGGTAAATCTTCACTTGTCCATCTGACTGCGTGCATCAGTTCACATGACTAGCCGGCTAAGGGGTCTCACATAGTGAGGATAATGAAGTTGCTGATTTAAATATTTTATCTTTTAAAGATACTAATTTAGAGTAATGAAATAAATAATTGAATTGTCATCTTCTTAGCTTTATTCCCGACCATGTTGTATACCGGGTAAAATCGAATTCCCGGTTGTCGCAAGAAAACCTATGACAATCGTAGCCAGAAGTCCAAAAGTCTGCCAACCAATATTATTCTTCAAATTTTGGTATTGTCCAGAAATTGAATTGTGGAGATGTACTTCATGAAAAAATATTCCGTATAAGATATTAAGCCGCAACCGAGACGTCTTCGAGGCATGGAGGAGTATAAGAATTACATACTAACATAAGTAGTTTTAATTTACATGCAGTGCTATTGAACATTTACTTTCGAAATACATTATGATATACTTTACTATTGGAACCTCTTTTTATTTTTATTTTAATAGTTACTCTTTCCCTTCTTCTATTAGTTTATTGTACGGCTTCACATTCCATTTTAGAATACTATACGTAGCTATAAACCTAATATTACGATTTGCCCGGTGTATCCCACTGCTGGGCAAAAGCCTCTCCCTCATTCCTCCATCTATCTTGGTCTTGTACGCACTTGTCTTGTCTTGTTATAATTATGTAACTTAACATTTTATATTTTACCATCTTCTTTTCATCCATCTTGATTTCGATAGTATTTTTTCATATCATTTCATATTTGACGACGTCTGTGGTCTAGTGGTTCGAGTACCGGACTGCTGATCACGAGGTCGTGTGTTCGATTCCCACAGCATATTTATTTATACCTCCCAGCAAACCAATCGCTAATCTAGAGTGGTTATGTGATTTTATATGATACCCAGTCCATCCCGCTCTATAAACCGCTAATCTACAGTCCCTATGCCCTCACCGTGAAGTCAACACGCGATCCGCCAGCAGAAGCGACGGCGGGTCAATCCACTTTGTTTTTGCACCGCCCATAAAAACAAATTACCTACGCTTCATTTATCGATCGGAATAACCGCGTGCGACTAAGCTAATAAAGGAAGCACGCAACCTCACTAGATACTGTACTGAACAGTTTATGACGTTACTTTAATTAATAAAGGGAAGAATTAATGAGTTCATCACACTATGATGGCTAAATAGCAATTCTTGTTACATAAATTGTTAACACTCAAAATTGACAGAATTACCGCAATAAATTCTTGGTAACTGAAATTAAGGTAAATATAGTACCTAAGTAAAACATAAAAACGTGATTGTAAATTTCATTTGGCAAAGGAAGTTTCTTTAAACGAAATCAAATTCAAATAATAGCAGAAGTATAAATACTGCTATTGTTGGAAATTCATTTAGAAATGTTCGCCTCTATCTAAGTATTTTGGAGCTTCGAATATATATTTATTTATATATGCTTTATTGTACACCAAAAATAAATATACAGGTAAGATACATAATTAGGTACAATTAAGAATATACGATAGGTGGCCTTATCGCGATCTGCGATCTATTCCAGGCAACTTTAGGATGGACTGAATAACTGAACTGAACCTAGAAATGGGGTTAATATCGGTGCAGATAAATAATAAATATAATTTACAAATAAACTAAATATATAACATAGTAAATTTAAATATATAGATATTATGGTTATGTCCCTAATTATTTTTGCAGACCCAGGAATGTTGGCAGATGTTTACAGGCCCGCATCAAATGGATTAGGGGATGACCACATTGTTCTTAAAAACAACATTGTAATGGTTGTTGAGAGAACAAACCAAACAGAACTACTTTCGAACTCGCAGAGAACTTCTGCTTATGGGTTCAGAAAAGCCGAGGATTAAATAAAAATACAGAAGCAGATGTCCATCTTCCCTCGTCCATATTTAAGAGATCGGTTTGAATATTTAGGCAATGAATTTTGAGATGTATACTTTATTTTAGCAAAGTAAACCGTTCAGTTTGAATGCGGAAACTGAACTGCAAGAAACAGAATAAATTTTAAATGTTGGTTAAGGCTGGATAGATATAAGTTTTATGTGCTAAGTTGTACGATACCGCTTAGAGAATATCTCTTATAGAAGCGGGTGTATTAATACGGTCTTATTTTTTACTCCATAGCTTATGCAACGAGACTGCGTTGTTTTCTATACTTGGAACAACATGCTAATACTATAAGATCTCTGCATCTATTTAATTTTAACACGGTGCGCGGACAAAACAATGGGTCAGCTTAAAACCATTGAAAATTTTCCGATTCGCGAGATTTTAGCTGCGTATTAACATGTCGGGTCCAACGCGACGTAGATGACCGCATTTAAATGTGCATACAAAATATCGATGCGGCACAATGCGAATACCGGCCTACAACAACCAACCTAACTTTTCTATTACCAACGACACAAAACAATCAAAATACACCCTTAACCAAAAGGTAGTAAGGTGTTTTGAAGTAAAAACTAGCAGATCACGATGGCAAAGCTATTTTGGTAAAAGTGTACAAAGCTGGACAATAACAGTGACATGTACTTGAATGCAAAACAGCTTACATGTCATGCCACTTAAACATGGGTACATTGTAGGAAGTGCCGCATGCAAATGTCTTGTTATTCTGACTTATCTTTTGCTTACTGATCTTATCTGGTGTCTAATTAGGCTGGAAGTCTAGAAAGAAAGCTAGCCTAAAAGAAACGGCATTAAAAATAATTGAAAAATCTCATAACATAACAATGTTTGAAGTCTTATCAAACTCATAATTGCAATGGCCGCCGTTTCTCTCATTAATGTATTTTATTATCTACTAGTAAATACATATATTATGTATGTTCAATTGTTCACACTATATTTTTATTTATAAAACATATAATTATTGATTTGTTTAACAAATTTTATAGGTACCTTTTGCTAGCAAAACAAAATACTAGTCTACATTTCAGTAATTTTCACAAGCAAAACAATGTAAACTCTAAAAACAACGCGATCTCAAAAGCTGATAGTCTTTTTAATTTATGCATTTCGTACGTACCGACTTCCATTAAAGTAGCTATTAGAGAAACAAACAAGGAACACCCTCACGATAAAATAATTATCGCTTTTATTCGGACCGATCCGAAGTTAACCGAAGGCAAACATAGTCTGCCTTTACAGAAACCGACCTTAAAAAAACTAATCTAAAATCGGTCTATCAAAATGACGTCAGCAAAATTGCCTCAAGCCAAAAACATTTCACGTTATTTACACAACAATAGCGTGACGGACTTAAAACAAACTTTTCAACTAATGATGATACCTTTGCCCTATTTTGTGTAAAGACTGCTTTAAAAAAATCGCCTCTTACACCTGTGCTGCACCTGCCTTGTTGACCGGCTATTAAAAAGTAAAAACATAAATTCGTATCGCATCCTTGCTAACAATAGAAAGTCTTGTTCTTTGATATCATAAATATAAAATATTGTGTTTAAAGATATTATAATAAATTTTCAACCAGTTCTTGCCGTTTAAATACATACTTATTTTTAACAAAGATTTAACATTTGAACATTGAAGAATATTTTGTTTTAAAATTCTCTCAGTAAAATTAAATGTTATAAAATAATATTAATGGAATGTATGTATGTATGTAGATTATTGTTTCATTTTAATTATAAAATTAATCATTGATATTAAAATAGAGAAAGCACACCAGATGTTACTGCAAAGATTTAGTGCTTCTTATTAAATCTGAGAACGAATTATCCATAACAATATTCTACCAATGTATATTATTTTTATTTGCAATATTACTCTATTCTACTTCATGCGTCCAATTAAATGCAAAAACATTTAAAATTAATGACTATGAAGTTACTATGCATTTAAATTGTCGGATTTTCTTGTCCACATATTAGTTATAAAATAAACAAGGGATCATTATTTCTATAATAAGCAGTTGAGGGTTAATTAAGGCGCATTCAGGCCGTTTCGGCCCCGAGGTATCATTTGCTATTGTGATGAGCTCATTGGCTCCTTCGGGGTTCGTATTGTTGTTCCGTTTTAATAGCAAAAATGATAAATGTGTCTATTGGGAAAAGGAGCCGACGGTAAATATTTTATTGTGATAGGTACTTAAAAAAAGGTTTTTCGACTCCATAAAGTAGTGGAACAGTTGGTTGATGACTTATATTCGTTAATCAAATCGATGAGTGACAGTCAAATTGTGATTCTGATGTGCACATGTTGTTTGGGAATCTATACTAATATTATAAAGAGGAAAGATTTGTTTGTTTGTTTGTTTGTTTGTAATGAATAGGCTCCGAAACTACTGGACCGATTTCAAAAATTCTTTCACCTTTGGAAAGCTACATTATCCCCGAGTAACATAGGCTATATATCATCACGCTACGAGTAATAGGAGCGGAGTAGTAATGAAAAATGATGCAAAAACGGGGGAAAAAATTATAAGACCACGCGGGCGAAGCCGCTGGCGGGAAGCTAGTTTATTAATAAAAGATATCTATTATATTATTTTATTTTTATTTTAAAGACGAATTTAGATTTAAAAAAATCTTACTTAACCCGGTCTACATTATAATGTTACTAGCAAGCCCGCGACTTCGTTCCCGTAGAAGTTGAATTAATTTTTTCCCCGTTTTTGCAACCTTTTTAATTGCTACTCTGCTCCTATTGGTCATAGCGTATATAGTCTATAGCCTTCCTCGTTGAACAGGCTATCTTACACTGAATGACTGAGAATTTTTCAAATCGGACCAGCTCAACTAGACAAGTTGAATTTTGACATTCGAATCGACAAACAAAATGTATGTAAATGACATTAGTGACAGCGTGATTTGTCGAAAGCTTGTTTCATTTACAAACAACTTGTCTAGCCCCCCAGTAGTAGCGATAGGTTCGCCCTCTATTACATGGGATTTAAACATATTGGCGAACTGTGGGTTTAAACAGCTTAAAAAGCCAATAAAACTGCTCGACCTGGGAATCGAACCCAGGAGCGTAGTAGTCGCGCTAAGGACCACAAGGCTATCGAGAAGGCAGATCTCAGTTAATGACAAGGCTATTAGATATCTTAGGTAGTAGTTCTCCCCGGTAGTTTCTGAGATAAACAAACTTCAGCTTTATAATATTAGTATAGATTATTATAAGGATACATAAATGTTTCTAATAACTAACCCGAACAATAATAGCTAATACCCTAGAAGGAATCGGAAGGATTTCATCCACAGTTATTACTGAGCCAAACAGCCTGGGATACCAATAAATTGCAGCAACCAAGATATTAATTAGACACCTACGTCAGATACGACTCCGCCGGCAAGTACTAGCGCCGTTCAACTAAAACAATATGGCAGAAACCCACTAATTATACCGTACAACAAAGAAACAACACGGTCCTTCATAAAACCTTTTAGAACCCCCACGACGCAATGTTTTAAGCCGGTCCGAATAGACAAAATAAAAAACCGTACCCACGTAAGTATCATTCGGTGCGCGATCGACTATGGACTGCTTAACGTGATCTAACAAAAAGCGCAACCCTTTAATGGGAAGTCATGGCTTAAACGCCTTATACCCCGACACACTTTCCATAAACTTAAGTAAGCTCTTACCGTGGATGATACGGCTACCTCCTTATTTAATCCTCTTTTGTAGCACCGCAACACTCTTTTGTTATTCACCGAGCCGTTGTAATCCCCCTTCGGACTTTTATAAACAATTGCCGCAAAGAAAATTTGTTTGGATATAAGTTGCTGAAGACATAATTTGCTTGTAACAAAAGAAAGCAGCCACTGTTTGCGGTTAATCCTTTTTCTACATTTTTTTCTCTTTTAAAAAAAACAATGATTTGCAATTCGTCTTCTGTACTAGGTCTAAATGGGTAAACATCATTTTTTAATAACTTACACTTAATCAATAATTTAGTCCTTAAGAAGTCGAGTAAATACCAGTAATTCAATTTTATTTACTTTAAAACGGCTACTTTAAGTACTAATAACATAACCTATTTCGTATCCTACAGGTTAGGCAAAGGTTTGTCGTAGTAGGTGCCGATCCTATTGCCGTTGGCAAAAATCCGAAGTACAAGCTGCTACATGAATATACTCTATAAAAATGCTCGACCTGAGAATCGAACCCAAGCACAGTTTTTTTATAAATATAATCAAAATTGAACGAAATAAAATGATATTTAAAGTAATTTTTAATTTCCCTTGCACTTCCTGGCAAGGTGAGCACGAATGTCTTATCCATTTGGTAATTAGTTAAGCTCAACACAATACCAAGGAAATGAAAGGGTTAGAAATCTGTAATCAGTTATGTCAATCTTAATGAAATATATTAAAATGCGTTATTGTTCAAGCAGAAACCTCCACACATCTGACCTTATTTTTAAATTACACAATGGCCTGAATCCACATGTCTGTTTTTTGTCCCGTCAAGTGAGTTAAGATTCAAACCGGCCGACATCGAAAGGGTTGGTTTTACTTTTTTCGAAACGAACCAAAACTATCGTTTCATCGCTTTTTACTATTCTTGTTTTGTTTACTTATCTATGACATCGAAGTGTTATTTACATAACTCGTTCGCCTATACGATTTTTTGTGAGATAAACACATCGGCCCGAAGTAGTCTTTGATGTAAAATAATCTAAGCTTAGCAACTTATACTTATACTTCGAAGAATAGTCGCTTCGTGTAAAATGCTGATATTCAGCCGCATCTGGTTAGACTGGACGAAGTATTTCGAAAATAAACAGAATAAATAACTAAATTTGAGTATCTCACAAGCTTCGGTGATATACCTTTAAAAATAATTAAGAATAACTAGCACTTAGTTATCTTAACAACCAATGATTCCCATAAGTAGGATTTGTATTATGTGAACTTCAAACTCTTTGGAACTCAACACCGAGGCGTATCGCTTTACAACTTTTTTTTGTAACAAGCAAAACCTTCGCGATCGTTGTCCATGGAATTATATACCAAAGAGCAATCGTTCATTCAAGAGTGTATTGAATAGTCGTTAAGAGAGCAATGGGCGTGGGCCACAATGCGGCCCGTCGCGATATTCACTGCTTATGTCACCGCGGTCGACAATTTCAGATCACTCGCATACGAAAATGCATGTAATATAAATCTTTCCGGTGAAGCACGAACAAGTCGACCACACCCACTCGGCCTGCAGACTCGAATACGAATATTAAATTCCCCTGCTACGAAGTCTTTATTTAAAAATGGTACCAACAATTTTAGCCTGTATTCCCGTGTGCGTAAGCATACTTTACATCATTCTAACCCCTTTACATTTTGTCTGAATGGGTATTAATAATTTTAATGCAGGTTCTCGCATTGAGCCTTTAAGCATTTTTTCCGCGACGTTCATCAATAATATTCGGACATCTGAATGTCTGTTTTAAAGGCTATATTGAACAGTCTTTGAAATTATCTCGAATCGCATCTGCATTAAAGTGTTTTCGCATAAATTAGTCATGGACTTTATTAATGGACCTTTTTGTTCATTGGACGTTAATACGGGTAATAAGATAAAGGATATTTCTTTACAAAACATTTTAATTAACAACTTTGAGTAATGTGATGACTTAAGTGTTTATTTTATTAATAAAATTAATATTAATTTGATTTTAATTTTGCATCAGAAATTTCTGGCGATAGGTACCGGTTATTGTAATTGCGTCTGGTAGTCTGGTACGCTATAAAATAGAACTAGTTTTTATTTAGCTAGTCCAATGACATTATATTATATTATTATGTTAAAAATAGGTAGTCTCTACAGTTTGACACTTTTTATCGTCAAATAGTGGTGCCATATAAGCGTTCGGAGATTTTCAAATATATGTCTTTAGCTAACGTTTTCCGTAGGTTTGTTTTGTACCCATTTCAACTTTGAAAACCGAAACTATAGAACTCTCTACTTTTCAAATATCGTGTTATCAAAGAATAGTTGCTTTCTGTATTCATTTCAACTAAGAAATCACAGGTTTATCAGTTCTTCATATGATAATTTCTATCCTCACAGAAACAATGCTATCACTTATTATATACATCTTAGAAGAATATTATCTCAAAGCATACAGTAAACGTTTCAAAGTTAATATTGTTCAACCGAATGTATTATTAGATAATTTAATAACAGCACAGCAACAAAGGAAGCGACCCGTCATTGTGATGCGTCGTATCAAATCGCGCTGACATTCAAGTTCAGACGATATCGCTGCATTCATGACCTTAGTACCACCAACACTCGAATGTTTCTCGCTTTTGGAACCGTAAGTGACGTTTGGTGTCTAATTTTGAAGTCATATATCAGAATGCGGCCAGAAGTCAAGCCTTACGTTCTAATATTAGGAAACTTGCTTAATTTATTATGAAATATTTACATTCCAGTGTTTAGTCTTAAATGAAACCGACATTGTTTCATATACTTATTTAAAGCCAAATTTTCAATTTATTCGGTCCTATTTTAGGTCTATATCAAATATGTATAATAAATGTAACAGTTTGCAGCATCAGTTGTTAAGGGATAACTTTTTTCCAAACAGGTTGAATACAACAAATTAATTGTCATTCAAGCGTCGATAGAAACCAAATCACCACTTCTAAGCTATTATTATTGTTAAAATTATGTTGCTATCAATTCATTGTATTGATTAGTAGTACCTATGATAAACTATAGTAAGGAATTAAGCAAATAGATTGCACCAGTGCAAATAATTAAATTTAATAGTAAAACGTCACTGGCCGCCTACAAACTGAACAAGGAAACTGACATTCGAAATTTGATTCTCGCTATAAACTGCAACAACCATTTATTACAGGCCAGTTGAATTACGCAATAATAAGTAATTATTAATTTTATTATTATGTTTAAACATTGTTTTGTCAATTATTTTTTTGTAACGATCACGAATGTGAGCTTGCTACTATGACAAAACAAACAATAGATTGTAATTAAATATTTTGGGTCAACATAAAGTCTTTACGCAAAGCATATTACCATTGCATGATAAGCATAAATATGACTAATTTGTTTACTTAGTGTTAATTGATTTTGCATCAACAGTAACTACATTGTTACTTCATTGGCTTTCTCTTCCTAGATTGATCGTAATCATTAATATATTCTCACAGTAGTTTGTACGCTATTAGTTATTTTAAATATACCTATTTACCTACACAAAATGTAAGTGTAAATTAAAATATTATGTAATAATAAAGTCATTCAATTGCGTAATTATAGACGATTAGTTTCTAAAACTGTATTTTCTTACAAAACACTTTCGGAAAAAGTTTCCTTAAATCCAGATTAAAGACTGGCAAAAAGTTGGGTGAATGCCTAGGTTCTAAATGTCGTGACTTTAAAGAAAGTAGGCTAACTTTTTGCAGAGAGAAGCACTACAATGAAATTCACTAGCAAATCTTAAAAAATATTGCATCTTTTCACATCTATTTTACTTTCACAAAATATTATTACTTATGATGAGTATTGAAAACTGTCAATATATAATATAAACCTTAATCTGTTAAATTGTCATTGATCTGGGGGCACGGCAGTGCTCCCGCCAAGTTAAGAATACAACACGGGCGCACACACGACCAGATAATTTAAAATATTTCTTGTATTACAAAGCATACGGACTGGACTCATCTTTACTTGACTGGCCTTTAAAGCTCTTATTTAAAAATACTTAGTAAGTAACCAACTAATAATTACGCTTTAATCTTTAAATTAATCCCTTTATTATTATTTGTGTGTGTATAAACAAATTCTTGATACATAAAATTCTCAAAAGGCAACGTTATTTAAAAAAAAAAAACAGTAAAAGTATTTAAAAAAATCCGTGTGTTTAAACTAGTGATTGTTAACACCATATTCAGCAGTGGACGTTTGCAGACAGTTATGAACAGGGACAAAAGAAGCTTGTTACCACACTGAAACTTATACTTCGGTCAAGTTATATAGACCGAGTTTCACTTCCCAGTTCTATAAATGGATCACGCATTATACTCATTCCTTCCACGTCCGCAACCATACCCTTTAGTTGTGTATTTAAACTCAAGTTTATTTTAGACTGCTGTTTCATTACAATAACTAATAATAACAATACGAGGGACTCGTGGCCAAGTTGTAACTACGCTGATCAACCGATCTGCAAGGTTAAGCTACACTTGCCGCGGTCAGTTTGTGGATGGGTGACCATTCTTAACATATCGAGACCCCTCCGTGCCTCGGAGAGCACGTAAAGCCGTCGGTCCCGGTTGTCATACGAACACCTATGACAATCGTTAGTGGTAGTCAGAAATCTAAAAAAAGCCTGACAACACCAGTCTTTCCTTCGAATATCGGTATTGCCTAGAATTTGGGTTGCGGAGGTTTGATGGCAGTCGCTCCGTGTAAAATACTGATATTCAGCCGCATCCTGGTTAGACTGGAAGCCGACCCCAACATGGTTGGGAAAAGGCTAGGAGGAAGCATTACAATAACTTAAAATAAATTCTTTCATAACTACATCACGAAATTGGTAGTAAAGCCATACATGAACAGGATTGGATCGTATAGATTTTACGTTGTACAGACTAAACGACATCGTGACGCTACTCTTACTCTATTTGTTGAAAGCGTCCTATAGTTTAGGTGCATTAGCTTGAAGTGGGCGCATACTGTTCTCACGAACGCCACTCGATTGTTCCACAGCCTCTTAACTATCGGGCTATCGGGCCACGACCCTCGGTTATACAATAAAAACTGATGCTCTGGGGCTAAACATGGGGGTTCTTGACGTGTGTTGTGATTCAAGATGAGCAACATTAATCATAAAATCAGAAAAACTATAATTACGTTACGATGACTTCATAAAATCAAATCATTTCAACTGTTGAGAACCTTTTTGAGATTTAGTGTTTAGTACAATTACGGTAATGGACCGGACAAACGGTTGAATTCCTAGAAGATCTAATGGGATTCATCGAAGCTTTTAAAATAATGTATACTTACCAAAACTAAATTCAGAAATACCTATTAACTACCTAAATGAAAATAGCTCAAGCTTCAATAATAAAATATATTTATAGTATTTTTTTTTCCAGGATATTCAAATTCAATAAAAAGACTTTCATATTACGTTATCTAATAATCAATTTATATTACATGCTTTAACTATAGACAACATTATTGATTAAATTACTAAGAAGAAAAACACAGTAAAAACAGTAAACAATCAATATGCGTGATAAAAAGTTGCTATAGAACATGCATAGACTATAATGGAGATTGCAATGTACGGGGCCAAAGCTACGATGATTGACAAGTGTAGTCCACCCACCGTGTTGGTGGCCGTTGGAACGAAACGGGCTTTTTACCCTTTTTTCAACTTTTTGCTTTATTCACCTTCACTACCCTTCATTTTAAAACGATTAAAATCTTACTTATTGCTTTTTGAATTTATTTCGATGAAAATTTCTAAGCGCGAATTTAAAAAAGAACTGAATTAGCTTTGTCCTACAATTATATTTCTGCACCATCTTTATAATATTTCTTGTCAATATACTGAGGCCTGTGCCCCGTACTATGGAACATATTATTGGGCTAGGCTACATTATTTTTTATTTACTTTAAAATCGTTATCGTCTTATGTACAATCTCTTTTCGATTAACTGATTTCAGTTAGGTATTACTCAAATTAATCTATCAATTTATAGAGCTAATAGATAACGAACAATCATTACAATCATTATTTTCAATGCTATACAAGTTGAGTGTAATTGTAATTTGCACTGACAATACAGTTAACCTTAACATTATTACAGAGGGAACCCTAATAATAGACGTTTCTCTTACGTTATAGTTACGTGGTTCTAGTTATAGTACTTATTTCTGTTGATTGTTCTCACTCAATTTTGATTCCGTTAGAAATCACGAATTTATTCGCGATAACATTTTTTGTAAGAGCAAATTTTTTTTAGATTAAAATTTGATTGTTTTGTTACCCTTGATATTTTGTATAAAATATTAAAGATTTTGTTTCTCAATCGTTTTAAACTCCAAATCAGAGACTTCTTTTGAACATGAATAAATAAATAAATGAAAGATTCGCTAATTTGATCAATCACTACATACTATATAAAACAAAGTCCTCCGTCGCGTCTGTCTGTCCCTATGTATGCTTAGATCTTTAAAACTACGCAACGGATTCTGATGCGTTTTTTTTTAATAGATAGAGTGATTCTTAAAGAAGGTTTATATGTATAATAACATACCACGCGGGCGAAGCCGCTGGCGGGAAGCTAGTATTCGATAAAATAAACCAATATTGATGAAAAACACATTCATTGGCAAAACACAGTCCACAATAGAAAAAATAAATTAATCAAAATATTTGTTTTAACCAACATTAGAAGAATGCTTTTGTTTTTTAAAATAAGTAAAATCAAAATCTACCCATCTAAAATGAATAAGTTTCTCAAGTACTGTCAGTAATGTTAGGCAAGTTACGTAATAGAAAGTAAGTAGACATAAGCAGAATGATTCGTTTGTTCCGTGACCAGTGAAATAAATTACACGATGCGTTCCCAAAAAATTGGAGACCGGCTATGTGATTCTATGTTACGAAATGTTAGTTACGTCACTTGGTAACATCAATAGCATCATTTGACAGCTAGAGACGACTTTTGATTATTCTCAGATTTGTTCTGGGCATTTGTATGTAGAGCCAGGAGCTCATCAAATAGTTGAAGAAATGGCGTGTTCGCTCTCTCTCTCTCTTATGAATACACATATTATATATATATTTTTCTTTATTTTATGGTTAGACTATCTCGTTGGTCTTGTGGTCTCAAGCGGGACGGCTATTCTCAGGTCGAGCAAAGGCTGAGATTCAGAGAAGAGAAAGCATGAACTTACGCTTCCGTATGTCAAATTGTAATACAAATTTGACATACGGAAGCCTTACTTTACGCTGAGCTTCGAGTCTGAATATTAGCCAAAGTGTTGTTGGGTTTGTTCTGTGAAATTCCTAATAGCAGCTCGAAGTCTGGATTTGTGCCTTCTATTATATGGGACGTAAACACACCAGCGAACTTTGGGTGTACATAATACACCTCTGCCATACTTTTCGGGGAATATAGGCGTGATAGTCTTTGATTGGAAACATTTGGTATATACCGAAATTTGAGGATCTTTACTAGTTTATTCGATACTTTATTGAGATTAGCACTATATTTGTTTATTTGTCCTTCAATAAATGTAATTATGTTAATAACTATAGCAATAATCCTCACAGTAACAGATACTACTAAAGCTGTGTCAACCACAGTTCGATCTTAAAATATGCAATTATGGTCACTATTGCTCTAGAAACTTGTATTGGAATCCCTTGCGTGAAATTAGAGGAAGCAATTTTTGCAGCTAGACTGCATTTTTATAGAAATAGCATCTGGCTTTAGCATGTTACGATAAACAAAATAAATTGAAAATACAAAGCTGCAAATACAAAGCACATTGGTCGTATTGACTAAATATTTATGGGTCTAGACAAAACTTTAGCTCAGTTCGGTTAGTTTTATAATAACATTTTGATTTTTCACATTGTTTGAAGCACGTTACAAGTTTCAACAGAGTAACAATGTTATGAAACTAGTTTGTTATGTGGATCGATTTTTAGCCGCCGGCTTTGGTTCAATGTTAACAGTAACTGATTAACTAGTAATTTTAAAATCGTTTTGGATATAAGGCTTGGTTCCATCGTAGGAAAAATAAAAACGCCTATTAATAAAAAGTGTATAGACGAAAAATATTACCTACTCAAACTCCGAAACCAGTAAATCTCAGCTTGATTAGAAATTTCAAGAATTTTAGCCCAGTACTTCATAAAACCACATTGACCGAAGTTTATTTATGTTCGTATTTTACTACCTAATGTATTTCAAATTCAGTAGATAATTATGCCAAGGAAACTAAACAATGACTTCCTCAATAACTGCAGTTTATTAGTAACAATAAAAGCCTGTTGTACATCGAAATTTGAAATCTGATATTAATAAATCAATAATTTGCTTGGCGTTATACTTATGGCGTTATGACTTTAAGCAAAAAAGTTTACCTATCTTTTTTTTTAATGGATTGGGGATTTTAAGTAATAATAAGAGGCTCTCTATTTCAGAAAAAAATACAAATGCTGCCAGTTCGCAATATTTTCTATTTTACTAGCCAATATGTTTCATTTAAAAGAAAACATAATCAATAGTCCCTTATGACCTGCGTCAACAGTTGATCAATTAAAACTTACGCTTTACGCTGTCAGTGAGACATGTTCCTTATAGCTTACAACAAATATTATTACTTTTATGTTGATTTTATGACTGGATACAATTTTAAATATATCAGCTCGTAACGTTTGACGATCGTTTCCTGGGGCTTCAGTAATAAATCAATAAACTGGATCACATCGCTATGCATTTAGTTGTTTATGAACATTAACTGTACATACATAAATATTTAAGGGAATCGTCTTTGGAAAAATGTTACTAGTAGACATCATACACAAAGTATTATTCAAGATGTCGGTCTTGTCATAGAGACATCTATGACAATCGTTAGTAGTAGTCGAAACCCTGAAAAGGCTGTCAAATCACAGACAAATCTAAACGCAGACTTAGCGTAAACGTACACCTTCGATTTTCCTTTTGTCTATAATATGCCTATAATTATAATTATTATCTATACTAATATTATAAAGAGGAAAGATTTGTTTGTTTGTTTGTTTGTAATGAATAGGCTCCGAAACTACTGGACCGATTTCAAAAATTCTTTCACCTTTGGAAAGCTACATTATCCCCGAGTAACATAGGCTATATATTATCACGCTACGACTAATAAGAGCGGAGTAGTAATGAAAAATGTAGCAAAAACGGGGAAATAATTATAAGACCACGCGGGCGAAGCCGCTGGCGGGAAGCTAGTTATAAATACATATGGTTACGTAATATGTTACCAATATAAAATCAGTAGGCAGCTAGGCCATTGCCCACGGGTGCTATAGACTTCTGTGGCCGTGTAGGCGATAGCAATTTTCTTTAATTAATCATCTCGTAAATAGCGTGGGATAATACACACTAACTATATGTTTGTTTTGTTTTCAGGTATGCGTGGAGTACGGGTAGAAATTACTGGCAATACAGCATCCATTGGTTTTAGCAGTGAGAGTCTGGGGTCCTAAAAATATGAACAATCAGGCCCTACAAATTGGGGGCCATGGGCCTGCGCTCTTTGAGCTCTTATGGAAAAAATAATAATTTAAGGAGGACATTTAAAGTTGCAACCATTCTCTGCGGAGTCTTGACCACCAATAGCTTACCCTGTCCCTAAACCTATATAATTTTAATTACCACTTTTTATATTTTTAATTAGAAGATTTGTTTAGTAAAAAATTTCAATTAATTATAAGTATAATCTGCTTAGAAAAAAGCAGTAAGTTATCCTACTTTCTATCCTACTAGTCCTACTAATATTATAAATGTGAAAGTTTGTGAGGATGGATGGATGGATGATTGTTACTCTTTCACGCAAAAACTACTGAAGGTCCGGATGAAATTTGGCACAGAGATAGATTATAGTCTGGAATAGCACATAGGCTACTTTTTATCCCGGTAAAATGTATGGTTCCCGTGGGATAGCGGGCAAAGCCGCTGGCGGAAAGCTAGTAATTAATAAGATGAGTTTTCTTATTTCTTACTTATGTTGATATTCACAGTTATAATGTTGCAACAACACCAGGATTTATTTACTTGTTATCCGTATGGTTATAATGAAGTCATTTGACACCCAACGAGCAATTATCAGGTACTAATTGCATATCTCATTCGTTTATCTAAGTTCGTATTAGCTGTCCGGTTGACCGCATTTTTTTATTTCACAACTGACTCGAGATAAAATATTTCTCAGAGGGTCATTTGTTGGAGATTTGTGGTTTGTCCTTCTATAAGGACAATTTAGAATGGCAAGAAATATTTGTGAATTGTATAAAATGATTACCTATGTAGAATTTAATAATAATATTAACATAATTGTAGCATTAGATAAGATTTTTTGTGCAATAAAAATCAGAATCTCAATATTTTTACTTATCTTTGCCCCTACAAGGATTTTCTCTTGTACCCACGTCCAAAAGCTCACGCTCACTTCTTTGTATGAAAACATAGAAATTTAATAGTTGGTAAAATTCTAGTGAATTCATCGACTACTTTTCGAGTTTTAAGTAAGTTCGGAAAACTCGGAAGCTGATTTTTATTTTAATTATATATACATTTCACAGTAACCAGTTGTACGTATCTACTTATTGACCGGATTTAGGCAATATTTAATCCCACTAATTAGCACAGCAATAATACCATAATAGTGTCTGATAAAAACGAAAAGTCGCATTTTATTGGGTGCCCGTTCCCCGTTAGGAAACACGACTTGCATTTTAAACTGCCATAAAAGTAAAAGTTTAATATTTGAAGATGTGATAGTTAAGATAAAGTTGACGCTACGGCACCTGCACTTATTTAACGAAAACCCTCAAATTTAATAACTCAGTCGTATTTTAAGGGTACCAAGGTCGGTTTTACGTTGATAGGAAGTGTCAAAAGGAATATTTGATGCGGTAATCTGGTATGCCGAAGGAAAACTGGGCTGCCTGCGTTACACAGTCTGTGATGTGACTATTAAATATCAATATTTTATAAGAAGGGGCGAGTTATTTTAGATACTTATCGCCAGTATTAACACCTTGTTTGTTTATAATGTCGAGGTATTTTTATTGATAAAAACTGATCTTTTGATGGGGATGCATCTGCTCCGGATGCGAGTGTGAATGGAGATTCATGATCATGGTGTATTTTATAAAGATATTGATGATTGCCATGGTCTATCTATTATGAAATCATGGTATTTAATTAACATTAAATCGTGCTCCCAGCTCGAAAGTAAATTGTGAACTTGGGATACGTATGTATTGTTATATTTTTATTCTTAATTGTATCTACTAATCAGAAAAAAGCTATTGAAAATACTAAATTTGGACTCCTAAGTTCTAAATTCCCGACATCTATAAACATCTTTTTCAAACTATACGTAGAAATAATATCAATAATAATAAAGTCAGTGGGAACACGGATTAAAAAAACAACTACAGACAAAATGGCCGAGAGACTTGTAGATTTTAAAACAACAAAAAGAAACATTGAATAACAAGCTAAAACACAATTTCCCAACACAAAATCATAGTCCATTTCAAATATAAACAGAGCAGTATAGATCTAAATTGCTGTGCATTTATTCGTAACATCGATAGACATGATCGGGCGCGATCAGATAGCTGCGCCCGCGACGACCTCCATCCTATGCAGAGGTCACACTAAGTCATGAAATAAGAATTAAGTGAATACTTTCCAAACAATACGTTTGAGAACTGTGTGTCATTGGTTTTGTTGTGCACGTTGTATCTAGGTATGGTGATTCACGAATGATTTGGTCTTCTCGGCTATTATGGAGTAAAAAAGTACAGGTATCTTGGCATAACTTATTTCTTAGTAAGAAAGGAGTTGTCTAGAAATATACAAAAATATGTAGCGTGGCAGTGAATTAGATATAAAACTGCAAAAACAATAATGTAGGTAACAATAGCCCGAATAGATAAGAATAAGAATAAATTTATTTACTAAAAAGTTAACATTTCCATACATTGTTGACTTTTACACATTTTACATATATTAACATTATAACATTATTGTTTAATAGTTAAATAATTATCAAAAGAAACATACTTAGCATGGAGACATAGTTTTTTCTGTGGCCTCCACACTAGGTCTAGCCTGTCTCGTGAAGGCCTGAAGGTAGGTATAGACTTTTTGTTATTATTGTTATGGATGATTGACACGTCTACGTAGACTTATAAAGGTTTTTTTGAATACACGATTCGTGAGAAAAAACATTTTGAAATAAAAACGTACCAATCCATATTCCTGCCTAATTACTGTCAACTTTTGACAAAGTAGCATACTGTGATGGAGTTTAACAAAAAAACATAAACTTTTTATAAAGTATCAACTATGCTCTACAGCTATGCACCTCCACCAACCACGGTCATCTTCATCTGTCATTTCGAAATTATTAAAATGGAACGCGCCTTTAAAACTCTACCAATGTTTGAGCTAAGGACGGCCAACATTGGCCTCGCATATAAGGAATGCACAAGCAACTTGGTCCTAACATTGGATGATCATAGAACGATTTAATAAAGAAAAAAATATCGAGCACCCGCCAGGAAGATAGCCGCATTATCCCTTTTTCTGACACAAACGTTAGATCGGATCTCATTCTCCAAAGGGAGGCATTTTTTAAAATGAAATATGCCGTAAAAATTGTAAAAGCGAACACTTTTTGTGATGGCCGTTTAACTAATAAAATATTTCTGTTATTAGGACAATTTATCGTAGGGTCTCCATTAAAAGGATATTTTACTGTGTAGGTTTTGTGTCGGTTAGTTAAGCCGACGTTACGTAACGAGTTGGAAGGACGAATGAATTAAATAGGACATCGAGCGTTTTTATAAGGATCATTATGAGTTATTTCTTTGTAGATATAGGTATTAAAAATATTATTAAATGGTATTCATCATTAATAGTAGTAATAGAAAAACAATATCCACAGTATTTCAACAAATTCATATTTTTTTCTATTATATTTATTGAGGGTTTAGTCTTAAAAGATTATGTCGATATATCGAATCCATAATTTTACGAAAGTGAAAAGATAGATTATTTTTTAATATAAGTTATCAAGTACCAATTTATTATGTAATCAAATAATTATGAGCTGCTTCATTATAAGGATTTGTGTAGATGTAAAACGTGAAGGAACATTCGTAACGTAAGAACTTCTAACGCTAATTAAGTTAACTGTTAACTTAATTACGTCAGCCTTCACCATTAACAGCAAGAATGTGTACGTAGAGCTTAAGATTAAGTTGTTGATTATTGAAATTGAAGTAGGGAGTTTTTTTTTGTATATGTATATAGTAGGTACATACCTACATCAGAGAAGTAATCAAATCACAGGCACAGAAAATCTAGGAGTGCTTAAAATTTAATTGAAGTGAATCGGAATGCACACGGATTGATTTAGGTTGATATTTTTTAATGTAGAAATATCATATTCTTGTGTGCCCTATTTTTTTCATCCCGTCATACAAATATCTTTGTTTGAAACTGCAGCGAAAATGTATTGTAGCAAAATTCATTTCCGATTTTCTACAATACATTTTCAAACATTTACATGTCTTCTAGGTACTCACAAATGCACTTACAACACAAATAACAATTAGTACTTAACTCAAAGCCATCCAGTGTTGATAATTAGCATAATTTTGTACGTGCATTATTTGTGAAACACTCAAGCCGCGGAATGCATTCACACTCGCTCTTAAAATCGGCGATGGCTATAAAATGGTTCAGTTTCTTTTAGCACCTCACATTACAGTTTATTATTGAAAGCTAACAATGAACGTAGAATACCTGACGTCATTAGTGCGGCCTTTTAACTCGCCGCCTTTGCCGCAGTAATTGTTTGCGTTTGTTAGCGCTGAAAACTTGGAAAGTAATTTTTGTGCGTTGATTTTTGTATTGTGATTGTGAATGTTCTGCGGGCGTATATTTTTAATACTTTTGATTTACGTTAAGAAAAATGACCTTATTTGGTTGCATTACTTACTTATTTTGTAGAGGTAATTAATCTTAAAACGATAGTTAGCTGGAACATTTGAAAAAATTGTACACGACAAAAAAGTAAATTTAAAAATCATCATGTGGATGATGTAGAAAATTGAAGCAAAAAGTTCTTTATCTTTTTTATGGTAACTTCAAGCTTGGGATTAGGATTCTTCATAGAAAATTTAAATTTACTCTTTCCTAACTTTCAGTTTAAAACAACAATTAATATTTTTGAAAACTATGTATTTATTTGAATAGATTATAATTAAATCAATTAATTAAGCGTTTAATTACATTTACAAGGAAGTCAAAAATATTGAAGTGATAAGACTTCGTGTCGGGCCACGATGGTGTAACTTTTTGTTCTCGCTCGCCTTTGCCCTCAGGGCGCGCCTTAATCGTTCCCACATCCGTAATAGTTCCTTGGACATTGACTAGATGGCGCTCTTTAGAAATATATTCTTAAAAAGAACAAACAGGATTTTTGTTCAGTTTTATAAAAATAAAATAATAATACACGCAATGGATCATAGCATAATTCTAAAGTTTCAGTATTGAGATTATGTAATATTATAATGTGCATTATTGTCTGCAGTGTAGGAAGAAGACAAGAAGCCAATTTTGAATGCACCTTTCGGCTCATTTAGCAGTTACATAAAATTATTCACGATCCTATAATCGCCTTATAGAACGGTGCATTCTATTGTCACCGTTCCGTTCTTTCGTATAGTACCTAAAATAGAAAAGCAGTCTTTAAAAGCCACTAAGCTGCATGCAGTTGCAACGCCTTATAAGAAAACTTGGCAAAAATTTCTGAACTAAATTTAGAAACAGTTCAAATATAAAAGTTACGTGCACTCTTCACCCATTTGTTTACGAGTAATTTTTTAATTTCTGAACGAGCACTTCAATTATCTGCGTCATTCATCTCAGTCAGTCTTCATAAAAGTTACTGAGGAAAAAATAATTTTGATACTTACAGGAAAATCACATTTCCATTTAGTTTACTTTACAGCTTTTGTTTTTTAGTTTACTTTAATTTGAGCAGTGGATACATTAATCATAATAAAATGTTAAACGTTGACGTAGGTTTCTTGTTAAAATAATACATTTTGCTTTGATTAAAAATCAAGATGTCGAAAAACAAAGCTTCTAATCGTTAAATATAAAAATATTTATTGTTGCATTGCGTATTAAAGAATATCTATTAGTAATTCGTGATGCGTTACTAATATCTTGGTTAAGTGGTCGGATTTGACCTCACGACCTCAGTTATACCGCCAGTTAGCACTTTGCTTCCTTATTCTGTAAGCCAAGAAATATTATGTATATCTTAGACACACCAGGTATTATTTACAATATTTACGTATATGTTGATTTGAAAACATTTTATATACGTAAATAACGACTGTAAGACGACATAATTATTTAAATTTAAGATTCAATGAAAGCTTTAACGATGTTTAATTTCAAGTGTCTAGGGAATAAAAATATTCACGATAGATGATTGAACAAACAAAATATCAAAACTATGCAGTCATTGTATATGCAAGAAAAGCCGAAGATAGAGCACCAACCGTTATGGTACAATTCTGAGGGTAGGTGTGAGTCAGCGAAATTATTGCCTTTTTTTAAGTACCATTGATTCAAAGGAACTGCTAATGGCGCCTTGTTTTGTTTGGAATGATGACGAAGTATGTATTGGAACCTATATTGTTTTTTTTTTTACCGCAAAATAGATTTTGACGTGATGATACGAATCAATTTTAAATTTGTTTTTTTTTAGCTTATGAGCAGTGACGTAGGTAGATACTCTATGGTTAAATACTTTGTATTATTCTGTTTACTAAACATTTGCGTGTCAATGTCTCTCCAACTAGTACGGTCAAGGTTAAAGCGCTATAGAAAAGTTTGAATGGCTTTAGACTACCAATCTATGGTTTAAGGACACATTAACTCATTATTTTCAATGTTGTTGAATACCTTTACTATCTATTAACCAACTAATAAATACACTGATACATTAAAGCTCCGATTCAGATTTTCACTTAGACTTAGAAGAAGAGAGAAATAATTAATTTCTTGTTGGTTTATGAAGTCAAGAACTTGGTTGATAGCATAGCATGATCTCGTCCGGAGAGAAATCATATGCTTAGATACTGTAAGGAGTTCACCAATTTTTTACGGATGGTAAGTTGGTGGTTTGAGGTTGCTTTGATTAGGATTTTAATCATCATTAATTGATTATAATTTAAAACACTACCAGTTTAATTGGTGTTATTTTACTTAATTTGCTTTGGTCATTGAAATCATTCAACGTGTCCCAAATTCTATTTTCAAAGCAATCAATTCAAATTCCCGCGTTCACTAATAAAGTGTTAAAGGCGTTTCGTCACTCGTCTCCTACATTCAATAGTCGATGAACTGTTACACAGCACGTGTTCAAAGTGAACATAACTGTCGGTGATTCGTTCCTCTTAGGGCTTGCAACATCTGTCCTGATAAGATTGTTATCTTACTTCTAAGTGGGTTAACGCGAGTTCATATTTGACTTTGTATATTTTGGAGGAAGTAGGTAATTAGCAAAGTGTTGGCTAGATAATAATGTGCATACAATAATTTTGTATTTCACAACTGCTGAAAATTAACGATTAGGTACTTGCTAAGAAAAACATTTCGTTACCTATTTGTATGTCAGGTTACATTTTGACAATGTTATAAAAATGTTCACTAATTTGTTTCAACATTAAAATTTAATGCTAGGAACGGCAATTTTATTTATTTCTAGTAAAAAGTCTGCTAAATTCAAACAATTAAAGTAAAAAAGGCGCATCTAAAACGCTGTAAATGGAGCCCTCTATTACATATACGCTATGAGCGACACAAAACGACCGATGTCAAACTTTGAACTCGTTAAAAATTTACGTTCATAGCTCTAGTTGGTTAGAACTCATCACTTTGCATGCCATTTGTACAGAATTTTATCGTGTGTAGTAATGTTAGCGCAGTCTAAATAAAACGAAGTTTTTATACTCTCAAAGGCCCGAATTATTGCAGTAACGATTATAAATATTGAAGTTTTAATAAAATTTATTTAATTAAAATCGTAAAATTCTGGTAACGTTATATTTAACTCACTTAGATTAAAATCTGTAAACTGTTTATAGGCAATCGGTATCTAAGAAATCAGCCGTAGAGAGATGGAATATAAACTATTGCGTGGTGTTAAATGTTCTTCAACAACACATAAATTGAAATGGACAGTAATCCATATGGAATAACTATGATATTATATACGAGTTTCCGGAAGGCCATCCAGGCATCTGCCCTACTTTAACTAGGACACGATGTTATAACGATATCGCGAAGTTTCAGACTAAGATTCTAGGATCAATTCCAAGGGAATTATTACGTAACTATGCATGCAAGCGAATAAGCTCTTGGATATAAGCACCGGCTCTAGCCTTCTAGAGATTAAATATTAAAATATCGTTGGGTCTCAAACTTCGCATGGCCATTAATTTACAGTTACAGAGCATTATTGATAAGCTGTGTCAATTCCATTTTTTAAATACGATACCAACCTCTTCTCTATACTACACTAGTCCAAATTTTATCTCCGCATCTGACTAACGCATCCTACAATGGGAATTGATTGCCAGAATTAACTTCGATAGGAGAGAATTTACTACAAAAACTGGAACGAGAACTTTTTTCAAGATTTGTAAGTCCCATTCACAGTAGAGTCAGTCATGCTCACTAGCCGGGACATTGGGATAATGAAATCGTTCCATAGTTTTCCGTTGCCAACATTTTTTCTCCTGTCGTGACATTATTTTCGATGTTATTTATCCGAGCTCAGATTCCCATAACCCGATTTATTATCATCTATTGATGCGTTTTATTAGCGTTGAGGATTCTGTGTAAGAAAAGAATTTTCTTAGTTTTTGTTGCGATGTTAGAAACTTTCTCCTTATACCTAAGTACTGAGTAAAAATCTTTCTTTGATATTTCTCTTATCCACACTATCGTTTTAAGTTTAATTGTTTGTTTTATACGTATGGCCTTTTACTAATTACTATATTATTTCTGCCATCATTTAATGTTTCAAGTAATACCCACGATAATTTATGAAGCAATAATGTTAAATATACCTAACAAGAATTATGCGCAATGTCCTCTTATCATTTCTGAGCAATACAACTCAAATATTTAATGTTTTAAGAAATCAAAGACGCGTTTGTTTCTGTTCTTAAAACAAGTATCATCGTTCTATGTATTGCTCATAAAAGAGGAAAAAAGAATTAAGTATTGTAAGCTTAATGAATCATCTTTATCAACGATGTTTATTTCATGTTATGTTTATACAGTAGTTTACTGTAAAACTTATCATGTATCCCTGGGTACAGTTTAATGCCTTTTACTTCCTGATGGTGTGTCAATGATTCCTGGTAATAATCAGAATACTATGTTACTAAACTACGTTCCTTATCATTATTGTATAGTTCAGTAATATATAAACTGGAAGATATTATGTAAGCTCTACGCATATTTGAACGTCAAATCCTTCTTTACATAAGATGTTAGTCGGGTTGTACGTCAATCATGTGACAAAATTTAATAGACAAACAAAGTTACCCGGCAGCACCCCAATCATTGCCCCACAAACACATCGCCTTATTTGACTTACAATAATTTAGTTAGTACCAATTCCGTCCGTGTTCCCATGCTCCCATTACCCATCCTAACAACGGAGCGATGCATCGGAATTGGCCAGAAAATCACGATAAGTATCTCTTGGTTGTCACGATCCAATTCCGACCGAAACGCTCCCGGTCGAGATTTGAGTGAGAAGACGTGACCTTTGTGCCGAGTTGAAGCAACTTCAAGTGTGAAACGTCATGTCCAACCAGCGGGTGGCGTGAGTTGACCAGCCGAACAACAAATTTCGTTAATGTAAAGTACAAAACAGAAAAATCTTTACAACCCGCGTTCGGATATCAGACGTCGATCAATGTCACACTAAAAATACGAATCTATCTGATTTGATGTGACCCTGAGAACTGGAATTAGTCATTGGTTTTATTGTGATTGTGAGCGATGTGCTTTGAGTGGCTGTAAAAAATATATTGTACATTGTTTTGATATTGAAAGGATGGTCAAATAGAATACAGGTGAAACTACAGTTTGATTGATCGATGAGAAATACAATTTGCCTAAATTTCATTATGAGTCACTAATAAAATTAGTCGACACCTAGCGTAGTTTATCTGATTTAAATCTACAATTTACATTATAATCCGTTCTAATTTATTCGATTCTAATTTAATATCCTCTAAACCGCTAAACGTCTCTAATTCCAAATTCTGTTTTATATTGTATAAGTATAAGCCATTAAACAAAAAAGCCAATACTATAAAGGACTTCGGTTTGATATCTGGTCAATTTTCTTATCTAGTCTTGGGGACGCTTCGAGTATGATAGAGGGACTCAATGGTGCGTTTAACCGTGAAATCCAGAGATAAGGCCGATATCTTCGGATATTGATAGCAGGTATCTTGGTACCAGAAATAGTTTTGGTAACATATTGGACAATAATAGAATATGATTCTGCTACTGACATTTTCTATTTGTTGGACATGAAAGAGCAAACAAATATAAATATTTTTGCTGTCAGTTATGGCAGTGTATCTGATATGGAGGAATTGGATTATTGAGATAGGAAAACGCTTTATGCATAATTTATATTTAGTGAGCTTTACAAACATACATTTTTCATCCCATTTGTTTCTATTGCAAAGTATCTAAAAGCAATCAACATTTTGGGTTGAATTTACATATATTTTGTGACTCTTTCATAAACATGAAAGAAAGTTTAATTTGAGTTATTATTGATATTAATTATATTGCTACATGCGGTCGTGTTGTAAAATTTTAATTCCAATCTTAAGGCGTGTAATATTTCATTAATATGATAGTAATGAAATGTACTTCGATATCTTATAAATACGTTGTTAATTACTACACGATTCACTGATACAAGCAAACTGCGCATACTCACTGCGCTTTCTCTCAATTTATCTTCCAGAAGCGATGCTGTGTAAAATGGTGATAATAATTATTTAAATATGGACAACCGCAAATTGATGTAGCATATACAATTACTGAATCGATTATTTCTGATGTTATTGAAGAGTTAACTGGAATTGCATAAGTTAAATCTGTAAGAGGTTATAAATTAATGTTGTCTATTTTATCGATGTAAATATTTCAGATGATATTACTGGTTCTAGATAATAATGTAAATAATTTAAATTAAATAATAAAACTACTAATTAAGTTACGTAGAAGAATGATGAATTTGTATGTGTATAATAAAGTCATTTTTAGTGATAATAATTATAGTGTTTACATCCCTGCAAATTAAACTCTTAACTTATACAATTCCTTATCTATTATTGTATAAAAAGGACACTGTGTACTTACTCGTTCGTACGTAACTGCCTAATATTAACGTTATCATTTGTATTTTATTATGTAAACAAAAGCTCTTCTTATTTACTACTAGACTTGCGACCCTACTACCTGCATTGTGCACTGCATTTAGTTATCTTTATAGATATAATTGTTTAAACAACTATGTTATTTATGACGATGTTGATGACTAATAAAGATTAGTAAAAAATCTTAGATACTAAAAAAGACTAAATTCATAATTGACTCTGAAGTAAAAGCAAGTCTGTTAACCCTACATTTCACTGAGCAAACACTGGCAGTTGCAACAATGTGGCCACAAATGTTCTTCATTTAAGAAAAAATTAACCAGACGGGCGGCGGTCACTCGAAGTATGTCACACCATATGTCGGTATGAAACTCACACTTTAGAAAACTATTAGGAAAAAATCAATAAGATCCTCGGACCGTGTCCAACAGAAGGTCGCATAACTAGCGACGTATACAGAACGTATTGTAAATCTCTTTTATAGCTACCATGCTATCCGTGACGGTTGAAATATTACTTGGGTGTGTTTTTCTACCTGAAAAGGGACCATCATTATACCTTAAGATGATTGTCGGCAAGCCGAAATTATTTCTCATCTTTTTTTTACTTTATATTTCGATTTGGAAACAACGAAGTTAACAGTTATACCGCCATTTGGATTTCAAAAGATTCTAGTTTTTTTGGCGGCGGCTACACAAAAAGTTTTTACCTAGTTCTTCAAACAAACCACAATATTAATAAATGGTTAACATTTAAAATTAATGATTTAATAGTTGCAAATTACTATGGACAACTTTAAACAAACTCGATACTGATAATTCCTATAATTAAAACTGTGTTAGGTATGGAAACGAAAACGACCACATTATTATTTGATGATATTCTTTTATTTTTATTAATTTAATATTATGTAACAGTCAAGGATATTATAATATTACATATATACAAATAGTCAGTGACATATTTAGTGATAAACTAAATACAAATCGAAAAAAATTAGTTTTCACAACAGTTAAACATTTCAGAAGTAGGTACCACTAAATATGTAACTAAGTATCTACAATTTTTCAACACTATGCAATAATTTTAACTAATGACTAGTAATACTATACAATAATTTCATACAATGATTGATTAGTAATGTCTATCTACAAAATATTTGGTAACAATGAGATATACTATATCAAAATACTCATGCTAGTCTTCACTCCTGATACTGGCATTATTTTTATACAATGTATAATGTATCAGTCTTAATGGACAACAATTCATAATAGCTTTATACAATGAAATACAATAAGGCTTTACTCTACTAAGATACGTTTAGAATACATTTAACAATACAGTCTTTTAACATGACAAAGTCCAAAGTACTGAGGAACGAAGTCAATTTGGCCAAATTATCTAAACCAACATTTTTAAACTATCACGTTTCAGTAAGGCATGGCCAACTCAAAAAGCAGTCTAGCCTACACATGCGCTTGGAATGTGAAGTTCCATTACGAAGTTTTTTTACCGATAAGGGAAGTAACAATCTTATCATCTGTGCGCGGCTGAATGAGTTTGTGGCAAGCAATCGTGCACAGATGAGCGAGGTTGTAAGTAACCTTGCTCGTCGAGCATAGATGGGGATTGGTGTCCAGGATGTTTACGCAATGTATTAGGAGGCCTAGGCCTACCACCGTACGGCTGCTCATAATTTTGTGTATCAATAGATATGTAACTATGATGTAAATTCTCCCCATCTTGAATTTGACTTGTCAACGTTGTATTTGTCAACATCGACGTATCATCTTCAACAGTTATTACATTAGCCGTAGTGGGTGTTTGAGGCGGTATCGCGTCGTATTTATACCAATGTTCCGGCGCAGTAGGCGAGGCCGTATATCTAGAAGGATGCCGTCTACCATTTGGACACACGCCATGATTGTAATTCATTGTATCTTTGTTCCAATGTAAATTAGAAATGTCTGGCATCACAAACCTAATTTTCTCCCAAAACTTCTTCTCACCCCACAATAAAACGTTGCAAGTTTTCAAATAGTTTTGGAAATCTAGATCTAAGTTTAGAGCGCTAACATCTGTTGTTAAAATGAAAACTACTCTGTGTCGCCTTATTGAAGGGTGAATAGAAGTAATAACATGTTTGATAGCTGCTTTAAACGTTACTTTGGACCATTCGTTTTGTAAGAAGTTAAATGATACAAAAACCAAAATTCTCTTTGATGATTCTGCAGCGTTTGTTATTTGCTCAGACAAGTAATTCTCAGGCGCATGTTGTAAATCTCTGTAATGAAAGCACATCGTGTAACCGTAGTGTTCCATTTCTGGAGCTACAACTTTAGATACAAAATCATCATCCAATAAACTATACACAGCATATCCATCGTATAATCTATCTCTATCGAGCTCACTCTCTTGGATTGAAGCACTTTTGAACAATCTAACTCCATATTTAGAGTGAGCCCATAAGCGTACATTTTGCCTAAACGAGAACGCTAAGGCACCAAATAATAGAATAAGAATAACACTTATCAACACTACAGCTAAAAGTGGCACAAAGTTCAATTTAATAGGACTCACTTCATCGTATTGATACGGTTGATTTTCAGTAGGAATAGTATTGTCCGTTACACTAGAATCACGACACTTATCAATTGCTTCAAACACAGTAAGGTTCGATAAGAGTCCGATATCACTGACACAAAACATCTCGATGGGGTCTTCATAGTACTTCTTGAACCAGTTCTGAAGAGACAGGATGTTGTCACATGTACATGTGAACAAGTTGCCTTGAATGTTGACGCTTTCCAAATGTAATACATGCGCCAACTTTTTGTCAAGGTCGAGAATCTTGTTTCCTTGGAAGTGCGCAACTCTTAAAGATGACAGGTTTTCAAAAGTCTTGTTTGCGACACTTGTCAAGAGGTTATCATTCAAATATAACTCCCTCAAGTGTTTTGTTTGCGAGAACACTCCTGCAGACAGCTCGGTAAGATGGTTATTTTCAAGGTGGAGGATATTTAGGGAATGTAACCCATTTAATGTGTCATTATCAATCGTTGCGATGTTACTGTTATTCAGGTAGAGTTTATGTAATTTTTTCTTGCCAATGAACAGATGACTATTCAAGGCCCCGAAATCGTTTCCGTCTAGGTAAAGTTCTGTAGCGTCCATCGGTATTTTCTCGGGTATTTCTGTGTAGCCAACATTAGAACAGTCAATGACATTTGAATTCCAATTACTGTCGTGAAAGCATGAACAGCCTTCGGGACATGTCATTTTACAGTCACAAGCTTCAAAATCACAACAGAAGCAACTAGATGAGCAGTGAGTTTCATAAGAACAAAGGAACTGAGTTTCAGGAACATCCATGAGGTTAGCTTTTCCGCCATACTTGTTATTTACAACTTCACATGTTACTGTGTCCAAATCCACGAATCTTGGGTATTGTCTCATATGGTTCCAAAGATTTATCTTTTGCAGCCAAATCATGTGACAGTTGCATACAAATGGATTATTTCCAATAAAAAATTTTGGCAGCATTCTGTGCTTCGGTATATGGGGCAGCGTAAACGCCGATAGTTCAACGGTTTTCAATTTATTGTCCGTCACGACAACCTTTTCTAAGTTTCTTTTTTGTAAGAATGTACCTGGGTGAATCATGTGAATTTTGTTGTTATTTAAGAAAAGGACTTCAATAGAATCAGGTATCGACCTTTCATCGACGTTTTCTACTGCATTGTAGCTTACGTCAAGCATTCGGATGTTTTGTTGTGAGTTTTGTTCGTTTTCTAGTTTCGTAATGTTATTGCTGTGAATATCTAACCATTCAAGACTTTCTGGCATATAACTATAGTCAAAGTAAATAAGCTTATTGTCGGATATGTTCAGCCAGCCGAGGGTATTTAGTTTGTTGAAGACACCTCGTATGTCGGTCAGTTTGTTCCCGTCTAAGCGGATAGCTTTTAAAGTCGGATTAGATAAAAATGCGTCGTGCTCAATGGTTTCTATTTTGTTTGATGCCAAATTTAGAACTTGCAAGGACGGCAGAGTGCTGAATGTGTCTTTAGGAATGCTTGTAATCTGATTGTCAACAAGACGTAGTCCGTATAGCTCTTCCAAGCCTTCAAAAGATGTATTTGCCACCTTAGATATATTATTCTTCCCAATGTCAAGTGATTTCAAGAACCTTAATTTCTTTATGCCATCAGGGATTGTGTTCATACTGTTCCCATTTAAACCTAAGTCTTGTAAATAAGTAATATTCTCAAAGCAACGCTCATGGATTGTAGATATCTGATTGTTATCTAAGTAAAGCTGGCTAAGAACAAACAGGTTTGAAAAAATGTGGTCGTTTAGCGCTTTTATCTTGTTGTCTGAGATCGACAATTGGTGCAAGTTCTTTAGCTCAGCAAAAGCTCCGTTGCTAATAGTTTCAATAGCGTTGTTGTCTAGATTCAAAACTTGTAAGTTGTTTAGGTCGTGAAAGGACTTAGGATCCAAACGTGCGAGTGAGTTGTAAGACAAATTCAATATAACTAGGCGGATAAGTCCAGCAAAAGTATCTCTGTTAACCCAATCGTTCGTTAGACGGTTTCTAGACAAATCCAATTTCTCAAGCTGATCAAGTCCTTCGAGTAATCCCGGAGCCAACACAGAAAGCGAATTATTTGCTAATGAGATTTCTTTGATAACTCGTGATGATTGAAATAGTTCAGGAGGGACAGCGACTAACTTATTTCCCGACAAGTTAAGAATTTTTAATGAATTCAATCCGACGAAGGCTCTGTCGCCTATTTCATTAATTAAGTTGTTCTGAATATTCAACACTTCTAAAGATCTCAGGCTAGAAAGGCCATTGTCGGGAAGTCGTAAAATATTATTATGTGATAAATCAAGCATCTTCAGTCCAGTATTACATGATTTACCTGGAGCGATGGGTCCCTTGCCCCAATCCGAAAAGCCGATTTCAGATATGTCTTGAATCCTGTTATTAGTTAGATTCAATATTTCCAAACTAAAAAGTGGGCAGAAAACTTCAGAAGGTAACATGTAAATATTGTTATCTCCCAAATCCAGCGTCCGAAGTTCCATTAGTCCACGAAAACTTTCAGCGTGAAACTCCATAGTCATTGCAGGCCAATCCGTATTGTAGGAACGTAGAGTTAAACTTGTTAAATCACGTAGCGGTGACAGGACAGTAGCAGGTACGTAACGTATTTTGCAGTACTCGATGCTTAAGTCCTCAAGTTTTCGCAGCTGACCCAAAAAACTGCCGGTATTCATGTGCAACGAACTTTCGAAGAACAACAAATCAGTACAAGTCAGTTTCAACTTGTTGACGTTGTACGCCTGCGCCGTGGTTATGTTTTTAAACAAGAAGTCTACTGAGCCGATGGTTTTAATGTTACACGTGAGAAAGTTTGATTCACTCAACTTTGTGTCCGAATAGTCCCAATGACAGCCGGTGGGGGCGGGCGGCGCGGAACGTGCGCGCGCACCGGCCACGACAGCCAAACACATCCAAACTTTTAACGAAACCATGCCGTAAAAGTTCTTGTTCATTTTGCCACTGTATTATAGTTCATTTGTCACTGATATATCACTAAAGTACTAGTTAAAACTTTGTCACCAAACAATGTTATGAAGTCTGTGTTGTTGTGTACACTACGTTTTATAACGCATGTAAACACTGAGTGCGAGATCGCGGTAAAACTTTTGACGCAGCCATGCTCCCCTGCGGTCGGGCGGTAACTGACCTACGAAGTTTGAACGAACGAAAGCCGCATGGGTATTGGGGGAAGGGGAAGGTGCGGGACGCGGAGGTTCACAATGACGACGGGTGGGACCCAGCACTGCATCGGCTTACAACAGATGGCACGCGTGTTTTTTAACTACACGAAATATTGGTTATGCAGCCGAAGACTTAGGCCTGCGTGATTCGTTCGATGCACCTCCTTAAGTTTCATCTCAAAGGAGGTCGTAGTGACATCTGAAACAGTAGCAGTTACGTCACTTGAAAAAAGTTTCTGAAACTTTTACCAAACACACTTGAACTTTGTTTAGACCGTGAATGCTATGTAAAAATTAATAAATTGACAAAAACGAGGGTTAAAAAGTTCTTAACGTGTAACTAAATTATTTAATGTTCACATAAAAAGGAACAGATTTAATATTGTATGTATTTACATTGGAAAGACATTCATGGAATTTTGATGAGAGGGGCGGACATTTTACGTCAATGCAAAATAAATGATTGACAGTTTAAAATCGGAAAAGAATGCACACAAAAGATATTTTGGTGTTTCAATTTCCTCTGGATTATTTAAGTGATTTAAGAACAGATGTTCAATAATAAGATTTTACACAATGGAGCGATGAGTCTTTAATTTACAGTTTGTATTAATAATATTATAAGTACTCGTTGTTACTAAAATACCATATTATTATGTTGATAGAAAAATTTAAATATTACATAATAATCCGATGGTTGAAATAGTCCGGTAAAACCTAGTTCTGTTATTTTTATTTAAATGTTCAAATAAATAAGCTTTTAGTGATAGAACGAATGTTAAATTACATATACTGTCCATGATTATTTGGGTAAATATGTAACCAAAAAGAAGACAGTCAAAATATGCCTAACAAGGTGTATTTAAAAAAATATAACAGACCTACATAGCAGAGCAATCCAACTTGTTACTTTCAAATTGATATTAAATAGGACCTTACTCAAAATAAGGAATACTTAAGGAAAATATTAGAATTATAAAGTGTGGGCGAAAACGGTTTTAATATACTTAAATAGAAATAACTTAGCACGAATGCCTTCATGATATCCACCACATACAAACAAGTTTTTTTTACATTGTACTGGTTGCAATATGACAAAGCGGAACTCCACTAAAAATCTATTATCGAGACTATAAACGTTGTATAAAGTTTTGATTTGAAATAAGAAAAAGTTTGGAATACTACTTTGTGCTAGTTAGGCACAAAAACACGTCCATTCAAGAGAGCATCGTGCGTCACCGCAAAGTCTAATCGTGGGCCATCGGATGCCATAACACGTGCGTGTCGGATTGCGTCTACCGTGGGAGACGGCTTGAGACCTTTGAATATCTTTAATGCTACAACAAATCACGTAAGTTCCCGAACACAGAATAAAATCGAACCCTTTACTCAGTTGACTTACTATCTATGACAAAATGTCACAATTACTTATAATGTTTGTCTGTGGTTGGAAACACCGGAATATGGATTGTTTGAGCAGTTAACGTTTTATGAGTCATAGCAATTTTGGAATTTTATTATCCTTTCCGGACGTCGTCAGCTACAGCTTGCTCAAAGATTATACGGACACTATTACTGAGGACCTCATCAGCTACGTAATGTATTAACAATAGCCATCTTACGTGTCTCAAGTCGAATGTTGATCAATAAATAGACAGAAATAAGTATTGAGTGAAACTTTCTTAGAAAGAGGTCTGTCGGGCCAAGGTCGTATCAGAGCTTGACTATTGATATACTCAGTCAATATTGAGAGTAAATATCTCACGTGCCTATGTGATGGCTCAATATTTACAAGAGGACATCAAACACAATATTACCACTTATCTCGTAACAACTGACTCCGAAAACATCTTATATAGCGATCTTCCCTAAGGAACGTTATATAACACAACGAATATGTTGACACTGCCCGATATCGATAGAAGTTCAACATGACTTTTATGTGAAAGAATGACTCCGTTTATCTACTAATGTTTATGAGTTTTTCAATCTACTACAGATTGCCTTTAAATGGGTGCTTCAAAAGCATAAGCCATGTGTGGGTTTCATTATAAATCGTCGAACAAATAGATACTATCTTGTCAATTAATGAACTGAGAACAAATGGTACTAAAGAATTAAATATAACAGTTATATAAAAACCACGTGAGCATTATGCGACAAATCAATATTGCAGAGACAACGCCCTCGCTAATAGTTCTATTATAATTTAACAGTCTATTGACGATCGGTCAATCGATTTTAGAACTAGTTTGTAATAACGAAGATAGTATAATGGACGACGGAAATGAGTCAATTACGATTACAGCTATTGATAACTAAATTAAATTGTGTTACATGTAGAATTGGATGCAATGAATTGTGAATTTGTAAAAAAAGTTTAAGGTAAACAAACTTTGTCCAACGGAAGCCTGTACAATATAATTGAAACAGCACTGCGTGAAACTATGGAATATAACAATGTAGAACCGGCAGCCAGGATTGAGGCCAAAAATGACTTCTGGCCTATTGAGAACAACTAATTTAGCCATGACCAGAACATTTTACATCCTATTCAGAATAACATTCGTCCTCGCTGAACATTGAAAAAGGACTGATAGAAAACAAAAGAAATCCGTAGAGTGAAATTAACAATATGGCTAGTTTCTCGAATCCGAGAAGAAAAAGCTTTTGAAAGTTATGACCAGTAATAAAAGTAGTGCGAGGGTCCGTCTCGGTTAGAGAAAAGAATTCTACCGCAATTACCTTATTGCCTCTATAAATTCGTTGAAACAATAGTTTTTAAACGTAAAACGATGCTGGTAACTTTATGGTTGTCAACGCCGCAAATAAAACATCATGGTTAACAATTGTAAATCACTGAACCTCATGTTTGGTCTTGTTTACCACAAAATGTTTGCTGCTTTCCTTGTGGTGTCATAAATATTTTATATACTATATCATAAAATAATAAATTTTGTTACTATAGAAAATTAAATATGGCTATAATTATGACAAACGATACTGTAACAGTTTTATATTAATAGAGTGCGAGTTCAGTGTTTAAAAAAATGTTGGATTCAAAAAAGTTTAAAACACCTTTATATTTTACCGTATCAGCTTAATGCATTTCCTTTATCTTAAAAACTTATGTTGGGCTCAACGGCTTAAAAACGTGTTTATTTGTTAAGTGAGACATCGAATCTGTTAGATGTGAACATTCAATGATAAAGGCATTTTAACAGATAATCTTGACAAAATATTGCTTGCGTCTCGATAAAGGTGGCCTCGGTAAACAGGTACTCCCAAGGCACGTTCCAGTCACATAACCAGCAAGAAAGGGTCCGAATCAGTAAACGCTTTGTGCTAAAAACGTCGACCCCTTATCTTATTCGGATGGGTCGCTACCATAGACACAGGAAGATAAAGACTATCGGTATTAATTCGTCACTCTCATTAAAGTAGTTATTTAAAGGTAGACAAGGTATTTAGGTACCTTATTAAAATGTAAATACACTTTATGAGTTCTCGTTCGTTAAAATACCTATTAACAATGAAGCATAAAGACGGCATCACTAAGGTACTGGCCGTTTCTCAACAATATTTTTAAACTAGGAGGATGAAAAACATGTATATATATTTCAAGATCTTCATCATAAGCCCGAATATATCCACACAATAGCTGAGTACAAGCCTCTCTTTGCTTATGCGCAGTTCATAGAACAATATAAATAATTCTAAAATGGCCGAGTGAATATTCAATTTCGCGAATTGAATTGCAATTCTCATTCGGTATTCATTTTAGAAAAGTGAGTGAACAAAGTGCAGTTGAATCTCCATATTCGTGCCGTGTCTCTCAGCTTCATGTCTATCTGTGGAGGCTGCTTCCAGACGCCCAGCACGAAGTCATCATTCATACGAGGAGATATCATCGTCGCTCGTCGTGGCCACGGCTTTGCTTGTTAACAATAAAAATGTTATCCGGCGCTTACACAAAATGTATCTCGGGAAAATGCCCAGTCTCGCTTTAGCCTTTTTAGTTTCTCAACGATTATTTACATTTATGGGCTTTGCTTTATTTGGTTTTGAATTTGCGAGGGCTTTATTTTAATTGATAGAAACTTTGAGTGGCATTGTTACTTCAGCATTTAAAATTTTAAATTCTAAGTAATGAATTGATTTCTATATTATACAAGTTAGTAATATTTTTAATTGAAATATAATCTAATAAGAAAATTAATCCAATAGTAATATTATATTATAATGATCAGACTATTGGGGGATTAAAACTCATAGAATAAACTGAGTTTTATAGAGGTTATATACTTAGTCTAAGTTTTAAATGTGTATGTAGGCACCGAAGTGTAAAAAACTAATGTTTTGCTTGCTTCCTTGAAATAAATATTAAATATTTAGTACGTAACGTAACGTATTTAGAATTACTGTCTAATTAGAGTCCTACTTTCCTACTTCTTCAAATTAACTTCAATTAACAATTTCTTCCGCGAACTAATCGTCACTTAAATAAACCTCAGCTAATTCGTTGTTCAATTTATTTAAAACCGTAAGTCCTTCATAATCCCCTAATTAAATTACCTAATAGTCTTAAGGTTGAACAGTAACGGGTAATGCGATTAAGCAATCCAATATAGACGAAATGGTACCGAGCACAAATTGCCAATCAATAATGACCCTAAGGGCGTGTAATTAACGGCTGCATTAGTAGGCTGCATTATGCATGACGTTGAATCTCTGGCAGACCCTGTTATCTGCGATGCGTATTTCGCTTACAAACATTTACATAATTACAAACGTTTAGCTAATTTTAATTGGAGTATAGATGCTTCAAAGTCGTTACGTGTGAACTTGACTGTTGTAATTGGCAATCAGGGATATCCCAGTGATATCTTTGATCCTAAATTACTAACGGATTTCACATGATAGCAATAGTACGCTGCTTCACTGTAGGTAACAGTTAACAGAACATAAATATTTAAGTGAAGTGCAACCGAAGGATCTGGAAGGACCTGAATCCAAGAGAAACCTGCTACTTTTTGGCTTTATAAGAGAATAAGATTTAAAACATAATATGGATGAAAATTATTGTATGTATTATAATTGATAATAAGTCAGTGTTTTAAGTTGAACTTTAAAAAATGCATGCATTATTACCTAAGCACTTATTCATATTTCTTCGCCTGTCATTGAGGTAAAAGTTTCATGTTATCATGAACATGTCTCTCACATCCGAAACAAAAAGGATCTAATAAGAAACGTGGGCTACAGTTTTTGTCCATCACTTGAGCCTAGTAAATCTCACAGGACGCGTACAATTATTTTAATCTTATTAAAATCATGTTTCTTCTGACGCTGAGCTTACTGTGGACATTACTAAATCATTTTGTTTCTGTGAAGAATAGTAATTCAGAAAAAGTAGCTCTAATTCCATAACTCGCCCAAAAAGAAATAACAAAGAGCGTTTTAGTAAATAGTACCCAAAGGAGCTCATCGGCTTCAAGTTTGGAACTTTAAGGAAAAAATATTATAACGCAGAAGACAGTCTAGTCCGTTAGACTCTATTACTTTTATGGTCCATAATTCCGTTGGTAGTCATTATTATATTTGTAAAAAAAGAATCTTAAGTGTTCAACGAAATAATTAAACTGTCAAAATTAATGTGATTTAAAAGGCATGGTAAACGATTGGATGCGAAAGGTATCTAATTATTTAGACAATTTATGATGACAGACTAATTAATATACAGTATTCAAATATTGATTTTATTGCTCAGTTTAAATTAGTTAATCACCTTCGGCTTCGGAATAATGGTTTATTAGACGAAATTGGTTTCGGAAACGAGTAATTTGGAGAATTATTTCGAAAAAACCGTCCATAGTCATTAGTCGCTTCGATGATTTTTACCTTAAATTGGCATAGGGCGTTATTTGCTTATCTATGGAATAAATTGTCTATACCTACTACAGAAAGGGCAAAGTACCCTATGTTATTAGGAGAAAATGAATACTATTGGGGTGACAATGTAATTTGGCTTTATGCAACAAATTTTATTCCGATTGCATGACTGATTCCTAGTTTTGATTTTGTTTGAGCAATCAACTTATTACCAAAATGCGTCATAGCAGTATGCAGTATGTAAAATAAACCCTTTAAACTACGAAATCGTGTTAGGGGTTTTGTATTTATTTTCTTTTCTCTTTCCATTTGCTGTCGATACTTTATAGACAAGATGAAGAGATTCGATGCATTAAAATGACCGAAAAATAATCATCATCGCCATCGGCCTCATTTTTATCCAGCTGAGTGTCTAAATAAAATTGCGTAAACACTTTTAAATTGCGCAAATAAAGGTACCTATTTAAGTATTTTGTTAAACTTTAAGAAAACATTGCATGTCATAATTTAACCCTAAATAGATTTTCTTCTTAAATCGGCGACTGCCTTATGAAGTTAATAAAATTCATGTTTCAAATGGTTACTTATTACACTTCCCAAAATAATAATAATAATGTTTTTTTAAGAATATCTCTACACTTCCAACTTAATACAAGAACTGTCTGAAGATGAAACAGTAATAATAATCGGACACGTCGCTTGTTAGACAAACATGAAGAGATCCCGTCTGATACCACCGAATAATGTCAGTGTGTGGGTGAACAAGCGGGGTGCTCTAAAAACTTAAACGCGGTTCAAAGTGAGCCACACAAAAGGATGTGACTAATGCAATAACCCTTTAGCCCAGCAAGACAAATTGAAAGTCAGATCATTCCGTAGAGATTTTAAGTTTTAAGCGTCAAAATATTTATTTTTTGACCAAAAGATACATTAATCTCAATTAATAAAAGCCTTCAAAAGCCTTGTGCAGTCTTGTTTCATTTGCTTTATTGTTATTATTTACTTGTTCGGTATATTATAACATCAAGCGTAATAAATTATATTATACTAAGTTTAAGGAAAAGAAAAGAAAAAGGTTGCTAACAACCTTTAATATAGTAAACAAGGGATTTGCAATTCTGTAACCCTTAATGCCATCCAATAAGGAAAGATACCTGAGAAAAACAGCCAGACAAATTTTGTTAAGCAGGTATGTCGTATTGGGAAAGGATGATCTTATTACTCGCTTTTACTTAGTGGGTCACAGTAATGATATTACTGAACTTGGACTAAGCAGTTTTATCCTTACTATGCTTAATGTTATGGTCCCCAATACACTAGAGGGAATAAAGGCAGCCTTATAGATTACAACAAATTAAGTAAAAAGATTTTCCTTTGTTAATGCAATCAGTAACAAGTAAATAACAGGAATAAAACTAAAAAAAACAATTACTCGTAATAGTGATGATGGGAATAATTATAGTGATTAAACTCATATCAATAGTAAAGGAGCTTATAAATATAAATACTTAAATGAAAACAAAAATCTTATCATATAAATTCAATCGAATAACAACGCCCAAAACAAATCGTCAAATGATGAAGAGGCGTTACCAAAATTACACGAACATGATATTATGAAATGTTGACAAGGTAAGAATTAATCATAAACAAATCATTGGGTGCCAGCGGACGTTATGCTAATATGTAGAGGAAGGCATACACAGACTTTTTCATCCAGTGCCTCATTTATTTATGTTTAGTCATCATCGTTTAATATTCAACATAGTTTGAAGAGATATCGTCTACAATCAATCAAACTTGTGTTAGCTCTATTTGGAATCTTGGTTCGTTTTATGTTCTATTATCTTGGTTATAAAGAACACATTTGTCAATCAAGTTCAAGTTCATGATATTTAATAGTTTCTTCTTTGAAGCAAACCTGATCTGTAATAAAAAAGTGCTATTTAAAAGTTGTACTTGTACCATTGTTATAAAGCTTATTATCAATCAAAGTAAACATTGAAGTAAATACTTCGGGAATGTTCTAACTATAATATTTGTTTTGGGAGAGATTTCATTCAAATTTATTGTATTTGTATTCAAATTGTGTATATAAGTGCATTTGTTGAACAATATAATATTATCAGCAATATCAACTATGATCAGTTTTATATCAATAAAGGATGTTTATTAATGTCCAGTCTGAATATTTTGTATCTAGCAAAATAATTTGTTTGAACGACACTTGAACTTCCAAGATCACTTCCAAAAACACATAAACATTTTTTAAGTCCCAAATCACAGCATGGAATAGTACATTTTTTTAACAAAATATTTTTATTGTATGGCTTGCACTTGCAATTATTATAATTACAAAGAGAAATAGAGCTATTAACACAAACGATGAAAGCGAGACAACCAGAACAAGTTTAAGAAAAAAAAACATCAAATAGAAATAGAAAGTTCAAGTGATTGTTTATTTTATTTGCGGTGAAGGCGAAATGTGTCGTGCGTGACAACCTGTCAATATAATTGAATACAGACAGTCTTAATCGCCGATTAAGGTGTTAATCTTTCGTAATGATTGGTGTATTATTTAAGTGGAGACGAATGGAGCATTTTAATATTTGGGTCGATTCGTTTTTATTTTATTTCCCATAGTTTATCACCACGGAAATTTGAAATTTAGTAATTTCTTTTGTCTACGCGGTTATTTCAAAAATATCACTGTAAAGTACAACAGGTTTCATTGAAACATCTGACGAGTTAATATTATTTTGGGCTTTTATGGAATGTTTGTAGCTGAAGTCAAAAGGAATAAAATAAAGAGGATTAATTAAAGAGAAATGCATACAAAATATAAACCAGGAACAGCGAAGATTTTCCTTTATCGATTCATTACAATTATCGAAATCAAAAATAACAACTACATATTCCAAATTTTCATTGGCATTCAGTTTTGGCACTTACCCTCATTCTGACAAATGGTCCTTGAACCAAAGTAATTGATGGACGGACCACAAACTAAAACGTAGGCATGAATAGATTAATGACCAACAGATAGCTAGGTCGAAACTCTAGATAATGTATCTGGTCACTCGGCCATTAATTTACTGCGGTTACTTAACTTGATCAATACCAATTTGTGTGTTTAGTTTGCCAGTTTGTGTGAGCCCACGTTCTACTCAATAAAGTATAAAATAATTAAGATCGTATAGACTGAGGTGGTCTCGATTTTGCCGAGTTTAGTATTCTTAATTAGAGTGACACTAATGATGTTAGTGGGGGTCTCTTTTTGCTAGGAGTAATTTTACTACGAATTAATTTTCTATATTTTATGATGCTATTCTTGTATTCTTGTTACTGAGAAAGTAGTTGTGACAGGAAGGATAATCATCCCAAGATTAAAATGCAAAAATATACTTGTTTGTTAGTAAAAACATATCGTTACGGTGTTTTGCACTTGGCAACATATTTTAGATAGTGTGATTTTAGTGACCTGGGAGCCGAACTCAGGGCAAACCTACTATCCAAGTATGTGTCCACTAGACTAATGAAAGCAGTCTTCTTCAAATAACTCCAATAAATTACTACAATATCATACAATACTGCGCAGTTGTACCCAAAAATGGAAGCCAAATAAATAAAACAAGCGTATATCACAATTAATTGGTAAACAACGAACAGAGTTTATTCATACAACAAAATCAGGGCCATCTCTATCGATAAACGAACATATTTACAATAATATATATATCCAATTACACAATAAACCGTTGTCGACATGTCCTGTAATGGCCCAGTATATACATGGTCCTGTTAAAGCAGATACGAGTATTTACGATCGGCCCGTCCCGATGCATATACGCAGATGCCACACATACTCTGCCTTAATTCGAATAGATGACGAGTAGGGCTGCCACTACAAAGTTTGGATTTTCTTATAAAGCTTAGTCTGTGTTATTGGAGTAGTTTTTTCACAATCATAGCTCCAGGGACAGGTGACAGAAATTAACAACGTACTCAACGTTATTTAGAGCTCAATTACCATAACCTCTGTACACACTTTTTATGTTTTCAACATTGTTTTATGTTGTACTGACTGGCATAGTTACTTCCTGCAGGTGTAATTTCTCTAACGTCAAAGTCAGTGACATAATTACGAAACATTTTGTTATTATTACCGTAGTTAGATACTTACTTATACTATATTCATCTGCCACAATTAATATTAAACCATTTCAATTACTCTAGACACATTCAAAGTAAAGTAATGTATTTAGTCAATAATGTCTCTGAATGAAATAAGAATAATTTTAAGGGAGGTGAAGTGAATTTCTGTATACCCAAATAATAAATAACATTAAAGTATACCAGCTCCGCCATCGGCTTCGCCCGCGTGGTCTGGGTATTTATTATAACTTTCATCCCCTATTTCAACCCCTTACAGCCCATTTTTGCATTAAAAGTATGTCCTTATTCAGGTTGTAGACTATCTGTATACAAAGTTTCTTTAAAATTGGTTCAATAGTTTTGGCGTGAAAGCGCGACAGATAGACAGAGTTACTTTCGCATTTGTAATATTAGAAAGGAAGTAAGGATTAATGAAGAATTTTCTACAAGTATGACTTATCATCGTATGACGGGACTGGACACAGAAGCCCAACAAAGAGATAAATGGAAGAAATGGGGGGAGGCCTTTGCTCAGAAGTGGGTGGGCACGGGATAGTTAAAAAAATGACTTATCATTACAATTCACATACTACACATACATCAATGAAACATTATTGGAAAAACAAAACATAATTATCGTATCAATCTATCTATTTTTGTCAAAACTCAAAACTAGGTCATCTGTAAACTTGCCAACCCTACGCTTAAAATTCATATTAATGCCGGCTAACAAGCACAGTGCGGCCCATTGGCGATATTGATATAAATTGATTACAAGTTGTCGCGACATTCATTAATACGGTCCGACGCAAATACGTATCTTATCTAGTGCTTTCATTACTGATATCATTACTGACCGATGGCTTGTAATCTTAAACAGTTCAATAATTGATTTATGATCGGAACATAACTGAGTTTAGTCTGAAAGGGTTACTGATTTATGTTGCATAGCTATTTCAGTTTTCGATGTGAATTTATCGGCGTTGCGCACATAGCAAGAAACTTAGATCTTAATATTTCGAAAGTGGAATAACCTTCTATTGATATTAATCTCTAAAGCAATAGTTTTAAATGTACACTCAACAAGAGACGAAGGTTTACAGGCAGCTAATGAAATCTGTGACTGATAATTATCTATTTAGGTATAATACAAATATTCCTACTTACATATAAACCACTTTGGCGGATATTAATACTATTTATAATGCTATCTTTGTCAAGTCACAGATGTAGTTAGCTGTCTGTATACTTCGTTGGTTGACTGTACATATAATTAAATTATTAAAAACACATAACCCTCCTTCAGCAGTCGGGTAAAAACGGGCACGAAGCTACAATTTTACTGTTTATTCTACTCTATCACCAAGCAATTAGCGTAGACAATAGAAAAACAGTTTCACCGTCAGGGGCACGGTACACGATTCCGTCAGAAAAGTAATCACAGATTTCGTACAATCCAGACATTAATTTATGTAACAAAGAAATAATAATTATTACTTACGTATTTATTAAACACTTTATTGTACACTTAAAATACAAAATAAATATAAAAAGAAACAAAATACAATATGTTACTTATGTACAATGGGCGGGATTTCTTCCAGGCATGTGATATTATGAATCTTGGAAAAAGATAACGGGCATAGTGTACTAAAAAGGTACTTAAAATCTTCAGTTAAATTCTATAAACTATATACATATACATGAAACAAACATACATATAATATAAATAATTTAATGGTAAATAAATAAAAAGTAAATCTTATGCAAACTGCACTATTCTCAGTAGCTATCCAAAACAAGATTGTAAATAAAATAATAATATTGTAACCAACATTTTTTTAAAGGAGTGTCTATGGAGTTTCTTGCCGGCTCTTCTCTATAATATCTTGGGACATTTTTTACACAGCACCATCTAGTCCCGAACTAAGCAGAGCTTGTACTATGGGTACTAGACAATGGTTATAATACTTATATACTTTTTTTTTTTATAAGATCAACTTTTTGGAACCGTGCAACTAGTTTGACTTTTCGAAAGTACCTATTGATATGGTCTAATTGAAATAAAATATTTGACTTTGACTTTGAATGATACAAATGAATATGCAATATTAGTAGTAATACTTTAAAAACACTTCATTGTCCCAGTGCCTCGACCATGAGTTTTTCTCACTAGACTCGCTAGCGACGCCGTAAAATATTTGTATAGAAAACCCTCGCAGCTCCTCTAGCGGTTACGTAAGGAACTAAAACCTGCTATGAGATTACAGCGTTTCGATGCGTAAAAAACCTATCGAAAGTCATTCGATAGAACTCATGGTTGAGGGGCTGGTAGTGATTTTTACTTACTACGAAGGTAGCTTTACTATACCTATTAGTGGTTTTTAATAATGTTATTTACACAAAAAAAAAAATGGTCTATGTTTTAGGTCACAAAGTTTCAATTTAAACATACTATTACGCTTGTATTTCCGAAGGGTTAGGCAGTAGGTACTAATTTATACCCAAAGTTCGCCGTTGTCGTGTTAACCTATACCTAGAGTCTATTGCAATTAACCGGGAACAAATCTAATCTCCGAGCTGTTATTGAGAATTTCATAGAATAACCCAACCACATATTGCTCGACGTGGGAATCGAAGCCAGGACTTCGAACGTAGCAGTCGCACTTAGAACCACTAGTCTAATTATTGGTTACAAATATTAATGTTTCAATTTCTTTTGTTCAAATCCAATGACCTAAATTGTTCTTAGGTATCACAATAATTGATTTGAACTGACTTTATCATAAACGATCAGTCCTTGTCAGAATGTTTTAGACTATACAAAAGTAGAACAACTTTAAAAACGGTTATGTCATAGACATATACCGAATAAATTGAATATTCTCTTGCTATTATAAATATGTATCATTTTGTAGAAAAACAACAAGTTTTTTTTTATATAGTAGAGGGGATGCCAAGTGCAATGATTATAATTATTGAAGCCATTTCAACGTTTAACTAAATTGCAACACAATAAAAAATCGATTGATAAACCCAGTACAAGTTTTATTTTAGGATTCCGTACTCATATCAAAGGGATAAAAGGGTTTTTTTATACCACTAAGTTCGCAAACAAGCATACGGCCCGCCTAATTGTATGCGGCTACCATAGCCTATGGACGCTTGCAACACCAGGGTATCACTCGCGCGTTGCCGACCCGAAAAACCTCTCAGAGGTTTATGGAGGATTCACTGCGCCAACAGTTTGAGGAATATTCCTCTTGCTGCCAGCATAGCGCATCCTTAGAAGGAGTTACGATGTTCATCTGTAAAATGTTCCGCATCTCACAACAGGACCACTGGCTTTCTATTGTACAATTATACAGTTCGCGCCAAACTTATTGTCCGGGTTGCGCCAACTTGGCGCTAGCTAACTTTAACCCAGCCGTAAAAATCGGAGAAAGAAAAATATTGGATTAGAATAATTTATAACGACAGATTACGAATTGAGCTTTCGTTTTTATTTATTACAATCTAATATTTTTCTTTCTCCGATTTTTACGGCCGGGTTAAAGTTAGCTAACGCCAATTTCAACCCGGACAATAAGTTTGGCGCGAACTGTACGTTATAATATTATTAATATGTAATTAATTTTTAGGTACCTACGGATTGTACTATTGTAATGTTGGCGTGATCTTAATAAAAATATTGTAAAACAGTACTTATTACCAGCTCATCGCTAAAATGATTAGTCTCCAGCCAGGTAGAATTTAAAAATAAAGCAATACCTAACTGAAATAAAAACATCTGTATATGGAACTCTCAGTAAGCAAGTACAACTTGCACTTGACTTTTTTTTTGCATAAACAGCACCCCAGACAAATAAGGCGTTCACGATTGACGATAGTAATTTTTTCGCTCATTCTGTGCAGTCGATGTTACTTTCACAGAGGCCGAGGTTAAGGTCAGCCGGTGTTAGCCTTTGGGAGGCTCATCAATCCAATGTAAATAAACTCCGGGCATCCGCTGAGCACAATAAAATATGGCAACATGATAAATTGTTATATTTTCACGGCCATTTTCCATTGGAAGAGGTTTATGAGAATCTTTCATGCTGATGGAATATTTTGAATTTTAGATTTCAATATCTTTGGTGGTTTTGATTAGAATCGCCTAATTTCTATTTTAATTACTTAAGACTGCCATGGAGCAATTTAATTGCCTGTTGATTGCAATAAGTTGAAGCTATAATAAAAATTGTACCATCTGAACAGTGTTTAGACGATACAATTTATTAATTGCTTCAATTTTATTGTATGCAACAGGCAAGAAACTGTATCATGTAAATTGGCCTTTATTTGTATTTCTTGTACTGTACTAGTACTGAACTGTCTACAAATACCTTCCATATGAAATAGGTACGTTTCCACTAAATGTATTCTACAAAATATTCAAAGTTGGTACAGTATTGATGCTCTGGCACGAACCACTAAGTATTTTAGTGCCATACCTGACTTCAAACGAGTTAACATAACATTAATGGGATACTTACTTCGTTACGAATTTAGAGTACGTCAACATAGAAATGAATATCCATAATGTATTTACTTAACCGTAAAATGATCCATAGCTGACACAGCCAACTCTTGAAATATATTCCAAGTATCAAGTACTCTTTCGCTACTTCAAGCTTTAATGAATTCCACCTACATCTCTCTTCATCACATAGACTTAATACAACTTTTTGTATGTCTCAAAGCAACAAATCTTACATAAGGCCGTAATGAAAGTTAATTACTCGCCTCAGCTAAGAATAGAGGGCTGATAAATCAGTCGATGACCTCGATTTGTATCAATCAAACCAAAACGCTCAAACTCCAATTTGACTTGTGTCAAACGATGATTGGTTGCAACACTGGCTACGCCTAATTGGTAGAATGAGTTTTGCTCGCGTGCCAGTGCGGTTTACTTGAAACTATAACCTGGTACGGATGTGGTATCGACAGGAAGAGCGACTCTATTTTATATTTATTTTTAGGTTTTTGTATTTTATCGATATTGTTACACTGCGTCCGTGGTTGTCTGAAACAGTTATTTTGACATTTTTTTCCGAGTTATTGCATTTTATTTTTATAATTACACTACAATACATAAGAAAACATATCTATCTATTCAGCAGGTAAGACCCACTGCTGAGTAAAGGCCACTTCTCGATTCCGCCACTGTTGCCGATACTGTGCAAGTTGCACATACTGATTCCCCCACAGCCCTCACAATAATAATGTCATCCCCATCATTGGGCTGGTAGTCTGTCCTGCGATCGTTTTAAGAAAATAACTAACATAAAATAAATCTTTGTTCTTAAATAAATACTGTTTTTTCTTCTACTTGCTTTAACTATAATCCTGTCAGTTATAGGAGACTTGGTCAGTTTCTCCATTTATAATGAATTATTTATGAATATATAAAATACTATGAAAATCTAGCGCTAAAATAATACACCTAGCTACCGCATTATGCAGTTGCAATAAATCTCTCACTTTACGACACGGCACATAACAAAAGCATATCGAGTCGGTCCAACAAGTTTATTTATGTCATCGGAATTGACTCGTCAATGCCTGACGCAAACTCTACTATTTCCGCGTAAACATCGTGTAGGGTCACTAGGTCGAGTAGTTTAATCTATTTTTTTCAATTTTCCGCACATAAAATAATCTTATCGTCATTTCTTCTTCCATTTTTTCCAAGAAACAATCTAGATTTCAAAATGGTTTAGGTTGACCCAAAACAAAATGCAGCTGACCGTTTAGTGGCTACAGAAAATAAAAGAGTCACTTTACAGTTCCTTTGTTACACTACTGAAAAACGAAGACGTAAATGTAAACACCGACGAGAAAGTTTTCAAATAAAATGAAATTCCAATTTTACTTTTCATTGAATTTTGTAGAAATTTCGATTTAAAATGTTTTTTAGTCAACAATAGCAGACAGTGAAAGAAAATCACACTGATCAATCAATTAAAAAACGATAATCTATTATTAAGTAGCAAAGCGTCATCCATATCGTCATTATTAGCTCCTGAATTTGTTGAATAGGCTATGTGATTGCAACCAACACTTTGGCCTTTGTTTCGAACGCACGTCGCGGGCCCATCTATCACTGCTCAGTGCCCGTGCCAATTTGTTAGTCCACGTCATTATGTACCCTATATGTGTACGAACATAACTTGCCGTCCCCCACGTTGGCGAATAGTGCAACGAGTTTCTGAAAGGAAATTTGTTTTTGGAATGTTTTCAAACTGGTTTGAAAGGTATAATTGTATAAAGGGTGTGTTTTGTTGTGATGCAATTGTTTCTATTATATTATTTTTTATTATAAAGGTAAAAAAGCGTGATTAGTGTAGCCCAGCCATGATCAAGCGTGTATATTAAATCCTAAAATATATGCCTGTTAACTTAAAAAGACTTTAAAATATAGCAAAACCTGTCATATTGACAACAATATAAAGCGGCGGCGGCAGATCTCTTTTGCTTTCTTTTACTGTTTTATGCCATTTATCAATTATGTGTAAGTTTTAACAAATTCTACTAGACAATGTTCTATTATTTACTCCGTCACGTTTAATGATAATTAATTAATAATTATAATTATTGCTAACTTGTTTACATTTCCAGGATATTGAACACAGTAAAATGAAATATAACATCAAACAGTCGGCGAATCAATAAATTAGATAAAAAGCGGCCATTCCTTTGGATATCAAAAGAGTATATACTCAACGCTTCCTGCCTCAAACCTATAACTCCTTTCTCTGCCACACAATTTTATTTCCATGGAGGCCATAATCATAAAGTTTTTATTGCTATTCATCCCAGGCAAACACTTACGATACGGGAAAAAGTTGGTTCGTTATGCCTCAAGAGGTTACGTTCGAGAGATCCGTGTCAGTTTTGATCGGCTGTTCAACAATGATTTATTGGTTTGAGATATAAATTGTAAGGTCATGTTCAACATTCGTCAAATGGACAGCTAGTAAAACTTGCTATTCGTCATCTGCCCGATATAGCTATTGACAGCCACAAATTTTGTACACGCGTCAATGTTTATTAAAGTTTATGAATGTATGTATTATACAGCTTTCACTAGGTACTTTTTACATTTAGGAGAGAGAGATTCTTTATACGTGACTAAAATATAAAATAAAAGTAGATAAAATATATAATTATCTATATTAGGTAAATACTAATGATCCGCCCTCACTTCGCTTCGGGTACTATTATAAAATTCTTATGTAAATAGTAGTTTCTTTCGTTTAGCAACAATGTACCTTTCTAACAGTGAAGATTTTCAAAATCGTTCCAGCAGATTCAGAGATAACCCCCTACAAACTCACAAACTCTTAGTTAAGTCTAGCTTTGCCCCACTACTTGATTGTTTCTAAGCGGATGTCTGACGTAGAAATCCATGTCATTTCTTTTCAAAGTAAGTATTCTAATGTCTAAACTTAGAACATATTTCAAAGGAAGTATGTTAATGGAATTTAAATTGTTTACTTGACATAGGGTAACACAATACCCGAGTAATGACTGGCGACTCTTCTATCACTCTTTATGCTAGGAACATAGATTCGGATCTATGTTCCTAGCATACTAGGTCAAAAACTCGGGTTTTTGACCTAGTATCCTCAATATATATTTTTTCTACCTACTAAAGAATTAATTATATCTCGTAAGGTATTACAATTTCGTGTCTAAAGGGATATTACTGTTGAACACAATATCGGATACACAAACAAAAATCTGTCAAATATATTTTGTTTAAAACACAGTATTTTATAGGTATTGATGTTCAAAAACAGTTATTTAATAAAATACAAATGACTATTAATTTAAAAATGGTTTATAGACAATACCATACAACATACAATTTATTTGACTTGTATATCTGATACGAATTTCAAACATTTATGAATAGGAATAATATACATTAAAAAAGGTTACCCAAGTGATTAGTGAAAAAAATTAAATAACACTGAGTACTTTTTACCTATAAAACTATCATGTACTGAATCATTAGTAACGTGTTTTTTTTTTCAGTTTAACTACAGTAAAGTTAAATCCTTCTTAAAACCGTGAGATACTAGTTATTAAACTTACGAAACACGATACTCCAATATTGATGCCATTTAGTAGGTCTGAAATAGTCTTGGGGGCTACTACGAAAATCTAACTAAGAACTTTCAGCAGTGACGATCGAATCGATTGTCGCATTTTGTTTTATTGTCTTGCGTAGACGCTACTTTCAAATGTTACTTGACTTATCTATTTGTTTGACACTACATTTACTAATAGTAAAATCGCCAGATCATTATGCGTCGACGTTTTGTTAATTAGAAGCTTTTACGTTTGATTTTCGTAGTAGGCCCCCGTAACGAGAACACTTCCAAAGAAGGCGAACGGAACTGTTTTGTGAATCGAAACTGATAGCATGTGACTGCTAACAGATTGCTATTCCATAATCGGCCACCACAACAAGCTATTATGCATTACAAGAAGGATTAGATCCGATATCGTGTTTCACTACTTAAATTATCATACTCGACTTTGACTGTAAATAATGGCGTCTGTACGGAAATAGTGTTAAGCCAATCGATTTAAGCTGCACAACAACTTTATGTGTCTATTTATGCTGAGACTTCCCATCACTAATCTGACGGGATAACAGTTCGGTAAAACAATTTTTGGCGCGAACTTGCCCACCGGATTTATATTTTAAGTCAATATCAACATGACAAAACTATCCGATTTTTTTAAACTTTTTATAAGTTATACTTTTTATAATATTAAGGATATTATTGTATTACTTGAAACTATGTATAAGATAGTACTACTTCCGAAACGAGAATAATATAATATATTATTTATAACTTAACCTACTGATGAGCGCTGGTTAGGGATCTAGGGTATGAATCCTTATAATGAATGGGGGCCGTATTCAAAATTTCTGTCAGGTAGAGATTATCACAAATACTCTGATATTTCTTTTCTTAATGAGGTTTTGTTTGTAACAAAGCGAATGGGCCGGCTGTATATAATGTGCCATAGATAATTTTTTTTAAACTTTGTCGCTACACTCGCTACCAACTTATTAAGGCAGCTTCCTTTCGTGGGCGATCTAATTACCGACAAGCCGAGAACAATAATACGTAATCTGAATATTTATGAGCGTCCGTACGATGCATCTGTGAATTTGATATACTTACACAAGGACTGTTTATCTTGAACGAAAATTGACTGTGTGCAATGAATAATTTATTGTGGGCAACCGGCACTGACGTTCGCCATATTTTAATATAAATCCATCTACCATATTGTATGCAAAATGCCATTGAATGCAGTGCAAGGCAGGATCATTATTCCAATATACTGCTGTGATATTCATCACGCGGCCTGTGGTTGCAGCATTTTAAACAAATCATCTTTAACCGTGGATACGGCAAGCTCATCTGATGTGAACGCACTGTTGCTATGGAATCCATTTTAATAATGTTGCTTACTTACGCGGTTTAATGCGTTTTTTGTCTCGATACTCGCATGGTTCTGAAACGAGGTATTTCTTGAAGTATTTATGGAAAGTGGGACATGTCGCAAATCGATCATTGCGATCGCAATGGGCACAAAAACGAGGTTTAGCATTATATGAAACGATCGTATCTGATTGTTGGGAAAATGTCAAGAGGATGGATACTTGATTACATCTTTGACATGACATTTGTTCCAAATTACGCATAAATGTCATGCAGGCAAATGGATTTATTTCCTAAGTAACATAACAGGCATGAGGTTGCCTATATTACCTGTCAGAATAGGCAGAGGTAAATTGCCGGTATATTTTTAGGTTCCTCTCCTTCCCTCCTTATTAGATATTTATGCTAAAAAATACTTTATGTTACTACTGAGCATTTCTTAACAGAAAAATCTTTAGTAATACGCAAGTATCACCAGTAGTCCAACAATGCACTTTAAAAACAACATTACCTTCCAAAATACTATTATAAGATACATTTTATATAATGATAGCTATGTTGACGCCGCAGGCGATCTATTTAGTAATAACGACTATTCTTAAGAAGAATAACAAATTAACATTTCTCAGCTAATGCATGCTCACCAAAATATCATCATAAAACGAAGCATCGTTCCAAATAACTTTTTTTTCGCAAGATTAGAGCTTATTTATATAATAACACAAATTTTATCTTTATAATTTCTATGCATACTTTCATACTATTCACCAGAAAATTTTATTGTCACTGCCATAAATACCTTTATTCTTTTTTAAAGAGTGACTATGGAGTTTCTTGCCGGTTCTTCTTCATAAGTCCCACTTTTTGGAATCGTGCAACTAGTTTGACAGTTCAAAAGTGACTATTTATATGGTCTAATTCAAATAAAATATTTTTATTTTTTATTTTGAATCGAAATTTATCTAGCAGTAACAAATACTATAACTACATTAAATATTATTAGTATGAATTAGGGCCTGTTTCATCACCTCGTAATAAGTTCCCGTTAAATTATTTGACAGTTAACTTAATACAAATTTTGTTCCATTTTTAATTAATCCGGCGGATAGCGGCTATTTCGAGGTGGTGTAACAGGCCATTAGTATTATTTTAAAGATATTTCCCCGTTTTTTTTGCAACATTTTTCATTGCTACTCCACTCCTATTAGTCGTAGCGTGATGGTATATAGCCTTTCCCGATAAATGGGCTATCTAACACTGAAAGATTTTTTCAAATGGGTCCAGTAGTTTCGGAACCTATACAATAAAAACAAACAATCAATTCTTTCCTCTTTCTTCCTAGCCTTTTCCCAACCATGTTGGGGTCGGCTTCCAGTCTAACCAAGATGCGGCTGAATATCAGTATTTTACACGGAGTGACTGCCATCAGACCTCCGCACCCAATTTGTGAGCCATATCGATATTCAAAGGAAAGACTGGTAAAAGGTGCTTTATAATATAGGTAAGTAATATTGCTATAGAAATTGACGATGCTACATGATAGCTTCATGTACACGATAGCTTCATGTACCTTTAAAAAAAATATTTTATATAAATCCTAAGCCTAATGATAATAGTATAATAATAGTTAAAATAAGCAGAAATATAGTAACTCACATACATTAGATTTGTTTTGAGATTGAAGGCCGGAATTAGCGGTCGTTAGCGTAATGGTCGCCCTAGATAGAGCTATTACAATAAATTTCTTAATTGCTACTGCGTTGTCAGATAGCAGAGATTCTTTGTCGGTGATGCAAAAGTGATCTCATTGCTTTAACAAGAATGTCAACCGTGTCAAATGTTTGTCTTCGCATGTTTCTAGGTCGTTTACACCACGGTTTACAGGATGAGCGATTGTGAAGTTGTTTAGTTTGTTTATAAAATACAAATGATTAATTAATTGCGATTTTTGGATGGATGTAAAATAATAATTGTTAGTGATGCTGACAAGATATTGTTAAATCCATATACTTACTCTTTTACTATTTTAAGGGACTTTAGTATGTTTTTATCTGTAACAAATTTCCTACTCAATTAAAAATGTATGTAGCTACTTGTATTGTTTTTAGAAACAACAAATGCATAATTATTACTGTGACAGATTCTTTAGTCTCCCAGGTACAAAGATGTGGCACTTTCTTACTTTGGTGCATGGCCGTGACAGAAAGGTACAGTTTTCCATGTAATTCCTCACCTCTTCAGAGGTGAGTGAAGAAATCAGCTGTCAGAAATGTCAAATGGTTAAATTGTAATAATTATTTGGGTCTGTCGGTCTATCTATATAGGTTGGTTGATGCCTTGGTTTAAACTTTTTAACTGATTAGAACAAAATATAGTTAAAGAAATTTCATAAAACTCGGATGAAATTCATACTTTGAATAAAATACGAAAAATCTAGTTCAGAAAACTGTAATACGGTGAATACAAAATATTTTGAAAGTAACATCAGTAAAATACGTAAGAATGATTTATTTAAAAAAAACTCAAGATTCTGATGGACGCAATTCGAAAAAACTTCTTGAGCGCAGATGTTCTTACGTGGAAAGTATCAATCCAAAATCCTTCGGGGTCTCCTACGTAAGTTAATCAACGAAATACGAAATTTAAATCGACGGAGTCCTCTTGAGTTACATAACAAAAGTAAAGCCTACGGCGCCGGGTGGGCAAACAACTGTGATGGAATAAAAAATCTGTGTTTGTGTTGCAATCAATCAACAAAGCTCGCACCCAGCTCCGAGTTTCCAAAGCTAACTTTTCGAAACGGGCCTGCTATTATTTAGTATTGATTTTCAACGGCTATTTTTTTTTATTGGTTTTCCAAACGCTTCAATGTTTATAGAGATTTGCGACGGCTGTAAGTCTATGATTTCATTTGATTGGGATTTAATTCAAACAAAATATTGTTTTTTTCCTACTGAACATACTGGGGGGCTAGACAAGTTGTATTTTGACATTCGAATCGACAAACAAAATCTATGGAAATGACACAAGCTTTCGACAAATCGGGCTGGCACTAATGTCATTTACGTACATTTTGTTTGTCGATTCGAATTTCAAAATGCAACTTGTCTAGCCCCCCGTTAGCGATGAATGTAACGTTTCCGTAAGTGTATATAAAAAGTCCTTACGCGAAATGGATTTACCGTCCTCGCCGGCGAGGCCCGTCGCGAAGACCCCGAAACGGTACCCCTCCCCGTCCCTTGCTCGAGCCGGCCCGCGCCGAGCCAGTAGTTTTAAATTCGTCCCTAAATAATTTTAACCCAGATCCAGCTGTTCCTAGCTGTCCCCCCAGCAACGCCCTAAGCCGAGGTCCGAGTCCCGTTAGGGGACGCCCTTAGCTGCTGTTGCTTAGTTTATAAGTGTCCATGGCTGGAGGCACAAAAGGTGCCTCGCCACCAAGCCCGGTTAAGATTCTAAAGCTCCTGAGCTAGAATCTACATCCGTCATAAAAAAAAAAATAATGTTTTGTATTATATTTTTATTTCACTGCCCACCATGAAGTCTGGTTCAATTTATCCTAATACGTGTATGAAGATAAAATTATATTTTTTATATCTTCATAACGCTTCCGCACAAAAATATTTTTTTATTCTACCATTAGGGATGTACTCTTTTATGTGTAGATATATCTAACTTATTATACCTATTGTTGAATTAATTTAGACAAAGTCAAAATTAATTTACGTGTACCTACTTACTTCAGTTTTTAAAATCCTACATAATATGTGATATTGGGTAAGAAAATAAATTGTGACAAGGGCAGAAGGATTATGAAGATGATAACAATATTATGTGATAATGATCCAGGGCAAATTGTGAAAATCAATTGAGGGCTATTACAGGACACAATCTGTCAGATTCAATGAAGATAGTTGATGAATGATAAAGCGTTGAGAACATTTCTTTACTTATTTGTAGGCACAGTCGTGTTGCATTAGCGGTATGCAATTAAGATACCGGTCATTGGCACGGCCGTAGAGTTTCTGGTCCTGAAGTAGAATAAGCATCTATACAAAAATTTTAATCTCTTTGTAATTTCAAATTAACAACTTTTTACTCAAGGCATAAGAATGTACCTAGATTATATAAGCTACTTTATTAAAAAAGTAATTTTAAATATTTTTGTCTGTCTGTCTGTTTGTTCCCGCTAATCTCTGAAACGGCTGGACCGATTTTGACGTGACTTTAACTTGCAGATAGCTAATGTTATAAGGAGTAACTTAGGCTACTTTAATCATAGACATTTTATATAATTTAATAATTGGATGAACGCAGGTAACACCACGGGGAACAGCTAGTATTTCGTATTCACGAAAAGTAAAAAAGTAAATTAAAACTTGCTCTCCGTTTTCGGGAATCAAAAAACTTTGAGAAGATATTCTAAAAGACAAATCGTATTTTCACTACAGTAGGCATAAAACTGTCACTATTGTTATTTGTTACCCGACAATAAAAGGAATATAATTACCATTTTACAAGTGGCAGCGAGTAAGAATCACTGTCTCGAAGTATTATGGCTCCAATTTGACATGGGCACAATTTGCAATCGAACGCTTTTTTACTCGACACTTGTAAAAACTTGATTTATTGACGTGCTTGTTATGTAGTACTAACCCTTACGTAGACTCACGGCTGTAAATATTGACGAACTAAAACATTGAAATGGTTTGTTCAGAATTATTAAAAAATATGCGTTATGGGTTTTGCAACAACCTCATTACTTTTAGTGATCGCGCCGAGAATCGCGACTGTAACGCAGAAGTCGTCGATGGGTTCGATTCTCAGAGTAATGTTATGGGTTTTGATATGAAATTCTCAATAGTTTGGAGTTTGTATTTGTGCCTAGTTAATGGCACTAGGTTAACCAATTTTCCGATGGTGCATTTGCTTAAATGGTAAATCTTACTAATATCTTATCATAGGTACTCATATTATAAAGGCGAAAGTTTGACAGTTTGGATTCCTATTCGTATCTTGGTTAATTTGGCTGAAAGTTAAAATGGTGATGGCCTTGGATCAGGAAGAGGCTATATTTTAACCCCAATCCTGAAAATTAAAAGTTTCTAAGGGAAATGAGAGAAACATCATGCGGGCAAAAGCTAGTATTATTATAAAACTATTTAATTATTTTTTAAGTTTAAAATGTATTTATAAAACATACGTTGACCATTCGCCGTAGCCGTATGTCACCTCTATAGACAACGCTCACACAATGGGGTCTTGTTTAAGAATTAACGTTGAAGGCAGCCAATCAGGCAGACCATCGGTTAACTGATCAAACATAACAAAAAGCCCACACTCAATCAAGACGAATCCAACGAGGTGTTAAGCTAACACTATCAATCATTTAAACGAATAGGGCCTGCTTCGTTATCTAAAGTTGGATTGGAGCCAAATTGTAATAAAAACGGTCTCGTTAAACATTTGATGGTTTGGTTGTGGAAATTAAAGAAAGTTATTATAACGGTGACAGGGATTTTGAATTAAGAGTGTTATTTTTTTTATAGACGTGACATACTTAGGTTGATGTTCTGTTCAGAGTTGATGCGGTCTGTTTTGAATGTTAACTATGTCGTTAAAGGGGTTTGTGAATTTATTTATTGGTTTAAATTTATTTGTGTCATACTTAAAACTAAAAATTACAGAATCAACCATATTTTGTGTTATGTTAAAAAATGATACAGAAAAAGAAGAGAATAAAATGTAACATCAATTTCTACACAGTATGCAATATATCTTTGAATTTGAACCTTTCTCATTTGATGTCGGTTAAAAATGAATTTGTTGTGTACGAGATAATAATTATCAACACTTGTATAGAGTTTATATTTGGTAGGCTGAGAATAGGCTAGGTGATAAAGGCTCTATCCAGAAATAATTGTTATGACAGAACAACACGTTTACCAGGTCAGCTAGTAGGTAACTATTTATATTCATCAGGCAGGCAGTTAACAATAGTTTCATAAAAAAGTATATTCGTAGTACAATTTAGGTATAACAATGTTATTATTTAATGTAAAAGAAACAAGTTACACAATTAACGAGTTCTATTAAACGATAGAACGGCGGAAGGCAGCGAAAAGTTTATACATAAAATCCTTTGGTTCATGTTATCATGTTTCCTTAAATGGAAAAAATGTGTTCCGATAATGCCTGTCGGAATTCCTTTGCTTTTTTTTTTGTTTTGCGAAAAAGTAAACGAAGATGTACATAGGTTTATAAGGTTTTATTTTATATTGATAAAGCCTTTTTAAATGTTTTTGAATAAAGTTCTTAAATAATTAAATAAGCTAGCTACTACCCGCGGCTCCACTCGCACCCTAAAAGATGTAAACTTTCTTATATCCTATTGTGTTATTCTGATATAGAAGCTATAATACTGTAAAGTTTCATCAAAATCCTTCAGAAGTTTTTGCGTGAAAGAGTAAGAAAGATCCATCTATCCACCTTCACAAAATTTCACACATTTATAATAGTATAAGTAGGACTTAATGTTAAGCTCTTATATCAAACTAACCTTTTCAAACCCTTACAGTATTTTTGAGCGAATATTTAGTAACAGCCTTAAGAAGTTTTCGAAGACTCTTTTATCTAAAGGGTCATTGTTTAAAAGTAAATATTTGTTCGAATATACGTCATGCCTGTCAGAGAGGGTCATAAGTTTCGGCGATACTTTTATTAAAAAAAGTTTTATCACGTGTTTCCGCCTACGGGCACGTGGGCTGGTAAAACTATGTTTTACTGGCGTAAAACTATATTTTTCCTGCTCTAATTTGCAAAAATTGTAGGGAAACGAAAAGGATGGCATTTTCGCATTGGTTGCATTCATTATCGCGGGAAAGGTTAAAATAGCCAAAGTAAAAAAAAAAAGGAATCTTTGCTCCCTTGAGTATTTAAATTCGAGTAGGTACTTACGTATGCCATAACATACAATACCTTCATGCCTGTATTCTCCGAAGCGTTAAGCAGAGGTGTAATATACACCCACAGTTACCAGGTCTCATTTAATAAATAAATTAATAAATACATATTCTAGGGACATTTTTACACAGTACCACATAGTCCCAAACTAAGCAGAGCTTGTACTAGACACGGGATATAATATTAATAAAATATTTTTTTGGTAAATACATACTTATAATACATAAGAAACACCCAGAGAAACACAAAAACTTATATGCATTCATCATTATATAAATATTTGTATCCTGGGTGAATCGAACCCATGACGTCGTGATCAGCAGTCCGGTACTCAAACCACTTGACCACAGACGTCGTCGAAGATCGTCGTCAATAGATCAAATACAAATACAAACGCTGAGAATTTTATAGAAACCTTTATATTAATCTACCAATTTGACAGAAAAACCCAACAACACTTTGCTCAACCCGGGATCGAACCCAGGACCTCTAGTGTAGCAGCCGCGCTTGAGACCACTAGACCATCGAGGCATGTAGGTATGTAGATATACAAGGTAATAAAACCCTGTCCGATCTGAAAGGGGTATATAGGTATCCCACCCGCAGTACCAAATAAAATAAAATAAATTAAATATTCATAAAAATAAAGCTGTTAATGAAGTTTCAAATTCAGGACTTTTTACAAAAATTACCAATATTACCCAAAATCCAGCAATTTTCTTGAATGTAACAACAATGTCACCTGCCGTGGTAATGAACTTAAGTTTACTTGTTTTATAAAAAAATATTAAGTTTTATTCGAAATATTTTTTTTTACTTGTAAACTGAAAAGGATTACATAAATGTAATCTAATATCGATACCTAATAATACCTTCAAGGGTCGGACAGGGTTTTCGGTAGGTATAAAAGGTTATAGATATAGACTTCCCAACATTGAAACCCTCTCAATAGTTATGATGCAGTACAGCATTTAATTATATTAGAATAAAACCGAGTTGAGTGCAGCAAGCACGAAGCCTTGTCTAAACAATCGTGGAGATTGCATCCATGACGACATCAGATTAAACATTGCCAGCGTTTTTCCATTTCTCATTAAGGATGAGTCGTATTTTTTCTTTATTAAACCGTATAAAGCTTGGCAGTATTTATGTGGTTAGAAATGTAAATGAGTGGAAGAATTCAATGTTTGGCATTTTGATTGGTGCATTGGTCGGGCAATCAGCTGCGCCGCTTCCGGTCGCAGGTTCGACGCACCAAATACTTGTATGACATACCATACCATAAATAATTAATTGCTCTTATTGAAACTTGTGTTTGTTAACGCAGAAATTGGGAATTGGATAATTTCTAATCTGGGGATTTTTTTTTATTGTAACATCTTCACATTGTTAAGAAACAGATAGGTACCTACACAACAATATTTTTTTCTTAAAAAAAAGATAAGGATTTACGAGAATCAACCGAAGCTCAAACATAAAAGCATCATCATTAACTCCTTAACTGTCCCACTGGACACGGGTCTCAATTCAATCCTACTCAATCCAAACTCTCAAAAAAATAACTGCAATATAAGTTTGGACGTCGTGTCTACAGATTTTTCGTTCTTGTCTGTCGGTAGTGTCTGTCTGCGCTAATATTTGCGTCCGTGCATTATTGCTGAGCGGGCCTGCACAATGAGGCGGGAATTACCTCTGCAGGTTTACTCAGGACACTGCAGAGTCGTTCATTGCTAGAAGAATAATTTGAATTAGCAATCGTATTTTTATGAGGATAGTGAATTATTTTTATAGCAAGTAATCTGTACATAGATATAAAAGGAAACTTTGTTTCTGGTAAAATTCTTGTCTTCTTCTGATGCGTATCCATTACTGGAGATTGGCCGTCAGCTCAGCGAACTTCTCCCGATCTTGTGCCAAGCGAAACAGATCTTCTACGCTGGCAATTCTGGTCCACTCTCGGATGTTTCTTAACCAAGATTTCTGTGTCCGTTCAGCATGTCACTTGCCTTCGTATCTGTCCAACATTATCCATTGGAGAAGATCGTATCTCTCATGGCGTAGCACATGGCCAAGATCTCTTATTTTCACCCGAGCAGAGTTCAGTCGCCCAAATACTCTCCATCTATACACTCTAAGACTATTAAAGTACAACAAAAGTCATCATTTATAGAGTTGGATCATTGGTCCAGGTCAAGAGTACTGCTTTATCAATCAAGCTTTTGATCCAGCCACCTTAGAAGAGCCTGCTTAGACGTTGGTCGAGGCTGTTGACCATTACACCACTGGCTGACACAGCGATAGGCACAAAGATTGCTGAAAATCCCACATGTCGATAATCTCGTGTGCAAAATTAAGATACCTATAGGTATAGATAGATAATTCTGTTTTTTTTATTGCCTACAGTGGCAGACGAGCAGGTGGGCCAGGTGTACTTTCTTTATTTGTCTTTCTCGGCTTTCACGAAGTTCTCATCATGCGGAGCGGCGTTATTAATAATCATTGCACGATGTTCTAATACATCTATCACCATAATATCAAGCTTGTTACATTACTAATTTTAATGGTCTACTACTTATTAAACCTTATTCTTTCTAAATAATTATAAAATTTAAGGCATTCAAGGTATATAGGTAATCCTATGTACTGAAAAAATTGTTTAATACTTAAGTACTTACTTACTTAGTGATTTGTGTAATTGACTGTAAACATAACGAGTTCTAGGATTTTTTATAAGGAACTTTAATAGCAATGAGCTCATGTCTAATATTTGCCATTAAATTAGCTAATTACACACAAAGATGGGTGTACCTTATACTACCTACTAACTACAACTAATTGCACTTAATTGGGCGTGTAAGAATACCATCGTAATTACTAATTGATGAGGCTCGTCATGATTAATAGAAGTTCTACATCAATGACACAGTCAATATAATATGTATATCCTTTCTATAACTGTGTCAATGGGATATCTTATCTAAATCTTTGCAATCCTACTAATATAACTGTAAAGTTTGTTCGTAGACTAGTTGATTCTGTTGGTTCGTAGACAACAAAACCGATTTTACACGGAGTCCGAAGTTATTTACATTTCAATTTCCAACCAAATTTGTCCAGCCGTCGTAGCATTAAAGAAGTAACAAACTTTCACATAATTATAATATAAAAAGGATTTTTGGTAAAACCTGCTTGTAAAACAAAAACCTCCCCCAAAACACCATTACACTTGAACTGGCCATAAAAAAGAGGAAAAAAAACATAGTAATCACAGCTCTGTAGGTGTATAAGCTAAGTCAACAGTCATCTCATAACCGGATAGCGGGACACATGCATTCTTCATGAGTTTCAGCTTCACCCCGCTGACGACATCGCGACTAGCGACTATGTTTTGCATTCACTGTACCTTTCTCTAGGTTTACACGAATTTATGTGATACTAGCTTTCCGCACGCGGCTGTGCCCGGGTGTTGTAGGTATTTCTTATAAATTATTATACGTTGACGACGTAATTATCTATGCTCATCTTCTTAAAACAAATCTATCCCACAGGAGCCATACATTTTACTAGAATAAAAAGTAGAAAATGTGTTATTCTAGACTATGATTTATTTATTAATACTTCAATGTACAAAAGTAGTACAAAAGGCGGACTTAATGCCATATATAACCAATTTCTGTGCCATATATGGCTATTAATTTTTATTTGATTAAATATGGCGTGAAATAGTAATAAACATTCCATCCATCCATCCATTGATCCAAACTTTCACAATTATAAAATTAGTAGGATAACCTGTCCGCGGTTTCACTTTTATTCCAAAGGACTTTTTTAGACATAAGTCATAAGTCTTTCCGCAGGTTGGCATTTATTTTCTTGCCCAATTTTATCAGAATCTTTTGCATTTTGCATAAGCGGGAGTGGATAGTGATGACTCTTGTAGAGAACTAGCTGTATACGAGTTTCCTAATCTAGCGAAAATTACTTGAAATCCCGGTTTTAAAATCTGCAATATCTGCATTCCAAAGGACTTTTATTGAAGGTTGGCTGGCATTTATTGTCTTGCCAAATTTTACCAGAATAAGCGGCATAAGTAGGAATAGATAGTTATGTATGACTGTTGTAGAGTATACTAGCTGTGTACGTGTTTCATAATCCAGCCAAAATTACTTGAAATCTCGATTTTTATCTGTGGATTTTCAGATTTGGTCAGATAATCATCACATTTTCAGAATAACGGTTATTTCACTAAGTACCTACATACGTGTAAATTTTGTATAATAAATAAAATGCAGTGTTAATAAAAACACCGCAAATAAAACACAAACTCTTATTTAAATTCAATTTATTCTGGAACACAGAATTTCAAATTGCATAAAGTCCGTTTCCATTACCCTGTTTACAGTACAATTAGCTGTTACATGGACTGTACGAGCTTCACCTAGTTAGGGCTCCGGTAACGACATCGTTACAACCATTTGAACATTTAGCATATGTTGTTTTTACAATTTTAATTGGCAGTGTTCAATGAGAACACACTTCGTTAAAATTTACCATTTAGTACGCATTAAATGGAAATAAAAACATAAATATTTTCGGTAATTGCTTTAGTGTACGCGTAATAGGCGCAATTACGTTCAATGAACGGTGAAAAGTGTGCCAATGTCATGTTTGGTAGATCGAATGATTTGGTAGATCGAAGGTATTTATTTACCTAGTAGGTTTTGATTTCTGTACCTACTACATAATTATTGGTCTAATCACTACATATATGTTTGTGGTCGGAAGCATGGCACTGAGCGTAAATACCAAGATTACCAAGTCTATAATTGTTGTTTAGTTTCTATTAGGATTTTATTTTACTAACTAGCTGTTTCCCGCGCTGTCTACGGTTGAAAGTCCCGTCAAAATTTGTCCAGCCGTTTCAACGGTCAGCCGGAACAACCATACCGACAGACAGGCAATTTTTTTTTAAATGTTTTTTTTAAGCTGTTAATTTGAAATTACAAACAGACACATAAATGTTATTTATTTGTATAGATAAGATTACAGATAAAGATACGTTTCAGTTGATTATAGGCAGTAGCTAATATCCTAAGTAACACCACTGCTTTTACTTACGCGTTGTCGTCTTTAGACCTCAGTTGTTAAATCTCGGTAATTTCACCGGAATCACCGGTTACATTACCCTTCAAACCAATAATGGATCACAATAATGTTAGTACATTATTCCTAAAAACAAATGATCAAACGTTAAATGACTACTCTAAGTAACGAACTTTGTAGTCGCAGCAGCAAAATGTCAACTAATACGGTCTTCGTTCGAATGTGCATAATAACCACAGGAATGTAGGTCGAATGCTGATTGCAGAGACTCGCCTCATATCGAATTCTCTTTTTTCCAACCAGCGATCTCGGTTGCGCGAAAAATTTCATATCGCCACGCGTTTTGCAAGTAAAATCAGATAACTTTTGACACTTCAATTACGTAGTGATGCCCGCCTCTAATTTTTTTCTGCCGCGTTAAAAAGCAGGAAACATGTCACGTCACGAGCATACAAGACGAAGTTTCCAGAATAAAATACAAGTTCCTACAACTTTAACGGGAAGAAGGTAATAAGAAGGAAATTAAAAAGATTTCCTCTTTTAATATTAAATTAAGTCGAGTTCTGTTATCGCAGGTGCACTATCGAGTGGACGGAGTTTGCTATCCGCGCCTCGCGGCTCCCATTGTTTTATGTGTTTTAGTTTACGCTTGTTAGTTTCCCATTAAGTTTAAGCGCTGTAAGGCAGACCTTTTATTAATTCGCCAGTCTTGTCTAGCAGCGGTGAAGGTTTTCATTGCTAACATCTTCATAAAATTAAATCCCTTTGTAGAGATATTGCGAACGCATGTTTATTATTTTGAGAATAGTTCGAACCCGCCATGTCGGCGCGAAATCAGTTCAAAGCGCGCAGTAAATTATACGATTTGTATTCTCCTTTTAGTGTTGGCATAAAGAAGAAATCTCTTTAGCGTTTGTGAGACCACACTACAGCTAACGGACAGATACAAATCTTCATTAACAGCTTGACAAAAAGTCGCCAGCTGCTGGCTTGTGTAAATCTAACGAAACCAGGTTTTAGTGTTCTGTTAGTGACACATTAAAAAAGAAAGCAGAAATCGCTACGCATTTGGAAGATTAGGAAAGCATTTTGGTAAATATTTGTTTAATCAATCGGACCTAGAGGTTTATAGTGCTTAATCAGAAGCGATAATATTTTGAAGTTCAAAACTTGTGCCCGACAAGTTTCAATTCTATTTATATTAATCTAAATGTAAATACGGATTGTTTATTTGGTATTCAAATGTGCGTACAAAGTGGCATCTTAATGATGCGCATTAAGTTTCTCGCTGACAGCTACAAGTGTCGGTATCGATACATAATGACTATGTCACTTCACCTGGCGAGCGATGAACACCGACATTAAATCGTTAAGAACGAAATAAAATTATAAAACGACCTAACACTAAAAAGTTGACTTTCATACGTCGTCGGTACAGTTGAAAATAACCACACGGCATAAAAGGAATCTGTACTGAATTCACGATAAAATAAAAATGATGGTCCTAGTCACATTTATCGTTCGTCCAACGATTTAAGGTCCATTTTTGTGTAAATAAAATATGATGCGGACACGCTGGCTAAGTTTTAATGAACTTTAATTTATGGAGTCTCGCACACTTTGTCGCGTTTACGGTCGTTTCGAGTGATTTTCGGTCGTCAGGATATATGCGGCGTCGCAGGAGTCTGCCCATGTTTTAGTTTACGTAATTCAGTCTATTAATTTTGACTTTATGTCTTACGACGACGGTTGTGGTGATTTTTAATGGTAAAAATCGTTTTTAGGATGGTATAATGACTGTGTTTATCTTTAGGATGTTACACAATAAACTAAATTTATTTACCGTAATCATAAAATGTGATATGATGAGAACATTAATATTCTAGTTTAAAAATAAGTAAAGGTGACTACGCCGCGCCGTTATGACAAACAAGACGTTTTAATGACTTAATACTGGTAGTCGCGTGAGGCCACTGAAATAAACACTTAAACACATTATCACTATTACGACAAATGAGAAAAAAGTAGATAATTTCTTTCGAACGGTTTTTGCCTTCTATGTATGGCATCCGTGCAACCTGTGCTAGGCAAAATCGTTAATACGTACGTGGTATAAATAGCTAAATATGTAGAAAATGCAGGAAATTAATTTTAATATATAACTATTAGGTATAGATACTTACTATTTTTTTCTGATATTGACTGTGGGACAGTTTTTTTTTAAATACGACCGTGATTATAAATCGTTCATCCACCTACAATTCTTTGATAAACAAAATTAATTCTACGGAGTTTGCAGCAGCAATTTAAATCAACGTCTCAAAAATTATCTCAAGACAGCAAATGGAGACGAAGTTTATATTGAACGACTTATTCGAAAGATACAATCAAACATATTGTATATAAAACAACATAATTCACGTCCCTCACTTAATCCGTTAAAGTGAAATATTAATATTAACTGTTAGACGATTTATCACGTAATCTTGGATAGGTTGATTCATTATCGTGATTCATCCTTTAGCCAGTTGAATTTATAACTCACGAACATTGGTTATTTGACAAAATGAACCATTAGTTGTTACGAAATTATGTAAACAAGTCCGTACGTCAGTTGGTCTGAGAGCGAGGTTCCACGTTGATTTTTCGTTTATTTTGTAAAGAATAACACGAACTAATGAGAACGGGTAAGCTTCGGCTAACATAAATCATGATTTTGTTGCGATAGTCAAAATATCTTCATAATTTAGTACGGCGAATACCATCTGGAATATCCGAAGTTCGTCATAACAACTGACATTTGTTTCGTTTTACATTCTGTTGTCGTTCTATTTTGCGTACTATTTAGATTCCGACCGATTGTGTTTAGTTTTTTTAAACGTTCGAAAAAGTAACAAAGACATTACCTTCCTACAAGTTCTACTCCCTATGTGTACACATTACAAGGTCCAAGGAACAAGTTCATACACACGATTATGGTAACGCCTCATAAAAAGCGTAACATTCAAGTCGAAAGCCAGCAACACCATCCAAAGATTGTTTTATTCATTGCGAACAACTATCTTATTTGGCGTGCTACTAGCCAGTTGTAATATTCATCATTCTGTTGGCTCCCGTGACTTTAAACGGTGCATGTCCGTCTTTTTTATTTTACTTTTTTATTTATTCTCGCCTCTATTGTTGCCAGTATTCATAAAACTATGGAAGCACTGTTCCTTGTTTTACACACTCTTTTATATTTCAACAGCCATTCCAGTTGAGATACAGGCGACATTTTATAGTGTAGTACACAGTCTTTACTGTGCAATGTCCATCCCAGTGGAAAATGAAAATGACCTGGAAAGAACTGGATTTTAGAATAGGTAGTTAACTTTGGAGAGTATACCTACTGGTACTAAAGTGTGCAATAGAGGTTCTTACGACAAAAGTTACGAGATTAGGTAGGTAGAAATCAATCAGGATATCATTTTTTTTGTTTTTTCTGTAAAACCTTTATAAGGCTCTGCCAGTTTTAGGGGACTAGACCACAATCCCTAGTGTGGGATTCTTACCCATTAAAGCAACTAGATTTGTGATCACCCACCCGATTGATATCAATAGGGTCGATAATATATATTCCACTAAAACTTTGAAAATAAATTATTTTTAAACAAAAAACAAACCGCCTCCAAGAAACACATAGGAACTAAAAAGCAAAAAATAACATATTTACATTATGATTTCTAACTAATTTTGAGTCGGTGCCAAACAGACAATCAACGAAAGTCATATTTGAATTAAATTATTAGTTCATACATACATACATGCTTTTTAGTTCCTATGTGTTTTTTGGAGGCGGTTTATTTTTGTTTAAAAATAATTTATTTTCTCCAATAAAGTAGGTACCTATGCATATAAATAAACTTAAACCGCCTGCCGTCTGTGTTTTTCTAAAGAAAGTACTAACTCTCAAATTTAATGACCAAGAGTGAGTTCAAGACGATACAATATTAAAAAGTCATACAATCAACTAGCCAGAACATTGTTTGTGCAGTCTGCCAGTACTGTCTAATTGGAGGTCTTTGTACACAGAGGCACGTGTGAGAGAATAATTAATATTGTTAACAAATGCTCTATGTAGTTTCGTTGTTTAATAGTGAATTGTAGCTTTAGTCTTGTTAGGAACATTTGTATTCTGAAACAGTTATGGAAATAAAAATAAACGCATTTAAATAAAAAATTGGAAATAAAAATTAACGCATTTGAATTAGTAGATGATCATTAAATTAATTTTAGTAAAACTTTCGGAAATGTTAAAATGTCGAGTTTATCCAATTGCAAATCGTGTGTCGGACAAGTTACTGAAGTAATTCTCACTAATTACCCTCCTTATCCAATTGTAATAAAGCTTATGTAACTATGTAATTGTAATAAAGCTGAAAGTACTGTGTAAGTAATGGTTTGGGTCTGTGGCGTGTTTCGCGATACGTTCGAGACATTCTCTGTCTGGCCTTCGCTAATTATCTAATTAAGGCATCTTCCTATTTTGATGCTTCCACGATCTTGTTTGAGCTTCGATTCTAATACACAACTTGCTTATTCTAATGGTACTAAAACTCCAGATCATTACAGTTACAACCAACAGTATACAAGCAAACCGTACCGTCTGCAAGTGACTTGTTTACAGCTGCAATATCGTATGCTTTAGTACTGAACGCAGCAAAAATAGTGGAAAGTTGATGCCCCAACCAAATCAAGTATGCGAATTACTATCTCGGGTTCACGTACTTTTGGATGAATAAGATGCAATTTGTATTGTGAAGCATTGTTGCTAGCTTTTGAGAGAACTAAAATGGGTCTGCCTTCTGATTTTAATTTTAATATTGTATTAGTATTTCACTTCATTGCAGCGTATTCTCATTGTTAGGAGACCTCACCTTACCTATACTGTTAAAAGAAATGTTTAGGTTTAAATTCAAATGTTATTAAAACTTTTTGGTTTGTATGTAGATCACATATCTTTTTACCTTCATAAGCCACTAGGATAGTATGACTATGGGAACCTCTGCATTTTTCTCCAGTAGCACATCCTTCAAAATCATCACATCCACGTCCATCAAAATTGTCATTAGTATAAATTTTAGGTACAGACCCAAATTTAAATGTTCTTTGGTTAAATACATAAGATAAGGTTAATACAAAGATATTAAGTTACTATCGCTAATGTTGCAGTACCTATTCATTAAATATCAACGCGTTATCCAAGATAGCCTAGATCAAAGCTGAAATAATTCTAACTTTGAAAATTGTTTAGCTGTAATAAGACATTTCCTTAAATTGAAAATGCCCAGAACTGTTTTGGATGAGATTAAATTTGTGTTTTATGGCTCGCCAAATTGTGCAAGAAAACTTCATTACTATTGCGAGTTCCTTATGATTCATACACAAATGATTAGGAGCATTTTGGAACTACTATTTGGCTGTATTCAAAATAAATAGAAGTGAGGCAATTGTTTTAATAAAAAATAGATCAAGGAACGGATACTAATAATACAACAAAAGTAATATCACTTACAGAAATTACAGTACAGTGAGATCACACCCACTGGAGTTATATTAGGATAACACATTTCACAGCAGGCGTCGTAATTCCATCAAACATAACATTGAATGTTATTGGTAGGAAATGTTAGTTCCATCATAATGCTAACGAAAATATCGATGCTGATGATTGAAACGAAGTGAGTGAATTCGACGCCTATGAAACTATTTATAACATAGATGAAAGAAATCAAGTAAAGGAAACGTAAACACGTTGATGATATGTCAAAATTTGAATTCGGAATTTTACAGCTACAACACTATTTGGTAAAAAATACGAAGAGAAATTTAGCGATGGTGACGGAAGAACTTAAAAATGTGTGAAAAGATGAAACGACTTCTTAGACGCATATTTTCAATGTAATGAACTTGTTTAACTTTAACATGATTTTTTTTAGTTTTATAAGATTTGTAGTTATTATTTTTGGACTGTCATTCTTATGCCTCCAACAAAAATGTAATCGATATAACTCAAAATAAACATTGAATGGTGACGCGGTTATCGATACATTTTCAATAACCAATGCAAGAATATTTATTCAGTCATTCATAAATCCGTCAACACCTTCTTTCAGTGAGTATACACCTAAGATTATATAAGCATGTGTTGTAAAAGAAAACATAGATAAAGCTTCTAATAAAAACGTCAAGAGTTACCTCCTTATTACGAACTAAAAATATGGATTTTCAGTCATGACGCATGACTTGATTTTATTTATATGCCAACACATTAATGTCTCTTTGTGTGCGAGATACTTCACTTTGCTTTATGATCCGTAGTTTGGTTGTTAGTGTTCTATCTAGCGATGGCAATTCTAGTACAAATACGTTCGTAAGAATGAATTTGTAAAAGGCTCCTCGGATTCTCTGCATCCCATTCTACGTAAGACGTTTCACTGGGTTCCACTGAAATTGTGTAGTTTTAATATGGTTACGTTATTATGTACATCGTTTTGATTTTTAATGTATTTTGACAAGAAGTGGATTTAAAACTAGGTCACTGTAAGAGTAACAGGTAAGCACGTAAACATCAGTATTCCTCTTATAATTCTTGAGTCACTTATTGTCAGGATACGAAACAACTTAGGAAAAGACTGTACCAGCCTCTTAAAATATTGATTACCTATGGAACATTTACGTATACTGCTATAATTAAAGTTCTATGGTTACTAGTATTTCTACAGGTACTTACTTTTAGTCATAATTACTTTTCCATTACTACAACCAGTAAACACGTGCGTAGACCACAAACCGGTAACACTTGTTGCCGACGATGCCGACATGTTTATTACGCCGTTGCGAGCTGAAAGCGACTCGTAAAACGTTCCCAAGGTTAAGTTTGATTGTTCCAAACGTACAGGCTGCCTCTCTTCCAATTATTACGAAGACGAACCCTTACATACAGAACTTGTAACCTTATGTATACAGGATAAAGTATAATTTCTTGTGGACTGAACTGTGTCTAGCAAAACAATTTATGTTGCCCATTGTATGTAAGATTGCAACGCTTACTCTAAATGCGGTTTTGAGGTTAAACTCCTATTTGCTTTTAACGTGATTTAAATAGGTCAAAGTACAAAAGGATTACAAGAATGGATGTAACTACTCTTTGAAGCTGAGGTCAAATAAAAATTCAAAGGATTTTATTTTGTTTGTAGGTAAGTATTGTTAATATGTACCTTCACCTTTTTTATTACTAGCAATTAAATTCTAAAGTATACACGTAAAAATATTGATTTGCCTGTAGATATATGAAGCTAAGAACATGACTAAATTAAGTTGTAGAATTGCGTAATAAATTATTCGAATAAAGCTGCGTTGCATTTTTCATTTAGTTCATAGAACTTAGACAAAATTAAAATGAAATCAACAACGAAACGAGGCAGCAACGCTTGTGGTAGAATTCTTCTAATATACGTAAATTAAATTAAATTATTAGTTATATTACATAATCTTATAGTTACCTACATATATTATAAATGTTTACTGCAGTTGCAAAATTCATCTTTAGCCATTATAGGATCAAAACAATTACAATTTGTACCAACTCTGTCGAAAGTAAAATTAGCAGCTCATTAAAATATTTTTATTTATGTATCTTTTTTATTTGTTCATTATGGAAGTTCAAATCTACAACAACCAGATGCAATACATTATATTTAGGTTAGTGACGCTCATAAACACTGCATAATTTTAATGCTCAAAATTTTTCACAGCAAGTGAACTATAAAGGATGTAAGAAACAAATATCAATTTGTTAAATTAAAACTAAAAGTTACCAGATGTTGGCAAGGTTGACATCTGCGTTCTCCCGAATTTAATGAGCCCCAAGGCGGCCACACTAAACAGCGAACATATTCTAAATTTAAAGAAGCAAATCGTTCAGTCGATACATTGAAACGGAAATAGAAGACACACGATCCCGCGGGAAGTCGAACAAAAAACGTAAAGGAGAAACACATGACCTCATTTGTCGCGAAGCGAGGGAATTATTTATTACTTTTGATACCTCTCGCGTCGGCTCCCCCTTTGTCTCTGTGAGAAACGTTGTGATTTTAATATCGCTACTGAATCTAAAAGAATTTGTAAATGTGACGCTTCTTCTTAAAAATAAGGAAGGGCTTATGTTGAATTTTTATAGCTTCGCTTTGATGTGAAAATTAATTTAGTACGCGCTGAAATGATTTGCGATTATGAAGTAAGGATTTAAAGTGAAGGGCAATGTTAAGCGAGAGCATGAGTAAATTTGATCTAGAATTTAAGATTATAGTATATGTACCTGGGATTATTATAAGCTTTGCTTGCAGATCACAAAGACTTGGTTACTGTAACACGGTTGACTGAAAGGGTCTAGTACAGTAACTGCCTCATTAGCCTAGTAGCTCATAATTGCACGACTGCTACGATTGAGGCCCTGGGCCGATTCCCAGGACGAGCAGTCTTATTGGATTTTTCTATGAAACTCGGAAGAGCTCGGACTTGTGCCCGGTTAAGGGAAATAGGCTCGAACCCTAGCTAACCCTACATGGGATCGAAAGACAGCAGTCACGGTCGGTACACTATAAGAATCGACACTAGTGTAGTATCTTATCGTATCTTAACTTTTCGGAGAATACAGGGGTAGGATTTGAAAAAGATTTCTTAAGAACGTAACAACAAATGTTTTTTACTGATAACAAATTGCAACTTGTCTAGCCCCCAAGTTAAAATATTGTTTCGGTCTAACTTTTCGTCATTTCCATTAAGGAATTATTAGAGTTATTAGCGTCCACAGTCTTCTTCCACTTCTTTTTGTCTGCTGCAAGGAATACTTACTCTTCATAAGACGTAACGACAAGACAACGAGTAACGCATATTTTGTTACGATTTTGAAATTTAATCATTCCAATAAATTTTAATTACCATTTTATATTTGTACATTTGAACAACACATACCAATTGACTATAGACGCTATGTCATAAGAACTAGAAATTATTATCGATTTTGTGGGTTAGCAGGTATATTTTGTCAAAGTGCCGAAGTGTGATGCGTCTGCCAGATGCGCCGGCGACGAAAGTGTCGACTAATGACTTGGTGGTGACGATGTAAACATTCGATGGGTGACACTGTCAAAATCATCACTACCTAAAAAATGGTTTGTATGTTCCACGTATAAATTTACAGTCTGTTAAAATAAAATGTTGAGTACAAATGTATATTGCAAGTAGAAAACGTCATCATACTCACACTGAGTAGAGATAATCACAACATTGCCATTTAGTAAATTTTTGCCATGTCTAAAACAATCATTTTTTTGAGTATAACTTTAAGACATTCATTAAATTATTGTGTGAATATAAATCATAAATTTCATCTAATATATTTTGTAGTACTTACTGCTCAATGGTGGAGTTATTCAGCATCTTGAATATCGTCCTACTAAACTTAACCACAATTTTGTTTCTTATAATTATTCATCCCCATCTCGTCCAGTCATGATTTATTACCCACAAATAACAATAAATACCTTTAAGTCAGTAGTTCGTGGCCTGAATACAGAAATGTTGCGTCCAGCACCGGCTCATTAAAATCACCATCAATCATTTTTCAAAACGCTGAATCACATCCAACTGATATCGTAAAAATATTTTCTGTAGAAGCTCAAATGAAATCAACAAAGAAAACGTGTAACCCGATATAACTCTGTTAAATGTTTACAAATGCTTTATGTTTGGCGAAATCAAACACGATTTGAGTGGCGCTCCACAAAAATACAAGCTAAGGGGAGGTAGTAGCGAAATTCAGTGTAAACAATAGTACAAAGACGAGGTAAGATTATTGGAGAATTTGTTTTAAGCCACTTGAGGCTCTTGTAAATATTTGGTAAGCTTTCGTACGCTTTACGTCTGCCATTTCACCTGGCTTCGTCATGACGTTAACGTTTAATGTTATTTGTTTTGCGATAGAATATCGAGCCAACAATTTTGACGTCCTTTTTATAAAATGTTCGAGTTCTTACGTATTTTCTTTCCCGGCACGCTCCTTCGTATCTTAGTTCATCGAACTTGAGATCATTTGTACTTATAACTGTTGATACTAAGGTCCTGGGTCCTCAGTCACTGTTAGTGTGTGTTCCATAAACTTCTAAGTGAGCATCGTTTGTGGATCTCATGTAAATTGTAGATGGAGATTGTATCTTATGTAAATTTTCATCGATGGATAATTGTCTTATTATTATTAGTCAGTCTTATTCAGTTAAACCAGCGTGTTCTATGTGGGACCAAATATTTCGGTTAACAGTAAGGATCACCTCTACTTCTCTGCCTGTTTTTTTGGAAAACATGTTATGTTATGTTAAATGTTAACTTTAATCTCGAATGTTGATTCTAGAAATCAAAAGTACAGTTTACAAATCCATGATGATGACGATGAGCAAATACTCAAAATCCTAAAAATATGGGCAAATATAGACCCAAGTATTGTTATATCTATTAAAATAAAGTAAATATAATCTATGTCACATAGAGCGTAAAATAATATTCATATTAAATGTTCCACTATGCTATTACGTTGAAAGCTTGAACATAATTTTGGGCAGAAATTCAGAGTAAACTGGATTAATTTCTGCTAATGGCCTGGAAGTGGTGACAGCGGTCGGGAAACAAATATCGTATGACTTCAATGTATTATAGCAAATAATTATGAATGTTCATTATGTACAGTCGGCTTTGAACTGCTTATTTTAGAAGTACTTTGTTATCTTCCATTTTATTATGACAAAATGGAACACATAAGTTATACTGTGTCACATACAATAGGGGTTCGATTCCCACAGGACACAAATATTAATGTGATGAATATAAGTCTGTGTTTATCTGTGTGTTTATTATGTATTATAAGTATGTATCTACAAAAAAAGTGTATAGGTAAGTATTATGTCTGTGTTCGCCCACTGCTGGACGCCCGGCTCTTCTAGTGAACGTTCCACAGAGCTTAAACTTCGGCTATACCCATCCAGTCACTGTTAGCGGTTACGCGCTACGTCCGATCCGAATCCGTGAAAATACGGTCCGGAGTAGTCGTAGAACTATTTGTATGGTAGTAAGGTGGAAGGGACATCGACGCACATCCGAATACCACGAGTTCAGTACATGATTCTGGACCCCCCTGCGTTGAAATTTTCCGTAATTTTTTTCATCAATTTTAAAAAAAAAATCTGCAGTTTTTTTTTACTTGAACGTGTAAAAAAACATTATTTCTATCTACCCAAATTAGATTTATAATTAAAAATCCATTATTTCATTTATTTCGGATCGCGCATGCAATAACATTCACCGCGGAGCGTTATAATCGCGTTTTTAGCAGTACACTGCGCGCTCAAAAATGACAATATCTGTAATAACCGATCATTTTCTACATTAATGACCTAGGTTTCCCTTGTCACGACGTTTGTGCGTCGATGTCCGGAAGGGACATCGACCGTCGTGCCTTCTATACTCGTTTGACATTAAAGATCCTTTAAATTCGATATTTTTGCACGAAGATACCTATATTTTGTGTTTGTTAGCTAGGCCGCCATTCTCAACCGTTACTCTATTCACTCTGAACTGTACGAAGGTCACTGCCCAGAGTTCTGCAAACAATCATTCCATTAAAAACCGAATTAATTACTTATCGCTGTGTTGTGATACACAAATCCGTTGTTCTTATACCCACACATGTTATTAATCAATGCAAAGCTCGGTCTTATGAAAGCGAACAGACAGACAGTCGTAAAACTCCTGATGTGAACTGATTGAAAACACGTTCAGACGTTCATCCGTGCGTACGCGCATGCTTTTAATTAGACGAGATATCATATGCTGCAAAGGAAATAGTAGGGTAGGTGGTGCATTGCTATGACGAATAGGGGACATTTTAATGAAGAAGTTTTTTGGCGATGTTTACACAAAAAAAATGTATCCACTTAAATATGGAAACCATTTTGTAGGTATTACTGTTATTCTGTTAAACCTGCGTGTTTTTTTGCTTTTTGAAACTAAAGGTTGGAAGCAAAGGCTTTCGAGTCCATTAATTTAGTACGTGTTTACCGCATCTTTAAAGTGCAGTGTGACCCCCTTCTGATAACCCTGAACCGAAAATTACAGATTGTAACGACCATAATACCATTTCAGTCCATAACCTTCTTCATTAACGACTCAGTGAGTTTTATACTTTTACCATACAACACGTAATATCTATAATCATTATGTCATAATGTTCACATTTGCTTAAATGAAATATTTACGAAACGCGCAAAAGGCAATGCCTTAAGGTACAATTTCTTTAACAGTTGAGCATTTAAATTCAAGTGCATAAATCCATCAGTAGAAGTTAAAAGACCATTACAAAACAATTTTGAAATTTAAATTCGATTATTCATTTTTTCTTCGATACGGTAGATAAGTAGAGGGTTTCTCCACGCAACATATCAGGCACCGGAATTATATTGTCGGTAGTAAGTTATCTTTGGTCGGCTACGGTTGCCATATTATTAACGTCAAAACATTGATATAACACGAGGTTCCTTTCCGCAGACATGTCTTCCAAACCGCACGTAGCAATCATCATTACGAATCAATCGTCGAAAGGCAGATGTGTAACAGTTACACTTCATCAGTCCTCCACGTATTTTTATTTTGAAAACGTTGTAATTTAAACACTACCGCCTCGCAAAACTAAAGTTTTTGAAGAAGGAATAAGGTTCAAAATGGAAGAGTGAGAAAACTGAATATCGGTTTGAATACGGAAAGGGTTGAGTGCGACTGGCTATCTCGACGTCATCCTGTGGATCCCTATATTTAGAATGTCACTTAATAGCGTACAATTTTGCAGGCAATACCGTCGATTGTGTAGGTGCATTCAGAGGAAAATGCTCGACGGAACGGAAAATTTGTCGCGGCCATTATTCGCACTAGCGCTTCGGACGATTAAATTCGGCTCACCGACGAGTTTAGTACTGTAGTGTACATGAAACTAGCTTCAATTGACACATTGGAGGCAGTTATCTCCGCACAATTGCATTCGCCGCTTCCTTTGAATAATTTTAGGGTTCAAAAACCCGAATGAAATAAATTTTCATACAGGAAATGATATATTCATAAGCATGAGAACTTAAACGTTACCAGATCGTGTGTGCTCGCTAAAGTAACCAAAATAATTCTGATAATTTACACAATCCAAAAGTGTTCCAATAAAACAATTTGTCACTGGCCATATTGCGATTTGAAAACATAATCGGTGAATAAAATAATCTCTCGCTCTCAAAACGCGATTTCTGAATCTGAATTCGATTGTAACCGAATTTGAACAGAATTGTAAGTGTAACGTAATACTTTGGCGCCACCTCACCACACTTTGGTAGCGTTTTCTTGGTTTCACTCAGCTGTCATAATGACAAAGTGTTTACAAAATGCTACATCTTTTTTCTTTACCCTGACTTTTGCATGTTTATTTGGGGGATTATCGGTTACTTTATGATCATTCTCCGAGTAGGTAAGCTGTCTGTGTTGTTATATATTTTGAGAACAAAACAATAAGTTTTTCGCGTATCTTTACATGAGAAGGTTAAGTAAATCTAATTTACCACCAACCTACGAACTTGTTTTTATTAAACATAATTCCAATGTCACTAAAGAACACGTAAATTTTTAATACTTACAAATGTTCATAAATCAATAAACGAAGAGCATACACGTCATATTACACGATTCAAACATTTATGCTATCTTTAATACCCCTTACGAAATAACAAGGTCAGTAAAAGATTCCGTAGTAAATAAAGAGATTACAATAGAAGGTTATTCAGGGCCTACTTTCTCCCGCGTACCTTTTTATCCTGACAGACAATAGCAGACTTAAGTTCGGCACCGTCTTCATTGCAGTAAGACTCCCAGCATTTATTCCCAAAACGACGTAAAGTAGATAAGCCCCTACCGTGTAGAAAAATTCCCTTTTAGATTTATCGGTAATCTCGTTTGTTACAGCTTTTATTGTTTCTGTGAACAATAATGAATTAGACTTACTTGCTCACATTATTTGCTTAGGCCCGGCGTCATTTTGTTTACTTTGGTAACTGCATATACCATCAGGGGAGAGTAGGGTTAGCTAAATCAATGCGGTGGGCGTTTTGCAAGGGGATTTCTAGATTTATCGTACTTTACTTTGCGTTGTACATTGTGCCATTTTCATTTGGGTCCGCACAAAAATCTTTGAATTCCCTTTGTTCGATTTAGTGAAACACAATTTCATCGAGTGAATCTCGTTATGAGAGACTTTGATGTAATAAAAGAAAAGTTTTTGAGAGACAGAAAAGCAATGTTAACATTCCACACGATGTTCGCGGCCATTTGATCACTAACGAGACGATTCCCGGAAGCTATAATACTTTGTTACTTTTATGAAATTAGGTTGTTATTTTTCACATAAATTGTTAGAAGCGTTTTAATTAGGATGTGGACTCTTCAACGGAATATGAAGACATTATCATTTTCAAAGTTGTCTTTGTAAATTAATTACTAATTGTGACAGACAATTCTTTTTATCAAATTATATAACGATGTTGAATTCTCAGGGTAAAATTAATGTGATTTTACAGTTCACGCTTATAAAATAAAGAACGACAAAAACCACACAAATGTTTTCCTTATGGCCGTTACAGATTCTTTTTTAAAGCGCTTTACTTAAACAATTTCGCGCATATTTAAATTAACCATTTAAATATTTCCCACGATGCTACATTTACGATGTATTGTCGTTGAATCAAAATATGCACGGATTTCTGTGTCATTAGCTCGTTGATTCCACAAAATTCATCTGACGCCTCTAATGAGTCGCATACATTTCGGAGGCGTGTTATGGAATGCAACGTTACGACATTCGGGGCCAAGCAAACCAAATTAAGCGGGCTCATTAGCGGCGTACTGGCATCTAGAACTATATGAGATAAATTCACACGGAATCAGATAATACACCATATTTGGATATTAAAACTATATAAACAACAACTTTAGTCGACTGTCTAGTGTGGGTGGTTGTTTCGGGTCTTTTACCGCATCGTTATAACTGTTTCTATGGTTTTATGAACTGGTTCTATTTAGTTCATAATCTGTAATTATTATTTTTGGACGTTATGAATATTAAGGTGCAATTTTTCAACGTATTTTAACACCAACGCGCATTCTAGTACTTTTCACTTTATGGAGCATCTATTTAAAATTCTATCACGCTTATATCACATAGGGCTAGCCATAATTGTACATACATTTTAATACAGAGCTAGCTTATTGCGAAACCGATCACAAATCCAATTGAATAAACCAATAGCACTCTCCTCCTCAACTTGAGAATCGAAACTAATATTAAGCAGCCGTGCTACCGTCCACTAGACCAATAATATCGAACTTTTTTTTTTTTATGTATCCTGCTCAGCACAGCGATCTGTTTCTCACATTTAGCTGCTAGATTCGTTGACCAGAGTCTGGGTATGACATTTGGCTAGGAGGAGAATCCATTGACCTCACTCACTATATTATGGGGAAACGGTATTGGAGGGTTGGAACACTATTCCTCCTCAGTCTTGAAAATATGGTACTACCAGAGCCCTTAAGGTTGGTTGCTAAAGCATTGACATGTTTTGATAGCTTTTTTTGGTATTTGAGACTCCTTATGAATATTTCTTGCTTGACAGATGTTAAGTTCAGGTCTCGTAGGATGTATTTGTTGCTGATGCTTTTTGAAATATTGAACACGAGTCTCATGGTTTTGGTTTGGAATCTATCGAACTAAAACAATATTCTTCTTTTTTTTATGATGGGGTAGAATCGATTTACACGAGGGTTGTCAATCAAAGGAAGGGAATGTTTGAATTGAGTACATTTGTTAGGGTTGACGTTGTTTGGTAATGCAGCAGGTGTTGATTGCAAGTCGTACATTACATTACATTCGTTCTCACCTTGAATATTAAGTTCAAATTTTAATAATTGAACGGACTTCGCGGTGGGTGACAGGTTCCTCTGTATGCCTAAGAGATTTTATCAACAGCATATCTAGTATGTAAGTCCACAAATAGACTAGATAGTCTCATTCTAAAAAACCTTTAGTTGACGGTGATTATAAAACGCGTAATGAAGCCTTCACGGTTGTGTTCAATAATGTGTACATTGTCACAGAGTATAAATTCTAATAAACCTAATGCAATCAGCTCAGAGTGCAGCATAAACACAGTGACCTAATTCGACAGTGGATACATTTAGGCTGTGAATGAGAATCATATATTAATAGGCTTGGGTGTTCTGATGCGTTTAGTAGAAACTCAATTAAAATTCAAACAATTCTGGTTATAATTTATAATGATTGTGATGTGCGTGTGTGTACACATTTAAGTAAGTACCCAGTAGAAAATATATGTTTATGTATCACGTAATAGGAGGCGAGCCTATTGACAAAGTCGGACATAAATCCAGACTCTGAACTGGAAATTTCACGGAAAATCAACAATACTTTACTTGACCCGGGAACCAACGCAGGACATCTAGCCTAGCAGTTGCTTTTACGACCACTGGACCAATAAGACGATTTGATTACATAATGTTTGGTCTAATTGTAGCGTTAATTTACTTAATTGTTTCCCAGTTCACGCGGTTTAATAATTTTCTGTGCTATTGTGTTAGTACACTGCGCATTAATTTTAAGAAGATTGGCGTCCACTCGTGCGAATTTGATGGAGCACAGTGAACAGATAAACACTGTTGAGGCTTTGTTATGACTATAGGATTAAGCTCAGTTACTCTGTGTTTAACATTTAACATGGAAATAAAGATAAATAAATAAACAAACATCATTTTATATGTTTATAAAATGGCAACTAAAATACTTACGCCAAATCAGAAGCATAAAATTGAAGACGACGACATCAAATTGAAATGAATTTAGATGAATTTATGGAATACATTATAATATATAATTTTTTTCAATACAAATTCAACATGTTCAATAATTTTAGTATCAGAATTTTGCTAAGTTTTCTATTTTGATTAAATATTATTTACAGCATACAATCTTCCACAGTTCACTAGCATCTTTAGGTCCCACGTAGAGGATAAAGCTCTGAGCTCTGTTACCTCCTGAAAAAAAAAACAAATAGCACAGTTCAACCTGTGAATCGAACTCAGTATCTCCAAACCATTGCCGAATATAAATATTTTGCTTCACACTGAACGAAAAAAACGAATCCCTAAAATAAAAGTGAGACGCGAAACACAACAATAAATTCCCAGTGATTCGATATAAATTTCGTTGTCCTTTTCTCGCGTTTGTCAGCCTGTACTTTGTCATTGCGATAATTAGGACGTACGAGTGTTTCTCTTTGTCTCAACATTTTGTTATGTTTAATTTCATTCGTTCAACCGTGACTTTGCCAATTAAGTCTGAGTGACGTCACTTATTTTTGTAGAGTTATACTTTGGCGCTGTAAAATCTTGTTAGAAATTGGCAAAAAGATATTAGAAATTAAAAAAATATATATGGCTATAGGGTTATTATTATTTCTTGGATGGACTGACATATTAAACAGATTCTTGTTTCATGGGAAACTAGCTGTTACTCCCTTCTTCACTAGCATCTCGAAAGTTAAAAGCTACACTATTTTTAAAGTTTCATCAAAATCCGTTGAGAAGTTTTTGCGTGAAAGAGTAACAACCATCATACATCCATCCTCACAAAATTTCACATTTATAATATTAGAAGTATTTCCTTGTGCAACATATTCGGTGACCTATTTAAATGCACTCACTGAATGCCAAGGCATCATTATCAGTAGGTATATCTATAGCTATTATATTATCGACTCACTGCATACTGTAGACAAAATCTCCTATTGCGTGATCTCCGTTTTTGCGGTTTGCACTCAAGTCTTTGTTACAACTCTATTATGTCGACAACCCATCTGACTACCAATCCGCCAACTGTTCGCTTTCCCTCTCTATGTACCTACTACATCACGTTCACGTTTGTAAGCTGGCTTCTGGAAATTAACACGAAGCTTATTTCCTTTTATAGTAGAATAGAAATATACGGAAATAAAAGAGAGTACCTAAGTACTAATGGAAAGTATAGGTACCTTAATTTATTTATTACGAATCCACCAATTACAGGAACTGAAAAAACTAAATTTATTAAAATCTACAAAATAAAGCACAGTAAATAAACGAGGGTAAAAAACATTCATTCACTCATCCGCAAACAGATCGCCTGTTGGATTAGAATCCAAGAGATCGTTTAGCGCGGCCAGGGTGCGAGGAATTGGCGACTTAGCATGTGCATCGTTACGACATGGCGGTACGGCAAACAGCCTGTGTTTTTTGCACCAGCTGTAATTGTCTGGGACAAAAAAACACGCCAGCAAGCGAAGCAGATCAGGAGCGTCAATAGCGCCAATTTTAGCTTTATGTACTCGTATATCTAAAGTATACAGTATCCAGATTTTATCGATCAATATTTGATTTTCATTATTAATCACATCTTATTAAGTACCGAATACAATAGATTAAGACCTACACAATGGTTCAACCGAAACAATCCTGTCTCGACTACTCACAAACATCCGTAGCTCCCCCACAATGAAGATTATACTTGTATCAAGCGACCGGCGTCCTACAAAAGCAGACGGGATCGTGACGAAACAATAATTATATTTAATAATTACCTTATCAAAGACGATGTAATTTGTTTGGGCTGATTCAATATCGATATAATTCGGTTAGTCAGCTGTCTGATTGATCAAAGGCCAAGAAAATAATGGTCTCACCATTTGTTCACGGTAATTAAGGAATTTTAATGAGCTTCGATATTTTTTGGTGTCTACTTTGTATTGAATATTACTGGTTATAGGGTAACGCTTTTTTAAAGCAGTTTTTCGTTTTATAATTTGAGATGTGAAAGTATGGGCTTTAAATACTCTTGAGATGGTATGGATTAAGTTGCTGATTATATTAGAGAGGTAGCTGATGCTTATTAATCGAGTCATCAAATCCAGTTATCAAATGTACATCAATGACAATCATTATGTAACCCCATAAAGCTTAAAAACCTGAGTAATTTAGCTCTAAACTTGGTTCCACCCACAGTTTGCTGGCATTGGTCACTGTTACTGGGAATCTCGCAGAAAAACCCAACAACAGTGCACGACCTCGGAAACGAACCCAGGACTTGTAGCGTAGCAGTAAGACCAATAGACCAATGAGGCATTATGTTATCTTTAGTGCGCATAAAAACGGATTAATATCTATCAGATGAAGAGCTTGCGTCACTAGACTTACCTGTTAGCACAGATATCTTATGACGTCATGACGACCTAGTTCTTTTATCACTGCAACTTGCACTTAGGTTTAAGTGTATAACAACAATGACGTCATCGCTATGAAACAACTTTATTAGTGATAGATAGCTCACCGTTGAAAGGCTATTGATGTGAAAAAGCTCTTAGTTTTTCACGAGAGCATTACGTAAGCTTGTAACCTTACTTTTTACGGGTTTTCTGGGAAAATTGAGGGTTGCATCATAGAGATATAATCCTGGATATTAGGTTAGTAATCAAAGTCGGAGTGATTTTGGTTATGATATTTATAGGTATCGTTTAAATAGAAAAACCGCAAAGCAAATTAATTACTTCATTGACTTTCTTGTTTGTATCATCTACACAAAAGAGTTTTTTGTAAAGTTTGGATAATGAATTGCTGCTCTCGTTAGCAATCCATTTTCTAACACACAGTTATATATATTACATATATTGTATAGTATATGTTTGAGTAAGAAAGAAAGTTTTATGCCGCCCATTGCGTCATCTTTGGAGTACCTACCATTCCTTGACATATTGTGTAGTGGAAAATATTAAACAAATAGTAAACATAATTATGGTATATGAAACTAAATCATTTGTTATTTTTAATGAAGGAAAAAATCGGCGGGCGGGCAGGATTCGAATCTGCGCCTTCTGGTTCGGTACACCAGACGCTCTGACCACTAAGCCACCGCTCGCCCTGCTCGCCAGTCGAAATCTTCCTCCACATTCTAATTTACGTCTTAAGGTGACGTAAATCATTTGTTCCTATAAACACATTATAAAGTTATATCTCTGAAGTATAATATATAGGATTACAGATTGGTTGGTGAATCAGACAACTTCAGTAGCAATATAAAGTTTGCATTCATTGACAGAAAAAAACGCATTCTCTATAACAACAGCTCGTTGAAAGTTCAGTCAGTTTCCAGTTCGATTTGGGATTAAACTCTTCCTGGTTTTTCTAGGAAAGACTGGCAAAAGCTATTTAACTTTGCAAGCAAATAATAGTTCGCTATCGCTCTCCAATTTGCATGCACAAGCGTGAAACGCAATAGGAACTCTGTTAGACATTTTGTTATACATACGTAATTGAGAAGTTTCAGTAACTGTTGGAATGAGTCGAAAGAACATGTCGCGGGATTAGTATCCCGAAAATTGGGAGCCTCGCAAATCCCTAAAGGGGTTGGAAAAGTTGTACTTTTGTTCATTTTCCCTTTTGCTTATAACAGTAATGAACGGTAACGGCCTCGATAAGACAGAGAGTAAGCTTTTAAACATTAATCAGCTACTGCTGACTGTTTTACCAGAATATTATCTTTATATAGGGAGTTTTTTTTATCCAATTTTATGAAGTAAAAGGGAGTTAAACTACTTCTATTTGCAGTAATGTAGTGCCTACTTTTGGAGCTTTGGAAACAGTTCAATGTAGAGTCTGTATTTTTATAGCTTCTAAATAGTTTACTGTCAAAGTGAAGAGCATAGGTCAGTGAAATTAGGTACGTATTTATTCTGAATGGGATAAGAATTGATAAATTTAAAATCCTGATACAAATACCAGATACCAGTGTTATGGCAGGTCAACCGTAGGCGTAGAATACAATACCAGGAAGACACGAACGGATCGTCTTGGTGACCCTGACCTACGAAATAATAATATTATGACAGTCATCTAGTCCTTTGCCAAGTTGAAGGCAACTCATCTTTAAGTACAAAATGAATTTGTATTTCGCTTATATTAAGTTTATAAGAAAATAGATTTCTATTTATTTATTTATTTATTTTTGGAAAACCAACAGCTATAAAAAAAAATGTAATAGTTAGCTTAGGAAGCATTAAGCCAATTATAGGTTTTCACGGATAGATATAGAAAAACACTTATAGTTACTCAGGCGATCTTATAAAGATGAAATTAACTCAAATATATAAAATACTAACAATACATGTAAATAAAATTAACTAGTACAGTTAGCTATATCAACTAAAATATATAAAATACTAATAATATATCTGGGTAAAACATAACTATTATTACAGTTAGCTATATTTTAAAGAAATCAAGGTTCAGCTGTCTGCGAGCTACGCCGCTCCTGGTATTAAATGGATCAAAGGAGTACTCTTTGCACAATTTACTAAAATAAAAGATAGAAATAATATTTTCATTGAACATTGTAACTTATTTTTTAAAGCTAAGCTAATCTAAAGAGGTCCTTAGATTAGCATAAAAATCTAACAAAACTAGCTATAATTTGTAAAAGCATAAAAGAATGAATACATCTGCTAATACCGAGCACTCCACTTAGTGAGGGAATGTTTTTGCAATTGAAAGTTCCTGTTTCGATTCGCCTCAAGGCGACGCTTTGAATATTAAATGACGAATGACCCGAATGCAAATTAAAAACTGCTTGAATTTTTGTTCCAATAAAGGAGTATTTTTTAGATCTATTTTTCTTATAAACTGAAGAAATGTAATAACAACGCATAATTTTTTCTTTTTAATTACTTCGTATTTTTGCTCCAATTTTGATAGATACGCTGGAACTATCTGTTGCGGTTGAATATCAGTATTTTATATCAAGTCTTCCCCTTCCTCTATTTCCTTCAATTTTCCCTTCTAGTATGATTTTAAAGAAGTTGTCGTGTCGTATCAAGTGGTCAAACATCTTTCCTCTCCTGTTCTCTATGGTTCTTAACAACTGTCTTTTCTCGTCTACAATTAAGAGGAAGGGGAAGACCCAGACGAAGTTTTATAGAGCAAGTGAAGGAAAAAGTGAGGAGCCAGTCGTATCAAGAGGTAAAACGAAAGGCAGAAGATCGAGCCGTAGCGATTGCTCCACCGACAAGAGCTGAGCTCTTAAATTTGAGAAGAAGATATCAAGTATTCCACAACTAGATTCTATGATCGATATTTTAGTCATTGTAATAAAATTAAATTTAATAGAGTAACCATGGAGTTTCTTGCCGGTTCTTCTCCATAGGAAATGACTAATTTGGAAGCGTGCATTTGAAGTTTCGACATTTCATAAGTGCCTGTTTAAGGTCTATGTGAAAATTAAACTATTTGGATTTTGATTTTGATATTTGATAAATTAGTTTTCAGGGCTGCTTTCTGACTCGCTTATCAACGGCATTTACAATATGTTCGCCCCTATTACATAAGATCGACACATACTGTGTTACCAGTATCAGTACTTACATTTCTACATATATATAGCCTCACGCCTGTTTCCCAAAGGGGTAGATTTCCACTTGCTACGGTCCTGGCACAACACTTTATCTTCATCTATGTTCATCAACCTCACCATGTATGCTCGTCGGTTTAGGGTATTCTTAATCTTGCCTTTTTTGAGAACGTCCGCAATTTGGTTGTGGTACGACCTCTTATGACTCTTCCATTTGTACTTAATCAGTACTTATTAAATACCATAGTCAAGAGCTGTACTTTACACTTATTTACTCGAATGAAACAGTAAAAAAAAACTTAATAATACCTACTTACTTATTTTCTCTACCTCTTTTAGTACCTAGTAGTAGCATAGTGGACTCGGACGCATCGTCCGAAGTCTTTTATTTAACGCAAACGAGCCGTGTTACTTGCTTGCGTGATTGTAAACAGCTTTCAGTCGATTGGAAACCTGAATTCCATTTTACTTGTGGGTAAATTGAAAATGGGTGTAGTGTTGAGATAAAAACACACCATCACGCGTGTATTCCCTGAAGTGTAAGGCAGAGGTAAACTAATGTACACTTACAGTTCACTGGTATAATTAGGTCCCATGTAGGAGGCGAGCCTATTGCAATTATTCGGACAAATCCAAACTCCGAGCTATTACTTAGAATTGTATATAAAAAATGGCTGAGATTTAACAAAAATCAGAATCAATGGAACTCGAATTTTGTCAGATTTCGAAATAAACTGAAACCATTACTAACGAACATTAATATTGTACACCTATGAACTATAACAAACAAACGGGTAATAAATTCAATATTAAAACGGCTTCCACTCGAATAGAAAACAATCGAATAGAAAATCGAATAATTGATATAAACCACGCGCTCATGCCCACGTGATTACTGATAATCAAGTTAACAATCAATGTCCATAAAGTATCATAATTTCGACGGCAATCATTCATATAAAGGGTTGCAAATGGATTCTGTATTACGATATATATTATCATCGTGACGTAGCGGGTTGGGGCTGGACAATATATCTCTTGGGGCGGTCAATGCCCATGATTCTGTTTTCCTTCATTTCTGACAGCGCGAAAATCGTCAAGGGCCATTTGTTGGCAAATTTACGGCTCATGAAGCTTGAATGTGTGAAGGGTTCTGAGAATAAATCCATTCAAAATGTTCTAGAGAATATAGTTTGAATTTAAATTCGAACAATGAATTTAAACACACACAACAAATTTACACAAACAATATTGTGTTTGTTATCTATGTAAAAAAAGACTAGGTATAATATTTTATACCAAAACGACTAGATTTGTTGTTAAATTTTTACGATTTAATTGTGCATATAATAAATTCATCATAATTAAATTACAAATCATTAATTCTTGTGAAGTGTCTTTCGCTATGAATCAATTTATTGACAATACACGATTAAATACAATCTACACTAATATTATAAAGAGGAAAGATTTGTATTTTTGTATGTAACGAATAAACTCAAAAAGTACTGGACCGATTTGAAAAATTCTTTCCATGTTAGATAGCCCATTTATCGGGGAAGGCTATAGCCTATATATCATCATGCTACGACTAATAGGAGCGGAGTAGTAATGAAAAATGTTGCAAAAACGGGGAAAAAATTATAAGACCACGCGGGCGAAGCCGCTGGCGGGAAACTAGTGTCAAAATAAATTAAATACAATGTGAATATTAAAATTAAATTATGTTATGTATGACTCTTTTGTTACAAGTATACAGCTCGAATAGGTTACAAATGAATAAAATCTTTCAGAAAATAACTTCCCTAAAACAACACACACCTCTGAAAAAAAAAACATATTCTATAAAACGTTTGGCGCTACCCCTACTATTGTCACAATGAATGCACCGAAAATTTCACCGTCGATTTCATATCGGTATCGAGCTAATCATCGACATTACACAGATGACTGATTAAGCAATTTCTCGCTCTACTAATCGCATGCGCACAGACGCATTTCATTACAATATATTAGGGAACAATAATGTAATTTAGCACACTTCCTACCGAATGAGGCAGGTATTTATCGTGGCTGTCAAGTGGTCAATGTGTGGTGTTGAGGGAAATATTCCATTTTAATTCAATTGCGCTGTTATTAAGATAAATAATGTTAACCACGCTATTTTTTATTAATTTTGACTGGGTAACAAATAAATCAAGTATACTTATAATGTCAGTGAACGTGTTAACTGTTTACGTTGCTATATAACAGAGCTCATATGTTTACTACAATGACTTAAATCTTCAAATATATAATTAATTGTAGCGTATCCTTAAATCTGATATATAATATTAATTATGTAAATTATACCTAAAGATTTTAGCCGATTCTTTCAAATGACGATTTAAAAATAGTACAAAATATACCTACCTCCTTCAGTCGCATATGACTTTGGTATCACTTTACACAATTCAGTAGATAAGATAATATACAACGTACATTTTCAAAAATATTATCGTACCTAATAACAGATATTCTAATATCTTGAAACACAATATTGATCCCCGGGACTGCCTCGGGCAACGAAGAAATCTAAGTCATGATACAGAAAGAAATTTAATTAAAAAACTTAATTTCGGAATATTGTATTTTTAAGATTGCCTACTTTTTATCAAAAATATTTCCTTCTTATGTTCCTGTGTGCTTTATTAAAAATTGATAATCGGAAATTAATAAGTACGTCCGTGCTTAATTAATGATCAGGGAAGGAATTTTTGATGTAGGTATAAATAATTTCACATTTTTCATCTATTTTTATCAGTTAGTGAAATAAAAAGTAATAGGCGTATCTTAATTATTTTTGTGACGTTAGGAGTAGAAAAATTAATAAAGCAAACATTTGGCCACCGCCACCGTAGCATATTTTGACATATAAATTTTTACTGGACTCTCGTTTTAATGCATTTACAGATTAATACTAGCGTTTTCACCATTTAGGGTGGGCTTAGTGATCTAATAATATACATCAAGCTTGTTGTCATGTAATGTATTTTACTACGTCTATTTTTCTTGCTACCTTGCTAAAAAATAACTAATACACCGTTACGCCGTGGTTGTTGTTGTTATGCATCAGGGATATATATTTCCTCCAAGCTGCAGCTGAGATATACGTTAGGGGACGCCCTTAGCTGCGGTTGCTTAGTTTATAAGTGTCTATGGCTGGAGGCACAAAAGGTGCCTCGCCACCAAGCCCGGTTAAGATTCTAAAGCTCCTGAGCTAGAATCTACATCCGTCCTAAAAAAAAAAAGCTGAGATATAAAATTTCTCATTTTTCCCACATAATAAAAGATTCCTTATTTAGCTTAAGTAGAGGAAGACCATCCAAGTTCGCACACGTAGCGCATTGTGATCAAAATAGGGAAAGTCGGTAAACAGGAATAGTACCGGTAGCAAAATAATTGTTGCAAGGATCGTAGAACTTAAACGGGGTGCGCTATGTCATTAAACTTTCCGCGTAGAAATGGTCTTTGCTGTCGGTACATTTGCATGTGCATTGTCAAACCGTATCGGGAGTTCGGAACGAACCTGACCATTGGGCAGCGAAACAAACTTTTGTCATCCCAGCATTTTCCATATTCCGATTTATACCGAAGAAACGAGTTTTCGGCTCGTTCATTGCTATGTTCGATGTAATTTGAAATCGTTTTACCAAGTTTGAACGGATGGAAATGATTTTGTCGTATGTTAAACGATTTGGTGCGGAAATAGAAAATGGGTGATTTCTTTTAAGTCATGTTTGAAATGTCGAACAAACGGTTTTAATAAGTGTTGGCTGGTGGAGCAAAAAGGAAAAATGAATTACGTTGGAATAGGGACGTACCATGAAATTACTAATGAATTTTCTGGTAAGCAGGATTTTATAGTAAACACCGACCCTATTATAAACAGAAGCAAACTTTGTAATTACTTTCCTACCGTAAATTAACAAAGTTAGTTTAATTTTTTACTAATACTTACCTATATTTTTATTACCAACCATGGTAGGCTGTCAAGAAATATGTGACACTAAAATAAATTGACGCATTTTGTAGTAAACATAGCTATAGTCGGTGGCACATTCTTCCACATTTTACCATTAAAATATTTCAAGCGGCGGGTGGTAAAATTAAAAATTTTCTCGACAAAAGAAATGTTTAGAAAATACCATGCAAGTAGGAGTTCTCGATAATTAAAATAACAAACTACGACCACGCTGGTTTTGACATAACGATTGACGTTTAATTTTAGTACGAAGGAACAAAATGGTCGGTAGCGGACAATGGCAATTGTTTAGACGTTATTTTTTTTAATTATAATGCAGAGTTCATAAATATTACATCTCAACCCATTTCCCACTAATGGAAACAGGGCGGCTCTTCTCTCCAATAAAGAGGACTATAGTCTATGAAGCTGGTCTAGCGGTGTACATTTTTTAAAGTTACCGTATTTTTTTGATCATAGAGCACTTTTTTTTTTTTTTTTTTTTTTTTTTTTTTAGGACGGATGTAGATTCTAGCTCAGGAGCTTTAGAATCTTAACCGGGCTTGGTGGCGAGGCACCTTTTGTGCCTCCAGCCATGGACACTTATAAACTAAGCAACCGCAGCTAAGGGCGTCCCCTAACGGGACTCGGACCTCGGCTTAGGGCGTTGCTGGGGGGACAGCTAGGGACAGCTGGATCTGGGTTGAAATTATTTAGGGACGAATTTAAAACTACTGGCTCGGCGCGGGCCGGCTCGAGCAAGGGACGGGGAGGGGTACCGTTTCGGGGTCTTCGCGACGGGCCTCGCCGGCGAGGACGGTAAATCGGATGGCGTCGAGCCTGTTTGAGTGCTTCTTGTGCTACGGTAATCGGGTCGTCAGGGTAAGTGAGTGCGTGCCTTGGGCGGCGCACTCTACTTATCAGAGAGGGTTTGTAGTCTACGCTACTGACTACTAGGCGGTTTGGGTGGAGGGGGGCCTGATCGAAATAACGCTTGGAGGCGCGTTTCATGTACTGCTTGATGGTAGGCAGTTTTAGGTCGAGGTGGAGGTCCCTATTGCGCACGAACCACGGGGCGCCCGTGGCTTTGCGCATAAAACGGTTTTGGAGGGTCTGCATCCTATGGATTGCGGGACTTTCAATGTGAGCGAATACGACGCTCGCATAGGTCATGATGGGGCGAATACACATCAAGTAAATTCTCACCTTGTAATTAAGGGAGAGTTTACTGCGCGCATTGAGTATGCCGTGCAGGCGGCCGAGAGCAAAAGCGTGCTCTCGGAACGAGAGTCGGTGATCGAGAATCACGCCCAGGTATTTGGCTTTCGGTTCCCAAGGGATCCGTTGGCCGAATAGGGAGATGGGTTGGACTTGAGTGGAAAGATTGGAACTCTTGTGGAAGAGAACCGCTGCACTCTTGGAGGGATTCACCTCAATTCTCCATTTCCTGAACCACTTTCCGAGGGCAGTGACCGAGGCTTGGAGGACTTTGGTGATATTTGTTAGGCTAATGCCGGAATAATAGATGGCCGTATCGTCAGCGAATAGGGCCAGCTGTGACTTTGAGCTCTTGGGAATATCGCTGGTGTACAGCGTGAAAAGGAGCGGAGAGAGCACGGAGCCCTGAGGGACCCCGGCTCGGATAGGATGAGGGGACGATAGCGTACCACCCTCAATGCGATAGCGAAAGGTGCGGTTTGACAAGAAGTCTCGAATGATGAGCACGAGACGATCCGGCACATTGAAGGAATACAGCTTGTATATCAAGCCATTGTGCCAGACTTTGTCAAAGGCTTTCGCCACGTCGAAGAAAAGCATGCCAGTCGTCATACCGCGTTGGAAACCAGCGCTGATATGTTCGACTATGCGATGCACTTGGTGGATGCAAGAGTGTTTGGTTCGAAAGCCAAACTGCTCGTCAGGAATGAGATTGTGGGATTCGGCAAAGTCCTTTAGTCGGGCATAGATTAGACGCTCATAAATCTTCCCTAGGACATTAAGAAGACTTATGGGGCGATAACTGGACGGCTCAGTCCTGGGTTTGCCGGGCTTGGGGATACCGATGACGGTGGCTTCTTTCCACGATTGTGGGAAGATGTTATTTTTTAGAGCCGCATTGAAGATGGCGGTCATTAGAATAATGAGGTGGGCGGGGAAGAGCTTTACCACCTTGTTGGTGATGCCGTCTGATCCGGGGGCTTTCCTGGGTCGTAGATTCTTAATGATTTTCTGGACTTCGTCCACAGTGACAGGGGGGACGGAGTCGTCTGGGTCGGGGTCAGGGCGGGAGGAGGGGGCGGGACTTACTGGGGCCGTAAGATTATCGGGGGATAGAGAGAGGGTGACTCTACGTTCGACTTCGGCGTTCACCTCGTCTAGGTGGGCCTGGTCTACTGGTAGAGTGCTGGGCGAGCATTGTGCCTCTAGACTGTCTGCTAGGCATTCGGATTTTTCGTCATCGTCAAAGGCCGGCCTTTGGTTTGGTCGATTCAGAGGGGGCATGGTGGAAACTTGGTCGGATTTGAGTTTCCTAGTCAGATGCCAGAAGGCCTGGTGGGTGGGCTCCAGGTCCTTCAGCAAGTTGTCCCAGCGGGCCTCGCGCAGCTCACTTATGCGTTCCTTTACAGCGCGCTGTAAGTTGCGCATGTGAGTGCGGTTCGGCTCGCAGGGAAAACTATCGTACGCTCTGATAGCCGCGTTTTTCTCCGTCATCAGCCTTCGTACATCCTCCGGCAGATTCCAGCGGTCATCAAATTCCTCTGGAATCTGTCGCGAACATTCGTTCAACACGGATTGTACGTGACCAGTGAGGGAGTCAATCGCGCCCGTCGCGTCGGCTACTGACAGTAATGAGTCGGGGATGGCGTCCAGGTGAACGGATGAAGTCGACTTAAGGCGTTCCTCGAGTTTACTCCAGTCCGTTATCACCTTTGTTGGAGCGGGCTGACCTGGGTCTAAGGGATCTGTCCTAGGGCCTAGTTTGATGACCACAGGTCGGTGGTCGGAGTCGAGCTCTTGTAGCGTCTCCAAGGAGCGCAAACCTAGGTTCACGTTCTTTAAGAGGGCTATGTCGAGTACGTCAGGTCGGTGGTTTACGTCAGCGGGAAAGTGGGTGGGCGTCATTGGGGCGACTATGTCATAGTTAAGCAAGGTGCTCAGATTATCCAGCTCTCTGCCTCTCTGGTTGTTCGAGTGGCTGTTCCACGCGATATTTTTCGCGTTAAGGTCTCCAGCTATGATAACTGAGTCACCTAAGCCTAGGAGGGTTTCAAGGTCGGGGCGGAGGTGAAGCCTAGCATTGCCAGGTGGGATATATGCCGATACGATGGTGATCGGTTGGTGTCCGGTCATGCCTACTCGACATATCGAGGTCTCAATATGCTCGAGGGTTGGGGGATCCATAGGGATGCAGTACAGGGACCTTTTGTAATATATGAGAGTACCACCTCCTCGAGAACGAGTCCTGTCATTACGCACTATGTGATAGTTTGCAATACCAGGGTTTCTCTTGGAGGGTTTGAGGTAGGTCTCCTGTATCAGGAATATGTCTATTTGATGATCGCGGAGGAAGGTGGCGATCTCATCGCGTTGGCCATGCATGCTGTTTGCATTGAAAAAACCTATTTTAAGGGACCGGGGTTTGGTTCTGCCTTTATTTACCGCCATTTGTAAAAGAAGCACTGGTGAATGCATGCATTAGATCAGCATTCTTCACTATAATTTCAAAGATGGCTTGACCGTTGCCCTCATTGGCTCTGAGGGCTTTGGCCATATTTGTTATACGTTCGTAGGGAACGAGGTTGAACGCCTTATGACAGGTGTCCCAGTCAGACAAGGGGGGTTGCGCGGGCATAGGCGCGGGTGCAGGTCGAGAGACCTTTGCGGGCTCGGCCGGGTGGGCTTGGGATGTTCCCATGATGGTGGCCTGGGAGGCCGGTGCGCGGGAAGGAATACCCATAAGGGGTGGGATGTTGGCCACATGTTGTGGCGTTTTAAGGGGCGGGAACGCTTGCTGATGGTTCAGTGCGTTCCATGGCGAGGGCCTTTGGGGGCTGAGGCGGTTTGGGAGGGCCGCCGAGGGGCTTTCCCTCAGGAGTTTAGCAGAGGCACGATTTGCATGCTTGCGAGGGATTTTTGGGGCTTTTGGGCAGCCTCGGTAGTTGGCCGGATGGCCTTGTTCACCGCACAGAACGCAGCTGGGTGGCTCTGTGCAGAGCGTCCTGTCCTTGGGACGACTGCAGTCCGCGGTAGCGTGATTGCCTAAGCATTTTACGCACCGGGATTTTGCGTGACAATTGCGGGCAGAGTGACCATAAAGTTGGCAATTGTGGCATTGCCCGATCGGACCCCCCTTATGGGGTTTTTCGATCCGAATGCCGGACAAGTGGCAGACGGAGCGGATATTAAAAATGGCTTTAGCAGCCTCGGATTGCTCGATGATCGCGAGCACCATGTTATATTTTGTGGCTCCGCGGCCACCGTGCATGCGATGGATCTCGAGGGCGGGAATGTCTTGCGACTTAAGGTCGCTAAGGATGTCCTCCGTGTCTATCTCCTTGGGGATGCCTCGGATGATTACACGGAGGGGTTTTTCAGACGCGAGCGTATAGGTGTGATAGTTCACCTTACGCTCGGTTAAGAGGCTGGTAAAGCCTCTGAAGTCGGTGGGGGAGGGGAGGATAACTTTAATACCCTCCAGTATTGTCCTGGCCTGGGTGTAGTTGATCTTGCGATCAACGCAGGCCTTTGAAATATTGACCCATGACTCTTTGTCATGGACAATGACGGGGGGTGGGGCTTTGTCCTTCTTGGGAGCAGTCGCGGAAGACTGCGAGGGCTGGGGGCGAGGGGCGGGGGAGGGATTGACCTGCGACGAGGTATTTGGGAGGGAAGGGGCTGGAGCGGTGTTGACCGTATCGGTCCTGGGAGCCTTGGAGGGGGCGGTTGAGTTGGCCTTATTTTTTCGGGGCCGTTTTTTCCCTGTAACGGGAGTGAAGCCGTCTGAGGCTTCGGAACTAGAACTGGAGTCCGAGAGGGACGACTCGGACTCATGGTCACTCGGTGCCGATGTATCCATCGGCGCCGGGTTGGGAGGGGGCGGTGTCTGAGAAGTCGACGCACGTGCGTCGGCATTCTCGGAAGCGGACAATAGGGACGCGAACCTATTGTTTTCAAGATTCGGTTTCGGGGAATCCGGGTCGTAATAATTCTCCGGGCTTTCCGGAGAATCGTATTGTCTACGCAGGTGTCCCTTTTGGGTGTAAGGGACATCTGGGTCCGGCGAGGCCGGGCTATCGGGGATGGGAGCGCGGGCGGGGCGACGGACTAACTCACGCGGGAGCTTGGAGCCATATTTGGCTACGAAATCGGGGTCCTTTAGGAGGACCTCGTTGAGAAAGGTTAAAAATAGGGCTTCAGACATCTTGAAGAGATGTCTGAGAGGGAAATTGGGGGCGAATTATTAGGGGAAAAGTATCCTACTACTATCGTCCCCGGGTTGGATAAGCCCGGGGTTGTGTGGGTGAGTGAACCCTCCCTGCCGGGTATAGGCAGGGAGGCGTGAGTACCTGTAGTGTGCCCTAGATTGTCTCCCGTCGCCAATCTTATTGTGCGAACGGGTTCCTATGCTCTAGTACCTAAGTACTAGAGGAGCTGAAAGAGAACGGGGTTAGAGCTAGGGTCGACTAGGAGACCCCCCAAGGCCGGTGGTCCTAGCTCCTTCCGATATATGCTTTGCCCAGAAGGGGCGCAGCGGGTGTATCGGGTCCACACCCCACTCGGTTTCGTTGGCACCGGATGGTTTCCACCGAGGACCACGAAACTGTGGATTTTACCCTGAAGGGGTCTAGAAACGCGAGCGAACCGTGGCTTGGTAAAGACAGAAAATCAGCCGCCGCCTTGAAAAAGGCAACTTTTGATCAAAAAGGGTTGCAGTCGGGTCGACTGCGAGGCACTACGACGGGGCGTAGCGAGACGGACAGAGTGGGAGCGCGCAGCGCGAGCGGTGCGTCCTCTCACGGCGAGCGTCAGCGGCGGAATGAGATAGAGCACTTTAAGAACAATACCGTTTATATAAATATAATAAATATTCTGAGACATTTTTACACAGCACCATCTAGTCCCAAGCTAAGCAGAGCTTGTACTATACATAAAAAATATTGGCAGAAAAATATAAATATGACTCATCTACTCATATTATTACCAAAAATGTAATACGGAACCAGCTCTAAAATCACGAAATGAAAAACCAACAGCTTTTAACTTCTAAGATTTTGTCAAGTTATGTATGTACAAATATTTAGGTAGAACTGTTAATTTTTTATAGCAATTTAGAGTTATAAACATGTATACAATAAATAGTTTTTGGGATTTTGTTGTATGTCCAAAACAAATTGAAACTTGAAACAAAGCATAGATAGCAACTTTGATATAGTTTTCCATAAAGACGATGGGATTTCCCCAATACCTACACTTTTAAATAACATTGCATAGTGTAAAAGTTCTTAGTCGGCCGAAGCATAAATTCGATTAAACTCAGCAGAAATTCGAATCTACTTAATAAGTAGAAAGGTTGTAAAGTGTAATTAGATACAAATTCAAGCTTTCATGTGAATTAGCATTCAGTACCATTCATCCTCTTGATTCAAGTAGCTATGAAAAGGCCTTGAAGAGGGTTTGATTAGGAAAACATTTTCTTCGTCTTGAGTACTTTTAACTGTTTACATCGTTTTAAATCCGGGGTATTTCTTGAATGATTCCTTTGAGAAAAAGTGAAATGCACTGTGCATTTTACCTTAATGAAATGCTTTTATTTAATGTATATTTTTATTTATTTGTGCCGTTTAAGTTAAGGTTTTGAAACTTTCTTTTTAGAAGCAGCTAAGTAATTACGTAAATGTAATGGGTATATGATTGCGAAACCTCGGTATCTGATTCCTTTAAGCTATTCTTTTAAGTTCCTTTGCAACGATCTTGCTTGATTCGTCAAAAGAAAAAAACCTCTACGGGGTGACTTAGAAATTGCGTAGAATAATTGTTTGTTTGTGCCTATAGTTTTTCCAACGAGAATCTGAATTATTTAACCCTAAAAGCATAATAGTTCAAAATCTCCCTATTCATTTTTAAAATTGTTATTTTAGTAAAATTAGCTTTAAGTATTACAGAAAATAAAAAATAAATCTGTACTACTTTTTAATTACTAAAGGATACAAACAATATTAGAAAAATCTAGACATCAGCTTCATAAAGTTAAAGAAGAAACCTAGCCGCCATATTTTAAACATCGAAGCAACAATATAAAAAAGCTAGTAGGAAAGTCTAATAACGCAGCCTTTTAATATTAAAACTTCAGAAAACAATTCGTTTCAATAATGGAGCATTGCCCGAGGGCAGCGTTCAAAATAAAGTATTTAGAGTAGAGCGTAGCACAGTTTATTACGAAATTTATCGTTACTCAAACTTTGTGAATCGATTATTAATTTTTTGTTCAGCTAGTTCGATTATTGTAAGGCGGATAATTGGAAAATTGTTCGATAACTTCATTAATTTGGAAGGTTTTCAAGATTAGTTTGTTGTTATTTAGGGCTATGGGTTTTACGCGTGCAATGTTAATAATAATTGTATTAGCTATGTGTGGTTTTTATTAAATAAATTGTGGTCTTTATTGCTATTATTATTATAAATTAACGTTTAAATAAGGTAGTTAGATAAGTAGATCAACATTTTTGTAATTAATATTAAAATGGTGCATTGATACCTAGGTGACATATTGTGTGAATTAATTTAAAACATTTTGCCACGAGAAATATTAAAATGGTTCATTGAAACCTAGGTGACATATTGTGTGAATTAATTTAAAACATTTTGCCACGAGAAATATTAAAATGGTTCATTGAAACCTAGGTGACATATTGTGTGAATTAATTTAAAACATTTTGCCACGAGAAATTGAGGCACTGTTAATAAATGCAAGTTTACTAGTAAGAGAACCCTCGGTAAAAAAAATACAGATCCTAGGCAAGAAAATGAATAAATACATCATATAAATATTTCATAATATTGAAATACTTTTAAAAGAAAAGCAATATTGAGTGCATCAACCCGCCTCAAAGCAACAAAAACAACCAACTTCGATAAAACAAAACTTGATCACAACAATCTCGTCAATGGACGTAAAATATTCAGTTCCCACAAAACATGTACATTTTATTGTGGCTAACATGACCTCCCTTCTTCAATATAAGGGTATACTGTAAAATTTTATTTTATACCAGTTACTTTGTCCATTGAATACACCTCGTATTATGCTAATACTATACCGTCACAAAGGCGAGACTGCATTGTGAACTCGCCTACAAATTTGAATAAATATAAACAGTAAACGGGCTAGAATGCATTAACGTTGGCTTAAATTTTAAAAACGTCTCATAGAGTGTTATGTATGGGCTCTTAAGCGCATCTTGAGATATCATTAGGGCAGTCGCAACGTGCCCCGGCGAGATTAAGACTTGTGCTATCTCAGAGATGCCACGACAATGCAAGCACTCTCTCACTTTGTAAGTTGGGAAAATTAAAATGTAGCTTAAATTGTGTATCCAGTCGTGGAATTGCGAACAACATTACCCTCAAATGTGAAGCATGCTTGGGTTTTGTTAGTTTAAAAAACGATTTTAGACCAGGTACCTAGTTGAAATATGGGGCAAACTAATAACATTAGCAAAGGAAAGTGTTGGTTTATTTGTTTGTTTGTAAATTGGTATAGGTATTTTTTTAATATAACAACCTGAATCTTATCTTATCTTACGGGGGCTGGTACAACCAGCAACACTTCGACCCAATGGGATCTTTTGTGTTGTCCCCATTACCGTATATTCCTTACTCTTTGAAGACGTGGTTTACGAAGGCGGCTAACCCACTGAGAGGAAGGAACCTAAAATCTTCCGGCTTCGGGTACCCGTTGCCGAGAAGACTCATCCGTTTCGTCGCCAGGACGTCACAATCGCACAGGATGTGCTGCATATTTTCCTTGAATTCACCACAGGCTCTGCAGTCATTATTCAAAGCTAGCTTCATTTTATGGAGCATGTCATTCGTGGTGTAGTGCCCTGTAAGAGCTCCAATGACAGCTCGGGCTTAGTCTCTTCTGTTGCTCAGAACGAATTTCGAGACTTTTGTGGTGCTGCAGCCGAGGAAACGTCGTGAGTGTTCTAACCCTAGGCTGTTGTTCCACTCCTCTATGCGTTTCATATCGGCATAGTCCTGTAAGGCCTTTTTAATGGTGCATGTCGGTAGCCCCATGCATGGTTCTGGTCCAATCATTGCATTCGCTGATCCTGTTCTAGCTAACTCGTCAGCCTTCTCATTTCCTTCGATGCCTTGGTGCCCCGGGACCCATACTAACTGCAGATTGTTCCTGCGACCAAGCCTGTTTAGCGTTTTAATGGCATTGAGGACCAGTCTGGAGTTAACTTTGTAGGAAGTTAGGGCCTTTATTGATGCCTGACTATCACTTAGAATATAGATCTTTTTATTTTCTATATTCCTTTTTATGTTTTCATCTGCACAAGCGATGATGGCATATATCTCAGCTTGAAAGACCGTGGTGAATTTACCTAAGCTGCTCCATATTTGTTGCGACTTTGAGTAAACTCCTGCTCCAGTACCAGATTCTGTTTTCGAGCCGTCTGTGTACCATATTAGGCTGTCCGTGTTTGGCGACAGTCCTTGTTTCCATTCTTCCCTTGTGGGGACGTACGTTTTGAAATTCCTTTTGAAGATTTTTATTGACGTCATTGCGTCATTCAGCATGTTCATCTTCGTTTCCTTAGGAGTTCTTTGTCAAGCTCCATTCTTGTGTGCTTTGTGATCGGCTTGTTGCTATGCCATACACCTGCTACCTTTAGCCTGTGTAAGGCCTTCATTGCTTCTGTTCTTATGAAGATATGAAGAGGGTTCAAGTTCAGTGATATGTCAAGCGCCTAACAACCTGAATAGTGGCAATCCTTCAAAATGTAGGCAGACCAGCAGTGATCGCGCGATAAAAATACTAACTCTCTTTGGATTAATCTTTTCGTGAAGTGAGTTTGAGATAACTCTTACATGAACGATAAAGGAAAACCGTCAAAATCTACACAACAAAGAGACCTGACTTTCGGTTTACCAATCTCCCTAGAGGTATATATATTATTATGATAATTTATAAAAACATATTTTTATCAGTAACCTCAACCGTTGAAAATATCAAAATTTCATCGTAACACCAAGAATAGTTCAGAAACAGAGACAAAGAGAGAACGAATAAACAAACAAATATTCATATCCTAGATGTATTTCCAAAACGCAACTAACACTACATCTGCATTATTACGATACTATTAAAGTTACTTTGCAATTAACCCAGAACACAAACACGACTCATAATTAAAACACTGGCTTACTTAAACATTTAGGTTATTCACAAACGGAAATCTCTACTATATAAGACGCACAGACTCTTAGCACTAATCTCACTGAACGCCTCCACTGTTTATCTTGCCTAGAAATGTCTGGCTGCATCCAAGCATAATCCCATTGCATACAGTAGTGCTGAACCATTAAAACGCATTAAAATGCATACAGCAGTATTTTAAGCGTGGTGGGCGTTAAACGTAGTGAAGAATGACCAATTTGTTACTGCCGTGCGTTTGTTCGGACAGAGAATGATGAAGATTTTATTGTAGGAACATAAAACGGAGGAGTAGGTGTGTGGATTTCTGTAGCAATAAGTTGCAAAGCAACAAAAGATGCCACGGGCGGCACCCACGCTTGCACTGATTGTCTAGTGCGCGGAGATAACTCAAGGACCTTGTGTCTTGTGTCTTGTGTATTAAAAAGAAAAATGAACAGGAAATGTTGTTCCCTATTTGGAACAAATATTCACTTTCTTGTATTTATTTATTTAGGAGAAGAAGTAAAAAATAAATAATAATAAAAGGAGGTCATCGAAATCGGCCTAAATGAGGTACCAAAGGTACACTTATTGGAAGAAATACCCTATATTACGCTGGTTAATACTCTAGTCGTACTTTTTAATGGAGACTGGGGGATGGACTTTTAATTTGAGAAAAATCACGCCATTTTTGCACACTAATTATCTGTTTCGTAATGATTTCATAGTAAAACAGTGTCAGTGTCAGTTTCGGCATGTCAAACGCACGCCCTTAAGGCACATTATTATCAGTTTCATATTGCTTTCATGGTAAAAACTGTCAACTTGACAGCTGTCATGTACTTCCGGTACAAATTTGGGCTGAGTTGTATTGGCTTTTGATGATCTCCTTTATTCAGTCTTTTGTGACATAATGGTTTAGGTTTACATTAAAGATTTTTGTAACGTTATAGAAGCGACTTGACTTAATGAGTAAACGGTGACCCCCAAACTAGACGAATATAAGTCTTTCAAGGTACAAGGTTATTTGAGAGTTAATTTTATTAAATCTGGTCCAGCTCTCTGGTCCCATCTCTAACACAGCTGCTGAGCATGAAGTGCTAGGATTGATTCCAGTGTAGAGTTAAACTATCGTTTAGGCTTTTTATGAAATTTTCAGTATGTCCCGTTTAAAGGAACAGGCACAAATTCATACTCTTCTAGTCTTCTTTTAAACGGGACCTAATAACATACCGGTAGATTGTCGGTATATCAGTACAGTTTCATCTTTATTTCTTCAGGGATTCAAACTGAGAATATAGTATTTATTATTATTGACCTACTAAAAACTACAACATTAATAAACGGAACTAAAATTAAAGAACAACCTGTTGCTCTAAATGTTCTTACCAAAATAAACATAACTCTATACTTTACTTGATTTTGAATTTGCACAGGGGATTACATAACAAACAATAATAATAATATTCCTTTACCATCACTTAATCTCAACTGCGAGTGGGTAGAGTTTATACTCCTGATCCACTTTATACTTAAAAGGGATGAATATTATTACAATATCAAATGCGAGTAGACATGCAATCCACAGAGTTCAATCCCGCGAAGCTTAGCTGAATATCGAATTGCAAATGGCCAAGGAAAATGTAGCATTTAACGCTTCGCCAACTGCGAACGACTTTCATGACGGTGCAGGCTGCTTGCGTCGAATGTAGGCTGTAATTTTGTTAAATATCGCTTTGTAGCTTCAATGCAAATATTTTACCTCCTTTAAGTCCATCCGAGAAAACTTCTCAAATATATCTACTTTTAGATAGACAAACTCTGATTTTGGTTTTTCTTCCGCTACAATATTTAGTTAGATACATACTTTTTGTTTTCAAATTAGAAAGGAAAAGCTAAAAATTATTGCAATAAAAAATCGGTTCTTTCTCGAACAGAAAGTTTTAATTAGTTCCATTGTAATATTTAACATCAAACCAATATTAATGAACTACGGACTAGTAAGTAAACGAAAAATAAACAATCACACTTCAATCGCATGAGAAAGAAGTGCAATATTGATAGGTACTCCTTTTATATACTTATAATAATATATTTTGCAGATATACGAATTTAACAAAATTAAAGCTAAATTCGTCGTATATAAGCCGCACGTTACCAATGCTCGCAATCAGGCGAACGCACGCGACAGTGTGCGGTTGCGACAGAGGGCAGCGCCGTTCTGGGGCGGTTTAGAATATCAACAATACTTAAGCGTCCGTGCCGCCCTCCAGCGTCGAGCAATGCTCATACTGCATTTACCAGATGAGCTTTCGTAATGGGAGCTCTGAATGCAACAGCCTTCCTAGAAATGGAAACTCGATCAGCCCTCGAAGATGCGACGAGTATGTGTATCACCATGCTTGAGATTCTATCTACATGATAGGGGAAATACGAAATGAACGCAATGCCTTTTAGAGAAATGAGATTTTTAATGCAATTTGTTTATGTAAGAAATTTTTGTGTATGCCAGGAGTTTTATACCTCCTTTTACCAGTATCATAACGGTGACTAGAAGATATTATCAATTATTTAGTATTGACTGATATGAAGTGGAAGTCTGTGGGAGTCCCCTTTGTTATGCAGTGGTCATTTTTGGCTGATATAATGATGATGATTGCCAAGAATATGTCAATCATCATTTGGCGTGATATACGTAGGTATATTATAGGTTATATTTTACAATGACTGCAACAAGTAACAAAGCAACTACGTACGTTAAAGTCAAAAATATGAAATCCTTTGAAACTAACTGCGTATAAACAAAGGCTGTAGGATTAGAAACTTGTTTGCGAATAGCTTGAAACATTCCATAGTTCAAAAACAAAATGAAACTAAGAATGCAGTCTAGGTCCCATTCAAGTAATTGGTGGTCCACAACTTCAAGCATAACTGCTACCATAACCATTTTGTTGAAATTTCCTCCAAGTTACGCATTAAAGTAATATCCTACGTACTGGGTAAGAAAATTGGCCGCTAGATGGCGTTCCGAGTCGAAGTTGAAATAAAGCCGTAAAGACTTTATACATTAGACTTTTCTATCTTTGCGTTTACTCGTAGTCATTTCGCAAGTTTAGTCGAGTGAAGACGTCTGTTAAGAGAGTTGGGACGAAGTTTCCTGATTACCTTCCGTCGATTCATTTTAATTTTAATTGGCGAGTACGTTTAATTTGATGTGTCATGTTTTACCTTCTTTATAGAGCGGACAAGTTCAGGATAAGCCGGGGTTGCTAATGAATCTGGGCTACTCCTTAATATTGATTTGAATCCCTTTAAGTAAGGTATTAATTATTCGTACAAAGGACGAAGGATGTCGATATCAAAAGCAGAGCAAGATATAATTATATCAATGACGAGTAATTTATACTATAACTACGGTGCAATAATTGGTGAAGTTTTAGTATATAATATTTCGCATTACAGTTCGACTTTCGGTGTAAAACTAATCCAACTAAAAAACTATATTCTATTAAAAAAACACCGTGACGAACTCGCTTTTTAAGTTTGGCTGACGTGAACAGTCAAATTTTGAAGATTGAGTGACAATGTATAAACAAAATCATCAATTTAAAAAAATCATAAAGTTTTTTTTAATAAATTTCTCTTTTCTCTTCTCCACTTCAAAAAGATGATCCAATATTATCATCGTTATAAATTCGCCTGCAGCACCCGTTTGGCCCTTCACTAATATGTTTATACTTTAAATTATGCCTTCGTGATTTTAGGGAGATATGGCCATGAAAGCACCCTGGGGGACCTTACGTAATCTTTGAACCGGCCACTTTACGTTCAAAATCTTTGTTTAAGGGCCAATTGCATTACAATGCCTCCAAGGGTTCTATGCAGGGGATCTGGAGTACTCATACAAATTTGAAAGTATGAAGAACAGGTACGCATCGAAGTGAATACGAAACAAGTTGCTGAATTACGTGTTTTATGTTTTTTCTTTTCATGTTTTGCTTTTTTGAATACTGAGCGTGCTTCAAAAAAATGTATGGAAAACATGCCAGTATTTCGTTGTTATTTTATTTTTAAAGTTGTTTTTTCACTTTATGCGCTTCTACGTTCTTTTTCAGAATTATGATTTCAATAATTTTTATCAGGTAGGTACCTACTAAGGTAAATTATATTAGGTATATACTACGTTAGTAAATCATCACATTTGCATAGTTGTTCGTATACCAAAGGGAGTGATGGCTTAATGTGTTTTGCAAGATGGTGGCCTCGATGTGCTAGAAATTGTCACCCATCTATAGACTGACCGTAGTAAGCACAGCCTAACCATAAAGTTTGAACGACATCAACAGTGTAACTTTAACTTGGATAACATACCTCATAATTATGCTCAAGTAGGTACTTATTTTGCAAATAATGGTATACCCACACCAAACGTTATTATTTAAAACATTGACAGTTTTTTTGTCATATTTAATCCCGTTACTGATTGGCTGAAGACGCCCTTAATGAATATTTTATTTATGACATTTAATCCTTTTACGTCAGAGGGATGATGGGGAATATTCTGGAAGCTATACCGTTTTACGATTGCAATTTTTTCGGTTGTAATTCTTGGAAATAAAGATGATGGAATGTTATTTTGATTTATTTTTACGAATTAATAATAATACATTTATTATGATATTATGTTTTGAAGGCGGAATATTAATTACAGTGGTATCATTATCAACGAGCCATGTACTGTCCCACTGCTGGGCGTGTGTCTTCTCTCAGAATGAGAGGAATTGGGTTATTTAAGTAGTTGGTCAGTAGACTCGATTCGAGAGACTTCGCAGGCCGCTAGTGTAGAGAAAATTCCTGAGACAAGTTTCCTCAAGATATTTTCCTATACCGTGTAAGCAAGCAATAATTTATTATTACTACAGAAAAAAAACATAACTGTAATTTAATTAAGTGGTGTACCGTCGCATCCCTATGTTATCACTGTTTAAAATGTGACTGTGTCTTACTAATAGTCAAAGCTATTTATTATGTATGTGCACACACATTCCACATAACCAACTGCCACAAACTACCACTACCATTATAATCAGTACAGATAACATTGTTATGCCCTACCACGTGACTTAACCACTTAAGCTCCTAATTGGATCATTATCACCAAAAATGCTCTTACTCCTCTTCAATTTTAAAACCAACCGGGGTAGCGCTACGGTCAAGAATATCCCTTCGAACCGAGCACGTGCATGTCACGTGACTTGCCGGATTAACCCGCAAGCGCTGCGGATAATTAACTGCACAAAATACTGGCAATCGCCCACGATCGATGGCGTGAATATACGGGCCAGAGGGATTGGACCCAATTTGACGGAGGGCCGTCGTACGCGAATCGCATGCCTATTATTTTTCTGATTATTGGCGATCCTTTTAATTGTTAATTATGGCGCTTATTAACGTTGTTTTTTACGAATTGGACCGCATTTGACTTATTGTGTATTTATACATTATGAAGTGTAATACTAACAATCCATACTAATGGTGATATCTTATAAAAGCGACATTAAATCCGTCGGCCCGTCAGTTATGTCTCTATTGGTTTCGCTATTATTAACATTTCATCTCAATGCTGAGCCGGTTTTGATAAAAGGATATAGCTTGTATCCTGAGAAAAGACAGGGTATCTTTTGATTTTAAAAACCAAAGATGAGACAGCCAATGAGAGTTAAACGCCTAGTACTTCAATATTAAACTATTAATAAAAGTAAAATACTAGAATTATTGATTCTTAATAAATTCTAGTATCGCTGGGCATTTCAAATCTAGGACAAGACCAACGTTTTTCTTCTATTTAATCAAAATCTACCTAACATACTCGTACGTTATTCACTTTCATAAAACCTCACTTATGGATGTCAACAGGCTCAGTGCAATCGTGTCGTGTTGCTAAGCCCACCAGTTTGTAACTCAAGAACGTTGTCAGCGTCAAGTGTAAGGTAAATCCCTTGATTGACGAAATTTTGTCCCCTCGCGTTTGGAGGGTTAAGAAGATAGAGGTGTCTTGTTACTCACGAATTTTCCTTTTAATGTACGAAAAGGCTTTGCTCAAGGAATCTTTGCGAAAATCGATCTTTAGTTTTGAAAAGTTATTTAAAATAGATCATATTTTGAATTAATTCGGTTAAAGTTATTTCGAACTAAAATGTTTAAAACAACTTAGATTATCTGTACTAATAATCCACTACCCTCACTAAATTACTATCGCTTTAATCCAAACCTATTGTTTAGAATGCCTACGAAATTCCCCAATTCCGAAGACGTCTTGGAATTTCAAACAAAGGGTCGTCCACAAAACTATACAACAAAAACATAATTAACCCCGTGTGTTGGCACAAACAAAGGAAATGCGTGGAAAATTGTATTTTTTTATCCGTCTATGACGTCCACACCGGGTGTATAGTCGGCTGGGTTTAATCTACAATGTTTACGCACTGTTTGAGTTCAACTACCGACACATGTCGAAATGTGGTCCTTTTTCCTGTCTCGTTTATATTGAGATATTCCCAATTATACTACACATGCTTCCGACATAGTGAAGGACCTGTAATGAATAAATCATAACGTTTTATTTGGCTGAACTTGGTAATTAAGGACTTAATTTGTGTATCCTTTGGTAAGGATAAGCGACTCTCCTTTTCCTTGGATGTCTTATGACATTTTTATCCGCGTGTATTAGTAGATTACTCTTATATGGCTTCAGGTAACATCAGAAGTATTAAAACTGGAATAATTATTGTGATATCTGCTTGAAACATTTTTTTCAAAATAATTTTGACTAGTTTATCACAATGCATGTTATGCAGAAATTTCATTCGTTGCTTGGATCTGATGTTTATAATATTATAAACTCGAAATCAATAAATTTAAATTACCAATCTATCCATATGATCATTACCGAATTAGCATTTTCCTTCAATATAGAAAATTAGCTCCATTAATGTGTATATGAAATGCATTGTTAACTTCATAAGGGGAATATAAACAGCTAATGCTTGCATTTGTACCGCCATATTGGCTGTTTAGACGGCTGTTTACCTTTCTAAATGAGCGTCAAACGAGAACATACTGTTATTGGGAGCGTTAACGCAGCGGTGTATCGATTTATTGTGTTACGTAGGCGGAAAAAGCACGTTCTATGTAACCGTGGGAAATCACTATAAAAACACTATCAAAGAATATCTGCGGGTAAGTAAATCAAGGGTCAATAAAACCGACCTCTATTAAGTTTCAAAGCTATTAAAGTAGATATTCTGTTTCTGGGAAGATGTCAAAAAGATATCTTGGTAATCTTATTCGTAATCTTATCCAGAGCTTTAATATTTTAATTGGCTGATGATAGAAAATCCTTTTTAATTATGATGGTGAAATTTCTTCAACATTAACCATTTTCTTTATCATAATATACGGTCAGCATGACCTGTGAGCACACATAGGGACCTACACAGTTCGTTTTATTTATATAGTATTCTACGAAATACATAAAGTATCTGTTAAATACAAGTACACCTATGTAGACTCATACTATCTGTAACTTTATGCTGCTACAGATTAAAATTGCAAGCAGTATAACTAAAAGAAATTGGCCGCTTTATTCTATTGCATTGTAGACATTTGAACGTGCGAAAAATCTTTGTATTACGTATAGTGACTTAAAAAATATTATGATTAAAAACTAACATGTAAGTATTTATAACTATTCAATAGAAATAAAAGTTCCTAATGCACTTTTTACTTAAACTAGCTAAGTACTTCGAAAAATCTAAGATTAAAGTGCTTACTGAATTACACTCGTAAAATGATGAAGTCACATTATATTTATTATTCTTCTGACATAAAAGTACTAAACACACAACAGTTTTAAAAATAAGTTGCAGTAAATAAGTAGTTAAATAGTAGATTTTAATTAAGATGACAGTGACGACATCGCCGTCTGATTGCGGGCGAGCGCGGGCGTTTTTAATAGCCATCATATTTTTGAACGGGGGTCCTAGTGTGAACATAGTCTCATAAAAGTGTTATGAGTTCATTTCTAGGCGCCGTCCTGGTTACCCTACATGTTACTGAGGCTGTAAAATTTTGACGTTGCACCGCGGAAATTAACAAGCTATGTAATTGCAGTGTCTATATTACATTGTTGCAATTTTATCTGTATTGTATTTGGATATAATGATTTTTGAACTTAGTAACTAGTTTTGAATGACTCCTAGAACTTAAGACAACGACGTGATTACGTATGAAATAACGTTTGGAGTTCATGAATTGCGCAGTCAGCTTTACAGTGGCGTCGCAAGTTCGATTCCCGCGCGGAACCCTGTATGGTCTACAGTTGCTCTGTACCTAGGTATTTATGTATGTGGATTTGTGTGAGTATAGTCACTCACAAATCACGATACATGAGCAAACCCTAGTACCTTTATATAGTTGTGCCCCCGGCGTTGCCTACTTTCACACATTTCCCTTTTATATACTACTAAAATGTGGATATCAAACTCTTTCTGATATCTAGATTTAAAACAAATTTTCTCAAAACTTTTCTATCCCCAGTGTTGAAACCTGTCTTAAAATTACGTCAACAGCAATTTTAACTTGAAACGGATCCTCAGGCGTCAAAGTTGAGCTATTGTAAATGTGTCGAGGGGCAGATAAATATATTATGTGTCCCTAAAAGCGTAAGAAATCCGTAGATTTGTAAAGTTTCCCCCTTTATGACGGGTGAAGCGCCCTGCCAATGTTTTCTGCTTGAACGATATGAAAAACTTTATACAGCTTCCTTTTTTTCTAATCTCAACCTTAGTAGCTAAAAAGTAAAGTTTAAATTACTCCTTTGTTTCGTAGTTAGAAAAATTCATTTGCGATTGTAGTCGTCAGTCGTTTAACATATCTTAGTTTATGACTGAACCAAACGACAGACAAGCAAACTATTTATGGGCATCTAAAATTTGAGGCAGATTGCAACGTCTTTTATGTCTTAATTTCATTTGGAAGTTAGAAGTTTTGTTTATTACTGTACTGTGGAATGTTTGCGGATACTATTTTTATCTTTACAATCTTTTATAGTTTTTTTATACTCGCTGGTATTAAAAGAGTTTTGTGATTTTATTCATAGTAATTCAACAATTTTAATTCACTAAAAATGTCACTAACTGGTGGTAACTTTCATTGAAAAAAATGGCTTATGAATTCGTTATAATAAAATTTGTTTTTTTTATATACCCGAATAATTTTACTTATTTTAATAAAAAAAATTGCTTCCGAATTACTTGCGTCATTTCTTGATGTCGTAAAAACACCACGTCAAACAATATGTTGACGTCGAATTTGTTGAACAAGTCCAGTCAAAAAGGTTTCAGGGATCAAAGCGAACCTTAATATCCTGCTCGGAGCAGAGCTGAGTGTAAATATTAGTGACGTCACAACTGTAGTCGATGCCATATTACATAGTCGTGTAGGTACTTATAATGTGTTTAACCCTTGTTTGAAGAACATTTTGAAACACAAAAGTAAGAAACATAAACAAAGAAAATGGAGTTCAACTGTTACTTATATATTTCACTACCGCTGGATAATGGAACCAATATTATCAAATTATCCGTTTATCTGTCAAGTAATTTAACGGGAACTTAGTAGGTGGTAAAACAGGCCCCAAGTAATAGTTGTTATATCTTACTTAACCTATAACTTATATTCAATATGCCAAGTCCTCGGTTTCGACATATTTGTCAAATTTAAGATGTGTTTGATAATAATAATCAACCCATATACTGTCGCACTGCTGGGCACGGGTTTCCTCTCAGTATGAGAGGGATTAGGCTATAGTCACCAAAATCTCTCAGATATGCAGATTTCCATACGATGTTTCCTTCACCGTTAAAGCGAGTGATAATTACGCACATGATTTCGAAAAGTCAAGGGTGTTTGACTTGCATTTATTCATGCCAAATAAGTTCACTTGCATATTATCAACGTAAATCTAGTTAGACTATCACTAGTGTATGCGTAAAAAAAAAAAAACTGATTAAAAAAAATCCTCTAAATGCAAGTAAAGTACAAATTTAACATTTATAACTACTAAAACTGCGACTAAACATTACTTTGACTGAAATCAGCGGATCACAATTAACGTGATACGCGTCAGAATCATTATTTTGTATTTTACGAATATATACAATGTAACAATATAAACAAGGAAACGATATTTTTAGTAAGTAATAAACAGTCAAAACTCTTCGAGTTTTTAATTGCGAATTTCAAAGTTAGAGAAAGTTTTTCATTAATTATATCACTGTAAATAACAAAATACTTTTGCAAACTAGATCAATTAGCACGTTTTTATTTACAAAACTTCTATTGGGGATTGTCGATTAAGTTTGGGGCGCCAGTTGTGTCGCCAACAATTTGTTTTAATGACCAGCGTCGCCCCATAGTGATGGCGCGGAAAAACTGTGACTGGCAACGTTTCTGAGACGGTAATTTTTCATGTCGTAACCGCGATAAGCGTGCGGTCAGGTGTTAGAATGATTTGTGACCGCGTAAGTTCGACCGCTGCCGTCCTGATGTTGACAAACACTGGCCGAATTAGTTCGGGAGCCGTGTCTTTATATTTTTCTTAGATAGCCTTATCTTTTTGATAATACTGTTTTTGTTTGGTTTGGAGCTACCGGTGTACGTGCCGCCGTGTACACAGTTTACTAAGATGTTTAGCTAACTTTATGTTGCTTTTAGTGTCGAAATATTTGTTTAACGTTCAACAATATACCGCATACAACCACATGATATTGCTTTATAGCCTTTAAAAGTTTCAACGTTACAATCGCAATAAAAACCATTGTCGTACAAACTAACAAAACAAACTGTACTAGGAAATAAACAGCAAAAAAAGCGGTTCTTTGCTTGAACTCGAGTAGCACTTTTAATTGGGGGTGGAAATTGTGATTAATGCCATCAGATAAACAGAAAGTCGTGGCGGTAGCACGAAAGAGGAAAAGAACCGGTTTTCGTTCGAAAACCACACACATTAACCTAATTCGTTTTAATTGTGCGAGCTAATCGTTCGTAAGGATTTATAAGTAGGTATTGCGAGTTGATGTGTATATTTGGGGGTTGATTTATGCTTCAACATTTGGCCTCGCGTCACGTTATGTAGGTGAGTGAAAGGGTGTAACGTTGTAATACGTGCGTCAACACCCGCCCGTAAAAGTCACACACAACAATATCATTAAGTCGAATTTATTTACAAGTGCGTAAATATTTTTTATGACGTTTCGTCATGATAATTTTCACGCTCAACCCTCTTAATTTTTTTATGGCCACGTAATTTTTTTAGATTTATAATACCTAATGGAACGCGTTAATTAAATAATAATAATGGCAGTTTTATTAAATTAGACGTAAGTAGTCCTTTTTGGAAACGAAGATCGCAATTTACACAACACAAAAATAATAACATCATACCTGATCACTTTTGTATTTCACATTTAGGTACCGTTTTTTTTTATGCGGATAATCCTCATGGATGAAAAAAGATGCAAAACGATCGTAGGGCAGACCACCAACCCGATGGTCGGACGATATTGTGAGTAGGGAATCTGTGGGTGCGACTTGCACAAGATCGGCAACAGTGGCGTAATATAGAAGAAGCCTTTACTCAGCAGTGGGTGTTACAGGCTGAGTAGATAGATAGATAGAATTCTCATGGATCAGTGCCATGTGGGGAGGTGGCAGGGTATCTCGGACTCATACCGAATAAAAACCCCATTTGCCTTGCCTAGCCCTATTTAGTCATGGCTTGGGGTCGAATTAGTATGTATATTGTATAATCAATATCATGATATTGATTTCATTTTTAGATATGAGAATAATATTACCTAGCGATATTTAATATCATCACGTCATCTAGCAAAAACCGTAAATTATTGACTTATAAAAGTGTTTATATGCAGAAATAAATATAACTTTTACCATTTCATTTCAACCTCTTAAAATTGCCTTTAAAATATTTTCCCCTAAAATTAAAATAATCTTTTATTTTGAGGACACTCCCAATAAAAAGGTAAGTATATAATACAGCTCATACTAACACAGTAATTTATTAACTCGATAAAATACTTTCAAGGTTTTCACAGTAAGGTATTCGACTTCATTATTGTATTTCCATGGATGGTAATGAGTTTAACAAAGTATTCGTGGCCGCAATGCTAAAATATTTCTTTCGACTGTTATTGGTGAAACATTAGAAATAAATAAGGCATTTCGCCAGAATACCGATAATACTTCAAATGACATTCCAACGTAACAAAGGTAGAAGTCACGAAACGTAAATAAAGCGGGCTACTGAAGATGCAATTTAAAAAAATAGAACTCTTTGAATTGTATTTTTCCCGGTTTTTTACAAATCCATTTTAGCGTCTTGACAATCGGCTTTTGCGGGTTATAGCGTTTAGTTAAGTTTGATCATCATCGTCATATATATATATATATTGTCAAGGCACACACTGTCAAACTAAATTTAAATATTTTGCCCTAAAATTATATATCGATAATATATCGACTGCGAAAATATTATAACAACAAAGTATAAGAGTTACATGAAACTTCTACTGTCTTAATAAAAAAACACCACAGTAATTTTCCATTTTTATGAGTCAAGTGAAAGTAATAAAGTTTATTCATGTGATAAAATGAATCTTTTAGATCCTTTCGAAACGATGTTAGGGGATGCAAAATAGAAAACCACAACAAACAACACTACATACATTGTTAATGCAACATTTAAGCAATATGATGTTTGCGTTTGTCACTAGAAAAACGAGTTCAAACGGAACTAGCAATCCGGACTACAATATAGGTATTATAGTTATACCCACTCAGCGACTGTTAGGCTCGAAGTACTGTGGTCGATTTCTGGGTCGAGCAGTGTTATTCACTTGTTCTATGAAATTCTCAGTAGCAGTCGGATTTGTGGCAACAGGCTCGTCATCTAAAATGATACAGGGGACTTAAAAATGCCATCAAACTGTGATTGTACATTAATATGCCTCTACTTCATCGTATGATGGTTGTAGGACCACTCACTCTTACATGGGATCTCAAAAAAAACTATATTTTTGCAGTTTAACGATATACCTCTTATCTCTGATATACTTTTAGGGAAATTCCCACAAGAAATTAATATTGAATCGCAATCGTGTGATGAATAGCACGCCTTACTTTCTGCCATGTACACCGTCGTCGCCTAGGCTACACAAAAAGCGGCAGCAAGCGATATGCTAAGTGACCTCACTTGATAACAGTCACGTGGTACGGTGTTCTTGCATGACCACAGTCCATACGTAATTTCAAGGTGTATTGGATACTATATTAACATAAGTCAAAATATTTAAGGCCTAACTATAAATTAATAGGATTAAATAATTGGCTTTATTTTGTAAATTTCGATATTTTTTTTAAATACATACTTAAATTATATAAGAAACACCCAGACAAACTCAAACACCTATGTTCATTACATAAATATTTGTGTCCTGTGGGAATTGAACCCGTCGCGATCAGCAGTCCGGTAGGTACTACTTCACTAGACCACAGACGTCGTCAAGTTTGCAATATTTATTGTAAACTTATTTAAATTGGACATCGAATCAATAAGTTAAAATAAACTAAATCAAGACCTACATTTCAACAAAAACACAAACAATTTAGAGATAACAATTTATGGGTAAGGTAAACTTAAGACTATTTTAAATTAATTATTTCTGATCGAATAATTAAAACGAAAAGCTGTAAATAATAATTAAATTGTAGACAGCTAATTTATACCTAGAAGGAAAGTTGACTGTAGGTAACTTCACCAGAAGTTTAGTGAGTCAGACGTCTAGCTCTCTATTTTTTTGTCTACCGCTAATTTTATTTTCTCCGATGGCCGCTAAACGAATTTATTGGGTTGGTTTTTATACGAAATCTTACCTTTATTGTTCACTTAACTACTCGGAGAGCTACTGGCTCTAGTTGCTACAATGCATGCTCTCGATAGGAACTAAAGAGGTTGAACTGTTTGAGCAAGACTTATTAAGCTTTAGGTATAGTGATGCCCACTGATACATATTGTAAATGCTCTGCTACAACCTAAAACGGCAGTTTATTCAAGCGACGCGATGCACCCGATAGTGCAGTTTTGCCCAACGGGGTCTTGGTTTCGATTCCCAGGTCGAGCTGTGTTATTTGGTTTTTATATAAAATTCTCAGTAGCAGCTCAGCAGTAATTAATAGAATAGGTTCGACCCTTATTACAAGGGTCCGTAACATGCTGATGAACTGTGGGTGTATATAGTACACCCCTGCTTAACCCTTCGAGGAATACAGGCGTGAGGGTATGTTATGTGTATCTGTTTTATATTTGCCATTGCAAACTACAAACTGCAACTCGCTTCGACGTAGTTTTGCGAAGCGATGAACGGTGGCACGGCTACGATCTGAGCAAGCCTTAATTAATTAGCAGTCATAACATTACACCAGCTAAAACATAAGTTTACTTATAGCACAGTGACTAAAAGAGTGATGAAATTGAATGTAGAAGGACGGAGGGATAGAGGAAGGCCAAAGAAACGATGGATGGATTGTTTTAAGGTCGATATGATGGAATAGGGAGTAAATAAGCAGGTGACGGCTAATAGGGATGAATGGAGGAAAAGGATAGGCTGCGCCGACCCCAAATAAATTGGGACAAGGGCAGGAAGATGATGATGACGATAATGAACACACGGTTTTAGCAGATATAATCGTTTATCATTTATTATCAATCAAACAACTTTCTACAACCAGCCAAGTAATTATGTTCATAAAACCGTAAGGGCCCGTTTTCTTCTAGAAAGTCGTCATCTTTGTCCTAAATTTAAATATATCTGGTATTTAGCGGTTATTCAGAAGTGTCGAAAGAAACCCTAAGATTTCTAAATTCTCAATTTGAAAATTTTGTGATTTGTTTAGGTATCGGCAACTAGCCCTTAATGCTCACGTGTGGAGTAAAAGGTTTTTACCATTACTTACACTAACGATACAATACACTCAACATTGTTATTAACATGATTCGTACTTGTTTTATGTTCGTAAAAATACTCATAACACTAATTTATGTACAAGAATTACTGAGTTACATACTTACTAGCTTTTGCAATTAAATTGTTGGATATAAAGAAGAAGTTATATTCTGTTTGTAAAATAAAAATATTTATAATTATATAATTTACTAGCATTCCGCCAGCGGCTTCGACCCCGTGGTCTGGGTGTTTCTTATAAGTTTCATCCCCTATTTCAACCCCTTACAGCACTTTTTTTGCATTAAAATGTAGCCTATGTCCTTTCTCAAGCTCTAGACTATCTGTACACCAAATGTCGTTTAAATCGGTTCAATAGTTTTGGCATGAAAGCGCGGCAGACAGACAGACAGACAGAGTTACTTTCGCATTTATAATATTAGTAAGGATAGTGTCTGAGATTTCCCTACTAGTTAGTAAGAAATATTTTGCTTGCTGACCGCACTGAAGTTAGCCATTCGGTTGCACAATATACAATTTATAATCTAAAGAATCCATTGCGCATTCAAACGGCTGACTTTAGTCCGGCCAATATTATACCGCGCGTGCTGTAATTTTTTATTCGAGACCTACATGATAAACGGAAACAATATTTCTCCTTCTGCAACATTTAATTATAATTAAAGCGACACTTAAAAATAAAACAGAACGACCAATCCAGGTGAGGGGTTAAATTATTCAAACAATTCATTAGCGCCAACCCCCGCGGTGTAATGAGAGCCTAATTTGAATATCTTCATTTTTTCCAACGAAGCTAAAACATTTTGACGTTTATAGTGACGTGCTACACGTTTGCACAAACGCGAACGAAATACAAAAGGAATTCATAAAACTAATTTATTATAGCCATTTTGTGAATATTGCATACCTAGTAAGTGCATATTTTTTTAAGGTTTACCTAACAGCCATTGTCACGTAACTAAGTGTAAATAGTTATTTACAATTACTGCCTGGGGGGCCAGACAAGTTACATTTTGACATTCGTATCCACAAACAAAATGTATGAAAATGACATTAGTGACAGCCCGGTTTGTCGACAGCTTGTTTCATTTCTATACATTTTGTTTGTCGATTCAAATGTCAAAATGCAACTTGTCTAGCCCCCCTGATTGTATTTTTCTTTCGCTAAAATTTGTAAGTAGATTTTTGAATTAAATAGACATAAAAATTGTTTTTCACAAGTATATAAAAATAATTCACCACTACTAAGTTTACACTTTTCTCAATTCGATGACATTCAAACACAGGTTTTAATTTTCTGAGAATCGAGATGCTAGATACTCGTGAATAAACATATATTATATAAATAAAACTAAACTTAATATTAACTTATTATTAGTTTTTGTAGTGTAGTGCCGGTATGTTTGCCAGGGTAGAGGCCAGAGTAGACGGCTACCATGCCATCATGCGCAAGCGGCTTGCATTCTTACTAAACAGAGTCCGGGCTAGCACTAACAGCATCCTACAGGTCACAGCAGGTAAACAGGACTCAAATATCCTGAAAACATTTATTTGGAAGCAAATTTTATAAGCGTATCTTTTAATAAGGGTTCTGAAATAAAAATATTATTATTATTATCTTTTTATAATTAATCTTTTATCTAACCAGCTTTTAACTGTACACAAAGTACAAAAAACATTATAATTTTCTACAAAATTAATGTATAACAAACCGCATCGTAATCGTGTACGTACCTACTGCATGCGAAAAACTTGATTTAAATCCAGTAACGGATTTGTTGGAGGGAAATTCTGTAAAACCGAACCCAGCCGGCTGGTCTATCTTTTATAGCTTTATACATGGTCCTGCCCGCGCGCTTCGAATGCAGGATGTGACAAAAAATTTCAAAAAAAAATTATTGAAATATTTTCATCGGAACAAAATCACCTATTGTTTTGGAACACAACGTTGAATTGTGGATTTTGATAGATACCTAGCTGTGAAATTATTCTTCAATATTTTTAAAATATCTCTTTTGCGGGTTTTTCATGAATAAAATATAGACGATGCATTAAAACTACTTCTTATGAATTTTATCGCGGTAAATGGACTCTACGCTTGACCAAATAAACTCCAAAATAAAATATACCTTGAGTACGCATGTAAACCCACAGTTAGCTGGTATGTTTAGGTTCCACGTAATAAGGAATAAGCCTATTGCCATGACACTGCTTGACCTGAGTATCGGACCCAGGATCTTGAGCGTAGCAGCGTGTCGGCTTACAAGATAGTTGCAGGCAGGCAGTTATCATATTGATGATTTATCTTAAACCTCTTTTTAATATTACGAATACATTTCATTAGTCTCGGACCTCATAGCAAAAAGTCCACACCAGTCATTCCACAACACGCCACGGTACACGCAGACATTTGTCCAGTCCAATTAACTTAATGGACTTACATTCGGTAACCGTCCAGTCAGCGTAAAAAGCAAATTACATAGTTGTTTATCATCCCCCGTCCTACATAATTAAACAACAGTTTCCGGATAAAGTTCAGCGAAAAGTGGAATTATTTTATAATGAGCAGTTACATTCAATTAAATCTCTAGAGAAAAGAATCGTTAATCAAAGGGATTTAATAATGCTTTTGTGTATACAGCAAATAGATACTGATTACAATTTCGCAATTAAGTTAAGAGGAATTGCGGAAGGATTTATTGTCTTAAAAAAAAGTTAATTTCCTGCTTCAACGATGAAAGGATCTGAAACATTTTAATATAGCGTATTGTTGACTACAGATGGCCACTTTTTGTGTGGAATCATTCGGACATTACTTTTTTAAACATTGTGCCTACCTATATTTCTTCTACACTATGTTGCGGTGATGTTCGATTTTCGTATAAAAATTAGTGGGAAGCTATTAAGATTCGGGGCATATTGAAACTTCAGGCTGCTACTAAGAAATCTCAGATAGAAAATCCCGAGAAGCATATCCTCTGGAGTCACCCATGAATTAATTTTGAGATGGATTTACGTTTTAATCCACAAAGAACGTTAACAACACGTTATTTACAGCTCAGATTTTGGATTTGTGCCTGGTTAATGGCAATAAATACGATCGCCTTTTATTACATGGAACTTTTAATTAAGTCCACTCTTCCTTAACCTTCGGAGAACACATATGGTATGTACCTACGTCATTTTATGATCTAAAGCGAATCTACCAACGTGTAAGAAAGCCTAGGTGTATGACCACTGGACTGCCTAGTCAAAGGTCTCGACTTCGAATCCAATGTACGCACCTCTGACTTTTCGAAATCACCGTGCGTGCGTAATTATCACTCCGTTTAACGGTGAAGGAAAACATCGTGAGGAAACCCGAATGCCTGAGAGATATTCTCGAGGGCATGTGAAGTCTGTTAACCCGCATTAGGCCAGCGTGGTGGACTATGGCCTAATCCCTCTCATACTGAGAGGAGACCCGAGCCCAGCAGTGGGACAGTTAATGGGTTGATAATGAATGAATAATGAATGTAAGAAACTGACCATCAAACAGATGTATTGTATAATCGTAAAAAAATTGTATAGACCACAAAACGTGGTCACAATGTCCGTGCTGTGCAACTAACTTTATTATTATATGCCCGAGGCACGAAAACTGTAAACCGGACAGATAAGTTTGCACCACAGAGGGACTAAGTGTGAACGATTCCGTGCTATTTCAAAATTGGAAGGGTTATCATAGTTGACACTGATAGGGAAACGGGATCGGGGTGACTCAAATGCTTGAATTAGGGCAGAAGACAAAGATATAAATTTTAAGTAGATACATACATACATACATGCAGAAACTAGATTTCCACTTGCAACGATCCTGCCACACAACTTTCGCTTCATCTATGCTCATCAACCCCATGCTCGTCGGTTTAGGATGCTCTTAAATTTGCCTTTTTTTTAAAACATCCGCAATTTGGTTGTGGTACGTTCGCAGAGGTCGCTCCTTCCTCTAAGAAGATATATGACAATCTTTAAAATTATGAAAACAAATGTTAATCAACCGGTCGTACAGACTGCAAAAATTACCAAAAATTTTAATAAGTAGACATTACCTACTTATTAAAAATTACATCAATCTTTCAAAAAAGGATTTCCCCAGAATCGTGGTTTCATGGCACCACAAACATTATGCGGCGAAAAGCAACATAAGTAAAGTAACAACTGAGTTACGTGACGCGTTTTAGCGTTGTAGATATTTAAATGGGCAATAAACACTGATTTATTCGAGTTGCTTTGAATTTTGGCCTTCAATTGCTAGCTAAATATTTAAGTTGGTTTTAATTTTTCTTCAAAATGTTATTGATGGTTTTAACGCGTGAGAAAGTTTACCGACGTTGAAATTTGAGCTTGCAATAAATATTACTTAAATATTAAATTGAAACAGTGAGTCAGTGTTATAACTAGTCTATGGCGAAATATTTGAAAAAATCTGCTAACTTCCTCGATAACACTATCCTCGAGGTCGGATTCGGAAACTGTGGGTTACGTTAAGTCTCTGTAATTATTCTGTATACCTCATAATTATAACCTAATATCGTTTAACTCTTATCTAGTTTACGTAAATTATTTCAAATACTTTTCGTTATTCGTATTCAAACACCCTCTAATTCAATGTAAATAAAATTCAATTTATCTTTGAATTTATACTAATACTACCAATTTATAAAGCCGAAGAATTCGTTTGTTTGTTTGGTTGAACCAGCTAATCCAAGGAACTACTGGTCCGATTTGAAATATTCTTTCAGTGTAAGATAGCCTGTTTAACGAGGTTTATTATCACTCTACGATCAATAGGAGTGGAGCAACAATTAAAAACCTTGCAAAAATGGGGGGAAAAATCCACTTCTACGGGAAGGAAATCGCAGCCAAAGGCTAGTTACAAATAAAATAATAATAAGAAAAATACAAAGCATCTACAAATTTTCGAATAGGTAGTATAAAAACGTAGTCTTTATTTTTCCAGCATAAAAAAAATAAAAATACAAATGTCCGTAGGTAAACTAGTTAGCTTTAAACCAACACATATCGCGTGCGCGCACAGATAAGGGGTGTCATAAGAACTGTCGACGGCTCGCCTCCGCGTCGCCACCGCCCCGACTACCTCGTTACTTTATTGTTCATCCGACCATAAGGAATAAACATTTTAAACGTGGAATTTAATTTCGTCTACAACACATGACATTGATCAACAAAACTATATTTTTTTTTTTTCCTATGATGTTTTAAGTCATTTTTTTTTATACTAAAGATAGGGCTGTCCGAACATTTGACAGACGCGTTCGCCTTAAACAGAAACACTTACGCCATCTTTGTTACTATCACATGGCATGTTTTTTAGCCGATCGCGGACTAGTTCCCTTCGGTTTAGAGATGACCACTTTGGGACCAAGTTCGGGGGTATCATTGTGACTTACGGTCCGCCCAGTTTTAGTTCATAATATTGAAGAACTACTATTGACAATACATAAACAAGCATCCGGTGCTCCCTGGCCAGGCAGCCTCTTCTCGGCTAGCCTTACATGCACATATTTTTTTTATCTTATCATATCTCGTACCGAAAGTATGAATAAAGACGAGATAATGCGACGACTACATTTTCTCTGATTGACTTATCCTTGGCAACAGCCTAAACTAATAATATGTAGGTCATTCCATAACATGATTCTTTCATGTTGGAATGACCAACGAATTAGTTTAAGCTAAACTTCATTTTACGAAATGCTAAGGCTTGGTGTTAATGTCACCCTGTTTTATCATCTAGAAAGACCTGATCCATGAGGATTTTCTGAAAATTAAGAAGGCAGTCAAAACGCCGCTCGAAGTAATTTCAGACCACTATCTGAATCGCATGATGTTTTTCTTGCATCTATAGTCAAAGTTACAGGAAATTTCGGCAATTTCTGCGATTTCACCGATCTGAAAACAGAAAAACGGAATATTTAACATGATGTTATGGTAGACATAGAAAGAGACATTTTCACGACGGAATGTACCTAATATCTGATAGCCAGCAGTAGGCCAGCGTAGGTAATTTGAACACGCTTTCGCATTGATGGTGGACACACTGTGAACCTGGTATACTTGATATTATGATTATAAGCCAGTATGAAGATGATGATAATGAGTCAATGTAGTGCTAAAGTGAATAGTAATTAAAACGAATTTGAGTAGGGACCGAGTAAAAGCCGTTTAAAGCCGTCAAAAGTCTTTATAATGTTTTAAAAATTCTTTTCATTCAACACTCTGCCTTGCTACCAATATTGTATTCAAACACTTACAAGCAAGATGTGGCTTTTAACCGTTAATTAATCACGTTAACAGGTACCCTATTCTTAAGACTAGGCAGTTTCTAATTAACCAACTAACATAAAGTTAAGTTGTAGGAGTACTATAACAATAATTTTCTCTTATTTACGTACTCATTTACAAACTGCATGCTCAAAAGCATTAAAGTCTAACCACACATCAGAGCTAATCACAGTATTTTATGCGTCGAAAAATAAAAAATAGTACGTGTGAAATATTAATAAATCGTGATTTAATTACTCAAGATAATCGCCTTACTGTGTTATCATCGCGTGGCGTATTAGTGTCGGAGCGATTCGATAAAGTCTCAACTTTTTTATTACTAGTGGGGTTTACTTTTCATTTAATGGTGGCGCTTAATCAAATATTCATTAGTTGATAAAACTGGCGCTCACCGTATTTTTGTTGGCGTTTAGTTTCGTTTGTGGCAACTTTTGAAGTTGCTGATAATTCAGTTTCTAGAATTTTAATTTAACGTTATTTTATCTTAATAGCGAATGTGGGTGTACATTTGTACATCTTTGCCTAACCCTGGGAATACCGGCGCGAGGGTGTGTAGGTATCTTATATTTATTATGCTAGCTATTTTCCTAAATTTTGGGGTTGGTTTCCGGTTTAAACAAGTGCAGTTGAAAAGCAGTTTAACACGAAGGGATGGCCAAGCTTCTTAATCGGACTTCTGATTATGCGCCTTCATAGGTATATTATGACGTTATTACATTCTAAAATCTTGTGAAGGTTTCCTGCACTTATTGGTAGGTGCATGATTAGTTATCTTATTTCATTTTTACGACCAGCTTCATTTCGGTATACTTTAACTTGCTTTATTCTCAGCGTCTACTACCTCATTTACATATACCTTCTTGCGAAAGAAACTAGGTACATGATTATATTTTCCAGGAAAATGATCATCCCTTCAGCCCTCAAAGAAAATGTTCAGCCCACAACTTCTTAACTCTGATGATAACATGATGTTGATGGTGGTATCAGCTTACCAAAAACACGCAGAAATATAAACTTATGCGTTAATATCACGCACAAATACCAATATTCGCATAAATACTTACACAATAATAGACTTATGTTTAATCCACTTAGTTAACAAATTGATCTATTTAAAATTAATTAAACCGTAAATATATTTATTGCAGATGCCTGCGCAAAATTTACCAAGCGCTTATAAGCCTTTACTTTAATTAAAATAAATCAACTTGAGGTTTTCAATAGCTTATTAATTACGGCATGATACCTACGAATCGTTTAAATTAAAATACTTGACTTGCTACACTCAATTTAGTAGCAAGAGTTCTTAAAACGGTTAAGAAATTGAGTGAGTTCGCAAAGTGTATTGTCTCAAGTCAGTATGAATGATGGCGGCAAATATTGTTGTAATTAATAGATAAGCAATCAATCATTTTTGTTTGTGAGGTAGGGCACGACGGGAAAATACTGAACCAAAATTGTGGCCTTGTGAAGTACAAACAACGTCCATCAATAGAAGAAAATATAGTTCGTAATCCATTTTAGTTTCAGGAGAAAATTATAAGAGATATTTTTTTTTACATTTGTGAAAACGTTGAGTGTTTTCTATGTTTCTTTACACATACCATGTAAATTTTACAAATGAGTATATTCAAAAAAGTCACTATACAGATGAACATGCTAAAGTATGTGATTTAAGATATACTGCTTTATTGAAGGAAATAATAATATAATTGTAGTTAAAGCTTTTGTAACGTATTTTCAGAATTTATGGGATGCTCAGGCAACAATAAAATAGGTTCCTATATCTTATAGGGAAATAGTCTGCAAAAATTCTATAATCAATAGAGATTCATTGATAAACTTTTCTTTTTTTTGGACTCGGTAAAAACTAAATCACTTTCATAGCAATCACTAAAATAAACTACAGTTCCAACCAAAACGTAATTAAATTAAAACTAACTTTAAATTGTCGTCGAAATAAATGTAATAAATTGATCGATTTCCCACCGACCCAATTTTTGATACCGTAGAACGGAATGGAAAAATAACAGCAAACTAATTGGAACTCTCCTGGTTAAACCCTTTTCATTCGGTTTTCAAGTTATCGGGCTAATTTAAATGGTTTGCTTCGGCGGTGAATTCCGCAAAATTCATTCGGATTTTTTTTTGGAATAATTAATCTTCTACGTTTAGTGTTTTCAGGTATTCTCGAATGTTGGGTACTGTACCAATTTTCATTATTGTGTAAATGTTTCTAATAGATTCCTGTTTATTTTTAACTGTTTGTTTTTCACTCAATTCTTTAATTTTTATCGTCTACTTATCAGAAAACTATTCAGTTCATAAATGGCTATATAAACTCAAACAGTTTTGGGAATATTGCATACCTCTCCTCAGATCGTAAAGTGATAAATAATATAATTTCAACTTCAAAATCAATTTTTATTTTTTCCCAAGTTTTGAACCGTTGTTGTTTTGAATGTGTCATTCAAAGGAATACACTATGTAGAAAGTCACAAGGAATACACTATGTAGAAAGACTGACAGGGAAGAATTGAAACGGTAAGGCAAATAATCAAATTCAATTCAATTTAGAAATAATAATTCAGTTGAATTCCGAACGTAGATAAAACAAATATAAATATACGATATAATAATAATGGCGTTATCAAAAAGTCGAGTTTGAGTGAGATCGCGTGCAGGCCGCTCGCGAGTCCGAATTTATAAGATTTAGTCGGAAAATAAATTAGCTACGACGGAAAACTTTTCGGTAAATAGGAGAAGGGAGGTACTCTGAAGTCAGAATATTCTGTGGCTTATAGATATGCCACATTATATTCTTTGAAAGCGTTCTGATTTATAAAAAAATAAAGAGACAAAAAGTTACTTCTAGTCATCAATAATGAGATCTAACGTAAATAATAAGGAAACAAGTAAACGAGATCGAAAAATAATTAAAAAATTAGTTCATAATTAAAATTAAAGTTTAAACCGTCTCATTCCTTGCCTAGCATTGAGACAATAATTATGATGATCACATCTGATTTAAAGTTAATGTAATAATAATTATCTTTGATTTATAAGTAACAATAGAATAAGATGATGTAAATTCTTAAATTTAATTAAAGGGAACGTAGTAAAATGAAGTATGCATGGATTTAACCGATGTACGGTAGAGTAATCCAGTCCCTTTAAATTCCGTTAAAAGTATACAAACTCTTTTCTTTCAGCTTCTTGAATGTCTGTCTGGCCCCCCTGGTGAGTGGGATATTAAATTACGTCATATGTCATATCCAACGATTCACATTCCATGTTCCATGTCGACCGTTGTCTCAGGGCCAGCTCAAGTTTGTACATCTTAATCGCCGCCAGCTAGCTCATTACAACCCGAACATTTCTTTGGCCATCACCTAATGAGTTGCCTTTTGAACTTACTATGTTTTCACTTATTCAATCTTGTTTTTTTCGCCTAAATATCAAAAGGCTTTATTGTTCCTTTTTATGTTATAATATATTTATTTTTTCGGCCACAAACTTTAAAATTTTGTTAATTTTGTTTAGCATTTAGATTGCTGGATTTCGTTGTCTCGTCAATGGAATCTGCTTCCCAGCTTCATTTTTATTACATTTTGTCATCTTGAGACACAATAAAGAAGAGTTGAGACATTAACCGAAAGTAACGTAAAAATCGAAACATAAAAACGGTAGTACACTACTGCTTAATAGCAGAATATCAATAAATGTGGTGACAAACCCAGATAAACCCAACAGCAACCTTATCCAAACCAGCCTGACTGATGATCATAGCAGCATTACCCAAATATTTGTAGATTAAGTTTTTTCTAACAAGGAACATAATAAATTATGCCACAGGCTCCTTGTATTGCAGTACTCTTTTCCAACAAACCTCCAACTACAGAAATAGTCACAGACCCACCACGAATTAGCACACAACATTCAAAATTCACCAAACAAACCCAGTTACCCGTAAGTGCATGTTGGTCTATTCATTCTTAATCCTGGCTTCCATTCTCCCTTATCTTTTTGGCACCACCCCGCTGATCTACTAGCAGAGTAATCTCGCCTATTTTAAATTGCATGCAGTTAGCTTCTCATTACTCGCTATATTTGCATAAGAGTACAAAGAACTGTGCTTTAACGTAAGTAATGGGAATGAGAATGTATATTAGGCATAATACATAGGTACATATTTCCTCGTCGTTTCCATGTAGAAAACGTTACTATGTTTCTTATCTTAAGTCTAGTAAATTATGACGCATTGTACAAGCTTGAAGCAGCATTTTCTTTTATGGTATAACCTCTAAATTTAACCCACGAATGACTTAAAAAGGTCATACTTTCCATGCTTTTTGTCTGATTTGTCCTCCAAGAGCTTGATTTACTGATGAAGTGCTTAATTTGCAGTCTGACCAAATATATTTTGACATTACGTTTTTTAACAGAATTAATTGCTTTCTTAGCTCCTGAACTCAGTAACTTTATAACACTGAAATCTGTAGGTAAGACTTATTGGCGAAATTTCGTAAATACATTCATGTGACAGTTGTCAGAGTAAATATCTGGTCAATACAACATTATCATTAGCAATAAGTTAATTGTTTAATACAATGGGAACTACTGATGACTAACCATTACCTATGTTTAAAAAATAATGAATAGCAGTACTTTATCTATTATTTAAATAAAAGTAAATAAGTAGAATACTTATTTGCCTTTAGTTATCATTATTGCTATAATATTAATGAACCTAATTTTGGGCCTGACTACTTTCATTGTCATAATAATACTATCGATCGACTAAGTTTTGTCACGCGATTTCTGGAGTGGTGACACTAGACTATTATTAAAGTTGCTTTGTGGTGTGCAATCCACAAATATTTTGAAATGCTTTGTTATGCTAGATATTATATTATATTATATACTTTGCATTAGCAATTTTTTATACTTTTTGGATTGGCAACGTCTTTCCACTTTCTATTTTATAACTTTACAGTTATTCGGACATTATTTTAGCAAAATCTTCAGTGAAAAGATTAGTCTAAGTAATTTTGTGGTAATATGGAGTAATGTCATCATTTTTATGCGAATTTTTCTTTCATTTTTTTCAAACTTTAGAGTTTAGTTATAGAATATAACATTATCTAATGAATATTCTTCAGAGTGATCAATCTGGCCTGTGTGTTAAACATAACTTGACCATAAATAAAAGTACTACAGATTTATTACCAAGTTTTGACCGACCAAGTTTTTGGCTCAAACAATGAGTGTTACAAATTGGTCCCCTTTGTTTACCAATTAGAGCCAGAATTCATAATTTTATTATTCAGCATCAAACCCTTTCTTAGGTAAATAAAAAAACCGTCTATGTTTACGTACCAATATACATGTACCAAAATTCTGACTATAGGTGATCGCAGAGGGTCATTCAAATTTAAATTTTCGCTCTGGCAGAAATCCCTGGGGCGAGGGTGTCTACACTGCGTAGGGGAGTGCGCTAATAAAGTAAATTAAAGATTAATAATAAATTGTCTTAATACAGGTTTTAGGTATACATGTATGCAAATATTGTTAGCTCTCGCGAAGCCGATATGTAAGAATTTGATTGAATTATTAATGACACTCGCTTTTGGGGTGATTAGCTCTACGTAGCTTAACATTATTTATAAAGCAATTCATCATTATTTTTCTGAACAAAATTTGATTCCAAAAATTTCCTATAACGGATGACACAATAAAGCACCATTTTTTCAGATGATAAATATTTCTTGAAATAGAAATCATTGCGTCAGAACTATTACAATGGCGAGAAATAATATGTATTTCATTCAATTAATAGAATCATGGAATAATATCCAAAATATTCCCCCGAATTTTCAGATCTCAGCATATTACAATACAATTTAATTGTTCACTGTGCGCCTAATTTTAGTATACCAACACTCTTAAACTAAATTTAATGTTCGCCTTTCATGAAATAATAAACCGCGTAGAGACCCCGTGGGAAATTAATGTTTTTATCAAACACCACGGAGTTTAAAACCTTCTTTTTAATTTTACTTACAACACACAAATATTTCCGCTCTTATACATACTTAACAAGATTTTATCAACATTTAATTACTGCACGAGACGGGCCTTTGATCGATGAAGAAAAAAAACAAGTTCGCGCGTTAAACACCTCGCCAGATAAGGGTCAAAAGGAGGTCTAACCAACTAAAATACTTCATAATTTTAATCCTAACTTTTTTTGCTGGCGACAACAATATTAACAACACCGCTGCAAGTCAACATGATTTTTATACTAGAACAAACAAGGTCAAAATTTCTTTGTACATGGAAGTCAAGGATGAATAAATATTGTTGCGGACCGCTAGGTTGACACGGCTGGCCACCAGCAGACACTGCACCTGTAGAATGTGCCTATCGCGACGAAAGATTCAAAAGCCGCGTCGCCCGTCCAACACTTTTTGGGTAAACCAAAAAAAAACGATGTTATTTTAATTGACGTCGGGCCGTTTAAAAAAGGAACATTGAGTGAATTATTCGAAGGCTGCTACTGGAATGAGAGGCATTCGGACCGCGCCCCCTGTAATGGTATGCAAATAATTCAATGTGACAGTTTCGAGTTGAACCTATTGTGGTTTTTATTTTTCCGTTTTATAGTCTCCGTCGGAACATATTTTTATCTTCCCAGTGTTTAGAGATCATTATCATTATGAAATTACTGCGCATCAATGTCGACACAGGAAAAAGTTTTACTTAATTATCTGTTTAACTTGAATAACATTGTAGGAAAGTTACTATTATTACCATCTTCTGTATGCATCCAAGCAAGTAATTACCTTTTTAACTAAGAAAAAAAAAGAAAACAAAATATTATTAATCCGCTAATGTTAAAAAATTAGAAACCTTAAAGAACTACGGAACATAATATCATGCCTGTATTCTGAAACGTTATTCATAATTTGCCAATATTTTTTGGTCCCATGTAATAACGAACCTTACAGAATAATCCAATACCTAACACTAGTAGCCACAAGACCTATGAGACGATTAAAAAGAACTTTGAAAAATATATAAATAAGAAAATACTTATCAACAAGATGATCGTTGATATCAACAACAAGAGTACGCGTCAAGGAAGTTAAATTAGAAAATAGATACAAAAGAGGTGTAAAGATATCATTATATGGATCATACTCAGTTGATGAGCAGGCAAAACAGACGTAAATACAGACATGACAATATACAGTAAAAAAACATAAACTTAATCAGTCATCTGCTTCCACCCATAAAATAACTTTTATTATTCCCATTTATTCCAAAGTATCTCAACACAATTTGATTTTATTGAGCAGAATTAATAACCAGAAATATTACATATTAGTTTACTATTGCCGTAGAAGTTAATACGACAAATAAAAGAGAATTGTCGTTTTTATTATTATAAGGATATATTGTTGAGTATGGCATACGGCCGAGTGGGTATAATCTCGTCCAAGTATTAAGAAAGTTATACGAATCTTAAGAGTGAGGGAAACTAAGTCTTGTACTGATATTGCGTCCACAAAAACTTTGGGCTGTGATAACTTTTCTGTTTGGATATTGGTAGTTTTTATATGTGTAAACAATGCTTTGGATAAAGTGAAGTCATAAATGGCTCATTGAAAACGGCACGATTTAATGGTTAAAACATTATTGAGTATTTTTGACATGCTGTACCAACTCTAAATAAATCTAAGATCTCTTTAGAACTAGACTTCATTTTTATGGCAATGATATCGTAAGAATTAGTTTTTATAGTAAAAAAATAACTGCATTTGTGAATATTTTTATCAGAGGAATATTAGCTGTGCCTATGAGTTCCTGGAATATTGTTGCTACACGGAAGATTGTACAACTAGGTACAATGCCTTGCAGTAATTCATATTTTTCAATAGCTACAATCACCAATCTTAGCAGTGTTGACCGTTATTATGGCAAGATTATTGAAATTATTTAACCGTCAAGCTAGAGCTGTAGTTGTTTCAAGGACATGAGAAACCTCTATTGACCTGCAAAGTTTACAATCTTAAGCAAACCTAATTTCTTGTAGCTCAGGAAGACAAATTCATCAATTCCTTTGAATGTATTTATGATTAGAATTTGTATTGTAATAGATCTTTAGCAACATTCTATTAGTTCTGCAGCATGTATAGTAAGTAAACTTCTCTGTTTGAGTGGATTTCTTTTATAGAGAAAATCCAAGGTATTGTTAAAAATCCGGAGTAACCCAGGGTTTAAGTTCAGTGCACAATAATATAGTTAAAGTTGCAACGCCGTTCCACGCACTGCGCCCATTTTGTCTGTCTCAACTGAACCAGAAGCTCCAAAGGAAAACTTTTAATAGTTTTTCTTTATTCAATCAACATATTTTCGCTCTTGGACACTTCTCTCGTTTGCCAACAATTTGTTTCGGGGACTTTTTTCTTTCACTAGACGTTTACTAACTCACGGCTCTCCTGACAAATTTGATCTCGAGGGTGCTTTAAAAAGTTTTTGTCCCGATCTGGTCTAGACAGAATATTTTATTATTGACTTTGAGATATCTTTTTATCACTGTTAATACGTAGGCTCTTTGATAAATAGCAGTTAATGATCATTTTTTATTAAGCTTTCAATATTTTATTTCTTTTTCAGGTAAGAAGGGCCGAATCCAACGTTGCTATCAAACATGTTTGACCTGGGAATCCAACACGGGATATCACGATTAGCGGTTGTTAACAACCGGTTGGTTGTGATCACAAGACCATTGATGCAGTTCTTCATAACAAGCTGTCAATAAATCACAGAAAGTGTGTCATATTAATAAAATATTAATGGCGAAGCTAAATATTATGTAAGCGGAACAGTTACGGTAATTTTCCACACTAATTTAAAGCTCCAGTGGCTTTCGTCACGTCGTTGTGAGATTATAACATAATTGGCATGTAGGTGTTAATACAGTTTTGAGGGCAAACACTGCGAAGAAAAAATCTCGAATGGAACGCGTATTATAATGTTTTAGAACGATAAATTACAAATTATGCCGTTAGTTGATAGACTGCATAATTTTTTTGGTTCATGTGTTGATCAGTTTTAAAAACTTACGAATGTATATACAAAAATATATACTATAGATAATTTAAATACTGTAAAAAGGTTAAAATGTTCAATAGCACTACCCTTTCTTGTCAATTCAGCAAATTATGAAGACAAATTACCTGGTGAAATAGTGCAATCGGAATTGAAAGAAGTAAAAATCAGCGTTAGATCGGCACTGAGGGCCGTGACTGAAATACCAAATGAGTAATTTCGAGATTCCCCGAATGCTCGTACAGCTAGAGAGCAAATGTCAGCTCCTAATAGCATTGCGAACATGATACGAACGCCGAAGTGCAATCGTAGTTGTTGGTTTGTTGCAAAAAGTACACTAATGCTTGTTAGGATTTATTTTTCAATCTTGAACTTGATCAGGCGGAGTTCGTTGATGGCGAAGTTGAGACTGTGTAGACGAATTTGTACAAAATGGAATTTAATGACAGAGGTTTTAACCAATCCGATGTACTTATAAATTTAATCCACCAATGAGATCCACAGAAACATCTGTTTTTGAAACAGTATCCGATTTATAATAGGATACGTAAGTAATTATTTAGTTTAAATTCACGGAATCTTTTTCAACATCACAATAAATAAATCAGATTTCCACCATAAGTTCTGTAATGAACTTTTTCATGACTGAAACGAAAATTAATGAAATTCCAACGTAAGCCACTATTAGTCCGCTGTCACACAAGAAATCCGTAGCAGTCAAAGATGAATATGCCCGAATATGATGGATGCACTCCAGCCATATGTTTAGCAACGGTAAGCAAATAGCGGAACAGATTGTCACGAAATAACAAATTTCAACAAGAAAAAACGTTGGTTTGTAGGGAAAATGATTTATAATGTTATTTCGGATACAGTGGAATGTTTGTTTAGAGTCGAGGTAGTCACGGTGTCGAGTTGCGCTTGCGCTACTGGCTATGTTTGATTTCTAAATACATTAGCGATCTCGTTTCTGCATCGCTTATCTCACCTTTCTTGGTTTAGCTAATAGTATGTTTTTAAATTGAATGAAATGTGTGAAGATCGATCCAGTATTTAGTACTTATCTTTTTCTGTATTTCGCCTGAAGCTCACAGTACCTACCTATATTCAAAGTGATTTTGTCCTGTATTCGAAAGGTGACGCTACAACACTACACTAAGTATTATATTACGCATTGCAATGACAAATATATGAATTTTTCAACCAGTAAACAAAAACATGTTTTTCTGCAAAATCACGACAAACTTCGATTTTTATTATGATGCAAAATTATTTTACGTTTTAGAGTTATACCGCTAAAAAATACAATGATTTATTCCAAAGCTAAATATGGCAATAACATTGTGACATTAACTTTCCTATCTCCCTTTATATTCTATCCGTACATTTGAACAGGATCCGATGTTTATCTGTCTATCTGTCTAACATAGTCCATGCACTTCGATGTCACCCGACAAGTCGCCGGATTTGTTGGACACGTATCAGATTACTTTCAGCCACTGTATGCACTGCATCAACTCTGATTAAAGTTGTTCCAATCCAAACGGTTTGCTCAATAAAGAATAAACTAATGGACTTCGACGGTTTGTTTAGTTTTTTTTACAATTTCCGTGTATTTGAGAGTTTTTACGTATAAACAAATTGAAAACTGAACGTTCTTTGGCTTTGTAATGGAGAAAGTTTTAATAAAGAAAATTTTTGGCGAGTTTTTTATGTCTGTTAACTTGTTCTGACATTTGATTCCGGCAAACGAATTTCTGTTTTTGTTTGTAGACTTTTTTAAAATTGAGCAATACTATTGTGATCTTTGGAACGGTCATAAATAAAATACAAAACTATTCAAATTGTTTTTCAAGATTGTAAATTTATCATAATTAAATGCTTTGTAAAATGTTATTTGAACAAAATTTATATAAAATCTTATTGACTTTGACATCATTCGTATAATACAGTAGCTAAAAATGGATAAATGACAAAACAAATTCATTTTTTATACAAATAAGTACCATTCCTGTCTGTTTACATTAGTTTACATATATATTTTTTCCAATACTTACAAGGCAATTTTTAAAGAATATTTTTCAATAAAATATATTCTACCGAACGTTCAGATTGACATTTAAAAGTCATAAAACTAAATCACTGAGAATATTTCACATTCAATTTTCGTTAAGTTGAGGCAACTCTATCGATATTGTTAAATAAAAGATACCGGTTTATTTATTTTTGATATTTTAAATTGAGTTAGGTACTTACTTGTTTCATTTATTTATATTTACAACTGTCATCTCAGGTGCATTACCTAATACAACAATAAGAACATGTACACAAATAAGAGATTTCGGAGATCTTTGTTGCGGCAATTGAGTTCTAACATTCATTAATCGTGCGTGCTGTGCGTTGTACCGAGCGTGTGTATGATATGACATACACACCCTCGGTCCTCACCAATAAGGTCAGTGTATTAATTATGTCGATTACTTATACTTACAAAACTTTAAGTAGTTATATTCCGACAGGTAGAGCATAAAACTTAATATTCTTCCATTAATTAACAAGTTTTTGAGATAGAAAAGTTTAATAATTACATAATTTTATTCTTCACAAGCAAATCTAGAAAATTACTTTCGCAAACATGTGATTAACAAAATCCATAATAAAATCTAAACGTTCAAACTTTCTAGACTAACATATTAACACAGCTTAAAATTAAAGCTTAATTGTATGAACCCTAGAATATACGAAATTTAGTTCTGAAACGACATAGTTTTAAAGTTTGAAAACTCCGCCTACGTCGATGTTATAATTTCATCAATGTATGGTAACCAGTGAAGGCTTTGTTAAAATTTCTGAATTTTAAAGGCAGGTAAAAATGAAAAGCCATTCGGCTTAAATTGTGTACGAGGCTAAGCTAACCGTAAATTTTTGGCGCTTTAGCCAGAACCGTATGGTAGCTCGAATTAATATGAAGCTGTGTTGCGGTAACTTTGATTCCTTTTTTAAAAAAGAACGGTACCCTACACGAGTATTTTCTCCTGTATCGTGTGTTCGTTAACCGACACAAATTCTCATGTGCACAAACTCCATATCCGGGAAAACCATTTGCAAGCCATACTTACATTAGCTTTATGCGTAATTGCGTAGGAGCAGATCGGCCACTGCATCATTCGTGCTTTCTTTTGTTAACACATTGTGATAAAGTCTTATAATTATGTATAATAAATATATATATTATGTATGTAATAATAAAAAACATTAAATAGAGAACAAATCGATCTTTGAGACAATGCTCCTCAGTTTTATCACCCTAACAATAAAGTTGAACTTTGTAAATCAGCAGATCAAGGCAATACTTCGCATTAGTTCGAAGGCATGCGACCATTTCAGTAAATTGCCTCTCTATATGCAGAAAGCGGGCAAGCCGATTTTCATTAAGCGCTTAGAGTCGGTTGGCTGACAAAGGCCGACTGGTCGCGCCGATAGTCAGTTTGGTAAGTTTTTGAACACGACTCGACAATTTTTATAGGTACAGACACTTAAATAAATTTAATAAGAATAAAAATGACGTCTGAATGCGAATGGAAGCGCTGGAAGGGGACGCTCTAGAAAGACACGAACCTTATTGGTGAGGTAGGTGCGACTTCAAAAAGGTCAGTACTACGCAACTAACCATTTTGAGGCGCGTGCGTATGACAAAATGTATGAAAGTCGAGGAAGCTACTGAAGTATGCAAGAATCGTAGAAGTGGCGGTCTGTAGTTTTCAATTAGAACGGCACTGATGACGCTATGACTGAGCGATCAGCTTCGGCATTACGCTGCAATCACCTGGTCGATTCCGTGGAACAAATATTTGTAGGGCCTTCTAGACGTTAATGAATCTGTTTGTAAACGCAAAAAAAAAAACTTGTGTGGGACCAGATTTCTATATATAAAAATATAACGCTTAGTATAAAGCTCAAATCAGTATGGCTAAAAAACATCTATAACTGGTCAAAAGTTAGGCCAACATTAGGATAGAATTAAGTTAGTCATTAAAACGGGCGGCACCGAATCTCCCAACGGGCTGTATAATTTTAGGTGTAATTAAGAAAACGCTTAGGTAGCCGGTCCCTACTTGACCTGCGATTAAACTGGTAAACTCCGTTTAAACAAATTATCCATGCAAAACTGTCGTTAAGCCAAGTGTTGTGAAGTGTACGTTAACTGGCGTTTAATTGAGCAATTCCTAGACGTGTTGCATATTAATATAGCAATAAAATTATCAAAGCAGTTCAGGGCATTGGTTTTATTGTGTTTACTGTTTTGATGAGCATTTCTGTATTATCTGTGGATATCATAATTATTGAAATTAATTACTGTTGTACCTTTTACATATATCATCTAGGTATAACGTCAAACAACATAATATTTAAATGTAAAAAAAAACCTGTTATTTTTTGTAACAAATACATTATTTAAATATCAGTTTCTGAAAAAAATCAGTAAGTGTTTTTAAATGGAGGTATTTTAACAGTAAAAAGTATTATACTCTAAAGTCTAGACGATTCCTGTAGGTTAAGCTTTATCAAAAATGTGTCAGCAATTTATCAGATAGATAATCTTACTAGATATTAATGAAATTCATCTAAGTTTATACTAAGTTATTAATACAAAATCTGCAATATATTTTACCAGCCCACATGTTAAATTTTCAAACAATACACAACCCTATTGTCATTTGAGCCCGTGCTGTACCCGTTTAAAAAATAGCCCACTCGAAGGGTACGGTATAACCCCATAAAATCATAACACAAACTGGTTTCATTACGTGCGCATGAATAACCATTGAGTGCTACGTCACACCTTTCGATACTAATTTCACAGTTAGCACAATACACATCCCTAAATCATGAATGAACATGAGTCCAGTATTAGCTGTATAAGCGGGAAGGGTGACAGTACTCATATTGCTATAAAAAAATCATTGTATCGGGTTTTTTTATGTAAAATTTATAAATGCGACTACAATTAAATTTATAGTCAAATTAGAGGCACGTGAACGATTTTTGTAATCCTGTAACGTATTTCAATAATATAAGATATAGTATAGAACAAGAGTGGCCGTCATTTGACTTTAAAAGTTCATACTATGCAGAAACCACAACTTTTGTTGTGAATGAAAATGTGAAGAGAATATATTGTTATTATTGTATAAATTATATAGTTAGTGGTTTCGCATAAATTATAAAATAAAAAGCAACTAAAAAAAAATCTGTTTAACAGTTTTTATTTAAAGCCTGTAATTAGGTAGTCTACGTGCCTAACAAACTATAACTAAGCTTCTAGCTTCTAACAGCACTTTTAGGTATAATATGAATTATGTATGGCTGTGATGTGATTGTACACAAATAAATATATCATTAGTGCACACGACCACCCAAACAAGCAACAAAACATTAAAAAATTGGAATAATATTCCAAAAAAAATCCCACAAAATTTTTTGGCAGATGTGTTCAAATGCACTCGACCGTATGTCATATCATGGGCATGGCAAAAAGCATTAGGGTCTAAGAGACCACCAAGCAGGACTAAGCCAGTAGGATCCCCTAATAATCCCTGACATTGTATATTGTGATCGTTGGATTTGTGTGCCATATATCACTAATACCGAACATGTGGCGATGAGACGGATGTGTCACGAACTGATACGAGTATCTCTTCATGCTTTGCATTAAAGTATTTGTCGTTTCATTGTAATTTATCGCTGATGGTGATCAGATTTGTACTGACTAACTTTTATTTTTTGTGTGTGTATCTTTTTACTTACGATTTGGCAGAATAGGTAATAGATGCAATATCACTTGGGAACTTAGTTTTGTCAAACAAAACAATATGTAAATTTTTAACTAGGGAACATACGATCCTTAACAATCAATGTATGTACTGCAGCAGTTAGAGTACCAAATATTTGTTTTTCTGTAACATACCATCACGCCTGTATTTCCCAAAGCTAGGCAAATAATGCAAAAAGGCTGCTGCCCACTCACCGCCGGTATATTTAGGACCCATGTAATACAGGGCGAAGTATAAAAAAAAAATGTTTTTAATAATTTCTAACATTAAAGTTGGGATCCTCTTGATAATACAACGAACTATTAGATTTATCGATAATGGCATCTATATGACAAAAACATCAACCTTTTTCAGTTTACATAAAAACTTTTTCGATTTTAAACTCCCAGCGAGTACCTCTTTATTTATATTCTAAGTATCAAGTATATTACTTCCATGCATGAAGTTTGACATCCTAGTTTAATGTTTCATATGAGTTTATGTCATGTGGCTATCATTATGTCAATTGTCCAAATTTTAGTAGTTGCGTATATAGTTAAACTAATAAACATAGTTCTTTGTTGTATAATGCTAAATCCTTCTAAAGATTATTTCCTATATTTTGCATATGGCAGCAATTTGTTGAAAAGGAGAATTCACATAAAGAATCCGTCTGCAGTGTTTATAGGTATTGGACGTCTTGATGTAAGGAGTAGTTGATGTAATTTCACTACTTATTATCTCAGAATAGATTTTTTTCCTTTATAGTTCTAGACCATCCACTTACACAGTTTTGACATTATAGTTGATGTGCGTTTTATTCAATTTTATTTGTTTTATTCAATATAAAACACCACACAAATTATAAAGGAAATATCTTGAAGACACCCTTATAAGTTTACTTTATTAGAATAGCTTACGTTGGCTATACATATCCCCTGAAATACAGAAAGAATGACAATCGTGTCTAAACCTTCTATCGTGAAGTAGTAGAAAAAAAATAGACGAAAGTTGCAAGATAATCTGCCTCCAGAACAGGCTCACTCTCTATTGCATAGAACTTAAAAACATACCGACAAATTTGTATCCGTACAGCATCATACCTCTGCTTAATTCTTCAAGGAATATATTCGTAATGGTATGCTATGTTAAAAATGTAACCTTTACCCTTTAGAATCACCAGTTAGAGTTTGCAAAATATAACAGACTATGGGACGGCGCAGTGGCAAGCGTAGTACCAAATGATAAAGAACACGTATGGGGAGCTGTTTGGAGATTGAAGAATGACTCTTTGGATTCACTAGATAGGTAAGTTTATCATGATTCACTGCCTACTTGTTTGATAACTATTTAAAAAAATATAGCTGTTAGGGTCGTGCCGAATATCATGAAGCCTATGGCAATTACTTTAGGGCAAGGGAAGGCAAATGCTGCAAAGTCGTCGGTGCGATTCTAACACAGATTTTTCCCAGTCTAAAAATAAGGAGACAAATGCTCCATCCGGAGCTTCCTCATCACAAAAAAGAAAGGCACCAATTTTCTGTGTAAATACACTAGACTAATGAAGTAAGTTAAAAATGGCAAACTTAAATGTAAAGAAATTCACGTTCCTGTATTAATTACACATTTGTTCCAGTCAAGAAGGAGTGAAACATAATGAGTACATTCCAAAACTTGTAGAAGTAAACATTGCTGATGGTGGGAGAGTCAAATGTCGGACATATCAGCAAGTTTTCAGTCCCCCACTGCGAAAAGCTGATGAACCGTTGCCCGAAGATAGAAGACCATCGATTACGTATAAAGAATGCATAATAAGGGGTGCAAAAGAATGCAATATACCAGAAGAATATATTGCTAAGTTGAGACAAATACCTACAAATGGAAAACATGCTTCCATCGTCATAAGAGAACGATTAAATTTATAGGTACTCGTTTAAAAACGTTTTGTCAGTCAGTTTGATAGTCTCTTTGTGGTTTATTTATTTTGTGATTGTTTTTATTTTTAAGGAATATAATTATGTGGCTGTTTGTTTGTTTTGTTTTATTGTAGCTATCGCAGTTCATGACTGCGCTTCGTGTGACACCAAAGAGATTTTAAAATCTTATATTACATGTCGTTGTGTGATTTCTATGTAGGTATTCGGTTATCTAAATTGACAGTAAAATCGACTTAGTTTTTTTTGTTTTACCTAAAATCTCAATTAAATTTGAATTAACGTAGCACAGATACTAGTATATGACATAGATTTATTATAATGAAATTTTTATACAACAAAAAATGATTTTAAATCCTTTTCAAAAAATGTATTTCATGGCAACACTAGACTCGATGGTCAACCGTCGAGTCTATCGGATTCGGTGTCAAAGTTTGAACTTGTCACCGAATCCGATACATAATAATAATAATTATGTTATTTTGCAGCTTTGTATACGATTCAAGTTTAAATCGTAAATGTTATGCGCCCAGTCGTAATAAAAAACGAATTTAGTGTTACTAATCTACTTTAGAACTTAGCGCAAACCCTAAAACGGTCCACTGAGTGTTTACTTTGTTGCCACTTCGAAATTGAATTAAAACTTTTCGTCTGGAAACGACTGAACACTCGCTTTTGCCACTGCATCGCATGCAATTACTAAAAAAAAGTACCAAATTACTTTCACGGGGTTGTTTGCACAAACCCTTTGGGTTAAAAAATTTATGCACCCTCGCGAAACAGCGGCTATAATAAGTGTAGGTTACATGCCCCATTTGAAAGCTTCCTGTTGATTTTGAACATAAAAGATATAATCTACCGCACTGGTGTAAAATAACCGTATTTTTTCCTTTGTGTTATGATTCTGTGCGCCCTTCTGCATCGGCGGGTGCGCATTTTGATATTGTTCTCCCTGTACAGTTTATTGTGTGGCTTTAGGAATCACAAGAGCGGCTCTTAGGTAATGTTGAAATATTTTTATAGTAGCTTGTTTTATAAGTTTGTAGAGGTGTTTTATGTCAGATTCATCTTAAGTTCATTGTTTTATCTTGAGTTGATTTAATACAATTCTTTTAACTTATTGTTTATAGGAAACTATTCCTGTTACTTTAAGTATGTTTTATATGAATTAATTAATCTTTAAGAACTAAGCAGGAGCATTTGAATACATACTTGATATAAAATTTTGCAAAGATGGAGGAGCATTATCGGTAAATATTATTATGTGAAATTGCCTTGTATAAATTAAAATACACTACCTCAAAGGGTTAGGCAGAAGTTTTAATTAGGTACATTATTATGCTGTTGGTGCACCTAATATAAATTAATAAATATAAATAAATACACACAAAGTTTGCCCCATCTATTGCAATGTCCTATATAATAGGGGGCGAACCTATTGCCATCAACCGGGCAACTCCAAACGCTTGAAGTCCAGGGTATTTATAAACTCGTTTAAAAAAAAAAGCTTTTTCAAAAACTCCACAGCAACAGTAACATATTTCAAATCGATTAACAGCAACTTCAAGCTCGAGGCAACCAGTCAAACACACCTTTGCCACATAATACGCGATCTTCATTTTATTCTCCTAACGTTTCCTGAATGCATTTGCGGTAGTACCGCTTTGCATGCGCGGTACACGTGCAACACCGCCTTATCCGATTATTACGTGTGAAACACTCGGGTGGAATTATAGGCGTCTTAAAACCGCTCGCGGAATGCTCGTAGTCTATCGACACATGCGCGGGCTAAGTTTGTGTGGAAAGGGACTTTTTTATGCAATTCGGAATTTCATTTCGGTATTAGGTGTCTTTTTTAAACGCTGAGGTTAAAATCGTCTCTACGGTGTAAACATTTTCATAGTGTTCCTTCTTTTATTGTATACCTAAATAGAAATCGTTCTACATTATACAAGGTGGAAGGGACATCGACGCATCCGAATACCATGAGTTCAGTACATGATTCTGGACCTGGATGAAAAAAGTTACGGAAAATTTCAAAGTTGAAATATTCCCTAACTTTTTTCATAATTTTTTTTATTTTTTCTGCAGTTTTTTTTTACTTGAACGTGTAAAAAAACATTATTTCTATTTACCCAAATTAGATTTTAATTAAAAAATCATCATTTTATTTATTTCGGATCGCGCGCGGGATAACATTCATCGCGGAGCTTTATAATCGCCTTTTTAGCAATACACTGCGCGCTCAAAAATGTCAATATCTGTAATAATAACCGATAATTTTCTACATGAATGACGTAGGTCATTTTATTTTTGAACTTGAGTGAAACTTTGTCACGGCGTTTGTGCGTCGATGTGCCTTCCACCTTGTATTTTGTGGTTAAAGTGTGCACCTGAGATTACAATGATGCTACCCGAATTTTGAGTCAACAATACACAACCCCTGAATTGTTTTCTTTAAAGTGGTAAATGTAAGAGTATATAACCAACCATTAAAAACATTTTTCAATTAGCAGTGATCATCACACAAACGAAGCGGTGCGGCGGGCATAAAAAAAACGTAAAACGTCAACCTACATGAAATCTATATGTTCTAATATATAAAATTCTCGTGTCACAGTTTTAGTTGCCATTTATTTATTTAATTTATTTATTTAATTAACTACAACGGATCCACCAATTACAGTAACTAAAAAAAAAGCCTAAGTTTATTAAAATCTACAAAACAAAGCAAAGTAAATAAAAGAAGGTAAAAAAAAACTCCATACTCCTCAGAAACGGCTGGACCGATTTGTATGAAATTTTGTGTGCTTATCCGGTATCTATGAGAATCAGCCAACATCTATTTTTCATCCCCCTAAAATGACCCACCCCTATATGGCAAAACAACGTTTGCCGGGTTAGCTAGTTTCATATAATATCTAGGTTGAATTTTAAACATAATATCATGATATTTTAAACTAAGTGTTATTAATAAGTTTAAAATTCAACAGATGCCTACTCCATACTACCGATATCCGAAACGGAACAGCGAAGTGCGGTATAAGTAATTATTGCATAATAATGTTCCGAAGATCACGGTACTGAGTGACACTTCGTGTTACGTGCTAAGAGTTGCCCTACATCTGCGAACTAGGTCCTCGGATAAGATAGTAAGTTATATAAAGAGGTATAATTTTTTACCAACCTACTTTAGAAAATACCCATAAATAGCCTTAGAAAATGAGATGGTTATCAATTCGTATGGATATAATTAGGTAAGTACCTATTTATTTATTTAAGTAACATATGGCGTCTTGTATTCCTTGAAGAGGTAGGATGCTTAGGTAGCCCAACGCTGGTATGTTTAGTTCCCACGTAATAGGGCCGGCCATCAACCAGCACAAAATAAAAATAATAATCATATTAAATTGATTTTTAAACAATGAGGTGCAGGTTTTTAACAATAAGGTTATCTATCTTTTTGTATTTTTTAAGCATTTTCCATGCTAAGATTACAAGTTTCGGATTCGAACCCTTCGTCTTCTGGGGCTCGCGATAGCTTAGCGGTTAAAGCGTCTGGTGTACCGAACCAGAAGACGCAGGTTCGAATAATGCTCGCCAGCCGATTTTTTCCTTAATTAAAAATTATAAGGTTTAGGCTAGGTAGTTTCTACGCGGATAGGTATTGGAAAGGCAATTTTTTTTAAACAGCTGGTACATCTGTTACCATATAAAATCTTGTTTTCCCGACGCCTTGTCGCAGAGAACTGACAGGACAGGACAGCCTCTTCAATAATTTAAAAAAAAAATGCCAACAAACAGTATAATAATCTGAAGTTCAATTTTCAAATATACTTTCAACACCGCTTCCAGAAAACATAAAATAATATCACTTTTTCCATTTTCATCACGCAGTGAGTTCTTGTTATTTTCCAAGTAGTCAAGTAATTCGGTGAAATGGAACCGGGTATACGTAATTATTACAAAATAACGTACTGAGTATTTCCGCGTTTCGCCGAGCACAACACTGGCCCTGTTATCTTTCACGCAAGTAGGTTTTGATGTTTTATTATGAACCGTTTAGATTCCAGGAGGGACTGTGTGTTCTGTGTGTTTTATATTAGAGTGGTCTATTGGATCTGTTTGTAAATCATATAGCATATCATCAGGCCTGTATTCCTCGCAAGGTTATGCAGAGGAGTACTGCGGTACACACACAGTTCACCAGTCGGTTTAGGTTTCATGTAATAAGGGGTTCATTAGTAAACTATACCTATCGTAGTTTGTAGATTAGTTGACCTGCGATTGAAGGCCATACCTATAAGTATAGTGTTTTTATACAATATCTGTGTCAAAACGCAGGTCATTGGTGATTGCAACGATCTTTGGTGGACAGTATAACTAGATTATATACCTGAAAACTGCGACTAAAGGTTTCTGTAGATTAGAGATTCTTGTAAGTAAGTAGATACAGCTCAGCAGGCTTTGTCAAAAAGGGCACTAGTGGACTGACGACTAGTGGAAGGCTATATGGTGTTTACTAGGAGAGATATCTAGAAGTGTCTACAACAATAGAAATGAAAAGCCGCTGAATTAGCGACTTTAAGGGCCTGTTTCACCACCTCTGGATAAAATTGAAATGCTATAAGCTGTGAAATACGCCTAAGTGGCATCAAACAGTTGATGTTACAAGAATTAAGAACACTGTCTTTTATTTTACATCCTATGTTGATCATTATGTTCGTATCAAATCAACAACAAGAGATGTCGGATATATTTCGCAACAAGTCTCGTTCACACAAGTGATTCTCTAAAACGGAACAGTGTCGGTCAGAGTAAGTAATTATTACTCAATGTCGTTTCAGGATCGCGGTACCCACTTCCTGTTGTTTGATGGGTACAGTTGCTCAATTTACTCTGACTATGCTGTTTGTTGTACAGGATTTGATATTTTCATAGATTATTGTACCATGGAGTTAGATAGAGAGTTTATTTTTATTGGCAAGAGTAATTATAGTGCAGAGTAGTTGTAATTAATCATCAATCTCAAGTGATAAAGAAATATAAAATAACAGGGCCCTGCTGTTTAACACGTTATAATACAGACCTATGTTCCAAATTTTAGCTTCTTAGACTTCGTAGTTCCGGTTGTGCGTTGATAGATGATTGACCAGCCAAGGTCAGGACAAACGATACCTATTATAAGTTAGAACTATTTCTAACATAAACAGTTCTTCTGATAAGCACCCAGATTATCTTATTATATAAAACAAAGTCGGGTTTGTTACAAAACTTATAACTCGAGAATTGCTGGACCAATGTTCATAGTTTTTGATTTGTTGGATTTGTCTCCGCCCCGAATAACAGAATAACGAAAAAAACGGGGTTCAAACATGACGCGAACGAAGCTGTAGGAAAAAGCTAGTTACCTATAAAGAACTAAATAATTTATGGGTTATGGCGAAGAAGATGATTTTTCATCATTACAAAATTTGAAAAATTATCGAAGTCGATGTGAATATCGACAACCACGTGGTAAGGGGTGATACGAGTAAGCATAACTTTTAGTTGCGATAACGATTGAGCACCTAATGATTAATTTATATATTTTTCAAGTGGTTCACTTTCACACTTCACACAATAATATTGTTGATTATAATGAATTGCCTTAAGTACCCACGGAAGTAACACTTGAAACGTGCCAAAATGTGCAAGTTGTGACACTATCTAAAGCTGATCCATAAATCTAAATTTTAACGATATAAGTGCAACTTCGGTTATTAAAGGACCCTTGAGAATTTTTACTGTGACATCTGGACTGCACACTTTTGTCCTTGTTACCCACGTGCTCAGAATTAGCATACAAAAAAGTGCAGAAAAAAAAGAAACCCTCTTTATGAGATTGGATGTGTGAATCGCATTAGCTAATTATTATTACAGTATTCAAGTACCAAAGCTGTCATCTGCTAATATATATTTTGACTACCTATTGTTTTAATTGATTTTGTTTATTGGACTCGAGTAGAGTAGTTATATTTATAGTGAACTAGCGACCCGCCCCGGCTTCGCATGGGTTTGAATTTCTTGTATTTTCTTTACTATAATATGTATGTTTTATACATATAAAACTTCCTCTTCAATCACTCTATCTATTAAAAAAACCGCATCAAAATCCGTTGCGTAGTTTTAAAGATTTAATCATACATAGGGATATAGGGATATAGAAAGCGACTTTGTTTTATACTATTTAGTGATGGGTATACAGCAACACGACTCGATAAAAAAAAAATTCATAAACCATTAAAATGATACAGTTAAACTAAAACACCAAACACATAACGACCACCAATTATATAGACCGACACAATTCCATAATTTGAAACTAACAAACCCAGAAACAGGTACAGCAACCAAAATAACTGAATCCCCAACACAGCTAAGTGTTAATCACTACTCTCTATTCCAGACCCGCTTTAAAATGTATTCGACAAAACAAGATTTCTCGGTAGAATGGGCATAACGAAATTATGCAGCGGAACAAAGCATAGGGGCTTGTAACCCTTATTACAAAGTTACATTAACTGTATGCAACCTACAATATTGTACGGTGTCCAACTTGTCTGTTATTCCGCCTGAAGCACGTATTCAAATTCATACTAGGGATGGACCGAATATAGGTTTTACCGAGTATTCGGCTGAATGTTTGACAAATATGAATATTCGGCATAAGAGGGACACTTTATTTGTAATTAATGTTTGATCGTTCTATATTAACGCTAAGCATGCAGAGCATCCCTGGATTCTCTGGCTATCCTAGGAGAGCCTACATGAACTAGTTTTTGAAGCAAATATTTTTTACGACCGTTACTTTTTACATTTGTAATGTTATAATTTATATTTTTTTATGATTTGTAGTCATAAAATATTAAGCTAAGAACACGACAAAATACCTACTAACTACTAGGTACTTATTGAAAGCGATTTCAATGTTTTATCAAATTGGTGCTTTGTGAATTTGCTGAATATTCGACGTTCACTTGAATTGTTGGGTAATTAGGTCGAATACTGAATGTAAAACGAATATTCGGCCCATCCCTGATTCATTCGTGTACGTTTAGTGATGTTGCTATTTATTTTGTAGTGCAAAGGGAAATGGCTAGTTAGAGATTGTGTTTTCGGAAATGATCTAAGTATAGATTTTGTTTGGAGTTCTATTTCCACACAAGTACCTACTGAGAATTGAAAAGTTATTAGTAACAAAACCAGCGGCTTAAATCTACTTACTGTCTGTAATAAATTGTTGCTTGTTAGGTTTATACGTAATAAACTTATAAATTCATTTAACGTATAGTGCATTTATTAAAAAAAATAAGTTAGAGGCACCTGAGAGGAAATGTCTTAGACCACATCTACACTTATCATCAGGTGAGATTGTGGTCAAGCGCAAACCCATCAACGATAAAAAAAATGTACTGACAACCATAGTTCGCGCGTTCATATATATTTTAATAAAAGAGGGGATAGTCTATTGCCATTAACGGGTACGAATTCAAACTCCGAGCTGCTACTCAATATTTCATAGAAAATCCTAATAAAAATTTGCTCGACTGAATCAAGCCATCCCAGGTTCGACTCTAGCAGTCGCGCTTACGACTATTAAAGCATTGAGATAGTTTAGAAAATAAAGCTATACATTTTTAAGAAATATATCCTTACAATATCTAGGGGATACTTTAGAACGAAAAAACGATAAAAGTTTCTAGGCTATATTTACACAAGCAATATATCTTGGACACCAATGCCCGGTGTGGTATTTAAACCGGAGTTTTTACTACTGCACGTGCTTCGATTGGTGCAATGCAATCAGTGAAAAACGATTTGAACGTAAGGTTAATATTTAATGCATTTTCTGTATCTTTAGTACCAGCTTCCAAATTGTTTGGAAATTAGTGAATCCTATCATGTTACTGAAGTGGAAGGTATTTAAAGGTAGGTTGGATATCCAAGATGTATTTATGTATCGTTTTTTAATTGTTTGGATTTGTTTAGCCACTTGCCATCAGGTGGCGCGTCTGCTCGTTTGCCAACCACAACAAATAAAAAAAGGCAATACACTTTTATTTCCTAATTAGTTTATCAATTATTAACTCTTTTAAACATAAATATTTATAACATGTGGGTAATTATTTAGAGGTACACTAAGGTGTACCTACCTCTTGTTGGAGATCCAAATAAAATACACTAAGGTAACACTAAGGTACACTAAGGTAAGGTAAGGTAAGGTAATAAAATACACTAAGGTAACACTAGGGTAACACTAAGGTACACTAAGGTAAGGTAAGGTAAGGTACACTAAGGTAACAAGAGGTACACTAAGGTGTACCTCTTGTTGGAGATCCAAATAAAATAAAAAATTACCCACATGTTACACAAATATATTCTGCTTACATGCTTACATCCTTACAAATATATATTTGTAAGGATGTAAGCATGCTAATTATACCCAGAATATATTTGTGTGCCTTGTGTCTTTTAAATTAAATGAGACCACATCAAGCTTTGAAAAATATTAAAAACTAGGTTTTCGCCAGCGGCTTCGCCCGCGTTGCCTGAGTATTTCTTATAACTTTCATCCCCAATTTCAACCCCTTACAGCCCTTTCATTCGAATTAAAAAGTAGCCTATGTCCTTACTCAGACTCTAGACTATCTGTGTACCAAATTTCATTTAAATCGGTTAAGTAGTTTTAGCGTGAAAGCGCGACAGACAGACAGACAGAGCTACTTTCGCATTTATAATATGAGTAAGAATTTAATGCAATCAGATTAAATTAAATTAACAGTAAAACAACTTTAAAACTAAAACAATCTTACTATTGTAATTCTTCTCGCTGGTAAGATACGTCAAAGTATCTATTTACTCACCAACAGGAGGCATCCTCTGAATAATACAGTCGCAATATTGAATAAAGGATCACGTACGACGAGCGAATCCATTGTTATTTTCAAAAGAATTATGTCAAAGCGAGTCGTCGCTCCGGGGCTAATAATATTGAACTATCAAAGAACGGAATTCCGAGACACTGTTTCACCTCTCGTAATACCCGAATTTGTATCAACTGGGCCTTTATTCGTGTAGTCGCCGATTTAAGCGCATACCACACGTTAATACAGGCCCGGGGCATATCGCGTAAGTACCCGTGTATCTGCAAATAATGTTGAAGTAGGTATTCCATTATATTGGATCCTTGCCTTAGGCGGGGGAGCGTCCGGTTCTAATAAACAAGACAATATTCCAGCTATGCGATATAGACGGATGCCCGTGTTTATCCAGGCGGCCTCTGAGAGTTATAGGTACCTATTATATTTGTCTATAAGTGTTAGCGAAGCGGGATCTGTTGTTGTCTTGGATACTCTTTATCAATAATTCCATTGTTGTGGTACGGGTAGGATTGTAAGAATAATATTTTTGAAGGAATGACTTTGCATCCAAAAAATGTTCATTTTAAATACATACCTATTCCTATTAATTTTTGATGAAGTTACAGCCTAACCGGGTATTCACTGAGCTATATAGTCACCTGTATAGCGCCTCTAGCGGTTACCTGAGGAACTAAGATTTCCATACAAAATATTTTGACATAGTTTGTAATGTTATCATTGATTCATAAGGAAGTGTATAACGAAGTTTTACACGTATTAGTTTCATGGTTGTAGGTAGTTTAAGTTTCACAGATCAAAGTCAACTTTTATTACCCAATACCTATGCAGTGAGTTTCCTAAAGGAAAATAGAGTGAACGAGCTGTTTACTTTGCCGCGCAAATAATCTTTGACAGAACCGGGTTAGTGTGACGATCGTATTTGTGAACTAGCTCTGAGTACCAACACTGTTATTTGCATACACAGAAGTACTTTTAGAGTAAAGGAATTTATAGAAGAGGTAAACCGATTAGTTTTGGAGAAAAATATTTGTATTTATTTACTACATATTGAATGAAAAAGAATATCAGGTTTTTTTTTGTATATCTATCTCCTTTTTTAAATTCCGAAGACCGAGCTGACGCTGTATTCTACCGTTTATGCTTAATATTTTTTAAAGTTACGGGTAATCATTTACCAACTGATCGGCTTTTGCGCTAAGTACAGTTTGTGGTTTGAACCGAACCAAATATTTGTCTGAACTGCCGATACGAGGTCCGGGTCCGGGTGCTTGTTTATGTGAATTTTCTGGTTTGTATAACCACTTACGAATCCATTATATAAGAGTAATTCTTTGGGCAACCTTTGTTTTAAAAAAAACTAATGATTTCTGCAGTGTAATAGATAAATTGATTGGTAGACTGATTACTGATTTTAAAATAAGAACTTTGGTTTCGGTGATAGAATTTTAACCGGACTGAAACTCGTCAACCAACCAATCCTCCCTTATTTACGTGCTGCCCCATATACAAAATAATATTATCGTAATGAATAAAAAGGCATCTTTAATTTTCGACAAGGTACACTCATATCAATTTATACATTTTCATCAACCTTTGTATCGACGCCTTACAATAAAAAGGAAACACAAGTACGTAGCTCACGTCCACATATCCAATAATAACGATATCCATTCAGTACATTCCTACATAAGTAATAAAAGTACGATATCAAAGGATTTCGAGTTCTTTATATGACGGTATATTGTGAATCGCTACTTCTTTTGTGTTACGCGAATTTTGCAAATTCATAAATATTCCTATACAATATTCAAACTCGTCATTCCAGGAAATATATCTTGAAAGCAATAAGTACGTCTTTTGTGACTATTTATTAAACAAATTTTACAGTAAATTCTGTATTAATGTCGCACAAATTCGAAAAACGATCAGTTCATCGCATTTTTACAGCATAAGAAAATATTGGGTGGATAATTTTGAAAAATAAGTGATTTTATTTTGAATTGATGAATTTTACTTGTGGCTCTTTTATTTAAAATATACTTCAGTAACCATAAACAGCCATTGACAAATTAAAAGTATATGTATATGTGAAAGTGTAACACCTTCTAAAACTAGCAAAAGATTGGTGTTATAGTGTGGGAAGTACTCATGTATTTCATGAAATTACTATTATATAGGAATTTCTAGATCAATAAATAATGGTATTTTAATAAATAGCATTATTTAGTGATCTAGAAATTACTATTTGGTCTAATGCCAAAATATCGAAACTAGAAAAAAAAATTAAACAACGTGAAACAAAACAAAACAGTTGACCAGCCTAGCATAAAAAAGTCTCTTACTCTAACGCGTGTACTCGTACATCGAACAAACAAAAATCATAAACAAAATATTGTAATTAACTTCCAGTTCTTGAACATGTTAATCATAATTCTGTATGTTTGTTCGCGCCAAAACAAAACAAGAGAGTATGAGAGTTACAATAAAGATATTTGCCGCGGGCTAATCCCGCAGACCTGTCCGATGTCCGTAAAGGCTATGTCTTAGTGCACAAACTTACAATGAGATAAAGATTTGGTACATATAGAATTTGTCGACATATGTGGTCTAGTGGTTCGAGTATCGGAGTGCTGATCACGAGGTCGTGGGTTCAATTACCACATTTTTTTATGTGCGTTTTTTGGGTGTTTCTTATATATTATAAGTATTTATTTACAACAAAAGTATGTATGTATTATCACATTCCGCCGCTGACGCTCGCCGTGAGAGGACGCACCGCTCGCGCTGCGCTCTCCCACTCTGTCCGTCTCGCTACGCCCCGTCGTAGTGCCTCGCAGTCGACCCGGCTGCAACCCTTTTGATCAAAAGTTGCCTTTTTCAAGGCGGCGGCTGATTTTCTGTCTTTACCAAGCCACGGTTCGCTCGCGTTTTTAGACCCCTTCAGGGTAAAATCCACAGTTTCGTGGTCCTCGGTGGAAACCATCCGGTGCCAACGAAACCGAGTGGGGTGTGGACCCGATACACCCGCTGCGCCCCTTCTGGGCAAAGCATATATCGGAAGGAGCTAGGACCACCGGCCTTGGGGGGTCTCCTAGTCGACCCTAGCTCTAACCCCGTTCTCTTCCAGCTCCTCTAGTACTTAGGTACTGGAGCATAGGAACCCGTTCGCACAATAAGATTGGCGACGGGAGACACTCTAGGGCACACTACAGGTACTCACGCCTCCCTGCCTATACCCGGCAGGGAGGGTTCACTCACCCACACAACCCCGGGCTTATCCAACCCGGGGACGATAGTAATAGGATACTTTTCTCCTAATAATTCGCCCCCAATTTCCCTCTCAGACATCTCTTCAAGATGTCTGAAGCCCTATTTTTAACTTTTCTCAACGAGGTCCTCCTAAAGGACCCCGATTTCGTAGCCAAATATGGCTCCAAGCTCCCGCGTGAGTTAGTCCGTCGCCCCGCCCGCGCTCCCATCCCTGATAGCCCGGCCTCGCCGGACCCAGATGTCCCTTACACCCAAAAGGGACACCTGCGTAGACAATACGATTCTCCGGAAAGCCCGGAGAATTATTACGACCCGGATTCCCTGAAACCGAATCTCGAAAACAATAGGTTCGCGTCCCTATTGTCCGCTTCCGAGAATGCCGACGCACGTGCGTCGACTTCTCAGACACCGCCCCCTCCCAACCCGGCGCCGATGGATACATCGGCACCGAGTGACCATGAGTCCGAGTCGTCCCTCTCGGACTCCAGTTCTAGTTCCGAAGCCTCAGACGGCTTCACTCCCGTTACAGGGAAAAAACGGCCCCGCAAAAATAAGGCCAACTCAACCGCCCCCTCCAAGGCTCCCAGGACCGATACGGTCAACACCGCTCCAGCCCCTTCCCTCCCAAATACCTCGTCGCAGGTCAACCCCTCACCCGCCCCTCGCCCCCAGCCCTCGCAGTCCTCCGCGACTGCTCCCAAGAAGGACAAAGCCCCACCCCCCGTCATTGTCCATGACAAAGAGTCATGGGTCAATATTTCAAAGGCCTGCGTTGATCGCAAGATCAACTACACCCAGGCCAGGACAATACTGGAGGGTATTAAAGTTACCCTCCCCTCCCCCACCGACTTCAGAGGCTTTACCAGCCTCCTAACCGAGCGTAAGGTGAACTACCACACCTATACGCTCGCATCAGAAAAACCCCTCCGTGTAATCATCCGAGGTATCCCCAAGGAGATAGACACGGAGGACATCCTTAGCGACCTTAAGTCGCAAGACATTCCCGCCCTCGAGATCCATCGCATGCACGGTGGCCGCGGAGCCACAAAATATAACATGGTGCTCGCAATCATCGAGCAATCCGAGGCTGCTAAAGCCATTTTTAATATCCGCTCCGTCTGCCACTTGTCCGGCATTCGGATCGAAAAACCCCATAAGGGGGGTCCAATCGGGCAATGCCACAATTGCCAACTTTATGGTCACTCTGCCCGCAATTGTCACGCAAAATCCCGGTGCGTGAAATGCCTAGGCGATCACGCTACCGCGGACTGCAGTCGTCCCAAAGACAGGACGCTCTGCACAGAGCCACCCAGCTGCGTTCTGTGCGGTGAACAAGGCCATCCGGCCAACTACCGAGGCTGCCCAAAAGCCCCAAAAATCCCTCGCAAGCATGCAAATCGTGCCTCTGCTAAACTCCTGAGGGAAAGCCCCTCGGCGGCCCTCCCAAACCGCCTCAGCCCCCAAAGGCCCTCGCCATGGAACGCACTGAACCATCAGCAAGCGTTCCCGCCCCTAAAAACGCCACAACATGTGGCCAACATCCCACCCCTTATGGGTATTCCTTCCCGCGCACCGGCCTCCCAGGCCACCATCGTGGGAACATCCCAAGCCCACCCGGCCGAGCCCGCAAAGGTCTCTCGACCTGCACCCGCGCCTATGCCCGCGCAACCCCCCTTGTCTGACTGGGACACCTGTCATAAGGCGTTCAACCTCGTTCCCTACGAACGTATAACAAATATGGCCAACGCCCTCAGAGCCAATGAGGGCAACGGTCAAGCCATCTTTGAAATTATAGTGAAGAATGCTGACCTAATGCATGCATTCACCAGTGCTTCTTTTACAAATGGCGGTAAATAAAGGCAGAACCAAACCCCGGTCCCTTAAAATAGGTTTTTTCAATGCAAACAGCATGCATGGTCAACGCGATGAGATCGCCACCTTCCTCCGCGATCATCAAATAGACATATTCCTGATACAGGAGACCTACCTCAAACCCTCCAAGAGAAACCCTGGTATTGCAAACTATCACATAGTGCGTAATGACAGGACTCGTTCTCGAGGAGGTGGTACTCTCATATATTACAAAAGGTCCCTGTACTGCATCCCTATGGATCCCCCAACCCTCGAGCATATTGAGACCTCGATATGTCGAGTAGGCATGACCGGTCACCAACCGATCACCATCGTATCGGCATACATCCCACCTGGCAATTCTAGGCTTCACCTCCGCCCCGACCTTGAAACCCTCCTAGGCTTAGGTGACTCAGTTATCATAGCTGGAGACCTTAACGCGAAAAATATCGCGTGGAACAGCCACTCGAACAACCAGAGAGGCAGAGAGCTGGATAATCTGAGCACCTTGCTTAACTATGACATAGTCGCCCCAATGACGCCCACCCACTTTCCCGCTGACGTAAACCACCGACCTGACGTACTCGACATAGCCCTCTTAAAGAACGTGAACCTAGGTCTGCGCTCCTTGGAGACGCTACAAGAGCTCGACTCCGACCACCGACCTGTGGTCATCAAACTAGGCCCTAGGACAGATCCCTTAGACCCAGGTCAGCCCGCTCCAACAAAGGTGATAACGGACTGGAGTAAACTCGAGGAACGCCTTAAGTCGACTTCATCCGTTCACCTGGACGCCATCCCCGACTCATTACTGTCAGTAGCCGACGCGACGGGCGCGATTGACTCCCTCACTGGTCACGTACAATCCGTGTTGAACGAATGTTCGCGACAGATTCCAGAGGAATTTGATGACCGCTGGAATCTGCCGGAGGATGTGCGAAGGCTGATGACGGAGAAAAACGCGGCTATCAGAGCGTACGATAGTTTTCCCTGCGAGCCGAACCGCACTCACATGCGCAACTTACAGCGCGCTGTAAAGGAACGCATAAGTGAGCTGCGCGAGGCCCGCTGGGACAACTTGCTGAAGGACCTGGAGCCCACCCACCAGGCCTTCTGGCATCTGACTAGGAAACTCAAATCCGACCAAGTTTCCACCATGCCCCCTCTGAATCGACCAAACCAAAGGCCGGCCTTTGACGATGACGAAAAATCCGAATGCCTAGCAGACAGTCTAGAGGCACAATGCTCGCCCAGCACTCTACCTGTAGACCAGGCCCACCTAGACGAGGTGAACGCCGAAGTCGAACGTAGAGTCACCCTCTCTCTATCCCCCGATAATCTTACGGCCCCAGTAAGTCCCGCCCCCTCCTCCCGCCCTGACCCCGACCCAGACGACTCCGTCCCCCCTGTCACTGTGGACGAAGTCCAGAAAATCATTAAGAATTTACGACCCAGGAAAGCCCCCGGATCTGACGGCATCACCAACAAGGTGGTAAAGCTCTTCCCCGCCCACCTCATTATTCTAATGACCGCCATTTTCAATGCGGCTCTAAAAAATAACATCTTCCCACAATCGTGGAAAGAAGCCACCGTCATCGGTATCCCCAAGCCCGGCAAACCCAGGACTGAGCCGTCCAGTTATCGCCCCATAAGTCTTCTTAATGTCCTAGGGAAGATTTATGAGCGTCTAATCTATGCCCGACTAAAGGACTTTGCCGAATCCCACAATCTCATTCCCGACGAGCAGTTTGGCTTTCGAACCAAACACTCTTGCATCCACCAAGTGCATCGCATAGTCGAACATATCAGCGCTGGTTTCCAACGCGGTATGACGACTGGCATGCCTTTCTTCGACGTGGCGAAAGCCTTTGACAAAGTCTGGCACAATGGCTTGATATACAAGCTGTATTCCTTCAATGTGCCGGATCGTCTCGTGCTCATCATTCGAGACTTCTTGTCAAACCGCACCTTTCGCTATCGCATTGAGGGTGGTACGCTATCGTCCCCACATCCTATCCGAGCCGGGGTCCCTCAGGGCTCCGTGCTCTCTCCGCTCCTTTTCACGCTGTATACCAGCGATATTCCCAAGAGCTCAAAGTCACAGCTGGCCCTATTCGCTGACGATACGGCCATCTATTATTCCGGCATTAGCCTAACAAATATCACCAAAGTCCTCCAAGCCTCGGTCACTGCCCTCGGAAAGTGGTTCAGGAAATGGAGAATTGAGGTGAATCCCTCCAAGAGTGCAGCGGTTCTCTTCCACAAGAGTTCCAATCTTTCCACTCAAGTCCAACCCATCTCCCTATTCGGCCAACGGATCCCTTGGGAACCAAAAGCCAAATACCTGGGCGTGATTCTCGATCACCGACTCTCGTTCCGAGAGCACATAAAGACGGTGCGCTCGCGCGCCGCTTTCGCTCTCGGCCGCCTGCACGGCATACTCAATGCGCGCAGTAAACTCTCCCTTAATTACAAGGTGAGAATTTACTTGATGTGTATTCGCCCCATCATGACCTATGCGAGCGTCGTATTCGCTCACATTGAAAGTCCCGCAATCCATAGGATGCAGACCCTCCAAAACCGTTTTATGCGCAAAGCCACGGGCGCCCCGTGGTTCGTGCGCAATAGGGACCTCCACCTCGACCTAAAACTGCCTACCATCAAGCAGTACATGAAACGCGCCTCCAAGCGTTATTTCGATCAGGCCCCCCTCCACCCAAACCGCCTAGTAGTCAGTAGCGTAGACTACAAACCCTCTCTGATAAGTAGAGTGCGCCGCCCAAGGCACGCACTCACTTACCCTGACGACCCGATTACCGTAGCACAAGAAGCACTCAAACAGGCTCGACGCCATCCGATTTACCGTCCTCGCCGGCGAGGCCCGTCGCGAAGACCCCGAAACGGTACCCCTCCCCGTCCCTTGCTCGAGCCGGCCCGCGCCGAGCCAGTAGTTTTAAATTCGTCCCTAAATAATTTCAACCCAGATCCAGCTGTCCCTAGCTGTCCCCCCAGCAACGCCCTAAGCCGAGGTCCGAGTCCCGTTAGGGGACGCCCTTAGCTGCGGTTGCTTAGTTTATAAGTGTCCATGGCTGGAGGCACAAAAGGTGCCTCGCCACCAAGCCCGGTTAAGATTCTAAAGCTCCTGAGCTAGAATCTACATCCGTCAAAAAAAAAAAAAAAAAAATGTATGTATTATATCCATTTTTCTAGTACCCGCAGTACAAGTTCTGCGTAATTTGGGACTAGATGACGCTGTGTTAAAAATGTCCCAGAATATTATTTATTTTATTTATCCTAAGCCTATGTACTAATTATTATGGACCTCTAACTACAATAAAATTTACAATTTATGAATTAAGGGGGGCAAAGAATAGCGATCTATCTAAGTCCTTTTTATTTTTTTACTTAAGACGGAAAGGAGAAGGTGTGCATGTAGGGTGAAAGGTTCATTGTTTGTGTAAAATGTACCTATGTAAGTCTATATAAATATAATTAAAAAGTGCGAGATACTGTAATTACCTAGCCATATTTTTTCTTTTAGATTTTATTCCAACACCAGTGAACCATCCTCGTTTCACTCAGGGTAATATTATTATGACGGACCCTATAGTTTAAGAACTCCTCTAATAAGTACGTAGCAGTAGTTTCGCGTGATGCAAGTACAAACATACAGACAGACAGAAGCCGTTTTGGCTTCTGTTGCTGTAATAAAATATTACATTTTTTAATACCTATGTATAATGTACTGACATCGGCCTGTTACAATTTTATTTTAAACATTATTATTTGATATGTTCGCACATGTTTCTAAAATCGCTATCGGTGAGTAATAAGAACACAGCCTTATTTCACAAATTCCATTGCGCCGCGCAGGCTTTCGTCATGATTACTTCAATTATATTTTTACGTTCAACCATAACGGAACTGATCCATTTGTTCATTCTTAATTGATAGTAACGACAGGTAATAATCAAATGCTGTAAAATAAATGTTTATGAAATATTTATTAGGTTTTGTGCGCTGCAAGTTCCGTTGAAAACCGCAGTGCCTTTGTTATTAATATAATAGAGAATATTGTATGATTATTTACATTTACAAGCTTTGCTAACAATACCAAAATAACTATTAATAATTCATATTAATGTACTAATTGGAAAAATATATAAACATCTGACTAGAACACTAGACTAACTACTTTATTAGCAATATATATACAATGTCAATTTCTTTTGCGTATGACAACCAGTAGCAACGAATTATTGTGCCTCTGCGAGGCACGGTATCAAGACTTAATTTAATTTTAAAAAACGTACCTTCGACACGAAGAAGAAGAAGACTGATCACCCATCGAAAGATTTCTCACTGCAAACACAGCTTAACTTTGTAGACTTTACCTTTGCCAAAGTCCTTGTAGGTTTAACAATACGAATGTCTTTGCCCTATAAACGTATGACAAAAACATAAACAACAAAATTTTGTGACTCCGCATAAAAAATTAAGGTGCCTGCAATATTTTTACAGAATTCAACCCTATGGATAACAGTATCTATTTTTGCATGAATCTCGCCGGGCTCTCCTCCTCTCATATCGTATTCATTAGATTTCATTTGTCAGCGCCCGTTTCTTTGATGAATTATTCACGCACACGCAATTTGTTTGCACTACTCATATCCGAACTATTTCTGTTAAACTTGGACTTATACGTGCGCGTGATTACTCTCCTGTTAATTTATCTTGCGTCCGCGTTGAAGTTTTTTTTTTTTTTTTTTTTTTAGGACGGATGTAGATTCTAGCTCAGGAGCTTTAGAATCTTAACCGGGCTTGGTGGCGAGGCACCTTTTGTGCCTCCAGCCATGGACACTTATAAACTAAGCAACCGCAGCTAAGGGCGTCCCCTAACGGGACTCGGACCTCGGCTTAGGGCGTTGCTGGGGGGACAGCTAGGGACAGCTGGATCTGGGTTGAAATTATTTAGGGACGAATTTAAAACTACTGGCTCGGCGCGGGCCGGCTCGAGCAAGGGACGGGGAGGGGTACCGTTTCGGGGTCTTCGCGACGGGCCTCGCCGGCGAGGACGGTAAATCGGATGGCGTCGAGCCTGTTTGAGTGCTTCTTGTGCTACGGTAATCGGGTCGTCAGGGTAAGTGAGTGCGTGCCTTGGGCGGCGCACTCTACTTATCAGGGAGGGTTTGTAGTCTACGCTACTGACTACTAGGCGGTTTGGGTGGAGGGGGGCCTGATCGAAATAACGCTTGGAGGCGCGTTTCATGTACTGCTTGATGGTAGGCAGTTTTAGGTCGAGGTGGAGGTCCCTATTGCGCACGAACCACGGGGCGCCCGTGGCTTTGCGCATAAAACGGTTTTGGAGGGTCTGCATCCTATGGATTGCGGGACTTTCAATGTGAGCGAATACGACGCTCGCATAGGTCATGATGGGGCGAATACACATCAAGTAAATTCTCACCTTGTAATTAAGGGAGAGTTTACTGCGCGCATTGAGTATGCCGTGCAGGCGGCCGAGAGCGAAAGCGGCGCGCGAGCGCACCGTCTTTATGTGCTCTCGGAACGAGAGTCGGTGATCGAGAATCACGCCCAGGTATTTGGCTTTTGGTTCCCAAGGGATCCGTTGGCCGAATAGGGAGATGGGTTGGACTTGAGTGGAAAGATTGGAACTCTTGTGGAAGAGAACCGCTGCACTCTTGGAGGGATTCACCTCAATTCTCCATTTCCTGAACCACTTTCCGAGGGCAGTGACCGAGGCTTGGAGGACTTTGGTGATATTTGTTAGGCTAATGCCGGAATAATAGATGGCCGTATCGTCAGCGAATAGGGCCAGCTGTGACTTTGAGCTCTTGGGAATATCGCTGGTGTACAGCGTGAAAAGGAGCGGAGAGAGCACGGAGCCCTGAGGGACCCCGGCTCGGATAGGATGAGGGGACGATAGCGTACCACCCTCAATGCGATAGCGAAAGGTGCGGTTTGACAAGAAGTCTCGAATGATGAGCACGAGACGATCCGGCACATTGAAGGAATACAGCTTGTATATCAAGCCATTGTGCCAGACTTTGTCAAAGGCTTTCGCCACGTCGAAGAAAAGCATGCCAGTCGTCATACCGCGTTGGAAACCAGCGCTGATATGTTCGACTATGCGATGCACTTGGTGGATGCAAGAGTGTTTGGTTCGAAAGCCAAACTGCTCGTCGGGAATGAGATTGTGGGATTCGGCAAAGTCCTTTAGTCGGGCATAGATTAGACGCTCATAAATCTTCCCTAGGACATTAAGAAGACTTATGGGGCGATAACTGGACGGCTCAGTCCTGGGTTTGCCGGGCTTGGGGATACCGATGACGGTGGCTTCTTTCCACGATTGTGGGAAGATGTTATTTTTTAGAGCCGCATTGAAAATGGCGGTCATTAGAATAATGAGGTGGGCGGGGAAGAGCTTTACCACCTTGTTGGTGATGCCGTCTGATCCGGGGGCTTTCCTGGGTCGTAAATTCTTAATGATTTTCTGGACTTCGTCCACAGTGACAGGGGGGACGGAGTCGTCTGGGTCGGGGTCAGGGCGGGAGGAGGGGGCGGGACTTACTGGGGCCGTAAGATTATCGGGGGATAGAGAGAGGGTGACTCTACGTTCGACTTCGGCGTTCACCTCGTCTAGGTGGGCCTGGTCTACAGGTAGAGTGCTGGGCGAGCATTGTGCCTCTAGACTGTCTGCTAGGCATTCGGATTTTTCGTCATCGTCAAAGGCCGGCCTTTGGTTTGGTCGATTCAGAGGGGGCATGGTGGAAACTTGGTCGGATTTGAGTTTCCTAGTCAGATGCCAGAAGGCCTGGTGGGTGGGCTCCAGGTCCTTCAGCAAGTTGTCCCAGCGGGCCTCGCGCAGCTCACTTATGCGTTCCTTTACAGCGCGCTGTAAGTTGCGCATGTGAGTGCGGTTCGGCTCGCAGGGAAAACTATCGTACGCTCTGATAGCCGCGTTTTTCTCCGTCATCAGCCTTCGCACATCCTCCGGCAGATTCCAGCGGTCATCAAATTCCTCTGGAATCTGTCGCGAACATTCGTTCAACACGGATTGTACGTGACCAGTGAGGGAGTCAATCGCGCCCGTCGCGTCGGCTACTGACAGTAATGAGTCGGGGATGGCGTCCAGGTGAACGGATGAAGTCGACTTAAGGCGTTCCTCGAGTTTACTCCAGTCCGTTATCACCTTTGTTGGAGCGGGCTGACCTGGGTCTAAGGGATCTGTCCTAGGGCCTAGTTTGATGACCACAGGTCGGTGGTCCGCGTTGAAGCATACTTCGTCTGGTTTTATAAGCTTTGTTATTAGTTAGTTTTGTTTCATCTTCTGATAAATGTGTGGCTTCAAGTTTCTGGATTGGACTTAATTTATACTTACCCTTGAAGGACTTTCACAAAAGTTTTGTATTTTTTTGCTTGTTATCTATTCTTGCTACAAGACTTCAAAATTAAACATTATTCAGCAAAGCAAGGTAAATCTTTTAAGAATAACACTCGGTTTTTCATTTCTATCTCACATTTCATCAGAATAAAACAACTTTGTGGGCTAAAGGCACCCTTTGTGAGAGCAAACAGGGTTATCCTGCGGGTTTTGCGTTGAAACTTTTCAATAATCATTGAGGGAATCCTTGAGCGGACCTGTTCACCTTTTGTTTCCGATCCAAGATAGCGTTGGAAATCCTTTCCTTGGAATGAGGAATGGGTTCTTTGGCATGGTTGTCGAAATTACCTATGATTTCATTGAAGTCAGTCTCATTGCAGAAATGAAGATTTTTTTACATATTTCAAAAACGTGTAACTATAATATGAGTATCTACAGATAAAAAAGACTGAAATGAATCTTTGTATATACACAAATTTTATTGTATACCTAATGAGTACTCATACTACTCAGTAATAATATTACGTGAGAAATAAAATGCTAATGCCTCTTATTGTTAACCTAGATTAATGACTGAAATATAAAACCTACAAGCCTTAAAAAAGGCATCAACAGATTTGCAGCATTAGGATTTATTTCTTCACAATATAGGCCATATTATTTGCCGTAAAAAACCCATAAAACATAAAATGCCGAAATACATTACGCTAAGAGGTTAAACAGAGGTGTTTTTGCGAGGTATTTCTAGACATAAATTTTAGTAGGTACCTGCTACCTAAGATAAAAACAAAAGAAAACATGTTTACTTGCTTACAAGGTCAGGTGCTCTGATTTTCAGAATAAAGATGGTGGAATCAGAAATCAGATATGACACAATGAAGAAAACATCTTCGTGCATATAGATGGTAGTGTAATTTCGTTATTCGGTAGAGTAGTCACTTATCGAGATGCGATAATCGGAAAGGGAGGTATAAAAAATATACAACGCAGAAAAGGTGAGCAATGTTAGAGAGGAGACCCAGGATTGGGCCAAGTAGTGTCAATAGCTCAAATTGTAACCAATTGAGGATTTTTTTGACATAAGAAATGGATTTATGTAAATCTTTGCTATGGAAACCATTATTATTTTTTGGTCTTAAAAAACTATTGCAATTGTCTTACTTTGTTACAATGTTGCGAAAATATCAAAGATAATGCAGAATATATTATTATGATACTAATTTCCATTTAAAATGCCAGTGAGTTTTCATCAAATTTTCTCTCTGCCGTAATCCATGACTGTATTCAAAAGTTTGTTAGTTTCCCAAAAATATTTTCATGTTTAAGCAAAACATTTTCCCCAAAAGAAGTACTACGCAAGCCGATGAATATGAAAACGTAAATTGAACTCAATAACATATCAAAGGACTCGTCAGTCCCGGTACCACGAAAGCCGCTCTTTTCGGTCTACCCTGCTTTATCCCGGGATTTAGCTCTGACAAAATATTTTCGGGACTTTTGAGGTTTCATTCATTTTGGTCTTATTTTAAACAGTCGGATTTCTAGTAACGTCCTAAAAGTTTATTTCTGAAGTTGGTACGTGTATTTATAATCCCGGTGTGCCATAATATTCACTGTGAATAGAAAAAATATGAATGTGACTTAAATCCTTTGCGTAATGGTTGGTAATAAATTTGATTGATTGACTCCCCAACAAAAGCAAAACCGGCTGTATTTAATTGTCATAATCGCCTACTTCAGAAGTAATTTAAAAACAAGGCGATTGCTACAAAATAATTCCGTAGGCGTCGACACTTAATTTTATTATGAGCTTACAATAATTAAGTTTCGACCCGTTCCGGTATTTAAACCGGTCAATTATATAAATTCGAATTTCGAATGTCATAAAACTGAGCTGGGTAATAATGAACATGCGGCGCGTGCAGTAAACTATGTCGCAGTTAATATCGAGTGCGGGACTTATTGGACATTTAGCTATTTGGCCGTCCGCCGTCCACTTCCAGCGAATAAAGTGTGACGCACACAGACTCATCGCTCAACGTGAATATAATTTATTGAAGCAGTCACTCTTTCAAGATGACACGATACAATAAACAACGTCAAATACGATGTTTGGTGTGATTTATAATATTTTCTAATACAATTTTAAAGAGAAATTTTCAAATATACTTTCTCAACATCATCTTTAGTAACCAATATTATTTTCTTGATTTCTAAAGATATCGTAAATTCAAATAATTCCTCTAAAGTTCATAACAACACTTTAAATTATAACCAAAATTCAATTCGAAACGCAGTTATATCAAAATCTTTTATGGAAATGTCTCGGTGTCTAATGTGTCTTCATAAAATGTGAGAGTAACCTATGATAGTGTTAATATCCCGGGAAGCAAGACTTATTGGTCGTTTGCCGTTACCAGAAAATAAATGGCATAGTCGCCTAGCACAGTGCCACGAACGTACTTGATCAGTAGTTACGCTACACACTGTATATTAAGATGAATTATGTCTTTAATAATTGTTTTGACTCTGTGTTGCCGCTATGTAGTTATTAATTTAAATGTTATTTAGAAATTATAACGTATATTAATATGCACTGTGGTATTTTTATAAATTGGTAAAAACGTTTTATTTTTTAATTTAGATTAATGAATTTTATTGTAATATTTATCTAGAATTTTACTAAGCATCTTTGTTTGCAAATATAAAAATGACGTTTTAGATGGAGGCGTTATTCTAAATACATCGATTTGTTTGATTAATAGCCCTTTAATTTAAAAAATCCAAAAGCACTGATGAGTCCAAATTAAGGTTCAGAAGGAATACAAAAAAAATTGAACACTATTCGAGTGACCAGCCGACTCGAACTGTGTCTATAATATTGAATAAGTTTTAATTAAAAAGCCCTCGTCTCTACAAAGTTTGGACGCAATTAGCGGGATTGGTACGTGAATCCTTCGAATCCCGGCGACCATGTTCAGCACGGCCGTTGTCCCTTAACCGGGACTTTTTAAAAGCACATCCTTAACGTGTTTTGACAGTTATAATGTATGTTTATGTCGATGAATATTTACCATAAGAATATTGTGAAAAAAATCTAAACTTATTCCATATTAAATATTATTCTTATTCATATTTAATCATATTTTTATTAGAAGATCTAATAAAAATTTGGTACTTAAATAAAAATAGTTTCAATAACAAGAAACGATTTTTTAGCTTAAATTCAAATGAAGTGAATTTACATGATTCATTACTGTGAATTATAAAAATAAAGGTACATATTTATTTATAAAATATTAAATGAATGCTTTTAAAACAGACATGAATGTGTAAATATTTAAGTTTCGACTGCAAAATAATATACTTAATTGATGATATTGCTGTGTGTAGCAATACACTGGGTTACATTTATTTCAATCAAATTAACTTAATTCAAGCAAGAATATAATAATAATAAACGATATTATTTTGAACTAAATTTATTTGTAAAGGGTTTTGATTTGACGCAGGCGTTCGAAATGTTTAATTCTAGCAAGAATTTAGCCCCTCAGTTGGTCAAAGCACAATAAGTTACTAAACTTAGGAACGATGGCAGTTTCATATTAATCGGTGCGCTGCTTGCGCCGAACAATGGCTCGCAATTGAGCCCCGGAGCTAAGTATACAATAAGCAACTAACAATTTTGCCCGATTTCCCGACTACAACGCAGCATCGAATATGTTTACCAACGGTTTTAAATTTACCTAATTATCAGCGTGTTCTGCTATGAATATCGTGTAAATATTTAACAAAATTATTACACCAAGGAGTTCAGCTAACACGCTGCGAGGCTTGTTAATATTAATTAATTAAGCTCATATGAAGCTAGAACATAACACAAGGCGTTAACTCTAGTTATTCAGTTTCCACTAACAGCTTATACCTGGGGCGGTCCAACGAGTTTTATTGTTATAACACGGCCACCTTTGGCCATAGCGTTAAGTTATAAAGGTTAATATTATATTGTATAATGAACTTGTTTTGCTCCAATGTTCATAGTTATAAGTTCTCTGGGCATTCGAGTAAATACAATACAAGTTAAAATAATGATACCGCATTTACATTTACCGCATCTGTAGGTACAGGATTTTTATGTATAGGTACTCGTACAATATATATGTATGGGTCCCATTCCAGGAGAATAATGAGAAGGGAATCTAGGCCAGCGGCGTAGTGTCAGTAGTGCCAGGGTTATGAACTTATCTTGTGTAATTGGCGAAAAAAATCTTTCATATCTGTCCTTGCAATTTTTTAATTTACTATACTTAAAATTTTAAGATACGCAGCGTGAAGTGTGATACTAATTAGTATACTATCCACATCACTAAGGGGATCTAAATACCTTCATTATACTCAAGATGGAGTCCACTTAAATCTAAGACATAGTCAGTGAATACCAGGATCTCATAACAACCGGAGGTATATCACCTGCATACCACAAATTCCTCAGTCCGTATTTCAGACGTACCTCAGCATTAGAACCAGGCATCTATTATTTGGTGCTCATAGCAAATAACAGCTAATTACTCGCCTTCAAGTTACTTGAACGCTGACATTCTTCAGCGGTTGTCGGGAAACATTGATGTTCGAAACTTTGGTCCAAGTTGAGCAAACTTGTTAAATACTACTCTAGATATTTTCGACTAGATATTTAATTTATAGTAGATACTATAAACTGTCTTGTTAGCATAGTGATCGTTGCTACTGCTACGTTTTAAGGCCTGGGTTTGATTCCCAGACCGAGCATTGTTATTTTGGTCTCGATGATATTCTCAGTAGCAGCTCGGATTTTGGGCTTGTGCTTTAATGGGAGTAAGTAGGTCCCCTAATACCTACATGGGACCTAAACCGGAGATCTGTAAATGTGCCTACGGGCATGATGGTATGTAGATATTATGAAAGCATTTTCTTCAACCTGTCAAGACACAATAGAAAAATCAATTTGTATTATAACAACACGAGGACGGTCACGGTTCTTTAATGAATTAAATGTGATATAAAGAATATAAATAACAGTAAGGTTGCACATTTTCCCATACACAAAAAAACAAACAACATCAAAACCCAAAACAACTATACATATTTTGACCGGCAAGCTACTTAGCTACTGTGCCGTGACTTCACTAAATTACATCCACAATATTATGATATAAAATGCCTGTAAAAACGTAATTGATGAATTACATTACGTTAACAACACTCAAAATCATTTTAGAACTCTTTGTTCATCAGAAAACTCCCAAAGAATTTTACGGTTTCTTTATCCGAAACTGATAGGTAACCAACATAAACTAGCTGTTCTTTTATAGTCCTAGTTTAAATAATCATAGCGTTTATGGTTGTACTAAAATCATTGGCATGTGAAGATTGTGGTTTTAAAGTGGTGTTTATAGGTAACTGGCCGCCAGTCACCCATGACCGTTAAAACAAAAAAAGTTGGTGTTCTTTATTCAAACACATCGTAGTCAGTCATTACAAGGTGCCTGTATGCTAGTTAAGTAATTATCTGTTTCGATCTGTTGATTTGAATTTCCGTGCTGGATATGTTTTTTTTTAGAATATAATGCTTACCACATCTCACTAAGAATATTGTAACGAGGCGTACAAAAACACTTCCATTTTACATAAAATTGTTTATTTAGAAATTATGTTGTTTAATTTTCCCACCATGTTTAGTGTTTGCAGTTATTTTAAAAAGTTTACACACTATTGTTGTCACAGTACAAGATCTCGTAATATTTATTTAGTTACGTACTACTTTTTACATATGTTCTTTCTCTCAAATCTCTCTATATTAATCGCCAATTTTGAATATTAAGATATTATGAAACTAAACACCAAATTTTTCAATGGGACCCTATGAGTTTCATTCAACCAATTCTCCCCACCCCTCGAGGTTATGGGACGAGTTGATCTTTACTGGAAAACTCATACCTAACCACTTTTTTATATTTCAAAAATATTTTTCATCAGCCACCTTCAAAACTTTCCTACAGCCATGTAATGCTTCTTGCGGTCTCCTTCCGGCTCTAAAGCGAGGTGCTGCGTATCCCCAGCTAACACAAAGCCTTCGCAGACTAGACCTGACGGTGTAGAAAACCTTAAACCCCTGAGGTATGTAGATGAAGATGTTCCCGTCTAATTAAGCCCGTTTAAGTTGGGCCAGTAATGAATGTTAATTATGACATTCATAGTCCCTGACTTGCTTTTAATTTGCATACTCAAATATTTTTTTAAAATTTGGAATGGAAAATTCGTAGTCCGTAGAGAAGATTCTTTGGAATATTTAAATACTTCTTTTAGGGATGGAGCCCGCGTTGTTTTTTAAATAAATGTGGTTGAATAATAATTAAGTTTAGTTACTGATGTTTTAGACGGAAAGTTTAAAAAAATATTTGTAGGTATCTTGTGTGGTGACATTAATATTTTTTTATTTTTTATTTAATCAATAACCAACTTATACTTACAGACTATTCTACACGTACAAGTTTATAGGTCAGAAGTATTATAGATATAGAAGTATGTCATAAACACAGTGCTTACATTATCTACCTATTATAAATTAAAAATTAAATTAATATTTTAAAATAAAATTAACATAATCAATACGACATAAAAAATATTAACCTAAGACGGAGAAATAGTACTGGGAGTAAATTAATTGCTAAGATGATTTATGAATAATTCTTTTTTGTTTTCAAATATTTAAATGAGGTTAAAGAGGAGTCTAAAAGAAGAAAAGTTTCGCAAGTTTCTGAGACGGTGCAACAAAAAAGAATATTTTCAAAAAATATTTTAATAAATGAAAGCTTATTACAAATGAACCCAACTAACCCTCATTTTACTTAAAATTTAATTGAAACTCAAATTAGATTCTCCGCCAGGACTTGTAAAGTTTTATAAGAATGTTAAATATTTTAGCAAGTGTAGCGCCAAATGGACTGGATAGTGAAATTGAGCAATTTGCAGAAACAGCTAATTTCACATGACGTAGTACATCACAAGCTTTCGGTTATTTGGCTAAGTGTTTTTGGTTTTAATTCTGTGTACTTTCCCTGCTGTAGTTGTTGCTGTATGCAACTGATTTTCAGCTTGTAGATATAATTGATGTTGCGATGTAAGCTGTAGTATTATACAAGTACAAAGTAAATACTACACACATGGTTAGTCAAAAACGCGTCGATATGCCAAAAAGTTAAGGTATACTGTATATTATTCTGTATAACGATGAGTTTTAGGTCCCAGATAAATAGGAGATACCTAAGTCTATTACCATTGATTATAAGCATAAATCTAACCTCAGTACTCCTAAAAAGGATTTCATAGAAAGCCCAATAATGTTTTGCTCGCAAACAGTTATGAAATTTTTGATTTTTTTATAAGAATTTGTTCAAATATAGGAAAAAGACGGAACAAAGATAATCCTAGTGCCTAGAAGTAAACTAGGACAGGGCTATTATTAAAAGGTCGAATCGTAAAAAAAAAAACTATTCTTTTACCGTTACATAGAAATTCGTTGGTATGTTTCGTTTCAAAAAATTAAAAAACAATCGAGCTTCGTTCCAAGAAAGACAATCATGTCACCATTTTGAAAGATTTCCTTTATAAATCTGTAATTTTCCGTCGGGAATATAACTCCGCTTGTAACATACGTTTATTTTTGGAAATATGTAATTGTAATATGAATTTAAAGAAATGAGTTTGTGGGTGGTATGTTTTCTTCAGATTTGAATATTTATTAATGTGATACAGAAAAATCAAAATCTTAGAACAGTCAAATTAATAAATTATCTTTCAAATCGTTTCAATATTTCATTGCCTTGTCTCGTTATATATTGAATTAAGTACCTTGTTATTGCATTTTTTGTTTTAAATTTATTTGCAATTGATGTTATCCTTGTAACCATACGAAAGTATTCATAATACCTACTTTGTATTTTTTTATTACGGTGCACACTGCTATTTGTAGCTGATCACTCAGCAGAATCATTTATCAGAAATCTTATTTAGGTTATATTTTTATATCTCGCCAAAATATAAAAGTTGCAAAGCTTTATCTATGTCACGATCAAAATATAATCAATTAGTATTACGGCACAATATGATAGCTTATTTCAGATGCATGAGCCTTAATCCTGACACGTCTTCGTGCAATTAATTTAGTTTTCATAGTGATGAGCTCATCGCGCCTTTCGCCATCGCATTAACGCCACCCCGTGGAGGGAACGTGAACTTAATCCCCAGTTATTGCTACGTCACATTACTAACATTTTTCTTAAAGGAAATCTTTAGGTTCCGTAGTTTTATTTTCAGTCTGATATCTTCTTTTACGAAATTCTTTTACGACCCTTCACATCTTCAAAGTGAGCTCTATAATTATAATTGCCTGCACCTAGCAAAGTACCTAAAAAGTTGCATAAAATTTGTTTGTAGGCAGTAAATTGTATTAATGAAATAAATTTTGAGAGCCGAAATATTACCCTCCTTCTCTGGCAGTCGGTAAAAATATTAACAAATACGCATATATGTAAATTAAAATCTAGCTAGCTAGCTATGAAAACAAAAACTAAGCTTTAATCAATCGTGCTTAAAATAAAGAAAACTAAAACACCCAACAAAATCCTTAAAAAGGATTAAAGGCGGTAGCCCCAACAACAATTATTTACAATAACAAGAAAATTAACGAAGTTTACGAAGAACATGAGATTGCAACTAGCAAAGCCGCTAATAAAGTGCACGCTCTTGATGAGGTTATCAAAATTGCATTACACAGCACCCAAAACACCGTGTGACGTTATTCGCGAAGCCGCGAACGTTCGCGTGTAGGCTATCAACTGGGGCTCAAGAATATTTAGAGTGGCGATGAATATTGATAATGTTCGGGGACTACATGTAACAATGTGTGAGTATTATCTATGGAGGAGTAAAAAAGTGGATTCTGTACTTCAATTGTTGACTTAGCAAACCCTAATATAAGATTACAATATAAAGCTAATAATTTTAAAGTTACAACAATACGAACACGTAGATATTATTCACGAATGAAAGAACAAAAATTGTTTACCATGTTAGTAAAAGATTTTTCTAATTTGTTCAATTCCTGTAATGTTTTAAACTTCTTTAACGTTTTAAGTTTCTACTGAGTTTCTCATTAACGCTTTTTCATGCTACATTTAAACTCTCTTTATTTTTCTCGAACGGGTTTCCTAATCGACTCTATCGAGATTGCAGGCCCCATTTTTGTATTGATTTCCATTTCATTAACATTCTAACAGCATGAAACTCAACAGGCTAGTTCAGAGTCTAGACGCCATTTTGCCGCATCTATTCTCTTGGTTTGTCTACGCAGTGTTATAATGAAACGCCTGTAAGGAAGGTGTCTTATGAATACTGACTACCCACCCCAGACTGCGACTTAACTTGTCAACGGTGTAACAAATGGAGTGAGCTCGCGATCATCTTGCCTCAATGTTTAATTATGACAGTCGTTAATTTGACGATAATTTGTAAATTATGTGTCTAGACGTGTTAACGGTTTCTTTCATAACGCTCGAGTGCGGTTGGAAATTTTCATTGCTTGCACGTTTTTATTTGGTCTTTGTTGCATGCTTTTCTCTGTTTTGCTTCCATTTATACACTCGTATATCCTATTTGTTATTAGATTTTCATAGTTTAAGGAATATTTCTATTTTAACTTTCTTTAAATTTATTCTGATTCGTTTCATGTTCTGGCCATTCATATATTTTACTATTACTACTACTATTATTGATTACAATTACAAATAAACTCACTCAATGGTCTAGCTAATGCGCGTAAAGTCCTAGGTGTGATTGTTTCAGTCGATTAAAGTGAATTGCTTTCATTATTAAATTTTCAATAGTACCTACGAGTTTGGATTCTAAATCCATTAAATGGCGATAGGCTAGACAAACATAGAATCTAATTACCACTAAGCGACTATGTAACCCTTCAATGTTACAGGCAAGATGAAATGTTATTTTAAGTAATTACTAATCAATATTTAGTTAGTAAGCATATTTCTAAGTACTTTTATGTTAGTAAATAACATTTCAATAATGTTCAGCAAATAGTTCAATGAAAGCTATCAGACTGCAAGTCAGTAGCTCAATTTCATCCCGTAACCTATTTAATAAAGTAACTGAAGATTGCAGTCACAATACAAACAAACGTACACAACAAAGTAACTGCTTACGTCACGTTTGACGTACGTTTGATGACGTATTAGGAGCAACCATAAGGAATTCTCATCTAAATTAATGATAGAAATACCTCCCTCAGATTAACGTGTTATGTTACGTAGTCATATGGAGCATACAGGAGGTAAGTTAGAATACAGTATGTAATACCAATTTTATGCAGGTTGAAATTGAAAATATTGTAGGCAGTTCAATTGCAGTTGAAACTGTATCTTGAGACGGTGGTTTTCGGTATTGTATAACACATGTAGTAACATAAAAATAAATTTGGTCAATTATATCGTTCGTCGCGTAAGTAAATATCCGACGCTGGAATATATGAGAGATTATTGAACATAACAAAGTGTAACGCTTATCATCAACCCGTACTCGTTTACTGCTGGATGTAGGCCTCTCTTAGTGAACGTAACAAAGCTCGATCTTCAGCTCTTTTCATCCAATTGCTGCCAGCTACCTTCTGCAAGTCGTCAGTACACCTGGCGGCAATTCTAACATGAATCAAGTTAACAGAAAAATCTTTACATCAGTCAGTCCATCCTGCCAATTTCCCACCCACTCGTAAGAACTCCACCTGGGACCACAACTGAATTACTAAGTAAGGTGGCATTACTTAGTAATTCAGTTGCACTGTCCGATATTGTGCCACAAAGCTTTAAGTAGCGTGCAAATATTATTCTGTCCGATTTGAAGGACAATAAAGCAAGCAAAATTACTGAGCAAATAAGACTCGACAACCGGCGTCTCGTGTATGTATTCGCGATACAGAGAACTCTGAAGTATTCTCTTCTAATAATACTAGTTCTTTGGACCTACTCGTCGTATACTCTTCGAGCATTTCGGTATATTAATTAGGTACTTTTACAAATGACTGAATGGGTTCTTGAGAGTTAAATGGAAAGTTATTTATTCCCATTGCATCGTGTGTCTAATGAATACTGTTCAAGACATAATTTTAAGAATGTTTGATTACTTTTTTATATATCGTATTCACTTCAAACTCACTTCCTCAAACTTCTAAAATAGTCACAAAATATCTTTCCTTAATTTTATCGGACCCTTACCTACTTACTTAAGTTCATCGATTTGCAAATTACCAATTACACGTAATTTGACTATTTTGCGCACTCCATCCATTAGAGGGCCATTCCGAAGCTCTCGGGGTGAACAACCCTCACATGTTTAATTTATAGTTGTAGATGCAAATTTTCATTGAGCACCCCAATTTCATCCCCTATTATTTTAGTGATGGCCGTTACAGTTCGAGTAACAAAATCATTATGTTCATCTTTTGTGAATAAGATACTGTGTTTGATCCTTTACGACATAAAAGAATTTCCACGGTAATAGCAACAAAGCGTTGCGATGGATTTGTTCAGATTTGGTACGAATATTGTTATCTTTATAGAATAGAGTTAAGATTGTTTTTGTGTTCTTTATGAGATGTTTGTTTACTTAGGCAAGATATCCTTCTCAGTGGTATCTTTAACAAAAACGAGACATTTTAGCAAAAAATAATAGGTTTTATCTAACAACTATAAGGCCTATCAATATGTCATAAAAATAAAGTACGAGTATTTTGAAGTGATCTTATAAATATGTACTTACAGCGTTTTATTTTGAAACTAAAAATTCATAATAATGATTTCTGCGTAAGTATATCTAAAATTAATTCAAATGTATTTCCAATTTTGTTAGAATTGATTTATTGTGGTAATGTGACCGACAGCCTTGTTGCCGGCTTTTGTTCTCTAGCCCCGAAATATTCAATTGATTTATTTAACTATTTAGTTTCTCAAGTACCTACCTATTTATGACTTTTAAGCCTAGTTTCTTATAACGTACTATTAAGCCTGTATAAATCAAAGGATTAGGCAGAAGTATATTGCTGCTACCTAGTTTCACGTAAAATAAAAAAACAGCCAATATAACTATTAATTTGAAACAACACTTTACCACGTAATACATACGACATTCGCAATAAAATTTAGTGTGACGCGTTTTCAACAAATTGTCGTGTAAATTCGATGAATTTGAATCCAGTTGGCAATTAATCCTCAATTATACCACACTGTGCCGTTTAATTAAACGTTGGAATGATTTTGGCTCGACTTTAATTTTGTTTTGTGCGCATTCTATTGTCATGTTTTCGACAAAGATTTACATTGATAGCAACCAGGTTGTAAATTACGCGCAATTAACTCAATATAGCAACACCTCGGTGGAGTTAACCTGAAATGTGAAAGGATTTCAGATATCGAATTAAATTTGGAAGCTGCTGGAATATTAAGTTTGTAGAGTGGACAGTAATCAGATCAAAAACCAATAAGTTATCTCTACTTCTAAAATCAGCTCGGTGATAATTACACAGTTTATATAATAAATTGGGGAATTATCACCGCGATGATTTTGTGTTTCTAGAAATGACTGCACAGATTTTCATTGGGGTCACTAATAGAACGAAGTATTATAAAGGTGTAATATGTTATAGACTAGTATTTATCAAGAAACTATTATTATTTTTAAAAATAAGTTTCAATGCATTAAAAATAATAAATTAAACACAATTATCAACTTAACTTTCAGATTATTTTTGCAATTTTTTTAAGCAATGCAGGCAAAGTAACACAAAACTCTAAAGTTAACAGATCTACAAAAACAATTTATAAATTAAGTTTCCAAATTTAAAAAAAAAAAACAACAGAATCACGTAACAAAAGCTTTTTAAACTCAGCGGTGCAAATAAAAAATCAGCCAGTAATTTTAATTTCCAATAGCCCGCAGGCGCCACAAACACGGTAGCCGTCGTGAGGCGATGTTTTATACCTTTAGAACTTAGCAGAGAGGGTTAAGGCATAAGCGGGACAGCCACACAAACAAACCACTGAAACTGTGCATAGAAAACAAAATGTCGTAAAGTAACTGAGTATGTTCCGAGTTTTGCGCGTGAGCGCTAGTTCACCCTCTCGGTTGCTGCGAATCCGGCTGGCAGTCGGTAGGGTCAGCAAAGCTTTAGGAATGACTTCGGTGTTACTAAAGTGCTTTTAAAATAAAGCATTTTGAATAAAAGATCTGATACCTACTCATTTTACACGAGGTTACATAATATACATATATTTCTTAGTAGCAGCTTGGAGTCTGGATTTGTGCCCGGTTGATGGCAATAGGCTCGCTCTCTACTACGTGGGATCTAAACATAAAGGCGAACTGTGGTAGCATTAGTACCTAAAACTATAATAAAAATATTAGTTCTTAAATCAATCAAATCGCGATATCTTTTGGCTTATGCCAAAATCTCGCGAATCAAAACTCAACGTTACAATATTACGCGATACGAAACTGACTTTATTTCAACCTTTTTTTAAGCTTTCTTCCTTTATGTACTTAAGCTACCCCACACCTGTTTGCTTCGGGGCACTGCCCTTTTATATTTTGTTAGGTAATAAGCGGTAAATGGAGGTTTATATGGGAATCAAAGCGCCCGTTTCAGTTTATTTAGGGTTCCATAAACGCAAATTAAGTAATAGGAAACCTCGAAACAATGCATTGTCACCTTTTATGGCTGAGATCTGAAAAAAATATTATTTAAATATTTAATAGTACCTATCATACACAAAATATTTTGTATAAATATTTTGTAAGTTTTATAATTATTTAGGTACCGATTAGGCAATACTGATAATACATTAAATTACTTGTACTAATGATAATTTTTATTAGGTTTAATTCTGACAATCCGGAAAAAAACAGCGTAAAATATTTCTATAATTCTATTAAATTTACTTAAGCTTAACTTAAGGAGTAGTTTATTCCAATATCTAATATTCAATATCAGAAAACAATAAAATATCTCAGTATGCGGAACCTGATAAATAATTTCCAACTTTGACGTAAACGTAAAAAATGTTTGCTGTTCTTTTATTGTGTCACGATTTTTTTACTTTTTTGAAAGCCCTTCAATTTTACCCTTTATATTATACGAGTATATACTCTGATAAGCCTAAACAAACGTTATACTACGTTGCAATATTTTTATTAGCTTTTGTGTTTTTTGTTGTTGTGTGAACAACGATGTAAAAATTGCGAATGTTAACAATATGATTACAATATACAGATTTTTTCACTGTTTTGATAGGTACCAAATTAAACTGAGTAAAAATACATTAGCTATTCTTTATACGATATCGGAATAACATGAGCTACGGGTGTATTCCAATATTATGTTATTGTTTCTTACATTTTCCTTTGCTGAAAAAAGGCTTATTACAGTAAAAGTACAACATTACCTATTAAAGCAATTTTAACATTCTTTTCGGTCAAAACAAAAGAAAATAATTTCCACGTCACGTCTCAACAGCACGTGTCTTCCATTTCTAATTTATGATTTATAAAGCATTAACCTAAAAGCTTCGTGAAAGTCGGTTCAAGAGTTACAAAATTGTACGCCAGGGACTCAAAGGGAATTGTGTGAATCCCTCTATTCCGTGGATGCGTTTTTTAGAGCGTGTGTAAATAAAAATAATTTATTATTTAATTTACAGGATTTATTTGCCGGATTGTTTCGGTCTTTTTAGGGGCGATATGGGAATCCCGGGAAAAAGGATTGCTTTTTTGGACCATTCTTGTGGAGTAACAGTTATTGCATACACTTATTTCCAATGCCTCGGAAGGAATTTAGAACGAATACAATTACCGAAAACTACAATTAATTCTACATCTATTCTTATATTTTAAACAGGTAAACTATGTAATTTTAATTGGTTGTTTGTAATCGGTAATACTCTGGAACTACTGAACCCATTCATACTATTATTCAACTAATGAAAGATAAAGTTCCTAAGTGATAGCTCATGGGTAATCTTTTATTTTCGTCTTAAAAACTGAGTTCTGAAGTAAAAAAAATACGTTCGTAAGAAACACATATTTTTTTACTAGCTTTCCGCCAGTGGCTTCGCCCGCGTGGTTTCTCCCCTATTTCAACCCCTACAACCCTTTTTTTCGTATAAAAAGTAGCCCATGTCCTTTTTCAGGACTATCTGTGTCCCAAGTTGCATTTAAATCGATTTAGTAGTTTTTGCGTGAAAGTGCGACATACAGACAGACAGAGTTACTTTCACATTTATAATATTAGTTAAATGGATTAAAATACCTAACCACCTAAATTGATTGTCATCGCATGCTTCATCACCATCGTTTAGAACTTAATGATAAGCAAGCACAGTAAAGCAGTTTGCTCTACAACAAGCAATCTAGACAACTTCAAAATATTGAAGTTAATTTAGAACTTTGCTGCATTATTTTCTCTTCAGATACTCAATTCTCAATACACACTTAAGAAAAGAGAAGAGAAAATTAAAGTTTGCCTACCGCCTTTGAGTCGGCGCGGCGACTTCTATGTAAACCGTTTATCATTAAAATTAATTTGACTCCCATGTTCGCTAAACGCTCTTTATTCATTTCCTTCTCTTAATTAAGCAATCTGTTTACAATGAAGCAATTAATTGGTGTTTCCATTGTTTGAATTTTCTCGACTGTTCCAACCCATCCATTGGAATTGGCATTTGAAATTGAAACTGTTAATTTCGCGGCAATATTGTTTTATTTTTTGTTCATTTACAGTCACCGTGTTTCTAATTTTAAAGTTCTTAGTGAAATTATGGCGGTCAACACGTTCGTTGCTAGGCATTACGTACAGTTTATAAAATTTATATTAGCTGTCGGTTATTATAATATATAATAATTATGCTAAGGAGTGGAACTCGTTGCCGGCGTGTGTTTCCGGAAAAATATAATCTGGCGGTCTTCAAAACAAGAGTGAATAGGCACTTACTGGGTAAGCGTGCACCATCGTCGACCGCACTGTTGCTTACCAACAGGCAAAGTAGTAGTCAAACGTAAGCCCATAGTGTATAAAAAAAAAGTTGTGTCTGTCATTTTGCTTCTAAAGCATTATTACAAATAGCATTTGGGGATAAAATAGTCGAGTAGCAAATCTATTGTGTTATCGTATTAAATAAATTAAAGTGCTTAGACTGGTTATCTACGGTCATAATTTGTAATATGGAGAGCCATATCTGTCTGAAATCTCTCTGACAGGCTAACCTTTTGACGAACAGGTGTCATGGTATTTATTACCTGTTTCATGTTTTGGAGTAACGGGAGTCAAATGGCAGTCTAGCGTTTATTTCTTTGTAAAACCAAGAAAAAATATTTAGGTCATAAGCGATACAGGCATGATGAGACGAGAGCTTTCGGCAGAGCGATACTTGGTAGTGTTCCGGAAAAACGCTAAGCTACAATGAAGAAAACTATGATGCAATCACATGTAATTCGAAACGATACAAGAAGTAGGCTAACTGAAGTACACAGAGCCAAACACGATTCGAATGAAAACTAAATATAAGTTAACATAAACGTATCTACTATAAAATCCGGTGTGAAGTTAGTAAGTAATATTATTTCGATTTTCTAAACGGCAGTGTTCGTGTTACGAGTCTGTAGTTAGTCTTAGAACATAGGAACCATTATCGACCGGAACACAATCCAAAACCTAAATTAAAAGTCGCCCACAATACGCGCGGTCCTTTTATCGCCTGCCTAGCTACACTGAACAAGTAAAAAGGTGTATCAATGTCACCGTACTTCCAATATGTTCCTATTAACCTCTTTTGTTTGAGCCTCGCCGAAAATAAAGTGGAAATAAAATTGTTTATTCAACGTTCTACCTGCCCGGCCAATTTTTCCACGGAATGGCTGCGGTTGCATGTTACTTGGCCATTTATAAAAACCTGGGTGAGAGCCCTTAATAGACTGACGACAGCTAAATGTCACCGAGCGTTTATTTGCTTACATTTGCCGCACTATTTTCACGCAATTTTAGTATCGAGAGGAGACAATAATTTATGCTATCGATGATACTTGGTATTGGGATATTTTATGGGTCTTATGTTATTTGAGTGAAGGTCTAGTTTTATTGATTAAAGTGAAGGTGTATTGCTCGAATGTTAGCTGGATAAAATAATATCAATATAACGCGATAAAATCCGTAAAAAATAATTTAAGTTCACACGCTGTCGAGAAAGTCTCTTTTTCTTTTCGCTATAAGAGAGTGATAATTAATTTTAATATGCATATTATGATTACGAAAATTCAGAAAAGAAGATAAAAGTTTTTAAAACTTACATACGTACATACATAGCGTCACGCCTGTTTCCCATAGGGGTAGGCAGAGACTATAGATTTCCACTTGCTACGATCCTGACACACCACTTTCGCTTCGTCTATGTTTTAAAACTTTTATATTCGTTATCATTTAAGAGCTGGAGCAACGATCAGCTCACTCGTACTCTGCCTTCTGTTTATACTTCATATTTATGGTAAAATTGTGCTGAATAAACCATTTTTCTTTCTTTCTTTCTTGATATGACTCAATTTCCACTATACCTTCCCCTTAAATTCTCATATAATTGATAAAACCGTCAACCCACATTTCAAAAGTTAAACTAGGTAAGTCGAGTTATCGTTTCGCGTGCCATTGTTTAATCCCGTGCGTTTTTGTGTCGCATAAACTATACCTACCGGCGGCGGTCTGTACGCCAATTAACGTGATCTACGACCGCCGGGCTCGTATTAAGTATTTATAAATTACGTTCAGTTTAATAAAATGCCCCAAAGTGTTATTATTAATGAAGTGAAAATTTACACCGCTTAATCATTTACACTGTAATCGTTTGTTTATTTTTTCCACTACTTTATTTTGTGGATAAATAAGTTTTTTTTTTGCTTGTGTGAAGAGAAAGTGTTTTTTTTTTCTTAATTACATACAATCACGCCTGTTTGTAACCTCGGTAGAAATATCGGTAGACCCCCGGCTAGATGGTGCGACGACATAATAAATCGCCGACTCATCGTGTAAATTGGTGCTTAGTTTATTTTATTATTGTTATGTATAGTATTTTATTGTTTTGAGTTCATTATATTGTATTGTATGTTTATTGTATTTTGTTTGTATTGTTGTATTATAGTATTTTATATAATACGGGCCTTGTAGCCTGAATTAAATAAATAAATAAAAATAAAATAAAGGTAGCGGGAACGAAATGGTTACGAGTAGCTCAGAGCAGATACGAATGGAACATGCATGAAGAGGCCTTGGTCTAGCAGTGGACGGCATCGGGATGACGATAATGACGCCTGTTTTGCCGAAGGGTTGGTACCACCGTACCTCGCATGTAGGTAATAGAGTCAACTTATTCTCACTAACCGAGCACAAATCTAAACTTCAAGCTGGTACTGAAAATTTAGTAAAGAAAGTAATAACATAGGTACCTACTTTACTCGACCGGGGAATCAAACCCAGGATGAAGCAGTTTCAATATGAAAATATTATTAGTCGCCCCCTATCACAATAGTATTGTCCCACTATTATTATATTGTATTCATTTGTACCTAAGTGTACATTACGGTACGTTTATAGTACGTTTCTGTCTAAGCCTTTAGGGAATACAGTCGTGATGATATGTATTGTTTTTATAGTCGTCGGCATCTGACATCCTAGTTTGTATAACCTATATTTTTCTTTTATTAGAATAAAGGATCAATACTTCAAGTAATTTGTAATGAGAAAGTAGAAGTTATGTTATCATCATGATTGGTCATCAAACTGATGATACTATTGATATTGAGTAGGTATATACAAACTTTTATTCTATTAAACCATTTTTTTAGAACATCAAAAGCTATCGAGCCCATTAAAAAAACTTATTCTAGGCGCTTTGAAATTCATTAAGCTCTTTTCTTCTTTTGACCCTTTTCAGAGAACAGAAAAGTCAAAATTATCTCGAAATGTTACTTAGTAGACAGTTTTTATTTACTTAGGTACTTATTATTTTAATAATTTATTCTTTGATGAAAACCTTTTTGCTCATTGAACCGTTTTCAAGAAAATATTTTAGCAACTGTAGAAGTAAAGATGATGAAAAAATACTGTTGGCCTTGTCTTAAGCATATTCCATAACTAGGTCATAAAAACGACTTTTGTACAGTAAAAACCTTAATTAAGTAGGCATATTATAAACTGGGATAGAAGTTTTTAATTAAATTTTGCGTAAAAAATATTTTCCTTTTGTTTTCGTATAAAATGAAGTTTTAAACTTTTTATCTTGGAACTGAATTCTTCTAATATCAAAGCGAAATTTTGCAAAGTTCAAGAAACTAGTAAATTCTAGTTAATATTTGGCATGTAAATGCCTAATATAGTGAGTTCCGAGTGTTACCGCGGGCCGAGCTAGTAAATATTATATTGATGAAAAAAAAATGTTGACTTTATTATATTTATTTGTAATATAAAAAAGTAGTTTTTTGTAGTGCTTCTGGCATGTTCGCAGACGCGCGCACGGACTGATTTTACGCGACCATGCGAAAGCGTGCCATGCCACTGGTACGCAGAGTGCGGGCGAGCGCTAACACCATCCTAGAGATTATTGCGGGCAGGCTGGACTGCTACGTCATAAGGCATTGCTGCGACAAACATACAATTGCGCAATTGTCGCAGCGAAAGTTTTGATTTTTGACGCCAAATTTGTAAGCTAATTATAAAATAATACATTTTTAACTGTTTTTGTTCTCGAGACCTTATTTAAAAAAAATCTGTATAATTTTCTTTCTTTTTTAAGTATCTGTTAATAATTTGTGTATATGGGTTTACTTTGCCTGAATTAAATTTTATTATTATTATTATATACCTAGCTTTTAGTAACACAAGAAAATTGTTTAATATTTTTTTTTAGATATTCAGAGTAATTAATGTTTTCTCATCCACAAACACACAATAACAACAGTATAAGTAGATCATACAAATATTTTCTTCCTTACGATCAAATCTGCGATTGTCACATACGTATATACAAACCAATTACTCAGTCACTGTGCTAATCACGTTTTCAAATCGTTTTTTTTTTAAATAGTTCCATAATCATTTTTTTACACAGAAAAAATATTTAATTGTGTAACTATAGGAATTTCACTTTAAATACTTCATACCTTAATAAATTTAACGAAGCGACATTTACTGCATTTATTTTACTTAAAACTTAACTACGTATATCAAAGGTCAAGTCAAAACTTAACAGTTAGGTGTCGTGATTTATAGCGAGGAGCCACTTCCCGTCTTTAACTTTTTTATTTGATAAACATCAAATGCGCCTGTAGAACCGTCTGGGCTTAAAACGTTGACCGTATCACAAAAGATATTGGTTTAAGTTAGGAGATTCGACTATTGTTTTAAATAAAATTCGCAATTCATATTGTTATGTAAAGAGAACAGGGCAAGAAAGCCGTTATTAATTGATATTAGAATTCTGAATTCTAGAATTTTAAATTGAACTTATTTTAGAGAATTTTCGTAACGTGACCTTTTATCCCCGTGATATTTTTATGGAGGGTCACTTATTTTACATACATGTATAACAAATATAATTTTTAGCTATATATAAGTTCCTATCAAATCAAATCATTGTTGAATACTGTGATCCAGAGATTTTCTAATGATTACTAAGTTTGAGCAATAATTTTAACGCGTCGTGATTAGTGGAAGGAGCATTTTAAAAACATCCTTATAGTATCTTCCTTAGAGAAACATGCCATAAATCGCTATCACTCAACACTTACACCAAAAAATCTCATCATTAACTCCCAAGAAAGAATTTCAATCAATTTTATTAGCGGATAAATAAAAACAGTAGCAAGACGTCACAGCGGGTTGCACCGTAAGTTAAACTATAAATCTTAACTCTTAAAAGTCTAATAGTTAATCTTCAAGTTTAACGCTCCTTTAATTTACAACTTTCATGCCTCGGTCCGTGGTTTTATTAAAGTATTTTTGAACTAATTAAAATTTTCAACCCAATTTTTTTGAAGTTTGAACTTATTATGAAATTCTGCCGGACGCTATTAATTAAGTCAACTAAGTATTCGGTAAATGTTAAAAGCCTTGTGTGAAGTTGGAAATAATTTAGTTAATATCCCTTGGGTCCTGTCGTCGTGAATAGTTCTTTAGAAACTATGATGGACCGTTTAGTTACATATTATCCTATGGGTTAGGTAGAGGTGCAGGTACTAAGGTACATCCACAGTTTCTGGGCCCATGTAATAGGGGCGTGCCTATTACCATTAATCGGGTACAAACTCGACCAAAATTACGTTACGGCCGTTTCCGACCACTAGGCTAATAAGACTATTATTATACACAACATTTACAAAAGAATAAAGATTTTCATAAAAGAATACAACAGAATTTATGCTTTCAATTTTCATCTAGGTGGCGAGGGACTTAGTTTTATAATATTTAGGAATCTATTTAAATGCAGTTTATGTTTTGTACTTAGAGTCTGGTCGCCACAAACCCCATATGATGGGCCACGTATGTTAATCGTAAATTATTTCGTAATCGTATCTTCGGTACCGACAAGCGGTTCACGTCGGTTAAATCAAGATTAAGTGCGAGCATACGGGTTGTACCTCAAAATGTGTCAAGTATAAATCAAAGATTAAATAAGAAATTCGCCCCATCTAATTCTGGGCGACTTCAAAGTGAGATTTAAAAGTGGCGAGGGTTAAGGGCTAGCTCGTTAATGTTAGCGGTATTCAAACAACCATTAAACGGTAAATCACGACGTAAAGAGTTGTGTTTTTCATTGAAACTACCCTAATGGGAGTTGTAATGAAGCAAGAAATAAAACTTGTTAAATAAATACTGGTGGTGTTTGCTTTGTATCCGATAAATGTTGTACATATACATGAAAATTTGCAATTAAATGAGAACAAGCCATTGCTTGTTGTTGAGTTAATTGCAAATTTTTATCAATTTCAATCGACAAGAATATGTAATAAAATATTCTTGTCGATTCTTTAGGCTGATATTGTGAGACAGTCAATGTGTGACAAACATAGATACGGGCTATATCGACTCTCAACTCGGACAAATAGCATCAAATCTTTAGTAAGGTAATAAACGAAAGCGTCTCATAACATAACTATCATCCGGGATATGATATCACTACTTGTGATATAATTATATCACGGCTTTTAATTATCTTACAGTGACATAGATATTGTACATTACGCAATATTCTAAATCAAAGAAAATGTTTTCCTGACACTCCCATACCACTCAAGGAATTAACACTTGCATATTAAATCAAAGCTGTCGAGATTCGCATTCCTGTGAGTCATTAATCAAACTAACAGCATCTAGTAAAAAACAAACATCTCCATACACTACACGTAATGGTTTGTATATCAGGTGACTATTAATATTTAACAAAGATGAATCATAAAGAGCTGTTGTATCGAGCGAACAAACTTTAAAGTTTCTCTAACAAATACAAACTTTACAAGCATTGAGTTCGGTCGAGATAGTGAGCGTCGTGAAACAAACTTGAATGGAACTTTTTTCCATGGTTGAAGCTTTTTTTAAAAGTAATTAGATTAAAGAGCCATGTTAATAGAGTAGCACTTATGTAATTATGTTTCATCAATTTAAGTCGCAACACATCACATTGATGGTGGATGGTTAAAGGATTGCGGTATATCGGAAGACGCTCGCGCAAGTCCAAATTCTGTCCGAGGTTCAATTTTCAAATACAAAAACCTTGAGTTATAAGATGTGATAAATATTCTAGATAGAAGTGTTTTTATAGACATGAGTTTCATGCATTTATAAAGTATTTAAATTAAGATAAACGAAAAATAATCTGAAAGCACTTGACTTTAATGCTAATGAAAATATATAGTATAAAAGCTAACAACGATAGGTATAAGTAAGAACGCTTAGTAACAGCAACACGAGAAGTTTCCATCAAGTAAATTTAATTTTGTCCATTACATCGGATCTTGACCTCGTCAGAATTGAAACTCATAAAAGTATAACAAAATCCCAGTCAATTTTGCACCCGAAAAAATATGGAAGAAAATTATTCGCCTTTTAATAACACAAGACAAAGAAAACAAAGGTTTAAGTTTAACGACGCATAAAAATCGATTCCATAAATAATACAGTCGTTTGTTAAACTCAACATTGACCGGTATCTTGTAATGGATCACTTAATTTCGATTAACTTTACGAACTCGATATGAGAACAATACAAGTCCGGATATTACTCGTTTTCGCTTTTTGATCGTTTTTCACGTTATTTTCGATACAGCCCTGGCGGTGGCGATCTTAAACAAATAGTAACCCATCCAACATAAAATGATCCCTTAAATTACACAGGTGAACCCTACCGTGGTCGGAAAATTTGAATGGAGAAAGCGGAGGGGCGTGTTAATACAAATTGGTGCTCGGATGTTTGATGTAGAATGCCCCTTCGGCCTTCCAGCGATGAAGCGTATCATCGTTCAAGCTTGTGCCCATTATTTTAATGGCCAATCAATATATTCCCTATAGTTACACAACATATTTCACCTTGGTTATACAGAGGATATACTAATTAAGTTTGTTTTAATATTTACTTTGTAAATTGTTTGAGTTCAGCCGTTATTAAGACGTTGTTTGCGCCATCCTAATTTTCTCGTGCGGTTATAGGCTAACAAGCCTTGTTAGAAATATCTTTATGAAGAATTTAATAATGGACGCGTTAACAGCCATATTATGTTGACTCGATTAAACGGTACGGATTTTATGAGAACCCAACCCCTTTTTTGAAAATATAAAGTAAATGGTCACCTATTCAATTTTATGAATTCAGCAAAGATAATAAAACGTTTTTTTGCATTACATAAATACTAATAAAGATATTCGTCTAAAGAATTAAAAAATAATAATCACAGTTACTACAAATGGTACTCCATAATATACCTACTCCAACTATGATTACAAAATTGAACCCTATTAAAATAGTTGTCACATCTAAGCGCACCTCAAATTAATTGAAAAAAAAAGCAAAGGGGCGTCTTATGCCACCTGAATGTTATTTTTAATATCAAGGACCAGTTTTCTAATCAGACAAATGGACTTTCTCACTTCGCAGCGGACTAGTAATAATATTACTTTGTCCCCCCTGTGAATGTGACACTGTTGCCAACTAGCAAAAGTTTTTGAAGGCACGCTTTATTTACATTTCTGTAGAATAGTTCTTTTCGTTTGACGGAAATCTGATATTGCCTTGAGTTAGTTTGCAAAAACTTTATATAAATGTAATGCATATTTTATTTGTCGAAGGGACCTCAATTTAGGCAAAGATTACTTAAGACAATCATCACATCAATATGGGATGAACATTATTCATTTCAACACCTGCTTCTCTGCTTACCTAGAATCTAGATATTATTATATATATTATCTCGACTCTGATTGTGTTTTCCCCTCCTTCTATCAATGAATTGTGTATGTATTATTATTTGTATTTATTTATTACGGGATATAATTATTATGTAATTGTATTGTATTTATTTAGTACAATATTAATATTTATTAGTATTTAAGTAAGTTTAAGTGACTTTTAGTTATTGAGCAATAGTCTTTGCCTCATACTTTCCCTAATGGTAATGCATCTACCTTGAACGTCTCTGCATCACCCAAAGGTTGTCTGGCAGAAAATGCCTAAGGCATTAAGACCGCCTTTGTACAATCTGTACATTAAGCATAAATAAATAAATATTATTAAATCCTAAGGTTTCCCTCACATCATAATATAGTTACGACTCAAAGTCAGTAGGAAATCGGTATAATTATACTAAAAACTTTACATGTTATGTTATCATCTGTATTACATTCGTCGATTGATATTGCATCAGATTAATTTTAACCCTTCATCGCGCCTCACTATGTCAATAAAAATTAAATTCAACATCAAAAAATTCAAACACACAATCAAATGATGCTATCGCACATCCCTAACCATGTGTATTGCGTTATGCCTCACTGAAAACACCAGTATTCTTAATTCCAAGATAAGTCATGGCAACAATAATTTAAACTTTAACTCATAACCATTAAGGTATAATTTCTATTGAATGCAAAACCCTTGCATTGAGTTAGCAATGTCCAGTGAATAAAAGAAAAAAGTAAGATTCCACCATGTCTGACCATTTCCGACGGCTATTATTCTGTCTCCCTCTATATCCGTTTCCGGCTGTCGCGAAAACAAAATACTACTGCAGACAAAACAGAGAATAGGTAGGTTGCGCGATTCAGGCGTACCTATTGCTTTTTAATTTTATTTTTTCGCAATGAAACTGACCCTTGGATGTGTAGATAATAGATAAATAAATGGAGTGGTTCCAGTATTTTATTATATTTTAGAATCAGTTGTAGAAATAATTACCGATCAACGAAGGAGTTCTTATAGCTTATGATTGTCTTTTCTTTTTTATACTCGTATTAAGAAAAAATATGCATGCAACTAGACCGATGTCTAAGGACGGCGTCATTTGTCCAGAGGTACTACCAACTTCGCGTAAAAGCTTGAGTTAAGTAAAGTTTTACTGGAGTTCTCCCTTAAAACTGATAGTGCGGCCACTAAAACTTTATGGCTGTCTGTATTTTTTACACAGGACCTGTGTAAAAAACTGGGGATATGTCAGAAATTTACCTCTTCCCAACTCTTTGGTAAAACAACCTTAATGGTATGTTAATGTTATACATATTTGGTTTGTTAATGGAAGTAAGTATTATGTACATGTCTTGACGTTGTTGTAATGACGTTTGACGTATGTCTAATGCCAATTAGACATACGTCAAACGTCACAGATGAAGTTTCTCGATAACTGTCAAACGCTTGGTAAATGACAAATAATGTTACATGAACGTGCAGTGCAGCACTCAATCGTGATGGTGTGATTCCATAAAACCTGGGTTTACAAGACGGTAAATTCGAGGAACTTATACCTCCGATGGTATTGTTAAGTAATCTCGAGCGTTAAATTCAACACCATTGTTCTGTAATAAAATTACAAGTTTGTCGCCTACATACCTTAGTAATTCAATACTTGCCTTGACTTTTATCACTAAGCTGTAAAATCACTTGATTTATCATCCAATCTTACGAAATAATATCATTGTTTGTGTATCCACCACAGTGTAGCTTACTTATAAACTGCCTCGTTAGTCTAGTGTTCGTAAGTGCGACTGCTTTGCTAAAGGTCAGTTCCATTGGGTTCAATGCTCATGTCAAGCAAACTGTTATTTTTTTTAATTCTCAGTACATGGTCGGAGTTTGGATTATAGTGTCTGACTAATGGCAATAAGCTCGCGCCATACATGGGATCCAAACATACCGAAGAATTGTGGGTGTACATAAGATCCTTGATGATATATTTAACGTGTAGCACTTTTCGAAACAAAAAGACCCCTAAAAGACTACCAACTTTGGAGCCCAACGCATACGTCAATGTATTTTAAATGTAGGAAATTTTTCGTTTTTCCCGCAAACAGAACGGATCGGACCAACAAACAAACGTTGACTGTAAGTGAAAAGTTCGGTTGTTTGTGCTTTTAACCGTCCCCTAGAGTGTAAAAAACAACCTATATTGACGTACGGAATAATAATTTAATTTTGTTTACATATGAAACGGTGGAGTTTGACTAACTTTGCTTTAGTTGAGCTCATAAATCAATTATACTTTTCACATTCAGTTTTGTTAAAAGAGAACACCAATACAATACTAATATTTTCAGTTTTGATTTTTCGTTAAATTTTAACCTGTCATCAGATACATATTTTTTAGGAGGCAAACACGATTCTATCATAATTTTTTCAACGAATTTAAATTAATTAATGAGATCACATCTCCATAGTGAATAAGATGTCACGTTGTTTCCAGGTCAACACCGCAGAGATGAAGAAATAGAAGCTAGGGAGCAACAAAACTCTTTAATTACCACATAAAACAGTCTCCACTCCTTTAATCATATCAAAAGAGCAATCTTCCGGCCGGATGGACGGAGAAAGACAGTTGAAATCCTTGTATTTTTTACACCACCTTATTACCTTTACAATAAAGGTGTGATTTGATTGTCATAATCACAATCTGTTATCGGGGTGTTATTTCGAAACTTCCACGAAAACGATGATCTATCATATTACAAATTCGTTTTTGATTCGTGAAAATCTAATTTCGTGGTTTAATCTTTCATGTTTGTGTTACTTGTCCTTTAATCTTCCGAATGGTTTGGGTTACCTGTTTCTTTAATTAAAATGAAAGCTTTTCATTTGTTACGATTAATGTGACATTGTTTTATATCGTATCTGGTAACGAGATTTTGTGGGAACCGCTTTGACATTTTATACCCTGAATTATATGATGTTAACTTAGAATCTCCGCTGATTTCTATTTAGTTTCATTTAGCTCCAATTTCGCAAAAGTTATGTAACCTAGTATGTAATGAACAAATTATTTGTCAATCATACACATAAAATCTTAAAGATAAAAAAGTTGTCTGTGTCCCCTTACTTCAACAAGACCTTAATTAGTGACCAAATTTGATGAAACCTCGCTTAATGATAACCAGGAGAGACTCGATAAAAGTAATAAGACGATAAACAAAAGAAAGACAAAGTTTTCTTTTCTATATTTTAGAGGCACATAAATGATTATGACTTTAACGATACTCAAAGCATAAAATTATAGTATACCTGTAATTATTCGTAAAGCATTGATTTATTAGGTACTTTGGACTAGCAATATATCGTTATAGCATATTTTAGTAGGTAATTAGTTATTGGTACCTAAAATATTATACTTGACACTTAATATGAAACCGGTATCGAATTTAATTACCCCTCCCGTAGTATAATCTCCTAGTACCTTCAATAAATACAGACTTCGCATTAATTAGGTATTCGATTACTACTATTAATCGTCGAGTATGTAACACCTATCATAAACTCCTAATAACTAAGTGTAACCTCTGCTCCTATTATTTCCCTCTCTGTCCTTCTTAACAAATAGGAATGGGACAGCATAATGACTGTAAGCATATCCAATGGAAATTCATAGGCAACAGCATAATACCGTTGTTATTGCACCATAAACTTTACTTACCATTTTATCATGCCGGCTTCCCTACAATGTACGAGACATTCATATATTAATAAATATTAATATTAAGGCATTAATTTTATGAGGCCTAAGAGGTGGAAACAAACAGGAGCCAAGTGAATATTTATGGCTTTGCATGTTTTCGATGTATAATGTTCTAGGTGAACTATGCCTTCAGTACTTTACTTGGGTTGAAGAATTTTGCGCTGTCCGTTTAATAGTAATTATATATGTGGACGATATTACTTTGTACTTTAAAGGCTTTTTATTAGTTACATTACGTTATCAGGGGACTTAAGTTTTCTATAGAGGTAGGATACAGTCACATTTGAAACCATGAGTTACTAACTGAGAAACATATTAACTGGAAGTTTATCCAGTTAATTTGTTTTAAAGTTCCTCTCATCAATAGATAGAGATAAAACAAAGATTTACCTACCTACACCAATCAAGTTAACACTTAGCTTCTTATTCATTGTTAACTAAAGAAATATATATAAAATTCATGTCAGTGTAATTTGTTCTCGTTGTTAAACGATATTAGAATAAAATAACTAACAAAGGAAAGTACTTGTATTCACGAGGATACCGACTGGCATTTAAATAATTTAAGCAAAACAAAATTCATTTTTATGTTAGAAAAGCATGAAAAAATAATTTCTAATGTATCAATAAAAGGGGATGAGGCCAAAGTTCCGCTGAACTCGAAGGGAAAGAATAACGATGATATCCATAACTCGCAGGCTACGGGACGAAAGAAAGTAAACTAAACAAAAATAAAAGCCAGTGTTTGTGAATCGACTTCCAAGTTTATTTTCAAAGGGCCATAATCATCGGGAGGCGAACTTTATTACGTTTTACGAGGATACTTAGATGTGAAATGTAAACATTGGCACGGAGGGAGCATGCAAAGTGTAAACAAATTAACGAAGGAGATACCTCCTGGTATTTCATATAAATTGATGTGTAAACTTCCTTTTGATTTCTTGTTTTTGCGATGTTGATTGTTCAACGTTATTAATTGAAGAGTAAACAGTCTGCTTGCGAAGCAAAATCACCTTAGGTTTCATTTCTAATTTCTGTTTCGGACGTGACTTTTTTTATATAATAATTAAATTTAATTGTATTGATTCCTCAATTCTTCTACGTCGGTTGACACTAGCAATATATTTCTATACAAAAATAAAATTGTAACGAATTTGTTGTGGTAATGTAATGAAACTTATAATATAAATTATAATGAAACTTTATTCGTTGACAGATGGGCTTGTTTCACCACCTCTCAATAAATATATTTTTGTATTTTTTAAGCAATCTCCATGCTAAGATTACAAGTTATTTTTAATAAAGGAAAACATCGGCTGGCGAGAAGGATTCGAACCTGCTTCGTCTGGTTCGGTACACCAGACGCTTTGACCGCTAAGCAACACCGCTAACAGAGACTCGTGATAGCTTAGCGGTCAAAGCGTTTTTTCCCGGTAGCCGATTTTTTCCTTAATTAATAGTAACCTCCCAATAAGTTAAATTACTTGGCAGATTATATCATAAATATTTTATTCCATTGTTTAATATATCCTGCGGTTAGCAGCTATCCAGAGGTGGTGAAACAAGCCCTAAATCTGATAAATCTCGCAAAACACTCCAAGAAAAAAGAAACGCGCCCTTGTCTTACCATCCTCAGTAATAAAGTCATCTGCACTTTAAGAGCAAAAAAATATTAAAGCGGAACATTTAACATCTCCGTCCATGTGTCGAGTAATAGCGCGGAGGCGTCAAAAGATATGCAGATGTATCTTGTAATTATACTTTTTTATACCCAAGGCGAAATGGTACAAAGCGCTGACGGTTTTATGCTAAAATATGGAGATGGAGTCATTAGCAATTTTTATTTTAATGAAAAGATGTCGTTCAGTTGCAAATGGACAGCCCTAGCTACTAGCAATGGTCAGCGATTTTTTATCGCGCAACCCTAATAGAAATGCAGAGATTTTTTTTCATTGGATTCAATTTTTTCAGTTCAGGAGCCGTTAAAATTAATTAGAAGAATAAAAAAGATTTTTTTTATTGCACGTTGCTTTCATTGATAATGTTAATACATAATATTGTTTTTGTAGATAATATATTATGTACCTACAGCAAATTGTAACCTTCTCGTGAATGGGGTTTTGCTGGAGAAATGACAATTATGTAAATTGGTTTATGTCTATGGCACAGTAAATAATAATAGTATGAGAATTTAGAATTATTTTTTCGCATTCATATTTCATTAAATTAGGAATGAAGAAAAAACGCAGCCCCGTCCCCAATAGATTAGTGAATGGGTCGACGATATAAATGATTTAAGTTGTTACATAGTAAAAATATCATAAATTATGATATAAAATACTCGTAATATTAATTACATTATTATTCTTTTTGATATTAAAAAAACTTTTTAAACAATGTTGTAAACTTATACAACACTTTCCAACTCGTTGGCGGGTTTACCATCTTTTATTTATTTTAGGACAACAAACATCACACTTAACATGATTGAACAAACATCTTTGTTGGTTGACGTTTTTAAAAGACATAAACTTCTCAAAATTTCAATAAAACAAACCCTTTGACATAGATACAAAATATGTTTCAGTTCCAATAGAAATAGAAAAGAGAGTAAAAAAAAATATTCCGTCCATAACAACAACAAACAACACAAATACTCAACAAAATGCAATTTTTTGAAAGAATTGTGAAGGATAAAAATGAAAATAACACCTACAATTATTATATTCGTCCGTTCAATAACAGTTAATATTTTTACCGCGTTATTTTACTCGAATATGCCGCAGTGCCACTACTGTTTTTATTCTTGTCACTTAGTGGTTGTATTTTTGGTGGCACAATGTTATTGTAGCATCCCCGACGGATGCGTCCTCTTAATTTCCAGTAAATCGTGGAGCTCTTTAGATGGCCTGCATCTGAATAAACATTGGTAGAGACGTGATTAAGGCTCGTTGTAAAGCGGCGACATGTTAGATTAAAATGTTTAATGGGTTTAGTTAGACGAGGTTACTGCGACTAAAAGTCGTTAAATGTTTGGAGCTGTGGTAATATTTATTTAGCGTTTCAATTTTACGGTTAATAAAATAATATATTATGTTGTATGAAGTGCTAATTTTCTCTTATATAATATACATAAAAGAGGAATTTATAATGTAATCGTTCCCTAAATTGAAAATCTTTGCAAGTATAACAACATAATACTTCAGTTTAAATCCATTTGTAAAAAAGTATCCAATTTCTTTAATAGACACCCATTCACATAATTATATGTATGTACATATAAGGACTTTTAACAACATTGCCATTTATCAGATATTTTATTTTTATCATATCAATAATCCTTTTTGACGACATTAAACATCGGCTTTACTGTGTCACTTGAATTTGAATACTATTAATTAGTGGATGAACTTTATTTTCAAATTTTCAGTGAGTACCTTTGGCCATTTGAATATATTATCATTTTATTTCAGACACGTGGCAGACAATCGCACATGTGTGACCAGCCTATCATCAGCCAGTGATAATCTCATCGATATATCAAAAGCATTGAGCTGTCCATGTCGAGTACTATAAACTTTCGCAGTAAGTCAATACGGAATATATATTAATCCAATATCTGCTATTATTTCCAATTTAATTATTAAATCTGACTGGCTTAGTGGTCGCGTCTGATTCCCGGCTCGAGCAAATTTTCTCAGTAACAAATCGGAATTGGGATTTGTGCAGGTGTTCGCCCCTATTACAAGGGACCTCAAAACATACTTATCAAACTTAGTTTCTTTCTTTAAAATATATCAAGTTTAAAATGAAAAGACTGATAATATGATGGTAATATGATGCTCCTATCAAGATACGTTTCTTTTGTCGCAAATGTCATTTCTTTGATTTTATAAATCTTTCGGACGTATAAAATGTTTTTTTTGTTTTTCACTTTACTTTTTAATTTACTACACATTTACAAGAAAACCTCAGACGATAGTGTCAAGTATGTTATCTTGCGCTTAAATAATGAGGCCATACGTTTTCAAAGCAATGTCTTAATCTCGGCAAGACTAAGTTATGAGTCAGACAACTAGCTTTTCGTCACTCAAAATCCTGTCTTGGCTAGGGTTGCCTTTACTATAAAAATTACAAATCCGGAGAAAATATATGGGGATGCAGTAATTTTAATTGTTGGTACTAAACATACCAGCTAATCAACACAATAACAACTAAAACGACAAATGAAAGATACAAAGTTACTGTTCCAAAATAATAAGTAACGACAATTCATTCAGAAAAGCGACTTAGACATTGCTTATTAAAAATATGCCTTTTTTACGCTGCAACTACCACGCACATGACTCACTCTGTGATTTATGTCCTGTTATTTTTAATTATGACAGCATTAACTGCATTGTGTGATAAAACCGGGCGTTGTTTCTCGGTAATATAAGCCATACTGATTGTTAAAATTATTTTTAAACGGCCTTAATAATTATTGATGTAAACAGTCGTTACCTACCAGTGCGGATGCAAAATTTATTGATACTGAGTAAATACTCTTGTAATTTTTTTTTTTATAACTTGATACAGTGATGATTGTGTTTTTTTTTTCGCTGGTTTTCTTTGGTTACAGGCGGCATAATTGCGGTCCTTGTGGAAATCTATGGGAGAGGCCTTTGTTCACCAGTGAACCTCTCTTAACTGACAAATGATATGATGACGATGACGATGGATATTTTACTAAAAAGTTTTTTACAAACATCGGAATATTAACTAAGCTTTAATAAACAAATCTTCTAAAGTTCTCCTAAAATGTTAACGTAAAAATGATACACAAAACTTGTAAAGAAAAATCTCGAAATTTTTGTCGAATAAATCACCACTAAGTAACCTCCCACTGTCTCTCTGTCTCTTGGCTTAGCACCCCTTTTCGCAAAACAACATCGAAGCCCTTTTAACGCCTCCTGCTGATTTCCAGCTTTTTTTTTCATCATGATCTGAGACATGAGACTTGACAACCCTATTTACTTAGACGAAAACCGTCCATTCTTAGTCAAACACGACATTTTAGGGGCACTTTAGTTAATGACTGATTTCATTAAACGCCTCGTAAGACTGACTAAAGCACTGTAGTGCATATCGATAACGAAAGCTCATTTTCGAAATGGTATTATTAAGGTAGAGTTTATATTGGTGTGGACTGATAAGCGGAAGCGATTTCGTAGATCCTTCACAAAAATATTGATTACGAACCCGTTCATGATAGAATTAGAAAATGAAGACTCGATTAGCGCAATGGACCACCACTGGCCTAGGGTTCACGAGTTGAATTCTACACAGAGCAAAAATTTGTATGACCTAATCCATGTGAAACTTGTGGTTATAAACGCATCCACGATACCGAAGAAAAAAGTGTTTTAAAGTAAACCAAATAAGTGATGATTTTTAAGGCTTGCCTAGACTAATTTTGACTCTCTTTTTGTCCTGTATTTTATATAAGATCATCATTATCCCTTTGAAACAAAATGTCAGGACGTCAAAGTTTTCTTGTCCAAAAAATAGAATGAAACGCTCCTACCTCACAACATGTCCGCATACTTACAAACAAGCACCGCTGGTCCGCTGGTGAGTAAGCGATACCCTGTCCCACGCGAGACACGTATAAACACCTCACGCTGAGTATGTGACAGCGCGCACTCCACGTCAGACCTGATGGATCCTGTGTGTTATGCTTACACTTGATTAACTAAGCTCTTAAAAGAGTAAGTAGATCTTGGTTACATTTTCCATGCACTTCGTTGAATTGCCATACAAGTTCTTGTTAGATTGATTCTCAAAAGTAAAGCAAGGCAAATGTACTCCATGGTCAACCACATCCACAAGTGATATACAGATCAAACAATAAGAAGTTGGTATCATACATTTAGCAGTTATACCCTGCCAAGTCAAAGGTCTCGAGCTTGAATCCAAGGTACGCACCTCTGTCTTTTCGAAATCATGAGCGTATATCACTCGCTATAACGGTGAAGGAAAACATCCTGAGGAAACCTGCATGCCTGAGAGACTTTCTCGGCGGCATGCGAAGTCTACCAACCCGTATTACGCCAGCGTGGTGGATTATAGCATGATTCCTCTCATACTGAGAGGATTACAGGACGGAGGAAGGAGACAGTTAATGGGTTAATGATGATCATGCATTTCTCATAATGTGGTTTTCCAAACTTGTATATTTGTTATATACTTACTTCCCCGAGGGGCTCGTGGCTAAGCTATAACTACGCTGATCAACCGATCTGCAAAGTTAAGCTACGCTTGCCGAGGTCAGTCTGTGGATGGGTGACCATTATTAACAAATCGAGACCCCTCCGTGCCTCGGAGAGCACGTAAAGCTGTCGGTCCCGGTTGTCATACGAACACCTACGATAATCGTTAGTGGTAGTCAGAAGCCCAAAAAGCCTGACAACCAGTTTATCCCTCGAATATCGGTATTGCCCAGAAATTGGGTGGCGGAGGTCTGATGGCAGTCGCTCCGTGTAAAAATACTGATATTCAGCCGCATCTGGTTAGACTGGAAGCCGACCCCAACATGGTTGGGAAAAAGGCTAGGAGGATGACTTATTTCCCCACTAGCTAACTAGTCATAAACTTTATCAGAAGCAAATTTTATTCACGAAAGCCATCTATCAAAACTTACCCCTGTTCTACATGCGTGGTGTTTTTTATATATCAAACAAAATATAAGTGCCTTTTCATTTGTACGAAATAAACAACTTTCACGTATATTCAGTGTAGCGTTACGCTTTGCTCAGGCTATTTCAAAGGCCGGCAAAATTCATGTCAAAATGTTTGAAAAGTGTGCCCGAAAGCATCAGAACCTCTCTGTGCGAACTTTTATGCGAAATTTAATGTTGCATATTTAAAAACTACTGCTCGGGCAGTACAGGAGTCTATTGATGCATGTTATTTTGTAATTTTCACTTAGAAAAATATTCTTCTATGTTAGATTAATATTCTTCTGTGTGAAAAACATTTTGACTTAAGTTCTTTACATTATCAACTTCTCCACATCCATTGGAATCGTTTACTTCATTTCATTCAAATATTGAGATTTTTTAAGCTTACTACCTACTGATTTCTGGGAATAGTCAAGTAATGTGTAAATATTCTACACTTAATTTTTTTGTCAGTTTAGAATATTTGATTATACGTTGTCACAGAATAATGAAAAAAATATTAAAGTAAATTATTTTTAGAAAGGAAGAAAGAAATATTATTGAGAAAGAGGCTAGCTCATTCTTCTTTATTAATTTACCTAACAACTAGATATTAAGTCTATTGGTCTACTTACGCGATAGTAAAACCTAGGTATATCAAACGCATACCCCAATTTTATGTAGTGTGCAGTCTGTATTGAGAACCGTTCTGATGACCAGTATATCATTAATGAACTTTGGCTGAAGTTATTTATTTTTGCTACCTACCTACATTATTCATAATGTGAGTTGATTATTTGGTCTACAAGGTTTAGAACCAAAGTAATTTAACCATTTGGATATTCTGAATACATAATACTTTTATTACATAATAATTTTACTATAGACGTCTATTTTACGAAGTAAATATACTACTGTAAAGTTTCATCAAAATCCGTTCAGTAGTTTTTACACGAAAAAGTATCAAACATCCATTCATCCGTCCATCCTCACAAACTTTCACTTTTATAATATTGGTAGGATAGGAAGTATAATTGTATTCTTTGAAAAATAACGTAGGTACATAACTATTTCGCACAATATATTTCTTTCTAGAAGCAATATCTGGTAAAAGATACCTATCACAATCAAAACAATATAGCTTCCTAAGACATCATCAAGTGACGGTAAAATCACAAAGAAAACAACTTGCGAAAGTGTCCCTTACACAAACGTTAATGGAATGAAATCAAGAACAAAAAGAAATCTGATATAAGTGGACTGTACGAATGTTATTTCAATGGGAACGTGGTCCGGGAGCTGAGGACTATTTGTTCTAGCTTACGTGTGAATTATTCGATATGGGCCCTCAGTCTCTACAATTTGGTCCAATGAGTTTAGGCGAAAAAAATACAGTGAAACAGTACGGAATATCGCAGGAAATTGAAACCTGAATAAATATTAAAAGAAGCTCCGAGCTCTTTGACTTTTTGTTTGACGAGACACTGAGGACGAGACTTATTGTTCGACATTATTAAGTTGGGTTACAAATGGTAACTAATAATTTTGCTATGCTGACTGAAAATACAAAGAAAGTTGTAGCATGGAGATAACAATTTCGAATACCAAAAAATCTGTAGCTATACATATAAACAACATACGTATTACATGTTCACGCCATTTTCCTACAGAGTTAGTGAGAAAAAAGAAACCACAGAATTACTTTAAATTTTATTGGTCTCATGTAATAGGAGGCGGGAGCCTATTGCCGTCAACCGGGCACAAATCCAAACTCCTTACTACTACTGCGAATTTCAAAGAAAAAAAAACAACAACTCGTTGCTCGACCCGGAGACCGCCGAACCGGCCCGAGACCAGTCGTGAAAAAACGGAAGATCATAAAGAAGGTCATCGAAATCGGCCTAAATGATGTACCGAAGGTACACTTATTTAAAAAAATACCCTGTATTACGCTGGTTAAAACTCTAATCGTACTTTTTTTAATGTTGACTGGGAAATGAGAAAAATAACTTTTAGTTTGAGAAAAATCACGCCATTTTGGCACACTATCTGTTTCGTAATGATTTCATAATAAAAACTGCCAACTTGACAGCTATCTGCTGTCAGTGTCAGTTTCGGAATGTCAATCGCACAATCATATCAATTTCTTATTGATTTCATGGTAAAAACAGTCAATTTGACAGTTGTCATGTACCTCCGGTACTTTGATGACCTCCTTTATATTATTACTTGGTGTTGCTTGCGGTTTTCCTCGCATTGCAAAGGACTTTTTGAAACAAAACGTAAGGTACTTATGTCCTTCCTTAGGATTAAATCCATCTATCTATCATATCCGTTAGTAGTGTAAGGTGATTCTCAACGCCGCGCTGCTGTAGGAATTGTCCTAGTTGGCTTCAGATCTCAGAATGAGAGAGATTATTCTGTACTTATCTATTCTAAATTGTGTTAAAAATTATTATCACAAATTACTGAGTAGGTATTGTGTTAATACAATGTTACTTAAATAGGTCAACAAAATTGTAATCAACATTTCAACAAGTTTTCCTCAAACACAAAACAATACAATATTGTGCGCAATTAATAAATTAATGTGATTTACATTGTATAACGCAAAATAAACCATTTGTTCGTAATATCCAGCCTAACAGGATTCAAAACACAAAGGGATTTAGATAACCCTTCAGTTATTATGGGCTCATATTACTTGTAACAGTAACATGGCTGTGTACTACCTAACGAATCATCCCTCATAAATTTTAATTAAACATTTGATACTCGGCTGTGGTGTAATCTACTTTAAAATTAATAATACTCATAATTTATTCAAACATTGTACTTGATACATCGATTGTCATAGATTATGTAAGCTACCATTGGGTTGGATGGATTCCTCTAAAGACATTAGAGCCAAATCTCTAGTTAGGCCAACTTAGCAAATTGGAAATTTACAAACATTTTTAATTACCTGATGACCTTCAGATTAATTCAGATAAATTAATAAAAAAAAACTATACAACCCAGAATTGTATCCATGAAAATAATTTGACTATATTATAATCAAATAGCTTTTCTACGAATAGACCAATTAGCCAATTTGACAGAAAATTTACGAGTCGTTCAGAAACCTGTATATCCAGCACAATAGTCATTAAAATAATATTTATGGCTCTAGATTAATATGTTAGCTATGGTCATCTCCTTCAAACTTTAACAAGGGAATTATGGGTCATTTTGTCCAAGTTTCACGAGCCCACCTACAGACATAATGAATCAAATTGACGGCCACCCGCATATCAAACCGTGAATTAAATTTATAATCCTTTGAACACTAAACAAGTAAATAGAAAAATATAATAGCTACTCTATTTTCCTTTAAGTGAATAGTCTTGGAATGCTTCTCAATCAAATTGTAATCCTACTAATATCTATTATAAATGTATGAATATATGGTTCTTTGATACTGTTTCACGTAAAAACTACTTAACGGATTTTGATGAAACTTTACAGTTAGCTTATACATCAGAATAACGCAGAGGATATAAAAAGTTTTTTAGGATGCGATGCGAGTGAAGCCTCGCTTAATAGCTAGTAGACGATACATTGTAAATCTTATAAATCAAATACCATTTTATATTTATTGTTATTTATTTTTTACACGTAGAACGGTAACCTGTACCAACAAGTAGGTACCTACCTAATTTAGTTTTGAAGTTCTTTTAAAATTGATATTTTTAAAAGGCATGACTAGTTTATTTACTAAATAAGACAAAGGTATTTATTAAATGCACCGTATAAACTTTTTGATTTATAGACTCATTTATTTGATTAAGTCACGCTCACGTTACGTTGTAAAAATGAAAATAAACGAAAAATGAAAAAACGTGATCGCCTTATAAAATTTCTCGCGATTAAACTGTGAGGTTTTATACCTTTCATTTTCACTTTCGGGCCAAGATAAAACGCGTAAATGATAAGCACTAAGGCTTAAGGCGATAGAGCTCACGAATCGAGCACTAAAAAAATATTACGATAAAAGCATAACTTTGTTTGTTTGAATAGCGGTCATTGTCAGCACCGATTAAACACGCTACAATCGAATTCATAAACTTTGATAAGATCGAGTTTTGGTATTACTAACTTAATTTTGTATGTAGCAAAGTTTACATTACCGAAATTTGTTTAGAACCATGTCTTTACCTATGGTCACTCAAAAAACCACTTAAGCCTCATGAAACTAAAGTAGACACTTGGTTAGATGGCAATTAGATGTAATTATCTTGGATTCTGCATGTCGAATAACATAATAGAATGACCTTCACCTACAAAAATAAATATTATTGAACTATAAAACCTTTGAAATAATAACATGATTTCCTTGCTGCTATAAAACATGATCTGATTTAGCCCTTTGTAACTTAACACGTGACCTGATCATATTGGAACCGGTGCAAATAAATTTACAGCAGCGCACATAAGTAAGTCAAGTGAATAATGCACAGGATTATTTCACTTGTATCTAGTACAGTAAATGCGTAAATAGTGTAACACAAGAATGAGTTTATGTTCTTTAGTTACGGGACACGTTTGCCTCGTGACGTAAGTAGGTAATATTAGTTCGGAAGCAAGCATGGAAGTTTTGATGTGGCGTATTAGCTTGCAAATATAGAACCCATACAAAACACTTATTGATCGAATGTTAGTCGGTGCAAGTTGCAAACTGAAATTTATGAGCTAGCAGTAAGTAAGAGCTCTTCGGTTCAGTTACTTTGCTTCAGTTCACTCGGCTTTGTTTATTGCAACCCTCAGATACCGCCTTGCGCTTATGAATATTGATAACGGAGTTGCTTACAGTTTAAACTTTTTGAAAGAGCGAAATTAATATTGGATAGCGGGACGCTTTGCTCGCCTCCTTTTTGCTGTGCCGCCGGCGTTAGTTTCAATTCTAAGAAATATTGGTTTGAGAATAATTCAGTTTAAGGCAAGTACATTTGTGAATGATTAAAAACGAAAAGTTAGATGAAGTAGAAAAATAATGTATTTAAATTAAAACTAAAAAAGATAAATATTTCTTCATTTTACTGGTTCAGACAAAATATAAGATACTATAACATCTAGTCGACACTGTAGTCGAACATCAAAGTTTCTTGAAACTTTTCTTCACTTACCGCGAATTAGGGTTGTAAATTAACAGTTCCTTAACATGCTTATCTACTAGGAAATTATTGAATCTTCATAAATCTCCTCGAGAAACGTGTTCATCTTGAAACAAGACACGCTAAACCCTAATAGCAAACTATTGTAACTCAACAAGAATAGGTAAGTTCATCAAGATATTTGAGTTGTTCAAGATGTTATCTAAACAGATATTGGATTAATCCTATCTATTGATCACGTTATAATATATTCTGATTCAAGAACCCTTGTTAAAGTTAGTTGATGCCAACCCTTGATGTACGGTACATCTATTTCATTTGATCTTGTTGGTTTCATCAAATATTTAGGTCGTTAAACTTGAGTGGAAGATAGAGATGCGCAGCGGAAGTTCACCGCTGCATCGACTTTTAAACGTTTCGCTTCTCTTCACTTCGATCCGCGTAGTACAAACAAAAATGTTTAATCAGTTTTAGGGAATTCGCTGTCTAGAATACTATTTGTTGAATTTTGTAAAGAGTTCGGAACTTTCATGTGATGGTGTTTTGTTTATTTTAGCTGTTACAAATAAATTGTATTTACGATTAAAGACGCCCAATAATAATAACTCTTTATTTCGAGTGATCTGTGCAGGCAGTCTCAACATGAATATTGTAACGATAGATAACTACCGATCGTTAAATAGCGAATAGCGAAGGCAAAGATGAGGTTGAGTAATTAATTTTTTGGGGTTATGTATTTTATGCTCGAAGGAGGTCATTGAATTACGCTGGTTAAAATTCGTCGTTTTTTATGATAATTACTTTTTATAGTTTTGGTCCTTTGAACTGGAAAAGAAATAAATTTTTAGTTTTGGTCCGAAAAGTTTCAACCGGAAAAAATGGTCTTTCGAGCCGAAAGCAAAAAAAAATTGAATTTTGGTCCTTCGAGTCAAAAATAAAATATTTATTTTGATTTTTGGTCCTTTGAACCGGAAAAAATGGTCCTTTGAGCCGAAAGCAAACAAATTTAGAATTTTGGTCCTTCGAGCTGGAAACAAAATATTTTTTATAGTTTTGGTCCTTCGAGCAGAAAATATAATCATTCTTTCCAGTTTTGGTCCTTCGAATCGGAATTAAAATGGTCCTTCGAGCCGTAAGCAAAGTTAACGAAAGATGTTTACTTTGAAACTGATTTTATGTTTACTCGCTAGCGCACGGCAAAGCGCGCGTGCATTAGTACCTACCTACACCAGCTGTGCGCTCGTTCGATCCGCCCGCATATGTATGGCGCGCGGCGACTATCTGAATAGATAAGTGTCCATATTTTGCTGATTTCAAGCCGAATAAAAATTCAAAAAAAAGTTTTTAAATAATAATGGAAATATGTTCTATTACTGATACTGAAATACCAAAATTTTTTTGCTCACTGCTTAAGAAGTATTCCTGTATAATTAATGTTTAGTTTTGGTCCTTTGAACCGGAAAAAAATGGTCCTTCGAGCCGAAAGCAAACAAATTTAGAATTTTGGTCCTTTGAGCCGAAGATATAATTAATTTTTATATTTTTGGTCCTTTGAACCGGAAAAAAATGGTCCTTCGAGCCGATAGCAAACAAACTTAGAATTTTGATCCTTCGAGCCGAAAATAAAATTATTTTTTATAATTTTGGTCCTTTGAACCGGAAAAAAATGGTCCTTCGAGCCGATAGCAAACATAGAATTTTGGTCCTTCGAGCCGAAAACAAAATTATTTTTTATAATTTTGGTCCTTTGAACCGGAAAAAAATGGTCCTTCGAGCCGATAGCAAACAAATTTAGAATTTTGGTCCTCCGAGCCGAAAATAAAATTATTTTTTACAGTTTTGGTCCTTTAAACCAAAAAAAACTGGTCCTTCGAGCCGAAAGCAAACAAATATAGAATTTTGGTCCTTCGAGCCGAAAATATAATTAATTTTTAGTTTTGGTCATTTGAACCGGAAAATTTGGTTCTTCGAGCCGAAAGCAAACAAACTTAAAATTTTGGTCCTTCGAGCCAAAAATATAATTAATTTTTAGTTTTGGTCCTTTGAACTGGAAAAAAATGGTCCTTCGAGCCGAAAGCAAACAAATTAAGAATTTTGGTCCTACGAGCCGAAAATAAATTTATTTTTTATAGTTTTGGTCCTTTGAACCGGAAAAAAATGGTCCTTCGAGCCGATAGCAAACAAACTTAGAATTTTGGTCCTTCGAGCCGAAAATAAATGTTTGATGCTATTTCTTTTTATCTTATGGTTCCTGTATCTATGCTCTCGCTCATTAGTAAAGCCTAAAATCTGTAATTCTTGATAATTATGTATATTTAGCGTGGTACAATTTTAAATGTCATTTTCTATGAACATGGCGTATCATAGTATAAGTACTCCACTGAGCTGCGAGTGAATAATATGGAAGATTTGAGCTTAGCAATCAATGTTAGCAATTACTTTGTAGTGGTCTTTGGTATGATGATATTTTATTCACATGTCACGTGATATGATATTGGCCCTTTTTATGTTGCAGATGCAAGTCAAATGCAAGCAGAGGCAGCAGAAGTGCAGGCATCTAATATCTACGCGCCGTTTCTGATAATAGTTGTTATTGTTAGGTTAAAAAATAATAAATCAATTATAAAAATATATATATAATGTTTTATTTTGATACTGTAATTGGTTGAAGATGAAGGTTTACTGTGATCACTATTTACCAGTCTTCTACGAATGCATTCTAATGTTCTGATTGTTGGCCTTCTGACTGTTGGCTCAGTAGGTCCTGTAATAGAAACGTAGAATTAAATTGTGAGTAACATCAAAATACTATAGGATCTTGATTAAAATCTCGCCCATTCCTTGCCATTTACCAATGTGGTGTTGATGTCAATTTACAAACTTGTGTCAAACTATTATTTTAAAGCGAATATTGTAAGGATATTTTACAGTAGGTATTACACATACACAATCCTTGCTATAGAATTTTTCACTTTTTTCACTAATACCGTAATAGTTGCTACCGATCTGAAAAATCGTAAGCCTAGCACACTATCAAATATCTTCGCTGAGATATCAACAGAAATCGTAAAATTGACAATTAAATTCCATTCGAAACCGATACTTATTGGAAGTTCCGACAGTAGAGACTACCAAAATTCGTTAAAATGGGATCGCTACGAGATACCAAACAAATTCGGATCTTTAGCGATCGTTATCTATGTCGAAACTTCATACACTGGACTCATAGTGTTAGTAAAAATATTTATTTATGCGTCGAAGTTTGACGGATTAACAACGATTGACGTCTGTGGTCTAGTGGTTCGAGTACCGGACTGCTGATCACGAGGTCGTGGGTTCGATTCCCACAAGACACAAATATTTATGTGATGAATATAAATGTTTGTGTTTGTCTGGTTGTTTACTATGTATTATACGAATGTATTTACAAAAAAAAGTATATAAGTATTATATCCATTGTCTAGTACCCATAGTACAAGCTCTGCTTAGTTTGGGACTAGATGGTGCTGTGTAAAATGTCCCAGGATATTTATTTATATATTTTATTTTTTTAAATTGAATAGTATTCATCATCTAATGATGATGATGAATAGTATCAAAATTTAAAATTTCATTATTTAGATCATCTTCAAACATTAACTTGTATCATGTCATGTAAAAGAACCGTTTTTAAAAATAAATTACTATCGTATATGTTATCAAATATAATGAAAATTAAAAATATATAATTTATGTTTTGAAAGATACTGTTTTAAATGAAAATACTATACCTATCATATTTTCAAACTTAACACAGCAGTAATATAATTACAGACAAAGCAATTATCATGATAGTACATTCGCTTCTTTATTCACTTTATTCATTTATTTAACACTTAAGATCGCGTGCAAACAAAAATCTTAACCTGTAAATGCGAGCGTGCGCTCAAATTTGTTAAGCTATCTTTAAACCAGCTGGTTACTAGGGTCTTTATTAACCTAATTGCTACATTTGCATACCGGTATCCATGTGAGGTCCAATTATGAACTCATCGGCCCAAATTACGTTTTAAAACAAATAGAGGGTTGAATAGCTCTACATAATGCCGGGTTCATTATCAAATAATAATATTATTCTGCTCATAAAAATAACATTCTTGCGTGGTCAGTTAAATCACGGATAATGAGACATAATGTTTTTTTTTTCTCTTTTAAAACGATCTACCATAGTTTTATAAATATTTAAAGTCCTATGTTTGAATTGACGTAGATACATAATTAATTTCTTATTTTCTATATCTCGGAAAGTTTTGTCGTTTATTGATTGAGGTCAATCAATAAACGACATTATTTAAATGAAAGAATACAAGAACGTTCTTCAAGTAAATAAAGACTAGGGAAAAATTAATAAATGAATGTAGCTTTTAGAAGCTACTGTTACTAGTGTGTACTGTTATTAGTAACAAACGTTTTATGGAAGGTAATTCAAGATTCCACGAAATTAAATACGAATATTTATACAAAAATGCACTATTATTGTAGTCTTGGAATCCTAAGTAAAATCAGTTTTATTATACGAAAACTATAAACAAACGGTCACGAGACATAACTTTGAGTGAATTCCCACTATTTGGGCACGACTAATGCTTTTAAAAGTTAATAAAAGGTGCAGCAGTGCTATTCAGTTGCCTCATTAAAAATATCACACGGGGAATAAAAATAAGGCTGGTGAGTATAAATAACCACGACCTCCGTATAAATCTTGGTTTACAGTTCGCAGGGTTGTCGAAACATTGCCGATTTTTTCGGCAATCATGTAATACTAGCCACTGTGAATTTATGCTAAGGAAACTTAAGATACACCAATCCTACTGATTTCTGACACTTACGCCAATACTAGACATTGAAATAAAACTACTTTTTACGGATTTTATCGCGTTATATTGATATTATATTGACGACGTCTGTGGTCTAGTGGTTTCAGTACCGGACTGCTGATCACGAGGTCGTGGGTTCGATTCCCACAAGACACAAACATTTATGTGATGAACTTAGGTGTTTGTGTTTGTCTGGGTGTTTCTTATATATTATAAGTATGTATTATCAAAAAAAAAGTATATAAGTATTATATCCATTGTCTAGTACCCATAGTACAAGCTCTGCTTAGTTTGGGACTAGATGGTGCTGTGTAAAAATGTCCCAAGATATATATTTATTATATATTTATATATTATTATTTTAATCCCGACGTTTCGGACCCTTGACAGCGTCCATGGTCACGGGTGACTAAGGTGGTAGGCGTCTTGACGTTTCAATTACTGTCCAATCCTGTGAAAAATACTCCCATTTTTTAGAAATCAAAAATGTTGGATCTTTAAATACCTATGAAACCTAACAAAACAAGTGCAGGTTAAAGGGAATCCTTAAAAACTTAGCTTATGGTTTTTTTTTTAAATACACCACTTCTGCTCAATTCAGAATGACCACATTAGCCCAAACTAACATAAAGGCGATGAAGCTAAAGTTAAGGTCAAAAAGTCGAACTTAATAGTTAAATTTTTAGCTAAAACTAACTTTTTCAAATATGTGATTAATTATTTATTAAAGCGAGAAACTCATTATTTACATCGCTGACATATTAATATCTGAATTTAATATCTGCCAAATTTCTTTACCTAGTACCATCGTACATGTTTGAGGTTAACCCGCAAACGCTGCTTCGTCAACCCTCGCCAACATAGCTTGGCTACCCGCAATGAATACTCGAGTTTTCTGCCTCAACTGTGGGGTGGAAATGTACGGCAATATGGGAATAAAATCCTGGATTTAATCTTCGCACAAGTCGCCGTTTAATCTTGCAGTAGATATGGCAAGACTTAATAATAAATGTATACGCGATCATGTTAAATTATATTGTGGCAGTATTGTACCCTGAGTTGAACATTTGAGGGTTATAGTAAAAGTTTTAGCTCATTAAAAGTATGAATAGAGATGAGCACTTGTTAATGTTATTTTACGGACTCATTCGTTTGAAGCAAATACATCTAATTATATTTGATAAGGATGATTAATAACATTATTAATTCACACTGCCTTCGTTGCCAATGTAACAAGGATAGATGACGGTTCATGAGCTCAATGTTTATAATTTATGTGAAGCGGTCGGCTATCTTAATCCACTATTTATCCTCATGTTAGCGAGAATTACAGCAAAGCTATGAAAAATCACAACGACAGTAACTCAGAATGTATATTAAATATTATTTTGATCTTAAATCTGTGTCAAGCTATTTTAGAGATGGAATAGAATTAGTTTTATGTCAACTTATGATTCTTCAAACAAACTTATGATGTGTTGAGTTGAGTAGATCTAGGGGATCGGAAGTTTACCGATTCATAAACGCCGGCAACTTTTGTATTTTTTGTTTAGATACAATACAACTTTTGTATTTTTTGTTTACTTAACTTATGTATGTATGCTAAAAAATAGCGGTTTTCAGCAATGTTAATAAATTGTCAAAAATAAAAATTCGAAAATGCTTATAATAATATAAGTAGTAAGAAAAAGTCGCACTGGATTTAAAGCTAAATATCCGATTACAATTGGTAGAACAAAAGTAATGAGACGAATTTATTTATTTATGAACATTTGTAATTGGTAGAGGACGAGCTAGTTTAGTGTAGGGAGCTAAAGCCTCATTATTTAGACAAGTTAATAAGAATTCCTAAGTCGCATTTACGTCAAGACAAGACGTAAGCAACACTAAGAGACATTAATCCAAGAAAAAAGAAGATTAGGAGAAATATATCCGGATCAAAATGTTACTTTTATGTGACTTAGGGTTGATAATAATAGATGATGATGCAGGCAGATAGATGATGCATTTAAGATTGTAATAAGATTGAGTTTTATGAATACTAAAAAGAAAGAATGTGCAGCTAGAATTGAACGGAACCTAAATTCTAAGTGTTATCAGAAGTAAGTATAATGTTATATTAAGCGCACTGAAGCTGCTTTACAAAAAAAGCTTAAAATGTAATGAGGTACCCATATTGTAAGTAATTTGATTTTCTATCAATCATGCTTATCAAATCTTTACAAACGCGTTACATGTGCATTTTGTTCGACGCTTCATACATTAACAATCAAATTTCATCAAACATAACAACAGAATCAAACAAATCATCCAAGCTATTAATAACACAAACGAAGATTTGTCAAATAAAATCATCACTGCACTCAGTTACGCCTACGTCATAGGAAGACAATGGTCGATTACTTGTGCCACCTACTGCTTCAGGATTGGGTGCTTGTTCAGTGAAATGAGAAACTTTAATAAATGTTGGCTTATTCATCACGTGCTGACAACTAACTGCTTGTTTGTTTCATGAATGTAAACGTTTTGTTGATCAATATGAATGTTTGAATGTTGAAATCACTTCTCAACTTGATATATTAAGTTTTCCTTGAGTACATTCATACGTTGTTTTGAATAAAAACAATAAAACGGAATCTGTTAAAAAATAACAAAGGATTGGACACTCTAACAGTACGTGAGCTTAAATACTCTACGTAGTTAAATAATAAACTAACACTTTGTTTTTAAAGTAAAAAAAGCCCATCCTTGTCCAGTTTTTTGATAATGACAAAGGAGATGTTACTCCAAAAGTGTCAAATTTTTATCACTATTTTTAGATAAGTTAAAATTAAATCTTGTGGGGTATAGCATCAAGCTCAATGCAGTAAAAAAACAACTCAGAAATTAAGGATCGTATTACCAAAATCCATTAGAGTTACCCTATAAAAATAGAATCGGCTTCATGTGTAGGGATAGTCCTAAAATCATTCATTCGTAATAAAAAGGTAATAAAAGGAACCTTACTGATCACGTTGATAAAAAAGACATTAAAATGTTGTTCGCATAAGTTACAACTTCACTTATCAGAGATTAAGGGACTGCCCCTTAATCTGTTGATTGAAACACTAGGCTTCCTTAGGTCACCTTAGGTAATCTTACTAATATTATAAATGTGAAAGTTTGTGAGGATGGATGGATGGATGGATGTTTGTTACTCTTTCACGCAAAAACTACTGAACGGATCTGGATGAAATTTGATTTAGATTATAGTCTGGAATAGCACATAGACTACTTTATCCGGGTAAAATGTATGGTTCCCGTGGGATAGCGGGCGAAGCCGCTGGCGGAAAGCTAGTTATTATATAAAACTGAAAGTTTAAAAGACTAAATTTTTACACTAACATCAACTTTTTATTGTATGTAACCTTAATAGTTAGTTTAGTTAAACAAAAATGCTACTTTAAGAATAGTAGCATTTTTGTGCTTATTATACTTAAAAAAAAAAAATTTGGATGTAAGCGCATATTTTAAAACTCAGATATAACTTAGAGTGAGGTGCAAATAAATTTCTATACTAATAAACTTTCAAAACAACACTTGCATAAAGAAATAAAAGCAAACTTACCCACAACGGAGAATCCGATGGAATATGAAACAAACAATATTACTACTCTATCAAAGGACCCCAAAGGAGGGTAATTCTCATAAACCTGAGTGGACTGCTTTTGCATAATTGAATATTCCTTGATACTCAGTACCTCATACCTTGCTTGGTTAGATACTTCAAGATAACGATACGTATAAACAAGCGAATAAAAGAGTGAATATGGTAAACAGATTATTATGAAACGATTTCAGAAACCGTATAGGAATGCGGACGAAAATTACTTTGTACCTTATATGGGACACGACAGCTTGTATAGCATGTTGGCATCTGAATTCTGAATCATTGAAGGTTTTATTCTGAGGACTTGCTTCGACTAAAAATGACAAGAATGGAAAAAATAAGAATACAAGGTAGGTATATGAATTAAAAAAAAATTATGTGATTTGCATATAATTCACTAGGAAATACCTAGGGAAGAAATTTTCACATAATTAAGGTCAGCATTGTTGCAGCAGTTCGTTTGTGGTGGTGGTGACTTCCTATAAAACTTTATAAGTAAGTATATACAAAATTACAGCCTAACTTATATGAGAATTCCAAGTATGGTATGATGGAGTTGGTACTGCCTGCTCACATCCGGGAACCCCAGAATCATTAAACGATAAGCTTTACAAGACTTCTTTGACAAAAAATAACAATGATTACATTATTCATTCACTACAATACAAACTTCCTCATACTCGCATCTCAGAATACGGTCATACACGGAATACGAGTCGATATATAAAGAATCAAACTGGGCCGCCCACAAGACGTTATATATTCCGGACGAGATTTGAACCAATGATGGCCTACTAAATTAGCCGTGTCCACTTTTATAGTCAGACATTTGTGACGATGAGTATTACCAACACGGACATGTCAGGCTTTCAAAAGACGTGATTGCGCTGACAATTGTACTTGTAACAATTGTGTACTTAAAGTGATAAGTGGTCGAATTAGGAGGTCAAAGTTTTATATCACTGTTGATGGTATCCATTGATAGACTTGAAGAATCCTTTGTAGTTTTTTTTAACGGTTTTAAGCTATTTTAGACAACGTGATTGGGGCTAGACAATTTCCAATTTGAATTGTGGCATGTATGGAAATGACATTAGTGACAGCCCGATTTGTCGAAAGCTTGTGTCATTTCCATAAATTTTTCGATTTTCATTTCGATTCGTTTGTCGATTCGAATGTCAAATTGCAAGTTGTCTACAGGTCCTGGCGGTTCAACTCACCCGCACATCATTATGTAAAGTATTACAATGGAGTTCATATAACTTATCTGGGATAGATAATTGTAAATTTTTAATATTCACAAGGAGCGCATACTAAGCTTTACCTTTATACTAAACGGAAAAGTTTGAGAGAAATTATACTATTGCTAAAATATGTTTTCTAGGTACTCTTACGTATTTTATATTATTTAACTTGATAACATGGAAGTATTACCTACATAAAACGTATACGAGATATACAATACAATAATGCCATCAATGTGAAACAGGTCAGCTGTTTTCCTTTGAAGTTGATGATTGTCCTTAATAATAAGAACAAATTGTAAGTAACGGAAAATAACGATGTCTCCCCTTTTAAGTTATTCGACGAAAACACACCCAAGCGTTAAATGGGAATTGCCAAACATAATAATTTGTGTATATTTTGTGTAATGAATTGTTTTAACGAAAGTATACAACTTTCTGGGAAATCAGGCAATTATGGACCGTATATCCTTTATACATCAATGTAACGTTGGCCTATTTAATTATTTTTTTTTTACTTAAGGATCTCTGACAAAGGATATACACAAAAAAATATTGCTAATAAGTCACATACATTATACAGCCAGTGTACTCCTTCAATTATGAGCATGCAGCATCCAAGAATTATTAATCAAAAGACAATTGAACCTATTAGTGATTAATAACATAAAATGAGACCTATAAAAAAGTAGACCAATGTGGTCCCTCCTATTATTAGGTATTCTTTAAACCATTTTTTGCAAAATTGTTGATGCATTTACAAACACAAATTGATAGATAAAACATTCTTTAACCTGTTATGTTAGTAGGTAGCATTAAGATATTCTGTGTCGGAATCGGACCTGTCTAGGGGGGCTAGACAAGTTGCATTTGCAAAGCTTGTGTCATTTCTATACATTTTGTTTGTCGATTCGAATGTCAAAATGCAACTTGTCTAGCCCCCTAGGTCTACCCATAGCGACTAAGTCGATCGCTCAGTAACAAATATGTTGGTATTGCTAATTGGTCGACTTAGGAAATAGACCAACACCGCCCACGCTCTCACGCTCATTAGACCAATAAGTCGCCTCTAAATGAAGTGGATGACTCATCCATCTATATTTATAAAAATCAATTGCCGTGCATTTAATCTCAGTCTAGTAGATTATGATGGTAATAATATAATTATAATATAATAATTCCTTTATTTCAATCAACAAGTGGATTATAATGATAGCATATAAGTACAGTTATCGCCAAACTTATTGTCCGGGTTGAAGTTGGCACTAGCTAACTTTAACCCGGCCGTAAAAATCGGAGAAAGAAAAATATTGGATTAAAATGACAATTTAATAAAATCTAATATTTTTCTTTCTCCAATAAATTAAATTAAAATTAGAAAAATAACACAAAACACAACACAAAATTACATTAGAACTTAAAAATTAAATTGGCAAAGTCAACAGATTTTCAGAATTTATCATAAATGTCACATACTGAAAATTAAAAAGTAATAATTAATATAAAAATTATTGGATAATCATTTATAAAATTATTTTAAATTAACATTTAAGGTAGGAAATTAGGTAAGTTGGTACCTAAATACCTTATTGTGTGCGCGTGCGAAAATTTCAGAAACTGTAAGGCCTCAAATTTTGAAGTTTTTCTATAGGGTGCAAACAGCTGCTAAGAAAGGATTTAGGGAAAATACCGTGGCATTGGGAATAATACAGTAAACCCAACCGCGACACGCGACATCCGAGGATAAAGAGCTATGCGTCTTTGTCGTGTAGCGTTGACCAACATGACCACCATGTCTTTACGTGGGTGTCACACACAACAAGAACGGCAAAAGGATCCTAAGAAATCTGTTACAAATCCTTATAAGGAATATCATGGTAAAGTATCATACTTTTCTGTGAATCTTTTTACTGTGAATAAGTTCAACAAAATTAAATTATTACTAATGTATTTCTGGTAATGGTATGTAGCTTATTGATAAACATGTAAGATGCTAAGGGCCTGTTTCACCACCTCTGGATCCCCGTTAACCGCAGGGTAGGTAAATAAAAAATGGAACAAAACTTGTCTGAAATTATCTGCCAGGTAATATAACGGGAACTTATCAATAAGCTATGAAATAGGCTCTAAATACTCTGCTCCTCCGTATCTATAAATAAATATAGGTAAATGAGGGCGGGTCGCTAGTACATAATAATGTTTTTATTATTACATAAAAGATGACTCTCAAAACTTAAATCCCATGCGTTTAGAAGCAAGTCACTCTCAATGAACAGTTAACAATAATTTGGTAGGAAGTTGTTCCCAATGACTGTCAATAAAATTTATATGACGATCAAATATTTTACTTATAACAATCTTAAGTCAATTACTTGCCAACAACTGTTATCTTAGAACGAATTATGTAGCTAGGTATCATAAAATAAATATATTCCTATGATGTATCAATCTAAGTACAAGTGTAAGTATTAAAGCTGAAGTCTTTGTTGATTTGAACGCGCTCATTTCATTTAGAAAATACTTTTTGATAGCCCAATTCTTAAACAAGCTACTCACTACGCAACCGAGAAAAAAAACCCCGAGTGAAACCACGGAGTAGTCACTGTAATAATAAACACAGAAAAAGATGGGAAACAAAATTCTTTTCACAGTAACGACAGCCCAAAATACTATTTAAAATTAATAAAATATTTTCCGCTACATAAAAAGGCAATTAATATTATGCTCATGCGCATAAACAAGATGGCGGTTTGTGGGTGTGGTGACCGAAGACGCGCGCGCTCATTGGCGCTAGTTATCATTTAATTCTGATTCGAATGAAGATGGCACGATAAAACACTCGCTACTGTGTTACGGTTACTGATTCGTTTGTGTGTCGTGTTCAAATTATTCTCTTACTAAGTTGAATATTTTATGTTATGTACCTACCTGTAATAAATTTATATAAACGCACGAAAGCATGGCATTAGAAAAATATAAATGTACCAAAGCATGAACCAAATATTAAGGTATGATCATAAGGGCGGCGGATGACCGAAACGGATGGCAAAGTATCATCCGAAAAAAGTGATTCCTAGGGAAGATCACGACGATCCTCAGTATTGAGGAATGTGACTAAAAGAGGAGGTGGATAAGGGACCTATAACCCATGGGCCAACTGTGTATGTACAGCAGTAAGTAGGTACACCCTACTAGAATATCTTGGTAATTCGATTATCTACTAATCATCATCATTATTCATTTTGTCGTCAGAATTAAATCAACGTAGCATAGGTAATTATATTAATTATGTTTGTTTACTATCTAGTTATCATTAAAAAAACTGTTTTTTCTCCTACTCCCCCTGCTGCTCCCCTCATCCAAGGACAAGATGCGATAATGATGGGTCAACGACAAATAAAAAAAATATACAACACGATTATCTTATGTATGTACCTAGTATTTCTTGAAATCTCTATAAAAGAAGATCAAAATGGACGAACTTTTAGATTTCATTCCCAGAGTAAGTACCTCCCTACTAGTACCTATAGAGGTAATAATATTATAATAGGAGATGGGCAATGTGCCTGGCATTTTGGCATTTATGGCGTCCATATTTATGCGCAAAATGCCCTAATATACTCCCAATTATAGGACATAAATGTATGGCCAAAATTCCAGGCACATTGCCCATCTCTAATTAGATATAATATAATTATGTGCGCAGATATAGGTACAGCTAAATAGACACCGAATCAAATATTTGTAAAAACTATAAAGCGAAAGAATGTCTTTATTATAAAAGGTTTGTGTATTGAGAAGGTCACTGACCACTCTCGTAGAATTTTTTCCTTCGTGCATACGACAACGGTTTAACAGGCCCCAAGTTTTCCTCGACTACTTCGCTAAACAAGGTCCTCGTATTACTTTAACGAATGTAGTACATATTTATAATTGCTATGAAGTTTTTAAGGTTCTGCTCAAGTAATTATTAAACTTACTTCAAATTTTATATTATTTATATGAAGTGTACCTGACAATTCTATATTTACAAGGTTATAAAAAAAAATTCGTCACAAAATGAAAAAAATAATACTATGCCATTTTGTGGTGGCAGCCATCTTGGACCGATTTTCATCAAACATATCTACGACACCACAGATACACACACACCCACACTCCCACACACAGACACGTCAAACTTATAACACCCCGTCATTTTTCGTCGGGGGTTAAAAATCTGCCTTAGTTGAATTTCCTTCTATTATATTGTGCTATAAAAAGGAAAGCATGATTGAATCACATTACCAACAATATTTTCATGATAATGACTTAATTTCTTATATTCGACGACATCATTAATAGCGTGTGCTAGTTGAAAAACGATCACACTAGTTAAAAAACATGGTACAAACTCAACAACTCTACGGTAAAAAAGTTCCTTCAAAGAACTATTCCTGTAGTTCTTTGAATATGGTTAGCAGTAATGGTTTCCGAGTTCAGTAAATGCATGCAACTCCTAACTAGATTCACGACATTGGTGCTCGATTCGTAGAATAAAGTAATCATAACAATTTGGTTTTGTTACAATAATTACCTATGCTTTAAATATTAGATATAAAACCTATGCTTTGATTGTCAATTTTTTTAAATAGTTCACATCATTACACAAAACAGTGATCTTCATTATTATACGTCATAATCTTTACGACCTGTTTCACTACTTCCCAGTAAATTCCCGTTAATTATTACTTGGCAGATAATTTCTTGGAAATTTTGTTCCACTTTTATATTTATCCGGTGGTTAGCAGTGCTATCCAGAGGTGGCAAAACAGGCCCTAAATACTTATTTTAAAAAAATATCGAGAAAAAGTATCAATAGTCTGTTATTTCAAATCTGAATAAATAATATAAATAAATAATCTGTAATACCTATTTGTTAAAATATGTCGATTTAACATCTCATCTCATCAATAAACATGTCAGTCTTATTTTTATTTTATTCATACATGATTTTATAGCTGGAAAACCTCACAAGATGAACTTATTACGTAAAATTACTACAAAAACCACAAAGGGTCTTGAAAACCCCCTCAACATAAACAAACACTGACTCAACTAAAACGCACAAAAAATCACCATGATGAACTTTGTCAAGGTCAAAACATTTTAATCGAAAAATTGCTTCAGTTTTTTTTTACCATTAAAGTAGTTTCCTACATTCCGCTTACAGAAACTTGAGCCCAATTACTTGTCTTGTTACGGTCAAAATAGCGTGTGTGAATAATGGTTGAAAGAAGGGCAGATGATAGGCTTGTTACCGCTTTCCAAAAACAAGGTCTGAGCCCCTTCGGGCGGAATTGATAATTTGCTCGTTCGAAGGGCTATCATTAAGGTCGTTGGGTATAGAATGATTGCCGGTTACATACATACGTTTACGGAGCCCAGACGGCGGCATGAGAAGAACAAACAATGTTTCGGATCGTTAGCAACAGAATTATAACGAGGGGTTATTACGACGTAACATTTTACAAAAAGTCCGATTATCTTTTGCAGGTGGATTTTGTGTTTTCGGGTATGCTCAAATTCCTCGCTGCAACTCGATCTACAAGTGAAAAAAATAATACAACACAACATTATTCTTTTAACAATTTATTGGCGTCTTCCTTCATTTTTCAATTCAATTACTTGGGTGATTTCAGACTACAACTGTCTGAACTCACCCAAGAAAGTAATTTTTAAAAGAAATAAATTAAACAAAGTACTATTTTTTAAAACGATAATACCTTAATAATGACTGTTATCTACTACCGGTTAAATAAAAAGCATTTAGGTCGTTCAAACATACAAAAAAGGGAGTTGCTTCATTAGTCATAAGCACGACATCGGACATACAACGGAGTGCATGTCATGTTATGGCATGAAATTTACTTAACTGCTTCCAGAGACAATATGAAATCTAGTGATAATAGCAATAACCAGGAAGGGTAAACGTGGTAAATGCTGGATACTTCATGCAAGGCAGGAGAGGAATAAAATACTGCTATACTACCATGTGAAACTGAAAGAAGAAGAATTCTAACGTGAATAGCAATCAGCTAAATGCCCTAAATTCCCTAGTGAATTCACGTCAATAGTGCAATTTATATAACTGTTAACATTAATTCGCTTCCAACACAATGCGTTGGATAGCTTAAAGTTCCACCTTGGATTTGAGATGTTACCAAAAATATTACATTACATTGTGAGTATTATCGTAAAAACACTTATGTGCACATTCCCAATAGTCCTTACCTGGTACGGCTTAGAGTATGATTTGTTCATCAAGAATAGTGTCATTCTGTTAGGACAGAGGTCCACAAATTAATAGAAACTGATAATATGCCTAACACTAATCACACCATTAAATAGAGCGTTTGCTAAACAATTCCATTCATTTTCCCAATCATTTTCATAGTCTTCGTGTACCTACAGCAATACCTACAGAACATCACTTGTGTGTTACTCATGCTAATTCTAGTTTAAGACCAATGAGGTTTTCATTTGCAATTTAATATATTGGTCATAGGCAGGATGCAAACAAACAGAAGTCGCCTCTTTGGTTCTGGAAAAAAATGCTATGAGTACATAATTGTATGCAGGTACTACAATTTACAAACAACTCATATTTTGCATAAGTATGTATATGAAACAAAAAGTCCATCATTTATACAATGGTTACTCGAATAGCCGTACTTTTGCCGCACGTGATCCCTGATTACGACGTTAACAAGTATAATAACAGTAATTTTAAAATCTAACCACAGTTCTATTCGTAGAACCGTTCTACCTTGTTTCCTTTGGTATACGTGGTTAGGAGCTTTTTTACTAGTTGAATTACCTGTTAAACGGTGTAATGTAGTGTACAGTTTTGGCAAATTTGATGACTTCTATTGTCTGAGTTTTTGTATGACTTCGTTAATTTCTACGCCGTTGTTTCTTAAGAACTGTGTTTCTTTATCGATGTCATCATCAAAACATAGTTAGATTTTTTGTTTGTGTAAGTCAGAAACTTAGGATGTTTTATTTTTATCTGGTCTTTTATAATATTGGTGTTCAAATCGACTCAGCAACTTGTTACGTGATGTGGAACCTAGATATTTATAGGTAACCAATAAAGTAAAAAGTAAAAAAAGGTCTGCCAAATTCTTGCAAAAGCATCACGTACTTATTGAATTTCCTTCAAAATCGTTTCAATAAAAATTCTTTCTACATTCGATTGTTATCAAAGCTCTCTCTAATCGTCATCCGTCATTTTGTGGTTGTATCGTTTTTTCTTCCGATGCCACGATTGTAATATAAAATCTATTGGCTCTTAAATCTTTACAATACAGTTGAGTTTACAATATTTCTGTTTCCAACAAATTCGATTCGTATTTCGTTCGCAATGTATGACACAATTGTTGCAACCGCTGGTTTCCTGTAAAGCGATACCCAGTTCGACCCTGTGGGTGGTTCCAAATGTATCAAGTTGCATAGAGGGTTGGCACTTTATAGTGGTTGATGCTCATTCAGCAGTATTTGGTGCGACCTTTGAATGCCACTGCTCGAATAAGTTTCAAAGTCCAAGTGCAGCGAGTTGTTGGTGCTTTGCGATTGTCAAATTCTAAAACTATGCTATAAAATGATATGTACGTAATATAACAGCAGCAGGCTCAATTTTTTTACTGTTTAGTCTAAAGTACACGTAAAGCCAGATATGCGGTGATATAATTATAGATGAATTATAAAAAAACCTCCGACGACCATTTAAACACAAAAGCTACTTAGTATTTACACTACGTGGCACGAACTTGTAAGAAGGGACTAGGGCAAGGAGTCCCTTCTTAGCTGACGATGAAGTTTCTAAACGCAGTGACTTCAAGGCTAACCAACGCACCTATTTTTGTCGAACCAACAACTGGTATCAGTAGTTTCATAAGCACTGAGGTATACTGACACAAAGGACTAGCGCAATATTATATTATTTTGTATTGTACCAATTGTCAATCGCAACAACTTGGCCTGTTAGTGTCGCGTACTTGTATTGTGCGATTTCTGGACCGAACATAGCAACTGCAACTCGCTATTTCAACTTAACAAAATTTTGTCAGACGGAATTAAACTTTATGACTCTGTAATAAAGTTGTTAGAACTTTTCAGAAAAGTAAAGGGTAGTGTGGTTGAAAAGTTTGTTGGCGAACTAAAGCCAACGCGGTCGGAAGTGGTAATTAAATTATGTATTTGGTGTATTGCAGCTGTTCGTAAGATTGCTGTTTTTAAATAAAATTTTGAGGCAGAAGAATAATTTGTTATTATCAAAGGATGAAAATTGTGCGTTGGATGTAATATGTGACATGGATTCGCTCTTAGATAGTCACAAAGCATTCAAGACTTTATCAGTTACGCCAATTTTATTCATAATTTATATCGAGAGGTATATGCAATGACTGTTTTTTCTGCCATAAATAATTAATGATAGTGCTGATTGTCTTGGTTTATTATAAATACATATTTTAAAATTACAATTACAATTTTTCTTTTATCACTTATTTTTTCAACTTTCTCTTCTCTTAAGGCGTGGAAGGCTATGACGGTTGATGAAAAAGTCAGTTTGAAATAAAAATCACATTATACGGTTCGTAGAATTGCTACTGACATCCTGGAATTGAAACATCTATTCGCTACACTATCAGCTGTATAGACTATAGTATATATTATGTTTCATAATTTTTAATAGAAGCTTGATGCGCTTATGTAAAAGCCAACAAAGGACATCGTTAAGAAGCTTCGGCTACAGTTTTTATTGAATTCAGTAATCATTGTGTGTAATCGGTGACACATCAGTTTTATTTATTTATGTAGAGTTGTTGATACACTTAATATTTTACTTCTACCGTTGAATGGTTTAAGAAGTGCACAATGCTTCAAATACTACTTATTAGATATTTTTAGTTAATGATATTACTGTCCCTAAATTCAATAAAATACACGACGACTTTAACGGTCATCAAAAGCCTCTGCAAACTAAGAACTTATTCATTGTGTAGGTTAATCGGTTTAATTATTGTAAATAGCATGCGCGTGCGCACCTATAAATAAAAAAATATAATACAATAACAGCTGTACGTGGCAGTTCAATTTAACGATACTATAGTACAATAATTTCTCTTATTCTAAATTTAAAACCCCACAGCAATAATGTATTTTACATTTGCATCATACTAAAACGATAGTTGTCACACCCGTATTTTGTCTTCTACACACATACAAGCTCAGTAAGCCGCATTGTATCACACAATGGTACAGTAACAATATTTTGAAAGCTCACAGAAAACTGCGTCCATTACAACAATGTTGGTACATACACCAACAATGATGCATTCATAGTGACACGAGACATGAGCAATGCTTTCTTGTGAACTATGGAAACGGAAGTTGACATTATAATGTGCCAACATCTCCCGGTAGGCTTTGTTTACGAAGACTTCCTTGGTAACGATTAGATAAAAAAAATATGTTTTGCCCGCGGCAACGATTGAACATTTCAAATATACTAAAAAAAAATCTGGACGATAAATTGGTAGCATATAAATCATACAATAGTCTGGCTAAGTAAATGGGAACATTGTGTATATTTACCTATTGACATTACTAAACCTATGTTGTAGAAATATAAAGGTTTGAGACACTTAATAAATTATAGGAACAATTATTTCGGAAGATAAAAAAAAATATTATTTATACTTACATTTGCTATTACTGTTCTGTGTATATTTTGTAATAATGGTTTATTCTAGTTATGGTTACATTTTGAAGTCAAGGAACATGCATTTTGAAATGTTTCGCTTGTACATACTACTAGTTAGTCATTTTCCCAATCTAAATTTGTCAGTAACTTTGAATTATTATCTACCTTACTAAGAATTCGAAAAGCAATGCAAATCTAAAACAATATAAATTGTAATTGATTCAATGTGTCATACCTATCGATATTTTTTATAAACCTTACAAGTTGACGAGTCGATTGGCACAGTCGAGTAATTGGCTGTGTGCTACGGATTACGGGTTCGATGCCCGGAAAGAACGAATATTTGTATTATCTACAGAAAGTTGTTCCAAGTTTGGCTGTTAATTAGATTTTATTGTAAAGGCCACTTTACAGAAAATAATCCCAATGCGAGGCAATATTTTATACACATAAAAATAATACTATACCTAGCTTTTTCACGTCGAACTTTTTTGACATTGAATCCCCTAAAAAAGTGACAACAATATTAGCGATCAATCTGAAATTCAACTAACCGTCCATATTCCGTCAAACTGACGTGAACCAACGCTCCCAATTTGACACACCTATCGCCCGTACAATCTAACCTTCCACAAAGTAAAAACCACACATTTAAAACTAACTCTTACTCCCTTACAATAAGATTTATTTAAGGTGAAGTTGTAAGTTTGCAGTTTGTAGAGCATACGGGCGTTCATTCACAAGATTCGCCCAGAGATTGTGGTCCATCCATCAAGCCGAATGTCAAAACTAATACGGAACCCGGTCCCGTGAGAGATTCGGATTCGTAATTATGTGTTTCAATGCATCGAAAGTCATCCGATTAAAACTGGCGTCCAATAGGGGAAGTAGGGAGATGCGTATGAATGACTTTTGTACTATCACGATCTCGTTCTAATCGCTCAAGAAATTAAATTTGATAGCATCTGATTGACACGGTGATGGAGTGAGTTCAGGGGTCGTGATGGCCCGCACATTATTCTACTAACCAGGAATGCGAAAGGCAAATAAAAGTAGTTCATGGTGGCATGACAACACATATTTTCAACCCTAAACCGCTGCATACTGACCCTAGTTTAATGAGACAATGACAAGGGTCACGGACGATAAAAGTAGGTACTAAAATCCCCACTAAAATTATAAATGCGAAGGTAATTCTGTATGTGTGTCTGTTACGCTTTCACACCTAAACGGTACCTATTTCGATGTACAAAAATAGAAAAGATTTTTCAATAAGACATAGGCCACCTTTTACGGCGAAAAAAAGGCTGGAAGGGGTTGAAATAGATCATGAAAGTTTGTATGAGTCTGATATTATTAAAGATAAAACTATGAAACTTTGCATTTTGGCACTCGATAAGAAATAAATACACATAACCTAAAGTTAAATATTATATAATTATATACTTACCACGCGGACGGAATCGAGGGATAATATAGTATTTTATAAATGTTCAGAAACGTTTATTATTCTGTACTTTTGTCTATCCATAGAATGTCATAAAATTCGATTTTGACACGGAATGCGTTATTTAAATAAAGAAAAAGGGCTAAGTACAAATTTGAACAATCGTAACTTTCCTAAAAATTCAACAACTAATATATAAATGGTAGAATTTGTTAATACTCTGTTAACTTGTTACTTCGTGTCATAGAAAACTGTTAATTTTCACCGTAAAGTGTGTCACCGTTCTCAATTTTTTTTTCTTTTAGAACATTTAGCTGAAAAGTGTTAAATCTTTATTTTTAGTTTTAAATTGCTAACAGTGTTAATTTGTCATGAAAACTTCATATTTTTTGTAAAATGAATGAACAAGAAGTGAATCATACATGATTCGTAGAATACATTGTTAGCTTCATTGGCGACATACTTTGTATTATTTTTATTTTTAATGAAGGAAAAAATCGGCTGGTGGGCAGGATTCGAACCTGCGTCTTCTGGTTCGGTACACCAGACGCTTTGACCACTAAGCTACCGCGAGCCCCGCTCGCTAGTCGAAATCTTCCTTCACATTCTAATTTACGTCTTAAAGTTGTATTTACATGAATACAATTCGTATTATAATTACACCCCCTTCTAACGCATTCATTGGCATTCGTTGTACATAGCATGACGCCTGTATTCCCCTTAGGATTAGGCAGATGCTTACAAATATATACCCACAGTTTTCCGGTAAGATTAAGCCATAGGTCCATATGGTGTGAGCCTATTAACAATAACAAAACCTGATAACACTGCTTGGCACGGCAATCAAACCCAAATCCTCTAGCGCATCAGTCGCGTTTACGACCACTAGACTAATCCTGGCCTGTTGTTATTATAGTTATATCATGTTAGAAACCATCTTAGCATATTCAATTCATGTCACTGTATGGTCACTTAAAGGTGTTGTCTTAAAATCTAAGTTACACTACACATACCTTCCAAGAAACGCATTTAGCAGCATGAATAAATATTTTCATGTCTCTTCTGCTTTATTTAGGGCCCGATTCACAATAAATGCAGCCAAAAATTTAACTTATCTGCCAAGTAATTTAACGGGAACTTAAAAAGGAGGTGGTGAAATAAGTCCTTAATATACAGTTTATTAAAACCCGTCCACAAAATAATCTGGAACATGGAAACAATAGCATCATCAGCGTACAGACAGACAATAATGTTTATGATTAACTTATGCAAATATTTATCCGTGATTAACTCCATGTTGACACAAATTGCCCGTTTATACTGCGCCTCAGTGATTATGGTGTCAAAACATCGACTATTCATAGTCTGTTTCAAAATGTTGACTTTGTTATGTTGATATAGTCAAGTCAATGTCTTTGATAAAAATAATGCGTAGGGAATATGGAATAATCTATACAATGGATTTGTTTATTTAATTTAGTATTTCGCCGTATTGATGGTCATTAGTCATAAGGTAAGTCTTGAAATCAATGCGATGTTTATAATTGCCTCTTTAAACCTTTCACTAAATGTTTTATTAGGTATCAAAACAAGTGTAGAATAATCTATTCTTAGGTTGTTGCTGTTCTTTGTTGTAGGCACAGTAGTCGCTAATCCCTTTGGCCGTGCTAGATGACTTTATTAAATTAAAGCTAATAAAAACGAATGCCTTAGAGTAGTTATTAATTAAATTTTTTTTTTTCTCTCCGACCAATCTCAACCCGGCCAAAAAGCTTTGGCGATTACTGCACCGATAAAGGAGAAGTAATATGAAAACTTAAATAATACATTAGGTATACAGATTACAACACTAAGAAGGCAGTATAAACGATAGCTAGAAAGTAGCATCAGTTAATGAAATTGAACAGTAACAAATACAGTTTAAATTCTCATTAAAGAAGTTGATCTTGTTGATCACAAAGCGATTAGTTAATTTCGCGGTTCAATAATTACAAGAGTCAAAACAAATTCTGTTTACGGTGCCAAGTACGATGAACTTTTAACTTATGGCAACAGTTTAAATTTTCAATGCGTAATGAATATCTTTGAAATCGCAATAATATTCAATATGTATACGAAAGTCTCGTCTTCAGTAGATAATGAATACATCATATTAACCCAGTAGTAACCACAAACCATATAACATTTTATATTAAATGCATAGTTATAACTTTGCCTCTTTCAGCTAAAGAGACTGTTTTTGATGTGGTATTTAACTGATGACAAAATAATAAAGTGGTTTGCTTTAATATTTCTCACTTAGTAAGCTAAAATCAAGTAAATAAGTCTTATATACGTATGTACAAGAAGAGTGCAAAATGGGTTACAAGCTCCGCTGAAGTCGAAGAAAGATGTTTGGTTGCACCTAAATAATTATCAATTCGCCATTAGCCTTGTTCCTGTTCCTTCGTTGGTTCATTTTGTATAATGAACTATTTTTTTCATCTTTTTACCTATTGGAGAACCAGATATTCCCAGCAAATGCTTTCATTTTGTAAGTTTTGCTTTCAGGTTGACAGCCGTTTGGTGCCCCAGCTTGATTGTCAACGATACCTCATAACAACACAACGTTTGAAATAAAAAAACACTATGCTCATTCATTATCCAAGTAAATGATATCCATGTAAATTATGACATCCCAAAATTAGGAAAATTGTTGTGTCTCAAGAAGAATTCAGTAGCTAGAACGAAGCTTCTACGTGAAAGGTGAGTTCCAACTTCCTAATTCTTAAAAAATAGTTACATTTGAAAATGCTTTTAAAAGAAAAATCAGTACTTACGAGTACGTGGATCTACCTACACCTCCCATAGTCATTATCTAAACCTGTTATAGACAACACAAATGACAGCTGATTTCGAACTTAATAAATTCAAACTGTAACCTTAGCATTCTTCTTTTACTTCCTCCGTGAGTTGCCGGTGTAATGTAGACACATCAATTTGCTAAAGGCTCGCCACAAGACTTTAAACTTTAAAGTTACAACAACGACTTCAACTTGTTTTATGTAAAACACTTAAGAGTAATTCAAAACTTCGGGGAAGTTTTACAGTCAGTCTTTTGAGATAGTTTCATAGGAACAAACAATCTTATCAGGTTGAATATGCTCTATTTCTTATATGAGAATCTTATACCGATCTAAAGGCTTAGGTACAGGTTGACCGATCGGCTTCTGCGTCGTTTAGACCCGTACCCAATAGTACCGGATGTGGGTGTTTGTTAATATGAAAAATTGTGTTTATAAACTAATCTACAATACATGAGATAATAGGCCTCCCGACAAGCTGAAATTTTTTTTTTACCCGTGTATTTAAAGGGACTTTATAATTATATTCCGTAATTTATGATTATAAACATAAATGTTAAATAGTTGCCCTGTGGCAATTAACTTCATTTTAAAATAATATCATAAACAATAATACAATAAAGTCGCAGGCAAAACACTGATTGACAAACTTATGTAAGGCTTACTTACAAACATTTGTAGACATACCTAAGTAGATTTTATATCTTATCAGATTCGAAGAACTAAAATCCAAATCTTCTATCAAAGACGTACCTAGTATTTCTACTCTTCATGGGGTGGTTTTTCGAAACTTGAGGATTTTCTGCATTGAAAAAAAGTACGTAATTCTTCTCTGACATACAGTGCCAAAGAGCACTCAAAACACGAAGTGAACATAAAAATAAGCTTCAGGAGCACACATAAAAATTAGCACAAATAATATATTTCAACTACGTACTTTAGATTTCCCCTCGCAGGCTAAGAATTCCCCTAGCAGATAGAGACAAGATTGTTTCACTGACAATAAACCTGATCATTTTATGTACGGACGTAAACACAACTTGGAGCGTTCAGACAACTTTACAATTTGGTATCGAGTAATAAACGGAGCAATTAAGGTTCGAAAAACAAATTCCATTGATATTTGAAATGAAAGTTCATAATTGGACGATTATTAAACGGTATGTATAAGTACATTTAATTAAAACAGGAATTAAAAAGTGTCTAACAAGACATTAATTAGAAAAGGAAACTAGACTGCTCACACTAAATTTATCTAAAACTGCAAGAGAAAAAAATTTTGCTACTCTATAAAAGAATTTATTATATTATTATCAATACAGAAAATAAGGTATTAAATATATTTTTATCCTATCATATTTAATACCTTAATTTCTGCATGATATAACTTTACTTCTTTTCTTTGTAAATGCTAAATCAAACTAATTAGAATATGAATTCCAATAAAGTTTCAAAGTAATTGTAACCCATCATAATAATATTATAAGAAATTAATTATCCACTTAAAAATTCCAATTAAATAATTAATTAAATTAAGCATCGTTGAAATCACAAAATTGTTAAATTAAAATGAAAATAATTATCTTTGGAAGCAATTTAAAGGCATTTAATAATAAAATAATTAATCGGCAGGCAAATTGATGAAAAATAAATCATTTGACCGTGCGGATTGCTCTGACTTATCGGATTTTATCTTTATTGACATGACAATCAGCCAATTAGGGTATGCACACGACGCATTGTCGGCATTTGTGCGACAAAACATTCTCATATAATACTCTGAACTTGTAATTAGCTCTAATATATTACTAATTGAAATATACGATCTATTGTACGCACAGGATATAAATAAAACATATTTATGACTAAGATTTTCTAATTTGTTTTAGAATAGTTTTGATAGTAACATTTGAATAGAGAATTAAAGCTATGAGACATGATAAACTTGGTTTACTTATTAGTAATCTTGGCGTCAATGTTGTTTACAACTGACTTATTTATTTACTGAGTGATAACCCCAAAATTATTTTGTGAACATACCTACCTTTAACACTATTAAGACTATTAGACTAAGATTATTTTTGATAGAAGTATCGTCTTCAAAGTATATAAGACGTGCGTATAGTTCAAAGATAGCCTAGTAAGTCTAGCGGTCCTGGGTTTGATTCCCAGGTCGAGCAAAATGTTGTTAGGTTTTTCTGTGGGAAATTACCAGTAGCAGCTCGGCTCGGGTTAATAGCAATAGGCTCACCCCCTAATACATGGAACCTAAATATACTGCCGAACTATGGGCGAACATTATGATAGGTACACCGCTGCCTAAAACAAGGGGATAGACAACTCGCAATTTGAAATTCGAATCCACAAACGAATAGAAACAAAATCTATGAAAATGACAAATCTTTCGACAAATCGGTCTGTCACTAATGTCATTTGCATACATTTTGTTTCTATTCGTTTGTCGCTTCTAATGTCAAATTGCAACTTATCTAGGGTCTTAGGCTAATATTCAGAGAAGATGCTAAGCGTAAAGTAATGCTTCCGTATGTCAAATTTGTATTACAATTTGACATACGGAAGCCTAAGTTTATGCTTAGCATCGTCTCTGAATATAAGCCTTATTGTTTTTGGTAGGTTTACCTGTTGTACAGTGTATTAGAAAGTTCAAAATAATGTAAAGCTGATATTATATCAGAGGTCACATATAATTCTCAACAACACTTTTTGCTATTCTACAATACCCAGCACGATTGCCGGTGGGATCTAATAATCCGGATGACTATCTACCACTCTTACCGGTAAGATAGCCACCTAAATACTGTGTTAGTGTGTTTCGATCGAACTGATAATATTATGTTCGTCGATTCAAATGGTAGTTTTCTAAGCCCTCTTGTCTGGGCCCTCAGTCCAATAAGATAAGAATAATACCCTACTCCGGTCTGCCTTTTAATCATCATTATTATCATCACGCCAATTCGCCCGAAGGGTTACGCAGAAGTTTTCTGTAGGTCATCCTGGCGGCAGACCAATTTCAAACCTTATAGTCTTAGCAATAAGGGTCAAATACTAAGACCGCCGATTGTACCTAGACACATATTTTCATGTAGGTACCTTGATATTACATGTTGATCGCTTTTTGATGGCTAGCCTAATTGGAATAATTAACTGGGAAGAATTTCTTATCTACCTATAAGAAAAACTTATGTTCACTTTAAGTTTCAACCTTTGTTAGACTAATAGTCTAATGTTTAGTCAAACAGTTTTCTCTATTCTATCTGATTTAGTATAAATTCTTACTGAAAAGTATTCTTTGCATTTTGTAAATACTTTTCAGCACTGTCACTGTATTAACTAGGGTAAAATGATAGAAGTACCTACAAATAACGTAACTGGTTAAATCAAAATGCGTAAAGTAGTTATATTGGTATCATATTAGAATTTTACCATATGGGTGTGATAATATAGTAACAATAGTTATAAGGAACACCTTTATTCTACAACTATCGCTAATACCTACAAAAATACACAACTTCCCATAAAAGTTCGCATTCTTAATTTTCTATGGGAAGAAAAACCTACAGATAAAATCTACTATTAGAAGTTTTAAATATATAATATAACATTTTTGGCCTCTTATCCAAAAGTACGACGTAATGAAAATTGTGAATCTTCAATTAGATAATAATAAAAGGACCCTTACAATGAAAAGCATAATAAGTATCAAAACGTCAGTATAATTTATTACGTTTTCAAGATATCTTTGTACATTTTTATACAAAACAATAATTTTCATTATGACTAATAATTACAATCCAAAAATTACATTTATTTTCAAGTTTATAATTATTATATCTAATATCACGATTTAGCTTAATTATTTTATAATAGGTACTCAAGCGATACATCTAAGTATAGCCAATAAAAGATAACATTGCAAACAGATAATTATATCGTTATATACAATTTTGTTATAATAATTATAATGAGTAAGCATATTATACGTGTAACATACTTATATACGATTTCATACAATCAAATAGTTTAAGTAAGATTTATAAAATAGTAGTATAAATTAGTGACACAAAAACATAACAAAAAAATGATTAAATAAAGATAATATATTTATATATTGTGACTGAGAATAAACAACAAAAGCAACTGTGAATAAATTATAACAAAATTTTGGAAATAAATATTATAGAATTCAGATTAGGAAGGAATAAAATTATAATTTATTAAAATTATTCACCTCCTTACTTATAAATTGTGAGTAGGTATGTATGGAAATTACGTTACACATCTTAATCTATTTGGTGTTGCGTTACAGTGACTGTCCTGTGATTTTTTCTCACAGTTTCAATAAACTATGTTAATACAATTAATAATAATTTTAATATTTGAAAAATGTTACCACAATCAGACTCAACATTTTCACACGAACTTTGTACAAATATTGTATCATTAAAATACTCGTATGCTTGTAAAACGTCTCGATTCCCGTAATTCTTAGTAATTACGTATGTGAAAATTGACAAAATGTACGACAATAAGTAACAATTTATTTACAATAATGAAAAAAATTACAAAATGTGAATATAAATTTACTTTAATTTTAAGTGCAAGCTTTAGTGCAAAAGAAAAACGGAAATTAAAAACTTACTGTCTTTGGAATACCAAATACCGACAATTACGTTCAAACAAAGTACGTGCGCCCCTTATTAGAAGCACTCCCGGTTATGGAGCGTGGAACAGTCGGCGAAATATCATCTACCCTAGAATATACGTGACCACTGCTAGGGGACAGCCTCAGGTCATAATTAAACCGAGGACAAGTCCTGTTGTCGATCGACATGTAGCTATTGTTCGAATTGTTCCCTTCCCCGTACGTGTTGTTGTCCGACGATGGAGAACTTTCATTCTGAGACGATTCCCCATCGTTCCTCTTACAATACTGTAAGGAATTTGTGAAATTCTGCTTTGAGCAACTATCGTTTGAGACCGGCATTGTCGTGTATCTCAACGTCGGGGTCTGACGTAACGACTTCTTGAATACGCTCTTCTCGGAGCCTTTTACTGTGATAATAGTGTCGGTAGAATTGAGTGAAGCGATGAATCTATCCCAGAAACGGGGGTCGTTCCAAGATATATTCTTGAATTTATCTAACACAAAACACAATTCGTCACTTATAAGATTGTTATCTACAACTGTGATAAATACAATTTTATTCATATCGCTAAGATTCAGAGTCTTCAAGTAACTAAAAAATATGTTTTTGAAATGAATGTCTCCGAGGTCGTTGCAAATAAAATTGGTTGTTAGAACTATAAGGAGTCGTTTAGATAGTATTGACGATTTTGAGAAACTGTCTAAAGTAAGAATATTAAGTGAGGCTTCGTTAGTTGCAAACTTTTTTGATGTCATTTTCCTGAACTCTAGCTCGGACATTATATTATGGTATATGAAGTTTGTATCTTTGGTATTGCATATCACGTAGTAGTCATACATATGATTTGGAATACCTTCCAACACATGATCGACGTTTGGACAAGATTGTTCTTTGAAGAGAGGTACACCATATTTAGTATACAGCCAGTCGCTTATATCGTATCGGAACGCATAAAATATAGCACCTATAAGACAGATCACTACAAGAATAATAATTACTCCACATATAGCAGCGAAGTAATTATCAGGAAGAAATATTGACTTGGACACAATTTCATCTCTTGATACAGTCGGGTCCCCCATTGATCCCATATACTCTTTACAATGGCTCAATACCGAAGCAATAGTTATTGTAGTTGGTTTTCCTTCAGTATCTGTACACAACATTTTCTCTGGGTCTCCCGGATCTCGCCTAAGCCACGAATCTAATTCAGCTATACTCTTACAATCACAAGAATATTGGTTACCCTCGATAGATACATGGGCCAAACTTTTGGAAGACGAAGCCAATAATTTCCAAGGGAAGAAATTTACAAGTTTGTTATCGTCAATTCTTAGAACTGAGAGTGATTTTAAAGAAGAAAATGTGTTATTCGCAACATAAACGATAGCGTTGTGGTCCAAATATAGTTCATGTAAATTATTAAGGTGTAAAAATTCATCACCCTTCAATTCGACCAACTTGTTATTTTCTAAATGCAAAACTCTAAGAGACTCAACGCCTTTAAATGTTTGATTATTCACTTCTTTCAGCTTTGTGTTATTCAAGTATAAAACTTGGAGTTTCTTTTTGCCTATAAACACGTGATTTCCCAGATGGCTGATGTGATTTCCATCTAAATATATTTCGGTAGCGTCCATTGGAATTCGTTCGGGCACTTCGGTATAGCCAGCGTACGAACAATCTACAACGTTCGCATTCCAAGTAATGTCGTGATAGCATCTACAGTTATTTGGACAAATCATTTCACAGTCACATGCTACAAAGTCACAACAATGACACAAAGCAAAACAATGGCTCTCGTACGGACAGAGAAAGTCAGAAGGTGACATGTCTATTATCGTCTTTTTTTCTTTGGCCCTCGAATGGACCAAGGTACAAAAGGCTTTATCTAAATCTAACACGCGCGGGTATTGTCGACTGTGACTCAAATAATTAATGCGCTGAATCCATTCCATTGAACAGTCACAAACAAATGGATTACCGCTTATAAAGAACTCTGGTAAGTCACTATCTTCTTCTATTTGATCTAACCTAAACGCGTTCATGTCGACTTGTACCAGTTTGTTATTATTTAACGCCACACTTGACAGCCTTTGTAGTTTAGAAAACGAACCAACTTGAATGTTTTGAATGTTGTTGTCATTCAAATATAGCTTTTCTACAGATTTTGGTATCGAAGTCACAGTTATCTGACTTATATTATTGAAACTTAGATCTAACAACTTAATATTTACAGTAGAATACATATCGTCATTGACAAAATTTTCTATGTTATTTTTGTGAAGATCCAGCCATTCTAAGGTATTAGGAAAACTCCTGAAGTCAAAAAATGTTATTTTGTTTGCTGACATATTTAACCAAACCAAACTATTCAAACTATTTAAAATTCCATCAATTTTTACTATTTCGTTATCATCCATTCTTAACAATTTTAAATTAATATTTTTTCTGAAACACCCCGGGGTAACATGTTTAATTTTATTAGATGCTAAATTGAGTAGCTGAAGTTGGGGCAAATGTTCGAAAGTATCTTCATTCAAATATGTAACTTTGTTATCAACTAAACGTAAACCGAAAAGTTCTGATAGACCCCTAAAATTTTCTCGATTCAAATGGGTTATATTGTTGTTTCCAATATCCAGGGTCCTTAGAGATCGAAGTTTACGAATTGAGGAAGGAATTGCTGACAAAAAGTTATCGCTTAAATCCAAATCCTCAATAGCTGTCATATTATCAAAGGCATTCTCCTCAATGTGTTTAATTTTATTGTTGTCAATGAACAATTCGTGCAAGACGTGTAAATCTGTGAACAAGTGTGTATGAATATGTACAAGTTTATTGTTTGAAAGTGTAAGGGAGTGCAAGTTTCTCAGCTCTCCAAATGCATGCTCGTCTATAGAAATAATTTCATTATGCTCTAAATTTAATTTCTGTAAACTATATAAATCTTGGAACATATGACGGTCTATTCTATTTATTCTATTGTATGATAGATTAAGTATAACCATACGAAGTAATCCTAGAAATGTGCCCTTATTTATCCACTGACTAGTAAGTTCATTATGCGACAAGTCTAATATTTGTAACTGATCCAAACCTTCAAAAAGTCCTGGAGGTAAAGTATTTATAGTATTGTTACTAAAGTTTATTTCCTTTAAGGACTTTGAGTCAGAAAAAAGTTCGGGAGGAACGTCATTCAGAAAATTACTTGATAAATTTAGAACCTGCAGACTGAGCAATCCTTCAAAGGCACCATCTTCTAGGGTAGATATTACATTATTTTGCAGCAACAATTTCGACAACGAACGTAACTTTGACAAACTATTGCCGGTTAAAACAATTAAGTCATTATGCGACATATCAAGAACTTCTATGACTAAATTACAACTTCTTACGCTTAGGTTTTGTTCTCTTAAAGAATCAGAGAATCCAATAGTCTTTATGTTTTGCAAATGATTATTAGTCAGATTCAATGTTTTCAAACTATACAACGGACAGAACGTTTCTGTCTTAGTGCTCCAGATATTGTTGTCACTTAGGTCGAGTTCGATTAACTCATTCAATCCAACGAAGGCTTGTTCGTGTAGCTCCATTGTCATCGCCGACCACTCGCTGTTGTGGGTCGTCACATGCAGACGTTTCAGGTCTTTGAAATTTTCAAAAGCTCGTGCCGGAATCTGGCGTATCTTACATTTATCTACAACAAGGTCTCGTAGTTTTGATAAACTTGTATGTTTTCCTGATGATTTTTCAGCTTGAGCTGTCAACGTGCTTTCGAAAAACAAAATCTCACTGCACTGTACGTGTAACGATATCACGTCGTCGAAATGCGTCCTACTGATATTTTGTAACAGGTGGTCCAAACTGCTTATGGTTCGGATGTTGCAGAAAAGAACCGCATTCTCCGACGTTTCCGCTTCGAGGCTGCGGTACGCGCACTCGTGCGGCATTTCGGCCGCGTAGTTCCTCTCGATGGCATGACAGTAGAACAACACATACACTATGATTCGATTAAAAGTTCGGTGCTCGAGTCTTTTCGCGACAGTTTGTTTTATTAGCATTTTACGGTCATATGCGAGCTGCGGTGAGGCATTGAGGTCGGCAGTGCCATTTATGAGGGAGCGAATTGGTCGATCGCGTCATAAATATTCACGCGGTGTAAGTGACATCGCGACTCGCGTGGCATGACAGCGTTTAGCGCGGTAGCTACAGGCGTGTAGCGCGTACGGCGGCTGCCCACCGACTGAGCGGCGCTTTGTAACTCCGCCCCACAGCGTCGTACGCCCCGCGCTGCCGCACCGCCCCGGCGTCTAAAGAAACTTCATCTCATATTATCAAGGGTGCATAAACCGTTGAATTATTCCCTTGCGGGTGTATCGAGCATTAATTATAAACAAACCGAGATCTGTTTTATGGAACTGGTTGTTGTGTTAAAACTTTTTCTTCCAGCACTAGGGATTCTAGTTTGATTCTAATGGGACACTACATTCTTATCTAAATTAGCATAAGTTTCCTTAACATTTTCTCTAAGTGCTGAATAGAAGTTTCAAGATTTCAATGTATCTCATGAGTGTATTTCATACAAAGTACCATTAAAGATAGACGGTAGCACTCTAAACTTTTGTTCATTGAATACAAAGTTGCCTTTTTTAAAAACAATGCTTTTTAAAAAGGGGCTAATACCGTTATATTACGAACACCTGTTGTGTCGTGAACAAGTTCGGTAAACTTTTTACTCAGGATCGTACTCGGGAAAATGGGGTAAAAGACATGTAAAATAGTTTTCTGGGACACCACATGGTTCTGAAGTTAACGTGCTCCCTTATATTATGGTCGACCGAAACCTCTTAAAGCCGCACAAAGTTTTTAAGAATTTTTACGTTATCCGAGTTTTTGGTGAAATGTTACACATACGTATTTACATATTGTATTACAACACGCATATGCTCTTTCGTTAATGCGGTAAACTTTGTAAATGAGCAAAAGAAAGTGGACCTCATTTTTCAGCTTGCTGCGTTTTTTGGTGAATAAAATCCAATCCAATACTAATGCGGAAGCAAATATTAAAATATTACATCACGAATTTTCTCCCGAGCCGACGAAAAAATACGGAAATCGGAGTGTCAGCTTTGTTTTAGTTTCACAAATTCTAAAAAAAACAACATTGTGTCTGAGAACGTCTATATATAATGTTTCTTACGTACTTATTCTTAGAAATTATTTGTAATGAGTTCCAAATAATTACTCAATTATTATTTTTAATCCCGAGGCAATCCTATGTCATTTCGGCATCAGTTGGTTGCACCATAGTTCAAGTATAGTGACAGGTGTCGCCACCATCAACCCTTCACATGACGCTAGACTCGGAATTAATTATAACGAACGTGTGGGATTTCTCACCATGTTTCTTTCACTCTTTGAAGTCGGTAATAAGTTTAAATTATAAATAAATCATGTAAGTATGTGCATTTGAAACACATGCGACGAGTAGTGATATAATATTATTTCTGTTTGATACTTAGATGTATCCCTTAGATATTAATTACTTACAGAAATATTGTACAAATAAAATGTAACCTAGCATTAAATATAGATGTCTGACCCCTGGGATTTTTTCTTTTCTTTGATTGAATAACACATAATATCATGGATATCATAAGAATAGATATGGATCCAGAAATTATCCACATCAACGGATAATAATTTGTAATTTATATCAATATGGTTCGAAATAATCCGTGAAATTCGTTTTATTTCAAGTTTTTGGAAACAGCTCTTTACAGTTTAAGAAATGTAATAGATCATACCTATGTATCTAAAGTAATATTACATAATATTAAATATAAAGAGAAAAGATTTGATTTCTTGTTCGTTTGTTTACAACGTAACGATTTACTTAAAAACTACTTGACCGATTTTAATAATTCTTTACACCATTAGAAGAGAGCTACATTTTTATCGAGTAGACTATAAGTTATAAGAAAGATCCACATCACGCGAGTGAAGCCGCTGGCGGAAAGCTAGTTAGCATTAAATCTGTAAAACTGATACACTTGTGTCTATGAGAGAAATAAGCTAGACTTAACAATTTGTATACCTAATACTTTAAAAAACTTTTTGAACAAAATTTGGTAACTCTTACATAAACTTTTCAGGTTACATTTTTGCCAACTGTAGTAACAGATAATTACGTTCCCAAAATATCAGAAACATAATAAAACCTATGTACTTGGCTACAATATTAAATCCCACGTTATTTCCTAATCTGTATCTTCTAAGTGGCTATGAAACAACATTGTTTGACCAAGCACTAGTATAATAACATCCTTATAATGACAGTGTACGCCTTAACTGTGTAAGCAGAGGAAAAAAATATGGTTATCAATTTAATCGAGATTCAAAGAACCGGATACCCGACGTTATTATTTTCCGTAACTACCATCAGTTTACCTATAAATAATTCAATAGTTTAAAAAAATCTAAAATTATGAGTTTAATTTGAGTTGTTGGTTCCGTAGGAGGACTTTTATAAATAAGACGCAGACGCAGTTTGAGGAATGTCTATGAAATTATATTTATGCATGCAAGAAAATGGCTGCAAGAGGATCTACGATTTTTTAGCTTGATAAGAAACAGTATTTGAGCTAGGCAATTTATGAAAGGGTATTTGCTCTATAATTATTCGTTATGTAGCAAAATCAAAGTGTTAGTAAAATCCCTACCTTATTTCATTTACAAATTTTGACGGACACACAAACAACGAACAGTAATCGAAATCTATTCATACGCCGAACCCTAAAAAGCGCCCACTGTGTAATTCAAAGCTAACACAGGTAATTACGAGTTCGGAGTTGAAGTGCATAACTAGAGTGAACCAGGAACGCTTAGCCGCACGGGAAGAGTTCATGTAATAATTGGCTAGTGCGTAATTGAGCTATGTGGGCCTGAATGCACAAACAAGTACAAGGCAATTTGTAGTTCGTGATAGCCCTGAATGGACCACCCACTAGAATGTTAAGAAGAATGTAGATGGACGGCGTTTTAAAGCGCGGACTTTTTGATGTAATTTTGGTTCTGGGTACCAAACGCTTTTGATTTTGATCCTAGCGATTGCTAGGTTATGTAAAGTATTGTTTGTTTTTTCTATGAATTTCTCAGGTAGCTCGAAGTTTGAACTTACGGCATAAAATCGTGTGACTGTGAAATATAAAAAAAAATATCGGGTATGTGTGCGAGTATATAATCATTAGTACACCTCGACTTAGAAAGTGGTGTACAAAATTACTAATGGGCACCCACAGTTCACTAGTATGTTTAAGCCCCATCTAATGGGGGCGTCAACCATCGTATTGGCATCAACCAGACACAAATCCAAACTCCAAGCTATTATTTAGGCAATTTCGTAGAAAATAAATTAAAAATTTAGAAAACCCCCGACACGAAATGTAATTTGCCATTTTGTGATGGCGGCCATCTTGGATTTGAAATTTATCATAGTGTATAGATTCTACTAGTTAAACCCTTTAATTTGATACCCATATTGACGGAGTTGCGAAAAAATATGTAATCCGCTATTTTGTAGCGACGGCCATCTTGGACCGATTTTCATCAAACATAGCTAAGAACACTCCCGATTAATTAATCTTTCAAATAAAAAAAACAAAATCAAAATCGGTCCATCCGTTCGGGAGCTACGATGCCACAGACATACACACACACACACACAAACACACACACACACATACACACACATACACACACACACATACACACACACACATACACACACACACACATACACACACACATACACACACACACACACACACACACACACACACACATACACACACACACACACAGACACACACACACATACACACACACACACACACATACACACATACACACACACACACACAGACACGTCAAACTTCGTCCCGTCGTTTTTGCGTCGGGGGTTAAAAATGTTAAATATTTTTTTTTATCCTGCAAACCAATGTTGCGACTTAAGTGTCTTCACCTTTACTATCTCCGCGCATTCAAATGGCTTTCCGTAGTCTACAAAATTAGCATTTTATGTCCCTTACAAGTTTTTCTATGTTCAGTCAATGTAAAACAACTTTGAAACCTACACGTTTCTCAAACAAAGTGGAATAGAAGAAATTGTGATACGAAATTACTGTTGAACGTATTCGACACAAATGATACTTTATTGAATTTTATGTTGTATGTTTATACGATTTAGTAACAAAAGTCACGTTACATAGATGTAACGAGAGTAAAAAAAAACGTTCTACCTATATTATTGGTTTACTTTTTTTCCTTAGCTGTTATTGCTGTCAACTGCTGGTCATAGGCCCAAGTCATTCAAAGTAGGTAGGTACTATTTTCTCGTGTCGCTTCGAGCCCTATATTTCTTAAATAAATATAAAAAGAAAATATCTATATTTTCAGATAACAAGTCATTGAATGTTTCCAATTTTCTAGAGGGCGGTGTTTCCTATCTGATTTCCTGTGATAAGAAACACCAAAACCAGAGAATTGAAACATCTGGTAAGTATAAATAGATTAAATAGTCGATTTAAGACTGATCAGTCACAGCATTCCCAATTGCAGGCGCGGTTGCAATAAATAAAAAATAAAAATATAATAGATAAGAAAAATACTCACCCAATACAACGACGGACTAGTGATGTTATACGGGAAGTTTTTTTTTAATTGCCAGTGGCAGACTAGCAGGAGGCCCACCTGAAGGTAAGTGGTAACCACCGCCCATGGACATCAGCAATGCCAGGGGCAGAGCTGAGCCGCCACCTACTGTGTATGGTAGAGAGCTCTTGTTAGACCTCGTTTGAAGAAGAACATGTCATAGCACACGGGAAACACCGTAGCATCGTTCATGCCATTCAGCTTGATAGTACGGGGCAGAAGTGATCTTTGGAAGCGGACTGTGCTGGATGAGATCGGTTCCAGGTAATACGGGTGGACTCTATAGCGGCGTCGAGTGGTGCGGTGAAGATGGCACCAGGTCAAACAGTTCTTAAATATTTAGATTAAATATTTGTTGTTGGTATTTACAAAAATAGTAAATCGAACTTTTTTATTATTATGAGTACAGCATTCCTCTTCGTGTGTAGGTGTCTAGAAACTAAAAACATCTACCAATTTTTTATCAATTTCACAAACCTTATCGAACAAGATCTGGTTGCAATGAATTTTTTTGCAAGAAGTACTGTTTGGCAAAGCTTTGATTTATTTTCCCATGAGTTGGTTTTAAGATAATTATATTCACCGCTAGATGGTTGTAGAGAGCAGTTATCGAGTGAGTTTGTCCCGCCCCTACCAATAATCACCTTGTTAGCGTTGCGTAGGTACGTTTTTATGATTTATCGATATTTTCTATAGTAACTTAACCTTTTTTGTTACCTACTTAAATACAAACCATAAACTAAATGTAAAAAATCTCCCGATTTCACTTGGAATTTTTAAAAACAAACTTTCTACAAAATAGTTTTTTTTTAGCTTTTAAAATAAATTAGTTTGCAAAAACGCCATGTTATGTTTATCACTTCAAATTAAATGCTAAAATAATTGTACCTACCTAACACATGCTTATTACTAAAACATGCTTATTTAGATAAACTACTAAGCTTACCTTACCGTCAATTATGTAAATAAAATAGTAAATTTTTAACCCCCGACGTAAGAATTACTGCTTTGAAATACAACAAAATTGCATCAAAATCATGAATAAGATTTGCTGAAAAAGAAAAGGAAGATAATATTCAATAATTTTACAACATGAACGTGTAAATCAAGAAGCGTAATACTCACAAGCTTAGATTAAATACCTATTTTTCTCATTTCTTTTATCGACACAGCATTTGCGCAACACTAGAGTTTAACACAACCTAAACGGTATGCATATTAAATTTGATTCGCGTGCTCAAACAATATACCCACGTATTTATTTTTTGTTCAACCCGGAAAGTGGGGCGGTCTATCGATAAGTTTTTTCACACATAAATAGTAGTAAGTAGTGAAATGTGGATTAGGTTAATTGGTCCCTGTGAAGTAAATTTAAAATAGTATCTGACACCATGTTAACTAGTGTATTTTTTATTCAAGCAAGCAAAACAAACAGAAATTTGAAAATGTTCTTTGTCGTTTTTTATTATCATCACGCCAGTATTCTGCAAAGGGTTAAGTAAAGGTGGAGGTACCCATAGTTTACCAGTATGTTTTTAGGTCCCATGTAATTGGGGGCGACCCTAATATATTGTTATTCTTCTTCTTCTCAGTCGTTTCGCTCTTGGCAGAGCGGTCGTGGTCACGTTGAGGCGTCCACTTTAGTGTTAGAGGCGGACACAGCTCTCTTCACAATCTCCTGCCATCTCTCTCTGTTTGCAGACTGTCTGGTGCAGTCTGACACACGGTTTCCCACTGCGGATTTCACTTGATCAGTCCAGCGCATAGGTGATCTGCCACGTGATCTGGTTCCCTCTACTTTTCCTTGCACGACCAGCCGTTCTATTGAATTGTTATCACGTCTAGAGACATGTCCAAAGTACTGTAGTATGCGCGTCTGTACTATGGCTGATAGACGCTTTGTGATGCCGAGTTCCTGGAGTATGGACACGTTGGTGCGAAACTCTGTCCACGATATGCCGAGCATTTTCCTCCAGCACCACATCTCTAGAGCATCTATCTTCCCCTTTTCCAACTCACGCACTGTCCATGTCTCAGCCGCGTAAAGAAATATTGGGAATATCAGCGTTCGCATGAGTCTGACTTTAGTGGCTTTGGTGATGTTGCGATTCCTCCACACTTTCTTTAATTTCTCCACCGCGGTCCTAGTTACAGCCATACGACGCTTTACTTCATCCACGCAACCACCATTGTTTGAGATTAAGGCCCCAAGATATACGTAGGCTTGAACCACGTCGCAGTTCGCAATCTGTGTAACTTCTGGCGAGTTGTCGTTGACGCGGTCCACGATCATAATCTTGGTCTTAGATCGGTTAATCTTAAGTCCAAACGTTAGGCTTACGCGCTCCATCTTGTGAAGTAATTCCTGCATGAGGTCCGCGTTACTCGCAAATAAGGTGGTGTCGTCTGCGTATCGTAAGTTTGAAATCTTGTATCCACCAATTACAACACCATCGTTCCAGCCTTCGAGAGTGATTCGCATTATAAGCTCGGTGTAGATGTTAAACAGCAAAGGTGAAGTTATGCATCCTTGTCGCACACCCGCACTTGGGTGGAAATTATCTGAGAAGACGTTATCTGTCCGCACTGATGCTGTTCCTCCTTCGTAGAGACCTCTGAGCAGGTGTACGAGGTGTTTAGGTGTGCCCATGTCCAGTAGTGTTTTCCACAGCGTTGGCCATTTCACCGAGTCGAACGCTTTAGAGAAATCAACAAAGCATATGTATGTTGGCTTGTTGAATTCTCGAGCCTTTTCGATAATTTGACGAACGATGAGGATTTGCTCGCGGGTTCCTTTGCCTTTTACAACACCGGCTTGTTCTGGCGCAATTTCTCTGGACAAGTATGATTTCAGTCGTTCGTTTATAATATGCAGCATTATTTTACTCGAGTGTGTTATTAGAGCAATGAGTCGAAAGTTGCCACATTTCTTAGTCGAACCCTTTTTATGAAGAGGAGTAAAAATTGAGTGAGTCCATTCTGAAGGCCATTTGCCTGTGAGCCATATCTTGTTGCAGATGGTATAGAAGATATGAACGCCATGTTCTCCCATTGCTCGAATAGTTTCGATGGGAATTTCATCTTTCCCTGTAGTTTTTCCATTCTTAAGATGTTGAATAGCGGCTCTTACTTCTGATTCAAGGATACTTGGCTCCAGCATATCACTCGTAGGCTCCGTGGGTGCAAAACTTTGCGACTGAGGATCTTCAAACAAGGACTGACAGTAGTTCCTCCACACTTCTGAAATTTTGTCCAGTTCAGTAACTATTTGGCCATTATGATCTTCAATAGCCCAGGTTTTAGATGGCAGCGTTTTTGTAATGAGACGGATTTTGCGGTACAAGTCTCTCGACTCATACCTGTCTGCATGCGCCTCGATTTCTGTACAAATACTGCGCAAGTAATTATTGTGATCTTGTCTACATTTTAGTTGTATTTTGGCCGAAATTTCATTAAGATCTTTGGTATCAGCTCCCGCTGCTTTCATCTTCTGGCGTTTTTCAATGAGCTTGAAGGTTTCCTCGGTCAGCCAGTGCTGTTTTTTGTGGGTTTTGATTGGTGGCGTTGCTTCCGAGACTGCTGAGACGATGAGTGACTTAGCGCGGTCCCATAGTGCATCGGGTGTTTCGCTAGCCAGATCCGCTTCCGACCATTGTGACCAATTTCGCTCCACAATCGAACGAAATCTCAGAGCATCTTTCACTTCGAGTTTCCTCGTTTTCTTGATGTTTCTGGCTGCTGTTAGTTTCAGCTTTAGCTTCGAGATCAAGAGTTGGTGGTCGGACCCGCAATCAGCCCCTGGTAATGTATGGGTATTTGTTATGGATGATCTCCATCGTGACCGTATCATGATGTAGTCGATCTGGTTGCGAGTTTTTCCATCAGGTGATATCCATGTGTACAGTCTTCGAGGGTGGTGTTGGAATAGACTATTCGCAATTTGCAGGTCATTTTCTGAAGCGAATTGTAATAAGCGTTCACCTCGTTCATTTCGCTTTCCGAGTCCAAATCTTCCGGCGCACTTGCTCAGTTTATCAGCGTTTTCCCCGATTTTAGCGTTCAAGTCACCTAAGATGACTAATAGCTCTCTATTGGGTACTTTCGTTATTGTTGACTCTAATTCGGAGTAAAACTTCTCTATTACCTCGTCGCTCGCAGTAGAGGTAGGGGCATATATCTGAACGATATTAAGGTTTATCGGTGATGCTTTTATCTTAATGCTGATAATTCGATCGCTTACCGGCTCGTATCCCATTACGCAATTTCTCTGATCTATCGGTATTAGAAATCCTACACCGTTGCTGCTGCTAATTTCATTGCCAGAAAAGTAAACGACGTGATGGTCTGTCAGTAAATGTCCGCTGCCTTTCCAGTGTGTTTCGCTTAGACCACAGATGTTCACACCGACTCTATCTACTTCCCGTTCTAATATGGTAAGTTTCCCTGGATGATTTAAGCCCCGCACATTCCAAGTTCCTATCGTCTGGAGATGTCGTAGCTTGATTGAGTTTCCAGTAGCAGAGTTTCCGTGGAGGGCCTGGTCTCCTACCCCGCCATGGCCGGTAGCTAACTTCACACTGCGCGCCCCGGACGCTGCGCAGCGCCGGTCGCTAATCGGTTCGCAGGGCGATCGTGTCTCATTTCTTTGTGCTCTCATGTGACTTTCCCTTGTGTGTGATTGTTATTACCCTGTCATTAATAGAGCACAAAGCGAAACTCCCAGAGCTTTTTATTAGGAAGTCAAGTCATAAGTTCCAGTTTTAATTCTATTCCCGTCTTCGATATAAATATACGTAAAATGTTTAACTCTCTTTATACAAAGGACTCATCTTAAACAACATGCATTTTTAAATACAACATCTAACTTTCCTAACTTCAGACACACTCGAGTTCTTTATTCTTAAAAGCTCTGACGAAGTACGTATTTTTTTTTTCTTAAACATAATTTATGTGAGCGTTGAAAGTAATTTCGTAAAGAAATTTAAACTTTTCTTATTTTGTGCCCCACGTCACAAATAATTATTGTATTAATAAATATTGTTTTTTTAGATAATTATTTGTGAAACTAAGTTATACTGTAAGTAAAAGTGAAATTATATGAAACTATACAAGGTGGAAGGGTCATCGACGCACAACGTTGGGACAAGGTTTCACTCGAGGTCAAAAATAAAATGACCTAAATCATTCATGTAGAAAATGATCGGTTATTACAGATATTGATATTTTACAGCGCGCAGTGTATTGCTAAAACGCGATTATAACGCTCCGCGGTGAATGTTATCGCACGCGGGATCGCAAATAAATTAAATAATGTTTTTTTAATTAACTATAAATCTAGTTTGGGTAGATATAAATAATGTTTTTTTTTTTAAATTTATTTAAAAAGGTAAGGAAAATTTTAACGCAGAGTACCAGAATCATGTTCTGAACTCATGGTATTCGGTGTGCGTCGATGTCCCTTCCACCTTGTAAACTTAACCTTTGAAAGGCAGAATGAAGAAAATAATCAGAGGACTACTTCACAATGTTATTCCACCTGCAACTCAGATCTTGTTTTCAATTCAGCGAACTTCACAGAGAAAGTTCCCGATCGCTAACTTGTGAATTCTATTTAACACACCTATAAAAGAATCGATGAGGGTCCAAACAAAAACATTTAAAAATAGAAACTTTCCCCTCCATTTCGGCTGTGTTTACACAGTTCTCATCTAAATGAAAAATTGAATCGTACGTCTGAAATGACAACCTAACGCGTGTGAATCATCTGGACTTTGGCAATCGTAACTTTATCATCAGTCAAATACCACCACCCTACTATGAGTAAACAATAAAGTTCAATTTTGATTATCAATCAATTTCAGGGGCCGCATATTTAAAATGGTGTTCAGTAAAATAAACACAGTGTAAATTAGTGTTGGAAGCATTCAGTACAATTAAATATAGAAGAGACGTGTAGGAAGCGACATGTCATTAGTCATGTTCAAGCGATAATCTTCGAATAACAGCCGTTTGTCATGCGGCCTTGTGAATATACTGTGTGTTGGTTTGGCAGGTCTTATATAAGTAGGAAAGGAGAAGCGTATAGTGTATCCAAATCTAAGTAGATCTGCGGACATTGTAACCTAGCAACAATGCTATGAAGACGAAAGATTTGTCCCCCAGAATATCATTAGGGTCGTGTCTGTAGTTGTTTTTTATGCTTTTGTAGTGATGTTTCAGTGTGGTTTGCAGACGTTCACAAGACTGCCGCAGGGTGGATCAAATGCCAAGGGCTTTGGAACTTTGGAAAGTATCATAGAGAATATGTAAGAGCCTCTAATTGCGCAAATTTTGGAAAATGCTATACCTAAGAAAATACAGCAGTGTTCTACTAATGAAAGCAAACCATGGGGCTAGACAAGTTGCATTTTGACATTCGAATCGACCAACAAAATGTATGGAAATGACACAAGCTTTCGACAAATTGGGCTGTCACTAATGTCATTTACATACATTTTGTTTGTCGATTCGTATGTCAAAATGCAACTTGGCTAGCCCCCCATACCATCTAATTAAAAATGTTTTTTTGGTTCGGTTAACTCGAATTCGTTTGATAATAGCGTCATAGATGGAGTACGTAATTCCAGTAAATACTTTTTTATACTCCAGCTTTCACATACACCCGACTGAAGGCAGTAAACTTTATATGTCTTATACTTGAGGGTATTAGCTAGTCAAATCATAAGGAATTTGGTTCTAACACCACGTATAATGGGTTTTACTGCGTTCTCAATGGTGGAGAGAAAATATGGTATTCTATATACGTTGTATAGTATTTTTGAATGGGTTTTTAACAAATCATTTTATCGTTTTCACACAGTAAAAGTTGCAGTTCAAACAGGTATCCCGATAAAGTCAGATTACCATGAGCCTAGGCTTATCGCAAATGCATCGGCTATTGGGAACACGTGAATTTTAATACAACAAATTGGCTTGCATTGTATTTAATACCCGTATACGAGTACGTAAAAACTGTTTTTGTCAATAGTTTACAATTTACACGTTCTGTTTACCGTTTGCGACTATGTATGTATGATATGTATATTTATTTGTATGGAACAAGCATATATTTTATGAGGGTTTCGGGTTATTCTGCTAATGAATATAATATTAATAAGGGAAATGATGTAAGATGAAGAACTAAAATAAAAATACCTACGTGTTTCTAAAGTTTGTTTTCTACATCTTAATGTATTAAAGAGGAAACTAAGGTTTCACAGACTTTTTTATCTATACTAATATCTGTACTAATATTATAAAGAGGAAAGATTTGATTGTTTGTTTGTTTGTATTGAATAGGCTCCGAAACTGCTGGACTGATATGAAAAATTCTTTCAGTTTTAGATAGCCCATTTATCGGGGAAGGCTATAGGCTATATACCATTACGCTACGACTAATAGGAGCGGAGTAGCAATGAAAAATTTTGCAAAAACGGGGAAAAAATTATAAGACGCGAATATTAGCGGAAAGCTAGTTTTACATAAATTGAACAGTGTTTTTCACTTATGGTTAAATATTTTTCTCTAACTGCAGTACTACAATTAAAATTCTTTGAATATCGTCGATAAGTATACAAAATAGATCTTACATGTGTCTCATTTCTGGAGAAAACAATCTATTTTCACGCGAGCAAAGTAACCAATTATTTATAGTATGTATTTCTTAGAATGATAAAGTTATAAAAAATATATAAAAAAACTTAATTTAAGTATTTATTACACACGTACCTAGACATAATCACAGTAACGATGTATTAAAATGCCAATTATACACCAAAATACTATGAAACAATTATGATCATCCGATAATTCTTTATTTATCCGTATAATCTTATTTTTATGGTCACCTATAAAAGTAGGCAGTGTATTTAAAATCAGAAGCGTAATAAAAAGAACTTTATTCTAAAGCTGTAAACACAATCAGATTTCATTATTATAGTCATATAAAACTTTAAAACATTGTCCAATGTCATTCACCCCTTTACGAGGTGCTATGTCTATAATTTGGGTATAATGTCGGACAAAAAGTGGATATCCGACGGTGTGCGTACGGAATATTTTATTTTTTTATTACGAATCAGATTGCGAGTTGATAGTATGAGAATCGATTCGTGGATTTTATTGCATGCTATTATGTCAGTCGTTAGTAAGCAGTAATAGGATGGAATAATGTATATCTGTTCCGTTCGCAAAATAAACTTGTTCAGAAATTCAAACACGTATGTTAATCCGAAATTCTTTAGTGGATCAAAATTATTGATTTTATTGTTTGGTAAAAATATCCTAAAATCCTAAAGTAGAGTCGAAAGTAGCCAGTAAGCGAAAACAAAATGAATCCTATATGAGAGCAAATTGGTTTTCTAACTTCTAATTTAGACACATCTTACAAAATATAAGTAAATTACAAAATGTTGCTGAAATATTGACATCTATACTAATATTACAAAGAGGGAAGATTTGATTGTTTGTTTGTATTAAATAGGCTCCGAAACTACTTGATCAAATTGAAAAATTCTTTCAGTATTAGATAGCCCATTTATCGGGGATGGCTATATATCATCATGCTACAACTAATAGGAGTGGAGTAGTAATAATAAAATGTTGCAAAAACGGGGGAAAAAATTATAAGACCACCAAGGGCGAAGCCGCTTGCGGAAAGTTAGTATTACTCGTATATAAAACTTGGCAAGTAGATAAATTACATGCAAGCATTGGTCGAATTCTTGACAAAAACTCCTTTAGAATGCGAGTAGAACTGCGGACAACACCAAGTGTTTCTATATTCACTAGCTAAAGCTAGTGAATATAGTACCACTTTCATTGATAATTGAACTAGAATACATGTACAAAGGCGGCCTATTATCTAATGTTCCTTCGATACTATTGGAGAGCTAGCCTCTAGGTAACAACAAAACAAAATGAAATTGTTACGGACACTGGAGTCTTAAATTAACGACATTAAAACAAGCTTCTCTCATTCAAGATAAGACCTTTGTAAAGGGGGAACAAATTGGATGGGATTGTGCAAAACTGAACAATTTAGTTGGGGAGACTTGAGATAGTAAGGCCTGAAACAAAGCGCAAAATGAAAGGTACTCGTGACTTAATCATAACATCATTATCATCATTTTACACGGCTTATGTCCACATACTGCTGAGTAATATACAAAACTTCTTTACTTTGTGCACTTTGTCCATAACTCACGCTTACAATTATTTCCTGCAATTCCTCATAATATTGTTGATCAATCTGGTAACTAGTCTTCTAACACCTCTCTTTTCCTCTTTATGTAGCTACTCCATTACAAGAGTTCTTTAACGTTTCTTCCTATTTCAGCATTTGTCTCTTTATCAGTCAGTTAAAGGACAATAAAGAAATGAAATAATCTAATTGGGTGCTACCGAGATCTCATTTTCAACTACCACATAAACCCATCCACATTGTTGGTGTATGATATTCTTAAGGTCCTCCTACAAAATTACCTCCTAACTCGAGTCACGTTTCGGCTATTAGTCCAAGGTACTTATACTAAAGTTTCATCGCGAAACGATCAATGAACCTCCTTACCGTTACGTTTGAAAAATATTATATGAGGGTTAGGTAAGTTGCTTCAGCTGGTCAGGCAGATGTCGAGTGAAGAAGCAATCACAGTGACCAGTGAATCGTGGAAGACGAAGCCTATAAAGGTCAATGACTCGGGTCAATATCCGGAATTTGCGGATCTTGTTTAAGTTTCGGAGTATATGATTGGCGATCGATCAACTTAGATGTTTACGGTTCTATTATCGTATCGGTTTGTATTCAATTTTGGAATTGTTTTTTATATTAATGCAATACTGAAAATTATGTGTTTTAAAATTAGATTCTTTTTTAATATACCCTCTTTACATTATGATCTCATTGATATCTTTTTACGATATCTTATTTTTCCAATTTAAATAAAAAAATTGTCATGTCTTTGTGTTCTGAATAATTTTCTTCGCTACTTTAAACCGTTTGCAGTCTGTACAAGGTATCTTACAAACACTAGTTTATTCATTCAGTCATTGAAACTTGTGAAACTTTGTAGGTACGCTAAATTCAAAACAAGCTTTATGATGCAAATCAAACGTTTCCCAAATATGGCATGAACTCTTAACTAGTGAGCGGTTAAACAGTTACCATCGACATCCCTTCAAAGGTCCCTTTATCTTTGTAAAGTTGCAAATCTCTTGCTAATAAAGCGTATTCACCCCAATTAGAGCGCGCTACACACGTCAAGACAGACTGCGGCGTTTTAAACAATACGCTGCATTTCCATGGAGGGCTAAGTTACTAAAGCGAATAAGCAGTTCTTACTCACAGTTCAATGTAAGTGTACAGTGTTTGCAAGACCGATCAGATTTAGTGAGCGGGCTTTGTATGTCGTAGGGCTCGACGCTTTCTGCTAACGACTAAGTTCCGTATCTGAGGGCCGTGGGCGGTTCGTGATACAACGCTTCTATTACTTATAGTGAAGGAAAGCGCAGAATATAATAGAAATATAAAAAGAATATATTTTTAACAATAAAAGTGTTCCCTAAAACCGACCTGTCTCTTTATTCTTCTTTAAATCATCTGAACCTGCAAGAAAGTCTAATAATTGATACATAGGTAACAACAAAATATATTGTTTGTTGTGCATACAATAATTATTTCTATTTTATGCTTTTATGTCAGTACTCTCAGCTAAACTCAAAATTTGCTATTAGAATATGTAATCAAACCATAAAATTACATTGTCTATTTCGCCCATGCATAAATATGTATCTTGTCTAAGTCAGGGATTAAAACAAAGAATATACTAAAACTATAGAATTGATCCAGTGGACGGAGGCGTGGCTGCGTGTATGTATTTTTGATTTATTACCTACATGGTTAAGTTTTATCAACTAAAATTTTTCTTCGATGTGTCTGTCTACCTTAATCGTCAGGAAATAGGCTGCTACCTAAATTTTTCTGAAATTATATTATAGTAAATAATGAAATATTTCTCTAACAACATTAGAAATACATGTACCTATACTTATAGAAAATGTATGCAAATAAAACAAACATAAAACTGAGGCAGTATGTCAGTGAATCATACATAACCGACATAAAAATATGTAATTAATTCGTACACACTGTAACATATCGCTATCGCTGATAATACACTAATAATTGCAATTATTATAGATTACACATGCACATTAATACACAATGGGTTCTAATTAATGGACCAACCTAATTAAATCAGTACCACAATTGTTATTTCTATGGTGAAACGTGTCAACTATATGTAAAAAGAAAATAAATACAACATATGGAACTTGTGAAAACAGTTTCGTCTGAAAGATCACGCAACATTGCATTTCAAGAAGTGAAGCATTCAGCAGTGTCACTATGGTGATATGGTATGGAATGAAACACAGTAACGAAAGTTTGTGAAAACAATATAATTTATGGATTGTGATTGTGATTTTGTGAACCGTTCTATTAAGTTGCTCAGACAGGCGACGAAAAATCGCACTCGAAACAAAGCAAAAACTCGATCCTGTCGCAATAGACTAAAAGGACTAATATGCATTGAAATATTGCAAGAATTAAAGTTTGTGAAAGCAATAATATGGACTAAAGCCGTGATTTTGTGACAGATTTTTTAAAAGTTGGTTAGATAGGAGACATAAAATCGCATGTAAGAAGCAAAGCAAATCACTCGGTGCTGTTGTAAATTCGTAATACACTAAACTAAAAGGACTATTACATTATGAAGTAAAACACAGTAATTACAATTCATAAAAACAATATAATGACTATAGCCGTGATTATGTATCTAGGTCTTTTATTTAAGTTGGTCAGTAAATATACGTAAAAAGCAAAGAAATCGGATATTAGACTAAGGACTGTTAAATATTGAAACACAGTAAGAAGTTTGTAAATACAATAATATTGAATAAGGTGATTGATTTTGTGACTCTTGTTTTAGGATAAAAATACATATAAAAATAGCCACGCAATATTGTACCTATTCAAAGAAAAGAAGCACTGGACAGTTTCGTAATAGTCAAAAAAAATGGATTTCGAAGAAATGTTTGCTTATACTGGCTCTGGACTATCTTTTGTGTGTACCATAGCTTTGTTGGTAACATGGGGTCTGCTTCCAGGATGGCGTTCTCTCCAGAACTTCATTAGTATAAATCAAATAATAACAGGAACTTTACATTTGCTTTCCTTTACATTATGGTCTTTTGTTTGTGACAATAATATGGTAGATTTGTGCTCTCATGTCCTATGGGATATTTCACTCAGGTATCTGATTTCTATCACAATAACTTGGTCCCTATGCTCTTCACTGCTCGCATACTTGAGACTTATTTTCATTTACAATGGGAAAATAACATGCGAAAAACGGAAAGCTACTTCATTCACTTTTATGACAGTCGCTTTCATCAGAGTAATCTGCGATGAAATTATACCAAATATCTTACAGTTTGACGATGGGCCGGACTTAGACATCACATTTTTTTCATTATTCTTGATAACCGTAATAATTTTAATGATTTTTACAAGAACTGCAGCTTTAATATTATCGTGTTGTCATAAAAAAATGTCAAAGAGAAAAATTAATCATGTGATATCGTTAATTGGAGTTGCGATAATCTGTGATTCGGCGTTATTAGCACACATTGTTATTATAATGTTCTTTGAAAATCTTTCCACTATATTGTCGGCAGTGAATATGTTTTTATTTACTCATAGGCTGGTATTTCAAACAGTATTCGTGCTATTTAGAAGATCATCAATGGTTCATTGGAAATTATACTTCAGGAAAAGAAGAAACCGTGTTTTGAATAATAGGCTTGTATAAATGTGTATTCGCTTTTTTTCTCAATGCTTAGAACAATTAAATTGATTCTGATACATATTCATCTTAAAAAATAAATAAATAAATTTGTTTTTTTTTATAAATACTTTACCTATTGGTATTATTAATAATAATATAACTGAAAATGTTATGTATTTCTGAATAATATTTATTCAGAAATACATAACATTTAAAAAAATACAATATAAATCTTACGAGATTATAAAAGTACAACAATATATGGAGCCTGTACTAGGATAAACCTGTGTCACAGGCGACATAAGTGCTAACAGTATTATACCTATATACAGAAATTCTAAACAATATTTAACATACTTAAAATTTGAAACAGAAAGTGATTTAAATGCAGAAAGTTATATAATATTAAAACAAACTTGGTAAAATAAGTACGGTCTCATCTTAGTAAGTATAATTTTATCGAAATATTTACTTAACGTACTCTGATACAATGATGATGATGATATTTTTTTGCCAGTATGCTTTTAGGTCCCACGTTACACCCTCATTAGGGTAGAGCCTATTGCTACTGAGCACAAACTATACTACGAGCTGCTTCTGAAATTTTTTTAAGCCAGAAACCGTTAAGAGGTTATTTGAATTGGGTCAAAAAGTACTGCATAAATATTCACTTAATCTACATCAGAGACACAACAAAATACAGTGCATAAAATGATAATAATTGAATGCATACCACATACTATATACCACAATCTCATTTACCCTTAATATATTATCACGACTTGTCCCCGATTTTTTACGGGATATACAATTTGCAATAGAAAGAAAAAAAATACTAGGGTGACAATCGCTTGAGGCAAATAGGGTACCGTTTTGCGCGTCACTTATGAATAGCACAACTTTATGCGTTATGCACATTTATAAAGACAGCAATTCCGTTGAGTTATAATGTTTTTAATACTAGAAATAGAGCTGCCACATCAGAAAAATAAATTAATTTTGCCAGGAAAGTATTTTATTTGAAAATTTACAGTGAACATATTTTATAAGACCAAAAAATAGACTAGACTAGATAGTTTCACCAACCATGAATATCAGCATTGTTTTTTGTATTGCGTTGTATTTTAAAAACTCATTATTAATATTTTTCTACTCAATTGTAGCGCTTACTCCACAACTTGTCTAGCAATGTAGTATCGAGTAAGTTCATATCTATTAATAACTCAATGACATTGGTTTAATTTTTGCGCTGAGCATTCATGCGGTCGGTTTGGTACATTTAGATTATTGGATCCTGTTTTTGTCGTACTGTCAGTGGCAGGAGGTCTGTTTATTATTCAGATTCATGCAAGTCGAGCTTATCGCACAGTCCGTTTGCACAGTTTCCGCACGGTCCATATCTTCGGGTTGTCGATAACGTTCGATTTGATGGGAACAAGGAGTATGTTGTATAAGTACGGGGAAATTTCGTTCAATACCTATAGATTTTTGTTTAAGATTTCAGTGTATGTATAATTATATGCGAATTTGTGTGGGTACGAGACGAAAATTCAAGTGTGGCAACTTTATAAAGAAATTGGGTACTTTTGGTACTATTTATGGTAATTCTAAAAGACCGTCTCCCTTGTGTCAAAAGCAACTTAACTGTAACTTCACAAACTGGGGTTCGTAAACAGACTCTTTCTGTGACATAAATTTCTTGGATATATTTTAGGTATCATAACCATTGCCTTACGGGTGCTGCAACTGAAAATTTCCTAACAAGTGCTAGAGCTGGAAATTGAATCTCATGCTCAACAGCTGTACTTGCCAACTCTTCTTCTTCCTAGCTTTTTTTCCCAACCATGTCGGGGTCGGCTTCCAGTCTAACCAAGATGCGGCTGAATATCAGTATTTTACACGGAGCGGCCGCCATCAGACCTCCGCAACCCAATTTCTAGGCAATACCGATATTCGAAAAATAGACTGGTTGTCAGGCTTTTTAGGTTTCTGACTGCCACTAACGATTGTCATAATGATAGGTGTTCGTATGACAACCGGGACCGACGGCTTTACGTGCTCTTCGAGGCACGAAGGGATCTCGTTATGTTAAGAATGGTCACCCATCCATGGACTGACCGCGGCAAGTGTAGCTTAACCTTGCAGATCGGTTGATCAGCGTAGTTACAACTTGGCCATCTATGTTAATTATATAGTTCAACCATAAATTACTGTGTTTTCTTTAACCAATGTCTAGGGAAATCCGCTCACCCAGCACAATACCGTATAATTTCACTTTAGTATTAGCACCACAACCACAAGAAACAATGTTAAACAATAATCATAAAAACTAATTATCTATGCAAGAATCGTTGAAACAAGGGCGGGTTTACAATTAAAACGTGTCCCGTGGGATATCACTCTTTGGAACTACTTTGTTAATTTATCTAAACCAATTACGCAAGTGCGCCGCAACACCGCTGGGATGGCAATTCTATTATTTTACGCTTTAAATGAAAACGTACGAACGTTAAAACAATTGACAAGCATTGCGTTGGTAAACACAGTTTTGTTTTTTGAAAATGAATACTTTAATAAAATGGGCAAAGATCTTCCAGACTCGATGGCCTTGATAGACGGACTCTCTACTTACAAGTTGGCTGTATGTCGGGACTGGTCAGCTCTTACTGTCTATAGCTATATATTTTTCTTAAACCTCTTAAATCTGACACATCAAACTGCACTATCCTCAAAACTCACATTGTAACTGTCACCATATATATTTTAAAAGAGTGACTAGGTATGGAGTTTCTTGCCGGCTCTTCTCCATAAGTCCCACTTTTTGGAACCGTGCAACTAGTTTAACTTTTCAAATGCCTACTTATATGGTCTAATTTAAATAAAATATGGAGACCTGAAATACCAGTGGCATTAATGATGCGTTACCGGCCCTTATGCTGCTTTTTCACCAAAAATGTGCTATGCAGTTATGACGCGAGGACGTGAAAGCTAAGTTACAAGACTATGTGATAAATAGCATCAGTGCAAATGCATTGATGCTAATTAAGCTAATCATATAACGGACCGAGTAAGAGTAGGAAGAAATTATACACCATTCGCGACCATTCATATAAAAAACATAGCTTAGTAGAATCATTTCCACCAGGGCTGCGCATATCAAGCGTTTTTTTTTTTTAGGACGGATGTAGATTCTAGCTCAGGAGCTTTAGAATCTTAACCGGGCTTGGTGGCGAGGCACCTTTTGTGCCTCCAGCCATGGACACTTATAAACTAAGCAACCGCAGCTAAGGGCGTCCCCTAACGGGACTCGGACCTCGGCTTAGGGCGTTGCTGGGGGGACAGCTAGGGACAGCTGGATCTGGGTTGAAATTATTTAGGGATATCAAGCGCATCCGTAGCAACGTTTTATAGAAAGGCAGCCTGTCTAAAGGCTTGTTTTCAAAGGGAAAGACCCTTAGAAGTCGAGGGTCAACAGGACACTAATACGTAAACAAGCACATGATCGAATGAAGTGACCACAAACTTTTCAGTTCATTATGGATTTTTGGCCTGATTTCCGTAACAAAAATTATGGTGACACTAATATTTCTAGTTAAACATTAGACGTCTTAAAGGAAAAGAATTCGGCCCCTATTAATTACATGGCATCTAAACCATGCTCAGCAAAAAATAGTAGATTCGTGCCTGGCAATAGGCTCGCCCTCTATAACGTATATGTACTTAAAACGTAGCGGTGAACTGTAAACCTTTCCCTTCTAGAAATACCTACATGTATGATCTTATGTTCAAACTGTTGAACAAATCGCGCGAAAATTCTATAACCCTACATCAGTATAAACACTTATCTACACAAAAGCTATCTACGATAACATATCATGAACAAAACTAATTTGCGACTTCCCGCGCCTGAGCACCGAAATGCTACTGAGAGCGGAATCGTTACGTCGTCGTGTCGTTGGGGAATTTTCTAATTACGTTTTCAAAGACACCTCGTTTGTTGAACATGTGACATTCGGAGTGAAAAAGGTCACGTATAGAAAATTGGAAATCCAAGTGGGACGGAACGTGGACGTTACTGAGCCAAAAATTTGCCTCCAGACTTTCCTATTAACGAATCTCATTTGTTAGATTGTCGAGAATGGCTTTTGATTTTTTTTAGGACAGTTTTTTGTTTGATCCGGTTTGAAATGCAAGTATTTGTGTAGCGAAATTTTCTTCCTAAGTGCTTTGACATCACGATTTAGGATATAAAAGTGCCTAATAAGGTATACCTACTGTTCAAATTAAAGTGAAGATCAATATGTAAAGAAGTATTTATTGATCTTCATTTCAATTCGAAAAGAGTTTGTACAGAAACTATCAGACGCGCTTCTGCAAACTTTTGCCCAACATTTTATGTTTACTTACCTACTTAATTATGACATACTGAGATGAAAGATGGAGTCTAGTCTATTAGACACATAAAGAAAGCCGCAATAAGGTTATCTATTGACAATGTTTTTAACTTACAGAAGGCGTAAGTAAAGTAATTAAGTTAAAAATATTATAATAATAATAATATTTTTATTTCGGACCATAGAGCCATAGAAAATGTTAGTATAAGCTTAAAAAACTAATGTTAGTAGAAATACAGAAATACGTAGCACATAAATCAATTTGTTACATGTACTCCTTCTCGCACATGTACACCCACCCAGTGCCTGAGAAATGGACCGTCAATTTTATATAATAATTATAATAATATTATATAATAATTATAATAATATTTTATTGTACTTGGCAAAATTCTAAACATAATTTAAAGATATGAAGCTTAAAGTATTTAAAAATAAAATAGTGCATCGATACAAAACACCTAATATAAAGCAATTTGATTAAAATTTTCTAACAAACTTCATCACACGAAATTATCTCTGCGCCTCCGTTGCGACACCATCTGCGCATCCCTATTGCAAAATAATTAGTCTAAAGTAAATTATGCACCCTTTAAACTGCATCAAATTTAGGCAAATAGAGTGAGTTTAAAATATATATTAGAGGGCCACATGGCATGTGTTTTAAAAGATATTACCTTATGAGTTGCATCACACTTAAAAATATAATAGGGTGGGGGAACGGTATGATATTGTGCAGAGTTCCTAGCGATGGTTTTTATTACGTGTGCTTCAAGCAATTTTAATCATAATTTTATTTTATACTATTTATTGCGTACTTTAAAAATGTTTTACTACTTGTATTTAGTTAGTAATGTAAGGTTATGAAAAGTTTATTAATTGATAGTCCTTTTTAATTTGAATCAATGTATACGAGTATAGTTACATACAAATTAATTCCTCCCGGATTCGTTTTTGAACAGCCCCTATGAAACATCCAATTGAAAGGCAAGTTTATTATAATTCTTAGTTATAATAACACCACTTATTCAACTTTAATTTAATATTATCTTTATTTTTGTCATATTCATCATTCAATATATATTCTATTCACACATAATCGTTCAAAATTGCGTCACTTTTCTTTGCAGGATGGCTGCAAAACACTCAGAACGGCGCGTGTCGGTACAATTGAACGAATGGGAACAATTACTCGTACGGCGGAAACTGTGGGGCTGTGGGCGCAAAAAAAGAAATATTTATTCACCGGGAGCAATCATGGCGAATAAAACGATTACATGCTATGCTCGTGAATGCCCTGCTGCTTTTTCTGTAAAAAAATGTGATACATTTAAATTTTGCAGGACTTTTTGAACCCTTTGACAGGCCAAGCTTTATGTCAGAACTGAATCTGACCCATCATTTCGCTGGAGGGACTTGATGGGCCAGGATATATCGGACTAGCACCGACCTACACCAAAGTTACTTTTCCTTACCTTATCTTCACCGCCATGAGATACGTGATATTCGCCATAACCATCCATAGTACTCAAATTCTAGCTTATAGAGAACTGTAGTGCGACATCATGTGATGGGATTGTTCTAAATAACGTTACTTAGGCCCAATAGCAAATAGTTTGAATGTTTTGGCATATTAGGCGTGGTTGTCTTGACCGTACAAACAAATTCCGCCAATCAAAATATTGCCATTCCGTAGTTTGACAGAATAACAATTGCCAAATAAATGTATGTTTTGCCAGTTTCCCTCTGATATTACTCTTTCTCTATTAATTTATGGAATGTATAATCTATTTGAGAACTCATAGGAATATTTGAAATGGGAGTTTAATAAAACGAAATTATTTTACACATCAATGAATGACCCTTTACTTAGGAATTAGAAAACTGTTTCATTAGGATAATTGTGGATCAATATTTTTCTCTCTATTTTACAGTTGAAGGTTAGAAGTTAGTTGGATAGTTAGAAAACCGCTTGTTATAATATCGTACTAGTTATCATTATACTTCACCGGATCTGCATGGAGTGAAAGTCGATCGCAATAAAGATGAGAGAATGCTAGGTAGGTTATGCATTTCTCCGTGATCTAGCAATTCATGATATGCTGAGGATATATGGTTAAAGTTGATAAGAATTCAACATGACCAGATAGCTGTGAACTAATCACAAAAGATATAGATAGATAGAATATTGTATGTATATGTATAAACAAATATCTACTATATAGTTAGAAGATACTCGTGAATAGTCTCGAATAAATTCTTAATGCTTCTTCTTCTCTATTATTTCAAGTGATTGGGTGACCAAAGATAGATAGATATAAGTATAGATAGATAGTAACAAAAACCACAGAAAACTAAAGCAATATTTTCATCTAGATATAGTTGAAGCGCAAGATTAAAAGTACTTATAACGAAAGGGTTATAACGTAATCGACGATTTGATTGCTAATAATGACAATAAAGAAAGAAAAAAAACCGACTTAAGAAATACGTTCAATAAGAATATGTAAGAAATTCTCGTTACTTCAGTTGGTATGGGATATAAATTCTATCTGAGCAATTACTTTCCTTTTAGGCAAATTAACAAGCTGACTGTAACCATAGAAATTCAATCCGACCAAATCTGTATGTAAATGTATTGTAATTGTGGGGCCAATATTCGAATTACAATTTCTATGTTGATTAACCGTGTAACACTGAAATTTATGTTCGCTTCTCCATAGCCTGTTTCTCTAGCATAATTTTGTTTATACGTTTTAAACGGCAGGTTGGGTTGTGTGATGTTGTTATGTAGAAAATACATCGCGTGTATATTTTGGAAATATGCGATGTAAAAAATGTTTTGAGAGCACTGAGAGTAATTTGTGAAGAAAAATAACATTATGAAGCAGTAAAATTCTGTGTAGTAATTTGGGGCATTTTACAAAATTTAAAATAATAATTTATTGTTTGTTAAAGATATAACATAAAATTTGAGAATTTCGTAGATATACCAATTAACTCTTTAAATAACAAATAGTAAAACAATGCAAAATATTCATTTTTATGGGCGCTTTGATGTATTAAGAGTAGGTACTCGACCTGGGAATCGAACCATCAGTAAGTAAGTATCTGCCTTGCTCATGACCACTAGATCATTGAGGCACATAATCGAAAAATAGTAAAACCATACTTTATTTATTTTTAAGTCGGCTATTATTACGATAGCAAATAGTAATAATCTGAGAAAAGTAATTACTCTTTTATTGTGATATACAAAGACGGTACTTACATATAAAAAGTTTTTTTACTATAAGATGATGATAATACCTACCTATATTATAACGGTGATACTTCCAACTAGGTACCAACAGAAACCTAATTAATTTTTGACTCAATTTCTTTTTTATAACCATGATTTCAAAAGCTTGCCTACATTAACTCATTTACAATCTAAAGCTATCAGATGTAATATCGGAAAGGTCTTTACAAAATCCCTAATTATTCACATCTATTGATAAGCTTATCAGAACCCTACCGTCATTATGTTTTATGACTCGTTTTAATTCTGGTACAGCAAGGCCGTAAGCCTCTCTCTGACGTCATAATTAAGCTGATCGAAATCAAGGATTATGCTTAATCTGAGTACTAATTTTGTATGTACGCTGTAGCTCTTTGGGTGAGTTGCGAATATAGCTAGAAATGATAGGAACAAATAGATATAATAGGTAGGTAGGTAGATAGACTGAATATATCATCTAACATTCGTTATGTATGGGTTTAATGGCTATGCTCTACATTAAAAAAGTAACGGATATTCTACATTTTTTTTTAATAGGATTTGGACTTACATCTAAGAACTGGAAATTTTGAAATTACAAACTTAATGTCATAAACGACAAAGTTAAACTTTAGGTAATTGAAAGGCTTGTACCTAAATAAATTTTAGTAAAATTTATTTACAAGCTTTTCTTTGAATTAAACGAGACATTTGCGTTGGTAAGTGGCAATTTTGTTAGATTTATTGTAATTATCTTAGCATCTGAATCACAGCATAGTTACAATAGAAATAAGATAAATAGGCTGATTATAATTATTAAAGTACCACTGATTGATTTTTCTGAAACTCATCATCACTATGATAAATTACTTGAAGTAAGAAGACTTATTTTTAATCATTGAAAAATTTATAAATGTATAAAAGTATTTTAGTAAGAGACAGTGATACATCAATGATTGAATACCTACTTGGACTTAAATGTTATCAGGTTTAGAGTTGCAAATAATGATTACTTGTTTCATAATATCAATGAGTCATATAATGAGGGCCGTCGATGTTGATACAGATGAGTCATTTTTTACCATTTTCATAGGATTGTAGTATAATTAAAGGTATACACATGTACATAGTACGATTTTTTTAATTTAAGCACTTCGGCCCTTCACCAAAAAGGCTTAAATCCTATAATCGCTGCCCAGCTGAAATTGGTCTGCTGTCACACTTAAAATAAATTACTGTCCCCGCGCAATTTCACACCCCTAACCCTCCCACTAATTGAACCAAAATACACTTAAATTTTCTTTGTGTCTAGTGTAATTTTAGCTCAGATGGGGTCACACAGACCACCCCATGGCAATTTAACGGGTTGAACATTCTCTTCTTGATGTCAATTTGGAGTTTCTTAAGTAAAATGAACTGAATATTTGACGTAAACTTGTGTAGAATAATTAACATTTCGGTATAATCGCTTTTCCTTTCTATGTAAACATTAAGTTGTTCCTTAATATTTCGAATTTAAAGGTTTTAGTTTCGGTGAAAATGCTTAATTCAAAGATCAAGCCAAAGAGAAGCTTTTTGAGATTGATTAAAACCTTGAAGAGCAAAACCTCCTTAATGATGCGAAGAGAAACTTTTGTTTTTTTTAACTTAGACTGTCAGTGACACCTAAAAGCTCAAAGTTGAATAGTTATTATGGCGGTACTGTGCATCCTAATAGAAAGTATTGACAAAAATATAGGTATGTATACGTTACCTTAATATTGAGTGATAATATAAAGGAATAGTTCAGAAATGAGCATCATACTGATTTTCGTTTAGCCGAATATCTTCTTGTCATTTGCTTACAGACATTAAATAACAGAAGTGGTTTACATAAACTTTCTGAACTCCCACATGATAATCAATTTCTATAGTCAAAGTCAAAATGTTGTTAGATTAGAGTAAAATTATTTGAAAATTCAGTAGTAGTTGCAACGTTCCAAAATATAGGTCTGAATGAAGCACCGGCAATAAAGGCCATAGATACTAATAATTCTCTATAGACAATCAAAACGTGACATGCAAAATTTGAGCTAATTTATTATACTTATGTACTAGCAGTCAAAGTACTTGATTTAAAGCCGAACAAATGAAATAGTCCACCGTTCCCACTAATTCTGTTGACAGCACACTAATCATTACATCAAAACGTGATGACGAATGAAACACGGGACATGAATAACTGAATCGCGGTAAAACCCAAGTCCGCATGCGAGATTTACGTAGATGTTACCGTAAAAGTTGGAATTTAGTAAAAATTTTAAAATGAGGTAATGTTGCGAGAAGAGTCACAAGTTGTAACTCAATGAGTCAATTGGTATTAAATCAATCGAATCATTATTTCCGAGTTTAAATTTGATGCATTAATTACGATCTTATCAGGTTTTTCTAAGGTCACAAATTATGCTATATATCTTAATGTCTCACAAGTCTATCCAACTGCAAAACGTGAAACATGTCCACTCAATACAGTAAGATCGTCAGTGCAAGGATTTAACGAAGATTACCGATACCTAAAGAAATAATATTTATGGAATAAATATGGTACAATCATAATCCCTATTTATGGAACGACATCGAGACGAACGACAATACAATATTTCTAACTGGAACGTCTCGCAACTGCCGAATGCGTAGGGTTGAACAGTAACACAGGCACCACAGACCGCATGCGTTGTGAGGACCCAACGACCCGGTTGCATAAATTCGTATCGTGACAATTATACGGGACATTATCTCCGTTGCCATTGTGTCTCCCGGATTTTTATACAGTTTTCATTTGCGTAGATATTTTTAAAGTTCTTTTTTAATTTTTATGGTAATTTATTGTTAGTAGCTTGGCTAAGGGGTATGCTAAGACTAGCTTATAAGGATTTATCTCAATATTGTTCTGTCATATTTTGACAAGAGGATAAAGTTATACTCATTACGTTCACGAGTATTGTTTCTATATTGAGCTGTATCGAATGGTTTGACACTGTTCATAGGAAATAATTATAGTATAATTACTTACAGCCGGTTATGTCGTAATTATCTTGGCGTCGTCTTAATCTTACCAGAAGCTGAATATATGCTTATGACATGGTCTGATGTGAAGCTTCGGAGTTAGATATTAGGAAGCTATATAGATTTCCTCGTTGGTCTATTGGTCCTAAGCGCGACTGCTACGCTAGAGATCCTGGGTTCGATCCCTGGGTCGAACAAAGTGTTATTGGGTTTTCTCTGAACTTTCCAGTAACAGCTCGGAGTCTGGATTTGTGCACGGTTGATAGCAATAGGCTCACCCCCTATTACATGGGACCTAAACATACCGGCGAAATGCGGGTGTACATTAGTACACCTCTGCCTACCCCTTTGGGGAATACAGGCGTGATGGTATGTTTTATAGAACGAATATGCCAATGGCAATAGGCTCGGCTGGCGACTGTGGGTGCACATTAGTACGCCTCTGCTTAACCTTTGGAAGAATTCAGGTGCCATGGTATAGTGTAGTCGATAGGGGTTTATTACACATTTTTAATAAGGCCCTCATTTTACAGCCCCCGTGCCAACAGCAACAAAGAGCCCACCATTACGTAAACTGGTATTATTTTCCCTACAATTCCTAGGCAACAATATGCATCTGCTTCAGCCTAGACCAATGTAACACTGTATTTAGACATAACATAAAACGCGAAATCATAAAATTGTGGTTAACTCTCATATCTGCATTTATATGGAAGGCTCGCATTGTTGGTTGCGCCACCATATGACGCACTTGTGTAAAGGTCTGTATACCGTAGTTGTATGTAAACATTTCTTCTTTATGTATTTAATTTGAACACCAATGGACGCACGCATAATGGCGGCAGCGTGTCGCCGCGGTTTGGCGAATGGACGTGTTCGGATATAGAAGGATATTAAACTGGATGTACTAACAGTTTCATACGTTACATATTGCTTTTGTTACGTGTAACGGACAACTGAGGTCGTACAGGACTCGTTGATTTTGCTGATAGAGGGATATCGCTCTATAGGTTTAATAACACTATCTCACTCTGACAACCTAGACCTAATCTACACCTAGTTGACATGAAATTTTTACTTGCGTTTGGTACACACCAGCAGGAATATTGTACCAGAATATAATCTAATTATTTATAGGTGCAAAATGCTGGAAATAACAACTACTTACTCTGGAAAGTTTCTAATAAAGTATTTTGCTATCAGGTTCTTTTCAAGAGTTGTCAGTGAAGAAGAAGAATGATTATTAGAGGTACTCAAAATCGAGTACACTGCAAAACTCCCAAAAAACCTACAATGTTAAGATGGAGGAATAACGACTCTTGCGGCAACGGCAACAAACTTACATACATTCTGTCAAACATAGAACTTCCTCCGGGTTTTCGTCGGTTAAAAGGTTTTATAGAAAGTGTATTAGCAGATAGTAATGTTCCTTTAAACGAGTATTTAATATAAATACTGGGAAGATATCTGTTTGTAATGTAATCACTTCCAGGAAATCTTAGTTTCTAATTGTTCCATGTTTTAGCACATAGTTACGTTCTATAGAGTTAACACGTATAGGAAAGCCAGCGTGCTATGTGGCTATGCACTGGACAACAACCTATTATTAAGAATTCATATATGAACACAGAGAATTTTAATGACTTCTGCATGATAATAAATGTTATTAACCCTAAGCTTCTGCATATTGAAATTAATGAAATTACATTAGCATATAATAAAACATTTTTAATAAAATATCAAAGTAATGGTACTTTTTGAAAAGGAAATTGACTGCAAGAACATTACTGTATATTTTTAAGCCGAAAAGCGGACACCAATTTTATTTCTATAGGACCAACTAAGAAGTGTAGATATCAGGTAAAAAAATATAGTCAAAATCGGTTTATTAACATCAAAGGTAAGCGTGAACATTAAATTTAATAATGTACAAATGAAATAGGAATCCCTTTTATGATGTTGGTAAAGCATTGTGTAGCTAACTGTACATTTCAAGATATTTTCTGCTAACATAAATAAAACAACCAACACCCACACTCTTAATACGGCTTATAAAAAATACCCAAAAAATTTTAACCCGTAAACTGCAACAACGAAATTAATTAAAAATTTGACCTGGTAGAAATTAAACGGTCTTTCTGGTGCACTTTTCACTGCTTTTCCGGCGGGCGAACAAACATTGTGATTAACAGCATGCGTTGAATCAATCAATTTAATTGGTCTGCAACCAACCCTGTGGCAATTGCCTTTTCATAGTAACAACAATTAATATGACGTCAAACAACCAATATCTTTAATAGCACCTCTGGTAACCAAATAACTACAAACTATACTGAATAAAATTGCATCAGAAAAAAGGCTTAGCTCAACCTTTAAGCCACTGCAACCAACTGTTTTAGTAACAGACACTGCAATCTTTAAATCTAGTACAGTAATACAAAACAGCACTCTCAATAAACTGAAAATTTATAACCACTAAGTGATTCTGAGCAGTTCTAGGAGAAGTCCTACTTAAAAGTATTGTTACTTACTCGAAGCAGTAATTATTTATGGCTATCCATAACTTCCTTTTAAAAGCCTATGCTTTTGATGAAAATGTGGAAAGCGTCTTATCAGCCAACCCATATACTGTCCCACTGCTGGGCACGGGTCTCCTCTCAGTATGAAAGGGATTAGGCTATAGTCCACCACGCTAGCCTAATGCGGGTTGGCAGACGTCACAAGCCGTCGAGAAAATCAGGTTTCCTCACGATGTTATGAGCCCATAATAGGACTTTTTTACCAAAAGATAATTCATCTATATGTGATAAATTATCATGAAAAACTAAATTTTAACTTCAAACTTTAAGCAACGATTAAGTAATTAGTAGTCAAGGCCATGAGTCAAACGGGTGCTCCTTAATTTCAACCTTTGCGAAAGCTCCATTTGGTACATTTAGCGGTCTGCAATCACATCAATCTAAAATTCACTGTAACGCTCCCAAATATATCTTAATAACGTCGTTCATTTCAATAAAACCTAGTTAAACTCACGTCGAAACAAGTAAATGACGCAAACAAACGTAACCATTCCACGTATCGTCATAAAGGCTATTTTTATTGCTTACAGTTAACATAAAGTTTATCCGGCTTCATCCCCTAACGTCTCCAAATGCAATCCAAACGCAGTGGAACCAGGAATTATATCAGCATTTACTTTCAACGATGCACTCAAGATATTTTCAAGTGTGGCGAAGTGAGGGTTAAACGTGGAGTTATTTTTATTTTAATAATATTACAGTTTTGATATAAAAATCTTGGATTCTGTACCTGTAGATCTTTTATCAGCTTTTAAAGTGTATGATTTATTTTAGTTTTATAATCAGTCGAATGTTTCTTTTTTAATGACTTAATAAAATAAACGACAAAACGTGTCTAATTCCGTATTCACAGAAAATAAGTACTTCCTTAAAAATATATTTACGGAAAATGTTTGCTAAAATGTATATTACCTTTAAATTCTCCTCGATTGAGAATAAAACGCTCGCAATGACGTTACTTAAAATTATTTCTTCAAATGGATACTTTATATGCTGCTCCCGTAGCTCTGACCTACTCGTTTCACTTATTCCGATATTGGACCCCACTAATTTTGTTTACTTATTCATTAAAATGGAGAGCGATGGCGGACTCGAGCGAAATGCTTTCTCTATTAGATTTTTATGGAAAATAAATACGTGAAAGTGGATTTTTAAAGAGGAAACCTTTTTCTTTAACCACTCTGATGAAGTTATATCTATAAATTTGTTCTTACCATTATGGCGGCTAGTAGAAACAACTTTTGTGTGTTTATGTTACTGAGATAACCTCAATAACCTAGTAGGGAGTGATACTAATATTTTTTTCTCTTTCCTCTATTGAATCTTTAGAATAGTTTTCTTTAGTTTTGGAAATTATATTTCTTTTTGCTACTACAAACTTCTAAAATCGCATCAGTCTTTTCATCGATCAGTGCAGTGAGAATTTAGATATCTATATAAAAATAAGTGCAACCACTGTATTGAATGTTGTACTAGCAACGACCACATAAAGCTGTTATGTTTAATATCAACAAGTATCAAACAAATCTGTGAAACACGACGAACAAAATACCTACTCTCAACCCAGATTTGAAATTCAAAACTGAAACCATACATAACGAAACAGGTGACAACAATAGTCTCCTATTTACGAGCAACCAAATAATAGGAGTACGCAGAAATCCAGACATGTGTCGGACATGACAGTGGAATGTTAAACAGAAAGATGAAGAATATTGCTGTTGAACACGGCATAAGATATCCACAGATATTACTGCAGATTTACGTTGAAAATGCAACGGTCTGGGAGCTTCTTGACGGACTGCCGATTCGCATCTTGAATTATTCATTCGTACCCCAAAAGTTTACTGAAGCAGCCGCATCGCACATTGCTTTGTTTTATGGTTTATGAAATTTCTCTTCCTATTTACACGGGTTTGGTTTATGTTGCACATTTTGTTCGAAATTTTGTTTTGTTGATATTCGATTGCACACTTGTATCAGATCATAGCTTGTTGAATTTGGATTTTATATATATCTATCTACTTGTACATTTAAGTGTGACCTGTTATTAAGATTTATACTTATTATATCTACGAGTAAGTAAAACACAATATCTCTTTCTCTGTCTGTAGCTATTAATTATATATAATCTTACAAACTCTCTCACTGGTTTTTACAATAGTTTCATCATATTATTATCATATTAATCATCGTATAATAGTCGATTGATCTTTTAATCTTCAAAATAACATTTGAATCTATTACCGGGTCTGGTAATACATTGTTCTATTTCAGTGTAATTCACTAATAGACTTCAATGAGCGCCGCAATAAGTCAGTGTAACAATAAGTCAGCCCGTTCGGCCACGTGCCTCGGTGCAACATCCGTTACCCCATACTACGACGCACAAATCGGTTCGTTTGCGAAGACAAATGGCAGCCGTCTGCTTGCTAACATACACAGATTGCATTTTCAAAAATTACTCGAAAAAGAGTTTGAAATCCAATATCGGGTGCAGGCGCAAGCATGAATGCCGTCGTATTTTTTACACACCAAAATCTCACAATTTAAACTCTCAACGTTTGTCACAGAGTTTATTTTGTGTTGCTGCACCATTCCAGTCGGCATATGAAAAGTGATGCTCTGATATTGATATTCCGTTTAGCATTGTCGTCGCGCTTCAACCGTGTCACCCTCTGTTACCACATTCGACTTTTTGTTTAGCAACAATAGAATTTATTACTATTATGCCGCGATTTAGGTATGTCATGCCTATTGTTCGATCAGTGATCGGCACCCATCGTGTTTCGAAAATATTCGCCCTGTGGTATTTAGCGCCGACGGTGGCATCGCAAGGCGCTTCGTTAGGGCCCTGTTTAGAATCCAAATTATAGTATTAAGTCGTAATTAAGATCAATTAGTGTCGATAACAGTCGGAGACGACGTGCCAACATTGTCGCCATGTCCAAATACCGACCAAGAGACGAATTCGTCGTTTTTGCGAACCACATGTTTAATGGACTTTGTTTTACTAAAATTGTTTGTGTTTTATTCCGCTATTGTACAACTTGATGAATGTAATGATAGGAATTTAAAAATTACTTCTCAGTAACGTATTGTCTTACGCGACCGTAATCTTTTTCTTAACTGACTTCAAGGAATTAACACATAAAAATTAACACATAAAAATCACTGCCAAAATTCTTAAGAGTTTTAAAAATTTTGAAAGTAAACGTCTAACAGAAGAAGCTGATAGTCTTCCGTGGGGAAAGGGAATTTAAATCGAGCGCCGTACAGTCATCTCAATAAGCGGTTTGGCTCCCAGCAAGGCTCGTAAATTCGACGCCAATTGTTTGTTTTCAACGGAAAACGTAGCAAAGTTGAAAAAACGAAGGCAGACAATACTCACGAAGTAAGTACGGATGAGTCTTTATTTGTATCTAGTGTCTTAAAATAAATAATAATATAAGAATTTCTTGATCCATAAATTCTATGCTACTGAATATTTTACTGTTAAAACCATTATTTATTGCAAGTGGATTTAGTTTATAAGTACTTATCTAAAATAATCAATACCATATACAGATAATTAAATTCGAATACATACCTATCTATAAGTAATAATTATTTTCAGTCTTCTTATGTACCTACTTTTGCTTTTATAATAATTATTTTTAATAGAAAGCAAACCCAGTGTTTGCTTTTGAGATTTAAAACAATAATTATTATACAGCCTAATTATTTTTTGTTTTCATACTATAATTGAAAGACCTTTCTAATTTTTATTAGGTTTGACAATTAATTACTAGGCACTAAAAATTGTTAGCAAAGTATTTTCCAGTTTCCTTTTGATAACTTTATGTTCCAATTAGTATTTGAAAGTAAAATGGGTACTTTCTTTTACAAAAAACACTTAGGAAACATTTTCTTTTAATTACTTTTGAGAAATTATGTTTATAAAATTAATAAGTGACACTATGGATAAATCTGTCATGTCCATATTTTACTTTTCTTCGTACATTCTACCGCTCTGTTGACTTGGGTGCGTAAATCTTAACTTCGTCGACTATTTCGAGTATAAAATTGTTAAGTTTTCGAACACGCTACATCAATATGTACCGTCAATACATCGGTAGGTGCGGTATTGCTGCAAAGCGGTAGTGATTTGCAAAACGCATCCCATTGATTTATACGTCTGGGTGGTAAAGTTGTTCAACAAAATCTTTTGAAAGCAATCCTACTGTTATTTCATGTATGAGTGAATGTTTTCATTTTGTTGCAGTGTTAGATATGTATTTTATATTAAATTTCAATAAACAACCACGTAACATTTTATGGTATAAGAAATTTATTGATGAAATTAAAACAACATTTTGCTTCCTCTTTCTACCTATGTGAGCTGAGTATAAAATACTTTTATGAGTTTTGAGAGGAAGCTTGTCTTGTATAGAAACAATGCTTTAACATCGAACATAAAAAATACGTCATCAGATTTTATTAATGTATGATTAATATGCTTTAACTGCAGGATTAATATCCATACAATGTGTCGCTTGCTGCATAACTATTGACTCTCAGTGTATTTGTTTGTTACCACAAAAGATGTACGGATAGAATAAAAACATTATCTAGTCAGCATGTTGTTACCAGGCTGCCTAGAGTGCCACAGAACGACTATGCTTAATTTTGATCTATTCTGGTAATATCCCAATGCTGGGCTTGGGTCTCCACTCAGAATTAAAGGGATTAGACTATAGTCCGGGTTAGTAGACTCTAAACACCGTCAAAAATATTTAATAATAATTAATAAGTCTCTGCAGTGGGACGATCACGGCTGAAATAATAATAATAATTAATAAGTCCAACAGAGTGACCGAGGTGGACCATAACCTAACCCCTCTTATTCTGAGAGGAAACCTGTACCTGTGGAACCATGATTTAATTATGAATATAAAGTAAATACTATGTACGGTGTTTTCGTCCCCATAGAAGTTAATTTTTTCCCCGTTTTTAATACATTTTTAATTTATACTCAGCTCCTATTGGTCGTAGCGTGAGATATATAGCCTTCCTCGTTAAATAGGCTATCTGACACAGATTTTTTCAAATTGGACCAGTAGTTCCTGAGATTAGCGCGTTCAACCAAACAAACAAACATACAAACAAACTTTTTAGATTTATAATATTAAGTAGAGATTTTTTTCATGCTGATTTAAATTTTTGCTTGTTTATCACATCATTTTGTATAAAATAATCAGTAGATACATAATGTTAGGATGTTCATCAATAACGAAATACACTCCATGTTATTCTGATACCTCCACCCATCGAATATTGATGTAAAATTTTAAGCGATTGATTTACATACGGCATATATTTTACATTCAATTTATGTACCCAAACAATGGGTAAACATGCGGGCTTTTATTGACAGCTAATATCTGTTTAAATAACTATTGGATCGTTTAATTCCATTGTAAATCATTGTTAACCGTCTGTTTGTTTTTTTCACTGATATTTATTACGCGTACAGTTCATGGTACGCTGGTGTTGCTTTGGGTGATTCAAGATTTAGTATTTTATGAATTTACAGGAGACGACATCAACAAACATTGAAATACTCGTATATTGTTCATATCACATAAAGAAACTAGGTAGATAATAAATGCGAATATCGGGGTTCGTTCTGGAATAATATGAGAGAAAATTCTCTTCTATTTAATGTCCTAATGCTGGGCACCGGTCTCCCAGAATAACCTAACCTAACTTAAATTAAAAATTTTGAAAACCCCCGACACGAAATGTCATTTACAATTTTGTGGTGGCGGCCATCTTGGATTTGAAATTTATCGTTTTCTCCTAGTTAAGCCCTTTTATTTGATACCCATATTGAGGGAGTTGTGACAAAATATATAATTCGCTATTTTGTGGCGGCGGCCATCTTGGACCGATTTTCGTCAAACATAGCTAAGAACACTCCCGACTAATTCACATTTCAAATAAAAAAACACACACACACGCACACACAGACACGTCAAACTTATAACACCCTTCGTTTTTGCGTCGGGGGTTAATAAAAGGGGTTACGTCATAATCTACCATGCTAGGCTACTGCGGGTTGTCAAACTTCACAGTCCTACGAGAAAATGTCTCGAGCATATACATGGTTTCCTCACGATGAAGCAGTTTCTTGCGGCTCTTCTCTATAAACACCACTATTTTGAAACGTACAACTAGTTTGACTTTTCAAAGTATTGCTATAGTATAATTGAACAAAAAGATTTGACATTGATGTTTTCTTTTACCGTTTAAGCGAAACGTTAAAAAATTGTGGTAGATAGGTATTAAAAGTGCCTGTATCTTTAGAAATATCATTGTAAGCAAAAAGGAAAAAAGAAGACTCGCTTTCTTCTTTGTTTATTGTGTCCAATTGTAAAGTCATTATAAACTGCCTCTTTATCAAAAATTACATTTAGATTAAAAAGTGTTTTCTTCTAAATATTAGCAAATACTTTGGTCGCATCATGATCGGATCGTAGCCGTCCCTTATAAACCCAGACTGCTTGGAAACTATCGTTTGGCAACGCGCCAAGTATCGGTGTCGGATGTACTTGTTTCACACTTGCGTGTACCTATATCTTAGACCTGTGTATAAACTATGTAACTATCGAAGGCATATACTCAAAATAAGTGTTCAGTCTTTTCCCTTATCGGAAAAGTTTCGAAGTTTCGTCAGTAACAGTGAAAGCAGCTACATTGACAAAACTTGATCAACTTCATCATCTTTTTACCAATTCTTCCACCAATCTTCGAACCAATTATTGTCCCTCTGCAGGCTCGAATCTCCCTCCATAGAAATAAAGGCTAGGCTATATAGTCCACCACGCTGCATGGCCAAGTATTGGCAGACTTCACATCAGATTTCTTGTAACATCAGATCATCAACAACATCATCAATCATCATAAATGGTGAATCACACCACCACCCAACACAGTTATCTACTGTCGGTCATAATCATAATAATCATTGTTTCAGAGAGCACGTGGGATCTGTGACGAGCAACACCTGGCTGCAGAGCTTCCACATGTCAAGCAAGTACTGCACGACAACAAGCTCCGAATACCGCGCCTTCGTCACAGAAACCGCGTGAAACGTGCCACAGTCGAGCGCTTACCTGCAGTACTACCATATGTGAGAGGAGTCACTGACAAGATTGGCTACATCTTGAAGCGTGCTTCAATTAAAACTTACTTCAAGCCGCTGAAGAAGATCAGTCAGTATTTACCACCTGTAAAGTGTCATATACCTCTACAAGATGCGGAAGTATACAAGCTTGATTGTGACTGTGGTCTCTCTTACATAGGCCAAACTAAACGAAGCATAGGGACCCGCGTAAAAGAACACATCGCTGATGTCAAACACCGCCGTTCCGGAAATTCTGCAATTTATGAACACACCCTTGACAAGGCCTGCATTACATCAGATTTGATCAACCACAAGTCCTCGCAAAAGAAAACCGATTCCTATCCAGGATGATTCGTAAGGCCATTGAAATTAAAAAACATCCAAAAATCCAAATTTCAATAGAGAAGATGGCTGGGTCTTATCAATTCAATTAAATCATTATTCAATTAAATCTAAATCCAAGCCTAAAACTGCAAGACCGAAGGATACGGTGAGCTCGTTCTGCGTGAATCGGATTGCCAACAATTATTTAATTGAAACGTCAAGACGCCTACCACCTTAGTCACCCGTGACCATGGACGCTGTAAAGGGTCCGAAACGTCGGGATTAAAATAATATCAATATAACGCGATAAAATCCGTAAAAAGTATTCGCGTAGTTTTATTTCAATGTCTAGTATTCGCGTAAGTGTCAGAAATCAACATCATCAACATTAATATCAACAACAACATAATTATTAACAACATTTTTTTTTTTCGGTTTGAGATATCTTTATTTCTCATAAGAATTTATAATAATTCACTTACATGAGAAAGTTTAAATACACAAACAAATAATAATCTTATCCTAGACGTATTTATAATAATACATACATTACACTCATCACTTTAAATCACAAGTATACATTTATGTAATATATATTTTATTTTAGTTCTAAGGTAAACGAAATACAATAATATGTTATAAATATAGGTTACTTGCACAAAAAAATAACTTATACTACAAGGAGCAAACAATGCTTAGACGCTTAGACGTAACGTCGTCATCGTCTGTGTAACAGATCGAGCGTAGCTAGAAGAGACATGAGACATGAGACAATAATATCAACAACAACATCATTTAAAGCGATTCATAATATTATTAAGTCTAGGTACCTATTTCTTTTATATTAGCCTATGTTAGTCGGTATAGATGTGGCTTTCTAATGGTAAAAGATTTTTTCAAATCGGTCCTGTAGTTTCGGAGCCTACTCAATTTAAACAAATAAACAATCAAATCTTTCCTCTTAGGTAACGTAATAAAGCCGCGGGCAAGAACTAGTTGTTATAAAGTATATAAATGCAGGGCGCACATTGTGTACATATGTATGGGTTATGCTTTGCTCTCTAATTAGGGCAAAGGCAATCTAGACGGCTTCTGCAAATTGCTTCAGCTTAGTAATAAGCCCTGTATTTCTAGTACTTACATGCTCAAGCTGCTTACGTTTGCTCGAGGCTTGCTTCATGCAAAGTATTGATTACCGTGTGTTGCAAAAATTACGTAGGAATTCAGATAGTTTTTGCTGCATGTGTGTCCCGAATGCATACTAGTTTTATACAGACCAAATCAATATAAAATGGGGACTTGATCGAATTCAATAAATTGAAAGGCTGATCTGAGACCTGGCCAGGCACTAGCATTCTGTCTAGGCCAACAAGGCACAGACCTAGGTGCCCAGTCTTCAAGCCATGGACATGAGAATAGCCCAACCTAAAAACCTTTGTTGTAGGTTTATCTGTGAAATTCCCAGTAGCAGCTCGGAGTCTGGATTTTTGCCCGGTTGATGGCAATAGGCTCGCCCCCTATTACATAGGAATTAAACATACCGGCGAACTGTGGGTGTACATTAGTACACCTCTGCCCAACCCTTCAGGGAATGCAAGCGTGATGGTATGTGAAATTGCAATGCTGCTGAGCTTTTTATTAATCTTTCAATAAGCTTTCAAAAGCACACACTGTTAAACTAAGTTTAACGGCATAAGTTTAAAAAATATCGGCGGTAAAGTAGATCGCTTTAATTTTAAACATTGGCTGATCCTTGGCCTGTGCCCGCACCCTCGTGTCACAAAACCCGATCCCAAACGTATCCGTCACGCTCAGCTCACAATGAAATCTGTTGTTTCATATTAGGTAAAGTTAGGGATGTCCTATAGTCGATAATAGAATATCGAGTTTGTGAGTACTGTATCTGTACAGTTTACAGTTACACAGACTAAAGGAGGTTTCTCCATGAGAGTTTTAATGTTTTATGTAAAAGTAATATTTTAGAACGTCAGAAAAATATGCATAATTTCACTCGATTGGTACCTGTTCTTAGAATAAAGCTGGAGTGTTATTTAAATTCATCGACCCGCAGTACTGTGGAGCAGCATCATCATCCGACTTTCTTTATCCTTCCTATCTTTAACTACTTAAAGTAATTCGTCACGTTACCATGGTTGGATTCCCCATTAAAGGGAAAAAAGTAAGTAACAACTAATTAGTATGATATCCTACTTTTAAAATAAAATTTAAAAATATCTTTCACAATAAACCTTTTCCCGACAATTAAACACAACAAATCATATGCCATAAATCGTTTTGAATGTTTTTTTTTTATTACGATGTTAAACTTTTATTTGTTAAATCATGTTCCACTACTTTAGCCACTAGTTTTAAGGCAAAGGAACAGGATGGGCTGAATCGACCACAAAGCTTAGGCTGATCACATCACTAAAAGTTTCGGCGATCCTTTGTCATCTAACGGTTGGTTTAATTTGATTAGTTGTCGCCTCGACCAATGGCGACGTCGGGTCACTGGTCAACTTTACAATTTTAAATTTACGGCTTTTAAATTTGTGGCCTTTAAAATTTAATTATAAGACATATTCACTGCTTTCAAAGTATTGTTAAACTGTAAAGTACACATTTATTATTAAATAATAGTTTCACGGTATAACTTCGTTTAAAGATTACTCGACGTAACTACAGATAGAAAACACATTTAGAAAAGACTGGCAATACAAAATTCGATTATATTAGAGGAACTATCTATTTTAATTCAAAAGATAGGCAGACGTCTACTGCAGCCTTACAATCATATTGCAGGGTAACGTTTTAGGTTATTATTATGTAATAGATTGCCGTGAACCAAACACAAATATAAAACTCCAAAGCCAATCGAGAGAATTTCATTAAAACGCCATTTTTATCAACCTGGACACCAGCACATTTACGGGCCACACGATCAATGACGCAATAACATTATTATACATTTAAAAGGACTTCCGAATTGTTACACAAAACTTTGTAGGGTCATTACATACAAGCACTTACTAAGTTACAAAGTCATAACGACAAAATCTATCTCCGTAACACTGACAAATACACAGAAACTGGACAAAACATTGCAATATTTCAGAGGGCATAAGCCACAAAATTTATGACACAGTATCGATATATTTATGGTGTCTGTCAGCCAGGTAATGGCATGAAAACACCACAGATACTTACTTACAGCAATAAGTTCGGGAGCACAAATAAAAGTAACACAATTGAGGGAACAACCCTCACTTGAAGCTCGTGCATAAGTAAAAGATGCGAAGTATGAATGAGATGAGTGACGTCATGTAGGGACGTTAATAAATTAGATTGTTTATTCGGTGCGTTTTGTTGTTGGCAACCCTAAATGAGAGTATCGTAATGTAAGTTTTGTTATTTGTTTCTCTTCACATTCCATCACAATGATACTGTAGGTAGGCTGTATCACTGCTTCCACTATCAAAGTTTTCCTCTTGCCAGCATTTGTGTATAATATATGTTCCAGTATAACTAGAATAGTAGCTCCATAATTGGGCAATACTGACATCCTAATGATATACTGGTTTCCAACTGCCTCATCGGTCTAGTGGTAATCGTGGTGAAGCACGACTGTCCCCTGGTTCAATTCCCTAATGGATTCCCTGTAGTTAGCAGCTCGGGTCAGTCAAGGTCGTAAATATTACGAATCCGTAATTATTGTCTTTACAAATTTCGATATTTTTGCACAAAAACACTTTTCGTGTAACTGTTTGGAACGGCTTACTTCAACACCTTACATAACTATAGTCACATAAAAAACTGTGAAATATACAACGTCATACATATTGCAATCTAAGTCAATAAATCGGAAAAACCGCTTATTGTTCCAAAACTTCAAAATTTCACTCATAAATAAGAACGACCGCACATTTTGTAAAATTATCTACACACATTCGTATTCTAAACGCAATCTATAAGTTCTTCATTACTTATCTTCAAACGCATCGATACGCAACATTTATTACTGTACCAATTGCAAACATACATTTGCGGTCACGGAAACGTACAAATGTGAAGTGAAGAAGTACTATTGGGTTGAGATTTGGTGTGATTAGGTGCAAATTTAAAGTTGTTTGCGAATGTCTAGAGCCGTTCTATCACGTCAAAACAAGGAACAGGGGAACAATGTATTGCAGTTGGCAATCTTAGTGCCCTTTCCACAATATCTTTAGTGTGACGCCCCTCAATATGAATAATGTGTCATACGATCGCGCCCTTTTATCTGTACTGAGGGAAACACACTGAGATTTTGTAGAAATATCATTGGGGTGGCAAAATTGTGCATTACATTACTGTCATGATAAGATATTTATGAATTCTGAATTTCGAAAAAAAGAACATTTCTGGTAGACTGTGGTAACTTTTTGTTTAAACTTATTAAAAAATAAACACAAATATAGTACCGCATTCCAAGTAGACAAATGCAAGAAAGCCTTTGACCTCTAAGCCACCGCAAGTCCTAGGTACTCGCCAAGTCAAAATATTCCTTCACATTCGTAATTATGTCTCAAGATGACGTTAGCGACATCTATTGGAAAGCAAATACTTCACAACCGACACGACTTACTTTACAGTTAGTTCGATGTCGCACGATGCCACTATTAACCATCTTTGATTTAAAACATTTGATTTTATTTGATAACAAAACGAATCTTTTTATGGCCTAGGTATATTATAGATTATAATTGATAGGCATATGTGCCAAACAAAAAATTTGATCAGATAAAAAAATATTAAAATTAGATATTTATATTTTTAGTTTTGTAGGGTGTAACTATCCAAAAAGAAGGCCTTCTTCATGGAGGTAATACCTCGCGTTGAGGAGATCCAATGATGCCTGTTCCACAGCCTGTCATGGCCGTGGCAAATATCATGAATCCCATATAAGCAAGAGAAATCAAGTGTAGTTTTTAATCAGTAACCTCGCTACCTCGCTAGGTGGTAGATGATTCATAAGGATCACCCCAAAAAAGGGTTTATGATAATGATGAAAATTTTAGAACAAATAAAAAGAGAATTTAATATTACAATACGAGAAAGGTATTAAAAAAGATAATATTTAAAGCATATCTAATAATATTTTACGGGACACAGAAAAATACGTAACGGGCATTATGACGTATTTAAATGAGCATTCACCCTACGGCATAAAAAAAATTGTGAGTACAAATACTTGTATTATTTTTGTGGGGGTGATTCTTAGGGGCAGGAAAAAGCCAATGTTTTGGCTTGATACGCCTCCGTAAAAATGCATGGGTTCAATGCAATATTTTAATATTAACCGTGTTATGGGGTAGTCGGTGCATTCTCGGGTTTTCAAAATAATGTAAGGATTAGTATGGATACGATTGCGGCTGATAAATTGCGAGTATAAGGGCTTGTTTCACAGCTTACTGATATATTCCTGTTCAATTACTTGTCAGATAATTTCATACAAGTTTTGTTTCATTTTTTAATTTATCCGGCGGATAGTGGCTATCCAGACATAGTGAAATAGACCCTTAGTAAATTATATTAGAAACGAATTAGATGTGTTGCTAAAGATTGACGCGTTGTTGATATGTATTTTTTAAGTATTCTGTCCATTTCGTGCCAAAACTTTTTCATGTATACATTCCAACCTTTAGACCAACTATAGTATATATACCTGCTATAGAAAAGGTTAATAAACCGTTTCTATATGAAAATTATCTCCAAATATAATATTCGTAGATTTAAAATTTGTCCGATGCAACCTGAGCAATAACCCACAGTATTAAACTGCTGACTGGCTAATCTTTTTGCCATGGCATAAACTTTTACTACTTTGATTTTTTGATTTGATTGATTCCCTTGTAGTAGAAACTTTACCAACATCGAAGTTAAACTAGTAAGTACACCATTGAAGACGACTAGGAATATAATATCAATAGTAGGTATATCCATACTATTCCTATCCACTTGTCCATAATTTTACTTCATAAAAAACTTCCATGCACCACGACTGCACACTGTGAGGGCAACATCGGTTTGCACTCCCTGATATTAGACTAATATTCAGCTTACCCTCCGCTTTATTAAAAAACCAAGGGCCATTTGTACGTATTTATAGTTCCCAAACTTAGTGGTCCCTGTCAACGGTAGTATCCTCCCCATAGATTAATTTCGTTAAAACATTTTGCCTATCAATACTTCTTCTTTTGAGGTCTGGGGTACTTCCCTGAGGGGTTTCGAAATTCCAACACTCATGTTCTTTTATTAGGTGCAATGAGCAAAAAGGCATGTTTGAAAATAGAATAGAGGTGAAGATATTGCAATTTTTAAAATGAAAAAGGGCTGCTGAAAGGGGCCCACAGTTTTTTTTTAAATTTTAGGGTGAGGATACCTACAGAGATACAAACAGTTTTTATTTAAAGTTTTTTTAAAGATTCAGGGATTCGACCAGCACAGCTCAATAGAGGAAGCTTGTATCTAACAGTAGCATTGTGAATACTGCAACTACTTAATTTAACACACACAATCATACTTTTATGATTCATATCATGACAAATAATCTACATAGATAGATAAGAAATTGACTGATTAAGACCTATTCCCTGGTATTGATATAATGATTGATGATTTAAATCAGTTGATTGAAATTAAAATAAAATTTCAACGTCCCTAACCAATTTTTTCTATGCTAAAATCCAGTTATATACGTAATACAATAAAATATTGACAAAAAGAAATAATTTTGTCGCAATTTTTCCGCCTTAGGGTAAGTTTACAGCAGAAAAAAGCGTATCTAAAAAGAATACAGCAACATTTATTTCACGTGCTATTATTCTGTATAAATATCCGTCATGGACACGCCATAACTTCGCCCTAGGATGCAATAACAGATAAAAAGTGGAAAAACAACGAGCAAGACATAAAAACTCTCTTATGTTTATTGCAATCCCAGTTTGTGGTGCCGAGATATTGCAATCGGATGACTATAAAACAAAAAAAAGTATATTTTAGCAATATTATGCACATACACGTAGTTTTTAAAATAAATATTATCTTCTTTATTGCACATTTTTCATAAAAACTATTAAAGCTAATGTTTTATTTTGTTGGTACTGTTAATCGGTTTTTTGGCTTTGTTCAGCAAAGTTGTATGTAATTAGAACCTGCTTTCTCTATGCAACTTCTTAGGTTTGTTGAGTTGGTAATTTCTATGTGTTTTATGCAGTTTAATCACTTAAAGAGATTAATGGTAAGCATGTTTTGCTATATAAAATCGTTGTTATAGGCACCAATGTAAATGATCAAGATTAGAAACTCATACAATAAAACATTTATCAATAAACTAGCTACTGCCCGTGGTTTCTCTCGCATCCTAAGACTTTTGTAAGACTAAAGTCCTTTCTCAGTATGCAATCTATGCGCAATTTTAAACAAATACCTTTGGCGGTTTACGCTTCCAAAAGTAACAGGCAGACAGGGTTCCTTACTTTCGCAATTATACTCGTAATATTGATGAAAAATTGATAAATTCGAAACCATTTTTTTATAAATCTAGGATTTAAACAATCTCTTTATCTCAAAATATTTTTCAAATATTCTTAAAAATTTCAAAACATTAAATTATTCAGACACCAATGTCTCCAGGTATGTAAATAAAACGCCAAGCACAGACGGTACTCTACATCGAATACAGATTAGACTTTTAAAAATAAACAATTTCATTTCTTCAGAGAGAATTTTAATAAAATAAAGGTAAGAGAAATCTTCAAAAGATGAAGGTGGGAACCGATGAAATGGCACTTAGCGATCCGAGTTTAGCAGTTGACAAATTGGCCAATTCTTTTTGTACCCTCCCTAGATAAAGGCGTTTCATAACAGTCTGACGATGAGAGCTTATTACGGGGCGTCTGACTCTTATTGACTTTAATTTTCTACTCTGTTGACGTTTCCAATGATATATATCTTCAACGGAACGGTGAAAATGGCCCTTCGCTTTTTCAAATAACAAGCGTAGCCCCATCAATCGTTACTGTCATTCATTTGCGCGGTCCGTTCTCGTGAAATATTAGTGTTATCTATCGGGAGGAATCACTGTAAAAACTACAGCGCCCTTCCGAAAATAATATTTCACTTTGATTGTTTTCCTATTGTAAATAAGGGAGTGAGATGTTTTCGTTTGATGGGCACGTGATTAGCTGCAGGCTTTCTCGGTAATTCAATTTTTTGGTAACGTTTATTGCTTCGTAAGATAAGTTGATTCAGTTGCCATGTTAGGTAGTTCTTTTACTTGCATACCAATAATATCATGTTTCTTCACTTAGATAAATAAATATCTAAGTTAATTAAATATCTAAAATTATAGATAACAATATTGGTATTACTTGGCAGAAAATTAATACAAATATTGTTCCATTTTTTAATTTATCTGGCGTTTAGCGGTTATCCAGAGATGGTTAAACATGGCCTATAGGTCTTATAGAGTTCTATTTAGGCAAAAATACTTGCTACCAACTTACGTCGTCGTGAACACGCACTATAATTTCGTACAGAAGGGATACAATTTTATTCCCAATTAGCACACGCTTAATAATTCTACCTACACGTTACAATAGGGTTGACAAAAGTACGCTGGGCTCAAAGAGATCACCCTCACATACTGGCCGCATGCCAACGTAAATGGTATTGATGTAGGCTATATATCGGCTTTTACCCTTTAACTAATGTAATAAGATTACAAAGGGCTGTAGACGGTACGCCAGACGAGCCAGGTACGGACTCAAGGTAGGGTTAAGTCTTCGTATTGCTTTATTATAAATCACGAGATACCGACAATAATTGCTTTATTACTTTTTTGTGTCTATCGATTACGAAATATAATGGTAGCTTGTCCCCGTTACCCTATGACGCAACAATTCATTACGGCAAAGTAGAAAATTCAGTCTTGACAGATTTTCTTTAAGAACTTAACATACAATTAAACTAAACTTTTGACTATAAAATGTATTTAACATAGGTACCTAAATTTTACACTTCACGCTTTATTGGTAAGTATTAGTTTAAATGAATATACCTTTAAATTAATACTGTATCTACGAGTATTATCAATTCTTATGTAGTAATCAGATCGTTCAACCAGATCACCAGGTGACTCGTTTGGCTCGTTTGTAAAATTATGAATAAGTACCTACTACATTTTTTTATAAACTAGGTAGGTACAACATTGCGAGACTGACTTTATATCTAATTAGGTATACTCAATAAAAAGTTTGAGGTAGTCATATCCAAATACGGCCCTGAGTCCCCGTAACGAATCACCACTGACGTTTTGGCGAGGCGTTAACTGGCGACCCCCAAAGGGGTAGGGGTGCTATATTATACCCATTACGGACAATCGTTTAGTCGTCTGCAAACAAAATATCTTCACGGTAAAATTCGATCCGATACGGAAGCACGGGAGGCATGGAGTCCGCTCTATGCTTTGTTATGGATCACGGCGCGGATTTAATAATAAATTTAGTACTACAATTTTATGACTCAGGATGAAGGAAAATGTCATTAGGAAACCTGGTGCCCAGCATTGGGACAGTAATAAGATAGTTTCATAATTTACTAGTTAATTGTCAAGCCAAAAATATGTAGGTAACCTGACCAAATATTTATGTTGAAAAGCACCATACCATTTTAGAACACCTCCGCCTATCTTCGGGGAATACAGGTGTGATGGTGTATTATGTTTAAATAAATACCTTTTTACGTACACAGCATCTTGAGAGCATAAATTATTATTTACGTATAAAAGTTTCCTTTAATTTATTTCTCTTGGCAATGTATTAGGTACCTTTTTTATGTATGGCTTAGACCTTACCTAATAATGTTGTCAAGTAACAAATTACATAAACAAGAGAAAAATACACAATAGAAGTTCTCGAGCGCCGCGTGAACCCAATGAGATGTGGAATGCCGAATGACGAAAAAGTAAAAGTTTGTTCCAAATTTGAGGGTCGTAAATTTAAAGCACGACATCTATTTAGTTAATGCGGAACTATTTCGTCTCGACTCGTGAAACAAGTACAGACGCTTACTCGTTTAGTCACGCTCGTTGAGGTAGCGCTAGTGTACCATTTCATTTGGTTGTTAAGTTTACTCACAGATGGCGTTAATTGTTACATTCTGCATTTCAGATTTACTAATTAAATTTACCAACTCAAAGGTAGATAAAATACATAATATTACCTTATTATGAACAACTGAAAGTTTACATTTTTTCGCGCCCCCGATTACATGGAACATAAACATATCGGCGAATTATTGTGACTATAAATTATGTTATGTTTTATGCAACTTATGTACCATGTGATCACCTTAAGAGTCAAAACAAATGTTTTATTGTTTATAATTTTATTAAGTAAATCAAAAACATTCTAAATTGTCATATTATTTTGAATATCACGACATCTGTTACAAACAGTACAAATTATTATGATAGCTGTTCATGCAGACATAATTAAGTTCAGTGAATGATGTTACAAGGTTTGTTTTGTTACAAGGAAATGTCAAGAGGTGGCTGTACCTGTAACTAACTGTAATGTAAGTCTCTCATATGAATGATAGGTGGCGCTGTCACCAACTATTTAACTTAATAGGGCTGGATTTGGAAGCTACCTAGTGGGGTAGAAGCCAGGAGATTATTTTAAGGAAACGTTGTTGGTGAAATAGTGAATTAATTTAAATATGAAAATAGAGCAAGTACGTAATAGAGAGAGTAGCTCGGATGGGGTTTGTGCCGGTCATAGTAATAGGCTCGCCCCATAAGACATGGGACCTAAAACATGCCGACGAATTATACATAGACGTACCCCTGCTATTTCGATGTCCTTAATTCGGAATATAAAGATACTAAATTAAATTGTCTGTAGCGAAGCTTGGTGCAGCTTTGTTCGGATGTAGTAGAATGTGGTACATGAGACATCATTGACCTAGCTTTTTACCGACTGAATGCTGGTACTGGAAGCCAATCCCAAAGCTTTCGTGAGGCTTTATACGGCTGAATATCGGTATTTTCTATCAGGCAACGTCAGCAATCCAATCAAATCTGAGGTACACCGAAAATATTAAATTCACATAATTAAAGCTACCCACAGCATTGTAATTCAGCATTCTGCATCGTGCAGATATTGAGTGCTAGCAACTACGGTAATAGTAGTTTAATAATAAATAAATAAATATCCTGGGACATTTTTACACAGCACCATCTAGTCCCAAACTAAGCAGAGCTTGTACGATAGGTACTAGACAATTATTATATACTTTTTTTTGTAAATACATACTTATAATAAATAGGAAACACCCAGACAAACACAAACACTTAAATTCATCACAATAAATGTTTGTGTCCTGTGGGAATCGAACCACTAGACCACAGACGTCGTCGAGTTTCTTATCTAGCCATCTCTTTCATGCTCTTTGTTTGTCAGCTATCCTCTGAAGAGCTAATTGCACATTCGGGCCCCATTTAATTAACGACAATGTAAACAACATTAGGGTGGACCACAAAGGGTCCAAAACTTTGAACCTCATTGGAACGTGACGGGACCGTGGGCATACTTTTGATTAATTAATAGTTTAGTACCCACATAAGGATTATACCAAGACGGTTACCCCTTGAGGTTTTTAGACGAGAATTGTTAATGTACCCGCCATAAGATAATAGTTTTGGGACTGTGGTATCCAATGATGTTATACAAGGTGGAAGGACATCGACGCACATCCGAATACCATGAGTACATGATTTTGGATCCCCCTGCGTTGAAATTTTCCGTAACTTTTTTCAAGTTTTCAGTTTTTTCTGCAGCGTTTTTTACTTGAACGTGTAAACAAACATTATTTCTAGCTACCCAAGTTAGATTTATAATAAAAAAAAACATTATTTCATTTATTTCGGATCGCGCGCGATAACATTCACCGCGGAGCGTTATAATCGCGTTATTAGCAATACACTGCGCGCTCAAAAATGACAATATCTGTAATAACCGATCATTTTCTACATGAATGAACTAGGTCGTTTTATTTTTGACCTTGAGAGAAACCTTGTCACGATGTTTGTGCGTCGACGTCGAAAACTCAAAGTCAAGTAGGAACATCATCATCATCATCATGGAGAACCCACTCCTGTGTGGGTTCGGTTTCTGCACTTAGTAGGTATTAGGTACATACCATCACGCTTGTACATCCCCGAAGGGTTTGGTGTAGTGTGGTACATCCACCCCGGTAGGTATATGTTTAGGTCCCATATAACAATTTTTTTTTTAATCGCTTGCTACAAGTGTACGTAGGTACAACAATATATAATTCATTAGCTTTCCACTAGCGGTTTCGCCCGCGTGGCCATTTAGATATATTCTAGCCAATGTACAAAATGTATAAAAACAAAATGACATAGGTCATTTATATAGTAAATGATCGGTTATTACAGATAGACATTTTTGAGCGCGCAGTGTATTGCTAAAAACGCGATCCGAAGTAAATTAAAAATATTTTTTTAATTGTAAATCTAATTTGGGTACATAGAAATAATGTATTTTTACACGTTCCAGTAAAAAAAACTGCAGAAAATAATAAAAAATAAATGAAAAAAGTTACGGAAAATTTCAAGCCAGGGGGATCCAGAGTCATGTACTAAAACTCATGGTAAGTATTCGGACGTCCGTCGATGTCTCTTCAAGCTTGTATAAGTATACCGTTTATCCAATTTCAAACTAAAAAGTATTTCCATTTTCATACTACTGAACCTGCAGTTTAAGGTTCAAAACATTAACCTACTTACCATATAAATTATAGTTATGAACACGAAACAGTTAATGTGAAGCGGTGGGAAATTTTCTAAGTGATAAGGTGCTGAGTAATTTTTATGGGTACATTTGCCGTAACAATAATAACAACTGGCAACTAATTAAAACCGGGGCACGAACTGGCTGGGCGGGACTTCCTTACCTTGATAAAGGGACGTTTGCAAAAACGGTGGGATGTGTACGAAAATATTAGTTTGTAACCCAAGAGATAGCTAAAGTTGACTATCTATGTAATAGTGCTGTTTCTCTTGATATAAAAATGAAAAAAAGTTTAGAAATCAAAATAATTTTATAGAATTATACAATTTTATATATAATTTTTTAATTTATTTTATAATAATTTTACATATAATTTTAATAAAGACCAAAGTGTAGTTAGTGTAGTTGTCGCAGTACTTGGTCTAAGGATTTCTTTCATATTTACTAGTTAGTGTAAGTTCACTGTTTTTCTTTATGAATATTCTAATTCTAAACGTGAAGTCTAGACTTATTGGCTGTCAGATCACTGTTTAAGAATGTAATAGTATTTCAATTTGCTGTAAGTCTTCCATGCTGAATAAATAAATAAAATAAATAATGTCAGCAGATTGAGGCCCTACAGACAGTTTGTTGACTCATTAAAGATTGAAGAAATTTTAAGATTCTTTATTTTAACAGTCTATAAATACTTTTGTCACGATTCACGAATATAATAATATTTAGGTACCAGGTATAGTATTAGGTACCTAAGTACGAGTACTACTACTACATCTATACTAATATTATAAAGAGGAAAGATTTGTTTGTTTGTTTGTTTGTTTGTTTGTAATGAATAGGCTCCGAAACTACTGGACCGATTTCAAAAATTCTTTCACCTTTGGAAAGCTACATTATCCCCGAGTAACATAGGCTATATATCATCACGCTACGACTAATAGGAGCGGAGTAGTAATGAAAAATGTAGCAAAAACGGGGAAAAAATTATAAGACCACGCGGGCGAAGCCGCTGGCGGGAAGCTAGTACATAATATAAATCGATACTAATTTACGATAAGTAGTGTAGCCATGTATGTCTATGTACTTAGATAGACTTTTGAAGATAATATTTCCCGTTAGAATAATAATACTGTGCAATAACTCAGTGCAAAATATTTTAGTCTCAAGTTCATAACTTTTAAAACAAAAACTCTCAGAAAATAATCCTTTTTATGTGTACCTACTGCCGTCTCATTAAATAGGCTGAAGATGTAGGTACAAAAACTTTTTTACATGTCGACTTTTGCGGACCGTACTAAAAGACGACTTCTAATTAGCAAGTTGAGAGCTAAATATTACATTTATGATATGCAAATTTTGCTGAACCATCTAATGCAGGTGGTACAACCCGAACTGTATAGCCATGAACTTAAAGTCTTATTTCATTTGCACTGTCTTGAGATGCTAAGTTTTCTTCTGTACAAGGAGACTGACTCATTTGTATTATCGCGCTTATTTTATTAGGTGTATTTTAGTATGGCTCTTTTTAAGGGAATATTACCGTAGATATGCAGGTAAAACTGAGCATTATTTAATGTGCGTCTTAATTATTAACCCTACTTTGTTACTAGGTAAAAACTTAATGGTTTTGTGGATGTTGTTAATTAAAATAATTTTGTCGACGTGAAATTGGTTTATTATATACAAAAAAATAAGTTATACCTTCACAAGACCTATCAAGTTAACTGGTGTAAAGACAGACGAAGAACACAGAAGACGGTAGAACGGAAGAAGACAGTAAACAGTTAAGTGAGCTAAGTTTGTGTCAATTCCACTAGGCATTTACTGAATCTAACATTCTATAATTATTATTAAAAACGTCTACTTGGAATTAAATCACACACAGTTTAGGTATAATTGTAGCACAATTTCCAAGTAAGTAAGTCCTTTTGAATTGATGGCAAAGGAAAATCAAAATAAATAATATCATCAACTTCAAAAATAACATAATGAAAAACAAATAATCATACCTACAAACAACGTTTATGCCAGAATTTTCGTTCCATCATAAAATATAGAATATCAATTGTTTCATAACATCTTTGATTGTCCTCACTTCATGCGTGTAACAAAACAAAAGAGATCGTAAAACAGAATATATCAACCGTAAACTTTTGCTTGTTCCCTTATCAAAGATTGAGACGCTGTTAGTGTATGTAGGAAATAAAGATGCCTATTCACTAAGCAACTGTTGGGCAACACTGTGCTAGTAACTTCAAGGAATAAAAGTTGGTAATAGCAGATATATATCCACCGTTAGAAAATAGAGATACATACTTAAAATAAGGAGCTTTTCTCCACCCCTCCCTAAATTAAGGTACCTCACCGCTTCCCGCAATTTAGTATAATGTGTCTAATCTCTGAAATAGGTTGCAGTGGAAAAACGATCACAAATAAAACCTAATCAGAATGAACAACTACGGATACAAGCGATTTTTGTTTTTAAATAAACATTTTCCTGCTCGAGTACCTAATAGTCAAGTAGATGTAATTTTCATCACATCGAAGTTTCAGCGACAACGATGAACTCAGCATGACCCCCAAAATCTCGTTCCCACAGAAACAAGACAAACAGTTCTTACATTAGTCCCAAGTGTTTTTCGGGTTCCGTACCCGAAGGTTGCCTATCCTTCCGTCTGTCTGTCAGGGGGCTGTACTTGGTTGTTTCGCAAGAAATAATTTAACTTAACCTTTGCATAATATCTTTCTCCATAAGTAGGTAATTGATTTTTGCAAATAGCTTTCAGCTCAGTACGACGTTGCAAGTATACCGTTGCGCAACAATTCGTTCTTTATTGAATGGGCAACTTTAATACGAAGAAAAACTGTATATCGTTTTGTTCATATGATTTGTTACAATAATTGATGTGGTTCTGTGACCTCGTCATGTTTTTTCCTCGTTTTGTTGATTGTTGGTGAATATAGAAATACTTTTCTTAAAAGTACGAAATATATTTTTAGGAAAATATAATCTGGTTTTTAGTAAATTATTTTTAAATTGATTTTTGCGTACCAAGGTATATTAAATTAATGTTGCATCAAAAATTATTAACATTTTATTCATTTACCGTGTAGGTACATAATAAACCCGCTGCTGACGTAAGACCTAAAAACACAACTAGGTTTTATTATACTGAAAGTCATGTGGAACTCAAAAAGAGTTACAAAATTAGCGTACATCCCACGGAACACAAAATTCCTTTTTTCCGTTGTAGGTACATCCAGTGTTAACGCCTACTACAATATGCATAGCACCAAGTTGCGTTCAAAAATGTTCGTCTAACTAATTACACAGGAATTTCAGTTTTAGTTAATTTTCCCAAAGCGCAGCACTACAACTTTTTTATTCTAAACTCCGTCGCTTTGTAGAAAATGTAAATAATCTTTAAATATTAAAATAGTTGCCAGCAGCTTAAATTTTCATGTATATACCTATGTATTATAATTCTGTTAATGTTTTTGTAGATTATGTAGATTCTATTTAAGTTCTTGCAAAGTGTAGGTATTGTTATAGTTTTAAGTTACCTTGGGTTGTGCCTACATTGCAAGATACGATATTAATAAGCGATATAGTTAACGTATACGTGGGATAGCTTTGTTTAATTGATTGTCAAACCGTGTCTATCATAAGGGTTCGAATCCCGGGTCAAGCAAAGTATTGTTGGGGTTTTCTGTGAAATTCCCAGTAGCAGCTCGGAATCTGGATTTGTGCCCGGTTGATGGCAATAGGCTCGGCTCCTATTACATGATTTACATGGGACCTAAAAACATCCCGGTGAAATTTGGGTGTACATTAGTACACATCTGCCTACCCCTTCGGGGAATACAGGCGTAATGGTATGGTCTATAGTAAAAAAAAATATGTCAATGTTAATTTGATTTTAGTCATGTCAATCCCATACATTTTCATTCTATTAGAGAAATTAGAATGCCATTTAATTATTGCAACGTGTCTAGGCTCCCTGTACTGACATAAGTATCTCTCAAAGATTCGTCACAGCTTCGGGTCATTGACCACAACATAAGAAAGAATAATTTATTTAATTATGAACAATACGAGACATACCTACTTACTTAAGTTTATCGTCTGTTCATCTCGGATACATTACTATCCATTAGTACAGGATATCCTAATTTGATGCTGTGAGTACATCGTAAATGCCGATGACGTCATAAGCTGCCCTTTTAGAGCCCTGTTTATCTGGTTGGTATATCCGGATTGAGCTGTGGTCATTTGAAAGTATAAATAAATGTTTTGGAACATTTTACACAGCACTATCTAGTCCCAAACTAAACAGAGCTTGTACTATGGATACTTATATACTTTTTTTGTAATAACCTTAGTCTATACTAATATTATAAAGAGGAAAGATTTGTTTGTTTGTTTGTTTGTTTGTAATGAATAGGCTCCGAAACTACTGGACCGATTTCAAAAATTCTTTCACCTTTGGAAAGCTACATTATCTCCGAGTAACATAGGCTATATATCATCACGCTACGACTAATAGGAGCGGAGTAGTAATGAAAAATGTAGCAAAAACGGGGAAAAAATTATAAGACCACGCGGGCGAAGCCGCTGGCGGGAAGCTAGTATATTATATATACCCAGACGAACACAAACATTTATGTTCATCACAATAATATTTGTGTCTCGTGTTACTGTCTGATTATTCCAAAAAAGATTCGGTACTTAGCGGCTTCCAGAATAACAAGATACGGCTGAATATCAGTATTATGCACGAAGCGCCTACCAGCAGATCTCCGCAACCTATTTTCTTCGAAGGATAGGACTGGTTGTCAAGATAGGATGACCTCCTGTCGAAAAACAATTAATGAAATATGGTATGCGATATTAGATTACAAACATTTCACTCGTAGTGGCTTTAAAGCAAAATGATTTGCACATACATACCTACATACCATCACGTTTGTATTTCGCGAAGGGTTATAGGCGTGTGCTGTACATAGATGTGTATACCTACTAATACACCCACAATTCACTAGTCTGTATGAGTCCTATGTAAGAGGCCAATTGGACATTTACCGGGCACAAATCTAAACTCAATAAAAACCCAATAACACTTTGTTCAACCGGGGAATGGAACCCTCGGACCTCAAGCGTAGCAGTTGCGCCTAGAACCATTGGACTTATATGACAGTTACGAGTATTTGCAATATTAATCTCTTATTTTCCATAAGGTACGCCACCGTAAGAATATCTAAAGTTGTTTACTCAATATTTCGCTCAAGAACCAGTAGACTAGAATGTCTTGCTATGGGGGCTGGCATAGCCACCAACACTTCGACCAAGTGGAGTCTTTTGTGTATCGGGTCGTTTCATTCCCTACAACATGGTTGAGTCGAACGGCGCTGATACACACGTCATGCTCGTGAACGAGTGTCGTCTGTCGGGGCTGGTCGGCTCTTACAGCTATGGCTATCTTTTCAATTCTAAAGCCTACTCTTTAATCTCTGCATTTACACATCAAGCTGCATCATCCTCATTACTATTCACAATAATTGTGAATATTGTTACTGTTATCATACATATTTTTTAAAAGTGTAAGTATCTATGGAGTTTCTTGCCGGCTATTCTCCGTAAGACCCACTTTTTTTGGAACCGTGCAACTAGTTTAACGTTACAAAGTACCTATATTTATAGGGTCTAATTGAAATAAAAATATTTGAATTTGAACATTTGAATTTAAACTACGAGTACTAACACTAGACTACCGAAGCATCTATTTTATTTTTGCACTGAATCTCTTATTTTTCTTACACCTACGCTATCGTAAGAATATCTCAAGTTGTTTACTCACTCAGCCCACATAAATAAATGCGGCAGGTAGGTACTCAACAATATGATCATACAGGAAAGGGCAAAAATGACTCATGATAAGTATTACTCACATTCTCATCTCCCTAGAATCGATTCAGTGGTCCATTCGATCTGGTTAATATTTTGATGAGGACCATAAAAGGACATTTTGTCCAATTAGTGTTTGGTCCCATGTAATGATTAAGATTGTGAATCATGGACCCTCAGATGTCGTGTGATCGGGGGTGAAAATGCATTGATAAGCGATGGCGGGAGCGATTTTAAAATAGTCAATATATTTTGAATCTAGTACCTAGATAGAATAGAATATCAATTATTTGTGTCAAATTTAGTCAAATTCGGGTTCTACAAACAATATTAGATAAGTTTAAGTACAATAGATGTAAAATTGATTGACATTAGATTGAACTATAGGTATCTAATTAATTCGTTTTATTTATTTCTAGTCATAGACAAAATTCGGTTATTCAAGTTTTCTTATTATCATTAAGGTTTTACAATCAAATTAATATTAAGAATTCCTTCGTTCAACTCCAGAATAATTAAAATTCCCTGACGCGTAATACAACGAATTTATCAGCCTGCAAGCGTTCATTACTGTTGAAACCTCATTATAAACTTCTCACGCATAGTTACACAAAAATACTTGAACAAATTCATGATACCTAAATACCCCTACACACAATTTTTTCAACAAAAAATCCACAATCAAAATTCTTATCAAAGAATTTTAACAATACTTCCTTTTGCTACAGGCACGAGCATTCGTCAGCACAGTTCACCTGAAAACACGCAACCGTTCACACATTACCATTAATTATTTTAAAAATCCTCATTAAAATATTTCGTCTATTACGTGGAATTCCACGGACGTTTCCTTTTTTACGGTGACTGACTTTTGTGGAATAAAAAAAGAATTTTGGATCATATGACACTGGTATTCCAAATCCTTTGCCGCATAACTATGCGTTTAATCCTTAAAAGAATAAGGTACACAATAACTTATGGTATTTTTAAGGTGTATATTTGTATAATGAATGGATTGACACAAGATCGCCGGTGTCAATAATGCGACGTTTTTGCTTAAAAAACTGTTTTACCAAGAACCTTTTATCAAGATCAAAGTGGAAGCATTCAAAACAATTAAACTTATCATCGGGGACGATTCATTAATAATGTATGTTGGGCAAAAAATAAATGTTTTGTTTACGTTTATTAGGGAAGTGGTAGTCTCATCCATCAAGTGGAGGAAGACGAATTGGGACGAGAGTTAGCTACACAACGACACTGTATTGCTTGATATTCATTTACTTTAACATACTTGTTCCCATTCTAGGAAACCATTTCGATTATTAACGGAGGAAGGAATGTATAGAATGTATAATTTGAAGACAATGATAAGAAAATGTCACGCAGAAAAAAATATGTGCAAAAATAGTATTATGTTAGATGTGTAATTTAGAAGAATGTTGAACAATGATGTTACATATGATGTATTCTTCTAGATACCTGTCTATTTAACTCATACGTATGTTTTATCTAGCACAACTGTTCAGAAAATATCTGAAAGCATCGTTTTGCTCTAATTTAAGTAAAAAGTATCAAAGTACAAAAATGACGAAATATGAATACAAAATATTTAAAAAAGTGTCCCTTATTTCCGATTATATTTTACCACAACACACCCCCGTATCGGAAAATACGAGTCACATTACTGGCGTGCTACAACGCAACATTATTAGACCAACATATGCCCCTTAACGACTTCTAAAAAATGACACTTTTTTGTAACTGTCCCGCGACAAAAAGCGCCAAATTAACTTTTTAAAGGAAACGATCTGTTTTTGAGACCGCCACGTGTGACATCGCTGAGATGGCGACGCATTCTATTTCTGAGTTGACACCACATGTTTCTGTTGATACTTTGTCGTCAAATAATCCCTCATCATTGGGGATATCTATTTTTACCCCCACCCGAATTGATGACGCCAAGTTCGAAAGCTTAACTTGACTTTAATATGCCAGTGATATATTGAACCTCGTTACTAAGCTGACACATTGAAACGAATTCCCTTTATGAATTATTCCTTCTGCCCGTTACAGACTTTATGAAACGTCTTTCATATTTCAAGTTACAAACTTTATTGTTGCAGGCGTAAAACAAAGGGAGCAGTCGAATTTGAAAATGTAACACCTCAATCTGTATTTCATTTCACAAACAAATTCAATAGTAAGAATAAAAAAAGACAAAACAGTTTTTATATTGTTTGCTTTCACAAAAAAGCCCTAGAGGAATATACATGCGAAAATATTATGGAATAGAGGTAGAAAAACTCACGAGTGTACAGGCAGATAAAGGGTGAAAAGGAATGTTCTTAACTGGTTCCGACATTATATTCGCATTTGTGAAGATCAAAGAGCATGTTGTGACACACGGGCAGGGAAAAACTTTGCTCGTCGGTGGTGAGGTGAACAACGCTGGAGGGCTCTCAAGTAACACCATCCTTGAGGGAGCTAGGCTTTGAAACAAAATGCGTTTGCATACATTAAACTGTAAGAATGTTGGAGATAGGGAGGGTAATACCGTCGGGTCCCTAGGGGACTGTGTTTCGGCGATTACGCGGACGGAATTTCTCAACAGTAAGTTGCCTTCTTGGCGAGATAGTTTGCACGTAACACTAGCCTCTTTGCGTATTTTCACAGTCAAAGCCGCTCTACAGAATACTTCTGTGTTTCGAAGTATTTGAAAGGCAAATTAGAAACATATCTTGAGTGAGTTCCTTGAGAGCCTCGAGCACTGCTACGCCTGGGACGTCGTAAATATTTGAACATAATGAATTTAAGGCGTCTTGGTTTGGAAACACATTTTAGGTTTAAGATAAAATTTCCTTGAAATGTGCTAAGAATTCTTCGCATACTTTGTACGGGCAAAGCAAATTTATAATTTAACTTTTTGAATTTTATTTCTTGCCCAGGGAACTTTAGATTCAGATAGTGTCTTCTGTGAATCCAGATTTACTTCTATAATTTAACTTTCTAAAACTAATTTAATAAAATATTGCGAGGAGTGTTTGTAAGTTACGTGATCATTATCATCAACACATTTACTTTTCCACTGCTGGGCAGACTGGGCACGGGTCTCCTCTCAGAATAAGAGAGGTTAGGCTAGAGTCTTGGAACTCGAGACCTATAAACTTAGCATAGACGTTTACCGATTGACAATAGACCTTTTCCGATTTTAGATTTTCTTCAGATAATTTTATTTAATTTACTGGCAGCGGACGTAATGATACACATGAGGAACAGCCGTTCACTGTTATGTATAGGTCCCATGTAATAGGAGGCGAGTCTATTTGAGACGGAAACCGAAACTAGGACCACATGAGTAGAAAAGGAACAGAGTATAAACTTGTAAGAAGCGAAATATAAAAATATTCTATCATGGTTTAATACAAAGCTAATTTTAAAACGCTTTGTTTATTTAATAAAAAGCAGATTGTAAATAGTTTTGTTTACTTAATTTTATGCTACTGCCAACCCTACCAGATAGGTATACATTTTGCCCGCTTCTTAGAAGGTCATACTATGTACCTTTTCTACTCATGTGCTGTCGTGATGACAACCCTAGCCAATGAAAACATAATAAAATTGCATTAGGTACTAGAAAGTTCGATTAATAAATGAAGTACGGTACCAAACAAGAGAGTAAATAAAATTAACCGTACAAAGGTATTAACCCTATTTACGAACAGGCGAAATTTGGAGCTGAGTTTGCAATCTCTAGGCAAACACGCATCCCCTTGGGATCGCCTGGAGTTTGTATGATGCACGCGCCAGTCGCCTTGAGACATGATACAGAAACTTTGATGTGACGTGTAAGCCATTACAAGATTACGTATTGCGAAACTTTTTTATGATAACAAAGTATTTTTCGTACTTACATGTGGACTAATTTGTATTAATGTTGTTTATTTTAGAGGGGTTTTGAGGAAGAAGTATACATTTTAATTATAGGCACCTTCCACTTTTATTTAGCGTGTTATTGACTTTAATTATGTAGGAAGGAAGCATACCTAATGTATCTACATGTAGTATATTTTGAATATATTTTATGGGTACCTAATTGAGGGCTACCAAGATCTATTCCCGGGTCAGGCAGTTAGAATTTATGCTCCGATTATTGCAATGAAATTCTCAGTAATAACTCAGAGTTTGGATTTGTGCCAGGTTAATGGGTCATTAGCCCTAAACATACCGGCGAGCTGGGGGCGCACATATTAAAACACCTCAGCCTAACCCTTCCTGGAATACAGGCGTGATGGTATGTAATTATTGAATATGGCATTGTTGGACTAGCGAAAAGTATTTTACACCTGTGCCTAAGCTTACAAGGAAGATGACAATGATAATGAAACGAATAAAACATTTAATATTATGTTTTATATCAATATATAACCTAACCTAAATTAAAAATTTAGAAAACCCCCGACCCGAAATGTAATTTTCCATTTAGTGGTGGCGGCCATTTTGGATTTAAAATTTATCGTACTGTATTCTACTAGATAAGCCCTTTCATTTGATACCCATATTGACCGAGTTGTGAAAAAATATGTAATTCGCTATTTTGTAGCGGCGGCCATCTTGAACCGATTTTTATCAAACATAGCTAAGAACACTCCAGACTAATACACCTTTCAAATAAAAAAAAAACAAAATCAAAATCGGTCCATCCGTTCGGGAGCTACGATGCCACAGACAGACACACACACACACACACAGACACGTCAAACTTATAACACCCCGTCGTTTTTGCGTCGGGGGTTAAAAACTGAAGTTAGGGGCGCCTCATTTCACCACCTAGTAAGTTCTCGTTAAGTGACTTGGCAGATAATTGCATACAAATTATGTTCCTTCCATATTTGAATTAATCCAGCGGTCAGCGGTTATCCAGAGGTGGTGAATCAGGCCCTAAGACTTTTATCAGTTTATATAAATACCAACTATGTAATACATTCTATCGGATAAAGAAAAAGAAACATCGAAATCGGTTCACAATCGGCGAAGATACACCATAGATAAATAAACTCCTTTTTTCAAAGTCGGCTAAAAATGTTTGACCTTGTTACATTTTCTTAGTGAAGATCAGTCTTGACAAATAGAAACATTCGTAAATAAACAATCCCTTCTCCCCGTAGATCAACAAAGTAACAAACTTTATGTAGCGTTTTTATAAGCGGCAAAAGTTACTTATTAACTTAACCTTAGCGGCTGCGGGTAATAAATTATTACGCGTCTGCGATTCGGCGTTCATGTCCTGAAGACAAGGGGGTGCGTTTATGTCGCAAAGTCGCAAGTCCACAACATTGGACGCAATAACCACTGGAAGTCGCAACGGTGATAAACTTAGTCGAGTCTGCGCGCTGTCATGGGACAAAGGATTTCTACTGGGCAACAAGGAAATAGGCTAGGGTTGTAAGGACGTATAAATGTGTTTATGAATTTATAGGTACAACATAAATAATATTGGGTAAATAATTATATTGACGTATCAATGGAACGATTACTTCTAAGCGCATAGTGCATGAAATGATTATCATCAGCATCATCATCATAATAAACACCTTTAGTATTCCACTGGTCGGTAGGTACGTGTCTCCTTTAGAAAATAATACACGAAGAATAGTTTAATTTTTCATAGAGAAAACGTCGGTGTATGATCGTTAGTTATGGAATTCTGGCGCCATCTACATAGTGAACCAATTTTAAAACATTGACCTGTAAAAAACAACAAATATGGCAGTGTCTAGGATAATGTTTTTCGAAACAACATAACCACACACAACCAAGAAAGCGATTAATGCAAACAAGTCTACAAATTTAAAGTACACTGAATAACAAACTTGATAGTGTCCCCACATAAAAGTTACTCACCCACTCAAAGTTTTATAACGTTCGTCACGCGACCGTGCGACTTAAAAACTTTTAGCGAGTTGACAGCCCTGCCTGAACCAATTTAATGCTGTAAATCCACAGGGCACACTTACCTCCCTTGAAACTCATGCGATATTGCGTTTTTTTCTAAACCGCAGTGAAGGGGGCATAAGTATGTGGAGGTATAGCTTTACGTCGTTACGAAAATGTTTTACGTGTTAAAATGTTAGGGAAAATAAAAATGTGTGTCGGTAAAATAGGTTGACTTTTTTTCTTGTGTTTTAGCAAATTGTTTGGGATGTTTCGTGTTATTTGCGAATGTAATTGAAGTGCACCTTTTATATTTAGTTACAGAAAATAATTTGTCAAATCGAAGTTAAAGTCAAATATCTTCAAATGACTTGTAATCTTAGCATGGAAAATGCTTAAAAATACAAAAAGATAGTCAAATATTTATTTTCTTACAAATATGGTTACATAAGTAGTAAGCATAGTCCATCATATTTCGTCATTCTCTTTTCGTCGAACTATTATAGTTATAATAAACAAAAAACAAACCGCCTCCAAAAAACACATAGGAACTAAAAAGCAAAAAATAACATATTTACATTATTATTTCTAAATAATTTTGAGTCGGTGCCAAACAGACAATCCACGAACGCCATATTTGAATTAAATGAGTAGTTTGGCACCGACTGTTTTTTGTTTAAAAATAATTTATTTTCAAAGTTTTAGTGGAATATATATTATATTATATTATATTATATGGGGGGGGGGAGCATCTAAATTCACTGACCGGCACAAATAGCGAGGTTTCGGGGTAAACCATTATATCATCTGTGCATACATTTTTTTAAATTTTCATTGATATTTTTACAACCGCTCACCGGATTACGAAAAAATGTTTATGGGACCAATCTGTAAGCACCAGCTTTCGAATAAAAAAAGAATCATCAAAATCGGTTCACCCAGTCGAAAGTTCTGAGGTAAGAAACTTTAAAAAAAATGCAGTCGATTTGAGAACCTCCTCCTTTTTTTGAAGTCGGTTGAAAAAAAGAAAATAAGCGTATTATACAAGCAAATTTGTACCTTGACGTTTTGACCTAAGTATATGGGCAAACTGTGGCAGTATATAAGTACATATCTGTCTAACCCTTTGGGGGATATAGGCATGATGGTATTTTACGCCTATGAAATTCTCAGTAGCACTTTGGATTTGTGTCAGGTTGATGGCAGTTTAAGACCCCCATTTTATAAGGCACAAATCAAGTCACAAAATTCTACCTTTCCTATGAAATTAACTAATTCTCCCCTACATATTACACGCTACATTAAATTAAACAACCCACACCTTACTAAACAAACCAATTTAATTTGTCGCTAACTGTACTAATATACATTCGCTAACAAAATTGCTTGACAGAAATAAAAAAGGTTATTATTAAATAGCGCGCGTGCCTTCACCGAAAAATATGGGGTCCCGTAGGTTTGGAAAATATTGAATCGTTCCCGGGGGATTCTTACCATTTTTGTCTTAAAACCATAACAAATTTCCAGATTACTTACGTCCAGGATAGTCCCCTCACTATCTTTCTTTTTCTGTATTTATTGCTCTCCACCCTAAGCTAAGTTATCGAAAATATAATCCCTCTTACGCACGAAACTTCCACAGCTGATTACTACTTGGCCCTGATAACAGTGTACAGCACTATTGTGGATACACCATTGTAATATAAGATTCTTCAATAGGCGAATTAGAATTGAAATTACAATAATATCTTAACAACATTGCTTGTCACATTTATAACTTGATTACCCTACTACTACAAATTCGTGATTTACATTTACTAGGTACTTATAGTGAAAAAATAAGCGGTAGTTAATAGCATCGAAGTGTTGGATATAGTGTCCACAAAATGATGTTGAGTATTTATGTAAAACTTAGAAGCGCCAACGTAAATATATTCATGACGGGTCGCGGCCATCGGGAAGTGTTTAGTACCTAATTTCCAAGACCACTGTAAGTAAAAAGCCTTAAGCAGATCACGTTTTATCGCAGAACTTTTACACCCGTTAAAGCCAAATGTTCACCATAAAACAATCGTTATACTTTCATTAGTGGATTGCTCATCCACGTTATTATATACGCTGGCGAATAATCTGGGGTTATTTTCCAAGTTCCGAGTTGTGGAGAAGAATAAAATCCAAGTGTAATCCCCGCGAGATTAATATTATTTTATCGCTAACAATAAATAAGGAGTGAATTCAATAGCCGGGCACCAAACGGAATTATAAGTTTTTTGACACACTAGTGGAAAACTTTCACTGAATTCAATCTGCCAGGGATTTGTTCGAACGCTTTTATATTCAGCTGAACAGGTATCGGGCAAAAGTAAGTTTATGATCGTATTTTCTATGTAGAACTAGATTTAAAGATGGATAGTTCGACAGTTCTTAGATTCCTTTCAAGATATATGAGCAATGCTTCTCGAGTCGAGAAATGATGGATTCTTCGATTCGATTGTCTCACATTCAAGTTTTCTGCAACATAAGTAGACAGATTTAGAATATATCATACGTGTTGCGAATAATCTAATATTTTATAAGACCTGAGCAAAATAAGCATCCATCCATCTACAACTGAAACGTATTTCTTTTTTGAATATTCAAATCTATTATGTCTCACTTATTGAGTTCAAATTCAGATTCCATTTTATTATTTCTGATGATTTTACTTTTCAAAGAAAAGTGGGCTTCAGCTCACAAATTGACGTCCATTTATCAAAAACTATTGTACCTATCTGAGAAATATTTCATTTACAGACGAGTGGAGTTATTAATAACAGCATTGTGTTTGTAAATCGGTTAACTGAATAGAGTCGGTAGCTATAAATAAAATTAAACGTAATATTACTCAGTAAGGGGTTCTGAAATGGCAGGACAGTCGATATAAAGATTTATTGTATTGTTTGTACACGCATTTAAACTACATGAATATTGATTATTGTAATAAAACAAATGGTGGTGAAATATTGTCAATGGCTGGTATGCTTGAGTGATTTATGTTATCGGTTCGCGATTTGTGCGGTTTGGATAATCCAAACATCGAATATAAAATGTAGAACCGCTTCAAAATTTTGGTAATTTTTATCCGTCTTTTCTGGAATCCTGAAATGAGATATCTTAAAAAGATGAAATAATTACCACTTCCCTTGCCCGGTCGGGGATATGGAACTCGTGATCGCATCTGCCTTGACTCCGGCAAAAGAAATTATCCCCTAAGAACCTTCGTAGTTAGATTCTCTTTGTACTTAAAATGTAAATCCCGGTTGAGCGTAAAAAAGTGTCAGTTTTCTAACAAGTCCTCGAAGTACGGTAATAGAAAATAATGCTAGTCACAATGGGCTATATCCGTAATGATACTGTTGCCGACCTCTTTAATAATATCGCGCCTATTTTGAACAAAGGCGGAAAATCAAATAATTTGTCCTCGAGATAATATGCCACTATTCGCCACCGAGGTTATTATGAAAAATTGGCAATTTTCATGTGTGTCTTATTTTATGTCGTCACAAGATTGAGTTATAAATCAGAGGCTCTTTTCATTTGTACGTATCATAAGCGGAAAATAACGCTATTCCTTTTTAAATTGGGTTAGTCGTTTTTGAGAAGTTTTGATTCAGTTTCTGATTATCACATTGGTTTAATACTATTGTATTATTATAATTGTCAAAAACTTTTATTGCTCCCTATCCGTCGTATGTTTTAATTAAAGAAGTCGAAATGCTCCTTTATATCAATATCCGCAATCAACAGCTTGAAAACTGACTAAATTTGTGTTACATGTTTATTTCTTACCGTAATCTGACTAGATGATTATAATGAGTAATAATAATCATTGTTAATTAAATGCTGACATGATCTGAGTTATTGTAATAATTTTATGCCCAAAGTGCGGCTCATAGTCGATCACAAAACTTAAGGTCTACGATAAAGAATGTTGAATTTTAATTCTTTCCTTCGAGTAATTTTTATCACCCCGTGTAAAGGACACTACTGATGAATTCTTATCATTTTCAGAACATCCAAAAACATTAGGTAGTTTATATAGTATAATAACAGTAACAAAGAACAAGACAATACTTTTAAGTGCAAGCACTGTTTAATTTTTCAGATTACTCTGACTCTTAAAGCGTGCCATCCTTATTTGTCACATATACACGTGGTACGCATAAACCGTTGGTTCGTTCACCCTTCGTGCTCCGTATAAATATGAAATGCACCCTCACTAAGACAAATTATTTCATTTCCCCGTCCAAAGGGACGTAGGGACGTGACTGCAGGCTTCCATCAAATGTATGAGCGACGCACGGCGATTTAATGTAACGATGGTAATAAGATGGTGGTTTTAAAGTAGTATTATGCCTTTTAGTGCTTTAGTTAATGGTTTGGATTTTACATTTTCAGCAACTGTGCGCATTTGTGATACCTAAGTTCTATGTATTTCTATTTCACAAATATTTTTGTCGTCTGTTTCGAACACCGCCTTGGCCAAATGGCCAAAGTATAGGTACTTTGGCCATATTGTAAGAAAGGCGGTGACCGAAACAGACTGCAAAAAATCTGCCTCATTGACGAATATGATATATGGAGGAGGTATTTTTGTTTGAGTTTTAGGTAAAGACTCAAAAATTTTAGACTAATAGGTTCTTTAATGCTTAGCAAATAAGCAGATAATTACGTTTGCCGTAGGTTATGTTTGAAAAAGTAAAGTAAATTTTAGTCTGCTAATCCCAAGTTCATAACCGAGGGGTCGTACGGAATTATTGGGAATTTCTATGAAACTTTCAGTAACAGCTCGAAGTTTGGGGTTGGCCTGTTTAAAGGCTCAAACTAAAAATATACTTACTGGTGGCATACCTCTACTGATGCCAGGATACAAAAGTGATGGTACGTTATATAAAAGTAACTTTAACACAAATAATACTTTTAGGTGAGATAAATTAGTTGCATCAAACAAACTCATTATACTTTGAATATCAAAATATAAAACATCTAATGTATAAAATTTTCGTGTCACAGTTTTAGTTGCCATACTCCTCCGAAACGGCTGGACCGATTTCTATGAAATTTTGTGTGCATATCGGGTAGGTCTGAGAATCGGCCAACATCTATTTTTCATACCCCTAAATGATAAGGGTGACCCACCCCTATATGGCAAAACAACGTTTGCCGGGACAGCTAGTAACAATATAAAAGGTGATCATCATCATCATTATCGCCCTATCATGTCATATCCTTTCTCAAACAGTCTATCCATCTTTTCTTTGTTCTTCCTCTTCCCCTACATCCATCCACATTCATGCTCAAAACTTTTTGGTAACATGCTGTCCACTTCTACGCATCACATGTGCATACATAAGCGATTACTGCAAATTTTTCAGTAAGCGGAGCCAATGTAAATGAAAAAATAACACCATGGTTACACATTCATAAAATCTACATAAACTAAAACTCATTAACAAAATTAACCCGTTTCACAGGAATAGTTTCAAAATACTGTTTCCTATCATCGACTGACTATAAACAGAACGTAGTCACGTAATATCCTCTCCCCTAATGTCCAAATATATGAAATTTCGGCCCGTCAGTCAATCAGAAGGGACTTTTCACCAGGGAATTTGTGTACCAATAAGGGGCAACGTGAAAATAATAAAGTTAAAAGAAAATATGTAACCAACCCTTATTTGCATAGTACCCTAAAACACGAACACAAATAGCAAGGTTTATCGGCAAATGTATTTTAATACAAGTGAAAATATTGTTTTAGGTCCTGTTTGGGAGAATATGAAAATTTACAAATACTCAATATGTGGTTTTTATTTTTTCTGTCTAGCTGGGCAGACGGGAAAAAAATATTGCTCACTGAAAAAATATTGCTAAAGGTCTACTGATAAACTGTGTCAGAAATACTAAAAGCAGTTCAGAATATCGTTGGTCTAGTGGTCTCAAGTGCGATTACTACGCTAGAGGACTTGGGTTCGATTCCAGAATTGCAGTGTTGGGTTTTTCTGTGAAATTCCCAGTCTGCTACTGGGAATTTCACGGAAAATCCCAACACTGCAATTCGGACTTTGAAGTTGTGCCCGGTTGGCCATCAACCGGGCACAACTCCAAACTCCGAGCTATAGGCTCGGCTGTACTGTGTGTACATTAGTACACCTCTGCTTAACCCTGTGGAAATACAGACATGGCATGTAATATAATGTAATCAGTTTAATTCTCGATAAGAAAGAACATTAACTACCTACTGTAAGTTTCAAGGAAAGTAATTTCATAAAACGTACATAAATTATAATTTCTAGATTTCATTTAACTGTATGAATTATAATAATTATTATAATATACTAGCTGACCTTGCAAACGTTGTTTTTGCCATATTTATGGCATTCTCAGACCAACCCCATATCCACACAAAATTTTATACAAATCGGTTCAGCCGTTCCGGAGTAGTTTGGTAACAAACACCGCGACACGAGAATTATATTAGATGAAACATATAGGTTTCCTCTCCACTCACTTTATTAAAATTATTACTAAAATAATACTTGTTCATTGAAATAAAACTACTTTTTACGGATTTTATCGCGTTATATTGATATTATTTTAATCCCGACGTTTCGGACCCTTTACAGCGTCCATGGTCACGGGTGACTAAGGTGGTAGGCGTCTTGAAGTTTTGATTACTAACAGCTACCCTACATTTCTGTTAATCATTGGCAATCCGATTCACGCAGAACGAGCTCACCGTATCCTTCGGTCTTGCAGTTTTAGGCTTGGATTTAGATTTAATTGAATCTATAATCGGGTTCCAAGCAGGTGGTAAGACCCAGCCATCTTCTCTATTGAAATTTGGATGTTTTTGAATTTCAATGGCCTCACGAATCATCCTGGGTAGGAATCGGTTTTCTTTTGCGAGGACTTGTGGTTGGTCAAATCTGATGTAATGCCGGGCCTTGTCAAGGGTGTGCTCACAAATTGCAGACTTTCCGGAACGGCGGTGTTTGACATCAGCGATGTGTTCTTTTACGCGGGTCCCTATGCTTCGTTTAGTTTGGCCTATGTAAGAGAGACCACAGTCACAATCAAGCTTGTATACTCCCGCATCTTGTAGAGGTATATGACACTTTACAGGTGGTAAAAACTGACTGATCTTCTTCAGCGGCTTGAAGTAAGTTTTAATTGAAGCACGCTTCAAGATGTAGCCAATCTTGTCAGTGACTCCTCTCACATATGGTAGTACTGCAGGTAAGCGCTCGACTGTGGCACGTTTCACGCGGTTTCTGTGACGCAGGCGCGGTATTCGGAGCTTGTTGTCGTGCAGTACTTGCTTGACATGTTGAAGCTCTGCAGCCAGGTGTTGCTCGTCACAGATCCCACGTGCTCTCTGAAACAATGATTTACCGACGGTAGATAACTGTGTTGGGTGGTGGTGGCCTACCACCTTAGTCACCCGTGACCATGGACGCTGTAAAGGGTCCGAAACGTCGGGATTAAAATAATATCAATATAACGCGATAAAATCCGTAAAAAGTAGTTTTAATTCAATGTCTAGTATTCGCGTAAGTGTCAGAAATCAATACTTGTTCAGTTCAAAAATAACATTCGTAATATTTCGTTAAATTTTAACCTATCTAAATGTTTAGGGAGCATTTAGAAGTTCATTCTTAAACCAAGCATTAATTTATTCAGACACTGTTGGTTACAAAGTATGTTTGTTCATCCACTCACAGCTCCAACATTGCCACACATTTCAAAACGTTTTTCTTCCCAAATTAATTTCGCCTGTTTGTCAGTTCACACAAAATTTTGTTTAACGCCGCCACCGTTTGTTTGAGGCCTAAGCGGGCTTATTTCTCTTAATTAATTCTTGCCATAATATACATAACAAGGAGTACTAAATTTACATTACTTCTAGCTGTCTAATAAGCTCGTCGTCTAAGTGAAATTGTATTCTCTCCCGACGTACACACTTTGTCACCGTCAACGTGAAAACGTCCAGGGAAATTGGCCTCCGGTTCAAGCGAGCACAGCCATAATTAGGACTGGCTAATGTTCCGGAAAAACAATTTCATAAAACATCTCATTTCTTGCCGAGCTACCAGGGCCGCATAAAAAGAAATAAGACACTAAATAAACTTCTACTTACACGGTCGGCTACACATTCATTCGGAACCATGATGAAATATGTACGTTTGTACCGTTGTCAAAGCTCGACGGGCCGCATTCCAATTTGCGTGAAAGAACAATTTGCCTAAAGCTTGGACTCGAATTAAAATTGCTTTGGGGTGACAACTCGCAATATTGCAATTCGGAATCCCGCCGCAAATTAACGCGAAATCAGCATGCGCTGTCTTACAAAGGATTTAAGGCTATAATTAATTGAGTTTACGCTTAAACTTGTAAACACTTCACATATTTGGCGCGGCATAATACGATTTGTGGCAAATCAGTCGTTACTGCATTGTTGGGAAATTTTCACGGTCCGTCGCGTTTGTTTCATCAAATATGTATCTATAGACTGACGAATGTCATTCATTTTAATGGACTTTGTTCTACATTTGAGTATTGTAGAGTTGTTTTTATGTTATCGCCTGAAAATACAATCCTATCAGTATTTTTACAATTTTGTAGTATAATAACAAATATAATTATTGGTATTTTTAATTTTAAAAGTAAAAGTTATAGGTATACCTAATGGGTACATTATAGTACTTATGTGCAAAATCGAGATCCTATTATTACCAAGAAAATATGAAATCTTCTTATATATCCTGGGACATTTTTACACAGCACCATCGAGTCCCAAACTAAGCAGAGCTTGTACTATGGGTACATACTAGACAATGGATATATTACTTATATACTTTTTTTTGTAAATACATATTTATAATACATAAGAAACACCCAGATAAATACAAACACTTAAGTTCATCACAATAAATGTTTGTGTCCTGTGGGAATCGAACCACGAGGTCGTGCCTCGTGATCAGCAATCCGGTACTCGAACCACTAGACCACAGACGTCGTCGAATGTTAAATGTCTTAAATGTTACATAAGGTTTGTGTAGGTATAGGTATTTAATGACTATGATGTGTGGATAGCTGAAAAATTGGAATATATAAACTGGACCGCGTTTAGTTAAAGCCAATCAAAAATGTTGCGTCATACGAATTCATAGAACTAACACAAAATATGTTGTGCAATTTGATAAAAAAAAAACTAACTGTGTCAAAACAAAATGTATATCGGCGATACGAATCAAGCAATTACGAAGCCCATTTAGACGTGCCCCACTAAAAGCTGACGTTGTCACATGAAACTACCGAACTGCGACTATTACCAAAAATATCCGATTTTCAGCCGAAAAACAATACAAAAATATCGCAGACTCCAATTGAAATAGGGTTGACCCTGTTTAATTTTTGCTGAACGCAAAAAGTCCTCGCATTAGTCTGTAGTATTCTGTCGGGTCGCGCTCGAAAGTTTCTATATCCCTTTTTATCCGCGAAGCCTTCTATCGACCTAGTTGGACCTAGTTAGACCAGCTGTCAAACTCGGTTATCTTTGCCATCTTGTTTACGTAAAACGTTTTTGGAGGGCTCAAGTTAAATTGGAAATATTTGTAAATCTGTGGTAGTCACCTACCACAGATTTACAAATAGGTACTTTCGATAGCGGAGCCCAATCCGTAGCGCGGCAAAATTTTACCTGTATATGAAGCAAGAAAAATATGAACTAGCAGACACAATGGTAAACAACAAACGACGGTTTTGCATAATATTGAAACATTTACTTGGGTAGCTAATACTGGTGAAACTATCTCTATCTTTTTGCATTTTTTTCCATGCTAAGATTACAAGTTATTTTATCCGCTTATTAAAAATAACTATCTCTGACTGTTATGATGTCCAAGTTTCTTGACTTTGAGTTTAACCAATTACGCTCTAGTCAAGCTTAGCAGAATGCTAACATCAGATTACCATTAAGTGTAAGTAAGTATGAGTTGTCGTCCTTGATGGGAGTCCGGTGGTTGTCGAACTACAGCCCGTCACATTCGTGGTGAATGTTTCTGATCCCATGGCCATAACATGTAGGTTTGTAAATATATACTTATTATACATAGGATAAATTACTTGCGTTATCGATACGAATGATGGACAGCACTAGATTATGAGTAATCCTGTTAACGAAATTAGGCGGTTGTTTTGTGTTCTGTTACTGTTTGAAGTATAAACGGGAATAAATTCGTGGTTCCGTACTGGAGGCCTAGACAAGTTGCATTTTGACATTCGAATCGATAAACAAAATGTATGGAAATGACACAAGCTTTCGTCAAATCGGGCTGTCACTAATGTCATTTACATACATTTTGTTTCTATTCGTTTGTCGATTCGAATGTCGAATTGCATTGACATGTAGGGCGAGGGAAGACTAGAGCGGTTTTTGGATAGTATGAGTCCGATAATATATACCCTGCCTCCATATTGGCAGGGACGCATGAGGATTTTCAGCACCCCAAAAAAAATAACAGCTGTATTTTGTGGTAAGAAATCGAAAGCTTAGATAAATACTTTTAATAAAAGTATTTAAATATTTTTAATAAAAATTTTTTTAGTCCAGTTCTAGGACTTGATTTTTGCAGGAATACAGCCAAAAAAGTATTGAGATAGGTCGAAAAAATATTCTTTAGTGCACATCGATGATTTAATGAACTAAGAAAAGTTTTATATATCATATATTTTATATGATTTTAATGAACTAAGAAAAGTTTTATATCTCATCGTTATCGATGGGGGCGACGACCTCTTACAGACAACCAAGATAATTTGCTATTAAAAACTGAAAAACGTCATGGTCTAGCAAAAACTACCGCCGTTTCGTTTCTGTTAAAACCAATATTCTATTTTTTATGTCTAAAAAATAATAATAATAAATATAGGTTAACTGCAATAACGGTTCTTATTGCTTTAGTTTTTCCTGTAGTTCTAGTGTGATTATTCTGATCACGTGAGGAGGAAAACGGCACTACACATATGTACACAGAACGCACACAAAATGAATTAACTCTACTGTAATTGCACCGAACACATCCATTACTAATTCGAGATAACGCTCACGCACAATTATCTTCGGGAACGTATTAAGATAAGCTGGTAACGGCTGGCGCTCGTTTTTCCTACAGCTCTAAATGGATAAATTACTTGCGTTATCGATACGAATGATGGACAGCACTAGATTATGAGTAATCCTGTTAACGAAATTAGGCGGTTGTTTTGTATTGTGTTACTTTTAGCGTTTGAAGTGTAAACGGGAATAAATTCGTGGTTCTGTACTGGTATTTTATTATTCTTAAGCTATAGGTATTCTATCTTTTTGTATTTTTTTAAGCATTTTCCATGCTAAAATTACAAGCTATTTTTAATGAAGGAAAAAATCAGCTGGCGGTAGAATTGTCGCTACGTCACCTTTAAGACGTAAATTAGAATGTGAAGGAAGATTTCGAATGGCGAGCGGGGCTCGCGGTAGCTTAGTGGTCAAAGCGTCTGGTGTACCGAAGCAGGAGACGCAGGTTCGAATCCTGCCCGCCAGCCTATTTTTTCCTTCATTAAAAATAACTATAGGTATTCTCTATTAATGTTATATTATATTATTTTGCTTGCATACGAAGACGACCAGAAGATGTTGAAGTTGGTTATGCTTCCAATATCATCACGGTAATCACTCTAGTGACTTGTAAAACTTAAGAGAAGTTTTACAAGTCACTAGAGTGATTACCGATTATCTTGGAATGTTATCCGACTCTTATTTGAGATAGAGAGTATAGAGACGTTATTTCGTTATTTATTCTCATATAATTTGATATTATGATATATTTTCATTGTAACTACTACTACTAACTACTCACTGTTTTTGCGTTTACCCACGGAAATCCTGTGGTTTTTGCATTATAGAAGAAACTCTTATACAAAATTTAATGCTTCCAGAATCGAGACTAATTAGTTGAAACTGTCAGTCGCTGTATAATAAGTAGAATAAGTATGTATAATTACAGTTTTTCTTATATTTTGTTATGCAATATTCAAACAAAAATGTCGTTATATAGGGTGTCTATATCTTATACGACCCCATCACAGTTTATGACCAGTTACTTTTTTGACTAGCCTGTGATGACACGCACATCTTTCATTTCCCCATAGGCCGCAACAAAAAATCCGCTGGGGATATTTCCATAATCACGCGGCAATTGACGATCGCGCTATGATGTTATTGGGTCCTAAGGGAATCATGCTGACCATCTTTTCAAGTAACCGCCCTACGTTACATCGAAAAAGAAATTGCAAAAATCTAGGAAGAAGGTTTGCTGTTTTTTTTGTGAATGCGCGATCGTAACCACAGTCGTGACGATTTAAATTATTATAAAGTAAATAATTCGTAATATTGATAAAGTTTTTCAGCCAAAATGAATAATAGTTACGTAATTAATTCTAAATAAAACATAGTAATATTTTTTTTTAATATTTTTTAAAATTTTGCTTTAGATCTAGGTATTTTCCTTTCCTAGGTACGTTCGGAAACACAAATCTCATAAGCACTAATTTAGGCCATACAATTATTTGTCTCATTCGGGAATCGAACGCAGGTCACTTGGCAGAGTACTAAGCTGATTGATTGACCACTACACCACCCGGTTCGATCAGAATAGTAAGATAAGCGCAGTTAAAGCCTACTTATAAAGTCTAAACAATTAAAAGATAAGTTCGTAGATTATTTCTAATTACACAGATGCGATAATAAAATCAAGTACTCACAACAAAGCAATAACTACACATATAAATTTAGTACTATCAATTAAAATCTAACCCTACGTGCGCGCGTGACTAACATTGAAATATGCAACTGTCGCGAATGTGGACTGAATGTGATGGCAGGCTAAATTGTTGCGACCGTTTAGTTCTGCTCGGTGCCCTCTGGTTATGTGCGTTAACTGTAGCTGCAGTGGTTGTACGTATTAGAAGTACTATTCGAAATTCAAATCGATCAAATATTCGGAGAGCGACTATTCGGTTTTGGATATTGGTTTTATTGGTTGCTCGTTGCTTTTGAAAGGGTTAAGTGGAATTGAGTAAAATTATTACTAGATAATAATTATATTTTAAGCGAAATTTACTATAAGCGCGTATAATTTGTTGAAATTACTGTTAAACTTGTAATTAATTTTGTTAATGGATGTAGGTACTTTTCTCTTGCAGATAATGTATCGGATAAAGGTTTTCATTAACTTCACGTGGAAATACAATTTTCTATTACTTTTATGTGAGTTGGTAGAAACGAGATTATTTTCACAATATCAGATAGGTACTTAAAGGCCCAAAAAATCGGTAGAAAACTACAAAACAACAATAAAAATATTATAGTTTTCCATGAGAGTTGCAGCTCTATTTCGATTTATGTCCTGTTAATCTGAATAGGCTTGCTGCTGATTACCTATAGGGCACCTAAAACATACCTACTGGATAACTGTTAGTGTACATTATTACTTTTCTGCCTAACCCTTCGAGGGACACAGGCGCGGTAGTATGTATTATATACTTTTATACCTTTGCAGCAATGATAGAACCTGTTTAGGGTAGGTATGTATACAAGTGCGAAGTTGTAGCTCCTGGTAAAAAGCTCAAAACATTCAACATAACGTACCGAGATATAACCGGTCTTCTATTATGAACACAACACAAAGTTCCCTGCTTTAGAGAAATAAATTACGCAAACAATTAAATATCGGCAATAATGCGAACGTGGGGTGCGACAATTTGTCTGGTCCGGCTCGTTGGGGTAGCTACACGTGTACAGCATGTTTGAAAATATATTTTCAAGGTTTTTTACCAAAATGTATTAAAATGTTATAAAAGACTGGTATTTTATTCTAGTAAGCGTGACCCCTACCCTAGAGGCCTTCGTTTCCATTTTGAGGTCGAGCAAAGTGCTTTTGGGTATTTCTATAAAATTCTCAGAAACAAAACGACCGGTTAAGTGACAATAGGCTCATTCCATATTACATGGGACTTAAATATACCGGCAAACATTACACATAAAATATATATGTGGGTTTACATTAGTTAACCTCTGTCTAGTAGGCGGAGGTACGAGCAAAAATATATATACACTAACAAAAGTGCTAAAGCGATTGTTTCATGGATGAACGATTCCAACTTTAAGATGTGAGATGATTTAACACCAATGTCACTATAGTATACTGTGTTCGTAATATCACAAAAGTACTATTAGTTCTATAGGAGAAAATCACTTTAGCCCTTTTGTTTTTTTTAAAACATATTTATTGCGTAATAATGTATACATAATGGTGTTTTATATTTTTTGGTAGGTTTCAACAGTCTACCCAATCGAGTGTGGTGTAGTGTTAGTATAGAGTATACATGTTTTTGCCCGTGTACATCATTAAGTACCTATTATTATTTTTCTAAAGTAGGTACTAAGTTGTTAAATGTTGTTTTCACAAATTTGTATTGAAACAACCACACCCTGTGCGTTCACAATGTAACACATGCATTGCGTAGTTAATGTAATTATGAGGCCGTAACATAAACGGGCTTGACTTGTTGCGATTAGAGATTGTCTCTAGACAGGGGTACAAAACTTTTGGTATAAGCTGTTGTCTTTCTGGCGTATACAACTACACAAGTAAAATTAAAGTTTGGTAAGTAAGCGACATTTATTGAGTCGATGCTGAAAGTAACCTTGAGAAAAAATTTATATTTCTGTAGATTATTTAAAATTTTACTTAATAATGATTTTACTCAGAGTTAGGATCCGTGCTCGGATAATGCCAATAGACTCGCCCTTGTCACATAGGACCTAAAAATACCGGCAAACTGTAGGTGGAGGTACAGCACGTAATGAACACCTACAGTTGGCGTGATGTTTGTTAGCGTCGATATTTATTAAGGAAATAACCATCCAAAAAGAAAACATATTTTTTCCCTCATTTACTACCAAATGTTTGCTACCCAAGCAAGCAAATTGGAGGCAAATGCCTGTATTCATTGGAAAAGTTAATGAATCTTTCCCCAAGTCCGTGATCCATCCCCCACTCTATGACATACACGAATTGTTTACATTTTGTATTTTATTTTTGCGAGCTGAACTGAACTAAAAACAAGTATTGAGAAATAAAAAAATCTTAGTAGATAAAAAAAAAAACACAATGATGTCTCTCTTCTAAAACTATGATTCATTCTAATTTTAAATTGGTATCTATAATACTGTCAATAGATGTCAATATCGACATATTGTTAGAGAAACTTTGTGTCATCGAAAAACACATCACCTTTGAAAGTTTTAGCAGTCTGTTTGAACGACTGAGGTAAAAAAATCTAGTACTAGATATGACATGGGAAATTTCTTTATAGAGCACAAAATACCCCGAAAGAATACTTAATGAAAGTGCTTTTTATTCTTTCCGAAAACACTTTTAACGTCAAACTAACGCAATGAAAGCAAAGGGTGCACGTTCGGGGCACGTGCGTGCCTCAGGCATCGACACTGAGTTAATGCACACTCAGCTTGCGAATTACCAATTCAATTAAATTTCGAATGTTAGTAACGGTTGTGACATTTCCTGGGGCGAGAGTGTTAGTGGCAGACCTAAAAATTGAGGGGTTCGCATGTCTGAATTGGTTTTCCTCAGATCGAATTATTAAAATCTTGATGATAATAGTCATCATTTGCAATGAACGGGGTAAAAATGAGCAATTCTGAAAGTCGTATCATTAAGCTAGTAGGTACTAATGTACAGTAAGTGGTCATTATCATGTAAAAGATCGTATTTGCCTGCACGTTACGCGCGTATACATAAACATATACTTAGTGATTTGAAATTTAATACCACTATCTTCGTACGCCGTCGGCGTCGCGACATCACAGCACTGAACGATCATAACATCGCTCTCTTTCCGACTAGATAATTATGAAAGAGTACGATATTCGAGATCATCTATGTATGCAAAATGTTTGCCATGAAAAAGGTCGTTAGTGATTTTCATAATTTTTACAAGTCTATCGCATGAAATAATCATGGGATAGACTTGTAAAAATGGCAATGGACTTATGACCGCTACCGTACATCCAAAGTTTGCCGTGCATCAAATGTTTAGTTCCCATGTCATTAACAATTTAATAAATTAATCAACAATGTTTATAATTCTAACAACATAGTGATCTCCAAATAAAATATATTTTTTGCAAGCTTTTGACCGCAGCTACGTTCGCGTTATTGTGGTAACAATAAAAAATAGCACTCGGAGATAATAGCTAACTATCAGTGATGTTCTTATAGAATAAAAGTCCCTTATAAAGTAAAGAGAAAAAATAAACTATCAGTGAAAGACTTCAGAATGGGAACTTTAGTTCCCGAGATTCAGACATAGTATACAAATTCACCTATTTATGATATTATTATAGATATACACAAATTCTAAAGTTAATTTCCTCTAACAAGAAGATCTTATAGTATCACATTCGTATACCATGGCCGGCAGTTAGCACAGCCTCCCTTATTAATTGGTCTATTGCAGTAAGTAATTGCCCACTGAAGACTAACTGGAACCATTACTGTGCTGGTAGATGCACCAAACTGCAGGCATAACTTTATTAATTGCCGAGTTAGGAAACCTACATAGTTAATAGTTCTCAAATTATGTGTTTCGGTTATTATTGTTGTGGAACCTTTGAAGAGCTATCAAGTAATTAGAACAAGTAAACAACGTAGGTACTATCTCGCTTGTATTTCTCGCAGGGTTAGCCAGGGGTGTACTAATTAACTCCTTTAGTTTGCCGATATATTTAGATCGGGAAATCTCACCACGGCGCACGCGGTGCATTTTAGCTGCGTGGATTCATTTGTTTGATACGTGGGTCTACGTTTCCATAAAATTTCGTTATACATATAAAACGAAATTGTATGTATACACGCTAAATAACATTTCGTTTTATTTTGAACAAAACATTTTCTAAAATAAAACTAGCCTAAGTTACTCCTTATAACATTAGTTATCTGCGAGTGAAAGTCCCTTAAAAATCGGTCCAGCCGTTTCAGAGATTAAACAAACAGACAGATTGACTGTCGGACAAAAAATTTCAAAATATTTTTATGGAAGTACTTACCGTATATACTTTTATATACATTTAGTGAAAAGCTGTTAGTTTGAAACTACAAACAGACAGTTCAATTTTATTTATTATAAAGATTCCAGAATGTCATGTGAGTATCTGACTGCAGTTTATATTTATTACATCTTTAGTCTTTAAAGTTATTTATTTCATATGATAAACGATAATAAATTACCGAATAAAACAGTTATTCGCAAACGTAAAGCATATTTTATCGTAATTTAGTTTGGAATTAGTAATAATTCGCAAGTAGCAATAAAAGTCTATCCCATAATCAATGAGTACCATAAAATTATTCGCTAGATGATGGCTCTTAAACCTGCACGATAATCATTTCATAGTGAACTTATATGGTTTCCTCTCATAGCAATTGGTAACGGATTGTAATATTAAATAATTTTGAATCTTCTATCGTTACATTAACTAGCGGAGTATGAATTCGGAAACAAGAGGTATGGTTAAAACCTTATTTACTACCAAATTGCTACCAAATTTTACTTTTACTTTTACATGCGAGCATATTTTTTTCCCAATCCGTGAAAAATTCCCCATATCTTTTTTTAACGGATGCCTCCGTAACAATAACTATGTGTGCAAAATTTCAACCCAATCCGCTTAGTGGTTTGATATGTGCGTTGATAGATAAGTCAATCGCCTTTCTTTTACAGATTCTCTGCTGTTAAATCATTTGTCTAGCCGAGTGGTGACAAGTAATCTGAGCGTAAAGTCCTCGATACGATTCTTTGGTATTAGTGGTTTTTATATTTCGGATTTCTCAATACCAGCTTGAAGTTATAATTTGTATATGTGATAATGTCTCACCCTCTATTGGATAGGACAAAATTAAACATATTTACCAGTAAGGACATAGACAACTTGCAATTTGACATTCGAATCGACAAAAGATTAGAAAGAAAATGCATGGAAATGACATTACCACTAATGTCATTTTCTTTCTATTCGTCGATTCAACTGCAACTGCGTCAAATTGCAACTTGTCTACAGGCCCAGTAATAATATATGACTAATATCTCTGCTTTATCGCAAAGCCTGTCAGTCATACCTAATGGTAAAATGATGTTGTCTTCATCGTTTTCCTTCTTTACACCGATTGTTGCCTAATAAGGAACTATTACGTGGTCTAATGTGGTTCATTACATACATATAGCTTGCTAGACATAACGGGAGGTCCCCGAAATGAGATGCGTAGTCCCCGGCTGCTGTCACATTCGAAAGAGAGATGTGAATTTTATGCAATCCTGATCTTAGATAAGGCAGAGAGGAGGGTGCTGAGGCCTAGATAGCCGCTTTATTTTAATACGAACCGACAACAAATAACGAATAAATATTCCCTTTTTTATTGTTGAGTTGTGACGCGAACACTTTGATTTAGGGTGAAATGAGAGGGGCTCTCTGCGACGAATTGTGGTCGAGATTATTCTGGATTTATATTACAGTCGCTGTCAGAATTCGAGTGGTATCAGGTTTCATCAATATTTTGAGACCGTTGGTGAATTGGGTTCTTATATTTTTGGCAAATTGTTTGATCGAGCACTAACATTTTATTCGAGCGCGCCAAACTTGACGGAAGGGGTGACGCCAATATAAAATTCCAATATAGTTCTGAACGTTTTATGTTGGGTAACCCCGTTAGCATTCTGTAAGTTGATTTTTAGAAACATATTCGTGTCGTGTTTTTAGGTACTTTTAGGTACTTAACATATTTTGTTTTTTTTTTTATATTACCTAGGTAGAATGTACATTTGTCTAAAAAGTAAGCGCTAGTACAGAATTCAATAAATCCACGATTATTATAATTATGGAAATACATAAATACTACCTAATTAAATTCTCCACTAACAGTAAGCACCCAGGTATTGCCGATTTACTTTTCTTATAATCTTGTGTGTAGCAAACAAAATGTATGAAAAATAAAGTAAATATTGTTCCCAGTTCCTGCAAAGATGACCAAAGTAAACAACGTATTACCCGAGGGGGAACCGTCCATTACCTAGTAGTTTCCTACACGTGTTTCATGGATTCAAACTTTTAACCCACCCCCGGCGCTATAAAAAACAATCGCTTTTATATGAAATAAGAAACGGACCCGTTGCACTACGGATACTGAAAATTCACTTTTTTATAGGAAGGGGAGACCAGAAATTATGTTCGGGTGATATATGGAGACACTTCTCTCGGAATTTAAACGTCCCGTTTTCGCAACGGTTACTTACAGTGGCTAGGTAGGGCGGGAGTGTGACCCTTAATAAATTCAGAATAAAGGAGTGCGCCAGAAAAATTGTTTCTTACCATGAATGTTTTACGACTGCGGTTATAATTTCCCTGTAATTGAAATTTTCTGGGCACGAGAGAAATTTGCGGAGACACGAGAGAAAGCTGTGTACCTGCGGGTTACTGGCGATGATCTCTTTTTTAAATCTATGGGAATTTCCCTAATCCCGTCTTAGTGCTAACCTACGATGTAAGGACCACCTACCTACCGGGGCAGCCTCGCTATAAACTTACTTTACTTATTCTTTTACATACCATCACGCCAATATTCCCCGAAGGGGTAGGCAGATGCGTACTAATGTAAATTTTTCCGATATATTTTAGGTCCCATATTATTATATGGGACCTAAAATACCAATAGGGGGCGAGCCTATTGCCATTAACCGGGCACAAATCCAGACTCCAAGCTGCTACTGGGAATTTCACAGAAAACCTAACAAGACTTTGCTCGACCCGGGGATCGAACCTAGGACCTCTAGCGTACCAGTCGCGTTTGGGAGCACTAGACCAACGAGGCAGTCTACTTCAACTATTTTTTTGAAGGAGAAGTATTTAGAAGCCCAATGTTTGGTTTTGTGTCCAATAAGCAGGCCTGGCTTGCTCCTATTACATGGAAACCAAAACCTATTTGGGAACAGAGGATCTAGTCGCGGGAGACCTCATAAACATGCAATTAACAGACATTCTATGATATACAGAATTTATTTGTTGTAAACCAATTTTTCTAATAAACCATATCACTTACTCACGACAGTGGTAAAGTTTATCTCGATCACAATTGGCTATCTTTCTTCCTGGTAGCAGATTCTGGTGATAAAGATTGCACGACTGATTCTGTTCTCGTCGCCGTGACCCTAACCGTATTAGAAGTCCCGGTAAGTGGAACATGAGAGCCGTTTAATTTATCAACTTGTTCCAACGAGTCTGGCTAGTTTTATTTCAAGGATTTTTTAAGAAAGTGCAGTAGAAGTCTTGTAATTTGTTCAATAGTTCAGGGATGCTGCTTGAAGTCGTAGATATTATAGGTATTCTTTGCAAGCCCTATTTATTTTATTTACAGCATATTATTTTTTTATATTTTACTTTTAAAATGAATATTTTTCTATGAAGAATTGAAAATATCGCCGATTAAATTAGTTTATTTTTGCTTGAAAAATAATATTTTCGAAAATAAACAATACAATACAATTATGATAAATTACGAAAAATATCTCAAAATTTAGTTATCAAAACGTTTTTATATCAAAAGAGAGATGAAAGCTTTCACCTAAACTTCGTTTCTTAGCAAATAACATCTAAATTCCACATCCATTCTTCACTAACATCTGTAACGAGTTAGCCTCGGGGTATAGCCGAAAAGTCAGACACCGCTCCGCAATCGAATTATTTTTTATTTCGATCAATAAACGGCATTGGATTCGTTCTGCCCGCGCCACGCGCCGCCTTCGGCGATACTCCGGGAGTCCTTTAATGCACAACTCCAGTCTGTCCATTTGTCGAACGTACGAACTAATAGAGAAATTCCATTTAAAAACTTACGTTTTATACCCGGAGGGAGTGAGTTTATTGTACATTTTTAATGTTTCGAATGTATTTTATGTGGGAAATCTTGTATCTCTTATATGTGGATCAATAACTTGTTTACTTTACCTTATATACAATACTTGGAAATATAAAGGTTATTTTAGTAGTTTATTGCAGTAGGTATGGCAGGCGTCATATAATTAAGTTATCCATCACGCTGATTAACATTACCTTCAAGAATTTTCCTTAAGCGATGTACCTCGTGCTTTATTTATTTTACCGTTATACAATAAATAAAATGCAAGTATAAAAATTATACTCATTTTTTTGCGAAAACATTTCTCACACAGGATATTATAAAAATACTTTTCAAAGTTATTATTATGAATGAAGTATGAAGACTTAATTTTCTGTCCAAGCTAAAAATGTGTCGTGGTCGTCAACGGTGAGAAGGGTCGTTCATGCAAAAATTATAAGACCTCTGAAAAAAGTCTGCGTCCTACAAAAAATATTTATACACATTTCTTAGCATACAAGTCTAGGCTGAAAAACCTTAATATTGAATTCATCTTGCTTCGCCTATATAAAGGGAAAATTGAAAGGAACATTTTCGGTAAGAAAAAAAATGCTAACGAAAGAAAATAATAATTTAATAAAAAATACTGTTCTTCATACATCAGAAAGTAGCTTCATTATCTTTTTGACTAATTATGAGAAGGACGTCGAAAGTTCTAATTGAATTCAAAAGACGACGGCTTTCTCGGTAATATTTTTTTTCTCTAAAGTTCGGGGCCTTCCACGATCTCTAATATCTATGCTAATAATATACACTAATTAAGGAGCCTCGGCTGTGACATTTTTAAGATAGCCAGAGAAATAAAATGTCCGTGATCTGCAAAAGTTAATTGGAATCTCGATACTATTTAAAATTAAAATTGTTAATAGAAGTTTACCTACCAACTCAGTTATAATCTCAAAACTACAATTTGGTAATGTAAATCCTTAAGAGCAAACTGTGGCCGTACATCAGAAAGATAGGTAAGTACTAACTTATCAACCTATCTATCCTATAGAGTTTTAAAAGAGCAAGATTATTACCGCTAACCGAACTAAAATCTTAAATCCGAACTGCTGTTGAGAATTTTCTAATAGAAAATGAAACCTTAAGCCTCACGCTTAGCAGCTATATTTTCAGCTACAAGTACTAGACTTAGTTCCAAAAAGGACAAACAATCGAATAATTTGACTATCGAATGGAACCAAATTATGAATTGACAGAACAAAACAAAAATTGACTACTATTAAGACAGAACACTCTTAAAAACAAAACACATTCAATTTAAAAAGTACTATGCTCACATGAGTACTTAATGCTTTTAGCCTCTTTACAAGAAAAAATACCACCTCGTTTTATTTTTCACACCACTCCCGTACACAATGTATGCTTTAGAAATTGTCACATCTTCATTCTTCTTGTCACCCTTGGCATCCCTAACGACATTTAACTCTACAGACATGTCTTCCAAAGTATATGTAAATTGGTAAATGTAATAAATTGCATATATTTATCTGGTAATGGGGCTTTAGCGTAGGGGTGGGGCAGTGACGGATCGATTGGACGGATTTGTACTGCTTAGTGAGTTGCTTTTAGGGATGCTAATTTTGGATCTGTGATTTTGTACGAGATAGACGGTACTTTACTGCCAATCGCCAAGCCAACTTACATAAATAATAAATTATTATAGTATTCTGTAGTATACAATTTTTTTCAAGATTGTTATTGCACTGGAGCACAAGCTCTGTGTCGCGGGGATTTAATTAATAAAATAATAACGGACATAAAGTACGCCCAGACTCGATAAAAATTCTAATCGATTCTTGATTCGATTAAATACGCAAATACGTCACGATATACGCCGCGGCGAGGTGTAACCGCTACACCAATCGTGCAGTAAAACAGGCTACAAAATTATGTTATTGAGTTGTTGTTGTCGAAATGAAACAATACTACCAACCCTCTATCGTGGTCAGTACACACTGTTTCACTGACAACCTACTGTCAAAATATCAGTATTTTGACAGTGGGTAGGAGGATGGTCTGCTTTGTATGGTATCAGTACCATACAAAGCAGACCATCAAGCAACATTGAACAAAGAAATAATCAAAATATTTATGAAGTGCACTGGGATGTTGTTGGATATTAAGCGAGGCTGCGACATGCGGGCGCACTCCAACATATCTGCAATCGTTATCAAACATTCATTGGGGGAGGTATTGACGGAGCTTGTTACGTGTACTGTTGGCAATAGAGTAGAAAGATAATAGTTTGGTTGTTGCCAACTATTCCTCCTTTATCGACCTCTTACTGTGTTTTGAAGTGTCTTTTGAAGTGTCTCTTGAAGAGCTGTCTACTGACAGCACTAGACTCTTTTGTGTTAACGGCGTAAAGGTTACCACCACCATTCTCGACTTGGATATCCTGTATGATACTCTAATTCTACAAATATAATAGGTATGTAGAAGGCCTTTATGCTCCAAAATAATTATGCTATCCCAAAATTATTATAAAATGGGTTACATTTTAGGTACTAGCTCAAAGTTATGAACTGATCATAGCAATAGCAACAAAATTTCATTCCAACACGTAATACCCTAACTGACCGGCTCACAATAACATCGTTATCTCAAGTCATACATTTTGCACCATCAGTTATTATTGCCACACCCAAATTGGTTTCACCGCACCGGCTTAAAGGGGAATAAACTACAGACGATAATTAAACCAAATTATTCCATGATTATATGCACAAACTAATGGGGTTTGTCAAAGGGCTAACGACCCATGGAATGGGTATCAAAGACAGTTATGTATATACCTACCTACTTACTAGTGAAATTATTAGCGTGGATAAGATTATTGGTACATAAACTGTGTATGTGCGTAGGGTTGGATTAGTCGGGATTACACAATATTAAAACATGGTAAAATTCAGTTAAAGAGTAGTAAAATGTTTTCACTGTTCTTCTGAAAGATGATTGGCCACTTGATACGAAACGAAAACTTAAAAAAGAAAAATTCTTTATAGCGCAATTGAAGGAAAGTTAAGAAGGGGAAGACCTAGAGAAGTATTATAGAATAGGTAAAGAAAAAAGTGAGAAACAGTTTTATCAAGAGGGCAAACAGAAGGCAGAAGATAGAGAACAGTGGTGATTGCTCCACCAACAAGAGCTGAGCTCATAAATTAAAGAAGACTAAGTGTTCATATTGTCTTAGTCAAACATAGCGATAGCGATCCGCCCTCGCTTCGTTTCGGGTAGTATTATTATAATTTTATGTAAAAAGTAGGAACTTAGGGATAATGTACCTTTCAATTCAATTCAATTTTCAAAATCCCCCTACAACCTTACAAAATCACAAACTTTACCTCTTTGTACTTATATTACTATAGAATATAGTATTATTGACGCCAGTAAACAGTTCAGTGACAATTTTGCTAAGAAACTTATTTTTTTCTTATCTAATATATAAAATTCTCGTGTCACAGTTTTAGTTGCCATACTCCTCCGAAACGGCTGGACCGATTTGTATGAAATTTTGTGTGCATATCGGGTAGGTCTGAGAATCGGCCAACATCTATTTTTTATTCCCCTAAATGTAAGGGGTAGTCCACCCCTATATGGCAAAACAACGTTTGCTGGGTCAGCTAGTACACTATATAACTTTTAGAGGCTAAAATACAAACCTCACATCTACACGAAACATTTAGTTTTTAAGGTTATCTACTGGTACTCAACCAAAATGGATAAAATATATAAATGCGGTTGTTTAATACATTAAATTGATTGACGTGACTAATCCGAACCAAGATTACAGCCTAGATACTAGTGAGGGTCGTAGCCAATGATCATATGGGTAAGAGAAGGCTAGACAGTATGGTTTTTAGTCTGTACTCGGACCGATTTGACGAAGGATGCTTGAGGATTTAGGTACCACAAAAAAGGGTCTGCAAATAAAACTTAGGCAGAGTGATGTGAGAAATACTAAGACATATTCATATTCCGTGGAAAAGGAAAATTGAAAAAAAAGACAATGCTATGATTACAAGTTTTTCCTTCATTAAAAACAAATATTATTACTTTTTTTAATTTTAGCTAGAGAGAGACAGCTTTTTTTATGACGGATGTAGACTCTAGCTCAGGAGCTTTTGAATCTTAACCGGGCTTGGTGGCGAGGCACCTTTTGTGCCTCCAGCCATGGACACTTATAAACTAAGCAACAGCAGCTAAGGGCGTCCCCTAACGGGACTCGGACCTCGGCTTGGGGCGTTGCTGGGGGGACAGCTAGGGACAGCTGGATCTGGGTAAAGAGAGAGACAGCAAGATGTGCCCTACTTTTATAAGTGGCCTCTTGCATTAATGATTATTGGTTTTACTAATTTCAATATTTTTGTAGGAACCAATTTGTTTATAAGTGGCATAACGTGCAGGGTCGTTCTGAACGGCTAATTTCAGACACGCAAAGTTAATTCGTCAGAACCTTAGAATATGGCGGTAAAACTATTATACAAAAATGTCAAAATCACCAATACACCTGTCACCCTATACATAAGGTGAGTGTCGTACGAATACACCTAATATGTCAAATGAAACAAGATTTTTTCTCCCCTAGAGCAACAATTTGAATCGCTACGTGTCAATAATATAAAGAGGGCTCCGATCTTTGTTTCCCCATTGCAAAGTCTATTCGATATAAAGTTCGTTGGAAGTTTTTTATTTTTGAATTTATTACAGTAATACTTTTTGATTTCATTCAAGTGCATATGACATGATTGGGTTTGATGGTGTGAAAGTTTGTGATATTACTGTTTAAGTTGATCCGCAATGTATGCAGAAAGAATTAGTGTATATTTTTTCTTTTCTAGACAAGGAAGGGCGAAGGATTACGTCATTGCAGTTTAAGTGGTCGCAAGAGTGCTGAGCATAAGGTCCAGTTCATACAAAGGGGTATTGTGGTTTCTAAGAAAATCACAGAAGTTTCTATTAGTGTCCTAGAATGGTAATAGGCTTGCCTTTTTGCGTACACAATATACATAAAAGTACCTTTTCAAACTAAGATTAGTAAATGTGTTCCCTTTTTTTGGTAGTGACAACTGAATAAAACAATGATTAGTGAATATTTCAACTTAAAAAAACGTTCAACAATATCATTTTAAGTTGTCCACTTGTGAAAAACTTACTTGATTACATTGAAACTACAAAGGCCTCCGACATTTAATTTAAAATCTATTGTCACTTTATTTTTCGACTCAACAATATCAAAAGAACGATTCAACAATATCAAAAGAATACTGAAAAAATTAACTGAAGAAGTGCAAAAGTAATTTCCATTGAAAAAACTCAGACTTTTAATGACTTATTATTTTAACTTTATCATAATAATTTGAAATGGATTTTCTATGTTTTAAGTCCAACTGAGCATAAAACTAACCTAATTTATGCAGAAATAATCAACGAACGCATCTAGATATTAAAAGTTTAGTTTCAGTCTATGCACGTGAATATTTTGATACCGCTAAGTACTTTTAGATGTTTTGAAAGAACTGAAATCCTATTAGATATTTTTATGAAATTTTAAAGTAATCCTATTATAAGTGTGGAAAATTGAAATTCTACGAAGAAATAATATTGAAAAACATAGGTATTGCGTTTTACTTGATGTATTTTAACATAAACTAGACTTATTAGTTGCTAGTAGAGGAAAAAAGGATATCGAAGGGGTATCAGCTGATGCTGGATCCCTCGGAACATGTTTGTAAATTAGATTACCTGGACACTCCTAGTCAATCATCACCAAAAGTCATGAGATAAACATTCTAGCCTAATGGATCAAAGTCAAAACAATACCAACATATTAATATAATAGAAACACTTTTATCCTGATGAGTAATTTACGCCAACAACAGGGATCAAGGGGGCTAACGACAAAATAACCACCTTTATAAACCCATCAGTCGCAATAAAGCAAATGTTATACACGGAAGCAGGCAAGGCACGCTCCTATTCATAGTATGGACGGTAATAATAATGATCAGAGTTCCTGTCGCCGGTCCGGCTGCCACCATCGGAAACGTTTCACCATTGATTTTTCCGCAAATAATACTGTCTCCAAAATTTCGTTTCGGCCTTCATTGTTTCCAATGTCACCCCAGTTCTCCCTACGAACTAACGTCGCATGGTTTTGAGTGCATTAGATTCGCTCAAACACATTCGCTGTCGGTTTCCTGGACACGTGACTCCAAATATAAAAGACTTCACGCCTGATCAACTCACCGATATAGATGTGAATGGAATTGCCCTTATTGTGTAATATTAGGAGGGTGATTTGGAGCATCAAATGTGGGTGCAGATGAATCAGTTTTCATATTAAAAATAGACTCAGATTTTGCTACAAATTTGTCAAACACTGCGATACAGTACCGATAGTGATTTATTAACATCTGCATATTTTATAGACGTCGTAATCAACTTTGACGTTTCATGTAAATCTGTTTCGATCCTTTTTATCTGGAGCTCTTTTATTGTCGTAATGTGATTAGGAGAGGCCCCAATCGGGGTACCCTCTTTCTGGAGGGCGCTAAATAAGATGCGACGTTTTCCGCCTCGGGCACCTTTGATAGTACTTTTTAAAGCTGTGTCACGAATTCCGAACCTCTCTTTTATTGGTCGCCATTATGATAATTACATTAAGGGCCGTCCGTTTCCGATACTTCGTCTTTCGAATTTGTTCTGTTGTTTCGGTAAGGCGTTTGTCTCCTGAATATTGAGCAGCTCATTTGCGAAAATCGCACCTATTCTCTACGTGACACTTTTATTCCTCAAAGTTGTTCGGTATTAAGTTTCTTAGGCTGGAATCAAATTATCCGTAATTAAAAATTTATTCACGCAGTTGATTGACACTAATTAAGCGAACGTTAATAATAATAATAATAATAATAATTTATTCATAAAGTAACATGACTCAATTGTGTTAGTAACAATGTTTCCTTACACCTATGTTAGTATATTCCTATTCTAATCACTTAAACCTAAAACATATTCAATCACTGCCACATGCCTAACTCCGAGGTGGACAGCTTGCAGCAGCGACTCACATAAGAACAATCGAGTCGGCTCGCCACACAGCGCAGAATATGGTTGGGGCTGGCCCGCACGCGGCGCACCAGGGAAGCGCATCGCTTTCTCATCGTTGTATAAAAGCAGTCGACTCGAGCTTCAGCGAACATCCCTGATGCACTACAGAAGCGGGGCAACCCCATCAATATCCTGAACGCATTGTTGTATTGAACGCGAATGATGCTGTACGATTTCTGCGTATAATCAGCCCACAGACTGCACGTGTAAAAAGGTGTGCAGTATGCACGGAACAAGGTTATTTTAACACCCCGTGAGCAACGTGCAAATCTGCCAGCTATCATATTTGCCCTAACCGACAGCGCCCTCCGCTCTCGCTCAATATCATCATCATCCTTCATGCCCGCGGTCAAGACATGTCCCAGGTATTTAAACTTGAATACCCGTGTGAGCGGAGTTCCATTCAAATGGACTGGTGGCATAGTTTCTGGACCCTGTCTGCCGCCGGCACCAAAGACCATGATCTCACTCTTACACGCATTGTAGACCAAACCATGACGCTTAGCATACCCTTCACAGATGGCCACTAGCCTCCTAAGGCCACAAGCCGAGGCACTCAGCAGAGCCATATCATCGGCGTAACTAATATTGTTCACACACACCCCATCAATGTAACAGCCGGCTCGCTCTCTGCTGAGCGTCTCAATCAGCTCGTTGATATATAGATTGAAGAGCGTGGGCGAGGTTAGCCCCCCCCTGTCTCACACCGCACTCCAACCCATACGGCTCTGACAAGGTCCCGGCCCATCTAACTTGGTTGCTCTGGCCTCCATACCAGCATTTTAAGGTGCTTATTAGTTCAGATGGAACTCCCGCTTTCTTAAGCTTATTCCAAAGGATACTGTAGGAGACCAGATCAAATGCCTTGGATAGATCGAGGAAGCACGCGTACACAGGTGTTTTCCGGTCTGTGTAGTACTTGACAGCCCACTTTAGACATAGGATGGCACTCTCAGTGGACAGCCCAGCTCGGAATCCGAACTGGTTGTCTTGCAGTTTAATGTAGTTATTAAGTTGTCTATTAAGTAGGCTATCAAGCACTTTCGCTATTACTGTAGCCAGGGAAATAGGCCTATAGTTTTTTATATCCGCGATATCGCCTGTTTTATTTTTAACTATAGGCACTACAATAGTTCTAGTCAACTGACTGGGCAAATACTCATGACTCATACAAAAGTTAAATAGCATTGCCAACACTCTTGGTAAATGAGGACCCGCGTACTTGAGGTGCTCGATACTCAGACCATCATGACCCGGAGACTTTCCTCTGGACATGGCGGTGATGACACCTTTGGTCTCCTTGACGAACGTTAAAACGACGGCTCGATAAATCTCTTCAAATATACAAATATTTAAATTTTCTACTTCAATTTCTCTTATCTTTCAAAATAGTTCTGATAAACTTCAAAATACACGATTTCAAAGTACTTAGAAAATCTTGTTAGTGTTTCATTTTAAGACAAGACTTTCGACTCATTAAAAATATTTAATAGTCTCAAAGTTTGTTTTAAAGTACTTGTTACGCATAATAAACACTTTAAACTTATCTAGTGTTAATTTTTTATTCAAGATTTATTTGCAACAAATAATTTGCTGGTATGACGGATATTTATTTGCTGACTACAAAGAGTAAAATCATACACTTGCGTGCGAAAAACTATCCTGTTATTATTTGGACAGATACTTATTAATTACTACGGATAGATTATAAATATTATTATTACTTACATACATGAGTATATATTCACTTATAATTTACTCAAAAAAATTGTAGGTACCTTTTATAAAATTTTAATCATAATTTGAATAACTTTTGTTTTATAAAATTAAAAATGGTTTAGAAAAAATATGCCTATGGATACGTGGTATGGGGCACCCGAAAATTTTATTAATTTTTAAACATTTGGCATATTTACTTTACGAACGAAAATTCATCCTCCAATCCTAATTATAAATAGTATCAAATTGTGAAATCGAGTTGAACTCCTCAAAGGACAAAGCTTAGACTTCTTTGTTTGTCTTCTAAAATCCCGCTCTTTGGTAATCATTTGATTGACAATGTTCTGTGATATTGAATACAGTAAACATTCTTAAAATGTCTACACAGATTTGATTGAATCGCAACAACAATCAAAAACAAAAGTTGTTTCAATTAAATTCCATTTGTTTATTCGCACGAATGGAACTTTTTTGTTTGTTAAAATGAAACGTTTATATTTATTTTCAAAATACTATCGTCTGTGAATGTTTTTTCTAAACGCTACTATTTACGCTAAATTTTTTTTCTATTAGGTGAGTACATTTCACTTATAAAAAGTAATGTAAACATGAACAGGCTTTATAGTAAAACAATGCATATTTTATTGAACTTAGAAAGCTTTTAGTACATACAAGGTAATGGATTTATTTATACAAGCATCGTAAAGGACACTTTCTAAGGATCTAACTAGAATAGTTAGTATACTCTTATTGATATGAATGAAACATGAAAAATCACATAAAACCGTATTTTCAACCGGCTTCAAAAAAGAAGGAGGTTCGACTGTATTTTTTTTCATGGGTTTACCTCAGTACTTTTGATGATTGGTGGCTGGTGCTTACAGATTGGTCCCATATAAATTTTATAGAAATCCAGTGAGCGGTTGTAAAATTTTTTGTTAGAAATCATAATGTAAGTATGTACCTACCTGTTATTTTTTGCTTTTTAGTTCCTAGGTGTTTTTTGGACGTGGTTTGTTTTTTGTTTAAAAATAATTTATGTAAAAAAAATTGTGATCCTCGTACTTTATTAGGCTACTAGATTATTATTATACTTAATGCTGAAATATTAAATTATTAATGACATCAACGGTAATATTATTCAAATAGAGGTAGAGTAGGAGGTAGAGAGAATAGAGGTAGAGAGGTCAGGTAGAGGTAGGCCTAGGAGCATAGCCTGATTCTACGTAGATATTATTGCGTAGATATAAAAAAAAACAAAGTGCCAACAAAAAAAAATAGGCATTCGGACTCCAAATCGTGACTAAAAGCATTAAGCGTGTCTTTAAGAAATTTGCATTTGAAATAAAAGCGTCTCCACCCAAATCACATTACCACAAATTTGAGGCCAAAACGTCGCGTCATTTTGGTGAACACTTTCGACCACGCCCGTAGAATAAAGTGCTAACGTACAATATCAATCGCATTGGGTTTTTGCGAAATCATTGTTATAACTAAGTATGTCGGTGAGGCCGCCTCAACATACCGATGTTGTGACTACAATATATTTCACTGTGTTACATTTGACACGTAATATAATTAAATAAATAAATAAATAAATATCCTGGGACATTTTACACAGCACCATCTAGTCCCAAACTAAGCAGAGCTTGTACTATGGGTACTAGACAATGGATATAATACTTATATACTTTTTTTTTGTAAATACATACTTATAATACATAGGAAACACCCAGACCAACACAAACATTTATATTCATCACATAAATATTTGTGTCTTGTGGGAATCGAACCCACGACCTCGTGATCAGCAGTCCGGTACTCAAACCACTAGACCACAGACGTCGTCGAAATTATGCTATGGCAAGCTATAAAGCCAATTAAAACTTTTGATTATAATTAAGTATCACTGCTTTCAACTATTGTGTGCTATTGTTTTTATACCGTGTCTTTGTAGTAGTGTATAAATAATCTGGCGTGTTTTTGTCAATGATGTGTTTGCCCGTAATTGGCATATATTATATTAGAATATTATCATAAGACTCAATGTATCTATTTCCATATATGCTGTGAGCTAACCTTATATAAATAAATAAATAAATAAAACTAGCAAAATGGTTATATTTTACTCTTTACCTGGTTATCGAGCAGTCAGTACCACTCACGGGCTGACTCGTTGGCCTAGTGGTTCCAAGCGCGACTATTCTAAAGGTCCTGCGTTCGATCCCCGGGTCGAGCAAAATGTTGTTGAGTTTTTCTGAAATTCCCAGTAGCACCTCGGAGTCGGGATTTGTGCCCGGTGATGGCAATAGGCTCGTCCCCTATTACTTAGACCTAAACATACCGGCGAAATGCGGGTGTACATTAGTACGCCTCTGCCTACCCCTTCGGGGAATACAGGCGTGATGGTATGTTATGTTACATTTTACACGTAGGTACTAAGTTATAATGCTACAATTACTAACGGAAATTATACATTAGTGCACTGTGGACTGTTTAACTAGGTAAAAACAGAAAATAGATTAAATAAAACTTTTAGTTAGTTAAGTTATTTCTTCTACAATTTAATTAAGTTTCGGTGACTGTATTCTAAATAAGTGAAAATATATAAATGTGCGATGACTTTCGGAGTAAAATGCTCAGTCACCTTAAAATAATTTAAGTTAAGTGTAACAGTGAGACTACGAAATTAGATAAATAAACTACTTCAAAGTTATATAACTATAAAGTATTTATTTAAATAAGTGAATTTGCTGAAAAATATTACTGTGTTTAGAGAAATATCTCTAAGAACCTTCCTCAGACTTCATCAAACACAACAAAAAAGGAATCATCCAAATCGGTTCAGCCGTTCTCGAGTTTTGCGCTTAGCAACACATTAAGTGATTCATATTTATTTATATAGATTTATTCCTATTTAATTCGTTAAATCTTAAAATCGTAAAATAAAATTGTAAGTAATAATACACTTACAATGAAATTTAACGATTTCTCGTTCTTACTGGAGTAGTTACAACACAAAGCCGTGAGTACGAATTTAAACTGTTATTAATTCGCCTATTAAGCTACATTAAACCTTTGTTCAAAAACGAACGTGTCATATTTACAAAAACACAACACAATTGCCACATTTATTTGTAAAAAACAACTTTAAATCACTGTTTGTTGATAGATGCATAAGCACGAACGGTTTTGTTGGGATGGGAAACAGATAAAAAACGAGTAAAGGGCCCAACTCCATCCCCTTAAAACGCTATTTTCTTTTTATATCAAATGAACCGTGAAAGTGCGGGCGAGTGTGGATGCTGCGAGTTAGCGAGCCGATCAGAGCCTAAACTTCAATAAAAACATACAGATATACCTCGATGCGGGTTCAGTATTATTTTCGTTGAGGAGATATTTTGTTTTAGTACTTAAGGGCCATGCAATTATTCGATCAGTTAGTTATACCTATTGTAATTGTTTGTATTGTTTGTAGTAGATATTCTTAGGTAAGTAATCACTATATTTTATTAATTTCAAGTTTAGATTTTTATACGATCTAATAGTATTTTGTTGACAATGAAGAAATGTATATATTATTAAACTTTTTTCGTAGGTAACTACAGTATAAGAAACTGACTGTACATTTAATAATGTTAAATACTTACTTCGATTTTATACTTTATTATTATTTATTATTTACACATGTCTCAGTTGGTACATTTGATAGGATTTTGATATGGTCATATTGTGTAGCCTACGACTTATATAGCTATAAAATAAATAGCTCCTCATATTCCGTATAAATACCGGCTTTATTATAAAGTGCATCAACTTTTTAATACTAAAACAAAACACTCCTTTTGAACAACTCCACAGCTTAACTTAAAACCTAAATATTGTTGCAGAAATTTTATTATAATTTGGAAACTTTTACTCCTAAACTTTATTAAGACGGCAGGTCATAATACGAATGCAAAGACAGATTTGTCAAATTGCTAGACGTCGTTTAGAAAATTGCTCTTTCTAGATGCAAAATACGTATTATCAGTCAAGACTTCAAGAGTCAACTTAGTTCACACCACAGATATATGTTCGAATAGATATGAGTATATTTTATAAACCACAGTCACATTACGTGCAAATAGAGTTAGCGTGGTTTAGTTTATTTGGAAATTAAAGTTATATATGAGCACTAAGCCTTTGGGCGATTAACTGCATGCAATATCGTGGCTTTAATACAAATTGTAATAATCAACATTTTGTACAGAGTTTTGTATTCAAAGGGAGAATTTTTCAAATATATTCAAAACTACTTATCTGGCTCAATCGACGTTGTCCTGTCTTAATTTCAATAAATTATGTAGATGAAAACTTCTAACTTTAACTATCACAATAATAAGATGATGAAACAAATTCGTAAAACATTACAAAATTTAGAGTAGTTTATGTCGAAACAAATTCATAAAATAAGGAACGAAGAAAAAGTTTTCCATTTGCCATCGAATTAAAGCCTCGGATGCATTGAAAACATCTCGGAAAATCATTCGCGCACCAGCTCACCTGTGCCTCGGAATTAATGCGAAAAGCCTTTTGTCTAGCCTCCTATTTAAAAATGCATGAGAAAAACATTTTAAACATAACTCGAGAAAGCTGTTAGCAAACGAAGTTGGAATTTATTTCCAAGTTTTAACTACACAAATAAGTTCTTAATAACTAAAGCAATGCCATTTTCTCAGTCCGGGTAAACCAACAAAAATTGTCGTACAAAAGAAGCGAAGTCCAATTTAAGAGGAGACGGGAACTTATTATTCCTTATTCCATCCTATTTTTCTCAACAAGAGAAACTAATCTAAAGAAAATTTTCGAGTCCCTGTGAAGAAAATAAGCTTATAAGGAAGTGCAGTTTGCTTGCACGAATACCGCCTAGGAATGCCGGCTGGCAACAAACTTTAAATTAAAGTTTTTCAAGGAAATAAGAATTTTCACATTTTCATTCGGCCCGCAGGGTGTTATTAATTAAGTTTCAGATGCAGTCTCATGTTTACTGAATACAATAGAATACATACGTAGCATAATGCGCAGTATCTGCACACAGAAGTTATAGAGTATTTTTTTCGATGTAATATAGATTTAATATGCATAAATGCGATCAATTCATTAGCACTATATGAATTTTAACGTTATACCTAAGACGTTAATTATTATTATATTTAATGGGGTATAAAATAATAAAGGCCTACCATAACAACAATTCATTTTATGTTTCATTCATGGTAAAGACTCGATGAAAAAATTTATGATTAAAAATCAATCAAATCAAATCAAAATCATCCACATGTGATTTTGATTTGATTTGATTGATTTTTAGAGGTGCCTAAAAACAGCAACTGCCCATCTTGAAGCCGTGGCCATCAAATTCGCCATGACATTTATAAAGGAGTTTTGAAACGATCGTACATAAAATTGAATACATAGGAATATTTTTAAATACGTTAAATTGGTATATAAATACTCATGAACTCAAACTTAAATATTTAGCTATGATATTAATAGCTCAGCACATAATCCGAACAGTCTGCTTAATCAATTTAAGGTTGAACATGTAAAATGAAAGGTTTTCATTATCCAAGTTACTTTTAAGTTGATCTCAATTAATTTTCGTTTCACTGACTCACGTCTTCTTACACAAAGTTTTCTTTGTCTAATGAACTGCAGGTAACATAATGTACAAACTTTTGTACTTTCTGCCAATATTCTTTGATATTGTACAGAGTTTTAAGATTCAATATTTTTGGTATCATAAATTGTTGGTTTTACGATGACGTTATCGTCGTATGGGTTTGAGTTTATTTAAAAGAAGGTCAGTACTGTTAAACCTCCAAAAGAAGAGTACCTAAGTTAATAATTTAGTTTGAGAGACATTATCCTTTTTTATAAATAAAGCTTAACAATTAGATTTCAAAGAGACATTTATATATTTATAATTCTTCTGTACGTGTTTCTCTCTGAACTTCTTCTAAAATCTAAACTTATCGGTCCGACCGGACTGACTTTGATGAAATGTGTTTCAAAATTAGACCCGGTAGATGGCGCTGTGAAAGAGAAAAGGTAGGAAAATGTCTGTCGGATTTGCTAGTATGTTTAAGCTTTAATTATCGACTCACGTGGAGAGTATTTTACCGTAATCTAAAATAAATAAAATCAATTGAAGTTAAATTTAGAAAAACATTTCTTTAAATGACTGATGAATGATAAAATTATTCTGATAATTTATTTGTTATTGATAATTTACTATAAGCAACTATACACATCAATTTATTGATGGAAAAGATATATCGCAATATGCGTTTGAAAGCTAACTAATACAGCAAATGCACAAATCGCATAGCTCTTCATGCACCGTTGGCTAGCATCGGACTGCAATGCATCTCCCCTATCGCGATATCGGTACATTTAATATCATACATTAACTTTAATGGATTGGCCATTTTGTGATTACCTCTGCTTTTTTCTTTTTCTATTTATTGGCCATTTGCGTTATTGGTCTGTGAGGTTTTCTGGTTTTCGAATTTTGAATAACTATATTCATATTTTGATTTAAAGATAGAAGCGGTATATATGCATTTCATTGTATTATATTTTACAAATATCTGTTAATTTTCCACTCATCTGTTGCTTTGGAGCTAGAGAACGACGACGATGACGTCTGTGATCTAATGGTTCGACAGGTTCGAGTATCGGAGTGCTGATCACGAGGTCGTGGGTTCGATTCCCACAGAACACAAATATTTATGTGATGAACTTAATTAACTGACAGTAAGACAAACCAAAATTGTTTAAGTATGTATTTACAACAAAAGTATATAATTATTATACCCATTGTCTAGAACCCATTGTACCAGCTCTGCTAAGTTTGGGACCAGTTGGTGCTGTGTAAAATGCCCCAGGGGGACCTCGGGCATTTTACTATTATATTTACATGTATATATTTCCGTATTTTCTTTTTGTTTCATGTTAAGTACATATTTCAGTATTTTCTTTTTATTATTATTTGTTATTGTAAGCTTTCCTAAAATAAATAAATAAAATTAAGCGCACCTACTAATTTTGTCTCAGCATCACCCTATTGTCGACTGGTAGAAAATGCTTTAGGCATTCAGTCAGCCTCTGTAAACACATGCATAAAGACAAAAAAAAAACAAAGGTTTAAGGTTTATTTTCTTGCCTTGCACGAAGCAAAAGTGTTTAGAGCACATTTTATCATACATTATGTGTGTGATGCGTTCTCCTTTGGGTAATCATTCAACAGAACGGCGATACAATTGAGCTATTTACTATCGTAGAACACTTGTTTCTTTTGCGTCTATAGTGTTATATTCTCGTGGGAAATTATACGCTGAAATGTAAAAGCATACTTAATAGTTTTCGTCTTATTGATATGCGTATTCTCTCAGCGAACTTGAAATATGGATGAAAACTGGAATTTGAATATAGTGTCATAGTGTTTGAGGCTTTTATTGCTTGAACATATTATTTTATCCTCTTGAGAATGAAAGTACATCGATCAACTTCAGAGAATCAACGATATTATAATGTGTGTTGTATGCAATTTCGTCCACTATAAACATTTTATTAAAAATATTGACTGCCATAATGGCTAGTGACTGCTGCGTTAGAGGTCTAGGGTTCGATTTCCAGGTTGAGCAAAGTTATTGGATTTTTCTTGGAATTTCTCAGTAATAGCAGAAGCATTGGTATTTAACATTCCGACAAACTGTAGGTTTTAGGCACATTAGTAAATTTCTGCTTTAGCTTTTGAAAAATACACAGGCATGATTGTATGTTATGTTAGGTAAAAAAGGTATTCTGAAAACCCGCAGCGATTGTTTTTTTTTTAGGACGGATATAGATTCTAGCTCAGGAGCTTTAGAAACTTAACTTAACTTAAACTTAACTTAACTTAACTTCCAAGAAGTTAACCTAGCTTGGCGTAGCGATTATCACTGTCAAATCTGTTAAATATTTTGTATAGCAGCACCTCTAGCGATAACTTGAGGAACTACTTACTAATCACTACATGTAGTTGGACTGAAACTCAATTCCAACAAGAAATAAAAACATTTACTCATAAACAAAATCTAAACAACAAATCACATTGAAATAAACGAACTTTGAATCGATTCTATTCAAAAGCTTCCAATTTCAACTCGATTCGTCAGTGAGGCTTTTTCATCATCAATAACGATTTCACGCTATGTAATCGCTACCAGATTTCCGAAAGCGTCAGTAGTATTTTATACATTGCAATACTGCGGTACCTTTTTATCACATCGTTCCCACATTGGAGCACGTTTTAACACTAAATTCTACCGTGGGCCATTTAGCGGACTCCCATCGTACTACGCGGCTCGGTACATTTTACGACCGAAGCTTGCATTATTGAAGCGCTTCTGTACATTGAAGTGAAGAATCTTAATACATATGTGAAATTATTTATAGAATCTGTTTTCAGACGGCGCCTGTAGTGGCGGTGAGTGTATTTTCTTCCTGAAAAGCAATCGATTTTGATGAATTTTTGAGCCTCTAGAATAACGTAATGCCCTTTGAAGGAATAGCCAAAGGTGTACTAATGTACACCCACAGTTTTAAGGTAAGTTTTTAGGGCCTATGTAATAGGCTATTGCCACAAATACCGGTCACAAAAACAAACAAAGCTATTGCGAGTTTCATTGAAAAACTCTACCTTGAAATAAAACTACTTTTTTACGGATTTTATCGCGATATATTGATATTATTTTAATCCCGACGTTTCGGACTCTTTACAGCGTCCATGGTCACGGGTGACTAAGGTGGTAGGCGTCTTGACGTTTCAATTACTAACAGCTACCCTACATTTTTGTTAATTGTTGGCAATCCGATTCACGCAGAACGAAAACTCTACCTGGAAATTGAACCCAGGTCCTCATGCTAAGAAATGAGGCAGGTTAAAACTTTAGAATTCATTTTAATAGTTTTACCTCATCGATTAAAAGGGCCAACTGAGTTGCTAGTGGGAGTTTCCTAACAGAAAAAATCGAAAAACATAATTACGAATAACATTTCCGGAAAAACAAAAGCGATAGTGGATAATTATGCTGTTTTAAAAGCACTTTTAAAATGTTGACTCGAGGTATATAAGGCTACACGTCAAACTATACAATTCCAGTATAAGTTGATCTCGCCATGTTTAGGATTTCCATACAGAGAGAGCTCAGCATATAATGAAGGTTTGCCTTACATACCTGCCTACCTACTGATTGTCATGCTTTCATTGTGAAACACAATGTACTGAGCTTGTTGGTATTTGTCCGTTACGTGACTAAACACATACGTTTACACTAAAATTTCCATGGCACCGATAATTTTCTATTTTTTGTTCAATTTATTTTTCGTGGCGCACGCAATCTTGCGGCTTGGCATGTCAATAATGACATTATTTTAACATTATTATTATAATAATGCCTGTTCTCACGTTAGCAAAACAAATAGTTAACACAGTACATAACTGGAATCTGATAAATGTATTAACTTCATTACTTACGTTACTTTGGACACGAACATAGAAATCCTTTTATTTACGGAAATTGATAAGCGGCCGAGTTTGGAAGTTACACAAAAGGCGCGGTAGGAAAAAGTCGGTTGGCCTCGCAATTTTTCCCTAACTGTATTTACCTGAGTAATAACTTTGAACGAAGTTTTTAGGCTCGCGTGGGAGAGGCCGTGGCGAAACTTGGCGAGGACGACTATTCGGCAAAAATGAAACTAAATCAAATTAATGTTACCGACGAGTTGTGTTTCTTTAATTTGAATATTGGATCCGTGCTCAGCGCTCGGCACTTTGAGTAGATTAAAATTTTATGCCAGATGCAACTGCATTTCAAATATTTGCGCGAAAGTAGTTCTCAAGCAACAGTTTGTATGAATAATGGTAATTCTCATTTATGAAAATGGTAATTTTGTAGAGCCATTTTATGGGTTGGTACGTCTATGATTTTTCTTGAAAACATTATGCTCTCAGATAACTTTTTAAGAACACATTAATAGATATTCAAATGAGTCCATCTTGCATAACGCTTTTGGGTCAAACAAAAAGCGGACAGTCGGTAATGAAAATCGGCGTGTACACAGATTACAGTTTCGATCACTGGCCGTTTAGGTTGTAGTACAAGTCATAAGAGGAAGCGATTTATAAACTAAGTATAATAATATAGGGTATTGAATGAATTAAGAAATCAAATTGAATCTTTAATAGTCTATAAAACCATATAAATCCAGCTTGTATTATCATCTTAATATCTTAAACGTTTAAAAAGGCGGAGAATTCATTTAAATTTATGAAAAATAAATAAAGTCGTTATTTGATCAATAGATATAGTTATTTGGAGAGCTCAGTGATTATTGTCATTGTTACACTATGGATGGGTGACTGAGATAATTCTTAGTACATCAAGAATCCTTCTTTCTCAGAGAGTAAGTAAAGCGGTCGTACGTCCGTCGGTACGTAGGTCTCAGTGGTTATAAAAACACGTAATTGATAACATTAGTTTTCAGTAGCCCAAAAAGCCTAACAATCAATTATAGACTGATTGTTAGGCTTTTTGGGCATCCATCTCATGGGAAATAATATCCTAAAGATATATGTTAAATACTGATATTTTAGTTGCAGTATTAGTATTGACTAGAAACCGATTCCATAATAGTTTGGAATAGGCTAGAAGTATTAATCTATAGAAATGGAAAATAGCTTTTTACGCTTAAAAACTACGAAAGAAAAGTAGTATTTTTCTAAATCGCTAAAATCTTAGGACTTACACGGTCTACCTTGTGCTGGACAGTTGGAAACGTATAATAGGAAGTTATTTCTTGCACAACCGAGAACCGACCGACTCACTCCATTTCTGCATCAGTCGCTATAATGAGATAAGAAACATGGACATTTAGGTCATCGTGTTTTTAGTGATACCTAAAAATATTTTTTACCCTTTTGACTAGGTATAGGAAATTCTAGTAGGTAGTTAGTTTAGTTAGTTATTGACTTCTGTCAGTATGAGTGTACGACAGTGATGTGAAAGATATTTTCCCAATAAAATATTTTGTATTTGTATAAAGCATTCAGTTGCCTCGCTTGTTTAGTGGTTGTTAGCGCGACTGCTACGCTAAAGGTCCTGGCATTGATTCCCAGGTCGAGCAAAGTGAAATTGAGGGGTTTGCTTGCTATAAACTTCTCAGTAGCAGCTCGTGGTTCAGATTGTGCCGCCTATTACATGGGATTCAAATATGACAGGCAGACCTCTGTCTTATCTCTCAGAGAATATAGTAAAGGAGTGATGGTACCTATGTTATGTTATGAACAATTCAATCTTAGCTATATATATACCTATCTATACGTCTTACTTATCAATATACATATATCTACTGTCTTGTCTATTCTTGGACGCCCTAGCAAGACATCAGAATGTGAAATAAAAACTTCTGCACTCTCACACTTCTTCTCTCTCTTGTCACACTTCTGCATCACAGGCACTTGGTCTCGGTTTTTCTATATTAAACAATAATAGTTATTAAATACTAGATACTGAAAAAAAATATTTACAAAACTTTTTCCCTAGTTATTTTCATAGCGAATGTTTGAATAGATTTTTTTTTTTTTTTTTTTAGGACGGATGTAGATTCTAGCTCAGGAGCTTTAGAATCTTAACCGGGCTTGGTGGCGAGGCACCTTTTGTGCCTCCAGCCATGGACACTTATAAACTAAGCAACCGCAGCTAAGGGCGTCCCCTAACGGGACTCGGACCTCGGCTTAGGGCGTTGCTGGGGGGACAGCTAGGGACAGCTGGATCTGGGTTGAAATTATTTAGGGACGAATTTAAAACTACTGGCTCGGCGCGGGCCGGCTCGAGCAAGGGACGGGGAGGGGTACCGTTTCGGGGTCTTCGCGACGGGCCTCGCCGGCGAGGACGGTAAATCGGATGGCGTCGAGCCTGTTTGAGTGCTTCTTGTGCTACGGTAATCGGGTCGTCAGGGTAAGTGAGTGCGTGCCTTGGGCGGCGCACTCTACTTATCAGAGAGGGTTTGTAGTCTACGCTACTGACTACTAGGCGGTTTGGGTGGAGGGGGGCCTGATCGAAATAACGCTTGGAGGCGCGTTTCATGTACTGCTTGATGGTAGGCAGTTTTAGGTCGAGGTGGAGGTCCCTATTGCGCACGAACCACGGGGCGCCCGTGGCTTTGCGCATAAAACGGTTTTGGAGGGTCTGCATCCTATGGATTGCGGGACTTTCAATGTGAGCGAATACGACGCTCGCATAGGTCATGATGGGGCGAATACACATCAAGTAAATTCTCACCTTGTAATTAAGGGAGAGTTTACTGCGCGCATTGAGTATGCCGTGCAGGCGGCCGAGAGCGAAAGCGGCGCGCGAGCGCACCGTCTTTATGTGCTCTCGGAACGAGAGTCGGTGGTCGAGAATCACGCCCAGGTATTTGGCTTTTGGTTCCCAAGGGATCCGTTGGCCGAATAGGGAGATGGGTTGGACTTGAGCGGAAAGATTGGAACTCTTGTGGAAGAGAACCGCTGCACTCTTGGAGGGATTCACCTCAATTCTCCATTTCCTGAACCACTTTCCGAGGGCAGTGACCGAGGCTTGGAGGACTTTGGTGATATTTGTTAGGCTAATGCCGGAATAATAGATGGCCGTATCGTCAGCGAATAGGGCCAGCTGTGACTTTGAGCTCTTGGGAATATCGCTGGTGTACAGCGTGAAAAGGAGCGGAGAGAGCACGGAGCCCTGAGGGACCCCGGCTCGGATAGGATGAGGGGACGATAGCGTACCACCCTCAATGCGATAGCGAAAGGTGCGGTTTGACAAGAAGTCTCGAATGATGAGCACGAGACGATCCGGCACATTGAAGGAATACAGCTTGTATATCAAGCCATTGTGCCAGACTTTGTCAAAGGCTTTCGCCACGTCAAAGAAAAGCATGCCAGTCGTCATACCGCGTTGGAAACCAGCGCTGATATGTTCGACTATGCGATGCACTTGGTGGATGCAAGAGTGTTTGGTTCGAAAGCCAAACTGCTCGTCGGGAATGAGATTGTGGGATTCGGCAAAGTCCTTTAGTCGGGCATAGATTAGACGCTCATAAATCTTCCCTAGGACATTAAGGAGACTTATGGGGCGATAACTGGACGGCTCAGTCCTGGGTTTGCCGGGCTTGGGGATACCGATGACGGTGGCTTCTTTCCACGATTGTGGGAAGATGTTATTTTTTAGAGCCGCATTGAAAATGGCGGTCATTAGAATAATGAGGTGGGCGGGGAAGAGCTTTACCACCTTGTTGGTGATGCCGTCTGATCCGGGGGCTTTCCTGGATCGTAAATTCTTAATGATTTTCTGGACTTCGTCCACAGTGACAGGGGGGACGGAGTCGTCTGGGTCGGGGTCAGGGCGGGAGGAGGGGGCGGGACTTACTGGGGCCGTAAGATTATCGGGGGATAGAGAGAGGGTGACTCTACGTTCGACTTCGGCGTTCACCTCGTCTAGGTGGGCCTGGTCTACAGGTAGAGTGCTGGGCGAGCATTGTGCCTCTAGACTGTCTGCTAGGCATTCGGATTTTTCGTCATCGTCAAAGGCCGGCCTTTGGTTTGGTCGATTCAGAGGGGGCATGGTGGAAACTTGGTCGGATTTGAGTTTCCTAGTCAGATGCCAGAAGGCCTGGTGGGTGGGCTCCAGGTCCTTCAGCAAGTTGTCCCAGCGGGCCTCGCGCAGCTCACTTATGCGTTCCTTTACAGCGCGCTGTAAGTTGCGCATGTGAGTGCGGTTCGGCTCGCAGGGAAAACTATCGTACGCTCTGATAGCCGCGTTTTTCTCCGTCATCAGCCTTCGCACATCCTCCGGCAGATTCCAGCGGTCATCAAATTCCTCTGGAATCTGTCGCGAACATTCGTTCAACACGGATTGTACGTGACCAGTGAGGGAGTCAATCGCGCCCGTCGCGTCGGCTACTGACAGCAATGAGTCGGGGATGGCGTCCAGGTGAACGGATGAAGTCGACTTAAGGCGTTCCTCGAGTTTACTCCAGTCCGTTATCACCTTTGTTGGAGCGGGCTGACCTGGGTCTAAGGGATCTGTCCTAGGGCCTAGTTTGATGACCACAGGTCGGTGGTCGGAGTCGAGCTCTTGTAGCGTCTCCAAGGAGCGCAAACCTAGGTTCACGTTCTTTAAGAGGGCTATGTCGAGTACGTCAGGTCGGTGGTTTACGTCAGCGGGAAAGTGGGTGGGCGTCATTGGGGCGACTATGTCATAGTTAAGCAAGGTGCTCAGATTATCCAGCTCTCTGCCTCTCTGGTTGTTCGAGTGGCTGTTCCACGCGATATTTTTCGCGTTAAGGTCTCCAGCTATGATAACTGAGTCACCTAAGCCTAGGAGGGTTTCAAGGTCGGGGCGGAGGTGAAGCCTAGCATTGCCAGGTGGGATATACGCCGATACGATGGTGATCGGTTGGTGTCCGGTCATGCCTACTCGACATATCGAGGTCTCAATATGCTCGAGGGTTGGGGGTTTGAATAGAGTTTACGAAAAAATCTTATCAGGCGGGGCGCGAACAATTTATTTCCCAAGAGTGTCAGTACATATGTGCTGACTCGGGATCCAGACACGCCCTATTTGTTCGTCTGATGAGCCCCTGGACTAATTCACGAGGTAGCCGAGTAAACACATAATTATGCAGGCTAACATACCATCACGCTTGTATTCCCCAAAGGTTAGGCAGAGCTGGACTAATGTACAATTGTACATCCACAGACCGCTGGTATGTTTAGTCACAGAATAAATAATAACAGAATGGCCACTCTCCGCCCCTCCCTAACGTCAGATACCTCAGGTCCCCCGCATTCTGCCTGTGTTCTTGCCAGACTGCCAACAAACCCTACGCACCGTCACGCACACATTTGCACGTGTACAAACGTAATTTTGACAAGTTTGACATTTGGTATTGTAGTGTGCAGCTGTATCGGAAAGTTTGTATGGAGTGTCACAGGTGTGGTTTAGGTCCCATGTAAAAGGGGGAGAGGATAATGCTTTTAACTGGACACAGATCCAAATTCCGGGCGGATACTGAAAATTTCTTAAAAAAATTCAGTAACACTGAAATAATTATTTCAATGTCTATTGTCTAGTTTCCACGTAAGTAGAATTAAATAAAAAATAAAATATCCTGGGACATTTTTACACAGCACCATCTAGTCCCAAACTAAGTAGAGCTTGTACTACGGGTACTAGACAATGGATATAATACTTATATACGTTTTTTTTGAAAATACTTACTTATAATAAATAGGAAACACCCAGACAAACACAAACACTTAAATTCATCACAATAAATGTTTGTGTCCTGTGGGAATCGAACCCACGAAATCGTGATCAGCAGTCCGGTCGTCAGTATCAGAAACTAGTCTATCAGTAACACTGTTCGACCTAGATATCGAACCCATGATCACAAACATAGGTGTAGCGCTTATGACTACTAGGCTATTGAAGTATATGTTTTATCCTTATTTTTATTCTTAGGTCCTATTTCACCACCTCCATTCCATCCTTCACCGATCGCCATTAACTGCTGGATAAAATGGAACAGAATTTGTATGAAACTATCTGCCAAGTTATTTATACTTTCAGACTATTTTATTATAAAAAAAAACACGGGGAACCCACATGATCTTGATTGAATTACTAAATTAATTATTATTATTAATTTCTGAAGCCTTTCTTTCTAAAAATAATTTATCTTAACTTCAAGCACAAATCGACACAAAAGTTGTTGATTTCGAAGTACAAGGCAACAAAAAATGTTTTCGTTCATTTTCTTCTTTTTCTTTTCAATATCTATTTGACGGTATAATTATATCTGTGGTATAGTGGTTTCAGTCCCGGACTGCTGATCACGAGGTCGTGGGTTCGATTCCCACAGGACACAAATATTTCTGTGATTAACTTAAGTATTTGTGTTTGTCTGAGTGTTTCTTATATGTTATAAGTGGGTATGTATTTACCAAAAGGTAGACATATTATAAGCATTCTTTTCACTGTCTAAGTACACCCATAGTACAAGCTCTGCTTAGTTTGGAATTAGAAGGTGTTGTGTAAAATATCCCATATATTTTATTTATATCATCACCCTTTAAAATCTACCACTAAATAAATAATACTCTACCATTTAGATTTATCTGTACAACCGAAGCAGCTTCGCAGTACGTGACTTGTAGCCAAGCTGCAGGGGTACATTCGAGATAGTTTGGTTAAGGCGACACGTCGGAAACGTATTTCTTGGGCTAACGACACCCGGAGTGAGTCCAAACGGGAGGCCTAATGAGAGCTGGCTGGACGTCGTGAAAGTACACATTAGTCTCAACAATTAACAATCAAGAGACGCCGTAACTGAGATAGTGAAACAAAATCGGGCAACACGGAAATACAACTAGTATTTCTTTCGTGTCCAAATGAACCAACATTTTTGAGACAGTATCTATGTTTATTCTGTGAGTATCCATTGTCAATTGTCCTTTCTTAGTGTGCAATCTATCTCCTTATCAAAATTTATCAAAATACGTTCAACAATTAACAAACAAGCAGACAGAGTTCCTTACACACATGCCATTATGCCTATGTTACTGCAAGAGTTAGGTTACTGCCTAACTCTCCTGTCTGGTTTTGTGCCCAGTTGCCTATTGTCAACTGGGCACAAAACCAGACTCCGAGTCGCTACTGGGAATTTAGACCCTGAATCGAACCCAGGAGCAGTAGAACCCCTCTAGCGTAGCACTCATGCTTGGGGCCACTAGGCCAAAATTGCAAATCATCTCCATAATTCTGCATAATCATTTATTGTAGGTATTGTCTGTCTGGTACCACGGATGTCCGCATTGGTCAACTGTGGTCCTGATATTATTTATTCCCGTGAACTAATCTTTCTTTATTATTCAACCAAAATGAATTGTTAGTTTCGACCTAAACCTCCCTCAAAAACTGAACACCAAGATACGTATCAAACAAGAAAATAAACGCTCCACTGTTCTGTTTTCGTATTTGTTTTCTTTCAGTGGTCAAACTTCAACACACCTTATCTAAATCACTTTGGAAATCCTCCAACTAGGTATTTAATTCTTCTTATTTCAACTCATTTATTTTGCTAAATTTACTCTTAGTCTACATTTGACCCGATTTCCAGTCTCGGCACTGAATTTTTATGGTCGTTGGTTTTCAAGACGAGGTTATTTTCCAGAACAATGCTAGTGCATCCCCTCGGTATAGCGGAGCTCCCCTCAGCGAGCTCGCATTAAAAATAAAACAAGGAAGGAACCGCTTCAATTATTACAAGTGTTCCTAAAGAGAGCATTTTGTATTAGCATTTAATAATGCTGTTCTCTGTTTGTCATTGCTGTTTGCAAAGCCGTAGAAGTTATGTTGTGTGCAATTTAGTTTCTCGTTCTTGTTTAATCACATAAAGTTACTATTTCTTAAACTTTTGCTTGAACCTGTTTGTTGTTTTCAACGCGTAAGATAAGCGAGTTTTAAAGCCAACAAAATATACTTAGTACAACTCATTTTGGATTGATTCTGCAGATCGTGGATAGGTTTAAAATGTATCCAATTACGAAGTTTCTCTTAAACGGAGTAGTTGAGAAATTTCTATTTGGTCACTGTTATTGACTTAAAAGGCTAACTAACAATCTCTAAGACCAAAGACATCAAATGTTAGTACTGTATTTGCAAGCAACAGAATCAGCTATTCAGTAATATTAAGATACAGTTGATACAACAATCCGTTCGGTCCATAAAACTTTATTGGTCCGATCTTGATTAAAAAAAACTGTTAATATTACCATCTCAACTTTCAGTATCGGGAGAGCGAATATCGGTAGAAACAATTGACTGCGAGCCAATCTCAAAAAGGGAACGAATTAAATTTATTATTCTAGTATCCAAGGAAGCGCTTTCTGTACCTGCTCGTCTTAAAGTTGCAGCAAGACACTTTAATTTCCCTAGGGTAGTTGGAGAGTGGAGCTCATAATTCATGCCGAGTTAACATTTTGTCAGTTCACATTTGTTGCTCAACAAGAACACATGCCTCTCCTTTGAACTTTAATTTCGTCTTTAGAACGTTTCCTTGTTGGCCTAATTAAGTGCTGTCAACTTGCAAAGAGGTTTTGAATTTTGATTAAGCTGAAACGTTATTCCGTTATTCTCAAGGTCTACGCATAAGTTTGTAAGTCTTTCGAGTCCTGAACTTTAGGTGTCAGTATATTCTCGTATTTTTTTTCCTTTGTGAACACGAAGTATTTGATTCTGCTATTATATTATTATTTTATTGTTCAATAAAATATACATATATGAGAACTGAAAGTTATACGATTCTGTGGTCAATTCTATTATAATTAAATTCAAACAAAATTCAATGCGCTACCAGCAATTCAGTTGATACAATGTTGGCTCATAACTCCACCAACATTTGTACAACAGGACAATTGCGTTTTCAAATATTTACTCAGGTTAATTAGTGTACTCGGAGACTGCGGTACAAACGGCATGCTATTTGTACTTTACCCCTAAAGTTTAATGAATCAATGATTTTGTTTGACCCTACTGTATGTTGGTTTGTTAATTATTGATGGTGCTAATCAGACAAATGGCTAATCCATTACGTATACAGTCCACTAAAGCCGCCAACGATGTGATGAGCGCGAGAGAGTAGATCGTAAATGGATGTGTTGGTAACGTGGGTAGTTCGCGAAATTTGATGGTGATAATAGAGCTCAATTTGAAAGACATTAACGACGATAATATTTATATAACCTATAGATAAATATATTACTAATATTATACTAACTACATATAGTACTGACTCGTAAACCTATATGTAGTTTGGCGATTGGTAAATAGGTTTCGCAAATAAGTCGGAGTGATTTTTTCCCAAAATTTGCTTGATTTTCACTAAAGTGAGCTTTCGAATTATTTTCAAACGTTATTGTTTCTTTTAAATTGAATTATTATTTGCATGCTACGTGAAGAAGGTGAATTTATTATAAATAGTATAAAAAAGTAACTGCTTTTTGTATAATTCTGCGCTTATAGCAATGAAAGACCGACGGATTAATTTAAAATTAATTGATAAAATCAGATAACATACCTTTTCCTTGCCACAGCCGACTATCTGAAATAAAAGAAATACATATTAATTATAAAATATAATTTAGATGATAAATGATATTTTCATTTTTTGTCTCGTACGCGTTTCTCCACCGTTTATTCGATTACGATGAAACTTTAGTGAGTTTTTCAAAACAAAATAAAAGAGGCATTGCAAATCATACTCGGGGGCAGAGCTCTTGATTCTATAAAATACAGTTAATTTAACAGTTTAATACGATAACTATAAAAAATATAGATCGAAAATTAAATAGAGAATAATGCAAAAAAGAACAATAATAGTACCAATAACATGTGCAATTGTGCACAATCCTAAAAATATATCAATTGATCGCCTCGGTGTACTGAGTACCTAACTCGTGGACTCAATTAGCGAGGGAGATCTGAGGATAGAGGGAGATTGTTTGCTGACAGACTAGCCCACTACGTTTATAATGTATCCGACTGTACACGTAATATATTTGCCAACCCGTACAATCTAAATTTGGAGTTTAGTCGTCAGGCTACAATAAACAAAAAGTCCCCAAAATGAACAAGTGAGTTACCAGTAAATTTTATGAAAGTAATTATATTATTTAATATACTAAGTAACAAGAGGGTAGTGTGATGTCAGAATCAAAAGAAAACACTAAATAAATAACGTGATTTGTCACAAATTGATCACAAATAATGTCAATTGCAAGAATTTCAGCCGTTTTGTTAAAAAGCTGAAATTCCCGAATTTACGTCCCAAGGTAATAAATAGTGAGCTATCTATAAGGTACATATGAATTAGGTAGATATGAAGGTACAAATGAAATGCTTGCCTTTGCATTATCGTTCTTGTAGAAATACAATCGATTTTATTACAAATATCATTTTAACAGTACTTAAGTATCTAGTAAATAAAGTTACATATTTTTAATAATGGTCGATCTTTTTCAATTTATTTAATATTTTCAGCTGAAAGGTCATAGTATTTTTTAACATATTCCATACCAGCAGAAGAAAGAAATAAAACTGGTAATACTTTCGTACTGTGACAAAAAACCCTTATAAAACGAGTCCTCGACATTTTCGACTAGACATAAAATAAAAGTTTTTATATCTGCTTAACATTAAAACGTAAAGTTTTGGTCGGTTAAGGCCTTGACAACGCAAATAAAAGTTACTTAGACTATAAACACCAAAGTCTAACAATTTTCAAAGTTTATTGGTACAATCAAGTTTGGAGTATTTGAAGTAATTTATAATAAAAGATTAAAGAATATACCTTATATTTTCGCAGTTTTTAGCTTTCAAATCTAGGAATCAAGGAATAATAGGCAGGCAATAGAAAAACAATAAATTACTATTATGACCTTTCTGGAGATACACAGTAATTGCTTGCTACAAGGTGTAAACAATAGGCTTATATCTTGTTATATAAACACAATTATTATTGTTGTGTGTGACAGAAGATTTAATTTAAACATTTTCACACGTTTAAAATAAACCTTTACTTTCCATTTCCAAAACAATACGCTTATTGTTATTCAATTATAATTTTAAAAGTACCTATCAATTAAAATCAGTTTGGCCTCCCCTCCCCAACCATTGGGCGTAGACAAAGGGTGAAACTGCCGATCGTACTAATTAATAAATCAAGACTTGTCTGGCCAAACAGGGTCGAATCAGCCAAAATTGATGTTTGAGTTTCGAATTGTGAAACCTATCAGTAATTAAGTTGTATTATTTAATGGATTCGATACTTAGTAGGTACCAGTCAAAGTGATTGTTACTTATTCATACTCTCTTCTATTGTTATGAGTATGGTTATTGAATGCTACTCCAGTTAGATATTACAGTTTCCAATAAATGAAAACTTTTGTCTATTTCGGTACTGTAATAACTGGAATTATAAAAGTGACCCTTGAAACCCTTTAAATGATTAATTTTGTTTCACAACATGAAGTAGGTATTGTTATAACAATTTTTGATTAACTGTCCAATAAACAAAATTAATTAGTTCTTCGAGCAACCAATTATTGCAAACACGATAAAAGCTGAATAATTTTAGCTAAATTGGAGATTATAGATTCATCAATCACTCAATGCGAGCGTAGAGGCCCTGACTAGGATATGTTCTACTTACTAGAGAGCCGAAAGTGTCCGTAGACCTGAATATTTGAGAATTTAATGAAAGCAACTGCTGCCGCAATTAACGTGGCCACCTCATCATCATGGAGAACCCACTTCGGTGCATAGGTGTGGTTTCCGCATAAAGTGGACCATTGTACGTGTGCCGTGGCGCTGTTATTCTAACTAGCATTAATCTTCGCAGCCTCCTCAGTGTATCCTCTAGGGATCCTAGGGTTTCTTCTTGTACCTGGGCATCGCCTGTGCATTCAAGCAGCACGTGCGCTACCGTTTTCTCAGCCCTGTGGCAACGTGGCCACCTATTGGGCTCAAATTATAATAATATCAAATAGTTTTACCATTAATATCAAAAGAAGAAGACTTTATTATGTACATTCTCAATATTGTGTTTACATATTGGTCAATAGTACGCTAAAATAAAACAACTAAATCCATCCCATACACTCGCTTCAAACCAAACAACAGTGTTTTGTTTTTACAAAACTTTCGTTTTACTAAAATACACACCGATATTCCCAATTTCGGGTCAGCGAGGGTGTGAGCTATTATCCTGTCATACACACTCATGTTGTCTTGCACAGTAGTGCTAATGTGAAGTGTGTATGGGGCCATAGAACGACAGGATTTTGGGTACAATTGCAATGTCACAATGAGCTTATCAACGATTAGGGGAAATCATTCTATTGTTAAAATCGTGACGTGTTGAAATTGGAGTCCTTTGTTTTGTAATGCGATAATATTTGTAGTTATGAGAATTTTGGGAGAGGGTGAAATATTTTTGGAAACCATCTGCTAAATAATTATCATGTCGTCAGTCGTCATATTACCATTTCTTGAAAAAAAAAATATGATGTACCTATTCTACTCTCTTACTAGTTACAGTAGTTACAATAAAGCTATGAATACGACAAAAGTAAATTCCATTTTAATTTTGCCTGATGTAAGTTTTGCATAAACAGGGTCTTAAATGGAGCACCAAATCGAAGGTTAATATATTTCAACTAAATTCGTCTAACATACTGATTTCTGACACTTACGCGAATACTAGACATTGAAATAATTGAATTTACAGCGTCCATTTACGCTGTAAAGGGTCCGAAACGTCGGGATTAAAATAATATAAATATAACGCGATAAAATCCGTAAAAAGTAGTTTTATTTCAATAAATTCGTCTAGCTGCAGCAGAGTGAAGGAATTACAAACATCCAAACAAACTTTAACCTTTATAATATTCGCTGCATTTATTAATAAGTATCTCTATTATCGAATTCCATTGAAGTCGACTAATTCAAAACACTTTATCGACCAAAATTTAACCAATACACCGACCTTTAAAACAAGAAGATTCCCCTTTAACGACAACATAAAGGCCAACAGAAGACATAATTGCACTGAGCCCCTAATTAATTAATCACTATCGTCGTAGACGACTGCCGGCGGTGACATAATTGATATTTGAAAGGACCTCCTGGACAGATCTTGGGTGACGTTAATAGGGGACGGTGGGCCATATCAGTTTCGACTTTGACGACGGCCATAAGTACATAGTTTTGGCTAATTATAACCATTATGTACGACTAGCTATAGCCCGCGGTTTAAAATACTTTTTAAAGGTTAAAGTGTTATTCTGATGCTGATGATGATATCTTCTGCACTATAATACTTCAAAGTTTTGTGTTGTTTAGGTTTAGTGTAACTGTAGTTTTGATGACAGTTGTCAAAGAACAAAGAAACAGTTGAATATACGATTTTATTGAGCAAATATTGAATAGTTATTTGTTATACAAGAGTGCAAAGTTGCTTTTTAACCGCGTGCTCAATTTTGATGACCGAGCAAGCGAAGGATTCTAAAATTGAATCACGAGCGGAGCGAGTGATTCAAATATTAGAATCCTGAGCGTCAGCGAGGGAATTAAAAGAGCACAAGGTGAAAAATCTTTGCACTCGAGTGCAACACGTAACTTTTCATCCCACCTCAGCGAGGAAATGACTAAAAAAAACATTTACAACCACAAGATACTTTCAGTTTAGGTATTAAATACTATATGATAGGTAAGTTTTACAGAATATTCTTTAAATTATAAAAAATAATACTAGGTATAATTAAGAGAAATTGAAAGTAACGTTGCTACAATTACTTGAGTGTAATATTTTTGTTAGGTATTGTAATATTGGTGTTAGTGACTTAAAAAAGTACACCAAGAAAGTTCCGATAGGCTTGTTGAAAAAATATCGATACATCGATATTATTTTTTTAATGTATCGATATTTTTGACCGATATTTAATATTTCGATATATCGATGCATCGATATAAAATTCAAAGTATCGAAAAGGTATATATTTTTTACAGACCAATAAACATTTATAAGTTTTAAGATTCTAAAATCCCAAAAAGGAATACTTTTTTTTATACTAACATCTTTTTAACAAATTATATTTAATGTATTTTTTGTTTTTGGTCGACTTGATTTGTTGTTTTATAATTTGGTTTTGGTTTTTTTTTTCTCTGTAAGTGTTTATCATTTTTCTTTTATGTAAATATTTTAATTATGTTTTTAAGATATATCGCCCATATATCGATATTTTTAAATAAAAAAATTAGTATCGATACTGATATTTTCAAAAAATATCGATACGACATATATCGATACTTTGTTGCTTTAGACTCGGAACCTAGGGAAGGTTCCAAGTCTGAGTTTTTAACAAATTAAAAAAAAGTTGTATGATAAATTCGGCGCTAGGGGGGTAAAAGCACGATGTTCTAAATTCAATTTACTTTGTCTCTCTAGAGGATAAAAACGACTTTTGCACTCAGATATCGAAGAGTAAAAATACTCTTTCCGAGATGGTGGGATGAAATAGTTATTTGTTATACAAGAGTGCAAAGTTGCTTTTTAACCGCGTGCTCAATTTTGATGACCGAGCAAGCGAAGGATTCTAAAATTGAATCACGAGCGGAGCGAGTGATTCAAAAATTAGAATCCTGAGCGTCAGCGAGGGAATTAAAAGAGCACAAGGTGAAAAATCTTTGCACTCGAGTGCAACACGTAACTTTTCATCCCACCTCAGCGAGGAAATGACAAAAAAAAACATTTATAACCACAAGATACTTTTAGGTATTAGTTAAATACTATATGATAGGTAAGTTTTACAGAATACCTATTCTTTAAATTATAACAAATAATACTAGGTATAATTAAGAGAAATTGAAAGTAACGTTGCTACAATTACTTGAGTTTAATATTTTTGTTAGGTATTGTAATGTTGGTGTTAGTGCCTTAAAAAAGTACACCAATCGATATATCGATATTATTTATTTAATGTATCGATATTTTTGAGCGATATTTAATATTTCGATATATCGATGCATCGATATAAAATTCAAAGTATCGAAAAGGTATAAAAATCTATATTTTTTACAGACCAATAAACATTTATAAGATTATAAAATCCCTAAAAGGAATACTTTTTTTATACTAACATCTTTTTAACAAATTATATTTAATGTATTTTTTGTTTTTGGTCGACTTGTTTTGTTGTTTTATAATTTGGTTTTTAAGATATATCGCCCATATATCGATATTTTTAAATAAAAATATCAGTATCGATACCGATATTTTCAAAAAATATCGATTCGACATATATATCGATACTTTGTTGCGTTTAGACTCGGAACCTAGGGAAGGTTCCAAGTCTGAGTTTTCAACAAATTAAAAAAAAGTTGTATGATAAATTCGGCGCCAGGAGGGTAAAAGCACGATGTTCTAAATTCAATTTACTTTGTCTCTCTAGAGGATAAAAACGACTTTTGCACTCAGATATCGAAGAGTAAAAATACTCTTTCCGAGATGGTGGGATGAAAAATATATTATTTCATTTTTATTGCCCATAATCAGTAACTACATTGGTGACCCCGACTATAATTACAGGATTTTTTTCTGACGGGCATTGATAACTTGAAACTTGAAAAATGTTTAGTTCTGTGCCTCGACCATGAGATTTTCTCACTAGACTCGCTAGCGACGCCGTAAAATATTTGTATGGAAAACTCTCGCAACGCCTCTCGCAGCGGTTACGTAAGGAACTAAAATCTGCTACGAGATTACAGCGTTTTGATGCGTAACAAACCTGTCGAAAGCCATTCGATAGAACTCATGGTTGAGGTACTGCACCGCCATCCCAATCGACGCAAGTCTCGCAAAGTCATCAAAATCAAAATCCGTTCGTTGATTTGCGTTTTTGCGAGTAACAAACATATTATATATCTATTCTCACAAAGTTCCACATTATAATATTGGTAGAATTAATACCTGAATCTCATTTTCTGTGTGCAATTTTAGAACAAACTCTTTACGTAGGTACTATGAACTATGAACTCATAATTTTTCCCAACATTCTACATAATATTAAATGTGAAAACTGTCTCATTAGCCTAGTGGCCCTAAGCAGGACTGTTACGCCCGAGGTCTTGGATTGCATTCCCAAAGTTGAGCATAGTTTCATTGGAGTTTTCTATGATATTTTCATAACTTTGGATTTGTGCCAAGTTAATGGCAAAAGGCTCACCACCCTATTACATGGGACCTAAACATACCAGTGAACTACCGCTATCACACTTACGACTCGGGGAATACCGGCGTGGTATGTTATCTTCTTCTTCTTTAGGTGCCTCTCCACTACTGAAGGTCGGCAGTCATCCTTTTAAATTCTTCCTTGTTCTTCTACCTTCCTTATCCCAGTCTATTGTCGGATGTTGCGGTATGTTATATAATTATCTAAATAGTACAACCGAATGATTGTATAGAGTAAATACTCTATGAAAGCTCTGACTGAATTACTCTTGCGACTATGACGTCACGGACTCTCTCATCACTACAGATATTTTATATCTCATCTACTATCCTTAGTAAGTACCTCAATACTCAATACTCAATATTTATTGCATTCCACAATGTAAGTTGTTAGGTGGTAAAAAGTACAGTTATTTTGTTCATTATGGACCCCGTCGGGCACAGCAATGTAGGTCACAGTAATGTGTAATGTACCTCTGCACTCAAATAAAAAAACAGAACCTCTTAATAAATCAAAAAAAGAAACGAAAGATTTTTATCTTAAAGTCGTTTTAATAAAATGCTCTACTACCGTTTTCTTCTAAGAAATATTCCGATAAGTTTCGATAAAGGCTACGGAGGCGCGGGTTCTGATTTCCTTTCATTTCCTTTTAGGAAACTTAAATAGAACTGAGACTTCCTTGACGACGGGGCACCGAATCAATTATTTGTGTTACGGAACTTTCCTTCGATTTGCTCCCTATAATAGTGCTCCGTAGTTTGTTATTTCTCATAATACTTTTGTTTAGATAAATGTTTACCTATTAAGGCCCTCTCTGATGTCTTTATGTATCCCAAAAGTTTATTGCGACATAGAGAAAATCACTATGAGTAATATTTTTGTTTTGTTTCATACATAAAATACTAGCTTTTGAGCAGTGGCTTCATCCGTGTGGTGTATGTATTCCGTATAAATTTTATTATATGTTGTCGACGTAATTATCTATGCTCATCTTCTGAAAACAAATCTATCTCACGGGAACCATACATTTTACCAGGATAAAAAGTAGCTTATGTGCTATGTATCTCTATGCCAAATTTCATCCAGATCCGTTTAGTAGTTTTTGCATGAAAGAGTAACAAACATCTATCATCCAAACTTTTACATTTATAATATTAGTAGGATTTCAATGTGACAATATTGCAAGCAAAACAAGCTTATTTTTCATCTCTGTAACACCGTTATCAGTGCGGTGCAAATAAAATTTGCAAACAATTGACTGTTTGAGGATCGTGCCTACAGCTGAGCGCGTGCGATTCAACCCCTCGCGGAGATTATTGTAAATCTTAAAAAACATAAATGATGACACACAATAAAATTTATTATTGCAATTGTAAATATTTTTCAACTTAGTTCATTTATGTTCACTGTATTATGAAATAACAAAAGATATGAAATAATTATAACATATCTGTCTAGCTTTGAGATATTTGATGTGGGCTACGCAAATGTTCCGCCGACCTGGTATCGTCGCGCGATGGGTTGTCGGGTTCCCTACGATATGGTGGAGGCAGGCTACTACGGCAGGGGCTGGCCTACTCAAAGCTGCTACGGCTCTTTTTTTAAAGGCCTTTTCAGACATTCCCTGCATTATGACACTCACATATATACCTAATAACATGTCAGGACCTTAAAAGAGACATTATTCTCTAAGTTTGTTTTGGCGTTTCTTCATAGAACGTCATAGGTCGTCAGCTAGGAAATGCCGGCGTCATCGAGTTTAAAAAATGTAAAACATTGACTTGAAAATTGTCTTTGATAGATCTAGGTATTAATTTGCAGAAACAATTAATATCGTTTATTATTTTGTCATTTATGAAAACATTATGAATATTTATTATTTTATACATCTGAAGTGTCAGAACTCGACTGTTGGGTTCGTCCTAATTGCCGCAACCGCATTGCTATATTGCTACTAAGATAATTATGTCATTACAATATTATTAGCAAATTATGATGTGCTAACACTATTTATTGTCTTCCAGTTTGAAAGGTAATGTATCCAGGGAATTTACTGGATTAATTCCCAGTGGCAGCTCAGAGTCTGGATTTGCCACCTTATAATAATGAAAAACTACAATCAATATTATCAAGTAGTACTTTTAGATAAATTGTTCTGTTGCAGGGTCCCAATCTCTAAGACAGTAAGTAAAGAGCCTTAAAAGATAACAATTTTAATTACGAAAGTGCTTATGCATGTTCTGAATCAATCAGTCTATTCAGTAATCAAGTAAGTAATTACAAAAACGTAAGCTGGCAATGACAAGTAAAGAAAGCACCTTAAAACTCTTATTCGTTTGAAAATTTTAAACTTAAATAAGTAGCAATTTGATGCAGTAGATTTCTAATTTAACTGGGCTCTAATTTTCCACTCTTTTTTTCTCTAATGGCCACGGGGCCATCAAATGTAGATGTGTACTATCCAAATAGTAGAGAGATAACAAAAATCTGGATTATTTTTCGTAGATATACATGATATTTGGTACTAAGAATGCAATGAAATTTAATAGTTGTACTTTATGATTAGACTCCCATTGCTCACTATCAAAGCTCAAAGATTCCGAAGGCCGCTCCAAAAAATCCTCCAAAAAATTTACTTGTCAAAATAAATTAAGAGCCAATGACTTGCTTATCTGTGCCCTGAAAAAGTTAACACTTAATGAAGACGTCTGACAGAACAAAGTAATACCAATACAAAGTGTCTTTATGAAAAAAGAACATCATAACTGGGAATTAAAAAGGAGAATGACGTCAGAATAGGGGTGAGCGCAGTTTGCAAGTGGCTCGTCAGCAAATTATAGTCTAAGTTGAGCGCGTCCGTGGAGACACAACTTCTGAGCGTAAAGCTAAACTTTGCTGGATACAAACTTATGATTTTCATTATATTCTCTGAACTTCCCAGTGTTAATCTGCGCTACCTGTCTTGGTGAGAACAGAGTTTTCGGTGATCAAATTTGATGTCCTCAAATAATTAAAAAAAACACTAAATTTTTATTCTAGGTTTGGCTAGCTACTGTCTCTGCGACTTTGGTGATAATGTCACTAAAGTGTTATAGTTCATTGAGAACCGATTACGTTTGTTTTGAACTGCAGGATTTGCTGCTGATTTAGGGTTGAGCTTTTATATTTCACCACTTAAAATATGTTATCGTAGAGGAACCACTGTGTTATTAGTTATTTTAATGAGTCGAGTTACGCGTGGAGTGCTTTTGAGACTAATAAACTTCAATACAACCTGATTAAACAGTTAAATGATAAGAAGCAAAATCGACTGAATGTAAAAAAGCATTATCATCCGAGGATCACGACTAGTTCTAAATATAGTTGCATAATGTGTAGTTCTGTTTCACAAAACTGTATTTAACATACAAAAAATAACACAAAATACCATCTAAAACATGTTCTGAAAATTAATTATTACTTCTTTACCATTCAATGTTTGCGTGCGCAGTGTTTTATAAACACCTAGTCGTCGGTTTGGAACTCGAACACCCATTTGGAGAGTACTCGCAACTTGTTCATGTACGAACACATACGAGCCTAACTAACTGAATAAAGTAGCGTCGCAGAAACTCCAAGATACAAACTTTCGACTTGCAAGATTTGCGAAAACGCTCGCGGCTTTTCTTGTTAGGTGGGAGGCATATGATGCGGTTTGCCGCTACCGGTATTAATAAGAACATAGACATACACTCAAGTCTTTTTCCACAACGCTAGTTTGAAGCTAAGAACCGCCTTTTTTTTATTTAAATATAAGTTCCTATTTTTTATTCATCAAAAGTGATTTGGTTACGTCTTAAACCGAAAAACTTTAAAAATGTAGGTATGGAAATGACATTAGTGACAGTCCGATTTGTCGAAAGCATCTGTCATTTCCATACATTTTGTTTCTATTCGTTCATCGATCCAAACTATACATTTCACGTTGGCTGACGTTGGCTAGGCCCGCTGAACTCATAAATACCAAAGTAAATACAATACGTTATTATCTTACCTTCATAATATATTTTTTTGATTTATAAGCAACAGATGATTTTATAAACTTTTTTTATTTCCAATAAATTTCTCATATGGCCTGTTTCACCTCTGATAGCCGTTAACTGCCAAATCAATTAAAAAATAAAACAAAAATTATATAAAATTATCTACTAGATAACGGGAAACTTATCAGTAAGCTGTAAAACAAGCCCGAATACGATAAAACTGTTTAATCTGAACGAGCCCTTACGGGGCGACACCTACGAACGATACGAAAGTGGATTTAGAAGCACGTCGCTTCGTTTTAACTTGTTATGTATGTGTTTAGAAATAAATTGATACAACTTTCTAAGAGCCTTGTTTAGGGTAAAACCTTTTTAAGTAATGTTTAAATTTGCAAATACCTAATTTATTTACAAAATTAAGATGTTGAAGTAAATATTGGAAATATGTTATGTAGAACTTTATTACACGGAGATATAGCACAGAAGTACAGTGGGTTATGGTTCAGATTTGCAAGTCAAACAAATATCCAATCCAAGTATCCAATATCTATACACTTGCCAATTGCACTTGCCAAGCAGGAGTTATTAGGTGATGTATGCAGAAGTAGAAAAGTATGCTTCTAAGATTTGGTTCTGTTTGTACAGTCACGAGCAAAAAGATGTAGGTATACACTAACAAAAGTGCTAAAGCGATTTTTTTCGTTAATGAACGATTGTAACTTTGAGATAACACCAATGTTACTATAGTATTGGTTCGTAAATACTGTGTTTGTAAAATCACAAAAGTTCTATTAGTACTTTAGGAGAAACTCGCTTTAGCACTTTTGTTATTGTATACATGTTTTTGCTCGTGACTGTACGCTTGTTTTCTTATACCATCATACTATCACGCTTGTATTTCCCGGGTTAGACAGAGGTGCACCTACAGAGAGTATCATCAATAACAAAATAGAATAATTATGTTACAGGGGAGAGAGCCTATTGCCACTAAATGTGGCCCAAATCCAGACCCTCAGCTTCTTTTCTTCACAGAAAAACCCAATAATACTGCTCCAGCCAGGAATTGAACATAGGACTTTAACCTCCGACCTGACCTTGAAACTAATGATGCAATTCTCTGTTGTAGAGCATGTAGCATGTTCACATACAGAGAAACTGTTCGATATATTTTTTATTAAATACCTTTGAATCATACTAAAAACCCTGTTCACTAACCTTTTAAATGGCTACATCATTAATTTCAGTGAGGATCAACATGAGTTGCGTCTGTCAAATATCTTTTAATTAATTCGCTATTTTTATGTGCCCAGCCACAACGCCCCGAAAAATAACGACCATTAGGCTGCCATTATAATTTATCACAAGTGCTCTTAAATTGGACTCCATCCAACACATAGGCAATAGAGACAACGAACTAGAGCAGAATTTTCGACAGCAGAACCCAATTTTTCTAAGACCCTTTATCAGAATGTTGGCAATATCAATGAAATTGCAAATTAGAGTAATAAAGTGTCTGTTTTAATGCAATATCGGACAGCGTTGTGGACATTCGGAACTACGAGGCACAGAGTTATGTTTGGCACAGTTGGCGCTTGGCACAAAACATTAGCTGTTCATCTAAAAAAGAATAACAGTCCAGAATATTGCGGAAGTTATTTCAAACAACGTAAATATGTTTGTTTTGTGGTATTTTTGCGATGTTTTTCTTTATGAGAGGAATTCTAATGAAACTGGTTAAAAAAATTATCCAGTTTCGATGAACCAGTGTTGCAAACGATAAATAAAAAATTTAGTAATTTTAAATATTTTCTTAATACTTACATACTGAGAAGTAGATGCAATACTAACTTAACTATGTTAAACTAAGTATATAAATATTTTACAAATGTTGCGGTAATAATTGGTAAAGTAAAAAAAATGGCTTTAAATAGTCAACATAGAAAAAGTTGTAGTTTACAGTTTAAAGCGAACCAGCTTACAAAAACAAGGACTACATTGAAGTAGGTATACCATAGCTACTAGAATAAATTAAACCAGTTTTAACCTAATTCAACAACGAACCCAAATAATATTGTAGCAAACTAAGGTCAACGTCAGATTCCAAATTCGAACCCAAAAAAGTAATAGAACACAGTCACTGTTCTGTAACAAACTTCATTATGCCACGATTAAAAGAGATAAATTGTATAGACTCCGCTAGGAGTTGCCCTACCCATAAAGGTCCTAGTATATGTATACGGAACTAGCTCATGTCCACGGTTTTACTCGCATCCTGAAAAGGATTTATTAAGTGCATTTAAGTTAGTAAATCAATTTATAGGGCAGTTGTGGAAGATTTTCTGAAGAAACAAATCCTTTATTGCTTATCCCCCAAAGGTAGTGACGTGATAATTTGTACCCTATTTAATAACCTCCCCTTTACCAGATATATTTGCGATTTTTTAACTAAATCGGTCTAAAGGTATTGCCGTAAAGCTCGAACATATAAACAGAGATACAGAAAAATCGTCAAAAATGTAAAAATTTCGGCATCAATGTCATTTATTGCTACTCATATACCTAAACCATTTTTTTTTATATTTAATTTATAATCTGTTCCCCGCGGCGTTCATTCAATTTATTTTTTATTAATAAAATCTCTATAATAAAATAAAGTAATCAAAGCTAGTTACTCCTTATAACATTAGCTAACTGCTAGTGAACATCCCGTCAAAATCGGTCCATAAATTTTCTGGAACAAACAGACAGACAATAATTTTTAAATTTATCTTTATGCTTACTTTCGTATGCACTTAGTGAAAATCTGTTAATTTGAAACTAAAAACAGACACCACGGTTGGAGTGTACGTAACGGGGCACTGAGGAAAAAAGACTTAGAATTTTTTTGCCAAAAATTTTTTTTTTCGCAAATCTTTTATTTTCTCGATACTATCTTATATAACACGTAAATATAAGGCTAAAAGCCTCTTGGTGTTTTTTGGATCTGACCAGCCGTTTCTCGTAAAAACGATGTCGAAGGGTTCCACTTATAAAGGCGTCAGGGACTTAGAAAAAATTTTAATTTTTTTTTTTGATTTTCGCAAATCGTTGATTTCGTGATTCTATCGTATATAACACATAAATATAAGGCTAAACGCGTCTTGGTATTTTTTGGATCCGACCAGCCGTTTGTCATAAAAACGATGTCGAAAGGATCGGTACAAAATACAATAATATTACTGTACTAGGAGAATTTAGGATGCAAGAGCGAGCGAAGCGAGCTCGGAACTTGGGGCACCCCAACTCGGACAGGTTAGGTTAGAAGGGGATGGCGGGGTCTGCAAGACCCCGCCATCCCCTTCGTGGTTTTTTTTTTTTAAACCACCCGGAAGTAGGAGCCCCGCGAAGCGGGGCTCCGTCAACTACGCCTTGTTACTATTGCCTATACTTGTCCTTCACCCCAAAGGCAACTTGACCTGGACCTCAAGGTCACTGACCATGAACATTGACCTTTTAGAACCCCTGATAGTAGCGGACAATGAATTTCCGAAATTTGACCTTGACCTTGGACAATGACCTTGACCTTAAGGTCATTGTCCATGATCTTACGTTCGATGACCTTGAACACAGTCAATGACCCTGAGGTCAAGGTCAATGACCCTGGGGTGTCCCATTATGTTCCCCCACCCTACTACTCCCACATCCCACCGGGTCCCGAAGGCTTCACTAGGCGACGATTTTAGGTCAAAAATTTTCTAAGTCTTTTTTTCATAGTGCCCCGTTTCGTATCCACTGACCGACACCACTTTTATATATTTGTATAGATAGATTAGGGATGAATTTATGTAGCACCGACACAAAAACGCCATCCAGCGTGAGAGATACTTGTGAACCCGAGAGTTTGACATCACAGCGAATAAGGTTTATTTATTAGGAAAGTTTCTAACTGGCAACAGTAAATCAACAACATGTCCAGAAAAGGACAACTAATATGATCGTAGAACTGTAAATGGGGATATCTGTGTGACATGGGAATGATAATATTTGTTCACAATTTTGTTTGACATTAATATGATAAAAAGTTAGATGGATTGTGTTGCGAACAATTGGGCTGTGGAAGGGCTCCAAAGAGTTTGCATAGGACGGTATTATATGAATATTAATGAATTATCTGACAAATGTTGGTGGTGTTATCAATTAAGGAAGTTTTGGGGATCCGTAGATGTTTAATGCAAGTTGTTCAATAATTTTACTTTTAACATAGAGTTATCTAATGAAAGATGGCACCGTTTTCATTTATCATTGTGTACAAATTAACATAATGTTACTATCATGCCTTTGCTCCCCAAAAGTTAGGTAGGTACTGTTTAGGTCTCACATATTAATGGTACCAATTCCTAAATTCATACACCGAGTATTGCTTCTAATAATTTAATAGGCAAAGAAAGATCATACGTAATAATAATCTATATAAATATAAATGAATCGCTAAATGTTTTTAAAGAGACAAAGGGCACAGCCATTTATTGTTCAAATCTGGAGCAGCCCATCTGGGGAAGTACCTCCACCTTACAGAAAACTGCAGCCAAATAAAACACTTTATTGTGTGTTGTGTTCTTACAGTGAGTAAGGTCGCCAGAGCTTCCTCCTACCTACCTTCTAAGAATGCGCTGCGCTGGGAGCAAGAGGAATATTCCCTCAAACCGTCAGCGCAGTGAATCCTCCATAAACCTCTAAGAGGTTTTTAGGGTCGGCAACGCGCGAGTAATGCCCCTGGTGCGAGCGTCCGTAGACCGCTTACCATCGGGCGGGCCGTATGCTTGATTGCCACCTTAGTGGTATAAAAAAAATGTGTTGCTAAGCTCAAAACTCTAGAAACGCTGAACCGATTTGGCTGATTTGTTGTTGTGTTTGGGAAAGGTTCATATGGACAGAAAAAACGTAAAAAATATGAGGGAAAAGTAATAACAGGGAAAGGCAGGCGAAACTGCGCACGGGTCGCAAGCAAATGTATGGAAATGACACAAGCTTTCGACAAATCGGGCTGTCACTAATGTCATTTCCATACATTTTGTTTGTCGATTCGAATGTCAAAATGCACCTTGTCTAGCCCCCCTGTTCTCGTGTTGTCGTAAGCAGGACCGCTACGCTAGATGTCCAGTACCTCAACCATGAGTTCTATCGAATGGATTTCGATAGGTTTTTTACGCATCGAAACGCTGTAATCTCATAGCAGATTTTAGTTCCTTACGTAACCGCTAGAGGCACTGCGAGGGAATTCCATACAAATATTTTACGGCGTCGCTAGCGAGTCTAGTGAGAAAAACTCATGGTCGAGGCACTGGATTTGGTCGAGCATTATTAGGCCCAGGTCGAGTATTAATGGGTTTTCCTATAAAATTCTCAGAAGCAGCTCGGAGTTTAGGTTTTGTGCCCAGTTAATTGCAGTAGGCTCACTCCCTATAACATGGGTAAATTGTATACTTTGGTACACCTTTGCCTACCCTCCTAATACAGGCGTGATGGTAAATACTCGAGTGACATGAAAATAAATCGATGTCTACCTTCATGATCGTCGAAGTCGTATTACTACCGCACTAACATTCTATGAATATTATTTTAGACCATAATGCAATCTTTAAACCCAGTTCCACTTCCATTAGTATGCAGACTCATGCTGCTCTTAACCGCTCGCGTTCACATCACTTAGACTGTTTACCTTCCCCGATGGACGTGTAGACGATAAAACCTACCATACCGGTAATCACATAAAGATTGAGTTTCAATTACTTCTTCTGACATAGTCGAACAGTAATGCAGATACTTCCTACGTTCAACCTCGCCTAGAATTGAAATAGCATCTTAAAATTGTATAATAAATTAAGGCCGATGGGTATTTTATTGTAAGGGAAAGTACACATTAACTACTTAATAGTTATTTAATGTGACAAAAGTTACAGTCGTATGCACCTTAAGGCTAGTAAAGCGTCATTACACAGCAGGTATCTCAGAAGTTAAAATTGAATATCGAACTGAGATTGAAGTGATGGGCAATTTAATAAAATTTACAACGTTTTTGACGACACAAAACAATGACGTTTGCTTTCAAATTTTGTTATTATACGATTTTATACGAGTTTTATGTGAAGTACGTAATAAATAACAATTGAAAAGCCATAAAGGCGAATATATACGTGTATTACATACTTTTATATGTTTGTGTGTGTGATTCGCGTTAATTAACAATTTTATGAGCCAATAAATCAATTTAACCAGAAATTAATTTTGGTCATTAAAGATTTTATCGGTGTTAACTTAGGTCAGGTACAATTTTTTATTAAATTATAATGAACTTTACTGGATTAAAATTAAAATACCTATTTTATGAGAAAAGTTTAATTAAGTGCCGATCGATTATTAATAAATAAGTATAAAAATAGGAATAAATATTTTTACGAAGACGCTTTCACTTTTGGATTCGAAATTAAAAATGGAACGATATAATTATTATTTGAGTTTTAATCTTCTTATTACAAAAGGTACACAATTAAACATTAGGCCCATCTTAAAAATGCATCACCTAATCAACTTATAACATATCACACAAATAACATACTTTTTTCTTCGTCCATAATTTGTAATAAAATCTTGATTATTTTTATCATAACTACATAGAATAAAAAATACTAAATAATTAAACAAATTAACAACACAAAAATACATTTCAAAAGTAATGAATTTCTTGTGACACATTGAGAACACAATTGTACAATTCTAATTCGAGATTAATTCAATAAATTCAAATTGGACTCTCTTGAAAAACAATAGTTCAAAGCTTGTCCAAGGTTTGTTGCACTTGCTCCTGTCTGCTTCAATTACATTTAACTAGAAACAACCATTTGTATCAATTACGACCAACGTTTAATTTAGGTAAATACCAATTTTATGAGCATTGAAGATTATTGTGGTTAAAGGCAACGATACGGCAAAGGGTTCCAAAGGGTTTTTGAAATTTAATAGCCTAGCTTTAAATTAACGCTACAATATAATGACCTTTTGATGAGAATTTATTGATTTCATTCTGGAACATCGTTCTGTAACTTAATTTATTATTAAAATTCTAGACTTTTCTATTGAATATATTCTAGCAACATTATTCAATTTTACGAGTGGATATTTTTTAAGAAACATTCACATCAAAGGTCACGAGTATCGTACACAAATTTGACATCGAAACGCCCAACAATGACAAAGAAAAAGTAATAATAAATCGATATGACTAAGCATTATCTAATGTCCCATCGAGAGGCAGAATAAATTGCCTTTTAAAATCGAGTCCACCCTATAATATTAACAATGCCATCGAATGTATATCAATGGAGTTTCGCCCACCTCGTCGACATAAGTACACAAAGGTATGGAATGCATCAGTACATTAGCATATCGATGTATAAGCATCGATGCTGTCGCGATGAACCATCGATGAGTTTGTCTGATACTGATCACTAAGAAAAAGGTCGCCCGACCGTCACTGGAAGACCCCAAAAGATTTACGTTTAAAATACACTTCCCCAACTGATTTTAAACCTTTCCTATAAAAGAATAATACACAGTCTTCTATAAATTTACGGTAAAAATAAATTGGCAGTCGTATCTTATTCCTTTTCAAATCACTGGTGACTCATTTCGTCCGTACTAGATTTTTATGCAGGCACTCGAATTGAATCTTTGAAAAAAGTCGTTATTTGAATTCAATTTAAATACTGTAAACGGTATTGTACGAGATTGAATTGGGTATTGTGTTTACAAAATCCGTAAGGTCAACAAACGCATTTTTTAAAGCGAATTCGGACAGTAAAACTCATTTCAAACTCACTCAAAATTAAAAAATTCCAAAATTAAATAGACTACAATCTTTCATGGAGGATACAATATAAGGAAATAATGGATTACGAAGTGAAAATAATACTTTCATCATAATAATTTATTTACTGTAACTTATGATGATCACATTACTTTGTTATTTTTTTTTTATAATAATCATAAGGAAGACAATATGTAACTAGAAAAGGCTTTGTCAGCATCAGCTGATGAAATACAAATTGAACATGGCACGACATCCTAACTGAATCCCAAATTCCAAATGGAAACAAATAGATTCTGCATACAAACCTTCAAGCTCATTGAGGAACGAACTAGAAAGCGGAACAAAAGAAATATGGACACGTAGGCCTAAGCCCACACTTGAAAGACGCCCACGTTCTAGAACATGTCAAAATTTTGTTTAACAAGCGAGGTGGACTCGGAAAACAAATGACTCTCACTGTATCTATGGATGTGTTTGGATATAATACTCATAAATTATTCGTCTACGTCGACATGATTTATAAACAGAGATGCTACGCAATTTTCAATCCTAATTTAGGGACATAATCGATGATTTGACAGCAAAGTTATCTTTGTTTTATATGTCGCATAGGCAGATGAAACAGTTGCAGGTAATGAGACGAGATCCAAGCAGAATCGATCATCGCATGCTCACGCTTATTAGAATTCCTTTTGTGTCTTATATGATGGAAATTACTATTGGTGAGGGATATTCAATGGGGACTATTTTTATTTTAGATTATTTTAAGATATTATTCAACTCGGAACGAGATTGAGTTACGATTTTTATTCTTATCCAAATGAACTCCAAAAATAATTTTAAATGTCGTTCGAAACTGCATTTTGAAAATATAAATGTAATTTTTAATGAAGGAAAAAATCGGCTGGCGAGCAGAATTCGAACCTGCGTCTTCTGGTTCGGTACACCAGACGCTTTAACCGCTGTCGAAATCTTCCTTTACATTCTAAACTTACGTCTTTCACGTCACGTCACGTTTTTCCTTCTATAAAAAAACTTGTAATCTTAGCATGGAAAATGCTTAAAAAATACCAAAAAAGATAATATAAATGTTTCATTAAATTGACTGCCTTCTCGCATATCGTGTATCAAGAATTGTTTCAGATGAAAAATACTAGCTAAACAAATGGTACAGTCAATGGCAGCACTACAACGTCTTAAAACTACAGATCTATCTCATTAATTCATCCATTTTACATCGCCTATATCATTATTTGTTAATGAGACACGACTGTGCGACAGTGTACCGTACCACACATTACCTTATCAGCTGCGTCAAGTTAAAGTGTGATTCAATCACTAACAATGGACAACCAACACTTACTTGTAACACGGAGGCAGTGACACTGTGTAATGTTAATAAGTTTATGTTAATCGAATTTAAATTTTAATAGCTATATTTCTGTGGAGGTTTTTGTTTATGCTGATTTGTTGAGTTTGTCTATTTATCATACTTCTCGGTTTGTTTGACGAAGGTAACAATGACAATTATCTTAAATAGGACACTTTACATCGTACTTGGGAGGATCCCAATTGTTATAAGAATACTTTTGCCCGACATAGTAAAACTTACATTACATTATCTGGACTTTAAAAGAAACTATGATTCTATTGAGTTTGTTTCGGCGTTCATTCTCAAAGTTTGTCGGCTAGGAATTCCAGCGACAACTAGTATTTTTTTTAATAAAAATAACATACCATCACGCCTGTTTTCCCTGAAGAGTTAGGCAGAGCTATAATAATGTACAATAATTATACAACCACAGTTCACCGATATGTTTATGTCTCATGTAATAGGGGATGAGCCGGACACAAATCCAAACTCCAAGCTGCTACTAAAAATATTATAGAAAAACATAATAACACTTTGCTCAGTCTTGGAATCAAACCCAGGACCTCTAGTGCAGCAATCGCGGTTAGGACAATTAGACTCTCGGTATATTGTTTTTTTAATGTTTTTATTCTGGGGACAATACAAGAAAGAGAGTTCTCCAGAATAAAAAAAAAATCCCCTAAATTACTGATATACTTCACTTTAAAAGCAACCATTTGACTCGACTAAGGAACTAAAGTAGAACTTTATCTAAGCCTTTTTAATATAAACATTTATAAAATGCCTAACGTTATTTAGAATTCTCTTCTTCCCCACAATTTTCTCCAAGAAATCGTGTAATAAAACTTTACATTTCTGTAACATTTTAGGACCCTCTTATATACTCTACTGTATAAAGTTCAAAAGCTCAAAGAGAAAATGCCAGAGCACTTAGTATTCAGAACAACATCACTGAAATTCAGTGGGAACAGTCTAACAACAGTAGCTAATGTCCGCCAATAATCGTTATCCTCTAGATAAGTGCCGTAATCGAGTGCCTTGCCAATTGCCTTAAGATACATACTGGATAATTGCTCAGTATCTGTATCTGTGTTGGTAGTCCGTTTAAGGTGGAAGCGACAGTAAGAGAGAATAGTTGTTATGTGAGATATCTAGCCCGCAGTCATCAAAGTATTCCCAATTCCGTGACAATTTCCCAAAATCCCATCTTTACGCATGACATTAACTATATAAAAAAAGTGAAACGAACATCGACGCACATCCGAATACCATGAGTTCAGTACATGATATTGGACCTGCCTTGAAATTTTCCGTAACTTTTTTCATCAAATTTTCAATTTTTTCTGCAGTATTTTTTTACTTGGAGGTGTAATTTCTTACAGGTGCATTATTTCATTCTACCCCAATTAGATTTATAATTAAAAAAACATTATTTGATTTATTTCGGATCGCGCGCGCGATAACATTCACCGCGGAGCGTTATGATCGCGTTTTAAGCAATACACTGTGCGCGCTCAAAAGTGTCAATGTGTATTAGGCGATCATTTTCTACATTAATAACCTAGGTCATTTTATTTTTGACCTTGAATGTAACCTTGTCACGACGTTTGTGTGTCGATGCCACCTAGATCTATACCAAATTCAGTGGTTTTGAGCTGTGAGTTGAGAGGTCAATCAGTAAGTCACCTCTTCCTTTCATTTATACAGAACATCAATATATTATTTTTTCTGTAACAGAAGAAGGTATTTAAATTAAAATATTGACTTAGGTCCAAGGTACACGCCGTATGCATAAATACGACATTGTTGAAAGAATTGACTCAGAGCAAAATATATTTTGTAGTTTTTTGATTTAGCAATATTTTCAAATATGACAGCGATTTCAAAACTATTTTGTAATGGGAATATATTGAGTGCTCAATACATTGGTGCTCCAAAAAAAGGTGCTAAATCGGGAATACTCCCAAAACTGTACCATAACTAATTAACTAGTATATGAAATGTAAATAATATAGTCTATAGTCAATCTATAGTCTCTGCCTACCCCTATGTGAAACAGGCATGAAGATAGCTTCATGCCTGTTTCACATAGGGGTAGGCAGAGACTATACATAGGTATAGACTTTTATTTTTCAAACTTTCAAACATTATAAAGCAGTAGCGTGATTTAGATTTAAAGTTTCAATGATTTTTCATACCAAAAATATCTAAGTATTAGGATTTTTTTTATGGTCTTCGACTGACTAAGCCCCAATGGTATTTAATATCTACCTACTGGTACATTTTTCTTAATCCAAGGCAGTCAAATAAAATGTATGTCTAGAAAGGAAAGCTTATTTTATTGTTAGCGTCCCCGTCCATTCCACTATTCCTTTGATTTATTACATGTTATAGTAATTGCCCACTTCTTTCGTTCTATCAAAAGAAACCTAGTAATAATTCTTTATAAATTATAAATCAAAGGCCCAAAGGAAACATCTGTTCAGTGTTTGCGTGTTTCGTAAACAGTTACACAATAAGACAAAATATATGAGCAAACTTGTCTCACACAATTTTCACATAAAAACTTTTTTATGCTTCCTTTCAAAAAAATGGGACGCATCAAATTAATTCAAATTAGTTTCTATCGTGCTTCGCATCGCATAATATCGTTACGCTTTTGAATAATTTATGTGTACGTATAATAAATAAAAGGTGTGGTTATTTGGACTCCACCTGTAGACCACAATGGATAACGCCCATTTAAAGGACAACGGGATTGTTCACATAGAATTGACCGGGTTAATGTATGTAGGAATGTTCAGAATCACCCATTCATGTCGAAGTTCACATTAAAGAGTTAAACTTTAAAGAACGTCATCCATCACTGCACAAGCTAGTTAAAAAAATATTGAATAATACATTCGTTTTCTATTGCCATATTTCCATGATACTGTCATTTTATTCAAATATTTCATGCATCAAATACATTTTTATTCGGCGTCAATCTTATATAATTTATTATATGAGATTGACGCCGAATAAAAATGTAATCAATACAAATAAAAAAAACAACCTTTCTGCCTTTCAGTAATACAAATAAACTGCAAAACTAATATTATAATAATTAAATTATATTTACGAAATGTCAGTTCTGATTTAGTGGATTTTATCGGATTAGAAATAATTCTGAGAGATAAACGAAAAACAGCCATAAAACATAACTATAAGCTATTTATCTAGGGATTAAATTTGATTAAGTGGAATCCATGTTGTACCTAAATGTTTTATTTTACTTGTGTATATTATTACAGTTCTCGCCAATTGTATTGTCCGGGTTGAAGTTGACACGAGCTAACTTTAACCAGGCCGTTAAAATGGGGGAATGAAAACTATTAGATTAAAATTATCTAAAACGACAGCCTACACCTTGATCTTTTGTTTTTATTTATTACAATCTTTTATTATTTCTTTCTCCGATTTTTACGGCCGGATTAAATTTTGCTTGTGCCAACTTCAACCCGGACAATAAGTTTGGCGAGAACTGTATTTTAGTAATAGAAATTGGATTTATACCTCAACAAGCTGTTCTCCGCGGTGTTACTCACGTTAATACAATTTTTCCCAATCCCGTGGGATTTTCACAAAGTCCTTTCTTAGAGCACACCTACGTCACTTAAGGAACATTTGTGCAAAAACTTCTAGACCCAGTGGTTTCAGCTGTGTGTTGATCGATCATCAATCAGTGCAAAAATCAGTCAGTTTCTTCTTTTATACATATAGACTAGTTTATCGCTTAGAAAATGGTTCTAATAGGATTTTTAACATATAAATTATTATATTAAAATGATTGAATCTTATAAAATATAACAATCTTTTAATAAACAATTAATGCACGCTTAAATACCGTTGAGCATTTTACGCTTACCACAATAATACAAAATATTCACCTTTTTTTATTCAAATCAGTCACACTATGACTGCGTGCAGTTAAATGTTTATTACAGTGAAGTATTGTCAAATATTGCGTCATGCATTGTAGCAGTAATTAAGACAATCAACACTCTTAAAGCTTGTGTAAGAGCCGATGCATACATGATGCTTTTACATCTGCGATTGGCGATTAGAAGCTTTTTGGAAGTTCTATACAGAAAACATATTCACGGTTTCAGAAGCTGGTCGCAGTGGATAAGTGTTCCACATCACTCACCAGGGAATGTAATTTGAAAACAAAGGGAGCAAGTTCAGCAGCTACTAGAAAAAAATGTAAGTTAAAATTCAAATCTAAATATTATGTATACTTAATCAGTCACTTATTCTAATATTCAGAGACGATGCTAAGCGTAAAGTAATGCTTCCGTATGTCAAATTTGTATTACAATTTGACATACGGAAGCCTAAGTTTATGCTTAGCATCGTCTCTGAATATAAGCCTTAGTGTAACTCACTGTGATACAAAATATCTTTGCAATGAAATATAATTTTATAGTTTTAAATCTATTTATTCTGCTAGCATTGTGTTGATAGAAATACGAAAGTAGCTCTATCTGTCTGTTACGTCAAAACCGCTGCACGGATTTCGATAACGACATAGGCTACTTTTTGTGATGTGAGTGAACCCGCGGGCAATAGCTAGTAGCAATATAAGCATACGACTTCAATATTGAAGTTAATGCTAAATCGCCAATCCTTCGGTAATCGGGTAAAAATATATCGTGTGTGCTTAGGCCCTAACATGACGTATAGGAACTTACGTAGTTGATTAAATGCCAGTTACATTCTTAAGATTACACCATAATTGACAAGTATAAGAAAAAAACAAAGAATGAATATAGTGTTTTACCTAGAGCAGAAAAACCAGCTAAATAATAATAATTATAAATATAATTTTTATATTTTCTGTTTTTTATAAAAATATTTAAAAATGTAAATAATGTGTATAATAGATAAATAAAGGAAATAATAATAATAATTTCTTAATTTCAGATCACAAAGTAATCCATTCACATTCACACATTACACATTGAAAAACAAAACAAATACACATTAAAATCAATAAAAGAACAAAATAAACTAAAAACAAAAAAATGTGATCATCCGGAATAGTAAAAGAAAAATATTACAGTTGTATTCATGAAGCAGTCAGGATTTTTAACAATATGATCAAACATTCGTGAGAAGTAGGTGATCAAAATTTAAATATTATACAGTCAATTAATTACCCGACTGCCGAAGAAGGAGGGTTATGTGTTTGACGCATGTATGTCCGTTCCTATGTCCGGTCGTAACTACTCAACGGCTCAACCGAATTAGATAAATGACACCTCATTAGATTCGTCTTGATGGCACGACTGTCACTGGGTACATGAAATTAAAAAAAAATCAATATGGCGGATTTTATACGCTTTAATGTGCGAACTGATTTTGAAAATGATCTTTAGTTGTATCAATTTATATTTTAAATCATCATTTAGGAACTATCTAGTGATTCTATGATGATAAACTAAAAAGAATGAAATAAAATCAATTATTAAAAGAAACAAAAAACCCGACTGCGTAAAAACTACTAACAAAAAATCTAAAAAGAAGCTCTGTGATGTTGGAAAATGTATTACAGGCGGGACAAGCTGTTCGTTCATAAACAAAATTGTTTCTTTGCTTGTCCCGCCTGCAATACATTTTCCAACATCACAGAGCTGGTTTTTAGATTTTTAGTTAGTAGTTTTTACGCAGTCGGGTTTTTTGTTTCTTTTAATTTTATCAACTTACTAGTAGTAGGTACTTGGCGATACTGAAGTTCCAGAAATCTGAAAAGAGTTGGTTAAAGTTATCCGTATCTGTTGTTTCAACTCGAAAGTCTTATCGTTATCCACTTGGATACTTCTTCAGCTGTAAAAATATTATCGTTGAAAATAGTATGACCTAGAAATTTTAATGGAAATTGTTGTTATTACAAAGTACAATTACCAAGTTAACTACATTAACTATAATAAAAATGTTGCGTCTGAATTTTGACTAAGAAATTTCTGGGCAATTTTCCCTACTTTGTGTCTACGGGGCTACTTTAATTATTAAGTTATAGCCCTAAAGATGGCGTAGAATTCATAATAGAGCGCTTACAATTTGCGTTATTCATGTTGGAGTAATTTTTATTTTAGCTCCAGTTAGAAAGTAAAAGTAATAATAAAAGGGTAAAGGCTGCAAGGCTAAAGGCTGGCTTTGTCATAGTTTAGATGAATTTCATTTTAAATTACTGGACAGCATGAAAAACGGCTTTGGAAAAATATCAACTTACATTATTAACACCATTATCAGCCCATATACTATCCCACCTTTCAGTATGGCAGGGATTAGGGTCCAGTCCACTACGCTAGCCTAATGCGGGTTGGCAGACTTCACATGCCGTCGAGAACATTTTCCAACCATGCAAGTTTCCTTACGATGTTTTCCTTCACCGTTAAACCGAGAGTCAGAGGTGCGTGTATTGGATTAGAACTCGAGACCTTTGACTTGGCAGTCCAGTGGTCATACCACTAAACTATCACTGACACGGGAGCTGACTTTTAAAAAGAGTAGGAAAATACCTAAGAAAACGAAACATATTATTTTCTTATTCCAAATTTCTGGCTGCCATTTGCTCATTACCCCCGTACTGAGGAATTTGGGGCAGACAGAAATTGTATGTTTTAGACAATCAATTAGCCGTCTTTATCATGTAGCTGCCTGCGTTGATAAATTCTTATTTGTGTCGTTAAGTCTTTCAACACCATTCTACAAAATTATTACGTGAGCCAGAATATCAAATAGAAAAAAAAGAAAGAAGTGTTTATTTAATTCATTGTTAACATTTTAATAATTGCACATTTTCTACAAAAATGTTAATTAGTCAGAAAATCGCTTCGTTGAAAGGCATATTTATAACCACTAGACCAATGAAGCGGTTAGAGAAATATGAAAACTATGCTCGACAATATTATCTGCTACTCCATTGTGGCAATATAGTTCAAGCTCAACAGTGTGTGGTTCAATATTGCTACCGATATTGCAACCACTTATTTGTAAATTACTTTTCAGACTGTTTACAAAGAGTGACATTGAAACAATACCATTTTACAAAACAGTTCAACAGTAGCTCTTTAAAATTAGTATAATTGATGTTACATATTTTAGACAATTATTCTTCTGCTGTTTTTAAAAACTGATGAATGAAGTATCGATAACTAATCTTTTTTTTCTAATATTTGAAAGTTTATGACCAGTATAAACTCTGTGAGACTATTTAAAAAAAACTAAATAAATGTTACCGTAGTTTCAATATAGAAAATATATGTTTCTGTGAAAAAATAACTGACATATTTTGCGCCTCCAAAAGGGCCTAGCAACGGTACGGTTTCATTTAAAAATACGTTTCCTCGGATCACTAATAACTCCACCCACTCAGTTCCTTTTTTACCAATAGGTACTTATACGAGTATGTACCTGCCAAGATTTATTCTACTTCATCGAACGAACTAGTAAAGTAGTGATTTCTGAAGTGAGTGCTCGTATAATATGTAGTCATACGTACGACTATCTGAACCCCCATATGTCGCGGGCGTATAAGATAAATGACTTTGAGCGCAATGCCTAGGCGAGCGCAAAAACACTAACCTAAAACTACGCGTGTAACAAAAAAGACGATTTATCCTCAATGTTTCATGTACTTTTGTGTATTTAACTTTTGAGGGATAGTTTCATTAGATATATATTTTATCATTTACAAAGATTTAAAGATCTTTCTATTTTATAACATGCAAAAATGTGGGCGAATTCTGTTTGGAATTTTTTCTAAAAATATTTACAACCTCGAAACAGTATAAAATATTTGCTTAATAATTTTATGTTGTAGGTACGTTGAATGAAAAGAAATTATTTTGTCTTTTGATGTTTTGTAATAGAACACCAATTTCATAAAATTTTACGGTTACGTTTTTGTAAGTTAATCAAAAACCAACTAAAATTTGATTGCTTGTCTAGCGTAATACAACACTTTTAATACAATTTAGCCTCGTCGTAGTATATAACACATATAAGGTTTCGTAAAACGATCATCTGGCACGTTGATACCACGTTTCAAATGACACAGAATGACACCTTTCTTGATTTTTAGGTGAAATGATATCAATTACGTCGGAAGTAGAGTTAAGTGATGCGGAAACTGTCTTTTAGCGAGTGAACGAGATCCATTAAGGTGTAAAGTGACTCAGTTTGACGTGATGATGGCTATATCCCGCCGACAATTTTTTTATGCTCACAAACATATTTAGTAAGAGAATCTTCAAAGCAGGGTTCTCCTTATTTTAATAAAAACATATTTATAAAGATCTCATCATTTTAACTGGACCTAATTCGCATAAAAGAAAATTCCTAAAAAATCAATAAATGTATCTTTCTTCTTCTTAAATCGATTAAAACATGTCAAGCGATGTCATCACATCCAAAAGCTTCTAGACGATATTAATTAAATGTCTGGTAAGTTCGTAAAATATACTAATTTCCTTAATTGCCTGCAGCGCATATACATAAATAAAATGTTAGACTGCATTAATAAGTTTTGTTTAAGCTTATTGGTTGAGTTTATAGTAACGAAAAACCTACCTACCTTACCAACCCCTTCGGTAGTCAGGTAAAATATTATCGTAATTTATTGCGTTAGTCACATCACCACCTATCCAAAAAAACACAAAGCATGTCGGTGTTACCGACAAACAAATTTGATATCGATATAAATTAATAAGTTAATAACTATTTAGTGATGTACCTGTCATTTCTTTATCAGTATTATTATGTGCAATTCATATGCAATTTCATATAGAGGGTGAATATATTCATTTCATAATAGCTTAATTGACGATATAAAGTCGGACGTTTTATGATACTGGGTGTGTTTGCTTTCCGAGGGCTTATCTTTACGGGGATTGCCTAATATTGTTTACAAAATGTGCTATTTTGTTAATTCCGTTGTAACATGTTTCATAATTAGCGCGTAATATATGATAGACGTGCCTCGTTAGCGTCGGCGGGGTTGATTTTGGGGACCATTTTGTTAATAAAAATGAATGAGCTTTTGTTTTTAGATTAATCGTATTGTGTTATTAATAGGGTTTCATATGGCCCAGTTATAATATATTATAGGCACGTGTTTTCATCAGGTACAGTACAAACATGGTCAGTGTTGATCATTTCTAAATATAGAATTGTTGTAAAATGTAACTATAACCTATTCCAGACGATAGATGGGGGCTATTAAATGTTTCGTATGCACAATTATTCTCCTAAGAACTTTCGGTATACTCTCACAAAAACACTTTTTTATGCGACTGTAACCCCTATTATTCTAAGGGCTTAAGATATTGACGCGACTGTACATACCTACCTGCATGGCCGTTCGGACATTAAGGGCGGACTGCTAACTGCCTCGTAATCTAGTGATATACGCGACTGCTCGATTCGTTGTTCAAGCAAATGTTTTATTCGGTTTTTCTATGAATTCGTCATAGAAAAACCAGCAGCAGCTCGAAGTTTTGATTTGTGCACTGTTAATGAGACCTAAACACACCGTAAAATGAGTGTGTACAATTGTACATTTATTAGTACATCTTAGCTTAACCCTTCAACTCAGGCGTGATAGTAAGTAACGTTAAAAACTTTGGAGGTAACGTTACCAACAGTACATAAGTACGTGCAATTTTGTACACAATGTGCAATTTTATACCTAGAGCTAGAATATAGAATAGTTATTATTATATGTTTCCGTTTCCGACTTCCGAACTGTCAACACCGTAGTGATTAACTCCGAGTGAAATTAAGCGAAACAAAATAGTAAACGTGATTTCTGCCTGCTGGTATTCATCGATACAGTGCTGGGACCCCCTGGAAGTGATTATAAACATACGGGGAAGCGCGATTACTCCATCGTCGATCTACAACCACAATATCAAATATTGGATCAGAGGTTAGAATACACGAAAACAACACAACGTTCACTCAGTGACACTTGTCATAAACGTCAATAAATCCGACATATTAAACAGTGTTGCCAATTGAGAAAAAATATTTCTACCATATTCCACTATTGCGTTCCGTTACACACAGGAAAATATAAGATGGAAGGTCAATTCCAAATATTATTCGAAAAAATGAAAATAGAGATGCAAACTCAAAATGCAGAATTGAAGAACTCTATAACAAATAGTATTATGGAAAAAATTGATGATAAATTATTCCCTATTATGGAAGAAAATAAGAACCAGAAAAACAAAGTAGAAAAACTGGAAAAAGAAATAGATTACCTTAAGAGGATTGAGAAAACCAACAACATCATAGTATTCGGGTTAGAAGAAAACGAAAAATCCTCTTATGAACTAATACAAAAGCTCAAAGTAACCTTTAATCTAGATTTAAATATTAAAGTGGAAGAACATGATATCAACAAAATTTATCGCTTAGGTAATAGAAAGGGAGATAGCAATAAACCGAGGCCGGTACTGTGCTCGTTTACAAACAACTGGAAAAAGACCGAAATTATCAAAAGCAAAAAGAACCTAAAAACAATATACATTTCGGAGGATTACTCGAAGGAGGTGTTAGAAAGAAGAAAAGAGCTGCAAGCCAAGTTAGCTGAAGAGAGACAAAAGGGTAATATAGCTTATCTGAAATATGATAAACTAATTGTTAAAGAGAACAACAACAGCCAAGAAAAAAGAAAAAGGGAATTATCCGCTTCACCCTCTTCAGAAAACAATCAAACAAAAAAGCAACAAACAGTAAACACAATGAAGACTAACAGGACAAATGCTTTCGACTTAATGAGATATAGATCCAGCTCCCTTTCAAACATGCCTAACACTGATAAAAACGAATAGCAACTACAGAACGGCAAACGGAAACCAAAACCAACCAAAGTAACTAACAAAAAAGAAACAAAAAAACAACGAGCTCCCCCAAGCCGACTGGTCCTCGAGGGGGAAAGCGACCACAACCCTCCAACTTACAAAGACAAAGACAACAACCACCGAAAATCAGTAGTTTACATAGCATGCCTCAATGTACTCACCTTGGGAAAAGAAGAAAATCTTACGGAACTGACATATGCGCTAAAATCCATCAAATGGGACATAATTGGATTGAGCGAAGTGAGAAGAATGGGCGAAAGTATTACCTGCTACCCAAACTATTTACTATACCAAATAGGGGAGACACAAGGCCAATATGGAGTAGGATTTATTATTAAAAAACATCTAAACCAATATGTACAAGAATTTAGAGGAATCTCAGAACGTATAGCTATTATGAACTTGAAACTACCAGGATATAAAGAACCTTGGTCTATTGTACAAATATATTCACCTACAGAGCAATCAAATTTGGAAACGATAAACAACTTTTACAATAAATTAAACGAAGCCATTCAAGAGTATACACATAAAAACCTAATAGTCATGGGTGACTTCAATGGCCAAATCGGATCCAGGCGCCCAGGAGAAAATGCAATACTAGGACAATTTTCATATAGTAACAAGACCAGAAGCAGAAATGGGGAAAAAATTACGAACTTCGCACTAGAAGACAAATTAACAATCTTAAATACTATGTTCAAGAAAAACCGGAAGAGCATGTGGACCTGGATTTCGCCGGATTGTAAAACAAAAAACGAAATTGATTTTATCATGACCAACAGAAACAACTACTTCACAAACTTCACTGTCATTAAAAGATTTAATTTCAACACCAATCATAGGCTACTTAGAACCGAGCTCAGAATAAACCAACCAAAGAAGACTAGACCGAGACAAGACCCAGGAAACAAAAAACTTGATGAACAGCAATTAGAGCAAATAACAATAGCCTTAAGAGCTGAGTTTAGTGACTTTAAAGAAAACACTAAGGAAATGGGAACCCAAGATAAATACAATTATATGGAGAATATTATCAAAACCCAAACTAAACTCATAACAGACACCAAAACTGATGCAAAAGGAATAATATCAACAGACACTTTAAAGCTCCTAGAAGAAAGAAGTCACCTTATAAATGATAGAAGTACTCAAAATAGAAGACAGAAAATAGCCAAAATCAGTAAAGACATCAAAGAAAGTTTGAGAAAGGGTAGAAATCAACGCAGGATGCGAACGATAGAAAGTTACATACAAAAAACTGGAGGAACTAAAAAAGCACTCAAAGAATTGACCGACATGAAAAACTGGATAGTAAAAATGAAAGACGCCCGAGGAAACTTCAATTATAACAGAATTAACATACTAAAAACAGCTACTTCGTACTATAAAAACCTCTATCGAAACAACACTGCGCAATCTAAAATCAATCTAGAGGATACTTCGAACACCCCCAGCATTCTCCAAGCTGAAGTTAGGAAGGCTATCGACACCCAAAAGAGAGAGAAAGCACCCGGGCCTGACGGCATAAATTTCATTAATTTTAAGACATAGCAAAGAGATCCTACTACCTGTCCTCACAGATATGTTCAAAGATATAACGAATACTGAAATCATCCCCCAACAATGGACTGAGTCACACATCATCCTACTGTATAAGAAAGGTGATAAATACGACATAGGAAATTATCGCCCTATAAGCCTCATGTCCAATATATATAAGATTTTTGCCAAGATCATCCTAAAAAGGATTGAAAGAACCCTAGACGAAAACCAACCTATCGAGCAAGCAGGTTTCCGCAGAGACTATTCAGTGATCGACCACATCCACGTGGTGCGTCAAATTCTGGAGAAATTCAATGAATACCAACTCACATACTACATTGCATTTATCGACTATAGTAAAGCATTCGATTCCCTACAACACGAGAAAATATGGGAGGCGTTACTAGAACAAGGAATAGAACACAAGTACATCCGATTAATAAGAAACATATACAGCTGTAGTAGAGCAAGAATCCAACTAGAAAAGAAAAGTACTCCTTTCAAAGTAGAAAACGGCGTAAGGCAGGGAGACCCTCTATCTCCAAAACTATTCTCCGCAGTACTGGAATCAATCTTTCGAAGACTCAATTGGGAACATCTCGGAATTAATATAGACGGTCAACTGCTATCGCACTTAAGATTTGCTGACGACATAGTGTTGTTGGCAAAAACAGCAGAAGACCTAACCAGAATGATAAAAGAACTTGCAAAAGAAAGTGAGAGAGTAGGGTTGGCAATGAATCCAGAAAAGACTAAGGTGATGACAAACGGGGACAAACACAATATAGATCTAGGAAACACTGAAATAAACTATACAGATGAGTACGTATATCTAGGGCAACTCATAACTCAAAAAGATCCCATGCAGAAGGAAGTGGACAGAAGAATTACAAATGGCTGGAAAACATACTGGAGTTTAAGAGAGGCTATGAAAAATAAGGAGCTCCATATAAACCTAAAAAGTAAACTTTTTAACACCTGCATATTACCAGTCCTTACGTACGGGTGTCAGTCATGGTCCTTAAATCAGGCTACCGCAAGCAAACTAGCAACATGCCAGTATGCAATGGAAAGGAGCATGCTAAACATCAAGAAGTCCGACAGAATTAAAAAAATCATCATCAGAAACAAAACAAAAACTACTGATGTAATGAGCAAAATAAAAAGACTTAAATGGCGATGGGCTGGTCACCTGGCAAGAGGACAGGACAAATGGAGCAAAAGGGTGACGTGGTGGCACCCAAAGGAAGGCAAAAGGAAGAGAGGCCGACCACAGAAAAGGTGGGTCGACGATATTAGACAAGTCGCAGGTGTTACATGGAACAGAGTGGCCCATGAAAGAAAGGAGTGGAAAAGGTTGGAGGAGGCCTTTGCCGACTGGCAAACAGATCTTGGCAAAATAACCAAGGACCAAATATTAGTTTAATTTTATTAAAATATATTAAGTTTAAGTCTTTAAAGTTAGATACTAAATAAGTTTATATAGTTAATGTCAGCTAAACAAGTCTATATGTTAGTAAAATAAGTTAAATAAGTTTATATAGTTCTACATAAGTTTAAAAACCATTGTAAGAGATCTGAATAAAAGGCTATATTATTATTATTATTATTATTATTATTATTATTATATGAGTCTAGTATACGAGCCTAATAAATAAATATATTGTGGTATTTTTACTGCCTATATAGGTACATCGTTTAAATTTTATACGCGTATTTTATATACGTCATTAAAATTTACTGTAAGTAATATTGAAGAAAGTGATGTTTTATAACCACGCGTGCTTGTAAATTATCATGCCTATAAACCGCTGTAAAGCGCTAGTTAGTTGCGGATGTCAGAAGCGATATTTGATTAGGTATACAATTTAGCAATAACATAATTGCTGCATTTCATCTAGCGGTGTGTTTGAGCTTTAATTATTCTTCAATTACTTTTGCATCTGTTTTCAATTAATTCTCTCTTTTTAATTGGACGAACATTATCGCAAGTAATTGTAAAAGTGGTATAAAGTATTATTTAATGTAAATGTAGTTATTAAAATTTTCACAGACTGTTATTGCACCTACCGCATTATATCTGCACCACCCTATGGTTGACTGGTAGAGAATGCCTTAGGCATTAAGTCCGCCATTGTAATGTTTTGTTGCATAAAGATTAAATAAATAAATAAAATAAATAAGTGGTCAACACTCGTTAAAAATTAAAAATATTGGACATTGACAATTCACAGCTTAAAACACTATTTTTATCTACGAAATTCCAGTATATTGATCTGAATTTAAGTCTATGTAGGCCTATCAATGACATTTGCATTCGACCCAAATAGTGAAATACAATAAACAAGATGGCGGACATGTGTATGTCTATAAATATTTATAAAGTTGATCAGAGCGACGCAAATATGGTAATTCTGTTCCAAAAAATGCGGTAGCCAAAAAAATCCTACTTGTTAAATCATGCAGTCGACCGACTTAATACAATAATAAACTTAGTTAAAGTATCAAACTTCAATGGAAAATTTAGAGACGGTCATAAAGTAGCAATCTCAAAGTTTCACCGCTTAGAAATTACGTTGGGAACTGCGAAAATGAAACGGCGGCTTTTTTATATAAATGTTTGTTCAAGAGAAACAGCATTATTGTAGCGCAGCGCCCAAGGAAAATAAAGTTAGGAAAATTAACAAACAATGATTAAAATTAATTTATTATGAGTTCTGTAAGGAATTTTTAATTAGAGTCCTAAGTTTTTGTCGAAATAATTTTGGGCCACTTTTCCGATGGGAACTGGTATATTACTGTGGTCTATGGTGCTACCCTAATAGTATACTTACGCTCAGATAAATGGAATGATCAAAATCCCGTCCATAGGAAACAAAAATGAGGCGCATACATACAAAAAGTATGTATATACAAGAACCTGAACCACTCCCTTTCTTTGAAAATATGGTCACCATCCAATGCTTGTCACGGGGTTAATAAAATATACATAGGCGGTGAAAATGAATATCTTGATACCTACATCTACCTTACCCGAGATCTACGTAGCATTACTTTAACTAAACATCAGGCCAAAATAAAAAACACATCCAAAAATAACTTCTTTCATTTCATACCTAAGAGCACAGAAGTCAAAACTGCCAACAAAAGTTGCGTTCCAGCGATCATATCCACAGTTTTGCAGGCAGTTTGACGCACAACTTCGCCTCATCAGACGTTTATTTTTACGATGTTTGTTTTGAATTCTTTTGGTTTAGTTTCAGCGGCTTGATTAAAAGAAATATATTTATTTTCTCCGAGCAATATAGGGGGAAAACAAGTATAATTTGGAGAAAAACAGAAAACAACTGTCAGTGTAAATTTCGGGAAATTTGTTTGAAGATTTTATCGTTTGGTTAAAATACTGGTCTAATTATGCACGGTCGTTGGAGAAAGCATAAACCATGATACCTTATGTACGACGGACGATTAATTAAAGGTAATTGGAAGGAATTTGGCTAGGAAGCTCTACTTAATAGTTTTAGTTTGAGGTTTTTAGGGTCGGCAACGCGCGAGTGGTACCCCTGGTGTTGCAAGCGTCCATAGGCTATGGTAACCGCTTATCATCAGGCGGGCTGTATGCTTGTTTGCCACCTTAGTGGTATATAAAAAAAACGATGTCAAACCGTACTAGCAACCCGACAAAAAATCTAGGACTGAAAAGAAACACGCACTAATACAGATCCTTGATCCTGATCCATGTATGACATAAAAAAAATATTATTTTATTGAATACCCACAGGCAGAGGTACATAATGGCAACCCTTATTTCGCTGGCGTCTTTTGGTTCTATGTAATAATAAGGGGTTCTTGCCAATACTCGACACTAATCAGAGCTATTACCTAGAGGTCAGAGGTCCTTACCTAAAGATCAGATCACTTGTAATCAAACGATTTTGACCCTGCCAAGAATTCACCAGACTTTATGATAGATTATTTCAATTTTATAATGAAGAAGATATTGAATTATTATTAACAAACCATATAAACTTATTTCCAACCCCTAAATGGAAAAAAGGTATCGTTAATTTTATCATCATCCAATATTTAAAAAATGTTATACAAAAAGCTCACCTTTCATATTCGACCTTAAAACAAAAACTTTTAAAACAAAATCGAATATCCGAAATTCATTGAGTAACAAATGAATATCCGATAAATGGTGGATCATAAAAACCTATCACCTGTCCGGCGATACAGTGCCGTGCCGGCGCTTTATACAGCTCGTAATTAATAAAAAATAAAAACTGTCGAGCGATGGCCCTAAAACGCATTTAATTCTTGATAAGGGTAACAAATTGGATAAAGATAGCACGACCGTCGGAGACAGAGAGATCGTAAGTGCATTGCTGTGATAACTCATGTGTGATGGTGACAGATTTGTGTGGACTTTTTTCGATAAATAAAATATATTTTGCTTAAATTTTTTGTGTTTGCAGATGACAGGCAACGCGCGACGTGACGTTTTTTATTCACGATAGTGTTTTTTACATTTGGTACTTGGCTTTTGGCTTTATTATAAATCCAACAATTTGTTTTCACGCCGCATGGTCCATTTTTTTTATTCATTTATGTATGTATTTAGTTACTTAAATAGAAAGGACTGGTCCATAAGGTATAATATCTACGTTGATCATTCATGGTCTAACAGATTAAGTTAACACTTGCCGCGTTTAGTCCATACCTAAATGGTTGCCTTAATAGCACACAGAGATTCGGTAAGTACAACCATTATGTATTTACAATAATTTATGTTAAATTTGCTTTATAATTAATGCACTTATCATATAATTTCTAACTAAACTGTCAATCAAATGAAATAATCACCAATTACATGATTGAACTGTTATAGTAATGACAATAATAATCGTTTGCGGTCAAATCCCACACGCTTAGTGATAAACGTTGACCGCGTGCTAAAATGCGTTTACCAATTTTATTGTAGCTTATTTTAAAGTAATTTGAATGATGATTTTCATGAAAAAAATAAAATTAATATGTTTAATTTATTATTAAAAACGATTGGCTTTTAGGATAAAGCCAATAGCCATATTATACCTTTTTTGTGTATAAACCTTTATTTCGATTCTATCGATTCACATCGATTTTACATGTACAGATTTATAATCCACAATATTCTTTCCTTTGGCCTTCACAACCACTTCTCAACATTGTACCATTGATGTTTGTAATCTTAAATGTCAAAGGTATTTAATTTGAATATCATGTCTTATCTCATTCCCAGCATTGAACTTATCTATGAAATATCTATCGATATGAAATGTAGCCTCTTTTATTCCATCGAGATTGAAAACGAACGTAAGTTATATAAGGATGTTTTTATCTTCTTTTTTAAATTGAAGCTAAACGTTTACCTATAGGTAGATATACGTTAGGTCGTTGAGTTGTTGATATTTTTGTAATGAAATTTCAGATCCTACCTACCTTTATCCTATGTAATAATTGTAGAGAGTATAAATTGAAATCATTTATACAATTTCTAGTTTACAAAAAAATATTTATGTAATTAAATTTTAGATTCTTTTTGCATTTTCAGCTCCTAATTGCTATTGTTTCATCAGGTCCTTTACAATAAGATGATTTTTTAATTAAAAATTTATAGCTGTAAAGTTCAAACCTATTAATTTAGCCCTTTATTCTAAGATGTAAAGAAAGTCTAGTGCCATCTCACTTTAATAACATCAAAATGACTAAGCCAGGTATATTAATTTACAGTTAAGAGAAGTTTCTCAAGCGTTTGGGAATAAAACCCTTAGACAGCCAATTAATTTCTGCAGTCCAATTACAAGCAAATAAGAATTTCAAGATTTCAAATTAAGATCGTTTTCTTTATTCACTTGTTTCACAGATACACTCGATATATAAAGGGCAACCCTAGTCTAGTGCAGACAACAATAATATATCTAAATCAAGGCATTAACGTTCGATACACTGGGGCTATTACTCGCGCCAGCAATAGCTATTTGCCACTAATACTAATACGCCTTTGTGTGGTGCGGGTATGTCGCGATGTTTATCTCTCTGGTCATTTCTTGGTAGATTCAATCTTTTTCTTATTGGTGAAGTTATTTATAGAGTGCTTTTTGAAATATACAGCTAAGATTATTTCATAGATATTTTATATCTTCAAAGGCGTGTATAGTTGGTCCTAGTTATTGTGTATGACAGGTATTATACTAGATAAACGCCAAAGGCTGTGAATCAGTCTCCTCTATATATTATGATAATAAATGTTTGGTACATTTAATGCCAAGACTTACAGTCTCATCCTCATTACATGGAACCTAAAAAAATACCTCTGCCTAACTGATACAAAAATATATACAAGCGAGGTAGTGTACTAGTAGGTACCTACTTAGGTACTTTACTTTTCTGTTTAAGTGTATCTAAGTACAATACACCGTATATAATCCAAGAAGTAATGACAGCCAATGTGAGAACTAATAACTACATAGGTATACTAAAAAAACTAGAGTTATCTACTGTCGATGGTCGAGATGCACAAAATCATAAAAATTAGGAATAATCCGAACTCTAAGAGTACTTTCAGCTTATTTTTTTTTAGAATATTGCTAGATATATTTATAAAGATTTCACATATCTCCCAAACAAAAACAGAAAACGAGGCTATGCTGTACGTTAAACGCAAAGGTTTTAGGAAATTATAATGTCAAAATTTATAATTATGATTCGGGAGGGTTGACATTCGTATTTTCAATTCTTAGAAAATTCGATAGAATTAAAATCTTAATATAGTACTCATCAGTTTTTTACAGCAGATTGGACATACATACATTCACTTTTTTTTCGCATAGGGCTAGGCAACAACAAGTACTGACAACAACTTACTACAATTCTTCCTACCTACTTCTTTTGCATCTTCCACGTCCAAACATGTCCCAACATTCTGCGCCATACATGCGCCAGTTGCAAGTACTATGCGCCTGACATTTTTGATGTTATTATCTGTTTGAAATATTTAATATAGTTATCATTAAACGATTAAATGATATTTAATTTAGGTGTAACGTTACTGGACACATTATACAAGTATTATGTACCAATAATCTGCAATTTAATATTTGCAGTACAGATACAAGTTATACCAATGGTTTAAAATCACATTCTTAAGTTGTAAGTAATTCATAATTTTTACGAGTAAAATGCGAGAATGAATTTATTTAAAAACGAAACATAAAAATATCGAATTCCCATAAAGCCACACTTATCGTACGCATTTTATAAAATAAATAACGAATTGCTATAATAAATACTGATAAAAATATACGTGAGCCGAATCGAATTATCTCAAGTAGATTATATAATAGTGGAATACGATTCGATTAACCAATATACGATAAACATTACAGAAACCGTGTTCGTACATAATAAAGATTTAATAAAAGCAAGTATAAAAATGAAATACACTAATAATATACAAAATATTTCTTATTCAACACGCGTTCTGATAAGATAGAGAATTTTATGCACATAAACACGTTGTTTCAAAATTCCGGACTATTTTATTGTCATATGTCACGAGAAGGCACCGTAAACCTCCGTTAGTATACATTTCTCGTGTGTGTTACTCAAAAATGATTTGCATATCGTGGTAGTTGTCGCCTCTAACTGGTACCTCGCGTGTAAAACGGCGATAACTGGGTTTTATTAAAACGTTATTGATGGCACGGCTAAGTTGTGTATCTTTATCAAATTTACGTTTACTTTAGGGGAACTGTTGTGCTTTTATGTCTGTTTTTTATGGAAGAATTTTCCGTGTACAGTGCAAAGCTAAATATATTTCTTTATATTTTGATGGCATCGGTAGTCGACCTAGTATTGAAATCTTTTTAGAATCTTATTCACTTATGGAGAACTGATTCATTGACCACCAAGCACGACTGCTATGCTAGAGACCCTGGATTCGTTTGTTATTGTTTTTTTTTTCCCAGTAGTAATTCGGAGTTTGGAAATGTTGCCCGGTTATTAGCAGTATTAATAAAATAAACAAATAAAATCGCCTACTATTAGATGGACCCTAAACATACCGACAAAATATAGGGTGTACATACACTGTACCCCTCTGCATAACCCTTCAGGAATACAGGCGTGATGGTATGTTATCTAACTAAGACGTAGGTATTCACTTACAAAAGCATTCCAAAGTTACTCTATGTATGTATCCCTATTTTCCATAGAAGTAAACAGCGAAGTGATTTCGCAAACTGTAAATATAACCTTAAAGATTTATAGCCCGGTTTTCGGGCACTGAACCTCAAAGGTCCTAGGGTAAAAAACGTCGATCCGCTTATAGGCAAAGGAAAACACACGACCCAAACATATTGAGCGAATATACGCCCGTATTAGGGTAAGTAACCTAAATAAAGTATGTAGATATTACGTAGATACCATTGCAATAGCGGGATAAATAAATAAAATAAATATCTTTGGCCATTTTACACAGCACCATCTAGTCCCAAACTAAGCAGAGCTTGTACTATGGGTACTAGACAATGGATATAATACTTATATACTTTTTTTTTGTAAATACATACTTATTATACATAGGAAACACCCAGACAAACACAAATACTTATATTCACCACATAAATATTTGTGTCTTGTGGGAATCGAGCCCACGACCTCGTGATCAGCAGTCCGGTACTCGAACCACTAGACCACAGACGGCGACGGGATATACTTAATTATTATTGATTATGTAAACAGTATTTATAAAAATCCGGGGCTCGAGTCCTATCAAGAGGTAAAATGGAAGGCAGAAGATAGAGTACCGTGGCAATTGTTCCACTGAGAGCTGATCTCTATTAGTACTTAGGCCTTCATGAGACAGGCTCGACCTAGGGTGGAGGCCACAGGAAAAACTAAATAATCATTAAATAATAATGATAATTAATATGTATACAATACAATGTATGGAAATGTACCTAATCTTTCTAAGTACGCGAGTATTAGTAATGGTAGTTAGTACTTGTAAGTACAATAAAGCTTAGTATTCTGTGGTGGTCCTAATATAATTATATTTCTGCTGTTCAAAAATGTAATTAGGTATCAACGAGCATTTAAAGTAAAACCTAGAATTTGGTCATAATCTTTATTCCTGTCTTTATACTACAGAAACCATACATTATTTATAGAAAGACTGAAACACATTTACTTTAAAAAGAGCCATTTTGTCGTCCCTTACTCATTCAGATACAGACGCAAAATGTTTACTTAACTCCTATTACGTATGTTCATTGACAACTTGGCTGTTAATTTTAATTGCCAGCATATTTCAACTTTACCCCATATTTTTTATCAACGCGTGAATTTTAATGCGCAAATGAGAGCCAGCGATGGGTTGACTTTCACAATTTGCGTTGGATCTCCCTCATTTAGGCGGACGAGGCTCAATTTAAAAGCACCCCACATTTGCGTAATTCGAATATCAAAAAAATATTGCCAGTATTTTGCATGGTACTGGAGTAATAACAATAACTGGAACCCCCGGGAATAACTTGTGTTTACGGTTTTCTAGAGTGAGACTATTTTATGAAATCATTTTCCATTTTCCTCAATAGAAAACTGAGCAAGAATGTCGTTTATAAATAGAGAAAATGAGAAGAACATTGAGAATACTGGCGAACATTATTAAGAATAAGTCCAGGAGTTACCAGATTTAATCTTGAATTTGCTGTATTCTAAATTCAGTTAAACTTGAGCATAAAATTTTGTATGTTCCGACTTTAACACGTGAGCGTCAGTTACCGTCTGGGTTGATGTGGCTCCGATATGCTGCTCTTATGGGATGGCAATGCATCAGCTCTAGTGTTGCAGATTCCGACTGTTGATGGGTGGGTAATGACTGCTCACTATAAGGGAGAACGTCTGCTTGCTTACAGGCATACCAAAAAACATATAACAAAAGACTATTAGGTACCTACCTAAAAATAGTCCACATTGAAAGATTGTGAGGAGTGTGGGGCATGCTGTAGGAAGACGGGTCGATAACAACAGGAAATTCATTGGTCACACGTGGAAAAGATTAACACAGGACCGGAAAAAGTGGCGTAAACAGAGGGAGGCGTTTACTCAGCAGTGGGTAGATTCGAGCTATGAATAATGATTGAAAGGTTGAGTTTAATCATGTAACCCCTCTTCGGTATAATGGAGGAAATTAAATGCTATAACAACAAAAATTTTAACTATGCCAGTTAATACATTTTCCTTTCACATTCTACCACAAATTTCTGAATATTATGGCAAAACTTTTATTCTAGCAATGCAGTGGCTGATGCTCTGTAGAGGTTTAATGAGCATAACCCTAACATTACCTGTCCACAGCTTTGTACGTTTGTAAATATGATTTTTGAGTAATTAGAGCGTTTTCCCTCGTCTGATTTACGCGTTTAAACCGTCCCCCTTTTAATTTGCAAAGGATGCCGTCAGTACGCGCTGCGTTTTAATCTTTATAACCGTTTTGGCCTTTGCTATATTTTATAAATATTTGAAAATGAAATAATTACGTTAGTCTGCAATATTGCAGTGTTTTGTAGGAAAATTTATGCAATATCCGATTAATTATTTAATTTTCTAGCTTATATTATGTTTATCAAGAGATTTCGTGAAGCTTTTTTGTCGGGAAGATAAATTAAGTACAATATTAAGTAACATTATAAAAAATTAATTCTTTGTTTTTGCAAAGCATTTATAAATTACATACGACCTTTATACTAGAGATCTTTACCACACTAGGAAACTATAAATAAGGAACAAACTATGAGTAAAATGTAGAATAAATTACAGTGTTACTTCAGCATTATTACGTGTGTCGAGACAAATTGTTATAAGCCCATAGATTATGTTCTAATGCGCACTTAAGTAGATAAAATTATGCATATTCTCGTGTGCAAGTGCGCATGCTTTCTCCCACACACCTCGATTGATTCGCAACGCGACCCACACAAGACGTAAATCATAAATCAAACACAGACAATCACTAACGAACGTTGTTCAAACATCGATATTGAGTTATGAATAAAAACACACGAAACAATAGCGAGCCTCTATCACACTTCAATTTGTCAAAATGTGTCAGAATAATACTATTTGCGTTTCCTCGTTCCGTTGCGGGTAGTTCTCGTTCGGAATCCACACCCAGACACGCTTCCAATGAATATTGTATTACGGGTAGTGGGAATACGGGAAAAAAGTTAAAACTGTTAAGGGGTGGGGGTTGGGAAGTGCCGCTGCCGCAGGCTATCGCAGGCGACACGCAACGCAGATTCGCTCAACGTTTTTAGTTTTAACCGATGCCTGTTTTTGTCCTTTGTTCTACGTTTTCACGTGCTTATTCGTTTGAATAACGTGACGAGATAAATATAGGGGTTTAGTTTAAAAAAAATATTGCATATCTTTCTGTGCACGCGTCCAATTTCGATTTCATGTTATTCCAATTTTTTATTACAAGTTACTAACTAGCTTTATTTGATTTAAAGTTCCTGATGAAAAGCAATCTGAACGTACATTTGAGTTCATTACAAGTAAAGAGACATCCCAAAATGCCATTTTAAAATTAACCAGCACTATATTCTCCACTCTTATTGGTGCTGCGTTATCCACCGCTCTTTGTTGAGAGCTCTCTCTCCTGGACCTCTCTCTCCTCCTGGAAACTCCTGGATCTCATTATATATTCTCCTATATGCCTTATAAATATCACTGGATACAATCAATAGATTAACCCTCGAACCATTTTATTTTTGTATTGTACACAGCTTCGATTTTCCACGCAATTTTTTTTATGTTATAAATTGCGCGGCTCTTTGCAATCTATGCGACGCTTCAGTGAAACGGACGTCGCAATTAGTTCGCACAATATGTTAGTCGAATATCTGCATATTTATTGGAAACGTTTTGTTTGAATCTTTAAAACTGGCGTGATGAAATTTTTTTATGAAAACAATAAAGAATAACACCAGAAAAATGAACGCCATAGCAAATCCGAACACAAAACCAACTGAGATTTAAAATGCACCCCGGTTTTGTATTTCCCATTTCACAATTTAAAATCAAAACAATTAAATACACTGAATGAGGGTTAGGTGCCATCCAGAGGGTTCTTTACTTGAAATGTGCAAAATACATTTCTCACAGATTCAAACCTTATTTCTTTAGTGGTAAAGGTTAATATTCTAAAAACTGTTAATGACTGGAAGAAGGTGTGATCAGTTTTCCACAGTCGCCGTGAGTTATGATCTGACGAGCTTCACAGCTAGAATCGCTTGCATTCTGATACTTTCATACGAAAATCAGCCTTAAGTATTCATGGCATCTGTTAGTTTGCCAGAGAATATTAGATTTTTGTGTTACGTATTTAACGGTTACTTTCGCTTGTATATTGTAGATGAAGTGTGTTGATAATTTGAAGCTTAATGAAGCGAGTCTGCTATGTCGTCTCCGGCGGAAGATGGTAGAAAAATGCTCGCAGTGAATGCAAATTTTCTCCATTATTGTTTGTCTATTGTCCTGTTTATGAAGCGCAAAAGTGAAAATTTGCTTCGATGGTTTTGAAAATTTATTATTTTATGGGTAGGTGCATTATTTTCTTTGAATCGAAATCCGTTGTTGGTTTTCATTCATAGGAATGTGTACCGAGTTAGATAATGGCCGCATCAAATCGTTAAATCAACTGTACTGAAGAAAACAATGTAACCTATATATTTCTAAAACATCAAATATCCTGGTATAGATTCAACATAATACGTATTATTGACAAGTTCATCCACCCATATAAAATCCAATATTTCCGCAAAACGAGGCGTTCTTATAACATTTATCATCGAACAAAGTAATTTTGTCGAATCACGCCTTAAGTACTATAGTGAATATCCCATCGGTGGTTGAACTCGAATTTTTAATTGTAATGGAGATTAGCAGTTATCTGATTCGGCGTAGAGCGCGCATTAGTAATAACATATTTATTTTGTTCGTTTGACAGCTGTGGGTGGATTGATCAACGAGATAACTAAGAGTGCCGGGGCCTTTAATGCGAACTAGAATGCTTATAACAACTCACTGCAACTGGTCTTCAATTACTGCTGTCTTTTGTTTTTTGTTTCTCAGCTACCGAGGTGTTAGGAAAAAACAAGTTCCGATTGGTAATACTTTCGGTTTGGATACATACGGTAGTCAGAGCAGCTAAGTATCCATTCACTGTTATACTGAATACTACATTTAATGAAGAACCGAAATTTCAGGATCAACTTAGAAATGCAGATATTCCTAAAAGAAAGTAAATGTTTAATAAGACATCATCAAGATGACTTAGTAGAATAAAAAAAGAATGGCAGCATGTTTAACAGCCAGACTGTAATTCACACAAAAACTAATCCACAAAGACGTGAATGACGTTATCCACAAATAAGATATCTATCTTCAGATAACGGACCGCAAAATGAATTGTCATCGCAAAAAATCCATCGTTTACAAAGGACGCGTGCCGATAATTCAAGTCATTTGGCACACATTAGCACTGTAAGGTCCCCTTGCAGAATCCATTCGGCTTCGTCGTCTGACAGTCATTAGAAAAACTGCATTTCACGTATTTAATAACGTCGTCAATGTGCACCCTACACAAGAAATCTATTAACGTCAACATGAACGTTTTAATAATCCATCAAGTATTCAACCCCTTGTAAATGAAAAACGTTTTTCGGCTACAAACGTTCCAACGGAGAAAAAATTTTAAGCTTTCTATTTTGTTAACATTTTTACAGATTATTTTTCTTTACTATTTGAAAACTTGGAGGGTAGACTTAAATTAACGACTAATGCAGCCATATAATTATTTAAATAGAGATAAACAATCGTTAAAGACCTATAAAGATCTTCACTTTGGCTAAGTGAAAACAATTAGGGACTGAATCTTAAACGTTAACAAGTATAATAAATAAGTAATTGATATTAACTTTATTTTCATCATTTTCTTTTATTATCTTTAATGTAGTGACATAGACAATAATTAGCTTTTAAACTTTAATGTTCTTTAATCAATATTTGTAGTTTTTATTGTTATTCATTCATAAGGTATTCAAGTTCTAGTTATAGTATATACTAGTATATCACATAAATGCCGAAATTAAAGACTGAAGGAAGAAGGAATGAAGGAAAATGCTATTTGGATGCCGATGATTAAGCAAACAATTGTATCCCCAATGAGTGGTGCAATGCAAAAGGAATTTTCTGTCTAGACGCAGTCGCTTAATGGGTGCAAATCATTGCAAATTACATTCCTGGAACAATGTTGGATGACGTTTTAATAACGGTAGCTCAATTGTTTCGTCTTGGATTTTATATCTTGTCATTGTTCTTGAATTATCTTACGTAATGGAAGATGCAAATATTCTTTGTTTTTCTGGTGCTTGATTTACGAAGTTTCTTCAACCATATTACGTAATATTAACGTTGAAAAGTGTGTTAATAACTAAAACTAAACTACTAGTCGGTTACTAGGAGCACATAAATACTAACAGGAAAATTATTTGATAGAAGTTTTCGTGGGACGACCGCTTATACAAACGCATGTTAAAACGTCAATAAATCTAAGCACATTTAGTAGTTGGATATAATAATCTGCCTGGCTAGCTACCACTATTACATGTAAGACCGGCACCGGTAACAAACAATTTTACTGTATTCCGTTGTATGTATGTAAGAACCAGAGCCTGAAATGTTACCGAACAGAACAGAAACACAGAAACAGAAATTAAGAAGAGAGAAGCCCGATAAGACTGAAGCAGAGTCTATCAATCTGGCAAGGCTAGGGTCAAATGTATTCGAGGCAACAGTCTAAAATAGTAAACATGTACTTCCTAGAAAATTTATTATGACATTCCGATGACCCCGATGATACTGATGAATTTCTGCTGCTAGCTAATAAACATAACTATAACGATAATAAGCGTAACAAAGAGTAAAAAATTCATAACCTAGATGATTTATATTCACAAAAAAATATGTTTGTACCTATTCATCGCTATCCTTTTATGTATGAAAATGATATGTCAGATTTTTTTCAGCCAGAGCAAATAACATTCAACATATGATCGTCATTTATGCGTCAAAGTTTTTTGCCATAACTGCCAATCCTCATCAAAATCTCCAATAATATTTGGGACGTTAGATTTTATACTACGATAAAAAGTTCCTTCCTCCCGCCCAATCAATCGAAGCTTTTAATGGACTGTATTTAGAGCTAATGGCATTACCACAGAGTAGACAGTAGCAGATAGGTAAATCTGGAGAGAAACACTGAATTTAAAATAAAACGAATAAAAAAGTGTATGTAAATGGTGCTTCTTCTAAAAGGTTTATTACGGTTTATTACGCAGCACAGTCAAATAGATTAAATATAAAATAAAAATGACACACACACACACACACACACACACAAATGACAAAGACCTTTACAGCTGTCAAGGATCAATTAGCAGACAAACAGAAATAGGTAGAAAGGCAATCGTCTAGACCCTCTTGATGTCTAGACGCTCTTGTCAGTGCAGCACCTTTCATAGATCTTTATTGAGAGCTAAAATCTAGACCTCCATGAACGTTCTTTCTTGCTACCTTTAGTTTCTCCTTTATAGATCCTAAATCACCATCTTCCTACCCCTATCCCAATTCACTTTTTTGTCTTTTTCTTCCATACATCTCTATTAGACGTCATCGTTTTATAATCCTTTGTGGTCATATCCTTTCTCACACAGTATATTCATCTTTCTTTGGTCTTCCTCTCCCCTTCTAGATCCTATATAACAATTATAAAAAAATGCAAAAACGAATATTTCAAACTGACACATTATTATTTTAATCTTTGGAACCACGCCTAAACGAAGCATCGAGTATCAGATCGGCTTAAATTGAATCACCTTCAATTTTGATTGAAGGCTGGTCACTATATCGACACTATTTGTAGCGCAAATTAATTAGATACCTCTTGATACCTATTTGAATGCCTGCTTAGCTTGACTATGCAATCAAGATCGTAAGTGAAGATAAGTAGATATTTTAATTATTTTTAAACTATGTACTATGTAGGTTCAGCATACAACAATATTTGTTCAAAATTCTCAATAAACATATTTTTTAGATCTTGATATGAGTCATTTTGAGAGATTTAATTCTTATAAAGACAATTCAAGGTATATGATCGATTTACGAGTAGGTACGTGGAATCAAATTCAATCAAATTAAGCTCAACTTGAGTGCTTCGTCTGTGATCCTGGGTTCAATTCCTAGGTTGAGCAGTGAAATTCGATTTTTCTTTGAAATTCTCAGTACCAGCTTAGTACCTTCCTACTTAAACAAATTTGAAGTATTCTATTTTATATATGGACCTAAAGTGTCTTCACTTTCTGTGAATATTTTTTTAATCTATGATTGATTCAAACACGATTATGATTACGTAGAACAAGACATTACTTCTTTGAAAAATATAATCGTATCATTTCAATCACTTCTAAGTCGATTTCGAATACGCAGAGAACAAATTCTACGAGTATTCACGATGAATTTATAAAGACGATATAACTTAATGCGACTACAAATCAATATTAATTTCTGTTGCAACACTGCACACAAAATACACCGTAATTTGTATTCGGCAAATTCATATTATCACTAACGTCTCGAGTTATTTTCAATTAAACCAATCGATGTTTATGTTGATTCATGGTCGAGAAACAGTGGGGAGCCTCCCGCTTCGCACTTGTGTACAAACTTGAACGCTACCTTTAAAATTCTTTAAAAATAACCGGTAATCAAATATAAAGGTTATTTTAATATGCAATAAAATTTGAAATCAATTTCTTTTTGAGTCATAAAGAGGCATTTTAGTGGGCTTTCTCGTGAATCATTGCTCGGTGTTATTCCAATCCACTGTATGATTTGTTGGTATGAAGTAAGTATGGTCTCAGCAAGAGATGTCGTAAATCAGTAGACGTGACACCCTTATGATTCGTACAGCTGCACAGCGCCGTCGAAAAATAAGATTCCAGTACGGTACAATGAAACAGGGTTTTTTAAATATTTATTACGCTCTCGTGTAGCGCTGGGAGTAAGTAAAATTTGGAATGTACGAATACGCCCCAAAAAAGAGAAGATACAGTCAAGCATTTTTATGCCGTATTATTTTTTGGTTGTGTATGTGAAAACAGTGTAAAACTGAAATTACAACGCAGGGGTTGGTTACAGAAATTTGATACATGCAATGCATGCAATTACGATGCTAACTAAAAACCCTTAAGTTGTAGTGTAAATTACTGTGCTATAAAATAATTGAAATAGAGCTTAAGCAAATAGACGATACGATATAGATGATAATAACACCGCGATTCTCGTGGAGACGGCCCCTAAAGAGCCAAACGTATAAGATACCACCAATTACCTATATATAAGGCCCTTCTGCTCATTTGCCAAAATAACAAAAAAAACAATAATAAAGTTATTGCTAACACTCGCCTTGGCTAGATTCCGTCAAAAAAGGGAATCCATTAAGGCATAGATCAGCACTCACACTTTTTCTTGGTATATGTACCACAGGTCTAAAAGAACAACATCGTCGTAGTCCACGAATATTCCGTTACGGATAAAGTGAAACTGAACGAAATGTTTACAAAGTAAACGAACAACCCACAAATACAAAACGAAGTTACGCAACATCGCAAATGTTTTCCATCCGTTAATTTGTCAGTAAACGATACATTGTGTTATGTACGACCTGTAACTGATCTGTGTAAGTAAATATGTTGAGGCTCAGTAATTTGTTTTAGGCCCGAAACCCTCCCTTCGCATCAATCGAACAAAGACGTGCTGATTGAATAGTAATACGATCCCAGTGGAAGTGGGGCCAAATCCTATAGGCTGTATTTTTATCTCTACCTTTGGGAGTGAGATTTTGATTCTAGGTCTGGTGTTTATCTTTATCGTCGAGTTTATCCTTAACGTGTTTAACTTTCATACCTACTTATATATGTCTTCTTGGTCCAGTGATTGTAATTGCGACGGCTAAGGAAGAAGGTCAAGCAGCTTTACTACATATTTCAAAATTTTACCTACTTTTACCTATTTTGAAAATAATTTAAAGTAAAATTTTCAACGAAAGAATCAAAATTAAATGTTAAGATTTTATTTTAGGCTAATTTAGGTTTTATTTTAGGTTACCCTTGAATTGGTATACTAATGAGAGCTTGTTTTACAGTTTCATTATTAATATTACTTGGCGGCTTTGTATTTCATATAAATTTTGTTTCACTTTTGAATTTATCCGGCGAATAGTGGCTATCCACATAATCTAAACCAGGCCCTAAAATTATAATTTGTCAGACATAGACAAAATACAAAATCAGGTAAAGTATTATTTACTGTCGGATAAGTTATAGGAGCAAACTGAGAGAGATAGAGAAAGAGAAATCTTGAACAATAATACCATACAAGTAAATCTACTCGACTGGTGGTAACTTACAAACTATTGCAATTTACACCAAGAAACTTATTGCTGTGAATTCAAGTCAATGTATTTCGGATTGCATCTCCTACATCGCATACTGTTTCGAAGTCTGTTAATTTGCATCAGCTTCTGCAGACAGTATCTACTGTCTGCTTGATGTTGATTACTCATTTTGAATATAGACGGATAGTAAACAGCCCTCGTAATATATTATATTGCATTTTTTGCAATAATAATAGATTAGTATCATTAAAATAATCTGATTTATTGACACGAAATTGACTCGACACATTGATTTACCATTGACACGAAAAGAAGAAGAAGATTTGCCTCGCGAGTTTTTTCTAAAGAGGTTTCCAAAAACGGGTTTATGCAATGAAATGTCATTTTCACCCGATCCACGACTGACAATATAAAAATGTCTGTTGGGTAAACCTTCAGTAGGCTATCAACATACTGAAGATATAAACTTCGATAAATTAAGAGTAAAATAAATACATTTTGTATGGAATACTATGGAAAAACGCCTTAACCTAAGGAACGGTCTGCCTGTGCAGACCGTGCCTCTACTATTGGAAGATATAGTTAAGTCAACAATCGAAATTATAGGTAACGCTACCACAGTTTTCCTTTAAAGATTATCTAAAACGTTTATCATTGGTTTAAATGTCATAAATAAGGGTTAACCGAAATTAATGTGATATTATAGCTAAAACCACTCAGAGGTTAATCGAACTTAGAACTAATACATCAACTAGAGACTAAAGTGACCCAACATTGGTTGCCAAGGATAAGAACGATTGAAGGGGTAAGATCATGACGGTGCATACATCTGCTAGTGAATGAGAGTTCAAAATTCGATAGATTAGTAATTAGTTTTCAATTTGTACATCTGTCGGTAATTGGATGTTTTGTTAACTAAATTAATCTAGATAATGTTATATTACATTCCAACTCATATCGCTATTTGTGTTGAATTGATAGTAACAACACACACACACACACACAGTAAAACTTCGTTTGATGTTTTGCCTCTGAAACACTAAAAATACGTACAGATGTAATTGTTCATTTGTTGGAAAGAACATTTCAAATAACAAGTTTTCTAGATATTCATCTTGTTACCCTATTTCAAGAAGGCCTAATTAATGTTTGCTTTAAACTAAACATTGATTTAAGAAATTTGTCTTAAAAGCGATTTTCCTTATTTTCCAACGCTAAAAATTATATTGAAAAAAGTACTCCTGAAACATTTATTTATGACGTAAGTCTATAATGGTAACGTCAAGCCCTCAGGCATTTGAAAATCTTTGTAGCGTCGTAGGGGATTTACGTCCCTAAGTGCGTATCTAAGTACCTATATTTATTGGATTATTTGCACCATCGTGGTACTTACACTGAATCAAATGCCAGACAACTTGAAATATTTAACATTATAGACTGACGTCATAAATAAATATATCGCGAGTACTTTTTTCAATATAAATGTTTTGCGTTTTGACTTTTTCTAATAAATTGCATTCAAATTATACTAAATATCTACCTGAAATGTAATATATTTATGCATATCGTGGATGATATTTATGATAAAATAACTACGGCAATCGAATATAGTGCCAAGTCTGGGACAAAATTTTGAATATTGATCGTAAAATATAATAAAGGAGTTAATTTAATAGCATCTCGGCCTTAAAGGCAATATACACTTAAAACAAACGCGCACTGTCCCACATTTTAAGCGAATCGCTTAACGAAAACATTAGCTACGGCTCAAAGGCTTTGAACGTAAATTGTACGTGAAATTCGACAGGAACAATTTTGGGTCGCGAGAATCAGGCTTGATATCCTGCTTAGTGTACTTGGATTAGTTTTCCGATAGAGAAACAATATTCAGCTACCAGTGTTTGCTAAATGTATTCAAGATTTCACTTAATTTAATCCATGTTATTATGTGAAGCTTTATTCAGGTTGAAACCTAATAGGTACCCGTTGTCCTTTGTTTCTAGATACTATAACATTGATAAATTATCCTCTCAAAAGACTAAAGAGTTTTGTTTATTTTGTGGGAGTTTGTAGGCATTTGGGTTACATTATAAATACTGAAAATGATCCAGCGAAAACTATCTCAAGAGAGGAGATTTTATGAAGAAGCAGAAAAGCTTTCTTCTTTACGAGATAGCCGACATATTAGAGATGCCCATTATGCAAATGATGATCTCGTAAAGACTTGTGTGTGTCGAGTTTACTAAAATAAAACCGGTAGCTTTAAGCCTCATTAAGCTAATGCGGAACATGAAATCTTGATGTGTTTACCGATTCTTAGACAGGCAGGTTTTGTTTAAGCTTCATAATGAGGTACGTAAGTAGAAAAAAACTTTTACTTTTAAAACGTCCCTTGCAGAATAATGCATGCACAATAATCGACAATCGCTACACTAAGCGCAGCACTACAATTAGATGGATATTGATACAATGACTAAGTTGACCAAGACCAAAGTCAAACTGCCTCAAACAATTACAACCTAATTTATTCCAGATAATAAGAACAATCGAAATTTTGATCTGATTTGGACGGTAAAAGGATACGAAGAACTAGAAAGGCAGACACTGTTGACTCTTCATCTTAAGCTTCCTTTGTGTTTTGTGTAAAGACGGTGACTCAGTCTTTGGTAAATATGGAAGCGAGATTAAACATTATTAACTTTTATACCTATAACAATCAGAATCATAACACAAATACATATATAACTATTGGCGTATCACCGCAGCACGCATCACAGTGGGCGTATCAGAGTGTTTACTCTGATCTTTGTACGACTCGACAAAGCAAATACTTTTATCATTATTTACACAGTGTTGAGTTGCCGTCTACCGAATGCTCATTGAGTGTTTTTTCATCTCGGTGGCTCTTAACAAATAAGAAAATATTCGTTATTGTCTTAAGAACGTCTTTGAGTGCGCGTAATGATGCGTGCTTCTTTTACTCGTCTCGAGAGCTATTTTTTATAGTTGTATGACCCTTAATAGACTGGATGTTAGAAAGGTATGACATGTTTGCTGCCGTTGGAATACCTCGAGGTCAAGTGTGCATAGCTTTTAAATTTGAACTTTCAATTCTTGAAAACTCGAAGTCCGTTGGGAAAGTACATCATAGTAAAATCGCGGGAAAAGACTTATAATTAGTATTCTTGTAGCATCCTCAACTCGTGACAACCTTTTTCTCTACAATTAGCAAAAACGTGAGTCTATCGAATTTTAATAAAAGTAATCAAATTAAACTATTACTGGCTCTCGTCACCAGTAATTCTCCAAAGAATCCTCAATACACTACCTTTCTTATAAACAAAGCTTCATTTAACGATTTTCTTTGTAATCCTATTGTACAATTTAATATTAATAGGAATTTGACTTGTCGTGCACGCGTCATTAGAAAATAATGAAACACAAATTTGTGTAAAAAGTCGCCCTTTGTGTAAGAGAGAACAAATTGAGACAACTGTAGGATTCACACGGCGGAAGCGAATTTAATTTATCGACATCTCATTCAAAGACGTCTCAGTTGCGTCTAACAACAATTACAGATTTACAAACTTGAAGAACACTTGCCAGCAACCTTAGCTTCCAAGTAATAGAGTTCAGAATAACTTACAGTAGGATAAGTTTGTAGGAGCAGTGCCGAAGTGACAGAACTTAATAGGACTTTAACAAATAGCTAAACATTTTGTAATTCGGGGAACATCTTGAATGCTTAGTTTACTTAACAAAGGATGGGCAGTCGCCCGCTTTGTTCCGCGTCTCCTCCCGGTGACAACATCTGCCCTTTTTTCTGAGACAATTCCTGGCGAACTTGAAATAGATATTTGTTCAACTAGCCAGAAAATCAGGAGCCATTGTGTTTTTATGAAGGTGGTAAATTATTTGTTTGGGCAATCGTATTTGGTATGGTTGCACATTGCACATTTGATATAATACTTTAAGGCTGATATTCAGAAACGAGACTCAACATGAACTTATGCTTCCGTATGTCAAATTGTCATACAAATTAGACATACGGAAGCATAAGTTCATATTGAGTCTCGTTTCTGAATATCAGCCTAACACTCTCAACCAATTCAGATACACTTCTTTGTAAAATCGTTTAGAGATCTCATTACAGATAAATACTATTTCTAAGATTTTTTACTATAAATTTGCGAAAAAAACAAAAGTTCACGCAGGATTATCTGACTGTAGATAAATAATAAGTTAATAAGATGCAGTATTGATTAAAGTATTAAAATAATATTCATTCCCCAAGTATTTGAAAAATACTTTAAATTATTTTGTTCAGTAAAAAATCTTAAAAAAATAATTAAATTAAAATATATTGTGCATATTTGAAGCTGGCGTCAGCGTAACATTTAAATCCATTTTCTCAATTAAAGCGATTCACAAAAACCCTACAAAATCGGAACAGACAGTTATAACCATAAATAAAAATATTTATAGCGGCTAAGATTTTCATAGTGGCTCACATAAGCATTGTTTAAGCTTCTAATAACAACACCCAAGGATCGTTTAAACAATAAATAAAGGGGGCGATGCAATATCTGTCTCGCCGGTACTGAGTGCAAGCCATTTGCATTGGAACTGAATGGGACGAAACGGCCTCCCGTGGAATTTAATAAAAATATCTTAGCGCATCGCTTAGTGTTTCTTTAATATACAGCCGGGAGTATTACTGAAAATATATTTTCAGTACTTCTGTATGGAGATTGGACCTGTGTCCCTGATATAAATGGGCGATATGTTATGTCGACTACTTTAAAGTGTTTTAGTGCGGCGCGGAATGGTCGGTTACTGTATTATTCTTATTCTGAGGTTTTATCGCGGTTGTGAGAAATGAAAAATGATTTTGAAGATATCGTTGTAGTAAAGTCTTACTAATTCATTCTTCATATTTATATGTATATGCATAGGGGTTCCATACACCTTGAAAAACTGTTCTATTTAGGTTAAACGAGCTCATAGTTTTTGTTACTTGATGCATATTATTTTATATCGTACCTATGTATTAAAATTAAAACAATATTTTGCGCAAATACTTTGAATTAAATTATTTCTACTCAATAAGATTACCAACGCTACCAACAGATGGTAAATTTGCGAGAAGAAAACAGAAGTGCACATTATACGTCATAATTTCCCGAGGCGCATAATCTAATTCAAAAACAACTCTCAACCCTAATAGGATCTCAGCACCAATTCATCACATAACTTCATTAACCGGACCGCTGCTGACTGATGCGGCTAAATGAAAGATATCTCTCACTGAAATTAGCATTCATAAGCCAACTCAGACGACATAAATAACACACGATATTAGCTTTATTACGTGTGATGTTGGCGATTACTTGCTATGGCCGTCTACCGCCCACTTATACCCGAAGATTGTTTTAGATTAGACAGTTATGAACAAAATAACACTATTTAAATGGGTTTCTTAGATTTGACGCCTACTGAAACATAGTCGCACGTTTTTGAATATGAATATTATGTAAAATTCTAAAGCAATAGAATCTTATCATATTCTAGTTTTACGAGTTTGGCAGGGAGTGGATTCTTCGAGACATTGTTTCAATAGATGTCATTTACAACCACGCATTGTAAGTATCTGAATGTGATTGAATCTCGTACTGTTCTTATAAGGGACTTTGATGATTTTAGTTTACTTTTGAGTAATCAATGATTGAAAATGTTTTGCGAGTTATCTATGAATATGCTTAACTTTCTGAATACTCGTTTTTGAAAAAAACCTGTGGTATATTTTAAATACTCTATCGAACTCTATCAAAATACTGGATAGGTCCTTAGACCCTATCTAAACCACTCTGTATTCGAGAGTCGACTAGTTGTCTAGTTACTTTGAGAATATTGCTATCCTTAGCCACAAATATTGGGTCCAAAGTACAGTAAATATCATCTCGATAGATGTGGGATATCTCTGACAACAAGAGAAACTTGGCAAAGGATCAGATGTGTAATATAAGTACGATGGCTGCTTCTTTAAACAACTATGGCGATATTGCTATCTTTTACCTACATCATTTTGTTTCGTTTAGAACTTATTTGTGGATCCTATTGTTGGTTATTACGAAGCCACAACTACTGGAAGTTAAATAAATGATACCTAAGATTAAATAATAACTCACTGATAGAATTAACTTCGAGGACTTGTTCTCACTTCTTAGTTACCTACTTATTTCTATTTTGTAATCAAGTTGCGTGTGAAAGACACAAGTGTAGCACGAGTGGCAGAATAATGTTCAAATACTTGATCTAAGCGTCTTTTTATTGTTATATCGTCACCAATAGTAAATTCTATATCCACCGTAAGATATCCCCCTTAATACGATGTTAATTTAGGTAAAAATGAGAAGGCAATTCAGAGAAGGGCATGAAAAATATTATAATTATGAGATGATGAACGTACTGTCACATAGTTTTAACAATTTTTACTCGACTACCAAGAAAAGGTTATGTTTTTCGCGCTTATCTTGTATGTTACTACTTTATTGATTTAGTGGTGAAGCGTGACTGCTACGCTAGCAAGCCTGGGTTCAAATCCCGGGTCGAGCAAAGTATTGTTGGGTGTTTCTGTGAAATTCCCAGTAGAAGCTCGGAGTCTGGATTTGTGCCCGGTTGGTGGTAATAGGCTCGCCCCCTTTTACATGGGACCTAAACCTACATTAGTATACCTCTGCCTAACCGTTCGGGGAAAACAGGCGTGATGGCATCTTTTATGTATGTTTGTAAATTTCTTTATTACTAAATCCAAACTCGCTCAAACCGCACGGTAACACCCCACGCCCGAGCTCGAAACTGCGACGTTGGGTTATCAAGATACTGTCCAATGCCCCGAACCGCAGGACTGTCATGCCTAACCTATTATATCCCCTGTATATTCATGACTTGCGGTATTCCAACTTCACCTTAGTGTCTCTACGAATCAGAAGGCTCAGTGTAATATAATTATAATAGGACATAGACTCTTTGACTAACACTAACACACTAATGGACTCTTTGACTAACACTAACTGTGTTAGTCAAAGAGAATCTTCTAAGATGTTGAGATAGTAATATTATCTATACTAATATTATAAAGAGGAAAGATTTGTTTGTTTGTTTGTTTGTTTGTAATGAATAGGCTCCGAAACTACTGGACCGATTTCAAAAATTCTTTCACCTTTGGAAAGCTACATTATCCCCGAGTAACATAGGCTATATATCATCAAGCTACGACTAATAGGAGCGGAGTAGTAATGAAAAATGTAGCAAAAACGGGGAAAAAATTATAAGACCACGCGGGCGAAGCCGCTGGCGGGAAGCTAGTACAATATAATATGACCAAAATGATAACGACTATAGTATGCGCGGAAATAGTTGGCCGCGCCTTAGGTATGTGAGCGGCGGGACGGAGGGGCGGAGTTGCCTGCGCGAGGTGGGACGGAGGCGCTTGTCTTCGTTCATAGTAACCCGTCGCTTCACCCCCGTTCCTACCTAAGGCGCGGCCAACTAGTTCCGCCCGTACTATAATAGACAGTCTGTACAGTGTACACCTATCTTGAGCACCGGCATGTAAAAAGAGGAAAAAATTGTTAAAATTACATCTCTCAGTGACATCATAGCTTCCATATGGATGGATTTTTGTTTGAAGGTGACTTGTTCAAGAGCACTTCAAGAAAATTTGTTCAACCTTTTGAAAATCAAATATAATATAATGCAAGAACATGGTTACATTGATTAAAGATGCGGTGGTGATACAATTCAAATATTTTATAATAATAAATTATGATGAAAAATGGTTGTAAAGAATCATTACGTAAAGTGATATTTAATAACGATATTATTTTCAAATAAATACGCACCAATTTTTATACAAGTTAGTCAACATTTTTAAATGAAAGTCAATGTACCCAAAAAAATCGGTTCTCTTTAAGACAAGGTTTGATTACGGGCCGTTAATACAAAGTCTTTAACTTCACTAAAGTAGGGACTCTAGCGTAAAGTCCCTAAGTATCTATACTTTAAAGTTGCGACGCCAGTTCCACTTTTTACTTAAAAATCGATTGGCCCGGTTATCCAAGCTTACTCAGGCGCGAATCCGCTATAATAATATAACTTCGCTACTGAAACTAGTTTCACGGAAAATCGATAGGTTTCTATTAAAAACGTTTTCGTATGAGCTAAACCGTAGGAACGTTCGGCGCTGAAAAATGTGGAATCAAACTAAAATTTGTTGAAACAGCTTTGAGCTTGGAGGTGTTATTCTTTTGATTTTATGGCTTTAGTTTCAGGTTTCAGGTTTTCATCTGAATTTTATATCGGTTTTAGTAAAATTTATTTGATTTTGACGTGACATGAACGTGACGTGGACGAAACGTGAAAATTTTTGACAACAAGTTTACATAAACTTACGTATTTTTCCTATAATGCAGAAGCTATAGTACGCCGGATATTTTTTTCAGGGTGTAATAATAATAGCTGTATCCGCGTGGTTTGGGTATTACTTGTTGGATAGTCGAACAAAACCGTGAACTATTTGGAATCTATAATATAATTATGTACTTTATAAAATATTTAAAACATTCAAAAAAATACAATGTTGTACCAACAACAACAACATAATATTATATAATTGGGTTATCGAAACACTTATTTATATTTAACAAAGATGGTGTATAATAACTAAAGTAATTGTACTTACACTTAGCAATTCCGTTGTGTCTATGTTGACGACGTAATTGTCTATAGGTACTCACCTTCTTAAAACAACTCTATCTAACGGGAACCATACATTTTACCGCGATAAAAATACCGGCCTATGTGCCAATTCAGATTATAAACTATTTCTGTGCCAAGTTTCATACAGATCCTTAAAGTCGTTTTTGCATGAATAAGTAACAAACCTTCCATCCATCCATCCATACATTTATAATATTAGTAGGATAGGTATAACAATAATAATAATAATATTTATTCAAGTTTAAGTTGATACAATGGATACATTTAAAACAGAGATATTATGACAACTGTGACTATTTTAATTACGTATACCTAAGTCATCTGTTTCTAAACTAGATACAATAAATTATCTGTATTTCAGACAGCAACGCTCTTCCCAAGAATGTACATTTTAAAGCTCACAAAACTTAGGGTTATATACAGATAAATATACACCAGACAACAGTGTATATAAATTTGGAATCGATAATTAATAAGAAAAGTATAGTAGTACTAGTAAAGTATAAGATATAGGTATAACTTTCTTTAAACTACAGCTTTACTATCTACACTGACATGTAGGTTATTAGAAAGAGGCTAACATAGACAGCTAAGTGAGCGCATGGCCAGTTTCATGTTATCGGTGCCTCCGTCCATAATATTACGAACTATGTACTAGTTTTATAGGCATCGGCTGACCTCCTTAGATAACCAAGTTTTCGTAATGTGATATTATCAGTGTGGGAAGATGTTTGCTAACCAACAATCTTATTCAAACTGATCCTAAAGTGCCCACGGGAATAGTAAGGGTTGGTTTATTTTTGGAACAGGCTTATGCCAAAATTTAATGGGAACTTGAGCCAAAACTAAAGGTCAAGTCATAATATGTTTGTATACATATACATATTTTTACTCTGTACACAAAAATAAATATATTACTATGTCTGAATAATGGAATTTAATATAATTTTCTTTATGTAGTTAATAGTCTACATAACAGACACAGCTACTGAGCTTTAGGTCCAAGATTCGATTTGCAAGATGAGCAGTAGATATTTGCCTCCTGCCTTATCGAGGAAAGAAATAAAAGAAAGAAATAAATACAAATATCCTGGGACATTTTACACAGCACCATCTAGTCCCAAACTAAGCACACTTGTACTATAGGTAAGTATTAGACAATGGATATAGTGCTTATATACTTTTTGTGTAAACACTTACTTATAATACATAGGAAACACCCAGATAAACATAAACATTTATATTCAACACCTAAATATTTGTGTCCTGTGGGAATCGAACCCTCGACTTCGTGATCAGCAGTCCGGTACTCAAACCACTAGACCACATACGTCGTCAATAAATAAGCGTAATATTATAAAATAAGAATACAATTTGAAAAAAAAAAAAGATACTCGTGACATTACAAAGAAAAGGAAACTTGAACAAAATTTTAAAATCTTCTTATTGGAATAATACCTTTTTGAAGCCAGACTCATTAGTGAAATTATTTGCCATCAAGAAAGCATAATAGAACATGGCCTCTTGTCTCTCACGTGTTTTGATTTAATCCTCGTAAGTACCTAAGCAAGCACACTTCAATCACAAATGTTTATGTAGCAATCGCAATTGTTTGCTACAAGTAATTTTTCAAGTACATAATTTTATTATGTATATTTTTAATAAAATTGTAATAGGCCCGATGTCTGTACATTATCGATGTTGAAAAAAGAACTCATAAGGGAACTAAAACAACAGTTTTATATGTATGTCTGCTTGTAATCGCATCATGCAATAACTACTGCATGGAATTAAATGTAGTTTTCACCAATGTATTGCTAAAGGTATAACTTAAAATATAGGATCTACATCTATACTAATATTATAAAGAGGTAAAGTAATACTGATCCAATTTTGAAAATTCTCTCACTGTTAGAAACGTATGTTATCCCTGTTATTAATAAAATTATAGCAAGTATTGCATAAATAATCCATACAAAAAGTATCTACATATTAATATTGTTGATAAATAAAAAAAACTTGTAAGCAGAAAAAAAATCTTTCTTGTGCAGATATATAGAGGCAAATATTCGAAATACCTACATAAATACCTAGTAAAATTATTTATAAGTCTATATAAAGACTTACTTGAGTTTATACCCTCGGGGTTGAGTTAATTAAGCTGATTTCAATTGATTACTATCTTTGAATTCAATACATCAATACAATTTGCGGCTTCAACGATTTCAGTAAACAAAAACAAGGCAATTTGAGGCTGTAACAAGGCTGTTTGATATAAAGTAAAACAGTATTTACTTACACAAAGCTACTACAGCTTGGATAAAATAGTAGATTTCATCAGCATTTACCCAAACCCAGATCCAGCTGTCCCTAGCTGTCCCCCCAGCAACGCCCTAAGCCGAGGTCCGAGTCCCGTTAGGGGACGCCCTTAGCTGCGGTTGCTTAGTTTATAAGTGTCCATGGCTGGAGGCACAAAAGGTGCCTCGCCACCAAGCCCGGTTAAGATTCTAAAGCTCCTGAGCTAGAATCTACATCCGTCCTAAAAAAAAAAAAAAAAAGCATTTACACTAATTAAGATCTCACTCTCAAAAAATTCGAGTGTCTATAGTTCACCTACAAGAAATTACAAAATTTTATATTTTTCAGCTCTGAAATTAACCTGTCGTTGTCCGTACATTTGCGTACACCATATATTATTTTAATAGACAAATTGAATATGGAAGTAAATTGTAACGAAATTCACAACTCTGGAATTAGTTACATTGCGAATAACCCATTGAAAGCGCGACTGCGAAATATAATTTGCAATAAAGTCGACACATGATTTCTCACCCTCGACTACTTTATTACTTTTCTCTGAAGCACAGTCCTTTATAACTTTAATATTTCATTCTGCATGGACTTCGCTCCTTGTACATTGCCGATTGTTGAATTTTTTCCGCCATTGTATTGTGCTTCGGGATGTCCATACTAAAATGTGCAAACTTTTATCGTTCCTCCAGAACGCAAATGCTGTTGCAAAATATATTTCAATACACTCAAAACGAACAACAGTTTTGACAATACGGTTCAAATAATGAAGCAAATTTCCACGATGAATTTTAAAAGTATTTAATCAAAGTTCTATACAATGAAGCCAGGACAGCAAATAGAAAAGTCAATATGAAACTCTAATTTGTGTTGGGAGTTCAGTTGAGTTTATTTTTTAGTACTGGCAGTCAGATCGGGTACGCTTTTAAATTAACAAAGGCATTCTGTTCAACAGCGGGTGCATTTAAAAGTTGCTTAGCGAACTGCTGCGTTCATATTTATTTCCATGCAATTTCCGCGATCTCAAGTTTCATTAGAAAAGCGAAAGTTGATAGCGTGTTCGGCGCGTTGTGGCGCCGCAGCGATCAGCCCGCTTTACTTGAATAGGCATCCATTTTATTTATGCCTTTTTTGCTAAAGAAAACTTACCCTTCGTTTTTACACACAACGAACGCAACTCGCGTATTATCCACAGCATACCGTTTTATTGTTGGACGAATTCATTTTTAAAATAAGTCATAAGTAACTTCGAGTAGTTAGAATTTATAATTGGTTACAATAAGTTTCTGGTTTTTGTTCAATATACATATAAGCCTTTTATAAGTAGTTTAAGTATCGTAGGGTTGAATGCGGCTCTGTTATGTTTTCTCAGTTAAATGTGTATTCTATTTATAGCTGGCCCTTTTTCATCGCTTGTTAAATTTCTCATTATATTTTAACTACTTCATATCTGCAGAAAGATTGCTTTCAATCTCTGGGAGTCTCCTGGCCAGAAAATACCTGTACTATAATAACATTTTTGTATATCTCTCAGACATGCAGGCTTCCTCGCGATGTTTTCCTTCACCATTAAAGCGAGTGATAATTACGCACATGGTTTTTTTTTTTATACCTAACAGACAGGCCTGCAATCTTGCGCCGATGCTCAAGGCTCTGAAGTTAGACTTCAAATAACGAATCGTGGCCAATCAGCCTCTTGGCACGCCTCTCTATGGCCTCAAGAGTTTCAAGCTGGTATTTGGCCGATCCATCCCAAAGATGACAGCAGTACTACATACACGATCGAACCTGTGCTCGGTACAAGTTGAGCATTGAGTTATTTTGAAAAGTCAGTAGTGCTTGCCTTGGATTTAAACTTGAGACCTTTGACTGTTTGTATTTACTTACTTCTATTGTCCGTGAAATAATATGTACAACTGGTAAAACCCTAGTTTCAATATTATATTTGTAGAACAAAAAATAACGTGTACTTATGCTTTTTTAAAATATAGTTTTCAATTGATATTTCATCAAATCTTAATAATAGTTAATTCAAACACCAAGTAATAATAGTTCATTGCTTTATTAGTTACTTTTTAATATTTACTCCATAATTTGAAAATGAAAACCAGTATATTTACTCCATACAAAAATATTTGTAGATACGAAAATCACCGCTGCATCACTCAGTGAGAGATGGCACAGCAGCGATTTCATTAAGTGAGATTATTTTATGCAAATGTAACTAGCAGGTTAGTAACGTTGCCAGGTTTTTTTGTAAAAACCTCACTATCTCTAAAGCAATCAACCCCCAGATCCTTTAACCGTGCTCACATAAAACGCTTGTTTGTATGAGTACACTAACATCAACATACTTTACCTCTTCATACAACTATACGCAGAATCACGACAAAGAACGTGTTACCCAGTCATGTAACCCTCTTTGACGAATCTATCTTAAAAACTGCGATACACCATTTTGAACCTTATACTGAAGATTTCAAAGTGTTTGGTAAGGAAAATCCTAAATTCTCAGCGCCCCGCTGGGAACAATGTTGGCGGTTATCTCTACATCAGATTGAGATAGCACAGAGGTCAAGTTCGGCACGCGAGCAAATACGAGCGAGTTATGCTAGTTGACGAATATGGTATGGGAGTTACTGTAGCAGTTTTGGGAGATGTATTTTCTGATGGCTGACTCAATCGAAGTCGATTTGAACAAAATTTATAAGTTTGTCGATCTTGTTGTGATTTCATTATCATAAATCATAATGCGCCATTAGAATTGACGCAATCAAAATAATAGCCTAATGATTTATTAATCTGGTTACTGAGTACCTACTATGGTATACTGAACCACTTACTCGATTAAATATTAATGCTGGTAGTAGATATCAAAATATCGATGCTACTATTAATGTTGCATAAAATACAAAAATGCATTTTCAATGTGATTTAAATTGACTTTAGGAAACTTGTAATAATCTTATAGAAACAATGGAATTTCAAGAAATATTCGACTTTTAACAGACATAAGCAATTCCAGCCGTCTGTTGTGTATCCTTGCAAATATTATGAGAACAATTTCGTTCCAACATTCGTTCAAATGCCGTTAGAAATACGTATTCTAATAGAATTGCATCGGCTGCACTTTTCTTTGTACGTAACACCAAGTAACCGACAGCATTTAGAATTCTTCGAGAATGAAAATGGTAATACATCACACTAAATTGAATTTTACATATATCTATAAACAAAAATCGACGGCTCACAGCACAGTGGCTAAACAATAGACGATGAGTCACGGGTTCAATTACTGTTTGAAGCAAATATTTATAAGCCGTATGTAGTTTTTCTTGAGAATTTGTAATAAATTTTGAAAATGCCAGGTATTATGGGTTGAAGAAGATAATTCTGGTGTGGGATAACGTTTCATAAAATATTCCATCAATAAGACGAAGATAAATTGAATTAAGAAAATTCCTTTCTTTCAAAACTAATCTCGTTACTGACAGACGAATATGCATGAGATCTAAGTTTTACCAAATTTTAATGCCTTCATTTGGTTAATTAGACTTTGGAATGCTTAATTTCTTAAACTAATCGTAGACGAAGAGTACCTAAGTTACGCTGCCATTTTTATTTTATTTATAGCATCGATGAACAGCTTAGAGGGGGATATTAAAAACTCTTTTGCAGCGTCAATTGTTTTAGGAAGCTCATTGAATAGAGTTGTATGTGAGATTGAACATAGGCAACCTACGAAGGTAGAGCCGTATTCAGTTAGACAGTACACGGTATTCGTGACTTACATTCTGTACAAAACAATTCTCGGACAAAGGTTCTGGTCAGATGCGAGCAACAAAGGAACAATGCGGTCGACGGGAGATGCCTTTGCTTCATTTCGATTGTGGACAGCCCATGTCCATGCGAGACCAAACGAGCATTGGTCTGCACTCTTTATTTTTTAAATAGTGCAGTCATTTAAACACGTTGTGTAATCGCGAAATATTGATTTTGTGACTGCAAGTGCATCGAATGTGTTAATAAATTCAATTTTGGTACTTAAATATAATTGAATACTTAATTGAAAAACTTCATTCAATAAGTTTATTGGGAAGCATAATATTATATTGTACAATTAAATACGTGGAATGTGTTGTGTATTATTTCATTAAGCAACATTTTACGACTGCGAGCCTGCGACATAAATCGTAACAATTTAACGTTTCACCTTAATCGATTACAATGAACTTTGTTGTGGCACCCCGTAAGGTAACAAAGCTGACGAATCTATTTCGCAAATGATACAAAGACTTTGTCTTGTTCGCGGGCCACCCGCAAATAATGGGAGCTCGGTCGTAGAACCGTATTGTCTGTAGGACGACCGACGATGTTGACGATATGACATATTGACTTGAGGTCTTGATTTTGCACAAACTCAATTCACGTTTTCTTCTCAATGCCGAAGTCGGGGTCAGAAGCGCATTTAGTGTCTTGAATGGAAACTTTTATGTGAATTTCAACCGCAAATTTATGTATTTTGACAGTTTTGTGGCAGCATAAAATAACGCAAAATGTTTATTTGGGACTATAACAGTTTCGTTTATTGTAGCAGAAGATTTTATAAAAGACCGAATAGTGGAGACTACCCGGTTGTGTGCCTTGGATTTGCGAGGCATTTTAAAGCTAAAATTTAGTAAATAATCCGGGTTATTATTGTATGTAACAGTTTCACGTATTTTACATTTTATGTTCAGCGCAATAAAATATCCGCATTGCACCCGAAACTAAAAATCGTATTATTGCTGTGTTGACTCGTGAATTTACCGAGGCCATAAACGAGTGCTGGTGCATATGTGAAGATGAACGTATAAACAACGAACGTTCAGGACTGGAATATCCATTACAATGCAAATTCACCTCCGTCGTCACAATGAACGAGTTACCTGTCCACACCAACTTTTTGCCTAGTTCCAAAGCCAAAATTGGACGATGACTGAGTTTGGTTACACAGTCAACTGCCATGTAGTATGTGCTGCAGAATTTCAACGAGAACTATTTTCAGTATGAAAGTTCATGACAGTTTTATTACGAATCAATAGCTGTGGCTTTATTGCTAACGTTCGAATTTGTGGCTTTAAAATCGATGTTGAAGTCAAATCTGATGTCACAGTTTCGGAACTTGGTCACTTTTATATTTGCACTTTAAATGCGTTGCATTGTTCCTCCGATGGACGTTCGGATCGGTCTAATTTGATTGAAAAGCAAATAAAATTTACATTCCTGATTAAAATCACACGTTTTTACACTAGGTATCCTACAAGAAATTTAAATATTGATTCAGTGCAGATATTATTTGAATCGCAATTTTATCGATAGTAGATTAGCTTTCAAATTAAGACAATATTATAATATACAAGGTGGAAGGGACATCGACGCACATCCGAATACCATGAGTTTAGTACATGATTCTGGATCCGCCTGCGTTGAAATTTCCCGAAACGTTTTTCATCAATTTTTCTGAAGTTTTTTTTACTTGAACGTGTAAAAAAATATTTATATCTAACCAAATGAGATTTATAATTAAAAAAAACATTATTTCATTTATTTCGGATCAGGCGCACGATAACATTCACCGCGTACCGTTATAGTCGCGTTTTTAGCAATACACTGCGCGCTCAAAAATGTCAATATCTATAATGATCGATCATTGTCTACATGAATGACCTAGGTCATTTTATTTTTGACCTTGAGTGAAACCTTGTTACGACTTTTGTGGGTCGATGGCCCTTCCACCTTGTATACGTATAATATAATTTATAGCATTGTAATTACTATCCTTTTATTTTAAAGTTACTTTATTTATAGCATTTATAGCATTATAAATATTATGTAATAAGACAAAATATTTTTCTCTGTGAAATTGTATCAAATTTATTTCAAGTGTGTAATCAAATTACAGACGATGATTTTCTTCGAAATTCTCGTTTCATATTAAACTGGCAGAACCAAATTCGTGTTGACTAATGGTGTTATTAGTCTTGGGGCGTGTGTTCATAACGCATACTGTGTTACTCTAGTGGATACTAATATATCTTGAAGTGAATTCATCCCACTCGAATGCGCGTGCAAACGTAGTAATAAATAGGTGTCTACTGTTTTGTGTAAACTTAAAATGATTGTGGCGCATATTAGTAAGGAAAGGTATGTGAATCGGTAATATGAATACTACTTGGAGCAATTTTCGAAGTATCTTTAGTCATGTAAATTTTATTTAAATTAAATCAGTCTCAAAGATGTTTTATTATGAATCTAATCAAATAGTTACAAAAAATAATCCAACACACAAAATTCGATGTCAATCAAACGCAAACAAGCCAAAAGATAAACCAGATTGTTCGCTGCATTTGCCAAAAATCCATACCAACACTGATTGATAAAAACGAGCCAATTAAATTAATTATTTACACAATAAATTTGATGCGCTGCGCTGGCTGCATTTAGTATATGAACGCCAACGCTCCATCATGGGAGGCAAAATTTAATTGCATCGTTACGTTGCCGACATCCCATCACACATTTATCAATATTGACTAAACTCTTAATAAAGCCTAATGGACGATGTGTGGTCGAAGTATACAAACACAGGAACGCGTTTACCGATGCTTTTAAAACAGAATAAAAAGCTGTATGTCCTGATTAATCGATGGTTATAAAGCTACACGGGAAATATTTTTGTGCATCATTAGTTTGATGTTGTGCTCTATCCTCTTATGGCACGCGTTACTATTATGGATTGTCTCTGTGTTACGTTTTCCTGTTTTTGTTAATTGTTTTTTTTTCTTTTGTTTTTGGGTTATTCTGTGGAATATTTTACTTTTTAATAAAAAGTATAAAAACAGTTATTTTTAATGAAGGAAAATATCGGCGGGCGGGCAGGATTCGAACCTGCGCCTTCTGGTTCGGTACACCAGACGCTCTGACCACTAAGCCACCGCTCGCCCTACCGAACTGGTGTACCGAACCAGAAGGCGCAGGTTCGAATTCTGCCCGCCCGCCGATATTTTCCTTCATTAAAAATAACTGTTTTTATACTTTTTGTAATCTTAGCATGGAAAATGCTTAAAAAAAAAAAAAACAAAAAGATAAGTATAAAAATAATTTTATTTTATTGACAAAGTTAACTTCAATATGCACAATGAATGTTTCATCTGAGTATGCTCCTACTTAAATATGTGTCACAAATTGTCGTCTGTAACCTATGTAGACTAAATATTTACTGTAAACAGTTACCTCAAACAAACTGATACCTCTTCAATGCATGTAAAATGTTAAAAAGTGTAACTTAATTATTTCATCGAAAAAATTAGTCGCTGCTTTTCTTTGCTGAAAACTTCCTATTCCTTCCCATACACCGATAACGGCCATCTAAAATGCTATTTAGCTATTATTAATTAAAAGTTAAGTAGGTATCTGCTTGTACTAAAACCCAAGAAAGCAACACCTCTTTACCTTTAAAATCGAACCTTCCTCGTGCGACCATTAAAACTGAGGAAATAGTTAAGAATTATTTAAAAAATATTTCCAGAAATGTCATGAAACTTGGTTGCCAAAAAATACAAAAAATTGAAACTTGTCAAGAATTTTGAAAAATTGTCGCTGACTTAAAATACACACGTCGCGTCGTCACTCGAATAAGAAATATGAAGTCGTGACGTTAATTACACGTAGCGGTATGCGCGCGCAAGAAAAATGTTTGTTTATTTTAATGACTGTTAAATCAAAACTAATGTTTATCCTGTCTGTTTGATTGATTGTTCGTAACGTTTTGAACGACGCGAGCGCATAGGCCTTGGGCTAAAATCGTAGTGGTCATGCGCATTTGTATTTGTTTATTTAGAAATTACGGGTATTTGTTTACCGGTATAGTTAGTATATGTACGAAAGGAGGTCATCGAATTCGGCCCAAATGAGGTATCGAAGGTACACCAATTGGAAAAAATACTCTGTATTACGCTGGTTAAAACTGTTGTCGTGCTTTTTTTTAAACAATTTGAGAAAAATCACGCCATTTTGGCACACTATTATCTTTTTCGTAATGATTTCATAGTAAAAACTGTCAGTGTCAGTTTCGGAATGTCAAACGCACGCCATTAAAGCAGATTATGATTGTGATTTCATGGTAAAAACTATCAACTTGACAGCTGACATGTACTGCCGGTACAATTTGGGCTGAGTTGTATGGGCTTTTGATGACCTCCTTTATTCGTTTACCAGTAGTCTCAAATATTTCTTCAATAAATATACAGAATGTGCGACATTTTGGAACAAAATTTTATATACAAAACTTACAAAAATTAGTTACAAAACTGTGAAATAAATACAAAAAGTCATTATAATTTTTATGGACTTGCAAATACACCTTTTGTAACCAATATATGCAAAAAGTCAACGTCACGCGGTGTTCCCAGGCGGTCACCCATCCAAGTACTGACCGCGCCCGATGTTGCTTAACTTCGGTGATCGGACGAGAACCGGTGTTTTCAACGTGGTATGGACGTTGACTATTGCGACACCAAATTAGATGTTCATTTTTGTTTATTTATTGAATTGATCGAAATATTTTTTTGAAAACTATTCATGACTGCCGCATGCCAGTACCAAAAACGAAAATGTATTGATTTACATTAACAAAGTTATATTCAAAATATTTAAATGCGTATCTAATAGTGATAAGGATACTCTTTACTTACTTGAAAGTAAAACGTATAACAAAGATAAGAAAATCGAAATGCTTCAATTTAATTGTATTTAAAATTAACTAGGAAGACGCTAGAAGGTGTAAACACCGAATACAAAATGACCATGGCATAGATTAAGATATAAATTACAATCACAACTGGCACATTTATCGACAATTTAAATAAAATAAAGTGTTAACAGTTTTAAAATTCGACCTAAGGGGTCGAAATTTAAAATTTTCATTAATAAAAATATATTTTTATCAGTATTGAATTGGTCCCGTTACACACTCGTAACTTCTGTGTAACTTTGTGAATAAACATAGTAATCTATGGATATAAAGTGTTTTATCTATGAAAATTTGAATATAGGATGGATATATCCTTGCCTTGCCTGGGTGTCAAATTTAATTTTTTTATCTTATAGGTTTTAGTACCTTTGTCATTTCCTCTCAGATTTCTCTCTTCAAATTAGCTACAAATAAATAGTTTTTAAATAATACCTTAAACTACCTATTTATTAAATTGATGAATTTATTGTAAGAACCATTTAATTAATGGCGTCGATTTTCCGTTTCGGACAGTGCATCCACATATTTCTTTACTATTATCTCCACACCACGGGCAGCGTGGCAGTGTTGATAAACCTTTATTTAATAAGGTGACTAAACGCATAACTTGAGCGAGATAGTGTCCCTGACACTTGTTTAAGTGTAAACTGCTGTTCTTTTCTGATAAAATGTCACATTTCGATTATTTAGCATGAGATGCGACCGGAAAACTGGTTTAGGATTGACCATATACAGAAATTTACACAGAAATACAAGCAGAACATTACGGATGCATAGAATAAACCGGTTCAAATTTCAACCTTAATAGTTAGTGATCAAACAAGATGGTTACGAAACTATATTCGGATAGAAAAATAACGAACGGTGAACCAAGATGTTATCATGATAAGTGATGCGATACAGTGATAAGAAAAACAACCGAAAGTTCATGTCGGTTAACAGCAATACCTGTCCAATAAACATTAAATCACAATCCGATAACGCAGTAACTCTATAGCACTTCGAAATGAGTTTTGAACACTTTATTATAAAAATAACTTTTGCAACCGCGAGCATCTCGTTTGACTTGACAGAATGATAGGTAATGGACAACTTTATTACAGTGTTAACAGCTTTGAAAAAAAAACGGTTCTGCTATTCGGGATTAAAAATACAAATTGGTGTTGTCTCGAAGTTGGATGCTCGCCGCTGGCTAAAAAGTTATCGGAGGTGTTAAACCAGCCTTCAGTAATTAGGTAATAAATATTTATAAACGCGAGCTGGCTCGTCACAACGCCCGTTGCACTTTTCTTCATTTTTTGCTCTTTGAACGCCAAAGGAGTTCGTATATTGAACGACTGACGTGCGAGCCTTGCATATGAATTTTAGTCATTAAATTTTGCGACCTAACATTCACGTTACAAAGTTGAATTTACTGTAACCGGTAAAGTAAGTAAAGACGTTATGCATTAGATGTAGAAGGGGTGTGAATAATAACTGGGATACTTATTTGCAACTGCAACAGTAAGGCCGTGCAGATGGGATTTCACAGTTAGCTAGTTAGGCTTATAAGAAGAATACTTTTATTTTTATGACAGTAGCGAACTTAAATAAAGCAATAACTAAAGGGAGCTGTCGTAACAGAAGCGCAGATTTAAATATTACAACCAAGATTATTGGCAATATTTCTTATGCAGAATTGAATGGAGTAGGGAAGGGAGGTTATGATAGCGTAGTAAAGTCAGTTACGAGATAGTTTTGAAGGGAGAAAGAGTACCTTAAGCGGAAAGAAAGAGCGTCATATGAAGATAGTAAAATTTTCCTGGAAGTATTAATGCTTTACGTTGAACTTTTATCTGAATTTCTAGTGAAAAAAGGAATGTCGAGAGTATCCTTTCTAATTAGTATTGTTTCATAGGTTTGAGATGGTGAGCAAAGCAAACGGCTAACATGCTAGTAAAGCTCTACAAGTAACTGGTCTCCCAATGGAGCTTATATCCTAGAATATTGATAGTGATAGAAAGAAGTATGCTTCATTAACTTACCATAATATAACGCAATATTGTGTTTAATATTAACATAAGATCTTTTTATTGGGACCTATTAGCTGAAGTACTCACTTTATGTTCCTTACTTTTATGAGCCGTAGTCTCTGGCGCCATAAATTGATTTAACAATGTAATCATTTCTCATCTTGATAATGGCTTATATTTTTTGCTCAAATCTTCTATTTGAGAAGAGTTATTAATTTGCAACTTGATTATTACGTAAAGCAATTCCCCATTAATTATCGAAATTAAGCAATAAAGGTATATATATATATATAAAGTTTTAGGTCACCAGTCACCACGTTGATGAGAGGCATATTGAGATACTAAAAGCATTTTATTACGGGAAACATTCCCAATTTGATTGCTGTGTTCTGTTGTTTTTCAGATAGAAGTGGTTTAAGGTTCATGTAGACATTTGGTTGTGGCCAACATTGTTTAGATTAGAAACGTATCGGCACTATTTATTATCTTTAAAAACAACTAAATCTGGTGCAATGTTAACAGCAGTCTGAAGCAAAACAAACTAACCAAAACGCAAAGGTTCGTTCACTTTATCAAATTTAAACAAAAATAAGATAAGAGTAATAAAATACAGCTAATTGTTCCCCAAATTGCATCAGCAACAATAAATTCAACAGAATTAGGCAAGTCAATTAACAAACAAAAGCAATTAATTAAGCAGATACATTGCAATGATGTCCATATAATCCCACACTGGGTCTCATGCTCACACAAATACAAATTTTAAAACATGTTCAACGACCAGAACCGATTCCACCATTACCAGGAGAGTTACACGCTTTGAGTTTAATTCACATTCAAATTTGAACCTTACCAAGTAAAATTAGGATACTGGAAGCTAAATATACTTCTTGAATGGTATTCCAGCTACTTTCTGAGCCAGTCCTCTCCATAAAACCTTCCAATTATTTCCGCTCCCTAGTTATCGGGTCGCATCTTGCATCAATCCACTCGTATTACACAAAAATTTACGAGAATGAGACTTCTTCGGCCGTGATTAACAATAAATTTCCAGTTAACAGCCTGATGTCAGTCGTCTGCCTCTATCCATACTTTTATAAAGCGAGACACTTCCACAACACCTGATTTATAGTATTTCTCTTTGTTTTGTGTTTGTCCTTTTTATTGTTTTATTTGTTGCCCTTGTTTTTTTTAGTCAGCCCGTTTATTTTGAGATAATTTCTTTGTTATACCGCCATCGCCATTGAAACGGCGGCATTTTGGAACATAATTACCGCTCCTATCAGTGGCATCTGTTTAAGTTTTATTATATTTTTATGCTTAAAGTTTTATTATGAGAAAGCACGTCTGTCTTATATAGTTTGCACAAAAGCCTGCAAAATTTTCCTTTGGTTTCTAGTTTTAAATGCGGTGTCTCTATTTTAGTCCTTTTTAATAAACTTATTTGTTGCATCAACAACAAAACGATTACTTATTTTCTTTAAATCCTTATCTTATTAGAAAGGCTTACGAGTATTTTAATCTGCTTTCAAGAAAAAATACTCATCATTATAATCAGATAAAACAAAAATGTTTACTAAGAAGTAACAACAGGCGTACCATAATAAAATCGGGCCAATATCCTTAACAAGGCAACAAGGGAACTAATTAAAATTTTAAACCCAATGACCGCTGTAAGATGCGGTAATAAAGTTGTCAAGGAGAGGGCAGTAAACCGACAGTGGATGTCAGTCGACAAGTATTGTGTAGATATGAGAGCAATCCAAATAATTATTAATAATACGTCATTAACTTAGTTTCATTGTTTAAATTGAATTTAAATCAAAGCGTAGATAATATTAATATCGAAATACTGAAAAACAATTGTGCGTGTATATTCGTTATTCCAATTATTTTACAGATAATTATTTAATTTGTATGTTTCACATTAAAAATAACAAATAGGTACTATGTAAGTAATATATGAAGAAACTAAGACAATCTAATTACTCAAATTGGTATTTGGATGATACGACAAAAGAACGTGTTTTGCTGCTAATATTTTTGCTTCAACATTAATGCTATTTGTTTTGATTCTGATATCAATTTTCTTAAGTACCCATCTACTAACAGGACTACATAATTTCTTATTTAATTGTAATTATACCTTACAACAAATAAATATGTATAAATCTATTGCATTGTTTGGTCCCATCACTACGAAGGACCTTAAATCAGGAATGGTCTATTGTTCTACGACTTAGATAACTAGCAGCCGAAGTTCCTAGACATCTGTATTAAAGTGAAGTATTTAAGAACATTTTGTACTCCTTAATCCCCCACTGTCCAAGCTACAGATGTTAAGATTAGTTTGGGAGTATTCCCATTCATCAAAGATTTGATTGTTTGCAGCATTTTGAATGAGAATTACTTGCGTATTGCTATTTGCACTTTAATTTGTAGAGGTGTACCCTGATCTTATACATATAGCTCCACATTATGTCTGTCCATCATAAGATATTTGTTTCTTTCTTGATCAAGACCTTGTTTATTTTTAAGTCACTAAATATGTAGGTATATAATATAATATGTCACACGAGTTACAATTCATTTCTTTCAAATAAGTGCTGTCTGCTTTTAGTAACGCTTATTAATTTTATTTTTATTACATATAAGCATAATTAACCACATGATTAAAATAGGTATGTAATTTATCAACACAAACTCTTGTATTCGTATTTTATTGTTAAACACACAAGAATATTGGAGAAGATTGTACTATGAGGCATTGATTTATAAAAAAACAGTTAAACTACGTATTTCTTAAAACTAATTTATTACTATCTACTTAATAAAACCTATAAATAACAAAAAATTAAACACATCCTTTACGCACAGTCAGTTACCATGAAAAAAGATCCTAATCCAACATTTTTATCCATACAAAACTCATTTATCAAAACAGGAACAAAATTACGTTCACATATAGCCAACTAAAGTAGAGCATGGACGCATATTTTATAGTCATCAAACACATCCCATTTACTTTACAACATTAATCATGAATAACACGAACGTCTCTAATTAAACTATATGGAGGCAATTAAAATGTACTAGATGAAATTTTTCATACAAAACATTGTTTCCTGTGGTCCAAACGTAGTGTTGGGCCGCGGTCCGGTTCGGCCCCTGCTGTTTCAATTAAATCACTGACAATACTTTGAATGCCTGACCAGTCGATACCAAAACATACCGCTTTTGGTCGTCACTGTGGGTAGACGCCGTGGTTTTGATAGTTTGGGAATTTTAGCTCCTATTTTAGGCGGTTTTACACGTTTTTTAATATTTTGCCATCACGCCTGTCTTCTCCGAACAGTGAGTAGGGAATAGGAGGGCGAATACACACAGTTCTCACATATTTTTCGGCCCTATGTACATGACCCCATTTGTGCCATTGTCGAGCACAAATCAAAACTTCGTACCTACTGCTATTGGGACTTTCGTAGAAAATCTTAACACTTTTATCGGTAACATCACAGGGGAATTTCTATATTATCATAATAATTATGCTACTCGTACAAAATATTGTTCATATTCGATTTTCAAAGTGAACTACCCACCTATAAAATATAACATAAAACATTACATGATATTATTAAATTATAGTATCAAAATCGTTTGCTCCACAAATAATCTTGTTACTGACCTCACGACTGTACGCATGTGCCGACAGACAACTGATACCATCTAATCCAGATTTCCCCCACTATTTAATTGATTATTTCATAAAGATTAATATGACTCGTCATACTTGACGATGCGTGGTATCGAACACAAAAATTGTTCTAAACAATCGTCCATTAGTCACGATTTAACAGATCCATTGTAGAAAGACCTATAACCATCCAAATTTCAAATGTTTCATCTTCTAAATATTAAGAAGTTGAAGGGTCTATCTAGTTTGGTAGCGTTAAGTATCCTTGCTAATAATTTTCAAGTTCAAAGTCGAATCAATTGAGTTCAATCTTCAAGTTGAGGAGGTCGTCTAAGTGTGATGCGTATGATTGATGTAGGTACACTTAATTGATTTATTCGGCAATTGCTTCAACAGGATAAAAAATATATTCGTGTATCAACTAAGTGATTTTGACAGTGTTGATACAGCAAAAAATATTGGATGTATGTATTTCTTTTATAATGGACAAGAAAATGAGCTAATGTTTTAACATAAAATTGGCTAGGTGCATTCGTATTAAGTCAGTTAAGCTTTATAAAATGCTTTTAATTTCATAAATTTAGTGATGGGCTTCTGCGTATTTTGCCTGTATAAGTTATAATTTTATTTGTCTCCGTAAACGTACCTCCGATACAGGAAAAAACTCTAACGTTGGCAGCGTTTAAAACATACTTCTTAATATCCGAAACAATCAATACAGTCCCACAGTAATTCACCCAACGTAATTCCAGTGGAATTCAAAACTAAAAGCAATTGTAATTAAAGGCAATAAACTCCAACCCAATGTCTATCAAACGGCCATTATCAAATACTTTCTCAAGACAATTTTTATCAATTTCACCGGACGTTGGGCCTATAAATCTATTTAGGAGCAAATAACCATAGGTCCTGTTGAATTGTCGATTGTTCTAGATTAACGAACCATATCATTACGCGTAATGAATCGGACACTATGATCTTATCTTCCCATCAATGTCAGTCTAAATCTTTTTAAGAGATGGTTGCATGTACAAGTATGTTACAAGTACTCGTATGTACATCGTTATGTAGTTAACTGTACCTATTTACTGTACAAGCTCTGCTTACTTAGAAAAATTGGTATAAGAAAAATCCAGTTTTTTGTGACAAAGTAGACACAACTTTGTCTGACGGAGTATTGAAACATAATTGGGTGAATTTCAACAAGAGATTTTTATGAGTCATTTCGGTGGGATTTTTTTATTTCAATGTTATCTACATATTTTTAGTGACAAATAAAACTTTAGCCTATTTTGTAACATTGGGCGTGAGTGGACATTAAATATCAAAACTTATATAAATATTTAAGGATGAATTTTTAAGAGTCCACTGAAATGAAAAGTGTCTACCGTAATGATAAAAATTACCACCGAAATGATAGACTGTGCACCGGAATGAAATAAATTCACTGAAATGATACAGTTAAGAACAATCGTGCCGGGCAGCCAGGGTTCCGTACTTTGTTAGGTTTGATTTTCACAAATTTTAGATAAATTTTATCATATTATACTAAATATATTTTATGTCTTTTGAGTAGTATAATAAATGATTTTATATACAATGTATGTTATGTTTTAAAAAATTATTGAATATAAAATTATATCAACTGTTTATTATATTAACTGATCATTATATCAAATAAAATTATAGATTTCTAACAAATAAATCTATAATAAGATATTATCTTGAATATGAATCTTTTACAATTTAGAAATTTTGTAATGATATCAAATATTACTCATAATAAATGATATAAAAATAAAGGTAAGTGACTTATAATGAAGGTACACCCTCGAAGTAATTATTTTGTTGACAATTAGTAGATATAATAATCTACACTGTGGTGACTTACACACTCATCACATCATCGTTGAGCCGAACAAATGTGTACCTAAAATATATACATGTACTAACTAGATAGATATATGTATATATTTTATTATTAATATTATTTATTATTATTTATATTTAAACACAAATACACCCGAATAATCTAATCTACACTCTAGGTAAAAGTACCTACATTATAAAACAATGACTTTGTATTTGACATAAGGATCTCTAAAACTTTATGGTTTTATCATTTCGGAGGTACATTTCATTCCGGTGGACTGTGATTGGTATAACAGTCCACCGAATCCACTGAAATGATAACACTGAGATGATAAAATAGAGGTTAGTTCTACATTTAACTCCGAAATAAAATGATTAAAAAAATATGAACACTACTCAAACAAAACAGTACATACAGCAAATTTAATACACAATTTTGAAACAAATTACATGTATCTAGCACGAGTTATAACAGCCACCGAAATGAAACTATTTTTGTCCCCTTATTACTGAAATGATAAAATTACTTTTTTTGCGGGAAACGGCAAGACGTTGGGACCGGTGCGTTCGCGCCGAGAGTTTGAGCCGGAATGATCCGAAGTGAGGAAAGGTGAGAGGGGCGTAACAACGCAATGTTGACGTGGCTATTCTACTAAAACTTACTGTCCTCTGAAATGATAACTTTTTTCCAGACAAAAGTTAACTGCCTGTCAAATCCATGAGAAAGAAGATAAACAAACAAAAATAGTTTTATTTGATCGAATATATAATAATTTAATGATATCAAAATCGATTTAAATCCATATTACGAATGTATTTGCAGGGGAAGGTATTTTATGAACGGAATTGGGTTCAGGACAGGCCACCGTGATGATAAAATAACACTTTATAGTTTTTTTTTTGGTATATTAAAGGGTAGAAATCAATGATTTTTTTTGTCAAGGTAGGGGAGTACTTAAGTTATTGAGGAAAAATTCATAAAATTTAAAATCAGCACATTGCACTACCGTTCTCAGGTTTGCCGTGTATTTTTTTTGCTTGCGCAATTCACCCAATTATGTTCTTCAAAATAAAAATAATCATTAGTAAAAATTACTTATAGGTAATTGAAAATAAATTTTAGTCAACAATGTTAGAAAACGTGTTCCTTCAGACAGTACCACAAACTCACAAATCATCTACAGACTTTAAGTTTTAATCAAATGGACCGGCCATATAGGGATGGGGACGAGATAAACACACTTCAATTGGGTTCACCCTTACAAAACGAAACCTCTGAGACATTAAAGATACTTCCAAAACGACAAAAGCAGATGCACTTAGGGCAAATGAATCAAAACTCTTATCGATGCCACCTCATCGATTGGGATGGGAATCGATCGTTAAACTAGGGACGCGCCCTGACATTGCATTTGAGTTTAATTTATGAACGCGTGATTTTGATCTCAAAAGAAAAAATCTATTACAGATATAGCGCACATAAATTTAATTAGATTCTGTATAAATTAAAGTTTCGATTCAGCCTAAGTAGATGTGCTTCATTGGCTTCGTCATCTCATTAGCCAAGAGGTCGAAAGTTCGTTCATGCTTAAGGTTATTTTGGGCAAACTAGAAAGTCGACAATTTAATTAGCATTTATTTTTTATGTGTGATATTTTTTATTTGGAATTTCCAAAACCATTCGTTCAATATTTGTCGAACTACAATCCAGAATTCACATCTACAAACAGACAACATACGATGTCTGTTCATATTATATGTAGTAATAAATAGAAGGGCGACCCTCCTGGTTGCGTCACAATGTCCCTTCCCTTTATCTAGACATCTACAAGGCACAACACGACATTAAAGGACTACCGACAACACACGCGTGTATTAAAGCCTCATTGTACCGCGGTCCCGTGCTCTTATTCCGATGAGTCACTGGTTTAGGTTATTCTTTGTATTTTTTTCTGACGTACCAGCGGATATCTAATTTGTTGAAGTTTTTAATCTGTATACAACCTTTTTAATAAAATTAAATTAGAAAAAGTGCTGACGTGTAAGCCTTATAAACTTTACTAGAAATGCGGAGGTAGGAAACTTCACTTCTGTTTAACAAAGTCCAGAAGTGAAACGCAATGACAAACACTAATATTTAATTGCAGTGCACATTGCAAACACCTCTTAAACACCAAAATCAAGCACGATTATAATAATGATCTGAAACCAGCGTGAATCACCCGTCAAAATACTGACAAGGTAACAAACCTAAACCAATTTCGAAAAGATTAAAAACTTTAAACCTCAATTAAGTTCAACACAACCGACCAAAGTTATTGATAAAAAATACTTGATTAACTAATGATTTATCGCTCTTAATAGGCACCGAACCCTTTTCAATCTAAAGACAGTGGTTACCAAAGGCACTCGAACAAAGTTTTCGGCAAGTTCATTCTTTATTAAAAGTACTCTAAAAAACTTAAAGCTTACCCTTGTTACTTAAGGCGATTTACGATCGAGAAGAGTTTATAAAAACTTTAATGCACCTGTTCGGTCCATTTAGCAGAAGTGACCGACTTTGAGTGCCATGTAAAAAAAGTATCCACACTGTGTAAAAGTTCAGCATTTTCGAGTTGTTTTTTTTTTCTCTTTTTTGCTCCAGTGAATAGTAGATCAGATAACGCGCCGATTTTTTTTTTGAATAGTTGATATCTAGATATTTCTTGCAGGCCTATATTCTACAGATGATGCCGAACATTCATGAATATGCGAGCGCTTCTGATTATAATATGCTTTTCTAAGGGCCCCTGGGATTGTGTGTGCGGAAAACATAGTCGGTTTATTCTCGAGGCTTGTAAGCTTAACAAGGTTAGGTAGCTCGGCAAAATTAATAAAGATTAGACTAAATATAATTCAGCTCTCAGTTATGAGAGCCGGTTCAGAAAAATGTGTTAATTGCGGTGGTTGGATCGAATGGTAATATTATTTGGTTTTGTTACAAACTTTTCTATCAATGGCTTGAGATCTGCCCCTCAACCATGAGTTCTATCGAATTACTTTTTTTTACGCATCGAAACGCTGTAATCTCAGAGCAGATTAAAGTTCCTTACGCAACCGCTAGAGGCGCTGCGAGGGTTTTCCATACAAATATTTTACGGCGTCGCTAGCGAGTCTAGTGAGAAAAACTCATAGTCCAGGCACTGGACAATTAATAATTATGCAACCATGCCTCTATCCCCGAAGATAGAAAGGTTTATATAAGGTCATTTTTTATCTTAATCGTACAATACACAAAACATCAATACCAAAACCTGTAGACAATTTGCAAATTGACATTCGAATCGACACAAAATGTGTAAAAATGACACAAGCTTTCGACAAATCGGGCTGTCACATGTCATTTCCATACATTTTCTTTCTATTCCTTTGTCGATTCGAATGTCAAATTGCAACTTGTCTAAAACTGTGTTGTAAATTTCAACTAGCCCCACTGTTTTTAGGTGACAAAAAGAAGATAATATAAATATTAATAGCTCAATGAAAAATCAATCTACCACAAATAAACATGATCACTGATTTGATGACAAACCAGACAGAGTTAGTGATGTGGGTCCTACCGAATTTATTATGTCATGCGACCCGAGATATTGATTACACTTTAGAGATTTTCAAAGTCGTAAGTTATAAATTTCATTGATTTAATGGTCGAGATATATCAACACCAGGTTCATTTGCGGCAAATTAATGATGGCGTTTATGGTAATTTTCTTTCTGTTGCTCGTTCATTATCTGATTTTGAAACTGCAGAGACTTTTTATGGCTTCTTCATCTTGATTAGAGACATACGCTAAATTTTTACAAGTAATTTATGTCTTTGTTTTTCTATGAGAAACTTGGAATGATGCTGTGTTTAGATAATCCTAGACTGTTATAGTCTGGAGTTAATTGAATGTCAGTACATTATGTGAGAACAAATTAATCTCGTAGTTATTTCGTGAGTAAACATTAACAGAAATAAACGCTATCTAGAAAATACAGTAGATCTGTCGATCTTGTCTATCCAAATAAAGGAGGCGAGCCACCGAATTATATACACGTCCAACTTGCTCAAGAGAAAATAATTAACATTAAACGAGCAATAATTCCACTGCCACTCGGCCTTCCCTAATTTGACACTGGACATTATAACCTATAACTGAAACGACGGCGCCAAGACCATATCATATTATCGGTGACCAACAATCTCGAAAATATCGAATGACAAAGAATGGACTGTTTATTACGAAATAACGATCTATCGGCGAAGGCACCCGAAAATAAAACGATCGCTAACCAGACGTATAAAATAACAGAGAAAAAAGTTTAAGATTAGAATCGGAGTATTTATGTTAAGGAAACGATGAAGGCGCGCGTTTAAAGGTTAACGATTCCTATCAATTAAGGTTATGGGTCGAGTCAACGGGCCCATGGTAGACCCCCGCTGCGCTAGGATTTCGCACCTGTCTTTTTCGGTTTAGTTATTTACGTCAACGGTACCCAGAAGTGGTTACAGGTGCAAAATGATTGTAGGGTGACCGTCAAGTTTATTAAAATTGGATATTAATTTTGGTACATAAGAGGGCAAAGTCAAATCAAATGTTGTTAGTGCTACTTTATAAATGTCAATTGTTTTATAAGAGTAGCAATACCGCAGGACTTTTGAAGTGTTTAGTATTTTTTTATAATACCGTTTTTATGTGTTGTATCCGTATTACTCATGCTCATCTAGTATTAGGTATAAAAATACTTATACGAGGGTATTTACCTATGCATTCAATGAAAAAAAGTATCCACATGACACAAAAATTATAGCTACCCTAAACCATCGAGTTTTTGTTATGATATTCGAAATTCTTATTTATGTGTATGATAATTTTAATAGAAAGTGCCAGTGCCCTACTGCGCACGAGTGGAACAAATCGCTTGCGTGATAGGGAAGTTCTCGAAAACAATTCATTTTCATAATGATTATTGATAAAATATTCATTTCGTGCGGTTCATAAAGAATTTGATTTTATGTTTACTGGGAAAAAGTTGAAAAAGCAAATATATTTGTTATTTGAAGGAGACAACCGTAAAATTAATTTTTATTCACTAATAATTTTGAAAGATTTTAACTATGACTCACGTCTGTTCACATTAACAGAACCAATTCTATGTTATTTTAGTTATTAAAAAAATAATATTTCGTTGTATTACAAGCTGTATTTAAACATTTTCGTAATTACAACAACGGTAAAATTTATGAAGTTCCCTTTGACACAGATTCGACATAGTACAACACTAAAATATACAATCAAACAAACTAAAAGGGTTTCACATTTACATTTTAATACCGTGTAATCAAATAAAAAATTTAACATGCAAATGTCCATAGATAATAATCCAATTAATTTTATTAATAGTCACCTCAAACGAGTACTTAGTAGAGTGATACTTGGCTATAATAATTAAAACACTATAGTAATGGAGACGCCTTGAAGTTCGATTCAATCAGCCAGTATCGTAATTTAAGTAAACACTCTCGCTGAACGAGAGACACTAAATAAGTGGATCCGTGATGACATTCAGGTTTTCATTTGGCTCCGTATAATTGTATTTGATTAGTGGAACTGCATTGAGAAAAGAGAGCTTTTCTTTTGTGTTAAGAAAGCAGAACTACTATTGTGTTTATTTGTTCTGGGAATTAAAATCAAATCATTTATTAATCAAAGAAAAACTAACAAAAAAATGACTTTATACATGTAAAGCACAGGCTCCATATATTGTTGTACTTTTATAATTTCTAAGATGTATATTGTATTTTTGAAATTTTTGTGTTTTTCTGAATAAATATTATTATTATTATTAAAGTAGGTATTAGACAGCGGTGGATTGCGAATTTTCGAGGTAACCACACTAGGCAAGCCTGTATCGTGGATACCAGTTAATTTAACATAGTCAATTTTACTTTTAGAGTTTTGGCCTCGGTACACAGCAACTTAAGTATAAAATTATAACATAAAAGTAATAGTAGTAACAACGAAATGAGAATATATATGGTATTTAGGTAATGTTAATTATGAGTAAGTCTATATATAATTATACTATATGTATATATATTATTTTATAATGTAAGAATAAATACAATGTAAATATAAGTATATTATGTATTTATATAAAAGGGTCTACAGGTCCCAAGCGCATCTCTTGAGACCCTGATATTAATTCTCAAGTTATGTAGTATTTTTCGAGATTTTATATACAACTAGCGACCCGTGTGCCTGTATATCCCGGCGGACCAACAGCAGCGTACCAGGTCCAATTGTGTTTTCAAACCATCCAGGAATCCAATGAAATCCCACTAATATTATAAATGTGAAAGTTGGTATGTATGGATGGATGAATGTTTGTTACTCTTTCACGCAAAAACTACTGAACGGATCTGCATAAAATTTGGCACAGAGATAGAACATAGTTGACGACAATTTGATTGACGACGTCTGTGGTCTAGTGGTTCGAGTACTGGATTGCTGATCATGAGGTCGTGGGTTCGATTCCCACAGGACACAAACATTTATTGTGATGAATTAAAGTGTTTGTGTTTGTCTGGGTGTTTCCTATTTATTATAAGTATGTATTTACAAAAAAAAAGTATATAAGTATTATATCCATTGTCTAGTACCCATAGTACAAGCTCTGCTTAGTTTGGGACCAGATGGTGCTGTCTAAAAATGCCCCAGGATATTTATTATATTATTTATTACAGTCTGGAATAGTACATACGCTACTTTTTATCTTGGTAAAATGTATAGTTCCGTGGGATAGCAGGCAAAGCCGCTGGCGGAAAGCTAGTATACTTATAAAATTTCAACCGAATATATTCAGCCGTTAAGGAGGAGTTAGGTGACAAACACGCGTACGTCTCATCTTATAAGTAGTCAATTATAAAATCAACTTTGAAATAGCTTTAGATTTTACTAAAATATTAAGCTTTCAATATTATCCATTAATACCAGTCGGCGCTTATACAATTTTGATGAAATTGAACACTATTATTTTAGCATTCAAACTTTGTGAATGTAGGTCAAATTAATTCTGAATCTATTAACGAGTTCGCTGATTTAATTTGCCAAAAGTATAATAAATCTACTGTAGCATGAAAATGTTTAATGAAGTGATTTTTAACCTCATCTATTATGAATTAACATATCCTGATATTTTTAACATCACCAATTCAGGTACAGTATATTTCCCACTGTTTACCGCTCCTACTGGAATTCCAAATTCCAATACTGTTTCCACAAATCTTGATCAATGTAGGACAAAGAAACACCAATCAAATTCCACAGAAAATTTATCTTTTATCGGAAATCGTATCGGTAGTTCTTAACCCTAGTTTAACTGAATTAACACTTTGCTAAGTATGTTCGTGCCATTACTAGGTTCAACAGGGTCGAACAATTTTGAGTCCGAGTGTGACCTAACAAGCCAGTTCTTTAACAAGGCAATCAAATCTAAGGCCTTGCAATTTCTAAACTAACCGCAACTTAACCATGATCGTCGAATGAATCGCTCTGACACGACTCAGTTAAAGTCGTCTTTACTTTTTTATTCTGTACTAGCAGTTCCCCGCGGTGAAAAAAAATAGGTACCTAGGTATGTTAATTCTAAAATAAAAGTAGCCTAAGTTACTCTTTATAACATTAGCTATCTGCGAATGAAAGTTCCGTCAAAATCAGTCCAGCAGTTTCTGAGATTAGCTGGAACAAACGGACAGACAGACAGACAAAATTTTTAATAACTGTTTATTTTTATGTAAGTGCCGTATATACTTTACCGGTATGCCGTATGTTGCCTGTTAATTTGAAATTACAAACAGACCTCAATTTTATTTATTTGTGTTTGAATAGACATCAGTAGTGCTACTTACATTTTGACATTCGTTGAAGTGTCTCTGATGCGATGTTCCGGACAGGACCTGTAACAATGCAGTAAAGAATACTGTTATTATTGAAGGTAAATGACATACCTATAAACAAACTAATTTTGTATCATTTATTTTAAGTCTTTATTGCGATAAATATTACCTTTATACATGATAACAACTATATCTTTGGGATGTCGGGATTGTCCAAAAATCGGGTTGCCTTTTTCCGGAGTGTGTCCGTTTTAGCACCTATTTTTTTAATTCCCATTTGAGAATATGTTAAGTGCAAAATCCTATATATATATCCTGGGACTTTTTACACAGCACCATTTAGTCCCAAACTAAACAGAGCTTGTACTATAGGTACTAGACAATGGATGTAATACACATATAAGTACCCACTTTTTTATTTTTGTATATACATACTTATATTATATAAGACACACCCAGACAAACACAAACATTTAAGTTCATCACATAAATGTTTGTGTCCTGTGGGAATCGAACCCACGACCTAGTGATCAGCAGTCCGGTACTCGAACCACTGTACCCCAGACGTCAAGGTATTCTAAAAACAGGTGCTCAAACGGGAATACTCCCTTTTCCCAGCATATACTTAGTCGGGAAAAGGCCAGTAGGAGATTATGAGCTCATTTGTAAAGAAAATATAGATTTTCTCAAGTTAGGTATTTATGTGTTGTATTTATAAAATCCTTAGTCTTAAGCCCTTGTGGAAGCAAATTAAAGTTGGGTTAAATGAAAATACTTTTTCTCCACGCAATTTACTTACTTTTTAATATTTTCCCCTATCGTGCAGATTAAGCAAGAAAGTTTACAGTTTCAATTAAAGCCGCTTTTTTCGTTACCCCACTCCGGTTCTAAAAGTTCTCGTCGGTTACTTTAAAACTCAAACTTCGTTATTTCTCTACTCATAATTGCAATAAGCTTGACCAAACTTCTTTAAGCCTTAATTAATTTTGTAAGGGTTTATAATCTTACTTTAATGGTTAATTTAAAGTAGTTACTCACGGCTTTTATGGAGAGTATCTTTATTGTAATAGGTTTATGATGTTAATATATTTTTTGCTTCAGTTTAGCTTAGCAGGTATATTTCTTTCGCCGTTATTATGTATTTGGCGTCTCACTTATTACTGACTACGTACACAAAAGGCCAATTTTCAATAAATATGAGCTTCATAACCTAGTTATTAAGTAGGTGATTCAAAAATCTTAAGCTATCATAATATCCGTAATGGCTGTGGTGGTTTCATGGAATTTATGCCGATATGACAGTTAATGATAAAAAAATTGGACATTGGACATCGGGATTAAAATAATATAAATATAACGCGATAAAATCCGTAAAAAGTAGTTTTATTTCAAAATTGGACATTTTTATTTGAGCATAAATTCCGAATACTTATAAACTAGGTATTTAAATTAATCTATGCACTAATACCTAGGTAAACCTACCTTAACAGATAAAAGTAAATTCAATAACAGAGAGATCAGAGTGACCGTTGTGACTGTGAAATATTGGAGAAAGACATCAATTTCAACTAAAAGAAATTGATGTTCATTTAGTTGAATTTGATGTCAGTCATCAAATTCAACTAAATGAACATCAATTTCAACTAAATAAACTTACAATATATATGTAATTTTTTCTTACAAATTTGATCGTTTCAAGGATCAGTGGTAAATTATCATAATACACTGTAAGATTTTGCGGAACATTTCAAGTATTCACAGCCCCCAGACAACGGTGCCCTCTAAAGAATGTAAGATATTGGAAAACCCATAACGGGACTTTTAATAAAGGATAAGCTGAATAACTTTAACGTTGTTCCCAATAAATTATTAATCTTTGTAACTTTTAACCTATGAGTAACATAAACAAAATGAAAGAGAATTTATTTAATGATATAATATTATATCAGAAAATAAAATAAAATAAAATTAATCATGGCTAAATTCTTTGATTGTTGTAGTCAGTACTGCATCAATCTTTATAAATTGACCTAGTAACTGGCTAAGCAGGTCAGTGGTACAATTGCAGCTGCAACCATTTACAGTCTTGGGTTTGACACCCAGGCACCCGGCAAGTGATATTTAGTTTCTAGACATTTTCGTTGTTCGTGAAACATTGTTGTTGAGTTTTTCTTTGAAGTTTTTAGTAGTAATTTGTATTTGGGCCTGCTTAATGGCAATAGCCTCACCGCCTACGATATAGGTGACTATGTAGATATTACATTACGTTACTTCTGCTAAGTTATTCAACTTTAACCAGTCTCATGAAAAGAAAACGGGGGTATTATTTCTCGAGTTAAATTGGTACCGTATATAATTCCCGATAATATAAAAATATTTTTCTAAACGCACCGCAGCTAGGAAGTTCGCAATAAAAGGTAAACAGGAAAATAACGGGAACATTAGTTTTCATATAAATGGAAATATAACGTTGGGTAATAAGCACTTCAACTTCAGCTTCGCAATTGCTTTTTTTACAAATAGACGTTGTTCATGGGATTGAGTTTATTTACGACATTATTCTTATAATGGCTCCGTAGTACGGCCCTTGGGCACAGTTTGAGCTGCAAACATTCGTATTGCTGCTATGGGACGCATTAAATTTTAACTTTAGATGCTAAGATCTGTACTGTACTTTTAACTTCTTTGAGTGCGTTTATTTATTCATCTTTATTATCAAATTCAAAAATTGGGAGTTCCTGCAATTATTTACGTAGTTACTTCTAAATTGATCTAGTTTCTATATAGCTTTCCTTAGCTCATTAACTTATTATATTGATACTTTAAGACTCAACTTTAAATTTACCTAATTTTATATACTTTTATTATACTTTAAGACTCAACTTTAAATTTACCTAATTTAAAGTCGAGTCTTAAAGTAGGTAATATTCTTTCTACATAGGTATTTAAAGGAACATTATACAACAACAACACCAACTTTAGATTAGTTAGTTAGTATCCACAACCTAGTTTAAAGTTTAGTCTTAAAGTGGGTAATATTCTTTCTATGTATCTAATAAAGTAAATAAATAAAAAAATATTGTGCAGGAATCGTAGCAAGGATTTTGTAGTTTAAGCCTTGCGCCCTTTGGGAACAAAGCATGAGTGTGTTGTGTGTGTATGTATGTAGCAAATAATTAGCAGTAATGTGTGTTGTACGCAAGCGGCATATAATCAGTCCTTGAGTGTCTAGTCTATGGGCCGAGGCCTTTGTTCAATGGTAGTCATTTGGCCGATATTACGATGATGATGATTATGTGTGTTTGTGCGTTATTCTGATAATTGGGTACGTACATTAATAGCTGTAACATTTATATATGCATGGTGTGGTGTATTCTTTTCGTTCTTCTGAAGAAATTGAACACAGACCTTTGAATTCGTAATTTTTCATTCATTATGTTCTACCTAATAAATTAGTAGTAGTGTGTGCACTTTATAATTTATACTCTCAAATAATTTACCAGTAAATAAAAAAATACTCACGTCTCAAATAAATAATTAAGTACATTAACTTAATGATGTTTCAGTACCACACATAGTTCTTTTAGCAAATTGATAGCCACGCTAATGTCTGAGGCTTCTTATTACTAATAGTGTCACTTTATCTCTATTTACTCAATAAATAATCACTTAGCCTAATAGTGTGCCTTTGAGTAATTCTTAGTTGGCAAATAATTATACAAAATTCGCCTTTAATGTAGTTCAGTACTTGGATCAATAACTTGCAGAAGAAAACTTATTCTGTTACAATTTTTTTTTTCTGATAATTATGTTTTATTAATGACAAGAATATTTTTTATGAATTGAATTTATGATTATCTGCAGTTCATATGACACTTGAATTTAGGGTTGAGCAAGATGACTCTGCTTATTGTTAGGCTATGGGAATATATTTGCAGGGTTTGCACTTGCAGGTTAAAATACTTAGGATGTTTGGCTGTACAGCTGTATAAATACAGTGAAATAAAATAATGCACTTACTTTAACCCTTCATATCTCGCTAAAATACAGCTTTTATCAAAAATACATTAATAAAGCAAAATCATAAAATGCATTACCGCATTCTCCGAAATAATTTCTGAATATAAATTTATACAGTGTGTCACCACAACCGCAGTGGAACAACAGTTGCCCACTGTGCCAAATCCGGAGCGTATGACAAAACCGTGTCCAAACGGGCCAGTTGCATGGATAGCAGAATTAGTGCATAAATCCAGACTACATTGTTGCTGAGATTAGTGTTCCTTCGTATCTGTATTTTATGAAGTGATTCTTTGTAATGTTTGGCTCTTTATTCTTCTATACTGTATTTAAGCATTTAAAGAATCGCTATACACTCATTAATATTATTTTGAACGTCGTCATCAGATTATCCGTCTACATACTTAAGAAATTGAACTTGAATGCAAAATTTCTGCTATTTACTCATAACTCAACAATAATAAAAAAAATGCATTATCAGTAATATTTAGATAGGTACCTAATATATTTTCAGCAAGAAACATAACTAAACTTGTATAAAAGTTTTCGATATAAACTTTTATCTAAGGTTAATGCAATAAATTACTTTGAGCCGTGCCATTTAAAGTTTACAGACTTATCTGTTCATTACTTTATTAAAACACATTATAATGCGATTTAAATAAGCCGCATTCCAATATCACACGAATGATCAAAATATTTCAACTTAATTTTCGAACAAACGGACAATTGGAGCGAATGTTACTTTTATGAAAGCTATTTATTGCGGATGGCACAGATATTCCTGGTTGCCCGGACATGTCACAGAGCGGACAGGCTGTGCTGTCCACATTTCCACAGCCCCGAGGCGGGAAATAGTCGTGATTTTGTGTTTATTTTAGGTAACGCCTTTGAATTATTCGGACCACTGTGCAAGCTTATACATTTTAAATTTGTTCTTATTGACATTGTTATAATATGTATAGAATAGTGCATGTTTTTTATTGTACTAATAGGATTTAAAAAAAATTATATCATCCATGCTATTAAAATTGTTATTTAAGTTAGTTATGGAAATATTTTTGTAGTAAAGTTGGACTCATATTTTATGTTGTCAATATTTTTTGAAAGAAAAAACAGTTTTTACCAAGCTAAATAAAAATAGCAAACAATTAACAAATACCAGCTACTCTTAGAAGCTCTTCTTAAAAAAAAATCACGACCATTGAATTGAATTGCCAATTTCACTCATATTTTGAGTCTTTTTTGTTCTTACGCTGGGGTTCATAGCTTCTCACATCACTTAATTACTAATACTTTAAATTCCCACGTCGTCACAAACAGGAGCTATTTTCTTATCAAAACAGATACCATAATAATCATAAAGATAATTTTATTCAACTGCTCCATCGCTTATCTAAACGCTGTAAAACATTCTATCTGCAAGCTTGCAAGCGCAGCTAAACATTCAAACTGATACAGCAGCAGTTTACTGTCCAATATCCGGGAGAGTCGTAGTTTCCGGCCACCGAGCCGTCCCTCCCATCTGTCGCATGTTGCACTCACCAATATTATAGATTTTACTATACAATAACATTACTCCGTTGAATTTCTGAGTGCCTGGTATCTTTATGTGCGGACAATATTTTATGGATAGCAAATATAGGTATTATTCTATATAGGATAGAAAATGTTTCACATATATGTAACTAAAAATCATAATAAAGCTATAAAAAAGAATTAGCTTTTTTTTTCAAAGTTAACCCATCTCCGGATGGTCGCTAACCATCGCCACCGGATAAATTCAAAAATAGAACAAATTTTGAAGTTATCTACTAATTAATTTAACGGGAACATACTAATAGGTAAAGAAACAGGCCCTTAATATATAATAAAATTATTATCTGGAATAGTAGGTACGTACCCAGATGGTTGGGTGTATTTATAATGGGTATCTAAAAACCTTTTCGAGAATTATGTTTTAATTTGAATACAATTATTAAAAAAACTCTGGTCTTCGTATATTTTTCTTCGATTATCATAACTTTATATGCAACACGTAAATTAATTACATAAAATAAAACTTCACACTTACACAAAGAATTTATAATCCTCATAATAAATTTCAAATTTCGAATTTCAATGTTCAAATGTGGTTGCCCGTGAATACCACTGACTGAATACAGTCAGTGGTATTCACGGGCAACCACTGCGGTCCATTCTAAAGAATGTTGAATGCAGCTTTCAAACCTTATAGAAACCGTTGCAACCGGTGGCGTACGGAAATGGCATCTTTCATAGGATATTGAAGGGCAACTTGTTTTTCCACGGTGTTTGGTAAGGTTATAAAGAAGTAGTTTTAAAGAAATTCTAGAATTCTAATGCACAAATCTGAAGCTAATTAAAATGTCAGCTTCACAGCGAATGTTTTTGCTGTTATGTAAAAAATACTAAGAGAAAATTGCGAATTCAGCCGCGTTTCTATCCAAGCGTAATTATTTATCCAAGTATGTTTTTTATTAATTAAGAAGAAAATTATCTTTTTATTTGAGAGTCTAGGAAAGAACCAGATTTACCTATGTGCAAAAATGCATGGTGCCATTTTCATTTTCAACTTTTGAAACTCGTATACCGATTTTAAACATTAGTACTTGTCTCCAGTAATTTTTAACCCATTTTGCGCTTGGCTGTTGCGAAATATTATTTGAACGTTATTCCTGTGACGTCACGTGCATCTGATTCGGGACGTCCCGCCCCGCTGCCTCTTGGGCCATTAATCATTGGGACTGTCTACGTGTCGACCTGACTGGGCTGACTCTACGCTTTGGTAGGCGGTATAACACTACGCTAATTGTTTCATAACATGGAATGTTGATGAATAATCAATTGGTGGGGGCTTCTTCTGATAATACGAGCCGTCTGGGAGTGTACAACTACTTGAGTGAACGGGGTGATGTCCTATGAGGTGGGATAGCAGACTGTCACTCCACATTAGCGTGGGATTGCAGTAATATAAGCTGTCAGTCAATCGTAACGATGTTTTGCTCATCTGCTATGGACGTTTACATTAACGCAATACATACAGATGAACCGTGAGTATATAGATATTTACGTATAAACTACCACACGAAGTGTTTTCATCGTCAACCCATTAACTGTCCCACTGCTGGGCACGAGCCTTCTCTAAAAAAGAAAGGTTAGGCTTACTCCACCACGCAGGTCTAGTGCGTGTTGGCAGACTTCAGAAGTCGTTGCTTGAAAATCTCTGAAGCATGCAGGCTTCCACACGGTGTTTTCCTTCACCGTTGTAATCGTAATAATACGCACATGATTATGAAAAGACAGGGTGCCTTAGATTCGTACTCGAAACCTACTAACACTTTCTGAGATATCACTGTATCACTTAATAATTTTAACCCCCAACGCAAAAACGACATGGTGTTATAAGTTTGAGGTGTGTGTGTGTGTGTGTCTGTCTGTGGCATCGTAGCTCCCGAACGGATGAACCGATTTTGATTTTGATTTTTTTTTATTTCAAAGGTTAGTTATTAGTTTATTTTTGATTGTAATGTGTTTTGTGCATCAAATAAATAAATAAAAATAAAAATAAAGTTGGGTGTGTTCTTGGCTGTTTGATGAAAATCGGTCCAAGATTGAAACTATGAAAAAGATGATCGCCAACACAAAATGCCAAACTACATTTAGTGTCGAGGGTTTTCTAAATTTTTTATTTAGGTTATATACTATGGAAAATATAATATAAAAGAACTTCCTAAAGTAAATAATACGTCACCTTATGGGCTCCACACTTTTTTTCTGCATCCTTTCGCTTGCTCTAATGTATTTAAGTTACTAATGAATTTCTACCACGCCTTATTTCGGCTCCCGACCACTACTCCCAATTATGACGTAAGGTAATACCGAACAGTAGTTGGGTATCAGGTAACATGCCAAGTTTAATGATTTTTGGCACGGGGCGCATGCAGCGGGTCTTTAAATTTAGACTTATGGCTTTGATGGCGTGAAATAATTATTTTGTTTAACAAATTTTTGTTTGTGAAGAATTATTTTAATGATTAAGAGAAATGAAGCTGTAGTCTTTCCTATTTCTGTTGAATAAAGTTAATGTATTTGTATCTGCCTCATTAGTGTAATGTTTCGTAAGCGCGACTGCTACGCTAGAGGTTCTAAGTTTCATTCCCAGGTCGAACAAAGTCTAATTAGAATTTCCAGCAGCTCGGATTTGGCAATAAGCTCGTCTCCTATTTACACGGGACCTTAACATACCAGCAAACATTACAGTATTTTATTTTAAATTTATTAAAATTTATGTTGAAGTTATCTTTGTAAATTAATTGTTATTACCTGCTAAGCAACACATTTAAAACTCTGTTCGATATGTTAGAATTATGTTCCCAATTTTAATTCTACTCTTCTTTAATGAGGTAATAATAATTGCTTCAAGCTCTTCAAATAAAAATATATCGCTCGTAACTTGTTGTTTATTTGTTACAAGTAGCCATCCCGTTTGATATAAAATCGTTACATATTATCTAAAAAATATTTTAGTCATACAATAATATGCTTTAGACTAAGACATTAAAGTGTATATTTATTTGAGTACATCCTAAAAAGAGAAGGGACATTAATTAATTAAGCAACGATATTAAAGAAAACCAAAGTCAAAGAATGTTCGAAAGTGAAGGACTTCAAATAAAGTTCTTAAAAACTTACTTGAATACTGCTCTTTACATTTATAGATATAATTCGTTTGAGATAAATGAATGCCTTTACTTAAATTCTTGTACAATTTGTCTTTGGAGAGAAATTCAGAGGGATCTAAGTATGAAATGGATGTAAAATTAATTAATTTTTCAGTTGTGAGAATGTTAATTACACCCTTCGAGTATTATGTTACTTGTAACGTCTTTAGACGTCCTTATTTGCGAATCATTAGAACTTAAGCAAAGAGTTCCGTTTTGGTAGGTTTTGTCTTAATTTTAACTTGATTAATTAATGTTAAAATCCATATATTAACACAAGTAATTACCTCTGGGATCTTGAATGCGATTAAAATTAAGAACGGTATTGTTGCTTGTTAATAATAATGTTTGTTATATGTTTAATCTTTGAAACATTAAATGAATTAATATAGGCTAAATGTGTACTGATATACACCCACCGTTCGCCGTTATCTGGTATTATACTAGCCGACCCACCCGGCTTCACATGGGTACAATGTAATACTAATGTGGGGCAGTGTACAGTGATTAGTAATATTATGATTAAGTATGATTTCCACGAAATACGCACTGCTTGACCTGACAATAAATCCACTTACGATCACTAGATTAATTAGGCTATTTATTTTAGTTTTTAGTTGGTTCAGTACACCTCTGACTAACCCTTCGAGGAATACAGGTGTGATGGTATGTTATTTGGTATCTTATCTTACTATGGGGGCTGGTACAACCAGTAACACTTCGACCCAATGGGATCTTTTGTGTTGTCCCCATTACCGTATATTCCTTACTCTTTGAAGACGTGGTTTACAAAGTTATTTGGTAAAATAAACAAACATGCATTAAGTATTACAGAAACAATATCAAAATATAAACAACGTTTCCACAATTCACAATTCACGGCTTGCTCATTAAGTTTAAGTTAAGTATTAAATAAATTAACTTGAAATAATAATGTATCTGATTTACTTAATTTGGGTAAAATTAAAACGAACAACGCTTTTGAAAGTGCTGGCTGTATTTCGCACACACTACTTTCGAGTTTGACATCGAAATGCAATTTCAAATATCGATCCTTTATTCCATGACGTGTTCGCTATCAGTCCATTAATCTACCAGTGTGTCCAAAGTCAGCTAATTGGGGACACGGTTCCATACACATGTCTGAACATAACTGGGCCATGTTTTTTCAGCCATAATGAACAATTTTCTACCGATTGACACACGAAAAGTAACTGTATCAATACGTTGTTACAACAATTTCTGCGGAAATCTTTTCAGGGAAACATGCGGAAAATGACTTTGGAAAATTTGGGCCAGTTACCTCAACTAATGAGGCTGACGTCCACCATGACTCCCCTAAACAAGAACAGGAAAGGCTTAGAGTAGATTATAGAAAAAATCTCATCATCATTTCGTGTTTTTATGTTCTTATGGTACAGTTTATAAAGGCACTGTACAAAGAAAGCTACTTTTGTGATTTGTTTAAATCCATCGATTTCTTAATCTAAATATCATTATGACTATAATAGGTACAGCTGATAGTTATTTCAACGTACTGACTATAAGATTCGCTCTTAGGTAAAATGGTTGCCCAAAAATAATTATTTTACTATCTGACGTAATTACGTATGCAATCTGTAAATTATGTTTTTTTTATTTAAGAAATTATTTTACTTCAGGCAGTATTCAAACGTGTAACGTATTCGTTTGGTACCGCTGACGCTTAATCCAATTAAGTTACCGAGATCCCCGCATAATAATTATGATGTAAGTGTTTTTTTTTTCATTGAGACATCAGTAATACCTATCGGTGAATATTCATAATATTGTTTAACCAATATGATTTTACAGTTTACTTTTGCAAGTATTATTGTATTACGCATTTACGTAACGTATATTTGACTGCTCCACACCACCTTGCTCCGCCTTCCGTGATGCAAAAGTTAACACAACAGGCCCGTGATAAACGATTGACTCAATGACTTGAAAAAGTAACGCCCCAAAACGACGATCGTGGTCCGACTAACGACGTCCATTATCCGGCAATATCACGAGAACGGCTCGATCGGTGCTTTTCACTTGCTGCGATTTGCTCCAGCCTGAAGTGCCGCCCAAATGAGTCTAATTTGAACGAATTGGACGACTCGCGATCAACGCCTCTGTTGTGAATACGTGCTGAAAGTTTCTCATACACCTTCGGTACTGATTTTGTAAAGAAATGTACGGAAAAAGTGTTGTAACTTACTACTGAACTAGGGTTGTTGATCAACTGAACTGACTGAGTTTTCGAGTTATGCCGATAGAAAACTTTTTGTGATATATTACTGTGACCTTTTTCCTAGTCCTGAATAAGATTTTACGTAACTTCTTTGAGATGTAGGGATAATTTAATAAAAACACGTAAAAGTTAACAATATTCATTATTTCCAAAACACAAGTTCACGATAAATGTATTTAGATTTACGTCATACTGTATCCCTAACTGTAACCAAGAACAAATCCATTCCACTGAAAATTTAATAGAACAGCTACACAATCTTTTAAATTGGAAAACAATGTTACCTTATGCTATTTGAGAATGAGGTGGAACTTTCAGACAAACGTAAAAACAGAAGACCACCATACAATAGATGGTATTTTTTTAGCTTTTCCCTAGCCATCAATCACCTTACATTAAGTGCGGTCGAAGCTCGTCAATATCAATTGTAACCTTTATCGTATATTTGTTACCAAGTTGCCAAATAAATAAATCATATTGCTTTAGGTCATTCATCAAAACTCAATCTTAGTTTATTTATAGTCTTTTGTTTCTCTATAAAGTAAATATATTGCTATAATGTTAATTAATTTGTTGGACCTGTTTAAAAATTATTGTTTGAAATTTGAAATGAAATAGTGTTATAAATGTGAAGTTATGAATTTTGTGAAAGAAAGGTTCGACCATGAGCAGGACTGGCAAGGATTACGAAAAACTATGTGAACGAAGCAACAGAAGTAAGCAAGAATCGTAGTAAGAGGCGTTCTGTAGTTTCTGGCTTACTGCAAGAACAAAAAGCGTGACTGAATGAATGTATGTAAAAAAAGTAAATCCCAAACCGTTCAATCAACTCTATGGTTGATCGAAGTTGCTATTGTTGATCGAAGTTGCTATTGTTGATCGAAGCCCAAACCCAAGGAGGCTGGTTCGAATCCTACCTACTTTCATTTGACGACGTCTGTGGTCTAGTGGTTCGAGTACCGGACTGCTGATCAGGAGGTCGTGGGTTCGATTCCCACAGGACACCAACATTTATGTGATGAACTTAAGTGTTTGTGTTTGTCTGGGTGTTTCTTATATATTATAAGTATGTAATTACAAAAAAAAAATATAAGTATTATATCCATTGTCTAGTACCCATAGTACAAGCTTTGCTTAGTTTGGGACTAGATGGTGCTGTGTAAAATGTCCCAGAATATTTATTTATTTCAAAATGATTTGGCAATTACTGATAAGTACCTAAATTATACTCCCAATTGCCACAAGTTTCGTCTCTTCGGAATTTACAAAGGCTTAAGATAAAATTATCCTAGCAATTAATACAAACCTTCCTCAAAGCGTAATCATGTAAGCCGATCATTATAGGTAGCTCATCTGACTCAATTACCATTAAAACAAATTTCTTGAAACAATCCCAATTTACTAAATCATTATTAATAATTAATAGATACCTATTACAAATTGTTCTGATCTCGAGGAACAAATTACGCCGAAACATAACTCTTTCATTTCTAAAACATTTTGTTCATAATTTGAGTGAGATAACGATTTTATAGGAGCGTGAAGCTTGTCGGGATCGATTTCCGAAACACAATTTCTCAGTGGCATAGAATGGAAGGAGCACAAACGACGAACCTCGTTAGTGCAAAGACGCCGCTCATTGGATTAATTAGTTCCCCGTTCGGAGGAACAAGCCGACATACTTTCGGAGCCGGTATATTGCCGCCAACTCCAAGAGAACCCTTATTGTTCAAGACGCTTCACATTTTCATGTATATTTTAAGTTAGCCGCGTAGCAAGTCTGCGCAAGTTCCCTGTTACCCCCTTAATCCTTTAACAATGTTAGAGGAAAGTATTCAGCATGCCTTACGGAGTTTCCACTTTGTTTAGTATGAATAGTTAATTAAGAATTAATTTAATCATAAAGTTTATTATGTTATTGTTATTAATTTTGTATAAGACTTGTTGGGGGTTAAGTTAATTTGTAAAATTCAGACACCCTTTTGTGTGTAACATTTTTGTTTGAATAGGCAATTTAACTCTAGTTTAATTTTATCTGATAGTGCTTATTTGTTACAGAAAACAGCTGATTCAACTGAAGCTACAAATATTACTGAGAACAAGCAAGAAGTAAAAGAAAAGTAAAGAAAGTAAAATGCAGACTTATTTGCCTCATTCCAGAAAAGGCTTACTTCAATTTAGCTAATTTTACCCGAATCCATATAATTAACTGTTTTTATAAGAAGGCTTACAAATAAAAATAACTGTTGATAATAACTTCTTTGATAACTTTCTGTTGCTAAGGTACCTATCTAAAATAGAATCGCCCTAATTGTTATCTCCCGATTAGAAGGATTTCACAAGCTCTTGTGCTTAGGCGGTAATGATCAAAAAGTCGTAATCAGAGAAGGAAATTTGATTCGCTCCACTTTTTACCCAACCACGTGTGGACTGTCGCAATGTGTGAAGTGTTTCGCGCGCCCTGTGGCGTCGCCTTTGTCGGCCTATTATGTACACAAAGACCAAGTGACACATTTATGACAGAACGTACAAATGAAATAAGTATTTTTACTCTAGGTACATTTAACGTGTGTATGTATCAAACAAAAAGATTTTATTGAACACTAACTGGTACGTTCTCGCCGGTGCTATCACGATGATCTTGTTTTTACTAATTCTCTAGAAATTTCCCGAAATCCTATTTCGAGTACCTAGTGCTCACCTATAAGATAAAAAAATCAAGAAGATAAAAAAAACTGTAGTAATTGTAAAGCGCGAAACTTACAATTTTACTTGGCTTTTTTTTAAAAAGGAGATTGATATCCATATAAAAAGCAAAAAACAAAGCTAACGAGTACCCTGTCATCCTATCTACAATCTAGGATAGAGAGAAACAAACGGCCTTTTCTTAAATCAATTTAAAAAGTGTCCAGGGCCCCAGACCATAAATATGTCCCAATAGGCCAGACCCGACCTTCTGTCCTATTTATTTAATCTACGACACACGAAAGTAGCTGACACATGGACATCAGTCATTCCGCCAGTCCGTCGCGCGTGACCACAAAAACAGATGCCTAACTGTGTACTCATATAAAAACTGTAAAGGGCAGTCGGGTCGTACCGATTGTCAGGGAACAAAAGGTCCCCGACCATGACATAACAGGCCATAATTAATATTATTAGCTGTCAACGACAGATGATTCTTATTCTTATATTTCGGGGACACATTCATTTATTTGTTCATTTGCAGTGTCCTTTTATTCTAGTTTTAGAATGTTGTGTAGTCAGATGATAAATAGAACAAATTAAGCTTACTCAATTATTAATTATGATACCTATGTATGTACCTACCTATTTAAATATAAAAATATATTAAGAAAATTATGGAATACAGTTAATTCATATACTTGTACTTATTATAAAGTCCAATAATAATGATCTTAATTAATACATATTTAAATAATTATTAACTTTTTTTTTTGTTATCTTAAGTTTGCGCTTGACACAAGTTTACAACTCACCTGATGTTAAGCAACGACGTGATCTTCGCTGGAGCGCGCTTGACTAGGAAAAAATTAAAAATTCGATACTCAGCATCTTAACCTCTATCAAAACATGTTGAGGTTTAACTAATCACGGACTAATAACAGTATGTTACAAGCCGTGACCTCTTTCTTCTATCAGACCTCTGAAACAGTTTCTGTGCAATACTCATATTATCCTTCCCGTATTATTCTAAGGATGATCAGATTGTCAGGTTTTCAAGGTTTCTGGTTGAATGACAACCGGGACAGATAGGCTAACGTCCCTCCCATTTACAGACTGAGCGCGATAAGTACAGTTTGATCTTGTAGATCTGCGTATTTACTACTTAGCCACGAGCCCTCCTTTATATAGAAACGATATCACCATAAAAAACACGACAGACTGCAACAGACGGAAAATCACACTACTTAACAAAACAACTTAAAACCCCTTTTAATTCCACCATTAAAGTTTTTAACATCCTACGTGAAACAAGAACCTTAAAAACAATAGACAAAATATCGAGCGACATAATGTGTTTTTAAAAGAATGTCACCATATGGCCAACAGAGACAATAAAACGAGATAATATCAGTGACAGTTGGTTTCAAGATTATGGCGCTAATTATTGCTTCGAAAACATTTTATTTATCGTTGTCGACTTAAGTATATTTTTATAGATTGTCAAGTATTTTCATCTGCTGATTGTCAGCTTCAGAAATAGGTCTTTTACGAATAGGAAAGGATTTACGCTATATAATTATCACCACGCTGCCACTGACTATGAGTGGGTAACTTAAAATACCTATACAGTAATGTATGTAACAAGTGCTCTACGGTGTTGTTTTTTGCTTGGCAATTGTACTATAAGTGCTGGTTACAGATTTTCATTTGTCTTGTCACAAAACACACTGGATTATATTCTTGCATCAGCCCAAAAAATTACCTAACCTTAATTTTTATTTTTATTGTGCAATCAGAATGCGTAGAAAGAACTTAAACAAAGAAGTCTACAAAATAAAAAGTTTTTAGATCTCCTTTTTCTAGATTGAATCAGAATTATTATGAAAGCCTAGAAATGTTGAAACTGGAAATTCTCTTTGAAAAGTTTATTGAAAGAGTTGGTATGTAATTAGAGATTAAACATTTTATAGACGAAAACGAAAAAGATTTTTAGGATGAAAATGAAAGAGTTAATGAAGAATTTTGCCTCCGGCGGGTCAGTTCCTTTCAATTTAACCGTAGAATCGTGATCTTTCTAATCGCAATATGATGTTTCAATTCTTTTATAGATAACCTTTGAATTTTGCTTTACATTTTTAAGGTTGGTTCTCAAAGGATGCTTGAGATCAAACTTGCAGTTTTTTTATAGAAGGGTGCAAGAGAGCAATTGGGTCTCCTGTACGTCAACCATGAGTTCTATCGAATGGCTTTCGATGGGTTTTTTACGCATCGAAACGCTGTAATCACATAGCAGATTTTAGTCCCTTACGTAACCGCTAGAGGCGCTGCAAGGGTTTTCCATACAAATATTTTACGGCGTCGCTAGTGAGTCTAGCGAGAAAAACTCATGGTCGAGGCACTGATGGTAAGTGATCATCGCCGCCTATTAACGGCCACAACATCGTTCGGTCTTTATAAATTAACATCACTATTTAAATTAATTTATTTTGAAGACGTCTGTGGTCTAGTGGTTGAAGTACCAGACTGTTGATCACGAGATCGTTCAATTCTCGTAGGACAAAAATATGTATGTGATGCTATAAAACATATCTTATTCATAACATAATCTTTTAGATTCTTCTAACTTCTAATAACGTTACTTAATTCTACTAACTGATACAAGATCAATAAATGTTAATGGTGACGTATAACCAGATAAGGCCTGACTTGAAGTAGGTAATACGAGTATTAGCTAGGCTAGACTTGTAGTTATTATTTCTTTACCTTACAAAGTCTTTCTAGTAAAATTTTGTTCTACAATAAATAAGGTCTTTGATCTTTGTAAGGAATTTTCTTCAAGAAAAATATATTAAAACTTCTTAGTTTGCAGACCTAGTTTCTTACTCCAAATACGCAAAGGCTTTATTTATCAAGTTAATCTTGGGGCTTATATCGTAAGCATTCTCAATTGGGAGCGTTCTCCTATAGGAGCTATATACGCAACTCCTGTTTAAGGAGCTTAATTTTCTTAGTTTAGTACATTATTATAATAGAATTTCGCAAACACGCTAATGCTTCTTCAAACGCGTTACTTGTACGAGTATCTATGTAAATATTTGGCTTAATATCTCAAGCATCATATACATTCCGATCAAGACTGTTTAGGAATTCTGTTTTCTTGTTTCATTAAGATTTCAAGTTTCAATTAATATAGTTTAGAATATTAATCTGTAATAATTATTCACCCAAATATTTTTTTATCTCTTTGCAGTATGTATCTATTATACATACTTTTATTTCTTTTAAAGGAGGTCATCAAAATCGGCCCAAGTGATGTACCGAAGGTACAGTTCTCGCCAAACTTATTGTCCGGGTTGAAGTTGGCACGTGCTAACTTTAACCCGGCCGTAAAAATCGTAGAAAGAAAAATATTGGATTAAAATTATTTAAAAGGATACCCTACGACTTTCGTTTTTAATTATTACAATCTAATATTTTCCTTTCTCCGATTTTTACGGCCGGCTTAAAGTTAGCATGTGCCAACTTCAACCCGGACAATAAGTTTGGCAAGAACTGTAAAATACCCTGTATTACGCTAGTTAAAACTCTAGTCGTACTTATTTGTAATGTTGACTGGGGGATGAGAAAAAAAAACTTTTAATTTGAGAAAAATCACGCCATTTTGGGACACTATTAGCTGTTTCGTAATGATTTTATAGTAAAAACTTTCAGTGTCAGTTTCGGAATGTCAAACGCGCGCCATTACGGCAGATATTATCAGTTTCCTATTAGTTTCATAGTCATTTCATGGTAAAAACTATCAACTTGACAGCTGTCATGTCCTATCCGGTACAAATTTGGGCTGAGTTGTATGCGCGTTTGATGACCTCCTTTCCTCCGGGATGATTATGCAAGGAGATAAAAAAATATTTGGGTGAAAAATATATTTATCACCACATACTACTCTATTAGTAAGCTATGTGAGCCTAATAATTATCATTTTATTGCTTGTCTAATTGTCATATGATTAACTTTTACGCTTATTAGTGAAGAGGAAAGCAGGAGGGTTATACAGTGGTGTACTAATTTACACCCAGAGTTCAACGGTATGTTTAGGTCCAATGTATGAGACTAGCCCATGCAAATTCAAACTCTAAGCTGCTTCTGAGGATTTTATAGAAAAACCCAAAAAGCAACACTGCTCAACCTGTGAGTTCAGGAACTCTAGTGAAGCAGTCGCGCTTATAACTAAACTAATGTGACGGTTAATTAGTCGGTTGTATTATACATATACTGATATACGGACGTACCAACAGCCAAAGAAAATAGCCCGTATACAAGTTGCAATTTGACATTCGAATCGACAAACGAATAGAAAAAAATGTGTGAAGATGACATTAGTAACAGCCCGATTTCGTTGTCAGCTTGTGTCATGTCCATACATTTTTTTTCTATTCGTTTAGTACTACCTCGAGATATACCGACCGATACTTCTACAACAAACACTCCAATTGCTCCTAACTTCAAGTCTTCGTAAGATTTGTGTAAACAGCTCTAAGTGTTTTCCCATTTCTCTTTGACATTAGTCGACAAACCCGAACGACGTTCCCTCATGCATACGCTCTATGCTCAGAAGGAATGTTTAATTTATTTAGATAGTCTCCCGTTGCGCAAACCTGAAGGCACGAACCTAATTACGTCTGTAATAAATATTCACTAGCGATAAACTCTGTGAATAATTTACGATGGTGTAAACGTTTAATTTCACCACGGATTTGGATATTTGCGCGTGGGATGTTTTCCAATTGAAACGCGGTTATGGATACTTATTTGTTCGGCTCCCCGGTTATGGGAGAGATGGTTAAGAGAATTAGGTTCAACATACAGATATTAATTGACTGTGTTAAATCGTGCTTCGTTTGTCTATTTCCGCGCTATACCATCCATAGTAATACTACAAATGCGAAAGTAACTCTATCTGTTTGTTACCTTGTCACGCCTAAGCAGATAAAACCATGGAAACAGCTAGTTGTTGTTAGTATACATATATAGTACAGTATATACATATATAGTATACATATATTCACTATGTTTTAGGGACTATTTCTGTTAAAAATATTATCTAGGTAACGTCAATTCGATAAATTGAATCTTTCGTATTCTCAATTCTGTTTTTATATTAAATCAGTCAGAGAAATCAAATTAAAGAAAAATGTATATTATGTTACTTAGACTTTTTTTTTGTTCTCAAGGTTGGAAATCCTCATGGATAGGGGGGGGGGGGGACTAAAATCAACCCCGGTGTTCCTACTCGCACTTGCGTTGGGGGCTATTAAGGCTATTAAGTTCATTAAATCATAACTTTGTTTCAATCTATAATTTTATAAACTGCAGCTCTAAAGAACAAAACCTAAAGATTGTGTGTGTTTACAATAATAATTTGATTGTACTTATAAGTTAGTGTATCCACCACGAAGTTTGCATGGTTTATATTCACCCTTCTACGACAACAGCAACATGTTGCCAGTAGGTAAAACTAAACGGGCACGCGCATCATCTTTCCACGATATAGGAATAAATTTTAACAAATTCGTAACGAAAGCAATTTCAAATTCTAAACTTGATCCAACTTCAGCGCTTGATGTGTATAGAACTTTAGGAAAACACGTCCCTAATATTAAATACGAGTTAAATAAAGACAGTTTGCGCAAGTATTGTTTGCTCACGTGGATCCTATTTGAGAAACAAGTATAATTCCAAAGAGTTTGGAGCAAAATTCCTTAGGAAATTAATTTCATAAATTAGTTATGAAACAACAATACGAAGTTTTGCTTTAACAACTGACGCGAAAAGAATTTTGTTCGTTCATTACCATAGCTTTCGAGAAATTCTTTTTTATATCGAATATAGGTATAATGTTGGGAAAAACAGATTCAGGCTTCTTTGAAGTCGTTCTAGATAATATAAAAATATTGAATCTCAGAACTGCGAGTAAATGAGGTTTTAAAACATGGTCAAAGGTAGTTTTATTTTTATTTAATTACCTAAAGCAAAGCCGCACCCGGATAAATGTTTGAAGTACAGAGATCTCTACGGAGGGAATTTGCAAATACGTTTAGTGGTAGGTAGTTGTTACCTTCATTTATTTTTCAAATCTTTTCTCCATTATTTATCTACCTATACGGCCAAATTCAATTTCGAATGAAGAATATCCATAAAATATCTGACTAAATCCCACCCACCGCACTAAAATGATGCATGACATAAAATAACAATGCACGAATTCAAATGGTACTGTTGGAAGGCATCGGAATATTGCAGGGCCGAACCTTAATAGACGTAAAAATACACACACTGAATCAGGGTTAAAGTCGTCTTAATCTGCGTACTTAATCCTTTGGGCATTTCGAATGCGTACGAGATTACTTAACTCTTGTCAAGCGATAACATGCCCGGACCACACATTTATCGTATTCACCTCTAATTAAATCCCTTTATAAAGGCAGGACCGGTGGGGCATAAGTCAGGTATAGCGAGATAAAGATTAATGCGTTCTTGTCAAATAATTTACGGTGTTGATAGCGATCCGGCTGCGTTGTCCATTTTGCATGTCGTGCTGCTTGTTCAGCGCAATATGCGCGTATTTCGTTTGAGTTATTAGCAATTGAGTGGTTAATAGCGTTTTAAATAACGACACTGATATCAATTTGGATTTGTTACATGTGTTATAAATTTGAATGATTGATATTAAATCAGAGAATATACACAACAGTAATATTTAGCTGAGTGATGTGTGTTGAAATCTTGGTTTAAACAAATTGTCTTCTGCAGTCGTTTATAGACGATATGAATCCCTCTCTGTTTCATCACAGGCTAATTCTGGAACACCGCAACAAACGTCATGTTCAGCAAAACGACAATCGAAAAATCTGTATCGCCCAACTTGTCCCTGATTAGTCGGGCATGTTTAGGCTCAGATCAAACAAATTCAACCGAGTAATGCCAGCGCCTACACAAACATGCTACCTAATGTGTTTACCTCTAATTCCAAACAAAAGTTGTGCGAACGGGCCGACGTTGTTTGAGCACACTTTGTCTTTTGCTGTAGTCGTTTTTACTGACGGATTTATAAAGAACCAAGCCAAGTTCTTCGGCACAAAAAATGGAGCGTAGCTTATTAGACCCTTGTAAGGATTTCTCGTAGTTCATGCAAGCATGAAACAAGTACTGACCGTACTTGGCCCACATTTTAGGGTATATTTATTGGGAGATTTGCTGTTTTTCCACCTGTGAGATTTGTTCACCTTTCTGTGTGTATGCTAGGGCAATATATAAAGTAGTTCTCGTGTATTGGTGCTCGTAATAATAGTTTGATACATATGATCATAAGAATCATTCAACAAAATAAAAAAATGTTAAGTCCATATTTTTGATAATAGTTTTAAAACTTAAATCATCACCACTATTTTGTCTATACTGGTTACCGCGACAATTGTTAGCTTTGAGTTTAGATAAGGATTACCACTTAATACTTCTACATTATGGTTCATTCTATAGTTTATTGACTCAAACCTTTCATACAATCACATTAGTTTTGAGTACCTTCAAATTATAAAATGGTTATAGTTGCAATGTCAACTTCGGTTATTACACTTTGATGACTGATAAATTGATTTACAGATTTTGGAAAGTTTTGGTAGGTAAGTTAGTTTCTTGGAGTAATTTATACTGTAAGCACCTAGAGATTTCACTATGTTATAAAGTTAAAACTTGTTATTCTATCAAGGTTTCTAAATGTTTTTATGATGTTTGCTCAATTTCATTTTGTTTTACTATTTAAAAAAGAACATTATTTTACCATCGTTAAAATTCTTAAACTGTTTTTATTATATTTAGCAAAGTTACAATTTCAATTTATCGCATCTCCGTTTTCAGTGTGTACCTAGATTTAATGATTTAATTATGAGTTATGTGGATGCTTTTCACTTAAACATATTTAATACCATTAAGTCTTATGACAATACTTTCATAGATCTTCGTTATTAATTTGTATTCAGATTACATAAACATGATTCAGAACTCAACCCTTGCAAGAACTTTGATTAAACAAACTTTGGGTTTATAGGAAAACTTGTAGTCAGAAAATAAACCTAAAAGATTTAATGTGTTCTTGTGTATTTTTAGTGCGATTTTAAAGAGTTCGGGATCACGGCGTCTCCCCGAGCTGTCTTAAGAGTAAAGTTTGATCAAGTGGGAAACATTCAGAAGTTTATACTTACTTTCCCGTAGGAAGTGAGATAAATATTCATGAGACTTAACTCGGGAAAACTTATTTCTACGTCAGTGTCTGTCCGTCTGTACATTTGTAATGAAACGACTTATAACAGACTGTTTTAATACTTTTAATTTGCTTCAACTCTTTAATATTCCAGCGCGGTGAGTTCCACTTAATTTTGTTACATTTTAACTTTATACTTATTTAAATTTATATTATAATAATGAACTAGCTTATTAATTGAACAACTGCCTTATTGGTATAGGAAACGCAGCTGCTCAATTGATCAGTTATGGATTACATTCTCAGTCCAGGTTTTAGTAGGCGACTCTGTCAGAAACTTCTCAGTAGCAGTCTGAAGTTAATATTTGTACCTGGTTAGAGCGGTTTTGCACCACTTTCAATCTGAATCCGATCAGAATCCGCGAAAATACGGTCCAAATGTAGTCGTAGAATTATTTGTATGGTAGTTTACACCGTCCGTCATCCGTTTTCTCTAGAATACTCTAGATGACTACTCCAGATCGTATTTTCACGGACTCTGGATCGGATTCGGATTAGAAGTAGTGCGGAACCGCTCTAAGGCTATTCTACTACTCTATTCAGAGGCGACGCTAAGCGTAAAGTAACGCTTCCGTATGTCAAATTTGTATTACAATTGGACATACGGAAGCATACCTAAGTTTATCATAGCGTTGTCTCCGAATATTTTATTTTAACATTAGGCTGAACTCGCCGTAAAACTTTCACTGTGTAAACTTTTACGCGGAGGCGAGCCTATTACTAAAGAGGCGAGCTAATTGCCAATGCCAGATTTTTCTAATAATTCCATCAAAAACTCTTAAGTTAAACCTGGGATTGAAACCAGTACCACATTTTTTGCAGCTATTGTACCCGGTAAATTATTAGATTGAGGTAATCAGAGATTATGATTACTTTAATTTTTATGAAGTAAAACCAAGCATTTCATGTTTACTTATATACTTTGAGTGAAAATTTAATTCCTAAACAGTGTCAACCTAATCTGTACGTTTTTGAGATTGAGCGTAATTAAACTCAGTCAACTTTACCCAACTAAGATAATGCGTTATTACAGAACAATGAGCTTTATTACAAAGCTTTAAAGTCTAAAACTTTCATGATATCGTGCGTAGACCCTAAGGCAACAAGACACATTTTGTTAGCCAAGAGGTATTTTACGTCGTTAGCGAGTTCACAGACAACCACAAGCTTACGTGTGGAAAACTTCTAACTTCAAACAGTGATAAAACATACTTTGCGAGATATTTTCACAACTTTTTAATGTTGCAGGACCCTTAAGTGAAGCTAAGTCCCGTAATGGTAAGTGGGGGACATGATCCTGATATGAAGAAGACGTGAGGAGATTATTACTTTCTTTTGTGTAAATTTAAAAAAATATAGAGCACTTTGAATCCAACGCATGTCTTGAATAAAATACGATGCAAAGATGCTTTTGAAGTGATTGAGATGGTGAGTTTAAGTGGTTTTGAATATAATGTTGAGACCTAAAATTGTTCTCATATTTCGTGATGAATATAAGTGTTTTTGTTTGTCTGGGTGTTTCATATATATTTACAAAAAAATATTAAGGTATTATAAATCAATAGGTTTTACCCTTAGTACAAGCTATGCTTAGTTTGGGACTAGATAGTGCTGTGTAAAATGCCCCAGAATCTTTTTATTAAATTTTATATTCTACACATACTTTTATAATAACAATGTTCCTAAAAACCTCAGTGAATACTGAGATATAGCATGATTATTTTATGTTACTTCAGCAGTGATACAAGTGGTATACACTCTTCGTGTGGTATAATCGGCTTATCCTGTAAGAGAAAAATCTTTGTAGATGTATTATGTTATATTCAAAGCCACATTTACTCAAGAGACGCTACCTTCACATTTAGGTTAGTACATTAAAAGAAAAATAATATCAATATACACATTGCTCTTACAAGATTCTGAGCTCTAGAAGATTCAGTTGATTATTGATGTTGTGGCTTTAAACTAGACAGATTAAAGAGAATAAAAATACAGTATAAAAAATGATTAAAAGTTGGCTCCTTTTAATAAAAGAGCAGCGGAATTCATCTATCTTTTTGCTGAAGATGTTGGAGACGCGAACAAAAAACAATAAATAAAACAGAAAAATATAGCTATCATTTTTCAAAGTTCAAAGAGGGAAAATGTGAAGTAATTGCCTTTATGACTCCTTCAAGACGTCCTAGAGTGTCGTAATGAGCACTTCGGAAAGCTCTTTTTTAAGAGCTCCGGTACTTTGGTTTCCTTGCCTTTTAGTTTTTTCTAAAATAACGCCCGTTTATATTCCATCACAGATCCGCTATTAAGCAAATGGGAGTTCTATTATACGTAGAAAATGTCGCTTAAAACGAAATAAGTGCTCTTTTTAAAAATTACGAATTGAAATTTTTCTACACAAAAATGCAGAGGTCGAATGTTTGTCAAGGTTCTGAAGATTCCGAGGTAACACTGGAGAATACAAACATTGTTAGCGTGACCGCAGATAACCTCAGGTTTGAAGAAAGGTCAAGGTGTTGCCATTTGGCTCTGAATGATGTGCTCTTTTCAACGAAATATACCCATTTTATTGCGAGGTTTGATCCCCACTAAGAGTATAGCACTCTTTTTTATTGAATAGGTTGTATTAGTACTTTTCAAATTTATTCGGCTGTAGATAATATTTGACTGGTATATTATTATTATAATTATGACTTAGTCTCTGAAATGCACTAGAGAAAAAACATTGTATTCTAGAAAATTTCATGCGGATAATTTGGGTATTTATGACATTCTAGCTCCGTTATGTCAGTTAAACTAATATAGGCTATGACACCGGACTTCATGAGATAGATTGACTGTAACTACCTGGAATTTATCAATAGCAAACATAAAATAATGTGATCAAATTCCATAACCAAAACCTACAAATGAAATCACATTTCAATTCTTCTTCACTGTTCTACTGTCTTGCAAACTACAATAGAAATCAGATCTGTCTAGCAACCATTCAGAAACTCGCATAAATACTTATTCTACTATCATAATAATCTGCTATCGTACTAAAATATGCTGTCAAAACGTCTCAACATATCCGCTAGTCGACGCCAAGAACAATTTTATTTTTACCTTGCCAGTGGCTCACGTTGCAAGAAATACGTACTTTTCAAAGTCATCTGACGTAAACTGGCTCTCTTAAACTAAACAGACACCAAGTTTCAGTGTTCGAGTGGGCGAAGCGAGAAACTTTAAGTTTTGCGGTTACGAGTGGTGGTTTTTCGTCGATAAACCTACTAAGCTACGGGTAAAGTATGATTTATTGCGTTTTATACAAGTTTCAGTTTGTAAGCTGTGCTGTAATACTCTAGTTAAGTTTTATATGTGCATACGTCACATAATTTTCCTTTAATCTTCTGTCTATTTGATTTTGTACTTCTCTATGTGTCTATCTGTGAAAACTTTTAATTGGCCTTAATTTGCTACTCGTTCCTTCCTATTTTTGTATCTAGCTGTAAGTTTTCCGTGTCAAATAAAAAATAAATAAATAAATACACACTGTAAAAAGCTCCTTATTTAATGACAACTTATGAGAATTCAGGCGTTTGTTCAACAATAATTGATAATAATATTATGAATATTTTTGTCCTTCTTTAATACAAGGACAACAATTACAAAATAATAATTAAACACCTAAACGCGTAATAATAATAATATTTTCTGATTTTTATAAAAGTATTGAAAAATACAGATAATATGTACATAAATAAATAAAGGAAATAATAATAGTACCTAATACAGTAAATAGAGAATTAAGATAATATGCTGCCCTTAAACGAATTATATTTATTGAAAGCGAAATACAAAATCAAGAGCAGAAACAGTACCTACCCTAAAAAAAGTTACACGCATAAGTGTGAAAGTATTGAAACTTGGCTAAATTAATTAAAACTGTAGTAGCAGGTTAAGACCACAATTTTAATGCACGTAGAACATTTTTAGTCCAACTTAGACATTTACCATAAACGCATTGAGTAAAAAGGAACATCGGACCAGAAAAGTGGTTTTCGCTGTCATTACAGCTCATTTTCCCGAAAAGCTTTTATAGGTAGGATGTTAAGTTCCCAACCTCTCAACTATCATTATCTCGAGTTCACTTGAAAATTTTCTTCAAACGACCTGGTTTTGGTTCAATGAGAAAACTTTTAGTAAGTACCGTCAGATTTATCATTCTCATAATATTTTGTTTTCCGTGTTCAAGTTTTATTACGCTTGAATGGTATAAACAAGTAACATTTTCATGTAACCGATAACGTTTAAAATTTACTATACCTAGGTAATTATAATTAAACTTTTAAAGGACATGAAAATATTCCCACCATTTACAATATTCTTATGAAATTAATAAATACCTATTTACAAAAAAGAATATACACAGGAATTAAAAAGAATATACATATTTAGGTTAAATTATATTTATAATATAATTATAAATAACCTTTAAAAAAATATATTAGAGTACAGTGAAATTATCATTAGCCTTCTATTAGAGAACGCCATACAGCCCGTGACCACTAGCTTATTTAATTCAGATCCAGATCTTGCTGCTAGCTGCCTTTCACAAGTCGTCACTCTACATAGCTGGGGAAAAATAGACGATACGATAATATTTCATGGTGGTTTCAACTTAGCATGGTGCACATTCAAGTTATTTTATTTAACCAAATATAAACCTTCGCACATTTTTCATCAAATTAGGTGTTTATTGACTACTTACAATGTCGTGTTTTCGATGAAAACAAAGAAATTCAGTATTCTATAAATCCTCCTTTTATTGATTCATATTTCCATAAAACTATGCTTTTTTTAAATATCTCTCTCTGTTTATTATAAACTCAATAAAATCGTCGGTGAACATTTGAATGCAAATAACTATGGACTCCAAACAATATGCTACTATTTTCATTAATAACACTAGCGGTGTAGTAAACGAACAAGCGTGAATTAGAGCGTGGTTGAAACTTAACCACCATTATTCTGCGACTCTGGCACCAAACTCCATAACATGATTAAGGCTGCAATTCGTTGCAGAAGAAACAGAGCACAAAGCGATTTTATTTACCTTAGTGACAAAAAAATAAATGCATAAGAATTATTTAGGTATGTCATATATATAAGTATAGTAAATATGTATGATTTACAAAAAATATATAAGTATTATATCCATTGTCGTATAGTACTCAGTACAAGCACTTGCTTAGTTTGGGACTAGATGGTGCTCTGTAAAAAATGTCTCAAAATATTTATTCATTTTACTATTTGTAGAATTCAAATTAAAGTTGCGATTTGAGTAGATATGTATCTTTTCGAATGTGCTTAAGACCTCATTACCATTTAAGTACTTAATACCCTGCGAATAATAGTTTAAGTATGAAAAACGGAGAAAGAAATCCTGGCTGAGAAACATCCGAGAATGGACCAGAATTGCCAGCGTCGAAGATCTGTTTCGCTTGGCACAAGATCGGGAGAAGTTCGCTGAGCTGACGGCCAACCTCCAGTAATGGAGAGGCACCAGAAGAAGAAGAAGATGAAAAACTTAGCAACAAGAAATAATTATATACCTACTAACAATAGCTCACACATTTTTATAACTTTAAATCTCAAATATCGCTTCCGCTGGCTCCTGACACTGTATCAAGACTAATAGAACATCGGTGGTAGGCTTTAGGGTGGTATTAAGGTCGGGCTAGCTTCCAACGTCTTGTATGTGGTAGTCCACGATGTATACGAGTTTAATTTATGTCGCCCATATAAATATCTCTGGTCGCTATGATGTGTGGCCTCTGGACCCCACGGCATATTGCACATTACAACACGCAATATATTGAAATAATTAATTTTGACCTAAATATTTCGCCAGCTTCAAATGATTGTACGTATCCCTAAACTTAGGTAGTAAAACCACGTTTCAAAAATAGTTTCTGTGGTTATTACAGTGGCAAAAATATAGAGAAGAAGACATTGATTTTAAGAACTGTGTCATTGCCGACAGTATGCGGACTTACTGCGATATATTATTGTGACTTGGTATTCTTTACAGCAGAATCAGAAAAAAATAACATACAGTTGCATAAAACGACATTCGTAAGTCGAAGTCGAACACAAAAAAAAGCACAATTCAGATGCATATCAGTGGTCGAGCTAGATGGTAAAATAACTGATGCCATTTCCTAGCTGAAAACCAGGTACAGGCACGCTGGTATGAAAAAAATATCAAAATTTATCAGAACCAGCATTTTATACTTCCACAATTCAAGAAGCGAACAGTTATAACACAGACACAAGCCAGATATTTACGAAGTGTGTCTTTATAGTGTTAACGACTTTTGGCAAGCATTCGCCGTGAGTGGACCATGAAATCTAAACAATAAACAAACTGTTTCCTCCGGGAAAATATACACAGATTGCAGCTCTGCAGAAAATAAACGTCGTGTACACCCTATAAAGGGTGGGGATTTGTGGGATGAAGAATGAAAATGATTGCTCTTTGTTGGATAGTGATATTATAGCGCACTACTCTACGCTAATGTTGACGTTATTAAGACAGATTTCAGTGTTTTCAGGAATGATCTGAAGAGAATAGTCCGAACAGTGATCTGAAGAAGATTCTTCATTAAGATAAAATTAAGTATATGAATCATGACAATAATTATGATTAAAATAAACATAAAAAGCCTTTTTCCCTCATTTCTTTAGTCGTACGTCGCTTTTACAAATTAAAGTATTTCTAATAACAAATAGTCATCTGCGTTCGAAACGTTTAAAAAATAGTTACAAACTTTTAAGAAACAGCTAGCTGCCGATGCAAAGAACAGTAATACCTATTTCATCGATTTCTGAATAAAAAAAATCTAAACTTTCATCTGTAACTCAAACCGTTTTCCAATAAAAATATCCGGCACAAAACAATAGTGTTTCCCTCGATCAAGTTTGATACTTGGAATTCACAGTAGCGACAGGTGTTTTTTACGACCACCCGGTGATTTAGCGCTTGAGGATTCGCCATTAATCCCGTTTGGATAGACACAAATAGAAACAATACAAACATCGTGTTAACAAAGTGTTGCTTTAAAATAACGAATGTTACTGCGATTTATAATTCTGTAAGCTTGAATGACACAAATCAAATATCGGTAGATATTTGTTTTCAATGTTAAGTTGGCACTAGCTTTATCGTATTTAATGAAATGAAGGATATAAAAATACTTGCGAAAAATATTTTCTCAATGCTGCTACAAACTCAATTGTTACAAATAGAGACACATAAGGTAAATTCTTAAGCTTAGCCAACTCTCTCAACATAAGTTGAAGGTAGCAAAAAGTACTAAAGCTAAAAACAAACACGAAAGAAAGTGTTGGCTAATAACACGAAACCAAAAGTTTTACAAATGAGGACGAACTTGAATCCACGTGAAGATCCACAAATTGGGAGACATAAGCTTACAATCCGGAAGGCACTGACGTTCAAAGTTCTTTTAATGGGACTTTCCTCAGAGCAAATTGGCTGTTAAAACAGTAATTCTCTCCAACAGGAATCTTAAAGCGGGATTTCCAGAAAAGTACACGTGAGTTATTCACGCCTTGACACGTTTAAGTCACTTACGATGTATGAGTGACATTATAGAATCAGCACATTTCAGGCCCAACACGACCGAAAGCACGTTTCGGCATAATTGAAATCCAAAAAGTAAAAATGTCGATGGCGACTTAAAATTGTGTTAGAATTTGTTACCCAATTCCGAAAGCCATGAGGAATGTCTTACTAAGGTATTTACTAAAAGCGTTTGTTAACACGATAGCGGGAATGCCATGCCTGCGATAGCAAAAAGCTTTAACAGCGTTCTAGTGGTTTTCAGAGACGTCTGCGAATATTTTGCGGCAGTACATGCATCGCGAATACCCCTTCAGACGTGCAGGGATCTCTAACGAGACGGTAAAAGCATATTCTAAAACGACGACGAAATATAAGTGTCTCTAAGACGGGGCGGGTGGGACGGTATGGAGTTTTCAAAAGCTGAGAAGTTTATGAAAAATCCGTACATAATATTTATTTTTATAAACACTACTTTAAGCCGCTCACTGATTTAGCGGTCGCCCATGGGGCTGATTCAATTCCTTGATCGAACAGTGTTTTGGTCAATGTAGGACATGGTCAATGTAGGACATGATAATAGCCTTGCTTTATAATGCATGGTACCTAAAATATACCCAAGAACTGGGGTGCACAGTAGTACTCAACCATACCAAATTTATTTTATCTTAGGCTTGCGCTTGACCACAATTCGCCTGATGTTAAGCAACGACGTAGTCTTTGAGAATACAAGAATTATTGTAATTTTACGATAAACATCATCCTAGAAATTACAATTTAAACTAGCCGACATAATTATTATTTGCTAAAGAGTATTAAAGTAAGTATCTGGTTTAATAAATAATTTCAACATAAAAGGGAGGTTAGACATGTTAAAAGAAATGTTTTTATTTAAATAAAATTCATGTCGAAAGTTATTATTAAAGAGAATAAGAATACTTAGAAAAACAAGACACGGTGTTGTCAAGGAAAAAATGCCGCCATTTAAGACGCGGAACCCTAGAAGCTCGCAGACACGCGGCCTGTCGTTAGCCTGACGTTTCCTGCAAAAAACCCTCTCCAACAAATAAGGAGAATTTTAATAAAAGCCGCCGATGCGAATCGAAACAGTCACACTTCGGGTTTCATAGCTGTTGCGACAAAACGAACGTCGGAACAATATGTTAAGTCGCGCTATGTAACTCGTGAGCGATGTCTTTTGTTTTTATAGGCTAAAAGCGTTTGTAGATTCTATTTTTGTTTAGCTTTATATACTAAAATGCATGCAAATGGAACCGCAAAGTGTTTTGTATGTGGTTTCAAAGCAAAAGTATTTACGTTCGTAGTAGCTGTCTGGCTGTAGCTTATCTCTGGATTACTTTTTAGCTTAGTTTTAAAATATTTAATCCAAAAAGTTTTTTGTTTCTAATCAACCGCACAGGATTAAGTGACTCATATGGAAATAAAAACGACTAAACTGTTTATTCTGATCATAATAGAAAATAAATATTATAACATCGACTTCACATACTACTCGTAATTTTAATAATGAACTTAGCCTCTCAAATGTGACCTCAATAAAATTATTTTTATCATTTAGCGACTTGTTTAACCACAAAACAAAGCAAGTCACATGTTGTAGTTTACATTGTCTACACTCGTTTTAAATCACTCACAAAAAGCTACAAAGTTTCGTAAAGGGCGACGCATACTGAAACAAATAAAAGGAGTATGAACCCGCGGCGAGACGTACATAATTGTCTCGCGTCTTGTTCGTGTTGCATCCGACGCGTGGTGTCCGAGTGATTGTTGTTGCCCAATGGACGCTGATCTTTAGGCCAGCAGCCATTAGATTAAATAATGGTATGATTTGTTGCATATGTTTAGATTTCGGTATAATAAAGAAAGCTTAATATGATTAAACAAAAAATTTTGTTAGCTGTATTGAAGAAGAAATTATACAACTATCGCAAGTTCGCAAGGAATAGGTGGAAATAAAAACTAAAGAATGGAAACAACAAAGTAGAACGAGAAAAGGGGTTGAGAAGTAAACGTCTCGTTATCAAAAAGAACACAGGCTACTGCACAGAACTGTAAATTCAAAGTAAATACAATGCATGTTTCCTATTTTTATCATAAATTTATTCTCTGGATACCATTGAAAGATATTTCCATTTTATTGATGCAAAGTTTCAAAATGTTGGTAAAATCTCCTAATGGATGCGCGTCAACGCTTTTACATTTCGAGTTAGTAGCGACAAGAGGCTCAGCCGGAGGCATTAATAACTCAGCTGTCTTCACATTGTGGCCAATGAAGGATTCAGTGCAAGTGTAAACTGACCCTAAACAAAACCGTCCGATATTATGCGCTGAAGTGTCCTCTACATACAATGGGACATCGATTACTTGCCGGTGAAAGTAATTGGCATATAAATGGTGTTAAGGAAGTGTGAGTGGATGTGTAGTAGTAGTTACCTTTGAAGAGCTCGTAAGGTAATATTTAGTCATTGTGTGTGTGTTGATAAATTTGACTACATTGGCCCTACTATACCTAAGCAGTTAGAGATTCTGCGATGACCATGAAATAGGTATAGAATAAAGATAATTTTCAATCGACTTGTGGTCGCAAGTGAGACATGTGAGATCCAGAGCTCAATTTCTAGGTCATGCTAAGTATTATTGGGTTTTTAATCTTATGTATCAGCTCGGAGCTTGACTAAAACATCAGATCGATATTGAAGACAATGATTTATAAAAGAAGCCTGAACTTTGATGCCTTATGCAACATTGAGGCGTGAGAAAAGCAATACATAACATTACACTAATCCTAATGAATACCGTTCAACTTGTATTTCTTCAAAGCCAATAGCCAATATACCCTTTCATCGCTTTACGTTCAACAATGCAATAACCTAAATATTCTAATAGGCTTAAGCTATGGCCACGAAAATATCACTATGCTTATATTGTTAAATCGCTCAGAGCGTCATAAACTTATATTTTAAACTGACGCTTGAAGCTTATAGCGAATTTGCTAGGAGCATCTTGTTTCGTGGCTCTAGGTTAAGCCTCGGTCATACACGCGTCAAGTCGGTACTCGCACCGAGAACTAGCGGTATGTGATGGGCTACTAGATGCAAGTTGAATTCGCTGCGAGTTGAATTGACTAAGTTCTATTCTCCTCGCTGCGGGAACTCGCTATATGGTACTCGCTGTTAGTAGGCATTCCGCAAGACGCCCAGGTCACAGCTCGCTTTACCTGTTCGTAATAGGCATATACGATGAATTAACAGTAAAAAGACTTTTGTCTTTGGGCACTAACAAACTGTCGAAATTCTTGTGTCAACGACAAGTACTACTCGCTGGTGTGGCAGGTAGAAAGCGAATTCTTGCTGCGAGTATTACCCGCGAGAATCAGCTGTGTGTGACCGAGGCTTTACAATGAGCTCACATCACCATCGTGCTACCTACCTAACTGTACACTTGATTGATGGATTTCATGACATTTGAAACAATGCACAAAACATCGATACATCGACCAGAATGACCCCTAGATTGTGCGATAGCGGGTAAGTCACAACATTTTGATGATAGCTCATTGAATATAATGAGCTATGGCCAATAACTGTTACTTTGCGCTTTGGGCCAATCAATTAACACCTACTTGTCTCGACCAGTTTTCCGAACTTCAATTGGGAATCGAAACACGTCGTACTGATTTATGTAATTTATATAATTTATCATGTACAGTTAGTGATGAAAGTCGTAAGATTGATACTGAATACTCATTTTTTTAAATTGATCTATAGACAATTGGTGGTGTTTCCGTATGTATGTAGGTTAGTTCTATTTTAAACTGTTCTAACTTCACGTTAGTTTCTACCAATCACGAGACTGTAGACAAGGATGACGTTGTCGGTAGACGGCAGATCGCAGGATGCGTTGATTGAAAAATGCCCTCTAATACATGGACATAAGGATTTATATTATATACTGTGATATGTGTTCGACCGTCCGTTTAGTTACAATTCGCGTTTCTAGATGTCGTCCGTAGTCTTTAAGTTTCTTTAAAAATTGTATTATTCTATCTGACATTACATTTCTCGCTATCGCACGACAAACATCTTTTTATTGATCATCCTCCAAAACCTCACCTCATCATCCATCAGCTCGCTTACCAAAGCCTCTCACCGCTGCTGCAACATAAATTGGACCTTCGAACCGTATACTAATTTGGACGACGCCGTATCCTGCTTTTGGCCCACACTTGCGCCAATCCGTTACGAGATCGACGAGCGACCTTTGGACCGTAGATTCCTGCACGTGGCGGATCGAGTTGAAATCGCTGAAATCCTGCAAATTGGGACGAGATTTTGGAGAAATAAGCTGCCTAAAAGGACAACTGGAGCCAAAAGGACTATTTGGAGGCCAAGCGCACATTGGAACTGCAGTTTTGGTGGAATTTCATCGATCATCATACGCAATCGGTGGGGTCAATCCTTACTCTTTTCCTTCACCTCCTATTCTGTTGGTGCTATACTGTGTCTGTATTTACATTTCAGTGGAATTACTGCAGTGTATTCTCGGAATATCGTGATTTTGCGAAGTCCTTACTACCTGGTGACGTTGCTTGCATCAGCGTTGTGTGATTGGGCTCGACAAAAACCGTGAGTACTCCTCTTTTCACTGACCACCAAAATGTCTACTGAATCCGCAAAATGTCGTGATAAATCTCCTATTTTACTTAGTGTAGAAAGTGCTGATTTAGTTCGCGATTTGGTTAGGAAACGTGGAATAGTAAAGGGCAGGCTTACTAAATTTAATAATTATTTAGAGTCTTTATTAAAAGATAGCGACTTTTCAAATCAAAAACGCATTGATTTAAAGTTAAGAATTCAAGGATGTGCTAGTTTATTTGCTGAATTTAATAGTATTCAAACCAAAATAGAAGAAAGAATTGCAGATAGTGAATTAGATGCACAATTATCGCAACGTGAAATATTCGAAGATGGTTACTACGATTCAATATCTCGTGCTGAGTCTATGCTGAACGTTGATGAGTTTGCTGACTGCTCTGGGTCGTGTCAAAATCATGGTCATAATAGCAAGAATAACCCGAGTTCAGTTAAATTGCCTGTTATTACCATGCCTACATTTGACGGTTCCTATGAGCACTGGTTAGAGTTCAGAGATACATTTACTTCACTCATTCATGATTCTAAAGATATTTCTACTATTCAAAAGTTTCACTACCTTAAATCTTCTCTAAAGGGTGACGCAGAACTAGTCATACATTCCATAGAATTTTCTTCTAAAAATTATCAGGTTGCGTGGGAGTTATTACTCAACCGATACAATAATTCCGATCTTTTAATTGATAATCATCTCGATGCTTTGTTTACTATACCTCCAATAACTAAAGAGTCCCCTTCTTTAATTAGAAAACTAATTGATACAGTTTTGAAAAATATACGCGCATTAGTTATCCTAGGGGAACCTGCAGACACTTGGGACAGAGTGACTATTTATCTTATAGTTTCTAAATTAGATAAAGTTACCAAGCGAGAATGGGAAGCTCATAAATTTAGATTGTCAAAACTGAATGAGAACAATTCTAAATCGCGATTAAAAGTTAATGATATCATTGATTTTCTTCGAAATACAGCAGACGTGCTGGATTCATTGCAGCGTTCACATGGAAAAGACGCACAAAACACTGAGAACAAAAAACAACACAAAAAATCTCACACCACGTCACACTGCAATGTTTCTAGCGAGCCTGACAAAACGAACGAAAAACGCTATAAATCGTGTTTAAAATGTAACGCAAATCATCGCTTGTATAGGTGCAAGAAGTTTATGGAAAGTAATTTAGACAGTAAACTTAAACTTGTACGCGATCACAACTTATGTGAGAATTGTTTAAATTCAGGGCACTTGGTAACTGATTGTAAGTTTGGGCCATGTAGACACTGTAGCCAAAAACATAACTCGTTGTTGCACAATGCTGCTAATAGTTCGGTCGCATGCCATACTTCAACAAACACTGAGGCGTTGAGTGCGAGTGGTGCGCTGGCGCATCTCCGCGTGCCCGCACCTGCCGCGGACTCCGCCCTCTCAATTCAAGTAAACAAGGCACACATGCAAACGGAGTCTAGTAAGTCCATAGGTGTGCAATCTGTGTTATTGTCAACAGCGATTGTTGAAGTAGCCGATGCATATGGCACATACCATAAAGCGCGTGCCATCCTAGACAATGGCAGCCAGCGCTGTTTTATTTCTAAATCATTATGTCAATTACTTAATTCACCACTTATACAGTCCACTAACGAAGTTCGAGGCGTAGGTGATACGGTAGTACATTGTTCGCAAGCTTGTGAAATCGTTCTCAAATCCTGCGTCAATAATTCATTTTCTACACGGATTCATTGTTTTGTATTGTCTAGGATCACAGCATCGATGCCTGCCATATGTAAATTAGACGCAAATATCTATATTCCAGATAAAATACGGTTGGCTGATCCACAATTTTTAGACTACAAAACTATTGATATTTTAATTGGTGCAGATAGGTTTTGGGATCTGTTAGAAGACGGGAAAATTCGTTTGTCTAGTGGACCGTTTCTACAGAACACCAAACTAGGCTGGATTATTTCTGGACCTATCGCTATTCAAACGCGTAAAAATGTGCCAATTCATTGCAATATTATTAATTCATTAGATACGCAACTTCGTCTGTTCTGGGAGATTGAGGACCTACCCAAGGTCAGAGACGTACAGACCGAGGAAGAACGGAAATGCGAGAATCACTTTGTTCGCACTACTACTCGCAATAGTGAAGGGAGATTCTGTGTGCACATTCCACTTCGTCGGTCACCTGAATCCTTGGGAGACTCTTATACCCAGGCAGAGCGTAGATTTCTAGCCTTAGAAAAACGCTTGCAGCGTTCTTCAGACTATAAAGATCTTTACTCCAATTTTATGCAGGAGTACCTCAGTTTAGGCCATATGACACAGGTAGATTCCTACGAATCCCCGTGTTATTTTATGCCACATCATGGCGTGTTGCGTGAGCTCAGCACCACCACCAAGTTGCGCGTGGTGTTTGATGCAAGTGCACCGTCCAGCTCCGGCAAGTCCCTGAATGATTTGCAGCTGGTTGGCCCTCCTATACAGGGCGATCTCATTGCCATTCTTCTCCGCTTTCGGCAGCATAAGTACGTTGCATGCGCCGACGTGGAGAAAATGTACCGGCAGTGCCTAGTGGATGAGGGTCAGCGTAGTCTGCAAATGATTCTGTGGCGTGACCATCCGTCGAAGCCTTTAGGTATTTTCAAATTGAATACCGTCACGTACGGGACCGCCTCCGCACCTTTTCTTAGTGTGAGGTGCTTAAAACAATTAGCTACCGAATCTCCTGATGCTAATGTTGCTCGAGCCATAAGGGAAGACTTTTATGTTGATGATTTTATCACGGGTTTAGATAACAAATCACAATTACTAGATTTATGCGATAAAACCCAGAAAACGTTGCAGTCAGGTTGTTTCCCACTCAGGAAATGGACATTTAATTTTCGGGAGGATGATAAGAGTCAGTCTAGTCAGTTTAAACCGTTAAGTTTAGGTGATAATATCAGTTCTAAAACATTAGGTATAGGCTGGCACAATTTAAGTGATAATTTTTATTTCAACTCACAAATTCAAATTGATAATGACAAACCGATTACTAAAAGGTCTATTTTATCTAAAGTTTCGCAAATTTTTGACCCCCTCGGTTTACTAAGTCCCGTTATCATTGTTGTTAAAGTTCTTTTGCAACAATTATGGCTGCTAAAAATAGATTGGGATGACAAAGTTCCTGATAACACGGCGCGCGTGTGGAGCCGGTTTGTTATTTCCCTGCAAGCGCTCAACACTATTCGCATTTCTCGCCATGTTATAGGTACGCAGCCTAGGTATATTCAGCTTCATGTTTTTAGCGATGCGTCTCAGACGGCGTACGGCGCATGTATTTACATTCGTACAGTTAATTGTGATCTAACGGTAACGGTTAGGTTATTATTTTCTAAATCAAAGGTCGCGCCGTTAAAACCTATAAGTATACCTCGTCTCGAACTTTGTGGGGCTTTATTAGGCGCTCGTCTGTATGACAAGATACGCGACTCATTACGTTGCAGTTTTAATAAAATCGTGTTTTGGACAAATTCCACGATCGTCTTAGGGTGGCTTCACATGAGGCCGAACCAACTTAAGACGTTTGTCCAAAACAGGGTCGCAGAAATTCATGACCTTACATTAGAGGTCCCGTGGCGTCATGTCGGGAGTGAAAACAATCCTGCTGACTTGGCGTCGCGGGGCATCCGGTTGGAAGAACTTTCATCTTCCAGCTTATGGTGGGAGGGTCCTGAATTTCTTCGCTATCCTACCTTTTCAATAGACGATCACAGAGGTCCAGATTCTTTCAAAATTCACAAGTTACCCGAGGTTAAGTCATGTGTCACCGCAGTTGTAACTCAGGATTCTTCTGAATCGACTTTGTTTCCGTTCCACCGATTTTCCCAATTTAAACGTATGAGGCGTGCAGCGGCCTATATGTTGCGTTTCATTCATAACAGTCGATATAAAAATAATAGGCATGTTGACAACTTTAGTGTTGATGAGATAGATTCTGCTGATAAGACGTTAGCTCGGCTATGCCAAATTGAATCTTATCCGGTTGAATATAAGGCATTATACAATAACGTGACTATTAAAAATAAAAGTTGTTTATCTAAATTAAATGTATTTCTAGATGACTACAAGATAATGCGTGTAGGTGGTCGTCTCGTCAATTCCGATGAATTTATTTACAGTAAAAAACATCCCATTGTAATTTCTAGTAAACATCACTTTACCACTTTGTTGTTTCGTCATGAGCACATCCAGCTTCTCCATGCTGCTCCGCAGGCATTACTGTTTCATTTACGTGAATCCTATTGGCCTGTAGGAGGCAGGAATTTAGCTCGCCAAGTAGTACATAACTGTGTCATTTGTACGCGTATTCGAGGTAAGACGCTTACTCCTATTATGGGTAACTTACCTAGGGAGCGAGTTACACCTAGTCTTCCATTCGTTAAGTGTGGGGTAGATTACGCTGGGCCAGTGCTCATCTTGAACCGCAAAGGTAGGGGTGCTAGACTTATCAAAGGGTACATTTGTTTATTTATTTGCTTTGTGACACGCGCGGTTCACCTGGAGTTAGTTAGTGACCTTTCCAGCGAAGCATATTTATTAACTTTAAAACGATTCATTTCACGTCGCGGTAAGCCTGCAGAAATTTATTCTGATAATGCTCGTAACTTCGTAGGTGTAATGAATGATTTTTCTAAATTTTTAAACAATTGTAGTTCAGATATTGTAGAATTTGCACATAGTCAAAATATTAAATTTCACTTTATTCCCCCTTATTCTCCTCATTTTGGTGGTCTGTGGGAGGCAGGAGTAAAGTCGAGTAAACATCATCTTCGTCGCGTAATAGGTAATGCTCACCTTACTTTCGAAGAGTACAGCACAGTATTAGCACAGATAGAAGCCGTACTTAATTCCCGACCTTTGTCTCCCCTCTCTCCCGATCCTCAGGATCTTTCTCCGCTCACTCCCGGTCATTTTCTAATTGGCCGACCACTGACTGCGCCAGCCTGCGATGACTTACGCGATGTTCCTGCCAGTCGTCTCCGGCGATACCAAAGGGTGGAGCAACTTCGCCAACACTTTTGGAATCGGTGGGCGAAGGAATACATCTCCGAGCTGCAGATGCGGACAAAATGGAGGACGAATAAGGGCGACCTTCAACCAGACTCCTTAGTGGTTATCAAGGACAATAACCTACCGCCGTTGAAGTGGCATTTGGGACGTGTCCTACGCACTATCCCTGGAAAGGATGGCATATCCCGTGTGGCAGACATACAAACGTCTTCAGGCGTGGTGAGGCGCGCATTCGCCAAGATTTGTCCTTTGTTTCAAGATGTGGACCAGGATGCTGCCACTGAAGACCATTGAAAGCCACTGCTTCCAAGGCCGGGGGCATGTTCTAACTTCACGTTAGTTTCTACCAATCACGAGACTGTAGACAAGGATGACGTTGTCGGTAGACGGCAGATCGCAGGATGCGTTGATTGAAAAATGCCCTCTAATACATGGACATAAGGATTTATATTATATACTGTGATATGTGTTCGACCGTCCGTTTAGTTACAATTCGCGTTTCTAGATGTCGTCCGTAGTCTTTAAGTTTCTTTAAAAATTGTATTATTCTATCTGACATTACATTTCTCGCTATCGCACGACAAACATCTTTTTATTGATCATCCTCCAAAACCTCACCTCATCATCCATCAGCTCGCTTACCAAAGCCTCTCACCGCTGCTGCAACATAAACCATTAAGTAAATTATTGTAATCAACGCTAAGATAACTATTATTATGTAAGGATTGAGCAATACTAATGTATATACATCCTTATTGATCCTATGGTCACAAGCGCACCTGTTGAGCGTCAGGTCCCGGGTTTGATTCTCGGGTCCCGTAACTATTTTTTACGGTATTTCACTCTACGAAAAACTGTTTCTTTTAATTCTCTCTTTTAATCCTTTTGTGAAAAGAATAAAATGCATTTGCGCGTGGCAGCCGCATCGCAGCCGATTCTCATAAAAACGGACCCGACAAGATATTTGCGTTTATTTGAACACGACGCGGCATGTAAAAATGGTGGGGAGCAAAAACTTGAACTCTCCTGGACCATGATACCGCAGTAGCTTACGGAATGTTGATGTTACGATGTTTAAGGATCCAAAAGCCCTATCCAAGACTATTTAGATAGTATGTAAGGGTTGTATCTTATTTGATCAAGCCAAAATGGACTCTATGTAATAGAGATTGTGAGACTTGTTGCGGTGGCAACAAAACATAAAAAGAAAAAGAACATCAAGATATCAACATTATCAAAATCCATCGTATAACACTCACTAGTCTAATCCCAAGTATGGTCCGGTTCTAATCTAACCAGATGCGGCTGAATATTACTTATTCTTCTTCTCTTCGTGTCAATGGTAAATGGTTCAACTATTTTATTTATAGAATTGATTTATTTATAGAACTATCTTATTTGAATATCACTATTTTACACGAAGCGACTGCCAATCAGAGCACCACAACCTCAATACTAATTATATTGGATGTAGAATAATTATAATTATGTACCTAGGTAACTTAAAATGTCAGGCTTTTTGGGTTTCTGACTACTACTGACGATTGTCATTTATGTGTTCACATAAAAACCATAGTCGACGGATTTACGTGCTCTCAGAGACACAGATGAATGTATTAAGAATGGTCACTCATCCAAAGACTGACCACAGTAATCGCAACCTAATCTTACAGGTAGATTATATTCAGCTGCGGTATTACTTAGCCGTCATATCATAAACACAAAAAAGTCTTTGTTTTTCTGAAGCCCAGATTCCTCATACAACAATAAGCCACTGTTTGTCATAAAATTTTGATGGAACAGCTGATGGAATACACGGCAGAACATAAAATGGTACCAGAGAATTCCATAGTCGATGGCTTATGTTATTTTCCTGATGCGATCATAAAACCCTAGCAATCTTATCTCATTGGATGTGATGATGTTTGGATAAAGTATGTGTTGAGCAACGTTCCTGATACAGGTTTTGAAAAAGAAATGTGTTTATTCACATCGTATGCAATGAAAGAATCTTTGTTCCCCGAGACTTATAATTTGGATGTCTTCAAGATGAGAGTGAATCCGTATCTTCTAGGCAAGCGCGCTCCATCGTAGACCACATTGTTGCCTAACATCAGGCGAGTTGTCGTAAAAAAATATACGTAAAATCGTCCGATAACGTTTTTGTATCTCTATTTTCACAAACGTTATCTTCGAAAGTATAATGATCGCGACTGGCTTGAATCGGCGTATGAATAAATAGTTGTATAGACTAAGATACGAGGGTCTTAATAGGTGATATTAAAATTATCTTACTTTTTTTATTACTGCGTTGCTAACCCTTTAGGGAATACAGTGGTGGTATGTTATGCTGTTATATAATAAATCAGAAATTGTAGATAAATTTTCTTTAATATAAGAAGTACAAGGAAATTAAATAAAATGAAGTTTTTAATTTGGACATTGATCGATCCGACAAAGACGTTATCTTTACAATTTTTCACATGTTTGTGAACCCCAGCTAGAGGGATCGGTGACGGGCGGAAACCAACTATTCAGAGGTGCTATCTTCCCAAATCTCAAGAGTTTGTGTCAGCAATATATTACTGTCTTCACTGACAGAACCACATTCCTGATAATATGGTGAGATTTCTTAAATATTACCTTAATTACGGGTGATATCGATCGGCATTCGTTTCATCATTCCTTTATCTTGTTGGTAACTATTGAAATATTCCGAACATTAACATAGAATATCCGAAAATTTCGGTTTCGGTTTTAACGTAGCCCATTGAATTTCGTGTCGAGTTGCCACAATTATGAGATTCCCCAACCGCGTAGTGGTCACACGGGACAGTGTTAAACGTGATCGTTATAGTTCAGGATTTTATGTAGATACACCAGTCAAGGATGAAATAAAATCTTTATTTGAAATTCCTTTTTCGAATGATACGGAACGAAATTATTCTGATTCGAATATAAACAGGAATGCACTTACATAACTTGGTAAATCGTATACTTTTCTATTGTTGGTAGTTTTAAACAATAAAATTCGGAAATAAAATATATTTGATAGTATTCAGCCATTTAACGGATGTAAAGAGCTGAAGATCTGATTCTGAGTTTTCACTAAAAGAGGCCTACGTCCAGCAGTGGGCGAATACGGGATGATAATGATGACGATATGCCATTTGGGGTAAGAAACCGTAGATATAGTAATTTTATATGGTAAAGGCTTACACAAAAATACAGTATCAAAATGATTCATACGTAATTAATGATTTGTATAAACACATATCAAAGAAACAAGAAACTGCACACCAGAATCAGTAATTTATGTCTGACAAATATTTATTCGTAACAACTGAAAGCCGCAAATTGAGTAAAACAAACCACGTCTGTCGTAATAAAACGAAAGCAATAAATTACAGGGTCTTCTAAGACTTCATAACTTCACTTAATTGAAGTACAAACATTTGCAAATTGGCGACTTGGAATGCATAAATCAATCATGTAAAAACAGCAGTGATTATTCTCAATTATAGCTTGTCGAACATAACACGTAATAAATCTAGGAATTTTCCTGTTAGTAGTAAAAGGTTGGCCAAAATCACATGCAGAGTACGCAATTTTAGTCTTTAGATTTTAGGATCTTAGGCTAATATTCAGAGACGAAGCTAGACGTAAAGTAACGCTTACGTATGTCAAATCTGTATTACAATTTGACATATGGAAGCGTAAGTTCATGCTAAGTCTCGTCTCTGAATATCTGCCTAAGACTCATATTCAGAGATGATTCTAAGCAGAAACTTAAACTACGGTATGGAATCGTAAATTACGCGTAATTAAGACTTAAATATCCTCTGACTATTAGCCATGATGAGTTGGCTCTAAAAAATGGGAACCTTCCTATTTTCTTAAGAATATTAATTTATTGATACTTCTGCATAACACCGCTTATTAATGCCCCTTTATAAAAAAAATAACAAAACTTTAAAATAAATGCGTAATACGTAAGCTCACTGCTTTTTAGTACGCGCGCATTTTTAAACGCAATACGAATTGCGAAGATACATCGTTTAATTTTTCATTGCTAAAGTTAAATCGCTCTGTGAACGGTTATTTATTGGTGCCCAGTAAGGGTTGCTGGCTCGCTCATTAGTGGGACAATTTTTTATCATCGTTCTCGGCTACACAAGCTTCTGTGGTGTTTTGAATGTTAAAAACGAATAAATAACGTTAACACTTTACTTCGAATGGGTTTTAGTTTATTTAAGTGTTTAACGTATAATTAAGGCAGTGGACGTATGTAAGTATGTCTGAATGGGTTTCATTTAGTTGGGATATCTTTGTTTTAAGATCTCAAGTTGGTGTTTTGTATTAAAGCTTTCTATTAACGAAACTAATGTGTACCTTTAAGCATTACATTAGTAAGTACTTAAATAACCAAGTTATCATTAAAATTTGCTAAAAGCATTAAATACCATTAATATCTTGCTATTGCTTTAAGTATCTTGCACGGTAGGATGTATACTTATTATGTACACAATACATTTTATTTTTTTATATTTTAAGCAAAAAAGAAATTCGCATGCAAATCGAACAACCACTTCCCGGCACAGAAAGAATGCGATTGTGCAGACAACAGAACACTTTTGAAACTCAAAAGGCTGGCTTTGTAAAATGCAACACTATAATTTTCCCCTTTCCAAAAGCTTCATAGATGCAGTTTATCCACCAAACAATATTACCGTCTGTGTGTTTGCCCTTGGCTAAATGGTATCTCGTTTACGGCAACGCGATTGCGAATCTTGAATCCTTTCAGGCGCACTAAGCTCAGACGCCTTTGATCGGACGTTAGGCATTAAACACACAGTGCGCTACGTGTTGAAAGAAACGCGTAGAGTGCCGCAAGGCATTTCAAACTAGCGTACGTTCTACACCACTCATTACCATTTTATCCGTTCCAAGTTGAAACACTGTTATTATAAACAGGCAAAGGCGAGCAATGATCGCGTCTTCGAGATGTGATTATCATGTTTTTTGTTCAGTTTCGACTGGTGTTGAACAAACCGACGGATTACTGCTTCAACTTGTAATTTGTGTAGTGTAGACGAGTTCAAATATTTTTCTTTGGATGCAAGAAAGTAATAATCACGAGTTACAATGACTTAACATGTATTTAGGATAACGTTTTTGGGCATGGAAACATAATGAGGAGCATGCTTATCATTACTCATAGATATATTATGTATCTATATACTCATCAGTGGTGGCCTTTTTCAGTCAACTTGTTCTTCTTAAATTTAAGAGCTTAGCTCATGTCTTGAAAAAAAATATTTAAGGAATACGGGGAAGAGGTAGATTCAGACAAAATTTTCTACAACAAGTGAAGGAAGAAGTGGGAAGCGAGTCATATCAAGTGGTAAAACGGAAGGCAAAAGATCAGGTGAAAAAAAGAAAAGTCGACGGTGGATATTGCACTACCTACAAGAAGACGAAGAAGAAGAAAAAGAAGAAGAAATACTCTTTATTATACACCAAAACATTAACAAAGACAGAAACACATGAATTTTAAACATAAAAAGGGCGGCCTTATCGTGATCAGCGAGCATAAGAGCTGAGTCAACTTGTATTAATGCAACGTATTTTTTATAGTTTATGTCGGTATTCATATTCATATTCATATTCATATTCATATTCATATTCATATTCATATTCATATTCATATTCATATTCATATTCATATTCATATTCATATTCATATTCATATTCATATTCATATTCATATTCATATTCATATTCATATTCATATTCATATTCATATTCATATTCATATTCATATTCATATTAATATTAATATTAATATTCATATTCATATTCATATTCATATTCATATTCATATTCATATTCATATTCATATTCATATTCATATTAATATTCATATTAATATTAATATTAATATTCATATTCATATTCATATTCATATTCATATTCATATTCATATTCATATTCATATTCATATTCATATTCATATTCATATTCATATTCATATTCATATTCATATTCATATTCATATTCATATTCATATTCATATTCATATTCATATTCATATTCATATTCATATTCATATTCATATTCATATTCATATTCATATTCATATTCATATTCATATTCATATTCATATTCATATTCATATTCATATTCATATTCATATTCATATTCATATTCATATTCATATTCATATTCATATTCATATTCATATTCATATTCATATTCATATTCATATTCATATTCATATTCATATTCATATTCATATTCATATTCATATTCATATTCATATTCATATTCATATTCATATTCATATTATTTATTTGCATTCCACAATGTAGACTTAGGTGGTAGATACAGTGCTTAAAGCTTGTGACAATCATGGACCCTGTAACGTCGGTGATGAACAGATAAGTATGCTACCCTGCTACCCATGGCCACCTGTAATCCAGGAGTGGTTGGTATTTTACCGAACCTCTATAAGAACTAACTTTTGACTCTGACTTCAGACTGCCGGAGCCATAGCAACCATGATAGGGAAACTCGTTCTCACGTGCATAAGTCAGAACGCACCTAAGTAAGGGTGGTCAACTGAGGACTTACTGGCTGGTGACGACGTCCATCGAACAAGTCAGATATTTTCCCTTAAATGCCTACCAAATGGCAGTCAGGAATTGTATCTAACGTGTAGGGAAGGGATACGGGGTCATTTGTCTCGAAAGCACAAAAGTAGCAATTTAAGTTAATGCTGGTATTACATACGTTTGTTATCCCAGAACATTATTATTCTACAAATTGACGTCAGTACTCGGCAAATAATAACATTGATCCATTATTAATGGCAAAATACACTTACCGTAAGCATTAAAGCAGTTCCCGGTATTTGTTAAACTATATATTTTGGGAATTGTCAGGGATTGCCGTATTCGCATAGTCAAAGCAGAATAGTTGTTCATTAAAAAGATATATGTGGTCATTACGTAGATGTTCCGGGTGCGTATCATGCTAATACCCGGTTTGTGGTAACTTATAGGATTATGATAATATCAACGATGCTTTTAGATCTCATAGTATTTTTTCTCGCCCAGGAATATGTATACTACTTACATATTTAAACTTTGTTTCCTTTCTTTGTTTTTTTTTTAAAGATTTTGAATATTTTTCCGGATTTGGGTTTGTATAAGTAGATCCGTATAGTTCGTTTTTAGTTATTACATTGACGAAAATTTTTAAAATGTTGACACCACCCGTACGCTTATATGTACCTACAGTAGTTTTGGATGCAATATGATAATTATATAAATTAAATCGTGTAATTACTTTGTTTGGTAGTATTTAAATTCTAAAATTATTACGAGTAAACTGTTGCACAAATTCTCTAACATACGTCAAACTTGTCTTCCAAAAATGTTCTCACATTTTATTTTCTATTAATTATTAATTTGTTATAAGCATATAATATTCCACTGAAACGTAAGGCTTCTCTATCTTATTTTTTGTTACGGTTTACAGATTTCTGTGATACTTATTACAATATTTTTAATTTCTTAGGCTCTACTTTTCTACTTCTGAAGTAGCAGCGAGGTCGCGTCATGGCAATATAATTACATTTTATACGAAACTCAGCAGTCTCAGTAGTCTTAAACCAATTTAAAAACACTAGAATTCTCTTTAAGGTCAACGTTTAAAATCAACTATTTCTTTTGGAGAGCAGCCAAAGTCCTTTAGATCTAGGCAACCAGCCAGGTAGTAGAAGGTACATTGTGACATCAGCATTTTTCAAAAATATCATTTTAAGTTAGTGGGAAAATTCTGTCTTATGCCACCTCTCTTCGCACTGGAGTAATAACATTAAATCTTACATGATTCCCTGTATTCCCTTCCCTGGCCAAGTTCACTGCGTTAAAACTAATTACGCCAATTATAACAAACTATAACATGCATATAGAACTAGCTTTTTCCTGCACCCTCGCTCGCGTCAAGTTTGAACCCCGTTAAGCCATGAAACTTTCTGATGTTTTAATAGTTATTCTGCTATTCGGGGTGGAGCCAATCCAACAAATCAAAGATCATGAAAATCGGTCTAGTAGTTCTCAAGTTATAAGTGTTGTAACAACCTCGACTTTGTTTTATAAATTAAAAGAAGAAGAAGAAGATTAACGACGTCAGTGGTCTAGTGGTTCGAGTACCGGACTGCTGATCACGAGGTCGTGGGTTCGATTCCCACAAAATACAAACATTTATGTGATGAACTTAGGTGTTTGTGTTTGTCTGGGTGTTTCTTATATATTATAAGTATGTATTTACAAAAAAATATGTATATAAGTATTATATCCATTGTCTAGTACCCATAGTACAAGCCCTGCTTAGTTTGGGACTAGATGGTGCTGTGTAAAAATGTCCCAAGATATTATTATTATTATTAAGCGTCTGTTTCACCGCAACTTGATAAGTCCCCGTTAAATTACTTGGCAGATAATTTGATACAAATTTTGTTCCAATTTTTTATTTATCCAGTGGTTTGCGGCTACCCTAAGATTAAGAACTATGTATAACCCGGTCCTATAAACGTTTGTCCAATTACCTTGGAATATAATTTTCGGAAATATTACAAAAGATAAAAGCATGTCTAGCACAGAAATGAGCACATACAATCTAAACCTTATAGCAAAACTATTTAATATATTACTAACATAAAGATCTAACATTGTTAACGATTCTCTTTAGTTACGAGAAAAATGTTAGTATAATATTTCCTACAACCTTATTTGCATGCAAAAATATCCTGTGTATTTTTCTTTTTAGCATAAAATATTTAAAAATAACATTGTACAGACTTCAGCAAGTGCAACGGGTATTCCTTCGGGAAACTGAATGTAAGAAAGAAAACTGCGCAAGCCGAGTTTTTGCTCTGCTTGAAGTTGATACGTTATTTTTAAAGGAGCTCTCAAGATTCACTCGTGTTTTATTTTAAACTAACCCGGTATTGCCATACGCTGCAAAATTTTTTATTTTTTATTTTGGAGCCGTCCAAAAAACTAAGTTTCGTTGTAATCGATTTATTGGTATATGAACGCCTGAAAGACGAACAAACAAATTTTATAATTTGATGGTCAAAATCATTTCTTTGCGGAAACCAGCACGAAATAGGTATGGAAACTATTTTTTTTTAATACTAAAATAGAAAATGTACCTTCCCTTCCTGCACCTGCATTGTCCATAAATGTGGTCTCATGGTGATTGTAGACTTTATTTGTAGACTTTATAGTGTCTATAAGATTTCGTATAAAGTTTTTTAATTAAATAGTTTTATTTTCATTTGTGATTAATACTGTTGCGTCATTTAAATTACCCATTTTTTATCGTAAAACAATACATATGCACATAGCTTCACGCCTGTTCCTCTTATGGATAGACAGTGACTATAGATTTCCACTTGCTACGATACTGGCACACAACTTTCGCCTCATAAAGATGAAGCGAAAGTTGTATTTACATTACAACTACGATTTCACATACATGCACAAATATATTGCTGAAATTCTAGACAATAGTTTTCAAGCATTCTTTCGTAAAGGTTTCACTATTAAATATAGATGATGAAAATATTGATGAAAAAATACATTTCACGGATGTATAGAATGCAGCCGATTGTAAAATCGAATAGCGCTACCTACATTCAGATCAGCGGTTCAGTTTTAGTAACGGCGAGCTCACGAATGTTTCCACCAGATGAAATCCTTCAAAGGGATGCATCCACAACCGTGAAATTCAATTAGGTTATGGGTATCTACGAACTCTAAGGCTTGCTTCTCTGATCATGTCTGCCTTCTGCAAAGTATTTCCAAGTCACCATGTTTTTAATGTTAAATAGAATAAAAATAACTTTTAACATTGTAAAGTACAATACTGTTTTTTTTTTGTTGTAACTGAGAATAAATTATAAAATTTTCCGTCTTGCTAACAATTCCTCAACAAGAGAGAGAGAGAGAGAGAGAAAGAAAGAAAGACAGTAAAATTAATTCACTATAATATCTTTATGTGTCATATTACATATCGAAACCTTACAGACGCCGCAGGCCAAAGAGGAGATAGCGGAACTTGGAAGTTTTGCTAAAAGAAGTGGAGGGGAGTAATGGAGAAAAGAAGAAACAAAGAGGAAATGTTATGCCCACAAGTGGTAAAATACAACCTAAATTTGAAAAAACATGTGACCTGAAGAGAACTACGACAAATTCATAAAAAAAACAAATAAAAACTTGCAAGTAAATATTTATCTAAGACAATGTAAAAATAACAACAAAAATAAAGTCATACTAAAAAGCAATGTTATAGTATCAAACGATGAATTCGTACAGAGTAATAAGAGTATCGTAATTGCAGAGATCGCGGTCGCATATTGCCCACCAGTAGTTGTATAACGGTGCTTTGATACAACCTCGCCAAATATAGCCGTCAGCTCTAAGAGCCCTTACTGCACAAACTTCATCAACATCACAGTCTTCTACTGGTAAATTCCCACTGAAACAAAATAATAGTACATACTCACATACTTATAAATAATGAATTATTATTAAAAATCATATCATTACCATATTTTTCAAGACCTGACAATAATAATATTGTTAGTGGGGGTCAAAAACCCAAGTATCTTGACAACTAGTATGATGTATATTTAAATGAAATGCCAAGAAGTTGGGCCACTTGCTTCGTGTAAAATATTGATATTCAGCCGTTTCTCGGATCTATATAGGAAACTTACTCCAACATTATAAACTACTGTCAAACTAAACTGATAACTTGAAAAAAAAAGTTAGGAGAATGATTTTTATTTTTTTTAAAGTACACTAATCACATCGGCATTAGAAAGTGTGATTTTATACACTTGCAACTTTGATGCAGAAAGTATTGAAGGCTAACTGCTAAGACTCTTGCATTTTTGCATAGACCTTCAATTTTAAATATTTTCATAATTTTGGAACCTACAGAAAATCCCAGGGATCGCAATTTATTGCCTCTATAAAATACACATAAATTGATGTATTCGTATGGTTTTTATAATTAAACAAATAAAACTTCTAACTTAAGAGTTTCTCAATATAAGTTTAGTGTTTCTAATCCTGAATTTAAGATTACGGGTTACGTGGGCCACCCCTTACTTCCTCCAAAAGTATAGGCGGGTGGCCCACGCAACTGGTACCTACCTAATTGTTAAAAAAAACAATCTTACATGTTGCCTTCCAAACAGTTTGCACTATCAAGCATATCTCCAGTTTTGGTGGTCGTGTTAACTTCACATCTCAAGCAAGACATATCCTTAAACACAGATTTTCTAAAATGCCTCGTACGTGAGAGCTCAATAATATTATCGACCCAATCTCGTGTCTTGGTGAACATAAACGGCATCTCAGAAATGGATATGTAGTTGCAAAGATTGCAGGAACATACGTAGGTGGTGAGATTATGATTTACGTTGAAGCATCCGCGATCGATTATTCCAAAAGGCGTGTGCAGCGAATAACACAAATCATCGTCACGTTCGCACATTATCGATGGTATTCTGAAATTTCAATAATCACAAGAGAAAGCAATTTTCTAAATATAAAGTGTGAACTAGAAATAAAGCGGATTGAATATTTTGTTTGATGGTTAAATGCATTGATGACTGAATGAAATGACGACGTCTTTGGTCTAGTGGGTCCAGTGGGTTCGATTCCCACAGGACACAAATATTTATGTGATGATTAAATGTTTCTTACTTGATTATAATAGGTAAGTGCTCATTATACTTGTTTTGTAATCTAGGTTTTTTATTTTTACAAATTGCTTATAATCTGGACAGTTTTGACAGAAAACATGCGATTGAGATAATGGAATTTTATAATGAAGGACCTTATATATTGTAATTGTATACTCACAATTTATTCTTAGGGTCATTACAATCCTCTGACGCAACATTGTCGCACATTATACATGATCGTCTTGGATCACCTGTCTCTGAATCGGACTCCGTTGCATTACCCGCATGATACGGTTGAACAGATGGAAATCCAATAACATCCCGTTCCTTTTTATCAGTTTTAGCATAAAAATGTAAATCTTTAAAAACAGTTTGAAGATCATTCCTTGTATTAGACTCGAGGTTTTCAGTACTTTCTTGCTTCTTATCTAGCAAAGTAGTAAGAGGTAAGTTTTCAACTAGCATCATATCATTTGTATGCGTAGGAGTAGGAACACTACTACTACTCATATTGATTTCAGTAGTAAAAATATCGATGACCGATCTAAATGGTAATAATGTAGTTGTGGAACTACTCAGCGTTAAACTCGTATTAGATATTGTTGTTGTAACTTTTTTTGATACAAGTGGTTCGGTAGTTGTCTCTGAATTTTCGACTAGATCATCGAAAATTTCTCTCACATTTTTAACCAGAAAGGATACTAAATTACTAGGATCGTCCGTTTCGGTCGTATCAAAAAAATTTGCATCTTCAAGTTCTTCTACTTTTCGTCTAAAGTAAGGTAAGAGTTTCTTACTTTTTGTCTCCTCTCTTAGTTCGCATTTTACATGGATTATAAATATCAAAAAAAGTAAAAGCAAAATTCTTGTTCTGTTCATTGTTCTCTCACTAAATCTGATGATGACGGACTGACAATTTAATATGTCAAATAGATTACGTCAATCACTGATAGCCGAATTATAATATTAGTAAAACCTTTTTAGAGCAAACTCGTCTTTACACATAAAATTCGATGACCCAATTAAAGCAAACCTTTCTTGCAGATAGATAGTTGTGGTTCTATTTTGTGCCTTAACTTTACACAGTAGGTCCGTTCCTACTATAAAGGTGTTTGAAGTCAAATGTTATCCATATTCACAATATCCTAAATTCGTTATAACTGGTTAAATGAAGATTTGTCATGACCAAGAGGACATTTGAGTAATATATAAACCCAGAGGAATAAACTCAATACCACAGTGTTCAGTATCGGCACATTTTATTTGCCAGTATTCTGTAAAGTATGCAAAAAATATAATACCACATATGGATACAGAGAATAGTACGACAATATCGATTAGTCTTTATGTTGCCATATTATCTGTTTTTTAGTGTTGGCTGTAGTTGGCTATCTGTTTATTCTTTACTACAACTGCCATTTCATCTTAAAAGAATCAACCAGTATACTTTCCCATTAATTGACGTAACTATTTGAAGAAGTACCACTTCCTTATTATGTAAAGTATTTCAGACCCTCACTTTAATGTGGCATAATACGGCCCAAGGACTCTTCAGAAGCGATGGCCAGACATTAGACAAATTTATTTGGAACCAACTAGGAAGGAACCAAAGAAACCAAAGAAGGGAATATGAATAGACCCAGTGAAGAAGGCTGTCAGAAAGACCTTACAAAAAGCCATACACTTGGCACAAAATAGAGCAGTCTGGAGAGCGCATAAAGCAAAAATTTGCCAGTGTAGTCACTCTCCTTAGTCATGAGGTGGTGACAAAGAAGTAGAAGGAAGTATATTCTATCAGATACAAAAATAAATATTAAAAGATACCGCCATAATTGGCGAACATATCGATTAACATTCTGTAAATATAAAAGCAGTCGAAAGGAGAATTAGTCTCCTACTTTCTTGAAACCAATTTAAATAAGAAACATAAAAGAGATAAAGATATACTCGAAAAAATAATATAATTGGCTTAACTGGATTCCGTAAAAGAATGGAAGCGGCGCGAAATTTTATAAGGAAATTACATGCTGTGTAATTTTGAGTGCATAAAACAATAAACAACAGAACCGACTATTAAGTAAATTGCCAATTTTTTGTGACTTACAGCTCGGGCCATAAAACTTTACACTTTACACTCATTTCATAAAAATTCGACGTGATTCGATTAAACGCTTTTTGGCGATTTACCTAAAAATAAGACAGGGATAAAAATCACCACTTGTAGAATTTAGCGAAGATATTCGCGTGAGTTTTTTGACTCAATTCCTGCATTGGGATTGTTGAAATTTGTGGTAGTATGTCTTCAAGCAAGTATGGCTCGCCTCTCACTAAATGAGACTTAAACATACAGGCGAACTGTGGGTGTTCATTAGTTCAGTAGTCCTGCCTAAGCTACAAAAAGTGTTTACATTTGCAATTTTACCGTAAGCTAATTATATAATTTAATATTGTTACTTGCTTGAAACTTACAACTGTAAGTAAAGCCGTAATTTTTATGTAAGCAACTTACAAGTGTAAGGCCGGCCTAAGGATAAATAGTGTGTAGGTAAGTGTTAAACGTAACTTAACAATATATGTATACATACAATATAATATATTATTAACTATAAAATAATGCTCACAATTGAACAAATACTTACGAAACAACTTATAGACGAATTCTTTTATAAACGAATCATTTTGCAAACACAGCTCTTCATGTTAAAAGTTTATGATCGAAAATCAAATAAACTTCATGAATACAATAATTAGAGGCAAATAGAGCTCAATTATTTCAAGTTTTTTACTACAATTCTTTGCATATCTACGTTTAAGAGTAGCCGATCTTGGACTCTGTATATCTTGTAATTGTATTGTTTCCGCGCGTGTCTTTAATTTTTCTTTAGGATTATGAAATTGATCCGAATTGCATTGAGTTTGGTTACAGAAAAAATATATAGAATTAAATAATGGTTTCTCTATGCATCCTCTAGATACAAAATCAGTCTCATCATCAATATTTGTGTAGCAAAGTTGGTTACGTGCACACACCATATAATCAGCACTGTAAATATTAAGATATAGGTTACTATCAGTATTGTCTATTATAATTACTAGCTTAATTGTATTTTTATTCACGTTGGTAACCTACTTTTTTCCAAATCTGCAATTTTTATCCGAGGTTGGATTCGTCCCTTTGGTTTCACAAACTTTACACATTAGATCCATTCCTGCCAAAGGCGTTTGTAGTCGAGTGTTATCGTATTCCCAATCACCGATTGTCTTATATTCGTAATAGCTGGTATCAAAGGAAGGTTTGTCATTGCAGAGAGGGCATTTGCATATAAATGTTCTATTTACTCTTCCAGGTAATATGCAACCTCTTTTAATGTAAAGTGGATTAAATTCAGTATAACAGTGTTCAGCATCAGCACATTTTTTTGACGTCATACTGAAAATGTTGCAGAAAGTATAGTTATACCTACCATATAGATACAAAAGTCGTCTTATGTACCCGTATTTTAAAGAAGAAATTCAGACAGGTTGGTGGTTTATACTTGTCCCTACAGACGTAATGGATAACTACATGGTGAACCAAAGGATGATTTTATAATCGTGATATTACTAACACTACCTAATATTTTCCTTTCACGAAAACATATACTCGTTCTTATCACAATTGAAAAAAGTAGTACGTGTTTATTTGGTAAGGAGTAAAGCTTCACTTTTTTAACAAATAGGTACTTACGAAACACCTTGGTAACAATTTACGTCACTTTTTGTAGTAGCATTTCCATAACACGAATAGCATTCTATTCCGAAAGAAATAGTATTATTAGATATATCCCTATATCTTCTTGGTGGCCCAGTTTGAGGCACATCAATTTGAAATCTGTCTTTATCAACATTTTCAAACAATTTAAAATTTCTCATAAAAAGTTTTTTGAGTTCGTTATCATCAAATTTGTCATTGTCCACAGTAACAGCTGTTGAAGTTACGCTCTCACATGCAGCTTCACTAAAATTGTTTTCGAATGGCGGTCTTGATACAAGTTCTTGTTGTTCTATATCATAATCCCAGTCGCTTCTGATATTTTCCAATAATAAAGCTAATATAAAAAAACTAAAAAGATTTTGCACACTTACATTTGACATTTTGTAGGTAATAATAATAAAGTGTGTGTGACTTATGACAGTGTGTACGTTTTTAATTTACAACGCAGAATATTTGAAGAAGTTTTTGCTTAAATTTATCAAAAGAGTTTTGTTGTACCGAAATAAAAAATAAGGTATAAATAATTTATTCTATAATAATTACTATCCATTTCCAAACAAAATGTCAGTGTCATTGTATTTTCATAATAAAGTATCCACAAGAACAATCCACTTAGCGTTTTTTTTGTTACTTAGGATTTTAAAGTAAAGGACTGCCGAACGAGAAAATTAGGCAGTATAGTTACCTGTCTAGACTTCAAAGAAAAGTTCTGATAGGTGGGCGCTATAAACCGTATGGGAACGCAAAATAATGTTCGTTGCTGTTACAATGCACGGTCAAGCACGATACGTAAGGGCTAACCAGCGCTAAAGGAAACTTGATAACACCTCTATATGCGTTATTGATGCGCCCTAACATTGGACAGTAAAAAATTGGATGCGGCAAAAATATCTTGTACCTTAAAATTTTTGGAGGATCGGAAAATTCCTTTTTTGGAAGGAAGATCGTATGCCACTCGAACTTGCACTAGCCTTATCTAGCCTATAGTCCCAAAAATGGCATTCGTGACATTAAAAGGATCCTGACAACTTTGTTGTACTTGAATAAAAACAGATAGAAATTATTTAACTATGTCAGCTATGGTGAGCTGCTAGGTTCAAAATTCTAAAGTGGACACACCACACTAAGGCTGAGATTCAGAGAAGAGACTCAGCATGAACTTACGCTTCCGTATGTCAAATTGTAATACAAATTTGACATACGGAAGCCTTACTTTACGCTGAGCATCGTCTGAATGTGAGCCTAAGCTGAGTTGCAGCATAAGATATGAGAATTAAAATTGCGATTTGAGAGTGGCATTTCTATTATTGGTATGGCAAATTTGATTTTTAAAACTTGGTCTTTTACAAAGACAAAGCAAAAAAGTACTCCAAATATTATTTTATTCTAAAGTACGAATCTGAGTCACACACACCGCTCTATCAACAAGGTGAAAGGCGAATACTAAGGGCCTGTTTCACCCGCTAACCGCCGAATAAATAAAAAAAATGGTGTAGGTATTCTGTGACATATTTTATAGAATTATCAATTTATTAAAACATATGTGGGTAAGCCTGTAACTGATATAGATTAAACAGTCTTTGCACAGCGCTGGTGTTTGATTCACGCGTCCCTCACACACAACACATTTAACAAATGGAACAAAATTTTTATGAAATTGTCTACCAGATAGTTTAACGGGAACTTATCAGTAAGCTGGGAGTAAGGCCCTTATAGTCAGTAGTCACGCATCTCCGGGCGTAGCGTCTTCTCACATCTATGAGCGGCGGTCCCTCGGCACGACGCCACGCTATAATTCAACCCAATAATGATTCATATAAATTTGCGAAACGACCGAGAGGTGCAAACTGTAAGAGTGAGCGATGCGGTGTATAATTTGCTCGAGTACAGGCCGCGGGCGGATTACATAGTGTTGCCAACACGTATGTAAGTTGTATCGATACAATTTAAATGGTTTTCCGCAGATATGAAATTCTGAGCGATTGTGGTGCTGATGTCAAACTTTTATATCTACGTGAAAATTTTACATAAGCCTAGGTTTGAGGCATGGGCTGGCAAATTGTTATTGGGTTTTGCCATTAAAATTCTCAGTACAGAGATTTGTGCCCAGTTAATGCCCACAGGTTCGCCATAGACCCAAACATGGCGGCGGCGATCAGTCCATCTCTGTCTCTGCCTAACCTTTCGGGGAATACAGGTATCTTAATATATAAAACAAACGGGTTTGTTACAACACTTATAACTCGAGAACTACTGGACCGATTTTCATGATTTTTAATTTTTTGGATTTGTTTCCGCCCCGAATAACAGAACAACAAAAATGGCGTTCAAACATGACGCGGGTGAAGCTGCGGACAAAAGCTAGTATTATATAAATCATTTTAAATAAACACCAGTGTATTATTACCCAAAATTGCACTAATTGCACTAAAACTAATAGTAAAGTTAATATAATTTTCTATTGTCATAACATTAGCGTGTAAAGCAAAACCCTAACAATCTGTTTTGTTCAAACAATACAGCATTCGCTGGATAGAGTAAACATGATTCATATTTCATGTTTAATAGACGCATAATTAACATTTAATTTGATAGGCACTGCAATCTATTAGTCTGTGATATACAAAGCTGTGTAATGTATCGATAAAATTTTAATGTCTATTGTTCGCAACCCTAGTAAAGCGTGTCATTTGGTTTTTATCGTCATGATTAAGTTTCGCTTATTGAAGCATCATCTTGCATAGTAAGTAATTGCAAGAAGTTAGCGTTAAAAGGAAAAACAAATTGATGTATTACCGATATCGATTATAAAAAGTATCAAAGCTATTTTTAAAGTAGGCAGCCTTGGAGGGTTGTTAACATGATACTTCTCATAACATTGATGTTCCGTGAAACGAGTCTACTTTTTTGATGTCAAAAGTGGAAAATATATAGAAATTTCAACAAGCGTATGTATGTATCGAGGTTATACAACGTTACGCTGCTGATCAAAGGCTGTGAAAATGATCTGTCTTAATAATAATTATTTATTTATTTATTTATTCTTAATGTACAAATAGTGTACAAAGGCGGTCTTAATGCCTTATTATCATTCTTATGTCCATAAAAAAGACTTGAAAATTATTTGATTCTGGCTAAACCTAGACATGCTTCGCTGTAGCTCAGTTTTTGTTTATTTTATTGTAATCTATTCTTCATAATTTAATGAATATCCATTGGTGACAACAACTTGCTCGTTCCTTGAGTTTGGAGCAGAACATAAATATACTCGTAGCCTTGCAAGCGTTAATGATTAGTCGCCTGTCGGTTCGGTGTCTTTGACTAACTGCGCCGTCACAAACATCATGTTACCGATATGTACTAACGACCTTCCCTAGGTACGCTCGGAGTTTCAGTGTAGTCAACAAAGAGGAACCAATATCAGTAAGTACATAGCTATTTTCTGTTCAAGCAAAATTATTTTCTTGTTGGTAAGATGTCTTGGGGACTATCTGGCGACCCCCTTTCTGTCAGAGGCTGTCCTAAAGCACCAGTGCCCAAGACTGGGATGGTTGGCGCTCTCTGGGGAAGGCCCACGTTCAGCAGTGGACGGCAATAGGCGACGATCATCATCATGTCAGCCAAAAGAGGTCCACTGCTGAACAAAGGCCTCCGACCTTATAGGCGACGATATACGGTCTTAAAGTACATGTGTGTGTTCCAACTTTTGCACGTTAGAGCCAATTCCAACTTGCGGTTGCCGTGGCTCTGGCAGACTGCAGTCGGGGCTCTAAAGGGTCTGTAATGCATATAGCAACGGGTGTTGCAGGTTTGTATTACCGGTGATGAAAAATTACAATCAGGTCACCTGGTTGTTTGCCGAAATCTTACTAATATCATAGTTTAATAATATTAAAAAGGCGAAAGTTTGTAAGTTTGGATGTTTGTTGCTCTTTCAGGGCAAAACGGCTGAACCGATTTGGCTGAAAGTTAAAATGGTGATGGATTAGGATATAGACTACGTTTTAATCCCGAAAAGTTCAAAGTTCCTCACTCCACGCGGGCGAAGCCGCGGACAAAAGCTAGCAAACTATAAAAAATACACCTATTACCTACACTACAGAATAATTTAATAACTTACATACAACTTACAGATGGTTAAATAGAAAAATATATATTATAGGAAATATGAAACAAATTAGCTGCGCAAAGAAGGAATGAGATAGGCACATAAAAAAGTAACTCAAACTTCTTTTTAACCAGAATCACACGAGCATATAAAAGTCTTATGCGGAATGAGTATTCCTGTAATGTATGACAAGCCTTTGTACCTACTTAAAGTAATATCTGTGTCACAGAATTATAATATAACTCGAAATACACATAAATTCCTCGAATACGTACCTAGTTACTTTTTTATTTTGTTCCATTCATTTCCTCGGGGTAAAATTGTCAGCGTTAGGCAGATTACACACCATATCCATATGATAGTCAAAATACAGTTGTGCCACAAACACAAAATTTACGCCAAGTATTGAGATATACCTAAGTAATATATAAATAAATGTTTGTTCGGATAATTTTTTTTAATTTTTTTTTTTAGGATGGATGTAGATTCTAGCTCAGGAGCTTTAAAATCTTAACCGGGCTTGGGTAAATACAATTAATTAGCGCAGTTACCATTAAAAATAAGGACGCACCTTAGGCATTTTTTATACCATAAACATCATATTACAATCAATTTTAGCATTAATCAAAGAAAGTAAATTCAATTATACCATAACAAATAAGTACTTTTGAAAAGTCAAAATAGTTGCACGGTTCGCAAAAGTGGGCTTTATGGAGAAGTGTCGGCAAGAAACTCCGTAGACGCCTTTTTAACTTTTAACGATTACACTATTTTCATTAGCTTATGTTTTTATTTTATTTTATTGACTTTTGCCAGTGTCAAGTTTCCGTCTATGTAGCCGGCCTAATATTGTCTCCAGCCTCATTTTCATACAAAAAACGTTCTGCTCGTCTTTTCTAAGTTGTAAACTCTTATTCCCTTTTCAACAATTAAGTTAGGGCTAATTTTGTTACTTAAGTTATTTGTTCTCATTGAATTTATTGCTGGTGCGAAGTCAAGAACAGCTGAAGAATTCCACTCTAGGTGTATAATTTGATCTAATTTGGAAACTTATGTAATGAAAAGAGTTTCATCTTTAACGTGAATTCGAAAAGTTTTTAATTTTAATTTAATGTCTATCTTAGGAAAATTTAAGACAGTCTTTTTGTTTATGACATACATAATAATATATAGAAACTATTAATACCAAAATAACATTTCAGTATAGTATAGGCTGGCGAACATCGTAAGATTCTTAGAGCTTATTTAGACGACTATGATTTTACATAAATAAATTAGGTTACTCGAGGAACCAGTGAAGTAGAGAAGTCGATAAGCTTATATGCTTATATGAGTGTTCCTTTGAAGACATTTTTTACCGACATCTGCGTCACTCGTCATACAGAGATTATATTTTTGCGTCTTTGTATCTTTTTACATCATATTATATACTTGACATTTGAAGGAAAATATTTTAATATGGTAAGGAATAAATGGCATACTTATTTGGTAATTTTCATAATTCGAACACCATTGAATAATTTTTATTAAAATTAATTTAATAATAAATGTCGACTTTCAATCAATTTTCGAATTCGTTACCTCCATTTTAATTTGTGAACTTGTGGCGTGTTTGTGAAATAAGAAGACATTTGACTAGCACTAGAATTAGGTTGGAGTTGTCACGTATATTCTTTAAACTCACAATACATGGTCACAATGAAGACTACCACTACTTATCTTTCAAGAATAGAATGATGTAATAAATTATGTGTAATAGGTTATAAAGAGAGGTTTATAATACAGTAATAGCTAGCCTCTTCACAGTACTTCAGAGTGTGCTAAGCCGCTGGTCCCACCGACTGAGGCGTTGCATAAAACCTCTTCCTTAACTTAATGTCGCATAAAATCACAGGCCGGTGCAGGCAAGCGTGCATCCCCGACAGGCTCGCCAGTGTACCGCCCCACCAGTGTGTACCTTTTTACCACCCATTGTAAAGTTTTTTATTACCTGTAATTTAATATACTTTACCGAATCACCGTGCAAGTACACAGCAGTGCATTTTATGGTTTATGAAGTGCACTATTTTGCATGTTGAAGTGCGCATCAAATGCTTGTTCGAGCGTAAAAAACGTTTAGTTCATGAGTGAATAAACTGAAAGAAGAATTCGACTACAGAGGACTCGAACTGGAAAGGGCCGAATCCAGCCCACGGTTGAATTTTTTTTTTGGTACAAAAAATATAACCTAAGCATTTTTCATAATACTGTAATGATACTCAAAAAGTAAGAGGGGGATACAAAAAAAATCTTGTTTAATCTAGGGTTCATCCTTTTTTTACAACCTTATTTTACCCGCAGTTTAAAAATGTAAATCCCTCTCCACGCTCCAGATTTCCGAATCAGGTAAGCCTTTTGTAATGAAGTACTCGCGTAATGCGTACTTGTGTTTTTGTTTTGGCGGAATCCCAACAAACATCATTATACTAAATTGTTGGTTGAGCTTATATTGTAACAGGACGGCTAACTTGCTTATTTCTGGCGTGTAGGTAAGGACTTCTAGAGAAGAATTAGGCTACGCCACGTAATATAATATAGGAGTTGTTCAAGCTAAATTTAATTTAGAATTTACTTTCTGCGCTAGACTTGTTCTACGTGAAGTAATGACGCAAGTATTTCCGAAGCGCTCTAGTGGAATACTCTCAAAGTTTCACGCATAACCCTGAAGGCTTTTATTTCAACTACAACGCGTAACATACGTATATTTTCGGAGCAAATGGAACATACGGATATTGTTTATAGGCAGCTCCCGTGCTAAGTAACGGTTCTACGTCACGGGGGACTAACAAATTATAAAACTAACAGACACAAAATAAATCGGGAATATCTGTGGATCACACGAAATAATTTACTCATTTCGGATGGGATACAAACTGTCTTTTTCTCCATGTCAATGATACTACTTTCTACTAGGTAAATTAAATTTGGTTAGTGTAAACTTCGCCACTTCTACAGCGTAGAAATCATTAGAGGATTTTGGGGACAGGATAGACATGCCACAGAATAACATGCGTGACAAATACCTAGTAATGGCGAAGTAACAAACCTTTTTGGTGTTCGTAAAATCTAGATACTCTCAGCTGGAGAGTCGGCAGGGTATGTCGAAGTCTCAGCAACTAAAAACTCTATTTGCCTTGCCTTGCCCTACATGATTCCTATTATTCACCACGGCCACAACAAAGGTACTGTAGTTGTAGTAGCAATAGAAGTATTTATAGCAGTTCAAAATATTCAGAATTCGGTAACCCTTAATGGGTCGTTGTACATACATACATAGCTTCACGCCTCTTTAGGAAGGTAGGCAGAGACTATAGAGTTCCACTTGCTACGATCCTGGTACACCACTGAGGGTCGTAAAGTCTATGTTTTATTTATTGTGTCTACTAGATATTTGTTTCTTGACGGAGATATTGATGGTAAATTTCAACCAAAGCTAAATAACTACACGTACCCATAAAGCCTATAATGGTATAATCACTTTATCATGTCGCTCCTACTAATCTTATTGACTCTCAGACGCTTAAACGTCGAAGATCGTTAGGCAATATTAGCTCATATTAACAATTTAATGTAATTTCTGAACTATAGAGTGGGATTCAAGTTTAATTATAGTCATATTACATTACCCGTAGGTATTATGCTGCATGAGAAGGTTTAAGGTGCATTAGCGATGGCTGGATATCTAATATATAAAATTCTCGTGTCATAGTTTTAGTTGCCATACTCCTCCGAAACGGCTGGACCGATTTGTATGAAATTTTGTGTGCTTATCCGGTATCTATGAGAATCAGCCAACATCTATTTTTCATCCCCCTAAAATGACCCACCCCTATATGGCAAAACAACGTTTGCCGGGACAGCTAGTAATATATAAAACAAAGTCGGGTTTGTTACAACAGTTATAACTCGAGAACTGCTGGACCGATTTTCACGGTTTTTGATTTGTTGGATTTGTCACCACATCGAATAACAGAATAACTAAAAAAAATGGTGTAACGGGGTTCTAACACGAGCGAAGTTGCGGGAATCAGCTAGTTAAATATAAAATATTATGTAAAAGAATTAGGAGCCAAGCCATACCATCAATAGAGTATAAACCCAAACTTCAAGCTCCTACAGTACAGTATTCATAGTTAATGGCTGCTCAGAAGTTAGCTTCATTCTGCGCAGGCAGAGCAATATTGCCTGCGCAGTGCCCTGCCTCTCTAACCCGTTCTCACATAAAATTCGTTACTGCGCCGCGACTCGCCTCATGTTCCGAGGTTTGAATCGTTCTATTCTGCGGATAAAGCACTTGCATATCCTGGTAAGCGAATCCAGGGCACAAGTTCAGTTTTGATGCTTGCGACTTGCGACCTTTAAATCAATGAGGTTGTCTTTCAATTTTTATTTTATTTAAAAAAACACGTAATTTACTTTGTTCAGATTTTGGACGGCTTTGTTCGTTTTTCCTGTTTAGTCATATTTATGGCTTCCTTTGGAAATGATTTTTGAATAAACTTGTCTGCTTCGTTGATTTTGTAATGATTATTCGTTTTGGTTGAGTTTTCACAATTATTTTGATAACAGTTGTGCTTAAAAAAGTAACATTTTATTTTTTTTAAACAGAAAGTAATACATTTCATTATAGTATTTATATTTGCAGTCATGGTTAAGCTACCCCTATTCCCTGATAGCAGTAATATGTCTTTAAAAAGTCAAGTAAATAAAATATAAAGGACTAACAAATACAGACTGCCTCGTTGGTCTAGTGATCCCAAGCGCGACTGCTACGCTAGAGATCCTGGGTTCGATTCCCGGGTCGAGCAAAGTCTTGTTGGGGTTTTAGGGTAGCAAGTCCGAATCTAGAAGTCTACCGGTTATTGGAAATAGTCTCATATGTACTACACAGAATAAACCGACAAAGTGTGAGTGTATATCACAGTATACTTCTGTGGAAACCTTTGGACAATACGAGTGTGATGATACGATGCATATTGAATTGCCTGAAGTAACATTGTGTCTGTGTTTCTGCAAAGCAAAGCCTAGTCTGTCTTTATGGTCTCAAAACTCCATAAAGGTATGAGTTGCGAGAAATCCGTATTTTCCCCAATTCTAGAGAACGTATTTCACCAGCATTATAACTATACATCTAAGGCGTATATATGAACAAATTAACAGCGTCTGTGAACCTCATAAGGTGCATAATTATGTACAAATCATTTATAGTATACAATCTCCGTCTCAATCAATATCTGCACTATGCATAGACTTAGTATTAATGTTTCTGTATGACGGTGTTCGTTAGTAAGTAATATCGTACCGCATATTCATCTCAAAGTTCGTGTAAGTATGAGCTACGTCACATTAAGAGTATATAATTAAGTGAGACTGACTACTCATTAATATGAGCTATTGATTTGTATCCGAGATATATTTAAAGATGCTATGGATATTGAATATGGATGTTTAAAAATCTATACCAAAATATAAAAAAAAATTGAACAATCATATTTTTCTGTCCATTCTTGTCTCTTGTCTGCATTATATAGGTAAATGTTACATAGAACAAAACCTTTTGAAAGCATTAACTAAATCACTCTGCTGATGACGTATTTTCACAGTAGTTTTGGGGTATTAAACACTTTCAGTATTCTTATTAGTAGTACCTCTAAGTTACCTTTTGAAAAAAAAAAATGGTGATGACTTAAATGATAAGAACACTAGGTACCCAGTACATTCATTCATTAACAAGTTGTCGTCCTTACTGACGTTGAATACGTAAATTCATACAACATGACTATACTAATCATCATACAGAGTAATTAATTATAATTTAATGCTCAAATACACTATTATATCGAGCTGTTAGTTTACGATCCTATAAAGCAGACGCTTGAATACTCAATTAAATTGATTGTGTTTATTGAAGGGAATCAGTCATTATGCAGAATACGTAGCAATGTTGATACTGATACAAATCTTCCTAATTTATGGGACATGGGTAATCCTTTAGATACTGTTATTTCCTTATAATTATAAGGAAATTATAATAATTTTGATAGCTGTATCCCGAGGTTTTACCTGCAGCTTTACTGTTCAGTTTTCAAGAGTCGTCGCGTAATGTTAAATAATAATAATAATCAACCCATATACTGTCCCACTGCTGAGCACGGGTCTCCTCTCAGTATGAGAGGGACACGGTATAAAGAGGGAGAGGGATTAGGCTTATAGTCCACCACGCTAGCCTAATGCGGGTTGGCAGACTTCACATGCTGTCTAGACATCGTGAGAAAACCTGCATGCCTGAGAGATTTTCTCAGGCATGCAGGTTTTCTCACGATGTTTTCCTTCACCGTTAAAGCGAGTGATAAATTACGCACATGATTTCGAAAAGTCAGAGGTGCGTGCCTTGGATTCGAACTCGAGACCTTTGAACTTTCCTTAAGAATGCAAAAAGATTTTTCAAATTCATCTGGTAGTTACGGTTTTAAATTACTTTTAAATGATTTTATAAAAGTGAAATGGTAACCTACTTTATACGAGGATTACCTACTATACATTTGAAGTGATTCATCGGCCATAGTTATTGTGTATCAAATTACCTATAATTCGATGGGCTGATTAAAATTTTGCCGTCGTAACAATTTCTGTGACTCATAGATTCAACCCTTTAAAGAAATAAATCATTAGTCATTGGATTTGTTACGTCACCAAATTCCAGAGCTAGTGGCGTCAATCGTAAAAATAGAAACATTAGTAACGAAACTACCTCTATAAATTTTAAGTTACATTATCAAATTCATCATCATCATGTCAGCCAAAAGAGGTCCACTGCTGAACAAATTCCTCCCCCATTGACTTCCACAGGGACCGGACGCATGCTACCTGCATCCAGCGACTTCCAGCGACCTTTACCAGGTCATCGGTCCATCTCGTTGGAGGCCGTCCCACGCTGCCCTTTCCGGTGCGTGGTCTCCACTCGAGAACCTTTCTGCCCCAGCGGCCATCGGTTCTACGAGCTATGTGCCCCGCCCACTGCCACTTTAGCTTGCCAATCCTTTCAGCTATGTCGGTCACTTTGGTTCTTCTACGGATCTCCTCAATTCTGATTTGATCGCGTAGAGAAACACCAAGCATAGCTCGCTACAAATTAATATGCTGTTATGGTGTCAATAGCGCAAAAAGACTTTTTTAGTAATACACTAACAGAAAATGTAGCCATAATTCAATTAGTTTTTCCATGTACAAAACTATAGGTACATCGGTGACGAGGAATAACAGTTGTTAAGAACCATAGAAAACGAGAGAGGAATGACTATTGACTTGATACGTCATAACAACTTTTTAGAACTATTCCAGAAGATAAAATTGTAGGAAAGCGAGAGAGTGGAAGACCTGTAGGTACGAATTTTATAGAAAAATTGCAATTGAAAAAAATTTGGGTTCGAGTCTTAATGAAGAGGCAAGACGGAAGGCAGAAGACAATGAGCTGTGGCGATTGTGGTAAAGAAGATAATCATGACTTCCCTACAATTACGTTTTTTACTGTTTCTTTTAAATTTTATTTGTTATTAACCCATGCTAAACATTTTAATGATAATCAGAAGATTAAGTGTGTCTTATGAATTGGAATCATAGAAAAAAGAGTTATTATAATATTTTGTGCAGAAACGATGTCCATAATTAGTTACATAACCAAATACCGGAGTCAGTGACGTTGATCAGTGAACACCGGTACGGAGATCGCCACTGTAGGCACGCTGCAGCGATAAGGTTACATTGTGAGACTCCTTAAAAAAACATGGAGTTATGAAAGTAGAAGGTGTACTTACTTTGTTCCGTGGGACACGGTATAGGTGCGTAATTCTTCTTTCTTCTGGAAAGATAAAAATAAAAAACATTTAATTGCTGCAACCAAAATAAAATATTATATAGAATAATAATATTATGTACAGTCAACAAAAGACATAAAAATATAATTATATGTACAGAAAAAGAAAGAAATATCTTTTTGTATTTTTTAAGCATATTTTTAATGAAATGAAGAAAGAAATAGTTATAAAGATGTGTACTACACTATATATACCTACAGCTTTCAGTCCTAAAAAAGTCGAGCCCGGACAAAATTAAATCAAGTTCTGAGAATCGAGCCTCGAGAGCCCTGCGACAAAACTACTGAACATATTTAAATCAAATTTTGTAAGTATAAAGATTGTCAGAGAAAGGAACTAGCTACCTTTGTCCTACCTTTGTCTCATAAGTTCTTGTCAAATTCTCTAATTGTTCATCACAGCCGTTACCTTCTCCATGAAAGTAATAGCCAATTAGTTTTCTACATTACATTTTTACCAGTTCATCGGGCGAGTAACTCGACACTGCATTGGATGGCCGCAGCCCATTGCTTTCCAGCCAGTCCTACCCGTTTCCCAGGCTTGTCTACACCGGTAGATATCGTATAAGATCGAATGTATACCTACTTGATTCGCCATGTTCACTAACACTAATTTACTCCCGTAAGTAAATTAGTGTTAGTTGTGATTAATGGTTCATATACTATTAATTAATGGTGAAGAGCTTTTAGTAAGTAGGTAATATAAAAGGAGATAATTGGACTTATTAAAACGATTCTAATAAGTCAGATATATAATTTTCTTAGAAATTGAATAGGTACCTACAAAAGGTAATTTTGTGGAAGAAAAGCAGGTCCCGTCTATCTTTTACTGGACACTAAAACTTTTTCGTACTGTTATTTTGAAAATCGGATCTATCATGAAGTGACGTGATCTAATGGTTATTAAGCACGATCAGAATGTTTTATTACCATTGCTACTTACTTTATAATATTTAAATAAGGAATCAAAAGACAAACATTATACAGGAATACAGAAAACACGGTACTTGGTATTGAAATTTGACCAATCCAATGCAATGTGTATATGCTACCTGTTATTATAAACAATTAATTAACATACGCTCACCTAATCACCGGCAGCGCTTCACTAATTGTCTTTGTGAACGAGCCAGCGCAATTAACCACATCGGGCGGTCTCTAACCAGACGAAATTGCCAATCAGTTAATTGTATGTTGGATGTAACGTATGTCTCACTGTTATTGTCACTGCATAAACGCATGGGGGCTTTAATTGCTAAATGAAGTGTGCAAATTGATATACGTATAGTCCACTGACTAGTGTCTAACGAGAAGATATAGATATCATGTATGTATACCTTAATAATAATAATAAGTTTATCTCAGACTCAATAGAGTAGTCCATAATTTTGTTAGTATTTTTGTCAGTAACAATTGTGCTTAATACTAGGTTAGTATTGTTAGTATAATGTTCTTAATTTATAACTATAATTTATTTTATGTTTATAACTGTATCCACCCAATGTTGCTGGAAGGGGCAGTCAAATCTGGCCGCAATCATTTTCAGAATACTGTTGTCACTACCATGCAGGCGCTGTAGTAAGGCGCCGCTTTCTTTCGCACGATGGCGTGGAAACCATCGGTACGAGCCTCTGCGAACATTCCCGACGCGCTACAGCGCCATGGCAGTCCCAACACCATTCTGAAAGTATTATTGAATTGGACGCGCAGGTCATTGTAGGCTCGACGCGTATGCGACACCCACAGGCCGCTCGTGTAAAAAGATTGACAGAACGACCTAAAAAAGGTTACTTTGACGTTGTTAGTAATGTATATCAGGTAGTTAAATGGCTCGTTGGTCTAGTTGTCCTAAGCGCGACTGCGACGCTAGAGGTCTTAGGTTCGATTTCCAAACCAAGCAAAGTGTTGTTAGGTTTTTCTGTCTATCAACGATCCATGAGGAATTTCCGCCACCAATAAGAAAGGCTGAAATAGTCAAAACTCCTTGTGAATCAATTCAATTTTGAAATAATAGCTAATAGTACCACTATCTTTATTATGAGATCACAAATAACTGTATATGAAATTATTAAAGCGTAAAAGGGGTTTTAATAATTATTAGATCTAATAAAATCTAGATTATTTTGCCTTTAACTAACTTTTCTCTTCTCTTATATAAACTGCAAACATTTATTAGGTATATATTAAAAGGATCTCTAGATAAACCGAGAAGAAAATTACATTTTTGTTTCTCGATAAACTTTCTCATTCGCGGAATCGTGAAAATTAATCTTCATTTCGTTACTGTTTCAGGCTTTATTAGCCAAGTAAGGTAATGTATAGTCCAACTACAGAGCGAGAACTCGATCAATCGGCATTTCACCATGTTCGTGTTCGAAAATCGAGGTTAATTGACGAATGTTACGAGAACGATTGACGCTTCCACGTGAGTGATCGATTTAAGAGTCTATTATTTTGCGTTCGAACGTTTGGGATTAATTAATGAATGAAAGGGCCAGCACTGTTTCTCATTTCGTTTGTATTGAATTGAGTTTATTCTATGCGATGGTTCCCAGGAGATTTTTTTATTAAAGCGCAGTGATGAATGCCATCAAATCTCCACCAGAATTGCAATTTTTTTATCTATATGTACATACAATTATTTTTGTACAGCTTGACCCTCTGATTTCGACCCCAAGCTACTTTTTCAGAAAAAAGTTGTCCTTAAACCTTTTTCAGGATGCAATTTATCTCCTAGACAATTTCTGTTAAAATCTGTTCAGCGTTAACTTTGTCTGTAACAGACAGACAGAGTTACGTTCACATTTATACTATTAAAGACATAATACGCTACACATAATACACTATTAAGGACGGCTAAGGATTCAAAAATTTACTCAATTGAATTACCTCAGAATCAGATTAAGCATCACAATAATTATTCACCCAGCTCATTGTAACACCTTATTCAATTATCAATGTACACAGATTGCAGTTTCAATTAAAACTACCTTTTCATTTCAATGAAATTATATTCATAAAGTTCATGTCATAAATAAGTAAGGTACATTGGTTTAAGTTTTATAAATACGTCGATTTAAGCCACGACAACGCGTGTTGAGTAGCTATTTCATTAAAGCTTCTCTTGGGGCCTTGAAACAAGCTGGATATAATAAATACATAGGTATTTAAAAAAAAACACACTTCTGCTCCGTCCCCCCATCGGAGAATACAGGCGTGATGGTATGTAGAAATAATGAAAAAAGTCTTGTTACACCCCAGTTTCGTAACGATCATGGTCCTATGCGCCCTGGGGGGCTAGACAAGTTGCATTTTGACATTCGAATCGACAAACAAAATGTATGTAAATGACGTTAGTGACAGTCCGTTTTGTCGAAAGCTTTTGTCATTTCCATACATTTCGTTTGTCGATTCGAATGTCAAAACGCAACTTGTCTAGCCCTCCTGAATAGAAAACATCCAGTCACAATTGCGACGTGCTTGATGCTAATAACCGACCTAACACGAGGTGGCTAAAGAGGTGGTGGAGAAGTTATCAATTCGTCGTTATAAGTATGGTTTTCTTATAACCTATAACAAAAGATATTGTAATGCCGTAAACAAACCGTGTCTGGACAGACGCAGTGTAGGCCGCCCGCCGGCCAGGTGGAGTGACGACTTACAGAAAGTAGCTGGAGGCAACTTTATGAAAAAACTGAAGATCGAGCTCTGTGGCGTTCCTTAAGAGAGGTCTACGTCCAGCAGTAAACGAGTGTGGGCTGATGATGAAACAACAAATTTTTAATGCACCGATTTTCTTGTTAACGTTCGCGTAGACTCCTGAAATAGTTCCCTTTATATTTTGGTTGGTGTCTGTGTTTAAACATTGACTCCAAAGTTACACCACAAATCATTTGCAGTCGAGTTTCTTTCTAAAGAGTTAATACCAGTTTAGTTAACGAACAAAACACAACTATGTAAGGAAAAACCAAATAAGGATAATTTAATTGCACTTTGCTTGACCTGGCCCTAAGGATATATCCGGGATTAAATTTGTACAAAACCAATGAGATAGGTAATTGTTGTGTAGGTATTATTTTGTCGAAAAATGTCTTATGTCACATACTTTGATGGAAAATATGAATAAATTCTTAGCAACTCTACAGTTTTCAATAATTATTTTTTTAAGTCGTATATTATGTGTATACCAGATCCTCATATCCCAAAATCTCGTATCTCAAAATGATTATTATATTCTGAAACATGAATAAAAATTATTATATTGCCAATCCCATTGGTGAGGTCTTTCGAAAAGGCCAACGCATCCACTTTATAGGAGAAATTTCTAGTGTCAAGCAGTTTCTTTTGCTACAAAAAGACGACAAATTTTAATAATTCATCTATTAAATTAGTAAGTAATACTCGTCTTTCAAAGCCTACTATAACTAAGTCTAGCTGCGTATAAGTCTGCATGTTAAACTAACAATGATCCCGCCCCCTGCATGCAGCTGCGGTTATCGTAAAAATTAACTGCCTCACCCGTGCATAACACTGACCATTTAGATTTTATATTAGAAATTGTGTTTACACATTATCTTGTTAATAAGTTTTTAAAATAACCATTATGCTAGTATCCTTTGCTCAATATTTAAGAGTAGAATTTATTGACGGTCGGAATATGTATGTACATATATGTATAGTACTGGTGATTTAAAAAAATATATTTGCCTTACTGTAATATTTTCTCTTATGGGTGATATAAATTTCACATGCACATACACTGAGACTCAAAAAAGTAGACCATCAGCCAATGACTTGACAGCTATGCCGAACAAATTTTCAAGATCAAACCAGGGAAATACATAAATTTCGAACATCGATCAATGGAATCGGTTATTTTCCGCTATAAAAAAATTTAGAAAACCCCCGACACGAAATGTAATTTGCCATTTTGTGGTGGCGGCCATCTTGGATTGAAATTTATCATAGTATATTGTATTCTCCTAGTTAATCCCTTTCATTTGATACCCATATTGATCGACACGTCAAACTTATAACACCCCGTCGTTTTTGCGTCGGGGGTTAAAAAATATACCAAAATAACATGGCCAGTTCAAAAGTAAGCTAATAATAAGCTCAATTTTACATTATTTAAAGGCCTATTTACTTCTCTAATTCACTACTTAAACGTAAATCTGCACATCCTCACAGCTAAACATGCAAATCGCAGTCTAATGATCTCAAAACGCTTCCCGACCCTAATAAGGATGTCGTTATGCAGCATCTAACACTGCTATCTCAGCTTACTACCCCACAAAGTGTAAATTAAACAATTCATCAAGGCTCAAGTGTCCTGGAATTAGCTGAAAGTGCATTATCTCTCGTACATTATTGTGGAGCTAAGTTTACTTGGTAGAAGGAAAGAGGACACGCAGTGTGCTGGCGGTTGGGTGCAAGCGGTCTTATGCTATGTTCTGTAAACAACATTGTGGATGGCGCAGAATAGGAGCAGAAGCGGTGGAATTTAAATTCATCTATTAATGCTTTATGACAACTTTAGTTATATGGCCTATGATGAGAGTCAGTTGGTTGGACGCACCACAGCCCGACAGCCAGATATGCTCGTGTTGAGTGCTCGGATCTCATGGTCGTGACATAGGCATATGGAAGGAAAGTGTAGCAACGCAGAATGTGGGATTTTCTGCACCCCAAAAAAAGGTATACGGCCAATATTAGCTAGACTAATTAATATTTAGCTGCAAGAATAAATATTGATAATGTTTCTCATCTATTTCAAGAGAAAAACTAGCAAACTATTTTCGTAGGGGCGCGTGATATGAATAGGAAAATTGATTATACCTAAAATGGAACCTTGACCCTGTACCTACCGGCGTTTTTCCTTTCCTGAACAAAAAAACAATGCACCAATGAAGCTTTAAGTTTGAAACAAACAACAAGACACTTTAGATGATACCTTCCCAGGTCGGGACAACAAAATGCCAAGACAAGTCTAAGTTACGAGGAAATATTTTATAACTTAAGCCGCATAGTTAACTGCGAATGTTCCATCAACACCAGAGGAGATTCTCAACAAAGGCTGTGTTAAAGGATACACTGAGCGTTAGAATACGCTTTGTCGACTTTACGTTATGTTTGCTTTGGACGCGCCTTTTCATTGTTAATGAACGCTGAGCGGTGAGCTTGCAAACAATTAGAATATTTATTTCATTAGCCATTCTAGCAGTTCAGCTTACTTGAAATATTCAGAAGGTGGACGAAAGTCGGTAGTTTAAAACAAAAAGTCCTTTCTTTTTAATGTGGCTTGAAAAACAGGGTTGTCAATTTGTCTATAGACATGTATATTCCCGTAAAACAGTCTTTGTATGAAGATATTTATATATATAGCAAAAGAAATGTCTCTATAGAGTCTTCGTATAAATTTTTAGTTTGCAAATTAGGCTTAGGTTCAGCTGAGTACATGAGTATTTTATGTATATTGTAGGTTTGGACTGTCTGTACTGGGAAAGATTTCATTTTTTATTTCGTGGGTTTTTCTTTGAACAATTTAATAGGCTCACGTCACGTCACTTACATATCAGATGAATAATAATGGTTTAAATTAGTCTAATCTTTATGAAATTCTACTATCATATTATTAGGAGGAACCTTCATCATATCAGCCAAAAGACTGCCGAACATAGGCCTCCTCCATAGACTTCCACGGGGAACAGTCGTATGTCACCTGCATCCCAAGATTCCCACACTGATGGAAGTTGAATGGAGGAACCTTAGTCTCATTTCATTCTAAAATTTTGATACCTTTTTTATAAAGTACACATATCTTGGACATAAAAGATAAAATTAGGATTTAAAAGTAAGGAATAAAAAGTACAAATTGATGTGACATAACGTAGTGTAAGCATTCAACTCAGTAACTGACATTCGATTAACTATCTTCGCTTACACCGCAAAAGAAAAAAGTAACGATAATATTATACTCGAACGTAGCCCAATAAAAATAAATGATATCAATTTATATGATAGCGTATATAACATTATAGCAAATCAGTGTGAGCTAGACGGCAACAGTTGTGAAGAAAATAATGTCACAGAGTATTTTATTCCTAAATGTGGACGAATATTTGTACGCATTAACATCTATTTAGATTTAGATTTTTCTCAGTAAGAGTTTACTTTTAACAGAAAATAATCTAGACACTAGATATATCTTTTAACGTGGCTCACAATAAAATAACCCTAAGGATAACCCCTGAATAGTGTTCATTCATCTCCATACGTCCAAATACGGGTAATTTATCACGCAATGTCATGAAGACAGAACAATAAACATGCTTTCGGAATCCTGACGGTGAATCTACCGGAGTCGCAGATGGAACCCGCTCGTCGATAAATCCATACAGTGCACAAACCTGTTCCCACATTGGAAGGAAACTGTTAAATCTGCAAACCTCCACTGCACATCCTCACATCAAAACTATAATTACAATCGATTCACACACACCCGACTTTATAATTCAAACCCATTTATTTCCTTATTTATATTCTTATTCCTTCTTTTACACTTGTTATACGTAGCTCACGTACAGATAATACTACAATGAGGCATACAAATTATCGCTTGTGCCGATGTCTTGCACGTTAAAGTCTAAATCGGCAAGTGTGATTCAACACTAGCTGCTAAAATCAATCTTATTGATGAGAGTTGAAGGTCGATTATAAAAATTTCAAGGTCGGTTATTAAGGACCTTCTCACTTTCACCATAAGGTCAGTGGTCGGCGAATAACTCGCTAAGACATGATCATGACTTGTGAGCTTATACTCCACACCTCGTTACGTGTTAACAGGCACATTCGCTCACGACGCGATATTTATCCGGAGAACTTCAAAACACCCCGGCCCAACTGCATTCATGTCGAAATGTTGTAATGGGACCTACGTGATAGGGTAAGGCGAACGATTTTGTTATTATAAAACGTTTCACTTAGGACAAGATCTTGCAAAATTACTTGAAAGCTTTGAAATAATTAACAATACGAGTATCTTTAAACCCAATAAATTATCTTCTAAAATATATAGTTTTAATTGAAGTATTTTTAATGGTACACATTAATTAAACGTTGTTCGTAGTAAAGTCTTTGATGTTATAAATTAAATATTGATAAACAATACAAAATGTTTCCGGTGCTGCTGAGAAAATTACATCAGTTTTATAGTTGACATTTTACGATAGATGTAAGTCACGTGTTTTTCTTCAAGTCATGGCATCAAGACCTTGGTTTTGAAACCCCATTTCAAATTTAGGTTACTTTTGAAGAAGATTTACTGTGCTTTTTAGCTCGAACTTTGTCGATCACCGTTTGAAACTATGATAATTTATTAAGTTCATGAAATGTTTAATGTAAGCTCTTTCACGGAGATTGGCGTGTACATGAAACTACGATGGTGTTGGTTTAATTGGAAACTGAGATATTTTCTTCGAAAGTGTGTAAGTGTAATCTACTGTTTTCATAAACAAATTTTAATAAGCTCTTCATTTTCTTGGAACTGCCAGAGTGCGAAGAAAAGTTTAAATATGATTGCACTGTTTATGTTTCTTCTTCGCGGTTGGGAAGTTTCCAGTTCACTTTATAACTTCTATGTACCTACTAATGGACAACCAATGTTAGAATATTTCACGCGTAAAAGATGAAATAAAGTTGAGTAAGATATTTGGGTGAAAAAAAAAAGAACAATACATAATATAGAAAAAGTGAATATAAAACCTATAGCTGGGTTTCGTTTCTAAATATGAGAATTGTAATAGTTACATGACATAATACAATAGATGCTTGGTACTCAATGTATAACTTGCATCACTGGACTTTCGTAGCCAGTTTAAAAACACGCATGAGGTTTTTATTATGACTTTATTCAACAAAAACACGTGAAGTTTCTTGAATTAGATTTATTCAATATGATGTAAAATTTTTAGGCATTTGACTTTTGTCTTTTGTTAAAGGCGAACGGCAGGCGTGTATGGGAATTTCGTACAGGCAATAAAATTCGTGTCTTGGGTTATTTATTGTTTTAGTCGGTAGGTAATATGATAGAGAACTCCTTTTTAAATTCTTAGATTTTTAGAAGTTGGGACGAAAAAGTTATAACCAGTTTTATTTTTTAAGGTTATGTACTAATGTACCAATGTAGATTGTTACATAAACATTGTATTGGTTATAAACTAAATGTCCTAGATTGTTTTTTGCTATCATTGTAGTTACCATTAAGTAGGTAGATTGAAAAGAGGATCAAACCTATTCAATGGGGTTCGTTAGGAGATACCTTTGTCCAGCAGTGATGGGGTTTTAAGTGTAGGTAAATAAAACAATACTTTGTTTTTTAAGTACATTTATTTTATCTATTCAATTCTTAATATTACTTCATCTAAAAAGGGGGCAAGTCGGGTAATACCCTCATGGCGAGCATAGCTTAGGTACCAAATTATGCTCATTACAAGTGAGCAGCATCCCACTGTTCTTAAACCTGCAATACAGTTACAGCAATAACTTCTGATTGCTTCCCGACCATTCATATTTATTTCTGCCACAATAAATACAAAATATGTTTAGCGGAAGAATGGCAAAGAAGTAATGTAGTTACTTATATCAATTTAGTAATGTATACTCATTTTATTTCATTATTTAAATTAAATAAAAAGAATTAGGTAATAATAGCAGAAGAATGTAATGTTTATTATACCTAACGTGGTTGGATCCATGTAGAAATTGTAATGGCCACTCGTTGTGTTTTTGGATTTGCCCCTTCAGTCAAAATCCTGCGCCGACTAATTCTTAATATTGATCGTCCGCATACAACACAAACTCTGTGATGGCCAACTCGTCTTCTCTGCATATTATCAGATGAATGTGAGTGTGTAACTAGCTGCCAGCATGCATGGCAAACATGGTCAGCAGGTGTTATCTGGAAACAATGAAGTGATCTGAAGAACTTTTCAACATTATTTTATAAATACTTTACTCTCCTTTTCAGCAGTCACACTATCGGAGTAAAACCTATTCTATCACTCTTAGACAAACCAAGTAAGATCCATATATAACAATTTATATGTTATTAGCAACCCTGTTGCAGTAGCTACCCTATATAGTACCTGTGAAGAGTTTTAGCAGACAAACATATTTTAAGTTAGTATGGTGTGGTTTAAATGGTTACTTTTCAATAGGTACGTAAAACTTATTGCAGAGTTCGTCACTGGCCCACTCATATGCAGAATATTATTCTTAAACTAGGTAAACTAAGTACGTAGTGGTACTTACATCTCTAGGATATGTCTACAGTCGAATAGTATTGACAAGAGCTTCACTCTCATCAGATAAAGCGTGCCTTCTTATTCGGGACAAGCGCACGTTACAATTGACATATTGCAAACTCGTCATTGTAAACTGGAGCTCGTATAAACACACAGCATAGTTTTAAAGCGTCTTTTCGCGAAACTACTATCTACTAGCAATGCTCAACTCAACGTATATACGGCCAGATCGCCAGATAATTCGCTTATTTACTTTGAATTGATGGAGTCACTTAAAACAAACCACAATCCAAAACAGCAAACAAATACAGAACAGAAGAACTGTCAACTGAACTGATTATTGAATGACTTGATCTGTCAATAGTGTCAATAAATAATTGCCACATGAACAAAAAAAATATATTGATAAAAATCATTCCTGTCAATAAATCGTTAACTATTTGATTTTATGCAAAAATTATGCATTCTTAGGTTTAGTACAGTACCCGGCGATAAATAGCTTTTATATTTAATGTTGATTCTATTTCTAAATAATTATTTATCATTTCGATATTTGTGTTATTTTACGTATGGCAACTTCTAAAAACATAACTGCGTTTCGTTTACGCTTTTACTACGTTTTTATATAAAAATATTTTTATTGATATTACTAATAAAGACGGACTTACAAAAATAATACAAATACGTGAAAACAAATGACTTAGTTGCTTGCATAAGTGATACAAATCTTATAACAAAACAACAACAAAAGTATGCGGTACGACGTCTGCCTTTCGCCTTTTGGTCTTTAGAACCATATTTTCATCTTTGACCTTTACTTAGGAATGAAAAGGTTAGGATAGACGTCAACAACGACCATGGAAATAAAATTCAACTGAAAAACTTCGTCAGTTATTTTTATTCGTGGTTCCTCGTCAGATTGACACAATGATCGACATGTTCACAAAACATCGTTCCTCGCTAGCTTTTAACCTCGTTCATTCATTCCGTTCCCGACTTAGAAGTTTGTTACAATGCGTTTCGTTGTCCATTGTCGACTTTGATCTACTGTTTTGAAATCGTAGCGGATCCTGTCCAATTTGTGTTCCTATTCATTTTGCTTGACATTCCTCAGAATTTGTGTATCAATTTGTATTGATACACAAATTTAGCTTTGTTATACATAAATCTATTTGATTTGATTGAAGGGGTTTGTTTTGTGTTATCAAAGGAATGAGTTTGATTTTAGAACTGAAAGCATTTGATTGTTGGGTACCTAATGATGTAGTTACTACTTCGATTTTAAAGTCTGTAATACCAATAAATTTAAATTTACTATACCTAACGCATAAGTGTTTGTTGGCCTTAAACTAACTTATTATATTGCGAAGTATCTGGTAGCAAAAATTATTCAATATAGCTGTAATGACATGAAGACCGAAATAGATCTGTTCAAATTATCTGACACGTTCGTTAGCCAATCATGATTTTATTTGTTTGTACCTACTCTAAATGTTCAAATTTACTTTTTTCACTGTCTTGGGTACGTGATTATCGTATTCCAATAGGTTTATAGACTAAAAAACTGTAACAGTAGGTCCTATTTCTGTACCCGCAGAACTTTTTCTTGTATAATAGCTACAGAAAACAATAAGAAGATCAGCTGAGTGATGCTTTAAGAAAATCAGTAAACATAATTTTGGCGACAACTTGAGGTAATATAAAGTATTTGTCACCCTGAAACTGAATAATTCATGTTCCAATCTTGCCTACCAAAAATAGTACCGAGCAACTACATTATAACCCAAAGATACATAGACTAATAAAATATTTTACAAAGAAGAACACTGCAAGGATATTAATCTTCAATACATTGCCTAAACCCTCCAAGAGGATGATAAACAGGCCTTTATGTTTCGCGCTCGGCATAATTTTACTGCTCTATAAATGAAGATAAGATTGCTTGGACCTCCATTTATCCGTCGACGTTCACGCCAGTACTTGTTATGTTTTTATTCTGCAGAGATTGATCACCTAAATGAATCGCTGTTGGTCTAGAAGGTACTTCGAGTTTCCATCGATACTCTAACGTATTTGATAGGCTAAGTCCCGTGTGGTTAGCAATTTTATTTAGCTTTATTAAAGAAACTTCCAATTAGCATACCAACTAAACGGCAACATTAAACTAAGTAAATTCAATGGGCCATGTCGTCTAAAATTAATTTAAGTAGTAATTTTAATTTTAAAATTGATAGAAAATCGTAGTAGTCTGTTTTTTAATCTCAGAGACTAAAGTGACATTACGTGGGATACCAGTTTTTTGGATTTGTTAAATAGTAATGTGCCTCTATCGAAAATTATCGCTAATAAATTGAAGTGTCGGTTTTTTACATTAAGTTATCCTGAAAAAAATAGAAGGTCTTATTTAAAACGTAATAATCATGAGTTGGATTAGGTAGAGTTTTGAAGGACTAAATAACGACAGCGAAATCAACATAGTTTTCTAAAACTTTTTTACAGCGATTGATATAGTTTTTCTAATACTTTTTTACCTCGTTGGAACATAAGACTAAATTTATTAAAGTCCTTTCTTAGTTTTTTTTTTGGTAGGTAATTTTACGTCATTTGGTACTTAAAACTTTACGACGACTTACCTTTCATAAACTTTGTTGTGCATTCGGACTATTTTAATTAATTTGGGCTTTAATAAAATTGTACGATTTGGAATTGAAAATTTTTAAGCTAATCGTCTAAAAGTTACGATTCAACAAACCGGTATCGTAGGTACAACCCTATACAAAAAAGCTGGTATCATTATTTGTAATTTTGACAGTTGCATGTGTCAATCTAGTCTCTGAATTTAAAAAACGGACTTATAGTAGAAATGAAAATGACTGAATAAAAAAAAACAAAAAGCTGGATTAGATAGGATATTTCGTCAAAATTAAACCAAACAAGACGACCGCATCGTCAACCAACCGTATGAGTGATACCTTTTCTACTGTTCTATGATTAATCCGAAGAATGAGACTACAAAGCTATCCTATGGGATTAACGCATGCTGATGAGACGCTGAGGTCAGAAACAGTTACAACGTACGTGGAACATATGAACCGTATGTGAGCATAAATCAACTCCGCACTGAGAATTTATTAGGTTCGAGTTAGGAGATCTGGGCGATATGTTTATGCATATAATCGATGCAAAACCTGGTATGGATTGGGAAATGAATATTCATTAGAATGAAAACGATGATAAACTATTACTCGATGGCAATTTAAATGCGTCGGATCATGCAGTCATGATCAGAATAATGTAACGAAAATTGGACAGGTGATTTCAATAGCAATTTATGTATTAAAAATCACATATTTCTTAAAGAATTTAACTATGCACGTTACTACAAAATAAAAATAAATGTTAGTGACAGCCCGATTTGTCGAAAGCTTGTGTCATTTCCATACATTTTGTTTCTGTTCGTTTGTTAATTCGAAGTTAGTCAGTTTCTTTTTTTTTATAGAAAACATGTATCTTGTAGCTTTGCTTTAGTCATTTAAGATTTTTACCCAATTTCTCGTTCGCCTGTTACTTGTAATCCGTCACTTTGCCTCCCTAGCTTGTTATCTAACGTCTTGCGTGATTCCCTCGGCCTTCATTACAATTTTCGCATACGGATAATAAACAAACTCCAATCGCCCTATGGAACTACTCTTTAATGAGGGGTACGATATTGCTCCAGCTTGCAGGTTCATATTGAAGATTTACGAGAAGAAGCCCATTAGAGTGCAATATGATGCAATTTGTATGTTATAGGCCCAACTAGAACAACCAGTACAAATATGTTGTAACTTGTAAATTACTTAATGTACCTACAGTGTGACATCATACGAGTCATACATCATCATACTATCTTACACAAAATGTATTATTTTTGACATGGAAATTGCTAAATTCTAACAAAATAATTATAGCCTCCGTTAATTTTCTGTGTAGCTTACTCTCATTATCCAACTCCCAGAATTTTGATTACAAGCTAATTTGAGCTTTCTCGTGAAATTTCATTACGACATCGACTTTAAGCGGGTTGTATGTTTTTAAAGGCGCATTTTGGTCACACTAGAAAGTGAAATTTGGAAAACTCGTAAAGATTCTCAGTTAGCAATGACGATAAAGTTCGTGAGGAGCATCAAAGTCACAATTTCCGTGTTAATTCACAGGAGATTATCTCTCTAAGTCTCTAAAGTTTAGGAATTCTCGGTTATCATGTTGCGAGGAGGAAGTTTGGTGGATTGAGGCGAATCCCCTCGTTGATGAGCAAGTACGCAACTGTATACCGACTTCCTGTTGCGAACATTGGATATGTGTAGATACGGCCTTTAGTTTCCAACTCGATTTAGGATTTTCCATCAGAAAAGCATATTTTTAAAACTTAAAAAGCTACAATAAAGTATTCTACCTAACAAAATATTATAATCGTAGTTTAAAATATAAATTCAAAGTTTTATAGTGTAAAACATAACTTATGATATACATAGTATGTATTCAAATTTAGTAAATTTAATGCATAGAATTTAGATAAATACCTAAATTACATACATCTAAATTAGAATGAAATTTACTCACTGTATCACATAAATTGTAGAGAAAATTTTTAAAAACCTTAAAGAGACAATGCAGTTGGTATCACAGCATCCATTTAAATGATAAACTATCAAGTAGAATAAATAACATAAGAAAAATAAAAAGTACACAATAGCGTATCCACATTACTATTCATAATAAAGCAACATGATACAGCAGAGGGCAAGAAGCAACGCAAGGTGAGTTTGAAATATTGCTCAGAGAGGTAAGTACACACCGTGTGAATACTTCATGTTTGTGCTAAAACATTTGCTTAATATCACTACTAGAGTTATTTACGGTACCTGGAACACTCTGTGGAAATGCGAAACGCGCTTTAAGCAATTATAATTATTCTACTACTGTTTTCTCTACTTAAAACAAACTTTTACTTTACTAAAATCGTATTTTTAGACTCACGTTATAATATCCTTACTAATATTATAAATGCCAAAGTAACTCTGTCTGTCTGTCGCGCTTTCACGGCAAAACTACAGAACCGATTGAAATTAAATTTGGTACAGAGATAGTCTAGAGCCTGTGAAAGGACATAGGCTACGTTTTAATGCGAAAAAGGCCTATAAGGGTTGAATTTAGGAGATGAAAGTTATAAGAAATACCCAGGCCACATGGGCGAAGCCGCTGGCGGAAAGCTAGTATCTCATAAAACTTTGAATTTGAAAAACACGTTAAATATTACGTGTTACATCATTAATAAAATGGAGTTAAAAACAATATTTCATATCCTGTGTCGACAATCAAATAAATCGTAACCCAACCTCTGCTAGGGAGGCTACCAAAAGTAATATGACAGTCGTATTAATGCGCCCAGTGATTTAGATATCGATAACAAGCCACAATAAAAACTTAAAACGACGCGCCAAACGAAACCTTAGGGGCAAAAGTTTAATGAGGAAAAAAATAAAAATCAACATCCGATTCTCGGACCCACACAAGACGTTTATTACGCATTTGACATAATAAAGATTAGAGGCCATATTTGTAATTAATGAAATCAGTTTCGATTTAAATAAACGTCGTGTGTAATCAAATTCGGTTTGGGCGGCGCAACCGGCGCTTTTGACATACAATAATCGAACTATAAAGTCGAGGATTTATCTCGAAGTTTATCTTTATCTGTTTCAATTGACAGATGTTCTATTCGATTGATGTGTGGTAATGCAAACTGCTATTAATTTATCGGCAAGTTTAATGACCAGAGCGACGTTCTACCGGTCGTAATGTATTGATCGGTAACTGCTTAAATGGTTGTAACTGTTTTACGATAGATTTACTTTGACATTGTTAAAGGGTAATATTGCAGTTTTATTGACGTTGGTTGTGGTTAAAATCGCTTAAAATTGCCATTGAGTAGGCTCACAACACTTGAGGTTATGGACCGTGTATTGCAAACCGTATGTTTCTACGACTTGTGTTGCTTATTTGCCATTTATTACTTATATCAAGAAGATTTTCAATTGTTTTTCTGAAATAAAACCATGTTATCATTCATAATTTATTGTAAGTGATTTGTGATTTCATTATTTCACACACTATCGTGATTACTTTCGTTGTCTCCAGATTTAAACGCCAAGAATTTTAAGATTTACGCTGGATTATAAAAGAATTACTATCAATAAATTATGAACCTTAAGCCAGTACGATAAGTTATAGATTGGACTGATCGTGAAGACAAACATAAACTTTTTTATAAATCAATGGTTATTTTGTGATGTGGCGGGAGTGCCGCAGGCTTTCAGATGTTATCAGTGGCCACCGGTAATGAGACTTGGTGTTAGTCGGATGGAAACAGAGGGACATGTATTTTTAATTCCTATTTTCGAAACTAAAAGACACGGGGAAGATTTGGAATATAATGATGCGGAGGACATAGTGAAATAAATTTAGTTGGAAACCAATTTTTGTTACACAAATTTCGCTCAGAATAATGGAAGATGAACAGATAAGTAAGTCATTTACATACTGTATGAATGTTTTTATTCCGTTGTAAAAAATATAATCAATCACAACAATTACTTATGTAAGTCGATTGGATTAAAGTTACGGCATTTATAGTACTGAGAGCGTCAAAATTGCTTGATCCAATTAGACGAGACACATTTCGTTACATTAGCATTCGATTACATCGCACCGATTACCCTCCCCAAGTATCGATCTTGATAAGTCACTAATTAAAGAATCAGTCGCTCATAATGTAATGTAGCCGAGTTCCGATGATACGTCATTTTGTAATCGAGAGCTCGTTGTGCAATCGTGTAAATGGATCGATTCGGACTACCACTATAATTAGCTTCTTCGGCGTAGAGCACGAGCTTTCTTTAGAATTGTTTTGTTATTTGACTTTTTTTTACCAACCACATCATACCTATTACGTTACGTTGCTGCCACGTATTCTGTTTCACTTTCAAATACAAATAATTCTGGATGCATTTGATGGAAATTGTAATTAGAACCGGATAATGATCATACTCTTTGAAATTGTTTTAGTCTTCATTCATTTGAATAATTATTATTATTTTAATTGTATTAACCAAAGAGTGTCACCTAGGTCCAATGTTGGACAAATACCTACCCAAAAAATATTGCATCCAACAACGCCTATCGACCTTTAACCAAGTTGTTTGTCCATCCCATTGGAGGCAGGCCAAAGTAAGCAGTATGTACATACAAAACTTAATCACTCATCATCATCATCAGCTTATATTCTAGTGCTACTGCTGAACTTAGGTTACCTCTCAAGTTATACGCCACAACGCCCGATCTTCGGGCTTTCCTCAATCTATAATCTATACTTATATATATTATAAAGAGGAAAGATTTAATTGTTTGTTTGTTTGTATTGAATAGGCTCCGAAACTTCTCAACCGATTTGAAAAATTCTTTCAGTGTTAGATAGCCCATTTATTGGGGAATAGGCTATATACCATCACGCTACGACTAATAGAAGCGGAGTAGTAGCAATGAAATATGTTGCAAAAACGGGGGCGAAATGGTTATCAAACCACGCGGGCGAAGCCGCTGGCGGGAAGTAGTAATATTTTAAAGAGGAAAGATTAGATTTTTTGAATTGAAAAATGCTTTCACCATTAGAAAACTACATCTTTACCGAGTAACATCTAGGCCAGGGATGGCGAACATTTACTCATCTGTGTTCTAATTTTTATAAAAAAAAAATTGAGACCGTGACGTGCCGATATACAATCTTAATTCAGTAATTAATGGGGGAAAGAATATCGATGAGGCACCTAAAGCCCAAAGTTTAGTGCCCAAAATATTTTGACACGTGCCAGCAATGGCACGCGTGCCATTGGTTCGCCATCACTGATCTAGGCTATAATTTATAAGTAAGTAATACCCAGACCACGCGGGTGAAGCCGCTGGCGGAAAGCTAGTCACTCATAAAGAAACCTAGTTGATAATAATGTAGTCTGAACAGTTTTAAATAAATATCCTGGGACATTTTACACAGCACCATCTAGTCCCAAACTAAGCAGAGCTTGTACTATGGGTACTAGACAATGGATATAATACTTATATACTTTTTTTTTGTAAATAAATACTTAAATACATAGGAAACACCCAGACAAACACAAACATTTATATTCATCACATAAATATTTGTGTCTTGTGGGAATCGAACCCACGACCTCGTGATCAGCAGTCCGGTACTCGAACCACTAGACCACAGACGTCGTCAAACAATATCTACCATCACATACCATCACATAATATCTAGTAACTACAATTGAGAAGCTAAGCGCAAATACACGCAAAAATACGCAGAGTAAAACCAAAAAATCCTATACAAGCAGTAATGAAGAAAATAATTAATTTAGCAGTAACCTCGATACAATTAATTTAGTTTTAATTTTCCTACAGGCACCGTGGAAAACTAACGTTCTGCCCGCAACCGCTCACAGCTGTTACTTGACGTCATTATTAAATGCTTTTCAAGAACAGGTGTTGATATTAACGAGGGTGAACGTTTAATTAATGAACACCAGTGGTAGTTCTTGTATGGATGATAGTTTAATATTGTTGGCGCCGTGTGTGATGTGCAGACACTGTTTTTGCTGGGTCGTCGGTTATGGCTTGCAAATAACCTAATTTCAAAATTATGATTTTGAATTTTAGCCTTAGGTACTGGTCATAAACGCGACTGCTACGCTTGAGGTTCTGGGCTCGATTCCCATGTAAAGCTAAGTGATGGAACATTAGTTCACCTCTGCCAAAACCTTTTGGGAATATATAATTATGAATTTTAAGTACTAAGTATATATTAATTGTCAGAGTAAGTTGATTTGACAAATGTTTCGAGCTAAAACTAATATCTACAGCAAAATTAACAAGAACTAAGTTATCTTACAATTTAAGAGCTTATGGCAATATTAGAGTAGTTAAAATAGTTACTCAGAATCTGTTGCGAATTGATTATAAATTAATGAAAATATTAGGTACTAGCTTTTTGCCCGCGATGTCGTCCGCGTGGAATAGTTACTTTGTTCCATATGAACTTCCCCTATTTCACCTCTACATAGGTCGAAATTGATTAATTATTTTGCCCGCGGCTTCGCTCGCGTTAAGAAGTATTATTATTAATTAGGTATATTTTTTGCGGCTTTAGTTTTGTTTAGCGTGTGTAAAAAACTGAATAAACTAATACATTTACATCCTCCATCATCCCTTATTTTATCCCAATGGGGGTTGAATTTATCAAAATCCTTCTTAGGGGATGCCTACGTCATAGTAGCTATATGCATGCAAAGTCTCAGCCCGATCGGTTTAAAATTGACAAAGTTTCATACAAACTTTCATCCCGTATTTTATCCTTTTGGGGGTAGAATTCCTCAAAATCCATTCTTAGCGGATGCTTACGTCATAACATCTACCTGCATGCCAAATTTCAGCCCGATCCCTCCAGTGGTTTGGGCTGTGCGTTGATAGATCACTATGTCAGTCAGTCAGTCAGTCAGTCAGTCAGTCAGTCAGTCACCTTTGTTTTATATATTTAGATAGTTACAAAATGTAGTTACAGATGAAAAAAATATTCTGTTATGATATTATAATTTCTTATCAATTATTTTCATTAATGAAATAGCTAGTTAATGCTATAACTTTTAACGTGTTATAAGCGACGAAGTCTTACTCGATCAGATATTATTATAAACAAACTTTAGCGTTAGCCATATTAATTTTGAACATAGTGAATTTCCGAGCACATTATATGATATCACGTAGGCAGAACTAAACTAATAATGAACTAAAGCTCGGAACTATCTAGTACTCAACTTCCTATGTTTGAGTATGCACTAAGTAAAGATCAGGCAAAGTAACGAGAAATAGCCATGGGCTATTTTGCGAAGCTAACAGGATGCACTGTGGAACTAATTTTATAATGATGGTAGCAAAATAAGGGAGTACGGTCTTTAAGATTTTTTTTCACTGCATTTGCTTCTTGATGTTTATGCAAAAGCAAAACTTTCAATGAAAATTCTTTATAAAATATTTAAAGGCATGATCATAATAAATAAAAACATATTAGGTACCTCTACATCACAATTAAAATTATAGTCATAGCTGATCATTGCTGTCATATTGCGATGAATGTTACTTTGTTCAAGTTTGTACGGGTAGTTCTGACTGTGTGACTATTTTACAACAATATCTACTATTTTAGGCATAGCATACCCACATAAATACCAGAACACATCCATTACTGAAACGCGTATCTCAAACCAGAATCATAAATAAACCTGCCTTACATTTCCATTTTTTTCCATTTGTCCGTTCTATAAAATGATATCATACATTGGCCAGCCACGATCCATACATAAATATTCCACAACGAAACACAAATTTCTCGGAAACACTGTTTCTACGAAATAAGTCACCAGAAATCATGACTGGTGTACTGGCACGTTTAAACAGGGGCCTTAACAAGCTGAGTACACAGCCTAATGATCAGTTGGTGAAATATCTAGATGTATTTAATTGGATTTCGTTATGTCTCAAAAGTGGCAGAGTGTTCGCAGGTGTATAGCGCACGGAATATAGATGGTTTGTGATTTATGTTGCGGTACACGGAACTGGTGACACTGGAAGAGATATCAAATATGCTTAAGATTAAATACACGTCTTTATTAGGAATAGCTTCAGAGCAGACTGACAGCATGGTGGCAGAGACTGGAAAGTGTCGGTTTGAAAGTAAGCAGAGCCAAGGCAGAGTATCTGTTGTGCGATTTCGGCGGCCTTTCTAGTCCTGCTTCCATTACTTTGGGTGGCATGTCCTACCAGTCTGTTTCGACTTTTGACATCTCTGGTTAGTGGGCCGTTAAGAAGAGGGATAAAAGACTACATGCAGCGGAGATGAGAATGTTGAGATGGATGTGTGGAATGAATAGAATGGACAAAATATGAAACGAATATATTAGAGGAAGTTTAAAAGTGGCGAAAGTGACGGACAGTTGAAGGGGAATCGTTTGTGTGAGTATGGGTACGTGGTGAGAAGGGGTTAAAAGAGTGATGACATTGAATGTTAAAAGACGGAGGGATAGAGGAAGCCAAAGAAAAGATGGATGGTGTTAAGGTCGATATGATGGAAAAGGGAATTAGCAAGTGACGGCTAGCAGGGATGAATGGAAGAAAAGGATAGGCTGCGCCAACCCCAAATAAATTGACAAGAAGATGATAATTAGGTATGATTTTACTTAATTTGCAAAACCACCTCTGGGTTGCTTTATAGTGAGAAGGGTCTTTTGAATACCAGGAACGCCTCTGGTTTTTGCAGGTAATATAACATATTTTTGTTGTGATTTATATTGTTTAACAATTGACACGTTATGATTAAGATACTTTAATTTTCAGTCACGGTAAGGTGCATATAAATTAAGGTAAAACCAGTAAAATCCTTTCCAGTAAAACACGCATCTTGAACATAAAAGGAGAAATGAGTGCATCGCAAGCAAAGATCGCGCGACGTGGGAGGCTAGGCTTAAACAACATCGTTTCAATATTCTTTATAACACCTAAACGCCCTGTTTTCCATTATTTATAGGACAGGAAAATATGCTCGCAAACATCGTTGTTTCGAAGAGATATCGGGTGTTCTAGTTAGAATTTTAGTATCTGAATCAGGTGGTTTTTGCAATTTTTTAAGAAGTTTGTCTTTATCTTTGTAAGACTATTTTTATAAAGTTATTTTTGTATAAAAGCTTAAATACAGTCTTTTGTTTTTCTTTTACAAAACGTACAAGAAACACTAGTAGCTTTCAAGTCATGTTTATCCCAACATTGATATGCAGAATTCTTTCAAACGCCCTATACGTTGACCACGACCATTCAATTGCAAAACAAACACCAAGATGTCCCGTCAGTCTAAATCGTAATAAAAAACCACTACTACTTTTGCCGCCGACACAAACCTACGTAAAACACCGAAGCTCGTCGGGCGACGATAAATAAAAATAGCGGCCGTAGCATATTGCCTTATACGACGGAGGAGCCCTCTTGTCACTTGGCACGGTACTTAAATCAGCTGCCAATGCGCTGCCAATGCACCTGTGGAAACGTCGATTATGCAAATGGTAGGGGCTCTTTTAACTAAACACCGCGCGGTGTTGCAAAACGTTCGATTCAAAAATTCCTTTTGATATTTTTTCTTCTGGTTTTCTCTTCAATGGTACTTATTTTCTGTAAGTCGTAAAATACGTCAATTAAACTACATACATGCACGGGTGAATTGCATTTATAATTTTTAATTATTTTTAATTTAAATTGCTAAAATGTATGAATTTTTCAATGACAGACATTATTATATATTATATTATATACCTATAAAACTGTTAAATCCCAAATATTTAAGGCGATTTTCTTATAAAAACAACTAAAATGGCATTATGAAAATTAAGCTAATCAAAATGAAATTATGCGAAGCGTACTCTGAATTTGGCACAAATTAACTACCGTTCTTAGTAATTTTCTCATAATAATTAGATATTAACTTAATTTTATTCCCGGGAAATGGTCGATAACGTAATTGGCACACAATTCGTTTGAAAACGCCAATTGAATGGCGAACGGTCCCAAAGGCACTACAGAATCCTGGCTTTATTCCACGTCGCTATTTTATATTCAAATTTCCATTAATTTGGAACAACTATGGAGTCGAAAAGAAAAAGGTCACCATATAAAACGGTGTAAAAAGATCATCAAAGTTCAAGCCTAATTGGTCTATTGATCAGAAAAGCGGCTGCTGAACTCTAGTCTCCGTGTTCGATACCTACGTCGAGCAAAGTTTTACTATGAAATACTCAGTGGCCGCTGTGTCTTTTCTAAAATATATGAACAAATATATTAGATATTATAAAAAAAATAAACTGTGGTTGTACACAAAGTACACTTCTGCCTTATCTTTTGGAGATAACGGTTTGATGGTATGTTTGTTACAAAAAAGTGAAATCTTGGAAACGTTATATTTTCGAAATGTTTTTCTGATTGAGGTTTTCATATACAAATGCACGTTTATTTGACATTCAAAAGTGCACAAAAGTTAATTTCAAAGAAACGCGCTTTTATTTTCTTAAACGCATTTAAAGCTAATAAATTCCTGAACTCAAGCTATTATCAAATCGCACTGCATTTGCTTTACGATATCCTATCTAAAACAGAATTTCATTTAATAGCGCTATTAGCGAAAAATAATAGCAATAGTGTGGGCATTAAATTGCACGGAGCGTATTTAAGTGCTTTAAATGAACTTTGAATGCATTTTATTTTATCAACCGTATTTCTTCATTAGAATGATAATCCAATGTATAAAGAGTATTCTCTGTTTTACAGCCTCATCATTTAATTTATTGATGAGTGTCATTAGATCCGCCTTTTGCCTATGTTGCGGCGATGTTTCTTTTTATTGGTTCATATAAAGTAGAGGCTTAGTTGATATTATCGGCTGTAAAGAACGATGATATGGTTTAAAGATATATAGTATTTGAATATGTTGGTTAAATACCTTTAATTTTAACTGCCTCATTAGTTTAGTATGGCTATGGCCACTAAACATTCTGCATTTTTCCAAAAAGTGTGTTCCTAAACATTTTTGTAGCAGTTCCATGTTGATTCTAACAAGTACCTACCTAAAAAAGTTGAACAATTTAAAAAGAAAACATCAAACAGCTTTACCCACAGATAGGTACCAGCGGCTGGAACTTAGATAGTATTCAGAAATCTGAAAAATCTAACACATAATCAATTTATCATTAAGAAACCTATCTACCTACCTACCTATCGGTATTACCACAACATTAGTATGCGGAGGTCTGATAGCAGTTACTTCGTGTAAAGCACCGATTTATTCGGTCTCATCTAGTTAAATTGGAAATCTACCGCAACATAGTTAAGAAAAGGCTGAGCGAGGATTATGTGTGCTAATTTAAATTAAAGAGCTTCCTTGCTTTGTCAACAAAGCTAGCAGCGGATGAGATTAAGCATTCCATTACGCAGTTGGTCCCCACTCTCCGTCGCTATGATATACAAATAACGCAGTGTACAGCCACAACAGAACTTTTGATCCTGCTCCTTCGTACCGAGTAACGAGTTAGATTTGGCTCTCGTACAAAATGCAAACAAAAGAGATTAGTTTCTGGATTGCGTCGGTAGGCTACGTTCACGTTATTGCGTTTAATGAAGTCTGAATGGGACGTTCATTTTGAGGATACACAGTAATCCTAGATGTTCAAATGGTCTTTCGGGTCATTGAGGTATAGAAACTTCGTTCCAGTATAGCCAGAGCAATGATTTAATTTGTGTGGTTGGAGAAATACCTAGCTTGCGGCATATGCATTTTGGAACTATTATTTTCAAAATCATCATTGTAACAAGCTGATCTCATGCTTATGGGGCGGGGGAGGGGTCTCAGGGTTATGAACACAGCTACATTTTGTATGCTTCTCTTACCAATGCTCATACTTACTTCTTTCGTTAAATTCTGAATCGATTACAGAATTTATTGTTAATCATAGATGTTTAGTTGTCAGGCATATTTATTCAACAACGCATTAAGTTGAATGCGTTGATTGTCTGATGATCTACCTTGTTGATTAAACTCCTCAAGTTAGTAATACAGTTTGGTAAGCCATTTTGCAGTGCTCTAGAAATGATACCTCAATGTTTCGGATAAGGAACTTTCTAAAAATGACCACTTCGGGTGATTCAAATGTGGAACCGAATACGTTGATCCTGTATTATAATGGTGTATATTAAGCGTTCAAGTATCTTACTTTGGTATTCTGGGCACGTAATGTGTAAGAAAGATAAGTTGGGGAACTATTTGTATTGTAAGGTATAAGTAAGATGGAAATTATTGTTCAGTAACCGTACCTACAGAGTTTGTTTAAGTTAAGTATGTTTGTTTCTACTATAACGTTAACTTTCACACTTAAGAAAATCTCTTTGCCTAAGTCTCGGTTATTACTAATGTCGTTTTCAGCTAAGTTTAAGCTAAACCCGCTGGTCATTGTTACTCGCGTTCATCTAAGTTTTCTCGATTTTTACGTGAGATGAATCACATTAAAATTTTAATGTAGTACCTATATATTATTATGTCACTCAGGAATTATGTTGCTGTCTACTGGTGCAAGAATTTTCAAAATCCGTTAAGTACTTCAAGAGATTGCTTCATACAGAAAACCCACAAACTTTACCACTTTATAATATTAGTGTAGATTTCTTTAAATAATCCCACAGAAGATAAATTGCGTACAGATAAACTTCGATTGGTACTTTCTTTTCCATTATAAGAATATCAGTTCCCTCTGCCCTAACATTAATATCTATTAAGATAAACTAATTTAAATCACTTTTTTTCTAAACACGCACAGTTATCTATCGCCGAACAAAATGCGGGAACCAACAATTCATCAATCAAGACAAGGATATCTACTTAAAAACACATTAACTGACATCCTTAAATACACAAACTTGACCAACAGGTGCCTAGGTAACTCTCTCAAAACTTATCTTCATTCCTACATAATTGTTATTAACGAACTTCAACACACGATAAGGCGCCTCGACATTAAATTGTCAAGAAATCATTTAACTATCATTTATTACAGATGTACTAGTTACTTAAACCGAGAAAGTTCTAAGTAGTGGTCCAAAATACACAAATGGGACTTTGTCTAAATAAATAAGGGTAAAACAAACGATATCTGATTGTGAGTTTGAATATCTGGATTTAGGGCGGATGTACACGTGATGTGGGCTTGACACGGTGACGTCGTAATAACAGTCTGTAGGCTCGTTATAGAATAAAAACGGCATAGGTTATGCTTCGTTTACACCGGCCCCTGCCATGTAGAGACCGCCTATTTAACGATATATAGAGGATGTTTTAAATAGCCCAATATAGTCCCACGGTTGGTAGATCTTGGCGTGTAATGGTTACCATATAACGATCTCTGTCTAAACTAATGGACAACGGAAGTTTTTTTGTAGACGCCTCGAATATTTTTAGCTGTATGTTGGTATCATATATGCGAATAATATAATAATATGTACAGCTAATATTGACACATTGACACATAAATAATGGCCATTTTCACATATAAATAAAGTAGCTTAAAAATATTTCAAAATACCTGTAAAATAATTTAAAGCTTATTCAAGTCATTTATAACGTATCTTTGAGTCTATTTCTTAGAAGAAGGTTCTTTAAACAGGTAGTCCAAATCGATTTAATAATAACTGTAACTATAAATTAAGATATCTCAAGTTCAAGTTCAAATGTTTTTATTTCAAATAAGCTTTTACAAGCAATATGAAACGTTAAATGATTCTAGATGCACGGTTCCAAAAAGTTGGTCCTATGGAGAAGAATCCTAACCGGCAAGAAACTCCATGGACCCTCTTTTAAAATACACTGTTCAATGTACAAAAGTATACCATTACTTAAAACCAATAGAAAAATAAATAAGTATAAAATTAAGTTACCATTATAACCGTTCTTGAATGTAAATCGACGGCAAAGCGATCAAACTGAATATCTTATTCGCTCTTAAAGTCAATTTAAATATTTTATACCGAAGTTACGTTTGGGCCCGCCTAATGTCGGACGAAAGACGAAGAAAATTAAACTTGTTACTACATTACTCTAAGAACAGGTAACTTTTTAATTTCCCTAACAAAATTGTCATATTTTCCTTTGAGCAGTCCTAATGAAATCAACGGGAGACACAGTCCACTCTTTTCTTGTTAGCAACATTATTATAACATAACATCACGCCTGTATTCCCCGAATGAGCGACAGAAGTGTACTAATGTACACCAAAAGTTCGCGGGTATGTTTAAGTCCTTATAAGTTCTAATCTAAATTCCAAACACCAAGCTGTTTTATTGCAATTGCTTTTTACAGAAAAACCAAATAACACTGTTCGACTCGGAAACAGAACCCTAGTGTAGCAAATATGCTTACAACCACAAAGCCAATGAGTCAGTTTTATATTCACGAAACATAACATAACAGTTTTGTGAATGTTTACAATACGATCGCTACTCAAAAGACGTCCCATTTATTACATCTAACTTGATAATACTGGAATCTTTTGAAGTCGACGAAAGTCCCGCGTAAAACAAAGAGGTGGGCCCTTTACGACGCTCCTCGCTGAGGACGTCTGATAATTAACAAGTCTCAGATTTATTACGAGTTGAATTAGCTTTCAACGTTTCATATCATAATCCGAAAGCGTTTTATTGTCCCGAGCGCGGTGGATTCTTAGACTATGGTAATTAATTACATGTAACACGGATTAACGACAATTTTGAAGGGACTCTCAGTTGAGTACTTTTTGTAATAAAGACTGGCATTAAACAGAGAGTTTTGAGTTTGTATCACATTGTCAGCCAATTTGTGGTGACCTAAATAATTTGAGGAATGTTGGAATAAGAAGTTCAGTTCGAAGATTGATGATTCGGAAAAAAACACTTGTTATTATTTTAGCTGGAGCAATCCCCACTTAAAATGAGAGAGGTTAACAATGCCCACCACAGCATGAAGCAGCGCTCGGCGCCTACAAGCATTCCATTTTGTTTTGTATCCTCAAGCCAAATTAAGTCTTCGTAAAATAGAAATAAATTTTATAATGATTCGTTGCGTCTTCGTTGCGGACTTTTGTCATTACAGTTTGATAAGACCCTATATTATTTTAATGGAGTTAACTTATTAATTAAGACTGAGATACTCTGTTATGATTCGGAGTACATTTTATAGTACAAAATAATGATAAAGTAAGTTTATTATACGACAATGAAGTCACGTCCTATTATCACCCTTAAAGTACATTTTCTGCTTACCACGGAAACTATTTTACGACTCAGAAGAAGGTCGTTGGGAAGGCCTGATAACGCACAAACACATTCCGAAAAAACAATTGGGATAAGGTAATAATTGTTCCCGTCTTCATTACGTCACCAAAGTCGGTCCGAAAGGCATAAAAAGTAAACGTATTGCAAGAACGTCCTTCGCACAATATGTCAAAAATAGCCGTCATTGTTCTTCTGGTGTACTGTGCCCAGTAATTGTGTCAGTGACAGAATGTCCTCTGCCAAAAACCCAGAGAACTGGTTGGCCATAAAAGTCACATGTTCGTCGGGGGCTTATTACCGCAATAACAATTTAAGGAAGCCGAAAGGGTGGCGCGGAATTCTACGAAAACTTTTGTTTGCGTCTCAGTCTACCAAATTGTTTTATAAACAATGTTTACAAAACAGTAACTTTATGGTCCACTTGTTTTATCTTAGTTTTTCATTGCGACACTATTCTCTAAAGTTATTGTTTGAACAATTTTGTTTTGTTGTTGTTATGACTAAAAGTTTCACTTTTAGTGATTTTGTGATTGGAAACAAATGATTTTGCCTTCATTTACGATTTTACGATACTGAGTTTCGCTTTTAAATGTTTTTGGGATAATAAAAGTAAATGTTGTATGACCGATGGATTGTTTAAAAGTGAAATCCGTTGATGACTCAAAGCTACAAATAAGTTCGTTACGTGAAATGCAAATGGGATTGCAATTGCAATACAATAAAGAAGTGGATTATTGCCATAAAAATTATACGATATGGGTAAAGCAATTTGCGAGAATTATAACCATATTCGTAAATATTAATCACAGTAAATTAATAGATACCTGTTTGCCATTGAATGGTTTTATGATGACATAAAATTGAGATTGATATGACAAATGTAGGCACTGAACACTCACCGTTGATACTAGTAAATGTCAGCTTAACCTGCAAGGGATAATTTACGATAGGATATGTCGTTTCAATCGTGAGGTTTACGACGATACCTCATTTTCTATAAACTAACATGCTAAGCAATGATGTCTGAAATTATATAACACCTCTTTAAAATTTCTTGGAGTTTTGAAATACTACTACGAATAAAAAAAATCTAGGACGAAATGATGATACATAAAATATCACAAAAGCAGGTATCTAATGTGAGTGTATGTAGGTTCTCAATCGTATGAAAACTTTTAACTCAGATGAAAAAAAAACCAGTATATACCTAAAGTTTTAGCCAGCAATATAGTTTCAGTGTAGGTGTGTACATGAAAAAAAGGATTGCCCTTTATGGTGTTTCATCATCTAAATACATGATTTAAAATATAAATCTACCACGACTTCTTCTTATTTCTTTATTTTATTCTTAATGTACAAAGGCGGTCTTAATGTCTGAGGCATTCTCTACCAGACAACATTAGGGCGATGTAGAGACAAAATAGGTTGGTATCTTCCTAGTACCTACATTTTCTCGGATACGCACGGTAAAAATTTAACTATAAAGTTATGAATATAGCCTAAAACATGCAGTGGTACCAGGGGCTCAAAAGTCGGAAGAGCATCGTATGTCGTGACTGACTTTTGCCCTGAATATTTTACTTGGTGTGCCTGGCGGCGCCATCTCACCATACGAGCCTCGTGTCTGAAATCGCTGACGTTGTTGTGCTATGCGAAAAGAATTCATCGTTTTGCAACGCCATGTCTAGCGAGTAGAGCCTTTTAGTAAATATCACTGGAGGTTGAATAAAATAGGAGGTAAGATGTTTTTATTTTCTATCCGTTTCTAAGAATGCTAAGAATATTTAAGGCTTTATTGATTTTACTTCGAGCAGTTTAAAAAAATAAGTAGTAAAATTAAACGACCCGTCTTAAAGAAAAGTCCGCTCAGACTTCTGAACGTGATTTTTTAAGACTTTTGCAAACCATCTAAACGAATTTAGTTTTTTTTAACAAAAAGGACAAAATTATAATAAAAATCAAATAAATTCAGATATACCTAGAAGTAAAGCTTATTGGATTTCTCTCAAATCGCTCCTCTAGTTTAAATTTCAGTAAAATTTATTCACGAAATTACGAAAGCTTGGTACCAAAGCTTTTGATCCGTTTTTTATACGTGCTTTCTTTTCTTCGCCCAAAAAATATTTATTTGAAAATTAAGTCCAGCAACTGATGTTGCTCAGAATTCTACTTAGTATTAAATTTTAAAGAAAACGTACTTTTTGTGACCATCATTCGAGGACGTCCTATGAAAGGCCGAGCTCAAAATATTTACTTTCGCAGACCCATTTTATTTTACAAATTACGGCCGTATCGATTCAATCATTACCTTGTTAGTGCCGACGAAATAGATAAAAAGAAGAAATAACATACCGCAGCTATTATTTTGATGTGAAAATTGTTACATTAAGTTCGCGGCAAACGCAGCTGTATGCTTTAACAATGTTGGTCCCTTCCCAAATTATATGATGTCTGGGTTGTTGCCTTGTTAACTCCGTCGGTGAAGTTCCAAATTTAAAAGTAGTATAGTATAAATATAATCTTGATACTGTCTGTGCTCGCCCTTGTAAATTAAGGGTCCGTTGAGCGTAAAGTGGGGGCCAATTAAGAAATTTATAGTCCGAACGCGCAGTAAAACAATAAATTGTACAATGGCTCTCTACAGCATGGCATATTAATTACGTGCATCAGTTTCTAGGGTCATTATAAGGGTAGGCTTGCAGCCGTTTATTGATAAAGCCTACCGCGCAGTATTATGTAGGTAGTATTGACGTTTATTATTAGAAATACCGGGAAAAGGAGCGCTTGGACAGGTAATATTCGTAGACCAGATATATACAGCTATGTAATAGGTACTTGTTTGATATTTATTTTCAGCCCACCCCCAAAGCCCTGACATAAAGTATTATTATTTTCTTCATGACTATGTCTATACTTACTGCCAAATCAGATTTGTTACTTATTTAAAAGGTAAAGGAAAAACTTGATACTTGCATGACTCGCCGCAGCGGGTGAAGTCTGCCGACTCGGACCGGAACAGCGTGATCGATGTCTAACTACTCTCAGAAAGGAGAACAATGAGGCATGAGGCTATATAGGCAGACTCATAGACGGTTAGCCTATTAAGGGCGTATTTCACAGCTTACTGATAAGTTCCCATTAAATTAGCTGGCAGATAATGTCATACAAATTTTGATCCAATTTTGAAATTATTCGGCAGTTAGCGGTTATCCAGAGGTGGTTATACTGGACTTAGCCTATTAAAGTATTAGAATACCCTTATGACAACTATGTAGCTTTTGGTGTACAGTTTTCTTCTGAAACACGTAAAGTAAGTACCTATATAGTTCACCAAAAATAGTCCTATGACAATATTCACAAATCTCTTTATTATCTTATAGTAATAATCTAAATAATCTTTATCGTTTTCTTGGGACCATCGCCCGCGGGATTTATCTTTATCCTGTATATCTCTTTTATTAACTGACTTCGAAAAATGAAGAGTTGCTGAACTCTATTGTACCTTTGAGTGTATGATACGCGATGTCTTTACCAATTTTTTTTATTTTTTATTATAAAATCGTTTATTTCTCACTACATTAACAATTACAAGGTATTAAAGTAAAGAAGATACAATTTTAGCCATAGATCGATCCTTTATTTATTAAAGCGTAGTGAGCATTGGTTGTCATTAGACTAAGTCGCCCTATCCACTCGTACTAGTTAAGAACTTTATCACAAGCGGATAGTCTTCCTCGCCCTCAGATTGTGTACACCGGTAAGTATTAACATTATTATTACTTATTATAAAAGAATTATTACAGAGGGTACCAGCTACTATTATACTTATACTGATAATTATTGAGCTATGCTCGGATGAAAAAGAGAAAACAATTTTTCGATATCACCCTCTTAACTAATCCATATTAAACTGATAATTAGTGTAACTTTCTTCTAAAACGTTAGCCATTTTAGATAATGTGATCACAATGAGCAATTTTTGTATATATCTACCTACATAAGTACTTATATTTATATATACTACTTATGTGCTTATATTTAATGGTATAGAATTGCAAATAAAGCTTTAAAGTAAACGTTTATAACTTCGACTTTGACCTATCGGTCGCGTATTCATAACATTTACAAGATAACATTCTCATTTATATCTCGGACATACAAGACGACATTGCAATCGCCGTCCGATTGTTAAACCAAACTGGCAGTAGGCTGCTATAGAGCACATAAATCTCTTTAATTTATATACCAAAACATAATAAGGGGAAAATGTTATTCACAGCACTAGTGTCCGGCCATCTCACCAACCAAGACGTAATTTATTACTTAGACTTTTACGTCTATAAAAGTAAATAAAGCTCATGAAATAGCTATAAATCGCCCTACAAAGAACGACGATACGAACTGCGTGTCCCGGTAAAGTCTCTTTTGGTGAGATACGCTCCGACACAACCTTTGAATTATGTGTTGTTACAACGATGTAGTGCTAAACGGTTACATAAATTATTTCAATGATTTGTGGTTAAGCCGTTTTGGTGTCTAGTCTATAAACTGAAAAGACTTGAAACTGATTTTCAAAGAACTTTTTTTTTACAAAAGCTTTATGAACCTACTGATAAAGTAAGTAAAAGTAAAGCCACTAGTTTTATATTATCTTTAAAAAGTTTCTTTATAAAATCTTAAAAAATAAAGGCCGATAATTTTTCGCACTCAGTGATTTCAACAGAATTTTGACATGGATAAAATTTCAAAGCAGCTTTGTATCTTGATCTAGTGTCAAAAATACGAAAAATTAAAAGCTTTAATAATGAGGCGATATTTAACATGATTTACGTAAAATCAACAAAAGATATATTATAGTAGGTATACCAGGCAATCTGTGTTTAGGCAATTTATCTACTAAAGGGTTAGGTATGTAGGTAGCTAACAACACCTGCGTTTTGACACATTTTGCGTAATACACTATTACACAATGTTTGTCAAAACATATATTATGTGTAATGATCTGCATGTATACCTACTTTTTTTGTCGGCTGTAAATTAAAACCAATCAACAGTTTACAGTGTTTTATCTCTTTTTTCGACAAATTATCTGTTACGCTCTTAATATTCCGATATCACTGGTGAAAATTGCGTAACTCTTAATATGACTGGTTATTTCAAACAATGCTTAATAAACAATCAAAATCACCTATAATCCGCTCATTGGTTCCATTTCATGATTTTCAATGAAAATATTTCCGTATTATTAAACTGATCAAAAGGTTAAAAGGCAAATTAATAATTTAACAATGACCAGTGGCTTGAATGAAAATAATGTACGTAGTATTTAAAATACCCTTAATTAATTATGCCATTCACGCAAATGCCAATTGACACTAAATAATTTGTTAAGGTTTTAATCATTTATCAAGTTACTTTGGAACTTTTTGAACACATCCATTAATTTTAAAAAGATGCTGTTTCATTACATTACATTTATTGTATTTATTATTTTCTAGGGCTAACAGAAACATTACGCTAAATATATATACGCGGTACGGTACAAAAGGAAAATGACTTTTGTACATAAATAGTCATATTATTCGCCTGTTTATGTACAAAAAAGCCGACTTTGTGATCTTGTTTCGTAATCTTTCCCGCCTCTAAAGTTAGAGAGCCGCGAATGTGGCTGTTCTGTGCATTAGTAGGTATTTTGTAATATAATTTGTATGTGTACTGTATAGAACATAGGTTACTAACACTAGCTTATAAGTTTACATTGTTACAAACAAATACCTATGGAAGTAATTCTGAAAATAAATGTTTATTATTATTATTATTATTACTGTATACACATTTTATACACATATTATAAAATTCGATGATCACTTCTTAAATTAGGTACCTAATTATTGCACGACAACTCCAAGAAAAACAAAATAGTTGTTAAAAATTTAATCGCCCGCACAGCCGATTTTAAATGATTACTTAACACTTCCCGACGGCAAAGAAATCACACCTTTGAAGTTCAAATTAAGAGTTTCGTTTCCCTTACGACGGCACCTCAGCGGTAAGGAATGACTAACAGACGCTAACAAGGTATCATTATAAGGATGTTCACCCTACAATCTTTCGTATCGATAGTTTTTTGCTCATTGTTTTTATTAAGCGCTGATATAAAAACGATAAGAATTGTTCGTAATGGTCAATCTACATGATGGCCCCACCCACTAGATTATAACAACAATAATTACTTTTTTTGAATTATCGTTAGCATTTAGCGATTCGCATAGTTGCGTAATAGTTATGTTAGATAGGTACTTTACAACAACGTTTTAAATTATTACTGTTCAACACGATTTAATTATGGCGAAGAGCTTATTCGAAATAATTGTGTTTCTACAACTTAATTAAATGTCGGGAACATAAGATGGAATTATGTTGGTAGATTATTTTAATAAACAAAAATTAAAAAATTTACACAAATTAATACAAAGTTCTTTTTTTATGTCCCAAGATTGTTTCATATTCGATTAAATAAATTCTAAAATGACCATCGCAGTCGAGTTATTTTATCGATTATCGATAAGCTTTACAACACTTTCAGTGTTTGGGCAGGTGGCGAAACACCCAGAAAAAAGGCGGTCGTATCATTATGTTGTCTTGTTACTGCGTTCGCGCATCCCAACCGAGCCGCGATATAATTCAAACACCATAATTACTTCGTGCATTAATAGCGTATTCCACTAAGAAAATCTCCCATGACCAACTGAAGTTAGACAGGTTACAGAGTACTGTTATACGATTATGTTAGTCAGTAATTTAACATCAATAACTCAAAAAGGTGTCTTCAAGTTCTAGACTGCTTGTCAAAGTCAGCTCTGGGTAGTTTCAATGTGAATTGGATCGATATTATTAAGTAGATTAACTTCAGAAGGGATTAGATTAACTTACTGGGTGATTCTCTATCGTGGATAAGCATCAAAGATTCATGTTGTTCGTTTGCAATACTATTACACAGAATCTAAGTTAATTTTCGATTTTTATTTGGTTGGCTTTGGGGATGTGTTATGCTACTCGAATCAAAATTTTCTCAGTGATGTAGGATATTATCTAATAAATAGTTGGCCTAAAGCATGAAAGTCCGATAGGTACAGGTGACAAGGTATATTTACCCAGTGACAAGATTACGGGATGGCAATGGGATGGGATCGACCAAGCATTCCACTGCCATCACTCAAGCAAGGTGCCTACAAATTACTTGATTTTGCTTACTTAATATTTATCGATCATAAACTTGCGACAGTAATGTTTAATAAAATAGAAAATACAAGCTATAAGCAACTAACAGTACTTATCATAAATCTTTAAAAAAATGTTGATAAGGATAATGGAAGGTATTTCCGATATTTTTCACGTTTCTATTGTAGGCGCGTCCTCTAACACATTGGCATCAGATACCGTTATTAGCGGAGTATCTGTATGCCGTGAATCATTATTACTTTTTTTGTGATTATGGGCGGGACGATAATGTTACGCTCAAGAGCATCATAACAACATAACCTTATTAAATAAAAAAAGTTTTAGATTGGGCGCTGATACTTCAAGTTGTTTGTACCGGGTACAAAACGAAGCTATGTCTGATACAGACTTGGGTATTTCAAATGTAGCAAGTGGCCGACCAACAAAACAAGGACCAAAGATATTCAATATTACACAAGGACCGACAGATTTGATAGATTGAGAGAACAAGTCTGAAGCCAATGACAATTTTGACGCAATAAAATAGCAGACTTTAGTCCCTATATGTTCCTGCGCAAGTATTTTACCAACCATTTCTACATTTTATGCTTTGGTGCATCTTAACATGGGTCTTTTCTCAGAAAGAAATGTACCCGTCTCATACATTTATTAATATTTATTGTTAATTTTAGCCTGTAGAGCAGACGGTCTTCATTTTCCTTCTTTTATTCTTCTCAGTTGAGAACTCTCTGCATCAAAACCTTGCGGGATGAGCCAAGTTCCTACCGTCATTTCATGAATTTCGATAAGTAATTATGAGATGATTACGAAAATAAGTAAACAAATAAACGACCTGGAAGTACACCTCGATTCTTGTTACGATGAACTCATCAAAGAACATTTAAAGATTATCACATTAGTGAAGTCAGTCGATAATTACCATCTTCATCCATGGGCGTTCACATATACATCATTTGTGTTAAGATGTTACTTCGAATTACTGGGCTCGGAACACATCCATGTTAATCTACTCCGTGTCTTGAACTGTTAATTCTGTAGATCTGTTATCCGTAATAGATGTTCGTGAGATTTTGTTTTTGTTCAATGAATTAATTGTGAAATTACGCCCAGATGAAAAATTTGGAGGTATCAAAGGTCAATTTACGTATTATTTTGTGTCATCTTTACTCTAATGTAGGAACCAGTTTTAGGTTGATAAAAGGTGTTTTCATATACTCACACAAGTTTATTAAACTTTATCAAAGGCATCGTTTTTAGAGTTCCAAAATTACAAAAATGGAGCTTGGTATGGATCGGATCACTTCATTGCCTGTCATAGCCATTTTACTCTAGAGACTTTTATGCACAAAATATTTTTTGGCATAATAATACTGTCGGATTAAATCTTAACGGGCCACTGAGGTTTCTAGTCTAATTTTAAAATTAGGAGCTACTTTTGGGGATAGAAAGGATAGGGTTTTATTTTTCGCCTTTGTGCGAAAATCCACCTGCAACAGTGAACGAGCTGAGCGTTGCCGACCAGGAATACCTGAACCAGCGCAATTTTTTTTTGGGGAGTGGAATATCCTAATGGATCTTCTACTAACTCAATTCATGATCATTTACCACGATCATGACGGGCTATGGTCCGGTGACGCCACCGAACTCTACGAAAGGTTTGCATAAAGTACAATACTATATAGGAACCTTCCTACGAAAGAGATTTTATTCTTTTCTATACATTTCTCCGCAGTTGGAACACATGTAATGTAACAGAGAAAAGGTAAACGGAGAAATTTCATTGTTGAATTCCTGAGACTTGGCATCGCAGTTGCATCTAGTGACAGTGGTTAGTTATTTCTTTACAATAGGTATCTATACATTAAATAAAAGCAGCAAATTGAATTATTTATGTTCTGAATAAAATTCAAAATATAGTGTTAATCGTAAACTATTATAAATTCAGCGATAGTATTTATTAATTTTTCAGTTTTTGTTGTTAGGATGATTACATAATATTTACAAACAAACACACAAGAAACATTTCCAAGGAACCAGTTCTGTGGTTGAACTCGTTTCACCGAATCATTCTAGTTCACGATTACTTAAAATAACCTTACTGTAATTCGATATTTTATATTCGATATTAAAGATACGATTAAAATAGTGACTCGAGTAATTGATGCTACTCGGATAACGTTATTCGATAAGTGACCAGTTAATCGAGTGATATTTTTTCTATTATTTCCTTTCTAATCTGTATAATGATGATAATATGAATCAGGTAGTTACGATATGTGCTCTTGTTGATGTGTTCGAGTGGAAGAATAAATTAATTAAATAATTTTTGATAAAGAAATACCACCATTTCTGTCTGTATATTTGATATTCCAGATTGTATAATATTTTTTTTTTGGTATAATATTATAATTATATTACTTCTATCTCTAATCTTCTTATAATCTTATAGCTAAAAACACCTATAAATAAACTTAGATTCTTAGATTGGCAACATATATATACCTACCTAATGTCGCATCACTAATTTAATAATATTATTTATTTTAAGATACTCGAAACGTTTGCAGGTCTATGCAAAGTAAATTTTATTGAATACTCGTTTTTATCTTTGCGGAATTAACAAAACTCATAATTATTTATTATAGTGTTGTAAAAGTGTATGCTGTAAGCGTGAATATTTTATCACTTATGTATACCGTTTTTTTTTAATTTTTTTAGTTTTTTTATCGATGACTATAATAATTCATATTGATTCGTTTTAGTGTTTTATGTTAGATGTAATATTTATTGAATACATTAAATAATAACTGAAGTTTTTCGGTAGAAATTTAATTTTTATTTTAAATTGATTTATATTTTTTTTGCCTTTCGTTGTCATTCAACAAATTATTATTATTTATAAGCAAAACTTAACATATTTGAATCATAAATATTGTATAAATTAATATAATTGGTGTTTTTTTAATAAGTCGTCTGACGTCTAACGAAATCAGTTGATATAAATAAATTTTATAGTGAAAATCATAAATATACCACTTGGAATTGACCTTCTCATAAAATATATTTATCTTAGAAATTAATCATGACAAACAAATAAAAAACATCATAACACATAGACATATAAATATTGAAACGATTCCTCTTCAAATATTTTGAGATTTTCCTTATAAACTATTTTAATAATAATCTCGAAATATACCTAATATTGTGGAGTACGCATCGCTGAACCATTGAACAAATAACATGATACAACATTATTAAAGTAGGTACCTAATGGGCTCTTTACATAGACGCAACAATATTGTAGTTATATTTAGAACTTGAAGTTGTTAGGATAAATTAAGTTCTAAATTAATAACTAAGCACCTCCACTTTTCAATATTTTTGTCATAAACTGTGCATAATAATTTTAAATAATATATACACAGTGCTCTCACACCAATGTCTACAAATATTTGTCAACATTTAAAAACATCCGATGTGGTAGCACTTGAAAGAAACGTATTGAAACCTTTAAATACCCACAACCGTTCAATTCAAACATTTATATCGTTTCAATACATATACAAACGTTTCGGATACAATTTCTAATATTTAAAAAAAAATTAAATCGTTTTGTTTGTATTAATAATGTAAAGTTTAATTTGGTAAATTTTATTTATTATTCATTTAGTAAATGTTTCTGTATGTTTGGACATTGAGAATCGGTCAATTTAAAACTGATCCAATGCAATGATTATTTATTTATTTATTTATTATGGACCATCAACACAGGATACACACAATACATTAAATATAAAAGTAGACATAGTTTTATAATGGTGTGTTCCTCCAATTATAGAAGGTCACAGCATGCACTTGTAGTCTAGCTAGGTGAACAAAGTAAGATAAAGAAGAAATGACATTACAATAAAAGGAACTATACTAAATTACAACTGATAAATGGTAAAACAAGATGGTGTGTTATGTTGACGAATGTTTGTCAACATTTCTCAACCATATAAACAGACTGTAGCAGCATCTTAACAATTCCAAAGGTAAGTACATACAGACTAGTTAAATTCGGTACAACATAGTAACGGACCTTTTATATAAACGCAATAAAAATAAAAATTCATCAATGAAAAATATTTGACTAAAATTCCCGTGTAACAAAACGGACCGCATTTAGACGATTATATTAAGAACTTCATTCTATCCCAGCACCTTAAACTTTTCCATGGCATGTATGAGAAGGCAATTAAGAGAAAGTACTGTACCTTGTTAGAATTATTATGGTGGAAGTAATCTTATACGTGTATTGTGTTTACTATGAGTTCTCGAAATATACGCGTCTTGTAATTACCTAATTTGTATTTCTTAGAGCGGGGTTTTGTGCCGAATGAGTTATTGGCAGTTCTGGGTTTCGCGAGTAAAATATGTGGCTGAATTAATTGGAAATTTACAAAAGTTGTACCTAATAGTCATTATGTAGATAGACGATGTTTTAATAACCTAGTTAATAACCTAACCTAACCTAAATTAAAAATTTAGACAACCCCCGACACGAAATGTAATTTGCCATTTTGTGGTGGCGGCCATCTTGGATTTGAAATTTATCATAGTGTAGTGTATACCCATATAGAGGGAGTTGTGAAAAAAATTGTTATTCGCTATTTTGTAGCGGCGGCCATCTTGGACCGATTTTCATAAAACATAGCTAAGAACACTCCCGATTACTCCCTCCTAATTAACCTTTCAAATAAAAAAAATAAAATCAAAATCGGTTCATCCGTTTGGGAGCTACGATGCCACAGACAGACACACACACACACACACACACACACACAGACACGTCAAACTTATAACACCCCGTCGTTTTTGCGTCGGGGGTTAAAAAGGAGGATTATAACATACTTATGTATATTTTTCCGATATTTTACAACTTCCACATAACTAGGTATTTAAAAACATTGTGTCTTTAATGTAGTTATTCCATAAAAAAATTATGTTTTTGCATCAACAACATGTAGGTAAACTATTAAGTAAAGTGCAGTATCGTGTTAAAGTTTAGCGTTAAAGACCGATACATGACTGTGTAAAACTGATATAAACTTTTCTAGTCATAAACCAACAGATGCGATCCATCACCAACACTTTGTAACAAATAGAATTTGCTGTCGTACTACTCCTAAACTAAAATGGAACCTTCTGGAAAAACAGTACGGTGGTTTGACGTCACAACGGTGGAGTTCCCGAAACGCAATGATGTTGGAGGGCTTAGTATAGAGAGTCACCATTTTTTATGTTGCGTTTTGGTACACTGTTGGATATTGGACTGATGAGAAAAACAAAAATGGACGAAATTGCGCAACTGGGATAATCTGGACACAGTAAGGCAACATTTTGATGTTGGTATCTACGCACCTTGTTATACATGTATCTTTCCCGATGCTGGCGCTACTGGTGCAAAAGAAAAATTACCGAAGTTACTACTCGATCATTTAATTTTAACCGTGGCGTGTGTGATGTAAGGCAATGGAAATGGTGTAAGGGTCAAAATTGACTATCGTAATTATAATAAAAAAAAAATTGAGATGCAATTTTCCTTTTCCGAAAATGTGATAATCTGTATCATTAATTTAATTTACAGTTCAAAGCTCATATTGATTGCGCGACTGCTACGCTGGAGGTCCCGGGTTCGATTTCCAGGTCGACCAAAATGTTTTTGGGTTTTTCTCTGGGATTCCTAGTAACAGCTCGGAGTCTGGATATACATATAATCCCAGTTGATGTAAATTGGGTCGCGCACTATTTTATACGACCTAAAATATACCTACAATCTACATATTGGTGAACTGTGGGTGTAAAGCAGCACCTCTGTTTACGCCTTCAGGGAATACGCGTGATGTTATATTACGTCATGGAACACTTTATTGTGTAAGAATTATTTTATTTGTACAATTATAAATATTGGAGTGCCATAATTAAGTGTGGACCAGAGCTTTTTATAAAAACTTCTGTTAAACATATAAAACGAGATATTTTACAGCTTGTTATAGTGTTATTAAAATAGTTCTCTATAGACGTGTAGGCGGAATGGATTATTCGTGTAAACTAGTTATGGATCGCGGCGTCGTTCGAACGGATTATATTTTTATAATAGCAGTAATAAGATTTTGATATAGTGATCTAGTCAATCTTTTATAAAGTACCTAGTTATTTTTGTTAGCATATTGTTAGTCGTTATATTCCCTTTATATTATTATTTCTATGGCAGATAAAATTATTTACGATAATGTGTGGGAAAAACGGTTTTACGTACCTACCTGTTAAATAGGTGTAATATACCAAGGCTACTTTTTGAAGCTATTTCGAATATCATAAAGAACAAAAATGATAAAGAATGATATAACGTTGAGTTGCCTTTGGTATTAAGTCTGCCTCTGTACTATTTGTGCATAAATATTATAAAATAAATAAATAAAATAACCTAAATAAAAAAATAAAAATAACATAATCGTCCACTCATCGTCGTCGTCATCGTCATCAGCGTTACTAAACTAAATTATAATGGGGACAACACAAAAGATCCCATTGGGTCGAAATGTTGCTGGTTGTACCAGCCCCCATGGTAAGATTAATATTAAGAAACTAAATTATAATTTAATGAGCCTACCCTAGGTTCTATGTTTTACTCTACCATAGGTTATATGGTAGAGTTTACTCTAAAAGACAGGGGACATCCATGAGGATTTTAAAACGAAAAAATACTATATCATATGGCAAAAACATCAGTTACCTAGTAAATACTTTTTTATTGAAGTTTTCTATGAAATTCTATTTCTATGAAGTTTGAAGTTTGTAGTTGTACCCGGTTATTATGTTTAGGTCCTATGTAATAGGAGGCCCTAACATACCGACGAAGTGTGGTGTACATTAGTATACCTCTGCCTCACTTTAAGGAATACAGATGTAGTGGTAGGTATCAAATCAAATGGATATAGAAAAAATGTACGTGTATATAGCATTTGTTATTTATGATCCAATTAGAATAACAACTTATAAGGAACACGATTATAATAGGGTATCAATCAAAGATTGAATCGGAATTTCCAATTTGGAATGTTCTGATATCAATAAAAACTGTTTCATAGATGTGATTTAAGGATTCGATTGTTTTATTATTTTACAACGCCATCTATTGGATAGTTAGATTCTGATCTGCTTAGTGTGGGGTTCTTAGTCCGATTCCTATGTCATGCAAAATTATATTGAGTTTTCCAGCATGTAGTTTGGACTTGAGTCTAGGCGACAAACTTACCCTTTTACATGCAACACATATTTATGTATTTACTTAATAAACTGTGGGTGTACAAAAGTACCAGCCAGAACCAGCCCAAACAAACCAAGCGTAGTGGTAGCCTTATTCCTCTCATACTGAGAGGAGACCCGTGCCCAGCAGTAACACAGTTTCTGGGTTGATGATGTACAAAAGCGTAGCTTTGCAGTGGCTCAACCTTTTTGGGGAATAAGGCGTGATAATAATATTTTATGATGATGAAATAATTCTTTGGATATTTACCTAAACTTTTTAGAATTAAATCAGATGATATCATTTTGTTGTTGTTAAACTAAAATTAATAGACTCCCATCCTAGTCGATTACAAGTTTTTACAACAGTGATTATAAATGAATCAAGCGGATGATTAAGACCTCGTTAGTAGTTTAAAAAAGTAGAATAATTTATTATATTTAATTTTGACACCACATTTAAATAAATCAAAACGCTACTGACTTGTAAACAAAAAAAAGCGTTATCGCGAATGGCGCAGTGCCTAAATGATCGGTTTATGCGCTAAGTGTTATGGGTTCGATTTCCGTACGAAACAAACAGTATTTGTATCTTGTGTTTGTAGTTATTCCAGTTCTGGCCAAGCTGAAACTTCTAGTGGTTGGGCACCAGCGTTTATTAAACAAAGACAAGATTACAATTATTTTGAATAATTGAAAACAAAAAACAACCTGAGATTTTTTTCAATACATGAGATAATAATATCAATAATGTACACAAAACCTCAATGTACTTTACAAGTTTAAAAAAAAACAGAAATCTTCAAAGAAAACTGCAGAAATACAAACTTTTTACAGAATATTCAAGTGGATTCACCTAGCTATTATCTATGCAATGTTCTCATAAACTTTTATTTCAATTGCAAAATGCTGAAAAGTGTTTCGATGTAAACGTTTGCGTCTGTTTGGAGAGGTACTTGAAAAAAAACTGCGATAAAGTGCAATTCAGAACTTGCGACCGCGCTTTCTTTAGCAAAAGCCTTAAAGGTGATATGACTTTTGAATAGTAAATTTTAACTGCTTTAGAAATAGGATCTATTGTTGATAAATACCAAAATTCGAATTTGGTGATACTATTGAAGATATTTGATGTTTTGGTATCTAGTTAAATATTTTTATATAAGCATCTTGAGAACTAATTGGGAACTTAAGAATCAGTTAATAATTTAGTTACAGGAGAATGTCCCTTGCCGAATTGGAAACCGATTAATCAGGTAGTCGGCATTCATTCACGTTATCACTTAAAATTTTCATTTTTTAGTTTTTATATACGAGTTACTGACGCGTAATCTCTCAATCTTCAGTTCAGTTTCACGTCATGTCAACGCAATATCTCAAATTGAATCATTTTCCATTTCGTATTCTGACACCGAATATTACATTGTCATATCCATACACTTCAAACTGTGAGCGAGAAACGCATAAATAACATCTCGTTGCACGTCGTATCTCGTGCACGTATAACTCATAACATTCATAAAATGATTACGTGAGAAGAACTAACTTGGTCGCGCTCGACCTGGCTGTATTCCAGTTAGAAGACATAGTGTCGTTCTGTGTCGTCAAATTTGGAGTATATAGGCTACTGTAACACACAGTGTTATTATAGAATTAAGACTGAAAAAGCATTGATAGCTTCTTGAGATAGCAATGATACCAAGGGCTATTTCACCACCTCTGAATACCCGCTAAACGCCGGAAAAATTAAAAAATGGAACAAAATTTTTATGAAATTATCTGCCTAGTAATTTAACAGGAACCTAGATATTTGAAAACCTTATTAAAATCATTTCTCCATCCGCCTATAACAAATGCTATTAGGTTCATCTCAACCCTGATGTAGGTATTTATATGTATTTTATATTTATTTTACTGTATATATTATAAATATCTATGTATGTAATATTTATGTAAGTGTAAATATTTACTGGACTTTATTATTACATTTATATCTACTTAAATAACATAAATAAAACATTTAAAATACAAAATTTTAATGACATTTCGGAAAGACTTTTCAAAATTAATATACATTCGGCTTTTACTATTATTAGATTTTGTTGTTTTGGACCAAAATTTACGTATTTTCTCCGTTCTTCACATTTGTGGATGTACCCACATCTTTTGGAAAAAGTTGATCGAATCATACGAAATTTTCTGTCTTCTCTTTTAAACGTGGCACTGGATGACCGAGCTTGGCTTCAAGCATCGCTTCCCATTCGTTTGGGTGGCCTGGGCATCCGCAAAATTTCAAGTATTAGTTTACCTGCGTTTATATCCTCAGTCCACGGTACTGATAAGTTGACCAGAGATATCTTAGGACCATCTCGGGTTGACTTTGAAGTACCGTTCATGTCTGATGCTATGAACGTATGGAAAATGGCTTGTCCGAGTACGGTTTTACCTTTGATCCCATCTTCCCAGAGGCTGTGGGACGAGCCGCTTTGCAGTTTGACGCGGAAAGAACTTCTACATACGTCAGTCAATCCTGCCGAGCGTGCTCGTCTGATGGCTGTGGGTGAATGGGAATCGGGTCTCTGGCTTCGGGCACTTCCGTCGTCCAACATAGGGACTATGTTGGATGACACAACTTTTCGGCTCGCTACGTGTCTTCGTCTAGGCGCTCCTTGTGTTGCTCCGCATCGGTGTCACTGTGGTGAAGCTGTCGGCAGCCTCGGACATCACGGTCTGTCGTGTTGCAGGAGTGCAGGCCGCATAGCGCGACATGCCAGCATTAACAACATTCTCCGTCGCGCTCTTGCCACCGCCGGCGTACCAGCTGTTTTAGAACCTAATGGCTTGGTACGTGACGATGGTAAGAGATCAGATGGTACGACGCTTTTGCCATGGAAAATGGGTAGGCCTTTGGTGTGGGATGCAACTTGTGTTGACACCCTTGCTCCATCCCATCTTTCAAGCTCAGCTGGCTGCGCTGGCGCTGCTGCTGCTGCTGCGGAGACTCTCAAACGGCGCAAGTATACTAACTTATCTGGTAGTTATGTATTTGAGCCGTTTGGAGTCGAAACGCTCGGTTCGTGGGGTCCGAGTGCTCGTCTCCTTTTTAAAGAAATTTCAAGGAGACTGGTCGACTCTTCACGTGACCAGAGGGCTGGCTTGTTTCTAGGGGAACGTATAAGCATTGCCATTCAACGTGGCAATGCTGCCAGTCTTCTGGGCACGTTGCCAGACGACAGTGATGCGGAGGAATTCTTCGACGCTTAGTGTAACGTTTTTTTTTTTTCCTCTGTAGGTGTTTATTATTTTTCTTTTATGTAAATGTTTTATGTAAGTTGATTTGTCTATAGTATTTAGGCAATAGTCTTCACCTCATGTCTCTCACCTCGTTACTGATCCACATTTTCGTCCCTGCATCATCAGGTCTCTCGGCCTAAGGCATTAAGACCGCCTTTGTAATCTCTTTGTACATTAAGAATTAAATAAATAAATACCTAGAGTAAAGAGGACATCTTATGGAAACCTAAACCTAAAAGTTTCTAGCCGTTCTTCATGTGAATATTTATTGTTTATTTGGTCTACTTTCGTTACTAATAACAATAAATAAAAGATCGAATACTTTTATAGCTACTGATAATTTCCAAAGTTATTTATCTGCCTATATCATAGTCAAATTTCATATAAGCCGCGAGAAACTATAAAAACCTTACACAAAACAGCAGATTAGAAACTCATCAATACTTCCCTTTCCCACAGTTAATGTGACTCGAATTTTATTCGATTAGTGGTTATCGATTTAACATGTATTAAAGAAACTTTTATCTCTTTGAATACCAATAATACCGGATATAGGTATCGATATAAATATTCGATATGTGTATACATTATTTTATCTCTAGATGTATTGGTATTCGCCAATACCCTTCAATTGCACTTACCATAAATTTACCGTCGCTTCAACGTTAATTTAATTTAAACAGAATATTCAGTATTAATCGTTGGTAGTGGTCAGATTAGTTCGACGTTATCACATGCAATTTTAAGCCTTATTTCGTTTGTGTTGAGGTATTTTTTTTAATGTTTCGATACAGGAAACGCATTCTCATTAATGTTTGCCTGTCCACCCTTTCTGGCCTCATAACTGATATGTAAATAACAACAAATTACACCTCATTAAAACTCATTTAATTGTATTTCGTAATTTAATTCATTAATTTGTACTCGTATTTCCTATTATGCGCAGGCTTTGCTTAAAATAATACATAAATTGTACCGTTATCAAAGCATGAAGATAACGTTATGTTATCAAAATTAGAATTGTCCGTAATGTACTTTTTATGATAATTATATAGCTCGATGAAAAGTACGATTAGGATTTTAATTAATGGCACGTTTTAAAATGACCAAAGTTATAATTTAGCGTAACATCTGGTCTTTTACTAAATTAGCATAAGTACATTTATTAAGTTAGTAGAACAATATTTTACTGCCTCGTTGGTCTAGTAGTCCCTAGCGCGACTGCTACGCTAGTGATCCTGTAATCAATCTCCGGGTCGAGCAAAGTATTGTTGGATTTTTCTGTAGAATTCCCAGAAGCAGCGCAGCGGCAAACTGTGGGTGTACATTAGTACATCTCTGCTTAACCCTTGGGAGAATACAGCCATGATGGTATCTTAATAATATTTTAGTCTGTAGCAAATATTTTTATACAATACGATTTCATTTTACACTCTGCACAAGTACTTTTATAACATAGAATAGAATAGAATAGAAATACTCTTTATTGTACACCAAAAACATTAACAAAGACAGAAAAACAAGAATTTTAAAACATACAAAGGGCGGCCTTATCGCGATCAGCGATCTCTTCCAGGCAACCTTAGGATGGACTGAATAGAACTGAACCAAAAATGGGGTTGACGGTGCACCTATGTGTATGTAAAAAGATACGATAAATAATAATATATGACAAATACCTATTCATATAAAGATAAGTACATACATAAATACATACATACAAAATATATAAATATCTATATAATATATATATATATAAATAAAATTGTTATAGCAACAAAATACGTACCTAATTATAGAAGAAAACAACAAATGCATAATTACAGTGATAAGTAGTGATCCTTCACAAGTTTTTTAAAAACTGGCAGAGATTGTGCACGCCTTATATGTACTGGTAATGCATTCCACAGACGAGCAGCTTGAACCGAGAAGGATTTGTCATAGAAAATTGTGGAATGCATTGGCATCTTAAGTCTTAGGTTATCCGATGACCTCAGAAATCGCGAGTGAGTATCGCCAAGAAATTCGAATCGGTTTTTAAGATAAGAGGGAGAAGAAGGAAGGAATAGTACATTATAAAGTAACGAAAGGATATGAGCATTCCGGCGAAGGCGAATTGGTAACCACCCGAGCTTTGCGCGAAATTCAGAAACATGGTCAAATTTACGTAAGCCAAATATGAACCTTATACAAAAGTTTTGGAGGCGCTCCAGCTTATCAAGTTGGTCTTCTGTGAGGTCAAGATAGCTGACATCTGCATAATCAAGGATAGGGAGAAGAATTGATTGAGCTAGCGCAACTTTGGTCGCAGTCGGCAGGAAGTTGCGAAGTCTTTTCAGACTTGCAGCAGATGCAAACAGTTTGCGACTGACTTCCTGCAGTTGAGCAGCCCAGGTAAAATTTCTATCAATTAAAATCCCCAAGTTTTTCACTTTTTCTCGTCGCACATACCATTATGCTTTAAATTCTTATAGCATAAGATATCATTTATGAATAAAAGAAAACAATTTTGTTGTTATTATGCAACACAGGACCGCGAAAGCTCTTTGTTTCGTCCTTTATTTAGCAACAGTAGCCAAACGGGGCACGCTGTCAACTCTATTAAGAAAAAAATAATATAAAAAGGAATAAAAAAGCAAATTAAAAGCCGAGACTAGCGTCCCCGCCATTCAAGCGCGAATAAAAGTGTTTAATTAAAGTGTTGTTATTGATGGGGGACCCCGCGAGATGGCGTTTAATCAACAGCTGTATGTACTGTTCAGACTTCTTTGGACTTTATTTTTAATTCGACTTAATTGCAAGAGTTACGACGCCGTTCGGTCGAAGGACCAAAACGTTTTACGCTCCAAACCTTTATTAGAGTGAAAGGTTCGATCTTAATTACTCGAGTGTATACAATGCCTCTATGTTGCTGTTTGTGCAACCGAGACAATAGTTGCACAAGAATGTAATTGAAACTTCCACGTTAATTTGTAACTACTTTAAGTCTGTCTGGGCCGACAAAGGAGGTAGGGTCCCGTCTCGATTAATTAAAATTATTACTTTCAGTGCAAATCGTTGCGATTTTTGTCTCAATTTACACATGGCGAGTTCAATTTGAAACGTGACTTGTGCCGCTAATGTAATTAAGGAAAGCTAACGGTACATTTTTTTATGTATGATCTACTGACGAGCAATTAGCCGAAAGTTAATTGTAGGGCTGTCGCTCGCACTTAAAACATTGGTGTGCAATTATATTTTAAAACATAAATTTTAGTAACTGGTGCCGAAGATTTATTACAGATTTTGTTTGTATAAAATACAATTTTACTTAATGTTAACGATAATCGCGATAAATTAACCGGGTCACAAAAGATATGTTAAATTATTATGTTTACAAATATTTAAATGATTATTCACCCGTTCAATAATAATTTCCAGTTGCGATAAGATAAAGCGACAACAACTTTTTGAGCAAATCAAAGTAATTTTACTGAACGCCAACCCGTCTCCATTCCTTTTTTAAAAAGCGGCGGTTGTTTTCGAACATCGAATCCGATTTCGATTCCGATCATTAAAAGCCGAACTATACCCACAATACTTCATGTTTCGTGGTTCTGCGTTCTGCTACATTGCGGTACGTATACAGGGGCATTAAGGCGAGGCATTGACAAACTATGAATCTGAAATCGGACCCCCGCACCGCGCCATCCGCTTACACCCCGCAAATACTTCGTGGTTTGCGATCGTAGGCTCGCGCTGTGGAACAGAGACGTTATAGAGTCGCGCTTACTATCTTTATTTTTGTTGCAAAAATATTAATTTGAACAATTATTTTGTGTAATATTAAATGGATATTTTAAGGGGTTGTTCCCAGAGGTCAACGATTATATAATAATAATAATTAGCTCCAGGACCAGATGGACAGAACAATTTTTGGTTAAAATGGCTACGTACTTCACATGCTCGCTTGGCGTCTCAATTCCAGTCACCCTTAGAATCTGGGATGCTACCACCTTCCTATTCTTAACTATTGAAGTTACCCATCCGCTCCATAAGTATGGTAGTACTGCGGAACTAATATGAATGGAGTGCGTCTAATGTAAGGCTGGTTTATTACTAACTCAAACATGGCCGCGATAAAGAAAGCGCTCGGCGGCGGCGTGGCGTTGCGTAGGTATTCATCAGGAACCCAAGAATTACGCACCCATCACTTGTTTACCGACGGTCTATAGGACATATATTTGTTACATATATTTTGAGAACAAAAAATATTTGTCGGCATCGGACATGATCACGGACGTTCAATTGACTCTTTTTAGACTACAGCGCCACCCGGTGACACTATTGAGATGACAGCGCCCCTGGTGACGTTGAATGGAACCAACGACTTCACATAAAAGGCGCAGCGGCGCAGTAGCGGACGCAGTTCTCATCGTGCTTCACGCGGTTGCCGTCATGGTCGTGCTTTACGCAGTTGTTATCGTGCTTCGCGCAGTTACGGTTGTGTCTCACGCAGTTGCGCATCCTTACTTTGTATTCGGTGGTAGACTCGTGCGGACGTATGGTTTGATTGACTGACTGACTCACTTTTCTTTATAGTCTACCTATATTGCTATTGCTGAATCGTAATTCAAATGTAGCTTGGTAATCGTAAATTCGTAAACAGACAAATGTGCTTGAGGAGTTTCTTCCGCGGCTTCTTCTCCTCATAAGATAGCACTAGCGAAGCTGCGAAGGGCGGGCGTTTTGGGGGATGTCTGTATTGTAATATTGTACAGTCTAAACCAAATATAATGACTTTTGAGTACGAGTTCTGTGTTTTATTGTTTGAACCAGCATTACCCATCTGTTGCCCACAAGATAGTAATAACCATGCCATCTGACACCAATACAGGCTCGTGCCTGCTGCCCTGCCTTACCTGCCGTGCCCCATATGGCGCCGTCATCAGAAGTGGGATCAATGTTGGTTCAAACATGAAACGGTTTGAGTAAGCCTAAATTTTGATAGTGGTATTGATCAATGTTGGTTCTAACATAAAATGGTTTGAGTAGGCGTACATTTTGACAGTGGTATTGATCAGTGTTGGTTCAAAACATAGTGGTTCGGGTAAGCGTACATTTTGATCCATGTGTGTGGAAACCTTCAATATCCGGTAAGTGTTGTCAAATTCACAACAGTTCTAGTACCGGGTACTCATTATTAAAGTTTGGTTGTTTAAGTGCCGTGGTAAACATTTCAAAATGTTGGTTAGTTATTGTAAAATAAAGTGCAGATTTTATGTGAGACTGGATTAATTCTGTACTGAGTACTCATTGGTAGAAGAGTTGTTGCTTTTTATTGTTGTTGAATTTTAAATGAAGATTCTATTCCTATTTGGTATAGTGATAATATCATGTTCCACTGTATAATGTAGAGAATGAGGGTAGTCACACATATCGCGGGAACATGGTCAAGTATTCACCTATTGCTGGCCCAGATTTTAGTAAGAAACTATGAATGTGTAGTGATTAAAGAGTATCGTCGTACCTACCCCGATGTTATTTGAAGTACCGAATGTTACCTTTCCTTTTCTAAGGTGTTAAATTATTCGAAATTTAGAAACTTACAAGTACGATCATGATGGATAATGTCAGACCGTCTCTTTACTTTACAAATTTTGTGACAAGTTACTGTTGTGCTTTCGGATGCTGGATTGATGTCCATATCATTATCAGACAGACAACTGTACTCGCAGTTGTGTTAACTGCGATTTAGTCATCCATTTACATGTTGTCCAACACATGTTATCGCCAAATGGAGGTTGTCCATACGTTGTGTGTAAATTAACTGTTTCGATTATTTAAATCGATTTCTATTTGGTAAATAAGAAGTCAAATCGTAGACTTGGAAATCCTTATTGTTACCTAGGTCTCTATCTAATAGTGTTTACATAGCGTTCATAGTTACTACAGATTAGTTTGTCCACTTTGAAGAAAAGCAAGTCTATTTTCGTGTATCGAATAGTGTGATGATTTCTCACTAGTGTTTTATGTTACACTTGCGATATGATTGCATTTTAGAGATCTTAACTAAACATGGTGATTTCTTGTAACAAAACCTGGCAATGTAAAAACTACCGCCATTGGCGGATCACTAATCAAAACCGTGAGATTAAGTTGCAGATTTCTAAGTGATTCCGTATGTAAGTGCATTGCTGAACGACAAGGGACATCGTAGATGACGTCTTGGAGCTGTTAAGTACTGCTTCACAACTGTCATCGTCACGTCAAGTCCTGATGATACTAAAGTGGTAAAGTGGTGAGGCAGGAATGCTGGTATGATGCTGTATACCGGTGAGATCAAACTAAGTTGCTTTATCATTGATGATGTCTATTGCCGACACCATATATGGTGCATGGTACATATGTACGGTAGTGATTGTAACCTTATGAGATTTCTAATTGAATTAGGATGACCGAACCGCGGTGTTTGTTTTTATTGTGAAATTAATGCCGTGTCGTTTGGCAGTAATTTGTGTGCATCTCGGTTGTTTCTTTGTATCAAACTATACACCCTGTTTTAGTCTAATCATATGTCGATGGATTATGTACCGAACAATGACTTTCATTTGTTTTTTTTTGTGAACACCATATTGTCGGCTCTGCCGTGCGGTATGCAGATGCCTCAGTTGTTTGTGGGTACCAAGGGTGACTTACAAAAGACCGATTGTAAAACCTGTATGCGTGTTGTGACGAGAACGCCAACGTTTGAAAGACATTCGGATGTTGTTGATGAACAAGTTTAAGTTGAGACTTGAGGCCAAGTAAGGGGTTCTAGTGACCGTATTGTATGCAACCGTACCAGCGGTTATTACGTAGTCGTAGCCGGGTCGAAGTCGGTCTCTTGAGGCAGCTCGAGTAGTCCGTGGGTGTGCGGTACGCGTTTGGCCCTGGCGAAATTCGGGGTCTAGAGTGTGTGTAGTAACTGGGTGACACACGGGTGATCCACTCGATGGATGTGTGTACAAAGTTTCGATTCATAGGGTAGATGTGTGACTGCAACGAGATTGCTGGTCGGCAGAAGGGCCATGGCGCTAGAAGTTTTATTCGTAGGTTTTAGAGTTAAGATTCTGAGTCGAATGACTGTGGTACATGGCTTTGTTAGTGATAATTGAAAATTCGATTCTTCTCTAGTAAAATTAAGCTAGGTATGTAACCGAATGAAAGTGATGCTGTGTAAATTTTTTTTTGTTTTAGATGAACACCCTATGGTGTATGTTTCTCATCTTGGCTGTGACCGGATGCTGATTAAAACAAGGCGTTAAGCTGAGGTGGTGTAAGGTGTAAAGCTGCGGACACACTAGTATGGTGGCTAGTGCAGAGCGAGAAATGCACCTGTGTTTGCTTTACATTCCTACCATAAGGCGCAGGAAAATAAAGGGTGAGCTGTATTGTTTTACTTACAACTCTGTTGTTTATTGCACGAAGTATGGCTACAGCTTACCAGTGAAACTGTTTTTGGGCTTATCAGAGAGACTAACTGATACTGCCTACTTATGACTTAGGTACATGTACTGGAGAGAAGGCCTGGTACTGTACCTTGTTTACTGCTGTCACGGGCTTACTGGCAAGTGTGCTAGTAATGTCTGTTAATGTTTGGGGTTTATCAGAGAGACTCTGATACTGCCTACTTAAGTTGGACTGGGGTACACGTACCAGAGAGTATCTTGTTTTCTGCTATCTCGGGCTTACTGTAGATGTTTGGAGCTTATCAGAAAGAAAGACTGTTACTTTAACCCATCTACTATCTCGGGCTTACCGGCAAGTTTGCTAGTAATGTCTGTTGCTGTTATTGCTTGGTCTATTAATTTTAACTAGTTTACAAAATTTGAATTTTAAACGAACTTGTGGTATCTTTCTGATGTGCCTTCTTTCTGATATGACTAAGATCGAACTGTACTGTCTGGCCGTAGTTGTAACTGCGATTCTAAGAGTCGTACAGGGCGCGATGCGCGGCCGGATGTATAGTTTTTTTTGTATGGTTTCTGGGTCTGTGACCGCGTTAAGAACAAACTGTACAGTCTGGTCGTGCGGTGCGCGACTGGATGTACGGTGGCTGGGTCTCTGACCGCGTTAGGAACAAACTATACAGTCTGGTCGTGCGGTGCGCGGCTGGATGTATGGTGGCTGGGTCTCTGACCGCGTTAGGAACAAACTATACAGTCTGGTCGTGCGGTGCGCGGCTGGATGTATGGTGGCTGGGTCTCTGACCGCGTTAGGTACAAACTATACAGTCTGGTCGTGCGATGCGCGGCTGGATGTATGGTGGCTGGGTCTCTGACCGCGTTAGGAACAAACTGTAGTCTGGTCATGCGATGCGTGGCCAGATGTATGGTGGCTGGGTCTCTGACCACTTTTGGAACAAACTGTACAGTCTAGTCGTAGTTGCAACTGCGATTCTATGAATCGTTCAGGGCGCAATGCGCGGCTAGATGTATGGTGGCTGGGTCTCTGACCACGTTTGGGCCTCTGGCCACTTTTGGGTCTCGATGAGACTACGCTGCCGAGCAGCCATGTCTGTTGGTGATGTGATTTGTTGTGTTAAGTTCACTGTACAATACTTAACTTTATTTGATTGTGTCTACTTATGAGATATCTTTTGAAACTTTTCGTCTTTCAAGACTTGAAAGCGTGTTAACCTCGTGGTCAGGTTAGGCCGAGCGAAATGTTTGCTGCAAATGAGATTTATGTTACAGATACACACGAGGACGTGTGACTCGTCAGTATGGCCGTGTCGGCATCGGACATGATCACGGACGTTCAATTGACTCTTTTTAGACTACAGCGCCACCCGGTGACACTATTGAGATGACAGCGCCCCTGGTGACGTTGAATGGAACCAACGACTTCACATAAAAGGCGCAGCGGCGCAGTAGCGGACGCAGTTCTCATCGTGCTTCACGCGGTTGCCGTCATGGTCGTGCTTTACGCAGTTGTTATCGTGCTTCGCGCAGTTACGGTTGTGTCTCACGCAGTTGCGCATCCTTACTTTGTATTCGGTGGTAGACTCGTGCGGACGTATGGTTTGATTGACTGACTGACTCACTTTTCTTTATAGTCTACCTATATTGCTATTGCTGAATCGTAATTCAAATGTAGCTTGGTAATCGTAAATTCGTAAACAGACAAATGTGCTTGAGGAGTTTCTTCCGCGGCTTCTTCTCCTCATAAGATAGCACTAGCGAAGCTGCGAAGGGCGGGCGTTTTGGGGGATGTCTGTATTGTAATATTGTACAGTCTAAACCAAATATAATGACTTTTGAGTACGAGTTCTGTGTTTTATTGTTTGAACCAGCATTACCCATCTGTTGCCCACAAGATAGTAATCACCATGCCATCTGACACCAATACAGGCTCGTGCCTGCTGCCCTGCCTTACCTGCCGTGCCCCATATGGCGCCGTCATATTGATAAAAATTAAATTAGGTATGTCTGCGTTTTAAAAATGGATGTAGGAACGTGGTACTAAGGAGCTACTATAGTACGAATTAGTTGTATGCTAGTCCCGGTAATGTCTACCCGTGTGAAGTCGGGACGGACCGCTAGGAATTAAAAATTACATAATTAAATTATTATGTAGGTACCTAACGTTAAATGTATATTTTAAGATTTCTAATTAAAGGTAACATGTCAAAATAGCATGCTAATAAATTTATAAGTCGATAATATAAAATGGTTTACAATTTTCATGGTTGTCATACTGCTGCTATCTACAAAAGATTCTTAAACAAAAATTATATAATTTTAAATATGGCAACACATACAGTCGTTTCTGGAACTCATAACTGAGTTATGAGCCGTTTTGTGTGATGATGTGCGTGTATAATTATACTGGTGACCATTTTTAACATACCGAGACCCCTCCGTGCCTCGGTGAGCACGTCGTAAAGCGCTCGTTCCCTGTTGTCAAGGGCTAGATTCCTACAAGACACAAATATGTGTGATGAAAATAATGGTTTGTGTTGGTCTGGGTATTTCTTAAGTATTTATAAATATATTAAAAAAAAAATAAGTATTATTTCTATTGTCTAGTGCTCTACTACTTTTGGGACTGATGGTGCTGTATAAAATGTCCCCTAACGAACGAACGAATACAGACAATTATGACAATCGTTAGTGGTAGTCAAAAGCCCATGAAAGCCTGACATCTTCAATTATCCTTCGAATATTGGTACTGCCCAGAAATTTAGAAGCATATATGTCTGACTGCAGTCACTTCGTGTTCGTGTAAAATATTGGTATTCTGCGGCATTGGTTACATTGGAAGCCTATCCCTACATAATTGAGAAAAAGCTAAGACGGTGATCATTCAGTCGTTTTATGTAATCAGTCACAAAGCCAAGCTTAGGATGTACTAGGTGCATCCTAAGGTTGGCTTTGTAGGTAGGTAATAATTTGATGGCAAATGGTTCACCACCTCTTACATGGGGCCTACACATACCAGCAAATTTTAAGTTACATTAGTATATCTCAGTTTATCGCCATAACCCTTGACGAATACAGGCGCGGACGTGATATTACGTTAAGTAATATATGAAAATTGGTGTCGGTATTCGGTATTTTTTCTTCCTATGTAAACCAGAATAAGACAAAATGGTCTACCGTTCCTATTAGGATCACACATTGTTATATTAGAAATGTATATTACTTAATAGGCTTAGTTGTAGTGTGTAAAAGTGTATAGAAATAGTTTTTATCAGCTTAACTTATGTTATTTTTTTTAATGTCTGGAAAGACGCCGTGTTATTTATGTAAATTTAATAAATGCGTGGAATTCGGGCTAACGTTTGGTCCGGTCTTAACCAACTTTCGTCCAGGCAGAGCTCGCAAGCCCAGGTACTTACTTGTACCTTCTAGTTTATATTATTATTTATTAGCGAGTAACGACTTGCCCAGCTTTGCACAGACAGCAGAGCATATAGGTATGCATTAATTTTTTTAACCGACGAAGAACCGGAGCAGGTTTTATATTCGTCTGTATATTCATAATTATATATGTTTATAGTACCCTTGAAATGAACCCTTTCAAATTTTTACTTGAGAACTGATTGTGATGAAACTTAGCACAGTTTATGATGTCCTAATGACCTTACAACATAATAGACATCTAAAGGTGACCTGATGATGGAGACGGAAGATATTCGAAGAAAACCTTTAATGGTTTACAGCAGCTACCTCGTGTTTGAGCTTAATTAATTCCATGTTACAATATAATAAACACCTAACGTTAACCTGATGATGGAGATGGAAGACTGTCGAAGAAAACCCTCAATGGTTTAAAGATAGACCACATTAAATAATGTAACCATTTTTTTAAACATTAGAATAGGTATAGTAAGCTATCTTTAAAAGATACACTTATGGTATCGGGAACTTTTTTATAAACCTATCAAAAAGGAACAATTCTACCATACATTATTTTTTTATATCTCAAAGGGATAAGGCAGCATTTTCCATGAAAGTTCCCAGTCGCTTAATTTTTTTGATTTAATTTTGTTTTTTTTTACGTTATTGTATGTTGATTTATAGACCTGGTTACCTGAAATACATTGAAAATATATTAAATGTGATAATATTTTTTTATATTCGCATAAGTCCAAAGACGACTCCATTTAGCTTTGTTCTATTTTACCGATTGTCAATTATAAAGTCCAGTCTAATAAGCATTTACATTGTATAGGCTTCCCGTACACTGAAAGGTCAGCTTATACTGGTCGTGGGAGCTCATCTGACACAGACCCGGCGCTGATAACAGTCCGTGGCGGACTGACAGGAGGCATTCTCCATACAAAAACAAGTGCAAACTAGCTTATAGTGGAAAGTCGTATGCGCCAAAACGGTTTTTCTCGTTTAAAATCTAATCTAAAGTGTATTTAAAAAAATCCAATTACCATTTCAAAGAGTCTGTTGAAACTTATCTATACTGAAAATTTGAAGATTTAAATCCGTTCCGTTTCTTCATAAAATGCGAATCCATGTTTTTGAAGAGCTGTCTTCAACATTTTTTTCTCTGCAGTAAAGTTTAACCGATCGTGTTTCTGTACTACAAATTTATAGCTAAAGACATGAATAATGACATATGTAAAAATCAGATCCGTATGTTTTGTAATGGCTGAGAAATATTAAGATCCATGACCCCCAAATCTTCAATGCGTCGTCTTAAACAGGCGCTGTGGGCAAGCCGTGCATTCAGACATTAATTACGTAATTAAGTGAACGATTAAATCGATTGTTTAATTCGTTTTGCGGCCGCTCGATCCGATTATTCGATTGTTCTGACCATCTTTGGAATAGATGCTCGTAGCGGGCGAAGAGGTCGCAACAATTAGTAAGATTTTACTTCTAGCTAATTGTATTGTGATCGTGAGATAAGACTTTATCGCTAGTTTATTTTCTTCTCTCATTCGAATTGAATGAAATTTAAAGTAGTGGTCTCGGGACCGACACCAACTTATTGAACGTATAAATAAGGTAAATAATATTTGACGTTACATAACTGACCCATATGTGTGAAATAGTCAAATTACAAACATAAAATGAAATTAGAAAGTGTTATTAACTTTAATTTCCACAATAACATAGATAATGACAGTCGAATATAACATGCAAATGTATGAACGATTCACGATCGCGTATTAAGTTTGATAGCCACACAATTATGTTTGCAACGAGTACATAATACTGTGAATCTTAATACGCAAATAATAAGGTCACACATCGTGTGATTTTTATCAGATCGACAGCATAATAACATGGTTATTATCGCCGTAATATAATAAGTATGTACGCATGCACTTGCCCGCGCGTCGACTTAAATGATACCCCATTACGGACTAAAATCACATGATGCCAAAATAGTACGATAATGTACGAAATTCTGGCACAGTTCCGTCAGTAATTGTGTGGACCTTTGATCTCGGAATGTGGGCTATTTTAAAAATTAATTTAATGTGCCAATGAAACGGACATAATTGTGGTTATAATAGGTATGTGTGAAGCAAATAGTGGTATGATGTGTCCGTTGTCCGCCTTAGGCGTTTTCAACACTTGCTGATAAGAGGCACATCACTAGCGACTAACAGCTCCCTCGGGCAAGCAATAATTTTGTACTATACTACTATACAAATATGGAATAGAAGATAATAAATATTAAATCCATAGCTGGTCGAATGTAGGTGTTGTTAAATAAATCTTATATAACTAGGTATATAAAATAAAAACCGCTCGGGTGACTTCCGCAGTGTGTTGTGTTTTAAAGGTGACTGACCACCACCACAAAATGTAAGTAATTAGAGTAAAGCGTTTCTTTCGTATAACAAAAAAGACTGAACACATTACAGAACAATGATTCCGGTTGGACTATGATATAGGTATCTAGCTACCTCTATCGAAATCAATCCACTTAATACCGAGAGGAGCTAAACGATACGTGGGTGGTGGATGGTCCATAAGTTGATATTGGAGTGATCACAGAAAAAAACTGGATATACAAAGCCAGGAGAATTTACTAGGAAGAGGCCGTTTAGAAGATCTAACAATCAACAATGGAAGTTTTTCAGACGCACAAATGACTAACATGGAATTTTTCATATGCACAAATAAAATAAAGCGAAATAAAATAAAAAACAAGAATCAAAATTCTTTCTTTTACATACATTTGCTAACAAATTTTAGATACATGCGGTGGAAATTTTGTAGGATGTTAATAGAGAAACTCCATTAATTCATTTCACTTACTCACTTATATTTATGTAAACACCTATTGTAATTGCCATGTAAAAATAAAAATAATATATAGAGAATTTTCAATTTCGAAACACTTAATAGCAACTCAACGATTTTAATACCTATTCTTAAAAAGATCTTACTCTTGTTTGTGTCTCCATATCTCGTATATAATCGCTATATTATTCAACTTGTAAAAGTTATGAGAGCAAAACAGGTTATACTCGTGTGATGGTCGCGGCAGTAATATCTTGTTTTTACGACAGTAAGTGACAACACTAGTTATGCACTATTATTAAATTAACACTTTATTACTATAGTTAATAGGCTAAGTCGTGCTTAACACCTTTCATCACTGTGAAAAGAATAGATGGATAAAGTATTGATAGATTCTCGTCTGCTAGAAAACTAAAGAGACAAACATTTGTGGTTATATCTTCAATTAAACCTCTTAATAAGTATTTTATTTCAACACAGATCTGACTGCAAAACACGCCATAGGCATGAAAGAGGAAACAGATACTTAAGAAATAAGATTAGGTATTATAAAATTGTTATTATTAATAATAGATACATGTACCATAGAATAAGGGACCACAAAAGCGATGAAAATAACCAATAAGCCTTGGCTAAGGTGCAGAAAAAAAGAGTAAAAAGTTTAGACTTCACATTTAGTAAGCTCATAGTTCATCGTCAAATCCACTACTCCTAAAAGGGGAAAACCCGGATACAAAACATAACTCCGGTCCGGTCTACTACTGAACATGTCCTAATAAAAAAATCAACTAATGAAAAACACTGCTGGGCCTGCGAATCGAACCCAATACACATTTTAATTCATCAAACTAAAGCAATGATAACTCGTGTAGCAAAAAACATTACAAAATCATGTTTTACTCTTGTAAAACATGAACCCGGTCTCCTCAAATTTCGTGGCTCCACATCCAATGACCATAATAGACCTACATTTGGCTTAACAGGCCTAAAGCCTAGTGCACACGTGTACAGTTCCAGCGCAGGCGGTGTAACGTTGCATGGCGACAATAATTTAACGTCAACGGCACTTGCATTGAAACCGCACTACAATTTAAGAGCTGAGCAATAAGGGAGCCAGCATTGTCTGCCAAGTCTCAGGTTACCAGCATTCATGCACTGCGCTTTATGTTCGCCTTAATCTAGTTTCTTGAAAATTCTATTTGATTTCTTGGTGCCTAGGCGGGGACCTACCGCGTGATGTATGGGGGTCCGCGTCATTTGTTTTTTAGTACAAAGGCTTCAGAAGAACTTGCATCAATTATGCGAATATTGTATGGAAGCTGTCTACTTACTTTATGATCATCATTCTGTTTATGTGAAATACTTGTGATTTACCTTTTGGGTCACTTTAAATAACAGTAAGTAATTGGTAGAACCCATCACGAGCTGTTTTAAAGATCAAATCAAGCATAATTGTTTTAAAATTTTAACACACTCGCATCCTACTAATGTCTTTTTACTGTTAGGTTCGGTGAAAAGTAAAAGTACAAATCGAATCATTTCTCTTTCTCTTGAGGTTTCCTTATAGTGTTGGCTAGCATCCACAAATCTAAGCCAAAGTATACCCGCAAACTTTCAAGTCAATAGGAGCCTTTACGTAATATTTTTCTAGGCTATGAAAAAACATTGTTCTCTTCATTTTATTCCGAAATATTACGGCCAATATATTTATATAATCACGTCCAGCCCGAAAGTCTGACAATTTGGCAAATAAAAAGTATTTACAGTACAAGTCCACTTCATCTACATAATTTACTGGCACGGGGTCAACAAACACAAGAATATTACTATGACGTCACAGTTCTCATGTTTCAAGCAAATAATTGTTAAGATATAGGTTACATTCCAAACATGGGTAATTGAACCTTCACTGTCAACTACAATATAGGATAATTGTGCAATTAGTAGCGGTTGAGTGTTACGTAATCGGAGAAGTGATGACGGACATGAAAATAAATATCTTGGGATACCTTGGGACATTTTTACACAGCACCATCTAGTCCCAAACTAAGCAGAGCTTGTACTATGGGTACTAGACAATAGATATAATACTTATATACTTTTTTTTGGTTAACACATACTTATAATATATAAGAAACACCCAGACAAACACAAACACCTAAGTCCATCACATAAATGTTTGTGTCTTGTCGGAATCGAACCCGACCTCGACCACGACCTCGTGATCAGCAGTCCGGTACTCGAACCGCTAGACCACAGACGTCGTCAATGGGCGTGTAGATGGTAGACAAAAATAATTGTACGACTTCCAAAAGATTGAACTATTCTGAATCTGGTGTATTATCATCATTGAATATTGCAGATGTTTTTTTTATGGTAATCTGACGATACTTTCAGCAATTGCAGGTATTGTCGATGACAAAATAGACTACACAGACAACAACTGCGTGATTTCGAAGTGACCTATTTATGGGGGGACAACTGCACCAGTGCACAGTGTCACCAGCTAAGGGCGACCGATTTAAAAACGACCGTCTGTATGAAGTAGAGAAATGCGGTCAAGTACAAATTGTCTTTTCTTAATCGAATGCTTTAGAATTAGAACGTTTAATTGCTCTAGTTGGGATTAATGTGTTCAAAGTGAATTCTTTGTTTCTTGCCGAGCGATAAGCCAATCGATTAATCTCATACCGCCATGAAGCCAAATTGGGTCGGACATTTGTTTTCATTGAGTTTTTGTCTGAAGATAAGTATCTGGTAATTATGTTTGTTGATACTTTCCAACACCACTACTAAGAGAAGGGAAATTCAAAGTGACTTTACGAAGAAGGACGGAAGGTGACTAGAATCTGTACTCAGTTGAAAAAATAAAACGTAAAGTTATTTATTTTGTATACTTTTTACTTATTTTTGTATTCTGATTTTCTGTGTCAAAATGATGGTTACAACTAAATTAATTATTGCAAGTAGGTACGTGCAAAATCCTGTACATATGCATTAAAATATTCCGGATCATTTAGCTATTTTTTATTTTCAATTCCTTCACTAAAAACCTTAGCAAAGTTCTGCATTCGAGAATTTTCTACATCCGCGTCATTTGAAACCGTCTTATTAAGATAAACTTCAAGTCCAGCGAAGGCTGAACGCAGAACTTTTGCTCTCTACAAGGTAGTCATTAGGGGACTGTAATACTCCCTCCTTGGTTAGCTACATTCTTGCATTCACCGTCTGTATTTTTAGAGGCAACTTTTATTCACCTGTCTGGGCGTCCGACACTACTGAATACGAGCTGAATTTTTGGGATTGTTAATTAAAAAGTTATGTGGAAATTTAGGAGTTGCTTACTACTTGGGTCCTTACTTTCATTGAAGTATCATAATTCATTGTTTAGGATAAGAAAACCGACACAAATAATTTGTGGTATTGTGTAGTGGTGGTCATTACAAGTATAACGAGATGAGAAACTATTCCAACGAAAGTTATACATATATGCGCGACCTAATTATTACCAACGTATTGGTGACCTCTTGATTGAAGTCCTATATGATAACGTAAAAAACTTAAAACTGATCAGCGATTCGTTAGCCAATGGTAAAGGCAATTATTTACTTTAAAACATTTATTTCAAAGGTCCATATTGCACTAATTGGTGGACAAACAAACCATAATAGATCTCGGCCATGTAACAAATTGAAAGTAGAAAGTCCGGCAAAAACTGATATCCAGATTACGATAGCCAAGTATAACAATATTTATGTACTTCCTGAAAGTTGGTATAACCCGTAATACATTGTAAGTCAATTGAATCGCGGAACCGATATTCTAAAGATCAATGTTGGGTAACAAGGTACTCCATAACACACATAAGGCTTACCTCGCTAGTCTCAATAAGGATATCGGAACAAATTGTCTGTAATTTTGTTTTTTCTTCTCACGAGTACAAATCTGAATAGGATCCGCGGTATCTTTAGGATTCGACCGCGGTTTACTGCTCACGATATCAGGACTTGTTCCGAGAAAATTGCTTATTTGAATCCATACTTCTATCTCCTGTTACCTCGGCGCTTTTACGCCTCATATTCTTAGGATGTAATACTTGTTTTATGTTAGATTTGATCAAACTGTTCGTGTTCGTATGCTATCATTGTATACGATGTTGGTGCTGTTTCGTGATTTATGTTTTGAAGTTTATTAATAATAAAATGCGTTGAATTTATACACACTACATTTTACACATCAAAATCTTAAAATTATGTAGTCTTTAATATTTGGAGCCGATGTCTAAGATCGAGAGCTTTTCTTGATACCATTGATAATTTTACAAATTAAAACATTTGTTTTGTTCGTCATTGGATTTGCATGGACCAGATTGGGACTTATTGAAATCGACAGACGAATAATGCCTGTTTTTGTCTACTTGCACACTGTTATTATTATAAATCACACAACAAATAACAAACAATGTATTAACCATATAATAAGCGAAGTTTAACTAACAAACAGTTGGTATCTCGAGGCAAAGTGAAATTAAATAATGACCAGCTAACAAGTCAGATAACAATTGTACCTTAAATATTAAATTATACTTTAGTCAGTATAACTGCACAGAATAATAATAGGTTCAAATTATTATGCTCGTTACAAATTGAAATTTTCGATTTCAATTTCTGAGTAGCAAGATTTAATAATGTTAAATGAAAGAAGAAAATTCAGATATCGTAAGGGTCGAAAGTTACTTAAATTAAGGTTAGTCATTATTTGAAGCGGGGTTGCTAAGCATGAGATATTGGGTTCATATCACAAGTCGAACATATTTATTACTGTATTCCCTGTAATATAATTAGTTGTTCGGTTCCTTAGATATATTCACCTACTTGCTTTTTAGGTATGATGATACAACGGCATGATTGCTTGTGCGCCACATATTGTAGGTTCCAGTTCTGTAGGAAACAAATATTTTTGTATATCTGCTGGACGTAGGCGTCTTTTAATAAACGTTGAGAGAGCTTGATCTTCTTCTATACTTTTTGGTCTACACGTAAATCCGTAATTATTACTATTATTTATGACGGCAAGAGCAGACGAGACACCTGATGGAAAGTACTCATGGCCGCCCATGTACATCTGCAGCACCAGAAGTATTGCTGATGCGGTACCAAGAATAAAGAGCCTCTAGGGACTGCAGACTGCTGGAGCAAACGAGACCGGTGTTTATTATTTTCTAAGATAAATTATTCATGGTTGGTTAGTCAGTGAGTCGTTTGAATATAGTGAAGATATGAATAAGTAAAATACAAATATCGGCGGACGTCTTATATGTAGACGGCATCTTTTGAGAAAAACTACAGAAATCAAAGGCAGCTACAAAGAAAAAAGGTTATACCTACCATACAGAAGGTCAAATTTTACAGTAAAAAGTAAGTAAAGCGTTTGAAAGGTCCAGACATGACTGCAATAGGTCGGCACATTTCAAAGACTGACTCCTTCCTAATAATTTCTACTCCGGAAATTAAACGTTGCAAACCACAGCTAAACGGGAAACTTTAAAATTAAAACTTATAAGTACGAACCCTAACTCCAGAGTATGAATAAGACAACCTATTCAGTACCCGTCTTGCTAAAATGAAGTTGTTTATAAGTAGGTTACATACTGTTCTGTTGGTGTAGTAATCGCGGCTACCGAGTGTGAGTTCTACAGTTAGATTCCCAGATTAGGCAATAAGAGTGACGGCTCGGTGTTTAGATAAAAATATATCGGTAAACTGCGATCGTACAGCAGTACAACTCTATCTTACCTTTCAGGTATACATGCGCGATAGTATGTTTTGTTACTTTCGTTTAAATGTCATTAAATTATGAACAAATCAAGACAAAATATTGCAAAAAAGTGACAGATAATCCCTAAAGAATAAAATAGCAGAATAGGTATGTATTGCCTTTTAATTACAGTTATTGATATTTTAAAAATATAAGCTGTATAAGTTGGAGAACATTTATTATGGGAATAAGAAGTCCCCAGGTTTGACATTAAAAAAAAAGACAAGGTAATGCATTCATCTATACCTTTACATCCTCTAATGAATCGTTCTATAGCTAACATTACTACTCAAAGGTACAAATAAGAGGGGTTCTTGACGAATTCCACGTTTATCTTGTAATCTTCAATGGGGCTGCAACCCTTTTCTCGATTGTACTTTTTACCGGAGTTTCGGTCGTTTGTACGGTTTGAATTAGCAGGCTCCCCTTTTAGCTCCGGGCTGACGTATTACCGTGAAATACAGAAAGTAATAAAGGTACAGATTATACAAGGGTGTGCTGAAAACAAAAATATACCGTTGTATCTCTTTGTTTTCAGGACACCCTGCTCAATAAAGTTCAGTTACCTCATTGGGTTATTGAACTTATTTTAATAGATTATTTTTCTAAACCATGTTGTCCTACTGGTAGGCAATGGCCTCTTTTTTGTCTTTCCAAGCTTTTGCCTTTTGCCCTAAAAACCCAATCTCCCTCGTAAGAGTCGAGCTCTTCGCGCCACCTCCTCCTAAGTAGAATGAAGGAAGTATTAGAGCAAAAACATGTATACACTAACAAAAGTGTTAAAGCGATTTTTTCATGAATGAACGATTCCAACTTTGAGATAACACCAATGTCACTTTAGTATTGATTCGTAAATACTGTGTTCGTAATATCATAAAAGTCCTATTAGTACTTTAGGAGAATGTCGCTTTAGCCCTTTTGTTAGTGTATACAATCATGTTTTTGCTCGTGACTGTATACGCACCTTTTAGATGCCAGCTACACATCATAGACAAGTTTCAAATTGACATTCGAATCGAGAAACGAATAGAAAGAAAATGTATGGAAATGACATTAGTGACAGCCCGATTTGTCAAAAGATTGTCATTAATTTCTAAAGATTTTGTTTCTATTCGTCCGTAGATTTGAACATCAAATTGCAACATGTCTAATAGCCTAAGATCCCACCGCTCAAATCGGTATGTATCTGTTTTTTGGATAAGACTATTTTTTAATAAATCTTACGTGATAGTAGAATAGATTACACCAGGGTTGCCTGGCCAAATTTGGCCGCAACTACCTTTAATTATAAATATTCTACTCGAGTTTTGGAGAAAAAATGTAGTCACATGTTTTTTTAATGAATCCAACGTCATTTGAAAGAGAATAGTGTAGTGAGTGGAAAAAGCCATGGTTGCCAGCTCTCAGTCGGCCGCAACTTAAGGGTTGCCAGGTTTAAACAGGTACTCCACTGTTGATAATTTGCAGTCATCTGTTTTTTTAGTAAGTTATATATCAATTTAAAGGTTATTTTTTTCTCTACATTATAACATAGGGTTGCCTGAAAAATAATGGCCGCAAGTAGGGGGTTGCCATCATTTGAATTAATTTATTCCACTTGATGAGGGAGCGAAAAACAAGAATAAAAACGAACAATAAAACATACCATCACGCCTGTATGCCCCGAAGGGTTCGACAGAGGTGTACTAATGTACACCAACAGTTCGCTGGTACTATCCAAGAACACTTTGCTCGACCCGGGAATCGAACCCAGGAGCTCTAGCGTAGTAGTCGCGTTTGGGACTACTAGACCAACGAGGCAGTCTAAACAAACAAAAAATAATATACAGGGTGGCCGGAGAAGTGACGTTCAAAGAGAAAATTTAGATTCCTCTAATCAAAGGGTATCCAAAACACCCCCATGTATGTTTCGCGATTTTCAGTTGCTTAGAAGATACAATGATTTTGATTATTTTTTTAATAATTTCCACCTGACATTGGTTTTGTGTTTTTTCTTTTATTGTTGTATGATTATAAATGTTTTTTTTTATGGTAAGGGATAACTATAATGTCAACTACTTCCCCTAAAATATTGTACACCTAGGCCTAATGGATCATGAAAAAATTGAGGTTAAAGTTCAAATTTTCTGCTTAATGGTTTCAGTCACAAAAGATTGACTCTTATTTTTTTGTTTGTTTGAATAGTGCAAGGGTTTCGGAGTATTTTTAAAAAATGCCACATATCTTGAAGATAAAAATATATTTAAAAAATGTAGTCAGGATTAATTTCCTGTAAATTGCATTCAGTAAGGCAGAGGAGTAACTTTTTTATGGAAACTGGAACAATATTTCTTTAAATTTTCATACCCCAAACAAAAAAATCTATAGGTTTGATGCCAAAACAGCGTGGTGGACAGCGAATTATTTCGTTCTTTAAAAAAAAAATACTACATTACTAAATTAGTTAAGTCGTCGTTAGCGCGACTCTTACGCTAAAGGTTCGGAGTATGATTCCCAGTTCGGGCAGTCTTATTAGGTTTTTTCATGCAATTTGCAGTAATAGCTCGAAATTAACATTTACACCCGGTTAATGGCAATAGGCTCGCCTATTACGTGACCTAAACATACTAGTGAACTGTGGGTGTTCTGTAGAATAGTGGTCTATGATGGTGGAAAATTTTTGTTAAAATATTATTCTAGTTTTCATAAAAAAAGTTACTCTTTTGTTACTTTGAATGCAATTTACAGGAAATAAATCCCGATTGATCTCTAGATTTTTTAAATGTATTTTTATCTTCAAGATATGTGGCAGTTTTTAAAAATACTCCAAAACCCTTGCACTATTCAAACAAACAAAAAAATAAGAGTCAATCTTTTGTGACTGAAACCATTAAGCAGAAAATTTGAACTTTAACCTCAATTTTTTCATGATCCATTAGGCCTAGGTGTACAATATTTTAGGGGAAGTAGTTGACATTATAGTTATCCCTTACCATAAAAAAAAAACATTTATAATCATACAACAATAAAAGAAAAAACACAAAACCAATGTCAGGTGGAAATTATTAAAAAAATAATCAAAATCATTGTATCTTCTAAGCAACTGAAAATCGCGAAACATACATGGGGGTGTTTTGGATACCCTTTGATTAGAGGAATCTAAATTTTCTCTTTGAACGTCACTTCTCCGGCCACCCTGTATATTATTTTTTGTTTGTTTAGACTGCCTCGTTGGTCTAGTAGTCCCAAACGCGACTACTACGCTAGAGCTCCTGGGTTCGATTCCCGGGTCGAGCAAAGTGTTCTTGGATAGTACCAGCGAACTGTTGGTGTACATTAGTACACCTCTGTCGAACCCTTCGGGGCATACAGGCGTGATGGTATGTTTTATTGTTCGTTTTTATTCTTGTTTTTCGCTCCCTCATCAAGTGGAATAAATTAATTCAAATGATGGCAACCCCCTACTTGCGGCCATTATTTTTCAGGCAACCCTATGTTATAATGTAGAGAAAAAAATAACCTTTAAATTGATATATAACTTACTAAAAAAACAGATGACTGCAAATTATCAACAGTGGAGTACCTGTTTAAACCTGGCAACCCTTAAGTTGCGGCCGACTGAGAGCTGGCAACCATGGCTTTTTCCACTCACTACACTATTCTCTTTCAAATGACGTTGGATTCATTAAAAAAACATGTGACTACATTTTTTCTCCAAAACTCGAGTAGAATATTTATAATTAAAGGTAGTTGCGGCCAAATTTGGCCAGGCAACCCTGGTGTAATCTATTCTACTATCACGTAAGATTTATTAAAAAATAGTCTTATCCAAAAAACAGATACATACCGATTTGAGCGGTGGGATCTCGTACTATAAGTACTACTACTATTGCGTTATCATCTTGAGACGTCAGTTGTTAAGTCAAATTTACTTTAATTTCACCGTCTTCATTTGAAATTCTCCTCCTTTGAAACCGGTACACAATAATGTTACTACAATATTGCTTAGCAGTAGAAGATACAGAAGCGAACCAGCCATCTTCAAAAATATTACTTCAGAGATATAAAAAATATCAATACAGCAAAAATGGACAACAATAGGCCACAAACGTACTGATATATTTGTGTCATATTTTCGATACTTTACTGATATCTGTATCAGTGTAGAATAAAAAATAGTTCGCTATATGCTACTCAATCAAAAATAAATTTGTATACAAAAAACTTTTTTGATAGATCAGATGAAATTTGAAAATTGTGAAACGTATCGAATAGTAGATATTTATTGAAATTGCGTGTCATTGCGTGACCTTATTTTGATTAAGTCGAACCTAAAGTTAGTGGAAAGCAAATTTAAATCGATGTTTTGATCCCAAGATATTGGAATGATATTCCAATATCTAACTCAAAGTTTGCACGAGAACAAATAATATATTTGTGATCAACAGTAAATACTTAATCTAGATTATTTAGATTTCATTTAGGTCGCAGCAATCAATTTAACCTTTGAAAGGTCGAAACAATAGAGAAACTATTGTTATGACAGATGAAGGCTATACATTCTGAATGTTACTTTCTTAAACATATTAAATTCCTTACAGTTCATAGGTATTTAAAAATATATGTATAACAATACAGTGGATTCTTTATGGGTTTTTTACAGGGAGTCATGGTCCAAGACAGAAAAACAATCACTTAACCATACGAACTGTGTCCAGCAGTATCACTCTGTATTAAACCCCCGATCCAGTCACTCATTAAATAACAACTCAGAATAAAACTACCCACACAATGTAAATCACAAACCTATTCAATCCCAAGTTTCCAAATATAAATTTAAAATGGAGAACAACTCATTCAAACAGTCCAGTAACGAACTAAATACCATACATCTCAAAGCTATTTACATCTGTATACGGGTTTACCCAGTTACATGTGAGTTGAGTAATTGGCGTCATAGTAATGCACAATAAACTTTGCTAAGGTACACTGCACACAATAAATTCCTGTTTTACGTCTTTGATTAGCTCGAGCTCAAGTTACTTCATGACCCTGCATTCATACGGTAGAAAGTACTTAGGGCCAGGACACACAATACTTTTAGCGTCGGCGATTGGCGATTCTGCGACTGCGTTAAACCTGTATCACGTTTTGACGACTAACGTTCACTTGTGGTATCGAAATGATGAATAAGCCGTGTTCCGTAAATGCCAAAGCCTCACAAAATATCTGCGACTGGCATAAATTTGTATGAGGAGTAGCGTTCACTGCTGTATCGAGCAGCCCAAAGGGGCTAAGATACACGCTGCGAGATCATTTATCGTCGCATTGTCTTTACTTCAGATATTCTTACACAAGATAAGCGACGATAATATGTTAGCCTAGCAAAAAGTAACTGTATGAGTTTGTATGTGGATTGAAACGTCCAAACGTGGCATCGAGCTTCGGAAAAGCTTCTGAATAGTTGATCGCCGATGCTAAAAGTGCTGCTACCGTGTGTGCTCTAGCCCTTACATTCGAAATGGCTCGCCTCTACATTATGTTAGACCACCCTTTTAACCAGATGTTTGGTACTTGTTTTGCACGCTTTTGTGTAAAAGTTTTTACTACATTGCTAAATATGAATTTCGAAACCAATGCTTGGATTTAATAATTACTCGTACACTATGGCTAATTATGAAAATCATTGTATGGTTTTATTGTGTTAATGAGGTCATTTATATTAACTTGAATGGGTATTCTGTGTATTTTACATACAATCGAATAGTATTTAGATTTAAAATAAATGTAAAATTATTGTAATTACCCAATCATTGTGTGGTTAATAAATGTTTTGAAGTATGGTTCGGTCAGTTTAAATGCCTATTTATTGTAAATCATCATAATTTAAACATTTATTAACATTGTGGTTTTATTATAAGTATTTCACGCCTTTGTATTTAGAACACAAGTTTACACAAGTAATTAGGCAAATAATTATATTAATTTATAAATAGGTATCTGTTTATTAAATTGATAAAAATATCGTTTAATAATAAATTTAACGTAAATAATTATAGTAATAATAATTCGTTTAAATAATAAATATGCGTTGGTTTATTATTAGGCCTTAATTCTTTTCTTTTTTTATTTGACTCAGTTAATTCAAATAATGAATTAATTTTCTTACAATAGTCTGCTGTTTCTTAAAAAGTGTAACGGACGAAATGATTCCCAGAGATTCGTTTCGCTTCTACTTTTGACGTCTCACAAGAACTTATAATAAATGATCAGAAAATATTCCGGTACAATTCGACACCGCCTTTTGTATTAACACTATTATCAATTTGGCAAGCTTTAATTTGGTCATTACAACTATAATATTATTTTTCTCTGTAGGTGCCTTATTTCTCATACAATTATGAACTCTATTTCATCGTAATCAAATTATTCGATTATATCTTGGTGCTTACTAGTTGTATTATGTTTAATTAAATATCATGATGTGTTTAAAATTATAATTATGAATTATGTTCAGTAATGAAAATATAATTAATTAATTTTAAGACTATTAATCAAGTTCAACGTACATAATTTATTTCACAATGCAATTTTAATTCAAAAGGAGCCGGATTTATTTGCCATACATTTTAATTTAGGACGGTTTATTTATATCTCTACAAAACTCATTTTAGACATTCAAAATTAAGGAAACAATACTGTTAATAATGTATACAGCTTATACGATACTGATTTATAAAGCCTAAAACACAACTAATAGTAAATGTTGAGTCCAAATTAAGAGTTTGATTTAAACGTAAAGCTTTAACATAGTTCTCTGTCGCTTACTATAACTAGATAACGATATACAAGTCCCACACACCCTCCCGTGCGTTTTACCTCGCGAATATAAAAAGTAAAAAAGGTACTATAAATACGTCTGACGTGTTTTCGGCCTGACCGGTGTGCCGGATGACATTGCTGTACTGTGATTAATTGTCGCAACGATTGAAACGGCCTAACCCCCCACTGGCAGACGAAATGGAATACTGTGAGCCGAATAGGACCTTTTTAATAACGGGCGCCAAGCAGAAACTAATTTATATGTAGGTATGTCTAATAATACTTTAATGTTACAGTTAGTAAACGGTTGTGTTATAATGGAAATTGGATATGTTGAATTGATGACGATGAAATTACCTATTGAGTTATATATTTTGCTGAAGACTAAATAATTTTATACTATTTTCTATAGGGAATCTGGGATATTGATCTCTCGATTATTTCGTATGAGACTTCTATAGAAATGTTAATTAGTAAATAATTCAGATAAATTATAAGCGCTGAATAAAACACAATTGAAAACAGCATTTAACTGCAATACAATATAATTATAATTAATTACCTATACAAACAAAAATTAAGTTAATGAATTATTCCCTGCAATAAGAACTTTGGATTTGTGCTCACTTAATGGCAATATAAAGAAAGAGAAAAGAAAGAACTACTAGTGAAAGAGCAATAGGCTCGCCCTCTAGTACTAATGCACCTCTACCTTAACCTTAGGGGGATACAAGCGCGATGGTATGAATAAGAAAATTAATATTAATAAAATTTATTCTAATAAGATAAAACAAATAAGATAAAACTAGCGATAGCGTTAAAATACTCGTAAATGTCACGATCTCTAAAAATTTGAATTAAAATATAGTATGTTGTTAATACTAAATGCAATATGACATGTGAATATTTTAAGCACAGCATGTAATCTCGCAAACAAGCAGGGAATTGGCACATTGGAACTTTATTTGACATGTTAACATCTCTTTAAAACTGCGGTGCCGTCTGTTTTATCGAATAAAAATATTAAATGCTTTCAATAATATAGCGCGCCACTCGCCGCCCGATCTTAGGGTTCCATATAGAGAGGTGCTCAGTCATCTGCAGTACCTTTTTATTCGATGGAACTTTAGGATCTATTCGGGATTTCAAAAGCTTTTTATATCTTTGTAGCGTCCACTCGGTCACTTTTTTTTTAATTTTGTACATTTTCGTCGCTGAGCTCAACATACCTATTCAACTTTAATATTGTCCACCTGATAACATCGATATACCCAATAAATTATTATATTACATGTTATATATTTTGTCTAGTTTCTTATCTTATCTTCAAAATTTACATAGCTAGTTGCAATATAGAAATTTGAATGTAAATCTAGTATCTTTCCAGACAGTACGGAACTTGCTGAGCGTGGGATGGTTCACACTAGGGCTGTTTCGTTTTTATTTATGACACAGGTGAGTATAAATTAGTTCACTTAACAAAAACCCGCTCTTTAGGGGTCCTCACAAACAGGTTCAATCGGTTAATTTGTATCAATTTTTTTTTATCTCATTGTGTATGGAATGAGTTTAGAAGTCCTTGACTCAACGAGGTGTAACTAAAGAATCGTATTTGTAACGAATCGATGTCCGGCGCTGCTCGTGGTCTTTGATGACTACACCTGCCTTAGTTATCATCACAATCTCTAATTAAGTAATTGTGGCTTTTTAAGTATCCGATTTTTTGCTCGAATATGTAGTGTTGTTATTGTAAATCGTATTCTCGTTAAGTTATCGAATAGTTTCCTGGTTGTATTTTTTGCTGGCTGACCTAAATGATCTTTGTTGAATGAGATTTTATGGATGAGAATTTTGTTTTGACTTTTCGCATAATTATTTCCTTGTAACTAATTATGAAACCGTACTTAGAGCCGACCTTCGCTCAATTTCTGTTAATGAGGTTCTTGGCACTGGCAGCCTTATAATTCATTCTACAAATTTTTGTATGATAATTCTAGCAAGAAGTTATTCAGGTTGGTTTATTAACTTTTCCTGGTAAAAGCGAGGCCAAAAATATATTAAAATTATGGATTTCCATGAGGAAACCGTTGTTTTGATATTTTTATATCGAAAATGCATATTTTTTTTTGTTTTTGAGTTATAAAAAAATATTTGTATTTATATTTGTCTTTTCCAATGAATCAACTTAAAGTTACCTTGTATTTATTCCAACGACTTTAATTTGTGTCTAAACAAATTCAGACTCAGAGGTCTTGATCTTGTTCTTGTTCAGAATCTTGTTTTTATAATAAAAAAACAAAACTGAACAAAACTTGACGTCTTCACCTCTTTACGTTTTTATAAAAAAAATAAGACATACACCGACCTCATCGGTGAGGTCCGCCAAAAAGGTCAGGTGCGTAGTACTCGCAACCGGCGCGTGTGTATGACGAGATTTATGGACGTGGACGAAGCAAAAGAATTATGCAAGAATCTTAAAAGATCTCTCTCTCTCTCTAGATCTCGGTCTCTACTTTCTGCCTACCCCTATGGGAAAAAAGACGTGAGTGTAAGTAAGTATTTATAAAAACAATACACTAAAATGTTTGTTACAAACAAACACAAACTGCAATACTCAACTCTTAAAATCTTGGAAATTAATTATGGTTTTAGAGTTTAGAATACCTTCTGATTTGAGCATAAATTCAACTCATTTCGGATATCTATGTTAAAATTAACACTTAACAAATAAACAGCATAATAATCCAAATAACTATCGCGTTCATTCGTAACAATTCGTATAGGTCTATAAACCCATCAAAGGTCATATTGCCAATCAAAATACCTTCACAACTTTCATTCCACTTCGAAAACTGTTCACTAATAGAAAATATTTAATAGAAACTTTATTTTAATTACACATAAATCCGGTTCCCCATTTAAAACAAGCGCTGACCGTGTTTTGTGCGAAGTTATCAAATAATCGACCTTATTGATGTATGGGCTACCGTCTGGCAATGATTTATAATGGCTTCCGACTAGGACATCATTCCTTTGCGATGATTTTCAATCACATCCGACGGTTCGTTAGCGCTCGTATCTATGATCGGTCGTGCTCAGCCGTATGTTATGATGGATGAGGCAACTTTTTATCGGTAAAATGAAAATGGCGACGGATAGGAAGGAAAACATTAAAGCACAGCTTATGAAATTTACTTAGTATATTTTTTCCACAGGTAGGGTTAGCAATTGTTTTTCATAACATAACACATTATTAAAGATTGTCAAGTTGATTATCCTTTTTCTATATTGTACTTACATCCTAAGAAAATATATGTAAATGTAGTACCTATAATATAACAGAATAATGAATAAATAAGTAACTAATGTAAGTTACTACAATGGGGAGTTTAAACTCAAAATTTATGTTTCTACTAGCAAATATTTTAGTGATCTTTTGATACGTATAGCAAATATCGTTTCTTTTTATCAAATATCCTTATGTTTTTCTCTTAAAATTAATACGTTTGGTCCATTACATTGAACCATTATGTACTTACATAGATAGTTTGACTGCTAAGAAGTAAATAAATAAAGCCTTGCAGAAAAGCTCTCTGTACAGAAAAGCTCTCTGTATCTTAGGCTAAGAGTGCAATCTGTTACGAGAAAGTCAAGTTCTAGTCAAAAGTAATTTATTCATTCATAATCATTTGAAAAGTCACGCATTTATAAATGAAAAATATACAAACTCATCCGATACAACATACCTCCTTGCTTTCAAAACTATCTTTTACCGTTGGCAACATCAACAAGTGATACAAACACATGTAAATAAATTGAGATGAGCATTCCCGCGGTTGGCAGCACGATCTATCAGTAATTCACGTTGCATTATCAATCAACTGTTACATGATTGATGAAATATTTTCATCGGTAGCCAGATAACTTGTCCGCTTTATTGTTAATTAAGACTTCTACGTATATGGAGTTCCTCACAATGTTTTTTTTTGTTTATCGAGTACCGATCATATCAATACAATCTAGTTGAATAATGCGCGAGTTAAACAAAGCCTCTATAGAATTTTATTTCTCCGATTCAGATGATAAATCAATTAATTATTATATGAAACAAAAACCCGACTAAGTTAAAAGTACTAACTAAAAATCTTAAAACTCGCTCTGTGTATTGTCGGACAGTACTTACCTAAATGTTGGAAAGTATTCTCTGTAGTGTAGACACACACACATATTTATGTTATCGTTATTAAATCTCATTGCCATTACAAAAATCCAAACTACTTATAAAAAAAAACATACTTGAACCAAATAACACACAGACAGTTGAATGTGTAATTTAGCCAAACAAAAAAAAATATTGCAATTATTGTAGAAGCTATTCTGTGGCTTCCACGAATACAATGGTACTGAATTGGTGCAGAAAATATTTTAATTTATGAAAAACATTTCATACGTTATATGTGTTATGTTTTCATTTATAATATTTTGAGAGGCATTTATAATAACGAACGTTATTTTACGTACTTACGGGTAGGTAAAGTAAACTCAATCGATTAAAAAATAACTACCTACCACTACTTATATTCTTCTTGTGTACCGCAATGGTCTAGTAGCAATCAAGACGTGTCCAGAGCAGCTGTTAGCCGTGAGATCCTGGGTTACATTCCCAAGTCGAGAAAAGTGTTATTTAGAACTTTTATAAATAGTAAAATATTCGGTTACGCACCTGCGCTGCGAGATTTGATGCCTATTATTTAAAAAAAGTAGGATTGTTCTAGAAATAGTGTATTTAAATGACATCCAAAAGCTCTCGAACTTCTGTATTCATAAGCCGTGCACGATGCACGTGGTTTTAAGATAATATCTGTTATCGACCACAGCCAGTTTCGAAATCACGCTCAAAAGAATGTAGTTCTATTAGTAATTTAATTACAAGCAACAATATTTTGATCGTATCACAATCGTCCGCAAATTAGAGAAATTAAATTATTGTTGTTATGGCTACCGTAATTTAAGAGCTGGTTTCGGCAGCAGCAGCAGTGAAAGGGTTAAAAGGGGGAACTTGGTAACAAATGCAACACCGACCCTTTCTCCCCTTTTCCCCCTTTTCGTCTGCACACCCGATCCAGCTTTTATATATTACTTTTTGTGTAAGCAGAGGTACACATGACCAAATGATTCAGATAATTACGGAATTTATGTTGACTGAATATAAATCTATACTAATATTATATAGAGGTAAAGTTTGTAAGTTTTTTTGAAGGAAATAATTTTTCTATGGGTCATCGCCACCCATGAACATTTGCAACACCAGAGCCTTAATCTACTGAACAGATTTTCAAAATACTTTCACCAGTAGAAAACCTTTTCCTGAGTGGCTTATTGTTACATTTGATTGTGATCAACTTATCACCGCGGGGAACATTTTATTCTCGTCTGTTATTATAGTAGTAGCAGTACGTCAACCATGAGTTCTATCGAATGGCTTTCGATAGGTTTTTTACGCAACGAAACGCTTTAATCTCATAGCAGATTTAGTTCCTTGCGTAACCGCTAGAGGCGCTGCGAGGGTTTTCCATACAAATATTTTACGGCGTCGCTAGCGAGTCTAGTGAGAAAAACTCATGGTCGAGGCACAGTATTATAATTAAACTAGTGTCACTGATTATAATACACTTCCAACTAAAAGTTCGCAAAATTTTACCATTCTGCTGCTACAGCGTTATTAGGTATGTTTTGAGTGACAAAAAAGATATTCCACGAACTGTGAAGAATATTAAAATCATACTTTTCCGAGCAAATATTATTTGAAAAGCTATATTTCTTGAGAAAAATGTTATGAATTTAAAATGAACATCAGAAATGGAAGAACAGACGGTGATGTTTTTTAGAAAATGAAATACCATTGAAAGTAGTTTTTAAAATGTAATATTAAACATAATATTTTATCGATTTGGCTACACGCAAAATTTATACGCTTACGATAATACATTTCCTTTATCTTATCTTAATTATTTTTCTAACAGGGACGTAACATTTTCGAAAAGATTATTCTATACTATTTATTATTCGCAACACTATTAGAATGTTAATATTACAGTTGTAAAGGGCAGTGCTGCTTTAATTCCTTAAAAAAGTAACAAAATTAGAGCATTTAATCACACATCACGCATCGATTCGTAATCTTCGATTAAAAAAGTGACTGGCCCACGCGATGACTAGCAACCACGAGTTCCCGTCTACGATTGTACAAAAGGTCCGAATCGAATCGAACTGTTAGGCATTGTACTGACAATATCGACTCACTATTTGTATTCGAATTCTTTCGAAACATTCCATCACCACTGTCCCTGTCGACTGTTAAACTAATACCGCTAGTTCGGAGCAAAAAGTTTAAAAAGAAAAAGTAACTAAAGCGTACTGATCTAATGACATCGGCGGCGCCAAAGTACATAAGAGCGATTGTTGGAGAAAAAAAACTCAACACGTGCAGTGTAATAAGATTAGTGATAATTGTGTTGCTAATCGAAATTCTGTTTCGCCTATGTTAGATCAGATAGTGTTTATTGGTATTTGAGTTGAAGTAGTTAGACAGACGTTGAAGTAGAAGTGCGCTTAATTATATAGACATTGTGCTGTGTTAATAGAATCAACTGCCTCATTAGCCTATTAAGCGCGACTCCTTTGCTTGAAGTCTTTGGTCCGATACCCAAAGTAGAGCAAATTGCTATTGGTTTTTCTCTTTAGATACTAAATTTCAGTAAATAGATTTGTGCCCCGTTTATGTGGCAAAAGGCTCGCCACCTGACCTAAAAATACAGGTGAACAGTGAGTGCATATTAAGTACACCTCTGCCAAAGTCTTCGGGTAATCCAGGCGTGTTGGTATTTATGCATGTAACATTGGATTTACCTACTACATTTGTATGTCGTTATTCTGGGTTGGTCGTTTTAAGGAAATTTGTAACAGGCGAAACAGTGGAAGCACCTAGTATGTAGAAAAAACATGATATTTAAATATTTTGTAGGCAGAAATTCTTAAACCAATGCGCACATCATAACCGTTTACGGGATACAGTTATTAAACATAATAAATTTATTCACTAACAGACTTGCGCAATTACAAACTGCTACTACGATACAGTTGAGCAAATATATTCTAGTACAAGCGGTGTATGCGGTCACCACGAGTTGTATGTTCGAGTCTGCCAGGACGCTCCATCCCAACCATTCCCCGCAACTTTCTCAAACTGATCCCCAACTTGTAACCATTAGAAGACCTGTTAAATGCTGAGGGCGCGATTATGCAAACTGCTATGTACGTTGATATTTAGTTCGGAACATAATAGCTATTAAGTTAGATGTTAATATGTTATTTTGATTAAGTTACCCTATTGTGCTGAGACCTTCGTATATAATATGGTCGGGTCGATTCAGATAATACTGTTACGGTCGGCTGCGTTTCAGTTTACGTCAAGTAGGAGTTAGAGGATCTAAATTATGTGGATGATCATGATTGTTGGAATAGTTGTACGTTGATATATTGAATATTGAGTTATTAGAGAATAACTTCAAATTGGTACATTAGACGCTTTAGCCAGCTAACGAGGTTTCTGCTGACATTTTTTTTTTCTCATTGTCTTTCATTCGTGACGCCAGCAACATCTATTGAATGACACATTTCTACAACAGCTGTACTATCTGGTCATCCTACGGACGCAGCTTCGAGTAAGATACTTCTCACGGTTCAGCGTATATATAACCTTTAACCAACAACCTCTTTTTAGGCTCTACGAATTTTATCAGTATGCTGTTTAAGAAATATGTTATAAATTCGTAATTATTTTTATTATTTCCTGTACACACTTGTGCATTGATATAGTTGTCTGCACACAGAATAACACTCAACCAATAATGCTAAATCAATAACACTTTATTTACAATATTATATAAATAACTTTAAAGTGTTAATATAACTTCGTTGATTTTAAATATAACTTTGAATCTTTTTAAGACAAAATCAGTTTGAATCTCAGCAGTTTATTTAAACTTTTATGAAATTAAACGACTCAAATTTCTTCTTATTAAATCAACAACTTTATTAACTAAAACTAATTAACTGTTTATGCAAAGGATAAAGATATCTGAGCTAGTATTTGGTTACTGCAATTTTCAAGTTTTAAGTCAATGCCTTAAGTTTTTTAATTATGCGCTAATACCATAGCAGGGCTTTTAAATTAATATCCAATAAGCTGAAAGTTTTTACATGTCTAGAAAGTTTATGAATTTGCGATGTATTGAAATTTTTAAGATTAGGTGTTTCTGATATTGACGAAGGCGGTCATAATTCATAAATTCAAATGACATTTCGGTAAACTTTTTTGCAATTTAATTAATATTTTTTGAGAATAAATTATTATTTGGGAATATAATTAATAAGATTATTATAATAATTATCAAAACTTTCGCATTTTTCAACAGAATCGGAAAATTATTTGACAGCCTCATCTACATAACAGTGGTCATAAGACGTCTGCTGTGTTTATGATTCAGATTCAGTCCCAGGTTAAAAGTGAATCAGTTAAGATCTGTAAACTCTATCCGTGGGTTTCAATCAATACACGCCTAACTGAAATTTCGTTAAATATAAATATTTAATATAAATATAATATAATACCTGCTCGCCAAGGCGCCCCTTACCAGAGCTATCCATACCTTAAATGAACTTCAAACTCAAATTGATGTGTTTATAGTTAATTGGAGTGAATTCGCAAGGGTATTACTATTTATATTATGCTACAAGCAAAATAATTCTTAAATTATAATAATATATATTTATAAGTAATAACATTATGATAGATTAGTTAGGTATGTTATGTTGTGTTAGTAATTTAATTTTATTGTTTTTTATTCGTAGGTCCCATTTTATTATTGTAAATACATAGTTTTATAATTAGGTAATAAGTTTTAGGTCTTAGCTGTCGCATTAGGGTAAAACCTGTAATGATAGTTTAAGTTGTTGCAATAAATAAATAAATAAATAAATAAATAAATTTTGTCTTGTGTCCTACAAATTGCTAGGGCCCCGTTTTACCGTCATAGCCGAATGTTCTAAATCCGTCATCTTGTTTCGCATGACTTAATTACATTGTTACATAAACATCGTTTTTATTTAAGCTACGTAGCCATTGAAATGCTTTTGTTATCTTGTAATGCTAATTCAATCTTTGTCGGGCCTCAGTATTGTCTTTTATCTTAACTAAGATAATCTCCCTTTCAGAAGATTGGTTCGGTACTTTACCTGTTTACCTACTTTACCTTTTGTAATTTTAACGAGTTTATTGTAACAAAAGTGACGTTCAATAACTTTCGTTAACGGTTGTCGAAAACTCCATCCTTCGTCATTGGATCAGAATTTTATTTGAATTGTTCTAGCTAAGGACACTTAATGGAAAATCTTTGTACAACGTAATTTTTATCCAATATAAACTTTGTAAAGGTTTTTCATCGTAAACTAGATATCTTTATATATTTTATTTATTTAAACTTCTATGCACAAAAATGGTACATAAGGCTGACTTAATGCCATAATATGGCCATGGGCGTACCCAGCTTTTGGCCCAGGGGGGGGCAGTTGAGGGATTTTTCTCTAACACCCCCCCCCCCTCCCCAGTTCCCTCATCTCCATAAAAGAGGCAGTGGAATTTCAGCGGAATTTAAAAAAAAATACTCAAACCACTCGAAAAATCGACAACAATGCTAGCTATACGTAAATATATCAGAGTAAATAATATGATAAACCGAATTATTTCGTTAATTTGTTGCTGCCTATTATATTATGACCCCACGTGGGACGAGCTTAGAGCCAGCAACAAATTTTAGAACTGGAAATCGGATGAATTTTAACCGGTGCGCTTTTAAAGCCTTTCATGTTAGCCTAACTCTCGATTTTACCAAAATTAATAAATTATAAATTATTTGCAGATCTAATTAATTATTGGCTAGCATGATATAGGGATATCGGTCAGAAATCCACCCGATTTCCGGTTCTAAATTTTGTTGGTCACTCTGATGCATTATAAACCGGTCATGCTGGATCAAAAATCGATTTTTCCGGTATCCATAAAAAATGATGCATAGAGCTTTTCTTGAGTTCCTGACTATGCGGTATCCTTTTATAAACCGGTCATGATAGTCTAACTCAATTTTTTTCTGGAATCAAATAAAATAGTTTTCTTCCTCTACGCTGCAATGGGTCTTGGCGCCTGGAGAGTTAGCATAAAAAAATAGAACCGGACGTCGGATGATGACGGATGATGAAAATTATTATTGTTGCCCGGAAAGTCATCAACAAAACTCAGAACCGTAAATCTGATGAATTTCTGACCGGTATTCTTAAAAGCCAGTCATGCTTACTCAACGCTTGATTTATCCGGGATTTATAAATAGAAAAAAAATATTGCTTAACGTAGCAATGAAAATTGATGACTAAGAGTCAGCAAACGAGAAGTCGAAAACTTGGGCCACCCATCTTGGACAGGTTAAGTTAGAAGGGTAATAACAATTTGTTACTAGACCTCCAGTTATCTCACACAGTAAGACCGAGCGAAGCGAGCTCGAAAATTTGACCACCTACATCGGACAGGCTTGGTTAGAAGAGTAACTACAATTAGATTATTGATTTCTGACACTTACGCGAATACTAGACATTGAAATAAAACTACTTTTTACGGATTTTATCGCGTTATATTGATATAACGCCATAAAATCCGTAAAAATCCGTGGTCTCTCTTACATAGGCCAAACTAAACGAAGCATAGGGACCCGCGTAAAAGAACACATCGCTGATGTCAAACACCGCCGTTCCGGAAAGTCTGCAATTTGTGAACACACCCTTGACAAGGCCCGGCATTACATCAGATTTGATCAACCACAAGTCCTCGCAAAAGAAAACCGATTCCTACCCAGGATTCGTGAGGCCATTGAAATTCAAAAACATCCAAATTTCAATAGAGAAGATGGCTGGGTCTTACCACCTGCTTGGAACCCTATTATAGATTCAATTAAATCAAAATCCAAGCCTAAAACTGCAAGACCGAAGGATACAGTGAGCTCGTTCTGCGTGAATCGGATTGCCAATAATTAACAGAAATGTAGGGTAGCTGTGAGTAATTAAAACTTCAAGACGCCTACAACCTTAGTCACCCGTGACCATGGACGCTGTAAAGGGTCCGAAACGTCGGGATTAAAATAATATCAATATAACGCGATAAAATCCGTAAAAAGTAGTTTTATTTCAATACAATTAGATTGTTTACTACCACCAGGTGTCTCATGTACAAGAGCGAGCGTAGCGAGCTCGAAAATTGAGGACACCCTCCTCGCACAGGCTGGGTTAGAAGAGTAACTACAATTAGTTTGTCTACTACCTCCAGGTGTCTCATGTAAGAGCGAGCGAAGCGAGCTCGAAAATTTGAGCCACTCCCACCTGGGACAGGTTAGGTTAGAGTGGTAATTGCAATTCGTTTGTTACTACCTCCAGTTGTCTCATGTAAAAGTGAGCTCGTAAATTGAGGGGTTCCCACAATTTACGAGCTCACTTAGGACAGGCGACGTTAGTGAAGGGGGTTACAATTAGTTTCTTAATACCTCCATGCGGCTAGCGCCGCCCCTCGAAGCCTAGCGGTCCAGGCCATGGCTCTTTTGGCCCTAGTGTAAATACGCCACTATAAAGGTCGCATGAGTATCCCAACTGGTATCCTTATAAACCGGTCATGCTAGCTTAGCGCTCGAATTTTAGGGAACCAAAAAAATACAATATAATAATTGTGATGCTCAACTTGGTTAATGATGCCTTGAAAATCGGCAATAGGATATCTTCCGGTGATCGTATGAGTTTCTGACCGGTATTTTTATAAGCTCGTCACTCTCGATTTTTCCAAAACAAATTGATAAACAATATAAATTATTTGCGTAGCATAATCGGTTTATAAGAATACCGGTCAGATATTCATCCAATCTCTGGTTATTTTTTTTGATGATTTCAGGCATCACTATTTTCACGTCGAGCAAGAAAATGTCTTTCAGGCATCAATATTGTCAGTTTTTCACGTCGAGCAAGAAAAATTTTAAAGTTAAGCTAGCCTAAGCGGTTTATAAGTATACCGATTGGAAACTCATCTGATCTTTGAAAGATTTGTTGCTCAATAATTATTGCTACCTCAAACAACTGAATTATATTTTACTGGTTATTTTTTTAATTGTTGTTTTAATGAGGTCTTCAGCAACAAATATTGGTCTATTTGTTTCCCTGATTATATAGTATTTAGCTATTTTGTATGCTATCTTTAACTAAAGCTAGCATTATTGTCAATTCTGTAACATCGGTTTGAGCAAAAAAATCGTTTTTGTAGCAACTAATTGTTAACAAAAAGCAACAAATAGTGAATATTTTCCTATTTTGACAATTTGTCACTGCCAGTGTTATGTAACTTGTGGGGCACAAGTTTGTTCCGTCCTACACACAACACTAGAAAGGTTTTTTTACCTTACTATCACTTTTATCTACGCGGGCATCCAAGTTCCAGGGGGGGGCAGCTGCCCCCCCCTGCCCCCCCCTGGGTACGCCCATGAATATGGCCTTTTCTACCAGTCAACCTTTGGGTCAAACTTATACTAATATTATTATATATTTATATTCATTGTTGTTACTAAAAGTTACATCAAAGTGTCTGATATCAGAAAGTCTTCGTATCTGGAAATCATATTTTTCTTTTTTTTTTATATGTATTACGTGTCTCATGTCTCACGATCAGCATCTACGCTTACGACCTCTAAATGACTTGTCCTGAGTCAGTTCTATTGATTTGATCAACAGAAAAATAAATAATTGTCATTATAGATAAGTAGATAAGATTATTATTGAGTAGTAACATGTTTTATCACATGCGAGGTTGCTTTTTAAATGCTTTCTGAGGTATTCCTATTAATTTGAATGATCAAATAAAGATTTCATATCGGTCAACGTAACCCCGAAGCCAGTCACATTCTTGTATAAAACTACCGTTTTAATATCTTGAATGTGTGTGTTTTAAAGAAAATAGTTTCATTTGTGATTACATTTTCAATTAGCTTCACGTTTCTGCACTGCCTTAGTAGGTATTTTCAGTCCAATTGCCTAATTTTATTGCCTAATAACATGGTAATTGCTAGTTGATTAAGCTTATCAAATGAACCTCTATAGTGGATATTGTATATTGTATTGTATAGTCTAACCTAGTGTCATACTGGGAAGACAGACAAAACAAAAGAAACACGAATAAACGACAGACATCGTGATTCTCATAAAATAATGGTTCTGTATAATCTGCATCTGCCTTAAACAATTTTAAAAATATATTTTAGAAAAATAAAGGAAAATAAATATTATACGACGGAATCAAATAAATCATTACATTAGTGTGAGATATTCTATATATCGTGTTAGGTGAGGTTTGTGTCCCGCTGAGTGAGGCATAATTTGCCTGCACGGCGCGGCGCCGGACCGGGCATGCATCTACAACGAAACTAAAAGAAATATACTCAAATGAACGTTTCACCTTACATTGCCGGCGTATTTCTCGTACGGAAGAAATTAACAATAGATATTGCAATCATGTATGGCAAATAGTCACCCCATATTACATGATACCTATATACTACGCATAAGCGAAGCGTTCCAGAAAAGGATATTTGTTTACTAAAAATTAATCGCAAGTATCACCGTCCTTTTAAATCGGCTAGGCGTGTAAATATATATGTTTCATACATAGTCATAGGTAGCAGAGATAGAAACTCTCCGAAATGCAACAACTCACATGTTTTTACACTTACGAAAATATAAAAACATATTTGTTTGGTATTGGAATGCTACATATTAGGTTGAATACGCTACAGTAACTACTTACCATCAGCCTGGTTTTATTGACACCTCAATTACAAGTATAAAGAACTCTGTCTTTACGATTATAAAAGGAAAAATAGGTAAAAATCCGCAATGGAAGGGAAAATCTAAGCTCTCGTTTAGGACTTTATATGCACGCAGTAGGTAGACCCTCCGAGCCGCATGAGGTTAGAGCAGCCGAGCACTAAATGAAATTCCATAGCCACCGTCACACGCAAGATAGACAAAAGCAAAGGGAAGTGCAATTGAAAAATGCCTTTGTCTCTTAAATTCAATAAAATTGTTGTGTAACTAGTCTCTGTACCTGTGAGAAAAGGCATAACTTTGTTGTTCTGGAAGTTTACAATTTGGGAACTGACTAGACAACAAACTTGTATTAAATAAAAACTGTACAGTACCTACAAGTTTCGAGATGGTCAGGCTGACATGCATATAACTACATTGTCACTTATATACCTTGCTGAAACTATAGCTAAACACGAGATAATATGACGACATATAATGCTGTCACAAGACGTATGAAGCAGTTAGTTAGTTAGTTAGAGGCCTTAGTTCAGCGGTGGACCTGATTTAGAAGATGATAGCTTGGTTCAGCGGTCAACTGAAGAGAAACCTCCAGGGTAGCCTATGGTTGGGTTTCCAGAACGGAAAAATACTTACTTTTGTTTTTTTTCTGTCAGGAATCAGTATATTCTCTGATATAGCAGTTTGCAGGCGGTGATCACTCTTCATAAAAAAAATTACTAACCTGTAACAAATAAAATAAAATCATAAAACAAATGAAAAGCAGAACTCTTTATTAAAATTTCTGAACAACTAGATTATAAATGCGATTCAAATTGTAAAGCACGTCAGGTAAAAAATGGAGTGGCTTTTTAATTCTATCAAATGAGTTATCGCCGAATAAGTTTTTTATTAATTAAGATTAATAAGTCCGTAGAGTCATTTGCAATGTGTGACCACTTAGTAACTTCTAATTATTGGACTTGAAGCATAACATTATTTTATCCCAGGTGTAGGTCCCATGTAAACAGGGACAAGCCTATTCGTATTAACCGGGCACAAATTAAAGTTTGAAAAAAAAATTGAAATGCTGATCAAAACTAAACTACCGAAACAATTTAGAGAACACATTCAATCATCTAGCAGTATTATTATTTTACATTTGGTTATGTGCAATTTGGAATAGCAACGCATAGTTTGCCCTATATTAGCTAGGCGAGACCTAAAATATACTCGTGACCTGTGGCTAAATACGGTTCATTAGTTCACCTCTGCCTATCCCCTCAGGGAATGATACAGGTGATGCTATATATTATTAAGTCTAATAAGGAAATCGTTGATAAACCTACTCAAAATGTTCAATTTCCAGTCCAAAAAGTAATAAAAATAGTACTGTGTAGTTTATTTGACGTTTATAGGTTTTCGTATCATTCTGAAAAAAACATAAAAGAGAATTTGCATATAAATTGTGATCACATTATGTCAGTCATCGTTAGCAACTTTGCATTTTACGATATCAATGAGTTGCTCCGATAAAATTTTACATATTTTAGTCTCGTACATGCGTATAAATCTTTTTGTGAATGGTATTTAATGTAAATAAATTTACTTAATGCCACTCATACATGTTATAATGTTCAATTATGTGTTTTTTATTTAATATACATCTGACACAGCTGCTAGTTTGAGGTAGAACTGGGCTGGACACGTCTGCCGCACGTCAAATGAGCTGTGGGTTAAAAAAAATACCGAGTGGGTTCCAAAAAATGGCAGACGACAGCGCAGGAAGCCCAGACAGAGATGGCGGGATCAGCTTGATTAGTTCTGGAAGGATTGGTCCAAAATAGCCTTGAACCACGAGGAATAGAAAGAGGATAAAATGGTCTTTTCCCTGCAGTGGGACCATAATAGCTAAATAATAATAATAATCTGACACAGACTAAAACAAAATTTAAACAATGTAAAAGCAAGAGACGATTTTTTTTAATATTTGCCTAGGTATGCAGGCTTATGTGTTTGACCACTATCTCAACTGAGGTTAGTTAGTAGAAGATGGGATACACTTGCCTAGAAGCAGCCTATTTACTCGTTACTTGAAGACTCCCAGGTTAAGAACCAGAGTACGACTCTCTGTCTCTCTGTCCCTGTCTGCCGGGTATGTTATAGGGGTCAAAACAGGGGGGAGACGATTGTAGAAATCCAAACTCCTAACTGCTACTGAGAATTTCATAGAATAGCCCACTAACACTGCTCAACTAGGCAAGGCAAGACAAGTGCGGTTTTAATTCGGTACAAGTCTGACATTCCTTGCTACCTTATCACACTCAAAAAAAGGATGAGTTATAAAAATATTTTTCAAATAAAACTTTAATTAATGTCATACATTTTTACTTGTAAATTAATCGCATATAAGCTGTGGTTACTGAATACGTCATAATTCCAATCCTGACCAATGTAATATTTTTTTATTTTTACGTAGAGATTTCACATATTTAAATGTACTTTTGACATTATCAGTTCAAGGCACGTGTGTAGGTAGGCATTTGGTGTACACCTGACATTTGAAGAAGAATAGTAGAAGACTACATATAGCGGAGATGAGAATGTTGAGGTGGGGTGGGGTAACTAGAATGAATAAAATAAGAAACAAGGATAAGAGGATGTCTGAAAGGGAATAATTTGTCTAGTATGGGCAAGTAATGAAAAGGCATGAAGCGGATGTGAAGTAACGAGTGATGAATATGAGTGTGGATGTGGAAGGATGGAGGGGCAGAGGAAGGCCAAAGAAAGATGAATGGATTGTGTTAAGGCCGATATAATGTAAAAGGGTGTGGATGAAATGGTGATGCCTAAAAGGAATGAATGGAAGAAAAATATGTGACCCCAAATAAATTAAGACAAGGGCACGAAGATGACGATCATAATAATAAAATAGTCTTTACATTAATCCAATCAGACACGAGCTACAACTAAACGTAAAGAATTGCTTCGAACGCACTAGTTCACGGTATTGCGCTTCTCTTCAAAGACATGAAAATTCACATTAGCATGATATTAGCAATATTTACAGCTCACTGATCCATTTAAAAGTGATCTCCTAGAATCTAGGAGGGTGAATATCCTATCTAGAATCGAGATGGTAGGTTATATTCTTGATGTTCTAGTCGCTTATTTTTCAATAGCCGTTTCTTCTTTAATATTTTTTTCTATATTTTTTGTCTAAGCTTAACAGTTTTCTACGTAATCCATTTTGATCTTAATTCCTTTATTTTTTGACGAGCATATTTTTTATGTGAGTATTAAAAAATAATACTTTAATCCTAATTTTCAAAACAGATTAAAGGATTAATTATAATTGCTTTATTTGTGTCTAAGAGATAACTGAACTTAAAAATAACCTCCTTTGTTTTCAATAATACAAAAAAGTGATGATATATTTATAGCTACAATAGTAGACATCGGCATAAAAGACACCTTGTTACTAGTGTTGTCCACAAATTCCCACCCACCGTTGACATTTTTTAAAGAAACTAAAAAAGATCAAAAGCTGCCTCATAATTGGCACAAAAGATGGCGTATCGCAGAAAGATCGTTCGAACACAGAGCTCTTTATCTTTTTTCGAGATTAATATTTTTGTTAGTCATTTTTTATTCGCAGTTCGAAGTTTATTTTTTTATCCGTTTCATAGTTTCGTCAGGAATTGGGGCTAGAGACGGGAATGGAGACTCAAAGCATGATCTCAAATGCGTCGAAAACCGAGCATGGAAATCTTTGTCTATACTAATATTATAAAGAGGAAATATTTGATTGTTTGTTTGTATTGAAGGACCGATTCGAAAAATTCTTTTAGTGTTAGTATTATCATTACGCTACTAATAGGAGCGGAGACGAATAGGAGCGGAGTAGCAATGAAAAATTTTGCAAAAATGGGGAAAAAAAATATAAGACCACGCGGGCGAAGCTGCTGGCGGAAAGCTGGTATTATATTTTTATGTTCTGCGTAGATAAAGTGTATATTTTTCGCAGATTAAGGGCATTTTACACTACGATTACCCAAGTAAGTATTTACTTCATATTTTCATTTTTTTCTGGATTCATAACAAACAAAATGTATTCTTAATGAAGGAAAAAATCGGCTGACGAGCAGGATTCGAACCTGCGTCTTCTGGTTCGGTACACCAGACGCTTTAACCGCTAAGCTATCGCGAGCCCCGCTCGCCTGTCGAAATCTTCCTTCACATTCTAAACTTACGTCTTTAATTTATTTAAATTCATTAAAAATAACTTGAAATCTTAACATGGAAAATGCTTAAAAAAATACAAAAAGATAAAATGTATTCTTTCTATATTTTATCCATAGGTACTAATTTTAAGTACTAAACATACCGATTTATTTTACATATTTTATTGTGTAAAATACCATTAATTTACACATTAGTTACCTTTTCTTAAATGCCAATTGTAAAATAATTATTATTGCAATAGTTCGACTCTACACCATCGTTTTCAAAAAGGTTTCTTTTTTAGTTATGAACACCGCTTATAGTGATAATGTTTGCTACCTGAGCGTGGGTGCGTTTTAGATCTCGGCACGTGAAATATTGCGAGCCATCCCCTGTCACATATCTGCCTTGTAAACTCTAAAAAATATTCCCAGGAAAAGGATAGAGGATACACAATTAATCAAGAGTGAAAAAGACAGTCATAGCCCGCCGAAAGAAAGAAGCGTTGTTAATTGCTTTGATTAGATTTCAAGGATATTAATATAGTGATTCACGCGCATTGTCAAGATTTATATATTTTGATTTCGTACGGTGCCAGTTTTATGAAATATGGTATTTCTCACTCAATAGCCGTGTTTACCCTTCTCGGGCTTGGGTCATTGTGTGGTATAGGCGCTGGAGTATTGTTAGTAGCCGTGACTGTCAACACTGAGGTCAAATAAAAAATGTTAAGACGGAAATATTTCGCACCTACCACGTTTCCTCCAGGAAGTTTACTTTGTCATATTTTAACACTGCATACGTTTCTCTTTGTATGTGTGTCTGTCCGGATTTACGAGACATATTTAGCTACCGTTGGGAACATTTTGATCCAAGTCGAATTGGGATTAGATTTTTTGATTTTGTGCGTTTGAAAAATGGTTTCCTACTTTTCTTAATCCCCGTGAAATAAACGGATGTCATGCTTTTTCGAAACTTAATTACAATTTAGCAGTTGTGTGGTCCTTTGACTTAGTACCTACAATTTAGTCGTGCGAAGTTTGATCCAAATAAGTTTAAGTGTGCCAACCCGCACTTTACTAACCCTTTGGTCTATACCCTAATAATCCTACCCTAATATTTTAAAAGAAAACCCGTCACCAGCTGTCGAAAATATAATATGTTTATTAAAATATTCATCATTACTTCATACCAAAAAAGTTCAAGAAGAAATTAGATTAACTAGAGTAACATAAATACATGGAGCACGTAGCTCAAACGCAATTTCTATGCTAACAAGTATACGCACGCTATCGTATTTGTACCGTTATCACGGGGTGAATATTTTACACATTTTGTTTTACGTCTTGTAAATAAACATTTCCTTGAGATTTTTATTTGCTTTTTTTGTGACGAAACATGCTCTTGAAATGTTTCAAGTGCTCTAACTAGGCCCTTGAGATTTGCTTCACAGTTTTCGATAAGCAATGGTGATAATGTCAGTGATATTTTGGAATGATGTATTAGGGCAAAAATTTTAAGAGACTTGTTGAGAACATTGCATAATCATTTTTCGCAATGAAACCGTGGAATACTGACTTAAATGCAAACAAAAGAAAATCGACATCTTGAATACAGCCAGTTACCGAATACAGATAATTTCCTACTTTTATAAAGTCGTATAGAATTTAAAAGAGTACTCCATATAAGGAACTAGCTGATTCCCGCAACTTCGCTCGCGTTTGAACCCCGTCACACCATTTTTTTTAGTTTTTCGAGGTGGTGACAAATCCAATAAATCAAAGATCATGAAAATCGGTTCAGTAGTTCTCGAGTTATAAGTGTTGTAACAAACCCGACTTTGTTTTATATATTAGATACTTAACCGACACCGATGTCACAATCAAAAATATATACTAACTCATGAAGACACTAAATATCGTTCGCAATCTAACTAACCTAACTATGCTTGTTATTTTTTAAAGTACCGATTTGCTATTTTGATAAAAAAAACATCCATGTTTTGTATTATTAAGATACAGGGGTTAAGTTCAAAGTAAGGAGATTATTTCTCGGTAACTTACGTATCCTTATTACCTACAGCCTATATAACTTGCCTTTATCTTATCCCACAGAGTTCTGATAACAGAATTTATGTTCAAAATGTTATCGAGTTTGTTATATAAAACGTTTAAATTATGTAACGATTCAGACAAACCGTACGAAATTGGGGATCAGGAAAATCGCAGTGTTTGCAAACTGGTTTTGATTTTACATTTGAATTTTCCTCTTGATCCCGACAAATAGAAAAATGTATTTTTATTTGTTGAATTTTATTATTATCATGCATAGTAGAAACTAGAAATTGCAGTACCGGGACCGAGGAGCGGTTTTAAATACCCGATATCACCAGTACAGGCTAAAACCAGTACAGGGAATCCCGGAACAAATCGGGAAATTCGAAATATGAAATATCCGGGAAAAATATTATGGTTATGTTGTTATTATCAAATTTGCATAGTAAACAATTCGTCAATAATTAGTTTCTTCAACACCGATATCTTCGCTAGTTGTGAGACGTAAAAGTTTATAATTCTGTCATACATTTCAATACTTCTATCACCGCTACACCAAAACAACGGTTCGATAGCTCCGTAAAAGATACAGGTAAACAAAAAATCGGAGGCCTATTTATAAGAAAAATAGATACACTCGACCGTTCGGCCGATCATAAAATTGATCAGCACAAACAATTTTCATCGTAACGCCGACGTGCGCATTCATCAAAAAACATAAAGCGTGGGCAAGGAGATACCCCTACGGCGAATATAAGCGAAAACGATTGATCATTATTCATTCCTTCAGCTGACAGATTGTGATGTGAAACACTTCGGTGTAATAACTTTAACACGCTTCGGCGTCTCCTTGATAGATGTTTTTTGAAATAACGAAACGTTAACATGTGTTTTTTTAGATCTGAATATGAGCGTAATTACGTCATCGCTACGTGTAAGCTTTTGTCTCACATAGTGATGAATGATATTGCTGTTGTGACAGCGATGAACAAATAAACACACACACGGTTTTATGAATTTACGCAGGGATCGTAAAGTATTCGTTTACAGACTTTTGTTTTTAACGTAATCGTAAATTATGCTATTATTACAGCTTAAGAATGCTTCAAAAGTGATTCTTACTGATGGTATCCCAAAAATATTTCTGTCATATTACCGTGTTATGGACGTTCTTTGATAAAAAAAAGCCTTTTTAACCAGAGCTTTACCTAGAATCTTTGATAAATCTCTAAAGGATAGATTAGTAAAAAGTCTAGACATTAGACAGTACTATAACTTTCCAAGGAAGATTCTATATTAAATTTTTATATACAATATTTTTCATAAAAACAAATGAAGGTCACCTTAGCATTAATAAAAATTCTCTGAAAGCGATATCAAAGAGATCAGAGTTTATTTGAGGTTGTTACGGCATTTCTTTCAGAGATCGTCAGTGATGTGGCGCCATCTATCGTAAAATTAAAGTACTTTAATAAATATTTATAGAAATAAATAATATTAATTATGAAGGAGTAGAGTCATCTAGTCAAAGCAGTCGGGACGTGGGGCATTTGGGACCGGGGCCACGGTCCCGGATCTAGATAAAGACACAATAATTATTTTTGAGTAGTGTTTTACGATAACGAATAAAATTAACAAATTTGTATTATTATATATTTTCGTATTATATATTTTTATGTGGTGAAAGTAATTATTATTACATGAAGGGACTTGACGCTAGAAAAATCCACGATGTTCTAAGTTCAAGGAAAACTAATAAATATTTTGGTTTATAAATAAACTTTCTCAATACATTACGCCTACTACCGCTCCTTTGAAAATAAATTAAAAAGGTCTGGTAAGGAGTGTCTGCCTACGTCTACTCTATACAAGTACATATAATAAAGCTATTAAAGTAAAATTATCTACTACACTACCCCTCCCACATAATCCTGAAAGAATATAATGATAACATATTTTTTTTGATCAAATAATAAGTAATTGGTCGACAAATATTTATAATAAATGTTTGTCGACCAATTACTTAATAAATATAGTAAATTTCCAAAAGAAAGTAAATTATATACTATTATAATATGTTCCACAATCAAATTGCGGACGTTCTCAAAAAAGGCAAGGTTCTCAAAGAAGGCACCTTAAACCGACAAGCATGTAGGAGTGCCAGGATCGTAGCAAGTGGAAATCTAGTCTCTGCCTACCCCTATGGGAAACAGGCGTGAAGCTATGTATGTATAGTGCAGGACCGAACGAGGTCCATCCACGAGGTCGGCTTCGCAGAAGCTCTGGTGCAATTTAAAAGGAAGAACTGTAACTTAAAAAAAATGTATTTGAAAATTGTAGGCTGTGTAGACGTCAAAAAATAGAATAGTTGTCATTCTTGGAGTAGCTTTGATAGATAAGAAAGCAGCAGGTGCTGCGCTCCCAATATAGCAGTGTATAGTTTTGATCCCAAGTGCTGTGCATACTAAAACATGATATCAGCATAGGTTACATACTGCCCTTTCATCATCATCATAATCATATCAGCCGAAAGGGGTCCACTGCTGAACATAGGATCCCTCATATTGCCCTTGAAAGCGATGTATTATTTATAAATTTTAATCCTTTTGTAATAATTAATTACAATCCTAAAATAAAGAACTTTTAATTATGAAATTACTCTATCAAACACACGCATTCCAAAGTATCAGACTATTGATAAAGTTTTGCCCAGTTCTAATCTCATAAGCTGCAAGAATGATTGCGGATGTAAGTCATGCTGTGCTTTTTACATGACTCTCAATCTGACAAGAATATTTTTTACAGACGTGAAATTAAACATGACACGCAATACAATTAGCATAATGCACCAAAGAACATATAAATAATAAAAAATCTCCCAATTTTTATCTCAAATATAATAACCCCGCCCTCGGCTCCTATCAAAATTAATAACAAACTATTAATTTATCTCACGTCAAGCATTTAAGAGTCAGCTAAGTGACAAAAGAAAAACACGGATGCCGGGCAAGGCATCTGTCTTTTCATAGTCAACTTAACTAAAAGGATTAAAATGATATCTTCCGTCGTCTGACAGCCAGTGTGGTCTGCCAAGCGTTAACAGAAAACCTCTTTTGTTAAAGAATTTCGTTACCTTAAGCTTTTAATACCTTTATGCCATTGCTTTTTAATTTTAGCATTTTATAAAAGGGTTGATTTTAATCCCGATTACGTGTACTTTGAAAACGTTTTTGATGTCTTTTGTTGAATTTTTAGTTTCTATTCTTGGTGCGGTAAGTTAATTTTGATTTCTTTGAGCAAGTTTTGTATTCATAATGGAATTAAAAAAAGGTTATGTGCCTCTTTGGAATCCTATTAAAGTTTATAGTCCTAAAGCAATGTTAAAATATTTAAAAGGTTCTTTTGCATTAAATCTTCCGTTGCACCGATCAAAATTTAAAAACACAAAGCCCCACGCAAAGTAATCTGAAATAGCACACGTTAACCACAACATCCTAAACTAGGCTTCTCCAGACATCTTATAGTTTCTGAGAAGTCTTGATAGGGTATTAAATCGATCGTGTTAAGGCATGCGAAATATTCCATAACTTAGAAGGTTTCGGCTGCTGAGTGTTGACGCACCGAATTTCTCACAGAGACCGGAATTTGGTGCAAAAAGTCTTAATGATATTTTAAAGGCTTTCAAAGTTTTTAATAACTAAACATTTTTTTCTGCAATACTTTTTTAAAATATAAGTCTATAATGAACAAAATACAATTGAATATTGAAACAACAAATTACAGAAGGTATGATCAATAAATAATAAAATCCAGTTCAACTTCCCAGAGCAGCTGATGCCTGGTTTCATTCAAAGTTTGCGGTGTGGGAGACGCACAGTCGATCGCTTAAAGCTCCGAAAAAATAATTTATTGTAATAAGTCGTCGTGAACACTCGCCACCGCTCGGCTCATCTCGCCCCGCTCCGCACCCCTCTCCCGAGTGTATACTCGACTCACTGCAATGGCTCTACCGACATTCAGTCGACTGGTAGCAGCGTCTGGGCACGGTCGCGCCACATGACGCTCTGATCGGACTTACGTTACGGTGAAATCACGCTTATCACTCACGCGAAACAACATTCAGTTACGGACTTTACTGAATAAAACCTGTTAATTTGTGCTTTAAGGATAATTTGAATAAAAAGTACTGTGAATATTGGACGATTCAGTAAAATCTAGTGTGGACAGTTATTGTGAAAATTTTGTTTACGTTACCAAGGACGCATAATCACTGGATCGTGAATTGATATTGACGTATCATGAGCATTATCTTAACAAGGACTATTTGTTAAATTGATACCAAAATAGTGTTCATAAATTGATGGATACTACAGATCCGGCAAGGGGACGCAATACGCGAACGCCGACGGAAAAAACATGACACTGAGCCTATCGTGTCTTGTTTTCTTTCTTCCTTGATATTTGATTTTCCCCATGATGGCTCTACAACAAAGTTTTTCAAGAAAAAGTCTCTGCCAAATCCTGTTTTGGTTTGTCGTTGGACTCAATGTTGCTGATCAGAGCTCTCTCCCACTGAAATATGAAGCACCTGATGACTGCCAATGGTGGCTAAGAGGCCCAAATGATGCACATGAAGTTTCCCTCACGTGTAAACTACGCACTATAAACAGTGAATTCGATACAACTAACTTCAGTGTTATCCCTTCAGAACACACCACATCCCTAAGAATAGAGTGTAATGAAGAAATGATGTACAAAAGCTCCCTTGACGATCGGAGCTTCGCGCATCTGGTGAAACTACGTGAACTTGTTTTAGATAACTGTAAAATTGGAAGATGGCCGCCTGGTGTACTCTCTGGCTTGAGAGACCTCCGAAATTTAACGATTCGAACGAAAAACACAGAGTGGGCCGCTATGAGTTTAGAGATAGCATCAGAAAGCTTTACGGCTGTTCGACAGTTGGAAAAGTTAGATCTCAGTTTTAATAACATCTGGTCGTTTCCCGAAAACTTGTTTTGCCCGTTAACTAACTTAGTGTATTTGAATGTGTCTTCGAATCGTTTACAAGATGTGAGTGATTTAGGATTCAGAGAGCGAGCAATGCATCAAGCTTTGATAAGTGAACAGGATGGGCCATCTCCCTCGGCACCTGCTATGTCACACGCAACCTGCTCATTAGATATTGAAGTCTTAGACGCTTCTAGCAATCACTTTGTGTTAATGCCAGAAAATGGATTCATGGCTCTTCGTAGACTAAAAGAACTTCATATTCACGATAACGAAATATCAATGGTCGCTGACAAAGCCTTATCTGGATTGAAACAGCTGCAGATAATTGATCTTTCAAACAACAAAATCGTCGCTCTTCCGCAAGATCTTTTTAGAGATAGCAGGCCGGTCATCAAAGAAATATACTTACAAAACAATTCTATAAGTGTGCTTTCACCAAGTCTTTTCGCTAACCTAGATCAGCTGTTAGCGTTGGATTTATCTAATAATCATTTAACAAGTACATGGATTAATGAGAATACTTTCACCGGTCTCATAAGAATGGTGCTGTTGAACTTATCTAACAACAGATTAACGAAGCTTGATCCCAAGATTTTTAAAGATTTATACACGTTACAAATACTGAATGTTCAGCATAACATGTTGGAGAGCATTGCTGCTGATACATTTGCACCAATGAACAATCTGCATACGTTGATATTATCATACAACAAGATATCCCATATCGATGCTTACGCCCTAAATGGTCTGTATGTGTTGTCATTACTATCTATAGACAATAACCATCTCGAGGAACTCCATCCAGAAGCGTTCAGAAATACATCCTCCTTACAGGATTTGAATTTAAATGGAAATCGTTTAAAGAAAGTGCCCATAGCGCTAAGAAATATGCGATTACTAAGGACTCTTGATCTGGGAGAGAATCAGATAACGTCATTGGAAGAGCCCGGCTTCGTTGGCTTGCATAATGTCTACGGCCTTCGTCTTATCGGCAATAAAATAGAAAACATAAGTAAAGACGTGTTCTCAGATTTACCATCTCTGCAAATTCTAAATCTTGCACGTAATAAATTGAAACACATCGATATGAACGCTTTCGAAACATTGTCAACTTTACAAGCTATAAGGCTAGATGCCAACCAACTCACTGAAATTCAAGGCCTGTTTGTAAATATCCCCTCTCTATTGTGGCTGAATGTATCAGATAACCAAATAGAGTGGTTTGATTACACTGTTATCCCTACGGGACTTCAGTGGTTGGATCTTCATAGTAATAATATCAAGGAACTTGGAAACAACTATCGCTTGGATAAGGAAATCCGCTTGCAAACACTAGACGCAAGTTTCAACAAAATGACCAAAATATCGGCATACTCAATTCCCAGCAGTGTGGAGTTGCTGTTCCTGAATGATAATCAAATTACACAAGTTGAAGCTCAAACTTTTGTTGGAAAAACCAATTTAACGAGAGTCGATTTGTATGCAAATCAGATAACTAGTATGGATCTCAATGCGCTTCGTCTAACTCCGGTCGATCCGGGACGGCCGCTACCCGAATTTTATATCGGTGGAAACCCGTTTCAATGCGATTGTACTATGGAATGGTTACAACGCATAAATAAACTGGATCATCTTAGGCAACATCCTCGTGTTATGGACTTGGAAAGCATATATTGTAAATTATTGTACAATCGTGAAAGGACTTATATTCCGCTTATCGAAGCGGAATCATCTCAGTTTTTGTGTACATATAAAACTCACTGTTTTACGCTGTGTCATTGTTGTGATTTTGACGCCTGTGATTGTGAAATGACGTGCCCATCGAACTGTACGTGTTATCATGACCAACCGTGGTCGGCAAATATTGTGGACTGTTCAGCTGCTGGGTATTCGGAAATACCTAGCAGTATACCTATGGACGCTACTGAACTATATTTAGACGGTAATAATTTTGGTGGTTTAACAAGTCATGCTTTTATTGGACGTAAGAACTTAAAAATACTGTACGCTAATAATTCTAATATTGACGCCCTTTATAATAATACATTTAGTGGACTAAAACGCTTAACAATATTGCATTTAGAAAAGAACAATATAAAAGAGTTGCTAGGTTTTGAATTGTCGCCTCTGGAGAATTTACGCGAGTTGCATCTACAAGACAATAAAATACATTATATCGATAATCGTACCTTCATGGAGTTGAGGCATTTAGAAGTGTTGCGCTTGGAAGGAAATAACATTTACGGCTTCGCGGTGTGGCAGTTCACGATGAATCCATATTTGGTAGAGATAAGTCTCTCGCGGAACCTTTGGTCGTGCGATTGTCAGTACATGCATAAATTTCGCACTTGGTTCAAAAATAACCTAGGAAAAGTCGAGGACGCCAACAAGATCACGTGTATATTCGACAACGTTACAAACGCCGTGGGACCGCTAATGAACGATTTTAATTCTACGATATGCACAAGTCACGTGGGAGGGAGCTCATCTATAATAGAAAATCAAGTAATTAATGATTATCTTCCCCTGTTGCTAATATCTCTGTGCGTGTTTATTACGAGCTCGGCATTAATATGCGGCGTATTTTATTGGCGGCGCGAACTCCGGGTCTGGATTTACTATCATTGTGGATTCAGAATGTGTTACAAAAGTACAGCGTTCGACGATGAAGCCGACAAAGATCGTCTCTTCGACGCCTACATAAGTTATAGCGTGAAGGACGAAGCGTTCGTAGCTCAAATGTTAGCGCCCGGCCTAGAATCCACTGACCCAAGTTTCCGGCTCTGTCTACATTACCGGGACTTTAACGCTTCGGCATACGTAGCGGATACAATAATAGAGGCCGTAGAGTCATCCAAGAGGACGATAATAGTCTTATCAAAAAATTTCATCAACAACGAATGGTGTCGTTTCGAATTCAAAACGGCACTCCATGAAGTACTGAAAGAGAGACGAAGAAGACTGATAATAATATTGCTAGGCGAGCTACCGAATAGAGATATCGATCCGGAGCTCAGGTTGTGTTTAAAAGCGAACACCTGTATAGAGTGGGGTGACAGACAGTTTTGGCAAAAGTTAAGGTTTGCGATGCCGGACTTACGGAAGTGTCAGTATCACCGGTCGACAGTGAATATTTACGCTTCAGTGTCCCCGGTGGGGGCCGGGCGGGCGCCGGCGCCGCCCCCTCCGCCACCGCCGGGCAAGCTCCCCCCCCTGCTCGGCGACGGGCTGGCCTTGCCGACCAGCGTGCACACGCGTGACGCGCACCCCCACCGCATGCCGCCGCAAGCGCAGCTTTGGGCGTAGCGTATGCTCCAACGCAGGTAAACAGACACTGACATTACTTGCAACGCTTAAGCGTATTAGTCCAATAAAATGGTGATAATTAATTTTAGGTTGTTCCACATTATATTTATTGTAAAACATAAGATTCACGAAGCCTGACACAATTTGCATTTACTTGTATATATTAGGCCGCTAGTTTTATTTTATTTTAAGTTGTTACGACGGAATAATTTCCTGATTTCTGCGATAGTAATTTATAAATACGGAAAATCCGATGTACATAATATTGATATTAATGTGAAAAATATTTCAGTGACTATAAATAATATTATTCGGATCGCTTAAATATATTATATAATGCCAAAGTTTAAAACTTATAGCTATGTACAGATGCATTTATTATTATAATTTAGATAGAACAAACATTGTCAATAAAGAGTCTGTATATATTTCGATTTTGTATATAAAACTGTAAATAGTCAAAACAATTATTATATAAAAAAACGAAAACAAGAAATACACATTTTTAAAATTTTATTTCCTTTTGTTTCATTTATTGTGTTACCTTCTTATGTGTTTGAAATATTACTTTTTATTTGATTTGTTCAGTTTTAAATAACTCCATCAAAACAATTCCTGAATTGAGAATAAATAGACCATCCAAGTACAGACAAAGTTCTAACATACATAGAACACACTTTGGAAACTCTAAAGTACTCATCGGCATGTTAAAATGGAAGTAGGTTTGAACACTAACTCAGCCAATATGCAAACATATTGAAAATTGAAAGTCCCTCTAACAAAGTTTAGTGCGGGTAAATGGTACCCTTCTAGTCCTATGCTCTGCATTAAATACTTCGTAGCTGAAGTTTAGTACATTCATGAATAACTGCTCGTACTCACTCAACTGGTAAACTTAACACGAACCCACTTAATTAACTAGATACTTACGTAGAAATTAACATAATTTGAATTCTACACAGTTCAAAGTTTGATTTTGTATGAAAATGTAACAGCTGCTTTGCTGTGTGAAAATAGAATTGTTAGAGGTACAGACTGAATCAAATTGGATACTATTTATTATTCTGTTTTTGTAAAAGAAGAAATCACCATTAATCTCCTCTCAGGATGAGATGATTTAAGTAATAGCCATGTCAGCGTACAGCGGGTTAGCAGACTGCACATTCCGCCGAGAAAAAAAAAATACGACATAAAATTTTAAATAAAATTTAGGCCTGCTGGTTAACTTATGATTTTTCCGTCACCGTTTAGGCGAGTGATAATAAGTGCGTGCCTTGGAATCGAACTCAGGAACTATGACTTCGCAGTCCAATGATCTTACTAGGCTATGCATTTTCATCTATAGGTATAGGACACAATATTGTTAATGACGTCATCGTAATAAGCAATAATCAGGATACTGATATCGAGGAAGTGGGGAAGAGGTACCTACCTAATAACCTCTTCTTACTCTACCTCCAAAAAATAAAGCCTGATACATAAATAAACCTTTTTAGCCCCTCAAAAGTTATTCAATAGAGAAATGTCTTGTTTGAAAGGCAAAAATCCACTTACAGGAAAAACGACGAAGGAACTTGTCTGAAAAGTAGATAGGAATTATTTTAGAACTCCCTACCTTAAGACTGCGATATACGCCGTTGACCTTGCTCGAGTGGGCGTTCCCGATGAAAAACACCGCGCGCGCTGCCGCACCCCCTGGCACTGACTACGCGTTGCACTCACACATTGACTGGGCACCCGACTGCCGTTTAGACTAGGGTTGTCTACATTTTTCGGCCGATTAAATAAATAATTTTAAATACTATAGTTTTTTATACGGAATGATAAAAAGGTTTGTTTGCTTGTTATTATTATCAGTGTTAGACTTTCAGATAATATATGATATCAATTGACAGTTTAAAGGCATGGCATAAAATGTTTTGGAGTTCTTTAAAAAAACACTTGTATTGAATTTATAATACCTCTACTGATAGAAATGTTTTCGTTGAATAATATTTTTTCTATAAGAAATTTAGATATGATACTGAAGGAACCTTTTGCTTATTATTTATTTATTGCACGGAAAACTTACAGTTAATTAAAAACTAAGTAGCAGCAACTTGGTCAGCTGATAGCCGATAGCAAGTTTTTGCTTATAGATATATTTTGTTTTTTCTAACTAATTAGAAAAAACAAAATGTGTAGGCAAAAACAAGCAAGTACCTACTATTAACAGATTTTGTAGTAATAACTCTTAATTATTTACTTAAAATTATTTTTTTACGTTTAACTCGCAAATCGCGAGACCTACCCCTCTTGTCGAGTCTTGCCTAAAACTTCAGTTCAGTGCGGGACGAGACACTAAGCTGAATGGACCTGCGACACTTTTCTTTGTAAATCGATCGTACTTACATACTCGTAGTTTCGTAATACTTGCATCGCTTTTTAGTAATCATATAATGGGGTTATTTTTGTGTGTCTGTGTACATAATAATATTTAATATTAGCGTGTATTGGTGTACATAAATTATTTAAATATACTTAGTCGTTATTGTAATTGTAATAAAGTAATTCTGTGCGTTATAATTATGTTTATTTATATTATCAAAATGGATGATAAAAGAAAATGTAAAAAACATAATTCGAAATTAAAGACTCAAGAGGACAATACAAAGGGTAAAATGGTAAATGGGTACGTTTCTAATCTATATATTTTTAAGATTTGATAACAATAGGCATAACCCAAATGGCTAACTCATATAGTGTGCGTAGACCATACTTCTTATATTTATACACTTGCCTATAGTTACAGTAAATGTAATTTACCTAGCTATCTGTCAATATTGCCGGAGGCCGTAGGTACCGCTGGCATCGCGTGCCCCGTGGAGGTATATTATAATGTACTAGCTTTTGCCCGCGGCTTCGCTTACGTGGATGTAGAAACAAAATTAGGATTAGAAATTGAACCCATTCATAAAAAACTTGTATTTTGAAGTAGTGTTTTAGAGGTTTGTAAAAAGGGTCTCGTGACTAAGTTATAACGGCGCTAAGCTCAATGAATATTGTGGGTTCGATTCCGGTCGACAATTAGTCTCGGTACTGAGGTACTTTATGAGGTACTGAGGTGATGCTGTTTGTGAAAATATGTCCAAAAGAAAACGGAAGCTTGGTTTAAAGTTTGGTTAGAATTACGAGTTATTACGACTAACTAAAGTCGTAATAACTCGTAATTCTAACCAAACTTTACAACTATTGTTTAATAAAATTTAAGTCTATACCACTTAAAACGTTTATAACTAATCAACAGTCACGATTTCTGCGCATATGACAACTTAATTAAAGAACCAACAATAATGATCCCTTATATCAATAGGAATACATACTACAGAGAGGTCAAGCTCTATCTCAGCATCTACGCAACCGAGTGGAATGAGATATACCTCATTTTTTTAGTTGAACGATGGACTTTTAAATAGAAAATTAAATATCAAAAACCAGCAATAATGATCTCTTCTTTCTATGGGCTTGTATACAACAGAGAGGTCAAGCTCTATCTAAGGATCTATACTAATAATTGAAAAAAGCTTTACATCAGTTTTTAAGTTGGAAATTATGCTTTACAACAGTTAATACAAAATTCAAATCTATTCAGTAGGTTTAGCGCCAACCCCTAACAAACAGACAAACAGACAAACAGACAAGAATTCTAAAAATCACATTTTTGGGTTCGCGATCGTTTATATACTCTAACCCAATTGTTTTTTTTTAAATATCTTCAATGTACAGAAATGACTTTTCTACAATTTTATAATAGTATAGATAAAGGATATTTTTTATACAATGCGCAATTTTTTTCAAAATAAATGTCAATTTCATAATCAACTCCCCTAGAAACCTCGAAATTGATACCCATGTCATATTAATGAAAAAATAATAATATCTGCCATCTTGGATTTCAAAATAAATGGCAATTTTGTAATTAGCACACCAAGAAACCTCGAAATTGATACCCATGTCACATTTATGAAAAAAAAATGTCCGCCATCTTGGATTTCAAAATAAATGGCAATTTCATAATCAACACCCCAAGAAACCTCGAAATTGATACCCATGTCATATTAATAGAAAAATAATAATGTCCGCCATCTTGAATTTCAAAATAAAGGGTAATTTTGTAATTAGCACACCAAGAAACCTCGAAATTGATACCCATGTCACATTTATGAAAAAAAAATGTCCGCCATCTTGGATTTCAAAATAAATGGCAATTTCATAATCAACACCCCAAGAAACCTCGAAATTGATACCCATGTCATATTAATAGAAAAATAATAATGTCCGCCATCTTGAATTTCAAAATAAATGGCAATTTCATAATCAAAACCCCAAGAAACCTCGAAATTGATACCCATGTAATATTAATGAAAAAATTATGATGTCCGCCATCTTGAATTTCAAAATAAATGACAATTTCATAATCAACACCCCAAGAAACCTCGAAATTGATACCCATGTCATATTAATGAAAAAATAATAATGTCCGCCATCTTGGATTTCAAAATAAATGGCAATTTCGTAATCAACACACCAAGAAACCTCGAAATTGATACCCATGTCACAGTTTTGGAAAAAAAATGTCCGCCATCTTGGATTTCAAAATAAATGTCAATTTCGTAATCAACACCTCACGAAACCTCAAAATTGATACCCATGTCAATTATGACAAAAAAAATGATGTCCACCATCTTGGATTTCAAAACAAATTGCAATTTCGTAATCAACACCCCAAAAAACCTCGAAATTGATACCCATATCATTTAATGAAAAAAATAAGTAGGTTCGCCATCTTGAATTTAATTTAATTTAAATTATTTTACATTATAAAGTTAAAATCAATAGGTACCTATAATTTAAAAAATAATTGCATATTAACACGCAAGGTAACATTGTACTTGAACTTAGTTAAAAATTAAAATAGTATCCCGAGCTGCTAAAATTTTGTTTTGTAGCTAGCACCGTGCTCACCCTATCAAAACATTGTAAGATTTACACACACTGATAAACCCTTTATACTACTACTAATACACAAAAGTATCGAGTATGTAGCTCCATTTTGCGGAAAAAAGTGGCACAGGTCCGTTCAGCACGGCGCCTCGTCCCGCACTAAAGTATTGGGCGACAGAGGGGCTGCTCAGGGAACTTGCGAGTATCGATTACGTAAAAAAATCATATAAAATAATTTAAAAAGTTTTTCAAAAAAGTGAGCCGAGAGTACTCTCGGCATAGTACTATTTAATATTCTGATGGATTAAAAAAAATCCTACAGTTCATAGTTTAAAAGAAAAAAGGTTGTAACGAAGAAAACGGAGGCTACTTTGGTCATTTATTTTTAATACTTCAAATGTTTTTTTTTTAAATCTGGCCCGAGACGCACTTGCTCTGTATCGTGTAGATTAACATATATTTTTTTTGGATTTTTTCCGATAAAGATTAGGGAGAAAAAACGTTTTAATGTACCCCCAAAACGCGCAATCCACGTATGTCGCCGCCTTAAACTAATTCAATTTGAATGTCAAGTTGCGAAAAAAGGAAATAAGAAACTTGGGCATGCCAAATTTTTAGGACCTAAGGTAGACAGGAAAAATTTCTGAGAAATATAGCGAAGTGAATAAAGTTAAACAAAAATATCATACAGTTGCATTAGTACTTCTACAGTTTGGAATCGGTAAGGTCCGTGTAAATAGGGGGTAAGCCTATTGCCATTAAAACACCATGTATATATGTGGTTACACAGGTCTTACAGACACAAAATTTTAAGAAATTTCAGTACGTAACAGTAACCGGAGATAGAAATCAAACCCAGGACTTCATGCTCAGCGACTACATTTGGAACAACTAGACTAAAGTATCAATTTATTGGATCAAAGACATTCCGAAAAATTGCCTCTATGGAAAAATCAACTAGGAAAATAATCTCTAATATAATCTAAATATCCCGTGTCACACTCTATGTTATCGAAATCCTCCTAAGCGGCTTGACCGATTTTCATGATTATTTTTGTTTATATTTGGTAGGATGGGATATAGGTCGTAGGCTATTTTGTATTGTGGAGCTTCTTTCCTCACATTTAAACATAAAAGTCATAAAACTTGACTATAATATTAGACTTCAATTTTAATTAGTTTTAGTTATTACGTTTCTAACCGCAGACTAGAGTGACGCAGTGTTTATTTGGGAAACAATACCAATTTTGCGCTCTGTTTTTGTTCAACACAAAATGTAACTACCTAACTAACGTCAATCGTAAAAACACAAATCCATACTCCGAGCTGCTACTTACTGAGAATTTTATAGAAATACCCAATATTACTAGAATAACTAGGCAGTACATTCTATACATACATACAGGAGATAATATGTATTATGTGTTTAGGTAAACATTTTCTTACTTATAGCTGAATCTAGGTGTTATAACGTTACTTGTGGAAGACATTTTATTTTTTTTATTTTTTTATTTATTTATTTATATTCATAACATACACTATCTTTACAGGTACTTATATTACCTAATACAATAATGTACAGTGAAATTATAGCTATATGCAGCCCGTGTGAATTCACTCATAGTGCAGTTAAACAAGTCAATCTGTTGTGATATCATGTTAACATATATCATTATACTATAATCCTTAACAACATAAGCAGGCACCTCACGACATAGACCCGCTGTTGAGCCTAAGTATAGCAATAATGTATTAACAGTGACAAATGTTCGCCTAAGGGGATAATAGAAAACAGTTTATCTGATTTAGCTGTACCAGCGCTAACTCTAGGTACCTTAAGTTGTTTTTATACAACGAAACTGCAGGATAGAAGCATTGATACTTTATAAAATACTAGAGTTCCGCCAGCGGCTTTGCCCGCGTGGTCTTATGATTTTTCCCCCGTTTTTGCAACATATTTTATTGCTACTCTGCTCCTATTAGTCGTAGCGTAATGGTATATAGCCTATAACCTTCCCCGATAAATAGGCAATCTAACACTAAAATAAATTTTCAAGTCTGTCCAGTAGTTTCGGAGCCTTTACAATACAAACAAACAAACAATCAAATCTTTCCTCTTTATAATATTAGTACTTATAGACTTTGGTAAGATGATTATTTCAATGGTGAACGAAAACATCGTAATGAAACCGGCACATCTAAGAGGATTAAGCATATAAAAGGCTAAAAGGTGTACGTGGTAAAGTATGATATCTAATGATTTTTAATCTAAGTGCACAGTCATAGGACCGTAATAACAGTATCATAATATTCTTTACCCTCTTTATAAATGCAAAAAGTATAGTAGATGTCATAAATTCACAGAAAATTATTTACCAGTGTATATTTCGTGAGAAAATGCATCGCACAATTTCATGTCTATAATCCACACGATCTCGTACATACATTACCGTCATCATCGCATACCATAAGTAGCAATACGCCCTTTGACTCGACAGATCATTCTCTTCCCATTATGAACATACACGCAGCGATAAATTCTCATATTTTCTACCCCACGGTCCCAACTTATATTTCCCCTGCCACTACTAACGGCATCTAGTCGTCAACTCATGAAACTCCTATTATCTGTTTGCGGACGAATCAAAACGAAATCAACATCAGTTATTTTTGTCGTTCACACCCTTATCAAAGGCTGTAGGTGGGTCCGTTTTGGGATGCCAGCCGTTTCGGATTTCTTGGGATAGCGTTTTAAGTGTTATTAACTGTTAAAATGACCTCGTCTAGACGCCTGTCTTTATTTAATACAATTGTTTCAGCAAATCTGGGTAAATTGATTTATTTGTTACTTTTGAGTATATTTGTAGGTTGAAATTAAAGGACTTCATCTTACTCAATACCCAATACTCAATTTATTTATTGCACTCCACAATGTTATTTTAACAGTTGTTATATCATAATAAATAAGGTATCAATCATGGACTCTGTCGGGCACGGCAATGTAGGAGAGAGGAGGAAGGTATTAATAAATAAACCTCTGTGATTTTCGCGATGGAAACTTTGTAATGTACTTCATGCAATTTTGTCAATAAACCATTTACCTTCCATTATTCTGGTAGTCATCTTTCTCTAACTGCAATAATTAGGTACATACGAGGTAGAATAAAAGTTACTACCTACCCACTTAAATATACAGTGAACATCTTGCAACTTGTTCTTTCCACTATTTCGCCTCTTTTTCTCACTTATTTAAGGATACTTTATTGATCGTATAACTAAAACTACCTTTCCTAAGCAATATCTGTCTCCTAGCGTCAACGAAATCTGGTGTCGCTAGTCACCGTACAAGTAATGGGAAAACTTGTTTGCTACTGTGGCCAATGTGCCGAGCAAATTTATGATAGGTAGAAGTCTTTCTGACAAGTTTATGTGAACTAACCTATTGTGGAGGGTCACAGTTGTTGATATTTGATTTGTTTCATTCTCTGCAGACTTAATCATTTTATAAAGTGATTTTAAGCCTAGTGCTCCTTTGAATTCGTTTTGTAACACATGAATTTACACTTGAGCATAATTATCATGTTATTTTTATATAAAAAACGAAATCATTATACAATGATTTAGTTTATCTTCTTATATATAAAAATGAATCGCTAAATGTGTTGCTAAGCGCAAAACTCGAGAACGGCTGAACCGATTTGGCTGATTTCTTTTTTGTTGTGTTTGATGAAGTCTGAGGAAGGTTCTTATGGAGAGAAATAACCTAAAAAATACGAGGAAAAAGGGGAAAAATAACAATTTTCTTTCCCCATTTAGCCACTTTGACTGTCAAACACTCGACGTCAATCAAAACAAAACAACGTTAGGAAGAAATATAAATGATATGCAACCTCTAATCAATTTAAAGGCATACCAAAGATAATTCTAACGGGGCAGAACAAGGTCTGCCGGGACAGCTAGTATCTTAATATACCTATAATGCTATATAACATTATAGGCATATTATTTAAAAAAAATCAATAATTTTATCTGAAGAAAAACAATTACTCAAGTAGTATATTATTATTTGTATGTACTCGTAAAAGAAGAGCACCCTAATATTATTTCAAGCTTACAAAAACATAACGATTAAAATTGTGTTATAAAACAAATTCAAAATCAGAACAAGAGCGTCAATACACGTCCGAAACTCTAAACTAAACAATAAACGTATGTATTATAATAATTTAATACAATATTCTGGGTCTGGCACCGGACACAACCACCGTAATGGAATTAGTTTTGTAATTAACTTACTTTATCGTTAAAAGGGGATACTCAGTACTATCTTTGTTGAAAATTCAGTTCCATACAGTTGTATGTGAAAATGGAAATTACGGAACCACCAGTATTTGCTAAAGTTAAGAGGGACGAAGGTTTAATCTGTTTGTGGTACTATTACACATAAATACGACCGAACATTATATGTATTAAGGGATGGTTCTGCTACCACGTAAATAGGGTCTATGTAAGCAGTTCGTAATGTAAATTCGTGTTAAATTTTGTTGAAAATGTAATTTTAATAGTCGTTATTCAGAGTGTTCTAGTTGCGGCGTTTGTTTTCATTCAATAGTTGAGTTTTTGAACTGGAAGAGAATTAGTCCCACTTTTTGCCGATTTTCTTTGGTCACATTTAGTAGAAATCAATTTACAAAGAGAAATCAGAGTACTTATTTTAGGCACATGTATTAAATTTTCCACTTGCTACGATCCTAGCACACCAATATCAATTACTTCACCTAGGTATGCTCATCAACCTCCCTATGCATGCTCGTCGGCTTGGGGTTCTCTTAAACTTTTTGAGACTGTCCGTCTTTACAAAATTTACTTTGCATACATTCTCAACAGCATCATAATATTTTCCATTGTTAGGATGTTTGTTTCTGATAAAAGATTACTAGGATGAATAATTAAATGATCAGATTTACTTAATGAACAACTCATATACTCGTATAAAGTTAAATTAAAAAAAAACAAAGCTAGTAGCAACAAAGAAGATCCCATCAAAAATGTCAATAGGCATTCCTTTGAAGTACATCTAATGTCATTTCAAATACCTTTGAATTTCTAAATACTTAAAGATATTAGCTTACTTAAACATGTAGGCTTAACAAAGGAGCCATCTGCTGAAAAATACCATATGGGATGACAAAAGACGCATGCGCAATTTAATAGCATCCTAGTATAAGCAACGGGTCCCTTTGAATATCGTCTAAATACACAAGTATGGAAAAAAAATTACGTTGTCATTCGATAATCCTTTACACACTAGAGATGTCACCGGCAAAGATCAGCTTTCGTCCAACGGTGGGTTTGCGTAACTCAATACATTTATTACAGGCAAGATATTCCATCTCAAACGTTAATCGTAATGACTACGTAATAAGACCTATTATTGGTTGTTGGTAAAATGTCAACCACAGACCGCAGAACGAGGACAATCGAGGACACAAAGCATAAGATAATATGGCATCCCTTAATCACATGCACCGTTGCCCCCGAAAAAATATTTGGTAGTTCGAGGCATTCGTATTTGTTCGTTAACAGATCTATTTTAGAACATCTATTTGTGCATTAACAACCGGCTTACAACATACTCTCGAGTAGAATTTGTTGTCAAAATGTTAAAACTTCGCCTCGGATTGTAAACGGTTGGGTGTCGTGTTCTAAATTTGTATCGTTTCAAACGTTTCAAAGAATGTTTTAGGGAGCGTTCAGTAATACAATAGATCTCTGGTAATGTTAATTTCGCCGAGAATGCCGTGATTTCGTGCACTTTTTAGTGACGTAAATTCAATCTGGAACTTGGTGAAGAATTTCAATAGAGCCTCGGTCATGAGAAATTTGGGAGCGCAATAAATAGCTCCACAGTGAGACCGTCATTATGGTAAGTTCATTTCGAGTTTCCCAACGATAAATTTGAGTATTACTTTACTATCCTTCCGATAGTAAATTCAGCGAGAGTTTTATCAACGATAATAAATAAACGTGTTCACGAAAAATATGCCCCTGAATTTAGTGCCGATCATTAAATTTCGTAAGTTTAATGTAGTAAATATTATTTTAATTGCTTCGTAATTTTAAACGTTGGCCATTTCAAACAAATGGTTCATTACGTTCTTTTGGTCTCTAGTGAATATCTTTTCTGAATTAGAATGTCAATATAAATTACAAACCCTATTAAAACTAAATGAAATATAAGGCAACAATACACACGAGTTACAATCTTCCAAATATTAATTGAGTCACCTACCAACTGAACTAAAACAGTATTATTCCCAACACACGGTATTAACAAATTAGACTATGAATCAAAACGCCCCAAGTGTATATTCCGACCTTTATTTGCGTAGTAGTCGGCTTTATGAATAGCATATTACTGAAGGCCTACCCCAAGCGAGGGTATATGGTTTAGATAACCCAGAGACGGCGTTACCAGAACCGAGTGCCAATAATTGACTATCAAACTTAATATATAGCTTTCTCGGCGGGTTGACGGCGATAGTTGGATGAGTTATAGCCGGTCTTGGTCCTGGAGGAACGCCGGGCATTTTGTTAACTCGCGCAAAAGTCGTACTCCGTCTTCGTTCGACTAATCATAACATTTCAGTTAGGTTCAGTTTATGTATGAGCTTATCGTCTTTTCTCGTCGTAACTTCTCGTTCTACGTATATCATTTCAGTGATAGAGTTATCTGCGGTACCTACTGAAATTGTAACACTATTATTACTACTTTTGTGAATAGTAAATACTTCATTTGAATCATAACTGAATCCTTCGCTAGAATGTGCTTTAAATCACAACGCTCATTAGATTCAACATAAATAATTCAGTTGCATAACAAATTTACATCTGTAAAGCACGATCGGTACGTAACACATGTTAACATGGGTCTCGTTCATTAAATATTGAGGATGACGCTATAATTTACAATGAGTCTGCTTAAGCTTCGTGTTATGAAAATTTAATCAAAGTTCGCAGCCCCAAGTGTATCGGTACGGATACAGTTTAATGGGTTCCATAGCGATTCTGCGCCAGTTATTTGCATCGCCAACTTATTTTGATCACAAAAGTTTGTTACATTGCCATTTGATTTGAAAATACAGCACCGTACAGTACATTTTTTAAAATAACTGTAGGAGAGTTGAATTTTTTGTATCAGTTTTAAACCTTTGCTCTTTCATATGTTTGTATTAAAATTTCTGAGCCGTATTTTTATGCAATAACGGGAAAAGCATTTATTCGCCTTATGTGAAATATTTTTATATCATTTTAATGAGCTTTGAACATAATTTTCGTCAATTAAATTACTTACTTAAGAAATCTGATACGTTGTTCGTAAAAACCGTATAATACCTACTTACAAATCCAACAATTTAATGGAAACTAGCTCAAATAGGACCTGAGAACGTCATTAGTACAATGACCCGAACAATACCTAAAAGGATAAAACCAAAAAGTTCGTCACATATTCAATCATCGCTGACATCTGGTCCATCATTAGAGCAAAGAGACAACTCAAAAAATGGCTCAAACATTCATTAATTTTAGTTTGTCATAGACTACTAATTTGTAGAATTTACTGCGGGCTACTAATAGCTTTGTATCCGGGAACACATCAATGAAATATTAAAACTCTTTGACTATCCTGGCATATGGGCTCTGCAAACGTATTTATGTGTCATTTAACACCAATAACAGTTGGAATATCATCAGTGTAAAGTTTTAATAAATACTTTAATATAATTTATGCTACAAAATTATCACGTAAAACATCGAGTGTGGTCTCACTAATATAAGATAGGTACTCACTATAAAAATTTGTTTTTAATTATAACAGATAAATAAACGCCTAATTAAAAAAAAACTATAAATTATATGAGTATCTTAAAAAATTTAATACCTTATTATAGAAACGGAAGTCAAACTGGAATATTATTTCATTGTTGTCATGTTCGTAAAAGATTATTAGAAATATGACATCAACATTAATTGTTTCCTTAATCTGTAAGAATCATATTTATGAAAAAAATGGTGTCTTTAATTAGTTACTATATGGATTTATAAGATTAACATACGTACAGCAAACTTGATAGGTTTAAAAAAAAAAAGAAAATTTATATCATAAGCTACCAAACTAAAAAGTAAGTATAATTTTTGTTGAATGCAACCAAAATCTGAACGACCTTTACTTTTCCTTCGTACCTAATGTACAATTGCAACATTTCAACCCTATAAAACGCGCTTTAGCTGCAATTGGCTTTAAGAATCTATGAATTGACTTAAATTGTACTCATTTAGCTAAAAATAGTGGCGATTCTGACTAACATTTACGGTTAATAAAGGAGAATTAAATAAATAAGATTTTATTCATACCTACAAAATATATTATTAGTATTACTCATTAAGATAATTAAACAACAGTATGAAAGAGTTTTTATGCTTTGTGCGGAATATAATAAATCAACAACAACTTTATCTTGCTGCCTTTGTTAAAAATTGCATGGCGTAACTGAATAATGATATACGTAGGTACCTACTTATACAAGTATATTTCTAAAATGATTGTAGCGATAGGTTACGAAAAGTAATTAGTAAAATTGTTACTTGTAGATTTTTTTTAACATCTACACACAATCATTTATATGATATACCTTTTTGGGATGCGGAAAATTCGATTCGATGCGGAATCTCATGGATCCCTGCCTCCTATGTCGAACTCCTACCGACTATAAACGACACGTCTTGCCTTCCTTCGCCCTATGTGTCACTGCCATAGGAATCAATAATGTACTTTGGAACTGCCTCAATGGCCATATAGTCCTAAGCGTTAACAGTCCTAGATTCCATTGGCAGTTTGAGCCAATTCTTCTTTCGTTTTGCTAAAAAAAACGTTCAAAAGTAGCTTTGCAGATTGCCTTCTGATCATGGAACCTAAAAACATTCCTCCTCGTATAATACCATACCTTGTTTAGGGGATAAAGGTTATGTCAGTCATTATTTTTATGGCAGTTCAAATTTCAATAATTCGTTCGCGATAGAACGTACCTAATCAAATGGGTATCACTTATAGATGTTGACGTAATAATCATTATCTATATTAATATTATACAGAGGAAAGATTTGGTTATTTCTTTGTATTGAATAGGCTCCGATACTATTCAAACGATTTAAAAAAATCTTTTAGTGTTAGATAGCCCATTTATCGGGGATATAGCATATAGCCAATAGGCTATATACCACCACGCTTCAACTAAAATGAACGGAGTATCAATGAAAAATGTTGCAAAAACGGGGGAAAAATTATAAAACCACGCGGGCGGAGCCTTTTATTATATTTTTTTTAAAACTGTACCAATTTCGAGCAACCCCATCTTGATTTAACAATTCGCGTTAGTAATACAATCATCGACTCTCGGTTAGCCTTTAACCGACCGCGTCGCCTCACAAAATCTTAAAAAGTGAAGTAAATCTATAAAAACACTAGCTGACCCAGCAAACGTTGTTTTGCCATATAGGGGTGGACTACCCCTAACATTTAGGGGTATGAAAAATAGATGTTGGTCGATTCTCAGACCTACCCGATATGCACACAAAATTTCATACAAATCGGCCCAGCCGTTTCGGAGGAGTATGGCAACTAAAACTGTGACACGAGAATTTTATATATTAGATTTCGATGAAAACGATTTAGAATATCACTGATGAACATCCAAGGTATAGGCACAATTTCGACAGCTTCCAATCAACTTCACACTCACGTTCCAATCTGTCTCTGTAAATAAAAAGATTAAAGGCAGAAAGCTTCGCAAAGGTTTTAGACTAAAAATAATCTAGGTATTTATTGAAGCTAAATCTTTTGAGGGGAGCAAGCTTTTGTTGGATCGGTTAAATATTTTTAAGACGATTGGATTCCAGATTGACTTTTTAGATAATCTTGTTTGCACTGTAATGTATACTTGTGAGAATTAAAAATAAAACTACAAGGTCGATGTTTCAAAGTCAGAAGATAAAAGTTAAGCTGCTCCTGCAGCGGTCAATCTATGAATGGGTTACCATTATTAAAACATAGAGAGTTCGAGACCCCTCCGTGCTTCAGAAAACACGTCAAGCAGTTGGTCCCAGTCATCATATTAAGAATACACCATACAACCAAAAAATTTGGTAAGCAGAGGTCTCAGTTGCTTAGTGTAGAATACTAATATTGATCCGTATCACACTGGTTAGTCTGGAAACCAGAAAGTCCAGTAGGAGGATGATGATGATTTGATGATATCATCCAGGATTCGAAATCACAAATCTATTTCGCCTAAATTTACTGCACTCGTTGAATTACGTGTAAACTTTAAGAGACAGATCTTAAGATGTATTTTTGCGTGTACTGTGCAGTGTCTATAAGTACCTGTTTGTAATAGGGATCCAGCAAATCGAGCAAGCTAGATTAGTTTGGAGGTCAATTCTATTCAGTGAGTAGAGGGTCCGATACCGTAGCCAATTAATTGTGTGTGTGACCAAGAACCACAATCGAAAACACGCCTTTATTCCCAAAAGAGTTAGGCAGCTATATACTGCATCCACAGTTTGCCGGTGTTTAGGTCCCGTGTAATAAGGGGCGAGCCTATTGCCATCAACCTGTTACGAATCCAAACATTCAGCTCTTACTGAGAATATTAGAAAAATTCAATAACACTTTTCAGCCAGGGAATCAAACCCAGAGCCTTGAGCTTCAGTGAACTGTGGATGTACACAAGTGCACGTCTGCCTAACCCTTCAGGGAAAACAAGTGTAATGGTAATAATTAATTTAAGATTTTCTGATTATAACTGGAAATAACTGGTATGACTGGTATACTTTCGTCAGTTTTGGTAGCTGACGATTCGGATACAATAACTTCGAACACAGTGGCCGAATTGACACTTGTAAGCCAATAAGTGCATAAAAAACTCAGATTATGTTTAATGCTCACTTTAAAAAACATTCACAGCTTATTTGTTCACCAATTCCATTATTCTCAAGCATCTACCAATATTCAAATACCATGCGGCTTACCACATTCGGTGGTATCAGTAGATCTGCCTCTAAGGTCGAATAAGCCGACGTAGAAATAAGATACTGTTTGGTACACACAAAAAACAAACGAGTTCTCCTAATACCTGAGATTGTCACCGGCGATAAAACGGAAACGAGAATCCTTTCTTGATATCAGTGAAATACGCGTTTCGTATGTTTTGTTGTATTAGCAGTATTTTATAAAGGATAATGGGATACTGTTCTTAATAGTTCATGTGTAAGAGAAATTATTCTTATCCAAAATCTCTATTTGAATAGTTTTTTTTTGTTTGTTTTTATTTTACCTTAGTAGTACTTATTGTCTAAGCTTTCCGCTAGCGGATTCACCCGCGTGGTCTGAGAATTTTTCATAAATTATAAAAAAAATGGGATAGCCCATGGGAACTATACATTTAACCGGCATATCAAGTAGCCTATGTCCTATTCCAGACTATATATCTGTGCCAAATTTCATCCAGATCCGTTCAGTCGTTCTGGCGTGTTTGAATAACAAACACCTATTCATCCATCCAAACTTTCGTAAAGTAGAATTGTGTTCATACAGGGGGGCTAGACAAGTTGTATTTTGACATTCGAATCGACAAACAAAATGTATGTAAATGACATAAGTGACAGCCCGATTTGTCGAAAGCTTGTGTCATTTCCATACATTTTGTTTGTCGATTCGAATGTCAAAATGCAACTTGTCTAGCCCCCCAGGCTGTATACAAACTGTCTATATGTAGACACTGTTTTGTTTTTTTATTCGAACTAAAAAAAATCAAAATATTAAAAAAAGTAATTCATCATTTTGTATTTTAAACTAAACGAGAGAACAGCAGAGCTACAATGTTATAATGTTAACTATGGTGCTAATTTGATAGAAAAACTTAAAAACACTACTCGATCTTCCAGTAGGAATAAAAAAATATAGAAATATTGTGGTGAAGTTAAAACAGTGAACCTAAACACCAATTTATCAAATCACCATTAAGAATCCAGTCAACACTTCTACGCTAACCAAGCCGCGGGCAAAATACTAGTTTTTTACATTAAGTACCAAACTTTCTCTAACCTTCTCAAGCAGATAATAACTAAATTATCTCTTTACCTTATTATGCAGTGTTAAAAATATTTACTGCTAAAGCTGGAAACATGTTAGCACCTGGTATGCCCAATGTGTCAAGTAAGGTTCGGAGTGGTCGTAAATACGAAGCAAAAGTTGTATTTTCTAACGCCCGAGGTCAAATTTAATTATCATGTGCACGATGAATATTCTCATACATTTCTTTATGACGCCTACAGATACATATAAATCAATGCGGGCCCGCTGCCATATTTCAACGGGCAACTTAAACAATAGTTAAAATAATAGTGTCGATGCTCAAGTGTAATTATTTAGGATCATTTTAAATAAATCAATGAATATTATTAGAGGCTGCTATTATGTTTTGATTTAGATGACAGCTCATCTGTTAGAAGCAAATTGCGTTCGAAGTTTTGAAATTTCAAGGAAGAATATAGGAAACAAGAAGAAAATAAATTATTTTTTCTCATAAATCAATCAGTACCTACGAAACTTTTGCTGTTATTCGTGCGTTTTACACATAATATACTAAAATCCATCAGTATTCACATCTGTACTAATATGACGTGTCGTTAGGACTTCTATAACAGAATTGGGGCGATCAGTAACAGCCATTTATGAGTCGTCCGATCACGTCTCATCGAATAGTAGCGCTTAGCTATCGGCGCAGGAATATTTTATGACTCTTTTTATTTAGACGTGATTGTATTACATATTAGCTAAAGAGTATTTGAGCATTTGAGACGAATTCAGACGAATTTTTTTTTTTACTTAAGTAGAAAACATTTAATTTCGAGATGCAGTTATAATTATTGGTAGATCTTACTTATGTTGTAAGCGGTCTCCATTTTGGTTTTATATGTAGTAAGCACTCACCTATCCTCATAAATCACATCTAGACAAAGCGAAGATTTCTACTAAAACATTCAAAGGGATGGCCCTTTAATTCGTCGAGTGTAGCCTCCAATAAAAAATAAAATTACCGTAGTTTTGTTTTAAGAGACCCACAAAAAGAGCTAGCGACGGCTTTAACTTTTTTATTTCTTCAGTAAGGCATGGTAATTAAGAAGAGGTCTGCTAGTTCCAACGTAGTGGCTCCTAAACGTAGTCCCGACTGACATTAAAGCAGAGGATTGGTGCTCTGATCCAGAGATATAGAGGAATTCTGGATATGTTTATGGTGAAGCTAGCTGAGGTTAACGAACCTAAGCGCACATAGCGTGAAACCTTTTTATATTTGGAACGATTGCTTCGCACGTGTTTATGATGCCAGTGTATAATTTTGCGTAATAAGTAGGTGAGTTTTTGTAGCAGCTTGTTAGATTGCTTGTATGCAGTGATTGAGATGTTTAGATTAACACGAACGTTGGAAGATGGAACAACAATTAAATATCCATTATAAGTAATTCGATGTTAGGATGTTATGATTCTTTGTTCTCGAATAGACGCAAAATATTTTTTGTAGCAACTAAACTGCGATTTACGAAATTAAGGCACATAAATTTAATAAATCATATTAGAATTTTATAAGCAGGGATGATTAGACATACTGTTACTTAGTAGAATCACTCTATAGCCCTGATGCAGATGGATCCCAATAATTCCTCACATTTAACTAACACAACGAAGTTTCTTATAGAGAACCTAAAACAACTTTCATCATCTTGAAAATCGGACCTATCGTGTAGCAGTCAAGGCAGCAACGCTAAGCCAGCAAGTCCGTAAAATCCAAAGAGAAAAGTTTTATTTATTTGTCTATAAGGGGCTTACACAAAAGTAGGTTTATTCGAAGATCGTATCCAGTAACTTTGCATCAACGGTTTTATCCTCCGGGACTCCAACCGTATAAGGATTAGGAATTCGTGCGGATTTGCTTAAAGGGGAAGGCGGGGAAAATTGAGAATTGTTTTCTCTACCACACAGTGAGCGAAGCTCGACACTCGAGACCAAAATGTTGGAGACTCGTGAACATTTAGTGTAATTATGTTACTCTTTTAGTTTAATCCACCCTTTGTACATTATGTTCGTATACTTAATCTTGTAATGTAAGCGTACATTAAATGGAAGTACCTACTGGGTGTGTTAATTTCTGTTTTGTGTTTTAATTATGAACTAAATTAAAATGGTAATTTTGATTCATATTTTCAAGCAATAGGAAATTCTTCTAAAAAGCAATTCTTCGAAATCATAATTAAAGTTTAAAAATAAACCGTTCAGGATATTTTGAATACGTATTAACCTTATTCGTGAGGGCTTTCATAGAGGTCAAGTATGTTGTACTCGTGTACGTCAAGATGTATTTACGTCGACGAAGCAAAAGTAGCCATGAAAAAAGCACGCATGTAGCGTTCTCCCTACCGTAAAAAAGAAAAATGCGAGCAACATGTATTGTATAGATTAAAAATAAAATGCTTACTTATTTTACAATTGGCAACATTGCTGCCCAATCAAATTATACTACAGTATCAAATCTACTATAGCCAAGTCTCATTCAAACAACCAATTCCAAATTGGAAAACCTTTCATCATACGAGCTCTACAGTCCCTAAAACCCATTTCAAAATTTGTTTATTTCACAAACTGATAATTAAGGGGACTTTACAACTTCGTTGCAAATTGACTCTCATTTTTAACAAGCGTACCGTATTTCAGCGTTAATTAAGCTTGGTTTTCCGACTTTATTATGAGAGATACATGTAGCTCCCTCGGTCCTAATGTGATTTACTATAATAACAAACATTTTATTGGGGCATTACATACGCCATGAAATGTAACCTTTGGTCGTAAACAGGATACCTCCGTTACGCTAAGAATGGCGCGTGATCTAATGTTAGGAAAATGGTACCCTTAATTAGCTCTTGTAACTGTAATAAAAAAACCTTTAAATGGGAATAAGTTTGAACAATAAGCCATTTTATGACGATAAATTCGTGTATGAGAAACGCTTTAGTGGCTGTTGGCAACCCAACATTAATTTTATTTTATTTTTATGTATTGACAACACTTCCTCATGTGTCTGTCATTCGTTAATTTTTCGTAGAACAATAAAGTGTTCGTACCCGTTGCAATTAATTTGGTATTTAATTATTACTTATACCTCAACGCCAAGATGGATACCAAAATCCAACAGCAGTCACGAAAGAAACCAAAATTGCCATACAAACATTAATTTGCCAGAGACGCCAATCTCAAACCCAAGACCAGCTAAGAAGCACTAGACTGTATTTAAGCTACTTACAACTTCCAAAACTGACCCACTCCAGAACAAGATCTGTTACTAATGAGATGTGTCATTTAAGTACCTATTAACACTTGTAAATATGATACCTACTCAAGTAGTTGTGAAAACGAGAACATAAGTAAATATAATCGACACCTACAGTAGCTTAACACTTCTAATAACATAGGTCTGTCAATTTCATACAGTTCACAATTTCTTCTACATAACTTTTTAAATTGAAAGTAAAGTTTTGACTGATGATTTGAGTCAGAGTTTGGAATCTCGTGTCTCTTTCGTCTTGCCTAATTCACAAAAAAGGTCTAAAAGCGTTAATAGACGGTCGAGTAAGTCTGCATACTTATGGTTCAACGAGCTCTATCGCCCGTGTGTCATCCTAAGATCGCGTTAATCCGCCGCGCAAATTCATCGCTGATCGAGCCGGTTTTAAGTTCGCAATCTTAAAAACCGCGTACTTTATGTTCGTGAGTCTAACTGGCACTTTAGAATAGAAGATGCAAAATCAGGTTTATAGTTTTTTTGGTCACTCATCCGTGATCAATCGATCAGCGTAGATATATATAGCCATGAGCGCCTGTGACGCAGAACGAGATAAATAAAAATAAATAAATTATTGTGTACCCAATATAAATTTACTCAAATAGCGTTAATTTATCGCTCAAAATTTGCTCCTAATCTCCTCAGTGTCAGTTCACAGGAGCAATGTGCCATTTGTAATTAGAATCGTTTTATTATACCAGTACAGATCAGTCGTACGACTAATGGAGTTATTTGTGGCTAACGTTCACCGATTTATTGAAACACTAGGTTTAGAATTGGTTGTAAACCTAGCTGGTATTTATTACTCAATATCTGTTTTATAAGGTGGATGCTGTCTCGTTAAATGATCAGGAGTTTAGCTAAAAATATTCAAATGCAAATATAAAATTGTACTACTAATTACATAGACCATGTTTTAATTTTTATGTTACTAACACATTAATAATTATGGATTATGAAATAAATAAAAATAATGTTAATAAAAGGTACACTAAAGTGTATTGTTTTATTCTGTCAAGTGCTGTTGATAATAATTTTCAGAGCTACAATCATCATCATTATCATCATCAGCCCGTACTCATCTACTGCTGGACGTAGGTCCTTTAGTGAACGCCACAGGGCCCGATCTTCAGCTCTTTTTATGCAGTCACTGCCAGCTGCTGTTAAGCTACAATAGCTCGACTTAATCTGCTGAACTACTTTTCTACCAAAATCAGTTTTCCGAATCCTGGGTCTCATTTGCAATCATTAGACCAATCAGGCCGTAGAACAACAAAAAAAAATACGATGAGAAACAATATCAGCAAAAGTACAAACAACTTTCATTTTTACAACCCTTACTACAAATTTCTAAGAATAAACCTTTATTTATGATACTGTTGATAGTAAACAAACCGAAGTTGAAAGTGAAAAGAATCTGCATACAGGAAACCCTTAAGAACTGAAGGCCATTCGAAACAATTCAATGCAAAGTATTTTTTTCTACTGTTCCTTTCTATAGTGGTTTAGAATTGAATCGAAGGATGTGTTTGGGCTGAGTCGTTGATCGTTACGTTCTTGGTTTATTTGAGATCAGAAAAATATACATATACCTACCTCACCATTTGTCGACAATATACGAAGAGTAGAGACCATATAAAAGGCCTTTGCCAAATTTGTTTCGTCTTAGTCAATGTCGAATATCGAACTTGGCTCTCATTTCACATTTATGTTTTTTATGGGTAAGATGCATATAGTATAAAAACGTTTCGGTCAATAAAATTGGTCTCATTTTGTTGTGAATTCTCCAAAAGCAATCAAGAACAAACTAATATAATGGTTGTAAAATAACAAAGGTGATCCGCTTTCTTTCCCATCCTTGAGTAAATTAGTTTTCAAGGGAGCCGAAGTCTTGCTGTTGTATTTTATTCTGCCGAACGATCGGCGGTTATAAACGAAAGTTTGGACGCCCGATATTAATATTTATTACCTCCAATGTTATACGAAACACTTTCTTTGCCAGGTTATAAATAGTCTTTATTTTATGTTGGCCACCCGTCAAACAATATAACAAAAAAGGCGGGATTTTTACGATCCACGCTAGTCTGGTCAGGCGCCGCATTCTACCGTTTACCGATAATATTATTGGTAGTAACCAAAGTTTGTTTGCCTCTACGCACGTTTAAGGCTGCGCTGTAAATATTAATTTCCTAATTAATAACAGCTGTGTCGCTACTACATAATTTTATGGCTATTTAAAATAGGGAACAATCTTCATAATGTAGGGTGGGCTTAAAGTAACACGTCCACGTAATTTCCATCACCATTTACGCCATTTTACTAACCAAAAATATATTTTTTCTTTATCCTCAAATTATTTTAAATATGACTTTTGAAAATCAAAAGCAATTTACAGCGCAAAATGCTTACAAAAATCATTTCCCGAACCTCTAATGGGAGCACATTATCCGAAAATCGTTTTTGTGCGTATACGAATAAAATTTACTGGGAAAATTTTAGGAAAGCGCAGATGGACTTATCTTTATGTATTTTTCAACAAAATGTTATCGGCCAACAGTTAACCAAGGCATTTAATGTGACCGTCTTTTTCTGCGTTATCGCCAAAAGTATATAAAGTAATTTCAAAGAATTATGGAAGCGTTCGCGGTCGTCGGTTTTAGGAAAGAAAAATAAACAAAAAGTTTGACGAGAATACCGTACACATTACTAGATTTATTGCGGCATTATTTCGACAAAGTTTACGAGTTATGTAATCTCAGCAGAGGAATTTGTGACGATGCTTGGATGACAAAACTTTCGCGCTCTAAAAATTTCCTGTAAACATACTAACACGGGTCGCATACGAAGTAAAAAGTTGGTCAAACAAACCCATATCTCGTAAAAATATAGGCCCACCTACTTTATCTAAACAAATGGCGTCGCGTTTCTCACAAAAATCGTTTAGGCAATTTGTTTAAATTACTTTCCTATGCTAATCTGCGCCGTGTTGCGAATATATTCGCAAAGAAAAAAGAAACGGTATGTAGGCGTTCGAGATCTTCGAATCTCTTTGCCTCAAATGATGCATGTTGTGGAAGCCGGATCTCGTATAGAAAAACAAGATACTGCGAGCTATTACACGCTTTACATCGTAAATAATCGTCTTAGCTCGGTAAATAAAATAAGTGTGTACGCCTGGGCTGCTCGTATCTGATGAGAACGGGACGCAGCAAAGGACGGGAAAATGGTGTTTAAAAAGCGCGATAGGGAACAACGTCGGCGGAGCATAAGTTCTGCGGCGTGTTAAAAGATAATGAGTTCGGATACAGTATATAAGAAAGATGTTGCGTACGCCTTTGTAAGGAGACATTATTTTCTTATCTTAGGCATAGCTAAGTCCCCGTACATTTTAACGCACCTAGGAAGGACGTAGAGATTCGTAATTTATATTCGCGGGGAACAAAGTTTAAAACCATAGATTTATCTTCGGTTACTTCAATAGATAACGGCTTGGAGTTGTTAAAGGTCAAATACGGATTGGATTATAAAGTAGTTACTCGATTTGAGATTGAGTTTCAGAAGTTTGTGTAAGACGTTTGATTACCTTGGCGCTTTTACTTGTAATTATGTACCAGATCAAATATTAATCCTTTAAATTTTTGTTTAGTGAGACTCATTTTAAAAGATATACATCTTATAGTATTTAATTACAATAATTTTAAAGATGTGAAACAGATAACATAATTAACATCCATGTAATTTAGAAATGACACTTTACAAATAGCAAAAATCGCAATCTATCAATGCCAGTTAACGTGTTAAAGTTTTCAATTAAAGATCACACACACTTGTACCTCTGATGAATATAACACCCACGTTACTTCATACACGCGATTACGTTTAACATACACGCGTATGAGACGCGTTGGTGGACAGGTAAATAAACTTAATCATTCATATGATTGCCCCATCGGTGTTACAAGTCGACCCACTGGGCAGATTCGGTTTGCTTTGTGATTGACTAGCAGTATTGTTTAACTTTGAAGTAATAAGTAGCTGTTGTAATTCCCGCGACTGCTATGCTAGAGGTAGAGAGTTCGATTCCCAGGACGAGCAAAGTGCAGTTGGTTTCTCTGAATACGATCGTCCCACATCGGACCTGTACTGAGAACTGTAGGTTTACAACGGTACCCGTAGTCCCAATATGTCCCCATTTGTGATTTGATTCCAGCAATACAACAAAAATGATCGATTCTTTAATCGATATTTTACTCCATCCGTACTGAATAAAATTATAGTCTCCAAATCTTTCGACGTATATTATTTTAATTTTGGATTTGTGATAGTAGGAATACCGCTTCACGCTGTCTTACGAACGTTTGAGAGTATCGAGATATTATCTTAAGATACTTCCTGCTTAGCAATCGAAAAAACATGTTCGGAATTAGATTAGCTTAAAAACTAATCGAATATGAAAGAATGGGTACATAGATTGAGTTAGTTGAAATTGTTGAAGCTTGTAAGTGTGACAAGGTCTCATGAACTGTGAAGATGTTAATGTTTGTTCATAATGCCTTCATTATCAATCTCTAATAGAAAACGAACATACCTACAGCATTTTGACAGTCCATAAAAGCTTAACGGTTTTCACAAAGGCATTTCACAAAATTCACACCTTGACCATCCGAGCGAGCAAATAAAATACAATTGTATTGACAAACCATTGGGCAAACAACGGCAGAGGCAATAGAAAGAAAGTAAATCTTAATTTACTTTTTCCAATCTGAGGAGAAAATAAACGTATCCACTACGTACAAGATGAATCACAAGAGCAAACAAATCCAAGTACGTTAAAGCAGTTTGCGCTAGAAAACGAACGCGATCTAATCTCAGATCTGGCGATTGAGGCAACGGACTTGGCAATGCATCACCTGGCTTCCGTTGTGCAACGATCTTGATTCTTCCGACTGTACCTCCCACGTACACGCGTGAGTGATGTCGCCACTCACAAAAGACCTGCTTCGTCCCCCCTGCCTTTATAAAATTCTTCCGGTTTTGGTTTTGTCAATCGATGATCGAAGGTCCTCTTATACTGGTAGCAACACGTCCTCTGTCGGGATGCTTGACGTTCTACTGATAAGATGGACCGCTGTCCGTTTAACACCTATTTCGGCTACTGGATAGCGCGCCTAGATAACCATTGTTTATATTTTCACAATGTCTTCTCGGGTATTCTTATGAAGTAACTTTCATTGTTTATTACCTTCATTGTGTATTTTATGAACAATAAAACATTTATAGCACGCTCCCAGTTGGGTGCTTGCAAAAGTTCGTAAAATTGAATCTTTGTATCGATGAATATTATTATGTTGTTATTGTTTACTTACCTTTTTATGGTACTCATGTTTTTTAACAATACATAGAAAGAATTCAACCGACAGAGAGGACTTGAAACTGCGTCTTCTGGTTTGGTACAAGGAACTTTTAGCAAACTTAGCTACCGAAGCCTCTATTTTTTTACAAATTGATACCAATTTCAAAAAATGCTCAAAATACACAGTTATGTAAAAAAACACAGAAAGAATAAATTGATAGCCCTAACTTATACAACGAGTTAAAGCTTTTTAACTGCCCGCAGAAATCTGGAGCCATCTTCATTATGTTGCGTAGGCGCACACGGCACAACTAATCTCGCATCGCACTATCAATATCAACGAGAATGAATCTCTTACATACGAGTCAAGAGATGAATATGTTTTTCTAGATATTCACCTAACTTAGATTGATATAAAAACAGATTGGCAAAAATCGTCTTCGACAATCACATGATGAGTAAGTAAAACTTTTCCATCATGACCTCTATAAATAGAGCACCACTATCCTCCACTCAGAATAAAAAGAAAACAATGAATCGAATAACCCAAAAAGCTCCGACACAAAAGGAAATCCTATCATATCAAAACAAACATAAAACACCTATGTAAAGGTCCTTTACATATCCCTGCTATCAATACCATTCGGGTCCCGAATACCTTCGCATAAGAAGATAATAGATAATTTAGATAACAAGAAAAAGCTATTCCCGGGCTCTACTACCAAATGAATGGTGAATAATATTCACATATTCAATGTAGGTACTTTTAGTTATTTTCGAGCAGAAAGAATTTCGACTAGGGTGTACACTTTATACAACTTTATGTTTCCGCTATAGACATGAAGGTTTCAACATTACCGTTGCCAATTTACCCGCCAACTCGACCGATATTAAGGAACACCATTTGGCAAGTGCCATAGTCGGCCAAAATATAGAGAGATATGTAACTGAATATAAACTTCGGCATTTTGTCAACAATAGTGTTGCTACCGGAATTGGCAAAGGAATAAGATTTAGAATTCAGATAATATTTTGTTTACGAAAAGGCCTCGGAGTTCCGAATTGAATTTAAAGTATGGGGTTTCTTCCATTCGTGGATAAAGTTAGTTCTAATACAATACGAATTGTTTTTGTTGCTGATTTAAGTTTATCTGGTTCTTTTAGTAGTTTTTGTTCGGATAATTTTGTTCTGATAGCGTTAAATAAACTCCTACTAGATTGTTTTATTCTTCTTTTACAGTATTTTATCATTTTTTTTATTACCTTAGTAGAAAAACCACTATTGAATGCAACTAGGGTCCTACGTTAAAGGCAATGAGATTTCCTTAAACTCAACAATTAAGAAGAAAAAGTCGCGGGCAGCAAATATGATAATAATGATAATACATGTTGCATGTAGCTGCGAAGCTCAATATGAGGATGAATAATTAATTGCTACAAGAATAACAAATACGTACCTACTACTAAAATCCACCTTTACAGAAAGTGTGCTATTTCTGTAACTGTCAACACTAATCAAATACGTGAGTAGATGCCACAAACACGGATCCAAATACCCATAAAATAATACTGTCTATCTTCATCGGTAAACAATATTTTACCCAAATAGCCGAGGTATTCGTATTAACGATATACTCTGAAGGTGGCTCAACAAAACTCTCGCTTGGTCGAGCAACCTGAGAGGCATATTTACATTTTTTTCCCAATTCATTGCCCGACATGTTTGGTGGATGGATGAGCCCCACCGGCATTTTGTGACATTAGGCTCCATTGATTTTGAATGTGTCATACCCCAACCAACCCGCTCTTTTAAATAGATAAGCAAATGAATTGGAAGACCTTTGTGTCGGGTATAAACGTATTTAACGTTGTGATATAAAAGTAAAATGTTGTGAGCTCGTGTAATTTTAACATAATGTTCGAGTGTTTGGACCCGAATGAGTTTTAATAGTTTATATTACCCGTACTTTTAGGCGTTGGTAGGAGTCGGTATAAATAACAAAAAGTAAAATAATGAGTTTTTCTACATCAAACTGTACCTACATAATTTACCAATTAGGCGCAACATTTAACATTTTTATAATGTTACAATATTCGAAGATTGTAAATATGCGAATTTAGTGACTTAATTTCTTCATTAATCACACTAGCAATATAATCTTATTTAAGTCTGACATTTGTAAATCATTCTATACTTTGTATGATGTAAGTAAGAAAACATTCAACGTGTTTATTACATAAAATCTTATTTTGTTTACCATTCTCTGTTTCATTTTATTGTTTCTTTGTTTACACCCTCCATTCTTTTTACTCGCGACGCTTTATTAGGTCTTCCAACGAATGGGTTCAACGTTGTTGCTAATTAAACACGTCTTAATTTTAGCCCCGTGCACCAAATTTTAAGGGATTGTAAAATATTTTTGGCAAGTAAGCCTCTCGGTATTATTAAAGAAGTCCGTGGAGTGAAAAATTAATTAAAATTTAAGCTTTTCAGTTCGCCCTACGCGTCAGCCGCAGAATAAAAGGGCTGCAGGCACACATTTCAGTGAGCAACTAACGATCAACCGTGTTAGATAATTTGAATGGGCTTATGCGGTATGAGCGGATTAAAATTTAATTTTTGTTCAGGTGTATTCGAACAGGCATTCACTCCACCGCATTCAAATAAAAAAAAAGTAGGAGTACCTACGTATCTAAAATTAACTTTTGAATCAAATATTTTTTACTATGTGCAGATATTATGTATTTTATTTCGGTAGAATTGAATACCTAGTTGAAAGTAAGAATAATAATAGAGAAACTTGATAGAATTATATTGTTTGTGTTATTGTTGTTTAGTGAATTTTGAATACAGCTGTTACTGTCATTAATTATGTGCATTCAGTTGTCACATAAGTCTGCTACATACCTACAATTGATGTAACATTGATGATGTTAAGGAAACATTTTCTTAAGAAATATCACGTTAGATGATGGAAATTAAAATAGAAAATTCAATGAAACGTTTGCATTATTACGGCAAAATAATAATAAAAAAGTAATGAATCAAAATTTGATTAAATAAACCTGTTTTTATTTTACAACACTTAATCAGGGTTATTAAATTTACTGTCGCCATCGCGTCGAATACCATCCCTTTATCAAGAGAACAATAATTGCATTCAAAATCAAAGATGTTCGCTCAGATAGGCTGTGGGTATTTTCATTAATTAAGGCCCAACATGCGCCGAGCAACAATTAAGAGGACCGATTGTTGATAAGCTCGAATCGAGTTGATAGTCAGCCATTGAATCGAGATAACACTTTGTTAAACTGTAGGAAGCTTCACACCTTATTTAGGCATTGTTATTGGTGCTGTTTGCTGGCGAATTTTTATGTTGTAAACATAAATTGGCATAAGTCATGGAAAAGCTCATTAGTCTAGTGATGGTTGTAAGCGCAGCTGCGATGGCGAGGTTCGATTCCCAGGTTGAGCAAAATGTTATTGGACTTTACTATGAAATTCAATAATTAGTGGCTCGGAAATTGGATTTGAATCACTCATCTTTTATTTTATGCAGTCAGAAGTTTTAATACATATTTTTTATAAACAATTTTAAAACGGAAAAAGGTTTAAACTAAAACTAGTAGGAAATCTTAGGGATTTCGTCATCTCTAATTATGAGCATGATGTAGTCAATTAAATCTCGTGGCGGGTAATAAAAGACCCCGTAATACAAAAATATGTAGAAGTGAAACTTTAAACAAATGGACGCTTTTCCGTATTGTTAGTATCCATTCTGATTTCTGTAACGGGCTTTTCCATCTTTAATCGTACCCTGCGTTGTATTAGGACAGTCTTACAAACCTTTTCGTTTTGCAATTTTAGAGGCACTAACACCTAAAACGAGGCACTAACACCTGGCGATAATGAATCGATGAACTCGACTGCGATAACTCAGTCAAGACAATCCATACATACCAGGGTAGACAGAGGCGTACTAATGTATACCCACACAGGCACAAAGCCAAACTCCAAGCTGCTACTGGGAATTTCACGGAAAACCCTTTGCTCGACCCGGGAATCGAACCCAAGACCATTAAACCAACGAGGCAGATAAGACAATAATTATAATATTTTGATTTTTTTTTCTACTTTACACTCACTTTATTTGAGAGCTGATAGACATAATTGTAGTCTCAAATAGAGGGTGGACCGATTTATTTACACGCAAGTGTATCTATAATAGAAAATCTATTATTTAGAAACTGTTGCCGCGCACCGGGATCTGTTTAATTTTTGCCGTTCACTTTATTGTACACGGAGTAGTACTTCTGTACTTATCTTTATCGCTCGCTAGAACCACAGTTGATGTACACCGCAACTCGTCCAGCCGCTGATAGTAGAAACTAGGGTTAAATTAATAGCAGTACATGGTACTAAGTACTTTTGTAATAAGGGTTAGTTAAAGAATAATGTTAGTTACTAAACATTTTAGTGAAGGCTGGATTTGTGGCGTGACTCAAGGTACCTAAATATATTGAATACTTCATAATGAATACATTGTCGCATTGTTTGACATGTGCTCATAATTATTTATTACCAACGAACGAATAGAGTAGGATTTAGTGACGTAATCTTGTCCTTGTGAGAAGACTTAAAATAAAACTAATTAGGTGTAGTGTAGCACAATGGATTGAGTGTCAAAGGAAATATTGGTATATATAACAAATCAGTATTCTTGACACATTCTTAAATAATATTTCAAGTCACATAAACAGTTGTTCTTTGTTAAGAAATATCGCTTAAGCTACAGTTTAAAAATAACTAAATTTTAAACGTCAACATACCTACGATTGATTCAGTAACTAGTAAGTAAAAAAAAAAATTATTTTCTAAATAATATTTTTGGAGTATTGGTGTAGACTGGCAGACTCATATAGAATATTTTAAATCCAACAATATTATTACAAAGATGATTTAGGTAGGTACATAATTGGCTACGAATTTAATCAAGAATTAGCACACGCAGTAAGTTAAGTATCCTCAAATTTTAAACCAACACAATTATTCAAACGATCCCAAGCAAATTTCCATTAGGAAAGCGCTGTTCGAAAGAATTCCAAAATGCCTTCGAAATCTAAAACAAAAGAGCTCGCGCAAGCAGTTTACGATTAAGCTTAACCCTTCCGACTTCACTCCCCTTAAACGCAGAAGTTTAACGAAAAAGTCGACGTTTAAACGCGCTATTTAACCCTCGCGGTAATCGGAACACAAACAATGGAGAAGTAAAATAATGTCGAATTCCGTCCGACAAATTAGGCGACCTTTTTAGGCGGCGGTGGTGGGTGCTTAAAATAACAAAAAGAACTTTTATTCGGGTGTTATTTCTACTGCCGAGTTGAGACGACTTGTAGGTACATTACTGTTTATATTATGAGGAAAGTCTAATTCGTTTTGCGTAACTTGTTATGAGTGTGGTTAACTCCTTATGGTTTGGCATTCGTTTTGGTTTTCGTGACAATACAGGTCAGAGTTAGGTTAGGTCAGAGTCAGGTTAGGTCTATATTTATGTGGTTATGGGCGACATTCAAGCACAATTTCGTGAAAAAAAATGATGGTACATAATCTGTGTTTTTTCATAAAGGTCGTTCGGTACATAAATATAACAAGGTTTATATTATAATCTGGAAAAATATACAGGTTTTATCAAGGCCTTAAGTTGTCTTTAAGACTAGAACTGATGACCGCTGGGGCAAAAAGGTACTCGAGTGGAGACCACGCACCGGAAAGCGCAGCGTAGGACGGCCTCCAACGAGATGGATGGCCTGATAAAGGTCTGCTGGAAGTCATTGGATGCAGATAGCATATAACTTCCTCGTAGAAGTCAATGGGGGAAGGTCATTGGGGGAAGGTCATGGTTCAGATGATGATGATGAAGCTGCCTTTTATTAAAAAATATAGTAATTAGACTATGTGCTGTGCTATGTTTTATTTTTGCTTTACAGTGCCTCTAACTACTGTAATGAATAACGTCTTGGTCTTGCGTTAAATTCCGAAAAAAAGTTCAACAGGTTCTATTACCAAAATAATAGTAAAGTGTACTTTATACGTTTAATCAAAACTTTTTTATGATTTTTACTCACAATTCTTTCGGTTTACTTTAGTTGTTCATTCTGAGAAACTGCGCATTTTGGCATGTTGCCAGAGGCGGCTTTGCTTTAAAGAAGTGGCTGCTCAGGGACAAGCACGCGGCCATTTCTTTTATCTATGATAGTTTCTGGTTTTCAAAGAGTGTCTTCAGTCCAAATTAAGTCGAATAAGTAGCTATGGTTATATTTTATTTTGCAGTGAAGGAATTTTGTAGTAACTATGTAGTAACACTCTTGATTGGTATTCAAAACAGAAAGTTTAAGCAGTATTGGTCATTGAGGAGGACAGGCAAAGTCATTAACAGTGCTCTAAGCGTCTAAGCGTCTATGTATAACAACAATTTATACTCATATCATAACATAATATACAATGTTGTCAGTCAAACCCTGAAGGCTTTACTTGTACTGTCAGAAAATATAGGATGTATCTTTCACCAAACGGCTTTTGCACTCAAAGTAAATGCTTGTACTTTCACAAAATATGATTCTCTGTAATATTTTCTGATGTACACGTATCCAAAAGTTCATAAACATGTTACGTATCCAACCCTAAACATACATAAACGTGTTAAAACAATATTTTTTTATATTTACACCACTTGGTTTACCAACACGTAGACGTAAATATAAAATACTGCCTGCGTGCAATATCCACTTTTCATATTTATGTGATAAAAACATTAGGTCCAATTGGATATCCCTATTGGTGTGAGGGCAATATAAACTTTTATGTGCATATAGCCCCAACCGGTCAAATATGTTTTGAGGTATTACACGGAGTGGTTGGCACGAAAGTAGGTAAATGTCATTGCATTTCTTATATAACATTATTTTCGCAGAAATCAGATCTTGATTTGATTTAGACGTGAAAAAGAAATCATGTGAAGAAAAATAAGACACGCAAAGGTTGGGTTGGTAGGTTTACTAACACTCTAGACTAGATTGTATTACAAACTCCGAACAAAACAGTTTTCACGACGGAGCGGTAATGTATTAAATATCTCACTACACCGTTTATTTTTGAACAACCTGTAACCTCCCGGTTATATAAAAAAATATCTAATTACCGGCTGAGCCTTTAAGATATCCGAGTGAAAAAGATACGCCAATTTAATAAAGAAAAATTTGATTGTAAATACTTACATTGATGTTTTTTTTAGCTGAAGTACAAAATTGGAAAACCATTTTACAAAGGAATATCGGCGGCAATTTTCCGCGATACTCAAACTTTATCGGTAAGATATGAGGGTCCAAAACCATTTTTCAAATATTAATTCCTAACAATCGTAAAAGCTACTTTCATGGTAGCTTTAAAAAGTTATTGATGCTTAACTGGAAAATATAGATTCTATGAAGTTTATCTTGTATTCGCTTTGTCTACAAACAGGGATTTAGAATGCTATAACAATATAGAAATAACAATTTCGTGTGAGTAAAGTTTATTCTGTTAGCAACTGAGATTTGTTCAAAACATTGTTAGATTATAGTAGGCAGGCGCCTTTGTAGGTAAATAAATCTATAGGGAACGAGGAACTCCGCAAGAATCCATGTAATGTAATCAGATATGTGAACAAAGGTTGGAGTATAGTTGCACATAATGTAGAGGTGAAATATAAACTTGCGTATACCGTTCGTTGCCTAGGTTACTTAGTTAAATACACTACAGGTTACGTTAACATTGGCTTCCAGTATTGTGTGTCGGATGAGGTTTTAGATTCTAGGTACATCTAGAAGCTAAATTTTATTGTGTTCAATAAAATTCTCTCTCCTTCGCGCTCTTATCGGTACAGTGTCTTTCACCGCTCTATGTTGAGAGCCAACTCCTGGACCTCCTTATCCTCCTTATACGTCGCGAATTTTAGTTACTCTTTCATTTGTTTTATGTAGCTCATTCTTGGCCTACCCCTTCCTCTCCTTGCCTCTATCTTTCCTTCTATGATGTTTTTAATGAACAAAATTATACTTAAATTCGACAAATATTGTCTATAATAGTAAGATTACTACAGACAATATACAGATTCCACATATGCTATAACCACGGCATGCAAAACGATCATACATTCATCATACGCAACCGACGCGATTGTAGTCCAACAAACGCGTTCGACAGAAATTATTTTCAACTTTTTTCCGGTGCGCGCGCGGCGATTGCGTGAGGTTTTATAATACAAGTTTGATGATATCTCTTTATTTTTTATTTTGTAGTCGTAACAAGTCGACAACAAGCCGAATCGAGACAATAAAGCATCTTTCAAGGCTGATGAGACGAGAGTAATGATTATTGCTTACGGTTGTTGATCCGGCTGCTTCTGACCAGTTGCCTCTGTAATTTTCGAGAGTACAATAGTGTTTTCAATCTCTCGAATCTATTGCTCAGTTTTGGCTGTACTAATGTGAGAACTGTGAGTTTTATTTTCTCGTCAATTTAAATTTTAGACCTGACAGTCGTTGACGTGTATATATTTCCATAAATCATACTAAAATCCCATACAAAATGTAAAGTCAGTAGTAGGTTCCTACCGACTTTCTCGAATTTTTTAATTTTTTGGTCAATTTTTCTTTTTTCTTTTTCCAAATTTTTTACCTAAAAACTTTATTTGGATTACTGAAAAGTTACTGAAAATGAAATCTTGGTTTTATAATGCATTCACAATAATTGTCGTACTCACATTTACGATACAGAAGAAATCCCTAGGTGGGAAACATTTTTTTAAGAAAAAAATAACATAAGTATTAGCTATATTCGTATCATAAAAAATAATGCCAAAACGAATATAACTTCATTCATTGATACATTTTGCAGAATATGATTCAAACTTCCAAAGATCACACTGTTGACTGGATACGGCACCACCGACTACCTGCGTAAGCGCATACAGATTAGTGCCGTAGTAATGGCAGGTTGGATGTTACGCTATATTACTTTAATCGTCATCAACACACGTAGCGTTGGAGAAACAACTGTGAAATTAATTTCCACATGGTATTCCAGAGTCTTGGTCGAAGAAAATAGAAAATCTTTGTATTTTTATCATCTACCAAGACTGGAAGCAGGTATTTAAAAATTGTTCCCTACTACTAGGCCAGGTAGGTGACAAAATACGACAGTTAGATAACGTCTTATAGCAAACTACATGTCATTTAGGTATTTATTTTTCGGCCAATTCTACAACTAACCCTGCTTTATTTTTATTTAAATGACGATGGATATTGACTTTAACCAGAATCTATGATTTTGTTTTAGTTATTCATAGGTTTTGAGATAAACAACGAATTTCGTGACCAAGATACTTATTAAAATTAAAGTGCTAGCACTTTTTAAACTAAAACAGATGAACTTGAAACAAATCTTGGTATTAATGTGGTCGCTGTTTTCTTCCTTGCTGACGCTACTCTGTGCCCGCGTCAAAAGTTATACTTGATTGCGTTACATAAGTCATCATCATCATCAAATTTCGTGGATCCGTCGTAAGGAGGGAACCGAGCCGTTATTAAGGTTCCGTAATTGTGACAGAAATTGTCGTGAACCCTCGTAGAATTCCTATTAATGACGTCATAGTGTTTACCAGTACTGGTAACAGTTGTTCGCGAAATTTATTTTATGCTTTTTGAACGAATGAAAAAAATAAGCAACAAGGTTGCTTTTGCTTATTTTCAATACTTGGTATATTATATTTGGCAGGGTTCGTGAAGGGCTTCCTATTGGTGTCTCGGAGTTAGAGAACACATTTGCCGTTGGTCGCGCTGTCATACAAACACCTACGACAGTCGCTACTTCAGAAACCCTCAATCTCAAAGCCTTAAAAGTTTCTAGACTACCAATCATTCTTATATGCAATTCTATTTCTAGAGTTGCGGAGGTCTGGTGGCAGTTAGACAGATGTAAAACACAGATTTTCAGCCGGATTTGGATGGACTAGAAACTAGAATAATAATGTTGCTATGATAAGATACTTATTACATTTAATTTTATAGTTTGTAGATATCCAAGAGAAGGGCCCAACAAATACATATCTTTTTAATATTTGAAAATACGTATATCACATCTCGCTGATGTGTTTTTTACTTGAAGACTTTGAAACAACTTCTCGATTAAATAAGTTGCGAGTAGCGAAAAACTAAAATCGAATACCAACTGATATTACATCAAACAAAAGATAAACCCAATAATCGCTATCCACGCAATATAAAAACTATCAGAAGAACCTTTTTCTTCTTGAACAAATTTCTTATTAAACTAGTTTTGGTCTATTCCAAGTGCTTCATGATTGATGTTCTGCCGACGACGCACGGCAGGCATAATGTTTCTAAAATTAGAAGTTCGCTTAGTTAGTTACAGTTTTCCACTGATGAGTTTCAAAGTACCTATAGAAACTGGTCGAATATTCCCTTGTAGATGAATTGATACTAGGACGAACAACCTATGCTGAAAAGTACGTCACCTTGAATCAATCAACTTTGGCTAGAAAACATTGGTTGTATTTTAAAAGGGGTGTCCTTTAAAGTACAACTACCAATATTTGCTATAGTTAAGGTTGACAAGACGTATAGCATGTTGCCAGAAAATCAAACTACAAGCTGCTACTAAGAATGTATTTTTTTTTATGCGGAATATCTTCATGGATATCTGCCACCTAGGCAGGGTATGTCAGACACACACCGACTAAAAAATTGCCATGACGGGCTGTGGTCCATTAAAACAGACTCCCATTAGGGCGAGACCTGTCTTCGTTCCTTATCTAGAGCGCCCGTGGATGACGGCGCAACGTCTACTAGAGCCATCATCTGGTTGGACGGTGGACTCCCAAGGTCAGCCACCCGCAGGCCTCCTAACAATGTCCTATAAATTGAATCCAGGACCTCATATTTAGCAGCGTTTGCCACTTGTGAGTTAGTAAAGGTATAAGTTCAATTAATTGGTCAATCAAACTTACAAGCCGAGTAATTTTAATTTGTATAGGTACCTTCATATTCGTGTATTTAATTATTCAGTTTTATGTGTTTGACAGTAAACAGCATGGTTGCATAATGGCGTAGCATTAAATTAAACGCAAAGTGATCAAAACATTGAATTATCCTAACATTGAATTATAAGCTTGCGTGCAGAAAATGAAGAATTTTCCACATGTCTTTCATCATCTCCCAAATAGTAATTAGTCATTCAAATTCAAAATTGTGCGTCGCTTTGAAAACACAACATTATATAAAACGTCTTTAATGGAGGCAAAAAATCTAATTGTATAGGGTAGTTTCGCCTGTTCGCCGACCGTCGCCACTTTTCGACTTTTCATCGACCTGTTTGACTAATCGGTATAAAATTGAAATACTGACCACATTACAAACTAAACAAAAATATTGTGGCATACCCAAAGAGTTCAGTTCTACGTACAAATAGAAAAAATGCATTTGTGTAATTACAGTAGGGAGTAAAAAAATAAACCATTTGTGGTGCGCAAAAAACTTGTCAAAAAGCGTACTTCACTGTAAAAAAAATAGTGGGGAGCCCCACATTTCAGAGTCACTTTTAGCTGTCCTTTTATGTTTTTTGATATGTTTAATATTTATATTGATAGACAATGTGTTATAGTATTTATTAAAATTATTTGTTATTTTAATTTTCTTTAGAAAACATATAAAATTTAATAGTCGGTAACTGGTACCTCGATTTCGAAGAATACCTAGTTTTCGACCGCGGGGTCGAAAACTGGTCGCAGAGTCCGATAAAGTTGCATCACTTTTTATGTATTATTAATGGAACTACTGAACCTTATTTTTGGATTTTAAATCAGAATCAAGTCATAATTGTGTCAGCCAATTTTCGACCAGACTATTTCAAATGTTGTAAGAATTCCACGTATCGGAAAACCTTCTAGGTCGAAAACAGGATATGTAATAACTGTATGCCATATTCCGACTTCTCTATTAAAGTTTTATGTTTTAATTATATATTTTCGTACTTTTTCGTTAGTTATTTTGCTGATTAAAGAGATTATAACCTAAATATTATAATATCCATAATTTTCGGTCGAAAATCGCCTGTTTTTGATTACTTTTTAATTATTTGTTTGCGGCTATAGTATCAATGCAACTGTAGTTGGTCTATTGTAAGTTTACCGCTAAACCCTGCGACTGTCACAAACTGCAGGATTTGCTTAGGGGTGAGCTTCTTTATTTCATCTGGGTGAAAAATATGTTTCCTTGGGTTTGTGTATTAGCGATCCACATTCTCTTAGAAGGTGGAATGTCGTTCCAGCAGCCTCCTCACAATGTGGGCAGGTACGCGTATCGCTCAGCCTTAGGTTGAACATAATATATGTTCTTGTTAAGGCAACAGTGTCCTGTCACAATGCGCACACTGTTCCTGCCTTGGCTTTGTTAGTGGCTTAGAGTGGACCATGCTTGACGATTCCGCATAAATTTGTGAGGGTTCTTTGAGCTAGGAGCTATCCTACAGAACGGTTCGGGTCCCTGCTGCGTTCCACTAGCTCCATCCAGCTCTTGCGAGTTCATCATGTCAGTGCCAACATATGCCACCATGACTCAGTACCCATCTTAATTCCATCATATTATTTATCCATCATATTCCTCATTCATAGTCTTCCCCTCAAAACTAGAATTGCTGATGTTGGTCAGAAAGCTTCCAACTTAGAGGGACTAGGCCGGACATTTGTGTGCCGCATGTCGGACGACTTGTGGGCTAGGCTTAGCATAGAGTGAAGTCCGCAAGGCGTCAGACGACGTAGGAGGACGTGGGACTCGAAACGGAGATGACGATTTGAACGGAACCCCTTTTTAAAAGATTGAGCTCATAAAGCCTTAAGGTCTAAGGAGTGGAAAGAGGGTAGGGAGGCATTTGCCCCGCAGTAGGCCCGACTGAGGTGATGATAATACATGCATTCTCTCACCAGTTTCGACAAAATGACGCTCGAATTCAGTGCTAAGTGATAAAAGAGTTGCTTGGCTATCCTAACCCATTTGATTTTATAGATTATCTTCTAGCAGAAGCTAGTGGTTTAAACTTCTGCTTGGAAAATAGAGGCGTACTCTCGTTAAATTTGGGCTACCCTCTATGTATTCCACAGCCTAACTCCTGTCCCATTTTGGACCCATCACCAGTGTACGTACCAGATTAGACAACCTGCATCATAAGGTATCTGGAATTTTGACCAGTCTTCCCTTGAAGTTATTTCTATGGTGGAATGTTTTTTATATACATACCGCGAAGCATACTGCAAAAGCATGGCACCAGTCGCTACGGCGTACTTGGTACGCCATGTATTGGTGTTTCTAGTTAAATATAGAGAGAGGTAGGGCACAACCATTTATGGGAGAGAGGTAGGGCACAGCCATTTATGGCTCAATTCTGGAGCAGCCCATCTGGGGAAGTCCCTCCACCTTACAGAAAACTGCAGTCAAATAACACACTTTATTATGTGTTGTTTTCCTGCAGTGAGTAAGGTCGCCAGAGCTCTTTCTAAGGATGCGCTGCGTTGGCAGGAAGAGGAATACTCCCTCAAACTGCAGCAACGAGGCGGGAGTTATACCCCATGTGTTGCAAGCGTCCATAGGCTATGGTAACCGCTTACCATCAGGCGGGCCGTATGCTTGTTTGCCACCTTAGTGAAAAATTGGAAACACCAATAGGTCTTGGAGAGTCCATATCTTGAGTAGCCACTTTTTGCCCAGGATGCTGGCCCTGTACATGGTATTTTTCGTCTCTATACGGATACATGTAGACGCAGCAGCCCCAGCAGGGAATTTAATGGCAATGCTGGTGTGGTGGTGCATGTGGTCATAGCCCCTGAGTTTATGAGACAGGCAGGCCTCTGTAGACTGCCATGTTTTGAAATAAATTGTAATATTTAATATATTTTCACAAAATACATGTTTTTATTACATTACGAATTAATTAATTATTGTTTGCACCATGAATTTGTCGTCTCACCCAATGGTCGAAAACTGGCGAATACAAAGTCGGGAACTGGAAATTTCGGTCGAAAACTGGTAAAATGGGCATTTTTGGGTTTATTATTTTTTGTGTAATTACTGCTAGGTCTGACATGAAAATAAAGCGCATTAGATGAAAATAGACTATATCGACTATGTGTATAAAATTTTTCCAACAGTAACTCATATTAATTCAATTTTATTTTTCGTTCTGAATTCGACAACTCCACTAATCGGTCGCTAACCGGCGAAATGACCCTATTCATCGTTGCTAATTTTAGGAGTATTCTTTCCTTTCACATTGCAATACGAACCTTCGAAACTGCATGCCAGAGGCGATACGTATTAAAAAGAACTTTGGTATCTGCGTCAGTGATGATTACAGAACTTTAGCATCAAACTTGGAATCCGAAGTTTTTTGCATTTTATAACGTACAATTTAGCAAACTAATGGCGTGATTGGTACAAGGGAAGCGAGAACCCGTGCGGTTAAACTCCAATAATTGCGCTGAGCGCTTTATTAGTTCGGTCTTTACTTTTTTCAACCTTCCTTGCAGCTTTTCTGCATTCTCTAAATAATATAATAATGTGTTGTTTCCGAGTAATGTAGCAAAATTACCAACGTGTACCGTGGGAGGTAAATACTGACCAATATAAATTCATCATCAGCCTACATCGAAAATAACGGCGCACACGCTATTAATAAAATTAATCCATATATATGTAAGTTGGAATTTAATTTAAATATCCCATTTGTTCGCGTGGATACGATATTTTGATCAGTAGGTGGTAAAACATGTGCATTAATAACGTCTATAAATTTCACAAACATGCTCATAAAAAATAACTCAACTTGTGAATAGTTCCACACGGACAATAAGTTGTAGCGAGAATGTTGCATCAATTCATAACTCACTTTCTGTCACTAGTTAAATAGTCAATTCCATCCATCAGTGACCGGAACTGTTCAACATTCAATAGCAGTAAGTAAGGACGAGCACAATGTATTCAAAACTACAAAGAACCACTCCAAGAGTTGTAAAATTTTTCTATTACATCGTAGAATCGTAAAAATGTCACTGTACAATAAGAGATCAATCATTTGAGACAAGGTCTTCTCCAGTTGTGGTTGGATGTGAAAAATAATATCTATAGGGTGACCCACTTCGAGAGATTTGCATTCAAGCGGAGTCGTGATGTAATTTATCATCCATCACATTCTAGCAAAAAATGTTGTGGAGATATCTGTGTAGAGCTTTATTTGTCGTTTCAACTTACTACGTCCGCTGAACATAATATTACAAATTGAGTTTTTAATCCAATCCAACATCGATCTTTCATACATTGGCTTTCAAGTTCTAGATAAAGAACTTCAAGAACCATTTGTGTACGTAGACACCTATCACAATTAATGACAAATAGTTTGTCAGTTTGACAACCTTTATGTTACATTATTTTGAACTAAATTGCTTTAAATGTTGCCATTATAAGATTAAGCCAATTGTAATCCAAAATAGGAACGAATTTACAAAAACGTGTTCCCAAAATACCAGTGATATTTTATTCATAATATTTGCTCCCGGACAAAATGTTCAAATTGGATTTTAATAAAACGAATATTTAATTATTTAAATAATTCAAATGTTTCACCTCCAATTATGTAAATTGGCTCAAATTTTGAGCCGATTTACATTCATTATTGTATCAAATTTGGTTGGCAACTTATTAGATGCGATGTGATTAGCATTATTATAAACAAATCTTCGATAAAATGTAATTATCAAGACCAGAGGTCAAGATTTTATTGTTTATTTAATTTTAATATACTCACTATATTCTAATTTCGTATTGTTAGGTCATAAATTTATGAACATGTTTAGTCCAATTCTGTTTCTTTTGCAGTGTGGTAACGGGTTAGAAATCAATTACTCACTGCTATTCAGATCGACGTCTCGATGCGGGGAAAAATGTGACTTGCTTGGTGGTAGAACTTTTTGGGGTTTGACTGGCTGACGAACACCCTTGCGTGGTAGTTTGTCGTTCTCATAAAGAACCTTTGTTTATTTTCTGACTTTTGCATGAGAGCCAGTTCCTCCTCTTTGCAGTCAGAAAGAGCTTTGAGGGTCGGCAACGCATTAGCAATTACTCTAGTGTTGTAGATGTCCACTGTCCATGGGCGGCGACATCGCTCGTTTGCCGATAAAAACCGATAGAACCGATAGAAAAAATAAATAATGAGACCTACAGTTCCATAAGTTATTCTCAAATTAGTATTAATGACGACCAAAGAGCTCAATAAATTAATCCATAACAATGCATAACTCTCTCCCGAGATCGACCTGTGTAATAAATAATTCATAAATATGTTTTTATTAATTAATAATGAAGTGGCCGTCTGAATTATGTAGGAGAAAAAGTCTTTTGATGTCCTTATGGTATACAACTCAATTGTTATGATTCATATTTCTTACGTCGCTATTGTTTAGTGGACATTCCTCCCGCATACATGATATTCGACTGAGAATTTAATAATTGGAGTTTGTAGCTTTTGCCTGCGGCTATGAGAAAAACAAATTGGTATATTTTGTGTATCCTTCCTTGGGGCTGCGCTTAAATGGAGCGCGTTGAGACTGATTTCAGGCGATTTTGTTATTACGCTTCAAACAATGCAATATAACACGAATTCTTCGAATTCATTCAATCTTTCCGTTAACATTGTATATGTATCAAGAGGAATCTTACTTTATCATTATTATGTAGATATTTGTGTTGAATTCTGCTCCCTGTCTCATCAAATTCGATTTATACATTCTCATTACCACTAAGAACAAAATTAAACACCACAATTATAGTACCTCTAATTATTTGATGATGTCGCGCGATGTTTCATATGTCACTAGTAAATTAAATTGTACCTATCACGAAGTTTCGTGAAATGAACGAATTATAATTACCTACTGTTTCTTCTCTCTGAACAAAAAAATTATGTCAGTATCGAATCCATATGGAAAGAAAGTTATTGGACATTTATAATCCGATCCATATCAACATTTTGTCACGTTCATGTAAGCCTAGTTTCTTCAGATAAATCTAATAATTTACTTCAATATTGTGAGAAGAAACCAAGATAAAGACATGTCTACACTATAAATAAAAGTACTGTCTTTAGTTTCGATATATTTTTATATGAAGTTACATGTTTTTATTACTGAAGTTTTCTTTTTTTTTATTCTTGTTTTTTCTAAGGTACATTTGTGAATATTCTCGAACATTCGTTTAAGATAGATGTTTTATTTATAAGGTGCAGGTTAGGTGCAACGATATCTTACTGGACTCTTTGACAACCAGAATCAAGGAATATCTATACCAGAAAAGTTTTGTAGGATCATAGTACTTAACTACCTATTCTTGAAAATTGGTGACTATATTTAGATAAAACCGTCTCCAAAAACACATAGGAACTAAACAGCAACGAAAGTCTTTTAAATTAAATTAATAGTTTGGCACCGCCTCCAAATTAGTTAGAAATCATAATGTAAATATGTTATTTTTTTATTTTTAGTTCCTATGTTATATGGGGGGAGGGGTAACTAAACGCACTGACCGGCACAGACAGCGAGGTTTCGGAGTAAACCATAATATCATCTATGTATACATTTTTTTAAATTTTCGCCGATATTTTTACAACCCCTCACCGGATTTCGATAAGAAAAAATGCTTGAGAAAAATATTAATATGATATAGAAACTCAAGCATCGCCAGGCCTCGATCTAGATCAGCACACGCTCCAATCGTCGCGATATAATCAGACTCACGTATCGTTCGAGCCATTTGCTGATTCGTAGAAATATCGTACTGAAACGAAGTCGTACGCGAAAGTTATGGAAAGAAACTCAATTGACCCCTTATTCTGTTATTCCGATAATCTGATATTGCTGTAAGGTACAGTCAGCAACGAAAGTCGTTGAACACAGCGAAAGTTTAAAAACGTCACAGTACCAAAACTATTCATTATATTTTGACTAAGGTTAAACATATAATTGTCCTCTATTATGAGGAAATGTACTGCCTTCAAGGGTCAGTGTATTCTGAATATTAAAGATGTTAAAGCGTTTTGAAAATTTCATAGTGTTCAGCTACTTTCGTTGCTGACTGTACATAATACAAAATAAAATAACTAGTAATTTATTAATACTTTTATGTACAACAGTAGCACATAATTATTGAATGCTGAGTATATCTTTATTTTATGTTATTTATAAATAAATAATTATAACATTTAATTATTTAGATTTCTTATTCTTCCTCCTAGCTTTTTTCCCAACCATGTTGGGGTCGGCTTCCAGTCTAACCGGCTGAAATCAGTATTTAACACGGAGCGACCGCCATCAGACCTCTGCAACCCAATTTCTATTTATTTAGATTTATTTTAATTATATTTTCATTAAATAATGAAATTTAATATTATGGGTTTCACAACCTCTGGATAGCTGCTAAAAAATTAGATAATTTAACGGAAACTTACTAGGCCCTAAATATACCTACTTATTTTCATAAACTCACATTTGGGAATCTTACAACAATTAAAAATATTATTTTACATATCTCTTAAAAACAGTACCTACATAATGTAATACCTCAAAAATAAAGTAGATAACATAATTTATTATAACGAACATAAATAAAATTAAAAATAAGCATTCTTAGGTTAAATCTAACATTATAACATACGAGCAAGGTTATCGGTACCATACATCTTTAAAACTCAACTAAATTTCTGCTTTAGAGATGAGTTTAGGGCGACACTCCGTGATATTACATTTTCTGTTAAATTAGGCACGAATTTCAAGATAAAAACTAGCTTTACTTAAACTAAAAAAGTATTTAAGTATCGAAATATTTAGCTTCTTACAAACATTATTATGCAAGGAATGATGTTTAGAAGAAAATTAATACGTTTATAATCAATTTAAACACATTAATTACAACATGTCACCATAATTTAATCGCAATTAAAATTTAAGCATGCTAAAAACATTGATAGATATACCGACACAGGATGTAAAACATCGTAAAAATTAACAAATAAGGTCGTCCGCTTATCGTTAACTGCTATTAAATTAAATTATTGATAAACATAACTTCTATAAACATTATAATGACCAGAAGTGTGCATATTATTAATACTACTGTTTAGTAACAGCTGCTATAATAGCTCAATGGAGTAACGATAGAAATATTTTTGACCAACTTTCAAAAAAGCTGTCTAATTAGATTTTTATTTTATCTTTCTCTAATTTATACTACTAGTATGTACGCATTTACTATAGTTTTACGAAAATAATTGTCTAACTTTTTGGTGTGTGTAGATTGGAGACAGAATAGACTTCTTCCTGCGACATCCTAAGAATATTAAAGGTACAGTTCTCGCCAAACTTATTGTCCGGCTTGAAGTTGGCACGACCTAACTTCAACCCGGCCGTAAAAATTGGAGAAAGAAAAATATTGGATGATATACAATGATGACTTGAGCTTGAGCTTTTATTTATTACAATCTAATATTTTTCTTACTCCGATTTTTACGACCGGCTTGAAGTTAGCTCGTGGCAACTTCAAGCTGGACAATAAGTATGGCGTTATTGTACTAATGGGGAAAAAAGGGTAATGGTATAATTATCATGAAATATTATATCCACTAATTTTTGATTGGCTACACATGATCAGTTATATTTAATTAATAAAATTAAGTATTATATGTTTCCAACTCGAATTGAACTATCGCTTGACCCGCGAAAAGTTCGTGGGAACGAAGACAGCACGAATGGTGCTGAGTAATCCACTTCTGTGCAAGAAGTCGCGGGTTCGAATCCAACACAAAACCCATATTTGTATGGCTTATACAAAAAAGAGTAACATTTTAATCGCACATGCAAAATTCCAAATGCCTCAAGAATGTACACAATGGTTCCATGGGTACTCAGTTATTTTGGAACCCACTATTTTGGTAGTAGGTTTATTTTTTAAATTTACAATCAAAGTGGCCTTTTCAATAAGAAAAATACATTATAATTTCGTACTAAAAGAATATAAAAAGCAAATGTGGAAATCCGCGAACAGCCTCTATGCTACATTTGTAAAACACAAACAAAACATAATAGCACTTGCTCGGACATGACGTGTGAACAACACGAGAACGGGAGATAATCACGACGAAGTTGAATACAAAAATGTTACAAATTATAAACGGTTGAAACTGCTTTTCTGCCGCGTATCTGCTAATTTGAAAATATACAGTTTTTTGTATATTTTATTTTATTTTTGATATTACCAAAATATAGTACCACATCATCATTTATCATCGTCAATCCTGGATTCTCAAGCAACTCATTCAATTGTGATATGCGGTCGTGAAGAAAATATGAATCCCTAATAATTATGATTATCATTGAATTTGCCTTCAAACCTTTCATCAAATCGCTGCAATCACTTGGCGCCAGGGCGTTACTTTAAAACCACGTATGAGTACGTTTCCAGTCAAATTATCTTCACAATCAACAAGAATCACGTAGACTTGCGATATAAATCCAAGCAGTTAGCGCAACATACAAGTAAATAATAGGGTTGTTGGTTCATACTAATTCTTTAATAATATAGAATAGTTATAAAATGGAACATTATGAAGTTGAATGCATTTTGATGTGCAAATTTTTGACACTAATCTCTTTTGAGAACAAAGTAACTGAGTTTTAACAACTTACCAACAGCAGCTAGCCTCTTCCTCCAAACTGAATCGATTTCTAAAACGCTTTATTGTTATAGCGGGTCTTAATTTAAATATTTCTTATTTTACGATGACAGCCCTGCATAGAGATGCTAAAATAACGGTTGAAGGAATCGTTGTGCGATCTCCTCATGAAATATGAGAGACCTGTTAGTTTTATGGTAAACTTTAAGATAATAATCTGCGCGGCGTGATGTCTAGTTTGCCTAATTAATGTTTCTACGAATGTAGTCACCGTGTTTTACGCGTAGTTTTACTGTGTCTGTTATGTTTTTAACATTTTTCCACGTAATCTTTTTTAATTTATACTACAAAGTATGTACCACGTAAGCTTTCAGAGGTGTGACATTGGAAACAAATTAACAAGGTTTTTATTACGTTAAAATGTATTTTTTGTCCAGAAATATTTATCACACACAAACAAAATATTTCCCGAAAAAAATAAAATCTTTAGAGGGAGAATATTTAATTTAGAAATGGGTTTCGAACAATTCATTTCACAGAATGTGAACACACAATACATGCTCTTAATATAATGGAAAATATCAGGCCAGTACATTTAAAACTAATTATCGTATACAAACCAATAAAATGGTCGAGCTTATTACTGACTTAACAATAATGGCGACCGCTGCAACATAAATTCATTTAAATAAATCCAATGCGACGGACTCGACACGAGAAATTAGAAGACAATTTCTCGAACACTAATAGTTTTGTTACAATAGAATTTATTGGCGAGTCCAGTGTTTGTTTTGTCTACGAATTAGTAATCTGGATTTCGGTTAAAGTTATACACTTAGCAACTTTTCCATTTAGGTTCGTGTTACAATACTTCAGAGTAGAGAGAGTATTTAATACGATTATACTTAGCTATGTATTATTTACTATTAAAGAGATTTTTTTTATTCTAGCCGTTTTAAGTACCTAATTAATTGAAATGAGTTAGAAGTATATCTATTTAAATAAAAATGAATTGCAATTCTGTTAGTCTCGCTAAAACTCGAGAACGGCTGAACCGATTTGGCTAACCTTAGTTTTTAAATATTCGTGGAAGTCCAGGGAAGGTTTAAACGGTAAGAAAACTTCTATTGGCGGTACGAAATTTGCTGGGTCAGCTAGTTTTTTATGTGAAAAGGAAAACCGTGTCTACTCAAGTACTCAACAAGATAGTGTTTTTAATGTGCTTACTTTAGAAATTTCTTATGAATCGTGGGTGCGTTCAAAATCGGACAAATCCATGGTAGGTACCAAAAATATTCTAACATAACAGCAAAATTTATTCCAAAACGTGAAATTACAATTAATGATATTTCTATTAAAACCAAAGTTGCTAACCAACTAAAACACACAATATTAGCATTAACAAGAGAGACTTTCGAAACAAAAGAGCAGCTGATTGTTATAATTCACTTGCGCTTAGAGGCAGCCTGTTGTTCATAACTCGTAAACACTATTGTTTCTTTGTCAATCTCCCTTTGAATGCAATTTTCATTAATCGTTAACTTTATGATCATATCTGACAGTATAAATCAATCTGGAGTTCTTTGTTATCGAAAGGATAAAGCAAATAAAATACTTTTAGATTTTGAAAGTTCAATTTTGCCGTTCTGACAAATTCTACTAGAGCTCGTCTGCGGAGGTTATTTGATTTTATCAGTAATTATAAAACAGCATGGAGTAATTTATAGACCAAGTCTGTACTATCGAAGGCATCGAGATCAAACAGACTTTAAGGACACCAGACTTAACACGTGATTATGTGATAATAACCAAGCTTTAACGATTACACTGAACAGAGCCGTCACTTAACAAATTCAACACTGTCCAACAGGCTGTTAAACCTATAAGCCGACAATCACCAGCCAACTTATAACGCAAAACATCAAAGTACTGAAATCACCGATCTATCTGCAGCTTACAAATTATTATACAAAACCTGATGCTGCTCAGCTAAAAATACTGGAATCAAAGGGGCTGGAATGAGCAAACGAAGATCATTCTATTTATGTTAATGTCACGGGCGTGAGGAAGCGTTTAAATCCAGTCATTAATTATTGTCACGGGTAAGACAAAATAGATAATACATTCTCTATTTGTTGCCCTCTATATGCTTCTTAAAGAGCAAGACGAAAGAAATAACAAGGAAATAAGTAGTGCTCAAGACGAACAGATTGATGATAGAGAAGCGTTGAAAAAACGTGTCCTTAAAATTATGAATGGATGCCTTAAAGGTATGTGCCCCTAAATGAGTTCTTCTGTAATGACGTGAGTCTCACACATGATAGAATGAAGGGACATTAAATATCATTTTGTCAAGCTCCATAATTTATGGAATAGTGTTTTTATTAGTATGAACTATGGCAGCTATTTACAGTTTTTTATTACTCATTAGAAAGAGTCGTGTTATTGTTTATGCTTCCTGTGGGCATAAATATATAGGCTGTTAGTGTTTATATACTAATTTTATAACACCTAGGAGTATCAGAAGAGTATTATTTTATTCGAGGAGTTTTATCGTCTGATATAGCACAATTCATCAAAAAGAATTGTAAAATAGGTACATCTATAGCTACATTTTATAAAATCGTATGAACGAAATGTCGATCTATTTCAATGATTCTTGTAAAAAAAATTGTGATAGCTATCAAATATTACATTCATATCAATTATTGCATTCTGACAAAAAAAATTGTGTCAGCAAGTAAATAATAAAGAAAACTAATTCTTATAAATTTTGTGCTCGCCTATCATCTATTTCGCCGCTTATCTAAAGCAGCATATATACAATTTACATATACATATCTACAGCTACGCCTAGCAAAACATTTTCAAACGGATTGTAATCATCATAAATGTAATTAAAGACTGGAGGCGGTCCGTTTCTTTGTGAATTAACGGTAATCAATTAAAATAAATTTATTGCTCCCAGTTAATACAAGTGGAGGTTCTTAATAAAAACTTGGAGCGTCTTGTTATAGTTTCTATGATAAATATTATGTTTTGGGAACCAGTTCTACCTATCTCACTTTTAATTAGTACCATTCATTTTGTAAGTAATCGGCGTTTCAATGATAGATTATTCTAGAAATGTTTATAAACATCTAGTTTGTTAAATATATCTTAACCAATAATATGTATTAAGCTTAAGATTTGTTAGTGTTTTTGCTGGCCACGAATAAGAATAAGAAAATAAATTTGATGCGATTATTAAGCCGACTACAGTCGATACCGAAAACACATTAGCCCGAGATCATCCAGTGATTAAGCGTGGCGGGAATGAAACAAAAAGTCAGGCAACACTTACTAACCGAGTCGGCAAGATCGCAATAAATCTTTCCCCTTCCATACAGTCATACAATCACGTCGGTCCCTATAGACAAGTGTTATAATTAAGTTAAACTCGCCGTACTTACATATTGCTTTCACGTTTGACGCTCTTTGTTTTTTCGTTTCAAAATTTTTTTTTTTTGTTCAATGTAATTTTTAGTCTCAAAACCTACGAGATGAATATTTCATTCAAAAACTTATATGTAGTCAAATAAAAGTACAATCAATAATTGCTTTAAACACTTCAGAAACTATGTTTATAAAATTACTTTTCTTGGTACTATCATCAATTTTTTTAGGATTTCGTACCCAAATGATATCAACGGGACCCTATTACTAAGCCGCTGATGTCCATCCGTCTGATCTGTCAGCGGGCTGTATATATATGAACCGTAATAGGTAAAGAGTTGAAATTTTCACGGTGTTTCTATTTTTAGTGTCACTATAGCGACGAATAGGTACTAATTTTATGGTTACTAATTAAAAATGATTTATAAAATAAAATATAAAAGTCTCTTAAAATTGGTACGGGTCCTACTAACACTTAACCGGTTGGTTTTGTTTAATACGACCATACATCCAAGCATACAATAGAATCCATCAACACATTGGTTCATCATTTTGTCCGTATGTATCATTACGTTGAACCGAAGCCGAACACAGATGGTGTTTTAGTTCGGGTGGTTAGCAAAACAGCAAAAAAACGAAAACATTACTGAACAACTAATAATGCAGCTTGTATAATACGGCGATCTCGCATCTGCTGTTTTTGTGAACCGTACCAGGGAAGTTGGCTAATTAATTTTAGCTACCACACAGTAAGCCGTTAATTGATTCGTCTTACTAATTTACTGTAATAACAAATCTATTAGTAACGTCCATAGATTAATTGTAAATTTGAAGAAGCTTAGAAACCCTATGAGTTGTCAATTACAGTCAATTGACATATAAATTTATTTGAAAGAAATGGCGATTAACTTTGATTTAATTTGCGACGTAATCGAGTGGTATGATTCCATCGTTTTTATTAGTTTATAGGCCAGTATTATGATGATTCTAATTAATAACGCTATTATTAATTTCCATTTCAACTTTCAAACAATTCGTCATTTCAATAGTACAAAATAGAAGCTCACTTTCTTAGGCACAAGTGCCTCTAGCTGTTCAATAAGTTGATAGAGCGTAGTATGCTTTGAATAAATTATTTCCTCTCCACGCTAAGTGGTCACTGCACAATGAGACATAATAGATGACATAATCTCTTTTACCAAATGAACGTTCATTTTGTCATGTAATATTATTTCTATAAGGAGCCGTGTGATACCTTCTACATCCTTTGAAGTTCAGTGTTCAAATCCATCATTATAATTGCCGTTGGCTTCCATAATCCAGTTCGTTTGATATACGGAAATGTATAATGATATTCGTGTTATAATATTGTGAGACTTGTTATTAGAATGTCGTATAATATAACGATTTGTCAATATTCTCACAAAAATTCCTCAAACATGTTGCGATTTGTCTGAATTTGCTTAACATTTTCAAAGGTATTTACTATTTATTGGTGCTTAGGAAAATTTATTTACATAATATGCCATCCATAATTATGATGGTTTTTTTTTTGTAAATAATCAAACCGTTTAAAATTTGTTTAAAACCTAACAACATAACCGGTGACCTACATTATTTTAACGTCTTCATTCGTCTTCCAATTTTAGTTTTTATGCAATCCTTTGAAATATTTTGCGGCCGCCACCGAGCTTCATGAATAGTTATCTGCAGACGTTTTATTTTATTGCTGACGTCATCGACATCCCAAATGATTTATGGCCCCCCAAATTCTTCGGTGTACCTTCGCCGAGTGTGCGGAGTCTTTCATATTTTTTTGACTTAAGAACCGCGGTAACTCCGTGAGCATTTAACGCTGATTAAACTGTAAAATTACGGACGCAACGGCCTTTGTGACAGATGCGGCACCAAATAATAACATTATACACACACGTACAATGTTCCAAGGTAGCAGTGTCATGCGGCTGGCCCTTTGTAGTGAACAGAATCCACTTACAGCACAAAGAATACAATGGAGATCTTTGGCAAATTGTAAAATATACACCTAATTATTTGCATTGAAGTGTGACGATGCGTTAAGATCTTCGGCCCGACGATGCGGTGCTTAAGGCTTATGAAAACATGTTACAATAAGGTATCCAGCGGCGTGCTATTATGATAGGTGGCTGCACATTTTTTGTCCACTATCATATCCAGTTTTTTTCTTTAAAATGATGGACTGTATATGCGTGCTTGCATTAACTTTAATGCTAACATATTTTACGTAATCTAAAAATCCCTTTTACCGTTTAAGCCATCAAGCTTTTAAGATTACTTGGCCTAGTACTAAAAACAGATATTTTCCATAAATAGGCTTAGATTTTCGTAAAGTTCTTGATAAATAAAATAAAGTGGGTGATTTATTTTGAGAACTTGGCGAGCCATTAAGCATAAAGATATTGTTGTGAAATTGTATAAGAAGGAGGTTCCTCTAAGTAAAGAAGTCAATTCAATAGGCCCAATCAATTATAATTTTTACTACCCCACCCATTCTTCACATCTCTAAGTAGTTAATATTATGAAATATTACCCGGCTATCGATCGATACCACCTCTCGGTTGAGCGTTCGACTTTTTATAAGTTTCGCTTTTTATTTTGGTGAATTTAAAAAAAAAAAATATGAATGGCCTCTCCGCCCCTTTCTCGCTCGAGAACCGATTGTTTTGTCAGCGCTACACCTGGATGCAAACAAATGCGCGCGCGCATAACGGTCGCCGATTCAAGATGGCGACCGTCAGGGACCTTTTGACGACTTTTATTTTTATAAAAACCACTTTCTTTTTCTATGTTATCGTTGCATAAAATGAAGTTTACATTTTTTAAATTTTATTTAGAATTCTTATAAAAGAAACATTATATTTTAGGATGCACAACGAAAATAGAAGGTATCTAATAAGTCCGAGTAATAACTTTTACAAACAATGACCACTTTAAATCCCAAACAAAATTACCATACGTAATACATATTGTTCTGTATTACATTTCGAATTTACGTTTTCATTAAAAAGAGTAGGTACCGTAATTAAGCCGTAAATCTGATGTTTATCGCCCTCAAAATTAACTTTGTACGTAATACAAAATCTGGATGTGTACGAAATTGACAGTTGACTGTTTCATTTTAGTACTAACTCTTGTATTACGGACTTTGACGATAAAGTACAAAGGCATGTTAGTTGACGATTTACTTCTTATTTCTTTCATTAAATAACTAAGATTCAATATAAATTGTGATCAGTATTTTGTAGGCGATATGAATGAATATTAGATTTCTGTTTCAGAATTCGTCAATAATTCTTTAAACATTTTTGTAAATTAAGTACAGGTGCTACATATTTTAAAATGTAAAATATGTACTTTGGGAAGTACATACATAATTCACTAGCGTCAAATAAAACCAACATTTTATGATGTCACTCCCAGCTCATTAATCTTTTAACCAATTTTATAAATTTGCCGTCACATCCACGAACTATCACGATTTATTTAATATATAATAGCTCATTCGTTGCTGTACTAAAACTACCACGATTAAACATACAATATTTTTATTATACACAAAATTAGTTAGGACGTACATTAATTGGTGTTCCAATCAACATTACTTTTATAGTTCCAAACCCATACATACTAGTTGGTTAAAAACCGACGCGTCATCACTCGTTTAGATATTTTTAATGTGTTCCCCGTTTCGAACTGAATTATTAATTATAATGGGAGCGTTTTACATAATTTTCTTATTAGAAATGAGTTAAATTTATACTGAGTTCTCTGTTTTAGCGGTGTCGTAAATTACATTCGGTTAACGTCAAGTTCCGACGATACGTTTTTAATTAAATCTCTGTTCGTTAGTTTGATTGGAACGCGTTCGTAAATCTCCGTGCTTTGATTGGTGCTTTGACATTCCTAGCGAACACGATAATGATGTAAATAGTTTTTTCTTGTCTTACGGAAGCTGATATCGTAAAACAAGCAATAGATTTAATCAGCATTCAATTATACTATCACGATTCCGAAATAAATATTTCCATATAAATGTTAATATATCAGATGTGTTCATTTTAGTTGAATATTGCTGAGCATGTACATTAAAAACTGGTTTTTGTGTATGTTATAAAATAATATACATTACCTACCAGTAAAATTATAATAAAAATGGAGTACCTGAGTGAACCAAAAATTTATAAGGTAATTATAATTAAAATAGTTCAGGCATCCCCTGAACCATTTGAGATGTAAATTTAAGGCCCTGACATCTATGGCTAGCCGTTAACCTCTGGATAAAGAACATACATAAAAACCAGTTTTTAATGTACATACATTAAAAACTGGTTTTTATGTTTTTAATGTACATACATTAAAAACTGGTTTTTATGTATGTTATAAGATAATAAACCTACCAGTAAAATTATAATAAAAATGGAGTACCTGAGTGAACCAAAAATTTATAAGGTAATTATAATTAAAATAGTTCAGGCATCCCCTGAACCATTTGAGATGTAAATTTAAGGCCCTGACATCTATGGCTAGCCGTTAACCACTGGATAAATTAAAAAAGGAATAAACTTTGCATGACAATTATCTGCCAAGTAATTTAACGGGAACTTACTAGGACAAGGTGACACAGGCCCTAAGCCTCATCAAACTTACTAAAATATAAAGTATCAGGTAGAAACTTAATATACTATATGAAAACATGAAACTAATTACTTGTCTCAAGATCAGATTGTGTGTGAATTTTTCATTCTTTGAACACACCTGATACATACACCAACACGAGAATCATAACTTTTAATTAGGTATTAGGGTATATATTACTAATATAATCAGCATCCATATGTTATGCATATATTTTAGCTTATTTGTAATATTTATGAAGATCGTTTGTGGATTTATTTAAAAGACCGGTTCACCTAAAACGGTGAGAAAGTTTGTCAATGTAACTAAGCATAAACATTCATTCCTTGGCATAGAGCCTAATTGGCAGGTCGGATTAGTTCGAAAATTGACTACTCAATACTGACTGCCGTTAAGAGCATTTCGTGATTGTTTAGGGTATAGGTATTGTTTAATAATTCATCGTCCCAATCATTTTGGGTTCATTTCTCTTTCTACCTAGATTTATACAATAAACTTCATTAAATATAAACAAAACAATTTGTCGACATTCCGAAAAGATCAAGCACTGTTTGTTTATTTTGCTTGCCTTGTGATCTCCACTCCTAAAATAAGACCGCTAACCATAGGTGATTCTTTATAGAGACTGAGATTCTGTAAAGAAGATTCATAGTGTACACACTACACTATGAATTTTCTTTATAGACAATTCTGTTTTTTACATTACATTTTTGTCATTATTTCCAATCACTTCATAATAATACATAATTTCTTGATAGCGTATGCATAAGTACCTAGAAAATTAGAAGACGTGTCTCCTTTCTCCTCACTCTCATTTTGATCGTAATTTATCTCTGCAATAGCAGCATAAACTTATTTTCTTTCTTTTCATAATGTGAGAAGGTATTGAAATTTAGCCTACAGCTGTTAAATTTCAAGCTACTAATATACATAGATTACTACATTTCTTTATAACAATTCAAGTCTGTAATTCTACCATCTTAAGGTGAATCCAATTTCATGCAATGTTAAAAAATAAACTGGATTAGTACTGTGCTGTAAAAACATTAATTTTCCAATAACTCTTAAATTGCGTCTGAAGGTTTTTATCGATTAATAATGCAATCAGCAGTATACATTTTACAATTAATTATTTTAATTGCTTAAATTTCTAATTGCACGCTAAATTTATTTTAATAGCTCGAATCAGATTTATCATGATGAATTACATTTTTACTCCCAAAGGTACTGACTGTATCGTCAAAAACATTGATTCTCAAATAAATGTCCAATGTAAGAGAAGCGATAGTTAGCCTATTACAACTTGCGTGCCACAAATTGTGACGAAGCATTTTTTTTATTTTCGTGAAGTCAGCATTGAAACAATTTTATCATAATTTCCTTAACGGGAATTAATGCGAGGGTTACGTAAGCGAAGATTAGCACGAATTGACCTCCGGCGATCGAAGTTGTATTGAGGTGTTCCAAATATAGAACCTTATAAACGCCCTATCACGTAGGTCGTGTATATACGCACACTTATACGCTTTAGTTACACTATATTCTTTAGTTTCGTATTGTCAGGGGTCAAGTCGGAAGTTGCAACATCTGCAATAATATTTTTGGGGAGAAGTTCACATTGTTATTATATTTGTAGAGAGAGTTTTAGTATTCAGCACGTATATATAATGCAAGGTGGAATAAAATCAGCTTCAATCAGCTACTACAGTCAGAATAGAGATGTAAGTATACATTTCATATTTTAAACGTGTAGGAATAACTCCATCGGTAGTTTAAATTGTTTACTTAATTTTGTTTTACTTCATTAGGTCTTTCCCAATAGTTACTTTTCCAAGATCAGGACAAGCTACTATTTTAAGTCTAAAACAAATCTTTCTCTGTCACTCGTGCATTTTGCATTCTTCATTTTGTTTCCGACCTCATTTAACACTATTTTCCGTAGAATGGTACATTTCTCACTGCGTTTTCTTGTTTTTATTTAGATTAAGCTTCTACGATACTATCAATAAGATAATGAGACATACGTACACGATAATAAAGCACGGTAAATAAACTTCAAACATGTGGTTTTAAGTATCCCCTTCAACAGCTTATTTTTATCCTTCACACATGTGACTTAGCTACTGTCAAATTAGCTTTTTATTGTTCGTCCTAATCTCCAAATAAATCCAAACAGACAGATGACATTGTGGTATCTATTTGTTTTACTGTCATTATTGTGTTACTTTTTCTTGTTCGGGATCCACGACGTTGGATTTATACATTGTAAGAAAACAATTATTTTATTTATGATCGAAGTGGTTGGAGTGGGTAATTTTTTGCCGTATTTTTTTTAATACCTCACCTAAGTTATGGCAGGTCTACTGGGTTGCACCACCCAGTCGTCCTGACCCATGCTTTCAAGAAGTTACAAATGGTGGTAATTTCAGCGGCACATATATGGCATTGTTATGGAAGATAGTACATCTATCTTAAAAACTCACACTTCAAAAAATAAATAACTATTTTTTTTTAATATCTATTGTTATAAAAATTGTACGTGCAGTTACTTTGGAGTATCTTATAAAAATAACAACACTTAACCCAATAAAGTTCTCCAAATGGAACAGTTGGTACAATAACGGCAATTTAATAAGACTGCGTCATAATAACGCTGCTCTAAGGAAGACGTTACAGTCAAGAAAACTGTTTCCAAAGTGGAACTGGTCATTAAAGTCCTATAGTCAAACTCTTTAAGTTCCTATTTACTTGACGTCAAACCTTACGTGCTTTGGAGTAAATCTTACCTTTGTTTACCTACTTTTCTATTTTTAAAATTACTTGTTACATTATTTCGGTAATCTTGATGTCTATTTTAGCAAAAACCAAATCCTTATTATCCGTGACTCTAAAAATAAAATCTGATTTTTCCGATTTGTAGTGCTGCCCTCCTTACTGAAATTTAAAAAATGCTACCGATATTCACTGCGCTCATACTTAAAGCTACCAAAAGATAAGCGTCACAGTTTATTTCCATATCTCCATACAAATTATCATACTTTACGACACTATAAGAACTTAAACAAACACCAATAACGTTTTCGGGTACAATCGAATCATCGGGTTAGTTCGATAACCTCCGGGCACTGGCACATTACATCTATTCGGACACCACCGATCTTCGGCGACCCTTTCATCTCCCTGAGCATAGCAAGTCATTATCGATAGATTCGATAACCCTACGTGTCTCGCAAACGCCAAGGTTTTCTGCCTACGTCCTCAGAGAGGCAAAACACTTTAATTGAGTTTCAAACTGGAAATCTGTAAGCGAAACTTCGCAAATAGGATAGGTAACGAGTTTATATTAGTTTTAGTTACTGATTTATCTTTGTAGGTAAAATAACATATTTTTAATGTGAGAACATAAAAATGTATGTATTGATTTCGTCGGTTCTTTTTGTTTGATTGAATATTCGCCGAGCTAACCAAATTGTTGAGGAATAATCTTGTGACCCTCAAAGTTTAGCGTCTGGCCATCAATTCTGAAGATACAGTACAAACTCCCTAAATTCAATTTACTACTTTTGGTAAACTTTTATATTAATTGCTTAGTTTTTAGTTGCTGTTCACTTGGAAGTTACTTATTTTTTTATTTTTTTTATTGTTACTTGCCCTCGAATATACTGTCAATACTTCGAATCCATACTCTTTGCTATCAGGCGGCTCAACAAGCGTGATCTTGCGCACGCGATACACCAAAATTTGTTCCGGACATAATACAAAAGCCGGGACATTGGTGAACATCTTACAATAAAACCTCTCGAGAATTCTCTCCTGGCGACAAATAAACGCATTATAATGATTCTTTGTGCTTATTAATTCATATTACACGGCCGTTTAGAACTCTTGACGGGGTGACAAAAGATGGTCTCTGGTCGGCCACAAAAGTCAATGGATCGGAGCGAACTGAATATAATAAATTACAGTGTCTATGCTACAAGACGGGTATAGATAGTACCTATACTTAAATGTAGGGTTTTTGTTCCTTTTTCTCTCGTAGAGCGCGTTTATTTGTGTGCCAGAGCAATTTATCTTGCGATACGAGCGGCGTATGAATGAGTAAGCTTATGGTTATCGAAACGTATGAATTGTCGCTAGAGTGCGTGCGTATTTTTTATTTAGTAATAGTACGACGAATTCCGCTTTCATTGAGTGTTCCATATCAAATGTGACACTCCATATTGCACAAAGAATGTGACTTTATTTTTTGTTTAATGACTCGTTTAAAGTAATGGATAGATTTTTGCTCGTTGTTTTATAAGTGAATATGAAATTTAGATAGATAGAAATTACAAATTTAGAACTTGTAAATAGCTTTTAAAACTTTTCCATTGCCTGCGTAAAACATTTCTTTGTTCTCATAGCCCAGCACTTACTTCATCAAAACAAATTTTCGACTGAAAATTGTACTAGCCTTAATAAATTCTCTGTGGAGTATCTTCAAAAGATATCAGTCGCAAATCAAACTAAGTAAAATTCCGATCACGAGTCGCGAATTTTCTTGTACTTCAATAGCTCACATCAAAGTTTCTTTATGTCTCCTCTACCCTTGTCAATTGTCTATTCTGTACCATATCTTTCCTTCCACGCTTATAAAATTCTGAACGCGCGTATATAGAACATCTTTTGTAAAAGAGAAGTTACCGAAATAGAACTGTAATGTAACCTACTTTCTGATACTTTGTGTAGGTAAGGGTTTTATTTTCTTTTGTTGGCTATGGAATAAAAGGTCCGAGGTTTTAGATTCATTCATATTTCTGCCATGAAATTTTACATAAGTCGTTATCGAAATAAAATTAATCAGCACTGAGTAATGTCATGAAACAACTATAATGTTTGCCAAATTTCACAGTGTCCATTTTAATAAATACTACATTATCTTTCCAATAGTCTTTAATTAAAAATGATTAAATAGAAACTTTAATAAAATGGTCTACAGCACATCGTAATGGTTTCTACCATTATTGCTTTTGAATACTATATAAATTTGGCAATAAACGAGTTTTGGCTATGTTTGTGATTTATTGAGCCGTAAATATTTCTACCTAGACATCTAACTAATACGAAAATCTTGGAAAAATATTAGCCAAATGTTATTATGGTTCAAAAATAGAAATTTTAAAGGTTTGTTAGTCGCTAACGAGAGGGTCTGTACTAATTAACATGATAATGTAATTTTGATTAATGACTTTTTGGGTATAGACGTTTATACAAATTTTAGTCTAAAAGCAGTTATAGCCGGGGGAATGCCCACTGGACTGCCAAGTCAAAGGTCTAGAGTTGGAATCCAAGGCACCTCCGCACGCACGCACCTCTGATTTTTTGAAATCATGTGCATAATAATTATCACTCGCTTTAATGGTGATAACATAAGGCACAGCGATGTGGTCACTCACTATGGGCCTCATAAGAAAGCTCAATGTCACTCAGCGAGCTATGGAGCGAGCTATGCTTGGTGTTACTCTACGCGATCAAATCAGAAATGAGGAGATCCGTAGAAGAACCAAAGTGACCGACATAGTCGAAAGGATTACCAAGGGCAGAAAGGTTCTCAAGTGGAGACCACGCACCGGAAAGCACAGCGTGGGACGGCATCCAACGAGATGGACCGATGACCTGGTAAAGGTCGCTGAAAGTCGTTGGATGCAGGTAGCATCCGTAGCATCGTCCGGTCCCTGTGGAAGTTAGTGGGGGAGACCTTTATTCAGCAGTGGACCCCTTTTGGCTGACATGATGATGATGATGATTAACGGCGAAGGAAACATCGTGAGGAAACCTGAGCCTGAGTTGATGATGATGAGATAAGAATAAAAGCTACCCACAAGTAAAAAAAAATCATCTATTGCATTAGATAATGTGGCTTTTATAATTTTTGGTCTAGTCATAATACAGCAAATGGGTGGATGGATACAAAATTAAATTACCCAGATGTAAATAGAAATATTCAAGCCGGGTCACAATTTTTTCTCTTTCATAAGCGTCTCTCTAATAAAAGCCCAAGACGCTAAGGCTTTCATATTACTTGTCTTTTGTCTTTTGTATTTCCTCAGTAATTCAACAATAGCTACATATTTGTCAAAGGCAGAACGCGTAGGCACTTAGAAAATATTAAAACAGGTACCCCACTCTTTATGTTTGGAAGAGTTTCATTCCATATTCTAAAATTATGCGTTTAGATATTCGAAAACAGAATACAAAACGGTTTTGGTGCGTTCCTCTTTACTTTATGGACATGTAATAATTTATTTTTTCCGAATATTTGCATCAGAAAGGTTTATGGTTGTTGGTATTTTTTATCTTTGAACCGGTACTTTTTAGGATGAAATACGTTCCTATATTAAAATCATTGTAATAAAGTAGGCTTTTAGTAAAATTTTAACAATAAATAATAATTACATAAGTAAAAAAAAGATTTCTTTCCGTTTGATTTTAAAACAAAAAGGTTGATTAATCATTTTATTCATTATAGGGCAGACATTAACTCTCTATATTTTTTATATTAATTCGATGTTCTATTTTCTCATAAACTTGAATAAATAAAATATTTGTCCAAAATAACGAATAACATTCAACATTCCGTTTTCCAGATTAGATAATTACACAGAAGCTTATAAACCAACTATACTAGATAAACAAGAACTTACTTAAATCTTCCACATATCTCAAACATTTAGACAGCCCACGTCCCAAGACACATATTAATTACAACGTTGCTTATCTCATAATAAAACTAAAGTACTATTCTAACTACCACATACATTATTTTGATCAAGCACTTTTATCACCGGGGACCAATTTCTACCAAATAGTATTATCAGTACCATCATAGTTCATAGCTTATACAACGATGCAGCCGACACATAATGTTTGGTCGTCAAAACAATAAATTGACCTATTTATTGCTAGTTCTTTGTGATAAGACAAAAATTTCAGGTCATTAACACTAAGAGATAAGGATATTATCTTTGAATATAATTAGATGTTAGGAAATATCAAGTGTTAAATTTGAGTTTGTTGACTTTTTGTTTCTCTTGGGCAGTCAGACTTTGCCAGTGCGAGCAGGGCTCCTGACATGATTCACTTACTGAAGTGCCACATAATGGGCTCAAATTCTATAAATGAAATAGTTTTATCATTTACCATTTATACAAATAGAAGTCAGACTTTTACCACGGCATAACCAAGTAATATGATAGAAAATTTTCGAATGTAAAGTAATACTATTATTATTATTATTTTATACCACTAAGGTGGCAAAAAAGCATACGGCCCGCCTGATGGTAAGCGGTTACCATAGCCTATGGAGGCTTGCAACACCAGGGGTATCACTCGGGCGTTGCCGACCCGAAAAACCTCTTAGGCTGATATTCAGAGATGAAACTAAGCATAAACTTAGGCTCCCGTATGTCAATTTGTCATACAAATTTGACATACGGAAGCATAAGTTCATGTTGAGTCTCGTTTCTGAATATCAGCCTTAGAGGTTTATGGAGGATTCACTGCGCCGACAGTTTGAGGGCATATTCCTCTTACTGCCAACGCAGCGCATCCTTAGAAGGAGCTCTGGAGGACTAGTAACTAAAAATAAAATCAACCCTTTCGATATCTGCGAAGTAAACTTCTATGATTGTCAACCAAAATAATCCGGTGTTCGAAAACCTTCTGACAAGCTTCTTGGAAAAGCACGTAGGTACTTTCTTGCTATAAGTATCACGCTATATATTTTTATCTCCAACATACAACAGCGTATTACTCTAAAAGACTCTTTATAATAGGCACGATGAAAATATAGTCGACCCACAAACTCACCAGTGACCATTGCCATACAACGATTACGTTCATGATTAATAGATTAACATTTTCTTCCTTCCCGATAATCGTTAATACGATACATGCATTTTTACTTTGAATCTGAAATCAAAATCAAGACAATTGCAGCACGGTAGCCGAAATCTCCGATATAAAACCGGTCTGACATTGATAAAATACAAGAATATACATCACTATGCGTACGATCACAATATATTTCATTGTAATCTCAGCATCACGGATACTGCCTGCTCCAGAACATGTTCAGTGGAACATTAATCAAAAATTTCGGATAAGATACCTACATTCTTAGTGGTTTCTTAGATATACTAATAAAATGATATACGACTTTATCAGGTTGTAAGTTATTACCATAACATGACAAGTCCATTAAGGCGTGGTGGACACATGTATGAGGTATAACTAAGTAAAACGTATTTCTATGTAATATTATTCATGACGTCACTCAGTGTTAGGAACTCGTAACCGTCGAGTCATCGCCTCAAAATTTGTTATACTTGACGCGCTTCGATGAATTTCGATCAAGGAGATAAGGAGCGTAATAATTAAAGTATTTAATTACATGACATTTATAACAAGTATTTACAACGTTATTTTTATACAGCGATGTATAACAAGATTTGTTATGAAATAAAACTAAAATAGCACTATCTGTTTAAACCTATATATAATACTACTAATTTAATAAGAACGAATAGATTGACAGTAATTTAGGCGCTGCGAACTCGTACATTGCCTAATTCAAAATAAATATGTGTACGTCGCATCCCGCTTCGCTTAGGATATTTTTTTTAAATGTACTTGTTAACTCGTTCCACGTTATTGATATTTTATAAATAAATACGGAAATTTAACACATACTAAATTACATCTTATCAAAATTATGAACTTAAATCGTCGACGAATCAAATTGATAAAATTAATTCGCATAATGATGTCACCTTACAATGTTTTCATATTGAAAGGAGTTTGGGTGGCGGTCAAAAAAAAATACACGCGTCGTTTGCTTATCTTTTTGATATTAATTGGGATTAATGACCAAAATGTCAATGCAAATATACGCCTTTCTTGCTCAGATTAATGTGGAAAAGATAAAGGTGAAGATATTCAAAAATTTCTGCGCGAATGGGTGTTTCCTGACGTTTTTATAATATGAAAACAACGCGAATCCGTGACGTTGTGCATGCTGAAGACGATTACTTAAATATGAAAATTAGGATGTATGGATGGATGTTTGTTACTCTTTCAAGCAAAAACTACTTATCGGATCTAGATGAAATTTAGCACAGAGATAGATTATAATCTGGAATAGCACATAGGCTACTTTTTATTCCGGTAAAATGTATGGTTCCCCTGGAATAGCGGGCGAAGTCGCTGGCGAAAAGCTAGTACTTTATATTTGAGAGATTTAGGGCTTGTTTCATCACCTCCCAGTATTCAGTAATTTCACATTAATCTGGCGGTTAGCGGCTATCCCAGTTCCCATTTTTCTAAGTAGTATACTTGACAATAATAATTTTATTAAAAAAAAACATTTTTTTTATTTATCCGGCGGCCTATCCAGGCGTGGTGAAAAAGGCCCCTTAATTAGACAGTCAGGCTAGTACTGATTTCCGAGACCTACACGAATATTATATTAGTCAGTCAAGCGTGAATTACTCAGACGACTGGTTCGCATCTACTTGGAGATTCGAACTCATAAATATACCTAGTAATGAAGATGCAAATCTTTCATAGATAAACCAGCTAGATATATATAATATAACGTACCTACCTATATCTATATACTAATATTATAAAGCTGAAGTTTGTTTGTTTGTTTGGTTGAACGTGCTAATCGTGGGAACTACTAGACGGATTTAAAAAAAAAATCTTTTAGTATTAGATAGCCTGTTTAACGAGAAAAGCGACAGGCTATATATTATCACGCCACAACCAATAAGAGCTGAATATAAATTAAAAATGTTGCAAAAGCAGGTGAAAAATTCAACTTGTACGGGAACGAGGTCGCAGGCTAGTATATAATATGATCTTTTGCATCAACCAAGAGAGACTTGCTATTCAGTAGTGTATCACCTAAACAGAATAAGACACGAAAATCTTCCTAACCAATAAGAAAGCCGGTCATCAATTTGTACACAATAGTTACCTTCAGACCTTGCAGCTACAACTACGTGACTAAGCGCAGCAATTCACCCGGTGTCAATGGTAATTGGGCTCTTACATTCTTCGTAGCGGTAAAGAAAAGCATCGACTTAGATGCATTCTGTGTAACAACACGTAGAGGCAAATTATGCTGTTGCTTTATTAGACATTGATAGTGCAAACTTCAGAAATTTAAGTTCATGTGTGCATGGTTCTAAATGTTGATCCAATAAAACCGGGAAATACTCCATGACCACTTCATATCACCATATCACGTCTATTTTCGCCGAAGAGTTAGAGTTGTATTAATGTATAGTCACAGTTCGCCCATATCCTTAAGACAATGTAGATTCATAGATTGATATCTACAATATTGATAATTTTATTATACGCTATTTTCGAACTACCAGCTGATGATGACTGAGTTCTCGATATAACAAATCATGCACGCAAACATTGGAGTAGGTATTAGAATAATTTAGTTGCACTCTTTTATTTCCAAACCAAACCTGAAGCCGAGTGAAACCCTAGGCTTATTTGGTAGATCAAAAAAATTGTGATCTAGGTATGAAATAAATGTATTAGAATGACGATCTCAAGAGATCGATAAGTATTGTCAGTAACAAACCAAAAAATGTTGTTTTCAAATACACGCTTGAGTTATAAAATAAAACACGTTCGAAAATAATATCCTATTCTATTTCACGTTCTCCAAAACGCCTCTAAAGATATCAGTGAAAATTTTATCTGGGGGGGAAATATCGATTGAGCTAGGTCTTATTTCTGTGAACATACATTTTCTCTATTATCACTGCTCGGTCGGGCAGGTACCTACTAATTTTATAATGAGGAAGACTCAATTAAGTGTGTCAAGTGTCAAGTGATGTAATGAGACACAATCTGTAAAGGGGTGGTCCTTTTTATCTATTGGATTTAAATTAGTTTTAAACTTAAACGTCGAAACAACAAGAAACTAATTCGTAATTACACGGTCACCGATACAATGAAACAGTCATTTCCTTCCTTTAAGCTATCGCTACCGTATCTAAAACGAGTTAAGATTATCTGCTTTTTGTAACAATACAGTAAAAAATATGATATCGAAATTAACCCTAAATGTTAAAAGGAATCTGTGGTTTCATAGACGCTTCTAAATTCAATTTACCATCCTTGAATTAAGTTTTATTCCATACTAATATTCCAAAAGTGCCTCGTCTACTCAACTTCTCTCATTTATCGTCTTTTTTCCCGAACGATAAAAGTAAATTGAATCATTTGTAACCTGAAAACTTCGGAGGTAGCGAGGACAGAAAAGCTATGTATAACAATATTATGTAAGACCATGTAAAGCGTACGTGCTGAGCTCAACGTTTCAACAATCATGGTTAATAGCAACATTGTGGCAAACGTAATTTTAAATTATCCTCTTTATTGCTCATATAATCCATGAAGCGCGAATCTACCGCTCGTATATTAGCTCTGGCTGGGCTCATAAAGGTCTACTACGCGAAACCGTATATCTCTCCTACGGATGAGTTTTTTGCCGCTTGTTTTTACGCAATAACCTCACATTACGTGTTATCTCCGCGGCCGGTTCCACGCCGCGGCTTCACTCATTTATTGTATTATAAATTTAGTGGGAGGAGCCATCGCCCGCGCCACCGACCTTCCCACTTCGCGATGTGCACAGCCACAGGAACAAGACGGCGATATGCGTAATAAACCGACAATAAATAAAAAGAATGAGAGAGACGCCATCCATTATTTTAAACTTTACTAGGATAGAAAAATAGGGGTCGACCGAAAACTTCCCCTTCATTAATAAGCTATTAGATTACGCGATGTCGCACCGGCCGATTGGTAGGCCGTAGGGAATCCTAATAAACGCTTCCCCCCACTTCCAGTTCGATGGTTGATCGAGATTCAAAAGAAACCCCGCTTTGAACGCGTACGAAACAAAACGGGCGCTCGAAAAAGACCCGCTCTAATTCTCTTTACCATCTCCAATTTCAATTGCTCCTTCAGAAATTTGAATGTAGGGAGGGACAAAGTTTTGTCACGTAGGGTCGTGGGTATAGAAATCTCCTGTGTACATACAATGCGGGTTCGGCCTCATAGGTACCCCATTAACGAGAGTGCCCGAGAGCCGAGGACCATATCACATCTAAAGATCAGATTGACAATAGTCGAGAAAAATAGAGCTAGTTTTACGAGCCGCTCTGTTATTAAACATTTTAAATAAATCCGTTTTATGTTGCGATCGTTTTTGGTGCTTCTATTCAGTAGTAGTATATAAAGAACTATAAGTCCAAAACCCTTTGGTCGAGAACGCACACACACACAGTTTTTGTCACCAGATGTGCTCTGTGTTTGTGTGTTTTGTGGACATTTTTGTCCCCTTTAGTGCTGCTTTTTGATACCGATCATTTTTTGTGCGCCCATTATTACCGAGCATTGTGCGAAGGTTTAGTTCGGATAAGATCTCTGATATGTCACCGAAGTCTATACTGTATTTTTTTTTGTTTATCAAAAGGAGTAACCTTTTTAGTAGATTAAAAAAAATATCGTGAGAAACGTTCTTTATATTCAATTTAATGTACAGGCGAGGTCAGTAAAATGTCGTTGAATATATCAAATATTCATTTTATATGATAAATTCAAGGGCTGGTATTACAAAAAAGACAAAATGTTTGATCTCAGCAAATTGGCATCCCTTTGAAAAGTCATTCGCTGAATATTACAAGAGTCACATCGACCATCAATCATCTCAGATTACGCCACGAATCGAACCATCCACACGAATAACCATAAAATTGCATATTCAGCATCGAGAAAAGATAGATTCGGAGTAAGTAGTGCAGAAACATTCGCAACACTGTTGAATCATTTACGTACAGTCACTTGAAAATTTTTCATCTGTAGAATAAAAATTGCGCTTATATTCAAGACAAAAGATAGATACTCAATGCCGTTACCATAAAAGCGTAAAAGCGAGCTTTATAGAAAGATATGATAAAAGGCAACTGAACGAACGTTATGTGACTACAGAAATTCTGAGATCTTTTATTTGAAAGGTATCAAAAATCGCTGAGTTATCAGCAGAATGGACTTAGGGCTAATACTATTTACTCGTTCCGTCCAAGCTTGGAGTTTATTTGAAGGATTTGCTACCCGATGGTTTGTAATGATAACATTATCGTAAAATTTTATTCAATTCCACTTACATTACGTTTGATTCTTACAACGTTATTGTTATTATATCTTTATAAAAACAGTCATGAAAGTTGACTTACGTCTTTCATTAAGTATTATCTTTAATCGTAAGCTAAAAATTTTTTTTTTCAATATCAACACTCAACATATACCAGAAAGGATGCAAGGACGTCCTCTCGCTACAGAAAGTATTCCTAACGCATCATTCGCCAAAGGTCGTACAAAATTCAAGCATTACCTTGTTTCTTTTGTTTATGCGATAGGAAGAAACTCCTGACTTCCTGATGTCCACTTTTATCGTCCCACCGGGGAAATGTTGTAATTCGATGTAATTTCTTTTGGAGAGCGGCTACTGTGTGTTGAGTCTGCGAGCGCTTGAGTGGTACCAAGGACCATTTTGTATCCGATTACACGTCCGCAAGGCTGGTTGATTGTTTGTCGTACAGCGGCGCTCGCTTTATTTACACACTCTGATGTTTTCCTCTTTAGTGGCTCAGGAATCTCGAATTACTAAATACAGAAGCTAAGTAAACAAAAATTTGTCTTCTCGGTCTGGACAATTATTGCTTCAAAATAGTCTTTCAATTACGTACTAGTTGTTGCCCATGGTTTCACCTCATCCCAAAGGAGTTTGGTAGCAAATAAGGTCTTTGTGCTTCTTCAGGATACAATTTATCTTCATGCCAATTTTATCGGACTGATCAGTGGTTTAGAAAAGAAAGAAGATAATTTATTTGTAAACAAAAATAAAGAGTCATTAAATGTGTGTTGTTTGGGCGTACAGACAGACAAAGTTACTTTCGCAATTTAAAATAGTAGTATGGATGTAAGTTTGTTTTATCAATGCTTCCAGTTTACATTAAAACCAAAAACTGAGTAAATCTTGAATAAGTCTAGCTTGAGTCTTATTTTTAAGCCAAAGATTTTCAATATTAACTAATGGTTGAAATTTGAATTTGAAAGCTATCATAAAAACTGAAGCAATCTCACATTATAAACAATCTATGTGGCATACATAAAATCGTTTTATATTTATGATCATGTGGCACGTTGAACTCCTGTATTGTTTCTTTAAGCACAACTTTGACATGGGGATTTTATTGAAAACTGATGTTATGGGTATCATAAAACTTGGTATCCAAGGCGTCTTAGATAAACACAGACCATCACCACACGTCGTTGGATTTTGTTAATGGAAATTTTATAGGGCAGTTTTCTCGTTATAATTTTGTAATTATTTTAAGAATTTACAAAGCCTTCTTAGCTATAAAACTAAGTTATAAAGTATCCCGTTAAATACTTTTAAAGAAAGTCATCCCGTGGTGTCTGTGAACTATTAAATAAATCTATTGTTTCGATTTCTTCATTGTTCTCGTAATATTCATCAAAGTTTCTGCCTCTGGCAAGTTGTTACTTTATCTCAATTATTTCAGAGGAATTGTTGAAGTTTATCTGGCCTGCGTTGAGTCTCATCACATCAATGGTTGGCTAAATTTCTGGCAACAGCTGCCGATCGTGCCTTAGATTGTGCAAAATTTAATCCGCGTTGCAGTGCCATATTGAATTTCTTTTGCGCTCGATTGAAAGTGTTTTTTTAGTATCCCAGTGGACTGTCGCCTTAGTTTCCTTTAGTATCTCGAATTACACGGTAGCGTCTTTGTAGTGTTGTAACTTTAGAGAGCCGACAGTAGATGCCGTTTATTCATATCGGTTTACCGCCATTTTTTTATTTAGATTTCGAAAATGCTACTTAATAATTGTTGGTAGGCGTAAACCTAGGGGTGTGTAAAAGTCAAGTTTATGGCGCCATAAGTTAAGAAGCTATAAATTTAACTAGGACTTAACTTTACTGGAGCATGAATTATTTGCCTTTTACTTCTGTACTATTTTGAAGCAAATTGTTGGTAGTGATTTTGGTATTATTTTATCGTATTTAAATGGTATTATTGTATAAAATTATATTGCTTTACTATCTATATAAAAAGATAACAAAAAAGAACTTTAGGCAGTTCATTCCTGTGCAATCAAAAGGAAAGAATCCGTTCGCAGTTTCGTTAGCAAACAAAATAAAAACCAAATCACCGCCAAATTAACTTCTGGAAATTCGTCTCAAATAACAATCACGGCTGTAGGTAAGACAGCTGATGCATTCAAAGACAATATTTGATCTTCGATACACAATAAAAGATTGTAAACATCGTGAGCAATTACTACCACCGGAACATGTTTGCTTAGGACTTAGAAATTGGAGTGCCTTCGAGCGTGCGGATATATTTGAAGTATTCCTAACGTATAAGAACCGCAGTACACTGTAGACATTCGGCTGAGATTTTGATAAGGGTATGTCTGTGTGTTTGCGACAGTGGCGACAAATGAGTGTCGTGAAGTGAAGTATACACAATTTGTAGTTTCATTTATGAGTTCCGTCGTCGTAGCTACATACTATCTTTTTTATTACTCATAAAATTAGGAAGCAAAACGAAAGTGTGTGCCTTGATATGCCCAAGTTAATTATCCATCACGCTGCTAATATTTGGTGTTAACTATTTACCTTAAATACCTTTGGAACTTAAAAGTAGATGGTGACAGTATTGTTATGTAGATTGTAGATGCAAATTAAACCGTGATATCGTCACTTATGAAGTGACGATTTCATCACGGTTTTCTTATCAATATGGACTATTTTGTATCCTTTAGCAGAAGAAAAAGTCAACGCATACAATTCAAGTGTTTTAAAAATAAAGCACAAGCTACTGAGTTATTCAATACTGTTATTGACATAAATATCTTTCAAGCTCACTTTACAGCACTCGTTTATTAGGTTCGGAATAAAAATCGTCCGATAAAATCTCCAGTGTGTGACGTATCTACGTACGATTGTCTTCCACACGCCCACAGTAGGGCTATGTAAACAGAAGTAGTTATTGATGTGAGACAATAACGTATCGAAACAATCATAGGATATAATGTGTTTGATTTATTAAACGATGCTTGAGGCTCTAGATACATATCATGTAGTCCCGTTCGAATTGATGGGCGTGATATCATTGTTATTGTTTCAAATGTATGATGATATGCTCGGAGCGATTTTTTTGTTTTTTTTCACATCAGAACATACCACCCCCGTAGATTGAGGTGGATTGTATATCAACAATTTCCGATGTTATTAGGAATCTTCTAAGGAGACGGCATACACCCGGTCCCTCTGAAAGTCTATGAGGAGGCTTTTGTTCAGCAGTAGACCTCTTTTGGCTGATAGTATGGTGATAAAGAGAATAAAGTAATATAATAACCTCCTTTTAATTTACTTTTTAAAATGTTTGACGTGATCACATCAAGTCTTTTGTTAATCACGATTTTATCATTACCAGAGTGAACATTACTGCGCAGATAACCGATAATATTACCCGTTAAGTAGCATTGTATAAACTTTTACTGCTTCACAAAGGATATCATTACCCACTTTAATGCAGACATAAAGTGTTGCAAATGAAAAAAAGAAAAGAGGAAACAAAGGGAAAAAATATTAAAACTTCCTTTATTCGATCTCTCAGCGAAGCCGCACAATCCTTTTACGCTAACTTTCTTTAATGTAATATAACTACCTTCTTGCAACAGTATTAGGAGCAAGAAAACTATGATAAGAAGTTAATATAAACACTGTTTATGTTAGTCTTTGTTTGTAGTACCTATTTAATATTGAAATCGTATTTCTTACCTGATTTAGTTTATGTTGCATGCAGCTTGTTGTCTTTAGCAATAATTATTGTAATGTACTTACATAGGCCAATGTATAAACTTTGATTACTTTCGATGTGCAAATTGATTACCTGTAAATAGATAAAGTTAGAGTTAGATTACATGTATACAACATTCTTATCGAAAACTTAATTAATTTTATTCAGAAAATAATGTTATTTATTTTCTTCATGCAATATTTTAAGGGCCCGTTTCACCACATCTGTATAGCCGCTAACCATTGGATAAATTTAAATACGGAAAAAAATTATAAGAAATTATCTGCCAAGTAATTTGACGGGAACTTATCAGGAGGTATAGGTGGTATAGGTGAAATAGGCCCTCCGACTTTTATATCCAAAACTAACTTTACAAAATATGTTGTGATTAAAATAAACCTGAAAATCACAAGCGAAAAGATAATAACATCAAAATTACATCTTGTATTCCACGAAAGATTATGAGTTTGTACCTAGACACAATTTGATCTAACTGTAATGTCAGATTTGCTGAAACAAACCGCTCCCCAAGCAGAGGTCCACGTTTCTAGGTATCCATTATGCTATATCTCATAGTAATTTTTGCGTTTTCATTTTCACGAAATTGGTCCCAAGGAAATCGAGTTTGTGTCTCTTCTACCCGCAATCCGCATCTGTACAGAATAGCTCGATAGTACCAAAACAGGAGACAACAGATTGAAACATGTTTCCGTCGCAAAAACGTCCTAAGCGCTGGGAAATTTCAGGATTTGTTATTACAGAAAAGTCGTCCTTATGTTATTTTGTAAGGGTTGATTTTGGAATGGAGTTTGCACATTCGTTAGCGAAAGTAGACAAAATGCAATCTACGAGTATTCTGGTAGGAGGTACACGCCAGATGTTGCGGTCTGTGAATTTCGACGTAACTAAAAGCTTCGCTTAGAGTTAAGGGGTCCCTTATACGTGGATAAATTCGTATTTAGATATTATTGTTGATGAAAAGGTGTGTTAATATCCTTTTTCTTTGCAGACAATACTATTGTGGTAACTTTCTCCTGATATTAATCTTTAAGTCTCCTATCGTTACAAATCATACTAACATTTTCTTTATCAGATTATTTTTAACATCAACAAAGTTGTTTCCATAAAGAAGTCCAATCTTTTTAAACTTTGGACTCATGTTTTATCAGGAAAAGTTTGAAATTCGTGTTATAATAAACATAATATCTACAATTGTTTTTTCCAGTGAATCAAAGTCACCCCGTGTTATAAAATCCTTTCTAAGTCTATAAAAGGTTTATGTTCACAAATTTTCCGTTTTATCGCTGTTATTTTACCGCTTATCATGACAAGTACTTTATTTAACCGCGAACATTTTACTGTCAATTTAAAAACCACATTAAGACTGCAGGTATAAAGAATAATTTTATTAGTCAAGGAAACTTTTATTAATATAGCTTTTATTTGATCGACTCGTGTTTCTGGATCAATTTCCAGACCGTGTAAGTATTGTTATACAGAGTAAGTTTTGTATCTATTCATCTTAGCCAATCCCCAGGGCCAAAAACTAAAACTATAGGAGTGTTATATTCTCCTAAACATTCGAGGTATATAAACCTGATGCTAGTGTATTCGTCAAAATCCCGTCTCACGCAGCAAGGAAGCATTGTTTGCACGTCACTAGACATGTTAACGGAACTTGTATGCAAACTTCGTGAGCTCGTTACTTACTGTAAGTCAAATTTAGTTTGACCAATATTGTATACCTAACAGGTTGTATAGTCCTTTTTAAAAGATCTATTTTTCTGGTGTATTTAACATATTTTTTGACAATGCCTAACACTGTGTTTTTTTATCTTTTCATTGACTCGGGGATGCGCTGTTCTCAACATGAAATCAGGTCAGTAAAACATTTTATATTGCTTAGCTTTATACTTAAAAGATATTTTAGAACTACGAGATTTTTTTTTCGATTATTGTTTAATTTTTTATGTCAAATTATTCTGTTCGCCATATAGTTTTAAATCATCTATCAAGGGCATCTATCTTACACTGACTGACTGCACGACATTTTGGCCAGTAAGGTATGGATTATGGGAATTTTCTATGGGATTGGGATCTACGAGATCATTGCGTATTGCACTGTGTTTACAGCTAGTACTATTTCAGTAATAAATAAGCGATCAAAATCCCAAAAAATAAAATAATAAATAATGATAAAAAATATAGTGGCACACAATCAAATCCATTTAACCACTATATTCATTACACAAGAAGTTCAATGAGCAAATTACTTTGATATTCTGGTTTCGTATGTCCCTTTGTAAACCAACAGTATTGTAGTATAACAAAACCGATGCTCAGGTACCCAACCCACCAATTACCGCGTATTGTCAAAAAAATCTCGGAGACATTTTTGAACATGTCATTCACATGACTACGACCCATATTGCCACTCAAAAACTGTTTGCTTAATAATTATCACCCTTACTGTACCAAACGCAAAGATCCTCAATAAGAGATTGACTGCAAAATTATGTTTGTGGGAACACTCAAAAACTATTGTGCGTTGGTCCTCTACTCTGTCACATATCCTTCCTATTGTGATTTTTAGTTCAATAGCTTTAAAGCTATAGATTTTTTTAGTTCCATATCAAAGAGTTCTCTATACACCTGCTTTATTCAGCATTTACCTAGGATTGTACGTATGAAATCGAGTTTACGATGAAAGCGTATAGACCGAGAGTGCGCGCGACTTAGCGTTTACTAGTTATAACTTGGAAACTACTTAAGAGACTTTAATTAATCTGAACATGTAATGAAGCAGCGGTTTGTAATTAAGAAAATTATACCAGAATCTGTCAGTGGCTTTGGGATTATAATTAATCTTTGACATTTAAGAAATTTTGGGGACGTGATGACGTAACTACGGTGGCTTTATCTGAGAATTTGTAACAGCAATGCCTATTTGAAAATAAATATTAAGACCGCCTCGTTGTTCTAGCGGTCCCAAGCGCAACTGCTACGCTAGAAGTTCTGGGTTCGATGTCTAGGTTGAGCAAAAGTTTTTGAGTTTTTCTATAAATTTCTCTCGCTCGCAGTTGGAACTTATGCCCGGTTGATGGCAATAGGCTGGCAAAATGTTGATGTACATTAGGACATCTTTGCCAAACATTTTGGTAAGGTGTAATTCTGAATAGTGTAAACTTGATTACCAAAACCAGTCCATTCCCTACAGATTATGATTATCTTTTAAAATTTTATATAATCATTTTATGTACTGCAACTCTGGCTCCCAAGATACAGACGGTCGTCTAGTATGGGGGTCACCGTTTAGTCATCAAGACACTTCTACATCGTTACAATATTCATTAATGTAAACCTAAACCATTGTGTAACATGCTGTAACAAAGGACTGAATAATTTTTTTATTATTATTATTTACTATGTAGGGAATAGAGTGCTTCCAAAGAAATAAAAATTGCAGTTTTTCTGAAGCACAAAGTTAGCTTTATGTAACATGAGTGTTATGTAGGGCAACTGCCCCAGGCTCTCGGGTACAGCTCAGAGTGATCAGGCTTTACAATTAAGCCCTCACTTTGTTGTCTATCAAATATTGATAAAAGCTAGTTGATTAAAACAACAGAATTTAGCTATTTACGGTGTAAGCGATATTGAGTTACTACCACAAGTTGGTAAAAAATCTTTTTAAATTCTTTGTAACCCTTAAAATTTTCTCTTCTAGGTGAAATGAATCCATAGTAAGTAATATTACTTTAAATGCCAATATAACTCTTTGTCTCTTTGTTGCACTTACACGCCTAAAGCACTTAACATATTTCGATAAAATTTGACAAGGAGTTATATTGCTTTCTGAATTACTGGGGTCTACCTATAATTACTAGGGATTATAATATATTATCTCAAAATGTCCTTTGTCCGTGTGAACCCATTTAATCATAAATTAATTTAACTCATGTTCACCTTCTTAGTAACAAAGCTCTTTGCACTGCTGTAACCATTCTCATATTTTACATAAAACAAAAGAATATAAGTAGACCATTTGTTATGTGTCCTGTCGGGTCATTAGCCAATGCCGTGCCATTTCAAAGAATGCTCACAAAACCGCGACAGCAAACATATAATTTCAAAGAAGAAAATGATGAAAATGCTCTATAATTATGTACAGATTAGCATAACTAATCATTTTTGTTTACTTTGAATCAGATTCACTGGTCGAAAGAATTATACAGTGTTAACCTTTATTTAATTTATGCAAATTATAAGAGAGTTCGTAATTTATAATGTTGTTTTTATTGTGCAGCGAAAATTGTTATCTCTGTTAGTAATGATGTATCAAAACTACTTTCAAAGAGATAGATAGATGATTTAACAAGCTTATATAGTGTAGCATGAAATATGTTGGTATGTATTTTAATTTTTGAAGTAGGGTTTATCATTTTTTGTGTTAAACAATATAATTATACACACAACAGAAAAATGTATAATATCATGTATGGAATGGATGCCAAATTACAATGTACTAGCTTCTTGCCAGCGGCTTCGCCCGCGTGGTCTTATGAATTTTCCCCCGTTTTCGCAATATGTTTGTTACATTGCTACTCTGTTCCTTTTAGTTGTGTCTTAATGGTATACAGCCTATAGCCTTCCCCGATAAATGGGCTATCTAAAATTGTAATAATTTTTCAAATCAATCCAGTGGTTTCGGAGCCTATTCAATACAAACAAACCATCAAATATTTCCTGTTTATAATATTAGTGTAGATTGATATTCAAAATATACCATCCCGCCTGTATTCCCCGAAGAGTTCAGCAGAGATGTGCTAATGTACAATCAAAGTTCGCCAATATGTCTAGGTCCCATGTAACAACGGGCGATTAAGTGTCTTAAAAAGATTACAGAGTTTAAAATTACTAATGAGTATTTAATCATTAAAAGTATAATATACTTGTGTGTATACGACTAATAAGTTGTTATGTGTATAATGATGAAAGTGAACTGACATAATTCACACGCTTGCGTTTAGCGGAATGAATAAAACTGTGAAAAATAACAGTGTAAAACATAAAACGAGTTTAGCACAGAGGTGTAATCGCTTGCTACTTAATAACCTTCAAGTTTAATAACCACGTTACAAGATTATATGGCCAGGAAAGTGTTACTTTTTTATTTTCGTTAATTTATCATTATTTTCTGTGAAGAACAGAAGTATCAGAGTGGCACGAATTACATGTGATTGATTAGACGTTATATTCCCGTGTGCAATTTATTGCTCACTGTTTCTGTAACTAATACTAATGTTTATTGGAATATATTATTCAGACCTTTATTAGAATCAACATGTGAAAAAAAAACCCTTGTTGAGTGTTGAAATTGATAGCCTGTGTCTATACCCAGTTCGAAAAAATCCAATCGACGTAAATGTAAACCTTAACTCAATTCCTTTCTTAGAAATAGGTAAGGCTTATGTAAGGGTTATGGCAACATTCAAGCGAAATGGAGATAAACAAAGGTTACACCTCAATATTCATAGACAATCAGTTTTTTTTTATTATGCATATAAAATTGGAATGCGCACATTGATCTAGAAATAAGACAAAAATAATAAGTACTCCTTCCGACGTTTCTTTTATATCATGTCCTTCTCAAAGTACATGTCTTACTAGTCTGGTCATTTGTAAATGTCGTATTTATACAGCACACAATGGCCGCCACCTCGGTTCACATGTCGGACCCCTCACTAATTAAAAAAAGACTGACGAATAAGACCGGCGATTTTTATCGCTCGCCGAATCATACATTCAAAGAAACTACGTAGGCGTTGTCTATCTCGCTTCCTTTTCTTACCGATGGAATTTGAATAATCTATCTCTTTCTAATAAATCCTACTGTATTTCCATTCATTATACAAATTGTTTTTAATTAGATTTCATTTGAATTTGGAAGAATCCCGTTTCGTTTTCCTCTGATACGGTAATGGGCTGTGAGAATTTGATAGTTCACCACTAAAAGATGAGATTCGGTGACAAAAAAGTCCAATTGTAGTAACTTTTACGAGTCAAGTCCCAAATTGTATTTGGGCTATAAAGAAATTGTGTTCATATTGTGGTTCGTCAGCGGCAAATGTAATTTGGCCCTGGTCCAGTGGTAAGACGTCGTAAATCGAAATCAAGAGCTCGACAGCGACACTGTTTTTGTTTGAACATTACTGGTTTTGAAGATAACGCTTTTTACGGTCTTAATTATTGTTATAGCCGTGTTGAAGACCGGCGTGGCAAAGGCGTGATAATTATCATAATTATTATTCATTTCCTAGAAGACGCCAGATTTATGTGAAATGTCTGTTGGGCGATGTAGGTATCGTGGACATTAAAAAGATAAATATTTGCTGTAGTCGTTTGTTTTAATTTGTTGGGCTAGCCTTGTTCGCAATTACTCGGCAAAATGGTGACGTGAAAAGATAATTGAAACAGTCTGTAACTTACAGTTTTGGAGGTCGGTTACAGAAGCCCAAACTTATATTACCTAATAACTACAAAAAAAACTAAATTGAAGTATAATTTAAAATACTTAACACATAGCATCACATTTTTATTTTCACGGATTTTTTTATTTAGTGGCGTACAGCTTATTATTTATTTTATTATTTATAATGAAGCAGTAAAATATATATCTATAGGTATATTAAATATTAATACGAGAAGCAAAAACTTTGTATCCCTTTTTTAAGAAAATTGCGCAGACGGAGGACTATGAAACAGTCACACACAGTTCGCACAGTTATAGTTATAATTATCTATTATATTATAGTTAATATTATGGAGAAGTGCAAAAGAATAAAATTTATTTAAAAAATGGTCGAATTTTGACTACCTGGCGAACAATACTTATTATAACGAAATACCTAGATTCGAATACAGAAAACAGTCATCCAGTAAATCAGCTTACATAAATGCTACATATCAGATAAAACGATAGACGGCTCCAATCTTTGTATCTAAGAAAACTATGTTAGTCATAAAAGTATGTTATTCCATATGACATGTGGAATTCTAATATTAATATATACAATAAACGTCAGTTTGTTCGTCTTATAAGTGGTATTATAATATCATTCATCAATCGTTCTTCTGATTACGAAGAAAATTCTGTTGTTGTGCCGTGAAGGGATTGTGCTTCTACAACCACATGATATGAGCGAAGCCTCGGGCAAAAGATACTACTACTACTGCTACCACTGCTGAGTAAAGGCCTCTTCTGTTGCCGATCTTGTGCAAGTCGCACCCACAGATTCCCTACTCCCCTCACAATATCGTCCGACCAGCGGGCTGGTCTGCCCTGCGATCGTTTTGCATCGCTTGGCCACCGATAACAAATATAGTACCTAGTTAATAAATTCATAGTGTTTTGATTGACTATCATATTAGAATTGGTTTACCTCATAATGAAATAATCTTGCTGATGAAAAGACTTGGCATCAAGTCCTTAACAGAATTTCTGACTGTCAAAAGCTATAATTAATTCTGAACCTTAAGAAACAATCTGTCTCCGTTACCTGTATCAAGCAGACTAATTCATGATGCACGAATCGTTCCTAGAAGGGCGACGTAGGAGACCGACGGGTATTGTATCTTATACCCCTAATAACATGCAAGCTTATTAATATGCATAACACAAGGATAGATCGTGAACTATCACCAATATAGACGAGGGTAATTTTAGTTTGAAACTTCGACCAATATTCTGAAACAGATTACATAATAATTATATACTAGTTAACATGCGTTGCTGTGGCTGAGAATATGATGTATATAAAAAAATCGTCTAAGTATTCTAATGCAATGTCAACATTTCAAGAAAAAGGTAAAGAACTTTTAAAGATTTATGGCGTGTTTCACCACCTTCTGATAAATTCCCGTTAAATTACTTGGCAGAAAATTTTATACAAGTTTTGTTCCATTTTTGTATTTATCTGGCTGTTAGCGGCTATCCAGAGGTGTGAAACAGGCAGGGCCGGATTTAGAGGTGTGGAGGCATCGGGGCAACAAAGGAGTAGAGGCACCCCCCGGCCCCAAATTATTATCCAAATAAAATGAAAACAAAATTCATAATCGTGTTTGTACAAAGGTAGAGGTAAAGGTAGAACAGCGAAAAAATATATCAAAGGAAAAGTTGTTTACTAGTGTTTACTAGTCGGAATTCGAAGGGTTTTTTTTCGAAGTCTATTGTGGGGGCCCCTCTTTTGTGGAGGCCCCGGGGCAGTAGCCCCTGTTGCCCTCCCTTAAATTCGGCCCTGGAAACAGGCCTTTAAGATTTTTATAGATATCATTTTTATATGTATAGGTCACAGTGATACTATGGCCGCTAAATAAATCATATATCATAGTAGATAGAAAATAGCAATTCAACAAGTCCAGTTTATAACTCTCATTCAAGTAAATAACAGTGATACAAAAAATATGAACAAAAACAACATACCATACTTTATAATTGAGAAGTCTTGTTCAAGGAAGTGTCAATTAAACGAAAAGAAACGGAAATGCTTTTATAATCCTAGACCTGCTAGCGTAGCGCAGTACGGATAGGTGAGTCACCTATCTTGTTAGAGCCTGACAAGCCCCTTCCCAGATGGTGGAAGTCCGTAAGCCGTTCCTAGATCATCATCATCATCAACCCATATACTTTCCCACTGCTGTGCAGGGCATCCTCTCGCCAAATAATCCTAAATCGCCTCTCAATATGAGAGGGATTAGCTATAGTCCACCACGCTAGGTTTCCTCACGATGTTTTTCTTCACCATTAAAGCGAGTGATAATTACGCACATGATTTGGAAAAGTCAGAGGTGCCTTGGATTCGAACTCGAGACCTTTGACTCGGCAGTCCAGTGGTCATATCATAGACTATCACTGCTTATAGCTGTTCCTAGACAAGTTAGCCAAAATTGACACCCTATATTCCTTAAAAATATGAATATGAATATCATCGCTTAAGCTACTTTCTAAAAGCCTTAGTATAATGTACATAGAATCATACAAGTTTGAACTTAGTTTGTTGTGGCGCTTAATTTATTCCGTATTTAGTTTAACATCAGTCTGGTAGGCACGTGTACCGTTTCTTACATGACGAGTGTCAGCTGTTCTACGTTCAAAACATAATATCTACATAAACTGTGTTTGTATTAGTAATTTATGCCAATTTGAGGCAAATTCTCCAAAGTTGGGCAAACGTCTGAAGACTTGTTTTCTGCTTTCCAGGTACCAGTAAGCTTTTTATGTTAAAATAGGCATTGTAGGCAAACTATGTAGTAATAAATCTATATCACCAATTTCACCCTTTCACCCTGTCAGAAAATCTATAGTAAAATGAAGTACCTATTGCTACAAAACTCCAATACATAAAATACAGAATTTTGAATTTATAACTCAAAAAACTACACTAAAACAATAATTTCAGCAAATATTTAGTACCCTTAACAATTTCCAATTGGTGTTGCCGTTATGAAAACATAACAAGACAACAAACTAAAGTAATTAGAAGAGAACATTTCATATATTTTCCCAAAAATATTTAGACCGTAGAAACTATTCTAGTCGTGTAGACATCGGCCATCAGACATATTCTCTAAAGGCATTGCGTCTGTTCACATTGACTCATTTGTTCAAAACATTATTTCAGTTATCATTAGTCGCAGATCAGTAATTTCATATCAAACCCGCCATTACATGTTATTACTTTCCTTCAATCTACGTAGATCAGACAGCATTGAATGTTCAATACTGTTTTTGATTAGCGAGAAATGGTCTTCTAATAACAATATAAATTTGATTAAAGTCTCGTAAATTTTCAATTTAATCCTAACATTAGAAACTCCAATCATAGCTGGATTGAGCTGATCAATGTGTATTATGCTGTCAAATTCCTTTGCAGAACTTATAAATTTACATTACTCAATTATAAGCGTGTCTGCTGCAGTATCTAATCACGCGAATTACCTTATAACATATGGCATGGCGTTATAACAATCCTAAATCGCCTTTGGTTATTGTTTGTTCTTTGGCTAAGCTATAATTAGGCGGCGTCTTGTTAGCCCCAATCCTGCTCAGGCTTTCAAATTAAAAGGGAATTGTCAGTTCGGCCCGGCTGACTCCGACCGCAACTTACAGTTATTAACGATTCCGGTACAGAAAATATTTTACTTCCACGTTCTTATTAAAACTTGTTTTCGGCCCTTTCTGTTCTATCTTCACGGATCGGCGCAGAAATACTGTGGATACGACTATCTATGATACTATTCTGTATTTGACCATAATTATGTTTTGTGTCTATTTTTAAATAGCACTAACTAATATAGCCTCGAAAATAATTAAGTATTGATGGTAAACAATAAAATTACATTTACTTAAAAGTGTGAAGAAAAAACTGGTTATATAGCGCTTTTGAGTCTGTTACACAAAGTTTACTCTAATAAAATAATGTAATTTTTACACAATCAAAGCTATAAACATGATTTACTCGCCAATTTGTCAATACTTAAGTCGCAACTTTGAAAAAAATTGCGACTCAGGTGTGGCAAAGTGATTTCGTAAAGCTATTAATTCTTCTTTTGACACCTTGCTGTTATATTTATCTATTAAAACTTAATATTAAAACTTAAGGAATTGTAATAGCGTATTAATAATTTACAGTCACATTAATCTATACAAACAGTTGTTCGAGCCGAATTTATGATTCCAGAATCTGCATTAATAAAAGGAGTTAAGGAAACTTTGGAGATTACGTCTCAATGTTTGGGGTATACGTTTCAGTTGCTTACAATGGTAATGTTTTGATTTGTATCAATCTTCTCTACATAACATCTCGAGACCAGTTTTCTTTTTGCATATTCTTATAGAATCCATTATCAGTCTAAATGATTAATATTCTCCTGATATTAAAAAAAATGATAAATGAGGTGTGATCTTACATATTTTAAATTTGTTTAATTTATTTATTAACGAATTCCCAAAAAAACATAAACAGACATTTCTCATTAACATTATTTCATTCAATTCAATCATTATAAACATTATTTCGAATAATGAAAAGAATTTTAATATTTATTATGCAAGCATCACACAAAATATATCAAATAATTATTATAATTTTATTGGACATCATTATAAAAAATCATTAAAATTTATTGGTTTTACTCCAAATTTAAATAAAATAATAAAAAATAGATACTCTGTCGTATCCATACTATGACGGCACTATGTAATTTTATTTTTTGGTCGCTGGCTAACCCATATTCGTGTGGCGTCGTTACCCGTCAGCGTCGGCGAGGGCGCGCAATTATGTAATTACGTGTTAGGAGATCTGTTTTTATCACGTCCACCCTTGTCTATTGGTTGATAATTGACCTCTTGTTTTGAACGTAATTCCGCGCTATTACACTTAAGTAGTTTAAAGAAAAAGCGCTCCAACCATATGTTAGGCTTAGGCTTTAACACCGCTTTGGTTTTATTTCGATTTGTGTTTTCACACGTTATTTGTCGTGTCTTAGCATCACTTTCTGAAACATCCTTACTAAAACTAGGTATACTAAAACTATGTATATACCTAGTTTTAGTCAGGATGTTCCTCCTCTTTCTAAATTGCTATATTTAACTGTCAACATCTTATATGGGTTTTATAATATATTTTGGTATTTCCAATTAATTTTTTCTATTTACATAGCAGGCAAAACATTAGGTGCTCATTGTATTGGGTGCTCTAAAAAGAGGTGCTCAAACGGGTATACTCCGATTGCAATTTGTGCCCGGTTTACCCCCTATTACATACAGGCATGGTGGTATGTGTAATGTTATAATTATTTATTTAAGTATGTACAATATGACGTAATGTGATGTAGATTTTGTTGTAATCATATAACAAGAGTTACGAAACGACGTTCTGCCTTTCCTCTAGGAATTTCGGAATTGGACAACATTTTTATTGCCTATCCTTTGTAGACATCGCGCGTGATTTATTCCATATTTGATTCCCAGGAGGGGCACGCGTACGAGTAAACATGTAAACAAAAAATATTTATTCCCTTCTACATGTGATAAATAATACATCTAGGTCGTAATAATTTCATCAATCTAGTTTTCTTATTGTTGACTTGGATGACTGCCACATTGGTATTTGGTCTTTATTGCGCATGCGTCATTAGAGATCGTGGTTCGATTCCCGGGTCGAGCAGTATTATTTGGGCTTGTGCAGTATTATTTGGCTGTGACACTGCTGGAAATCGTAGTCGTCTCAAGCATTGCTCTTAGGACTAGAGGTTAATATTGAAGCGGTTTTATTATGGTTTAACTAAATTAATTTCGAAACGATTTACTTAACTATAATAATAATGTTTATGTTTACTAGTTCTGTTATGTTTCTACATAGTTATAATTGTTATCCATAAGTCTGGGTTCAATAATTCCTGTTAATCCCAGGCTTCGGCTTAATATTCATGGAAACGTTTAATTTTGAACATTGCTTATTTACCTAGAACCTACACAAATTTGTAAGTCATTATAAACATTTCAGTTTGAATAAGGTCAACATGTTTAAAAAAATATCTTGTTTCAACGTCCATTTACCATATGCAGAGAGCTAAATTAAAATTCCCGAAAAAAAGGAAAAAGACAGAAAACGAGTCGTTAACTCGAAAATTGTAAAACGAATTTCAACACCAGGAAAGTTTATTTTTGAGGAGGTTTTGCTAATTTCTGTGAGGGCTCAAGATAATTTCGGTGGCCATATGGCGTTAACAATAGGGCAGGGTCAATAACATGTGTAAGCATCCCGTCAGTGGGACGTCCCACTTGCGCGCGATGACCTAACCGTTCGTCCATTCGTATTATATAGAGCTGTTGCTACGGAGTGTGTCTGGTTTATACTAGTGTGACAACAGAAATTAAAGTAACGATTTTATGTGTCCTATACTGCAGCACATACCAAGTACTGTGGTAAATGTACCTCACTTTGTATGTACGCAAGACAGGGGGGCTAGACAAGTTGCATTTTGACATTCGAATCGACAAACAAAATGTATGAAAATGACATTAGTGACAGCCCGATTTGTCGAAAGCTTGTGTCATTTTCATACATTTTGTTTGTCGATTCGAATGTCAAAATGCAACTTGTCTAGCCCCCCCCCTGATTATGACGATTAATGATTTTTGAATTCCTTTGTGGTCCTTCTTAATTTTATACGACGCATTTATTTTTGTTTCTGAATTATGGGTGAACATTAGTACACCTCTGCTTAACCCTTCGAGGAAAACAGGCGTGATGGAACGTATTATGTTCCCACCAGACAGATTTTGAAATTACAGTATTGTTTACGAAAATCCACGACTACCATTTTGGTTCAAATTAATTAAAGAAAAATGTATCAATGATACGCCATAACCTGCTACCTTTCAATCTGTTGTTTCATAGAATTGCTGATAAATTATTTTCAACCCAAATAAGTTATTTTTTCGTAGTTAAAGGTTGCTTGCTTAACCAACGTTAAGTCTTTTTAAAACACACCAAGCGGTATTATCAACTCTATACCATTACACCTCCTTATAAACTCCATTACAGCAGGTCCAATCAAAAAATCATTTTTTACGATATAAATTCGACCGGACACGGCTCATACTCGAATTTAAATGACTTACAAAGTTGTTATAATAATAGATGATCATCTATATAGGATATTATGAACATTGTTTATCATAAACTGACTTTTGTTAGCGGTTGTAGTTTTATAAACTATTTTATTTTGTTTTTTTATATTTTTTCAACTTTATTGTAAAATATTTGGGCTAAACTGTGTATTATAGAAATAAAAATAATAAACGGTTTTAACAAAAGTTCATCATAGTAAACTTCGTATGTCAGTTTGTCCAAAACTACATGGTGCTCAAATTGAAAAATAGTACCTACAAAGGACCTCTTACGGGTGTTCACTATAGACTTTATTGTGAAAAATCTGTGATTTGTCAATTGTCTTGAAACTACATATTATTTTCTGTTCACATAAAAGGACCCCAGATCCGATCAAGATTAAAATTGCCTATGTCCTTTTCGTGATGGAATTTTCCTCTGAGCAAAGTACCGCTGTCATCCTGCCCTTAGGAATCGAAGAAATATATAAAAATGAAATGCTGTTCGTTGGTCACTTGAGAAAAGTTGTATTGTTTACTATTAAATGACTGTCAATTGTTTTTTATGCAATCATACCCTGGCTCCTAGGGGTATGACCACAGGACTAGCAAGTTGTAGTTCTCGAGTTCTTTGACTTTTTGTAATAATGTGCGTATTAATAATAAGTTATCACTAGCTTACAACGATGACGAAAAACATCGTGAGGAAATCTGCACGCCTGAGAGATTTTCGGCGTGGAGGCATATGAAGTCTGCCAACCCGTACTATAGCTTAATTAGTTAATTAACTAAGCTCTCTCATTCTGAGAAAACACCCGTGCTCGTAATAAATTATGACTTTAAATGCCTCTATGCATCTGTAGCGAACAGTGGCATACAGTCCCTGCACTGTGACCTGCGAGCCAGAATTGTAACTCAAACGTTAGTCCCATCTGTACGTCAACCATGAGTTCTATCTAATGGCTTTCGTTAGGTTTTTTACGCATCGAAACGCTGTAATCTCATAGCAGATTATAGTTCCTTAAGTAACCGCTAGAGGCGCTGCGAGGGTTTTTCATACAAATATTTTACGGCCTCGCTAGCGAGTCTAGTAAGAAAAACTCATGGTCGAGGCACTGTCCATCCAAAGAAATCGCGTGATAAAACCACCAGCTTTATAATTGCATTTGTGTTCTATATTTTTATTTAAATATTATAGAAAAATAAAATAACCACTTTTGACATAGACAGCTCCTAAAACAAATAATGCTTACTGAATAAATATTTAGTCAAATTGGAAGCTGACATTTATTAATGCGGTCACAGCGTCATTTAGCATTAATTTAGTCTGAATAATATAACTGAAATAGCGAGGTTTTAATGGTAATCAATGTATTTGTTCTAAACTAATTAGTTTTGAATGTTTTTGATTACAACAATGTGATTTGAATAGAGTATCCATCGATTTGCGTTAAAGTAAAATGATCACTATCTTCCATCATTATCTCGTTAGTCCTTAACACGACTGCTACGCTCGGGCCTAGGTTCGATTCCCATGTCGAGCAAACAATGATTGGGGTTTTTTTTGTAGATTGTAGAAGTTCATTTTGTGCTCGGTCCGGGCCCGGCGAGTTGCTATTATATATTATGTCTCATCAAGACAGAATTAGGACTCTCATCCATAAAATGCGAAAGTATCTGTGTCTGTCTGTTACCATTTCATGCGTAAACCTTTGTACAGATTTTGATAAAATTTTATTTTATCGATTTTATTAAACCAAATTTTATCAACATTTTGATAAAAAATTCTTTTAAATACAAAATCCTAATTTTAAACTTAGAACAGCTAATTTAAATTTAATTTATCCGATTATGTTAAGTAAAACCAAAATCCATCGTTATTTAGAAACATGAGCTTTAAATTCAAACACAACATTAGTTCATGTGGTCACAAACTAATTCAGGTATTTTGCATTAATTCAACTTAATTAGCACAATGAGAATGAAATCATGAGAATCTGATTAGTATTGTATGTGGCTTATGTTTTATTTAAAGTATTTTTGACTAAGTATGTATTATTACTGAACAAAAAACCTAAATTTAATTATAGTCTGCGCGGAACTAGTTGACCGCGCCTTAGGTATGTGAACGGTGCGACGCGGACGGAGGGGCGGGGACGCTTGCTTTTGTTCACAGTAACCCGCCGCCTCACCCCCGTCCCTACCTAAGGCGTGACCAACTAGTTCCGCGCGGACTATACCTGCATGATCTAATAGGTGAGTAATGTTTGCTTTAATTGGTCACTTATACATTCAGAATACGTCATATAACATCATCAATTCATGATAACATCGCTTAATAATTATGTTTTATAAAGAATAATATTATTTTGAAAACATTCCATTGCAAACCTGCTCCAGAAGCGGATTTAAAAATAAAACGTAATAAAGTGGACATTAAATAAAGAAATATTCGAAAAACAAAATCTCTACTTAAAAATAGAACCGCCAGTCTAATACTCGAATAAATCCTCCTTAACAAGAACAAAAGACAAACCTCGAGGAGGGAACACCCGAGTAATCCTGCGTCTTTACAAAAATAATGCAACCACAATATTATTTGGCTAGGTTAGATAATAACAGTGGTTGTACAAGTATAAGATCGTGGAATATGAAATATCTACAATGGTTACAACCCAAATTCGTGTTCCTCAAAATATTCATAGAGCTTATTCTCCTGAGGAATCGGTGCGTCTTGATGAAATGTTCGCAAAGAGATATTTATGAAAATGTTTGTGTTTTTGTCCCTTATTTTTGTTTTCTCTTGAGAGTAATAACTGGTACGTTTTTATAAGATTGTTGGGTATTCCTTACCTATATTTTATCATGATTACGATACCGGAAAAAAACAATAAAGACAAGTTTTCCAATATGGAATTTTAACTCTCTATTTCCATGCTTTAAATTGCGCCAAACGAATTTTGACGAGCGGTTTTATCTAAAAATTGTATTTTCAGACAATTAGCTAACTAGTTTATAGAAGTTCATTTCAATTTATAGTTAGTTATACTCCTTCAAGAAAGATAATAGCAACGCTTCTTAGTAGTTCAATTATAAGCTATCATCACAACCACATTTATTAGAATCCGTAATTATTGTTTAATTTATGAAAGTCCTCGCAATAGTTAGATCTTACTTGATATTATAAATTCTGTTCAACCAAAATTTTTATTAAGCTCTGATTGTGTATACCTACTAAGGCTAATATTCAGAAACGATGCTAAACGTAAAGTAATGCTTCCGTATGTCAAATTTGTATTACAATTTGACATACGGAAGCCTAAGTTTATGCTTAGCATCATCTCTGTATATATTAGCCTAAGACTACGTTTTCGTAGCTAGATTTAGCTTTCAAACCAATGTTTGAAATTTCTGTATCATATCATATCATGATACCGCTATAGAAAATAGTAGTGCTTAAAAAATATACCAACACCAAAGTTTACCTTCAGCCAATAAAATGGGAGGATTGCCTCCCATTATGCATGAAGTGCTTTCGAATCTATTCACAAACCTATTACTGGCTATTTCTAGAAAATACAAAACGTATTTTACTGGGTACCTCAATTTATTAAAAAAATACAGTACAAAGGTATTGAGTATTTCAATAACTTAAAAATCAGTAGGTTAATTTTTATTACTGTTATGGTTATTTTAAAATGTATTTTTGTTTTTCTTTATTTCAAACTCGGCCTGTGTAAAAAACAATTTTGTAGATTTTGGAGGCAAAAAATACATTATTTTAAAAAGAAATACCGCGGCTATAAAGATGGCGTTGTCTTGGGACTATCCAGTGTAGGTCAAAGGTCCCGAGGCCCGGATCGGACCTAAAGAATACATAATTCACAGCGCTTCCGATGTTGTAAATATTAAAAGGATTTTTTATGCTGCCCTGAATTATCTTTGATATATTTTATGGGTTGGATAGTTCATACCAGGTCATGTGTATGACCTGCGAAGTCGAAAGAAGTATCAAACTAGAAGGTAAAGTAAAAGTATAGTAGTATATAAAAGTAAGTAGTACCTTATCATTCCTAATTTGAGTTCTCTAAACATTTCACAAAAAAAGGTAAAAAAAAATGTATTTTTTAAGCATTTCCAGTAGGTACCTGGTACATGTATTTCACAATGAGAACAATTAAAATTTAATTTACGGGAGAATATAAATAATTTTCATAAAATGTCCCCAGGTGCGTACAAATGAAAGTGAATAACAGGGAAACCTTTTAAATTATTTCGAAGCTGCATTACGGTCCAAAACCTGGTCTGCATGTAAATGGGAACAGATCGATATTTAAACCCTTATCTCACCAACATAAATTTCAGGCGTCGTCTTGGAAACGCATAAAACTCTCATTTAATTTACCGTCATAGATAATAATTATACAATTGCAAATTATGCTAACCGTGCTAGGCCTCACGTTGGCACAGAACCGTTGTTTATCTTTAATCACCCTTATTTTTCCCTTTCACCCCTTTCTGGTACCCTGTAGCGCGGGATTAGGGTACCTAAATTACGGTCAAGCCGCAGGATAAAAAACAAAAATAAAATACGACAAGCAAAAATAAATTGTTGGTTGTTTAATTAAATCAGGGATACTTAATTGTTGGCGCTAAGTATGGTCGAGTATGCTCTTATCTGAAACCCTATTTCAGGTGTAATAAAGCTTTAAAACGCTCGTTATGTAAATGATAAATTATTAAACGGGAAATTGGGGTTTTACATTTACAGCATTTTTATTTACACTTTTATTTTATTACACTTATTTTAAACTTCGTATTACGCTACTGCGAGATGTATCCGAGAAATGGTTTTATAAATAAGTATCCCTGTAATGTTGAAACCTGTTTCGAAAATTTTATATTTTTTAATAATTATGCTAATAATAAATAGTAACCTAGTCAGTAAAAATGTGCGTGCAATGCAGGGAGAAAATAATTTAAAATATAATACTAAATCTGGCAAACGTAAAAAGCTTACTGATTTCTGACACTTACGCGAATACTAGACATTGAAATAAAACTACTTTTTACGGATTTTATCGCGTTATATTGATATTATTTTAATCCCGACGTTTCGGACCCTTTACAGCGTCCATGGTCACGGGTGACTAAGGTGGTAGGCGTCTTGACGTTTCAATTACTAACAGCTACCCTACATTTTTGTTAATTGTTGGCAATCCGATTCACGCAGAACGAGCTCACCGTATCCTTCGGTCTTGCATTTTTAGGCTTGGATTTAGATTTAATCGAATCTATAATAGGGTTCCAAGCAGGTGGTAAGACCCAGCCATCTTCTCTATTGAAATTTGGATGTTTTTTAATTTCAATGGCCTCACGAATCATCCTGGGTAGGAATCGGTTTTCTTTTGCGAGGACTTGTGGTTGATCAAATCTGATGTAATGGCGGGCCTTGTCAAGGGTGTGTTCACAAATTGCAGACTTTCCGGAACGGCGGTGTTTGACATCAGCGATGTGTTCTTTTACGCGGGTCCCTATGCTTCGTTTAGTTTGGCCTATGTAAGAGAGACCACAGTCACAATCAAGCTTGTACACTCCCGCATCTTGTAGAGGTATATGACACTTTACAGGTGGTAAAAACTGACTGATCTTCTTCAGCGGCTTGAAGTAAGTTTTAATTGAAGCCCGCTTCAAGATGTAGCCAATCTTGTCAGTGACTCCTCTCACATATGGTAGTACTGCAGGTAAGCGCTCGACTGTGGCACGTTTCACGCGGTTTCTGTGACGAAGGCGCGGTATTCGGAGCTTGTTGTCGTGCAGTACTTGCTTGACATGTTGAAGCTCTGCAGCCAGGTGTTGCTCGTCACAGATCCCACGTGCTCTCTGAAACAATGATTTACCGACGGTAGATAACTGTGTTGGGTGGTGGTGTGATTCACCATTTAGGTATTTGTCTGTATGGGTTTTCTTTCGATACACAGTGTGACTCAAGGTGTTATTATGATTACGAATAACCAAAACATCTAAGAAAGCTAAAGAGTTATTTGCCTCCGACTCCATAGTAAATTGAATTTTAGAATGTAAGGAGTTGAGATGGTCTAGGAATGCTGTCACTTTGTTAGATGGTAGTATAGTGAAAGTATCATCTACGTACCGCTTGTAGAACTTTGGTGTTACAGGAGCAGATTGTAGGGCCATCTCCTCAAAATCTTCCATGAAGATATCAGCAATTATGGGAGATACAGGAGAGCCCATTGCTACTCCATCTACTTGCGTGTAGAATTGATTGTTCCACAACAGATAGCCCGATGTTAGGCAATGTTTTAGTAGTTCAGCATACTCAATAGGCATGTTGTTCTCTAATAATTTCTTAGACACAATTCTGATGCAGTCTTCCACAGGTAAGCATGTAAATAATGACTGAACATCAAAACTGACCATAGTTTCATCATCAGTGAGTTGTAGGTGTTTAATTTCACTGACAAAATGGTATGAGTCCTTCACATATGCTGCTGTATTTCCTCTTAGTGGTGAGAGTACTTTACCTAGACATTGTGCCAATCTGTAGGTTGGGGAGTCGATTTGGCTTACTATTGGTCGCAGCGGAGCATTGGGTTTGTGTATCTTAGGTAGCCCATACAATTTTGGTGGTTTTGCACAACTAGGAATTAGGTATTTTACGTCGAGTTTCAATGTGTCGGAGTGCTTTTTGATCAAATCACTAGTTAATTTTAGTGTTTTTGTTGTCGGATCGGTCTTCACTAGTTTGTATGTACTTACATCCGATAAAAGCTCTTGTATTTTGTCATTGTAATCTGACGTATCCATTACCACCGTGGCATTGCCTTTATCTGCACGTAGAATAGTTAATTCCGGCCTGTCGCGAAGGTTTTTTAGCGAATGTAATTGATTTTTGGTCAGATTTAGTTTGGGCGGTTTGCTACGACGTAACACCGACGATATGTCCTGACGTATCGCCTCCGAATCTTGTTTATTTACATTATTATTACGCAGGCACTCTTCCACATTGCAAATTATGTTTTCCACCGGTATTTTTCGAGGTGTTATTGCGAAATTTAGGCCTTTTTCTAACACTTGAACCGTATTTTCATCCAGGTTATGTTTTGATAGATTGACAACTGCGCGTGATTGGTTCTCAGTTGACAGATGCGTTCCGTTTTCTTTAGTGACATTGACATTTGATTTTGATGTTAGTTTATGGAATTTAGTTATTTGTCTATGCTTGCATTCATTATACTTTGATGACTCACGCTCATCTAATATTTTCATGCAATAATTAAAATCAAATGTAGATAGATCTATTTGTAATTCCCTGGATGAATTCTCGATATCTAAGTTAATATAATGTAAATCGGATCGCGTGTTTTGAATCGTAGCAAACCGCCCAAACTAAATCTGACCAAAAATCAATTACATTCGCTAAAAAACCTTCGCGACAGGCCGGAATTAACTATTCTACGTGCAGATAAAGGCAATGCCACGGTGGTAATGGATACGTCAGATTACAATGACAAAATACAAGAGCTTTTATCGGATGTAAGTACATACAAACTAGTGAAGACCGATCCGACAACAAAAACACTAAAATTAACTAGTGATTTGATCAAAAAGCACTCCGACACATTGAAACTCGACGTAAAATACCTAATTCCTAGTTGTGCAAAACCACCAAAATTGTATGGGCTACCTAAGATACACAAACCCAATGCTCCGCTGCGACCAATAGTAAGCCAAATCGACTCCCCAACCTACAGATTGGCACAATGTCTAGGTAAAGTACTCTCACCACTAAGAGGAAATACAGCAGCATATGTGAAGGACTCATACCATTTTGTCAGTGAAATTAAACACCTACAACTCACTGATGATGAAACTATGGTCAGTTTTGATGTTCAGTCATTATTTACATGCTTACCTGTGGAAGACTGCATCAGAATTGTGTCTAAGAAATTATTAGAGAACAACATGCCTATTGAGTATGCTGAACTACTAAAACATTGCCTAACATCGGGCTATCTGTTGTGGAACAATCAATTCTACACGCAAGTAGATGGAGTAGCAATGGGCTCTCCTGTATCTCCCATAATTGCTGATATCTTCATGGAAGATTTTGAGGAGATGGCCCTACAATCTGCTCCTGTAACACCAAAGTTCTACAAGCGGTACGTAGATGATACTTTCACTATACTACCATCTAACAAAGTGACAGCATTCCTAGACCATCTCAACTCCTTACATTCTAAAATTCAATTTACTATGGAGTCGGAGGCAAATAACTCTTTAGCTTTCTTAGATGTTTTGGTTATTCGTAATCATAATAACACCTTGAGTCACACTGTGTATCGAAAGAAAACCCATACAGACAAATACCTAAATGGTGAATCACACCACCACCCAACACAGTTATCTACCGTCGGTAAATCATTGTTTCAGAGAGCACGTGGGATCTGTGACGAGCAACACCTGGCTGCAGAGCTTCAACATGTCAAGCAAGTACTGCACGACAACAAGCTCCGAATACCGCGCCTTCGTCACAGAAACCGCGTGAAACGTGCCACAGTCGAGCGCTTACCTGCAGTACTACCATATGTGAGAGGAGTCACTGACAAGATTGGCTACATCTTGAAGCGGGCTTCAATTAAAACTTACTTCAAGCCGCTGAAGAAGATCAGTCAGTTTTTACCACCTGTAAAGTGTCATATACCTCTACAAGATGCGGGAGTATACAAGCTTGATTGTGACTGTGGTCTCTCTTACATAGGCCAAACTAAACGAAGCATAGGGACCCGCGTAAAAGAACACATCGCTGATGTCAAACACCGCCGTTCCGGAAAGTCTGCAATTTGTGAACACACCCTTGACAAGGCCCGCCATTACATCAGATTTGATCAACCACAAGTCCTCGCAAAAGAAAACCGATTCCTACCCAGGATGATTCGTGAGGCCATTGAAATTAAAAAACATCCAAATTTCAATAGAGAAGATGGCTGGGTCTTACCACCTGCTTGGAACCCTATTATAGATTCGATTAAATCTAAATCCAAGCCTAAAAATGCAAGACCGAAGGATACGGTGAGCTCGTTCTGCGTGAATCGGATTGCCAACAATTAACAAAAATGTAGGGTAGCTGTTAGTAATTGAAACGTCAAGACGCCTACCACCTTAGTCACCCGTGACCATGGACGCTGTAAAGGGTCCGAAACGTCGGGATTAAAATAATATCAATATAACGCGATAAAATCCGTAAAAAGTAGTTTTATTTCAACGTAAAAAGCTTTTCATCATTCGTTAATCAGATTTTTATTCAACTGTTGTATATCATTTATGAAAGAACTAGCTCTTAATCGTAATAACCATTTCACCACAACAAGCTGACCGTTTTAAAATTATTTATTCAAAACCCATTCACATTCATACCTCTGTACGAAACAAATTCGCAGATCTAGCGATAAAACCATCGTATTTGCAAGCGTTTTAGAGGAAATTTTCCCAGTTAAACACTCTGAAGAGGCTTCCCATTGAAGATCGAGATATCTCCGTCAACACTAAAGGCGTGGACACCCCACTGGAAACGGAATTATGCGGCCTCACGCTGCAGGATTCTATAACCCTTCCAACCTAACTCATGATTTCGCTTATCTCATGTTGGGATCGGTGAATTTAAATACGATTTTGGCGAGCTCACCCCGACATTACGCGTTTTGCTTGTACACGCAAATTTAGGGGCCCCACGGTAATGTCTTGAGGTGTTTCGAATTGTTTGAGTTTCTTTCAAAGAGATTTTATCCAGATAGGGATGGATTTCTTTTCTTTGCGCTTAAAATGTGCAAATATAAGAGAAATTACGAAAGAGGTTTTAATGCTGAGCTTATTACGTAATGGGGTCCAAGTTTCCAACACAGAGGGCTGATTGAAAAGAAAGATTATTCAGCACCAAATAAATAATATTAAAGACACTAAGGAAATTCTTGAAGGATTTTATCTTGTAAGAAAAAATATATAATTATTATATATTTTGATGCTCCTGTTGAATAAGAATGTGATACCGAAAATGCATCAGCTATTTATTGCCTTTCAAGCTGTGAAAATCAGCTCAGGAAAATGGCTGATTTAATGGCCGTATATGCAAGCTAGCTATCATAAACTGTGAACTCTAAATCCCGATATGAATATTGGGCAATAACTCACAATGACACGGTAATGGGGTGCCAATTTACCTTAACACTATAAAGCCTTATTAAACTATAACAGAGCATAACTAACATCACATACCTGTATCTATATTACAACTTCTTTATTTATATTGTTATGACGACGTCTGTGGTCTAGTGGTTCGAGCACCGGACTGTTGATCACGAGGTCGTGGGTTTTGTCTGGGTGTTTCCTATGTATTATAAGTATGTATTTACAAAAAAAAAGTATATAAGTATTATATCCATTGTCTAGTACCCATAGTACAAGCTTAGTTTGGGACTAGATAGTGCTGTGTAAAAAAAAATGACCCAGGATATTTATTTATTATTATTTATATAAACTTCGTTTTAAAAGCTTTAAGGGTTATTATCATCAGTATAAGATCTCAATATTAACGCTGTGTCATAACGTTTGAATATCGTACATACGGGCGATAATTAAATAATAACTACCGGGCGATTCCATTCTTCAATGTGTTCATTAAAATTTTATTACATGCAACAATTAACGTTAAAAGTTGACACAGTCTGTGCTTTTTAAATTAACAACGGCGTATAATGACCCGTTATAAAAATATGTAGTTATAATAATTATAACTACGCAATTTGCAACTCATATTTACGTAAGTTGACGACTTTAACCCAGGGGGGGGGGGGGGGGGGGTTGGCAGGAACTAGGGATCGCCACGTGTTACGTTTTTTGTACACTTTTTTGCTTCTTCTTTACATCTTGTCATAAACAAACGCCGCGCGGTTGCGACTAGGTACTACGCATCTCTATAATTATATAAAAGTATATATCGTTATAATTCCATTTTTTAAAGTAAATTATAAACTACAATTTCATACATACGGCGTAAAGGTATTTTCTAGTTCGGTTTACTTCAGGGTGGAGAGATTTCAGAAATCAAAGTGGATGTCCACTTTGATTTTAGAATTCTTTCAAAGTCAAAGTGGATGTCCACTTTGATTTTATGATACTTTCATAAAGTATTATAGTAAATCATAATAATTTTGCATCTGTTTATTCGTTATAAGTAATGTTGCTTATAACGAATAAATAGATGCTAAATTATAATGATTTATCTAGTTCTAATAATTGAGCTATTTTCCTTGATATCTACCTAAGCTTTATCATGATTGCGAGCCATAAATCTTAACTATAACTGGATAATAAACACTTCAGTGATGAGTCGTGATCTTCAATTGTTATTGCTGTTTACAGAACGTGTTTAAGAGTGCCCTTGCTCAAGAATAGACTACGATTTAACCCATCGCAACCAATTTAGAGCACACAAAATTTATCATAGTGTATAGTATTCTCCTAGTCAAGCCCTTTCATTTGATACCCATATTGAGGGAGTTGTGAAAAAATATGTAATTCACCATTTTGTGGCGACGGCCATCTTGGGCCGATTTTCATCAAACATAGCTAAAGAACACTCCCGACTAATTCACCTTTCAAATAAAAAAATCAAAATCAAAATCGGTTCATCCGTTCGGGAGCTACGATGACACACACAGACACGTCAAACTTATAACACCCCGTCGTTTTTTCGTCGGGGGTTAAAAAGAAACAATAATGTATCAATAATTAAATAGTTATGTGAATATCACAATCTATGAGACAGCTTTGCTCATCGACACTCGCACGCCGGTTGAGAGTACTACAGACCTAACCTTTTTTAAGAACGTCACCAATGAGGCGTCCTGTTTCGAAGATTTCGGTGCCTTGATTTTATTCCACTCACTGCAAAAAACAATGAAGTGTTGCAAAATAATATCGTAGAGGTATTTAAAATTTCAGAATATTAACCCTTTTACTGCAACACAAGTGGAATATATTCTAAGAACGACAAGCTCGTTTCTGTTATGGCTATAAACCATTTTATTTCCATCGAATGTCATTCCCGTAGTAGTTTATGTGAGTTTAGGCGCGTATTATTTATAACCACTGTTCCATTTATCATGCAAAGCTTGTAAAATAAAATGAATGATATTAAGTTATCGTTTTGATGTTCCGATTTTTAAGTGCCATTTGTGCCTATTTGTAACTCGTTGTCATTTTAGGGTTAAAATATATCAGCGTGACAGTAACTTCGTTTTCAGTAGGGAAGTTATGGCGATTAAAGACCATACTATCAGAAATTAATTTTATTGTTGATTCAGATCCATGTGTTTGTTTAATCATAGGTTACATATACATATATGTGATATCCGTTCAAAATATTAATTCTGAAATAGTGCTAGACTATTCTTACGGCACTTACAATGTATAAGGGGTTATTTTTGAAAGACGCTTTTTAGAGGTGCTGTAATTGAACCGGGCACAATAAATTAGGGCGCAATACACCAAGCTCACATGTTATATTAATAAAATGTTATTTCCCAATTGACTGAATTCAATGAAGCATGGTAAAATTGTGAGCACAATTTAAAATTAAATATGAATATTGTGTCCTGTGCAGCAAATTGTTGGGATTTACACCAGTATACAATATTGTGTGTCTTTCCCATATTCTTAGGAACTTTTGTATAAAAGAATTACCTCAAGGGACATATTATACGTCTACCTAACCCTTCATGGTATACAAGCGTAACGGTATGCCATATAGTTACTACTGCGAGAATAATGTAAAAATAGAACATTTAAATGAAAATGTAGAAAATACAGGTACCTGCGGCAAATAAAATAAATTATTATGAACACCTTACTTAATTATTTTCCAGACCTATCAATTAGCAAAGCTGGTTATGCGGGACGCAGCTACCACATAACACCGGCAAAAATACAATTCTACATAAAAAAGCACAGCTGTGATAATCGGTCACATAAAATACGAATCGACAAAACCGATACTAGCAAAACCCATCCATAATAAATGACAATATATCACACTTTGCCGATAATTGAAACATAGAAAGCATTTTACGGTGACCATTTAGTACCAACCTGCCAGTCCTGCCAGTCCTGCCACTAACAGTTGCAAGTAATGCTCCGAACATTACAATCAATACATGTCAAATGGACGGGAATAATAAAAAAATATAATAAAATAATAGCACGAGTTGAAATGGTTCGAGGGAGGGTTCCGTACAATATTGATAGTGATTTTGAGATTTAGCTTTATTTTAATTTCAGCTTATTTTGGGCTTATTTTTTTACATCTCTTATTTTTTTTAACAGACCAGCAGCAGCGGAATAACAGATTTTATTTATTTTTAGGAATTGGAACATCTAGTTATTGTATTCTTTTTTAACGCCAGTAGAATGATATGCGAGTTTTCTAATAAAATATACTACATTTTGCTAGAAACGCACCCACAAAGAAGCGCGCTCAACGCATAAGACTCTATATGTATACCGGTGTATTAAGTGACGCTGTGAATAAAAATGACAAATATAAAGAATTCTCAGAACAGATCCTTTTGAAATTGAATTGTGTAGGTACAGCAAAAAAAGCTTTTACTGAATTTCATTTAAATGGATTTCAAAGTAGTACTATATTTACATCGTATTTATCACTAACGCGTAGTTGGATGAAAAGTTGTTAACATAAAAAGTTTTATATTTGAATATCTAAAATTCAATATTATACGCCATTCATATCAAGGTTAAGCAGAGGTGTACCGAATTACACACGTAATTTACCAGTACGTTCTTAATAATTAAATCCCTTGAACGTAGGACTAAAAAAATAAATGATAATTGAAAATATTTTCTAAAGAAAAATCATTCTAAAAGTTTAATGGAAAACTGTCTCACAATTTTTTTCGTGGATTGCTTTAACAGTAATAGAAAACTTTTTCACTTTTGGTAGCGCACCACTCACTTTTTTATTGCTTTTTGTTACTGAACCCTAGGCAGGCGACGACAACATTCGTAACGCTGTCGCTATTGAGGATCGGAATACGGTAAATGATGCCATTAAATTCAATAATATACCGCAAGGGAATGACAATGTTGGTAGATACGAAAGATTTGTGGGGAGCCATACTGTTTGTTGTTGGCTCATACAATGTTTAGGGTTAATGTGTTTACTTTTTTAGAACGGTTGCTGCTATTATATTATTTGACCTTTTTTTTATTTCATGATATCGTTTCTATTGCATGATTGTTTTAAGTTTTATTTCTTAGAGGAAGGCCTAAATATACCTGCGAACTACGATGGAAAAATAAATAGGTAAATCTTATAAGGCATTCAATAAGGCATTGGCTAGTAAACGTAGTGACCAATTTCCCATTGCCACTTATCTTTATTAGAGGAATTAATTAGATTTTTTTGCAGTATTTCTATACAAAATCTGTCAAATGTAATTTTTTCTCTTAGCACGATTGAATAATCAGCCCTTAATATAAAAATAGATAGCGGAGATACCGTTATAACATTTTTTACATAATAACAAAATTATCGTAAAGCTCATCGTTTATTTGATAACCTAGGTTTGTCAATAACTGAAAATTGGCTTTTATTTCCCTGCGACCCGGTTAAGCAGTTCATTTATTATCAATTTGTAGCCGATATTGAATACCCAGATTAACATGCATCCTGATTCCTCATTCATAATTGGATTTTGTCAGTTATTATCAACTGATGAGTTCTGTTAAAAATACTATCAATTGTCTCGATATCATTATTTCAAAATACGAATATTAATTCCACTTTAATGATCAGGGACATAACAAGCTCATCTGCAATTAATACAGTTATCGAAAATATTTATTTACATTACTATAAACAGACTATAAATACCTATAAATTGCCGGATCATATTTAAATGCTCTGCTCATCCTCCAAGGGCAGCTGGATGATAATAGTAATTTTGACTATTTACTGCATAGTTGCGAGTTCTTGAGTTCGAATACAATGTACCTCTGACTTTTAAATTTGTAATTCATGCGCTTATGGATAACAATTACTTACTTTCATTTGCCTAAACAGTGAAGGAAAACATGCTCGAGAGATTTTCTTTGATTTTCTTGAAATCTGTAAACTGGAGTAGACAGTGTAAGACTGTTGCCTTAAAAACTGTGCCCGATTACACTGGGATAGGAAAAGTTAATGATGATATGAGAAAAATTTATGAGGAGGCGACATTAAATAAATATGTGATAGTTATATACCTAATTCAGACTGTAAAAAAGGCAAAGCGATTTCATATGAAAGGTTATCTAAAGAAAGACGTAACAAATTGGATCATAAGGTTTTATCTACATAATCAGAATACTTTCGAAGATTATTTCACATCAAAAAAGATACGTAAGCTATTTTGAGATCCCTAACACAGACTTTTACTGTGACCCAATCATCTGAAAGAAATCTAGACCTAATAATAGCGAGGACTGATATCCAATCTTTGATTCGATAGTGAAGAGTAAACGAAAGTTTAAAAGGATCCTTCTCCAAATCACTTTCACTTTGTTTGATTTACAACTTTATAGACTTATAGGTAAATCTCTATATGATTTTCTGCAATGAATTCTTAAGTCTTTTTTAGTCTGTAGGTAGTATTTTGTAATAATTCATAATTATGTAAGTCTCAAATTCGATTCCAAGTCACGCGCCTATCATTTTTCTAAATCATGTACGTGTTAATAATTAATTATCGCTTACTTAACGGCGAAGAAAAACGTCGTAAGGTAACGTGAGAGATTTTCTCGGCAGCATTTTAAATCTGCGACCTATCTCTCTCTCTCAGTTGGACAGTAAAAGTAAAGTTTATGACGAGTACGAGTAATACGTCATCACGTATTCTCACTGTGCGCTCTACGTTGCCATTAGAATTAGAATTGCCAATAGGTTCAGGCCAGTCCTTTCTGGACGTAGCGTCCATGTTCTAGTGACAAAAATAGGAATATCTTTATGCTTTATTTATGGGATGTACTAGAAATAGTATCTTAATAAATATTTCACATTTATCATATTAGTGTTATAAGCAGTGATATCAGCAGTGATAGCCTAGGGGTGTGACCACTGGACTGCCAAGTCAAAGGTCTCGAGTTGGAATCCAAGGCACGCACTTCTGACTTTTCAAAATCATGTGCGTAATTATCACTCGCTTTAAGGCCTTAACAACAGTGAAATGCCGAAATTCAAGCATATTCAATTCAAAATGTCTCGATAACTGTTCATTTAATCGGTACAGAAAAAATATATGTGATAGGTAAGGCTTCGATAGATTTTTTGACTTGAATTTTTTTTCATTTCTGTGAACTACTTTTTAGGAAAAAAATCCGCAATGACTACCTATTTTGGTCATAATTTTCAAATTCATTGCTTAACGGCTGAAGCTATTTACTTCGCTTTTACGTACAAAAATAGCTCGTAAAAATATCAACATTTTCACTTGAAAATATTATTTTTATTTTGCATTTTACTAATGAAAATATTCATTTTCCTCGAAATTGATTGTATCCACGCGAGCGTACCCTGCTCCTTCACCCGCGCAGTCCGTCTCCGGACGTCTTCGAGGGTGGACCGCGCGCCGGTGTTAGAGCGACTATTTTAAAATACATTTTAAGATTTGAAGGCTTTATACTAATTCGTATTAATTTATATTAACAGAAATGCTTAGTTTAGTTAATATTTATATATTGCTGGCTGTAAATATTTTTTACGCAATCAATTCATTTTTAAAGTGCATAAAGAGTAAGATTGCAGAGTGGCAAATCTGATATGTGCCGCTCCGCACTTTAGGCATAAAAATATTACTACGCCGCGCGCCTTATTCTTATTTAAAAGTAATCGTTTGACGACGTCTGTGGTCTAGTGGTTCAAGTACCGGACTACTAGGTTGTGGGTTCGATTCCGTTCCGTTCCGATTCGACACAAACATTGTGATAAACTTAAGTGTTTGTGATTGTCTGGGTGTTTCTTGTGTATTATAAGTATGTATTTACAAAAAAAGTATATACTTATATAAGTATTATATCCATTGTCTAGTACCAGTACAACCTCTGCTTAGTTTGGTACTAGATGGTGCTGTGTAAAAATGTCCCAGGATATTGATTAATCTTATAGTTACTTACCGCAGGTACTTATCGCAGATTTTTATCAAGTTTTTATTTATTTAGGTATGGCTATTCAAAAAACCACATAGGCGTCAATTTTAAAGGTAATTAAGGGTATCAAATCCTAAGGTTCCTTAGGGAATTGGGATAAAATTGCATTATTTCTTTAATCCAATACGTCGGACATATTTTTGAAATGTAAAATTTTGATATGGGTATCAAATTCGCGGTGTCTAAGCTGATTATGAAAATAAGCTTTATTTCTAAATTCAAGATGGCGGATATTGTTTTTTAATTTTTATGATATGGTTATCAATTTTGAGATTCTTCAGGGCGCTGATAATGATGAATTTAATATGATATTCATATCAAATTTGTGGTTTGTGGAATGCTGAATACGAAAATGGCATAAGTTTTTGAATACAAGATGGCGGACATTATTTTTTTATTTAATATTATGTTATGGAAATTAAAGATGAAACGTATATACTAGAATAGATCAAAGAACTTTTAAAATACTCGATCCACCTAGTCTCACTGTGACTATGGGTACCTACGCGGCATCCGAGGCCCGCTCGAATTGAGCAACGGGGCGCGGCGAAGCGCGGTACAGTCATTTGAATTTGAACCCTATTTCTATGCACATAAAAGTAACGCGATGCGCACTTGTGTCGTGCAAGAATATACTGTCTTTTTTAACTACGCTATAGTATTTTCGCCGTTGGTTGATATGCCTGACAATTCTCATTTTTCCGTGCCGCACATACGACTTTAAACAAATCTATACTAATATTATTATAAGGAGGAAAGATTTAATTGTGGCTCCGAAACTATTGGACCGATTTGAAAAATTCTTTCAGTGTTAGATAGCCCATTTATCGGGGAAGGCTATACGTTATATATCATCTCGCTATGACTAATAGGAGCGGAGTAGGAATGAATGGTGCAAAAACGGAGGAAAATAACATAAGACCACGCGGGCGAAGCCGCTGGCGGAAAGCTAGTAATAAATAAACTGGCAAAAAAATAAAAATGTAATTATTAAATTAAACAGAAACCCCGACTGCGTTAAAAATCGGTACTAACTAAAAATCTAAAATCTAGCAATATGTAGGTAATGTCGGAAATGAAGTACTTACTTGAATGTTGGAAAATGTATTCAGACCCTCGTCACTAATAAGAAAATTTACTTACCTTACACAGGTAATAATTGAACTTACCGCTTTAGGCACTTAATACCGTGCACATGACGTGACTCTCAGTGATGCTTAAACATAATAGGCAGTATTCCAAATAATACCACTTATTCTCTCTGCGACTCTAATCTTTGAACTATTCGAACCCGTTTCTAAGCAGTACAGAGCGTCTCCGCTAGATGGCGACTTTTTCAAATTAGCTCCATTTTCTCAAGGTCATTCACGCATGTTAAGGCCTTAACGGTGAAGGAAAACACCGTGAGGAAACCTCCATGCCTGAGAGATTTTCTCAACGGCATGTCAAGTCTGCCAACCCGCATTAGGCCAGCATGGTGGACTATAGCCTAAATCCTCTCATACTGAGAGGAGACCCGTGCCCAGCAGTGGGACAGTATATGTTTTGATTATTTTATTTATTTAAAATATTAGTAAGTTTGCAGTGTATATTATAAACCCCGTTTGTATTTTCATCAGCAAGACTATGGTCTAATCAACAATAATAAATATTATAAGTACCAATAAGGTAGGACGATTACCTATACGAATATATTATACGCACTATGAATCAAAGCAACGAGCATGACCAACACCACTTAGATATTGGTAGATACTAGATATACCTCTTATAATAAAACAAATACACAATAACACGAAATACTGATTAGCAAAGTATCGGAATAGGATTACCAGCTCTTAATAATACAAATCTATTTACCAAATAACTACGAAAATGAGAATAGAAATTTGAAACAATATTTGAGGGACCCGCACGTTCCCATTACAAACACTCGGATGTTATGACAAAAAGCTCTTTACTGCAAAATAAATAAAGGTCCAAATTAACTAGTATATTTTATCATTATTACAATATATTTAAACTAAAGTTCGGGGCCACTAGTCACTGTTAAGCTTAAGCCGGTTACGTCCCTCCCTATTTTCTGATGGAGATTTATGTCAGGGGATCAAAAGTTTCCAACCCGCACACTATAATGTTCGCGCAATCTTTTATAAGCGTATATGTGTGCGCGCAACGCGTCCGCGAGGTACGCTCGTTTACAAATTTTGTTTTGGAAAATATTATTTAGTTTATTTATGAACAATTCGCTGTCAGTTCTAATAAATAAATAGCCGTTGTAACGCTGCTGTACTACCAAAATTCATGATTGAGATAATAAAAATATATGTAACTTATGTAGTGGTCGTAACTTTTCGTTCGTTTCATAACTACTGGTAATTCATTTTCTCATTAAATGTTTAATTTTAGTGATAGGCGGGTGGTAGCTGAAGGTTTACGAGACGCAATTTATGGCGCTATGAAGTGTTGTGCGCGACAGTACGTACGGTGCAATGTGGTACGTGCTTGCCAATGCCATTAATAATGTTACTGGAAGGCGCCCAAATGTGTCTTACTGCCAAGAGGGGCACATGTTCTTAATACAGCCTATTTAGAGATTTTTTAAACATAACATTATTTTTACTGCTTTCGTTCCCTCAAATACATGATGCAGCATAAAGTTTTTTTTTTCACCTACATTTAGTACTTTTGCTCCTCTTTAACTCTACTCATGTTGGCACAGCTTACTTAATTGTACAAAAATGTTGAAATATAGGGTAATCAGGCTTTACCTGTTTCTTGATATATCGTACCTACATCCATTTTCATTCCATGACCTTTCTAGTATCTTTACATCTGTGCAGCCGTTTTTGCACGTGTCCTGACTTCGCGGCACATCCCCATGTATTTACTCAATGTTTGGTGCTATTTATTTATTTATGTGCTCTTTAATGATTGGGGGCGCTTTGATTCCGACGTATTAAAACGACACGAAGGCCTATTATTGTTTTTTGTGTGATGTATGCGTGTTTTTCTTTTGTTTGTTTTTTTTTCTGTTGAGTCACTGGAGTATACTTGTTCGTTCATAGAATATGTAGTAACGTACATTAAACATTCAGTCTTTATAGACATGGTTCACAAAGAACTCATTGCAAATGTATGGAACGTTAGAGCTAACAATAATACCTATTTGGTACTGGTAGACAAAAAAAGAGTATCAATAAGACTTTTTTTAAATGTGGACTTAGATATCCTCCTATATGGTTTACAAAAACATTTTAAAAGACCTGAAACAATTTGCCCCGCTTGGAAATCGATAACGTGACACAGCAGCTAATATGGCTCAGCTCAACCAATGGCTAGTTGTTAATTTTTCAATTGTAAGTTGTCAATTTTGGTTCAGAAAATTCTATACAAGTAGAGTTATTGGCGAAATTATTAGTTATTGGCCATTTTAATTAATGATCTTAATTAAAAGGACCAATAACTAATAATTTTGATTACAAATCAGCTAACGATTAAGTGTATAAGACAAATATTTGTCAGCAAGAACTAAAAGACACAAACATCCACTTCGACAAAACTGTAAACAACAATAAATACTAAAAAGCCCCAGTCCATCAGTCTGTCCTATTACGCAAACACAAACACAAACACAGACACTTTTCATATTAATATGATGAAGTAACATTAAACTTAAAAGTTTCCATCTATTTTCGTTCCAACAAATCACGTGAGCAACTCAAAACTCGAAATGTTTTTACGAAATTACCTTTTGACAGACATAAATGTTATTCTTTCGGCTAGTTAGTGTGCTACAGAAATATAGACCTGTCGGCAGTATTTGGAAACTTTACACTGAAAAGTTGCAGAGACGTTTCACGAACGAATTTATTACGTACGAAAATAGTCTAGGAGTTCCCACTAGCAGTTGTTTGGAATGATGCCTGGTGTGATTTAGCATACGCGACATAAATCTTCATCAAATCATGTCTGGAGAGTTCCTGCTTTGTTCGTTCCCTTTGTATTACGGTACGTGATTAGTGGGTTGTTTTTTTTTATTGTATAATAATACATTCCCGTAGTTTTGGGCCGTACCCACCCTAGATTACTTTGGTGTCCACCACAGAATTTGAGGATTACAAGTCTGTTCCAGAAAAATGCTTCAGCTACGAGGATGCTGATGAAATTAAAATAATAACTTTAGCCTAATTAATTGAAATATATTCAGAAGAAATGGGTAGGAATAGGATTAAGTATCTAATAGTAAATCATTAATCTCTTGTTAGTCTAATCCTATCTTAACAAATTATAATCGGAAAAATATCCAATTATTTTATTAATCTAACAAAGTCTACACGCGTCTGCTCAGTTTCGGGAGTAAACGCAGACTTTCTTAAGCTCCAATAATCTGGACCTAATTCCAGGATAGATTAACAGCCTCTATCTTTCACCATGGTATATATTGCTAACATATTTTTGTATCCTTTGACAAATGTTATATTTCCCTTTAAAAATAATAAGATGATACATTATTTCGGGGTGTATCCGAAATGATGCCTTTTTATTTTATGTGCGGACTATCCTGCCGTATCGTCTAATACGGAGCTGGAATACTAACAACTAAAAACAGCACTTGCCTTCCTTGCTATATATCCACGGATTTTGGATCCGCAACCACGTCGAGAACATCGCAGATTCTCGTATCGTACAACAATGGAAACGCAGCGAGTCGAGTCATGACATAACTCACCAATACAGCTAGTTATGGTACAATAAATTCATTTGGTCTGTTAACTTGGATTTGTTGCAGCACGTATTACACACATTTTAAAATGATTACTATCATCCTTTAATGACGTGCCTTGAATGACAAAGTTAAGTAAGTTGTTGCAACCCTAAAAAATATTTTAGGCAGGTATCTCTCCGTCTAATGAATGCCCAGGTTTCTCAAGCTAGGTACTGACTGCTGCTAAATTGTCATACCTAGATGTTAGATGATCTTTAAGTGTAAAACTTCACATCGATAACGATAAGACTTTATCTGTCTATCAGTTACTTTTCATCATCTTATAGTCTGAGATCAAAGCCATTGTGTATTTCACACCATTAATTTATGGTTTGCCTTACATAAATTATTTGCATGCAGAGCACATTAAAGCTCTTCGGAAAAGTCCAATGAGTAGTCCTATGAATTTATAAATTAGTAATAACATACATACCATACTGATTTCAGACACTTACGCGAATTCTAGACATTGAAATAAAACTACTTTTTACGGATTTTATGTGACCATGGACGCTGTAAAGGGTCCGAAACGTCGGGATTAAAATAATATAAATACATATAACGCGATAAAATCCGTAAAAAGTAGTTTTATTTCAACATACATACCTTCACGCCTGTATTCCCCAAAGGGGTAGGCAGAGGCGTACTAATGTACACCTACATTTCGCCGGTATGTTTTAGTTCCCATGTAATAGGGGACGAGCCTATTGCTATTAACTGGGCACAAATCCAGACTCCGAGCTGTTATTGGGAATTTCACAGAAAACCCAACAACACTTTGCTCGACCCGGGAATCGAAATTAGTAATAAGGCTATTATTATACATTGTTTCACAGAATTACAACTATCGATTGCTGCAAGCCGCATGTCTGTACGAGTACATATTTAATCACTATGTGTGGGTGTTTAAGCGCACAATCCCGGATTACGCTCAAACAAAGCCACTGCAGTATTATCAACGTTGTTTCTTCATAGCTTAATCTGTACGGACAAAGGCCCATATTTTGATCGAAAAATCCTTTGTGTATCACTTCATTTTCAGCGTTTTATTTTGTCACTGATAGTTCGGTGAAGCTATGGATTCGCTTTTATATTTTTCTGTTATTTTTAACAAAGCGATTTGATTAACGCTTCATGCTTTTAACTGGCTACTCAGGAATTATGGTGAAGTTATGGTTATGGTTATGGCATGTAAAGTCTGCCAACCCGCATTAGGTCAGCGTGGTGGACTATAGCCTAATCCCTCTCATACCCAATATATGGGTCAATTATGTTGTGACATTTAGCAATCGCTAATAACAGATTGTGATACGTTTTCATGGTGTTGGGAAAACTAAATCAATGCCCGTAGGTGAACTAGTATAATATTAGTATTAAATGCTCGTAAATTACGATTATTCTGTTAAATTCTATTTGGTTCCACTGCGAAGCCTCTGCACTCTTCTTCTTCTCCCTCTCTGTTTCTGTTAAAGGCTAGGGTAATCTTTGTAGACGAGGTCCAAGGAGGTCCTACGGGTACGTCAACGCTAAACCCATCAAAACGTGTTCAGCTAATCAAATGTTTATTTTAAATACGTTTTTTTTTGTGGAAAACACAAATCTTTTTCAATTTCTTTATGCAAATCTTTTTCCTGATGAAGGAAATTATAATCGTAGATTCATTTTTAAATAAGGAAATTGATCCATGGTCTTGACCTTAATCAGAATATAACTCTGGCGTTTAATTTAGGCCACTGCTGGTAAAAAGCTTTTGTTTTTATTCCTGGTTTACGTGCCTGTTGTTTTAATCAACTAAAGAAAATTCTACACTGCTTCTTTTTCGTAGGGTTGAGTGATAAGTGTATAGAACAGTTGTTTTTTTTCCCGATTTCAGGGTTGATCTTATAGTAAAAGGTGTTTAAAACGATGAGTAGAATGAACCCTTATTTATTTCGATATATCTATACTTGATCGTATGTTGAACACTAACATACTAGCGCTATACTTCTTTAAGTGATTGGTTCAATTTAACTTGTGAGCTGAATATTATAATGAGATTTTTGTGAAAAGTGAATTTCTTTGTTGTTGAACTGTAGTAATATATAATGTAAAAATAAGGTTTTTTATTTAATATGACAAATAACTCTAAACAATATTATATTAAGTGTTGTATTGCAGTGTTCAGCCATGTTCAGCTATCAATGACGAGCCCGTATTGAGAGCCTGCATCTAATCTGGCTCGGTTCTCTGAATATTGTCGGCAATGGATATAATACAAGCAATATATACGACGTATCAAGACATATAATATTAGTGAAATTATGCTTTGAAGATAATTCTGCAGGTATTAGAGTAGTGAACGTTCTTTGATAATATAATGTTATTAAATTTGCTTGGTAATGTACCAACAAATACCAGAAATATTTCGCCTGTTACCGTAACTGAATGTTGTGCCGTAAACGCATACCACCTAAGTTCTAATAATCTGATATTATTGCTGATTAAATTCGTGCCTGCATGTGATATTAGAAAGAAAGAATTATGCAGATATGTATGTGCGTAACTAGGTATATTATACGACTTTGTTGGTGCAAGCAAGCAAAAGAAAAGTTTGCAACAATCTTAACCATTGTATTCTAGTTTCTATCTATCCCTCATCACCATTATCATCTACCCACTTGTCTTTCCCACTACTGGGCAGCAGCCTCTCAGAATGAGGGGTTAGGCTATAGTCCACCACGATAGCCTACTGCAGATTGCCAGGTTACACACGCCATCGTGAAAATCTCTCAGGTTTCGTCACAGTGCTTTCCTACGCCGTATATGCGCGTGATAATTAATAAAGAATACGCAAATGATTTCGAAAAGTCATAGGGTGCGTATAGGAAGCATTATGATGATATCTACAGATAAGAAACCTTTTCTTAGGATAGATAGAAACTAGAATACAATGATACATGAATATGTGTGAGTAAGTTTAATTAAAACATTTGTTCAGTAGTTCAAGCATGAGTCACTTGGTAATTAACGAAAAATCTAACTAATCGTTACCGATAACCAGCCTTCGAGTTTCACGATACTTTTACTATCCGTCACAAACTCAAGTAACTAACTAACTACTTAAAAACTTAACTATAACTATTCGAATACTCAACTTAAAAAACTTTTGCTAACAATTTTTAGTTCTCTTGACATCCGCCGCAGCGCTATCAGTGTTCCATACAAAATAATTAAAACTCGATATGATTACGCTTGAGCTACTGAATATTATAGTGTTAGTGGATAATATATAACAGAGTTATGAAATTCCATGAATCGTATAATTTTGGTGACATTTATTTATTAATTTATTCAATTAATTACTACGGATCCACCAATTACAGTAACTAAAGAAAAACTAAATTTATTAAAATCTACAAACCAAAGCAATGTAAATAAAAGAAGGTAAAAAACACTTTCATACCTTCCTCTCACAGTACTTCTGACATACCAATATAATCTTCGTCCACTCATCCGCAAACAGATCGCCTGTTGGATTAGAATCCAAGAGATCGTTTAGCGCGGCCAGGGTGTGAGGAATTGGCGACATGTTAGTGAACATCTATTGCTGTTCGTAGCGTTCAAGAGGTCATCGGTTCACTTGGTTATTATCTATGCAATTTATATCAATATACATTGGGAGCACTATGAATTTCCGCCAGGACGTCAACCAATGCTCAGTGTGCCCATTGCACCGTAATTGAATCACAATATGCTGCCAACAGCTAAGTACAACACTAGATAGATGGCTAGTTATATATAACCAGATACGATATAGACGAGACTGACATTGTATAAAAGAATGAAGATAACACGCTTTTGGCTGTAAAATTCGTATCACCTGATATTGGATGTGTTGATGATGGAATTTTTGTAAACAATGTTGGAGCAGGAACAATTAAAAAAAGTTTTTAGACTCTGTGGATGAACCTTTTTTGTCACAAAAGTTTTATAATAGAACCAAACAATGTAGCATCTACTACATCATCATCATCATTATCATCAGCCCGTATTCGTCCACTGCTGGACGTAGGCCTCCTTTAATGAACGCCACAGAGCTCGATCTTCAGCTCTTTTCTTCCAGTTGCTGTCAGCTACCTTCTGCAGGTCGTCAGTCCACCTGGCTGGCGGGCGACATACTCTACAACTGCCTAGACCCGGTCTCCACTAAAGAACTCGTTTACTCCAACGATTGTCGGTTCTCCGAGAGACGTGACCGGCCCATTGCCACTTCAGCTAACTCTTAATAAACACCGAAATATAAACCATCACACCTGTATTCCTCGAAGGGATAGGCAGAGGTGTACTAAACTACAGTTCGCGCCAAACTTATTGTCCGAGTTGAAGTGAGCACGGGATAACTTTAACCCGGCCGTAAAAATCGGAGAAATGAAAATATTGGATAAAAATCATATGAAGCGACAGCCTACGACTTGAGCTTTCATTTTTATTTATTACTAGCTTCCCGCCAGCGGCTTCGCCCGCGTGCTCTTATAATTTTTTCCCCCGTTTTTGCAACATTTTTCATTACTACTCCGCTCCTATTAGTCGTAGCGTGATGATATATAGCCTATGTTACTCGGGGATAATGTAGCTTTCCAAAGGTGAAAGAATTTTTGAAATCGGTCCAGTAGTTTCGGAGCCTATTCATGACAAACAAACAAACAAATCTTTCCTCTTTATAATATTAGTATAGAAGTATAGACAATCCTATAATTTTGATTCTCCGATTTTTACGGCAGGGTTAAAGTTAGCTCGTGCCAATTTCAACCCGGACAATAAGTTTGGCGAGAACTGTACATCCACAGTTAAGTCCCGTGTAATAGTGTCAAAAGACTTTTTGACATTGACCGGGCACAAATCCAAACATTGAGCTGCTACTGGAAATTTTTTAGAAAATCCCAATAACACTGCCCGACATGTGAATTGTAGGTACTCCGACGAAGATACGATTAGTAGACTAAAACATAAAAACCTATTCAAAAAATTTTTATTTTTCGTAGTATACGTAAAACAAACGGGTCGGTTTCAATAATCAACTCGAAAACCAACTCACGCTACAACATAGATTGTATCACAGTAATTGTCGTTATACGCGATCGTTTGCATGAAATAATGCTTAATTTCAATTCCGTATGCATTAAGTACATGTAAACTTGAATGGGGCACTGCCAATAAACTTTGATACAGATCGTTACCGTGCCACCAACCGGGTGTAATACTGGGGTGCATCGATAACCCCCTTATATTGATTATGTTATTATATTTTATTATCGAAATTTCATTCGTCACGCTTACTTCGAACTTTTTTTTGAACAATTCAATCGTACACAACGCCAATATTAACATACTGACTTCCAATAAAACTCACTCAGTCGTGCGCTGTGGTGAATTTTGCTTACGGGTCACTTACGTCTGCTAGTAAAGTTGCACAAATTGTTACATATCGAAACGAAAGATTTCCTTATAAATGTTCACGTGAAAATAAAACACGAGATACAAGATGAGAACATATTGTGGCGAAAGCCGAGAAAATTTTGATTTAATGTAGAACTTCCGTTACCGCGAACGCTCTGTAGTAAAATTTACGATCATGTTTACCTTACTCGGATGTAAGTTTGTTTATCATAGAAAATCGAAGGGAATCGTGCATCCCCGGGCTATGAAAGCGGGTAATTCTGTTTGTATACCAACAACCAATAAAACTTGAACGAGAAATAAAATTTTGTTTGATAATAAGTTAATAAAACACACGACTTCTGCGTCATTGTTTGCTATCCGTTTCTTTACACATTTCTATGTAAAGCTTTTGACTTTACCTTAAGTGGTAGTATAAAGATGCTGTTGATTTCTACGAAATAATCTTCACACCCTCTTTGTTAATCATCATTAGGAATTTGTCTGTAATTAGTCTCCCGAATTCCTTCAATGGATGTTTTGCTTTCATTTAAAGTTATTTTAAATAGAGTTTTTATGAAAGAGATTATTTCTTCATTAACCAATCATAATAACGTATAGTTAAAACTGGCCTAGCCGCGCTGTTGTATCGAAACTAACGTGGTAATGATGAAGATAAATTTACACTTATGTCACGGGATAACCGACGTTAATTTTGAACGTTGTTGCGTGTAGCCCGCTCCTTAATCTGTGCTCCATTAACAGGAACCATTAATCATAGTTTTAATAACAATTTAACCCCAACTAGATTAATATATCTTCATTTATTCACATGTTCGAACGCGGCGAGTTGAACTTATCAAACTTTTATCATTCAAATTTCACAGAACTCGTTTCATAGAAAATCGAAGCCGCAACAAATGCACGCATTCTCTTCTACACGTCGTTCCTATTATAATGAATTCAAGTGCAACTGTTACAAATGTAGGATTCGGCTTTTGTTGTTTACCCATTGTATACAATTAAACGTGGAAAGATGTAATAATCTCGACTATGTCATTGTGTTTTTTAACTGAACAGAGACACATGCGGGGTCGTAATAAATAATAAGTGCGGTGCAGCTACGCGAACATTCATGCCTTACAATGAATTGAATGTCAAGTTTAAACGTAGGGTTGTCCCAAACTTAGTTAAGCGTGTGTCGTGTGCGCAACGATGACTAAAATTCAGGGTGTACCCAATATTATTTATTACAGTATAATATTTTGCTGCAGTCCACCGTTTATGGGACGGTATTTTTTACGAATTATTTTTTATTAACGGCCATAACGGGTCATTATATTGCATTGAAATGATGGGGTTGTAAGTAATTCATTACGACTGTTTGTTATTCTCACGGCCATGTTTATTTTATGAGAACAATGAGAGAGTATTGTCGTCATATTTAATGTTCTTTTATTTCAATCATATACTTCTACAAAGCTTTTTATTGACAATTATAAATATTATAGATTTAAGAGTAATGAACAAAGACCAATAGTTGAAGCATTTAATTGGTAGACTACAGTCATAAGAACAGAATAGAATAGAATCGAATAGAATACTCTTTATCATACACCAAATACATTAACAAAGACAGAAAAGATTAACATGCTGACGTTACTTTTGCTCGGATTACCACAATATACTCGTAGTACAATAAACTATAATATTCTTAGTTTTACAATATTCTCAAATTCAAACAATAACGTTAATAAAACTTTGATTAAAGTATCTATCGTACTGCTCACTAGTTTTGTAATGCTCAATGTAGAGAGAATTCGAAACTTTTAAGCTTGGCCACACAAAATATCGGTCTTAGATTCAATGGCAGCTGTTACATCAACATTCACACACAAAATATGCCAACTCCTATAATTATAACGCCGAACAAAACACATAAGCAGCAACAGTACATAATTAACCAACGATCACAAACCCCGCTGCTCTAATCGCACTTAATAATGTAACAGTAAATTGGCTGAACAACCTCACGAAGCGAATTACTAGTCTAAAATTACCACAGTCTCTATAGTAGGGGGAATCACAGCATGTAAATCGATTGTATCGAAATATTCCAAATAGCAGAAACGTCTCCCGGGGTCCGAGGCCTAAATTATAGGTTTGGCCCGAAGCTATTTAGCTAAATGTAACTATATTCGCTAATAAGTCGTGTCAATTGAATACTCAATTCGCTTGCCATATGCTGAGAATAGGCACCCTGTGGGACTTTGTTCGATAATTTTTCGTTCGAAGAACTTTAGTTAAGCGATCATTTATCTAATATCGACTGTAACAACTTTGTACATGTTCAAATCGAGTTTTATAACAACTTCCTTAATAAACTGATGGTAATTATAAATTGAGAAAGTTTTGAGAGTGAAACGTACTTACCAAATTGAGCTACTTGAAGCTACTCAATCATTTCTTGTATTGGATACACGCTATATTCACAGATACAAATTGCTATCATCAATGTTATCCGTGTAACTTCTTTACGGAGGAAGTGTAATATAAAAAACGCTACATACGAGTACCCAAAATGTTCTGTAACTCCTATATATTAAAGTAGTTAGTAGTAGGTACGCCTCTATGTACGAACAAACAATGGAGTCTACAATTTACTATTAACGAAAACTCGGGTAAGTAATACATGCAGAACATGTACTTAAGCTCTATTATCTCCACGCCATGGATTTAATGTCTTACTTCCTCCAAATATCTCAATTGGACTGTTTCATTAAACCTCAGTTTTGCAGTTACGCACACTACAATTTGATGTGTCGTGATTGTGTTAATGCTGTGCTGTTATGCATGTGTGCGCGAGGCCCCACGCACAACGGGCACCCCTCGCGTTTCATTAAATACGTTTCCGCATATCACGCACTATGACATTTCCTTTAGTAGGGAAGTGCATAGCACTATCGATATCGATAAACCAAATTAAAATCAACCATCACATAATACAAAATACTAATTTGTAGCAATAAAAACGTTATTTACGTGTACTGTATTAAACAATGCGCGCGTTAAAATAATCAATTTGAGTTTTATAGCGTCCTAGAAACGCGCAATAACTTAGAAATCGATTATTTCAAAGTATTTCTGAAAATAGCGCACTTACCTAACATACATATTATTTTCATGTCTGGCAATTTAGACTGTTTCAAATTTTGGTAACCCACATTTTAGGTGTGAACATAAGTTATTTCGATAATAGTTTTAAGTGTAAATTGTGGTAGCTTTAGTGCTGTGTGGTTAAGTTAGTTTCAAAAAGTTTTCACGCATTAGGCCAAGGTGTCATTTCTCTTTAATTATAATCGATATTTTTTTTGTAATTATCGATTGAGTAAGCTTAGAAATAATATAAAATGAGGATACATTTTTGTAGTAATGTGTAAGTATCGATAAAATTTAAATCGATTAATCTTTAACCCGTCTCTTATACGTTACCATGGAAAGCTATTTGCGGGTTCAATCAAATCCACAGAATGGTAATATTATTGGCTTGAAACATTTATTTGGCGTCAGAGTTAATTCGTTTCGACCAACTTTGTTAATGAAAATCAAACGTCAAAGTTTGGTAACGGAAATATGTGAGAACATTCGTTCTACCCACGCTTTTATTGCCTGTGTAAAACATAGTGTTAAAGCAGTGTGGAGCCAATTTCATGGGACTATTTTTTATTTTAATATTATAACGTATATTTTTAATGATCTTGTGTGATCCAAAAAGAAACATTTATTATAGACAGTTAATTACTGATAGTCATCCTCTTTAATATTTCAACTTAACATACCGCCGTGTATTCTTTCGTGTATAAAAGGCTTAGGCAGAGGAATGTTCACCCACAGTTTGCCGCCGGTCCTATGTATTGCGATCAACGGGATCCAGACTACGAGCTCAACGCAGGAATTAAGCCCAGGACCTCTAGCAGTCTAGTCTCGCGCTTGGGAACACTAGACCAAAAGGACACCGCTATTATATTTTACTAAAGGTACCTTATCTATGATCCATTATATTTGTAATCAATTTCTTTTAGTACGTTAAATTTCAAAGATTATAAATTACTAGCGACCCGCCCCGGCTTCGCATGGGTTTGAATTTCTTGTATTTTGTGTACTATAATATGTATGTATATTACATATAAAACTTCCTCTTCAATCACTCTATATATTAAAAAAAACCGCATCAAAATCAGTTGCGTAGTTTTAAAGATTTAAGCATACATAGGGATATAGGGACAGAGAAAGCGACTTTGTTTTATACTATGTAGTGATGAAGTAAATCTGCTGGTATCTACCCATATCAATGTTGCCCTGTAATCTCTGTACCAATATAAATAAAGTTTCAAAATTAGGGTTCAAACAATACGTGTATTTCGTCACCGATCTCAGTAACCATAGCGATTACACACGCCCAAACAACATTATCATCCCTATATCAGTAACCGTTGTTGCGTACACTATCGGGGGTTGTCTGTACCACATCGGGACTTTACAATGCGTTTATCTATTCACTAAATTGGTTGCCATACAGATTTCGGGAATAGTTTAAAATTGTGTTCCCAGGCCGTTTGATTAGTATGGGTTTGTAGGGCCGGTCGGTAATTCACTCCCCCGTTTCGACAACCCTATTCCGACCGTGTGAGAATTACGTACTGTTCGACGCGTTTAATACGTAATTACAATTTCGCTTAATGATTTTTCGTGGGTCGGTTAGTAGGAATTCGTTTGAGCTAGATTGTTGAGCTTTGGGAATTTAATTGGAATGAGCGTTCGATTTGTGGATAGTAACAGACATGATTAAATTTTAGTATAGAGCATTGACTTGTTTTTTAGTATCACTTATCCATATTGTCAAGAAAACACCGATATTCTCCCATACTCATGTTTGTATAGTGCCAATCACCACACTCTTGTAGTCTTGTGCCAATCGCATCCAAGTTGGAACTTGGAACCCAGTTGGCAACAATCCAGTCGTCCGTTTATTCCATCCCGCTCATCTCGAAATTTCTTCTTTTAATCCTTGACTGCCACTTGGTGTGACCAAGTGACAGAAGCAGTCCATTCTAGATCTATTTTTTCCACATAATTTACTCTAGGTACTCCAATTGAGATCCTTTAATTTACTCAGTTATTCATCACCCATTTATGGATACTAAGATCATTTCTCACAATTTGAAGCATCTGCATCTTATGTTCCATAAAGACTGAATATTATCACCCTTAGTCATAATTTTCACTGTCAGGGTTGCATTATTCTCAGTCTTGAAAAATTTTAAGGATAGTACTTCATTGCACACCGTCAGGGAAGGAGGCGCCTAGGAGCTAAAAGTGCGATTGTGGTACTTTATTGCACGTTGCCAAGGAAGTACCTACCAGCAAAATTTTCATTTTGATGAAAGAAAGCTAAATATGTACCTTTGCATTTTCCTCAATAGAACACAGAAAAAACACATTAAAAATATAGGACGTTATTTTTTGACGTGGAGTTTTATTCAAATGTTTATTAAACTCGCTGCTTCAGTCATCTAGTTATCACAACCTCGGCTAGGTATTAAGAGTAAGGTCTTAAGTCCTATGTTGATCTCGGTATATGAGTCTTACTACGAAAGCTCGGAGTTAAGATACAACATGTGTGACCGGTTATTGGTTAAGGCCCCCTATTATATGTTATTGTACCTCAAAATCATACTGGTAAACTGTGGGCATATATTATTATGAGTATACCTGTGCCTAACATGATAATATGATGAAGACATACCATCACGTCTATAAAAGATTTATACAAGTCAAAATCAACGAAGTTTTTTTTTATCTATTATCAAGTGCCAGCACAATTGACCACATTTAGAAACACGATACCTGGAATAAAACTGTTAACGATGTTACTATTTCTTAGAATCTTTTTGGTATAAAAATGTCTATAAACAGTATATTAAATCGTAACCTATCATCTTAAAACGTTTTAAAAACGTATTTAAACTATAATAATACACCTTAAGCCAATAACTCGTTTCTTAATAAGATGTAACATTTGTACGATAATAAGGAATTAATTCAGATGTTTGAATTGCCTTAAATCCCAGTTTATGGCCTATAAAAAACGCTTTGATAATTAATAAAGTTTATAACGTATGTGTAACAATGTAAGATGTAGAAATCATAGAAAATGTGGATTCGGTTGGATCGTAAAAATGTTGAGACTCGTTTTATAGCTTCATGATTTGAGAATGTATGAGGCGTTGGGTGCTAATTGGACCGACGAAGACCACCAAAGAAGATTCCTGTCGTCAAAATCGAGTTCGTAATAATTCGTGTGACAATTTACGTTCTTGATAAGATTATAATCTCGATTTATTTTATTCTCGACAAGTTGTTGAGATAACGCCTTGTACTGACGAAGCTTCATGTCAACAACTTGCTTTGAAACACAAAATTTACATAGAAGCATACTTACATATAAACAAATGTGATCGACCTGTATTTTTATAACATCAGTTAATAGCCAATTTTGCCATATTTTTACATTCTCATTTTACATTTCCTAGCTTTCAAAGACATGTTTTGTTCTTTTACCTGAAACAGACAGCAGCCGGTGGCTTTACTATTCCGAACGAGACTAATTATTGTTAATTTATGCTATTACAGCATCATATTAAGCCTAAAATGACAGTTTTTTTATGTCACTGGCTAGTCTTTTCTAGATTGACCTAACAAGGTTCAACATGGAAAATGGTGGGCTTTTAACTTAGGATAGTTTATTTAGGTCTTAGATTAGCATAAATGAGAGTTTGCTGATGACCTAGAAGCGATATCTTACTCAAACATATTAAGCTAAAGAGGCATTTTCGCTTAAAGACCAAAATTTTCTTACAGCCTAGTAAGAAAATTTAGGTCAAGAAAATGACTTCAGTGTACTATCGTACATAGAGAAAAACTAGACAATCAAAATAACTTTAAATCATCAACCAATTTACTGTTTCGCTGCTGGGTACGGTATCCTATCGGAATGAAAGAGGTAAGTCCACCTCGCTAGACACCTAGTACGAATAGTAGAATTCACAGACTAGGTAGGTACCTATAATTTACAAACTTGCATAAGTTTCCTTATAATTTTTTCATCGCCATTAAGTGCTACTTAATGATACACATGGTTAAGAAAAATCAGATATATACGATTTCGATTCAAACTCGAGAACAATTGACTGAAAATTTGCCCACCAATGCATTTAGCGAATGTCATTCTTTATGAGGTTTACCTTACATGCACGCTCAGTAAAACCTTACTAATCAGAACACTTCCAAGTCATTGTTGATATTGACAGCAAAGATAAGTTTAAAAAGTTTGAGCAAAGTAGGTAATTTTAATCACGAGATAGCTCCAAGTCCATAACTCGCTGCGTTTCAATATTTACATGCACGGAACGAGTTCCGTACAGTCAATATTAGGCTTGCCATACAAATGAATACATTCTGACACAATAGGGCTTCCATTTTGACCGCTGCGTTTATGTTTGCACAGACAATTCTCGCTTCACCGGCTTATACCACCGAGTATTAATGTTGTGGTAGTTTCTTTATTTTATGCTAGCCTGGTACCGCCAGCAGTTATTTAGTGAAGCTCTTCATTAGTTGTGAGTGTACGTTTGTTTAACAGTATTCCTTAAGTAGTGTTTTGTTTCCTTTGCATCATACCTCTGTCAGTTACAGTCAATTTTACTGTACTAAAGAAATTAGCGCCATCTAGTAATAACTATTAAAACTATGCTCAGCCGACCACGGCCGAGTCATAAATCGTGGGCATCCAACTGGCGGTCAGGCCATTAAATTGTAACTTAACCGCACTGACATGAATAAGCTACCTACGAACCTGCTCTGAACTTGGAAATTTTTGGGGTATTATGATGATGAACTGTTATTAATACACTATAATACTCAATTTGAAAAAGGACATTAAATTTTTTCAAGTCGGGACATTACAAATTGAAACTAAAATAAGGGTAAGACGGTAATTTCTGCAAGTTTCGAAAGACGAGAGAATATTCAATGAATAGCAGCACTGATTACGGAAATACCTAGTCAATGAAATACAATTTCTTCAATACTATTTGTTAACGTCACTGAAGTCAACCAGCTAAGTGCATCCAATAGCAGTAATAACAACTTCAAATAAAACTATAAACTAGTTACTAATAATAAAATAAAATAAATTTACTAACTAAGCGCACAAACTGTAACTCAATAATCCGAAGTCATAAATGTTCACGCGAGCGTTAAGATGAGGTGTTAACTGATCTAGTTTGAAGTTTAACTAAAGCAGGTGCTGCAAAGTACAAAGTTGTTGGTACAAGTAATCAAACTGCAGTGCTGCGGCACCACCACGCTCAGCTGCACTCTAATTGGTTGATAATTTATGAATATTAAAACTTCCCAATTTGTTAACGCCCCACGCGTTAAAAGAAAAGCAATATATTGTTTCTAGTTTTGATGTTTCACGCCATAGACTCAACGCTGTAGATAATTGTAGTTTTATTAGAGGCACACGCTTTCGTTATTTTTGACACTTCAAAGTGTCACCGGAAATTTGACATTAGTTTGAATTTGAACGTTTACCGGAAAACACTGAGTTGACATAGAAAGTTATGACGTTTCATAACGGAACGTAGGTGCTTAATTTATGGAATCTCATAATTTCCGAATCTATTGGGTTCATAATGGTTTTTAAACCCTTTGATTTAAATGAAGTGTGCGACAATTTATTCATAAACTTAATTCAGTTATCATTCTTGCTTTTGTGCAACCATGTCGGTTGCCAGTCTAACATAACATACCATCACGCATGAGTTCTTCGAAGTATTAGGCAGAAGTGTATATGTACACCCACATTTCGGCGGTATGTTTATGTTCCACTAGCTTCCCGCCAGCGGCTTCGCCCGCGTGGTCTTATAATTTTTTCCCCGTTTTTGCTACATTTTTCATTACTACTCCGCTCCTATTAGTCGTAGCGTGATGATATATAGCCTATGTTACTCGGGGATAATGTAGCTTTCCAAAGGTGAAAGAATTTTTGAAATCGGTCCAGTAGTTTCGGAGCCTATTCATTACAAACAAACAAACAAATCTTTCCTCTTTATAATATTAGTATATAGTATAGAAGTATAGATTATGGGGCGAGTCTATTGCCATTAACCGGGCACAAATCTAAACTAAGAGCTACTACTGGAAATTTCGTAGTAGTTAGGCTTAGGACCACTAGGATAATGAAGCAGCGTCTAGTCTTACCAGAACTGAATATTACTGGAATATCATTATTTGACATCACTATTGAAGAGATATGATTAGCTACTGAAATAGCGTATCAGAAACTTTATTACGTGGGAGTGCCGAAATCATAACTTTATATCTGTTGCTAGAATTCCAAACTTCTACACAATCAAGTAAAATCATTGTAATGGCGAATCTCAGTTACAAGGAAGACAAAATTTTACTGCCGGCGTCATGGAGAAAGATTTTCAACTTCACAATAACAGCACAAAAATAACAACATTAAAACAGAATCTAAGATGGGAAACAGTGATTCGAACCGCTTGTTGCGACTTTGCAAAATATTCATCGGAAGTTATTTTTAATGAAGGAAAAAATCGGCGGGCGGGCAGGGTTCGAACCTGCGCCTTCTGGTTCGGTACACCAGACGCTCTGACCACTATGCCACCGCTCGCCCTGCTCGCCAGTCGAAATCTTCCTCCACATTCTAATTTACGTCTTAAGGTTTTCCTTCATTAAAAATAACTTGTAATCTTAGCATGGAAAATGCTTAAAAAAATACAAAAAGATATTCATCGGAATTTATAATTGCACAACTTTTTGAATGTAAAATTAGTTACTCAACACGATTATTACCACTCTTCGTTGCATTAAGCCCTCGAAATGGGACATTAGTAGCCTATTTTACTAAGAACAGGGTACACAATTAAATTAGTAGGTAAATGATTGTTGATAAGTAAATACAATACAAATAGTTAAACTAGAAAAAAAAATTATATTGATTTTGTTAGTGCTTAAAAATGAATTTTCAAATGTTCTACAAATAATGAGTTCTTCACTTTCATTACGATTTGAAAATCACATACATACTTAATCTAATTTATAACACGCTCTATATGTGGGAAATCTCAAATATCACTTTCATACCTTGATGTTTATGTAGACGGATTAAAAAAGGTTTCCATCATACGAGCATAATATTATTATTCCTCACAGTTCCTCAGAACTTAGGGTGAAGCTATTACTCATCTTTTTCCGCGTCGAGGGCTCGTTTTTATTGCTAGACGTGAAAAATACCAGAAATTTCATCCGGTCCGTTCAAAGTGGCCGGATTAATTCAGAAGGCACTTATTTCAAATTGGATTTCGCTCGAGCCCGCGACTTCGGCGTCTGCCTCGCGTCGCCTTCATTTCCTTTTAATAGTGTCCGACTTGTTCTCTCTATTGGTCTCCTTTCGATGTCAATTATGTGCCAATTGATTGGCACAAAACGTTTATTTAATAACGTTTCCTAAAGAAACATTTCGGCAAATTCTATTCAGAAAGCCGAAATATTGATAAACAAATCTATCATATGGGCCGTTGTATATTCACGCCTGTAATTGGCAAGCCGGATAGACAATGATGAATTTCAGATATATTGATAGATTAAATATGGTATACAGATAATATCAAACCCGTCCATTGGAGTAACACTAAATTGTTGAGTGATACGAACATAGGTTATAATCTTTTGTCTGTGGCCACTGGACCGCAATGGCCGGCTATAGCCAAGGGCGAGAAGGGTAATCGGTCAAAAGATACGGTTCTATCCCAATCGATCACACTCTAATAATGTTTCTACCCTACTTTATCCGTACCATATAATAGGTATTTTTTTTACTGAAAGTAAGAGAAAATAAGTTATTTTTAATGAAGGAAAAAATCGGCGGGCGGGCAGGGTTCGAACCTGCGCCTTCTGGTTCGGTACACCAGACGCTCTGACCACTAAGCCACCGCTCGCCCTGCTCGCCAGTCGAAATCTTCCTCCACATTCTAATTTACGTCTTAAGGTGACGTAGCGCCATCTATTGTTAAGATGCTTCACAACACGATTTTTTCCTTCATTAAAAATAACTTGTAATCTTAGCATGGAAAATGCTTAAAAAATACAAAAAGATAAGAGAAAATAATTTATAAATAAACCTAAACACCAAAAAAGTTCTCATCAATCAATTCAATTTCCAACGGTAAGCAATTTTAATGAATTTAAGGTATTTCTGCCTTACCGCAAATAATATATCAACATATTTTGTAAAATATGCACACACTATGTTCTTTGTAGGCTCATCTCATAAAGTATGTCAAGATCGTTGACCTCAGTCCTATAAGGGTTCTCTTTAAAACTACATGCTTTACCTAAGGTAAAGATAAATAGCGCTTCTGTTTATTCAAGTGCTCGTAGGTGGCACTTGAAGGAGCGAATACATTAACTTTTCATTGCATTTCAACATAAATAATTCGACTTCTTCGAGTCGGGAGACTCTTTAGCGTTTGTTTAACTGTGACCAAGTAAATTGACTGCTGCAGGCTGAACGAGTGGATGGTTACAATGCGTTACTAACTCTGACTACGCCTTTGTTTTGTCCAAACATGTTTCAATTGTTACTGCATGTAAATGTTGTTCTCGATTACCATTAAGAGCAGCCACGGTTACAACAACGATGTTGAAAGTCAGCTACGAATACTGTAAACGTTAATTGGACGTGAAACAAGACACAACTTAAACTGACTCATTAAATTGTCATACTAGAATAGCAACGGATATTTCGAAATTTTTACCTTTAGCTAATTGACAGCTAGTTAATATTTCCGTAACATTCCAAAAGGGTAACGTTATTTTAAATTTCAGATAAGCATTTAGCATTTTATTAATTGAAATCCATTGTACGAGTTCTATAATAATTAGTTCATTACAATTTATTACATTTTGATTTCATCAATAATGAAAACATTAAGCAATACAGCCTAGAGCTCTTAAATAATATGTGTCAAATAAATAAAGGCCTTACCAAAATGATATCTCAAATTAATGTTTCTCAAAATCAACTCAGAACATGACTTAATTCTTGATAAATTAGGTATTAACTGTGTCCGAAATGTAATTAATTTAGTATTTTTGTTTTTTCCAGTGCATCTTCGGAGCGCACTGCGTACACCTGGCTGCCTGACACCAGGATCGAATTCTGCTCTCCATACAGTCGGCGAAAGAGCTCCAACTCTACAGTCTATGAGAGCGACTGATGGTACGAGCGCTTCGACCAACTCGAAGAAGCTTTGCTTTGATCACGGACACTTAAAGTGCGAATCCCTGTACTATGAAACTCTTGAGTGACATCAAAAATAATGTTGTCTCGAATACGATGTTGTACACGGTTTTTCCTATATAAATAATTGTGTTACTGTTTATCGTTATACATAGATCTAGTCATTGTATATATAGTTATTCTTTTTATATAAAAAAAAATCTTGGTAACAATTTTTATGCCATCCATTATGTAATTAGATGCCGAGCTGTGTAAATTTTTATGTAACAAAGCGTACCTTTTGCATTTTAAATTGCAATCTAACAACGTGCACTATCCGCAAGAATGTAAATAAACAATGAAACTAGATAAAGAGGACTTACCTCCGCATGTAGCTTTTACTGCTAGTACATTCGTTTCAACCTAAGTGGCTTCAGCAATATTGCCAGTAGATATATCCCTACGATTGATTCAACGGCAGATAAGAATTCTGCAAAGTTTGTCCCGACGAATCTTTGCGGAGTATGGAATATTTTTGCTCATAAATTTGCTAATATAACCGCGTCTACTTCGACCAGGCTCGATGAGAAACCGTGAAAACTTGCTCTTACTTGCCGAAAATGAATATTTATGACGACCAACGAGTAATGCGCCATTTATGGACAAAGTTGGAATGTTTCATCCACTTATCGGACGTAACTGAATTGCGAAATTACAAATACTTGCTATATATTGGTATTTATATTATGAAAAGGTTAATTTCGGTACGAACGGAATTGAATATAGAGTTAGTGTCCATTATTCATCTATTTGATTAAAATTGTCTTCCTTTATTTTTAGGCTAAATATATTCTGTCGAAATGTAAAACATGGTGTATATAAAAGTTTTGTATACTTTCGTAACCTATTCATTTAATATTATGATATGCTATAATTCAACTTTGTCGACAAGTCTCTAACTATTAATGACGTGTTAATTACAACTTAATATTCCTATATCTACAAAATACGAATTTTAATAAAATGTAACTTTAACGTTAAGGTACAATGTAATGTTAACTTTGCTGTAAGTTAAGTCACCATCGATTGTTACATAGTGATTAGATGTAAGAGTAGATAGGTAATTGATATTTGCTGTGATTTATTTATTATTTTTCTAAAGATTTTAATTCATGTAGCATTTATGTTTGCCATAAGCAATTAGATATAAAAAATAAATATAAGATTTATTTTTATAATGTAGTTGTCCCAGGTTTCATAACACACGATCCAATGTATTGAATAATTGTACAAAACATTCTTTACTATGTAAATATTTTCAAAATTAGTCATAAAATTTGGCTTTTAAGAGTCTTGTTTTTGATAAGTAAGTTGTATTATGGGATGCTACAAATGACACGGAAATCAAGGCTTGATATAGAACGTGAATTGTTGACTGTAAAAAGTATAAGTTCAAATTTTATTTTTCATAAAACTATAGATGCTTCATTTATCTTCTAATTTTTCAAACTTCTATTAAATAGTCAAGATCCTGCGAGTTGCCTATTCCTTCATTACTTTATCTTCTTCTCTGTATATCCTTGACTATCATAACGTCATATGTTATATTTTTATATCGATAGCTGTATTCTATCTTCTTAAACAATATTAGCTCTTAAATCTGTCTTATCTACATTATTGTTATATACTATAAGGTCCACATACTCATTGATTTAGTTGCGCGACAAAATCAAATGACTAAAAGCAGTCATATAACAAATGAAAATCATCATCCGCACTAAGTCACATTCATATTGCGAATTTCGCGTAATTCCGTCACAAAGTAAAATTGAATTTGAAAGCGTTCCACTAGTAAAGTGTTTCGTATGTGCCCGATACAAATGTTGCGAAATATGTATCCCCACTTGTGCCCTTGTGCGGACGATGATTAAAACCATTCACAACGCACATAAAATAGCAGTGATATGCAAGTCGTATGGTGTGAATGTTTTGCGAATAAAATCCTGTGTGCAGTTTCGTTTTGAATGGGGCTATACGGCATCGTGCCCTGGCCCTACTCCAAACTGCGGTGATTCTCGCGTTGAAAATGTTGGGAGCTCCATATCATTAAGAGAGCTTGTTTGAAATTATACCGTGATAAAATTTAAACTTACAAAACGTTTAGAAAAATATTGATTAAGATATATTGACACATTAACATATAAATTAAGAATGATGCTCAAGTTGTCATCACTCAGGAGGAAAGTTCGAGTGACATATTATTATTAAATTTTCTTTTCTGTGCGTAAATGGTATGAAATATTGAACTTTTTATGACAGTCGCTTGAAGTACTTATATCACTTCTTAAGTACATTTTTCGAATATGAAAATAAAAAATATGTGGTCTAAAACTTATAGTTCAAATTCACAAGTAAACCACGAATGCACAATGGATTTCATTTGCATTAACGCCATAAGAGAATGAAATTTACTCATCACAGCATGCAATTAAAAATAAAAACTTTTGATATTGTCGCGAACATCTAGCTATCTTTTTGTATATAAATAAGTAAAGCACAAATTAAACTGTAACTTTTTCATAATTTATTTTCACCTCTAAATACTGTTCATTTGTATCGAATGATTTTCATAATGAAACACTGTATTCATTGATAAAGTCGTATCATTTAAAAATAAAACCTTTATTAATAACTTTACGGCCCACTTTTGTCATTCTTAAATTATAATTGCAAACACCAACAGACATGAACGGGACGTCCTTCAAAAATACTGATCCCAAAAAGAATAGATAGCAATGATGGTGATAATGACAGAGTAAGTAAATATATTCTCTGCAATCAAGCTATTTACAATTACATTCCTGAAAAAGAAGAAGAAAATCACGCTATCACAGACTAGTTTGATAATATTATTCTAACATGGCACACCTGTTTATCAGCACTAATAAAACTACCATCACGCCTGTCCCGGAAGGGTTAGGCGTGATGGAGGTGTACTAATGTACACCCACAGTTCGCTGGCCCCGTCCCATGTAATAAGGGATGAGCTAATTGCCATCAACCGGGCACAAATCCAGACTCTGAGCTGCTACTGGGATAATTTCACTGAAAAACCCATCAACACTTAAGAACTCCACATAATATACTATACAAATGTTTGAATACAAAAATACGTGAAATTGATGTAGACATCTTCTCAAACAGTCTTCCAAAATTCAGAAGTAAAGTTATTGCATCGTTTAATCCTCGTATATCTTGAAAATAAATGCTCATTATTTCTTCAATTATCGTTATTTCCTGTAATCTCGATCATGTTCTGTATGTTAATTTTTTACTAATATAACTTAGATTTGTATAAAAAAAAACAATATATATATATATATAATATATTTCTCAGATAATACTGTCCTTTACCATGCCGTGGCAACTTGTAAGTAAAACAACACTCGCCACTTATCTCCAAAACATGTTTGGAAACTTGTAAGCATTAGTGTATGTTTTGTAAGTTGCTCAAAATAAATAAATAAATAAATAGCATTAGGTACCTCAAAGTGTAGCCATTACTAATGCAGATTTCACACCCCAATAAAACATATATTGTTATACCTCCACAAGTAGGTAATTGGGTTTTCTTCATATTACCGTTAGCAAGAGTCAACTCTATAATTCCCAGGGGAAACTAATCAAGTGTGGTATAAATTCATGACCAACCACAGAGCATAGGATTACAACACTAATTAGCGTGACTTCCTTCGCAATTCTGTTTCATTCGAAACGCAGACCTCGTTAATATCTCCCGTGCTTAACTAGATGCGTTAAGGCAGTAAACGTTTTTCAGCAAGGCACACAATTAAAGACTGTGTCGATATTTAGTTTTTTTTTTCCTAATGTTTTTGTCGTGCTAACACAGTGCCACCGGCGTCTTGAGTCGGAATTGGGGAAGTTTTTGTGATGTGCCATACAAGGCGCAAGTTTGGAACGAATCGATCTACGTGTTTCGTATTACAGAAGCTTTGATTCGCCGGATAGGATGGGTTTATACTATAAAGTGCCAGTAGCGCATTAACTTATCACAATTTAACAATTTATTATGAATATATTAAACATTGCACATTTAATGTACAAAATTACAAACTACCCAATATTAAGGATAAAAACAAAACTTGGAATCAATTAAATTTCAATTGTAAATAAAGTATTGAAAAATATTTTTTAAGCATTTTTGTGACCCTTAAAAGGTTGCATCATTCAAATCGATAAATATAATTGCCATTATAATTATATTACACATTTATAAAACACCCACTATGCGATGACGATGTTTTAAAGAAAGCACACAACACTTACAAGTATAAACGCAAACATACTGCCAATTCAGAAATTCATGAATTGAATGCTTGTCGACGTACAGTATAAAGCGTTTCAATCGTAAGCGTCATGGTCACGAAGCGTATTGAAAAGTTTCACCTGAGTTTATTTGAGTTATTCGATTACGAGCAGTCGGACTCAGGAAGTCTGGAGGTGGCATTAATTCTGAGGATATTGTTTGGACAACGGCAACGGTGAGCTACGTATGGGAATAGGTAAGTTTACGTAAGTAAAATTTTATTTGAGAGGTGGTTTGAAGTTTAAGCCTTTGTGAGGTTTAAATACCAACTGAAGCTATAGCTATCATGTCTGCCAGTCTTTCTATAACTAACTCTTTTGGCACACTGCATAAGAAAAGAAAGGTAGCCAATTGTTAATTTTACAGTTTCCTATAATTAAATATCTTCACGAGTAGGTTCTCAATTACTTCATAAATAATCAAAAATAAAAATATAGAGTTCCATTATAAGACTAAGCCGATATTGATAAAACTTAATACGTCAACAGTCATAATACCTCAGCTACATTGACAGTTAATCAATAGTTTCAGTACAATTACCAATACAGAATATGAGAGGAAATTAATAAGCTTCATACAAAGTTTATGACGGCAATACCTCATAAACAAGAGGCATAATAAAACTGTTAATACAGTAGCAACTAATGAGTATAGTAAGCTTTTTAGTGTCGATGACACTCAGAACATCATTAGGTACACACCGGAAATTATTTAGAAAGTTCGGGAAACTTAACGTACCTATTAATTATCAATTTCCTGTGAATCTGTTTATGTTAAGCTTCCACCGAAACTCTCAAACATCCCGGAGGTATCGGAGTATTAACTAAATTTGAGAGTTATTATGACAGCCTATTCTTAAGCCATTTACTGCCATCATTTCCGATTTACCTACTACCTTAATAAACATTTATGCGTGAAGGGTATTTCATTACACGCTAATGTCTGGTAAATTTGACGCAGTATTTTTTTTACAAACACCATTTAGGTTGATACGTCATATTTATATAAAATATATTTATGGCTATATAAAATTCTCGTGTCACAGTTTTAGTTGCCATACTCCTCCGAAACGGCTGGACCGATTTGTATGAAATTTTGTGTCCATATCGGGTAGGTCTGAGAATCGGCCAACATCTATTTTTCATACCCCTAAATGATAAGGGTGACCCACCCCTATATGGCAAAACAACGTTTGCTGGGTCAGCTATAAAATATATTTATGGCTATATTCATCGCTCAAATTAGTAGTACTAGTAACTAGTATTGATAGTATTGTGCCTTGGTAAGTCAAGAGTGACAACATTCTGATTTATGTAGTTATGTCATACAAAAGAATGTAGATACTGAATAAAAACTTAATCAGTAACAAAATAGTACCTAAACATCTGTAATTGTAAAACATTTGTAATTTGTGAAACATTAAATGTTAACTTGTTACTTACCGAAGAGATAAATAAAAACATACCATCCAGTAGTATGATAGGTACATTCAGACACTAAAAGAACGTGAGATATTTTCGTTAATAGCATTTGGTACTTAAAAGTACCGTCTCCTGTTTCATACAATGAGACTGGACTACTGGACGTATTTACATACTTATGCGCTTCAAAAATGCTTAACAGTATTATGTTAGATATTTGATCGATCAGACCTACCAGGGTTACGAACGTTAGAAACCAATTCTCACGCCAAAGTCAATAACTCGAAAATTTTGTAAACAAATTTCAACAATAGAGTAGCGTGTGGATCTTCATTTCATAATCGATTTGGATTCAAGCGATTTGAAACCTTCATCCACAGACACATGGTAGATAGTGATGACAAACATCACATTAAAATTTCTGGCTACCACATCGTATTGACTTTGCCTTTGTAAACACTAATAGGAAATTCAAAAGTGGAAACCAGTTGAGATGAAACAGTGAATATGTTAATTTTGTTAGTTGAATGTCTGGGGGGAGGAATTTTTAATTCTTTTACATCCTCGTCTGATAATGTTGACCTCCTTGTTCTATTTGCATATGGAAAAACATTGGGAGGAAATATAAAATATGAATGATAAGAAATGTGTTTTTTCATGGAATCAAGCGAGCCTCCTGATGGTAAGTAGTCATTCATATAGACACCTGCAGGCCTGGAAGCGTTGGAAACAATATAGTATTAGAAGTTAAAGTTAAGTAAGTTATTACATTAAATATGGGAGTACTATAGTATTAGGATGATAAGATGACAAGGAAGTAAGCAGCCCGCCTGATGGAAAGCGGTAACTAAAGCATGGATATACTTGCGCGTTGTCATTGTGAGACCTCAGTTCTTAGTCAGTCAATAATTGGGATGATAAGAGTTATTTTCTCAATTATTTCACTTCAAACCGGAATACAATAATGTTAATTGGTAGAATATATGACAACCCCTTGATACCAATCCAGGTGAACTGAGAAGCATTGTTCTACCACCTCAAATAACTATACAATATGGAAAAAAAATACCTACACGTATTTTGATTCAGAATAAACGTCCATAATGCGATAAGATACCGAGCCATATGCTTCGCAAATCTCTTGATATACAGATTATCTCTCAAACGCTAATCCAGTTTTTATTCTCAAAACATACGCCCACAGGCGATATTTTATGGAATATTAAGAGACTGCTTTTGAAAAGGTATTTGAGGTAAGTAAAGCAGTAAACGTACATTACGTACAACCAGCGGTGTTTAATAATAATGTAATAATAAATATCTTGGGACATTTTTACACAGCACCATCTAGTCCCAAACCAAGCAGAGCTTGTACTATGGGTAGGTACTAGACAATGGATATAATACTTATATATTTTTTTTGTAAATACATACTTATAATACATAAGAAACGCCCAGACAAACACAAACACTTAAAATTCATCGCAATAAATGTTTGTGTCCTGTGGGAATCGAACCCACGACCTCATGATCAGCAGTCCGGTACTCGAACCACTAGACCACAGACGTCGTCAATTTATCGTCATTTATTTATTTATTTAATAGGAACATTTCCTCCAACACTAAGCACAGCAAATCGTTTTATCTTATAGAAAGATTTTCTTGCATTTTACGTTTCGAGTTTTTATCAATGCATACGTTGTGCAAACTACATCGTTACATAGAATACTCATATTCAAACTGGCACTTCTCGTTCATATCGTTTTAGCACTAAAGCAATAATAACGTCAACTATAGTAACGACACTTTAAATTCGAATATCTGGGCAATTTCATAAATCTAAGGCTACACTTGGTACCGACAAAACGAGTAAGATCAACCCACACCAAGTAAAATTTCTAAGACGTCATAAATGGTCATGTTCTTTGAATCGTACATTATAATCCAATTGTATTTAAGTGGCTATTAAACTATTTTAATGCATTGTACTGGGTGCCTTTTGTATTTGAGAAAATCATAATATTTAAAAACTTTTTTGGTAAACTGAACCAACAAAGGCTGGAGGCCCAGAGCCGTTGCCTCACGTCCTGGCTTTGCTAACCCTTTTAGAAGGTTTATATATGGACCTGTCGTGTAGCGAAAATAACAAATACTAGTGCGGTTTTTAAGTAGCACAAATCCATCACATTGCTACATTCTCAAGTGAATTCTCAATAAAAAAGTCGTGATGGCTTTACTAAAATAGCTACAATTTGAATCATAGTAATGATATTCTCAACATTAACTGACTTGTTTTGAAGTGAAGGATCCTATCACTCTACATTAACCAACAAAATATAAAACCAAACACTTTCATATTCACACTTTAAATACATATTTTATAAACCTAACCAACGCATTCGAATCCCTACTCTAAAAGGTGCATAAAGGTCCACTTAGGCAACAAGCAGTACTAACAACCCTAGCATACGTCACAGCGCCATTGCCACCTGATGGTGATAGTCGTTAAATGCGTGCCATTGCCGGCGCCCGCGCATTCACTGGAATAATCAAAAGATAAATCACTTCACGGAGATATTGATAAAGATTGCGGTGTTGTGGCGGTTTGTTTGTTGCACTTGCATTAATTGTACGGTGTTAGTTTCTTTAACATGAGTACTCTAATTCTAAGAGGAGACACTTACTCCGAGTAGGACAATCAATTTGATGATGATAAATATGTTAATGATATTTTTTTCTTGATTGACAATGCTATTTAATATTAATGGCAAATTACAAAAGTATGCACCTAAACAATACATTATTGGGTAGGAAAATAGATATACCATCATATTGAAATACACCCTCGTATTAATGACACATTTTGGACAAAAGTCCAAAACTCACTGCCAAATTACTACTGCAAATGATTCTTGAAAACAATTACATAAAATTATATTCAATTACTTCAGGTAATTCTTCTATATATAGTATAGATCATCATGTTTGGGATTCTGAGAGAATCTGTCAGATCAAAATTATTTTCTATGACACGCGAATAATTTTGATCTGACAGATTCTCTAATCTGATAGTTCTGAATGACAAAGAAGTTTTTAACAAAATGCGGTCAAGGGTCAAACAGACACGATCCAATAAAAACCGCCAATCATCGTTCACTAGCCTAAAGCACTACCCCCGGCATGAACTAGTCTCGTCTAAACGCTCCATTCGTTCCGCCCACATGGCATTGTATGTAAAATTGTGTGCACATGTTCAACGAGGCTCGTTGTAACTCGATCGCACTTACATGGCCTGGGACGTACCGTTTTTGGTTGGGCTAGTTCATTGATTTCATGTTCCTTGTTCTATAGTAGTTTGTTTGACAACAACTCATTGTCTTTGCTTTCCCTTACGCTATCTTTGTTGCGAAAATATGTTACTTAAGTTGTGTTCCGTAATTCGATAATAGTCTAATTTATAAAATATAGCTTCCCGCCAGCGGCTTCGCTCACGTGATCTTGATAACTTTTCTCCCCGTTTTTGCAACATTTTTCATTGCTACTCCGCTCCTATTAGTCGTAACGTGATGGTATATAGGAATGGGCTATCTAACATTGAAATAATTTTTCAAATCGATGTAGTAGTTTCAGAGCTTATTCAATACAAACAAACAAACATTCAAATTTTTTCTCTTTATAATATAAGATTATAGTAAATAATTTTAATGGGATATAAATGACGAGCATGCATGGAGAGGTTAATGAACATAGACGAAGCGAAAGTGGTGTGCCAGGATCGTAGCAAGTGGAAATCTATAGTCTCTGCCTACCCCTATGGGAAACAGGCGTGAAGCTATGTATGTATGTATGTATGTATAAATGAAGTCTGCCTATATATATTTTTCTTCCTGTACTAAGTTCTCAAGCTCTATCTACGCTTTGTAGAATGAAATGCTAAAACGGAATACGAATCGATTGCCTTTTTTGTTTTTGCCACACAAAAATTTTAATCAAGAGGAGACTCTTTCGTCATAACACACCATGTCCAAAAGTGTAATAATATAAAATAACTAATAATGAGTTAGTGACTGACGTCATCTCATTTTCTATTGACCCTAAATTGATTGTAAACCTCGATGTAAAGAGAATCTATATCGATTCCGATAAAAAATATTTAAGTGCCGTAAACGTGAAAAATATACGTGAGGTTATCTGATTCAGATCAAATAAAATGTCCAAGACTGTTTTATTTACTGTTAATGGAAACAATCTTAGATAATACACGCTTTAACATGAGAAAAAAATCTAAACAACATTATGATTGCCGTTAATCGATTTTTTATACTTTTTTTACTGGAGCTGTAAACTCCACTGTGTTTAATATGACCACTTCTTTTCATCACTATCATTTCTCAATATCGTCAAATCGACAAAAGAAAGAAAGAATAAGAAATACTGATATAACCAATCAGACACATGAATTAGGACATTTTTTCACCTAGGTTACATTAGCAAGGAAACTTCTTAAATCCTTTATCGAAAACCCGTAATGCAAGCCAATGATAAAGCTTATCTCCAAGTTCGGTTTTCCACTTACACTTACTTATAAAAGCAATAGACATTATTCCCTTATCACATAACATACGTTGGTACTGTTTTGAATCTTTAACCGTCCAATAGCAAAGTTTATAAGTATCGTTGCACTTACCAAGTATAGAAAGTATGATATAGTGTTCTTCTTCAGTGTAGCGGGTGCGGTGTGGTGCTTTATACTGATAGTCGCATATTTCACATTGTGTATTGTTGCTCCGCGATACAAATATGGTAAAGTTTTGAAAACATCACTTATGTTAGTTGTGTGAAATTAGTTTTGATAGTACACATTGTTGGATCGGTGGATGCATACTTTAGGGATGTTTTGCAGTTAAGTAGCGAACTTGCTTTGTCTTAAGGTAGAACTTTTATGAGCAAACAAAAACGTGTTTTCTTTGAAGAAAAGTAAAAGCAGTGATAAAAAGCTGTAGCTTAGAGTTCTCCGAAGTAAACCTTTGCCACATAAAAGCTATAAGCTTTTTAGTACCTTAAATGAGAAAAGGTTTCCCGTGTGTTACATGTAAATAGATAAGGAAAACTATACAACTGCCTCCCGACATCTGCTCGAACATTATCATGTTCTGATAAAATCGTATCAAAAAGATAGCCACATGACAAAGGCGCATAACGGTGTCAGAGGTGAACTTCGTGTATAGGTAAACAGTTTTCAAACTAAACACCATTACCATATCAAATACATTCTAAACGTAAAATAAGCATTAAGTGTCCTATCTTGCTCTAAAACTATATGTTAGAGACGAAGCACGATATTCATTGATGCGAGTAATGCATACATTTGCATATCGTGGTACGGAGCTTTTGTGAAATTTGCATACAAGTGCGGGAGTGACAGATTTCGGTCACATCAATGTTGATTCCCTTACTAACGGTATTTGGGAACAAAGAAGCATTATTTATATTCAAAGTCTTATGATAAACAAAAAGAATAGTACCTACCTTATACGCTGTAAACTTTCGAATAGGATTTTGAGTAATTTTGACCAAGATCCAGGCTAAGTAGTACTGACGGGTTATATGCCAGTTAACTTACTGAGGTATTGAGACAAAACTACAAACGTCTCAAAGCACCTATATTTCCGTCTATTAGATGCAAATAAATGCACCTACCCTATTTTTTTCTTCTGAAAAGTATTTCTATTTAAAATCGTTAGGAAAGAAATATCCTAAAAAATCAATCACAAACCAGAAAACATATCAGTAAGATTGAAAATCTACGGAATGTCGCAGCAATGAAGGTAAGAAAAACTTGTTAATTTCGGTTGTTATGAAAACCGTTAATCATATAGGTACAGTCATGTCCAGCAATAGGAACAGGTTAATAATGTTGGAAAGGGTCTACCTTCTCCATCCTATTATTTATCTATACTAATATTATAAACAGGAAATATTTGATTGTTTGTATTGAATAGGCCCCGAATCTACTGGATCGATTGGAAAAATTATTTTAGTGTTAGATAGCCCATTTATCGGGGAAGACTATAGGGTATATACTATCACGCTACGACTAATAGGAGTGGAGTAGCAATGAAAAATGCTGCAAAAACGGGGGAAAAAGTTATCAAGACCACGCGGGCGAAGCCGCTGGCAGAAAGCTATTTTATATAAAAAGGTACAAGGTACAGGTAAAACGCTTTACATAGTATATTTTTCGGATTTTGTCCGTAAAAATTATCTCAAGGCCATTTTTAGATTGCGAGATAAATTTTGTTAATGAAATGACCTTGACAAATCATCAACATTTTCTTTGAAGAGCGTATTTTTTTTATGAAAAATTAGTTCATTTCTTGGAAGCAGCTGGTACGGAATGGAAATCTTCAAACGAAAAACTTTGACAAAAGACTATGATTAAAAATCTGAGATCAATTGATTGATGAAATTCAATTGACATCTTAAGATCTTTCACTAATAAGAATATTCCGGTCGAAAAAATGTAAAGAATGATTTCTTCTTCAGAAATGTGGAAATGAATTTCGGGAATTATTAATTACTTTGATTTTTATTTTCATAGCTGGCTGGTTCCAAGTTTAAACGATAAATTATACATTGACTAACTAGACCATATTATATCAACCTATCTATAGTAATAGAAAACTGTAAACTGATAGAAAAAAGAATTTCTATATTATATTAATTTTCCAACCAACTTTCAAACTAGTATTTATACCGACAGAAACAAAACATTTTTGAATAAAGAGTCAGTAAAAGAAAGAGAGACAGAAGAAGCCAACAAAATATTTAGGTATAAATTCAGGCAGCGACTAACATCTGCTTCTTGACACTGATTACTTAATAATTATTTATCCGCCAAAGGGTTTAATATGCTAGCTAGCTTACAGCTCCTGCATTTTGACACATTGCGTGATACATTATAACACAATGGGTGTGTTTGGTCCAAAAAAGCGCTTGTAAGTGCTTGTAAGCAAAATGGCAAAACAGTAAGGCTAATATTTAGGCTAACATTCAGAGACGATTCTCAGCGTAAAGTAAGGCTTCCGTATGTCAAATTTGTATTACAATTTGACATACGGAAGCGTAAGTTCATGCTGAGTCTCTTCTCTGAATCTCAGCCTGAGAGACGATGCTAAGCACAAACTTACTCTTCCGTGTGTCAAATTGTAATACAAATTTGACATACGGAAGCATTACGCTTAGTATCGTCTCTGAATATTAGCCTAAGAGCGCTGTCAACAGTGTCAACTGCTAAATCAATGACAGTTAATAAACGTGTCACAGATGACGTTAGCTGCCAGAACACCAAGACCGTTATTTTATATTTCAAATTAAGAAATACCGTGGGAGAGTTGCAGTCGTATTCCGATTTTAATTCGAGTCTTGTGTAGGAAGGAACAAATAGTAAACCAGTACCGAGCCCCAGGTCACGCATCAGTCACGGGATAGTAGCCTCGTACGTCATCTGTCAAAACTCTAACGTTATGGTTTAATGGATTATTGAATACGCCCGTTTTCAATCAACAAGCGGGCGATTTTTTGCGGTGAATCGTGTCACTACATTTTAGTTGTATGATTTGTTTTCTCAGTTCAGTGTGGGCGGTGTGTTGTGTTTAATTGTTTTGATTGATGCCTCATTCAGTGTTTAGCTTTGGTTACAGTATTTTGACTAATAGGCCGTTTGAAAATGTATGTTGAACCAACTTTTGTGTATTATTTTTGGAAATACATATTTTTCGCCCTGACTTAATGATTGGAAACCAAATTTTAAGACTACTGAATCTCTTTTAACTGAATATCCAAAGTATTTATACTTTGGAAATTCACCCTCGTTTTACAAAAAAAAATGTCTAAGAAAAACCTATAGAAAATTGATTTTGAACCTGTGAGCTGTATTACGACTATTTATCATCAATCTATTTACATATGAGAGGTTTTTTATTTCAGGAATTAAACTATCGAATTTAAAATCAGTTAAACCTCTCGAAATAAAGACCTTTTTGTTGGAACACTTTACATCCTTACTTGATGCGAACTGCACAATTGCACACACATGTATTCGTATTCCTTTTAAGACAGTTTCACAATGTTGCAATGCTGTTTAAGGCATTTAAAATGTTTCTCACAACAATGGAAACGACAATAGTGCTCCAGAAACGGACTTATATTATTAAAATAATAACTCCCACGTATTCGGGTTTTCGCGGCTCAATCGCCTCCGATAATACGTAACCAGTTGAAGATGAGCTGCATATCTGAGAAATAAGGACACGAATGGAAGAATCGTGTGCAGCCAGAGGTCAAGAATTACTGGTCGTGTTATCCGACCCACGCACGTTGCTTTATTGGTCGGAATTGCCCCTAAACGTTACCAATGAGGCGTTTGTTGTTGTATATTTACGGCACCTTCAGACTTGCATAGTAAGAGACCTGGCACCGATATAATAAAGTGTAAGATATATGAGGGTCCAGACTCCATGATTGTTGGGTAACAACAGTTTATTTAAGAAATTGGAAGTTTTTACCGTCTTTACCCAACACGGTAAAAGAATCTCATTTATACTCTGCTTTTAACATATGTATTTAGGTCCAAAATGAGAACATAAATTACGTAATATTTTGTTTAATATTACCCGAAACATGGTAGAAATATTTCAGAAATGTATTTTTAACGAAATTACTGCGAAAAGAAATGTAGGCAACAACAGAAAATATTGTGTTTACCTAATTCGTGGCGGAACAAGGATAAACGTTAAAAATAGCAACAGTAAATTAGTGGGAGATTAATATTTTCTCTTGTTTGGCACGTGTAGGTACATATTTCAGCGTAACGAAGGTTTTAATTAACGAGAAATTGATATTTAGTTTTCATGTAGGTGCCCAATACGTTCTTTACATTAGTTGCTATTTTAAGCCTACCGCAAGGTAATATAATATAAATAGAATAGGTAGTTATTTGTAGTTAGGGAGGTAGGCAGTTATTTTAGTCATATTTTCAAGCTGTTCTATTTCAATAAATAAAAAAGCAAAAAATATATTGACAGCATTTTTTTGTTAAAATTATTATTTTAAAATATTTTTTTTATAATGTAATATTGTATTATTACGTGTATGATGTGGATCTCCCTACGAAGATGTCACAAATACTTAAACAACCTTAACTTGAACAGCAATGGATAGCAATGTTGTATCTTCAATTCAAAAGTAACGGTAAAAAAATAGTTCTCTTCACTAAACGTGAACCTAAGTTACTGTTTTGAAACAACTCAAATTATTGAATGCCGCAAAATGTTACATTTGTATTCCCTGTTGTACCTTGTATGGAAACGAAGTCATCTAATCCTAAATTATAATTAGTCACGTAGTTTCCCAACTAATTTGTATAAATAACGAGAAACATACGAAACACAAACTTTACCAAACTTTATTATTACGCCCACCACATTAGATTTAACAAGAATAAGGGTAAATATTCTATGTAAAATTTCCACCTAAAGTACCTAAATACTGTGAAATTAAAGCTATTTCTCTGATTTTAGGCTGAGCCGTAGACAAGTAATTACTCCTGGGAATCGTACGTGTGCTATATGCCGGATTAAATTTTTTGATTAGAAATACAAAAAACGAAGGTTTTAATCAAAATTAAAAACATAATGTACTTACACGTGTAGTTTTTATAAATGGAATTTTAGAACGGGTTAATTTAGGGACCTAGGTTTTGTAATTTTATTTTATTCACTGTTATTTTACCAAAACGGCTTACAGCAATAATTCTGCATGAGCAACTTAGTACTAACTTAATTATTCTTGTTTTAAATTTTCTATATTATGTGTGTTAATGTAGGTACACGTACAGTACATGTCTTACTCTCTCCTTCTTCTAATCATCATCATCAACCCATTAAGTCGTTGTACTCCTGAGCACGGGTCTCCTCTCAGTATGAGAGGTTAGACTAAAGTCCACCACGCTGGCCTAGTGTGGGTTGGCAGACTTCACGTGCCGTCGAGAAAATCTCCCAGGTTTTCCTCACGATGTTTTCCTTCACATACGCATATGATTAAATTCTAATTTAAATTCTAATAGCTAATAAAAATCGCAAAAATCTATTACCTATGTCTTAAAATTCCAACAACACAAAGCCGCCAATGTTTTCCTATACTCTGTAGATAAAAAGGGCATATTAAAATTTATTACTGAACAGTGTTGAGGAATGTAAACAAAGCCAGAAGGGATGTTAATGTAGAACTATTTGATGTTCCGTCTCCTTTGAGCTAAATATTTATTTATGAAGTTCACAGCATATTTTTTAAGAAGCTGTTCTTTGTTGGGGACTGTCTCCTTCTGTGGATACGAGTCGATGTTTGCACAATTTAGTGTGTTTATTATTCTCTGAGTGTTTGTACGAATAGGGATGTAAAATACATTACGTAGATGCGGATCAAAATTTAGGGTGCTGTTTGGTTAACAGAGAATTAGCGGATTTCTATTAAGTATATCTGTATCTCTTATTCTGAGAGATTTGTGCCCAGAGGTGCGATAGTTAATGGGTTGATGATGTTATTTGTATCTGACTGAGGTATTAAATTTTGAGAAACAAACCAATCTCTAATCATCATGTTAACCTGATCAAAAAGCACACGGACATAATCAATATGGTGTTATAAAATTTAAATATTACAATAGGAGATAGATCGGAGACAGGTCAATGAGCTTTGTTATTCAAAGCTCGTAAAATTCTTTAAAACGTAGGTATATTATGTTAGTACTCGTGCTGTTAACTACTAATACATTCAAAATCCGCTGGTTGAACTCTACTATAGTATCACCCTTAACTCATCGCAATTATTAAGACCGGCCGTAGCGTAGCGTATTCACATCGCTCCCCAGTTTCCTCGTGTTTACATTGGCGTTACCATGGCAACTTTGTTTACTAATTGTCCTCCGCCTCTGGAGTGATTGTTTTACGGATTTGAAGGTAGTCTATCCGAAATTTCGGATTAAACCAGATGCAAGTTTCACTGTGCTTCGATCAAAGTCCTAAAGTACCTAATACTTTAACCAGCCGGTCTAATCAAATATTTCAGGAGTTTCGAAGATTCCTATTAGCGAAAAAGTACGTAAGTATAATTATGTATTAATAATATGAATTCTAGATTGGCAAAAATTGGGAAAACACTTTTTTAAGAAAATGTCACATCATTTGAACTTAGATATTAACTTGATTTGAGGAGTTAAGATGAAGTTAAAAAAGCAAACTTCTATTAAAATTTTCTTTCTTTCTACGTTTATATTCCACCGCTTTCAAAAATACAAAAAAAATAAACATTTTCGTCTTACTGTACAAATTGAAAGATTAGGTTATTAGTAGGTTGAGTTACATGATGAGTTTTCTTTGTGCGTCTGCAGTCAGTACATAACGAATGAATATTGCGTAGTTGAGTTATGAGCTTTTTTAAAGGTTTCGCTCAAAAAGAAGGTAATTGAATACAAAATAAATATCTAAAAGCTTAAAAACTGAACGCTGTGGCCCGATAACTATGTAAGTTAGCCAGTCGGCGTCGCGTCCAAAGAAAAGGCGAAATGACGCCAATGCGCTGTCAATCCTTACACCAGATACGTTTTTGCGCGTCCAGATAAATTGTCAGCGTCCAAATATAATTACACAATATTTCAGTGAGTTTTTCCTTCAATTATTGCATTTCGTCGCTCAGACAGCTGAGGCGTTTTGGACATTCTTTTGTAACGAGCACACTGAATTCCAAGGTGTGCTATTCGCAAATGTAACACATGCATTTATTGTGGACTTTAAAGTAAGGAATAGTAAATGCTGTTTTAGCTCAACGTGAGTGTAAAGAAAGCTGGCTAAGTTAATCCTGCGCAACCTTTAAATAAAAGATGATAAGTTATGTTTTTGGGACAAAAGATTTAGAGTGGACTAAGATTATTTGAGAAGAAATGTCTCAATGAAAAACTTGTTGAGTCTTTAGTAAATAAAGATACTATGGTAAAGTACAAGTACCTACTTAATACCTAAATAATTTTCTGTTAGTTTCGTTGAATTTCGGAAAATTTCCTGATCTAACTTATAAAATTAAAATGAGCTACATTTTTTTACGATTACGTACAATTTTCGCCCAGACCAAAAAATGACAAACTTAAAATAAACATTTCCCACCATACAGCCGAAATCATTTCAAAAATACCTAGCAACACTGAAATATAAATTATACTTTTTTACAGCGTACTCATCCTCTTTGCTCCGCGCCGCTGGCACTTCAAAGCACCCGAACGTCACGGCGCATCACGACTGACACATCGACATTGGACGAACCGCCGCGAAAATTAAGCCCCGGGCTTGAAAAAGCCGTCCGCAGTCCGATGCATGCGCAGATAATTAGTGCAAACTCTGAATTGAATAGACTGGGGCTCTCGTGGCCCGTAATTTAGTTGTGGGTCAAATATCAAACGCATATCAAACTTAATTTTCACATTGTTGATGATTAGTTTATAGGACGTTTATCATAATCAATTTATATACAGCCCTATCGCTGGATAACGGGTCTCCTCTCAGAATGAGAGGGATTAGGATACCTAGCTGCCTACCTAGCACTGGTTGGAAACTTTAGGAATTATCCAGGTGGGTTTCCTCATGATGTTGTCCATCACCGCTAAGCGAATAATTAATTATGAATACGCACATCATGATATCAAAACGTCAAAATCAAACTCAAATTCAAACTCCTGACCACAGTCAAACCTTAGTTTGGCTGTACATGATCACATCACTGATGTTTGTTTAACTTACAGGTACAGTCACGAGCAAAAACATGTAAACACTATCAAAAGTGCTAAATCGATTTTCTCCTAAAGTACTTTTGAGATATTCCGAACACAGTATTTACGAACCTATAGTGACATTGGTGCTATCTTAAAGTTGCTATCGTATATTCATAAAAAAACCGCTAGCCCTTTTGTTACTGTACACATGTTTGTGATAGTGACTGTATCTACAGAAGGAAATGGTAGGCACCAACTGTTTTATGGAAATTGTGTTGTATTGTGAAATTATTATCCAAGACATCTATTTATAAAACAATGAAGAGCAAGTTCCTTAAAGAGTACGCAAGTGTTATCAAACTTAAAGCGATTTCTTACAATGTAAGTGTATCGGGTTTCGTCACAAACTACAACGATAATGTTTTCTCAACTTTTGGAACTTGAAAGTCAGTAAAGAACTTGATTGATTACCCCCTAAAATCGTATATTCGTAGTGTTTTGTTAAGAAAACAGCTAGGTGCAAGGCAGTGACATGTTCCATGCGTCAAATGTTAGAGAAGACATGAACGCCCACCAGGTGGCGCATACGACGTAAGTCTATGACGGTATGGACAATAAAATTCCTCAATCATTATACCATTACCAATAAATAAATTTCTAGTTTATATCTGGGATTTCAAAATAAACACCAATACTTAACTAAAAACAGCTGTTAAAATTAGGTATTATGTTCATATATAAGCTCCAATATAACATTTTGGGGTTTTAAAGTATTAATTTCTTCTTTAAATCTGTTTTAGGCATTCAGCTAGGTCATTAATTTTATTTTAGATATTAAACACAGAGATATTCCTTAAGAATTTAAAGACAAAAAAACATTTATTAATTGTGTATAAATAACCAGCTCAACGCTCCACATTAAATAAATTATAACGTATTTTCATCTAACATACGAGTATTACAAACGCTTACATAAATAAGCAAACATACTGGGAAATTTTAATGGTGCATAGATTTACACCCACCCTTTCTCGCGATAAGTCGACGTTTGAATTAAGTGGAGACCCAAACATTTGCCAATTGTACTTCCTTACTGGCTTTATTAGGGACTCTATCGAGTAGAGCGTACCATATGTGGCCGTAAAAGGAGAATGCTCAACTCAATTTGTTTTCCATGCTAAGATGTAGATCGGTGTCTAAAGAATCTACCAGTAAGAAAGAAAACAGAAAATCACTGTCGTTGTCTTGGAATAATTTACTTATAGTAAGAATATGTTTATAATTATAACGATATGGATTAGCCCCTTAACCATGAGTTCTATCGAATGACTTTCGATAGGTTTTTTACGCACCGAAACGCTGTAGCAGATCATCTCATAGCATAGCAATCTCATAGCAGATTTTAGTTCCTTACGTAACTGCTAGAGGCACTGCAAGGGATTTCCTTCCAGTATTTTACGGCGTCGCTAGCGACTCTAGTGAGAAAAGCTCATGGGCGAGGCTCTGGTAAGTTTACCGTACTAACCGACAAGTAGAACCGTATTAGGCTAACAACATCGAACGTTTATATTGCAAATTCAAAAAATATATGTTTTTATAATAATAAAATATAATGTTTAATAAAAAGGTTTGTTTGTTTAATTATTGCAAGAAAGACCAAAAGACTAAGAATTTCATAAATACAATTCTAAAAACATCGTTTCCCAAGGCAACGTCTCGTAACGACGTATCGGTGGAACGGTTGTAAGGCCGCTATATAATTACAATAATCTATTAGAAATATATTTTCATTTTTTTTACGTGTATTGGAGTGGTTAATGATACGATGTAATGAGAGAGAGTCTTTATTCCTATAACTGCTTCTCCAATACGAAATGGCAACGCTACTATTTGGTGACGATATTCCTTTGCCCACTTGAACTTGAATTTATAGAGGGTCTACCCAATATTATACTTACTGGTGATACCGTTTTAGACGGAATTTAAGCGAGCCCTTATTTTATTTGTAAAGTATTCTTTGTGCTTATTGTCGGTGAATTTATAAGACAGTTAACTATATTTTATAAAGATTTCTAATATCGCTTACATTTGGTTAATTGGAACACAACTTTTTTAAGTGGAGGTTTTCTGATGGACTTTTTTTGTGTGTATGTAATCGATTTCGATATTTCTTTTTGCTGTGTCGTGTCTGACTATTACAAATCTCCAATTGCAGCGGCCGAGTCTATCGATTAGGATATGATTGCTACGGTAAAGACAGAATAAAATAATATTATAAAGATAGATTATACTTCTAATCACATCACTATCATCAACATCAACCGTGTGACAAGTATTATTAAATTCTTTTTCTTTTTCACCCTTTTTCATTCCTTCATTTCGTTTTTGTTTTTACTTATTTAATACATATTACACATACTTATAATATATATTTTTCTATATTTACAAGCAGCAATGTATAAATAACATAATATAAACACCGAATATTCAGAAAGACCCAGGAATTCGTTTTATTTCATCCATATTCATCCAAAGCCCAAGTTAACGTGGAAGGTGCTAAATCACGGCAGGTATTAGCAAGCATTATAAAGTAAAGCCTCGTATCAGCGTTTACCGATGTCCCTTTACGGAAGGTCGGTGTTAGCATCAAACATCTTCAGCTAACCCAGTTTGTTGTGTTAAAACTTCTATTCGTATCCCCTACTATGAGACAAAAACGGTTGCATGTACTCACTCATTCAATTTAAAGTCATTCAATTTAAAGCCATTCAATTTAAAGCTGCCTCGGCATAGTGGTTTCAAGCGGCCCTGCTAAGCTTAAGGCCTTTCTGGCCGCTTGGGTACGATTCCTAAGTTACGCTATTGGATTTACTACCTATTGCCCGTGGCTTCACTCGCATCCTAAAAGACTTTTTATATCCCAAGTGTGTGCTATAATACTGTAAAATTTCATCAAAATCCGTTCAGTAGTTTTTGCGTGAAAGAGTAACAGACATACATCCATTATCCTTACTAACTTACTACAAACTTTAGTATTAGTAGGATATTTGAATTAATTTTCGCAACCAATAGTAAGCGCCATGAATGCTAACAGGCCGACCGCAAACGGGTCAATGGAGCCCTTTGATCCAACCTCTCACCTGTCTTCCTTGAGTGCCCTGGTCTTTCGCAGACTAGACACTTTAGCCTCCACTCAAGCCAGCCTATAGCATAGAGATTGTTTACTTTATCTCCGTGCAACACACAATATGTAGACTAGGCGTAGGTACAATAGAAACATCTTATGTAAGCCTCGTTGACAAGCGATGACCTAAATTGAAAATCCAACACAACTATATAATGTACTTACCTAGGTATTTTTTATACCGTCTTATCGTATGTACGATTTAAGGTGTTCTAAATTTGCTCTATGAAAAATAAATCTGTTTTTACGCAAATCGCGAATTACCTTCTCGGAATGTTGTTCGTGTAATAAATAAAGTAGGTTAAATAATAAAATATGAGTGACACATTTAAATATAAACGCTTATTCACGCGGCACGTCAACATATTGAATAATTATAACAGATGTTACCTACATAAAATATTAAAATACTTTAATGGTATGTCATAAAAATAAAAGCTTATAACTATGAATCTTAGTAATCCGATGTGAAAGGAAAAATCATAACAGTTTGATATAATTTATTAATCACGAGTGTTGTGTATGAACGTGACTAAATAAAATACATAGAAACTCGGACAAAATTTTGATATATTTTTTTCTTTTTAATCTCCTATATGTGTGTATATTTTAAAAAATATTTCGTAAATGTTCAATGTGCTGCCGATAAAAAGGGGTGTTTGTATTTTGTGGGTCCGGTCCCGATTTGAATCATAATAGTGTTTGAAATTTATTTGCTCGTAAAACGGGAGTGTTACCGGGTTGGCTTGTGACAAAGGCGGTTTTATCGCGGCCGGTGAGCGATCGTAAATTTTACTTCGGCTGTCAAAACATAGTGTGGTGCGAGCCTTATTCCCGTGGAGTGGATATACATTCAGTGACTCATATTTAGTGCTTAGTATATTACCTATCTTATTTTATGTGGTACACAAAAATAAGTAAAGTAAGATGTAGGTCGTAAATGAAGTTATCGTCTTGTGGTCTCAAGTTAATTTTGTGTTCTATATATTATAGAAGTCAGGATAATACCTTTTTAGATATTTATTTACCTACTACGTATATTTTCTATTTTATAATTTTCTTCATCACTTCTCTTTTAGTAACTATCTACTGAAAAATAATGTGGAAATCGCCTGCTGCTGCTGCATCGCTCGCTTTCATACAAGTGTATTTAAGAGTTTGCATGATTTGATATAACTGTAAAGTAACAAAGAGAAACATCACTACATTATTATAAAACAAAGTCCTCCGCCGCGGCTGTCTGTCTGTTCATGATAAACCGAAAAACTACTGCACCGATTTTCATGCCGATTTCACCAATGGATAGAATGGTTCTCGAGGAAGGTTTTGGTATATAATTTGTCAAGTTTGTGTATACATTGGCTAAAATATAAATGACCACGCGGGCGAAGCCGCTGGCAGAAAGCTAGTTCTAAATAATTCTAATACCAATTACCTAAATATTTTCGTATTTTATTCAGTTTTTGACCTTTAGAGAATTTTATTACACAGTAAGGTACTTACAATAATATTACTCAATAATATCGATATCGATTACATTTAAACCTAGGTATTTGATTTTTATTTTATTTATATTATAATGAACTTATTTTTAGCAAATAATATTTATTAAACATCATAAAAAGCAATAAAAAATTCAGATGGCTGAAAATATTTGAGTGGTAACATTTAAATCAGTTACGATGACAAGTAAAAATAACATGGCTATAAAAATATCTTAGTCAGTTTCCTAACCATCTAGAGTTTCGATTTTCGAATATGATACAAGAGCTCCAAAATGACATTAACATTTTTGCATACATGGATATTTATGAACACTTAAAAACCAATAAAACTTGATACTTCAAATTGGTTTCTTATAAACGAAAACGGTAAATCATTAAATATGACAAAGCAGGTACAATTTCGTACAACGTTATAAGAAGAAAACGGGGCACAATAAGCAATTTGAGTCGGCGTAAAAGGGACCGTTGTTGTCCTAATTTAGTACAATCATTATGCATATTGTATGCCCCACTAGGCTTTGTTTCTCGATAAACAGTGGTCGTTTTCCGGGAGCTTTCCCTTTTCCCGCTTTTTTATTATTAAGAGGCCGCATTTACCTGCGGATGTAAGTTTCTATTGTACAGTCGGAACCACGAAACGATAGTACTTCCGCTGTTAGAACCTGCTTTTTTATATAATTTTATGTTCAAGTTCAATGCACGAGCCAACTTATTCTTGTTACGTTTTACGTTTCGTTTATTTTATTTGTTCAATTAGTTAACTGAACGTTTTTATTTTATTTTTGGTACAGAGATTTAGGTTTTGCTTTTTGTTAAATGTGCTGACTACATTCGTATTCGTCCACGACTGGACTTGAAGTATACCGTCAAATATTAAATATGGTTTCAATTGGTTATCTTGGTTTTTGAGACAGAGTGAGGAAATTACCTATGGCTGCTACAGTGACCAAGTGCGCACTTAAGCTACGGCAATAATGTAGGTATAAAAACAAGTAATTTAATGTGTGTTTTTATACAGGTTGTAACATATTGAACACCCCTGAAGAGATTACTAAAATGGTATAACAAAGAAAGAAACTTTTATTCTACTTAAAAATAAAACAACAAAAATCTTCTCTCACGAACTTGACAGAAACTTCACAGAACTTATTAAGGGGTATATGCGACGTGTTCAAAATATTTATAATGTTACAGAATGCATTATCAACATGTACCTTGAAAACAAAAACAAATTATACGCAAAATGTTACTCCTGCTTCTTCAACAATATGTTCAGACATTTTGATCATTACTCAAAAGAAGCTTAAACAAATTTTTAGTCAGAAACACAATAACATTAACAATCCTTTCTTTTGTCGCAAACACCGAAAAGAGTACAAAATCTTTTCTTGTTCCCCTAGTTAAACAAACAAATTATTCTGTTTTTGATTGTACAAAGATTCAGTAGAGCTCGGGCATCGTTCTCAATATTGTCTTGGTAATAGGCAAGATGCTTCTCCAGCCATATTCCGGATCCCGCCAAAATAAAATTAGCCTTAGGGTAATAAATTCAAATCACAGCCCACCGTAATTTCAGCCTCCTTTTTCACAAAAAGATATTCGTTGTGGAATCCTTAATTTGGTTTCGTCTTGCTATTGTGGTTCCTTTGGCTGTCATTTCTCGCTTTGTGTCTTGCATTTTTACTCCGGAAAACGACCAAGAAAACCTCAAATGGATGTTAAATATTTTAACCATATTAATTCTGCAGTTACCTACTTATAGCTACTAGATTTTTTACATAAACAAAGTTTTAATTTATTGAAAGAGAATTTCATCCACCAGCTCACAAATCTGATTTGACGTTGATGAGCATAGATGAAACGAAAGAGTACTACTACCCGACTACTAGAGGGTTTTTCATAAATACTATGCTTCAATTCTCGCCCATCCTATCCTCGCTTCGCTTCGCTGTTGTGAAACCACCTTTACTGATGCACTCCTTCATTCATGACAAGCCAAAATACGAATTTATGCAAATTCATGGATCCAGTTATAAATCATAATATTAACGTGTGTGCTGCGACATCCGTCGAAGTTTGAGCGCTCTCACGCAATCGATGAAATGTTACTGGCAAAACATGAATTCCGTTTATTCTTGTTGAAACTAGTTGCTGATACTGCTGATGCTTTTGAAGAACTATAATAAAATTCTTGTTGTTTCATTCTTGTGTTCTTGTAATATGATTATCTACGAATCATTTTACTCATTTTATTAGGTACCTATTAAATTGCTGATTTCTTATTAATGTTATGACCCGTTTTGAAGCTGTCGATTCTCAAGCAAATAAAATATCATCGTGGACGACTACTAAAAATATATTAATTGTAAAATTTGTATTTTGATCACCCATTATTGGGAGTTAAATTCGAGCGAATTGACTATTGAGCGAATCTAAGTTGAAATAAGTTAGAATAAGCTAGCTTATCCTTAATTCATATTTTGCCGGCAACAGATACATAAACATCAATGCCATCTACTAGGATTCTTGTGAGATGCATTAATCATTGGGGTTCTCCATTACCAACAATGTGTGTTTTAACTTGGCAACTACGGAATTTCATATTAGATTGTGCCCATCAGCTATTGGTTCCGGAATCTATGTGTACGTTTTGCTGAATAGGCCGTTATTAAGTGAATACGGGTCTGCATTCAAATCCGAAATTACGATTGAAAACGTTGCGAGTGCAGTGCATATTGCGAATGATGTGTGATTTTGAAAATAGATTCTTGTTGTTGTAGAATACGGAACCCTTTTAGATTTTATCGAGGTGATTGCTAATTAAACGATTCTCTAAAAGGAAATGCATTTAAAATAATCACTTGTGTTATAATTAAAGTGAATTTGTTAGAAAAACTTCCAATTGTTCCTAAAAAGTTTTGAACAAAAGCGGTTTCGTGTTAGAGGGGAACTATTATTTCCCGTGCGAGATCATAACACCTTTATACCGAATAACCTCAAATAGTCTAAAATAAGGTAATAAAGAACCAAAAGGCGTAAGGCACTGGGTTCAAGTGTGGTATAGATTTATGTATATACTCATGTACTTATATGGTTCAATATACACGAGGGATGGTCAACACGTGACAAGCATGATAAATGAGGAGTTCGGGATCATGTCTCTGGGGAGTCCCTTCGGCTGAGAACGGCGATTCGGTGAGAAGTCTAACAACATCCAAAAAACAATATGAAACTAAACCTTATTCTTCGTTCCGCAAAGCCCATTTTACAACGCAAAGAACTTAAACTTAAAACTCCATAAAAATTCAGAAGCTACAACGAATTAGTGTTGCAAAAGTAACTAAAGTGGATAACCGCGATACCAAAATAGTTCTTGTGTTTCATGGTTTAAGATCCGAATTTGTTTGTGTTTCCGTATGAAATACTGGCTCTCAGAGATCAGAAAGCAAAATGTAGAATCCAAGACAGTCGAGTCAAAGGCGGGCGGGAGTGTAAGGGTAAGCACAGAATATTTTTAGTAAACCAAACCTAAATGGTCCGAATAAATCGCGATATTTCTTTTAGTAGTCAAATTAGTGGATTATGATCTAATAGTAAAGTTGTAAGTAATCTTGTACCTAGTAAATTTGCATTTTGTATAATATGTATAGTAAAAATATGCGGCTGACTGACTGATTGATCTATGACTAAACGGATTAGGTTAAAATTTGGCAAATAGATAGTTATTATCACATAATTGTACCCATACTACAAGTGCTGCTTAGTTTGAGACTAGATGGTGCTGTGTAAAAATGTCCCAAGATATTTATTTATTTATTTAATTATGCATCCGCTAAGAAAGGATTTTGCTAATTGTTTCTATACCACAAGGGTGGCAAACAAGCATGCGGCCCGTTTGATGGTAGAAGATTACTGTAGCCTATGGACGTTTACAATACCTAATTGTCACTCGCGCGTTGCCGACCCTGCAAAAACCTCTTAAGGGTTCCTCTTGCTGCCAGCAAAGTGCATCCTTAGAAGGTGCTTTGGCAAGCTTACTCACTGCAGGAACACAACACACGAAGTCTGTTATTTGGCTTTGGCAGCTTCCTGTAAGTTGAAAGTACTTCCTAACACGGACTGCTACAGATTTTCGCGATAAATTTCTGTGCCTTCCTCTCCTAAAAAATCCCGAAATATAAATTAACGCGAGTGACGCCGCGGGGAACAACTAATTAGTAAATCAATATAAAGTGAACCTTGACATATACAAAAATAACTGTGTTTTTGAAATGTTTACTGTTTATCTTCCTGTCTTTCGATATAATTAACTTCTAAAATTTTATGAATACACTAAACCTAAATATAATAGGAAAATTCACTACACTAACTCATTTGACTCTTTGGGAATAAGAATAATTTTGGCATTAAGTCCGCCTTATGTACCATTTTTGTGCATAGAATTTTAAATAAATAAATAAATGAGACAGATGTGTTATATAAAATCCCTCTTTTCACTTAACTCAGCAACACTTTCATACTTCTGAGTGTACTAAAGATTTAACAGTTCAAGGAATAAGATGATGTAAGTGAGTCTTAAGATAGCAATATATTTTGAGTCAATCACTCCTGTATTACACATCTCTACCGCAATGCCAATAGAATTTTTAGCATCCATAAAAATAAGTTTAATATTAAAGCAACATTTGATGTAGGTAAGATGATATGTAATAAGAAAATATCCGTAACACATAACTTATTTTACGGCTTATATTAAAACCGTTTGGTAGAAGAAAAAAATAAACTTAGATAATCTTGGTCAGTTCATTGCACCTACCCCAGTATCCTTGTTTGTTTAAAACACGTAGGTAATGTTTAAACACAAACTCGTAAAATGCAAGAGACTTGTAACATACGCCTTGTTCAAGTTGCAGATATGTAAAGACATAAAATGGTATTATTTGTCGATTCGGGACACCAACGTTGCATTTACTCGTTACTCTGACAAAACTTACAAATGCTTGGTACAAAATGGAATGAATTCCTAATTAGTTTGGTGAATTGTTCAATATAGACTATCAAACTAATATATAACGTATTAATATGGCTCCAATATGTACGGCTTGTAGTTCAGAAAATATTTTCTAACTGTATGTATCAGTATTAACAATGTATGTACGTACTCGTACAAAATAAAGATAAATACAATTAAGATGTCTTAATTAGTACCCAATATAATAATAAGTTCAATGACACTGTGTGTATTGTATGTTTAGAAATATAAACTTTCCATTGAATAATAAAATCATTAGAAATCTTCTCAACTTCCAAACCCTTATTGAAAAATATCTATTTGTTGGGCTATTTTGAAATTGGCTAACTGGCAAAATCATTAAGATTCTAAACGCGTTGCGGTCCCAAGGCTTCAAAATATTGGCTCTGCAAGCAATAAGCGGTATAGCTGCAGAATAGTGGACGATCGTTATAAGGAGTTATGCGACCGTTTTGGGTAGACGCCTTTGTCCATGTGGTCTTCGAAAAACATTATGGGAATTTCTCTGTTGTGTTCTAAGCTTTAGAATGTTTTATGTACCATTGCAATCTTCCATGGCTTTGTAACTATTTGAAGCTTCTTGCATTGGCAATTTATTTTAACGATACTTAAAAACAAGGAGCAAGCAATATACTTGAGAAGATAGAATTTTGTAATAAATACAAAACTTTCTTCGAAAATATTTTTAGTAAGAAAGTTTGGTACTGCCAGCTTCTTTAGTCTAAAACATTTGATTAACCGTTTAAGTACCTCTAAGCCGTGCAAGTTCTGCAAATATTTGAAAGAGAAAACTCAAACATTGTATGATCGTCGAGATGGAAAATTATTTTCTTTTTTATTACGACCTTTAAGACATTTAGAGCAAGTAACGTTCGAATAGTTTCCACGAAATTGCGGACCCTTAAATGATGTTCTCAAAAGGCACCAGACACAAAGAAGACCGTTGTGTATTGAAAAAGAAATAATCTCTCTTAATTGCGGCTCGGTTTTTGATCCATGACTCCGGTAATCGAAAAGGGTCTGTCGATTTTTCCCTCATAAGACGAACCCTTTGAAAATGACCCGCATTTGGCAAAAATATCTTTGCATTCAGAGGCGTCGCGTCCGGCGTCCTTCCTTTTACCGTCCGTGGTTGATTGCGTTCGACCCGTGAATAATACCCACTTTGTGCCCAATAAAAGGTTTCCTCCCTTCGTCGATATTGGAAACAATGGCTTAGACTCACAATTTTTCTGTCGCAGCCGAACCAGCGGCGGCGGAAACGGTTGGGATTATATCGTTCTTTTGATTTGAGGGTAAACGTGATATCATTTCAAATGAGCCACCCCGACTCGAGTACTTCTGATTATATATTATCTTTTGGTATGAGATGTTGTTTACGTTACTAAGGACCTTGTAGATAACCTTCGAGAACCGTTTTCATTTTACGTCAATTTTGTATGTATAACAAAGTTGTGCCCTTTGAAGATTTATAACATCGTTATCAGTTTTTCATTTAATAAGGAGACCGAGGATACAAGATATTTGGGGTTTACGAAACAAAATGTTATTATGAAGTACACGAAATATTTCCAACAAAAGCCTCCGAAATGGAAATATACGAGCATGTTTCACATATACGGCCTCGTAAACACAAAACATTTGACAGAACAAAACCCAACATGGAAAGATAATGTTGATACCGAGAGGCATAAATTTTTACCGGTCGATTAAACAATAGCCAAGGCGAAGCATCCTCAAATTAGACAAAGGCGGTATTAATACGGAAGCCATTAAATTGAGATAAGCGGCGAGGCAGATTGGGCGGCGCCCTTCGCTTGGTATTAGCCCGTGAGACCTGATAAGTAAGAGACGGGGGTTTTGCGGAAAATGTCATAGATCAACAATGAAAAAGAACCGACGCTTGTAATTTTTATAGCAATAAGACCTTTTCCGGGATACTTAGGGTTTTGGTACAATATATTTATTAATAAGTAAAGCTTTCTAGTAAAGTAAGTCTATTAAATCAGAGCCTAAGGGTATTTGTATCGTTCAATAGCAGCTCATGGCCACATTATTATTATAAAATGTAAAGAGATTAAGCAAATAGTATTATTTTTAATCAATTTTATTGAATTGGATCAAACTCAATTATAAGTTATTTTTTTGTCAACTTAGTAATTTAGTTCAACCTACCCATATTCTACTTACCTACTTTGCGGTTTTCTTGTCTGTCTCGTCGTCACAATAACATCGGTCACAATAAAAATAGAGCGTTGTAACTTATCTGCAATCAATAATTAATTTAATCTATGTATAGGGTATTGGTGGCAGAGTTTCTATGTCGCTAGTAATTGGAACGCCGCCGGCACCCGGTTTGTCGATCGACAATCAACACGACGTGATACGAAATCCGATGCGTTCGCTTCAGATTACCGAGTAGTAATCATTGTCTAGGTCCAATGATGGGGACGCTTTAAGTTGGTGCCAATGGCTCTTAATCGAGGTATTCATGAGTTGATAGGAAAACTGAGAATTTGTCGCATTTGTTAGCAGAGCTTTATTTTATTGCTATTTCAACAGATTGGAATAGATCGAAAACAACTTACGAAAATGTAAAACAAGTAATTTTGTTTTTCTTGTCATACATAAATTTGGTTGCGTTCAATTCGATAACTAACAATTATTATTGTGTTACGAAAAGCTAGAACCATTAATAATTAAGCATTATCTAGCCGTATTTAAATTATATTTCCAGCTAAAATAAATACTAAAAAAACACGTTACTGATGCCTCGTAGCCTAGTAGTCCTAAGTGCGACTGCTACGTTCGAGATCCTGGGTTCCATTCCCAGGTCTAGCAAAGTGTTATTGAGTTTTTCAATGAAGTTCTGAGTAGCAGCTCGGAGTTTGTATTTGTGTCCGGTTAATGGAAATAGGATCGCCCCCTTAAGATGGGATGTAACATACCGGCAAACTATGGATGTAACCTACACTTCTGCCAAAACCTTCGGGAAATATAGGCATGATGGTGGTTATGTAAAAGAAAAACCAACCTTTTAACTCATTTTAGACAAAAATCAAAATTTTGTATGTACGTAAATGCTTTACATAATATTTACGAAACACAAACTTCGAGACGTTTTATTTTGTTTGCTTACATCCCAGGGGATTGCGTGATTTCACTTTATCTTGCTTCAAAACGTGAAGTAAAAATTATATTAGGTCTAATTTCCGTATTACGAGTACAGAGTAAATATTTTCACATCACCAGCCTATTAACATTGTTTGCTCACGCGATATTACTGCGCAACCGTATTGTGTTAACTTTCGTCCAATTTGGGGGATGTAAAGCAAAAAGGTATAAAATTAATGGAATAAATTAACAGGACAAGAGGCGACGGGACAATATTTTACTTGAGATTATTTTATTTTATTGGAATTACATTTAAATGTCAGAACTGCTAATTTTCAAATAGAATACTCAAATTGCTAGTTTTTTAATTAATCCTTCAACCTTGTAGGCAATCAGACTAATTGCAGATGACTTTGGAGAAGTTCGTTACATCAAGGTCACCTCTCGAAATTCATAAATACAGCTTTTGTAGTCAATTCTTCTAAAGGATTTTTCAATTACGTATTTGAATAAAGCTAAATACAATTTCCAAGTTTACACTTTTCTTTACTGTTTATTGCAAATAACGTTTCTTCAGAAGAAAAAAATATTTTCTATGAAGAACATTTGCATAGACTATCAGATTTGCATAAACTTAAAATCTTCATTGGATTTTTAAAGTTGCATTGCCCGTACTTAGATTTTCTCCTGAATCATTGGCCACAAACACAAAATCTAACATTATAATCACAATCGGGAATCGAATCTGCGTGTCGCAAGTTACAGATGAAGCTGCTCGTTGAGCCACTTCGCTGCTCCCAAAAACAGTAAGTATTTGACACACTATTTTGTTGACTAATTGTATTATATAATACGTACAAAAATAGCCGTTAGCTCAAATTTTAATTTACGTATGTTCCACGCAGTCCCGACAGTACTTTCTAAAATTAATCACGCATTAAAACACTGTTATTGTAACATTAATAAAATTCAAAATTATAACCCTCGTGGGATATTTTTTTTATGGAAGTACCTATGTATTTTATAATTTCCTATAACAGCCCATTTTAATGGACTTCCGTTGCCTATATTTTTATGGTAAATAATGTGCTTTGCAAACCCATCAACAAGGTGGAATCGGGATGAATCAGAGTACAGTAACTAATAGACTTATTCCGAGGGAGAGTGCAGGGTCCAATTCAATTCTTTAATTCAACTTTTTAATCTGAAGAGACAAGTGGTATTTTCTAGTAACTAATAACAAGCTTCTGTTCACTACCTGGGGGTCCACCACGTGTCAACTGTCTTTTTGTGAATCATAAAATGAATCACGTACACGAACTATACTCGTATATAACCTGAAAATGTACTTTTATACGCAGTGCACGTACATTTTTTGAATGAAATTAAAAAAAATATATATAAAAAATCTCCCAGTGGTGGGGGAAATTTCGAGTGAATGGCGCATATTTTCCTGCCGCAAGTGCTTCGAAAATAACACACGATGACTGCTTCCAAATTTTAGTGTTTCATTTAGTTAATTTTTATTGTATTTAGCAATATCGCATGCTAACCATGATTAGCGGAAGAAAAATAATTAATCAGGAAGGGGTTTGGTGCACTTAACTTGAAGGACGCAGGTTTTAGGTATAATATGTTTAGTAATCAATTAAAAGTTAAATCGCAAGATTATTGTGCGTCGCCCTTTCGTTTGGATCCGAACATTTGAAGTTCCATTTTCGTACAGTCGTTTGAGTACGCTCTCTGGATGTGTTGTTGGTAGTATCACACTTTAAGCTGACATACCTATTCCCTGTTGTTTTGCATGATAATCTCTCATAGCTCGACGCGAGCGCACTATTATACAAATGCTCCGTTTGCAAGCAGCTTACGGTAAAATAGACACAGTAGTGTAAACCGCATACAATCGGATCCCTAGTTACATTTCACGCTACGATCCATTTGAAATGCAGCACGTTTTGCCAGAATCGCTAAAGTCGGCAGCTTGTCGCTTGTGAGCAACCTAAAAACTCTTTTACTTACAAAGTTGGTAGCCCGTACGTGTAAAAGGATACAAACACGAAAATAATTAGTGGTTTTCTTTAATTTCTTGATCAAAATGGAAATTTTACCGCAACGCTCGGTTCATTAAAAATTCATTTTTATTTTTTCCAACCTTCTGTATCACGAGGTAATTATAATTTTTAAGCAGAGAGAAAATTAGCAGACGTGCTTTTTTAACGATACTACCTACTTCAATTATTTTCCACGTGTTCCTTAATACTTGTCCAAGGTTGCTACAATACGAAAATATTTTCCTTGTCTAGATTTTTTCTTCAGATCTTTAATCCTCTTCAACAAACATCCTTGTTGTCGAGTAACAAACACCGAAACCTTATTTTCAAGCCTGACCCTTATCATCAATAACTTGTACCGCTAAAGCCTTTCCTTACAAGGGTTAATAATTACATGGATGTCACGGAGAGCGGCACTTTGTAAGAGAACGGCGCATAATGACAAGATGCTAACTCATCGCCCACAAGTATTCTGCGACCTATTTTCTGTAAACACCTTTTACCTACTTACGTATGCTTGGTTTTCGCGCACTCGTAAACGAGGATACATACCGGTAATGTAATTTATTTGATAGTGACAGAGTGACGTCACTTGCCATGTTGAATATGAGGCTGTCGGCGCGTAATTAATCAATCATGCGTCATTTAACATAATGAGGGAATTATGTCTGTTACATTATACTGTGTTTGACCCATAACAATCAAAGTGCCATAATGTTATTAGCACGTACTTAGTTTTCTGCTTCCTATTACTGACTTTCAACATCTTTCAACTTTCGACTTTAAATTGTTTAGTATTAAATCGGGTTGTTACCACATATCTACATCTGAACTTGAATCTCACGTATAGGTACATAATATCCCGAAGGTAGTCAGGGGTGTACTAATTTACACTCACTATTATTTAGGTCCCATGTAATAGGGGAATAGCCTATTAACCGGACACAATTCCAAACACCGAGCAGAACTGAGCTGAGAAGATGAGAGCTATTCATCACATCTTTTCATACCTAGGTACATAATGACGTTCAATACGCAAAGCACTTTCGCCCTCTTATGAGCAACACTCATCAATCCAATATTTGTACATACACCTGTACCAGAACACGAAGTTGTGCACACACAAATGACCGGGAGTGCTGCGGGGCGGGGGTGTTGTGTCAACAAATCGCACGCACAATGTTTTGTTCCCGACCACCCGTATCTGTTCGTGTTTGTTTATTATGCCCCCTACGAACGATGAACCGGTTTTATAGCCTTTAGAAATAACTGTAGCAGACGGCCACGAATTTTCTATTTCGCGTCTCGACTTCCTTGATGGGGTGGTTTAATTTTAGATGTTAATGTTTTTTGGTATTAATGTTAATTAAGTTACGCGTGTGCTGTTCTGCAGTTTCATTCGAATTTTAAAGAACTTTTTGAGATAAAACATAGCCTATATCCTTCCCTAGGATGTTATCATGATCGAACTCTATTTAGTGCGTAAGGTGTAAAGTGGTATCAGACAAACACACAAACAAAATGACAATAAAATATATTTTGAAACTACGGCAATAATTATTAAAGAAACTTAACAAAAGTTAGTGTAAACTAGAAAAAACGAGACCTTTCCTAACATTGGAAAACAAATTTACATGAAAACGTTAATAGCTAAAGTGTCACCACAAAAGACATCAATCGAAAATATCAATAACATAAATCTTATTACGAATGGAAAGAGGGTAGGGAGGCCTTTGCCCTGCAGTGGGACGATAATGGCTGAATAATAATAATAATAATAATAAATCTTATTACACAACATCTTCGAAAATATTCGAGTATTACGTGAGACGCCAACTTTATTGATGAATATCTACACTACGCCTAATTCTCGGTAAGCCCACCAACTTACGAGCACATAAAACGTTTATTTGCAGTACTAAAGCTTCCCAACAACCAGTATCCAACATTGACTTGAAACTGTGTTTATCTACAACTCGATAGAGTTTCCTAAGTCTACAATTACCTTATACATGTATGTTTGCCTCGCCCGCATGTAAAACTACACAGCCGAATTTTCCGGTCTACGAAGCACTTTGTGATTTTATTTAAACGTAGATACTCGTAAATCTATTTATAACTAAACGTTGAACAAACACACTGATTGCCATTTATTTAGAAACAGGATTTACAGGGGCAAACGAACTCATTGTTCTAAATCTAGTGAAATCAATTTATATTTAATTTTATACTGGCTAATTGAATTTTTGATGAGGGGAATTTTAAAGCACACTCATTTCACTACTTTTGAGAGATACAATTTATAATTTGACTGCTATACTCTGCCCTAAGTTCGATTCTTAGGTTGAGCAGTTATTGGGTTTTTTGTGAAATTGTCAATAGCAACTCAGTTTAGATTTTTGTCCGGTTAATGTCAATAGGCTTGCTCCTCTTACATGGGACCTAAACAAGACGAACTATAGACCTGTTTATTAATACACCTTTGCCTTCCCCTTTTGTGGAATACAGGTGTTGTGTTAAATTTTATAATTCATTACAACTTTTTCTTAATCAGCTGACAGAATAATATTTTACCATTAAATGAATTGTCTAGCATCTGCATCTCTATAAAGAACAGACTCGAGAAAAAGCAGTTACATCAGTGCTACAAAAATCTTACTTGCAATAAATTCTGCACTGATAACTAGACATTAAAGCGTGTTGCATATGGATTTCTAACGGAGTCAGCAGTTACAATTAGTGCCGATGCACTGCTCGAAATCACGTTCTTCACAAGCCGCTACAACGAGCAGTCGTTGGGGAAAATTGCCTTAATCACCATCCTTGGCAGTGAATCGGAGAGCAGTGCTATTTACTGTACCAGTCGCGTCTGTGTTTCCACATTTCTGTTCCGCGTTAGAGCGTGTGGATCAACTTACAGTTCCATCATAAATGTTGTGTTGATTGATTTGTACTTAGTCGTTGGTATGATGCAAACCTAATAAATACTTTAGGTATGTATAATAATTGAGTCTTGTCACTGTTGAGTCTTGACGTTTGACGATGTCTGTGGTCTAGTACTTCGAGTATCGGACTGCTGATCACGAGGTCGTGGGAAGGAATCCCCAAGGAGACAAATACTTATTGTATGTGATAAGCATAAGTGTTCGTGTTTCTCTGGGTGTTTCCTATAATATTATAAGTATGTATTTACAAAAACAGGTATTCTAAGGCTCTACTTAGTTTGGGACAAAGATTTTAACATTAATTTGAACAAGTCACATGTTGGTTGTACTAAAAGAAAATTTCTTGGGACATCTTGGGACATTTTTATACAGCACGATCTAGTCCCAAACTAAGCAAAGCTTGTATGGGTACTAGACAATGGATATATAACTTATTTACTTCTTTTTTGTAAATACATACTTACAATATATAAGAAACACCCAGACAAACACAAACACCTAAGTTCATCACATAAAGGTTTGTGTCTTGTGGGAATCGAAACCACGACCTCGTGATCAGCAGTCTGGTAATTGAACCACTAGACCACAGATGTCGTCTATATTAAGATAATGATAGATTTTTTCAAATCAATATGTCGAGCATATTTTCAAACGTTAAATAATTTAGAATTAATTTGACGTTTAGATAGTAGATACCTAAATTATAAAGTATGCAACCGGAAAAAAACTACTTCACTATTTTCTCGATATTCGATTATAATAGGTATTCTTACTCAATGACTCTATTCAACTATAGATGTAGTGGTAGTAAAGGCATCTGTCTTTAATATAACATTTATTTAATAATTCTCATTCAAAAATAAAATGGATTTTTTCATCCGAAGAAGACATCAATACCAACGTCCCAATTCATAATTAAACACAATTTCAAAATGAGTTTACGATGTTTTCGTGCTAACTAACCCGATTCCACACTCGAATAATTTCAGTTGATATTTTCCCGACTCGCGACTCCGACTGTATTTTGAAATCTTATAAAATCCGCCTAGTTGAGAACTTTCTTATCCGAACTCAACAGCTCTTGAGTCCGTACCTGCGACAAATCTGAGTTACGGACTTTTTAAGTCTTCTTGTTTACTTTTCCTTTCAGTTTGTTAATGTTTTGTCGTGATTAAATTGAAACTCTTAATTTGAATCAACAAGATTCAATGATCATCTTGTAACGAGTTTTAAGAACACTTTTTCGCTTTCAATCAGGCACTTTTGGTCTTTGGTTTTATTTTAATTCCGTGATATTTTATATCATGTTTGTCTATGAGAGATAATTATGATACCTAACGCGTGATGGTTTTAATTTCCTTCCATCATTTCATTTTCATCCGGATAACCTACCTATATTAAAACTTCTTTTCTTCTGCAAAGATAATGTCGAAATCTTCTTATGTTACTACTAAGTATCTCTTCAAGAACCTAATCGCTTAAATGAATACAAGGTTTTCTTCCCTGAGGGAGCATTTTCACTAGAAATTTAAAAGCACTTTCTCAGATTCAACGTTTAATGTTTTTACGGTACCAAAACGTCTTATGAGTTTCAAGTAGTAGCTTAAAATATATTCTAAATATATTATACATAAAACGTATTGTGGTCAGCCATAATGTATTTTAGATTTAGTTATTCTACGCAACACTCAATATATTCTAAAATAAATCTTATCTCGGCTTGCCTAAATGCAAAATAGTATTAACTTCGTATAATTTGGAATTTCTTATCTTGCCAGACGACGTAGTCACTGGCGACAATTTTGAGACTTGAAGCTTCAGACATTCTCTTACGTGATCGCTTTGACTTTATTTATTTCCATTAAGCTTTGTGAAATGGAATTATTGACATTAATTGACATGAAATAATGGAAAATATGAAAACGATTGTACATTATTTCCAGTGAGACCAAACAATTAACGATGTTATTGATGCTTCCAGGAAAGTCAAGCATGTAATTAAAGTTAATTTAATTAAACAATAAATACTGACAAAAGTAACGTTAACTGCTGAAAGAGAGAATAAGCATTTTCGCACCAACAATCAACATTACGTAACCGTTTTGACAAAATAATCTTACACAGCAGAGTCATAAACACGCATAATAATTATAGTAACAAGACCTTAAAAGTATGATTTTCTTAAAAGATTTTCTTATTATTATACTAAAAGAACAAAAAAATACGTACCTAGGTATGAAAGTAGGTACCTAGTTATTAAAAAATTGTTTGTCCTCCGAATACATGAATCCAGATTATGTTTGACAAACGTTATACGCATAACCCTAGCTCAAAATATACGCAAAGTCAACTTCGAAGTCCAATCTGAACACTAATGAGATTTAAATCAAACAACCGTATGAACCGCAATATTTTCGCGTCTATCTGGCGGTACTCTTAAATTCAAACAGACTGGTCGTCTCCATTGTTTGTTCGTGGAACCTTTTTGCGAAGATTTCCCATGGGGCGGGGTCGCAGTGGACGATCCACGTCACTTGTCCTCCAACGTTGAAAGGAATATGCAAACAGATTGGCAAAAAAAAGAATCTCTTTTGTCTGGAAAATTATTAATGAACCATGTCCTTCAAGTAAAAGAACTATTACGTAATAAGTCGTAGCGGATGAAAGTTGAATTTGTACTTCGTATGAGATGTTGTTTCTTTAGATGGTATATTAAAGATTTTAATAGAATGAATATGTTTAGAAAAGTAATCTATCAATTGTATTTTCGATGCAAATTTCAAAAATCTTAGATTTATTATGGATAATAAACAGTTTTACCTCTTATTCAATCTGATACGTACTCAATAACGTTCTACAAACATACATTAGCAACAACAAACAGAAATTTAAACCAACAATATTCATTTAAATATCCGTACAATAATTATTTGCATAACAATTTCTATGCAAGACGCGTAACTCAACACAAAAAGATGGGAGCTTTTAAGATAAACATTGGATACATAAACATTAAACAAGGGACAATTAACGAAGCATCTAATGAATAGGCATTAAACGACACGCCGTTGAATGAGCGGCGAACACAAAGAGACGCTCGGAGTTACTAACATGCCGATACACCTCGCTCGTAATAATCGTACAGTTGGTTGGGAACAATTAACGCATTTCCTCCATCATTACAGGGAACTAAAGAAACAAACGATGGTATCTCAACGGGAAAATGACAAGTTGTTTTGTTGAGTTCGAATATTTATCTGACAAACTACATATTTTCTTTACAACATCGTCATAATATAACTGTAGCAATGACAAATTTCTTTCAAAATCGAGAAAAACTCCAGTTTTTACTTGCAGAAGTTAAATATTAACAGTTTGTTAAGCAATCCTCGAAGTTTAGGATGTATGCATCTACATAGTTTTAAATGATTTACGAAAGTATTGTTGGCCCTCGAAGATATCTTGAAAATTTACATTGGAAAAGCCAAAAATGCCGATATCTGTTTTTTTATAAATTTTCTCCCTTAACCTCAAGATGTTTGCATGCTCCCTCCAGTGCCTGCTTTACATCAACTGCCATAGACAATCGATGAGCAATTATTTGTCTAGCAGCTACTTGATACTCGGTCCGAGCAACTAGCATTAACGTGGTTGCCTACCTGTTTTTGCGGGCGGCATTACTTTTAAGGATAGTTGCCCTTCATTAGGTCAGACGTGAGCCTATTATTGGCAGACGGCTTAAATGTGTCGTAATTTGCCTGCGACATAAATAAGTGCCTGTAATGGTAGTAATGTTGTATAAAATTTATTTGCAGTTTGGTTCGTTTTAATATGTTTGTATTAATGTGGGAACTTTAGCAGGGTGTTGTAATTCTTGCAAATATTTATTATTTTTATTATGTTAATTCAACGCTAAAGTTTATATTTAACTCGGTATCTTGGTAAAATTAAAGCTGCGAATTTGTTCGTCAGTTTAAAAAATAATACTGTAATACTATAACATATAACTTACAAATAGGTAATTAAAATTAAATAATAAAATTAAAAAAAACTAAGTTATATTTTTCATTGTTTCAGGCTAAATCATCAAGAAAATCGAATAAAATGGCAGTCTACAAGAAGAACCTTACTCAATTTGAAACCTTGAAAGAAAACAAACTCTTAAAGCCGAAAAACAAAATGGCAAAACGTTTTCTAGACGTAAATGTAACTTTAGATCGTACAAACGATGCTACTAGTCCATTGAAAACGCATTTCCATCCGGAAGTGGTACCGGCTATATCGTCGCATCGTTCGCGTCTTTGCAAATGTTCACTCAAACATCCCTACACCCTCTAACACACACGTACGGTGGACTTCACGTACAGAACTAAACGTTTTTATATCTTCCAAAACATTATTCAATACTGAATCCTATCTTGGAAGCCACAGAGTAGAAAATCCCTTAAACAAAGTTGGACCTAAAACCTTTTAACGGACATCCGTAAATAGGATTCTCCAACTAACACAAGCAGAAAGCGATGGACTATTTCAGGAATTTGTTTGACGTTACCATCGGGTTTCCGGTATTTTTTACGATGTCTTTTTACAGGATCCCAGGAAACACTGACACTGGATCTTTATTGCGATTTGTTTAAACAGAGGATAATTAAACCTTGGAATGAAGGACTCGGTACTTTTAATCCGGCAATTCTTCGCTACTTATTGTCCTTTTTTTGCGAGAGCTCTTTTTATGAGAAGACAATGGTCTGCGCTTGTTAAATAGTTAAGAGCGACTTATTAATCAACTCTGTCGTTTAATTAGCGTCAGGCGGCGTTCAAAAGTTCTTTTGTCAAAGTGTAGCAGACAATAAAATGTAGGTAGGTACTTGTGTTCTTTTTGCACAACACATTTTTTTTATTTTGCCTAGATCTTTCAAAGGCATTTGAATCTGTTGTGTATTGAACACAGTCTAGGCAATGATTAATTACAGTATTTTGTTCAATTTTAAAATTACTTAGTTTGTGCTTAGAAGGATATCGAGGCACAAAGGCTGATCATCGCCTATTTATGCATTTGACTTTAAATTTTATATGTATGTCAACAAACCAATGAGTTACATAAATAAACAGAAAAAGTTACTGCATTTTATACATATCATTTTAGAGATATTTGAACAAACACCCCAAATCTATAAATTCCGCCTAGGAACAATAATTAACAAAGAAAATCAACGCAGCCCTGGAAGGTATAAATCTTGTTTTGTTGAAAGTAAACGCTTTAAATGCGCTAGGAAGTCAGGTGGGAACATAAAATATTTACTATTAGAGTGGAACTAAAGTATTTAGCTGCAAAGAGTAATATGTTGGATTTCTTACAGCCCCTACGTTCATTTTTCTTTTTCCGCCGGCTGTTCGCTCTGCTACAGGTCTTTGAAAGTTTAAAGGAGCTAACGCAAGCCTTGGTTGTAAAGCAGAAAATTGTTGCGAGGTGTTATTGAACTCTAGAGCCTTACAACAGTAATAAGCTGTCACAAATGAGTAGGTGCTTTGATTATTTGCCCTCTGTAAGCCCTATTTTATCGAAATAGTTACAGTCATTTGACAAAACAAGTCAAGTCCAGTGGGGTTAGCTGCAACTTTATATCTGTGAAGATATCAGTTTCCTCGTGGAAGCAGAGGATTCCTAAATATCAAAGACCAAATAAAACAGTTGCTGTGGTTCTAATTCGTAATTAGAGCCGACACAAAATGCAGGTTTGCGAAAAAACATAGAAGGCATAGCCCTTATACAAATTGCAATAATATTGTACGAATCGGCGATTGAAGAGAAAGCTAAAAATCATGTATCCTATTGACAAATCGTGCATTACACACATTTTATTTCGATTGATTCGTGGCGTCAATTCGAACGTTATTTTAGAACTTGTCTACAGCCCTTACTGTAGGTAACGGTATTTCCAAAATCATCAGTCATATTAGTATATAAAAAGAAGCATTTTTAACGAATTGCGTAACGTTTTCCAATAGATATGAAATGAAAGGTCTGCATTAAAGCGCCCTGCGGCAATCTGAGCGGCATTTCCCACAATCAGTCCAATTAAGTGGCAACGGCACAAAGTATTTTTTTTTTTATACGAAGCATAGAGCCAGCGATAAAAGAGGATACGTTCGGTGCGATTTTTAAACATTCAATACCAATAATTTTATTTGGTTCGTATTACTCTCGATAAAATATTTTTGCTGACGGAATTGACCAAATATGAGCTTTTATAAAAATTTATATCATTGAGATGAGGTGCATACAAATTGAATATTTAATATTGAGAATAGGATTTCGTAACTTCTAAAAACACATTTCTATTTGCTTATACTTTTTAAGTGATAAATAACTTACATGTACACTTTAATTTAAATTCAAAACACGCAAGGAGTAAGTAAAGCTAGTCATTTTTTTGAAAGCCATGGGTGGTCACGATATCTTACCGAGAAACGATTTTACAAATCACAAGGTTTAAAATATAAACAAATAAATTAACTTAAGTTCAACACGCTAAGTTAACAGTTACTCCGTAGAAATGTAGGCTCTACTCAATAGACAGAAACGGATAACGTTAATTGTAATGAATCTAAGAAGTGATGAACCTCGTTTTACTTCCTTGTAGAAATAAAATTGCCCAGTTCGTATTCTTTATACGTTATTGTAAAGGAATGATGCCTTTCTATGAAAAAAACAGTAGGGTCACAGAAAAAAACACTAGGGTCACAGAAAAAAACAGTAGGGTCATAGAAAAAAAACAGTAGGGTCACAGAAAAAACCAGTAGGGTCATAGAAAAAAAACAGTAGGGTCACAGAAAAAAACAGTAGGGTCATTTGGTTTTCATATGACATTCTCAGTAGCAGTTCAGAGTTTGGATTTGTGCACAATTAATGACACTAAACTCGCTCCCATTACCTCACTTGGACATAAACATAAAAAAAAATACAGTCGAATTGGCAAGCTCCTATAATTATTATTCCATTGCATATAGCAAAACTACAACATATAGCAAAACAGTATACTCTAAAAAAAATCTACAGGTGCCTGTGTAATTGCATTTTTCACACAGTAATAATTAAACTCTGACAACTACAGGTATGTCAAACTGTCACACAAGTCGCCTACCAGTGCAATGTGGTTAAGCTTTATAATATAATAGTAGTGAACGCACATGTGAAGGTTAAGCTATTCATTTCCAGCTTTTGGAGACCTCGCCTTGTATAGATTCTTCGTATAATGAGAGATCCGCTTTCATTGGAAATGTGTAGCTTGATGTGTGTGTACCTATGGTTGGGACCGCAATCTTCATTAATACGAACTAGGGTGGGTCTTACAACTACAAACTCGTACTGAATTCCCTCCTAGAACACTGGGCTAGGCTTGAATATTGTAGACTAATTCTGTGAGCTTTTTTTAATATAAATATTTTTTAATAAACATCTAACATCTATACTAATATAATTAAGAGGAAAGATTTGATTGTTTGTTTGAATTGAATAGGCTCCGAAACTACTGGACTGATTTGAAAAATTCTTTCACCGTTGGGAAGCTACGCTATCCCCGGATGACATAGGGTACCTATAATTTATAAGAAATACTCCGAAAACGTGGGCGAAGCCGCTGGCAGAAAGCTAATTTCATTTAAAGTCATACCTTTCACCGGAAGTTAAGACAGAAGGTTGACGACACCATTGGTTCAGGGGTTGGCTGGTTCTGCGTAATGGGTCACAGGTTTCATTCCCGTATACGAAAATAATTTACGCGCACACAAATTTATGAGAAAATTCTAGTGCCTCAAAAGCCTTGGTAAGTACAACTTGGGCGTGCTATTAGATCAAAGTTAAATCTTATTTACATAGTATGGATTCACCATTAAATTAACTTTCTAACAAGACTAATCGTGTTAATTTTCTCGCTTAGAACCCAACAGCGATTATTCCACGATAATCTAAAAACAAAACCAAAACAATGTATTAATGTGTTTTGTTCGTTTTGCAATTTAAATTCTACGCAAAGCTTCGAGGAGAATTCTAGTCTAAAATAATAGAGATTAACTTAAAAGACGGTGCCGGAGATAGTCGTAATTTACGCAAGTGAATAATCACATATTGCGAAGTTTCGCGGGTACGCGTATAGGCGACGACATCTAGCCCTTGTTGGCTACGGGTTTAATTGTGGCCTCTAGTTTTTACAAGGAATTCGTACAACTAGATAGTGCAACAAATTATTTAAATACAGAAGAGATTTTTGAGCGTAATATACTATCACGCCTGTATTCCCCCAAGGGTTAGGCAGAGTAGTACTAATATACACCCATAGTTGACTGGTGTGAATAAGTCTCAAGTAATAGGTGGAGAGCCTATAGCCATTAACCGGGCAAAAATCTGAACTCCGTAATTAAAAAGGTAATATCGATCTTATAAGCGCGACTGATGGCCATGAGGTCTTGGATTCGATTCTCAGGTAGAGTTATTGAGTTTTGCAATGCAATTCTCAATAGCAGCAAGAAATTTTAATTTTCGGTCGGTTATTGGCAATACGAAACTATTGCCAACTAGCTTTCCGCCAGCGGCTTCGCCCGCGTGGTCTTGATAACCTTTTTAACCCGCTTTTCTGTTGAAATTTTTCCTGAATTTTCTTTGCTATAAACCTCACGGAGCCCGAGACCTTTCCAACGAATGCAAAACCGTGGAAATCGGTTCGTGCGTTCTGGAGTTATAGCGTCAGGAAAGAAAACCCGACTTATTTTTATATAGTAGACTAGCTTATGCCCGCAACTTCGTCCGCGTAGAAGTGGAAAATGGTTCTATTAGGATTTTTACTTTAAATATTTTTTTTTTATGTTATTAATTTGGATAAAACATATTAATTTGTGAAAATGTTCGAATACTTATAAAATATAACAATCTTTATTATGTTGTAGGAATTAAAAGGTTAAAAAAGCATGAAAATAAAATAAAAAATTGATACATTATATATTTTATTAACATTAAGCTCGGTCTTCGATCTGGTGTAAGTTACATGGTGTTATTATCTATTATCTTTTTACAACGAAATAGAAATACTACACCTGCCACAGTATTTCTTTGTAACAATATTTTTTTGTTTTTTCTTCGGATGCTAGAATCAACAGGTTACTCTGTGCGCTTACTCTGCAGCATGCCACATACTCTGCCCGCGGGAGAAGCAGCTTTCCCTCAAATCTACTCCCGCTACCAAGAGTTTGACCTTCAGCTGTGTTTATGGTCATTGTAAAGCAGACTTTGACGGGAAACTGCACTCTCTTGAATTCAAATCCTAGGAATAAATACATACTCTCCTCGAGAACAACTGGTCAGTATAGTTGACTCGATTACATTGCGATGCTTGTTTTCACTTGAAATCTGGTGCCATTGCATAATTTTGTGTGTGTGTGTTCTCAAATTTATATGTTCCACCATTTCCTATTTTAAGAAACGGGTCTGAGAACTGTTCACAAATGAGACCGCTTCACGCGCTTTTACTTCTGAGCTCTACTGGTAAATTCTGTCGGAAATCGCCTGCCGACAATACAGTAATCCCCTTTAAGAGCCATAGTACTCAAATACCAAACTTCTGCCATAGTACTTTGTTTGGGTATATTGCAGAGTGGGGTTTCAGTTTGTATCAAATCGAGAAGACCTTTGAACGCAGTTTACCAGTGCAGTTTTACCTCCTTCCATCAGCGTGGAAGCAATTACGGACGATGCGACCGCTAAGGCGATATCACGATTGCTTCTGACTTTGGCCGATGTTCAACTTAATAAAAGTCTTGCCTGTTACACCAGGAGCACTCAAAAAAATATATCACTACGTATTATTATACTGGAATTTATTAAACCTTTCTTTATTGAATAAAGAGCCTTCACTACTTGACATTATTTACTGCTGAGGAATTGACATTTCATGTGTCAAAAAATTTATTTTAATCTAATTTAAATAAAAAACACTAAGGAGTATTGATATCAACTTCGTAGCAAAATAACTTTTTACCCCTTTTTAACCCAGTTAGGGGACGAATTTCAATAAAATACGAAACACGTCTTCCATCAATTCTGTTAAAGAATGTTTATGCAAAATTTGAAGTATATTGGACCAAGGAATCACGTTGTCCCATACAAACTTTGCCCCCCCTTTTTCACCCCCTTAGGGGTAGAATTTCGGAAAATCCTTTCTAATCGGATGCCTACGTCATACAAAGAACACACCCTCCAAGTTTCAAGTCTGTACGATTAGCGGTTTAGGCTGTGCGTTGATCCGTCAGTCAGTCAGTCATTCAGGACAAAGCATTTTATTTGTATAGATAACCAACCAAAAATTAATTAATTCCCCACTTGCTTATTACTGCCTGTTATTGTCTTTTACCAACTTAATATTTATTCTCCATGCTTGGAATAAAACAAAAACAAAACAAAAACAGGCACTTCTAGCATATCTATGCTGTACCGCCGGGTCCTTGTACCTACCAGCACTCATTTATCGGTGTGCCCTGCGGTAGATTCCAATCAAGCGGAGTTAGTGCAGCGACGCCGCGGTCCGCCCGCAGCCATATATTTCACGCGCGGTGTACGCTCATACTTACGCACAAATCTTGGAGGGAATTGCAAACATTTTGTTGGTGAGAACTAGTTGTTGGTGTTTGTTTTGTTTTGTTTTAATTAAATTTTGTTTGTAACTTTCAAATTATGCTAATGTTAAGTATGACTAATTTGTAAAGAAAAGCAGAACTGAATTAGTTTGTAACTTATATAATACAATTTTAAAACAAGACGCGATCTAAGACAAAATTGACAGCTTTTGTAATCATTTATATCGCACTTTGATGTTATGAAATAAAATATGAAAAATGACCCTTACCGTCATTTTACGTCACAATAATGAAATCTACATATAGTTCTCGCTAAACTTATTGTCCGGGTTGAAGTTGGCACTAGCTAACTTTAACCTGGCCGTAAAAAATTGAGAAAGAAAAATATTAGATTAGAATGATTTCAAACGACAGCCTACGACTTGACTGACTTGCTTTCGTTTTTATTATTACAATTTAATATTTTTCTTTCTCCGATTTTTACGGCCGGGTTAAAGTTAGCTAGTGCCAACTTTAACCCGGACAATAAGTTTGGCGACAACTGTACGTAAGAGCATTTCATAAACATCATCATTATTATAGGATTGAAGTATGCTACGCTGCTCTTAGTTCTCTCCAACGTGGTCCTAATAAACTCTTATTCTATGACAAAACCAGTACCTAGATATGATGACAAAAATGCTTCAATACGGTTAAACAAACTGACGATTGCTTTTCTATACTTCATTGCCTATTTCCAGCTCGTAATTCTCATTATACTAGGTCTTCATAAAACCTTAATACTTCCCAAGTTTAGAGGCAGCTACAGGTTTTAAGCCTTGCAAGTTATATCCTCTCAGAAACTTAATAATTTATCATTATTAAATTAATTACTCGTAGATATTGTTCTCATGGATGGCTTATCTAAAAACTTTTGGCTTTGTAATGTATAAAATTATTTTTCGCTTCCCACCAAACTGCTATAAACTGGGTACAGTAATTCAAGATGAAAGCGGGTAAAGTTATAAGTAATCAATCAATAATTTTAGGTATATCTTTGTACCAACGACAATTGTTTTAATAGTTTAACTAAACAAATTCTCATCACTAAAAAGTAAAGATAGCATTTGCTGTACCAAGCACTACTAAACGAACAAAAACAAATACGCCGAAAATGTTTTTAATATCTGCGCGCAATACAGCGAAGCGCATCGAACGCAAGTGTGTGACAGTCGATAATTAACTACTTATTATCGTTGTTTAATAATGTCCCGGCAATGTTAACAAAGCTAAATTGTTTACCACGAGGCTTCCTGCTCCCGCGCTATTTATGAGAACGAGATAAAACCTAACACGGCCATAAGCTTTTACTTTTTATTGCAAATCGGTGTTCTGTTACGCGAAACTATACCGATTATAAACGTGTAACATCGTTTAATATGGCCCGAGTGCTTGTTTTGGAGTCGTAAAATATAAGATCAACAAATGGTCCACTGCAAGATCAAATTTCTTTGGAAAATTTATTATTATTATAACTTCTACGTCCCTTATATAATAGGAGTCTCATTTACGTAGGTTGTAATAGCGTTTCTAACTGTAAAGATCTGTCTAAGACATTTGTGTTCACCAGAATAATTTTCCTTTAGATTTAATAAATTAAAATCTTGAATTTTATTTCAAAAGAGCCCAGAAAATTGTTTTAATTATGTCCAAAACATTAATTTAACTTTGAATGTTTTTAAAATAAAATATATCAAATATTGAAGCCATAAAATGCCTACCTACATCAAATTCTGCGAAGACTTCTAATTAATAGACACACACGACTCGCAACGTATTTTATCTGTAAAAAACAATCTGATCTGTAGTAACGTTTCAAAGGCTCAAATTAGGCGGTGTTAATTAAAGGCATGTACGAAATTACGTGTTCTAAAAATATTTAAATTAGCTCAGACAAACTTTAAACCAAATGCTTTAAGGTTTGTTTTTGCTTGACAGAATTAGGAACAAGGGTCAGTATGAGGTACTGTAGCGAGAGCGTAAAGCCGCAAAAGAACTTCTTAAGCTTTAATTAAAAGAGCATCGCGATTACTGCTATATTAGTTACAATCAGAGAACAAGGAATGCCTAGAGTAACTGTTCATACCGAAAATGGGAAGAATTTTTATTGCAAAACTTTTCGCTGTCGCCTTCATTCGATTAAGTTTCATAAAACACGATGAAATTCAATAAAGCTTCAACTATACCATAGCCCATTTAAATTTGAAAAGTTTTACAAAGAAAAAGCACTGGTGCTGACTCAGTGAATGAAAATGAAATGGAAATAACTGTAATAGTGTTCTATATTACTCAGACCAACTACTCGAAACAAATTTTTACAAAAAATTACATAACTTATGACTGGGCACTGATTTTCATTATTATTTCTGCAAACAATTTTCTTTTCATCTTCATCAGATGTTACACATTTTACACATACCTATTTTCTTTTCGTAGGAAGTCTCTGTTCACCTATAACTAATTGATATTTTCCTGAATTATCCCACATTATTTGTATACGTATATCAAACAAGAAAATCACTTAACAAAAATCTAATTGAATGTCGAACGTCGTCTCCACGGCATCGATGTCCACACTCATCGATATATGGAACAGATATTAATGGGCCTGTCAATACTATGATGTAATTATTATAAATGTTCTCAGATCCGAGATAAAATGTTATTATTCCCGTACAAAACTTATTGCGTACACTAGGAGGATTCGCCCCCTCTTAATTGCAATGTACGCGGTTTATTTTGATTTATATGATCTTGGTCGCAGGTGATAAAGTGTTCATGTATGTTTCATCTGCCCACTAAACGGGGTATGACTGAAGTTCCCTAGTGGTTAAGTGATGAGCGAAGGCTGCTAAGTATGTACAATCGTTTTATAATGTGGATGTAGCAATTAATTTGATCATTGCGGTAATTATTTTGTAGTAGTATTTTTGTATTTAAAGGCTTGTTGTTTTCTGGTCTTAAGAATATTTTTGGTAAAGATGAAATCAATATTGATGGAACTTATTGAGATTGACGAACATAAGTACTTCATACACTAGAGTAAGAATCTACATGATGAGTTGGTGTGTGATGTAACATCATTTTAATCTTCATTTACAGCTCGGGTCTACCGAATTTCTTTAGGTTTTTTTTTATTTTGTACCAATTGGAACCGTGCAACTAATTTAACGTTTCAAAATTATCTATTTATATGGTCTAATTGAAATAAAACTATTTTGAATTTTTTGAATTGCCCAGTCCTTTACTATTCCTCCACCTCCTTGCAATAAATGTTAAGTAACGAACAGGATACATATAATTATTTTAGTCACTTTAAAATACATTTAAAATTGTATTTATACTATGCACACTGTCTAACATCACGAGCATGCCGCAGAATTTCAGCCCAGGGAAAAAAAGTGCTGAATAAATGATATATAATACCAGAAATATGTACGTAACTAAGTACATATTGATTTATAATAACTGCAGTTTTATGTAGCGAAGTCTGGTAAGCCGTAACTCGCAACCGTCGAGTTGTAATTAACAAATTAACATGGAGCATTTTAATATCGGGATGGGAGCGACGTTGAAAAAGTGCTGTATGATGCTCGAATGATGGATGGTGGTGATGTTTTTATTTATTGTTCATAAAAGAACGTATATTTAGATAAATTACATGATTATTGTTTTGCAGGATTTATTTCCTGCGTACAAAATTTTATTGTAATTTTTGCGTGTTTAAAATATATGTAATTTATTTTACATTGCTTTATAACGTTCATAAAAAGAACGTAAATTTCGATAAATTACGTAATAATTGCTTTGCAGGATTGATTATCTTCGTACCAAATTTTGTAGTCATTTTTATTTGTTATTCACATGATAAATATTTTTATTTAACAATTTCATTCAATATTTATATTGATAAATGACGACTTTGTAGTTAGTAGCAATGATTGTTTGCATTATTTATTATGCAATAAAGGTATTTGTATTTTTGTTTGGTTTTAAAAAATAATTAAATTCATCAATATTGATAATCATTTTTATCAATATGAACATCGTTCGAAAAAAAAATTCAAAAAGGCGCATACTTATTAGGTACCCTATTTTTTTAAATTATCAAGAATATCTGTCTATGTCATTGTAGACGATTAACTTGTCGAGTTAATAAATAACATAAAGTGTACCTATGTCGTGTGCTCCTTTGCGAGAGACGAGTCCGTGCTAGGGTAACCATGTATAACGGATCACTATGTTCCCAGGAATGATAGCTTGCAACATCCGCCCGGTACAAATGCTATTGTGTATTGACATACACAAAAACGTAAGGGACTTGTCACATAAAGGGTAAGGGATACTAAGAAAGGATATTCTTATCTCACAGGTAAATATTCAGATATAAATGGACTTAACGTTATATAAACATTGTGGGAAAACTGACGGCTCTATTGCGCAGTGTTGGAGCGATTGACTGCTGCGTAGAAGCTGCGAGTTCGATCACCGCACTGTACAAAAGTGTGTATGGCCTACAGATGGGTGTCTCCAAAAACCAATATACCTGTTTGTTGAGTTTCTATTTCCTGTAGTTTTTTTAATATAATCGTGAGTGTCTAAACACTATACAGGCTTGTCAAAAAGTTAAAAAAATACAGGCGTGCTAAAAAAATAATTAAATAAGTATGTAATAAGATATTACTCAAGATTTCGAGACATAATTCTGATCCCTATATTAGCACGAGAGTGCAGTTAATAACAGGCTTTTAACACTACTTGTAATGGCTTGTGAAATTCATACATCAGATTATCCTAAACAGGCGTAATTAAGCTGTTAAGAATCGCCCAAGAATTTGGGTCACTCAGTAAATGTTTGGAGTGTCGTGACGTGCAGTAAAAGGCGCACACTTAAAACGTCGGCCGGCTCGTGACCGCGCGATGACCGATCGTTAGCGGCCGTTTAATTACTGTTATTTAATAACGCCTTCTGTCAATCAAACGCACAATATTTTGTAAACACACTTCACGCGAATGATGGGAGACTTGGCGCTTGTTTTTTAAAATGATTCAGTGTTTTAATAACATACACAGCGTGTTTTTTATTTTTTAAATTACTTCAAGTTTTTAGACGATAAAAATAATATACCACCACGCTTGTTCCCCTAAGGGTACAGCAGAGGTAATGCTACTAACAATTTGCCGGTCTGCTTAAGGCACAAATCCAGACTTCGAGTTGGTACTGGGAACAGTAGAGCAGCAGTATGTTTATAGATGTTTAAGCTATATATTTTTACCTAACTACATAATACCTTATGTATTGCGCTTTGCTCAAAAACATTTACACCAACACATGCATGCATGGTGCATGTACCTACTTATTATGTTTATTTATGTAGGTACTTACTAAGTGGGTACTTATAATATTAGACAAATAATAACTTAAGTTTTGGTTTCATGAAATTATTGTCAGTTTTAAGCACACTCCATAATAACAAGACATGTGTTATGAAAGGTGTGATAAACTACTAATAATTATTTTAAAAGGTTACAAGTAAAACCAATATAAAAGTTAATCGCCCGTGGGTACACCGAATGAATCAGTCTGTAATAAGCTGCTTTTAACTCAGTTATTATGCTGTCGTTCTACTTAAATAAAATTAGGTAAAAACCGACCATAAGTGAACGATACCTACTGAGGCACATAATTATCAGTTATATTGAGTTCACAATTAAAGTGATAGTGAACTTTTTTTGTAACATTTTTTATGAATTGGAACTACCTTTAAACTGATATGTTGTATTTCTCATCGAAGAAGTCTGTAGTCTAGTGATTCGAGTGACAGACTGCTGATCACGACGTCGTGGATTCCATTCCCACAGTACACAAATATTTATGTGAGGTGTTTGTGTTTTTCTGGGTGTTTCTTATATGTATATTATATACAATAATATACATATTTATATGTATATACAAAAAAGTATCTAAGTATTATATTGTCTACTTGTCTAGTACCCATAGTACAAGCTCTGCTTAGTTTGAAACTAGATTTTGATTGATTGATTTCTGTTTAAAAAACTAACAGAATCCTAGTTCGGTCAGGCATTAAAAATATGTAAGTAATAAGGACCTCTTTTAATGAGGCATAGTAATAAATTAAAATTTAAATATTTAATGATATAGTATTGACGTAGGCACATGAATTTGTAAAGAGTTAAAAATAGTTTTCAGAAACCAGTATAAAAAATAGATTTAAAATATAAATATTTTAACAAAACCTCTGAAATATGAGGATTAAAATACGTCAAAGCATGAAAATGTATTATCACAAACTCTTACGATATTAATTTTACAAAATCTGTCAGAAAAATTTATTCATCTGCTTTTCAGTAATAAAAATCATTCACCGAATGATGCAGACAATAGCCCGAGACATTTCAGAAATTCTTATCGATAAAAGCTCAATCAAAACCAAATAGGTTCACGCCCAAAAAAGTTTCAATAAAAGTTTGTGAGCATCTAAAATGTCAGCAGAAATAAAAGTAATGGCTAAATGAATAAAAGCGAAGTAAGAAGTCAAGATTGTATTTTTATTGTAAGTACTAAAACGTATAGGTAAAACAAAAACATAAATCAAAGTAAATGTAGCAATTTTCTTAAAACTCGTCGCGTTATTGCTGAAATTGTAGATAGGTTGGTACTCTTTGTCAAATTTCAAAGGCGATGCTTCCCCTTAATGCCGCAAAAGGTTACATGCATACTTTTTCCTCCATACGAATCGTCAAGTCTTTCTAAGTAGGTTATATATATTGTTAAATCTCTATAGTGAATGTAATCGATACGAAATTACGAAGAATTTTTTTATAACAGAGGGGCAAACGAACGTGCGTCACCTGATGGTAGGTAAAAATAAGGTCATTTCAAAGGGGTTATTTTCCCCATCCTTTTGAACTTCTAAACGTTTTGCAAACGATAAAATTAGTTTTGTGGCTCTATGACGCGTGTATCATTGCTAAAGAACCTAACGCTAATTTATAGATTTCTAATAAATTCATGTCATCTATTAATAACAATGTAATAATTTAACCGTTTCATGTGATACGTTACCTACTTTAAGATGAATTTAATTTGTTAACTTATACAGCAAAAGGGAAGGTATATAAGTTTTATTTACCGTAAAAAGCTACTTTCGTTTTGTAATGCCCTTATCCTGTCCGACCGTTGCTTGTATGCAAAGCTTTTTTAATAATATTATATACCCCGCTTTATACCGTACCTACGTCTTCAGGAAAATGTCAGCAATCTGTAGCGAAATCCTACTTTATTGTTATTGTACCGCATTTATACGGAGCTCCGAAATAGATATAAACGTGGAAATCGGTTGAGAGTAAATAAAGTCAGTGGGACAGCCTTTGTGGACGAGATAACAATTAGGCATTGGGGTTTTATGCCACGGTTCGACCAATAAAATGTGCGCCGTTAGTGAAATAGAATGACGAAATTTATTAGTACAGAGAACGACAGCACGGCAGTTTATATAAATTGTTCCATGACTTATTATTTAATTCGTTGGCTATATTTTATTAGCTGTCTTGCCAAATTAGTAAAACATAAATATGAAAATATAGTAGATATGACTACAAAAATTATTTATTATACAAACGTTTGAATATCGTTTATATCGTAAGTTTTTACTATATACTATATTTAAATACTCTTTAGTATCTTTTAATTATATTTTTTGCTATGAACCCAAAACTTATGTATAAGTTAAATCTTAAAAACAGCCAAAACACTATTTTATATACTTGCCACATAGTGTGAAACGGTGTTAAAATTGATATGTATTTTAATAGCCAATTAATACCCGCTGTGCCGAACAGTTAATTCCTAATGACATCGTTTTTATTAGAAAAAGTAAAATGATACGGCCATGATAGCTAGGTACCAAGAATTTCGATTTTATAAAAACTAGATTCGCAATTTTACAAATGCCACGGGTGTCATACGATTTTTTTTCGACGCTTTGTATTTTTATAAACGCTAGAATATGCCAGAATGGGTTTATAATGAAAATGATAGGTAATGTAATATGTACGTCTAACTCGAAAAAAAATTGCTTTTTTGCGAATCAAAATGGTCTTTATTTCAGTTCGAATATGTCCTACTCTTTAGGCTTCACGATTGATAAATGAATGCTTTTTAATGCTCTCTATTGTGAAAGTAAATTAATCTAATTGATAAGATTACTTGAATCGTCAATCTCTTTACACTCGTGAATGCTGAATTTCTGATGCTGAAAATAAAATCACTCAAGTCATTTTCCTCAAGTTTTTGCGTAATTAAATTGAACTCAAAGTACGCTGTCTGTACGAAGATCTTCGATCTTTTATGTTTAAATCCAATTTTCTTTTTTCCGCCTCTAATGAAAACATGGACGTTGAGCGAGTCAAGTCGAAAATCATATAAAGTTAAGGCAAAACATCAAAGGTGCAATGTGAGTGGACCTGAGAGGGCAACGTCTTGAAAAGTAAAAAGGGCATAATAAAATCAAGTTAATTTCGGTGGGAAAGAAACTTTTAACGAAGATACCCGAAGCATCATCGCTACATTAAAATATGATCAGCACAAGCTCGTATTACTGCGTTTATATTCTCTTTATGACTAAAACTATAATACAAAGAGACTTTTTATTTTGCAAACGATGTCTTTATGAATAATGCAAATACATAACCAACCGAAAGAGAATCAGTTTTCGTGAAATTTCTCGTAATAAAATCCCTATGATGAATATTTCTTTAAAAGGGCACCAAAAATTTTATTCACCGTTGCCGGGGCTCTCGAGACATGAACGAGAGCCGATGCTCACTGCAGGTTTTTCTCTAACGTAAGAGGTTATGGCCATAAAATATTACTGGATACGTTATGAAAATTCCACGAATGCAAAGCTAAAGTAAAGTAAGCTAAGTTTTGAACTGCGAACCATCGATAGTATTAAGTACCTAGAATCGAATTATTTCATTTTTCTGTACCAGGATTTTTATATTTTGCTAACAAAGGCTTAAAGAAGATAATTATTTAAATAAATACGAGAACAGTGAGTTTTTATAGGTTATTATTTAAGATTTTATGGAAATTTTATTATATTATATTATATATAAATATTTTATAATTATTGCGAGGTAGTAGAAGCTTATTCTACAACCTCGCAATAATTATAAAATATTCACGTTTTTTTGTATATTTAATTCCAACTTTTCTATAGTAAAATTAAATATTATTTCGATAATATACAAAAACAAAATTCGATACTATCCAATCGATTCAAATTATGAATGTTGAATACTAATAAATTTTATATCAACGGTCAAAAATCCCTCGCACGGTGCTAAAGATTTTCATATTCAATTACAAATAGACAAGTGGCGTCTCGAGTATCGCCTTTGACGTCTTCACGGTTTAAAGGATATTAGGTCCCCTCATCCGAGGGGGACGAATTAGCCGAAGAGGCGTAATAAAATAGTAATGAATTTTATATTTACACGTGCTCTTTTGAAGAGGTCTTCTGATCTTTCGTTAGCCTTTGATTGACGTTGCTCGTGAAATATTATATCCTGTTAATGCAGATTTACTTAAATTTGTCGACTGTTCCATCAACCTTTGCTTTGGATTAAGCTTTGAAAATTTAAGTCTAACTACATTATAGAAGGTGGTTGGCCCAAGACCGGGTGGTTGACGCTCTTTGGGAGGCCTACGTTCAGCAGTGGACGGCAACAGGCTAATATACATGTTTTCACTACATTTAATCGAGAGATAAAGAAAGAGATTATTATAGATTGTAGTTGCTATGTAGGTACTGGCAATAGAATCTTCACGCCTGTATCCCCCAAAGGGTTAAGCAGAGGTGTACTAATGTACCTACAACCACAGTTCACCGGTATGTTTAGGTCCCATGTAATAGGAGGTGAACCTATTGCCATTAATCGGGCATAAATCCAAACTCCCTGCTGCTACTGAGAATTTTATAAAGGACCCAGGACCCCGAGCATAGTAGTCACCCATTACGTATACGAGCTGACCCAGGACCCCGAGTACCCCGAGTACACAGACATAAACGAGCTGATAATCGTGCAGTTAAATTAAGGTAAAAAATGAAAAATACTAACATAGCTCTTAACTAGTATGTATCATACCATTTTTAACTATAAATATTAAAGAAATTTGAAACTTCATAGCTTTCATTAATATTCTAAGTAAGTATGATAAACAGTCCGGTCAAAGTTATATTAAGAGTTATTAAATACTCAAAGGCATAGTTCTTTACCTTTGTGTGTACCCGAGGAATTAAATCAAGAACTGTCTGATTTAGATTAGTCTATTTAGACATATAAATACCATTTTAGTCTAAACTTAGTTTACAACATAGGAACATAAGTTACAATAACAAAAATATAAATAAATAATAAATATCTTGGGACATTTTACACAGCACCATCTAGTCCCAAACTAAGCAGAGCTTGTACTATGGGTACTAGACAATGGATATAATACTTATATACTTTTTTTTTGTAAATACATACTTATAATATATACGAAACACCCAGATAAACACAAACACTTCAGTTCATCGCATAAATGTTTGTGTCCTGTGGGAATCGAACCCACGACATCGTGATCAGTAGGTAGTCCGGTCCTCGAACCACTAGACCACAGACGTCGTCAATATATACCTATATTTTTAATTTGTTTTAACGAAACTTAATTAATTAGTCTGTTCTCTCTAGTGCATCTTTACCTAACAAATTACAATCTAATGAAAAATAGTACAAGAGTACTTATTCCGTATTTACTACAATACGTAGAACAAGAGCTTGAAAGGTACTTACCTACCTTTCATGTTTATTTGAAGTCTCTTACTCGCGAGTAGCTATCAAAGATGCAAGGTTACATGTTTCAAATGTTTTTGTCTGTCTATGTAACTGTGCTTTTCTTTTTTTCTTTTTTTATTTTAAAGTACAGAAACACACGTTTTAGTAAAGAATTACATCAAGATTAGTAAGTAAAATAAATTGATAACAGTTTTACCCCAAAACAGACTCAACACAACTTATTATTTGATTACCTAATTTTTCCCAAAACAAAAATTGTAAGTAGGTCCTTGTTTACAATGTTTTTTAAAACAAAGTACTTTCCATTTTTTATGCCACTACGTGTAGATAATATTAAAATTTGTCTTTCACGCAAACAACGCCAGAGAAAGTTAATAGTCAATAAAAATACATTCTACCTCAGTTGCACAACCTGCCCTTACTAGCTCGACGAAAGATCAAACAAATATTCCACACAAAGGGGAACATCCCAGAATGAGCTCTTATTATGTGCATATAGAGGGGATGTAATAACGTCGAAATATAAGCTTTGTGCCCCCCTACAGCAATGTTTTGTATAATTAGCTTAAGCGGTTTAACGAGGGTCCCATCTCTGAACATGATTTAAAAAATATCTTAATGAATGTTTAGATTGGACATACAAATTTCATAGTGACGTATTTGAATTTAGATTGAATGCAAGGGTTGATTCTGACATGTGTCCCAATAATGGGACTTTGACTTTACATAAGCCTTTGAGATGCTATTTTAAAATTCTTTGATGTGCGAAAGCATAAAACCGAGTCTATAAATGAGAATAAAAGAACATTTTAATATCGATTTGTGTGTAGTTTCACGATTTAAAAACAGATTAATATTCAATGAACATATAGCCATACCATATAGGTACCCATTATTGAACCGTAATGGACAATATTAGTGCCTCGGAGAGCACGTAAAGCCGTTCGTCCGGGTTGTCATACGAACATCTATGACAAATCGTTAATGATAGTCAGAAGACCAAAAAAAAGCCTGACAACCAGTCTATCCTTCGAATATCGGTATTGCCCAGAAATTGGGTTGCGGAGGTCTGATGGCAGTCACTTTGTGTAAAATACTAATATATATATATTAAAAAGGCTAGGAGGAAGAAGAATGGATAATATTATCCTTACTAATATTATAACTGCGAAAGTAGCTCTCAGTGTCTGTATGTCTGTTTCTCTTACGCGCTTTCACGCCAAAACTACTAAACCGATTTAATGAAATGAAATATGGTACACAGATAGTCTAGAGCTTGAAAAAGGACATAGGCTACTTTTTTATGCAAAAAAAGGCTGTAGGGCTTGAAATAGAAGATGAAAGTTATAAGAAATACCCAGACCATGCGAGCGAAACCGCTGGTGGAAAGCTAGTATTGAAATAAATTTGAATCCAAAGGTAAACACGCGACCGATTCCATGACAACTTCGTTGGGAGTCCTTTTTACCTGTCTCATAACCCTTTAATCCATTTTCGGTAACTCAATTTCATAGAAACGGGATTATAGTTACAATACAGCGAACAGTAACTTTTTCTGCATCTGTCATCCAAATGTCAAATTAATACAAAGCAGATTTGCTCAAAGAAAGCGCAGCTGAATTAAATTAAGAAGTCTGCTGAGGTGTTGTGATAAAGGATTCCATTTAGTAAGGGTGTTGATTTTTTTGACAGCCGCATTGTTATAATAAAATGTGGATTTAAAATTTAAAAGCGTACTGATTTTTGTGTGTGTGACATTTATGTTAGACGTGGTGACAATAGCCTCCTGTCAGTTATTGTAACGTCCCATGTCTGGGACATTTAAGTAAAGGGTACATTAAACTGAGAAATTAATAAGAACATAGCAAAGTTTTGGTCATTTTAGTAGATAGAAAAGAAAGAAAACAAGTTTTATTGAAAACACCTATACATATTTCAGCAAACATGGTAGGTAATATTGAAAATAATTTCAAAAAAGCATAATTTTGTGGCATGTTTTACCATAATTACTGCTGAAGCCCTTGGCTCTGTTGCTGATATCATAGACATCACCTGGATAACAACTATTCTCCAAAGGCAATATTAGTAATAGGTACTATACTTAAACAACATAACAACATTAAAAAAACATTAAATGTACTTCTTAGGCACCTATGAGCGCGAAAAACCATCATATAAGTATCAAAAACAGGTAAGTATATTGATTGTGTTTATTGCAAGTATTAATTTCAATAACAATGTAACTAATTTAAGGTACTCCTACCAACTAAAACTTATAATACCTAAGTACCATACACATACCATATACATATTTAATAGTTGATAGTCATCCTACACCCTTCTTTTTAAGTGACTCTGAGGTTGATAGTCAGAGTTTTCTTCCAAAATGTAGGTGTAATGTGCTGGCTACTTACATCTAAATTTATTTTATCTTCAAGTTTATACTTTATCTTCACCTAACATATAATTTTTTTACTGAACATGTCTGCAATATGCCTACACTGACGCCTGCAGTCGAACTTGGGTGGCGACACTGCAGCGTGTATTGCTATATAAAATAGGCAGGCGTTTTGATATAATGGGTAGTGTTAATTTGAGTTTCTGATATATTAAAATCACACTAAACAAAGATTTTCTAAATTATAAAAGTATTATATAAAATGGAATTCGTGAAATTCAATTTTCTACTTACCTTAGAAAAATAACAAACTGTAAGAAATGTAATTTAGGAGTGAAATTGAAAGATCAGCATAATTACCTTTCAAAACATAATATGAGCTTATTTCGACTAAAAATGTAAGCTTGAAGAAAATGTAAGTAATTTTGTTATCTACAGAATAAGGAAAGCTTTCACAGAGCCATTTCGTTTACGAAGAAAATAAGTAGGTATGTATAGCTGCCTATGCCAGGGATAATTTTAAGAAAGAGAGTCAACCCAGGTTTACCCGGATTAGCTCAGCTTTATGTAAGCTCTGAGTACATTTCGAAATAAAATGTAATTCAATTTTTTTTTACTAACTTTTACATGCAACCTTTACATTCGAAGTCTAGGTACCTAATTTAAAAATTTAATATATTTATATCCACCTGTAGTTATAATCCGACTATTATTATAAATGTGAAAGTTTGTGATGATGGATGGATGTTTGTTACCCTTTAACCCAAACACGACATTACCTACATTAAGAACTATAAAAATATGGATCCTAGAAGAAGTTCGATCAAGAATCCCAAGGTTAAAATCATGATTGCAGATTTGAGCCGGCAGATGTCCGTGACAGCCAACTGCGGTAGGTGATGACGATTTTTAAAAAGAAAGGAATTTTTAAAATTGTCATTTTCTTTTATCCTGTTGATATGAGCTACACTATAAAGTTATAAAGGTTTATATGCCGTAGTAAAAACAGCTCGTCAGCAAGTTGATAGCGATTCGCGAAGCTAACTGCTCAGAGTGAACCTTACGATCAATGATCGTCAGTCGTGCAGACAGCTATAATGTACCCCTACGGGTTACTATTATACATATCATAGTGTACTAGTATTCAAGCCGAAGACATGACGTGTTTATACTGCAAGTTCCAGCCTTACACTAGAACAAAGCGGCATTGTTCGACAAGGAACAATCAGATTTCAGGATAACGTATGCTCCTGCAACGCTTGATAATTCAATTTGATAGCTATGTTCTTGAACCGAGACCATAAAATTAAATGTATCTGATAGCTGAAGATAATAAGTAAAATGAGATAAGGGAGGTAATTGTCTCCAAAAATAGTGGATACCTATGCAATAAAATGTTATTGTTAAAAACGAACCCTAAATACCTACCCTAAACCCCAGTCTCCAGATAAAAGCAAATTTAATTCTAAATTAGTACAAAATAAATTAAATAAAAGCCAAAATTGGCCCAACAGTCGTGACCCTCATCTGTGAATAGTTTATGCAGGATCTAAAATCCGAGCCACCGCGGCATGATGCATTAACCTACGTCACAAAGCTTAGTACGAACACGAATAGAGGAGCCATGACTTTCAGTTGCTTTAGGAACAAGAAACATTGAATTTTAAGATTTTTACAAAAAAAAAATTATATAAGAAAATAATATGTAGGTATGTCACGTCATAGGCAGTCAAATGGGGGTGAAGTTGCTACATAAGCTGTTAGCTGGAGTTCTAATCTAAGACGATTAAGTCACGTTCTAATGCAACCGACTTCTACCTAAAACAATCCAAACTGTACTTAGAGAATCTTTGAAGAAGTAAAATTCACGACTTACCTTTAACTCTTTCTATTAGTCTCCGCCAGCACTCCTACTCCGCTTCCTCTGGACGTCTTGATTCACTGACTCACATTCACTACTTACCTACATGTATATCGAGAAAACTAATGACCAAACAAATAATTCACAAAATAAAGAACGATCACGTAAATCACACTATCGGAACACTATTGGATACCTCTAAGCGGTTCGTGTGTGTCACCATGCTCAAATAACAGCAATAAAACAATCACAGACAATACGAATAAATCCGCTTCCTCTGGAAGTCTTGATTCACTGACCCATTCACTACCACATACCTACATGGATATCGAGAAGTAACACTAACTTTAAAACTAGGTAATTAATAAAAAAAAACAAGCAATTCACAAAAAATATGAACAATCACGTACGTAAACTACACGGTTCGATATCTCTAAGCGGTTCGTGTCTGTCACTATGCTCAAATAACAACAATAAAACCATCACAGACAATACGAATAAACTGAAATGAGCTGTAGCAATGTTATGGCATAGAATCCAGAATAAGTTCACTATACAGGTCAAACGGTTGACATACGCGATCGCGGATCCTCTCATGATGGGGATCAAACGTATACTGTCCAAGAAGAGATAAATTTAGTTTAAAGAAAATGTAAAAATTTTGTGGGTATTTGGAAATATTATGAGGCGAAAAAAAATGTGACTAACCCAAAAATGTGACTACCCGCATTGGTAGGTACTGTATAGGCCCAGTTTCAATGTTACCTATAAAGTAAAAAAAATAGCGTCGGAAGATAGTATACTTCACAATGCTAAAGTTGGCGTTGATCTTTTTTTGATATATAGCACTCTCGCAGTCAAATTTTTTTGTCAAGTTGGTACGAGGTTTGGAGAAATACGGTGTAGGTATTTGCTGTGGCAAATTTAGTTACAGCAGTCACCAGATTTAATCAACCTATACTATTTGCACCGTTAAACATATTAGAACTAATAGTACCTATATCTTTGTTAAGCAGTTTAGCAACTACCTACGTTGCGTTTATGAATGTTTTGATTGATAAAATCTACATTGCTTCGGGGTGTGAATCGGTTCAGTAATGTATCAAGTATGTACCTGGGCACGTGGCTGTAATGTTAGACATTTTATATTTGTAGGATTCTCCTTTGAGTTGCTAAATCAAGTACCTAAGCTCCTTCCAAACAAGCAATAGCAATAATGCAAATTCTCAAATATATATTTTTACGACCACCGACAGCAGTGTGGTATTCAGACAGATTATTAAACTAGACATAAAACTTTCATATTAAAAAGCCTGAGAACATCTCAAAGACCACCTGCTTATGTACTCAAAACGTTCATAAAACAGGATAATATTCCTCACAACAGATTTATTTGGTCACCGTACGCTTGGCGCTTGTCTACCACCCGACAGAGGATAATATGGGATTTTTACTAAACCACACGAAGGCAACACTAAAATTTAATTTTAAATAAAAAGGTTGAAGTTTTATTTTAAAAATTGAACAATGTTTGTCGCTTGAGAGATTATAAAATTCGCGTAATAATTTTTATGAAATATCTGACTGAAATTGTGAAATTTAGGTACCTACTCTGTTTTACAATTCTATCTTTGTATGAAACCCTTTTTTTGACATTCGAATCGACAAACGAATAGAAACTAACTATATGGAAATGACATTAGTGACAGCCCGATTTGTCGAATGCTGGTGTCATTTCCATAGATTTTATTTCTATCCGTTTATTGATTCGAATGTCAAAATGCAACTTGTCTAGGCCCCCATCTTCTAACATAGCATCCGCAGTTACGATCACGAGACGATAGGCGGCGATGTTCCAATTTTCAATTCAATTTAAATTAATTAAGGAAACCATGAGTCATGATCATGACCAGAGGGTAGAAATATTTATTTTTCTATTGATTATACTCATTTATCCTTGATAGGTTTATGGTTAGTGACGTTTTAATAACAATAACTTCATTCTAACTACTTATGTACTTATACAGATAAAAAACCCCTATAAAAATACACATTACACACAAATATTACGAAGCCATTTCCCTTCGACCTCATAATTCACATGGGAAGCCTTCGGCTTACGTTGTTTTTTTTTCCTCATATCTACTGCAATAAAATTTCATTTCAAGAAGGCATTACGTTAACCAAATAACGTAACCTATTTCGAAGAGAAAAAACTCTTTTTTATAGTATAAAATGAGAATATAAGTTATTACAGACAGCGCTAATACTTCTTATTTTTTAATTTAAACGAGCACTTGAGGACTAAAATAACATGAGCCCACATAAGACTCAAAATGAAGACACTAAAATGAAGTTAGAATAGAAAAAAGAATGTGCCCCTTTTTTAAGGAATCTAAGGATTTTGTTAGTTAATTTTTTATATTACCAAATATATTGACCCAAACAAAATATTATTTACTTTTGGGTCAACACTGATGAAATACTTGGGTACTTCAAACAAACTTGAGTAGTTGGTAACCGATATCCACTCAGTTTCTACTCGATAATATACAGTTGTATGTACCTACAGCAAAAGTAAGTACCGACCCAAAAGGTTTGCAGCAATGACCTTAGGGGAATAAAGCTAGATGATACTGAGTGAGGTCACATTGTGAAGACACAAAACATATTTGGTTACAGCATCGATTTGAAAATTGAACTTTTAAAAGTTTAAAACCTTTAAAAACCTGAGAGGTGTCTTAGGAGCTTCATTTTTTAAAACGTTCTTTGAATTCTAATACAACATTTGACTTTGCTATGATGTTTAAACTGAAATTCAAAAAGCTAAATATTTTGTTGCAGGACTTCGCATTGCAATTTGTGATAGGATATAAACTCGATAGAACTAGACTCAGACATAATGTAGCTAGATGTAGCCAAACAAAAACTAAGAAAAAATGTATTAGTTTGAAAATATAATAATTATGTCACTCAGTAAGTATAGTCGACCTTAAAATTATTTTATCACCCTTAGAGTCAATGTCGTTTGCACATCACAAAACAACAAGATCAATTTTTGCTTACAAATACCAAGTGACAGATTGATAATGAACCTTAGTAAATTTAATTTTGACGGATTTTTTTGTCAAAAGTGGTTAAGCAATTTTATGGTCGACTATACTTAGGCAACTTTGTCATTCGTGAAAAGCTTTTACGTATCTAACCAAAATCAATTATGCAGATTTTATTCAATTTTTTTTTAGTCTTACCAAAAGAGAATCATCTTTATTCGTGACAAGTATTAAGTACCCGTGAAAAGAATATTTATTTAAAACCATTTTAAAATAAAATGCGATAAAACCCACAGGAACTGATAAAATTAAGGGTATTTTTTATAATGACCTTGCATGACCTTGCATGTCATAATGGAGTAATCATTTTAATACCATCTCGAGAATCTCAGTTTACACGATAATATGAACGTTTTTGTTTGTAAGAATTGTAGTAGGTACGAAAAGCAACCTCATTAAAAAACTAATTCTGACTTTAGTCTGCAGAAATGAATATAAACACAATTTATAAAGATACTTTAATTTTGTACAGCGACATTGATTAGTGAGACACAGACCCACATTTAATTATGCCAGTTGACTCCTTTGTGTTGTCTATCAAGACAGCCTCGTAACTTGTATACAAGATCATGACCGTTCCTCGGGTCAGTAAGTCTTAAAAAGTATTCACAGTTGCCGAAGGAAAGTCTCTTTAAACTAGACAAAGTAGCTGCCCCTACACACAATTTAAGAGCAATTTACTTTTGTTTTAATACGGTTTTATGAGTCGTTAAAAATACTAAATGAAATGGAAATTATGTCGAGCTATATGAAACGCAATTAGGTTAAGTGAGAAGAATTGGAGCAAACAGAATTATAAATGTAATTTTTATTCACAAAACATTTAGTTGATTTACATATTTTCTCATTTATGAAGCTTAATGTTTGGCGTATAAAAATAGATTTTTAATACAGGCAAAATGTGGAAATAACTATTTTTTACAATAAATGTGCAAAATAAATAGTGCCAAAATACTGGTAGGTACAGCCAGAATCAGATATATATTACCTACAAACTGTTCAAAGTGATCTACTTCATTATCTCTACGACAGGTATACGGGTTATTTCTAAAATAAATGTTGTCGCATTGCGATCAATTTTAATTTTCTTTAATATAATTATGAATAGTCCGTTCGTCCGATATGGTTGATGCTGACAGTACATCGATAAACATAACATTAAAAATCATCTACAGATTACGTCTCATCTTACTCAGGTAGTTATTAAGTAAATGACTACTTACGAAAATACTTTTTAAAGTACTTCTTTTTTAAATAATAATTGTCTTTATCTTTTACTGCTAGGTTCTCCTCAAGTTTCTTCGTCCAATCAGGAATTGAATTTAATGTCCTTGCTTCTACAACCGGTGTGGGTAATCTTGTTCTACCTAACAAACCTTGCAGCGCTTGTAGCAAGAAAGAAAGTAGAGACATCGATACAACGATGTTGATCGGATCAAATCCAATCGAGTGATGATGGTACGTCGGGGTCCCATAGTTTGCATTGCCGCTTACTCCATATCCCGAAGTTGCATAGTGAGTGTTGAAATTTCTCGATTCTGCAACCGCTTCAACCGATGTGTCAATAGCTTCGTTATTCTTTAGCACTGGTGATTCAATTTGATGACCTTCTCTAACGCCACTGTTCTTTAGATCGAGCTTTTTCTTGTTTATTTTGGTGTCTTGCTTCATATTGTCTATTTTCTCCAACACAGATTGCGCGTTAGTCTGAATTTTCTGTAGCAGTGTCTGGATTTTAGAACTTTGTTCCTTTATCATGTTAGCAACGAATACTTTAAAATTCTGCACTGAAGATGTAGAAGGTTTACTCTGTATATCCGCTTTAGCTGTAGTTAACATTAATATTATTATAAACAACGCTAGCGATAGAAGCGACATTGTCACAGTCACTGTTTTACAATTAATACTTTTCAAAGACATTAACTTTGCTTCAATTGAGGAGATGAAATGAAACACCCATTTCATGTTACCTTTTATATATCGTCGGTTTAAGGTCTGTTAAGCTAGATAATAAACTGTCACAGGTATTTTAATTCTAATACCTTTGCCTTGACATATTATGACCTAGCTAATCATAGGCCATTTCACATTGTTATACATTGTTAAAGAAATGTAACAAAGGTTAATTTGTAGGATGTCGCGTGGAACAAAGAAAGTCGTCTAATTTTTTCATAGTAATTCACTGATGTAGGTACATACGTAACTACATAAGAAAGCGGTATTTTTTAATAAAGGCGGAACAAATTAGAGCCAATCTGTATTTACTTTTACAATTAAACTATCAAAAATTGAATCCAAACTGTAAGGTATTTGTCTATACTTTGATAATAATATAATGTGGGTAAGCGTTAATAGAAATAAAACCAGTCAGCTAACCATCTCTGTGTTTGATTGACGTCACATTGGCGACGAGTAGTTTTTTGTACAATTTCGAATCTAAATCGCGTGCTATTTACATTAACCATGCCGATTGGTCGTCTGGAACCGTTTGATATTAGTTCTAAACTGTGGCCGGCGTATATTCGTCGAGTGAAACAATATATTTTACTAAACGAAATAAAGGATGATTTGGTTGTTCCACTGTTAATTACGGTGGTGGGCGAAACAACATATTCGTTAATGTGCGATTTATGTGCGCCGGCGGATCCCGAGACTAAGACTTTCGACGAATTAGTGCGTTTGGTGACAGATCATTTGGAACCACAACGGTCGGAAATTGCCGAGCGCCATGTTTTCCGCTTACGTAGACAGCGTGTGGGGGAGTCAATGACGGAATACCTCCAAGACCTGAAACATCTGGCAACCACGTGTAACTTTGGAATGATGCTGGAGGAGAACCTTCGTGACCAATTTGTGTCGGGATTGTCTAACAGCGCGATGCGGTCGCGTATATTTGCCGAAAAAAATATCAAATACAAGGAGGCGGTGGAGCTGGCTCTGGCGCTTGAGGCCGCAGAGAGGCACGCGGAGGTGAGCGCGGCGACTGCAGCAGCCACGACCTCAGGTGCAGGCGGCGAAGCGGGCGAAGGCCTGCATAGGACCGGCGCAGGACGAACACCTACGAGCAGCGGGGGCGCACGCTGAGCGTTGCGTAACACAGGCCCTAGGGCTGACGGTGCGGCGTCAAGAGGAACCAACACCGGAGCGACGCCGTCCGGGCCGTCTCAACAGTGCTGGCGGTGCGGGAAGGCGCACCGGCCGGATAGGTGTCGTTATATTAATTACAATTGTGACGAGTGTAATCAACGCGGACACTTAAAAGTGATGTGCAGAGAGGTGCGTGGTAGTGGTCGGTTCGGTAGACAAAACTACGTTAGTGAAGAATACTCTGAGGACGAGGATTTCTTTAGCATCGATTTGGCGTCTAAAGGTAACAAGCCTTTCTTTATTCACGTGAACATTGACAATTACGTAATTAAATGTGAAGTGGATACGGGAAGTCGCATTTCGGCAATTAGTGAAGATTTTTATAAACAGATGTTCCCGCACAAAACAATTGAACCTGATAACCTTTTGTTACGTTGTTACTCGGGTACAGGGATTAATTCATTAGGATATATAGTTGTTAAAGTCAGGCTTGGTAATGTTACCGCGAACAATTTGTTCTTTTATGTCATCAAAGATGGGGGGTGCCCTCTCTTGGGCAGGGATTGGTTAAAGGCTCTCAATGTTAAACAAATTAATTTTAATGACATAACTTCCGACCCATGTATTACTGATTTAGCTGCTGAATTTCCCGAAGTCTTTACCGATAAGTTGGGTAAATGTAAAAAATTGCTCCAATTGCAATTGACTGATCGTGAGCCAGTATACGTGAGGGCCCGCCCCGTGCCGCTGGCACCCCGCGCTCGTGTCGAGCGTGAACTAGAGCGGCTTGAGGCCGAAGATACCATATACCGAGTTGAGCACTCTGATTATGGGACGCCAATCGTCCCGGTTATTAAGGCCAACGGGGACATTCGGATCTGTGGCGATTATAAGGTTACCATCAATCGTAAACTTAAACGGGAATTTTACCCCCTCCCTCGTATCGAAGAGTTATTTGCTACTCTAAGTGGGGGACAAGAGTTTACCAAAATTGATTTGACTCATGCGTACCAACAGACGATGTTAACAGAGGACTCACAAGAGTGCACGGCAATAACCACGCATATTGGTACCTTTATTTACCGCCGTACCCCATTCGGGTTATCTTGCATTCCGGAAAAGTTTCAAAAACTAATGGAGGAAACATTGCGCGGGGTGCCCGGCACGGTGGTATTTCTTGATGATATTTGTGTGACGGGCGCTTCCAGAACCGAACATTTAAGTAATTTAAGACTAGCTCTTGTTCGATTAAAAGATATGGGCTTGACCGTAAAGCTCAGCAAATGTTGTTTTCTGCAAGCGAGCGTTAAATATCTTGGGTTCATTATTGACAAAAGCGGTCTCCGTCCCGATCCTAAGAAAGTGGAGGCTATTGTGGATGCTCGAATACCTACTGATATAACTCAATTGAGAAGCTTCCTAGGTTTGTTAAACTATTACGGTAAATTTATACCCAAATTAAGTATTTTGTTACATCCACTACATGAATTGTTAAAAAAGGGTGTCAGTTGGAATTGGAGCATTGATTGCAACAGGGCTTTTAATGAAGCTAAACAAGTACTCTCGGGGGATAGGGTTCTCGCACATTATGAGGAAGGGCGGCCCTTAGTGCTATCGGTGGATAGCAGTGCATATGGGTTAGGCGCAGTATTGGCGCATCGCTTTCCTGACGGTAGTGAGCGGCCGGTCAGCTGTGTGTCGCGCACACTCAACGACGCGGAGCGAAATTATAGCCAGATCGACAAAGAAGCTCTTGCAATATTTTATGGTGTCATTCGTCACCATCAATATCTGTATGGCAGGAAATTTGAATTGCGAACTGATCATCAGCCTTTGAGCTACATCTTTGGATCAAAAGTAGGTATACCCCAAACAGCGGCCAGCCGCTTGCAACGTTGGGCTGCACGTTTAGCCGCTTATGATTTCACTATTAAATTTATTACGTCTAAACAAAACGGACCAGCTGACGCGTTGTCGCGTCTGCCTTTAGCACAGGTGCGACGGCCCAGCGAATCGATGAGTTATGTAAACTTAGTTCACGAATTCATGCCGGTTAATTTTATGGATGTAAGTAAAGAAACAAATAAAGATGTTTTGTTATCTCGAATAGTGGGGTATGTTAAATTTGGATGGCCATCAGTACCAAGTTCTGAAGATGAAAGACCATACTTTTCACGTAAAAATGATTTATCGATCGATTTTGGTTGTTTAATTTATAAATATCGCATTGTTATACCTAAAACACTACGAAATAGAATTTTACAGGAAATTCATCAAGGTCACTTAGGTGTAAAAAAAATGAAAAATCTATCGCGCAATTATGTATACTGGCCAAATTTGGATATGGATTTAGAGGTACTGTGTCGTTCGTGTGAGTCATGTCGTATAGTTCGCGATGCGCCGCCGCGTGCCGACCTGCATCCGTGGGAGTTTCCAATGTTTCCATGGCAACGCTTGCACGCCGACTTTGCGGAGTATGCAGGAAAGAAATACCTAATATTAGTCGATGCACATTCCAAGTGGATTGAGGTAGTGCCTATGGGTCGCACGGATGCACAGTCAACAATAACGGCTTTCATGTCAGTATTTAGTAGATTTGGATTACCTTCACAACTTGTTACTGATAACGGACCTCCATTCCTTTCGTATGAATTTAAGAATTATTGTAAAAATAACTGTATTATACATGTAACTACGGCGCCTTACAGGCCGCAGGGTAATGGGGCCGCTGAAAATGCTGTAAAGACTGTTAAAAAGGCAATTAAAAGGGCAGTTCATAATGGCGAAAATGTGTTGCAAGCCCTAAATACGTTTTTATTCTATTACCGAAATTGTGAGCATGCTACTACGGGCGTGCCACCGGCAGTGCTGTTGACTGGACGTCGGATGCGTACGCGACTAGATGCGTTACGGCCAGACGTCACACAAGTGGCGCGAGCGGCGCAACAACGTCAAGTAGCTCATGCAGGGGGCACGTCCCAACCCCAGATTCGTGTAGGAGAATCGGTACTCGCACGCGATTATACGTCGCATTCTGATAAGTGGTCAACTGGGACAGTGTCTAAATGTACAGGTCCACTGTCCTACCGCATTGATATGGGAAACGGTATTGAGTGGCGCAGACACCGTGATCAAATAATTCCGGTCGGGGAAAAGTCGCGACTTTCATTATCGCGAGCGAGCATCGGTACTAATAAGGGGGAGAATGTAGAAGATGATGATAAATTCGAGGATGCTTGTGAGCCGGAAACGGAGGCTGTCCCGGCGAGTGCGACCAAACCGGATCCGGAGTCGCCGGCACCGCCGCCGCCACCGGCAGGGTCCTCGGCTCGAGCGCTACGCGCACATGCGCGTGCGCTCAATAAAGATTAAGTCTATATAATGCTGTAATGAATAGTGATAGTTTTGGTCGTTGAATTAGTTGCTATAGAACATTTTTGTTATATTTTTGGTTGTTATATTTCTGTTATTCAGATAATATGTAACTACTTTGGGTTCAGTCTTAAGGGGGGAAATGTGTAAGGTATTTGTCTATACTTTGATAATAATATAATGTGGGTAAGCGTTAATAGAAATAAAACCAGTCAGCTAACCATCTCTGTGTTTGATTGACGTCACACAAACATAAGTACCTACTGAAATATGCATTAATATGTTATCTACATATTATAAAAATAAATTAACAGTAAGACGTTAATAATACCTACTTACGCTACAAACTTTTCAGTCCTAAAACTGAAAATTCGGTAATATTTGTGTTCATTTGTAGTCCATCTGTACGCCACCTTACATTTAATGACATAGGTGGGGACAGAATAGTACAGTTTTGTAATAGAGGGCAGGCACGTTTGCCGAAGCAATAATTTTGAATTTCATTTCAAAATTATCTACAGCGCCACCTACTATTCAAACCTGGAAGCAACATGAGGTGTCCTCGAGGAAGGTTTTACAAGCTTACGCTTGAAAGTTATAGATGGCGTTCACACAACTGCGCGCACGCAGTTACTAGTGACATCTCTGGTAAAGCTCAAAAACTAAATTATAGAGATGTCTTCTGAATACTTAAGTTTTATTTGTAGAGATAGCGTTAGGGTTTGCATGGATAGATTGGGAAAAGCAATTGATTTCAGAAAAGTCTTGGTATTTGTTGCTATGAGGTAGGTACGAAATTAGTGAAACCAGTTTTTCTAGGTTATTTTGTAAAAAAAACTATTAGCCGCACAGGGTTCGATTTTTTTTTAAATCGGGACTTCGATATCAAAAAGCTTGACTGTCCAGCTTTATCCGGACGCCTAAAAACACTAGTGTACGCTTATTTTATATAGCTATAAAGTCGATTACATCGAGAAAAACGTACCTATTAATTAAATCTCATCACAACACACGGAATTAATATACATTTTCTTAGTGTGGAAAATTTTCAAGCAATAGGTAGGACAAGATAACAGGATAGTTATATTTTTTTTAAATTCATACTGACGGTAGAAAAAAAATAGCTTTGTTAAATGAATTTAAACCAGATGAGAATTTACAGAACAATCGGATCTTGTAACAAAACAAAGAATTGTATTCGTTATCCCTGCAACCGCATTACGCTACATACAAAGTAATAAAGCAAGCGCGGTAGCCGGTTCAAAGCAAGTAATTATTCATCACCCGAACAAATCTTAAGCAAACAATACAGTGCTGATGCATAATTACAGAAAGATAAAGGGCCGGTGTAGGTACAAAGTGGTAAGTGGGAACTCAAAATAAATGGCTGTGGACTACGATATTAATTCCTCGTTTGTCGGAGTCGCTACGCGGCTATTTTTTTAAAAGCACCGTAGGGTTAATTGTAACGAAGCAGTATTTGGACAGTGAAATATTTGGAGCGGCGTTGCAATAAGAACTTTGAAGAAGGAATTTTGGGGCTTCGTTTTTTATTTGGATAAAATTATGTTCCTTTAACGACTAAGTTCGGAACGTGTAAAGCGCAAAGTTACATCGACGATAAAGGCAGAACATTTTAAAATCTGAATTGATTTGGGTAATTATAGAAAAGGAAGAATTTAATGGTATACCACAGAGGAATAGTTTAGGTTAGAATCTACAGGATTATAGGAAAATAATCATTTTTTAATTAATTATTTGTTGGAATAATTTTGATGATAATGACAGAATAAGTTAATAGGCATTGTGATACCTACACCTTACCTACTCATGATTTGTATTATTAGTTCGAGTTCTTCCTGTGAGACCATACGTACTATTTCGTAGTTATGTAGGTATGTCTATGATGTTTCATTATTCTTATACGCCATCGCTTTACTTTATTTTATAAACTAGCTACTCCATAAAACTCTGTTCCAAAACCTGCTGTCAGCCAACAATGTGAAAAAATGCCTAAGTATAAAAATACTTCATTAAACTAACTTTTATCTGTCGTGTTAATCAATGGGCGTGGGCTAGTAAAATCTGATAGCGAGATTGAAAAATGCTATATATCGTAAACTAACAACGTAAAAATAAACCTGAATGTTTGAGATTAGAGTATATTTTTGCTTGATAAGAAAGGTGATACTCTTCGATTGTTACAAGCAAAACAGCAGTCTAAGCAAACTGGAGTTTTATAATAACGACAGTGGATTTATTGGAACATCCTAACACAATTAATTCGGAATTAAGTCGTTGTGTTTGAGAGCTTCACTATTCTCGGCGATCATCGCTACCGAACACCACATGAGCCTCAAAATTGTCTACTTAATATTGGCATGAGGTAAGTAATAAAATTTTGATAACGTTGTACTAAAATTAATAAAATATATTTGGAGTCAAGCTGATTTAGAACCCGTTTGAAAACTGTTACGGTATTATGGTTGCCAGAAGAGTTAGAAATGGGCCTGTATTACTGTAAACTGTTGTTTTATTGATGTAAATTAGAAACTTCTTGGTAATTTCCAGTAATCTCAGCAAGGAACATAGAAATATACATTTATCGGAAGCTTAAAACAGCTTATATAAGATCCCTAGTGTTTAATTGCAGTTCATAAATAATAATTTTATAACGGTTCCATTAAAAATATACACGAAAAAATTCGGGTGTATTTAGTTGTATCTAGGCACAGAGATAAGATCGGAACACAAGTGAGCTCGTATTCAATTTGCCGGCAGCGCAGTTGTTGAAAAATAATTAAAAATGCAATTAAAATTCACCATAAATCCGTCAGCCGCCCCGCCTAGCGTGTAAACAAACTCAAATTAAAACCAAACTATAAATAAATGCGTTGTTATGTTGTTATAGTGTAATCGTATATCGACGCTCCTGGATTTTAATGGTTTTGTTACTGTGACACCCAATCACACCGTATTGAATATCTAATGGAACCTCGCAGCGATTCTTCGATAAGAAATCACTATTGGTAAGTTTATAACAATGAAAAAAACTGTGTAGTAAATAATTCTTACATTTCATAAGTAGGTATTTTACTTTTTATTCGTAATTTCTGGGAGTATCGAAAAGAAAGAGAAAAAATAAATAACAATTAACGATTTTATGTGCCTCCTAGCAATAAATGCGATGCATTTCCGTTCTAACGATATAAATTATCGTAGTAATTTATAGCCAATGTGTTGTGGATATCTTTGTTAATTAACACGCAATTAATTGTTTTGCGGAACACGTTCGGTGTAATAGTGCCGTCACTTCGCGAATGAGGCTTATAAAATATCGCAACAGCAATCAAAGTTTTCTCTCACGACTACATCCTATCTCTTTCAAACGTGGAGGTGTGAAAGAGATGAGTATCTTTACTAGGAACAAAGTCAAACAGGTGCCCACCGCTCTTTTATGGAGGCAGGTGTATTTGTTTAAAGTATCAAATCGTCCAATTAATACCTTTATAAAGAAGTCCTTTTGTATCGATCCCGATAATTTGGGGGTATATTGTGTAACTTTTTGTTATACAATTTGAGCAATCAATGGGCTATTAAACTGGAACCGAAACGACGGCAAAAACTTTCAAAACATTTTATTGTTACAAAACTATTCTAACGCTATTAAAATAAGACACTCGAGCTAATTTATGCCCATGAATTAAAGGGTGAAATTTAAATATTCAACGTATAGAATGCATTGTCAAAAATTGGTATTTGATATAAAATCCTTCCGTGTTTCACTGAATTATTCATTGCAAGGTATAACAAAAAATACCAAAATAATTAAATTTCACCCCATACAATTTCAATGTTAATCCAGCAATATCACAATTAAGCCATTCAATTAAAAAAGTCGAGGTGCTATTTCATGTTTTGTGAACTGTGGTCTCATAAACCATTTATTTGTTTAACGAATTGTACACTACCATTATTTATAATATTGTAAATGCAATATTTCATAGTTGTACTGTAAATACATATTCAGTCTATGGAATTTAAAATAAGTAAACTGGTGTTTTTGTTGCTTTCCTGAACACAATACTACTATTTCTTAATTTAATGTAATTTCAAGAACACTCAAATGCATTTTAAAACTTAAAACTAAGAATGAACAGAATTTCTTTTATATTTAGCTAAACCTAGAATGTGGTACTCACACCGAACCCACCAACACGTTGCCTTAGCAACCTTATTTGCAGGCTAATAGGATCGGTAGACCTGCTTACATAAAAAGGAATATTCTACTTCACTTTATCAAAAAAAAATACGAAAATGACAAAATAAGGACTAACTTAATTAAAATACAACCGATAGCTGAAAGATCTCCAAGATGGGAATACTTCAGTCCAAGTCAAACAACTTTACAGATTATAGTTGAATTTTTTAAGTTTCAGTTTAAGACATTTTTATTTATCTAAGCTACAATGCAATATCTGAAGTAATAATATTTAGCAAGTCAATTACCTATTAAAGAAAGGAAAAACATAAATTATTTTCTACCAATGTTATCGATGATGTAACTAATACTAATCATAGACTAAGAGGCCTGATTGGCTGCAGCGGTTGCTGCTGCTACAGTCGCGTTTGTGATTGGTGGCAGCGGTATCAGAAGATCAGCCAGTCGACCAGCTTCGCGAAGTCCGGAGAGGAAGGCGCCGTGCACCGTGGCGGGGTAATTCCGCATTGTGTGCTCACCTGGATAGACGAAATGTAGATAGAGTAACTTGACACGCGTAAAATTCGTGAAGGATTTAGCCGATGTCCATCGGAATATCTGAACAATGCCCTATATGGACCTGATAAAATAAGATGTAGAGCCTTAGACATTCTAGCCTGAGATGAGGTTTATTGAGCTGATCTTAACGAATATTTGTGCGGCAGGGATTATTAATTCGTCTTCTGATATATGCTACCTATATACTTATGTTACCTTCTACAGAAAATAAATAATTGTGCTTTCAGGAATAATAATATCTCCACTTGCACACTGATATAAACTTATACTTATAATGGCCAACAATGTGTATGTAACGGAACAACCGATACATAGTCAACCCTGAAGTTCACATACATAACAACTTTTAATATGTGTATAATTTAAAAGTGTTAAACATAACAGACGCTATACATAACCGTCACGCATGTGATTCCAAAGGGTTAGAGGACTATAATCCCGCAGAAGGCGTCATTAGATCCCATGTGAGAAGGGCCGTGTTTTTTCCGTCTCGTTGGGTATGAGAAAAAAAAGGCGAGCTCATAGGTAGTAAAGCATTCAAGATATTTACTCTAGAAGAGTCAAGTAATGTTATCCATCTGCATTGGATGAAGGCGACGATTAAATGACGAAATTATTCGTCTTATCTTGCTTGGCCAAAGAAGTGGTTTTTAGTCTACTATTTAATTTTTATATTTAATTAAATTATGACAACAAGTGAATGTCTTCAATAGGTTGGACATATCTATAATTAATGTTAAATGATTATGAGTTCATGGCTATTTTAGCAATAATCTGTAAGATTTATATTTTCTAAGGCCCTTCAACATTTTGCAGCAGTAGTTCTTACCAGCAAAGAACAGTCTATTTTCTCCAGGTGATCCCGGTACTGGGGCAGCCAGAAGATCGTAGTCAGTACCAGAAGAACCGACTGCAACAAAGCTGTAAGAGCCACGAGCGTATGGATCTGCGCGCCATCTGTTTGCAAAAGGGTTTAAAATATAAGTACAGGCGACATTGAAAAAATGGAGTCGATTTAATTCCTTCTTTCCAAATCCTTCTTGTTCTGGAACTGGAATCATTAATATGATAGATATTTCAGTTTCATTTCGAGACTAAAGTATGATCAAAAGTTTTTATATTATTTTAGATTCGACCATAAATCCTACACAGCCGATCTGATAGGTTTCCTGCAAATCGGGACGTCCATCGCTGGTTAAAATTGGATCGAGGAGTCCATGTATCAAGAGATTCAATCAGGCCTTTTCGCCAATTTATCGTATTGCAGATCGTATGTAAAATTAGCGCGTCTTTATGTGGTCTTATATTTCTTACCTGGTGACCACGCATTCCTTGGGTTGAGGGACGGCGGCGTGTCCAAAAATGCTCTTTAGTACAGCGATACATCTGCCGACAATGACGTCATCTGTGACGTTCTCCATCACAGCTGCTGCTTCGCCCGCCACCAAGGCCAACAAAACTGGAGCACTATATAAGTTCCAAAAGAGGAACAGTTCACCTAAAAAAAGATGCTTTTTTAAAATTAAGTTCAAATATACCTACATTTAACTAATAGTAGCTAATTTGCACTCCCATTAAAATTTAATCTTGTTCGTACAAATTGGCTTGTTGCTCGGTTGCAAATCGATAATTGATACTTTGGGTCCTTTATTTAACGTTTGGTTGAGTTCAATGTGTAAAGGACTAATCAAACTTGTTATAGTCCTTCGTTACAATAAATGTTCACAAGCGTTCCTAGCCTTGAGGACATACTATTAATTAATAAGACTTTAAATCGAGGTTCAAAGCCAGTCTCTTGTATAGTTCATTTAATAATTATGAGCTTTTAACATTCTGGACAACTATAGTCAACCCATAGTAGTATAAGTAAAGTCACGGTATTATCAGAGAACGTTAAACGAATCGATTCATAGTTCGATAATTAATTGGATTTCAGTACCTAAACTATAAATATGAATAGTTCATGCACATTTGTTAAACTCACAATGTATGTTATACAACGTAGAAACAACATCGATCGTAATCTTAAGTACTTCGAACTATTGGAATTAATTTAGATGGCCTGATACATAACAAAAAACGATGGTGGGCGAGGATTCTCACATAACTCTTTACGTGTCTAAAAGATACAAGCACATCAGATAGCCAACCTCCACGGGCCGAAAACGTTAAATTGGCCACGATTTAAAAAAAACACGAGAGGTACATTGTTCCGGCATTCCCAGAGCAAAAGTGGGGGCTTAATGAAGTTAGTAGAGTATACAACAAAGAGCTAAGTAGGTGAACTAAAGCATAACGTAAAAAACCTTGTCTCGGCTCGTTGCTGTGATTTATTGCAAGCGGCGCCCTCAGGGTTCCTCAGTCGCGTTAAATTATTCAGCTTTTAATTCGTTATCGCCGCCACTGACGTTACTACGCTCTACACTATTTACACCTGCATATAATTCATGATTTCGTTACTGGACTAGGTATAAAAGAAATAATAAATCACTGTGTATTTCGTCGTTATTGAAGCTGATATTTAAAACTATGAGAATATGTCAAAATTGTCTTCCGTAGCCTATAACTATACAATTGAAATAGGTGGCACATTAAATGCTAAAAATATTACAGCAGATTTCACCTAATTACCTTATGTAATTATTTATGTAATTACCAAAGTGGTGTGCCAGGATCGTAGCAAGTGGAAATCTATAGTCTCTGCCTACCGCTATGGGAAACAGGCGTGAAGCTTTGTATGTATGTATGTATGTACCAACACAATCATGAGTCAATTCCACTATAAACTTAAGGTAAATATCGTTACAAAGCCACAACTCTAACTAAGGCAACCCTCAGCCAATTGATCGGCGGTGATTTAAACCGCCAGTGTATTAATATTGATGGATAAACTTGCAGCCCGTCCTGAAATATGAGCTAACGTTGGAAATTCATGTAAATCGAACACACTATTATGGAGTATCGCGTCTGCGAACCGCACGCAAACTAAAGGACCATCTCTACTGGAGGACGCAACGTACCTATTGCGAACGTCATTGTTATGCAACAAAACGTTATCAGTGCCAGCGTCGCAATTTTGCCCGAAGGCTAGAATAGAGATAAAGTCATAATAGTAAAGCTTATGCATTTAATGTCAGTGTTGAATTCTACGGGACTAACAGAATCAATAAAACGTCTCTCTAATAAACAACATTTGCTTCCCCTTGCAATGTAAATATTTTTACGGATATTATGACCAATAGCAAATGGATGTTTTAAAGAATCCTAAACACTAGAATTTATTCAATATACCGCGATTAAAATGGAAAACGTTGTTTTATTTTAATGTGTACCTAATCATATTATATTATTAATGGCATTAAAAAAATACAGTTTGTATTATATGCAAACCTGTATAAAACTTATTAATGGCTTTATAGTCGATTTCATATAATGGTATGGCATGATAAAATACAGTCGAAGTACTGAAATACGGAAATTTGTAATTTTATTTGACGGCAGTCCAGCGTATTTGCCACGTTTACATCAGCCGGTAGAGACGGTCCCTAAGAAATAATTCTGTCTAACAACGTGGTGGAATTGAATTAACTTGTTAATATCAAACCTCTGCTTGCGGTGGTCGTTCCGACGTGGCCGAAGAGATTTGCGCTCGGGTCCCAGAACGTTCGTTCGAAACACAGAACTACTTTGTTCAGGTTACCGTAGCCGAGGCGTTTGATAGCCGCTATCTAGAACAAAATATACACTCGGAATAGGACAACATTTATGTCCTGTTTCACAATCTCCTGATAAGTTCCCGTTAAATTACTTGGTAGATAAATTCATGCAAAATTTGTTCCATGTTTGAATTTATCCAGCGGTTACAGGCTATCCAGAGGCGGTGAAACAGGCCTTTACTCTTTAAAAAGAAGTCAATTCGGGCCTGACTGTTTATTTAGCAAACATCATTTATTGCTAAAATGTCTAGGCAAGACATTCATATACCTATGTCCATTCATATACATTCATTGACATTCATATACCTATTATCGTTTGTATAATTACTATCCAGCCATTCATATCCTAATTCATATCATATCCATGACATTCATATACCTATTATCGTTTGTATAATTACTATCCAGCCACAGAAATGTAAAAGAAAATGTTTGTGTCTTAACAAAGGAGAGTAATTAATCAAGCATACCTTCCAATCAGGTAACGGCGGGTCGAATTTGACAAAGTTCTGTTGGTTTTGTCCACTGTTCGCCACAGCTACCTTGAGCACGCCCAGAGGTAACGTACAAAGTACCACATCGCCTGCAAATATATACTTTATCAGTTGTGTCACGTGATTACTCGCATTAACTATTTATTACCAATACCTACCTACCACAGATTGTTTATATTTTCGGGCTTAAGGCTTAAGGGCTAAGTCTACTAGGCTAACAAAGCAGTTTATATTACGAATGTAATCAATATTTTTTTCTTCTGAGCTCTGCTAGATATCGAAATGGAACATACACGAAAATTCAAGATAACATTCCTGTTTCAGTCTCTAAATTCTCCATTGGAATCTGATTAGACATTTTTGAGGCTTTTCGAGACAAATTATCACAAGACACAAACAATACGGTTATTTATGATTAGTTATATTATTGTAATAGTTTCACTAATAACTAAATTCTGGTAGAATAATACTGTTTCGATAAGATTACATTAACTGCCGACTAGTGGACGCCGGCGATCGCTCAGTAAACCAACTAATTATACTCAAAGTACCAAATAGTTAGTGGAGTGGAGTGACGTCTTGCAGAAGGCAGCTGGCAGCGACTGGATGAGGAAAGCCGAAGGTCGGACTCTATGGCGTTCACTAGGAGATGCTTATGTCCAGCAGTAGATAGGCTGATGATGATGATGATGATGACGAATTGATTTTAGGATCAGCTAAACCGGCATGCTTTGGTTAAAGATCTATTGTACCCAAATATTACACGAATAATTCCCTATCTACATCTACAATATTTTAATAAACAAATAATTACTAGATACTTTTAGCTTAATAAAATTAAAAAACATATTCCCAAGTTCTTTAAATATACATTCCAGGTAAATGAAAAGGGTTGTCGGACGGAACCAATCAACGTGAAAGGTTAGGTCAGCTCCAAGGTTTTTAACCCCAACAAAGCCTGGCAAAATGCTAAATAAAGATTTCCTTATATCGAACACGCGTGGTATCTGTTTGACCCGACTAGAAAAGGTTTCTTCAATTGATTCTACGGGTAAAAGGATTGTGTTTAGAACCAGATTGCGTTCTTGGCGAAACATTTAATTTAAAATAAAGCTTATTTTAAACTTTATGAGAATAATGGCACTAACTTAGTACCTATTTGTACTTCATTTAAAAGCCAGCTACCGCAGTAGGATACCCTGTATCGTGGTGGACTTCCTAAACATATAAATAACGGACATAAACTAAAACCAAACTCGAAACTAATATCTGTGAAATGATGATAACGATAGCAGTGATAGCCTAGGGGTATGACCACTGGACTGCCAAGTCAAAGGTCTCGAGTTCGAATCCAAGGCACGCACCTCTGACTTTTCGAAATCATGTGCGTAATTATCACTCGCTTTAACGGTGAAGGAAAACATTGTGAGGAAACCTGCATGCCTGAGAGATTTTCTCGACGGCGTGTGAAGTCTACCAACCCGCATTCGGCTAGCGTGGTGGACTATAGCCTAATCCCTATCATACTGAGAGGAGACCCGTGCCCAGCAGTGGCAGAGACAGAGTATATGGGTTGATTATTTATTTATTTTTTGATGATAATGAATCCATTACAGTTTCAACTGAAAGGTTACGGCGTCCTCACCTCACATGACTGATATAAACAAATATTTGCCTAGGGTGTGAACCGAACCCGAAACGCAGCGCAGCGGTGGTAGTGAGTGGTGACCACCGTAACCGCTACAACAAAACTTCCTGCAATAGTGGTGAACTAGCGAATAGTCCTTTGTGAGTGTACATTTACAGACCTCTGCTTTACTTTTTAGGACATATTATACAGAAACGCCCTAAATACAAAAATACTCGAATAATATGTAAGTCGGATGTATTTGTTTGTTACTCAGTCACGTCTTCGCAAAGAAAATGCCGATAAAGTTTAGCGGAGCAAGATAACAGTAGCCAATGTCCTTTTTCGCGACATAAACATCCTCTGTACAAAGTTTTGGGATTCCTGCAATAAACAAACATACAAGCAGCTTTCTCGTTTATCGTATTTGTCGTGAGTTTTACATGAAAAACTTTTCAGTGCGGAAAATTTTTACGTGTTATATCAATTTAGACTAGAAACGAAATAATGCGAGCTGCTTAAGACCAGGATGGTTGGAGCTCTTTGGGGGAGGCCTAAGTTCAGCAGTGGACGGCTGAATAGGCTGATATATATATAGAATACATACTAATAGCACTCCTATATCCCCCGTAGAGTTAGGCAAATGTGTACTGTTGTACACAGTGCGCCGGTATGTTTAAGTCCCACGTAATATTTATTATTGTATGTCATTCATACTCTAAGAATAACAAAAATAAAATAGACTTCACAGAACATTTATTTCATAATATTATACGCAGTGATATCTACTTCCAACCTTACACTTTTCCTCAATATCTCGAAGCTAAAGCTTTTAAGAAGCAAGTTCGATACGAGACCTCGGGGACGAACAAAGAGACTAGCCAACATCTCATTCACAATCATTTCTGTAAACGATACCCACGATACCAGGAAAACATCAAAACCAGTGTCAGATTTCTACGTAATCTGTTTGAGCTTAAGGATCCTCAAAGGGAAAAAAATATGACGATTATCGACCTAGAAAGTGTCGAGTTTATATTTGGTTACATTGGACACAGTTACCGTTTGCAAAACACAATATAAACTCTGACCTAACGATTTCGAGTTGTGTAATATGCTTACAGAATTGTTCGCCTATTGTGTTCTATAACAGTAAGCCCAATCATATTGAATACGTTATTGCAAATAGATACGTATACTTAGCAAAACATAAAAGCCGCATCAGAAAATAAGTGCTAATTAGAGCTTCTAAACACTTTTAACAAAGCAAGCACACTTATCGTATTCGTGTGAGGATGACATCAGTGTCATCTTTTCTATTGTTATTTTCAAACTAACATCAAAGACTTGCAAAACGTAAACGAGGCAGAAATAGCTAGATACAGCCTAGCACCGCCTCTTAAACATCTAACTGCCTCGTCTACGATAGACTCCGCCTGTATGCAAATGTGGCGGAAGAGCCTCGGGCAGGGCGAGTGGGGGGCAGTGAGGGGGGAGTACAGACCGCCGGGTCAACACAGGCCCGAACGTATTTTTGCGCCTCGTCAAAGTAAAATTAACGCGTTAGAATTGCAAATCATTCCACGACAAAGAAATGACAAGGAGCCAAGCCGACGGCGTTGTGGATTTTTCTCATAACGCCCATTATCACGCTTTGTTTTTTTTTTTCGCAAACAGCACTTCCTTAATATTAAGGCCACATGAATTCGATTTTTCTATTTGGTACGGAAAATGCGGCAGCTAACGCAATATGGATGTGTGCCGCGGGCTAAAATCGATAGCGATTTTTTCTCTTATTGATTCCTCGTTACAGCTAGCACTCGTTTAATGTGCAATACAGAAACGTAGATCTAGACCTAGACGTACTTACACGAATACTTCATTTTAAAATACTGTTTCCTTTTTGGCAAAAATATTTTTTAGGGTTCCATAACGCAAAGAGAGAAAAAATCCTGCGTTTCCACCACATATGCGCGGAAAAGCTGAGCGGTGCGCGAGGAAAATATAGTAATGCTAGGAAAATATAGCTGCGTTTGTTTCAACTGTGAGGAACGCAGCCTGATGGTGTGACTATAACTACAGAGTATATCCCAAAGAGGTTTGTATTTTCAATGGTTTCATAACAAGTTTTTAGCCTAAAGTTAGTTTTATTTGTTTCATTTGATAAATGTTGCGTTATTTAAGAAATGATTAAATTACAAGATAGGGTACCAAACTATACCTTTGAATGTTTGTGGCTGACTCGTATTTCGGGTGCTGACAGCTTTCACAGTGACTCCTGGTCCACCATACTGGATATCTGTGACGGCAGTTCCTAGCCTGATATCCAATCCATCAGCAAGTGCCACTGGCACGCACGAGTAACCGTTGCGAACTGTAACAGAAAAAAAAACATTTTTAAAGTAAAAGGAAAAAGTTTAGTATGGCAGTCGTAAGCACATCTTCACAAGATTATAGCGTTGCCTTGAAAACAAGCCGCATGTGCAAAGAAATATCCATCGATCCAAATATGGATTACAAAAATACCAAACTAATTGGAGATCCACGCAAGGTGTAAAAACATGGCAAAGCAAGCTTCCCTGGCCGTTATTAAAGAATAACTAACGTATTATTATTTTGTACTATTGCAGTCGGTTAAACCCCGGTATACAATTATAAACCACACATAAACTTGCTTCATCTACACCTCAGTTGTTAATGCAAAGTTTCAATCTACTCTAGTGAAACTTTAATCGCCAAAAACTTAGTCAACCAGGACGAATGACAGAGTCCGAAAAGTCTGAATTACACGTTACATAAAATATAATTATTTTTTGCCCAGATGACTAACATTTTGCGTGCAATAAAAAGCCAACACTTAGGGATCCATTACAGAAATACTTGAGGGTTGTGCCACTTCTTCTCAGCAAAAACATATAGGCGTTGGAATATTTTTTAGCAGTAATTCAAATTTACTGCAATATTGTTATAAATATATTGAAACCTTAAAAAATAATTCAATTAAGTTCAAATAAAGTAATTGTGTATCATGAATAGTATTTAGACTTTTGAATGGCGTACAAGGTTTCGATATTTTTTGTGAATCATCGTTATTATTCAACGTATAATATCAGTATATTTAAAGTAAACTGGGGTAAATGTGTGGCAATAAATGGCCTTTGCTAATAATTTATTTATTTACTGTTGAATAAAACGACGGAGCAAAATCTGGACACTACGGACGATTCTATAGTACGAACCCTAGCTTTGTTGAATTTTATTGTATTCTGTGCAATACTAATCAAGCTAATTCAATTGTTATCAATCCAATTTAGCTCAAAGCTTAATTCAAAGAGATCTTACATCTCGTAAGTAAACTCTTTGGTGCAACTTTCTTGGCTTTGTCCCGAGACTTGTAGGTCCACTATCTAGCCGATAAATGCGCACACACACGATGGGATCACAATGCAGTTTTCAATTAGCCTGATAGTGCGCCGGCACACTATTGTGTTTTAATAACTTTAAGTGGATTTCTTACTCCATTATGTTGGGCCAGCAGTTGCAAACGTATAGATGCAATTGCTACAATCATTATAATTCAGTTGTCATTATGCCCGAAGAATTTGTTATAAGAATAACTATTCCAACTTATACTTAATGTTAAAATTTACTAATTATTGATGGTACTGGTCATTTGTAAATGTAAATTTTAAGTCCACCAATACTATGCTTAAAAATAGGTACTGTTATCGTAACTAGAAACATAATAATGTCTACCTGTAGTTTTAATTACAGAATATCCTGTGATTAAATAAGATTAAGTCTAAAGATAGGTGAAGTAAAAGAGAAGAAATTTTTCTTTACGTCCAACCAGCTGCCCTCCATTCAACATTTTCGCCAGACAATTATGAGTCTTAAAAACTAAACAGATAAAGCCTAGATGAACCACGTAGACGATAAGACACGGATAAGCCAGTTTCAGAGAACAACGGAACTATTGTATGCTCAACATTTAGAGCACAGGAGGCTACTTACATCGTACACTTGCAACATAGTACCATTTAACGATATTAGCCCAGTTCGTTGTCACTGGCAGCCGTGTTGCACGAATAAACTGCCCGAAACTAAAGTACCATAAAAGGAGACCGCGAAGTGTTTGCAGACAGAGCCAACCAACAATTGTGTCATTGGGCCCGAATAGTTAATAAATAATTAATGCAGTTTAAATAAACGTTTATTCGTAAATGCCATTACAGTCGACGCTGTAATTTAATTTGCTGAAGTATTTAGATAACGGTAAATGTATTTAGAATTATAGTTATTTAATTGAAATCGTGAATGCTTTTCGATACTAAGTACAACTTAAACTAAGTTCAACTAAATTAATCACTCTTTAATAATTACTACGTTAATATTAGTGAATCACTAGAATATGTATGACCAAATTATACCGAGATTATTTGCTCACAAAGCGAATAATCACAAGCTCATTTGATAACATAGTCCCAATATGTTCCAAATTTAGCTTAGACTGGCTAGTCTACATATTTTGGGAAGTGCCAACGCTAACTTAATTTTTTTAAAAGAACATTGAAAAGACAGGCTTTTTAAACGCTCTAAAAAGTACAAAATAAACTTTAAATTAAATCTGTTTTTAATAATGTAACACACCTTTTTCTTAAAATTATACATTAAACACAAACAAATATACATTGTATTTGTCTATATAAGTAATTCGCCGGTAATAACTCAATTAAAAAGCTTTAAGTAGGTAAGTATTAGTTATTAGCAGAACCATTTTAAAGGATATTTTTTTTACAGTTAGGCACCACTTCAAATGAACCGCACAATGTTAAAGAGCTTTTCATTCACCGCAAAACATCGACGTGGTTTCCGAACTTATTACCAATTTTATTATGTGTTAATGTCAGTTGAAAAGATCTAAAGCTTCGAAGCCAACAAAAAATGTTTCAATAACATTGTTAGCCGTTAACTGGACTAACCACCCGACCATTAACTCGGCAATTTACCCCAACACAATCATATTGAACGGGTTCTCAAAACGATGAACCATGTTCGTGTCGAAAATAATGCGAGGGTCTATCATATTATGTTAAAGAAAAAATATGGCAAGAAATCAATGATAGTTATTACTGTAAATAGATTGTTTAAAGGCACTAATAATTCAATATTTTATTTTTTAACTAGATGGCTGACCATCGTGTCACAATGCAAGGCAATATCTGAAATTGCCTTTTGAAGAAAGAGCTAACGCGGTTTTAGGTAGACCTGTACTTTTGTAGGTCGACCAACATGGGTACCTCAACAACCCATCGCATGACGTTACCAGATCGGCATACACTTGAGGCACACAATGTTTAGATTGAAGCATGAAGCATTCGAGCATGAAGTTTGATTAGAAAAATATTGTAGGATTTTTCTATTAGGAAACTCTCAGTACCAAAGTACCATACAAATTTACGAGAATTGGTTTTTTTTTAGGTTATTGGCAATAGACATAGAGATAGGTCCTATTAAGTGGTATATAAAACACTGTTGAATTGTAGGAATAGGAAAACTCTGTCTTGACAGTATCTAATTGAAGTACTGTTTATTTTTATATTTTTTGTCTCATCGTTGAGCTATCTTTCATGTGTTGCATAAAAACAAACTGACCTGCCAAAATACAGCAAAGAGTTTCCTTTAAGCCAGGACCCTAAAATTGGCTTCCAAAGTGAATTAACAAGGAGACCGCACTCGGTTGTTTGGAAAGAGCTGCCAATTTACTATCCACCTGCACCCAAACCTGACATTGTAGCGAGTAACGTCGTTACTACGGTTTGATGCGCGGATGAAACATACGACACCGCGCACATTGTCACATGTTGGGATAACATAAGATATGGAGCTCGATGGAAATGCCATGACCGGCTCCTATCTCGAAAAAGTAAGAAGGATTTAAAGAACGTAGGATGGAATTATTGAAATACATGTCTAGCTCTTAATAGGTACTTACTTTTTTTGTAAGGAATTGTTTATCATCATCATAATTATTTGCTATACCTATACGTTTATACAATATATATACCTATGCGTGGATTTGGACCCACGGCTTTATTTGCCTTCATAAATCATGGACATTGATTTGTAAATTACCCTGTACCTATTTACAATAAAGATGAATTTTAATAATAAATTACAATTATTATGTCTAACTTACATAGTTTGTCACTTCGTTCGCTGAATAGATAATAAGTTGATTAAAATGTGCTGCTGTATGTTATTTTTTAAACTCAGCTGGAAATTAAACAACGAAACGTTACATAATTCTGCTTATAAGTGTATTCCTATATTTTAACTAAATTTTTCACCTTTACTACCGTATCGTTCATTACATTGTCATTATCTTTCTCTCTCATAAATATCCATGCAGGCAATCTCGACAGTACCATGCTAGTATTTGTCACATCAAGTTGATCTATGTCAGCGGCGTGAATCTCGATCACGGTACGTTGGCAGTCAACGTGATTTGTTGGTTCAACGGGGAGGGCAACGAGATTCTGCCTCTAAACAATGTTACGATAGCGTTTGACGGCAGAAACATATACAAACTTGCTAAATATTTTGATCAGAATTTTGTATCCACTAAAGAGAGTTCTCACGATACAAAGAGGATATTTATCAAAGTAAACAAGTAATGAACTGAGTGAACGATTCATCAAACATAAAGCTTACCCTTAGGCAAGGAACACTTGAGAAATAGATGGCTATATTTCTTTTCAGACATTTCCCATGAACAAGAGAATATTTCAAATATTGTTTTAAAACTGAAGCAACTTAAATATTACTTTCCTATCAGCTGTTCTTGAAGGGTATTATTTTCTTCAAGGTAAGTGTGTATTTCTCCAAATATTTCAATATATGTAGGTTATACACAATAGATATCCGAACGTATTTGTGTACAATGCATGCTTCCATACGAACCAGATAATAATGTTCACCGTACCGTGGAATTCTATCTCGAATGTTAACTGTCGATCGCACGTATTTGGAATGAGGTATTTGCATTGGTTACACACACGAAGCGAAGAAGTTACTATTGAAACATTCTAAATACATCCCACACAAGTTCGCAAGTACCGCATACAGTATTAGGCAACTTTGTGAAATGTCAAAAGCGGACGGTATCCGACGAGTTAAATGGCGAAAGTTCACCGCTGCAGCTCATTGCTTGTGTAAAACTGTACGGTGGAATCTAGGATACCGGCGGCCATTGGGGTGTAGAATTAAAATTGGCGATAGCAACGCAGCGAACCACATGGAAAATACTCTGAAAATCGGTGCCCTCGGGCTACCGACTGGCGACCGCTGTGGTACGTGCCATACAGCTTATGGATACGACTCGTATTCACCATTATTATTTAGTGGTTTGTAATTTACACTTTTTGATGCAGCTTTTGCATCACACAATATTAGTTACTACAAATAACAGAGAAACAGTTTAATTACATTGACGCGTAAATTAAACTTTCTTTATTGTTGACAATCATGTCTTTGTTCCTAACAAATTCTGTTTAACCTGATGAAAATTACAATCGATTTAGGCTATATTTACTACCAAGGGTTTTGACGGCTTTATAAAACACACGTTTTTTGTAGTCGAAATGCTCGGTCGGGCCGATTGCACGCCTCCTATTTTTAAGACGACTTGTCGACTCTTAGCGTGACCAAGCCAGCCCGGCTTGTTCTTAGGCCAGAGAATCAGAATTGCCATTCAACGTGGCCATGCTGCCTGCCTTCTGGGAACGGAACGTTACCAGATGACAGCGAAGTGGAGGTGTACTTTTTTTGTTTGTACATATGTAAATATAGCTTTACGCCAGCAGCTTCGCCCGTGTGGTCTGGGTATAATTTTCATCCCCTATTTCAACCCTTACAGCCCTTTTTTCGACTATCTCTGTACCAAATTTGTAATTTCATTTAAATCGGTTCGATAGTTTTGGCGTGAAAGCGAGACAAACGGACAGAGTTACTTTAGCATTTAAAATATTAGTAAGAATAAGGAAGTAAGTAAAGTTTATATTAATTTGTTTTATTGTAAGTAAAGTACAAAAAAACATGATTGTATTCCAAGGTATATCTAGATTTAAGAACTACATTGTATCTTTGTGCGGAACAACGTTATGCATGTTATGTTAGTACATACATGCACCCCTATGGAACTTCTCATTGTCGACAGTTTTAGAACCGCTTTAGCAATTTGGCTTTGTGGTCTTGTGTGGAATTTTTGCTTTATGCTCTAAGCTTCAAATACTTGCTTTTAGGTTTTGAACAGAACAGTATTCAGGAAAAAAGTACACGGTTACAATGAAACAAAATCCTGCATTGTTAAGCCATCGTAAAGATAGATAAATATTTCGTTTTACGGTCGAAATTTAAGCCGGGAGATAAGAAATAAATGTGTGACGTGGTATTTGCGCGAAATGAAATTATAATTCAACGCGGCCGTAACTGTGGAAGATAAGTTTTGTTTATGTTACATTGTGTACTGCAAAATTTACGATTGTCGATTTTAATTCGGGAATCGGCCCATTAACACGACGGCTGGGAAAAAATACGCAGCAATTCGTTGCTTAAAGAACATTAAATTAAGCGTAATTTGAATAATTTTACGTGGCGGTGAACACAAATAGCCGTAATTAAAGTACAAGTAGGTATATCTCGCGAATTGTGCCAAACTGAAAACAAAGGACGGCCGAAACGCTTAGTAAGCACGATCAATGTGAACAAAGCTATATTTAAATGCGCAGACATCGAGTGTAATATTAAATATTAGTATACCAACTTAAAAAACTACCGTAATCGCGAGCGCTACGCTATATCCTAGTTACTATTCCCGGGTAGAGCAGTGTTCGGTTTTTCCCCAAAATTCCCAGTAACAGCTCGGAGTGATGATTTGTCCTATTGATAGCAATAGGCTCATCCCTATTACATGGGACCTACACCTACCGGCGAACTGTATGTATACGTGAAATACAGGCGTGCTGGTATCGGCCCATTTACTCTCCCACTGCTGGGCACATAACTCCTCTCAGAATGACAGGGTCTCTTTCTGAGAGGAGATCCTTGCCTAGGCAGTGGGACATCCGAGGATTGGAGTATACTATAATATTCTTGTTACATTGCTAATATTATTATTTTAACCATAATATCCTATCATACTTATTTTCCGAAACAGATAAGAAATATTAATCGAACGTTCGATCAAGCTTTAATTAACAGATGAACTGAAAACAATTGATGACACGACATGCGAATGATAAATTAACAATTGAATTGTCAAACAAAACAATTGGATTCGGTCGTCCATCCGATTGCTAATTATTCAAACAGTGAGTAAATATACTATTTAAATATTAAAACTTTAATCATTCATTTTTCAGGCAGCGTAGTTTCGTGTAGATAGACTTTTGAGTGGAATTACTTTGTTAATATTGACTTATACATAATGATTAAGTTACATGAAAGGAGAATTAAATAAAATAAATCTTCACTTTATGGAGTCTATCGCGTTATATCGATATTACCGTTACAACATAGCAATGGTAACGGGTAGTCGGATAGTCTAACTTAGTAACTTCAGTAAGTACTAGGTAATTTGCAACCTGTGACAACGGCAATGAATTACTGATCAACACCTTTGCAATTCTGACAAATATTGAATAAGTAGGCTTTGAGTATTAAGTTCGCTTTTGGCACTAGTAAAAGTCTACCCGAGTGTATTAATATTCATATTTATTAAAAAAAATATCCTACTTTCGCAGCTTGCTATAAGTGCAGTAATCTTGTCTGTCTCTGTAATTGCACTTTCAATTTATCTCTTATTGTTTTTCTCACGGAGGAAAAGTTTTCCTTCACTATTAATAGATACAAAGAAAAAAAAAATGTAATAGTACTTAACGAATGCAAATACCACACAGTACGTGTGCATCTTGTGCGTTCGGGGTCGCGGGTTATAATTCCGCATCGAGACAAACGTTATTATGGCCTACAGATATTTGTTCGAGTATGGACGGTTGTGTGTATGATTTATGCGCACAAAGCTCCTGAGACACAGGAAACACGAGTTGAATGTTAGCTGTTTAATGCCCTATGTTGTTAATTCAATACATTATACAACATAACTCGTCATAAAACTAAGACAATGATACTATTACAAGTATCAATTAGTTTTATTTAAATATCTGTGCCTATTGTACTTAGCTGTTGTCAGCGGTTTTACTCGAGTCCCATAAGGATTATTTAATTTGGAGGCAAAAAGTTGTCTATGGCTAGGATACAATCCATCCCTAGGATAAAATCAATCTTCTGCCCAATTGTTATCGAAATCTGTTCAGCGGTTTAGGTGTGAAGAAGTAACAGAAAAACAGATAGATAGAGTTACTTTCGCGTCATATTAGTATGGATAGCAGCCAATATCAACCTACACCTACCAAAATTTTACTCTATAAAACAATTCGACGACAAACGATAACAATGTGTATTTGACAGCTTTCGGAGCTTTTAACAGTGTATTTATGAGTGCATTTTTCTCACGACTCATATTCATAAGTAATAGAGCCAACAGCTTAAAACATTAGTGTCGAGGTAACATTTCTTTTCAGTACATAATTTGTACATTATTGTGACTTTATGGCTGTAGACTGCGACAAAATTCAGCGATTTGTCACTTAATAACAGGCGGTCTGTTTTACGAGCGTTTCGTATGCCGTCAGTTATAAATTTTGTTTTCACAAAAACGAATTAGGTCTACGATTTTATTATAAGACTTTATAGTCAAGTTTATCAAACGGGATTACATTGGAATACGAACAGCGCGACATCGTAAAGTCTTGCTTATACAACACTCGGATTTTTAATAGCATTCAGTATTGTTCGATTTAATTTATGAAGTCATATTTTCCTATTGTCGGTTTTAATGCTGTTCTATTATTGTTAAAACACTCTAATACACTGGACTATCACTGTAATATACATGGGTATTTCGCAAGTTTATTCTATTACAATACGTTTGTTGTCTGTTTTGCAATAACTTTAAACACCCCCTGACAAGAATTGAGATAAATGATGGCACCACATCAAGACTTGAATAGGTTTTGTTCAAAATAATAATACCTTTTATAATATCATAAAACGGCGGAACATTAAAATAATTTATGCTGTCAGTTTTCATACTAATGCACTTCATTACCATTGAACAACTCGGTTCGGCAGCGATTCCCATATCATTTCACATCATAATGTATTAATTAGCGTTTCATAACACCCGGGGACCCAAATGTCATGTTCCACTGTCATATACGATGTGAGTTAGGCTCGTGCCAAAGATTATCACAATCCCCCGAGACACAGTTGAACCCGTAACGACGACACTCAAACTCAAATACCCAAAGACCACAAAATTAACGACCATCCCTTTTTGTAATATACAACATAAGTTGACACGCGACGTATGGAAATTTAATTTCAATAGTGATGTGCGCGTGGGCGAGATGCCAGACACGTGCATCGTCAATGTAAACGAAAGATTGAGAAACGAATAAATTGTAAAAAAGAATATAATTAGTGTAGGTATATACGTTAGTTAGGCTAATCGAGCGTTTGACGAGGGTCGGGCGAGGTCGCAGCGTGCACTGCCGGCAGCCGCGCGGGGAGGGCACTACAGCTTGGGTCATTATTCGGACAGACGCGCTCCAACGCCTTTTAGCCCTTTGACGTGGAAAGGCCCTATTAGCATTGAGGGGCTTGTTGATCTCGCCTGTTAATTACTGACCTCCACTTTAACATTTAACTAGCCTGTCTGTGAGTGACGATGACAAACCAGATGAACATTTAAAAAGCAAAGTATCTTAATAAAATCAATGGAACCATTGACAAAATAATCTTGAACGTGTTGGTTTTAATCAGCATCAACAGATAATCCGAAGCGAAAGATATTCAAATGAAGAACGCGCTCGTTCCGCGAGCGCGACAAGGATGAAGCCCAAAATCAAGGCAGCGGAATCGACGAATAAAACTGTTGATTACGTACCGCGCAAAGTTACGCTCCGTCGATCGGAATTTTATTTACTTGCTCGTTCGAAAAACAAATATGATGGCTTTTAATTTATGATCGTGTCCGCCGAGCTCCCGATGTTACAGCCTGCAGTATACCAGTATACGAACCTCGTAATACTTATTTCAAATTCGTGATACGTATTTTTATTGTAGGTAACTTTTTATTTGTGTCGTGACGACGGTGTGCGAGCTAATGGAGATATCGTATCTGTCATATCAAGAATATACCATTTGACAGTTTTATTGCGATCGCATGTGATGTTCAGATAAAAGACAAGTTATCCAAGGGTAAGAACGTCGTTACTCAGTTCGATCGATGAGACCTAAATCAATAAGATTTTAATAATGTGGTTTTGATGTAAGTTAATCGTTGCTGCATTTGTAGTAAGTAAATCAATCAAATTGATAGATAATTATTGAATCAAATCAATTATTATTGTAACTTGTTACTGATTACAGTGTGCTTTGTATGGAAAGATATTTAACTTTTTTCCATAGACGTCCAGGGGCAATTGCTGGTGGTGTTTTTAAAAACGCCATGGTTGGCGCACGGTCGAATGCCAATGAAGCTAGTCGTAACCCAACCCACTTCTAAGGCCAAACCGGCGTGCTGTAATCGCTACCAGGCAAAAACTTGACTAGGTATTCCACTTCGATGGCACCGTGCACTGCTCACCAATGTCCGCAAAAAAATCTAGGATTAGTCAGTAATAAATAGGTACCTGATTAAATAAGATTTATTTATTTATACATTAATTAGGGTTTATGCACTAAAAACTAATTCATAATTATGAAAAAAATAATAATAAAAGGTACTTACCTATTTTGTAAATTTTATATGAGAGAAGGTTAAAAAATGCTAATTATTATTTTTTTCAAAACCATAACGTAAAAAATATTTTTTATCAACTACCGGAAAAGGCTTCATACCCCAGAATTCCTGTGTTAAATTTAAAAAATATTTAATTAACCTAATTTAAAAAGTAAAACTCGGTAAGTAATAAGGGCAGGAGCGTTAATAAATGAAAATTACTCAGTGTGACGAAACGTTTTATTAACCTAATTAAAAAGAGCGTGCAGGGCCCAAATTTCAAAGAAAAAATGGCGAATAATTCTGTTATAAATTCAGTGGCAGCAAAAATGTTCAACAGTCTCTGTAAAAGAGTATAAAACGCGCACTGTTCATATGAATAACTAAAGTTGTCAAAGCCACACGCGAGGGGAAGCAAAAAGTTTGAAGTCATTGTGCAACATCCCTTAAACGTAGTTTGAACACGGTACCTAGTTAGTCGGACGCATCGAGTAGAAGCCAGCGCTTGTTCTTTTAGTAATTTGTTTGTGGTCGCCATAAGTGGCCATTTATAAGTAGATCACTCATCCGCGACCCGCGGCGGCTACACGCCAATGATTTTATTCAACGTGACACTACTTAAGAGATATCAGATAATAAACGCACCGCGGACACACATCTCGATGCCATTCAGTACAAAGTGACCGCTGCCTCGTAACGTTCCTATTTAATTGGTTCGCTTACCGAGTAAAAATGTTGAGACAATATTTTTCTTGCTGACAGCATCATTTATTAACTGTAGGCTGGCTAAAAAATACATGTGAACGTTTTAAATCGCATAAGTAAACCCGGGTGTGTTTTTCGAACATCTTTACTTTACAAAATAATTTGTACTTATATTTTTTTTTGTTGAATGATTTCTATTTTCTATCTAGCTTTTCGCTAGCTGCTTTGCCCCCGTGGTCTGGCTATTTCTTCTAAATTATAGCCTATGTTACTCGGTAAAGAATATGTAGCTTGGTGGTGAAAGAATATTTCAAACCGCTCCGGTAGTTTCGGAGCCTATTCAATGCAAACAAACAATCAAATCTTTCCTATTTTATTATGTTAGTAAGTATAATAAATCTACCTTACTTTAGATGCTGTAAATAATTATGTGTTATTCACGAATTGTTTTACCTAAATAAGATATTTTCATTTACAATGTAAGATTTTACTACAAAGAGACTCAAATATCTAAGAAGAATAGTATAAAACAAAAGAAAAATTGAAACAGAACCTAATTAAAGGCAACGAATGGACATTCGCGTAGGTAAATGGGTACCAACTAGGCAATTACCATTGTATCTCAATCCGATAATCGAACCCAACACAATTAACACTGCATCGTCGACATTGTTTACTTAATCAGTTCATCCTCCACTTGACTATAAATTAATTAACTACTACTGCAAATTCCGGGAGGCGCTCTCAAGGATATAACAATGCTTATAGTTCAGTAGCCAAGCAAATAATAACCCTATTTGAGTTCACGGTATAACACGAATATAATAGCATTATGTTAAAAAATCGTATTAAGTGAAAAACACTTCACTGGATGTTCTAGCGATTTAAACAACCTATTGTTCAATCTGACTCCACTTGAACAATAGTACTAAGTAGATTTGTGAACTTGTAGTTGTTGATTTGTAGCGAAGTTTAACTTCTATTTCAAACAATCAAGGTGAGAAATCTAGTGCGTAACAAGGCGGTTTAAACCTTATTTCAAGTGCGTCTAGGATAAAATTAGACTTGAATGATTTATTAAAATAAATTCAATTTCCACATAGCATACCATTCTTATGTCCTGCCGTTTATGTGTGGATTCATGACGTGCGAAACGACGGACGAAGGGTTTAAAAAGATGCCGAAATCAGATCGTCGCATCGGTTCGGACGTCTCCATCGTCTGACGTACGTCATGAAAGACAAAAAAGGTTTTTTGCCTTGTAAATCAGCGCGTCAGTCGAACGTCAGGTCGGAGCGACCGGACTGCGACTCGCACGCAAATCGAGGATCTCGACTACACCAATAAAGTTATGGCGATAAAGGGTTAGCTTCGATATTAGTGATATTATTTTCTGCATTGTGTATGTTTGGATGTGTGTGTTGTAGATATTGTTACGAGTATACGCAGCATGCCTGTGTGTAAATTACGATGAGATCGAAATCGACACTGTTTTTCATGTCTCGCTGTGTTTATTCTCCCTTATAAAATGAATAAAAACTGATACTTATTATATTGAATTTTCAGCGGGTAAAGATGTAGAGCAAAATATTGCCACATTTTTGCCATTTGCCATAGTCGGCGGTCTAACACTAGATTAATTAAACAATACTGGCATTAATATGTAACTTGTTTGATTAAGGCAACTTGTACGTTATTAAACGTAGCAGGCAACGCATTTCATATTTTCATATACAGAATCTTAGCAAATATTTGCTGTTCCAAGGGTAAGGGACGCCAACGAACAAAAGCTAACAGGGAAGACGCGATTATTACTTTAATACTTTGAGAACAAATATAATATCTTGCATTTCGACATATTGCGCAAAGCGTATAAGACGCCTCTCAGTCTAATTTAGCTGTGTAAATACGGCAATGAAGACGAATTTTCTGGTATAGAATGTATTAATAAACTATTTTGTAAACGGAAGATTTTAGGCGGTAAGACTCTGCTCCTGGAGTTTGTCTGTGGTACCACTGCATAGCGAAATATACTGCCGATAAGCAATAATGTTTGAACGTTTACTGAGTTACAAGATGGACTTCACATAAGTACTTAATAAACATTTAAACATATTAATAAAATTGAAATCTCTGTTTGCAATTTCAAATTAACAGCTTTTTACTAAATGCATGTAAAAGTATACACGGTACTAAAATCAAAAATGTTTTTTTTTTAATTTTTGTCTGCCTGTTTGTTCCGGCAAATCTCTGAAACGGCTCGACCGATTTTGAGAGGCCTTTCACTCGGAGACAGCTAATGTTATAAGGACTTAGGCTACTTTTATTTTAGAAATTATATTTATTTTTTTAAATTGGATGTACGCGAGTACCACCGCGGAGAACAGCTAGTTATTTACATAAAAATATAAAACATATTCAGGAAGGAATGAAATTGCTAAACCTTAAAGCCTTAAAGAAAAAGCGCCCCCAACAAAAAGCTAGTTAAATACTTGCCGCTAAAATAAAGGCAAAACGTTTTCCGGTAACTGTTCTAGCTCTTAGTGAATAGGCGAATCTGGGCGAACTAAATAGCCTTAGTACCTATCTCCCTATATTATGTTCAAGATATATTGTCGGCGGCGGCGTCTTAAGAAGTGTTTTCCGTTACATTAGGTAACAAGCCAATCTTACTAAGCAGGTTTTTACTTGGCTTAGCCGAGCTCGGCTAATATTTAGACAGTACAAAAAAGCTTGAGAAAATTAGATCACGTAAAATTCAAGTGAATTCCCTTTCCTTTTTAGGGTTGCGTACCCGAGGGGTGCCAACGAGACCCTATTACTAAGCCTCCACTGTCCGCCCGTCCATCTGTCTATCAGCGGGCTGTATCTCATGAAACGCAACAGGCTCTATTTTTGAAATTTCTAATTTTTTAAAACTGTACCAACTTGAAATTTTCGCAGTTTTTCTATTTCTGATGCCACTATAACGACGATTACTAATTTTATTGATACTAATTGAAAATGGTGGGGAACCTTTAATGTGCGGGTCCGACTCGCACTTGCCCGTTTTCTAAGAAAGTACTCAAAGCACAAGATAATGATGTAACTTAATGTTATCTCAAAGTTTACTACTGCATGTATAGTTTTAAGGCTATCTTCTTAAGATAAGATCTGGTTTAAGTCAACACTGGTAAGTACCTAAGTATTATCCGGTTAATAAGGTTTAACGGTTAGAACGTAGATAGACTAAATAAGCATTATAAACTTGCCCAATTAAAACGACACTACCAGGTAGATATATATAAGTGTAAGTCGGTTAACTTAATACTGACCTAGAATTACACTATAGAAAGTATAAGGACTTAAGTTTAAATACACTAGTTCTTGTAGATTTTGAATATAACTTGCTAAACACTTCAACATGCCTAGAGACTTCACCAAGTTTCCAGAAGTATGACTGGTCTTCCAACCTCTACTAGACCTGGAATGATACTCCTCATTCTGAGGAGAAGCTAGTGCCCAGAACCGGGGCTGTTCATCATCAGTAGATGACGGACGTATTTACTGGACCACTACTGCTACCACAAGATGTAAGAACGAAGCAAAAAAATTACATGAATCAGTGGCAAGAGGCGTTGTGTCATTTTTGCCTACCCCTATGAAAACAGTACCTAAATACATACATATGTTAGGTGTTATCAGAGTATTAAAGGAAGGGGTTAGGCTATGTTAATACTATCAGTCTTGAAACTTCAGTGATTACAATTAGGATATAGAATATGAGGTAAAGGGTACTTAGAAGGCAATTAGTATCTACATCTCGCCAATCTTATTGTCCGGCTTAAAGTTGGCACGTGTTAACTTCAACCCGGCCTTAAAAATCGTAGAGAGAAAAATATTGGATTAAAATGATTTAAAACGAAAGACGACCTAGAGCTTTCGTTTAGATTAATTATATTCAAATATTTTTCTTTCTCCGATTTTAACGGCCGGGATGAAGTTATCTCATGCCAACTTCAAGCCGGACAATAAGATTGGCGAGAATCTAGGTACTGTGCTTACAAAGTTCTAATTCTTAGCCTGCTTGGGATCCATCAGGATCCTTTGGAATTCTAGGTAAACATTGCTATCTACTTATATACAGGTAAATTAACAGGTGAAGCGGATCTAATAAGTTTGCCTAGGTGTAGGTACGTTTCGAATTTGCGGCTAGCCACCACACAGGCGGAAGTCTACGGATTAATTTATAAAGGAAATTTATTGAAACCGCTGACGCTATCACTGGGGCGGTGGTTAGCGATGTTGTTAACGAAACAATCATAAGCCACAATTATTTTATTTACATTTTCGTTTTACTACATAGAGATATATCTGATATAAGGTAATATAAAGTTGATTAAAGAAGTTATGAAGCGAAGAACATATTTTAATGATTGTGCACTTGATCACTTCTTGTTAGTACTTATTTTCTTTAAGAAAGGAGCATTTTTTTCGAAGCCGTCTTAACACATAACTCTTGCACTTATTGATTTCTGACACTTACGCGAATACTAGACATTGAAATAAAACTACTTGGGATTAAAATAATATCAATATAACGGGATAAAATCCGTAAAAAGTAGTTTTATTTCAATGTCTTGCACTTATATTTTAATAATTCAGATAGGAGCAGTCACCAATTTGGATTAAAGTTAAAATATTATTGAATAATATCTAGAAAGAACTGCGAATGTTTTTTCTTGTCCAAAATCAGATCGCAGTATGTCCATGAACAAAACTACGTTCTCATTTGTTCTGATATTTAAACTAAGACGTAACTATTTAAATCATAAGCTGTCTTAACTAACAATAAATAAGTATAACCCATTATTTCTCTATTCGCATAACACGGCTTTGTTTGTTTAATTATGATAAGCTATTTATTCTGTTGATTTATTGTTAGCGCGCGTATAACTTAATTAACGATTGAGCAAACCTCCGGGCGATATTTGTCGTACGCATGTTTACACTCATTACTACGTTTTATGTACATTAAGAAGATACTATTACAGTAGATCACCTTTAGCAAACGACATTTATATTATACGATGTTGGTATAACCATTATGTATCACAATTACACATAAACATGTCACGGTGCACGTCTGTATTGGCCACAGATTGTACGGTAGTGCTAGCCTGGGCTTTATGACATTCATAAATAGAATTAACGAATGAATGAATAGTACCACGGAACGGAGTACGACGGACGGAGTGCGCAACCTTTCGTAGTATACTACACAATCGTCTGGCATTACTGTGTATGTAAATCTAGCGTGCTAAGCCTGCGGAAGTGTTACGTTTATAACTCATAAATCACAGAGCTTATCGTTTTACGCGACTGTACCCGTCTTAGCACTGTGGCGCTGTCCGCGAAATAAGTATGCAGCGGACGCTTATTTGTGAAGCGTCGATAGATTATCGCACGCATTCCATTGTGCTGCTGCGATAATCCTATTTCCGATGAAATTGAATGTCATCGATAAAATATACTTATTGAAACCAGGATCTTAAAATTTCAATGCTGGTTTGCACGAATATAAGGATATAAAATGGTTTCGCTTAACGATATGTTTATGTGAAAAATACTTCTTAACGATCGAATACGAGTCATTATTTTGCCAAAGTACCTAGGTATGCACCATTTTAACGGCTTGCAAAATAGCCCTGAGAGAATTATGTCCCGGTAACGTCAGCACGACAAATTGTTGGACGGTTGCGAATTTGTAGCTCCAGCTCCATGTAGTAACGACCATTTAACATTTGTATTTTAACTAAAGTAAATGACTTAGTTAAGTGTTGAAGTAAAAATATGTCAGTTTCTGATAAAAAGGATCTGCCTACCTAATTGTTGGAAAAGATAACTGGCACTTTTTTATTGCTGTGCACAGGTTACTTAGTAAGTACTTTAACTTTACTTAATCTGTCTCCGTAGGCACATGTGTAGGTACCTATGGCCTGAACTCTGACCATCGCGTATAGTAGACCAGACTAGACTATACGCTGTTTCTAGAGAAATGTATTCCCATCATCCGATATAGTAATTGGTTCGATCTAAGATAAAATGCGGGCGATGTAAACACGTTACGATTGTACGATAGATCAGCTTTCCCAATACTTCTTTATTACCCATAGCGTATCTTAAATCAAACAATTGAGCCCCGGGCCCATCAAAACTTCTATATGGGAAAGTAGTCTCCTCTTGTAGTTTACGGTTCGCTATTAGTCAAACAATGTCCGAGATCCGAGTCTTGTTCGGCAATGAGCGGCGCGTCTAGACATCAACCTGTAGCTAAGTTCGCTTGTGAGTATAATTAATGGATTGTTCTTGAGTTTCTTGCTTAAATAAAGAAAACATTTTTGGATATCTATATCTATATCTATATCTATATACTATTATAAAATTGTAAAAAAGTCATTTCTGTACATTGAAGATATTTAAAAAAAAACAATTGGGTTAGAGTATATAAACGATCGCGAACCTAAAAATGTGATTTTTAGAATTCTTGTCTGTTTGTCTGTTTGTCTGTTTGTTAGGGGTTGGCGCTAAACTTACTGAATAGATTTGAATTTTGGGTTAACTGTTGTAAAGCATAATTTCCAACTTAAAAACTGATGTAAAGCTTTTTTCAATTATTTGTATAGATCCTAAGATAGAGCTTGACCTCTCTGTTGTATGCAAGCCCATAGAAAGAAGAGATCATCATTGCTGGTTTTTGATTTTTTATTTTCTATTTAAAAGTCCATCGTTCAACTAAAAAAATGAGGTATATCTCATTCCACTCGGTTGCGTAGATGCTGAGATAGAGCTTGACCTCTCTATAGTATGTATTCCTATTGATATAAGGGATCATTATTGTTGGTTTGTTAATTAAGTTGTCATATGCGCAGAAATCGTGATTGTTGATTAGTTATAAACGTTTAAAGTGGTATAGACTTAAATTAAACAATAGTTGTAAAGTTTGGTTAGAATTACGAGTTATTACGACTAACTGAAGTTTCAATTTTCCTTTGGAGTGATTTTGAATAACACAGTTTCACAAACAGTATCACCTCAGTACCTCATAGAGTACCCCAGCACCAGTAACAGTTGCTCAAACAGAGCTAAAAACTTTGGCGAAGTAATAACTACGCTGAGCGATAGGTTAAGCAGCGGTTTCTGCGGTTAGACTATGGATGGGTGACCATTCTTAAGACATCGAGACCCTCTGTACCTTATATAGCACGTTAAGAAATGACAATTGATTCGGCTTATTAGTCCCCATACGAAAACCTATGAAAATCGTTAATCGTAGTCAGAAGGCCAAAAAACCAGACGATCAATCGATCATCTGTTTCGATTGGAACCGGAGCTTAACATATTTTCGGCATAGGCTAGGCGCCTAGGAGGATGATAAAACTGTTATAGTGAGCTGCTTTTTATCTTATTCGGGATCGATTTCTTTCAATTTTGTTTCTTCATCCACGGAGAGCGAAGCCGCGGGCAAAAGCTATAAAATTATAAAATTGTAAAAAAGTCGTGTCTGTACATTGAAGATATTAAAAAAAAACAGTGGGTTAGAGTATATAAACGATCGCGAATCCAAAAAAGTGATTATTAGAATTCTTGTCTGTTTGTCTGTTTGTTAGGAGTTGGCGCTAAACCTACTGAATAGATTTGAATAAAGTGTTAAATGTTGTAAAACATAATTTCCAACTTAAAAACTGATGTAACGCTTTTTTTTTATTTAAATAGATCCTTAGATATAGCTTGACCTCTCTGTTGTATGCAAACCCATATAAAGAAGAGATCATCATTGTTGGTTTTTGATTGTTTATGCTTTATTTAAAAGTTCAGGGTTCAACTAAAAAAATGAGGTACATCCCATTTAATTCGGTTGCGTAGATGATGAGATAGAGCTTGACCTCTCTATAGTATGCATTCCGATATAAAGTAGGGATCATTATTGTTGGTTCTTTAATTAAAATGTCAAATGCGCAGAAATCGTAATTGGTGATAAGTTATAGTCGTTTAAAATGACATAGACTTAAATTAAACAATAGTTGCTGTACGGTTTGGTTAGAATTACGAGTTATTACGACTAACTGTAGCTTCCGTTTTCTTTTGGACATATTTTCACAAACAGCATCACTTCAGTACCTCATAAAGTACCTCAGTACCGAGACTAATTGTCGACCGGGATCGAACCCACAATATTCATTGAGCTTAGCGCCGTTATAACTTAGTCACGAGGCCCTTTTTACAAACCACTACCTCAAAATACAAGTTTTTTATCAATGGGATCAATTTCTAATCCTAATTTTGTTTCTACATCCACGTAAGCGAAGCCGCGGGCAAAAGCTAGTAAAGAAATAAAAGTGGACCTGTGCCAAAACAAAAAAATACCTTCACAATTGCTGGGGGTACTACCCGCGAACCTATTACCTTAAAAGGTAAATGCGGCTTTAAAAGTAAGTCAGATTCATCTAATAAATAAAATCAAGCCCAGAAGCGACGTACGTTTAACTGACTAAAGACGTGTCTTTGTAGATAGAATGATAACGTAATCATTTTAATAATATAAAAAAAAATATGTGACGTCTGATTAAAAATATCTGATAGAATTATGATGTTTGAAAAGATAATCGCTGGATAGTTATAGTTTCTGTTTAATGTAGCCATCAGATAGTTAAGCATTCCGATGTGCAGTAGGCAAACGTTACCAAAATTTCAACTAAACATTAATCTGGATCAAGTGACCAGTGATCCAGAACATGTTACTTTCGCGAAGGCTTGTCAAGACACTGATTGACAGCCGTCCACCGATTAGATATGCCACGCTATCTTTGAACCGGTCATGGCCGCGGTTTTGTATGTAAATGCACACGTCACACGGCAGGCACGTTGGATTTTTCGCTAGCAGACTGCTCCTCAAAATCATCAGGCTTGCAAACGAATAAATATATGGAAAACGTGATACTCTTTTGCAATTCTCGCAATGTACTGACTAGTGAATGCTTAAAGCGCTGGCCTGTTATTCACGTATAACCACAAAAGCGGAGAATTCTTAGTTTTATAGTGCTATTAAAAGATCGCACGTAACATGATACACGCAAACAAATTTAATGGAATGAAATCTCTGTTTAGATTTATTTTAGATTAAATAAAATTAAATAGTGTCAAAGCGTCATACAAAAATACAAATCATTTTTCTTTATAATATTAGTATAGATAGATATCGCGGGTTTTATCATACATGATCATGCCACCCCCAGTAATAAGAAAACATGGTTCGTCAGCTTAACCTATGGAATACATGCGTACCTAATTAATAGTATTTTATATGTTGTATTTGAACATACTCGATCTATGATAAAACATGAAAGCACTGGCTGATGTAAAAATACAAGAATGATTGGTCAGTTAAGCACGTTTGCGAATCCAATGCGTATTGTAAACTTGAATAAAAACGTCAGCAGTATTTAAAAAAAGAAATAAAGTTGTTGATAACATGTTTTACCCAATAAAGATATATCGCACGGTCATCACGGGGCAAAATTTATAGTTTCGGCGTTAGTACTGGCCACTGAAGCTGGCAATTAATTGGCAAACGGATGGACTTACACGTTCTCAGTATGGGCATTAGGTATGTGTAGCAGTAAAACCAGTCTCGCCCTATAGGGCATTGCAATTACACGTAGATAGGTGAAGACCGAAGCCCTAGGCGTCACTACGCGCCGACGATCGCAGATTGATATCGCTCCGGACACAAAAGAAAAAACGTCCAGTGAATAATAAGATCTGGGCCATGAGACTAGCGAAATGGCAAAACCACATACTCTAACAAAAACTATAAAAATACATTTATTAGTAGTGCTCTGAAATCTTTCGGTCGAGGGGTCCAATAATCAATTTCGTTAGTTTTATATCAAGTTTCATATACTTCTTTACTCATTGACACGATAAACTCTATCGTATCAATGAGTAAAAAAAGTATTTTAATGGGAGCCGCCATTGGATCGCCGCAATCACATTGAGCAAGATTAAAATCCCCCACTTTCAAATATTACTCAGCCTCTTATTAACCTTCCAAACATATATTTCGCATACTCATAGAAAACCCTTCTACTTATACGTTTATGTTATAGAAAAATGCAATAGTTCATGGATACATAGGCTCATTCTTGCTTTGACGAAACGGATCGCTCGAAACATCCGCCTACTTAAGCGCTGCACTTTAGGGTTTCACGAGAAGTGAAATGATCTGCCGTAAATGTATCGTCTAAAGATATTCGCTTTGAAACTACGATTACAGCTAAGAGCTTCGAATAACTGCATAAAATGAATTCACATTGGCATTTCTCGATTATTTTTCGATAGATTTTATTGCACCGCATCAGAATAGGAAAACCATTTCTGAGATTTCTTCTGTCAAACGACGAAATAAACAAACGATATTTCTGCGCAAGCACTTTGTCTAATTTCGTTTTGTTTTTTTTATTTTGTGGCTCACAGCACTTCTGTTTATACTTCTATAGTTATTTATCTTGTTTCGTAAGGAGTAATTTATAAGTAGCAGTACCTTAAATGAAAAAAAAAACCTTATTCAAATAATCTAACTTATTACTTTAGTGCTGGCATAAACTCAACTGTTACTGCTATCATAAACATCTTATAAAACGCGGACACTGCACAAATTATAATAAGCTTAGAATCCATTCAATAACATTTCTTGGTATAAGGTAATATTCTAGTTAGATCCGCACAGTGCTCAGCCAAATGGAGTTAGTAAATCAAGCATTTAATCGTCTATATTTTACAATTTGCCTACTTTACAGTACCTTAGTAATAAAAAGATGTCAAAAATTGGCGTAACAAATTTTCATGATGCTATTATACGTCGTCAGTTGAAAATTTAGGAAAATGACGCCAGTGGGACGTTTGATACAGCAAATATGATGACAAACATACGACCGAGGCAAATTCTTGACTTAGGTTACACATTTTGCCTTTTGCACATTTGAGGAGAATATTAAACCTTATTCTCTAGAGATTCTCTAGAGATCTATGAAGATTCTCTCTAGCCGTACGGGTACGGCAGCGAGAAATCAGAATGTTAAAGGTTAAGTTTCTCCTAAAACATGCTATGAACATACATTTCATACAGCTAAATATATATAAGTATTATTATAAGTTACGTAGGTGATCGACTACAATCTGTTCGTTAAGTAGTCTCAAATGTCGATTTGTATTGAAGTTGGTTTGCGGATGACGAGTTGGAGAGATTGGTAGTTTATAAACAGACTAATCCGAAAGGTGTGATTAATAGGTACTGTAAGTAAATACTAATATTTCGAGCTTGGTTTATAAAACGCCTACACGAGTTCTCCAACCACTAGGTAATCGAATTTCCAAGCAACCATATAATCATACCTAAACAATCTAGTTTTGTATTCTAAATGTTTTACATAAACCATACAAAATTCAACCTAGTTAAAAACAAAACAATGGGAAACTTAAATAGGTAGTTATATTGAGTCTAGTATAGTCTGATGGTGTATATATGGTCTCGCACACACTATTGACAATATGTAGACGCAGACGCGGCAACTAGGGGCGTGAGTGGAAAAATCGAGCAATTTTCCGGATGCCGTTATAGCTAATACGACCTTCTGAGGCGGCGGTCGATTAATCTCTGTCGACCGCGATGGGCTCCGACTGCACGATATAAAGAACCAATGAAACGGGAACTCCGACACTTCAGATACAACCATCATTAGCTTCCTCTTAAGTGGAACGAAGGAGAGGCAAGGCAGTCCAATTTACGCTGGCTAAAGAACATGATGGATCCCTTTAAGCACGGAACGCGGAGATGATCCAACCGTTACACCCTGCTAGCAGAAATTATGAGTGCACTGGAACGGGTAAAGATAAGCCTATCAATATATGTAGGAAATCGCAACATTGCTAGTAAGTTTAACCTAAAAATATTAAACAAAAACGTTGAAGGTGACTGAAACTGACGTAGGCACTAATCACCGGACTGCGCAAAGCCAAGCGTTTGATAGTCTAATTGGCAATTGCGGAGATAAAGGAGCAATTTGGCTTGGAACTACGATTCGCAACGGATTCTAATCGGAAGCAAATTCGTCAGTCTAATTGCTTTTTACATTTTAAGCCCGATTTCCTTTCCCACTAAAACATAAGCAATCAACTAGGTAGTAAACTGGCCGCATTCCTGGTCGATGCAATACGCGACGAGGAAAGCAATGCACTAGAACACGTTTCGATGCAAATAAGAGCGTTTACGCTAGGCGCCTACAATGGTCATTACCGCGTTTCAATTCGCAGAGAATTGCCGTTGCTCTAAACAGCTAAATGGCGTAAAACGAAACTCACGAGCGTCCGCGTACGAGTATGTTGCACATGAGGAATATTCATGACTCGGCCGGTAAATGGAGTAGCCGAGCCAATTCAATAACGTGCAACTTGAGGCCCATTTCAACTAAGTGGAAACTTTGTATGTTGCAAGGAGAAACATTTTGAGAGCTGTTAATTTAGTTGCATAATAAAAGTGGAACTGTTTATTATTGCAGGAGCTAGATTTAATGATTGCGTGTAAACTTTCGTGCCGTATTTTCTTGCAGTTAAGTAGCGTCAGATTTGATTGTGGGCGTTACATAACTTAACGTTTTAGCCGATTATTTTCCGAGAATTACTAAATGTATACTTTACATATATTGCATAAATGCATTTGCTTTGTTTCATATTGCTAGCTCACTGTGCTATGGAAAAATATTCCCACTTGCACCATGCTACAAAATATCATTTACATTGATACGTTACTGCTAGTCTGGTATTACGGCCACGTTGCGTTGCCATACCATAACATAGTCATCGAAAAGAATAAAAGACATCTGCATTTTCTATGCATAATATTAATATTTAAGCGGGTTTGATATGTTCGTTGCTTGACCGTAGCCTCGAACATCAACCTAGCGCTTATTTCTTCTTCAATTTAAGTACACGACAAGAAACACAATCTATACTAATATTATAAAGCTGAAGAATTTTGTTATATACATGATGACGATGATGAAGTTGTAGGATACCGTTTTGATTAATTTCAATCCAATATTTTTCTTTTTCCGATTTTTATATATATCATCACGCTATGACCAATAGGAGCGGAGCATCGATTAAAAATTTTGCCAGACGGGGGGAAAATTCAACTTCTACGGGAACGAAGTCGCAGGCAAAGGCTAGCCCAAATATAAAAATACAGTGCTGTTTAAACTCAAAAATTACCGCCACTAACAAATACGGCTTGATTGGAAAGTAAACAGTATAAAAATAATTAAAAGTTTTTCCAACAAGAATCAATATAACACATCCATGGATACAACATATTGCTCGTAACACAGTATGTTTTCCGCAGTCCAAAAAACAGGTCACATCGCGCGACACACAGATGCCCAATCCCAGAGGAATTAAGTTATTAGCTAAAACGCTCGGTTCCAATACACGGCTGCCCAGTCCAATGTCCGGACATTTTACTCTTCAATTTGAATTCAATGGACGGAATTAGAGAACGTGTGGGGACGCGTTGTGAGAACTACCACGATAAACTGCTAACGTTATGTGACGTGGAGTTTTCTGGTTTTCTACATCTTAGAACCACTTTGCGCTTATATTAGTTGCTGTGGCTGTTCTGGTACCTACGCGAGATTTTCTCCAGCGCGTCGGTTGAATACTAAGTTTCTTTTTTGTGACTTTATTAAAATGTTACTCAACGCTGAACATAAGGCGAGTTATTTGGGATGTTTAATTAGTATGAGATTAGCGCACATTCTAAAATAATGTGTGATTTGGGGACATTTATTTTACTGAAAATATACATATTTTTTGCGCTGCGTATGTTTCGGCTTAATTAATTGCGATTTGTAATTTTTTATAGCCTTATAACTAAAAACTATCTAAGACATTATTAATTCATTTACAAGAAAAAAATATGTGACTGACCTTATATCTCTACAACTATGGTTTCTAGGTATGGCGTAAAGTAAAAGAAAAATGATAGGAAGATTGTGTAGTTCGTTAAGGGACAAAACACACCTGATATACAAAAATAATTATAAACGGTAAAATAATAACGTGTCATTGTTCGTGAACTATTAACAGCAATAGGGAAACAGGTGTTTGTAATTTTGTTAATTTAATTAAGTAACAGACTTAATTAAATTAACCGATCAACCTAGATATCACCTATTAGCGGCTATAAATAGCCATTTAATCGCCTTTCATTGAGTAACACAGTAAGTTGTTGTATTGTGTACGAACATAAATCTGCGAAGAGTTGATTAGCTTAATTCAGGTCATTAATCGGTACGATTGCGACGACGGGCGTATCGTGTTTAATTAACTAACGAATGGACGGACATTCGATTATCTTAATGTGGATGCGTCGGGCGTGCCGCGGACGATTCACCCCGGCAGACCGGACATCGAGGCGACGGTCGCTGTATCCCCGCTGTCACACACACGACACTGTGTCTGAAAGTCTGAATGCATACAGTTTTTTTCCAATAAAGCGAATTCAATCAGAAGCGATTTTGTCGTAACTGGAAAACTTAACACCGTGTTAGAGATTAGGATCTACTTATTATACTAAGCATCGGTTTTATTGCACCTATTTATTAACAAGAAAGTAGTTAAGGCCAAACACTATGCAAAAGCATGTTTCCAAGTAACACTGTAGATCTTTAGTTAGGTGGATTTGGATTTCAGTTATTCCTTGTTAGCGTGCTATCTGCAACTAAGATCTGCAGAAAACGGAATGCGCTTATTAAATCCTAAGATACACCCAGGAACTAAGCTGCAAGTAATTAAATTCTAAAGCTGTCCTAATTGTTGTTTAGGTTAGAATCCCTTAGGGTTACGCGTAACTTTCTTGCCACGTACGCGTAAACTGACACAATATTTTAAGCCCCTCTCGAAACTCTAAAATCCCGAGGTCGGGAGCCGTCAGCGCGTTATCATGCATGTACAATTAAACAAACAGCAGTTTGCGGTGACACAGCTTTTGTTTATCGTTTAACTCGACGCACAGCTGAATCTCTTAATCCTAAACAAATATCGCCGGTTGGTTGTATATTTTCCCTATAAATTTTCTATCCGCTGCACCGTGCAGGGCCGTGGAAAAGCCGCTACCATTCAACGAGATACAATGAGAAACGGTAAACGAACGATTAAATCGCGCAGTTGCTGGCAATAATATAAACAACTGATTAAACCGGCCCCGCGGTCACAAAAGGAGACATTAGTTAAGAGGCCAGGTTTCGCTGCGTAGGTATACAAACCGATAATGGTAGGAAGTGATAGCGCACGAGAAACGCTACGGAGAGAACTGGTACAGTGTATACCACTCGGTAGCTAGTCTAGGTACTCTTAACAGTCATGACTTACCCCCTTCCTACATAACAGTAAAAAAGACCCGCATCTAACTTATCATATACAATATCTAAATTTCGTAAGCGATTCGGAATTGTTACCCTGAATATTAAATGTGCAAAGAAGGGTTGAAAGGGCAATTACAGTTATCCGGGGGGATAATTTCTATCAAACATTGCAGCGGGTACCGCATCAGGGTGAGCAGGATGGGTATAGTGGATTTGTGTAGGGTTGTCTCTCTCTTTGGTCTTAAGCTGCACGACTAGAGGAGTTTATATTACATCCTCCGGCTTTATGGGGCGGGTGCTGATAATTAGGACGAAAGATGCGCAACCACGCGACTCGAATCGTAATCAGTGGTTTAAACTACGAGAAGTTTAATAGAATAATTTTGTGTGCAGAAAATATGGGATCAGATTTTAATTGTATAGACATACTTATTCAAATATAATGTTGACGTATTTAATTTATCAGTTTCCGTAGTGAAGTTTGAATAAATAATAAAAAGTGAAATTCATATGAATTTGATTCTATCGATGCTGCTGATAAATATGTATGTGAAATACTTCTAAATATCAATGCCTCATGGTGACTTTAAAGGAGGAGGTATGATAATAGACAAAAACATCACTTTAGACCGATGTTCGTAATACGAGTGGATGCCAGATTATTTGGATTCCAGATAAAAAAAATCTTATACTTGAATTTACATTTCGTCGCTCATTTCTTTCATACAATATCCATGTGAATACTCATGATACAATACAAGGAATATTTTTCATATTTATTGTAGGTACTTAAATACCATGTGATAACTTAAAAACCAGTATGTAGCAGCCTGTGACAGGGTTGTTGTACCTTTGAAATAGGTTATGAACAGAATCAAATTACTTAAAAAAATTACTTACGCCAGACCCACTTAAAGAAGACACTTTACCTGAAAACAAGAAAACACTTGGATAAAATAATTGCAATTACTTTATCACCGCGTTTTACCAATATCAGTTTTTATACCTAGGAACATAAATACACTGATATCGCATTTACTTTCAATGCGTTCTGCGTCCAATCTTTATCGACGCTGTCACCACTATCAGCTCGTCACTTGGACCAAGCCTGTTTACAAACAGCGCTATCGCGGCGCGCACTCGCTAATTTGCGCCAACTACTCGACGACCATCCGACAAGTTCTGAAGACCAGACGCGATTACCCAGTCAGGATGATTTATTTATAGCCCGCGTTAAGTATAAGTAGTTCATAAGATAGCGAATAATAAGCCCTATCGCTTAACTTATCCTTCGGTTAATTAAAATTACCAATGTAAATGCCAGTTCATCTAGCTCATTGTGAGTGGTTAGTGTCGGTTCACATTTTTATCTGAATTCTGCAAGCTGGGGAATGTTTTAAGCGTGCGTGTGAATTCAGCCTTGATAGAATTGTGGACGAAGATAAGTTGATGAGACCTTAATGTTATAAAAGTTTATGATAGTGTTGGAAGTATTTAATTACCGTTTATCAGGCAGCACTTTTTAATGTGGAGCGCCTATGTTGGATGGTTCTTTATTAAAGTGAACTGCATTCAAAAACGCACCTGCCAAGCGATTTGAATAACAAAAATTAAGAGGAAACATTTATACAGTTTAATAGCAGATCGAATGTAAAATATACATAAATAAAGAAGTTTTCACGATATAGACAATTTAACGGTCAAGCGGACTAAATTAGCGTCTTTTATGCTCATTACACAAGCTTCTATGCGTAATCCAAGCTTTATTTGTACAACTGTGGACTTGCATTAGAATTGCGGTAATATAATTTGATATTAATTTTACAATCCACTTATCCAACTCGGATATGTTTAATCCTCAACATCCGTTGCCCATCCTCTTATATGTACATAAATGCATAACAAAAACAACGAAGTTACTCGAGACCGCTCTACTAAGTGACAGAGGTACCGCAGTAAAAGCACGTACAAACCATATCAACGGCCACGGTACTTAACAGAACAAACAATGGATCAGTAGCAATCATACTGAATACCGTCCAGAGTATTTAAGGGGCTTGTTTTTGTTGGCGCGAACCGTAGCCCACCGAGCCCCGGACATGTCAAATCAATTAAGGATAACATTTGGGACAACGGCCGGGCATGTGTCTGTTGTTTTACGTACTTAAGCTCATTAAGTATGTGGTCTTACAGTAGTTTCCATGTATAGCCATTAACTATTTTAAAGGTGTTTTAGTTAATGGGAAAAGTAATTGGACGTCGGTGGCCAAACGACAAAAGCCATTTCGTTGTTCAATGGTTAGTAAAAGCTTGATTTGAATGGGTAGATAGTTGTAGTTGCGGAATTAATAGTGCCGACTTAATGTAATCAGGGTATTTCCTGAGAAACTACTAAAGTGTTTTCGAATATAAGGTTAATGTGAAGTTTACTCGTTTTGTGCGACCCCGAGCATTGACAGCAGAATGTATTAAGTAGCGAAACAAATTTATCGCGTCTCATTTTAGTACGTAATACTGTAGTTTTCTGGAAAACATATTTTGATCCCATTTTATGGGCTAATTGAATAGCTAGGATGGTGTATGATTACTGTATTCTGCTTCTAGTTAACTAGAGATACCATAATATAAAATTATAGAAATCTGAAATCTTTGAGGTGGCAAGCTAATTAAGGCCTTAACCCACGTGAATGACCTTGAGGAAATGGAGCTAATTTGAAAAAGTCGCCATCTCGCTCGAGACGCTCCGTACTGTTTACACACGGATTTGAATAGTTCAAAGATTAGAGTCGCAGAGAGAATAAGTGGTTTTATTTGGAATACTGCCTATTATGTTTAAGCATCACTGAGAGTCACGTCATGTGCACGGTATTAAGTGACTAAATCGATACTTTCAATTATTGTGTGTAAGATAAGTATGTTTTCTTATTGGTGACATGACGTAACGTGAAGTACTTCATTTCCGATATTACCTATATAGAGCTTGCTTTTAGATTTTTAGTTAGTACCGTTTTAGCATTAGTTTAACGCAGTCGGCTTTTATGTTTAATTTAATAATATGTTTTTTATTTTTTTGCCAGTGAAGTGAGTGTGTAGATGATGTGTAGTTCAGAGAACCAAATAAAAGTTTCAGCCACTCACTTTCAAAGTTTATTAACACATAAGTATTACGTATGTTTTACACTAAGTCTTAGCGCACAATTACACAGCCGAATATGCATACAAAATACTGGTTAGGTACGGTTTATAAGTATACAAGTCGCATCCGAGAATTATAACAATAAACACGCTGTAAGCGGCGGGGTACAGCAGACTAAACAGACTAACTCAACTCGCCGAACGCCACCATGTAGCTCAGTATCCTACAATGTGGGTACCGGCGCTGGCACCGCGCCGTTGTATTTCGATGTAATGTACCGCCACTGCGGCCGGCCGGACGTTTTGTCACGCGCCTCATTAGTGATGAGCTAACTACTAATACAAAAATCTGTTTGTGCGTAACAGACAATTATTGATATCTGCAAATTATTATATTATATAAAAGCTATTGTGTGCTCATTTACCAATGTCATATTTATTTTATACAAAATAAATTTAGCTGTTCACACAAAATTATTAAAACATTTTGTTATTTATTATATTATAACATTATTATTATATTAATTTAATTACATATTAAATAATATCATTATTTATTGATATATAAACTACTAACAATTAAAAAGGACGATTATCGGGCATAATATAAAAACGGTACTTTAAATAATTAAACTGTAGGTAGGACACTACACCAGTTTATTTATTACTAGCTTTCCGCCAGCGGCTTCGCCCGCGTGGTCTTATAATTTTTTTCCCCGTTTTTGTATCATTTTTCATTACTACTCCGCTCCTATTAGTCATAACGTGATGATAATTATATAGCCTATAGCCTTCCCCGATAAATGGACTATCTAACACTGAAAGATTTTTTTTTCAAATCGGTCTAGTAGTTTCGAAGACTATTCAATACAAACAAACAAACAATCAAATCTTATAATATTATTAGTATAGATTAGTTTAAGGTAGTATGCGCGGCAAGGATAAAAAATTTGAAAACCACCGACACGAAATATAATTTGCCATTTTGTGGTGGCGGCCATCTTGGATTTGAAATGTTCTATAGTACATTATATTCTACTAGTTAAGCCCTTTCATTTGATACCCATAATGAGGGAGTTGTAAAAAAATATCTAATTCGCTATTTTGTGGCGGCGGCCATCTTGGACCAATTTTCATCAAACATAGCTAAGAAAACTCCCGACTAATTCACCTTTCAAATAAAAAAACCTACTACTAATTCTAAATTCGGGAGCTACGATGACACATACACACACACACACACACACAACAGCCCCTCGTTTTTGCGTCAGGGGTTTTAAAATGAGAACTGTCAGGCATATCATCTTACGGCGAAAATACTATTAGTGTAATTAAAAAAGACAGTATATTCTTGCACGACACAAGTGCCGCGTCGCGTTACTTTTATGTGCATAGAAATATGGTTCAAATTTAAATGACTGTACCGCGCTTCGCCGCGCCGCGTTGCTCAATTCGATCGAGCCTCGGATGCCGCGTACCCATAGTCACAGTGAGTCTAGGAGGATCGAGTATTTTAAAAGATGGAATAGGTACTACATGGTCTCGTTAAATACCTAGTCCTTTAATCTATTCTAGTATATACATTCATCTTTAATATCCATATCATACTAAATTAAAAAATAATGTCCGCCATTTTATATTCAAAAACTTATGCCATTTTCGTAATCAGCATCCCAAGAAACCACGAATTTGATATCAATATTATATTATAATCATAATCATCAGCGCCCTGAAGAATCTTAAAATATCATAAAAAATAAAAAAACAATATCCACCATCTTAAATTTTAGAATAAAGCTTATTTTCATAATCAGCTCCCTAAAGAACCTTGAATTTGATACCTATATCATAATTCAAAATTTCAAAAATATGTCCGCCGTATTGGATTAAAGAAATAATGCAATTTTTGTAATCCCATTTCCCTAAGGAACATTAGGATTTGATACCCTTATTTACCTTTACAATTAATGCCTATGTGGTTTTTTGAATAACCATACCTAAATAAATCAAAACTCGATAAACATTTACGATAAGTACCTGCGGTAAGTAACTATAAAATTACTTTGACAGGCGAGCGGGGCTCGCGATAGCTTAGCGGTTAAAGCGTCTGGTGTACCGAACCAGAAGACGCAGGTTCGAATCCTGAACGCCAGCCGTTTTTTTCCTTCATTAAAAATAACTTGTAATCTTAGCATGGAAAATGCTTAAAAAATACAAAAAGATATAAAAAATTACTTTTAAATAAGAATAAGGCGTGTTCGTGAGAGAAGTGGACTGATGAAGAAAATCAAACTATGGTGGTTATTTAAGAGAAATTTAGTAGCACTGGAAGTATTTTATTTCACAATAACGGACTGACAGCACAAAAAACAATACAATCAAATATCAAAAATAAAAACTATCAAAAACAGAACTGTTGCCAGCCAGTTGCCAACAAGGCGAGTGGCGTAGTAATATTTTTATGCCTAAAGTGCGGAGCAATACATATCAGATCTACCACTCTGCAATCTTACTCTTTATGCACTTAAAAAATGAATTTGTTTAGAAAAAAATATTTACAGCCAGCAATATATAAATATTAACTAAACTAAGCATTCCTGTTAATATAAATATTTATCAATAAGTATAAAGCCTTCAAAACTTAAAATGTATTTTAAAATAGTCGCTCAAACACCGACGCGCGGTCCACCCTCGACAACGTCCGGAGACGGACTGCGCGGGTGAAGGAGCAGGGAACGCTCGCATGGATAGACTCAATTTCGAGGAAAATGAATATTTTGACTAGTAAAATGCAAAATAAAAATAATACTTTCAAGTGAAAACATTGATATTTTGAAGACCTATTTTTGTATGAAAAAGCGAAGTAAGTAGCTTCAGCCGTTTAGCAAACAATTTGAAAATTCTGACAAAAATAGGTAGTCCTTGGTGATTTTTTTTCCAAAAAGTGGTTGGCGGAATTACAATTTTTTTCAAGTGAAAAAATTTATCGAATCCTTATCTATCACATATATTTTTTTTGTACAGATTAAATGAACAGTTATTGAAACAATCTTAATTGAATACCCAAGAATTTGGGCATTTCACTGTTGTTAAGGCCTTAACGGCATGCTCAACATGGAACTAGGAACTATTTATAGTTTCGTATTCGCCTGGGCAGTCTTCATTAGAAACACGTGCATATTATTATTGCAAGTAGAACGCAGTGCTGCAATTAAACTATAAAGCTTTATAACTAGTTTTCATTAACGAGAGAAATGAATGTTATTCCTGAAACTGATTAAAATTTAATGTTAGAGCTCGAATTGAAGTGATCGAAGGGATCGAATTGAAATCCGAGGCATGTCTTCTTTTTTTTACTAGCCCACTTTGTCCCACTGCTGGGCAAAGGCGTCCCTTACCTCCTTCCAAGCCACTCTGTCTGTTGACTTGAGAATCCAATCTCTCTCGTGGAAGTCAAGTTCGTCACGCCATCTCCGTCTGGGCCGACCACGCTGTAGCTTCATTCCGTCCCACACGGAATGAAGCGACGACGAGCGCGATGTCGAGGCATGTCTTACTGAATAAAAAAATTACACGAGTATTATTAAATAATTATCACCCGCCTAAATCGGCTAAGGAAAACATCGAGGGGAAACCTGTATACATACCCATGTTGCTGACCATAAGTAGTAATTTTATTTCGATGCAATGAAAACATAAATGTTACATCGACATTATTACTACAGTGTAAACGGAGCTTTACATAGGTCAAGCAAGCAAGTTAAGGGCTAAGAAGCTAAGCTCAAAACCGCAATAGTTCACAAGTACCTAGTGAGGTCGGGGCCCATCATGCAATGATTACGCATCGCATTTCCCTCAGTTGATTGCTAAGAGAAGTAGCGGATATGTTCAATGTTTTTTAAATTCACATATACATTATACGTATTCGTATGGGTATTCACAACATGGCGATTGAAAACAGTCATGAAATTACTTAGAAGATGTTGGTGGATAACCTAATAGGTTTCATTCTACAAGGAAACCCGTCAGGTGCAACCGATAGCAACGGCCTCACAGATCCGGAATATTCATAATCTGAATTCAGTATGGAATTTTGGGCTTTCTTAATTAATAATCTGGATTCAAATTATGAAAATTCCGGATGTGTGAGTCCAGTTTTAGGTTTTGATACTGCAAAACTATCGTTATATTTTCTGCTTTATCATTAGTTTTAAAAGCATGATGCGAATTAATGACCATAGCATAATAAGTTCCTTTAACACTTTTTTCCTACATCTACCTCATTAGTATAAGAATTATTTAGGTATGAATCAAATATTCTATAAGTGACTTTTTTGTACCAAACGGAACCGAAACCGATGTGCCAATTTTAAATTCCGGATGCAAACTGCTAATCTTTTATTAACCTGAAAATACAATACCTATTATTATTCTTCACTACCGATTTTATACTAATAAGAAAAACTAATATTAAAATTTAAACAAAGAGGATTGCCAGTCTATTATTACATCGGAGTAAAATTAAAAGTTTCACAATAACAAAGACTAACCAAGGCATCTCTTATTTGTTCGCAAACTTCGTCATTTCTTATTAAGACGGTATAGTTCGAAAGACGAAACAAAAAGTACAAAGTACCGTTTGTATGAAGACGCAGCTTAATGACAAAGAAATAAAACGTAGCTAGTGCTGTACGTGTTGATAATCCTGGCAGACGTCGCGGTACATCCGGAGGACGGCGGCGCGACGGGATCCGATCCGGGACTCCGGGATAAGATGCCGATCCCGGGAAGATTGTCGGCGCTGATTTCCTGGGACAATGGACGGTAGAGATAGTGCGTTTATCCCGTACGATATACTGACAGCTTTAGAATAAAACCATGTTTTATTTTTCAAATGGAAAATGTTGAGCGCTGGTGTTACAATGGAAATAAATACAGCAAATAGGCAATGAGAATCTATCTATATAGCACTGTTCTACAAATAAAAGTACTACATCCCAAACACGCATTGTATTTAGATATATTGAAACTATTGTAAGCAAAACCGAACAAACTGGGTTATTACAATTTGTATATTGATTTAACAATATCAGGCGGCTTGTCTTTCACTGAAACGAGCACAAAACAAGGACACGTCTTGCTCGCACCGCTAGCGAGTTTCATAGCAAAAACTGTTACATCTCACGCGCCAGCCTTCCATCTGCTTTATATACAGCAAGTTTTTCCCTGCCCAATAAGCGTGGCAACACAAGAAAAGGTGATACCAACATCAGCTTCTGTTTAATTGTAAAGTAAATAAAAATGTTCATCCATCCAAGTAGACATGGATATAGGATTCTCGTGACGCAAGCTAAGCTTAATTTCCCGGCTTTTTCTCTCGGGCCTCTTTTGGTATTTGCCATCTCTGTCGATGGTAGCAACGGGATAAATGCACGTTCGTTGTTGCTATTTGCAAACAATGGCATGTTAGCCGCCGTGTCGCTGTCCAGGCACATCTAAGGTGCCGAAGACATAGGCGTCAAATTAAACACTAGTACCGCATGGCACGTTATTTCACTTAGCTCCTACAAATTATGCAACCCTGGTAACGAAAGCCCTGATGAGTACATTTTTATACATAACATACCTTTAATCCCCAAAGGTTAAACAGAGGTTTACACTCACCGTCCTGTTGGATTGGATGACTTGATTCATCAAGTTCTGTATGTTTAGGTCCCATATAATAGGGGACGACCCCAATGCCATCAACCGGGCACAAATCCAAACTTCGAGCTGATACTGAAAATTTAACAGGAAAACCCAACAAAACTTCCTTAGCCGGAAATGGAACCCAAGACCTCTAGCGTAGCAGTACTAATGAGGCAGTCAGAGGAAGTTCTTATCTTCAAATGAAAGATTTTATTAATAACCCTAACGATGTCATAGAATCTATATTAAAAATCCCATTAGGACCTATAACACTGCCTGACATAAAGGCGTTGTTATACATGATAGATAACTTATGCTAACATTTTGCACGATTACGTTTTACACGCACGTGTAACATTCACATAATACGCTCTGCTCTGTACCTACATGTAAGGATTTGCATAATCTGCTGTTTTTTAAATACATTGACCGCTGATCACATGGATATCGTTATAAAAATAAACTGTTCTTCATTTTAAAAGCTTAAATAAAGTGAAGCTGAAATTAGTGTTAAAAATTTTCATATACAAATGGTAAACGCTGAAGAAAAGATTCCGAGGCCTTATTTAATCACTTCACTAACTTGTCAAAGCAAAAGAATTTTTATTTTTCTGTGAACGTACCAATGATAAGAGGTACTTATTTTAGTAAGCAACGTTTTGTCAAAAATAGAATCTCAATTATGAATTTCAGTGACTATTCTTTATCAAACATGTTTATTTCTTCATCAGCCCACAAGAACTACTGCCTTAAGTGAAACATACTTGATAATTTCAATACACAGAACCCATCTAAGATAGTAAATAGATACCGATTCCCACATTCAGAAACAAAATATCTTCGTTTGGTAGTTAGCGTTGCCGCATGCCGATGTTCTTATCGGCTCGCCCATTAATAATGGCACTTCGTCTTTTAAGGTACGAGACCCGAGTACGCATTGTTGCGTTGTACAACGTCGCCTATTGTGGCGTGAACAATAATTTGCAACCGAACCTCTACTAAGACGCGAAAGGATCAAATAACTGTGGTGTTCGCGGTGTACAGAGCATTAGGCTTTTACGAGTAATCCTCCCCCCTAAGCTGGATTACCTGGCCTACCTATTCCCTTGTATTAAGCTCCTTCAGTTCGGCTGACATCGTCTTTGTCCCTGATATTCACCGCATGTTAGTTAGATTTATACATTCACCCACCCGAAAGCTTACTTGAGTCGTGGGTGGGATCTGGTTGACCTAATATAAATTGAGGATCGAATAATAAATATCTAAGGCCTTCAATGTAGATACTACTAGATTAAACACATTTAAGATTGAAATGTTTAGTTTAGGTTCTTAAAAGTTTTCCCTAATAATAATAATCTAACCATAAATAATTAATTCGACCAAATTTTTTTCATTGTTTAAGCTCTTAAAAGCAAATTATATGCATTGAAATGTTGAATAATCTCGTACATTGAGGGAAAAATATGAAAATTTATTTCCATAATTCAAACTTTTACGACTGTATTAATTAAAATACTGCGATTCAATAAAAGCACTACAAATTTACGTTAAATCCAACATTTTCCGTGTCACGCGTGTGCTTGAACGCGAACAGATGTGATCGTTATTTTACAAAACGATACATTTTTAACAAACCCAGCCGCTGGGTGCGAATTCCGCGTAATAATCGAGTTCAATTCAATTAGATTCACTTTAGAGAGGAATTTTCACGCACAAAGGGATGAATTAATAAACTGGAATAATGTATACGGTATAACACTGGTGTGATATATTAAAACTCGATCTTAAATGTATGTTTGTATCTTCAGTGTTAACAACAAAATTAACGTTAAGAACCGCAACTAATAGACAGCCAACGCGGCAAAATACATTAGTGTAGTTAGTTAATTCTCCCGAAAAACAAGGGGAACATTTCTATTTCCCGCGTGAACTTCGGAAAACAGGAACCACTATCGGCTTAATCCGCGATCTAATCCAGTATACGATCAGCGTCGCTCATTAACAAGATTTATGAACAGAAAGGAGACGTTCAGACGACGTCGTGCGCCCCGATGCGTTATTTACGACAACCAGATTGGCAAGATACAATGTCCACGGTGCCTTATGGCGCTGATACTATTATAATTAAAATCTCTGGAGTAAAATAAAGGTCAGAAATGGGAAATCTTTGTATGTCGATCAGTGGATAAAAGAAAAGTAAGGAGCAGCAAAACAAGATGGTTCACCTGGCGTTGAGCCAAACGGGATTGGCAGTCTTTAAAGTTCAGTAAAATAACGCCACAAAGAGACACGCTTATGAGATCATCTTAGATAAAAACCTTATTAACCCATGAAACAATTCTGCTTGGAATTTAAACCAAAGTCCACGGCGAATAAACATTACAGTTAAAAATGTATAGTCGAATAAACGCCATAAATTATGACTCAACACTCAAAATAATGTAAAACTACTATATATTCTTGAGACAGTGAAACATCCGACAGATAATTTTTAGTCATGCAACCATCTGAATCTGAAAAGATTTTAGTATCCTGAGAGGGTATGTCTTGGAGGATAATCTTGATAGATAGAGGTCTGCGCTGGTCCGAATGGTTTGCTCGCGTATCGGGAGTTCGTGCACGCCACGACGGCCGGGCGTATCGGTACGCCTGTAATCCGATAATAATGAATAGAAAATAGTACGGGCATCGTGGCCCAGTTGAAACTTGCCCGTAACTGGAGGCACGAGGAGTTTTATCGCGGGACATAATTCGGCCGCGGCGTCACGCGCCGACCGCCTGACTTTATCGCGAAACCCGATGGTTCCCTAGGGTATCGGGGAGAAACAGCTTGGTTATACTAAAACAGAAACAAATCAAATGCAGCACCATACTGAGATATACAATTTAGAATAAATTTAACAAGAGAATATATTTTACGAGTATATTGTACCTGATTCAATTAATCCTAACCGTGCGTTAAATAATCAGTGCCAGGTTTATTTTTCAATTAATTGAAAAAATAAACACATTTTTATTAAAAGCAGCGTTATTTTCGCTGAAATTATATATCACAAACTGGCGAATGGACTACGCGGTACATTTACGACGCAATTAATAAACAATTCACTTTAGTGTACCTGAAATAAAGCTCTTATTACTAAACAATAATACCTTGCTATAAAATTATAGACTATCAACTGGAGAAATAAATTTTCAAGTTACGACTGGGCTTCAATGATAGGGTGTATTTTTTTATTATTTATTTAACTACGTCTATGTACACAGTACTTGTATCAATATCTTTATTTATGTTAAAAATTACCCCTATGGATAACCTGCGGACTTTTATTAATGGCCTTAAAATGTAATTTAAAAGAGTGCGCATTTAAGTTTTCTACACGCACAAGTCTCAGCAGAAAGTCTTGTTCCAATTTTAATATTAGACGAAGTGTCCGTACGATACAAACTTTGCACTCGCATCACGTTTCTGAGTTTGAAATTCGAAAACGTAAAATCAGCGTCTGAATGTAAAAATTGAAGGGGCGCGGTAACCACCACTACTTGTGAGGGGGTAACCAGGCGCACGTCGCCACTCCCTGTCACCTATCCAACGATTTACGGAAAATTGACGTCTTACACTGTTGAAAGAGACTTCGATACTTTATACGAGAGACTAGGGCTGCCACCAAGAAGGTTAAAATACAGTTAGCTATTCAATCGTTAACTATTTTTCTACTGTTTAAGATTATCCAATTAGAATAAAAGTTTATCACCAATTTCTTGATAAATCTAGGCCCGTAACGATAATAGATCGAAAATCTTAATCCGGATCCTTGATGAAACGCCTTGACAATATTCAATTAATTACATTGAAGATAGACTGGCCTATCTTTATCGCGAACAACATTTCTTTTAATTTCACTTGAGCACTGACTGTTGTGTTGTCCCAAAATCTATTAATTTGAATTAAATAAAGAAAAACTTTGGGTGATAGTTTCGTATAAGAAATTTCACACTGATATGTGATATTGATCGATAATTTTAAACACCGATCGAAACCAACATTCACATGGACAAAAATATTTAATTTTGTTGCTGAGCTATTACTTTTATTTTTGGAATGAAAAGACCACAAATACTCCAAGCTTTTTTTATTCTATTGACCAAACTTGCATATTGGGTTTTTGATAGCCACCTCTAGGCTCTCAAAAACCCAATATGCAAGCAGAAAAAAACAATTAAACCCCAATTTTACACTGATCATCGTACTTTTTTCTTCGCATAACGGAAACGAGCGTACCCTTCGTTGGTTCTACGACCAATCGATTCCCTATATTAGGCTTCCGTCAGAAAACAAACCGGGCCGTTCCGGCGCTTCTTTGTTCCATTGTGGCACGCCCTTTGTTCTACCGTCGCGGATAAATTATTTTCTACGATCCTTCTTAGCTCCTATCTCGTTCCATTTCTCCCGTATTAGTTCCAGCCGATGCGCAACAATTATGTCTGGATGACGCGAAAATCATCCTGTCTTGCCCTACAATTTTACGCTTCAGTATTCCATCTTCTTTGGGTAAAATTTGAAATGCCGAATTCAGAGCAAAGTGTTTAAGCAACAAATCGACCGAAATAAGTAGGTAGTAAAAATTTAAATTAAGGCTGAAGTTAATATTACCTCATCATATCATAGGTACCATTACAGTTATATTCCCCGAAGAGTTAGGCAGAGGTTTACTTATCACAGTTCGCTAGTATGTTTAGGTCCTATGTAATAGGAGTCGAGTGAGCCTATTGCCATCAACTGGGCACAAATCCAGACTCCAAGCTGCTACTGGGAATTTCTGCTCGACCTAGGATTCGAATCCAGGACCTCAAGTGTAGCAGTCGCGCTTGGAACACTAGACCAACGAGGCAGCCAGTTAATGTTACACCTTATCCTAACTAATATCATAAATGCGAAAGTAACTCTGTCTGTCTGTCGCGCTTTCACGCCAAAATACTGAACCGATTTAAATGAAATTTGGCACACAGATAGTCTAGAGCCTGTAAAAGGACTACTTTTTTAAGCAAAAAAGGGCTGTAAGGGTTGAACCCCTATTTCAACCCTTACAGCCCTTTTTGAAATTGAAAGAAATTGAAATTGAAAGCTAGTAAGTACAAAATATGACTTAAAATTATAATATAGGTACTAGCTTCGCTCTCCGTGGATGAAGAAACAAAATTGAAAGAAATCGATCCCGAATAAGATAAAAAGCAGCTCAATATAACAGTTTCATCATCCTCCTAGGCTCCTCTATGCCGAAAATATGTTAAGCTCCGGTTCCAATCGAAACAGATGTGGTTAAATATAAATATCTTACACAAAGCAATAGCGTTCAGACTGGTTAAAACCGATAGGTACCCTAACTTTAAATTGATCGTCTCGTTTTTTGGCCTTCTGACTACGATTAACGATTTTCATAGGTTTTCATATGAGGTCTACTATGCCGAATCAATTGCCATTTCTTAACGTGCTATATAAGGTACAAAGGGTCTCGATGTCTTAAGAATGGTCACCCATCCATAGTCTAACCGCAGAAACCGCTGCTGGTTAAGCAGCGGTTCGGTATCGGTATTCGGTATCGCTCAGCTCAAACAGACAAGAATTCTAAATATTACATTTTTGGGTTCGCGATCTTTTATATACTCTAACCCAATTGTTTTTTTTTTAATATCTTCAATGTACAGAAATGACTTTTTTACAATTTTATAATAGTATAGATAGATATTGTATGGTTCTACCATATAATATACAATACATTTCATGATACTTATAGGTACACGGAATAACCGTAACCAAGGACGATAAAATTATGGTATTAAAATTTTCTTCGAATAATAATGTTTGCCTGCCATTTTTGGTATTTTATTACGCTTTTAATGCGAGGCATTGCTTATTTTATAACGTGTATACAAAAGTCAAATCAAAATTGGAAAGGATATTTTCATTAAAGTATATCATAAAACATACATAAATAAATATGAGTGATTAAGGTAGACAGCATGCAGGTTTCATTCGAGAGAAATAACGTTTTACGACAAGCTGCAAACAAAGTAACATTACGGACGTAGTCGATTGAAGCCGCTTTAACTCAGTTTAATTACATTTTTAACTACATACGGGTTCATTTATTTGAAGCTGTCGTATGATTAACTTTTATTTTATTGCGATCTCTTGGAAGACCGTTATTGGAACTCTTAGAAAGAATTCTTTTGAATCATTCTACATAAAATCAAAACATATAAAATAAAATAAAACATATAAATATCTACCAAAATTACGACGAAGTATTAAGTAACATTAAGTAGCCTGGAGTAATTATAGTCTTTAAATTGACATTTTTATTATGGTTCCCACAAAATAGTTCCCTAATACACAGTAATTAGTTCGATAAGAGGTGGCGGTCGTGACACAATCAATCGATGCCACTTTGTAGTGATAACTCGCCTTGTCGCCAGCCGCCGCTCGCCGTTGATTGATAGAATAAACCTGCCTACCACTTAGCTAACAACTACGAGGGAAATTAAGACATTCCCAGCGCTAATGGAAAATGTGATCCATCAAACGACCCGAAATTAAGACGAGGTACTATTATATCGAATGGCCCACATCTTTATCTAAATGACGGCCGTGTTTTTTATGGAAACAATTTGAACAATAACCCTTTATGGTTGACAAACGGTGTAAAATGAGCGTTTGATGTCAACAATGAAGGAAAGCGAATGTCTGTAGGGTGAATATGGCAGTAAGCGTCCGTCGTTGAGATAATTAAGCGGTGGGGCCCGATGCCGCGTGGGGCTGCACCTCGGCTAGGCGACAATGATCGTTGAGTTGAAGTACCCTACTGGTAAGGCCCGCTTCTGAATAAGGATCTGTTGTGTGGTCCAAACCATAAGAGGTAATGGACTGAAAATTAATCCAACGAACAAGCATTACCTTACGTAGCATTGTTATAAGTCATAAGTACTTACCGATTCCTTTTCTTTTAATCCTGTATCTAGCTCAAAGAAAATACTACCTTGTATGCATAACCGCAAATTCTTCGCTTTTACCTTTGACCAAACTCCATCTGTTGCGCCAGTCAGGTGAAAACAGCTCCTATTTGTAAGGAAAAACAAATTGCCACTCTCATTACGACATTCGGAAAAGTTCAGTGATTTCACAGTTCATTCGATTGTGATGGTATGGTTGGAGCTTAATATTCGATTGAGACATTTCGGAGCAAACCCGAGTAGTTCGACTTATGACTCATGGTTGAAGTATGGTGGTTTTATGAAGTAACGACAGTAAGGAAGTGCAATTAGCAATCGAGGGTCTGAATCATAAATTGCTAGCGAATTTAGACCCGTATTTTCAAATGACCAATGCTTGAGCTAAGAATTCTATGTTCCATACAGTATGGCCCTAAAAGGCCATATAACTATAATGAATTTGCAATGTGCAATGGCCAAACAAGTTATTATTATTATCTGATTTCCGATGTTAAGATGTAGGTACTTTATGTCCTTATGGTAAATTCTTTAAAACATCGGGAAAATAGAATGTAATATTTAAAATTCTCGTGTCGCGGTGTTTGTTACCAAATTCCTCCAAAAGGGCTGAACCGATTTGTATGAAATTTTGTGTGCATATCGGGTAGGTCTGAGAATCGGCCAATATCAATTCTTCATACCCCTAAAACCAGATTTTTGTTGACTCGGTTTTTGTTGCAATAATCGAGATTATTATAAAATTACTAGCTGACCCGGCAAACGTTGTTTACAAATTGGAATTTAACATTCGAATAAAAAAATAAATGTATTGAATAGAAACAAAATGTATTATAATTACTTACATTAGTGACAGCCCAATTTATCGCAAGCATGTGTCATTTCATATATTTTCTATCTAAGTATTCCTTTAAATTGCAACTTGTCTACAGGCCCTACCTAGTCTTGCTTCTTACTCGACTGATTTTCATTTGACTTTGTCATACCTCCTTCGATTGAAGAAGTTCAAAGAAGTATTAGATAATATGTCGGTGACGTCACAGGAAGTCGGACCGGGGTCATTTCACACTCTGTCGGTTTTCAATTTGCCGCGGTCGCTGTTTCTGTTTATCGATGGCCCACGGACTTTTGACATAATTGTCGGGATCGGATGGGACGCCCAAAGAAGTACTCCCTTTGACTTTCCTATTAATTTGTTACCAAAACCTCACAGGGTATTTTTATCATATTCGTCGATGACACAAAAATATTAATGGTAAATACTTGAAGCCTTGTATAAAGACGATAGAAGAGAGGCTTTTTACGCGATTCAAATAACCGTTTTACAAAGTCCTAGCAAATCAATACTGTATTTCTTAAAACCAGTTCTCCTTTCAACGGTAAGGTAATAGGTTAGTCACCGGTAGTTGCCATAGACATCTCTGTTAAACACATCCTGTACCTACTGGACTTTATTATTCGACAAAGTCAGTTTCTTAAAAAGGTTTACGCATTAAAGTCTTTAATCTGCTCCCATTGGCTAAGTGATGTGGCAAAGAAAATTTAAATAAAACATAATTTCTTAGGAAATTCTGACTAAACGCATAATTATTTATAAATTGTAACATTTAAAATTAATCGAATAAGAAATCATTTAAAAACGTCCTGGCAGCCATTATTCTATAATTGCTACAACGAGTCGGCCATTGGCAAATTGCAGTCGTAAAAAATGAATTTCGACAAGCGGTATGTAAATAAAAATTACAAGTATAGTCCGCAGAAGGCGTAGCGAGCTGAATAATATTTGACAAGCAGTAAATATTAAATTGGACGAAAGGATCTCGGCTGGAACAAAAAACCGCCGGTAATGCCGACTGACAGTCATAACTGAACGGACAAAACGGCGACTCATCGTAACTTTGTTAAACTTACAAGGTAAGGACGTGTTATCTCAATGTTTTAACAATAGAATATTTTTCAATGCATTGTATGAAGTACGACAAAAAACAGATAATGCATAGATATCGCGCCTCGCACTACGGGTCGACGTACTGACAACTTTAATTAAATTCGCCGGCGGCACACTGTTTTAATTTGTTTTAAAACAAATCTAATCAATAAACATTCAAAACGTCAAGCACGAAAACGCGTCGGCCATTCAAATATTGTTTCTCGAGCGGACGCCGGGGGAATTATCACGATGATAAATAAGATACACGAGCGCTGGGACAAGGGAGCCAATCACCATACATCACCGGGAAACATCCAAATAAAACTCAGTGAAACAAAAAGGTATGTGTTATTGTGTCATGAACAGAGTGCCAAAGGAAAACAAATTGTAGCAAGGGAGAGATGCTATCATGCTAGGCGCCTTCAAAGACGTGAAAACTAATTAAGATCGGACGCTTTTCTAAGGCGATAACTTGCAACAGACAGACGGCCGGACGTGTTTGTGTATTAGCAATCAAAACAATTAACTTTTTGCCGTGTTCACCTCTATCTAAACAAAACGGATTTAAGTTTTTAGACGTTCGTTGACCTACTCGTCGAATTTGTGTTGAATTCATGTTTTTTATAACGAACATTAATTGAAACAACAAAATACAACAAGTGATTGAATCAAAGGAATTTATTAGTCATAATTTTAAATGCACGAAACTAACGTTAAAACAAGGAAAGGAAATTACAAAAGTTTCTAACAAAACAAAAAAAAGCGCTAAACTAAGCGACGCGGTGCGATCGAAGCGTGAAATAAATAAAATGGAAGCGCCTCGCAAACGAGAAAAAAAGTATAAAAATTGTGGCGTTAATTTTCCAGCGAGATTTCCCAGCAGTCTCTGGGCAGGGGGGAAGGCGGCGCGTGCACTGGACACGTGAATTAAAAACGTTAACAATGGCATCGCGACTGGCTCCTTAATGAACTCGCGCCTGGGGCGTCGCGTTGCGTCCGCGTCAACACTCCGCTGCATCGCATCGCCGCCGACACCTTCACAAAACGCTAGGTAACAAATTGTACATGCTCACCGTACGAGTACAACCTAGACTTTCAAAAATGTAAAAAAAAGAAGTGTTGCATTCTATGTAAATATAAATTTTCATCATAAAGCTACGTAGGGAAGAAATCCCTAGGATCCATATTTGTACATTAGAAAACAAGAATTATGAATGCATTATCCAGAAATTGCAAGCATAATAGGTAAATGCCATTAATTTTGACCTGTGATGAGTGTTCCATTATTAATGTTAATAGCAGTACCAGCCCAAGCCATCGAAAACCAATTTTACAAGATATTTCATGTGAAGTAGTTACGTGATGTGATGAGCTAAATTATTTTAATTTACACATCCATGAGCAATGAGAATAATGTGATAATAGCAAGGCGTTTGTCAGGTTAAAGCCAGTCAGCCTACCGGTGGACTGACACTTAGATTGACAATTTGTCCCTTGAATATTCAGTATTATAGCCCGATAATTACCTTAGTAAATAACGAGCATAGCCCCCATACCATAAAAGAGCAAAATTTCCGCTGCGAGAGGGAAAAGGCGTTATTGAAAAAGAGGCGAGCTGATATATAAATAAAATACGGGTTCAGCTATCGGCGGCTTGTTATCGCATGCCTCGATCGTGGCTATTACGCCAAAGTATCGGTTATTCAAGCGGCCGTGGGCACAGTTTGCTTTGCACTCGCCGCCGCGCCGCTAGTGCCACTACCTCGTTATAATAATGTGAACTTCGGGAATTGCGACTTCTTAAGAGTCGAGTCGATTAAATATTTACCATTTTAGGGGAACACCCTAATAAAATCGAGCCATTAAACGGAAATAAGGAAATATTTTTTTTATATTTGTACCAAAACTACGTAGAGCCAAACTTTGTGGTCTGTTTCTAAAATAAATATACTAGCTCATTATTCTATCTCTTATATCCTATTCATATAAAACTATATAAACAATACTTGAAATAAAAAAGAAGTACAATGCATCAACTGCATGGTGTTCGCTGTTCCGACGCCAGAAAGAATTTCTTTTACATACATAATAATTGCGAGTTGTCTCGGGGCGTCACGATCCTGATGCATAATGACAAAGTGCACAGTGACGTGAAAATTGCTCTACGAACTGCTACAGTACGCCTCATACCATGGTTACTGCTCACACATATATTTACAAATATGAATGTAATTATTACCTCATGAAAACCCGCTCTGGCTACTTTTAAGCGGTCTTTCAGCAGAAATGTTGCTTACTTGTCCTTCCCCTAAAAGAAATAGAGAAACATAAAAGAAATTGTAGATAATGTTATATGACATCTTACAGAAATTCTTTTATAATAATATTTATATAATTCTGTATATTTATCAGTATTTCGCTTTAAAGAACTTTATTCTCATTAAGACAAGCGTCACTTTAATTTATTTAATGTATATTGCATATCCTATGTGTGTGTGTGCATATCCTTAACCATTTTACACAATCTTTAAAAATGACATGGTTGTTTTAAGATCGCGGCTTCTAGACGCTCTAGTCACAATATAAATAAAAAGTTATTGCAAATTCAAAACGGGGCGAGATAACGAAGTTCTAGACCTTAACGACGGGTTGCAATTGATTGACAAGAACAGAATAAGAACCTTCACGCCTCGTGATGTGAAAAACAAATCCTTTACAAGCCGCCTTTTATAGAGCCTGCACACGAGAACGACGAACAAGTGTGGAAATAATTAATATTTTATTAATAAACGCGGTTATTATACCCCTTGTAATTACATAAAGGGCTCCTATACCTTTAATTTTAGATTAAAGAATTAAACACATCCGTAAAGTAAATAATACTACTTTAATAAAAACTGTCATTAAAACTCTTTTCTTAAAATTTGATACCAAAATGCTTCGATGCTTTAATAAAGTTGAAAAAACAATACAATATTAAAATACAACCTCTATTAAAGTATGTCTTCACGGATAGGTGGAGTAGGTAGCGTAAAATATAAACGGCGTCATTTGAATTATTCCCTTTACAAAACAATCTTAATACGTAATGGCACATCTACTACCACTTTATCTCGCGAGTCAAGCCGGTTCCAAGACAAGTGACGTTGAATCTAGTAATTGTATGCTCGATCCGTCGCTTGCGCATCTGAGATAACATGACTAATTTGCGATGTGCTAATCACATCACCATTATGCGCGTATTAAGTGCTGTTTCATTTGTCATCCTTTTATTTATTTAAATGACTTCATTATTTGAAAAAAGAAAATTTTGAACCACTAGTAAACTTTGCTTGACACGACACACATTGAAAGGAGTTCGTCGCCGAACACAAATCCTTGGAGCGCTGAGGCGTAATTGGATTTCGCTCACAATAAGCCCCCGCCGACTAATTTCGCGAAAATAAAATTTGCGCACAAAAGCTACAACACAAAAAGGCAAATAAAATTTGTATGTGTCAAGACAGTTAAATTGAGGTAACGAGATGCTTTCCGAAAGTATTCGGGATGAAGGTTCGTTCAAAAGTAATCTGCGGGTTTGTAACCGACGCAAAGGTGGAGGAACAGTCTTGAGTGTTTGAAATTGGAAGGTGTTGCCCCGTGGAGATCATTTTACGGTAGAGAAGACGTTGTTTGTATTTTAACTGTTTGCAACTCGATTATTTTACTTGTAATTTAACCTATAACATAATTATTAACTGAAGAGGCACGTATCTGCAACGTGCCTCTTCAGTTAATAGTATGTTACTTTTACTTTAAATAAATTATTTTATTTATAATGAAGAAGAAAGAATATACGTAAATATGGTAAAAAAAAACAACAAAACCGCCGGCGGAAGTCTATTATTTGCAGGGTTATTCAGTTGTAAGAACTATAATTTATTATTTTCAAAAACATTTATTTCACTTTCATGCCTTTTAACAAAAAATTGCTTTGTTGAACTGAAGTTTAATGAACTAGTATCAAAATAGCTTCGTATTTAAAAGTCAAAGTGGTCCAGTTCCACTTTGACCCACTCAGAATTCTATGAAATTTATTAGTAATATTTAATAATTCCTAATTCTCTCATAATATAGCATTTTCTACGGAACTTACATTTTGAGAGAATAAAACTTTATATTAAGCTATCATAAGCACTTGAGAATAAAGGCTACACTCGTAGTTTATCAGAAACACCCAGACCGCGCAAGTGAAGCCGCTCGCAAAAAGCTAGTTAATTAATAAAATTCAAACAGAATACAACTCTACTCATTTTCCGGTGACTACAAAATGTTCGTAAGTTAAGAAAAAAAACATGTATCAGGCGTTTCTACGCGTAATAGAGGTGCATATATTTACCGACAAACCAAAGCAAACGCAATGTGGATGCGTGAGTGAACCAGCCTGCCGCAAGTATTACCTCCCTCTATAACAACTGTAGGTATTATATACAACTTACTCCAAACATTGTAAACAATTTAAAATACGTTCTATAAAGACATGAAATTATAGCTTTCATTAGTGAACGAAAATACTCGACTTTTGCAGTCAATAAGAAACAGTTGTAAAAAGGTGGAATGCCTCATTGATGATCTGTATATGGCGCTATTGAAAATGTCAGGTATAATAAAGATAATAACAGGGTATATATATAAGGCAATGTCTATTTATATGCTTATTAACTTCTCAAGAGAACGATGGGGATGGAATCTGGTCTAATCAAAAAGGGAGAGGCTACCGCCTCATGTGTGGACAGTCTATGGAGTTAATTGTGAGAGTTCTTGAAACTATTCTCACCAGAATCATGAAATTACACCAATTCCATATAGAATTTCATTTATATCAAACAACTTGGAATTACCGCCGTTTCTATTTAAGGGTAAGTTCGTTCGGAATTACAAGTTGTTGTAACGGGTAGCACAAAGTGTAGTCGTCGTTGTAATCTGCGGCAATATTTACCACCATATATAGCAGCATCAAATGTTGGCACAGCAATCGAATTGGAACGAGATACGAAAGCAAAGCGCGAATTGTATCGCCCGCGGGCACACTTGCTGCGACTTGAGAATGCGCTCGCGTTGCATCCCCGATCGGCTGTCGATAATTTAATTGGGTACCTGACATTTAATCAATAAGCTTGATTAAATTAATTGAACGATACAAACCTATGTACTTTTATGGAATACCATAGTTACTCTCTTTGGCGGCTTGGGTTTCTTGTCTTTTTTTAGGTACGTGCGTAACCGATAAATATCGAAGCAAGACATTCAATTTGATAGCACCTATGTAATACCTACGCTGTGATTCGTAAAGGTTATAATGGGATTTAGTAGACATGCTACTTTTAACATCGGCGATTGGCGATTTCGCGACTGCATCGATGTTCTCGGCTCTCTACGTTCGATCGCAGTATAAAAATCGCACGTATTCGATGCTGCATCGGTAACATGTTTCATTCAGTCAGTGACATCCCTACCTTAGAGTAAAACGGACACTAGTACCTACCTACGAACCATAATTTAAGTACTATCAGAGTAAATAAGACAAAATCTTTAGCCACTGTATGATGAAAGTGCGTACCTTACGTAAACTTTGATTATATTTGAGTATCAAAAGCGCATCCAAGTGATTGTAACGGCACTCTACTGTCACTGGTTTAGTATTAAAGCGGTGGGAGACAAAATGAATGGCCACATGAGTTACATGTTGAATGAGACGATTAGTGTCACTACAATATTGCACAACAATGTGTTCGGTGCGTGCTGTAATTTGATCAGATGTACATAATGATGTTCGGCAATGTTACCGTGTGCTTAAATTAGTTACCCACAAAAAATGGCCGTGAGAGTAATCTTAAGAGTTAATTCAGCGTTCACTTTCTAAAACTACCAGGGCATAAGTGCGACTGGATTCATTTTTTGTTTCAACACAATTTTTCACCGCAACATAAACAATAAACGGTATTATTTCCGAACAGTGCAATTTAGAAACTTTTCCATACGAATAGATACTTTTTTGCAACAAAAAGCCATTTCACGGATCAATAAACACGAAAGCATATTCAATAAATTAAATTTAGTACGTACGTGAGTGAAAACTTAGATCCGGAATCGAGTATATCTTGATTAAAATGGTTATAAATCGTTATTTAAATTATGAATTGTTGTTCTACGATTTATGTCTATCGATTAGTATTAAAATTTGAAAGTGACTGGCTAGTGCTTCGTGTTCCATCTATACCTGCATTTGAACCTACAGCCAATTGATAAAAAAATTAGCCTCGTCAATCGGAGGCTACGGAACCATTAAATCAAATGAATGTAACAATTAGATTTTACGATTTTTGCGATAAAAATATGGAGTTCCTTTACGAATTCCGCAAACTTTTCCACAGAAACATAGTTTAAAACATTTATAGTTTCTGAAGATTTACTTGTCAATCTTAATAAAAGCTTTACTGACGAGATAAAGCTAGTTTATATGTGCAAAGGAAAATACTGAATGTTAGTCGGCGACAGTAAAAAATTGGGAAGTCCACAACATATTATTTATTCACTCCAGAGTTTCACATACAATGTAACTAATGAAGTTACTTTTTATGGTTAGAAAATTTCTGTTCTGGTTTCGAATTTAGTAAGGAAGTTTATGAACATACTGACTCTTTTTTTAAACTACTATATTTACTTGTCTAACGACACGATAATGTATTAGCTACCTACAATATTATTGTTTATTTGTAAGAAAGCCCGCGGATCATAAATAATGTCCGAATCGCAACAGAGTACGAGATAGCACAAAAAGTGATACAAAGGCGAAGCATTCGATACCTTTTCGTAGAAGACGAGGAAAGAATTCAAATTTAAAAGTGACTTTGGGACGCTAAAAATTTTACAAAATAAAATAGAATAAAGACAAAGATGACCGACGACCAATGCTATTCCAAGTGTGTCAGACACCGAAAATATCGTGAGATTTTAATTAATTTATGTTTCACCTAACTTGTCTTGTTGTACTCTAAGAACAAAACAAGTTCAAAGCGGCAAACCCAATTATTGTATTAACCAACAGACAAAAACAAAAGCGATAGCGTATAAAGACAAGCGCGGTCTTCATTCAAAATGCGGATAATTGACAAATAAGATTTGATAGTCACTAACTGGAGCGTTAAATTTAAATCAACGACAACAAACAATTCCGTGGCCATAATAGAAACGAATGCCAAACTTCAGAACTCCATTAAACCCCGGCATCCAAACTTCCCATTTGGGCGCGCGAGCAAGCGCGCTCAACACAGAAATGTATATTTTATTCATCTCTACAACATGCCGCGCCTCCACGATTGGTATCCGATAAAACTTCACTAAGCAAAAATAAGCAACACGAATAAGTGTACCTGTCACTCGGCCCTTGTTCTTGTTTCTAAAATTTGTATAAAATATTACGAAGTGGCAGCGAAACCGACAATGGTCTCTGTGGCGAATAATAAGACTAACACAGAATGAATAACATAAAATGTCCCAAAGAAAATGGTATTTGAATTTCAATTCAAACTTGATCTAATACCAATCACATTTTTTTTAATAATTAGATATCAGATAGCAGATACTGAATTTATTTTTTCTCTTTTGCTACCTTTTGAATGGATATTAAGATTAAATTTCAGGTAGTTATTATTTTCCTTATTAACTAAGCATAGAAATTAGAATACATAATATGTGAGCTCTGAATAGCAAATATCATTATTGTTATTAATATAAGTACCAGGCTCTTATAATCAGAAATCAACTCTGCAGCGCCAAATACTAAGCTAAAAATCCAATGTTATGCTGAGAACCACATTAATCCTTAATTCCTTACATTTTAAGACACACCAAGTTTCTCCGAACGCAGTTCGACAATACGTGTCAGTCATTCCATTAATGTCTCGATTTCCTAAAACAACGCAACTCACGGCCTTTGAAGAAATATTTGACGCTTCGACGACAGAGATGTTTTCTCACGTGTTTTGCTTTTGATCTAATCGTGGGACCAAAGGAGGTAAACATTATGAATGTTAGATTGATTTAATCCCTTGTCATAATTGTTGATGATAATTATCATCATTATGACAAGGGATTAAATGATTATAATCATTGACTTAGATTTAACACATTAGCTTATCCAAATGTGTGAATGTGATACAAAAAGCGGTTTGTCTAGCACAGACTGTCGTAGCGGGCGGCGGGCGGTGTCCGGCGTCACAATAGCACAATTAAAATGCCAACAAGTCCGGTTGCCAGCCCAATCCAATTACAGTGGACACCGATTCCGAAGAGTAATTGGAACTGAGACTATACGGGAGCCGGCGAAATACATGGAAGGGAACGCGCCAGGAAGGACTTCTGTCGGCAATTACTATTTAACCCACATGACTTTATATACGTACTTCCAGTCCAGTAGTAACACACATGATTAGATTTACCTTCCATTTGTTTGTAAGATGTAGTGATATGTTCATCTTTGAAGCTCTTGTGATTCTTTACGTTTCACAATAAAGGACAACCAAGATTGAATGTTGACGAAAAACTAGCAGGATCTTTTATGCTTTATATTGCTTTCCGTCTAGTTTATGCCATCACAAAGGCAAATAACTTGAGCGGGCTGGGAGAGCGCGGCCCAAAGCTGCTGGCTGTTTGTCTCTACCTGCTGATCGAAAAGGAAACAATGTTAAACTGTAAAACAAACTGCTTGCTGCGCTTTCAGTCTGTTCGTTTCGGTGTACGTGTACAAGCTATGCAAGCCTGGACACAAAGGATAAACTAAATTGAAACGAACAAGACCATCGATAAAATCAGACGAGGTCCGAAACCAGATCAACAGACTAAAAAGCAAAGGAAATGTAATTTTACTTTCATTGACTTTCAGTTTATTTTTTTGGGTAAAAATAAGTAAAAAAAATGTATCTTTTTGTGTTTTTTTTTAAGCATTTTCCATGCTTAAAAATAACTTAAAAAAAATGTATTTACTTATTTTATATATTTTATATTATTTGAACAGGAAACCTGACTTTCAAAAGTTGCACGTTACGAAACCTCAACGACAACTGCACTAATTCCAAGATTAAATTCACTGGAACATTTCATTGCCAGAACAAGATTTTTAAATTAACGTTACAAATGAATCAAACGTTCCACAATACGATTTATTGAACATTATCGTTACGAGATATGTGTCTTATCTACTCAATTACTTTAAATAATTTAAGCATACACCGTAATGCCGCGGCCGAAGAATACACCGGCCAGGCGCGGTGCGACGGGACATTAAATTCAGTCGTATGTACGCGTTATCAGCTGTTTCTTTTAAATTAATTTAAATTATAACAGGAGATAAGTGGACCGCTATTTATTTAAAAAACGTACTTATGTACTCGGCATGTTGTGGTGGGCAGGGTGACAAATTAAGATATGTTAATGGGCATGGGCGGTCAATGGTCCTAAGGGATGTTGAACCGCATTAACCTTGTTCAACTTCCTTATGGTAATCATTTAAATAAACTGGCAGACAGCACAGAGGAGTCAGTAGATGTCAAAAATAAATCTGACCCACCGAGCGCAAAGAATACGGACTGTCGGATTAAAATGGGATTTTGAAAAAAATACGAGACATCCGCGGTATTGTAGGCGTTACTTTAAATGTATTTTCGCATTGTTGGCAATTCGCGCGGGCATGTGGTGCGTAACATAAATATCGGACACAGTGGGCACGCTCCCGAATGCAATCGACGGTAAATAAATCGGTGCGCATCTTTTTAGTCGGACGATGTCGGTAGGCCCCCGGCGGCGCCGCGCAGTAAATTGCACCGAAAAAGAATGAGCCAATATGGCAGCCGTATCGAACGGTACTAAGTTACGATCGGGCGCGACACGGGGCACTAAGTGGCCTATCGTGTTTTCAAAAATTCAAAAACCAGGATTGTCGTTTAGGGAAAAACACACAGGGATCGACGGTTGAGGCCACCCCATTAATCAGGCTTAAAGGGGTCACGAACGTTTCTGTACAATGCCGTGGCGCCGAGACGTTTTGACACCGATCGGTGGCTATGCCGTACCCGGATATTTTTATTTACTTGTATAAAGAAACCAGAATAACGGCAGTAAACCAGAAGTCATGGGTATAAAATTAAATTTTCGTCATATCGATAAATTAATGCTGTGTAATATATTACGAATGGTATCAGGACTTCAACCAACAAAATAGTGTGCCGTCCCGTTTTTAGTCTTTTAAAAATATTTGTCTTAGCAAATGAGCTTATTACAATATTTTATATTAAACTAGCAATAAACAATTAAAATTATTACCTCTAGCAAATCAAAACCTAAAATTTTCAATTTTACATCTATTAATTCTTCTCCAATTTTTCCAATACTTCGCCTCCAATCAAAGAAAGGAAGGGAAGGATCACACACTAAGCAATTCTTCCAAAATCAAATCATATTTGGGACTCAGAGGAATATTCATAGCGATTTTCTAAAATGAGTCATGTTATTTATCTAAAAGGGTTATTTGAAGTCTGCAGGCTGTTAATTTCCCACATAGCTGTCTCCTATAAGACTCATAACAGTGATAGCCAAACATGAATATTATTAACGTGATCGCCTCGTGTATGGTCGCTTCAGTTCAACTGAGCTAGAAGTTCGTTAATCCACCGAGGTTACATACAAAGGAAACTGCGGTGAGCCTGAAAATTAAGTTGGCTCGCTCTATTGCCTTTAAATTAAACCACGGCTCTACTGAAACTGTACTTATAATAACAGACGTTCAAAAACCTTTTGATTTGAGATTTGTGTTGTTTTAACTGTATCGACGGTAAAATATTAGATCGTTTATGTTTAGGCATTCTTGAGCCCACATCACAAGGGACGTGAGGCTTTCATAATTTTGTGTTATTTGTACCTAATACTGAGGTTGTTTGTATAGCTTTGAAAATTATAATTCTGCCCGCAATATCGTCGGTGTGTCATCTACCACAGTGATAGTTTTGAGAGCTTATTCTCATGTCCCTCCAGAACTACGGGTTTAGTCGAGAAAACTATTTATTGTTCTTATCTTGAATTTTAAATGCACTTCTGCTAAGTTTTTTTTATTATTTTCGTCCCATGTATCATCATTATTCTGATAATACAACCTACTAGAGGAGTTATTTCAAACTCTATTAAGCAAAAGCTATAAGCTGATAACTTCACTTAATTCGACTTGAAACAGTGCTGTCGAGTTAAATTTAGACACTTTTTACTAGATACTTTTAAACCAACTCGTTGTTCAGTCATAATTCTTAGAAAAAAGTTATACTAACAGTGTTTTCAAAATAAACACGATGCCTTCCGTGTGAAAGGCATCTTAACTCACGACTATCAGAGTAGCGGGAGGTCGCGTCGTCGTGTCTTGTAACAGTAATTCAGAGGTGATTTTTCCTCACCGCTTCCGCACCTCTCAAAGGGGCAACGGAGCCGCGAGACGGTGATAATAATATTCAGGACCCTCTCTCAAATTGCTCGGACGTGTGCCTGATTTCAACGAAAATTGCCGCCTTGTAAAATTGGAGCTTTAACTGTTGACCTTTTCCTATAATGATGAGACCGTTGAGATGCCCCTGAGAGCTGTTGACGCAACTTGTGATATTTACTTGGAGATTTTTTTTAAATAAACAAATGCACCTAAATGAAATAATTACAAATCAGCGTTCACATGATGGGATAGGGGCGATACTCGCGGGGCACTCGTAAATTCACAAGTCGCGATGACGGCCCAGGGCCCGGGGCACATCGTGACCCGACTTCGTCTGCCTCACTTGGCATTATTTACGATTTTTATTATGCCGTAAAAATGCGCAATTCTTACCGCGAGGGCACGCCTCGGTCGCACGTGGATCCACGCGTCGATAGCCCCTTCGTGAGCGCCGCGTTACCGTGAATAAATCTGAAGACTTCAGACGGCAAAATTCAAAAAGAATAACCAAGTTTTATTGGCGTTATAATTTAAATTAAATGACGTCACCGAAAAGAAAAACATACAGTGACATTTAGGTATAATGCGTCCTCCGCTAGTCTAAAAAGCAAAGTGAACAGAGTGCCTCGTTGTTTCTCGTTGCATGTCTCATTATATTTACAGAAAGGAGTAAGTTCTGTCAGACACTGCCGCTGTTCGTTTCGTAATATTTCAAAATAAAAATAACTATGCAGACATTCAGACACTTGCAATCCATTCTTGCATCATACTTATGAATTGGATAAATATAGTCCCTCTCAAGAGTTACCTTACTACCGGATACCAACTTTACTAAAATTAAATTTTCGCAATAAACAAAGCTTTTACTCTGTCACAATGCATTGTGGCAAACATTTACACTTAGTTATTTTGCAAGTTTATTGTATAATTTTAAGGAATCTTTGTTCACATTAGAATGGGAAGCGTACCATATAACTATGACCCACTGAAATAAGTAAATGATATGTCCAATGTCCACTACAGTTTAGCAAGAGCTAAGATGTGAGAAAAAAGAGGATAAAGTCATAAAACCTTAAGGCTTTCAAGTCATATGAAAATCTGTGGTCTTTCGATAAAAGTTTTTTTTCAAAGGAGCGAGCAAACGGTAAGACCTTTTTCCGGATCGTCAATACGGCACGGAACGGCGAATAGAAGGCGTTACGATAGTTTGAATAGAGAACGCTGCTTGTTTACAATAGCTGCGGGTAGTTCGTGAGCCGCTCTCCATTTAGATGGGAAGCGCGTCGATACTGCGTGCGGCTGCGGCGGTCATATGAACCACCACCTCCGCTTGAACTCCCTATCCTATACTAGACGGAACATCAAGTAGAGAGGTTGAGGTAACTGAAAGGGTGTCAAGGGCTCTTCTTGCGTTGGTCGCTTCACTGCCAACGCCTCTGTTATGGAACTTTATGGAATGAAGTGCGTTTTATACGGTCTTTGATGTTCGGTTTCGCGCTCTTAGCGTGTAGTGGCTCCCGAGAGGCGAGCAATAACAACATTGAGGGAAGTGCGCGCGGTCGTAACATACGCTTAACGGCACGCGCATGTAAATGTGTTTTTGGATACGGCATTATTATCACAACTTACTGAGTTACAGCTGTCACAAAGTTGGCGATTTGAACTAACGGGAAACTTTATCGTAGGTAAATGTTTCCTGATATTCTTTCAAACAAAGTAAATTCTCTTGTAATTTGGTATAAGTGTATAATTTGCGTCAATCCTTGATGCTTCGCATTTTAGTTAGAGATATTTTTTAATCGGTATTAAAAATAGCAATCTAAAAAAATATTTCCATTCCTATAGATACTACAAATGATAACGAACCCAGCATGCGTTGTGGGTTACCGTTAGCTAAATAATTATTTAGTTTTTGATCAAAATGCTATAATAGCTACTAGCTTTCCGCCAGTGGCTTCGCCCGCGCGGTCTACGTATTTAGTTCTTATAAATTATTCTGACCTTATTGTCTACACTCATCTTATCACGTCTTAACACGTCTATCCCGTGGAAACCATACATTTAACCGCGATTAAAAGTAGCCTATGTGCTATTCCAAACTATAATCTATTTGTGTGCCAAATTTCATCCAGATCCGTTCAATAGTTTTGCGTGAAAGAGTAAAAAAATTCACCCATACATCCATTCATCCGTCCAAACTTTCACATTTGTAATATTAGTACATTTACCTACATTTACCTACATACAACTACACTTATAATGAACAAACACTATCACTGAAGTCAGAGTTGTATCACTATTTAGACGACGACGACGACTGTTGTCTAGTGGTTCGACTGCTGATCACAAGGTCGTGGGTTCGATTCCCACAGGACACTAATATTTATGTGATGAATACCTATATATATCTATATATATACCTATGTATAATAAGTATGTATTTGTAACTATGTATAATAAGTATGTATTTACAAAAAAAAAGTATATAAGTATTATATCCATTGTCTAGTACTTATAGTACAAGCTCTGCTTAGTTTGGGACTAGATGGTGCTGTGTAAAATGTCCAAAAAGATATGTATTATATTTATTATTTAGCACACACAAACAGAAAATTATTTTTTAATTATTTTACCGTGCTGCAGTATAATAATCTAGTTATTACTGGGTACAGTTGGCAGCCCTAATATGCTACAACTGTTACTGTGTTTAAATAGCTAACATTATGTTCTACAACCCTCAGTCACGGTCTGCGATATAAAAGTAGGGTAGGTACCCTAGTAAAAGCACAAAAATGTAATTTTATCTCATAACATTTTTGACATAGCTAAAGTTCAGCGAAACTAAAATTTAATGGTTCCGCTAAGTCACGCTAAAACATTACACTTGATAAACTGATATAAATCGCTTGGAATATAAACCGAGTGCCATTACTTTTAATGACAGAATTTCTTTTAATCTGTGCGGATGAGAAATGCCTTACAAATCACAGTTAAATAAATCTCACGAGATGACCTATAAAATGTGCTGAAAGTAATCTCGTTAAAATCCTTTGCGGGTAGTTTCGAAACAAACGATTGAGGGGAACCGGCGGAGGGCGGACGACATTTGTGAAGAATCTGACGGTGTAGCGGTCGTACGTAATTAAATGGGACCTTCTCATTTCACTCGCGACAATTTTATGCGAAGATTTTAAGAGTTCTTACAATAAAACTTAAGGATTTACCGTCAAGACTACCCCCAGTGACGGATAATTATCTCTTGTGACGCAAAAACGATAAAAATCAGGACTTCGATAATTTATCATTAAATTTGTCTTTTATCTAAATACACTATAGTTTTGAGTGTTCTTTATTTTAGTTCGTGAGTTATTTTTTTCGAAACTGAACTATTAGGTGCTAGCATTTACTTAATTGCCAATATTCCTTGTCTTTGTCTAGCGAACGTTTCATTATTAGTACTTACCTACAAGGACTTACCGTAACTTATGGCGGTGCTCCCTTCGTGACTATTTTAATCTTTATCAAATCTTTATGTTAATTGCTTCAACAGAGTATTTATTGCTATTTCTGAAGTTATCGCAACATATCTATCATACTTATTGATAACTAGCTTTCCGCTACGGCTTCGCCCGCGTGGTCTGGGTGTTTCATAAAAATTATAGCCTATGTCACCCGGGGATAGTGTAGCTCCCCAACGGTGAAAGAATTTTTCAAATCAGTCCAGTAGTTTCGGAGCTATTCAATGCAAACAAACAATCAATTCTTTCCTATTTATAATACCTATTAGTATAGGTATAAAGTTTATTAAAGTAAGGAGGCTTTCCTTATGTAGGAAGCCTTCATATTTGTTATGTTTCATAAACAAACTAACAAAAACACCAACATTTAATCGACAGACACTACAAAATCTTAAATTTACCGTTTTTCATTTTTTTCTTCTGTACCTACGCGTAGGTAATAAGTTTGTCATAAAAGCTTTATTGTTTGGCATCAGTTTGAGGCTTTCTAACAGTCTTTGGTTTAGCAGCACTTATCCTTTCATCAATATATTTAATCACGTCCACTATTATCCAATTAACAGGTTGTATATAAACCATCCCGCTAAAACGCTTCAAATCTGCCTACGGCTGTTAAGGTGTTAATAAGAATACCAGACACCTGTTTGTTTCAAAATCAGTTACAAGTTACAATGTGCTAAGTACTAAGAGTATACTTGCATAATTTCTCTAGGAATAGTTTATTAGCCAATAAAATTCTAAGGAATCAAGATTGACGACTTGACGGCTTTTATATAGTGTCGCGGCATTGGTGAGACATTAAAATAAAGGTCTTGAAAATGCTTTAATATATTTCTAACTAAATTAGCATGATAATTGTTTGAAAGTTAATGTTATTATGCGGTTGAAACTAGTGGAAAATGTTGTGGAACGTTTAGAACATAAAAAATACGTGTAAACGACCTTTGAATCGTGTCGTCTGATTTCAGTTCCTCTTGGATAACGTAATCGTGTTATAATTTCTTAAACACCTCTTAGGGCTCCGTAGTAAATATCGATCATGATTGAAGTCTATGGATTATTTAATACAATCATAAAATACAATTGTTATGGAGCAATTACGATTACCCTCGCCTCGTTGGCTATAAATAATTTAAGGACAATACGGACAATACAAAAGATCTAATCCTATATGATTCCCATGGGAATTGTAAAGAAGTCTGTCTTTTTTCTTGATTTAACACATTCGCTTTATATTCCAAGCATTAGAAATTTCTGGATTCCAAGAATGATTTAATAATATGGCCAAACATAGTTGTCATAAACTTCTTACAGCAAATGTTTATGATCGTTAATGGCTAGTAAAAAATAATTAAAGCAAAACTCAACTCAAAATGGCTAACAATCAAAGTTATAAATACGAAATACAATTTAAACACAAGATTAATATTTGATCTAAAGAGGCATCAGAGTCAAACATTAAGACCGCCTTTGTACGAATAAATAAAATGAACCATCATCATCAGCCTGTTTTCGTCTACTTGTGGACGTAGGCCTCTCCTAACTCCCGACATGGTCGTGGTGAATGTATCTGACCCCATGGCCATGACAGACAGGGCAAGGGAAGGCAAATGCGGTTTTTAGACCGAATGAGTTCGACATACCCTGCCCTGGGTGGCAGAAAACCATGAGGATTTTCCGCGTCAACAAAGAACGCCTCTCTTAGTCAACGCCACAACGATGGAACTTCAGCTTACATTAACTTTTTTGTAAATCCATGATGTAATTTACAAAATTAGATGTTTTGTTTCTGTGTACTGAACAATCAGTTTTTCAAATCCATAATGATATCGATAATTTCTGCCTCTTAAAAAAAACTGAGTGCCTAATTACACTTAACAGCAGTGATAGTGATAAAGCAGTGTTAAAAAAAGAAGTCGGTTAATAACGGTAGGTACCCCTCATACATAAAACTAAGAAAACACGAAGCTATATTGGATTAAAACAATTTGTAGCTCGTTAATATTGAACTGTAGTCATCATGTGGCATGTCGGCAGGTAGTTATGACGTGTGACGTCACATAAGGACCAGTCCAAGCGGACAGACTAGTCTTGCAACTTTTTAACGCAAGTCTGCCTGGAGAGCACATATTGAGTTTGCATTCTGATGTATGTACACTGCTAAATCATGTTTCTTGTAGCAACACAGCACATACATTCCAAATCACAAAGTTTAATTCATTAGCGGTTAGCCCGTATTTCAGAATCGGGACGGAATCAAGTATTGTGACATATTTTTATGAAATTCTAGAGTCAAATCTGGGGCCATGACTTAGAGATTTATCGTGTTTGCAATGAGATGAGCTCAACAGATTTTTACACATCATGAAAATATGTAAACACTCCCGTGGTTGCAGCTTGCAGCCTTCACATATTTACAATAATGATGAAAAACCATTTGCTGAATGAGAGCATAATGATAATCAGGCTGAATGAGTGTCTTGACTATTTATCACTTTGTAGTCTTCTGCAATAAACGAATAACAGTAAAGACCCAGTGAAGATTTACAGAAGATAAACGCAACGAGAATTCAAGCAAGTTACAGCACTCGGCTATTCACTTCACCTATTCCGAGTACAGTTGTAAGTTGTCAAATAAATTCAGAAGATTATCACCCCTACTAAATCTGTGTAAAATTTTCCCCTTCTTTTACGATCAGCGTTAAAGTTTATTTTCCAGCTTTTAAATTATAGATATATACTTTACGATAATCCAGATGGCGTAACCGTGAAAGCTTTGATATTTATTGCAAACTTAAACAATTAACAGCTATCTTCAAAGGTTTCTACCATTGAAACGGTACGAGGTCCGGCACTTGCTTCTAGTTCATAACTAACTGAGAGCCGTTACAATGAGTGACCGAGGGAGCCGCATTCTGAGCGGGCGAACGCGGGGGAAGGGGTAGATGCTGAGGGGCGGGGTGGGGCGCAGCACGAGCGCGCCACCTCGTAAATCTGAACAGCCCGAGGCACGGACCTGCCTCTGAGTACATCGTGGTGCGAAGCTACTTAGCAACTAGAGACAGTACCCAATAAATTCTCTATAGGTGAAAGTTATTATACTTGCCGTATAACGTGTACGGAACTTGTTGTACACTAATCGCTCGTTTGTGGTTAGAGTTTGTTTCTTAAAGAAAAACTCGAGTCGATAAGTATCTGAAACCATTTACGGCCGCGAGCCATGTTACAGTGGTTAATTTTTTCTTGTTACCAAGCAAGAATTTCTTGCAAGTAACATCGAGGATATATCTTTTAATTAATATAAGGGTTTCAGTAAGATTAAAAAATGCAACAGAATAAATTCAGAAATTCATACCTTCAATTTGTGAAATCTTCATGTTTATGATGTAAACGGCAATCCCAAGTCCATATTAGACTGTGTAACACCTGCATTTCCCACATTCATGCTCCATTGTACAAGTGCAAGCGGAATAATAGTGCACCTTTTCAATTATTGAAATAATAGCGAGTTATTGAAACAGTCGCAGTTCAGATCGAGGGATTGTGCTCTGGCCGTGTTTACGACGTAGGCCGTGCGGCACAGATTTATAGAGCCTCGTGTCACCTGCCAACCGCAACACTAAGGCTGTCCCGTAAACAATACCGAATAACACAATTGAGATCGAAACCTATTGCATCCTGTGCAAGGTTTATAATATTAAACGAAGCAATAGTCGATTATAAGGTTGCCACTTTCCTGTGATACGAATTCTATCACATACATACATACTTTTGAATAAGCGACTTTACGTTTCAATGGACGTCCATTTTTCGATTTGATTTTCTTTAAATGTATCACTAGCAATTCCTTTTAAATAGGAGCACTATTATTTCTACCTATGTATGTTACCGAATACGGAATACAAGCTATATTTTTGGATAGGAAGATTTGCATAGATTTTATAAGATTTTGGACTGGAAACAACATCAACCCTACTTCGTGAGAAGTGGCCGGCCATGGACGGCAGGACAGCCGATACGGCGGCGGCGGCCACCGTGACAGCGGTATTGTTCCGCGACGATACAACACTGCGGCTAATTTATACCGATAGCGTCATCTTGTCCAACTCGATCTTGCCCAGACCTACTTAAAAATAAAGCTTGGGACACAATTTTCTATCTATTTTCCTATAAAACCGATCTATTGTTAGAGAAACCACAATAACTTCCTATATAATTTTCCTATTAAAAGATTATACAATGTGACTGTTTGTTGAAAATCTTTGCAAACCAATTAGACTGTCACAACTGTAAAAATTATGAAGAATGGTTAAAGGTAAAGAGTGTTGATTGAACTGATTGATCTCTAGAATGTAACCTAGAAAGGCATTGACAGTAAGATGTGTAGGCATGAAATGTGAATAACGATCACATTAGAGCAATGTTGATCAATTTGACAAAAATAATAAAATGTGTATGTAAGGTATTCACAAAACCGAAAAAGTGGGAGAACTTACCAAGAATAGTGTAGACGAGGAAAAGGTCAGTCATGGGAAAGCTCCAGCGGTCCCTTACTCCCGGAAGGATAAAGGAAATAGTTTCAGATGTGTTACAAACAAAAATGAGAGAAAATTGAGTTTGGAATACGGAATCACACCAAAATCAAATTTCGTTTATATGACAAACATGTCTCGTACATAGCCGCTGACATTTTATTAGCTCAGGGTTCGTATATGGGGAGTATGGGGACATCAAAGGAGGTGTCATCGCTGGCGCGACACTGTTTACGTGTGGAGAATATCGTGATACACCACGCTCCGCCGCATGATGTATGTAAACAAATTTGCTAAATTTTGATTAGATCAAGCACGGGGTACGCGACTAAAATAAAAGCGGTTCGTGTCGCCGCGCCTGCTTCTAAACCAACGCTGTCTGTAAAGATAATCGTATTTAAAATTCATAGCGTTCCTCATTAAAATACGAAACCTCCCCCCATTAAACAATAACCCGTTTAAAAAGTTTCAACAATAACAAAATTTCTTTAGTTACAATGCAATAACTTTACAATAGTCAATATAGAACCGTTCTAGAATTTAGAATTCTGATAGATACATACATATCATCATCATCATCATCAGCCCGTATTCGTCCACTGCTGGACGTAGGCCTCCTTTAATGAACGCCACAGAGCTCGATCTTCAGCTCTTTTCATCCAGTTGCTGCCAGCCACCTTCTGCAGGTCGTCACTCACATACATATACTATCATAATAAACTGTTCACATAGGTATTATTTATCTATAGACTTGTATTGGTACGGAATTGTCGCAAATTGCAATTTGGACAACTGCAGTGTTTCCGAATTGTTCACCGGTCAGGACAAACGACACCGACTGACAAACACCGGATAGTCCGATCAAAGGAGCAACTTTAAGCTAATTCGGACGTTTGCCAGCGAGCTGTTTGAATCTAGGTGGCTTTCAATATTTATCTGTTCCCCTAGACATTTGGCTTTAACGTAGAAATCTGGTAAAGGAACGAAGGATTATTTAAAAACTTTTCTATTTTTATTGTTTAAGCACAGATAGATAATTTTTGATTTATATATACAATACATTCTCATAGAGGTTGTAATAAACCAACAAATTCAAACATAATAAAAATATAAGAAAACGAAATACACTCCCCGTGTGCCTAGTTAAAATGCGAAAATACGGCAACATTTCAGATTGGGTACATTAAACTTTATACGGATGTCGCTAAATTGGACTGTTGGTTAGTTTGTTCTTTGCCAAGTTTTTTCCTGTCCAGTCGTCGAGGGCCGGGGGAAATGGTCGTGGACCGGGTAATTGTGTTAAAACTTTCATCAGGAAGTGTGAAATTTTGTGGAAACAGCGAGGCCAGTGTAACCGCCATGCCACCTACAAGTTTAATTTGTTTCAAAACTGTGGTGAGACACAAGGCAAAAGTAAAAAGACAACATTATCTATTTCATAATGTAAACACAAAATCCGAGTGACTGTTAGTACACTTGGTATTCATAACGCCCATAGAGAGGCACTTGTAAAATAGCAATGAATAAGCAATTACACATGACAGACGACATCAATGACACTTAACACTCAATTAAAAATGAAATAAATAATTCATACCTTACGCAGGTTGTATTATTTTTATTCAATGAGTAGGGCACTGGGAGACACAAAGACTGAATACAAATGTATTTGACACACGTGATTCGACGAGAAACTGCCGTAGGACAGCGTGGCGCCACCAACGTTGCAGAATATAATAATATAAGGACCCGGTGCAAAAATTACATTTATGTTTGAGATATTGCCAAAGGACATAGTGACTATTTTATTCATGGTTCATAACCATGATTCTATGAAGGAAGACGATAAAAGTTATTTATTTTATTATAAAGGTGAGTACGCATTTTTTAAACATTTCAACGAAAAACAGAAAACCGCCTAAAACACGTAATAAACCAAGGTATATCTCGAAGACATTTTAAAACTTCTAACTAATGATAATCACGAATGAATAATTGATGAAGCGTTAAATTCGTCGGCTCATTACAGCGCGTTATGGAAACGAGCAGGCAATATCCCATTATCACTGAATATTCGAATATCGGCTTTGTACAAGACCGAAACGACATGTTTCAGTGGACTGCCTTACTGGAAGATATTGGAGTAGTACCTATATCATTAAAACAATATGGAAGTGTCAAAGAGCCTGAAGCGGAGTAACAAAGCTTGATGGGACGCTACCGTAGTTACATGCCCGAACTCGTGACACGTCCGCCGGCGTACCAAACGGAAGTTGTTATTACGAAAATATATGCAAATTACCAGCTCCCTGGAAATATCCCTTTTCCAGAGCAGCGGTTTTTTGTTCTCCGTGCCGCTGGACTCATCATTTGCATCTTATTATTGGTATGTTTTAGGAGATAACATGTCGAATTTGAATCGTGTTTACCGCCGCCTCGAGCCTTTGCGGGTTGAATAAGAAGTGATTTCACACGACACGAACACGAACACGCTGCTGGTCTTTGGAGGTAATTCTATTAAGATTCAAAACGCAAAGGTTACAAAAAATATTCTCCGTATCAACCAAATCAATGCACGTGAATGTAACACAAAGTCAAAATGTTAATGCATTAATTGGGAACCCTAACCAGGATCAGATGGTTAAGCCTATATAACCGTTTAATCGAAGTTAAGCAACGGGCGCATTAACTTTCCATTTTTGGTAAAGCGGACACAATCGTTAAGTCGACTAAAATAAATTTCGTGGGAAGCTTCCTAACTCCTACCGATTATGCTATTGTAAATGCAAATGGGCCCTGCGTGGTTCGTTCAAGGTGTATATTGGTTCGTATAACATTTGTATCGAACACTCGATAATAAAGTTATTGAAAGTGGTAATAAGATTAACGGCTTGTTCGTTGCGCGTAAATCACGATGCATTACGTCGCCGACGACAGGAGGCTCGTATCGCATTACAGTGGATTAATTGCGGCTGAGCTGGCTGTGGCGACAACTAGGGCGGGGCCTGCTCTCGCGCATACAACACAGAGTCTACACTCCTGTATAGCTTTTTGATCCCAAGAATAACAGTAGAATGTTTTTCCTTGGATTTTCGGTCTTAATTTTAGATGCAAAATTAAGTTACGATAGTTTCCAGGAAATATCGATAAGGCACTTGAATTACAACCTTAGCCCTTGCCTTTGAGTAAATGGTATGCTTCATTATCGGGAAGTGTAACGAGCGCGGTCGAATCGCAACAAATCATCGCGACGAGGCGGCCGCGCAGCGGTGCGCTCGCCGCGCCCTGTCGCTCACTGCCAAAATTAATTTCCCGTAAAATCGCTTAAGCGATCTATCTTTTTCCGAGAAAAATAATATTCGTTGAGGCGCACTCAATAATAATTTCTCTCGTATGTAAGAAACGCTTAATCTGCATTGTACGAGCACAACCTGTTTATCTCGATATGAATTGAGTCTGCCTACTTGGTCGTACTCTTGAAGGAAATGGCTGGTGCGCAAACAAATTATTAACCTACCTTATAGGGCGTGAAGTATGTAGCAAGTAGCGGTCTCCGTGCCTTTGATAGACACTAGAGCTTTTTTTACTAGTCGTCCACTTCATTAATAACCACCGTTAAGATATTCTCGTCACATAAATGGCTTGTTTGCTTTTTGCTTATATTTATTTATTGTTAGTATAATGAAGTGGCAGGTTATTTAAAAAAGGAGATCTGAAATTTAATGAAACTTTTTTAATTCGTTTAAGTGAACCAAATCCTACCAACCAACTAAACATATACATCATAAATATATATTTTTAAAGCTCCTAAGTAAAAATATACAAATTCCAAAAACTTTATTCAATTAAAATTTCATTTAATATATCGAAAGCCTTTAAATCCAAATAAAAGACATAATTCATTGTCTATCCTTTCTAGGCAAATATGGCAGAAATTCCCTTCAAGTTAACAGCGCTGTGTTCTCTGCTAACGAATGGAATGAGAGGACAAAAAGTGTCCGCTCGACTATTCTTAGCTCCCCGACACGCTGCCGCTCGATTAGTCGTTTAGCAACCATAGAACTACTAATAAAAAAAAGAGATGCTTCCAAAATTATTTACATTCTAAAATCCAAACTTTTAACGTCACATTTTACAAAACCTGAGATGCATTTATAAATGACTAGCTTTTTGCCCGCGACTTCGTCCGCGTGGAATAGTTACATTGTTCCATATGAACGTTCGTCCCCTATTTCAGCCCTACATAGGTCTAAATTGATTAATTATTTTGCCCGCGGCTTTGCTCGCGTTAAGAAGTATTATTAATAATTAGGTATATTTTTTGCAGCTTTAGTTTTGTTTAGCGTGTGTAAAAAACTCAAACAAACTAATACATTTACATCCTCCATTATCCCTTATTTTATCCCCATGGGGGTTGAATTTATCAAAATCCTATTGAAGCGGACGTCTTCATCATAGTAGCTCCAATCTTTAATTTCAGTTCAATCTCTCGAAAATCTAAGAAGATTTATACAAATTTTCATCCCCTATTTTATCCCCTTAGTAGTGGAATTTATGAAAATCCTTTCTTAGGGATGCCTACGTCATAGTAGCTATATGCATGCAAAGTCTCAGCCCGATCGGCTTAAAATTGACAAAGTTTCATACAAACTTTCATCCCCTATTTTATCCCCTTGGGCGTAAAATTTATCAAAATCCTTTCTTAGCGAATGCCTACGTCATAACATCTACCTGCATGCCAAATTTCAGCCCGATCCCTCCAGTGGTTTGGGCTGTGCGTTGAGATCACTATGTCAGTCAGTCAGTCAGTCACCTTTGAGTTTTATATTTATAAATGATGAATTTAATCTCGAAAAATAATCCTAAACACTCCGCCCTCGTCATTGAATCTACCTAAGTACCTACGTCTTGGCGAGACCTACGAAATAAAACTCATAGAGTTTTATTTAGTAGGTCTTTTTATTCAATCTTCTGCTTGTCTCCTGCAGCTGCATTTAAATAAACCTGATGCCGTATCTATTAATTTTATTAGTCCTGTTTATTGACGCTATTTCCTCCCGTTCGATGTCCAAGTCAGCCAGTGAGAACCTGAATGCACCAGAGGCCTGTATTTGGAAAAATAATTGCCCGACTACTTACCGTACAGTAAATGGTATTCTTACTAAAACTATTCGAATTACCTAAATAAAAAGGCAACATTTAAATAACTCAGCCTAAGAAGTCCGGTGTAATGAGATAGGCTGGCGGACCTTACTGGTAATCACCGTTGGACCGTGTGAAATCACTTCAAGGATCTTTAATGGGTGATTGACTTGTATGAACAAAGGAATTGTAACAAGAAATATTTAAATAAGAAGCTACTAAATGAATATATTCCAATAAGACATAAGTAACGAGGCATAACTACATTATATCATAGCTGCGAAAAAATAGACTATTAAGAGAGTTCAACGACATACAACTAGGCGTTCCATAAACTGCCAAATATGCTTATAATGCCAAAGTACTCACAGAATTAGGGCAGGAAGAAAAAATAGCTGTTCTATACAAATAATGACATATTCATTCAAACATTAGCCTAATTATAAGGGTCAATGTTCCAAAAGATAATTTCGCTTACATTATCAGGTGAACCAGACATGAACCTGATCTCAGGGCGGTAGATGAGCGTGATTTATGTGGACCGACGACATTAAATTACATCTAGATCGAACAACGCTATAAATTATCTGTCCGTATTGTAAATCTGCCGCGAGTATCGATGGTCAAATCACTAGCCGAAGTGTATCGTAAGTTGATGAGTTGAGTACAGTCTAGGAATATCTGATAATCGTACTTGTATATCAATGTCAGAACATCGATGTAGATTATAGAGCAAATGTTGTTCCTGCTATCAAACGTTTGCATGTCTAATGACGTGACTATACTTGCTTTCAAAGAAGAATGACAGAATTTAAACGAAATATTCTCCACATTTTACTTTGTTTCTGCTCTATCTAATGGCAGTCTGAAAAAAAAATACTTTGAGTGCAGACAGTATTATTTGTACATTGCGTCGAAATTTGTTACGTGCTCAAAATAAGATAGGTACCTACTCCATTTACCTGTTTGTTGAAAAGGGCACGCTACAATTTTGTATTTAAAAAAGTAGGCTGTGCCGTTATGCACGAATCATATTATAATTAACCACTTGGCACTCGCTCTCAATTGCAGCTTATAAGCAGGAAATTTACACAATTTTGATCCATAATTAACACGTAACGGCGCACTATATGGTGCTTTCGGGCCATGGGGCGATAAATTCCTGTGCATAGTATACATACGGATACAAATCGGTGACCGTTAAAAATAAATTATAAATAACAAGCGGGCAATAAACGAGGTGTTCGCAGGTCGGAGATGCAGGCAGATAAATCACGGCGGGACCGGCGCGCGCGGCGGTCGAGACCGTCGTGTGTAATAGTGTAAGTGTTACCAATGAGAAATGTGATGATGTTACCATCTACATATTCAATAGTACTAAATACACGTTGATTTAGCTGTTGGCTGCAATTATTAGTTGGTTTATTTCAGTTTGGTCTGTAACTTAAAACTCAGTTTAAATACTGAGTTTCAATATTGTGATAATATTATGTAGGTATTGCTTTTTATATTATAATTTTTAAAACTTAGCTTAGTGACATTCCTCCGCAAATGCGTATCTAGTTAATTTCCATTACATAGTATAGAAACTCATTGCTTATTGGATGACTTAATTTCATGTCAAACAAAGGGAAACCACTAATGGGTTTTTCATGCACCTGTCTTTAGTAAAATAAACTTAACATTTGCAGTTCAACAAAACGGCGTGATTGCAAACATACAAAGCAAACACGGGCGAAAAAGGTGTTAAAAATTTGAGTTGTCGAGTGATTTTCAACACGTTCCAATTATCACCCAGCCGATATCAACTTTAAAACATTCCAAAACAAACGAATTACTTCCTTCATCCATTTCGCGTCATAACGCGATGTTAAGATAAAAACTGTGGTGAAATCAACATACCGAAATGTCTCAGGCTTCGTTTTCAATTATCGTTAGATCTTAATAGGAAAATGTTAACAAAATGCCTAGCATAACTTTGAAATATACTCCGACACTTTTATATCAGAGATAAAGCGGTGAAAAATTACTTAAATTACTGGCACCAAGTCAGGTTTTTTGTAAAAATAAAATATTCCAATACAGCAGGTGCCCGCATCACAGCACAGAGTACTATGACACTCTCAATTATCAAATTATCGTCATTGGCAACTTGATACTCGCCATAATAAAGGGTTTCGAGCTTTACGCTCGACTTTAAAAAGAACCACGATATTTATTATTTAAGCATCGCAAAAGTAGTGTAAATACAACGTGGCAGAACCGGTCCTAAATCATCTAGAGATGTATAATTTATAGACGGTCGAGAAAAATACTTGTAGGTGCTATTTTTTATCACATATTATTATGATATGACATGGTTAATTTACATTTTCTCTCAACAAGTCTAAGACGAAATATGGACATAATCCGATTTATTGATGTCATATTCATGAGGCTCTAGATAATTTCTGCATCTTGTAAATGTCAGGAAAGCAATTTTAGCGTCATAATGCCAACATCGTGTTCCAACGACCAGATTATGTTATGATTATAATACAATATAAACAAAACCTTGCGAAGTAAATAGAAGGAACCTCCAATATCGTAATTTAGTTAAAGTAACGGGCCTGTTTCACCACCTCTGGATAACCGGTAACCACCGGATAAATTGAACAAAGTTTTTATGATATTATCTGCTTAGTAATTTAAAGGAAACTTATCAGGAAGCTGTGAAGCAGCTAAGCCCTAAACCTTATATTTAAATCCACCTCTGTACACTTCCAAATCTTATCGTGGCGTTTTAACCACAACTCATCAAAGAAACACCGAATCTGAACAGAATGACTTCCGAATGTAAATAATTGGCGCAACAGGTGTGATATAAATCTCATACAAACGAGGTGGTGATTAAGACGATCGTATATCAAGCGTTAGCGGCTCACCACACGCGATGCTCTACCTATTCGCGGACAGCCACCTATAGGCATTATCGATATTGAAGGAGCAATATCAGAAAAGCAACAGTAATCCTATTCAAGTAAAAGGACATCATTCCTTTACGAGACCTACACTTGCGTGTTGAAGGTAATAAACTTGTAGACTGCGTTAAGTCTAATTTATGCTTGTTGACAAATAGACGTCCAGGTAGATCATGAGATTTTAATATAGGTAAGGGCCCTACCATTACTGGTACATACTGCATGTACTAAATTAATGCCGTAACTAGTAAAAGCGTTTACTTATTTTGTGCATTTTGTGTACTTTATTGTAAAATATTTTCCGATCGTTAGCTTGTTCCTGTTGGCAACATGGCGTTGCCCTTTCACTTTCAAGCTTATATGGAATATACATGAGCTGGCCGTAAAGTCACTCAACACTAACGAGTCTTGATGTCAAGTATGCGACGCACGACAGATAATAATTTGATAAAATACTTTATCACTGTAAGGTTCCTTTACCACTGAGGTACCAAAGTGACGATGCAAATTCAATTCTACTTTTACACATCTCATACTCAACGCTTATGGACGAAACAATATGTAAAGCAACGGTACAAAATGATCGACTAGCAGACACGAATCTCGTGGATGCCTATTTGTTGAGCGCAGAGCGAGCTCTACTGGATGGGGTACCTTTTTTTCTAACTTGCAAGTGAGCGATTTATCGCCTGCAGCTGCATTTTTTCTGGAGTATAGACACCATAAATCGTGTCCACTTTTCCAGTGGACATGATTTGCAGAAAATTTGCATGTGTAAATCTTTGCAGACTGAAATTAAAGCCCTTTTTTCATGTTATGTACTACAAACTGCAATGACATCTCTGTGGTGACACTCCAATTAAATACCATTTGCTTGCCAGTTGTAAATAAATTTATTTCACGCCTTCGCTTTTATCTTGTATCTGTGGGATTGTTCTTTCCGTAACAATCGCGACTCGTTGTTTATACTTGACTCACGAGTGAATTATGCGCGTGAAGCCTTGTACGATCGCATTAAGAGCAGCAAATGAATGTTGACAGATAAAAAGTAAATTTTATTTTTAACACTTAACAAAAAGAAAAGTGGGCAGAAATGGTGAATACAATACTTTTGAATGAATTGTGAATAAATTAAAAAACACATCTAATTTTCACAGATGTTAAATACATAAGTGTGTACGGCTTGAAATTTATTGGTATTCGACTTGGAAATTGTATTTTCTGGAGAGGATACAATAAATATCCGAAAGGTCGCGTTAACGAGCCGCCCCGACGCGAGACGCACGGAACAATAAAGTACGATTTTACTGAAGACTCGTGAATATAAAACACATGAGGATAAACAACATTCAATTTGGCAAACGTTGAAGAGTTTTCAAAGTGATATGTAAAGACAGGGTAACATTATACGAATTTAATAATAACGCAAGAGATTCAATCGGAGCACTAGGGATTGGATTTCAGAATACTTGTGCGCACATTGATCTGCTTACAGAGCTCCCCGCATATTTAAGCTCACGGATATCTCTCGTAGATCTCGCAAAAAGCCGCAGCGAAGTACTGAGAGCATGCCTGGGCCTGGTTAATGATTGGCCCCATATCGAACCAAAGAATCCCTTGTAAAATTACCGCCGCCTCATAATAGGTAGGTATGTATTTTCGGCAAGATTTCTGATTCTTCCCGTATCAGCTCATTTCAATCTTTCGCTTGTTATGAGTCGCTCACTTCACTTGTGGAGAATGATTGAACCGCTTGATGTTTTTACGCTGTCGGAGATTCCATTCTTTTACCTTTTTCCCCTCGTCGTTTCTTATTTATATTTAAATGAAGATACAACTTTGATACAGTTCTGCGATGTCTTACAATATTGCTTTTGTTAACGTTTTATAAATTTAACTTTTTTTTTGGCGCTGTTTTTCTTTGCAAATTCTCGAAACCGCAAAAACACAAAAACTGTTTGAGAACACTGTTTGTATTACACGGTTTAAATTTACCACACATTTTCTCTACTTATAACTAATTAAAATTCTTATTTTAACGGCGATTATGTAAAAACATATGGTATGGTCATCAATAAAATAGATATATTTTCTAAAGTAATAAAGGTTACAAATAAAATATGTGTACACGTATAATGTTGTTCCTATGCTGTATATGTTTTCTTGAAATCCAAATCCTGTTGTTGAGTTTAGTTTTGGAGTTCAATCCTGATGTTTACTAAATTTTTTAAATAGCTGTTTACTGTTGTGTGTTTCCTGATTACGTTACGTACCTATACATTATACATTAATATACGTAAGTATATTTTAATTGTTTTTACTATACGTATTGAATATGCATCTGTAACAATAATTCCAACCTAATCTTACAGCAGATAAAATACTCGTTAAATTAACTCAAACAAGTTTCAAACGGTGTTACACGCAGTAGTGCAGCCAGTGCGAACGTTTCTGCGAACTACTTACTCTCTTTTAACGTAACGGTTTAAAGCAATCATCGTTGTTGAGATTGAAATGTAATTTTACGTAGAAACCAGCACTCTGACCTACGGCGGTGCTAAACATTTACATCCAACCTTACTTAACTGATTATCTATCGTAATAAATTATGTTCGACCCGTGAAGCGTTTAACACATAGAATTAAATACAGATAATTACGTGGATAGGGTTACCGTGCCTATAAATTCATATTTATATGTACAATTTTATTTACTAAATAAAAGTTCAACAATGTTATAAAAAGTAAATGATGTGTTCAACCCACCTGATATTAAGATACTATCGTGTCCTAAATCTTGCAGAGGCTGCGGTTTTAATAAGAACCTGCCATGAAAAACATTTCTTATACTTACTTTATAGCTGTAGGTCATTTGAAAACATGACGTAGGTATAAATATCACAAATTTTGGTCAAACAATAAGACGCAACAATGAAGGAATTTATCAAACGAGAAATCAGGTCGTTACTCAAACTAAAATAGAATTATTCATATTGTCAATATATTTATCTCCGCAGACATACCTACTACGTATCCTAGAACAACAGCACAATAGTCCAACATCCTTAACAATGATATATTGACATTCAAAGACAATAAGTTGACACAAATAGGGTACATTATAATACAAAATACAATACAACGCGTGGGTGACCTGGAGAATGTTCGTGCTACCTACTAAGACAGCCAACGACCGTACATTTAACTGAGAATGTAACTAACTTAAAGGGACAAAGCTTTCTGTAATTTTCTTCATAAAATATCAGGTTTAGTGTGAAATATTCATTATTCATACTCTAGCGAATTAAATAAGTACGCAGGTATATAAATAAATGTACTTGCTTACTGTAAAGTACTCTGTGCATTTGAGTAAAAGTGACGCAGTTTTCTATTACAATTCTATCTTGCTTTTTATTAGATACGTGCAACTCGCGTCAAAGCGAGCTACCTATATTTAATAGAAGTCCATCTTTTTTTGTAAATTGTAGAAAATAGAAAACAAACTTACATTACGGTTGAAGTCGAAAGAAAATCGAGCAAGCTATTTCAGTTGTTTTTTAGAATGTAGCGTTAGTTGTTAGAATGTTTCAGGTTATATCTACCTGATAATCATAACAAATTATAACTATAGAGCTACTTTCACTGTTGCGGATGGCTCTCGTTTGTGTTATAATTATTATTATACATATACCACATTTATCCCACGTCATAAAGGGCATAATATGCAAAGCACACGTCTAGTTATGGCTCATTCCATAGTCCATATGAAGCTAATATAAAATCGACAGTGTCTTTAACGATCAGTATAGAACTTTTTGCACTGTGTGGAGGCATTTAACTTCTTAATGTTAAGGTATATTACACTTAAAAGCGTGGTTGGTAATACCCCGATAGGATCGGGATAAAATTTTGCATACAAATTGTCAAGTCCTTGGTTAACGCATATAGTTATGTAGTTTATTTAATAAGAATTGTTGACAAGTTCGAGACTGCCTAGTTTATTGATTCACGTTTGAGAATTAACGTTGATGTTAAATTTGTTATAAAATTTATGTTATTTATAAAAATTACAAGCTTATTAAGCTAATTCATGGTGTGAATATATGACATTTGGTGGCTGTGGAATACAAGTTGGTATGTGAAATATATGAATTTATAATTTTCTCAGATAAAATGTTCCCAAACATGTACATACCATGTAAAATGAACTTCTTTATGCGGCCTTTCGAGAAAAATGGATTAAAAATAAACAGCAATTAAAAATGGTCCAAACATTTCTGCATAATAAGCAACATGCTCAAGAAAATGTCAGTGACTGTTTGCTTTAAGTACCCACTACTTAATTAAGGCAAGTATTTCTCCGTAAAAACTATTAAGGCCAAAATATAAGACTCATATATTTTTTTAATCTTTCTTAATAATCTACCGAGTATTGCCGTTACAGTTAAGCTCGATCCACTTGTTTTTGTAGTAAGCCACGATATTAGGCAACGACAGTTTTTCGTAATCTTTGCATAGAGTTCTCTAAATGCCGTCAGTGTAACGAGGAAGGCAAACTTCGTGGTCGTACATATTGAAAGAACGGCAAAGGATGACGAAACCTATACAAAAGACAGGAAAGTTAGGAATGTAGTACCGAGGAATAAATAGACTAACCTTTCACGAACAAATAAATTGTCTAGGTGCTGTTGCTGGAGGCAGGGGTTAGCACTGTGTGTTGAGCTAACTGATGACGTGACATAGGGTAAGTATATATATATATGATATCATCATTAGTCCCTACTCATTCAATGCAGGACGTAGGCATCTTTTAGTGAACGCCACAGAACTCGATCAAATATAATGTCTATAGTATGTATTCTTTCGAACTCGTGAGAACCTATATGCTAACTTTTCTAAACCATTGACGCACGTTTCATCGATTACTGGTGTGAAACGTTTCGTAATAAGTCAAATTGAAAAATCTATAAGAGAAATCTTCATACTTGTGCACGCATAGAAAACACAACAGCTCCGAGTATGTAGACAATCAATAAATGTATTATTTTATAGCTATTTATACGTTGACAGCTAATAAGTGATGAACAGTTACCAGTCAAAATAAATCCAACGATATTAAACGTCACCACAGTCAACATCGAGTGTGTACATGCGACTACGAAACGTGGGAAACATTTATATAGCGTTGTCTGTCCATCCGTTGACCCTTTAACGGTACTCAACCAACTGATTGCATAACTTGATTGTGTATTAGTTGATTTAAAAAGCTAAGTAAAGTAAAAAAACTCGATGCATTATCAAATTTAATTAACTCCAGTTATAAAGATGCTTCCTTAAATCTTAAAAAAGATGCAAAAAGTTGCGCCCAACGTGGGGCTCGAACCCACGACCCTGAGATTAAGAGTCTCATGCTCTACCGACTGAGCTAGCCGGGCTTGATAAACTCGTCCCAAATACCAGTTCTATTACCAGATCTTTTTTTCAATGACGTCATCTTCTTTTTCTCGTGGATCTATAATTAGATTACGTTCGTGTTATCATTAGTAAATTATTGACAGACTTGACAGACTTGACAGACAAGTTTTGTATGAATAGGGATATGTTAAATTTTACTTTACGGTACGGTTACAGGTACAGCATCTGTATGTTCGACTACGAAAATGTACTAGTTACTCTATTTTCTCTGTGAATTTCAAATCGGGCCAGACGGGGCGATGGGCGGTCCGCAAACACTTCCGAGCCGTGTAATTTACTCGTTAGTTTGTATCGGCGTCCTACAGAGACTGTTATTTTATGTAAGAACTTGGCGACCGCCCGCGGCTTCACCTCAATGGAATTCGAAAAATTGAGATTTTGTAAACTGAACTATATTTTGATAGGTGTCATTTATTGCGAATACAATGGCGATAATAAAGGTCCGGTATGCATATCGCATTAAAAGAGAGAACGATTCTATGCGATTTAATAACTTATTAAAATGAAAAGAGCGTAGTACAGTAGAATAATTTATTTATTTATTTATTTATTTATTGCATCAGAACGACCAACAATACAGCCATTTACACTGATTACAAAACAATATTAATCAATAATAATAGAAGCCTTTTACTCAGTCTTCTCGCAATAATATTCTAGAAATTTCATCGAATAACCGTTAGCAAAATTATTTCTACTCGACTGATAATTATGTTATTGTTATTAGAGATGTTAATAAAATCAAATAAATAATACTTTACATCAAACGATGTTTCAACCCTTTAGAGGCTCATAGTTATACTGAAAACCGGGATAATTATATTTATAAAATAGACTTCAAACTGGAATCTCAAAATTGTAATTTCAACCTTGTCCAGTTTATAATAACGAACGTCGCGTCGTATCGTTAAATTGACACAAGTCTATGTCGGGATGAGTTAAAAACGTCATCGTTGACAGGCCACTAAACTTTATTCCGAGCCATGTTTGTCGGCATTAGTACACAGCCAAGACGTCTCATTTGGCGCTGTCTCCTTGCCGATTTATGAGACCGTAATGCGTGCACATCTAAGGACAACCTTCCATAGAATAACGCAACATAAAATATCTGTACGCGTCGTATCTCGTTCATTTTGCTGTACGGAACAACCTCTACAATTTAACATCAAGTAATTGTACAGCTATTATCTGTAACGTGATATGTCATTGAATGTAAAGATTGTAATAATTATACCAACACAATACGCTGCAGACGCAACTTCACCACTCCCATAGTAGTTGTAAAAAAAAATTGCAAACTAGTTGTAAGAATACTTCTTCATTCGCCCTTCTTTTTTATTTCAGGTAAGCTTGCGCTTGACCTCAACTCTCCTGATGTTAAGCAACGATGCGGTCTACGATGGAGCGCGCTTGCCTCGAAGAAAGCCATTCACTCTCATCTTGAAGACACCCAAATTTTTAGTCTCGTGGATTCCGGTAGCGAGTTCCACAATAGAATCCTTCTTCCTAAGGCTAATATTCAGTAATGACCCTAAGCGCAAACTTACGCATCCGTATGTCAAATTGTAATACAAAATTGACATACGGAAGCACTTTTAGAGAAGCCATAATTTACGCTTAGCTTCGTCTCTGAATGTTAGCCTTAGACTCAAAAGTTTGCTAAGCAATAGTTAAGCTAAGTATAGGTATTTAGATAAAATACTGCCCTTTCATAATTGCAGTGGCTAAACCAATCAGTCAATACCTATTTATGTAGAATTCTAGATGCATTTATTATGAAACGTTTAAAAAGTCACGTAGCGTGGTTCAATCCCTGGTTGACTATCCTTATATTATGCTGAGTCCGTTACACCTCTCCCCGAGTTGCTTTGTGGGCCCTTTGGTTACGGCGAATTATTATGGAGATATCTTATTTGAATATTATTGTCGACGACAGATAACTTGATCTTATAAGTTTATGCCTTGGAATATGTTATAGTTTCTAGGTAGAAACTTGTTTCTTTACCTATACTTACTCAAGAACTGGACCAATTAGTTTCATGCACTGTATTCTATTTTGGCCTTTGTGAGATGTGGGATTGATTTTTACCTGTAACAAGAAAATATCGGTTATTTTCGCCATAAATCCCGGTTTTAAGAGATTTAATTTCAAAACATTTGGTAAACTTCAATGGACTTGATCAGACTTTTCTAAATATAATTATATCTATTTGATTTTTCATATAATAGGAAAATTTGATAAACAGATTAAGTAGTAAACAGCAAGTGTGCTACACTGTTCCAACTCACTCGTAGACACTAATAACTGTCAAATAAACCGCCACGGGGTCATTACACTTGTTTTGAATGGATGTCACCTAGACTGTATTTCCAAGAAGAAGGTTCTCGTTACCCAGAAAAAAAAAAACACGCGTGCTACTGTACAGCTAGTTACATACGTTCTTCTCCTGCAAAGCTAGGTTGTAGAGATATTTGTATTCAAAACCATAAACAAATAACCCAACAATCGAAACAACATATAAGAAATATTTCCCTTATCACAAACTAATCAGAAAATGATGAAACCGACCGTACTACTAATAACTCGCATCCAACAAAAAGATATCAAATAAGATAACCAGTTGTAAATGACATATCTTATAAGACAGTACGCAGATAAACATATCCAGAGATCGTCGAGCTATTCATCACTTTATACGTTAAGTTTAACAACAGTTAAATGGCGGCCCAATGACTGCGAACAATGGCTATCGATCGATAGGATCGGTGATAGTGGAGGAGTGCGCTGCGCACGCGGCTTTCAGTGTAGAAGCTCCCGTAAGCTACTGCTGTCATAAAATTAACGGAAAGAGTATCATGGATGCAAAGAACTTCACGCAACTTTCATATAAGGAGTTCCAAAACAACGAGGTTACGTAGCACTGAAAATTAAGAGGAATATAAAACACAAAATACCATAGGTAATAAAAAAATTACAGATTTTAATATCTGTAATTTTTTTTTTCAAATAGTATAGTATGTATCTTTTTTAATTTAAATATTGTTTTATTGTGTCGTGTTGAGGAACTATGGAAAATACCATGCCCCAAAGGCATTATGAAAGATGCTCGTAAAACGTCAGGAAGGATTTAGCATAGCCAGAGCACCATATAAATATGTCTGATTTTTATTTAATGATTCCTCAGTAGCGGATATCTCGACAAGAAAATATTTATTTATATAGGACTGATATACAATTTTCTACTCAGGATTTTGCCGTAGGTGCAAAGAGATACATTTGCATTTATAAATTTAGATGCTCGCATTAGCGGTAGCAGTAAGTTATATTGTAGTGTAGGTGCGTGTATATCTGGCGACAATGAGGCTGTCTCATAACTTCTCACGTGGCGTCGCGTACTATAAAGTAAGTTCACAATGCCGACAACCAGTACCCAGTGGCCACTCGCGCACACGCAGGCTCCGATGATGATATCATTCTCACTCCGCGTATCGCGCGATTGGATCGTCGATACGTACCAGTCCAGTCGTCGGGATGCGGAGGACACGAGATCTTAATTCACAATTCATTTAAAAAAAACTATATGTCATGTGTCAATTTTATAGATAAGACATTGCGATAGTATTCTCTAACAGGTTGTTTTTTTAAATGTAAATACTTCCATTGCTATGCATTCAGTAGGAACATGCATGGACTTAGCTTCAACCATAAATACCGCTTTCAAATCTTAGATATTATTTATAATCAATTCCAAGTAAGACAATAAAATGCGTAGAGTAATTCCAATCTCCTAAAGTCATTAATATTCAACGGTGCGATGACATGGTTAATAACAGCAATGAGTTTAATTAAATGAAGTTCATATATTTATAATAGTATGTTATTTTATGTCATCATTAATGCATGCACATAAATGCAACTATGAATTTTCTCATTACACGACATAGCTACGAGTTTATGGATTAGTTTATCTCATACCTATGGAGAGGACGGTTAATAATAGTTCCCTTGCACGAAAGTAGTGAGCAAAAAATATGTCTATAAAGGGACACGCGAGATCGGGCGACGCAATAAGTAATGACTCGATACCGGCGCAGCCATCGATTGCGAGCGTTATCTCAATAAAGAGCAACAGAGTGCGTTCATTAGCACTCTGACACGGCGCAATCATAAATTGTGGTGCCCCGTCGCGACCCGCACGCCTACCCTTCCCTGCACCCCTGGTACCTGGCCCGCATTTCGACTTTTTGCCATTTCCATTGTTTTTGGTAGGAACCCCATAAACCGTAACGGCCCGATCTCTGATAGCAGACGCAGGTGTTACCCTTCACACATACCAACTTAATTACACACGTTTTTAACAATATATTCCAATTCGCGCAAGAGATAAGCCCGCAGCTGCGGGGTATTAGCTAAAGTTTGATAATATCATATTTAGGACCACCATCACTTCTTTTAATGAAAATATACTTACTTTAAACATTGGACAGAATTTTAGGTAGAATTACTGGTGCAAGTGGTAATATGAACAGGAATATTTAAGCCTAAGCATAAGCATATGACTTGTTCACACGAAAAACAAAGTGGTAGTAAATGTCACCAGATACAGCCAAATACATAAAATATTAACCAAAACTTACAAACATGGGAAGTCATTAAAGCAACTGGCGTGGCACTTACAAAGTTCCTATAGCCGTCTGGCCAAGCATAAAGATCAATATCAGAGTGGCTCGTTGCCAAAATCTTTTTAATATCGTCCCAGAAGTAACTGAAGAGTGGTTACGGCCGATAACAACAAAACTATTACGTGAGCAGTTCGCTAGCGAATTGGTCAGAGCGCTATCTGTATAGTCGTCGGGCGCTAGTTTAATCTTATTGTAAGGGACAATGGCGAATAATGGCCCGGACAGACTTCCCTTCAAGCACTTTTGAGTTAGCTGATAAATTCCACAGTCCTCAGCCGAGTTTCGAGGGTTCTCGCGGTCGCGCATAACTTTTAATGAGTGCAGTTAGTTTGGTTTCAAAGAGTGCCCTGTAATAGTTGGTGTAAAATGAGCAGGCGTCGAGTGATACTTGTAGGTGGACGATGCTGGCGTGAAACTTAAATAAACCACAACACTTAGATTATCTAAACTCTGTAGATAAGTACTTCCATAAAAAAATACTCCGATAAGTACTAATATTACCACATCACACAAGTTGTTACACAGACCTTTTCCAGACCCAAAAACCAAAGTTTCAACCTGTGATCAAATCAAATATATCCTAATTTGACGGCCACAGCAATAAAGGGATTGTTAATATGTGAAACCCGAGATCAGAAAACATACTTATTAACACGAAGCTCAAGAACGAATTCCGACGAGCAGCCGGAGCAACGAGTTGTAAAAGCGAAATTCAACGGAGTCTATTAAAAATGACATTGGCTCGCTAAATCAAGTGCCTCTATAAAAAGGAAGGTGAATGAAGGCGTTAAGTTGCACACCACATCGCTCCCGCGCTCCGAGCTTGACGAAACGAACACCTCCGTATTATCATAAAGCAAACAAAGAGGTAGGAAAAAATCAACAAACACAAGCTTTAATGATTTGGTAGTTCTCGGGATGAATGCCAACGAAGCGAGAGAGGAAACAGCAATAAAATAGGGTTTTATTGTAGGCTCATTCATCGGTGTAACTAGAAGGAGCGTTGATACAACGAAGGCATAGCAATTAGTTCCATCGATATTACTTCACTGACTGCCATCGGTTATTCTATCGATAACAGCTCGTTAGAACATCGCCGATAGAAAACGTTTATGATAATCGAGAGGTTATGATTATCGAGTGGTTTCACGTTATTACCTCCTAAATTTATTTGGTGTAAGGCCTGTTATACCACCCCATAAAAGTTGCAAATTGGCTACTGGCGTGAGTAATAAATTTTATATTAAATGCGTAATATTTTTAAATTTATTTTCGGGTTAATGGCAGTTTCAAAGCGCTATGGAAGGCCTATAACCAGTGTCTATTTGACTATAAACAACCGAGATTGCTATAAAAGATGTAATAATTTACAAAACGCATAAAGTACGATGATGTTTGTGTCTTTTTCCATAAAGATGAAATAAGGACAACAAGCAGGACAAAAATAGATGCAAAAGTTTAATATTATCCCACTGCGCAATTTATTTACTACATAACGTAATAAATGACAGTACATAAAGTTATAGCTTTAATCCTACTTTATCTTTGCATATAAAAACATTGCAGAAATATTATTAGTTGTGCAACATGTTTAATCAAATGACAAGATAAGCAACACCGGGCGAACATTTGTGTGGTCCCGGCCACAACAGTTGTTTTCGCCAAAACCGCTCCCTTTCCCAGAAAATGCTCACGTGGGCGGTACATTTAATAAAATATGACCTACTTAAATATTTACAACTTTCCAAAAACTAAAACAAAAATAGCTGTTAGTTTATTAATGTTTGTTAATACGAAGTGTATTTGTATGTTCGATGTTCATTTATGATATATTAAGTAAAAAATGCACGTATTTATACTATGGAACGACTGCAAAACGTGTCTAAAACAAACCATGTAAAAGGAGCCAAGTTTTCCGGAGAAATAAATGTTCAAGTTCTCCACTGTGGGGACTTGAACTTGCCCATCGAGCAACTGTGCTAAATAAATTGATGAAGGAAGTACACCAATGTCACATTAGATTTGGCCAAGAAGTTATAAACACCATACTACGAGTACATTGAAGACAATTCAGAAAAGCTTAAAATTCTTTTATGTCTAGCTTAAAATGTCTATTGTGGTCTATGATACTTTTATAGACGTGGAAATGTAAGAATGAACAGCAAACCATTCAACTAAACTTGAAAATCACATTTCCGACGGAAACTTTCGCAAATTCTTCCGAATAATATATACGTGAAATATTTAGTATTAAGTACCCAAGTGGTATCTCATGTACCTATTGATCATCAAAAGACCACCAATGAAGATAATAAGGAGGCGAGTTAGTTTGTACGTAATGTTGGCGAAACGACTCGTGCCTGCTATTGCATAAATAAATCTCATATTAATGGGTTTGCGCAAGTATGGAACTCATAACCAGGACCAGGTTTTAAGGGATTTTAATCTATTAAAGTTGCATTCATTTGGAAAAACGACGTACTAATCGTAAAGCCAGCAAAATTTGAAATATGCGACTTTAATATTTTTAGATGCATTCGAAGGAAAAAGGAGTTAGGGAGTAAAGGAGCCGGGGTTAAGTGATGACATAGGCTACTGAGCATGGATTCCTAGCCTCGATCCACATTGTGGTCGATGTAACGAGTTTTTTTTTTTATGAAACTCTCATACGCAGCTCGAGTCCGATATATGGCAATAGGTTTACCCCGTAATAGGGTACATATGACGCCTGGTACATCCCTGACGGTTAAGGCAATATAATTATAAGTATGTAGATACTGATACCTAGTACCTGGTATCTAGATATACACCCACAGTTCATCAGTATGTTTTTATTATCCCATGGAAGTGCGGACTATAAATAAAAAAAACTTATTTGAAATAATATTCAAATGACATTTAATCCTTTAAGGATATAAAAATTAAATGATCACGTTTAAAGGTGCTACCGTGCGGCGGATTATTTAAACCGTCACGTATGACATTATAAAAAGGTTTACTCATTTATATGTTCACAGCATTTTAAAAGACTAATTCAAATAGATCATTGTGCGGGTGTCCTTATATTGTGTGAGAATACAAATAAATAAATAATTCTAACTTCCATGTAACGAACGCTAGAAAACTACAAAAATAGATAAAACCAGATAAATATTACGACATTCTTCATATATCTTACTAAATTCCCTATTCTCACGTATTTTATTATTTATAAGCTAAATTTATGTCTTTTTTAGGATATAACCAAAAAACCTGTTAAAAAAGGGAACCAAGCAAAGACAGGAAGCATTCTCAAACAAAAACTACGAGCACATCCGTTTTGAATAGAGACATGACAAGTCAGAATTTAATGTTAAAAAAATGTCTATCGCTTAATTTACGTACAAAGCGTAGCTGGACAAAAGCAACAAATATTTTAAGCGTGACGTTTGTCGGAGCGCCGAAATGTTATTAAACAAACAATTCGCCCATTCGGCAACATGTCTTCGAACAGGAGTTCGTATAATTGATTCTTTCCGGGGGCGTGGCGGCCGGCCGTGTCTATTGTGGGACCTCTACTCACACAAAATATTCTTATTCTGCCGGAGAGGTCTCTTTGGGAAATTCCTTCTCATTTCCGTTTCTAAACGAAACTTCATACACCGACAATGTTCGCGACAACTCTCCAAAGTGAAATGAAATTGGATGTTATGACAATATGTCGGGAACATTATGTGCGGTCACAACGACAAATTTGCTGTGAAAATGTTTGCCTTGAAGAATTCAAATTAATTTCGTATAAAGACCTTTTTAACCTGGGAATATTTTATTTTATGGTGAAAGTAATAGCCGTAGCTGTCTATCATAAAATCAGTCATGTATTAAATAGTATGCTTGTACTTATTAACCATAGACAGTGAAAATAATGCAAAAATGATGGCAAATTATAAGGTTTGTCTGTTGCTAACCTGATAATAGAAGGTATGACATCTCTGGAACAGGTGTCTGACAAAATGAATAAAAGTGATCCTCCCACATAATGTGAAAACATTTAAAACGGTGTCATTATATTCCCAAGCTCGTCGCACGCAGCTTACTCCACAAACATCCACATAAACGATGCCAACCCAACTCATTTCCAATCCCTCATTATAAAATATTTAGCGATGTATCTAATTTCATAAAATAATGATACAGGGTTATTTTATTAGAATAGCCGTAATAACTAGGCACCCGAACTCAATACGCCCCCAAGTTTTCGGTAATGACCGGTTCAGACGGACCCACGCGAGATTAATACATCCGAAGGATAGATACGAATAATAACAAAAGCTACAACAAAAAACTAAAAGGCTGATAAATGTTCGGCTCTACCTGGTCCGTAAGCCAATATTCTATAGAACGTTTCGATGCAAGTAATAAGTCGTCGATAAAATTCTCTACAAATATAATAAATCTAGGCGATAAAATTCTTTATTTTACAAAGAGACCCGACTAATTGTTTCTCGGAACCTGTTATTAGAGCAGACGTGGCCCAAGGGCTAAATAAACTAGCTGCCTTAACTACAAGGGAAAAATCCAATAATTACTTGATTGTACATGATTTTTTTGGAGGTACTGAAAATTGTGAACCTTGTGTAAACTCTACTCCCTACTTACATACATAATACTTTATGAACAACGTCAAATAATGGCTACCTAGGTATAAAACAAAAACAAAGATAACCCTTTTTTTCAAAATAAGATATATAATACTCTAGAAACCAGCGTTAAATCGTATTACGTAAATGTTATGCAAACTGGTCGTCGGTAAGGGTCCACAATAAAGAAACAATGAACGAGCGAACACCCAAAACGAAAAGGGTTTACGGACACCAAATAAAAAAACATTTAAAAAGACAACTAGACAATAGGCACAAGCCCATAAAATAATAAAATAAATGGAAAATGTTAAAACGCTCTCCCAGATTGGTAAGTCAAAACCGCACAAATGAGCTAAGCAGTGGTTTTGCTTTCTTTTTCTTTTCATTTTTCTAAACAATAAACATAATCTTTTCTATTGTGTTGGTAAAAGAGAGAAAAGAACATAAAACGTAGTTAAAGAATACTTAAGGAAATCTTTTTAAACGCTAAAATTTGTATAAATAAGTAAGGAGACAAGAAACAGTTAATTTGCAGGTAATTAGGTACCTACAATGAAATAAATCGTCGAAACTTGTCAGTTCTTATATTATACAAAGCATAAATAATGACCTGATTGGTCAGAACTAGCAATATTAATAAAGATAATAGCTGTGCTAATGCACAGCCCTTAATAAACATGCCTTACTTAATGTTCAATGTAACTAAAATGGAGCTAGTAATTAAAATCAGTGATATTTATATTATTAGTTTGTCGAACGCAAATTACAAGTCAGTTATGAGTCACAGATACAAAGGATATTAACAATATAGAAATGACAAAGACAATGGTGCGCTCCAAATACCAGACGTCAAATTCTAAAACATACAACTAAAGACAAATTGCACGTGCAGTAAATTGTCAACCAAAATATAACTTTCAACACAACATATTTATTAGTTTTGAGTAAAACTGCAAAAATAACTAAAGCAATATATCTTTTTAGAACAAAACTTTTTGTGTAAACAATAAGCTGTTAAACAATTAAGACAGATGACACACTCGGCCCATTTGCTACAAAAAAGGCCACACGTGACTGCAGGAATATGAGACTAATATCAGAGAAATGCTTTTAGACGACACGATGAGGGAAGAAAATAAGAGATATTACTTTGACATTTTCATTTACGAGATTATTGTGTAATACATGAACCAATAAATTTACAGTTACACAAATATTTTATTGCCCTCATTTCGACTATTGTAATAAGGAAAAAAAATAGAACACAGATGCAACTCCAGAAATATTTTAAAATTGAATCATATCCATAAAATCTTTTGTGCTTTTGACAAAAACACGAGAGACAAACAAATTGCAGCAGAAAGTGAAAGGACTCACGCTTATGAAGACAATAGAAATATGATACTTTAACGAAGCCTCGATGCCGCCTCAAAACAAGAAAATAACCGTCGTACTAATTCAAATAAAGGATGACGTAAAGCATATTATTGAGAAGTGCCCCCATAGTGATGAATTTGGAATGTAGGTTTGGTCACTACTAAGAATTAAACTTAGTGGTTCAATAAGAGGGACACTGAGTGATAGAAAATAATGAAAGACGATTTCTCAATCCCACGTTCAAAACAGAGCGCACAGTCCTATCAACCGCAAGAAATTTGTTATCCAAGATAGTCACAGGCGCCAAAATATTATGACTCGGTCTCAACCGCAAAACTATTTTAATGGCTCCATTAAAAAGTGATAGTAACAAATTGTTTCGTGGGTCAGTTTTGGTACTCTTAGTTTAATAGATACTGCATTTGGGCAGGAAATGTCTTCATACCACAGCTGCTTATCGAAATTTAAATCAATGTAGTAACGAGTACAGATTTTTATGTCTTCGTCTATAGGTACGTGTTTGGAGAAATGATGTGTTTGTGGTAGTTCTTTATTTCACAGCTACCATGATGGTTATGTCATTATTTTGAGAATAGAATTTCTCACTTGCGCTACGGAAATTCGGTGAAAGTTTGTGGTGGCTTGAAGTTTCGACAAGTGGAAACCTATAAATAATAAATAATTTGATCAACGTCCATTTTAACAGCGTAAATGTATGCCACAAAGTCGCAATGCTTTTATGTAGTGCATTCCACAAACAAATTAAACAACAATTTATTTGAATGCTATCGAATGACCAATTTGTTTATGTACTTACAAAATCTTACTCAAATACACTACTGAGGATAAACACTTACTCCGATGATGTAATTCAGATGACATTCCAAGTGTGGGGTCCCGCTGGGCGATTCATTACAATTTGTTACCAAAACAGTGTGACATGAAACTACCGCCCACGTCAATCCGTCATTAATTACTGAACTGGGACCACTTCAGTTCGCCCCCCACGTTAAGGGGAATAAAAAACGGTAGGCGCCTTTACATTCGGTGGCGCGTTTTGCATTGGCCAACGTTCCGTCCTAACAAAACAATGTCAGAATAGCGTGCCATTGTCGGCTGCGACTATTAGAACGAATTGCCGTACGTGCCTGGGGATGCTTCTCCCTAGCTTCTCTTTATTACCCTTAGTTTTGCACTACTTTTGTTTGCGTTACACGTCTCTACTCCTCACCGTTGGAATGTTAACGTCTATTAATCGTTCTCAATAAAAAATACTGATATTCCATCCTATAAACACTTAAACAACACACTTAATTAAATTGCGGCTAATTATAACCGTATGACTTTAATAGCATTGCAGTAAAAAACGCGCAATTATGTTATTAAGTTTTCCCATAAAACAAGGTTGATGATCGGATTTTATAACATAGGTTTGTTGGTAGGAACTGTGATAATTAAATTTTCTGGTGAATTAATTCGATAAGAAAGTACTTATTCATACACTTCAATTCTTAGAAAATATGTTAACAGTGTTGTACTATACGAACAGGAATGCTCAATTCAATGTTCAAAATAAGCACCATCAACTTTGTCATGCGAACGCCACTAATGATTTTTTCATGTAATAAAAACGTTGCACAGAAACGCAATAGTTTCAAATGTTTCTGGAATTCAAAAATTACATAGCAAAAAAGGTTTGACTTTATCTTTTGAGCACACGATCAGTAATGGTGCATGTTTTTGTGATGTTTCTTATCTTTGGGGCAAACTCTCCGCTTCAACGGAGAAACAGATAATATGCTATCTACATCTCTATTGAACATAATAACGGATATTGAGTGCTTTGCGGCCCTGGCGCCTAGTCTTCTCAGTAATAGTTAAAAAATGCTTTCAGTGTTGATTTATGGTGTACATAACAGTACATAATTAATATTTAAGATAACAAATTTTAATTGAGTTAAGTAAATACTTAACTTGTAATTTATTAAGAGAGAGAGAGCGAGAGGAATAAGTTCATTTTTAACTAGTCTCTAGTAGAAAGTATATAAGTACCTGTGCACGTGCAGGCTTTTATTTACTCATATAAATTGTCCAGTCCAACTTAATTTTATTACGCAAATTATCTGTATTCCTTATCTATTTACCAATCAATCGACATATAATGTAATGATTCCATCACTATCCATTGTTAGAGATACACCATACACAGCACGGCCGACCGTGAATTATTATTTCTTTCAGTGCCTCGACCATGAGTTTTTCTGACTAGACTCGCTAGCGACGCCGTAACATATTTGTATGGAAAACCTTCGCAGCGCCTCTAGCGGTTACGTAAGGAACTAAAATCTGATATGAGACTACAGCGTTTCGACGCGTAAAAAACCTATCGAAAGCCATTCGATAGAACTCATGGTTGACGTCCAGTTGACATTACTGTAGTTATCGAATTATCAACCAGATTCATTGAAATAGGGGACTATAAACGCATAGCTACAATGAGATACTTCCAAACCTCGCCAAGTTGATTACATCAAACACCCAAATTGTAACTGCCTAATTAAACCGACATCTGCCAAAGTATTCGCTGATAATTCAACTGTTCGCCAACAAAAGCTACGCTAAAAACACGAACGGCCAACAGCCGGGCCGCAACACAAATTAGATTCGCATTAATGAAACGTGGGCGGACGGGCGACTAATCTAACATCCCCGGGACAATGGCACAAAAAGGGCCAAACACTGAAAAATAGTTTCCGAGTTTAACGGCAAATTACACAGAATGGTCGCTATCATGGCGAGAATGGCATAAAATAAAACTGGTCACGTAGCATTAGGGTCCCGCGAGCGACGGCCAAACTTTGAAAACGATGCACCTGTTATTAACGCATCGCACGCTTTGTTCCGACACAATAGACGCTAAATTTCAACTCGAATTTCTCATATCGAAAAATACACGGCGCGCGCAGGTAAACTTTTTTACGTGAAGAAATATAAAAGAGACCCGTTTTACCGCGTGTTTATAATCACTTCAAGGTAAATTAAGCATTGCATAAACAATTACATTATTAAAGTGATACAGGATACAGCTAATTGAAGATTAAAAAAGTTACTATAACCAACGAGAAACATAATTGGATACAAACGAGCCACGTATGTTAATTTTATCCGTTGTAAATCCAGAACTAGGTATCTGTAATTTATTAGTGATAAACCTTTCAATTTTACTACCTAGTCGAACAACTACCACAATTAATAGACACTGGATATAAAAATCGTATTAGATCAGTGTGAATAGTAATGGCCAGTTTATGGGAGTCATAAAATCACAACAAGCCATGTCTCACCGTCACACGCGAGATATTCGTCTATGGCTATACTAACAATCAAGATTAACCTTCTCGCCTACTCCGCTTTATTTACGACTGCCATTAAAAATTAATTATAAAGCCCTATTACACGAATTCGCAAAACAATACTCAAATTGTTAGGTATATTCAATTAAATACGAAATGAATTCATTTTATTGCCTCATAATTGCATCGCTCCGGAATGTCATAACAGTCCATAATATCGATTTAATTAAAATAATATAACAATTTATTATCCAGCCGACGTTACCATTCGTCATGTAACAAACGACGTCTGTATAGAGCAAAAAGCACCTATCGCCCGTTACATTGAATCGGTTCGATTTGATTCCGTAAAAACTTAAGTGTAACACGTTGCTAACTCGCGGTAGAAAAAAAATACAACATGGTCTCTTGGATTATTCTTCGTTCTGCTTTTATAAATTATACATTTTATGGGGACAACAATCGTCTGATCTGTGATTATAATAAGGGCCGCGACTCACGTTCGACGGACAACACAACATATGGGGTAAGTATGTAGGTAAGTCATGTCGATGGATCCTATTTGGTTGGAGGCGTGTCCAGGGTGCTAGTTCTGAATACTGCTGCATTGTGACGGCAAACTGAGTATGATTGCGTCAATATTACACAGACAGTTTCTCCGAGACAGGTTAATGCCCCATAGAATACCAATACTAGTCTATCATAATAAGATTGCCACTTTATAAAAGTGATTGGCTTTTAACAGCGTCGTCTACAACAATAATGATGCTATTAAAAATATACTTACTGAAGACTTTTTAGTAAAGTAAAAATAAAATACCTACCTATACCTATAGTGAAATAAAGAATTAATTACCTATTTTGCCAACTAATTTAACAGTTTCATTAGCAAACAATAACTCTATGATCGGCTCTGATGTAACAGTTACACTAGCAGTTGCCAACATGACCTAACCTAACCCACGGAGCAGACTCATAATGACGCGGCAGCGGACTGCGCCAGCGCACAAAAACCGTATCGAATCGGTCACAATATGGACTCACGTCATCGGCGCCTGCGATGCACATATCTACAACGTTCTACTAACCGAACCTTTACCGATATTCGTTCCGGTCAATACACGGTTTAGCACTTACAATAGATAGGCATTATTCAATCATGAGTTTTTTCTTTGTTTACTGTCGAAGTTCCAAAAAAACCCAGTCAATGATTGTGAACGTTTATATTATTATATTATTTAATTTTTAAATGAAGATGTCAAAATGCTAATGAACTGCCTGTAAAAAAAATAACTTGAGGTGTATTATTTTGATAAGCAGAATTATTAGACTGACTTAATTTCTTTTTGTTTGGTTATAAGTAATTTATAACAGAAACATTCAAATAACAAATCCTAACATTGACCCGGTAAACCCCCAAAAAGAAATTAATTTTGATTAGCGAAATCAATTCTACGTGTATACCCAGTTCCGTGTGCTAAAATTTGAGACTAAACAGACAGCAATTTTAATAATAGCACAATTAGCACATAAAAGAAGAATAAAAAGGATAAACAAGATGGCGCTTTAGTGGTTCCAATACAGGGTGTTTGGTAGAACGTTGAACATACGAAAATGGTGGTTAGTTGGGGTCATCTGCTACCCACTGGGCCCAAATTATTTAACCTTGGCCGCACTGTTTTTTTTTTACTTTTTTTTAATTTCACAGAAAATTATCAGTTTTTTATCAATTTAAATTCGAATATCTTTACTTGTGATGGGTAAAACAGGCAGGATGTTGTTTTGTATTAATGTCTAATTATATTCGAATTTTAAGTAAAAAAAACTGGTAATTTTCTGTGAAATTAAAAAAAGTAAAAATGAAAACGGTGCGGCCAAGGTCAAATAATTTGGGCCAAGTGGGTAGCAGATGACCCCAACTAACCACCATTTTCGTATGTTCAACGTTCTACCAAACACCCTGTATATAGAGATGTTACATTAATACATAATATGTCACCACCAACTTATTTTCTGTACCTACCAGTGCTGTGTAAATCCTCCCAGCCTTTTTTTTATACCAATGTGGCAAACAAGCATAGGGCCCACCTGATGGTAAGCGGTTAACGTAACCTATGGATACTTGCAACACCCGGGGTATCACTCGCGCGTTGCCGACCCTAAAAACCGCTTAGAGGTTTATGGAGTATTCACTGCGCCGACAGTTTGAGGGAATATTCCTCTTGCTGCCAGCGCAGCGCATCCTTAGAAGGAGCTCCGGCGACGGATATATTTTGTTAATTTTATATGTCACCGTGAAATTGTATAAACCGTTACATTTTAATCTATCTCGCCAGATTGTAAACTATCGGAATATTGGGAACATACTGCTAACAATTCAACACCATTATATATCGGTTCTCCTTGTTTGGTCACAGTTCTAACTTAACCGAAACATTGTATAGAATTATAGTGCGCTTTACAATATTTCGACAATTTAAAATCTCGCGAGATAGATTATAATCTACCGGTATATATATATATGACTTTATATGTGTCAGGTGAACGCCTGAATGAAGAAAAAAATTATTACTCGCCTGTACCTACATCACGAGTGGATTGAGACTCGTTTGTGTTCATAATCACAATTTCACGCGTACTTATAGACAGTACAAACATGTTAAACTGTTGGTCACGCCTGTTTTTATGTACATTGACCGTTCCAATGTTTTCTTAAAGTATAATAAGCTTCACACACATACATCCCGAATTCACAGCTTCTTTATTACGTCATTTCTTTTAATAACAATGAAACTGTGATGAATTTTATCTTCTTGATAAACGATGCGGTTTTTAAGTTATAAAAATACATACCTAATAGTCTTCTATATTCGGAGATTTGCTAATCTTACTATCATGAGAAACTTTCGTTCCCGCAATGACCATAAATATATTCATACCGTTATTAAATTATTACTGCTTGCGTCTTCCGGGTGAATGTAATAAAATAATCATAAAAATATGGCTGCAAGGCGTAAACACTATTAGAAACGAAAGAAAGGCGAACAAGTGGATATACGAGTAGTTAGACTATTCGGATCAGGCATTGCTTTAAACTTACAATAACAATAACAACTTATCTTTCGTTACAAAATAAAGATACTAACCTAAACAAATATTTTTTTAAATAAAAATCGTAGCGAAAAATCTGGGACGCGTCGTATAAAAGAATCACAGTCATTTGCGCCAAGCAATTACATTTGACTGAGATTCGTAAAAGTAACAGCGTAATATGAAACATATAAGGAGCACTGTCAAGAGACATTTGTTCCCGCACAATGACGACGGGAGCGCCAGACGCTATCACGAATGCCTGTGATCCGACCACGCAACGCAACGCTGAATAAACGCCCCGTGAAGTCATAAAACCGAACCACGGTAATTCCAAAGGACGCCTATAAATTCTTTATTTTATATGATGCGAGCATATATTTAATTCTAAGAGCGTCCCCACTGTTTCCTTTTTGTCACATAAATAAAGAATTTATAGTGAATTTTATGCGTCCTGTAATCAGTGTTTAAACGCCTGAACCACGGTTATGGACGCACATTAAACGTTAATGAGCCCTACGATGACTTAAAGACTGATGTAGATAAAATTATCACATATAAAAGTTTGAATAAAATTAATAATAGTGCGTAACGAAACAGTTTGCTTCGATGAGCTCTTTTATAATTTTGGATGATTTAATTGTAAGCAGACCGCCTCTTTTGAAGGCTGACAACATGGTCTTGTATTGCGATTGAATGCCCACACTTCCTACAGATATTAACGCATCACAATAGATGGCCGACGGCCGACCATACAAAGAGAATTTGTACCAAAATGCATAGTTGTGTTAGTTGTAGTACGATGTTACGTACGTCTCAGCTACACAGAGACGTATCAATTGTTGGTATCGAACAAAAAGAACGAATTTCTTACATGTTTACCTTTGAACAATGTGCGTAGGAGCTACGAACCATTTCAGTGAACCCTATGTTCTTGAAACTTGATCCAATATGATTTTTCCAATAGTCAATGTTGTTATGCGGAGATAATAATAATTAATATAATATACCATAATAAGTGTAATCGAAATTCATATGTTATGACACATTAACATTCAACTAATATTTTAGCACACGATAAAAGATAGTTTATATTAATTAATTAAAGAATTATGTTTATTTAATTCCTGCGAAATTAATTAGTTTCTTTATTTCAGAAGGTTTAATGAACAGCAAGCCGGAGGATATTAGGTTGTAATTTATAATAATATGATCTAAGAATATCTAAGAAAATATTTCCTTTTTACTTATTTAAAGATTTTATTAAAAAATGATTCAAAGTACGTAGATAAAATATCGTATTATTTTAATAATATATTTAGCTAACATCCGCCGAAGTTTGTAAATATAATTATGAATTTAATGTTGTATCTGAAAAAACATGTTAACAAAATGTTTGAATTATTTAGAACGATAATGGAGAAACGATATCTAATATCTTTCAATTTAATCTTTGTATCTGTAAATTTATTTATATTTGGAATCTTAGTAGACAATAAAGTTGTTTTTATTTCATATCAAAATTAAGACAAAGAATAAAAATTCTAAAAGTATCAAAATTATTGGGCTACGTTGTAATAAAATTGTAGCGTGGACACACAAAGGCACGGAGCGGAGCGGAGGAGACACCAAAAGCAAACGGCCCTTGCGGACCAAACGATTTCAGACACAATAGGCCCCGGCCCTACACGTCACTGACCGTCACATTGAGCAGAAACACAAACATTTAAAACATCATCAGCCACGATAATACTACAAAAAATATGTTCGTCTACAATTATCGTCTCCGGGAGCACAATGGTTAGTCTTACAAAGATAAACAGTGACCGTGCAGGTATGTTTCGAGAATACGAGTGACGCCCTATGAAAACACTCGCTATACTACGATCAACGAAGCTATTCGGACATTCAAAGGTGAGCTTATTCCTTGCTTTGGTTCGAGAATAGAGAAGAATTCTGCGTAAAGAAACGGATGCCTTAATTTTAACTTAAATTCAATAGTCGGTAGAGTTCTTTATGTTTCATGGACCACACATATGGAATTGCACATTTATATTTAGGGTATGTATTACATGCTGGAATAAAGAATATATAGGTAGTACCGAATACATTACGAATAATAATATATCTAAAAATAAAATTTTGCCATGAACACCTTTAGAACTTCGTTGTTAGTTCAGGTGTAAATATTTTAAAGCTATCATCATAAAGTCAATATTTAGAAAAGATATTCTTCAAAGATCATATTTCTTAGCGAATAATGCATTATGCAACGTCAAAGTTTACTTAGGACTACTTAAAAGGAGGCTGGAATTATTTCGGGTATTATACCGTAGTACTTGCTCAGAGTTCTGATGCATATAAAACACAATTGGATAAAACAAACACCAGTTTTTTGATTTACCACAGAGAAAATGAAAAGCTCAATATAAAAATATGTGGTCGATATGTATCAGCGATCCTCTAAATCCATAAGAACAAAGAAAACGTAAAATAAAATTACATATCAAATATTTTTTTTACCACCACTTTGTCCCACCGCTGGACAAAGGCCTCCCTTCCCTCCTTCCAAGCCGCTCTGTCTAAGTACTTTGTTAGAAAAAAAAAATATGGTAATTAGGTATATAATGGTATTTTTAAAGAATCAAATAGTGCTTAGTTTGAAAATGTAGTTTGTTGAAATTTAAATTTGTTAACAATAATAAGGAACCATATCGGTTCGTCCCACGACATGTAGAGGCCGCCCACACCGACACGGTGACGCCGCAATAATACCACAAGTGGAATACTTTTCAATAAACTTTGATTTATTCTACATAATTTTCATATTCCCGTGTGACGGTATTCCTGACACATTCCTCTCGACTAGTAGGACGAAATTATTCAAAACAATAATAATAACTGGCCCAATGAATATTATGTAAGTACCTACATATTCTGATAATATTGAGAACTAAATGTCGGCAGTTTAATTAGAATATCTTGTTTATTAACCAATACACATTAAGCTGTCGAAAAGGAACAAAATTTTATGCATAACAAGTTTCCCGCACTTTCAAGTGTTTAGGGACCCTAACATTGGAATTCACTTCGAAATAGCTCCATAAAATCCAGCTCGAAAACCAAATCAATTCGTTTTCGTTTTTATTTGTACGTCAAATAAAATATCAACGTAAAGGCAATGTGATATCGACGGGCGAGATTGGCGAATAAAAATTGTAATTTCGCGCCACACAATGTGGCGTGAAGAGGGCAGAACAAAACATTCGTGCCGTTATTACATGTTTCCTTAAGCTCCAAGTATTTAGTATAAGCGTCCTCAATAGGCTATAACGAGGCAAATAAGTGGAATATTTAAAGAAATGGATCGATACGGACGGTTATTTTAAAATCATTCGACATTTTAGTCATCGAAAATAGTAAGTGATGTAGTTGAAAAATGTTATTAACATAGGTATTATGTAAACGAAAAATCACATTAAACAATAATGTCTGTCCCTCGAGTTTCGCTCCTATATCAAACGTATGGGGAGGTTGATGAGCATGGACCAAGCGAAAATGGTGTGCTAGGATCGTAGCAAGTGGAAATCTACAGTTTCTGCCAGAGTCCTGTGGAAAACAGGCGTGAAGCTATCTATGTATGTATGTATTGACCGACGGATTGGTAATTGCAGTATTTTGCTAGTAGAAGACAGATATAATAAAATTAAAGATATTACTCAAAAATCGTATGTAGGATTGTTCGTAACAATTACCCTGGTAGGAAGACCACATGGAAAAAATTTGATCTCAGAAATCATGTAATACTATATACTGGCATTCGGTGCGTCGCCACCAAGTCCGGTTAAATTTTTGAGACTCCTTCGACTCAAAAACTATAAAAAAGTATTATTTTAGTGTAACGAACGATAGTGAGAAAGCAGCACTAGCGTTTGTTTATCCAGGCATGTCGGCACGACCAGTGGCAGGTGCCGTCGGTCACGTGCGGTCACGACTTAATGACACAACATTTTTGGAACAAACCCACTAAACCATCAGCTACGAAACCAGCCTCGTTACCGATGGAAATTCTCTTCAAACTACTTTCATTATTGATGTTTGCGGAATAATTTAGCATCCACTGCGCCACGCCGCTTGGCATTTTGACCACTAAGGCTAGACGCACGGACTAAACTTCTGTTACTGAATTTTTTATTACAAAATGGACGGTAATGGGGATTTTCGTGATTACCAAATAAAGGTACCTACTTCGAGACTTATTAAAGAAACCTCTGAGAATACGAAACGAAAAAGCTCAGTACGATACTTTAATACGATTCCTAACAATAGTTTAGAAGCGGATTGAGAAAAGGCTGGACATTTTTTAAGAACGTTGAAAACGACTTAAAAAACACCTTTTGCAAAACTCTACTGTCTCGTAATCCTTTTCTTTGCGAATAAAGGATTACGCTACCAACGTCTTTTGAGAGGGAAGAAAGGTGTTCTTTGCAATTGTTGCGAGATAATAACAAACAAAAGAACAATAAGTAGTAATTGTTTTGCTTGTACATTTATGGATTGTTGTCGTGGCGTCTTGTAGTAGACGCAAAGATCCTAATTATGGACGTAAACGTTATACTTCTGTTAATTTTTAGATTTAACAAAGACAGGTGCAGGCCTCACTGGTTAACCAAACCTAGTACAATGGAGAATAGCTGCGTATTCAAGAGATAATGTTTTGTTCTTTGAAAGATAAACACAAAAAAAAATATGGTACAATGGATTAGCCAGGCATCGTCGTTTTTGAGTATTTTCTAGACTTCCTATCCCTATGTTATACGGATAGATGGCAAATGAACCTACTATAATATTAACAGCGTTTAAATTAAACACACTTGAACAAAATCGATTCTGAATCGATTTTGCAAACGCAATCTCCAATAATCCTATTTTCAACACAAAAGTTTTGGTCAACACAGATTTGGTCGTTTACCAAATCAAAAAATAACATCGAATTTCCAAGATCATACGTTATAAACGAGCGTTAAAGTGTCTAGTATAAGAAATTGCTTCAACGATTTATAATCTGACATTATTATTTAAATATTAACACTCGGATTGATATACGGTTTATCGGTATACGTAATCGATATAAATAATACAGACGTGTGAATTTGGCTTTGTTGAATGTAAGGCGTGGAGTACACTGAGTGGGGCAAAGAAGCGGCTCTTCACGATCCGGTAGTCGTCTGCAATGGCTATATTAATCATAGAGTTGACGCCTACGGGGCGTGGCCATAGCTTATTAATTCACGTGGAGTTATTAAATTCAATGCCAAAGGACATTGGTCGTTAGATTTCGATAATAGATTCGTGTGTCATTGAATTATACTGTTGATGTTTTTTAATAGTTTTAAAAGTTTAATTTAGTATTACTATTAGCTGATCGTGTGTGTTAGGTATAACAGCTTAGGTTTTTTTATTAAAATGCATCACATTTACCTTGATGGCTTTATTTGAGAGAGTGAAACTGATGTAGTCTTTTCCAGTATTCAACAGATGTAATAAGTAGAGCATTATGGAATTCCCGCTTCACCAAATACGGTCTTTACCGACTTAGCCTTATCTTGGTCTAAAACCTTAAGTAAAACTTTGTCAGTTGTATTAACTGAGCTCTAATGGTGAACTTAACTTTAACATTATTTTAATCTTAGTTTGTAATATTTTAATCTTAGCTTAACCGTTAGCGTTATCCTACGATAAGCCTCCGTTATACGTTTTAGTAAATAAGTACAGCCGTTTTAAAGATACATCTCAGTTTTCTGTAATGATTGCTGCTGCTGCTTATCCAGGATTCCAGGAATGGTGGTGAGTAGTTATAATTACTTGTAACACAGGAATAAGTACGAAATTAATTGAGTTTAACTACTAACTTGCTGATATTTATATATTTTGGAATTATGCTTTTCTACGCATTTTTACGTTACTAGGTCTACGTTAAAGGGAGGAAGCGAGGTTGGTGACCCCATTGTAGGCATTATAGAAGTTCATAAATAACTTCATTTCTTAAAATTGAAAATATGCAAGCATTGTTAGTTACATATTATTAACAAGTAGCTACGGTTATAATCATCCTATAAACCAGGCACCACGAAACTTCTAATGATTCATCAACTTCTGATAATATCAGGCATCTACCACGATAAAAATATTACTCTTTAAAAAGCCATATATAAAACTACTTATTCATTCCAGTCTTGCAATAAAACCAATTAATATATCACATAATTTCCTCCGACCATTTTTGCAGCGATAAAGTGGCTCTATTTACATTTCCCTTGGCCTTATAAGATCATCTTGTTAATGATTTATCGGGTGTCGAGCGTACTAAATGGCGCATAGCCTGGATGAAGTACTCGCTACCGTAACGGACCAAGGGCCAGTTAATTATTATCTAGTCGTAAAGCTGCTTAGCGAGCACACTATTTATTGGCGGCTAACGAAGGTTAATTGTTCGAGCCGATGCTGTTAACGACACCGCTGGAACATTTTATATTGTATTTTTAAATTATATTGAAGTTATTATAATAATTATGAAGAAAGTGTCTTTTTTTGTTAATGTTGGCAGCACACCTTTTCTTTTGATAAGATCAGAAATATTATCTATGAACAATGTTATTTCGGATACGAAAGATGTTATTCAAACTTTATTCAGTTTAATATTTAATTAGGTACCCAAGATTTCAATATTCGATTTAATAGTTGCGTACTTATATAAAAAAAAAACTTAAATGAGCCAGTATTAATGTCTTAACCTGCTGTAAGCAAACTTTTGAAAAAATAACATGCTTTTATCGTGAAACATTTATCAAAAAGCAATATTATTTACATCTTCAACGTAATCGTATGAAAACAATAAATAATATTGACGCTACCAATATGAGTAAAACACTTAATAAATTACATAAAACCCACTAAAACAGAGGTCATACAGCCGATCATTCATCATTACAACACTTATAAACCGTGGACACTACATCATCTTCATTTGTGTGTTTTTTGAACATGGTGTCAGACATTGGTAAAAACTCGCGCTGTCTAAAGAAAGATTGAATCGAATCGATCACAGTCACATGCCTAAAATAATGCTCCATCAAGCGCTGCGCAGTATGCCACGTCGGGTTCTTATGGAGATGAGAGGACCGCCAGGCAACACCCTTGCGGCATCCCGCTGAGGGCCAACCTAACTGCCGATACACAATCAAATATTTAATTCTTTCGCGATTCAAAAATACTTGTGGCGTATACCTGCAAACATTTTACCGGCCTTTCATTTAATTCATTCCTGTTGTAATTTAAATTAATTTTAATATGAGGTGCATCGCACATAAATTTTGAAATTAACGAATTTAATAGGTTTACCAAAGCTTTTACATGGTTTTTAATAATTAAGTATTTACAGCTAAAACCAAAGTATGTATGTAAAACTAAGAAAATATTACTAATCTTCACATGCGTCATAAGCACCAAAATTAAACAATAACATAATACCTATGACTTAGAAGCACAGGAATATCTACACCAAACAATCCCCTTTTTATCGATGCTGTAAATAAATGGAAGACAGAAATATGCTCAAGGCGTTATCAATAACAAAATACTAGCGCATCTTATCAATAAAACAAAGCAAGCCTCCAAGGTCCGTATCGTCAGATCGGAAGCAAGCCGTCCTCACAACAAGACGACGACGGATTAGAAAGCTTCGTTGGTACCGTCTCTTGGGTATAAATTATTTATGTAAATTTTTTCGGCCGCTCGTAATTATATTTCAGCATCGACGTGATTAATGTTGACGGATTTTTCACTTGGTCTCCCTTCAAAACGATCAAACGAATGAAGATTCGACCTGTAAACTCAAACTGTTGTTTTGAGTTCCCTTTAAATGCTTTCAGTTTATTAGTATAACCCTGGGGGCGAAATATGACTTGTAACGCGAATGTAGTAAAAAATGTCAAATCCCACAAAATATTATTCAGTCACGTAATATTTTTTTCAGCGTAAATTCCAAAGGCATTCTTAGAGTTCCGTATTAAAACTATAGGTTCTTCAGTCAATGTTCGATACACAATTACTTTTTTAATATTTCTTCATTATTCAGGAGCAAAGTAATAGCCTTCTTATTTTTAAAAGAATAATTTGTTATTGGTTCTTATCCTATGGTTTTTCTGGTACCTAGAAATAAATTGTTTGCATTGTGTAGAGAAGTACTTGATTTATATTTTAGGAACAATTTGTTTTTACTTGCATTCCTTTCAAAGAAAATAAAGTAAAAGGTGGTTTACACGTTTAATAATTTTTTTTATTAATATTTTGCATTACCTAACACTTCGAAGATTTTTTATTTACATAGTCTATAGCTACCTACGGAACTCGAATCTAATCTATTCTGTTTATAATAATAAGGTTATAAGATCCGAAAAAAACTTATTATGAAAAATCCGAAGCAAGTTCGAGGCCCACACTCGAGTGATATTTCCGACAAGGGCCAAGGGGCGCATGCATTTAATGAAATCAAAAGGATTAAGAGCATCTGCCTGCTTGTTATTCAAATCGATTGGGAGCTCGTTTATCATTTTAAATAAGCTACTGCTTAGATAAACCTGGGGCGTGGTTCATGTATAACAAAAGACGCGGTCCTCGGTAGCCCAATTAACTAACCAGTTATTAATGAATGAGGGTTGAAATATATGAACATAAATACCTAGAAGTAAATTAGAATTCAGTATTGAGAAACTTCATTATATTGTTATAGTTAATCGTATGTGTACTTTTGCTTTACAGAATTAGACAATAATTATACTTACCGAATAGAATCCAGGCAAGTTTGTATTAGGAAATGGGAACAATTATTTCCGTCCTAATGAAACACTCAGCGTGACAATTTAGGTAAACATTAACAAAATAATGACAACATCGTTTAAATTCCCTCGGCGTATTCAAATTGCGAATGATTACAAAGCGTTCGAGCAAATGAATATCGAATGCGAACAGCTTCAAGTACAAAGCAACAACCCTGAAGATGCGCGATGACGCTTCGTGTTTTCCCAGAGCAAACAATCAAACAGCCAAGAGGATGGAACAAATTACGACAGCATTGTCGAGGTGTTTAGAAAATTGGGGAACAATCGTCCTCCCGAGTTAAATCTCTGATAATGTCTTTGGAGAAGTCGTATGACGGCGAGGGGATGAATAAATCTCTCTTAATTGGAACGCGCCGCGCCGTGCGACAACATAATGTGGACGCTTTGTTGCCGAGCGTGCATTCTTCGTCTTGCCGGACTGAATACACGAATCAACTGAGCTAATGACGATGGGAACTTTTGACAACCAGTCCTGACAAAATCAATGCGCCTCGACCACAATGTATTCGGACAAGAGCAATTGAATGAGAAATTGTAGAGGTTACAGACATTTCTGTTAAGGTAAGGCGAGCTGATTCCAGCTCTCTGTCTCGGAAAATATTCCTTGTGAGATTTTTCACTCATAAAATAAGAATATCGGGCGTATGCTAACCTGCACATTCGTTCTGGAAGCACTCACTTGTAAAACTGCTTATTGCTCCAGCGCTCTGGAAATACGAACTTCGCTTAAGTTGGCCGCACAGTGTTTTGTTCAACTTTTCTGCTACTCCACACATTATTTGTTACATAGAAATTTACGTTAAAAACTTGGACCAGTGACGCATACATTAAAGGGTTGGGAATTCGATCGTCCGATAAGGTTGCCACGCTAGTGCCAATACAAACTAGTTTAATTTCAAACGCCCAACCCAAAAAGAGGACTACGTTGTAAAACACAGGATGGGGCTATTGTTAAATATTTTATAGTCGGTTGGGAAAGTTAGTATCGTTTAATTAATCTATTTCCTATTTAAATTAGACATGAAATAGGTTAGCCCTATAATTGTTACAAGCTTGTCTTAATGTAAACAATCGAAACGTGTTACTGATGCTATCATAACTTAAATACACACTACAATTTTATACAGTGATACCATTCACTGAATACATACATAATTGACACTGAATAACTGAAGTTTCACGGTTACCAATCTTAGTTCTTACAAGGTTAGTATAACTTTTATGTCACCTAAGGTAGTCAGATAAATAAGTACCACTCTATCAATCAAGGTCCTAATCTAAGCTAATCTATAACAAGGGTGTACAAGTGGACAAATCAACCTTGATTATTAATTCATAATAGCAACGACACATTAACTCAAGTGGTGAATTTAGTCAGAAAACCTACCTAGGCAAAGATATTTATAAAATCCTTACTAACCAAAAAGAATTCTGGCAAGGGCATTTAGAAGCTGAAGTATAAAGGAAAATTAGTATTTGCAAAATCAAATCATGGAACATAAACCATCGAGATAGCTACGTTCATACATCAATTCCTCGTGCATACAGCGTCGTCTAGATTGGGAACATCTCTCTAACATGCTTGGACGGGCCGTCGGCAGGGAAAAAACGACCGGCCATCGCGATGCCGCCGGCAAATCGTTCGGCAAACATTAGCTAAGCGCGCGTGAAATTGTCTGTGCAGAACCGGGCGTCCATTCTGCATACATTAGTTTATGGCACCAAGTTCCAGCTACTCGTATTATTTAAAGACGACATACACGTGTTATACAGTAGCTGTTCATCGGAAAGACAGCGACATGTAATGGAAAGAAGGTGTAATAAATGCAACATGATTTTCTTCGTGGATTAGAGAAAAAAGATAGTTACAAGGCTGTTATTTGTTACATGATCATATTTATTGTTTTATTTATATAAATTGTAATAAACTCACATAAAATAAGGTATAAGTGAGTAAAACACAAGCTATTACAAAACCATATATTTCAATTCCATAATTTCTATACCTGCATTTCACGCTTCATAAAAAATCTCATAAGCAGCAAGGTTGAGCCCAACGATTCGTTTTTACATTGTGTTTTTATTCAATAACCGCACCATTTAAATGGAGGTTTCGTGTTACTTATACCTTTGTTGTTCTCAAATTGAGTGAAGCTGTATGCTATAAGTGTTAACAATATAATTTATTTTCCTAATGCAAAATGTGACAACCCGTTTATCTGAAGTGTTAATAGTAAGTAAAGTACTCTATCTGAAGAACAGATATTTACACTGATAGCACATACCGAATTAAAAACTAAATTGCTCATACATATCAAGGTAAGAATCGTAATCTAGTTCAATTCTATACATGAAAACATTTATTGAGATAAAGTTAACCCAGCATCGATGGAATAACTGCAGCCGGTCATGGCTCTTGCTTTGTCACTGGCTAAAAAGGCTGCCAACTCAGCTATATCTTCAGTTTTCACACATCTGCTAAGTGGAGCAGAAGAGGCTTCATTCCAAAATGATTCACTAGCTTCTTGATCAACACCGCCATTTTCCAATATATTTGTTTTCACTATACCGGGAGAAATCGAGTTAACTCGAATCCCTTTAACAGCCAAGTCCGAGGCTGCGCAGGTTGTAAAATGATTCAGAGCAGCAACCGACGTCTCGTATGGTAAGCTTTTAAAGGCACTTAAAATACCCGTTATACTAGAAATATTTATGATGCATCCTTTGGTTTCCGCCAGCTCACTTGTCACACAGTTAGTAATGTAAACTATGGATCTTAAATTAGTTGCCATTACATCATCAAATACTTCAATCAGGTTAGAATCTAATATATTAGCTGGTTTAAAAATTCCAGCACAATTAATGACAATGTCGATTCTTCCAAATTCATTTATCGTATTTTCTATGGCCTTTTTAACATCGTTGTCATTACGCAAGTCAACAACAGTTGTGAGTACTTTAGCGCGACTTAACCTCTCACACTCTTCACGTGATTTAGTTAAATTTTCAGCGTCCTTGTCGAAAAGGGATAATCTTGCTGATAATTTTGCAAAATGGATACATATAGCTTCACCTACACCAGAGCTTGCACCAGTAACTAGCACTAGTTTATTAATGTAACTCATTTCGACGTAGGTTTATCACAAGTGTGACACAATGTTTGATTCTATCGCAACTGATACAATATTTTAGTATGCGTCATAATTAATACTTGTAATACAATGATAACAAATTAAGTGTTAATTAATCTATAAGTAGGTACTGTAAACAATTGAAGCAATGCAGTATTTGTTTTTTGAATCAATATTGTTAATCATCGGGCCAAAGAGCAGGTTAAGAAGTATATAAGTGTGTGAGTGACTTATTATTATGTAATCAAAAACGTATTTATCATTAATCATTACGTCATGAGAGAAATACAAACATTTTAAACGTCATAATTTGCCTGAAGGGTACACAAGAGAAAGATATGATTATTAAAATCTAAGAACACGAGGCGATTACAGACCCTTAAATTCGAGGATTTAATGATAAGCAATTCCTTCTAAATTGAATCCCATTATCTAGCCATGATTGTTACAATACTCAGACAAGGTCGTTAATACCGGTGAATAGGTACAGTGGAATACATCGGTAATAAGCATAAAATATTCAAAAGCAAGGTAAACTCTACTTTTTTACTGTTTATGGGAAGCTTGAATGACAAGAACCCTTAAATCAAGAGTACGAAACTTGACAATATTAAAAAAATCCTATTTCGCCGAGGCATCGGTAAAAAATGCCGGCAATCCGTAAAAGGAATTTCTCAGCCAATACCGATCGCTTGTACGAAATCGAGGAGCGTTCCTTTCAATCCTTTGTCGCAGCCATTTGATTAAAGTAAAGGGGCCGCAATCACATGCGAAGAGGTTTTGCGACTGAGGAAGTATCGCGTTTACAAACGGCACACCGACTGCATTGTGATCGAGAAGCAGCCGCCGAACAGCGAAGACTCCTAGAATAAGGCAATTGAAGCCGGATACCAGGACCTCGATGCTCACTTGTTCGCGACACTCGACACCCCGCCAAAGTAAATTGAAAACGACGACACCGATACGTTTAAGTGAATAAAGAACGCAGCCCCGCCGAATACAATATCATTCAACTAGGTGATAGGCGGGTGAGGATGAGGATACACTTTATATCGTACAGTAGCCAACAAAAGTGTCAAGAGTAGAGGTGTAAAGGTGTGGCAAGACCCACCCATATGATTAACTAAAAGAGAGATAGCAACCACCAATCGGCATCTTTTAAACGTGATGATAAAAACAAAGATATCTTTCGACTATTTGAATTTAGAAAGAAGATAAATATTGTTTTATTTTCGATCTTTTGCTCATTGCAAACTCTTTGCTTTTGTACCACCTAAGGGTTGGCGAGGCTAACAAGCTGAATTTTATATGAAATGCATGAAGATAAAAGGGCAATGTAAAATACAATCTTGCATACTTATTGTAACATAAATCGTGATGAACTCGAAAAACCACTTAAAGAGTTACAGTCCATTATACAAAACCCACGCTCACTAAAATCGGAAAAAATATTTCGCGCAAAAAGTCAACAAAACTAAGCGGTAATTCATCGAGGAACAACGTTCGGATCATTAACGAACTGAGGATTTACGATCACGTGCGAAGTGGTTGCGGCCGACGGGGGACGCTGCGATGTGGTCCCATCAGCGGTGCAAGTAATTAAATCCTTAAACGAGTGTATAACAAGAATGTGTTTTTAAGCGTCGACGCAGCGAAGCGCTGTTCGAAGCCAGCCGCGATACTTATTTACGATGAGTTTTCGCGGCGGGGGATACCGCGCCTAATTTCTCGGCGCGACGCGGTCTCGCGCGATTTATTTAAAATGAAATTCTTTTGTCGTGCACCCCGCTGTGCGACAATCGATAATGCGCCATCGGGCCTAGATTGGAACGACCACTCGCCGATTAAGATACAAAACACCTTGCGATTCAGCTTGTTAAGATAATTGTTATAGTTAATGAGCACCGATGAATAAATGATACACGCGATTGTGCATACGACGTTTATCTTAATGGGAAAAGAACCTGCTCAATTGATCAATATTTCTCGATTTGTATATCACGGTGCCAGTGTTAGCCATTAGTATTAATTTCCACGAGAAAATAATACGCCGACGCCCTCGACAAAATGGGACACATACTCGTAGTAATAAAATTAAGAATAAGTGATCCTTTCCTTTCGCAAGCTGTTGTGTAGAAGAGATGACACGTAAATACATTTAAACGGTGCCGCCACCACCTCATTCGAGTTTCATATTCAGTGTCGTTTTAATTCGTTCTCAAATTTCAATCATCACAACTTAATGTTTTTCGTTTTACGATATACCCAAACGCAATAGGTCGTTCTTGTCTTGAATAATAAATATACACACTAATCGCAATTTAAAAACGTAAAGGAATTCGATTTTATAATGTGGCACATAAAATTAGCAAGTTATTCCAATACCTTGCTAATTTTATGCCATTTTTTCGTTTAAACTTGACTAAAAAGTTATCCACTTTTATACATACTGTTATAACACTTTCATTATATATTTTTTTATTTTGGAAACCCTATATAACTCATTGTACTTCACGAAGGTTTATTATAAAAGTCATCAATTATCGAAATCGAAAGCGTCCGTGTTATTGTTGGACAAGACAAATTAGCGGTGGTAGACAGACGGGAGTAATTAAAATAACACTAATTCCTCACATGTTTGTGTCGCGTCAACATGGACAGAATTCATTAGTGGTGTGTCATGTGAAATCGTTCGCATCGGCTCAATATTCGCAGAGGCTGTAGTAATTAGCAACGTGAACCCTACGCGCTACAATCGAAGAGTCAACTGACAAACTTAATCGATATAAGCGTCAAAAACAAGGCCCCGAGATGTAGGTAGGTCGTAGCATCCATCATTCCTAACGACTGTTAACTTCCTCATCGTGGAAAATTTTCTCCCATCGTGACAACAATGCTATTGAAAAGTGGGCGTAGGGCAATCCTAACCTTCATGTGTAGGTTGAACAATACATTATACTGGACTTGCGTAGGATTTTTCTATTAATTTCCGTAACATAGGCTAGTCTTTAAGCATTAAATAGAATGTTATTCCCAACAAATTGATAACACAAATAAAAAATGCATGGTATAAAACCTTGATCCTTTTATCCTATTTCGTTGTAAACCAACAGGTAGAGACAGATGAAACTGATAGTGATGTATTGGATTACAATTATCATATCCAGTCTTAGATTGATTCTGTTTTATAGTAGCGATAAGGGCGGCAGCTGACTGGAAAATATAAAGACACCTTTTAACGAGATGGACGGTGTTCCAACAGAGAATATTCCCGAAGGACGAATTTAAATAACTCTTTGATTTTTAAGCAGATAACCTTAATATTGAAGGATTCTTTCATGTTGTTTTTATATGCTAATTATAACAACATTGGAAAGTGTAACAAAAACTTTTCCTTCGCTTATTAAATTAAGCTTTGGATTTTATAAAACTTTTCGAGGACATATTATAGGCAACATAGGTATTCTTACACGAAGATCTGTTAATTGATACCGCTTAGTTAACTAGCAATACAAATAGCAAAGTATTTTGTGACAAGCTGAACAATGCTGTTCAACTCAAGAGTAATCATGGTGAAGGTTGAAGATTGTATTGGACAAATATTGGTGGAGCGCGCAAAACCATCGATGTTGACCTCTAAGAGGTGTCAAAATGTGGGCCAGGCAATTGACACGTTGCGTCAGACACGCGTGAGAATATTTGAACAAACATCTCCTTAGTTTATTCTAGTACCAGTAATGAATCATTTTGTTAACGGTCAACCTCAACACTTGGGAAGAATCCAATACCGTTGTAGACACAACAGGCTATCGACCTTTCTTCCATCAATTTACATAATTACTACTATGACATCCCAGAAATATATAACAAAAATAATTATAATCGAAATCAATGTGAAACAGCCAGTTTTGTTGAATGATTTGTAACTACAGCAATATTTTAATTATTGACATTCAATAAATAACTGATAACGAGAAAGAGATGAATCAAATTTAAAATTATGTTGAATAGGAAGAAACAAATATTCATAGAAAATTGGTTATTTGTATAAAACATTAAACATTTATGCATGTGATTTGATCACACTGTGTAATTGCTGTGGGAACTTTGACTTGACCTAAATTGACTTCAAGTGGATTTGAATAAATTTAAATGTTCCTATGCCAGTTAATAAATAATCAAAATATTATTATATTTTGGCGAAAAGTAATTTAACAACCATTAGACAAAAAAAATTCTTTGATGTCTAAAAATCTCAATAAGAAAATTTAAGCAAAAATGACAATAGAATCATTTTCACAAATTTATATAAAATACGAGTCAGAGACATACAATCTATTGGAATAAATTTTATGAACATGTTCATCGGATCGGTTCATATCAGGCGTTAATTTACCGCCATAAACGTAGTCTGTCGAATGTCCACAGATATGATGAGTCGTAAAAATTAGGTGTAACGATAGCAACGGAGCCCCCACACGGATATCCACCCGTTGGTCGGTCATAAATGATATATTACTATAACGTGATAGTAAAGAAATAAACTTTAAAATGCAAGCGATGAAACATGCTAGATGTAACAAGGTTGTGTTACCAACAATGCCTGCCGCAGCTCCAAGCTTACAGCGAAAAAATAATATTTATTACGAGCAGTAGAGGTGTTGGTAAAATCAGACATTCCAGTAAGTACAAGACGCGCTTTGAACTTAGTTCTCATATCCCTAATTTACTCTTTTGATGAACACAATACGTATCTTCATAAAAACAATGAGATAATATTAAGATTTTTAAATATACTAATAATAAAGTGCACTAATAAATATGCATTATTTAAATTCGGATTTGCATCACGGCCGGAGGATAATAAACTATGATATGGGACCGACGTTGTCGCCCGCTGATTAACCTTATCGAATGCAAGTGATAAAATTGATCCATCAACAATTCCTGACAACATTAATTGCGGAGTTGATTTCAAAACAAGTTACCAACAGCTTAATTAAACAAAACAACTAAATGCGGTCCATTTTCTTACTTAGTGTTTTGTTTAATCAAGCAATGTTGACCGGCCGAAATATTTTTCTCTGAATGTAATGTCGTCTTCATTATTAACTCTTTTCTACTTAGTAGGTGTTTCGTTGTTGAATTTATATATTATTATATTTATATTATTATTTATTTTTATACATTTTTGTATCTCGGCTATTTAATGCCGGTTTTGTAGGATATCACGGGCCGAGGCCAAGTGCTACCCTAGAGTAGTGTATTAATGGGTAACTGATGATGAGATGATAGTGTGTTGTGAACTTGTGATGACTGTGTTTGATTGTACTGTGCTGGTGTAGTGCCTGATGTTAGTGTGTGTGGTGTGGTCATTTTTGTGTCAGTTTGTAAGAATTTTCTAACTATTCGGCACGTGTTTAGGATAGCTGCTTTCTGCATATTACAGTATGTGTAGGGTGGTAAGCCAAGTGTGTTTAAAGACTGATGGAGCTGGGCTGGTATCACTCCTGTTGTTGACAAAACAATAGGGATTATAGTGACATTGCTGAGACGCCACATTCGGGAGATTTCTATTTTAAGGTCTGTATATTTTGTAAGTTTTTCAGCAATTGTGTTTTGTAAGTTGTGAGTGTTTGGTACGGCTATGTCAATTATCTGCGCTGTTTTGTTAGTTTTGTCTATTAGAGTGATGTCTGGTCTGTTATAATGTGTTGTACGGTCAGTAAGGATAGCGCGGTCATAGTATAGCTTGTGTGTAGTGTTTTCAAGGACGGTTTCAGGGTGATATTTATAGTAAGGTGTTGGTGGTGTGGTTATCAATTTATATTTTATTGCTAATTTTTGATGGATTATGTTGGCTATTTGATCATGTCGATGTTTGTAATCGGTTTGAACTATTGCTTTGCACGCCCCCGTGATGTGTTGGATTGTTTCAGAAGAACTATTACATCGTCTGCAGGTGTCTGTCGGGATGGGGACGCGCATTATATGTTTCTGATAATTACGGGTTTCAATAACTTGGTCCTGTATCGCTACCATGAAGCCTTCAGTCTCGGGAAAAAGTTCACCACGTCTTAACCATTCGTTCGATGCTGCCTTATCGACGTTAGGTTGGTCAAGGTCGTGGCGATGTCTCCCGTGAAGCGCTTTCTGCGTCCATTCTTGAATTTTGGTTTGTCTATCGGTCAGGGCTTCATTTTTTTGTTTGTTTTTGTCGGCCATGTTCAAAGGAGTAAGTTTTCTATCATTATATGCTATTGCTTTATGGAGAGTTGATGTATTACTTTTAGAATTGAAATAATTTCTTAGTGTCGTAATTTGTGTGTTGTGTAAGTTACTAATATCTATGATGCCCCTTCCTCCATCCTTCCTTGACAAAGTTAGCCTTTGCACACAAGATCTAGGGTGGTGCCGTCTGTGTTTAGTAAGGGTGGTATTTATGATACGTTGTAATTTTTTAAGTTCAGATTTGTTCCAGTTTATTATGCCAAAGGAATAAGTAAGAATGGGGATAGCATAAGTGTTAATGGCTTTTACAGTGTTTTTAGCATTTATTTGGGTATTGAAAATTGTGTTTAATCTATGTTTGAATTGTTTAATGAGTGTAGCTTTAATTTCCTTGTGTAGAATTTGTTTCGATTGAATATGCCCTAAATACCTATATGTCCCGCTTTCATCTAGTGAATCTATAGTGTCGCCTGTTGTCATGTCGTATGAGTGTTTGTAGTGTTTTCCTAATTTCATTGAATTAATTTTACATTTATCGATTCCAAACTCCATAGCTATGTCATTAGAAAAAATTTCTGTAATGTTCGCGAGTTGATATAAGTCTTCGGGGGTAGACGCATACAATTTTATGTCGTCCATGTAAAGCAGATGATTAATTTTACAATCTTGTTTGTCGGTCAGTTCGTCAGAAGTCGTTTCATTAAAGTGGAGCAAATAACCGGATTGTAGTAAATTTAGTTGATTTGAAAGAGGGTTTAAAGCTAGACAGAACCATAGCGGGCTGAGAGAGTCACCTTGGAATATTCCGCGTTTGATCATTATTGGCTCTGTCTCGACAGAACCTGTGGGTGTGTTTATGTGTAAACGTGTGTTCCATTTATCTATTGTATTTTTTAAGAAATTAGTAAGCTGAGGGTGTATTTTATAAATGTCTAGTACGTCCAGTAACCAAGAATGGGGTACTGAATCATAAGCCTTTCTGTAGTCTATATACATCGTACATAAATCTTTTTTGTCGCGTTGCACCTGTTTTAGTATGACTGAGTCTATTGTTAACTGCTCCTTACACCCTTGACTAAACTTTCTGCATCCTTTCTGTTCCTCAGCCAATATTTTGTTTTTTTCAAGATGGTCGTATATAACATGAGTAATGCATGATGTAATTATCTTATATATCGTTTGTAAACAGGTGATTGGTCTATACTTTGCAGGGTCAGTTTTGTCGTTTTGGTCTTTTGATAGCATGTACGTTATTCCTTCAGTTATATAAGTGGGCATTGTGTTTGGGTTTTCTATAAAATTGTTAATGTGGTTAAAGAGGTATGGATGTGTATGTGTGAATTTTTTGTACCAAAAGTTATGTATGTGGTCAGAGCCTGGAGCCTTCCAGTTGTGTAACTTAATAAGAACATCGTGAAAAGTTTCTATAGTAATGTATTCAAAACTCATAGCTTCAGTGTTCACATTACGAGTCCTCTCTGTTTTTATCCATTCTGCTTCAGGGTTATGGCAGACAGGGTTTTCCCATATTCCACCCCAAAAACGCTGCAGATCACCTGCAGCGGGTGTTGTGATATTTGTATTGTTTGGTGTTGTAATATTAGTGGTTGAATGTTTTAGTGTACGGTAAAATTGTTTCTCATTATTATTAAATTGGTTATTTTGTGTTTTACGAAGTGTGCATTTTGTATACCTGATTAATCTGCTATTTACGACTGAAAGTTTCTGTTTGAGTGTGTCTAAGAAGTGTTCAAGTTGTGTGTTAGGTTCTTCGTGTAATGTATGTGTTCTGTAGTGTTCTTGGATCGCATTAACTTCTTTATTAAGTTTTCTGCTTCTATAACCTTGCATATAATGTGTTAGTCGTCCAATTTTTGTTCTTATAGAGTCTCTTTTATTTTCTAATCGTTTTTGCCATTTTGGTTTCTTATTTTTTTGGGGTCTATTACAACTATCATTAGAAGAAAGCGAGACTGAGCTTCCGTTGGCCTTAGCAGCTGTCCACGCAGCGCTATATATTATGGTTTGGAAATTTGTAAAATCTGTATCATTGGTAACATGTTCTGGAAGAATAATATTGTTAATGTAACTGACTATTTTTGCTAGTTTTTTTGAAGATTTTTGTTTTGGTATATAACTTCTTTCTGTAGGATTCGTGTTCCTATAAAAGTTTAATGCTTGTAAGAATATTTCGTCAATTTCGACATCTCTTTCTTGGTTTATATTTACATTTGCATTTGTATGATGAGCATCTTGTTGTGTAAGGTGTTCTACATCTATGTTATTAAGTAAATTGAGCTCGTTTTCACCTTCTAGCTGTTGTGTTTTTGATAATTCAATATGTTCGGGCTGTGTGTTATTATTAGTTGTGAATAATTGTGTGTGAAAGGTTGTGGTATCTATATCTGTATGAGATTCTCGTGTAATGGGTTGTGTCTCGGTTAATTCATTCTCTACCATTAATTTAATAATCTGAAGCCTCGTTTCTGAAACCATACTATTATTGACTATGACTCTTTTCTGATCTGATATACGTTGCTCCGATAAATGTGACAAATGTGGGTAGCACTCTATAAAATTTTCTCTTAAGGTTCTTCTCCATGCAGTCATATCAGTTTCCATTTTTGTGGCTTTAAAATAACATCTCATAAGCGTTTCATTAAATTCATTCGACCATTTCATTCTTCGTTTCGGTTGTGATTGTGGCTGTGTATCAGGTTGAGATGTAGGTTCAGGTTGTAGTGTCCGATTGTGTAAGTGTAACCGTGTGCTTTGTGTTTGTAAATGATTTCTTACTTCATCCCTAATTGTTTCCAGTGTACTAATTGGTAATAACTTTTTATAAACAATTGCTCTTCTTTGATCTCCTACTCTTTGCTTCGATACATTGATGTGTGGAAATTTTTCTATGAATTGTTGATGTAATGAAGTTAAATATGAATTAGTGTCAGTTTCTAAATTTGTGATGATAAGGTAGGTGCGCCAAATGAATTTGTTCATTTCTACACTCCATTTTTGGCGCTTAGTTGTTGGGTCAGTAGCGGGTGAGGGATGTTCGGCAAGAATAGCCTCCGACACAACGTCTACTGACATAGATGATGATGTTGATATTGATCGTAGTGACCGTGAATATGAAGGTGGTGATGATACAATGGATGAAAATACGGACCTCGGCGATGTTGATGAGGAAACCGGCGATGTTGGCGATGTTTCATGATTTGCGAAAGCTTTTTTTGTTTTGGATCTAGTTATCATATATTAATCCCACGAATAGCTAGAGACGCAAACGGTCGACCACGGCAGAGCCCTGCATTCACCGTGGCAAGGGTATATTAAAACTGGATGTCCCCTAGTATCCAGAGTCCGCATACTAACGACTAAGCCCTCCCCTAGCCATGGAGCCCTCGGCGTATGCTGTTCCACCTTGGCTTGGATTGTATCTCACTTTGTCTGGCTCCTCAACTTAGACCTACCCGGCATGAGAAGCTCTACCGGTATAGCCCTAAGAATCATTGAAGCGCGCAAGCCCCACCACGACGGCGACGTGGAGATACGGCGGTGGGGATATTATTATTATTATTACTAGGTACCTATAAGAAATTAACTCGGACATGGCCTTTGACAATCTTCAAATTAGGCTCGATATGAAGTTCAAACTTTATAATAGTTTAATAACCAATATAAATTGTGAATGTGTAATTGAATGTATATCTATATCTATAAAAGAAGAGACTGATAGACTGATTCACTTCTTTGACTGATCGATCAAAGCACAGCTGAAACCGTTGGGTCTAGAGAAGCATGAAATTTTGCACAGTGTTCCTTAGGTGACGTAGATGGGACTGTGCACTAAGAAGGATTTTGGAAAATTCCCACGGGATTGGGAAAAAATTGATAAACGCGAGTAACACAGCGCGGAACAGCTAGTCTATTCTATATAAAATAAATAAAACGCTACTCCGCGTCTTCTGTATTCTACACGATCGTTACATTTCTACCTTCCGTCTCAATGTTTAAATATTGAGACACTGCGGTTGTCGACAACCATAAAATAACATAATTATTCATAATTACGACCGTCCACGACAAACAGTTTCAGATTTATAGCTGCTAATGATCGGTGGTGGTCGGAGAACAAGCCATAGTTTAATAAGTTACGACGTAAACTATATCAGTCATTTCTTAAACCATGTCCAGTACAGAAAAAGTATATTATTATGTTTATACTAGCACTTCACATTGCGAATTTACATATATTTGCAAAATATGTATGTATATATATCTATAAAGAGTAACCATGGAGTTTCTTACCGATTCTTCTCCATAGAAAACGACAAATTTGGAACCGTGCACCTAGATTCGATATTTCATAAGTGCCTGTATTAGGTTTATATGAAAATAAAACTATTTTGATCGATTGATTGATTATGACATGATATATATGAAAATACCTAATATGTACGATATATATGAATAATCGATTGAGTGAGTAAACTAATTACGCATAATACAAGACGCAAGACGTATGTTTTTTTACTGGTAACGTAAATATACGTCAGTCCGAACCACGCTAACTAGATGAAGTAGTAATTTCCAATAAAAGAATATTTCAGTTTTTATCTTACTCAGCTGTTAATTAACTGGGTTACTTAGTGGCATTTTTGTAGCGATGTACTCGTGACCTTTCAGTCACGTCATAGTGTAGATGTGAGTAAGTTTTAAGCTCATTTACACGTCGTCAGTCTAGCATTAAAATTTACTCGTTCTCACGGAGCTTGCACTCCACTTACGTTTGAAGATGTGTAAATTAAGGCTTGAAGCGTACAAACGGCAATTAAATATGTCGTAACTAATTAAGAATACAAGATCTTTCTCAAAATATGTTAATTCCATATACCTATTTCATTTCAGAATTTAGACATGGTTTTAAAAACATTTTAATTAATATTATGATTTATCACGCAAGTGATTAAAGTAAAAATTCTAATATTTACACTAATCGTGTGTTTGAGTCACTTAAAAGCAGCAAAAATTGCATTTGTTGTGCGTAAACAATAAGCGTGCTATATTAAGATAACAAAAGCTTATTTAAAACCTGAGTACAAAATTAAGTTAGTACATAGAAATCAACTATTTCTATCTAACTAGAGATTTCTTAACGGCTGTTATAAAAAATATGTGTGCCTATATATTTTAATTAACTCTGTCAATACTCCATGTAGATAAAGTATAAGTAAAAGTTACAGATCCATTAGTAAAACGTGACGGTACCTCTCGTTTGCCAATTACTCGTGACTGACGCTAGATAATAAACAAGCTAACTCAATTTGTTATGAACCACGAAATATTTAACCGCCAGACGTAAACAAATGCAACAACATTAATTAACTAAAAGCAAATGTTTAGAAAATCCCAGCAGGAATTCGTATAACCAAATGTAACAGTATAAATTTATGCAGATTATGTTAAAGATAAGTTTCGGGTTCCGTGTGTTAAGAACATCGTATTTATTTATAAATGTATGACTATCGAAATAAAATGCTAAATAGAACAATCACACTCAGAAAACGTTATCTAACACAGATAAAATTCAAAAAAAGAGCCGTATTTGTATTTAGCCCATAACATTAATATGATAAATTCAAAAGTAGTTGTCTGTCCGTTACCTTTTTAAACCACGATCAAATTCGGCATACAGACTGATTTCATCCTAAGGAACGGATAGGTTACCTCTTGTCTCGAAGCCCTTTGGGATTCGAGGGAAATCACGGACAACAGTCAGTATCCTAAAATTAACAAGAGTAAGAATTAAAAAAAACATGTTATACGGATCACATACTCGCACGGTCTTGACTGTTCTATTCTCACTTTATCAACATATTTTTAAGCTGCCAAATATTTTCATATATTATAGGTGATTTGTTATTTTGGCAATTAAGATGTCATCGACGCGTTCAGATTTATAAGTGGCAATTAGAAGAGTATAATCTGGACATGAATATTGATCGCAGTGACGACATTTACAAACAGCTCATAATTAGCCATCAATAGTAACGGTATACACACATAAAGCGTACATGTGTTCATAGTAAACTACTACATTACTTTTCATTAAGGCTGGATAGGGCTAATAAACTTGATTACGAGAACATTAGGTGATCAATAATTTTTGCTAGCTTTTGTACATGCTGGGACACACAAATAACACGTTATTTTGTGTTTTTTTCTAGGTTTATGTTGGCGAACTAGTAGACGTGCCATCTGATGGTGGCCATCCCCGCCCATAGGTACACACACCAGGCGGTTGATGCGTTCAAAATCAAAATAGTTTTATTTTCATTTATACCATATACTATGAAATGTCGAATGTCTAGGTGCAAGGTTACAAATTAGTCGTTTCCAACCCTTACCGACTGCAAACTCGGCAATCGAGAGGGAGCAACTGCATCTTACGAGCAAGAGTCGGAACACATACAAAGATGTACCTAAGGGTGACAGACATACTCCGATGTTAAGGGTGGTCACCAGCGCATCAGACCCTGAGGTCTTAAGATAACAACACGCAATTTATACCAAAAATAGTTCTCTTCTCCCTAGTTATTATACCATCACGCCTGTATTCCCCGAAGGGTTAGGCAGAGGCATACTAATGTACCCCCACATTTCACCGGTATGTTTAGGTCCCATGTACTAGGGAGCGAGCCTATTGCCATCAACCGGGCACAAATCCAAACTCCGAGCTGCTGCTGGGAATTTCACGGAAAACCCAACAACACTGCTCGACCCTGGTTTCGAACCCAGGACCTCTAGCATAGGAGCCGCGCTTGGGACCACTAGACCAGCGAGACAGTGAACGACAACAATAAATGGAAATCAGGTTAAGTCCATTCATGTTTTACATTCCATGAACTGATAACGCATCTACCTGTTTTTGAATGCATTATATCATTGGCATCTCTGCTATGTTTATAAAGTCCATCTCACGCAATAGCCCAAATCGATTCAGTGAGGAAACCCGTGGCTGGTATTGGGACAGTAATAAACTGTATTACGTATTACGAATAATACGAATGTTTTACATTACCATATAATTAATAGAAGTAAATATTAGGTTAAAGATCAAAACTTCGTTCAACTAGCGATCTTGTTTCCCTCGGTCGCTTCTTGTAACAGTAATGAATAATTCTGAGTGACGTAGGTGATAGGCTACCAATAGGTCACTAATAATAATCCTCTGCTTATTTAAATTTTTAAACCCACTGCAGTACAGTTTTTAGGTGCTTAGCGTGATGGCGCCGGTATTTATACCGATTGGATTTCCAATCAACTAGTTGGTTTCTTCAAATCGATAAATTAAAAAAAAAATTAAAATTGATATGCGTTAAAAAAATCTGAAAAAAAAATGGTTATAACAACTATAAAATAAGCTGGTTCGAAGGAACAAATTTTATGAATGACTTGCGTTGGTAGAGTTACTCGATAGTTTAGATTTCTTAGCGAACATAACAATGACATACCGCTAAGTGCCCTCTTATGCTCTCTAAACAAATATTTATACAAAATACCGGCCGAGAGCTTTGTTTACAAATAATCAGTGGGAACGAGCCGGGCGACACCGTAGTACAACACCCACAACTAACGTGACAAAATACTTATTTCATTGAGAAAAAGTTTCCGCAGAAACTGCAAACAGTGTACATACATAAACCGTTAGGTGCTTATTCAAGTTTACTTTTACATTTAAGTTTCCAAACACGATTTAACATATACTTGAAAATGAAACGATATTTGTATGACAATCTGACATTGTAAAGAAGTTACGGAATGGTAGTTTAACTTTATTTGCGCAAACAGACATTTCAACACAAATAAATTTAAAACTACATAGACGCAAGTAACGTGAATGATCTCAGTTTACATTGGTAAATTTTCCGGTACCAATAAAACTCAGATGCATGGTGCGGGCACGCCCCGCGACCCGGGACGCCGAACCCGCCAATACTCCGGGGAGAACGTACGCAATAACGCTCAATTTTCAAGAAAACAACCATAACTTAAAGCTGTGCACTCTGTCGTCTGTGTTCCTTTCTTCCGGGCAATTTCTATTACCATATAGACGCGCTACTTTTCAATTCTTTTCCATTAAACTTGGTGCATCGCTGTGCGTTGCGGCCCGACTACCCGCGTCTCGCTCGCTATTCTCAAAACACATTTATAAAATGCTCTTTACTCGGCCGCGGCGTCGCGTCGGTCGGTCCCCTGCGACTGACATTCTATTGCGAATTTCAAAGTATATTTTAAAATAAAGAAAAGCGCTGGAAATCAATGAAACTTTCATGGCGTTTATGTGTACAACAAATATGAATAATGTTTACTATTTATATAAAGAAACTGATCGTAATATACCAGAGATACAGGGAGGTCTTATATGAGTTTGATACCTTTGTCTACCAGTTATAAGCTCCCATCTAAATATCTAACTAAACATTTCAAACAAATGAAAATTCCGTTATTAATAAATGTATTTATAGATCTTACTGAAATTATTTTATCATAATTCATAACCATTTACAAACATTTAACAAAATATTTTTGCCGAAGTAAAACATTAAGTTCATTATGCTTAGCTAATTTTCACAGCATATTAAACATTTAACCGTAAATAATAAACAATTACAATGAAGAAAATTTAATAAAGCACCTGCTTGCTACAAGTAACTTCTGTTCAGCTGCGAATTCATCAAATTTTCAAAGAATTATGACGTCGACGATACTTTAAGCTCCGGCAGATGCTATACAAACGAAAGGATTAACTTCGAGCAAACAATTTGTCACAATAATAAATTTCATAACCAAAACACGGCACAACAATAAGCGACTGTATTTGTGTTTCACAAAACCAAACAAGCATTCTCCTCAACAAAGACATCTCTATCGGTAGCCGTCCTGAATTATCTGTCATGTTTCACAAATAAATAAGAGCTATTTTATATCACAATGGAAACACACCGTCTTCTGTTGGGCGCTTGATTCAAAACCATTGAGAAAAAATCTATTTATCAAACAAGAGATGGGCTCCACGAGATAAATCTGGTCGAGTCTATTATTACCCCTTTTCAATCTGTTCCGGGATTTCTATGTACAGCTAAATCAAAATCAACCCCGAAGCGATCATATTCTATTACAGCTTCTATAGTAAGTTATCATTGTAATGGAAATTTTAACTCGCCTTTCTATTTTACTAGTGTAATAGTAGAGTCTTTGTTTAGTGTGCAAGAATTAAATTACTATCTACCGTTTGTAATGTTGTGGTTTGTTCGGTTTTAATTTTGGGGGTGCAGTTCCACCGTTATTATTTGTTACAATCAGTACGCGATGTACATAGTGCATAGCGTCACATCAAACAAGTTAGTCATGTTCGCGGACCGTAGGACTTTCGCGAGTCCACCGCGCACGAACTCAGCCTCACGATCGAACACCATGATCGAAATACGTGTACGACCAGCCTGTATTACCATAAACGATTTACCGTATGACGACTCTTTTAGTTCGCGTGGAATATGAATTCGTTCGTGTAATACACGAATCCGAATACATTGTCGAAAAAACATGTGCAATAATAAAGATGCATTGTTCTCTGAGCTTCTTTAAATGAAAACACAAGTTACCATTAATATGGTCAAGACTCGCTTTATTATAGTTGTTTCATCTCTTTCTCGTGAAAAAAATCATGGTTTTAAAATACAATTATACGTATTTTACCACCACAAACATGCATTGAATTATCACATTTTTCTTTGGTTATTTTGTCACACTAATTTAACACAATATCACGGTTATATACCCATTACCCATGTCTAACAAACTGGTATAGGCAAATTAAACGCTGATTTTATATTTAAACAAATTGTATGAGAAACTTACCTGGACTACACCTGGCAGGTATTGTTTTATCTGATACAATAAAACATGACAGACGTGACATAATGACCCATTTTAATGGGCATATGATGTATTATGTCGATTTAATCGTAGATGCTCTTTGTTATCATTGGAATTAAACGTGATGTTAAGCGATCCGTCATTATGTTGGGTGCGCGATAATCGCGGGTGACATAAGTAGGCTTGCGGCGGAGGCACGCATCATTTGCCGGCCGTCGGCGTCGATTAACTTCCGCGCGCTGACACGGGTGTCGGTCAGCCCGTGTGTAATTACGAATTGGGCTTCGGTGAACATCGCCTTAACGACTCCGTCCCCAAGCCACTCTGACATTTAAATTCCGCCTATTAGTTTAACAGAGCTATTTACCATTAATCACGAATAGTGTCATAAGATAATATTAAACCAATTTATGTTTTCAGGTAAGACGTTATTCGAAAATCACGTTTTCGCGATCAAATATGACAGTCTTAAGGATTATATAGACATAATAATAAATCATAAATTTGCTTGAGAATCAAATTATTAAAATAATCCTGTGCAAACGAGTACCTAATATTACATTTCCATAAATAACAAATCAATCCTTTTCAAACCCACAGAGAAAGCAAAAAAGAATCCATAAACCAATAAACACTTACTTGCTGTTGCACATAACAAATGTGATGGACTCCCGCGGCGATCAAATAACTTCGAAAGAGGTCGGACATTTAATTTTAGTTTTATAATAAAGGACATATTGTGTTAGATAAAGGATGGGTTGTAATAGTGTCGCGTCATCCACATTAGTAATGCGCCTGCTGGCGGGGCGTCGCGTCACACAACAGCGTCAAACGCACTATCCAGTTTATACACCATAGGTACTATTGAAAAAAATTACGAAATAAAAGTCTCCTAGTCGACGGCATTCGAAAATATTTATTCAAATAAGTCGCCATCAACCCGACCGTAAAAGCACACCGAGGGTTGAGGGGCTAGCAGATTTTTAATATTAAACGAACGCTTCAGTTGACACAAATTGGCGATAACCAAAGCGAGTATGTATGTCATGAAATTTTTGTTTCCCTTCAGGCCAAAATAAGTCGAGCAAATGTTATCCATCAAAATTTTAATGAAATGCCTAAAAAGTTAAAATACTTTAGATTAATCATCATCACCCAGACAGGTGCTGGAGGGGTGGCTCCAGATCTATTTTCTACTGTCCGTTCAGTGGCTTTTGATCAATAGGTAGGTAATAGCAAATCGATCCGTGTGAGAAAACAATCAGACGCACGCCGTCTTGACTAGGGTCTTGCTACGCCAATAATATTATCGACCAATAAAACAATAAAGTTAAGTACCCTAGCATAAGCTAGTACGAAACGCAAGTCCTCGCTAATGTTTAAACGAACCTACACTTGATCTCTACCTACACTAAATTATTTAGTAAGACATGAGGTATTCACTATTACGTAGAGACACGAGGATATAAAACCAGCAGTATTTCTGACAAAGTATTACTACAATCCAGTAAAAGATACACTCTCTGTAAATAAAGGATATAAATTGAATACGACTTCAAGTAACCGTCCCAAATAAAAGAGGATGATATTTTATTGTTAACATCAGACTTTATTCCCTCAAACTGCGTCGTTTCAACGAATTCGACTAACAACAAAGCAGTTAATTAATCCGTAATTTATATAAATGGGCCAAGTCGCAATTCGGACAACAAATTTATTTGTGATAGGAGATCTTAATAAATAGTTAGAAAAAGAGCCAGGCTAAACAAGGTAGGTAAGTACATAGGATCGTTCATATCGATCGATATATTTTAGGTGTAGGTATTTCGATAGGTTCCACGAAAAATATTATCAAGCTGAACTATACCACTCAAATAATTAAATAATTGCCTTTTCAAAATGTTCGAAGTACACTGGGATGTCCTTATCGTGTAGATGCAGCTCCTAGAAATTTATCGCTATTATATGCAAAGCGACCGTCAAACCGAGCATTTCTCACCCAATTTAAATGAGTTCGAGAGTGCAGGCAGCAAAGTAACCTATAAAAAGTTTGTCGACACCGAGTGGCGATCTAAAGTGAGTAATTTCTTAGGTGCATCAGAGCCGACGTTACAAACAGTGAACTATGCAATCGTTCAAAGCAAAGAATTTCTGGGAATGTCGACAATCACTCGGTTTCTTATAAGGATAGGTTAGAACAATGAACGTGGCCAATTAAATGAGGCGACAGGACACGAACTTCGTGTCGACATTTCGCCGAAGTTGACAGTTTATTTCATGAACGCTATAATTTTCAATTATATTTCAAAACATATGGCAAGGTTCCGGTATTCTCGATTGTAAGCATGGCATCATCCCACGCCAGAAGATGTTGGGTTTTGTTTGCCTGACGTAAATATTTTTATTGTATATTTTAACGATGATTAAAATCTGTACTCATTCAAACATTAGGAGCGTAAATTTTAAAAACAATGCCGATTGACATATTACAATTCATAAATTACATACAACGCTTAACCTGATATTCACGATGATAGTTTTCAATCTCTTAACACTATCAATATAATTATGGTCACAATATTTAGTCAAGCTTCTTCGAAACCTGGATGCAGTGCGACCAATGAATGACCACCAGGGCGTGGCATTAAACATTGTCCCTCGACATAAAAGTGTGAGTATTATTGTCAAAAATTGTGAGGTTCTTCACCTCAAATTGGCGAATTTACAATGCGATGCGCGGGCGTCGCGAAGTCCCGCTGTGAGCGACCCAGCCTCAGGACTCGCCAGTTTAATTTATCGCGAACAATCACATTACCATATCACTAATATAATGCGCTCGAATCTGCGTATGGTCCTTAAACGGTTTCTCGAGGCCTTTGTTGTCCAAAATTTATGAATTCTGTTAGCGCTTTCGTATCACGCCTGGAGTCGCGGCCCCGTAGCTGGGATACTTTATAAGCATTGTTTTACAATCGTCTTACAAAGGATTTACACGGAACTGACAATATAGTAAGATATTGGCACGCGCTCGGTTTGCACAGCTGGTATTATTCCGTAAACGATTTTTAAAATTCTTATTTCGGAGGAAATACAATTTCTTGTATTTAAACAAAAGGATCACCTTTTTTTTCTAGTTCTAATCTTATTCATCTTTTATATCCACGAAGTATTATATTATTGTATTTTTAATATTTTACTCCTTTTGATTATAAGTTATATCCGTAAGTAATGTCATTTTGCAGCGCTTCATTAAAAATGTTAACTAATTATTCAAGGTGCATTATATTCACACAAAATATCCCCAACGCGTATTATTTTTTGTTCCTATAAAACATGGAATTACTCGGCCCATAACCCTACCCTGCTCGGTTATTATTAATAGCATGCGCCCATCACATTGAAGTAATATTCAAATCGGGTCACAACAAAAGAATCCCATCTCGTAGCTCAGGTTTCAAAGAATGTGTGTTGCATGGCATGGGTAACACAATACGCACCCATCGCGTATCGGCCGGGGGCTAGGGAACTTCAGTATGTACGTAAATTAATCTAACAATACACTAGTTTTTTACGAATTATTCTACAGTACATTTTTATGTCGGGAATTATGAGCTGGAATTAAAAAAATAATTAATGAAAAAATCTCTTTAGTAAGTAGTAAAAGTATTGGTTTTACGAGGTTAAACCATACAGTTAGTAAAGCATTTAAATCGTATAATGTTTATAATACCCGGTTGGTTGTACCTACATTAAATCTGTACCAAAGATCATACTCGAAAAACCCATTCCCAAAAATTATTTTTGGAACGAAAAAAAAACACAAGTTTAAATGCTATGCAAACGAGTGTAGTTAATAAGCATTTATTATTAGGGATCATGTACAATATGGGGCTGAGCCATTGTGAATCACCCAAAAGCGGGGAGCTGTGATAGAGGCAATGAATAACATAACGTTTAAATAGAATAACACGATCCATTGCGGCTTCAGCAAGCCATGATTGACACGTGATCCGAACGCCGTGAATTGAATAGCTCATTGAATTCGGAGACTTTTTAGGGTACCGTGAAAATAGAACGATATTTTCTTGAGAGTTTTGTAAAATACTTGTATAAAATACAGAATAAGGTTTATTCTCGCATTGTTTACAATAAAATAAGTAGCAGAAGATTGATTAATTGATGTAAAGATTGATTCGCGACGCTAAAATCAATCACGAAAAGAGAGAATGCATATTTAATATTTCGATGATTAATAGGTACTTTTATTTAATATTTCTTGTAATACATAAATTAAAAATATATTTAACAACGGACTAATGATTCGGAACGCAATCTGTTTCAGTGATTATGAAGTGTCAAACAAATTAACCGTCGCGGTTACTGACACCGGTACCGGTTTCGCGTCTCTCCGTTTCATTAAGTAATTAGTACCTACTCTTATTGGTTAAGTTAAATGAAGTCTTTGTGGAAATATAAGTATTTATTATGATCTATACTATTATAAATCATCACCCATCAGTTTTTCTTGTAATTGTTTATAATCGATTTAAAGTAAAAAAACTAGTTTTTCAAAATTGCTTCAAAGTAATTAATAATTAATGATAATGATGAATTTATTTAAGATTAAATAAATTTATTATAACACTACTATAATAATACCTACATAACAGTTCTTCTGAATTACAAATTTTGTTATTTTGGCAATCAAAATGTGGTACATGTTCGTTTACAAAAGATATAATTGTAATAACACTTCTTCCTACGTATTACAACGAGCTATTTAAACAAAAAGGAACCCTACCGTCTACAAAATATTACGCTTTACCGATTTTTTATGCAGGTATTTTTATTACCCCATTGTAGGATAAAGATTAGTCTGCAGCAACGCGGAAAATATTTAATAGAGAGTTTATATAACAATGCTCTTGGGTTTTGACGAATTGTGCTCTTTTAACATGAACACCCAAGTTAATAAAAGTGATTAGGCTATTGTAGTATTTTTTATAAAAGAGCATACAGAATTATATGCTCGTAAAATAATTTTATAAGTCCTTTACATTATCGATATTCGACAGTGATTAATATTTACTTTTTCACTCAGCATAAGAAAAGCTATAAAATACTGTTCCAAAGAATTGATAAAATACAGACACGTTCAATGAAAAATACAGTCAAATTATATCTACAACCGTCCATATTTACATTGATAAGATATTTTTGTGAGGCTAACTAAATCGCGAATGTGCAAAGATAAGGATTCGGAGGGTATGCCGAAAAGCTTTGGACATTTCGCAGGCCAATGGTAAAAATGCGGTAGCCGGCCCTAAAAAACGTAAAGGGACCACCATGTAAATTATTTCACTGCCTGACCAACTTGAATTATCGTACTCGAGTCGCAATAAAACTCCGACACCGGAGGTTTTATCAGGAATGAAGGAACATGTTGCCATATTTCATTAGGCCAACGGCAACGGTCCGCTTGTGTACGGGCGCAAAAATATTATATTAATCTCCCAAGTTACGGCGTTTGCATCATTGTGTCCCTTGTACACTTGATATTTATTGTGTTTGTGAAAGGAGTAGGCGCGACAGACCCTTCCTGGCACAGTGTTGCAGAATTTGTCACAGTTCTGTGTAAAAGCCATAAATAACAATATCAAACACCATTACCTCGTTTGCATTAATTTAAATGATAATATCATTTGCGTGTTGTTAGAATAAATGGCACATAAAATTGATAGTGAAATAAGTTTTTTACAGTCAAATCTTATTCATCGCTTCCATTTTAATGAACTTTGTATAATTTTCTCTTAAATTTTGATATTATTATCTGATACTTGTAATATTATTCTATAAGTACCATTTTTAGATTCACGCCATGATAAAATAAAGTATAAAGTCAATAAAACATAAAATAACAATAAAAAAAAAGCTCAGGTGGGTACCTTCGTCGTACATCAAGGCGAAGAATTTAATCACATGAGTCAACATAGTGGCCGGTATGCCGATGATATCTAGAGACGTTCATTGGCGGCACACAAGCCGAACAAATTGGAATGGTCTTGTGCGAACACAACAAATGTTACAATTGAAATTTCTAAGATGCCTACTAACGTTTTTCTCAGTAAAAGCACGTATTTCACAACAGGGGATGTCACGAAAGCTCGGCCCTTTAATACTGAATGCGACGTGAAAACGTTTTTTTACAACTTTTAACTGTATCACAAAAGATGCGATATTGGTGACAAACGTGACTCACAATTTCCAAATTTAAAATTGATCAGCATATTAACTCTGAACCTCGAAACCCGAATACAATGCTGCTTACTTATAATAAAACTGTGAGTATAACGAGTTGAAAGATATGCCATACGAAAGCATAGCTTTGTCTAAGCTTTCTTTTAGACAATAGAATAGTGAAGTCCCTATCACATAGCGATAACTGATGAATGTCACTTTATCAATGAGTCACTCAATCATTCATCAATCATTAGTCAATGTGTATAGCTAACCTTTAGTAGAAGACAATGGTAATTCATATCGGAAACTTGTCAAGTAACGATGATGTTGTACAAGTAAGCATAGGTTTAACTGTAACGTTCATATTATAAATTTTACAATTACATTTACCCATAACCGGTTGTCATTCTTTGTCATAGAGTTAAAAATCATTCCTCTAACAAAAATGTTTTGAAGTTAGTTTCTTACTTGTTACAAATTCTCTAATGTGTAGATATCTGTTTCGATGCCGGTATAATTGAATGGGTCGCAATTAGCAGATGCTCGGCGTTCACCATTAGTCAGCGGTGACACGGCAGTGTATAGACGCTAGTGAGGGGCGCAGATGTCGCCGGCGATTGTTTGCAAATAACAAAGTGAGCGAATGGTTCCGCAACAGTTTCTAATTGTGCCACGACAATACGTAATCTAACCGGTCCCATTGGACGGCACGTCGGGCGTCTCTGGAACCGCAAAATATGTATAGAGTAGGGTGTGAGCTCAAGCTTTATATTTATGACTATATTTTGGGTAAAGAGTCTAGGTTAGAGACTCGTATCTGTATATTGATTTTCAATGTAAATTACTAGAATGGACAATACACATACATGCAAATGTGAAAACAAATATAAAGTTCGATCACTAGACAGTCTGTCCTCCTTATTTAGAACCCAAGGTACCGTGTGTATAAAGAAAATAACGATGGACAAAATATATGTAATATAATAAATAAGGAGCGACTCCACGACACTTATGTTCTGCACCCCGTGGGTCCTGAATCGCCAGGTGCCATAGCGAACAAATAAACCCGCGTTGGCTCTCTCGCGCGCCAAATTGCCCGTGTCGCGATCTGACGCACTACTAAGGGTTCCGTTCACGTGTAAAATCTCTTCAATTTACACGCTACAATTTAACCCGTCAGGGGTTAACACCCGGTAACATAACACTTCTAATGTTTAATGTGCGCATTTAGTTTTATTTTCTACATTATTCGTAAATAGGCTTAAGTAAAGCCGCGAATCGTTTTACAAATAACCTGCAGTTACTTTACTATAATTATGTATTGCGGTTGCAGTATAATTGTTTAGATATTTCGTGTTCACTATTTGTTTTTGTTTACCTTAAAACACAGGATTTCATATCGCTAATGTTGATTACCTGAAACAAAAACAAATGTCATTAGTCATTAACGTTAATAGGAATACCAAGTCCTCAATATACATATAACAAATAATTTACTTTGATAAATACTGGGAGTACTTAACCCTAATTCTACGTCATTTCCGTTTTCGTGTATCCAGAGGCCCCGAACGTACGCCAGACAGGACGTTAATTAGAAAATTATGTGGGAAATTATTAATAGGTCCGCCGTGTACCCGATTAGATAACAAACTAGTCCATTAGTGGACAAGGATAAAGTCTCGATGAGCCCGGAACCAAACGGTAATAAAGACTGTGGCTATTGTTTTAAGGTCTACAATGTATTTGATGAGGCGACTTCAAAAAGTCCTTCGTGCATCGGAGGCGAGATAAAGCGGTAGCGAACAATACGTTGAGCGTCGCCGTCGGTCTGGGGGCGGGTTTGACGCGTGGTTGAGGAATGATCAACCGCGTGGAAATGACGACTTAATGGATTATATGTGTCCGCCGACACCAAGATAAGTGTCGCCCCGGTATCGGGTCTGTCGCCGGAGATTAGGCACCGAAATTACAAAAATTAATAACATAATGGAAATCGACTACGGAATGATTTTACACACCGATGGAGTTATCCGATAAAACGAAATAAAGTCGACGCTGTATATGTTACTGAGGATATTCAACTTTATTCACAGGAGTCACTTCATATGCCTATGTTTTTATATTTGTTTGTAAATAAATAAATAAAGTTTTTGTAAGTCATATCGACCTTTGAATATGACTCGTCTTTTGCTCTACTAGATGCAATTAAGATTTGAATATTCCAGGTGAATCATAAGCTATAGTTACCCACATCAAAATCAAAGTGTGCCCACGCAAACAATCCGGCACCCGGACAGTTGCGTGTCGACATGGAGTACGATAAATTGAATACAGAAAATTTGTTATAACGGCTGCTGGCGACCCTCAAAATATGTATTAAATAGCCCCACAATAACCAACGATTTACCGTCAATCTGTTCTTTTATAAACATAGCACAAGAAACGCCTCGCCACTTATGAAAAAAGTCGAAGGAGAGATATCCCGCTGGCCTTTTGTGGTAAATGTCTCTAGGCGCGATCTGGACAAACTACCCGTGGGACTTTGTGTGATATATCGAGGCGGTGTCATGTCATGGTGGTGGGACGAACGCGATTCCTATTACAAAGCCATTTAAGCTGTTTACATAAAGGAGGTGAGATGCGAATTCTATGGCCTCGACTGGTGCGATTGCAAATTTTCCGCTTCTCGCGTGTCAAAGGAGATAATTTATTGCAATTGAGATATAGCAGGCGCCTCGGGATCGAGGCCACAACACCTCGCATAAATAGTGCCGCGCGACGGACGCGCCACGTCCTCCTATCATCCCGACAACAAATAAAATTATGATCATGACCATTTATTACACGAGATTAAGAAGAATATTTATCGCAAACTAAACTACAAGTATAATATTCATTACTGAAATTAAATAATTAAAACTGGTTAGGGTTGTAGAGATTCATTTTTATGTGTAGTATGTGTACAAAAACAGTGAGTGGGTGTTGTGTTCAACAACTTCAATTATTCTTAAACTATTTTGTTTAAGAACATACGTGTTATGTAAACCCTAAATAATCAATTCTTAATTTTAAAAGCTACCGGTAACCACATGATGCGCTATTGTTGTTCAAGTGATTTACTTGCTACTACTAGGCGATGAAGAAAATTCAGGGCACGTTCGTTAAATTTTTTGCACAAAAGCAGGTGTGAATAAGGTTAACAATTAGTAACAAAGCGGATACAATAGAAACAGATGCGTCTCGCCTACATAAACGGCCAAACCATACAATTTGAAGTGGTATCTTATTGTAACTTAAACAGCACAGTTACTCAGTTAGGTATCCGAAAACTGAAATAAAAATAGCACAGAATAATAACACGTAAGGAATAAACCTTTTAAGTTATTCGTATAAATCATGAAATTAATCTAATATTAGTCCCGTCCACAATTTGTTAAATCAAACGGCGTTGAACAAATTGGCGGCTACACAAAATGCATAATGTGCAGATGTTTAATTTGATAAGAGGTTTTGGGGCTCAACGGTAGAAATTATTTAAAAATCGTTTAACAGAATTAAAGGGTGATTCGGTTGAGGATACCTGGAAAGGGCAATTTTGTTCGACAACTAATATGCAAAGGAATCAAAGCTCTCGCGTGCCTAACGCAGAAAACATTTAGGTAGGAAATTAAATCAATGGTATTTCCTACCGTCTTAGTATTTTAAATATTATTATAGAGCCTCAAAATTACTCAAACGTTTAGGTGTCCCTCGGGCATGATACTACAGGATATTTTATAAAAATCCAAATGATAAATCGATTGATATATTATTGGTCAGTTATTTCACATCAGGAGTGATGTTATTCTACAGAAATAAATAAGAGTTTATTATGCTACATAAGAAAACAATCAACATCTAATCCTAGTTCACGTTTTCTTACGGCATTCCCTACGCTAAATATTATATCAAATAAAAATCATCCAGATAACTTTAAATTTAAAAATAAATATCGTCCCCTGTAGGTTGATGCTATGCATTAGGTAGTTAAAAGTGTGGTACATGTCAATATTCGTGTTACAGTGTTTGTATTATTTAGTTTATAGCTAATAGATACAAATTTATACCTACATTTCATTATATCTAAAAAATAAAGGTCCAAGGTCAAATAAAGTAAAAAAGTAAAACCTATCTAAATTGTAAAAAAGAAAAGAAATTGCCATGTTTATAGTATAAGGATGTATTAAAGAGACGGATGGTATGATTAACAAATACCTACCATTATTTTCATTAGCGATGGTGAGTAAACAAAATGTCAACAGTCATCAAATGTCTGCAGTACAATTCTATCAACGGGAGTGTTAACAAGCAGTGACTGTAGCAGTGCGCCCGCGCACTACCTGGCCAGCTGCCTCGAGTCCCCACCAAACTATGCGCGTCTTGCCCCGCAACCATCCCTCTGTCTTGCTCACACACACCGTATCAAAGCTTGCTCGAACACCACAAAAAGCGGTTTCGTTCTATGGTGTTGTGTGCCACATGTCTCTGTGTGCGTTCAGTGTATTTTTCTGACAAGCTCTGTGGCAAAACCGATAGAGCTAAACGGGAAACAATCTCCAAGGCGCTTACTACGTTTTAGCTCTGGGCGTGAATTTACCTGTTGGAACGCGTGAACCGGCGCGGCCTTGTGCGCGAGCGCACCGCAGGTTCGACTGCGACTCAGTTCCACCCCAGACCTCTGCGTGGTCGCTCGCGTCACGTGCACCACGACTCAGTAGGTTGCGGGCGCACGATCCCGTCCAATTAGTGTTCTCGCGAGAAACGAGTTAAGTGGCCGGTTCGACTAGTGAAGTACTCGACTGTGAGTCGAAATGAAATGAACTAGTGCGTCAATGATGCGATGTTGATGTGGAATATTAGTGCGAAACGATGATAAATAAAACTATGTAATAAGTGATACCAGTGAAACAAAACAATGTACCTCACACGGTTTTCGTGCGTCTTTTTGGTGCTGAGCACCTCACTAACGGTAAAGGGTGCATCTTTATCAGCTGGTACACGGTACCAGGCTCCTGATGAATGCGGCTGGATGACGGATTACGACGGCTCAGGAGTTGCGTTACAGTGTAGATTAAGAACAATTAACAGCGAATTGGAAAACACCAATTTCAGTGCAATTCAACCACATCCAACCGTCAGGTTGCGCCTTGAATGCAGCGATGCACTATTCTTCCAAAGCTCACTTGCCCCGGGTAGTTTCCGCCAGTTGATTGAACTCCGCGAGCTTACTATTGAGTATTGCAAGATTGGAAACCTTTCCGATAGCGCATTCACAGGTTTACGCGAATTAAGAAACCTGACCATAAGAACACACAATACAGACTGGTCAACAATGTCACTGGAAATAACTCCCAGTGCTTTTTCAAGAGATGTTCAAAACTTAGAACGATTAGATCTTAGTGAAAACAACATGTTAGTCTTTCCAGAAGGAGCGTTATGCACATTGAGGAACCTGGAATATTTGAATATGACTGGTAACAGAATGAGGGACATAAGTCATTTTCAATTCTCTTCGGCACACCGACATCCGACGGAAAAATGTGGTGATAACCTACTTGTTTTGGATCTATCACGAAATGTTATAGACACCTTGCCACCAAATCTCCTGTCAGGATTAAGAAGACTGCAAAAATTATATTTTCAAGGCAACGGACTGAATTCAATCGCTGACAGAGCTTTAGAAGGTCTTATCTCATTAACTACAATAAGATTTTCCGATAACCAACTTACCAGTTTACCACCAGAACTATTCAGCGACACAAAAGAGTTGAAAGAAATATACCTAAACAACAACACAATAACAGTACTAGCACCTGGATTATTTAGCGATTTGACTCAACTTCTTGTGCTAGATTTATCATTCAACGAGTTAACTTCAGACTGGATCAACACTTCCACCTTCTCTGGATTGAAAAGACTGGTGTATTTAGATTTCTCACACAACCGAGTGTCAAAAATGGAAATAGCACTATTCAGAGATCTACATAACCTGCAAATATTAAAAATGCAGGACAATTTTATTGAACACATTCCAGAAAATGTATTCAGCTCGCTAAGCAATCTGCACACATTAACATTATCAAACAATAGACTTACCAGTATAGAGAGCTATGCCTTTATGGGCTTGCAAGTGCTATCAGTTTTGTCTATAGACAGCAACCGCATATCCAAAATACACCCACATGCACTACAGAATTGTTCTTCGTTGCAAGATTTGCACATCAATGGAAACCGGCTCGATGAAGTGCCTCTTGCATTGAAAGAAATTCCTCAATTAAAGACACTTGATTTGGGAGAAAATCTAATAGTCAGCATAGAAAACGCATCGTTTATGACAATGGAACAAATGTACGGGCTCAGATTAACCGAAAATAATATTGGAAATATCAGTAAAGGGGTTTTTGACAAAATGACTTCCTTGAAAATTTTAAATTTATCAAGAAATAAAATCCACAAGATTGAAGCTGGCGCATTCGATGCAAACGTCAATTTACAAGCAATAAGACTAGATGGAAATTACTTGACAGACATCGGTGGACTTTTCGCAAAATTACCTAATTTGGTGTGGTTGAACATTTCTGATAACCGATTGGAATGGTTCGACTATGCAATGATTCCAACTGGATTGCAGTGGCTGGATATTCACGCTAACAGGATCGCCGAACTTGGAAATTATTTTGAGATTGAATCACAATTATCGCTCAGCACTTTCGACGCCAGTTCCAATAAGTTAACAGAAATAACTGGAAGTGCTATACCCAATTCTGTGGAAATGTTATATTTGAACGACAATCTAATCTCTAAGGTACAATCGTATACATTCTTTAAGAAGCCAAATTTAACGCGAGTAGATTTGTATGGAAATAAAATCACAAGTTTGGACCCAAATTCTTTGAGAATATCGGCTGTACCACAGGATAAAACGGTACCAGAGTTTTTTATAGGTGGTAACCCGTTGGAATGTGATTGCACGATGGATTGGTTGCAAAAAATCAATACCGGAAACAGAGCTAGAACACAGCCAAAGTTGATGGATTTAGACAGCATAAACTGTAAACTGCTTTATAGTCGTGGAAATGCTCAAGTGGCCTTGATCGAAGCTGCCCCTCACCAATTTTTGTGTAAATATGAATCTCACTGTCACGCACTATGCCATTGCTGTGACTTTGATGCTTGCGACTGTGAAATGACTTGTCCTAACAACTGCACTTGTTACCATGACCCATCATGGTCGGCAAATGTTGTTGACTGCGCAAACTCTGGTTACGTCAATACGTTGCCTGAAAAAATACCAATGGAAGCCACAGAATTATACCTTGACGGTAACGATTTAAAAGTATTACCAAGTCACGCTTTTATAGGCCGTAGAAAGTTGAAGATCCTGTATTTGAATGCATCCAGTATTGAAACGATCCACAATAGAACGTTTAATGGGCTTAAAGAATTGGAAGTATTGCATTTAGATTACAACAGCATTTCAAACCTCGAAGGTCAGGAATTTGATGGGTTAGATAACTTGCGAGAATTGCACATAAATAATAACAAAATCAAACACATAGGCAAGGAAATGTTCAATCACATGGCGCGTTTAAAAGTATTAAACCTACATCATAATAGACTTGTTACACTGACGGTGTGGAAAATCAATCCTGCGATAACGGAAGTTACATTATCGTTTAATCCTTGGTCATGTGACTGTGAATATACTGAAATGTTTCGAGAATGGACAAAAAGAGTAAACTCAATAACGGATCTTTCTGATATCACATGCATCTACTCAAAAGGAAACACAACAGATATGGTGGTTTATAATGAAAGCATGTTCACGGACCCAGAATCTGGATTTAAAATAGCAAGCGAAAACGGAACTCTGTGCACCGGATTACCAAGTATCAATAACAGTATTAACGGTAACTTGACTGCTACACGGACAATAATTACCAATGAAGAGGTCCAGGATTACATACCACTCCTCGTTGCCACTTTGGGGTGTTTCTTATTTGTGTCGCTAGTGAGCATGATTATATTCATATTCAGACAAGAAATGCGAGTTTGGTTTCATTCAAAATTCGGAGTGAGACTATTTTACAGAGCGAGTGACAGTGAAGACTCAGAGAAAATGTACGATGCATTTCTATGCTACAGTTCCAAAGATGAAGTTTGGGTTACTGAAGAGCTTGCATCTACGTTAGAGCGCGGTGACCCTTCTTACAAACTTTGCCTACATTACCGCGACTTATCCGCCCACGTGACAGAGAAGATAAGACAAGCTGTTGAATCTTCACGTCGTACAATCATGGTGCTCAGTGAAAACTTTCTAAGATGTGAGTGGGTGCGTTATGAGTTAAAATCGGCTCTGCACCAAGTACTAAGGGACCGGCGAAAAAGACTGATTGTAGTGTTATTAGGTCAAGTGCCTCAAAAGGATTTAGATCCTGATATAAGACTGTATTTGAAAACCAATAAGTGTCTCAAAGCGGATGATCGGTTGTTTTGGGAAAAACTTAAGTTTGCGTTGCCTGATGTGCGCAGTAATCAAAGATGTCGAGGAGTTCCGAGCCCAGTGGTTGGCGGTGGTTTGCCCATGCACCGACACCATCACGCGAGGAACCACCTGGGCATGCTGCCGCAGCCGCCGGTGCACGGGGCGCACCCTGTGCTTCCTCCACACCCCTCTCATACTTCTCACCAAGTGCCACCTCGTGCGTCTCCGCGCACAATGTCCGTCCATGTGTAAAGTGTTAATGAACTGCTTAAATCTGACTCTTAGTGAACAGTGATTTCTTACGCAAAAAGTGATGAAAGACAAAAAACTGAAGTGACCGTGATGTTTTATAATTGTGATGGCTAGTCGGTTAGCATGTATGAACTGTACATAATTAAATATACTTGTAGTCATAATAGTGTAAATATGCCTGGTTTTGTATATATATATTTTGTTTAAATAATAAGCTTACTTGACAAAAAATATCATAAAAGAATGTTAGTTTATAAAATGTTTGTTGTAACAACTCTGTTGTAATCACAATGTCTGTCATATTATGTGATCTGAGCTTAACTAAATCGACGTTAAAATAATTAGATGTGTATGAGTTAGGCCTATTTGGGCTGTGTTTGTTGGGCAAAACTTGCCGATTACTATTAACTAAAATGGCATGATTGCCGAAATCTGTGATAAAATTAGATATAGTTAGCGTTCATTTAATATCACATTAATGTATATTTTGTATTGTAGTCTGAACTAAAAGAATATTTATTGTGGAAAACACAAACTCAAAAATCATAAAATTGGAAAAAATATAAATAAAAAATAAAATGCAATTCAATTATAATAAGTTTTTTATATTGTCTATGGGAAGACATACCCAGATCCTTAACAAACAATCTAAGAATATACCTACACACACCTACGAACATTACAATAAACACTATATTTTCCTTTAATTATGACCGAAATTAATAATTAAGTACGTTAACGATTCTTTGCTTATGTACATTTCGGTGTTAGATTAGATAGGTACACACTTGTTATTGATTTAAGTATATTTACGACGCCAAAGTTAATATCATAAACAGTAAACATATTTTGCTGTCGATCCGAAAAATGGTACCCAATAAATGTTTCCTAATTCTTATTATTAGAAATATATTTCCTATTGGCATATAACAAACTGCACTTAGCTTATTAGAAATTAACGAATACATAAATTAAAACATAAAATTATTTTCTTATAGAAAAATATTATTAGAATCTTTAAAACAACAACAATGTAGGTATTATCATTTGCCTTTTTGTAAATATGTAAATACAAAATATAATACATATAAAACACCCACAAAAATACAATACAAACACTTATTGTTCATCATATTATTATAAATATTTGGGTACTATGCTATACATTTTGCTCTTCACTGTAGGCATTACGTAGTGTACCTGGTTTTAACAGAAATAGAAATATCAAAAATACTTAAATCGTTAAGACGCTAGGTTCCCACGCACATTAATCTCGAAACCATGTAACACATACCTACTATACATTTCTTAACTACGTGTGAATTAAATACTATGTAGTGAAATAGGTTGATATTAACATAGGACAAACACAGCAATTAGCAAGAATGTGCAGAATGAAGCGGATCCTACGCAGAAACTCTATATTCCGTAAGTAATACTTTATAGTGTTAATGCTATTACAGGCAAATTGTTTACACAAATTGCGCTATTGTGTTAATATGACAATAATTACCAAATTACAGTAACTAAATAAGTGAAAGATCGAATTGGCAGATTAAATAACAAATGTGGTATGGAAGGTATGAATGAATCGATATTAAAAAGTAATTAATGCTACACCACATAATAAGCTTGATAATTAATTATATCATCTTCATTCCTATTCATATTTTATTAATGTTCATGATATGATTAAGTGACTGGCTCCGTTGGTATGGATGGAATAAAACTTAGTGTTTCTAATTAGTAATCAATATAATTTTAGCAAAACATAAAAATCAATAATACATAATATAAACAATAAACACCTAGGAACATTAATATTTACAGTTACAAATTACATATTTTACATCTTTTGCAATATTATTTACAACAATACACATATTCTGATATCAATAACAACATGACTGTATAGGATAATATTGCACACAGCTCAACATTCCATCGAAATGAGAACTCATAGCTATACCGACTATACGTACCTAAGTGAGTAGGCGTGAGCATGCGAAGTTTTTTGCCACAGGATCTGTGGAGATCCGGCCGACGACCGCGGCCCTTCAATCTGAGGTAACGAGCCCTTGCCTCACACCTAAGCAGGCGCGAACGAACCAACTGACTCGGCGCTCGAACAAAAGGATACCGCATTTACACCTTGTACACCGAATGGATTTACAAGCGTTTTACAACCATGGGCTTTGATTTTATTGTTGCAATTCATTATTGATGGGGCTGCTGAAATACACTCATGAAGTTATAAGTATTTAGTTACTAATACATTTTATAATTTATATAATTATTACCTACTCTTCCATATGTGTGTCAAAGAGTACATGGATTGATTCCAGTATTCCAATAATTGAAAGTCTAAGTGAAGGCTTTTGGCTAGTATGATGATGATTCCAATAAGATTAATATTTCATCGTAATGTATATTCTAATCCTCTAAGAGTCTAATTCAAGCTGTTATGAGAATTTCATAAAAAAAAATCACAAAATCACTTTTGAAGATGTAAATCAAACTCAGAGCCTCTTGCTAAGCAGTTACAATGCGACCAGTAAGCTATACAAATTATTATTTATTTTGTGGTTTCGGTAAAAATACTCAGTTCTCTTTATTAACGATCCATTCCTGGATATTTTAGCTTCAATATAATAATAATATAATACTGTAATAAGTGGGAATAACAGTGGTTGATTAAGAATCGCAACTGCTGTAAATAATGGTAGCTTGAGCAGAATAAGTCGAACACTCATAATACAATACTTCTCATACTTAGTTGTATTAAATTTTCTTTTCCATCTAATTCAATGTCTTATAAAAATACAATATTTCATTTGAGAGAGTATTATATTTCTAATAGGTTAGGTCAAGGATCTTGGTGTATTGAGTTCGTATATCCATGCAGCCATCCATCTTCGAGAGGGTAACGCTCTCCGCGGTTGCAGACCCTACGCAATCGCATGCTGCGGTCAACGAGGACCAACTGACTTCAAACCTAACTAATAACGTGAAGCAAATGGAACCCGGCCGAGAGAAATTTTAAATGTAATACTTGATATTATAGGAAATATTTGTGCTTATTGAAACTCTTGGATACTAGCTGCAATTTACAAAAATATAATAAAATTCATAACAGTTGCAAATGATATTGATAGAACAGATGATATTTTCTGAAAACATCGGTTTAATTGTCTGAAGACAGTGTATCTGAACTTGAATCTGTCTGATCTTTTCCACATTTCAGACCTAGATAAGGCAACGCCGAACATTACATAGACGGTGTAGCGACACTTAGGACATGTTGCAACACCTGATAAGTTCTCGTTGAATTATTTATTAGACAGATAATTTCATACAAATTTTGGTCTCTTTTTGAATTTATCCAGCGGATAGCATTTATCCAGATGTGGAGAAACAGACCCTCAGTGTAAAAAAAATGTTAAATTAAGTAAAATGAAGAATTATAACAAAGGGAGGATTATAGAACAAGTGAAGGAAAAAGTGGGAATCAGGCCGTATCAAGAGGTCAAACATAAGGCGGAGGAAAGAACTGTAGTTTTTGCTACACCGGCAATATCTGAGATCACAAGAAGGCAAAATATAAAGGACATGTTTCATTTTTGTATGGGATGAGTCCCATACATAACCATAACCTGTACCTTTCAGAAAATCTGGGAAACAAACCCCTGAATAGAATAAAGTATCATTTTTTACATAGTATTAAGTGGATTTTATGCACATAATTAAAATTAAATAAATAATTTGACGTTTGACAGGTTGTAGAGATGGCGTTTCCATAAACTATAAACCTAGAAACTCTTTAACTGAATAAGGAAAACTTACCTTTAGGAGTTTTAGGGTATTTTCAGACCTTTTGGGTGAGGTAGTAATATATAAAATGGATAATAAGTCATTTGATATTAATTGTGAACAGAATGTCAAACAAGATGCCATTTTGAATTTTTCGTTTAGAAGTAGACTCCAGAAAAGCAGTTACTTCTATATTTTTTTAACGATGAAAATGATCATGATCATCATTTGCTTATATTTACTCGAAAATGTTGTTTAGGAAAAAAGTAATTATTACATACTACAAGAAAACCTACTTTTCATACTTAATGTCGATGTGATACTACATTTTAAATATTTTTATGTGACATGATTTCTGAACGAAAGCAGACTAAGCAAACTGTAAGACGCCATGTTGAATAGAATTATGGCAATAATTGAAAAACTATTATTTTTTGTACACAACAAATCAGGATTTAATTCACAAAATAATATTTTTCCGAACTTCGTGGTATTTTTTCCTCTTTTTCAATAAATGTACATCTTATGGCCGAAAATGAAACACCTCCTTTATGTATCTTTTTGAATTTTTTAAGCAGTTTCCATGCTAAGCTTACAAGTTATTTTTAATGAAGGAAAAAATCGGCGGGCCACCTCCTTTATGTTCAAAGAATAACAAGTTTTGTACAAAACATAGTTTCCTGTCACACTTAGTGTTTAGGGATCTATTCGCATATTTTCGCAGTGTCTTCTCGTGTCTGCATACGACTGGCGCCGGCTATATGCAAACGCATGTCAAGAAGTGTGACAGACAATAATTAAACTTGTCAGTAATTTAACAAGTCCATAATTTTCAAATTCGCGATGTCCGGACTTGTCAAAATATGTAATTACATACTTCAGTTTTTTAAGTTCGAACATACTTAACTGTCAGTTACGGGTGTCAGTAAACATGTTCTAGGTATACAAACAATGAGAAATCGCAGCCTCAAGTAGGTACAAGTCGCGCTCTCAGTCACCAGCATCCATAAATTAAACTAGAGAATAACACACAGGTGAAAAAAAATAAAACGCGACTCCGCTCTGTGTACAACATTAATCAGAGCTCTGAGAAGGCGTAGAGAATTTATTTTACGATTGTTACAGCACCGATGAAACGTTAAAAATGCTGTCGGAGCTATATTGAAACATTCGATGCATTGTTCAAGCCCGATTGAGTCGATAACGCACCGCGGTTCCGACTTATAGTCCCACTATAGCACCTTGTTGATTTTCTAACGTAAACTGTCGGATAGGACCCGCCCGTAACTAGTTTCTTTTTTTATTAGTACTGGTTTAGTGTAGAACGGAACGCGACTTCGGATCGATCGTACGATTAAACCACGAGATATCATAATCACCGGTCTGTGCGTTTATCGAAAGTATAATCGGAGAGCGGCAATAAATTTGTCTCATTTTAATATCCTAGAGCGTGTAATGTTCCGCCATAACCGTTCTCGATGTTTGGACTTAAATCTCATTAGAGGTGCGAGGGGAAAAAACCCGGCTCAGTCCGCCCGCGCCCGACATACGAAAGAGTTCAACGCAGTGCCGGCACCTCGCCCGTATCCATAGGCGTTATTATTGATGTGCATAATTATAATAAAAGTAGCATTCTATTTTTTAAACTATCTGAACAACAATAATTATCGCATGATTATGTAGATCTACCTACTTGTTATTAGTAGGTGCTTAGGTATTTTTTATTTTATAAAATTATCCCTCAAAAATGTATATTTTCAGTCATCTTTTTACACCTATGTTGTATCCAGGCTGATGATCAGAATTTTACATAATTTAAATATTAATAATGCCAATAGGTCTCAATATATTTTAGTGTGACTTAAAAAACGTATCCACTATAGTTTTTATAAAACGATATGCAATAACAACAGAAACGATTCACAGTATTCCTGATATCAAATTAACCTTTTTTGACGGCTCGTTAAAAAGCGGTACTGTTAAAACATAACGGTACACCGAAAGAAGTTCGCAAAATCAGCTTCGGCGGTGTTGACTAAACGTTAAGCTTCACTATAAATATGAGTGTTAATCTCTCTCGTTAACGTTATGAGCTCCAACCTGTTATTTTGTACTGCTATTACGAAACCAAACAATATCACGTGCTGGTTTAAATGTGTTCCGTTGTGACTCACCAAACTAACGATCTTCATTGGACGCGAAACAATTTTGACGCAAATTATACGCTGTTATAAGCAACAACGTTAATTAAGTTGCCCGTATGAGATTAATTTGATTATCAAATTCTTATTTCAATTATGTTCACAGGCAGTTATTATTTCAACGCAGCTATTTGTTTTAACTATGTATCTTGAAATTAACGGATAATAATCTGGGCATGTCGTGAGACGTGTAATGTACTTTGCATTAACCTCTTTTCGACATAAAAGCTACTACAATTATGAAAATGACTACAGACCTATCACGTGTTGTGTTGTAACTGGACCGTAATATCTAATAAACTCAACATGTTGAGTAACTTACAGCTAAATTTATGGATTATTAACTAGGTGCTCAGTAAGATTTTGTAAGTATAAAAAATACAGATAAGTTTTTAAACATATGTATTAGGTACGCGAGTTTTAAGAAACTAAGTGATGGTATGAGTTTAACCATTTTAACCAACAACACACATTCACACACAATTTCTTCCAAAAAAACTATAAATTAGTAAAATTTCCAAATTTTTTATCCATCAAGACAAGATTCCAATAAGTATTGTTACAAGCACAAAACAATCGAATTCTTTAAAGAAATATCAATCTATAAGACACGAGTTAAAGTAATATCGCAGAACTCGCAAACATAATGGATTCAATGTCACATCAAAAATTGCATTTCTATTTATAAATAATTCATAATAAAAACCATTTCAATTGAAACATGAAACGATTTGATACATGAATTCGTCATGCCTTGTTACAATGGTCCGAACATTTCCCGCCTAAACAAATGTAGTGGACGCAGCGTAAAACGACCAATAGAATCGCTTTGTTTGCTCTTAAGTGGTTCGAGAGTGGTTACTTTAATTACTTATTGATAGTATTGATACCCACTCGACTCGGTAAGTGTATAAAGCTGGTGTTCAACGAATGAACCTGCCTAAAACATCTGTCACCGTTATGTCATAGTATCCACCTACAAAGTTATGTTATGAAATTAATGGACACTGTAATTAAATACAGCAATTGGAAACTTTTTAACGATAGAACCATAAAAAAGTTTAAAGTGCACTGCACGAAATAGTACTACGGCTAATAACGTAAAAAACGTTTGCAGAATGCGCCACAATCTACAGAGCAACGGAAACAAATAATGACAAATTATGTGTGCTCTAGGTACGTTTTATAATTTATCTGGAAACAGAAGAGAGTTATCTGGAATCTACCTTAGAACTGTTGAGATTGTATTTCAATCCCGAACACAGCATAAAGGCTGACTTGGCCGCGTTTTTATTAGTTTGGGTGGTGTGTACCTATCTATTGTAGCTAACCATTTCATATACAATGTTATGTAAGTGAAACAATGAATTTGCAGCAGTACAGGATCTACTATAACGGTGTTTGGAATCTATACCTACGCACTTTTGTTTTTCCATCAGGCGATATTTAAATTACGTGGTAGAGTCTACCACGCACCAGGGATAATGGTGACTGGTGGTTTTAACTGGAGTTGTTTTGCTTTCTTTCTTAAATAACAACCAATTCGCAATAAAACCTCATTGTAACAAACTTTTTAGTACCTACAATTATGAAACAAAAATAAATCAAGCTCGGCGAAACTTCTCAGATACTTCCACACCTTCCCAAATCACAGTATCCCCAATGGTAACAAAATAATTGGTTGCCGCAGGTTTAAACGAGTCGCTCGATATACTATAATGGTTAGAAGTATTTAACGGTGAGATAAAATCTTAACAAAAGCGATTTGGTTAGCCGTCTTGTTTTGGTACTCACATACCACACATATGCATCTATACACCAATCTAGCATGGATCGTCCAGTAAAATTGGATCCCTAAATCTTGAATATATTGTTCCTCATGGGTCTGCAAGCTCACGAAGAGCAGGCGGAGTAAGGTGTCATTATAAAATGGCTGTAGTGTAAATGTATTGACCCCGGCTGCGTGCCGCGAGTGTCGGTGCCTCGTCTATGATATGTAAATGATAATTGGTTCCCGAATAGAAAACGTTCTGTTTATGTTGCTACGAACGTTCGGGGAGCAAGTGTCGATAATAATTTTAATCCGCCCATACCGTACACTTTGAGTGTAATTATGTGATAAGATTGTGTTAATATTTTTATTTGTTTATGAGACGATAATGCCAACACGTTACAGGTAAGTGAAGAGTAATTAATGACACCAAAGCACGACATATTTTATTTATTTCGTAATAAAAGTCAACCACCTTGCCAGTTAGTTCATGGGAACACATATCATACAAAGTAACGTGATAACTAAGTAGGTATTATGAAAGTTGACAATAATGTATAAATAAAACAAAATTAGACGACATAAGGCATTGATTTAATACAATTACAATGGACAAACAATAAAACCCAAATAAAATTATAAGCTCTTTGTGTCTCCACATGCTGGGACTATACCTAAACCCCTAACAATACATTAGAGAGCAAACTCATTTCTTACACAATCAAATAATCCGGCTCAAATCTATGTCGTCAGCATTTCACCCGGGGGAGCAGGCGCGTCGAGGCGGTGGCGACCGAGCCAACCTTTTGTCGTGAATGTCACGCCACTCGAATTATCCGAGACGCTTTTACTCATTAATGGACGGTTTTATTTGCTCTTATTTAATTTAGCATTTATTCAATCTGCCCCCGGCGCGATACGTGTTGTGTGCCGTGCTCTTATTTCGTTTGCACCTTTTGTGACAGGGCTCATTGAGGCCGAGGTGTCGGGATGTGTTCCCGCGGCTCGCGGCTCACTTTACATGTACAACTCCGGCGCCTTTCATCGCGCACAAAGCGTAATTGAATCCCACAGAATCCTACGCAGGCCGTAAGATTTAATAGGGCATTTAAACACTCGCATTGGCCATTGTGAGACGGTTTTGTATGCGATTATTCATCGCAAAACCACAACGCAGCTAGCTTTCCACGAAAGCGCATTGCATGTGTTAGACTAAGTGCGGCATGAAATGTACCCCCCGGTTCCACAAACACTGCACACGCTAAAACACACATAGTTGGCGTGGCGAATCCAACCACACTGGAATATTATTTTCTTAATGTAATTGTTAATAGTTGCAGTAATTTTCTACAACGAGAGACAGGAATTAATTTTAAGAGTAAAGTTGTGTTGGCGTAAGAAGAACCCTCGGGCGCTGAGGCCTGCTTGTACTTGTATAAATTTAACTAAACGTCAGAGCAGCTTAGTAGTGGTGTAACAACGAATAGGAACTAAACGTGTGGACTGAGCGCCGCCGATGTAACATGACCTACCGTTTCTGCGCATAACAACTTTCTAGCTAGAGTGTTGCAGCGAAGGAACGGAGTTCTCGTATAAATGGGCGCGTCAGTCAGCTCGTAAAATTGGAAATGGATCCTCGTAAATCGGCGATATTGAGTCGAGTCGCAAATTGCAGCGCGTACGCGGCCGCGCATTCGGGTTCTTGATCAGACCGAGGTGCACAACACATAGGTATACCTATGCGCTTTTCTTAGGAAAGCTCGTAAACTTCGATTCAATGAAACAATAAAAATAATATTGTAAAAGATTGTAATACTATTTTATGGCCAGCAAATCGTATGGTATTTGCTAAAATCAATTAAATTCATTTTACAACTCGATTAATATAATTTACGACGACTTTATCTGCGAAACGGACATTAATTTTTGGACATAAATGGCAAAATTAATTATTTTTAAGGAGTACTTCTCTCGTCCGTTTTGGTTAGTTCTTTTATCATTTTAAAGTTCATCAATAACTCAAAATACCTATTAATAACAATGCAATACTTATGTTTGACATAGGTACGTGTAACGCTATACTATTGGTAAGAAGAAGCTTGTAGGTGGGCGGTGGTGGGATTGCATAAATTAACTTGTCATAAAAGCTTTAATGTGCGGCTAACGAAACTAAACAGCGTATTGTTTCCGTCAGTTCAGTAGTCAGTTCAAAATCTATAAAAATACATAGGCTAGTCGGTCCATGTGCCACCAATAAAAATGCAATATCATACATCGATCAGGTGGTACGGAGGGCCAACAATGGGCAGGCCATTGTGGACTGCTATCTAATCGTAATGAATATAAATTTTCAGATGACATTTACGATCGGTGCGCGCCGTGATACTGCATCTATATAAACGTGTTAGATAGAGATTTTAATACACGCACACATTGGCGAGATCAACAATAAAATACTCGGTGTACCGCTGGTATCAATTTGTAGCATCGTCGGCGTAAAATATACCACTTATCTTTCCATTTATCAACAAATATTGTTAGAAGTCAATGTTTCGAGTGAGTCAACTGCGTTTCTCTAGTAGTAAAACAGTTACACGAATACAAAATATTAATACACTATAGACACATATATGGTACTGCAGTTTAATGTTTATAGGTATTTTAATTGTTTTACGAAGATAAACATACGGAATGCCTGATGGTACTCGTGCGTTGTCATCTTAAGGAACTATGCCAAGAAATTTCACTAAAGCTGGACATAACACAATAATATTAGCGCGTTATTGATCAACGGCAGAATATAGGCCTAACCTTATTAGGTGTTTCTATGCTATAGTGTCAATAATATAAGAAAAGACATACATACAGGCTTCCCAAATCAAAACCGCTGCTTTACTCTCTTGCAATGAAAACAAATTGACAAATGATCTGTTTGGGAACTTTTTGACAGGGTACATTTTAGGGATGTCGGTGTCAGTACGATTCTTTGTTGTTAAACCACCTTTTCGGTGTTTTTCAAGTCGGTAAAAAGAGATATCTCAATATAATAAACCAATAGAGGTACTTCTACTGCATACTAGTAAACGGCTTTAGAGGCTTCACAATGACATCGGCTGGCATATAATTTGCTATACACGCGACCTACCATCACAGTCTTCGACGATTCATTCGATATAATGAGAACCTTACTCGCTAAGCTACCGACTGTTCGGCCATTTCTCCTGGAATAACCGAAACACTACGCCGCGTGAATGCACCGGGAAAAGAGTATTATCCAAGTTTCAGTCAGTTCTATCTTATTTGAAAGATAATGTATGCTACACAAGTCACTTTATTATACTTTTATGCCGCACGTAAAATGCATATCCAACAGATATGTTACCTAGTCGTTACAGGTTAGTTCAAATGAGTATAGACCATGGACAGATTTGTCTGTAAGTAACGTTCGTCATATTTAAATGGTTTTTCTTTTCACATTTCTATTTTGATTGTAGTTATCACACTGGTTACAACTGAAGCAAACACGATACTTGAACAATTTTTTAATCTAATTTTAGGTAGTACTAACTCTACACAATATTTTGAATAAACGTCTGTAACTTTTAGTAACATGTCAAAGAGATGCCCTGTCTGTGTACCGCAGGCCATCTTTGACGGCTAAAAAGATATTAATATTAACAAGCTACGTTTATAAATATGTGTAATATTAATTTGCCCACGCGGCACACTGCATTAGAACATCTAGATACGTAACAATGCAAATTAGTGTAGATATCAAAACGGTTGATCGGCGTTCAGTTGGTTTGCATATTGTGTATTGTATGGAGTTTATCTCTTAACATTAATCACTTAAGTCGCACATATAAATAGACCAATAAAAAAATCCGAGGCAAAAACATGGTCTTGATTTTATGTACCGATATGAATAGTGCTTACTCATATCATATGATGATGTATTGAAATCAAATTGCTATCCGGGGATTTTACAGCTTTTTTTCTAAGGCTAAAAACGCAGATTTGTGTATTGGTTCTTATTTTTATACTGCTACTTCGAACACGAAATATGGGTAGGTACTCAATATTATGGTCTCGATAGCTCTCTAGCAAGAATCCAATGAAGTAATATCCAAATATGTGGAGAGTATAAACAAAGAATACATTTAATTCAAGAATTCGACTGGCACCACTGAACTCCAATGGCCATAAAATACTAATTTTAAACCAGACACATAAAGGCCGACACAAACGAGAGTTATGGTATGGCTATAATCGACTCTAGCACGCCATCTCTCATAATGAAGGGATCACGTAACAAACAATATGATACTACATATTCTCAAAATTCTAACAACCGGTTAAATACGTACATAAAATTTAATTACACACATACATATATTAAAATCTATCGAAATGAACAGGCGCGCCGACCAATCAACTATAAAGATGAAATGAGTGACATTTTTTAACATTATGAATAAATTGACAGTGGCGTTATTTAGAATTATCTCAACATTCGTTTGGGAAAAGGATATCAAAATGAGCAAGCTTATAAGTCTAAATCCAAACTAGACGAATCTAACGATAACTGCTATATTCAAATAATTAAACACACCAGATTAAGATGCTTAAAGGATTTAATTTACATGTCAAGAATAATATTTATAAAGATTAGGAGATGATATATATTTGTCAGTTTTACGGCATTAAATACCAATGTTATACGATCATCAAAAAAAAATAGTCGATGCAGAGACGTGATAAATTGTTGTTAGAATAGTGAACTATGACAAACATTAGGTTTGAACAGGCAGCATACCAATCTGGCCGTACTGCACGCCTCACACCAGTCGACGGCACAAAAAGTGACGTCTCATTGATGTATTGACTAAAAAGAAGGCTTCTAGACCGTTAGCTAGTTAACAAAACGATACGACTATTAATCACGCTACGATGACTATCTTAATCTTAACATGCAAGGGGGAAAGTTCCGATGATACCGTAACATGTTTAGTTGCTACCGATGATGGCCAATTTAAAGTACATACTCTACATTTAATCACTTGCTTAAATTAAAACTAACTTTTGTTAATTAAATTTTGCTTTCCATTGGGCGAATAATGCTAAAAAACAATACATTTGATATAAACAATGGAAATTAAATCTAGATAGGTGCAACTTTCCGCGAATCGAACTTCTTTAAATATGTAAACGCAGAACATTAGACCAGTACTTATCGTTATTTAGAATATTATCCAAACGACCGCGTAGGTTATCTCTTAGTTTTTGAGCTAAAAGTTTAAATAAAATAGCTATAAACGGGATGCCCATTCTGTTGTATTGTCCGCATGCAAATAGCCTTATCCTCATAGAGATAAAGCACGGACCGAGCTAAATAAATAGATTAGAATCACAGTCAATTAATTCCAATCTCGTACAAAAAAAATATACAAGCCAATATTATTATCTAAACAGTTATCTTACGATCCACTTCCATCTACCTACTGCATCTCACATGCGTGACCGTTTCAGTGTGAGAGTGACGAAATTTACTGTACGCCAGGCATTGGCACCATTAAGCCAATCCGCTAGCCAATAAGGTGGACACTTGACGTATGCCTTTCCATTAGGTTAGCGCGCAAGAAATACATCACAGCGAGCCTTAATCAAAGACGCGAAGAAACCGACCAAGATTAATACGCGGACACAGGGGAGGAATGCGTAGAATTAGGAATTGGATACATACAAGCCGGACGTATTCATGTAGGAAGAAATGGTACCCGTTCTACAAGTAAGGAGACACCTCAGCTCACAAAGTGTTAGTTTGCATAATTATTATCAGTCTGTCTTTTCATATTATGATGAATTAAGCTAGAAAAGTCTAAATGCTAAAATATCTTGTTTTTTTTTAAATATTTTTTTTTTATCTTAAATTGCACTTGGCCTCAACTCGCCTGATGTTAAGCAACGATGTGATGTACGATGGAGCGCGCTTGCCTAGGAGAAACCGATTCACTCTCATCTTGAAGACACCCAAATTCTAAATCCGGAGAACAAAGATTTCGGCAGTGAGTTTCACAATAGAGCAGTTCGCTTTTTATTTGAAAATTTAGATCCTTTATATTCAAAAACTTTTTACTATACATATCAAGACTTTCATCTCGAATTTTATACACAGAGCGAAGAGTGCAAAATATAAAGTAATATGACCGCGATATTATAAATTTCGTATATCATACCAACACGCCTGTACTCCCCGAAGAGTCAGACAGCGGTTTAATACTGTACAGTTTGACTTAGCTTATTGACATTGAGTAGCTGCTACTGAAGATTTCATAAAAAAAAACTCAGTAACTCTTCGACCTAGGAATCGATCACTAGGCCAAAGAGGAAGGCAGAGAAACAGATTTTTAAAGTAGGTCGAGTAATCAGAGCATTAGCTTCAAGTGCCGCTGTAACTCCAACTCATAATTGAAATATCGCGTGGTCGCCGCACTTTCTCAAAAAAGTTAAAACTTTTCTAACAGCGAGGCAGATGAGACCACAGAAGGGTTAATTAAAACGAATGGACGGTCATTCGCAAGCAGAATGTCGAAGTTTAGCGGATCACCAATTTCAATGCTTTAATATTGTTACAAACTCAGCTCTCGCGTTTCTTTAATTAAAATTAACGACGCAAAACTTTGACAGTCAAACGAATTATTAGTACAGAAGCAAACTTTTAATTAGTTCCGCCTTCTTCCAGCAATACTTTGGTGCATTTACTTGTCTAAAGTAATTTAAATTAATTTGAATTCTTTCTACGGTACGAAGTTTTTACTGTGTAACATCTTCAAAATAATTACCAACAATTACCTGCTATAGTTTTATTTGGTTCACGCATTGAATCATTGAGCTTTCATACAAATACAATAAGATTCTAAGAAAAAATAAACCATTTGATCTTTTCTATAACAACAGGTTCAATCAAAATTGTTATTCACACCAAGGTAATAATAATCCTTAAACATAAATTGCTTGTGGTACACAAGTTGATAAGTTTAAAATTATAAATTTCACGCCGGAAGCCTGCGCGTACAGATCCATGACAATATTTGACAGCTACTAGTATCGAGCATTATCGAATCATGCATGTCTAACTATAAAATTATCGCTCACAAAAGCACAAAAGCTGTAAAAGTAATCATGGAACAATCTAAGACGATGCGAGCTTACGTTTCGGTAGCTTTACGAATTCAATGTAATGATCTTAATTCGCATAATTATTACCACATCATTACTTGTTTGCAGATTACACAACAAGCAACACCAATTACTAAATCACTCGGTTAAAATTGTCACAGTACGTGAATCGTTACAAGTGCATTGGTCCGCATATTCACACCTCATGAAGCCCCGGGGAGTAAAACCGGCTGGTCGGCTCGTTGGCTCGCCACCGAGGCCAGCTTAAGATACCTTTTAATTTGAACACTCTCTACCTCGGCGCCTACGCGCACCGACGTAAACAAATCGTGAGACGAGATCAATGAATATTAAGCAACCACCGAAACAATTTCCAACACCATCTCGAGATAAAATAAATAATACTCTCCAAATAAACACGAGAAAATAAACACTGATTGCTTCATAAATTGTCAAAATGTTGCCATGTGCCAATGAGGTTCGCCAATATTTTTCGAATGGAATAATGAATAACATGAGGCAAATTGGCAAATAAATATGAGTGTTCTTTTTTCAATTTGTTCCAGACATCACATTTCAGAAACTAATTGCAATAATAATAATCTATATTAATATTATAAAGCTGAAGAGTTAGTTTATTTGGTTGAACGTGCTAATCTCAGGAACTACTAATCCGATTTGAAAAATTATTTCAGAATTATGTTGTTCAGGAAGGCTACAAGCTACAAGCAAGCAAGCGAAACCCGGGACGGGCCGGTAGTTTATTATAATGTGGTTGTATAGATTGGAATTACTCAAATCTATATAGAAGCTAAAAATCTAAAAACCTACTGTGACAAATATTGGAAATAGTAATAATAGTATAGTAATGGAACCCACTATGGTGTAAGTTTGCGACTATACGACTATACTTACGTATTATATGTTTTTAATACCTATGTAAATGAAATACAAACTAACATACAATACAAAATTTTTAAGAATTTCTTTAAAATGTTTTTTTTATCAGATAATGTTATGATATCTGCCTCGAGGCGTTCCTCGCTCACAGAAATCGTTTTACTATTGGGTGTTGGTATTTTATAAAATACCGTTAACAAAACGTACATCGATCTTGACAAATTGCTTACGCTCCTAATATCCAGACACCTCAGCCTCCGAGAAGATAGGGGTCTTTATCAACACTTACATCTACACTATGTTTAGATTCCGAGATAACTTGATCGAGTTGATGCGGGGACCGGCGCGGCGCGAGCACCGAACCGCTAGTGTTGCCACCATCGCCACTACCTCGACATTATTTTATATTTGTCCTGGGTACGTGACACTGAGTCACCAACATTAAACAAATTTCTTTATTAATTTTCGAGTGCCTTATAAGGGCATAGGTAATACACGCCATGGTGTTTCACGATCTAATAATTTATAATAAAGTCAAGGAACCGAGTGTGTTCCCATATACAGCCTGTGTCTTATGGATACGAGCTATCGTAAAGGTGTATTTACGGTGTTGTAACTTATTTTTATTGAACACATTATGGTGCAGCGCTATTCTGAAGGAACTAGTTCACAGTGTCGAACGCTCCAGCTTGTACTCGTAGCGACTCTGTCGCACATCAATACGGTGAGCACAATCAATATGTTAATATCTAAGATAAGGCAGCCAGATTCCTAAACATAAAACATATAGTCACCGACGTGGAACAAGAGTAACCCACATTCTTGGGAGATACGATCATAAATAAGGCAATCATCTCACCGTCCGAAACTGTCTTTACAAGACAGTTTCTCGTTGTTATCTCAATTATATGTAAATAGCCTATTCGAAAACTAATCATATGAACCCAATATAATTGCTTGAATATAAAATATTTGAATTAATGTGCGCTTGTTTTTATTAGGTGCGAAACCAGTCTAAGTAGATTAAGCAGGATTTATAATCTATCATGACCGCAGTTACAAGATATTGCGTAAATTCAACATTAAAAAAATAATAGATGTGTTTATACAAATACATATATTGTACATAACACCTTTTAGTATATAAAATTAAAAATATAATAATAATGGTTACCTACCTAGGTATCACATAAGACATAACAAGCCATCACGCCTCTATTCCCTAAAGGGTTAGGCAAAGGTGTACGGCGGTACACCCACAGTTCATCGGTATTTTAGGTCCTATGTAATAGGGGGCAAGCCTATTGCCATCGACCGAACCGAGCAACATCCTGACTCCAAGCATCTACTGAAAATTTCGAGGACCTCTAGCTTAGCAATCGCACCTATTACCACTAGACCAATTAGCTAGTTTAGGTATATATTCATAGATATACCATATGCACATATGTATAACAATAAGACGAAAAATATAATTAAGTCACTTACCACAGTTCTGTAGTCACAATTTTAAGTCTCTATTTTATGCATATCTACGTCCAGGGATATTCTTTTATAATAATTAAACCTCAAAATATGTACGCCGTAAAATCGTGATTGGCTCCAAGTGAAAACTCGTTAGGTCGATCGTAAAAGTCGACAATAATTAGGCGGCCACAACCGCGAGAGCCGATATGAGCTGATTACGAAAGAAATACAGTCTTACCGCGTTGATTTATTGTGCCCTGCGCTGGGTTTCATCGCCTTGCCTCACCAACATCGTACCACCATGTACTTAATGCCGAGTTAATGAAAAGAAATTCTTAACATTTGTCTTCTTGACTATGTAACAGTGAAAATACAAAGTTGAAATATTGGTGTTCATAAAAATAACAAGCAAATCCAATAATGGTCTCTCCGAATCAACTTTTAATAGGCGCTTTATTCAATGCTTAACATTATTGAGTAATTTTATACAATCGATGGTTGATTAATAAATTAATACTTAATTACAACTGAATTCTTCCGTCAGCCTTTTTATAATACCAATAATCCATTTATCTGTTCGTTAGTGCGCGAATATTAAACCAAGATTAAACCGATCTCTCAATGAATTAATTCACGAACTTTTTGCCAACAAAATAAATAGTCATCTTTATAAAAAACGTCTGTAGAAGTTGCGAAATAATTCACTCCAATTTGTTTTTATTTGACACGCTACTCGTTCTATTTTAAACATAATATGAATATGATATATGGACCGCAATGACATAATTTATACGTATAAGTAGACGCAAAATCTGCATAACATATTTATGTAACAAAGCTCAAATTAGAATGCTATAAATTCTCGCTCGAAGCAATTTCAATCTTCTAATATGATAAACGATTCGTTCAAGAGAGCAATTACGACAAGGTAGTATTAGAAGTAAGGCAACAACCACAACCATTACGTGTGTGCCGTGAAATCCATAGACCATTAACACTTCACAATTTGCCACAAACACTTATTAGCTGTTTTTTAAATAGTTGCTAAATCAAGCTTATTTTTTCGATCGCTTGTTTGCCAGATCCCGTTTCTAATCACTTGCAAAAAAACATTTGTATATTGAGAATCACTGTGTACCGGTTGTGATTGCGGTAACTTTGTGTTCTTGAACAAAACGTTACGCATGCAAAAACTAAACAAACGGACTTAAAGTGTTTGGTTGTGCGGTTGCCAGTTGGTGGTGCGGCTGCTCTAGATCGCAGTTGTCGCCTACATTTGTCAGTGTTGGCGCGAGGCACGCGCTTGATCCCGAGGTCATGCATGCCCTCGTCTCTGCCTCGTTAACACGCTCATTTCAATCCACCTTGTAATGTACAGTAAGATACCGCATAATATCGATGGTAATCGTTAGCTTGGTTCTATTACTTCAACACAATATGACAGACTATGAAATGCGAAACTCGTACGTTAATTTTCAGACAGCACAACATCCGTTAATCCTACTATATTACTCTTTGGTCAAACCAGTGCGATAGTGAATCCCATATACATTTTAATAAACCTAGAGGAAGGTCACCTCTGATTAAAATATTTTCATTAAGGTTAATTAATATAAACTTAATTCATAGTATCTTAAACGATTTGACACAGCAGCATCATTATCAACTGATATCTGGCACCATAAAAAGTCATAGAGCACGGTATTAATACTTCTCGACATAAAGATACCTATGTTTATTCGCCCCATATAATATGCAAATTTTGAAATAAAAATACAAATAAATTAATCACCGGAGACAGTAAATCTGGTTATCTAGTAACTATAAAATAAAAATCTTGAAATATTATGGTTATAAATGTGTCTTACTTGTTTAATAGCCTCTATTTCTTTATTCGGCTACTGAAGAAGGTATGTAGATGTACCTACAAATTTTAGTGATACTAAAATTTTTTACAAGTTATGTGTGAGTTAGGATGACTGTTTTAGCATCTGCCAGCCCACCTGAATTTATATAGGTACTGTTGTTAAAACAGTAACGAAAAATATGGTTAAGTTTTACAGTTGCAGTTTTTTATATAAGCGAATGGTCCATGCGTGCTGCGTGCGCGCCGTCGCCATTCGTGAAGTCATGTGTACTTATCTGATGAACTTCTACTCCAGTCCAGAGACTGCGTCTTGCCGCCCGCGACGATCGACAACGTCTCGTCACTAACATTACCTACCAACATATAATACAGCTAATACTTCTTATAAAGTATACCTACCTAGGAACTAAAACTTCAAATAAAATATCGACAGTACCGTTGGCAAAGAATCATTGTTCCCATTTATGTAACATTTCATAAATAGGGTTCGGTAGCACATACGGTAGCACATACGGTATTATATGTAATGCCTACACGTAATCAGCAGTAAATGATCAATAACAAGGTAGCCTAGTAAATCGATGAAACGTCAGATCGGGCTGCCATAGCTCTGGTTGCTTTCGATATAACAGATGATAACTAATACAGTACTAGTTAGACTCGCCGACTGAACAACAACACGTGGAGCGACGTGTTCCGCAAGCTGGCAGTGGTTAGAGTTAATCGAGTCAGCGGTAGAATGGATTATGTCATTAAAACTGCATCACACGCTCCTTCGCTCGCCTGACTGGACCTCGAAGATTCGCTGCAAACCTATAGACAATCTTAAACTTTGTTAAAGTGGTGTGCAATAAAGTGTATATAAATAATAAATAAATAAATAAAGTAAATTCAATTTGTTTCAACCAAATCAATCGCACTTAATCCAGATTATTTTTATGGTAGCGTATTCGAAGACAGCGTGCGACTGCCGCGTGGCATGCCTTCCCATTACCGCGCGCGTTCCGACCAACCCAAAAATTGGGAGGACAAATTTGTGAATTAAAATTCCATCGTTGGAATTTAACAAATAGGCTACATTTTGTTAACAACTGAAAAGTAAGTTGTTCCGGGGAGTTTAGATTGTGTAATTATATATTTTTTTAATTTGTCTAGATTTTGTAAAGTTTGGTCACAAACCCCTTCGTCCTAATTAAATTATTAGGTACTTTGCTAGCGAACTATATGGCTATAGTATGTTGATTTGTCCCCTGTGTCCCGAAGATTAAACCGTCCTATCTTTTATAGGCGTCGCAATTAAAATATTATATGCATCTAAAGTTTGGCAGAATGATGTACCTAATTCACAGATTGCGATCATTAGGTAGACTATCAGTCAAGCCTGATGATTATTAATTAACACTTCCACGCAATTTCGAAACCGCATTTTTTAAAGTTTGTAAAAGTTATATTAGGACGACATTTCGGCAAGATCAAACGAGTATGAAGATCAAAAAATTTGAACTTCGCTCCATACATATTAACATCTTAATTATTGATCGCGTGAGCAAATTTATAGCAGGTCTGCCCGAAAGATAATTTCACAAAGCAAAATAAATACGACAGAGCGACCAAAGCCATAATTAAGAATTAAAGCTCTTCCGAAATTTTCGCAAGGAGCCAGAGGAGTCCCCTGATTTATGGTCACCGAATAATATTTCCAGTTAAATTGAAAATGAAAATAAGAATTCGGAGCAGATTAATCGACAAACTTACAAGTGAATTCATCGTAAATTAAGGCGATGTCTTTCAGTGTTACTTGTTATCAGTGCAAATTAAAGTTATAATAAATTGCGCTGTAACATTCAATATCGAAGCTCTAGATCAGCATGAGATTTTTGTTACTTGATTTCAGTATTTAATAATGCGTAGCTACATATGTATGCATCATGGAGGTCGAGAAAGTCAAAGTGAAGCGCGACAAGTTTGTGGTGAAAAAGTGCTAGTGTAATGGCAGCAGGCGAAACGGTGCGCAGTTTTTGTGGAGGCCGTCAAAGCTCGGTGTCGCGCGACGCGTCGTCCACTCGAGAGCGCCCCCCTAATTGGACGTCTACCTGTTGCTTCGCCTTACTGTTTTTTTTTAAGTTTCCAAGCGAATACACTCAGAGATGAGCACTCCATGTGAACAGTTTCGGAATACACCACCTGGATAATTTTTTATTACACCTCGGGTGGCTCAGATATTTCATATAAAACTGTAAATAAATATTTAGGCAGTCTTACAAAATTTCACTTGCAACACCTCTCAGAGAACTAGGTTAAACATTTCAGTCAGTAACTTTGGTTCATAGGGAAAGGACCCTCGGGACTAGCATACATTCTGTGCCTTGACTGCTTTACTAATATTAACAACTGTATGAGAATTGAGAACCAACTGCGTGACGGCTAAAGAGTCGATAATCGCATTTTGCAGCTGGTATGCAGTACCTTCTTAGTCGCCACCTGATAGCAGGTTAGAATCAGTGGTTCGGAAGAGTACAAAGTAAAAAAGAAAGCAAAAACTCGTCAACTATGTTTTTCCAAACAACGGCACCGGCACGTTACTGTACGGTCCCATGATGATCGGTTATTTTAGGTTGTTTTTCATTCACTAATATCTGGTGGAGCATGTCCACCGCTTGGTAAATTTAGGGCTGTCACAAAATCACGATGAAAACATGTCAGGAAATTTCTTTCGCGGCCTACGTGGAACGTAGATTGTATTAGCGCCCTAAAATGCCAGTAACGAAGAATCAATTTTGAACACCTTGGTGCATCAAATTAGATAGTATAATATGTTGCATTATTGTTTATAAATTAATAAGAAAAAGGGCCGATGGTGGCCCTAATGGAGATCTTAGTGCGCGACGGTCCGACGCGTACTTCGATTCTCCACGCGCGCGAGCCGTCGTGCGACCGACCGACCGCCGGAAACGCAGCGACAAGTGAACAAAAACTCAAACATTCATTCATGGTGTTTTCCCAGCACACTTGGAAGAACAGGTTCACGATACTCGATACCTAACTAATTCAAACACCAGATTAGTTTTGAAATTTTATGAAACACGATGTTGAATTTAAAAGAAGCCGATTCACCTATTAATTTTAATAGAGTTCATTTTTAAAACAAATAATTCTTATCTCTTTACTAACTCGTGGATTAATAGTGGTCGCTCTTTAAGTTGATTAGAGGTAAGCAATCTGATCACACGCATTTCCCATTCAAGAAATTGCAAGCAACGTAAGATAGAATCGGGCCCATAGCTATTAGTTAAATGATTTCCAGCGAGCGTATGTAGGTCCCGAGGTATTGTGGTATAAATAAGTTGGTTTTGACGATAAGCGGCGGGTGGTTGCACGATCGCCCCCGCAGCCGTAGCCGCCATTGTTTTGACGTGCCGGTTGATTTGTGCGCGAGCGCCGCGATCGATCGCCCGCGCCAATTTATTACCTTTCCTAGGCTCATGCGCTGGACGGCATTACCTGTAAATTAGAGAGAACGGTCGTTCCACTTGTTCCACTAGTGATACAATTAGTTCACCGCGGAAGATAGTGAGAAACACTTTGAGGAAAGCTCAAGAGATGGATTTTTTATGTTAGAAACCATGCATGACGAAAATAAGTTCTGTTGTCACACTTTGACTGTTTGAATCTCCATACCGTTCAATATACAGACTAGTGACAATTTTATTGACATTGACAACATAATTAAGAAATTATAATTACTGATGTATCATACGGCTAAGCAGAGTACCTTCCTGATGATGAGTAGTATCAAGTTAATATAAAATCCCACTTAATGCAGTACACAAGTATGTTTTGCTTTTGTGAAAAAATTACTTTGTTGTTGAGGTACTTATGTTATCACTTGATCAGTTCTACAATTCAATCACAGAACAGAATCATATTGGTTTCATAGTTGTTGGATAAAGCAATAATAAAGGTGAATTGAGTCATCAAAAATAAAAACGAAAAAGTAATAAGGTTGAACACGTAATCTCACACGAACCGATAACAGCAAAGCTATAAACTTGGTACTAAAGCGGTAATTAATGTAACCAACATTCATTATACGCAAGCTGTTGGTACTTGCGAACTGAACGAATGTAAACAATCATTCGATTAGTTATTCCGGTAAGCGACGCATTAACGTTTTAATAGTGGAGTCGATAGCCTAGCTTTGATTAAAAGTTAATGAAAAGGAAGTTAAACTAGTGAATGAATAATTCTGAGCAATAAAAATATGAACAGCAAATATTATTTTAAAATTGACCTCTGTATAATAATTTTATCGTAATACCAGCTGATCAGATGACAGCAATCAACTAAAATCAGATACGATTATAGAAGTTAAGAAGAGTTACAGATGAGGAGTCAATCAGAGATATGTATACTTCAGATAAGCACACCAAAAACTGGAAATCACGAAATGTATTGCGAAACATTTAGTAAACAAACGCCGATAAGGATCATGTACGCTAAACGATCATACGGTTGTCGCGACAGATGCGATTGAAAACCGTAAATATCGAGACCCTGGCACACGTGTCACACTAGCTCGTATATAAACTACGAAGTCGGGATCCAATTTCGGTGAAATTTAATGTAAATGCATGAATTTTCCCCGTGCCACTCGTACAATCAGTGTCGAGAGCTGACATTTGCATATGCGTTGGTGAAATTTCAGAATAGCTATTCCGCCAAGCTTAACCGAGTTCAAAACTCGGCGGGTGCAGGATTCGGGGAAATGTAGCTGCAATGTAGCGAGATGTATCTTCCTGTCTGACATAACCGGCCGAACGACTACAGATTCTAATATTAAAAAGTATACTTCATTCTTAGAATACCACGTAAGATACAAAAATGGTTGAGTGGCGCAGTAGCGACAAGAAGACCCGAATGTTCTTAAGTGCAACTTATCTGAACGGCATATGTTTTTAAAAATAGCAGATCACAAGGGCTCGCGTCATACTAAGTGCGTACTTGGTAGCAGATTGAGCACTGTTAAAAAACGAGCAGGTGTTGCGAACCGTGCTCGACGGCCAATAGGTTGGAAAAATCTTATCTGCATTAAACCGCGCGCTGCGTGTTCAGTCTCGGGTGACATCCCACACGTCAATACCTGCTGATGCGACAGACACATTGCTGTACCCAACACTGTTTATTGTGGCTACAGCGGTTTCTAGCTCGTATAATTTAAATATGCTCGAAACAATGGCTTTTATGTAAATTCGCAGTTCGAAGAGTATATTTGTATTTTGTCAATATGCAATTAAGTAATTTCCCTTAATTAAACTCTCCATTGATGTCTGTTTGTATATTGTGTGTTAGCAGTCTCTCTTTCTTTTTTCTTTTTTCGAATCTCTGATGCAAATAGCATCTCAGCCCTTATTTCACAGCTGCAAGGCGCTTTTCTGCAGCCACTAGTAAGCGCTCGTCGCATCGTCTCGAATATGAAGTGCGACCCGAATACGGCAGCGGACCTAGTTAACGGTTTTCCCAGTCTTAGTTCGTCCTCTGAGGCGTTCCGACTGATTGGAATGTCTCTCAGACATTGGGTATGGAGAAAGCTATCACAATTTATGAGTTGTACTTGTGATGCAAGAATGATGGTAATGAAAGTATGGAAACTAATAATTTATAAACTTGATAACTTTTCATTGTATTGTAGGATTGTTACTATGTAAATTACATTAAACTCTAAAATATAGTGCCATTTTCAATCATTATCGCGGATCTCCTGATTAACATAAAGATTTTTTTTCAATTTGGTAAAGATATTACAAAAACATAGTACCGTAAAAAACTTCTCTAATTATACCAACGTTCGCATTTTACTTTATTATCAAGGAGATTACAGTGTACATGTACCTACTCTGTAGACAGCGTACTAAACAAAATCATAAAAGTTTCACCCTCCTGGCAATCGGATAAAATGAGACACGTTCCTACAACTCATAAAACGAGTACAAAACGACATGGTTCCCTATCCTGACAATACGCAAAGAGTACGCATTATTTAACAGTGGTCCATAAAATGAGGAGACGCACAAGTTGCCATCGTAAACGCCCGAGCCATGTCAAGTAAAATTAAACCCGAGAAACAAAAGTACTACTATGTAACCTAACAATATTGCTTATAAGAAAGAAATTTTACAATACAATTTACGAGTATACTCTCACTTTGGACTATCGTAAAGTACCTACGCTAAAATCTTTAATCAAAGAAATGATCTTTTAACGAAGTCAAAAAATTTAACATTTAACCAATTAAAAGCTCTCAATTAAAGTGTGCATCGTAAAGACATAACGTCACAAATAATTGGAACATCCAACAGCCGAATATTTGGACGGTATAATATAAAGGCCCGCTCTACATCTTACTTGCAAAGCGTTGCAATACTTTAATAGCACACAAGGTAATGAACTCACAAAATTATTTAATCAAAACATAACTTTCACTGAATTTGAACTAATTCTTAATTCCCGGAACTGTATTAAAATTAAACACGTCAGTAATATAAAGAGCACTTTGAAGAGTTCTTCTGGCACACAGAAATGAAGTTAAACTATGTAGTCCTTAAAACTATCATAGAATGAAGCGACATACGTCCGGATTAAAATTAAACCCACGCCTATCTCGCATTACAAGTCCAACGGAGTGCGAGACTTTCGTGTGAAACCATTCATAGAAGAGTTTATTCGTATTGCTTACCGAGACGGAGACCATGCGATGGGCGCACAAAGGGCGTTTAAATTTTAAACGCGATCGGCATTAATGCGATCAATATAAATGGAAGAAACTATAATGGGTGCATTTATACTACTATTACTGGTTATCAAAGAGCAATTAAAGAGACAGTGCGCGAACCAAGAGCCACCGCGCCCGCTCGCTCGATTTACTTTTGACTTCGATTAATCGTTCTTTTTGTTCGACTCTTTTACATTTGCATAAGAATGTTTATGCTGTTGGTGTAACGATGTGATAGGTAGGCTGATATTACAGCCGAACCTTACCATAACTAATAACTTTTTAAAATAACGTAAACATAAATCGCAAAACCGTTTCAAAACATCAATGTGTTTGAAGGCCGATCAATACATAAGAAAATAAATAGGTTCTTAATCAATGATCGAAAAATTTTCATCGAAACCCTCGTCTATAAATAAACATGTTGAAGAATGCAACGTATTTATATAAACGAGGCATTGACGCGCTGACACTGTTGATGAGTCATGACGCAAGTCATGCGTCTGCGGTGCGGAGGAGAACCGGCGCGATTGTGCAACTTGCGCGCAGCCCGTCTATCCGTGCGAACTTGAACTTGCGGACGGTCAAGCGCAATGTTACTATTCATTGCTGACTTCTCTATTATGACTTATAAATCTGCAAGAGGAGGACGTTTTGATGCTTTAATGCCGTCTATACAGGCTCAAGTAGCATGTGTCGATTAAGCTAATTTAAAGAGGAAATCCTCAACGTCGTCGTCGCAGCCATAAATCTACAGAGCTACGGTAAGGAGTAATTACTTAAAAAAATATGGGTGTAGTAACTGACCGAGATTAATTAATGCGATGATCAATGAGTCTGCGAAGTCACTCTCACACTCATTTTATTATATTACAAAAAATATAAAAAATATAAAAACCGCTAACAGTTTACTACACCACTCATACTTTCCTTTCATATAGATTTAATTTATTATGAATTCATCTCTAACATTTACAAGGGCTAAAATCTTAAAGTCAACTGAACGCTTTGCTTTTATTGATTAAAAATTTAAACTAAATCACCTTGAAACCGCTCCAGTAGTGGACCTTCACTTCCCATAAACTATAGTGAATGAAGCTAAAAACGTCGCCTAAACAAGTTGATGGTGATTCAGTAGGAGAAGCGTCCGGAATGTCTGTCGATTGTGCGAGGTGGAGAAGACAAAAAGTTAATTAAAGCCGTTGCCGGTGACAGTGCGAAGAGCCGCAGGTGGCTATGGGAAGCGCGGCCGTGCGCGTCGAGCCCATACCGCGACCAATCGCCGCTAATTGTAACGATGCCAACGAACGATGCCCGACAGCTTCTATTGACACTGTCAACCGAAATTGATCGTCAACACTGCGCTATAAACGAAAATATTTAAGTTTATTCACATTTCCAAACCAAGAATATTCGTACAGTTTACAGATATTTAAAAGATTCTTAAGTTGCCAAAACAGGCTTAAATGCGTTTAATGTTCAAATGTATGGAAAATATCTTGATACTAACCTTCAGAAATAGGTGGGTATGTGGGCTCAGTCTTGCGTGCCTCCCTAATCGCAGATCAATGGATCGTGTTTTATTGTATTCTGAATAAAGATGAAAATTCGCTAGGCTATTCATAAGCTTTGAGGCTCAAGCTCAGACTACATTCCTAGAACGCATGTTGTTTACCATGAAAGCTGCTTACTACAATGATCGATATCGAAGCAACAATACTGAATACGATCTAGAATCATACAAAGCCACTAACATGGACTGTGAAACAGCAATTGCTTTACTATAAAAGTAATTCAAGTTTTGCAAATCATTATTATAATGTTCGTAGTATTGTTTAGGGCCTGTTTCACGGTTAAATTACTTGGCGGTTAGCGGCTATTCAGAGGTGATGAAACAGGCCCTTAGTGTTATAATAATAACTTCTCTAATAAGTCGATTCCCACGAATAAGTTTGTATCTGTACTACCTATAAGACATTACATAAAATGTTTTTCACGACACTTACGATCATAAAGCAATGCAAATCTCATAATAAGATGTTGCAAAGACAAGACTAACATATGCGTTGTCAACACAAAAACCCACAAACCCCGTGTCTCGTAACCCGTTCCCTCGTGATCAATGTCTTCATAACGCATATTTGAATATTTGCCGTGACGTGTTGTAAGTGAAACAATTTATGTTCGTTACCTATTTATTCTGACTAATTTACTGTGAGTGAGGAGTCGTTTATCTCGACATCGGATTATAAATTTCAGCAGGGAGAGATATTCTCTTGTAAGTAAGACCTGACGCGGCGGGCTCTCAGTTATGATTATGTTTCATAACAACCCGCGGATGGGATGTATTATTTTACAACATGGAGCTTTTAGTTCCGTTACAAGTGACGCCGCCGCTGCGGTTATTTCGGAAGACTTTGTTGTAACAATACTATTTTAACTTTTTGAATGGTATACACGGTAATGTTTTTCTTTTTGTTGGTAAGTTTCACGTCTTTAGCAAAGAAAGTAGGGCAGGCAACTGCATTATATCTACTTAGTGCGGTTATAATACTATTCTACGCTATCTCCTTGAGATAAATAATCGAAGCAAACACGTCTTATTCACTATAATTTTCACAGTACAGTTGAAAATCCTATCACCTATCTGCGTATACGCTAAATTGTCTATGCCGAATAACGTTGCAACACTCTTTAGTTGTTTTACACCTTTACAACACACATTAGTTGTTTTACACCTTTTCTTCATGTAAAATCCTTCAGCTACTTTGTTGTGTTGATTGCCTGCGCCGCCGTGTTCAATATTAAACTGCAAATTGTCTTGGAATGTGTACGTAGTATTCAATACTCACTTTGACAGATATATTTAAGTATTTGGATTGTAATACTCATCAAGATGGGAACTCATCGAGATGGTTTCCCTTCCAAATTAAAAATTATATATTACTATACTTACACCCAGGGACAGGGACATAAGCAGTGATAGCCTAGGGGTATGACCAATGATGGACTGCCGAGGCAAAGGTCTCTTCGGTCGACGAAATCATATGCGTCATTATCACTTGCTTTAACGGTAAAGGAAAACATCTTAAGGAAACCTCCATGCCTGAGCGATTTTCTCGACGGCATATGAAGTCTGCCAACCCGCATTAGGCTAGCGTGGTGGTCTATAGCCTAATCCCTCTCATACTAGAGGACACCCCTGCCCAGCAGTGGGACAGTATATTGGTGAATGATGAATACTTACATGCGAAAGTGTTTGATAAAATACCATCGGGTCATATATTAATTGAGCGTCACATACCTCATTCACGAAGTTTAGATGTAAAGAAGCACTTTATACCATTTATGCGCACAATATTCTGATCACACCAATCATCGTTGTCATTGCATCAAACGCTTTTCAAATACTCATTAAGTATATACAGCAATAAAAAAATTAAAATATCTGTGTTTAAGCGTATAATGGTGTTCGGCGGGGACTCTCTTCACGTGTCTGGGTGCGCATGCACACATCTTTCGACGCGGCCATTAACGCGCCGGAGATCAATTGGCTTTCGAACCGTGGGCGGACCGTTTCATTAACTATTATAATATAAAAGCAGTCCAAGCTGATTAGTTCCTTGAACGGTAACGCTTTTTAAACTATAATCGATATTTATACAGAAATGCTTTAGGGCTGTTAGTGCGTGCCATGCACGACAGCTCCTTTTGATTCTAGCTTTTTGTGTTTTGTTGAATTAGAGTAGCATAAGTACCTAACTCAAATAAAGAACACCTACATCGCGTCATAAGCTAAGAATGGTTCCGAGAAACATAAAACCGACGCGATCTATAATATAGAGGCATAAATCTATAAAATGATATCGTACGACGCAACGTGACTAATGCATAGGCGATTCACGGAGAGTTGTATAATAGTGGGAGACACACGAATTACCCAGTAGCGGGCGCTTATCTGATAATAAATATTATGGTCCATTCTTTTAGGCGAGACGGTCATTAATCGAGCGGTCGATAGCGCGCGTATCGCCTTACGAGCCGCATTGTTGGACCAACAGTTGTTCCTATTTATCAAGACGCCAGTAATATTGTTGTGGCGCACACAAAGAGCAAGCGATCGCGACGCGACGCCGGTACAACGCGGAGCTCTTTGTTCCATGACAAGCGACATTGGTATTAGTAAAATATTCATCGAAACTTAGAATAAAAAAAATACCTGTAACAATGTTAGACATTATTTAAAACAACCACGTTTCAGAATGAACTTGTTTACCTTGAAACGTATTTGGAAATGCAACGTAACGATGCTATTTAAAATAGGTATATTAACACCTTTCTAAATAAGTTTATAATTAATTCACACCTTTTCATCTAATGAGTACCGTTAAATATAAATCCGGAGGCTTTGTAGCTTTAGACTATGACAGCCGTATTAGAGTCACGAAATTGTCAAGGTTGAAATGATTTGCATATAAATTACTTTCGTCGATGCGTAAATCCACGTGTTGCTTGGCGAGAATAGAGATTAATATGGTAGGTGTCCGTGCCGGTCGGGTGACAGACAAGTTAAGCTGACATCCGTCAACGCCGTCAGTCGTAATCGCTGGATCGAAGATCGATGCTAAGCCTGGCTTATTGAACTCTTCAACGGATTCGGATCAACCCAACGCGTTTTGAGTTCATCGTTCGTCTTGCTTCCAGCCTACACTATCGAACCAGTTATCTTTTCTAAATCTGACAGCTTTCGGGTCACTGGACATTCACGTATGTAAGTTCCGTAATGTAAGTCGTTACGGCGCTAGCATTATTGGAAGTATTATTATCTATAATGTTTCGACACATAGACCGTTCGATATTATCGTTTCTTATCTCGGTCATTTCATATTGTAGATCAAGCTATCTAGATAGAGAAATGGTATGTTTCCATTAGACGAAGTCAGAAGACTTTTCATGGAATAATCCAGCATCAAATCAAGGCTGGTGTTTTGTCAGTGTTCGTATATTTTTATACGTGCTAGCTAAGATTCCCTTCAGCATCTTGTCCAGGTTCGAGTAGTCATGAAATTTTACGACAGCTACTGACCCGCGCGCAACACTAGCTTTAGAAGCTGTCCGCAATTATGGTATAATTGACGCGTGTAATCGAGACTGGCTCCTGTGAGCGCCGCCGACGACCGAGCACTTTGTCAAGCCTTTTTCAGGAATTCTTTTTACTGCAAATTACCTAACCAACGACGCCATTATACTTTATGATGAGCTGAGAATAAATGAGGTTTCTTGTACTTTTCTAATCCCAACATAAGTTAACAAAGCGTAAAACTTACTTTAAGTATAATTTTGCAGGTAAAAAAGATGGTCAAAATGTTTCGCGAAATGAAAGAAACAGATTTTAGTCAGCGAACTATTTTCTTGCCATTCTTAAGCATAGAGTCAAACCGTATTCAATCTTCATCTATCTCTTTGTCGGGCATTCTTTATTATTTTTAATAAAAACAAAATACCCGCAAAGAGACCCATAAACAAAATACACAACAAACAAATACATACACATTAACGGCTTATAAACAGAAATAAGTGACTGGTAGTTATGTTTATTTATCTTTGAGATACTTATGTATCCATTTTTGTTCTTTTACTTATACTTTTGACTGAAATAAATACATCCTCTGTATTCGTCTTTCATAATAGGACGACATCTGTGGTCTAGTGGTTCGAGTACGGACTGCTGATCACGAGGTCGTGGGTTCGATTCCCACAAGACACAAACATTTATGTGATGAACTTAGGCGTTTGTGTTTGTCTGGGTGTTTCTTATATATTTATTATAAGTATGTATTTACAACAAAAAAAGTATATAAGTAATATAACCATTGTCTAGTACCCATAGTACAAGCTCTGCTTAATTTGGAACTAGATGGTGCTGTGTAAAAATGTCCCAAGATATTTATTTATTAAAATTTTACATATATTTTTTAAGAATCCATCATTTGGCCAATCTAACGCACACTCGGCCAGTTATTTTATAAGAAAACTTGAACAGTTACCAGTTAGTAGGTTAGAACTTGAAGTAGCAAATCATTGTGATAACAGCTGATACTTCATTAATATAGATCATTATCAAATCACTGTTGAAAGATTAATGAAGTTGAGAGTAGTTGCTATACCGGTTTATGCACGCGATAACGCGTTAAGTGGAAAGTGAAACAGGTAGAGAAGCACGCACATCGCGGGATCAAAATTCATCTTTTTGAGATAATTTTAAAACGGCGCCGGCGCTGAGGCTATAGCAGCACATAAATAGGTCCCAAATTATGTTTGTAGTAGGGGCAGGGGATGTCGGGAGGCTGGCGAGGAAACGAGGAGCTGCTACGTATTTATTCTATTTGCCGAACGTGCCGCTCCGCCGCGGTCGCTGTTTGACGATGCAAATTTATCGCGACGCTTAATAAAACGCGCACCGACCTCATTGATTCGCAGATGTTGCTCATTACGAGGCGATGCGGCGAGGCGCGGGCGGCCCGACACGCTCCTCTTGCCGTGGCGCGACTACCGGAACCTGTTAAGTCAGCAAATTATTATGAATTGTCTGATTACATAGCTATAGAGCTCCAATAAAATTCCTATGGAATGCAGTATCGAAACAAGGCCTTACTTACAGCGATACCTACACATTGTAAAGACCACTGGTGTTGTATTTCTATAATATACCTAACTGCCTTCACAAGCAAGGAAGTGAACATAAGGTGAACATTAGAAGAAACAGCAATGCCCATTGCGGGTGAACATAAACTGCTAGCAATAGTCGTTCGATCCGATAAAGTGCCACATCGGAGGTTGTAGCAGCTCGCAGTTGCGCCCGATATCGACATATTCGAGCCCTTCCTCCTTCTCGAAACAATGAAGCTCGTTTGAATCGATTACCGAGTTGCGGCGCCGCTGCACACATTTTTTACGCCATAAAGAGCTTGTTTGTAAAAATAGCAATTTTCTTGCCACTACGCCCCCTTATTCGAAACTGGCTCGATCGCTTCTCATGCAAAAACACAAGCAAGATGGGAAAAAAGGAGCCAAGGTGTTGCATTTACCGCCCGCTGGGAGAATCGCACCTCACCGAGATCCTCGCCGCCGCCGCCGCCCGCCGCCATCTGAACAAAACACATGCAATATTGTCTGTTTGCACTATGTCGCATATAACTACAATTTAACAAGTGTTCTAAGGAATGTCTGTAATACAACCACCCAAACATTTTATTCTATTTATTGTTTAATTCGAAGAGAACATGTAATTGCTTGCCCACTTTTAAATGCACATGTGTTCCGATAAATACGGTATAGGTAAATAACGTTTCGTAAAAATAACGGCATTACGTATTCAGGACACCGACGTTAGGCAACAAGGCAGCAGATAGTTATATTGTAATATGGCTTACGGAGTACAGCATAGCCCTACAAGTTAGCTCAGTTTCGCCTCTTTTAAGCGAGATCGACACGTTTACCTCTGCGTGGCGTGGAGCAAATTGATGGTTTCACCTCGTCCCTTGCAAAACGATCATAGCATCCCTTTCGCACGACGCGCGCTCCAGACAAACGCAGTAATCATTGTTTTTGAAACAAGAATAAAACGACAACCATTTCAAAGTATACACGGGACGGGAGAGAAAAACGAACACGGTGCGCGGTGTTGCGGTATTTTGATAAGTTTAAGATAAATAGCACGCTGAGTGTTACTTGGCCTTTACTCAGACCTGTTCTTTTTTCCGTTCCAATTCTGCGTCCATAATCTAAACTGGGGATCGATTTAAAATCATATGTAACGAGCAGCATAACATTCATGAATCCGCTTTTTTGCTCGAAGAGAGAAACGAAGTTTCGCTATTATTTGCAGTTGGGCACAGTACTTACCAGGAATGCAAATAAAATAACTAAAGTTATTACGCTCGACAGCAGTCAAATATAAAATATTAACTTGGTTGTACTAGGTCGTAAGCGCCACTCTGACGATCGAGACCCTCCATCCTGGGTTGGATTCCCAGTTAGCGAAAACTGTTACTGGGTTTTTCTAGCTCGGGAGCTTTCTGTGCCGGGTTAATGGCAATAGGCATGCTCTATATTACATGAAACCTAAACATACTGATGAACTGTAGGTGTACAAGTAAATCTTACTTAACCTATCCCTTCGGGAAAACAGATGATTGTATGTTTTTTATAGTATAGAATATACTATGCAAAGCTATATAGCGACAGATTTAGCACAGATGACACCAGAAAACAACGATTGACATGAAAGCTCTCCATTACAATAATTACAACTCAAAGAGAAATCTTTGACCCGTATCATATCCCGCGCTACACTGTATAATATTGTAAGAGCGCTGATAATAAAGCCAGTGTCAGTAGTTGAGAGGTGAGCACAAAGCGCATCTCATTTTCGGCAGCAAAGACAAAAGCTGTAATTACAGTTAACTATTGTACCTGTGGCCGACAGTACAGCGCGACGCGGTTCGTGGGATGAACTTAATAACGATGTTATATTACACCTAATTTGACGCACTTAAGTTATAAAACAATAACTTTTAGTAATGGTGCTAAGTTTCTACTTTTTAATTAGGTTCCTAAGTTATTTAGTTAGATAATAAATATTAATATTACTAGCTTTCCGCCAGCGGCTTCACCCGCTATCCCACGGGAACCATAGATTTTACCGGGATAAAAAGTAGCCTATGTGTTATTCCAGACTATAATCTATCTCTGTGCCAAATTTTATCCAGATCCGTTCAGTAGTTTTTGCGTGAAAGAGTAACAAACATCCATCCATCCATCCTCACAAACTTTCACATTTATAATATTAGTAAGATAAGATATAGCTGAAATGTCACACTATACGCCTACTCTTTGCCTTCGGCCTAAGATACAAACAGAATAAGAATAATTTTTACAGTTTTGAGGGATAAGTATACATACAGGGTGCTTGGCGCACGGACCGACACATTTTTTGAGAGGCAGCGGGGATCATTTGCTATGTTTCATCCCAAAATGCTAAGTCCTAAGTGTCATGAATAGGTACTGAGACATGTTTTTTTTTCTTTGTTAGTCGAAACCTTTAGGTCACCATACCTTTTTTATTTTTAGGTATAGCAACTCCAAAAAACGACGGATGAACTGATTTCATTGTGAATTGAAATTCCATGTATACAACACCCCAATTTTTCGTACAGAATTATAAACAAAGATTGGCAACAATTTAAAGCAAGCGACGACGTACAAACGTAGAGCGAACTGTTGAAAATTATTTTACATCACAACGCTTTCACTTAGACTTACCGCCAATAAAACCATCGCAGGTAGTGAGTACTCACCTTTACATCGCGCGTTAATCCTGCCCTAGGGGAAAGTTTCCAACAACACCGCTACTGGAATAGGTTTTAGTTTTACTACACACGTTTAAATGTTTTTCTCTGAAAAGCGGTTACGTTTTATGCATCGAATAATTACTACTTCTTTTTCATCGTGAACAAGTACATGTAACTACAATTATTTCAAAACTAATTAAAAATCTGCTAAACTTTATTAAACTTCATGTTCTTACTTTGACTAATATTGGGTATCTAGATTTTACTAATTGATCAGTCATAAATTATATATTTTCGTAGAGCAGTAAAGTTTTTCTTAACACAATATAAACGAGTCAACACTTAAAAATATAAATTTGATACGTAACTGAACCAAACATTACACCTAACGAGTACCTACATTACCTCGACAAAATTAAATGATTTTGGAATCTGAATAACTCACGATCGTGGTACGAGAGGCACTACACATAACAAAGGGTAGTGTCAGTGTCAGGTTGTTCGCGTGACCACGACCGAGCGGGATTCCTCCTCACTCATTTACAGGATCGGCTTACTTCGGCATTCCTTGCAGGCAGAACGAAGGTTTATTAGACCGTTGAGCGAACGGATCACACGCCCTCGCCGGGACACTCTCACTGTCGAGGGAGCCATGTTCCAGTAAAAGTGTTTTTGTAGAATTTATGTTTATAGAGCAAGCCAATGGAGAGAGTCGATTATTGATACATGGCTCAACTGAAGCTATGACTGCTACTATTCCGCAAAAAACATTAATCCGATTTCTAAAACAGGGCCAGTCCTACCTAGAATAATAATAAAAAATCTCTCAAAATGCGATGTTATTAAGAAACATTTTAATTCATTCCAGTAGTTTTCTCTAAAAACTTAACAAGCTCTTGGTAAATAACTAATTTCAGTTACCTAACAATGTGACTCTAGCAAGAAAATTAAATTAAACACGCACGATGTAGTCCAGACGATAATGAAAGCCGAGGCGAGCGAGCAAATTATCATCCAGTTGGCTTCACCGGGTTACGCAAGACAATAAGCTAACAGCTGGCCCGATGTGCAATAGGTAACCCGCCCCACAATTGTAGCCGTTGATCATAATCCAGATACTGCACCAACTATGGCAAGCATTTGTGTCCGTAGGCCGAGAGGCGCACGACCGCTATCGAAAGTGAATTGTCGTGCCTGGAACAAACATGTCGCCCAACATTTGCTTGTAGTGCGCCGTGACTAGACTTTCGCGCAATCGGACATTAAGAATACAATCCTAAATGACCTTAGCATTACCGATCGATGCCTTCGACATTAAATGCTGTCATTTCAGTCTTCCATATTGTAATAGATAAAGTTGCAACATTAGCTAAATATAAATACGTTAACATTACAGCTTTCGAGTGATTTGTACAAGTTACTCAACAAATAAAATGTATATTTGAAAACGTATCAAAATGATGAATCATAATAGTTGAGACCCAAATCTCATTGAAAAGTGTTTCCTCTGGCACAGGTTAAGCGCAATATTTACACTATCAATTGTATGTCATCGGCGTCTTCGGAGCTATGTTTTCACTCGCGCGCCCGCCGTGTTACCTTTCGAAAGCGTTGACTCATAAACAAAGCGACCTCTGAACTTAATAACAATGTGAAGCGGGCGTGCGAAACGGGAGATGCACCCAGCGACTTGCAATAATTCTTTCGGAGCCCATCGAGTCGCTAGGTACATGACGTGCCATAATTTAGTGTTGTGTACAAACGGCAAAAACTGTTCACGGCTTGCGGCGATCACTCGGCCAGATAACACCCCTATAAAGAAACTTTATTGTCATACTTCTGACCCACATCTGTTGTTACAACTAAAATGGTAAAGAATAATGAGAAAGTATAAATTATTTTCCAAAATGTACTGCTATCGACATTGGTCAGTATCGTAGATGGCTAACGTAGGGACTTTAAATTTTAAAGTGTATTAACGAGACAAGGCCACCGACAATTTATTGTTAAGAGAAAATATCATTGCAATTATCTGATATGGTGGAAATCGTGACTAACCTAAGGTCAATATATAATTCGGCATCTTTGACATATAAAGGACCTTGTGCCACTATTGTTTCGGTCTATTGTGTTTGATTTATAAGAAACAATAACCCATGGAGGATATTATTATTAATAAAGGTACCAATATTACATACAGTTAATGTTAAACAGTGATGAAAGCACATAGACTACTGCAACTAGATGAAATCCCAAAACTGGTAACAATTTATAGTTGTGTGTAACGTAAATGTCAAAGCACTAAGGCAGATCTGATTACCTCGAAATTATTGACATCATTTTGGAGTAAAAGTGGATGGAATTCAAAATCGACAAGTGATGTCAAAAGACGGGGCATGACAGCGACCCCAATGTCGCGTAATCCATGAGCTTTGTTACGAAACCGGTATACGTTCAAATGTTGCGCTGGAATCTGAAGTCTGTACAAATGCAGATTTGAGTTGGACTTGGACATCATGCATAAATACTCGTCTATTTTGTACGGGTATCGAAGATCGAGTATCGATCCAGTTTACAGCGATACATAATTTGGATTGTTACCGGCAATCTGATGCTCTTTGGGCTTAGGGAACTGGCACGCTATGTGAAGCTATTGAGCAAGTCTGCTGAAACAGTGCGATGCCCGCGAAAGGGAGTAAGTATTTCTCCAAATCAAGAAATACTAATACACGAGCTGACATAGAAGAATGAATCTTTTTAATGTGTAGTCCCGCCTCATTTGCTTTCAAAGTGAAATGTTTTAATTTAAATAGACCATATCAATGTAGTTTTGAAAAGTCAAACTAGTTGCACGATTCTAAAAAGTGGGTCCTATGGAGCAGAGTCGGCATGAAACTCCATAGACGGCAGGGACGGTTAAGTAACATTTATCAAACATATAAAAACAAATTAAATGGGCGATCTTTGATTTTATCCAAGGTACCAATTATTGTAAAGTACCTAAGGAGGAAAGACAAATTCATTTAACATAAATATTTGAAAGAATACTTCCCTATCTTAAACTCCAATAAAATGTAAATGAAAAAGTTAATTTACAGTTATGATGCGCGCAACACGATAATACAACTGGGTAATTTGAGCATTAACAACTTGACACCTACAAATTAAATTCGTAACCACAAACAATTTCAAATGTACACACGAATTAACAGAACGATGGTCGCTGTTCCCACACTTTCCTGCAATTCACTAGATAATGTAAAACGGAACGTTAATAGGAACAAAACATTTCCAAAATTAAATAAACACGCATAGGTACGCTCTGGCGGGTTCAGTATAATTCGATAATATACCTACAACACTGAATTCGGTGCAGGCGCCGTCGGCTGTAAATAAGATTCTCATGAAATTCGGCGGCAGCTGGCGATTGTATCTTAGGCACGCTATCCATCATAAGGCGCTAGTCACGCAACCATCAACGTAATTATTTCCTACTATAGACCACAAAATGTCAATTACAGTAAAAATCAACAGACGCCGTAATTAATCACCAACTATTCTGGGCAAATCGAGATTTGTTCATCGTACCAATTATCCACCTGATAATTTGTCATAATATACTAACAGGTGCACAATCTCATTAACGGGCAACTTGTTATTGAAAGTGACAAGCGGTCACAGCAATATTAACCATGACTACGCTTGGAACGAATAAAATTAAGATAAAAGCAAAGGGACGATCCTCCACTTCAATTACGACAACCCACACAATGATTAGACGTTTCACTAGAAGCGCTGCGGCTCGATCGTGGACCGACTTGAGTTATTAAGTGCTAGCTTTGTTACAAATACATTCAACACGACGTGGATTAATGGAATAAAATGCCCAGCCTTTTTTTATATTTGATCGCGTTCATTCCTTGTCAACATTCTAACTCCCGGATTAAGTGCAGTCGTTTATCTCAGCATTTACGTCCTCTGTAGTTGCTCTTTTATGGGCTATTTGTGGCGTCGCGTAACGTTTTATTTGGGCTTCTCAGGTCAGTTTACAAGACACACACAAGGTGGATTTAAGATACCACCGCAGCTCTTGATTGATGACCTACCATACTTCATCAAAACAACGAGATCAACTCTGGATTTTATAACTCCGTGATCACAAAACAATAACAATGCGATTTCTACTAGGCGATTTCATGAGTCAAATCGTAGCAGTGGATACACGAATAAAAAGGCTCTAGTTGTTGGTTATCTCGAGCAGAAAGGTGACCTTCAACTTAGCTCGACCTGAATACTGAGTAGTGTAATAACAGGAGACATTGGGAGGTAAACGTTGGTCGCTTTCGTATGCAAAAAGCGTTAAGTGTTAGCCGTCGCGGTTGTACGGGCCGAACATTAAACAAGCGGTTGCGACCTAAAATAGAAATGGGTTGTTTGAGTAGGGTTCTTTCGCGAACGCAATTGTACTCGAACGTGTCTTGTTAGTGAATGCGTTATGCAAATACTGTGAAACAACTAACGTCACCTGTAGTTTGACGGATATTAAACACGAGAGAATTCGTTCATGCAACGCTTTCCTCTCTGCTCTGTAGAACCACAAGTAAATTTTGTTCAAGGTTGAACCACCACTTCAAATTATAATTGACTAGTTTTTCTATATATAGAGAAACAATTCACATACACAATTATACTAAAACTACCGTTTAAGAGCTATTAATTGCGTCAATTTGAGGGTGATTAAATGCGAACGGGTATACTGAACAGGCAATCAGTCAATTCTCGACAACTACTCATGTTAATATGATGATTGCTTCGCGAGGGACTACTGACGGTGTCGATTTAAAACCTAATTGCTTTAATTTATTGTTGAGAAAGCGTAAAAATCATTCGTTTTATCGAGTTACATGCTGGAAATAATTTTATTGATGAACTTTTTTCATGTAATTTGAACGTATAAAATTTCCATATAAATGATCAAGTCGCGCAATGTATACGTGTCATGAAGTACTGTCAACGGGATATTTAATCAGTCAATAACCAAACTCTTTAATGCTTTCCTTCAAGGCCTTGAATCGTTACCAGGTACAAGTTCACAAGGATTGATGACACATTTAACATTTTAAACCACGAGAGTGCTGGACAAAATTAACCTCCTTTTGTCTGCAGTTTGTCTCTGCCTGGGAGTCGTTTAATGCAGGCAGCATACGTCTGGTTCCTGTGGAAGTCAATAAGGGAGGCCTTTGTCCGGCAGTGGACCTCTGGCAGATATGATGATGATGTCAAATAGAATATTTGAAGAAAGGTATTATTCATTTATCTAAATTTATATTAAAAGTAGATAGGTGTCTTAGTAACATTTTAGTCACGGGAATATCCTACGACCAGTCTACGACATCATTTCCGGGTCAGACTACGACTTTTTATTAATCTAAAAAAAAATTACAAACTTTTGCAAATATAGGTACATTCAATAAGTACCGATCGAGACTTTCAGTTCTCTTTAAAGTGCCCGTCAAAGGCTTACGTTATTATAAGGTAATGGCGACAAAAGGCTTAACCTTGCAATCTTTAAATAATAATGTATCTTGCGATTATAATTTGATTTGAGCCAGCTTTTATGACCGGATGGGACATTGGAATCGTTCCTGTCTCGCTAAACGGCCCTCGTAAATTGTCGATTAAGACGGTACACATTTGAACGACAAAAGCGCTCGCGTCAGAAACGACCGCCGCGGCAGAGGCCGGTGCTATAAATTTCATAATTAATTTTATTATCGAAGCCATTGCTCGCACGTCGACTTAAAGCGAGATTTGCGATCCAAAGCCACCGCCGCTGTCTGCTTTATCATTAAACGTTCACGATACTTCGCCAGCGCTTTGATTTCATAAAGTATCTTAATACTCTGTAATTTTTGTAAACGGTTTTCACAAAACGTCGGATAGAGTTAGACACGGTGCAGCATACGGAGCACCCCTGTCAAAAGCCATCATTGTAATAGAGTTTTCTTTCTCGACCGCAGCGCGGTTATAAAAGCTAACTTCTTTTTCAAAGAAAAGTAATGAGAATTTAACTCAGCGGAAAACGGTTGACGGGGTTGGCGTTTCGTGAGCAGCGATGGAGAGAAAATATTTTTTACGTTATTCGCGAGGTTGAACGTCGCCTCCGCGATAGTCCTCGCACAGAGCACCCTTACAAAGGCCGCAACGCCGCACCGTCTCGTCGCTCCTGCCTCGCTCTCTATTATAAGCTTAACCCTGAATAGAAACAGCTTTCATGCAACTTTATACCCACCACGGGTCGCGGGTTCAAAGGAAATAATAGTTCACGTCCCTAATTAACATAAAAGTAAAGGGTAAAATTAATTACACAAATAATGATGGCCCTTAAATGATAATATGGAAACGTGGACAAATTATTTTAGTACTTAATGAAAACCTTCTCTACCCCAACTCTAGATGAAATTTGTAGATAGTACGCTCGTATTAATCTTAATTTAGGCATAATAAGCGGTACATAGGAGGTCGCAACCAAAGAGACCTTTAACTTCGTTAACGCCATATATGTTGACAGTATTGTAACCGCGAATGGTGTTCAGGAAAAACGTGACTTTCTTTAACCGGCTTACTGTTTATCGTTCCTCACAATACTAAGTCGAAGCCGAACGTATAATAGCCATTGAAATCCGGTCTATTAATTTTCCGTGTAGTAAAAATCTCTTAGTAAGGATAACGCAGAATCGGATTGATTTTACTGCAACTATCGTAAAACGTGTTTCAAAATGAGAGATGTATGTGCATATATTGAGTGCATCAGCTGCACAAAAAGGCACAATCTCGCCAAGATAGGATAACAAGATAACAAGCGTGGAGCGGCGGACTAAGACGGATAAAAACAAGACATGGAGCCTACTCGCAGACGTGTACCTTGTTTACTTAAACGAGGCCCACATTAAGTGCCTCCGGAGTAGATTCCGCACATCTCCGCTTCGCTGTGGTGCGGTACGATGCATTTGAATCGCGTACTTTAGGATACACATTACTTGTAATAGATGCATCTTACAAATACGAATATAAACAGTGCAAAACAGATTTCTTACATGATTACATTTTGCACTAAAGTCCAAAGTAGACCTCTTAGATTAGAAACGTTTTCTCTTGGGAAATTGAGTCAATTTTCCACGCGGTCGAAGCCGCGGGCACAATTAGTCCTACATAATTATACTTAAATTATGTGATTAAGACCCAAAACTAGTGGTACTCGTCTGGACAATATTTACATTTAGAGTTGTGATTAGATTCTATTTTAACTTGTGATTCCATGCATACAGAATATATCTTAAATTAATACAATATGTAAATATTCAACTCACGTAATCAGAAGTCTTCTACATATATTTATAGATTTACCAACTTTAAAAATCTATGAATATCTCTAAACGAGTTCACACATAACATTTTCATATTTAAGTCACGTGTAGGTAGGTTTCCCATTCAATTAAATAACTTATTTCTAACAATATGGTGTCTGAGAATAACAGAATAACATTTTGCATATCATTTTGGGCAACAAATTTAAATTTTTGCATAATTATCTTTATCTAATTTGACAGATTTTTCTCCACAATTGATTCTTATCTCTAATGTTAGGCAATATTGCTACATTAATGTGGACATTAAGATTTCTTAATGACATATCTGTATTTTTTTAACAGTTATTTCTTTTTTATTTATACCGGCGGCGTTCCTCCGGTTAAGTTAACCAGACACTATAGCGAACTAAGCTACCGAAACCCATTGGTGTAGTATTTCTTTTTCAATCAGCCTATACCGGACGGATGTTAGGCGTGTGCAAACAAGTAGACATTAGGTAATTTGACGGTTCAGTTACTGATGTTTTATTCAAGGCATGAGTTAAATGTTTATCTATTGTTATCAGTAAGAAACGATCGTGTCATTACACACGTAGCCTGCCCACGGCCGTGCGGTTGATGACAGAGATGCTGTAGCGCAGCTTCAAAATAAAAACTTCTAGCGATTTTTGGGAAGAACGTGATTATTTTTCTCTTCTTCTATTTGGTTGGCATAAGCTGTCCTACTGATTGTTCCGAGTTCATGAGCCACTCTCAGAGCAGCAAGAGAGCAGCAAGAGAGCAGCTCTCGTAGTGGCAACAGTGACCTATATGTAAGCATTATTTAAATTGAAATAATGTTGTAACATATCATAACACTAGGTTTCTGCCAGCGGCTCCGCCTGCCTGGTCTATCTGGACATCAAACCCAAGACCTCAAACGCAGTCGCGGTTATCTACGACACCTAGTGAGTCGTCAAAATCTACTTAGTTTTAAACCCTTTTGATCACTCTCAACAAATAAAAGCGACTGCAATCTTACAGTTAACAATGGCGACAACTACGCTTAAACCTTATTACTGTGCCTCTTCTCCGCTAGCTGCGAAGCCTTATTTTTGACAACTGACACGCACTTCGGTACATTCTTGTCGGCCCACTCGCGTGACAATCTGATGTGTGTGTGAGAACTTGTGTGTATTCCTATAAAAATACGCATTACTCACTACGGTGTGAACTTCCTTGTTTTGTAGAAATTCCTATCTTATTATAACATAACACTTAACACAACGTGCATGGCATGTACACGTGGCGTGTTTTAAAACCAACTCTTTTATCACCCCGAAACATTATACATATATAAATATAAGACATCCATTAAGAGCTCGAATAAAACATACTTTAACTACCGTCTACGTAATTATTCATTCAATTCTGATGATACCTTATTCACCTGTGAAAGTAAACATGAAATCTCACGAATATTATTACTACGACGAAGAGCCGAACAAACGCTCGTCAAACATTAACAACTCCTGACATAATAGAAACAGACGAGTGCAGTAATCAACTCTAATAAGAAGGTGAGAAGGCGAAGCGTATTTATTACTTTAATGGAATATCAGCAATTAGGGCCCCCGATAGAATCAGTAGCGCTGACAAGGTGCAAACGAGAGTGGTTCGACCGGATGCGTAGGGTCGGCACCCTGACGTTCCACGTCAAAAAGTTCAAAGCACATATGCGATTTTAGACAGTACAACCCTTAGGTAAAGGCTATAGTAGCATGTACAACTTAGACAGATATTGCTAACTTTATTGGCGACTATAACAAAATAAAACAAAGCCACCGATGATTACCATAGGGAATGAGCGGAACGGACGGATTAAGTGAAATACAATCAAACTAGGAAGTGAACGTGCGGGGAATTTAAAATAGATAAAGAGAAGTTCCCGATTCGGCGATTAAGTATAAGGAAAATTTGTCTGTCTCCATTTTTGTACAATGCAAGTCAGATTAATTAACAGCTCCTTACTTGGATATTTCTATATTCTTTATGGTACTATCAGATATATATACATCAGTAGACGTACCTACTTATTGAAACATTAACGGTTTTTCTTACTGCCATTATTCTAGACACCAAAAGCACTGGCATAGAGTTATTCGTCGTAAAATAATAATAAAAGGACAGGAGCATTAAGAAAAATAAAGACGGTAGCGACTAGCGTGTGAGTATTTTAACGCCAAACTACACATTAGGCGCGAAGAATCGGGAAGAGTTGTTACCTGAAGGCGCCAGCACCGTTCAACTGCGCTGACTCAGCAGGAGCGCACTCCCGCGCACCCGCCATTACCGCGCAACTTATCATTACGTCGCCGTCGCGCGCGCACTTCGCACTACCAAAAACACCAGTCATCCGTCCAATTCAGACCAATTAACGAACCAACTGCAATTTGTAGGCATAAAAAACCAACCGTGGCGAGATGTCGATATTACGTGTCCTTGTTAACTACTGTGAGTTTTTATATTTCGTTGAATTATATCTGGTCTATTGAGATGTCAGTAACCCCGTGCGACCCTTCTGGCTCTCTGTAAAATGTAGAAAGAAATCGCTGTTGTGGGCTACTTAAACAACATAAAAAGCATTTCACGTGCTTTACTGGCATAGATTTACATTATCCACAAATAAAATTAGCGTTGTTGTGTGAATACATGTAAAGCCTTCATTGGGTCAGCTCCATCATTTTCGTCTACTGCTAGACATCTAGCCTTATCTTAGATGATTAGCAAAACCACTGCGTGTCGTTGACTCTTAAAAATTCCTATACAAAATTATTTTCGGAACGTATGATTATGTAAATTGGAAACCGAAAAGTCAAAATTGACAGTGATGTGATAAACAAATTATACCCGTGTTTATGCAGAAATCATAATTGTTTTTTTTATTTTTTGCAAGAACGTGACTAATTTCTTTCGTTGCTTCATCAACATCTAATTGAATAACTCAGAAATCTAAATCTTAAACAATGTTGTCTTAATTGTATTGTCAGTACAGATTAGGTATATCGCCAAAGTATGCAGTGTGCACCGGGTGTTCCGGGCGGATTCACAAAATTCATAGTATGCGGTAAACAGATTGCCCCGATTTTCCCAAAGTTTTCTGGTAAAAGCACGAGGTGTTATATAGTTCCAGAGTGACTGGAATAAGATAATAATATGTATAAAACGCAATGCTAGAAATAAATAATTACCATTGGACACTAACTCTAATCTCAGTAAATTTTAAAGCTTCAAAAATATTTACTTAGCTATTGAGGTTATGAGTATGACCATCTGTTATTACTAGATGTATCGTAAATCTTTTGACAGCCGCTTTTATGCGAAGAGCCCCTGAAGACGTCAGCTGACAACCAACAGAATATTCCTCATTGTGCTGTCATCATATTAACTGACAGTACACAAAATAATCTGCTATTCATTTAATATTCATACACACACAATTACTTGCAAAAGCTGCCGTTACGACATTATCATCATCTCAAGACTCGACGTTAAATCCAATTAATTTAATTCACACTGATACCGCAAGGTCTCTCCATTAGATCAGAGATATAATAGCTAATTTCACTTATTTCAATTGCTTGCATTCTACATACTACACGAGTGGCATACCAACGACCTTTTAGCTTACGGACGCTAAGAATACTGTAGGCTATATGTTTATTTAAATTAAGTTAAAATGAGCTTGTGAACAAATTCTCGGAATAATAACAAGCTGGCCAGCGGCGAGCGCATAGTTTTAAAGCAATGAGGTGGCTACTCAATTCGAGTGCTAGTTAATTGATAGGTGCCGCAAGTGCGGACGAATGAGATGTCGGTTACGGGACGCGGGGCTCGAAGCATTCAATTTGCTCTAAATCAGCGTGGGGAACGCACGCCCGGCCCGCAATTAAAAACCAGTCGAACACAAGGCTGCAGGATATAATCTGCGTCAACACTTGCAATGACCGTCCAATTTCAAAATATTATTCTACGCGTCCATAAAACGGAACTGGTAACAAGCTCAAATTAACGGGTTACTGTGAACTCAACCTTTAAATACTTAATTTGAATTTACATTCAATTAGCTATTTCACCACTAGTTTCATAAACTAAGAGAAACACAGTTATCGGGTTAGTAAGGCAACGCTATTAATCTTCACCTAAAGTGAGGCCCGCTCTATCAAATTTTTTCAGATTCTTTGTATGAATAATCGATACAGAAGGCATGTGCTACGATAACTATTAAACCGTTTGTTCGAATAAGTAAACATCATAAAAAATACATCAGACAAAAATCAAACATGACTACAAAAATAATTGGAACAGCAAATAAGGTTTCCGGTGGCAAATTTTTTTTGTCAACTTTTTCTGATACTTCGTCTGTTAATGGAACTATATATTTATAACGACTTTAAAGTGAGTTTTTTTTATAGTATTATGCATTAAAAAATGCAGAAATATCCTCGAAAATAAATTATTTTTTAGTGTTTCGGTTGTAGTCATCGTAAAACGTAAGGTCTTCTTCATTTAAAGTTTCTTAACTTAATATAATATTTAATATCCGAATCAAATCAAAATACCAGTGAGCAATGTGACAGAATACAAATACTATCGAAGCTGATTCGCATTAACAACGCGGAGGTGATAACTGCAGGCACAATAGATAGAGCCGGAGTCTTGAGACAATTGGAAGCGTTGCAGCGTCAAATGAGATGTTCCCTCAACAGCCAATCCCCCGGTTCAATTTGCTCTAAATCAAAGACACGCGCGTACGGCGTCTAGCGAAGCCATGCAATTATAGAACTCGTAATTTTGCACGCATAATTATAAACGCTATCAGATGACAACGTAAACGATACACCGTATTTATCCTAGGGGTTAATTAATCCTATATCGCGCTTTGTGATTTAATTTGAGGATTAGGCATATTTGCAAGTTAGGAATATAATGGAATGAGTGTTTGCAGAATACAAATACATTATTTATTATATGTTTACTTGAATGTACCTACCTACAGTACTGCGCTTTTACCACTAAAAGTGTAAGTTTTTATATATAACTCTGTTGAACTATTATTTCCTTAGTGACAACATCATCTAAATATATATGAACCAAAATGGTATTTTGGCTAATGATTAGGTATTCGTATACAAGGCAAATGCTATAAAATATAATATAACACCTTATACTACAGAAACCGTCACAACGTAGCCTCTAAGAAAAACCAGTCGCCATCTTTTGGCAATTATTCCATTTTTTGCACTTTATTTATACGTTACTTCAAGCAGTCTGTATGGCTACCACATTTCATGCTTGATTTGTACGAAAAGAAGTCGTTTTAAAAGCGTTTTTAATATATCAAAACTATAGAAACTGGAAAGTGAAAATATTCGAGTTGTGGGCAGAATAATGGCATCTACAGACAATGTGTCGTAAAACCGTTACGTGGAATGGGTACGAGGAAATCTTTACATATTAACGTAAAAGTTAATTCGGGGCATCAAGTGTTGCGTGCTCCGGGGAATCTAGAACGAAGAAACAGAAATTTTATAGACGGTGCTGTAACTACAACACATAAGTTTAAGTGCCGAGGAAACTTTACTTTGTTCGAAATAAAAAAGCGAATTATATAGTTAAGCTTCCAACTAAGTTTTTAGTGACAAAAGTATCTTTTAAACAGAACAGAAACATGTTAAAAACGACTGTTCAGTACAGACAACCTAAAGGTATTCCAGAATTAGCACCAGAAAGAACAATTGTTTGAGAAATGAAAAAGTAAATTATGTTCAAATCATGGCCGGAGCAACGATAACTAGAGCCGTAAAACCAGATTGGTTTCAACCTCTATGCCTTTTAGAACAATAACTTACATTGTAAATGCCGCTATGTAGGTATAAAGAATAAAATAACTCCTGTATTATTTGTACATACCAACCGTATTCTGTGTTTGTGTAATATAAAGACATAAGACATTACGTTTCGTTACGTAAGATAAATATTACTTAACCCTCTATGAATTGTGTACAAAGAATACAAGAAAAAAAATGAAAACAGATGTATAGCGAATCACATTTCTTCGGAGGAAGTCTTGTGGTGGGGTAATATTTAATTATCCCGTGGCGGAAACGCAAGGCGGGGTCGCGTTGACCCCACCCGCAAACAAAATGGCCGCCGACGTAACAATTACATTCCTTTATCAACCCGCGGAAGTCGCCACTTTAATACAAACAAGTTGGAATTACCAAATACAAGGAGCTGCACTTATTTTTATATTATTTCATATTCAGGAACTTCTGACAGAAAAATTATGCATCATGGTTATGTAGCATCACTTACAGCATATAAATACAAATTCAATTCTTAATACATTTGTAAGACCAATTTACGTCTTACGTTTACATTTGGTACCTACCTACATTATTTTATTTCATACATATGTAAGTAGGTACTATTTTATTATTTCATATTATTTTATTTCATTTTAGAGATACCTACAGTTACGACTTGAATCAAATATAGAAAGCCAACTAAACAACCGTTACAATTGGATTAATAAAGCGCATCATAAATTTAAAAAACATCGTCGTGGACGTGTGACATGCTCTTATTAAAACTTCACGTCGACTACCATCTAGATAACGAAACAATAAATTATGAACTCTATTTCATACTTCCTAAGGTTGAATTAATAAAGTCATCCGGTCGTCAGTACATGACACTTTAAAGCCAATCCGATTTTCATCCTAAGTTGGCGTGGATAATCGCAAAGCACCGCAAATGTGCCACTGACGCTGTCTACCGTTTAACTTGATGCTGATGCGATGTAACGCATTGATAATCATAATTACGTAACTGACCAGCCGTGAGAAATTCAAATAAAACACGAAAATAAAATACCTACGTACATCAAATCAATCACAAAATGTGGATCCGACTTCGTCACAACCTTATAAATGATTTCAAAAATACATATGTTGTAATCTAATAAATATTAAACTAAAAGTAAAATTAATTATTATTACCGCCAAGGGATCAAACAATTCTAATCCATTTAGTGACTCACCCATGTAATTAAGATTAAAAAATTTACCTACCATCCGAATTAAGATCCTCTGGATTTTCGTTTGTCGATTAAGAATAAAATTCTCGAGGCCTATTTCACCATGTCAGAGTAGCTGATACTTTACGAATATGTATGAAATTAACTGTAAACAAATTGCTCGGGAATCCAGGAGTTGATGAAAAGTATTTTTTGCATTTCAAAATAACCATCCTAACACAAAATCACATTCATTTAAACGTTCAAGATTTTGACGTTACAAACGAGCACCGAACTGAAAAAGATACAAATATTGTTTACAATAAAATAAAAACAGCACACAACCGTAAGCCGCCCGTTGAAGTCTTTTGTATACTCGTCAAATTTAACTGTTGGGAACGGATTCGCCGCAGAATTTTTAACATGGCCGGTCGTTCAATCACAACAAAAATGGCAATAATTTATACATGTAACAAAATAAATAACTCGACAGTTAAAGACTGAACATTTCACATCAATCTTAATTAATACACGCGCGGAAGGCTAAGAGCGAATAAATTGGTGTATTAAAGAGCGCTTGAGATATTTAATTACTGTCGATTCCGATCAACGCAGCCTCCTTGCGTGACATGGACAAAAGAGACAATCTTAAAAGAAGCTGACTTCTGCATAGCATCGTGCACAAAAGAGTTTTGTATAATTGTGTCATAATATTACAGTACTTAACTGTTATAAAGAATTTATTTCAGATCCACTGTACTGTAAAATGTTCATAATGTGACTCACAGGTACATATTTTGAAAACAGTTGTATGATCATGAATCCTATATTCTGTCGCCATCCTTTAGTACCACATAACCTGGAATACATGCAATGTAGGCTATCTTTATTTATGAAATTGTGAACAGTATAATTATTATAAGTATCATTAAGTTTTCCCGAAAAGAGATGATAGAAATATAATTATGAAGGTTTATTTCAAACATACTTTTAAGAACAATATTTAAAAAAATTAACACTTGAGCATTCACCAGTACGATCGCGGTCAACACTTATGCGCGGGCGCCTCCCGCGGTCCGATTAAATGCTCGAGCGGTTGGTGTAATGAAGCGAGATAAATCAACGGCGTCACACGCACCCGCTCCCGTGACTCATGACCTCACTTGTGCAGTTTGTCATTTTATTTGCACTCGTTACAATTGGATGAAGTCATTTTGTTCCGGACTGTACACGATCTTTAAGAGTACTTCAAGCAAGTGAGTAGGTACATACTGCCCGGGACATTCATTTGCCATTGCTACTGCATTGCACAGACAAATAAAAACAATGGCAATATTAACATACCTACACGCAGATTTATAACATCATACACGTAGACTGGGTACTCAATTAGTCATGTCGTATTAAGTTTACCTATGTCAAATGAAGAAAATGTCGCGTTCTGGAAGTTTGTGGACCCAAATCTGAAGGAAATCTAGATTAAGGGATCTCAAATGACTAACACACTGGCTAAGCCAGCCTAATCATCAATGCTCGTTGAATGTTGTCTTGTTTAGGATATAGATAGTATACCATGCTAAAAGTGAGAGTTGGAACGATTCCAAGATTAACAGCGCTGAAGAGCTGGTACTACGTGCTAGGCTAAAGATCACAGGTATGCATAATTACGGATTGGGCTGTCTGCTCTCTTTCTCTGTAGCTTAGCGAGCAATCAGTCAATCGTGACGCACGTCTTGTCATACTTGTTACCTTGAGGCTTCATATATCATAGGAAGTTCTCGAGAAGAAACACGATGGTTTAGGTAATCGTATCAAAATCATATTTCTCATATTAATGCGCCAGACCAAACAATCGAATCAGACATTCAAGGACTCAATGGAGTATTGTTGTCGCACATAGGTACAAAGTAGAACAACGTATAAGGTAGAAGCGAATATTCCTTGGTACTGAAACTGTGTACTATAGCAGTGTACATACATATTTATGTGCATTTAAATATGTACAAGTTACCAATACAGATCAAATGCATTAATAAATCCGATAAATGTAATATTAATTCATATAATTGGCAATAATTTAAACGTTGATTTGAATTCAAAAGCAACAAATTTAAAAACGCAATTTAAGATTAAGTACGTAGCCCTCCAACGTTTTAAGTAGAAACAATAAATTCATCGACACTAATTGGTGGTTTTCTCCCATTTATCAGCTCATTACATCACAGTAGCGCGAATAAAATAAAATATGTGTGCGGAGCGGTCCGTGCGCCGTGGGCAGATCATTCGCATGCGATAAGCGTCGGTCAGGCACATCGTAAATTCAAAGAGCAGGCCCTGCCGAACTACAGACCTGATTGTGAGCTTTAATCAGTTGTGTGCCTACTCGCAGCCTCTGCCAAAGGCGACTCTGTCTGTGTATAACATGCCAACTTCTTCGATGAATATTTTTCTCCGCTTATTAGGTAGTAAATTCCAATAAATTTTTTGGTTACTATACTATAACATTGATTACTTGTTTTGAAATGCGTATTTATCACCAAAAACAGTTAACACCTAATAAATAAAGGGCTTTTCTTTTGTCGTTAAGCTACTGACAGCCTCCCATAATAACTAAAGCGCTTATGTCGTAGTTACCATATTATATTAAATATGACGTCCAAAACTTACCAAAAAAGTAGTTTGAAACCGGTACGTTTAGCTTTGCCAAAACCCTAACTGTAAGTGCTATCCGAAGTGCTACTTTAACGAAAACTTTTGATTTATTATCGTTAATATTAATTGTGATAGTTGTATTAAATATATGGCATATTACATTAAGCACATTCCGTGCTTATGTTTCAAATACGAATATTTGGAAATGGATCTACAGTACGACTACAAATCCGAATTTATTCGAGCGGCTGCGCTTTGAAGACGGCTACTGCGTTGCATGCATGCAGATGAGCGAACAACGTTTAATCGTTTAATGGAGACTGCATTAATGTATCAGATTGAATGTTTATTTTTATTTAAGAAAATAAAATTACTCTTGCCAACTGAGAAAACGAATATTGTTATTGAATCTCTCAAACGAATATTACCACACATTTTTAGAACAAAAGGTAACCTACCTAACATTTAACAATATTGTAATAATATTATTGAACATAAATCAACAGTACAAGCGCTAACACAGCTAAACATAGTTATTGAAAATGTAAACACAGCAGATGCAAGTCGTGGCTCGTGACTTGTGCACCAGTGAACTTTAAAATCGAAAACATTGTTTCGAAAATTAATCGATATTAAAGCCACGCTATCGATAGCATTTACAAAGCATGCACGCGTGCGGCAGAAGCATTGGCAACACAAACATCGCCCCACAATTCCATTATAACATTCTACGGCACGAGAAAATAAAAGGTCTCAAATTTACATAGCACGAGTGACCCGATCCGAGGCACTCGACGGAAATTCACAAAATTCGCGACGTCTCTTTTCAACGTGCCGCTGCTCTTAGCGATATGAGAAGAGAAAGAGCAAAGGAAATCGATGTTGCGGGCCGAGCACATGAGTAAAATGTCATGCAGAACAAAATCCAATTTCATTTTCAAACATTGGTTATGCGCGTGAGTTACAATGCTCGTGGATGTAGCAACCCATACCTTTAAACATATCGTAGCTGCAAAATGTTGCCATTTAAAAGTATTAAATAACTCACGTATTTGGTTTAATAGAACTTCCCACCTCGACATAAACCATAGCGTTTAAGTAGCGCGTAGAGTGGAGGTATAAATTGTCAATAAAACCTATAGGCCAGTGTTGCAACTTTAATAGAATCTGGAGCAAACGTAATGTAAATGTAAATTTTATAGTGCTCCAAGGCTTGATCAGGCTTCGACACTATCTATAGATCAAATGTTAAGATAGTTGACTACGATATGACTACAAAAACTTATGTAGAACAAGTTAAAGCTGCCAAATGTTGTTACCAATGTTTAACCTAACCTAACCAGTGGTAAGTCTGCAGATAGTGATGATGTGATGAACTAGTGATTATCGATATACAGCCACTTACATAGTTTTAAATAAGCACTTTATAAGTACGTTGCCAAAAATAACATAACATAAAATCATCATTCCATAACGTAACTTCTTAAAGGGTAGTAGAACGACAAAGTAGACAATGTTATATCTATGTCAATCTATCGATCATGCAATTACCTAAAGTGTTGCGCAAATGCACGCGATATTTTAGTGGCCATTAACCGGTCCACGTAACACATAACCATGGCAATTAGTACATAGAGCGGTGAGCGACAGCGTGCCTAAACCGATTATATCCAGCTTTATCGCGGGATCGCCGCCGTGCTGCAGCTCCAACAATACACGTGAACAGATTCCTGCGCCATGACCGACACGCAGAACAAACCAGATCAACCAACTGCACGACTAACTACGCCTTTACGACGATTTCCAACCGGACACTTGCGAAAGATACCTATTTGCTTATCAAAGCGCGTTCCTACCACTGGCATTGTTGCAAACTATTCTATAATCATAATTCTTGTTAAACATGACAGGCTTCCACAGTAGTATAAACAAAATTGTGACAAAGATTGATAGCGGACAAACGGTAACCAAACAAATAAGGTTTGACTAAACGCAGTATCAACCCTGCGTAACCAGTACCCGGAAAGGTTTTACTAACAGTAATGTTTTCGGCACCCTCGTCGTGCAAGCGAAAATTGCATTAACATTTTTTGACAGTCACTAGTCGAAGCGATGACGAGGACGTTTAGTCTCAGCGCTGACAGTGAAAAATTACAACTCCCAGGTCGGCGTAAGCAGTGCGATCGCTCGATAGTTCCTAATGTATCGCTGTCAATCGCATGTTTTGACGTGCGGAATCACTCCTTGCTATCTGAGAGCCGGCGAGGCCTCTGGTGGCGCAACCTTTGCTTAGTCATCACTGGTAATAGAAGCGACATCCGAACCTCATTTTTGCAATTTAAATTACTTTTGGTATCCATTCAACCTAAAAACTAACACTCTTTTTTAATACAATGTGCAAAGCTTCCAAACTAATATTGCTACACTCATAAGTAATGTTACCAACATTTATATTTAGTTAACGATTGGAGAATTTACGTAAAATCAATGAATAGCCACATAAAATACTTCACTATGAACCATAGTTAACCGCCCTACATGCAAATCAAGTCACGCTTCGACCTAAATTACTACTCAGTAGGTACTTCTAACTGTGACTGAGTCAGTGGAACCGAGTAATGAGCCAAATTATGCTCATCTGGCAACGACACCGCTGTAATTATGTAGCAAATGATGCCAAATCTAAGTTTTTGAGAAAAACAACTCTATTATAAAGAGATTTGGCGATGAAGAGCGAGTATAATATCAACATAAGCGTTGTTTAAACAAAACAGCTCATGTAATTACATGAAATCGTTTCCAGTAATACATTACGTAAACAACTACATTATATTTTTAAGAAAAGCTTACTTCCTTTTAAGCCTTGTTCATTTTCAATATATTTTTATGTATATAATGTTAAATATGAGACACTAAGGCTACGACCGCACTTAGCCTGCTTAGTGCCTAGCGCCTAGCATAGTTAAACGAACGTACTAGAATGTTAGCAACTAGCCGCACTCTGCGCTTGGTGCTTTCGCTGGGCGCCTAGCGTGTATCTAAGTAACGCACTGCGGTCGGTTGCTAACATTCTAGTACGTTTGGTTAACTAAGCTACTCGTAGGTAACTTGCTAGGCGCTAGATGCTACGCAAGCCACCCGTAAGTGCGTAGCCTCAGTAGGTGTGCTTGTGCTTTTAAATCCTATAAATCACAATATCTATACAATAAGAAAGAGGGTTCGAAGAAGTTGCCAAGTAATTATATTAGAATGGGCAGCAATTTAAGCTATAACAACATTAAACTACGATCAGCAATCCACTTATCCGGACAACCAATCTAAGTGATATCCCTCGGTATCATCTGCTGTATTGGTTTTGAGGTTTTGAGGGACCCCGATAAGCGTGAGCATCGATCTAAGGGATTGAGATCGCACTGATTAAAAACATTTTGTGGGTGGCAACTACAGCATAACACTCGGAAACGCAACGAAAAAGAATATAAATGCTACTGTAGTTTTTTTTTTAGACCCGTCCAATTATAAAAGAATGAAAACCTCGTTGCCAGATAGGCAATGAGCTTTGAAACAAGTTTTCCAAGTTTTTAATAAACTTAAAATATGTTTTTGAGAAAAGTAGTAGATTATTATCTTTACGGGTTAAACGAACAAGTTCGTAGACAAATACTGAGTAGATAAATTCTCTTATCGGGGTTATTAACAACATTTCTCCTAACTCATCTTGCATATATTATATGAAGACGGAATAAATTAAGCAACAGTATATAGGTATAATCATATCTCGGTACAATTATTCGTGTGTTGAACAAGCCCGTCGGCTGTACGACAACGTGCGACGTTGGCGCTCTCACGCAAATGCCAGCGTTATGAAACCGCTATGAGGTTGAAGCACTATTCCCCAACACCATTACTCATGGAACCATACAGTTCCACTCTTTTTCCCTTCCCGGGCTTTACTTGTAGAATCGGTAGAGGTCATCTTAAAATGGTACCAGTAAGAGTATTGTTATATTACCGGCATTACGTTCCCCAAGAGTGCTCTATGTGTCACAGCGTGCTCCAGATTTGTAGACACGCCAGTATTGCCGTGGGAAGTGGTTGCGGACAGTAATTGCACTCTATGTCATCAAATTATTTTGAATTAAGATATCGCTTCAACAATGCGACAAGCCTGAAGTAATTTATTGCCTCACATTGAGGTTAGGTAAAATAATGTATCTCGAAGGTAATTTAATTCTAAGAAAATCTAGTGAGTCAGGATTTAAACACAACGATCTTCTACAAAATTGCTACATTTAGCTAAAATCAATATCAAAATCATAAAATTTCTGGGTAATTTATCATCATTTGCAGTCCAAGCAATTTAAATAGTTAAACTAGTAAAACTACTCAGTGTTTCAGCGTGCGGTCTAGATATTCAATCAGCGTCAGCTTTGTCAACCGATACCTCGAGGTGCGCGTGCGCAAATCAATTTGCTCGCGATCTCGATAGCGTGAGATAGTCAATCTCTAACGAGCTACCGACCAACAACTATCTATTCACCACTTACATTTTGTCGTCCTATTTTAGCGTAAAATGCAATTTCCACCTTTTTCTTGTATTCTACACAACAAAAGACAAGAATTTTTGTATGAGTTTATTACATATATGATGACATTATTTAACATTGTAATTGTACCTATGTACTTCTACAAAATGTTTCGATGTAACAATAAAGTCCCATGAAAACTTTACGATCTGGTCGTATTTAATAATAATCGTTATAGACACGTATGTGTGAATCGCCGCGCATAATTCCTTTCAACTAATCATAATTAGCTGACACACCACCATCCTTTTCATTCGTACCCTAATGAGCTATTAACATTTGCATCTAAAATATTTTACCGCCCATTACGTTAGGCTACACTATTTTACCTTTAGGCGTTAAGGCTTGACGTAATCCTTGAATTGCATTATTTTGAAATGAGATTATAAATTTTCTATAGGTAAGAAGCAAACTGCATAACGTAGAAGGATACAGCTGCCAGTCACTTTCATTTCTCGCGTGAATAGAATCAGTTCTGTCGGTGTTGGCGCCTTAATCGTTATGACTTACACAATTTCAGTCCCCAAAGGTTTGGCAATGTGGATATTATTTAAATAATATTCAAGTAACTATAATTCATTGAGTTGACACTGTTTTCAGATAATATGAGTGATTTAATAAGGTTTGACTACTGAATAAATTAATGGATCATAGCGAAGCATTCTACTTAGACACAAAGCGAAGTATATTGCGCAGCCTACTTAAAATGACATGGATGTGTAATCGAGCAAGAAAAATGCGGCGTCACAATGAAGGACAAAACTGTACGGGAAAACTCGGAAGAAAGTGATGATTCTTTTCACACGTAATCTGTTTACGGCTGAAATACAAAATTATCTCCCAAACATATGAAGTTTGCCAGCGGGTAATCAATCATAGCGACTGAAGGGGCGCGGAAAGCCGCAGACGCGAGCACCTACTGAAGGCACTCTTATGAAAGCAACGAATAATACAGCACGAATCAATCATAGATTTTGCGACGATCCATCATGAATTTTCATTTGAAAAAATAACTAGGTATGTTATTAATAATTCAAGGCGAAAGGAAATATGTGGAGGATTTCTTATTTACGTAACACTTAAGTTGGCGCTCTTTGGGGAGAGGCCTACGTTCAAGTGGACAGCAATATGAAATAAATAGCCTCAATTGGCGTAGTCCTAGTTTAGACTTAAGTTTTAATGTATTATAATATTAGCTGATTCCAGCAACTTCGCTAGTTTGAACCCCGTTACACCAAATTTTTTTAGTTATTCTGTTATTCAAGGCGAAGACAAATCCAACAAAGCAAAAACCACGCAAATCGGTCCAGCAGTTGTCGAGTTATAAGTGTTGTAACAAACCCGACATTATTTTATATATTAGATTCTCAGCTTGCTAATTAATCGAGAATCAACTAAAATTCCATAATAGTTAGAAAAGGTATTCATTTACTAGTATTAAGTGGAGATAATGGTTCTAAAATAATTGTGCACAGGTGCGGTACAGCCATAAGCGATCTCACATGAGATTGAGCTCCAGCCAGCGTGTCTTCACGAATCGGCCAATTCGATCTCGCTTCCGCGAAGAGCGGCAGCTATTCCAAACCAGTCAACGCACGACAAGTGCACAAAGGGCGTCGGGACGTGGCATTGTAAAGTAGCTTTAAGTAGGCACAACTTCCTCCTCGGGTGCTCGCAGTGTCGATACCTACGGGACGGAGCGGAGGTCGGCACTCGCTGAATCTACGATTCACTTATGCAGAACTTAACATCGAAGGAATACTCGTGAAACGTTAACACCGGTTTTCGTTTTAATATTCCCGCAATGCCGTCGTTATCAAGCTGCTTTATTACCCGACTTCCAAAGGAGGAGGGTTATGTGTTTGACGCGTATGTATGTATGTATGTATGTCCGTTCCTATGTCCGGTCGTAACTACTCAACGGCTCAACCGATTTAGATAAATGACACCTCATTAGATTCGTCTTGATGGCACGAGTGTAACTGGGTACATGAAATTAAAAAAAAAACTATATGGCGGGTTTTATACGCTTTAATGTGCGAATTGATTTTGAAAATGATCTTTAGTTGTATCAATTTACATTTTAAATGATCATTAAGGATCTATGTAGTGATTCTATGATGATTTATAAACTAAAAAGAAAGAAATAAAATCAATTATTAAATGAAACAAAAAACCCGACTGCGTAAAAAGTCCTAACTAAAAATCTAATAAAAACAAGCTCTGTGATGTTGGAAAATGTATTGCAGGCGGGACAAGCAAAGAAACAATTTTGTTTATGAACGAACAGCTTGTCCCGCCTGCAATACATTTTCCAACATCACAGAGCTTGTTTTTAGATTTTTAGTTAGGACTTTTTACGCGGTCGGGTTTTTTGTTTCATTTAATAATTTAACTATTCAATTAACTTGGTTTGAATGAAAGAATAGAAAAGACATATAATCTTTAGCCTAAATTAATCTTATCAAAACTAAAAAAAACAACTTGACGTATGACAGAAATGATCAACAATCTTTATTAATATTTGCAAACAAAACGAAATCTAAATTACTTAAAAATAGGTAGGTAGTTTGTGATCCATATCTGAAAAACATTTAAAGTAAAAACAGTTACAAGCCTCCTAATCTAAGCCTAGCTGGCTGGCTACACTAATTTAACTCGGTTAGCTAATTTATCCGCTATTTAGTCGGCGGTAAACGTGAGATCCATATCGCGTATTCTGAAGTTTAAACTCGAGTGGCGCGCATCGAATTCGCGGCAGGCGGGCTACTCGGATTATATACACGAACAACAATTTACCTACTACCTTAATTATTTAACTTGAAAAGATAGTATCGACTTATTGAGCCGCTACTCTAAGCGTTGGAATCACCATCCGTAGAAATTCAGCAACGTCAGTCAAAAAAGTAACCAGATTTAGTGCTGGTAACATAACAAGACGATTCGCGATGCCACGTTATAATGTATTCGACGAGGAACGCTCATAAAGCCCTAAATATTTAGTCATGCCAAGATATTATTTTAAATTACACAACGCTGAACGTAATTGCTTGTTTACACACACTCCTGTTGATATTTATTTTTTTAGTAGATTAGACCTATTTTTTGTTAGTGTACCGAAAAATAATCCAATCGATATCCAATTATGAGCTCGTTTTTCACCAAAATTGAAAGGAATAACATTATATTATACGTCTGCTGTGCATAATGCCAAAACAGGATACGAGGATGATCAAGATTTAAATTAATATTAAATTATAGTCCTGGTTTTAATCCTAATCAAGGAGCTGCAGTGGCCGTAACTCTATTCAAAATTCACAGATAGACCGTAACCATAAGAGGAAGTCACGGGTGTAATCGTTGCCATCTCACCGGGCTGTAGTGGTTGCGGGAACATTTAAATTATCGTGGAGTTAGATCCGCGCGCCCATAATCACACCGTTCATTTGTAAGCTAGCCAGCTAACAGTACAGTGCGGCCGAACGAAAGTATCGCCATCAGATACCGAGGGACGTTCAAGTTCAATATTATTCAGAACTGAGAAAAACAATCGTGGCTCGTTAAATTGCGATAGCGAGTACGCGATTGTCCGCATCGAGTTCCTTACCTTATACTCGTATCTATTGAATTCTGTACACAGTGAAGTATACACGACAGCCTATTCACATTATAGTGTCTATGTACTACAATGTATAAAGCACAGAGAAACGATCAGACTCCAACAAAACAGGTACGTCAAGCGAGCAGTCCTAATTACGATTGAAGTTGGAGCAACCACTAAAAAGACCTTTACCGTCAATGTATCAATCTATGGAGGTTGATAGGCCAGAGCGATCAAACCATGCTAATGAGGCCGACCGGTTAAATGGGACAATTGCTTGCCAGCAACTGTGAAGCGATCTTTAAGACATTTAAAGGCTGTATTTCTTGCGCTCCTACGTAGACGGGAATAAGAATGTTGTTAGACATTGATTAATCGCTTTCTAACTTCGAACACGGTTAAGGAATTGTGCTACTGTGTAGTGAATTAAATTGAAAATGTTAATTTTGTCCTCAATAACAAAAATAGGTGTATCGGAAGGAGCCTGAGCAATCATTTCATTGTTCAATGAAGTGAAGAAATTACAAATGGGTTAAGATGAATAGTTTGCTTGTCGCTTAAGTTAATTTCCTTCTAATAAACTTTAAACAATCAGACGGGCTCTGTGTCGTGAATGTCTTTATGTTGCGCAAAGCAATTAGTGCGACATTTGGCGCCGACTTACAATGCCTGGTATTGAACAAAATGTTACAATGTATTCAGATTGAATAGACAGACAAATTAATATTAATTGAAAAATATTTAACCACCTATAATATATTGAAACCATTTTCAGCTACCAAAAGAAGAGACGGACATGACAATAGGAAAAATATGTCATTACCTATCATTGTTATTATCTTATCCCGGATCTAAAAAGTGTACAGAAAATATTGCATGCAGAAAATGTAAAATTCAACAAAACAAGTATTGAAAGCTAGTACAAGCTCATCGATTCGATAAATCTATTGCTACCACTATCTAGGCAGAGCATACAAATACGAAATTGATTGCTTCGTGTGGCGAGTGACATTTCAGTATCTGTGAAGAGGCGAGAGCGAGGTATGTGCGGGGAACGGGGCCGGTCTTCACACTGACATTTGAATAGGTCTGTCTCGGCATGTACCGGCACCCACCGACGGCCAGCGAAAGGCGACAATGTTCAACGAACACAGAACAACATTCCCATTGAAAAGAAAATTTACTTTTATTCAACTGTTGACAATAGTGCACCTTATTTTTCAACATTTCTGGTTAGCAATACTTAGCCTTTAGACATTTTAAAATTCTGGAGAAACATCAACTGATATTTCTGTAATTATTGTTTGATTAAATATAAAACTGCCAATACGGTATCTCGCTGCATTTTACTAATATACAACGATTTCTGCAATAGCCGTAAAATTCTCGTTTACAGAGATAATTTATCTTTTCCAGATTTAATATCCGTTTAGATAGTAGCTAATTGCAATGTCCTCGACTCATTGCAGCTACGTGAGCCTACAACACAGCGCAACACATTTCAAACAATAAATGCGTCATAACGCTTCTGCATTAGATTATCTAAACGCGATACGTGTTCTGAAATAATGTTATAGCTGTATCTCAGCTTCGGGGTACGTGCTTGTAAAATATACTGAAATGATATTGCGGAAGATTCTTTATGAAACATTGTTTCAGATTTTTAGAAAGAATAACAGGTTATACCTGAATCTGTTCACAATGATTTTTACATGATTTCATGCCGAGCTTGAAATTATAATAACTCAATATATAGTCCAAGATCCCAGAGCCCCCAGACATTACTTATTTTCTCATAAATAAAATGTATTGCATAAAGTAGTGTTAGTATATACTTTAAATATAAGCATACCTGCTAGCTTGGCCCGGCGGCCATTTGTCACGTACCAGGTGCTAAAGGCAGGTAAATATAGTAGCTACTTTTCTTAAATTCTCTGGTTAGTTAGTCTCTTGCTGATTTTTATATTGTTTTTGTTATATTGCCAGACAATTCGTTTGCGGTAACTTTTACCAGACACATCAAAGCTAAATTTAAAAAAAAAAATTTGAGGTACTTAACTTTACTTATGTTCTCATTTCTCAGTATTGATTTTATGTTTCATATTCAGGGCACTATTTTACAACTTGTTTTAATCAACCAGGGTAATCCTCCCCCAGACACGTATAAAGTGTCGCTTTAAGTATGAGCGAAAAGGCCTATTGTTGAGAGGTATTGTGAAATACGTCTATATCTATTCGATTTTTAGAACTATATTGAATGCTACTTATATGCTATAATAAATCGAATGAACGAGCATATATTGAAACGTTAGCAGTGAATTCTATGTAGGTAAATTTCAAATTATTGAAGATAAGATTTCGATATGTTGAAATGGTACGTAACTTCGTGTGCACCTACCTAATATGTTTAGGCACAGTGACCTATGTAAATGTAAGTAGAAAAGCCATCCTCTCAACTCACTCGCAGTTTCAGGATTCCTCGACTGCTATGTGAGAACTTCGCCAAACAAAGTTTCCTGCGAATAGTTTGTATATATTTGTGTATGGAATGAGGAGCAAAACGGGAAACGTAAGATTTTTCCCAATACCAGGTGCAGGTATTCTCTTAGTAAAAATATTCATTTAGATCTGAAACTAAGAGAAGCTAAACTGTATCAGTAGATTCTGTGGTTCGATGTCAGAAATTGTTAACCAAAATAATGTAATGCAAATACACAAATCCGGATAAAGGCGTTAAAGAGCTCCAAAAAATACACTATAAAACGTGACATCTATGTTTGGGTTTGCTTAATGCACAGTTGAACGATTACGTAAAACTACATGACAACCAGTTTGGGTTTCGTCCTCGATTGTCCACCGAAAGTGCCATACTGTGCTTAAAGCAAACCGTCAAATACTACACAGATCGCAAGACGCCCGTTTATGCGTGTTTCCTCGACTTGTCGAAGGCCTTTGACCTTGTGGGTTATAACATGCTGTGGGACAAGCTGAGAAGCGTAGATTTGCCACAGGAACTCATTAGCATGTTCCAGTACTGGTATGCAAACCAGTCCAATACTGTCAGATGGGCGGGAGTAATGTCGGATCCGTATCAGCTTGAGTGTGGAGTTAGGCAAGGTGGCTTAACATCTCCAACCCTGTTTAATCTATATATAAACGGGCTGATCGTAGAGCTCAGTAGTCAACATGTTGGCTGCCACATTGACGGCATCTGTGTTAATAATCTGAGTTACGCGGACGATATGGTGCTACTCAGTGCATCTGTGTGCGGCCTGAGGAAGCTGATACGGACGTGCGAGGAATACACGTGTGGCCACGGTTTATTGTACAATGTCAAGAAGAGCCAATGCATGGTCTTTGAGGGAGCTGGTGCGAAATGTCCTACAAATATTCCCCCGGTTAAGTTGTATGACGTTCCCCTAGTAAGGGTTGAACAATTCAAATACCTGGGGCATATACTTACTGGTGACCTCAAGGATCACGCAGATATGGAACGGGAGCGGAGGGCGTTGTCTGTCAGAGCGAATATGATCGCTTGTAGGTTCGCGAGGTGCTCTAGAGAGGTAAAGATTACGCTCTTTAAAGCCTACTGTACATCGCTTTACTCTTGCAGCCTGTGGGCTGATTACAGTAAAAGAAGTTACCATGCCCTCCGTGTCCAATACAATAATGCGTTTAGGGTGGTGTTAAGGCTCCCGCGTTATTGTAGTGCCTCTGGCATGTTCGCAGACGCGCGCACGGACTGCTTTTACGCGACCATGCGAAAGCGTGCCATGTCACTGGTACGCAGAGTGCGGGCGAGCGCTAACACCATCCTAAAGATGATTGCGAGCAGGCTTGACTGCTACATCATAAGGCATTGCTGCGACAAACATACAATGGTGCAACTGTCGCAGCGAAAGTTTTAATTTTTGACGCCAAAGTAGTAGTAGTAAAAAAAAAAAAAAAATTTTGCTGTTTATGTTCTTCAGACCTTATTTTAAAATTTTTCTGTATAATTTTCTTTCTTTTTTATGTATCTGTTAATAATTTGTGTATATGGGTTTACTTTGCCTGAATTAAATTTTATTATTATTATTATTATTATTATTATTATAGGCATCTCTTCTAGGAATAAATTAAACGGTACTTTATATAAACGTTTATGTCATAGAGAATAGAGCCTACAGCGAGTAAATTTTTAAGAGATATTAAATTAATTCACACTTGTTTACTTGAACTTATAAGCCTCAGAATAATGACAGCTGATAATGAAAAAATCGACACGCGTCTGTTGCATCTCGTGTACCACATGTACCTACTAGAGGTGTGCGCCGATTTAATTTTCGTCGGCGGCGGCGTGATGGCAAAATTTTACCGGCGGCGGCGGCGTAACCGGCGTGAAATCGGCGTCAGTACTTTTGAGTTAGACTTCAAAGAGAAGAAAGACATTTCAGGTTTTATTACCTTCTAGTTTTGAAAAAACAACATAATTACAACATCATCATCATCATATCAGCCAAAAGAGGCTCACTGCTGAACAAAAACCTCCCCCATTGACTTTCACATGGACCGGTCGTATGTTGTCTGCATCCAACGACTCCCAGCGACCTTTACCAGGTCTCCGGTCCGTCTCGTTGAAGGCCGTCCCGTGTAGCGCTTTCCGGCGCGTGCTCCCCATACCAGAACCATTCTGCCACAGCAGCCATCAGTTCTACGAGCTATGTGCCCCGCCCACTGCCACTTCAATTTGCTAATCCTTTCGGCTTTATAGGTCATTTGGTTCTTCTACGGATCTCCTAATTTCTGATTTCGTAGCGTAGAGAAATACCAAGCATAGCTCGCTGAGTGACCTTGAGCTTTGCCACGTCTCTGTGCCATATGTCATCACTGTTAACAGACACTGGTTGAAGACTTTTGTCTTAAGGCATAGTTGTATAGTTGACGAAAAGACGTTGCGAAGTTTCGCGAACGCTGCCCAGCCGAGTCGGATTCGAAGAGTGACCTCTTTCTCGCAATTAAACCTGCCTAGCTGGACGGTTTGTCCTAGATAGACATACTCGTCGACAACTTCGAGAGCAGAGCTCCTAGAAAACTGTTGAGGTCATTGAGCATTGTGCTGAGCTCATGAAGCAATTTTGCGATATCGATATCGTCGGTAAATTGAAGATGAGTGATATACTCGCCATTGATGTACTCGCTGGAAGTCGTTGGATGCCAGTGGTATATAACCGGTCCTTGTATGGGGGAGGCCTTTGTTCAGCAGTGAACCTATGTAGGCTGATGATGATGATGAAGTGGGGCTATCTCGATGAAACGGCTACAGGGTGTGGTTGTGGAACTGTGCCGCAAACAATGGTGCACCTCCTAACCTGTCCTTTTTGCCCCACAACCTGCAATCAAAGGCACCTCTGCGCAGCAACTGACGATAGTATGGAAGTAGCGAAGTTTTGGGCACACCAAATTTAATTTTAAAACGTCGTACCTTGGACACGAAGAAGAAAAACGCTTCGATATACCGATAGTCAATGTGGCATCGCTGCAGAGATTGCAGCATCGCCCAAGTTTCAATCAAAGGCTTTCTCATAGTCCACAAACGCTAAGCAAACTGGCTGATTACACTCCTGGGTCTTCTGTAAATATGCCGAAGCGTATGGAAGTGGTCTATGGTACTAACCTTTTCGGAAACCGGCTTGTTCCGAAGGCTAGAAGTCATCAAACCTGCGCTCGGGACGATTCGTGATGACCCTTGAAAACAACTTGTAGTCATGACTAAGAAGCGAGATAGGTTCCTCAATAAGGTGTTATCGCCTTTTTTGAAGAAAAGCACCACCATGCGTCACCACGCTTCCAGCGTTGTGCTCTCGAGTATGACAGAGTTAAATAGCTTCTGAAGGACTTGATTAGGCGTTTATTTGTCAATGAAATAAACTTAAAAACGCCAATTTCACCGCCAAACGACACGCCGATTTCACGCCGGTCTCACGACCGGCGGCGGCGGCGTGCTTCAGGTCCGCCGGCGGCGGCGGCGTGGCGGCGCGGCGCACACCTCTAGTACCTACGCACCTCGTGTTAAGATTATTACAAAAAAGGTAATCTAAAAAGTTTCATTAAAAAACTAATAACGGTATGTTCGCGTTCAATATGCTGGGAAAATGATACGCAGACACGTGTCGTGTCACAAAAAATATCCGCTTGCATCTGTCACTCTAGAAAGAGTAAACTTTACATTTATATACCTATACTATACTATAGGTATATATTTACACATACCACCACTAACATTGTAATAAAATAAACTTCTGATTTCTGACACTTACGCGAATACTAGACATTGAAATAAAACTACTTTTTACGGATTTTATCGCGTTATATTGATATTATTTTAATCCCGACGTTTCGGACCCTTTACAGCGTCCATGGTCACATGGGTAGCTGTTAGTAATTGAAACGTCAAGACGCCTACCACCTTAGTCACCCGTGACCATGGACGCTGTAAAGGGTCCGAAACGTCGGGATTAAAATAATATCAATATAACGCGATAAAATCCGTAAAAAGTAGTTTTATTTCAAAATAAACTTCGTTAAAATTCTATTAATATACAGGTATGGACATTTAATATCTGCAAATCTATAAGACCATAACAAGTAATTTTATGATTAGGCAATTGCGTAAATTATGATCAACTATCAAATGCATATACGGATATTATGTCATATACCTAGCTTTAGCCCGCCATTTTGTCTGCCTAAAACAGTTAGTTTAGGTTCGAACTTTGATCCCTATTTGTTGAAATAGGGATCAAAGTGGCGACACTTTCTTCGCGAAATATGTCCTTCTGCAAGGTCTAACCTATCTCTGTACATTTCAGCATAATCAGCTAAGCGGTTCAGGCGTGAAAGTGTAACAGACAGACTATATAGAGTTACTTTCGCATTTATAATATTAGTAGAAATAACATATTTCATGTCAACAACAAACAATTTTAGTAAATACCAATCGCCCTAACATAACTCATAGGCGTAGAGGCTAATTCGTCCTAGTTTCGAAAGTGTATCGACAGTAAACATGCAAATACCCGTGGCGATACACGGGTTGCTCCCGCGGGTCCCTCCCGGGGCCGAGGCCAGGGGGTCGCATTCACCACCTGCACCGCTAATTGCCGCGCCTCCTAGCTACAAACAACTACACCTCGCTCACAATTAATGCTTGCATTCCCATATAGGTATTGAATCACTACCACTATAATAAAACCTTTGATGGTTTAAGATGTTTAATTAAATATTTTGCAATAACTTTGAAATGAGCATGCATGGAGAGGTTAATGAACATAGACGAAGCGAAAGTGGTGTGCCAGGATCGTAGCAAGTGGAAATCTATAGTCTCTGCCTACCCCTATGGGAAACAGGCGTGAAGCTATGTATGTATGTATGTATGTATGTAACTTTGAAATACTGTTTCTGTTAAGCAAAAGTCTTGTCACATGTTTCTCTACAGCACTGAGCAATTTCAACGTTCTTTTAGTATCTCCAATTCTAACGTCAATATCTTTTATTTATTCTAAGCAACAGATGCCCTAAAATGGCACAATCGGTTTCTTTCATCGACTCTGCAAAAGCCGCTCTTTCCTTTAACAGTAAAAATCCATATTTTAACAGGTACCGTAACAGATATCACAAGCATACAGGGGTGCATATCCGTAGATATTGAATCGATAATAAAATCTTCGACTACATTGCAGAATCAATGGGCAGGCGTGACCTAACGCCAAAAGGCAAATTGCTATTGTTTATAAACAAGTCGGGAACAACATTGCATGCAACAATACACTAGGAAGTTAGTACAGATTTGTATAAATGCATGTACCTAAATAGATAAGTTAGCGGCGCATGAATATTATTACAATTAAAGAGCTTGGTGTAGAGTTAAACATAAATTTAACTTTCGTTTTGTATTTAATGTTAGGTAATCATATTATTACAAAAGCGAGTACACTCTTAAATATGTAAACTATTTTGATATATATATAGAGATTACATTTATATTCGTCACGACAAACGACAATAAGACAATAACTATTTGAACCGCAAGGGAATAGATGGTGATTATGAACATGAAAAACCTATTGAAGGATGTGTCAATGAATATTACTTCCGTCACGGCACGAAAACGATTCCTCGTGCGTACCGGTCACGGCGACCCTGTAACATCTTGTATTTGATGTCGACACCTTTATTATACATTATAGAACAATACCAGATACTGGAGAATATAATGGATATGATATAGAATGGCGACAAAGTATTATATCAAATTAATATTCTGAAGTTTGTAAGATCGATGTAAAAATTTATTAACGGGTGAAACTTCTCGCTATAAATAAATGTGTTAACACAATATACTCGTATTATTTCAAATTCCAAGCGCAACAGTATACGATACGGTATACAAATAAAATGTTATTGCCCTCTCAAAGTCGGATATGCTAAAACAGTCGTTAAAATATTAGAATGGGACTCAATCTACAGGACTGTCAGCATAAACCTCGAACATACGTGTATTATTATTGAAACACGTCGATTAGAGAGACTGGCCAATTACCATCCATAAGGTATTGTGGAGAGTTTAGCGCAGCGATGCAACCAACAATTTCTATGTCGACGGTATTGAGTTACGATGCAGCGAGCTGATGCTTTATTATCCGGTCCATCTCTTCCGCCCTTGTTGGTCCGCGATCACTCGTGTCGCCGGCATAACGGTCCCGCTCGATACGTCCGCATTATTAATCTTACCATTGTATTAGCCAACAACATCTCACAACATGTGCGCATTGATAACACTAATGGTAAACCCGCTTGTTTAATGCAATCAATAACTTCGATTACAGTTAGCTGACACCTCCTACCTTACTTACTGACTGTCGCTATACAATTTATTAAACGAACTTCTGTGTATGTTAGACTAAGACCCGTTTTAGACTTACTTCACATCATTTCAAGAGAACGGTAGGGTGGAAGTGAGCACAAGTGTATAGTTAGGAACATTCGTCGCGTGCCCGCCCACCGTCATCATCCAGGCGGCGCGCACTGTTCACCTACCCTCTCTCCAATTATGATAACCATCACTCAAGGCGAGCGGAACGAAAGGGGGCAGGCACCGGTTAAAACGTAAAATTACACTTAAATTTTTACTCGACGGCGGGCGCACAATAAAAAACAAATATTCTCATGGCGAGTATCGACGAAACGTGACCGGCCTTCGTCAAAATAGTCGGCCGTTGTCTTATTGGGCGGCGCTTTACATCAGCCCAAGTGCTAAAGTGTAAAACGCTGCAGTGAAATTTATAAGCTTCACGTCACGAATATTGAATAATGACTTTACAAATTATCAGCGTCAACGCGTTTTCAATTATTTATTATCGCACCATACTGTCATGTTTCGAAACAATTATGTTGCTTATTATTTTTTGTGCTTCTGAGAAACTGGTAGGTTTTAGTTAGGTATTAATGAATTAATTCCCTAGCATGATACGTGATAAGTTATAATTTTTGCTCAATATATTCAAACTCAAACTCGAAACTGTTTATTTGCATACTAAGGTTTAATATGGCTGTTAAATATAATACAGCTTAGCACCTTTTTCAGGTGTTGCAGATTTCGAGGGTTATAATGAGTACTTAATTAAGTAAAAATAACAATTATTATTCTTATTAAAACCATTTTGTAATATAGTAGTACTTTGGACTTATTCAATGGTCTCGAACGCTAACTAGTGTGGCGTGCGTCAGAATAATAAAATATTAACCTCTCCTTATTTATATGGTGGCTCGTTAACTTAGATCGCCGAGGGGAGTGTCCATTTATATCTCGTTGTCGAACCATGTGTTTTTACACGGGCAGCGAGTGTTACAACAAATTCAACAAACGACCGGCCGTCATCTATCAAAAACGCTAACGAGCTCAGATGCCGTGGCCATTTACAATCACTGCGCAGACCAACTCCAATAATATGCGATGATGCTGATGAAATAACAAACCAGCCTCTAATTTACGTGTTAAAACAACGTCACAACATTGTTGCATGGCGGTGCAGTATAATGAGGGTTGTGGACTAACAATTTACTCCTAAAATAAACATAATAATAAATATCGTATAGTTATTACTCGAACAGTCTGTTCTGGCTTTGACTCATCGGCCATTTCAACCAACGAAGCTACCGAAGACTGCCCGGGATATGGAATTTCTCTTCTTTTGTTATAGCTTAGCTACCTTAAGACTTCAAGGTGAAGTCAACGTCCTACAATTTTACTCCATTAGGTTATCATTATCAACATTATCCTAACTTTTTCCAGGATAATACGTGATTAGCTATCTAATTACCGTTCATCTATTTCACTAAATAAACAGATGGATATTTTTATGCTTCAAAAAGAACAAAACTTTTCGGCCTGGGTAGACGTAGAACATTTAACAGAAAATTAAGTATGTAACTGTTAGAACGGCAACCTGCCGTTGCGTTAACAAAGCAACAAATTTTCGACAGTCATTTTAAAAATCGTACATATGACATGCATCATGTGCATTCAATTCCGCTTCCAAAATAATTATATCGATCGGCAGGTCTATTGAAAACACCATATGCCCGATCATTATATCGGTGTGAATGGAACTTTCGGTTTGTAAGGGAAATTAAATTATATCGGTACCAATAAAAGACACGACTTTTTATCGATTATACCTTTTAGAAAAAAGTTCACCCTCTTAAAAAGTTCATATGTAGTTTTTATATTTAACGGTGCTACGGGGCACCCACGGGCCATAGTCATGATAGCTTCTGCTACGGTTGTTTCACAATTTTATAATTTTAAAGTATAGTAAAGTCAAGTAAGCTTTATTTGTGAAAATAAGGTTTACTTTACAATTATACATAGTTTACATACATACTTTAGTTTATTTAGTCATATTACATGTGACTAAATAAACTAAAGACATGTTAGTTTTATTAACTCATACCTAACGTTTATTGGATGTTTTACACAAGATTTCTACCGCGTATTAGTACGATTGTTTTAATGATATGTGGTTGAATTATGAATCGTCATGAGACTATTAGTTGGTATATATTTATAAGTCCACAACTGGACGTAGGACTCTCCTAGTAAACGACACAGACTCATTCTTAGCGTTTAAACTTTTAGCTTATCAATTCATATGCGCTGAACGACGTTGACGAAGAGACATGTTTGCCAAACGCTGTCCATCGTAGCTACCTATCCTCCTATGGGCCTCTGTCTCGAAATTGGTTCACCTAGTCTGATGGTCATCGCGTTTGTAATACCTACGAAAAAGTAACATTTTGTAAGGGTGACAGTAAATCGAATAAAACAGAACTTGAGTGTAAACACACAAACAAGACTATTTGGTAAGCAGAATCAGAATGCCTAAGGAATCCAGTTAGTTAATTACGCTACGACAAGCGAATAGAGGATATTCTTTCTCATTACCGGAGCATCTGTGGCTCTCATTAGGTGGGGATATGTCAATGGCGGCGTGTTGCATCGGTGGGCTCTCGTTTGTCCTGTCGCCGTGTGCGCCGGGCATTTTTCAGTGACATAATAAATACGCGCCAACGCACCTGCTTTTGCACGCTCTGCAAGTTCTGACAAATAGTTGACGTCTACTGTGATCGCCATTTTATTTCAGTACATACTGCCAGGTTTTGATCAATATTATTCCAAAGCTACAAAACGATCAGGACCCTTTCAATAAAATGGATTGCAACTAGGTAGGTATAGTTTCGCAAACATGTTCAAATTCTATCGATGTAATGTATTTATTATTTTTGGCGATTCATGTGGTGATTCTATATGAAAACAGTATGCGAAAGTTATTGGAGATAGTGTTTCACCCGAGTTAAAGACTTTTATGATTTAAAATACCTAATTAACTTTTGTGCCTATTAGTTAAAATCTATTTAAATTCACTTACTCCGGTTTCTTACAGGTGGTATCCCTATTTACTTAAACGACAACAAACTCGGAAAGCGTATCAAATTTTAATTTGCATAGTAACGTAAAGCTCATACGCCGATACGAGCTGGAGCACGCCCCACATTAACGAGATTAAGTCAACATTACGTGAGGTATCTACAATGCTATGTTAACACTGTGTTAGACACACACTATCAAATCATGGCAAATGCATTTGACGGAAGATAAATGTTTATTTAGTATATGTACTTATGTAATTAGTACACGCTGCCAACATTACGATATGACAAGAAAATATGTTGGCTTTTTTCTCAATAAAACCTGTGTTGTGAATAGTAGCTGTATGAAAGGACTTGACAATAGACTAGTGTTTGTGCGCAACAAAACCGCGTGGTGTCCGCATCGACTGCCGCGCTTCCACAGTCGACAGACGCGGGTGGTCCCAGCGGGTGTCTCGGCTTATGGACAATGTCCATAATTCAGTGATTTGCGCGAATACTAACTAGCGACGCTTATCTGACGCGACATTCAATACCGTCACAGGAAGCACTAAAACAAACTTTGTCAATTTAAACGCTTACTTACAACGACATATTTTGCGACATTTGATGTAGCAGGAAATATTAAACCTTATCAGATGTAATAATTATAGAATTGCTAAAGGCCTTGTTGATATAAAATTCAACTATAACCACTTAAAAAATTAGAAGAGATTGCGTGACGATGAATTAAATGACTTTGCGGTCAGTTTCAATTTGCGACCATTGCTTGTTAGAAGGCTGTCATAAAAATGTTTATGACTGAGCGCTTATAAAATGACATAAAAATATATTATACGCTAACAAATATTATTAATTGAATTGGCTCAATCCGAGACTATAATTACAGTAATGAATGCGATGCGATTAATTTCAAATTTGTTAGTTATTAAAGTTTTTATGGCACTTAGTTTAAATGATATTGGAATCATACTAAGAAGTATAGACATTTATCCAACATAGGTTGTATCTAGGCAGATGTTATATGTTTGGTATCATCTCGACCGAGTCCAGTCATCAACCGAGTGGATAATTGCGCAAGAGATATTGCCCTATCTAGCCGGATTCCTTTGAATTTCTAATAAACTATATAAAAACATTTTCTATGTATTTTCAATAAAATATGACCACCTATGTCGCTATAAACAGTTTTATAGTCTTCTATGACCATCGGCGGAAGCGGATATTGAAGCTTGCAGAACACCTAAACCCGGTCCTAAACAAATATTTTTATAATACTATTCCGTGGTATTCTGAAGTAAAACAACATTAACTTTATACAGCTAACTATTAATTTAAACTTCAACATCGTGTAGCAGAAAGCATTAAAGGGTGAAACTACGTAGTCTATTCAAGTCGAAGCTATTACCAATTTAATGAAGGATACAAGACAAACTAGCTTCGAAGGAAGCCATCAGAGAGCCATCTCCGCGGCGCAAACCCACTTTAGTAGAAGCACATCGCCTACTTGCTAAGTAGTTCGACTCATTCCAATGTGTAGCGCACGGCAGATAATACACTTAGTAAACGATGTTTGTTTAGAGGCAAATGCAGTTGTTACGGCTTTTAGTGCCGCTGCCTGCAACTATAACGTCGGATTAAGAGGTTTATAAACTTAGATCGTGTAGTGTGGGAGAAACTGCGCGCAATAAGAAAGTCAATTTAGTTCGTTAAAGAGATTGGATGAAAGGCGGGAGGTTGATTAAGTTCTATTAGCAGCCGGGCTGGTGTTGCGATGACATTCCGTGAACGAACCGCAGCGAACCGCAACGTCACGCGGCTACTTTGTACTAAGTATGCGGCAACACTGCAACTACTGTAATTTACTACTTTTCTTATATTATTTTTAATATGCACAACGTTAATAAGCAAGTTGTTTGAAAACTCCCTGAAAATGTATAGGCAGACACAAAAGTTAAGTTAAAAATTTAAACTCTCATACCTACATTAGGTATATTATTACGACGTTGTGGAAATGGGCACCTCCTTTTCGAAGTTTGTTTATTTAAACACGAGTAACGAAAATATTCAATTACATTAATTTTCATAATTACGACACCGAATGTCGTCAAAAACGTTAAGTTTCTTTCCACGAACACACAATTTTCTCTTACTGACGAGTGAGAGTCACGCGATGAATAAGGCAGATGTGTCGACTGGAATACCTCATCGGAGAGTACGTATATAATTGTTAAATTTGCATTCATAATGGTGCCTAACAAGCGCAGATTGCGATCGGCTAGTTCGCGCCGCAACGACAAGTTGATACTAACAGATCGCAACCACCCTTCATTTTTAGTGATGCTCGCACTATCGATAGATACATGTTTCAATCTGAATACATAAAACAAGTCGATTTAGTTTATAACTCAAGAACGGCTAGCAGATAGCAGAAAAACTATTAAAACATCGGAAAATTATTAGTTGTGGAACCGTAAAAAACCGTTTTAATTCCTAACATTTTTCATCCCTTTGACTCTATTCTAAACAAGTTAAAAACAAAAAAGAACTTAATATGGTCTATCTCAAATGACCATAATTCATGGCAAGGCATCGGGTTTTCACTAAAATGTGACAATTTATTTTGGGAATCACAAACAGACACGTCTAAAGATATGAAAGTTATATACCTAGATACTTCAATAGCAATAAAAGAAGAGTACCTGTATCGATATCGACAATTTGCCATCCATTTACGAAACATTACTAATCGCAGCGACAAACGGGATGGCTTGTACTTAATTACAGTTATTAGAGAAGTTGCTAGGCCCGCGGGACCATGGTCACCGATCCGGAGACCACCGAGCACAAAACTCATTCCGTAGTTATTTATTTATACATACGAGTAAGTACACAACGGAAACGTATAAGCGAATATACAGGGTTACTTGTAATTCGACGTATATCCGCCAGGAGCTGATTGGTGGCCTAAAATGCAACAAATTGGAGACCACCTATGTATGGCCGAAATTCAATAGTTTTCGAGATATTTGAATTTTAGGGGATTTTCGATCTTAACCCAAAAGGACCATGGGGGATTTTGTATGGACACCGTCCCCACCCACCAACTGACATGGGATGACTTTTAATATGATCATTAGGAGCCACACAAAGAGAAATTAAAAGTTTTTAAAACGAAATCGATGGGGTTTTAAAAAAAAACGCAATAACGTATCTACAAAAATGGGGATAATTTTGTACAAATATCAATTATTCTCTTATAAAAAAACAAATGCATATTACTATCATATTCTGCAGATAAATAATAATAGAACTTGTACAAAAAATTGGTCACCGATCACAAAAAAAAATTTTTTGTTACTATGATTTTTCTTATTTCTGTTGCTAACATATTTATTGTCTACTTTAATTAGCATACTTCTATTGGTTGAAAATGCGGCTGAGCGTTTTTTTTTATTGGAGTTTTTCTCTAAAATTGAAAAGAGCAACTAGGAGGTTGGTTTTCTGACCGGCTAAAGGCAGAATAAAGGCTCACCCACTGTTATATGTTGCTTTAAACATATCGCCGAAATGTTAGTACATAAGAAGTTATGCCTTTGCCTAAACTAACCTAACTTTTTCTGAGCGTGTAAAAATCCTCCCGTGAAAGGCGATGCTTTGCTAGGGTTACAGGAACGACGTTTTATCCCTCCGCAAAACATAACCTAACCTTAACCTAACTAATCGAACCTAACCGTAACCTAACTTAATTCTTTGGAGAACACAAATCCCAATACCCCACATATTTGGGAATTATCGCCATAGCAAAAAAATCTCTATCCAATAAGACTTTTCAGATGAGATTGTTTAGAATTCTGTTGGTTAGTGGTGACGAATGTTCTAATCCACACTTGAAATATTTAAAAATCCTAATACCGGCCAAATTCCACATATTAGGAGATGGTCGTCATAGCAAAAAATTCTCTATCTACTGAGACCTTTCACATGAGATTGGTTTTAATTCTGTTGGTTAGTGGTGACGACTGTTCTAATCCACACTTAAAATATTTAACAATCCCAATTCCGGCCAAACCACACATATTAGGGAATTGTTGTCATAGCAAAAAAATCTCTATCCACTAAGACCTTTCACATGAGATTAGTTTGAATTATGTTGGTTAGTGGTGACGACTGTTCTTCTAATCCACACTTAAAATATTTAAAAATCTCAATTCCGGCCAAACCCCACATGTTAGTAGATTGTCGTCATAGCAAAAAAATCTCTATCCACTAAGACCTTTCACATGAGCTTGGTTAGAATTCTGTTGGTTAGTGGTGACGACCGGTGTAATCTACACTTAAAATATTTAAGAATCCAAATTCCGGCCAAACCCCACATATTAGGGGATTGTCGTCATAGCAAAAAAATCTCTATCCCCTAAGACCTTTCACATGAGATTAGTTTGAATTCTGTTGGTTACTGGTGACGACTGTTCTAATCCACACTTAAAATATTTAAGAATCCAAATTCCGGCCAAACCCCACATATTAGGGGATTGTCGTCATAGCAAAAAAATATCTATCTATTGAGACTTTTCACATGAGCTTGGTTAGAATTCTGTTGGTTAGTGGTGACGACTGTTCTAATTCACACTTAAAATATTTAAGAATCCCAATTCCGGCCAAACCCCACATATTAGGGGATTGTCGTCATAGCAAAAAAATCTCAATCCACTAAGACCTTTCACATGAGATTGGTTTGAATTCTGTTGGATCGTGGCGACGATTGTTTTAATCCATACTTAGAATATTTAAAAATCCCAATACCGACCAAACCCCACATATTTGGGGATTGACGTCATAGTAAAAAAAAATCTATCCACGAAGACCTTTCACATGAGACTTATTTGAAATCTGTTGGAGGGTGGGGACGTTTCTTCCCATTGTCCTTTGACACTAAGTTCCAAATAAAAAAGAAACTACACGTTGAATGGGTACCATTAAAAATGATATTATAGCTGACACTTCAATTAAGCTACGTACATCATTAAAAGTGCTTCATCCAACAAAATACCTAAATTGTTGAGCAATTTAAGAATAATATCTAACCAATATTTTTATTGAATGCTTTAAAAAATGTAGTCTAGTTAAAAAAAATACTATGACATGAATCGTACAAACAACTAAAAAAACTTCTCTATTCTCTCAGCTTTCCAAAAAGGTATAAAAGTTAATTAAAAGACACTTAATTCATGGCATAGCATGTATTTGAATCGGCTTGGGGAGAAAAATCTTCGCCTCCATTATCGAAGTATTTCTTATAATTTATACCCTATGTTACCAGAGCATAGTGTAGCTTCCCAACGGTAAAAGAATTTTTCAAATCGGTCCAGTAGTTTCGGAGCCTATTCAATTCAAACAAATCAACAAACAAATCTTTCCTCTTTTTAATATTAGTAGAAAAAGCATTGAAAAACGTGTAGTTTAGTTAGTTGATAGGTATCATACGACATTGAACTAGCTGTAAAGTTAGTCGTGTCGGTTGTGAAGCATCTTCACAATAGATGGCGCTACGTCACCGTAAGACGTAAATTAGAATGTGGAGGAAGATTTCGACTGGCGAGCAGGGCGAGCGGTGGCTTAGTGGTCAGAGCGTCTGGTGTACCAAACCAGAAGGCGCAGGTTCGAACCCTGCCCGACCGCCGATTTTTTCCTTCATTAAAAATAAAACGTGTAGTTTATCAAAAAAATTACACATCTGGTTCGTGCTGGCCACGGAATTGGTTCTCCTCTCCCAATCCATCGGTTTGGATACCTCTCGTCTAGCCACTGCCGGACAATAAATTGGTAATGTGCTGGGCAACCACCATGTGGAAACATGAGGTTATTTTTTATTTCCTCGGGAATATCCGCCAACAAATCATTGAGGTTGTTTCTTGAAAACTCTTCGTAATTTTCGCTGTTCAAATTTTGCGACAAGAAATGGGGGCCCAGTAAATAATTATCAAATCTTATTTCTACCTATTATCTTATTCAAATCGGTCCCTACTGGACCGATTTAAAAAAATCTTTGCCCGTTGGGGAGTTACACTATGCCCGGGTAACATAGGGTATAAATTATAAGAAATACTCCGATCACGGAGGTGAAGCCGTCGGCGGAAAGCTAGTATCTTTATAACACAAACACAGATGATTTTTCTCCCCGCACCGATTCAAACGCATGGTATGTCATGAATTAAGTGTCTTTTAATTAACTTTTATACCTTTTTGGAAAGCTAAGAGAATAGGGAAGTTTTCTTAGTTGTTTGTACGATTCATGTCATAGTATTTTTTTAACTAGACTACATTTTTTGAAGCATTAAATGAAAATATTGGTTCGATACCATTCTTAAATCGCTCATCAATTTAGGTATTTTGTTGGATGAAGCACATTTAATGGTGTACGTAGCTTAATTGAAGTGTCAGCTATAATATCACTTTTTAATGGTACCTATTTAATGTGTAGTTTTTTTTTAATTTGGATTTTAGTGTAAAATTTTGGGTAAATATCGAAAATCTCCTAAAATTCAAATATCTCGAAAACTATTGAACTTCGGCTATACATAGGTGGTGTTCAATTTGTTGCATTTTGATCCCCCAATCAGCTCCTTGCGGATATACGTCGAATTACAAGTAACCCTGTATGCACAACACCAGTTAACCACGACGATAACGATTTATTTATACCACCTACGGTTGCAATTAATTTGATGCGCAAATAAAACAGAAACGAATTTTATTTTATTGAAACGGTCCTCCGAGTAGTGGGAATCAAAACGAATTGTTCAGAAACAAATCACAATGGACCCAGAATATGTATAATAGCGCCTACACAGCAAAGCTGAGAGCAAAGGAAATTATTATTATACGTATTCAAAACGCTCTTCCCTTTACAATACGATACCCTTGTTCGTATTAAAAGTAGAACGAGTAAATTCACGCATTAAATATGAGTCAAGGCGAGAACATTTATTCCTACAATAGAAATACGACTGGTAATGGCTGTTAATCAACCGTGCATGGGACTAAGATAAATTTTCATTAGCTTCATTTAGTATCAGTATGGTTTGTTGTCTGAGATGAGCAAAGCGTATGTTACTTTAGAATGTTAGACATTATTAGACACATACAGTACATTATATATCTGTTTAAACTACACAATTTTTATTCCCAGTCACATAAAATAAGAACATACCTAATTTTATTATCTCGGAGATCATGATAATAAAAAAGTATGCTAAAACTTATTTACATACTCGACACATGGCGCAACAAAAACATTAACATTAAAATAAACTACCAACATGACAAAGTAAAAGGTCCCGTAATAAGTATTACAAAAATCCCTCTGAAATGTTTAACTGAAAATATGAAAACACGCACAGGGAGATACAATTGCACGTGTAGCAGATGTGTTTAATTACTGACCCGACAAAATCTCGGAAAGAGTTGAGTTTCATTATGAACACAATGGCCTTTGCCTCAGCTGGCGATTAAGTAAATAAAATATCAACACGCTGCTAAAACCCGCACATAAAATGATGGGACGCACGCGTTCATATTTGCTTTAATAAAGTTCAGACAGTTTGCAAAAAAATATGAGCTCACTGCAGGAATAAACTGCTGAGTTAGGCTTTTTACAATGGTTGCCTCTCCTCACCCTCCATTACATTACCTAAACAAAAACCCAAGGCAAAGGGATTTAAAATATAACGCAAAACATGTCGAGTGTAATCCTCAAATAAAAATATTACTGAAGCCTTGAATACATTAATATCCTAATAAGTTAACCCACCAACTCTCCCTTCTCCTGTACAAAATTAAAGGTGAGTTTATACTTGAGTGTGAGTACGCATGAAACACGAATTCTCGAAACTTAATACGGACGTGTTCTAAAAGATAAGGCGGGTGTAAGGCAAGGATTACATGAAAGGTGGCGAAGGAAAATTTTGAGAAACGTGTGCGCCCGGCTATCGTCCCACGCAGTGAATACGTGGGCGAGTACGAATATTGATGCACCTTTTTGATGCCGCCTCGTTACGTCAAACTTTTAAGCTTCATTGAATTAACATATTATAAGCTATTGATATGTAGTGTATTGTTGAAGCTGTTAAATTGAATGTTAACAATTCGCGCGTTGAGTCATTGAATATATTAAGTTGTTAAATGACTAAGCAAGAATGTGCCTAGGTACCTAATGAATTAATCACACTAAGTAATTTTGTTCTAATATCGCAATATCAAAATGTTGTACAATAATTTAATAATTAATAATACCCTCAAAATAGTTAATGACATATTTTTAAAACCAACTACGTTCGTCGTATTGAGGCCGCAACCTGTCGACAGTGACATCAGCCAAGGGACACATGCAGTGGTCTGCACTCCTGAAATCGGTCGTCGCTTGGTGTTCGTACGCAAAGATTTACGATGCGCGCGCGCATTGAACACGCACTGTAACACAAGAGATGGCTCGCGTGCGTGTCGCCTTATCGCTGCGCCCCGAGTCGCCTAAATTAACTGTCTTTATGAATGCAAGCATGATGCCCGATGAAATATGCACAATTAATGGTCTCTTAAACCATTATATTATTGTTTCGACTGGCGTTGATTAAAAAGTATGGAGAGATGGGGTACACAAAATAAAACTTATCACGATAATTCCAATACCGCATCCATACTAAGACATCTCGACTACGGGTATGATCCACATAATTGCACAATGAATTCGAAATAAGAAATCAACCACACTTTTCCCCGAGCAATTTTCTTACATGGCCAATATTTTAGAAGCTTCGTAAGGGAGGCACTCTCTCTAAAATATGTAGCGGCACGTAGTTGAATTTTTGTTTAATATGCAATTTTGAACCCGAGCAGGCGTATATAACGTTTTTCGCAACCAAAATAGTGTAATAAATCTAAAAGTCCATTTTCATATAAAAGAAAACCGATTAAGGAGCTTTTCCGATACCGATCGTTCGAATAAAGCTATATATTTTCATGATCGAGCGGATCCAAAATCACGGACGTCTGACGACCGGTGCGTGAGGAAATTGAAAAGAAAACGAATCTTTTAATGGTATTGTCCTTGAATGAAGGGACATTAATTTGCATCAACAGTTACATTCTCTGTAGGCATATACCTATTTTATTTAAAACATTGTAACTAAGCAGTGACTGGCAGTGTTGTTCGCATTGATCTCGTTTTTTTTTTCAATATTGCAGAGCAGATGCGTGCTAAATTTCAATGGAATATAAACAGAGTCCCAGACTAAGTGTTCTAAAGAAAAATGTAGAATGGTGAAAGAAAAATGTGAATAAAAGGTATTCTCAAGGTATCGTCAGTGATATTACAATAAATTATCACTATTATTATTTCATTTGGTCAGTCAGGAGCTAGGGAATTTGTTTGTTATAAGTATAGATAAGCTCTTGAAAAAAGATGAAACAAAAATACGAACATGCGATCAACATAAAAACATCATAAATTCATAATTCATTTCCTACACTTTGTATGCGTCTTTTGCTTTTATTACAACATACCTGCATGAATAAATAAGCAGTAGTAATTTTCTTGGTTTTCTATATCGTCGTTTTATCTATTAGGTATATTATTTTCAAAGCGATAAATAACTAAGTCACTACTGATTATTTTCAACTGTCTAGTTCCAGCGAGTACTCTAATGACGACCTATAGAAAATTGTAAACTGTATTCCATGCGCAGTACTTTACGACAATTTCGATCTACACAAATATTACCTATAAACAGAAAAGATTTAAGTATTTGTAATTAATACACCGAAATAATACTACCAGCAATGCCTTATTATCTCAGAGTAACAGGCTTTATGAATAAAAATGTCCACCCGCGCGGGACGGGCCGCTAGTTATTATTTTTATTTCCCCAATTTAAAGATTGATTTAATTAAGTACATTAAACATCAATAACAAGTGTGATGTATTTTACTTTGAGATAAGTTGCTCAAAGCGGGAGCGTCGTCATCCTAACTGGAATTATGTTACAAGAGAAGTTTACGGAATCGCTTGAATCACTTGCTAAGTAAATTGAAGCGCAGTTGAGCTTACTGTGCCGTTGACTTTACCAATCACGAGACGGAACTTCAATCAGGCGTCATCTAGTTATGCGCCGCCCGAAGCATCGGATAATGAACGATTAAATTATAGCTCACAACTTTGAAGTGATAAATCGCAGATTAAACTGTTTTAAGGAGATAATAAGAATATTAAGAAGGAACTTTTAGATCAATATATCAAAAGTTATAGATTAGAGGATACCGGATATTTTATTAACGCATTTTGAAGCACTATGATACTACGTTGATCGAGTTTTCAATGTCATATTTATCGCACGGTAACTATGGTCGAAATCTGTTGTGCTATTTTTTGAAATATGTTCTTTGCACTTAGAATTACAACGAAAATTAACGTCAAAATTAATAAAAAGGTCGATTGTATAATTAGTAATACATACAACCTACCTACTTCACATGTCTTCAGTAAAACAGACATCTTCAAGCTGACTTTTACTTGAATTACAGAACAATGTATATTGAGTTGTAGCCGTGTAATTCTAAAATTGTAATAATAGAACTCGTTTGCGTCCAGACAATGCCCGCAGCAATCGTTTGACTGACAGACAATTTGTTTGTCACTCATTCATACGTTATCTTCATATACGCGAGCCCGGTGCTCAACAAGCGTGCTATTTTTACTACACGCGACCATCTTGTCTATCAACCCTCGTAATAGAATCATTGTGTCTAATACGCAGGAAATTATTAACTTCAAGCCACGCAACGCAAAATTGTAAGCGCTGTTCGTTTAGAATAAATCTAATCTGACTAGATTGTAAACTGTCGAAAGAAAGGAAGGAAATTTAATTCTGAAATTCACTGATCATTAATATACGCGGCATTTGAGCCCCATCTTGATTTATTGTCTATTGAAATTTCTCCGAAAATGTACAATTTGGCTTTATAAACTAACTTTGATTGATGAATTACCCGGTTACATATCCACTTCACTTGATCACTCGCTTTGATTACACACTATAAAATTAAGCTACGAAATTGACAAGCACTTGAATAGAAAAGCAAATAAAAGAGATTCCCAAAATATTTTACTTCCATAAATACTCGATAAAGCCCCTTTTCCCACGCCCGTTTCGCAATCGACTTCGGGATCGGCGATCGACGTTGTGCCACATTAAATTCTTCACGTTTAATCAATTCCGGAGGTCGGTAGTAAAAAAATACCAAAGTGTTTCCTTCCGTATCGACGGCGCTACAAAAGTATAACAGACAACAAATAAATCATTGGCGCAGTTTCAAAAACCAGCCAAATCGCTGGGCAGACTTTGTGGACACGCCTTTTATCTGTTATGTCTATCAGGCTTCCCCATTCTACGTAAATAATACAAAACTTGCACGTAAGCTAAGTTAGAAGAAACTGAGGGATGGGTATAACATTAAAAAAATACTCGTCGGTTGCGGATGACTTGTCTGACCTACTTTCAGCCAGGACCATCACTATAATAAAAGCTCGCTTGAGAAATTAATGCACACCTTAGATTACGCCCCAGCGACGAAACAAACTGAAATGTAACGTAGCGTAATCCGAGTCAAAACATATTTGCATCAGGGTAATATTTCGAGTCACGACCTTAACCGAAGCCATCTAGAGACCGAGTTCTTTACGTTGTTTTATGCAAGGCGTCGGCGGTTGCAGCTATCGCCTCACAACAATGTGCCGGTGAGCTCATAAATACAAAACAATTAGACGATAAATTCCCACTTGAATTAGTATTTTTATTTGCGCGTCACGTGCGCTCCGCGCTCTTTCCAACAATTTATGTAGGGAGGCGTCAAATTTAACAGCTCAAAGAAACTGATGGCGCTCTCCTAGGCTTTGGCGCGCACTCGTGATAACCTGTAATTATGTTTACAATTTATTTATAGGCGAACAATGGGTGCTTTATTTGTAATTCGTTGAATACACAATGCGTATATCTATATTCAGACCAGATTTTACCCGGATTTACTGATTTCTGACAATTACCCGGATTTATTAAAATTAAGCCAAAGTTAAAAGAGTATCGATCTGATTTTCGAACCCGGCCAGCCACTCGAGCTGATCAGCGGCGTGATTAAGTAAAACGAATAAGAGCGAAAGCGTGACACAAAAGCAATGCGATAACAGAGGAAAAACGAGCAGAGAATCGCCTCTGAGCAGACGGTATCTTCGCCCGCCCGGGAGTTATTAAATATTAAAATAAACTCGCATTCCGACACGAGTCCTACGCGATACGCAAGATTATGGCCAACACAATGAGAGCACTGGCTCCGATCGCTCCCTTGCCTTATCATATCAAAGCACGAGCTTACATAATTCAACTAGGGAGGATATTCTCTCGAATGATCCCTTGTTGCTGATCAAATTTTAGCGCCTGTGAAAACACGCGATTTCAAAATTCTTCGACGGAATAAACGACCTATAAAAAAGTAATATCATCAATGCGTAAGTACATATTATAGTTAACCTTTACGGAGTTAACTTTTGTAAATGGCGAGTACCCATTCCCGCGTATCGATGATGACAACGGTATTGCTTCACGGTGTCTGGAAAGTGTATCAGTCGTCTCATCTCCCGCTTACCCAAGCAGCTTTCCGCCCACTTACCTGAAACAATACATCATTACAATATTACTAACTGAGAGGTAACGCATACGTTTAAATATTTCACACCTACAACACGTCTCCTGTGCACCGCACATTGAAATGGGTGTAGCGTTTTATAATTTACGCCACTCTCTTGTTGGTTCGTAGCTACATAGGAATAATATTCAAAGCTACGTAGTTAAAAATGTACACGGCACTGTGCTTTACAAAGCACAGTGCCAATTTTTATCTACATAGTAAGGCATGTGAGGTATAATTTTCAAATTTTTATCTAAGTTTAAAAAGAAAACCAGCCATTAAATATGTTTTCATAATTGTTATTTGATGAATGATGGAAGTTATTGAGGTGTTACATATAAAGAACGTTCATCTACCTATTATGTTATTTTCAAACACTAAATATCCTGACATTCAAATGTAAACAGCCGTAAAGCCTATTGCATTGAAATATAACCACAAACGAGGCAGTGTGTTTGGTTTATCTAAACGCTTATAATTTCTGCTAACTAGCTATACACGACGCGGCGCACAGATAGTGCACACGCCATAAAAATTTTGCGATAAAAATTTATTTAGAAAACATTAGCATTTGCAGCGGCTTATCGAAGCCTCTTCCTTCAAAGCAAGGTACTAGTGAATTTCCCCTCACAGCGAAGCGGCGGCGGCGCTTTACTTACGCAGCCCGACACATAACTAGCTATGTGTATCTTTAGTACATCATCATCCTTTACATCCATCTATGCTGTTCATATTTCAATTTACTTTATTTTCAATTCCTTACCGTGTATTTTATTTGATAAAGTTAAAATAGTAACGACAATGTTTAAAAACTACAAAGATTTGAAGAAGATTACAGACTATTTAGTTTCAAGTTTTTAACATCGTTATTGTTTTGGAACCCAAAGCACCATAATTACCACACTGCTTTATAAAACTTCTTCCTGTATTCGTTTCTCAGATTTGATGCAAAAGACGGAATTATAATTGAATATACGTAGATGGAGATGCAAGTTGTATAGAAATATAAAGTTCGTGTGGCGGTCCCGTGTTTCCGCATGCGACGGCACCTGCAGCGGCCGCGCGGGCCTGGGCACGCGCCTATGCGCCGTGTTCCCGCCGATAATGAATACGAGTTAATTAAACAACATTAGCTCGAACATCGGCGCCTCCACACGACGAGAGATCCGGCTCTCGATTGCCACGTTTACCTATATTGATAAATGTGGCGTAGATAAAATGCATTCCAAATAATTGTGCGCTGTGATATCATGTGGTGGGTCTTTTTAAAAATTCGGTCATTGTTGACTTTGTTGTAAAAATTTTGCAAAAAGTCAGCGACTATTTAATTACAGCAATTAGTTTTATAAAGTAATAGGGTATAAATAAATATCGTAGTTAGTTTTTTTTAATGACGATATTGAAACTAAATGGTCTGAGAGAACAGAAGCATAGTAACAACTAGCTAGCCCCACATATGAAGTGGCATCAAGACTTGGGTTTGTTCTGATACCCTGACTAACATTACTTACATTGTAAACATTGTCTTGTAATAATGTTTCTAAAGGAAGAGGGTATGGAATGCGGCATTATAAATAATAACTAGGTAGATAATGAGCATTTTCGAAAAAGAGTTTTAAATATCCGTGTCATAGTAGTTAGGCAAATCTTTTAAAACATTCATGGAGTTATTAATCCACACGTCAAAAAGAAGGTTCGGTGTCGTCGGCTCGGAACGAGCCGGTGCAGTGAGAGAAATATTACAGTTATTAATATTCGGTGAATGCACACTCGAGATAGCTCAAACCTATAGGAGTAAATCATGGCTCTTGTAGCCTAATGCCAGTATAGTCATTGCTAGATGTTAATTGAGGAAATTGTTGTGACTTGAAAATTTTAGACTTCAGAAAGCTAAATTGTAGGGAAACTTATGATTTTGTTGTGCCTTTATGGTTTAGAATCTGTCACGTAAAACCTAAGAAAACCTCTTTGAAATTAAATTAGTAGTCAGTAATAAGCCCATATTGTTAACTCAACATACCGCTGAACCCGCCATAAAGCATGGTTAGAAATCACTTTAATAAATGTTGTAAAGTTGTCTATCAAATCGATAGGATAAAATTAAGTCAAAGCGTGTTCAGTGATGACTGATTGATACGACGGGCTTATTTAAACATTACTGTAAATTCAGTAGCATTTTTAAAATACAAGAAAATGAATAGTTTTAAAACAAATGCTACTAAAAATAAGGACGTGCTCGATATTTATGACCTGCGGCTATTAATCCATGAACACTAGAAGCGGCAGTACAACCACATCGAGCACCAGTCTGGACGCCTGCGGCAAACCCTCAACAAATACGCATGCGTGCTCTCCGTCATTATGCAAAACACACACCGGATACACAACCAACTTATTAAGTACATAATAAGTCTCATCTCGTTACATTTCTTCAGAATCTGACTCAAAGTAATTTTCGTGCTACCTTTACAGTACCAACTCCTGATCAGTATCTTGCGCAAATACTTTACAATTACATTTCTCCAACAAGGCGACGACAAGCCGAATAGGCCTTAATATCGAGTTCTTAAACGCAACTTTATGAAAATGGAGAACAAATAAATTCTCGTTATGTTGTAATGGAAATAGAATTTTGCAATGTGGTAATGAGATTACATTTACAGTTATAGCTTCTATTAGGCGGTCTGTGGGTGTTTGCCACAAATATAAATAATTGAAAACTCGATAAAGGAACGTGAAAATTATTTTATGTTTCCATTATTCATATTTGGTAAGACTAACTCCTATAGTGTTCCCAGAATAAAAAAAAGCTTCAAATAAAAATAAAAAATAGAATCAAATTGTAGACTTTGGTCTTTGGTTTGGGACTTTGGTGTAGTGTAATAACACTGCGTTGGTCTATAATTTCATTGTGCTAACCAAACCGGATCATTCCTAAAAAGTTATTTGGTATTCGAATTTGTCATATCGAGATATTAATCTAGCAATCTTACAATCTTGTTAACTGTCATGTTATAATAGCGAACGCGAAAACTCGATTAACATTCAATTGATTAAAGATCTAAACGAATGGACCAGCCTTGTTTTGTGCTTAAAACTATTTCAAATCAGTCGGAAATGGCTAATAGATGACAATAAAATTTAGTATGGTGACAATAATATGAGGTGACGCGAGCCACTTTGCGCCGAGTCCCAACCTTATCGCTCGCACTCAAGAAGATAAAGATCTCAGATGTAGTTTAAAAAGGAAATTTACAGGTCTGACCGCCAATAATCATATACATGCCAACGAGATGTCCGTCCGGCCGGCGACAACGGCGGACGACGCTTATGACCCCACTACAGCGCCGATTTATGATCGTCCCCCTTAATACAAGGGCAGGACAATTTACAACTTAATTCAGAGCAGGTTATTTACCTTTTTTATGTCCCCGTAGCGTAGATTATTATGGTCTCACGGAAATTATCACACGTAGAAATAACAGATCAGTCAAATTCCATAATTTGATCGAAAATTTATGACAATGAATTTCAATTACAATTCAAATGTCCAAAACCACAAGTCAGTGGGATGGACAGAATAGCCCTAATTTAAATAGGCACCTATATAATTTTATATAATAACTAGCTTTTGCCCGCGGCTTCGCTTACGTGGATGTAGAAACAAAATTAGGATTAGAAATTGATCCCATTGATAGAAAACTTGTATTTTGAAGTAGTGTTTTAGAGGTTTGTAAAAAGGGCCTCGTGACTAAGTTATAACGGCGCTAAGCTCAATGAATATTGTGGGTTCGATTCCGGTCGACAATAAGTCTCGGTACTGAGGTACTGAGGTGATGCTGTTTATGAAAATATGTCCAAAAGAAAACGGAAGCTTCAGTTAGTCGTAATAACTCGTAATTCTAACCAAACTTTACAACTATTTAAGTTTAATTTAAGTCTATACCACTTTAAACGTTTATAACTAATCAATAATCACGATATCTGCGCATAATGACAACTTAATAAAAGAACCAACAATAATGATCCCTTATATCAATAAGAATGCATACTACAGAGAGGTCAAGCTCTATCTCAGCATCTACGCAACCGAGTGGAATGAGATATACCTAATTTTTTTAGTTGAACGATGGACTTTTAAATAGAAAATAAAAAACAAAAAACCAACAATGATGATCTCTTCTTTCTATGGGCTTGCATACAACAGAGAGGTCAAGCTGTATCCAAGGATCTATTCAAATAATTGAAAAAAGCTTTACATCAGTTTTTAAGTTGGAAATTATGCTTTACAACAGTTCATACAAAATTCAAATCTATTCAGTAGGTTTAGCGCCAACCCCTAACAAACAGACAAACAGACAAACAGACAAACAGACAAACAGACAAGAATTCTAAAAATCACATTTTTGAGTTCGCGATCGTTTATATACTCTAACCCAATTGTTTTTTTTTAAATATCTTCAATGTACAGAAACGACTTTTTTACAATTTTATAATAGTATAGATAAAACATTATATAATAATTATGGACAATTGTAACAAATTAATAAAAGTGATTGATTTGGATTGTGACGGATCCGTTCTGTGTGATATTATTGTTTTATGAGAAAACAAGTCTGAATAATAAATTATTCCATTATAATACGTATTCATTATTAGAACGACATTCATCTAAAACCCTCTTTTAAATTCTATCTAGGTCTTTGCTAATATGATAATAATGATAGTAACAACATTAAGGAGTTTCGAATATTTTACATTTTATTGAGTAACGTACCTATTCCTTTTAAGGTTTTTTAGCCAAACAAAATAGTCAACAAATAAACAATTTATTATTTTTTAGGCTCTATTAATTATGTAATAGCCTAATGTGGGAATTTGACACGAGCCGCGCATCAATCGTGATGTCTCAATCTCGCGATCTTTTAACACGGAAAAGCTCCGTTCAATTGGTTGATAGGGCAACGTTGCGCGAGCGCACAACGTGTCAATCACTACTTGCATAATGGAGAAAGCTACGCCTGTGATCTAAATGTCACGTCTCTAGCTATAGTGCGTGATGATACCTATATATTTTATCGTAATACATAATAATTTAGTCTATCTTCACAATCTCTTTGTGTTCTCTATAACAATAAAGGAGCTGTGATTTACTTCTATCAATCGCATACAAAAAAATTTACGCTAAACACGTTTCAATATCTGTTTCTTGGATTATAAATAATGAAAAAAATCGATAGTTTACTCATATCAGCCTATTTTTTCATTAGGTACCTAACTCTTCTATTTATGAAAAGTAAGAGTCAAAAAATACATTTTTAAAAGTGTTTTCTGCGCTATATGTCACGTGACCAGGATATAATGTACAACGTTTGGTTCAGTAAGCAATAGGCTTCATATTAAGTCCCACTGTTAATATTCATTGGCTGAGATTGTCTAGTTCGTACACTGCGTAGGCAGCCCCATACTCCAGGGCGCGGTCGGGCACGCATTAGAGACAATGACATTTGCATAGCTGGGCGTTCCTAACTGTCAACCAGAACATTCACATTAACTAATCCGAAGAACGATAATGAATGCGAAATAGTTTCATTATACACTCCACTCATCGTTCGTTCAATTAATTCGTTGAATACATTTAATGACGAAGCTGCAAACGTATGCTTTGTTCGTAGACAAAACAGGTATTACTGGCATAATGTAGGTTCAGTATAGTGATACACTTTTAAAATTGAAATCTGTTTAATCCCACATGTCTCTACGCTACGTGAGAGGCGTATTAAAACGATATAGTTTTTTAAGCAACCAAGCTAACTACAGCAAATAAAAAATATGTAAGTATTAGGAAACTTAAATCTCGTCTTTGAAATGAAATAGTTTTTTGTGTGTACCGTATCTTTATAACATAAATGGAATAGTAATTAATGTAGGTATGTGCCAATACACTGAAAATTAATAGAATGTTTTATTAAAACCTGCAGTCACATGTAGTAAGCTCTGATTCTTTTTCTATGTAGGAAAAGTGTGTCGTGTATCCAAATAAGGCTCAAAAAGCGATGTTCATTTTGACTACCAAAGCACTTATTCTGTGAATACGTCCACCCAGGAGCTTAGGGCACATTGTACATTCGGGAGGCGTCGCATCTCACCACGAACCACCCGCCGCCGCCACCCGCGCTTTGCAATAATGCGCTTACGGCGCTCCATGGTTAGATACCCTCATAATACCATTCTTTGTATACTGTGACTTGTATCCTAAGTCGAAACCCGTGTTGCCATCAACAGACTTATTATGAAGGTACAATAGGTAAGGAACAATGTTTTCTTATCCTTTCAGAGTAGAATTAGGAAGGTAAGAAATGCTTTGAAAGCGAGACATATTTTCTTTCCAAAAAGAAAATAATTTTCTTCTTTGGCGAATGGCGGTAGCACTAAGATAAAACTAGGACTTTTAGGTTTCAGAGTGCAAAGGTGTGTTCATAAAAGAAAAACATTTTTGTAATGCATGATGTTTTACTTTAAACACTTCTTTGAGGTGTCTGAACTTTTTGTTGAACGCAAATCCCAACAAAAACATTAAAGACTTCTCATAGGTATTTGCTAAATCCTGAGTAATTTTTTTTCACGAATGCTCTCCCCATCTCACTTTCATTCCTATTTCAGAATGTCAGATACGTCATAGTATTTAAGAGAAAAATATGGCATTGTACGTGTTTGTTAACTCTGCCAAACCACCAGATTAATCTATAATGGCTTAACTTACAGTTGCCAAACAAGAACTTTAAGTTGCAGAGATCTTTGTTTGGGTTTATTAACATGGGTAATGCTAATGCTAGTAAATCACTTACCAGCGCGGATAGTTTAGCAATTAAAATAGGAATCCGACCGGTTCGCTATCTTTTCTCCGAACTAATGAGTTAAGACGGCCAGCGGATGATGCCGCACACTCCAGACACTTATCTCCTTGATAAACAAGTACAAATGGGTTACACGTTGCTTCCAACCCCTACGGCTCTATTTCTCCTTTAACGTCTTAAGTGAGACGACAAAGCCTTTATCAGCTGGACAAAGAGTTCTCCCGCAGTGATTAACCTCAGTAACTAAAGGTCGGCTCGTGTCAATAGAGCAATTTAAGGATATTAAGATTCACGGTGAAGTAACATTTAAAGAAAAACAACTTTATGTTACGCTCATCACCTTCAACTTTTTTCAAAAAAAGTTTCACTGACGAAAGTTTTTTACAACGAAGGTTTGTTTTGTATTTGCATCAATTTATTTTATTGTTGTAGAGACAACAACCCAAAAATTTTGTAAATGTCACATAGCTACAGAGACTATATATCCAAACAGCCACAGCACGTGGGCCCTGAACAATAAATGGATTCTAACACGTCCGGACATTGTCCAAAGCGCTTTTATTGCTACATATTTTAGATAGACGAGGGGAAATGCTGCCAACCAATAGATACAGCCCTTTCACAATAAATACAAACAACTGGTTTGCCTTTAAAAAATACTGACCTATTATATTTAAAAATATAATAAAAAGCGACTCATGCGCAGCTTCGTTTGTATTTAGGTACGGTGGATTAAAAAAAACCTTGCCCTGACAATAACGGTGTGACCGGGCATTGTCAGGGCAAGGTTTTTTTGCCAAAAAAAGAATCATCTAAATTGGTGTTATCATCTAAGTTACGCGCGTACATACATTTTGGCGAAGATAATGGTCAGTAGTAAAAAGGGACCAACGTATTTATTTACAACATTTTGCACCTAGTACGTGCCTGAAGACCTCATTATCTGAGGTGTTAAAATGCAAAAACAGCACAGGCCTGGGGTGGAGCAGTCCCTCGCGGAAGTTAGCGGCTGCAGCACAATTCAATGGCACAGGAAAACCGCACCCAGCGATGGTGCAGAATGAAAAAGGTCCTTAATGAGTGCTCTCGTTAGATTCATGATTTTATTTATCCTTCATAAAGTGACAGTTGAACAACCTTTGGTTGGCAAACTGATAAGTAAATGAGAATGTTACTTATAAAAAATAACGTTTGGGAATAAAAATATAAACGAGTAAAAGGACACATCGCGACGCAATAATTTTCTCAATCGAACCCAGTTCAGTAAAATTTTGAGTTTATCACCAAAAAGCATCAAGACTTTAACACTTCAACTTGAAAAACAGGTTACTTATGTAAGTATTAAGAGTCACCTTCAATCAGATGTGAAAATAATGTGTAATATTATCTGATGGTAGCAGCATTGGACGTATAATATTCTAAGTCGCACGCGTTTCATTAACCGCCAATCCGGTTAATGAGTGTCGAACTTTTTCGCTTAAATAAACATTAAGAAGAGAATGGACGATGCGCCCGCCAAACCTTTTACCGGAATTACGCTGTGGTTAAGTGCTCGCTTTTAGGAAACCACCCCGGTATCATCGTTGCATTCATTGGAAATGGGTGAGATTTGGATAGATCTGATCTATATCCATATGCACCATACATTATTGTCATAGTACACCCATGACAATCGTTAGTATCTAGTAATTAACTGAAAAATCTCATGGACGTGAAAAGCTTCTGTTTATACTAGAAACCGAGTTGAGGCAACAAGACAAATGGGTGTAATAAGGTTAAAAAGTTATCAACCAAGTGATGATAAATTCATTAAGAGCAATTAGGTAGACACCTACTTATTCAAAAACTAACGTCGGATTAATGAGTAAAACCAAGTAAAGAGAACAAATAACATTGAAGAGAGAACAGTATCTCAATGAGAATGACACGGAAAGTATAGCCGCAACCAACCCGGCGACGAGATTAAAACTTTGCCACTTGAAAGTGCAGTGGTCGCACAGTTGAAGAGAAATTTACTCGAAGCAAAAGTTAATGTAAGCGAAATTTGTACTGTGGCCGGTGTTTGCGGGATGACCAGGACCAAGTTCGACTTTTACTGAAAACTACGTGGGTTTCAGTTCAGCTGAAGTCGTTTCTCCATCTGACACTAGATTACTGTCAGTGTATAATATTTTTTATTACCTTAATCCTTATTTTTTATTACTTTAATACCTTAATCTTACCTATCGGTGCAGTTAAGTTTCAAACATTTTATAAAAAAATATATTTTAAGGCAAATGCATTTTCAGCAAAAGTAAGAAATGCAGCATTTAATTAAATTAAAGTAACTTCAAAAGTGACAAGGCGTTTTAGTAGTGATATTCGCGATTGGACAATCATCTGACGTTATTAATACATTACATTTTTAGTCAATATAAGTAGGCATCTTAGTAAATATAAATCTTGTTAGTTTCTAAAAAATAGCTGTGCCTTGCAAATAGTTCCCACCGACACCGAGTCGCTTTTAGAATAAAGCATAATCGTTAACATTCATATAGAGCGGCACTATGCTGTAGTTTGTTTTTAAATGCGCCAACAGCTCTAGTAGTCCGCGTAAACAGCAACAAAGCTGTGGTTGCAAATGAGGTCCGAGATAGCTACGAGCTCGGAAGTTAGTGTAAGCATAAATTAAAACAAGCGTTTCCATAAAAAGTTGATAAATGGCCTTCCACAGGCGGCGAGACAAAAAAGGGAACTGACGTCAACCGAAGCGCTAACGTGTTTCATTTTGCGCTTACAGTCGACATCTGGTCGTTTTCAGGACCAACTGGTTACGACAAGCCTGATCCTAACTAAATAGAACTTCATATCGCAAGAGGATTAAAATATATTCCAGTAGAGTAAAAAGTATACCTATTTTTGGTGGAATTTATCTAATCCATTTAACGTTTGTGACTTTTGGAAAGGTTCAAACGGATTTAAGTTAAACAAAACAATTTGTTTTTTGCACAGCCAGCCGGCGCGCGGCTCGCAACTGGGACTGGAACGGGCGTCCGCAATTCACGCTGCGCTGACTGCCGGAGCACCCGACCGAACGGAGTGACACAACCCTACACAACGGTCCTCTGAACATGTAGGTACCTAGTATTTATGTACATAATTCTACAACTGCAAGAAGTCCAACGCCATAGTAAATTAATGTAGCTTTAGATTTCTTTAGATACATTTTAAGAAAAACTGGATGTACTGACCCTGTTGCTGAATAATAAAATACTGTGGTATTGCACAGCATTATTTGTTAAACCGTAATAATCCAATTTGGTTGTCAACTTCAGAAAGTAGGATTACATTTTGTTAAATTCTCGAAAGATCATGTTATCCTTGCCAACCCAGAAAACAGGAAATAAATTTATTGCATGCAGGTTTAGAAGTTGCGCAAGATGTTGCGGAATGTAATACAAAAGGAAACAACGTTAATAAAACCGCAATACGCTAGCATTAGAGACGACCGAGTCCACGGGTGGAATGCTACGCCTTCCGAAACGAGCAATAAAGCGACATATGCACCACCGCACATAAACATCTGCACACATCAGTCGGACATGATACTAAAAACATATTATACAATTCGATTGATAAATCACAGCTAGTTTGTACTGCATCTAACATTTGGTTACTAGTCTACTTCATTGATCGTTTCTGAACTGACAAACGCGTAGCTAACATCTTCTATAGGCGGTATTTATTTGGTGCCAATCGTAAATTGTTATTCGGGCTTAGTACCTACCCTAACAATCAAATACCATCTTACTATTTAGTTCTATTACAGAATTCTTAATAAAGCGGACGATTCAACTAGCGATTTACATAAAAGGACTAGATAAACGTTTAATTTCTCGTGCACGCAGAACCCTCAAACTACTCATGTACCAAAAGTTGAATAATCCACAAACGTACCCTTTAATTGGTTTACCACAGATCTCTATTAACGAAATAAGATGGGAAATCAGAGTATTAGCATAACAGTGAATTCAATTAGGGTCCACAAAGAGGATTACAACTTTTACAATGAAAGGAAAGTTGAGCGGAGACCCGATTTAAACTAACGTGGAATAATCAAAATTTGAATGAGTACGTAGTTAGTTATAATTAAATTGGACCTTTGTCACTTCCAAATAAATTCAGTAGAGCGGTTTGATATAATCGTCGTCGTCATCAACCCATAGGTAAACGTCCCACAGCTGGGCACGGGTCTCCTCTCAGAATAAGAGGGGTTAGGCTATAGTCTACCACGCTTGCCTAAATACGGGTTGCCTAAAGACGCCGTCTGAGAGAAAATTTATCAGGCATGCAGGTTTCCTCACGTTGTTTTCATCGTTGAAGCGAGTGATAGTTACCTACGCACATAATTCGAAAGACGAGAAGTCAGAGATGTGTGATTTGAGTTCGAGACTTTTAACTTGGCAGTACAATGCCATACCATACTCAACGATAACATGAGAGGCAACATTTTGATTTTAAATGGAACCTTCGTAAGAAGACTTCTTGACATAGACAAATATTCAAAAATGGCCATGCCTAGTAACAGCGAAACGATATATTAAGCAGTATGACGGGCGGGCGTGTAAATGCTCTGAGATAATGGCCAATTGTTGGCAATAAAACTACTACTGTACACGATGCAAATTATATTACTGCCCGGAGTCGCCCAGAGGGTCCTGCTCTACTGCATTCAGCCAGATTAGCACAATTATCAAAAACAAGTTATCTCTCGGTGCACCTATTATGTTTAATATCGTTCCAGTATTCTATATACCTACCAATTTTGTATACACTAAAACTATTTAACTTAGAGGAAATGAGTATATGACTTTTAGTGATTTATTTTTTAAGTTCCTTCATTAATTCAGTCTTCGTTGAGAAATAAATTTTAATTAGGATCATCGGCATTTGTTCTGAAATATTCACTATACTTTGAAGTCCATCACGTAAGTTTGAACAAAGCGTGGGATAAAGGGTCAACAATTGTTTTATATCATGTACAAAATGTCAATAATAGCTATCGGATGCTGGAATTTGATATAGGTAGGCTAAGATGAGCAGCTTGTTAGTCGGATAGTGAGTCGAGTGGGCGCAATCAAGTGCAACGGTGTGCTCGTTAGACAGGTGTGACGCGTTCGGTTCCGGACACTTGTCAATTAGACGCACAAAGTGCCGACCTGCGGTAACACAATGTACCACATAAATCCTCAAAGCCGACATCTACCACAGAAAATCCGTGTCAAACTCAACTATCTCGATAAACTACTTTTCAACTATTTTCCAACACGTTCGTACAATATGGCAAAGACCAGGTTCCTTTTTTGAGAGAGGCAGGGCCTACTTTAATCTGTGGATTGCGATAAGTAATATTTTAAAATAGAAATACGCGAAAAGCGTGTCGCTAACGCTAAACGAACTTTGACGACGATCAATCGCTTAAACAAGTAACATTTGAGGCATTGTAGTGACGACAGCTTACCACCATATTAGGTGCATTCCACGCTATATAAGGCTCAATAAATGGAAATTGCACTACTTCTAACACAGCAAGCATTTAGGTCGCAAACGCTATGACGTCATCGCTCGTAGTGAAAGCCACGAGTTTCGAACAATACATGTCGCTTGCGCAAGTCGAGCGATCGCAAGGCAACAATGGAGGGCTAATAGAGCCATTCGTCGTTTCATTGCTTATTCATCCACGCCCCTGACGCCTCCGCAGGCAACGCCACCGTCGCGATTGATATCCTCGTGAGTCAAAAGACCTTTATGTCTTTACACTACACCATACTGATGTGCAATAACTACAGCTGTAAACGCTGCCGTCTATTTGCATACTAGTGCAACCTTCTCGTATCTCCATATTGTTTCCTAAACTTAGTACCAACTTACTAAATAATTTCGTTCATACAAAAACTATCGCACTGCCTTCGTCTTTGGACTTTGGACATTGTCTTAACTTAACTTAACTATATTCTTCTGCCACACGTCGTTTATTACGTTTACTGCTGTTTTACAGTTAGCGAATAAATTAATATCACGATCTTGAGAAAAGCCACACGACTACACATTACCCACAAGATTATAACACCCCATACTGGGCCATACGCCGCGCTATTTATTGCCTTGGTCATACACATTGTCGCACATACATTCGACTATTAAGCATTCACCACGTCGATGACCCTGGACCTGCATACTCCCCGTTAGAAACTAGAGGCGTAAGCACAGTTAGTTCATAAAGACTTACCTATCTGTTGTAACTATGAAATATTACAGCGCTTACGTTCAAAAGTTCAAATGATTCGATGATAATTTGGAGGCAGAACGCAGCCTGGATTTAGCAAAGAGTAGGAGCAGGTAAGTAAAATGCAACTTAAAAGAGGAAAGGTGCGGAACGGAACGGAAGGGGTCGCATAATTATGGTGCAAAAAAACTTATTTATTGATTAAGTAACTGGGGATCGAGTTAAAGTATTTATTTACAAGAACTTAACGAAATCATTCCGGGATTTCACTCATCAAACTCTTTAGCTTGCGATATAAAGATGATTCATTATACCAATGAGGCAGCCAATGTGAGTTAAGAGTTACAACGTAAAGACGAGCATGGGCTTCTTTAAATCCTGATCACCATGGCCATCAACAGTATGGAAGTTCTATATAACAACAAGTTCTTATTGCCACTTACGTGATACCTGTATCTTAAACTTACTGCTTACAAACTATCCAGACGGAAATATTGGAACTACAAATATAATTTTCCTTAGTAAAGATTAGACAAATAAGAAAATAAACGGGGCCTTAGAAATCGGAACTGCTCCCTAGTGGCTGTTTTGCACCAAACAAAGAGACGTAACAAGAGCGAACGGTGTGAATTTCTCCTGAGAGCCCAGCATTATTGGGTACTAGGCTGAAGATTGTGATCGCTCGGCTGTGAGCCGTAAGCGTCCCGGCACGACCAGACACTATCCGAAAGGCAACGTCGAGATATTTTATTCATAGAGCGAGTGATAAATGAGGAAGGTCGCGCTTGTATCACATTCATTACTGCCTCGCATCTTGCCACGCACACTGTTATCAAAACTTGTTGCCGCCGTGAGCTCTTCTATGCGCCGATCATTTGGCCCTCGCCGCCACCTCGGGGACTTGTTTCAAACGCCATTTGTCGTTGGTAAACAGCTAAACAGCTTATAATTCATTCTGACCGTGGCTTTGTTAGTTTTATTTATGATTTGCAAAAGCCTCAGTCGTAATACCAAGTCGGTAAATTATTGCAGGGTGTAATTATCATTGGAATGTACCTACAATTTATTATGTTTGAAGTAGCGCCAATCTATTCAAAAAGTATAATTTAAGAGTACTTAACCGACTTAGGTAGAAAGATAAGATCTTACAAAATGAATGTAATGAATTAAAGTTCTTTACAGGGCCACACATCATTGTCATTATGAAGTCATCCTTAATTATTTACGCTTTTTTGTTTTGCAGTAAATAATAGTGTTTGTATTAATCGCGAACCAAACCTAGTATTCTATCAAAATAAATGTTATCTCAGTAACTCGTAGATACTAGTACACAATACCGTGACAAGTCACGATAACAGAGTTTTCAAGGAACGGTAAACAATCATACAATTTGTAGGGCCCGCGGCTGCGGAGCTCGACAATGGCGGTGCACGCGACCACTACGAGTCGACATTCTCATGAGTAGAATAACGCACAACAATCAAGATGTCATTTCTCAACTACCCACGCCGCAAACACCGTAGCGAGCGAACAGCGAGAAATATGGCCGACAACACACGCACAGCCGACGTACAAAAGAGGCGTCTCGGGGATGTCGCGATACATATCTTTTGACTGAACAACGGACGCAACAGTTCACTCCTTCCCTTTTTTATATTTTACGCGTAATCAACAACCATAAATGAAATATAAACAAATTTAATTTTATTCAGAGACTGACACTAACACTGAGACACTGAGAATACTTAAAATATTATAGACGTATGCCGTAGCTTATGACGTGGTAGATGACATTACTTCCATGTTCTTTGCTACAAGGTAAACAGTACGCACGTCACACTTAGTTGCCAATTCTACACATGTGTAAAGTAGCTAAATGCAAGACTCGTAGTTACGGTCATTATGACAATTCACAGAAGTCAGTAAGTTGGTAATTTATCGGCTGCAGAAGATGGAAGCTTGCGGCCTGAAATGATAGTAATTATTGACACGAACCAACGCTTGAGGCTAAAATCAGCCATCCGCTGCTAAAGATCACAACCGGCCACTAACTCGAAAATTCCACATTCATAACGGAGCAAGCCCTTGGGCACGAACGCAGCCACCGTCGAACCACACTCGCGAACAATCGATGTTCACTGCGAAAGCACTTTGTGGACACAACTGCGTACTTTGTATAAAGCTTTTTACGATGCAGTCTGTGTATTTTACAAAGCATTAACATGCCTGCGTAATATGCTATCGATGACAATAAATGTATTTAAAGTAATACTACCAGTAAAATATGTACCTATATACAAAGGCCTTATAAGCACAGCAGACTCACCGTTGCTCAGATAGCATGGGCTAAGTGGAAACAAATAACACACTGAGGTAAAACAACCCTTATAGGGACAGCTATTGCTATTCGGTAGCATCTTTTGTGTGTGATACAATGGCGCATCGATCGTGCTGGATTGCACGGAAACGTTCAGTAAAACGCTAACGAGTACCGCGGCAGCGGCTAATTGAAGTTATTGCCGTCGTAGGCCCGACGCCCGAATGCCCAGGTGATTAGCGACGGAAACCATTCTAATGGTGTGTTTCGTTATCGACGCTGTTTGCCACTTCATCGATCAAGTAATCTCGTCACTAATCGTCACGTTGATTGATGAGTTTGGGGATAAAAAGTCGATTCGTTCCAAAAGTCAGATAGTTGTTTTAGAAGTTTTGTTATTACAATGTAGTTCTTACTAATTTCAAAGAGATTAGAACTGGTCTACCAGTAAGACTAATAACCGAGCCCTGCATAATATAAACGTACCTACAACTAAATGACCCGAAACTAATACTTCGGAAACCTACCTAAGGCTACCTATTAGATTGTACCCTCGCAATAGAATTGAACGCACCTATTTCAGATCTATACAGAATTACATATTTTTGACGTACAATTTCAACACTTTACTAGAGCATAAAATATTCAATTAATAAAAATTTAATAGGTAATTTATTTGGTTAAACTAGCGTTGATCAACTGTTAGGCTAACATGCGTGTAATGACAAACTTTTTTCGTCATTTTCGTGGTGCCGAAAGTATTTCTGGAGACGAAATAATGTGACTTAAATTATTTTAAAATATGCCTATAAGCTTTGCTGATCGAGCACCTTTTCCGTAGCGTAAACTTACCGTTTTAAGATACCAACCCACCAAGCCGAAGGCAATAGGCATTACCCGACCACCAAAGACAGGTTGTTACTGCGTCACATCAAGCCGTGCCGGGGAGCCAATGGGGATCGACTCCATCCTTGAGCAGCGGCCCCCACCTTCGGGCTACTCCGCCGGCAACACTCACTCGCCGTTACCGAACCGCGCACACGCATCGGTCGTTTTCTCTTATTTTTATTATAGAATGCTTGCTGCATTCATCTAGCGACATAAGTTAGATATTGACTCTTTACATTGGTCCTTCGATAAAAGAAGATTGCCGTCTTCATTGCTGTGCACATCGCCGTGGACTTTGGACAGCCCGTTCGCCTACGCCGCTACACCGTAGAGGACACTTAGAGGACAGTCTACCCGAAGGATACTTATGTGGTTCTGAGTGAGTCCGTTCCATTCCTTATATTCCTGTCTTCTCATAATCATATTTCCAGGAATTTAGAATAGTGCTATATGGATCAGGCATGTTGATCTCTTCATTATATAGTCTATTCATTTTTGCTACATCATTCTTCATTTAGTAATTTTGCTTAATCATCGTCATCAATAGCATAAACTTATTGCACAAAATCTTAAAATTCAATTAATAAAATCATAACAGCTGTGTAGTGCATTCCTTTGTTCGCCAGTCGCAACCTTTTTTTTTTGCATTCCACGTGTTCGCACCTCATTAGTGAATAGATTTTTTTTCTATAAAGTGAACCGGTTGTTAACTGGGTCATTAGCCACATATTATCAGCTGACTTACTTATTGAGACTACGCGTTTTACTTTGCTTACGCACATTTCTTACTTCTTTCGTTTTGTTTGCCCTTTTAAAGACTTTAATATGTCCGACGCAATGCTGAAGGAACTTGTAAGAATGCGTGGTAGTTTCAAAGCTGAGCTTATGCACTAATAGCAACTTCATTAGTCATTTACCTACCGCAGGCTTAGACACTTTTCAAGTGGCCGAATTACAGTGCCGTCTTAGTTTAATAGAAAGGCTATATACGGAGTTCGACGTGTTACAGACGGAGTTGGAGCTGTTGTCGGAGAATACGGACGTCATGTACGCTGAGAGGGAACAGTTCGAGATGCAGTACTACGGCCAGGTGGCACGTGCGAGGATTATGCTTGCACCCGCGCGCACCGCTTCGCCTACGCTCGTTTCTGATACGTCCGAGGACGACGGCCCACGTCACAGCTCTGGCTGCAGGCGCGACTTTGTCCAGCTGCTTAAGATAGACTTACCCCACTTCAGCGGGGACTATCAGCACTGGTTTGACTACCGAGATACGTATATTTCCATTATGCATAGTAATAATAGTGTTCAGTACCTAAATAAATTCCACTATCTTCACTGTGGAGCTATTGTGCCTACTTTGACCAGACCGGCAGATTTCACTTCTTGGGGGGTGAAGGCTGATTACATCAGCGAGCCCACTCTTAGGTAGTCTAGTCTCGATTTACAGAGAGATATTTATAATTACTTAAATGACATACAATTAACTTCATACATTGTCAGAATTTTATATTTTACATACAACAATTTAAATCAACCGACAGCTAATAGTAACAATTCATAATACATTAGTTAACTTTATGATACACAAATCAACTTATTTACAAGAATCATTATACAATATATCATAAACATAATAACAGAAAAACATCTTATTTAATACATTCATAATTACATATATCACATAAACTTATATTATAGATTGCTCAGCATGAAATGTTCCCTGACTGAGTAATATAATACACATGACTTACTACTTACAAATAAATTATTTTCACCACACATTACACATTAGGCACAGTTACTGACAAATAGTGCGTGCTTGTATTCGTGGTACTCTCTTCAAGCTTAGCCTGAACGGGTATTTTGGGAAACCTGCCTCGTGACAGGACTTAACTCGGGTACCTCTTTTTGAATACAGGTCTTACGCCAGGCCAGTGCTGATAGCCATTCGTAGGGGTGGGGTGAAAGTATATTAAATCTTAAATTAATCTTCTTTGTATTCGTGGGACTCTCTTCAAGCTCAGCCTGTCCAGGTCTTTTGGGAAACCTGCCTAGTGACAGGACGCATCTCGAGTTCCTCTTTTTGAATACATATCATAAAATCTTAAATTCATCTTTTGTATTCGCGGTACTCTCTTCAAGCTCAGCCTGTCCAGGTCTTTTGGGAAACCTGCCTAGTGACAGGACGCATCTCGAGTTCCCCTTGTTGAATACAGTTCATAAAATCCTAAATTCATCTTTGTATTCGCGGTACTCTCTTCAAGCTCAGCCTGTCCAGGTCTTTTGGGAAACCTGCCTAGTGACAGGACGCATCTCGAGTTCCCCTTGTTGAATACAGTTCATAAAATCCTAAATTCATCTTTTGTATTCGCGGTACTCTCTTCAAGCTCAGCCTGTCCAGGTCTTTTGGGAAACCTGCCTAGTGACAGGACGCATCTTGAGTTACTCTTTTTGAACAGATTGTAAATATTAAACTTACATTGTTTTTGTATGCTTTGCAGTCAGAGCCGAGCTGGTGTCCGACCTTACCGTATTCGTCGGAGCATTCCTCATAGCGTATTCTCTGACAGCAGCGCCATGTTCGTGGGAGCTTTCAATGAGCTTTCGCGCTTCTTGCAGGTTTCTTCTAGCGACATAAGTTAGACATAACAATTCAGGGCATAATATTTACATTTAGACCTGCCTACCCCGACATTTGGGAGGCAGCAGTTTAGTTATTCTTATGCATCTTTATTAATTCTTAATTAAATGTCAATTTAGTAACATCAAAGTACATTCATTTTACTTAAAGAGAATCAGCATGTCTGGTTCAGATAGAGGCTATTTTATATTTCATAACCTAACACCTCAACCTTGTATTCCTCTATAATCATTTACATCTTTCCTCTTCACACATCCTCATCGGACGATCTCTCACCTCAGTTCCTCGTCCTCACATCACCGACGACAATAACCAGCGACTTCAACGCTTCAATTGCATCGCAGGGCTACGGAAACATCTTTGGCATCGTATCTCACATGACTGTGTCTCTTCTTCAGACTTCAAGACCAGGGTCATGGCATTGAGTAAGATGCAATGTTCCTCCTCTTCTTTGACTGCTGGACAGTGATCATCATCAAGCCTGGAGCTGATGGGCATAGCAGAGTCGCCGACCTCCTGATGAAGAAGGGCATCATCACACGGGCGTGTCCTCTCCTCGTGTCTTCAATATCTCCTTGAAGCCTTCCATACTTCAACCCGGGGAGTATGTTACTGCGTCACATCAAGCCGTGCCGGGGAGCCAATGGGGATCGACTCCATCCTTGAGCAGCGGCCCCCACCTTCGGGCTACTCCGCCGGCAACACTCACTCGCCGTTACCGAACCGCGCACACGCATCGGTCGTCTTCCTATATTACTTGCGCCTATCGATAATTATACAGTCTATTTACCGAAGTTAGCAGTTTCATTGAATAGTCGAGACCCCCAGCATACAACTGGAGCTTGACTCTAAACACAGGTAATGAATTACGATTTTTGTATGTGTCCCGGTTTTTATAAGGGTGAGAGTAAGTACGGAAGGTAAGTACACTTATCATCTAAACCAAGACGTCTAAACCATCATTGTGTGTTAATCATTTTAATTTGAACCATAAGCAGCGAAAAGTCACACGACGCGCACTCATTGCAATGACAGTATACTCTACCATCAACATACCTGTTAAATGATTCCCAGTAAACTCGAAGTCGTCGTCTTGGTCCCAGTGTTTGAGTGACAAGTTGCCCAGCGGTGTTGCATTCGCGAATTCCAAATTTGCGAAGTGCCAGTCAAGTATCTGTCTGTCGCGCACTGACAAATACACCGTACTAAAAGATATATTTCCTGAATGATTATTAATGTTCGAAAACACTTATTTTAATTTATATAGGTAATACCGTAGGGAGTTCCCAGTTGCTAGTTGTGATATTAAGACGAAATTATATAAAGGAATTAATGTAAATCACTATTTAGAAGGAAGTAAATGAGTTATATAAAAATGTGCCCGTCCCTCTTCCCCCGTTTGTCTCAATAAAATCTACTAATACTAAGGGCCTGTTTCACCACCTCCTGATAAGTTCCCGTTGATTTACTTGGCAGATAATTTAACACAAATTCTGTTCGATTTTTACCCGATTATCAAAGGAGGTTTATTTAATTCATTCGACAGTCAGCGGCTGTCCAGAGGTAGGTAACTAGGTGGATAATAATATAAAATATATAGTTACATAATTCTGCACTATTCCACAGTCTTTCGCCCTTTTTAAAAAAAAAACCTTGAATATGGGGGACTAAATGTTTTTAATTTTGATCACCAATACTCTGGTAATATATAAGCATTTATCATTGACATGTTTATAAATAAATAAACGCAAGATTAAATTTACTAAGTACCTCGGTGGATTCGTTTCCAACTGAGCCAATTTTTCTTCAATAGTAGCATTAGTAGAGACCAATGCATCATATTCGTTACACAACAAGTTCATTTCTCTGTTGAGTCTGCGGAAATTGAACTCTTGCAGGACGCTTGCGTCTCCCGTCACACCTTTATCTCTCTCTACGAGCAAAGCATCCTTTTCAGCTTTCATAGATTGCAAGAGTTCCTTCATATCGGACATCCTGCAAAACAGGGTTTTGACATAAAATCCTATCTTACACACGATGAGCCCAAACATATTTACAATAGAAAAATAATTACATTTAGAATATTTATTGCGATAAAATGCATATTATATTCACCTGAAAGCAAAGCCTGTATGTTTGGCTGATTAATAAATATACCTTATTATTCTGGACCTGTGAGATCCTTGCTTCGTCTTAGCTAACTAAGCAAACTTGGAATACTGACAATTACGGACAAAGCAAGCTCGGCAGGTCTTTAAATTGCCTGTAGTCGTTTTGTCTACAATCTCAGTGTTTGAAAATGTTTTGCCATCCTAAAGAAACTTATCTAAGATCGAAAAGTAGTCGCCATCGAAAAATGCTAAATGAAAAGAAAAAAAAACTGCAAAACTGTGTATGTCTTGCTACTTACTTGTTTATGTTGGTCTTAAGTCTCTCTTGCAATGTTATAAGGGCCTTCAAATGTTGTATCTAAATTAAAAAAATATTAAGTTATGTAGTCCCATTATGTTAAATCAATAAATAACATTATTACCACACTTTTGCGTAATTAATATAGCTTGATAGTTGGTTTTGGACATGCACCATTTTATGATGGCATAGTTTTGGTCATGACATAATATGGCATTGTATTAATTAAGCTACGAAATCGGCGCACATTTTGATTTGTTATTAGCGAAGTAATACCTGCTTATGTTTAACATTCTTTTGTTGCAGTTTAATAACCCATTCCAATGCTTGGCCGAGAGAGACGGGCGTGTCGTTGTAGTAGTTGAAATCCACTTGATGTGACAGATAAGACGTAGCATCCAGAAGTCTGTTAAATTCACGCTCCACCTAAATGACAAACAGAAATTTTAAATAGTAAAAATCTTCTCAATCATTTCGAAAAAATGTATACCACCGAATATATTACAGGTCAATATAACGCTGCTTTATGAAGGCTTCAAAGCCCTGCATGTATCAGATGCATTCTGATAAAGTAAACGAAGAGCAACTTGCAGAAATATCTATCAGACAACTGGTGGGCTTCTGCAAAGCAATCAGGAGATTCGCAACGCCGAGCGCCAGTAACCCATAAAGGGATCCACCAAAAATGGGGAACTGGGCGAAATAAACCCAACAAGCAGGCGTTCCCGCAGATAAATAGAATAGAATGGAAATAGAATCCAATGCATTGGTCATAAACATTTAATTTTATTTATCTAATACATTATGCAGACACATGAATCAGACTATATGGCTAAAGCTGTTAAGAATTACTAATCTCATTGACAGTACTGATTGAAGTTTATTTAGGCTTGTAATGTAATCAAGCTTATTCCTTTCCTTTAAGCAGATGCAGGTCCATATTACATTGGCTCGAATTACACAGGAACATTATTCAAAATGTATTAATATACCAACCACAAAGTGCATAAAATACAGGTGCTATATACAGGTATAGGTGGTGTTGCATTTTAGCCCGCCAATCAGCTCCTGGCGGATATACGTCGAATTACAAGTAACCCTGTATAATCTTATTGACTCAAACACCTTTAGACTTACTTTACTATGGTGGCCAAGAAAGGATGAGATTACTATGAATTAATGCATGTATTGAGTCACAGCATCATGTATTATTTGATCAAGCTATATGCTGATAAGTTTGGTCAACACATACCATTTCATCCTTATGTTTAGGTACTTGGTTCCCAGTTGCTTCATACAGCGGACACTTTTGTTTGATTTTATGCAATTCCATATTCATTTGTACAGATAGTGTTGTTACTGGGTTACCTCCCAGTCCTGTCACCACCATGGCTCCTGTGAACATGAAAAATATAGTGGCATGATCATGGTCAAAATTATTTCTGAATTAAATGCATTTATTATAAAGTTCTTGTAATGCAATTTTGTGAAATAAAGAAACATTTAAGAAATCAATTAATTTCACATCAGTAGTTACTGAGATCATTTAAATTTATTTCATAATACATGTTTTATTACCTAAATCTGCGACATAAGGTCCTTTTCTATAAGTAACTATCCTGCCCCCAACTCTATCTCTTCCTTCAAGTATGACAACTTCACAGCCAAAAGAGAGCAGCTGTCGGGCTGCAGCTAAACCTGACACTCCTGAAATAAAAGGAATTAGTATGACTTATTATAAATCTATTTATATAAAACAAAAGAATGCCAATGATGTAGGTATATCACAAAATCTGATAGACTGTAATGTAATTATTGTTATTTAATTTGAGTTTTTATACCTGCTCCAATAATTATCACTTTTGGTCTCTGCTTTCCTTTTGGAGGATTTGGAATAGGAGTAATGCGCTCATAGATACCATAGTTTATAAAACCATGCCTCTCCAAAAATGCATGAGTTCTCAAAACTAGTGCAGGATCACCATTGTATGGTGGCTGAAATAATAAAGAAACACTCAAAAAGAGGATACAATCTGCATCCATATAAAATATTTAAATCACTAACAATAAAAAGGAGATACAGTAAATAAAGACAGTAACTATAATATTATTATGATTAGTCTATGGTAATCAGTAGAAACAAATTAAAATGGATGGCCATAGCATACATTTTATAAAGCAGCATTAACACAGTACATTCAACTAACCAACAAGATTTTTGGCAGTTCAGTACATCCATGATATATTATGTATATTTTAATTGCAAGTAAAAGTGATAATATATTTTTACCGATCAAGGAATTATTCTTTTATAATGCTCCTACTAGATTTACTCTGCTACTTCTAGATTAAGAAACTTACTTCCATTTTTTGAAATGCAATTTCTTGAGTTAATTGTTTCTTAGGGTCTTCGAACCATAATTTCAATATACGATTCCTTATTTGAACAAATGCATGACTTGAAGCACCTTGTAAATCTGAGAAACACTCTGCTTCTAAAGATGACATCTTATCAAAAGGCAATCGGGATTGGAATGCTGCTCCTTCTAAGCTGTAAATATATTATTTTGCTGACTTGTAAAAATTTCAAAATAATTTCATCAAAGCTTTTTTTAAAACAAGAACTAGCTTTAGAGGGTTTTTTGTAAAGGCTATTTAACTGTACCTGTTAAGCATTTCTTTGTAGTTTATTTCTTCAATATCATCATTCTTGGCCTCGTCAAGTTTGGTTTCTTCCTTCTTTTCCTTTGCATCTTTAACTTCGGCGGTTCGACTCGACGACGACTCTCGTCTTCCTCCAACTGATGTGGGACTTGACGATGTAACTTTACTCTTTTCCGATTGATCAGATTCAGAATCATCTTGTTTCAGTTTCTCATCCAATTCCCGGGTTTCAACCTACGATCGATAAACATAACCTTATCATCAAAACAAATTTGAAACAAAAGTTAAAGACAACCGATGAAAATAAGCAGTGATATCTTACCTTCGCACGCTTCCTGCGACTCATTTTTAAGACTAATAAACTTAAAACAACTATAGTATTGATGAAAAAGTACAAGACAAGCGGAGAGTTGAATAAACAAACAAAATAAATAAACTATAACTTAACTGAACTCTTGACAGCTTAGAAGTTAGAAAGAACTGACACTTGTGGCGTTTTGGCCCTTGACATTGACATATACTTGACAGAAGGCACTTATATACATATGGCCATAGCTTATAGACCAACCATGAAACTACCCTAAAAAAACCATGAAACTACAATGAGTACAATGTCAAACTTGGATGTCAGTTTCACTTGCTTTTTTCATAGTTTTAGTAACGTTTTTCTGCAGAGCTCATCTTTCATTGTGTACAGTTCTCGCCAAACTTATTGTCCACGTTGAAGTTGGCACAAGCTAACTTTAAACCGGCCGTAAAAATCGGAGAAAGAAAAATATTAGATTGTCCTATCCTACTAATCCTACTTCCTATCGTATCCTACTTCCTATCCTACTAATATTATAAATGTGAAAGTTTGTGAGGATGGATGGATGTTTGTTACTCTTTCACCCAAAAACTACTGAACGGATCTGGATAAAATTTGGCACAGAGATAGATTATAGTTTGGAATAGCACATAGGCTACTTTTTGTCCCGGTAAAATGTATGGTTCCCGCGGAATAGCGGGCGAAGCGGCTGGCGGAAAGCTAGTAATAAATAAAAACGATAGCTCAAGTCGTAGGCTGCCGTTTTAAATCATTCTAATCCAATATTTTTCATTCTCCGATTATTACAGCCGGGTTGAAGTTATCTCGTGCCAACTTCAACTTGGACAATAAGTTTGGCGAGAACTATACCTACGCTATTTCTATGACACAAACTCATGATATCCCTATACTGTATTCGGCGGCATGGTAATTGGCAACCCAGCAGGTTATGTTGGGCTACTACCGAATAATAACCACCTTGCTCTGTAAGTCAAGCGTGTGTTAATTGTAACAAAAGTTTCCAATGACCTGTCTCAAAAATATTACCAACCTATAGTTTATTTTAAGTTTGAGATGAGATTGAATTTTTTTTTTTTTTTTAGGATCTCCGACAAAGAATACACCTTACATGCTAATAAAAATATTACAATTGACCTTCAAGCCAAGTGCTTCTTTAATTATGGGAGATCACATCATGCGAAATGAGATCAACCACTACTTAATATAAACGAAAACAATGAGATCAAACTTTAAAATTAAATCAGCTGAAATAAATATGTATATGTATAAATATTGTATATATTATATGCTTAAGTATCAAAACAAAACAACTGTTAAAAATATCCTTAAGATTTGAGGTGTCCAAATTGTTTAAATATTGTTAAGTTGAACTAAAATATTACTTTTAAATTTACCTAGGGATTTCTTTAGATTTTTTTTGTAATTTATACTATCTTTATATAGATAATTCTTTTTACACTGTAGCAGATGACAAATAAATGATTGAATATAATCTTGAATTATAAAGCAGTCATTCTGCGCCTGCCTAATTAATGGTGTGGTAAATTTATTATCCTACACATAAATTCGTCATCATCGAAATAAGACATAATAATAATAGGTTCGTAATTCACAGAACAAAACCCAACCAATTCTTTCGCAAGTCTCAGTCTCAGTCTCAGTCGCAAGTTTTCTACGCTTCAAGATGCCTTATAGGCAGGTCACGGCGACCTTGAGTTGACATTCACTCAACCTCAGGTTGAGGATTTAATTTTGACTGGAGGAATAGTTTTCAACTATGATACCCATGATATACCCACCCAAATGAAGTCTTGGAATCGTTGAGGTAACGTTTAAGAATAAGGTTATGAGTGTCGCGGTTACTGTGACATATTATCCATTATCACAGTAACCGGGCCCCACTCTCGGTATGTGTTAACGTCTGTAGTTCGACCGGACTGCTGATCACGAGGTCGTGGGTTCGATTCTCACAGCCACAGGACACAAATATTTATGTGATGAACATCAGACTTCATCACAAGTTTTTGGGTTTGTCTGGGTTGGGACTAGATGGTGCTGTGTATAATGTCCCAAAAATATTAATTGAAATATTTATTTATTGTAATGTCAAAATAAAAAATGTAATTGGTCAAAGGTTTTTTATTTTAATTTATGTTAAGGTGGATGCTCCAGGGTAGCCCGCGAAATTCAAATTTCCGTACGTTTTTTGCAATTTGCAGCTGAGTATCGGATATTTTATTAATAGAAACTAAATTCGCGGTACTGGCATGTATGTATTTATATCATTATATTAGTTAAATTTATCAATGTAACCCACTAAGTTAAAATTTATATTAAACGTAAAGTTATTATTAAAATGGCACATTTTCTCTTTTCTCTAAGTTAGACAATTATATTGAAGGTTTTAATAAGTATAATTGTGTAAATACATACATGCCAGTACCGCGAATTTAGTTTCTATTAATAAAATATCCGATACTCAGCTGCAAATTGCAAAAAACGTACGGAAATTTGAATTTCGCGGGCTACCCTGGAGCATTCACCTTAACATGAATTATTTTTTTTAATTTTGCAATAATACAGTCACTAACGTATTCGAATTATTTTAAAACGATTTTCTGAAATGGTTATAAAGAGGCCCTTCATCAGCATACCCAGCAACTTCTTGAGGAACAATGGAGCTTTCGTCGATGTTGCCACAAGGACGACACATGCATTCCAGAGGAGCTTTGGTGGTGATCTGAAAAAATATGACAAGTACATAACTAACAAAGACATAATACATACACAGCTCAAAAAAGACGACGATGTATGTGGTGTAGTGTAGTTTAGTATTCTAAACAAAAAATAAAGGATATAGATAATACCTACTAGTTTGGAACTAAATAGTGCTGTGTAAAGGCCCCAAAAAAAACCATTGTTATCACACATAATGTTATCACCACTTCGTGAAACAAAAATACTTAGGTATTAGTATTGTAGTACATATTTTGTACACAGAAACTTGAGCCTGTAACTGTTCAACTGCCATAATTACCAGGCAGGAGCATCTACCAGAAAAGAGTGATTACGCTTAAATCCAGCACATTGGCCTTGGCCCACTGCATGTTTATTTTTACCAAAAAAAACTTACATTTTTCTTATAAAATAAGAATCCCTTGAGAACTAATGAGACATTACTATTTATTTATTAAGCAGTTATTGCTTGATACTAGCTTATCCTCTATCTAAAGGGAAGGAGGAGACAGAGTTTTATCAATGTTCTTACCTTCCTCAACTTCCTATCTTCACTTTTCGCTTTAGGACAAAGTAGAACTACAGTAGCCTCTCGTTCTCCAGATTCTTGGCAACAGTTGCAGGTACGTTCCATTTGCCAGATTTTGCTACCAGATACCTAGTAAAACATTTAAAATTTTACTGAAGATCATATAAAATCATTATCAGGTACTTAATATGAACATCCCAAGCCTATAGATGTTTATTACCTGAACATAACTAGAACACTTGCCAATACAAGCAAATGAAGGAATCGCTTTAGGTATACATCCTGGATGTTTTAAAACGTGAATTACAGGTGTCATCTGGCATTCTTGACCTACGTATAAAAAACAAAAGATAAAATTAATCAACAGGTAACTAATACCTACATGGTCATTACGTTATTGGGGGTAAAGGAAGTATTTACCTGGAGGAAGCTGGACTTCTACTGATTGTGCTCTTACTGGTTTATCTCGTAACTGATAAGCAGCCATAAACACTAAACTTAAAGTTATAATTTCGAAATGAACCATATTAAAATAAAGTAGAAGTTGCGGTACGTAAGGTTGTCTTGATCCTTTGACGGACGAAAGTGTTGTATGCAATCTCAGCAAAAAGTCTTAGCTTATAAAGCCATTGTGCATTTAGATAAAGCGTAAAGTCTTGTAACTGGACATGGAATCCATTTTAGTGGGAACAACGAAATCCGTGTACACCCAACTGCGCGGACAAGACTTAATCGATCTTTAAATGGATACCCAGCAGGAGTTATTAGAGTAGACTGAATACCAATGGCAAAATACAATATATGATAATTATTATGTTATAATATATAAAAATTATCTTAAGTTTTTTTCCGTTATTTTTGGAAATGTAATGTCGATTGTGTGCCACACCACCTCTATAATTTATTATCTCAGGGTTTCTTTTTCTTTTAAAGTTCAGCGTTTGTCACTGTTCTTTATCTGCTACCTTTCTTTTTACCTTTTACAACTTCTCCATTTGTTGTTATTCTATAAAACACCGTCTTCTTCCAGTCCCACGTTTTCTTTAAAATTTACCTTCTAGTATAGTTCCAAAAGAAGTTATTGTGTTGATACGACACAAGAGTTTGGGAATTCCCGACAATTTCAAAGTCCCGGGACCCGAGACCTTTAAAAAATATATTTTTTTGTTTTTATTTAAGAAGCCTTTTATGAAAATTTTAATTCTGGTGCTTTTTTCTGGTGAAACGTATTAAAAATAGGCATTTTTTTGTAAATATCAACATCTATGCGGTTTTTTTTAATAGATAGAGTGATTCTTAAGGAAGGTTTATATGTATAATAACATACCACGCGGGCGAAGCCGCTGGCGGGAAGCTAGTAATGGATATAATTCTTCTCACTCCAAACAACCCAGGCTTTCCCAGAAAGTTGGTAGCCTTTTGAAACTGCTGCAGAATTCCGGGAGCGATGCTGAGGATTAAAGAATGATGAATGAATGTGTCCGTTGATCTGCCACGCTTCTGCATTCCATAAGCATGTGCTTTTGCACGTATAAGTCTCTTCTGCCTCCTTGCATCCTCTGCATAATAGCAACAAGCACCTTTTCAACATCGGTGTGACAGACAGCCCCGTCTGTCACACCGATGTTGAAAAGGTGCTTGTTTAAGGAACAATGGCTGGTTAAAATACTTACAACCTTGCGGATTTTGTCCGCGTGTGTGTTTTTATTCTGATGAAGTTGCAGGATAGCTTTTTGATATTAAGATTGTTCGAGAAGATACCATCTAGTGCCGTGTGTGGTTTTGGAGCCGTCTGTGTATATCCATAATTCCTTAATACCAGAGCTATCTTTTGATTCTGCGGTAAGTTGGATAATTTATCAGAAAGAATATTAACAGAGAACCTCCTTTAGGCATCCATGGACAGAACACTGCCTCAATAAGTGGTATCTCCTTCAGGATCCCTTGCAAACTTTCAAGTGTGTTATTTCTATGGTCTGTTTCCATAGTACATTTTGCTCTTAGTGTTATGGCAGCTGCCTTTGCCTCATCCTATATAATAAGATGTCGAGGTGACAGGTTCTGGAGGTACTTAAGCGCGGCTGATGGAGTGGTGCACGTATGAGCACAACTAACCGTCGTGGGTTTTACAACGTTTCTAATTTTAGATTTATCTTAAATGTTTTATATCTAACTAGCTTATGCCCGCTACTTCGACCGCGTAGAAGTGGAAAATGGTTCAATGGTTTGTTTATGGTCATTGTAAAGCAGACTTTGATGGGAAACTGCACTCTCTTGAATTCAAAGGGGGTAATTTGATGGTGTTAGTGGAATCCTAAGAATAAATACATACTCTCCTCGAGAATAACTGGTCAGTATAGTTGACACGATTACATTGCGATGCATGTTTTCACTTGAAATCTGGTGCCATTGCATAATTTTGGTGGATTTATATTCCGCAGCAACATAATTGGGGCGCCAACTCTCAATTTTAACGTGTTCCACCATTTCCTATTTTAAGGAACGGGTCTGAGAACTGTCCACAAATGAGACTGCTTCACGCGCACTTCTGAACTCTACTGGTAAAGTGTTTCGGAAATCGCCTGCTGACAATACAGTAATCCCCTTTAAGAGCCATAGTACTTACATCCCAAACTTCGGCCATAGTACTTTGTTTGGGTATATGCAGTATATGCAGAGTGGGGCTTAGGTTTGTATCAAATCGAGAAAAACTTTGAACGCAGTTTTTTAGTGCAGTTTTACCTCCTTCCATCAGCGTGGCAGCAATTCCGGACGATGCGACCGCTATTAAGGCGATATCACGATTGCTTCTGACTTTGGCCGATGTTAAACTTAATAAAAGTTTTGACTGTTACACCAGGAGCACTCAAAAAAAGATATCACTACGTATTATTATACTGGAATTTATTAAATCTTTGTTTATTGAATAAAGAGCCTTCACTACTTGACATTATTTCAAAGAGTATAATAATATAGCATTATTTACTGCTGAGAAATTGACATCTCATTTGTGTTAATTTTTTTATTTTAATCTAAATTGAATAAAAAACACTAAGGAGTATTGATATCTACTTCGAAGCAAAATAACTTTTTACCCCTTTTTAACCCAGTTAGGGGATGAATTTCAATAAAATACGAAATACGTATTAGATTGGACCAAGGAATCACGTTGTCCCATACAAACTTTGCCCCCCTTTTTCATCCCCTTAGGGGTAGAATTTCGGAAAATCCTTTCTTATCGGATGCCTACGTCACACAAAGAACACACCCTCCAGGTTTCAGATCTCTACGATCAGCGGTTTAGGCTGTGCGTTGATCCGTCAGTCAGTGAGTCATTCAGGACAAAGCATTTTATATGTATAGAAGACTAGCTTATGCCCGCAACTTCGTTCGCGTAGAAGTCGAAAATAGTTCTAATAGTTTAATAATAATAATAATTTTAGTAGTAATTTTTAATTGTTTTATTACGTTATTAATTTAGTTATAACATTATGTTAAAATATTTAAATACTTATAAAATATAGCAATCTTTATTATTAGAGATTTAAAGGTTAAATAAGCATGAAATTAAAAGACAAGTTTGTTACATACATTTTATTTTGATGTAAGTTACATGGGGGTATTATCTGTTATCTTTTTACAACGAAATCGAAACAGTATACACAAACAATAATTTTTGTTTAATTAAATTTACAGGATACTCTGTGCGTTTACTCTGGAGTATGCCACATACTCTGCCCGCGGGAGAAGCAGCTTTCCCTTAAGTCTTCTCCCGCTACCACAAGAGTTTGACCTTGAGCTTTGTTTATGGTCATTGTGAAGCAGACTTTGATGGGAAACTGCATCCTCTTGAATCAAAAGGGGTAATTTGATGGTGTTAGGGGAATCCTAGGAATAAATACAGACTCTCCTCAGAACAACTGATCTGTGTAGAAGTTGCCTCGATTACATTGCGATGCATGTTTTCACTTGAAATCTGGTGGCATTGCATAATTTTGCTGGATTTACATTTCACAGCAACATAATTGGCGCGCCAACTCTCAATTTTAATATTATGTGTTCCACCATTTCCTATTTTAAGGTATAGGTCTGAGAACTGTCCGAAAGTAACGTCTTCCCTCAGATGGATTCTCATATTTTTGGTAAGGCTCAGTTTTGTTACTGAAGGCCACGAATGAGACCGCTTCACGCGAGCTCTACCGATAAAGTCTGTCGGAAATGCCTGCTGACAATACAGTAACCCCCTTTATGAGCCATAGTAGTCACATCCCAAACAATTAATTTCGTTTTGCGGAGTACCTCAGCCATAGCAGTACTTTGTTTGGGTATATTGCAGTAGGGTTTTGGTTTATATTAAATCGAGAAGAACTTTGAACGCCGAGTGTGAAGTTTTACCTCATGGTAATAGATTGTGCATATTATTTTATTGGATTAAAATAAATCTTTGTTCATTGAATAAGCCTTCAATTGACATTGAATTGTAATTGACATTATTTACTGCTGACGAATTGACATGTCATGTGTCAAAAATTTTATTTTAATTTAATTTAAATCAAAAACACTAAGGAGTAATGATATCAACTTCGAAGCAAAATAACTTTCTAACCCTTTTTAACCCAGTTAAGGGATGAATTTCAATAAAATATGAAACACGTTTACCTTCAATTCTGTTAAATAATATTTGTGCAAAATTTGAAGTAGATTGGACCAAGGAATCACGTTGTCCCATACAAACTTTGCCCCCCTTTTTCACCACCTTAGGGGTAGAATTTCGGAAAATCCTTTCTTATCAGATGCCTACGTCATACAAAGAATACACCCTCCAAGTTTCAGGTTTTTACGATCAGCGGTTTCGGCTGTGCGTTGATCCGTCAGTCAGTGAGTCATTCAGGACAAAGCATTTTATATGTACTTATAGATTATTATCATCTTAAGAAAAAATATTAATGGTCTTTATTTTGATAGTTTTAATAGTAGGTATTTATTTTAAATATTTAACTTTAATGTCGCACCTGTAAGCGAATGAAATCAGACTCAGGACCCTAAATTAGGCACTGTTTATTGTTAAATTGTATGTTATTATGATGTAAATAAAATGTAAGGTATACCTATTTTATAACGTTAGTTTGGGAAATCCTCATGGGTTTGGGTAAAATTAAACCGCTGGGTCTAGAAGCATGAATTATTGGACAAATGTTACGAATGATAGCGTTTTGAGAAATTCCCGCAGCATCGGAAAAAATAAACTGCTAAGTCTAGAAACATGCCATTTTACTAATTATCCAATTTTTCCGAGTGCCCAAAATAAGAATGGTATTGCCCAAAACTCTTTCTTTGTTCAAAGATTGAAATATTGTGTTATCATCAAATTTCAATCGTAATACTTAATTATCAATTTAATAATTTTCCCAAGTCTGAACATTTTATCACTAATACTGATTGTTTGTTCAGGTTGATTTCAGAAACTACTTTACCTACGGAATTTTGAACGGCTTTTAACGTAACGTAAAACGTTATACCTACCTACTTATGATAGAAACCCGTTCGGGCTGGGGTGAGTCCACAGACGAGTAGCTAGACAATCAATAAAAACCATGTCCATTTAAACTTCATATAAATAATTTATTTTCAACAAATTTATTTTTTACATTCTAGGTAATTCTATTTATACACATAGGCACCGGATAACTTAATAAAACATACCTAGTACCTAATAAAAAAACCTTTGACCAATTATTAATGTTTACCTTTTCATAATAACAAATAACTTTTTATATTTAAGTAATTAAATGCTCAAAATAAGTACCTACATAACTTTTCAAAAATTTTAAATAAATGCCAACATCATTTTAACAGGTAGGTACTTAGTAATGCACCTACAGGTATCTATAATGTCAAAAGCTTTATCGGCTGAAGTCACCACATTTGTAGCATTTGCAATCATCTGGCTCACGAAGACGCACTTCCATGATAGCACTATCTTCGTCCTCAAGCCTAAGGCCATCCGGGTTGTAACAGTGTGTTAGAGTAACCAACCTTTCACGCAAAAAGTTTTCTCTGCAGCAGAAGCAATCCTGTAAATACAAAAAATTTAATAAATACAACATACTTATTTATACTAATGAGATAATCTGCTATTCGGATTGTACATGACTACATGACATGTACATGACTATTTACTGCGTGCACCCATAATTGCCGTTTCCGTCTTAATTACTGCTGTTAATTGCCACAAAATCAATAATAACTTCTAACTACGAAGACCTAGTCGAAGTAACTGCAAGGAGTTCAAGTTCGAATGCAAAACACGGAATACTTGAACACGAAACACTTCCTATCTCCAAATAAGTTGGAACAAAATATAAAATAAGTATGTTTTGTTTTATTATTTAAAAATCATTATCATTACTAATTATAAAACAAAGTCATCTCACCGCGTCTGTCTGTTTATACACGCTAAACTCAAAAACTACCGAATTGGCTAAACCAATTTTGCAACTGTAAGCTTCGCAATACTTGTAATAATACTTTCTAACTAATAATATTGTCTGCAAAGCTAGCCTACTAACCTTCGAAAATCCTGTCGGAGCAGAAATTGATGGTCTCACTTGACTACTGCACATGCCTTCACATTTGTTGACGGTAACTTCCCCACTGCATGATCTTAGTAATCTTCCCATATCGTCGTATTCCTCTGAAACAATGTAATTGTAATATAGTCACATATGTACCAGTATTATTTCATTCATAGGTTATTTCAAAAAATATATCTACCATAATCATAGTGCGTGTAAATCTAATAATATTTTATGAAATACGTGAAAGCTTAGGTGTAGATTTTATGTATATACACATGAATAGAAATGTTATGTATGTATAGGTACATGAAAGCTTAGGTATAAATTTTATGTATAAAGGTACATTTTCTCCTTGGTGTAGATTACAACATACCCTTTGTAATATGTATTTCAGTTGGTATTGTTTCACACGCTTCGTCTGCGGCACATTTTAAAATAACTGCCAGTAACAGTTGAATTGCATAAACTGATAGAATTTTAGAAATCCCCGTAGTAGCCATTATGTAGGTAGTTATGTTTATACTAAGTATGAACTGGCAACTGTCTTAAGCTGTAATATAATTTTTCCCTGCTCTATCGCCTTTTTATATAAACCCACACTACTACTATACGAGGGGATGGGGTAAAATTGGAGGCAAGTTTTATCAGCGGGTCAGCGAAGACATAATTGAAATATCTTGTAAACGTAAGTGGTGCGACATTTTTGCGGTATAGAGGCGGATGAGTATAATGAGGCAGATTTAGTACATTTTTCGAATTTTCGCACCAATAAATGCGTGTTTCTTTTCTTCTGCATTTTTTATCTTCTGCATTGATCAAAGATCAGTGGTGGACCAGCATCACTACCTAGTCTGTGGTCTGTACCCTTCATTGGTTACATTACCTGTGAACCTAGGCCATCATCTTTGTTTTGACAGTTATCAAAGTAAAGTCGCGATCTACTGTCAGAAGTGTCAGACAGATTTTGTCTTGTTTTTTATCGAGTAAAAAGGGTACCTATTTTCTTTATTCACGTAACGTAAAATCTAAAATGAAATTTGATGAAGATTGCATTGTGCTCCTGATTCTACTATTCTCATGGGGAGAATACCTTTGGGAGCTTTATCTCTCCCTGCGGCAGGTACGGTATCTTGTTTTCTTGTATGAAGTTCGTTATTTATACGCTGCGACTTTCTAGCAGCTATAAATTAAGAAGATAAAGTTCAACATTATTCTAGAAATTGTTGGTTATATATAAATATATAAAGGAAAATTTTATTAAACTACTAGGGTTATGCTTATCGCAAGTATGCATTTAAGGTAAAACTTATCAACTGACACAAATGAGCCACTGAACCACACACTGAACACTCTTTTCACTTCTGCCATTTTGCATCATGTTATGTTCTGTATCAATTGTTATTATCCTAGTAAAGTTAAGTTGTTTGTTGCAGCTAAATATATACAAGACAAATAATACCATACCAAATGATTTGAAGGAAATGTTAAATGAAGAATCATTCAAAAAGGCCCGCCTCTATGGAATCGATAAATCTCAGTTCAAAATAGTAAAAGAATTTTATAGTATAGCATTAACATCTGTGATTTTATATAATCGGTGGATATATGTTGCATGGCACAAATCAGAAAACATTGCAGCTGGTCTCAACATCACTCCGGAACGAGAAATTCTAGTCAGTTGTGTTTTCATGACCTTTGTAACATTGTTTAATTTTGTTATCAACATGCCATTCACTATTTACGCAACTTTTGTATTGGAACAAAAACATGGTTTTAACAAGCAAACTGCAGGCTTCTTCATGAAAGACCAGTTAAAATCTTTAGTGTTAAGTCTTGTAATCACTCTCCCCATAATATCGATAGCAATATTTATTATTATGCTTGGAGGAAACATGTTTGTTGTTTGGCTGTGGCTGTTTACAACAATGGCTACCCTCATACTGTTGACAATATATCCATCCGTGATTGCTCCACTATTTGATAAGTTTGTACCACTACCTGATGGCTCTCTTAGAAAAGGAATAGAAAATCTTGCTACAAGACTTCATTTCCCTTTGTCACAAATCTACATTGTTGAAGGATCCAAAAGGTCAGCACACAGTAATGCTTACTTTAGTGGTTTGTTTGGTGCAAAGAGAATTGTGTTATTTGATACATTATTGGAGAAGTTTGATGAAGAAAAGAAGGCAACCACTGGATGTACAGACAGTGAAATATTGGGGGTCCTGGCTCATGAGCTTGGGCACTGGAGTTGCAGCCACATTTATAAGTCTATAGCATTAACAGAAGTCAACTTGCTCTTGTTATTTACTGCATTCGGGGTTCTGTTCAAATATTCTATGTTATATACATCACTTGGCTTTCCTGCTGGACAAGAACCGATCATCATTGGCTTAATTGTGGTGTTACAGATGATCCTTGCACCATACAATTCTATTTTATCTTTCTTTGCGACAGCACTGTCTAGGAAGTTTGAATTTGAAGCTGATAACTTTGCTGTTTCTTTGTCATACCCTAATGAGTTAAGGTCTGCTCTGATTAAGTTAGGTAAGGATAATTTGGATTATCCTATTTATGACAAACTGTATTCATCTTGGTACCACTCACATCCAACATTGTTACATAGAATCGAAAATATAAGGAACCAGTCTGCAAATGACAAACAGGAATAATTTTTGTAAGGTATATTTAGAATGTACAATTTAATAACAGTACAAGTAAAATATACTTCTGTGTAATTGTAAATTGCATTTTGCAGTATATTCTAGTCCAGTCTTTCTATTTTTCTACACTTCAATCTTTATGCACATAATGGCTGGATCTGGTCTACAAAGAGTGTGGTGTTACAAGTTTATTAAATCACGATTATATTATGTAAAGTTTATTAATTCTTCATGGTTAGTTTACAAATACAATAGCAAACCAACTTTTTTCAAGGTTAAGTCTTGAGGAATTAAAACATATTATACATTCCACAAATGCACTACCCTACCTTATTGTGTGAAAATAATTAAATTGTTTTAGTTGTACTAGTGTATATGTATCAATATTATTAGTCATTGTGTGGGCTTGTAACACCTGTACACCATAGCATTTATTTTAAACTACCTACATATTACCTAGTAAGGAATAAGTACTTTTTAATCAGTAGGAATCTGTAATATTTCGTCATAATGTTTTTTCACAATATCAGCAGTTTTTTATAAAACTATTTATAAACAATAAATACATACCAGTAGTGTCACACTTGCTTTTTTCTTTTAATTAAGTACTGACCTAAATGTTGTGTGTAATTTTAATGGGTAAATTCTTGGCAACATCACAGTTATAGTAATACCTTACAGATAAGTGGTAAAAAATGCTCTAAAAGTATAACAAAGCTATTATAGAAGAGTATACAGTATTTTATTAAATAAATAACTTAAACATGATCAAAAATTTTCAGCTTGCTCTAAAGTGTGTGGCAGTGGAGAGTCCTTTGTTTCAGGCAAGGGTAAAACCATTAAAATTTGAGCAAATGAAATAACGGCTAATATAATCAGTGGAAGATCCGCAAATATGTTATCTAAAGTGACGACGGCGGGGGCAACCATGGAAGCGATACGAGCAAATGTAGTCACCCCGCTGACACCAACGTTCCTTCCGAGGGTTGGGAATAATTCTCCCGAAAACAAATATAGCGCTGGTATTGTACCCTGAAATTTTTTGTTTTTATAATAATAATAATAATTTTTATTTGCAGCCAATAAAGCCATATCAAAATTAACATAAAAAAATATAAAATAATGAAAAAAATAATTAAAACAGATATGCCAAGTAATTGAACCAATAGGTTTTTACCGTCACTTATTATTACACCCAATAAAGTTAGGTACAATTTCGCACTTTACTGACTTACCGCCATTCCTGCAAAACCTATTCCAGCAAACAATAGCCTCGGCCAGTCATTGGGATATCTGCCCCTCGGTATCAGCAGTATTAAGACGAAACATGAGGACGTAATCAACTGGTATATTCCGACGGTTGTTTTTCTTCCGACTCTGGTTATTATAAAAATGCAGGTCATTCCTCCCAGTGTCGAAATTATTCCAGTTAATGCTACAGCGACAAAAATGTTTCCTCCTATTGATCCTAAGTACTGCGAAAATGTGTAAAAAGCCAGTCCAGTACAAAACCTGAAAGCGATAGATTAGAATTAATCTTCTTGGCTGTATTATGAAAGATTTACTTGATTGTAAATTGTATCAACAAAATAATTCTTCATACCAATTCATTGACAGCAATAAAGTTTTTATTCGAATGTTTTTCGATTTCAAGAAAGCCATGAAACCAGGATCTTGCTGTTTTTGTCCTACATGTTCAGAAATTACTCTTCTTATGTATCTCAAACTAATATGCTTTCCATTCTGTCTAGTAATATCCTTTAAAATGACTGAAATTAGGTAAATTGTTTAAAAAATTAATTAAAAAGATTTTGTCCAACGTCAAGGGTGTGTTCACAATAAACACTGGATGGCCCGGGACAACTTGACATCATTAGCGACTCTCGGTAGGCATTAAAGAAGTCATTAAAGAATTTTTCACTTTCCGACCAATAATCGAGCCTGCGAGCCATATAACAAAGGCTAGGTGATATTAGCCGCTGTGCCTAAGCCGCCAATCGCATCAAGGCATTTGTATCACACCTACTAAGTAAAAAATATTATTACCAGCAGCTCTTTCCGTTTGTCCTGTTGCTATTAACCATCTCGGGGATTCCGGTACCCAAAACCAGTAAAATATAAACAATGAAGAAAGAGTCGCCAATGCGAATTCAAGTTTTCTCCAATCTCGCAACCAATACGCCAGTCCTGCCATTATAGCATTGCCGATACCAAAGGGCAATTGATAGATTACCGGAATTAAAGTACGCCACTTACCACTAACCGCCTAAAAATAAAGGTAATTTATTATATAAATATGTCTACAATATAACTTGTTCTGAATTGCTAATTTGCGTACCTACCTCCATACATATAACGAACGATATGATGCCAATACCACCGGAAGCTAATGCTAGAATAAACCAATTAACTAGAAACATCCAATACCACGGTATTACGCTAGCAATATAACTAGCAATGCCCTGCATAGCTATCGCAATCATGAGAGGTAACTGTCGACCGTATTTATCAGCCCAGATCCCGAAAAGTACACCTCCGGTTAATATGCCCCACATCATTACACACTGGCACATCTGAAAGAGTAAAATTAATTATAAAATTAGTTTGTTCGTCGCACGATCAAACTACTAGTGGAAGGTGATCGGGATTTTAGTAAAAATGAATACAAGTGCAGGCCTGGTAGATGTGAGGTAGGTAATCGAATTTAACCATATTCTTTTTTTTCGTAAAAAGATTAATATCTATTAGATTTATAGCTATACATAAGATGATTGGTTAGATGATATTCGTTGTTGTTATACCTACCTATGTACAACCTCCACTTTACAAGAAGTCGATGAGTACTTAGGTATGACGAAAGTAAGAAATGTATATGTGGAATACTTACATGAGTAAGCCAATGTCTGGAGCATACTAAATTCCAATCGGATGTTATTGTCCGTTTAAACAAGGACTTGTCGTAAATGAATTTTTTACATGGCACTAGTGGTATTAGGGTCTTATCCATGCTCGGGTCAATTGCTAGTAAATCCGGATCAAAAATCAAACATGGGTGCTCCTCCACATGCTAAAACATTTATCTTGTCTTTAACTTGGTTCAAGTTGATAATTAGTCGCTAGTAGTATACCTAGTGCGTGTGAAACACGTCGTAGGTGTATAGGTACCTACTTATATTTTAAAGGAGTAGGTGCCTACTCACTTTGGGTGAACGTGACACGTGGTATCTTGGGGGAGGCAAAATTAGTTTTTTAGGTTTTAGGTAGGTACGTAGGTTATAGTCTGACATACCCTGCAAGACGAATAAGAGGATATTGAGCAAAAAAAATAGAGTAGGTAATAATGTAGATAGGTATAAAGTAATATAACTAGATATTCATTAGAAATAACTGAAAACTACTTATACATAATCTGATATGTATTACTTTAGTCTTTACAGTCTTTCGTAAATAGTTGGTACTCTATCATATTGAACTGCTTCATGAAGTTGGGTACCACCTATGTGACTATTATAGATAGGGTGCTGAGAGACTAAAATGGCCACTTTATGTAGGCTTATTTATCAATTCATCTAGGTGTCGTAGAGAGATCGTCCACTGTCCAGTAATTTCCTACTAAGAGGCTTTTGTAGACCAGTTGTTTTATTGTTTGATGCAGTAGATGGGTACTTACTAGTGTCAGCTTGTGAAATTAATTTCTTAAAAACTACTTACTGGTGAACACATTTTTCTCCATTCTTCGTCGGTATACTTAGCAAAGCTAGCTGGCTTTTCACACCAAAAATCTTGTGGTGGAGCCATAAATATGATATTTAACTGGTACCAAGCTATAGGCAATTTCAAAATGGCCATCAGGATACTCATTTTTAGTTGCCATCTTCCAAAGTCGCCAATTATTGCCGTCGTTACATCTTCGGTATCGTAATTTGGCGGACTTTGTATTAAGTGTCCTAAAATAATTTAAGCGTATCATTTGCGATCTTTACTATACCTACCTACATCTGACTGATCGACCCGTAATTATATGTGATAACTCTGTTACGGTCGTGGTGATTCGAATATCAAGGCCGTGACTTTAATGCAGAAGAGGACAAAGTGCGGTTTTTAGACCAATCGATCAATGAGGATTTCCAGAACCCAAAAGACAAGTATCTAGGTAGGTAGATACATAAATTAGAGTATATCTAGTAAGAAAAGTATTTTATTTCCCTGGAGGAGAATAGTAGGAACTTTGTTTGTCTGTCAGTTTGGCTGCGCATCATCAAAAAACTATTGAATAGATTTACTGTTTGAAAATCTGTAGCATGACAGTATCCAACTTTTGCCCTGGCGGGTACCTACAAAATCAAGACAAAGTTTAACTTATTATAACAATATACCATCACAGATCACGCAAATCTGCTCCAAAGGGTTAGGCAGAGGTGTCCTAATATTATATACATCCATAGTGAACCAATTGCCATTTCCCGGCTACAAATCCAAACCCTGAGCTGCTACTGAGGTTATTTAAAAACTCAATAACACTGCTTGTGACTTGGGCATCGAACCGTGCCGTACATTTAACTAGGTTAACACATTACAGATAATTAAAAAAAATGGTTATTTACATTTGTACGAAAATCAAAATAAATAGCCTTTTTTCTTGCCGAAGGCAATAAGACGGAAGCCGGCCTTTTAGGCCTCCGGAGTTCTGTCTAATTGTTTACTACCTACGTCTTCACAGCTACATAAATCTTCATCACCCTAGCCTTGTTTCAACCATGTCGGGGTCGGCACCCAGTAGGAACCAAATGTGGCTAAATAGGTACCTATCCGTATTTAACACGAACTGACCTCCGAAAGTCTAGGGAAAAACTTGACTGCAGACAAAAAGTTGCAGTAAAATTGCTTGACTCAATATTTTTAGGTACTTAGAAGATGCTTACCTACCTACCTCTTAAACCTTTCCATAACGGACCTATTTGAACACATTTATCTGTTCGATTCTTTGACATTATAGGTATATTTTCTTCAGACCTAGTCATTAATGTAGAATTTATTTTCAAATCATAATTAATTCAAAATATATCATAAAAAACTTTGCAACTAATTAAAACACAACGTGAGATGCCACGACGTTTTTGACAGTCATGAAAGAGTTCTTTCCTAGTATGCAGGTAACAGTAACTAAGTAAGTAGGATATATACCTACCTACATACCTACCTAAACCAGAACTTGTCCAATACGTCCTAGTAGACAGGTATAGGTATAATAAAACGAATAAAACCACATAGAACTTCGTACCGACACTTACCTGCCCACTTATTTAGATATACCTACAGGGTGTTTGGAAGATCAATGCAAAGCCGTGAAGCAGAGCTAGTACAGTTCACATCAAACTTATTGTCCGGCTTGAAGTTGGCACGTGCTAACTTTAACCCGGCCGTAAAAATCGAAGAATGAAAAATATTAGATTACAATAATTTAAAACGGCAGCCTACGATTTGAGCTTTCGTTTATATTTATTAAAACCAAGGTTTTTTAGCGAATTTTAAAGATTTTTGGTGACAAAATCCAAAAATTTGCAGTTAGTCGTAAATAATGGCCAGTTAAATCATTTATTTTTTTACTTTATTTTATTAAAGTAATGTGTAAACAATGCAATAAAACATGATTAGGGTATCTGTGTCATAAGACAATTTTTTTACAGTTATTTAAGTCAATGATTATTTAAAACTGTTTTTTGACGGCTTTTAAAAAAAACATAGATGGTGATTTTATTGTTCAACCATTTTTAAAAACATGCCTGGTTATTGTTCTTTCTTTTGAGGTATCAACTTCGCGGATAGCTCTCAAATTATTGAAATTAGAACCTACAAACCAAATTGAGGGAGAAAATTAATTTTATTAAGCAGGGTGATACAACGACGTATTTATAGTGTACAAAGGCGGTCTTCATGCCTTAGGCATTCTCTACCAGACAACCTTAAAATTATTATTATTTTGTAGCACTGGCATAGTGGTAAACAAAGTAGTCTCGAACTTTGACTACCTATAATACCATACCTAAGTACGTACAGTTCTCGCCAAACTTATTGTCCGGCTTGAAGTTGGCAAGAGCTAAGTTCAACCCGGCCCTAAAAATCGGTGAAAGAAAATTAAAATCAGTTGTCAGTTGAAAAAAATGGAAGAAAGAAAAATTTTGGATTATAATTATTTAAAACCACAGCCTACGACTTAAGCTTTCGTTTTTATGTATTACAACCCAATATTTTTCTTCTTCCGATTTTTACGGCCCGGTTAAAGTTAGCTCGTGCCAACTTCAACCCGGACAATAAGTTTGGCGAGAACTGTAACTGGGTACAAGACAAGGGTTGCATTTCGTACTATAATTAAAGTATTATATTATAATTTCATGTTTCGTACTATATACTATACGTATCTAAGGATAGTACGAAAAATACTATCTTTTCATTAAAGTAATTAGCATTAATGACTAATATAAAATCAACAAAATCTTAAAATAAAACGAATCACATTACTTCACGTCTTTACCCGGTCACTCCTCAAGTAACAAGTTCCCTTCGAAAAGTCTTGTTTTTGTGAGAGAATAAACGAGAACGAGAATAAACTTTTCTAAGACTAAGATAAGACTCAATCTGGCAACACAATTCATAGGCGGTAGCGCAGAAGTGGTTTATGTACAGATTTTATTCCCACTAAGGATCAAAAAGTGTACTATATTCTTTGTATAAATACTATCCTTTTAAATTTTTTGTACTATCGTTTTGAACATGTCAAAATACAACTCTGTACAAGACTGACTGAAGTTTCGTTCATGGCTGTCATGTCAATGATTATAAATTTTTAATAAGTAATGAAATTAATTGTGGTTCTAAAAGAATGAGAAATGAAATAAATATTTTAGTTTTCGCTTTAATAAATTACTAAGGTATTTTACAGTGAATGTACAAGTGTAAAAGTGGAACAAAACAATGCCTTTGGCTAACACATCCGATCCTTGGCGTATGCAGAATGTTGGAGATAACACGGTATATTTAGAATTTTGTCTTGTAGAAGATCTTGTATGTACATTTTCTTTTAAAACAAAGGTTGATAAGGATAGGGTATCTTAGACGAAGTCTAGGTACTTACAATTCTACCAATTCTATTCGAAATACATCTTTTACGCCCACCTGGAAAATTAAACAATTTTAATTGCATTGTTTAGATATGCTTATGAGCGCTTCACACATGAATACAGATAATTTAGAGAACTGGTTTCATAATTCGGTTCTTATTAAAAATAACAATTCCAGGAAAATAACTACATACAGCAATTTATAAGGAAAAGTAATATGACACAATATAAATGTATATTGTTATTCTATGATTCATTTACTTTTATAAATAAATAATTAATATTATTTATTCTGTGTTTAGAATTATTGTGCATGTGCTATGTATATTAGAGAATAGACATTGTACATTAATAGTGTGAACAAATCATTTTTCATCATTTTCATTCATTCTTGTAAAAGTTTTGGTTAGGTTCAAGAAATAGTACCTAAACATACAATATTGTGCCCAATAAGTATGATGCTGATTGCAAATATGAAAAAGGTAATGGACCACCCATTTTAAAGAATAAAATACTTGTGTCAGTATTACAACAACCAATTGTAAAATAACTGTGTGTCTCAATTATTGTTTTGCTGTGTAACAGGATTCACTATTTTCCCACTGGTTTTGTACCTCTGTTGAAATTGTAATTATTTTTTAGCTTGGTACATCTGCTCAGCCAGCAAACAGTCTTCCAATAGTGGTTGAAAATTCAGCAGAGTCTCGTCAGGCATCTACAACTGAGAGTGTAGATACTTCTGGTGATATAAGTGAAGAAAGAGAAGTAGAAATACAAGATGTTGTTAAAGAAGGACATGAAAAGGCAGATCCATCACAGTTTGAATTGCTCAAAGTTCTTGGGGAAGGTTCCTTTGGAAAAGTATTCCTAGTAAGAAAAGTTACTGGTGCTGATGCTGGCACTCTTTATGCCATGAAGGTGATCTTAATTTTATTATTGTATAATTCTTATAAATCTAGTATCTGCTTAGACATAGACATATTAATAAGTATTTGTATTGCTTTTAGGTTCTTAAAAAAGCTACATTAAAAGTAAGAGATAGAGAGCGTACAAAAATGGAGAGAAATATTCTAGTAGAAATGGGCCATCCATTTATTGTTAAATTACACTATGCATTTCAAACAGCTGGCAAATTATACTTAATACTTGACTTCTTACGTGGTGGTGATTTGTTTTCTCGACTCAGTAAAGAGGTAAGTTTATAGTACCTATTGTTTGTTTATGAGTTTGTAAGCAATAAATAAACTATTACATGGCATTGTTATATTATTGATCATTTATTTTATCTCAGAGAATTTATTTACTTTTAGGTAATGTTTACCGAGGAAGATGTAAAATTTTACCTAGCTGAACTAGCATTAGCATTAGAACATGTACACAAGTTGGGAATAATATACAGGGATCTCAAACCAGAAAACATTTTGTTGGATGCTGATGGTCATATAGCGCTTACAGACTTTGGGTTGTCAAAGCTCCCTCCAACTAGTGATAAAGCTTATAGTTTTTGTGGCACAGTGGAATACATGGCACCGGAGGTAGTTAACAGGAGAGGACATACATTTGCAGCAGACTGGTGGTCATTTGGTGTACTTATGGTATGGTACTTTTTAAATCAAAGGAGGTCATCAAAATCGGCCCTAATGAGGTACTGAAGGTACACCTATTGGAAAAAAAACTCTGTATTACGCTGGTTAAAACTGTAGTCGTAATTTTTTTCATGTTGACTGGGGGATGAGAAAAAATAACTTTTAATTTGAGAAAAATCATGCCATTTTGGCACGCTATTGTCTTTTTCGTAATGATTTAATAGTAATAACTGTCAGTGTCAGTTTCGGAATGTCAAACGCACGCCATTAGGGCAGATTATTATCAGTTTCATAGTGATTTCATGGTAAAAACTATCAACTTGACAGCTGACATGTACCGCCGGTACAATTTGGGCTGAGTTGTATGGGCTTTTGATGACCTCCTTTAAAAACATTATATCTTTAATTTAACTTTAAAATCTGTATGCTGTAACTCTTCTCAGACTAAGACATAGGCTAAAATAGGGGTTCCCTTAATTCTTACAATAATATTATAATTATTACTTAATTACTTATAATTTTGCAGTTTGAAATGCTGACAGGAAATCTACCTTTCCATGGTTCGACACGACATGAAACAATGACACAAATATTAAAAGCAAAACTTGGTATGCCATCAAATCTTAGTGAAGAGGCACAATCTCTATTGAGGGCATTGTTCAAAAGAAACCCTCAAAATAGGTAAGTGGCGACTATTGGAAAACGATGAATTAAAAAATATATATGTTCAACCAAATCAATCCGGCCATTTAGAAAGAGTTAGGAGACAAACATGTACAGAAGAATTATATATTACATTAAAATTAGATTATATTATTTATCTCTATATATATTTATATTAAGTTCGCATTTTATAGTTTATTACTAGTTAAATGTTTATTTTTTGTACCTATTTTAACTTTATCTCCCACACAAAGGTTGACTGGTAGAGAATGCCATAAGGCATTAAGTCCGCCTTTTGTACTACTTTGTACAATTAAGTATAAATAAATAAATAAATTATAATATTATAGAGATCGTATTTTTAATTTAAAAAGAAATATTTAAATGATTCTGTTTAAAGGTTGGGAGCTGGGCCCAATGGTATAGAAGACATTAAGAACCATGAGTTCTTTACAACAATAGAATGGGATGCACTATGTAGAAAGGAGGTATGTTTATTTCTATTTTCTGTATGTAATTTGTATGTGTGTAATTTGTATGATTGATTGATGTAATGATTTTTTTAGAAACAAGCTAAATAAAAAGTAGTGTATTCTATTTTTTAGGATCATGCAAAAGTGCAATATCTTTCACAGACTGGGTTGGGTAATGTGATGGAGATGACTAGACTTAAGACAGCAGAAAGGAATTGCGCAGGGAACCGGTTTATTATAGCTAGGAATTCATACTTTAAGTCAGCGTTGTATCCGCACGGTTGGTCAAACGCGATTACGGATCTCGGCCGCGCTTTTGTCTTCATACTTCAGTTCATAGACCGTTAATTTAATTTATAAGTGCGAAAATTATTTCTTTCAGTGGTTGCTTTTCATTAAAAAACTTTCAAGAGTATTGTGAATGCCAAGCAACTACGACTATATAGGGCTTTGAAAGTCCAAGTGCAGTTTTTAGTCGGTAGGAGTCCAACATTTTATCCTTTCGCCTACCAGTTGGCAGACGAACAATAAGAATTTCTCGTCCCTAGGTATTTAAAAAAATGGGTGGATTTAGGATACATAAATAAATCATTATCTATGTGGTTTATGTCAGTCAAATACTTAATCTTCTCTTTATTGGCACTGTTTCCGTTAGGTAGTGCCTCCATTTCGGCCGGCCGTCTCTCGGGCCGATGATGCGTTCTACTTCGATTCGGAGTTTACGTGCCGCACGCCTCGAGACTCACCGGGTGTGCCTGCTTCGGCGAATGCACATGAATTATTCCGGTAAGATTTTATTATCTTTGATAAACTTGATTTCACGTTATGCTTACATGGGTATTTTTAGTCACGAAACATGAAAAAAAAAAGTTTATAATCATCAGGAGAATGGATTGCATAGTTTATTTTATGCCATGCATATTTTTTTTTTATTATATGCTTGTATGATTTTTATTGAGACTCGCTAAATACACACCTGACTGAAACACATCGTACGTATGAACTACTAGTCTGATCCGATTTAATCAGATCTTAGGTATGGATTATTCAAATAAAAATGTGTGAACGTCTTCCTATAGTCAAATAAAAAATCTGATGTCTATTGCGCCTCGGTGAAATTGCATAATAAGTTAATTGTTACTCCATTTTATCTTTCCACATAGGTAACATCGAATCTGAATAACTTCGTAGATTGTTGAATGATAAGATAAAGCAGCACATCGTCATCCATTTAACCTTCACACAACAAATAAATCGTTAACGGGATTATTTTCAGCGGTTTCAGTTTTGTGGCACCGTGTTTACTCAATGATGATACCAACAAAACTGTTACTAATGAGAATCATGCAGCACAGAACAATAAGACATCAACTGAAGAGTTTTGGGCTGGTTTTGTCAATAGGAATAACTTCTTTGATGAATACAGGTAGGCCTGGTCAAGTGCATAAAAACCCGTTATTCAGGGTCTCCATTTGGAACTAGTTGCATTATAATACAGAACGAGTTTTTGCCAGAGATCTCTATAAACTACCCTCACCTTTGCAGATTGATTGGGAGATAGAATCTTAAAAAGTAGAGCTTTTTGTAGTACAACAAAATAGTTGTGGCTTCTAGAAGAGGCGACGAGTAGCACTAACTCTTATTATCTCTCTCTCTCTCTCTATATATATATATTAACTCTTATATCTGAGACATATTTATTACTGTATTTCTGTAATACTTGTAAGTATTGTTTTGTAAGTTAACACATTCAGAACTATATTGAAAACTATGAACCTTTGCTTCTGTTACGGATTCATAATACATTTATAATTCTGTAACGTTTATGTGTTTGACTGCAGGCTCTCTGCTATGCCTTACCGGACGCTAAAATCGACTCGGCCAAGACCAGTCTGCCTGTGATGTCTTTATCTTCATTAGTGGCCTTCTTACGTAGGCGTCGTTTGAATTTCAGATTAATGGGTGAACTAGGCACTGGATCGTTTTCAGTTGTCCGCCTCTGTGAACACAAAACCTCAAGGGTGCAATATGCAGTAAAAATTATGGATAAATTACAGTATGACCCTCGTGAAGAAATTGAAATACTGTTAAGGTATGTAAACTGTTTTAAATACTTGGTTCAATGTTAAAATTCAAATTCAACATAGTTCTCATTCATAATAAATTAAGAATTTCGGTCTCTAGTTATATAAATCAATGTTCAAATAGGTACACAGGAATGTTAATTTTGTAGGCTCCTATAACCTACCTCGAACTTCGCGATGAAATCCGTAAAAAGTAGTTTTATTTCAATATAAATAATATTATTCAGATAAAAACTCATTTTAAAAAGCTTTCATTTAAAAGAAATATGCGTACTAACTACCGTTGATTAATCATCTGTTAGTGAAATCCCTTTAAAACTTTTTTAGATTTAGATTATTTGAAAATATTTTTGCATATGCATAGTTAATCAGTTCTATTGATGTATTCACACAGATACAGTCAACATCCGCATATAATAACATTACGCGGCGTCTACGAAGAGGGGGGCCGCATTCTCGCCGTGACGGAGCTCTGTCGCGGTGGTGAATTGTTAGAACATATCACGCAACGCCGCTACCTCCCGGAACACGAGGCTGCACCCATACTGAGGAATGTCCTACACGCCATACATTATTTGCACAGACACACCGTTGTGCATAGGTACGACATTTGTGGTCATTTTAATGAAAATAACTGAATCGCATACATATTTGTTTGATAGTGTCAACAGAAAAACATAACTTACGATCCTTTCATTATACATATTAATTAAGACTGCAACTCTGTTTATTACGATAACTTAATAGTAAACAATGACGTAAATGCACGCAAAACAACACAAGAAGAGTTATCTCTCTTTTTATTATTATTAATATTTATTCCGTTTCAGAGATATAAAACCTTCAAACATATTGTTTGCCACGGCAGAGAAGAGGCCTGAGGACATTCGTCTAGTGGATTTTGGTTTGGCGAAACAGTTGCGCGCTGAAAACGGCTTACTGATGACGCCATGTTATACTGCTAACTTCGTCGCTCCCGAAGTGTTAAAGCGTGCCGGATACGACGCGGCTTGTGATATATGGAGTTTAGGTATGACGAGAAAATATTATTACACAGTTAATTTGAGAATAGCGGTTTTTTGCAAACAGATGTTTGGCGCGTGGACTGACACAATTTTTTTGGAGATAGGTTGATATTCATGTAAGACGGGCTTGGATCAGTTCAAGCCAAGAATCGGCTTATCGCATCTTAAAAAGTCGTATTCAGAAACATAGTACGTCTCAAACTTCGTTCGTCTTAACTTAGCCTACGCTCTGTTAGAAATAAAGGATAGCAATATATGTAATGTCATAAGAGTGAGCGAAACAACAATATCTGAGATATACACTGTTTTTGTTGCAACATTGTCATAGTAAACAGCGCTAACATCTATTATATTCGCCAAGAAATATATTTTTTATAATTGTAATATAATTAAAAGGTGTGGTTTCACAATAAAAACACGCAAAACATACGCATTTAATGTAAAGTGAAATGGTAAGAAAAAATGTTTAATTGACGTAAAAATATTTACCTACATCGGTATATTATTTATACTTTAAAAAATAAAACAAAATTATATGAAACAGTTATAAATAAAAAATAAAAAATATCAAACTACCAAAAATAACTACAGCTTTGTCCGCCGGGTGGATCCACTGCTTAGACAGCTAAAGTAACCGATATTCACTACTCAGGCTTAGCATAGTTTACGCAAAGTTTAAGCAGTGTTCCGAACATATCTGAATACAAATCTGAATATTTAAAATCTAAGCTTGAATAAATTTAAGTCTGTTGTCAAGCAGAAGCTATGTCTTAAAGGTTTCTACATAGTGAAAGATTATATAGACGACAAAAATGCTTGGGATTGAACTGTTCCAATGAACCGGGCTATTGACTCCATAATTACAACATTTCAGGCTGACATTTTTTTTTTTGGGTACTTTTAAATTGAGATATATTTTACCGTAAATCTTTTATTATTGAGAAATTAACATTATGAACTGTAAAGTATGAGTATTCTGCAGGCTTAGAAGTTACATAAACATAACTAGCCCCGCAGTCTGACCTTGTCATTCTCACTTAAATGTCCTGCTGATGGTGACGTTGTGTGTCGGGTCGTTTTATTCCCTACAACATGGTTGAGTCAAACGGCGCCGATACACACGTCATGCTCGTGAACACTTGCTGTCTGTCGGGACTGGTCGGCTCTTACTGCTATGGCAGTAATTTCAATTCTAATACTTACCTACTCTTTAATCTCTGCATCTACAATCAAGCTGCAGCATCCTCGTTACTATTCACAAAAATTGTTACTGTTACCACACATATTTAAAAAAATGAGTATATGTAGTTTCTTGCCGGCTCTTCTCCACCCCACCCACCCACGTTTTTTGGACCCGTGCAACTATTTTAACGATTAAAATAAAATTATTTTGAATTTTGAATAAATTCTGATAGAGCTCTAGATTTTCTTTTATGTATTTTTATCTACAAGATACGTAGCAGTTTTAAAAAATACTCTGAAGCCCTTGGCACTATACAAATAAAAAATTAAGAGTCGAACTTTTGTGACTAAAATACTTGAGCAGAAATTTTAAACTTTTAACTCAATTTTGGTCATGTTCCATTGGGCCTAGGTGTACCATATTTTTAGGGGAAGTAATTGACATTATACTTATCCCATACCATAAAAAACATTTATAATAATACTACATTATGAGAACAAACAACAATTTTTTTTGTAATTTCCATTTTTTTTATACCACGAAGGTGTAAAACAAGCTTATATAACAAGAAATATTGATGGTTTCAGGCGTGCTAGCTTATATAATGCTTTCTGGCAGAACACCATTTGCTTCGACTGGAGATGATACTCCCGAAGCAATTTTGGCGAGAATCGAATCAGGAAAGGTACGTTTAATTAGTTTAAGACGTCGTATGTATAGGGTATCCCCTCTCTTTTTGAAAGGAGACCTGTGTCCAGCGTTGGGACAGTTAATGAGTTGATTGTTAATGATTATAATCATCAATAATTATTGATGGTTAGTTTTTGCGGACCTCTACATTTTGGGATATCTATTTCATATAGGGGATAATACATATTATAAATTACGTTCAGGAATAGGGATAGACGAACTTTGTCCTCTGATCTAAAAACTTTAATCGATTCCGCGTCGATAAGTGTGGAGAGATCCCGACATGGTTCAGGGCAGTGTATCTGTACCAGGCGCGACTGTCGTATTCTGTAATCGGTTTGTAGGATAATGGTTTGTGTTAGGTGGAGCTGTCGAGCGGCGTATGGCGCGGCGTGTCGAGCGGCGCGCGCGCCTGCGTCCGGCGCATGCTGCAGCTGGAGCCGGCGCAGCGGCCGCGCGCCGCCGAGCTCGTGCGCGAGCCGTGGCTGTGCCAGCCGCAGCCGCAGCCGCCGCCGCCGCCGCATGCGCTCGACGCCGCCGCTGACGCTACGCCGCCCGCCGCCGACCTGCGCCGCGCTGTCGATCTCACATTCCAGGTACTGTGTTCTAGCACTCCCGTAGTAAAACTTTTTGATTTAAAAATGATGCCTACTTTGATTGTCTCTGCATTATCCAAAGATTGTCTGATAGAAAATATCTAAAGAATATTTAAACTGTCTTTGTACACTTTTGTACTTTCTACTATAGTCTGTTTTTTAATCTCAGAGACTAAAGTGACATTACGTGGGATACCAGTTTTTTGCAATTCTTAAATAGTAATGTGCCTCTATCGAAAATTATCGCTAATAAATTGAAGTATCGGTTTTTTACATTAAGTTATCCTGAAAAAAATATAGATCTTATTTAAAACGTAATAATCATGAGTCGGATTAGGTAGAGTTTTAAAGGACTAAATAACGACAGCGAAATCAACATAGTTTTCAAAAACTTTTTTACAGCGATTGATATAGTTTTCTAATACTTTTTTACCTCGTTGGAACATAAGACTAAATTTATTAAAGTCCTTTCTTAGTTTTTTTTTGGTAGGTAATTTTACGTCATTTGGTACTTAAAACTCTACGACGACTTACCTTTCATAGACTTTATTGTGCATTCGGACAATTTTAATTAATTTGGGCTTTAATTATACGATTTGGAATAGAAATTTTTTAAGCTAATCGTCTAAAAGTTACGATTCAACAAACCGGTATCGTAGGTACAACCCTATACAAAAAAGGTGGTATCATTATTTGTAATTTTGACAGTTGCATGTGTCAATCTAGTCTCTGAGATTAAAAAACGGACTATAGATACGAGTAAAACCGCGGGCAACAGCTAGTAATCATTAAAACAAATTATGTTAGTACGACGCACCTCCATATGCTCCATACGCTCCTCCGCATTTTACTTACCGGCGACAAGGTGACGCCGCGGTGTCATTTTTTTTTTTCAATTTTCATTTATCATTTATTTCAGGCATCTATGGGCCATAGATATGTACCTTACAAACTAACATATAGAATATATACAAAATAAATTTGTATAGTGACCAATCTGCAGACGACATGAACAGATGTACACGGTGTAGCGGTATTATAGGTTTAGTCATTAAATTAAATGAATTGTTGTCAGGGACATTTTCGCAATATTCCCTGACCTATTAAAATTGCTCACCGTAAGACATGTAGCAAATTTATTCAGAGCAATTTCTAGTTCTAACTCTTCAGTCAACGTGCAAGTTGTGTTTTGGAGCATTATAAAAGTCTACTCACACATATCTAAGACATGCCCGGGACTCAAATGCGCGCTTTTGTCGTTATGCCAAGTGTAGAACGCCGAAGTGACGCCACGACGCATTGTGTGCTATCTATGACCATTCATGAAATTTTCCAACCTAATCCTAATGTCTCTATGCGGTTAATAAAAACTATGTTTAATGACCTTCCTAGGCAATGACAGCTTCACCGCTAACACCGCAAGTTTTGGGTCCAGTATCGCAGTCCACTCTCGCGCAGCGTCGTAATAAACCCCAGCGACGTTTCCCACCGACACAACTTTAACGCGTACGGTTAGTAAAAAATAACCGAGTATGTTTAGCCGTAATTGTAAGGAAGTACATGTTCTGTAACTACCCAAAGAAGATTCTCGTCATGAGATCAACAGTGTGAAAATGCGATCACACCTATTTGCATAATAACCGGTTTAATGAAATCGAAATAAATTGGAAACAACCCTAGGGTTTAGATATCTGGCTACTTTTTGCTGACAACTCTATGCTCTTGGAAAGAAACGCATGTGATTTTGATATTTATGTTTATGTAATTATAAACAAATTTATTATATTTAGGTAAGGCTGATTGCTTGCTTAGCCCGCTAAATTCAAATTTTAATTTTTTTTCTATGCGGATGCTGATTACTACTACGGCTGCGTTACTGCCATCACCCTAGAATGCATTATAGACTTAAAAATTGCGAAAAAAAACAATTTCAGTTTAGCGGTCTAAGCGATCACCTTCACCTTAAGACATTCCACATAAAAATTGATTATTATTGTTACTTAAGTTGGTGTTGTGGAAAATATTAAATCTTATTTTCTTTCAGTTCTTTGGTGCATGATATTTTTCTACTATAATAATTTAGTGAATGGTAAATTGTTAGTGTTGAATTTAATAATACTTATTCTAAATTAATAGCGAACAAAAGCGCTTTTTAGTCCTTTTTCACACAGCATTGTGAAAAGTTACATAATTGTTTTCTTCATAGGTACCTAGGTAGACATAATATTGTCAAGTGGGGAATTTTTTTAAACATGCATACCCACCTATTAGTATCGCTATTATATAATACTACCTTGTGCCATTATGTAGTTCTTTTTTATCTGTATATCTTATAGGCTTGTGCAATATTATTTTTCCTGTTAGCTATTTCTGTATATGCTATTGTATTTATTTTTATACAGTATTGTCTTTATTTCTTAATAAATGTCTTTATCAGTAGTTTTACATTCGTTAGTCGTCTCAATTTAGGTTTGTATATTTTCATATAAAATTATAATTAGATTAAAATCATTACATGTAACCTGTAAGTCATCGTTCACGCCCACGGGGAAAATAAAAACGATATCACAAATTACACTCTTGGTCATAATATCTTATAGATTTCTACTAAGTATATCTATTATTTTGCTAAACTTTATAATGACGCGTTTATAGCGCTAGATTCCTAAATGAAACATCATTTTAATATCTATTTTTGTAGATAATATTCACTTCGTCTATTTTAATTAATTTTATTATATCTGTGTTTAACCACATTAAAGTTTTAGAAGAGTTTAGCTCGAGTTGACCTGTGTCATGATTTGATAACAAAATATAACTATGAACAAAACTTGCAATTTATTTTTCTAAGTGGTGAAACACTTATCATTTCATATCAGTAAGGCCTAACTTGCTCATAAAACCTTATTCATTTTCAATTAACCTTGTAGTTTTTAAAGTTGTGTGTAGAATGTCATTTAGTCATATAGATTAAGAAATAAATATTTGTTTATTATTGTTATTTGGTAAGATTATTGTAGTTAAATATATAATGAGTTAGTTTAGATACTAAAACTAAAATTATGTTGCAGTGTCACTCGTAACTTAACTGTGCCATTCCCTGTGCTTTACTTCCTTTAAATGGGTTTAATCTATAAAACTACTAATTAATTCCTTTAACTAGTAAATTAATATTTATAAATTGACTTGTATACGATCATGATTTGACATTATAATTTAATCAATGTAAATTCAAAAAAATTAGTATTGTTCTTCCTTGTCTTTATTTATTTAGTTATAAATAATAAAATAGAAGTCATTAATGAGTTGTAACTAACACCATCTTTTCGATTTATATCCCGTTCGAACATTTATCAAATTGATAAATGTACAGTATTATAACTAAAGACCGAGCATTGAAGTTGACTTCCTAATGCCAAACTATGTAATAATAATTACTTATATTAGATAATCTATCTTAATTAATATTCTTTGCTTGTAACTACGTACACAACCTAATGATAGACTTCTAAATAATTTTATTGTAAGGAGACTATCATCTGTATTCATATATTTTTATACGAACATATTGCCCAAGTCCTCTATTTCCGCGAGGGCCAACAGTGGGATAGTAGATGGGTTGACATTGATGATCATATTCATTATTTTTACACTCATACGTAACCGATTTAACAAACGAAAATATATGATAAGGGAGATTGGTTTTCTACCAAAGATTAGGAAATTTTATGACTAACGTTTAGTTGTGTAACCAGAAAAGATACGTAGTTTTTACAATTTTATCCTTGTCGTAGAACAATAAGGTATTTTGCATAATATTTTAAGTACATAGCAAAGTTTGTGGTTATAGTATTTATCAAAATCATTCGCTTTAAAGACGGCAGAGATTTTCTTCATTTTTATAAGCTTAATAATGCGTTTATGATAAATAATATAATTACATGGGTCGTTTGTACGTCGTCATGTATCAGCGAATATAAATAAAATGCATCATACTACAGTTTTATCAACTGAAGGAATTGATATTAAATAAAATATAAATTTTAATAGGTTACATATTAAAAATAATAATTTAAGATTTTTTATAAACTTTTTCACTATTTTGGTATCAAACATATCTGTAAAACAAAAATGACCGGATACAATTATTTTTATATATTTTATGATTACATATATTATAAATTAAAAATAGCACTAAGGCCCGATTTTACTTCTGTTATGAAATAGTTACAATATAAATGCCTTACACCAAAACTAAAATTTCTGGTTTTATATATCTTGGTGTTATATTATTTTCATCGTATTTTTAGTTCCCTTTATTTTATCTCCAAGCCACACGGTGCGTTGCGGTGCTGGAGCAGCTACTGATTGTGATTGTGATTGCGATGAATAGTAGTTATCAACCAAACGTCGATTTTTTGGAATGTTGAGTTCAAGTGAACTTTTGATGAAAATTATTTAAAACATCAGCGCACAGAGCACTGGCATAGCACCGCTGCGCAACGCATCGCATGGTTGAAAGTTTATTACATGATGTTTTCTTTTATGTAGGCAAAATACAAAATAGGTATTTTTAAGGGCTTGCCAAATTGGGGTTAATATTTTTACTGTTTTTATGTTTTATCCAAAATATGATTCTTAAGATTTTTTTAAATGGCATATCATAGATTCTGGGTATTAAAATATAGTAAGTCAAACGAGTACGCTAAAAAGTACTCCAAAGTTTCGTTTTGTGTAAATTGTTGTTTTACAATTTCTTGCTAGATTTGTGGCGCAGGACATGACATCAGTAGGATTCCATAAGTCCAACAATGACGTCATAATATAGTATTTATCTTCAGTGTCTGGGTGAACGGGCTCTGCTCACGGCCAAGGACCAACTGCAATCTGACGAGACGAGAGGTCAATCGCCCAGGTACTGAAGTTTTTATTGCAAGGATTTAGGACCCTGTGACGGATTTAACTGTGTAGCTAGATTTTATTCCGTGGCCCAATAGAGGTACGATTTCAACCTGTAATTTTATTAAAGTGGCTAAGTACTTAAAAATGTCTGATAGAGTATATTATCAATAGACGTTTAAAATACAATACGAATTCATTATAATGTCACTTAATATTACATTGAAAACATCCTATATTTTTTTTGTATACGTAGGTATGTTACCACAGATGTTTGTGACCACCAAAATTAACAAAATATGTATTATTAAAATTTTTACATGGTTTATGCAAAATCCTAAATTATACCGAAAGTCTAAATTGGCCAACGTTTTTAAATCGCGGCCGATCGCAGCCGCGCACAATGGCTGATACGACAATAGTCAGAGTATGAGAGTACAAGGTGGAAGGGAAATCGACGCACATCCGAATACCATGAGTTCAGTACATGAGTTTTTCTCACGAGACTCGCTAGCGACGCCGTAAAATATTTGTATAGAAAACCCTCGCAGCGCCTCTAGTGGTTACGTAAGGAACTAAAATCTGCTATGAGATTACAGCGTTTTGATGCGTAAAAGACCTATCGAAAGCTATTATATTCGATAGAACTCATGGTTGAGGTACTGGACCCCCCTGCGTTTTAATTTTCCGTAACTTTTTTCATCAATTTTTTCTACAGTTTTTTTTACTTGAACGTGTAAAAAACATTATTTCTAACTACCCTAATTAGATTGATAATTAAAAAAAATATTTCATTTATTTCGGATCGCGCGCACGATAACATTCACCGCGGAGCGTTATAAGATTGTACGATTGCGTTTTTAGCAATACACTGCGCGCTCAAAAATGTCAATATCTGTAATAACCGATCATTTTCTACATGAATGACCTAGGTCATTTTATTTTTGACCTTGAGTGAAACCTTGTCACGTTTGTGCGTGGATAACGTGGATTCCTTCCACTTTATATATGGGGCCGCTTCCGAAGTCGTCCATTGTAGGCTGCGTGTCTGTTGGCAAGTTTTTTGACACAAGATAAATTACATGTTTAATTTAACTTGTTAAAAAATAGCCAATATTAAAGTTTAATAATATCGTATTTCTATCGGTCTACAAGTCAAGATTATTGCTTCATGTTTAATAAAACTTCATGTTCAATAAAAATTATAAAACTTAAGAAAACTTCATGTTGTATAAAAAAAACTCAGAAAGACCCGGTTAGATCGATTTTTCGGTTACTCTTAAAGTTCACTATTATTAGCTAACTGAAACTTACTGAAATATATCAACAATCTGTTTTTGTTTGATGTGCAAAAATGTCTTTTCACTGTTAGGGAGAACTCGAAGATATCGTAAATTAAAAGTACAAATATTTACAGCTAGATTTTCCATAATACATTATGTAGGTAATAAAATATCTACTTTTATAAATCCACGATCTAATAATAACCTAGTAAATAAATTGCATTGCAAACAAAAAACTGGCCTGAAGCTGAACTGATCTGTCCAGTATTGACTAACTTCAAAATATTAATAATTTAATTTGTGACATAAATTTTATCAAACAGGTCTTCGTGAGATACAATCAAATGACGCTTATCTCATTAGCGCCAAATTCGCCCCAATTGCATATCGCCCTTTGTAGGTCCTGATTTTATGAAGTTTGTATAATAAATGAAATTTGATCTTTATGTTAATGACACAAAGTGTAGTGGCATTATCAAACCAGCCGTTTTTACAAGGATTAATTTTTTTCGAGATTTTTTCCTGTTTTTATAGTTATTCTGCTATTCGGGGCGGAGACAAATCCAATAATCAAAGGTCATAGAAATCTGTTAGCCGTTCTTGAGTTATGAGCCTAGCATCAATATTAAGTAATTATTAAAAATATGAAGGTGAAAATTATCTTCGGGTCCTTACTTATAGGTCCCGCCAATTTGTCTTTTGAGATTTACCTAGGAGGAACCTCAAAGTGTATCGTTAGATTGTGTTGTCTGTCGCCGCAAATACTGTTCCGAGTAATTCTTCCTTAAATTGTAGTTACGGTTAAAATGCGTTACTCAAATAACGTAAGTAGACCACGTAGCTATATTCGATAAATAAACGCTGCACTCAACTGCACTGAATCTTACAGACAAAAAATGTAATTTGTCTCCAAAGATATTTAAAAGTTAAATGTCATTGTATTACATCTATCTCGCCAGGTCAGTGTCTAACTAACTGAAATGTTATTAAATTCACTGTAAATATACCTAAGCTCCAAACCCAACCAACAATTACAGTAAATTATAGTTGCTGCAATTTACGAATTTGCATGATACAAAGGCATGAAGTATATATTCCAAATAGTAAAATGAAAAAACTATAGAGTATTATGTACTTATTATGATTAAAATTAGGCCATAATAGTTAACATGTAGGTACTGTATAGAATAAATATCTGTTTATGTATGTTCATCCACTTTGAACAGAGCTTGCCTGCACATTTGTTAATTAATTATAAAGAAATATTTTCCTAATGGCTCATAATAATTATTATGTTGATGGTAAACTAGCTAGTTTTTTCAATGATACTTCAAAATGTAGCATAAAAATATTACACATGTTGAAATTTTATATGGATTGACACCTTACCTATACAAAGTATTCCTACAAGACCACTAAATCCAGGAATTGAATAGAAAATGAGAGAAATGTATTACTTTCCATATGTCATTAGTATAGTGATGACATGAATGAGAGTTTGTGGTCTTGATGTTAAATGTTATGTATGTCACATCTATTTTTCTATCAGATTAATATTAATCAGAATAATAATAATGACGGCAAATTGTTGTATAGAAATCACTTATTAGAGATGTAATATAAATATTGTTGATATTGCTTATAATGTTGTTTTACTTCTGATTGGTTAAAAAGCTCCTTTAGTAATAATGTACTTTATTGACATTACCCATATAATTTAAAAATAACAAGTATTTTTTTAGGGTTATTTAATATTCCAAAGAGATGATTTTATTTTACATTAACTCCTATTAAAGTTGGTGCCATTATTGGTCCTTTGCCAGGCACCACTAATGGGCTTCCTTTGTAGCATGCAACTTTCTTATTATCTGTCAAAAGGTCAGGGGCACATGTCTCAAATATTTTTTTCTTTGGGTTGAGTACAATTTCAGGCTCTCGAGGATAGCCCTCACATTCAACCAAATCACCAGGAACAGCTCCACTAGGTGGTATTAGGACTTCAACTTTTTCAGGGCTTGAGGCACACATTACCATAGCTTCTGAAGTTATTCCCCTCATCTGAAAAAAATATATTTAAAATGATGTGAAAACAACAATTTTATTCATTTATTTAATTTATAATAAAATATATTTTACCTTAACTGGTTTTAAGTTTGCCAGTATCATAACAGTTTTACCATGCATCTCTTCAATTGGAACATGATTTACAAGACCTGAGACAACAGTGCGAGGTTTATCTTCACCACAATCAATCTGTTCCACATACAATGTATCAGCATCAGGATGTTTATTTATATCAATAATCTTTCCGATTCTGAAATCCAACTTTCTAACATCTATTATGGGTTCATTTGTGGGCTCAGGTTTGTCTTTAATTTTCTTTGGGGTTTCTTTTACTTTTTGTCCACTGGGTCTCTCATTTATAACAGTTACTTCATGCTGTACCTTGCACGTGGTAGCAAAGGCCACTGACACCTTTCCTGGTATCGGGTATTGCTTCTTACCATTTGATGTTTCCAATCTTATTAATTCAGCCTTAGCAGTTTCCACTTTAGTAGCAAGAATTTTGTTCTCCTCAGTTAGCTCTTTTACTTTATCTTCGATTTTAATTTTCTTTATTTCTTCTATCTAAAAGTAAATATTTTATTCGAAACATTAAACCGACTCCCGTTACATCGAGTTAAAAAAAATTACCTTGCTTCTCAATTCTGATAGTCTCTTTTCCGCTGTTTCAGCATTGTTTATTATCCTATTAACCGTATTTTGGGACATGCTTCTCTTTATTAAATGGGTTATCATCGAAAGTAAAGGTTATTTTCTCTAATTTCTTCCGACTTTTTATTTAACCTCTGAGGCTCTGACGATTTGACAAGTAGGGATGTTGAAAAAATATCGATATATGGATATTATTTTTTCAATGTATCGATATTTTTGAGCGATATTTAATATTTCGATATATCCATGTATCGATATAAAATTCCAAGTATCGAAAAGGTATCAAAATCGATATTTTTTCAGACCAATAAACATTTTTAAGTTAAAAGATTACAAATTACCTTTTTTTTGGCTGTTTTATAATTTGGTTTTTAAGTTGGCCGATATATCGATATTTTTTGAAAATATCAATATCGATATTGATATTTTTTTTTAAATATCGATATTTTTTGAATTTACGGCATCCCTATGACAGTGTTTGACTTTCTCTAGGTGAGAAAAAATTATCAATAAACAGCTGAGACTAAGTTTATAGCATAGATATATAATAATATATCTATGGTTTATACTAACTGAAGACTAGGCAGCATGGTCTCAGACCTTAGCCTGTTCCGTCAGGAACTAAATAAAAAATAAAAAAACTATCTATGGTTTATAAAGACTTGACAAACGCGTACAGTTCGCACCAAACTTATTGTCCGGGTTGAAGTTGGCGTTAGCTAACTTTAACCCGGCCGTAAAAATCGGAGAAAGAAAAATATTAGATTGTTATCAGCCGGGTTAACGCTAACTGTACACCTAAAAGGGTGTCCCTTTTAGGTGTACGCGTTTGTCAAGTCTACAGAGTCAGTCAGTCATACAGGGTACTTACAAGTTGTTGGGTTGCAAGACTATTAGAAATTATCCTATTTTACCACATATTTTTGTTACACAGTTCACACTATCAAAATCTAATATTTTATTTTAAAAAGAATTTAATAATAATATAAATAGTGTATAACTTTTGAAAGTCAAACTAGTTGCACGGTTCCAAAAAGTGGTACATACAAGGTGGAAGGGACACATTTGGCTTTTCTGCGTAGCACTGTAGTAAAGCACACACTAATTATAACAAGTGATAAGTTGAGATTCTTAAATAAATGAAGATCGTAACAGTGAGTAACAGTTGTTTGGTGTCAACCGGTTGGGCCCAACAAAAAGAAAACTGAAATTTCGACAAAGACAATAAATTGTGTCCTCTCTGTCACTCATTAGGAGATCTGTATAAAATTATCCTGCTTAGACTTGTTATTATTATAAGTGTCTGGTCAGATCGGATCGAAAGCATGCGACCCGATTCACGGATCGATTCAATCTATTCAAACGTTGTTTGCGCACAGTGAATTGTTACCATACTTGCACCGTTTGAGACTCCGCAGCACCAGCAGCAGTCCATTGCAGCCAGCTGAGCTTGAAAGATGGGATGGAGCAAGGGTGTCAACACAAGTTGCACCCCACACCGGAGGCCTACTCATTTTCATTAGTAATTTAATCAAAGACTTAATACGTCAATATCACAACACAGAAATCTTCCAAAACACTCACCAGCTTTGCTAATAGTACTTGTGAAGAATAGCAGAAGGAGCCGTGATAGAAACTCTTCAAGCACATTTTGTTTACTACGATTATTAAGCCAAGCTTAAATTACAATGTTAGTCTGCGTGGAACTAGTTGGCCGCGCCTTAGGTATGTGAGCGGCGGGATGGAGGTGCGGGCTCACCTGCGCGTGGTGGGACGGAGGGGCGGGGTCCTGTGTCACCACTCCAGCCACTCCAGGTGGCGCTGTCGTCCCAAAAACACCTGAATAATGCCAATAATTTTAAATATATTAGATAGATATATATTTATAATTGAATATCTTCTACCAACTGCCATAGGTTAGTATTTTAGTAATAAGTAAAATCATACAATGTTTTGTTTGTGCCCAGTTGCAATACATACACAGTACAACACTACAATATTTACAAATTAAAAAATAAAAGAAAGAGAACAAAGATGGCCGTTGGAAGCGCGTCATAAATACGTACTGACCTGACGTTGTTTGTATTTGCGCAAAAATATATAAAAAATAATATTTACCTCAGTGCGATTTCGTGTCTGTGTTAACTATATAATGTAAGAGGATAGTATTGTGTAATAAAATTGAAAGACTATAATGTATTAGAATCTGCTTCTGAACGATGTCAAATAATACTGTCGGCTCATCGGGGCCTGCTCCCGGCAAAATACGTGGACCTGGAAGACCTCCAAAACGTACTTGCACTTGGTGTGCTGAAAGTAAAACACCACTGAAATATGTTCTTCCAACTGAAAATGGAAAGAAAGAGTTTTGTTCAGAAACGTGTTTATCTGAATTCAGACAGGCATACAGCAAAGGAGCTTGCCTTCACTGTGACAATGTTATTCGGGGTAACGCACCTTCAAGCAGCAAGAATTTTTGTTCGACCTACTGTCTAAACAAATATCAAAAGAAAAATGAAAAACGTACGACATCTCCACAATCCGGCAATGGAGCTAATGGTTCAGAAAATCATGCTAATAATAATTCTACAGGTTCCTTTTATGATATATATCTAGCTTTTGATTGGAATGAATATATGAAAGATACAAATAGTGTGGCAGCATCTCAAGAATGTTTCAAACAGGCACCTATGCCACCAGTTAATGATTTTAAAGTTGGAATGAAATTAGAGGCTTTAGATCCACGAAATTTAACATCAACATGTATTGCAACAGTTGTGGGAGTTCTGGGCCCTCGATTAAGACTGAGGCTTGATGGGAGTGATAACAAAAATGATTTCTGGCGCCTCGTTGATGCAGGTGATATACATCCTATTGGTCATTGTGAAAAAAATGATGGAATGTTACAGCCACCCCTTGGATTTCGTATGAATGCCAGTAGCTGGCCAATGTTTTTGCTCAAAACTCTAAATGGTGCAGAAATGGCCCCAGCAAAAGTATTTCAACCTGAACCTCCTACTCCTAAGTCAAATGTGTTTGTTGTTGGTCAGAAATTAGAGGCAGTAGATAAAAAAAACCCACAGTTAATATGTTGTGCCACTGTTGGTGCAGTGAAAAATGATCAGATACATGTAACATTTGATGGATGGAGGGGTGCATTTGATTATTGGTGTAGATATGATTCTAGGGATATATTCCCAGTAGGTTGGTGTGCTAGAGCTGGACACCCTCTACAACCTCCTGGGCAGAAAAGTGCTACAACTCCTTCAAGGTAATGTCTTTTTGTAAAAATATATGAATATTTAAAAAATACCTTGCAACCTTAACTGCAAAAATATGATAGGAAATAGCAGAACCAGGTTAGCAGGCAGGATATAGAATTACATTTTTAACAGCTACCTGATACTCAATAATAACAAAACCATCACCCATGCATTCAGTTACGGGTTAGGCAGACATACATTGAAACTGTATGTATACCTACAGATAGCTAGTATGCTTTGCCAGGGAGCAAGCCCATTGTCATTATTTGGTTATAAATCCAAACTGAGCTGTTGCTAAGAATTTCATAGTAAAACCCAATAATATAAACCGGTCAACCTAGGAATCATGCTTAGCTTAGTACTATTGGTCTCTAGATTAATAAGATAGTTTCATAATAAATATTAATTATATTTGATTACTAATATTTGATTTGATTAAACTTTAATATTGGTTACCTTGCAGATTTAAATTGAGGCAAAGTGGAATGCCAAACCCTGCTTTGCCAGAAGGTGGATCTACTGGGGCTGGGAACTCAAATAGCTCTGTAACAAATGTACCAGTAGCAACAGTTTGTTTGCGTATTCGTAGCAGTTGTACGGGTGGCAGTAGTACTTTGCCCAGTGTTGTCTCTGGCTCAGGTCCGTCTGGAGCAGCTGAAGCACTGGTAAAGGAGTTGCTAAGTGTTCACCAGGACCCACAAAGATTGACAAGAGCAATACTCACAGCATCTAGTAGCTATTCTAATATAAATAATGTACAGGTAACTTACTTAGTATTCATTGAGATAAATATAATTATTAAAAGAACTATTACAGTAGGCTAGCTCGGTGGACTTCAAACCAACAGGAGACCCAGCAGTGGGACAGAAAATAGGTTGATTATGATAGTCACAGAATAACTGAAAATTTAATTTAAGTTTCTTCTAAATCCAGTATCTGTGTTAAGGCTCTAGATTTAGAAGTTCTTTTATGCTTACGCCATGTATTTCATATTGGCTAGAATTGTCCATAAGAGAAATAAGTAATTATGTGTTTTTTATGCAGGTTTCATCAGGAAACAAAAATTACTCAGTGAAAGTTCCATCAGAGTTAACAGTTGATGAATTAAAGAATTGGCTGAAAAGTGTGTGTAGTGGAGTTGGAAGCTGTGTAGGGATGATAGAGTTAGATACAGGTGAGGCTGCTGGTCGGCCTTGTACCCTGTGTGGAGAGTCCACTTCTAATAGTGTCACATCAGGTGTCAAAAGGCCCAATATCGTGAGTACATTTTAGATAACATTAATACCTACATTTATTTTTATGTGTAAATGTCATTTCAAAAATGGACACCGGGCCTAAAAGGTCACTTAAGTTGCATCTTCAAACTCCCGATCTTGACATTATATATAATAAAAGAACATTGATTTTCAACTTGGTGCTAAAAAATTCAATTATGTATGTAAAAGTAGCATCGCATTGCAAGAAGAGCGGAGGGTAAAGCAAAAGCTTAATGACAAAATTGCAATAAAAAAATAAATAATCATCAATCACAGCCTGAGCTCGCAGACTAAAGCCTGATGTGAAGTATACTGAATGAATCGGTTGGTCGCGTTATAGGAGGAGGACGCGGGTAGCAATGAGGCTGTGAAAAGTGAGAAGTTGTCTCGCGTGTCGCCGGAGCCGGCCTCGTCCACCACGGGCGCTCCGCCGCCGCCAGCCGCCGCCGCGCCGCCCGCCGACTGGTCGGTCGAGGACGTCATCGGCTTCATCGCGGCCGCCGACCAAGCTCTTGCCGCTCACGCCGATCTATTTAGGAAGCATGTAACTATCATTTTCAAACAATATTTCTGAGCGAGTACTGAACTACATTAAATTATTTTGGTTTGGGGTTTATTCAATCAATCAGTTTTTGACTACAAAAGAAATCGTTCTCATATTTTTATGTATGTTCGGCATACTCTGTCTTACTACTTTGTTCATTGAATTTTGAACCATTCTTTCATAAACAATTAACTAGTTTATAACAAACAAAAGCTCTAGAAGTAATGTATTTTAATGTAGTTTTATTACATTTTCAAAATGATGTAAGTATGTATGTTAATATACTTGAGCAACTTTTTGTATTGTTACAGGAAATAGACGGCAAGGCATTGCTGCTGTTAAACTCGGACATGATGATGAAGTATATGGGATTAAAGTTAGGACCTGCTTTAAAAATTTGTAACCTGGTATCAAAAATTAAAAATCGCCGGCATTACTCCACCTAAGTAACTCTGCTGTGAACTAGGTATTCAACAAAATTACAATAATTTGCTCTTAGAGTTTGAAACTATGAGTTTCTGTTTTTTGTTTCTTTTTCTTTTTAAACACCAAGTGTGATTTGTCGTTTTTCAATATTAGAACTTGTTTTTATTTCGATCGAATCTCACATATGGATTGATATTTCTATGTTATGCATAAATATAGAAACATACAAATAATAGCGTAAGTAAAATGGTCTTTTCTGGGCTTGTCTGGCGTCTAACGATTCACGGACCGAATCTACACTGCGAGCATGGGTGCGTACTAAACATTCGTGTACGAGTATTTAAGTAGTGGGAACATTGAACAGTATTACAGTATACATACGAACACGAAGATTCTTATAGTTCTAGACGGAAGATTCTCATTTCCATCGGCGATTCCCGTTCGCTATTAAGACGAACTCTGCTTTTACTCAGCGTAAGCTAGGCGAACCAGACTACTCTTGCCATTAATCCAGGCCCGTAATAATATTGTAGACTCGGGCCAAGTTAGCTTTTGATTAGACAGTTAACAATAATAAAACGCCTCACCTTTTATAGATTTGTAATACAATTTAAATTGTATGATTAGATTGTTATCTATTCTTAATATTTATCACGTCGCAATAAATTACAAAATAAGTCTCTAGTGGCTCTTTTTATTATTGAAGCTATGATTAAAACTTAAGAATATGATGCATTCAGGGAAACGTTTTGAAATCAGCTACACCTTTTTCGCGTTGGTGACAGACATTGTACTGACTGTAAGGACAGCATTATGAACGTGTAAATGAAATGCAATTGTCGGGATTGATTAATACTGAATATCCTCAATCTCATTCTTGAATTATCGTTGTACCTACATTGTCATCAGTGTTTGTATTACAGGAATCTGTTTTATGATGTTGTACCGTCGCCTTCGGAGATGTCAGATGTCAACATTTATGAATGCACTAATGATTGTCATAGCAAATGGCCACTTATCATCAATACTATACATTAGTGTAACCATCAACCTCATGAACACCCAGGTGTATATTGTCGGTCACCGCGGTTGTTCATGAAAGTATACAGCGTCCCTTTCAATCAATATTCGATGTTTTGTATGCATGTTACGCGATTTCTCCATCAAGTGTGGACCGATTTTGAAATTTATTTTTGTTTGGAACGGTATACCCGCGAGGTGGTCCAATATTTTTTTATACATATATATAGGTTTTCATTAATTTTAATTCTTTAAAGCACCAGAGCACGCACAAGCCGGCGGTTATTATACGAATACGAACACCTATGACAATCGTAAGTGGTAGTCAGAGAAGTCCAATTAGGCCTGACCGCCAGTCTTTTCTTCAAATATAGCCCAAAAATTGGGTTGCGGAATCTGAAGTCAGTCGCTTCGTGTAAAATACTGATATTCAGCCGCATCTGGTTAGACTGGAAGCCGACCCCAACATGGTTGGAAAAAAAGCTAATAAGAACTGGTGCATTTAATAGGTTGACCTGAACACTGACATTGAAACATGCCTATTTAATACACCAGAGCCCTCCAGCTCCATTTATCCTGACAATATGAATTTTGTGTATAATTTTGATTGAATTGATTTAAAACACATGACACATCTTGTTAAAATGTCTTTAGTGCTTGGACAGTGCTGGTTTTAATTTTCTAAAATGGTTTTTTTTGTCCATATTTGAGGCTACACTGAAACTAAAGTGTGCAGCGAAATGTAAGGAGTGCCGAAACTGTATGGGTGACATCAATTTAGGGGAGTATTGATATTTATTTTCCGTCAATTACACAGAAAAAACTTCGTGCATAAAGTTATGTTTTTTATTATATTATCGATACTTATTAAATACGCAAGTAAACAGCAGCGTGTTCAATTCAAGCTTGATCAATATTCCGGGAGAATGAATTCGACTTTTTGTTACCTCAGAACTTTTGACTGGGTGAACCGATTTTGATGATTCTTTTTTTATTTGAAAGGTGGTGCTTACAGATTGGTCCCATAATTGCTTTTCGAAATCCGGTGAGCGGTTGTAAAAATATCAACGAAAATGAAAAAAAATGTATACATAGATCTCCGGAATCTCGCTGCCTGTGCCGGTCAGTGCGTTTAGTCCCCCCCCCCCCCCCCAATATAATATAATAGGTACAATACGAAATACATACATATATTCCACTAAAACTTTTTAAATAAATTATTTTTAAACAATTTTTTTGTTTAAATATAATTTATATGCTTTTTAGTTCCTAGGTGTTTTTGGAGGCGGTTTGTTTTTTGTTTATTTATTTTTTGTTACACATGTTCATTATGTCAATAACTAAAAATCTAAAAACAAGCTTTGTGATGTTGGAAAATGTATTGCAGGCGGGACAAGCAAAGAAACAATTTAGTTTATGAACGAACAGCTTGTCCCGCCTGCAATACATTTTCCAACATCACAGTTTGTTTTTATATTTTTAGTTAGGACTTTTTACGCAGTCGGGTTTTTTGTTTCATTTAATAATTGATTTTATTTCCTTCTCTTTAGTTTATAAATCATCATAGAATCACTAGATAGATCCTAAATGATAATTTAAAATGTAAATTGATACAACTACAGATATTGTTTTTTTTTAAAATTTCATGTACCCAGTGACACTCGTGCCATCAAGACGAATCTAATGAGGTGTCTAAATCGGTTGAGCCGTTGAGTAGTTACGACCGGACATAGGAACGGACATACATACATACATACATACGCGTCAAACACATAACCCTCCTCCTTCGGCAGTCGGGTAATAAAAAAGATTTAACGTCAAATTTTACGAAGGTCATTACAATTTTGTTAAAATATTTATTCTTATATCAATTACATATAATGCGCAGTTTACAATACAATAATGCCTCTTCCTAAAATAGGTATTCCTTGTAATATTAATTTAGTCATGTAAATAAGTATTTCAATGAGTAAAATTGCATTTAATGTAGTTAGAGCTCATCTTGCATATTATTCCAATTACTAAAATGTTATTATCTGGCTGTACTGTATTTAGGTTATAAATTATTGTAAATAAGTAACGGCTAGTCGTGCGTCAAAATGTAACCGGAACGCCATAAGTACATAAAATTAAATTACAAACTTTTGATTGTACAGAAAGTTTATTGTAGATTAGGGTCTTAGTGCCTTTCAATAATTAGGTATACCTACTTAAAATAATTGTCCCAAAATGTATCACCATTTAGACAAATTAGCGCTCAATGACACCAATAGAAGCTGTGATTTTGTATGATGATAGTGATCCAAATATCTATCGTCTTCTACATTAACACACAGACAATTTTATTGTATCTCTAAAGTTTGACTTGATTTCATGGTTACTTTATGATGATGGTTTATGAGAAACGTCATTTATATAATTTGTAATAAAGGAAGAGTATTGTAAGCCATTAAGCTTATTTATTAAGCTATTTTCAAGTGTTATAGTTTTAAAATTTTCATCATGTGATATTTCAATGTTATCTGTTAAAGTAATAAATAATAATAATAATAATATAATATTGATATGTTGCTATTAATTACGTGATGTATATTTAAGTTTTTACATGACATGAAATAAGTAGCTATTTAGTTTTCTAATTTTGTTGGTGTAAATATTTTATTAATGAACATTTTATTTTAAGAGGGAGTGATCCAATGGCAAATGTTTATTTCATAATTATAATGAGAAACTGATAACTGAAAGTTTTATTTAATTTGGATATTAAGTTAATAGCGGCATTTATGTATCTAGTTGGCATTCAAAATGTAATCTATTGGGTACAATCTTTTCCTAGTAGTCACTATAAACAAAAGCAGTAATTTTTACATAGACTATCTTATAGTATATTTTTACCCCCATCAATCTTTATTAGGTCTTCTATAAACTTTGCTAATTTTACGTATTTAAATGCAGTGTCTTCTTTAAATATCCGCGACTGGACACATAATTAAATAGGTAGCTCTCCGATTTTTACCATATGAGTAGGTTTTTACGGCCGGGTTAAAGTTAGCTCGTGCCAACTTCAACCCGGACAATAAATTTGGCGAGAACTGTACCTATGTAAAAATTATAATAATATAAAAATAAAGACTTGATTTGATTCCTATGTAATTTTATTTTTAATGAAAGAAAGAATCGGCCGGCGGGCAGGATTCGAACCTGCGCCTTCTGGTTCGGTACACCAGACGCTCTGACCACTAAGCCACCGCTCGCCCTGCTCGCCAGTCGAAATCTTCCTTCACATTCTAATTTATGTCTTAAAGGGTCCTGCCCGCCCACCGATTTTTTCCTTCATTAAAAATAACTTGTAATCTTAGCATGGAAAATGCTTAAAAAATACAAAAAGATAGTCCTATGTAATTTATTGTATTTTTTAATCATTTACACTGAAAAAATTTAACTGGATAAAATATGTAACTTAAATAAATGCAAGTTGTTGATTTGTGCCCATGCCATGAATTTATGGAGCCGAACCTTGCGCTGAATCATATAAAATTAGTTTAAAATTAATACTGTTGTGAAAAAGATAAAAAATACACTTGTAATGTAACATGCGCGTAACATAAAAAATGGTATTAAATTGATGTTTTTATTGAATCCGAGATGTGTATTACAACGTTTAAAATTGACAACGTGTTTAACAATGCTAATTTTGGTCAGCGTTCGACTATTATTAAAACTGACAGTTAAGGGCCACACTCAGAAAAATACACTCAATTAACGTCAATGAATCGTGAACAAACAGTGGCTACCTCTTGCTGTGGCTCGCTACATCTTGGCCTGTTTTTCCATATTTGAGTTTGTTGTCAGTGTACTATGATATACTGGGTCTTTATTAGCTAATGATTCATTACGCTAAGTGACATCTCTGAGTTCAACAGTAAGTGTACGTAGTATTTAAGTTATCTAAAAAATAAAAGACAAAACTAAAGACGTAGGGCCCGTGTGACCACCTCTGGATAGCCGCTAACCGCCGGATAAATTGAAAATGGAAAAAATTAGTTTGAAATTATCTGCCCTTATCATTTGATGGGATAAAGAGCTTATTTATCAGATAGTCCATGAAAAAGTTACAGCCACTTGTTTTCATAGCAGAATAGCATTCTAGCGGCGAGTGCGTATTTACCTGCATACGCAATGACTATTTTGTAATACTTACCTAAATTCATTATTTTATTACCTATTATAAAAGTTCTAATATTACATTTATAATGTACATAGGCGCATAATTGGAACAGATGTATAAATTAAAATTAAAATACAAAACTGACATTTTCGTTTTATTGATGAAGTTACTCTATATGCGTTTATTTTTTACACCTATTTCAATTAATATTTATGTTGACAGCTAAGGTAGGGTAGGTAGTGTAGGTACAGTCAGCAACAGAAGTCCTTGAGCATAATAGGTTTCCAAAATTTCCTAATCACTAGTAAACACCATAGTTACTGATCAAAATAAACTAAAAAATAACTTGTCATTATTGGACTACAAAAGTCGCTGAACTTGGTAAAACCATTAATTGCTAAACATTACTAGCGACATAATTAGATGAACTGCATTAAATACAAAAGTCGCTGAACATAGTACATTTCCTGTTCCTGTTAAACCTGCAGTGCACGGAGCGCACCGCAATTTTTATTATCAAAGCATAGCCGAATAAACAATAGTTCCAAATATCAATTAAATAATTCAAATAGGATACAAATACATCAAATGACCTATAAATAAATAAATTATTTTTAAACAAAAAACAAACCGCCTCCAAAAAACAGGAACTAAAAAGCAAAAAATAACATTATGATTTCTAACTAATTTGGAGGCGGTGCCAAACTACTAATTTAATTGAAATATGATTATACTGCTTAGATTATAATGCGGCAAGTGTCATTGAGTCCCGTCATGGTCGTGGTGAATATTCCTGATCTCATGGCCACGACGCATAGGGCAAGTGAAGGCAAATGCGGTTTTTAGTCGGTAGGTGTCCGATATACCCTGCCGCCTTCTCAAGTGACGGAGTTACATGAGGATTTTACGTACTCAAAAAAGTTACATTGAATGCCACTTTGATGAGGTTGACATGAGCGGAGCGAGCAAAACTGAATATATGCATAATTGCATATTCTCCAACAATAAAACACAAAGCCATAACTGACGTGCCAGGAACTTTCTGGAGAAGTCTTCTAATGTTTACAGTGTCATAGACGATTGAAATATCAACAAGAACCATGCCTGGATACTGTTCTTCTCAAAATCGTTCTCCATATGGTTAGTAAGCTTGCAGAACATATGACTACAAGTTTTCGCGTGCAAGCAGGTATTAGACTGCTTGTTCAGGGATAAGATTTGACTCTATAAATGAAGTGAGCCGACCAAGGAGAAGTCTCTCAAATAATTTGTAAAGACTTCTCAGTCTATCACTGGTCCAAGGTGTTTTATCTGTTTGACCACTACACCATCAACTACCGTATCTTATCCATTTTTCAAAGACCCAATAGCAGAGATTGTTCAGACATCAGAGGGCAAAGGGTCCACTGGTGTGATTGGTGGTCTCATTGTTGTTTGTTATTTCCTGGACTTTATTTTGCTAACTGTTTAGTCGGTTTACTGTTTAACTGCTGGGCTGGGCTAATAGTTGGTGGACTTGGTTTGGAGATGGCTTGGAGGTGTATTTTGGATACCATTGACATCTATTTTTATCTACGGCTTTTGCTGAGTATACCCATCAACTCTTTACCTGAATACCTGCCAGACCTTCAAAAAGGGTCTAGTACAGTATCTCATACTAAGCACGAAGTTCTGCAGAGTTCTTGGTTAGGCTTTGAATATACGAGCTTTAGCAAGTCACGTGTAATATTCATTTATGCAGCGATTTTTATGATGTAAATTAACCTTTAGAATAAAGCCTTTCTAACATAATATGGACTCCTACATAATAATACCTTATAGAGACTTGACGCGCGGGTAAAGAGAAGCGAGCGCTCGCTGCCACTTGCGTCAACAGCGCCACAGCGTGTTGCCGACATTTTTGAACCTATTTACGGCGTAACCGTGAACCGAATTATTCGGCCGAATATTCGGTTCGGTACGTTTTAAACCGAACATTCGGCCGAATGTTCGGCGCATGTCTAATAAATACCTACCTTACTTACGTCTTGTTTCGAAACTACGACGATTTCGCGGAATTTTCATAGAGAATACGGTCTATCTGTTAAACTCAGTTAAACTGTGCTTTGGCCTCTATCGTAAGCATAAGTAAAATACATGGAACTAATATGTGTCAAACTTCGTTACACTTCGTTTACATCCGGAATGCGTACTCGGCATAACAACTCAACGTAAAACCGACCTTACTACTATCTGTTAAATTTCATATTTGAGACGAAACAGGTTACGGTCAGATAGAGAGGTTAGGGTAGGATTGTGTCTCGTTTTAATGAATTGCCATACAAGAATTTTCAGATCGTCTAGTAGATTTGGCACGAGGATAGGGTATCTGATCCAAAAAATATTATGGAGTAATAATAAAGAGTAACATTAACTTCATTGCTAGATAAACAAACTGCTGCGTAAAATATCTTTTTATAAAATAAAGATACGAAAAGTCATAAGTATTTTTTTGAGTAAATTATAATAAAACCTATAGATTTATGGTTAGTTTTGAAAATTTGATATGACAACTTCAAAACAATGGCAATGACATCGCGTCATTTTCGTTCCGTGATTTTTTGTTGTTATTTTATTTGTGAAGAATGTATAAAATAGTGAAAAGGTGTTGCGTAAAAGGATGCGGAAATGACTCATAGTTATACCGGCTCTAACAAATCCATTCACAGGTTACAAACTTAACCCACCAATGGTAACGTAGGTAAATGTCTATGAGACCGGACGTATCGAAAAATTCCAACTATTTCACTGTTCAACTGTTGTTTTTTATTATTCTGTTTTTGTATTATTTAATTGAAATCGTATAAACACTAATAAACGAGCTTTGTTATTAATAAGATGCCTTTGTTTTATTATCAATGTATTTTAATAACCAAACCAACAACCTACTTAGGTATACTAAGTAATCATTTGCTGAAAATGTTGGTAGTTAGTATACGTATATAGTTAATTATTGCAAAATCTAAGACAGAAAATCCCGGTACCTGGGACCGGGGCTACTATTGATATAATTAAAATTTACATCACAAACGGTGGGTTGAGGGGCCTACCAGGTGACAATGTTTTCAAATTATGTCAGACTTTAAGGACATGTTTTGACGACAATCAAAAAATATAAGTTATGTCGACTATAAGTATTTATTGATGATTACGAACGGCCAGTTGACTTTTTGAGACGACAGTGGGCGGCTGGCCGCCATCGCGCACTACACTTTAGCGCATTAGACATGGTATAATGCATATTTTTTGTACATCATAAGAAGCTCCCAGAACAACACAAACACTTGTGCTTATCACATAAATATATTTGTGTCATGATCAACAGTTCGACGCTTTTACCAATCTTTATGCGACAGACGGCAAGATACAATTAAGAAAATAGTACCTATGTTTACCGCAAACATTTTTCTTTAGTTGAAAGAAAAATAAACTAGTTTCACAAATCCTGTCTTATAAACCTGACATGGTCTCTCTTAACGACAAAAATCATGGTGACTCTAATAGAGCGAGAAGAGTTGACTCCCGAACTATCTCGCTTAGACCGTTTTTCTTCAGAAGTGCACATTCCTGTTGTATACTAAGTATACTTACTACTTCCATGGTAAAATAATATATTTGTCAACAAAATTATAATTTTGTCATTGGTCAGTCTATACTTTTTAAGATTCCTTTTCGAATAGGTAAAGTATATATATGTAGGAGTTATATATGTTGATCTGTCGGTCCCGTCCGTCTGTGCAGTGATTGCGCACAGCCGTTATGTTTTAAATTGACCGCTTTGACTTAAATTTAGAGCCGACAAGACCTATCTACCGAAGATATTTTTATTTTTTTAAATAAGGGCCAGAGGCTTGTATTATCAGAAATTCTTAGTAGAGGCCTGTCGTCATTCTTCCTGATTTGTTTGGAGAAAGAGCCTTTCGGTAGATTTACTATAAAACATTGTATTTTCCCTCATTTAGTTGAGTAGGTATATTTATGTATATCCAGATCTACATTACCTACACGTCAAGCGGTGCCGTGTTTGTAAAATATTATAAAGCTGAAGAGTTTGTTTGTTTGTTTGGTTGAACGCGCTAATCTCAGGAACTACTGGTCCAATTTAAAAAAATCTTTCACTGTTAGATAGCCTGTTTAATGAGGGAGGCTATAGGCTATATATCATCACGCTACGACCAATAGGAGCGAAGTATCAATTAAAAATGTTGCAAAAACGGGGAAATTTTCCAACGGGCAGAAGCTAGTAAATTATAATAATTCAAATTACTCGACAATGGTTAACATTTGCACATGGGTCATGGCGGGTCATTCGATTGCAAAAGGTCTCTTCTACATCCCTTTATCAGATTGGCATCATATTACTAGTAACAGTAAGATAGAAAAGATACCATGTAATACAGACTAATTACTCCACACTTCCCAACATTAGTATCTACATTGCAAGCCGGGGTCCCCAATAATTATGAAGTTAGCCTCGTAAAAAGCTAATAGAACTATTGCAAAAGATCTGACTAAGTATGTAGACTGCGAAACCCTCCACTAGGCATGGTGCGACATACACTTGGCCAATTATTTTAAATTTTGATTGACACTAGAAATTGACATAGATTGCAGAAAAATTACATGACTGCTCATCATGGATGTTCAATTTTAAAAAAGGGCTTTCTATATTGTTCATTTTATTTTCTAGAAAGAGAAGTTTTTACATAATTTTTCACATTATCCTGAAATGTTTGTTATTACGTATTTAAGCCAACTTCTTGGGTAAGCATTCAGTGTTAAATTTCGATTCAACAGGATTCACCTACCAGGCTGGCCACTAGGCTTTTGTTAGGTACCGCCTGGTACCTCTTTTTTAAACGTCTGGAAATGCTGTATGCACCGTCACTCCGCCCGGGGAAGGCGGCGCGGTGTGTGATACTCCGCCCTGAAAAGGACGTCTACCCACTAAAACCAGACGGGTGTCCGCCTCATCACCATTCGGCCAGGGTCACGAATACGTGTGGACATTCTTTCGTGACCCCGGCGGTGCCACCTGGTACCTAACAAAAACCCAGTGGCCACGAGTAGGTACCAACTGTTTTGGATCGTGTTCTAAATGTCACCCAAGAGTCTCTTAATCTAAACTTGTGGTTTTATAAGACTATAAGAGCGTTGGGAGCCGATAATTGGGACCATTTTACGCAAATAGACGCGAACATAGACGTACCTACAGACTTGTTAGTAGATTAAGATTTTGTTCATATTGTTGCGTATCTCGCTCAAAATAATAAGTCTCCTCTTTGTGGACTTTACCGTGAGGTGAACGCAGGTATCAACAACCAATCGGAAACCTACAGGAACAGTCAGGCATCTACCCCTAATATCAACACATGGGTTTGTGAATTCTGTATCATATGAAGTGTAGTTACTAGTTATATATTTTGTGTACCTAGAGAGTCAGGCAGCGTTACTTTAGCTTGTTTATCATTCTGCTAATTTTTGTTTTAAAATCTGTTTTTTAAGGTTTTCACAGAAGCCACATGGAGATTTAATTCTCAAGTACACCGGTGCATTTGGTAAATACCAAGTATGGCTGTGTTTCTTGGTTTTTTTAAATAAATTTGCCATTGCGGTTCATCAAATGGCTATTATATTTTTGGCACCGCCAGTAAAATATGTATGTGCTGATACCGACAAAGTAAATGACTGCCCATGCGATAACCCAGTGTATAACACGTCATTATTTACTAGAACTATAGTTATGGAATTTAACTTGATATGCGGAAGAAAATGGCTGGCTAGTCTATCACAAACTATATTTCAGGCGGGCACACTGTTTGGTAGTGTGGGTTTTGGAATGGCTTCTGATAGGTGAGGTTCAGTTTTTTTATTAAAGCTTTTATACTGTAGTCATTTGTGTAGTATAGTAAGTAAAAAAATTACTTTTTGTAGTACGTACCTAAGTAGGTTGTAGCCTTACCTCGTACCATTCAATTGTAGTTACAGATAAATACACTCGCGAATCTCGTAGCACCGACACACCTCGCGAATCTCGTAGCACCAACACACCTCGCGAATCTCGTAGCACCAACACACCTCGCGAATCTCGTAGCAGTTAGCACCGACACACCTCGCGAATCTCGTAACAGGTAGCACCGACACACCTCGCGAATCTCGTAGCACCGGCACACCTCGCGAATCTTGTCACGCCGACACACCGCTCTACCGTCTTGATGTCTAGCCCAGATAGGGTAATCGTTGCATCACTGCGTCACCATCACCAAATCACTGGTGGGGAAAATATAATTGGGTCGTACAACGACCGCGAGGATAAGTAACGCGCAGGAGGGCTCTATTGGATATTCCAGGGCCTCTTCACATAATGTGCGGGAAATGGCCACCGTGTGGTTTTAGCCAGTAGTAGTCTGACATAACTATGTGTAAGTAGCCATGAGGATTTCCAATTTTCCACATAGGATACAAAAGGTAGATCAAGAGATCAAGCTATATATATTCCAGTATAAGTCGACCTTTCATTTTACGGAAATCTAAAGCGAAGTCAGTTATTGGAAATATATTTCTTGATATGATACGTAGTCGTGTATAGCTTTAGATAAATAATGTCGCAAAATTAACGCTTAGATTTGATTTAAATAGAATACGTTATATCGTTTTTAGTCTTTAGATTGTCTTTGATCACCAAATCCGGAAGTACAATTTCATCTGTAGTAAATACGTACCTAATACAAAAATTATTTGTTTCTCGACGGGAATCTAATTCGCTACCTGTAGGTACCGCTCTTTTATGCAATTCGAATTGCAATAACATCGTTATACATAGACCTTGCGCAGTTAGCGTAGGCATGTGTCTTAAGATGGCTACCAGTAGGTGATACGATACGCCAAGTGTTTATTACTAGAGCACAGTCAGAATGGCGATCACAATAAAATTATACAACATCGGTTTGATTTCCCTATCTACACCACGGGAATCTAGTCGTGGGCCAAGGCGTTTTAGGTTCGGATTACTGGATGGGATAACAATAACTTAATCATAATATTTTTAGCACATTAATGTGCTAACAGGATTGGGTTCCAGTTGTCAGGAAGTCATTTTGTCAGTACGGCCATATGGAATTGAAAAGCATTTCTGTATAAACAATTTTCTTTTTTTTTAAGGTTTGGAAGAAGAAATCCCCTCATTGCGGCTTGCGTAATGCAAATAGTATTCGGTATAGCCGCAGCGTTTACTCGTTCTTATGAATTGTTTTCGATCTGCCGATTCATAGTCGGCCTGTCAGTGGGTGGTACTATGGTGATTGGGTTTGTTATTATCATGGAATTTATTGGCCCACAATATAGAGAAGTCCTCTCAGCGCTGTATCAAACGCCATTTAATATGGGTCACATGCTGCTGCCCCTTGCTGGTTATTTATACAGAGATTATTCAGATTTTCAACTTGCTATATCCACTCCAGAGCTTATTTTACTGATTTATTTTTGCTTTTTACCTGAAACACCAAGATGGCTGATTGCAATGAAACGTACCGACGAAGCTATAAGTATTTTGAATCATGTTTCTAAAGTGTAAGTATTTTTTCAAAATGTTTAACAGTTAGGCAAAATATATTTAGGCTACTAAGAAGAGAAGCGTGCTACGCGGCCATAACCGTGGGTCTTATGTATGGTATTCAAATAAACGCGGCCACAGCTATTTTGCAGTTTTTATGCTGTGCTCGCTCAAGTTCAAAATAAAGATCGCGTACCTAGGTATACTTTGTCACAAATCTTATGGCACTCGTCTTCCTTGTTAGGCCACGGCGACCAGACATGCCAACCGTTGTGTGCGCACAACTGCCAACTTGCAGATCCGGGAGATTTTGCGCTGGTTTTTTTATAGTTTCCTGACTAGGACTGTACAGGCCTCGGTTGCGTTCGCGTAATGCGGAGCTTCAGTGGCGTTGGAAATCAAGTACATTGTCGTACTGTAGGTACTATGTACATTCTACAAATGTAATGCAGTATTTTCAGATTCAGTTTCAGAAGGATATGTACAGTATGCACACATACTTCAGAAAATTCTGAAACTATTCAGATGATGCTGTGCAAAATATCCCATAAAGTATGCATGCATGCGTCGCTGAATATGCCTTTTCGAGGACGTGGCATTTTAGGCCTGTTTTCCTGGCCTGGTAAAACAGGCCCTTAATGATACAGCTTCAGACACTACATAATTTAGGCATGACACCCCTTTGGCATTTTGGGGTTTGAAGATTTTTATATAGAGCATGACATTCAAACCGCACGCCATTTAAAAAAAAAGCGATGGTTACCGGTCACCCACAAAATGGATAACAGGCATCAATACCAACAAAGGGGACAATGGGGGTGTGGGTCAATATCTAGTGTCACGTTTCCAAAATATATAAGCAATCAAAGTTTTAAAGTTAAGGTCACCCGAACGGAATACTCTCTTAAAGTAGTACTAGGTAGTAACGGGTAGGTAGGTTGTTAGTTACCTCTTCGGTCGCCGGCAACGCATTGACGAAGCTAGTTCTTGGAGCAATACCTCTGCCGGTGTACCACAGGGTGGCGTTCTATCCCCTCTCCTTTTCGCAGTTTTCATAAACTCCATTTCCGAAAAAATACTTTCTTCCCACCATCTGTATGCTGATGATCTGCAGATTTACTGTCAGGCTCCCCTCGGAAACTTTTCACAATCGGTTGACACTATAAATCAAAATCTGGCGTACATTGGCGACTGGAGTAAGAGGTATGCACTAACGGTTAACCCCACGAAAACTCCGATTATTGTCGTGGGCAGTTCCAGAACCCGTATTAATTGGTCACCTCTTCCCCAAGTTCTTTTAACAATATTATTATGTCTTTCAGTGACAAAGTAAAGGATTTGGGGATTTATATTGATAAGAACTTTTCCTGGGCTGCCCAGCTACAGGAAGTTAGTCGTAAATTCGTTAGTCTGCTGCGAGTCAGAAAAGGGTACGCAACTTCTTGCCTACTACAACCAAAATTGCGCTCGCTCAATCGCTCCTTCTTCTTCTTCTTGACCTTTTTTTTTTGCGTCTGAAAATGCTTTATGCACCGTCACGCCGTCCTGGGGAAGGCGGCGCGGTGTGTGGGACTCCATCCGGAAAAGGACGTATACCCACTAAAACCAGACGGGTGTTCGCCTCATCACCATTCAGCCGGGGTGCGGGAACGTGTTGACATTCTTCCGCGAACCCGGCGGTGACGGGCCGCCTGTGCGGCCCCCGGCTCTTTTGGGAGGGTGCGTAAGGTGTGCACCCTCCTCTCCTACGACAGCAGAAGAGGAACTCGATAAACTTGAGCGTCTCCAAAATTCTTGTATGAGGTTTATATTCGGTTGCCAATTCGCCTTCGACGGAATGCTCATAATTATTCTCTCCCTACTTTATAATATTCTTTTTCTACCGTCCATCTCTTTCTATCTTAAAAAACGTTTTGAGTTCCTTGGCGACACCCACATCCGATTCTTACGGTTATCGGATAGGTAACTTGAGGCTCAAGATGCCAATACACTCCACAACGTTCTTCGATAAATCTTTTACAGTGCAGGCTGCCCGATTATGGAATGCGTTGCGTGCGCAATCATTGCCAATATTCAAAAGGCTTGTGAACATTTTTTGTCACTTTAGCTCTGCGACTACATCATCGCGGTACATTCGCTCCTCATACTGTTTATATTAGATATGTATTTATATATTGTTAATTATGTAATATTTATAATTATAGGATTTATATATATTTATTTTATATAAGTATGTATTATATAGATGTTGGTTTTGTTGAGATATGGTATATTTACTTAGTCTATTGTGAAATATTTGTATAATAATATGGTGTACTTTAACATAAATTGTCCTTTATCGAAATACTGCACTATTGTCAACCCCATTTTTTGTTCTGTTCTGATTATGTCCATGCTAAGGTTGTCTGGAAGAAATCGCAATCTGCGATAAGGCCGGCCATTGTATATTTTTAATTACTTATGTATCCTGTTTTATTGTGTTTTAATCGGTGTACAATAAAGTATATATAAATAAGTAAATAAATAACGGATCACGTCAAAATGATTGTTTTTTGTTAAAAGGAAAATGGACCAATGCATAAGGTTTTAAGGTTTAAGGTTAGGGTTAATACTATGGGTTCAATGCCTGAAAATAAAAATATATTATTATTATAAGATCACTTGCTTGTCTGTCTGTATGTCTGTCACCAAATTACTTCTCAAATGATATTAGAATTCCATTCATAGATTTCTTCAATCTATTCTTGACTTTACCAGGTAACTTCGATAATGTTTATCTTGGAAACGTGACACTTTACGAATATTTTTTTCCGAGTATCCGACAATGCAAAAATCTTCAAACCCCTTTCTCTTCAATAAGTGGAAATAGTAGTTGTAGTAGAAGAATTGAGAATAAAGAGCGTGACAACTAATCACACCTAGAAATGGGGACGCCGAAGTCAATGTGCTGAGGATGCGATAGAGGTCTGTCGTACGGCTGCGCTCCTTAGGCTAATATTCAGAGACGACGCTAAGCGTAAAGTAACGCTTCCGTATGTCACGACATACGGAAGCGTGTAAACTTACGCTTAACATCGCTTAGCATCGTCTCTAAGGCTAATATTCAGAGACGACACTAAGCGTAAAGTAATGTTTCCGTATATCACGACATACGGAAACATGTTAACTTACGCTTAACATCGTTTAGCATCGTCTCTAATGCTGATGATGCTAAGCATAAACTTAGGCTTCCGTATGTCAAATTGTAATACAAATTTGACATACGGAAGCATTACTTTACGCTTAGCATCGTCTCTGAATATTAGCCTTAGGAGTCCCAAAAATATATAGACTAGGAATAGGTATAAGTTATTCGTTATTTACTTTATAACTTAACTTATTCACGTTGTGTTGATACGAGAAGATCCTTGCCTTCGCTATCAAAGTGAACAGCAGTCAATAAGTCTTTAAGATACTTAATTACTTTTTATTATTTACAGAAATGATCTACCAAGACAGAATCTACGAGCAGATGTTATGATATACCAAATGGAGGTGGAGAGGAATAAATTGAGAAAAGGAACTCTAGCTGATCTTTTTCGCACCAAAAACCTAAGAAGGAATAATCTAGCTATGGCGTTTAATTGGTTGATGTGTAGTTATTGTTTTTACGGTCTCTCCCAGTTTGTTGGTCAGCTAAGCGGTGATATTTTTATAAACGTTTTATGTAGCGCCAGTGTAACTTTGCTTGGCACACTCACCTCTATACCTCTAATGAAAATGATGGGCAGAAAGACTATTTTATTGGTGTGTCACGTCATTTGTACTGTTTGCTTAGTTATTTTGGCAATTATACCGGAAAGTGTATTTTCTGTTGTCTGTGCGAGTGTAGGTACCGTAACTTCTTTTATTGTGTTTGTCGTTGTGTATTTGTATACTGGCGAGTTGTTTCCGACAGTGGTCCGGAATGCTGCTATCGGTTTTTCATCGATGACGGCTCGGGTTGGTTCTATGATAGCGCCCTTCATCTGTGACTTTAGAGCTATTGAATCATGGATGGCTCCGACAGCATTCGCAGTGGTGCCATTTTTAGCTATTTTTATAACGATGCTCTTACCTGAAACCAAAGGCTGCCCACTTACTACTACAATAGAGGAGGGTGAACGGGCCGGAGAGATACAAAAGAAAAAGAAAAAATTAAATGAATCTACTACTTAGTGTAAAAAGTATTTTTGGATGTGCAAAGCTTTTATTTATTTATTTTATTCATAAGGTAAAGTAACAGACTACAGACTAATACATACAAACTTAATAATTTAACAAAAGAATACAATACTTAAATCTGAAGTCCAATTATAACAATACACAACGTCCATTAGTTAGAGTTTCAGTGTGATAGAAATATATTATAAAAATTAATGTTTTTTTTTACTAAATTAAAATGACTAAGTTATTACATTTATTGACTAATTGATATTTATTATTCCATTATTCATAATTTTCTATTATTATTAATATTCAGTGGTACATTCTTATGTAAGAGACTTTTGAACATTAGAAATTGGCAATGAAAAATATCCACTTGAGAACATATTGAATTATATTGATTGCACATTTGTGAGATAGGATTGTTTTGCGATACATTGTTGTTGCTAGCAGGTACATTGAATAGTTGTGGAATGCGCACGGATCTAGTTGGTATCTTATAGTTTAACTGGCCAACAAAGTGACTATCAAATTTGCCGTTCACAATCTTGTGCAGAATGTATTGTAATGAGACCATTACAATAAGGGCCCGTTTTACCACCCCTGAATAGCCGCTAACCGCCGCCGGGTTAAAGAAAAACTTAATCTAAGGCAATCCACTTACAGAATGTACTTAGTGTAAAAAGTATTTTTGGATATGCAAAGCTTTTATTGTAATGAGACCATTACAATAAGGGCCCGTTTTACCACCACTGGATAGCCGCTAATCGCCGCCGGGTTAAAAAAACAATCTAAGGTAATCCACTTGCAGAATGCCTTGCGATGCACAACAATCTTAATATTTATTGCAGTTAAAGTACAATGACAATTGACAAAATAAAAATATGTAGTTTTTGGTAAGTAATTCGGCTTCGATGATGTCGCTCTTGCTGTGCGTGCAGTATACCAGGCTATCGTTAATCCAATTAGGCTTTAAAGTTAGAGGTATATCTATATTTACCCCATTCTAGTGCTGATTGTTATCAAGAATTTTGTAAAGTAATCCAAAGAAATATATTAATGAACCATTATTACCCAAGCAAATAATGAGAAATAACAAAAAACTTTACTAAATTCAAGCCAACAGACAAAATGTTAAAAAATTATCACTGAAAAGATGTATAGGTATGCCTAACAAATCATTATTATACCTACTTGTTCCATACGGCTTCCAAAACTTAATAGTCTATTTAAAATATCTTATTATTTCTAATCTAAACATTGTGATTTTTAATAAAAATATTTTATTTATGTAGTCCAAAGATTTTTTTATTTACAAAAATCCCTGTCATACGGTTTCCATAGTGGCATATAAGTACGATCGAGCCACTGTGATTGTTATAAATCTGTGATTTTTTAATGATTACGACTATTTACGACCATTCAAATGCCAAACCACTATGCAAATATGCTAGGATAAAAAAAACACACACACACACACATCCTCCCCACACACGTAACCACTTCTCTCACTACACACTCACGCAGTACACACTCAACGGTACTCCCATCGTGATAGTAACAATACTAAGTAAAAAAAAAATATATACAAATATAATCTTTATACCTAAATGTTAACATTTCCTAATTGCATACGGTTTGTACGAGTACTTAAGATAATTTGATAAATTTAAATGGAGGAGTCCTGGTGACCTGAAATACAGGACTTGAGCCTAGTTTAGGCACCAGTAGGGATGTCGGAAATTCAAAAAATATCGATATATATCGTATCGATATTTTTTTAAAAAAATATCGATATATCGATATATCGGCCAACTTAAAACGAAATTATAAAACAGCCAAAAAAAAAAAAAAGGTCATTTGTCATATTTTACCTTAAGTTTTTAAAATATTTCTGAAAAAAATATCGGTTTTGATACCTTTTCGATACTTGGAATTTTATATCGATACATCGATATATCGAAATATTAAATATCGCCCAAAAATATCGATATATTGAAAAAATAATATCGATATATCGATATATCGATATTTTTTCAACATCCCTAGGCACCAGTCTCCCACAATATAAAGTCTCACCTATATGTCACTATAGAAATAAGGCTAGCAATTAAGAGTAATAATGTGGAGAAAAATAAACAATTATTATTATTATTATTATTATTCATGTGAAACAGTTATTAGTTATTTACATTATACATTTGCACGGATGCAAAATGATGCGGCAGTATAATATTGATTATAATCAGTCTATACTACAGGATATCTTTATCTACGAGTATACTAATATTATAAAAAGGAAAGATTTGATTGTTTGTTTATTTGACTTTGTTTGCATTGAACAGGCTCGGACCGATTTGAAAAAATCTTTCACCATTAGAAAGCTACATCTTTAACATACCGAGAAACATAGGTTATATTTTATCCAGACGAAGCCAATGGCGAGAAGCTAGTAGGTGTACATACAATATTTACAGTTATTTTTCATCAGACAGTACACATTCTTAGTTTAGTTCTTATCTCTGGTATCAAGATATACATTTTATTGGATGTATTCCAGGAATAGTCTAAGATGCCACACTATATTACGACCTTCACCGAATGAAAAGTATTTTACATCCAATTAATATTAGACCAGGGCCGAAGCCTTAAAAAATGGTAAAAAATGAAAAAAAAATACAGTAGGATGAAACCCATTAGAAAAGGAGGGGAATATATGATCAAAATGAAAGGAAAAATAAATTACGGTCGATCCGAGTTCGGGAAGTGGGAGGGGGTGAGTTTTTAAGGGTAAAAAATGGTTTTCCTTGATTTCCTGCAAAACTGCAAGTCCTATGGAAAAAAGTTAAATGGCAAAGTTGTAGGTAATAAAAAGATCTAAAACTTTTGTATTTGCAATTTTTTCACATAACCTCAAAATTTTGGTGAAAAATTCAAAAAACCAAGTTTATGGTTTTTTATTTATATCTTTTTCAACAAAAAAAAATTTTCTACGAAATTTCGTGAAAACTTACCTTATTATGTCCCAAATACACTGTAATTTAATTGATTTAAAATATTTATTTGTTCGCCTTATTTTAACTTAATATCAAAAAAGCACCCTAATTTTCAATCGAAAATTCTGACGTCAAAATATCATCTGTTTTCATAAAGTTTGGGGGCTTTTTGTTCGTTGAAATATCTACTTTCTGATGGTGTAAAAAAAATATACATTATATCATATCTCCGAAAGTAATGGATATTTTCGTAAAATAAACGGCACACACATGTATTTTGAAGAGTACACTCATCCTGTAGCAACACATTCTCGGTACACTGTTTACTTTTCGTGTTATGGGAGGGGCCGAGCTGAAAACGTCAGGCTGGCCCGGCCATCAAAAAGTGCCTCAAACGTCTTAACCAGAGCGGTACAAATAAAATGAAGTAAGTACAAATGATCGCCAAGAGGAGTACATTCGATTGATATGCATTTCATGCTCTAAAGCTCGGGGGCCGGGCCAGCCTGACGGTCATGACGTTACAATAGGTAGAAAATAAATGATTAAATAAAACAAAAAACCCGACTGCGTTAAAAGTACTAACTAAAAACCTAAAAACAAGGTCTGTTATGTTATAAAATGTACCTATTGCAGGCGGGACAAGCTATTTGTTCAGTCTAAATTATAATGTAGCAACAGCAACACGTAACCTCCTTTGGCAGTCGGGTAAAAAGTGGCAAGCTTGGTTTAAATACAGTTGAAGGGACATGCGTTATCTATAGATCTTCGTCTGTGATTCCGACATGGAGCCTCCGAGTCCTCCAACAGGAGGCGTTGGGTCCTCTCAAATTGGGCAGCAGCCGCGAAGAAGCCGATAAGTTTCGGTATTATCATTTTTTTATTTACTATTTATCGGGGTTCTTGGAAAAATCCTAAATTCCTATACCTAAGTAAATTATCTTAGAATTATGTTTTCTGTTAATTATTGGGGTTTCTGCATTAGAGGAATCATTCAATGGCGCGACATCGAACTGACACAATGGAGCAAACGTATCGCACAAATTGGACGATGACGTACATTGCAACAAATCCACGAACGATTATTTAACATGTGTATACTTAGTAGGTGCGCGATGATATTATCAACTGTTGATTGACCTAAAGTTCAAAAGTTGAACCTTAAGATACAGTACCTTATAGTAGGTAAGTTTACTCAACCGATAAGCGGTCGGAGCTGTTGTCACAACTCCATAATAACTGGTATCAGATGCATTATTGCATATCAACAGTAGGGTTAATTAATAAAGTCATTGTTTAAGGGTGATTACAATAGTAGGTGTCTACTTATCTATATACATAAATGTAGCTTTCGAAAGACTCTGGACGTAACTTGAGTGTATCTATCTATGGTATTCAATCTATCTATGAATCTATCTATAAATATATAAATGAATCGCCTAAATGTTTGTACCTACGCGCATAACTTCCGAACCATTCTTTTTTGCTGTGTTCGTTACTGTCAGGACAAGGTTTGTATGTAAGCTTTATTTTATTAAACTGCGCACGTGCCGCTAGAAAATTATAATTGTAATTATAGATATGTTGGCGATGATATAATACAATTATTTTATTGATCAAACGAACTTACCTGAAGTGAAGTTCGATCTTAATTATCCTGTCTTCGTCGAAGAGATTTAAGTAGAGTCGAGTAGTAGTCTTCACTACTCGTGATCCCTTACATCTCGAAGGAAGAAGACAGGATAATTATGTATCGAGACAAAAAAATAGATAGATAAAAATACGTAGGTAGATATTTTATCAACGGTGTATTTCTAGTTTCGTGGTTCGGTTGCTGATCGCTATAATATTGACACTTCGAAAACATTTACCTTTGTTTAGTAAATAACATTGATAGTAAGAGAATGGCAGTCGGCGGCGCGGTGCGGCGCGCGCGCAACTCTGAGTTCAGTAACACAACAAAGCAAATCAACGTTGTCAGTCTGCAGTAGCAGGCCGCGCTGTACAGAACACCGCATACATGGTAGTAAACTGTGTCAATGAAAAAGTTCGATACATATATCATTTCATCGGTACATACGTTGGGCCTAAGTGATTTTAGTAATATAAAGTCTACTAAATAAAATGGAGATGCAGGAGCGAAATGGTAAGCAGATTCATGTATTAAGTGAAAGTGAGTGTATTGACTTTTTGTTGCATAGTGTATTGACCCACATATATCCTATAGGCCTGGGGCCTTGGTGCATTAGCATTGACACTGACACAGGTTTTAAAGTTTGCAAATTCTTGAATTTAATGTCGTGATTTAGTTGCCCGGAACTACTGGGGTTTAAGCTTGTTAACCGACTCCGATATCTCGTTGTGTAGTTTTATTGTTATGTGATGTTTGACATGTAAATCCTTTACATGTAAACGGGCTCTGGATAAAATTAAGTGTTATTTTGAATGCAGTTAATATTAAACATTATATGTCTTTAAAAGTAGTAGTTTCAATGTATGTGTTTATACATTAAAGTGACCCAAAACAATTTGCCCTTTTAGTTTGTTTCAATTAGTTACCAGGGCCGGAAATACCACAGCGTGGCGGCAAACATATAGATAGATAGATAGATAGATAGATAGAATATTCTTTATTGCACACCAAAACCAATTTAAAGAACAATTTGTACATATACCATACAATTGTCTGGTATAAAAAAAGGATCGAGTCTATCCAAAAGTGGATGATAAGTAATAAAATCTGTTAGATTTTTGGAACTCCTACCCCTAAACGTCTTGAATTTATGACATTTAGTTCGTTTAGGGCACCTTTGCTTACATGGGTAGACAGAAACTAGAGACACCCCTTGCTACAATTCTTGCATAAGTAGGGGAAGGTATGCTAAAGTGGCCCAGGCGGGTAAAGTGGTCACCTTCGTTTTAAGCACCAGCAATTTAGCGCTATATGTCATCGGCGGCGGAAATAACTCATTAACCGATGCCATTTTATTCCACAATACACCGAGATATTTAGTTCACATCGGAAGATTTTCTCACGGAAAATGTATGAAAATGTGTTTTAATGTTCAGTGGTTGAAATATTGTATAAATTTCTTTGTTCAATATAAATCGATAACAATGTAATATTGTATCCGTTTAGTCCCAATAAACGGATTATATCACTACAATTAAATTGCAGCATTTTATTCAGTCTCTGACCATTTGGCTGCTTTTTGGAGTTTATGTAGGCTTGTTTTACCCACCCTGGGTAGGTAGTGGTAAATTTCCCATTTCAGCTTTAAATGTAGAACACATAGGAACTAAAAACATTATAACTAATTTGGAGGCGGTGCCAAACAACTAATTTAATTTAAATATGACTTTCGTCGATTGTCTGTTTGGCTCCGACTCAAAATTATGTAGATAAAATGGACTGCTATGCTATAGGTACTGCGTTATATTTATAAAATTCTCAGTAACATACCGACGAACTGTTGGAGTACATAACACCTTTGCCCAACCGTTCGGAGGATACAGGTGTATATGTTTTATGTACAATACGCAGTAAAAATGTAATAAAGGGTTATTATGAATTTTACCCACCCTGGGTAGGTAAAGTAGTCAATTTCCCATTTCAGCTTTAAATGTAGAAATACCTAATATGAAATAATTTGATTTGAATCAAAATAACAATATAATATAAAACTTCATTATTATCAACTCAATTAAGTAATAAAATAACGTAAAATAATCGATATTCAAACAATAGCCACGCATGTAAAGCTTAGATTGGCCACTTTACTTGATCATCCTATACCTACATCTTTTTCTTAGTTTTGTCTTTGCCCATAGAACTCCTCCTGAGCATCTTGAAGCCTTGAGGTTAAGAATTTAAAAAATCAGAGGGATTTCCTTGACCGCATGTGAAGTCTGCCGACTAGCACTAGGCTAGCTAGGACTCATTCTGAGAGAAGACTGCGACAGTGTGTGGGTTGATGATGAATCTTTGGTAGATTAGATAGATTAGATAATTAATTATTATAAACAGTAGGTGCGTTCGTTCCGATACATTTGTTGCTGACTGTATCTGTATCTATATAATTAGATAGTATCTCAATGTAAAGTTCATTCATGAGTGTTAAAAAAGAAAAAAAGTTGTGTCCCTCGTATTGAAATCGCATATGTACCTAGACATTATTTCCTATGTTTAATATAATAGGTGATTTAAACTACAATATTATCTACGGTTTACCTATAACTACACTATAAGTACATTTATTTGATTTATTGCCCACATCTATTCACATACGTTACGACTGTATTCCCCGAAGGGTTAGGTAGAGGCGTCCTAATGTTTGCCGGTATGTTTAAGTTCCATGTAATAACCCGTTATGGTCGTGGTGAATGTTCCCGATCCGGCCATGTCGCAAAGGGCAAGTGGTCGCAAGTGCGGTTTTTTAGTCTGTACGAGTTCCATGTAATAGAGATAGCGAGCCTATTGCCCTTACCGGTTACAAATCCAAGCCCCTAGCTGTTACCGTAAATTTCATAGGAAAATTTAAATAACATTGCTTGAACCACTAAAATAATGAGCCTCACTATGAATATAAACCATTGTTGTTAAATACAGTGAAAACATTAAGCGCTGGTTTTTTCGTCACCTCTGGTTAGTCGCTAACTACAAAATAAATTAAAAAATGGAACAAAATTTTTATGAAGTTATCTGCCAAGTATTTTAACGGGAACTTACATAACACCTTTGCCCAACCGTTCGGAGGATACAGGTGTATATGTTTTATGTACAATACGGAGTAAAAATGTAATAAAGGGTTATTATGAATATTAACCCCTTAAGTGATAAGAGCCGTGGTGATTTCATCTAACGACATGAAAGGTACCAAGATCAAGCATCGAGAGTTTTTGATTAGATCAATCATTTTTTCGATTTAATTTTAAATTAACTAACGTCGATTTCATAAAGTGGAATGCGCGGAATAAATTCTAGTACTTACCTACTTACTACATACGCGGAAGGTTATCAGAATGGATTATAAGTTACAAGTTAGTATGAGAGCAAAGTTGTACTGCTTTACAAAAATAGTTCACCGGTATGTTTCTCCAATGCAGTAAAGGGTGAATGCGGTAAATCGCTCATAATCGGCCACAAATCTATAGAAAACCCAATTATACTTTGCTGGAAATCGAACCGAGGTCTTTAATGTACAGCAGCTGGGCTTATGATCACAAGAACAATGAGTCAGTCACCAACATACTATATGGGACTTTCCTCCCCGTGGTTAGTATACAATTGGACATGGCTCAGAGTGCGCGGGGGTCTGACAGTCTGGTGAATACTCCTACCCTGACGTCCTCACCACTGTGTGTCTAGAGCCTGAGAAAGGACATAGGCTACTTTTTAATGCGAAAAAGGTTGCTGTAAGGGGTTGAAATAGGGGATGAAAGTTATAAGAAATACCCAGACCATGCGGGCGAAGCCGCTGGCGGAAAGGTATAGTTAGAAATAAAACTACCACTACATAATATACCTACAGGAAATCAGTTAATTAGTTCAGAATAAACGAAAGTTAGTAACTGTGATTCATGAGTTACTTATTTCATAATTAATTAATTTAATAATTCGCTCGAGTTTAATGATCTAAAAAATATATTTAGGTAGGTATAATAGTTACAAGTGTAACATTCCTAATTCCTATCAATGGTTGGAGGGTAGAGCCGCTCACACGACACAATGATAAATGATAGGATGATTTTTTAAGTGGTTGGTAAAACCTACTCAATTTTAATGTCAAACATCTGATAAAACAATTGAAGATGATCTTATGATTATGTAAATGTACTTGTTGAAAGTATTATTTTAAATCATGTTTACGAATTTGCGTTTCGATATGGTAGGTACTACGTTTTTCACACAATGCACAAACTACAAACCAAAACAAAACTCTTTAGTATATTTTGAGATTTTGTGATGACTGAGTAAAGCGTAGTTAGTTACGCTCATAAGTATATAGTTTTAAATATGGATTACGTACACCATACATCTGTATTCTTTAGTCCTTAGATTGATTCAGCTTGACGATCCAACGCGATTGTATTTAAGTATATAGGGTAAAGAACCCTATTGCTGACACCCCCCCAATTTATTGACATCCTTTTGTTATTTTTAAAATATAAGGAAACTTGGCAACCCAAGAGTGATATTTATTAAAATTACTTTAGGTAGTTAATTTTTTTATGCCATTGTTAACACCAATCAGTCAAAAGAACTAAAATTCCGCCAAAACAGCAGATACAAATAGTGCAATCGGTGTGTCAGGGAGAGAAAGTTGGTTTTCTTAGAGTTTCGATAAGGGAAGCGTTCATTTTAATCATGATAAAATATAAAAAAAATCGAATACCTTTCTTTGAATGTTGTGTTAAACTAATATTGAAGGTTAAAATAACAGATTTCAATGGTTATTTCTCCATTAACTGTGTTCGTTGAATTTTTACAAGGTGTCGATTTTTGGTATCTCGAAAATAGTGTAATTCCAATTTATTGACATCCATGTCAATAATTGGAATTTTTAAATTAGTTTTTGAGGAGGTTCTTTAAATGATCGGTACTTAGTTTATGACTTACTATAAAATTACTAATTAGATTTAAGTCAAAATACACCTTTATTCCAAATTCTGACATGGGTGTCAAATTAATATAACTACTTATAAACATCAGTGTTGGTAATTGGGCAAGGCTATGTCAATAATTGGAATAAAACGAAGACATTCAACTACTACTAATCAGAGTATTTTGACGACGTCTGTGGTCTAGTGGTTCGAGTACCGGACTGCTGATCACGAGGTTGTGGGTTTGATTCCGACAGGACACATGAATTTAAAAAATATCAAAATGACGTCTTTCATACGCTTTAATGTGCGAACTAATTTTCAAAATGACCTTTAGTTGTATCAATTTTCATTTTAAATTATCATTTAGGATCTATTTAGTGATTCTATAATGATTTATCCCAGTAAGCGTCGTTTGTACACCAAGTGTACTAAAAATTTGTTATCATGTTCCATGATAACAATTTTTTTTCAAAATTCGTAAATACTATATTTTTCCTGCTCTAATTTGAAAAAAATGAAGGAAAACGAAAAGGATGGCGATAATAGTCATAATTATATGCACCCTCATACTGCGCATGTTCGCATAGGTTGCATTCATTATCATGGGAAAGGTTAAACACAGGTTATTAAATGAAACAAAAAACCCGACTGCGTAAAAAGTACTAACTAAAATCTAAAAACAAGCTCTGTGATGTTGGAAAATGTATTGCAGGCGGGACAAGCAAGGAATTGTTTGTTTATGAACGAACAGCTTGTCCCGCCTGCAAAACATTTAATAGGTACTGTACTAAGAAAATTGCTACAATAAAAAGGTGTCAATAAATTGGCACAACACCTGACGATAATAGGTAAAAATGTGTCAATTTTTGGGTAAATCATACTAAATCAATAAAACTTGAAAAAATAACATCAAATATCATTTATATAAAAATTTTGTTTATTGGCAAGAAACTACATTAATTGCTCTATTATTTTGAAACTGATATCTAACGGGCAATACCGTAAAATGTCAGATATCAAACCATTTTGATACGACAGCCCTTAAAGTGTCAATAATTGGGTATCTTACCCTATATATTAATTATCTTGTACTTGGATGACCTTAGTTTTGCCTGATGGAAAGGGTCTACACTATGTAGTGTACTTAGTATTTACTTACTACAACTGCATACTCAATGTGGAGTATGTGGGTGAATACTCACAGTTACGTCACCACTTTTTAAAACAAGTGTATTTTTATTATTTTCAGGGATGAAACCACCCAGTGCAGTTTCAACAGATTTAATCCAAAAGGTGATTGGGTCATTTGGAAAATATCACCTTTGGCTGTGTCTTCTGATATTTTTGACCAAATTCCCGGTAGCTTTTCATCAAATGGCCATTTTGTTTTTGGCACCAAAAGTTTCATACAGTTGTGGCTCATCGAATAATACATGCCCATGCCCAGAGCCCACGTATGATACCTCCATATTCACGAGAACTATCATTATGGAATGGGACTTGATTTGCGACAAGAGATGGCTTACCAGTTTTACGCAGACACTATTTCAATTAGGCACATTATTGGGCAGTGTGTTATTTGGAATGGCTTCTGACAGGTGACGTTGAATTTATTAAGATAGATGGTCATACGAATCAAAATAAATTATAATAATGAATGGCTTCTTAAAAAGCTTAGGCGACTTCGGCTTCTTCTTCTTCTTTTTGCCCATCTAAATAATAATTATATAGGATAGTATAGTACCAATACATAATTATAAATATAATTGTTTTGTAGGTTCGGAAGAAAATATCCTCTCCTAGTTGCTGTGGTGATTCAAGTATCGTGCGGAGTGGCGGCTGCGTACGTCCCTGATTTCTGGACGTTCACATTCTTGCGTTTTTTCGTGGGCATGTCTGTGGGCGGTACTATGGTTACTGGATTTGTCATCGTGATGGAATTCGTAGGAACACAGTACAGAGACGTCATCTCAGCTCTTTATCAAGTCCCGTTTAACATGGGCCACATGCTGCTGCCGGTGTTCGCATACTTCTTCAGAGATTATTCAGATTTCCAACTGTCAATATCTGTACCGGTTATTATTCTACTATCATATTTCTTGCTGGTGCCAGAAACACCAAGATGGCTGATAGCAGTAAAACGAACAGACGAAGCTATTGCTATATTGGAGCGTGTCGCCAAAGTGTAAGTTTCCTACTGTCAACGGTTAGCCTAAGCTAGACGTGGAAACCTATAATCTAATAATCACATATACTTTCAGAAACAAACGTCCGACAGAAAATATTAGAGCAGATATCGAAGCCTATCAAGCGTCAATAGAAAAGCACCAATTGAAGAAAGGGAATATATTGGATCTTTTTCGTACTCCAAACCTTAGGAAAAATATTATAGCTATGGCGTTTAACTGGTTGACGTGTAGTTATTGTTTCTACGGTGTCTCACAGTATGTAGGTCAGCTAAGTGGTAATGCTTTCATTAATGTGGCGTGCAGTGCTAGTGTCACCCTGCTCGGCACATTTTTATCTATACCTCTTATGAAAGTTATGGGAAGAAAATTTATTATTATAGTCTTTCACCTCATATGTGCAGTTTGCTTATTTATTTTAGCATTTATACCTGAAGGTGTGGGGTCTGTAGTATGTGCCAGCATTGGTGTCGTAGCTAGTTTTATAGTTTTTGTAGTTGTATATTTATATTGTACAGAATTATTTCCAACTGTCGTGCGTAACGCTGCACTCGGTTTCTCGTCGATGGCAGCTAGAATCGGCTCAATGATAGCGCCCTTTGTGATAGAAATGAGAAATACTGCGTTGTGGATGCCTCCGGTCGCGTTCGCTGTGCTGCCACTGATAGCCGCCTGTATCACGTTTGTTTTACCCGAGACCAAAGGTTGTGAACTTATGACGACAATCGAGGAGGGTGAAGCTTTTGGGAAAAAGGTAAAATGTAATGATCACAAATAAAGAAGGTTTAACGGATGAACATACCTACTAGAGTTTACTTTATTAGTAAAAGAACCTTCACCACCAAAAGAATACATCTTCAGAATCGATACTGGTCAAACAACCAATTTTATTTGCGACCAACTATAATTATAGTAACAGAAGAATTTCTTCTTTTTTATTCGGTTTAATTATTTTATTTAAGACGACGCTGTAAATATTGTTAGAAAGATTGAATGCTCATTGAATTTGTTAACTGTGCCTGACTATACCTACATAGTATATCAGTAAGTAATAATTAAGATTGTTATATTTTTGTGTTATTAATAGACTGTGACCTTTAGAATAAGGAAATTAATTATTAGTAAATGTACACTTAGAACTGTACTTTAAGTTTTGCTAGCATCTATGGCTACATATCATGTTAAAATATCTAAATAAGCTGACCTTGGTTTGGCTTTCCGCACAATGTAAGGCCAGGTTATACTGAAAATGTAAAGCTTGCATACATAAAATAGATACGAATGTCTTGTAAATGAATTTTTACACAACAGGAAAAGAATTATACCATTTACAACCATAATTATCTTATCTGATCTTAAAAAAATGTTTTATAAGAATTAAAACTTCTATAAACATAGTAAATCTTACTTTATTTTCAGTTCAGTGTCAAAGATATGACATAGCTAATAACGGTACATAATAAACATAATATTTTATAATTTTAATTGTGTATCCCGGAATACTGTTTTTTTAATGTCCCTCCCTGTCGCCTGTTAATTATCAATTATTTTATGACTTTTTCTGTTCCAAATGGCGGGAAATCATTTAATTTTTGTTGTCTTTCTGTAATATTTAGACACAGAATAACTTATAATTAAAGCTGGCTTCATTGCTTTCAGTGATGTGATGGTTATTACGGTAAAATTGTATAAGTATGAATAAATTATAGTAGTTTTCCTGTTTTAGTAATGCATCGATTTACATTCATATAAACGTGTGCCTAGAAGAGTGAGTAAACGATCAAAATTCGGTTATAGCCTTCACCGGTCACTGCCACTGTTCGGCCTCACTTTTTTTTTTTTTTTTTTTTATCGTCTGCAAATGCTTTATGCACCGTCACGCCGCCCCGGGGAGGACGGCGCGGTGTGTGGGACTCCGCCCTGAAAAGGACGTCTACCCACTAAAAACAGACGGGTGTTCGCCTCATCACCTTAGGGCCGGGGTCACGGGTACGTGTGGACATTCTTCCGTGACCGTGAGCCGGGGGCCGCCCATGCGGCCCCCGGCTCTGTACGGGGGGTGCATGTGGTGTGCACCCCCCTCTCCTGCCAATCCACTGAGTGGGACGCGGCACACTCCGACCGCATCGCCTACTCGGGCCATAGTGCTGGGCGACAGACTTCCCCAAGTCTGCCGCCCGTGGCCACTTTAAGGTGGATGGAACAGGGCACGGTTTGCCCTGTTCCTGCGCCCAGTTCGTCGGGCGCGGATTGGCAGGGTGGCGGCAGCGGACTCCCTCTCACGCTCCGCCTCCTCCTTCTGCGAGATGACGTCCTCGCAGAAGGAGGCCATCGCTTGCCAGGCGTCAGGACACCCGACCATCTCCCTGAATACGGCCGGGAGGTCGAGGTTCGTTGCGAGGAGAGTTGCGTAAGACACGGCGCTGCTCTGCCCATGCGGGGCAATCCGCGAGCGTATGCTGCGCCGTGTCCTGGGGGCAGTTGACACAATGGTGGCAGTGGGCGTCCGGCTCCCTCCCGGCGATACGCCACAGGTAACTGCCGAAGCATCCATGCCCCGACAGCACCTGTGTCAGCCGGAAGGTCAGTCACTTTTCTAACCTAACCAAATCGATATTTATGTTTCTTTCATTGGTTTTTGCTGATCTTAGTTCCTAAACTTTATTAACAACAAACCTTAATTACTATTCATTATTTTCGAGTTTACGAATGCCATTAAAAGTGATGCCATTTTTTTCTGATTAATCAACGTTGGCAAGTTTTAAAATTATTTTGTTATATAGCTTTTACTTAGGTATACCTACTTTTACATCGTTTTTGGTGAATAATGATTGCGAGCGAAATGATTAGCATTATGTAAAGAACTAACAGTAAAATGACCGACTGATAATTATATTTTAGTATGGGAAGAATTTTTTTGCGGGCCGAAAACGAAAGAAATAGTACCAAACGAATGTGGAATAAATTGTCGTACCATTAGATAAGAAAATTCAAGAAGAAAATATTTGATCTCGTGTTTAGTAACAATTTGTACAAATAACGATATTATCTTGATCTGACAGTCCCATCGAATCGCTAAGTGGAAGCCTAGATAGACGTCACAATACCGCACATAATATTATCTTAATATCTACTTGTGTAATGTTAATATAAGTAGTAAACATGACATATCAGACGCCTGTATTCTCCAAAGGGTTAGGCAGAGGTAAGTACCAATGTATACCGTCAGTTCGCCGTATGTTTATAGGTCCCATTGCCTATTGCCATTAATCGGGCAAAAATCCTGGCTGCTATTGAGAATTTCATAGAAAAACTCTTTGCTTGACCTAGGAACTTGACCCAGGACCTGGAACGTGCTACTGCGCTAAAGGACTAACGAGGCAGTGAAATAACTAATAACAACAATAAACAAAAGCTAATAAAATAAACAGAACAGATTAAAAAATTTACCTAAAACATACGCGATAGTAACAACATTATCATATTTATCTTACTCGGGCTTTGGCCATGTGTGCTCAGAAGGCAACTCGCAAGAAGCAAGTAAAACAATTCGCATAATATTTTCACTAAAATTTGTTATATTTCAATGCCAAGCGAAAATTACTTACTTGGTAGGCACTTATGTTATCATATCACTAATGATAAAAAAGATAAAATCGGATCTTTTTCGACAATGGATTGTGAGATTCACAAAGTTAGTTGCTCTATGTATGTTGAGGTGAGGAAACTGAACTCTAGGAGATCCGGTAAGAGTGGGTGCAAGTTATATAGTTGAAGCTAAGGTATAATAATACCGGCCAACTATACTATCTCTACCACTCTATCCGGAAAAGTATTGCGAAAAAGGCTAACTCGTAATAAGTAACGTCATACTTATGGGGTGTGCGACCCGCTCCCGCATCTAACCTCCTTAACTGACATTTCTATGCCAACGTTATGGACTAACTCTCTCCTTTTAAGAAGAGACGTGTGTCAAGTAGTGGACAGTAAATGATGAATGCATGAATAAAGCCAAATTTTTGGACACCATGCGTGCGCATGGTGCGCGGGGGCAAGTTGTTCTTGCGGCAAGCTCTTCTTTGTTCATTTTATCTTAAACCAACGGAATGTTAAAAATTACGAATTGGGTGTAATCATTTTAACCAAAGAGGATGTATCCTACAACTTGTCCCAATAAAGTCTCACATAGTATAGTTATTTCAAACAGTTGGTTAACGTAACATACACGTGTTACGTCACATGTTTTAACGTTCGTTTCGCACAAAGTATGGTTCTGTTGCATAAAAACCTGATTGTCAAAGTTATCAAAAGCCAGCGTTTTGTGATTTTTTTTAATTGTTAAAATAAGGTTTACTTATAGACACTTAAGTTTAAAAAAAAAACGACAACTCTATACTAGCAATATAGTGAGCAGCATCGTAGTTTTAAAACAAGTCACGTTGGTGCCCACGGAAGAAACCTTTGTTGATGTTTGGACTTAATATTAACTTAAAGATAGGAAAAGTCTAGTAGAAGCTATAAAAAGAAAAGGTGACGGACTGGATTGAGCTGTTTGGCACACTATCCACTAAGAATGGATTTTGGCATATTCTCACGGATTGCGGAAAATTAGATGAACTCCAGTACCGCGGGAGACGGCTAGTTTTAAAATATTCATGGTTCTGTTTATTCTGTACATTACGTGCGTTTGATAATGTGGGATCAGATAAACGATAACATGTGTGTAGGTACAACACAAGTAAAATATGTTGGCTCCTGACACGTGCCGGTTGTTGTCACATTATACATCTAGTGCCGTGACCAATCTTCTGGCTGTAAAATTAAATCTATATAAAAATACCACGTATTTGTAGGCATGATAAACAACAAACTGATTGGCAGACTGACATCATGTCTCCGCCTGAACATTTGGTACAGAAATAGACCCTCTATCTAAATGAATGCAATGGAGTCATGAGGTTGAAAAGGTTAATACAAAGTACACAAAGTTTGACCGCGGGAAAACCTCGAACCTACGTCCTTCCGATTTGATACAGGTACCTACCAGACGTGTAATTTTTAGTATATACCTACGCTACTTTTGAAAATAATTTGTACCATAGGTATTACATAGGATAGTACGATGCAAGTTAGGTACTCGTATTAGAACTTCGACAGGGACATAACAAAGTACCTGAATACAAATAAAAATAAGAGAACATTCTACAAAGCACAATATGTCTAATAAGTAGATTATCTTATTTACGGCCCGTGAAGTACCTAATGGAATGAGAATTAAAATAAACACTGTTATTATGTATGAATACCAGCAAATTACATAATGATGTTCCCAATCGTTGACAACGTACCTAACATACTTACTCACTTGTTGTATAAACTACCTAATGCTACATGAATTGTTTACGATTATACTAAGTATTTTCCATAAAGTGCTGCCTTTCTGCACAAAACAGTAAGCCCTTGGCTACTCAACTATGTAATGTGCAAGGTGAATTCAATTTTATAGTCAGTTGACGTTGACGTTTGTTCGTTATATATTACTTACTTTAAATATAAATGGCGAAATTGAAGGTCAAATTCGCAAGGAGTACAGAGAATTACTTTATAGAAAGTTAGAAAGCAAATTACATACTCGCATTACTAGATCCATCAACTTACAAACCTACATTCCTATTCGATACTAACGTCAGTGTTGAACGATTTTAAAACTAAGAACTTTTACAATTTTAATTAGTTTTGTGGTTATAGTTAATGGTTAAATTAATTAGGTTATGACTCATAGTCACAAATCCTTTTACGACGATTTTAAGTAACTATACTTACTTAATATTATAAAGAAGGAAGATTTGATTGTTTGTTTGTATTGAATAGACTTCGAAACTACTGGAGCAATTAGAAAAATCCTTTTAGTGATAGATAGCCCATTTATCGGGGAAGGCTATATACTATAACGCTATGATAAATAGGAGCGGAGTATCAATAAAAAATGTTGGAAGAACGGGTAGAAAAATTTATAAGAAAACGCGGGCGAAGCCCCTGGCAGAAAACTAGTATTGTATAAATACATAGTTATGGTCACAAATTACCATGAAAACAACGTATAATTTACCGAAAAATAAACTGAATATAGACGAAACTAGTATAATGTAGTGTTCCTATATCTGACAAAATAATGGTAAATGAGATTTTATTTTGTATCAGTCTAATGTGAAATACCAACGATTTTAGAAGTACGTCAAAACTACTAAAGAGTAACTTAAATATCTTGTGTAAGTAAAGTATACAAATATACATAATAATAATATGTATAGGCCTACATATTGCCTAATGAGATGAGATGGTGTTGAACTCATTCGCGCCATTAGACACGTCGTCACGCTAATATATTGTGTAAACAATAGAAATAATGCATTATAATTATGCCGTAAAAAAGAAACGCAGGCAAATGAGTGTCACAAAAGGAATGACTGTTAGGTATGGCAATAAGCAACATTTTCGAGAGGCAAGCAGCCTACACACGACTTGTGTACTAACATAAAATGAGTAAGTAATATAAGTAATAAAAGATGTAAGTTTAAATATTTCGAACGTGATCGGAAAACAAATGTTCTATTTGATAAAAACGGATGCACAAACAAGCTATTATTCACTTATCTCTGACTTCTTAGTGTGCTCTGAGCCAATAACGATAGTTGCTGCTCCGCCTGCAAAATACTTTATGACCTCGCCCCGTAAAATACTTAAATGCATTGATACTTTTTTTTTATTCTGCCTTTATGCAAATAGTAAAATATGTTTTGTTCCAATGAAAACGAACCTTGAGCAAGACCTACCTGATTTACCTGCTTAGCAATAAGCGACATATTTTCTTATAATCAGTGTTTTATATGATAACCTTTTTAAAATATTATAAAATTAATTTTGTCACGTGTAATTATGAGATTTGCTATTACAAATTTTGATCATAAGCTAATCATGAACAGTCAGATATAATGGTACTAATTAACGAGTTAATAGGAAACTTTGGGAGGTATCATTTATGGCTATGTTTTATTGTATTCATAAGTAAATTCGGAGTGGCGTTTCATCAAATGGCAATCATATTCCTGGCTCCCCCGGCGCAGTATTACTGTCCAGGAACCAATGCTACATGCTGCAATAATCCAGTGTTCAATACATCAGTATTCACCAGAACTATAGTCACAGAATGGAATCTGATATGTGAAAATGCTTGGCTCAAGGATTTAACTCAAACAATTTTTCAATTTGGAGTCCTTAGTGGAAGTTTAATATTTGGCATTGCATCGGACAAGTGGGTGTAATAACATAATATACGTTGTTTTATTTTAAGTCTTGCGATATACCTATGTACTTAATGTGGTCATTAAATAAAATTTCAGATACGGAAGGAAACCAACTTTAATAATATCAGTGATAATAGAGATATTCACTGGAGTAATGACATCGTTCCTACCAGATTATTGGAGCTTTACGTTCATCAGGATGTTGGTCGGCTTTGCAAACGGTGGCATCATGATCATTTCTTTTGTGATTATAATGGAGTATGTCGGCAGTGTTAATAGAGATGTGGTATCGGCCTTGTTTCATATACCATTCACAACCGGTCACATCATACTGGCAGGAATTGGCTACATTATAAGAGACTACACGTATTTTCAACTTTGCATATCACTTTTTAACGTTATTCTGTTGTTTTACATTTGTTTATTACCAGAAACTCCAAGGTGGTTATTAGTTATGAATAAAACAGTACAGGCAATAGATTTAATGGAACGTGTAGCGAAAGTGTAAGTGTTACTAATTTTGAAATTTGAATCCCATTTGATATTATATCACTGCATGAGTTAGGAGAACTAATTAAAATATTCATTTACAGTAATAAGTTGCCAACGGAACACATAAGACACAAAATAGAAATGTATCAAATGGGACACAGATCATTAAAACCAAAGAGTACGGTGCTTGATTTGTTCCGCACCCCGAATCTAAGGACCAATATTATTGTAATGTCGTTTGCTTGGCTGGTATGCAGCTACTGTTTCTATGGCGTGACATACTACATCAGCCACTTAACTGGCGACGTTTTTATCAACGTCGTGGCCACCGGCAGTGTTTGCCTATGCGGGTGTATAATTTGCATTCCTCTAATCAAGTTCTCCAAGCGTAAAACCGTTGTAGTTACTGGAAACATTTTATGCAGTTTATGTTTATTTATAGTTGGCTTAGTCCCTGAAGGCAAAGTGTCTGTAGTTGTTGGATGCATTGGTGAATTGCTTTGTTACATTATTTTTATTGTACTCTACTTATATTGTACCGAGATGTTTCCAACAGTCGTACGAAATGCAGCTATAGGAATTTGCTCGATGATGGCTAGAGTAGGAGCCATGATTGCTCCTTTCGCGGCTGGCTTAAGACCATACGGCAAATGGTGCGCACCTGTTGCATTTGGTATTTTTCCCCTGACAGCAGGATTATTGTGTTTACTGTTACCAGAAACAAAAGATTGTGAATTAATGATGACTATAGAAGAAGCTGAAACATTAGGTACGCACTCGCAAAATCCAAGATCTAGCAATAGCGGCAATAATAATTCAGGAACTGCTTAAAAAATAAGAAATAATGAGAAATGAATAACTTCAGTGCTGTGCCTATTTATTGAAAAACAAAATAGGGTTGCACCTGATAATGTAAGATACAGTTCCTCGGCGAGGTGTTATGTAATAGGGCTTAGTGGATCACGTAGGGGTTCTAATCTAACGATGCTGACATCGGCACCGACATGGCTTCTTAGGTGCGTCAGTGCAAGTCCGCAGGCCGCGCCATCATGGCGGTGGGCCTTCTACTGTGCACGGCTTGGTATTACACCATACTCGCTGGTAAGTCTTAAATTAATTTACAATTTGAAAAATCTTTTTTTTAAGATTCTTGTTTCTTTCCATATTCTGATTTCAGGCTTCTTCATTCTATACTGTCCTGTTATGTACCTGATGTTTTTTAGTCATAGACTATATAGAAAATTAGTTGATACGTTATTTTCGTTGTGGGAATTATATCCTGTGGTAAGACAATGGGCAAAAATACTTATCAATTGAGTTTTGTAACTGAATGTAGTTACCAGCTGAATTTATTCGACAGGCGCTGTTTCAATGTTGCTGTAACACTCAATTGCATCATTTCGGGGATTATGTGAATCCAGACGAGAAGACCATAATTGTGATGAACCATCGCACAAGAGTAGATTGGAACTATATATGGATAGCTTTATACCACGCTATGCAAAATCCCTACGCCGATTCTTGTTCATGTAAACAGACAGTGGAAAATCCCAGTGAATCATATAGTGCGTTGGATATTGGAGGTAAAGCAAAAATAAAATTTGTTTTGAAGGATGAAATCAAAAATATTCCTGGCATAGGTAAGTTTATCTGCTGAAATATTATGTTATCTTTTTAAGGATGACATAACTTTATTTTATCAAACGTTGCAGGTTGGATAATGCAGCTGAACTTCTTCCTGTATGTAAAAAGAAATTGGCGAGAAGACCAAGTAAATCTCTCCCAGTTTGTAGATTACTATCAGAAACTCAATTATGACTACAGGCTGGTTTTATTTCCTGAGGGCACGGATTTGAGTAACGACAATCGCCGTCGCAGTGAGAAATTTGCACTTGCTAATAACTTGCAGGTAATAATTGTTTCTTTATCGTTACCTGTATAAAGTTTTGACCGTGACAACTAATGCTACGTGTAAATACTTGTATTCATCTTGTTTTCAATGAGGGAGCGCCATTTTCCGGTTCAATTGATGACCACTGTCTATGTCAAGGCTTTGTGAGGCGGCTTCTGTTTAATTCGCATTATTTGAACGCGGCGCTTTTTAAAATGATTACAGTGCAAGTGTCCTAAATGTATTTTTATACATATGACAAAGTTTTTAGGGTTCAAAGTTCGGGAGCTATCGATAGAATTTATCAGCGCAGATCAGAAATGAATAATTATAATTTTCTTTAACGTGAAAGATATCATCGAGGGTAAGCCCGCAATAGATCGAAGTTTCTTTGTAGGTATTTCCTAATTGGTAGCCCCCTATTGCATGAGACCTAAACATACCAGTGAACTATGGGTGTACACCTCTGTCTATCCCTTTGGGAAATACAGGCGTGATGGTATGAAAATATGGCATACAATTTCCTCTCATAAAGAAGGCCCGTGCCTATGGTATAGCGGCACAGTGTAATAAAGTTGTTACATTATGATAACGGGCTGTTTTCCTCCACGTCAATGCGCGTATTTTGCGTGCGTATATTTACTCAAACCACCCTAACTCCTAAAGAAACGCCAGTACAACAGCACAACAGTGTATAGGCTGATAATGTATAATTCATGCAGCCAAACTAAAACTATAAAATTTGTTGTAAACAAACATTTAATTCCGTAAACTTACAAAAATTTGTGATTTCCTCTCATGTTAAGTAAACTAATTTTTCTATGCTTGTGAAAAAATAAAATCCGCGAGTTTGCTAACAAAGTTTAATTTTTACCAACACAATTTAAACCAAATACGATCAACAACAAAGAACAGTTTGAGGCCTTCGAATAAAGGATAGTTTCTTTTAAATGTAAGTATAGGTAAATATAGGCCTCTTAATATATGAATTTTTGTTTGCTTTACCGCCTTTAGTGATGTTACAAGGTGAACCATTTTCTAACAAATCACGTGATATGGCGTACCTAATGTCCGTTACCAACAACCGATATTACTTCAGGGGCTAAGTATACTTCTTATTATACATAAAATAAAATAAGAGGCCCGTTTTGACACTGTGATAAAACATTTTTGAAATAACATTCATACATGAATTTAGAAACTCGAATACTTTTAAACAAATAGAATTTTTCAAGACAACTTGTGCTCGAGAACTCGGATAGTTAAGACGTGCTATGTCCGACACTTTGCCGCTTTGAGTGAGTGATATCGAATCTCTGTCCGATGATCGTTGTGTATTTTGGTTATGTGTTAATCGTAATTAGATCCTGGCTATGTAAATTGTTTGGCCTGTAGCCCTATTAAATATTTTTAAGGAAAGTTAATCTCGGTCTTTATTTCCAAATATCTTGTTGTCTTTGTAAACCAGATGTAATTAACAAAATCGAAAAGAAAACATTATATTGCAGTTAAAATCTTTACAAAAATCATCGCGGTGATAGACGTTTGTTTAAAAGGGCCTCTTGCGTCTTATTTTATGACTGTAGTGCCAGTCTTCTATCATTCTCTGAGCATTACCTATTTGCTCTAACATACCATCACACCTGAATTCCCCTAAGGATAAGGCAGAGGTGTACTAATGTCCACCTACATTTCACAACTCCCAGATGAGAATTTCATAGAAAAACACAATAACATTTTCCTCGACCTTGGGAATGGAACCCAGGACCTTTAGCGTAGCAGTCAGTTAGAACCACCAGCCTAACAGTTATACTAACATAACTAAAACAAGGTTGCAAATGTCAGAGACAATTTCGACTTTTTGGGATTTAGTACTTTAGGGTGTTTTCTTGTGAATAATTTGCGAGTGGTGTTTGTTTTGAAGGGTGTCTAACCAAAATTCAAACTTCAAAACTTCAAATAACCCTTTCAAATAAAAAACATTTAATCAGCACAATCAAACACAACAACAGGAAATAGGTCTGTTTTTGACAGTGGATAGAAAACCATGTGGTTCAGCTTGGCGCGAGATGCCTTGATAATGCACTAATTTGTTAATTATTATCTCCACAGAACTATGAGTACGTCTTGCATCCCCGGACCACTGGTTGGGTAGCATTGTGTTCACGTTTGCGGGAATCCGGCCTTGCCTCCGTCTATGACGTCACTATTGCATACGATGCTCCGGCGCAAACAGAAAAAGATTTGGTGCGCGGAATGATACCAATGCACGTCTATTTCTATTGTAAACGGTATGTACCTACTAGTGTTTGTTGTTGATAATTAATTAAAACTGACAAATTATAAAGAAAAATTTATTTCACAGTTTAGAAATTAGTTTTTATTTTTTTAACCAACTATATCTATAGTTGGATAATATATATTTCGTACCTAGAACCTAGTAATTAATTTATCTACCTTATTTCTATACTTAATTAAAAGATAATATGGTGTTCACTGTCAAATGTCAATATAGGTATGCGGAGGTATTTTTGTATTATGTTTCAGATATTCTATCGATAAACTACCTCAAGAGGAGGCAGCTCTTAAATCTTGGCTCGGTGACCGATGGCGGGAAAAGGAGGTTAGTCTTCGCAAATTTCACAACAAAGGTGAGTTCTTGAATCTTAATACGACTATAAAAGTAGAAGGTACGAGAGCCTGCATAAATTGACCACATTTATTTTCCAACTATGATGTCACCGTAGCCATATATTTATTTTATTATCTGTTTGCGGCTATATTATCATTGCGACCGTTAGTAGTCTATTGTAATCGAGTATACCACTAAACCCTGCGGCTGCTGTCACAAACCGCAGGATTTGCTAGAGTTGAGTTTAGATTTTAGTTTGCTACATTATTTCACATAGGCTTTAAATTAATAGCACATTCTCCTAAAAGCTGGAGTGACGTAGATCTTCGGCCTCCTCAAAACGTTGGCAGGTACGTCGCTCAACCTTAGGTTGAACATAATGTGCTTGTTGAGGCAGCAGCATCCAATCAAGGCTCTTGTCACAACGCGCAAATTGTTCCTGGTTAGCGCTAGATTAGGGCTAGTGTGCTTTGTGTAAGATGTTTTGGAGTGGACTATGCCTGGCAATTCCGTAAGTTTGATAGCAGTCCAAAAGCATAAATTCGTGAGGGTGGTCCTTTGAGCTAGGCTTTTTTTATTTTATTCTGCAGAAGAGTTTGGGTCCCTGCCGTACCGTAAGATAAGATTCATTGATAGATTATTTATAATTGGTTAATAACTAATGCATATGATATTTTCTAAAAGAAATAAAAGAAAAAAGAGAAAGGAACAAAACAAAGAACAAAAACGATGTTTTGTTTCCTTTTCCTTTGTATTTTTGGTTTACACAAGGTTTGTTTTCTGCGACTGCTTACGAATGATTGTAAAATTTTCTCTATTATACTTAGTAGCAAAATGCAAGATTGAATGATAAGAAGGGAACATTACCTATAGTTTTCTATCCAATACAATATCGATATAAAACCTAACTACCTTTATTTTATCTTTACCTGATAAACCATTATTCAGAAAATATTTCTACTAAATAATTAAGAAATTAAAAAACATGAACGTAATAAAAAAAACAAAGTAAGTATCCATCATGTCCACGTGATGTAACCTACGTCTGCTGGGACATTTGCTAGACGACACTCTGGCATCTAAAGTAAAACGTAAATGATAATTTAAATTATAATTAAAATTTGATTTTTTTACAAATTTTCAGGTGATTTCGTCGACCCAGAATCCAACAGACCACCTCTTTACCGATCTTCAAGGCCACTGTTAGTGGCAAAAATAGGATTCCTGTTCTGGACCATAATCGATATATTGTTCTTGTATTCTCTCTTCAACAGCGTAATATTTCAATTTTGGGTCCTATACCATTGTTTACTTTTTATTTTTATCACTTGGTATTTTGGAGGATTTCAAAATATTCAATACAAACTTTTAGAGAAATTGGTAGTGTAAAACTTTATGTAGATATGAAAGTAGATATTATTGTAACTAATTTAATACATAGACATAAGAATGATTTCATTACTTCTGTGAGTTCTCATAAATGCCAAAGCCATAATTATTGTAATAAAGATATTAGACATTATCTGAGATATTTATTTCCTTACAATAAAATTAAGTACCTAATCTAATTATAAATTAAACGAATGTTTGTGTCTAACTTTTGCACACCACACAGCTGAACCATTTGCTACGTCTTACCTTGTTCTCTTTGTTCAATTGTATTTGGAAGAGTAGTAGCCCTAGTTTCAGGAAGGAAATAACAGAGTATTGCAGCACTGAATGCAACGCCGCTAAATATGAGAATAGATACCCACTCTATACCTATATTAACTACAAAAGGAGCAATAAAGCCACCAAATCTCGCAAACATAGAGGCAAATCCTATTGCAGTATTCCTAATCACAGTTGGAAATATTTCCGATGAGTATAAGTACACCTGAACAAAAGAAGTGTAAGCTCCTATTAAACCTATTATAGCAAATGCTAACGTCGCAGCTCTTTGATCACTCGGAATGACAATGAATACTAATAATGACACTGCTGCTGTGGTGAAACTGGTTATCACACTCACTTTTCTTCTTAAATGTAAAGTAGCAAAGATAACTAGAACTAGACCAGGTATAAGACAAGCTGCAGAAAGCAGTACGTTGAGATATAAGTTTCCCTGAAGACGGCCTATGTATTGGTTAATACCGAAAAACGTATGTGAACAGAACATCCATATCAAAGCAGTTATTATTGTGTACACTCTAATATTTGGAGTTTTGAACAGATCCACGTAAGAGCCAGTTGGTTGAGGATTCTTGTTCAACAATCCTACTTTTTCGACAATAGCTTCAATGTTGTCAGTAGGCCGACTGTTCCTGTAAATATAAGAATAATATAACTAGGTTAATAAACTCTAAAAGGGATATATGTATATGGTATATATTCATGATTAAAATCTATATTCTATACACTCACTTTTTAGCGATATGCGTAAGGATGTCGATAGCTTCCTTCTTTCTTCCTACAGTGATTAACCATCTAGGTGATTCAGGTATCAACCAGTAATACGCAATAACTATGATCCACGGTACAGAAGTAGCTAGCTGCAATGGTCTCCATTCTCTCACAAAGTATGCTATCATTGGAAGCGTCAAGTAACTTAATATAAATGGTATTTCCTGGAGTCCAGACATGTATGGCCTGAACGATTTTCCACATAATTCAATGAGTAATATGAAACAAGATAACATTGTTCCACCCACTGCAGTTCCAATCAAAAATCTACAGATTAGGAACATCCAAAATCTTGGTACCAACGCTGAAATAGCTACAAAAATAACTTCTGTAAGTAGTGCTATCAGCACAACAGATTTTCGACCATATCTGGAAAGAATATAATTTTGTTAGGTAGGTAGGTACCTACATTTAAAAAAAAAAATTTTAGAAGAACTACATCACTTACATTACTAAAATGTAAGTGACGTGGTGTGCTTCGTAGTTGTATGTGGTTAGATACTCGTTGTATGGCTCATATACGTGGTATAATCTGATCTTCTGAATCTTTCTGAGATGAGTGCGATGGTCATTTACCTTGATAAATCAACCAATCAATGATGATTTAGATGTTGACTATTTTGTTAACGGTTTTAAAGATCAGAATATTGTATTGATTACGACAGCTAGTGAACATATTTTTAATAGAACAGTTTACGTAACTACTTCTTTATTTACCTGTCGGATATGTATCCAAAAAGTAGACTGCCAGCTAATGTACCAACTTGCAGCATCGACTGTGCCAAACTCGCCAAATACGTCCTGTCACATATAAGGTCCCATTCACTTGTCACGGAACTTGCGATAGTGCTCGTGTCATATTGTGGGTTCTCACAAGGACAGTAATTGGTAACATTATTGTCTAAGCACGTATATTCAACATTGGGTATCATAAACACTACATTATTTAATTGGTATTCTGTTGGAAACCTTCCAATTGATATTAAAAATAAGATCCACGTTTGATACTTTCCAAATCGACCAATCGCTGTTTCTATAAGATCTTCATCCATTTTGTTTGATAACCTAGAAGAAATGATTATATATTAATTGTTAGCAGTTGTAGTTACCTACAAACACGTTGTATATTAGCAACCTACCTTATTTGTTTATATTCTGATGCTCACTAACACATTTCTAGTTAAAAGCTATTGTTTTGTATTTGATGTGTAGATAAATTATAAAATTATGACGCTATTAGCACGTTTCTGTTGTAATTTAGTATTTGTCACTTGGTTGGTATTGAATAATATTAAACCCAACAATTGTCTGTGTCATTATGTATCTACAACCAGACTGATCATACAATATGTAAAACTTTTATCAGAATCAGTCGCGTCTTTAGATTACATTTACAGCCTTACATTCTTATCTAAAGTAAGTAGTATACTTAATTCTTTAAATTTTTTGTAAAAGTAGGTTAAATAAAGGCAATAATAACTAGGTTTATAGATAAAATGGTGCTAGGTTTATTGCATACTCAAACATTAGTGTGATAGTCGTAAGTACAACTCTTACGCTAGAAGTCTTGGGTTTGATTCCCAGGTTGAGAAAAGTGTTGTTGGGTTTTTCCGTAGAATTCCCAGTGACAGCTTAGCGACAAAATTTGTGTCCCGTTGATGGAAAAAGTCGAAAAGTCGAACCCTAAGTACTGTTACATGAGACCTAAACATACCGGCCATCTGCATGTGTACGACAGTACCGTCACCTTTGCCTAATCTTTCGGGAAATAAAAGGCGCAATGGTATGGTATGTCAAATAAATACTTGAAACCGAATTGGTCATGATTAAGTATAATAGTACCTAGTAGGTTATCCATAAAATAGCCCTGATTATAATAAACATACATTTTATAGACTTTTAGAGGAAATCTGGCAAGCATATGACTGCTAGACTTTTTTTTTCGTCGAAAATTGTTATGGATACCCTCCGTCTTCCCAGAAAGGAAAGTTAGAGAGTTATGACGAACTCTTACCGACTAAACACACGGCCGTCTCTAGCACACTGGAGGGGACTCCGGGATTTCTAGTGAACGCACCGGTGAATGACCGCTATACCTACCTACAATTTAAACAGCAAATAGATATAAATATTGAATCTCCTTCCATAAACCTTCCAAATGGAAACAACATGTGTGTTAACACAACAGTAAGAAAAAATTTGGCTCCTGCAAAATATATTATAGCAAATGCTAAAGTTGTAGACTTGCCGCCTTCGACTCAATTGAAATCATAATCAAATGACAGTAATATTGTATGTACTACAGACATACCTACACGTAGGTATACGTATATTTACAATGTACCTGTTATTTTCAACCAACTTAAAAAAAGGAGGAGGTTCTCAATTCGACTGTATTTTTTTTTATGTTTGTTACCTCAGAACTTTCGACTGGGTAAACCGATTTTGATGATTCTTTTTTTATTCGAAAGCTGGTGCTTACAGATTGGTCCCATAGATAAATATCAACGAAAATTTAAAAAATTGTATACATAAATGATATTATGGTTTACACCGAAACCTCGCTGTTTGTGCCGGTCAGTGAGTTTAGTTGTCTCCCCCCTCCCCCCCTTATAAGATAATATATATATTCCACTAAAAGTTTGAAAATAATTTATTTTTAAGCAAAAAACAAACCGCCTCCAAACCAAAAACCAAACAAATTTTGAGTCGGTGCCAAACAGACAATTATCATAAATCATATTTGAATTAAATTAGTAGTTTGGCACCGCCTCCAAATTAGTTAGAAATCATAATGTAAATATTATGTTATTTTTTGCTTTTTAGTTCCTTTGTGTTTTTTGGAGGCGGTTTGTTTTTTGTTAAAAATAATATTTACATTATATTAATGAACTATAGTCAAACATGGCCAATTACAGGTTTCCCCAATAATATCTATAGGTAACATAAAGGCAAAAGATTTGATTGTTTGTTTGTTTGTATTAAATAGGCTCCGAAACTACGGAACCGATTTGAAAAATTCTTTCAGTGTTAGATAGCCCATTTATCGGGGAAGGCTAAAGGCTATATATCATATAAAAATGATATATAAAAATAATTCAAAAACGGATAAAAAATTATAAGACCACGCAGTCGAAGCCGCTGGCGGAAAGCTAGTTATTAATAAGTAAGTATAAAGTAATAACAGTTGTAGGCAAACAGACGAGTAATAAAAGGAAATCAAGAAGATAAGTAAGTACTTAGTCGTTATTGTTAATTGAAGAAATGGTTATTTAAAATTTGTTTTAACTTCCGCACACTATGACTGGTGGAAAGTAATTTGATATCAACATTTTGACATACTTTGTTGAAATTGAAATTCCTACTAAACCGTATCAAATAAGTTTTATTACGCGATTGCTGTTATAAGTATCAGTGGCTCCGAACTAAGAAATAATTACTGTAAGTATTGGTTGAGCCGCGTATGTATACTCCCTAAATACCTCGGATTTTTTTAGATTATGTATTAACATCTACTTATGCGATTGGCATACATACGTGTTAAGATTAATTATTAAGATTTTGTTACATAATCCAAAAGAGTTTGTGTAGGTACGTCAGAAACTCAAAAAAGATTGACAGCCAGTTTACTTCTATGATATTGTCATTGCGCAGAAATTTGACTACGGTGGACTGATAGCACTAATGAGTGGCTTTCTGTTATGGTCAGCCGCATCTAGATAAACTAGACGCTAGAAACTAAAAGATAAGGGCGGTCTGAAAATCAGCGTTGACAGTGTGCTGCTGGTCTACTCATTATCAACATTTGCTGAGGCCGTTCCTTTTGTCACACTCATCAAAATTAATAAATATTAATATAAAAATTTGGTAATAGGTGTATACAACATTGTAAAAATTGAACTATACTACATATCATGTTTTACTGTTTATGTGTGGCAATAAACTTTTTTCTCTTCTATTCTATTCTAAACCAATTAGCCGACAATCAGTCGACTGCAGTAAATAAAGATAGCGATCATATCGTTACATCGACGAAATTCAAAAGAGTCAGTTATCGTTGATTATGTTACTTAAATTATTAAGTTATATCAGAGGCTTTTTATTTTTAGATACTGGAATAATTTATTTAGGTACCATTTTCAATCTCTGCTAACTAAATCTGTTGTATCCACATCGAGACCTCGAGCCTCTGGTAATGTTAGTTTTCTCCTAAAATAGTTCCTGATTATCAGTCATAGAACTGCCCTAAGACAATGTACAGAAACCGCAGTTCAGTGTCTCCCTGTAGATTTTGTGGTAGTTAACAGTTACTTGGAGTTGCTCGGTAGCTGTTCGATGATCAACTATGTTTTCGCACATCTTATTATTAGTTAGGGTCAACGGTTATGTAAACGTAGACGAGTAAAACGAAAGAAGTAAAATTATTTTGTATATTAAACAAATTCTTTATCACAGCCTATAAAATAGACCTTTTATAAGTCTAATCCTTAACTTATTGTTTTCACGAATACATTACTATAAAATAATCGTACAATTCTGCATAATAATGTCAAAAACACTGATCTATTATATTTAAATTGTCTTTAAATTAGTTCACATGCACTTACATTCTTTGCATTTACACAACTAACTACACATCACACTGATTATTAGAATATATGAATACTTGTAAAAGCCTCGTCACAGCGTGAGTTACGCTTCGCCTTCTTCTAATGTATCGGGTAATTTCTTCCCGCGTGTGTCTGGGAGAATAATACACAGAGCGGCTCCTATGAGGGGCACTATTCCAAAAGCTAGGGGTGGTAACCATGCGCTGGTGTGTGCCAACGTAGCAACGAACGGGGCTACCATGGAGCCTATTCTAGCAACTGTTGACGATAATCCAACACCCGAGTTCCTCACTACAGTAGGGAAGAGTTCCCCTGCATATAAGTAGACAGTGGCGAAGGATATGCTCATCCCCCATAATCCGGTGCAGCCGAGTGTTAAGTGGCTGACCCCAGACTGTGGGACGACGATTATGAGCAGGCAACTGAGTCCAGTAACGCAGTTAGCGCTGATCAATGTGATTTTCCGGCCAAGAAGTCTGTTCGCATAGATAGACATGACGGTGCCGGGAACCTGGAAGAAAAACATTCTAATTTTTATTATGAAAAGATAAATATATAGGTAAATAAAAAGATAACAATTAAAACTTCTAGTTATAGTGCTGATTACATAGGTAATAATATGAAGGTCTATTTAACTAAAGATTATTTAAGATAACTGGGTCAATTTCTGTTTGTTTATAATTTTAACCGAAAGTACTATTAATTATGCTGCGATCAAAGGTTGATAGCTGATTATGAAGAGCGTGATGTTTGCAAATCGACCGCGTGATTTACAGTAACTAAGTTTAAAACGTGCCTGTCATCAAGATAATGTTGTAGTGTCTACAAGATGATTTTGGGTAAAACCGGTTAAGATAATACCCTAATAAAATTATATTCCACTAAATTCACTAGTCTGTGATAGCTTATCATGACTGTGAAATGAATCGAATAATTATAATTATTTTTAAAACATCAATAGGAGATAAAAACTTAACAGAGTCGATAATAATTGAAAACTGGATTAGTTCGGTTTAAAGGGTAAATTAAAGAAGACTAGAATATTCATATTCAACCAAACAAAATGACTGGTGGACGCGAATGTCTTTCAGAGGTAGTGAAACTTGCAAGTTACAGTTACAGTGAAATAATTTTTAAAATCCGAATATTGTTCTAGAGATGACCTACTTAAACAAACATAATGTTACCTCTTTCTATTATTTAGTGTACAGTGTTTACAGATATCGAAGAGATTGATACCTTACTGCCTTATTAGCCTAGAGGTCGTAAGACTGTTTGCTACACCTGAGGTCTAAAGTATGATTGGGTACTTCAACAACAGTCTCAGTAGCAGCTTGGAGCTTGGACTTATGCCCGGTTTATGGCAATAGGTTCGCCCTCTATTACCTACATGGACCTAAATATACCGGCAAATTGTGGCTGAACATTACTAAAAAAGAGGACAGACGTGATGGTATGTTTGATACCTTACCTGAATAGCAGCAGAAATAGCGACATTAGTGAAGATATCTCCAGAAATATGGCTCATGTACTGGGAAACGCCGAAGAAGCAGAGTCCGCACACGAACCAGTTGAAGCAAATAGCAATGGTGCGCGCGCGCAAGCGAGGCGTCCGAAACAACGCAAGGAATGACGCATGCTCGTCCTGTTTGCTCGACACATCCACCACCATCTTTTGTGTGGACGACGCTATGCCCTCTGTTGGTCGACCGTTCCTGTAAATGATTAAGTTATTGTAAGTTTCGGCATATGACTGAAGGCTTACGTTTCAGGATATAGTCACCTATATACTTAGTACCTATCGTTCTTTTAAGTTTTATCAGGCTTGTGCCGTTTATGTAACTATATACATCGGCAGCAATACCTTTGAAAAGGAATTTGGTTCTTCTAAAGATTCGAGTGAACCGATAGTGAATAATAAAATTGATAAGTAAAGAAATTAATCTACATTCCTTGCACGGTTAAGGCAGCGAATAATAGAAAAACATCGCTTTCTAACTTCAGAGTGAATTGTTTGAGTGTGTACCTCCATACCTAAGCATTTTAGTTTACATAACTTGCAGTCGGCTGACTAAATTTCTATTATGTCTACAAAAACTCGGTACACAAATCTAGCAAGACAATTTACTTACTTATATTGTTCGGTATATTATTATTTCGGCAAAATTTAAACTTGGCCGTTGATGTTTATTGAATAAGATAAAGTATTTTTACTTTTTTTTTAATTGCAAATAATGAGAAAGTGTGAGTTAGTAATTTCACTTTCACAGCTCGCCTGCTTTTAAATTTATATATATTTGTATGTATATATGAAGTTGTGTGAATGTTTTATAGAATATACAAAAATCCGTGAGACCCTTACCTCTTCGCCGCAACTTCCATAATCTTAACCGCCTCTTCACTTCTGCCAGCAGTCAGAAGCCACCTTGGAGATTCAGGTAACAAGAAGTAGTAGCTCAGGAATAAAACTGATGGCAATGATATCGCTAGTTGAAACGTGCTCCAATCCCGCAAGTAGTACCCAAATAAGGGTAAGGTCAAGTGGCCCAAGTTGAAAGGGATCTGGTATATAATGCCCACTGTATCTCTGTATTTGGCTCCAATCAGTTCCATTGTTAGGACGAAACTGGTGACCATTGTGCCTCCGGTGGCGACAGCAAGGAAGAACCGAAGGGTCGTGAACATATACCAATTTACAGAGTACGCTGTGGTGACTCCTGATATCAGTTGAAGGAACACGGCTGCCAGGAACGGATTGCGTCTCCCGTACCTGTAAAAGAATTAGAATGCTATTTAACGAGGTAAACGTATAAAAGAGGAGAATATAATATAAAAGAGGAGAATTATTATTTTTCTGGATTGCATTGAATGTACTAAACGAGTATTTTTTTTAACATAACTGGTAATCTTACCATGGAAAATGCTTAAAAAGTACAAAAACATCCAGAGATTTGAATGATTCTTTTTTTGAATGGGACTGTGTCAGTTTGGTTTCGGTTGACTTTCATTATTTTACTTGGGTTGAGTAGTTTTAACTAGCTAGGAGCGTTAATTCTTAAAGAATTCAAGAATTAATTATTTTTCTATAGTGACTGCTTATTTTAGTAACTCTGCACTATTTACTAATCACAGGTAGATAGCTTTAGTTTTACACACACAAAATAGGGGTCTTTATCATGCAACGTATGTAGGTATGTTTATAAAATGTGCCTAAGGTTAAGAGGAAGCGAGTTAGTTCAAGGATTCTGGCTGGCGCTGGGTTATCAATAAACATGGTATTGACTAACTACGTATACACCAGATCACCCTTTGAGCTCTCATATCTGCGATAAAATGTTTCTTTTGTACAGAAAGGATGTACTTAAATGCATATAGTAATATAGTAACGTATTCTACAGTTGCATAATAACCCTTTAAACGACGGTTGCTAAAGTAATCTCATCCGGACCCCAGAGTTACAGAGACATGCAGCAGTAATCGCAGGATGTGCCAATTGGTTGAAGATTGAAACCAATATATTGGGTCATGTAATTTAATAAACTGTGACTAACCTGTCAGAGAGATGGCCAAACATCATGTTGCCGACGAGAATACCGAGCATAAAGATGGTCTGCGTGAGGTTCTTGAGCCATTGTTTGTCACAAACTAGATCCCACTGAGATACGATCGTTTCCCGGAAAACACGATGATCATATTCGTAATCTGTGCAGTTGGCGTGACAAACGTTATCAAAGACTTGGTCCTTTTGTGTTAATGCGCAGGTGAAGTTCATGGGTGGTGCGAGGAATATAATGCTCATCTGATGCCAGGCCACAGGGAATTTGACCAGGAATACGACAAAGCATATCCATATTTGCCATTTTCCGAGCGCTCCGATGGCTTTCGTCAAAGGATCCTCGTTTTCATGTTGACTTTCAACGTCTTTCTTTTCGTTCTCCAACACTGAAAAGAAGTTAAATTATGTTTACACAAAATTTTTACGTGATATAAGTATCTAGTTTAAGATAATTATGTTGTTTAGAAAGGTAAATAATATTTATAATTAATGCAAAAATATAATAAAAATTACTAGTTATTTAATATTTTTATAACTGATTTACCAAATAACTTACTAATTATTTTAATGTTGTTATTAGATGTATATTCGTTTTTAGAGGACATGGTAGTGTATTAGTACTACTACCTACTTAGCCTACTAAGTAGGTAAAATAACTAAAGCACTCGGAATTTTAGGAGTTTTGTTTTGAGAGTGTTCAACGCGACTTCTTCACTACGAATGTTTCTAAATGTAAAATGTTAGCAAACAACACAGATGGTAACAGCGGGTGTCAGATCGGTCACTGCTGAAATCGGTAAGTGTCACTTTGGGGTCGCCCAAGAAGAGATATCACGCGCCCCAATATATTTGTGGGTGAAAAATTGATAACCTAATTTATTTAAGTAGTCAAGGAGATTATTTTTGACTGGAACGGCTATCACAGAAATATGGTTTATTACCAATAATAGAGAATTTATCACAAATATAACCTGATGTATGTTTTTAGGTTATTTGAATGAAGAACTTTAAGATCAAGAAATGCTAACATCAGACGATCATGTCACTCCACAGTGTTTTGTTTATCGAGTGTAGGGTCAAAGCTGTTTACAATAATATGATCATCTCAGAAGGTCGTGTTTATCCTTCAGTACTTGTATATAATGCAGTTTTATAAGATTGAATACGCAAATCACAGCGTCTTTATATTATCGATTTCTCGACACGTGTGATTTACACGAGGTTGGTTGATACGTACTTATACCTAACTAAGTAGATAATAGTCACACATTATAAATCTAATATCTTCTATTATATCTTTGAGTATTCATTAATCATCAATCAGTTTTGTTTGCGATTCTACTAAGACCTCCCTGGTGGTCATCATCAGCACATGGACGGGGTCACTGTTTCCTCATAAAAGATCGCCTGGGAACATTCCTGGGGAGACGGTAAACGGGTCTCCTCTGCCATGCACACAGTGAGGTACTGTATACGCAAACATTGTTTGCGTGCAAAGTGCAGAGTACAGTTTACACAGTAGTAGACACTGGGGCGAGACAACTGTCGAATAGAGGAAACTCCTAATACATACTCTACTCCTTAATTAAAGGTTGTTAAAAAGGTGTCACGTTGAGAGGAAAAAGGTGCCATTACGTATTTATTCCGTAATAAATTCTTACAATTTATTAAGGAAAACGGCAAAAATATACGATAACCCGTTTGCGTGTTGAAGATTCGTTTTCTATACATTTTATCATTAAATTAGATAAACAGGTTGTTCGATATATTATAAAATGTCAGATGTTAAATCTTTATGTTGAAATCGAAGTCGGGATGTTTATTTGTTACAAATAATATTAATTTGACCTTTGTTCTGTATTTTCGTTATCAGAACGACGGAGTCTGCGCGTCGCTCGCCGCGTCAATCTTTGTTATCAGTGGAACGAGGAGCCGAGCCTCCACGCGACACCAGATAACACAATAATGAAGCATTCGTCGATATGACAACACTGACTCATTACATCTTACGTAGGTAGTCGTTTGCATACATTATAAGCCAGTAATTTGCCATTACTTGTTACTAAATAGATAGGTAATTTATACAAATGCTAATTAAAATCGTTAATTTGCTAATGTGGGAAGGTAATTATTGCGAAAATTATAATGTGCAATTACATAACTAATATCAGTAAGTTTAGTATATACTTTATATTTAATAAAAATCCGGGAAGGATAAAACTTAAATGACTACCCACTAATTAAGCAAGTAATTATCATTAGGATTGTCAAACTTAAGGAAAAACTATTTTATTGTCACTAGCTTCCTCCCGCAACTTCGTTTGTGGATGTCGACTACATTATACCACCAATAAAGTTTATGAGTTTGACCGTCTGCCTGTCACAACTATGTAACTACGCCAAATATCCGCTTGATCGATTAGATTTACCGTGAAGGCGTACCACAAACTCACTTAAGATATTACTTAGTAATTTTCCTGTTAAAGTGATGGATGGATTTTAAATATCAATTTATTATGAATACAGATTATCTGTTACCTACGTGAAAAAAAAAAAACCGATCATTTAAAAAAAACAATTATTAGATATTATTCAAAAATATTTCTAAGTAAAATATTTCGAAAGGTTAGGCAGTTACTAATGTCCACTTACTACTGTCTAGTCTCACCGGTATGTTTAGGTCCCATGGGGGGAGCACTGGGTTCTGTATCGAATAACACGAACTAGGTTACTAGGCAGATAGTCTAATGGTATTTAATGAATGCCAACGTTATAAAAAGTTCTATGATCTATCTTTCAATCAATACTATAGATGAATAATATCAGATGAATGTACTAAAGAATTCTTTAACATAGCTTTAACAGGCAATACATAGGTAGAATTACTTAGATACCTACAAGAAGGCAACTGCGATTTTTGGTGGTGTAAGTAGGTATCTATTGGGCATACCTACACATCTGAGGATTCAACGCACTTTTATAATGTGTAAGTACAGTCACGAGAAAAAATATGTATACAATAACAAAAGTGCTAAATCGATTTCCTCCTAAACTACTCATAGAACCGAAAAGACCGCTTTAGCCCTTTTCAACCAACTTTAAAAAACGGAGAAGGTTCTCAATTCGACTGTTTTTTTAATGTTTCAGAATTTTCGACTGGGTGAACCGATTTTGATGATTCTTTTTTTATTCCAAAGCTGTTGCTTGCATCTTTTGTGCTTCCAGTTTGGTCCTTATAAGTTTTTTGGAGCCGATTTGTTTTTTGTTTAAAAATAATTTATGTAAGTGTTTATATGGCTGTGCAATGCATGAATTTTAAACATTTATTTTTATACTGAACTCATAAGTAATTATTTAATAATTACTTCTGTAATTGAATGTAATTAACTAAGTGTTTGTTACTTCTTTTTAAGAGGACCGGTAGTTTTTGAAGTGCTGCAGTTTTAATGATTGCTATCATAATGTTAGTGACGTCCACGTTCAGCTTTCCGGGTTTATATTAAAATCCACGAAAATACTAATCAAATCAAAAAACTATTTATTCGAAAAGGCTTAGGTTAGCCAACCAAATTAGCATTATCTAAATGTCGTGATCTTGACAATACTTATTCAGAGAAATATTCTGATCGTAAGGTCAACATGTACTTTTTAATAAAATTTATTACGTTAAAGAAGGACGCTGAATAGAATGGGTACCTATGTAAATCATAACTGGGCAGAAATCCAAACACCTAGTAATTATCACTTTGTCGGGCAATCCAGGACCTCACGACCAGCAGCTACATTTTTAACCACAAGGTACAGACTGTTGAGGTAGTTATGTAGATTTATTTCGGCAACATAACCTTTTCATATCCATGTGCGGATCAGAAATTGATTTTGTTATTTGCTTTTGGAAATTATCTTGACAAAACCTGTATTTCTATAAAGACTTCACCTTCTCCTTAGAAGGATATGAAGTTTGCCAATCCGCGCTACGCCGCAGTATGGTACTATGACCTCATTCTTCTCCTTTTCTTTATACAAATTATATAAAAGATCGGTGATTACCGTGACCCATAGAAAAATATAGGTATAATAACTTACATTAATAGGTATATGTATAATTTGATCAACTCGCAGCGAGGTGTTACAAATGTTGATAAAATCTTACAGTAGATAACCACCATTAAGTAGTTTTAGGCCTTGTAGTATTGTAATTTGTACTTATTGGCCAAACATTTTTCTTTTCTTGTTTTTATTTTTTTTCTTTTCTTTCTATATATCTAATTATCTATATATATATTTAACGACACAGCATAGACATTCAGAACTAGTAGTATTAGGGAAATGTAAGAAAAACCCTTTCGAAAGAAGAGTGTTAGTGCATTTGAGTAGACTAGTTCTAACCGACGACATTCTAACATTTATGTTAGTAGGTATGCTTGGCGCCAGTGGCTTTGCCCGCGCTGTTTGGGTATTTCTTATAAATTATAGCTTTTGTTACTTGGTAAAGATGTAGTTTTCTAATGATGAAAGAATTTTTCAAATCGGTCCCTGGGCTTAGCCAAGTTGCAATCTAACCACGTTCGGATCGACGAACGAAGAGAAACAAAATGTTTGGGAATGAAAATTGTAACTTGTAACAAGTACAACTTGGGTTAGACCCAGAGTACTTTCGGATCCTATTAAATGTAAACAAACAATCAATCAAATCTTTCCTCTTTATAATATTATTATAGAAGTATTGATAAATGCACCATACGATCCGACGCACGGTAATAACATATCAACATTCTGTGTACGCCAAATGGAACACTCAAAGCTGCCACAGCAAGACTCGTCAAAAAGCTTCTTTTAAAAATGCTTGTGCAAAACCTTTATTTTATTAATATCATTGTTTAAATGATAAGTAATGAAAAGTACAAAAAACAATATCACATAAATAATACCATGCACGTATTTAGGTATAAATTTGAGTCAGTTTCACTGATTTTGACTTTGCGGTAAATACTTAAGGTTATAAGTTATTATGACGCGTGTGTGTTTTAGTTGTTTGTATGTACGTATTATATTAGAGTCAGAGTTGAGTTGTTGATGAGAGTTGATTCGTTGTATAATGTAGGTACATATGTAATTGAATATAAGGTACTACATAGTACGCTAAGAATCAACTTTGAAAGGGTAACTGCAATTCAAGTAGTTACTGCGAAAAAATACCTTCTACTTACTTATTAATTGGTCGCTTTCATGCATAACATTATTACTAACTTTAGTCGCATAAGAAATGAATGGAAAGTAACAGCACGTTGTAGAACTGTGTTATCACTAATAAACCGACAGTTTTACAATAATTTACTTCTGATGAACAGGTCCTCTGTGAAGTTATGTGACTAAACGTTAATCAACACGCGTTTAATTTATTGATATTGTAAACAATAATATGAATGAATATTCATAATAATAAGCACACTTAATATAAAATTTACATATATAATGTAATTGTAATTGATTAGTGTAAAAAATACCAAGCAACAAAAACCCAAAAAGGGTTTCGGCAAAATGCAGCTCTTAAGTATTTACGACTTCTTGAAAAAAAAAGAAGCTACATCTTTCCTTAAGAATAAATAAATTGAATGTTGGGTTTATTTCTATTTTTAGTAGGACATTTCAAGAAGTTATAGATTAGGTATAAGTTATTTTTTCCTACTAATATTGGTTATAGTTACACTAGCTTGTAAGTATAACTTTTTTAAATAAAGTAAAATATATGCAGTAGATATGCATAAAAGAAATCAATTTGTTACATTGTGGCTTTGGGAACAGTCGCCGCATGCCTCCCAATGCGTGTCGGGATGGAAAACTACAAGGAGGTCGTTAACCCCGAGGGAGACATTATGTGCAATCACGAAACCAATCACTTTTTTTCCGTTAAACGTTAATTTCCAAAATTATTCTTGCTAACTTTGCAGTCGGTAATCAAGGACAAGAAGTTCGACAACCTGTTTGAGATTGACCCAAGACGTAAACGACTTCAGAATAATATACAGGCTATATAATATTATTATAAAATGTTTATCAAGAGTGCATCCTCGAACGAAACTAATAATCACCTTGCCTTTGATCCTTGTAATCAAACAATATGTCCGATGTTTATGTATTTGATCTTAATGATAACAACACATTAAAATAAATGATGTAATGTAGTGCCAGAGTTGCTCATCGAGAGTGTCTCATTAAGAGGTTGTTTTAATTAGATATTTAGTTTTGCAACCGATATCTCGGCGGAAGTCAACAATACTAATTATTGTATCGTTTTTAATTCTAGCATGCCACGGCGACAACGCGACAAGTACAAGAGCGAGGAGGTATTTCAAAACGTAGCAAAAAGAAGTCGATATGCGCGTATATTTTACGGAAACTGCCTCGGTGTAATGTGTACAGGAACATTTCCTGGGATACACAAACGAGGACAAACGTCTTTAATTGACTTTTAAATATGTATTGAAATCGTTATTGATTAACTCGAACTACCTACTTATCCGGAAATGCAGTACCTGCCTACCTACCTACTAAGAAATGCTTTTATAAACATTTTCATACCTTTAAATAGCATTATACTTAATAACTTACTAATAAGGATAATTAAATCTAGCAGATAGTTTTCTATGGGATAAATATATAAATTAGTATACCTACCTAGTGTATTCATCGATTTAAAAATCATCGGATGGAAAAAATTACAACTTAGTACTACTTAATATACATACAATTAATTTGTTATGATTTATTTGCAAATATTTTAATATTTAGTTATGTTGAACTAAGCATTTATTAGGTATCCGTAACGATCAGAAAAATATGAACACTTACTTTTGTGTGAGGTTCAATCTAGGGATGTCTCAAAAGAGGTCACACAAATGGCGAGGACTAGAGAGTGGCGAGCGGTCGCACCGTTTGCAGCAGCGCTCAGCGCCGCGCTCCAACACGAATTGACAAACAGAGGCACGTGTGTAAGTATATAGACACCGACTCTCCTCTCAGACTGACGACACTGTGACGTATAAAAAACGTCAAAAGTTCAAATACACCATCAACATACGTATCTCCATCTAACCATTTTTTTAAACATAGGAAAACTAGTGTGGGTAAATAATTGACCTGTCGGAATTTTGAAAAGATATTAATTAAACTAAACAATATAAAAAAATATAAAAACCGACTTTAGTTTTATTTGTAACAACATTATTATTATAATGTTACTGGGAATATCAGAAACTAGTCGTTCTTTGTGGCATTTGAGTCCCTCTATTCAGAAGTTTTAGCTAAAATACCTCTAAGTACAAACCCTGGGTTTTTAAAAAAACGTCGCCTCATACTACTTGTCCTGTATGTATCGAAGAAACACAAATTTCACAAAATATAAATAAAATATGTATGTAAAAGCACCCACACGAAAAATTTACAGTTTACTACTGGTAGACCTTTTTCGTGCGGGGACATTTCTTTCGTGTGGAGATAGAATCCACAACCCGTGGCACAGAAGCCGGTCACTGCGGCCTCGCCTGGTAAACATCAAGGTGCATCTACAGGTAAACTGTGTTTTATAGCTGGTTAAAAACTGACTGTTAACAGTTTTCAGACTGAGTGATAAAACAAGTAAGTACTCCCATCCAAACTGGTCGTACAACAACAATAAAAAAAGATAGAACCTGCGTATTCAACTATTTGTGCACTGCCTTTAATCTTTTCGTTATGTAATTTTAAGTTTTTTACCGTTTTCGTTTTCGTTATGTATGTATGTCTGTTGCATGTCCGCTGGTAACTACTCAACGGCTCAACCGATTTAGATAAATGATACGACATTGATTCGTCTTGATGGCACGAGTATCACTGGGTACATGAAATTCTAAAAAAATCAAAATGGCTGACTTTAGGTGATTTTGAAAAGCATCTTTATGTGTACCTATAATTTTTCTTTTCAAATGATCATTTATGTTTGTGTTTATGTTTTTTCCAACATTCAAGGTTTGTTTTTGGATTTTTATTTAGTACTTTTAACGCAGTCGGGTTTTTTCGATCATTGAATATTTTTTGTTTTTTTTCCCCCTTATAATTATGTATTTCAGCGTTCATTACAATAGTGACGAGTCTTTCATTCGGTATCAACGTCGAGTGGTAACAATTGTATACTCTTTGCTTAACTAATTCTGATGGGAAAATGGTATTAATTAGTACCTGTCAAGATCAGTAACTATTATTAATATTACTAGGTATGGCTATAACTGCAAGATTGGATCGAAGGTCTACCAAGGCTGTAACGGCCATAACGGTCCATAATGCCATTGTTCAGTTAATACTGATCTACTTACTTTTGCTTTCTTTATAATAGATATTTATTGTATTTTTTATATTTTTAGTTTAATTTTAGTATACTTAGGATACTTCGTTAATTATAGAAGTTAGTAGTCATTAGAGCCACACAGCACCTGACCCGCACTGCCTCGCCTAGTGCAGTTACTATTCTATAAATGGACTTCTATGGATAATTATGTGCTGACTACATCAGCTCTGTAGCATCACCAGATCGCCTCGGTTGTAAGCTGTCCACGCGTGGATGGCGAGTGGACCACTTTTTGGTACTTTATTATATTATAATTTTTGGGCTTTGCCCAAGAGAAAGAGGGATGCGCCTCTATATGCTAAAAAGCTATCTCTCTCTTACAACATAAAAATGATTGCGGTAACCTGTTTTTGAAAAGCTACGTACCTAAGGCTGATATTCAGAAATGAAACTCAACATGAACTTATGCTTCCGTATGTCAAATTTGTATGACAAATTGACATATGGGAGTCTAAGTTTATGCTTAGTTTCATATCTGAATATCAGCCTAAGTATATGTAATCTTAATTCGTAATATTAAAAACGTTAACCAGTTTCTGATAGGTTGTTTCATATACTGGTTATTTGCAACCGCAAATCTGTACTATATGTGTGTAACATTTAGAATTTTAGATGATCTAAAAGTAAAAAGTTCTGATCTAATAAAGATACAAGATATTTTTCTCTATGTTTATTTTTATTTATTAACATAGTCTCCTTGTAAGTCTACACACTTCTCCCAGCGACGCTGAATCATCTCAGATATAATATGATGGCCTCATGGCTCATTCTTTGACGAAAATCTCTGATTTTCGAGCGCAGTTTTACATTAGGGAACAAAAAGAAGTTACTGGCAGCTAGACCTGATGACTAAGATGGGTTAACTATTTCAAGCAATTCGAACCGTAATTCGCGGATAATCGCCAAGGCGAGCGTTGAGGTGTGAGACGAGGCGTTGTCTTTTGGTAATTTTTCAGCAACCTTCAGCTTATCAATTAATGATACGTCCGTTCGCTCGATACGTACATACGGTACGCTCTTGTAATGTTTTTTCCTGTGTGAAGATAATCGATTAAAACAACTCTAGAGACAATGAACGTTCGGCCCACGGCTATGTTTAAATTCAGCTATCGAAAAATTCACAGTGGTGAGTATAGTTCGCGCGGAACTAGTTGGCCGCGCCTTAGGTAGAGACGGGGTGAGGCGGCGGGTTATTGTGAACGAAAACAAGCTCCCGCACCCCTCCATCCCACCGTGCACATACCTAAGGCACGGTCAACTAGTTCCGCGCAGACTATAAATTATGGTGCAGAGTCCCCGTACACAGCATCTCTCTTATCTTTGTTCTCGTATGCGTATTGTTTTTTAAAAACAAACATCGATAGCTACTCGATTTCTTCCATTTTTACAAAAACACTCACATCGACGCATTTTTTACGGTTGTTAAAACAACAAGTGGCAAAAGATGCGCAATGAGTTTGTCTAGCTTTTATTGACGAGAAACTTTTCAGACCACCCTGTTGTATAGGTCTAATGTGACGTTATTTACTCCTCTTTCAAAATTAATGTAAAAACTTTTACTACTCTCTTAAACATAATAATAATCAAAATAGTCATTTTTTTATATTTTGTTATTGATTTGATTTTTGATAATTTAAAAATGGTTTTTACCTCATCGTTTATGATAATATTACGCACGTATGCGCCGTGCGAACCGGAAAATCCTTTAGAAAAACTTTAAGTATTCGTTTACAGACTGGTATTACTGGTTTTCGCCTACCAGCTAAGGTACTGTACATTACATGGGAATAACCTAATGCTTATTATCTGACTCTTGGGGAAATTTGTTAGGTATATTTCGAATTGGGACTGCCGAAAAAGCAAACTTTTCAGGCTATGGTAAAATTACCGCAGTAACCCACACAATTACATGTTTTACTGTACAATACCTTCACATTATATTAAAAAAAATAAAGTTAAAAGGTTAAATGTAGGCAAAGTAATTTAATATTAGGTGCACTAGCCCATCTTTTAAATGGCATTGACTACAATCAGCTTAACATACCTATACTAAATATGTAATGCAGATTCAATGCTTGTCGGGCTAGAATTTAGTATACATAACGATTTCCCAGTCGCATGGTCCATATTTATAACTCACGAAGTTTGTTTAGCTATTGTGTCTGCTTCGCTATTGTGTCAGACAATAGTCGTAGCTCGATGGTACGTCAATATGTGGGAAGAAGAAATACTCCTCCTAATCTTTTCCGTCTCTTTTGGGGTCGGCTTTTAATTCAACCAAATGTTGACGAATGTTTATTTGTACCATTGAGACGAATCTAATGACGTATTAGTAATCAAAATCGGTTGAGCCGTTGAGTAGCTACGAGCGAATATAGGAACGGGCATACATACATACATAAAGTTCAAACACAACCTCCTTGAACTTATCCATTGGAATAGAAAATAATTATCAACAATCATCATCAACCCATTATACGTCCCAATGCTGGGCATGGGTCTTCTCAAAATGAGGAGTATAGTCCACCACGCTGGCCTAGTGCGGGTTGGCACAGTATCCAAATTTTATCTTAGTACTTATAAGTACTTAATGGTATACCATTAAGGGCCTCATTCGCTATGTCTGTATAGACGCTATCCGCTAAATTCGTATAAAAAGTATTTTTATGCAATTATATGCCAAATAATTTAAGGGGAACTTACTAGGAAATGGTGAAACAGCCCCTAACTTAAGCTAACAAATAACTAAAGTAAGCAAGTGATTGCCCATCTATATGACCACTGGACTATTACCAAGGCAAATGTCTCAACTTCGAGTTCGAATCCAAGGCACTCAGGCTAACATTCAGAGACGACGCTCAGCGTAAAGTAAGGCTTCCGTATGTCAAATTTATATTACAATTTGACATACGGAAGCGTAAGTTAATGCTGAGTCTCTTCTCTGAATCTCAGCCTCAGACTTGTCGAAACCATGTGCGTGTTATTAATTATATTGATAGACACACAGTGTGTACGCAGTGCCTACGAGGTGATTACGTAGTAGCTACGCAGGGTCTACGCGGTGACTATGCGATGGCTACGCAGTCCCTACGAGGTGACTAAGCAGTGGCTACGCCATAGCTACACAGTAGCTACGCCGTAGCTACGTGGGTCTACGCGGTCACTACGCATTGTCTATGCGGCGACTACGTGAGCACTAGCGACGCGACCAATGGCAGATGCAGCGACGAACCAGGCAGCGCGCGGCTTGACGAGTAAAAAATTTTGATAGATTATTTAATGAAAAATGTATACAGAAACGTCTTTATTTAAGTAATTTTAAATCGATCATTTTTTATAAATGTCTAAATATTATCAGTAGTAGCAGGGAATGAAATCAAAAGATTGCGAGATGAAACTAAAATAGTATTTCTTTATTTTATAAAATTATCTATATTATACTATCTATATTATTATTATTATATTATCTATTATATGTAGGCATACTACGCATTCAAATTAGATATCGCAAGCTCGCAACCGCGTCAGCGTCAGTAGTCGCTCGCATGCGGCACGATCACTATAAAATTATTCTATGTACTCTGTGGGCACGCTACCCACTTGTCCACTTGTCTATTGGTTTCTTTGTCTATGCCGATACCATAGGCCGTTATCCGATAGATTACCTACTTTCCTCTATGGTTTTCTTTCATACTTGACAGTTTGACACTGTCTCGTTGTAATGTCGTTGTCATTGTCAGACTTGTCTGTTAACTGTTTGTCACTTTTCTCGTGGTCAGTCTTCGGATTATTTTTATTTAATAAAATACAACCACGTGTTTCTTAAAAAACGAAGTTTATCCATTATTCTTCGTGTTAGGTGTTCATAGATTGACACTTTTGATCCAGAAATAAGTTCAGAAATGGGTGTCATACAGAGAGTGAAGTAATAATACGTTCAGAGACAGTGTTTATTTTTCTAAACTAACATCAAACCTTACGATTGTGATATAATTTGCAGGAAACCTACAACTAGGAAAGGTAAAAAGGTTCTGCAATCTAAGGAGCCGAAACCTATTGAAGGACCCAAACAAGCCCTTTTCCTTCAGGGCCGAAGTCCTTCAGAACGCACACGGAAACTTTTGAAGGATATTTATGATTTGAAGAAGCCTGATGCAGCCTACCTTAGTCGTAAAAATGACTTTGTGCCTTTCGAAGATCCTACGCTCATTGAGAAGTAAGTACCTATGCTAACTGTAGGTACAAAGTTTGTTTGTAAAGCAATCAAAAACAGATGATGACAGATGACTATCCTTGACCAACATTTCTTTCAAATTTTGTTGTAGTGTTGTTTGTTTTATACCTTTTATTAGCTCATACTTTTGGGAATAACAGGGTCACTACAGCTGTATACTAGTTTCTATTATTGTGCTTGATATGTTGTTTGACAAGATTTTCACTAATTACAGGCTTTGCTACAAAAAAGAAGCAGCATTATTTGGTGTTGGTTCCCATACTAAGAAAAGGCCACACAACATAATACTTGGCCGCACTTTTGACTATGGCATCTTAGACATGATGGAACTTGGTGCCGATAATTACAAGGCAATGTCAGAGTTCCACAATATAAAAGTGCTGGCTGGTATTAAACCTTGCCTTGTTTTCAATGGACCTGCATGGGATTTGAATCCAGACTTGAAGCGCTTGAAATCTCTTTTCACAGACTTTTTTGTTAGAGAAAAGGTGTGTATGAAATATTCTACTTTTAACTATTTAGTTTAGTTTAGAAATGATCAGTAATGTACTTAACTTCACTGATAATTTATTTTAATACTTACCTACATTGTAATAGCTGCAACTTACTTAGGTACTTACTTGCTAAGGCTTATATTCAGAGACAAAACTAAGAGTAAACTTAAGCTTATGTCAAAATTGTAATACAAATTTGACATAAGGAAGCGTTAGTTGTCGTCTCCAAGACTGACCAAAGAAGAACAAAAATGAAAAAGTTAGAGGAGGTCTATGTGTCTCCAGGACATGCCAAGTTAGATATTAAATCTTACTTTATTGGACTTCTGTGGAAGGAATCATAGAATATAACTTACATAGAATATGCTTTAAATAGTCATGTAATATATTACTTTTAACTTTAAGTTAGTAAATTGTAAACCCAATTTCCACATTTATTCAAATCTGCAGATGTACACTTCCAGAGCTGTAACAACTATCTGCAGGCCTTTGAAATATTTGCTCTGAGCGGGAATTGGAAACCAACAGCCATTGTGTAGAACCTGATTATTAAACCACAACCCAATCAAACCAGTAAAATCCAGATTTACTAAACATTATTGTATTGTATTTTTTATTTTAGGTAGAATCAATCAGACTACAAGGATTGGAGCATGTCCTCAGTTTTACAGCAACTGAAGGGGGAGTTATATATTTTAGATCATACAAAATACAGTTGAAGAAGAGTGGCCAGAGGACACCTAGAATTGAGTTAGAGGAGATAGGTATGTAATGATAAGAATTATATTCAGGCAAAATACAAGTAGACTGTTTTTAAATATAAATTAAATGGTAGTTGGAAATCAGTCCTAACAATTCTGCTGAATAGTCAGATGTTTTTGTCAAAATCTTTGCATTTTAAATAAATAAATACACAACCATTTAAAAATAACAAGTAGATTCTATGGCAGTCATTTCACAAATTGATCCAAAGCAAAAATAGGAAGGTATTATTAGAAGAAAAACATTATTTTTACCTGACTGCCAGAGGAGAGTTATGTGTTTGACATGATTTATTGTGAAATATTCCAGGTCCTTCAATAGATTTCAAACTGAGGAGAACAAGATTAGGATCAGATGATCTGTTCAAGGAAGCCTGCAAGATTCCCAGAGAAAGCAAAACAATTCCCACGAAAAATATATCCAGGGATGCATTTGGTTCCAAGATGGGTCGCATCCATATGGGCAAACAGGATATCAACAGACTACAGACTCGCAAGATGAAGGGATTGAAAAAGACTCCAGAAGAAAAGAAGCAAATGCTAATGAAGAGAAAGAAGGAAAGAAAGGCGGCAAGGCAGGCCCAGAATGTAACTGCACAATAATAATATTATAATAAATGATGATTTCAACTTCAAATTACCTGTTTCTTCTATAGAAAACGTTGTTTATATATAACAACATACCACCAAGGTATGGCTGTAGCTGTATCCCAAAAATTAGGCAAGACTTGTTCTGAATGTATACCCACAATTGGTTGGTATATTTTAGGTTATGTACAGGGGAAACTGATAAGTAGCGTAGCTCACCTAGCATTTATTCATAGCTAAGTGCGCAGAAGTAACAAGTAACAAATTCATACACTCACGCCTTTTTCCCATAGGGGTCTAAAGAACGCCATTTGCTACGGATTCTTGGATATTTCTTTTGTTTCGTCCCCGTTCGTACCTTCTCGTCATACACACGTGCCGGTTGCGTGTTCCAAATAAGCACCTGAACTTCTTGGAGGACCTCGCCGATGAGACCGGTTTATGTCTTTCTAGGGCGGACCTTCCCGGCGCTACCGCTGACATTCGTCTTATAATTTCCTTTTGTTAGTCGCCTTTCATTCATTAAAAAACATTCATTCATAAAGCAAATTTATCTTTCCAAAAACTGCGAACTCATCAGTTCACAATATAAATAAAAAGGGGCTTACTACGACAATCGAATTTTGCCTCAAGGATAGAACGGTTTTCTATCAAGAAAGCGTTTCGGGACTCACGCGACTACGATCGATTTGATTTTGAGCGAAGGTTCCGATAATCCGCCGCGCATGTGGTGTTAACCTGTAATTAATTGTTACACTTGTAAATGTTACTCTAGTCATTAAATCAGAAATGTAAATAATGTAAACAATCGTTGGTCAACCTAAATAAATAAATGATTCGTTTCCATAACCGCGTAGTATAGCTAGTACCTATGTTGCTATCATCCTACAAATAGGTACCCTACTAGGTAATCCTCGCACACAATCATAAAGGTCACCCATCCACAGACAGATCTGGGCAAGCGCAGCTAAGCCTTGCAGATCGGTTTATTTATTACCTACGTGCGACGTTATTGAGTTTTGACCCAAACCTTCGACGACCGATTCTCGTAGTAGGCCCCCTGAATATCTGTTAAGTTAATTTAATTAAACTAAGTACTTATTTCATCATTAAAGCAGAGGTATTTTGTAGACAATTTATCAAGTGATGAACTTGAAAGATAAAGTACCTACCTACTTATGTGTATAATTATATGGTATTTAATGGTAGGTACAATAAATAGATTACGCCTACCATGGTTACCTCGGAGGCTCGGACGGGTCGGACAGAGTTTAGACGACTGTCTTCTTGTCTTAGGATAGAAGCAATATGGGATAGGATACCAATACAAAATCAATCTATTCTGATTGATTTTGTGTAGGAATTTACTTATTATACTAAAGACCCACACAGTAGTGATTATCACACTTATACGTCGTCTATTGATAAAGTAGGTACAGTTCTCGCCAAACTTATTGTCCGGGTTGAAGTTAAAAATCGGAGAAAGAAAAATATTAGATTGTAATCAATAAAATCCATTTTTTTTCTTTCTCCGTTTTTTACAGCCGGGTTAAAGTTAGCTCGTGCCAACTTCAATCCGGACAATAAGTTTGGCGAGAACTATAAGTGAGTGGTTACGAACACTTTAGTTAAGTAATTTCCAGGCGTAATGTAGTTACTCGTAGGTAGGTATAGGTAATGTTTACCAACAAAATAGGTACGTTAGGGTCTCCTCATACGTACCGCCGGGGTCGCGGAAGAATGTCAACACGTTCCCGCACCCCGGCTGAATGGTGATGAGGGGAACACCCGTCTGGTTTTAGTGGGTATACGTCCTTTTCAGGATGGAGTCCCACACGCCGCGCCGCCTTCCCCAGGGCGGCGTGACGTTGCATAAAGCATTTCCAGACGCAAAAAAAGGGTCTCCTCATACGTATGCTCGGAAAAGCCAAGGCAACCTGCCGTATGACCGTCGACCGACGTCGTCGATGTCGTTAATATCCGTATGTCGTCAACAAAGAGCTTTTCCGATCGGTCTACTCTAAGCTGATTTTGTCCATAGTTGTGGGAAGATCCTCATTGTATTGTGTTTATGGGGCCGATCAATGGTCGAGTGAGCTACTTATAAACATGCGGTGAATATTATGAGCATTACGGCGCAGCGGTGGTTTTTACTTTGGTTTGTTGTTTACGATAGGTACAGAGACTGGGCTGCAGTTGTTTTTTATCTATTAAAGATACCTAAATGTGTACTATATACATATAGAACGGAATCTTCAAAATCATTATCTATGGTGTCTTAAATAAATACCTAAGCATTTACCTATATTTTTTGTGTTTCCGTCGCTTTATTCACTAAGCTACCGAGGCCACTGGCCACTGCGGCCACTGCCCATAGTCCCATACCAGCGCTATGACCGATTATTAGTTACGTTGTTAGAACTACAAAACCGTAGTAAGTAGTTCCAGCTTCCAGCTGTATTATAATTACACATTACATTTCAACAATTTCAAAATTTACGCTCGTTAAAAATGTAGAATATGACGACGTCTGTGGTCTAGTGGTTCGAGTACCGGACTGCTGATCACGAAGTCGTGGGTTCGATTCCCACAGGACACAAACATTTATTGTGCTTAACTAAAGTGTTTGGGTTTATCTGGGTGTTTCTTATGTATTATAAGTATGTATTAAAAAAAAGTATATAAGTATTATATCCATTGTCTAGTACCCATAGTACAAGCTCTGCTTAGTTTGGGACTAGATGGTGCTGTGTAAAAATGTCCCAGAATATTTATAAAAAAAAAAGAATTCTACTGCTTAAGTAGGTATAGTTTTATAAGCACAGCTAGGTATGTGAGTACCTACCTACTTTTTAACGAATGCAACCACCGTATTATACTTAGTTACCTCCAAAAGATAAGGTTTACTGCTTGTGTTTACTTACCTATATTCCGAACTTAATGATTATTCGTAGCCTTATATTTGTATTTAACCTACCTACCATTAATTATGTTTGATGTGAATTTACATAAATTGCTTTGTGTAAATAAAAGATGTACTTATACATACACAGTACCTACATATTTTTATCATCTAATGTTGTTTAAAGATCAGTAGAGGTTAATTGTTTATATTAATAGTGAGACGAGCGTAAAAGGGTCTGATTTGATGATTTGCTTCTGCGCCAAAGGATTCGATTCCCGCATAGGATAAAAGACGCACAACTTCTATAAGCTACAAAAACAGTTGTCATTACCCTGAGTCTGTGATATTTGTGATGACAAATGAATGCCTGCTGACTACGGTCGGTCGTGTTAAAAACGGCTTTACAAACGTCGCCTTACAGCTGTAGGTACGTTGCTTAATTGCTTACCTACCTACTCATTTACACAGATAACTTAATTGATAATATTATGTCTTTATTATGTATTACGAGTTCGTGACGACCTTAATGTGATTCAATATGATTTCTACTATTAGGCAAATTACTGCTTGCGACCTATAAAATATATAATAAAAATACTATTAAAATATCTGTGTGTTCGCGGTTATTTTTACATAATAACGGTTTTTCTGACAGTAGGTAAGTGGTAAAGCAGTTCTTCTATTTAAAAAGGTCTGTTTTTGGTATTACCCAATATACTAAACACATTCCGCTGAGGGTTGTACACTTGTCCAGGCCTTGGTTCGATTTCCAGGTCGAGTTCTCGCGTAAATATATTAGGTTTTCAGTGGAATTGTCAGTAGCAGTTCAGAGATATTGTATTAGTACACCCACAGTTCCAAGGTATGTTTAGGTGCCTTGTAATAGAGAGCGCCTATTGCATTCGGATATAAATCCAAACACCGAGCTGCTACTCAGAATTTCATAGAAAAACTCATTAACACTTGCTCGACCTGGGAACTCCTGCTCGAACTGTTTTAATCGAACCCTGGACCTCGAGCATAACAGTCGCGCTTTGGACCACTAGACTCACGAGGCAGGTAGTTTAGTGAGTGTCTCAAGTGTGTGTACGCACATTAGTACCTACTAGTTTGCCTACCCCATCGGTGATACAAGCGTGATTATAGTAATGCCATGTTCTTGTATAGCGTGACGGGTTAAATCATTTGATAAATTTAATAAACATTGCCATTTAAATTCGAATCTAAATGCTAATCAATTTTATGATAAATTACAGTAATATAAATAACACGTTTCAACTTAGTCCGATGTTGAACAAAAAGTAAATAATATGTTACGAATATTTTAAGTAGATAGATGATTATCGTGATACCTGCTGTGAAATATATGTCAGATTTACACTTATGACAACCGATTAAAATGGACTTGTGTGAAGTTGTGTGCGTAAATCAGTCAGGCTTAGGGTATGTGTTAAGATGGTAATATACACATACCCTAAGCCTGACTTTACGTTTGGGTTCAAAATATGCTGGAATTACATGATATTGGACATTACAAATGACAGTTTTATATAATAGTAATAGTACATTATAGTATAGACAAAAAATACTTATAAGTTTTTCTGTTATTAACTTATTACTTAAGTAGGAACCTACCTGTAGTCTAGTGTAATTGGGTTTTTCTATGAAATTCTCAGTTCCAATACGTAATGTCATATGGCATTAAAGACCCGGTTAAGTCCGCCTTATGTGCTAGTGTACATAAAAGTATAAATGAAGGCACAAATCTAAACTACGTGTTACTGGTTATTGGCAATAGCAATAGGCTTGCCGCTATCAGGTAGGTACCTAAACCTTCCATTAATAGACCTTACAGGGAATACATGCGTGTGCTTGCCGTCTCTAGTAAGGCCTAAGTACCAAACAGTACTTACCTACCTAGCTGACACGATGAGAATGAATGAAGATTAGGTTATAGTTTTTAAAGTTACTGCAACATTTTGCTCTTGTTTGATAAAATCCTTTATGTGAAGTTTTCCAGACAACAATAAATAATTTATGTGAAAATAATTCATGTGATAAAATCTTCCTGAACATGCTACCACAGGTAAGTTGTCTGTCTACACTAATATTATAAAGAGGCAGGATTTGATTTTATGTTTGTTTATAGTTTGTTGTATGTTTTTTTATATTTATTGGTTTGTTAACATTTAACAAAATTTACTCGATCGATTTTAAAAATTTTCTTTCTCCTTCAGTAAGCTACATCTTAACCGAGTAACATAGGCTATAATTTATAATAAATACCCAAACAACGCGGGCGAAGTCGCTGGCGGGAAGCTAGGAAGTATTTCAAAGAAGTAAGTTCAATTATGTTTACCTATAATAAACCATTTTTACCCGACTGCCGAAGGAGGACGGTTATGTGTTTAACGCGTATGTATGTATGTATGTATGTCCGTTCCTATGTCCGGTCGTAACTACTCAACGGCTCAACCGAATTAGATAAATGACACCTCATTAGATTCGTCTTGATGGCACGACTGTCACTGGGTACATGAAATTTAAAAAAAAACAATATGGCGGATTTTATACGCTTTAATGTGCGAACTGTTTTTGAAAATGATCCTTAGTTGTATCAATTTATATTTTAAATCATCATTTAGGATCTATCTAGTGATTCTATGATGATTTATAAACTAAAAAGTTGTTCAAGTGGGACAAGTTGTTCGTTCATAAACAAAATTGTTTGTTTTGCTTGTCCCGCCTGCAATACATTTTCCAACATCACAGAGCTTGTTTTTAGATTTTTAGTTAGTAGTTTTCACGCAGTCGGGTTTTTTGTTTCTTTTAATAATTTAATTTACTCTATAACGTTGTAGCATTTCTACTTTGTTAGGCACAAGAAATGTCCTAGCCAAGCTACGGATTTAAAAAAGAAATGTAGATAAATATATACTTATCTACATTTTCAAAAGCTCTATAGGAGTAGGTCAAAGTATTACAGTCCTATTTCCTTAGGTAGGTAGTGTATGTACTCACATATAATTTAATTTTTCCTTCCTGTTTCCGTAAACCGAACATTATCACTATCTTCGTGCTATTTTAACTGCCACAGAAAATTTAGACTGCGAAGTAAAATGCCATAATTACATGAGATCAAGTGTAAACCTCCAGTGTACGGAAGGTGTCAAGTTCCTTTTACTTCCGACCACGACAAAAAGTACTGTGTTTTATTTAGCTAGATCTTAAAATTTGTTAAAGCTATAAATCTTATTAAAATCTGTTAACCAGTTTTTGGGTTGAACGCAATACATTATATTAATTACCTATAAAGTGTCATTGGTAACACGAGTAAAAACGGGCAGGCCGCCGAAAATTATTTTATTATTCGCATTATTTTATAAACATCGCATAAGTACCGCATATACATTGAAATATGTAAGAAATTGTTCTTGTTTATGAGTAAAATCAGATAATTCAACAAGCGATCTACGCAATCCAATCTAGTTTATGAGATCGATTAATTAAATGTTAGCGTAACATACAATTAACGTGTCTATCTACGTATTGTGCTCGCAGAACCTGTTTTCTTCAAGAAAATGTGTATATGTATTTATACGTAATTTAAAATGGTCTATACATAATAGGTTTTATTAATTTATTGATAGAGATTTTGAGTCGATAAATAATAAATGTAATATTTTATTTTTTGTACCTGTCAAATATCTTAACATTATTTTACCGCATTGAGAAAACCCACTAAAAGGTAATTCCTCTGTGTAATATTTTATACTTTAATTAATAATGAGCTGGATTTAAATAAATTTATCACGTACTTATTTTATGCAATCAAGATAAAAAAGCCTAAATGATTGCTCTCAGTTTAATTTCACGCTTATTATTATCAAATTAAAATCTAATCTGTGAATGATTAATTTTGCATGTTAATGACCTGTTGATAGTTATGCCTTCATTGTTTAGGTTCAACTCCCAGGTCAGGTCATGGGCGAAATGCAGTTCTCAGACTACAAGGTATACCTACCTACATTGAGTCAAAACAATTAATGTGCTAGAACAATTGTTTATGCATGAATGGAGATCTTAATTGCGGATAAAATAACTTGTTTAAGTAATTATTGACACCCCTGTTGTCATTGTTGACACCTAAAATGTTTGAAAACATTATAAAGTGCTAAATTTATTTAATTAGCGGTGATCCACGAACATTGTTCTACATAAAAAAAAAAAAAAATTTAAATTTCAAATTTCTTTTATTATTTTATAAAGGGAATATTTACATTGAGGAAAGGGACTAAGCGCTAACCTTAACTAGATTAAAATAACTTAAATCTATGTAGGTCTCAGACACGAGCTGCCTACAACCCTATCTACGTATTAACAGTAAAAGTGCTTTTTTAATGTTTTTAATGTTACAATATTATCTTAAAAGTATAACCAGGAAAGCTGGGAAAACCTGGTTTATAACAATGGAGTACTTAACCTAACTTACTTTTTAACTTACAAGATAGTGACTAGGGTGGGTAAATACATACATAGATAGATAAGAGTATATACATATATGTATATATGATAAGGAATATTTACAGTCTATTTACAAATCAGATGCCTGGGATAGGGGTGGGTGTCGGCCCGGGGGGGGGTTGGCGGGGGAGGGGTGTGGGCCAGGGGGGTAAGGGAGGGGGTAAGGGGGGGGGGGGGGTAAGGGGAGGGGGGGGACTGACCGATTTGTCAGTGACTATTTTTACAAATAATTTCTTAGGATAACTTAACTAAACCAACTAACCATTGGTTTTACATTATTTATTTACATGTTTCCTACTATAGGTTGAAAGAACTTAGTGTGTTCATGAGTCTAGCGATATGTACCGGTGGTGGGGTAGCGGGTGTTTGTACCGTGTTTTACTGATTGAATATTCAGAGAGGTTTCTCCGTCGGCACGTCGCCCGGAGGGCGGGGTTTATGCCGCCTTTGAGGCGACGTAGCCTACGGTAGAAACCTTCGCTGGATTCTTGTATGTATTGAGTAAGCAGAGGGAGTTTGTTTTTGAACTGTAATCTAGTCAGGTTAGTTCGCGGGTGCGTCCGGTATATCGCGCGGACTGCTCTATTCTGAATGACTTGTAATTTACTATAATTAACTTTACTTGTTATGTTCCATACCGGACATGCATATGTTAGTATAGGTCGTATGTATGACTGGTATAGTGTGCGTTTATTTTGGGCGCTAACTTTAGAGTTTTTATTGAGGAGGGGCCTTAGTAGTTGTAAGGCGACTAAGGCTTTGGAACGCGCGTGCATAACGTGTTGGTTCCAAGTTAGACGTTTGTCGAGGACGAGCCCTAGGTATTTAACTTGGGAGCTCCACTCTATTTGGTGGCCATTTATGTTAAGTTTAGGGATAGTATTCTTGGGTCTTTTCCAAGAGAAGGTAATGGCTTCCGTTTTGGACGCATTGATTTTTAATTTCCATTTTTGGAAATATTTTGAAGATAACACTAGGGCTTTGTTTAGATTGGATATTATAGCTCTATGGCTTTTGCCACTAGCGAGGTAGGCAGTGTCGTCGGCGTATAGCGCGAGTGTGGTGTTGGGGGGCTTGGGTATGTCATTGATAAATAGGGAGAACATTCTGGGGGCGATCAATGACCCCTGCGGTACGCCGGCGGCTATGGGGTGGGCAGGTGAGAGGTCATTTTTGACTCTTACTTTTAAAAATCTATTCGTCAGGAATGATTGTATTATTTTGCAGTATTCGTAAGGAATGTCTGCTTGAAATAGTTTATGGATTAGACCTTGGTGCCAGACCGTATCGAAGGCTTTTTCAAGGTCGAGTAGTACCATACCAGTCTGGTGTCTGAGGTTAAAGTTGTGTGTGATGTATTCGGTGACCCGTGCCAGTTGGTGTGAGGTTGCATGGGACTGTCTAAAACCAAATTGTTCATTTGGTAGGCAAGATTCTAATTGTGAGTTGATTCTATTGTTTATTAGCGATTCTAATACTTTACTCATCGTACAGAGTAAGCTTATAGGTCTGTAACTAGCGGGGGACATTGTTCTACATCAAGTTCAACTAAATATATATAGAGAATACCTTTATTTTTCCTGTAGCCCTGTAGAGACTCAAGAAGATCCGTATGAATGTATCACATCAAATACCATTTGTATTACCTTTATCTTTGTATTGATTGATGATATTGAGCATTCTCGAGAGACTATATTATGTTCGTCCGGCCACCCAAGGCCGTTGGCCCCTATCAACCTGATGTCAAAATTTAACAATATTTATAGACCTAATTATCATATTATTATATACACAAGTGAGGTTAGAAATGTCTGATTTTTCTGGCTCTTTAGTAAACTTATCCCGCTTTAATTTGTCCCGCGGGTCCTGACGAGCAGACAGAACCGGGAAACTGGTCCCGTTGACCAATTTTATTATTTGTCCAGTCAAAAGTTTTATAGGTCACTGTATGATTTGCGATCTAATCATTGATACCAGAGGTGTACCAATAGTTTTCTGCACAAATCCAAAATAAAAGTTTATGGCAGACAATAGAAAAACCACCTATTATCACTACCCTTTTTATGGGCATGGTTCTTCATTGAATTGAAAGTCTTTAACTTTAAGTTAACTAAAAACTTAGGATTGAAACGTAACAGGTAGGTGAACTATATATGAGACATATAATTATTATGTCTCATGTCTACCCTAACCTGTTTGAAATACTAATATGAAATTTGTCAGACAAACACGTTTTAAGTTTTTTAAACTATGAGAATTTGCGACGAAAAATCAAGTTTCGTTAGGAGTGACCAACACAAAAAAGCCCCTATTTATGATAGGTACCTACCGCCTATGACACTGAGGTACTTGTAGATCGCAGTATGAATGCTAAAATGAAACGATTGACATTCAAGAATACCTTAAGCTCACTACGACCATTTGGGATAATTTTATGCGTGATATATGGTGTCAGGAATAGAAACGCTTGCGTTTATAGAACATTCAAATAATCCCAGATAAATCGTAAAATGCACCTGTGCGAAACAATGACCGTTTAATTTTAATATTTCAAACTAAATTAGGTATTGTATTGTTAGGATAATTTTATTGTGAATACGATATAAGTAAGGCGATGTGTAGGTTTGTATATAAAAAAACATATTAGTACCATGAAATAAGAATGATCCCATATATCGTTTCGAGAGATATTTTCAAACTTCACTACCTATAGACTAGTTAATTTAATAACTATCCTCATGGTGTTACCGACGTTGATCACGTTTTTCCCAATACCTAGAGAATTTCCGTAAATCTCGGTCGACGCCTACTTACCTACATCTTATAAAAAACCTACCTGCGAAATATCAAGTTTGTAGGTTTTATGGTTTCTGAGATTTTGTTGTAATTAGTGTCTGAGTTGATGTACGAGTATATTCGTTAATTCTTTCCTGATTACTAATAAGTTCAATTCGTTCCAGACGGTTTCCTTTTAGCAGAGCGATGGTCATCCAAGCATTTGTTGGAGGTGGGTGTATGATGATAAGTATCTCGCCATCATTGTTTGTTGGTAGACAGTCTATTTCTGTTAGACATTAGTATTAGTTGGTAAAAAAATTATGTCAGTAAAACCATTGTGTAAATTTTTTTACGCATCTATTTTCTAAATCTTTGGATGTAGTAGATACCAGATTTTGCCACGCGGGATAGTTGACACCATATAGTTAGAGTGTTCCTCCTACGCTATGTATGGTCGGGGATTCACTCCGCATTTCCCGCTATGTGGTTTGATGCCATAGTGCTGTTTACGAGCTGATAAAGCATGACGGAATGGAAGAATGTACATTTAAAAGAAATAATGGTACCTTTCCGCTGTGAATCAGTGTCATAAAAATAGAATAAGTACTAAGGATGATGAAATTTATTCTAGCCAGAACTACTTGGGGAAAGTAAATAACGATTTACTTACCTCCTTCTTGATGCAGGTATCTTCCCATGATATGTGTCGCTGATATGTTAATAGCGCTCAGGGATTTGGTATTATTAACATATTATATGAATTTGTTTACAAGCTAATAGGTACCAAGGAAAGATGTAGAGGAAGAATACAAATTTAATAAAGTAATTTGTATCTTTCCGTCGTGAATCATTGGTTGAATTCAATCTTATAAAAATAGAATAAGTACGTACTATTTGTTGTTGAGGATGTTAAATAATAATGTAATTTTTTCCGAGAAGAATTAGATCTCTTATCTAACCTGAATTCGGCGACAATGCGTCCTTGTGAGCTGCACGCTCTTAGGAGACAGTAGAAGATTAAAGACAGTAAAATGGTTCGTTAAAACAATGTCTGCGGTAACTGTAAATATATAAGCTAACTAAATAAGCAATTTATAAAGAAAATTGGTCGAGTATAAGTTGGAAGTTGGAAAAATGGGGGAAATATCGGTGCGGGGGAAAAAAGGTGGAGCACCCTGCCCCTGTGAATTAAAGTAAAGCGACAAAGGACAATAGTTAATTGTTAGGTACTATAAATAAAGGTCGCTATAAATAACGAATTAGCCCAATTAGCTATCCTTTCGCCTATCCATTTTAACTGAGACCTTTTTATAGATTAGATCTACATTCACTATTGTATCTCAGCTCAGTAGGTAGGTATATCAGGCTTATTAAAACGCGTAGTTAAACCTTAGAATATTATCGGTAAGGTAACGAGTCAGAGTTGGAATCTCAAATCCGGTATTTGACTTATGGAATATTCATGACAGGCAGTAATAACTCATCTATGATCAATTAGCAGACACAACAGAAAGTGAGGGTCGTTACCATTTGAAACTTTACATCTTTATTAATCACACTTTTATTCATTCAACCGAGATAGTAGGTAGGTACAACATCTTTTCTGCATATAGGACAATACCTACATGTTTCTTTAATAATTTAATAAAGTTTTGGCGTTGTAATGTTGGCAGTGATTTTTGTTGCCGACAGTACATCGCTTCTCGATTTGCCAGCAAACAAATTATTAAACTATTCAGCACGTAGTACAAAGTTTGTAGGTAGTTCGCAAATGTGTTCGCCTCGGTACCGAATATTATTAATGTTAGCTGTTAGTTCGATTACATTGTTTTGATCATAGCTGACTGCCATTTTTGGATAAAACAGTGTTATCGGGTTTTTCCTGTAATATAAAATTGACACGGAACTTCGGAGTTTAAATTTAAGCCCACTTAAAAAATAGCAATCATAGATCGGCATGGTTACCGCTCTTTCGGGGAGGCCTACGTTCAGCAATATACGGCAATAGGCTGATATATAAGCATAATAGCATCCACCATTAAATTTTATCAAGTCAATCAATTAAATAGAGGTGCCATCGAACTCTGCCCAACCAGACCTCATGCTCGGGGCAGGGGTGATGGTGTGTTAAGTTATACCTACATATATAACATGCATACGTTACACATCATACTAATACATTATACATACAACTAATTTTAAAGGTAGCCACTGGATGTTTTGTTTTAAACCAAGACAATGTTTTTCTTTCATTCGAAATTTTACTGTTTTCTTATTCAAAAAGTTTACTGTAATTAATACACAACAAGTTTGTTTCTGGTACCTATTTAGCATTTAATTTCAGTTGATCTTATTTGCACATGATGTGGTCTCCTATGATATGGACACATCCTAATTGTGCTATAAGTAATACATAGCATGTAAGGTGTATTCTTTGTTGGAGATCCTGATAAAGTAAAATTAATACTCCTATTATTTTCGTTTTGAACCAAATATTCGTGGGTGCTTAAAATATGAATACCAGCCTTAACTTTACTAATTATCAGTACCGAAGTTGTTAAATATGTCTTAGCATATTGTCTCATTGCGATGTAAATAAAGGAAATTACATATCGCGCAATTACGAATTTATTAGGTTGATCCAAATTCGACTTGTCTTCAAAATAAAATAAATTCTTGAAATATACGTTTACAACGTTCTCAAAAAAGGCAAGGTTAAAAGCACCCTAAAGCGACGAGCATCCATGGGGAGGTTAATGAACATAGACGAAGCGAAAATGGTGTGCCAGGATTGTAGCAAGTGGAAGTCTCTGCCTATGCCTATAGGAAACAGGTGTGAAGTTATGAATAATCATTTATGCTTAGGTAAAATCCTGTCGTGCATTCGGGAAACTTCGCAACGTCTTTTCGTCAACTAAGTATACCACAGTGCCTCAAGACAAAAGTCTTCAACCAGTGTTGTGTTGTTACCAGTGATGACATATGGCACAGAGACGTGGTCACTCACTATGGGCCTCATAAGAAAGCTCAAGATCACTCAGCGAGCTATGGAGCGAGCTATGCTTGGTGTTTCTCTACGCGATCAAATCAGAGATGAGGAGATCCGTAGAAGAACCAAACTGACCAACATAGCTGAAAGGATTAGCAAGCTAAAGTGGCAGTGGGCGGGGCACATAGCCCGTAGAACTGATGGCCGCTGGGGCAGAAAGGTTCTCGAGCGGAGACCACGCACCGGAAAGTGCAGCGTGGGGCGGCCTCCCACGAGATGGACCGATGACCTGGTTAAGGTCGCTGGAAATCGTTGGATGCAGGTAGCATGCGTCTGGTCCCTGTGGAAGTCATTGGGGGGCCTTTGTTCAGCAGTGGATCTCTTTTGACTGACATGATAATAGATAGAAAATCCTGTCATAATTACTTAATTACAAATAAGCATAATAAGTAGCAAGAAATCATAGAACACTGCCTGCTATGCGTCACTACGGTCTACTACGTCACACTGACTCATATTGTTCTATAATTGTACAGCTTCTTGTTAAGATTAAGCGGCAATAGGACAGCCGGAGCGAGAAGTCGTGAGTCCGAAGCCCACCCGCTGACGTGAGAACTTCTCTCGACATAGGTTTAGTTGAGGTTGTGTTTATATTACAATATTAAACATGTTTTTCTTCTACTAAAAAGTATCTTTTCAGCATTTATCTTTGCAAAATAACATAAAAATATCATTTTCTAAATATTGTAGTGATCTTCATATGATGTGCACATGTTTTTATTTTTGTAATTCTTAATTAGTAACAAATCTGAATGAAGTCACATAATAATATATTTTAAACAATGCTGTGTACGGTTATAATTGGATTTCAGATTCGAAAATTGTATACTGTAAAGTTGCTTCATATATTATCTATCTAGTTATCTATTACTGTACGTATTAAATAATTAAATAATCGACATACATTTTTGTGTTTGCATATCTGACGCTAATCTCAAAGGTTTTTCTGTTTATTGAGGTTTCGTTTACTTTCAGTTAATTAAAATGGTTATAACATCATATATAACTTTTATCGGCAACTAGTTAAAAAATAGAATCCAAAAAACGTATCTCTAACTTTTCAAAATCCTGTGCGTACGGAAGGAACAAATTGTGAAGAAAGCTGCATGGAGCCTGAGAGATGTTCTCAACTGTACGTGTAGCCTTCTAACCCGTACTATGTTAGCGTTGATGACGAAGGATTGCTGACCTATACCAATATTTTATCTCGTGTCACTGTTGCATTCCATAAACTAGACTCCTTTAGATGGCAGTAAGTAAACATGCGATAAATGTTGTGTGCCCAATCTAGTTTAAAAATAACCTGTCATTGAGTAAAAACCAATTCAAGAAACGTAATTTATAAAATTATTGGTAGGTACATCTTAAGTTGGGTAATGGCTTCAATATCGACTCCAAAATAATAACGTAGTACTTAGTTCTGTAGCCTAGAATGTGTCGGTTTATAATGTTAAATATTTTGTAGCCGTCACTAATGATACCATCTCAGGGTATCGATTTGGTTCTAGGCCGATTGTTACTGGCAGCACGACCCAATAAATTAATCTTATATCTTATTATATATAAGTAATCAGCAGACCTATATTATTTTGAAATGCTCGAGAATGTAGCTCTTACCTACTTATTTTCTGACCTCTAGTTGACATGTTCCATGACATCAATCAAAACGAATTAAGTAACTTAAAAGATCGCTATTATAGTTACTTTCAGAAACTTGAAAACCCGACTTCCTTAAAGCCCTTTACTTTTAGTGTCATTCACCTTTACAATACGCACCTTACTATTGCTTTGTATTTGTATACAGGTTTACGCACTACTATGCAGTCAATAGATTGCAGAATATGTTCAATAATTTGCACTCCCTCTTAAAACTAATTAGTTATTTAGATTATTATGAAAATTGCATCAAAGCCTTATTGTAAATGCATAACGAATGTTTAATGCATAGCTTGCAGCGGTGTTGGTGTAGATATCAATGTTTGATTAAGTAATTATACTCGACAGAACTAATTTACGAGTTTAATTAATTGTCGAGGTTAGAGAAATGTAGGCGACTTTTTATGTAGATAGAAACAATAACAATTAACATTGTTGAACGGTGGTGTGCGAAGGCGCCGCTGTTAGCCGGCTACGGCTGGCGGCTGGCGGCCAGGCAGGACGGCCGCGGCCGAGTCCGCGAGGTGTTGCTGTATACCCTTGACCGGATGGCGCGCTTAGCTCAGTCGCAGCGCGGCTCTGCTCGTATCCTCGCGTCTCTGAGCTCGCAGCACAGCGCACGGCGGCAGCTGTATACACCGTTCACGCCTCGGAGCAATGCGCCTCCGCTCCGCCAATGAAGCTTTGGATGCGCACATCGTTGACTACCATTATTTTCCTAAAGTGCTTAATTCACTCCAAGGAGTAGTAATGAAATAATTGACAAGTGTGTTAGTGAAAAAAACGATATGAAATCCAGGAGTGCCTCGACGGAGCCGCAGCCGGAGCTGCAGGAGCTGCTGCAGAAGCCACACAGTCTGACGCTGATCGCGGACGGCAAACGCGCGACAAGTACGTTCATATTTTGCATAGCTTTCAGTCATGTTTTAAAGTAATAGAGTGACGTCTCAATAGTGTCCGTTCCGGTGAATGGACGTATGTAGTAAATCGCGCATAACAATTACCTAACTAGTCATTATTTACCAAAAATTTGAATTAATATTTTTAAGTGTTATTCGAAATACATCCTTCAATCTATATAAGAAGATTAACTATGATGATTTGATCACATTTTGTGTTAATTCGCATCCGCAAAGCCTAATACTGCGAGTACTGGATCCTAGAGAGGAAGTAAATAAACTTGTCCTTGCTAACAAAAGCAAAAGTTGAACCATACAGTGCCTTTAGTGCGATGTCATTGAGCTCTGCCGATAGATGTTTTTCCAGTGCCATCGTATATCCGTTATTGAGAATTTGAAATTAGGCAGTTTTGTATCATCTAAATATTAAACAAATGCGCATTTAATACGCGAATCGATTGCCATACATAAAATAGTATCGTTAGTTCCAAGTTTAATTTAAACTGGAAAATATCCGGAATTGATTTGCACATATCCGCAAAATATAATTTATTGTAATACATTGTAAAATTTAAACAAATATGTTTGAATATTAAATATGATCATTTAACATCATCACACACGGAAAACTTCCGTGTCTGATTTCCGAGGATGATTAGTTAAAATAGATACTTATCTATTATTGCCTTACAATTGTTGTATGTTATAAAAATCAAAACATCCCGATGTAGATCATGTTTGTTACATCACTGCGCTACTTATTGTCAGGTCTCAGGTAACGATAACATTATAAATACTTTTCATTCTTTATTGCAACTAAAGCATATACTCTTCCCTTATAAGTACTGGCTATTGATTTAATTAGTATAATTGGAGTTAATTTAAAAACGCCTACAATTGCTGAATATAAAGTAAACGCTTGTAAATCTCACACTTCTCACAGGACCGTAGCCGCGGTCGGTGCTACGCCCGTAGCAAATCGTCATGAAATTCAGTCAACGTAAATACAAAGCGTGGGTAGACGTAAAACAAGGAATACTATTGACGATTGTTCAAAGAACATTTTTATGACTTATCATCATGTATATTACATGTAATGTTTTTTTATTTATTAGTTAATATTCGTCGTAGATATATATTGACTACACCTGCCTCATCCTGTAGGAATACAGGGGTGACGATGTTATGTCAGATATTGCACTTTATTACTGGATTACTGCTCGAACTCCGTTTTCGTACAGAAATACTTAAAAATAAATAGCAAAAAATATGTTATATAGCGTTATTATTTATCTATGCCTATGTGGCACGGGTTTACGAGTATACTACGCGTTACAAACCCATTTTTATTATTTTACCCATTTGCACATTTACATATATTTTGAATATATAAGTAATAAGCTACATAATACACCCATAACAACATTATATCTAGTTCTCCAACTTTCCGAAGAAGGTACACCATACTACTTACATAGTTTTTCGGTAGATTCTTATGGGAAAATACCCGTTTTTGTATTGGAATACGAATAAACTGTGCAACGCTCTGTAAAGCTTTAGGTCAATTTCGTATCGATATATTTATTTATATTTTAAGGACCTCCAACAAGAGACATACTTAAAACTTTTTCTAGTCTATCACCAAATAGAGAAGACTCCCTCAATTATAGAATTAATAAATTTTTTTACTAATTAATTAATAGAATGGATATTAGACATTTTTTTTGTTTACGCGGTATACTTGACCGGTCTTTGGGAACTGACCGGGAAGTGTGGGATATTACCTACCGCATTGAAATTACCGAATACTGATGATGCCAATACCATCGTTGTCTCGTATCGTCGAATCTATCTCGAGCCTTACATCCCCGAGGAGACTTTAAAGGGAATTTAAAGGGCCTATGCACGGCAGCACACGCCCCCTTTACGACCACATTTTTTGAGGTCACTCGATGATCATAATTATAAACTTACTGAACATTCATCAATTGTCGCAGCCGTTAGACTAACTTGACCGACAAGGTAGACGGACATTATTAATCATAAGGAGCTTTTCTTACGAAGTGACACAACTAATTTACTGTATTATTTCTTGTAAGTGCACTAAATATATAAAATCTAAAGGCAGATCAATTCATACAATTTCTATGTTGCTTTGAAACCGTGCAAAAACGATGGTATTATGAGTTTGACATGTGTGTTTGTGGCACCAGAAAATGGTGAATAACATTGTTTTTTTTTTAGTTTTATATCGGGGATATTTTCAAGTCTTGTTGCATTTATAAGGCGGTTAGTGGCTATCCAGAGGTGGTGAAACAGGACCTATATGTCAGTAGAGTAAATAAAATGAGATAGGAAAGGAATATCACCGTAAATCCACTATGCAGTGAAGCTTGGAATGCTAGGCTATGGCATACTCTTGAGTTATTGTGGACTATAAATAAGCTAAAGTTCTGTGGAACACCGGCTGTAACTGTAATCATTATGATAATCTCAGTTAGTTTCAGCGTTTCTTCTCAGAAACTCTACTTAATTTGTTAGGAAACGCTTGCACCATCTAGTAAAGAATCTACTTATAATTTAAAAACAGAAATATAAAAACTTAGGAGTGGTTTCCTAAGTATATCTCTTAATCTGAATACTTCCTCTGGAAACCCTTTATACTCAAAACATTTAACATTTACTTACCGCCTCTGTCTGACTGATCACAACCTAGGCTTTCCGTAAGACTCGAAACGTGAGTGTCAGGCGGTGGAAACAGGCTGATTTAAAAATAAAATAAACAAGAATATTTTTTTACAGAAAAAAAATATTATGAGTACAAACTCGTCAGCCCAGTTAATACTTTAATGGTTTAATAATGCTTTTTGTAGTAAGTAGATGAGACAAGTACTTACGACACATGTATAGAGTTATAAGGTATCTTATTCTTGAACCGCGTTGGGGGTATTAACCTAAATAACCAGTTATTCAACTTATTCCACTTTAATGAGGTGTTATTTCCACCCTTTTTCATATGATTCATCGAATTCAAAGGTTTTTATGGCGCTCCATTGCAGGACAAAATCTATTGTGAACGTTTTCCAATTATTTCAATAGCATTTGAAAGGCATTGCAGCTACATATAATTAAGAATAATTTCCGGCTAATCGCGACGATTCTCGAGACTCTCTCTTGAATTTTCTCAATAACCTACCACTGATGCGAGGTTTTAGGTACACCGTCAGGATAATTTGTAAATGACTTAATTAAAGACTTATATAATATAAAATTTTGTTTCTGAAACTCACAAACTCACTTTCGCTTCCTTTTCTCCAGTAACAATATGGATCGACTCGTATGATGTTAGTATGTGGCGAGATAGCAGAATACAAAACTGTCTCTCTCTTTCTGGGATAGAAGCGGGTATAATATATACTTAAATGTAGGTTATATTAGTATGCTAATAGCCAACAGGTAGGCACCTAATAACCTAAATAAAAATTATTAGTATTTGATAGTTACTATATTTGCTCCGGAAGTTAATTTATTTAATAAATACAGGTAGGTAGGCACTATCATAAACTTGAATTGTATTTGTTTTTATCTGCTAGGTAGCGTGGTATGTCTTGGTACATTAACAACAAACGCAAATATTTAGAAAAGGACGAGTTACATATCTTAACAAACTTATATTACAAGTATGTATTTATAAAAAAAGTATTATATCCATTGTCTAGTACCCATAGTACAAGCTCGGCTTAGATTGGGACTAGATGGTGCTGTGTCAAATGTCCCAGAACAAAATAATTAATTTCCTTTATGTTTTTAGATAAGTTATTAGCTAATTAAAATAATGAATAATTCGCTATTATTCCATTAACAATAATTGAAAACTCTGAGTGCAGTTGTTAGTTATAGGAAAAGATTTATAACACAAACAAAGTTTACTTGAAAACGTCGTGCATCAATCAACTTGAGTAATGGATGTGTTGATACAAATCTGACGCGGCGTAATCTTAAGATGTTAGTAGAATTGAATAGCGATCATTTACACTTAATTACGAATTTATTAAATTACAATTTATTAAGTACCAGCTTTGTTTACGTGATATTCCTCAAGTTGGTCATATTTTAATTAAGCTCTCGTCTTGCTGGATCTACGTCACATAAGAAAGCTACATTACCTAAATGTACTGCGATGCAACAGTTCGAGGCACCCATTTATGTCAGTTAGTGTGTGAGCCAGCCGGTCTGTACATTAAAGGATACTTATATATGTCCCCAAGTATTATTCAAGTGTCGTGTAGCAATGGTACAAGCTCTGCTTAGTTTGTAACTAGATGGTGTTGTGTAAATAGTCCCAAAATACCTACAATTAAAAAAAATCCGAATGTGCACATAAATCCAAACTACAGCTGCTTCTTCTTCGTGTTGATGGTAGAATTTAAATATTAAGGGCTCGTTTTATAACCTCTGGATAGTCACGTACAATGGCCCAATTATGAATACTAAACTAACCTCTGGATAGCCGCTAACTACCGAATATATTTAAAAATGGAACTAAATTAATAATGTAATGATGTGTCAGCTAATTTCACGAGAACTTTTTGGTGTGCCCGAAACTTCGTCACTTCCACAGCATCGTCAGTGGCAGCACGGGGATGGTTTTGACTGCAGGTTTTGGGACAAAAAGGACAGGATACGATGTAATAGGAGGATACGATCGAATTGCACAAGTTGTGGTCTGTAAATAGGTATACATGTGGTTTGGAAATGTTGTTCAATTTTATTTTTATAAACGGTCCTTACTCATACAACATGCAAAACGGTGTTGTTTCTTCCAGTTGTTGTACTTAGTACTGGAATATTCGATTAGATTCATTCAAATACCTAATAATAACGACAATCGGTGACGACATGATTGGTATCACAGAAGGCGATCGCTCAGTGGCTGAGCGATCGGCTTCTGTGCTACACCAAAGAGTATATAACCATATTCTTTGGTGCTACACGTATGGCCTTGTGGGCTTGATTCCCGCACGGAAGTCGGAACTAAAGTGTATATGACCTGCAGGTAGTTGTTACGGGTTTCTGTGTGTCACGGTGTGTTATTGTATCTTCGATACACGAAAAAATATGAATGATAAATAATAAACCCCATTGACATACTTTATCTATATTTATTTTATAGATATTTATTAATTTTATTAGGTAAGAAAAACACATAATTGTAGCTCAAATTCAAGAAAAATATTAGTAGGTAAGTATAGATTTCATCGCTCAACCATTGCGCCAATGTGGTCATCAAATAATATTATCACTTTATAGCTACTAAAGAAGAAAACATGCTAATTATAATAAATCATATTTATTTCTTCATTTCATATACTTATTATTTTATTTATCAATTCATACAGAGACATTTCGTTGCAAAAAAATTATTAATTATGACAATATTTGTACCACAATCCAATTCTTATAACGTTGATTTCAAGGTGTTATTTTAATTTACATGACTTATTGGTTTCGTTACCACGAATGCGGGTCAGTCGCACTGGTTAATGAAACAAGAATGAAATGCGTCCGGGTTCTTCCCTGGCCAGGAAGCTATACTTGGTTTTACCCGATGTAAGTTTACAGATTAGATGAATTCGAGATGGTTCTCGAGTTCACATAAATAAACTGTTTGGAACAACGAGTATCTAAGTCTTTTGTGTTGTGTTTGGAACGATAAACGTGAACCACGATAAGTTCAATCCGTATAAATTACCAACTAGATAATAATTATAATACAATTTATACCAAAAACTTTATATTACCTATTTGTTTAAGGTATTTTAAGGTACTATAAAAGGTGACTATAAAAAGTTGTTTAAAATATGTAAAATTCTACCTGTAAGTTTAAAACATAAATATCTTCTACTTGTAAACAGTCACGGCAGTTGGGAGCGTTACTCATTAGTTTCACATAAACACGGCACCAGATCGGTAACACAGGCTAAATTTGAAGTCCCCAGAGTAGGGAACTACTACGGCGACAGAACGCTGGACAAACGAATACCTTACCTTCTCAATAGATTGCCTTCTAGTATACGAAATGAGCCTAAAAAAACTAAATTTGCAAAATTGCTTAAAGAATTCCTATTAAAATGCCTTTAACAGTACACTTACTTTATACCTACTACCCACCTGCCATCATTATTTCTGATACATTTTTGTTACCATTGCAGAAATTGTGTTATTGTAGAATTACTACTAAATTTTATGTTTAGTGCAATAAGCTAAATAAGTTTATATTATTAGTGCGTAAGTTGTTTTCTGTACCCACAGACAAACCGTAAAGACGGTTTTGTGGGGCTTTGCTTAACTTTGTAATTTTTAAAGGTTTTAATAAAGATACATACATACATACATACTTCACCTAAATAAATCATGGGAAAGTTTTCCTTATACTTATTTGAGTTTTAAGTAACGGAGGAAATTGCGATGAAAAACTAAGTCCGTAGGTATTAGGAACATAATATTTTTTCTATGTAGTTAGAACTTTTGTTTAAATTAGGGTAGCAAACCTTAAAAAATTTGAAAGTACAAAACAGATTTTGAGTACAATTAAAGCGTGCACGCTGCCGCTGTTGATATTTTGTCTACGTGTCTTGCAAAATGTATTTGGGTATTTAGTCAAAATATTACATGACGTGGACATCAGATATCCCCATATCTGTTTTCTGATCGTGAAATTGCTGCGTAAATAATCATAAGAGATATTTTACTTTAGTTTAAAATGACACACACAATGTAGTCTGAACAGGTTTTTATACTAGTTTTTTTTGTCGGTCCAAACGGAGGTACCTATTACTCATTATCATTTTTATTTAAGTTTTTTTATATAAAAGACGTCGTCTATCTTAGAAGAGGACGAGCCGTAAGCGTATTGTTATCATGATAATAGGTATATTTTGAATACGTTAGCATTGCATTCCAAAAAAAAACAAGCTCTGATGTCGGAAAATGTATTGCAGGCGGGACAAGCTGTTCGTTCATAAACAAAATTGTTTCTTTGCTTGTCCCGCCTGCAATACATTTTCCAACATCACATTTGGTTTGACGAACTGATTTTAGGAAATAAAATCAGTTCGCACATAATAGCGTCTAAAATCTGCCAATGTCATGTAATTTTAATAATTTATTAACATTTTTAATTTGAATGTTGGTTGGCCCGTAATTGGCTTACTTATAAGACTGAGGCCATTATTGTTATAAATTTATAGTTGAATGTTGTATATTTAAGCTGTGGGAAAACCTTAATAAATAAATAAAAAAATAAAATGTCAAGAATCTAATGAGGTGTCATTTGTCTAAATCGGTTGATATATACGCGTCAAACACATAACCTTCCTTCGGCAGTCGGGTAATAACTTAGATAATCGGATAAAGTTACTAAGGCTGAGATTCAGAGAAGAGACTCAGCATGAACTTACGCTTCCGTACGTCAAATTGTAAATTACAATTTGAACATTGAGCATGAACTTACGCTTCCGTATCTCAGCCTCAAACTCGGAAGACCTACTGGATATATCGGTGAAGGTCAGACTAGGAATACTGCGCATAGTCATCATAGAAAAATTTTACGTATATCGGTACGGAATCGTCAGGAACACGCGAAAAGATCTTTCCTAGATTTTTCCTAGCATATTCATAGCAATAAAAAATCAGCTTATAGCTATTTAGGTAGCGATATTTTGATGAATTCGAGGCCAATAATTTTCCCCCGTTTTCACCTTTTATGTACTTATTTGATGGCCATTAATAAATAATAATAAATATCCTGGGACATTTTTACACAGCACCACCTAGGCCCAAACTAAGCCGAGCTTGTACTATGGGTACTAGAAAATGCATATAATACTTATATACTTTTTTGTATTTTTTTTTTGTAAATACTTATGATACATAAGAAACACCCAAACAAACACAACCACTTAGGTTCACAATAAATGTTTGTGTCCTGTGGGAATCGAACCCACGACCGTCGTGATCAGCTTCCGGTACTCGAACCACTAGACCACAGGCGTTGTCAAATTACTTGATGAAGAATTTATACGCAAGTACCGAAGTCATACGATGTACTTAGTCCCGATCTTTGTTATGCATATGCGTTCACTGACATTAGAATTAAACACAAAAACGAAACATGTACGTTGCTAAAATCGGATGGAGCGTCAATCTTACGTCCAACTATCAATGAGTGAGTCACGAGGTCTTTCTTTACGGCTTCTTACAGAGTGTCATACGTTCAGTATAGATAGCCGCCATAGCTGTTCAATCAATCCCAAGAATCATTCGCAGATTTTCTCGTCGCCGATTTTGTTTCCACAATAAATCCAGCAAAATAAGACAAACTGTGCCGGTTTGTAATTGACGTAGCTCATAACTATGAGCAGTGTAATAATGTGGTAATGGGTCTGTTATCGTAACTACAATTGGCAAGTAATAAATACAGAAATACTTAAAACAAAACGAGATACTTACTCCCCGAGTTTGACGGTTTCAAGTCCTCCCGGTGACCAGTGAGAGATCTTGTGTCAATACAATAAACACTGGGTACAGTCACGAGCAAAAATATGTTATGTATCTATATTTGTGGTATTACGAACATAGTGTTTACGAACCAACACTATAGTGACATTGGTGTTACCTCAAAGTTGCAATCGTTCATTTATTAAAAAACACTTTAGCACATTTGTGTTTATATATCTTTACTCGTAACTGTACATCAGTCTTTATACACTGTTTAGTGTTAATTTATGTAAATAAACATTATAAATTAATATTCCTAAAATATTATATACGTTTTATTTTACATCTAAGTAGTTGATAGTACACGTTTATTTACCTATGTTTCTTTGACCTTAAGGATTGGAGGGAGATGTGGAATGCGATAAAATTTATCAATACAAGTAGTATCCCAATTTAAACCTGTACAGGTAGGTACATGGTTTGCTTACAAACATGATGTTTACCTATTCACGGGTAGGCTGTATTGCAATTGCAGTTGGAGAATATGACGAAACGAGTTTGGAATATCTATAGAAATAATTTAACAATAAAGTACCTATCTACATTCTACATCATGGTAGATTGTAAAAAAAGTAACTCGACGAGTTCGAATCTTTACGATGAAAGAACACTCGATTCGGACCCATTAGAAGTAGGTAAACTATATTTTTACTTAGGGGAAGACCGGGTAATGGTGGTCACCCACACATCTCCAAAACTACAAACACTAGAAATACGTTTACGGGCGTTCCCGCCGCCCTCTGGCCCCGCGCTAGCGCTGCGACAGCGCCGCGCCAGTATGGCGACGGCATCGGGATTAAGAGGTGTATTTTATTTTTGCGGCTCGCCGATGTAAATTTTTACGTACGCAAAATAGACGGTAAGTACTATAATTATTGATGTACTTATATGTGACTTTTTTATGTCTTTACTTGTGCATTAAGTGTACCGATTTCATAGTTAAATCTCGCGTGCTGTTAACACGTATCATGTGTTTATTTTTTTTTCTTCATAAAATACTTGTGGGTAATGAGGATCAGGTGACCCCCATTGCCCACTAGTGCGCTTCTGCCCAGCTAAAGATAAGAAAAAAGGTAAGGGCCAAGGAAAAAATACTAAACTGCCGAAGAAGGAGACCGGAAGAGTAAAGAGGAAGGTTCTTCAGGAATCAAACGATACCACTGTATCAGACATAGGAACTGATGATTTATGCCAAGATGATGAGCTAGATGATGCTGACGACACAGGAAATAGGTGCTTAATCTGCGACGAATTTGGCCGAAATAATGAGGTTTGGTACAGGTGTACCTCATGTGGTTTATGGGCTTACGCGGATTGTACTGGGAGGGAGTCTGTCAAGAGCTATGTTTGCGATTTGTGTTAGATTTTTGTATGATCCTCATTACCCGCAAGGTGACCACAATAGCCCATACCTCTGTGCAATGGGAGTCAAAACAGTTAATTTTTGTAACTTTCATATTTGCCAAAGATGATTAGTAATGTGACGATTATTGATCTCAAATAATAGTCAATTAAGTAGATTTTGTTATGAGGAGGTTGCAATAAAGATTTCGTTTCATTTTATTTTTTTATTTTAATTCTTGCTTAAGTGATCCCCATTACCCCTTTCTACCCTAAAAGTATCTAGGTACTGCATGAAATTGTCGTCTTTATTTAGTAAGAGCGATTTGCTATTTATCCGAATATCAATAGGTACAGGTGGTGCAATCAATTTGATTTATAATGTCTTTTTAAATTATCATGCACGCTGCGACTAGGGAGGGACTACCAAAAATAACTAGGTAGGTAGGTATGCTACATACCTACGTTATGCTATGCAGGTAGCTGCATTTTTTGAGTTTTATGTGTTTCTTTATTAAACGCCTTCGACTGACTTGTCGAAGTCGAAGGCGTTTTTAATGCCTGGTTACGGTACGCTTGCATACCGTAAATTGTCTTTCAATTCAAATCATCACTTTTGCTAAATGTGCCCTAACCAACCCGCTCATACAATGTTAGGTAAATAATATCACGTACCTATCATGGTTTAATAAGGTATTGTCTTTCCGTGACAGCTAGGTTACGTGATTGACCCCATTTCGTCAAATGTGTTGCCACTAAGTATGCAATGATAGGTGGGATTTCTAACTTTATAATGTCATTGCCACAAAGTGGACCTAAATAAATTGTCCAAGCAGAATGCATTTTTAAGTTTACATTTTAACGAGCACGTGACCAGTAAGTATAGTTGTGCTAGTCAGCAATTCGCGGTTACCCCGCGGAAGTTCACGACTAGCTGACGTCTTCCTGATAATCGAAGTCTTGGACAACCCTTAGAATTAGATTCTGCCCATAATAAATTTTTTTTTGTTAGAACAATTCAGCGGAATTTCTAAGCGTTGCATTGTGAAATCTAAAGGTACGTAACTCCTTTGTATTCGTGGATTCATTAGGAAATAGGTACAAACATTCAAACTTTTTTGGACGATCTCTTATACGAAATCTTTTAAGCGTTAATTAAGCGCAGGATAGGTGTTTTGTTTAATTGTTGGTTTTCTTCTTTTACGAGAGCCATCATTCTCTGCGCTTTATCGTCAGTTAACTAAATTTTGAGTGCATCATCGCCCATTTATTTCAAAGAGACCAGGGGGGCTAAAATAGCCTAGCAGCTTTGTGCGTTGGCTAATTTTCTAGTAAATAGTAGTCTACCCATCCATAAGCTGATGGTGGCCACCTGGTTGGTTTTAGTGGGTAACTTCCCCCCACACTTGCGTTTAATTCCCAAACCTGCTTTTTGAAGATATTTGAAGGTTACCCCACGTCAAAAAAAGTAGTCACGAAAAGGTTGTCCAAAAAATGTTTCACCATCTCTTGATAGTCGCTACCCGCCTAATATTACACTATGCCCGCCGGATAAGTTCAAAAATGGAACATTTGTATGAAATTTTCAGCCAAGGTATTTAACTTACTTGGAGGTAGTGAAAAGGGCCATTAGTATTATGACTTCTCTTTACCTTTTAGGTACCTACTGACTGATGATTTGTTTTATACGTTACTTTTATATGGACTACGGTCTGACAGTAAAGTTATTTGATTTATTTTGAATAAAATTATCACTTTGATGAATCATAATATGAATCGCGTAGTACACGTGGTGGATGTTGACTTCTCAAAATAGATATTGTACAATACTAATGTCATGTTACTTGTATCTAATTAGATGCCACAAGTATGACATTTTTATGATCGTATGCCATTAAATCGTACATTTTACATTTGTATTGTATTGTACTGTGATAAGCGATGACTGTTTCCTTCCAGTCAATGAATAAATTAAGATTAATAGCTTACGTTTTACATTTAATACAGGGATGTTATGGATATGATATTTCGGATCTGGATACGGATATGGATATTGGAACAAAATTATATTGGTTTCGGAAACGGTTACGGCTATGTAATTATTTCGGATTATCCGTTAGTTTCGAAATGTTTCGGTTACGGATACCTATTAGATTCAAGTAAAATATAAACAGAAATAGTATGTAATAATTTGATTTTATTAACAAGTTTTATTTAGTCTAGGTTATCATTTGGTATTATAATCAGTAAATAGCAAACTGTAAGATTCATACTACACATATTATAATGTACAATATGTAGGTATTCAAATAAAGGATAATATTGAATAAAATATTGTTACTATATAGTTTTTGTTTTATTTACACAAATATAGATAAGTAATGTCATCTTATATGGGCAATGCCAAATAGTACCTACCTACTAAGTCGACACCCGGCTTGAACACCTTTATTTACTTACTCTAAGATCGTCATAAGTCCTATTAGTTGACGCAATATAATTGTAAGAAGCCAAAAATTCGATTCAAACAAAAACCATTTAAAATGTTACATTGGAATGTTCAATTTTATTCGTTGTAAACCGGTCTACAATAGACAGACAATAGAGTAGACAATTTTATCGATATCTAATAGTAGCGGGACATTAAGATAACATTAGTGTGATCAGTGTTTGCCTAAAATTATATTTTACTAAACAATAAGGTAAACAACTTTTTAACAAAAAATAATAACCGATGAAAAAAGAAACCGCAAAGCGAAAATTTTAATAGTACCTAATACCTTTTCACCAGATCAAGAGGTCGACCAAAGGCATCTGGCCTTTGGGCAGACGAAATTGTAGCATGCGCGGGTGGAAGTTGGCTAGACAGAGCTAATGACAGAGCAAGATGGCATTCCTTGGGGGAGACTTTTACCCGAACGGGGTCCATTAGGTAGTTGATAAATAAAAATAATTAAACTTATTACAAAATAGAATTTATAATTACAAATCGAATTCATCTAGGTGTAACAAATGTAATTGAATATTATGCGTTAATAAGATACTAATTGTTATTGTTTAATATGTAGTATGCATAAAATTTAATAAAGCTTTATTATTATGTACCTATTATTTAATATTAATACTTATTCAAACAAAAAAATAATAATGAAAAGAAAATGATGAAAAAAGTTACGGAAAATTTTAACGCAGGGGGGTTGAGAATCATGTACTGAACTCATGGTATTCGGATGTGCGTCGATGTCCCTTCCACCTTGTATAGTTTATTTATACAGTTTACTTATTGTCCGGCTTGGAGTTGGCACGAGCTAACTTCAACCCGGCCGGACAACAAAATTGGCGAGAACCTACTTAGAAAAAGGGAAGATTGTACTAAAAATCAAACTCACGTAAAAAGTATCTCATCTCTCTTTAGGTATTATAAGTAAAAGTACAGCTAGATAATTACCTAATTGTTCGCAATACCTACCTACAATGGATTCTGATTGGAGGCTTGGAGGAAAAACTTGTTCGTATAGACAAAAGTCTTAGGAACCTACTTACTAAGATCCAGTTTTCAACAGGTTGACATTGTTAATCAGTTGTTATGAATTAATTGGATGTGTTACGACTTTGTATTCGTAACGGGGCGTACATGTTCGTATTGTAATGATTCTGTTTTCTTCATTTCAAGCCGTTTTTACAACAAAATGTAATCCATGTCCTTCTCCAAAACCTATCTATCTCCAAGGCCTATCGCTCTCAAGTGCCAACTTTAATCAAAAGAAACCTCGCTCGCCCTGGGGGTATTCCGGTGACGCCACCGGAATACCTCACCGCGAAACATTCACCACAATCAAGGGGGTGAATGTTTTGGATGTCATAGTCTTGACATAGGTATACTTAGGGCAAGGCAAGGCAAGTGCGGTTATTAGTCGGTATGAGTCCGAGATACGCCTTCGGGTGGCAGGGATCCATAAGGATTTTCCGCATCTCAAAAAAGGTTCATCTGTAGACCGTCAATCGTAGAAAATATCTGGTCCACTTGTTTAAGTACTTACCTGTAGGTATTGCGATAATAGTGTTTAATAAATGACAAATATATTTTGATGGCACACCGGGACTATCAACTCGAAACTCCGTTGAAATGACGTTTGTCCTACATTCCCAAAACGTTATTTTTTGCTTCAAATAAATTAGGTAAAAGCAATTGTTGGTAAGGTAGGTAAGTAAATTTGTTAAATACACTCTTATTTCTTGACAACCGTAACAAAGTTGAAGTTGTTATTGTACACATAAAATGATGAATAACTTTTACTATGGGATCAATCATGTATGGAACAGCTGAATTTTTATGACCTTAATTTTTTATGTATAATTTATTGATTCGGTTTCACATTCAATTTTGGCGCTTACACATCGTGCAACGCCAGTTAACGTTAAGTAATTACGATTAAGTAATAAATAATAATTTAAATACAATATATTGTTACTAATGACTATTATATTATGTATTATGAGCGTTCAAAATACAAAAATGCGTGAGCTTTGTTAAGAACACTTTGCAACAGAATACAGAATGATTTAGATAGAAAGGTAGGGTTGTAAGTAAGTTGTAAAGTACAGGATTAATTTGCAACTCGGTAAAAATATCTGTGCATATTGACGTTCCAGTATCGATGCTGCCGACAGCCGTATCTTACGAGTAATATGGGGTTGAGGGCGAGGAGCTGAAGGGGGAATCAGAAGGCATCGCATTCCACCGAGATGCACAGATATTTTGAACGCAATATACGCAGCTTCCCCTAAAAAGTTTAAAGGTTTGTTTCACCACCTTATTACCCTTACCTTATTACCTTACCCGCTAACTACTCGATAAATTAAAACGTGGAACAAAATTTGTATGATATTATCTGCCGGGTAATTTAACGGGGACTTACTAGCAGGTGGTGAAACAGGAGCAGATCCAAGTACCTGTGTAGAAATGTTCAGAGAATATAGGCGACGTGGAATGTAATGTTATGTTATAATAAATAAATTCTGTTCAATAATCATAGCAAATACAGGAAATGAACAAAATAAATTAGTCAATTATTTAATATACGTAAGCAAAGTTAACTTATTGGCTATTTATTCATTAGGTGGTAAGTGGTTTTGTGCGCACACTGTATAATATTCTGCATTATTTATTTACTTTAGTAGATTGTTTACTTATTCACTTGAATGATAACAAATATATGTCGTGGCGTAAGGTTTTCTAAACCTGGCAAGCCTGCCAGAGTCGTGGTAAATGTTATCGCGGGTCCCATGGTCATAGGGTAAGAGAAAGACATTTGGCTTTTAATCGGTAAGAATCCGAAATAAAACAGAAAATTTCATCATCATAATAAGAGTTTGTAGTTTAAGTATAAGAAAATTTCTTATAGATATCTTATAACCTATAGATATATTATCATAATACCGTTGAGCAAAATAATTTTAAGATGTCAGTAAAAAAAGATAAAGTGTTCGTTCCAAACTGTTCAAAGAAATACCGGTCCTCATCTTGGAAGTTTGCAAATCACCAATTTTAAATAATTTGTACGGTGATATACGACTTTATTTGTTTTCTACCAATAAGTGTTAATTAATATTCATTGCCTAAAATTTAGTAATAGACCTAATTTATTCATGTTACGAGTATTTCAACGTGTTTCAAACACTTAGATAATTTGAAGACCGATACTCTAAAAACTGTGTCTCAAAAATCACCACATTTGACTTTTACTTTGATATAAAAATTACTATACATTTTGGTGCTGACTGGTTAGTACAACCCCGTTTTATGTAAATGTATAAGTAGGTAATTTGTGTGTAGTTCGATTACTACGAGTACGATTAGATATTAATACAAGCACGTTGTGCCATTCTATATTCTTTTATCACTTTTACAGAACAAGAAGTGACGATACAATGTAACAGGTATTCTGCCATTGATTGCACAATTTACGTCTTAACTAGGCATTGCTGAGCGCGTGAGACATTGAATGAATTCTTAGTTCGCAGCCCTCTAGCCAATACCACGTCCACATGACCTCACTACCGCCCGATTCCTATATTTTACCATTTACCGATCGTTACTGTTAGAACTAAGATCGTATCTTTGTTAAGAGGTCAAGCTAACATAGCGTAGTAGCGAAGTGATACTGCCAACTCCTTTATGTAAACCGCAAACGACAAATGTATTATTCAAGGAAGCGATTCCTTTTGCTATGTCAATAAATACTTAAATAAATATTAGGAAATGGAACTAAGTAATAATAATTCGATCTGAGCAAATTTTGGAATCATCAAGCAGTGCGAGTTCTAATACAATGAAAGAAACTTAAAAAAAATACTGAGACTTAGGCTAATATTCAGAGTCGACGCTAAGCGTAATGTAATGCTTCCGTATGTCAAATTAGTATTGAATTTTGACATACGGAAGCGTTACTTTACGCTTAGCATTGTCTCTGAATATTAACCTTAGTGTATTGAAGAACACTGAACTTGTCCCCCAAATTTTGGTCCAATGACCAAATTTTGGTCCGATGACCAAAATTATAGACCTTCAGTTGTTACACTGTTACACACGATGAATTCATTAAGATGCAGTCATCTAATGAACAGAAATGCGTGTAACAAGTAAAGGACTAAGTATTAATAATTTTAAGATAATAAGAAGATAATATTATAGATTATCCTATGAAGTGCAAGTTACAACAAAGAAATTAAAACAAATTGTATTGTAGGTACTCGTTATGTGAATTCTCATGAACCATTTGTTTAATTAACGGCGCAGGCGCTCCATACTAACGACTAGTTCGCGGCTATGTCCTAGGGTCTTTTTACACTCATTCGTACGACTACACAGACTAACTCGTCCGCAATGTGTATCTGTGATTTTATAAAAACCAATAATATGAAGTGTATGAATAACTGTTTGTTGACTCATACCACACCTTAGACAACTAAAACCAGCGAGATGACGTTCGTAGACGCGTAGATGTGTGCGTAATGTGCGTTGGTTTAAATGTTTAAAGTTTGGGAGGCAATGGGTGAGAAGGGTGCAGTAAGTGGCTTCGTGGCCGTTCTTTAGTAGTACCTACTTTTAGTTATTCTGTGCTCCTATATTATAAAGGGATGCATAATAAGTAAGTAATATTAAACACCTTCAGTGCTACTGATATGAAAACAGGCGATGGCCATGTGTATAGATGTGACAAGTTAAAATTCGCGAGATATGGGTCTTATTTTAATAGGTTTTACACGAGTACTATGTGTAACTCACAGATACGTATATGTGCAGGAACGGCCTTTTGGGTTAATAATATAATTAAGTAACACTGCGAAACCAAAATAGATATCTTTATTGCCACTTTTCAACTTAATAAACCATTAAGGGTCTAATGAAGGTAATATAATAACTAAATATTAATTTATTATATTACCGTTTTAAAGGTTTAGTTTTGACGGTTTGTGTTTGCTTCGACTATAAAAGAATCGTTTAAAACTTATAGATGACATAGATACTTAGGTCTACCACTTAGCTTATTTAATAAGGTGCTTAGGTAGGTACTTAGATTGTACTTCATCTCATGACTTAGACCTACATCTGGATTTCATTACTAGTCTCGACGTAGATAACATTGCAGAACATGTAGATACAGTTGACAGCTAGAGGTAATGTTGTAACGTGGTTCATTTGTATGGCAAGCCTGTAGGCGTTAATTCACGACTGCTCAAAACCGACCGTTTTGAAACTAAGAGACTTAACGACGGTTCGCGTAAATGGTATAGTTACTTTAACTATTTAAACAAGCCTCCATGGTTTCGTTTCTATGCTAAATAAAATGCCTCCTCTTTGCCTCCTTAACGCAATTAAGTAATGCAAAACATAAAAACGAGCCTCCATGACAAAACCAGTTGTTTTGTGACAAGAATATAAACTGATCGCTCAGAACAGAAAAATTCGTGCAAAGAATTCATTTAAATCACATCGACATTCCCTAGAAAAAACTGCTCCACAATAGAACATTATGCTAATAAACTGTTCAATGTTATGAATCTGGATTAATTAAAACAAGGGCACCACAAACAATGTGGAGGCTGACAAAAATTATGAACGGTCTCGAATCGAGTGACATTGATTATGTCGATTATTAAATATTACTTAGTGGTGCAATTTAGTCATTGATTCGTATACCTACATTCACTTGTAATTAATAAATAAACGTTAAACCGACTTCCTTTAATTAAAAATTATTTGACAACTAGAATAGAAATAAAAAAAATACAGAAATAGTTGATGGATTTGTGACAGTTTTAGGAGTTTTCCTACCGGCATTAGGCCAACCAGCAGTAAATTCTAACGTATTATTTACGGATACTATTAGGTATGGAAAGTTAGTTCTTCCTCGAGAGCTCGATAATCCATGGTACTTATCATAATTTTTACTATTCTAGTTCCCGCGTGGCCGCTCTTAGAGATTTTCATACAAATATCTCTTAGTCGTTAGACGCTAGCGCCTATCAATCTAACTACAGTTTAACATTGATTGTAATAGGACAAACCCAAGGTAAATCTCCGATGCACCAAACTGACATCTCTGAATAGATATGGTGACGGTGTGGATTGATCAACGAGGTTAAGCAATGCTGCCATGGTCAAGCATGAGACTAGGTAAGCACGTTTAGCTGCAGGCCCTGCCTGTCATGTCATTTTGTTGTTTGTAAGCATTTAATTGCATTGCTGACTGCAATAGAGTATGTATAATATATATTTTTTTTTAAACTAGTGCCTAGTAATAATATCATCTACTGTAACTGTAACGGATGCTACGACCCAACGTTGAAATCTGATCAATTTATGATGGATTAGGGCCTTCGCAGTCCACAGATCCTGTTAAATTAGTTGGCAGATAATTTCATTTTCATTCATACTGTGTTCCATTTAATTTAACTTAATTTCAGAATAAATAAAACCAGTTACGGTATCACCGTACCGTAACCTGCAAGTTATTGCATTAAATAAACTCATTGCTATTTCATTATAGCAGGCGTAATACCTTAAACCTTATAATTTAACGAACTTTTGAATATTTCATGAAATTGTTAAGTGGGTATTACCTATATACTTAGCTAATATATTATAGACAAAAATAATATCTACTGGAAAGAGAGGTACATCTCCAATTATTAAAAAAGTATATGCTTTATTGCAAAACATGGCTATTTTAACATTCCAGGGGTTGTTTACGTGTCATAACTGTTACATAACTTTACTACAGTACTAGGTACTATTAATAAAGTAATCCCCAATGTAATATACGACCCTCATCAACACGCCAGTTAATTTTGTAAGATAAATAATATACAGGTGTAAACCTGTATACACTATACACGTGTACCTTTTGTTTTGAGCCAAATGGCGCCTGCCCAATATATGCTAGCAATACTAACTAGCTAACAAATTGCTCCTACAAAACTGTTTAACGTCTAATTTAACACTCCATATTTTTTTACAAATGTCTAAACTACGAATAATTTATTTTAACCTTTCGGGGAACATAGGCGTGATGATATGTGTCTAGGATAGGAATTTATTTTTCACACGGGAAAATCCTATAACAAAAGTTGATCGTGGTAACATACTCGTACAATAGTTACTTGCTATTAAGTTTTGCAAGGCGCTTGGAGATTGCAATTTTATACCAATAATACTTTCATATTCATGTATAATTAACTCATTTTTTGCACTAGTTTACTTATGATTTTTTGGATAGATGAAGCGTTATTAAATGATTTTAATAGCGTAATTAAATGCGGTTCTTGGTTATACCTATCTTCTATGTAAATAAAGTAGGAATACAAATGAGGTATAAATAATCTTAATATATAAAACAGAGTCGGGTTTGTTACAACACTTATAACTCGGGAACTGCTGGACCGATTTTCACGGTTTTTAATTTGTTGGATTTGCCACCACCTCGAATAACAGAATAACTAAAAAAATTGGTGTAACGGGGTTCAAACGCGATCGAAGTTGCGGGAATCAGCTATTAATAAAAAAATAAAGAAATAAATAAATATCCTAGGATGTTTTACACAGCACCATCTAGTCCCAAACTGAGCAAAGCTTGTACCATTTGTACTGGACAATAGATATAATACTTATATACTAATACATAAGAAACACCCAGAAAACACAAAAAAGTTCGTCACATTAAATGTTTGTGTCCTGTGGGAATCGAACCATTAATTATCTCATTCTCCCAGTGTCCATCTAAATCTCGTGACATAAGATAAGAAAGACTCATGGCTAAACATCTATCGAGAAAATCGACCGATGAACGTTGTGCGTGATCATGATCACTGTGTGTGGAAACTTGATATTAGGCATGTGCTGTAGTCAGTACGAGTCTCCAGGTGGCAGCCGATCCATTTGGATTCCCCCCCCCCCCTCACACCCACCCGAAAAAACATAGCTGCTATACGACGTAGGACCCACTCATATCGGGGATTTAGAAATAAGTATAGGTGTCAAAGTTTGAGATATACGTGTCCCGCGGGAAACACTGCGATAATATTTCACGGTCATAAAACATTCATGTTGGCTTTAAAATAAGTCAAGTACTTATAGTACTAGTTAGAAGCTACTTTTCATGTTCTATGAGGTCCAATCTTACAGCCAAATTTAATATAAACGATGTAAATGTAAAATGTTATGTAATATTGTCTACTTTGTATAGGTATTAAGGTATTAGAATACAGGGTGATGATGAAAATAAATATAATTTAAAACTACTCATCAGTTAACGTAATAATTAGTTCATTATTTTAACGCTCGTTTCTCCACATTCGAAGCACCATCTGTGTCCTCTGAAAAAACTCGTAGCATCGTAGCGCATAGACCGTAGCGCACATGCTTCTTATAAGTAAGCAGTTAGATATCACATCAATCATCATCAATATGATAAATTATAATAATGACGTAAATTGATTTAATAATGTGTCATCATCATCATCATGTCAGCCAAAAGAGGTCCACTGCTGAACAAAGGCCTCCCCCATTGACTTCCACAGGGACCGGACGCCAAATAATAATAATATCTTAGTTAGTTTTTAATAATGTGTATCTCACCTATATTCCCCAAAGGCTAAGACAAGATTTTTAAGAAAAACTCAACAACAGGTACTCTTCCAACTAATTTTTAAGACAGTTTTGCGAATTTTATGTGGCCTTTCCATCTAGCTAAACCATTGATTTGTAAAAATGATTTCAAAGTTAAGTATAGAATTTTGAAAACATTACACAAATAAATATAATTACCAACGGATATCAGAATCAAACAATAATCTGTTGAATTAATGTAAGCAGACATTAGGTACTTACCTAATTGAAAAATATTATCTTGATCAATAAAATCAGTTATCTTTTACGTATACTCCTTCAATCATTTAATAATCAATATAGGCCAAGGTATATAGTTATGCAATACGATTTCATTTTAATGTTATAACAGCGAATAGCGCAAGTAGTCTCGATTGCAAACTAACAAAACCTGTAAGTAACTGTACGTGCATCTCAATCACAAGCATTCAAGTAACCTACCCATTTACAAAACTGTTTCACATAATACCGCAATGCCTGGGTTTTGAGATCTTGTGAAATTTCCAGGAAAGATCCAGCCGGCTAAAACTAGGTGTAACATATACATAGGTACAAAAGTTAAAAGGTTTCAAGTCTTGTATCTCGAACTAGTTAGTCCAACTAAATAATTTTTGAATTATCACCATCTATTTTTCCCGCCAGGATCGATCGTAGCAAGTGGAAATCTATAGTCTCTGCCTACCCCTATGGGAAACAGGCGTGAAGCTATGTATGTATGTATGTCTTTTTCCCGAAAGTGCTGACTAAGCAAACTACTTGACCTCTTTTTACTGTTTAGGTAAAGGTTTCGGCGCTCAAAGGAAAATCTCTAATGGGTACTAAGTATACTTACCTACTTGGGTTAGATAACCTTTGGGGATTTTTTACTTCACCGGCGAGGTCTGGGTATTTCCTATAAATTATTATATGTTGACGACGTAATTGTCTAGACTTATCTTGTCGTTATCGTCTTTTTATCCCGGTTACCGGTTACCGGGATAAAAACACTTGTTAAGCTAGACACTTCCAGACAATAATCTCTGTGCCAAATTTCATTCAGATCCGTTCAGTAGTTTTTGCGTGGAAGAGTAACAAATATCTATCCATCCACCCAAACTTTTACATTTATAATATTTAGGATAATAATAAATGCCATAAGGTATTAATTCCGCCTTGTTTACCATTTTAGGTACATAAAGTTTAAATAAATAAAAAAATAATAGTACTTTCGCAGATATCCGGATGACCACGTATTACACATACAAGGTGGAAGGGACATCGACGCACAAACGTCGTGACAAGGTTTCACTCAAGGTCAAAAATAAAATGACCTAGGTCATTCATGTAGAAAATGATCGGTTATTACAGATATTGAGATTTTTGAGCCCGCAGTGTATTGCTAAAAACGCGATTATAACGCTCCGCGGTGAATTTTATTGCACGCACGATCTGAAGTAAATTAAATAATGACTTTTTAATTATAAATCTAATTTGGGTAGATAGAAATAATGGTTATTTTCACGTTTAAGTAAAAAAACTGCAGAAAAAATTGAAAAATTGATGAAAAAAGTTACGGAAAATTTCAACGCAGGGGGGTCCAGAATCATATACTGAACTCATGGTATTCGGATGTGCGTCGATGTCCCTTCCACCTTGTATAGTATAAGCTTTACATACAAGAAGAGTACAGCGTTTACTGAAAATTTATAGTTTCATATGTATACCTGCGCCCTCCTTATAGTTACAGAATAACTACATATATAGTATAGAACTATCTATACTACTCTCTAGCTCCAAATACTCCTCACTCTTCGTTGTAGTTATTGTTGTCCCTAAAACAAGGATCAGAGCTACAAAAACGATACGAATGACGAAGTTGGATAACGTCGCACATGTACCTACACGTATGGATTCAAAAGCACACATTTGCGCGTTATATCCTCGAGGATTTATACGATCGTATAAACCCTCGAACAGGGATAAAACACGCAAAAAACGTGTGGCCCACGGAAAAATAATAAATTTTATTAATTCTGCATTCTGTCTGTTGTTACATACAGGGTTAATCTGAAACTAAAGACTTTATTAAATCATATTATACCTAGTACCTATCTGTTATTCTGACGACGTCTGTGTTCTAGTAGTTCGAGTACCGGACTGCTGCTCACAAAGTCGTGGGTTCGATTCCCACAGGACACAAACATTTATTGTGATGAACTCAAGTGTTTGTGTTTTTCTGGGTGTTCCTTATGTATTACAATAATGTATTTACAAAAAAAAAGTATATAAGTATTAGATTCATTGTCTAGTACCCATAGTACAAGCTCTGCTTAGTTTGGGACTAGATGGTGCTGAGTAAAAATTGTCCCGGGATATTTATTTATCTGTTTTTTAATCGTCATCAACCGGTCACTCACTAGTGTATAAATGTATATGAGTTTAATTAAAAATCTTAACTGCATTTAATTATAATAATCTCTACATTTTATACTTTTTACTTGTACGTATTATAATAAGTAGGCCTGTGGACTCGTATGACATTGACTTAAAATTGTCATTATCGAAATATTTTACTTCCGTGCTTATTATGCTAAGTAAAAAATCGTCTAGCCTGCGCATAATATATTAGTTTTTGTAGGTAGGTACTCCAAATGTTGTATTTATAAAACTTATTTGTAAGATTTTAATTTTAATAACATATAAGTTACACATGATAATAATAATGGGTAGGTAATTCTAAGTGTACATATAAATGTAAACTTACATGTTTAGGAATTGATTTGCGTTGACAATTAGCACATTCTTTATCTGATAATGCAAATAAAGGAAAATATCTCGAACGAAATCTTCTTCTAATCTTTGACTGTCATGTGAAAAAATAAAAACGTAGAAACCAGACTTACAAAAACAAATTAACTGAACGATGTCGAAAGTCGAACCAAGGAAATATTCCTATGTCCAGGATTCACGGGTCAAACAATATTTCGGTCAATTTGAGAAGTTTTATCAAGTAGGTACCAACGATCCATGTGCGTTAGACAGTTAGCTTCGTAGGTAAGAACTTTTCCGGTGGATTTTAAAAAAACAGCCATAAATATAGGTGGACCCGTTCTCCAATTAATTTTTAATTTGTTTATATACAATAGCTACCCCCCCTCGCTTCGCTTCGGGTACTAATACATACCTATACGTAATACATATAGCCTATGTTACTTAGGGATAGATAATGTAGCATTCTAATGCTGAAAGAGTTTTTTAAATAGGTGCAGTCGTTTTTAAATTTATTTGTACCAAACTAACCAGAGGAATTCTCAGCTGCAAGGTGTAGTGTCCCCCCAGCCCAGTGTGGGGACACCCTCAGTGACCGCTACTATTATTTTTGATGGTTTCCTATTAGCTATGAGGATAGCCATAAGCCAGTGGCGTTCGACGATGCAAAAGTTATCGCGCGGTCGTCAGTCTGCACCTTAAGTCCAAAAAGCCGTACGGACTCTTTGAGAAGTAATTAGGGTTGGCGAGAAAAATGAAAACAATTGTTCAATACTTTTGATTATATTTACTGTAATAAATAAATTAACTTAACATGCAGGCGCTTATTATTTTTTGTGATTACTAAATAAATTAGCCAAACCATATGCATGAGGATTGTTGTAATTGTACGCTTTGACTTGCTCTGTTACCACATCTGTATTATAGGTAAGTTCTGGGTCAAAATCCAGATCGCTGAAACCATTCAATACGATACGAAGTAAATTAGATAGCGTGAAACTCTCGAACTTCTTGAGCAGATTAACTTTGAATTGCCACAAAATATTTTTGATTTGTTTACAAATTTCACTTATGATGTCTCCAATTATTTCTCTGAACTGGTTTTTTATTGTTAGCAACACCCCACCCAGTTCCCTGCCCTGGGGTTCTTCTATGCTAAGAATGAAGTCGTCATCCGATGATCTGCCACTAATTGGGCCACTGGAACTTGGGCAAACGATCTGGGCAGACAGTAACACCGTCATAACAAGAATAATTCCACGCAGCATCTGAAATAAAAATATAATCATTAGAAGTGTTTGCTAATAAATTCTAGTTCCTTCTGGACTTTATGATTGTAGAGTATAAATATTGGAGATAGAGAACATAGTAAGAATAAGGTAAAAGGTCTCATAGGCGAATTTATAGGTAGACATCCCTACATTTACTACACTTTACCTGACAACAAACATTGCCTACATATTTTGTATTAACCCTCAATAATAAATACGTCATTACAGAATGCATCATTCTAACACTAAACACAATAAATAAATAAATATTTTTTGGACATTTAACACAGCACCGTCTTGTCCCAAACTAAGCAGAACTATGGGTAACACTTATATTCATCACATAAATTTAATATTGGTGTTCTGCAGGAATCGAACCTCCGACCTCGGGATCAGCAGTCCGATACCCAACAAATCACTAGACCACAGATATCGTCGACCGTCGTAGGCTACGAAATTTAAAATATTTTTTTTAAATATGCTATGAAAGTTTACAGAATGGGTATGAATTGTAAAATTCAACCAAGTGACGTGTTATAAATGAAACATCACAAAATAAACTCACAAACAAGGAAAGTCAAGGAAAATTTATCCTTAGCATACAAAACAAGCTAGCAATAAAAAGAAACGTTCGTGATTTACTTACTTTTAGATGTGTGTAGCGAATAATAACAGGGAAGGTAAGTAATAGTAGGTACTTGTTCCCTGGATGACGTCCATGTGATGAAAATAGGGCTGAGACACTCCTTATGTACAATGAAATCCTAATTTCTAATAGCCTATTTTATAATGATAATTAACTATTATGCGTAATTATAAATTTTATCTTGTTCTGAGTCATCACACATTGTATAACATATTTGTCTACACTAAATGGTCGTAAATTATAATTACTTTTTCTAGGACATTAATATAACTTCCTTCTTTAATGTTATTTCACTGATAACGTCAGAACAGCAGTACCTACATTGCATATTTTCTTGCAAACCTATCTGACAATGATTTTTTCTTAGTTTAATTTGGAATAAAAAATAAATAAAAAACATATTAGTGCAATATTTTCTATTATGAAGGTGAAGGTTAAAAGATAGTTTAACGGTTACTTGTTAATTAAAGTGATTAAGCTGTTAAAATATTTTTTTAAATGCAGTTTATGTAGGGTGTGTATGTGTACAGAATTCCATGATGATTTTCCGTACCTCAAAAACTTGGCACAAAAACTATTTTTTTTAATTGGGTTCGGAGAAACTTATCTTCAAACTTGGTCTTTCCTTTTAGATTTTGATATTATTTATAAAAGCATCAGTTCTATCTGATACAGTTGCAAAATAACCACTCTTGACTACAGTTAATTAAATATGTATGCGATTAACGTTTGATAACATTAATAAACTATAAGTCTACGAAGCGCTTCATTGATTTATTACAGAATCCCTACCATCTTGTTCTAATATATCGAAGATCAATTAAAACTCTACGTAACGCATCATGAAATCATCTATGTTCCTGTTTATTTACACACAAACAGTGGTATCTTGATACTTTTGTTTGAAGCTTAATAAGATAATCCTCGTATATGATTTATACGGAGCGCGGCAATGAGATCGGCGGCGTGCGCGTTGTTCGGCCCCGGCCGGTGGCTGCGCCTGCGACGACGCTTCAGTCTGATAATGTATCAGCTCGTAGCGAGCCGGCTACGTGAACGTTAAACAAAACATTTTCACGAGTTTTCGTAACTTTAATTTATCATTTATTTTTATTTATGTTTCTTTTTTAATTAATTAAGTAATGTTATTATAATAAAGCCATTTGACTTAAAAACTGTTCATAGGAAGTGCTAATCATATATGGGCGACATAAATAAAGTTAATACATTTCCCGACATTATGAGAAAGTGTTTCAAGATGGGTCTGTTTAAAAGTGAGTATTGAATTAAGGATGTTTTTTCAGCCGGTGTATTTTATATATATATTGTCGTTAAACAGGAGAATAACGAAGCTTTACATATACATATGTACCTAAATTTTTTCAGTACAATAAAAAATAATTAATCCTCTTGTAGTTTTAACCAAGTCAGGTAATAAAATTACAGACACAATAGAAAACCAGTGATCTCTGAACTCTAATAAGATTTACTGAAATACATAAGGATAATTCTATGTAAAGACAAAAATACTATAAATTAGAAACATCACCGACAACATTGTTGTATAATAAATCAATAAGTAAACATACCGGAACATATTGTAACAATGAGAATTATTCTACATTTACATATTTCATGTTTTCATACAATCGTCATTTACATTTTCTGACAGTGAGTGAAGATTCCTTGTTAATAACGTTAACTGCTTATGTGAAAAACGTGATAAATAATTGTACATTGTTTTTTTTTGTAAGTGGATATCTATCCATAAACATAAGATTCAAAAATGTTTTTCGACAAAATAGAAGGTACATTTATAAAAAAAATATCGAGTAGTCGTAGGAAAAAAAAGTCGCACGAAAAAACATTTCGAAAATAAATACATTTTCAAAATGTTTTTCCTGGAATCAATTCTCCTGTGGGGCGGCGCTAGTCCCCCAGGCCCGAACTCTTATCCTTCCTCGAAATGAATTGACGAGCGATACGTGTCGATTCTGACGACGAAATTTCGCGCAGATTCCCATTACTGGAGATCTACTTTTTTCACATTTACCTTAAATTCATATTTCCTCCAACCATCAGCTTGAAGACATCGTAAAATATATTGCGAAGCGAAACGATTTATTTAAAGATTGCAATAACATAAGTTGATAGTTGTTCTTGTTAGACTGGGCAGTCGGCTGACCCATTTTCTTCGGCTGACCAATGCGTCTGATTTATGCTACCGTTGTTACTCCATAAGCACCTTTCTTCACTTTTCATTAGTATAATTTAATACGTTTTTACTAAGGAGACGCTTTTCGGCATCTATATACATTGGATTATTTAAATTATTTTCTATTTTAAAAATAGTAGTAGCTAAGTATCTAAGTGGGTAGGTACTCGTACTGCCCACAGTTTGCCGGTATGATTTCAAGAAATATGAAATATCTGGGGAAAATATTGTTTTTATTGTATTAAAATGTATTTTTTTAATTTCTTTTATTGAATAAAATGTATTTTTTTTATTCCTTTTATTGAATAAAAGTATTAAAGATAAAAGGATTTGGAGAGATAGGAGCCTACCTAAATAATTCAATGAATTTTGCTAATGATTTTATTTCTAAGATCAAAAATAATCTGAATAGTGTAACCTAATGTAATATGGATCATATTTAGGTATAAAACGGGGAGATATTTATAAACTTGAAGATTTTCATTATAATACATTGATTATTTAAGAATAATAATAATAATAATTTATGATTATGGATCCAAGTAGATTCCCGTCAAATCCAAGGAACTAAAAACTTGGATGGATACTTTGAAAAAGTAATAAACTGTCTTTATTTCTGCAGTCGTTGTCTGTCTACGGTTCCCAAATAAAAAAGAAGTTAAATTATGCGCGTGCAAAGGAGGTCATCGCAATCCGCCCAAAAATTATGTACAGAAGGTACACTTATTGGAAAAAATACCATGTACGCTGGTTTATAACTCTAGCCGTACTTTTTTTTAATGTTGACTGGGGGATGGGAAAAAAACTTTCAATTTGAGAAAAATCACACCATTTTGGCACACTACCTGTTTCGTAATGATTTTATAGTTAAAACTGTCAGTGTCAATTTCGGAATGTCAAACACACGCCATTACAACAGATTATTATCAGTTTCATAGTGATTTCTGGTAAAAACTATCAACTTGACAGCTGTCATGTACCTCCGGTACAAAATTGGGCTGGGCTTTTGATGACCTGCTTTGAAAATTACTTATTTATGTAGGTATAAATGTATGTACCCACATGTTACTGTCTATGCGAGTAAATTGTCAATTTGAAATACCTACCGTACGACCATGGATGAATGATGAGACAATAGCACAATTTTATTTACGTTTTACTATATTAGAGCATTTTTGTTTAAGATACCCTATTTAAAACGTGCAACCAAATTAAGCACCTTATTTTTTATTTTTTGTCAGTTGATTCTTTTTTGGCGGTTGAAAATATACTTAGTCGTCAATTAAAATGTACATTTAAATAATAACGAATAAGAACATTTGGAAAAAATTACGAGCATAGCTTTGCTAACTACCTATGAGTAATATAGTTAAATACTAAGCTGGTCCTACCTAGCCACTTATTTATTATCTAAGTTTGCTATCTACATTCGACATTAAACTTGATCATGCCTATGTATACAATAAAGTGATGGACAACATAATATTTTAAATTAGAGTATGAGGTAACCTTTTTATAATGATGAATTTTAAAATCATTTGTTAACCCGTCGTAAAGTAACAAATTACAAACACTAGAAAAATGTTTTGTGTAGGTACTTATGGCATGACGGCTGATCGGCTGTTATGAAAAAAAAAACAAATTAAACGTAGCCAACTACTTTGTATCATAATTTATTGGCACACAACGTGCTTTGAGAATAGTCAAAACAATGCATCATTGGTTACGGTTATTATTAAAAGCAGTAAATACATCATATTTTCATGACCCGTCACTGAAACATAAAATATTTAAAATTATAACACGCGACACGTTAAAGTTCTACAATAAAATTAAACTGCGGCTTTCCGAATTAAGATCATTCTTGACTCATTCATTCACTGTTGTAGAAAAAGAAAATCTGTCACCAGAGTCGGTTACGTTACAATAAGTTAAATTACACAATAGCAATTTAAATGGAAGTAACTTAAACAATTAGAAAATCATGATTTCAGTCTATCCTCATTATAAGAGTCTAATCCTTATTTAATTTATGACTATGAAATAAGTCTACCGTGAAGTCCCCGAATATGATATTTTAATTTATAATTTAAATCATACAACCAACCCGTAGGCATTACCTAGGTACCTATTGTTTTTATATTATGTACTGGATGAAATAATATAAGCGTGTAGCCGGATATAAGCTAGTGTACTGTTTTTAAAAACAATTTGCCCAGTTTTTTGCCAAATTTTGCCTGCGTGAACTTTTTTCGCAACCGGCCTGTTAAGCGTGAGAACGCGGGTTCGATTACCGTGTCAAGTCTAGTGTTACTAGGTTTTTCCATGTGGAAATTCTCAGGAGCACCTTTAGATTTGTCTGTTTTGTAGCGATATGTTCGCCCGCTTTTACAGGGATTTTTTACGCCCACTTAGACAGTGATTACGTCAGTAACAAACCTCTGGTTATATTGTAAAACATTGTAAAACTTACATATCCGATAAATAATATTATTATTTCCTGAACTTTAAAAGAGACAACGACTCCCTAAATTAGTCGTCAACTAGGAAATACCGGCCCTATCTAGTAGTAAAAATAATTACTTGTAAAAGTCTCTTTATTTACATTGACATTATTTACAGAAATACCATTCAACCGTTCATCCCTTTTGGGGAATACATACGAGGTGGTATGTTATTTACGTTCTATGTTTTGACGTATTAGTATAAGGTAATTTTTTTCATCTTTCTTCTCTCGTTTTACAAGAGATTCATATCTATTGAGCATGTTTTTACCTCGTGATAAATCATAAATCAGATATATTATATCCTGCCTGACACACCTGACGGACGTAAAGTTATATTTTTCTCGTAGCCGAAAAGATTAAGAAAATCAACTTGTTTTTTCAGCTAACAGAACTAAAATTTATTGAAACAGGGAAGGGCTACGTTGGTGTTTCAATCTATTCGGTCTAGCGGGTGTGTTGATCACAGCGCCGGGTGCAATCAGCGCCTCGTATGCATGGTCGCAGTCCCACAATGCTAGTACTTGTATAGCCGACCATTCAGTTTGTTACAACACTGTCTGATTGCTAATAAACAGTTCGGCCCCTAAAGGCACTTTTCAATATATTTCAACCATAAAAATCCATTCATTTTCATTTCTTTTGAATATATTTTGTTAAATACCACTTAACAATAAAATTCTTCTTACTAAATTTCGTCGTACTAAATGATTTTTATTTTACAAATATTTCTGTTTCATACATTTTGGCAAAGATGGCCAAATTATTTCACAATATTTATAACAAGAAGAACAGTTGTTATAGCTTTATTAAATATGAACTTATCACTTATTGCATGTATTATATCTAAAATAATCTCGTTAAGTACCTACAATAACCACTACCTGGGTACTTGATATCATAAACATTAGTTAAATTCACACATTAGTAAAAAAATTACAACAGCGTTCGATACCTCGACACGGCCGGTTGCACATTGAAGCAATTCTTTGTAGACTTGTACTAAATATTTATTTGCGCATTTTTGCAAGAGGAAACACTTATTATGTAAGCACTTAATTTAAATGTTTTTACCCATAAACAAAACAGTTAATTGTTCTGTTTTGCTAAATATACCTTTATTGCTTGGGCAAGAGATAAATTAATTAGATCTAATTGTGTTAATGTATCATCATTATGTAGGCACCTACACTACACGTGTATTTAAAAATACCAACAAATTTTTAGAGGCTAATTTTCGGATTATTTTGGAAGTATGACTATGTAGTTGCTTATGTGCAAAAAGTTCGTTTCATAGCTGTTTTTCGCGATACAGTGATTGCAAACTAAAAAGTACTTGTAAGTATGCGCACGGGTATTGCATATTATGGCAAGAGATTGCCGGTTCCATTTATACGTACGCCTTTAGCAATATTTCAAGACTTTTTGTGTTACCTATTCACTAAGTACATACCTATAGGTGATACTACACTGTACGTGCTCCATGTTGAATACAAAAATATATAATCAATAGTATGGTACCAAGCGGAATACAAATTAAAGTGTAAAATAAATAAAAAAAAAAGTGTAAAAGTGTAAAATAATTTTCTCTAACTCAAAATAGACGTATCATGCCAAAAGATATTCAACAAGGCAACCTATTGCTATTAACCTTCGATTTATAAAACTAACTATAATATTCCTTTGGTAACAATTCATTATGTAAAGGAAAAAAAAAATGCAAGCAATTTATTTTACTATCTCAACCCAACTATAGTCTACCTACTTGTTTCAGTTTTTAGGTTTGTTACCCGATATTTTCACCGATTTGGATGATTTTTTATCTGATAGAAGATAGACTGTTATTATACTTCGTAGTTGGTCTGATATTGGTGTCTAATTATCTATTTTGAAAATACCCCACAAAATGTTTGCGGTAATCTTTTTTAAAAGTTATGAAATACCATAGTTGCCTTTACTACAAAATATATTTGCCAGAGTATAACACTTACGACCATAAACAACGACACTAATCAGCGGTTACACTTAAGATTAAACCATAGATAAACATCGTAGCAAGACATCGTCAGAAAACTAGCAAAGTAAAGGAAATTAGTAGTAATTTTCTTTACGGTTCTTGCATATTATGTACAAACGTTTTAATATTTTTTTTTACAAAAAGCATTTTTCTGGTTTATTATGAATGTTGGTTTAGCTTCTCATCTTTTCATATAGTTCCATTAGGAGTAAGTAGAGTAAATGGCCGTTATCTTTTAAAAACATAATTGGCCAATATTGGCAATGTGTAACTAATGCTTTTTTCTTGATGCTTCATGGGGCATTTTAGAAATCTTAGATATCAAGAAATGTATATCACCTTAAACTGTATAAACTTAATTTAAAAAAACAAAATATTAATAGATGTGTATATACGTTACAATTACGACTACGGACCCATAATTCTGATGAATAAAAAAACAAATGAATTTAAAAATAATGTTATCATAAAATAAAAACATGTATGTACCTAGTCTACCACGAACCACTTTGCCATGTTACGTTCTAAGTTCGTTCGTTTGTAAGTCTTCTTCGTTTTTTAATTTTAGTTCCACATCTGTCAATAATCAAATATTCATTCCTATTCAATATACATAACACACAATATGTGATCTAGGCGTACCTTTGCGTCTACTTCATTTGTAATGTTTAAGTAAATCATGGTCTACGACAATGTCAAGCACGTTAAGGACCGGTATAATTACTTGTGATAGAGCTATTAGTAACGGGTAACGATTTGTGTAAGTACTATGTAGTACTTATGTGATAGTATTATATACACACATACACACATATTTTTTACACCGAACTTTTCAGGTGGAATTTTCTGGCTTCTTCATCAACGATGTGCCTGATGCTTTCTCGTATAGGTACGCTGCTCCTATCCCTAGAGTTATTTTAATTTTACTCACGGTTACAATGCTTTCAAATAGTTTCAATGACACCCTTAGACAAAAGTTTATAAGATAGATTTATACATTTAAACTAAATTAAATTTAAACGAATTTCTTATTAGAATCACGACTGTATTCCCCGTAGGGGAAGGCAGAGGCATACGAATGTACACCCACATTTCGCCGGTATGTTTAGGTCCCATGTAATAGGGGGTGAGCCTATTGCCATTAACCGGGCACAAATCTAGACTCCGAGCTGCTACTGGGAATTTCACAAAAAACCCAACAACACTTTCCTCGACCTGAGGATCGAACCCAGGACCTCTAGCGTAGCTGTCGCGCTTTGGACCACTAGCCCAACGAGGCAGTTGTTATTAGAAAAAGGGATATTATTTATGTTTTAATTTGTCAACATACCTTGGAAGTGATTGTGAGTGTGACTCGAGTAACAGTTTTCCGTGACATATTGCACCTAAGTCCATTACAGTTTAAAATTCAAATCACGTAATAGTGCGAGAGGACAATTCAATGGCAGCCGGCGACTAACAACCGGTTGCGATTACTGTCTGATACGCACCACATAAACATAAACACTATTACGGAAGTAATACACTTCCGTGCACACTTCCGAAGATATTTCTGTAAAGTTAAGGCCAAATGACAAATTTTCTACATAAGCTTAAGGTGATCCACTTCTCTATAACTTTTTAAACTATAACACAATGTTGTATGCTAATTCAAATCAGCTTTTTTTAATTTAAGTAAGTAAGTAAGAATGTTTGAATGTTTTTTTTTTATTTAAATTTATTGCGTTTTTATCCAAAACTAAATAGTTACCTATAACAGAAATACTACCTACCTACCTACCTACCTACCTACTCCAAATGTTTCAAGCGGTCTAGACAAGTTGCAATTTTACATTCGAATCGATAAACGAATAGAAAGAAAATGACATTAGTACTAGCCCGATTTGTAGAAAGCTTGTTCTAGTTAGCTAGTTCTAATCCAACGTTAAACTTCTCTTAATTATACGCGTTTTGGTACCTATTTATCACGATGAACTATTTATCTAATGCCTGCCTAAAACTTCATATACAACTACATAAACTTAACTTGTAAATATATTTACAAGTTTACTTTAAGTTCCTGCTTAGGTAATTTTGACTTTTTATTGTAACCAGTTTAAAATTTCAATGTCAATCAGTCATAAACTCATATACGGTAGGACCTCTATATTGTATATTGTATAACTGTACCAGTGTATAGGTACCCTTGATAATGATTTATTATGAATAATATAAGAATTTATAGTTCAATTGCTCAGTAGCTAACTATGGCCGCCTCATTAGGGTCCTGGTTAGGGCATCGACCCGGTTTTTCCTAGTTCTGTAAAAACCAGTTTTCCCGGTTCCGAGTTAGGAACGGAACCGAAAGAACCGGTTCTGAAAAAAAGGTCCGGTTCGCGATGCCATAGTCCTGGTATCAATTCCCAGACCAAGCATAATGTTAGGATTTTCTATAAAATTCAATATACAATTCTAAGTTTCAACTTGTACCTGGTCAATGACATTATAGGCACACCCCTTATTACATAAGACCCAATAAACATACCGACGCCGATGACTGTGTTGCGTATTAGTATATCTCTGCCTAACCCTTCCGGGAATACGAACATGATAACATATACTATCGTATAGTATATAATATGTTCAATTTGTATTGTATTGTCTAAGCGTAAATATTGTTTTTGCTACAAATGATTATCGTTCGAATTTGTTTACGTAAAATACATTGAAGTAACTATAATTATATTTTTTGTTAAAACAAAAACTAATCGGTAAATATCTAATTATTATATGAATATGGATCAGTGCAACGATTAAATAATAAATAATTATTTTTACAATGTCATAGAATAGTTAATAGAACAAATAAAATGCGTGCCTTACATGTGTATAACCTTGTTTTAAATTTGGTAAAAGGAGTTTATTGTAATAAGTTTTTATTATCCAGCCTGCGTGTGCATATAGGCTTGAAATAATAAAAACAATTTTGCTAAAACGAATAGTTATATATTTATATTATATTAGAATATATAATTGCTTTTAATACTGGAGTGAAGGTAACCGACTAACCATGTTACATTGAAAAACTTAATTAGGATACTCTACGAAAGAAGGATCTACAAGGTGACTTTAAATTTATTGGTATTTTTTAAACCGTATCTGTTCATGGTATTGACCTGACATCGGCCTCCTAAAATCTAGAATGTAAGTAATGCTGTAACAAAAATAATCTCAGAATAAGAGGGCTATAGCTAAAGGCGTCTTTTAAAACACGCAGCGTAAACCAAAAATTTACAGAATGATTAAACTACGTCTACTGTCTTACTAATACTATAAAAGCGAAATTAGTTAGTAGATTTGGATATTTGTTGCTCTTTCACGGCAAAATGGCTGAACCGATTTGGCTGAAAGTTGAAATGGTAAGGCTTATACCTTGGATTACGAAATAGATAACATTGTAATCCCAAAAAATGTATTGTGGGAAACGGGTTCAAAGTTCTTAACTCCACGCGGGCGAAGCCGCGAGAAAAAGTTAGTTATATTCCAATCCAAAACTCCTTGACACTTCTACACAAGATTGCGAAGTAAAGAACTGAATTGTAAACCCAATGCATTAGTAGATATATGAATATGACAATTAGACATTGTGAAGTTCAGCGTTTTTATCTCGCCATTGCCGCAAGATCCGTTCACCTGTCGCGCGGTGCAACCTGCAATTTCTAGGTGTCGCCCTTCACTCGAAGAACGTTGATGCAACTTCGCGTAATAATAGGCACACTACCCGACCACTTTGGCTAAATTATACCTTCGAATTATTACTGCATATACTTTTGGTGTCCTTGTTTCATATTGAAGCTGAAATTATTTAGAATGCTATGTCTTCTTCGTCGTTTATAGATCTTAGATATATTTATAGACAGTTTGTTTAAATTGCGCACAGTTCTTCATGCTCAATCTATTCTGTCCCACAGCTGGGTTGTTCTACTCCACCAAGTAGTTAGGTATTTTGAGGGTAATCTTAGGCGTGCAAGTTTCTCGCGATGTTCTTCTTCGTCTTTGAAGTGACTCTGACCTTCTCATAATGTCATAGAATCTAACGTAACGGTCCTGGCGGTAATGTTTTAATGTTAACTGTTAAAAACATTTTGAAAAATAGGTGTGTGTATATCAATATTTCGCTATCGCTTCACTAATAGGTATACAAAAAGACAAAACCTGTGACTGCACTAAAGATTACGCGAGACGTCTAATTGTGTAATATTCACAGAAACTTTCTTCTGCGTATAATTAGCCAGATAAAAGTTTAAACAAGGTTTAGATTATACCGAACCAACGCGACGGAGTACATATTTACATTCTACAAATTAAACCATAAATATTAATCTGTCGTCTCGTTATGTCGAGTAAATAATAGACGTCACGCGTCACAATAAATGTCAAATCGAGAAAACCTGATAAAAATCCGTATGATACATTAAGCACCTAATGCTTGCCACAACAAAACCTTAATTACTTTGCAAAACATCTGTTTGTAAACAATGGTGTAGATTACGATTAATAAAGGAACGTCTAGGTACTAAATAATCGTTGTCATGAATGAACATTGAGCAGATTATTAAATTTACAGATAAATTGATTTGCCTTATCTAGAATCAACTGCAGTGTTATCATACTTATGAAGAAAGCTAGATCCCAGCACATTAACCTATTAACTCAAAACGACGCTCAGTAGATATTGTATCAGCAGGCGTTTTCTTTTTTAACAACTTTACCTAATTTACCGCAATGTTTTGTTTATTGAAAGCTAAGCATAAAATTAAATACATTTCGACGGTTTCGCAAAAAGATAAAAGAAAGTTTCGGTTTCGAAGAAAGTTTTGATATAAGTACCCTAAGAGGTACAACGACAATAACGTGATAAGGATTCTGTTTACATAATTTACCTATAGACTACAATCACCGATTTTATGAAACTTCATGTAATGTAATAACATTTTCAGACATTTCTTGATAAGTCTTCCAAGAACAAACAAGAACGGCCACGATTACGACTATTGTGAAACAGTGTAAATAGACACATTATCACTGAGGGCGTGTGGAAATCATTAATTGATTATAAACATCAAGTATAAATCTATCACAAACGTAATATTGACATGATTTAACTACAATAAGCGAAATAGCTTATTCTAGTGATCTAAAAGATTTTGATTTCTATATTATAATTTTTAGACTTCCAGTCAAAAATGATTTTTGAATATTTTACACATCTTTCTCAATGTTTGTAATGTTAAGGAAGAATATGCGTGGGGGTTTTTAAAACCAAAATCCTGCTGTCATTTAAACAACTTATAATTGTAATGAAGTAAGTAGTAATATTTTAAGCTAGAAATCTATAACAAATAAAAACGCGGAACTTTAAATGCAAATGTATTTAATAGCATTATACATTAATTAATAACGGAGATAATGAGCGGAAACGTCAGACATCTGAATTAAGTAAACAAACAAAGGCGTTATCAATTTATGTAATTAATTGATGCACGGTTGTTTATACAATTTGATGTGGTTTCGATTAAGGTGATGTGAGATAAAATTATTTCACACGTATTGTAACTTTAACCAAATCATCGAAGCTTTTAATGTAAGGTCCATCGGGTTGATACATGTATAATTATTATATAATTATGAATGATTATACAAGACGAATATGAATATGTATATGAATGCATATCCGGAAGGTCGATTTAATTAATTCAATAATTAATTTAATAGATCGATAATACTTTTATTAATTAAAGCATTTAGTGCCTGATTAAAAGCACGGTCCGACGGTTGGTATAGATAACTTTAGATTACTACGTTCACAAAAATATGAAATAGGTTATTTTGATTGCAGAATTATATGCAAATTCTTACCTACACGAGAAAAATTCGTAAGACGCGAATAGAAAATAGAAAATATGATTTAAACTTCGACACCACGTCACACTGTTTAAAAACTAGCAATGAAATCACAGACAACCTGTTAAAATTGTATATTCTTTTTATCTAGTAGCTCGTTTAGACATTCCCAGTGTCCCCGGAGAGACGTGTGAATAAATAAAAAGGTCGCTCAACGTACTCTTTCATAGACTACTTTGATATGCAGAGAGGCCTCAGGCTGAGAGACTTGTGTCTATGGCACCCATTTTACTTGCTTCCTCCCTTACTACGAGTATCATCCAATCGTCGAGGATTGGATCACATTTTCATAAAGATGCTTACAATCTTCAATGGAGATATAAAATTCATCTAAGCACAAAACATACAAATATTGGACCACCAAATAAGGCCTCTAAGGAGTAGTACACGTACAATGGACCACTGCAGAACTAAGTGCGGAAACCGAACCCACACAGGAGTGGGTTCTCAATGATGATGATGATGAAGGCCTCTAAGGAAGGTGAAGGAATAGGTTGTTAAAGTTTATAAACAACCTAAAAGGATAAATAAAGATAAAGGTTTCCAAAATTAAACATTTAATACCTATTGCATTCTAATTTTATGTTCGGATGCAGTCATATTCTATATTGATGGTATCATAACTATTAACCTCGTCTATTTTAGTAAAAATAACTTATATGTAATTATTAACAACGATAATTTGTTAACTTGCTATAAAAAATACAGAATTCGGAACCATATTTGTGATAAATGAATGTTATGTTTACAAAAGGTCATTGTGTCCAGTTTCTGTGTCTAGGTTAGCGCCAATTATGAACATGTTGTCCTTTGATCAACATTTAGTAGCCGTCCAAGGAGTATGTTTTGACCATTCGATCAGTCAATAGGAAGTAAACAGTAGATTTAGGTGTGTCTTTAATCTGACCCCAGCGCCTTGGCCATGCTCTGACAATGTCATGAGTCATGATCAGAACTTACTTCCTTGAAAGTTTTACTGCGTTTGGTGTAGCTGTCACCTCGGCATTAGGTTCGTGTCGTAGGTTTGATTCCCATCCGAGAAATATTTGGACTACTATTCCATGGTTTCAAATGTAGTACTTCGTATGTTTGCGAAGGCACCCGCGATACAGGGATTAACAGTCCCGATTCCAAATATATACTTATTGTGTGTCTTCTAGTTATTGTGAACAGCTTGCTCAAGTGTACAAGCATGTCTGGAACATGCACTTTAGAGGTGTGGAGTGCACTCCAGACCTTGCTTATCCGCGATGACACGCTGCAAAAATTATCCGCGATATAAAATCTGCCATAACGTTGTAAAATTTTGAAACCTTAAAATACGTCAAAAATCTGTCGTGTTCATGTCTGGTTAGACACGCTGCAAAAAATATCTGCAATACAAAATCTGGTGTGTTACTGGGTGATTTTTGACGATTTAGTTTCGATTTTGTGGTCAGGTAAGCTGTGATTTTTAGTTTATATCGTAAGTGAATTCCAGGTAACAGTCCTAAATGTTTTATGTTGGAACTCACCATCTATTGGTGTATCATCAATTAGTATAATATAAATAATCGAACACATACAATACAATTTATGATTCTAAAAACAAGATCATTCGTAGAACAAACGCATCGCAGAATTGTACGTACCTACATACACATACATACACATTATATTAAAACAGTGGACCTATCCACTGTTTTAATATAATGTGTTTTTAATTAATTTATGTGTCACAAGAATACACTTTAATGATGCCTGCAAGACAAGACTATTCTATTAATAAATGCGTACTTTAGTATTAATGCACTGGTTATGTAACGCTAAATTGGACTGACTTACTTGTAAGACTACGATGCGTAGTATACGCCGTCGTACGGTACAATAAGGGTGAATTTGGCCTCACTCGAAAAAAATTATAATGTAAATTTAGAAGAGAATTTGAATAAACAACAATAAATAAAGTTCTAAATCGGTGGACACATTTTTTTAAATCATCTACCATTTATGAAAACGCTTTCAATAGTTTATTTTTTCAACACTCATATTAAGTAGGAATAGATTATTTAAGATTATTGTCTTGTTAGTATTAACTTACTTATTTTTTTCAAATGAATTAAAAGTAATTTATCTTCTAAATCTATACGATAGAATAATTACCAGTTCCGTGCGTCCGTGGCTCGGCCCTCATGTAGGAACCTAGATGTGGATTAACATAATAATTGTTAATGCAGTATTTATTATGACTATAATATTTTATCAAAATCCGGTCTGCCATTACGATGTGATGGATTTATGTATAAGTATATCCTGAATAAAGTTACGTGTATGAGAGTTGAATTTAAAGATTATCAGACCAAAACTTTATCGGAGCATTCAGTCACTGGGCCCCTTAAAATTAAATTAAAGAACGGAAGCTTATGGTATATTACCGTATTAACTCGTCCCAACTCGTCATATCAAAACTGTTCGTGGAACATGAGTCAATCTTCACATATTTCCTCGGCAATAAGTCTCGTTTTCATCTAAATGTGCATACAATTCCAAAATAAACAAAGAGATCGCCAACTACGTGAACGGAATCTGACCCAAAATAAATCCATAAATTACAAGCGCAGTAATTTGCTTCTCATAGAGACGATAATAGGTATGTTAAATAAAAAAAAACTATTCTTAATCTTCAGTAGGTAGGTAAACATGTAGATATAACTTTAACTTTAAATAGGTACTGATTGTATCACGGAAAAGAAAAAAGAGTATGGTGGTTTAAATTTATCCATCAACCATGTGATATGGAATGACAGATTTACATGTCAAAACCCACATTACCCATGTAGCTCAAAAGGCCGCGTAAGTTAAATGGGACTGGGCAAGCCACGTCTGCCCCATGCCAGATGTGGGCAGACTGTGGGCTTCTATATAGCTTTACCTATGGTGCAGGGTGTGAGTTGCTTGCACACACTCCTAGGGGGCGCCGAGCGCCATTCACGCGCACTCGCCCGCTTACTAGACAGCGCTAGGGTAATGAGAACCAACAAAGATATAAGTGGAAGAAATGGGGGAGGCCTTTGCTCGGGATTAGGACAATACAAATAAGTAATCTCAGCAGCACATTGATGCACTAACTGAAATAGGTTAATCTAGGTGACTACTAGCTATTGAAACACAATAACAAAATGTTTAATATTATTTCTTAGATAACTATGTGAATACGTATTCAATTTTGTTACAAAGGAAAATTGTATGTCCATTACAACAATAAGATTTTAAGTAGGTCTTAAACACGTACACGAACGCGATTGTTATTGTCTCAAAATCTTATGTTACGACATTTTTCCTCTGTGAGATATTTTGCATTTATCACTGCACAAGCACATCCAATTAAAAAAGATTTAAACAATAAACGAACGTGTCGCTTTAAATGATGAATAAAGTGTCAAATTCTTTAGGGTCGATGATCTGAGTTAGATATAACAATCAAGCATTCAATGATATGAGCTAGATGTAACATTTAAATGCGTCTCTAAACAAACTGATCGATCCTTATTATTGTTATTCTCCACAACGTTGTAAGACTTTGTTCACATTAGGCTAAGCATTAGGCTTACAGTAAAGTTGCGGATCATTATGAACTATCAATAACGCTTAACTCTATTTTGAATAAAATGTTAGTATTACGCTGGCAGGACGATATTTTTCCAATAGGGATAACTATTGGGGAGTTATTTGCAGTGAATTTTTCGGAGTGACCATAACTATGAAAGAAATTCCATCTGGCTAGCTGAAGGTGCGAAACTGCTACTGTTAAGTATTAGAGTGCTTTTGTTTTTCGTATTTCAAGGAGTAGCACTACTGGCAGCTACTCATCTGATTAAAGCACGCCACGGAAGACGTGTCTAATCTATATTTTTAAAATACAAATGTAAAACGCTTTGTGATGTATTATACGGCACAATAATAGTAAACTTAATTTTAATGCTCTCTTTGGATTTTACATAAGGCTATATAGACTTATACACCAATAAAGTAATTTGTTTGAAACCAAAAGTATGTACCTAAAACACTTTTAGACGCACTTTGAGATGTTTGTTAGTAAAACGGAAGGGTTACCTATATAGAGGTTTCACTATTAACATCATACAATAATATTTTTTTAAACAATCGTCAGAAGGGAGCACTGACAGTTGGTCTGATTGTGTGAATCGACAGTGACAGTTCAATGTTAGCAGTCGGGAGGGTCGAAAGGTTCATGTCGTGATACATCGGTTAAGGGCAAGCCCATTGCCAGATTTTCGACAAGGCAAATTGGTTTAGTAACGGTAGTATACTTTTCTCGTATATATTAAGTAGATTTTCTCAAAGAGGGCGCTAAAGTATAATTTTATGCAAATGCGACTCGAACTTTTGTTCAAGAAAGTTTAAGCTCTTGTGTGAAAAAATATACTACACAAAATCGGTAATATATTTAAATAAGACAAATTTGGAAACCTTCAGAGATCAAACATTTTGTGAAACAACAAAAGTAGTAGTGATTCCTATTTAATTAGAGATGCGATACACGTAACGAGGAAGCTACACAAATCGGTAAATATAGAGATGACTACAATAACTCCATGTTATCACTAACGTTAATTAAAATGAATGTTTCTATAATTAATATAGATCGCTTAGAGATTTTTAGGTAAGAATAGAATACAGTTATTATCCAAAGCTGAATATGTTATAAAACCTTTGTGAGAAACAACTACTGTTATCTGATACTTTTACACCAATAAAAAAATTTACGTTACCTTTAAAATTAACTGCTTTTTCACTCCAGAAATAGATGGTGTAGGCATTTAAGAAAGAAAAAATAAATAGCAGTTTATTACTGTTAGTAATCCTAAAGGAATTTTCACCATCAGAACAGATGCACTTTTTTGCAAAAGTAAAATGCCTTTCGTTATATCATAAAACGTATGTATGCCATGGCGAACTTTTTACTCAAGTTTTCCCTTCAAAGACTTCTCGATCATGACATAAATTTAAATAACTGAAATCATATAAGGAATAGTGCGTAATGCCAGTACGTGTTAGTGTGAGTAACCAGAACAGTGACCGAGTGGCAGCAGGATCGTCAAATCAGCTTCATTGAGTACGTTCACTTCCGGAGAGGTCCCCCAGCGCAGACGCGGGCGTGTCACTGTCGCCACACCGCTCTGCTCGTATAACACCAAATTATGCCAATTATTAGCACCAACACCACTGCAAAAATAATCCGAAATAAAGCGTTTTCCAATCCATTTTGATATACTATATATACTGTGTGGGCTTATAAAGCTTTTAATTTGGAAATTTTAATATCTGTAACGTGTTTGGATTATCCACTGTTGGTTGACATCTAAGTAACTGGACTTATTTGAAAAAAACACTTTTGAAAATTCATAATATAATTCACATGAGAAAAAATCTTAGGAGCTGCTTTATTTTAGAGGCAATGCTAAATGTTTTGGCAGGTCTTTTTGATCAGGTGATGTTTTCAGTAACACGTGGGCTATTTGCTATCTGACCTCATCCGTCGTTAGAGAAACCAGATTTCCGCAGTATCGAGTAGTTTACTGATAAAAGTTTTCCTGCTCATCTCTAGAAAAACTACTAAATGGTGGAACCATCCAACCAACCAAGTACTGCATATCAATTGTCCCTGTGCTATTATTATATTGCTTAGATTTTTATCTACTTTGATAATTGAATTAATTTTTATTTTACACATACAACGTTATCTAATTACCAAAGAAAAAAGTTTGTAATGCGTAACTTTTTACATCAATTTAAACTTTTTCCAAATTTATTTTATATCAGCCCGGACGCAACTCCAATCACTGGTATTTACAAATAAAGAATACCCAAAAATTAATATCACTGCCACAAGAATCGAACTTGTGACTTGACAGATAGTCGCAACCACTTGACTAATGTCTTTTAATCTTTTGTAATGTTTCTTTAATTCTTAGAAAGTACGTCATACCAATTCTATGTCTCAGAAATAATACAATTTTAAATGATTTAACGACTGCTAGTACAATGCAAATTGCCCTACGACGAACTGAACTATCACGTTACACATGAAATCATCTTACTTCTCCTACGTACAGCAGTAAATTTAATTTAACAGGTCACTAGTTGGGTTAAGATGATCACTAATTCACTACAGAGGTGGCGAATAGAGTGGAACGGTCACAGATTACAACATTTTTTAATGCCACCAGGAAACTGGCCTACCAGCTGGGTGATTTAATGAGGTTTTTATTCTGCACATTGATTGAAAAGTTCTTTCGGAGACAATTCGATATCCTATACGTCGCGCGCCAGTCACCGTAGAAAATTGTAATCACCGGATTTGGTTGTAGCAATTTGCAATTGAATAATATTGCAACAGTGGCTGAGAAAAACATAAAACTAGAAAGCAGGTCATTGTCAACAGATGTACTAGAAATCTAACTGATAATGTATGCATAACGTTTAGTTTTAGTAAAATACTTACTCGAATATTTTCCCGCGGTCATGTTCATCGGCTAATTATCTAGAATGTTAATTATCATGTTAATTAACTAAGTATAGGTAATCTCTTTATTAAAGCAGATTTTTTTTTTCAATAAGTTTTTTAGAGATTTACGATGCAATCTTCCAAACCATACTCTCACCCTTACTTACCTACATTTTGCTTTTAGGTGCAAATTATAAAAAAACTTTATGTATACTAATTACTCATCAAGACATATATATTAATATTCACAATAATTCCACCTTAAATTAAGGTTAAATTAGATTACTTCGCTAACCTAGTGGATGAAAGCAATTGTTACGTTTCGAGGTCCTGGGTTCGATTGTCGAGCAAAGTGTTACTGGATTTTCTATGAAACACCCACACACCGCTATGTTTGGGTTCCATATAATAGGGGAATAGGGGCGACCCTATTGAAATTGCCTACTGAGTTTGTGAGCATTTTATAGAAAAACCCCATAACTAACTAAGTAACTAACGATGTTCGTTCTTGGAATCGAACCCAGAACCGAGACGTAGCAGTGGCGCTTATGTCCTCGAGGCTAATGAAGCAGTTACATACATACTTCGCACAAATTAGGTATTCAAATGGCAGACAAGTGATATTCGCGTACCTATAAATGTTAAAATCTCTGTTGCGTCTTCGTCGTTATTTCTTTCCTGGTGCAGTGAGATCCGGCTATATTTATGTGAAGCACGCTGCGTGATAGCCCGAAACGGTATGTCATTATGTACTGCTACCAGTGAGAACGTCAACAGAATGTTTAATAACCAATCATCAACACTGATAGCTTAATAAATAAAGCGTGCCAAAACCAATGGACCTCTAAAGACCAAATTTTGGAAAGGCACAAAATTTTTTTAGGTCAACACTCATAAACTTTTAATTAATTTATTTTTATATTATTTTATCACGAATTTCTACTCGATTTCCTAATCTGCCTTACTATTATTATTAATAGCCAATTATAAAAACAATTATTTAGAGTTATTGGGTTAAATATTATCAGACGTAGTAATTAAACATTTTCAGTAACTTTCGTGACGGCTCTATATAAGATTGGTTTAATCTATTTATCTTAATTAATTTTAATTTATTTATCTTATTGACTATTTGACTGATTTTTTATGTTATCATAAAAAAGTTTACCATAAACAGATGAACAGCAAAACAAAATTAAAATTGGTTCATAAACAAGGAAGTTATAAGCATTTTAATTTAATGTTAGAAAGAGAGCACACCATACTGTGCTGTGACGTCAAATTTCAGTAAACCATACCAATTCTATATTAACACTCGTTTTGCGGAAAAGGGGCAATACATCCCCTCTCAATCCCCACCAAAAACTTTAAATGTTTTTCATTTCATCTCAGAAATTTCTTTTTCTATTTACTTAAATATATTTTTCAACTTACAAATTATATTTTTTAATAGTTTCACTTTTATGTGTTATTAACCCCCGACGAAAAAACGACGGGGTGTTTTTTCGTCAAACGGATGAACCGATTTTGATTTTGATTTTTTTATTTGTAAGGTGAATTAGTCGGGAGTGTTCTTAGCTATGTTTGATGAAAATCGGTCGAAGATGGCCGCCACTACAAAATAGCGAATTATATATTTTTTCACAACTCCCTCAATATGGGTATCAAATGAAAGGGCTTAACTAGGAGAATACTATACACTATGATAAATTTCAAATCCAAGATGGCCGCCACCACAAAATAGCAAATTACATTTCATGTCGGGGGTTTTCTAAATTTTTAATTTAGGTTAGGTTAGGTTAGGTTATTGTTAATAAATTTAAGAACAGTCAAATATATACCCAACTGCCACCTGTTTAGCACGCTGTATATCGAGGCCAAAATCAACAGTGATAGAGTTTAGATGAGCATACGTAACTATTGCATGAAAAGCAATTCGTTCGCCGTGCTAAGTCAGCCATGCAAATCGCGATAAACGTAATCGATATGCCCTCCGGCCTTGGCCCCGAATGCAGTCCGCTGTCCACGAGATGAAGAATAATGTTTAAACGGATGACGCTTCTCCCGTATATGTTGTAAAACTACACACGTTATCTACGTTACGTCAGACGTAACACTGAAACAGATGTAGGTATCCTTAGATAAGACCTAGAACAATAACCCGCAAAGGTTACAGCTTCAGGTTAAGAATGAACCTTGATCGCGGTTTGCTCTACATATCTTGGTCAAAAGATGTCGAAACTAAAAACTCTTAATTGTAGCACAAGCTCAAGGGCCTTCTGCAATTAGAACGTCTGAAAACTACTGTTTTTGTTGCCTTTGCTTACTTCTACCAACGTATACGAATTCACATGTTAAAAAGTTTTACCTCCTTGTTACATTTTACAACCGGAAACGACGTCTCATTTCAGGGATAAAATTATAGGTCACTGCACCTCCTTATGAGTATTTCCGATAAAATAATTGGACCTAATGATAAGTACCTACCTATTAGACAGTTGTAAGTAAGAGATTAAAGTTAAGGAGTGTCATGATTGCACTTGCATACTGAGTTTCCTCTAGAGTTATATACCTATTACCTATGTTAATTAGAATTCATTACAATTAATTAACAACACAACGTGCACTGAAGTACAAGAATTGGCATATAAAGGTATCATAAACATTAACATATTCATAAGTTCTATTACTATGAATGAAGACATTAACGATGCTCAAATGGACATTGATTCTGCTGTAGGTCATTTGGTTATGGTTTCAATGATGTGAAGATCATTGTCAAGGCGCCGCCGGCGCGGCGGCGGCAGCGGGTGCGCATGTTTCATTAATTGTGATGCGCGCGAAATGCTCGCGAGAAAAGCACGTGTAGCGTCAAACAGGCGCACACGACTCGAGACGAGAACTAATTGAGCTTTTAAAGTCATTTAATTATGCGCACGAGTAGTAGTATTAGATACAGATTTCCCTTCCATGATTATTTTCAATTAAAATCACATTTTTTATGTAGATAGTACCTGCTTATTTGATATTTGAATTATATTTAGTAACGATAACGGTTTAAGACATTTATTTCTCAAAACAGAATTACAATAATTCATTTACATAACACGAATTAATTTAAGAAAAAACATTTATATATCGAATATTTAATTATTTATGTATGTACACACTGAACAAAACAACAACAAATGTATCAATTGTTTGTATTTACAAAGGTCCGTGAAACAGCCCCGTCAGCTAAAATTTCAGACAGTTTACTGTCTGCATTGCTCTGCGATATCAACAAGACTCAAATATCGATTCGACTATCAGATTAAGCACTTAATTTCCTTGTTAATATTTGCTATCTACTATAATTACCCCCATTGCGACTAGCCGTCGGTTTTGTAGCACTACTGTAATACAGCCTTGATTCGTCGGAAGCAGTTTCTCCTAAAAACACTATTAATTATATACATGTGTGTCCATATGTGCGCCTATTATTACTTATTGAAAAATATGATATAGCCCAAGATAGAGTTACGGAACTAGATTCGATTGATTTGAACAGGTAGGTATTAAATGACGACTAGACTTAATATGATTCGTGCAACAAAGATACTCATGTCTGCCAGTATGTATGTTGGTACAAAGATTAATTGATCTTGTATATCGACCGTGCAGTGGGAGAATTGGATGCTCGGATTACATGTTCGTGATAAATGTGATTTTTCCTTCTATAATTAGGTAGCACATACCTACATACATGTTTATTCTGATGAATTAAGTTTAGGATTATGTACGTAATTATGGTATTTTTTCATCAAGATTTATAATACGGAAAACAATAGACTACCAAATATTTAACTGGAATATTCCCGCGAGGTTTAGATTCCTTAAAGTTAATTCCAAAATTGTTTACATTTATTTAACACAGCTAGTTGTATGTGACATTAAATTTGGAAATGTCGCTAGGTAGGGTCTACTACTTTGACGAAATCGTTCGAAAAGCCTCTAGTGTTCAAATGATTACTTATGGCATACTTTATTTATTTCTAGTAATCCCAACCCAAGGGACGAATAAGGAGAAGAGTCGGGCCATATCACCCGTGGAAGACGATGGACCAGACGTCGTGTCCACCGTGATCGGCAAATACGGGCGCTGGCAGCTGCTCATGACGTTTTTACTGTCTCTATTCTCGTTGCCCTGCACCTTCCACATCTACCTGCCTACTTTTACTGTGAGTAAATATATTTATTTATTTATTCGGATTTACAAAAATTAAGAGCTTCCACAACGGACACTAATTACAATGATTGCCCTGCGCCTCCTGGGGTCAACCTCTCAAACAAACTGGTGACCGGCGTATCTTGCTTCAACGGCATGATCCAGTTAGTGATCATACGCTTGTTATAACTGTATATATGTATAATTTTTACATTCTTTTCAGGCCAAAGCGACAAATTTTTGGTGTCGGAAACCGGAGAATTTATCGAGCTTGTCCTTGGGGGAGTGGATAAACTATAGCCAGCCTATAGACAGCTGCAATGTTCGGATACTAAGCGCCGACGTGACTGTAGAAAGTATACTGAACCACACCGCCCCTCTTTTAGATTCCTTCCAAAAATGCACTGATTGGGACTATGATAGGTCAGAAGTAGGCAGTACGATAATTACGGAGTGGGATTTGGTATGTGACAAAGCTCACCTCACAAGCTTGGCTGAAGTAATGTTTTTAATTGGCGTTGGTGTTGGTGGAGTTGTAGGAGGATGGATATCTGACAGGTAATTCAATTTTTTCACTGCCGATAATCGGCAACAAGATACGGTGTAATGCGATTAAAAAATGGTAAATAAACAATGCTCATTATACATTGTTATTAGAAAAATATACTGGTTTATTGTAATTTATATAGAACATATATATATTTTATATTAGAATCAGAGCCGTTGTACTGACTTACACCTTCAATGTGGTAATTACTGCGATGGTAATGTTAAATCCTTTATTCGTTTATTTATTTTCATGTCATTGTTAAAAGCAAATCAATCGTGATATAATCATGCACATTTTCAAGTACCTATAAATCATGAAATTATTCATGCTTGAGAATCAGTGTTAATTACTTTATCGTGCATTCCAGATTCGGCCGCAAGCGCATATTAATGAGCATGATGGTTGCGCAGAGCGCGCTGGCCATCCTGTCTCTACTAGTGCGTTCCTTCGTACAGTACCTCGTGGTGAGGCTTATCATGGGCTTCGTCTCCGTCTCCGTGGTGTACGCCGCCTTCGTTCTCTCCGTGGAACTGGTGGGAGGGAAGTGGGTGACGATCGCGGGAGTATGCAACTTCTTCTGGCTACCTCTAGCATACCTCATGGTGACTCTACTGTCCCTAGCCATGCCCAACTGGCGGGACTTGCAGCTGAGCCTGTCTGTGCCCGGATGTCTGTTGATCGCATTATGGTAATTATATATTTTTTGTTAGGTAATTAAATCATGTCACTTATTATATTGACGTATTTATGTAAGTAAATTAGTGTTTTTTTTTTGAAAATCGTTGATTTCAAATATGTATATCGTATTTTATAATTTGTCCCACATTTTCATCGTATTCTCTGAAACCATTGATTATATCCAATACGTTTATTGTGAAACGAGAAATATTAACCAGTTAACGAAATATTAGCTAGTTGCAAAAGTTGAAGGTTAGGTATGTAAGGTAGGTATAGTTCCACTCAGAAATATTAATACTTGTAGGTATATTACTAGCCCTATACACAAAAACTATATACATGTATACAAACGTTTTATTACAGGTTTGTACTACCGGAATCGCCGCGATGGCTGCTAAGTATGGGGAAGACTCAGGAAGCCAAAGATATACTCCAGAAAGCTGCAAAGTTCAACAAACTTGAACTACCTGCTGATGTTGACAAACTGCTAATGTTACACAAAACACAAGACGCAGCCGAAGGGCCCAGTGTCATGATGCTTTTCAGAGGAGTTCTACGCAAGAGAACAATATGCCTATTCTTATCATGGTTTTGTATGACTATTGCCTACTACGGACTGTTGTTGAACATAGGGAACTTCAACTTGGGTAATTTGCACGTAACCTCTATCATCCTAGCGGTGGTAGAAATACCGGCGATAGCAATAAGTATCCCCATTCTCTTGAAGGCTGGAAGAAGGATTCCTATATTCATCAGTATGCTGGTATGTGGATTGGCTTGTATCGCAAGTGAATTGTTCTCGATAGCATTTGATGACGATTGGATCATGATCGCTTGCCTGATGATCGGGAAGTTTGCCATTGGCTCTACGAACATGATGATGCCGATATTTACCGTGGAACTGTACCCGACAGTGGTGAGGAACCTTGGCGTGGGAGCCAGCCAGATAGCGGCCGGACTCGCTCTTATCTGCATACCGTACTTATGGAGACTGGTAAGAATGAACTTTATACTTTCACTTCCCGTATTTACTCGTACTTTGTCAATTTGAGATTTAATTATATTTTTCTCGAGGAAATGTTAAATATTCCAATTACCACGTTTATTGTGTTGATTAAAGTTGATAAGGCTAAAATTGCTTCCTTGTGTTTTAAAAAGCGTCTACTATTTTTATTGACTACAAGTGATGCCTTAATTTGCAGACGATGTTAAATGAGCACCTGCCCATGGTAACGATCGCGGCGCTGGCTGCTGTTGGTGGCGGGATAGTGCTCCTGCTGCCCGACACCGCCCGCTCCGAAGAACAGCCTGTGACGGATAAGAAAAAGTTAGTAGTTACATAATGTTTATTACAATTAAAATTTGTAGGTCACAGAAATATTGATAAATACTTTTTTTGTCGTGCTTGGTGATTGACGGTGTAGCCATTCGAACGCGAAAGGACTGTTATTCGCAATACACGACATCGATAGCGTGTAAACTTCTTCTGAGTAATTCTTAGATAGACATGCGGATTATTGCGGATGCGATTAACAGCACCATCGTCTGTAGCCATTGTCTCGACAAAATGATTGTTTCACGCATGTTAGACCGAATGGGATCTGTTCTCAAACATTATTCCCAAAACCTCTTCACTACAAACATGCCATGCCGTGCGATTAACTGATTGGACACTGGACCTATTCTGTTCGCAATGCACGTCGAAATTAGGTAGTATTATTTATATGTGATACAGCTAGCTTGACCAAAACGTAAAAGAAGTTTATACCTATACCTACTCGTTAACATACCTACCTATATTATAAATGTTTTATAACATCTATAGGTAGTTCGTTTCTGAATACGTAAAGAAATATAAGAATTTAAACGATGTCCTGATTGAAACTGAGAAAAACCGGTCATAACAATTAATGGTAGACAGAGACTCGTCGTACCTAAGATATAGTACATAATATATATAGAATACCATCGAATATATGCCTACCTATGTCTAGCGCCAAACTATGGTGGGTATATTTTAACTTCTTTTTCCTTCATTAAAATAACTAGTAATCTAAGCATGGAAACTTCTTAAAAAACACAAACAGATAGTTCTTTAACTTCTTTAATTTTGAATGAAATCATTGCTAATTAATTTTATTGTAGACTAAGGTAGGTTAAAAAAAAGTGCAGCGCATGGAGGAGCCCTTCCATGTTCTGCGGGATGGCCACCGGTATTGTTTCCTCTTAAAAGACCACCCCAAACCCCCCAAGCCGTATTCCCTAACCTTTGAGCTTCTTCTCCCATCAAAATTCTTATAGTTTTGTTAGTGTCAATAGGTACGAGCATCTCTACTAATCTTCCTGTGAACGTTGATAGTGGTCCGCCTAGAGGTAGGGGTAGGACTAATCTGCTCACTTTTACTAACTAGTAAACAGCCCCTAAGTGAAAGTAACGATGAAATGCCGCCTTTATTAGTAAACCGAGAATTTGTCCTTTCTATAAATAAAGCAAGGTAGCTTACGTCTTAGTAATTGAGTTGAGTTGAGCCCTGTGCCGCAGGAGCTAGAACGAGGTCAAGGCGTGAATAAACCATGTGTCCCTTGAGGTTACATTGTAATTTCCGTACTAGATAAAGTCAACAAGAAAGATCCTTCCATTTTAATGACACGACTAGTAACGCCATCTACACTGAAGAGCAATTAATATAATAAAGTTGTGTTTTGTTCTCAGGCCCGCGTTTGACAGCAACTCACCTTGCAACGGAACGTTCACCATCACTGACGACAGAGGGCACTAGCACAATACACAAGAAAAACATGATAGTTGGGTGGAGGTAGAGAATATAGTTTGTACAAAGTGCAATGGACAGTGAATAGTGAGAATTTTTCGAATTTAATATACAGTTTTAAGTAGAATGTATGATGAATGGGTAATGATTATAAAAATAATTATCATGGAAGTGAGAATAGCATTAGGTGATACTTCTGTGAGTAGGTCGTTTCGAGTTAAGTATGCGACATCATAATTCATTAGTATTGTATATTGTAGATAGTAATAGATATTTGTAAGAATTTTTTAGAATAAGTCAAGAGTCTATTTAGTAATAATAATTCTCAACTAATAAAATGTAGGGCTCATAAGCATTAAAAATATTTGTAGTTACCTAAAATTACTCAATGACTTCCCAAAAACATCAATTAAATCTCGATTATAAAGAAATGTCAATAAAACATTGTAAGTACTCAAGGTTGCCAATTGCCTAAATATTAAAAAACTTATCGTTTACCAGAAGTCAGTAAAACCAGATTCCATTACATTAATTATTTCAATTAGTATAGATATTAGTGTTAATGATATTTTTGAACAAATTGTCAATACATTACATCAAACCTATAGATACCTATTTGAAAAAAACGAAATGTTTGCTAAGACAGATTTTGAAATAAAGTACCTTATAGACTGACCTGTAGTAGAATTGCTACAGACTAAGCCAATAGCTGTTTAAAAGCTGCACTGGGGAATCTCCCAGTCTCTTCCCATGAACTTTTCTGTACAAATTATTATACTTACCTAGTTTTAATTTTACTATACACATTGGTAGGTTTTGCTATATATTAGGTCGGTCTTGATTTAATTCATAATTTTCTCTTCTCTAAAAGCTAAAAGTGTTTTCTTTTTTTACCTTCAGGAAGAATGTGTGTATGTGACTAACAGTCTGACTGATCTATCAACGTACAACTCAAACCACTAAACGGATGGGCTAAATTTTGGCACACAGAAAATTATGACGTTGGCATAGGCACCTAGATGAACGCGGCTATCACTTTGGGATATAGCTAGTTTCCTCATAAATATGAGCCCTATCTGAGTAATGAAATACGTAGATATCCTAATAAAATTAATATTATTTTAAAAGATACAAACTTATTCGTTTCAACTTGAAAACAATACACAGTGGCAATGACCGTACGAAGTTACTGTAACCATAATTTATATGCACGTTACGTTAACTTTAAATGTTAAATAACCAACTGTAAAAGTTATATATTAACTGTATGACCAGAAATAATTAATTTGCATAATATTTCCTATTTATATTGTTTCATAACTTACCTCCCTCCCACCTTTTTGTAACTGTGAACTTTGGCAAGAATATTTTTTGGTATATACGGGCGTGGCTTGTCAAGTCTTCTCATGACATTTGATATGATTTCTGACTATAATAATTCTATAGTTTGTGGAGCATCCCTTCCGGGTAGTATTCCATTATTATTATTTTGATAATAAATGTAATTAATATAAATCACTCATTATAAAAGTATTCCGTACATAAGTGTTAACGTTAATGTATTTCAAAATCCTGACACTTGTGAGAAAAATCATTTGTTTGATGAATTTGTCATTATTTTTTTTCTTTCAATTTAACGCGCAAATATTGTCGTTTTACGAATTCTATTACTTACTTACTTAATAGCTTAACTAATAAAAATCTTATGGATATATTTACATAAATATTTTTTTGTAAAATACTTATAGATTTCTTTATCTTTCTAAGTGTATAGCTAATTTCTGTTGTACAGTTTTTAAATTAAGACTAGGAAATTATGTACCTGTATTGCTTACCAGTTAGTTTATTTATTGTCATAACATTAAGTAATTTATGTAGCATAAGTACGTACCTTAGGACATAGACCTATTAACGAGCTATTAATAGATTCATGTCACCTAACGTAAAAATACCATCAGTAGACATAAATGAAATTTTCTGTAATGTTTGGCTTCTGTACTTATTTATTTAATCAAAATAAATGACTATCTGTCTCTAAAAATATTGAGTCGTTGAATTACTTTCAAAAAATTAATGATACATGTTAATACGAAATACATAAAAATAACTTATAAATAATACTTACATTACGAAACTCTGTAGGTATTATTTGAAAAATACATAATAATTTTAAATACTTGTGTAACTATTCATTCCAAATATAATATGAACATTGAAGCTAATCGATACGATATACATGTATTGAAATAAACAAACGTACATTACATAAAACTTGTAACTATGCTAGGCGACTACCGTAACCTCAATGCTGAAGAATTGCCTCTTCGAACCGTGGTGACCGCGAGGCTTCATGTGGTCGTGCACGAAAACCGACAGGTGCTGCATATGTTGTATTACAAGGGACATTGACTCCTGCGTCTAGGGCAGCGCGACGTTCCCTTGGTCGCCATTACAAAATGTCGGTAACGGTGACGAGCCTGCGCGGGCGTCATGACAAACGTGACTGGCGTGCGTATGAGATGTGCCTTTAAACACATGAGGACATTTCAAAGACGAAATATTTAACGCTTCGATTGTGACTGACATCTTTTTCTTACAAAATGGTATACAATATTACAATAAACAACAAAGCTTTTCGTAGCGTATAAGAATGCGTTAGTAACTGCCCGCGGCTATGTTGATACAATGAAAACGCACATACATTGAGTCACGAATTCAATTCTTATCTTATACATTGTATTCTAATTTTCTAATCCCTTCATGTTAAACTTTTGATTTCGTTGAACTCTCAAGGCAAACAAGAAACATCTTGCTAAACAACTGCTCCATTGAAATAATTGTTGTTGCTAACCATCGTTTATCCTTCGTAACAGAGTATCGACGGGTCATAGACTCATAGTTAATTTATCTGGTCGTTCACCCTTCGTATACTAACCCAGATGCATAACATTTAGCCGATATGAATATGACCCGTAGCAGGTCCTAATGTGGCGGCAAATAGAATACGTGTCGAATCAGAAAGCCATTGAAAAAGGCGATACAGGACGGGTAACGGAGTTGGGCGACTTACCGACAGTGCCTACTGTACTGCATCGGGTAAGTCAGTCACTAGTACTGGGAATCACCAGTGAAATTATGTCAGACGTTTAAATGTGTAATAAGTATGCGCAGTGTCACAGGTAAGCTCCACAGTTGTACATGTAAACACGTTTAATATGACCACATTTTACTACAGTTTTCTGTTGATAATATTTGTACACTGACATTAGTTCAGTACTTTAGTATTTTTCTGGTCGTGTTAGTACACTAGAAGCACAATAACTAAACGCAGAGATTAAATGCTTAACTCTAATCTAAACTAAACAACAGCGATGTTCTAGAAGTCATTACAATTGCATTTAATACAAAACGTATATTTCCTCTTCTTGTTATGCTGTCACAAATATAAATTTAAAGATTGTTCTACTTTATATCTATCGCACCGTATCCGCCATCATGGTTAATGCTCGTCACATATCGTATACACAACAGTTATCTAATACATAATGTATTTACCTAATACACATTCTTACGAAACGGTTGATATCATTGAGGATGTCTGCAGTGGGAGCAACTAGAAAATAATCCCTAGTTATTTATTATTGACGGGAAGAAAGGTTGACTAAGAGTGGTTTCTCGCTCATACTTCATCACATCATTGCGACAGCCACGGAGCTGGCAGGTTCGAGCAGCAACTTCTAATTACAATATTTTGCAGAGAGAAAAGACCAGACCTCTTCTTAATAAAAAGTGTGGGTCAACATTCAGCAACCAAATACGAAGAAGAAAAATTTATTTTAATAAAAATTTAAGTAACTAGTCTATTGTGTCCTTTTGTAAAATGTAGATAATGTCTGCCTCATGACCCTAGTGGTCCCAAGCGCGACTGCTTCGCTTGAGGTCGTGCAGTATTATGGTATTCTATGAAATTCTTTATGACAGCTCGGATATTGAATTTGTTTTGGTTTATGGTAATAGCTTTTATTCAGCAGTGGCCCTCTTGGCTAATATGATATTTTCTGTGGGTACTTGGGTATGTTGGTATGTTATATAAAGAATGTCGCTGCTGCTGCCTTCAATGAATGAAACAAACCTTTGGCGTGAAATACCAAACCCATCAGTGACGCACCAGAAGCGAAGCAGCCTCAGTAGAGCCTACAGAGCACACACTCCGTATGCTTCAAATTCAAAAAAATTCAAAATTCAAAATATTTTTATTTCAATTAGACCATATAAATAGGTACTTTTGAAACGTTAAACTAGTTGCACGGTTCCAAAAAAAGTGGATCTTATGGAGAAGAGCCGGCAAGAAACTCCATAGATACTCTTTTTCTAAAAATATGTGTGGTAACAGTAACAATTGTTGTGAATAGTGAGGATGATGCAGCTTGATGTGTAGATTCAGAGATTAAAGAGTACGTAAGTATTGGAATTGAAATTAGTGCCATAGCAGTTAGAGTCGACCAGTCCCGACAGACAGCACCCGTTCACGAGCATGACGTGTGTATCGGCGCCGTTTGACTCAACCATGTTGCAGGGAATAAAACGACCCGACACACAACGCCACCATCAGCAGGACATTTAAGTGAGAAAACTTAAACTACAAGTAAGATTATTATACCTACTAACTACCCCGTAATAGTTATTTGTTATACAAGAGTGCAAAGTTGCTTTTTAACCGCGTGCTCAATTTTGATGACCGAGCAAGCGAAGGATTCTAAAATTGAATCACGAGCGGAGCGAGTGATTCAAAATTAGAATCCTGAGCGTCAGCGAGGGAATTAAAAGAGCACAAGGTGAAAAATCTTTGCACTCGAGTGCAACACGTAACTTTTCATCCCACCTCAGCGAGGAAATGACTAAAAAAACATACAACCACAAGATACTTTTATTTCAGTTTAGGTATTAAATACTATATGATAGGTAAGTTTTACAGAATACCTATTCTTTAAATTATAACAAATAATACTAGGTATAATTAAGAGAAATTGAAAGTAACGTTGCTACAATTACTTGAGTGTAATATTTTTGTTAGGTATTGTAATGTTGGTGTTAGTGACTTAAAAAAGTACACCAAGAAAGTTCCGATAGGCTTGTTGAAAAAATATCGATACATCGATATATCGTTTTTTTTTATGTATCTATATTTTTGAGCAATATTTAATATTTCGATATATCGATGCATCGATATAAAATTCAAAGTGTCGAAAAGGTATAAAAATCAATATTTTTTACAGACCAATAAACATTTATAAGTTTTAAGATTATAAAATCTCAAAAAGGAATACTTTTTTTATAGGTACTAACATCTTTTTAACAAATTATATTTAATGTATTTTTTGTTTTTGGTCGACTTGATTTGTTGTTTTATAATTTGGGTTTTAAGATATATCGCCCATATATCGATATTTTTAAATAAAAATATCAGTATCGATACTGATATTTTCAAAAAATATCGATTCGACATATATCGATACTTTGTTGCGTTTAGACTAGGAACCTAGGGAAGGTTCCAAGTCTGAGTTTTTAACAAATTAAAAAAAAGTTGTATGATAAATTCGGCGCCAGGGGGGTAAAAGCACGATGTTCTAAATTCAATTTACTTTGTCTCTCTAGAGGATAAAAACGACTTTTGCACTCAGATATCGAAGAGTAAAAATACTCTTTCCGAGATGGTGGGATGAAAAAGTATTTTAAAGACCAGGATACAATTAATTTATAACTTGTACACTGACTTTCCTCTAACACAAGTTTCCAGCATCGGAAAATTAAATCGGGCTTGTAATGTGTAGCGACGCACGCCGCGGGGAATGAACTGTTATGGCCACGGTAACTCTCACTCGGTGTGTTGTGATGCTGCCGATACACTTTCCTGCGACTGCGTGACTCGACTGCGACACGTGAGCCGGTGAAACACCGCACTGATGTAACACACCCCAAATGCATTATCCTGCAACATTACTTCTGCCATTGAAATGTTGGCGTATGAATTTGGAACTCAATTATAAACTTTCCGATAATAATTGTCATTTCGAAGGGTCAAAATTGAGTTCTAAGGAATAACCTATGTTATCAGACATACTTAGCTCTGAAACAACTTCACTGCAAGTAGTTTTCATGGTTGTAAGATACTGTTTTTTTTTTAATGTTAATAGTTTTTCGGCACTTTAAGACCAACCCTTTTGTATTGCTAAACCTTTGTATATATTGTGCCTTATAAACCATTGAATGCTAGATATGTAAAATAAGTTTTTTTGCTGTCAAATTATCGACGAAGCAAAATACGTCATGTGTAATTTGCTCTACATTTTCATCCCACTCTCATAGGCAAAGGCCTGAGTGTCTGAACAAAATGAATTAATTTCAGGAAGAAATTGTACAGGAACAACAAGCAGACATAATAGTAAATCAATTTTACTAGCCACCCTCTGAACACCACCGTTATTTAACGGTAATTAACCGTAAATTAATATGTTTTACAATAGACCTATATTTATCAATATGTAGGTAACATACAATACTGGTCCTAAACATAACTTTTATGTTGCGCAGTCACATTTAATTCGAGCAAGCAATGTCATTAACCACTAAACATTAAAGTAACAATCACGGTGTTGCCACACCTGACATATCGCATGCTGTGAGCTTTAAGATTGAATTATAGTCGGCATAATGGCATACTACGCTCTCGAGGGTAAGCACTTGTAGTTGAAACGGAGAAAAAGAGTGGTAAATTCCAAGTCAGAAATGAGAAATAATAAAACAGTATATATATAAAAAGTAATCAGATGACTTTTGTACATTACTTAGCTAAACATACTTAGTAAATAATGTAACTAATAGTGCTGTCCAGCTATGAATAACCGCGTGCAAGTAACATTGCCAGTAAAATTAGCTAAATGCTAAAAAAATATGCCTTTATACTTTTTATCCACTGAGTAGATAAACATAAAAATACCATCACGCCTGTATTCTCCGAAGAGTTAGGCAAAGCTGTACTAATCTAAACCCACAGTTCGCCAATATGTTTAAATCCCATGTAATAGAGGGCGAACCTATCGCTACTACTGGGGGGCTAGACAAGTTGCATTTTGACATTCGAATCGACAAACAAAATGTATGTAAATGACATTGCCTTTGTGGACAAGGCCTTTGTGCTTGTGCTTGATTGTCTTTGTGCTTGTCACATTAGTGCAAGCTTGTGTCATTTCCATACATTTTGTTTGTCGATGTCGAATGTCAAAATGCAACTTGTCTAGCCCCCCCGAGCGCGCACAAATCTAAAGTCTGAGATGTTTCTGAGTATTTCATAAAAAGCCAATATAACTTTGCTCGACCTGGGAATCGAACCTAGGAGCGTAGTAGTCGCGCTAAGGACCACAAGGCTATCGAGAAGGCAGATCTCAGTTAATGATAAAGCTATTAGATATCTTAACCTGGATCGAGATTACAGATTCTTGGACTCGTCGCCAGTGCAACCGAATATAACCGTTGTCTACAAATATTGCTAGATAGTTAATTCGTAACAAAAGTATGTAATTTGTGTGATGCAGAATTGCAGACTACGTTTTCGTGATTTTTTCGTCACAATCTGTAAGAAATAAAATTTAATTAATAATTTTTGATAGTTTAAGGTTAATTTTATTAATTTGACTGCTATAACATGCCTACAAAGTCACGATTTTAAGTGTATGCATGTATGCATTTTATATTATTATGTTGATCAACATTTAGGTCAGGCTGATACTAGCCAAACCCACTGCTAGGTAACGTCTCATAAACTCTACGATTATTTAAATAAATATTTGAGGTGTAGGTATGTATACATAACACTAATTCAAAAAGTCTAGTAGTTAAATTAATTTACATAGTTAGCCAACTGCACCATTACGTAGTACAAAAATATAGAGCAAGCTCTGCAAAAATGTCAAGATTATTTTTATTAAATATATTTTGTATAATGTAATATAATATAGTTGCCTCATTAACGTGGTGGTTGTAAGTGCGACTGCTACGCTTGGGGTCTTGGGTTCGATTCTCAGGTCGAGCAAAGTTGATATTGGGTGTTTCTATGAAATTCTCAGTGGCCACTTATAGTTTCCTTGTGCCCGATTAATGTCAATGGGCTCGCCCTCTCTTATCCCGTCATGGGACCTAAACATACTGGCGAATTGTGGGTGTACAGCATTACATCTCTATCTAACCCTTCGAGGAATACAGGCGTGATGGTATATGGGGTATAACATAATATTATAAGCCTTCAACAGTGTCTTGAACTACAGACAATTGCAGCTCACTGAGGCGAATTTAAACAAGATCTACGTCCATATTTATTTTTAGTAACCACGAGTTTGCATTGTTAGTTACGTAAAAACATATTTTCTCTGTTTTATTTAAATTTGTACCATCGAGGCACACTATATAAAAAAAATACACTAACAATTTATTCGAAGCTAGACAAATCTCAGAGTTCAATATGTATGCGCGTAAATAGATGCTTACCTAATAGATTTGTGCCATTCAATGGCACTAGTGGCATAGTTCCAATCCGGTTTGCAAGAACTATAGGGCAGATACAACCATCGCCATAGCATCGCATTGCACGATAGCGCAAAAATCTTTAAACACTACTTAGCCAGGTTTCGATAAAAATTAACTAATTTAAATAAAAATAATGTTATAATTCGCGATATGAATACAAACAATCGGAACCATACATTTTTCAATAATTAGATCATTTAGCGGTATCTTCGCGGCCAGTGCAGCCGATTTGTATAGTGGTGCATTTTATTAGATTCGTGTGGTTCAGGTATACGTTCACAGTTGGTCACCTTGCAATAAGGTATGGTGGTCGCGTCGGGCGCAGGGCGAGAGTGGGCGACCTCATATAGCTTGCGCGGGAGGCGTTTCCTTTATTTGTTGGTTGTACGCTGCGTGATAGTGACGTGACTCTGCGCAGGACAGTAGGACATCATGCGTGCATTGCTGGTGAGTCTCAGTGCCATGCCCTCACCAAGGGCGGTTACATCATTACCATACCAACCAGTTTATTATTTATTTCCTTTTTCACAAAAATAATTTTTGAAAGTGATTTTATTTTAAATTGTTTTTCAAGTTATTTTCGTAGAATTTTCGAGTTCCTTCAAGGTGAATAAAAATTCAGTATTTATTTGAAAAATTTTCTTAATTGTTATTTAACTGAAATTAATAAGTTGCAAACATTTTAATTATTGACGGTAAACTAAATAAACTAGTGCATTCGTGGTTATCATTATTATTTTTTAGTTACATTGAATTAACTTTGCTTTAAATACCCAGCTACAAACATAACAACAACTTAAGCAAAAAGTAAACTATAAATAAACATGCTCGTACGCTAGATATTGTAAGGACACAACTTTGTGAAAGTAGGCACGCAAAATATACTAATGCTAATATTATCTAACTACTGGTATGTATATCTTGTCACAACAAGTTCTTGGTTGCATTCAATGAATAATATACAAGTAAATTAATATCGGTGTAGAATTCAGGTCGATCATACAGGCGGCATTCGAAGTATCGATATCGCGGCAACCTTGAAGGCGATCGTGAGGTGACAGACCAGCGCTGCACACGTCGATGCCCATTGCTCTAGTAACCTTACAACATACCGACATAACTACCGCCCTTAATAATTCACAAGGCGGAACTAATTGTTCAGTACTAACACATAATTTGGCAAGTTAGCCGTTGTCATGTTAACAGCTGAATTACGTAAAGCACGCAACTTACTGACAAATGCCTGCGGGTTACGTTACCACACTGGCCCACTGCTAGTAACAGGCTCGACCGCTGGACGTAGCCACGGACTCGGATACGCATAAATAACTTGTTCTATTTCAACAGAAATATTAAATTGTAGCCATTCACTGCAAAAACGTCGGATTTGAAAACTCACGCAAGCTTACGCAGTATCGATAATAAATCAGTGTTCCGAAATCCCGCCGCGAATTAGTGATTCTATGGGAACTAGTAATCCTTGTGCGGTCGATACTACAGCATGTGTCACTCGTCAATGCCGACAGCAAATTAATTAATATCGTGAACAGTTCATTAATAGAGCTTTAGACCTCGAAACAAAAGTTCAGTTACACATCGATGTCGACAGGGCGCAAACGCTCAAAGAGCTGTTTGTCTAAGATTAGACACGTTTCCATTTTACGGATACACGAAATCCTCGGATATGCATAACTAATGAAGTTTTACATCCTATTGTTTTATGTACATACATATTTACACGTAGATATAATTATAGACGTAATTTCATAGTAAGTACGCATCAACAGCTATAATGATATCCGGTATATCATCGTGACGCTAAACGTACCTAGTGACTACATACTTCTATAAACTGACTAAAATACAGTTACCGGTATAAATGTGTCACCGCATAATAAATTAATATTCATTACCAACCTTTTTTTGGATGCGGAAAATTCTCATGGATGCAGGGAAGCAGTGTCGGACTCATAGCGACTAAACACTGCATACCTAAGCCCTCCCTTGTCCTATATGTCACGGCCATGGGATCATTTACATTCACCACAACCATGATGCCTCGTCCCCAATTTTTTGGCATACTGTTATTTGGTAGTATTTATATAAGCAAAGTTATAATTAATTTATTTTTTGTCATATAATCCTGAGCGAAATACCAACCGCCAAAAGGGTGGTATGTCAGACTCTTGATGACTAAAGTAGGTACATAAAACATATGTATGTTACTCCTCATCCCTGCGGCATGGTCAGGGTCACGGAATTGACAGTCATATTCGAGGTCTTTTGTCTCACAACCGGTCTTTGTCCCGAAGTGCGTTGAAATAATGATTTATAATAAATTATGATTGAGCATTACATTATACTACCAAGCCTGTAACCCTGCAAGCTGCTGGTTCTTATAATGAACCCTTATAAGAAAACTTATATTTTTCTCTTGTTCGACAAGATAAAATCTAGTTTTACTTAACTTTCTCACAAAGTAGACTGTGCACGACGTATGGCTACCGGCCAGCTATTTATAAACAAATATTTAATATCGAAAAATATTATTTTTATATACTACTACGATACTTTTTGTAGATACCTACTACCTTTACTGCGAAAACTTTCCAAATTTATTTTAATAATAGAAAAGAAAATCAATTTGCTCCTTTTAATTCGATATTTATAATTTTATTTTAATCTTTGCCAAACCTACACATGCCCAATTGCCCATGGAAGTATTGACAGACGGTGGCAGACTCCGCTTACGCTGCACTTTAATTGTTGTCCACCAATGCATGACGGTTACGATGCACCAAGTTATATGATAAACATACATGCGAAGATAATTGGGCATTCTCCACACGTAATTATTCAATAACGTATCGAATACCGAACAGTTTAAGTGCATTTCAATCAGTCTCTTACAAAAGACTACAACGCGTTTGTAGCACCTGCGTCACCCCAAGTCAAAACTATCATCTGGAATTTGAAGTTACAAAAATAGAAACAGTACGAGTACAGTGGATTACTATCGTTATTTTGTATATTTACGCATAGCACTGTTATTTACAAACCAATTTTGACATTTAATTATTATTTATATTATGTTATTATTTTGATTTTTATTAGAGTTCCTTACTCTGTATAGAAAGTGTCTAGTCTCAAGTCCCGGGATGGAGCCGTAAAAATTTCGTGAAACTGACTATTAGTGACTATCGACTCCAAAAATACACCACAAATCACAATGGCGATTTACATTTTCTAAGTTATTAATAGTGTTATTGTTTGTTCTCAATTCTTCATCATTTCAAAGAAATAAAAACTTTAACACGGTTTCTTTAGATGACATAATAATGTTGTGCCTAGCATTACTTAGTATGTCAAATAATTACTTAAATATTATCGTGAGGTAACCACCTGTTGAAAATTGTATAATAATTGAATACTTTCAAAGTAATTAACATTAAAAGTAAAGGCATCCAAACTGTCTAAACGTCTATTATGATATAAAATTTATCGCCTAAATAACATTTTATATGGATTGTCTGAAGCAACCTGACATTTGATACATAGCGCAATAATAATTAGGTATTTAGTGTACGTAGAGTATGCCATTCCAATGTAGTCACCTTGACTGGCGGAAGCGTACTGCGCCCGCGCCGGGCGTCCTTACTACTTTCAGATCATTCCGCTCACACCCTAAACTGAGCTGACATTAAAAAATCTATAACATTCATCACAACAAACAATTTTATCTAAGTAAATAGTAGGTGAACTGCATTTACAAAAACAAAGACAAAAACATCAAGAGCGAAGTGCTGTTACCATTCCATCCATCCATACCATCAATATCGCCATTGTGTTAGATTTAATCACACCTCCCAACAATGGAAATATTAAGATTCCCTAAATTTGTAACTAAAAGGAGAAAATTACAGACTGTTGTCTCGAAGACCTGTGTCTAGAGAGTCTGGGTCTGTGTCGTAATGGTCTCGAAATCTCAAGTTGAAAGCTACCAGGTTCTACGGGTACAGGGCATCCATTGACATGATATTGAGACTGAGATTTCAACTGATAGCTTCTTATTATGAAATAGCTATTCCTAAACTGCCCATTGCCTTGCGGGAAAATGAAATCAACGCGGATGGAATCGCGGCAGAGGAACAACTAAATAGAATAGTATAATGTGAAGCGTACTCTCAGAACTAAGTAGGTACTTCATAGGTATGAAGATTTCATTAGTTTTTTATGCAATAATTAATTAAATTATACCATGTGCCTCGCCTCTTTTGAAAGTTGGTATTTGTATCTACTCATTACAGGCTATTATATCACTGTGTTAAGTAGGTAAGTTAATAAAATTCTTGAATCAAATCTAAGTATACCAGAATATTTTATGACCAATTTATTCTAAGCAAAATATACTTTTGGCTGTGGTCACTTGTGGCACGAGATCCTGTAAAAGATCCAAAACGTCAGAATTAAATCTGTCTAAAAAGAATGTCAAAGATGTATATAAACTATACGTTAGGCTTTAAGTGCTCTTTGAGGTGCTAAGAATGGTTACCTATCTATAGACTGATCACGTAAAACGCAGCTCAGCCTTAATTACATGCCAACATACTTACAGATCAATTGAGATATTTCGAAGTCTGTTATAAAGTAAGTAGGTTTATATGTGTACCTATATAAGTATCAAAAATGAGTACCTATTACAATCACACAAGTAAAATACCATGGTGTAGTTCACACAATGCACTCGACTTTCGCTACAGTAAACAATCGAGAATTTCCTTATTTTCTAAATGCAAGCTAATGCGATTTTATAAAAGAAGAAGAATTTGTCGTATCATTAGATACGGTTGCCGTGGGTACGTGCAAACCATTCTACGTTGATGGGTTCGAAATTCAGAAAGCGGGTTTTTCAGTCATTTTCATCATCGTCATCAACTAATTTTATTTAGTTGGGGCCAGCCTATTACAATCTGCAACTGTGCACAAATACAATCTCCGAACTGCTACTGGGAAATCTTCACAGAAAAACCCAACAACACTGCTCGACCCGGGTATCGAGCATAGCAGTTGCACTTACAACATTAGACCAATGTGGTTGTCATAACAAAACCTAAGAATATCACAATGAAACAAGAAAATTATGTCATAATCCCGAAAAGTCTCGTATATCCTTTAGGATATTGCCGAGAAATTGGGTTGGGCGAATCCAGGTAGTCGCGTCGAGAAAAAGAGATATTCAGCCGCAACTGGTTGGAATGGAAGTTGACTTCAACATGGAGAACAAGCTAGGATGATAATGTCTCTGCAGTGTAATTAGCCTAAAACATGCAACCTAGATAAAACTAATATTCAATCCTACTATAATCCGTGTGTTAGGTTGTAGTAGTAATCTTGTCACTGAACGTGTGAACGATAATAAAATTATTTATTGCAAAATGTACATCGATTTCCGAAAGTAGAGTGAGTAGACCTGCCTACCTACCCAGCCATTTGCATGTTGCGACAATGTGCTTGACTTGTTGAGAGTTAACTGTCTCAATAACCCAAACTACCTTGTACTGCCGACAATTTCATAATAAAGATATTTTATGAATGTAGAAAAGACATAAAACCATAACCCAATTTAAATTCGCATGAAAAGCAGTAACTTATTTCAATGTCAAAGACATAATTAATTAATGATATGAAGAATACAATAAGGGTGGATTTTGATTCGATCTTTATCTTTAAGTCATTATTAAAAACACAACATAGGTAAAAGGTAGCTACGTCGTATCATACGGAACTCTCATAGGTTGTGTTTTTAAAAGTATGTACAATTTTTGACAGTATGATCAAACGCCGAATGAGTTCTATTTTATACTTTTAGAAAGATACTAATGCAAAGTCTACGTCTACAGATATCGGCCACGTGCCTACATAATGTTCTCATACCCATGCAAATGCCATGTATAGATAAGTAGGTTAGCTGCAGTTGTACTAAACACAAAACATTTGCATCAATTAAGCGCAACTTAACTGCTTAGGTACTTGCCTAACTGCTCCGTTGAATTATGAAAATAAATCCATACAAAATTCAAATTGAAATTAAAATATATTTAAAAATATTGCAAATCTCTGCTATAATTACATCAGAATGAAACACCTTTAAATTTCAGTTTTTAACACAATGCATGTTGAGTAGGTAAGTAAGTTCTATCTAGGTACCTACTTACAACAAAACTTATAATATTCCGAGTTGGTATTGGTACCTACGTGAGTACATACATAAACAAGTAGGTGCCTTTAGAAATTGTACTGAGTTTCGTAATCTAATCAAATACGCAGATAGGCATTTGTACAGCTCACAATAGAATAAGAATAAGGCATGCGATAACATCTACATTAGTCGAATAAACGGCGTCAGGTGTTATAAGCTATCTACTCGTGAACAAGGTCCACGACTCTGGAAAGTGTGCCACTTTACTGGTTGCGTTGTACCAACACATTCCCTTAACCAAACTTAGCTTAAACAATATTAGTGTCCAGTTTAATTAACAATGTGGTCCCCGCAAAAATTGATCAACTGAACTCCTTTACCTACTAAAAAAGTTTAGCAAAGAGTTTGCAAAGACCACTACAGATCTCGACAGTGTGATTAACACTGGCATAGCCAAACAGGGATTTCAATTTTGATAACACAAAAAAAGGGCGCCAAAATTAAAAACTAGGACACCTAGCGAAGATCTCCCTAATCTAGTCGCTAATTAGTTGGAATCAGTCGCCAAATATCAGAATCTGTCGGTCACTGGTTTAAAGCTTATAAGCGTTTCTAGGTGGCCGAACTAGGGATAATTTCTCCAGCTTGACCTAAACCAAAACCTAGCGAAGATTGTTTTCTCCCAGTCGCTAATTAGTGGCAATTTTGGGTCACAGATTATTATTATCAGAAGATATAATAAGTTTAATTTTTAAGGTACAAATATTTATGATTAATATTGTATTATTATCTCCCAATTCCAATGCTCATTTCAAGTGCTTGTTCCTGTTTGACACTTACAAGGAAGTTTAAAGCGAAATTGTAATTATTTTATTTTCTTCTATTTCAGATATGTATGCTGTGTGTAATCACAGCTTATGCTCAATATAATGACTCTCCGGCGCCGCCACGACTACAAATACCCGGTGCGATCCCTGTTGGTGGAGGGAGGCAAGGCGGTTTCAGGCAGGGACGCCTGCAAGCTGCTTCAATCGCAGGAGGACCAACAAGAATAAGAAGGCCGGGTTTAGCAAGACCGTCATTTAAGTCTGTAGATGCTTCACCGCGGCCCAGCCTTCAATCACTCGATGAACCAGCTAAACCGGTCACTGAAGAACCAGAAGATGAATTAGAAATCAACACTCCAACTGCTTTCTCCCCCAACTTGTTCTCCACGGCTGAACCTCAAAACGACTACTACGACATAACAACTACTTCTCAACCCAAACCTCCGATCGTTTACAATCCTTCCCCATTCCCACAATCCACACCGTCAACAGTACGACAGCCGCTTGAACCTATTAAGCCTACTCAATACAGACCACTCCTGGCCCCACAAGCTTTCAACCCAGTCAGAAACGAGCCACTCAACAAGCCGCAACCGGTGAGGCTACAGCCTCTTTCAAGCAGACCCCAGAGGCCTGTATTTAGACCGGAGCCAAAACCATTCATTGAAGATGACGAGGCACCCATTCAACCGGTTAGACAATATTCACGACCACAAGAGCCTATTAACCGTTCACCCCCTAAAGCACCCCAACAAAAATACACTCAATCAAATCAGAGGGAAAGAAAACCAGTAGCTCAGATTATTCGGAAGTTCAGAGATGAAAATGAAGATGGTAGCATAACCTGGGGTTTCGAAAACGACGATGGATCGTTCAAGGAAGAGACTATTGGTGTTGACTGCGTTACGCGAGGTAAATACGGGTACGTAGATCCTGATGGATTGAAACGTGAATATAATTACGAAACCGGTATCCCATGTGACAAAACCAAGGAGGACAAAAACGAGAAAGGTTTCGTAGACTATCAGGAAAATAAGGCTGTTTTACCTAATGGAATTACGATTGATCTCGCCGCAATGGGCAAAAAATCTAAGAGGCCATTCAGATCACCCGTTAATCATTAGGATCTAAGTATACATAAGAATAATATATTTATTTTAGGAAAAATCTAAATGTAAGGACATTTTTCGTTGTCTCGTCATGTAAGTGTTATCATCGACATAACATTTCGTCAACTTCTGCTGGTTTGACTTGTGCCTTGAAAAGTAAATGAGAGATGAAAATAAATGTGAATACTTTAATAATACTTTTTTTTTTTTCAAATCATATTTACCTAGTTCTCATGTTTCTTAGGGTGCCTTATGAATCATCAAACCAGTATTGAAAATAATCCTTTATACTGCAATAGCTTAATAGAATAGATTTGTGAAGTCAACAAGCAATGTAAAACAGCCTTCTCACGTAAATTCTTTGGTTTTCTAGGAGGATACTTATATAATAAAATAAATGAGAAGACAACAGTTTACCCTCTTACGAGAATCAAATGTAAAAAGGCTATAACTACTTGGCTTAAGTCCCTTGATTGTGAGGCGACAGAAACTATACTGAAACTCCCATCCTAAACTAGAACCAAATGTTCTATTACTGATACACCTGTAGAATACTAAATACACACATGCACATCGACACATGCATACATACACACACACATCCACACACACATACATACACACAAACATCCACACACACATACACACAAACATCCACATACACCCACGCAGACTTACCTCACACATATAACGCATTCACACACCCTCACACTACCACATTATGTTATATTAGATACTGACACACTCACTCCATATATATTTACACCCACTTAACTTAATAATACTCTTGTACTTTAAGCATGTACTTACCTATCATCCACCTGTTCAGAGTCTGGAGAGCCTGGTAATCTGTCATACAGGTCCCCTAGTACAGAAACCAGTCTCTCACATCCTATCCTACTAATATTATAAATGTGAAAGTTTGTGAGGATGGATGGATGGATGTTTGTTACTCTTTCACGCAAAAACTACTGAACGGATCCGAATGAAATTTGGCACAGAGATAGATTATAGTCTGGAATAGCACATAATAATATAAAATCTTGTAACTTTTTCTATGTGAGAGAACAATAATAAAGTTATTTGTATTTGTACCTATTTAAACTTGAAATAGAGAGACCCAGTATTAACTCATAGGATTTGTATCCTGATCATAGGTTCCCACAGGTATTATAGGCAGGAGCTATTTGTATTTACATATAAAATTTATATACAATAAATAGCATTATAAAAAAGCACAATAACTATAGTAAGGTTTCCCTTTTTTAAGTTTGTATAATGATGTAATAGGTACTAGATATTTTTAATGAAGGAAAAAAACGGCTGGCGGGCAGGATTCGAACCTGCGTCCTCTGGTTCGGTACACCAGACGCTTTGGCCGCTAAGCTACCGCGAGCCCCACTCGCACTCCTTCACATTCTAATTTACGTCTTAAAGGTGACATATTTAAACACTTTTTACTTGTATAATAAGTTTATTTATCACAAACTTACAAAATTAGCTTACAAATAATCAAGGTACATTTTAGTAGGGGCGATTGTTCATATATGGCTGGGGTCGTCTCATAGGAGGAGGCATTCGATTAGGAGGTGTGATAGATATATCCAAATAGTTTCCGATCTGAAACTTTACCTGACCTAATGTTTTGTTGTCATCCCCACCTCGCTGACCTGAACATGTCACCCCAATCTCTCTCATGCGATATGTTGGTGATCTCATATCGGGATACACTATTGCAAAGTCAAAGTATGTTCCTTTACGTCTCGTCTCTGGGTTAACTTCTTTAACTAAACCCGTGAGTTCACGAAGCGTGGCGTCCATCCATGTGTATATTTGCAGTTCATTTTGAGGTACATTACCTCTTGCATAGTCACCAGGAGAATTGTGTCGGCCAGTTGAACAAAACACACGAAGTAATAATGGGCAAGTCTGGAAAGCATAAATGGAGATATTAAAAACAACAATAAAAATAAAAATCTTGTGCTAGGTTACATTGTTTACAGTCAATGTTCAGGGCAGTTCTGGCGCCACATTATGAATGCAATTTATTTTACCTGAAATGTAGGTGAATGAAACATTTATGTACGAACCTTCTCTCTATCCACCGGTTTCTCTGCGGGCTTAACCTCTTCGACTACCATGGACTCGAGTCCTGCCATTTTCATAGTAATTTTAAAGAATACTATTGATTAGCCTTTTTAGGTTTTTACTCGTTTTATCAGATAATCAGTTTTTTAATGTTGATGTTGACTGTATGGAAAACAAAAATCAATTTTTTTGGTACCCACACAACAGACCAGACTATGTCCAACACTGTCACCAGTCACTGTCGTCATGTGTCAGTCAGTGCAGTGTCACTACACTTTGAGTCTGACAGATAAATAAACAGCGTAATGACGCGTCTACACCTTCATGGTCTAATGACTGGTCAACACACTTAAGCGCCTTATTCACGGTCAATCGCGGCTGTACGTCCCGCCAAGACCGCTCATGTAAGTATTAAGTTTATATAATATGTTATAAGTATTAAGTTTATATAATACGGGTTGAAGTTGGCACGAGCTAACTTCAAGCCGTAAAAATAGGGATTCAAAGAAAAATATTGGATTGTAATAAATAAAAACGAAAGCTCAAGTCGTAAACGCTCAAGCGTAAGTCGTAATGGGCTCGCCCCTTGATATCCAACTTCGATGTAGTTCTCGCCAAAGCCAAACTTAGGCTGATATTCAGAAACGAGACTCAACATGAACTTATGCTTCCGTATGTCAAAATCGAGTGCTTACGTTCAAATTTGTATTCAGAGATGTTCGGAACACTGCTTAAACTTCGCGTAAACTATGCTAAGCCTAAGTAGTCAATATCGGTTACTTTAGCTGTCTAAGCAGTGGATCTAGCGCCACCCGGCGGAGCTTTAGTTATTTTTGGTAGTTTGATATATTTTTATTTACTTAGATTTATTAAATAACTGTTTCATATCATTTTATTTTGTTTTTTATAAAATAGATAATATGCCGATGTAAGTAAATATTTTTTGTCAATATATTTTTTTTATCTTACCATATAACTCTACATTAAATGCGTATGTGGTGCTTTTATTGTGAAACCGCACCTACTTTACAATTTTATTACAATTATAAAAAGATATTTATTGGTGAATATAATAGATGTTAGCGCTGTTTACTATGACAGTGTTGCAACAGAAACAGTTTCTATCTCAGATATTGTTGTTTCACTCACTCTTATGATATTACATATATTGCTATCCTTTATTTATAACAGAGCGTAGGCTAAGTTAAGACGGACGAAGTTTGAGACGTGCTATGTTTTTGAATACGACTTTTTAAGATGCGATAAGCCGATTCCTGTCTTAGACTGATCTAAGCCCGTCTTACATATATATTCTGAATGTCAGCCAGACAGCTAAAGTAACCGATATTGACTACTTAAAATACTTTAAGCGCCCGTTTTCCCGCCCGCCCAAAAGATTTTCGATATAAAGAGGTGCTAAGTATTTTTAGTTACTATAATTTCTTTTAGCTAATTAGAAATCCTGTTATCTTTTTTACAAATACACTAAAAAATGCAAATCTATTTCTGGGAATTAATAAAATAAAATAAAAATTATTGGTACTTCCATTTATGTAATTAATACGCCTTACGCCTCAACTTAATAAAAAAAAATACGATTTACGAATGCATTTTTACCAAAGAGCTAGTAAATACTGTCTATGATTTTTACCCTTGTGGGGAAAAAGGAAAACGTCAAAAAAATAAACATTAAAAATACCCATGGAAGTAGTAAGTATACTTAGTAGATGTAAACGAAGTGTAACGAAGTTTGACATATTAGTTCCATGAAAATACCTACGATAAAAAAACGTGAAAAGTCAAACGTTGTATGATTTTGGACAAATAGTATTATTTTATTGTCCATGTAGCATAATTTTTTGAGGGTCTGAATTCAACCCTGACTGACAATGACATTGACATTTTGATAGTTATTTTATTTGACAGCTAGGTATCCCAGCCGAGTTAGTAGATAATCGATTTGTAAATTATAAAATAAAATAAAAATAGTCCGTACGCTGAAACACTTATAATAATATGCTCTATTAGAATTAATCACAAGCCCCAGAATAAAAGTGCATATTTGGTTTAGTAGCTAGCTTTATTAGTAATGGCTCATAAAGAGGACGAAGACTCATTTAGAGAAGACGACGTATACATCAATCCAGAAGATGGAATGCCTAACGTTCACCCAAATATTGCTAATTTAGAACAGGAAAGTGATGTGCAAGACGAAGTTGACGATTTCGATGACTTGCCAAAATCCGTGATCGTCACAAATATTCACAGTGAAGTATTTGCTGACGAAAAGTTAAAGAAAGGAATGGAAGATTTATTCCGCACCTTTTCAGACAATATTACATTTCAATGGCTCCGTAGTTTTAAACGTTTGCGTGTTAACTACGACAGTCCTCTAGCTGCAGCTAACGCTCGAGTTCAACTGCATCAATACCAGTTTCATAACTCGCCGATAAATTGTTACTTTGCGCAACCTTTGACGCCAGTTTCGATAAAAAACCTGAGACCGCCAGCACCCGTGAAGCAGTTTCTGATCTCTCCACCATCCAGTCCACCTGTGGGTTGGGAACCCAGAGAAGAAAACGAACCTTTAGTTAATCATGACCTTTTAGCAGCATTAGCCAGCCTGGCACCTGGAGAGAGCCATGAATTACATGCACCGACTCCTACACAGCCTGCTATTGTTGTTCATACTGCTATGACGTCAGATCAGAACCCTCTTGTATCCAAGATACCTCATACTCGCTGTCCGGATTATTGATACATATGCCTTTTGAATAAATCTAGTGACTGTTACTTAGAATAGTAAAAATGAATGCTTTTTATTCAAAATTCATGTCACTTTTGTGGCATGACTAAGACATCAACTGTCTAAAGGGTAGCAACAAGCTTAAAGCTCTTGAAACATGAGCTTTGGAATTGTGTTTAAAATGATAGACTTGTAGTAGTTTTGCTTGTAAAACTGGCTATTTATTTAACAGAAATTACACATTATTAAATTGGTGCTATGTTTAATCAAAGATATTTGTATCAAGTTGCTTTTAACACTCCTTTTACTTATCATATTAACAGATCATTTTAGTAATGTTTTCAAATTTGTTGTTCACTAAACTAATAATACCAACATAAAAACATGTGATTTAGTTTTATTGGCAGATGTGTTTGCAGATCATTTAATGAAGTTAAATTTCATTTCTTTTATGTTTATATATTAAATTAATAGTATAATATCATATATATCATCAATTTGTGATTGAGAATTTTTGACAATAGTCCAAAACATATCAGAAAAGCAAGCCTTCTACAAATTTATTAACCCCATATATATAAAGTTGTCAAAAAAGTTTTGTGAATCAGTAACATGGTTACTAATCAATATAATCCTAAAACAAAGTACCTATCAATAATCCAGACAATATTGTGTAATGTACCTTAAATATGTATTTTATGTATACCTGAAATCTGCATAATAATGTTATTTTTCTTCAAAACAAAATTATAGTTTTTGGATGGTTCTTTCAACACAGAATTAGTAACATGGGACCTCTTAAAATTATGTACACAAATGTGTGATCTATCTTAAATGTTTTTTTCAATTTGAAATTGTTTAAAGATTTGTTTAATTTTATAAAGTCTGTCTTAGTTACCATTGATTGGTTTAATATTTAAAACCTTTACTTCAAATTTACTAAAGATTAATTATAAATAAATTTAGTAGACTTAGAATTTTGTGATAATATGTTTAAATAAGATTAAATTTGTTGTTCAAGGGTTTATATTTTGGATGGTTCAATTCAATAGGATATTCCTTACTAACTATGCAATCAAAATATTATTTAAAACAAGCAACTGCACTTTGGGCCGGGAGCTAACAACCACCGCAACCTGTTGTAAGGCTAGGATGGCAGTGACGCTGGCTGAACACAGCCAGCATCGAGGTTGTTAAGTCCAACCCTTGTATTAGGAACTTAGACATTATTTAACAACACTTTTTTTTTTCTTTTAAAATTACAGGGGTGCCTTACGAAGATTACGCCTATAGCATCAAATTCAGATACGAATTAAAAAAAAACGATTTTGGAATCGTTCGTGAAGTATTGAACCATTCAAAAAGAATCTTACAAAACAGAGAAATTAATAAATCTTTTTTAAACCTATAAAACTATTTATAGAATTAATATTGTTGTAGTTTTTATAAACATTTTACATGGCAAGCTTTTGGGAAGTCGTAGATGTTAAAGATACCATTATTGAAAGTTCCTTTGTTATTTTTAGATCTATTTATTTAAAAAACTAACCTTATTGTATATTGGGACTGCACCAGGCACTATTTGCGAGGGCCACATGATATTAGAATTGAACCAACTTACGCATTTCGTAGTTTATGTCCTTACTTAGGTGTGGGTACGACAACTAAGTAGTACTTACCTACTAGAAGCCACAAATGGTAGACTCATCTATTTTATTGATAAAACACATTCATTCACTCATTACTTATCGTAATTGCTTTGATGGTGTTCAGGTCCAGGTTCGGCTCATTCAGGTACTTACCTAATAAGTTAAGTGTTTTTTTTCGACAAAAATATGAAACTACTATTTTTTTTATAAATTATCTAGCCACTTTATATTCTTTCGAACAAGTTCCTAGACTTCGTTGAAGGGATTTCCTTAATTTTTTAAATTAATCTATAACCGACTTCGGACCATGAAAGTCGATCTTATTGTTCTTTATTGTGACTGTTGAGTCTTATTGTTTTCAGATCATTAGATCTGAATTAATAGCTGATGGCTGTCTTATTATCGTGTTTACTTATAGGTACCTACTCACTAGTATTAATTGTATTATTTAAGTTCTTGGCCACAAACAATTTCATTTAGTCACTAACGAATTCTTTAGTCAGAATCTAATTTCATCTAAGAATCTGCCTTTATTATTAGAGGATGATCTAGAAAACCTCAAATAACGTGTACGTGTTAAAGGATCCTTCAGCGTTACTGACTGAAAGGCTATAACAACCTACCTAAATATTTTCATAATAAAATTAACACGCTGAATTAGAAAATTGCAAATTAGATTAATTTAATATTATAATTTGTACCTACCTGATTTAGTATGATTTTCACTATTTTCGTCTTCACCTATAAAGTGTTATGCAATTTATTATTGTAAAATATTATCATGTACCAAACAACAATATTGGCACTGATAAATTATGAGGTGATTGTAATATCGCATCATCCATCTAAAAGCCATTATGAAAAATCTGAGCTAAAATTATGTTCTCTTTGTAGGTATTTTCTACTTATTTGTACCTACTTAAGAGTGTACCTACTGGATTTATTTCAAAAACCCAATCAATGTTAGATACCTAAGGGTAACCTACCCGAGGGTCTTCAATACCGCCAACAAAGCATAATTTATTACGCTTATGTTGTCAAAAATATCTATTATTTATTCCAAGGTGATGTACTTATTGAGAGTTGTTGAACATCGTTACCAATTTACCAAAAAAATAGTTTTTTGGGTTCTAAAATAAATGTACATTTTGAAATGTAACTGAAAATAATAACTTCTCATAACAATGAGAAGTTATTTTAAATGTCATCTGTCTAAACTAAAGGTAATTAAAATTTAATGATAAGAATAAAGTCTTTTCTCGTCATTTGTCAGTTTGAGTTCACAAAGGGCCACTATCGGCGGGCCAGGATTGTATTTAAGTAATCTTAAATGTTCTATGTGTGGTCGACACCTCCTCTTGTATAGAAAACTTTAGTGTAAAAGAGGGATATTTCCCAGTTGTGCATTATTAATATTTACATAATTATGCTTGTCTCACTATAATAATTGTTCATTGTTCATACATCGATGTATCATCTATTGATGTTTTTAATCTCACTGTGATTTTCATTATTGTTTGGTGTAAATATAAAATTATATTGAGTTTTAAATCCGTTTTTCATGATATCAATAAAACCAACTCGATTGATATACCTATAATTTAATATCTTTATGTACATTTATACAAAATTAGTAATACGATTTTTTTTGTACATTAATTATCACACCAGATCACGAGATTCATAAGCACCAATATGCTATCAATCTTGTACAATAGGTATATACCTACCTACTAGGTAGGTAATTATAATTACTTATAACATTTAAAAACACTAGTAACAAAATATTTGTAAAATACCTATGTTTACATAATAGGTAGGAACGACTGCAATTATTTTGGTAGTATATTTTAGTAGGTTTACTTTAAATACGTAAACCTACTAAAATATTTTCTCATATTTTTTTAATTGTAGGATAACAAAATACTCTAGCTTAACATCGTATTAGTTTAGGAAGTAGGCTTATGCTATTTTGTTCGAATAGATAACTATTTACATAAAATGAATAGCCCACTTTAGCCCACCAGTGGCTCTACAATACTTACTGAAAATATTTTTAGGTATTTACTGCCTGAGACTAAACTAATAATATATATTATATTAAACTTTCTTACTTGCATCTTCTAAAGGAACCATTGATTCAGGAGCTTTGTTATCTTCAGAATAAGTTCTATTTCTTTTACTTCCTAAGCAACTGGTGAAACATGTGTCACCTTTACCAAACCGCTCTCCATCAGCGATAGATTGAGGCATAGGTTGATTCATCGTCTCCGGCAAAAACAAACACAAGAATCCGGAAATAATTGCTACTGCTCCAAAAGTAATGGCTGGTATTTTGGGGTTAAACGAATCTAGTAATGTTATTAATGGTGTTAAAGCACCAGACAGCCTGGCACACATAGAACCTAGACCGAGTGCAGAGTTACGAACAACTGTAGGGAATAATTCTGCCGAATAATTATAAATAATAGCAAAAGAGCCTGCGATAAACAATTTGCCTGCAATCACGATTCCCGTTGATATAGTACTGCCTGCAGGAAGGAAAGTAGCAATAACACATGCTGCACCACCCACTAACATCATAGAACTTATCAGTGGTCTACGACCCCAAATATCAAGAAAATAAATCACTGCAGCATAGCTCGGCAGTTCTACAAAACCTAAGATGGCTGTGATCAAGTACGGGTTTCCTTCAAGTTTACCAGTACTCAACGTGAGCCCATAATACGCTATGGAATTAGCAAACCAACAAAGACAGACATTCAATGTTTTGTTCCTTAAATTAGGTGTTCTAAACAGGTCTCCAGTACCGGCTGTGGGAGCATCCGATCCTTTCGACGCTTCTGCTCTTCCCCTTGAAACTAATTCAGCTCTGTCCAGTGTACTTTCAGATCTATTACATTTCAACGCCTTTTCAACTATATCCACTGATTCTTTAGAACGTCCTTGGGCCCATAGCCAGCGAGGAGATTCGTCCATAATCCAAATGTGAGGTATAAGTAATAAGCTGTGGAGTCCATATATGATTTGGAGTATTTGCCTGTTATCCACCAGAGCTCCCCAACCTGCGACCAGCATTATACCTCCAGCGAACGCAGCTTGAAAAGCGACACCACATGCAGTGCGTTTACTAGCCCCAACTAATTCCATTGTTAAAACGAAACCGGTAATATATGAACCGGCAGACCCAAAGATTCCGTATAAGAATCGAACCGCCAAGAAAGACCAATATTCGGGTATAAAGGCGACTAGTACCCCAAACACTAACTGTAGTACAGCGGACCAACAAAATATAGTCTTTCTTCCATACTTATCCGCCATTCCTCCCAAAACTACAGCACCAGTAAAAACTCCTAACATATAAACAGTTTGAGCTAATGCTCCCATCCATCTTTGATCACATACAAGAGACCATTCTATGGCACGTGACGACGACCTATATGTCGTGTCAAATACATATTTAGAACAACTTGTCGTTTCATTGCTTGCGTAAATAAGACAGTTGTGAAGGCCGCCGGAAAGTCTTTTCGGTATGGCAGCTAATATCTCGGAAGAATTCCAATCTGCTATTGACTCGTTTGTATCGACGCCATCGACCCAACACCTGAAAACAAAAAAAAACAATTTTATCTATTGTATGGCGTTAGCATAAAGTGGGCAGGTCTACAAACGAGCCATTCCGCGGAAAGAAGTAACAAACAATAGCGCCTATGGCGTAGTGGCTGAACGATCGGCTTCTGCGTCCACGCACGAAACTTGTAGGTAGGTCTCTTACACTTCTTTTGACATTATATGGCTTAGTTAAAGACATGTGATATCGTGTCTAGACCCAAAACAAAAACTACATAATTAATCTTCCTATCATATTTTTGTAATCTAGCTAGAATTTTTTTTAAAGACATTATAGTCATATTATTTTTACCCGACTGCCGAAGGAGGAGGGTTATGTGTTTGACGCGTATGTATGTATGTCCGTTCCTATGTCCGGTCGTAACTGCTCAACGGCTTAACCGATAAATGACACCTCATTAGATTCGGCTTGACGGCACGAGTGTCACTGGGTATATGAAATAAAAAAAATGGCGGATTTTATACACTTTAATGTGCGAACTGATTTTGAAAATGATCTTTAGTTGTGTCAATTTTCATTTTAAATTATCATTTAGGATCTATCTAGTGATTCTATGATGATTTATAAATTAAAAAGTAGGAAATAAAATCAATTATTAAATGAAACAAAGCTGTTCGTTCATAAACAAAATTGTTTCTTTGCTTGTCCCGCCTGCAATAAATTTTCCAAAATCACAGAGCTTGTTTTTAGATTTTTAGTTAGTAAGTACTTTTTACGCAATCGGATTTTTAAACTTTTACATAAATAAATGTACCTAGGTGTGTTGATAACGCCAGAACTTTATAATATATTAGAATATTTCTGATAGTTCTTGGCAAATAAAGCTATAGAAATTCCAAAAAAAACAATGACCTTAGAACGAAACAGGGTACGAGGCGATTTTTTTTTTGTCTCATTTGATAATTCGGACTTGTTTGATGTGTTTACACCTTGTCTGTGTACCTATAGTAGTAGTAGCAGTAGTAGTAGTAGTAGTAGTAGCAGTGTAGTCGAGAGGTTGTACTTGTACACCAGTTAAAAAGGGAATGAATGATTACATATATTTATATGACTATGATATAGGACAGCTCATCTCCACGTTATGGTATTTTAATTTTATAGCAATAGGTACCTACCTATGGTTTGGCTAGACAAATATGTCAATTCCAGAGTTCATTTAAAGCAATATCTTAATAAAGCTCTTCTTAGCTGTACCTAATGTAGTGAGCAGTGGTTGGAAGAAAGTAGTCAGAGACGATGCTAAGCATAAACTTAGGCTTCCGTATGTCAAATTGTCATACAAATTTGACATACGGAAGCATTACTTTACGCTGAGCATCGTCTCTGAACATTAACCTTAGCCACAATGGTTTTTAAATTGCCAAAATTAAATTCATAGGCGCAATACCTACCTTATTAATTAACTATTGTTATAGGTACATATATTATACACATCTACTGTCCGTATAGGACAGTAAACCAGGTGTAGGATAATAACATACCTACGAAAAAATATTATCTGCTCTCAAGAATGGTGTAAGTATCATCTATAGAAATATATACCAACTCTGGAATCATATCGTCGATACATAAAATTCATACATATTTTTTTGAATTCTGTAATAGTTTCCCTTTGCCCACGACTTCGTTCCCATAGAAGTAAGTAAAATTTTTAAACGAGGGAAAAAAGTAATTTTTCCCCCGTTTTTGCAACATTTTTTATTGATACCTACTCCGCTCCTATTGATCTTAGTGTGTTGATATAGCCTTCCTCGATAAATGGGGCTATCTGACACTGAAAGAATATTTCAAATCGGACCTATAGTTCCTAATTAGCACGTTCAACCAAACAAACAAAACTCTTCAGCTCTATAATATTAAAGTATAGATAGAAAATATATAGTATATACTTACCTATACTGCATCTCCATTTTGAGATTTAAAGAATTATAATTCATAACTAATATTCAGAAAATCGTCTATACCACTTGGGAATCGAACCCGGTAATATCGAAAAATAATTAGTTTACTTTATAATATAAGAAAGTGATGTTATGAACGCTCTTTCAGTTTTACTGAAAAAAAGGGTTGGATTAAGAGTTTCTGGGTCGTAGACTAATGTAGGTACTTACCGTCAAAATACCTATTTATTATCCTCTTTTATTATCTATATATACGCAAATAATTTAACGAGTTCGCTTTACCTAATAAATTATCCAAATGGAAAGTTAATGAATAATAAAAACACAACACTCCTAAAAATATTTATTAAATTAATTCGTGTACACCATGTAAGTATTTGATACTTATTCTACTTCGACATATAATTAAATATTTCATACTTACATAAATCCACAGAGAGAAATAAAAAAAGTATTGTCATGTATTGGTTACTTAAATACGTAGGTACGTATTAGTAAGTAGGTAAGTATTACTTAATTCTTCATGAACTAAAAATTTACTTTACTGGGAAACTGTGTTTCCGTATTACTAATTTGGAGAAAGCCCCTTTAAAAAATGGAATACTTAAGTCTTATACCTGTTAAATGCTCCCTCAGTTTAACAAAAAAAAAATCCTTACGTATCGGTACGAGTTAACAAATTACATGACTGTATTTTTACAAATCTTTTGTGTAGCATATTTGTTTTTGACATTCTTCTTTCTATTCAAACTCTACAGAACATTCAGAAAAGTGTATGACAAAGCCAGCAACTGAGAGTTTAAAAGGTCCTGAGTTCATGACTTGTGATGACATCGCGTAACAAAAAATTTTTAATAATTAAAATTAACAATAAAATAAAATAATGTTAATGTATAAAAAATATATGTGTGTCGGAATCAACAGCAGGTTTCTAGAATAGAGAAGAAATAGACATACAAACGCATGCAGATTCTATGCTTCAAAGTTACTATTTTTCAGTTGGCGGAGACATTTGTGTTGATGGGTTGGTTGATGATACTAAAAAACCTACTACACAATTCGACCAGTTGAACTACTGTTTGATTGCCGGCAAATAACTTGAACTAAGTACATTGGCGGATGCGCAGTAATACCTACATTTTTAGTGCATTTTGCACTCAAATGCACTGCAAATACTTTTCTCCCCCTTCGTTAGTTTTGGTTCAACTTACGTGCCGGTAACATGTACTATAACGATAGTTGTACAAGTGCAAATTACTACAGTACTATAAAGTATTGACTATGTGGCTTAAATTACATAAGTAAAGGGTTGTGTGAGATCAAGTCTGAGTATTAATAATACTAGCAAATCTTGACTGTATTCTGTTTTGTTTTACTTGACCGTACCTAACCTACTCTTGTTATTTGCGATTGTTGCTACGTATGTACCTAATCAATAAAATGTATCTTGACAGTATTGAACACTCTTAGCACAAAGCGTTTTGCACTATAAATCAATTTATTAAGGAATATTCACAAAGATGTAATTTTTTATTCAGTCTATTTGACAGGCGTTCTAGGACCTAAAGTTGCCACTTTTGGTGAATCTAGAATAAGAAATATATGAATTGTACAGGAGTCGACGAGCGTGCACACTATAGGTACATCATGGCATAGGTATATTTCCTGGAGTAGTTAACCTCTTATGTTCGATAAGCCTACAATGCAAGGTACAAGCAGCTTCGTGTGCGCGATTCATATTATGATTAATCACGTTGCCATTTTAGTCCATCTGTACTTACTTATGTAATAAAAATAAACAGGAACTGACCAAAGCTATTTGAATGCAACTATTTATAGAAAACCTCATAGTTATGCGACCAATGTCGCCGTCGTCATCAATTTACATAAAGTGTAAAACGAGTTGATAGGTAGTCAGATTGTATCACCGATATCTGAAATTATTCACGAAGTAATCAAATATATGGTAGGTTATATTATTATATAACTACATAGTTTACCTATAGTCTATTGGTCCTAAGCGTAACTACGCTCACGTTCCTGGGTTCGATTCCTACGTCGAGCAAAGTGTTGTTGGATTTTTCTGTCAAATTCCCATCAGTAGCGGCATCAACACATTCCCACAAATTCAAATTGTATTTGTAGCAATATGGTGACGGCAATAGGCTCACCCCCTTTTTGTTACCTGTAGCTCAACCATTAGTTTTGTTGAATGGCTTTCGATAGGTTTTTTACGCATCGAAACGCTGTAATCTTATAGCAGATTTTAGTTCCTTACATATCCGCTAGAGGCGCTGCGAGGGTCTCCCATACAAATATTTTACGGAGTCGCTAGCGTGTCTAGTGAGAAAAACTCATGGTCGAGGCACTGGCACCTAAAGCATACCAGCTAAATGTGGGTAGAATAGCAGCACACCTCTGCCCAGCCCATCAGGGAATACAGGCATGATGGTACGTTTTACTTAGTATATGTGTTAAATGTAAATTGAAATAACAAAAAAAGTCCAAGAAAAAAACAATATGCATCGAAAACCGTATGCCTTGTGTCGATACTTACTTAAGTTTTAATGTTACTTATGTGTCTTAACTATAATCTTAGATAAGAATGACTTTATACGCTTTACTGCCTAAAAACCTAAAATTAATATTAGAATCCTAAATATTAATAAATTAATTTGATGAGCTTAATTCTTGATCTTAATTCTTTAAATAGGTAATTAAATGTGTCGAACAGCAACTGGCAGTGTTGTATTGAGCTTAGTTTACAAGTTTACTATCTCTATATTTGACAACAGAGAAAATTCATAAGGTATGTATTTAAAAAAGATTCAATTAAATAATTCCTGGTTTCCTTACTTACCTGTGACAATGTTCTAGTTATTAGGTAGATATAAAGTCCCTACTAATAAATAAAGACAATAAAAAAAAATACAAAAATAACCAAACTATATATCCAATTCGTGTCAACTATGTAATTTTAACGGTACCTACAAAATAAACTATTTAACCATTTCGATTAATAGGTGTGGTCAGGCTTTGCTTGCAGAGGCATGATAATACTAAATTACATACCAATGTAATTCTCCTAAAAAATGTTGTAGGTAGCCTACCTAACCTACCTAATAAAAACGTTTTGAAATACAGATAATAAGCTACCTAATTTAAATATCACCCTCTTTCCTGCATTATGCGAACTATAAACCCTGATTGTTTTGGTATATTATACCGTATCCGAATTACCCTGTAAATAAAACTATAATGTAAATACATAATATACTAGTACTTACTTACCTACTGGCAGTACTGTACCTAATTATGTTCATATGCTACTTTTGTTATTTTAATTGTACTTATTTGTTATAATCACCTACGTATTTGATGTTTACCTGTCACATATTTCCGCATCAAAATAACTAGTTGTTAGTAGAACAATCATCCAGCCCGTCTTAGCAAAACTGTTCGAATGAACACGAATCACTTGTTATTAACTCTTGACTAGACAATACAAAATATAATAGCAATCTATTTACGTAAACAAACACTTATATCTAAATTCTTTGCAAACAGTAACAGTTATTTATATATGTGCCTACCTATAAAAAATAAGAAAACTTCATAGTATCAAAATTGCAGTACCTATTGTAAACATATAAAATGGGAGAAAACATTGAGCAGTTAGAATATTAATAATAAATTGAAGATTTTGCGTACTTATTACCTATAAAATAGTGAAAATTAATTTCTTAGAATAGCCGTGTTACATACTCTTCGTAATTGATATTGATGCGTGCCTGCAATTATTTTATGCACTTAAACATAATTTGACTTTCTAAACATGACTAACTTCGCATTATAATCATGTTTCTACGGCTTCTTCTCCATAACTTCTAACGGCACCATTGTTTCTGGTAACTCCACGGACTCAGTGCTCATTCGCCGACCACTGCAGTTTGTGAAGCAAGTATCACCAACACCAAACTTCTCGCCGTCTTCTAACGACTGAGGTAAGTTTCTACCAATTGTTTCAGGCAGGAAAAAAGTAGAAAATCCTGATAACAAAGCCAAAAATCCAAAGAGTATGGTTGGTATTTTTGGATTTAGCGTGTCCAGTAAGTTGATAAGTGGCGTCAAAGCACCCGACACACTGGCGCACATACTGCCCAGCCCCACTCCGGAACTGCGTACCACAGTTGGAAATAGTTCTGCCGAATACTTGTAGATAATAGAATAGGAGCCAGATATAAATAGTTTTCCTACCATTACGATGCCTGTGGTCGCCGTCGAACCATGAGGCAGAGCGACAATGACTAGACAAGCGATCCCTCCTAACAACATCATAGTACTGATGAGTGCTCTGTGTCCGACGCGATCCAAAAAATATGTTATTAGAATGTAACTGGGCAACTCTACTACTCCCATGAGAAACATGAGGAAGTAAGGGTTCCCATTCAGTTTTCCAGTATTTAGGGAAAGTCCGTAATATACTACCGAATTCACAAACCAACACCCACAAATGATCAAAGTTTTCTGCAGCATTTTCGGTGTTTTAAACAAGTCAGTTGTTCCTGCAGAGTGTTCGTCTGTATATTTAGCGCATGTTGCTTTGCAGTGGGATACTAATGCCGGAGTATCTATCGAATCAGTAACACCGTTCCATTTTAGAGCCTTCTCTATGATAGCTACAGATTCACGAGCGCGCCCTTGAGCCCAGAGCCACCTTGGGGATTCATCCATAAGCAGCCAATGAGGAAGCAATACTGCTGCGTGTAACGCATACACTATTTGCAAATAGAATCTGTTATCTATTAAATATCCCCAAGCGGCAAGCAGCATTATTCCGATTGCAAACATGATTTGAAACGTAACACCGCATATAGTCCGCTTGTTTGGACCAACTATTTCCATTGTCAACACAAACCCAGCTATGTATGAACCTGACCCGAAGATCCCATAGAGGAATCGTAGGCCTACGAACGTATAGTAGTCTGAAGTGAAAGCGACGGATGCGCCGAGCAAGAGTTGCAGGACTCCAGACCAAAGGAAGGCTGTTTTCCTTCCGTACTTGTCAGATATATGTCCAAATGTAAGTGAACCAAACACCACACCGAACATGTAAGCGGTTTGCGCAGAGGCACCCATCCAGCGCCGACTGCACACAAAATCCCATTCAATTCCCCTAGATGAAGAATAGTATTGGGTATCATACACCCAAGACTGACACTCTATTAAGGTTTTATTCTCCCCGTACATCCGGCAAGAGTCTAGTTTGCCTTGCTCGTTTAAGGGGATGGCAGCTAGAACCAGTGATGAGTTCCATGGCTCCGTGTAGTTAGCACTGTCTACTCCTTGTAGGTAGCATCTGAAATACGAGAAATACAATTTTATTGTTCTTACGTTATAGTAATAGGTAATATTTTCGTGCTGAGCGTGCGAGGTGCAAGTTAGATGCAGTTTTATTTCTTCATTCCATTCTATTCAATGTAGTTAGACCTGTTTAAGACATAAGAAGTGCACTTTTTACATATTCTTAAAAGACGTGTGTTACGACTGAGTATAGCAATGAAGCACGAGTAATTTTAAAATTCAACTAGGTATATGTCTAGGTACTTTAATATACTGTGTTAAAAGAAAAGGTTAACTGAATCTCTATAAGGTACCTACCCATTATCTAGGTATGTACATAAAAATATTTTTATTTATTTTCCACTATATTATGTTTCTCATGAATGTGTACATAATAAAAGGTGGAACTCGTGCTATTATTAAGGTATAATAATTTAATTAACATGTAGATTGAATCGATATGCGTGAAGTTCATAATATTTTTGGGCAAAATTCTGTACATGCTCAAACAACGTTTTATCGGACTTTCGAAAATAAACCTTAGGATGATAAACAAACAGTAGTTACTTTGAGATAATCACTAATATGAACAATAAAGCTCTGGAATGAGTCTTTCCTTTTATAGTCTTCACTTCAAATGCGGCTTATGAATGAGGTTTAGATTTTGTTCTAATTTAAAATTGATATAATTAAATAACTTACAAAAACCATCGGAAGACCATAAATTACTTAATTACTACTCCACCAAAACCTTAATAATAATTATAATAGAAGAAAAGATTCTTCTTGAAATAATTAAAGAAAAAGCGATAGTGGTAGCAACCCTTATCCAAGAGACAAACATATTTTACAGAAGTGTGTACTTACGTTCAATAAACCAACATACAAGTGTGAACTTCACCGATAGTCACTCTGTTCTTGTAGATATAATATAACGGACACCAAAGCCGAACCCCGTCTGCACACCATCGCATCGGCTCAAGCAAAACTGTACAGGCCGTTTAACCAAAAGCAAATAGTGTTTTAATAAATACCCATACCATACGCACCAAGATAATTTGAAGAGAATCTAAAAATAGAATATAAAAGGCCTTTACACGATCAATACATTGCATTGTTGCATTATCCCGAACCACCGTATTGAAAATTGAAAAACTATGTACCTGATGCCCAAAAAATTTACACTTCATTTTGGTTTCTGCTACCTATCCATGCGCATGCATCGATACCTGTACCTCCCTATATTCCTGCTATACCGCTGTAAACTGAGCATAGACAGATATTTGTGCATAAAGTCTGCACTGAAATGTTTTGAGAATTTTTTTGTTGATTTACTTATGTAAAGTGTAAGAGATTAATCTTAATAATTAATTACCTTACATTGTGCATGCATCGGTAGCAAGCGTCGCGCGTCATTTCAAAATGGATGATGTTCATGATAAAATATCTTTCTTTGCTCAATATTGACTCGTACCCATAATTACATAGTAAGCCGTTCTTGTATTTGTTGGACGTCACAAAACTGACCTATGTTCGGGTACCGCAGCTACTGTGACCAGGGACAGCATGTGCATGCCAGCCGTCATCGCCGCCAGGATGTGGAGTATGAACTGGAAACATTGGTACCGCCCGAAGTCACCTGAAAACACAAATACATATCCGTCAAACATTGAGCTATTCGGCTTTACACTATTTTACGTGTGATATAAATAAGCTACTGCGACGGTGGAATCTCTTAAAATAGTATGTAGGTTAAGAAAATATTGTCCGTAGAGATAAGCAATCATGGGAAAACGTTTTTAAATGTAGAGCAACATGGTCGACACGCATTGTAAGTATCTCTCGCAATGGACGACGGCAAAGTAGGAAAATTTCCAGAATTTTAAGAAATATTATATTAGCTTTGTTTCATTGTACTTGACTTTTGGCATTTATTTAAAACATGTAAACGGCTCACAACTCAATAATAATAATTTTAATCATTCATATTAAAATTATTAAACGGTTGTTATTGGAAAAAATCGTTAAATTATTTAGGGATACATACATACATAGCTTCACGCCTGTTTCCCATACGGGTAGGCAGAGAGTATTCATCATTCATCTATGCTCATCAACCTTCCCATGCAGGCACGTTTTTTTGAGAACGGCCGCAATAAAAAAAATACTAAATATACGTCAAACACACAGGCAAGCAGTATATACTGTGTAAACTTGTTGTTGTTATTTACATGATAATCTACTACCTTGAAGATATTTTAATATGATAAAAATAAAGGCCACATTGTTTTACGCATCGTCTACCTAACTTATAACGTGTGATAAAGTGTCAGTGTCACTAAATATGAGGCAATGTTAAATGCCTATATATGAGTATAGTATATTGTATACTAAAATAACAGTTACGTATATATCCTGTTTACGTTTAACAAGATTTTAACACCAAACTACAAATTTCAGAGCTAGACCAGTGAAGTCGAGGACTAAATATAGGTAACCCCGCCTTGTACATTGTACAATTAAGGAAGGATAATTATAAGTAACGCTATTAATATCAACGCCTATACCGGTTCCAGAGTTAGGTATATTTGCGTAAACACATCTGATAATGAGTAGGTAAACAGAAGTTTCAACAATAATCACAAGCCTCCAGAGTTACTCAAATCATAAAATTTCTGATAAAAGGAGTGTTTATTATTATGACACATGAGTAAGCAAGGTCTGTAATAGGTAAGTAATTTACCGCAATTTCATATTATTTTTTCATAATTTTTCATCAGACAAGGATTTATGAAGCTTTTTTAATAACAAAATTATAAAAATTATATTATGTGTTATATATTATATATTATGTGTTATGTATTATTATTACATGTTATATTTTATATAAATATATTGGAAACTAAAAGAGAAACCTCCACCAGTAAAAAAATGGAATCTTTATAACATATATAATGGCAAATACTCATAGCATTACAACAGACAGGAGTTTTTAACAAGAGATTCCCAAATATGAGGGGGGCCGAAAATTTACAGCAATATAGAGTGGAGACGACAGGCATTGAAACGACATCCTCTTCTCTTACAACTTTGACAGCTAGGTAATTTAGGAAATGTTTGGAAAATGTTATACCTAATTTGTTTGATAACATGGTTATAAATAACCATTTCCTATTTTGTTGTAGTACCTACTTCTTTAGGCTAGACTAGATAAGAGGTTTCATTTATTCCGTGATAGTGTCGTGTCCATTTGTATTAGCGAATGTTACATCAATTCTTGCGTTTGCGTGACGACTACTCGACACTTTTCTGAAACCTAATCAATAGATAATATTTACAGTCTAAAAAGAGGTGTGTTACGTTGTCTACTTGTCTAGTCTTAGAAGTAGAGACGAATTTCAATGACATGCAAACCTAAGACAATAGCCAATAGAAGTTGCATAATTCATAGAAATTAAAATTAGTAATGGTTGTAAAACTTAAACATATTATTATGAACATGACGTCAAACACGACATTCTTCAGAAATGGAGGTACCTACTTAAAAACGAGTTATATTTTGGCAGCTGCGGTATGTAAATTCTATTTCCTAATGTCTTTGCTTGGCAGCATATTATATTCAAGGGCTTTTTGAGATCAATTTTGGATTTGTTACTGGTAACTGTCAATAGCTAGTTTTATAACTATGGATGTTAATATTATAGTGGTCATTAACTTGCTACGTGCGTGTATCATTTTTAAATAATGCTATCATAATACAAGGGTCGTTGTATACAATGCTCTACGGAGCAGTATCGCCGTCGATGCCGATAACCTGTAACCCCAACGCACTGTACTCGAACTGTCCGACACACGCCCCTCACACCATATCTTATCACGTGCTTAGGTTTATAATTATTCACACAATAATTGTCAAACTTATCAGATATAACTATTTTAAAGCTAATTATGACAATATTAATCTAGATTTGTCAGAAATAGACTGGAACACTTCTCTGCATAACTGTTCCGTGGATGAATCGTTAGATATTTTTTACAATTCAGTATTTCGTATAGTCAAAGCACACGTACCTTTATCCACAGTTAAATCTTCGAAATTCCCAGTTTGGTTCTCGCCGGCTCTCATACATATATACAGAAATAAATCCAAAGCCTGGATGAAATGGAAAAAATATAAAAACCTATCAGATTACGAACAATTTTCAATGTTTAGACTGCGATTTCAAGTTGAGTGCAAAAAATGTTATGCCAAATACATCAACACCGTTGAAGATAGTATAAAAGTTAATGTTAATTATTTCTGGAAATATGTATCTAACCGTAAATCATCTAAAGGCATTCCCTCAACTATGCAATTTAAAGACCAAACTTCCAGCAATCCCACTGAAATCTGCCGTCTTTTTTCTGATTTCTTTAAATCAGTGTATGAGCCTTCTGCTGTAACTAATGACCTATCTACAAACGAAAATTGTTCCAATATTTGTACCGTAATAGACAATATTCGGTTTACAGATCAGCAAGTTGCAAAAGCCATTCAGGCTCTGGATATTTCAAAAGGCCCAGGTCCAGATGCACTACCCGTGATATTCCTTAGAAACACTGCAAAATATATATGCACTCCTCTACAAATTATTTTTAATCGATCCTTATCAGAAGGAATCTTCCCTGAAGTTTGGAAGCAAGCGAACATTAGCCCTGTTCACAAGTCTGGCCCTAAGGATGATGTTGAAAATTATCGCCCAATATCGATATTATCGACACTATCGAAACTTTTTGAGAAACTGGTACACGGTGAGCTTTATCCATTGCTTCATAGCACTATTGCACCACAACAGCACGGTTTCGTTAAAAGAAGGTCCACTGTAACAAACCTGATAGCATACTCGGATTATCTTTTCAACAACATGGATGCTGGTGTTCAGATTGATTCGGTTTATACTGATTTTCAGAAGGCCTTCGATAAGGTCGATCATGAGCTGCTGTTAAGTAAAATAGCGTTTAATGGCATACGTGGTAACTTACTGAGATGGTTTTCTTCATATGTTTCTAAGAGAACGCAACGTGTGGTGATTAATGGTTATCATTCAGCCAGTATAGTTGTAACCTCCGGTGTTCCTCAAGGATCAATTTTGGGGCCTCTTTTGTTCATTTTATTTATAAACGACATAGGTAGTTGCTTTTTAAATTCAAAATTTCTTTTGTATGCAGATGACTTAAAAATCTTTAGACCGATTAAACACATGAATGATTGTCATGCTCTTCAATGTGATTTGGATAGATTCTCCAACTACTGCGAGCGCAATAAACTGAAGCTTAGTATTACCAAGTGTTGTTGCTTAAGTATTACGAAAAACAAAACCATTTACAAATACCATTACTCATTGACGGATACAACTTTAGATAGGGTTAGTATGGTACGTGACCTTGGTGTAATTATTGATGATAAGCTCCATCTTGATACACACATCAATATGGTTATTAACAAAGCTTGGCGTATGTACGGTTTTGTAATGAGGGCAGCCACTGAATTTGCACGCCCCCAGACCTACCTACATCTATACAAATCCCTAATTAGATCCCAATTGGAGTACGCAGTTGCGGTGTGGAACCCCCTATATATTAAGTATTCTAACTGTATGGAAAGGTTACAGAAGAAATTTTTGAACTCCATGAATTACAGATGCTTTCGCTCCTCCATGTCTTATGTAGACTTACTGCAAAAATATAATCTTGTAACCCTCACCGGTCGGCGAACATTTCTAGAAACCATGCTTCTGTACGACTTCTGTAATAATGTTTATGACTGCTCGGATATTTGCAATAGGATATGTTACTTAGTTCCCAGGAGAGCATATACACGTGCAGTACGTAAGCAACCACTTTTCGCGGTGGCTACATGTCGTACGAATGCTGGCGTCCGAGCACCATTGCGACGTCTTACAGATAATTATAATAAGTACTTTTTAGACATTGATCTATTCTCTTTAACTCCTGCTAAATTTAGAAATTCCGTCCTCAAAGCAATTCAAATATCTGATTCGTTAGCTTAATGCCGACAGTATTTCAATTCTCTTTTGTTCTTCTTTTCTTTTAATTTTAATATCCTTTTGTTATTGAGCACATCCAATTTTATTTTTGTTACTATTTTTAGTTTTATTTGAATTACCACTATTATTATTAATTATTAATTTTTGCAACGCGAGATAATTCTTAACATGTATACCGTGAATAACGCTGTTGATTACATAATTGTTAGTTTTAAGTCTTATTTTTGTATTTTTAGTTATGTAATTGTTTGTTATTCCAAATAAAATAAAATAAAATAAAATAAAAAATTTATCACAAGAGCGGTTCCGTTATTTGAGAATTTCTGCTGCCTACAAGATTACTAATTTTGGTCGATGTTATCAATTAATTATAAATCATAATCAACACTTGCTCAGACTATGATCGACAGAAAGATAATTAAATATATATTTACATAGGTATGTATAAGACTTAGTAACTGTCATAAAACAGGAGCGATTAAGATAATAATAAATTTTATCGTCACGATTGTGTTATTCACGGTTCACATATAAGTGCCTTTTTCACCAACTCTCAGTAACTACCCAGTATTAAATTATTTGGCAGATAATTTCATACCAATTTTGATATTTTTTTCATTTATCCGCGGTTAGTAACTAACGAGGGGTGGTGAAACAGGCAAGGAATGGACTTTATTTGATTACATATATGTAAATACCTCTTCCTTAGCTATTAGGTAGGTGTTACCTAAATTGGGGACAGCCAAAATGCCAATTAAATAATTTTCTTCAAGTACTTCAATCAATTGAATGAAAATGGTCTATAAATTCAACAATTGGGCTCTTAAACGTTGCAAACGTCGAATAAAAATCGTTAGAGTATTTTTTTAAACTGATAATACTTAGGTATGTAAATTAAAACTAACAGTGCCTACACGGAGGTCGCGAGGCCAAAAAGCACGTGGCCGCGTAAAGGCCAATACACCACACGGTTATCAAAGTTAGATAGTTAATCTTAATATCCAACCTTATTTTGTTATGAATGACTGTATCTACGACTACGAATGAGACAATAGCTTCTCAATTAAGTATTGATTGTGTGGAAAATTACATGTCACGACTTAAGACACAGGGACCGATAGCAAACAATACTAGAAACAATAACATAATATTGTATGATGACATTGTGCGGCACTTAGACTTCGAAGAACGACTAGGAGTGCAAGATCGAAACGTCACGCAACATCGTAGGCATTGACTGCGTATTGACACAGATGCAGACCTCGATAGCCGGCTGCCTGCGACCGATAACGTAAGAACCTCAATAAAGGCTTATAAAGGTTTTATGACGTTCTTAATATAAAATATTTCCATTTTAGTAAGCATTTAATGATTAATTCTACTAACAGAACCTAAACAATAAGTGTCTAAAATATTGACGTTAACTAACTATACTACTCGTAACTATGTACAAAGCAATCTGACAATTTAAACCGTTATACTCGGCTTACCGTGTGTCAAATTACTAAAATAGATCTTTGTGAAAGTCGTTCAAAGCCGCCGTCTGTGTACTGAGTCGGTAGGTGTCTTCCATATCTTGTACATATCAAATTCACGGTATTGTCGTAATTAGCAAATGTGTAGGTACCTACACTCACACTCAGACAGTAAATTGCCAATTGGAGATGACCGGCGGAATACCGTTTACGCGACTTAACACGTTAGCTGCGGCACCAATTTTTGCATACTTTCCGTTCCTGCGGCACGAGGTATAATCGGCCCGTACCGTGACCAGACGTTAGGGCGACACGCGGTCTATTAGACCCCACCTCCTTTTACAGACTAAAATCCATTTTCTGGCGCGAAATCAAAGACAAATGAGAATTTTGGTCCTTATTGATATAGACAGTGAATTGATGAACCCTAATCCACCGTCGCCCCGGGATCTGATGGCTAGTTTAGGAATTATTAGCAAAACAAAATATGGGATCTTATACACCTCGTAACGCACTGAAATAGGGCAAATTTTCGCTGCGATTAGTGATGGGAAAAATAATATCGACGTTTATAAACTGTCTTAACTACGCAACGACTTGACCGATTTTGATCAATTATATCTCATTAGATCGTTTTAAGGGCAAAACCTGGCAAAACAACACAAAGCTATCAAAGGATACATTTTTTTTTAAATAATCTAAATTGTGCTTGAAGGCGCCATAAAGAAAAAAAAACCGGCCAAGTGCGAGTCGGACTCGCGCACGAAGCGTTCCATTCTATACCATTAAGAGGCACCTATTACAGACTTATTATTGGAAAATAATGGATTACGGTTTATGCATAAGGTTTATCTTTCTATTTGTATATGAAAATCTTAATGCGGTTCACAGAATAGAAAAAAAAGGCAACCAGAAGTAGAAAAGAAACTGTCCTATTTATTCTGCCTCGGGCTTTAAAAATACAATTATTAGAACTTGAATTAACATTAAAAAACATTTAGACATGTTCGGCGCTGTAAAAGGACGTGCTCTCCAATCGACGTGATGCACAACACTGGTCGTGGGAAGCTCGCGTTGAGTGCGGTACGAGGTCAGGGGGGATATGGGACGTTTTAGCCTCGTTCCGCACTGCATTAAAATTATATTAATTCAGTGCGGCACGAGGCCTAAGACATCCGGTACCAAGGTAGGTACACCACCGAGTCCGGAACCATTAGTGATCTCAAATATATATTTATCTCTTTCCTACACTGGACCAAACCAAAGCTATGCCATTCGCACGACAGAGAAATTCACTTTTTTGCTTGCCGCACCACAGGGAAGTTGCATCAGGGGTGATTTAGGCCTCGCTTCGCACTTAACGTGTTAACACAGAGTACTAAATAGATAAGTACATTTACATACAAGTGGATGAGCGTATGGTAGTAGCATTCGTATGTACTTTGAATGCAGTTTGATATATGAATACATCCAACTCGACTGAAGCTGCCTAAATATTAACGTGTTTATTTCGTTATGCGACCAAAATAAACGACAACACAAAACATTCCCTGAAGGTCATTTACTTTTCTGTTCTTTCTCCTCTCTTCAGAAAAACATTACGTACAAAGGCTCGTATTAATATCAAAATTTAACATTATTGATATCATGAATAATAAATAGAGCGTAAAAGATACTTGTATTATTGCAGAGATTTATGTAAAGCGGCCTAGCGAAACGTGTTATAATTTTGTGTGGACCAAATTATCTGACATACATTTTGCACTATTATCGTCGTATTATGTACCCAGCATATTCTTCGTATATATGTATAGTGTCTATATCTAAGTATCGTCTTTGGATTTCGTATTTAAAATCAGTTGGCCCCGAAAAGTGCCCTCGTTTATAGTACCTACAATAAAAGAGCATCGGGCGTATGAAGAGATGTGTGTTAATTAAATGAGAGATAAGTAGGTATAAATATGTACACAAATTTTCATTTTAAAAGAGTTTCGAATTTGTATTGAAGAGCAGTTGTGCTTGCACCAGTTCTCCAGTAAGTACATAGTTTTCAAAAGCGTCCAATTCCCAAGGCATCCCAATTATTTACAAGTTTCATCCTTTCACAGTGAAAGTAGCGGTATTCAGCGCATATTCAATATTCTTTTATATTTATTCTATTGGTATTTTACCAATTCATGAAGCGTAGCCATAGCGTCCTATACTTAATTTGCTGTATGAGTAATATTGAACGTAAAATCAATATTTTAGTAACCTACATATGTTACTGACTAATATTTTATGTTTATTTACTAATTACTGTGTCACTCAGAGAATAACCATGTCGTAGGCAGACCTGAAACTAATATAGATTGTATGTGTCCATGAAGAATGTAGCACAGCTAAATCGGAACACATGAAAATGTCTATGTGTACTCTAGAAGGAAGGATAGATTGGTGTGAAGTGTGTACAAAACAACAACACGTCAGTAGAAAACAACGGGTGGGAGTTGTATCAACAGAAGCGATAGTAAACTATATTTATTCATATGTACGGAGTAAACAGTTGCGATTTAATGGATTGGGAGAATCGAGTATGGGTTTTCAGACTTCAGACTAGACTCTGAGATACATGTAGAGAGGGCTGCACTTTGGATACCCACCATTCATAATAAACTACGTACAATATAAGTGTATTGCCCTCACCGTTTTTGCCTACAGTACATCAGCATCCATTAATTAGTTACTGATTATCTGATTATCTACAATGTAACATAGTACTTAGAGAGTACCTATGTCTTACGCTAGGGCTAATAAATTAGTGCAACCGTACCTGCCGCCTGATGGCAAGAGAATTTGTTACTCTCCAAAAAAATCGTAGCCGTAGCTCGTAGGTCCGCGTAGCGTATGTCTCGTAGCTGCAGAAGATCCCGGCGAAGGACTACGGGATCTTCTCTACAGCTACGAGAGACATTTGTGTTTCTACGCTATTTCTACTACGTTGAATATCATCATTGATACAAAAAATCTAATAGGTACCTACGTAGCGGCATATCATAGCATTCAACTCACCGGGTATGCATGCATGCAACGGTAATTAGCAGTAAAGTTAACTGAACACTTAAGCATTTTAAATTACGTGGCATGCATTCATTAGCGCCAAGTGAAGACAATTCACTTAACGTGTAAATAAGGAAGCAGTCTTGCCTAATTACATGAAATTATGAGAATTATAAGTGTCCATTACACAAATTTTACAAATCGTTTATGTTGTAGAGGCTACAACTAATCAGAATAAAGTATAACAAAAAAAAACGTAAAATTACTCCTTTTAAATAAATGGTAGGCGTTGTATTAATTTTTATTGTTCTTTTGTTTATGATGAAACAACTTTGTTAAATTGTAATGTTTAGTTGGTTCTTAATATTATCATTTTTACAAATACATACTTTAAGAATAGTTCAAGTAAGTATGATCAAAATTCAAAACCAAACGTTTTATTTCAATTTCGACCGTAGAGATAACATAAAGAAACAGGTTAGTACAGGAGGTACCTACTTTTAAACTGTCTAAAACTACATTTTACAAATGATTATATTATATCCTACTGCTAAATGCTCCAAATTTTCTTTTTAATTTAAATTGGTTTTTACAAAATACATTTGCCTTTCGCCAAACGTACCTACCTACAATAATATAAATGACTATAAATCTATCCTAATCATTATTGAAGAAAATCTTAAATAAGTTTATGTCATGGCGATAAGATCTTGTCAATTGTTTTACCGCGATAAGATATTCGTTTTGTCTCGTAAATTTTATCTTCATTGTAATTTGATTATAATAATAGATTTTACCAACTTTATTGGTGAGGTCCTTCAATAAGGTTAGGTGTGTACTCAGTGCCTTTATACTGTGTATGACAAGATGTATGAAGTGGAAGAAGCAAAATAAATACCTCCACAAGAATCGTAGCAAGTGGCGGTCTCTGTGGGAAAAAGACGTGAGTGTAGATACCTATACATATATATATGTTGATGTGGTCAGTTCAATGTCAAAAGTAAATTTTCGGCACACATAAACAGAACATGTCGTGCACTCGTGAATCCTTTCCAACCATAGCATTAAACACATTAGCCTTGTGGTCGTATGCTCCTGGTCCTGGGTTCGAATCGGAGCTCATGCTAAGTTCAGTTTAGCAGCTCCAAGTTCGGATTTATACCTGTTTAAGCTCGCCCGCTATTAATTGGGACCTAAACATACCAGCGAACGGTGGGTGTATACAATCGTACATAAGTATAACTTTGCCGAGTCCTTCGGAGGGCTTGATATGGCAACACATCATACATAGGTATAAACAAATATTTCCTTAGCATGCGGCTGTATGTGGCTATATTAACCTGTCCACTATTTTCGGTGATACATTACTGACGTAGGCCGACACACCTCCGAAACGTTCCCGACCGACTACCTAACCTACCGTCTTTATTACCTACTCATACTCATATTTATAGGTAGGTATGTCAGCTGACATTCGCGCGGTTAGAATGACGCGCCAATTCTTTTCATTCCTCAAATAGCCAATAGGTAATGTCTCCGATGACATTTCAAGATCATTACAATAAGTTTCCACGACAATGTACATTTTGATGAAAAATACATAATTTCCTAAATTAGAACTAACATTTAGAAAATAAAGTAATTACCTTATCTTAGTTACGAAGTCTCATGCCTAATATGTAAAAATAATTGAAAATATTTTATATTTTTTCTATTAAAATTTTGTTACACATCGTGTAGATTGAAGTTTCATTGAATCGATAAATCACGAAAATATGAAAAAATACATTGATAATGGATAAAAGATTACTAGCTGATTACGTAATAAAGCTATCAAATGAGTTATCTAACTCATTTGATAGCTTCTATATAGGAGTTACGTAATTTCGGACGATGCGTTTAAATAATAACTCTATTTTTTATATCTATTGTAATATGAGGCCTTTTACCGATTTTTGAACTCAGTCATTAAATTCGGCTCTAACGTTGAATCGATTGGTGCATTGGCTCTACCGACATACAGGTTATTAAGAAATAGTTCACTTATCGATTATCGAGGAGTAGGTAAGTACTGTTCACCGTTGCCGTCTGGCGTCTGGTATCCGGTCGTCCTTCCGACAAAATAAAGGCATTGCATCACTGCCTGAGGTACCCATCGTATCGTAAGTATAGCAACATAATGTCGTTATAAATAAACATCAATTGTACGTTTACACGATTGTATCCTAAAATAGTTTACAAGCGGTCTAATGAGGGGGTTATTTTCAGGAGCACGTGTTGATACCATGAATGAAACTAAAATATAGTTGCATAACCCAACCCTGAGCGAATGTTTATGTTGCAGTGATCAGTCAAGTGTTCCCGCCGCGCAGTATTGTTTTCGTTGATGATGAATCAAGGTTAACGTATCCAGGTGATTGTAGTCAATGTCTATGTCTACTGACATTGATTCTCGGCAAATCGAAATAATTATTTTATGTCGAACATAAATCATCGACAGTACTACTTACTGCCACTACCAGTTACCTACTCTATATTTAAACTTTGGATTAGCATAACTAACAAACTAATCGATGGATTGAGTATGGTGTAAATCTGGTATAACTCGTTTTTGCAACAGTACAAGAATTCTCAAATATGAATTCGTTGTGTAAGTAGCTACTTACACGTTTATCTTTGACATATAACTGCATTCCTTTAGGCATCTGTAAACTCAGTGGCGGATTTACCAGCAGGCTGAGTAGGCTGGAGCCTAGGGCGGCAAATTTTAAGGGGCGGCAAATTTAGTTCATAAATTTATTATTTCGGGTTTCGAAATTAAAAAAAAAAATATACACACACATAATACGAATTTCGAAAATTGGAGAGAAATTAAAATATTTAACAAAAATCGAAATATTCTCATATACAGTGCTAATTAATAAATATTTCGACATCTCTGCATGAACAATTCCTAAACGCTTTACTAATTATACATTAATGATTATGAACTTTTAAAATATCGCGATTCGATATTATAATCGAAATTTAGTAATTTTTACATATATTCTTCAGTAACTGCTATAATTTTTTCTCCGTGTACCTAATAATTATGAGATCTGCTTACCCAATTCAATCGATATAATATCGATGGTCTAATAAAAATACTGACTAAATTTGACTAATTTTTATTAAATAAAAAACTAGTTCAATATCTTAGAGATCATATTAATCAAATAACTGATAGTTGAACGACTGTGACTTGACAATAAAAAAATTCCCTCCACAAAATATGAAGTGAGACAATTTGCTCATTAGAAAATTGATACATTTTATCAGTTAATTGCAGTAAGAATGTATGTTTTTTACGTAAGCTTAATTCATATTTTGTAAGTATTGTATAGTTTTAAGACATACCTTACCTTACTTTAAAAGTGGTATACGATTGAGATATTTTTTCCTTAAAATAATGTTTTTTGATAATTCTTTGCTGTAAAAATAATCAAAGATCTAACACGGTACCATAGTTCTCAATAATAATAACTATATGGGAAAAGTTGATGTAACGAGGATGATGGAGCACAAATTATAAAGTTGGAATTTTATTGATAGAAAATTGATATGATTGTAGACTAAGATATCAAAATTTAGAGGCGGCAAAAATTGAATAGCCTACGGGCGGCAAATCTATAAATCCGCCACTGTGTAAACTTGGATGCGCATCGGACTTTAACAATAATAATAAATGTTACGCCACGCCGCCGCCGCCGCTGCTAATAATAACATGCGCAAGGATTAAGGACTACGTACAATCATAACTTATTGGAGTACCTACCAGATGTTATTATTAAACATGCTTCAACGGGGAGCAGCAAGGAATGGGAATGTCTTGAGTTCAAGGCTGCCTCGCGAAGCAAGAAGACTCAATAATGTCCTTGAGACCGACAAATATTTCTTTCTGTTTAACCACCCTCGAAAAGGAAAGTGTTTTACATCATTACTTCATGCCTTCCTTCATTCATGCCATGTATCTCTGATACTGTTTTCAATAAAATATTTTTTTTTTCGAAGATTTATGCGACGGGATGCAACATTCGACACTGGCAGTAAACCGAAAGTAACTAAATGTTAGAACGATATAGCCATTGATTTATCCAATAATGTTGTTATATAATATATTTTATGCAATGTATTATTATATTATCTAGGTTAATTGATCCCTTACTACTACAAAGCATTAGAATAATATAAAGAACCAATTAATTTACTTAGGTATAGCTAAACCTTGAACACTGTTACGATAATCACTCTTAACCGCGCAAGAACATAATAATTTTTAGCACTTTTTTAGTTTTTAGGTTATCTGAATACCATAATTAGTACGGTTCAGTTCGTTGCAGTACCAATCCCGTACAACACAGGGTCACCGGTGTCACGCGATCCTATGGTATGCCATTTAGATGAATTAACATCAATACTTTGTAACTACTAGCATTGTTCAAAACTATGTATAATAGAACATATATTTATTATATAAGTAAGTATGTAAATACCTACTAACATTCGTACATCGTTTTAATTAGTACATGGTTGTTATTTCTCATAAACAGAAGTTAGATATTAGGTACTAAAATAGTGTTGGAATTAACTTTTAGTTCGGAGTAAATTTTAATCGCACCAAGAAATTAATTTACCTTCTCTACGTGTTGGGACGAGAAAATGTAAGATTTCCCACGTTTACGTTCCGCATCTTGAATCAGTCACACTTTTTCAACAATGTGCATATATGTATATAAAGTACTTATAAAACACTATAAATATTAATATATAGACCGTACCTTACTACGTAGGTACTTGCATTGCAGATGTGTACATACCTCCTGCAATGCGAATACATATAGGTACCCATTTGAAATCGGCCCAGAAAATGTTATTCATTAATTTATTTAGAATTATTTTACTTCGACATCTTTGTACGTCTCGGTATTTACTTGTTTTACATGCGCATAATGTTTGCGTTGCCAAGTGGTGTTATATTTGGTGCAATAACGGAAAAGCTTGTTGTACTTACAAGTGCCAAAAAGTGTGTCGTAAAACTCTCAAACATACCTCATAGTTTGGTACATAACATATTAATAATTTATTTTAATTTTTTAGAGAGGACCTACAGCTTACCTAGTATGTTACGAGACCATCACATTTATCATCAATGTCATCGTTACACTTATCAAATTCATGACTTAGAATAAAGGGCTAATTGAAATCATTATAACGAATATTTTTTATACTAATATAATAATAACTAAAAAATTCCAAATTAATCTTTACATGTTATATGTATTAATAAAATCTATGATTACTGGACCACGAACTGCCTTTCAAATCCGGATTTTAATATAACGAGAAAATCAAGAGCTATTTATATTTAAATAAACTCCTATAGTTACCATACAGTCCATACAGCCAAACAAGTTTACAGTATTCCATATTAAGTACCTACCTAGTTACTATTTTTAATTCGCGATAAAGTTGTCATTGAGGATGTGATCAATTGGAAAGGAAAGCGCGCCAACGATTAAACTTTACGTCTCACTCGTCACATGAAGGTTTACGTTTACAAAACTGATCACATTTCTCAGTCAAGACAAGATTGACTAGTTGCAACGAACGAGGCCAATAAGCGTTACTTGTACTGCTTGTCCGCACGAATATCAAAAAAGAATGTGACAACCAACTCAGTTTAAAAGAGTTCCAAATTTCAAACGGTAGTAAATTTATAATCGTCCATATGGTTTAGCACACTGCAGAATCGACCACTCACCGAGCTTTCCCATCATTTCCTCTAAAGCGTGATCCTTGTCCATGGTGAGGGTGGTGGTTCCTAGCGCAGGAGTTCTGATGTCGGGTTTCTGTAATGATATTCACAAACACCATTGATTGTAGAGTTATGACAATCACGCGGCGGCGTGTAGTGCAGGCGAACGCCAGGCGTGCGTGCCGGCGGACGAGCGAATGGATGGCAATCGTCGCGTCGTGGCGCCGACCGCGGGTCGGTTACCGCAATCGCGCGAAAAAAACCTAACCTCTTATCTGCATTGGCCATACCTGCCAGTTCAGTGATGCCAGCGCCGCAATAGACACTCTACTTCGTGCTAATACAGACGCAACATCACCGCACAAACATATAGGTACGAAGGAAAACTTTATAAGTCCAGGAAAACCACTACAGCATTGTTTATCGCAGTTGCAAGTTATAGCTTCATACATTTGTAGCAAGACACATTACTTTATTAGGTGTGTTTACCGCAGGCAGTTACAAATAGAGCAAGCATTATATCATTGTTATCGGCCCCGTTGGCAGGGCAGAAAGAACAAGACACAAAATACTAGTAAAAGTGGGACACTCGATAATGTACACAAAACAAATCAGATCGGTTTACAGGGCACACCAACGTAGATGTTGGTGTGCGTAAACTGAACGCGTTATTACTTGGCCTATTTACTAGTGTTAGCTTTACAATAACCCGTTATCCACGCACAACTTGCAATTTCTTGTTGCTTTACATTTTATAATATGAAACAAAGAATATGAAGCATAAATTCAAAGGCATTATCAAGCAAGCAGCTGGTGTGACATTAGTCTTATGATCAAATCACTAACGGCGCCCGGCGCTAACTTTTTGCATTATTATCATTTTTTTTTTTTCGTTTTGTTGAATTTTTATTTTTGTTATTTACCTGATAATAAGAACATTATTCCAGAAAAAATGATATATGGAAGAAAATATTAAACAATGTGTAACAATATTTATTGACATGGTTTTCTTAAATTATAAATACAAATTATAAAGTATGGTTCATGACAAATATTCTAAGTGGGACAAGAATTCACTTTGTTTTTCATATTCAAGAGGGTAATTTATTTATTAATGATATGAATAAACATGTTAGTAAGTTAGATAATAAGATACTGGCGATCCTAAATTGTAATCTCACTAACAATAACATCAATCATGTAATACAAATTACCCTCTGATATTTTTAATAGCCGATTGGTGCGCCATCACTATCTATTACTTGTTGGAAACGTGTCCTTATGCTAGCAACCATATTCCAGCACAAATCAGAGCCACGAAACGATTCCCATGACGAGGTAATAACCCAACGTAGTGCGGCCACTGGAATAATATTTTTTTTGTTATAGCGTTCACCATCTTTTCGCCATAATATTTTACGACCGTCCTTGTCCGACTTAAAACATTTTTCATCGCTAAATATAACTATATTATTGCACCAATCAAAATCCAAATATTCTCTTGCGAAGCTAACCCGGTTTTGCATGTGAATATCAGACAGTAATATTTTCTTGGCTGGCCTACGACATTTCACACCAGCTGCACGCAAGTGGTTCCGCACAGTTTGTAACGTCAAGTCATTTTTAGTCGCCGTGGAACGAGTAGTGAGGAAGGGCTCAGCCAAATGCGTAGCAACTATATCACGGTGCCGTGCATTGGTATCTGTATATGCAAATCCAGCCTTTGGTCCCGGTCGGCAAGGATCAATGCTTCCCGAATCTGCATAACGATGGACCCACAATTGCACAGTTCTTCTCTGTGAACAATAATTAAATATTGTTACATAAAACATCAATAAACAAGATGTATATTATTGAAACATAATAAACTTCTAAACGTAATAATAATATTTTGTTACTCACCGATATCTTTAAACGCCTCGCAATTTCACTAATTGAAACGTTTTTCTCATGCAAAATAATTATCTCAGCTCTTAAAAGTGTAGTTAAGTGTTTCATATTGACTCACAAATAATAGCACTTCTCAAAATACGCAGGGTATAATGTCTAAAAACGTAACAGAAGCTCGATAGTCAATAGCATTATGACGATGAAATTAAACTACTAACATATTATGATTTGTCATTTTTAAAGTGTAGACCATTAATATAATCCAAACCAAATATAAAGAAGACTTGCTAATACTATACAATGAATTGAACAAACAAATGTAAAATATTTTTTAAAACATACAAAAAGTTGAACCGTTGGTAATAAGATTCGATCTTACGGTGCCGGCGACAAGAAGCGCACGCTCAACTAATGCGCCACAGTGGAGTCTGATTCATTGGATAAATTTATGCATCATATTCCCTGCAACTTTAAAATGACAAGAAATTGCAAATGTGTGCGTGCTAACACTAGTAAATAGGCCAAGTAATAACGCGTTCAGTTTACGCACACCAACATCTACGTTGGTGTGCCCTGTAAACCGATCTGATTTGTTTTGTGTACATACGTGTTAGGTGCAACATTTGAAGAAACCATTTTAATAATTTGGTAATACACCAACATTATCAATGCGATGTTTAGATACTTATTATTAAAATAACAGCAAATCCTGGACAAATAGGATATAGACATATTTTTTATCACTACACAAGTATCCATTGATCTAAGTTTATCACTCCCTCTATCTAAAAAAATCGTGTAGATATTAGGTGTGCGTTAGACGTAAACTGATGGTTTTAGGAACTAGTTGTTAGACTTCAAACAACAGACTGTTCGTCGACCCTTGCTGCGATCGCGAACCTGCTTGACAATCCTGTCATTCGACTATAAAAGCCCAACCTACGACGATTGCATGGTATAAGACACAAAATTACTGGCTCGTTGGTCTAGCGTTCCCAAGCGCGACTGCTGCGGTAGAGGTCGTTCGATTCCTGGTTGGAGCAGTGTTGTTGGGTTTTTCTGTCAAATTCTCAGTAGCAGCTCGGAGTGTGGACTTGTGTGGCCGGTTCCGGTTGATGGCAATGGGCTCACCCCGCATAACATGAGATCTAAACATGCCGGCGAACTGTGTACATTAGTACACCTCTGCCTTTCTAACCGATGATACGTTATGTAAAGACAAAGAAAAACGTAGGTAACGAAGCCCTATATTCCGACCTTGAAATTAAAGAACATTGGATGTGGTAGATATCAGTTACGTTACTTACGCTACATACAGTTTAGACACCTACCTAATGGAGATAATTTGATTATCCATAATATTAAACTAGTCGGTGTGTCATGCAATAGGATTCCAGATACATAAGTAAGAAACTAGACTTTAAACTGGGTTTAGTTTAGTTTTATAAATTGAGTACCCACTCGCAGTATTGAAGCTTTTCCTAATGAGATTCAGTTGATTCAATATAATGTCTTGATCTAACGATTTAGAGAATCTATCAGTCATAAATGCATACTGAATAGCAATGTCATAAATTTATGACCGCAGTTTTGTTTGGCTGCGTGAATGTTAAAAACCTATGTTTTACTGATAAGCTGCCCGAGTGACATGGGATACCTATAACTATGTATACCATGTTACTCGGGCAGCTTATCAGTAACAGAATTTTCTCAGAATCTCATTATTAGTTCCGGAGACTACTATCACGTTATGTATCTGTTAGTATAGTTTATCTAGATTTATATATTGCGGAATTATAACTTACAATAGCTGTAAGTCTGGTGTATAAATACATGCATCAGACCACAAATTGTAACATTATACAAGTGTAAAATGATATTATGTACAACACAGGATAAAAAGATACATTCTGTTGAACTAACACAGCAGTTCAATATGAAAGCTCCAATCACCATACAGCTGAATTACTTAAATTCCTAACAATAGGTAGTATTACTAGCCCATTGTCATCTTGAAATCTTCCACATTTGCCCAGTTATTTCGTATTGCCCAACAAACCGCAACACAAAAACTAACCTAACCTAAATTAAAAATTTAGTAAACCCCCGACACTTAATGTAATTTGCCATTTTGTGGTGGCGGCCATCTTGGATTTTAAATTTTTCATAGTGTATACTATTCTCCTAGTTAAGCCCTTTCATTTGATACCCATATTGAGGGAGGTGCGAAAAAATATGTAATCCGCTATTTTGTGGTGGCGGCCATGTTTGACCGATTTTCATCAAACATAGCTAAGAACACTCCCGACTAATTCACCTTTCAAATAAAAAAAACGAAATCATAATCGGTTCATCCGTTCGGGCGCTACGATGCCACAGACAGACACACACACACACACACAGACACGTCAAACTTATAACACCCCGTCGTTTTTGTGTCGGGGGTTAATAATGTTAGCACATTGCTGCTGAGCAATACTCAGCAGCAAAATATTCAGCAGAGTATTCGACAATGCAGTGGTACCACCCCAGGCAAACTCCAGTCTGATGTGGCACCTATTGTTGTAGAGCAGGGATGGGCAACCTTTTGAAAGTTTCGGGCCAAACCTTAGAACACTAATGATGCCACGGGCCATAGTTACATAAGAAATAGGTAGAGAAGAATGCTAGTCTGTTTCTTGTTGGCGTGTATCCTATTTGAGACGCGATTTGAAAATATTTCGCGGGCAGGATAAATATTTCGAGGTCTTGGCGGGCCGCATCCGGCCTGCCGGCCAGACGTTGCTCATATATGTTGTAGAGTGTTGATGAGTCATAGAACTAATGCATCTATATCTTGTAGGACCTATCGACGTAGGGAAGTTCGATCTCTCAATTATTAAATTGTGGAAAAATACAATACTAATGATACTAACTTATAAAAGCAATGTCCTATTATCATTAAAGTGAAGACACGCAATAAACGATTCCGTTAATAAAAATAATACGCAAATATATTTTTATCGTACCATTTCCGTTATCATATTTGCAAACATAGGCGAATATAAAATTTGAGTGATAAAACCTTTACAGAACCAACCCTAACTTTCGTTGCTAAGGTCTTATTGATATTGATATAGGTAAAGTAGCTGCTTTATCTAAAATGCTTTATCGTATTCTAGTTACAAGCGTCATAACAACGCTTATACGATACTTATAATAAATAAAGATGTGCGCTTGATGGTCATAATAATCAGAGTATGCAGTTATGCACTAATAATACCTTCATGTTTCTTGGTAGCGCCACTTAATCTTAATAAGGATAAATTAAGAAAATCCTCCTTGAATAGCTGGGGAATAACCAACATTATCCTTACAAACGGCAATCATTTTACTTAGACACTAAATTGCTAAACTGCAGAGCTAGCTATATAATAGAGTAATGAAAGCAGAACGGTTTGGATGAGAATCACTACTCAACGGTAATATCGCCACAAAACGTAAATGTCACATTTTCAAACCAAATTTTATAAAAATCTATAGAGCTCAGGTGTCAAATGGCATTATAAAACCATGTCTGTGTACGTAAATATTTCTATATTTTTAATTTCTTCTGTTTATAAAAGATAGAACACAAACAGTAAAATGAAGCTGGATTGAAGATAGATTGTGTGAAAGACGATAATGAAAATTGGAAAGATAGAGTGAACGAATAGGGATTATTAACATGGAATTTTTGGCTTTCGGATTAGGAAGTGTTCCTGTGGATGATGTTAAAGACAGAAAGAGTAATAGAAAGATTGTTTGTTGTAGGATCGGAACAATTTATGAAGATGTGACGACGGATGTAGTGGGCAAGATCGGGCCCTGGCAATGGCTAGTGACATTAGTCTCAACGTTATACATGATGCTTGCCATGTTTAATCAGTACGAAGACATATTCCTTCTACAACCTTCAGAAGTCTATTGTATATTACCCAACGAATTTGAAATTATAAATTCAAGTTTATGTCTCGTAACTTTCGAAAACAATGGAACTGAAGACTTCCATTGCAATAAGTGGCACTTGAACTTTTTGTGGGTCATTTGGCTGAAAAAGTCGGTAATGAATAACTTTAGCTCAGAATTGCAATTCTCATTATTCAAGTACATGGTTTTAACCCTTATGGTTTTAAATTGTATTTATTTGAATCCTAATTAATAAAATTAAAATTAAAAAAAAAACATTTCAGTGGCTCGTGTTCTGTGACCAAAAATTGAAATTATTGTCGACAGCTATAATAAGCAGATTTGGTTTGGTATTTGGATGTATCATATTTGGCTTGGTTTCTGATAGGTATGTAACTATAATAATAATTTAACACAGCCCTTTATTTTTAATACATAATTAATAAGCATAAAGTTACAATTATACACACGAGTGTGTAAAATTGCGCACCCACTGTTCTTAATTGTAGGTAGTGCTCGATTGTATTTCTACACTAATAGGTACTTAGGTCTACTAAAAAACCTACTTATTGTCATCAGGTAAACTTACCTACTCGTTGTTACTAGATTAGGTAATACTCGAGTGTTGAGATACCTTCAGCGACGTAGATAGTACTTATGTTAATTATTTAAAATACTTATAGAAATAAGACTTTTTATCGTTGTCATATAAAAAAACGTTATTTCCCTTACGCGACCTACAGATGGTACCTATAGGTAGGTAGTGTAGGTACCTGTAATAGAATTTTTGCTTTTGTACAAACAATATACTTAACAATAATCCAGTTGATTTGTAAATGTTCAGGTTAGTTATGAATTGACAAAAAACCATAATTATGTTACAGAACTAATAACTTAACAATTTAAACTATTGTTTGTTTATCTTTTTGTGTTTTTTTTAAGCATTTTCCATGCTAAGATTACAAGTTATTTTAATGAAGGAAAAAATCGTCTGGCGGGCAGGATTATTGTTTGTTTTCTTTGCTTTAGTATTAGTCAATGCACATATATAAACTTTGAGATAGGTATGTCAAAACATTGCAATTATCATAATTAACAAAGGACTAAATTCCTATTTACTAATTCTCAATTAACTGTGTAAGTATAACACACGTTCAGTCGCTTTGCCTACACGATAACAATCAATTATTACATAACAACTACCTATAATTATGTCCTAGATAAATACATCATTTAGATGATTCAGGGAAGGAAATGACAAAACACTTACTTAAGTATAATAAATAAACAAAATAATAACCACCTTACAAATTATCGCTATTGTGTTTTGTTTAATAACGCCTCTTAACGAAACAGGGTAAGTTATAGTATATTTATCTAAGTTATCTGCTTTTACTTTTATGGTTTTTAAAATGTTCTTCTCTTCTCTTTATAGGTTTCATAATTATTTATTCTGTCTGTCTATGTTGATTCGTTTTCCTTTCTAATTAAATTAATTAATAATAAAATGCCTAAGTGACAAAATATTTTCGAGTTCTACTAAAACCAAGTCCTGTGGACCTATCTCTACCTCCCCACAACAGCAGCAGCAGCAGGCAGGGCAGGGCATTAGGCAGCAACCTACTGTTAATGGTAAGATGAAGTAAATTAATGAAGTAATTTATATTTGCATGATAAGTAGGTACCTACACCGTCACGAAAATAATTTAAATGTCCTTATGCAGAATCGAGCTTCCTACTACGGATGTATGCTATCATAAAGTGATAGTTGGTTATGATATAAGTAATGACACATCCGTGCACTAAAGCTGCACAGACAAGCTCATTAAAACAACTGTTTCTGATTAATAATTTCCTTCGCTTGTTACTTACTCTACTTTGCGAAATACCTAAACCCACACAGGCTGCTAGAAACGTTTGCAAACGGTTCCAACAGTAATGCACCTAGAATTCATTAACTTTTTAATAAAATAAGAGACAAAAACTAAAAGTTAAAAACGAGAACGTGAAATTATCAATAAACTATCCCGAATCCACTCGTAGGTAGTTACACCAATTATGTATTTACCCCGTTAATTACATACCTACTAAGACTTGCCCTAACAGGAAAAAGCTGAAAGACTAGCACAAGACAAATAAGAAAATAAGCACTTAACAGATTGTATTATTCGTCTGTAGACGATTAACTTTACTGGAAATATGAATTTGACATATTCATTGTAATATTAATAATACAACGCCAAACACATAAAAGTAGTTTCATGGACAGGTAGTTATATTCACGGTACATCTTAAAATGTTAATAATATTATATGGTGGGTGTGTAATCGGTAGCATGCATTTGTTTTAATATAATTCTTTGAGATAAACAATAAGTCTCGAGATGCTGGCTTCTTTTGAATATTTCTTTCAAAATAAAATGTAAATAAAATACAGTAGATGGTTATACAATGGATATGAATGGAGTCTATTGTTTAATTAAGCCAAAACTAGACTATAATGTAAAGTAACAATGCCATTACTAATTTGAAGTTTGTTTCAGTTTTGGAAGAAAGACAGCTATTATATTTGATATATTTGCGGAACTAGTGCTCGGCTTGTTGATCACGTTTTGTGACTCCGAGGGGTGGTTTAGATTAATTGTCTTCTTGAAATCATTACTGGGGAGTGCTAATTTTTATATGGGGCTTATACTGAGTGAGTTTTACTTTTATTTTACGTATTAGTACGAATTCATATTTATCAATGATCATTGCCGGACTTGATTTAAAACCGGAGTAAAATAACTAAGACTTCATATTAGTACAGTCGCTAGGTAAAAAGGAATCCCTGGCGATGATAGGTAGGTACACAGTTATGACAATATAATATGTATAAATTATAATTTAAATAACGATATAAGTAGGTGTCTACATAATAGGGTTATTCTCTCCCTCATTTACACCAGCATACCTGTACCTATAAATTAATTATTAATTACTTAGTCTCATCATTTTGGAATCCTGGAATGTTGGTCAATTAAAGTAATGACGTAAAAGTGTTTCATCCTTCGACAATTAACACGAAGTTGTTTCAGTTTGTGAAATAGCCAGTAATAGTTGGCGTTCATGGTTGTGTATGATAGTGATGTGTCCTCGACTTCTCGCTATAGCGTGCATGGTGCCGCTCGCGAACAGTGCACCAAACACAGAGACCTACAGCTTCATTGCATGTATTTACTCCTTGTTGTGCTTAGTTTTACTAAGGTAATAATTTTATGGCATCATTTAAATTTTTAATGATTTACCTATTCTCATAATTCTCATAATTCCCGGGAGCTTAAGGCAAATGTATAGGCGCCTGTAAGGGTAGATCTAGGGGGCAACGGGTCACGATAAATAATAGTCACTAATGGGCGCCTGTTGCTAATTTTAAACATAAAAACTGCCATAATCCCTTCCTGCCTTAACTGCTCTTGAAAAATTAGGTGTAAAGTATCACCTGAAGGTATATACCTAACTATTCCAGTGGAGCCGCTTACCTAACATTACCCAACTTACATAGACATCGCCTTTGGAGGTGCTTTTGGTTTTAGATCCAGGATAGGCATTTGGCTAGATTTATCTATAAGTTCCGACGAACTTTTCAAAACTTTTCTCATTACAGGTGGAGCCCAGAGTCACCTCAATGGCTGTTGTACAATAGGAAAATATCCGTGGCTGAAAAAATTATCAGAGAAGCCGCTGAGACAAACGAAATCAAACTTTGTCACGATTTCAAGATAAGACCAGTTAACCACAGAGTACGTCTGTAAGTTTATACTAAGTAATTAGTTTCAGATAACATTCATTATTCCAAAAAAGTATTTCGTAATATCAATTATTTCATTTTTCAGGCTTATAACTCGTTAGATGAAACGATGACTTGTATTGAAATGTTGTCAACTTACAATATTAGAGTTATATTTTTCGTATCCGCGTTGTTTTGGATTCTATACTATTTTCTGTGGAGCTCTCTGTATGTAAGATTGTATAGTGAACAAGATATCAATTATTTATTACTGAAAGTGTTCTGCTCCATCGCTGTGCTCGGGTGCCTGACGAAATTATCATCTCTGAAGTTGACGATGAGATATTTGCTAATGGTTCACGTTGTACTAACAGGCGTATCTACGGCTGGTGTTCTATGTTTCTACAAGGTATGGGAGTCATTATCATAGCTAAGTATTGCGTGTAGTTAGGTAAACTAAAATCTTCAGCTTGACTATCAATCATTTTCATTACAAGATATAACATAAATTATAAAATATTTTAGAACATTTTACACAGCACCATCTAGTCCCAATCTAAGCAGATCTTGTACTATGGGTACTGGACAATTAATAATCCTTATGTACCACTTTTTTGTAAATACATACTTATTAAATGTAAGAAACACCCAGACAAACACAAATTATTACATTTATCACATAAATGTCTTACAATTTTTACAACAATATTTATGTCCTGTGGGAATCGAACCCACCACCTCGTGATTAGCAGTCCGCGGCTCGAACCACTAGACCGCTTTCCGCCAGCGGCTTTGCACATTTTTTTTTCATTGCTATTCCGCTCCTCTTAGTCGTAACGTGATGGTATATAGCCTATAGCTTTACCTAATTAATGGGCTATCTACCACTAAAAGAATTTTTCAAATCGGTCCAGTAGTTTCGGAGCCTATTCAATACAAACAAACAAACAATCAAATCTTTCCTCCTTTTAATATTGCGCGTGTTGGCCGACTTAAATTCTTTTTCCTACTAGATAATTAGTTTAAGTCTGCCAATCCGCATTAGGCCAGGCGTGGTGGTTTATGGCCTAAACCCTCTTATACTGAGAAAAACCCGTGCCAAGCAGTGGGACAATAATAATTAATGGGTTGATAGTTGATAGAATTATAATAGCACTGATTCTAACTATGTATTAAGATAACAGGGCAATACAGCCCGCAGTAATACTTGCTTTACTCTGTGGTAATACTGATTTAGTTTAATAACCTTTCAGGGAACCATACGTAGCATATTGTCTGTAATCGCACTTGCTTCGGGAATCGTAGCCCACTCATTGATACTCAACATAACGCCTCGGCTTTTTGCCATCAACATCCGTGCGACAGTTGTCGGATGCTGCCATGCTACCGGTCAACTTGGCTCAATAGTCAGCTACCTCCTTTTCCTGTTCCATCCTATAAATGACATATCCTTAATGGCCATAGAGTTGTTCGTGGCGATGGTCCTAGCTGGTCTATGCCTAATATTTCCTGACGTAGATGGAAGGGAACTACCCGATGTTATGAAGGATATGGATTATTTCTCAGAGTAAGTAAAGAGATGGATTAAAGTGTCCTGTGTAAGTGTAGTGTATGCACATTATGCTATTACTCTCAATTATAAAATAAAATTATAGTAAATGTAAACTATATTATCTTTAGATACTTTTCCATCTGACAAGGAACAAGTGCAAAACGACAGTTTTCTTACAGATTGTCTAAACCTCTTCGATGGGTCACACAAAAAACCAATTCACCGTCAGTAGAGGAGTTTGAAATAAGAGTATACTCGTTCGGAAGTCCGACACGGGGTAGCTCTTCACGCAGCCTCTCTGAAGAAATAGTTGCCGCGCGCCAAATAGGTTGCGTACGTTTATGGCAAGTCTTTATCAATTACGTCCGACGAAAGTGTACAAGAAAAATTTATCCCAATTTAAGTAATAACTTATAGCAAATAATAATTTATACTATTATCCAATTAAAACATATCTAATTATATTATTTTCTAATGATTCAAAGCTGCCTTGTAAATGTGCCATTAGATTCATCCTTCACATTAGATTCGTTTTAAAACAAAATATGGGTTTAGTTAAACTCCAGGCGAGACTAATATTTATTATTGAGTTCGGTGAAAAAATGTGGGGCGCTACAAAATAACTGATTTTCAAAGTGTGCGTTAGTAGTAGTGGTAGTTTGGGAACCTCTGGCCTACAGCTACACCCCACCTCACCGTTCCCTTGGGATACAGGCGTGATGGTAGGTTTGCCAATAGCCAGAAAAAAAAAATTGTCTAATTGAATTTGTTTCGATTACTACTAGTTGCTACATTTCATTTGAGGATTTTTTTATGCAAGATAGACAATTTGGTTTATCAATTTCATGAGATCTAGTACCTATTTATAAATGAAATTTAGAAATTTCTTTACCCGACTGCCGAAGGAGGGTTATGTGTTTAACGTGTATGTATGTATGTCCGTTCCTATGTCCGCTCGTAACAATTCAACGGCTCAACCGATTTACATAAATGATACCTCATTAGATTCGTCTTGATGGCACGAGTGTCATGGGTACTGGGTATGAAATTGGAAAAATATCAAAATGGCGGATTTTATACGCGATTTTATTTTATAAATATATATTTTTTTATATATAATGTGCGAGTTGATTTTGAAAATGATCTTTAATTGTATCAATTTTCATTTTAAATTATCATTTAGGATCTTTATAGTGTTTTTATGATGATTTATAAACTAAAAAGTAGTAAATAAATCAATTATTTGAAATAAAAAACCCGACTGCGTAAAAAATACTATTAGAATTTTAGTTAGTACTTTTTAAGCAGTCGGTTTTTTTTTAAACAAATAAAGCATGAATTGAAAGATGTGGATGTAAGAAAATAAAGAAATTAAATTTAACTGCAAAATAATTATATTTAAGAAATCTAAACATAACTTATTGTCATGATTATAATTATGTTAATAACCCAAGGAACAATAGAAAATAGTTACCTAATAATCAAAGTTATATCTATTTCAACGTTAATTAAAGTCTGTTGCAGACGTCAATACTTATATATTGCACACAAAGCTTGTGTATTTAGTTGATATTATTGAATTGACAAACACTATTATTCATCAAAATGGTAGAATTTGGTAAGTATACAATATACTCCACAATCAGTTACATATTACAAGAATAAGTAAATTCAAATACCATTGCGCTATGTAATGATAAAATTACTATAAATTATATGAAATTTCATTATAGATTAGACTAATTAAATTTGATAATTAATTAAACAAGTACAGAACAGTTTTTTTTATGTTGAATTGATATTGTCTCAGCACTTAGGTAAGTATCAAGTATTTTAGACAGATGCAAAAGTATTATAGTTACAGACCGTTACCGTAAGTTACATTAGTATTTATTTAACAAACGCTCTGGTACGTAGGTATACTATACATGTCCAAAAATATATAAAATTCAAATATTTTTATTACAATTATATCATAATTATAAACAAAACAAACAAACTATTGCATCACATGTAAAAGCTAAATAAACTGTAACATCATTATTTGTTTCAGAATTATTATTACTTACTATGAGATAAAATCCTCTTTTAGAAGAATCTATGACTGTGATCTTTACAACTAGGTGTCTGATTGTTAATGTTTTCATTTAATCTATAAACAAGTATTAGAAATGCATAAATATAACATATAAGTTGCGATTTACCTAATTAAGTAAAAATAATAATAGTAGGTACTTCGAACACTAAGTTGCTTCTCACAATAATGTTAGCATTACTAATTACTATTAGTATGAGGTATTGGTCCAAAAGTAAAGTAAATGCGCTGTAAGACCAACTATAATAGTGCAATATTACTTAGGCAGTGATGCGCCTTGACGGTCTTTAGTTACCGACCGTCGCGTCGTCGATAGCAAATATTACTTGTATGACTATAATTTCGTAGGTATTTTATAGATTGTATAAAATTAATTTTGATGCAGTGGCACCTGGATTGATAATAAAGGAGTCAAAGCACCAATCGTAAATGCCTCTACCTTTGTAATAATTAATTCGTACCCATTGTGCCAGTAGTAGGTACTAGTATATATATATATATATATATATACTACCTTATAGTATATATATATATACTACCTTATATATATATATATATATTATACTATACTTGTATATAGTGTTCCGCAGCCATTTAACCCCAGAAAGTTTGAACAATAAGTACTTATGTATATGTTTAAACAACTTGAACTTGAAAGCGTCTTACATATTTGTTTCTCGTAGAGATATGGTACAGAAAATTAATAGTAGGTAGGTATCATATTAGTACATACAATGTGCTTACTAGAAAATTTATTTTGTATGGCAAAATAAATCGTAATTTTTTTTAAATTACGAACTACCTACATTTTATTGCAGAAATTATATACTTACTTACCTACATTTTTTAAGTTGGCTATAGACGATAGGTAAGCCAAAACTGAATCATATTACAGTGGTTAAAATTAAGTAAGTATATTCATTTTATTGGATCTTTTTAAATAGATGCTAGTTGAGGTTTCTAATATACAAAAATATTGTTAAGACACGTACAATAAGGTAGAAAGTTACATTTATTACTTGAGAGAGAACTTCATAAAAATATTGTTTATACTTTAATTTATCTTTTAATATTTTAATTTTAATTTGGACTCTTTATTAGTAAAAATAGGTAGTTTTTTAACAAATTACACTTGAGTGCACAACAGTTTCTCTATACGTAAAAAACATAATGTTTTATTAAACAATAACTGGTACAAGTTATGAGCTATTGCCTAAATGTAACACTCTCAACAAAATGTATTTCTTAAATTATAAATAGATAGGTAGCTATTATGATATATATATATATATATATATATATATATATATATATTTTAACATTAACAATGATTATGATTTATTTTATCACAGCTTTTTTTATGACGATATCAGTAAATAGTTTAATTATATCATTATTCGAATCATAGCCGTTAAAGACGTAACTTCACATGGTACAAAAATAGCTAAATTGCTGTGGTAATGTAAATATAATAAATATCATCAATTAGGTACTAGTTAAAGATTATTGAAAATAACATACTTAACATAAAATCATAAGTATCTACGATGATTTTTTTTCTGAAAAATGTGCGTTATGTAATTTTTAACTCTTTTAGTATTGTTAATATTAGTAAATTGTGAAGAGATTCTAAACTTTTTTGTTAGAACTAATTTGCGAAGTCATTTTGTATTCATTAGTTCACAATATGAGAAAAATACTTATGGATTATAGTATGACCACAATATTTCCGAGGTCGGTAAACATAGAACTTCAGCTTATTTTACCATAGCTTAGGTAGGCACTCGTATTCGTATTTTATCGATGGTAGGTTACGTCATATCAACATGATAATCCAACACGCTCAAATATATTATTATAACGTTGTCCCATTGCAGGCCAATTTACTCACGATTTATTATTTAAGGTTGTTTTGGGCCAATTCTCCAACTCTCTCATGCTATGCCATAGACAATTTAAAAGTGTATAAAGAGGTTCATGCATATTACAGAATAAGGTATTCTATTATTAAACTAATATCACACTTAACACACTAAATACAGCTCTATGGTCAGATGACAGAGCTGATAAATGCGGTTCATTTCAATTTCAAAGAGCGTTTTATACTTTTATGTCAAGTCTATTTATAATATCTTTAATAATACGCATGCACATAACAAGATTATAAATCAACTCTAAATATTCACTGGAATTCAAATGAATACTAGCTACTTTCAAATTACCATCCTAAATATATTATGTGCATGTAGATTATTAAACAACTATGAACACACCATCGCTCGACACATTCTTGGTGCAATATATTATCAAAACTAAAAAGTAGTCAAGATTATGTGCGTTACATTTTTCGTTAAAAAACTTTATCACAGGGAGAATGTATCGAATCGGAGCGGCACAAAGTTACCGCGACAAATCTTCACAAAGTAAGTTATTATTGTCTACACTCATGGCATATAAGGACCGTACCTAAGTACAATGTCTAGTTAGATATTAATTCTAAAACGACTTATAAAAATAATGTATACATAATTGACGTTTTGCTACGACTCACAAATAAATTAAACATAGATATAGGTACTTAAAGACGTAAATACTAAAACTAAACTAGGAACTTCCATCGGTAACCATGTAAGTGAAAACGTACATAGTATATTATGCAACTCATTTTACATATAAATGCATTTTACTCCTAAATCATTTAATAAAAATACCTTATGAAAATTAAGTTATGTTAATGTCGGCTTCGTGTAGGTATAAAATGAATGCTCATTATGCATTTATTTTACAGTCATGCTTCATAGACCAAATATTAATTATTTATCAATTGTACATCATTTTCATGTTTTATCAGTAGCACAATTAATTGCCTCATAGGTAGACCGTGTTTTGAAGTAGTACTACTTTAAAACACGGCCCGGAAAGTATGGCACGGAAAATGATGTACAATTGATAAATAATTAATATTTGGTCACGCTTATTTTTAGATCAGCGTTACCTATTATAACAGATATTTGTAATAGGTATAGCAGGTAAATTGCCACTGCGATGACAAGATACTGCAAGTTAGGCGTCAACATACGGTTTTCAGTATTTCAATTCTAATTCAACTGCTCGAATAGTAAGGTAATATCAGTCAGTGTGAATGTAACAGTAAGAAAAGTTGCATTCAAACTGACATAGATATTGGTTTAAACTCCACTAAATTTGATCTGAATTCTGTGGATTTAAACATTAAAACGGATAACTAATAACTGGTAATTTTTACAATGCTTAAACCTTACTTAAATCGTGTCTATAATCTCAACAGTTAGGTCTGCCTATGTAGTTTTGTGGTTTTTTTCGGTCATAATTAGATTGCTTTTAGGATCACAAGTTTCTTCAGTATATGGCAGACTTTGTTTCTTTTATTCTTGCTGAATGAAAAATTCCGTTATAAGTTTGTCTGTTGGTTAGCTTCCCCATTTCTAAGTAACAGGCCGGGCGATTTTTCTGTAATAAATGTAATAACCTCTTATGAGATAACCTTCACCATGATCCATTTCTGATCTCATTGATTTAATTAATGATATTTATATTTAAATATGGATACTATTGTAAGTGACTCGTTATTTTTTAAATTCACTAGGTACGGGATTAAGTTAAAAAACCAAGGCCACACGCTTTGCAAAACCGGGTATTCTTTGTCATGAAGATCTTTGATTAAAGATGATAATGATGACGAGGATGCAGATAAAAGCAGAATGAAGAGGTCGCTAAGAGAATTCTGCTAAAAAATAACAGTAGGTGCTGCGATCAACAACCCAAAGCACCCTCCAATTAACAATATATTATTAGACTGTGACTGTGGACGTTATCTGGGTACATAATGTAGCTATTAGGTATTATTATTTTATGTCAAAGTACTGCGCATTATATCAGTTTACAGTTTAACTTTGGCGCAGTTAGGTAAATAAATTCAATAATTAAACAAATACGATAGAACAGTACGATGTTGTTATTTTATATAAAATATCTAAAAGACCCACTACGTCCTTATCTATACGTATTACATACTCAGTTATTTTGCAAAAAAAAAATGTTTATTGCCATTTCACCTAATAACTAATTGTCTATGTACCTATGTGGGAATGATCGATGGAATTTAATTTAATTTTAAGGAGTCAACATCGGCAAACATAAAATTGCAGACGTTTTTAAAACCGACAAGCGTGCATTAGGAGGTTAAATAAACGGAGATGAAACGAAAGTGCAATTAGAAATTTTTGCCCACCCCCTAATAATAGATAAGCGTGAAAATATATTTGTAAAGTATTTACTTTAGGAACTCACCTATATGTACAGAAGCTGGAAGTGCAGCAACGCCATTTATATTATTAGACTCTGGATTCCCAGGTACTCTTTGGAGGCGAATAGCAAACATTAGAGTTGCCCCTACTAGTGGAGATATGCCAGCGAGGACGAAAGGCAAAGTGTAAGACTGATTGAGACCGTAAAGGTACCCAGCTATCGGTGGACCTACAGACAATGGCGTAGCGGCCAGTCCTAACATACAACCTATTGCTTGGGCGGCGTACGCACTGCCGCAAAACTCAAATGCTATAGGTCCGATCAACGCAATAAACGCCCCATCGAATATTCCCATACCAAGAGTAATCGCCACCAATAACCCAAATCTCCTTACGAACGGTAGAATTATAGTCAAAACACCAATGACATAGAAAGAAATCTGCTGTAACAACACCCTATCGATACCTGGTTTATCGGCTAGGAAGCCGAAAATTAATCGACCCATACCAGAAGCTACAGCCATACATTGCAAGGGCAAATTGTAATTGACATCGGTAAAATTTCTTATAATGAACTTTTTAATGTGGACGTAAGGAACGAAATAACCAAATAGTGCAACGGGCATGGATAAAGCCCACAATCTGTATTTTTTAATTTTCCAAATTTGAACATTAATAATAGATTTTAACAAAGACTTGCGGCTATCGACTTCCCTGGGTGGTTTTATTACCATTAATGGAATTGGTTTGAATAATAACCCACATAATGCTAAGCCAAAAGTGACTACAGCAAGAAGCCTAAACAACCACTCTAGTCCATGGTTATTTATCATGTACTCCATTAGCGGTGGTATAATAACAGTAAAAACTGAACTACCCACTGTAACTATTCCATTAACTAAACCCAAGTGTTTTCGGAAATAGTGACCAAGAATAGCAAGAGAAGGAGTATACGCGAAAGATGCTCCTAATCCATACAGTATCCCGTAAGTAAAGTAGAGTACACCTATATTATAAACAAAAAAGGAAGATAATAGCATGGCCGCAGTGGCAATGCCACCACCCAAAACAGCGGTCAAACGGAGCCCCAGAACTCCAGTTAGCACGCCAGATAAGGGTGACAGGAAGAACGTAGTTCCCATAGTAAGAGCACCCACCAGAGCTGGAAAACAAAAATGAATGTTAAAACAGAAGGCGGCAGGCATTTATTATGAATTATGAAAATCAATTCGGATTTTCAGACAAAATACAGACAAGTATTTCAAGACAACTTAATTCTTGCTACAAATACAATCTCACACCAATAATTGGTCTGCTACACCATTAGTTCCAACTGGCTCTTGGCACGTTTTTTGTTTGATCTTTAACTGTTTGATTGTCGCGATTACACAATTGGCTACAATTTGCGATGTCTTCAATTATTCACATCACAACAGAAATCTAAAAACAGACAGAGTGAGAGACATTTCCACGAAAAAGAGTTTCTCACCTATAAAACTAGGACATTCATCGAGTGTAATGGTAGGTTTCTTTAACAATAATTAACAGAACTCGTAGTATGTAGATAATTATTCTCAACCCTATGATTCATAAATGTCTAACTATATGCCATTCAAATTGTAGCAAACTTTGATAGCACTAGCTAGTATAACTTTTATTTTAACATCAGAATAAATATATATACCTAACTTCAACTAAAATATTATGTTAGGTACATAAAATCTATTAGATCTATGTAGGTATACTAAACTAAGAAACTGACTGACTGATCGACCAATGAACAGCTCAAACAGCTAAAACCGCTGGATCTAGAAGCATGAAATTTTGCACAAAATACCCAAGTGTGCACTAAGAAAGGATTAAAGGACATTTTCATGGGATTGGGAAGTTGGATGAACGCGAGCCCCACTGCGAGGACCGTGCTCGTGTATGTATGAACAATGACAATAATTATTATGTCAATACGGCAGTACCCCGCTTCGTCATAAAACTGCAATGTACAATATTAGAAATTGGATAAGATTGGACTTTGTTCTGTATCGATAATCTTATCATGATGGATTCCTTTAGTTGCAAATTTTACATCACAAACACCTGTGGACACTGTGCTGTCTACTACCGACTAAAAACTGCACACCTGCCTTCCTTTACCTGCCCTATACCTATGTCCCGAATAATATAAATAATATAATACAAATCCTTACTCGCCTTACTAATATTATAAATGCGAAAGTAACTCTGTACGATTTAAATAATTCTTTCAGCGTTGGGAAGCTACACTATCCCCGGGTAACATAGGGTATAAACTATAAGAAATACTTCGATCATGGAGGCGAAGTCGTCGGCGGAAAGCTAGTATCTTTTTAACACAAACACAGATGATTTATCTCCCCGCGCCGATTCAAACACATGCTATGCCTAGTGTCTTATAATTAACTTTTATACCTTTTTGGAAAGCTGAAAGAATAGGGAAGTTTTTTTAGTTGTTTGTACGACTCATGTCATAGTATGTATTTTTTTTTAACTAGACTAAATTTTTTGAAGCATTAATAGAAAATATTGGTTAGATATTATTCTTAAATCGCTCATCAATTTAGGTATTTTGTTGGATGAAACATTTTTAATTATGTACGTAGCTTAATTGTAGTGCCAGGTATATCATTTTTATTTTAATGGTACCTATTCAATGTGTAGTTTCTTTTTTATTTGGATTTTAGTGTAAAATTTTGGGTAAATATCGAAAATTCCCTAAAATTCAAATATCTCGAAAACTATTGAATTTCGGCCATACATAGGTGGTGTTCAATTTGTTGCATTTTGGTCCCCCAACCAGCTCCTGGCGGATATACGTCGAACAACAAGTAACCCTGTGTGTATACAACCGCCCGACATCAACCGTTGGGCAGTGGGACATCAAACCACGTCCCTCCACATACGCATGAATTAGGTAAAACTTATTTCCAGCAGAATCTATACGAATATTCAGAATATTTTAATTGCTCTTAAAGTATTTAATGTCTCTGTTTGTGTTTATTAGATAATATTTGGCAAGGAGATAGATTGTATACCTACTTGGGAAGGACATACTTTTGTGGACAGGACTTTTGGGTGGAATGAGGGTGAAAGCTAATTGTACCTAAATAATATTATGGTGGGACAATTACTGTTGTAAGTAGCACACTAGGTACCTATATCTACGATAGCGGGAGCCACAATCTGCGAGTTTAAAAAACTTCTCAAGCGTCATTTAAATCATGTATCGCCTAAGTAGTAGGCAAAAAATAGAATCCTATCTAAATATTACAGTCATGTGTTCATCAGTCAACATGGAAGTCAAAAAATCTAAATATAACAGACACTTAAAGTTGACAAGTGACACACAATGTCTCGAATCGGGTCATCGCTACACCAGCCGCAGTTCAAATCGCGAGATAGTTATAATACTTTTGTCTGCACAAACAAGTTTTGTACAAAATTGCAATACACCAAGGTGTAGGTAGTTTTTCACGATAACATACCATCACGTCTGTATTCCCCGAAGAGTTCGGCAGATGTACTTATCTATGTACAACCACAGTTCCCGGAATCTGGTTGTACTGTGTCTATCATAAGTCATAAATTTATGTGTTGGTCTCATGTTATAATTAGTGTAAGCAATAGTAATTAGTGAGGGGAAGAGCTTAGTGTAATTAGCTAGGCACAAAAACGAACTAGCTAGACATTACAAGAAAAAAACAGTGGCGAAAACCGAATAGAAAAAGGTTTCAATTTAGAAAATTTTGTGAACGTGAACAAAATAAAAATAATAGGTAGTGTAGGTATAAACAGTTAAATACTCAAATCAATACTTCATTCATTGTGCCGTACGTATCATTGATTTGGGTAGGTAAGTTACAAAATTACTGCAATGACGGTGCGTCTAAAGCATGATGAAATTGAACGCAATGATGTGATGGCCTTCGTCGCAAGCGCGCGCCGGCCGACCATCCGCCACGTGCGCTTCGCTTGGCGCCACATGACAATCTGGCCTATTAACTATATACTATCAACTTATCAAGTACCTACAGGAGTTGTATATTTATTACAGGTAAAACAAGTATGACCGACGTCAACATTAAAATACCAAAAACATTGTTGATTAAAATCAAGTAGGCATAATATCTGCCTAGTATGTGAACAACATAGCATAATATAACACTACTTTTTACGGATTTATCGCGCTATATTATTAGAACTTAGATACCAACGTTTCAGAACCTTTACAAATTTACAGGGTCCATGATCAATGACTAATATTCGTTAGTGTCAGAAACTAGTAGCATAGCATAAAAATAATAAATAATATTACATACCCCATTTATAACTAGCTTTCCGCCAGTGGCTTCGCCCATGTGGTCTAGGTATTTTTTATAAATTATAGCCCATGTTACTCGGGAACGATGGAGCTCCTATCCATTATTATTGCAAAATAATATAATCTCATAAATAATTACTGAAGACAAACAGATTATTTATAAATGATAATCTATCAAATAACCAGTAATTTATTTACAGCTTTCAGCAAGCGGTATCACCTGTGTTGCCTGATGATTTCTTATAAATGATACCCTATGTCACCTGGGGATAGTGTAGTTCCCCAATGGTGAAAGAATTTTTCAAATCGTTCAAACAAACAATCAAATCATTCCTCTTTATAATATTAGTATAGACACTTTTATTTTGTGTCATTTGATAATTGAAGCCCAGATCAAGTTACATTATGACAGAAATATACATTGTCATAATAAATAATGAGTGATAACCCTTAGTCCTCAGAACATAACAAAATTAATAGTTAGATAAGACAATGATATATTGATCATTCCTGAAAACATGCCATTCTGTTCTGATTTCAATGGATATAGATTAAAATTATGTAGTTTTAAATTAGATTTTACCTAATATATATCATCAAATATCGGATTATTTTTAATTAGGTATTTTATGATCATTTTAATTAAAGCTATACAGTAAAATTCACTTTATATTTTTATCAATTTAAAAAGTAATATTCTGTGATCTGATAGAAACAATTATTCATTCTTAAAGTTATACCCCTTGGGAGCCAAATTCCACCAGCCATGCACAGGACAGACAGTGTATAACATATTTGGCTCTAATTAGGCATCAAGTCAACATCTAAAATAAATTCCACAAGCGCTGGTAAAATCCCAGACATGCAACATTTATATATATGTTCTAATTCAATGACTGGAACTGGGAATAAGCATGTGTATATCGACAATAGTTCGATATGAAATTTTATATGGAGGTTTCAAATCACGACATGTGTAACAAGATTGTAATAAGCGACGGTTTCTTACCAGCACGACTTTCTGAGTTAGGAACTCCTTCACTTTTAAGATGATTCTCTAGGACTGTGTAAATCACACTGTATGAATTTATGACGCCGAATAAAAGGCCATTTGTCAGGAACGATGCAACCATAACGGAGTAAGCTCGAAGTCCTCCATCGGGAGGACCTTTGGGCTCTGTATGACTTAGATTTCCGTTCGCTTCAATTGTATTTCGTGTTCTAAGTAAATCGGAGTTTTCTTTTGGCCCCGAATCCATCTTGTAGTTATATAAATTGACAAACTTGTAAATATATTGCTTTACAAGCACATGGTGCTGCACAATATTCTCTTCAAAGCGCGCACTATGACACCGACGTTAAATAGAGCAATATTTTTAAAAACTTTACTCGTCCCCAGTATCTTTAATTTAAGATTCTTATTCTTAACATTATCGTAACATTTTAATTTTTACAACAGCCCTACAACTTAATTAAACAGCAAGCTCTTGTTGACTGATTTTTTCTTTTCAGATTAGGGATGTTGAAAAAATATCGATATATCGATATATCGATATTATTTTTTCAATATATCGATATTTTTGGGCGATATTTAATATTTCGATATATCGATGTATCGATATAAAATTCCAAGTATCGAAAAGGTATCAAAATCGATATTTTTTTCAGAACAATAATCCGACCAACTTAAAACTAAATTTGTAATCTTTTAAAAACTTAAGGTAAAAGATTACAAATGACCTTTTTTTTTTTTTTTTTGGCTGTTTTATAATTTCGTTTTAAGTTGGCCGATATATCGATATATCGATATTTTTTGAAAATATAAATATCGATATTGATATATTTTTTTAAAAATATCGATACGATATATATCGATATTTTTTGAATTTCCGACATCCCTATTTCAGATTCTTCATTCTGTCATACATATTGACAGATTGACTCTCCCCCCAACCCCCTGATCCGCCCCCTATCTATCCCATCCTTTGTCACTGTCAAATTTTAGCTTTGACAAATGACAGACAGTAATTAATGCGACAGAATATAGGCAGTCGTGAGTAGAGCTCTAGGTAGTCAAAAAGGCTGATATTCAGAAACGAGACTCAGCATGAACTTATGCTTCCGTATGTCAAAATCGAGTGCTTACGTTCAAATTTGTATTCAGAGATGTTCGGAACACTGCTTAAACTTCGCGTGAACTATGCTAAGCCTAAGTAGTCAATATCGGTTACTTTAGCTGTCTAAGCAGTGGATCTAGCGCCACCCGGCGGACAAAGCTGTAGTTATTTTTGGTAGTTTGATATATTTTTATATACTTAGATTTATTAAATTGCTGTTTCATATCATTTTATTTAGTTTTTTTATAGAATAGATAATATGTCGATGTAAGTAAATATTGTTTGTCAATAAAAAAAATTTATCTTACCATATAACTTTACATTAAATGTGTATGTGGTGCTTTTATTGTGAAACCAAATCTACTTAAAAATATTATCATTATTATAAAAAAGATATTTCTTGGCGAAAATAATAGATGTTAGCGCTGTTTACTGTGACAATGTTGCAACAAAAACAATTTCTATCTCAGATATTGTTGTTTCGCTCACTCTTATGACATTACATATATTGCTATCCTTTATTTATAACAGAGCGTAGGCTAAGTTAAGACGGACGAAGTTTGAGACGTACTATGTTTCTGAATACCACTTTTTAAGATGCGGTAAGCCGATTCTTGTCTTAGACTGATCTAAGCCCGTCTTACATGAATATCTCTGAATGTCAGCCAAAGTCGAGGCACTGTAGCTCAAATGCTCAAACCCGTGCGATCTGACTCATTGAAACGACTCAGAGCTGAGTTACACACCTCTATCACAGAAGCAATTATTGGCTTCCTTCAAAAAGGTTAACTGCTATGATTTTAATATTTCCAAAAATAATATGATTGCTAAAATGACATCAGAGAGGTGGTATCAGTAAATTTTTTATAAGATTTAATTTTAGATTATAAGAATATGATTTAAAAAAGGTTGTATGATTCGTATTCGTAGATATTTAATAATAATTGTAAATATGTAAGTAAATCTTCGTTTTATTAACGGGTTTATTAATAAAATCTCCCGAATTCTACCTTTTTTTACTGGCAAACTTGGTTTTGCAACACTGCAAACGCGTCCTGTTTACATGCAAGCAATACGCTTGAGTTACATCGAATAAAACGAGTAGATGCTATTTAAGATAGGCTATCCTTTTCAAAACTGTTAAGTTAATGGTTACCAATATCTGTAGCTCGCGTATTTTTGATGAGTTACCCACCTCTAGATGTAGGGATGTTGAAAAATTATCGATATTATTTTTTCAATATATCGATATTTTTGAGCGATATTTAATATTTCGATATATCGATGTATCGATATAAAATTCCAAGTATCGAAAAGATATCAAAATCGATATTTTTATTTGTAATCTTAAAAATTTAAGTTAAAAGATTACAAATGACCTTTTTTTTTTGGCTGTTTTATAATTTAGTTTTAAGTTGGCCGATATATCGATATTTTTTGAAAATATTAATATCGATATTGATATTTTTTTTTTTAAATATCGATACGATATATATCGATATTTTTTGAATTTCCGACATCCCTATATCTAAACTTTAGTGATACCATATCCATACATTTTTGCCTAATTAATGGGTAACACATTGTTGACAATCATATTTAAAACGAAGATAAATATTGTACCAAGGTAAAGGTGCCTAAATAAAAACGAAATTTATAAAACAATAATAGATTTATTTAAAATCCCTCTTTTATTATTCCAATAAAGGAAAAAATCTAACCTGCGTCTTCTGGTTCGATACACCAAACGCTATTGACCGCTAAGCATAGTGTATGATGCAGGTTCGAGTCCTGCCCGCGAGTCGATTTTTTCCTTCATTAAATTAACTGGTAATCTTATCTGCTTAAAAAATACAAAAAGATAATCCTCTTCTATTCAAGATCTGGTGTGTAGAATTACGCGATAAAGGACAAAGAATTATATATTTGCATCTCTTGTCTTATACATTCGTAATGTAATTGTTGCTCTTTTTTGGGTGAGGGACAAAAGAATCGTCTATTAGTTCCTCTGCCTGCGTGGCGTTATTATTACCTACAGCTACCTTACATTTTTGTTCATTATTGGCAATCCGAGTCGGGATAAAAATAATATCAATATGATTTTCATTTTACAATTCATATTTTCATGAACGGTCACATGGAGACAGCTAGAGACTTACAATACTTGAAATTAAAAAAAGCTTGGCTGGCAAGTCGAACGATTAATTAAAGCCACGGTTTACATAAGAATAAAAATAAGCTTAATTTATAAACATATTGTATTATTTGAAATGAAAACAATCCAAGCCCGAAATGTTACTTATTTATAATAATAAAAAATTTACACACCACAATAATTTACTTATATTTCTTTATCTCTTGAACCATATTTTTTAATAAAGGTAGTTCTTGAATAAGTTTCTCTTCGACTTCACTCTTGTTTTCCTCAGTAGATGTTAAAAACTTTGATACCAATTCTGTAAAATTAAACTTTATTAATATTATAATACTGGTGTATGGTGCTGCGGACGAAGCAAAAAGCCGCGTATCTATTTGAACAAACTCAGGCCGAGCAGCCTCTACTTCAGGTCAAGAAAAAGTGTTTGGAGTACCTAAATTCATTTATGGCCAAGAAATAAAAAATAACATACCTATGGGTGTACTAAACATTTCATACTGTCCAAATTGTCTAATAATAGAAAATCTAAATCTGTTATCAGCAATTATACCAAAGATTAGTAAAACTGTTCAATTTATTATGTTAAGCTCTAAATGGAAACCACTGATATTTAAAATTAATTCAAAGTCAGCCTGTAGTTTTATGCTATCCCAATAATATTTTTGATAAATATTAAACCACCTACCATGCCATAACTGTAGCCGCTCGTAATCGTCTTCCTTCAATTGGGTTTTTAGATACGATATAATTACTGGTACTTGGCGACCAGATGCATGGAGCATATTTTGAGTGACAATTGTGAAAATTGCCAAGACTGCCATATGCAAACTTAATGCTGGATCTTCACACGTTTCCAGCTCAGAAATTAACTTTTCTCTGTGATTTTGAATCAGAAGTCTGAAAAGAAGTTTAACCAATAATATATATATAATATTATATTATATATTTCGATGTATATAGGCTTAGTCTGAAAATGTAGCTTTCGCAAAATTTCTACTGGTCGTAAAATGTCGCTTTCTTATATTGCCTCTCGCAAAATGTCGCGATAGTATCATTAACTATTTATACTGTACATCATTATGTACATAAAATAAAGGAATACAGAAAATTCCATAAAAGGAAATTGGTACTTTTTAGTTTAGTAGTACAAATTACCAAAATGAAGATATTTATGATTTGTTTCGGGTATAATTGGCTATTTGACTATTTTCGGAAAGTTATTTTTAAATATACGTTGGGTTATTTTATACCATATATCATATTTTTCTCAAAAAAAGAGCTAAATATTATATAAAATACTATATTTCCTCCAGTAATTTGAAAGTCGCACGAAAACAGCCGATCACGTGACATTTCTGGCTGTGACGTCATCTCACAACAAATAAATAAAGTTTACTACGGCGCTCCAACTGTTATTATATTTTAAGTGGAAATTTTGCAGGTTTTTCACTGGAAATTATAATAAAACTATTTCTAAGCCTATAATATCAATATTTTTATTAATAAAATGTCATGCTATAAAACGTGTGCCGTGCGTTTGTGTGAAAGTACTACAATTAGATATCCTGACAAATTGTTTATACATGTTCCTAATATGTAGAAACATGTATGTGGTTACAATTAGCACGCCAAGTTCTGAATTTTACATCAAATTTTACAATCTTTATCTCTATCTCTACTTAGTATTAAACAAAGTAGCTCCCGCTGTTAGTACGCTTAGATCTGTTAAACTTCGCAGCGGATTTTAAAATGCAGTTTTCAGCAATAGTAGTCATTTAAGAGGAAGGGTTATATTATCACTATCACTACATATTATAAAACAAAGTCCTCCGTCGCGTCTGTCTGTCCCTATGTATGCTTAGATCTTTAAAACTACGCAACGGATTTTGATGCGGTTTTTTTTAATAGATAGAGTGATTCTTAAGGAAGGTTTATATGTATAATAACATACCACGCGGGCGAAGCCGCTGGCGGGAAGCTAGTGTATGTAGTATAAATGCATATTACTTATATCAGAGAATGCAGCGATGCGAAGCCGGGGCGGATCGCTAGTAAATTATATATAAAAACTTTGTTCATTTCGGTACTTACACGAAAGTTTTTACATTACGAAACTCGGCTGAACAAAAGTCAGAATTACATCCAAAAAAATTGCAACCATGATTGAATCCATTTGACGACGTCTGTGGTCTAGTGGTTCGAGTACCGCACTGCTGATCATGAGGTCGTGGGTTCGATTCCCACAGGACACAAATATTTATGTGATGAATATAAGTATTTGTGTTTGTCTGGGTGTTTCTTATGTATTATAAGAAACACCCAGTATAAATTTACAAAAAAAAAGGATATAAGTATTATATCCATTGTCTAGTACCCATAGTACAAGCTCTGCTTAGTTTGGGACTAGATGGTGCTGTGTAAAAATGTCCCAAGATATTTATTTATTTATTTATTTGTGGGAGATTTGCACTATCAGCTTTTGTATAGCCTGGCTCCATTTCGTGAAAATTCTCAGAGTAAATCTCAGTACAAACCGAGCAAACTGCCTGCTAGTGCCAAAGATTAAACACACGACGTTATATTTTGTGATTGACGATTTGACGTCACACGATGCTCAAGCATGGCCGCCCATGTTTCGGTTCTTGTAATCCACAGATAAAAAAACTGCAATTTATTTTTCAAAAATAAAATATTTACAATTTATTTTACAGCAAAATCTATATTGCATGATTATTGTAAACCTATAAGTTACCGTTTCTAACATATTAAATATTTTATCGTTAAAATTGTCAAATAGCCAATTGCAATAAATGATTTTCCTAACTAAAATTTTAGTTTATTTTGTTTTAAAAATGTTTATGTACATAATTAGATATGCTTTTAATTTTACCGATATTATGAGAAACAGAAAATTTACGAACAGTAGACATTTTTCCAAAGCGACATTTTGCAAGCCCTCTAGCATTGGGAATATGTAATACCATGCTTACAAAATTGGTAAAATACTTACTTATCTTTCTTTTTATCAACTTTCTTCAAAATCATACCAAATTCTGATAAACAAACATCTACTGCTTGGTAAAATGATTCCATACTTTGTTCAGACAAAGTTCCATTTAATGACACTAAGGGCTTCATATATTCATCTGACAAATCATTAATTATTTTGTTTCTTTGATCTACTGTCAATACATCAACTTGTAAAGAGAGATTGCATTGATTTGCTGCATACTTGCAGAACTCTGAGAGAATATCGCCTCCAAGTGATTTCAGCAAGTATTTGATAAACTGTGGTTGTTGATCTAAGGCCAAAGATTTCAAGCCCTTTTCGTAAAGTTTTATATCATTAATCAAAATGTTGATTTTGTCTTGTGCCGAAGTATGAGTCTGTTTCCTGTTTTGACTGGCATCTTGAAGCAATTTTTCGGCAGTTTCTTTAGCTATTGTCAAAGCAGTTTGGTTAAGACCCCTGAAAAACAAAACTCTATAGTTAGTCAAATTTCAAATTTTTGTCATTGTAACTGATGCATTTTACCCAAAAATTAAAAATATGATAATTTTTATAAATAAAATTAAAAATAAGATGGAATCAATTACCCGTGAAGGTGTTCTGCAATACGAGTTAGTAAATCTTCCAAGCCTTCATTCTCCAATGTATCTTTAATGATATTTTCGATATCTTCAATGCTAATTATTTCTAATTGGGATTGTGACTTTTTAGTCACACTAGGACCTTCATCGGAGTCAGAATCATGTGCAGCTTGTTTTGATCTAGCATGTTTCTTGACAGCTTTTGTTTTTGTTTCTCTTCCTTGAGTACCACCACCTCCTTTTCCAGATGCAGCTTTTCTCCTACGCTCTTCTCTTCTTTCTGCTTTATGGTCTACATGACTTGTTTGAGAATACTCTGCAGCTTTATTGATTTGTCTTTCCAAATAAAACTGTTGGTATTTACCAGATTTAACAACTCCTTCAGCTTTCTGTTTAGTCATGGGCATGCAAGCTTGTTTTAAATTTTCAATATAGTAGTGACTAAAAACTAAAAGAATCATCGGTTAATTACTAAACTTGAACTGATACTTCAAACAAACTACATCTCAATATTTGATTACCTGTATTGTCGAATAGTATTGTAGACTTGGAATTTTTCAACATAGCATCTAGAACATTTTCTATATCTGTATCAGTTAAAATAGATGGCAACAAAGAAACAATATCTAAATAACTTTTAGATGCTATACATTCTTCCAAAGCAGTTTCCAATTGTTGCTTAATTTGAGAACCAATAACAGAACTGCTTAAGAAAGTTAACTCTTCATTTGTTAGAATACGCTTGACATAACCTTTTGGATCAGATATTCCTAGACGAGTCAGTGCATCATATTCTAAATAGTTGTTTTGTTTATAGAAACTCATAACCCAATCATTTTGTGATTTAGTGTAACACGATGGCACATACAATGCTCCAGCCTGGCGCCCAGTTAATACTCCAGGAGCATTAAGTTGATCAAATAAGGATAGGAACAAGCGGTCAGATAAGTTGCAATGATTCACTATAACTGCGACAGGGGTGGGCTTTAATAAACCCATAAGAGCCCCACGAATCTTAGCCTTAGTCCTTGTTATGTATTCTTCAGTGTAGAAAGTTCTGGGCTCTGAAGGATCTTGCTTTCCGAGGATTATTTTACCCAAATATTTTTCTAAGACATTATGTTGTAACAATTCTGCAGGTAAGTCATACTGCAAAGTTAACTCCCCCACCGATATTTGACCTTGAAGCTGCAATTTTTCATTTACTTCCCTTGCAACCTTTTCTAAATAATAATGAGCGATCAGATAACCTGATACTAGTTGCACTTCTTTTCCCTTGATAATTTCAGAGACACAGTTGTTAATCTGGCTAAGATCAACATTAAGCTCTTTAGCTACATCAACTGTATTTATGCGTCCACCATGCACATACAATTCATCTTTTATCTCTTTAACTAGTTGTTGGGGTGTAAGATACTCTTTTCCATCAGTAGTGAAAATTACATCAATTAATTTTAATTCAATTAATTTTGTGACAATTTCTATACAATTTCTTTCAGACAACCTTAAACAAATTCAACATGTCATTAATCATAAATATAATCATAATAATTAAGAAGAAGAAGAAGGCAGCATCATATCCATCATCTCTATACCATCGACAGGATTAATTGTCCTCTTCCTTTACCTAGTTATGTTAAAGTATGAGTGATGCTGATCCTCATTATGATAGCATTGGAACTGTAACAGGTCATGTTATGCAAACTAAGCATAAATATTATTGTACTTTAAGTTATAATATAAGTAATTAAGTACACTAATAAATCAGACTTGGAAAGAAAACTTGTTTGCATTCTATCTATACCCTATGTCCAAGGACAACTTGATACTACACAACCGCGACCCTGACAGGATCGCCTTGACATTGATGTTTTGATTAAATCTTTTATCTCTGTCACTTGGCCCATTGGTCACAATTGACCAAATAAATGACAAAGCAACACAGTACTGGTTCGAGTCTAAGTGATGCACCTGAATATGATATCTGGTCAGAGTTGCAACACTGTCATCTGACCATCTTTATTAAAGATAAAATGAATGGTTGTCAGGTTTATGGGCATCTGATTATTAGGTTATTACAAGCTACGAGTTTCTTTAGAAGCTTTAGGATTCTACATTTAAAAACTTACCTCTGAGAAGTGGAACTAAGCTGAGCTTTTTGAAAATCTGCTGCCAATCTTTTTATCTCATCCCAGTCTGTAGATGGAGCCATGGTACTAGTAAATTACCAAAATCACCTTGATGCTGCTTGCAATTTTATTGATTTTAAAATAAGTAATAATATTTCAATTCAATTTTATCGTATCAACAATAACTGGAACAACAAAAACATAGTCAAAGGTCTGGTCTCGTCTCGTCTTTCGTGGTCAGTCCAATCTATAGTTGTCACGTCACAAATCACATCTTACTGTACAATATCTTATTTACCTACCATGCATTCACTGTCCACTGATCACTGATCACAGTTGGTAACATAGATAAAGATGAATTATGTACTAAAACCTAAGGTAAATAATTGGTGAAGGAATCACAAATTCACAATCAAGGTTCAAGATTTCCGTATGTATGTACACACGGTACTCTGGGGTTTTAGTTCAACTTTTAAAATTAATAGTTTCAAAGAAGTTCGACTTCAATGTGAATTGTGCGTGAGAACTCGATGAGATTTAGTAGTGATGGGCAAATGCGAATTATTCATTCAAACGATCATGCGAATTATTTATTCAATTGGACAAAAGAGCTATACGAGTTATACGAATGAAACAATATCAAATAAAAATCTTACTAATATTAAAATGTGCAGGCGGCAGGTTGTGTGTGTGTGTGTGTAATGTGAATGCTTGTTACAACTTCTAAAACTCTTTTATTCAGTCAAACTACTGTCAAATATATTTTAATAAATACAAGGTGGAAGGGACATCGACGCACATCCGAATACCATGAGTTCAGTATATGATTCTGCCCCCCTGCGTTGAAATTTTTCGTAAATTTTTTCATCAATTTTTCAATTTTTTCTGCAGTTTTACTTGAATGTGTAAAAATACATTATTTCTATCAACCCAAATTAGAATTATAATTAAAAAATCATAATTTCATTTATTTCACTTAAAACAACAATGTAAATCAAACTCAAAAGAGTACTCAGTCAGCTGTTCCGCTTAAAGTTCACTTGCAAGGTCAATGCCGGCGTAATACCTACACGGCCAAGCGCTCGCTCCCTTATTTTATGCGCGCCGACAAAGGCACCGACGAAGGCCACGGCGCGACGGCGCGCCGGTGGCGGGAGCCCTTTGTCGCCGAACGTTCCATATAATAAAGAAAAAGAAGAAGCGACACAGGCATTTTAATAATTTACAATTCTACATAAATAAGTATCGCATTCACATAACATACCATTACGCCTGTATTCCCCAAAAGATTAGTCAGATGTGTACTAATGTACACCAGTCAGACGTCGATATGTTTGGGTCCCATGTATTAGGGGGCGAGTCTATTGCCATTAACCAGGCACAAATCCAACTCCGAGCTGCTATTAAGAATAACATTGTTCGACCTGGGAATCGAGCCCAGGACCTGGAAGTCGCGCTTACGACTACTGGGTTATTGAGGTACTTATCGCAATTGACATTAATTTTTCTTTAATTTTAGACTTATTGACTCTTATGAATGATCATTAGTTTCCTAAATCTTCAGATTTAAAAAAAGATGTCCGGAGGATAATTTCTCGATATTTTTTTTTATCAGTAATAACTTTAGATTGAATGCTATTTATTGAACAACGTTATTTCTTGTTAAAAAAATACATCCATTTTCGAAATTATTATTAGTAGTAGTACAATCACATTGTTGTACCTAGTAGTTAGTACTCGGTACATCAATGTGATTGTATTGATTAATCTTTGAATACTTGAGCGGTAACGTCGGCTCATTTCAAAGGAGCGGCGGCACCGCCACTTAAGATCGGCGAAATGCAAAATTCTTTTGTATTTCGCCAATTTTGAAATGAATTTTTATTAGTTCCTAGTTTTCGCTCGTGGACGGCAAACGTATGTGCAGTTTGTCGCGAATTTGTGATCTTATCGTAAAGGTATCAAAATCTAAAGTAATTTTCTTAGTGTGTGTGTACTTGTGTCTGTATATTGTTATTGTTTTGATTGAGAAAAATTTAAAATGCATTCCGTACAATACTTCACTGACCGTGAATATGGAAATTATGCTCATGTGCTATGGCAAAGCACATGGAAAAGGTCGGTGAGTTTATTAATAATACCTACATTAGGTACTCTAAATCGATTTTATGAAAATAAGTTTATTTCCTCGCATTTTCATATAGTTATTGGTATAAAATATGTGTCATGGGTTATAAAATTAATAAACTTGTTTTGTAGGTAGTTATGATCACTAAAAATAACGGTCGCGGATCGCGCGCACGATAACATTCACCGCGGAGCGTGATCGCGTTGTTAGCAATACAGTGAACGCTCAAAAATTTCAATATCTATAACCGGTCATTTTCTACATGAATGACCTAGGTCATTTTATTTTTGACCTTGAGTGAAACCTTGTCACGACGTTTGTGCGTCGATGTCCCTTCCACCTTGTATATAAATATACATAGGCTTCTTTTTGAAACATATTACACATTTTTTTATGTTCCCAACATTATTATAAAAACGAAATGAAACTACTAGAAACATAAACCACGCATAAACATAATTTCCTCACACAATAACTAATAGTAGGGTTATTTTAAACAGACAGACAGTAAAATATCTACATAACATGAAAAATGTAAATAATTGATGTAAAAAATCATGTTATGTTTCTAAGAAATATTTCGTTATTAACTAACATTCCCCTCATATACACTTAATGCTGAAAACAACAACAAAAAAGTACGTCTAATTTCAAAAACAAATACGGAATAAAAGAAGTGTCGCGCTATAAATGAACAATATCATTCGAATGATACATTCGTTATTTTCATTTGAATTAAAAAATCATTCGAAAGACGAATGATTATTCGAACAATGCCTTTCTCATTCATTAGAATAATTCGATTGTTAATTTTTGCAACAATCACCCATCACTAAGACTGAGGTGAAAGTTGTGAAAGTCTGACGTGACGCTGACGTGACTGACGGTCTGACGCTGTTACTGTCACGCACGCTGACTGACAGACAATATTGCCAACAGTGTTGCCAACAGTTTTACTAGCTTTCCACCAGATTCAACTTCTAAAACCACCAGAAAACCACTAACAAAAATCGGATGTACTTTAAGAATCGCTAAAATTTCCACTAAACAAACTTTTACAATAAAAAAGGGAAGTAATTAGGTTTCTTTATTTTTAATTTAATAATAAAATATTAATAAATATCAACATAATATTTTAAATCATATTAACAATTATAAATCAACATACAAATCAACAAGTTAAAAGATCGATGTGCTGTGCTAGCCCGTGAAATTCGAATTTTCTTGCGTTTTTTGAGGTTTCGCACCATTTGTGTTTCGCACAACAGACAAATCCACACAAAATTTAACATAGAAAGATAATTTTTAGGGTTAAAATTATGTAAAAACGTTTTTTTATTCGCATGTCATATTTTGATCAAGAAACAACCTGGCACTGACTGCAAATTGTAAAAAACCTAAGAAAATTTGAATTTCAGTGGAAAAAATAAAAATATTTGAATATAAATACATAAACCCTGGACATTTCTACACAGCACCATCTAGTCCCAAACTAAGCAGAGCTTGTACTATGGGTACAAGACAATGGATATAATACTTATATACTTTTTTTTGGTAAATACATACTTATAATATATAAGAAACACCCAGACAAACACAAACACCTAAGTTCATCACATAAATGTTTGTGTCTTGTGGGAATCGAACCCACGACCTCGTGATCCGCAGTCCGGTACTCGAACCACTAGACCACACACGTCATCAAATAGGAATATTAAAGCCAAGAATCCCGAAACTTTTGCGTATATTGTGGTTTGGGCATAATTATTACTCTTGCACAAATTCGCGAGAGTAATACAACACACTGAGCAGTCCGAGACCGAGTTCACTCAGTTTTGTAATTTAAATCATCTATACTAATATAGGAAAGATTTCATTGTTTGTTTGTATTGAATAGGCTCCGAAACTACTGCACCGATTTAAAAAAAATCTTTCAGTGTTAGATAGTCCTTTTATCGGAGAAGGCTTTTGGCTATAAACTATCACACAACGACTAAAAAGAGCGGAGTAGCAATGAAAAATGTTGCAAAAACGGGAGGAAAATATATCCACGCGGACGAAGCCGCTGGCGGAAAGCTAGTCATATGTAAACTATAACTACTACTTTAAAATATTCTACGAGTCATTCCTGCGTATATTGCATTGAGCGGGATGTGGCAGGATAAATCGTTTGACGGATCAGTGTTGGCTAAACAGTAAAAGTAAATAGTACTTCAGAAAATTAAATGAAATAGAAATAATATATTTCGTAACGTGTTAGTGGCTTAGTTGTTGAGTGATATCATATTCAGTAATTGAAACTGAATTCTACTAAACCACTAGAAAAATCCACCAGCCACTAAAAGCAATATTTCGCCACTAAACGGGGGGTCAAAACCACCAGTTTTAGTGGAAAATCCACTAAGTTGGCAACACTGATTGCCAACTGTACTGTACTACAGTTCGCGCCAAACTTATTGTCCGGGCTGAAGTCAGCATTAAATTTAACCCGGCCGTAAAAATCGGAGAAAGAAAAATATTCGATTGTAATAAATAAAAACGAAAGCTCAATTCGTAATCTATCGTTATAAATTATTCTAATCCAATATTTTTCTTTCTTCGATTTTACGGCTGGGTTAAAGTTAGCTAGCGCCAACTTCAACCCGGACAATAAGTTTGGCGCGAACTGTAGTAGTCTCCATTATCTCCATAGATTTAACTATGAATGAATATCTCTGTACCATAGCCATAGCTCTGTGCTAAGCTCATAAACAGAGAAACCAATAGACAACTGATAGCTTGCATCGCATTCACATGATTCACATCGAGTTTAACCAGTGGCGTAACTAGGGTGGGGCAGGCAGGGCACGTGCCCTGGGCGCCAATCGAAGGGGGGCGGGCGCAAAAACGTCAATCATAAAATTTTGTAAATCAAAGCCTTAACCATTTTATACTGTTATAATTATTTACTTCGCAATTTCATACCGTCTTGCCCGCATCTCATACACTATATATACATACCTAATAAACTCAAACCCTACACGGTCATACATCGTTGTTTGCCATAAACCTAATATATTAACTTTCTATTTTTTTTCCAGCCCTATGGTTCTGAATGTTTTTTTCTGTACTTGGAAAATCCACACAGACGTAACGTCTGTGAAAATTCAAGATTATAGTCGGGGTGGGTCGGTAAATGACAGAGTTCTTAGGATACAAAACTTTAATAAAACTTCTTCAGAACACACGACACAGTCTTACTATATCTTGGCGCCCAACGTGGGGCGCCAAGATATAGTCGGGGTGAGTACAAGTAAGACTGTGTCGTGTGTTCTGTAAAAGTTTTATTAAAGTTTTGTATCCTAAGAACAAGACTCTGTCATTTACCGACCCACCCCGACTATAAGATCCTAAATCGAAATCTGGGGACTCTGAGGGAGGGGATATATTATATATTATTCTTAGTTTAAGTCTTTTTGCTTCACTACATAGTATAAAACACTCGCTTCGCTTTCTCTGTCCCTATATCCCTATATATGCTTAAATCTTTGAAACTACGCAACGGATTTTGATGCGTTTTTTTTAATAGATAGAGTGATTGAAGAGGAAGGTTTATATGTATAATACATACATATTATAGTATATAAAATACAAGAAATTCAAACACATGGAAAGCGGTTCGCTAGTAATAAATAAGCTAAAGTTGCTCTATTAAACTCATTTTATTTTAATGAGTTTACGTTAATAATTGATTTTAAAGAACACATTCTTCTTTTAGATCATCCAACAGATCGGATATACTTTTCTTTTGTTGCCCGTGTGATTTGATCTCCTTTCTAACCACTGTTGTTAGAAGGGTAATTAGATTTTTCCCTTGTTCCTAACCCCAATTGACTCGCCGCGTCACTGAAGCAATGCTCAAAACGAATGCTCAGAACGCATTGAGAAAAATCAGTATAGGTAATGGTGCATATGATGGAGACACGGGGCTCCTATTTCTGTGTAAAGGATTTAAAATGCCCATCACGCCAGTCATAACCTTCTAACCTAACCTGTTCGAGCTGGATGGCCCAAATTTTCGAGCTCGCTCGTAAGGCAGCTGAAGGTAGTCGCAAACGAATTGTAATTACCCTTTATTTTAATGCAGGAAAATATCCACTGGCGAGCAGGATTCGAACCTGCGTCTTCTGGTTTGGTACACCAGACGCTATGACTGCTAAACCACCGCTAGTTCCGCTCACCAACTCGAAATCTTCCTTCATATTCTAAACTTACGTCTAAAGGTGACTTAACAATGGAAAATGCTTAATAAGTTCAAGAAGAAAGTGTAATTACCCTTCTAATCTAAACTGTCCGAGGTGGGTGGCCTCAATTTCCGAGCTCGCTTCGCTCGCTCTTACTGAGACAACTGGAGGTAGTAACAAACTAGTTGTAATTACCCTTCTAACCTAACCTGTCCGAGGTGGGTGGCCAATATTTCGAGCTCGCTTCGCTCGCTCTTACATGAGACAACTGGAGGTAGTCACAAACTAATTGTAATTACCCTTCTAACCAAACCAGTCCGAGGTGAGTGGCCCCAATTTTCGAGCACACTTCGCTTGCACTTACTGAGACAACTAGAGGTAGTAACGAACTAATTGTAATTACCCTTGAAACCGAACCTGTCCCAGGTGAGGTGCCCAAATTATCGAGCTCGCAACTCTTATAACTTAATATTGTAGTAGTAGGGAAAGAGATCCAATTAATTTAATTTAATGCGCACGCTTTGTTCACAGTAATTTTTGTTCACAGTAATTTACTTATTCTCAAATTGAGAATAAGTAAATTACTGTGAACAAAGCGTTGATTAATCTGTGCAATTGTAATTTTGATCATTATAAATATTGTGATTTATAAAAATATGTCTTCCAAGTGACGTGTAAAAGTTTTATTTCTCTCGTTTTGGTGTACATTTTATAATAGAATATATCATCTAATTCAAATAATTCATGAAACAAAGAATCGAATTCACATACAGCACAACTCTAGCCCCGCCTTACTGGGGACATATCTATTTATTTTTCCCATCTGTCACCACTGATGGTAATACTAGCTCTTTGGTGGCAACGGAACTGAAATAGTGGCATTCACATTTGTCACCACTGGGGACGCCACCACTGGTGACAAATAGGAATATTTTTCCCATTTGTCACCAGTGGAGACGTAGACGGTGGGGACAACTGGGAATAACTCGGATTAACAGGCGAAGTAAATCGAAATTATTAAATGAACACATTTTTTTTAGAAAAACAGTGCAAAAGTAGCTGGATCTAGCTATAAAACAGCTAAGTTGGTATCAGTGCTGACTGACGAGTCATGAGCACTGATGAGGAGATGGGGAGCTCAATGCTGATGACAAAAAAAAATGAATTCACATCACTTTAATGTTTAGCTCTAGCACCGCCTCTACTAGGCTCGTATCAATTTAATTTCTCCTATCCATCACATCTGGTAACTAGGAACAAAGAAAGCGACCACTCACATTTGCCACCAGTGGATCGGTGGAAACTAGGAATTGTTGATATAACATTCAAGTAATGAATCCCAGGGTAGTTTCACCAGAATAATACTTTCATAACCGAATAATGATTAAATAATAACTATTTCTCAATTTAGAAAGCAATTATTTTAATTAATACAATTTTAATCATAGTGAATGGTCTTATTTACATGCATGGTTAGGGATGAATATGAACATTCAACTCAATAGATTCTCATCAATATTATATTAGTATAACAAAAGCAATAACATGAAGTAAATAAGCACAATTTAAACGTAGTACGTACGTCACGTACACACATGAATTAGATACAGACATTGCGCCTGTTTTAAATCTTTATGTAAAAATAATCCTCGATAAATCAATGACCCACAATGTTAAAAGCATTACAACCATTTTTCTCTTCACATGGTAAATTACCTGACTGAACTATAATTTTTGTCAACAGAATGTTACTGTATACAATGGATGTGAAAATCAGTGAATGCATCATGGTTTGGCTACAGATGTTGCTACAAAAATTAACTAGATGCTTTAGCCGCTTGACGCCTCTTCACGTCCCAGTTGTAAACTCGCGCCATGTTAACTTCAGTTGTTGTCCATTGATCTCTGAAATCAAGAAATAACCAACATTTATCAATTTATCAAGTTTTAACTTTTTTTAATGACTTAGGGCCTGTTTCACCACCTCCTGGTAAGTTTCTGTTAATTACTTGGCAGATAATTTAATATAGGTACCTATTCTTTTTTATTTATCTTGTGGTTAACAGCTATCGGGAGGTGGTGAAAAAGGGCTTTAGACTTTTAGTAGTGCTATGGGCCATAACTATAACTACTTTTGACCCCAAAAATTGAATCTGATTCAAGATACCAACTGTCTCGAGTGACCTCTATCACTAGATAGAGACCACTCGAGACAGTTGGTATCTTGGTCATTATGGACAAGAATGGCACTAGCCATTCTTGTCCACAATGACCATAAGGTTAGGCAGATCTCATGCTCCCATCTCACTTAACTGGCATTCTCTTTTGCGTCTGCCATCCCTGAGACTGTCACATGCTCCACTTATTCAGGCTGCTTCTTAGTAGGTGCCTAGTCTACCTACATTTTAGTTGGTCAACTGAAGTGTTGTACTTTTGTTTGGGATCTAGTGACTAAAAGTTTTCCCCGTGATGTTTCATTAGGGACCAGGTCTCTTGAGTTTTTTTGAGATGGATTCCCAGCACTTTGCTCTTGTCACTTCCTCTAAAGACCTGTATTTCTTTCAACTGTAGGCTATGCTCTTGTCAATCTCCTTAGGCTTGGTTGGCTTGGTAACATCATAAAAAGATTGACATAGATAATTGTGTCCACCTGTTTGGAGTATTTATTTTTACCCAACTTCTCCTAGTCTTTGAACATGAGTTCTAATTTCTTGGGATCCTCTTCGAAAAAAAAACATTATCATCAACGTAACACAGGTGATTAAGACAATAACCATTATTATTTAGACTAAAGTCAGCCCTATCTACCAATCTACCTACCCAATCTAACCACTGAGAAGAGCTTTGGGGATAGAGGACAGTGGATCCCCTTGTCTGGCTCCTCGGTTAATAGTTTTGTGTTTGATTGTTTCTAGTTTTATGCTACTTCTTTACCATAAACATTTTTAATTATATTTACATAGACTTTGTTGACACCCTGCTGTCTTAATCTAGCTCATGTGTGGTTGTGGTTAATTGTATTAAATGCTTTAGAAAAATCAATGAAAGCCACAATCCTTAGAAGATACTTAACAACAAATTACCTTAAGAAATCCAAATCATGCTCTACACAAGCCAAATTTTTCTTAGCTGTAGCCATATTTGATGAAAGAAGATTCTCAGCATCTTCTAATGTATATTCTAACATAACATTTGCACCAAGCCAGAGATACACATTTTCTGTAGGAGGTATGTTTGCCTGAAAAGGAGTTAATTATGATTACACATGTTAATCATTATTATACCAGGCGCTTTAGCCAAATAAGTTACTCAGACCACTACCTGTCATATATTTTCAAAGATATTTTTAATACATTTTCACTGGCAACAGTCTCGACCTCTTTTACACTCCCATAGGAGTTCTTTTTAAATCCATTCTTAGTGAATCCCTATGTGATAATAACTGTTTGCCAAATTTCAGCTCAATTCATTCAGTGGTTTGAACTATGTGTGATAGATCAGTTAAGTCAGTCAGTTTCCTTTTAAACAGAATACAACATAGTAGTTTGCCAGGAATCATTTAACTATTATAATTTTTTAAGTTAATTTTGATCCATCAAGCAAACTGCATAATTTACAGTTTATTCTAATTATAGTTTTGTCTGATGAAAAGCACAAACAAAGTCTGAGATAGAGCAGAGCGTGCAATTCAAGTTAGTCTTTTACATTTCCCGAAGTACTTAAATTAAATTATATCTTATACATACCTTAATACACACATCTTAATACACCCATAGGGGTGGACGGTTATATCATATATATGTATACTAATATTGCACATGAATAACTTTTGGTTTAAGACAACCTGGTTGCCACACTATGGGCAATCTGAACATCTGAGACAGAGGCTTTTCCAGACAAAATAGAATGATATGTGAATTAAAATTATTTACTTACCTTTACAAATACTTGATCACTAAGGAGGAATTCTGTTTCCATTTCATCCTTTTGAGTTTTTAACTTCTCAATCATTTCTAAGGACCGTGCCAGATCAGGTATTTGTTGTCGCAACCTCCTGCGTTTAGTTGATAATGAAAGTTCCATGTGTTTATATTTGGCATGTTGTTCATCAAGACTTCTCAGAACCTTGTCCACTCCCCCAGTGTTTTCAGGTTTATTCATGAATTCATCAACATTGTCCTGATCAAAACAAATTTTTGAAGTCTTTTACATATTTCATTATACCTAGAGATCTCAAATTGGATTCAGAACTAGATGGGCATACATTTTAAGTTCAAATCAGTATTCAATTGGAGTTTACTCAATAAGCCCTATGACTACTACATAAAGGTATTTTTGTGGTTATAAAATTTCTTTAAGGTGTTACCAAATATTAATATATGAAATTGTATTAAATCTACAAAATAATAAGCCTTAGCACTTACAACAAATACGGCCTCTGGTATTCCTGAAAATGATTTTGGATTTGAAGTACCTGCACCATCACCTTCCATTTTTTTAGTAAAAATGTTCATAAATCGTAACCAAATGCTGCAAATATCAACAGAACATTTAGTTTTACATTAATAAACAAATAACAATTATCTTAAAGTTACAGTAGGCCAAACAATATCTAGAATTACCTTTCTTTTTCACATACGGCAGACGGCACGGACGGCACGGAATGAATGAAATGAAATGAATGATTTGAATGAATAGGATTATTTTTTATTTTTTTTATTATTTACTTTATGGCCCTGGAGAATGGGATTATTGGGCTCAGTATTGCCAACTTTATTTATGGTTTATTTTGACGAACCCACCAAATGTGGGCTCGTGGCCAATCAGAAAACCACTAATAATAAATAAACCAATCGGTCTTGCAAACTACTAGAAAACCACTAACATAGACTATATACTATATAGATTGACCACTAAAGCTGCGCGTCCACCACAGAGTACATTATACAGATGTTTGGTGCATCGTGTGCCAAATTGAAATGGTCGACTGGGGGGTCATTTGCTATCATTTTAGACCCCTAAACACTTCTCATGCCCTATGGATTTTTTTTCATCGACTTTTTATTATTTTATTTAAAAAATACCCAAATTTTACATTCAAATACAAATTTAAAAAAAAGTATAAGTCGTAGATTTTGAATTTTAATTTTGTTTAGATGTGTATTGTATGACAGAATTTTTGATATCAAAATTAGTGACATTAGCCATCTAGTTTTTTTTCGCCATCTAGTCTTTAATTGAAGTCCGAAACTTTGCGAGTAAATTAAAATTTACTCGCAAAGTTTCGGACTTCAATTAAAGATGTCCATGTTAGAGCTATTTACATGGCTATAAAAAATAAAACCAAAAGCGACCGGGATCTTCGAACTCCCTCAAAAATTCTCTAGTCTATCATATCCTATCTATATTGTCTTGTATGTCAAATTGTCATACAAATTTGACATACGGAAGGATTACTTACGCTTAGCATCGTCTCTGATTATTAGCCTAAGACAGAATATTGGGTAAATAAACCTTACTAAGAAAAGACACAAACTGGCAACACAATTCATAGGCGGTAGCGCAAAAGTGATAATTGTACTAATTTTATTCCTACTAAGGATAAAACAAATATTGAATAACTGATAAACTTGAGGTAAATTTTGCATAAATTGGTATTGATTTTAATGACTTTAGATCCAAATTAATAAAGTGTACTATAATTTTTGTACAAATACTATCCTTTTCAGTTTTTTGTACTATCGTTTTGAACATGCCTAAATCCAACCCTGGTCACTGACAGTACTGACAGTACTCTATGATTAATTAAGATTTGTGATTTGCTTGCTACGAATTTTCTAAATACTACCTACTCTAAAATACGATTATCTGCGTACCTCACCTTTATAACTGGTGTGGTGAGTAATTTACGCTATACTAATTTAGCATTATAAGCGGCAGCATGTTCTTTTTTAATTAAGCGTTTGTTTCTTTTCAGACGAAACCATTCGTGGAGGCGACGCCCTGTTTTGCATTTCTAAGTTTTAATTTTGCGTTCAACATAGGCCTATCAGACACTGCCGTTATGGACATGATGGTATCAACATTGCAGCAGCAGCGGGCTGTAACAGAACAACTGAGACGAGAAGCAGCTATAAAGCGTATTCCTGTTTCTGTGGTCGTATCGGATATTGTCAAGTACATCAATGAACACGAGCAAGAGGATTGCCTTCTTGTTGGCTTTTCTAGTCAAAAGGTTAATCCTTTCCGCGAAAAAAGTTCCTGCACCGTTTTGTAAAATCATAATTATATGAATGCGACTACTGTGAATCACCTATTTTTAAAAAACCTAAAAATAATTTGTTTTATCATTCAAAGGATATTTAGTGCATTGCATAGTAGTTCCATACATAGTGAACTATTATTATAATTATTTCATTGTTACCTATCTCTTGTCTTTATGCAGTATTGAAGTAATCATATAGACTATTGTTTTGGTATAATGTTACTGTCATTTACCTGATGTTTGTGTATGTAATTCTTCTAAATTGTCAGAATAGGTAAAAATAAAAATGTGGCATAATTTTTATTATGTTTTATTTGTGCACTGTAAAACTGAATACCTACCAATTCCTCTTCTAGGTATCATTGTTTATATCTACCAATTCCACAAAATTTCTCAAACAATGCTAAATTGTCTTCATAGAAAAGCCACTTATTTCAATACTCAAAGCCTTGACTAACTACCATTCTTAATACCAAACCAGATCACATCACATAGATATTGACGTCCATTATGTTAGCATTCCATTGAATTGTTATTCAAGACTTCTATGAGAGATTTCTTTTTAGTCAAGATGTATTTACTCAAAGTTTAGACAGAAAACATAAAAATAAATACATAAGTATAACATATTACAAAAATATTATCATTACATATCAATGATTTATAAATGTTTAAAATAAAAACGCATAGGTACACGCTTTACTATAATACATAAATATTGTATATCAAATTATGACATAATTGGTGTTTATACTTGCATACTTACTATAAATTTAACATTTTGCAGAATTCCAATCACTGCTTATTAGTTATTACACATACACACTAACATTATTACCATACAGGTTGTTATGTGCAGTTTGAGAGATTTCTTCTAGCATAGTAGGAGTATATGGTATAATAAGTATGGTAATATCAGGCTGATTCAGACAATTTCAATATTATTTAGTATCTGTTGAGAGTCTAAGATGGCAGCTACAATATAAAATTGATTCACAAATCTATTTCTAACAAAATTACTGAGTTAAATATTATACTGTCTGACATCTCTGAAATATGGCTATTGTATATTTTATAATGATTAGAATGTGCAATAAAGGATTTGATACCTACTTCTTGCCAGCTATAATAAGATTAATGGGTGCACTACTTTATAATAATAATACTACATGACACCTAGCACAGCAGTTCAGATTAATCTCATAGCAGTAGTTTGAAGAAACTTAAAAATCTAAACCTCGATTATATTTTTGTTAATAAAGGCTACAGGACCAATAGGACTGAATTATTACAATAATATATATTCTATAATCATAAGTTCACCAGTATTCACAGATTTTTAGGGCACTGACATCCCTCTTTTTTAACTAAACTGTCCAGAAGAATCCCAAAATCTTAACATGTATTGTAGTCTACAATATTATTGTTACAATTCCATAAAGTTCAGTAGATAATATTATTTAGTCACTCCATATGACAACACCCCACCACATGCTGTGGAAGTGGAATAAATTAGCAAGTTTTCAGTATGTATGGCAGGTTAAAACATAAGGAAACTTATTTAGTATCTTGTAAAATGGTTGAGCAAATTTGGAATTAAATGAATAAATCTTATACTAGGGGTAAAACTATATAAAAACAAATTTACCAACTATCAGTCTTTTAAATTGATGTTGATTATCAACCTTGTGGCAATTTATCTCTCAAAAGTTTACAAAAAATAAAACAATAAAAAATGTAAGTAAGAAGACCATTGCTTAGTACTAGCATCTATTGTCAAGTGATATTATTCTTAAAGGCGTTATTAATAGATGCATAGGTTTTCATTAGGTTAATTAGTAGCAATGTAAAAAAAAATTTGATACATAATTCCAATAGTTGATTGTTACATAACTTACTACATTACATTTAAGACCTATATACAAACACATCTTAGTACAGTTACTTATAATGCATCTTAAGACTGTTACCAAATTACCTTTCGATTTCAGCTCATATTCATAAGATTAGTGTCATATTATTATCACTAATGTCTACCATGTACCTGCATATACATTACCTACTCAATATTATAATTATTACAGTGGAGGACATTACTATATATATATTTCTTACATTGTGTATAACAGGAAATTACTTAAAATAAACAAATTAGAATCAGTACTACCAAACTTTCCTTACTTTTAGTAAAAACATAACTTTCTCCTTACGAATAAAATTGAAGAACTTAAATAACTAAGTATATACTGATTATATAAAGGCCTCAATATTTGGTTTATCATGAATAATCAATATTAGCTAGGTGTGTGTTATATTATATACAGTTTTAGTATAACATATTTATAAACAGATCAAATTTGTTTACAAGCTTGTAACTTATGTTGCTCTTGTATCTTATTACTTTTGTAAACTTTTGAGGTGAACCATCCCTTAAAATAAAGTAAGGGTTACATTGTAATTTTTACTCATAACTTGATTCAGGTCAAATAAGAGCAGCAGTTGAGTAAGCTTGGAAAAGTAATTATTATTTCATAAAATTTTACAGTATAAAGAAATGAAAACAAAAATTCTAATCTAAATCTAATGTAATATTTACATGGTTACACCTCAATCAAGTCATGGCAAATTTTAAATAATGGTGGGTGGGTTACCAATATAACCATTGCAATTTACACTTTTCTACACTCTCTCTTGCTTGGGTGGTGACATATCTTCAGTACCATTGGCTACACTTTGATGGTACAGCTTCAACAATTCCATGGCATCTTGAGCTTGACGTTTTTCAAGCAATATTCTATAAAGAAAATAATATAGTAAATACATATCTTTTCTAATTTCTTGTGTTGAATCAATGGACAAGTTGGTGACTATTTTATGCATGATCAAAAGTACCTAGGTATGTACTTACAAAAGTACATCCAAACCAATTACCTATGCCATTTTAGTAAAGTATAAAAACTTCATTGATCTTGGTTCAATTTGAAATATCTACCCAGTAGGTATAATTAAAAATCTACATAAGCATTCCTCATCATATGAATAATAATAATTATATTATAATAAATTACCTTCCAGATGCTTCTTTGATGTGCTCCAAAATAATTCTATTGTCTCTATCAGTAACAATGTCTGCTAGGCTATCTGGATCCATATCTGACAACAATTCCAAATCTTGACCCCCAAGAAGTGAGATGTGGCACAAATTGTGTTGGAGACGACCTACCAAATTCGCCACTTGCCCTTTATCACCTAGGGCGATGTCATCCGTCTGATCCAAAGAAACTTGACACTTTGGCATATTTGGAGCCCATTTTTCAAGACCATGTAAAATCATTAGAGAAGTATCGGGGTCCAAAGTAGAAAAATATTCTTCGTCATCCACTTCAGTGCCATCGGACTCTAGAACAACTGTTAAATTTTCCGAAGGCAGTCCTAATTTTTCTGGCACTTTTGCGAGCAGATCTTCAAGGGATGAGGCCACTATTCCTTTCTTTTTGTCTCGATTCACATCACATATTTTGTATGGTTTGTTAATATCGTGCTCCATTTTTGGTGGGTACCTAATGAATTAGTTTCTCTAGTTTGAAATGCAAATGACGCACTCGGTTCTGTTTGTTCAATAACCCGGCACAGAGTACAAAAAAATTGCAACGTTCGCAGTTCCCAGTACACTAATGAGTAATTCGAGAATCCCGTAGAGTGAACTGTGAACCTGACTGACCGAAAAACGAAGTGGTCGATTTGACGTTTTCGTCTTTATATTGCCAGAGTTAAAATATTTACCCGAAGTTTTCAGTAATTATTTTGCATTTAACAAAAGTTTTTTTATATGAATAAAAATAAACTCAATATTTTTATATCAACGACTGCCTCCAACAAGCTCCTGATTAAGACTCCCGTCCAGCCTTGCCGCTCACGCGGCTCACGGCGGCGTGGTGCATAATTATTATCATGAATCATGAATTCATGATGTGACAGTCACATCGTCACAGTGTCCCGCCGGTTCGTCCGGACGAACCGTCGGGTGCGAACGAACGTCTATTCTAAGATTAAATATAGATAAGTAGCTAGATATTTAACCCGTCTGTTCTGTTCTGTATCTAGCGACTGGGTTTGTAAAATATGCAAGGGCCAAGCTACTTACCTACATTTTTGTAACAATATCAATTTACATACAGAATAAAGGAGCATGGCATGAGCAACAGATTATAATATCATAATTATTATATTTTATTTCTTGATTTAAAATTAATCATCATTTATTTTACGTGAATAATAGTTTAAAATGTTAAATTTTATGAACTTTTTATCTAACTGTAATTTGGATATTTTTTCGATTAAGTACTGTCCGATCCCTTAGTACTTATAATTATACAAATTTTGCCCGTTTAATACCTACGGATCTATCTAGTACCCAACAGTTCGGTTTAGGTACCGAACTAATTATTGTTTATGTTCAGTCAACAAAGTTTTGTGCATATTATGAACTTCATGGATGGCTTAAAATGGCTTTTATAAAATACTAATTACTGTATGAACTCTCAAATGAATGCCACGGGCCAGGTAGGCAGGTATACAAGGGCGGGCGGTCGCGGGGTCACATTCGGTCACAGCGCGGCGCGACGGGCGAGGATCAATATAGTCTCTCCTCCCCTTCAACTTACCCCTTATTATTCTGTACTAGAATGCAATTTGCAACATATACGGCTCGGTAGTTAGTTCTGTACCTACAGTGGCGGCGTAAGACCTAAATTTTATGTGGGCAAAATTCATTTTGCGGGGCCCTCTGCCAGCGCAAGATTTGCATAATTTTTCGGGGCGCGAGGCCCCCTGGGTCGCGAGGCCGTAGGCGGTGGCCCACGTCGCCCACGCCTTACGCCGCCACTGTGTACCTACATACTTAGGCAGGCACGATACCCAGTAATTTTTGTTCCGTTGGATCATATCTACAAACTGGATAAAAAGCTATAAAAGCCGATAATAAATAGGTCATACCATCTGTTCATAGGTCTACTGCAGTCTGCATGCGTTGCAATAGCACTGTTTATTTATTTTTTAAACCAGGAACCTCCACGGGCGGCATAACAATTTCATCATAATTGGATGGTTAGTTCTACCAACCAACTTCGCGTAGAGGACAAACAGACAAACATGAAACAGAAATTACGGTTTCTTTTCGAGTGTCGTGAGTGAGAGACAGTCTCTGTTTGTTTTATGACTGATGAAGTCGCGTCAGGGTGAGTACGTACTCTACTGGTCTGGGATCCATTAATTCGGGTTGCTTGCTGGCTCGCTTATGTATGCTCTTTCAGCCCCGCCATGATTCTGACGGGTACTTTGGCACCGTGCGCTTTTGTGGGTCGATTTTGATGAAATAAACGCCAAATATTAATTTTGAAGTAAGTACCTACCTAGATTTTAAATCCAATCAGTGGTTATTGATGATCGTGATGCGAGCACAAACAAACACACAAACACCAGACAATAGTTATTTGTTATACAAGAGTGCAAAGTTGCTTTTTAACCGCGTGCTCAATTTTGATGACCGAGCAAGCGAAGGATTCAAAAATTGAATCACGAGCGGAGCGAGTGATTCAAAAATTAGAATCCTGAGCGTCAGCGAGGGAATTAAAAGAGCACAAGGTGAAAAACCTTTGCACTCGAGTGCAACACGTAACTTTTCATCCCACCTCAGCGAGGAAATGATGAATGACAAGATACTTTTATTTCAGTTTAGGTATTAAATAATATATGATAGGTAAGTTTTACAGAATATTCTTTAAATTATAACAAATAATACTAGGTATATAATAATATACCTAGGTATAAAATAATTAAGAGAAATTGAAAGTAACGTTGCTACAATTACTTGAGTGTAATATTTTTGTAAGGTATTGTAATGTTGGTGTTAGTGACTTAAAAAAGTACACAAAGTACAAGTTCCGATAGGCTTGTTGAAAAAATATCGATACATCGATATATCGATATTATTTTTATAATATATCGATATTTTTGAGCGATATTTAATATTTCGATATATCGATGCATCGATATAAAATTCAAAGTATCGAAAAGGTATAAAAATCTATATTTTTTACAGACCAATAAACATTTATAAGTTTTAAGATTATAAAATCCCAAAAAGGAATACTTTTTATATACTAAAATCTTTTTAACAAATTATATTTCATGTATTTTTTGTTTTTGGTCGACTTGATTTGTTGTTTTATAATTTGGTTTTAAAGTTATATCGCCCATATATCGATATTTGAAAATATCAGTATCGATACTGATATTTTCAAAAAATATCGATACGATATATATCGATACTTTGTTGCGTTTAGACTCGGAACCTAGGGATGGTTCCAAGTCTGAGTTTTTAACAAATTAAAAAAAAGTTGTATGATAAATTCGGCGCCAGGGGGGGTGATAAAAGCACGATGTTATAAATTCAATTTACTTTGTCTCTCTAGAGGATAAAAACGACTTTTGCACTCAGATATCGAAGAGTAAAAATACTCTTTCCGAGATGGTGTGATGAAAAAACTATTGTTACATGATTGACGGCCTGTAATTAACCTCCGAATAAGATCCCGTAAAATTGTTTGGCAGATAATTTCATACAAATGTTTCAAATTTTAAATTAATCTGGTGGTTAGCGGCTATCCAGAGGCGGTAGGTAAAACCAGCCCTCAGTATTACTATTTTTTTTAATCTAATAGAATGTATCGCATCCCCCCACGTCATGCTCACAAACAGGTGCTGTCCGGGGCTGGTCAGCTCTTACTTACTATAACAATATTATTTTAACAACTAAGAGAAGAAGAAGAATATTTTTATGTTTTTTTATTTATCGAATAGGATTTTTTTATGCAAACTACACTATTCTCAAAATCTCAACGGCTGTCCAAAACAAGATTGTAAATAAAACATTATATCCAAAAATTTTTTAATGCAGTGTATGGATTTTCTTGCCAGCTCTTCTCCATAAGATCCTGTAGTTTCACTTTTCAAAAGTACCTATTGATGGGGTCTAACTGAAATAAAACATTTGATATTTGAAAAACAAAATGAAAGTTTAGCAAAATCGTGTACTTATTTTTTTTTTTTTTTTTTTTTTTTTTTTTTTTTTTTTTTTTTTTGTAATCTTAGCATGGAAAATGCTTAAAAAACACAAAAAGATCGTGTACTTATTGTTAAAACCATTGTATGTGCGCCTGTAGAATGAACATACACTAGTAGCTCTTAACTTGTGCGTATTATTGACAGTATTAGATTTAAGAAAATATTTATAGTTTTCAAGTAATAGCGTTTATTGAAAACCAGAAAAAATATCGCAACGCCTAAATGAGAAAACTTATAAGCTACTGGAAACCGTATGTGGTCCTTCTCGATTATCTCTTATTTTATGTATATTTTCATGTAGATACGTACTTAGTGGTTAAGTGAAAAGTAAAGTTGTGTCACATAGTTCATTTTCGAAGAAAGTAAGCAACAAGTGGCTTGTATTAACATCTGCATTATTAAAAACAGAGGATTGTAGGTCTCGACAACAAACGACGCATCTGCAATGCTAAAATAAACATAGCTTCTGAGTCCGTACCAGTAAGCTATACACTATACAGGCATACCGACCCACATTATTAAATTATATTAAATTTTTACTAGGGCCCGTACCCCGGCTTCACACGGAGCGATATCCTCCACAAGTGTGCCTAATGCATACATTGTTTTAGCTGTCTAAAACCATCTTCTTTGAAACCGGTTTGGCGCATATCGGTTAGATTGTTTCAAAGTCTAGGTTTATATCATACCCTTTTCAAGTTGAAACAACAAATTACGCCATTTTGGCACACTATTATGTGTTTCGTAATGATTTCATAGTAGAAACTGTCAGTGTCAACTTCGGAATGTCAAACGCATGCCGTTACGGCTGATTATCAGTTTCATTTATATTGATGTATTGGTAAAACTATCAACTTGACAGCTGTCATGTACCGCCGGTACAAATTTAGGCTGAGTTGTATGGGCTTTTGATGACCTCCTCCAGGTCATTGTCAAATTAATACGAACTTTGTTTATAGGTAATATTTCACAGAATTGTTGGAATATGGGTAGGTAATAGTATTTATATAAGAGATTTTTTATTCAATAGGCTGTTTCAAACATTTTTTTGTGAAATGAAAAATGGTGTGTGAAAAAGTTAACTTATATTTTTTCGAAATATGGGGAATATTTATTTATTTATGTACACGCTGAACCAAATATTTCATATTCCAATATTAAAAAAAAAATAGGTACACATAGATGTCCAATGCTTTTTGGCATAGAGATTTGTATTGAAATTAGCCGTCAAATCAAAATATTTTCTAGAAAAAAGAGATGGTACTTATTTATTCCGTAGCTAACAATTTTCGGAACAATTTAGGTACAACTAGAAGTTCGCTGGGGTTATATTTTTTAATAACAGTGTAGCAGAGGAGCTATTTGCAGGTGGGGTGGCGGGTGGTCTCAGCGGTGTACTGTAAAGTCTCGTCGACACGGTACCTGCATCAACGGAATATCTCACTAGCATGTCCGGATTTTGTCATTTCAAACTAGATACTTTGACGTACACACTCAGGATAATAACCGCTTTTCTGTTACACTGATAGTTCCTGCTCTATGCTTACTTAGAATTATGTAGTGTGGAGGTACACATATCAGAATATTGTGTATCTCCACACTACAAAATTCTCCACTGCAAAAAAAAAAAATAGGTATTGCTGGTATATACCTATTGAAGAATAAGGTTGATAGATATATCACAGGCAATTTACTTTAAAAAAAGAATCTACTTACTTCGCGAAAGTTTCAGAAGAGACGGTGACATCAGCAATCCTACTTGTGATGTCCTTTGAACAGGTCAAGTGTGTAGCACTTGAAATCTGCGCACATTGAGTATCTTCTTAGATCGAAATAGTTATGTGAATTCCTAGAGGTTTGAGGAAATGATGACTTTTTTATGAAGCTTGAATTTGTTATGTTAGATATACATATTCCAAGAAAAAATGGTTAAATAACGATTTTTTCTATTTTGTAGGTATTGATTGTAAGCTTTTACAGGATAAATATACAAAATATTGTCTTCGTTTGCTCTCTTGCTTCAGAATTCTAAAACATAGATCCACTTCACACTTGTATAACATAGTTGAGTTTAAGCTACAACTTGTATTCTTTTATGTGCAACTAGCCTTCGGCTGCAGCCAACGTAACCTTTCAGCTCAGTATCCAGGTCAAGGTCGCACATGTGACCCCAGGTTCCCACGGGCGCATTACAGCGGCCACCTAAGTGGCAAAATTTGTGCCTGGATATCACAAAAGCATAGATAACTTAAATCATTATGGACCCTGTTCGTATCGGTTTCAGATGTAATTTTTACACCTGAAACCGATACAGGGTCCATAATGATTTAAGTTATCTATAGTCCACATTTATAAAACATTATGGAATGCAATAAAGTATTGAATATTGAACTGAATTTAGTAAATTGAGATTAATAATTATTACCTATGAAAAAGAAAAGCTTGTTATACACTGTTGACAGTATAACTTTGATATCAGTGTACCTACTCGTAGGTACTTTATCACAAGCAAACTTAGCAAATTGTAATTAAAGCTATTTAGCGAAATAGGTTGACGCGAGACGCAGTAATTAATCTTTGTTATACATGCCCTTGACGGGTCTTGGCAGATTGTAGTAAATTATAGCCAGTCATTTATATATCCATTGTTTTTTTTAATAAAGATACAACACATTTAAAACCACCGGCATAAACACTCGTAATATACCTTCACGTTTTCTTATGTTGTATTAAGTTCTAACAATAAAATTAAAGAAACATATCGTCGACAGCGACATCCAACCAATTGTGAAAATGTGCGACATCAGTCATCATCTGTGTGGAAGGAAATAAGTGCGACTGGTTTTGTCGGTACACTTTTGTGAAACTGCTACTGCACTTATGACCCCTGACGGCACTTAGTACTGTACGTGTTGTATTAGGAAGTTCCTTTAGGCGTTCAATCTTAATATTACTTTACATGTGTAGATAAGATGGCAAAATTTACGGGAGCAAAATAATTTTGTTCCCTTAAGTATACTTTGTAGTAATGATTGATTGAAACAGTCAAAATATAGTACCAATAAATATTATATCGAAAGTTGTAAGTAGCTACTTTGGAGTATTTTACAGTAGTTCAGCCGCATTGTAAGAAAGACATGCGACAATCTAGAGTCTAGAGTAACTTATTGTCACTGGCGAAGTAAGGAAAGAAAGGACAACTCTTTCTATCATTCACGATGCTGTCCAGGCTTCGGGTAACCGAAACGATTTACATAAAACAAATTTATAAATTTATTTTATTTTATATGTCAGCCTATTTCTACCAGACAACCTTTGAGTAAGGCAGATACGATAAAACTATTGCACCAATAGAGCATGGGTGACAGATAATGGGCTTAGACTATTGCCTAAATATTTATTATATTCTGTATATCTAAAAGAATGTAATGCCCATTTTAGTACTTACTCTGTTATTCCGTTTCTGTCGAAGAAGGCAGAAGGTAGAAACTGAGCCTCAACATATTTCCCATTCATCACTAGCACATATTTTCAAACGTTAATTTAATGGATGAAAGATCAAATGTTTAGATGACTAAAATGTAAGATCATAAAAGTAATGAGCCATACAAAGGAAGAAAAGCTAACAATTGTAATTAAAAAGCCCGATATCTTTATATTCAAAATCATTAAAGTAGGTACCGATACCAAAGTGGGTCAACTTAACAGGGTAGAACTGGTAGAAGCCGGTGGAGCGGGAAGTTGCGGCCGATGCTGCGCTTTGGAGAACTTTAGCCTGGCATTGGGAAAATTGTATCTACTTAGTGTTACGATGTTAATTCGAAAGTTTTCCTATATTACTGTAGGGATAGGTCGTAAAGGTAATAATTCAAAGAAAACGTAGTATTTTAATAATTATGATAATATGAATATTTCTCCTGATTTGTAAGTCTACATGAAGGAAAATAAATTTTAGGATTTACGCTCCTCTGAAAGGCACTAGATTTTTTTGAGGCTCACTCGCAGTCTGCCAATTGTCTTTATAGCCAGTATACTATAACTTAATTTCTAAGATAATGTAAACTTAAATGAAAACTTTCCAAGTTGGAAGTAAATATACGTTTTACAAGGACGAGGTACTACTGATTTAGTATAAGGTATCGTAGTTATACATAAAGTTAGCAGTGTGCAAGAGCATACAACAATTAACAAGTTGACACGTTTCGTTTTTCTGACGCTTGTGGATAAGTGGATATAAAACCGCGCCTACATTGCAACAATAAACATTTCATTGCTTGTAAGTACTTCACCTTAAAATTAACTAATAATTATATACGTACGTACCCGGGGTCGGTACAGTTATTAGTTTACTTGTAATTATAATTATACTTTATAAATTCATAGATCTTAGAGTTAAGCACGTAATGCTTCATAGGCGCCTGCTACGTCCGTAGGCGCCTGCTACGTCCATAGGCGCCTGCTACGTCCGTAGGCGCCTGCTACGTCGGTAGGCGACTGCTACGCCCGTAGGCGCCTGCTACGTCCGTAGGCGCCCGCTACTTTCGTAGTCGCTGCTTAACGAGTCTATACTACATATACATTTTGAAAAATCTCCCGTGACGGGAGGGGAGGCGTCGGTGATCGCAAAATAGACGCTATTAAATTATAGGTATTAAAATGATAAATAAAACTACAATTTAAGATTTTTATTTATTAAAAGACACATTATATAAAATCATCTCACACGCAATAAAACTAATATAAAATAATCTAGGTTTAAAAAAATTATGTTTGTATGTCGTACTTAAATGCACTTAAAAAATGCAGCAAGCAAGTGGTGAGGTTTTCATAACACTCCACGTACCGGCTGCATTTTTAACATAATACGCCTACACACAAATAAAGCAAGTATTTGCAAACGTACCTACATGATACAATGGAATATCTATTATGTAACGCTAGAAGAAAGTCTTCTATTTAATAGTTTGTCTGTGATGTATATGAACTAATGATATAACACATGGGAACATTTATTCGAAATACTGTACACGACAAGTACCTACATTACATTAAATACATATATTACGATATCATTAATATAAATAGATGAAATTATTTACTTTTTGGTAATTTCGATAGAGAACTTTTTGAACATAAGTACCTACTATGAATTTGTTTTCAAAGCACGATAAAGTTTGGCGAGCCGCAACAGACTTGCATATTCGGCAAGTTAGTATACAGATCTATGGTAACATTTTGTCTTAGTTTATTAATGTAACATACCTTAATACCATAATGTAGTGTTTACCGCACATTTTCGATCACTTTTATAATTTTTAATCATTATCCTAGTCTGAAGGGTGGAAAACCACACATTAAATGCGAAAATGGATCGGCAACATGCGCGACTGATAGATTTGATCGAGTGCCAACAAATAATCGGGTCAAGCCGACCTGAGCACTAAGATATACTTAGCTAGTCGCGCTCACACTTATCTACTCATCAAGTTTAAAAATACAATAACAGCTTCGTAGAAATATTTATATTACAACTTATGCTTTTACAAAGGTAACTTGGTATGAAACGAGCAGCACGAGCTCGTAATATGAAATGGCTTCGTTTTATATTACGAAGAATGTTGTTGTCCTAGAAATTTATAATAGATAAGATACTAATGAAGTATCTAATTTAGGTAGAAGATGTAATACCACACAGAGATAATAATGGTGCGGTCGCACGAATCTTTTGTTAATTAACAAAGTGTCACCAACAGTCACAGTGGTGGCATTTACTCGTAGATAACTTTGAGAAACACTTTTTAAGGTCGTACTTTTTAATTTCGAAGCCTTTTGGATCTATCACTTATAGATGGGGTGAGGCTCTCTCGGGTGGAGAGAAAATTTTTCAGTGGCAATGAAATCTTTACGAAACAGACAAAATGGATTGGAATTCGCCAGAATCGGTGACCGCCTTCGACGCCTTATATGTTTACGTAACCCAAGTACTCAGCATGAGAGATTCATTTGGCATATGCTGACTAGGTTTCGATGCTAATTGTTTATTGCACTGAGAGAGCGAGTATGGCAGCATCTCAAGTAGGTAGGTACACGCCCTCTATTTAGTGCAATTAGTTTAGCCAGATTTAGAGCACGATATAGTTAGCTATTTAATAGATCCATACAATAAAATATTTACGAATACCTATCATGAATAAGAAGAAAGTCTGTTTATCAGTATAATCCCGATGAATTCGTTCTAAAATGTGTGACATGAAAGTGTATTCGATTTTCTATAGTAGTATATAGTAGTACCCACGATGAACAAACAAATGTGAAAAATGAAAAGTGACGCACTTTTCACATTTGACCATTGCACCAACTTACTATGTAAAATAAAATTGTTGACATTGTAAAGTCACTTTGTTTGTAGGATCACGAAAATATAAACCGATATATTAATTAGATGGTAAAATTTGAGCAAGCTTCCGGTTTAATCGGTGTATAGGCCTTCGTACAAGGAGCGTGGCATGTGCTCAGCGAGCAAGGACTTGAGCTTCTCCCGGGGGGAGACAGGGGTGTAGCGGGCGAGGGGGAATGTGCGTGTCACTCCATCACTCAGCGCACGTGTAACGGCGGTCAGGTCGGCATCCTAGAGGAAAATTACAACTCATTAGCTATCGTGCCATATCTGGTATGTTTGAACCACTGAACTACTTACTAACGAAGCGTAAGGAATAAAATCTGTTAACCAGTGATGTAAAAATATCACAGAACGTTGTTACATCAACATTTTATAGGTACCTGTGTTTTATTTTAGATTTGGTTACTACCCATTACAATGTTACTCTTCGCTAGAGAGGCGCACTTTGTCATTATTTTATATAATTTGTTACGTCTATTTCCGAAATAGAATGTCTTAAATGTCATTAAAATAATGTACTAATGTTAGGCGTATTGTGGGGTTGCTGCTACAAAACTTTTGTTTAGTTTGTTATTTTTTTGAGACCTTGCCTTGCTTTTGGTTGATAGAACGTAATTAGTAAATTGTTTTATTTCCACGGTCATAGCAAATTACATCCATAATCATCATTTATATCCAGTTTCTATTTGATTTTGTGTTTGCTTTACAGTAGTTAGTTATAAGTAAGGCAGTAAAATAAGTGAAGCCCGATAAATTTATTTTACGAATAATCAGAAACACAAAAAGTATTAAAAAAACGTTTCAATGTAAGTGATATTGACTGACTTTAGAACGCAACAACGAAAGTCTTGACAACTAAAAGTTAGAATACTGCCAGGCTCTACGAAGTTAGGAACGCCTGGGGATTAAAACAATTTGTAGAGTTGCTTCAGTAATGAATCAACCGACAAGATCGGAAGCGAACTTTAAAATAAAACAAAACTCGGCTGAAGGTCAAGAAGAAGATATGAGAGCGGCATGGATCGCAAGACATTCTATCCCTAGAAGATTCGAAGGGGAAGTACGTGCTTAAAAAGTACTTTTAGTGGTTTGCCTCGGTGAGCGCATAAAAAATTCAGTCTTCTTGAAATTAAAAACATGTTATTCCTATTTTATCATACATTGATATTTAAATATTAGATAAATATTTGCGTGTTATACTTAGGTACGTAATGTAGGTACAAAAATACAAAATACAAAACTAGGTCCAACAAAACATGGAGGTAAAAATGAGACGGTATCAATATTTTGTGTTTATCGTAAAAGGAAATTATGTTTACGCAGCGTTGTATGTATGGCATCCATATACTTGTATATTTATGTGTGTAGGTAATATTGAAGCGTTTTCGTGTTGGTGCGAGTGGGAATACGAGTAAAGCTATAAATAAGTTTAAATTAAGCGTAGTCACGTTGTTCGTACTTACAGCGCTTTTAGTGTACTTTTCGAGGCTTCGCAGGGCGGTTTCAAAGTAGTCTTCACCATATGCACCCTTTTGTTCGTCGCTAAGTCTCTTCCACATATCGCGGGCTTGTTCCAGAAGTTTCTCCTCGGAAAGCCACGCACTGCCAGTTGTGTATTCACCAGCCGCAACTACCACCTGGCAACCAAAGAACTTATTTTCTTGACATCGCACAGTGATTCCCCTAGAACAAGCTAGGTGGACAAAAATATATTCTTGTATATATTACTTTCTTTGACCATCAACTATAACATTTTATTGTTTTAATCACCGTTAGGTAATATAAATCATTCGATGACTCATCATCACTGACAATCTGTCGAAAATCCGTTATCATGTAATCTTCTTCGTCATGAGTCATGATACTTGGTGGACGGGTATTGAAGGCGGGACAATTAAATTCAGAACTTCTGCTGGTAACGCATCGGTCTGCTTTCTAGAAACATCTCTGAGTGAGTTAATTAGAGGATTGGGTATTGTTGTTTTTCAAAATACTCCATTTTTTAAAAAGCGTACACATGTTCTGAAATAATACATTATCTCATAAATATAAATTATATCTCATTTTAAATCTAAATTATGTAGCTATAACATAAAAAATTTGACTGGATACATCTGGATACAAAGAGTTACATACGATGAAAGTTAAAGAAATATGAAAATTTACATAGTTTTGGAACACTGTGTTTAAATCATTACACAAACACGCAGACTCTACTTGGATTCAAATCAGAAATGAAATATAAAAGTCCCTCTAGAAAAAAATACTTAATAGAAAATACTTTAATAATCACTACTCAGAGATGTCGTCGATAGCACTGCAAAATTGCAAGTAAATTGTTTATGTAAATAATACATGTAGCTTATCACCTACCTTCAACCCATATGACTCCTGAATGTGGAATGTTTGGCGAATTTTTTTACTGGAATCGTGACCTTGGGGGTGTTGTTAATGACATGTAATCATTAATTAGAGGATTAATTAAAGTGACTTTCTCCACCTAGCTTGTTCTAGGTAAATCACTGTGCATCGTTGTAATAATTACTTGCCTTATATTTTTATTTCCAGTAGGTACAGATAGGTAAGTAAATTCGGCCGATATTATGAAACTAAAATTGTGTAGAGAATAAGTTTTGTAGTTCGTTAATGTAAGTAATTAATTGTTACAACCACAGCTGCAATTACGTTTTCGACCGAGAAGATAGTTTGTTTTTACGAATATGTGCGTAGTTACATGCGTGTCAATCGGAAGCACGGCCAATTTAATTGATATCACACTGGCATTCGATAAATATTGGTACGCTTGTTTGACAGACATTCCGTATTTATACGATGGACGCTTACGTTATGTAGTAACCACTTACGTAGGTGGGTTATGTAACGTGAAGGTAATGGTTAAAACAATTTGCATGTTCGTAAGATGATGACGACGGTAGATCTAAATATAGTTCAAACATAAACGGTACAAATGTACGAACTGTAATGTAAACAACCAATTAATCTTAGATTCTAGTATAATATTTTATGTTTGTCAAAAAAACAAACATTTTCAGTAGGTACTATTTTACTGTTATAAATATTTACGCAAATAACGATAAACCAATTATTTAGTCACTGAAGATTAATTAACGCGATATTAAGTTTGCTCTCGACAGAGTGGGTGTTCGCAGTAATTGACTCCCGTTTTACATAGCCTTAAATATCAGTAAGATGTATACATAGGTATACATCTTACTGATATTTATTTAAAACAGTTCGGATAAAAGTAAAAACCAGACTTCTACGTCATCAATTTTATATATATGCCTTCTATATTTGAAGTATCTTCAGAGGTGAATCAGTAATCGTGGAAATAAAAATATTGCACTTGACGTCAAGAGCAAAATTATTTGGTGCGTCAAACACTTAATATTTTTTAGACGTAGGTATTAATATGAGAGTGATGGTTGTAAAAATAAATATTAAAACAAAAAAGTTGTACCTAACGCTCAAAAAATTACAAGTGCCACAATGTAAACTAAACACATGTAAGTTATGTAAGTACCTATAAATTATTTTGATGGCAGTCACTTTGTGTCAAATACAGATTTTCAGCCAAATCTACTGAAAGCCGAGCCCAACAACTAACATAGCTGATTTCAGATGTATTCGATTGAATTGTAATGAAAATGTAATATAAATCGTCCGTTAAACACATAATCGTATCATATAATCGTCAGATAATACATACAAGAACAAACTGACTTTTTGACTAAAAGATGGATGTTTATCATAACAGACATCTCAAACTGCTGGTTTTAAAACCTTTAAAATCTAGCAGGAATCAACATATTGGAATGGCAAGAAGATCGTGAAAAATAAGATTGACTTGGATAACGGCGGTGCCGTAGTCGGCCGGCACGACGCGTGTAGACGAGTTATAAAAATTCAATCACATAAAATGTTTGAGCTGATGTTTGCTGTAAGTGCGCTGCTTATTGATATGATATTCTTGCCCCCTCATAACTCAATGCCTGTTCCTACATTATCCGAATTTGTTAATATATATTGTAAATTACAAGAAAGTTCATCACGTAGAATCATTTACATTGATGAGTAAATCGCCGTGCTCTAAAAGTCTAAAGGACAAGGTTGGTAATATATCATGCTATACATAAGACATATTACTTGTCATAACAATCTTTCTATTAATTTCCTAGCGTTTTACCAACCATGTTGGGATCGGCCTCCAGTCTAACCAGATGCGGCTGAATAACAGTAGTTTTCCATTTTCTAGGAAATACCTACCGAAGGATAGACTGGTGGTCAGACTTTTTGAACTTCTGACTACATCACTAACGATTGTCATAGATTTGCGTGTGACAACTGGGACCGACGGCTTTAGGTGCTCTCCGAGGCACGGAAGGGTCTCGGTGTGTTAAGAATGGTTACCCATCCACAGACTGACTGCGTCCAGCTTAGCTTAATCTTGCAGATTGGTTAATCAGCGCAGTTATAACTTAGCCACGAGCCGTTCATTATTTTCATATCAATCATTATAATAATTATTTACCAACCTTAAAATAAATTGGTTATTGTAACTACAATGGGAACACAATATGATGGAAAAATAAACAAACCTCTTTTATATAAACTGTACCTAGGTACCTACTGCTACTGCTTCGCAATACCCTTACAGGGTCTATGTATGTTTAAGTTGACTCTGTATTTCCTGTAAACTACATAGTGCAATAAATAAATACTCTGTTTGGAGCCATGAGCGTTATATGCCTACAGTAGTATCTTCTGAATAATTTAGCCCTGTTTTGATTAGGTTTTGCTCGCTGCATGAAGGATAACGGCCGCTAAGCTAATTCAAGCGCTCCACTAACTAATCTAATATGTTCGGTAGGTACCTCATTTGTGATAGTGCGGTTAGGCAACTGAAATATGATGGCACCTAGGCAGAGTTGTGACCTCTTGGCATATATAAAATCTTAATAATATTATACTAGAACTAATTGGTTAGGCAAAGATTGATTAAGGTACGAGCGAAAAAACCGTATAGCTAAAAGAACAAAGAATCTCTGCGACAATTTTTAAACGGGATCTCTGTGCCCAGTGATTAATCAAAATTTCTTTCAGAGACAGTGGTTTTATTGTCTAGCTGGGCTTTTCGGGACTATTCCGGATTTGGCGATCATCTAAGTATTTAGCAGGATTGAGTAAATCTATTTTTTCACATTTAGGGCGAAATTGATAATTTATTAAATAAAATAAGATTACAAAATACAGCAGTCCGCCATGTTAAGTTAAAGTCTTAATTGTTCCTGAACTTCGTAGAAGTGAGAGGCAAAACAGAGAGAGCAACTAGACAATAGTGAGCATAAAATTTTGGTTGCCTTTGTTGTTTGGTATCCGGTGTTCACAAATAGATTCAATATTTGTCAAAGCTGGATTTTCTTGAAGTTCACTTTGTGGCTAGAGTCTAACCGTTCGACTCTCACAATGATATTGCTTTTAACTGCAATATATACCTAGTTCTTCGGGGAACGCAGGCGTGATGTTATGTTTATTAATAAATTCTTTCACCACATCATTATGCTAAGTTGTATACAGGATGGCGATCTAATTACCTGCACTGCTTTAACCTAGTATTGTATAGGTACATATAACATGTTAGACATAATTTATAATTTGCATCTTTATGCAGTCCCGTGATAAATTTATGTAGTAAATTTTTACAAAATGCTATGCATCACCGCCGTACATTGCCTTACGCGGCAGCAGACACTCGCTTTTTATGTACTTGCTATCTCTGGATAGATAAATATCTAGTATTAGATACAATAAGTCCATCGTCCGCGCTATGTCTTTGCATATAAAATTAAGGGGATCGTGAAAATCATAAAATAAGTATCGTGGTCTGATTCACCTGCTAGAAGGATGCAGGTAATTAATTCGCCATCCTGTATATACGTAATTTTTGTGTTACTTACGCAATCAACGCCTCGCGGCTTGAGTTCACGTCGCAGACAAGCGGCGAGCGCGTCGAGGGCAGCGAGCGAGGCAGCGTGCACGCCTCGCACCGGCGCCGCCACATGCGTCAGGATGGAGGAGGCCAGCACTATGCGACCGCGGGCGCGCCTCACCAGCGGCAGCATCACCTGCACTAGCCGGGCTGGACCTAGGCAAACGGAATTCGTATCGTGTGTATAAAATCTTATATCGTTTCGTATGGAGTTAATAGAAAGCTGTCTCCAGCTGACTAATAAGTATAAGTTATTGCAGTTAAAAACAAGTTAATTTCGACCTAAACGAGATGTTGAACTTCCGCTTGATTATCAAGACTAAGGCTAAAGTGAGGTTTCCGTATGTCAAATTGTCATACAAATTTGAGATACGGAAGCATTACTTTTCGCTTAGCATCCATCATCATATTAGCCTAACTATCTCAAACTAGATGAGAGCCAATTTGAACGGTTAAGTTAAATATCTAGAACACAAAGAAAGCCAAAAAAATACTACTGAATTACGAGCATTTAGACAAGAATGGAGCTAAGCCTGACAACCAGTCTATCCTTCGATTATCGGTATTGCCCAGAAATTGGGTTGCGGGGGTCTGATGGCAGTCGCTTCGTGTAAAATACTGATATTCAGCCGCATCTGGTTAAACTGTAAGCCGGGTCGGGTTGGGTAAAAGGCTAGGAGGATGATGGTGATATAACTTTTTGGTTAAAAATGACAGCCCCAATAATATTATTTACACTATTTACAATAACTGCTCATTCTACACTCGTATCGTTTTATAAAGGAACTTTTAAAACATTTTCACTAACTAACAACTAATGCCATCTAGCGACATTTTCACAGAACAAAAGGATCGTAGCGCCGCGTAGCTCGTAGAACTACTCACCCAGCAAGTTAACGTCCATCGCACGCTTGATGACGGAGAAAGGCACCCATTCTAGTTCGCCAAGCGCACACCAAGATTCGCAGTTGACGATGGCCCAGAGTCCCTGGGCGCCCTCTGGTAGGTGGTCAACGATGTACAGGGACGCCGAGAGTATCTAACATAAAATGTAGAATTTTTAAGTTAGCTCACCATACCTATGTTTCCAGAGTTCACCGCTAGGTTTCGTTCGTTTGTTCGTAATAAGATACCGCCTTAAAATGGTTTAGATAGCATTTTTTTTTATAACAGAGGGGGCAAACGAACATGCGGGTCACCCGATGGTAAGTGACTACCGCCGCCCATGGACATCAGCGACATTGTAGTTGTCACCGATGCGTTGCCGGCCTTTTAAATGTGTGTATGCATATATTTCTATTTTCTATTTGTCATAATTAAAGAGCTATTTCAGATCCGTTCTATAAATATTTTCACTCAACTACTAGACCAACGACGTTGAAGAGTTAATAGGTCGTCAGGTAGGAAATGTGTTTTATAATAATAACATATGACATTGACTTGTGATCCTGTCTTTAAAGATCTATTTACAGAAATAAAAGTAACCATAGGAACCGAATACAAGAATATACATTATAAAGGCTTTCAATTCTTATTTTATAAAACCATTTAAAATAGTAATTTGTTCCCGATGCAAAAACCTTAATATATTATTAGACACAAACAAAATCGCCTGATAGCAAATTGCAAGATAGTCTCGCTCCAAAATTTGGGCAATTAATCTTTTCAAAAGTTGGGAACGTTCCTCGAATCGTAAATATATTTTGAACTCGTGCGTTATCAGAAATCGACGAGAGGGAGGATACGGTGGGTACAAAAAATCTAAATTTAAAAAATGTGCGCCAAATTAGGCCAATGTGTACAACGATTAGAACAGTACAGAACATCGTTGTTAACGTTGTAAAACGTGGGCGGTCGACTCCGACCTCGTGATTGTAACATTTTCTTTTTCGTTGCCAACCTGAATTAATTTAGACTCGAGTACATCCCTAAATTGGGGTTTGCTAGGAGCGGTACACGTACAAAATTAATTTACAAAGACTTTAGCTATGTACTTGTATACCAGCAGCGGCTTATACTATGCGGCCAGAATGGATAGAATTATATACGGAGGTATTGGCTAAGATTTTCATATTTTCTTATTAAACTTATCCAAGAAAATAACTCACAGTTTATCTTAATTTAACAGAGTTTACCTGAGTTTCCGATGTAATGTCAAGTTGGAGAGTATGTAATCTACCAGAGCAGTCTTCTTTGAGCATATCGGCGTCAATATTGCCGGCCTTAGTTTGGAAACCAGCAAACACATGATATCCGAGGTCATCGAGACGTCTGGCGAGAGCATTTCCTAACACGTTGTCACAGCCTGTCACCAGAACTGCTTTCCCCGCAGCGGTTACCTAAACACGATGGACAAATGTCAAATTATTAATAAGTAACTTTATATAATTACTAGCGACCCGAGCGTCACAGTGCTTGCATTTACCGGTGGATTAAAAAAAAAATGACATGGCAGTGTGTAAGCCAGTGTAAGCCTAGGTCATTGGTTCTAAATAAATATTATCAAAATTAGTTCTAGGTAACGGAATAAGTTCCCAAGTGCCAATTTACAACTACAAGTGTAGCCTTATCAGAACTCCGTGATCCCTTTTAATCTTGCTAGTATTGTTTTTATGCCTAGAATAATTACATCTCATCAGGTTACGAACGTTTTGCTATTTATCAGATATAATGGGCGGGCGACGAAATTAAGTTTTCGTCGAAAATAGATGGCGACAGCTTGATTGATGTCCGTTATAATAACAGCTGAGTGAATATTTTATTCAAGCATTTGTTAGTACCTACCTATGCGTGACGCAGTGACGTTCGAGGTTAACTATTTCAGGGTTGCCTGATCGTTAATTCTTAATCTTGTAGTCCTCTCACTGTACAAAGTCACGCACTAATCTTATATTATTATTGTATGCACAGATTACCAAATATGGGTACGAAATGGGTATTCTGTTTACTCGTAGGTGCATCATAATTTTACTCTTCGGTCGAATTGAGAGCAAAGTTGTAGAAGAGCGCTTACATAAAAAGGGCACAGTTCAAGAAAATTCGATGCTTGTACATCTACTACATACGTATAAACATGAGTCATATTTAAATAAATATTGAAAATGTATTTCTACATCAAATTCAGCTTATGCTGAAATATGTTGTTACCAAAATAAAATGATGTTAACAGTTGTTTTCAGAATAAAACGCTAAACTAATAACATAAAAATGGCAAAAATAAAAGATACCTAATGTTTCACAGGCGGCACTGATTTCTTTCATTCATAGATAGTATTTAAAAAAATTGAAAGTTCAAATATAGATTCCCTCATAAAAATATTTGGAGTTAGTAAGAAAACACCATGAATATTTTATGTAGTAGTGTGTCTATTCAGTAAAAACACAACCATTAACCTATTTTAAATCGGACTTTCGAATGGATTGATGACGCAAGTACGGAGGCTGGCACAATGGTACAATTGTTGCAATCTCCTTGGCAATTTATAATGCGACACATTCACACTGACATTTTAGGAGTAATAATACACAATAACTCGAAATATTTATTTTATAAGGTGAAGTCGCGTTTTTATGACATGAGCAAGCTTTAGCTTCGTCTTCAACGATTAACTCTGCTACATTCATACTTTTATAAGACTTCCTTACAATGTGTTCTTATTGAATAAGTACATACGTTTTTAATTAAAAGGATGACTGTATTTAAATGAAAATAGTTTTGAGCGCATTCTTTTAATATACTTTATGTTTTATTCAGTAAGGTCTGTAATTATTACAGCAATAAATATTTATTCACTTATAATTTTTTGTTGGTACTAAGACGTTGACAGCTAAATAAAACATTATTTCGATAATTTTCTTATCGTAGAATTGTGTGACGCCCAATTTCAGCCGTCAAAATCGGGTAACAAATCGTAATTATTTAACTTGTTCGCTTGTAATTTAATCTCATTAAAATTTAATGAAATTAACGCATCGGTTTTTTAGTGGCAAGTGGGTTTTAGTAACAATTATATACGAGGAAAGAACGAGGAAAGAGTTGTATTATCCATTGGAAAGCAGTGTGATTCATATTAGGTACTCTTTAACTTTTTCAGTCAAACGTGCAGTATCTCAATTACAGTATGATTTATGTTTCTGTTGCTGAATGTTTCAATTAGGTACCGTTATTTTTTATTAAACTGTTTATTTGACTTTTATTCCTAAAGAAATTGAGTTACTGTATCCTCCCCCAGAGAGGCTGCGACCTGATTCGATATGCTCTGTTCGGCTCAGGTAGTAATCCCAGATGTTTATTCGTAAAAAGAACGAAGCAAATGTATGTCCCCTTGAGGCGTTGATACTACATTACTTCCCACGTTATGTGTTCGCTTGATTTGTTCAACAATATTTAGTCTAGTCTTAGGTTGTATAGTCTGTTTGAATGTAATGAAAAATAAAAGATTTTGTTTATGGAATTGTTTTAGGTAATAGATGCGATAAAAACAAATGAGTTATTTTATAAAAAACTAGCTTATGCCCGCAACTTCGTCCGCGTAAAAGTCGAAAATGGTTCTAATAGGATTAATTTAAAAATTATTAAATTTTTTACGTTAAACATAAATTAATATGTGAAAATGTTTGAATACTTACAAAATATAACAATCTTTATTATGTTGTAGGGATTTAAACGTTAAAAAAGCATGAAGATAAAATAAAAATTTGATATATTATATATTTTATGAACATTAAGCTCGGTGTTTGATCTGGAGTAAGTTATTATCTATTGTCTATTATCTTTTTACAACGAAATAGAAATACTACACCTGCCACAGTATTTCTTTGTAACAATATTTTTTTCATCCCACCATCTCGGAAAGTGTATTTTTACTCTTCGATATCTGAGTGCAAAAGTCGTTTTTATCCTCTAGAGAGACAAAGTAAATTGAATTTAGAACATCGTGCTTTTACCCCCCTGGCGCCGAATTTATCATACAACTTTTTTTTAATTTGTTAAAAACTCAGACTTGGAACCTTCCCTAGGTTCCGAGTTTAATCGCAACAAAGTATCGATATATGTCGAATCAATATATTTTGAAAATATCAGTATCGATACTGATATTTTTATTTAAAAATATCGATATTATGGGCGATATATCTTAAAAACCAAATTATAAAACTTGTTGTTTCAGTCAAGTCATCAAGTCGACCAAAAACAAAAAATATAATTTGTTAAAAAGATGTTAGTATAAAAAAAGTATTCCTTTTTGGATTTTATAATCTTAAAATTTATAAATGTTTATTGGTCTGTAAAAAATATAGATTTTTATACCTTTTCGATACTTTGAATTTTATATCGATGCATCGATATATCGAAATATTAAATATCGATACATTAAAAAAATGATATCGATATATCGATGTATCGATATTTTTTTAACAAGCCTACCGGAATTTCTTGGTGTACTTTTTTAAGTCACTAACACCAACATTACAATACCTAACAAAAATATTAGACTCAAGTAATTGTAGCAACGTTACTTTCAATTTCTCTTAATTATACCTAGTATTATTTGTTATAATTTAAAGAATAGGTATTCTGTAAAACTTACCTATCATATAGTATACCTAAACTGAAATAAAAGTATCTTGTTTTTTTGGCATTTCCTCGCTGAGGTGGAATGAAAAGTTACGTGTTGCACTCGAGTGCAAAGATTTTTCACCTTGTGCTCTTTTAATTCCCTCGCTGACGCTCAGGATTCTAATTTTTGAATCACTCGCTCCGCTCGTGATTCAATTTTAGAATCCTTCGCTTGCTCGGTCATCAAAATTGAGCACGCGGTTAAAAAGCAACTTTGCACTCTTGTATAACAAATAACTATTTGCTAGAATCAACAGGCTACTCTGTGCGCTTACTCTGGAGCATGCCACATACTCTGCCCGCGGGAGAAGCAGCTTTCCCTCAAATCTACTCCCGCTACCAAGAGTTTGACCTTCAGCTTTGTTTATGGTCATTGTAAAGCAAACGAAGAACGCATTCTCTTGAATTCAAAGGGGTAAAAAATTTAATGAAGTTGATAATGCGAAGTTCCTTGGTGTAATTATTGACAAAAAACTCAATTGGAAAGAACACACAGAAGCCCTAATAAAGAAATTAAGTAAATCTTCTTACGCAATATATAAATTAGTACCCATGCTCAATATCGACGCCCTTCTTACAGCATACCATGGTTTAGTTTCCTCAAATCTTAGATACGGCATTATCTTTTGGGGTAACTCTACGAATAAAGAACTATTTAAAGCCCAGAAGCAATGCATAAGGACTCTGTTCAAACTAAAGGTCACTGATAGCTGTAAACCATATTTCATAAAATATAAAATTTTGACATTACCATCTCTTTATATTTTGGAAACTGCAATGTTTGTTAAATGTAACCATACGGAATTTCCAAGTGTGTCTGATACGGTCGTACGCAATAGACGCGATAACACTAAACTTCGCCTACATTCGTCTAAAACTACTCTAATGAATAACAGCATATTTTGTATGGCCCCAAAAATATATAATAAAATCCCTAAGCCCTGGAAAGAACTTAATAGTAATATGTTAAAAAAACAAATTAAATAATTTACTTGCAAATAAAGCCTACTATAATATTTAGGATTTTCTGTATGACAACATTGATAACTGCTATGACACATTTAAATAAATGATTACACACTGACCTACTGCTAATTGGACCTAATAAAGTAGAATTCATAAAATGCACAAAAGTAATAATATAAGTATACGAAATTTATTTATATAATATGTAACACTAAGAATATTGCATAGCTAAATGGTAAATAAAGGTGCAAATAATAATGTCTGTTCTAATGTATATTGTATAATTTAATAATAAGGCAAAGGCCATTTAGTATTGTAAAAAAAAAAAAATTTTTTTTCTCTGTTCTCTTTAATAATTTGTACGCCATATAGGCATGACTGTCTATTGTATTTTCTTTTTTTGTAACATCTTGCATGCATATGTATGTATACTCATGTTTCAACAAATAAAACCATCTTTATCTTTATCCACATCTTCTAATAATACCTTGTTGAGACATCCATAATTTAACTGACAGTCATCAAAGAAAATTAGTGAATGAAAACCTCAGACAATGAATATTAATAAACAAGAATGAGGTCGACTTGCTTTGACCTTAGGGTAATCGGGCCCAGTTTTATTACCATTATTGGTTCCTAGAACACACGATTTCCTCTTATCAATAATTATATGTATAAATAATCATAACCAGTGTTGGTGTAAATATAGGTAAAGCGGTATTAAACGACTGCTGCTGACACTTGAAGTAGAAGATTTTTCAACTTGGTTTTCTAATCATATACTTACATTTTGAATACTGATGAACTTTAACTTATGTTTAGTAAATCTTCGGAAATTCACTGACTTAAAGGTTATCTGTTGTTTCCATTTGAAGTAGGTCGCAGCGAGTGGTAACACATTTTATGGACTAATAATACCAGGAGTGCACAAATGCGTGTTTCTAGTTCTCGACCAGAACATTGGTGACGCACGAGTTGCTTTATATAATCTGTCTCCACTTAAGGTTGTTTTGGTATTTAATCTTTATCTAGTGGGAGTTGTTCTCCGATACAGCTTCCAACAAAAGGCGCAGTGTGGGTGTTAACGACTCTTTTAGGTCGAATTTCTGTTATCCGATGCTTTATGAATTTTAAATAGGTCTAAGATCTTAACAGTGAGTGCACGTAGTTCTATCTGAATGTGCTTGCTCAGGTTCTCATGTACTCTGCAAGTTTCGGCTGTGCGAATGTAGTAGGATGCTACTCACGGAATGTCTTTACTGAATGGTTCATTATGCTTCGGAGCGGGGTGACCTAGTTTCTACAAATCATTAGTATTATTATTGGTATACAATCTAAAGCGTATACAAATATAGAAAATAAACTTTCTTTATCATCATCACTACATAAAATTAAAGCCATCCCACCGCCGCACTGAGTTTGTTTTTTCGGGCTAATCTTAGAAACTACTACGGGTTTTTAAAAAGTTTTTCAGGTGGGACTCTAGTACAATATCAATATCAAATTAATGAAAGAAGTAGCTTTTACACTCAGTTATATCCTATATAGTAAATAAACCTCAAGCTTGTCGTTACTATGTCCATCTGTTTCAATCATAACATTCCCTGTTGGGTAATGTGATGACTTATTTAACTTTTCCCAAGTATGAAATAGGTGGTTAGGCGGGTTCTATTTACATACAATTAGCTAAAGGTACGTTTAGTTATTTACCCAGACAATTTGTACTAAACTACAGTTATGCTGTTGCACTTTATATTACTGCGGACTATAAATCCATTGATAAATGGAACTTGGTCTTCAATGCAATTTCTATTTCTAGATTTTGCATGGATGTGGTCAAGTGAATGCATGAATAATGTTTGGCACCATTTCATTACAAATACAAGGTGCCAATGAATAAATGCAATTTGTACCTGAACTATTTCAGAATTCAGAACTAAAACAGATTTGTTTCAAGAATATATTAGAACGTATGCTATTTATTAAATAATTTTCTGGGAATCGTAAATTGTTAATACTCGGAAAATGGTGTACGTGAATTCCGTACTACAAACATAACATACCATCACGCCTGTATTCCCCGAAGGGGTAGGCAGAGGCGTACTAATGTACTGTACACCCACATTTCGCCGGTATGTTAAGGTCCCATGTATTAGGGGACGAGCCTATTGCCATCAACCGATCACAAATCCAGACTCCGAGCTGCTACTGGGAATTTCATAGAAAACCCAGTAACACTGCTCGACCCGGGGATCGAACCTAGGACCTCTAGCGTAGCAGTCGCGCTTGGGATTGGGACCACTAGACCAGCGAGGCAGTTCACGAGAATTCCGTACTAGTGTGATGAAAATGGCTCCATCACATCGGTATTGATATTAGAGTCCTATAAATAGTGAGTGTAATTATTCTACGAAATATATAATTACTTATACGAAATAAATTAAGCTCTTTGTGGTGTATTTATATAAACAATGTAAAACGTAATTGTTTATCACTAACAAGGACTCAGTCGCGTAAATTAAATTGTGGTAATTTAAATCGTTGCATGCGGGAGGCTGAGAGCTGCAATATGAATATTCATTGATTTAAATGAGGTTCGGGTTCTACAGATGTTTTCTTTAAGAACCTGGTGCTATGAGCTCCTTCGTACAGGAATTCTGAACTATCTGAAATAATTTGTTGTGAAGACTAGTTGAGATGTAGCTTACAAAACAATTTATAATTAAATTTACAGAGATTTACAGGTGTACACTTCTAAGTAAAATTTACGTACCTACGTCTAATTATTGTGTAAATTAGTTTGGTCTAGTAATACAAAATTGATGTGTTTAAAATTATTTCTATTATAGATTTGTTATTGACACAGGTGAAATTTTAAGTAGGGTGAGCATTTTCGTTACCATAAGATGTAAAACTTGTACCTATTGAAAAAATGGTGGCGCTTTATCTGGAATTAGAATACGCGTTGCTATTTACACGGATTTAATAGGCTATTGGCAAACTGCTCTTTGTACAAGTTTTGGCAAAAAAACCTATTTTTAAAATTAAATACTTTAAAAATAAACATGGCTTTAACTGTTCTTTTCGTAAGTAATAGCGGAAAAAGTAGTGAGTGGGCGGTGAGTGATTGGCGTACGTGTTGACTTCAAACATGAAACTTATTTATTTATATAGCCACCATAAAATGACGGAGCATTACACTGAATTTCTCAGATATATCTATACTAATATTATAGAGCTCAAGAGTTTGTTTGTTTGGTTGAACGCACTTATCTCAGGAACTGCTCGTCCGATTAGAAAAAATCCTTCAGTGTTAGATAGCCTGTTTAACGAGGAAGGCTATAGGCTATATATCATCATGCTACGACTAATAGGAGCTGATTATAAATTAAAAATGTTGCGAAATCGGGGGGAAAAAATCAACTTCTACGGGAACGAAGTCGCGGGCAAAGGCTAGTATTACATTATATTCGGACGTTTTAATCATAATTCGTGCTTATTTACAAATGTTTCTATTGGGTGCGAGAGTCGTAAAATAACAATCGTCAAAACTTTTATGAGTTAAAATATGCTAATTAAATTATATTCCCTCGTCAAGTACTTGTGCACAAACATGAGTCAGTAAATTTGTGCTAAATCCGCAAACGAGCCCAAACTTTGACACAAGCGTCTACATTTGTAAAACATCTGATTACCTGCTTTGAATGTGGCCTTTGGGTACTTTACGAAATATTATTAGTATTTTATTTAATTTTTCAATGATTGTTTAAAGAAATGAATTATGTAGGTTCCTTTCTCAATAGTATCTGAGTGGTTATAGTGTAACTGCAAATATGCTTAATTGCTATTTATGACAATGCTTGCTAGAGACAGTTTTATAGGCCTTCACTAAAATCTTCCTGATAGCTAGTAATAACTCATTCAATTGTTTTACGTTAAGGGTATTACTATTCTTATTAAAAAGTTACTAGTGCACGAAAGTAGCTCACCTGTAAGTTATGGTAGAACCACAGAGAGCCTGTGACGGAGATGGAGAACCAGAGGAAGAGCGTGAATACGGACACGGAGCTGAGGTGCATGGCGTTCAGCAGCGTGGACAGCACCACGGCCAGCGCGTGGCACAGCACTATTGGCAGCGCGCAGCGGTCGATGATGTCCCATGGCACTTCCTGTAAAACATTGTCACTTAAATTTGCATAGTACTTGTCAATGATCGCATGATAGAGGGAGTAGTTTGAGAGAGGTAGGGCACAGCCATTTATGGCTCAAATCTGGAGCAGCCCATCTGGGGAAGTACCTACACCTTACAGAAAACTGCAGCCAAATAACACACTTTATTATGTGTTGTGTTTCTGCAGAGAGTAAGGTCGCCAGAGCTCCTTCTAAGGATGCGCTGCGCTGGCAGTAAGAGGAATATTCCCTCAAACTGTCGGCGCAGTGAATCCTCCATAAACCTCTAAGAGGTTTTTCGGGTCGGCAACGCGCGAGTGATACCCCTGGTGTTGCAAGCGTCCATAGGCTATGGTAACCGTTTACCATCAGGCGGGCCGTATGCTTGTTTGCCACCTTAGTGTTATAAAAAAAATAAACAAAATGAACCACCGATTATAAAAAGTTAGATTCGGAATTATTAACTCTAGGTATTCAATTTGAATTACTTATAAGTAATCGCCATTTACTGTTACTAAAGATTGTGTAAATCTCGCTTATGAATATGAATTGTAAAGCAAAATACATCAGCGAATGTAAGCGTCAAGGCACAAACGCTTTGATCATAAACCTTCAGCTATCATGGCATGACATGGCTTACTCGCAATAACAATAACAGTACCCAACACATACCTTTATATTCTAGTATGAAAATCTAAAGGATTCTATCTTAATACCCTATCAAAAGTCACGGATTGCAAAAGGTACGCTTCAAAATTAACAAGCAGTGATTATATATCAAATAACAGGTATCATAGCATGTAACTCAGTCGAGAGTTGGTACTTGTGTGGCTATTTCTGGATACAAAGTACCCTCTGCAAACGTTAACTATTCGCTGTAAGATACTTTCAAAGTTATATGAAATACGACTGTGACATCATTATATTCTAGGTTATAAAATACTCTCTAATTTCGTCATATTGTTACATTTTGCGACATCTCTAAATAACTGGAGGTCCAATAACTTATTTTCATACTTTATTGCTTATTACGAGTATCTTCAGAATTGTATGTATAGTCCTCAGCTGTGATTGTGCGATGTAGTAAGCATTTAAAAATAAACATTTTTTATATAATTAATCATGACAGTCCGTTCAAAACTAGGGCAAATGTATTTAAGTCACGAAGCTTTTTCACGCTAATTTGAGAGTCAAAGAAAAACTCATGTATTTTGTACACACTGAAAAAGTTAAGATCTTTCTATTCAGTTAGCTAAAAGATGTGCCGTAAGCGTATTAATCGAAAATTAAAATGTGATAATACGTATAAGAATCGTTGAGAGTAATACTTTTTAAGACAAGGAATACTTGTGACTAACTGTAAACCAGTGTACTGGCTATGCGATATTTCGACTGCCCAGCATGTTACGGCCGTTACAGTTCATTTTTATTCGCTAGTAAACGCTCTTCAATTACACGACGCTTGTTGCTCGGCCCCTCAGATAACTTCATAATCTCCGGTTAAATTACGAAAATATGAATCTGCAAGATTGCGGCGCTTGTACTTTACACAAAAGTAGAATATGTTAAAATTAAACTTCCATTTAAACCTAGTGGTTGTAAGCGCAATTGTTACGCCGACGGTCCTGGGTTCCACTCCCCGGTCGAGCAATTCTATGAAATTGTTAGTTTGCTCGTATTTGTTATTCCAGGATTTGTGCCCGGTACGTGGGACCTAAACATGCCAGCGATCTGTGAGTGTACACTCACTCTCACTCATTAGTAGATACGCCTCTGCTTAACCCTTCGGGGTAGCGAGCGTGATGGTATGTCATTAACATCAAGTCCTACACTCGATTGTTTAAAGTGACATCTCATTAAATAACTGTTTTACAATGAAAAACAGTATAATAAACTTCGAAATATGTGTATAAGAATATCACTGACGTCGATTTAATGTAGATGAGGTATAAATATATTGTATTTCTCTTTCCAAAGGTCATTACAGATAATGGCTTAAAATGTTTATGCAGTTTTATTTACGTGCGAAGAGCAATAAAGAGACATTTTTGTGTGCGCACCCGTGTCAGAGTTTGTGTTTATGATTCGTACACATGTGCCACGAATAGAACAGCTAAAATTCTTAAAAATATCAGTCGGTTGTTATGTCGGTGCGTACCTAATTATTTAAATTGAGGTATAAAATTGCCCATTTGCTTGTGCAGTGGGCTTCCTGTCCTGTGGTCTTTATTTGTTTCTTTGATCATCGCTCTTTGTATCGTTGCTCTAAAAACTTTTTGTAATGTTGAATAGTTGGGTTTTGGTACCGTCGAATCAAGGATGGCGTGCATTTTGATAATTGTATCTCCTTGTTCCATCTGTTATTTTTTTTTCATAAATGTATTTACTTATAATAAAATTCTACTAAGGTACAATTTATTTATAGATAAAAATTTATACATCAGTGCGTCTATGGATTTACTTATACTGTGCGCAAAAAGTAAATATAATAATGTATGTGGCCACAGAATTGTTTGTCTCGCTTATTACTGTTTGTTTACCAATCTGAATGCGAAATTCAAATCTGATCCGTTACAGTTCTTTATACCGGTGGTAGGTACCTATATCACTAACGTACGTCGTACGTATACGTCATCAACTGTTGCGTATAAATAATATTTATAATTGTTAATAACGTTAGAAGTTATATAAAACGTTACTATAGAATTAACATAAATGACGTAGGCGCTATATGTCATCAACGAATTGTTCGTAATCTAAGTTTTTTTCTAAGTCAATAGAACAAAACATATATTTTCTCTTTTCTTTAAATTTATCAGCAGTAAAATCTAACGGGAGATATTGTTTTCAAGATAAGGAATAGGAATAAGTAGTATAGAACGTACCATCACGCCCCAAAGGTAAGGCATATGTTTATCTAACATACACCCACAATACATACAATAGGGCCGAGCTTTGCCATTAAACCGTGTACCAATCCAAACTGCGAGCCTGAGGATTTTATAGAAATCCAATAACACTGTTCGACGCAGGAGTGGTGCGCAGGACCACTAGACTGATTTGGTAGTACCTGTATGAAGAAACAATAGAAAGATGTTTTCTAATCATGATCATTATCCAGTGCTCAAATCTACCACTGCTAAGTAAAGGCTTCCTTTTATTTATCTATACTAATATTATAAAGAGGAAAGATTTGTTTGTTTGTTTGTTTGTTTGTTTGTAAGGAATAGGCTCCGAAACTACTGGACCGATTTCAAAAATTCTTTCACCTTTGGAAAGCTACATTATCCCCGAGTAACATAGGCTATATATCATCACGCTACGACTAATAGGAGCGGAGTAGTAATGAAAAATGTAGCAAAAACAGGGAAAAAATTATAAGACCACGCGGGCGAAGCCGCTTGCGGGAAGCTAGTGTATGATAATTTTCCTTAGTTCTAAAAAAACTCGCACTTTTTTACCCGACTGCCGAAGGAGGAGGGTTATGTGTTTGACGCGTATGTATGTATGTATGTATGTCCGTTCCTATGTCCGGTCGTAACTACTCAACCGCTCAACCGAATTAGATAAATGACACCTCATTAGATTCGTCTTTTAGTTAGTAGTTTTTTTAAGGTACAATAGTTTAGCCAACTTTTAAAGTTTTTCATAATTAATGTTCGCCTAAGTACCTCTACCTATGTGAAATAAATGTATTAAATAACATTTTTCTAAAACTTTATGGAATAAGTAGGTTCTATTTATTTGAAATATATACGTACTAATTCAAGTTTTTCTAAAACTTTATGGAATAAGTACTAAGTATTTATTATATTCTGGGAATGACAGCTGAAATTAAACAATACGTTCGTTTAGCTGAAATAATTCTTGGTAAAGTTGACAATGCTGTTTCATTGGATTTAGTAACGTGTATTCATGACCATATTGATATACCTAATGCATTTGTCATCTAGTAGGTACATTCGGAGGTTGGGGTTGCTATAATAGAAATTTATAAATCTGATACATTTGAATGATAAAAGTTCACTATAAGGTATGCGAAAACGCAAGTGATTCGTGATCATAAAACATTTTATGAGCCTGTTTCACTACCTCTGGATAGTCACTAACTTAGATAATTAAAAAAATGGAACATAATTTGTATGAAATTATTTGCCAAGTAATGTAACGGGAACTTATTAGGAGGTGGTGAAAAAGGCCCTAAGTATGTGTTATTTCAGGTACCTACGTATGTTATTATTAATAAAGTATACATTGGTAACTGTCACGTCATCAACCATTTTAGGCATGGTTTCATTAATAAAAAAGATTTTATTAACGTTTAGGTACCGTATGAAAAGAGTTCATAGATTGGAATCCACATTAGACCAGACAAAAATAAAAAGGTAGCGCAAGTGTAGGCCTTCTGATGTGGGCTTTCTTTTTTGAATTAGGGTGCGAAATTTTGCGTGCGTCGCTATTGGTATTTTAGATTTACCTGTGACGTAGTCTGTGAGCCTTTGATGAGGGAGCCGCGTCGCGCTGAAGGTCGGCGGTGCATCGACGGCGCGGTGATGGAGGCCCGCCGAGTGACGTCGCCGGCTACCATGGCTACTCGCACAGCTCGCACCTACACCGCTGGTGTGACAATAATGCACTTAGTATTATGCTTTCTCGAGTTTGCAATTTTTAATTAATTTGTACGAGTTATTTGTTGGTTGTCCTGTCACGTATATAACAGCATAACAACAGTTTACCCCTGTAATGTAAAGCAATCAATGTTACGAGTCATGCCGGCTGTCTACAAGTTGATCTACCTAAATGTTTTTTTTACGATGAATGCATTACTGTTTACTCCTAATGTGAATCAATAAAGGGAGGTGTGTCTGAAGCCAGCCCCGGTGCGATGTCACAAATAGAAAGTGCACCCGATGTAAATGTCGCGAATATCAGTGGAGTGCGTTGCGGCGGCCGGGGCGGCGGACACGCGTTTATTTTTAAGCGAACGGTCACTGTGGCGACCTAAAACGTGCCTGTGCCAGATTTATATGATTTTTGATAGACATCGCGTAGGCGTGATCAATTTAAGGTCGATCGAAATGTGGCTGTAATTCCCGTGATTGTGACCGCTTGTTTACTGCGCCACAGCCTACACGAAGTTGGATATGTAAATCGGGAAGAATTTTATTTGCAATTGCTTTTTGATGGGATATGGTCATTGATCTGGGTTTGCAATTCTGCAGAACACTGTGATAAAGTAATAACAAAGGGCGTATGGTCTTCTGTTCAATAAAGATACCGAGTAATTTTTAAAATTTCGTATGTACCTACGTCAAGTACTTCACTTGGCCTTTATATAACCACATTTATACAAACTTTTTTTTTGAACCACTAATATTGACTAGAAATAAATATCGATAACCGTTGCAAAATATTTGGCTTACGTCCAAATGATAAATATTTATCTTGAATGGGTATCAATTCGTGAACCGAGTTTTGAATTTTAGAGTTCAAAAAATATTTCACACACACCTGCACGCTTAGGTAGGTACTTTTTATAAATGAATAAATTATTGTTCTTTCAACCGTCCTTTACAAAGTTGTGTAAACATTTGCTGACGAATAAGCACATTGTTACCTTTTAAAAACGTTGTATAAAAGAAAGAGAACATTGTTTATTGTTTCAATTCTGTTTCCAAAAATCCATTGTCAAACTTTTCAAACTTTTCTTTTCTAGGCTTTAAAAGGTTTCTCGCAATTGACTTTGTATAATTAGGTTACATTTATAAGATTGCGACTGGCAAAGAACCTTTTCAATTTGTTCATAATGTTACATTTCATGAAATACAGCCACAATGTATTTTTATAGCTTGACGTCGTTAAAACAAAATAAAACGACAGTTTAAAATTTAGCTTATACTTCCTTAAAAATCATAGTATTTTAAGTTTCAATGGCCATTATTTTTGTTAAGAAACAAGTAGATGTAAGCTAGGTTTCTTATAAAACTAATTAGAACAAAAATGGCACATATTGTCACTACAACAACAACAACAACAACACATAACAATGCTTCTGACCAAAAATGCACCATGCACAAATTCGAACATAATAAAATTTTCACGTACTTTTAGTATTATTTAAAGAATTCGAGACTTGTATAATTGTGAGTGCGATGCGGCGCGGACGCATGCGTTTCGGGCAGACTAGGCGGGCGGCGCGCTGCGGTCGCGATTTCCCACTGTAAGCCGGCGAGCCGCCCGCGCCGGCGCATACGCCAAAATTAAACACATGCGCATTATTATTTATTACAACATTTTCGCCTAGATTGTAAAATCAGATACATACTCAATGCTCCAGCTGCGTGGAATGTTTTTGGCAAAACATCGAAACATTAAATCTTCACCGGTCAGATATTTTATTTTGTAAAGGACAATATTTATAAGTAGGTATATAGAAGAAAACGTGTGAGTAAGTTTGTCTTTCACAGGTTCAACGTTTTTAATTGCTATTTCAGTCTTAATAACCTTCAAATGTTTGTTTATTGATGAAAACGGTGACCTGATAGAGGGGATTGAAAATGTTGGCATTCCGTAGCGTTCTCAATTATTTTAATAACCTAACCTAACCTAAATTAAAAATTTAGAAAACCCCCGACACAAAATGTCTGCCATTTTGTGGTGGCGGCCACCTTGGATTTGAAATTTATCATATTGTATAGTATTCTCCTAGTTAAGCCCTTTCATTTGATACCCATATTGAGGGAGTTGTGAAAAAATATGTAATCTGCTATTTCGAGCGATTTTGGCAAAATCCAAAATCTTGTCTATTATCTTGTGGCCTGCCTGGCCTGCTCTCGATTACGTTATATTCAAAATAGCGTCCGATTGGAACGCCTTGCTCCATAGAAGAATCTTTAAACCGCTAGGTATACGATCACAATTATTCACAATAGATCATTAAAATGTAGTAAATAAAAATAATGTGTTTTTATTTTGAAAATACATAATATGTGCCTAGTTCACATTCAGAGAGATTAATAGTTTTCTACGAAGAGAGTCTATTTTTAAGAAATCACATTACATATACAGGATGGCGATTCAATTACCTGCATCCTTCTAGAAGGTGAATCAGACCACGACATAGGTTATATATTTTTATACTACTGATCAATAAAAAAAAACCATACCTTAATTCTTCCTTAATTATTTATTTTCACAATCCCTCAAACGTTTGCAAAGACATAGCGCGGACGTTGAACTTATTGTAGCTACACTAGGTATTTATCTATCCGAAGATATAATAAAAAGCGCGCGTCCGTTGCCGCGTACGTCAATGTACGGCTGTGATTACGGGATTGCATAAAGATACAAAATTATAAATTACCTACTAGAGACCCGATTTAGGTTCGCACGGATGCAGTGTAGATACTAACTAATGTGGGGCAGTATGGAGGGATTGCCCGCCAGCCACTGTCCCCCCGCTTTTTAAATCTATATCTAATAATAATATCTTCTAAGATATTCCTTTTAATGATAAGCTGTAAGGGCAATTTTAAACTACATGAGCGTATTTAATTCGATAAAGAATAATACTATATTTTTTTAAATAGTTTGGTAATGAATCAATATTTTTTTGTAACATGCAAAACATAGAGCGAACTAACAGTGGGAGTTATTTTGTTTTATACTATGTAAAGAAGAATAAGATAAAGATGTGTAGCATGTAATACGTTAAAGCAGTGCAAGTAATTATATCACCATCCTGTATATATTTTACCTACTCTTCTATGATCTACCTACGCAGCTATTGTCGGCACCATACTGCCAAGCATCCGCTAAATGTTATCTGTTTATTAATAACTAATGCGTCCATTGCAACTGTATCATGAAAGGCACCCTCTTCAGATAAAAGTACGAAAATATAATTTAAAAAATCAGCTCACACAGCAAACACACACACACAAAAAACAAAATGGCGGATTTTATGAGTTTTAAACATATAAATCAGCAATTTTGTTTTATTTAATTTCATGTAGGTACCCAGTGACACTCGTACCATCAAAACAAATCTAACGACGTATCATTTATCTAAATCGGTTGAGCCGTTGAGTAGTTACGAGCGGACATACATACATGCAGACACGACAAACACATAACCCTCCTTCGGCAGTCGGGTAAAAAGTTTTAATTTAACTTGCATCGAAACATTTTGGAGGGAACATAATAATTTTTGTATGTAAAAAGCTCCGGTATTCAACTAAATAAAGGTTATTTACGTTATTTTCCTTGTAGCGGTAGACGATTTTTTACTTAAAAACATACAATATTTTTCTGCTATGCATAGGTCAAAAATCTGCAAAGTAACGTAGTAACATAACATCTTTCTGTAAGTAAACCACAAATACCTACTTATACGCAATGCAATCGAAATCTAGACTAGTTGAAAGCATCTTCGAAGTCAGCATTATAATCAAGAAGACCGGTAGGTACTGCAGCAAGCAAGTGTCGCCATATTTCTTCACGAGCAAATGAAAATATGCAAAGCTAACTGCTTACTTTCCCCGGTAGTAACACGCACACAGCTACATGGAAAGAAGTGATAAATTCAAGAATAAAACAAGAATAAAATGTGTGTAATACAGCTTGCTAGCTTCTACGTAACAGCTGAGATCTGTGAAACTATCACATGATACAAGCGTGCTGCTTGCACAATCCATGATTAAACGAACCGTTAAACATAGAGATCGTGGTTTACCTATTAACTTGTTGTAAACAAACGGGCATCTGCTATGACGTAGGTACTTGGCGTTCTTGCACTTGATATTTCGTGAACTTTATGATTCCTTTTGAAGTCACTAAAATATATCTACGGACTACGGTTAACCTTGTACTGATCAGTCATTACTTTATGAATGAAAAAGTAGCTTATTTTATAACCTACTATACTCTGAAATCTCTATGGCTATAAGACAGACCGTACAATAAACTTGCTCACAATCGGGATTGGTCCACACAATGTGAGCAGAATACCTAATTGTTTGTATTACGAAGTACGGATTTGGCGCTTCTGGATCGATTGGATTGCGTTTAAAACTATCCCAAAGTCAATTATAAGCTGGTTTTATTGATTTTACTGACAAAAATTATGTGGAAAATAGATGTTAAAGTTATTAGGCAAGTAATTAGGGAGTTATTGGGTGGGATCATAGACGTCGGTAGTAGGCACCTACCATTAAAACAAAAGTACAAAAAACTACATCTAAAAACATAGGAATTAATTAGTACCTCGACACGTGGGTGTGGAAGGTAACATCAAAATAATGATAATGACTGTAATTAATTTTGTACAATCCTTGTTATAAAATATAACATCGGTAGTTATTGACGTAGATTTCGGAGAGAGTAAAGATTTTTAACAAAAGAGCCTTTTGAAAAAGTTTGCCGAATCCTGAAACAGTCTGTGTGTAAATAAATACTAGTAAGAATAAAATCCTTTAGGAAAAAACCAACTCTTATTATATAAACCCGGGTGGTTTTTGTATTGTTTATACATAAATATAATGTCTTACAAATTGTCTTATGTACGTCAGTGTAGGAATATAATATTAATGTTTGGTAAGGTACATACATTTATAATTTAGTAAGTATTTAGTAGCCGCCGCCACCGTAGGTACTATGTATGCATGTCCTGTGATAGTAATGGCCCACTACGATCACCGATCCTACAGGAACGGAAGTTTCCTTACGATATTTTCCTTCACCATTGGGCCTAATTATTATTTATACGCACATCATTTCAAAAAGTGAGATGTGCGTGCCTTAGATTTGAACTTGAGACCGATGGATTAATCAATAGTCGAAATGATATCACTAAAAATAAGCAACTAAAAATAATATTTTAGATTTTAGCAATTTAAAACGAAGCCGAAAGAATGTCTTAGTTTATTTAAAAAAATATAGTGCATCGTTGTGCAAACAGAAATGAAGAGTGCATAGTTTCGTTTCTATGTGGAAATGTTAAATGTCAGCAGTGAACCGCATAAACCCTGAAAATGCATATCCGACGTGAATCACAATATACGGGGGCGTTAAATGCCTCCTAAGACGTCTGCGTCACAGGTTATAGGTATGTGTTTACGATGTTCCTGTATTGTGATTTTAAAATAATGGGCTGTGCTCGAACAACAGTTATCTTATGGCATTTATAATAAAATACAAAACTACCGATCCACTACGTACAATCTACTTCTATAGAATATTATAATAGAATCTATAACTCGGTTCAAAGCATTGAATCGACATCCAAAGAGCAAAGGAAGTAAGCCTTAATTTGCATTTGCAATTCAAATAGTACGTTATGCAGGAGTAAGCCGAGATTTACATGCGGTTCGCCTGCGATCAGCAAATGAGGAGCGAAATCAAACTTATGGAATATGTTACGAATATATATAGTGACGTCATTCAATTCCTGTATGCAGTCTAGATTTAGAAAACTTATTTTTTTTAAATATTAAAGTTGTAAATAATGATGGCACAAGTCCAATTTGTTTCTTTATAAGTAAAAAGGTTAAGTTTGAAACGCTGAACGTGCGTAGGTGAAGGTACGACCTCTACGTCTTCATTTTCTCCGCAGCTTATCGCAATCCCCAGCTGGAAATAGGTCTATATTATCCAGAAGTTTCCATAGCTTCTATTTCATTATATTTCTGCCTGCCCTTTCCCACACATTTTAAGAAAACTTTCGTGTACAACCGTAGGATTGACCGGAATAAATAAGTTATCATGGTGAATAAATTATCACATGATCTAATAATAGACATGCCATGTTAGCCCCCGTCTCTCCCGTCGCATATCATTCGACTGATTTCATCAACTGCCTGTTGCTATTGTGTGGTCGGAAGCGGTCGCTATTGTGGCGACCGCATTTTCCCCTCGTCCGACTCCGTTCACAAAACGAGATTATTATTCATTTTTCTACGTGGACAGCTAATATAAAATTCCCTAAGGTTATGGGCATTAAACTTCAAAAGGAGTCGCTGATGTAAATAAAGATGTTTGATAATATAATATCTGTTCATATTAAATAAAAGATGTTGTTCAAGGCGTGGGTAATCAGTTTTTACTCAAAGGAGTTTTTATTTTCTAACATTTACTTAATCTCTAGTCTTTGTATGTGTTCAGCATCAATAATTATTGTTTTACAAAAGAAGTTGCGCTTTCATCGGAAATATTTCCTAGGTTGATATTGTAGATATTGTAAAAAGAGCTTAATTTTGGTGAAATATCATTAATCTGCAGCGGAACTGATGCCAACAAGCAAATGTTAAATACGATTTCTAATCAATAATGACGTGAATTATAAGCATTACGTTGTATCATAACCTTGCCACTGCATTTACCAGAAACGGCCAATATCTGGTGGTTACGTAAACAACTATAAATTTACGTACGGCTAGTTAGTTCTCAGACGTATGGTGGCACTTTTAGATTTATCATCTATAAACTAAACATTTCACAGTTGGCATTTCACAATCACTAGTATTATTTTCAGTAAGTATGTCGTGTAGCGTGTCGCGTAGTGGTGAAGTTCGGATCGAACACGTAGGCGATACACCACGAAACTGTATCCGTGCCCGTCCGATTGAAACGTTGCCAGGCGCCGAACCACCAAAATAATTTTCACTCCACACTCATCAACGGGTTACTACACAATATCGGGATTGGATTCCGATCGCTTCGATTCCGATACGTAACTGTGAATTGTAATAGTAAGTAAATAACAAGGCGCTGCAATGATCTAGTCCAGCGGCAATGTTGAGGTGCTCCTCAGCATTTTTTCTATTCAATCAATTCAAAATTATAAAAATGTTAATTAGTGTAATTGACGTTTTATCGTTTTAATTATCAATAAATAAATGAATAATTCCCAAATGTACAGTTAATTTTCGTAGATATAATTAATGACTGAACACACACACACACACACACAAACACATACACGACACAAAGAAATGTATGAACTCAGCAGCAAATTTAACAACGTCGAGACACATGTCTTACAGTTACTTCTTAGATATCAAATATTTAACAATAAAGAAACTGATGTCACTTTATAACACTGCAATATGAGTGTGATATAGCTTTGAATATAAAATAGTAGTGCAGTGAATAATAAAGGCGATAAAGCAAGCTGGCGGTGACGTGATACATTTATCAGAATAAAACAAAGCGGTGGCAACCACGGAAGATATTTACGAGACGCGTTAGCGACGTTACGCCACAACAAAACTCCTTTTAATGTTGCCGACTTTCTCTAAAGCCATTGCCGTCCCCACGAGAAATCTGTCTGTTATTTACCGTCTAGAAACGGACGGCCTTTAATTTCAAAGGGTTTAAATACACGTGCTCTGAATTTAATGCTACAAATTAAATTTAGTCTAGTACCAACTAGTTATATCTCAATAACAACATACCACCACGCCTGTATTCCCCGAAGAGTTAGGTAGGAGTAATCTTGAACACCGACATTTTGCTCATATGTTTGGTAGGTCCTGTACTAGGATGATGGGGCAGTTTTCTTTTCATTTTTATTTTAAAAAATTGGACCACACTTGGTTAGTAATTAGTTACCGGTAAAAATATTAAAGTAGTTGTAGTATTGATAAAAAGATTCAAAAGATGAAAGTCGCACAAGAATAGTAAAATTAATATCTTTAAGCAGCTATATCCTCTGACAATTTTAATAGTGTTTAAACTTCTTCTACGTAGGTATCTACGTGGGTTTGTCAACTCATCCCAAACAGCTGAACCGATTTGGTTGAAATTTTGTATGCATATTTCAATGGGTTCCTGGATGGTTTGAAAACACAATTGGACCCGGTAGGTGGCGTTGTTGTCGGTATGAACGTTATATAGATTTTTTTTTAATTCACTGGGAAACGCAGGTGGATCTGCGCACTCGTCTAGTTACTAATAAAAAGAGTATGAATATGGTGTCACGTCACACTATACTTGTTAGAGAGAAAGTATGGCCGGTACCTACAACTCCACTCGAACTTACATTTGTTTGTTTTTATTAGGTTCTTGGTCCTATTTTAGATGGAATGAAGATTGAATTTAAACTTAAGTGTACAGTAGTTTTCCTCACTGACTGGGTTTAAGTTCCGCTCCGGGCAGAGTTTTCACATCGTTACTTGCACTTGCATCGTAGATTTAACGTCTCAGTGAAATTTTCTCATTTACTTTAGATGAAAATAGTTATATTTAACATTATTTCTGTAAGTAGTAAATTATAAACTTTATATTTTTTTAATAACAATGATTCCAATAACTACACAAAATTAATTTAGATCTGCTTTTCTTTTAGTTTAAATTGTTTTAATTTATATTCTAAACTTTTATTTCTACGTATTAAGTATAATCCTTTATCCCAATCGACTATAATATGAATAACATACCCGTATATCTAGAATGCTATATTTATACTTTACTAATATTTACATGCGGTTCCACCCTGCGTCAGATTCGGTTTTTGTAAACATTTCCCTTTGAACCCTGATCGAAATAAAAAGTCACTCTGTCAAACTTTGTCTCTGTCAATAATAATAGTACTACCAGATATAAATCAACCGCAAAATTAGTTTTATAAGTAGTGAGTCAAAGCCTTATGGATCATATAGGTACCTACTATGATGGTTCTTAACAATTACTAAATACTAATAGTACAAATAACTTTATAACAATACTTTATAACAAAATTAAACAATTTTTTTTCACGATAACAAAAAAAAAATATTACTAAAATATCAACTGAGTAAAAGTAACAGACTCAGACATTTATTAAGATACATACATATTCGAAGCGTCTAGATAAATATTGACGTCTGTAGGCGTTTCACTTAATTTTGAAGAATTTAATATAACTAAGGAAAATGTTTACAATTCAAATTCACAAAAATAATCTATAGATTAGGTATCTATATATTATCGAATATAGTATAATTATTTTATATTATACCGGTTCTAATACCTACGTATAGAACTGTTTTTATTATTATATGTATAAATACATTATATATATTATATAATGTATGTATATCTATACTTTTGTTTGTTTGGTTGAACACGCTTATCTCAGGAACTACTTTGGTCCGATTTGAATTTTTTTAAGTTTTGTTGTTAAATTTAAGTTTATCGAGGAAGGCTATATGTCATCACACTACGACGGAGACGCTACAAAAGGAGCGGAGTATCATTAAAACATGTTGCGAAAACGGGGAAAACATTCAACTTCTAAAGGAACGAAGTCGCGGGCAAAGGCTAGTTTGATATACTTAAATATCTCTTTTCTTCGTCTCATTTTTTACGCCAAATATAGAGCCAGCGCTGTCTATCTGTCCATCGCTGGTAACACGAGTTGTTCCTTTACTCAGGGACAAATGTAACGCCTAAAAATAATAGTATAGTGGTAGTGTCAAATCAAAATCACCAGTTCAGGTCGGGCTTAGTAATTATTTAAAGTGACGACGTCTGTGGTCTAGTGGTTCGAGTACCGGACTGCTGATCACGAGGTCGTGGGTTCGATTCCCACATGACACAAACATTTATGTGATGAACTTAGGTGTTTGTGTTTGTCTGGGTGTTTCTTATAAGTATATTATAAGTACGTATTTACAAAAAAAAAGTATATAAGTATTATATCCATTGTCTAGTACCCATAGTACAAGCTCTGCTTAATTTGGGACTAGATGGTGCTGTGTAAAAATGTCCCAAGATATTTATTATTATTATTATTGTATCTCCTTTTGGATCTCACGGCATGCCTCCTGTAAGGAAGGCATCCGGTCCTTTGGAAGGCTTGCGCGGGGACACAGGTCCAACGCGTAGAGGCCCCTTGGAGAGCTTTGTTCTAGTTTGGAATGGGACACTAACCCGGGATACTCCAAAACTGCACTATGGGAGTACAGCCATGGAGTCTCCCGGGTGGGTGCAGGACTATTGTAAAGGATGGTTATTAATTACTAGGTTTATGGATGTGGGTGTTACGTGGATTATTAACTTCTATTGCCGGAAGAAAACGGCGTCTGCCTTCAGCCTCGAACAAACATCCTTAGGTACGGCAGACGGTGACTTGCCACCTCACTAGCTGGGCCCCCCGAAAAGCTGCCAGTACAGGCAGAAGGCGGCAACAGCGGTGTGAGCGGCTAAGGGTGTAGAGAGGTGCGGCCCCGGTTTCACCGTCGCGAGTCTTTAAAAGACCCGGATTGGGTTTCCCCGCTATTACGCCATTAGACACTTCCACCCCCGAGCATATAGCTCTGGCGGCCCCCCTCTGGCCAGCCAATTAAGGCAAGACAGAGTTGAGAGTCCTGCGGGCACTCTTGGGTTTCCACCCCAGCTACCCATTACGGGCAAACTGGAGACGAGGCCCTGACCGACACTCTGGAGCAATAAGGACCGCAGTGTCGCCACTCACCATCAGCTCGCCACAAGCTGCCCTGCGGTTTGTGCGCTTTTTTCTTGGCCTTATGACACATTTTTTGTTATCACAGGTTTTTAAAAGCGGTTTTAATCTACCCTCCAGTTTTACGTCAGTCTCATGATGAGGTAACGCTTGTCCCAGAGGGGGTTTATTATTATTATTATTAAAGTTTCAGACAATTTACTTCAAATATGGCAAACATTTTGGAACTACAAACCCTCCAAACACAAATTTCTTCCAAAATTGGTCTTTACACACTAAAAGAAACTGAAATTATTGCAAAAATAGTCAAACATAAATGTAAATAATTATAGATAGTTTTATGCTTGTCTCGATCTTGCCATCCCCACGGGGAAATAAAATACTCAGTCAATAATGTACGGTTGAGTAATTTGTTACTGTAGTAATTATTAGTTACTGTTGTACTTACCTACTGTTACTGTTGTTTTGTTACTATTGTTTGTTACTGTTGTAGTTATTTATAAAACATAAATATGTCTTACGGGCGGATTAAAATGTAGCGTTAGGTAAACCTAACTACCTACAGGATTATAAAAAAACATATATTAACAATAAACAGAACCGTAAAAAGATTAAAAGTAGCATAGCTTACGTAGCCCTAGACATTTAAGAACAATCGCATCTTTTTTTTCGTAGTTTTGATGCGGTTAGTGGTAACTGTACCTTGGACACGTACCTATATGTAGTAAACATTATAAAAGTACCTACCTATAATATACGTATAAATAAAATTCAGCAATACGTATAGAGATGCAAAGATGTACGTGGAGAGAGCGACGATCTCTACTAACTTCTAAGTCTAACTTAGAAAACGTTCAAAGAATAAGTAAAATTAAATTATCGATCCAGAAGAGGTGATGTAGGTGCTTTGAAAATACATTTGAGATTTAGCAAATATAGGCATGGTAGTTGTTCGTTTTCACAGTACAGGTATTATCTGGATTCTGGCAGCAAAGGCCCGCCCAATATTATTTGCTTCAAAAGGTTTTGTTATGTCCACCAAATTCGCTACAATACTGAGTAGGTGGACACGTTGAAGCCTCATGTCAAGCGATACAAAGGATTATAATATTTAAAAACACTATCAACCCTGCGGGTACATTAAATCGAAAACAAAGAGTTGGTTAATACATTTAACAACATGGAGGTAATTTATATATTTAATATAAGGAAAAAAACTGATACCTGTACAATAAAGGTATTATAAGTAAAAAGCTTTGCCCGAAATATAAAAATGTTTTGCCTGTTTCAGCGTCCCGCAATTAGAAAGCTGATATATTGTTTCAAATTTATCTGGATAAACACGGAAGGGATTGTATTAAGTTATAACATACCATCAGGCCTTTATTTCCTGAAGGGTTAGCAGAGGCGTACTAATGTACACCCACATGGTTAGCCTATTTCCATTAATCGCGCCCAAATCCCGACTGCGAGTTATAACTGAAAATTTCATTAAAAAAACAATAACACTGGTTGACTTGGGAATCGGACCACTAGAAACGAGGCGGGAGTGATGTGAATCACAAAGAACAAGACATCAAGGAGTGGCGCTCTGCAGACATAAGATTTAAACCAAAATCTTGTAACTGTAGGGCGGCCGCTCCAAGATTGTATTTGAGCCTTTGTATCTACTTCGAGCCATCGCTCGAACACATCACTGTTATTATTGTGTGGACTACCCTGAGAATATGGCGCAGCATACGCTGGAGCTTTGCCCAACAGCAGAGCAGCGCTGTGCTGTGATCTTGTCGCAGCAGCGGCTAAAAAACTACAAATTAATGATGATTTATTTCCGGAAAAAGATCTTTGGATCTGGGCTTTAATACCCATGGCCATACCATAAATATTGCAAATGTGAAACACACAAAACTAAATTATGTTCTCTATAAGATATTAAGAGCGTAATAATAACTGCATCGTTGTGAAGACTTTGTTACGTTAGACAAAGCTCACGTAGGCGTTAATAATAACTAAACGCTATCACGGCACGTGTATGCCTGTGTGTGTATATATAGTTATGAACGACACACAATTATGAGCCAGTTGTTTAAATGTCACCCTCATTAGGAAAGGTTTCTGCACAAAATAAGTAAATGCAAAAAACAACTAAGTAAGAAGTTGGTGAGAACAATCCAACAATTGTGAAACTGAGAGGTTTCACTAATAAATGTTACTGCATAAAGTACGTACTCGTGATTAGTGCGGAAAATCAATCGGTCTTGTATTGACTAAAACAGCATTTGCCTTCCCTTGCCATATACTTAGTACGGCAATGCAAGGATTCGAAATATTCACCACGACACTAATATAAAATAAAATAAAAAATATAACATAATTATACACATTGCTTATTAGGTACAATCGGTAGTCGCATTTTTATAATGGACAAGAACTTGCTATAGTCTCTGCCTACCCCTATAGGAAACAGGCGTGAAGCTATGTATGAAAGTGTACAGTAGAGAAATTATTTCTATATATATGATTTCAACCAGCGGCTTCGCCCGAGTAGTCTGGGTTTTCCTTATAACTTATATCCTATATTTCAACCCCTTACAGCCTTTTTCTCGCATTAAAAAGTAGCCTATGTCCTTTCTCAGGTTCTAGACTATCTGTATATCAAACATTTCGCATTTATAATATTAGTTAGGATTTTGTATAGTTTTTTTAGCTTTACTTTTAATGATGGATGATAACATAATACTACTGCAGTAATATATGGTTCTTTAAAAAAAATTAAAATTATAATATTTCTACTTTTAGATTGACCTACTTATGGAAAATGGAATTACGAATCAAGAAGATTATCAGCGCTTACTTGACGGCAGTAACTGTAAGAGGAAATATAATTACAGTCCATTTTATGCTCGGTGTATATCATTCGTTATTAATTTTATGTTTTGCGCGAGGTAATAACACCTAGAGCTAAATTATGAGCAGATCATTATTTAATTACATATAGCTACTTATATCATCGGCTCATAATGTATATAAACAAATCTTTTATATTTACCGCAACCTAAGTATGAATTCGGGAGTAACTTCATTAGCATCTTAATCTTTTTCCTTTCCATTTTAAAGGGAACACTATATCACCCGAACGCCAATTAGTCTGGAACTCTGGACCGTGGTGTAGTGAGTGTAGCCTCATAAAAATTCATACACAGAATAGTATTTTGCATGTGACAGGCTCGAGGGCGTGGCAACAACTACGCTGATCGACTGATCTGCAAGGTTAAGCTGCGCTTGCCACCGTCATTCCAGGGATAGCTGACCATTTTTAACTATAAAAATGCTATAGACCAATTTAGGAATAAAGCGAATTGTATTTGCAACTACGATTTAACTTCTACGCAATTTCCCATGTGTATTTTCAACCTCTGTTTAGTTAGTTAGTACTTGGCACACAAACTGATTGGAATTGAATAATTATTGAAATTAGTCCAACAGTTACAGTGAAGCGTTGTGAGAGGAATTCGCATTTCAAAGTTTTATGTGCTCGTGTTGTAATATATAAACGGGTAGGATGACGACTAATAATACTTACATTATGTTTTAAACACGAATAAAATAATCCTGTAAAATAAGAAAAGAGGACTGCTTAGAATAAAATTGAGTGATGTGATTTTTGTGAATGAGTGATATTTTGGGCATCAGGTTCTATAATGTCATTTGAAATAAATAATAAGGCTACTCATTTTAGAGAATTTATTTCATTTTTGATCGGAGAACCAAGGATACTGACCTAGCCCGAAAGTCCCGAAAGCCGAAAAACTATAATACTTTATCGCTACAGGATTTCTGTTTTTAACATTCCTGGATATAAACATTATCCAGGGGGTGCTAACATGCATCATCATCACCAGCCCGTATTCGTGCACTGCTGGACGTAGGCCCCTTTAAGTAAACACAACAGGTCCCGCTTATTTATCAACTCTATTATGCATGCCGCGATATAATTTTGTCATCACATTTTCTCACCTTCCGCGATAGTTACAGCACGAAATAAGCGACCACAAAAATATTGTGCTTGTTAGGCGAGGATGCAGGGCTAGTATTGATTTGGTTGCCTCATTTATCAACGCGAAACATAAAAGATACAAAAAAAGTTGAAGGTTTCATTAAAAACAAGTAGGTATGTACCTACATTTTTAAATGAAAATATGAAAAACGATTATCATAAAACCAAAAGAAAATCAAGTTTAATGAGTTGAATAAACATAGTAATATTGCGCCTGTATTCCCCGAAGGGTTAGGCAGAGGATTACCAATGTACAAGTATACCCACAGTTTGCGGTATGTTTAGGTCCCATGTGATAGGGGGCGAACCTAAATCCCCAGTGTGTACTAAATCTTTGTGTATACAAAATTATTATTATAATTTGTACGGCTACTGAAGCTGAAGTATTTTATTATAACGACAAGAACCCGTGACTCCTTCCAGAAATTGAATAATTGTTTTTTGTTCTATTGTTGAAGTCTTTCTAAGGAACAATGCAGCGCAGTTTTGTCGTCGGGGTCTTCAGTTTTGTACTTTTTCAGTAAATAGCTTATTGGGCAACAAGTACAATAATAACACTTTTATGAATTCCTTCGTTTTATTATTACAGCACAAACCTACACGTGACTTGAATTTGTGTTGTAAGTTGTTGTTGTCTAAGTTTGTAAAGAGGGCAATATTAAATAAAAAACGGGTGTAAAATTATAAGAAATAAGTACTCACACCAAGCGGAGGATTGGTGATTATCGAACAACAGACAGATAAAACCATATAGTGTTTCTACATAGTGTTCCTACTGTTACCTAACGCGCGTAGGCTGCTGAAGTCAACAGTAATTAGCAATTATCTCAGCTTATCGTGCTATGTGGGTAAGTCTTTGCTTTATTGCTTTACAATAAAATATTACCCTAGTACTACCGTTTTTTCTTTACCTCTATTTTCCACACTTTCGTTCTCACCAGATATAAAATAATGTACTTATTGCGTAATGAGAGCTAAAGAGGCTCGGAGAAAGTTAGTTGTATACTGTAAGAATACAATTGTTAATTTACCAAATTACCATTTTATTGCAACATTGCACATACATTACTTACTCACACAAATAATATAATACTAGTATTACGGCATCATACTAGTATTAGCTATATGTGTGTAACACAATGTTGAATCTCCAGTCTTCAATTGCAATTGTTTGTTTAGCATGATAATAACAAGCAAAAGCAGTGATAATCTAGTGATATAACCATTGGATTTTAATTAGGTATCGAAATCAAATCCAATCGCTTAAACGGTGAAGGAAGAGATCGCGAAGAAACCTGCATGCCTTATTTTGGGGTGCGGAAAATCCTTATTGAATACCGCCCCCGGGACCGGGGAGGCGGCAGGGTATGTCGAACTCATACCGACTAAAAACCACACTTGCTATTTGTTGCGTCATGGTCATGGGATCAGGAACTTTCACCACGACAATGATGGGAAAGCGTCAGTGCAGAGTGTGCAGACCGAGAGCAGCGCAGCGGAAAGCGTCAGTGGTCGAGGAGAGTGTCATAAAAAAAAGTGCGAGCAGATTTGAGACCCGTGCTACCAGCGTGACAGTAAATGGATTGATGATGATGTTGATGTTAATAGGTAGGTACCCAGTAAAGTCATTTCCTAATAGTTTTCGTGTACGTCGGCTCACGGTCCCATCAATTAGGTCGAAGTTCCCTAGCGAGAACGACAACCCATATTTGTAGATAGACTCTAAAGTTAATATTTAATTATTCGTGGAAGACTCGTTCCATCCATATATTTAGCTCGATTAGTTTGCCTCATCCAGAACAGTCGTTATACTCGCCTTAGCTAACCTAATCTATTTAATATGTCTTTGGGTATTGAAGGGGTCTTAGTTCGCATTGCCACTTCAAACTTTCGTGTATAATTAGGAGCGCATGTTATACCTATTATTAATTGCGTATTGTGTATGTATTGATTTTGCGAGTTAGTTGAAGTGGTCGGATTGTGTAAAGTAATAACTAGATATCCTTGAGACAACAATTACTACAAATACCTATTCACTTTTTATCACCAAGAAAATATTGCGTGCCCAAAAAGAAGCGAATCGAATTTATTTATTTTTATTACTCTTAATCTAGAGTTGCAGTTGCTGTCGCCAATTTTTTCAGACATTTGTTGAAACCGAAAATTGTGGAACGATCACTACTTAAGAGGTGATTAATAAAAATGGTAGATAATTTGCTAATAATTGTATTGTAAAAATTACAAAGTTACCGCCGCACTCAGAGACGTTACTTAACTCAAAAATTGAAAAATAGGCCAAGATATAGTAGCCACTCTTTGTTAACGATTCATTAACGTTAATTGGAGTTTCTGAATGCGGCCCTTAGAGACTTAATTCAAGGTTATAGGTATCTAGACAAATTTCTAACAGCACTTGATTACTTTTTAAAGCACTAGACAAAACGACGAAAATGCAAGGCTAATTATAAAGTTTTCATAATATTCTTTTAGCTCTTCAAGTCAATGTTGAGATAATGATGAGTTCTCTCTGTTGTACACTTGTGTTAAGATTATGAATAATTTTATCAGCAGGTACACTTTATTGAAAACATAATATACTTATTATAAGATAGAAAATCTTCCTCATTAGCCTAGTGGTCCTTAGCGCAATTCCTACGCTTGGGGTCCTGGGTTCGAATTCTAGGTCGAGCAAAGAGTTATTGTGTTTGTCTATTAAATTCTCAGTAGCAGCTCGGAGTTTGGATTTACGCCCCCCATTACATGGGACATGGGAACTAAACATGCGATAAACCGGCGAACTGTGGCTAACCTTCTTCTGTCTAACCCTTCGTGAGATACAGGCGTAATGGTGTGTGTGTAGGATAATGGATTAGTTATTAATTTATGATGGTATTTATGTAGGATAATGGTTTAGTTATCCATTTATTATACGTGTAATACCATCACGCCGTGCTCTCCTAGTTATTTATAATGTGGTTTTATAGATGTATGCTCCGCTCGCCCCTTGGCTCTTACTACTAATTGCCTAAGTGTATCGACTCGCCCTCTTGTATATTAGGTATCCCAAATCGCCCCCGATTAACTAACTAATTAGCAAATATCGCGAAATACTTACATCCCTTCCAAATTATAATACGAACTTAGAAAGCATTTTCTCGTTGTGTAAACAATTTTGTGTTGGTTGGTCAAGAAAAGAAAAAAAACTAACATTTATTTTTAAGAGCAGGGGCAAGATCCAAGGGGCGAGCGGAACCTACATTTTTTTATACATGTCATCAGATAAAAATTAGCGTCTGACTCCTAAGTTATGGCACGTTCACCGACAATCCTCAAGATTGATTTAATAATTAGTTCGTTATCGAAATAAAATTTAAGAACCTTGTGAGTAATTAGAAACAAGACCAAGTTTTCCATTCTTCTTTCTGCGTCAATGGAAACTTTATTAAAAGTTGCGGAAAGTTCCACTTTTACTTTTGTTTATCGATTTATTTCCCATTATGGAATATTGAGAAATAAGTTCTGAAATTAATACAGTTTGCAGACGCAGAAACATTTGTATGTTAAGTATATAACAGTGTTTACTAAATATCAGAACGAATAGGTACTTGTTTATAATGATGTCAGAGAGGCTGGAGATTACTCACAAGAAAAATGGGGAAAGATTTGTCATAATTCATAACATTTCATAATTACTCATTATTGCCCCACATGAAGACAAAGAAAACCAATTAATTCAAATTCAAACTTTCCATGTTTATAGGTAGGTATGCGATAGATGGTTACAATAGCTACATTGTTTTCGTTTACTTTAGAGCTATGAGGTAATATATTATACGTACGTTCTAGTAAAATGGGTGCTCAACTAAAGTTTTTTTTCATAAATTAATTATAAAAACAATAAATGATATGATCAGAATGAGAAACTACATTCGTAATTTTATTTACGACACTAATTTGTAATATAATGTATTGGCACATTGTTTGATAATTTAAAAGTCTCATTCCTTAGTACCAGTACCAATTAAAATGTTTGGATTTTATTTTTTTGTCAATTGTCAACTCATATTTGAATGCCAGCTGTACCTTCATAATAATATGAGGTAACAAAGACATTGTATTCGTGTCTGTCTAGACTATTCCAAAATTATCGAAGCCCTAATCTAATATTTTGATTTTACAGTGTTCTCATTTACGTAGAATTAAAATAACTGTAATAGGTAATTAATTATGAATAAAGTTAAGTAGGTAAGTTTTCCTTAAATAATAGTTGATTTTTATTTCGTACTTTATCTTATTTAGTGCTAAGTGTGTTATTATTTAAACTAGTACAGAATTGAGTACCTAAATAGGATATTTTCTTCAACAGTTAGGAACTTTCAATTTCAATGTTTTAATGGGTACAGTAGTAATAACTTTTGATAGAGTGAACCAATTTCAATTTCGAATTGAGAAAATCTTTTTTTTGTTATCAATAACTATTTGATGTCAATAGTCAACAATGTTCCGGTTGTTACTTGTAACGCCTTTAATAAGTAGGTACAGTCAGCAACGAAAGTAGCTGAACACTATGTAATCTTCAAAACGCTTTATCATCTTTAATATTCAGAATTCACTGACCCTTGAAGGCGGTACAAATTCTCATAATAGAGGACAATTATATGTTTTACCTTAGTCAAAATCTAATGAATAGTTTTGGTACTGTGATGTTTTCAACTTTCGTTGTGTTCAACGACTTTCGTTGCTGACTGTACGTGTAAACTAATTTAAAATAAAAAAACTAATTTACCATTTATTACTCAATACTATATTGCTAATAAAGGTGGACTTTAGATAACTTAGATCATTATGGACCCTGTCGGGCACAGCAAAATTAGGAGAGAGGAAGAGGTTTAGCATCATTTGCAAATCGATACAATTTTCGAACTATTCTTATAACCGACAAATAATTTAAAAGGTTAATTTAATTTATATCATATATACTCATTACTCAATACTCACGTTTATTTTCCATCTAGATGAAGATATTTAGTATGAATATGTTTTCCTCGGATCAGCCTCTCAATGCTTCCACTTACGGGCCACTGAGATTCTATCCATATCTGCGGGATTGGACCGTAAGCCACAACGGCCGCTGTAAGGTTATTGAGAATTCCCCAATGATTATTAATCCTTTTGCGACGGTAAAGAACATTGTAAGTCTATTTAAGAAAATAATAGAATCGTTTCATTAAATTAAATGTGTATAAGTATGACAGATGTTGGTATATAAAAAGCTACATTTTGCTACACCGCAACAAGCAAATTATTAACTAACAAAATTGTTTTGAGCATTGACAAATGATTTCTAATAACAAGAAATTCTAACAGTGAAGAAGTGATGTAGTTGCCAGACAGGTGATGGCGAATTACGTTACACACGTTCTACATACACAACCAGATTATGTGAGGGGGGCACACAAATGTTAATCTACATCTTATTTAGTTGATCTATTTCTATTTCTGTACCACTTATCTGGAAGTTTGCTTATGTCAACACTTAAAATAAATTACCAAAAAAGGTTATATAATTATAAAACATATTGTTATGGGAAAACCGGCACTTTTTAGGGTGCTTACTCAAACGGAACGTTATTATTAGATTTTTTTATCTTACGTCATACTTAGAAAGTCAATGAAAGACATTGTCGCCACGTTTAAATACAGGTTTGTGTTAAATTATGTCAAGTAAACCTTACATAAGTAATAACATTTGTCATTGTGTTTTAACTACAATTGGGGTTTGATACGTATATTTATATCCTAAATTTATATTATTATATATCCTACAGCTAGTTGTACCGTCTCTTCTAGTGTAAGTATAATGTTAGATTTGTGTTTTTAAACGCACCCACGATAGAAGAGAAAAATGTAGTGAGGTAACTTTTTATTCAAATAAATGTAGGTAATTATATTCAGGATGTAAATTTCTGCTTCTATTTAAAAAAACTGAAATGTAGTCTCATTATTATACTTAAGCAACTGCACATGATTCTTTAGTTTAGTTTAGTTTTGCTGGACATTTTCCGACTTAGCCTCTTGATTGGGCCATTGTGATGATTCTGATTGATTCAATTATTCTTATTCGCAACGCATCTTAGTTACTTAGATGCGTTATCAACTCTACGAGATAATTGTTAAGAAAAATAACCTAATGATATTAAAATTTGTAAAATGCAATTGACCTCTTGGGACGATAGCCCAATAAATTATGCCCATTAATTAAATGATACCGCTCGGGTCCCGGCTGTGGAACCATTTAGAATAATTACAACAAATGCACTACAAACAATGTAGGTGTATACCGAGCACCGGTTCAAACGTACTCACATACTTTTTACCTAGTCGCTAGCTAATGAGCTTCTGTTCTTGGGTTCGATTTCCAGTTAGGGGGGTTGATGTGTTAACGGGTTTTCCTGTTCAGAAGTACTCTGTAGAAGTAATGGAGATACGCTCACCCGTCATTAAAGGGATTAGATACAACAAATCACTGGCGAACTCTGGGTTATTATGGGTAAGTAGGTATATCTGAAGTAACTTCTGTCCGGTCCAGGTTGAATGTTTTATCCTTGTACACTCAGGAAGGGATTGATATCTATGATAATATCAAATATTAACGCACAGCATATTTATTGTGTACATTGGTTGATTGTTAGATATATTTTTTTAAATAATATGCTATAGGTCTTGTAGCTGTATTTAAGCGCACCTAATGAACGTGTTATTGTGTTTTTCTGTGTAGTAATTCTGAGTTAAAGAGTTTGGATTTGTGCTCGATTATATGCCGTATATGTGTTTATTGGCTATAGCCTTATTAGACGGGACGTAAAAACGTACCGGAAAACTGTTGGTGTACATCAGTATTATCATTATCAGTACACCTGTGCCTAAACCTTCGGCTAAACGTGTATGATGGTATGTTACGTTTAGTAAACTTATATGTTACTATTGACTACTATTACTTTATATATTATTATTACTACTATTAACAAATAAGTTACAATAATAAAATTAAAAAAGTTGGAATTTTCTGTAAAATTTATTCACAGAAATGGTCAACCAATTATTCTGTTTTGTTTAAATAAGCCACTTATTTGTGAAACTACGATTGCTTTACCAAAAACAGTTTCAATTGTTAAAGCAGTGCAAAATAAATTAGTTACGAGATTGAAGTTGAAAACATTTAAAAAAGTGCAAAAAGTAGGCGCGGGCCGAATGCCGATAGATAATTTATAGATATTATTATACACTTTTACTACAATATTTTGTGTTAATTTTATTTTACGCAATGCAGCTATGAATAGGATTTCTAAAAACTAATAATGGGAGGTAAGCACTGTTCGATAAGTGTCTGTCTCTGTTTGTTGTATGAAATTATCTGCCAAGTAATTTAAGGTAACTTAAGCTTAAGCTGTGAAACAGGCCCTTAACCTACATTCCTGGAGATTTTCTCTGTAAAATCTGCCAACCTGCACCGCTAGCGTGATGGACCATACTTATTGCTCTTTTGTTAGAGATTTGAAGTTGACATAAGGATTTCGAATTTAGTCAAACGCTGAAATAGCTAAGCTTAGAACAATTTGAGTACAAAATACCATTAGGACAGTGTGATTGATAGTTAGCGGATGGAAAAACTCTAATATCAAGTGTCAAAGATACGTGCGGTCATTTTTCATAGAGATTTGTAAGAATCACCAAAAAATATAAAGTTACGAGTCAACAATCCATTTCACCGCGATCGCAATTCCAAATTAGATTTCGAAGAAGAATTTTATTCAACTCTAGCGTGGCTGATGTACATGGCAGCAGAAGATTAAATTTCAAACTCGGTGTATTTGTACAGCTTCGTTCGCTACTTACCCAGCTAGAGAGAGCAGTATATAAATAAATAGGTATACCAAATACTGACATACATATTGCACAATTTTAGTCGGAAACAAATGAATTTATAAAAATCTATCTGCATTTTCATCATCAGCTTTCCCGTCTAACCAGACGCGGCAAATAATCAGTATTTTGCACGAAGTGACAATCTGCCTATGCGAAATTTATGCAGCTCTAGCCGCGTTCAGTTCAGATATCGTTAATCAATGTTTCTTACCCAGGAACCCCTGTAAAATAAAAAGTAACCTTTGATAAAATAACAAGAACAAACTCAGAAATATTTCCGGGGAAAACTGTGGCTTGGTACACTGGGTGCTTTGCTTACATTGTATCACTGACTCGCCCGTAATTTCCGAGGGGGGATGTAAAACGGTAAAGCCGCCGATTACAGCATTTGGTGCACGTGCTACAACACAATATGTCTGTATAAACTGAAAATGACGTCGTAGAAAAAATCAATTACGGTCAACGTTTAGTGAATTGAATATATAAATAAACTGTCGGACTATGTCAGTTAAAGAGTACGTATAAACCGTCAATGATACCAGCCAAAATATCTGTGAAACTAATATACTATAGTCAAAATGTTTTTATGCCCGCTTTTGGTGGCAGATGGTGTTCATACAGTGGTTTACATATCTACTGTACTGTACCTACCTACTTACTTAGTTATTTACTGTCTTATAAAAAAAAACTGTTGTAATGTCCATACAAGTTCTGCTAAGTTTGGGACTAGATGGTGCCGTGTAAACATTTAAATAACTTTTTGGGATTCAATATTGATTGTAAATAAATGAGAATTTGTTGCACATTTATTGTAATATTTATTCTTAGTAAGTAGGCACTTCAAATTTAGTGACTTATTAGTTGTTAGACTAAGTTGTTATTCAAATCGTAAATTTGTATTTGTACTTTAGTTTTCAGCACTCAATTTGTCTATGAACAATGTAACTGTTTCTAACACAAAAACATTATTTCTTATAAGAGATTTACTAAGTCAGAAGGCTTTCAAATTGCAGTAGAAATATATAATTTGTTATCTATATTCAGGTGAAGGTGATTAACCAAGTGAGTATTGACTAGTCAACAATCGTGTTAAGTGGGCAGTGTGTGGTGCTATCGCGTTAAGTGAGCAGTGTGTTACTATCGTGTGGTGTGTGTGTCGGCCGCCGCCGCCGCCGCCCGGCTGCACACCGGTAACAAGTAGTTTCCGTTTCCACACCTAGGTACTAGACAGCTCGAACTTGAAATGATTGCTACACTTTTATTCACGTAACTCGTCATGTTTGTTGAATTAGAGGCAACAGATAACAGTTGTTTATACTATGTAGTAAGTTTTATTACATTGTTGTTATCTTTCTTTACATAACAGTTTGAAGTGCATTACTAAGCTGGTTACGCGTTTTTAAATATTTGGTGCCCATAATAAACTGACATAAACTTATCAACATAGAACAGTAAATGACTGTTCTACTGCTGTTCACTGTCCATGTCCATGCTGATGACGGGGCGCCCAGCGAACATAACATAATTATCAAAAAAGTAAAAATTATACCCTGTCCTTTCCCAAGTGAACTTTATTCAATTTATTGCCAATGTTCAGCGTAGTTACAGCAGTTGACCTTATACTATAATTAAAATTATACTAAATATATATATGTATAGTATAATTTTAAATAGAACAGAAATTCTGCTCATTTTATTAGAGAAAAACCGAGTAGGAGTAATTAACATATTCCTAGAATGCACTTTTTAGTAGTTACGAGTATCAAATGATTAAAACTTTTTTCGATTGGAACTTATACAACTTATACTTATTGTATTACATATTTTGTAACTTAAATCTTTAAATAAAAACTTGGAGTCACATTGAACAGTTTCGTTACACATTTTGCTTTGATTTTATTACGTAGGCACATCATTACATGGACAAAGTGAATTCTACTAACACAAATAAAATGCTCAGCCTAAATTATATAACGTACCTATAGTCGAGAACTACATCGCAATACATATTGTTTGATAATGAAGTGACGAATAAATTATTAACAGCCAAAATCGTGGAACAACGGTCGTGACGTCCAAGCCAATCTTGCATTCGTCACGGCTTACAAGAGTTCTTGCAAAACTGTTAAGTAACACTTCTTTGTTTTAAAAGACATTCGGAGACGCCACTCGTTATCGAAGTAATGTACTTAAGAAACTTTGCACGCAATAGTATTTCATTATCTTCTTGCGACCATAGAAGTCTTGCGTATTTTTGGTATATTCACTTTTTAGTTAGTACCTATGTAGTTTATCACAAAAAGAAGTCTAAATATAAAAAAGTATGGCAACAATTTATTACTCGATATCAAAATTGAGTTACTAATCACAGATTGAATTCACGCATGCTATAACTGTTGAGCCAGTTATTAACGATTGGTTCTTTATTCTTCGTTCCGTCCATACCCAAACCAAATGGAGACTTCGGTGAAGTACGTAGATAATAAAGCCCACGAGTTGCAGTCGATGAACCATATCCCAGTACTGCGTACTCGTCTTTCTCACAGGCATTTGTCTGGAAGTGCTTCCAACTTTGACATCGTGCTCCGACGAAAGACTTCGGCGATATTATACTTTCCGTGTATACTTGAGCTGCTCGTAGATGACTGCAGGTAGGCATAAAACAACCCGGCTGGTTTGGACCTCCACCATTAATATAAAAATCAGCATGTCCTAAAGGTTCGATGATTCCTTGCAGTAATCGGTTCGAGTGAATTACGTCCACATACGTAGCATCTGTTTTATCCAGTCTCTGTCCACTATAAGCGTATGAGAAGCACGGGCCTGCAGGATCCAGTCCAGTTATGCGGCCTAGTTTGTGCGCTTTAAATTGTTGAAAGTATTTGCCAGCCCAGCCTGCGACGTGCGCTCCAAGGCTGATCCCCAACAGATGAAAATCTTCAGCATTAGATCCAAAATGTTCCAGGTTGGCCAAAAGGTTTGCAAGTCTTTTGCCTATCAGACGAGAGTTGTGGGCTGATAAAATATATCCCTGTTTGTTCATGTCTTCTGCGTCGAGTAAAAGAACGTTAAACATTTTCTTATCATTGTATGCATTGGCCAAATCCAGCGGTACCGCAGATTGTGAACTGTCTTTATATCCATGGATAATAATTTTTGTTTGTTTGGTTATGTCAAATATTCCAGGTTTCGTTAGGTTTATAAATGCCTCATTAATTGGAAAAGTTCGAATTGTACTCCCGTCTAGTTGTATCACCTTCATCGTTTTTATTAAATCATTCTGAACAGTCATGGAATTGTAGCGTAAATCCATTATCGCCCTGCCTGCGAAAAAAAAGAACATTAATTATGCGCATAAGTTAAAATAAAACAAAGGCTTTAAAAATCAGCCGTATTAATTAACCTATTAGCGCGCATAAATTACAAAGGTAAAGGACACCCACTCACATGCACTGGACATTTTGGCGTATACGGACTCGGCGAAAGAGAGGTCAGGTTCGCTGGGGCGTACACTGGTCGCGGAGATGCCGACCGCCGCGGCCACGCAGTACACGGCGACCACCAGCGGTACTATAGCGCTGTAGTTGTGCATAGCACGAGCCCTCCGCCGCTAACACGGTCACTGTGTCACTGTCCGCCAAGAGAGAAAGGTCCGTTTCGCACAAGCAACCTCAAGGGGCGATCGCTTTGGAGGGGGTTATCTGGTGCGAATTACGAGCAGTGCACTCACTGTCAGAAGGCCACTGACCGCTTTACGTCATTATTATCTTGTATTGAGGGACAACTTCAGTTCTTGAATAAATGATTTAACTCGCTGTTTAGTATAATCATATTTTATATTTAGTTAGGAAATTATTTACCGGGTTAACAAAGCATATGTTTAATTAATTATTATTTTGTAAAATAATCTTTCATCTCGCTTGCTTTGATTTTATCAGATAATAGGCAAACTTCGCCGCCCCGAATAACGAGTTGCTTATTGTTCACGCAAGTATTTTTATTTTTTAATATTATTACTACGGTGAGATTACAAATAATTTATTAATTTTATTGTCCTAAAATCATGATTTTATTTGTAAAAAAAAGTCTTCTATTTTATAACCTATTCAATGACAGAAATTAACGTAGATTATATAAGGTCTCATTAATCGTATAAAAACTTTTCGCAACTAAATATGAATTTAAAATCTTTATGTAGGTGTATAATTCTTTTGTACGCGTGTTTGTCACCTAACTCCTCCTATACGGCTGGACCGATTTGGTTGAATTTCAATGGGTTCCTGGATGGTTTGAAAACACAATTGAACCCGGTTGGTGGCGGTGCTGCTGGTATGCTAAAATGATTTGTACAATCATACTAAGTTTTATTAAAATTTTATTATTATTATTAAGTTATCCATGAAATTTTATATGGCCATTTCTTCAAACAATGAATGTGTATTTGTACTATATATAATAGTAATAATTTATAGCTTTACGCAACGAGCAACAGTTAGACTTTAATTATAGGATAATATTTATAGAAGCTCAATATATTTCCTGTCTCTCAAAATCTATTTTATCTGTGCTGAGATTGTATTATGAACTTTCACCTTCCACCAGTTGGCCCAGGAACGCTCAACGCACACGTACCAGCTCGTTTCCATAATCAATAAACGGCATCTTTGAAATATGGAGTCTTAAGAACAAAATAACAGCAATTACGGAGTTACAAGGGTCCTATTAGGCGCAAGTTTATTATAAATGCAGCGCCTTTCCGTTTGCTAATAGCAACGCACTATAAACACCAATCCATTAGCCGTGCGTTGTGCTTATGGCAATATTCCCTAACGGCCGGTCATCGTGAAGCCTATTACGAGATCCACGTTTAGTAAACGACGTTCGACCTAGATACGTCTTATTTTAATCGCTCGTGTGTTTTTAAATTTTTTAATATATTATAACACTTTTAATAAGTTTGAATGTTTCCAATTATGCTATCTGATACTTACACTCTGTAATAGAATAAATAATATATAATGTAAGAAAATACAAATAGTGATAAGCGAATAAGGATTTATTTATATTTTAGATTTTTTGTATGTGTGTGACAAAGCGTTAATCTGCAATATCAAAAGACTCTCCTAGTCTCGTAAACATTGTTTTTCTATAATTTCTGCTAATTACTAGTTAACAAGTTAACCCTTCGGGGTGCACAGGTGTGATGGTATAATATTTATGTTTAACAATACCTAAATAGGTAAGATACATAAGTAGGTAAGTGACCTACCTAATTTTTTTTTTTTTATTAAAAAAGTGAAAACTTACCTAAGACGCTTAAAATTTAAAGCTAAACTAAATTGGTTTTACTATTGCGTATTGATATAATTGTGTATAATATGCATTAGCATAATTATATAATGCCGCAAATATTACTGACCATAAGCCTAACAAAATGGCACTATTATGTTTATTAACTTAATTGGCCAGGCAACTATTTAGCTTGAAAGATAAGGTGCCGTAGTACATAGTTACGATCCGACACGAGCGGTATTCCCGGCTGAGCTGACGCCGCAGCCGCGTTACAGGGAATTATCTGATAACCACAACTAGTAGGTACACAAAACAAAACAGATCAGTTTACAGGGCACACCAACGTAGATGTTGGTGTGCGTAAACTCAACGCGTTATTACTTCGCCTATTTACTAGTGTTAGCTTTACAAATTTGTAATTTACAATAACCCGTTGTCCACTCACACACTTGCAATTTCTTGTTGCTTCACATTATACATGAAACAAAGAATATGAAGCATAAATTCAAAGGTATTATCAACTGATACCGTGGCATAGGTGTATATGCAAGCAGCTGGTGTGACATTAGTCTCAGGATCAAATCACGCCGGCCCGGCGCTAACTTTTTACATTATTATCATTTTTTTTTCGTTTTGTTGAATTTTAATTTTTGTTATTTAACCTGATAATAAGAACATTATTCCAGAAATGAAAATGAAAATGATATATGGAAGAAAATATTAAACAATGTGTAATATGATAACAACAATATTTATTGACATGGTTTTTTTAAATTATAAATACAAATTATAAAGTATGGTTCATGACAAATATTCTAAGTGGGACAAGAATTCACTTTGTTTTTCATATTCAAGAGGGTAATTTATTTATTAATGATATGAATAAACATGTTAGTAAGTTAGATAATAAGATACTGGCGATCCTAAATTGTAATCTCACTAACAATAACATCAATCATGTAATACAAATTACCCCCTGATATTTTTAATAGCCGATTGGTCTATTATCATTATATATATCATTATTGGTCATCACTATCTATTACTTGTTGCAAACGTGTCCTCATGCTAGCAACCATATTCCAGCACAAAACCTGCACTAATTCACTGGGACCCATTGATGACATCCATCCCCAATAACCCAACGTAATGCGGCCACTAGACCTGCATGGAATAATATTTTTTTTGTTATAGCGTTCACCATCTTTTCGCCATAATATTTTACAACCGTCCTTGTCCGACTTAAAACATTTTTCATCGCTAAATATAACTATATTATTGCATCAATCCAAATCCAAATATTCTCTTGCGAAGCGAACCCGGTTTTGCATGTGAATATTAGACAGTAATATTTTCTTGGCTGGCCTACGACATTTCACACCAGCTGCACGCAAGTGGTTCCGCACAGTTTGTAACGTCACGTCATGTTTAGTCGCCGTGGAACGAGTAGTGAGGAAGGGCTCAGCCAAATAAGTAGCAACTATATCACGGTGCCATGCATTGGTATCTGTATATGCAAATCCAGCCTTTGGTCCCGGTCGGCAAGGATCAATGCTTCCCGAATCTGCATAACGATGGCCCCACAATTGCACAGTTCTTCTCTGTGAACAATAATTAAATATTGTTACATAAAACATCAATAAACAAGATGTGTATTATTGAAACATAATAAACTTCTAAACGTAATAATAATATTTTGTTACTCACCGATATCTTTAAACGCCTCGCAATTTCACTAATTGAAACGTTTTGCTCATGCAAAATAATTATCTCAGCTCTTAAAAGTGTAGTTAAGAGATTCATATTGATTCACAAATAATAGCACTTCTCAAAATACGCAGGGTATAATGTCTAAAACGTAACAAAAGCTCGATAGTCAATAGCATTATGACGATGAAATTAAACTACTAACATATTATGATTTGTCATTTTTAGAGGGTAGACCATTAATATAATCCAAACCAAATATAAAGAAGACTTGCTAATACTAATACTTATACGGGTTTTATTAATATAATGGTATTCAATTCTATATTTTTGTGTGCATAATAGATATATATATTTACTATAATAATTTTGTACTATATAATACTATGGGTTAATTGCCTGAAATAAAGATATATTATTATTATTATTATTATTATTATACTATACAATGAATTGAACAAACAAATGGAAAATATTTTTTAAAACATACAAAAAGTTGAGCCGTTGGTAATAAGATTCGATCTTACGGTGCCGGCGACAAGAAGTATTGTTCGCACGCTCAACTAATGCGTCACAGTGGAGTCTGATTCATTAGCTAAATTTATGCATCATATTCCCTGCAACTTTAAAATTACAAGAAATTGCAAATGTGTGCGTGGACACAACGGGTTATTGTAAAGCTAACACTAGTAAATAGGCGAAGTAATGAACGCATTGAGTTTACGCACACCAACATCTACGTTGGTGTGCCCTGTAAACCGATCTGTTTTGTTTTGTGTACCTACGTGTTTTTTGCTTTAGCTCTCCTGGTGCTAATTCATTAGGGAATTATAATAGTAAGTTGAAATGAGTTTATTGCGGTTTATAAACCTTTTAGACCCAACATATAAACCTTTTTAGAACTAACATATTAAACCTTCAGCAGGGTTGGATTTTCATGATATGTATGATGAATTCAATTTGAAGTTTTAAACTTTGTTACTAGCAAATTAGCAGCACTTCTTAGTTCTGACTGACCCCAAAATCCTTATAGCTTTATATATTTTTATATTGTCTAAAACACGGTTATGTACTCACATAAAGGTGCTTCCATCTGAATATTCTTATGTCCATTAATATTAATGTCTTCGCGAATTATCTGAAGAAAGAAATAATTATGTAATATATAATATAAATCTTAATTTCCGTCTGTTGAAAGGTCAAGTCGCAAGAACATGAGTCTCTACTTTTACCATTAAATCCAAAAGGTTTTTCAGCCCACGTTACTGAAAGGTAGGCAGGCACTTCATAACTCGAATTAGTTAAGCAGTCCTGCTCATAGGCCAGTGATAAATTCTGCATACACGTCACTCTTACTGAAGTGTTAAGTAATAGTGGAGCTATTGGCTGCTAAGTCCAGCCAATAGCTCCACTATTACTTAACACTACTATTACTACTACTACACTATTACTTAGCACAAAATAAATTTAATATTAATGTATGCGCTACAGGAAAATATCCCTGTTTCTTTTTTGCCCATGTTATAAAAAATATTAAAGTCATTGATGCACATGCACGAATCAATTATTGAATAAGTTAACAGGCACTTTTATTTCATTGTCTATTCACAATAAAGCGCAACTATGTAGATAAGTGATCGTAACTTATCTTTCTTATATCTAGAAAATAGGCAACACGAAGAGCGTAGAAATGCCGTAAGCATTTTCCTAATTAATACGAGTAAATGTATGTATGTATGTGAGTTACTTTTATATTGTTAATAAATACATGATTTTTATATATGTTTTGAATGGGTTCAAAACTTTCAAGCAAAAACAAGGTCTAAAATGAAGCACGCAAAAAGATCCCCTTTTACAGACTGGGCTAGCTACTAAGACCGAAGTAAATAAGGTAAATTATTAGATCCTACCACAAAGTGTGCTCGGTTTTGTTGTGTTTTAGAAACTCGCCTTTCGTCCCAAGCAGGCATCTGGAAAGGAAGTTTTGTATTCTACCCTGTCTTCTCACGGGCAAAAGGTTAAAGCGGTCATTGTACGTATGTACTAATCACTATCAACAACTTTTACATCCTGAAATCGTAAAAAAATAAGGTTTCGTTCATCCATACTTTTAGGTTCACTTAATAACTCGACAAAATGTATGGAACACTTGTTTTTGTTTGCGACCTCAGGATGGTCCATGTAATTTTTTTATTGGATATTGCATCGATGATTATCATCTTTATTGTATCCATTTTGCCATTCCGATTTGGTTAAATTGGCAGCCGCTTCGTTTCGTAAAATATTATGTAAGTAATTTATCCATGACTATTCTGACATTTGACCATAAAATACAATTTAAACAATTTACAATACTAACCAATACCACAAAAATATATAAATATTTTGTGTGCCGACGCGTGGCACTACCTAAAAATAACAAATGATGTCATTTCGAAATATAGACCTCTCTTTTCTGGTTCCAATCCGCATGCTCAAGTCTTATCCAATGCCAATATATCCAGCAGTGGGTAAAACCAGGGGGGCGATCGCGCTATTTGCAACGGTTGAGGTTTGGAAATGGTTAAAATTAGGTACCTAGATTGCATCTTGATGAGGAAGATTTTTAGGGTTCATATGAGTTATTTTCCTTTTGCAATACCTACGGTACTTACTTCCTACTATACCTACTAGAATAAACGAATGATTGTTGATCTTTTTGACCAAATCTGATGCGGACCATTTCCAAACCTCAACCGTTGCAAATAGCGCGATCGCCCTCCAGGCTTCGGATTAAGGTCATAATAATAAATACTGTACGATAGCGAAAAGGGGCCTAATTTGTTAACACTCATGTTAGTGATTCATGTAATTATCTTAAAGCACATCATAGGGGTATACTCATAAATAGTTAACTTTTTGTATTTTTTAAGCAATTTCCATGCTAAGATTACAAGTTATTTTTAATGAAGGAAAAAATCGAGGATACTAACCTGCGTCTTTTCATTCGTACCAGAATACGCAGGTTCGAATCCTGCCCGCCAGCCGATTTTTTCCTTTATTAAAAATAACTCTTAAATAGTTTATTTAAACGGAATATTATGACCCCTTATGCTTCTAGTTTAGTGGTCTTACCATAACTTATGAACTTAACATGTCATACCATATATTATAAGTATAGAGCTGCGTCGTTGTTCCTAGAATTTTAGATGTGAAGCTCAGATTGTCATCACTATCTCCCCAAGCATGTACTAATTATGTGTAATTTTGACATGAAGTACCTTCTTCAAAGGCTTATAACACTACATAATTAAAAAATTTAATTTTGACGTAATAATAATAATTAATCAATTCCAAAGTATTGAAAAGAAGAATACCTCATAGAATAATATCTCTTAATACCTCTTACTTTGATAATGTCTGTGGTCTAGTGGTTCGAGTACCGGACTGCTGATCACGAGGTCGTGGGTTCGGTTCCCACAGGACACAAACATTTATTGTGATGAATTTAAGTGTTTGTGTTGGTCTATGTGTTTCCTAAGTATTATAAGTGCTCCATAGTACAAGCTCTGCTTAGTTTGGGACTAGATGGTGCTGTGTAAAAATGTCCCAGGATATTTATTTATTTATATTTATTATTTATCTTATGTGCTAAGTTGTAACTACGCTGATCAACCGCTCTGCAAGGTTAAGCTACACTTGCCGCGGTCAGTCTGGGGATGGGTGACCATTCTTAACGTATCGAGACCCCTCCATGCCTCGGAGAGCACGTAAAGCCGTCGGTTCCGGTTGTCTTACAAACACCTATGACAATCGTTAGTGGTAGTCAGAAACCTAAAAAGCCTGACAACCAAACCAGTCTTTCCTTCGAAAGTATTGCCCAGAAATTGGGTTGCGGAGGTCTGATGGCAATCGCTTCGTGTAAAATACTGATATTTAGCCGCATCTGGTTAGACTGGAAGCCGACCCCAACATGGTTGGGAAAAAGCTAGGAAAAAGATTTATCTTATGTGCCAAAGTGCCAATTATGTTGTGACCGTAGTTTACTAGTTTATCGATTTATATAAAATTTAAGAAAGTTACGACCTTTTGCAGGTATTGAACCGGATGTTTTACCAACTTACTAAGCTTCCAAGTTCTCTGTCTGTGATTTCAAATTTCTCTAGTACATTGTACTTAACGTGATGTCAGCACGACTGTTTTGATTTTCGACATGTACCATGAGGGTTAACACCATATCAATGCTTAGCAAGGCTGACTCAGATTTAAAGAGAAATGTCATGTTATTCTTGAAAATTCCTGGCAAGATCTCTAATAGCCACGTAAAAAAACTATTTGCTTCTATAGTTAAAACTAAATTGCCTCGTTTACTTATAACCTAGATACAATCTGTTATGTATTTATTTTTAAGTTGACATTTGCTTACATCTTGTAGTTCATATTAAACTTTGAATACCTACTGTTAGAAGTCCTTAACGCCCACTTCATTATTCAGATTCACGATAAAGTATTACATGTCTTTGTACACAAGTATAATAAATAACGAACCATCACCCCTGTATTCACACACTATGGGCCTCATAAGAAAGCTCAAGGTCATTCAGCGAGCTATGGAGCGAGCTATGCTTGGTGTTTCTCTACGCGATCAAATCAGAAATGAGGAGATCCGTAGAAGAACCAAAGTGACCGACATAGCTGAAAGGATTAGCAAGCTAAAGTGGCAGTGGGCGGGGCACATAGCTCGTAGAACTGATGGCCGTTGGGGCAGAAAGGTTCTCGAGTGAAGACCGCGCACCGGAAAGCGCAGCGTGGGACGGCCTCCTACGAGATGGACCGATGACCTGGTAAAAATCGCTGGAAGTCGTTGGATGCAGGTAGCACGTGTCCGGTCCCTGTGGAAGTCAATGGCCTCCCGCCTTTGTTCAGCAGTGGACCTCTTTTGGCTGACATGATGATGATGATGACCCCTGTATTCCCCAAAGAGTGTAGTGCTGTATGTTTTAAATTTTATGTATCTGTATAATTAATTATAATATAGTTGTAGGATTATTTAATCATTCGAATTTTCGCGAAAACCCTAGGGATATTGCGATAACACGGATAATTACTCTACGCTCTAGTAACATTAAATCAGTATAATGGTGTAGCTGATGGAGCCCCGCTAATATTTCTGTGTGGGTTTAGATTAGAGTAACCTAACTCGAGCTTTGCTCGCTCTCGAGCCCACCCATCACCAAGTCATCCCCTTCTAACATAACCTGTCTATTTATTTTTATTTATTTATTTATTGAGTACACCAACAGTAAATATATACAATCATTATAAAGGTCTATAAACAAGGGCATGGTTTCTTATATATAATACTAATTATAGGTAACCTGTCCGGCTTGGGGTGCCCTAATTTCCGAACTCGCTTTGCTTGCTCTTGCATCCTAACTTTTCCTAGTTACATCACGGGTTTTAATGAGGTAAGACCCTATCTTTTTCCATTATGCTTGAAAAATATGTTCACCATTGTCTAATTGTGTGTTTGCAATATCCCTAGAAAATTCGATATCATATCATCCTACGACCTGTAGGTACTGAACGTACAACGTGATCCGTGGAAGGTACTCGTACGATCATAATCCGTTCAGTAGTTATAACCACTGAACGGGTGTGATTTGGCACACAGATAATTTTTATGATGAATTTATCTGATGAGAAATAATTTTGTGAAATTCCTATGGGATTGGGAAAAAAATAATAAAGCTAATAACACCGCGGGGAACAGCTAGTTAATAATATAACTTTACGTACTAACTAGTAGGTACTGTTTTACTTTCTCGTGTACTGACAAGAAATCAAAATGCTGCGGCTGAAAAGTAGGCACTAACACCAGGAATTAACTATGTACGGCCGAACATAACAGTTTCACAAGCCCTAACCTGTAGTGCTACTCGGTTGATACCGCCTACGTTACCACAAATGTTTAATGATGACACTCAGTTTTAATTACTTTTTTAGTCAGTCGAGTAATTGAGTTCATCTTAGTTATTTATCATCATCAAATATCTCTTTGATGAATTCTTTGACGATCGTCGGAATTTCAAAACGTTAGTTGTTTTCGTTTGAAAATTTTTGTAATTTAGGTTTCTGTGCGACTCATTTAAAATGCAGACTTAATTGAATTCTCACAGATTCACAAGTAAAATTTTTTTTTTTTTTTTTTAATTATAGTCTTCTAAATTCTGATACTTTCAAGCTGCTAACCAGATAACTCTCGATGTAATAGTACATCAACTACCTCCTTAACCGTACCAAATGGAATTATATACTCCCTATGATTTTTTCAATTGCTTTTAGTTTGAGAAAATAATAACATTTAGAAGAAAAAAAAGCAGTACGAACGATGCTACGAAATGCAACTCGTAGCAGTCTACGGACGGGCGTAGGCCGCTGCTACGAGCCGCCATGGTTTGGCAAACGGATTACGGTAAAGTACTCAAATATTTTATTAGAAGATTAATTTGTTTGACGGATTATTAAGCTTTATTAAACGAATATCAGTATTTTACACGAAGCGACTGCCATCAGACCTCCGCAACCCATTTTTGGCCTATACCTATATTCGAAGGAAAGACTGGTTGTTGGGCATTTTGTGCTTCTGACTATCACTTACGATTGTCATATGTTCGTATGATAACCAGGACTTTACGTGCTCTCCGAGGCACGGATGAGTCTCGATGTGGTAATATTAGTCACTCATCATCAGACTGACCGTGGCTAGCGTAGCTCAACCTTGCAGATCGGTTGATCAGCGTAGTTTTAGTTATCTTAGGGCAAATAATATTGCTAATTTCAATATGACGATACTACTGCGGTAAATTTTGACATAATCCTTTAATTATATACTATGACACCCACGCGAAGTGCAGCGGTAAGTTACTCACCAGGCTGCACGCCCACGTATAACTCACACGGTGCCAAATGTGCCAACAAAAATATTTAAAGTGTTTTTCTTTATTTTCGCTTACGGAAGGAAGTTTGCAGGAGGCGACCTGTGTCTAGCAGTGGGACAGTATAAGGGTACAATACAATACAATCTATACAGTACACAGATCTTTCATACTTTAATTTTTTCTCCGTTAAATTGTTAGTAACTGAAACAACTGAAAAAACGTAATTCAATGAACGCTATCAAAACCCACGCCTTTAAATATTAATGAACGAGAACCATATTGTTCCTTTGATATGAATTTTGTTTGAGATATAGATAACGTTATACAAAGACGTTCAAGTCGAGGTGTCAACGTTAAATACACCTGCCGACCCCAACAGGATTTAATAAAGCAAATTACAAACAAAAGACGATCATTCTCTGTGCAAGTTTATGTGTCGTTGAGAACTTGATCTAGAATTATTATAGCTTTTTATATGAAGCTGTAAACACTATTATGAGTGAAACCGTGGGAGGAGAAATAAAGAGCACCATGACAAGCAAATTTTATTGTTATGTACCAATAGAGAACTGGGGTTCCGAAGAACGCTATCCCGCTAACTTGACTCACAAACATGTGACTCACGCTCGACCATAAAGTTCACGGATTTTTTCTCATTCCACAAAAGTCAACTAGCTACTCATTCCAATTCTAAGAATTATTACAACTGTATAATAACGTTATATATTACCTAATATTATTTAATTTATTATAAATTGTAAGTATTTTGAAGGGTATCTTAGCGCGCGTCATTTCAAGCCAAAAAAGGTGATAATTATTGAATATTTTACTGCCGGTCTGGTGAAAGCCTTCGGCTCTACTCTTCAATGAGCCTGAACTATTTAACCCAACCCTTTACCAATAGAAACAGAAAACAGTCAGCTTATTGACAAAACTGATATAAATAGAACATGTTGTGTAAACATCAACCTTTGACACTTCGATAGACTAGCAATGTGTGACGATTTACCGTGTACTACAGGATGTAAAAATAATTTCACCCACAGGTAGATCGGAATTGGAATAAAATAAATTACATATTCCAAATTGCGATTTTATGTGAAAAAATATTTAGTGTGATATTATGTGATGTAAAGATTGTGGGGTAAATGGCGTGACGGCAAGCCCGAGCCGTGGGCGGGCGGGCTGCGCGGCCTGCCGGCGGCGCGCCGCCTCCAGTAGCTGCCCGCCGCCGCGCCAGTCGCACGTCCGCGCCGTGGCACCTCCCGAGCGCTCGCCCCGCGCCCAGCGCCGCTCCGCACCGCACCGCGCCGCGCCGCAACCCGCGCCGGCACAACAAACTTGAGCACCGTGCCCTTGTTATACCTTCTATGTGCTTCTAATTGTTCACCACGACGAGGACGCACGCAAGGATCACACGGACAACAAGTAAGTCTATGCCGCTTCTTCAACACTCAAATTGCCTTAAAAATATGTTACTAGTAACAGGTGCTTTTTCGCTTTTTAAGTTTGCCTTAATTAGTACAGTCTCAGTAGAATTTTCTATGTATTTATTCTATGTTTTAGCTACTTTTTGTTATTCTTACTGGTCTAACGTCATGCTGAATAAATAAAACACTAAAAAAATAACTAATGGGATAGTAGGTATCTAATATTAAAATGTACTTTGGCTTTTATTATTATTATTTGCTTTCTCTTTTAGCATGGCAAAATGGAAAAATCCTGGCCTTTTATTATAATTCAATCAACCACTCGTGTGTGCCATTATATGTATTCGATATAGTACGTCAATTAAGTGATCTGAAGAGAGTATTAAAAAGTCCACAAAATTAGTATTCAAACAAGAGTCCAACTTAAATCTTCGAAGGAAATCCACTTTGAGTATAAATTGGTTAAGTTTCTAGTTGAGTTGAGTAAGGTCATATATAACGACGATCGTGGTTCAAAATGTTAAAAAATTACACCTTACATAACTTAAAGTTAGCATCGGCTATCTAGCGTGATAAACCACAGAAATAAGTCTTTTACAACCGATTTCAAAAAAGAAGGTGAACCTTAATTTGATTGATCTTGTGTATGTTTCCTAAGCGATCTCTTCGACAATCATGAACCGATTTAGGATTTATCTGATACAATTATAATTCCTAATTGGTTAAATTCTAATTTGGAGAGTGTCAGACCATCTATTTCGAAAGATACACCACAACTTGCTTGATGTAGGTTTACTTTTCTGAAAGTGTTAGATATTTTAAAATGATGCCTGCGACTAATTACACTGAAAAACTGAGTAACATATTTCCATAGAGACTCCCTAAAATGTTGTTGTCCCACCGGCTACATTTTCTATGTTAATATGAATGAATATGGGATGAAACGGCTTTTATTTGTTTAGAGAAAACAAATATATAGCTGTAATAAAATTCTGCCGAGAGTCCCAGGTGTAGGGAATATTCAAATAATAACAGAACCCTAAAAATTGATTTGTATTTCATTTCGAGAAAATTGAATGAAACGCAATTTTATGGTTAGTTTTTCCATAAGATGGATGTCGACATAGCGGGTACGAAATACGGATAGTAAATACTTGTATAAATTACTTCGTTTACTTGTTTAGAGTAAGTACCTAGGTAATGAAAAAAGTACTGAGGGGGGAAGGAGAAGAAAATCTTTCAAGAATGAATGATCACCTAAAATAAATAATTATAGTAAGAGCGGCGTTACGTTTTCTCACAGCTATACTCACAATCGGCAAAAGCTCTACATAAAATAACAGCTATCTATCTACACCTCTACTGTCACCTGAGACAACAGAGAGATGAAGACTTTATGGAAGCTGAAGATATGATTTTCAGTTTATTAGCAGAGCTCTGCAAAACAAGAAAACATGTTATTTAGTTGCCACAGATTTTTTGGTCACAGACGTTTTCCTGTTCAGTGAACATTACTTTCATTCAGTCGAGTCTCTTACTATTTCCATCCGATGCCATTTTTGATATTAGTATGACGAATTTTATAGACGTCGGGTTAAAGAGATGTCCGAATATACGACTGTTCTATCACTCTGTTGGCTTTATCTTGTGCCCAAACCAAATGGACACAACCCACGCATTCCTGGGGTTTGATTAAAATTTTGAGCTTAATATCTCGACTTCATAATATTATTTCTTTTTGGCAAGACATACACATACGGGACATTTGTTGGACCATAAATATATCTAATCTACCTAACATTAACAAGTACATTCTTTAAAAAAAGTTACGCTCACTTAATTATGGTTGATCTTTATTTAGGTGACAGAATAATATATTTAACAAGTAGCAGACTTGTTAAATATATTATTCTGTCACCAGGCAGGCAGGTACTGGATAATTGCCGAAAATGTACGAATTCCGTCGAGACAAGATGTTTTAGTAACCCTTTAGTTTAGTTCACACTTATTTTTAATTTTATTTTAATTAATTTAGGGAGGTAAACTTATACGAGTGATAACATAGGCTAAAAATGAAATGTATAAAAATTAAGTGGTAATAAACTATATAAATAGCACATATATTTTGCACATTACAGTAGGTACGATAACTTTGAAGATAACATAAATACACTTTTAATGTAAAAGTCTATTTATAGGTCTTGTAGATCTGACGTCATGTTTACGTAGTTACGTACTTGGCTCCTGGAGTTAAAAGTAAGGTTCGTTAGAGTTTCATTCATATTAAGCAACAATGAATGGGCCAAGGGTCGGCCAGCCGCAGTAACAAATACACTCCTTTACTACCGGTACTTTTGTCCCAGTGCTATTATGGGGATGTGTTTTCAACTTATTAAAGCCCAACCTCGGTAGGCACGTTCTTCATTTATAATAACAGTGGGTACCTACCATGACAAACGCTTTTATAACTTCAGCCGTATTACACCTACATAAAATGTTATCGCATTACGTTTTAATTAAATAAGATTTAATACAGGTAGCGGGTATCTTAAGATAATCTCGTTGTTAAGACTTCACAGGGACGTAAACTGCCCACGGTATATCATCGGCATTGTACCTACTCTTATTACGAATAATCTTGTAAGTCATAGTACACTGAGTTTTAGCAACAATGTATTTATTATAGCTTTCCGCCAGCGGCTTCGCCCTCGTGGTCTTATAAATTTCCTCCGTTTTTTGCAACATTTTTCATTGAAACTCCGCTCGTATTAGTAGTAGCGTGTTATACATATATATTGGGGAAGGTTATATAGCCTATAACCTTACCCGATAAATGGGCTATCTAACACTAAAAGAATTTTTCAAATTGGTCCAGTAGTATCGGCAGCTTATTCAATACAAACAAACAAACAAATCTTTCCTCTCTATAATATTATAAGTATAGATTCCTATTTATGTTACCATCCGATTATTATTATTAAATAAGACTAAACCCCTGTTATGATGTTTCACGACTGAAAGCGTAATGTTCATCTATCTTCTATATATAAAGGCAAAGGTGACTGACTGATGTATCAACGCACAGCTCAAACCACAGAACGGATTTGGCTGAAATTTGGCACACAGATAGATGTTATGACGTAGGCATCGTAGAAGGGATTTTTCAAAATTCAACCCCCCAAGGGGATGAAATAGGGGATGAAAGTTTGAAATAATGAGTTATTTTTTCAGCGTTATCGAAAATTCAATCGCTAAGAGGGTAAAATAGGGGATGAAAGTTTTAAATAAGCGCATGGCTAGAAACTTAAAGTTTCGCACATGTATTTCTCATATGACGTGGGCATTGGGCATCCACTAAGGAAGGAATTATCAAAATTCAACCCCCAAGGGGGTGAAATAGGGTTTAATTTCGTATGGATTTAGTACGGCAAAAATCATTAGTTACGTAAAAGTGACTGCAATTTCCCCTGAAACCGTGTTTTGCTATGGCCATAAACAAGTCACAGGGTCAAACCCTTAAATACGCAGGCGTAGATTTAGAGCTGTACCTCAACCATGAGTTCTATCGAATAGCTTTCGATAGGTTTTTTACGCATCGAAGCGCTGTAATCTCATAGCTGATTTTAGTTTCTTACGTAACCGCTAGAGGCGCTGCGAGGATTTCCCATACAAATATTTTACGGCGTCGCTAGCGAGTTTAGTGAGAAAAACTCATGGTCGAGGCACAGGACTGTTTCTCTCATGGCCAATTTTACGTGGTGAAATTGTAATTCGTGGTGTAATTTTTCATGCTCGGGTGAACATGCTACGTAAAACAGGCTACTGGGACTACCCAGTAGCCTGTTTTACGTAGCATGTTCACCCGAAGATGCAAGTATTACCAGGCTACTAAGCCTGGTAATACTTGCATCTTCGGATAAAATGACGAAATATATATTTAGATATGGATGTAAAGAAATGTTATGAATATGTAATGATTACTCTTTATACATTACTAGCAGCCCGTCCGACAATGTCGAGATTTTTAATAAAGTACACTATAAAGAAAGGTCAAAGAAGTTCTAAAGTAAACGTAAAAAATCAAATCGCCGGGTAAGAGCTAATAATGACATATTTTAAGTACGAGTAGTCATCAATAATTTCGAGTACCTAATAACAATTTTCTCCTACTTAACTACAACTAATAAGTACTTTACTTTTATTCTAGTACTTTATTACAATGATATTATCTTTAAAATTAAATTTACATGCTTAGTCAGTGCAATTAATTAAAATTATATCAAAGTTAAGAATGAAGGGTAGATTTGGAAATTTGTTTTAACTCGGTCCTAATGAAAGTAAAATGAAACTTTCGTGATTAATTTATCTTCTCTTATCCTTCGATGAAAGAAAAGCAAAATTGAACCGTAAAATTATAAAATTTACTTTTTTCGAATAAGGTTTCCTTAGTTTAAGAAATCCTTAATAAGTAGCATTTAACATGCAGCGAGGAAATTGCTAAATAAATTTTAACAGTAAATATCATTAGGTAAAGCAAAATATATTTTCTTCTATATTTAAATATGTAAAAGCGCAAATAGCACTCACATAACTATTGTTACAAGCTGACATCATGAAATCTCGGAAGCTATAGGTATCACTTATAGTTTGGCAGGTAGAACGTGGGCATTATTTATAGTCTACGCTAAACTAGTTGGCCGCGCCTTAGCTAGGGACGGGGGTGAGGGGGCGGGTTACTGTGAAGAAAAGCATGTGCCCCCGCTCCTCCGTCCCACCGCGCGTAGGCGACCCCACCCCTCCGTACCGCCGCTTACACACCTAAGGCGCGGCCAACTAGTTCCGCGCAGACTATAATAATATTTCCACGGAATCGGAAAAAATGAGATCGATGAGGGTTATAAAATAAAGGATAATTGGCTGTTTTTTTGTTCTAGTTTCTATTTAAAACTGACTGGATGTCGTTTCTAGCCGTCCAGTCACGCTGTTTCTCTAATTTAACACAACAGTGTATTCCCAAGGATGTTTTCCATTTCGTCCAAACGAGAATTTACATATGTTACCCATGTTTGTTGTTTCTATCAAGCGAGGACCGTTTCGTTTCCGGGTCTAGAACGTCGTCAAATAATTTTTTACTTTCTTAAATTTCGCTAGGAGGTTAATCTCGCTCGCTTCGACAAATATTTTTACCTTTTACTTTTTCTTTGTAACAATGCAACTATAATAATCTTGATTTATGTAGTGATGCACACAACTCTCACAACAACTCGCACAACAACTCATTTATTTTTATTTCTATATTCAATTAATTTATTTTCATATTTATTTAGATGTAATACTTAAAAAAAACAATAACAATAATTATGTAATAAATATCATTTTTATTGTCTCCTTCGAGCTCAGTTTTTAGCTTATAATAATCATTTATGTAAAATACGTGGAAAACGCTGTGGGTTTCACATAAGTTAATGTTTATAATATTTAATTTTTTAAGCAATATAAGTGTGTAACTGTTTGTTTTTCCCGAAATAAATAAATGCAACAATTTAATTTGCAACAAAAGTAATCTACAAGGTCACAGAGAGCGCAAATATCAACACCAATTAGCGAATTTATCTTTTCTTAACAATGTTGTCAAGGTACAAGATGATCCTTTACTACAAGAGGTTGAATTTGATCCGGTATCTAATTAATTGATAGCTCTAAGGCTTAGTGAGCACTTGAGACGTCAACAGATGACATTGGATTTACTAATAACATATTATTACTTGTAGTATATTATGAATCCCATTGCACTGTCCGGTGATCGCCTACCCCGTTTTAAATAGGTACCTTGGTTACCATACGATAGTTACAACTTATAATATTTAATTAATTTAATAAGATACCAGAAAATGCAAATCTTCTCACTAGAAATACTTCTTAGTGAATAGTTGTCGTTATATTAATGTCTAGTTTTTATAACTTTTTCAAATAAGGATGTAAGATATCATCACGATAATTAATTGGTAAGTACGAAACGACCAATACGTTCTCAAACTTACACGAAAGTCCGGTATGTATTAATCACTTCTTAAAGCTTCTAAGTATGTGATAATGTATATAACTAGCTGTTCCCCGCGGTGTTACTCGCGTTAATATTTTTTTATGAAATAAATAAAATTATTTTAATGAAGGTAAAAATCGACTCGCGGGCCGGACTCCAACCGGCGTCTTCTGGTTGATCGCATGAATACACCAGACACTATGATCGCTAAGGAAAATGCTTAAAAAACAAAGATATACTTAAAACTTCTAAAATAAAAGTAGCATAAGTTACTCCTTATAACATTAGCTATCTGCGAGTGAAAGTCCTGTCAAAATCGGTCAAGCAGTTTCGGAACAAATAAACAGACAGACAGACAAAAATTTTCAAAATTGTTTTTTGATGGAAGTGCCATATATAGGTTGTTTCATATGCATTTAGTGAAAAGCTGATACTTGAATTTTATTTATTTGAATAAATATAAGGTTAAGGTATACCTTATGTGACCTTACTTACAATGGAATAAAGGTATGGCGAACCGGAAGCAGTAACACTGAAAAAACTGCCATACAGAATTTTAAGGCGTTTTAAATTCATGCCCATTTCTACGAGATTTCCCGCTGTTATAACGACATACAAATTAGGTGTGTATAACCACGCGGATGCGGACGCGGCAACAAATAGCTACTACTGGTCATAAGATTGGTATCATGTATCCATAGAATATACTTAGTTATTCTATTTTGTTCCAAGAGACTAAAAGACATTATTTTAGTAGATATCCGTGACGTTTAATTATAAATTTTAAAGTTAATTGAAAAGCTATACTGTTGTAGAGTAGGTTGTTTGCGCCAGGAACCTGCCAACTAGTTGTCGTGGCTTAATGAGCTCTAACGTCTAATAGAGTTTCTGTAGCAAACTCGTCCCAAGTGACCAAGAGTGCGAGCACTAGAGAGTACTCAGCTGGCTACGTGGCTGTCCCTCTCATTGTGCCTATAACCGGTAATAACCGCCTTACTGGAATCCTTCCATTGTGTTTAAGTTGTCAGGCCCAGGTAGGTATCCTAAAAATACATAGATGGTAAATAAAAATTACGAACAATTATAGTACTAATAGATTTTGTCCGCGGCTTCGCCCGCGTTGAGTTAGGAACTTTGAACCCGTTTCCCGGGGGAACATAAAATTTTTCGGGATTAAAATGTAGCCTACGTCCTAATCCAACGTATAAGCCATCACCATTTCAACTATTAGCCAAATCGGTTTAGCCGTTTTGCCGTGAAAGAACAACAAACATAAGCTCCTTTATAATATTAGCCAGATATCGGCGAACTAAACTACTGATCACGAGGTCATAGGTTCGATTCCCACAGGACACAAATATTTATGTGTTGAACATAGGTGTTCGTGTTTGTCTGGGTGTTTCCTATATAGTAGGTATGTATTAAAAAAAAAGTATTATAAATATTACATCCAATGTCTAGTATCCATACTTAAGTAGTTACCTACAAGCTCTGCTTAGTTCGGGACTAGATGGTGCTGCAAAATGTCCCAAAATATTTATATTTTGTTGTTTGCGTATTTGCGTGACTACTGTAAAGAAAGAAAAGTTGAAAGCGGCATTTGTACAGTTCCAAAATTAAAACGAACAAATGAAATAAAAAGAATCATGAAAATCTATATAAAAGGTTCAATAGCTTTTGAAATGTATTCATTTGTATACTATTGTAAAGAGTTCCAAGTAAATTATTTAGACGTACACTACCGTTTTTCAAGTATACCTAAGTGTTTTCTACGCATTATGTCTTTATAATTTTAGTTCTGCATTATATTAAAGTGAATCAGAAATGTTGTGTACAAGCTGTATACTAGGTAAGTACAATTTGTACAACGATAACCTTTATGGTTATAAGGGATGATGGTTGATAACCGTAACTAATCACAGTTGAATACATTTCCATTAATTTATCAAATTTAATGAAGTTTTAACACTAACTGGCAGGCTGACGCACAAATTAAACCAGTGTTTCACACAGGTGAGTACTAACAACACATTTTGGAAAGTTCTCACGGGGTTGGCTAAAGCTAGTATATATAAGAAAACATTTGCAGATACACTATATCTAGAAATCTTTAAATAAAAGGAATTTTATCTGCACCTGTTACGGTAGTCTGCACGCGCACCACGTTTTATATGGGGTCATTTCATATTCATATTTATAACGATAATAGCATATTTTCACTACATCAGTATTCTATATATTATAATCTAATGCTGGACTCGTCTATCATATGAATGTTGTTAGATAATATAGTAAATAACATGATGAATTCTATTTATATCTGCGTTAGCTTCTTTTGCTTCTATACTTACACTTGTCCTGCGTAAAGTAGATTTGCGAAAGTTTGCGACTAGAGTCCGATTAGAGAGGCGAAAATACTCAATTGAATATCTGTTTTTACCCCAAGAGCATATTTTATATAAGTAACAATGAGCAAATAGAATATTTAATAAAATGCTACAAAAATTTAATAATTGGATTTTAACAATGATAAACGCGAGCAAAGACATCGCATTAGAGTATCACCGCCTACCTTTGTTTGCGCACTCAAGTAACATTATTCTTTTATATTTTACTGAGAAATACTCTACGCGAGTCGATGAACTTGTTTCATTCATCATAACATTGTAAGTACTTTTATTCAATGAAGGGCTTAAAGGTCTTTATAAAAGCTTACATTTAGTATTCGCTAATTTAAAAGATGAGTAAGTACAGTTCGCGCCAAACTTATTGTCCGGGTTAAAGTTGGCACGAGCTAACTTTAACCCTGCCGTAAAAATCGGAGTAAGAAAAATATGGGATTAAAATTATTTAAAACGACAGCCTACAACTTGAGCTTTAGTTTTTATTTATTACAATCCAATATTTTTCTTTCCAACTTCAACCCGGACAATAAGTTTGGCGCGAACTGTAGCACCCGTTGTTTCTAGGATTATCCCAAAATTAACCTGAGGTAGTCTGAATAAGTAGGTAAAGGTACAGAATCATCATAAAGCCGTTCAAAATCGGCGCTACTGAAACTATTTAAAAATGTCGTTGCAACTCAAAGTAAGTACAGTGTGCTCTGTCAAGTCGATATGTATGTGCACTGTGCAGCGCTGACGTGCTTCAAATCATACACATTGATATGCCAAATGGAGCTTTAACAATAATACTTTATGTTTTTTGATTACGCCAGCTTGTTGAAACTGAGCCGGATGTCGAAACCTTGTCAGTTATGACATAATTACTTATTTATTAACTTTATTTGTTAAATCAACAACAGAAAATAAATTGTATCGTTAAAACTAAGAACATTAAATTATACAGGTTAACTAGTGACGACTTATATAATTATGTATATTTAACTGATTTTTTTATACAAAACATATTTTTGCATTTTCTGATAAATTCATTTATTTCTTCTTATATTTAAGTTAAAGGAGATTTAAGTATTAGATCTTTAATACCTATTTCTATGAATATGACAAAAATACAAATTATGAAAATAATAAAAATAATGCCGACACGCTACGAAGAAACCTCCGTCATAACGGTTAGGTAGGTATTATCAAAGAAAAATGAAACCATTTTTTTAAAGTTTAACTAAATTCCATTATTTGATTTATTCAAGCCAAATTTCATTATTTTAAAGAAAGAACACTCTCCCTAAAAGCGTCTTGTATAGGTATATAGCAAAATGAATACTTTCTACCTTTATATTTTAGCCATATCTTAATTTACTCCCGACCTTTTCTCATGAAATTCACAAAATGGCAAATTGTTAAAGTAAGACATCGTATTTACAACGAGATATTTTTACAAGGCTGTACTCTTGTACTATTTGTACAAGTATATCACATATATCATGTTCAGATTTATTTGCTGATTCACACCGAAGGGAACGAATTTTCTGAATACTGGAGATATACGATGATACGTCAGCAAGTCACGGAAAAAAGAAATCAAATGGTCTCTAGGAAAGTTAGTTTCAAACTTCTATTATTAGGAAAATTACAGCAATCACGTATTATTACCCTTCTTTATTTAGGTTGAGGTGACATGCTCGTTGCTAATTCCTTATAGCACAACATGGTCTGTAATTGAATAATGGACCTAAACACATATGGAGTGCGTGTCCAAGCACATTAGTTTTTGGTTCAGTAATTTGTCAAAATTGTTTGTATTTTTACATTTATTAACTACCGTAACATTTTTAATACATAAATACATTTTTATTTCAAAGAAAACTCAAATGCGCTTCGTTGTTAAAAACAGTGCACAGAATGAGAACAAGAGAGGTACGGGACTAAAATTGTTGAAAAGCTGGTATTCCAAGGTTAGAGTGACAAAATCTAATGCTATTTAGGTATACATTCGTATCAAGTAAATATTAGTTTTAAAAGAAACAGAACGAATACCTATTCGTAATAAACTTCGAGGGACACTCGTGTCGCTCCTTGCAATAGACTCCACAGTGCGCAGGTCAAACAGACAAAGTACTTACCTTTACTTTATTGCTCTTAGGATAGAACCCCAAAAGTCCTTCACAGAAAATCCACACAATGTTCCAACATTTCAACTGTTAGTTCGTGGAAATAACAATCCAATTTCACCACAAATTTTAAAAGATTCTTTGATAATAGTCGACTTAACGAAACCTATACCTTTACGCAGGTATTGTTGCTTGTACGACTTGAACATTACAAATATTTTTGGGACATTTTCACACAGCACCAGCTTGTACCTTCCATGGGTACTAGACAATAGATACAATACTTATTTATACATTTTTTAAACATTTATTATTATTCTTATTAAGACAAACACAAACACTTAAGTTCATCACATTGTGAACACACACATATTTGTGTCCTGTGGGAATCGAACTCACGACCTCGCGATCAGCAGTCCGGTACTCGAACCACTAGACCACAGACGTCATCATGCATATATTAAAAAAAAATCACACATGTAACATCTCAATTAGTATTATTATATTTACTATAAATAACTGACTCAAATCAAATGTGTAAAAGACTAGGAACATAATATTATTACATTTATTACGTAGGTATACCGTTAACTGTAAGTTAGTTCTACCCTTGCTAACCTTGTAACCAATATGGTTTACTTATAAAATAATAAAATGAATCAAATATTAATAACATAATATATCACTATTATTAAAACCTTGTAGAGCTTCGTCACCAGACTCTATGGGGGTATACTACGAAATGTCAATTTATTAAGCGTTAGACAAAATGAGTTATTTTAATTTCCAGTGAAAGTTCAAGCCGACGTTTGACAATGACACATCGCGTGACAACACGTATATAGGTATGCAGGGATATATAGGTTATAATTAGGAGAATTGTCCGTTCACCCGTAGGGAATACAATAGATACTTATGTACATACGCGATTACGTGGGTTGAATCCGAGATCTGTGTACGTATAGAAAAACAACAAGGTTCGGATAATACTGATCCCTAGTGCATTGCCCACTTAACTTTAGGAATCAAAAAACATTTATAAAAGGCTTTTCAATTCAATTCAATTTAATTATATTTAAGTTTTGCAGTATTCTAACCCTTAGAGACGGCGCGGCGGCGGTTGTTCAAATATTCACGAACCTCGGTCGGGATAGGGTTTAGGGCATGTACTCTATCTCGTTTCTAACCAAAAGTGAAGTCCTTTTAGGCTGATCTCCCAGTTATCTGTCACAGTCGATCTCCTGTGAGATGGATAAAGACGTAACACTTGAGCTATTTTGTCTTTATAAGCAGAAAATGGCCAGGTATAATGCCCCTAGCATCGCTAAGTGAATTAGGTTATTGTATTATGTTGCTATTATATAATATATTTTTAATGTGAGCCTCACATTTTCGTTATTCTCGTTTAGAGCAATTTTCAAGTACTTACCTACCGCCTAAATTATTGCTAGAAAAAGACTATAAGATATTAGAATTGAAAATCACATAAGAGCAAGTAAATATACTCTATATAAAAGTGTAAGTGGAGCCATGTGTTGTTTATATTCTATAACTATTAAACTAATTTCAACGATATAGGGCCCGGTCAGGTTATGGACGTAGGTAGTGATCCTGAAAATTAGCCTATACGAGGGTTCCCAAGTGGCTTCGTATTATAACGTACCCATAGAACGGCGGAACAACTAAGTTATACGATAGTGCCAACGTAATGTTTGTGGAACACTACAAAGTTGCCGCGCACCGACACACGAGCCTGTGTGGCCGGAAATACAACCTCAAAATTTAATCGACAACCCAATATTAACGTAATATGTACGGTATTAAGCTATTCTATGCATGGGTTCAATATCACAGTCACTTTTTGCTAACAAATTCTTAAGAATATATTTAGGTATGTCTCTTCATTTACCATCTTTCAAGTGTGTCGTTCGCGTTGTTATTCAAACCACGCGAATGTTCTTCCCTGACTTGTTAGGCTTACCCTAACAAGTGGGTAACCTATGGGTAAACGATGCTTTATTATTAGCCCAAAATTTTAATTAATTATAATTATTGAGCTAATAATTAGCAAAATATTAAAGTATAATCGAATTTTGTCCATCGTCAATTTTATTTGCAAATTGAATAAACTATAAAGATTATAAATAGTCAAAATTAATATTTAAAAACTATTTGAGATCCGTACGCGTAGAAACGTATTTGAAAGCGAGGCTTAAGTACCTATATAGTTTTCTTGAACATGAAAACCTCAATATTGCGGGACATACCTACATAAATTATTATATAGTGCTCACGAGAGGAAGTAACAAGAAACAATTTTAACAATTTTAGTTTTTCATTAAAATAAATTCGAGTAATTTTAATAAAGCATGTAGGCACCTATATAAAATCGTTAAATTAATAAAAATATCAAATATGTCACAAGCACAACGCGTTTCGTCGGTTGTCTAACACACCGAGATCATTGACACGCGAATTGCAACTCACAATGTGCATGTTAGTGCCAACAATGCTCGATTATAATACTTAAATAGCCACGAAATGGATTCTCAGTCCAGCTTGCTTTACAACTTCGGCAAACATATTTAACAATACTAATGATTCAATTTGGCTACGCATAAATTTCTCGAAAGCCAAATCAGTTAATGCACTACAATTACTTCAAGTCCGCAGGGATCAGTTATTCTCTAGGGGTGTATGCTCTCGTTAACCCCTATATGTAAGATTAAGGTGAACATTTTTATGTTGTATCAGATTAACAAAACACAAAAGAAAGTCGGGACGTGAACCATTTATATTTGTAATATTCAATCTTGTTCTCAGCTATAGGCGTAAAAATCGGTGTTGAATATTATTTTGTCTATTTACTTTTTGGCGAACTACCTATGCTATTGCCTCATGAAGGTTAACCAGTTCAGTGAAACGCCCTGTTATTATGATTACATATCTCGTAGTTATCTACATAAAATGTTTTCTCCCCGGCAGCTCTGTAACTGTGTCATCTGTAGGATCAAATATATAGTTATATGAAATACGAAGAACACTAAACCCTGCTTCACGTGTCATCATGCCTGTATTCCCCGAAGAGTTAGGCAGAGGTGTACTAATGTACACCCACATTTCGCCGGTATGTTTAGGTCCCATGTGATAGGGGGCGAGCCTATTGCCATCAACCGCGCACAAATCCAGACCAAGCTGCCACTAGGAATTTCAGAGAAAACTCCAACAACACTTTGTTTGACCCAGGGTTTGAACCCAGGACCTCCAGCGTAGCAGTCGCGCTTGGAACGACTAGATAAACGAGGCAGACTTATTATAATTATTTAATTTAAATTAAGTTTTATTAACTGATTAGCTTACTAAGGTATAAATCGACACTGTCGTAGAACAAAGCCAGATGTGATAATACAATAAAATATATTCCTCGTACTTAGGGAGATATTGAAATTGAACAAAGTCGTATTTCAAATTCGTTCCAAAGAAAATTGTCGCAACATCAATAGCGCCAATGTTGCTTGACAGTCACCGCGCCGCGCGCGCAGCGCGCCGTGCGTCTTTCGTCACATGCGGCGATGTCTGACGGAAAGCGGTTGTGTTTATCAACAGTATGATTAACGGTTGATTTAGGTGTTATTGCTTCTTTTATGTTATTTTCTTTAACAATAACTTTGTATCAAAATCGACGTTGAATAATGTCACATTTGACAATACTACGATGTCGATATTAAGTTTTTCTGTATAATATTTTTGATATAGGTAGCTAATTACGATAAGAACACTTAATAAATAATTGTTCGTATCTACCTATATTTTTTATTTACCTAAATTAACAAACGACATCAAATCTTTATGTAATTCTATAGAACATTGTGGCATGTATACATACGAGTAGTAGTTTCCTTAGAAAAACGTCGGAAAGTCACAAGAAACATACAAAATTACGCAGTACAACGACGCATTGTTATAATTATGCAAAACCATTTTCTTTTATAATAATTATTTTTTTATCAACATTACCTATCCCTTCATAATAGACAAAAGGCTATAGCTATTTTTTTTTCATTTATATGATTAGAAAAATGTCAAAACTTTAAAGTGCTCTCCTGTAAAGTTGGGATTTTGTAGATCCGATCTTGTTCTACGACAGTGTCGTAATAGTTTTATTATTACTCCGATTTTTCCTGAAAACCGAACCTATAAGGTGCACTAAACTACTAGTCGTTGTTGTATTACTTTGTTACAAAACACTTGTGTGCACACACGCAACAAAGTGCAATCTGTAAGCGTTTAATCCGGGACATTCCAACTTGATTTATGGTTGTGAAACCGTACTCAAACAAAACTTAGTGCACACCCCTATTCAGCTTACCTAGGGTTACCACTTATATGTCAGTTGAACACGGGATAAAAACTGAAATAGCACCCGTCGATTTCGTAAAATCCAAAAGAATAGTTGAAATAAAGAACTGATAGCTACCCGTATCGTAACGTAAAGGTTGCATGCGGAACTTGAGACTTGTCACTGAGTCCCTGTGACCCTTTTGAACATGAATTATGAAATAGCATGGTATTTTCAAAACAAGGCTTCTGAAACCAAATTTTTATCCGACATCAAAAACATTCTTGAAGTCCTTTTCTTTTTTCTTAAAATAAGTTGTGTTTGCTTATCAAAACGTTGTGCTTACATGTACCAGGCCACTCAGAAAGTTTTGCGACAAAAAGTTTTTATGTATAAGACACTTGTAATTATTTTGAAAACTTTGATTATTTAAAAGTAAAAATACCATTTTCCCTTTTTCCCTCCGCATTTTTTTGAGAGCCAATTCAAATTTTCGTTTTATAAAAAAAATGGATCTGCATCGAGAACATTTTCGTGCAATGATTTTTTTATGATTTCAAATGTGGCTTAAAACCTGATGAGTCATTTGATCGACTTCGGATGGCTTTTATGGATGAAGGACCTTCAAAAGCAACCATCTACCGCTGGTATAGCGAGTTCAAACGCGGTCGTCTTACTTTGGCGGATGAACAAAGGAGTGGTCGTCCTACCTCGGCTGTCACCGAAGAAAGTGTGTTGGCAGTAAAAAAATTAATTCAAGAAAACAGATGAATTACGTACGAAGACATTCAGCATACTCTGCTGATTGGTTCAGGAAGTGTTCACAAGATTTTGCACAAGCACCTTCGCGTAAGGAGGATAGTTCCCCGCTGGGTACCGCACAACCTCACCGAAGCTCAGAAACACGCCCGTGTGGATTGGTGCCGTGATATGATACAAAAATTTGATGCAGGTTCGTCACGGCGCGTTTACGACATTGTGACAGGTGACGAATCCTGGATTTTTCAATACGATCCAGAAACAAAGCGTCAGTCAACAGTTTATCTGTTTCAAAATGAACCAACGCCTACGAAAGTGAAGCGATCAACGAGCGCAGGAAAAATTTTGATCGCTAGTTTCTTCACTTTGATGGGGAAATGAAATTAGGTAAATTTCAATTCCAGCAGCCAACAGCAGACCAGCAGACCAGCAGCATCAACGCCAAATGGTATAGCACAAATTGCCCGCCAGAAGTTTTCTGCAATGAGCAACAAGCGACCGAACACCGGGCTCCGCGGGGTCCTTCTGCACCACGACACGCGCCCGCGCACTCTGCGATCAAAACGAGGGACTCCCTGGACTCCACACCGGTCAGAGTCTTGGAACACCCTCCTTACAGTCCTGACTTGGCTCCGTGTGACTTCTTTTTATTCCCTAAAATTAAAAATTAGCTCAAAGGGATTTCATCGTCGAAAGACGAGCTAGCAGCGTTTGAGAAGACCGTGGAAGAGGTGTCTGCGGAGGACTGGAAAGTCTGGAAAAAATGTTTTGAAAATTGGTTCACACGCATGAAACTTTGTATAGAGGCTGGTGGAGAGTTCTTTGAAAAGATTTAATGAAAATATTTTTTTCATAGAAGTTAGTTTTTTAGTTTCTCAAAACTTTCTGAGTGTCCCACGTAAAAGAGGATAAAGAGTCATGTGAAGTTTTACTTATTAAGCCGAGAAATACTCAATGACCATATTCCAATAATTACGAGAACATAATAACATAATACGCCTACACAATAACTGTTATCATACGTTTGCTTATCGTACCTACCTATTATGTACTACGTACATATAACTATTTCATCCCCCCATCTCGGAAAGAGTATTTTTACTCTTCGATATCTGAGTGCAAAAGTCGTTTTTATCCTCTAGAGAGACAAAGTAAATTGAATTTAAAACATCGTGCTTTTACCCCCATGGCGCCGAATTTATCATACAACTTTTTTTTAATTTGTTAAAATCTCAGACTCGGAACCTTCCCTAAGTTCCGAGTCTGAATTTTAACAAAAACGCAATTAAGTATTGATATATATATCGATATTTTTTGAAAATATCAATATCGACAATGATATTTTTATTTAAAAATATCGATACATCGCCCAACTTAAAAACCAAATTATATAAAACAGCAAATCAAGTCGACCAAAAACAAAAAATACATGAAATATAATTTGTTAAAAAGATGTTAGTATAAAAAAAGTATTCCTTTTTGGGATTTAGTAATCTTAAAACTTATAAATGTTTATTGGTCTGTAAAAAATATCGATTTTTAAACCATTTCGATACTTGGAATTTTATATCGATAATCGATATATCGAAATATTAAATATCGCTCAAAAATATCGATACATTGAAAAAATAAAATCGATATAATATCGACGTATCGATATTTTTTTCAACAAGCCGTCAACCAGCCGGCAATCGGAACCTTCTTGGTGTATTTTTAAGGCCCCAGTCTAGCTGTGCATAACAAACGAATTCAGTATATTGACAGTTCGCGGGCACGAACCCCGCGAGGCACCCTCTGTATCATCCTGTGATACGTAAATTACAAAGTGTAGAGCAGTGCTACAAAATGAAAGTTGCTCTACTTTACAAAATAAAATATTTCTATTTATTTTTAATAAAGGAAAAAAACGGCTGGCGGGCAGGATTCGAACCTGTGTCTTCTGGTGCGGTACATCAGACGCTTTGACCACTAAGCTACCGCGAGCCCCAACCAACCGTAGTGTACCGTGGTGTACCGAACCAGAAGACGCAGGTTCGAATCCTGCCCGCCAGCCGATTTTTTCCTTCATTAAAAATAACTTGTAATCTTAGTATGGAAAATGCTTAAAAAAATACAAAAAGATATTTCTATTTAATTATAATGAACAACACTACTGTGGCCTGTGGGATTATACCCTGAAAATCTGAAAAAATATCTGTCGTTTGAAATAATTTAAGTACTTTATGATTTATGGAACAGTAGATATTTTTAGTCGAGGTTTTAATTTCGTTTTAACAGACATGAAAAAGAAGGAGGTTGATTCACTATAAGGTCAAGTTCCAGGAGATGGTTTGCTTTAGGGTAGACCTTTGTGTTTTATTTCTTGATCTAAACTGGTTAGATGAAGAGCAAAATTCAGAGCGAGAAGTAAGAATTTGACATAGAATACCTACACTTCCACGACTGCTATAGCCGTCTGGCTATCATCAGAGGTGTGTAAACTCTGCTTTCAATGAGCTAGATGAACCAGATCACACGGGTTTGAACTGTTGAGCTTATTGCTCAGCAACAAAATGACTAGCCCATGGCTCAATCCAGCTCTTATTGTATTTGTAAATCCCTCCACAGATTAGTCTTGTAATTCTGTTACAAATTTCTTTTAAATTAAATGGGATTTTTGTTAGCCATATTTCATGTAAATCTATTCAGCCGTTCAAAAGCTACAGCTCATGTCCTAGTTGGGATTAGAAATGTTTAACACCAAAAAATCGATCAAAAGACTTTTCTTATGGGCACATGAAGTGGGGTAAATGAAAAACCGCGTGCAACGGTTATCTATAAATATACTCATCTATCTATCTATCTTTTCAGCCGGTAAAACCCACTGCTGAGTCAGGGCCTCTTCTCTATTACGCCACTGCCATATTAACCGACAATCAGAGGGTGATCTGCCCTGCAATCGTTTACATCCAGCCAGTATATCATATGTCCATCTAGCTCGTGTATGTACACCTATAGGCACCACCTCACCTTCACTTGGGGTGGGCGCAGTGTTTTTTTCTTACGTACATCATCTTCATTCTCACACTGTCTATTCATCTTTTCTTTGGTCTTCCTGTTCTCTATATCCATCCACATTTATGTTCAAAACCTGTTTTGTAACTAGGCTCTCTACTTCTACGCATCATAATATGTCCATATATCGTAGATAAGCGGTCACTGCACAACTTTTCAGTACTTTTCACACTCACTTTCAAACTACGTCTTTCTCACTTTCTAACTATGGTCTAATGACCCGATAAAGGTAGCTGGGACAATGGTCCACTGCAGGACTAAGTACGGAAACCGAACACACAGGACTTCATCATCATTGAGAACACAGGAGTGGGTTTTCAATGATGATGAAGGTCGCTGGGAGTCGTTGGAGGCAGGCGGCATATAACCAGTCCTTGTGGAAGTCTATGGGTGAGGCCTTTGTTCCACATGCACAGTGGACTTCTTTTGGCTGATAATTATAATTATATTAGGATAGTAATTATTCAATTTGTGTGATTCAAACCGGGGAGGGTCATAGGTAAATTTTAGGGTGTTGGACAAACTTGTTACCTAGTGGTAATAAGTTAACGGACCATAGTAACGAACTTGTTTCCTAATGATAAAAAGTTAACGGACCATAGTAACAAACTTGTTACCTAGTAGTAACAAGTTAATGAAGCATAGTAACAGACTTGTTACTATCGCACTTTACTGCTAACAAAACAGTCTATGTCTGTTATTAATGTAAAAAATGGCGTCGAGTTGTTTCTGTACCCAGGTGTTAACTAGGGACAGAAGAATCGGGACTATAAAGTTAGACGGACATCCAAGCGTTTAGGTGTCCAATAAATGCCTAAACACACCGCATTTTTTAAATCAATCGATCGATTAAACTGCTTGTGGAATAAAAACGCGCGTGATCGGGAAACGCGCGTCGGAAATAATTTCTGATAAATTGACATAAAAATAATGAAGTAGAGCAAGTTTCAATGCCCGATAGTACGCCAGCAAGGTTAGAGAGAGAGCAAAATTTAGAGCGAGAGGTACAAATTTGAATTTGACATAGAATCCACGTCCAACCGCTACGACCGACTGGCCGCCTCTGAAGAAATTGGCTTGAGATTTTCGTTTATAAACCGTGCCTGTTGAAAACACTATAAAAAATATTTGTGAAGCAGGTACACATTTTTTTTAAATTGGTTGTGTCATTTAATACACGTACTTTAAAATGATCAAATGATTTCATCAATATTTTTAGTTTTTATTATGAAAAAAATCGCTTGTTTTGGGACCAAAAACAGGAAAATTTGACGATGTTATGACACTCGGATTAAGAAAACTAAAGGTATAATTAAAAATCTACTCAGCGCATTTTGAAGACGACTTTAGCTAGCTTTAGATTGTAGCAACGTTACTTTCAATTTCTCTTGATTATATCTAGTTTTATTTGTTATAATTTAAAGAATATTCTGTAAAACTTACCTATCATAATAGTAGTTGATACCTAAACTGAAATAAAAGTATCTTGTGGTTGTAAATGTTTTTTTTAGTCATTTCCTCGCTGAGGTGGGCTGAAAAGTTACGTATTGCACTCGAGAGCAAAGATTTTTCACCTTGTGCTCTTTTAATTCCCTCGCTGACGCTCAGGATTCTAATTTTCTAATTTTAGAGTCCTTCGCTTGCTCGGTCATCAAAATTGAGCACGCGGTTAAAAAGCAACTTTGCACTCTTGTATAACAAATAACTATTTCAACTCGATAGTGAATTACAATCACAGCGCATTACAGCCACCTGGCCACCAGTTCCGCCTCGTCGCTGGGTGGAAGCCGCGTTATCACCAGAAAATGTAACGTGGTCAACCAAAGGACCTCGCGCGGTCCATTCGCGGACAGCGCGCGATCCACTCGGGATTTGTTCGTTGGTAATGCGCAGCAAGGTCCACTCGATGGCATACGCCCGAGGCGATCCGGTGACGCTGCGGAGTTGATGTAGTAAGTGCACATCCATACAAGTTCATTTAGAGAATAGTAACCGCACGAGGCGAGGCAGTGCGAGTCGGGTACCGGGTGGCTATAATGAGCTGTGACCTTAAACATCCGCAAACATCGTCGTGGCGCTGAATATAAATCTTCGCGCAAAGGTTTTCCAAAGGAAATTAGTTTTAGATGTAGGCGATGTAGGTATGTGTTCGTGAAGTTAGTAAGTAGTTGTAGGCTTCAGATTTCAATGAAACTCCAGTAGGTATCGAAATAACGTGGTATAGCTAATAACAAAATATAATTATGATTTTTGTAATAAAAAGTTAGTGCAAGATAAAAATACAAGTAAAGGTGATCGGAAATGTGTCGGTACATAAAAAAAATACATTTTGCAGAGCTACATGAATAACGGTTCCCGTAGGCGTCTTCAGTAGTAGTGAACATATGAATAGGGAGGGAAACATTCTATTGAATTTAAAATACCCGAATGATATTGTACCTAATAGTATCGCCTCAAATATACCTTCACAAAAGAATTTATATTGTAACCTAAGTAGGTACTTTAGGTATAGCAATCTAGCCAGGATAAAAGAATGTAGATTCCTTTAGTTATTCGTAGAGTGAGAGATCACATCGCAAGAAAATCCATTGAAATGGCTATTGAATAGCGGCGGCGCGGAGGAGTGCTGGTGTTTTGAGGTTTGGAACCGACGACGCAAACAAAGCGAGAACTGCCTGACGCACCGACACGCGCCCGCTCCGCCCACCCCCGGGCTACCCAAATTATCTTACCCCACACACCTTCAATCATTCAATGCCTCCGATCGACACAAGATAATAGGCCAGAACAAAGGCAAAACCGCTTTTCATTCATGTCCATACATACGAGCAGTCACACCGCGCCTAGAGATTACATACAGAGATACAACATATAACAAACAAATTCAGATAAATGAAACCTTCGATAAGAAAAACCACCAATAATGAAGTATTCCCTTTATTACAGTGTAAATAGAGAGCTTACTGAAAAGAATGTGGCAGAATGAGGGGGGAACATGATAGTCATAAAATTTACATTTCCCGAAGAATCGGCGCCAATTAGGTTAGCGGCGCATGTTGTACGCTCGTCGCGCCGACGACGCTTCGGCTACTTACACATGTCTATTTACATATTATGTAATATTATTATTTCAAATTCACCCCTTTCTCGTGTCGACATACGTAGGTATTAATTACTTCCTTGACGACAAATCTGAGTCATGTCACATCACATAATAAAACATTAACACTAATTACAACAGTTATCTCATAATTATAATCTCTGTATACGCGTACAACACATCTTTTTATATAACTAATTCTCGTTTCTTTTCGTTTGATAGAATCGTTAACAGAAGCAACTAATGTTTGTCATATCTGTGTCATAATTATGATCTCACACTACAGAATATGATGGAGAAATCCAACTAGGTATTTCAGTCAGTTTGCGGCGGGTGGGTGTTTAATTATTTGTGGACTTCCGATTTTCCACCAGCAAAACTGTGATTTGGGCATTAGATTACCACATATGAAAGGGTCTTGTCAGATGCTCCACAATTGCACTGTGGTTTGATCCACGCATGATAATACAATGATGACAAGTAGGAATCGACTATAATCTAATACCTAATGAAAGATAACAAAATTTGCTAAAGTATTTAACAAATCACGTTTTTATTCCATGTTATCTCATGAAAATGACCCTCATATAGAAGATAGACGCCGATGGTAGAGAGTTATACTTATGATGCATGATTTTAAGCTATGTGGGAACAGGATAGAATCCATTATGTAACTAGATATTATTTAATTATACTTAATTAGCAATTAGCATTACCATATAAATTATGGCACCAGAATATCTACTCATTTCTACTCGTTTATTGTGGTCACAATTATATGAATACTCATTGATGTATACAAAATTTAGTTTTAGGGCTGTGGAATAAGTATAAATAAATCTGTAGCCCTATGTAAACATTTCAGACTAAAGCATTTTGTTACTCGAGAATATTGGTCAGCTGAAAAATTTATTCGTTAAAGTTGCTTAAATAGCTTTACTTTCTGTAAGTTTAGCATAAAACAAAGGTCTGCCAAGTAGGTTGGCAGCACAATGAAGACATTGCTGCTGGCGGTGCTCGTCATATCATTTACATCCACAATGTTTCAACTTATAGTGTTCTACGCTGACGGTATACATACGCTTAGCAAAATAATAAGATATTCTTTCAATATTAATAATTCATGTACTCGTATGTAGAAGAGAGCGGTACCTATATTAAAACAAGGGCATCGTCCTGCCTATTGCTAACCAAAAACATTTTATCTCTAGGACGTGAATATACTCACTTTGATAAGTATGTAAATTCTTACACTCAGAGACCGTGGAGCGAGGCGTGATACTTAATCGATTTTTAATCATTTTGGTGGATGCTGGACATTCAACACCGTCGCGTCATAACGTTTGTGGTGACTGTTGTTATGTTGTGACTATTCTCAGGAGCCATATTCTAATTTCAAGAATAACTCTAACAAATTTAATAACACAAATTTGAATAAACCAATCAAGATGAAGCTAGTAATTTAGACCAACTAATAGAACAATGAAACCAGATATATATCACACTTTAATTAAATACACAGCTTTTAGTGCAATTTTGGCTGATAAGAGTATGAATATAAAAGCAGTTTTCCTACGAATTAATGTATGAAATGTGAATGCTGCTTCACTCAAGTTAATGAAATTGTAACACAATCAGATTAACAGCCGGTGATAATACTTGAAATAAATTACATTATAATATTTTATATATTTTTCGTTATTAATACTGTGAAAAAATACGTGATAGTAAAAATCGGATACATTTCTTAAATGTTATCATAGAAGTTAGAGCTCACGGGACGCATCAATTCTTCTTTGTATGAAAACCTTTTATGAGGTAAAATGAAATCCCTGAAGCACCAGAGAGCCGAGTCTTTTGCGTAATAGACAAAACATGAAACTCAAGTGACTTGAAAGTGAAACTCAAGTGACAAGTGTTTTTCTAGGAAAAACTGCAACGTTAACACTCTTCAGATTATCCTCCATATATTTATGTATACTTAGCCATATTCATCTCAGTTTATTTTGGTACTCTGTCGAGTAAATACAGTCGTCGTAACACCAGTCACGTACGTTGCTTTGTTAGTTATCTTCATATGTTATGTGTACTACATTATATTATTACGAACCAAGAAATAACACCTCACCATACAGTACACTTATTCGACCATTTTTGTTCTGGTTCAAAATATATAGTTTTACGAGCATTTTTTATAACCGTATTAAAGTTTTTAATTTGTTTGCATAGTTTCTTATTCGTAGCACGTTTAAGCAGCAAGTTGCGTGATACGTATAACTGAATTGAAACCCGAATTATTGTGGAATGATTGTGGGGACACGGAACAGATCAATTTACCGAAACACACGCACCTTCTACACTATGCTGGGCCAGAGGAAGTCCTACGCCGCTGCCGCGCTGCAAGGACACTCATCACGAACCCGTACCTGTTCAGAAAAACTATAATACCTACTATATAATTAAAACAACAACATACTAACTTTATAAGTAGTTTTAGACAAACAAGCAAAGCTAGTGTCACCAGAACACATTAGTTGTCATCTAGATCCTGCCGCAGAAATGTAAATCATGAACTACTATTGTATGCCCATTTGAACACACCCACTTTTCACAATACGTAAGAGTTAAACTATCTATCTCTGTAAAAAATCTTGATCTAGACATCGCAAGCGGTGGTGTATGGTCGAGTTCTCTTTGTCACAATCAAGAATTTCCACGGAAATCGTTTTTGGCATCAAAACGTAATTTTTATAATATACAAGGTGAAAGAGACATCAACGCACAAACGTCGTGACAAGGTTTCACTCAATATAAAAAATAAAATGACCTCGGTCATCCATGTAGGAAATTATCGGTTATTACAGATATTGTAATTTTTGAGCGCGCAGTGTATTGCTAAAAATGCGATCATAACGCTCCGCGGTGAATGTTATCGCGCGTGCGATCCGAAATAAATGACATGTTTTTTTTATTATCAATCTAATTTGGGTAGATAAAATTAATGTTTTTTTACACGTTTAAGTAAAAAGAACTGCAGAAAAAATTGAAATATTGATTGATTGAATTCAAACCTGGCATCCAACGGATATAAATGTGACTTTTTATTGAATGTGCTCCTGTTAATAAATTCCTTGGTGTCTCGGAATACGAAACTAGTGGTCACTTTCTTTAAAATTAAAAGTTTTTCTTTCAACATTTCTTACATGAACTAGGATGTCATAAAAATGTCATACTCCTCCACCCGCGTAGTTTTCGTGAATAACAACAACGTTTTTGCTTCACGTATTAATAAGCAGAGATGAAACATTTATTCAATTATTTATTTACTGTATTAAAGAATCGCCTTCTAATGGCAATGTTCACATATATTTGGACCTTGTCTTCGTATATATGATACCTACGTAGTTATGTAGCAGTTTATTTTTGGCAGCGTCGTTACGGTGGCCATCAAAGTAAATTGTTTCCACGGTCCGACTGCTCCGTCTACAGGTAATTACTCCGTTTAAAACGTCCATGGTAGTTAGAATTCTCTAGGTTTAGCTCTTTTTATAACAACAACTAAAACCTTTGGAAAATACCTTAGTCTTTATTTTGTGAAGAACTCTCAGCAATTAATGCACGAGGTGACATGATCTTATTTCACAGTAGTGTACGTCTTGTGTTAGACTCACTCAGATACACTAGAAACACAGGACAGGTGGATAAAAATGGCTCACAGCTGCAATAAACCCACAAAATCGTAAACCAGCTGAACATATACATATTAAAAAGGCATTTGGCGTCAAGTCAGGTCCGTGTAAATTCGGCGCACGGCTAAGGATAATTTAATTTCTCCATTCATGGAGGTGCGAATTTGCAAGTGCGTATCGGAGGGCGCGCCACCGCCCCCCGAGCCCTCGACGCCCGCGACCCGCGTGATGACGTCAACGGCCCACCGAGCGCCACCCGATTATAAATATAGCCACGCCACAGGTTTCGGCCCTTATAGCATTTAGTGTTCTTGAAAGAAATACTAAATCATATTTTTATTTTCGACTTTACACTTTCAATGTAGTGCACTTTGTTATAAACATAATCTTATACGTACCTACAAATAATTTAGTTGTATACGTCCACGAAAGATGTGATCATTTTTACTAAATAAAGAATGTTAACATTTACCTCTGCTTGAAATCATTAACAAATGGCTGTCTACATGAGTGAGTTTACCTACAATTTGAATTGGAGTAACTAAACATCAACTGAGGTAATTAAATTTTCCTTTCCGAAACCTTGGGCAAATCTTCCTTTAACAAAATCTCTTTGCTTTGATACTTCAAACTGAAAGTTCTGAGTATAAGAATTTATAACATTGAGCTATTAAATCGGTGTATTTAAATGGAAGTACACCACGTCGGTTGCTGCTCAGGTGTTGAGTACCTTCCCCTAACATATTCAGTGTCAACAAACGCAGCGCGACGAGTGTAACGACGCGAACCAACTTCTGAAGAATTCATAAAACATAGGCGTACATATAGAAGATTGATTTCTAGTCTGCTTATGATGTTCCTATTTATTGCGATAAAAACAGTAAACGTTTTTAAACGAAAAAATCCCTGGTCCTATTGGTAATTACGAATTTCTTTATGCAAAGCAGAGATCTCTTTGAACGAACAAAAAAGGAAGATAGTTTAGAACAACTATTTAGTTATTGTTTTTTTATCATTTTTTTATAATTGATAAATAATTATCGTCATCATCATCAACCCATAAACTGTTCCACTGCTGGGCACGGGTCTCCACTTAGTATGATAGGGATTAGGCCATATTCCACCACGCTGGCCTAATGCGGGTTGGTAGACTTCACATGCCATCGAGAATATCTCTCAGGCATGCAGGTTTCCTCACGAAGTTTTCCTTCACCGTTAAAGCGAGTGATTTCGCACATGATTTCGAAAAGTCAGAGGTGCCTTGGATTCGAACTCGAGACCTTTGACTTGGCAGTCTAGTGGTCATACCGCTAGGCTATCGCTATAGGAAAATCCTGTTTAATTTAGATCTTGAAGAAAAGTTAGAGACGAAATGAGGTGCGAGATTATGAGAGCTTTCATCTCTAGTACCTATTTTAATGTTCCAAATTGATAAAAAAACTGAAAAGGTTGCTTGCCGGTCCCAAACTCCAATCCCCTTCAGTTGTTTTAGCTTTCTGCGAAATTATTGGTCTTCTATACTAATATTATAAAGAGGAAAGATTTGTTTGTTTGTTTGTTTGTTTGTAATGAATAGGCTCCGAAACTACTGGACCGATTTCAAAAATTCTTTCACCTTTGGAAAGCTACATTATCCCCGAGTAACATAGGCTATATATCATCACGCTAAGACTAATAGGAGCGGAGTAGTAATGAAAAATGATGCAAAAACGGGAGAAAAAATTATAAGACCACGCGGGCGAAGCCGCTGGCGGGAAGCTAGTAGTTAATAAAATGCTCTATCTTGTCTAATCGTTTCATATTATAGCCTCAGCCATCTTATTACATCGTCTGAACATTTTGTTAGTTCATACCTACAGTATGTTCAATATAATATTTCCCTTGTCCAAAGAAAATCTATCGAAAAAAAGAAAATTATGAAATTTTATGCGTCTAATTTTAATTGGTATCCACAGTAAAGTTGCCCAAAGTCTCTATCATCGTGAAAATAGTAATTACCGGCCCTTGCTAAAAAATAATATATTTTTATAATGTAGTACCTATTATAATAAATGTATAAAAACACGTAGTAAGAGATGTAGATGGATGTTGTCCGATCGGTGGCTGTGGATTATTCATCGTCAGCCGCCGCTCAAGGAATTGTTGCGAAACAATTAGCGTTGATGGATAGATATCTCACCGAAATGAATTGTATTTGTGTGTTAACCCAAAATTAATTTCGTATTCATTATTATGGTAACAAGAACAGTCTTAAGAAACATTTCAAATAAACGCCTAACATTTAAGCGGAATTAAACATAAACGTAAATACCAAAGTACTTATCATCGCGGGCCAGTACTTTGAATTTATTGACCAAATTAATAGTTACTGTTACTTTAATTTATAAATAGACGCCTGGTTAATGGCTGTCAATTAAGCTATATGAAAAAACAGTGAATTAAAAAAAGAAATCCCTAATCCTTAAATCATTCCTTGGTTCTTTAATACAACAAAAAAAATGTATAACACATTTCCGGACTTATTTATAGGACTGTTGGTGTAGTAGTAATCAGTCAACACTTATTACCGGTGTGACATTTAAACCTACGCGTTACAGGCTACAAGTGGCATGAGGCTTCAATTTACGATCGATTGCAGCATTCGATACACACACACTTCATAATAATTATGTATCTACATCTGATAAGAAAACAATGATTATGTCGTCCCTTATCCTAATGTTTCTAAACAGATACCAACATCTGAATATACTGTAAAACATTTTTCATAATTATAAATTCAATTAAATATATTGTCCATATTCAATACCGCTTATTTCGGGCGTCACAAAATAACTATCAGAAATGTTGACTACAATACGCTAGTGCAAATGCAATTTATTATATAATATACATTTTGACGAATAGTAAAAAAATGAGTTTTATTGTTAGTTACTGATTATTGATTTATTATTAATTACGCTTGTCTACAGTTCAGTCCTATGCTAAAAGAGCGCAAATGATACCTTAAATGATGATAATACCTGTGGTGACTACTACGTTGAGTAAGCGGATTAGTGACCGCAGAGTCATTGTGTTCGCACCACTGAATCTGCGCCCTAACTTGTTGTCAGTTCAAACTAGGGTTAGTTTAAAAATGAATAGGTGACAATCTGATTCTGACTTCTCAAGATATGATTTTACTGAAGACTTCGAGCTTATTGACGTCACTCTCTCGTTTACCTCGATCTTTGGTCACTTTAGCGAACGAAGAACATTAGAACAATTCTGTTTAACTTATACAAGCGCAGTTTTGATCGTGTATCTGCTAAAAAGACTGTAGACGGGTATGAAACACGTTCGGAGTAGTTTTAAGTGGGATGAACGTACACGCAGTTTTGCAAGATTATCAGAACTTTGTCGGACCACCAGAGAATCACCAATGCTACAAGCTACAATAATGGTAAACTAGTTTCCTCACCTTTATGCCACATTTCTCATGCGTATGCGTGCAGAGCCGAAGTCCGAAGTCCATTTCTCCGGTTAGTTAAAACCTTTGAGTCTTCAAGTTGCGAGTGAACATGTGACATCTAGAGATTATCATTGACGACATCGTTCATGAACAGAACATGAGATAGTGCTTAAATGTAAATCTTCCCAACATAAAAAACTTTATAGATAGCTAACTAATTATTTATTACATTAATATAAAATATACAAAATACAATAACAAAACCCTAAATTTCCGCATCTTGGCGTTGAAGTACTCCTCATCGCTGTCATCTGGTAGGTAACATGCCTAGAAGACTGGCATCATGGCCACGTTGAATGGCAGTGCTGATTCTCTGGCCCAACAATCTAGCGCTCTGGGCACGAGAAGGGTCGGCAAGTCTTCTGAAAATTGCTTTGAATAAGAAGCGAATAGATAGTTCCTATTTTTTAATAACATTTTTGTTCTGAATTATAAGTTCACGGTCTTAGTTTAAAATTTTGCTAGATTCAATTAGATTTATTTAAAGCTAATGGAGCTTACGATTATTCGGTGACACATAACATTCACAAGCTTAATTCAAATCATGATATAACTGGCTGCACAAGACCGACATTTTGAATCCACAAAAATATACTGATACCATCAATGCAACAAGGTTCAATGACCAGTTGCCATTTGAGAAATGTGAACTCAACAAAATGGCTATGTTATTATGTGCATGTTTCTTTAAAAAGCATCAGTTGTCTCGCATGGAAATTTAAATATTTTAATGATTTAGAAGAACTACAAATACTCGTATGTTACATAATTATTATTTTTCTGTTTTAGGAATCATTTTTTATATAAAATTAGCATTTTGTTAATATTCCCCCAAGGAACCTTTGTAACTAAAATAAGTTAAAGAGCGTTACAGTCGATAATATTCAGCGATCAGTTACATTGTTTGTAATTCATTACGGGTTCTTTAATATTACTTTGCGGTTCTCTTCAGTCAACCTTACAAATAAGATTAAGGAAAAAGTTTCGTATGAAAGTCGCCGTAGAACAGACACAAAAGCCGCACTTAGACCACAGTTAATTTGTTTTTATTGTAAAACTTTCCACATTTTCAGTATCCTCAACTGTAATGTCGGCGGTATGTTGTGCGTCTACATCAATGTACTTTAGTCTAGGAATAAAGTAGCTAACTTTAATTTCAAAAATACATTCCTCCCAAACACGTTGTTACTAGAGAAATGTCGTTCTTATTATGGTAATTTAATTAAAGTGGGTACTATTGTGATAGGATGAAATTTTCTCTTTACACAATATTCCGGTCAAGCGCAGAAAAGGTTGCTAAACTAAGTTAACCATGGCCGCCGTATTGTTTGTCTTACAAATCATTCTGCTCGTATAAAATCCAATTTACAGTAATCAAATCTTTTGTAAGAAAAGCGCGAAAACATTTTATTGAATAAAAGAGAATCTGGCCAGTTAATGTAATTATATTTACTTACACATTATTTGTTCGGTATTTTTTATATATATGTCGCAGCCATCTGCTTAAACTAGCCAGCCAATTGGACGCCTAGGCTGTTCATTAAACGGTGGCGTCCAATTAAATGCTCAGTCCGATTGTTAGTGAAACTAGAAACACTCAACTTTTAACGGCTTGGCGTATTGAAAGTCAGCCCGTTGAAAATAACTGACCAAGTCTCAGCCAAGTGATTAAAAAGCAATGTTTGTTAGAACTGTGATCAGTAATGCTAGATCACCTATATTGGTGGTTATGACATGTCTTTTTCAACATTTACCGTGACTTTGGCTCGGCGGCCGCTACCGCAGCATGAGACTTGTCAGTCATTTCCAACGATCTGACCAATTTTCAGCCGTCTAGTTGAACGTTGCGCTCAACGACTAGGCTAGTTGTTATTCAGCCATTTGATTGGATGTCGGGGCGTTTAATGAACGGCGTGGGTGTCCCATTAGCTGGCTAATATAACCAAATGGCTGCGACATACATAATCTTCTATTTGTCATAAAAGAGTAGATACATAAATTATATTATGTTAATATAAATCATTTCGTTTTGTTTCAGATTAAAAACGAGGATAAACATAGTTGATAGCCTCATCTCAAGACCTCTGAACTGAAGCGAAAAAGGTCCGTCTATAAGCGGTGAAGGTCGAATAATGTGGTCGGGCATGCGCCCAGTGGGTGCTCTCATCGTGTTGTATACTTAGTAGCAGGCGATGCCCGTGTGGTGGGGGGCGCGGGCGGTCAGCATGCGCGTGTGCTGCGTGACGACGGTGCTCGCGGCGCTGGCGCTGCGCTCTGCGGCCGAGCCGGCACCGCGTCGCTACCCCGCTGAGTGGCGCAGTGGCCGCGAGCTGACCCGCTCTCGGCCGCTCCACGAGCTGTTTGAGGCCGACCCGGCGCCGGCGGACGCGTACGCGCACCACGTCCCGCCGCCGCTGCCGCCCGGCGCGTTACACAACGAGCGCCGTCGGACACGCACCAATAAGCGAGCCCCGCACCAGCTCCCGTCGGAGATAGCTAGCCAAATGATGTTGCGAGCGTCTCGCTCCAACCGACCCTATGACGTACCCCAAATTGGTAAGTACCTTTAAAATTAGCTTTGCCCGAAAACTTCGAAAATTGAATTGAACTGAAGGTATATTGAAAACGTTTAGAAAATAAAAGGTAACTAGGTAATTCCGAAATTCTGGAAATATTATATAGTTTCCGAATATAAACTAAAGTCATGGTCGGAATCTTTTATGTTATGTTAGGAGTTAATTTTCATACAAACACCTCCCACTAATCTGCTGCTTAAGTAAACTTACAAAATAAACAACGTTTATTCACAGAGTTTGAACATTCTACGAGCATTTGTCTTTGTTAATCGCAATATTTACAAAGTACTCATAGATCTGAATATTATCGTTAGCTAAGCGTAATGTTAAAACGTGCAGGTTTCATAGGTAGTCGATCTATGGCAATAGAGCACATTAATTTAGGCTTACACTGGCATGAACAGGTGTGGTAAATGTGGTTGAAATCCCGAATGCATTGTCCGTTCCTCTATGCCGCACGACAGGTGACAGTATTACCGTCGACACAGTGGGTGCGTACCGCTACGCTGACTGTTGCTAATTCCAGAGGTGCACGACGAGCCTCTACTCTACACAGAGTGTCAGAGTGTATTCGTGCCTTAAGTTCTTTTGTATCAAAATAACTAAAACCGAACACTTATTCGGTCATTGAAGCCTTTAATTCTAAGTTTGTTAGAATAGTTAAAATTTGGTAAATGGCTATCATACAGCCGCGGTCCTGAAGTAACTAACTACTTAAAATTTTCATCTTAACTATCTAATCAAATTCGTGTTAAGGGGCTTTAGTTCTGAAAGGTTATATAAGAAGTGATTTTCTTTGCGATACCATCACGTAGCGGGTTGGAGGCGTTAAGCTATTTAAAACGAGATTAAAAAAACGTTAAAATTTAGCATTAAGTATTTTGAAAATCAAGAATATGCTACGGTATATTCGTGCGTACTTGAGTAAGTACTTCAATATCTTGGGATTTAGTTTTTGGTGGTGTACATTACTGAAAAATCTGTTAAATAGTACCTAATCGTTCGATAATTCGTTTTCTTTTTACATAAAAATATATATACAGGAGACAACATTCCACTACCTGATTTTTTTATGAACAAATGGAAAGGGGTTTTTGTAAAGACTTCACTAATTTCATTATTAACACTGAACTTAAAATAATTTCAGATTGAACTTTAGCCTAACGAGTACCTACTAGGTGTACACATTCATAACATCTAAATCTCCAGTGTAAGTGTCTGAAAGAATAGGAAGCTGATACACTTTATGTTTTTCTTTTCACTCTCATCAACTTGGCAGAACTCAACTGTCAATTTAATAATGCTTTGAAAGCTTTTCCTTTAATGGGCACACCCAGTAAGCGTTCACACCTTATCCGTAGATACCGATGAGACAGCAAACTGTATGATCATGATCACTCTCATTCTACCAGTTTTTATTGACGTTGTCGTCCATCCAAGTCAATGTTAGGTTTTTCTAACACTTATTTCATCTCTTCCGACGTCTCACATAAAAAGGTTGTACTTTACTTAGAATATAGATAGATAAGGAGAAATGGAAGATTATGATTCTTGTTTAAAATTCAAAGTAAAGCGAAAGTCGATAATAGCATCTTCAATAAAAAAATGTTTAATAAAATCTCTCGATATTGCCGGGCCTCTTTACGTTATAGAAACTATCAAACAAGACAATAATGTACGTGAGTTACACTAGTACCTTTTCGCAAGTGTAAATTGCCGTCGTCTGAAAGGTCAATATTAAAGTTATTATTACAAATCCATATTACAGTCATGTTCCAAAACATGGTAAGATTATTCCTAGATTTCTGAATTTGTCATGAAATTGGATTACGTAAAGTATGAAATTTTGGTTCTTTACACAGGCTATTATGGACGGACAATTTCACAAAAAAACATCAATCAATACTTTCACAGAACAACTAATAGCCTACTCATACAATATTAAATATACATACTTTACAAATTCCTATTCATTTTCACATAGTTATAATTCGCATGTTTAAATCCAATTATGAAAACGACAAAACCCGAGCTTTCTTTGAAATGAAAACGTTAAAATGATTAACGACATACCTACAAACTCTTTAACCAATGCGACATTTTTAGTTTAAGCATAATGATTCATTCTTTAGACCCTATAAAATTCAAATTAAGTCTAATTTGGTACATTTAGTTAAAGTAACGTATATAATCATGTTTAGCTCGGGGCAGATTTAAATAAGAAAGTATAATGAGCAGTCTGAATGAACGTTTTGAAGTTACGTCGTTAAGTGTTTCGAGGCGGGAGCACATTCATTGTATTGGGTTGCCGAGGAGGTGGCAAGTAAGGTCTAAAGCGAAGCAAACAGATCTGGTGGACACGTAACGTAGCCACTCTTCGATTGAGAAGCGACGCACCACGTACAAGCCTGAAACGTGACAGTCTTACCAATTCCTTCGGCCATATTTACTTTTCTCCTCGGCAAACTTTTATTCTAAATATAGAAGGCGATATCGTCTCAATGACCACATTATCTCAATTTTATCACTACAACGATCCAACGTCGTAAAAGTTTTGCCATTTGCGGGCATGGCCATCAACATCTAATTCAACCTAATGAATATGAACGATGTTAAAATACAGTTGCTAAATGCTTCATACTTTCAGATTAAATTTAATAGTCAGCTTGCAGAACCTACTGCTCTGGACATACAGTCTCTAAACGAATTAGAACTATTAGGAACACTAACACTGAAATGTACAATAGATTCACTCCAAAAAAGTAAAAAGGATAAAAATGACAAATATTCAGACGCTTACTTCAGAAGAATACTCCTTCCAGTAAACCACAGCTAAAAACAATAAATACATACCTGATCAACAGTAAAGGCAAAAGAAGAAAATATGCAAATTTAGAGGCAGGGAAAGATTGGAAATAATTTATTCATTAAATATTGTTCATAAGTTGGAGCACGATCGATTTAAGCCAATATCATATAACCAGGCGTTCTCTTGAGTCGAGTCGACTGTGTAAAAGTGGAAATATATTTTTAATAATTGCAATCAACAACTAAAAGAAAAATGTAATGATACTGGTTGAAATAAACAGAATGGAGACGAATTTCAGAAATGTATTGGATTCTTCCAACAGTAACCGTGCTTAGAGCCAAATCAAAATCGTTTATTTGCGTCAAATGTGGTAGGTAGGTACAGGAGATGAAATAAAATTATTGTAGTGCAAAGACACATTTCGCCATGAATGCATGCAAATATTTGATAGTTAAACACAAGAAAATCAACATAAATATTTTAGTCACTGGTCACAATGCACAATGCATTTCTGTAATGATAGGACATACACGTTTTTTTTAGGAATTCACATATAGAATAGAAAGTATTAGGCCCCAGCATGCCTGTCACATTTCTTAGCCTGATGACCATAATGACATAAAATTCTTAGCTTCGTCAATTTGCTGGTTGGTAACCCCTTTATAGTATAAACGATTTTCAAGGTTTTCAATGTTTATCGATTAACTAAAAATCTGAGATTCTTGGTAACTATTAGGTACTTTTACTTCTAACTACTCCGTCTGTAAGCAAAATTAAGTTTAAGGTTTCTACCTCTCGGGAATTGCAATTAAACTTCTGGCGAGTTAGCCAGAAAATTTCATTAAATAGTGATTCAAATAAACGTGTGAATAAATAATCCGATTTCAAACGTACGTCCGCGGATTAGAATAGTATACTGCAGTAGACCTGTAGATTCTAAAGCGTTCGACTGAGGGACAAAAATATGCGGCCAATCCTTTAATTCCGAAAAGGACTAGGCTCCTCTCAGTAGTGTGTTTTTCCCCACAACTCGTGTGACATCCGACAGATGTGACCAGCCCAGTTCCACTTCAAGCTTGCGGCGTTCTGGCTAACTTCGGCGCGTTTATGGAAAGCCTTCCAGTAGACCTAATGTTGTGGAATGTGTTTGAAAGATTAAACTAAGACACATGTAAGATGATCTTACATGCGTTGAAAATAATTTTAATATTTTAAAACAAATGTTATAACAGGACCACAAACATTATATCTATCGAAAACTAACATGTTGTAACTTTTCATTTACATAAAAAGCAAAACCTACTGCAGGTTTCCTTTCATTAAGAAGTATAAAGATAGAAGATATTATTCGTCTGTGAAAGATAAATCTGCCAGCAAAATCCACAGGTTGACCACTTTCAACACATAAAAGGGGCTCCGAGTTCTAAAATAAGTTTCATTCATTCATATCAGCCTACAGAGGTCCACGTCTAAAATAAGTATTAAAGCTATTTTTTTTTAAGAATATCATTAGATATTTAAATGTTACATTATACTAAGAAAGCTCTTACGATTTGAATAAATAATTTAAGTATCTAAAGCCAATAAAAAGCCGTCTCTGGTCTTATAGTAAGTGTAAGGTTGAACAAAGTGATTTTAGACCTATTACATAGAACCTATAACACACCAGCGCACTATGGTGCGTTTCACCTCTGCCGTAACCTTCGGGGACATTGGGGTGATGAAATATATGTTATTGTAGCATTTATGAGAGATTTAGGTACATTTATGATTCGGGGAAAAATTTATCCGTGGTAAACAATAACGGTTTTACAGAAATTAACTCAATATCGTTTTCATTTTGTAAATGAAACAATATTTTCTATTTGAGATAAAATAATATGAAAATAACATGTTTACTCGGCTTCCAACATAAATTCTCTGAAATCCTAAGCATTTGCAGAAATTTAAATAGACAATATGCTTTAACCTTATCTTAAATATAATCTTACCTTATATTAAATAGTCTATAATATAATAGAAGACTATTTTTATAAACAAAACAGACAATTTACCTAAAATATTCCCCAGAAGGTACTTTAAAGGTTTTTTAATAAAATATATAAGCCTTATCGAAAATCACAATGTTTTTTATTGAATACCCAGTTTGGATGAATATTAACACCTGGTGCCTCTGACAACTGATGTACAATATTGCGACTGTCTTATTATATTGTTGCTGCCTGCTTTAGCACCTACTAGCTCGCTGTTTATTACCAAGAGTTATGAACAAAGATTTTTACGACTATAAACAAAGAATAGTTATCACACTGCATACAATAGTGCAGTAGGTATTGTAGCGACTTTCAACACACAATAATATTATAGGCCCTATAGTTTTGATTGGGTAGATTTATTTCATATGCATTCATAAAAATGATATTTATTCATAAACAATAACCTAACCCCTCACGTTTATATCTTCTAGGTATTAAGATAGTTCCAGATCTGGGTGTTTACCTATGTATTTGAAAATATGTGTTCGTAAACGCACCCACATTGAACAACGTGCGACAAGAAATTTTATCATATTTCCAAGTGCAGTTTAACAATTGCCATTGTGATATTTGCGATGGCATCAGATTTATAATAGCCAGGGCTAGGGGATCATGAAATTGAATAAATCATTCTACATTAAATTTCAATCGTTATTCACTCGCTTCAATATTGAAGAACTCAAAAAAGTACCTATTTATTAGCAGTGTATTGTAATCTCATCAGGTCACCACGTCATCCGAAATAAAATAAATAAATAAAATAAATCCTATTAGGTCCCCTTATCAAAAATTAAGTTTCAAATAGAATTTATATTTTTCTCCGTCAACATCCCACTGCTCAAATCAATAAAGTGATAAATAATATATTCTAACAATGAATGTATTTTAAATTTCCACCAGCAAATAACAAAAATATATCCAGATTTTATATATTTTTCCACCATTTTTATCTTGTTTTTTGTAAAACATACAGTTCTATTACTTTATATGTATATATTTGTATACATATATATGTATATTTGCGTTACTTTATTTTGCAACTTATAAGTAGCAAAATAAAGTAAAGATCTTAACAAAAAGCACTCTCTTCCACCTTAATAGCAATGTCTGACTTATTGGTAAAAATTTCGCTATTAAGATTATCGCTATATTTTAAAACACAAACTATTTACTATCTGTGACCGGTAAATCACCTGTAGCAATCAAATGTACATGGTACGAATCTATTTTAATATTTTATCTGACCAATATTCCAAACGTAACGATCTATATTGATGAATATTCATTAATATCTACTTACATTGTTGCGATTGTATATAATTAATTAATTAAATCTGAATGCACACATACATTCATTTACTTACTGAGCTTAAAACAGTTGGTAACAGAAATACAACACAATGTAAATTAACATGCAAATAATACATTCGGTTGTTTCATAGAATTGTAGCAAATTAGACCATATTTACTGTACTCGACATGAACATAAGTACACAAATGCAAACCCGCAAACAACAAAATTACCATAGTGTGCGAACTCATCGCCGATCCGGTAAGTTAACACGTATCAGTACTTATTTATTCATTTGAAAGTAACCGGAGAAACAGAGGAGTGCAAAGGATAAACAAGGTTATTTCCGAACCTTGATGAATAGGCAGTTTCAGACTCGTTGATAGGTTGACATATAAGCACAGGTCAAAAGACAGGACAGTCGGGTAAATCATGTAAGTATTTACTACGTTTCGAATCTGTCTCAAACTGTTCGGTACCCTCTTATACCTATTTCCGATCGTAATATGTTCTGAACACAGCCCATCTCCGCTTCGTTTTATTTTGCTGCCAAACCCTCCTAACCTAATGATGTTTTGGATTTTCAATAACAGAGCATTGTTAAGAACACACGTCTTTAACTTGACGTCTTTAACACAGCTTGAGCGGACAGAATAAACGATTAATTTAATATAACAGCCAAATACTTAGAGAAACGGTATGGTATAACGACAGTATGTCAATTACTGAAAACTGAAAATTCAGTACGTGTATTAATACGAGCTAATAGAGAAACCAATACTGAATCATAAGTGCTACTTATTCTGTAAACGTGGCAAGCGCAGTGAGTACATTATTCATAGTAAGTCCTCCAACTGTATACGAATGGCGATGTTAATTAGCTCGTCGAGTAGTTATAATTGTTAGTGGCTGCCGAGAATTCGCTGTGCTTTGTGCAATCGCAATTCACAAATTTCACAAAATTAAATCAAGTAAAATGTTGTAGTGTTCAATGATTTTCGCATTCAATTTGTTTATAGACTTATCATTATTTACCAACTAACTTAATATTAATTACTATTTATTTTACTATTATTATTTAATAAACTAACTTATTAGGTATTGTTTGTTTGTGAACTTATTATTATTTTTATGTTCATATTCATTGTTAATTTGACGTATAGTAGATTTAACAAGGTTATTTTGCAGGATTTACGATTTAATTTAGTCTTCATCACATTTATATTTTATTTTAAACATGATTTCAAACGTAACATTTGTGTAAAAGTAATTTAATAGAGTTCCTTTTTATTTGTCAGTTAACGAAAGACCGGACATCCTCATAGCGTTGCAAAGATAGTGTTCATAGGTCACGTGCAACAGGTCCATTAAGCACTTCCGACACCCCTACAGCACTTTACATGTATTCTACAAACATGTTTAGTTAAACAATAGATCTATAACTTTTATATAAAAGTTCTGGGACCAAAATAATCGGCACCTATTGCAAATTAAACAATACTCAAGTAATTCCAGTTTTGTATCATAAAATACTCGAATTTCGAAGAAATCGTGTATTTCAGTTCATCGTTGAAATTATTGAGGCATAAAGTTCTTGACAAACATAAACTCGCCAAGACCTGAGACTGTCTAATGTAAGATACCCACTTACGCTTAGTTTGCGACCAAAGCTTTATGGAAGAGGAAAAATAAAATATTTATGCATAAACACACAAAACCGGTTTAACGTTCCGGTAAAGTTCAAACATGCGCGCCATTTTTTCCTGCACACAATGTTTTATTAAACAGTATAATTTAATGATCTAGTACCATCGCACTAAACATTTTTTGAGGCAAATTCAAGACAGGCAAATTGAGGCAAATTCAATACAAGGCAGGCAAGACAAGAACATTTAAAATCACGAGTGAGATCAATTTGTTGGTAATAGTTGTACATTTTTTATGGATCTTAAGCAACTACGGAAATGTTTTTGATTATTATTAATATTTCACACAACTCATGTAACACAATTCCTTAAGTAAAATGTCCCTGATTACCTAAATTGTGATTATAGCATAGGTATTCAACCTTCTTGGTGCGGCCATTTGTCCATTACTCACGGTCGAGTAATAGACATCGTGAACACGCCAATTTCTTCTCTTTATTGCTGACTACGCTAGACAGAGGAGCTTTGAGTCTAGCGGGCCTTTACTTTGTGATCCGATAACTAGACGAAAACGTTATCTGATAACTTAAAAAATACATTCTTAAAATGTATTTTTTTTTAAATTATATGACTATAACTAGATCATAGTAAAATATTACCAATTCTTTCCAAAGGATGTTACGTGAAGGTCACTGCTACCACTTAATAAAACGATGATTGATCAATTTTTGACCCGATACCTACTCTTTGTTTCTAAACACGTTTTCTCTTGACAATGTATAAGTCTATCTGCGTCATCTTTCATTGCATTTGCATGTCTATTTATAATATTTTCATTTTACGGTATATCGTGAACAGAATACTTTTGTAGCTCTTCTATGATGGAACGTAATACTTGTAAATTTTACATGTTTATGGATTGGAATTGAGTTGTATAAAATGAAACAATATTCAAACAATTGCAATTTTAATTTAACCCAAGATGACCCATTTCACCAAGTTCTGGTTTAGATGAGTTAGGGGTTTGGTCCAACACGCGATCTCACAACTTTTCACAGTGAAAGCATTGCGAGATTTGGTATTCTATATATTTAATGGAATATTAACTAATAATAACACAATTTCAAAAGTTATAAAGCTAAGTAAAGCAACGTTTTATTTATATCTTTTATTTTACGAATCGCCGTAAATGCGGAAACAGTAGGTATCGGACATTTATGAAATTGACGAAAATTAACATTAATAAAATCAATAGATTCCTTTTTAACCGACTACAAAAAAGGAGGTTCTCAGTTGGACCTGTATGTATGTATGTTTATCCGCGATTATCTCGCGTTTGGCTAAACCAATTTTGATGCGGTTTTTAGAAAAGTATTTGTTTACACTTAGGAGAAGGCTTTGGTATTTTAATTTTTAGGATGAACAAACTCCTTTATTATACACTATTTGCAGTTAGTAAAGAATTAATGAAAACTAGTGGAAAACGCATCAATTTAAGTTAGTCTCATTAATACTTTTCGTAGCACTTGCGTAGCACATGCGTAGCAAATACGTAGCACTCGTAGCACTAGTAGCTACGAGAGCTACGAGAGCTACGGCTCTAGTAGCACTTGTAGCAAACCTAACATTTTAGCTGTTTATTTTAAGTTTCTAGTTGTTTTTTCAAGGCGATTAGTTTTCTAATTAAAAATAATTTATTAATGTGTAAGTGGTCTTGTCCAGAGAACCATCTCTGGCCATTCGAAGACCAAGATTTTATTACAGTAATCAAGAAGCACTCACTGTTTGTAGTATAACTAACTTTAATTGAAGAGCATGGGGTTGGTTAATTCCTTTATCAAGGTAAATACAACAAGATGTACATGAAATAGAAACGGTATTGTTTTCCTCTTGGGTAACTTCCAAATACATGTGGATAGTGCGGACGAGTGGGTGTCACCTGTAGGGAACTGGATTGCTTATGCATGCGCCTCCTACCATGAAAAACAATAGTTTTGTAAGTTTATATACCACTTCCCAACATAAGACGATTAAGATAAATCTTCCATTATCTTTGGCAGTCTATAAAAGTAACTAAACTAAACGTCGACTGTTCTTCACGTTATTCCATCAACATCGTAATAAGTGAAAGTCGTTTACAGAGCACGGAACATCATGCGCGGGCTGTTGTACGCACAGGGTATTGGAGGGTTAACCTTTTTATTAACAGAAATATAACACGGCCATCCTATATTTTATGTGCTGATAGATTAAGATGGTGTTATCAAAATATATTTATACTTTCAGTGTATATAAATACATTTCTGTACGTATGTTATGTAACTGAATCAGAATAATATAAAATCAAACTCATAAAACGTTTACAATTACAGACAGCCCCTAAAACTCCCGCGTTTCATCTTATCTACAGGTAGGAACGGAAATTGCTAATGTCAGCTAGAAATTGCTGAAAATCTGCCACCGCTAGACTTTCTAAAGAAACAGGAATTTATTTTTATTAAAGTAAATGGATGAACAAACTCCTTTATTATACACTATTTTCAGTTAATAAAGGACTAATGTAAACTAGTGTCAACCTTATCAATTTAAGTTACAGTGTCATTGATACTTTCCGCACGCCTCCGTAGCACTTGCGTAGCACATGCGTAGCAAATACGTAGCACTCGTAGCTCTCGTAGCAAACTAAACATTTTAGCCGTTAACTCTGTGAACCGCGAATAAAAGCTAGTTTTATATCCGCTGTAAGGTTTATTAATCACAGAAAGTACGAACGTACGTACTACGTACGAAGCTTAGCGGCAATAATTATATAGCCCGCTTAGAAATAAAATGAAATTAACTTTTCTCAGAATTTTGTGGTATGCGCCACGCTCGAGTCCCCCTTGTAGTTCAGAGAAGCTGTAAACGCCCACGCCACCCAGCCCGTGTCCGTATATACCATTTAAAAGCACCTAACTATACTGCCATTTCCATCAGGCAATTTTTTACGATCAATCCATTTAGCCGTAACGAGACATGGCAATGTTTATGTCTAGTGCGCTCATCCTTAGTGCAGGTCGAATGGTACCTCGAAAAAATGTCCCTCATAACATGTCACATTACCCTTCCATTACATTACATTACATTATAATACAATTTCACTGAGACGAATGTTGAACTCACGTGGATCATAAAAAATGAGTCCATTATGAAAACGATCTGTATTCATTCGTACAAAACTAACAGGACCTTTCCATAATACTAAACATTGTATACCACTCTACCTCACTCATGACGACGTCTTCAACTGCGACAGACCTAAACATAAAATCATGGATTTATTTATTTGGATATAAAGTAGAAAGAGTACTCTATTTATATTTAGTAGCAGCTTACTTTGACCTCATTAGGATTGGAACAATTTCCGGCGTATTAACCATAACCATTAAAATTTGTTACTTTTATACTATGTTTAGATCAAAAACATAAATATAACACAAATATTGTATAGTTTTATCAAGTTAAGGTTTGGCTATAAATAGGATTTTTATTCAAATTTGAAATTTGGATTTTTATTTTGAAATTCTAAAACTAACAAAACTGATAAAACTTTTTGTTATATCTTACAAAATATGTTCACATAATTTTTTTGTATATACAAACATTATTGTATAAAATAGAATAATATAATATATATACATTAAAGTGTTGCTAATGTGAAAAACTTTCTTAGAACACTTCAGGTTATAAATTGAGATTGTATTCATAAGACTTTTGCTAATTTCAGAACTAAGAAATGCTGCTTTCATTGGGCTTGAAACTTTGCTTTTATTTCGGTATCAGGTGTCCATATTAATTTGAAAGAGTATCTTTCCATGGCCTCACGGCAACAGGTGCGTGGCTCGGCGCAGGCGCGGCGCGCGCGTCGATACCGCTCCCCGCTCCACCCGCGCACCCCCTCCGATGCCTTGCTGCCTGCTACCCTCGCCCATTCACACACGCACACATACACAATCACACGCCCACTACTAACAAAATAGCATTATTACAGACCGTAACACGCGCACACTAACACACCACTTTCGTAAAAATGGTATGCCGCGTTTGCTACATCCGCGCGACACGAGATAGATAGATAGATGGATAGTTCGCTGGCCTTTCCAAACTGCCTGACACATCAAAGTTCAGACGCGTCAATGGGATCAAATGTGTCACAGAGCTGCAAATTAAACTGCTTTATTGCGTCTCAGCTGTCGTATTATCACCATTTCAATAATAACAAAGCCCAGGCCGACGGTGGGAAACATGACAGGGTTTATTGACAGTCGGAGGGATTAGGCATAAGCAGTCATAGAAGGGGAGTGGCAACATCGAGTCACGTTTTAGGTGTCCATCACAAACCGGACCACGTAGCCAGCAGGCACCGCACAGCACGGCACGTAAACCGTGAGCTTTCGCTAAGTGCCACTAATTGGCCGTCACTACTACAAGTAATTCCACCTACGAGTAGTATTTTAGTTGCAACGCTCTTTCAATAGCTTTTTAAACTGCTCTCAGTTGCTGCTGATTCTTTAAATGACGTCAATGTGTGGAAACACATTCAAATAACAGCACTTAATTCGATTACACGTCAAGGTGAGCGTTCTTCAAAATTATATTGAAGTTTTTAAACGCTTACTGGTTCCTAGAAGCTTAAAAACTGTTTAGCTTAATTTTAATCTCGTAATAAGGTGCACAGTAGGTATTACTATCACGCAATGGCCTGTATTTAAACGAGTTGGTTGAGCAAATACGTCACTTTCGATTAGATATATTTATACGTTTATTTGGAAATGTAATTTGGCTTCACGTAGCGTTTTCAGGTGAAAGGCTTTGCAGATAATACGATTCTGTTACGCATAGTTTTTCGATTTGAATTTTCTTATTTTCCTTTCTTCTATGCACAATAACTCCCCAATGTGACGTGTTAATGATAATATGTTATCCAACGTCGTCGCTGCAAATCTATACTAATAAGTACCTTTAAAGAAAAACATGATCTTAATGGGCCAATTTCGGTATTTGCTTATAAATTAATTAATTTTTTATTATTTTTAATTTGAATTTAGTTATTATTTCACCCAAATTTTGTTCCATTTTTTAATTTATCCGACGGATAGCAGCTATAGACATTGTGATACAAGCCCTTAACATTCTAAAATTACCAAACATTGTTAAAATATCTACCTACATATAAAACCTACACCAGATAAAAATATTTTTTTTAAGTAAGTAGGCCGTTGATATTGACTTTAACTAAACTTCCAATGGAAAAACAAAATCAAGTCAAGCGATAAATTCAAAATCTTACTGTTTTATCCCACGCTTAATTTGCGTATTATATTTCCTTTTATTAACCCCCGACGAAAAAACGACGGGGTGTTATAAGTTTGATTAACCCCCGACGAAAAAACGACGGGGTGTTATAAGTTTGACGTGTCTGTGTGTGTGTGTGTGTGTGTGTGTGTCTGTCTGTGGCATCGTAGCTCCCGAATGGATGAACCGATTTTGATTTTGATTTTTTTATTTGAAAGGTGTGTTAGTCGGGAGTGTTCTTAGCTATGTTTGATGAAAATCGGCCCAAGATGGCCGCCGCTACAAAATAACGGATTACATATTTTACCACAACTCCCTCAATATGGGTATCAAATGAAAGGGCTTCACTAGGAGAATACTATACACTATAATAAATTTTAAATCCAAGATGGCCGCCACCATAAAATGGTGTATTACATTTCGTGTCGGGGGTTTTCTAAATTTTTAATTTAGGTTAGGTTATTATTGAAATCAAATATTCGCTACCTTTCGTATTTTTGCTCAATTTATTTATACAAAGATGAAAAGAGGAATCATTGCAAATGACTTTCAAAGATCGCTCGCAATTACTGAATATACATTAACTGATCTCATATTTACGTACGTTGTTATTTATGTATTTCTATTATTTGTTGCCTTACAAATCGTTGGAATGGCATATCAAAGACCTATTTACAAAATTAAATATCTTTTCTAATCTAACCTAACCCTTTACTGGATGTTTTTCACGGGCTATTGCACGAAGCATTCTGCAAGAGTCGAAGCGTAAGTAAAGTAAGTTTAGAGTAAAAAGACCAAATATATAATCCATCGCTTTTTAATATCGTACCTCAAAAAATCTTCTCTTTTTACTCTAAAACAGATCAGTAGATACAAAAATACAAAATAGTTTATTTCTTTAACAATATTCATACAGTAAGATTGTGATTGGAGCCTTCTTTTAAGCAAAAAAAAAAGCCTGTAGTAGAAGACTCCGCTCTTCCATAACTAAAGAAAACAATTCAAAATAATTGTCAAACGAAAACATGACCTTAAAACTTAATTTTTATATATGTAGCTATTTCAAATTTGACGCTTAATCTAAGTGATTATGTTGTGTACGTGTATATCTGTGTGTATGTGAGTGTGTGCTTGTGTGTATATATAGATTGTAACAACATTGATTTTTCTCCGATTGCCGAAGGAGGGTTATGTGTTTGACGTGTATGTATGTACGTCCGGTTCTATGTCCGCTCGTAACTACTCAACGGCTCAACCAATTTAGATAAATGATATCTCATTGGATTCATATTAATGGCACGAGTGTATAAATATTTATATTATTTATACGCTTTAATGTGCGAGCTGATTTTGAAAATGATCTTTAGTTGTATCAATTTTGTATAAATGGGCCATAATGTTGTGTAAGATCAATTTAAATGTTAAACAGAAAATGGCTCTGCCGTAAATAGTTATTACAGAGCCGGGAAGAGATAGTTAGATGGTTATAATGCAAATCACTAGTCTATACATTGTTAGGTGAAGACAGATACCGGGTCCTAGAAAAACCTCTGGCGCTAGAATAAAATTTTCTCTAAAATTAAAAGATAAAAATAATAGCCCTACGTGATTTGTACACCCAAATACCAACATAGAACTATCATCGGGCTATATCGGGACTATATTGGGCGCTTTATTTGTTTCTTAGTACATGGCCGGTTCCGCCCTATAGTAAGTTTCTAGTAGAATTACTAATATTATTGTTGATGTCCGCCAAAAGGTCACAAGGTCCCTTTCCAGGGAGGCGTGTCACTGGTAGTTTTTCATAACAATACCCATTGGAACAAATAAAAAAAATAACAAACAAACATAAAGCGCCTAAAGCACAGAATATATAGATAGGTAATAGTCCTACGGATAGAAATATCACTTGTTTCATTATAAAACTTAGTCTTCACTGTTTATTAGGCAATACGAGTAGGTATATTATGCTTGGACCCATATATATATATCCAGTGACATTGAAACCTTTAAGCTTTGTGCCGGCACTGGATGTGCGAAGCAATCTCGATGTTTACTTGGGCGTTGCGAACCGTGTGAAGCTGTTCTACTAGATTTACTATTTTAACGTTTATTCGTAATGTTTTACGTTACTTTGCCTTTGCTTTATTACGAAACTTTTGTGTTTTATACTAGAAAATATATTTTTAGGTCACACATACGATCACGCCAGTATTTCTCGAAGGGTTAGGCAGAGGTCTACAGGCACACCCGGTTCACAGGTCGCCAGCGTATTTAGGTTAGGCTAAACTGCGTAGCAGCTCGGCAAAACCGGCTCACGGTCCGGTGCATGATCCGGTGCAATTTAACTACCGGACACCTATTAGGGCGAGGTCCTTCCTGGCTTCCTGCCTTAGGCGCGCGTGTACTACCGCGCGCCGCCAACTGGACCCACTGGGCCCATTAGATAATGGCCCCAGTTGGTCGCCCAACCCGATGTCCAGGCAGCGGATTCCCCAGCTCAGCCGCCCGCAGACCACAGCTTATGGAGGCTAGTCTAGGTCTTTTTGCGCTCTCCAGTGCCCGGTGTGTCTACTGTGGATGCGGGAAAGACGCTGATGCTTCCCTCTCCCTTTCTACCGCTTCTTTTACATTTATCAGTACCTAAACATTCTCAGTCAGGATAGGATTATAATTTATCGCTAATGTTTGTGGTTCCCATAAAATCAACTCTATCTATTTTTAAGAGGAGTGCCTCTTGCTATATGCCTGTGATTTGATCAGATTGCCGTGCCGATGCTGACTATCGACATGACATAATAGTAACCTATAGGTGCTCGCTACAACACCCACGGTGATAGTAAGAGCGACCTTTGCGATCTATGGCCAAGCGTACTGCTCGCTACCTACGTTGAAGTGGAATTCTACGAATCATTCTTTTTGCGTTGAGAAAAGAGATATTTTTGTAATACTTATATTACATGGACACCGGAGCACTCAGACATAAACAGCTATACGATATTTTTTTAGGTTATTTTTCTGCAATGGAGCTTCGTTCATTATAATTCTGGTATTTTACTCAGTGATACTTTACGTTACATTCACTAATACTTTCACTAGTATTCACATCTAACTACATTGGATCATTTATTAAATACTAAAGTGTTGTGTTCATCTATACAATATAAAAAAATAATCTACTAACTTGTTCATAAGCATCTTAATCGACGATCACACAAATGTATGTGTATATGTCTGACTAACAAGTAACAACCGTATCTGATACGAGTTTTAGCTGACACCGAGACTCTCAAAGAGCAGTTCATGGCTAAACAAAAGAATTTGGGATACTTAGTTCAAACAAACAGTAGAACGAAAACTGTTTAGAGAGAAACTTATTTAAAAAATCTTCACTTATTCCAAATAAAAAATCTTCCTAAATGCAATGATGGTTAATATTGTAGAATGAAAAAGAACTACTAAATGTTTAATCCGCGAGTCCTCGTTGCTGAGCTGCACGCGACCACTTGTTAGCGGGCGCGCGGCCCGGCGCGCTGCGAGTTAACGCTAGCTGGCGGGATAAAACTGACAAGAAAATACTGTATTTTAACTCCAGTGCCCACAACTATCTGTTTTAGTCACATATATAAAACCGGACAACTTTTATCTCTTTTATCTGTAAAGGAAAAACGGCAACGGCAACATACATGCGCTGCTACGTAAAAATGTGTAGAACAAATAAAAAAAAACTTTTTCTTATCAAATATCAGGAATTATGAAATTCAGCAAAATGTAGGTTGTAATTGTAACCTGAATTATGGAAGAAATCGTTTTAACGAGGGTCCAACTTAGTTTCCATCCAATCATAATTTTGTTGAGTTTCGGTGGTATATTGGAAAACTTTTTCAAAACATTCATAATTAGGCAAGTAGGTATGTCGGTACAAAATCTTTATTCAAATAATATTTAGATTCAGAATTGAAAATGAAGCTTTGGGCTTAGTAATAAGGATTTAATAAAGTTAACGTTCGTAGATTAACAACGAGTTTCCAATTGTATCTATTATTTCTTAGCTACATAAAGTGACCCAATCAGTGATAGCCTAGGGGAATGACCACTGGACTGAATGATGACTAGACCACTGCCAAGCCATAAGTCTCGAGTTCGAATCCAAGGCACGCATCTCTGACTTTTCGAAATCATGTACGTAATTATCACTTGCTGGAAAAAATTATGAGGAAACCTGCATGCCTGAGAAATTTTTTGCATGGTATGTGAAGTCTGCCAACCCGCATTAGGCCAGCGTGATGGACTATGGCCTAATCCCTCTCATACTGAGTTTGAAAGGTTCTTCCTCATGCGCACAAGCGACAACGATTCTTCTTTGTCTGTTGTTGTTAAAAGTAGTTATTTATTGTTATCATTTCTTTGGCAAAATATTTTACGAACACCTCATTTCATAAACTATTTTTTTTGCATTAAAACAGAATATTAAATGGGTTTCATTGTGTCGATACATTTGAACAAAAGTCAAGGCGACCCCCGACAAATGATCGGATACCAACCCAAACAAAGCGAACACACACGATACCAAACTGAAGAATTCCCATGTGACCGACTATTGTCGTCCCAGCAAAATTGCCGCAGCCTCCTAGTTTCCTTACATTGTGTGGGAACAAGTAGAATCTAATAATAACCTCTATAAAGGATACAAAGGAAAAGAAAAACTCTTTATTTTAGTACCTACTGGGAACATTATTGGAACTCGAATTGCCAAGCGTGAGAAAGACACGGATTTAAATTCTTCATTATTATAAACCAAATTGTGGTTTATCTCAGTCAATATCGATCTGGCTGTTTTTGACAGCGGCGAATGGGAAACCTTGTTCACCACGATCAGTTCATTTTGTTGGAGGATAATCCTTGCCACCGACGAAATATTTTTTAATACAGTTTCCGTTGAAAAGAACATGAGCCTTTTTGAAATTGGCACGACAAAACTTTTATACAATGATTTTACAAATGAAAGATTTATCTTTTAAATAAACTAATAAAATCGCTGGGCACAAGCTGCAACCACTGCTGAGATAAAATCTTTGACATTAAAACAAGACGGCTTTGAATAGCTTGAACAAGCGCTCAACTGATAGAAATCGCTGCGCCGCCGATGGAACTTTTGATTTCATTTCTATTGTTTAACCGTTTGGATTAGAATTATGGATTGAAGTAGTTTTACTTTGTCTGGCTGTGACTTTTACACCAATGAATAGGATCCGACTCCGGTTGTCCGTTGGTAAACTATTAATTCTATTTTGAAACATATCGCTTAGGTTCAACAAAATCTAAAATTTAAAGACCGCAACCAACAACATCTTACGACTGCGGTACATTAATGTGTCACTTTGCAAAAAATAATTATATTTTCACCTCTACCCAGTTGAAAAAAGCTCTTTAATAATTTTGTTGTTCCCTCAACAATCTACACTCAACGTATGTGGCCATATTCCGGATTCATAAGTCAACGCGACTTACCAGCAAGAGCATTTGGAATATGAGAAAACATTTTTGCACCTCTGATCCCGCAGCCCGTCGGCTTGTATGAAAACCAAATTTTATGAATAATGTAGTACGTACAAAGCGGCGTTTCTGCGATTTTAAAATGTTGCTAAGGCTATACTCTTCTCATAGATATTTGTAATACCTATTACTTGATATATTATGTAACCTAGCTTTCCGCCAACGGCTTCGCCCGCGTAGGCTGGGTATTTATTATAAATTATTAAATCTATGCCACGGGAGCCATAGATTTTACCGGGATAAAGAATAGAAGATAAAAAAAATCCAGACTATAATCTATCTCTGTGCCAAATTTCATCCAGATCCATTCAGCCGTTCTGGCGTAATTGAGTAACGAACACCCATCCATCCAAAGTTTTCACATTTATAATATTAGTAGGATAATGTATATGATGCATCGAATAGAAAACCTTGTTAAATCGATCATCTTTAAAACTATTGTTAATTATATAATTATACTTAAAACCACTCGCTGTATACTTTTCCAAGTAGGCCGCTCATTTCTTAAGATACACTTTGTTTGTATTACTTTATCTACACACCAATGTTATAATATAGGTACTTTTGCCCTTCTTATTATACGATGATGGAATGGTTTCGTTCATGTTATGATTACTTAGGAAATTCCGAGGTAAACTAACCCCATCGGCCACCGCCAAACGACTTCTTTAATTAAATACATACCGCTACGTACTTGTTTCGGTTTTCATTACAATAGTTCAGTGGGTGTGTTTTCTTTATGCTTTAAATATGTATAAACATAAAAGATATAAACTTAAAAAATGTCAAAGTCATGGCTGAATCGATATCCACGAACATTATGAGCATTTCGCTGATACGGATGAAATAAATAAATCTATACTATTATAAAATTGTAAAAAAGTCGTTTCTGTACATTGAAGATATTTAAAAAAAAACAATTGGGTTAGAGTATATAAACGATCGCGAACCCAAAAATGTGATTTTTAGAATTCTTGTCTGTTTGTCTGTTTGTCTGTTTGTTAGGGGTTGGCGCTAAACCTACTGAATAGATTTGAATTTTGTATGAACTGTTGTAAAGCATAATTTCCAACTTAAAAACTGATGTAAAGCTTTTTTCAATTATTTGAATAGATCCTTGGATACAGCTTGACCTCTCTGTTGTATGCAAGCCCATAGAAAGAAGAGATCATCATTGTTGGTTTTTTGTTTTTTATTTTCTATTTAAAAGTCCATCGTTCAACTAAAAAAAATAGGTATATCTCATTCCACTCGGTTACGTAGATGCTGAGATAGAGCTTGACCTCTCTGTAGTATGTATTCCTATTGATATAAGGGATCATTATTGTTGGTTCTTTAATTAAGTTGTCATATGCGCAGAAATCGTGATTGTTGATTAGTTATAAACGTTTAAAGTGGTATAGACTTAAATTATTAAACAATAGTTGTAAAGTTTGGTTAGAATTACGAGTTATTACGACTAACTGAAGTTTCAATTTTCCTTTGCAGTGATTTTGAACAACACAGTTTCACAAACAGTACCACCTCAGTACCTCATAGAGTACCCAGTACCAGTAACAGTTGCTCAAACCGAGCTAAAAACTTTGGCGAAGTAATAACTACGCTGAGCGATAGGTTAAGCAGCGGTTTCTGCGGTTAGACTATGGATGGGTGACCATTCTTAAGACATCGAGACCCTCTGTACCTTATATAGCAGGTTAAGAAATGGCAATTGATTCGGCATAGTAGACCCTATACGAAAATCTATGAAAATCGTTAATCGTAGTCAGAAGGCCAAAAAACCAGACGATCAATTTAAAGCGAGGATACCTACCTATCGGTTTTAACCAGTCTGAACGCTATTGCTTTGTGTAAAATTATATATTTAACTACATCTATTTCGATTGGAACCGGAGCTTAACATATTTTCGGCATAGGCTAGGAGTCTACGAGGATGATGAAACTGTTATAGTGAGCTGCTTTTTATCTTATTCGGGATCGATTTCTTTCAATTTTGTTTCTTCATCCACGGAGAGCGAAGCCGCGGGCAAAAGCTAGTATATAAATATTTTTGGATTTTTTTACACAGTAGGTACTTACCATCTAGTCGCAAACTAAGCAGAGCTTAATGTATTATGGGTACTAGACAATGGATATAAGAAGAAAAGTGATGATTTTTCACGTGAGCGTCGTGAACAATGCAATGCAAATATGTATTTGAAGGTGATAACAATAAATCTTTACTAACGAGAAGGGATGTAGACGTTTCTGACACAAATTGATTAGAACATACATCCTGACCATCAGCAGTGCTTATAAAAATATGCTTTACGCGCAATCTAAACAAAAGGCGTAGATTAATTACTAAGTAAGCAGCAGCACATTTATAAATCACAAACCCGAGGGAAATAAAGAGCTAAATTTTTAACTTGTATATATAACGGATAAAAAAAAAGTTATGTAGGTTTGTATACCATAGTACCTGGTGTAGGTGTAGATGTGTATACCTAGTATATTTACCTTGCCTACATAGAACAAGCGGAGAAACTACGAAATAATTTAAAATGAAAAGAAAAAGTTCAGGAATTTTAGTAATAGAATATTTTAGTTGTATAGTATGTATAGAAACCAGACAATTTATAATTTTATTACGATAATAATGGAACTCGGGTGCTCGGAAATATATATTCATTTTGCACTTTGGAAATAAAATTAGCCTTAATGTTCATTTAGAGAATGAATACAAACATGACCTACAATTTACAGTAGTTCTGGTTTCAGAATATTTATATTTCCAGTGCGACGCCTGTAGTGTCAACATCGTTTTCGCCGCGGCGACTCTCTGTCTACCTTGTCTCAATCCTGTCTCCCACAGCGTCACACAACTTTATTATCGTTACAAAATGTTTTCAACTTCAACCGCTAACTTTACTCCTACTTAAACTATCTACGAAGCAACAAATAAATAGGTTTAAACAACAAAAACTATTCTAAAATTCTTATTTTCTTGACGGACTATTTTGTAATAAAGATACAACTGATAAATGACATAATCCTGAAAAAATATTTATCAAAAGAAACTTTATATAATTACGAATTTAGCAAATAAATTACAAAGTCACATCTGCGAATAATTTCAACAAGTACAATTTGTCTTATTACAATTTTACTCGTAATATATTTAGTTACCAAGTAATGAAGAGGCGTTCGCCTTGTAAATATTAAAATTATATTCCGCCCTCGCGGCCATTTACAATGTTAATATACAGTTTATATCGTATTTGCTTTAGTAAATTACATGCATTATATTCCAGGAAGCTCACTAAATAATCACATAGGTACTTAACTAAAGCATCCCCGCATGAGTTAATTAGGTAGGTATACATATGAATAAACATTACTAACTGAATAAAACTCCGCTATCTAAGTACGTTTACACCTTTAGTAATTGAGGAAGATATTTATGACTGTACAAATGAAGAACAGACAGCAAGTAATCACAACTGAATATAGTACAGGTGCATCGTTTTAGAAACCTTTCACATTAGCTTTTATCCTTTCAGAAGCTAAATACCCTTATATATTACATGTATTGTCCAGGGTTCCGAGTATAATGATCGCACAACAAACGATCAAAGGGAAGTTTTCGAAACCTTACACAGTGTGTCCTTACCCAAGTACGTGTAGGGACGCGGTGTTCGTAATGATGAACAATCTAACGGTTGCCAAGAGTCTAGTTCTTTATAATAAGTACTCGAGATAAATGTCGCTTTCCTAAAAACTTTCCTCGTATAAAATGACCATAATTATCATTATATCACCGTAATCCCAGTTGTCCGTATGAATAATATTATACGAGTTTTAAAACATTAGTTAATAATAAATACCTACGACGCGACGGCGAGACGCTCACTTTTTGACACTCTCGCATCATACAATTTTCAATACAAATGTGGTAGATTTTCAGCAAACTCAAAAAATCTTGCTATTGATCCTATTCTTAGTACCTAAGTACCTACACATACTAATTCAAACAAATCTCTTGATGTTAAACAACTTTATACAAGGTGGAAGGGTCATCGACGCACATCCGAATACTTCAGGGGGGCTAGACAAAAACTTAATGTATGTAAATAACATTAGTGACGGCCCGATTTGTCTAAAGCTTGTATCATTTCTATACATTTTGTTTGTCGATTCGAATGTCAAAATGCAACTTGTCTAGCCCCCCAGTACAGATTCAGATTCTGGACCCCCCGGCGTTGAAATTTTCCGTAACTTTTTTAATCAATTTTTCTGCAGTTTTTTTACTTGAACGTGTGAAAAAACATTATTTCTATCTACCAAAATTAGATTAAAAATCATTATTTCATTTATTTCGGATCGCGCGCGCAATAACATTCACCGCGGAGCGTTATAATAGCGTTTTCAGCAGTGCGCTGCGCGCTGAAAAATGTCAATATCTGTAATAACCGATCATTTTCTACATGAATGACCTAGGTCATTTTATTTTTGACCTTGAGTGAAACCTTGTCACGACGTTTGTGCGTCGATGTCCTTTTCACCTCATATTACTGAAAAGATATAATTAAGTACAATATGTATATTGTATATAAAATGTCACCGATTACCCGAGTACTGATACACAACACAGTACTGATTTTGATGTAAAATGTTCGAGACTATATTTCGAAAGAGCTCTTGCTCTCTTTTTTGATAAAATTGATATTAATGAAGACTTCAAATAATAAACTGGACATAATTTGCTATGACAAAGACGTGACGTGCGCAGTTGCGCTGGACAGACGAGCACAATAATGATTTCTCCTGGAATATTGTCTAATCTTTAGATTTTTTGTGATTTCTGCTGAGGTTAGCAGAGATAACCACGCTTAACTAGTTAGATAAACAACGAGGCGCCTTGGGCACCCACGCTTGTCTCTTGGAGGTCACTCAAGGACTCGCTGTCTCACTTACATTCTTAATTTGGTCTACTTTCTACTCATCTAGGCCAACATATATTTACGTATTCTCTTCTCTTACTAGATTAAAACTTTTGCAACTGAAGATTGTGTGTTATAAAAAAGTATATATTATTTAGTCGAGTAGAATTTTTGAGTTGTAGGTAAGTCAATAAGCTGAACTAAACATTTCATTTTAATCACTCAGTTTAGAATGAGACACCCATATTTGTCTACGTGTCTAAATTAAATATATACTTACAAATTTAGAATTGCTTGGGATGCCTACGAAAATTATTTTCTTATTCTTCTGTACTCAGCCCTAATATAAAATAATGGTAATTTAGACTTCAAGCCTTGTTCAACATTTATAATTTAGAAATTTTCCTGACGCTAATTTTAATTGGGTAGTTCGTAAACATATTATTATATTTTTACACAAAATGTGGTTTTAGTTTTTGAACACGTACAAAATTATACTTTCGTCCTATTAGTGTACTTAAAGTGTTTTGGAAAATGTCAACTAGAAAAAAATACGGAAGTATGGCAAAAATAAAAGGGAAACATTATTCGTAGTGCCATTAAAGTAAGCAGTTTATTCTGCAATTTCGTAGCAAAATAAAACATTAATTCGGGTTTACGGTTAAAGGCAAGGCAATTGGAGCGGCCGTTTAATTGGGCAACCGCTGTAACGTGCAATCAGAGCACATGTATTCATTACCTGCGTAGGACGTAAATGTAAGTGATGCTGTATGAGCCACTGCAGGTGACATTTGCATAACTCTAGGTACTTAGTACGACACAGCTCTGTACTACACGTACACAATGTATGCAGCCACTGTGTATATCGCTCATGCCATATTATATCATGTCATGCCAAAATAAATACGTGATAAATTAAATTAATCTGAAGCCGTTGGTCTACGCGTTACTTTTCTTTTTATCTGTAAGCAAATCATATTTGAGGTTTCCCAACAGCGAGGACATAGCTTATTACATGTAGTACATTGAGGGCCTGTTTTACACCACCTCCTGTTAAGTTCCCGTTAAATTGTTTGGCAGATATTTCATTTTTTCATTTTGAATACATCCTGCGGTTGCTACAAAGTTAGTAAAACAAGCCCAACAGGCTAATTATTGCATACTGAATAGTTTCAAACCATCATGTCATCACGCCTATCTCGAAGGGTCATAGTATGAAACAGTAAACGACGTTATACTCATGTAACTTCATGTTTGAATAACAAGATTATTTTTACATATTTCTACATCTTTTTTAACTTTCAGATAGGTAATAACCTACGTACACTTTCCTCATATTTTAATAATGTAACTATATGTACTACGTAATACTGTTTAATAATCCTTAACCCACCTTTTTTTATTATGACACCCACGCCTAATACTCGTACTTTAGCCAAAATTATAATACCAAACTAATAACTGGCGTACTACAAAGCAGTAATAACGAAATAACATTATTTTGTACTGAGTAATATTTCAGATTAAACCGATAATTAAGTTTATAACTAAATTACAATTACAGCTTCCGCTAAAATTATATATTAATACAATAAGCTCAAACACGGTTCATACATTATTTCTTGTGTATTGTGTTTCTGCCTACATAATTTTTTACAGTTCATTACTCAGAGGTACAATAAGTTAAGTTAAATTAAGTTGACTCTGGAAAATATCACAGTATTTTCTTTACTCTGTATTTAAATAAGTGGGAATGAATATATGAATGATTTTCAACAAGTGCACAGTTTTACCTAATTTTAGCGGTTGTTTAACCAAAATCCCAGAAAACGCTTTATCCAACTGTTATTCAAATCCGGGTTCTTACTAAGTACGGCAGTTGTCTACTGTTCGCAGTAGGTACCACTGCCCCACTGACCAATCAAAGACAGTTTTGGATTATAATCGCGTAAAATATGGTTACTTAAAAAATCGTATAAGAATATATAACAATTACATTTGTATCATACTAAAAGTATGCTTTTAGTAGCCTTAATATTAAATATTATTATGATAAAAACATTTTAAAACATTAAAACCAAAATTAGAATTTGTCCCTTTGCTCTGAAAAAACTTTCTTACATTTTTAGCTAGAAAACGTAATATAATATTTAGCGTATATCTTTAATTGCTGTAGATGAGCGACCGACTAAACGAAGTGAAGGATGGTAGTATGGTAGTGTCATCCTTTTGAGCTCATTCTATACGAGACACGTAAGGTTTCATTTTACCCGTCAAAATTGTACAATTCCCGTGGACAAACCTCTTTGAATTTTTCTAGGGTAAAATATGGCATTTTTATTAATCAATTACAACTATTAACGCTACATATAAAAAAAAAGTCCTTATAAACATGTAAAGTTACTACAAAAATATTAAATATAGGTAGTTTAATATATTTATGTATATATTGCCTTGAGAAATTCACTTAAAAATACTGTAATATAATAGCCAGAAACTGGCTTTTTCAAAAAGAAATTGTGTAGCCACTATTGGTTCCATTGACAATGTAAAATATGCGATACCTGTGTCCGCAACATAAACGACACGCGGTTGATGTCAATGACGTGAACACACTCGTAACTGCCTATGAAACTACAGCGTCCTCTACAATCTGTTACGACCGTTTTTTTGAAGAGCAATTCCTGTGTTTGTATCTTTTCGAAGTAAAACCTGAAAGGCGCGATAAACAGCATTTTATTTGGTAAAAGTCTAGATATTATGTATTTGGTTTATCTATGATATTATATCGGTATTGCAAAACAATCGATTGGAGTAAAAATATTTTTACGACGGTTCTGCTATTTGAATTTTTCAACAGTTTTCACAAACAACACGTGCATAGAATTAGATTATTACATGTAAATAAGCTTAACACGTCACAGTCACAATACGTTACTGCATTAACAAATTCAGCTGGAGTTCTAGCTTAAAGCCGTAAGGAACTTATCATATCGCCTCACGAAAGCAATATAAAATTGGGGTTTTGTAACTTTACGTGTTGAAGCAAAGGAACAAGTATTTGGCTGCAAACCAAAGATATTCTAGACTTTAAGGACTTCAAGGAGGCCTTGTACAGGTTTGTGCGTAAGGAACTTTACGGCATCTTGCCAGGACAAGAGAATAATATACTTATAAATTTAATGGACTACACATCTTGTTTAGGACAGACACATTAACAATGCGAGGTGACCTCGTTAGTTTCAAAGTTGATGTTACTCGGGCCTTGTCCGAAGGTCGTGTGTAGAGGAATTACTCTAACTAAAATAACACTTATGAATCCCTCACCTTTCAGTTCTGCGCTCTCATATCTGTACATGATTAATTATTTCCTTATTTTATTGTTATTATTTAATAACTTATGCTCATTACAAAAACATGTTGTACAAAGGTGGACTTAACGCCATTAGACATTATCTGCCAGTAAGGCCTTAGGTTGATGCAGAGACAAAACTTGGTTTTTGTTTGCTAACTATACTTTACTTTAAAAAAGTGGGGGCGAATAAGGAATCAAATTCAGCATGGGGCAAATAGGTACTTTTATTTGAAATGGGGGACTTACAAGTGGGGCTTATGTGGAACAAACCGGATTTTTTATAGAGAAGAAAATTACTCCCTTATAAAATAAGTTTATCAATAAAAAGGAAATAAAGTTATAAACTTATAAGAATACTAGCTTTCCGCCAGCAGCTTCACCCGCTATCCCACGGGAACCATACATTTTACCGGGATAAAAAGTAGCCTATGTGCTATTCCAGGCTATAATCTATCTCTGTGCCAAATTTCATCCAGATCCGTTCAGTAGTTTTTGCGTGAAAGAGTAACAAACATCCATCCATCCATCCATCCATCCATCCATCCATCCTCACAAACTTTCACATTTATAATATTAGTAGGAAGTAGGATTTGTATAAACTGTGGTACCCATTTTTTTCATTAATGATTAAGCTCCATTTTAACTTCTACACGTCATCTAATAATTTAGTTAAACATTGTACTGTTTTATTATATTATCATATTATGTACTTGTATTAAGGTATATAGATCAGGCGTACGTTATCATTTTGTTTTTCCAAGAATTGGACTTACTTTTTGGCAGTAATGGCGCAATAGCTGTATGACGCCACATTAACTACGTCACACCCCACCCTTAATCCATTTAATAATCTAATTTATTCGATTTAACTTATAAATATATTTAAATACGTATAATGTATATTCATGACGTGAATACTGTTTATATTATTGTTAATATTTTGGCAATTTATACTAATACTTATTATAAAATTTAAATAGGACTACTACTACCTATAAAAATATTGTCCGTTAACAGGTTTGTTTTATGAGACGGAATTATCATTTATGGCATTATAACAAAAAGAATTGAAACTGCGATTCACTTAATTATTTACTATTTACTTAAACTTGAATTTATGGTTTTATTGGGTTTGTACTCTTTGATCATGCTTACGTTAGGTAAACCGTCCGTTAAGGGTGAGTACGCACTATATAACAAAACATGTTATAAAACATAGTTATACAGCATATTTCAAGAATGTGGAGATAAATGCTATACAACGTGTTACAATAACCAGTTATTTCATTAACATTGTTAAATAACTTGACATTGTGAAGAGCACTGCAGGACGACAAACGAAAATGTTTATAGTTAGTATAATAATATAACATGGTTATATATATTTGCATTGTTATTCTAATGTGTACAGTATTGTTATAAATGTTATACTTGTTTCTTAATCTGTACTCACCTTAAGGTTAACAACGAGATTCTATTAATTAAATATAATTAAACTAAGACAGGTATACATAGTATTTATGTATATCTAAGACGGATCAAGTGAACAGATTAGGTACCTAATCAACCCGAGCTATAATTACTTTGTAGTAGATTCCCACCTGTAATTATACGTTTGCGTCGGTTACTGAATACGTGAATAGCGGATTAACTCGATCACTTAACAACACTTGAACGTTTGTACAGTAATGTAATGATGTTTTGACGGCACTTCCTGTAGCAACAAATCAGGAACATACATTACACACATTAATCTAAGAAAATCTCAAGATGCATGCGATATTAGTGCGACTGTCGATTGTTCTATTTCAAGCTAACTATTGTGTTAGTTTTAACTAATAATACATCTCTACAAATAAAAATACGTTTATAAGGATTACTTACAGTTAAGTAAAACGTAGTATTGTTTTCGAAACGTTATACGCACTCCAATAACAAATTATCAATCAAAGTTGAAAACAAACGCGGGCGTGGGAGTCGTACGGCGGGGTGGGAGTGCGGAGGTGCGAGGGCGCCGGCGGCCCGGGGGCGCGGGGGTGGCTGACAGGCGCCAGACTGGCTGGCGCGGTGACTGCACGCGGGTGCATCCTGCGCAGGTGCTCACCCCCGCTCTGCACTCCCCTCGAACCTCTCGCACCCCATCGAACTTCGACAGGAGATCGTGACACATTATAATAACTAGTTTTACTAGCCACATCGTAAAGGACGACGTAAACAAAAAATATTTCATTATTTTTCACCTTTCAATTCAATTTCAATGGAATGCAAAGCTTATAATGATGAAAACTGGAGTTCCCACTAACATCCCATTACTACCATTCATAATAATAAAATCAGGCATCGGCCAAGTGCATGTCGGACTTCGCACAGTAGGGTTCCGTGGCGAATGTTTGGCCGCAAAATCAAGTTGGTTGTAATATTAATAAAAAACACTGGGACAATAGAGAGTATATGACTCGTGCACCAAGGCTTCCGTAAAAAAATTGTTCGTCCATGAAAGGAATCGAGTCGAATCGCTGCCAGCGTCCTACACTACGCTTGGCTAGACGTGGTCTCCACTCGAGAACTCGTTTGCAAGATGGTTAAACATCACCTTGGTTTTATCGATGAGAAAAAATTAAATGAGTTACTCTATGACAAAAGCCTCCTTTTATCTAATGACATTGTATTGTTTAAAACAATATGTTTCCAGACATTTGTAATTTTGAATGACAGCTGTACTATTATTGAGGTAATACCAAAATTCTCAAAACCCTCATCTAAAATTTAGTTTTAACACCAGACTGGTACCCGCCATGTGACTTCTGTGTTTTTTCGGATATATATATTTATGTAGAGTTTTAATAACTGTCCCTACTAATATTAATAAAGTTACCAATTCCTTGTCATAATAATATTTTCAGATTGATTACTAAGTATATTTTTGTATTTCGTGGTAGTCTGTTAGAGAAATAAGTAAATACGGTACGGAACCCTAAATCTGCGTGTCTTGTCGGACTTCAACCACACAGTATTTATCTGCTCCTACTCTACCCCACTCGATGTAATAGGTCAACATTATTTTCACCCTTTGTATTATGCCGTTTAAAAAGCAGTTAAAAATATTTTTTGATAGAGACCAGATAGACGCCTATGATCCTAAATCCTAAAATCCTAATTTGCCAGACAAGTAGTGTAACTGATGCAGTTGCCCACGTAGTGCCTGTCAGTCAACAATATCGCGATTAGTAATTTATATATCTACTTCAGAAAAATAGCTGTCTGCGTTACTGACGACATCACAAAAACGCTGTTAAGTATAATTTTTATATTTACCATAAAATAATTCATTCTGAAGTTCTAGTTATTTGGTTACATATGTTATTCAATTAATCACAACATTGAATAGTGTTTGATAAAATTATTATTAATCTAAGGATAAAATAATTAAAAATAGAAAAGAGGTACGTACGTGCTAACCCCTTTAATTTGCACTCCGGAAGATCAAGATCTTTTTGGGCCGTATAAATTTTCCGGACCCAACTAATTTGGGTTCTAAACTCGGCTATTAATATCTATTAATATTTTACCTAAACAACCTTTACAGTAAAAGGTTGTTTAAGCAAAGGCGCCATCTCTGTAATATGTGAAATCTCATCGGATTGAGAGCCAGTACCGTGCTTCTTGTTTGATGTCGATGTTAATAAGGTTATATTGTATTAAATACTAGAGATCTTAGCATGTCTGATGAAGTTACATTTAAATAGGTATATTAAAAGTTAGTTTTTGTTTACACTAAAGCCGAAACACGTCAACTTCATTTTGGTTAGGTAGGCAAGAAAAAGATACAAAATAAAAGAAATGGTTAAAACTTACGCGGTGACGAGCTCCGTTAGTTAGTCATTCGCCCTTAGATACATTGCGCCCATCCGCGCGCGCGCAGACCGCCCCCTGCCCGCCGTACACCTGTGGGCTGTGAGTGAGTGACTTCCCTGTTCGGTTTTTGCGCCGATATTTGTAATAAAAATGGGTGTCCTAATTAAATAAAATTTTCAAATTTTTTTGAGAAAAAAATATAACATACTCGTTTCTCTGTTATGTTAATTACGCATAATTATGTATATTCAACAATCGAATATACACATTTTAAATATATTTTTTACCCGACGACACGGCAAAAAGCCGAAGGAAGGGTTTTATATTAGGGAGACTATGTATTTTCCTATTTACGTATGTTCCACTACAACGCCTAAAGCACTCATCTGTTTTTGATGAATGAAGTGTCAATCGATTCGTTATTATGGTCCCGGTAACAATGGCTACATATTACATAAACAAAATTAATACGACGAATGTTACATGCAAAAAAAGAGCATTTTTACAAAAAAAATTTTGCTATCCTATCGAGTGGTATATCAAACGAAAGAAGAAAAAATTCTCAGTTTAGAAATACCTATACTAATATGGCGAAATGGTAAAATTTGTCAGTTTGTCAGTCTTGAGTGGATATATAGGGGGTAATCTTCAAACTTAATGATGCGATTCTTAAAATAATTACATTAAAACATAGCTACATTATCTCCGAGTACTATAAGCTATAAATTATATACCTATTGTATTTTTAAACCGAGCTATCACGGTTTATTTGTAGCTAGTTGGAATAATATGCTGTTTAGAACAGCATTCTTTGCGTACCTACGCTGCCTATACGGTTGTACATAAGTGAAAATAGTGCACTGCAAAAATGTAGACCCCTAATAGTTCTACCTTTTGTATTTTTGTAGATATAGATGACTTCATGTTTAAATACGCATTTTTTCTATAAGTACTATTTAAACGATTATTTGAGCTCCAAAATATTAATCCTTACAAAAATAAATTATTTTGCCACCACAAGTACCTAATAGAGATAAAAATTGCCCTTTGTAGCATACCATTTGGTTGTACAGTTTATGAGATAATGTAAAATTACGAATGCACGAAATAACGCTGAAACACGCTTTGTGATTTTTACATTGCCACATAGGTCACAATCTGGATAATTACTTAGCTCTGGTAGGTAGGTAGTGGCTAATTCTTATCTTCATACCCCCACTGATTTAGCCAGTAATGACCAACCAAATTGCGAACAAATATGAGAGCCCATCTTACCGAAAACACGGATCTGTTTTTCACAATTGCTGTGAAATAAAAAAAATGGTTTTGCCTTTAGATATACATACATACTCAGAATCTAAGCATCCTGATAGTGAATGAAATAAGCACAAACCCACAAAAAGTGTCGAATAAAATTTTAGTTTAAAAATCTACAACCCGCCGAGTACGAAAGAAATCAACTGAAAATCATGTAACAAGAACAAAATTCCTATGTCACCTTCCTGATAAACAATTTACTGAATTGAAATCAACAATAAAAGGAATGGTTGTGTCCAGTTTGTAGCCGTGGTCGCATGCCACTATGCCCTGGGCTTGCAAACTTAAGTATAATATGGGTGGCATGCGATCACGGCTATAATTTGGACACATCAGTTTCTTGTGTTGTTGATTTCAATTGATTCAAAACACTATCGATGTCTTCGCTGTTGATAAAAAATCATCAGAAATAATAACCAAAACCATACATCCTAAGCTTACCTACATAAATCATAAGTATAATTATAGTAAATAAGTCCTCACTTCGACTTTGAAATCAAATTAATTTCTTAGAACTGGTCACTAACTTCAGGTGAAACCATAAATTTAAGGAATAAGTTTATTTCCTGGAAACCGCTTAGCCGTATAAACGCTGTAAAGGCGAACAAGTAAACAACATAATATTTTGTAGAAAACGTCAACAAGCAATTGAACGAGTGCTTTTAAATATTTAGTAAGAATAATTAAGGTAAATTAGGTATTATCATTTTAGTTCCCAAGTAAAAGTGCGCTAGGTTAGAATATTCAATTAATTTACGTTTAAAAAATATATAGTATTAAGATGGTGTATGCAGCTTTAGGTGGGCAAGCTCTGTTTGTTGTTCAATAATGATGAGGGTGGCAACAGCCTATTTTTAATTCGCAAAAAAGAAACCAATTCCCTAATTTTGACTGACATCACGGATCGTTTTTTCCCACACTCTTCCTGAAAGCCCCATAGTTTTATTTTATGAAATGTCCTCATTGGATGTACCTACTTATCATATTTCAATATATTCTGATGGAAATTATTATTAGTTATTGGAGAAATAATGACTATTGTCATAAACGAACAAACATAGGTAGGCTATCTAACTGACTAGTATTATCGCATGCAAAAATATCAATGGTTTATGTGTAAGAGCATTAATTAATTAAGTCATAATTTAAAGGCTGCATTTTACAGTGCTTATTAATAAAAATATCAAAACATCTTTCGCATAAAGCTCATGCTAAGCATAACCTCAGAAATTAATCTTTGAGTACACACTAAAACTGTCTGCCCTCAAAACATTGTTGTGCTTGAACTTTTTACACACTTAAAGCTGGGACTGTAACCTACTTAAGGGGTAAAAATAAAATTTCACAAGAATAGCAGCGAAAGGGAAACGGCCCCATTTTGTACCGTTTTAGTTATTCGAAACCTCACGCACGCATCCATAAAGTTTATTTTTAGCTCGGCTTCAACGTATCTGAAGATCGACGATTACACCTGAAACCCCAATTAAGGCTAACAGTAAGGCTTAAAATCACCGTGATCTGCCCAATTAGCCGAGTAATTTAAAAGCCGTGCCGTAGCACAAGCACTCGACAAATTGGAGCCTATTGCTGCCATCAATCTGTATAAACATGCTAATTTTTGCATAATTAAAATGAAATAACTATCTTTAAAATACTGCTTTATAGTCCAATTCATAATTATTCCAAGGGTAAGTGCCTGGTAACTGGAAAAATATTTAGGTATAAAAGAACATAATTATCCTGAAGGAGTCATGATCAATGCCGAGTCAAAACTGATGAATCTAATAACATGGCCAGAAAGCCTTAACGGGAGTGCTCATACGTGCACACCCTACTTATAGTGAGACGGGCTTTAGAGAAGTTCTCACGGGATTGGGAGAAACGAGAGCCAGACAGATGAACGAGAACAACACACGGGCGAAGCTTTATCGATAACGAAAATAAATCTGAGTCCCTTCCTCTAAGCTAATATTGTAAAAAAAACAATGATAGGTGATTATACTAAGAATTTTTCCCGTCGATATTTTTTAACCGACTGACTGCCGAAGGATTTAAGTTTTAAGATTTAAGATTATTTAAGTTTTGCTAGTAATACTGTGGTAGGTATTTATTTTACCTTAAAAAAAGAGAATCGTAACATGTAACGTTCTGATAGAACTTGACGTGTAGTTTCTACCTGGCTATGTTCTTTTGTTTGTTTTTTGTCCCTTTTTGTAGTCATACACATCATACTGCATTGTACTCATACTATTCATCAAAAAATGTTATTGTTACTTGCCTATATTTTTTTTAAAAGAGTGCCTATGGAGTTTCTTGCCGGCTCTTCTCCATAAGTCCCACTTTTTGGAACCGTGCAACTAGTTTGACAACTCAAAAGTGCCTATTTATATGGTCTAATTGAAATAAAATATTTTGAATTTGAATTTGAATACCCCTACCCCTTTGGGAAAAAGGCGCGAGTGTTCCTATGTACTTTAGAAAGACATAGTAATATGGACTAATGTCAGTATACGTGCTAAATTGATACACTTATATAATAGGGACGAAGGGGCGCAGGTTGGAATCCTAACTCTAATTTTTCTTTCGCAAACATTTTTCCCTTTAGTATTTAGCATGATAGAAAAAAAATTAACTACACATTATATAATGCTAATGCCACTTAAAAGTATAAATTGTGGTTTTTTACCACTTTACTTGGTCACCAGTTTAATAAACAATGGTTATATGGCAATTAATAGGGGTTGAGAAGACTTTCACATGGCAGTTTATCTGGATATAGTCTCATTGCGTCGCACGAGCGAGTAAAACTGAATGACTGACGAGGGTCACCCTGAGTTATAACGAAGCCATTTAATACACTGAACAACCATAATGTATTTACATACATACATACACTCGCGCCTTTTTCCAGGCGAGGTAGGCAGAAACTAGAGACCGCCACTTGGACTTGCTACGATTCTTGCATACTTCTAGCTTAGTTCGTTTAGTTTCCTCCATAAGTATTTAAATGAAATCTTTTGTTTTATATTAGAATACGGGCCTGTTTTACCACCATCCACTAAGCTCCCATTACTTATTTGGCGGATAATTTCATAATGTGTTGTTCCATTTTGAATTTATCTATACTTCTATACTAATAATATTATAAAGAGGAAAGATTTGTATTTTTGTATGTAACGAATAAACTCAAAAAGTACTGGACCAATTTGAAAAATTCTTTTCATGTTAGATAGCCCATTTATCGGGGAAGGCTATAGGCTATATATAATCACGCTACGACTAATAGGAGCGGAGTAGTAATGAAAAATGTTGCAAAAACGGGGGAAAAAATTATAAGACCACGCGGGCGAAGCCATCAGTATATTTTTTGATATTATCTAAAAACAAATTGGGTATTCTCGTAAGCTGCAGTGATGTTTATTGTGATCTAATTTTATTTATTAAAATGAATTAGGTATGTTGTATTAGACGCTTCCATTTTGATTACCATGTGTACCTACTTGGGTATTTTTTTAAATAAAAAATATGTAATGCCTAATCATCGAGCAATCATAATATTAATGTAAAAGAATAAATTGACTACACTTGGAATTTGGAACACAGACCCTGAAGCCCGGATAATATTGGTCCAGTAGTACCTACGCCTAACATTAAAACTTTTTTACTAACTCAAAAAGTTGTATGTATGTTAAACTGTACAATGGGCAGGCATACTTACCTTTATAACGATAAGACAAATAAAAAGTAAACATCGTAAAGTGACCTGTATTCGAGTTCCAGTTGCAACAAATATAAACAAGCAGATTAAATGGTCTCTGAAAGACGACAAAACTATTACATCGTGGGCTGCTTCAGGAGCTAACGAGTGTGTCGGCGGAGCAACGTCTGGCGACGCGCCAGCCGCAGCCAAGGCATAAATTGCGGTCGACCGCTCGCCACTCACTAATACCCTGCCCTCGCCTGCCCTACACTACACATGAAAGCAACAACAAGTGCCGACATCACAATTAACTTTCAAGTTTCAAGCCTCTCATTTGAGGTGCCTATATGTATATAACAATGAGCAAGTACGCTCTGTTATTACAAAAAAATATTACTAGGTATATATATATATAATGACACCGTTATTTCTGCACTAATTTGAAATAACGTGCGAAGCTTTACTTAAGAAACACGTTTTATCAAAATTCCTATTACCTACACTCTACAGTTTAGAAATTACCGCCTGTAAAGTAATAATGAATTTGTGCTCAACAGAAAACAAGTTAGCTTTTTTTTTTTGCATAAAATGTCCGTTAAATTAAGTAATAACAATATTTTTTACAGAGTGAGAGTGAGAGAGTGAATGCAAAAAATGTACACACATAAATAGTTAAATTATTTTTTCAGTTTTTAGTTACATTCGTGGTTAGTAACATAATATTATAGTCTCACATGAATAACGATATCATCACACGCAAAATTAGTAACTAAGTAATAATAATAAGTTTATTTATTTCGAAGTAGAAAGGTAGTGAAAGAAAATAGTTGTCAATTAATAATAATTGTTGTCCAGTTTCGGACTCAATTAGAATAATTATTATTTTATGTTTATTGAATGAATTCAGATACTGAATTAGAAATACTTGTTATAAAATTTTCTTAATGTACCTATAGTAAGTACTAACAGTATGAATGCCGAATAATCGTTCGGTTACCAATACGTTTGCCTCAATTTATCTGAAATACTAAATTGTAATAGCTAAAAGCAATTTGGGAAGGCAATATAATATGTGCATGATGCAGTTTATGGCATGTATAGAAAGTATTGAGGCGCGAGAAGGCACCCAGTGCGCGGGCGGCCGCGGCGGCCATATGGTGCCCAACGACTTCCGGCGCGGGAGTTCGACAGTGCAATAGGCGGAACTATAACACAGACACGGAGCTGCAGCGGCATATTGCCTATTGTTTGGCATCTCCGACTCTTGGCATCGAACGTTAACTCAGCGCCGACTGACTGCAATGTCAGCTTAAGTACTTTACCCCTATAATGTATGAATATTAACATATAAGTTTGAGAAACAGAACCATTCTGCTGTCTTTAAATGTAATTGCATATACATTCCAATCGAATTTCTTTAATGGCAATCAAATGATTTATAAACCAAGCCTTATCCAATATTGTTCAAAATAAAACATTTTACAGCAGTCGTCGACATGATAAATGACAAACGGCTGAAACGGCGGCCATAATAGTATCATGAATAAACTCGAGACCATTGATTTTTTGCCAATGACGTACAAAGCTCTTATCAATATTTTAGTACCTTAGTTATATTTAGTCATTTAAGTGGCATCAAGCAATTAAGTGGCAGCAAGCGAAAAGGTTAAGTTAAATAGAGGTTTAGAGGTAGAGATAAATAGGTATAATATGATCTTCGTTAATTGTTGGTTTGGCACCGACTCCAAATTACATCTATAGAATCATGGGTGTTTTTTGAAGGCGGTTAATTTTTTATTTAAAAATAATTTCTTTTAAAATGTTTAGTGCTTTGAGGTCGGTTTAAATACGTAGGTTCCCGCTACTTGTGCACTGCACCGTAGGTAAGTTAATTAATTCGCTGACCTTTGATAAAAAATTTGCTATTAACCAACGAGAGACCGACTCAACCTATCTTGTATAATTTTAATAAAACTGCAACTCATAAAATTATAATGTGGCATTTTCAAATAACTTACGAATAGGCCAGCACATATACACATAATAAAAATATAACTACCGTTACTTAAGATCTTAATGACGTCGTCGCCGTCGTCTCAAAAATAGCTGTATAATGAACTGTTATAGGTTATAATATTTTATTATAACATAATATGTTTACCTAGGGCGCTACTAAAATAAGGTTGACCTTTCTGTTTTTAACGTGACCCTTCAACCCGCTCATCGATGCTGGTATAAATACTCCCTAGAGGTTGTATGGAAGCTACATAATTTAGTACGACGCTCGTCGATCGATGGTGTTTCGGACACTTTATTCAACTACGTCTATATTTGGCGTAATTACCCTCAATCCACAAACTAAATATGTATGATACCTATACGTGTACCTACTTACTTATTTTATTCTCAATGTAAAGGTCACTTGTAAATCGAATTTCAATCGTAGGTATCTAAATAAAAAATAAATACCTTTCTAGCAATATTTAAATATAAAATTTATATCATGACACGAATTTACATGCTATGACGACCCGGCACAGTGTGTGGGTGGTGGTAAAACGAATTTCCTGTAGGTATCTTATTCTAAACGTGGCTTAAACAACTTATTGATGTAGTTCAGGGGTCCCACATACATTGTTACATAAAAGCTACCCTCCACAGAGAAAATGTTACCCTGTAATCTGAAATAAACTAAACCTAGGTACCTATGTACCTGTACATGTACATCATTACTGCTTCATATCGTGTTTATATTAAAGGTGTTGCATGTGTGAGAGCTGCAGGCGCTCAACCCGTGCTCTCCTTACTAATATATAGACTAAGTTTCCACTGAGATTATTCTACGCCCGAGATCTTCTACGGCTCCATAGATCAATACATTTGTGATTCTAAATGTAAATTAATGACAATCTTGGAAATAACATTTTGATCCATCGAATTCTTTAGAAATAAACGACGGACTTATCCCGAATAACGGCTTAAAAAAGGTTTCCAATGAAACCGGAGTGACCTGCTAAACAATGCAAGAACTTAACAGTCGATCGGAATAGGCGCGCGGCGGGAGCGGGCCGCGTTTGCCCCATTGAGCTACTTTGAACGGTCCTATATCGGCGCCACATTGAAGCAATAAAGTATCTCAATATGATTAATGGGTTTGCAACCTCCGCTCGACGCCCACCCATTCGCGTAGTAAGTCTTGATCATAACTCAACCGATATAAGGATGTAATACAAACGTAATGGCAATATAAAATAATCGTTTCACTTCTATTGACAACCTCGTTATATTTCTGTAAGATATCTTATGAACTGGTATTTATATTCATATCTGTTTGTTTATACTTATCGACAACGCGTAACGCGCTGATAAAGCTATTTATGTAATAGATTTTGGCCGCGATTCCACACTTCACGCACAGATTTTCTTTTAAACTTCTACTTTCTTAAATCATTTTATTTGAAAACAGTAAGTAGGTATATAAAAGTAGGTAACTTATAAAAACTTACAATTCGTCCTTTCTTCTCGATCGTACTTATCCGAGAAAAGGATTAAAATTCCAACTATAGGTAGTACCTTATTATAAAACATCGTAAATCTAAAAGTTTTTCTTAAGCTGAAACTAAAGCTGCGCGACTTAACAACAAGTATTTTATTTGTCACTGATCTATATACTTTGTAACTTGCGAACTTTCTGTCTTGTCGAAGATCATAATTTTCTTTGATACCAAAATCTTATTCGGGGTCAGCACTAAATATGATGTGGGCAGATAATTTTTCATAGCTATAAAGGGACTCACTTACTGTATACAGATATTTATATGTATATATACGTATTGGATATCCTGCTTTCTATGTAAAGTGACAGAAGTTGTTGATGATTTATGTCCAAAAACTGCCCACGCAGGCTCACTGCCACGTAACAATGTATGCGCTGCCCACGTTGCCCGTAGCCGCTGTCACTACACCTCGACAAGTTGCAATTTTGTATCTTTTTACTTTGGAAAAATAATGTTGGTTATTTATTTTAATGAAGGAATAAATAGACTGCGGGCAGGATTCGAACCTTCTTCTTTTTCTGGTTCAATACACCAGACGCTATGACCACTAAGCCATCGCAAGTCCCACCCGCCAGATCGAAATTTGTCTTCACAACTGATAGGCAATGCTTTACAACTGACACTTAGCTACACTTAGTAACTTACAGTTAGTTCTATATCGTACGATGCAACCTTACCTATTAACAAACAAACACAACTATGAACAACACAAAACTGAAAAATTCACCACGCGATAAGCACATAAGCTCATGGGAAATAAAACTTGATATATCATGTTTTATTAAAAATGTAATAATTTTGCATATTTACTGTATTTTCTGATGAATAAATATAGTGCTACTGTGGTGAATTAATAACAGGTTATATTATATTCACAACAGATAAGCTCATACAAAGCTTACAAACCATGCATTCGATGCATTTATGTTGATACCTTATATACAGGATTATGGTATGGTAGACCACAAAATTGGCAACGTAGATCGTGTATGTCCTACATACGTCTTGATAATATTTAGCAGGTTGAGAGAACTTTAGCCGCCTAATGACAGCCGCAAGAACAGTGTCCGTTTTACATAATTGAATTGCAGCCACTGTACTTCCAGTTATCATAAACGCCAAGGAGGCGAGCCTATTGCTTACCAGGCACAAATTCGAGCTCCGAGCTGCTAGTACAACCATTTAAAAAAAAACCTCTAACACTGTTAAATCGTGGATTCTACGGATCTCTTGCGTAATAGTCACGCGGGCCACAGTAGACTATTAAGGTAGTTCCAACGAAAAATAAAATTAACATTGCGTTTTCGATTGTAACATTATTTTTATATAATTTTATAAGTGCTGTCGGTAATACCACAATGTAACAAACTGCTCTTAAGACTTAGCTTGTACTTTAATTAATTATACGTTTTCCTCACAAAAGGTTTAACATTTTAGTATCCCTATACATTAAACTCGAATCAAATAAAACGAAACCAGTCCCTGTATAAAGTTTAAGTCCATTCGTAGTGTAAGAGTGAAGTGAAGTGAAGCTTTACCGAGTTATTGCACGTGATAGCTCCGTGAGCGCTCACTTGTGGCAAAGAATTCTGGTCTGAATCTGAAAGTCTTTTGGAAGTTTATTATGCAATATAAGACATGGTTTAGGTTAAGATTGGGTCCTATTTTGATGTGTTATAAAATAATAAAATCAAATACTTATATAATTACTTATAATAAAACTATAACATTAATGGTGAAGTTGAAGGTAAAATAAAACAAGTACTTAGGTATAGGTTATATCCACAAGGGCCTACCTACAACGATGGAACGTTATGTTATTTATACATTTAGATTATTTAATTATTTTCTTAATGTCTTATGTCATAACTAACCCTGCCGAAGCTAAAGCAGAATGTAACAGTACTATGACTGACTAAGTATTAACAGATAGGGACTAGTAGTCGGTTTTAAAATTACCACATCAAATCAACACATTTTTTAATGTTGGTAGGTTAAACGATCCCCCCCCCCCCCCATGATTTTTTCGTAGTTCTGGGTCGGCTGTAAGTGAACCTACCCATAAATGTCGCAAATTGTATAAAAAATGATGTAGAGTAGTCTAGTGATATTCCCACGCAATTTACGCTTGTAAGTACAACATTATCCGAATGAAAGTCATTCGATACTGTGGTAACGACCGATGACGTATTCGTCGCCGAAAAGTCTGCTACGTACTCGATTCTGCGATCACTATCATGAGTAATACGGGGCTCCTACGCTGGTTGGTGACGTATGTACCAACTTGGCGAAGCATTAAGTAATCACTGTCCGTTTTCATAACTAAGCATTTTGTGTGAAGTGACAGTATGATATATAGGTAACATTTCGGATGCCCCTTGCTAGTGAATAGGAAGACATTCCTATAAGTTCTTTTGTGCTAATCACCACCCTTTGTAAGAAGTTTTTTCTATAACTAGCTGTTCCCCGCGGTGTTACTCGCGTTCATCATCTATTTGGCCCAATCCCGTGGGTGTTTCCCAAAATCCTTCTCCTCCTTCTCCTTCTTGGTGGATGACTACGTCATAATATCTATCTGTGTACCAAATTTCACCCCAATCCGTTCAGTGGTTTGAGCTGTGCGTTGATACATCAGTCATAATAGATTATTTACAATAAACATTAGCCATCTATGAACATACAAAAACCATTGCCCTCCTGCTGGAGGATCTGTTCTTAAATTAATTACCCATTTTCCGAAAAATATTCGATTTATGTGTTTGATTTTGTATTTTAATTAAGGTACCTACTTTTCTAACCAAATGCATCCGGTTCCATTCCTATATTCATTTCATAAATTTTAAATCTACTATAAAATATATATGACCTGACTTGAAATATACTGGTTTTTGATAACTAATATGAAACGAGGTCATTGAAAGCCCATAGAACTCAGCCCATATTTGTACCGGAGGTACAAGACAGCTGTCAAGTTTATTATTATTTATTTATTATTATTTATTACATAAGGTACACCAACAACTTATTCACAATACATGAGTAGACAATACATTTAGAAAGAGGATTCTGTATAAACAAGTCAATTACAGGCGTGCACATCCTTCACAGAAAAATTAGTTTTAAACACTGGTTTACATTATTTATTTCAATTTAAATAAGAATAAAATATAAAAATATTTTTTTCGAATTTTAAGTTAATAGTTTTTACTGGTTTTTACCATGAAATCAATAAGAAACTGATAATAGTCTGCCGTAATGGCGTGCGTTTGACATTCCGAAACGTACACTTACAGCTTTTACTATGAAATCATTACGAAACAGATAATAGTGTGCCAAAATAGCGTGATTTTTTTCAAATTAAAAGATTTTTTTTCTCATCCCCCAGTCAACATTAAAAAAAAAATACGACTAGAGTTTTAACCAGCGTAACACAGAGTATTTTTTCCAATAAGTTTACCTTCGGTACATCATTTGGGCCGATTTCGATAACCTCCTTTAAGTTTAAATACATTTAATTAAAAAGATTAAATTAAAAAACTGCCTCATTAGCCTAGTGTTCCTGGGTTCGATTTTCAGGTCGAGCAATGTGTTATTGGATTTTTCTATAAATTTCCCAGTAGCTTGGCGTTTGAATTTGTGCCCGATTAATGGCGATAGTTGCAAGAATGGCAATAGCTTGCGGCTTGCCCTCTATTAGATGAAACCTAACCTAATCTAACCCTTCGGGAAATACAGGCGTCGATATGATATTAATTTAAAATAATTGTATAAAGTAGGTAACCGATTTCACAAGTTTTTAATTATCTATACATATAAAATGCTTTGTCCTGAATGACTCACTGACTGACTGACTGACTGACGGATCAACGCACAGCCTAAACCGCTGATCGTAGAGACCTGAAACTTATAGGGGGTGTTCTTTGTATGACGTAGGCATCCGATAAGAAAGGATTTTAAATACCTAAAACATTAAGGGTATAAAAACGAATCATAAGGTTTAAATATTTCGAGACTTACGTAAATGTTAAAGTGCGTCACAAATGACAGATATTCCAAACTGTGTGATGTCTTAAAAGGCATTTTAAGATCCCGGAGGCGTCTTGTATCTGCCATCGCACTGAATTCTTGATGTTGGCTTTACGCGAGCACGTAACTTTACTTTTACAGTGGCATACGGCACCCCTTTTATAGAACTACGGTCTACTATTTGATGAAATGAGTGATGAAAATATTATTTTTACTTCATCTACCTGGAAAGTCAGCTATTACCTTTATGCATAATCGAATAACAGGGAATTAAGTACCTATATGAAAATATGGATGTAAAATGCACTAGTAAGAAATAAGAATACTGACTACTCTAGCAAATGGCGATCTCTAGTTTCTTCCTACCCCTGTGGAAAAAAGGCGTGAGTGTATATAATTATGTATGTTTTGACGCTGGAAAATATAAAATTCACCTATTAAATTTAATTTTGTCCACCTAAACTTAATGTATTAACTTAAGGTACTTGACTAATAAATATGGTTGGTAGGTAAATAATTCTTATTTTCTGGTTAATAAGTAGTACTTAGGCATTCGCTCGTCGTCGTGCCCCTAGCTCTCAGTGGTTGTTATACTATTAAGCAAGCATGGTGGACAGTGATGTGAAATTAGCGTACCCTGGTTCTAATTAGGTACTTACTACCTACATATCTCCTTGGCTCGCTAGAGAAAAATTGCAAATACATATTTTTAATAAAATTATAATTGGATAATTTTTATTTGGTCAAAATTATTGAAACCAGCCATCCAAGTTGTATAGCTTATATTCGTTTTAATATATTTATTCATAATATAATAAAGAACAAACATACACAAAATATGAAAATACATTAAAATCTAAGAATGTACCTACTAGAAGATTTGATGAGTTTTAAGTTTTAGTTGCCCAGCACCGATCTGTTTACGAATGCACAAGACGTCGCGCGTCGTCGCTGCCTCCCACAAAGTGAATAGATAGCGGCTAAGGATAGAGGTGTATAGAGGGCGCGCGCAATCGAGCCTCGGGCCCTCAGTTTCCCCGGCGTTGCTAAAAATAGACGCTCGCGAAGTCGCGATAGAGTGGCCTGCCATCACACTCTGTGTAAGCAACCATTTTAGTCACAGAGTTTGGGAATAACGTATGGTTAACTGGCCGAAACTTACAATCTCTCGGGATAGAGCAAAAAGCTCTACTTGCTTAATACAACCAAATGGATGAGAATAATATTTTATTTTTGATGTTTCGTACTGCTAACTCGTTCGGTGACTTTAGTATAGGCATTTCATGATGTAATACTTAAATCATTCAGAATCTAATGAGACTAAGGAGTCATGAATGGTATCTGAATAGTAGTGCGTCATAAAAAGGTCATCTAAATGTCATGTTAATAAAAAGTAACAGAAATATCAAGGAAACCTTATTTAACTTTGTAGATCAAATAAAATCAGATTTTAACATCAAAGTTTGCTCCGGAGGTACGTAAATCCTCGTTAGAATTTTTCAATGGAATATTAAAATGTTATCTTTTAATTAAGTACTTGAAAGTTTTTTTTCTGTAGCTTTATAAAGATTATTTTTGTAAATGTTTTAATTATGTTATTTAAGTTTTTAATTGATAAGTCTATGTAAATAATATGTACATTACTTAAAACGAGATTTTGCAATCTATAAACCTACCGGCACGTCTCTTGTAGGTATTATAATTAGATTTTGGAAGTTCACCCATTTAAAAGAAAAAGATTTCGGCACAAAATTATTTCTGTCACTAAGCCTCCGCTCCGCTAGGTCCGATTTGCAAAGTTTTCCAAGCGAAACTTTAAGGCTATTAGGTAGGTACTTACAAAATATATTTATAAACAACAATTATGACGGATTGACGGATTGATGTCTGTGATCTAGTGGTTCGAGTACCAGACTGCTGAACACGAGGTCGTGGGTGCGATTGCTACAGGACACAAATATTTATGTGATGAACTTAACTGTTTGTGTTTGTCTGAGTGTTTCTTATGTATTACTAGCTTACGCCCGCAACTTCGTCCGCGTAGAAGTCGAAAATGGTTCTAATAGGATTTCAAATTGTTTTTTTACGTTATTAATTTTGATAAAATATAAATATGAAAATGTTTGAATACTTATATAACCTATTTTACCCTTAGAAATCCCCCGACATGAAATGGAATTTGCGATTTTGTGGTGGCAGCCATCTTGGGTTTGAAATTTATCATAGTGTATAGTATTCTCCTAGTGAAGCCCTTTCATTTGATACCCATATTGAGGGAGTTGTGAAAAAATATGTAATTCGCTATTTTATGGCGGCGGCCATCTTGGACCGATTTTCATCAAACATAGTTAAGAACACTCCCGACTAATTCACCTTTCAAATAAAAAAAAAAACAAAATCAAAATCGGTTCATCCATTCGGGAGCTACGATGCCACAGACAGAGACAGACACACACACACGCACAGACACGTCAAACTTATAACACCCCGTCGTTTTTGCATCGGGGGTTAAAAATATAACAATCTTTATTATGTTGTAGGGATTGAAAGGTTAAGAAAGCATGAAAATAAAATAAAAATTTGATACATTATATATTTTATGAACATTAAGCTCGGTCTTTGATCTGGTGTAAGTTACATGGGGTTATTATCTATTATCTTTTTACAACGAAATAGAAATAACACTGCCACAGTATTTCTTTGTAACAATATTTTTTTGTTTTTTCTTCGGATGCTAGAATCAACAGGCTACTCTGTGCGTTTACTCTGGAGCATGCCACATACTCTGCCCGCGGGAGAAGCAGCTTTCCCTCAAATCTACTCCCACTACCAAGATTTTGACCTTCAGCTTTGTTTATGGTCATTGTAAAGCAGACTTTGATGAGAATCTGCACTCTCTTGAATTTAAATCCTAGGGATAAATACATACTCTCCTCCAGAACAACTGGTCAGTATAGTTGACTCGATTACATTGCGATGCATGTTTTCACTTGAAATCTGGTGCCATTGCATAATATTGGTGGATTTATATTCCGCAACAACATAATTGGGGCGCCAAATCTCAATTTTAATGTGTTCCACCATTTCCTATTTTAAGGAACGGGCCTGAGAACCACAAATGAGACCGCTTCACGCGCTTTTCTTCTGAGCTCTACTGGTAAAGTCTGTTGGAAATCGCGTGCTAACATTACAGTAATCCCCTTTATAAGCCATAGTACTCACAGCCCAAACTTCGGCCATAGTAGTTTGTTTGGGTATATTGCAGAGTGGGGTTTCAGTTTGTATCAAATCGAGAAGAACTTGAACGCAGTTTATCAGTGCAGTTTTACCACCTTCCATCAGCGTGGCAGCAATTCGGGACGATGCGACCGATATTAAACTTAATAAAAGTCTTGCCTGTTACACCAGGAGCACTCAAAAAAAGATATCACTACGTATTGTTATACTGGAATTTATTAAACCTTTGTTTATTGAATAAAGAGCCTTCACTACTTGACATTATTTACTGCTGAGGAATTGACATTTCATGTGTCAAAAATTTTATTTTAATCTAATTTAAATAAAAAACACTAAGGAGTATTGATATCAACTTGGAAATAAAATAACTTTCTACCCCCTTTTTAACCCAGTTAGGGGATGAATTTCAATAAAATACGAAACACATCTTCCATCAATTCTGTTAAAGAATGTTTATGCAAAATTTGAAGTATATTGGACCAAGGAATCACGTTGTCCCATACAAACTTTGCCCCCCTTTTTCACCCCCTTAGGGGTGGAATTTCGGAAAATCCTTTCTTATCGGATGCCTACGTCATACAAAGAACACACCCTCTAAGTTTCAGGTCTCTACGATTAGCGGTTTAGGCTGTGCGTTGATCCGTCAGTGAGTCAGTCATTCAGGACAAAGCATTTTATATGTATAGATAAGTATGTATGTACAAAAAAGTATTATATTCATTGTTTACCCATAGTACAAGTTCTGCTTAGTTTGGGACTAGATGGTGCTGTGTTAAATGTCCCAGGATATTTATTATTATGTTGTTAATCATGATGTATTAAATAACTAGCTGTTCCCCGCGGTGTTACTCGTGTTCATTCAATTTCATAAAAAAAACTAAAATAAAAGTACCTAGCCTAAATTACTCCGTATAACATTCGCTAATCGCGAGTTCGGAAAGTTCCGACAAAATCGGCTGTCGTTTCAGAGATTAGCCGGAACAAACAGACAAAATTTTTAATCATAGATTGTTGATGTAATTACCGTATATAATTTCATATACCTACTATACATATTTTCATAGTGAAATGCTGTTAATTTGAAATTACAAAAAGACACTTCAGGTTTAATTATTTGTTTTTTTTTTATTCGACTAAGGTGGCAAACAAGTCGCGTTGCCGACCCTAAAACCCCTAGGTGTATAGAGAATTCACTGCCGACGCAGTGAATTAGGGGTTTGAGGGAATATTCCTCTTGCTGCCAAGCACAGCGCATCCTTAGAAGGAGCTCTGGCAACCTTAATCACTGCAGAAACACAAAACACAATAAAGTGTGTTATTTGGCTGCAGTTTTCTGTAAGGTACTTCCCCAGATGGGCTGCTCCAGATTAAAGCCATAAATGGCTGTGCCCTACCTCTGTTTAATATATGTATAGATGTATATAAGCGTTTTGACAAATTCATATCATGAATAGTAGGCAGGTATACATATACCTAGCTAGTAGCTGTATTAGAGGCTCTTACAGACCATCGGTCTAATACAACTACACTATAGATGAGAGTCGTGGTCTAGCGTGGTGGATAATGTCACTACAGAGGCAGGGACATATCTAAACCTAAAAAGAAGCACATTCCCAGCAGTAAGTCTGTAAATTAGTTGTTTAGCCTAATACTTAATGTACCTAATTCATTTGCAGTCAGTCATTAATATAAATAAATTCAACTACATTTGCTTCTACGTCTTGCCTACTTCCAAAGCAGTAAAATTGAACACATCTCAATTTATGAAACCCTCATTGCCTATTTGTCACGACGCCGACGCTATATATATGATAGAGACCTTCATAATATTCTATAATTTTCACTAAAATAACACAATATCCTGTGTGTAGATTTTGTTGTTTTGGACCAAAATTTAAGTATTTTCTCCGTTTTTCACATATGTGGATGTACTCACATTTTTTGTTGATCACAAGTTGATTGAATCATACGAAATTTTCTGTCTTCTATTTTAAATGTGGCACTGGATGACCGATCTTAGCTTCAAGCATCGCTTCGCATTCGTTTGGGTGGCCTGGGCATCCGCAAAATTTTAAGTATTAGTTTATCTGCGTTTATATCCTCAGTCCACGGTACTGAGAACTTGACCAGAGATATCTTAGGACTATCTCGGGTTGATTTTGAAGTACCGTTCATGTCCGATGCTATGAACGTGTGGAAAATGACTTGTCCGAGTACGGTTTTACCTCTGATCCCATCTTCCCAGAGGCTGTGGGACGAGCCGCTTTGCAGTTTGACGCGGAAAGAACTTCTAAATACGTCAGTCAATACTGCCGAGCGTGCTCGTCTGATAGCTGTGGGTGAATGAGAATCGGGTCTCTGGCTTTGGGCACTTCCGTCGTCCAACAAAGTTGTAGTAACTTTTCGGCTTGCTACGTGTCTTCGTCTAGGCGCTCCTTATGTTACTCCGCATCGGGGTCACTGTGGTGAAGCTGTCGGCAGCCTCGGACATCACGGTCTCTCCTCTCGCAGGAGGGCAGGCCGCATAGCGTGACATGCCAGCATTAACGACATTCTTCGTCGTACTCTTGCCACCGCCGGCGTACCAGCTCATTTAAAACCTAATGGCATGGTACGTGACGATGGTAAGAGACCAGATGGTATGACGCTTTTGCCATGGAAAATGGGTAGGCCTCTGGTGTGGGATGCAACTTGTGTTGACACCCTTGCTCGATTCCATCTTCCAAACTCAGCTGGCTGCGCTGGCGCTGCTTCTGCTGCTGCGGAGACTCTCAAACGGTGCAGGTATACTAACTTATCTGGTAGTTATGTATTTGAGCCGTTTGGAGTCGAAACGCTCGGTACGTGGGGTCCGAGTGCTCGTCTCCTTTTTAAAGAAATATCAAGGGTACTAGTTGACTCTTCACGTGACCAGAGGGCTGGCTTGTTTCTAGGGGAACGTATAAGCATTGCCATTCAACGTGGCAATGCCGCCAGTCTTCTGAGCAGGTTCGCAGGAATTCTTCGACGCTTAGTTTAACGGTGTCTTTTTTTTATTCCGTAGGTGTTTATAGTATAGTTTAAGTAGTTCAGTAGGTTATGTAATTTTAAAATATATTAAAAAAAATGTAACAAGCTATTCGTTCAGTCCTATAAGTATATTATAAACAATGTACTGAATTATAAACAAAATTATTTCTTTGCTTGAAAAGTTCAAATAAATTTTCCAACATCTACTTCATTTCTTACTTATGGCTTTTAGTTTTTCGATAGAAGTTTCGTTGCAATCATGTTTTTTAGTTTTTAAATCATCATAGTACATTACATGTTATTCAATAGATCCTAAATAACCATAAAAAATTTAAAATGACGAGATATACCTAAATATGGTTTAAAATAATTCCTGCCCATTTACCTATATTTTTTCCAATGACACTCGTTACATCAAGACGAATCTGATGGAGGCATTGAGTAGTTACGAGCGGACCTATGAATGGACATTCATACATTATGGTCAAACATAATTAAAAAAATAATACAATACTTCTTCTTCTGTTGGTCACACCTCCAAACGGCTGGACCGATTTGGTTGAAATTTTGTCTGTACCTATATTAATATACTTCAATTATATATTTCAATATTTCAGTTTTCGCAGTAAATTTAAATACGTAAGTTAATATTATTTGTTAATTAGTTAAATATAATTTTGGATTGTAATACTTTAAGCTAAAGTATTCCACACTTTTTTAAATGGGTAAAATGGCAATGCTAGAAATATATGTTAGGTAATGTTGCATTTGTGTAATCCCTCTATAACGAATCGACAGCTGAAATCTTGATAGGTGTACGCAGTGTTTGTGGATGGCAGAAATATATCGGCATGTACAATGTACATAAAACAAAACGGATCAGTTTACAGGGCACACCAACGTAGATGTTGGTGTGCGTAAACGCAACGCGTTATTACTTCGCCTATTTACTAGTGTTAGCTTTACAATAACCCGTTGTCCACTCACACACTTTCAATTTCTTGTTGCTTCACATTATATATGAAACAAAGAATATGAAGCATAAATTCAAAGGTATTATCAACTGATACCGTGGCATAGGTGTATATGCAAGCGGCTGGTGTGACGTTAGTCTTAGGATCAAATCACGCCGGCCCGGCGCTAACTTTTTGCATTATTATCATTATTTTTTTTCGTTTTGTTGAATTTTTATTTTTGTTATTTAACCTGATTATAAGAACATTATTGCAGAAAAAATGATATATGGAAGAAAATATTAAACAATGTGTAATATGATAACAACAATATTTATTGACATGTTTTTTTTAAATTATAAATACAAATTATAAAGTTCATTCATGATAAATATTCTAAGTGGGACAAGAATTCACTTTGTTTTTCATATTCAAGAGGGTAATTTATTTATTAATGATATGAATAAACATGTTAGTAAGTTAGATAATAAGATACTGGCGATCCTAAATTGTAATCTCACTAACAATAACATCAATCATGTAATACAAATTACCCCCTGATATTTTTAATAGCCGATTGGTGCGCCATCACTATCTAAGTATTACTTGTTGCAAACGTGTCCTCATGCTAGCAACCATATTCCAGCACAAATCAGAGCCACGAAACGATTCCCATGACGAGGTAACGACATCGTCTAAATTAAATTTGGACCTGACGTCAGATGAGTCCCAGTTTAGCACCATGTGACCCCATAGGTTTTCAATGGGGTTCAGGTCAGGACTTTTTGATGGCCATTCAATAACCGTAAAGTTTTCTTGGACGTTTAACCAACTTTGCACGAGTCGCGCGCGATGCACAGCGCAGTTATCATGCACGAAGTAAATGTGTTCTTGCGGGTATGCAACACGCACAGTTGGTAGCATCACGTTTTGTAAAACATCCAAGTAACCTTGACTGGTATTGCGACCCCCGACCTGTACTAATTCACCGGGACCCATTGATGACATCCATCCCCAATAACCCAACGTAATGCGGCCACTAGACCTGCATGGAATAATTTTTTTTTTGTTATAGCGTTCACCATCTTTTCGCCATAATATTTTACTACCGTCCTTGTCCGACTTAAAACATTTTTCATCGCTAAATATAACTATATTATTGCACCAATCAAAATCCAAATATTCTCTTGCGAAGCGAACCCGGTTTTGCATGTGAATATCAGACAGTAATATTTTCTTGGCTGGCTTACGACATTTCACACCAGCTGCATGCAAGTGGTTCCGCACAGTTTGTAATGTCACGTCATGTTTAGTCGCCGTGGAACGAGTAGTGAGGAAGGGCTCAGCCAAATGCGGTGCCGTGCATTGGTATCTGTATATGCAAATCCAGCCTTTGGTCCCGGTCGGCAAGGATCAATGCTTCCCGAATCTGCATAACGACGGACCCACAATTGCACAGTTCTTTTCTGTGAACAATAATTAAATATTGTTACATAAAACATCAATAAACAAGATGTGTATTATTGAAACATAATAAACTTCTAAACGTAATAATAATATTTTGTTACTCACCGACATCTTTAAACGCCTCGCAATTTCACTAATTGAAACGTTTTGCTCATGCAAAATAATTATCTCAGTTCTTAAAAGTGTAGTTAAGTGATTCATATTGATTCACAAATAATAGCACTTCTCAAAATACGCAGGGTATAATGTCTAAAAACGTAACAGAAGCTCGATAGTCAATAGCATTATGACGATGAAATTAAACTACTAACATATTATGATTTGTCATTTTTAGAGGGTAGACCATTAATATAATCCAAACCAAATATAAAGAAGACTTGCTAATACTATACAATGAATTGAACAAACAAAAATGTAAAATATTTTTTAAAACATACAAAAAGTTGAACCGTTGATAATAAGATTCGATCTTACGGTGCCGGCGACAAGAAGCGCACGCTAAACTAATGCGCCACAGTGGAGTCTGATTCATTAGCTAAATTTATGCATCATATTCCCTGCAACTTTAAAATGACAAGAAATTGCAAATGTGTGCGTGCTAACACTAGTAAATAGGCGAAGTAATGAACGCATTGAGTTTACGCATACCAACATCTACGTTGGTGTGCCCTGTAAACCGATCTATTTTGTTTTTTGTACATATTTAAGGTAATAGGTTTCGGTACATGAATTAACATTGGTTCCAGAATGTCCACCAGCCGCGGACGGTATGGAGCGGTTCGCGTGCCCCACGCCTGACCGGCAAGGGCGCTACCGCTGCATTGACGACCACGTGCTTTGCGACGGTTTCATCGACTGCCCCAGCGGTGAGGATGAAGACCGACAGGCCTGCATGTTCTATAAAACGGTGATTCTTTATCTATGCTTTAACTTACTGGTTTAAATCGTCTCTGTTAACTTTACTGTCAGTTTCTGTCTTCTTAGAAAAGAACAAAAGCCCAGTTTTTAGTTTGTAGCCTTGTGGCGTAGCTGGTACAGTAAGAACCTATCTACTAGCCGATATTTCCTTAACCTTTTATAAATTTTAATATTAAAGGCAAGAATAAATATTAACAATTTAAAAATAAATTACGGCAAAGTGTAAGCTCCAATATCATTTCTTCGAGACCGCATCAGAAATTAGGTTATCCCTAAAATAGTTGCCGACTTATCTGAAAAGATTAGTAAGCATGGGAGGGGCACATAGCTCGTAGAGCTGATGGCTGCTGCTCAAAAAATGTTCTAGAGACCACGCACCATCAAACGCAGTTAAGTACGAAGCGTACAACGGCTTCCAACGAGAAGGAAGATAGCCTGGTAAAAGTTGCTGGCAAGTGTCAAATCGATGGGAGAGGCATATGATCGATGATAGTGGCTGTCCTTTGGCTACTTATATGATGAAATAGCAAAATGCACGCCCTGTGCTTAAAGAAATAAATATTTTTATGTGATTTCCATAGTTACCATGTTTTATATTATTTATATTTATATTATTTAATTTATTTAGCACCTAATGTACCTAACATTAGGTGCTAAATAAATTCTAAATTTGTTATGACCCATTTGTGTGAAATGTTGTGCTTATACGATACCTAGTGTAATGTTTCGTTTGGTTGCAGACGAAGGCCCACCTAGATGTCCTGGCCGATGCGCTGCTGCGGTGGGCGCGCGGCCGCTAAGGACGACACCCCTACCGGACCCTGACCCCCTTAGTGCTCTAATACTCCGCCAGTGCTACACGGACCTCATGTAAAATATACGATCGATTGGCCCCCGTGCTTATAAGCGATCAGTGAAAGCTGCGAACTCCCAGAAATAGTATTCGGGCGCAACCAGTCAATCTCGTACATGCGCTGAACGTAATGAAACATATCAAGTAGTGGTGCAGCCTATGCCAAAACATGACCACTTAAAGTGTAGTGTAAGGTTTCCGACTGCGACTCTCGAGACAGCAGAAGACGACGCTTGCTAGTGCGCTGTGCCTGTGCGCGTGCAAGCCAAGTGACGGAAGGAAAGCAGTGATACGATCTGGTTTCGTCCCAATGTAACTTCTCCGCAGCTGATTTATTTTCCATGTATTTCATACCTTCTAGCACTTATTAAACTAAAATGTGAGACTGGTAGTCAACATTGTTAGACAGTAGAACATATACATAAATATTTTAGAATAGTCCTTCATTTGAGGAAACGTAAATGTTTGTCGATTTGTTAAAATATTTATTCACTTTATGTATTTACTCTACATTAAGTTAAAACATTCCTTATTATAATGAGGGTTGTAAAGTAAATAAGAGAAATCTAAAGTATGTTGTACATAGATAGATACTTAATAAATTATTTTGTATTAATTTAATTAGACGGCCTATAACTGCTCACGGCGGCGACAATCCGACACTAGGACTTGGTGATGAGCCGTCGTTGGCACTATTATGAATTATATTTCCTGATTTGTCATTAATAACGTACTTGAGTAAATAATTTTCAAAACATTATGACAATTATTAAGATGTGAGAGCATTATGTATTTTAACATAAAGAAATCTCGACTAGAGGCAGCTATTGTTATAAAATAATCCACAACTACAATAAATTGTTACATTAATCTTTTTATTTAATATTCCTGTAGTAAATGTTTTATATACCAAACGTACTGCTATGTTCAATACGGCTAGTATACAGTTAGTTTTTGACTGAGTGAAAGTTTAATAGATTTGTTTTTATCGTTTGCCAATCATGTCTGGGGAGCTTCTACATTATAAAAGAAAATATTCTACCCGCAGATTAGTTCCTATTATTTACAATTTAAATAAAGTAAGTACAAACACGTATGTTTTATTAGTTAAGTTATTATATTATTAGTTTATTCACAGAAATATAAGCGTTATATTGCAACGATATGAAGTTAAATGCCTGTAATTAATATTATGAATTCATTGGCAACAACATTTTAAGCATTGTAAGTCGATTATTTTTATTGATTTTTCAGTATTATAAATACCTAGATTATAAATGGCGGTATTTACTCCTGATATACCACCGATCATCAGCATCGACAAAAATGTATAGGTACATAAATATTTTTTGCACCCTGGAATGTTGGTTTTGGTATTCTCAATATTAACAAAACATCGATTAATTAGTTGCCGTCTTTACAAAGAACGATAGTTAAATGTTCACATCCACTAATAATAATTACCTAGTTGTAAGATAATGTAACTCAATATTAGGTCTCATGTGATCACGTCGCGTACGTACAAGATCTGTTATTGAGTTATTGTTTAGAACTAAAACTAAAAAAAATAATTACGTAGATTGTAATAAAATAACATTACTACTATGTACTCTCTAGCTGTATAGTACCTATTTATGTATGAAGTAGAACATAGAGACTCCGTCTGTCGTTTGATAATTAATATTGCACCAATTAACAGTCAATATATTTATTTCTAGCACCCCATGTTCTGTGTGTAGCTAGTAGTTCTAGATGAATTAGTTTTTTCGCAAGTATTAAATTAAGATTAATTAAACATTATTATTGCACCATATTTCTAGGTAAATAGTAGAGTAGAGAAAGTATGAAATTGATATCATAATGTTAAAAGTTAGTAAAGCGTAGGTTTCTATTATTATACATAGGCACTAGGTGGATGTGAACAAACCGTAAAGATTGGTCCTATGTGAGAATTAGGAGGCACATCGAAGCAGTATTTTGTTGTATCGTAGTAAAATTAACCAACTATATTATAATAGTTCGCGATAAACTAAAATTTGAATAAACACCTCTTTAGTCTGTTAGAACGTGAAGTTCTTGAGCCAACAGACTCAGCGGTATTTATATTAACAAAATAAAATGTATGTTTAAAAACCCCGTTTGCGTAGGGATCTTAGCACGTTCTGAGTACCTGCCTTATGCTTAGGTTTGACTGCTTTGATGTTAATCTCGCATAAGACTTATCATAATTTCGGACTAAGTATATAATTATCATAATTTTCCTTAATTTAGGTAGGTATTCATAAAAACTCTAAAATATTAATATACCTATATATTTTTCTAACATTTTTAGTTTACTTGACTTATAGGTAGGTATGTACATATAATTAATTTCACATTAGTGTTGCTTTTTTGACGTTAGTATCTCAGTATTTAAATGAATTACAATGGACCGACTACGATCGCATACTAATACGGTAACTAACCGCAAAACAAAAACACAAATTTATTTATTTACATTGCTACCTATGCGAGTTGTAAACTACAGTTAAGTACCTACTACATTGTAGTCGATCACATATTTATTGAATACATTAATTTATTTCAGTAAAAATTCGTACCATATAAAGTATACATAAGCAGGTAAGTACCTACCTTCTTCTTTCGTGTCATTAGTAGTAGGCACAATCACTGCAGTTGTAAAAAAAGCCAGTAAGCAGATCGCTGCATGGTTGACTTGGATGATCCGAAAATATAAATTGTGTAGGTACCTACTTACTTTTGATATATTGTGGTACATACTTACTAAAATGTAGTATGTGTAGTGTATTACTAGATGTAAAAATTAAAATGATAATGCCAATGAATTCTGTGATCCAATTGCAGATAAGTTACCCACCGAATACCATATTATATACGTTCCACTACAAGAATTAGGTAATTGTAGCTATTATCACATTTGATATTATACAACATTTAGCGCCTGTTTAGCCACCTCCCAGATAACTATTACTTTGTATGCAATTATCTGCCAAGTAATTTAAAGGGAACTTACTGGCAGGTGGTGAAACAGGCCCTAATTGTTTTATTATACCCCAAGACTACTCGGCATTAACTGATTTGTAACTAAACGTTTTGTGAATCCATAATTTATGATTTCACTATGTTTAATTATAACGGAATAAAATTATCTTTAAAAAATAATCTAATTGCACTCAAATTTGCCTGTTTCGTATGTGCACAGCAATTTATTGTGATATTTTAAATACTTATAGGTTAAGATGCAAATCAAAATCTCGGGAATAGACTATGTACCTATCAATGTGATTAATATTAATTTAATATATGTACTAATTACTCTGTACTTATGATACCAATGAAAGAATTATGTTAGTCTGTATTAAATACGGGTGCATCATGATTAAATACAGTTTATGCTTGCGCACAGCTCATTAGATACCTTATTTATTATGTCTTGTAGGAAAAGCTACCTTGCAATTAAACCTAGTGTTGCTTCCAAAACGGCTCTGATTTATACAGGAGGAAACTCAACAAGATTTATTTTAATCTTAACACCTATTACTTTAAAAAAAATGCAATTTTGGTCAATTTATATAAATATATACTTACCTGAATGTGTATGTAGAATAATGAAGATGCTAATCGATGTCCAGTCCACTGTCTCTATGTATTAAGTGACCCGCAAGCGGAGCTGCGATGTACAGCATCGCGGTTTCGGGCCGCTTCTCGTTCATGTGTCTTCGCCATTACTTACATGCTCCCCCTCACTACCTATTTATTGTATTTATATCTAGTGATTGTTCCAAAATATGTAAGCACGTACTATGAGCACAAATTGTCAAATAAATAGAGTAAAAGCCTACTTATATTTAACATTTACAAATCGTTTCTAGACTCTTTTATAAGACTCGCAGTATCTTGCGACTAAAAACAGTTCTACATCTCCTTTGGAAAGGAAAAATGATGCTCATTAAATCTTCCGAACTCAGTTCAAATTAGATATTATTGTAATATCTTTTCACATAACGTACTATACTTATACCTAAAATATCTCTACAACTGAAATGGGGAAAGTACTTCAACGATATTTACTGTTGGAGAACAATATTTTTAGACGTCACACTTGTAGTGGTTAAATATTACACAAAATACTCTTTATTTGGTCAATTAATTATTTATAGATTTCACATACAACATTTTCATCTGCTCCGTTACCCTGTGTCATCTCACAAAAGAATCGTCATAACTTCATCGGGCGGTCTTCTCGAAGATTTTATTATTTAAAAATGCAACTATTTTTGTAGATACATATTTGATTGATTACCACTAGATAGAGATTTAACATATTTATATTTTCGAGTGTTCCGTTTGACTGAGAAATGATTATGTATCTATCTCTGATCGCACAAACAGAATGGTTAAATCTGAAACAATAGTTGACTCACAGAAAATACTATCGGACTCTGTCACATCAACTGACGCTTGTACTCTCTCCAGCGGGCCGCTCAGGTCATTATCATCGCATAGCTTGTATGAGAAATGGAATAACCTCCGAGAGAAATACATTACATAGTCACCAAAGAGCACTTACTATGTAAATATGTCTAACCATACTAATTCCAAAGACATTAGACCTACTTGATAATCTTGATGAACTTTCCACTGTCATTCTCTCTGAGAATATTCCTACAAACTTTTTCAACCATGTCATGGAGTTGCCTTGACATTTCGCAGGACATGTAAGCAACTCATATGGCGATAATCTTATAACAACTACGCTATTTTGTAGGCGTAATATACTTTTGGACTATTTATTATGTATTGTTAATTACTATGTATGTTGTATTAAGAAAAAATTGAAAAACAAAAATAAATGTTAATAAATGCCTCAGCCAGATAACATAAATGTTTCACTTTAATATACTTATGTATCCAACAGCTTTCATGGCAATCTTATAGGTACCTATATTTAGATTTTCGCACCTGACTCGTATATCATACCTCCGCAACCCAATTTCTGGGCAATACCGATATTCGAAGGATAGACTGGTTGTCATTCTTTTTGGGCTTCTGACTAACACTAACGATTGTCATAGGTGTTCGTATGAGAACTGGGACCGATGGCTTTACGTGCTCTCCGAGACACGGAGGGGTCTCGATGTGTTAAAAATGGTCACCCATCCACAGACTGACCTCGGCAAGCGTAGCTTAACCTTGCAGATCGGCTGATCAGCATTGCTATAATCCTTAATCTTAAAACTTATAAATGTTTATTGGTCTGAAAAATATATCGATTTTTATACGTTTTCGATACTTGGAATTTTATATCGATACATCGCTATATCGAAATATTAAGGCTGAGATTCAGAGAAGAGACTCAGCATAAACTTACGCTTCCGTATGTCAAATTGTAATACAAATTTGACATACGGAAGCCTTACTTTACGCTGAGCATCGAGCTTGAATATCGCCCAAAAATATCGATACATTGAAAAAATAATATCGATACATGGGCGTACCCAGCTTTTGGCCCAGGGGGGGGCAGTTGAGGGACTTCTTACTCGAAAATTGAGGCCACCCTCCTCGGACAGGCTGGGTTAAAGAGTAACTACAATTATTTTGTCTACTACCTCCAGGTGTCTCATGTAGGAGCGAGCGTAGCGAGCTCGAAAATTTGAGCCACCCACCTTGGACAGGTTAGGTTAGTTAGAGTGGTAATTACAATTACTTTGTTACTACCTCCAGTTGTCTCATGTAAAAGTGAGCTCGTAAATTGGGGGAACCCACTTAAGACAGGCGACGTTAGTGCATGGGGTAATTACAATTAGTTTCTTACTACCTCCGTGCGGCTAGCGCTGCCCCTTGGAGCCTGGCGCTCCGGGCTATGGCTCTTTTGGCCCTAGTGTAAATACGCCACTGTAAAGGTTGGATGAGTATCCGAACCGGTATCCTTATAAATAGATCATGCTAGCTTAGCGCTAGATTTTTAGGGAATCAACAAAATCCAATATAATAATTGTGTTGCTCAACTAGGTTAATGACGCCCTGAAAATCGGCAATAGGATATCTTCCCGGGATCGCACGAGTTTCTGACCGGTATATTTATAAGCTCGTCACTCTCGATTTTTCCAAAACAAATAAACAAAGTAAAGCTAGCATTGTTGTCAATTTTGTAAGATCGGTTTGAGCAACAAAATCGTTTTTGTAGCAACTAATTGTTGACAAAAAGCAACAAATAGTGAATATTTTTCTATTTTGACAATTTGTCACTGCCATGTGTTATTGTAACTTGTGGGGGCAAGTTTGTTCCGTCCTACACACAACACGAAAAAGGTTTTTTTTAATCTTACTATAACTTTTATCTACGGGGCATCCAAGTTCCAGGGGGGGGCAGCTGCCCCCCCTGCCCCCCCCTGGGTACGCCCATGTATCGATATATCGATATTTTTTCAACAACCCTATGACACACATCAGATCAGACTGTCATTTTTGAAGTCGATCGTCGACTGCAGTGTTGCCAACTTAGTGGATTTTCCACTAAAACTGGTGGTTTTAACCCTCCGTTTAGTGGCGGAATATTTAGTTTAGTAAAATTCAGTTTCAATTACTGAATATGATATCACTCAACAACTAAGCCACTAACACGTTACGAAATATATTATTCCTACTTCATTTAATTTTCTGAAGTACTATTTACTTTTACTGTTTAGCCAACACTGATCCGTCAAACGGTTCATCCCGCCACATCCCGCTCAATGCAATATACGCAGGGATGCCCCGTAGAATATTTTAAAGTAGTATTGATAGTTTTCATTGCTACTCCGCTCTTTTTAGTCGTTGTGTGATAGTTTATAGCCTATGGCCTTCTCCGATAAATGGACTATCTAACACTCAAAGATTTTTTTAAATCGGTGCAGTAGTTTCGGAGCCTATTCAATACAAACAAACAATCAAATCTTTCCTCTTTATAATATTAGTATAGATGATTTTAATTACAAAACTGAGTGAACTCGGTCTCGGACTGCTCAGTGTGTCGTATTATTCTCGCGAATTTGTGCAAGCGTAATAATTATGCCCAAACCACAATATACGCAAAAGTTTCGGGATTCTTGGCTTTAATATTCTTATTTGATGACGTCTGTGGTCTAGTGTTTCGAGTACCGGACTGCTGATCACGAGGTCGTGGGTTCGATTCCCACAAGACACAAACATTTATGTGATGAACTTAGGTGTTTGTGTTTGTCTGGGTGTTTCTTATATATTATAAGTATGTATTTACAACAAAAAAAGTATATAAGTATTATATCCATTGTCTAGTATCCATAGTACAATCTCTGCTTAGTTTGGGACTAGATGATGCTGTGTAGAAATGTCCAGGGTTTATTTATTTATTTATTTATATTCAAAAAAAAATATTTTTCCCCTGAAATTCAAATTTTCTTAGGTTTTTTGCTATTTGCTGTCAGTGTCAGGGTGTATCTCGATCAAAATATGACATGCGAATAAAAAAAACGTATTTACATAATTTTAACCATAAAAATTATCTTTCTATGTTACATTTTGTGTGGATTTGTCTGTTGTGCGAAACACGATCGGTGCGAAAGGGATGTGACATCCAACTAAAAAAATCGATTATTAATAAATCGATTATTTTTGTTTGTAATAAAATCGATTACTAAATAATCGATTTTTATAATAAAAATAATTGATTTATTTTTGTTTGTAATAAAATCGATTACTAAATAATCGATTTTTATAATGAAAATAATCGTTTTTTTTTTATAATCGAGTTTTTCCTTATTTTATTGAGATATCAAATTAGACGTATGAAATACCCGTCAAATAAAGTCATAATATAAATTATGACTTTACTAATTAAAAAATCTAAAGTAATGCCAGTAATAATCAGCCAGAGTAATGTAATAGTAGTAATATTAGTTGCAATTAATATTTATAACTTTAAACAAAAAAAAATTACGTAACTTTCAAATTTGACGAAGAAAACGGATTCAATCCGTTATTCAAGTCGATAAAAAAGTCCTTGCCGTAAAACAGTTCAGTTACACTGACAATATGTAAAGTTTGATTGGTGAATCAATCATTAGAAGAAAATAAAACTACATAATTATTATCTTTTTATTGAAATATGAGAGTTAATATTCTCAAATAATTAATATTAAAACGATTTTCGATATAAAAACCTAATAAAATATTAGTATTGCTTTTAAAACTTGTAAGAATACCTCCACGAAACTAATAACTTCACAAACAGATGTTGCTGTTAAAAATCACAAGTCAAAATAAATCGATTTTGTATTAATCGTTTTTTTTTAATATATATCGATTATTTTAATAATTAAAAATCGATTTTTTTTCATAATCGATTACTTTTTCACATCCCTATGCGAAACCCCCAAACCCCCAAACCCAAAAAAAAATGAATTTCACGGGCTAGCACAGCGCATCGATCTTTTAACTTGTTGATTTGTATGTTGATTTATAATTGTTAATATGATTTAAAATATTATGTTGATATTTATTAATATTTTATTATTAAATTAATAATAAAGAAACCTAATTACTTCCCTTTTTTATTGTAAAAGTTTGTTAAGTGGAAATTTTAGCGATTTTTAAAGTACATCCGATTTTTGTTAGTGGTTTTCTGGTGGTTTTAGAAGTTGAATCTGGTGGAAAGCTAGTATAACTGGCAACACTGGTCAACTGTCACTTTTATCATTTTTTCTCTTCGTCTTTGTGTTTGTATTTGTAAACGAAGTGTAACGATTAAACTCAACTCTTTGTCGATGAGTAAAAATAAATGTCTTTGTTTAATTTTTTTCGTTTATTATGATAGTTGTTGTTGAATATGTTTTAACGAATCGTTACTTTGAGAGCTGTAGAAGAAAGAAAGGATCTTACAATTAGCCATCCATTACTCTAATTTAATCATGTCGGGTTCTGATTCTCAGAAAGCTGAGACTACAAAGGACAACGTTTCAAGTAATTCGATCGATGAAGGATTGCCGAGAGAACTAAGTCAGCTAAGTCTATCAAGTGCTTCAAGCCAAGATGAATTCTTTTGTGATACAGGACATTCTGGAGCTGCTTTGAAAAATATATTTGGCTATTATCAGTCGCAGAAATTGTGTGATGTCGTTCTCATTGCGGGAGGATGCAGGTTTGTTTATGTATATACAATTTACAGGTAGGTAAATCAGTATTCCAAAAAAGATCAAACATTTTATTTATACACACTAAATGAGTTAGTACCCTGTGTATTGAATTGAATTAGTTCATTTTAGCAGACTAATTATTTATTGCATGTTTATGTATCATATGAATCTTTACAATCATCATATCAGCCAAAACAGTCCACTGCTGAACAAAGGCCATAGACAATGAAAAATTTTACATCTCTACAATAAACAATTAAAATTAGGTGCAAAATTTCCTACAAATTTATGTGTTGCTCGTGGCAGATGTTGTGTTGCTTGTGTGCAAAGCAACAACGTCCCACATGCTGACTCTGCTTGTCACCTGTGGCTGTAGTGGTATGATTTTTGTATGTATATGTGGGTGAGTTTGAATCCTCCATATCCTGCACACAGATCCGAAAAAAAACAAATCTTATAATATGAGCCTAACACAATAAAATATTAGCTCAGATTAACTTTTGTTTGTAGCAATGTAATGACATTTACTTAATAAAGACGTCTGCTTTGTTTTTTTTGTTGTGAAAATTGGTGTACAATAAAGAATACATTATATTACTCTACTACTACTATTAATCCCTTTTACTTATACACATACTCAATACATTTTTACTTAAAAAAAACAGAAAAGGTAAAAACATCTAGATACATGCAATACAAATAAAAAGCATATATGATACTAAATTACATTTTTGTTTGTCTGTATGTTTGTTCCGACTAATCACTGAAACGGCTGGACCGCTTTTTGGTGGGTCTTTCACTTGCAGATAGCTAAAGTTATAAGAAGTAACTTTTAATTTAAATTTTATTTCATTATTAACATTGATATTTTTTGTAACAGAATCCCAGCACACAAAATCCTTCTTGCATCTTGCAGTGAGTACTTTGCTGCAATGTTCACTGGTTCTCTACGAGAGGCTCAGTCAAGTGAAATAACACTTGAGCGAGTTGACGCACAGGCACTTCAAGATCTTATACACTATTGCTACACTGGCACTATAGGCTAGTATATTATTTTTCCTTAACAGATGCATATACACTGCAGCCAAATATTTTTTATATTTGCCCTGTAATGCAACCATTTTATGCATTACCAAGTTCTTGCTTGAATGTTTATTGACATTCATTAAATACAGTGAGGAGGCTCTATTATTTTTATTATACATAATAATTTATTAAAATGTATATCTCATTGTATCTACTTTTTTTAATTTGCAGAACTACGAGATGAAACAGTTGAGGTCCTTCTCTCCACATCAAGCTTGTTGCAGCTTCATTCTGTTACAAATGCTTGTTGTGCTTTTTTAAAAAAGCAGCTGGACCCTTGTAATTGCCTGGGAATTGCTTTGTTTGCTGAACAGCAGTCCTGTATGGATTTACACAAAAGCGCTTTAAAATACACATACCAAAACTTCATGCAGGTTCATAAAATTTTATTTTTTGCATACTGAGATTTATTAGATAAGATCATTAATTTACCTTATCGTCTTCATTGTCATATTCAATAAAATAATATAAATTGACTTTAAAATTGTAGCCATAATATCAATTAAAATCTCTTATGTGTAGGTAGTGAAAAATCAAGAATTCTTAGGACTGCAAGCCGACCAGCTGGGTAACTTGTTGAAATCAGATGATCTCAATGTAGTTACTGAAGAAAATGTATTTGAAAGTCTTATGACATGGGTCCAACATGACAGTGCCAACAGAGAAAGCCATTTGTCAACTTTACTAAAGCTAATCAAACTTCCTCTGCTTTCATCTGAGGTAGTCATCTTATAAATCCTTTGTTTTATTTACACCTTTAGGTATTAGTATAATGTAATGTATGATTAAATAATGTTTACAGTACTTAATTGATAAAGTAGAGCTGGCCTGTGGTAATGTACCTGAATGCCAGCCCCTCATTATGGAGGCTGTGAAATGGCATCTATTGCCTGAAAGACGATCTCTTTTGTTCTCACACAGAACACGGCCACGCACATCAACTATTGGCCGTCTATTAGCCATTGGTGGAATGGATGGATACAAGGTAAACATAAATACATATTAAAAAAAACTTAGTCTCAAGATCAAAGATAATTCTGTTTTAATATTCCAGGGTGCTAGTAATATGGAAATGTATGACCCACGAACTAACACTTGGACCCCATTTATGCGAATGGGCGCAAGGAGGTTGCAGTTTGGTGTGGCTGTAATGCAGAATAAACTTATTGTAGTTGGAGGCAGAGATGGACTAAAGACACTAAATACGGTATTTTGTTTTTGAGCTAAATTGAATAATCTGAATATTTATTTTTAAAGTTACAAAAATTATAATATACAAAGTAAATGGAGACTACAAAAGTAAAAATACATTTTATTAAATGGGACATCATCAATTTGTTGAGCTGAAACAGAAGCTAATCTAAATACAGATCCTGAATATTTATTTATAATATTTAATTTAATCTAGGTGGAATGTTTTGATCTCACTTCCCTGAGCTGGAGTGTGCTGGCCCCTATGAACACCCATCGCCACGGACTTGGGGTAGCTGTGTTAGGCGATGGCCCGAACTCGCCTGTGTATGCAGTCGGCGGCCATGACGGCTGGATCTACTTAAATTCTGTGGAGAGGTAAAACTGTTTCACAAAATTATAATAATTCATGATTATCTTTTTGTATTTTTTAACCATTTTCCATGCTAAAACAAGTTATGTAGTATTTTCCTTCATTAAAAATAACTTGTAATCTTAGCATAGAAAATGCTTAAAAAAAATACAAAGAGATAGTTAATAGGTAAGGTGGCATCATACGACAGCGAACTACCTGTAAAGTTAGTCGTGTCGGTTGTGAAGCATTTTCACAACAGATGTCGCTACGTCACGACGTAAGTTTGGAATGTGAAGAAAGATTTCGACTGGCGAGCGGGGCTCGCGATAGCTTAGCGGTCAAAGCATCTGGTGTACCGAACCAGAAGACGCAGGTTCGAATACTGCTCGCCAGCCGATTTTTTCCCTCATTAAAAATGATTCATGATTGTTGTGATGTGATTATAACTATTCAAGAAGACAAAGATAAGATATTGTACCAAATTCATGCACCATGTTCTAGTTCCGATGAAGCATAAAGATTGCACTACCAACACACGGTGGTTCACCCATTGGTCAAAACCCACTATAATTAATTAGTGAATATTGATAATTCATGTATCACAATGATCACTATGACCATACCTACCTAGGAGCATAAATATCAGTGCTATTTACTTATTTTTTACGGATTTATCGACCTTGAAAGAACGCATCTCATTGTTGCTCACTACTTAACAGCTCTTCCCTGCGGTGTTTGTATTCAGTGATTTCTAAGCCAGTCGACTTTTTTCTTTTTTGTATATTTTAAGCATTTTCCATGCTAAGCTTACCAGTTATTTTTAATGAAAAAAATAATACAAAAAAAAGATAGCTATGACCCCAGTCTAGCTGTGCATAACAAACAAATTCAGTATATTGACAGTTCGCGGGCACGAACCCCGCGAATCACCCTCTGTATCATCATGTGGTACTTAAATTACAAAGTGCAGTGCAGTGCTAAGAAGTGAAAGTTGCTCTACTTTACAGAATAAAATATTTCTATTTAACAACACTACTGTGGTGGGATTATAGCCTGAAAATTTGAAAAAACAATCTGTCGTTTGAAATAACTTTATAACGGATTATGTTGTTTAAGTTCTTTATGATTTATGGGAACAGGGGATATTTCAGGGGGTATTCGAGGTTTTAATTTCGTTATATCAGACATGAAAAAGAAGGAGGTTCATTTACTATAAGGTATGTGTATATAATATACCTACGCGGCAAGTTCAGGAGATGGTTTGCTTTGGAGTTCCTTGTGTGTTTTATTTCTTAATGTACAAGATCTAGAAATAAAACACACAGTGAAAACTGGTTAGAGGAAGAGCAAAATTCAGAGCGAGAGTTACGAATTTGACATAGAATACACGTACACGACTGCTACAGCCGTCTGGCTATCGTCAGAGGTGTATAAACTCAGCTCGGAACAAGCTAGATAAATTAGATCACACGGGTTTGAGCCGTTGAGCTTATAGCTTAGCAACAAAATGACTAGCTTACGGCTCAATCCAGCTCTTATTGTATTTGTGAATCCCTCCACAGATCAGTCTTGTAATTCTGTTACAAATTTCTTTTTAATTAAATGGGATGGTTGTTAGCCATATTTCATGTAAATCTATTCAGCCATTCAAAAGCTACAGCTCATGTCCTAGTTGGGATTAGAAATTTTTGACACCAACAAATTGATCATAAGACTTTTCTTCTGGGCACATGAAGTGGGATAAATGAAAAACCGCGTGCAACGGTTATCTATACATAATATACTAATATATCTGTCTATCTATCTATTCAGCCGGTAAAACCCACTGCTGAGTAAAGGCCTCTTCTCTATTACGCCACTGCCATATCAACCGACAATCGGGCGGGTGGTCTGCCCTGCAATCGCTTACATCCAGCCAAACCAATATATCATATTATGTCCATCTAGATCATGCATGTCCATATTGTCCACGTATAGACACCACCTGACCTTCACTTTGGGTCGGCGCAGTGTCTTTTTGTTACATACATCGTCGTCATTGCGTCGTTCAATTTTTTTGTGGATGTATCCTTTCTCACACTGTGTATCCATCTTTTATTTGGTGTTTCTCTTCTACTATATCCATCCACATTCATGGTCGAAACCTGTATTGTAACTGGGGTCTCCACTTCTACGCATCATATGTCCATATATCGTAGATAAGCGGTCACTGCACAACTTTTAAATAACTTAACTAGTGCCATTTTCAAACTACTTTTTGATACTCATTCCTGACCCTGTCTATTCTCGTAAGTCCACACATTTCCCTGCCAATATATTATTATTATGTATTATAATCCATCAATTGTCCCACGAGATGGTCTAATGACCTGATAAAGGTGGCTGGGAGTTTTTGGATGCAGGCGGCATATAACCGGTCCTTGTGGAAGTCTATGATTAAAGAAGTCCACTGTGCACGTGGAACAAAGGCCTCTCCGGCCTTTGTTCTACATGCACAGTGGACTTCTTTTGGCTGATAATTATAATTATATTACGATAGAAATTATTCAATTTGTGTGATTCAAACTGGGGAGGGTCATAGGTAAATGTTTGGGTGTCGGACAAACTTGCTACCTAGTGGTAACAAGTTAACGGACCGTAGTAACGAACTTGTTTCCTAGTGATAATAAGTTAACGGGCCATAGTAACAAACTGGTTACCTAGGGGTAACAAGTTAATGAACCATAGTAACACATTTGTTACTATCGCACTTTACTGCTAACAAAACAGTCTGACTGTTATTAATGGAAAAAATGGCATCGAGTTGTTTCTGTACCCAGGGGTTACCTAGGGACAGAAGAATCGGGACCATAAAGTTAGACGGACATCCAAGCGTTTAGGTGTCCCATAAATGCCTAAACACACCGCATTTTTTAATACTAACGATCGATTAAACTGCTTGTGGAATAAAAACGCGTTTGATCGGGAAACGCGCGTCGGAAATAATTTCTGATAAGTTGACATAAAAATAATGAAATAGAGCAACTTTCAATGCCCGATAGTACGCGAGCAAGGTTAGAGAGAGAGCAAAATTAAGAGCGAGAGATACAAACTTAAAATTGACATAGAATTCACGTCCAACCGCTACAACCGACTGGCCGCCTCTGAAGAAATTGGCTTGCTATTTTCGTTTATAAACCGTGCCTCTTGAAACCACTATAAAAAATATTAGTGAAGCAGGTACCCATTTTTTTAAATTGGTTGTGTCATTTAGTACACGTACTTTAAAATGATCAAATGATTACATCAATATTTTTAGTTTTTATTATGAAAAAAAACCATTGTTTTGGGACCATAAACAGGAAAATCTGACGATGTTATGACACTAATTAAGAAAATGATAGTCCGGTCAATTTAGACATAAAAATAGTGATCAAATAAAGAAAATTCCGACAGAGCCTAATCTTCGTAGAGACCTTAGGTTTACCACAAGGAATAAAGTGTCAAAAGTCCCAATCAGTCCCATGTGCGCTTAGGGACTTATTCGGGGCCCAAGGTCAAAATTTTAAGTTTTTTGGATTTTTCTCGAAAACGGTAAGTTTTATCGAAAAAGTACCTTAGAGCAAAGTTGTAGATCTTAAAATTCTCTATAAAAATGGCCCCTATGATTTTTTCTCTAAGACCCACTATTTCCCAGATATTGCGCTTGTAAGAACCACGTTCTTCACAAGCACACATTTCCACACCACCTGTGAGGTAGTGTACTCAGCACGTTTTTTTAACGTGGTATCCCCGGTAGTCCTATATCACGCACCTTTATGACGTTATTTTCAGGAACAATAATTATTTAATAGTATGAAGATTATTAGGTATATATGGGTTACTGAGTTTAACTGTCGTTCTAACTTTTTTTTATTACTTTAATAATAATAATAATAACAATATATCTTTATTTCAAGTAATCTGACTCATACTTTTCATATTCAACTTCAACAATCATGTTTTCTTCAATTTCTTCTTGTTGTTCTTCTTCTCCTTCCTGTTGATGAATGCTTAGAAATTGTTCAAATGAAGATGAATCAGTTGTCTCTTCATCAAAACCACACGAATCTTCCTCTCTTGTATTTAATTGAACATTTGAGCAAGAGACACCTTGGCAATTGGTACACGCTGGAGAACACTGCAACCCTACTTTTTTACAGCCTCATTTTGCACTACAACCTTTCTTGCAATTTCTATAGAGATTTTTATAGAGAATTTTAAGATCTACAACTTAGCTCTAAGGTACTTTTTCGATAAAACTTACCGTTTTCGAGAAGAATCCAAAAAACCTAAAATTTTGACCTTGGGCCCCGAATAAGTCCCTAAGCGCACATGGGACTGATTGGGACTTTTAACACTTTATTCCTTGTGGTAAACCTAAGGTCTCTACGAAGATTTGGCTCTGTCGGAATTTTCTTTATTTCAATTGTCTAAATTGACCGGACTATGATAGGTATTATTAAAAATCTAATCAGCACATTTTGAAGACGACTATCTTAAGCTAATTTTGTGCTGAATAGATTTTGGAATTTATTCTTGATTGCCAAGAATACTGTGCACAAACATGACCCTTAATGGCGTCGCGCGCGAGAGCGCTACCTTTAACCACCTGGCCACAGCCAAGCGCGGCGCGAATTGCGGCGCGGCGTGAGGCGTGGCAAGCGGTGAGCGGCGAAAACAAATGGTAGACAACCTATGAAGTATGCCACAGCTACCGGCGGCGCGAATCGCGGTGCGACCAGCGGCGCGGGGAGAGTCGCGCGGCACGCGGGGGCGACGGGCTACGCGGTGTGCGAGTGAAACAAATGTACTAGCGAGTATCGAGGTGGCCGCAGCTCAGAGCGGCGCGCGCGGCGGCTTCGGTGGACGCATTCAGTCATCGCGCGACCGAAACAAATAATTTTGTTTTTAACGCGCGTTCAGCTTATAAAAATAATGGACACGGAACGATTTATAAGTGAAATGCTGAGTAGACCAGCAATATGGATGTCAAAACATCCAGATCATAAATATAGGCATTAATAAAAAAAAATGTGGGAAGAAATAAAACAACAATTTCCTGGTAATAGTGGTAAGCCCTCGTATATTCAAAAAAAAATATCGGGATAGTTCCTATATTCATAATAAAGAGTGTGAAATTCGCCAAGTTCTCTCCTTCTCTGATTAACTGGGTGCGCTCATATTCTTGACTGAATGATATTTTGAGCTAAGAACGCACTTGATTCAAAGCAATAGCGTGCCACTTTTGATAGGGCCATTTTAATAGTTTAGCCGTTCTCTAAATACGTCCACCGCTGACGCCGCCGCGGTCGCAACTAGTCGAGCAATCGCGCCGCCCGCCGCGCCGCGCGTCACACCGCCAGAAGCTGTGGCCAGGCCCTGACGCCTGATTTATGTAACATCAACTAGCCAGAGGAACGTGAAAAAAATACGTAGATAAAGCTAATATAACATAATATACTCTATCGCAATAAAAATATTTGACACTATATCCTTACTTTGCTTAAAAAAACGTATAAGCTAATAATTTGACAACTGCAAAATATTTTGCTAGACTGGGGCCTTAATAGGTATGTGGCATCATACGACATCGAACTATCTGTAAAGTTAATCCTGTCGGTTGTGAAGCATTCATTACTTTTCAATAGATGTCGCTACGTCACCTTAAGATGTAAGTTTAGAATGTGAAGGAAGATTTCGAGTTGGCGAGCAGGACTCGCGGTGGCTTAGCCGTGATAGCGTCTGGTGTACCGAACCAGGTTCGAATCTTGCCCCCCATCGATTTTATCCTTCATTAAAAATAACAAACAAACAATCAAATACGAGTATTTCCTCTTTGTAATATTAGTATAGAGTTAAACTGGATGTTTATTTTAGACTTATTATTGTGTGAGCTGTAAAAACTATTTATAGTTTAGTATTGACAAATCCTAGCACAATTTCGATTTGTTCCACATTTGCCCCACTTTTTCGTCCTACATTCCTAAAAATTCTTTATTTGCAACACGTGGAATTTGATTCCTGTTTTGCCCTACTGTAAAGCTACCCAAAGTATAGTTAGCAAACAAAAATATGTTATAATATTAATCTACCTAGTTTGTGACCAAATAGTGCCCGAATGACATTCAACCAAGCAATGAGTAAACATAATCTCCTAAATAGGTATCAAAAATAAAACAAATTCAAAAAACATAATGGTATTTGGTAATTATAATCTTTATTATAAAGCATAATCAAAATCTAACATTTACCAAGTTAGTCTGGAAACCAAATCACACAAAAATATTATGATGAAAGAGTCACCGTGACATCACGCGGGAGTTCTTATGTTTTAATTCAATATGGATTACCTGTGGTCTGTTTTGTGATCGAAAATGATAAACCGGAGGTTGGTTTTTTAACTAATAGTTTATGTTGTGCTGGTACTTTTGTATTAGATATTCTTATGTTTTAATACAATATGGATTATCTGTGGTCTGTTTTGTGATCGAAAATGATGATAAACTGGAGGCTGGTTTTTTAACTAATAGTTTGTTGTCCTGGTACTTTTGTATTAGATATTCTTGTTTTCATTCAATATGGATTATCTGTGGTTTGTTTTGTGATCGAAACTGAACGTTGGTTTTTTAACTAATAAAGTTACTAAGTTTTTACCTGCTCATAAGTTGTAACAATTGTCACAAACTGTGACAAATATATTATTAAAAATATTTTTGGTTAAAATGTTTGGACTGTCTGTACTAAAATAGTATTAATTTTCATATAAAAATTATTCGAGACTAATCAGGAACGAAAATGGGGAAAAACAGGATAAAAATATTTTTTTTTTTTTTTTTAGGGATAACAAACAATTGCATAATAACTATTGCTAAGCAATTATTAAATACATAACAATGAACTTAAGTTAATTATACAACCAGCACCGTTATCCATAGAGTAAGTATATTCGGGGCAAAAATGGAATAAAATGTAGGACGAATATGGATTTTTTTACGTGGGACAAAACTTGTGAAGCGAATGCGGAACAAATCACAATTTCATATTTAATTAATATAAGTAATAATAGTATTTATGAGGGTTAGGTATGTACTTATCTTAAGCAATTAAGAATTTATTGATTTCACACCGTGCAACGACTGGAATCACGAACGCGTTGTCAACACGCAGTCGCCGCGCGGTTGATAGTGATGATTTAAAACTTTATTGTGGAGTGCAAACTGCTGTATAGATTGATGTACGTACTGTATTTGACGAGGATATGGGTTTATAGATGGGACGCCTGTTCGCGCACGTGGACGATCGTGTCGCCGATGGCGGGCGCGCGCAGCACGTGCGGCGTGGCGGCGCTGCGCGGCCGCCTGTTCGCCGTGGGCGGCCGCGACGGCGGCGCCTGTCTGCGCTCCGTCGAGTGCTACGACCCCGCTACCAACCACTGGACCAACTGCGCACCTATGACGCGGCGCCGCGGCGGCGTCAGCGTCAGTACTCATACACAATATACAGAACGACATTCATACACAACTGATATTATACTGTTTTAAACACCTCTATACATTTATGTATGGAGTTGATACCTTACCATGTGTGTCAAAGTTTGTGTGAATCCAATGAGAGGTATCGATGTGCTAAGGTGGCGTTGTGTATCGGGTGGTTTTATTCACCCTACAACATGGTTGAGCCAAAAGGCGCCGCTACACATGTCATGCTCGTGAACGACTGCTGTCTATCGGGGCTGGTCGGCTCTTACTGCTATGGCTATCTTTTCAATTCTAATACCTACTTTTTAATCTCTGCTGCTCAGCACATCAAGCTGCATCATCCTCATTACTATTCACAACAAATGTTACTGTTACCACCTTCGATCAATAATAGTACTAGATTAAGGATCAGGAAAAAAAATAAGTCGCGAAAGTAGCCACGTTTGCACACACGTGAACAATTTGTAATTCAAATATGGAATCACATTTAAAATTTTTAAATTTTGAATGCTCTAGTGATTAGTTAATAGTTAACCAAAATTTTCACAAAATGCTATGCAGCACCGCCGTACATTGAGTTACGCGGTAGCTGACGCGCACTTTATATATACTCGCTCTCTCTGGATAGATAAATAGTATAGCTACAACAAGTTCAACGTCCACGCTATGTCTTTATATACGAAATCAAAGGCATTGTGAAAATGAAAAATTAAGGTATGTTTTTTTTATTGATATATAGGTAGTATATCGTAGTCTGATTCATCTACTTGAAGGATACAGGTTTATAGTAATTCAAAAATACAATACAAAAACGTTTATTAGCACAAAAATACATAGGCAGTTACACTACAGGAAAGAGTCCCTATGCAGTGTAACTATGTGTTCTTCCGAACTAAATAACTACTTGTAATATGAAAGCCAAGGAGTTCTCACTTGACTTACGTAAACTTAAAAAAAAAAACAAAACTGTTAAAACTACTCTGATCATATAAGAACTTCACATACTTCCTCCTTCGTGCTTTTCGAAACGGATCCTAGAGAAGTCTATAACTATGCTAATGGGTCTTAAATCTGAAAGCGCCCCAGGGTGGGATAATATTACAATTTTTTTTTTTAAAACTGGCCATGAATTGGTCGTCCCCGTAATTTCTCACCTTGCTAACTTGTGCTTTAGCCAAGGGAAATTCCCACCAGCTCTAAAGCAAGCTATAATAACTCCTGTGCACAAGGGTAAAGACAGAGATGACGTTAATAACTACAGACCTATCTCTGTCTTGCCTGCAATATCTAAAATAATAAAAAAGTTAATTAACATAAGACTAACCAGCTACACTAATAAATATAACATTATTTCACAAGTTTAATATGGTTTTAGGCAAAAATTATCTACGGAAGACGCGGTGACCGCTTTAACAACTCATATTGTTAACCTAGTAGATTCAGGAAAAAAATGTCTTACTGTTGCATTTCTCGATTTAAAAAAGGCTTTCGATACCGTTTCTGTCCCCATTCTTGTGCGCAGTCTAAAAGGTATAAGCGTAACAGGAAACCCGTTAGCATTACTAATAGATTATCTACGGGATCGTAGGCAAAAAGTTAGGATAGGAGAGTATATTAGCAAAGTCTTACGTGACCTAAGGCGTTCCGCGGGGCAGCGACCGGGCCAAACTCTATTTTTAATATTTATTGCAATGGGGCTCCTACCATCTGATGCCCCTAAGTCAACCTCACCTGCCCGTGGTGCATCCTGCTAAACAACGAACGAGGCTCTGACGATCGAACTGATGGCGGTATAACCATTTCAACGGCAGCGTAGTTAAATTCTACAGGCCGGTGGCGGGCAGCAGCGCCACCGGGCAAATGGCCCCTAGTTCCCGGCCGCCCTGCTATTCTTGATCAAGGTGGCGATCTTGGTAACAGGGTAGGGGGTGCTAAGAATCCCGGGTTACGGTAAGCCACCACCACCCACAGCTGACTTTGGTGACGTATAATGGACGAACGCTCAGGCTTGAAGACCATCTGATACAGCTGGAAATTGAACTTGACAGGATCAGGTGGCACATTTTGGGATTATGTGAAGTCCGAAGAGAGGGTGAGGACACCATACCAATAGAAACGGGTCATCTGATGTACTACCGCGAGGGTGACAAACAATCCCAAGGTGGGGTAGGGTTCCTCGTTCGTAAAGCCCTCACTGTGTTGAGATCTCCAGTGTGTCGACCAGGGTAGCGTCAAGGTCATTCAGGTTTATGCACCGACGTCGGCACACTCGGATGACGCAGTAGAAGTGATGTACGAAGACATCTCTACTGCTCTTCATAAGACCAAGAAGACACACTTCAACGTTGTCATGGGGGACTTTAACCCTAAAGTAGGGGAACAGAATTGCAGCGAATCTCAAGTTGGTCCACATGGCTATGGAAGCAGGAACCACAGGGGGCAAATGCTCAACTTTTTAGAGAAAGAGGGTCTTTCTAATGAATTCGTTTTTTAAGAAGCAGCCCCAAAGAAAGTGGATGTGGAAGAGCCCCGAAACTGTGACAAAAATGAGATAGACTTCATCATGACGGACAAGAAGCATATATTCAGGGTAGATATGAGCGCCGATGGTCAACTTCACGGCGGCGGCGTGGCCAAAAAATTTCCACGGCGGCGGCGGCGGCGGCGCGGCATGGCCGGCCGTGGGCCATAGTGTTTTTTAATAAAAGAGAGATTTCTTAAAAATAACATAACGAAAATCATAATGTTGTCACCAAAAAAGCTTTTTATAGGAACATAATTATTTTTTAATTACAATTTTGCAGTATTCTAAATAATAAGTTGGGATCAGAAAATATTATACCTACCTATAAGAAAATATGGAGTCTTTGCAAAATAGAAATACATAACTGAAATAAATCTACGGATTTTATCGCGTTATATTGATATTATTTGAATCCCGACGTTTCGGACCCTTTACAGCGTCCATGGTCACGGGTGACTAAGGTGGTAGGCGTCTTGACGTTTTAATTACTAACAGCTACCCTAAATTTTTATTAATTATTGGCAATCCGATTCACGCAGAACGAGCTCACCGTATCCTTCGGTCTTGCAGTTTTAGGCTTTGTATTAGATTTAATTGAATCTATAATGAACATAGATACAACAAAGGTTATGTTTAACGACCTTATTACCCCGAGACCGGTCGTCCGAAGTGGTTCCGGAATACGTGTACCTAGGGCAGACAATGCAAGTGGGTAGAAACAACTTCGAGAGGGAAGCCGAAAGGAGGATTCAGCTGGGATGGAATGGCTGCATTTGGTAAACTTTGACAAGTCTTCTCGCTATCCATTCCACATTGCCTTAAGACGAAAGTCTTCGATGCGCGCGTCCCACCAGTCATGACCTACGCAGCTGAAACGTGGACACTCACGGCGAGACCGGTCCATAAGTTCAAAGTCGCACAGCGAGCTATGGAGAGAGCTATGCACGGAGTCTCTCTGAGGGATAAAATTCGTAACGAGGTTATACGTCAGAGAACCAAAATAATAAAATAATATAATAAAAAAAAAATAAAAAAAAAATAACCGACATAGCTAAAAGGATTAGCACGCTGAAGTGGCAATGGGCCGGTCACGTCTCTCGGAGAACCGACAATCGTTGGAGTAAACGAGTTCTTAGGTGGAGACCGCATCTATGCAGGCGTAGTGTAGGACGCCCGCCGGCCAGGTGGAGTGACGATCTGCAGAAGGTAGCTGGCAACAACTGGATGAAAAGAGCTAAAGATCGAGCTCTGTGGCGTTCACTAAAGGAGGCCTACGTCCAGCAGTGAACAAATACGAGCTGATGATGAATCTATAATAGGGTTCCAAGCAGGTAGGACCCAGCCATCTTCTCTATTGAAATTTGGGTGTTTTTTAATTTCAATAGCCTCAGGAATCTGTTAACTTTTGCGAGGACTTGTGGTTTATTAAATCTGCTGGACCTTGTCAAGGGTTCATAAATTACAGACTTTCCGGAACGGCGTTTGACATTTGACAGTTGGCATTTGGCGAGTTTGACATTAGCTATGTGTTCTTTTACGCGGGTCCCTACGCTTCGTTTAGTTTGGCCTATGTAAGAGAGACCACAGTCACAATCAAGCTTGTCTACTCCTGCATCATGTAGAGGTAGTGACACTTCACAGGTGGTAAAAACTGACTGATCTCCTTCAGCGGCTTGTTTTAATTGAAGCACGCTTGTGGCCAATCTTGTTAGTGACTCCGCTCACATATGGTACAACTGCAGATAAGCGCTCGACTGTGATACGATTCACGGTTTCCGTGACCTGCAGTACTACCATGTGTGACAGGTTGATTCAGGTGAAATCTATGTCTCTTTCTTTGGCTCAATCAATTCTTATTATTGTATACACATGTGAGGCGGTGCGGCAAAAACGAAGTTCCTCGAGTTAGAGCGAGCACAGAGATCCCTTACTAAGGTCATGTATTCCAAACCGTACAGATTCCCAACCAATGAGTTATGTATACTCCCTTAGAGGTATTCTCACAGTCAGAAAATTATACATACTACATGCTGTCTTAAAATTACACAAAAGTCGTGCCGCCCGATGACCCTCACCTTCAGGAAAGAAGACGAAAATACCGTGTTGTACCAGTAGAATTCGTCAAAACTATATATGCCTAAAGACCATTCAAAACGAATTCTGCTGCACTATTTTTTATCAAACTGAATAAAATCATTAACATCTATCCCATGACCACTAAAGACTGCAAAAGGCAATAGTTCAATGATTACAACGGAAGACCTATGATCACATTGAATTATTGCTGCAAGCATTGTCAATATGAATTGACACACACACACACACACAAACACAAACACACATACATACACAAACACACACACACACACACACACACACACTATTTTAGGATATAATATATCTCCTAAATTATCATCTTTTTTTCATTTTTTTCGTTTATTTTGTTATAGTTCAAGTCTAATCTTGTACGCAAAATACGCACATTGACGTGGTTGCGGAAAACAGCCCGCTATACCATACCAAGTCTAATCTTGTATATTTTTAATTTTAGATTTTAATTGTAATTTTTCTTCAAATTTTCTATCTATTTGTACGCCACTTTTACCATTTTATATTGTCATTGAAGAGCGAGACCTGCTATTACAGGTATATCTTTTACTTAAAAGGAGGTCTTTATGTAAGATTTGCTGTAAAAGTTGAACCTTTTTATTTTTATTGTTTTTTATATTTAACGTAACATCATTAGTAGGATATGATATTATTCGTATAAAAAGTGTACTACAAAACATGCATAAGTATGTAGTGTGTGTGTGTGTGTGGCACGTGCGACGAGTTATTTGTTATCAGATTGATTTTTAGTCTGTGAAAGTAAAAATAAAGTTTTTGGCAGGTGTGTGCAGCCGGAGGTTACTTATACGCACTGGGCGGTCACGAGGCGCCCGCTAACACTGTCGGAGGCCGACTAGCTTGCGTCGAGCGATACGACCCAGTAGCAGATTCATGGATTCTTCTGGCTCGACTATCATATGGCAGAGATGCCATCGGTTCGTGCTTGCTGGGAGATCGGATTGTTGCTGTTGGTAAGTTTATGTTCTACTGCCTCTTTATTAACTACCTTGCCAGATGGAAATTTAAAAACTACTTTTTCTAATGAATTCCCATATCACTTCAGGTGGGTACGACGGTGTTCAATATCTATGTGTAGTAGAAGTATATGATTCGGAATCCAACTGCTGGCGTAAACTGGCTCCTTTGAGCACCGGAAGAGCTGGAGCCGCCGTGGTGGCTGTGCCGCCACCCAAGAACGTGTTCTGATATAATGCCACCCGCCGACCGGTGGACACAGCTAAGTTTATTCCGATATTTTCAATGTCTGATGATGACGATGACGACTATTACTAGTAATGGCCCTCTCCGCCGAGATATTTATTTTGTTTATTTCATAATGAATTAATTATAATAATTATCTCTGTCAGCGTCATGATAAAATATTTTAAATGAAGTTTTAGATGGTAAATATTTATCTTGGTGTTAGTAGCTGGATGTTTATTGTAATATTTCAATATTCAATAAGATTTTCAATTTAACATTTTAACTAAAATTATATATTTATTGCAGCCGGCTTATTACAATTGATGCATTCCACACCACTAACTAGTATCAATAAGGATGACAAATTGATTGCGAAATTTAAAACTCATATTTCTATTGTCCTCCACATGTTTTAGGTATGTGAACGTTGTGGATAGTATACATACATTATTACCAAATAAATATAAAAAAATCCAAAATATTATATACATACAATCTTCCTTTTGTAAATATTTTGGATTTACAAGACTAATTAGACTCCATTATCTAATTATATAAGTGCAGTGCGAATTTCTTTTCTAAAAATGAACACTGCACACATTCAATCAACCTTAAAATAAACAGAGCGCGAGGCGAGTTTAATTTCTATTTGTTGCTATATTTTATCTGGCAAAAGAAAACGCACTGCGCTGCGCTTCGGCAGACGTAAACTGGCTCTAAAGTGCCACTGACGCGGAGCTTAATTTGGAACTAACATTGCCATTTTGATTAATAATAAAGTCAGTAAACGACAAACTGAACCGAAATGGTTCATTGTTTACTATAGTCCGCGCGGAACTATACTTGAGAGCAATAAAATCGCACACCCCTTGTAATTTGGTTTATTACTGATTACTGATAAACTTACTTACTGTTAAAGCCTTGACATAAAAATGTCAAGGTGTGCTATTTTATTACTCTCAAGTGTAGTTGGCCGCGCCTTTGGTATGTGAGCGGCGGGACGGAGGGGCGGGGTTGCATGCGCGCAGTGGGACGGATAGGCGGGGGCGCTTGTTTTCGTTTACAGTAACCCGCGGCCTCACCCCCGTCCCTACCTAAGGCGCTGCCAACTAGTTCCGCGCGGACTATACTTAATGCGAAAAGAACTCTGTTAAATGTATGCTAGATTTATCATGGATTTTTAACGCGGTTGCTGCTACTTTTTATTTCTTGATTCTTTCCTTAATATCTAGGAATACTAAAAGAGAAACTGTCAACGGGCCAGAAAAGTGTGCGTCACCTATATTAGTATATTTGTTAAAGGTGGTCATCGAAATCACACATATTGGAAAAAATACCCTGTATTACGCTGGTTAAAACTATAGTCGTACTTTTTTTAATGTTGACTGGGGGATGAGAACAATATTTTTTAATTTGACAAAAATCACCCCATTTTGGCACACTATTATATCTGTATCATAGTATAAACTGTCAACTTGACCTGTCTGCTGTCAGTGTCAACGAGCGGAAAGACATTTATCAACAAAACTTGTCTTTTGCGTTTTGATACATACATTTGCTTAGTAGTTTCATATTAGATTCGAAGAACCATAGTGTCGTTTAGGCTTATCTGATTTTATATTTCGTTTTTATATTAATTTATCATATCGTTATATTGTTTAATATAATAATTATTTTAATTAAATAATTGAAAATAAAAGATTTCTTAAATGAAACTAAACGCAATTGCACACAATGTTGCTTCGTGATTTAATTGTACGGGTTATTAAAACTTTGAATCTGTTTTTCATATAATAAGATTTGAATCAACAAACAATTTTTTCGAATTCTTCTGATTTTCCTCTACAATTTAGTACCTATGTATGTACCTCAGGGACAAATTTGAGCTGAGTTGTATGGGCTTTCGATGACCTCCTTTATAGGTATTTTTATCCATGGTCAATGTGATACATGTATTCGTCTTATAATCACTTGTATTTTCTATAAATTCCCGTCTAGATAACTTCTGCACTGATTACTCTTTTTCATAAAGCTATATTATTCTATAACAAGCAATGTATAGAATGAACTCTTTATAAATATTAAGTGTGTAGTATTCTTAATTAGTTGGATACGGATCTCAGTACTAAGGATGCAAATTAATTCATTAGTTCTTAGTTTTTGGTTACATATATTATTATTATTACGTAGAAGACTGTTAGGTATTGAACAATAGGTTTTCTTATATTTACGTTTAATATATCATCTATGTTTTTTACTGTATATTATATATATATCCCTTCTGTATCTACTGATAAATGTAAATTGCTAAATGTAATTTGATGATCGATGAATTTCTTTATTACTGCATATGAAATTGATTAATCTTTTTCAATGTATTAGAAAAAATATTCGACCAACTTTTCATAACTACTATAAACTTGTTTTGAATTACACTTTCCTCAAGTTCTAGTTCAAAGAAGTTAATATCTCAAGAAACTTCAAAACATGTTTAAAATTGTGTAAAGCAAAATATGTTTTATTTATTTACTTATTTGAACGAAGCAGGCCACTTACACCTGATAATAACAAACTTCCATCCATCAAATGAATACCTGATATGAATGCGTTTATCTATTTTCTATATCGAGTTACCAGTTACAGTTCTCGCCAAACTTATTGTCCGGCTTGAAGTTGGCACAAGCTAAAGAAAATATTGGATTGTAATAAATAAAAACGAAAGCTGAAGTCGTAGGCTGTCGTTTTAAATCATTTAAATCCAATATTTTTCTTTCTCAGATTTTTACGGCCGGGTTAAAGTTAGCTCGTGCCAACTTCAAGCGGGACAATAAGTTTGGCGAGAACTGTATTCTAGGCATTACTGCTAAGAGGTGAAAATAACTCAAATGCAACAAAAATGGCGCGTTTTTTTTAATTAACTAAGTAAATGACATGACAGATATCGTTTATAAATCCTGTTTTTATTTGAAGTTTCTTTTGTAAACATATGGTGTCGAGCATGGAACAAATAGGTTGATATGGCATACGGCATACGCTAATATGACAAAAATCGTTAATTTTATCGTAAACAGCAGCAAGTAACTTTGAAAGAAAAGAAAAATGTGTCGTTAGGTACACAGGTTAAAATCTTATTCAATTAATTTTAAAACAATAATAACGCTATTAATAACATTAGGTAGTCAAAACTTATATACCTAGATAGGTTTTTAATCTAAGAACTTTTAAAAGTAAGTTTCGTTCAAAGTAGTAAATCTTCGACTATTTAACATTTATACGATAAGATGGTATTGTCAAGCTGTCAATGTAGCATTTAGACCATTAATAAAAAGGACAAAATTCGATATTTTTACAATTCGACTGTTCTGTGCTCGCACCACTACTGAAAAAAAATATTAACTACCATAAAAATAATAATTTATCGCTCATTTTTAATTATAAATCATTCCCTAATAGGTATTCCATCAGAAAGTATTAATAAAGATACGCTTTTAATTATACTACCCTACCCCTGTGGAAAAAAGGCGTAAGTGTAGGTATGTATGTAAACTTCCGCATACTTACCACTACACTATTTTGTTTTTATGGCAAACAGTATTAATTCACACCAATTTCTTTTAATTTTTGGTTCCGTAATTTAATATTTAGGTAAGTGAGTCATCCTGTGATGTTAGGCTAAGAAATTGCTAGAGTATAAATCGTCATAATTAAAAAAAGTGTAATCTTTAATATATTAAACAGTCGGGTTTGTTAAAACACTTATAACTCAAGAACTAACCGATTTTCACGATCTTTGAATTATTGTCTCCGACGCGAATAACAGCATAACTATTAAAACAACAGAAAATTTCACGAAAAACTGATAGGATTTTGTAACGGGGTTCAATCTTGACGCGAGCGAAGCTGCGGGAAGAACTAGTATTAAATAAATTTTATATTTTGAGAACAGCGTCACGGATGTCTTGAAATTCGCAAACCAAATAACGCGTCTGCTTTGTGAGAAACATTTGGCTTTTGGAGTCAATTGTATGGAGATTTTTAATTTTTCACATAAACCGTTCTTGATGGGAAAATTATTAATTTAGAACAAAACATTTATAATATATCAGACTTAAAATCACTAGCTATCTCTAATACCTATATTGACAAAAAACATGACATTAGTGAAGCTAGTTCAAACAGTGGGCTAGTGGGCGAATGTTTCATTTGAAAAACCTACATAGTTACATTACACAATGTTACAATAAGTACTTATTGATTAATTTTGTTTATAGGTGTAATAATATAATAAACACAATATCTGCTTGAAAGTGTGTCAAACGAAATGTGTCCCGAGTCCCCGTTAAATCATAACAAACGCAAAGAGTAAACTTGTAAGGAATAATGATGTTATAGATTTTTTCAGTATTTCCTTAAGTTGTGCTTTATCATGAATTCCCATTGCAAGTTGATTCAATAAATTACAGAATCTTATATAACCAGTACTTGTGGTTTTTGCATTTATTTATATCAATCAACGGTTTTTTTACTATAGCAAAATCAAAAGCAGTTGCAATAGTTATAAGAACGTAAACGTATCTGCATGTTCGCATTTCTGAAAATCAAAAGCTGCTTATTAGTGTACCTAATTACATATCTATAGCATTATTGTAGCTTACTGTAAAGGTACATATACATAATACGACAATTAACCTAGGTATTACTTTTTGTATCAGTAGGTACTTAGAAAGGAGTTGCCAAAATATTCAATTACTTACTACTTTAATTAGAATCTTCTCCAATGATGTATTTTTTTTAAATATATATTGTGGTAGCTGTACCTACATGAGCTTTTATTTAAACCTAAGTACTGATCGCACATCTCCCAATCAAAATACCATACGTGTATGCAGTGGCGCACTTTCCGTATCTAAACGCTATCTCCTCCGAAACCACACAACGGATTTTGGTTAGATTTTCACCAATGCACGCCACGGGACGCAGTGATTTAAGAAGGTGTATATAATTAAAAAGTAGGAGTGCAGCAGGTGTAAACTAAGGGTAGTCGTGGAAACGAATATAAATACAGTAGTCTCTGTAATAACAGAGTCTTATACCACAGTGTAATAAATCTCTAACAGTGAAACGACTCGGCCGTCTAGACAGGTCAACGATGAGGTGGGTTGCGGGGCAGAGCGGCGTCCCCGCACCGCTTTTTCGCAGGCGGCCCGTCCGCCCGACATACACTGCGCGTCGGTACGGAGTTTCAAGTGCACCGCCATCGCGCTGTCGTTAATATTATTAAATTTATTTCGAATATTGCCGTTGCGACAATTTTTCAATAATAATGCGTTCTACTTGTGCAGTTTACGGTTGTTTGCCGACATCGTACAGCAGTAAAAAAGGAGAATCGAGATTAGATTTCCAAAGGATGAGAATCGATAAGTGCCTCCTAACCTATTATGTATACCTACCTAAAGTAATATTATCTATACAGTAAACAGAATAAAGTATCTATCCGCCGCCACCGTGTGTTTAGGTACTTACTAAAAAAATATTTTATCTTTCCAATGGGTTTTGGTACGATTTTCACATATAATAATAATGATGATATTTTTACTAGATTTTTTAGATAAGTAAGATAAGTAGGTACCTATTGTTGGTATTTTACGAGATAATAAGTAAGATTTGGCGAATCTAAACTTATTTATATAAAATAGCGTAATGTCTAGGTATCTAGAAAGGTTGACGTAATATGACCCTATAACCCTTTATACGATGATGAAATTTGTTCTAAAATGAACTTACAAACATAATATCACCTGTAGGAACGTAAGTACTTGCAAAATGTGTTTTTGAGAACCCTAAGCTATTCATATTTTTCTAGAAATCAGTACTACTACAACTAACACATAGATTAATTTGAACTTAAAATGTATCGCCTGTAAGAACGTAAGTACTTGCAAAATGTTTTTTGTGACAACCCTAAGCTCTTTTCAGTGTCTAGACGATTGTCGGCATTTAGCGTCCAAACAAAGGAGTTGGATCACTATCCGTTGTTACATTATGCTTATACTGTGTTTTGTCTATATGTATAAGAAGTGTATAGTTATGTATGTCAAAGTCAAAGATATTTATTGCGTAAAACTGTGTACATAATGGTGTTTTATAAAATGAAATAATTAATAGCCATATAAAATGATGCAAGTACTAGACACTTGCAGTTCTCTCATACAACTATGTATTTATTCAAACTTTTGCACTTCGGCGTTTGAACTTTGTAAAATTTCACTCATTGTTATTGTACATGACATGATGTTGCGGGACAAATTAAACATCAGATTCGTGTTAAAAATGTTGATGTTTTAATGTTGTATTGACAAAGGATAATACATTTTAAAGCAGTTATTTAATATCATAAAAACGCATCAGTATATTTTTTTATTTGATTACTGAACGTTAAGAACATCATAACAAAAAAAGTTAATAATGGTATGCATTAGAAATAAACAAGGCTATTTTGGCAGTGTTACAACATTAATTATTATATTTTTTGTTAAAATTAAATGCAATTATGTGGTTTTATTTTATCCTGAGGCCTTAACTAAAATACGCACGTTAAATATTAGTTGTAATATATTGTATAAAAATTAAGATTCATCGTCGCTTCCTGCTGGTGCTTTCGGCTTTGGCCCTCCGGCTCTCTTAGCCATAATGATTTGGTCCACTTTGAGTATGGTCGCAGCTGCGCCAACGGCATATTTCAGTCCCCAATGCTTTAGAACGTACAAATCTAAAATGTTTCTCTCTTTGGCGTCACATACACCATTAGTTTCGGATTCAATGTCGTATCCTGCGTTTTTGTTCCCTTCCTGAAACATAGTTTGGTCCTCTAAAATATAAATTTGGCTTTTATTTCATCCCAAGAGACCACAAAAAGATGTATCGCATAATATTTATTATAAAGATTTGCCCGCGGAGCAAATATATTAATTAATTACAGCAATTACTGTTTATATTTTTGAAACAAAAGGTACAGTTGTGTGTGTGTGGTATCTGTTGTTTTGCTTAATTTATAATATTAGTATGGATATTAATTTTTCTTTGCTCAAAATTATGTAATTATGTACAGAAGAAACCGAATATAACGACGGATCCGTTATTACGACCAAGTTGCAAGGTCCCCGCTGAATCCTTATCGAGTAACAGCATCGGATACAGCGACCAACCGTTAACTTGTTCCAGCAAAACAAAACAATACGACCAATTTTCAAGCTTATTTCAATTTATGTATAGTATAGGCGCCAGAGGGAATCAAGTGTGCAAAATGTGAGGACCGCAGTCTGTACACAGTTTTGAACAATTTGAACTCAGAAACCCTTGAAGAATCTGAATTTGCCGGGAGGTTGGCTGGTCCATTTTTTTTATAGAGCCATCATTAGCTATCGATTAAATGGATTGAACAAACACTTAAAGTGATTATTGTTTTAGTGATAATATCCTATTGTTTCCTATGGTTAAAGATACTTCATCTATAGTCCGCGCGGTATACTAGTTGGCCGGGCCTTAGGTAGGGACGGGGTGAGGCGGCGGGTTACTGTGAATGAAAACAAGCGCCCGCGCCACGCCGTCCCACCGCGCAATCGGATTACACGCTGCTGGTCACCAACGCTATTCGTCAAATACGCAGTTGGTCATCAGCGATCTGATTTAACTAGGTTTGTCATATTCGCGATTCGTCTAATACGCTGTATGCCACGACCGCAATCCGCCTAATACGCTATTTGCCACGATCGCAATTCGTCATATACGCGGTTTGTCTTAATCGCAATTAGTCATTAACGCCGTTTGTCATGATCAACAAATTGTACACCTACCTACCCTTGTTTGGTTTATGACAGATTCCTATACCATTTAGATACCTACTTACAAACATACATATTTACATAACTTCGCATTATCCCTGAAAGGATAAACTTTTTTTTAATATTCTCAATATACATAAAATAACAATTAATAATTAATATAAAGCGAACATTATACATAGTACATGGAACCAAATATTGGAAATAATTCCCAAAAATGAGCAGTCAAGACCGTTCATAAAGTATTTCCAAAAACAGTGGATAAACGAATTTCCCCCTGAGACCTTAAGTTGTTCGGGAGCCTAGCACAGAACGACAAACGTATTAGAGGGCTGGCATCACCGTCTTAATACTAAAATCCCAAAAAAGCCATCACTTTACCTATTTTTGCAAAAACTTAGAAAAGAATCGATCCATTTTATTTTAAAAACAGTATATTTTATTCTTTAAAAAAAAACAAAGAATTCAGTGATATGTTTCGACAAAAAGGTCAACAAATATTTAGTAAAATTACGAACAGGCGAGATCACACCTCTGCAATTCATACGAAAATTTATTTACAACAGTCTTTTATATTAATATTTCACTTTATACAAGGTGTTATTTTGCAACCGTGCCATGTTAACGGAGGTTACTATACTGCTGCCGCTGAACAAGAATCAATTTAAAAAAATAAATAAAAAACAAACCATTAATCAAGATCTAATAAAAGTTTATTAAAATATGATTTTGACGAATAATTTCAATCAAACAAGATTTATTAGTAATTATATTTTTTTGTATCCCTTTTGTTTAGTTAAATGATGATTTATATGTACTTATTTTATTTATCTGTAATCCAGTACTGTTTAGAAAAAAATAATCACAAACTGCATTTATGACGAACTACGTTTATGACGAACTACGTTTATGACGAACTGAGTTAGTGACGAACAGAGTTAGTGACGTAGCGCGTTTGTGACGAACTAAGTGACATACTGCGTCTGTGACAACCAGCGTAAGTGTCCAATCGCGGATCATGAATTCATGACGAACAACGAATGTGACGAATAGCGTTTGTGACCAGCAGCGTGGAATCCGCGCAGTCGACCCCGCCCTTCCGACCCGCCACTCAGGCCTCTGCCTCGAATTTTGCGGGCAGCGGGGCGGCGGCGGCGGCGCGGGAGCGGGCCGGGCAACGCATACCTGTTCTCCAAACCAGCGGGCAGATCGCGCGGCACTATAGCGGTGTAGTGTTGTGTTCGTGGTTGTGTTGTCGAGATATTTGTTTTTATTCGCGAACGAAATGTCTGAAAAACGGCGTCAACATCTTTTTGATTCAAATTTATTCCTAACGCTCGATTTATTGTGGGCAAAAGAAGAAGTGGATCCCTACTATAGGGCAAGGAAAATAAATGACGAGTTTTATCGAAATTATGAAGAACAGAGACAAAATCCCGACAAATTCTACGACTACACCAGAATGAGTGTAGAAACTTTTGACTATATTCTTGAAACTATCAAGAGTGATTTAGAGTCTGGAATTAATCCAAAACGATTTAGAGGTATATATTTCTTCTCATAATTCGTTAATTATTCTTCTATTTCTATGGTTCACATCTTTGCTGTTCCATATGGGTGGCCTCTCAAAGATTGCCGAAATAATTTGCTCTTGCACGTCCGAGGACATTTTGATACGTCACAAAAAAAATGTACAACACTATACAATAACGCAGACGCGCAACGCGGGCGGTCACCGCTTGACTGGAGTGCACCGCTCGTTGCCCGCCCCCGCGCCGCTGCCACGCCGCTGTTTTCGAGAGCCGTTCCATTTGATTTTACGCATAAGATCCTGCCGCTCCCGCGCCGCCACCGCCGCCGCCCCGCTGCCCGCAAAATTCGAGGCAGAGGCCTTACATACCTAAGGCGCGGCCAACGAGTACCGCGCAGACTTTAGTAAATTGAAAAAAAAAAGTTAATATTGGAACTGTAAAAAAAAATACGAAAAGGTAAATTTTAACGAAAGTTATTATATAATCCATATAAATACAAGATATCAATCATTTTTAATTTGACAATTACAATTTAGCTGTATTTTTGGCAAGAAGAAGCCTTTGTTCCAGAATTTGATCTAGATCTGAGCCACTTTTGAACCCTTAATAACTCAAGATCTAATTAACACAAACAAATGAAAATTAGTTAATTTAGTAAATCCCCTAACCCCTTAGATTAACTAGAACCCGTAATTTCATACATATAGCTCAAGCTGTTATTGAGATATTTATGTATAAAAATCTGCATTTTTATCACTGACTAGACTGTCATATAGATCACATTCAAAAACCACCTCTGGATGACTTAGAAAGTTGAAATTTGGCGTTTAGCTGGGTAAGTGTGTGTATTTAAAGAAAAAATCAAAAAGCAGGTTTTTTTATGTATAACGTTGAAGTATTTTTAAAGCACTCTATGTTTATTAACACCTAGCGCCTTTCGAAATTATAATTTCGTAGGATAATAGAAACACTGTTTTCTGATTGTTTTAGTGATAATACTCAAACAATCACTAAAATAGTTCCAAAGTATTTGTTCAATTAATTTCCTCGATACCTAAGGAGATGGGGGTATAAAAAATGGACCACATCCAACCTCCCGGCAACATCCAGATTCTGAATCTGCAAAGTTTTCTGAATTCAAAACTGTGTACAGACTGCAGTCCTCACATTTTGCACAATTGATTCCCTCTAGCACCCGTACTAGAAGGAATGTTTTGACATTTATTAGCTACAGACTTTCTTACTCTTAATTTTTTCTGTGTGATATTTCATTTTTTTTAGAACATTTTTCTTTTAACGACATTTTATTGGAAAGCAAGTTCAAAAGCATACCCTACATAATTGTAAATATTTAAATGACTACATTCTTGTGTATAGCTGTATTTTGCTTATCACGACTGTCGGATGTTCGGAGTCAAAACCGGATATAACGATGTCGAATACGTAACATAAAACAACAACACTGATTTCCCCGCCCGCGAATACTAGAAATTGAAATAAAACTACTTTTTACTTTTTTCGTAATTGAAATAATTTCAATATAACGGGACTAGCTTCCCGCCAGCGGCTTCGCCCGCGTGGTCTTATAATTTTTTCCCCGTTTTTGCTACATTTTTCATTACTACTCCGCTCCTATTAGTCGTAGCGTGATGATTTATAGCCTATGTTACTCGGGGATAATGTAGCTTTCCAAAGGTGAAAGAATTTTTGAAATCGGTCCAGTAGTTTCGGAGCCTATTCATTACAAACAAACAAATCTTTCCTCTTTATAATATTAGTATAGATAAAATCCGTAAAAAATAGTTTTATTTCAATAAAACAACAAATTTAGCAAAAAAAATTACCTTGTGAGCTTTGTAGATATTGTTCACAACTTCTGTAGCATTTGCCCCAGAATTCTCTGCTAAGGCACAAGGGATACTCTCCAAGGCAACTGCAAACTTCCTTACTGCATACTGTTCCAGGCCAGGCAGTGTGTCTGCATACTCAAGTAGTTGCTGAGCTAATTCTATTTCTGTGGCACCAGCACCAGGAACAAATCTGAAATTAAATGTTCATCATCCTATTGTGTATTATTTATTTAAGCTAACTTGTATAATATTGTAAATAAATTAATAATTTGTTCCAAGTCTGGGTGTAATTTATGTCCGATATATTTATTTCTATAGCAGGGGTCACCAAATGAAGGATAGAGGGGTCCGAAACCAGAAAACTACCTACCTATTTAGTGTGGATATTATATAAACAGTACAATATATTCTACTTGTTACTTGAGTATACAACGTTATTCATAATCAGTAACAGAATCGATTGCAATGGTTTTTAACCTATGTTATATTTTTTCGGCCCATCCGCGCGCGCGCAGACCGCCCCCTGCCCGCGGTGCACCGGGGGGGTTACTAACTAATCAACTGCAGTGGTGCCTTGCGGAAGAACAACACTGATTTCTCCCAAAACGCTCATTACGTCGAATCTGCTTAATATTACTACACTTCTAGTCACCACTAAAAGAAATCTGATGGTCTTGTGGTTTTAATGTTTGGAGCTGTTGAAAAAAGTTCAGCTCTGCCACCTATCTGCTTTAATATCTCCGAAGGTATTGGATATTTTCGTACAAGACAAGACCATCAGATTTCTTTACTAAGTACAAATAATCTGCGCCGAAGTTAAAACGTTTGTACCGCTTTATTTTTAAATTAAACTCCCTATTTGAAAAAATATAAGCGATTGAAATTTTTCTGGCTCGGTCCCTTACCGTAGCTAATATCTCGCTAAATACTACACTAATGTCTACAAGAGAGATGTTTTTCTAGTGACCTTAATGCTAAATCCAAAACATCAGGATGTGGTAGAAAATTATTTTTAGGTTATGTAGGTTTTAATGTTTGGAGCTGTTGAAAAAATTTCAGCTCGGCCACCTATCTGCTTTAATATCTCCGAAGGTATTGGATATTTCCGTAAAATAAACGGCACACACATATATTTTGAAGAGTACATTAATCCTGTAGCAACACATTTTCGGTACAATGGATGGATGGTGTTGAGGTCGATATGATGGAATAGGGAGTGAATGAGCAGGTGACGGCTAATAGGGATGAATGGAGGAAAAGGATAGGCTGCGTCGACCCCAAATAAATTGGGACAAGGGCAGGAAGATGATGTGTAGTACTTTTCGTGTTATGGAAGGGAGCCAGCCGAATACGTCAGGTTGGCCCGGCCACCAAAAAGTGCCTTAAACGTCTTAACCAGTGTGGTACAAATAAAATTAAGTAAGTACAAATGATCGCCAAGAGGAGTACATTCGATTGATACGCATTTCATGCTCTAAAGCTCGGGGGCCGGGGCAGCCTGACAGACCTGCCTGATCTATTTTTACATATTTAAGTTTAGTTTCAAGAGCTGACCACTATATAAAATCTTTTTTTTACCTCATGAAATTGTTGTATACCTTTATACAGAGTTATAAAAAATACCTTAGCTATTTTTGGACTTATGAATCAGAATCAGGAACCGAACACATTGATGAAGAAAAAAAATTTTTTTGTCGTTATAATGTCCGGAATATTCTAAAACAATAAAGAGCCTAAAATGTGAATGACCTTAAGGTAAGTGCCCCCGTATGGTCGGCCGTACACTCGTAGGCATCTTTACTTAGATAAGTGTGCGAAAACGTTTCACTGTCACACACACACACTACCCAGCGCGGGCGCACGGGGTAGAAATACTAGGAGCGGCGGGCGGTTGGCAGGGGATGGGCCACGGGCATGCCGGAACTCCGGAAGTACACAGTTTCCGAAAACCTGTGACGCGAGCGCACGCGTGTCGGTAATTGCGCTCGCGACAATTTTTTACGTAAACCGCGCACGGGCGTTATTTAAAATGTACAGTAACCGCGAATATTACGAGGTGGTGCTAGTGTACATTCAAAGTGGTGAGAGTCTCTACGAAGCACGTAGACTTTGCGAAGCTGAGAGCATCCTTCGGTTACGGGCTCAAGGACTTGTTAATGCAACAGTTCCTCACGCGATGTTACACAATACTTAGTGAATACGTTAACCGTTGGATAGGCCGTGGCGGACCTGTGGCTTGGCCTCCTAGGTCACCGGACCATACACCCTGTGGTTTTTTTTTTGTGGGGTGAAATTAAACGTCGCGTGTATCACGACGATATACAAAATCTAGACGAATTATTAACATCGAATTAAAGACAAAAATAATTAGTGCATTTGGCGCCGTAAAATGTGCCAGTGCAGTGCTTATAAGACTCAGAAGAAACATTATTAAACGAGCAAGATTGTGTATGAAAAGAATTGGACTTTATTTCGAACAATTGCTGAAGTATTTATATGTAAGAGATAGTAAATAAGTACTGTAAATTATTTCTCATGTTGCTTATTTCTTAATTTTTGTACATAAGCTAATTGCATTTTTTTAAATACACCTGAATGCATCATAAAAGTATGAAGGTAAAATTGCACCTTATTACATATGCATAGGTTAGATAATTGAATAGCGGACGGTGCGCATCATCCTCACAGCGCTACTGCGCGCCTCGCCGCGCCGACCCGAGCGAGCGGGGCCACTCGAATACAAGTAATATTTATTACTTGTATTCGAGTGGCACCGCCCGCTAGGTAGGTACGGCAGTACTGTAGGCCTCGGTTGTTGACCGCCCGTGCGGTGACGAACAAGCTAGTGGTTTTTAGCCTAACTTGGATACGGTCTAGTTTTTTTTATTTTATTAATTAAATAAAACGAAAAAATTTTTTTTTTTAAATTTAGAACAGGTTTTTTTTGAATAGCTAAGGTATTTCTTATAACCCTGTATAGTATGAGATCTCTTACTTAAACATTAAAGAAAAAAATGCATGACTTACTTTCCATCCCTGGCAATTCCTTTGAATGTGTTGACACCATCATCTATAGCTCTTTCAATGTCGTCCATGTAGTTATCTGTAGACCCTCTAATGACAACTGTGGAAATGCGTGACTCTGTGCTTTCCATGCGGAAGCAAACTATGCGCGTGTCTCCAAGCTCTTCAACACCTACAGCATCACAATAGCCAAGCTCCTCAGCAGTTGGGGTGGTAAGTCTTGGTAAAACCTAAAATTTAAGCCTTATTATCATGTATGATTTGTGTATCATTTATTTTTTATACTAAATCAAATTACAGCAAAAATGTATTGTTTATCAAAATAAAAAATGGCAAGAGTTTTATGTAAGAGGTATGATAACTTAGTTGATGATTTCCATTCCCATTTGAATGAAATTCTTGTCTGAACTCCCTTCTTAATCTGCTAGTATGTGGCTTTATTGTGTATGTAATGAGTACACAATAAAGTATTTTAAGCATTTTGAAATTGTAGTCAAAATCACACATTCTAAATTGATGTCTCAATGTGATGTTAGCAACATCTATTGGAAAGCAAATGCTTTCCTTGGCGTGTAGGACTCGCGGTGGCTTAGCGGTCATAGCATATTGAACCAGAAAATGCAGATTCGAATCCATTTTTTTTTTCTTCATTAAAATAAAATGGAATTTAAGCTCCAAACTGGTTGCCAAACCTAGACTTTTCGAGGAAATGCTAATAAAAATGAAAAGATTGATCCATTTATACTACCATATTTACCATTTATAATTAATTACCTTACCTTACCAACCCATAATGATGATGATTCACCATTATGGGTTGTTGGTTGGTTTACCATTATTATTCATCAATGATAACATGATTAAGTAAATTGTAACTTACAGTAGCATTAACAGTCTTAGCCAGGCGACGGATGTCAAACTTGGAGTTTAGACGAACAGCCATGACACCATATTTGTTCAAGAAGTGCAAGGCCATGTCACCAAACTTAGCACCCGCAACGATAACTTTAACTCCAATATCTGCAATCTCTTTAATTTGTTTCTCCAGAAGGGACTCTTCCCCCCTACTAAAGTTTAGAAGTTCATCAGCTGATTTGATCAACACTGTTCCCTTGGTTTCAGTCTGAGTGATATCCACAGGGCAGGAGAACACAGCTACTTTAGCTTTTGTAGCAGAAGTTACATCACCTTCAACCTCACGCTTAAAAACCATTCCAGAAAGAACTTCAGATTGGAGCAGCCCTGAACCAAGAATCTAAAATAGCAAACATAATGTTGTAAACAGGCCTACTCTTTGATAAAACATTATGACTTTAGCATTACATAACAAGTACCTAGTGTTCATAGACCTCAGGCATGATTTTGACCTCATAACTTAAATGTTAAGATTTTTTTAAAGGATTTATCAGAAATAATATTACCTTGCATATTCTCACATTATCAACATTGAATGTGGTTTTTTCAGGAAGGATGGCAACACATGCCTTTGCTACTAGGCTAGCAATGAAATCTTCATAGCCATACTGTTTAGACATGATTGAAGGAGTTATTCCTTTAACTACTGCTTCAACATTTTTGCAATCTTTTATCTCTTCACATACAAGTCCAGGTAGAATTTCCATACACTTGTCAAGAGCTTTCTCATATCCATCAGCAATTTCAGTGGGTGTTACACCCAAACGCAGCAATTCTTCTGCAGCTTCCAAAAGAGCTCCGGAGAATACTATTACAAAGTTAGTACCATCGCCAACTTCGGAGTCTTGCATCTGACTGGCAAGCACCATCAATTTAGCAGCAGGATGTTCAACGTCAAGTTCTCTGATGATGGTACCAGCATCACTAGTTACGAATTGTTTATCAATGTGGTTAATAATCATTTTATTCATTCCATTTGGGCCATATGCTGAACGGACACTTTGGGCAAACTGTTTGCAGGCATTAATATTACGGTAAACAGCTTCTTCCAGTCCAGAAAACATCTGAAGAGAGAGTAAGGTAATCAGGTTACATAGAACAATTGTTAATAATAAAGAAACTATCTTGAATTGTACTTTTAATATCTTGAAATATACAATAAAAGAAATACGAGGGGTTAGTTATTGATACCTATCATAAAAACTTTAAAAAATGTAATCTTTAAAAACTATAAAAAATAAATTATATTCTTTATCGTTTTTTCTAAATTTTTATTGTAAGATTCATGTTTATCTCAGGATTGAGCTGGTTTAGATAACACTATAAAAGTAAAATGAAGATTTAAAAACATCTGAAATGCTGGGATTCGAATGGATGCACAAATTGTTGGTTAAGTGTTGTATTACTTACCCGTGCCCCATCCTTTAACATTTGGGGTACCCCCGGGGCTTTCGGTACATGTAAAGCCATAGTATTTATAAATTTGGCGTATATTCAACACAAAGAACTTATCTCGCTATCCTCGTGATCTGATAGAATCCGGCAAATAAAATCACGATTTCGTTCGAGGATGGAAAAAGAAAAGAATGGACCTAGTGTTGTCTAACTAAATATACCAGGTCCTTAATGTTGCCACCAGTAAATAATTTAGGGCAAGGCGCATGAACCGATTCAATTTTTTGGGAGATAGCATCGAAATAGTAAGCTTGTTAAGAATGATGTAAATAATGTTTGACACGCATGAATTACATGGTTCAGCCAACCTCGTGGTCGTGGGTTCGATTCCCACCAGGGTAACCATTGGTATGTCCTATTTCCAAAAAAAAATTTTTTGGCCTATCCTTTAAGATTTTTTCTTTTATCTATGGTGTGAAGTGTGATGTCCACTTGTCCACCGATGCGAATGCCAACTAATTATTTTATAGCTAGATCCACCTTTTTTTTTAACCCAAGACAGCTACATTTTCAAAAAAATTGTAGCTAAAAGATAAGGTATGTACAGTTCTCGCCAAACTTATTTTCCGGGTTGAAGTTGACGTTACCGCTATGCGTGCTATGCGCATGGTACAGTCGGAAAATTACAAACGCTACTAAACACTAACAACTGAAACACCAACAAAATTAGTAACAAATTACATTATCAAACAATATAACAACAACAAAACTAATATTGGTACTAGAAAGTGTAGCTAACTGTCATGTTTTAAACTTTTAACCGTAGATTGACGGTTATTGGCAATTGTCTCAGATTTTAGTTTTGACCTTTAAAACTACAGTTTATTCAGTATAAAAAAAATATAAAAAAAAAATTTGTAGGTATATTCCCGCAGCTTCAGCAAAACCTATTATTACGCGCAGTGACTATACAGTAATAATACTTTTATAATAGAATGTATGTTGGGACTTGGGATGACTACAATTAAAGGTACCTACTTTACACTCAAACTCAGAAATTAATAATTGATTGTAATTTGAAGAGCCTACAAAATATGACCTACAATGAATGTAATACATAAGTATTAAAATTTTATTATCACATGTTTTTTATTTATATTCTGTTCTTTATTTCTATGAAAATATTACTACCAATACGTAATACAAAATAAGCAAAAGCTGTAAATTAACTGGGTTTTATTTCATATTTACACTATTTTTATTATTTAAATGGTGAAATCGGCTGTAATCTTGCAACTATTTGCAGAAGATTTACCTAGTACTGTCTAGGGATGTTGAAAAAATATCGATATATCGATATATCGATATTATTTTTTCAATATATCGATATTTTTGAACGATATTTAATATTTCGATATATCGATGTATCGATATAAAATTCCAAGTATCGAAAAGATATCAAAATCGATATTTTTATTTGTAATCTTTTAAAAATTTAAGTTAAAAGATTACAAATGACCTTTTTTTTTTTTTTTTGGCTGTTTTATAATTTAGTTTTAAGTTGGCCGATATATCGATATATCGATATTTTTTGAAAATATAAATATCGATATTGATATTTTTTTTTAAAATATCGATACGATATATATCGATATTTTTTGAATTTCCGACATCCCTAGTACTGTCTAAAATGAAATGAGATAATAGTACTGGCAGCACTGGTGATGTGAACTTTATGCTTTATGGACAATGCAGAGTCGTAAAAAAAATAATAATAATTCACAGGCGGTAGCGCAAATGACGTAATTGTAGTGATTTTATTCCTACTAAGGATCAAAAAAATATTGAATGAATAAGTGATAAACTTGGAAGAGGTAAATATTGCATAAATTGGTATTGATTTTAATGACTTTTGATCCAAATGAATAAGTGTACTATAATTTTTGTACAAATACTATCCTTTTCAGTTTTTTGTACTATCGTTTTGAACATGCCTAAATCCAACCCTGCCGGTGTCATTTGTCATAGGGATGTCGGAAATGCAAAAAGTATCGATATATATCGTAGCGATATTAAAAAAAAATATATCGATATCTATATTGATAGTTTCAAAAAATATCGATATATCGGCCAACTCAAAAACCAAATTATAGAACAACCAAAAAAAAAGGGTAATTTGTAATCTTTTAACATAAAAATGTTTATTGGTCTGAAAAAAATATCGATTTTGATACCTTTCCGATACTTGAAATTTTATATCGATATATCGAAATATTAAATATCGCTCAGAAATATCGATATATATTGAAAAAATTATATCGATATATCGATATTTTTTCAGCATCCCTAATTTGTCATTCATTGATTGGTGATGGTGTGCTGGCTGCTCCAAGTGAACTGAACCATCGATTTCGATCTTTGATACACAGCATTAATTTTTAAATAAGTGGTGTAATTTATCTAACTGCTTATATCATCATGTCGGTCACAAAGGGAAATATGCTGGTGATTGTTTATAATGTAATATGTATCACTTTCAATTGTGCATTTGACAATTTAAGTTACGTAATATTTTGTAGGTTCGTTCCTTGAGCACATCGGCGCCCGTTGGTCAGCTTGTTAAAGCTCCTGTACAAGTCTTTGGTTTGGAAGGCAGATATGCTTCAGCATTATATTCTGCAGCTTCTAAAAATAAGAGCTTGGATGCAGTTGAAAAGGAGCTAAGTCAGTTCCAGCAGGCCATCAAAACGGATGCTAAATTAAAAGAGTTTATTGTAAACCCATCACTTAAAAGGAGCCTTAAAGTAGAGGCTTTAAAGAATGTTGCAACTCAAGTAAGTCAATTACACAATGTTTACAGACTTATTAGAAGACAGGTGTTACTGTATTATGTTAACTGAGTGTGCACCCACACCACATATGGACTATGGACACTGTTGTTTGATACTAGAAAATAAGTAACTATTTAAAAACCTACTGCCTGTAAGGGCAGGCGGTTGGCTCTAGTGTAAGGAACCTCCAAACAATATGCACCATATCTAGGATTACCGTTTGTGCCTGTTCACATACATGTAGTGCCTCATCAGTGCCTGTTCATGTTTAGCCCAGGCAGTAGCATTACATTTGTAGTGATATTATCACAATCCACTGTTATCTTTGTAGATAGATCTAGTCAGTGCTTTAAGCAGAAAAAGGGAAATTGTTTTTTTTACTTTTATCATTTCTGAATTAAATAAAAAAGGTGGAAAGTTTTTATTAATTTTTGCTTACGCACGTCCGGGGCACCGTATAGCTGATACAAATATGGGTTGTCTATATAATATATATCGACGGTTGAAAGGCTTATTGGTCTAAGCGAATTTTTTTGCAATATTGAGTTATATACATATTCGGAATCAGCAAATTTTTCTTCATCGTGTGAGTCAAGATTCAATTTTTTATGACTACTTTTTTGACGCTTAGCACCTACTGCAAAACAGGCCTCATTTCTAAGCTTATTGGTCTAAAGAACAATAAATTAGACAAATTTAAGGACTCGATGACTTAAGGCCCCAGTCTAGCAAAATTTTGCAGTTGTCAAATTATTAGCTGATTTTCGCAACGATTTTTTAAGCAACGTAAGGATATAGTGTCATATATTCTTATTTCAATAGAATATATGTTATATTGGCTTTATCTACGTATTTTTTTCACGTTCCTCTGGTTAGATTATGTTATATAAATCAGACGTCAAAGATAGCGCTGTCGCGACCAACGCCATTTAGAGTCATGTTTGTGCACGTTAATCGGGGTAATCAAGAATAAATTCCAAAATCTATTCAGCGCAAAATTATTATTAAGATAGTCGTCTTCAAAATGCGCTGAATAGATTTTTAAAATTATTTATCGTTTTCTTAATCCGAGTGTCATAACATCGTCCAATTTTCCTGTTTTTGGTCCCAAAACAAACGGTTTTTTTCATAATAAAAACTAAAAATATTGATGAAATCATTTGATCATTTTAACGTGTATTAAATGACACAACCAATTTAAAAAAAATGTGTACCTTCTTCACAAATATTTTTTATAGTGTTTTCAACAGGCACGGTTTATAAACGAAAATCGCAAGCCAATTTCTTCAGAGGCGGCCAGTCGGTCGTAGCGGTTGGACGTGGATTCTATGTAAAATTCAAATTTGTACCTCTCGCTCTAAATTTTGCTCTCTCTCTAACCATGCTGGCTTACTATCGGGCATTGAAACTTGCTCTACTTCATTATTTTTATGTCAATTTATCAGAAATTATTTCCGACGCGCGTTTTCCGATCACGCGCGTTTTTATTCCACAAGCAGTTTAATCGATCGTTTGTTTTAAAAAATGCGGTGTGTTTAGGCATTTATGGGACACCTAAACGCTTGGATGTCCGTCTAACTTTATGGTCCCGATTCTTCTGTCCCTAGTTAACACCTGGGTACAGAAAAAACTCAACGCCATTTTTTACATTAATAACAGTCGTAGACTGTTTTGTTAGCAGTAAAGTTCGATAGTAACAAGTCTGTTACTATGGTTCATTAACTTGTTACCACTAGGTAACAAGTTTGTTACTAAGGTCCGTTAACTTGTTATCACTAGGAAACAAGTTCGTTACTATGCTCCGTTAATTTGTTACCACTAGGTAACAAGTTTGTCCGAAACCCTAAAATTTACCTATGACCCTCCCCGGTTTGAATCACACAAATTGAATAATTACTATCCTAATATAATTATAATTATCAGCCAAAAGAAGTCAATTACTGTGCATGTGGAACAAAGGCCAATCCCATAGACTTCCACAAGGACTGGTTATATGCCGCCTGCATCCAACGACTCCCAGCGACCTTCATCATCATTGAGAACCCACTCCTGTGTTCTCAATGATGATGAAGTCCTGTGTGTTTGGTTTCCGTACTTAGTCCTGCAGTGGGCCATTGTCCCAGCTACCTTTATCAGGTCATTAGACAATAGTTAGAAAGGGAGAAAGACATAGTTTAAAAGTGAGTGTGAAAAGTACTGAAAAGTTGTGCAGTGACCGCTTATCTACGATATATGGACATATTATGATGCGTAGAAGTAGAGAGCCTACAAAACAGGTTTTGAGCATAATGTGGATGGATATAGTAGAAGAGAAAAACCAAAGAAAAGATGAATAGACAGTGTGAGAATGACGACAATGTATGTAAGAAACAAACACTGCGCCGACCCCAAGTGAAGGTGAGGTGAACAGATCGGTTTACAGGGCACACCAACGTAGATGTTGGTGTGCGTAAACTCAACGCGTTATTACTTCGCCTATTTACTAGTGTTAGCTTTATAATAACCCGTTGTCCACGCACACACTTGCAATTTCTTGTTGCTTCACATTATATATGAAACAAAGAATATGAAGCATAAATTCAAAGGTATTATCAACTGATACCATGGCATAGGTGTATATGCAAGCAGCTGGTGTGACATTAGTCTTATGATCAAATCACTAACCGGCGGCCCGGCGCTAACTTTTTGCATTATTATCTTTTTTTTTTCGTTTTGTTGAATTTTTATTTTTGTTATTTAACCTGATAATAAGAACATTATTCCAGAAAAAAATATATATGGAAGAAAATATTAAACAATGTGTAATATGATAACAACAATATTTATTGACATGGTTTTTTTAAATTATAAATACAAATTATAAAGTATGGTTCATGACAAAATATTATAAGTGGGACAAGAATTCACTTTGTTTTTCATATTCAAGAGGGTAATTTATTTATTAATGATATGAATAAACATGTTAGTAAGTTAGATAATAAGATACTGGCGATCCTAAATTGTAATCTCACTAACAATAACGTCAATCATGTAATACAAATTACCCCCTGATATTTTTAATAGCCGATTGGTGCGCCATCACTATCTATTACTTGTTGCAAACGTGTCCTCATGCTAGCAACCATATTCCAGCACAAAACCTGCACTAATTTACCGGGACCCATTGATGACATCCATCCCCAATAACCCAACGTAATGCGGCCACTAGACCTGCATGGAATAATATTTTTTTTGTTATAGCGTTCACCATCTTTTCGCCATAATATTTTACGACCGTCCTTGTCCGACTTAAAACATTTTTCATCGCTAAATATAACTATATTATTGCACCAATCAAAATCCAAATATTCTCTTGCGAAGCGAACCCGGTTTTGCATGTGAATATCAGACAGTAATATTTTCTTGGCTGGCCTACGACATTTCACACCAGCTGCACGCAAGTGGTTCCGCACAGTTTGTAACGTCACGTCATGTTTAGTCGCCGTGAAACGAGTAGTGAGGAAGGGCTCAGCCAAATGCGTAGCAACTATATCACGGTGCCATGCATTGGTATCTGTATATGCAAATCCAGCCTTTGGTCCCGGTCGGCAAGGATCAATGCTTCCCGAATCTGCATAACGATGGACCCACAATTGCACAGTTCTTCTCTGTGAACAATAATTAAATATTGTTACATAACACATCAATAAACAAGATGTGTATTATTGAAACATAATAAACTTCTAAACGTAATAATAATATTTTGTTACTCACCGATATCTTTAAACGCCTCTCAATTTCACTAATTGAAACGTTTTGCTCATGCAAAATAATTATCTCAGCTCTTAAAAGTGTAGTTAAGTGATTCATATTGATTCACAAATAATAGCACTTCTCAAAATACGCAGGGTATAATGTCTAAAAACGTAACAAAAGCTCGATGTCAATAGCATTATGACGATGAAATTAAACTACTAACATATTATGATTTGTCATTTTTAGAGGGTAGACCATTAATATAATCCAAACCAAATATAAAGAAGACTTGCTAATACTATACAATGAATTGAACAAACAAATGTAAAATATTTTTTAAAACATACAAAAAGTTGAGCCGTTGGTAATAAGATTCGATCTTACGGTGCCGGCGACAAGAAGTATTGTTCGCACGCTCAACTAATGCGCCACAGTGGAGTCTGATTCATTAGCTAAATTTATGCATCATATTCCCTGCAACTTTAAAATGACAAGAAATTGCCAATGTTGTGCGTGGACAACGGGTTATTGTAAAGCTAACACTAGTAAATAGGCGAAGTAATGAACGCATTGAGTTTACGCACACCAACATCTACGTTGGTGTGCCCTGTAAACCGATCTGTTTTGTTTTGTGTACATACACGAGGTAGATGGACATGTGATATACTGGCTGGATGTAAACGATTGCAGGGCCGATCACCCCCCGATTGTCGGTTGATATGGCAGTGGCGTAATAGAGAAGAGGCTCTGACTCAGCAGTGGGTTTTACCGGCGGTATAGATAGATAGATAGATAGATAGATCAGTATAATATGTATAGATAACCGTTGCACGCGGTACAAATTTGTAACAGAATTACAAAACTAATCTGTGGAGGGATTTACAAATACAATAAGAGCTGGAGTGAGCCGTGGGCTAGTCATTTTGTTGCTGAGCTATAAGCTCAACGGCTCAAACCCGTGTGATCTGATTCATCTAGCTCATTGAAAGCTGAGTTTACACACCTCTGATGATATCCAGACGGCTATAGCAGCGGCTATGGAAGTGTATTCTATGTCAAATTCTAACTTCTCGCTCTGAATTTTGCTCTTCCTCCAACCAGTTTTCACTTATTTCCTTTGTTTTTTTTTATACCACTAAGGTGGCAAACAAGCATACTGCCCGCCTGATGGTAAGCGGTTACCGTAGCCTATGGACGCTTGCAACACCAGAGGTATCACTCGCGCGTTGCCGACCCGAAAAACTTCTTACGAGGTTTATGGAGAATTCACTGCGCCGACAGTTTGAGGGAATATACCTCTTGCTGCCAGCGCAGCGCATCTTTAGAAGGAGCTCTGGCGACCTTACTCACTGCAGGAACACAACACACAATAAAGTGTGTTATTTGGCTGCAGTTTTCTGTAAGGTGGAGGTACTTCCCCAGGTGGGCTGCTCCAGATTTGAGCCATAAATGGCTGTGCTCTACCTCTCTCAGAAGGTATATTATTTCTTGATGTACAAGATCAAGAAATAAAACACAAAGGTCTACTCCAAAGCAAACTATCTCCTGTAACTTGACCTTATAGTAAATCAACCTCCTTCTTTTTCATGTCTGTTAAAACGAAATTAAAACCTCGACTAAAAATATCTACTGCTCCATAAACCATAAAGTACTTAAATTATTTGAAAAGACAGATATTTTTTTCAGACTTTCAGGGTATAATCCCACAGGCCACAGTAGTGTTGTTAATTATAATTAAATAGAAATATTTTATTTTGTAAAGTAGAGCAACTTTCATTTCGTAGCACTGCTCCACACTTAGTAATTTACGTATCACAGGATGATACAGAGGGTGCTTCGCGGGGTTCGTGCCCGCGAACTGTCAATATACTGAATTCGTATGTTATGCACAGCTAGACTGGGGCCTTAAGCTATTTTGATTTTTCGAACTTTTATAACATGTGTTGATTAAGGCATTTGGCTTTTTCGCCATGGTTCTGGTTTTGTCGTTTGGCATGTTTTGCTTTAAACCAAAGCAATAAGCTATGTCATTTGGCCCACTACATTAAAAAACTGTGTCGCTTGATCCATTTTGCATTAAGTTATACTTATTCATTAACTCAAAAATAATAATTAACCTCAAAAATATGTTATGGACGTGGCTGAATTATGATGGCCAAAGCATCAATATCTACTATAATCTAAGGGTTCATTTTGTTTCATCCTGCAGGCCGTCTAATGGGCATCTGCATCAAACTGCTTCACTCTGGTGCGACACCATCATGTTGCTTATATGCTCATTGGGTTTATTCAACTGTCAGTTGACTTGGCGCTCAATTCATTTTCTCTCGTAATATTTTATTCTAGGTCGTTGCTTGAGCCTGTTTACTTTCAGCTCTTTATTTACGGTAGGCATTTGAACCATTTTGCCTTTCTCAAAAAACAACTAAATTGAATGCATTTTGAGCTAACCAACATAAATTTTCTAAAATAATCCACAATTTTGAACAGTAATAACTTAAAAGAATTCCTTACTTAATTAGGGATATACTGTATGTATTATGGATACAGTATGTATTAAATAAACAAAAGTCTATAAAATAGTTCTTTTTGTATGAATTAAATACAAAAAAAATAACTTTGAACCGTCCTCCTGCAAGTTTTACAAAAGTCGCTTATATCAATTAGCCTTTCAACCGTCGATATATATTCCTCCTCATCAATTTCGATGGCGGCGACCCTGACTAGTTAAATTATTATTATTATTTTATAAATACATTTTGAAACTACTTAATCTAATAACATTATAATTATATACAAGGTGGAAGTGACATCGCGCACAAACGTAGTGACAAGGTTTCACTCAAGGTCAAAAATAAAATTACCTAGGTCATTCATGTAGAAAATGATCAGTTATTATTACAGATATTGTCTTTTTGAGCACGAAGTGTATTGCTAAAAACCGATTATAACGCTCCGCGGTGAATGTTATCGCGCACGCGATCCGAAATAAATGAAATAATGATTCTTTAATTGTAAATCTAATTTGGGTACATAGAAATAATGATTTTTTACACATTCAAGTAATAAAGACTGCAGAAAAAATTGAAAAATGGATGAAAAAAGTTACGGAAAATTTCAACGCGGGGGGGTCCAGAATCATGTACTGAACTCATGGTATTCGGATGTGCGTCGATGTCCCTTCCACCTTGTATATATTATGTTTTTATTATTTTCTATCATGACCCCTAATATGTCTATATAAATGTTGCTGACAGCACTTTAGGGTGGGCAATGTGGAAGCGGAATTCTACATGTGTGTGTGTATCCCACTTGAGTTTGGAAGCTTTGGGCGACATCAGTGATCCCAATTTTTGAGCATAGTATACAACTATACAGTTTCAAATCCATTCAGTCAATTAACTAACCAGAATAGTATGCTCCGTTAGTCTCACTGTCAAGCCGTGAGTTGGAACTTATATAATATTTACTAAAAATATATAAATAATGATAATAGTACTATAAACTGTCAAGTAATATTAATAACATTCATATAAGAAATATTAAAACTTTATAAAATGAAAGCGTGGCGCCAGAAATTGAACCTCTCCCGCTCAGCACCGGCATGGTTTCCAATCTTAACTAATCGGGACCCCTGAGATCTGTCATAGGGAAGAACTTAAATCGTCAGTCCAGGTTGTCATACGATAATTTTGCTCTAAACATACACACATACTAACAAAGCAAGTTAAATAAAAGCTTGTAAAAAGATTCGACTTTAAGTTTAATAACCTATAGGTAACTTTTCATCAAGTTTTTAAAGTTAATGTAAAATCTTTTAAAATTTTAGACAAAGCTGTCTGCTACAACGGGCAACTTGTTGGGTCTTATGGCTGAAAATGGCCGCCTGGGAAAGTTGGAGGCAGTTATCAATGCATTCAAGATCATGATGGCTGCTCACCGTGGAGAGGTTACTTGCGAAGTAGTCACTGCCAAGCCCCTGGACCAGACTCAGAGGCAAAACTTGGAAACTGCCCTTAAGGTATATAATCTTCATTTTGTTTGTTTGTTAGGTTTTACTTATAAAATTATATTTTTATTCAGTTGAACAAGATAAGTTGTTTTTCATATGTAGTTAAAATTAACAGCCATCACCCATTGTGCTGGCTAGATACGGTCTATGGTCAAAAGACCATAAGCATCTAAATGTTCAAATTCGCTCAATTCGCGGTTTTGCGAATCTGCACATTGTGTGTGTGTGTGATCTGTGATGTTACACCACAGAATAAATAATAACAGAATGGCCACTCTCCGCCCGTCCCTAACGTCAGATACCTCAGGTAATTTGGGTAGATAGAAATAATGTTTTTATACACGTTCAAGTAACAAAAACTAGACAAAAATTTATATAAAAAGTTACGGAAAATTTCAACGTAGATTTCCAGAATCATGTACTGAACTCATGGTATTCGGATGTGCGTCGATGTCCCTTCTACCTTGTATATTATACATAATTTGCGATGACTGATGAGCACTAATAAAAAAAAAAACAAAAAGTATTACAATAAGTGAGATCCGAATCTATCCACCACACCGGTCTCCCATAAACAACATAGTTGTGTCCAATCCAGGATTCCCATTAGGAATTGTTTTAAGGTAAACGCCCCATTATTCGAACCGAACTAGTCGAACGGACGTACACTCTGATAAGGAACATCCATCCATATAGTGGGTGATCGGCCCCGAGGGCGGTGGCCTTCTACTCTCCCCTGCACTCTAAACGTTGCGAATATTGAGTCCAAACATTTTGAGGAATCGCACTTGAACAATCGAAGAAAGTCTTTGTTTGATGCTAAGTTCTTTCAGGATAGAAACGTTAGTACGTTAGTCCATTTTATCCTCAGCAGGTGTCTCGATCACCACATATCTAAGGCGTCAATTTTATTACGGCTTTTTGATGGAACGATTTAATTTAAAAAAGAAAATTGGAAATATCAAGCACCTTCAACACCTTCTTTTCGGTTATGCGGCTTTCATATTATCTTCTCATATTTTCATGAGCTTTTCTACCGCTGATCGTGTTACAACACATCGTCTTTTAATTTGTTCTTCTCAACTCCCTGTATTTGTAGTAGATCCCAGTTATAGCCGTGGACAACTTCGCAGTTAGCTATGCTGTGTAAGTCCGGTCGATTCTACGATCCATCCATCCATGTCTTTTTGGCAGTACAATTATGTACTTAAAATAAGTGCATTAATTATTGAGCTCCTCCATCTAGTTCCAATCATGACGTAATCAATTTGGTTACGATATTTGCCGTCTGGGCTGGTCCAAACATAGAGGCTTCTTTGGTGGCGTTTAAAGATGGTGTTAGGGTGGGATTGTTATCGGCTACAAATTGTATAAGGCGCTCGCGTGTGTCCAGACCATATATTCATACTATGTTTCTCAGGATTCACTTTTGTACTGCCCACCTTCTCTCGGTAGGACTTGTGCCATTCAGGTTTGGTCTCTACACTGGTATTATATTTATTGTTACAGGTGAGGCATACATTTTTATAGATATCAATTAACAGTGTAAACGAGTGATACCCCTGGTGTTGCAAACAACCATACGTTATGATAACCGCTTACCATCAGGCGGGCCGTATGCTTGTTTGCCACCTGTGGTATAAAAAAAAAGGTAGATGAATGTTTATGTCGCCACTAACTCGGTCGCCTGAGCCTCGTTAGTTATGTAGGAAGTACCACGGAAGCCGTTTGATGTCGCTGCCGTCCGGCGCGTGCCCGTGGGGTTGACATATGGGATGGTACAGAAATGTTGTTTAGCTTTTCCCTCCTTACTTCCCGTTAGCTTTATAATGAACCCTTAAATGGTACGGCGAGCATAAATATACCCGTCTTGCCTCAAGAGTATTTTATAGTTAAACTACTGACACGCGCGCAGAGTCGCATGCATTTCCCGAAGATTAAAAAAATCTCATGTAATCTTCATACCAACAGTAGCGCCACATATCGGGTCCAAACCACCTAGGAACCCATTAAAATATACATACTAAATTTCAACCAAATCAATCCAGCGTTTTAGGAGTTAGGTGAGAAATAAACATACAGAATAATTATTTTTAAATAGGCAATTTTGATTCCAAGTTATTTTTAATGAAGGAAAAAGTCGGCTGGCGGGCAGGATTCGAACCTGCGTCTTCTGGTTCGGTACACCAGACGCTTTTGCCGCTAAGCTACCGCGAGCCCCGCTAGCCAATCGAAATCTTCCTTTCACATTCTAAACTTTCGTCTTAAGGTAACATAGTTAGTTCAATATCGTAACGATCGTTACGTTAGTTAAGTTCGTCGTGTCGGGTAATTACGAAACATCTATTGTGAATGCTTCACAACCGACACGATTAACTTTACAGGTAGTGCGATGTCGTATGATGCCACCTTACCTATTAACTATATTTTGTATTTTTTCAAGCATTTACCATGATATTAATACTCATTAAAAATAACTTGAAATCTTAGCTCTAAGAAAGGTATTGTTTGGTCACAGCATCACTAATAGTACCTACTTCTTACAGTTCAGAATGGTCACTCTCTGCCTCCCCCTGAATTTATATACCTCGCCACACTCCCTACTTTGTTGAAGTGTTTGTTGTTTTAATAAACGAGGAAACAAAAGAACCCCCACAGAACAGAAAAAGCAGTGGAAGCAGCATGATGTCAATTTATTATGATAACCAGATGTGAGTTTGAATAATAATGCAGGAATTAGTGTGTGTAATTTAATTACACATATTATTGTAATTATTTTCGATCGTCGCTGAAAGGCTTAGCAACTTATGTGGCAGCACAAAGCTGATAGAGTGGATCCACATTGCAAAACGCAGTGTTATAAGCAGACGGCACATCGCATCAATCAGGGAAAGCCTTTGTCCAGCAGTCGACGCACACTTGGACCCTTTCATACAACGTAATACTCAAAACACGAGTTTAATTAAAAATGAAGGTATTTAAAAAAAATAACTTTGTACATACTTCAAGCCGGACAATAAGATTGGCGAGAACTATACTTATGCCTATTTTATTATTGTTTTTATGAACCTCAACGTTTACTACTTACTTTTGGATTAATAGATAATTATACGTGTCATACTCTGCAGCAGAGCCACCTTTAAAAACTGATCAATTATATCTTAAAATGATGTACGTCAAACGTACATAATGTACGTATATCCGATTTTGCTGTACGTACAATAAGTAACGATAAAATAGACATTTAATGTGGAGAGTATGCTCCCCAGCAAAGCCACCTAGTACATGTACTCAGGAAAGAAAAACGCTACTGTTTTTTTGATGAAAACTGTTGTACGAATAGTGTTCAATGTGTACGTGTTAAAAAATATCATTATTATCCTCTCGTTTTTACTAAAATATTCGTAGAAAACGCCTAGTTATTTTGTGTCAGCAAAATGTTTTGGCACTTTGATTAGGCGCGCAATACAATACAATATTCAACATATTTTTAACCGACTTCAAAAAAGGAGGAGGTTCTCATTTTGACATGTATACACATTACATACATACAGGTTAAACTGAGAACCTGTATATATGTTTGTCGGCGAATATCTTGCGTTTGGCTGAACCGATTTTGATGCAGTTTTTGCGACGGACTCGATTACGGACGGTCCAATGACTCTTTTGAGACGACAGTACCATCTGGTAACACTAAATGAAACTAACTACACAGACGGGATAGGACGAGAGTTACACTTTTAGAGTGAAAGCGCGTGAACCCCAGACCTTCGTTATATGTTCGTCATATATTTGTTTATAAAAGCTGAAAGTTTGTCAGTGCATGCTGCCACCACAGGTAAGAACGATGAACCATTATGAAGTTTGAGGTACCGTGGCTTTAGCAGGTAAACGTACTAAAGATGTGTAAAATACCGATCTTAATTCATCAAATATTGAGTTGCGATTTTTTTTTATTTACCTTCAGAATATTATAAATTATAAATATGATCGTCATTCATTGCTAGACACAATCTCGTGGAAACTCCGTGCCATTGAACACTCAAAAAGGGATTTGACACCATCTCTCTCCCCATCCTCGTGCAAAAAATGGGTATTAGGGATAATCAACTGGCACTGTTAAAAAGATACATATATGACCGTAAACAGAGGGTCAAACTGGATAATTACCAAAGCGATGACAAAAAACGTGTCATGCAAAGTCCCTCAGGCGAGTGTTAGGTTCTAGCCTCTTCCTCATAAATGTAAATTAATGTCCTCTGTAACATACGCCAGAAACACGCACAAGATTTTTCTTATGCTGATAATACAGTCATTGTCTTTACTGGGTCTTCTTGGGATAATAATAAAAACTATACCTTCTGCAATGGGCATGGTTATCAAAGTGGTTGAAATACAACCTTCTTACACAAAATACAACTAAAACATACTTCATATGCCTTAGTATTTATAATAATTTGCAACATAGTCAACATTTTAAAATATAAATTCATGAATGCAACTGTAGTTCCTAGTAGGTAAATGAAACGGTAGGCACTAGTTATATCTTTGTGCCAATTTCAGGTTACAAACAGCTTTTTGTAGTTTAAATGAAATTTCAAAAAAAAAACATAAAAACTACGATTAAAAATAATATATCGAATATTTGTATTGTATTGCGCGCCTTATCAAAATGCTACAAAACATTTTGCTGACACAAAATAACGGCGCTTTCTACGAATATTTTAGTAAAGTTAAATAAATAAAACGAGAGGATAATAATGAAATTTTTTAACACGTACACATTGAACACTATTCGTACATCAGTTTTCATCAAAAAACAGTAGCGTTTTTCTTTCCGGAGTACATGTACTAGGTGGCTCTGCTGGGGAGCATACTCTCCACATTAAATGTCTATTTTATCGTTACTTATTGCACGTACAGCGATATCGGATATACGTACATTATGTACGTTTGACGTAGGTACATCATTTTATGATATAATTGATCAATTTCTAAAAGGTGGCTCTGCTGCAGAGTAGAACAAAATTATACCTATGTGCATTATGCCTAGTTGCAGCCATGATGCACTTCAATAATGGGACGATTAAGTGCCTACTTGAAAACAATACCACTGCAAACTCTCGAACGTTATTGGATTACTTATGTGGGTATAAACTTTGAGCTGATGCACTGGATGGTCAGCATATAGCAGTTACTGATTCAGCATTTGTAAAAAAGATGTAATAATATGTTCTTAGGATTGCCCTTACTAGTTTATTTTTTTAAATACTTACCTTCATTTTGGAAATTGTATTTTGAGCATTACGTTGTATGAATGGGGCCACTATGCGACGTCTGATGTATGATTATTGATTACCTCACTAGTCCAAGTTTTTGAAAGTATCTACCTAAAAATTTTGAGATTAGGTAGGTATGCGCTGCAGTGAGTTCTGTCTTTATTTAAATACAACCTTATTTTGTGGACAAACTGCATGGAACACTTACCTATATTAAATTATTAACTCAATTCGACAATATGTATGAAACAACAGATTTTAGATCTCTTATTTTTTACGGTAGGTAATTATAAAATAAATGTAGGATGTCTGTATTTACACTGAATTTGTACACTCCCAAGTTGGTAGTGATTAAAAATATTATTCGTATAAATATTATAATTATACGTTAAATCAAAACAGTCTTTATTGTAATTTTCAGAAATTCCTGAAACCCAATGAAAATCTTCAGCTCACAGCTAAGGTCGATCCGTCATTGATTGGTGGTATGGTTGTTTCTATTGGTGATAAGTATGTAGATATGAGTGTTTCCAGCAAAGTAAAGAAGTATACTGAACTTATCAGTACTGCTGTTTAAATCAGAAGAAATGATATGTAAATCTTTAGTAACCAATAAAAATATTTAAATCAGTTATACATTAGAAATATTTGTTTTATTTACTTCGCCCATTCTCGTTATAGTACAGGTGATTTCAGTCTGATTAAAATTGTTCACGCGATGGTAATGGGCATTCCGTTCAAAAATACAAAAAATTCTGGACGCGATAATAAAGTACTTGTATTAAATTTTTTCTTTTCAATCTGTGACGTTAAGGTGTTGATACACTCATCAAATTGATATTTTAACGATGTACCTTCTTTTAACCTTTGTTTTAGAATAGTCTCTGTCCTTTTAGGATAACTAAGTTTTATTAAATTATCTTTAATAGATTTTAATTGTTCATATAAAGATTTGAGCTCATTTGCCATTACCAATCAAAATAAGGAAAAACAATTATACAATTATTCTATAATTACATGATAATGGGTCATCATAAAACTAAGAAATACAAAAGATATAAATTCGTCCAATAACCGTGATTTTTTTTTTTTACGATCGAACACATCTCACTCCACTCATCACTGATTATAACTTTGATCACTTACTGCGGTTTCTGTATTCTGTTACCCGCCTCCTGGCGAGCCTCCTGACGCGCCTCCTGACGCGCCTCCTGGCGTAGCTGCTGGTGGCACTCGTAACAGACACGAGCCTGCGGGTTCGGTCGACGAAAAGAACGTGTCAGGTTTTGCGCGAAAACCTCATTCCTTATCCATGCGTAATGACAGTTTCGGTATAGTTTATACAACGCGTAAAGTCCGGCGATTCCGAGTAGGGTACAAATGGTGAACATGACAATACTAATGTTTGATAAGAGGTACTCCTGCATAGACGCTGAATTTGAACCACCCGATGCACTTTGGGAAATAAAAACGTCCCCTTTTTCTATGTTGGATCGGCACATTTTATCGGAATTAAAGTCACTTTAGACGACAAAATAAAATCACTCGTATCTACTATAGTAGATGAACTATAGTTCATTAACGTCTTTGTTTCACCATTTTTGTTACGCGACCGAACTCGATGACCCGACCCGTTGGAATGACACGACTAGTCAGGTTCAACGATTGTAATATATTGTATCACATCTTACGAACTAAGTGTTTATATATAGGGCAGAGGCATGACGTCACACACCACACGACCTCGGCCTCCGTGCCTCGGAAAGCTACGTGCTCTCGTCCGCCGTCGGTCCATAACCCGGAAATTGGGTTGCGAAGATCTCTCGTGTAGAACTATATTAAGGTGTTCCCTCGCTTGAAGCTGTGGAGGGACGAGGTGTGATGTCCCTCCATCCAAAGGGAGGATCCTCCGACGAGGCGGGTGTTATGCCTGGCGGGCCACTGCCCGACGGTTGATGTCGGGGCGGTTGTATATATACAAGTTGCTCGGTAAACTTCACTTGCGCGATTCAGGATTCATTGCTTCGTTCGTACAAGTTCTTATGTAGCTCGATAGATGTCGCTACAAAGCATTCGCCTGTACTGTAGTAAGAGCTGAGCATTACATCAGTGAGGGAGGAGAGAACCAAGCATTACAGGGCTCAAATTGTGATGTTACTGATTCAAGCATTACATTTATGAGGGAGAACTAAATGCTCTACCAATTGAAATAGAGAGAACTATCATCAGAGTGGGTGGCATCAGAATGTGAATATACCTATTTAGATGTGTCATATTAGGGGCCTATTTTTCAATTGGTTCCCATTTAAATAAAACAGCACAATTTTATTATAATGGAACAAAAAATTTATTACATAATGCACATAATTAGTGCACTGCCAAATTGGATATACTTATAACAAAAATAATACTCTCACAGTAATCATAACACTAAGTTATATTTCTCTAGAATTAACAAGAATATTTTATGAGATCATTTTTGGGAGATCTTTTAGTTGGACATTGTATTAATTAGGTAAGCATTATGAGCAAAATTTATCCCTCCGTTGGGGCCGTTTCTCCTCTGAGAAGCGCATTTTCGGCTTCCAGTTCCGCAATGCGAGCCCTTGCAGCCTCCAGTTCATCATCTCCACCATCAGTGCCTAAATGTTTTCGAACATATTCTAGGGCGTCTTCAGGCTTATCGGGTTCTTCATATAAGCTAACAAGAACTTTTGTTAAGGCATCCATAACACCAGCCCGCTCAAGGTATCTTCTGAACTCTTCTCTTTTGGAATCAATAGGCTGAAAATGTTACAGAACAATATGTGAATGATATAATAAATTATGTTCGGCCTCGGAGAAATCATATTTTGGTTCTATAAGGTGCAAGTTTTTCGTAAACCCTCTTATAACCGCAATCAATTAATATTTAGAACAAACTAGGTTCAAAAAATTGTTTTATGCACTAGAAACATTTTGATTTTACACAATTTCATTGAGAATTAAGAATAATATATCAATATCATACTTACTTTATAAGAAGACATAACTGAATATTACCGAAATGGAACTTGATAATACAATACAATTATTTCGAATTCTCTTACGAATCGTGAAATGTTTGACAAGTGACAAGTGACAAGGGACAACCAGTGACAACTAAACAAAGAGCTAATGTCTATGCAACTAAACGACTTCAATAGTTTTCATTTTCGGCTTGGGTGGCAACTCGACCACATGAAACTCGGCCAATGGTCGAGTAGCCACTTTTTGAAAAGATTAGGCGTCGAATCGGCCATTCGACTACCAAAAATCTCGGCCAATAGTCGAAAGGACACCTTTTAAAACTGTTGGTGGTCGAGTCGACCAAAAGCTGGAATTTATCAAATAACTAAATAAAATGTAGGTAATAATCAAAATTTAGATGTATTCCAGGAATAGCAATGATCCGAAAAGCAATTGACGTATTCCACGAATGGTAATTATCAATATTTTTGACTATTTTGGTCAATTGCGATTCGTGGACTATATTTTTATATAACATTTTATTCCACGAATGGCAATTTCATCATAGTAGCTACTAGTGATGTGGTTATCAATTTTAAATGTTAGTTGTCTTTTTTAAATTGGGGCATGATAGTTGAAGATAAACTTCGGCAATCGGACAGGAAGTACTAGGGTAGCATATGCTGTACGAAGATAGTACTTCGTTGCGTGGAGCCGTAGTGTATGATGATATTGACGTTCTGGGAGATTTCGGAATACCAGGCTACAGTCTACAGGGCATCTACTAGGGTTGCATGCATACTCGTATAAAAAGGAATGCTATATTATAAAGGCTGATTTAGTACAAGCACACTGTCCTTATTTTTTTTATTAAAATTTAAATAATAAACTCACTGGTGATTTTTATCGATATTTTTCATTTAATTACGACCTAAATAACATATTACACCACATCACTAGTAGATACCATGACGAAATTGCCATTCGTGGAATAAAATTATAGGCCACAAATAGCCATTGACCAAAATAGACAAAAAAATTGATAATTGCCATTCGTGGAATACGTCAATTACTTTTCGGATCATTACTATTCAAATCATTGCTATTCCTGGAATACATCTAAATTTTGATTATTACCTACATTTTATTTAGTTATTTGATAAATTCCACCTTTTGGTCGACTCGACCACCAACAGTTTTAAAAGGTGTCCTTTCGACCATTGGTCGAGATTTTTGGTAGTCGAATGGCCGATTCGACGCCTAATCTTTTCAAAAAGTGGCTACTCGACCATTGGCCGAGTTTCATGTGGTCGAGTTGCCACCCAAGCCTCATTTTCATACGCATTACAGTTCTCGCCAAACTTATTGTCCGGGTTAATAATAATAATAATAATAATAATAAGTTTATTTATTTTCTCTCAAAAAGTACACTTTTACAAATTATCATATTAAGTTTAGCATAAGTATTAACTTTTTGAGAGCTGGAGTCCGTACTAGGTTCGAAGCCTGTATGACAGATCTCCAGGCTCTCTTTACTCCTTATAACATTTAAATTTAAAACTGCTAACGTGGTAGTGTTACATAAATTGTACAACAAACGAAAAAAGGAAAATGTTTGGTAGATGTAAAATACTAACATTAGATACGTGTTTCATGTGTGTGTCAATGTCCATGTGCGTGCGCGCGCGCGCGCGTGTGGGAGTGTGTGTGTGTGTGTGAGTGTGTGTGTGTGTGTGTGTGTGTGTGTGTGTGTGTGTGTGTGTGTGTGTGTGTGTGTGTGTGTGTGTGTGTGTATTAATCAGCTGTGGGGTCTATAGTAGTGGGGCGATTATTTTTTCGGTCTCTTCATAGTCTAGTTTAATTAGCCAATCTGTTACAATTTTTTTGCAATCTGACAAGCAATTGGGATATATGTTTAAGATTTTATTAATTTTGTTATAAACATAGCCGCTGAGGAAACAAAAGCTGCGCTGAGCTAAGCTGGAGTTTACCAACGTTGGAGGGCAGGCATTATATTTTTGTCGTGAATTTTTTAATTTGTTGAGATTGTAGGGAGTTAAGGAATGAGTAACAAGGATCAGGTTTAGTAGGAATATTTTTCGAACCGAGAGCACATTGCAAGTTGCGTATAGTCTTATTGTTGGATACATGCGAGGCAGCTTCCATCCTACTTTCAAGACAGCTCTCTGGGCACGTTCCAGTTTCATAAGATGCGTTTTTGTGGATCCACCCCATGAGACTATACAGTACTGTATAAGAGATTGGGCAAGAGCTAAGTAAACCAACCTAAGGACCTTTACATCCGCAACGTGTCGGAGCCTCTTGAAGATAAATATTAATTTGCGCAATCTAGAGGTCAGTATGTCAATGTGATTGTGAAAAGAAAGCAAGTCATCTATAACTACTCCTAGATATTTGATATAGTTACAGCGACTGAGGAGAGGACAGTTACAGGTATTACTGAGAGGGATATTGCAAGAGTGAACTGACAGAGAATACGGGATTGAGGCAAGCTTACCAGAGCTTGATAATGAGAACGTCAAATACTTTGTTTTGTCGATATTAAGAGTGAGCAGATGATCAGTAAGCCAACGGGTGACCATATTTAGACCTGCTTGAGCAGAATCAAATACAGATTCCCAAGACGGCCCGTGAAATATGAGGGCAGTATCATCAGCATAGGTGAAAATGGACCCATTTAATAGGTTTAATTGACACAGATCATTTATATAAATGAGGAATAAGGTGGGGCCAATAATACTGCCCTGGGGCACGCCGTAAGAAATGGGTAGCTCATCGCTAGTCCATTCGCCTATTCTGAGGCACTGCCGTCTACCAGTTAGGTAGCTGTGAAAAAGGGAGAGCTGGGTACCTCTAATGCCGATTTTTTCGAGCTTTGCTATAAGTGTGGGGACAGAAATCGTGTCGAAGGCCTTTGCCAAATCTAAGAAGATTCCGAGTACTTTTAGTTTTTTGTCTAATTTTGTTACCACTTCATTAGTCAAATCTAAAACGGCGTTATTTGTTGAAATTCCGGATCGAAAACCATACTGACTAGCTGATAGAAGTTGATTTTTCTCTAAGTATTTTACTAATCTGTTATTTATCAATTTCTCTAGTAATTTAGATAAAGTTGGCAAAATAGAAATTGGTCTGTAGTTAGTCGCACGATCTCTATCTCCACCCTTATGAATAGGTTGAACTATCGCCAGTTTGAATGCATCTGGGAAGGTCCCAGTAGAAAAAGCTAGATTACACAGATATATAAGCGGGGGTATTAAAATATGTTTGAACTTTTTAAGGAAAGACCCAGGTAGATTATCCGACCCTACAGCGCAATCGCTTCTTAAGTTCATGATTAGATGATCCATTTCAGATTCATCGGTCTCATATATGACAAAAGTTTTATGATGTGAGGGAATATTTACTACTGGATCACGGGAAAGGGATGTAAGGGCTACCTTTTCAGCTATGGTACGTCCAATATTTACAAAATATGAGTTAGCTTCGTTCACTGAACGCTCAGGGTCATTAGATGATAATAGTTCAGAAGCTTGGATTTTTTGCTTAGCCGTATATGTAATAGTTTTTACGGTCTCCCACAGTTTTTTGCTGTTATTTTGTGCCTTATTTAATTGAGACTTATCAAAGTTTATTTTAGCCTTTTTAACTAGCATTGTACAGAAATTTCTGTATCTTTTAAAGGTTATTATTAATATTTCATCATTGGGTGATTTTTTAAGTTTTAAATGCAGATTGTCTCGGTTTCGCAGACACTTGAGGAGGCCAGGTGTCATCCACGGTTTCCTAATTCTTTTCCGGTAAGGTACTAATTTTAATATAGAATTTGAGACAATAATTGAGTTTAAGGTGTTAATGAAAAAGTTAGTGGCTTTGTTAACGTCATCAATACTATAAATTCGACTAAAATCTGTCTGGACTAGTACAGATTCAATTTTATCGTAGTCTAAGATGTTTTTTGTTTTTTTGGCAACACTGGACGAGTTGTTTGCACGTTCCAGGAATAGTAGAACCGTGTCGTGATCGGTAATGGATGTGTTTGCCACATAACAAGAAGCAGGTAGTTTAGTCTTTAAGACTACGTGGTCAATACAGGAATTGTTTTGACGCGTCGGAAGTATGTGTCCTGGTAGCATACCATGAGAGGCAACTAGGTTTAGGTAATCTTCTGAGCGCGAGTCACTGTTGTTATCTGAAATATCAATGTTGATATCGCCTGTCAGAATAATATTTTTATAGGACGACACTGTCTTAAGAAGTTCGTTTAAGGAGTCCAGAAACCCAGACACATCACGGGTGGCAGGTGGTCGGTATATTGCGATCACAGCTGTCTCTTTATTGATAATTAATAGTAGACAGTTCGCGTCGTGTATGGGGGGCTCTGTTACGGTTATTTCATGATGACTGCGGCAATAAACAGTTACGCCTTCATTCTGGGTTCTATGCCGTGTGGTAGATGACGAAGTATAGCCTTGAATTGTAGGTAAGTGATAAGAGGTACGCAGCCAGCACTCGGTTAGAATAATTAAATCCCAAGAAGTACCACTACGTGCAAGCAGTGTGGTTAAGTTATCAAAATTTTTATTTATACTTCTGATATTTTGACAGACTAGTGTGAGTGCTTGTTTGTGAGATTTGTAAATTTGAGTACAATCCTCAATCTGGCAAATAGCCGAATCTGCCACCGAGACACGGTCAATGACTTTTTGAAGTTGGCACGAGCTAAAATCAACCCGGAGAATAAGTTTGGCGAGAACTTGTACACACAATCATTCGGACTCAGGGTTGGATTTGGGCACATTCAAAACGATAGTACAAAAAATTTAAAAGGATAGTATTTGTACAAAAATTATAGTAAACTATTATTTTGGATTAAAAGTTGTTAAAATGAATACCATTGTGTAAAATTTACCTCTTCCAAGTTTATTTGTTTACAATTACCACTTTGGTAATTGTAAACAAATAGCAAATGGATTGTAATGCCAGTTTGTGTCATATCTTAGTCTTAGTAAGGTTTATTACAACTACTGAATATTCTTTCACAAAGACAAGACTTTTCGAAGGGAACTTTAGGAGTGACCGAGTGAAGACTTGAAGTTATGTGATTTGTTTTCATTTTGTAATTATATGGTGTTTTAATGTAGGATTGGCATTTAATATGATCAGATCCCAGCGGTAGTACTTAAAACATGTGCGCCTGAGTTGTCTCCTGTGCTAACACGGTTATTCCGTCTCTCTCTGAAGACTAGTCGCCCAGATCCAGAGATGCGATTTATTTGAAATAAATACTTCTATTTGAAATACCCATTTTGTATTTTGCATTTAGATGCCTTTTATTAAAAAAACATTTTGTATTTTATTTGAAATACCTTTCGAGATGTGATTAAGTTTAGCCAACATTACCAGTCAAACAAAATGAAATGAACGAATGACACTTGTATTTCTTTTTTTCTTATTTGGTTAGAGTGCGCGCCTTATGCCAGACTAGTGTCAATGTCAAACAAAAACGACGAACATTTTCTATGGCTATGATATTCTTAATACCTAAAATAAATAAAAATATCTGAGATTTGGTCAAAAGGGATTTTATTTTGAAAATTACGTATTTAGCATTTGAAATACAAAACGCAAAACTATTTAGTATTTTGCATTTGAAATGGTAAATCTGAAAAGTATTTTGCATTTCGTATTTAAATGCTTTTTAATTCCCGACGCAAAAACGACGGGGACGGGGTGTTATAAGTTTGACGTGTTTGTGTGTGTGTGTGTGATTGTGTCTGTGGCATCGTAGCTCCCGAACGGATGAACCGATTTTGATTTTGTTTTTTTATTTGAAAGGTGAATTAGTCGGGAGTGTTCTTAGCTATGTTTGATGAAAATCGGTCCAAGATGGCCGCCCCCACAAAATATGGCAATATATACCCTCAATATGGGTGTCGAATGAAAGGGCTTAACTAGGAGAATACTATACACTATGATAAATTTCAAATCCAAGATGGCCGCCCCAACAAAATGGCAAATTACATATCGTGTCGGGGGTTTCCTAAATTTTTAATTTATTTATAACCATTTTGTAAATCTCTGCCTAGATCATGGAAGCTTGCCAATATTCAGCCTATACCTAAAAAGGGTAGCTGTGCGGAGTGCGGACCCGTTGAACTACAGGCCCTTCACAATCACTTCCATACTCTGTAAATAGTACGTCCCATAGATATATAATACATATATCTATGGGTGGTCTAGGCTAGAGACGTACCTTACGTAACCCATAGACGTAAACACAATCATCCTCGAAACGATTAAATATGTTATCGATTAGTTTCACTTATAATCGATTCATTTTTGTGTATATAACATAATTATTTAACGAAATATATTGACTAATATAGTGAACTTTATCGTTAATAATTTAGCTTTTGCCTATATTAAAAAAAATGATTCATAAAATAATGTTTTTGCAGTTCAATAACATGATTTACTTAAATTACAGTGATTTATTAACTACTTGAGTAACGGCCGTTTAAGAAAATTTATACCCATGTTTTACAATTGAATAGAAACATATAATTTATTTTTATTTTATTTTTATATTTTATTTATTACTTATTTCTATCAATTTGAATCATAATCGTTTAAACAACACCTACAAGAATGCACATTGCACATCCCTTTTTGTTAAGTTCAAAAGCTTCGTGCTTTTTCGGCAATACTCTGGTACGAGGTATTATATCTCAGTCACACTTTTGGTGTTCGTGTCGCAATCCCTGTCTCGACCACACTCGGTAACAAAAGTTTTCGTCGTTTTATTTAGTTGTGTTTTTTGTTCGTTGTTAAATGTAATTGTTGTCTTATTTGTTGTTGTGTGTTTTTGTTAAGTGTTTTTAAGTTTATTTTGTTATTTGCGTCAGTCCTTATTATGTATTAGATATTTTCTGTTCGAATGTTTGTTTATCTGGTAATAACCGTGTTCTTCACGAGTGTACCTGCGCGGAAGTTCGCAGAGCCTGGTTCAGACTCGCCAAGTTATATCGGACGTACTGTAATCATCTGTGCATGGTGTGTTCTCTTAGAACAAATCTACTAGAGTCGTTTTCCTAGCGCCACCTAGCGTTGATAGTTAAAACACCTGAGAACAAATGGTTGACAATGTTGCTATTCCTAAAAACCATATTAGTTTATAAAATAATAATATATTTATTATCTTCATAGGCTATTTTAAAATAAAGTAATCACGGGGGAATACAACATTTTATTTATTGTTAACAAAACGATGGTGATAGTAATAAATTAGGCTTAATTTAATAAATTTCTAAATATATTTCAGCTTATTTCATTACGGCAACATTATGTTGAATAAGAAATAGGGATGCCGGAAATTCAAAAAGTATCGATATATAATATATCGTATCGATATTAAAAAAAAAATATCAATATCAATATATTGATATTTTTATATTTTAATTTGTTTTATATCAATATATTGCTGGATTATTGTTGGGCCAAAGAATAAGCATTGCCATTTAACGTGGCAATGCTGCCAGTCTTCTGGGACCGTTACCAGATGACAGCGATGAGAAGTACTTTGACACCTAGGTGCGGAAATTTTGGTTTTTATTTTTATTTATTATTTTTCTATTGAATTTGTACATTATGTAAATATATATAAAGTATTAAGTAATCTAAAAATATCAATATTGATATTATCAAAAAATATCGATATATCGGCCAACTTGGCCAACCAAATTCTAAAACAGCCCAAAAAAAAGGTAATTTGTAATCTATTAACTTAAAAATGTTTATTGGTCTGAAAAAAATATCGATTTTGATACCTTTTCGATACTTGGAATTTTATATCGGTACATCAATATATCGGAATATTAAATATCGTAAAAAAATATCGATTCATTGAAAAAATAATATCGATATTTCTATTCTCTATTTTTCAAGTTTCAACATCCCTAGTAAGAAAGATGGCGGCGGTGTGTTGAATGTTTTGATGTGTATGAGCATTTTTTCGTTTTTTAAAATGAATATGTTTTGTATTTTCTTCCTTTTCCCTCGTAGGAGTTGTTCGGCATTTATTAAGAATCGTATGAGATATGTTCTATGCAAAACATATCTCTAACGATTCTATAATATCATACAAGACTTAGAAAATATTAACATAAGTATCTATAACTATACATATCTATCTATATATCAAGCGATTTGGAATTTCAACCATGAGCACCAGGTGGAGCCACTTTCTAAGGTAAAAGTTTTTCCTTCAAGATACCCATCTATATCCAATATAACCAGTGTTGGATTCCGTAGTATTATAATACTATTTGTACCATTATTTGATAGTGTGTAGTATGTAGTATCGTAATGCCACTATACTACGCGAAAATACCATAATTTTGATGTCGACCGATTTGTATTAAGTGAGCCCTTTTACTTATTAACATTTACCCTAAAATGTCGGGAATTTCTGTATGTACGGCAACACCTAGTAAGGATTACCCATGGAAGTAGTAAGTATACTTAGGCTAATATTCAGAGACGGTGCTAAGAATAAACTTACACTTCCGTATGTCAAATTTGTATGACAATTTGACATACGGAAGCATTACTTTACGCTTAGCATCGTCTCTGAATATTAGCCTTAGTATACAATAGGAATGTGCACTTATGAAGAAAACCGGTCTAAGCGAGATAGTTAGGGTGGAGCAACTCATCTCGCTCTATTAGAGTGACCATGATTTTTGTCGTCAAGAGAGACCATGTCAGTTTTATGTTATATGACAGGATTTGTGAAATTAGTTTATTTTTCTTTCTACTAAAGAAAAATATTTGCAGTAAGCATAGGCACTGTTGTTGTAATTGCATCTTGCCGTCAGTCGCATAAAAATTGGTAAAAGCGTTGAACTGTTGATCATGAGATAAATATATTTATGTGATAAGCACAAGTGTTTGTGTTTTTCTGGGAGTATCTTATAATAATAATATAAGCCTTTATCCAGACAACTATTGCATTAATTTAACATTGACGACTCTGGTGAGTCGATGACACCGACAGCTTGGTCTGTTTGCCCAGCTTTGGCAAAGGCCTCCTCCAATTCTTTCCACTCTCTCCGGTTTACCTCTTTTCTAGTCCATGTTTTCCCGGCTATTGCCTTTATTTCGCCTTCCCACCTTCGAAACTATCTACCTCGTTTCCTCTTTCTATTTCTAGGATACCAAAATAAGTACAATATTTTTGTTCCATTTTTCAGTGCCTCTTAATATGTGACCTGTCTTTTCTGTGTTTTCTTATTCTAGTTGTGACGTTTTCTATTTTTGTCAGTTTCCTAATGGTTTTATTGTTGATTTTGTCCAATTTCTTTATATTCAACATGCTTCTCTCCATTGCTGTCTGACATGTTTCTAGTTTCTTGATTGCGCTTTAGTAAGTGCCCAAGTTTGGGAGTTTCTTATGTATGTACCAAAAAATATGTATTATACCATGTCTAATGCGCTAAAGAGGGCACCACCGAAGTGTAGTGCGCGATGGCGCCCAGACGTCAAATGTCGTCTCAAAAAGTCAACTGGTCTTTCGTAATCATCAATAAATAATTATAGTCGACATAACTAATATTTTTGATTGTCGTCAAAACATACATTGTCCTTTTAAAGTCTGACATAATTTGAAAACATTGTCACCCGAAAGGCCCCTCAACCCACCATTTGTGACGTAAATTTAAATTATATTATTGGTAGACTCGGTCCCGTGTACCGGGATTTTCAGTCTTAGATTTTGCAATAATTAACTTTAAACATAAATACTACCAACATTTTCAGCAAAATGAATAATCATGATTATTTAAAGTATAAGTAGGTTGATAGTTTGGTTATTAAAATACATTGATAATAAAACAAAGGCATCTTATAAATAACAAAGCTCGTTTATTAGTGTTTATACGATTTCACTTAAATAATAAAAAAACAAAATAATAAAAAACAACAGTTAAACAGTGAAATAGTTGGAATTTTTCGATACGTCCGGTCTCGTAGACATTTACGTTACCATTAGTGGGTTAAGTTTGTAACCTGTGAGTGGATTTGTTAGAGCCAGTATATGATTAATTTCCACATCCTTTATACGCAACACCTTTTCACTATTTTATACATTCTTCACAAATAAAATAACAACAAAAAATCACGGAACGAAAATGACGCGATGTCATTGCCATTGTTTTAAAGTTGTCATATCAAAATTTCAAAACTAACCATAAACCTAAAAAGTTCTATTATATTTCAAGAATTTACTCAAAAAAAATACTTTTGACTTTTCTTATCTTTATTTCATAAAAAGATATTTTACGCAGTAGTTTATCTAGCAATGTATAACTCTATAATATTTTTTGGATCAGATACCCTAGCCTCGTGGCAAATCTACTAGACGATTTGAAAATTCTTGTATGGCAATTTATTAAAACGAGACACAATCCCCTACCCTAACCTCTCTATTTGACCGTAACGTATTTCGGTTTAAATATAAAGTTTAATAGATTGCAATAAGGTCGGTTTTACGTTGAGTTGTTGAGCCGAGTACGCATTCCGGATGTAAACGAAGTGTAACGAAGTTTGACATATTAGTTCCATGGGATTACCAAATACAAGCGTAGTGTTGCCAATTTAGCGACTTCGTTGCTAGAAGTGGCGGCTTTTGCCTGAGTGTTAGCGTCAGAAAAAAAAATTGTCGCCAAAAATTATTTGTATTACACATTTATTTAGTAACTTTTGGAATACCATCAAAATACTTTAAGCGCTCGTTTTTAAAAAGATTTTCTATAAAAAGACGTGCTAATTAATAAGAGTCTTTTTAGTTACTATAATTTCTTTTAGCTAATTAGAATCTTTTCTACAAATACACTGAAAAATGCAAATTCTGGAAAATTTCTGGGAATTAATAAAATAAAATAAAAAATATTGGTACTTCCATTTATGTAATTAATACGCCTTACGACTCAACTGAATAAAAAAAAATACGATTTACGAATGCATTTTTAACCTTGTGGGGAAAAAGGAAAACGTCAAAAAATTAAACATCAAAAATACCTACGATAAAAAACGTGAAAAGTCAAACGTAGTATAATTTTGGACAAATAGTATTATTTTATTGTCCATGTAGCATAATTTTTGAATCCAACCCTGAATATAACATATTAATCTATGCATCTGTGGTAGGTACTCTGTCAGAGTCAGTCATCACTGAATTCACTTTAACAGTTTAACTTTGTTTGGAGACTTGGAGACATAACGTTCGATTTTTTTTTTGGAAATAAAAGTAGAAACTAGAAGTTCATACTTATAATTTTCATGTTTCATCTGTTAGTTTTTGCAAGTTTCCAATTCCATTTGCCCGTTGCATGTTACTCACAAAGTAGATTGTGTTTCTATGTGGTGTATACGAATAGTCAGGCAGGTCAGGCTACGTGTATTGTATTGTAGATAGGGAAGTCAATATGTCGCGCCAAGTGGACTCTAGTATTGTTAAGCTATTAGATGGTTTAGGTCTAGATGGCAATGATAATACTATTTGTGATTTTACTATTTCTGACCAAAACTCTGTTGCCGAGTCTCAGGGCATAACACCTACCACTCCGTCAAATTTCAAACCGGTATTGGGCAGCAACGTCACTTACGTCGTCGCTTGTGTGATTATAAACGAATCTAATGAAGTATTGATGATGCAAGAAGCCAAAGAGAGTTGTGCAGGCAAGTGGTATCTACCGGCAGGACGTATGGAAAAAGGTGAAAGTATAATGCAGGCTGCAGCCAGAGAAGTTCTTGAAGAGACAGGTCTTGAATGTAACCCATCAACTTTGTTAGTTGTTGAGACTGCAGGAGGAATGTGGTATAGATTTGTTTTAACTGGAGAGGTTGTTGGTGGTGAGTTAAAAATACCTGCTAGAGCAGATAAAGAATCATTGCAAGCAAAGTGGATCTCTAATTTACAAGAAATCACACTAAGATCTAATGATATATTGCATCTTATTGAAAAAGCACAATTATATAATACAAGAAAACCTGGTTCATGGCACAATAATATATTACCAGCTCCCATTCCTCACACTCAAGATTTATTGAGATTGATTATTGTTATAAAAAAGAGGAGTACCAATAAATTGCATGTGCTTTTAAGTGAAAAAACTGCAATTCATTTTCCAACTTGTGAGATCAACCCTGGTAAAAGCATCCATTCAACATTGAGAAGGTTTATGGTAGAGATGTTCGGAGCTGATGTAGGCCAACATCGACCCCTGGGATTATTAAATTTAGAGCATGACCCTGCTACTGATGGCTGCTGTCTTACTCTACTTGTAGCTTTTAGAGCACCTCTAGAAGAGGTGCCACTAATTGGCAAGTGTGTTTGGCAGGAAGTTTCACAAGACGCTGAAAAAAGGTTACTTACAATAATTTCTTCAAAAAATTCCTTAGTAGAACTTAATGTTGTGCGTTAATATTATTACTAACCATTTGAAGGCCGCACTCAGAGACATTACTCAATGTAACAAATCATTAGCAAGTATATCTTAGTATGCTGACAATAAACTCTAATATGGAAAAATAGGCCAAGATATAGAAAACCCTGTTTGTTATGATTCATTTATGTTATTGATATTTCTGAGTGTGGTCCTTAGTGTAATATGCTTACTTACATATATGTACAAACAATATAATTGTTGCCAGTTGGACATACACCTAAAATATTTTTATAAATAAATAAACTTAATATCTATTATTTTTAAAGTGCCCATCTGTAAGTCCATTTAAAATAATCATTTAACATCAACTGTATCTCATACATAAAGAATACTCATTAATAATTAATATGATTTGTTTTTTTTTGTTGCACAACAGCAAAGCACAGTGTTCAAAAATACCTTGGTGTCGGACATTTTTAGTGAAACAAAAACCAGACTGCGTTAAAACGTTATTTTTATTAATATTATAGGCTAGCTTGTCTCTGCCCGCGATACATTTTCTAACATTCAAGTAAGTGCTTATTTCCGATGTTACATAGAGCAAACTTTTAAATTTTTAATAGGTAAGTAGGCATAAGTTTAATGCAGTCGTGATTTTGTTTCATATAATAATTTTATTGATGTAATCAAAGATGTTATTTTTTCAAAAAGTTCTTCTAAACGCCTCATAAAAGTTTAATAGCAAACTTACGCGTGTGTATTGCATTTGGCAAAACCGTAGGTGCTTGTTTACCAATTTTTCGAAACGATTATCTCCGAAGTCCCACGGATTTAGAAGCCGATTTTATTTGTATCAATTAAGTATATCGTAACTTACGTATTTAAAGTGTTTCTGATCTCTACAAATGTGGGACTGCGAGAAAAAAAATCAAAACCGTTTTATGTAAATTTTGCATTTACGCCCGTTATACTCGGGTTTCGGACATGCGACAAAGCTTATTAAATGTAGTTTAAAATGCTTTGAACCATCAGAAATCTACAAACAAATGCTTACTTTTCTAGAAAAAAAATATAATGTACTTTTTTACATATTATTATGGAAATGATGAACTTTGAGGTCAATTTTCTCAATAACATTAAGGATTTGTCACTCGGGTGTTCTACTCTAAGGCTTAGAATTTGACGACGTATCATGGGCTTACCTTCACTAAAATTTCCGACCCCAAGGTATTTTTGAACACTGTGCAAAGAGATCTGATATTAATATAAGATTTCTTCATTAATGTTTTTTCAAATGAATAGAAAGGTATATTTTGTATGCATATTTTTGCATAATAACTACTATGCAAAAGTCACAATGTTAGTTACTTATAAAAAAGGTAGCTAATACCTAGTAAAAATTAAAATAACCATTATCTAAAGATATATACGCAAGATATTAGTTTAGTAAGTATTTTTAGTTTTAGTACCTAATTATTTGTTGATGGTGGTATTCCATGGATATTCTGGAAACTTCATTGACTTCAAGTGAGTTTTTTGACAGAGATTTCTTATTTCATTAGTTAATGGAAGATTTGTGCTTAGAAATCAATCTAGGTTCCGTAAAACCTTTGACCAAAAACTTTGCCACTTTATGGGCGTTAAAAAATCAAGTAACCACTGACCTGTTCTTAATTGTATACAATACTACCTTAACCTGCAGCTTCGCTCGCGTCAAGTTTGGACCCCATTACGTGAAATTTTCTGATGTTATTTTAATGAAGGAAAAATCGGCTGGTGGGCAGGATTCAAACTCCTATCTTCCTTCACATTCTGAACTTACGTCTTAAGGTGACGTAAGTTGAGAATGTGAAGGAAGATTTCGACTAGCGAGCGAGATTCGCGGTAGCTTAGCAGTCAAAACGTCTGGTGTAGGTTACGAACCAGAATACGCAGGTTCGAATCCTGCCCGCCAGCCGATTTCATCCTTCATTAAAATAACTAGATATATTATTAATTATTTATATGTATAAATTATTATCCTAACAGGATAACTGCCCTGTCTTACGGACAACTCATTGATAGTTTGATACTGATCCCCCCAATTAAACTGTAATTTTCAGATCTATGTCAAAAAACTCGCACATGTTTGAACTTGTTACATAGTTTAACAGTGCCTGTAGTTTAGGTAAAAGATCTGTGCCTAGACACTGAGTTTTTCTCACTAGACTCGCTAGGGGCGCCGTAAGATATTTGTATGAAAAACCCTCGCAGCGCCTCTAGCGGTTATGTAAGGAACTAAAATCTGCGAGATTACAGCGTTTCGATGCATAAAAAACTTATCGAAAGCCATTCGCTATAACTCATGGTTGACGTACTGTTTGGTCTCAAGATTAAGGCACACAGATATATGTATAAAAGTTGACATTATGCAAATTATAATAATTTCAATTATTAAAATATTTACTCGTCAAAAGAATGCAAATTCGCCTTATAATACGTGCAAATAGCTATTTAGAAATAAGTATATTAATTCTTATACTATTTTAGACACATACATACAAGTACAGTCCGATTCAAACCTAATGGGGGCTCGGAAGTCGGAACATGAGGCTGCTCAGTGTGGCCACAGTACAAAGAGGACCAGTACGGAAACTACCTATAAACTGTTCTCACGGTATGCCACGAGCGTATTGTGTAGTATACGGCTGTTTGAACTCTGCTTCATCGAAACCGGAACTATCATATTTTAAACTTCCTGCTGATTTTGAACATCTTAAGTGCGAATGATGTATTGTTAGTGTTATAATCGTTATCGAATTATAAGTCCGTGTGATCGATCATAATAAATTTACAAGTTGTTGTGTGTTAATATTAAACTCTTTTCTGTGTTTTATACTATAGTATTTGGCTGAGATTAACCGACGCCATGAGATATACCTATTTATATCGTATTTGTAAGCTAGTTATTTCAATTCGATTGATTAATCACTACAGAACAAAAATGTTTTAATAAATAAACTAATATCAAAAATATTAACGTTATAACCAGAAGAAATAAATACCTACGCTACGTTAAAGCAGTAGGCTTTAACGTAGCGTAGGTATTTATTTCTTCAACTAGGCTTAGTCTCGCTACTGTTCCTCTTTGTACAGTGGTGTGGCTCAGTAACGAATTTATGTGACAGTGGGGGTATGTACTGCGCAGTGAGCAGCTAACTTCCACCATTAAGTTTTTATCGTACTTGGTAAGTATTTATGATTTTATATTACTTATCAAAAATGTTGTAATATAATAGTTATGTTGTATATGATGGTTTATTTTTATAAAAGCCACCAAATATATCTCTTATCATAGGTACCCAATCGTCATACTTATGATAAGTATGAAAAAGACTGGGCCTGTTTCACTAACTAACAACAAAGTTGTATAACTATAGTCTGCGCGTAACTAGTTGGCCGCGCCTTAGATATGTGAGCGGCGGGACGGAGGGGAGGGGTCGCCTGCGCGCGGTGGGACGGAGGGGCGGGGTCGCTTGCTTTTGTTCACAGTAACCCGCCGCCTCACCCCCGTCCTTCTAACTACTAACCTAAGGCGCGGCCAACTAGTTCCGCGTGGACTATAGTATGAATTTATCTGCCAAGTAATTCATCGGGAACTGACATACTAGGACGTGGTACGTGGTACGTGGTGAAACAGGTCCTTGGAAAATAATATTCCCTAAGGACAGATGTTTATCTTAATTGTATTTAAAGGGCTTTAATTGTTTATTACTTTCGTAATCTTTGTTATGAAACGTTATTGTTTATATTTTTTTAAAGTGGGTTGGTATTAACATTCTAAATCTGATCTGATGTAAATTGTTTATTAATTTAATAATTATTCTACTTAATAAAAAATATTAAATAACGTTTTCTTTTTATGTATGAGCAAAAAGATTAGGTAAGTACCTACTTACTTACTCTAGTCCGTTTTTTTATCTCGGAGATCAGTGACATTACGTGGCCAGTTTTTTGCATTCCATACTGCATACTAGTGATGTGCCACTATCGAAACTTAAGTATGTATTTTTTATATTGAGTTATCCTGAAAAAAATTGTAGGTCTTATTTAAAACCTAGTATTCATAGGTCGAAATAGGTAGTTTTTAAGGACTAAAAACGCAATCGATATGGTCTTTTAAAACCTTTTTACAGGGATTGATATACTTAGGTCCTGTTTCACCACCTCTGGATAGCTGCTGCCCCCTTTCTCGCACCCACCCATATTATTAGTTAAGTGTATGTATACATCTGTGCCAAAAAGTTACTTTGATTTGCATAAGTCATTCAATCACGTATCTCTTCTTAAGATTTACATGCTTGTCTGGCGAGGGGTTGGAACTATCAAAAATGTCTGGCTAGTGAGGAAACATCATAATACATATACCCAAGTATTATCTATCTATCTTCTATACATATAAAATGCTTTGTCCTGAATGACTCACTGACGGATCAACGCACAGCCTAAACCGCTGATCGTAGAGACCTGAAACTTGGAGGGTGTGTTTTTTGTATGACGTAGGCATCCGATAAGGAAGGATTTTCCGAAATTCTACCCCTAAGGGGGTGAAAAAGGGGGGAAAGTTTGTATGGGACAACGTGATTTCTTAGTCCAATCTACTTCAAATTTTGCATAAACATTCTATAACAGAATTGAAGAAAGACGTATTTCGCATTTTATTGAAATTCCTCCCCCTAACTGGGTTTAAAAGGCGTAGAAAGTTATTTTGCTTCGAAGTTGATATCAATACTCCTTAGGGTTTTTGATTTAAATTTTCTTTTGACACATGAGATGTCAATTCCTTAGCAGTGAATAATGTCAAGTAGTAAGGGTCTTTACTCAAAGAACAAAGATTTAATAAATTCCAGTTATTATGTAGACGCAGGTGTAGGTGATATCTTTTTTTGGATGCTCCTGGGGGAGCAGGCAATACTTCTATTAAATTTGATTTGAGATGTGAGTACTATGGCTCATAAAGAGTTATTCCCAGTTGTCACCACCGTCTTCGTCACCACTGGTGACAAATGGGAAAAAAAATCCCATTTGTCACCAGTGGTGACGTCCCCAGTGGTGACAGATGGGAAAAATAAATAGATACGTCCCCAGTAAGGCGGGGCTAGAGCTGAATATATAGTAATGTGAATTCAATTTTTTGACACGAATTATTTTAATTAGATGATATATTCTATTATAAAATGTACATTAAAACGAGAGAAATAAAACTTTTACACGTCACTTGGAAGACATAATTATATTTTTATAAATCACAATAATTGTAGTAATCGAAATTAAAACTGCATAAGTAGGTACAGTTTTTAGTACTACAACTATTACAGATCATATAATTATTTTACGTAAAACGATTTTCTTAGGTTTTCTATCACAGTTTCAACACATGGAATGATGTCTATTTATGTAAATTTGTAATAAAATAGCACTTAATGAATACTTAATTACAACACATTTACAATAATTTTCGCACTCCGATAATTTTTCCACTGGGATTTTTTTTCCCATTTGTCACCAGTGGTGACGAAGACGGTGGTGACAACTGGGAATAACTCCTCATAAAGCGATTTTCGACAGACTACCAGTAGAGCTCAGAGGAACGCGAGCCGACGAAGTTAGAGCGTACGTGACAAAACTGAGCATTACCAAAAATATGTCGTAGGATATGGAGATGTTACTGCCGGACAGTTCTCAGACCTGTAGCTTAAAATAGGAAATGGTGAAACACATATTAAAATTGAAAGTTGGCGCGCCAATTATGTTTTATGCCTGCAGCAAAATTATGCAATGGCACCAGATTTCAAGTGAAAACATGCGTCGCAATGGATTCGAGGCAACTACACTGACCAGTTGTTCTGAGGAGAGTCTGTATTTATTCCTAGGATTCCCCTAACACCATCAAATTACCCCTTTGTATTCAAGAGAGTGCAGTTTCCCATCAAAGTCTGCTTCACAATGACCATAAAGAAAGCTCAATGTCAAACTCTTAAGGTAGCGGGAGAAGACTTGAGGGAAAGCTGCTTCTCCTGCGGGCAGCGTATGTGGAATGCTCTAGAGTAAGCGCACAAAGTAGCCTGTAAATTCTAGCATCCGAAGGAAAAACAAAAAATATTCAATATATAGGTAAAATAAAATTTCACTACTTGACATTATTTACTGACGAGGAATTGACATGTCATGTGTCTAACATTTTATTTTAATCTAATTATATCAAAAACACTAAGGCTGACATCAGAGATATTCATGTAAGACGGGCTTAGATCAGTCTAAGACAAGAATCGGCTTACCGCATCTTAAAAAGTGGTATTCAGAAACATATTACGTCTCAAACTTCGTCCGTCTTAACTTAGCCTACGCTCTGTTATAAATAAAGGATAGCAATATATGTAATGTCTTATGAGTGAGCGAAACAACAATATCTGAGATAGAAATTGTTTTTGTTGCAACATTGTCACAGTAAACAGCGCTAACATCTATTATTTTCGCCAAGAAATATCTTTTTTATAATAATGATAATATTTTTAAGTAGATTTGGTTTCACAATAAAAGCACCACATACACATTTAATGTAAAGTTATATGGTAAGATAAAAAGTTTTTATTGACAAACAATATTTACTTACATCGACATATTATCTATTCTATAAAAAAAACTAAATAAAATGATATGAAACAGCTATTTAATAAATCTAAGTAAATAAAAATAATATATCAAACTACCAAAAATAACTACAGCTTTGTCCGCCGGGTGGCGCTAGATCCACTGCTTAGACAGCTAAAGTAACCTATATTGACTACTTAGGCTTAGCATAGTTTACGCGAAGTTTAAGCAGTGTTCCGAACATTTCTGAATACAAATTTGAACGTAAGCACTCGATTTTGACATACGGAAGCATAAGTTCATGCTGAGTCTCGTTTCTGAATGTCAGCCTAAGGCTAACATTCAGAGACGATGCTCAGCGTAAAGTAAGGCTTCCGTATGTTAAATTTGTATAATTTGACAAACGGAAGCGTAACTTTGTATTGATCAACTTCGAAGTAAAATAACTTTCTACCCCTTTTTAACCCAATTAGGGGATGAATTTCAATAAAATATGAAACACGTTTTCATTCAATTTATGCAAAATTTGAAGTAGATTGGACCAAGGAATCACGTTGTCCCATACAAACTGCACTCCTTTTTCACCACCTTAGGGCTAGAATTTCGGAAAATCCTTTCTTATCGGATGCCTACTTCATACAAAAAACACAAACTTGCAAGTTTCAGGTCTCTACGATCAGCGGTTTAGGCTGTGCGTTGATCCGTCAGTCATTGATTCAGGACAAAGCATTTTATATGTACAGTTCGCGCCAAACTTATTGTCCGGGTTGAAGTTGGCGCTAGCTAACTTTAACCCAGCCGTAAAAATCGGAGAAAGAAAAATATTGGATTGTTGTTGTTGATTGTTGGCGCGAACTGTACCTATAGACAAAAAAATTAATAACGTAATCAAACAATATTATAAATCCCATTAAAACCATTTTCGACTTTTACGCGGACGAAGTTGCGGGCTACTTATAAATAAGAATCAGCTTTTATACCATAACGCAGGGGCGTGCACAGACATTTCGCACCGGGTATGCACAACTAAAATAAAAAAACTTATAAGTGTGTAACTACTTAGTTTCAGCCTGTTTCGGTCGTAGACCACCATACCTACTCTTCCGCGCGGGCGGCGCGCTAGGCGGACGCGGTGCCATTGGCTTCGCATGATGTTTGTTGCGACCATTAAGAATAGTTAAATAAGAGATTTATAGGTACTAAAAACGCATAAATGATACATCCAAAGTGGCATTTGAAAGGGCCATGAGATATTTTTGTAAACAAAATGCAAGGGAAACTAAGTTGTGTTTGTGTACACAATCTCATAACCAGATATAAATTAGGTATCATAAAAAATTATAAAAAATAAAGAGTAGTAGGTACCTATTACCTCTGTTAGTTTAATTCAACCCGGGTACACACCTTCCCTTTGCAATCAATTTAACTTTTCCCCAAAAGATAACGTCGAAAAAGCGGCATAGTTAATATAATTATGTACATAAATAAACACTCTTCACTAACACAGGGTCTCACAGGTTGACTTTCAATTTTTTACAATAAACTCACGAAATAATTATTTACATAATCACTTGCGCACAGAAAAATAATCAAAAGTTGATTCAAAACAATAACAAACAACTTTGCAATAGGCATGATGACTGATTTTGAAAAAGTACTCCACGATGTTCTTACACATCTACTTTAAACAAAATAACTCATATTTTTTGAAAAATATATGATTTTGAAGGTAAACTAGCCTTATAAAAAACACAAAAATTAGAAATGTACTAAATACTAATTATTTTAAAAAAGACCGTGCCAATTAATAATTATGTTAGTTACGTTTATAATCTCTTCTTTCTTATTCTTATACTCTTCCTTCTCTTTAATTCTCAAGTCCTTTTTTTTTCAAATTTAGGTACTAACATGTAATACAAATGTGGAAGCTTGTTATTAGCAATTTGTATAAGTAGTATATAGTTTTTTACCTTTGTTATTAGTCTGTAAGCTTTCCTAAAATAAATAAATAAATAATAAACAATTTAAATTCCGCGCTAAAACGCTAGAATAGCAATGGCGTCGTCTATGACGTCGATCTTCTGTAAACACTTGACAAGTGACAATTTACAGTTGAGGTTAAAAGTTTGTTCTGATCATATTTTGATAATATTTTGTGCAATAATCATGAATCCTAATGTGTATCTGCCAGACAACCTTAGGGTGATGCAGACATAATAAAAGTAGGTGCGCATTAGGCCCTAAAAAAAGTACTCGATACTTTGAAGTATCGCTACTTTTGTTTACATAATTTTATGAGTACGATAATTTTTATTTGACACTATTTATGAGTATAGTATCGATATTTTCGATTCGATATCGTGTACCTATTTATACGACAGACATAATACAAAATGAATTGCTGAAAGGCCAAGGAGCCATGACAAAGAATTTACAAAAAAAACAAAAACAATATGAAGATGATATTTGTTTTGAGAAGATTGACGTCACTCGCTTCTGATTGGTGTTCGATCTATCATGGCGGATTGATATGTTTTGCATTTTTTTTTTGCTAAAATAAATATAATCTCACTTATAATCTAAAAACAAGTGTTTATATATGAATCAGTTTGTCATATAAAATTACGTGAAATCGTAATTTCGGTCATTCTTAGTTGGTGTCATCATGCCTATTGTTACGAAATAATACAATACTATACCTACAATTTATGTCACGCGGTGCCTTTACGGCTTTTCAATTTGGTCGGGTTGCCAAATAAGCTATGCTTCCAAAACTCGCACACAGCTAAAAGTTTTGTTGTGTAGTACAGAGAAAAAGTGTGACTGTGTGCGTGAATTCGCAAGATTGTACTGCAAATAAGCAGAATTTTGCCTGCTTCTGCCACGGGTTCTAAGGGAGCCACTTGTGCGATGATTATTCGCGGCAGCGAGCTCGATTCAAATAGTTCCCAGAAAAATGTATAGATGGCGCGGAAACCAAATAAGATTATTGATTTTGATTATTCTTGATTAATTTTTAATAATGTTTGCTATTTATTATTTAGAAATTTAGACTACAGGGTATGCAGTGCTTATTTGCATGTATGGACCGCACGCCACTGCCATAACGTAGGTAATTAGAATTTCATTTTTCAAAATCGACGGACGGACAAGATACACATTGACGGAGAAAGAAAATATACGCGTCGAATTGGGAACCTCCTCCGTATTTTTTCGTTGGTTAAAAATGCCAGTAACAGGTATAAGACTTACACCAAATTTGAAATCAATTGGATCTGTGAAAGTAGTGTAGCAGCAAAGAACTATATCTCGTTTACGTTGGCTTTCAACCAAAAAACCGCATCAATATCAGTCCGTTCGTTTAGGATACTTAGCTCCTAACCCGGTGGCACTGACAGGCACACACATGGTGTCATATACCATATTAATCTATGGGCACACAGATAGACACGTCATATATAACAAACCCCTTTTTGGGTCGGTTTATCTTTCAACGTCAATTAGGTGATGGGCATGCCCATGATTCCCATAAAACGGTGGATCCGCTCTTGCTCCCATAAGTCTCTAATAGACGTCATCTGCACAATGTTATGATATTGTATAAATTGATAAGTAAAACAATGCTTATTATATTAGATGATTTATTAAAGCGATACAAAAACATTGCAATGACTAGAAAATCGAATATGTAACCTAATTAAATTAAATTGTATTTTAATAAGTCTAAAATCTGGAAATGCATTAGATAACATTAATCGTAATTTACTACATTTTAAATGTGCAAGCCTGTTACATACAAAGCCCCTATAAACCCTGGACCAAATTGTAGGTACGCGTAACGTAGTAAAAAAAACTGCTTGATGTCCTCTTAACAATTTGGACAAGTTTACGTCGTAATACATAATTATGTATATTTTATTTACGAAAATAACTAACATGCCTAAATAAAATAAAAAAGATACCTATACTATAAAGGACCTCAGTTCGCACTAAAAAGCCACAATCTGTGTAGGCAAATAGCTAGGTAATGCAACTTGCATAAATTTGTCAGTTCCGGTCTACTCAGCGTGCGATGTATTGTTCATTTATCCAGACTGGTGCGACCACAACCTGACGGTAGCTGCTGTGGTCAGGTTCTGTGTAAAGTCCCATTAAAATTCCTTAAAGGTGCGATTCCGCAGGACGCAGCAGACGACCGACTGCAAATGCTGTCGGGCTTTAGTTGCTGTCGTATAGATTCCGAAGCCAGCAACAGGCACTCCAGTAACGTCGCAGGATTAGTAACGTGCGGTTGTCTTCGATTATACAGTTATATTTTATTGCAAGAAGCAGAAGACATCGATGATTTATTACTCGATCAGAAAACCTATAATGCCATTGCAGGTAGGTATAGATACGACTGGGAAAGTTTGAAACTTTGACAAAAAGATTTCAATAATGGTGAAGACGTTTGAAAACGCCCTTAGTGTTTCCTAATGTTTAATCACTAAGGGCGTTTCACCGCTTACTGATAAGTTCCCGTTTAATTACTTGGCAGATAATTCTGTACAAATTTTGTTCCATTTTCGAATTTATCCAGCGGTTAGCGGCTATTCAGAGGTGGTATAACAGACCCTTAATCTACTAATAGGTATTATAAAGAGGAAAGATTGATTTTTTTTTATGTTTGTATCGAATAATCTCAAAAACTAGTTAATTACTAGCTTTCCGCCAGCGGCTTCACCCGCTATCCCACGGGAACCATACATTTCACCTGGATAAAAAGTAGCCTATGTGCTATTCCAGACTATAATCTATCTCTGTGCCAAATTTCATCCAGATCCGTTCAGTAGTTTTTGCGTGAAAGAGTAACAAACAAACATCCATCCATCCTCACAAACTTTCACATTTATAATATTAGTAGGATATTTTTGCTTTCTTCGTGTATCAATACATCCATAATGTGGAGTTTCAACTGCGGGTTGTTAGCGGGTTTGCCGTCTGCCGCCACGCGTCAAAAGACGTCACAATCTGCGGCGCGGCAGTTGCAGTCGTACGTCGGAATCGGTCTCATACAATTTGATACTGCACAATAGTGCCGTCTGGCGTCGCAGCACATCGCCGTCTGCCGCGTCCTGCGGAATCGCACCTTTACTAGAATGATAAAAAATACAATTTAGCCGGACTCGTTAAAGCTATCGTATCTGCTATAAAATGCTTAGATTTTCGTATGACAAGTTAAATGTTGCAAAGGCAAAAAATCTAAATTATGATGTCTTTATAAAGCATTATAGCTCTCATAATAGTTAATTCTATTAATACCCAAATCTCAAAATCGTTAATGGCATCACCCCTAAATATATTTTTTTATTATTAAAACTACTTGTGTCAAGATCATGTTACGTACACATTGGAGGATTAGAATTGTTAGCGTATGCTAAATTTCATTTCAATACATTGCAAGTTAAATTAAAGATTTTAACGAAACATAATAGGTAGGTAGTTAGGTACAATAGTGGGAACCTACTTATTTTGTGGCGATGCGTTAACAAAAGCGAATGAATAATTAATTCATTAATGAAGCATTGGTTACTGCATGAAATTCCAAATCATATTTTGAGGCAAATTACTCGCAATAGACAATCAAGCTAATAATAATGCTAAACGTGTCGTTATATATAACTGATGGCCTGTACACGCTACCGTCTTGCCTGCGAAGTCCAGGCCTGTGTAGTCAGTCTTGTGTATTCTCATTCAGACTGTACAAAAAGACGGGACATTGGGGCCTGCACGAGCGCGAGCTATTGTCCTGCCGTCCACAGTAGTCCACATGCCCGCGCTTAGCAGTATAATGTGTATGAGTTATTCTATGCGCAAACTGGTTTGTGCAGGCATGCTCTCAGGTAGCATGTAGACGGAGCGTGTAGAACTGAAGACGGGCCAGGTCTGTGGGATATTTGTAGTACTGACAGAAAGTTCTTTCAAAAACTTGACAGACTCCGTAAGTCGGAATGTCTGTAGAATAAGTATTATTTGCCTAAATTTCAATAATTTTCTTTGCTTACTGTTATGTAATTTTCATTTTATAGAAATAGACATTTTAAGAGTTGGGCATTTATAGAATTAGCCGTTTTTAGTAGGCATTTCGAGAAATGGTCCATTTGAGGCTCTTGCCATTTTGAGAATATGGCATTCTGCGACTTAACCTTTTGTAAGGTAGGTACTTATTACATACGTTTAGATTGGGTCCTGAGAAACTAAAACATATTTAAGGGCTTTTTTTTTTAAAATAAATCTTCTGGTGAGGTACGTTTTATTAACAAAAATTTTTTAAGCATTTTCCATGCTAAGATTACCAGTTTTAATAAAGGAAAAGTTCGACGCGCGGTCGATACGTCACTGGAATGTGAGGAAAGATTTCGAGTTGGCGAGTGGGACTCGCGGTGGCTTAGAGGTCATAGCGTCTGGTGTACCGAACCAAAAGACGCGGGTTCGAATCCTGCCCGACAGTCGATTGTTTCCTTCAATAAAATAAACCATTTTCTACTAATATTTATAAGACCTTTTAAACCTACTTAGGTTGAAGGAAACTATTGTGACAGGTATTAATTATTTGAACAATGTGCCTTCTAGCTAATTTCACTAAGACATTTAATACACTAGCAATAGGCGGGACATCAAGCCAAAAATCATAAGCAAATAATTAGTGCCAAGTGGCACTAAATCGTTTAGTATCGGACGTCAGCCGACAGCCGACAGCTCGTGGACAGCTCATCGCATACGTCTGCCAAAACACAATTAAATTTTATTCCTGAGAAAATATTTCTTATAGCGATTTGCAGATTTGTAAATCTCGATATGGTCAGGCGAGTGGACTTAAATAAATAAATAATTTGTTTAAATCATTCTAGAGCATTTGCTAATATTACATAAAGCGCGCTCTGTTGCTCACTAGTTCTAACACTACTACTAACTAGCTAGAGGTTGCTGTTGTTTATTGAGTCGTGATAGCGATAGTATTTTTATGAGTTAGGTAAATAATAAATTATAAATATTGTAAAGTGTTTATACCTGGTCTCTATGTTTACGGTTGGTAAGCATGAGAGCGACATGAAAAGGAGAGTGAGTGCTGGTAAATTGGTGAATGGGGCGCTATTAATACTAACACGCTTCTATCAACAGCTGGAAAGTGTCCGAGAAGGCACGACTGGCTGTGGTTAGGGGGAGTGTTTGCGCCGACTGCTATGTATGGTCGTAAAAGTTGGGTATGGCAGACTAAGAATGAAAGTAGAATAAAGGCCAGAGAGATGAGAGCTTTGAGAAGTATGAGTGGTGTAACTTAGAAAGATATAGTGAGGAACAGTGTGATAAGGGAGCGTTGTGGTATGTAAAGATGTTTTGACAAAACAAGTAAACATGGCAAGTACGAATGGAAGAGTCGGAATGGGTCGACCTCGGGGAAAGTACTACAACCAAATTGCGGACGTTCTCAAAAAAGGCAAGGTTAAGAGCACCCTAAATCGAAGACCGTGCATGGCAAGGGTGATGAGAAAGTTGTGTGCAACGATTGTAGCAAGTGGAAATCTAAAGTCTCTGCCCATCTGAACATTAAAAATGTTATGACTATACTGTTCATATTTTTATGAATGCAATAATCAGAGTAATGTCATTTATATGATTCAGATCCTGGGTTTGATTCCCGAGTCGAGCAAGTGTTAGGCTGCATCTCACGACGCGAAAACGAATATTTCTTTATAATCATGTAACCTCTCGGTAACTATTGTTTATCAAAAAACTATAAAAAAGCCTATCGTAATTATCTTCATCAATTTTAACTATAACTTGTTATCTCAATGGTACTACCTCACTTCCCTAAAGTTACAAATTACTTCAAAACAGCGCCACCTATTGTATGATAGCTGAAATACTCTACCAACACCAAGAATGTTGTCAGATTGTGTCAATTGTATTTCTGTTATTCAAAGACAGATAGCGTTAGGTACTACCAAAGTTTTTGTTTTACAATGTTACCAACGCCGCTCTTACTTTTTAAAGACCTTCATTTTTTAACAAAACATAATTAAGTGCGCCACTCTTACTTGTAAATCTCTTTGACTAAGACAAGCTAATTGAGGTGATTCGTGTTTCGGCGATGATTGTACAATGTACGGGTTAGTACCTATTTGATGTTAAAAATTATATGTTTTACAAGGGCAATTTGCTTTTTTGCATCATAAAGCCCAAAAAAACCAAAGGCAGTTAACAACATTCAGATGCCTTGCTTATCGTTTTTGTTAACCGTTAACGCACTGTATTTGTACTTTTAATTCGTTTATTTCCATATGTTCTATTATTATATAAATATTAATCATAACATAAAAGGTGGAAGGGACATCGACGCACATCCGAATACCATGAGTTCAGTACATGATTTTGGACCCTAACTGTAACCTGTAACTTTTTTCATTAATTTTTTAATTTTTTCTGCAGATTTTTATACTTGAACGTGTAAAAAATCATTATTTCTATCTACCCAAATTAGATTTATAATTAAAAAAACATTTCATTAATTTCGGATCGCGCGCGCAATAACATTCACCGCGGAGCGTTATAGTCGCGTTTTTAGCAACTAGCAACACTGCGCGCTCAAAAACTACAATATCTGTAATAGCCGATCATTTTCTACATGAATGACCTAGGTCTTTTTATTTTGGACCCTTAAGTGAAACCTTGTCACGACGTTTGTGCGTTCGACGTTTATGTCCCTTCCACCTTGTATATAAAAAAATTGCTTTGTTTATCACATTAACTAGTAATCTTTGTGTCTGTTTGGTAATAGACTTATATAACCAATAAATACAATAGTAGGTAAGTACAATATATTTAAATGCATATAATGTGTAAAAGCAGACATCCAAGATTTCTACATCTGATCGGTTTTACCTTATGTAATGTGGGACGCACACAAACGATTCTAAATCGGCCGATGATAATTTTGTTGAGCACTATCATGTTTCTTCAAACTGTCTGCAAACTATTGGTCTATCGCGGCACCGGTTGTTAGGGGATCACTTTGCTTGCCAAATCCGTTTTTTTAAGTATTGTTTTTAGCTATTATATTATTGGTATATATTTAAGCCAAAGATACACTAAGGGATCAAAGTCCCAAGACATGTGTCGGTAACATATCAAGCAAAGCTGGGGGCTATTTCGACAACGCGCGACTTATGTCCGTAGCGTCCAGACATGTCGACCAAAGTCCAGCAACGACGCACAACTTCACCCGAGGTGCCAGGCGATACGTGTCGCAGGACATTTGTCGCCTAGCGTATAGCTTTATATATTTTAATGTGAGAGAGCAATCAACATTGTTGTTTTTTAATGTATCAAAATCGATATAAAAAAAAACATATCTTTTTCCTAAAAACAGCAGTATTAAATAAACAAAATCACAATTCTTATTAGTAAAATGGACAAAACCTCGTTCATGTATTATGGATAAATACAGTAAGTAAATAGTTTCTAGGCACTGTGCTTAAGGAGCATGTCTACATACCATAATATATAACTATCCTTCAAGTTGTATTCCTTGTATCCAAGAATTCAAGTCAGCTGATCCAGGACACTCAAGGAAGTTTTCTTCGGGTTCATCTGGGGTCAGCAAACGTCGTGCTGCTGCTTGACCAGATATATAAGCCCCATGTGCAGTAGAGTAGAAGTTGCTGTGTGTATGCTCTCCAGCAAAGAGCAGTACAGGCTGAAATATAATAACAAAATATTACAATAATTAGTGTAAGTACCTACATTGTTTACCAAGAGAAAAAAGTGATATTGACTATTAAATACTCGAAAGATTAAAAATATGTATAGATTTTTTATTGATTACTAGCTTTCCGCCGGCGGCTTCGCCCGCGTGGTCTGGGTATTTCTTATAATTTTCATCCTCTATTTCAACCCCTTACAGCCCTTTTTTCGCATTAAAAAGTATCCTTTGTCTTTGCCTATGTCCTTTCTCAGGCTCTATACATATAGACTATCTGTGTACCAAATTTCATTTAAATCAGTTCAATAGTTTTAGTTTGAAAGCGCGACAGACAGTTACTTTCGCATTTATAATATTAGTAAGAATGACAGCGAAGAAATCCCAGAGCGGTTTTTAATAAGCAAAGTGACGTTTGCACTGACGATGATGACGTAAGCAAAGAGCACTTTGCTTATTGAAGATGAGTTAAACAATTCAACAAAACGGGAAAGTTGTTTAATTTATGACTTAAGATAAACAACAATAGTTTATTTTTTAAGAAGAAAATCGGCCGGCGAGCGGAATTCGAACCTGCGCCTTCTGGTTGGGCACACCAGACGTTATGACCGGTAAGCCACCGCGAGCCTTGCGAGCCAACTCGAAATCTTCCTTTACATTCTAAACTTACGTCTTAAGGTGACATAAATTAAAAGATACATTAAAAATAACTTGTAATCTTAGCATTGAAAATGCTTAAAAAATACAAATAGATAACAATAGTTTAAATAATACTAAAACGTGGTTTCTGCCGCTACTATTAACGTCTTCGTGTCATACGGCTATTCTGTCAGGTGGTGCGCGCTCTGCACCTTAGATGACTTAAACAATGAGATGGTTTTTCTTTTTAGTTTGGAACTTGTTGCAACTCCACCGAGTTGCATTATTATTATGGGAGTGATAAAGTGAAATCACATCGAGTATGTGGTGTGGTCATTGCATAATCTTAAAGGCATTCGGAAAGGTTCTCGTAGATTAATTCTAGGATCTCGTTGATCCTCATAGACCTGCAAGAATAGAAAGTATATCTTAAGTAGTATGGCTGTAAGTTGTTACAACTGTTCAAAAGTTTGAGAATATCGATGCTAGTAAGGGTACTTAGTCGGATCTTAGAAGCATATTTATCGTAGATTTCTCGGAGGTTTAAAATTATTAATGTGGTGTGTAATACACCAGGGTTTGAAAGGTAAGATATCATCATGTTTCTTGATCGCCGGGTTGAGAGGCACGGCGACGCTTTGCGCTACTTTCCGTGGTAAATAGCGATCGTTGTCTTAAACTCTAATGAGTGATAAGCGTGAGTGGAGCAACACCAGCAACCACACTATGTGCAGTTAGTTGGTAGCTGAAGTTCGTCAAGTGTTGTGTGTCAAAACATAGTTTTTGATCATCACCAATGCATTTTTTTATGTAGCCATAACTCGTTCAACTTGCTCCACCATTTGCATCAGGAATCTGGAAGGGTGGTATCCCCCCCCCCCTCCTCTCTCCATTTCATAGATAAGGTACTTGGAGAAGGCTTGCATTCTTGAACTGGTTCCAATAGTGTAGGTATTGTTAACCAATAGGTACCGGTTCCTGCTGCTGGGTGTTGGTTGGTTCCAGTTGATCACGTAGTGATCGAGCTGACGTGGAAGTAGTTTGGGTTGTTGCGTGTTGCCTTGCGATCCCACTTCTGATGATGGCGAGGGGATCCCAGAGCGATTTTTAAAGTGTGACGTCAGCAGATCACTCATGGTACAATAAATAAACAAACTCTAAGTGAGATATTGTAAGTTTATAACTCACATCCTATGAGTATCCTTAATAGGTTCATACAGTTCGGTGGCTCTACAGTAAATAATCGAGCTTGGGCATCGGGCTGAATTTATAGCAAAATCATTGAAAGACTTCAGTTAAACAATTTAACAAAATGGCAGTTGCTTAATTTATGAGTTGTCAGTTAACGTCTTCGCGCCGATAAATACAATCAATTTTTTTTTATTAGCCCATAATATAGTCGCAAAGAGACTGGTGCCCCAATTACTGTATATACCCAGAAAAGAAATACTATTGCCTACCTTTTTATCATGCACATTCCTGAAAAGGGGCTGAGCCAAGCTCTCAATATCACTCTGACTAGCTCCTACACCAATGGCAGTGTATGATCCTCTTGTAAATTGTTGTTTCCTCCAGCTGGTGCTGAAAGTGAACAATGTAATTACACAATTACATTCAAACTTTTGGTTTTGGTTAATTTTAGATTTACATCTGTTAATTAACCAAAACCAAAATTGTGAAAAACCTCATGCATCAAGAGAACAAATTGAATGCATTCACCTGCAAATGTTATTGTACACAGTTGATGTTAGATGAATATTGTATAGTTACTTACGCGATTACTGTTGAGTGTTGGCATGAACCTAGAATGTGTAAAGAAGCTAAAATTGCCAAAAACTAAAATAAAATTGGCAGGCTAGGTTGTACAATTTTCATTAATCAAAAATGAAATAATAAGTGTCTCTACTCACTTATCGACAGAATCGAAATAGTTGTGCCAAATAGTGTGTAATAGTCTAGTGGCCTTAGGTGTGGTGTTATTGAGTTTTTCCTATTTGGATTATAGAAAATCCTTTATATCCCTATGTATGCTGTGTGCTCTATCTCACGTGTTGTCTTCTTATTTTAGGACACCTATGCCTAACCCTTCTGAACAATCATTCACTCTCTCTGGGAGTGCTGCATTCACTACTGCAGCACTTCCGACCTTAACAAGGGTGATGATAATGCAGTGAAATAACTCGATACGGGGGAAGCGGGGAACATTGATACATGGGGCACATAGATACGGCAGCCATTTAAACTAAACGAATGATAGTTTATTATTCATTCTCTCACAAAAAGAAACCACAGACGCACCCAATAAGCTGCCGAAAGATCGTCGCCGCTCGGTCGTTTCGCTAGACTCGACGACGACGAAGTAAAAATATGTTTTTATAGATCGCGAAAAAAAATTTGTCAACATTAGAAGGTGCATAATTCGACAGTGTTAATACTGGTATTTAAAGGCATCTACCTTATTCGGTAAATAAATACTGTGAATTACTCTATAAAATTTATTTAATATTACTTTGAAAAGTACTTCGGGACACATTGATCAATGGGGCAGATGGATACCTGTATTAATGAATAGAGTAAAAAAAAAAGAAAGACTTTCTGCTAATTATAAATAAATACTACTGGACCCAGTTAATATTCTAGTATATAAAAGAAATAAAAATACAAATAATTTATACTAAATCAATTAAAAAATATTTATTTGCTATCCTTCATTTGTGTTAAATCTATACTAATATTATAAAGAGGAAAGATTTGTTTGTTTGTTTGTTTGTTTGTTTGTTTGTTTGTAATGAATAGGCTCCGAAACTACTGGACCGATTTCAAAAATTCTTTCACCTTTGGAAAGCTACATTATCCCCGAGTAACATAGGCTATATATCATCACGCTACGACTAATAGGAGCGGAGTATTAATGAAAAATGTAGCAAAAACGGGGAAAAAATTATAAGACCACGCGGGCGAAGCCGCTGGCGGGAAGCTAGTAAGAATTAAATTGTGATTAATTCATAAATACAAGTTCAACGAAACGAATCTAAATGTATATATTTTATTTCTAAACAAATTTATATACATATGTTATGTAAGATATAATATATGCGAATCCCATTTTTCAGAAAAAGCGTAATAAAAAAAATTATGTGTCTTTTTGCAGATAAATGTATACTTACTTTTGTACCTAGATAGATTCTCGACCCGGAAAAATAGTTTTTCTTGCAATATATATCTCTATAACTATCTTTTTTAGCAGCGAAACAAAAAAACGGTATCAATCTGCCCCACATCCCCAGATACAACACCGTATCGAGTTGTTTCACTGCATTATCACCCTTGTTACGGTCACGAGTAATCAGTGCTGCAGCAGTGTGGTTTCTTTGTGTGAGAGAATGAATAGTAAACTATCATTCGTTTAGTTTAAATGGCTGCCGTATCTATGTGCTTCATGTATTAATGTACCCCACTTCCCCCTATATTGAAAACATCACTTTATTTAATAACAAAAATCGTCTGTCTAGTAAAATTGCAGAAAAACTTCACACTGCAATTCGAAAAGCAATAAAAATCCAACACCGCCATCTAGCGAAAGTAAACAAATTCTCAAACACCTTTGATACAGATACAGGTGTGAAGATTTTTTGCCACAGCTAAAACTGCCATGAACCTAGGATCTATTAAAGAACAAAAAAGTACAAAAAATCCTTATTGCATCTATTCAGGCAATTAGAATAGCAGACTAACTCGAGCATAATATTACTTTTATATTAATTTTGAACTTTCTAGAACACTTACCAAACACATTTCTGAGGTTCTGGAACAAAGGGATCGTTCAAAAATTTCCTAAGAATTTTGGTACAAGTTGTTGCTACTTCTTCACTTGATAATGATTCCATATAATCAGCCTCTTTGCCTGAGACCCATCCTAATAACAGAGTTTCTGATACTTTGCTAAAAGAATATATTTTTTTATACCACGAATCTGATATATCCTCAGCTGTTGTTGGATTCTCCCATAGCAACATGATCTCTGTAATTTCTGGATTTAAAAATGGCCTGTCATATTCTAAAAATATTTTATCTACAGTGCTAAATAACAATCTTTCAAGGGAATCCAATTTATATTGTGGCAAATTAGGCTCAAATAAGTTGGAAGCATTGTCCTTTAGAACACCAAGGGGGATTGTGCATATCACATGGTTTGCATAGTAAGATTGTCCATTTTCACATAATACTTCAACATAATTAGGAAACTTTTTCTTTGGTTTTTGAGTGACATCAGTCAGTGAGGTGCCTTCACCAGGATTAACTGTTTTTTCAGATGATGATGTTTTTGAAATGTCTTCAATAACTGTTTGATCAGAGTCCTCAGATTCTTCACCTACATCTTCAAGAGGTCTAAGAGAGCTATGATCATTAGAGTCCCAAATTATCTTTTTTACAGGATGATCTTTCAATATTTTATCAGGTGCAATATTTTTAGAGAGTGGATCTAATATAGTGCTATAGCCTGTTGGTATCATAATATTTCCACCTTGTAGCTCCGTATAGCTTCCTAACTCTAAGAGATCTATTTCATCCATGTTGTTACAACCAGATATACATGTTTCTCTTTTAAGTAAGCAGTCGAATATTAACCGTCGTAATTTCTTTTCTTCCGAGGATGGTACACGTTCTAAATAGATAGTTACTTCTAAATTGATGTGTTCTCCAACACTATGGATATCTGCTGGAGGTAAATATTGACATAGGAAGTACTCTTCACAACGCCTTAGAAAACACACGTAAGCTTCGTGTATCTCATGAAGTACTCCAAAAGGCACCTGCTTCCCATCCTCTGTAGCTGCTATAACCTTATGGGGCTTAGGTATGTTTATAATATTGACAAGACCATTAGCTATTGCTATTTCAAAAATTGGATTACCTAATACTCCATGAATCCAATTTGCTCCTAGCTCGACATTCTGGTATTTCATAGGTATTGAAATTATACGACCACCGATACGTTTTCTAGCTTCTAAAATTATAAAGTCTTGCATGCCATTCTTGAGAAGGTAATTGGCGGCAGATAATCCAGCCATACCGGCGCCAATAATTAAAATATTACACTTATTTGTATCACATTTTTTACTAGAATTTAAGTTTTCGTCACCCATAATATTGAAAAATGATTAAATACTTGTAATATTTTGTCAGTATTGTCACTGCACTTTTGACATTCAGCTGGTTACGACATCTTTGTCCAATTGAGTTTTTTTACTCTGTCGTATAATTTATAGTGAGCTGTTTTACGTGGTTTTAGTCGTTTTAGACACGAAGATACAGGATACCTTCATGGTTTTAGAGGTTTTAGAACGGTTTTAGAAAGAAACTACAGTTCGCGCCAAACTTATTGTCCGGGTTGAAGTTGGCATGAGCTAACTTTAACCCAGCCGTAAAAATCTGAGAAAGAAAAGTAGTGGATATAAATGATTTATAACGACAGCCTACGACTTGAGCTTTCGTTTTGATTTATTACAATCGAATATTTTTCTTTTTCCGATTTTTACGGCCGGGTTAAAGTTAGCTCGTGCCAACTTCAACCCGGACAATAAGTTTGGCGCGAACTGTATCTGTGCGAATGTGTCAAAATCATGTCAAACTTCGTAGTATGACAGTTCGTTTACATTGTGGTATAATAAACTAACTATTGTCGTTTAACACGGCACGCTAATATCAATACCATCATACGCCGTGCTCTAGTCACCGCCGGCGTTCCAGCTATATTAGAATCAAATGGTCTGGCACGTGACGATGGCAAGAGACCGGACGGGATGTCATTGCTCCCTTGGAAAATGGGTAGGCCTTTAGTATGGGATGCGACGTGCGTCGACACTCTTGCGCCATCCCATCTTCCAAGCACGGCAGGCTGTGCTGGCGCTGCTGCTGCAGCTGCGGAGACCAACAAACGGCGAAAATATAACAATCTTATAAATTGTTATATTTTTGAAACGCTGGGGCCATGGGGTACTAGTGCTCTTTTTAAGGGCATTGCCAAACGCCTTTTCGACGCTTCCCGGGACCCAAAGGCTGGCCTTTATTTTGGTCAGAGAATCAGCATTGCCATACAACGTGGCAATGCAGCCAGCCTTCTGAGTATTCTTCCAGCTGATGGCGATGCGGAGGAGTTTTTTGATGCTTTATTGTAAATAGTTATTTTATTATTATTTTATTTTAGTTATATTTAGGAATAGATCTTTAATTTAGTACTTAGATACATTGTAATATATAGTTTTAGTGAATAAAAATAAAAAAACTATTTCGATGGCTGTTAGTGAACTAGTGAATTTAAAATATTTGAAAATTCTTTGTAGACAGAGGAAGTTTCTGTGTCTACGGAATTCTCTGTTAAAAGTTTCTACACACTTGGCTATGTCATAGAAATACCATAGATATATTATAATATACCATAGATATGAGTATATTTTATATCGATGTAATATACATACATATTACGGTTCTCGCCAAACTTATTGTCCGGGTTGAAGTTGGCACGAGCTAACTTTAACCCGGCCGTAAAAATCGGAGAAACAAAAACATTGGATTGTAATAAATAAAAACGAAATCATTTTAAGCCAATATGTTTCTCTCCCCGATTTTTACAGCCGGCTTAAAGTTCGCTCGTGCCAACACTGCCAACTTCAACCCGGATAATAAGTTTGGCAAGAACTGTACCTGGGTGACCAAGCTCTCCTTGATAATAGAGAAAAACAATTTTCATTTTTTTATTTTTCACAGATAAGGGAACTAGCTATTATTGATTTTTCGCTCCCGTGTACCTCCTACATGTACATCGTTTAAAGTTGAAAATTGGGCATCCATAATACTTTTTACCCAAAAAAGGGTAGGTATTTATAAAGGTTTTGTCTCACCGTGGTTTTATTTTAATAGGTATTTAAAAATATAATATGACTCCTACTGACTGAATATTGTAACACCAATGCCTAACGACACATAATAATAATTTAAATCTCTAGTCTGCCTCTTTTGGGAACTTCAGTTCCACTTCCGTTTCTAGATGTAGGTATATTATACTTATTTAGTTAGTTGTAGCTATTTATCTCTGTCTCTGTTCCTCTTGATGGTGTCCTTATGCAGTTTTCTCTTTTCAATGACCTTTGAATTTGCTGTGCTGTGTTGAATGAATAATAATAGTGAAATCTTTGTTTACTTCGTTAAACTGAGCAGTGTTTTTGTTATTGTGACCATTCCACCAATTGAATAAATTGAATCTTACTTAATTTTTATATGAAAAATCGCACGCGTAAACCTACCTAGTGTTTGTGACGCATAAGAACGTGAAAATATTCTTTTTTTATTGAAACTAACTATTGTTCGAAGTAATTTCAATAACGAAAGTCATTGTGGATATAAAGTGCTTACGAATTTTGTTTAGGATTGTGGTTAGTTACAGTTATGTAACCATAGGATATTTCAGTTTAAATAATGATAAAATGATAGGATATGTTTATCTCTAAATTCTTTAATAGGTTCTGGTAATAAATAAATATAGGGAAATAGTCACAACACGTGGGTTTCGTTGTGAATAAATCGATAGAGACGTAAGACGCGTGCGCCAATCTCTATCAACAAGACTATTATTCGTCAAGGTCACTGATCACAAACACGTGCGATGTCGGATTCTATTTACACACATGACTTTCTTCTCGAGCCAGGTGTAGAAATTAAACAGGAGTCGCCTTTAGAGTTAGGCACCATGTCTGCTTCTGTGCCAATCCCTCAGCGTCGTGTTGATCTTGGGGATTTCAACACCGATCTAGATTTGTGTTTACAAGACAACTTCGTGGGCTCCTATCACAACATGCCTACATTACAGTATAATAAGCTAGCATTTGACACAGATAATACGTCTAAAGTGGAAAGCTTTAAAATGGATGATGATGATATATTCCAAGTTGATAAAGCTGATCTTATACTTGGACCTACACTCGCAGAGTTAAATGCAAATCCAGATACATTACTGGATGATTTAAATTTTGATGACCTTCTGTTACCTGAAGAGAGTGGCTACTGTGTACAAATTGGAGGAGCAATGAGTGGGTCACGACGTTCAGCTAATACTATACAAACACACAACATAATGCCATCAGAGAGTCCTTGCAGTCCTTACAGTCGTGCTCAGCTTGCATTTTCTCCAGCAAGTCAACATAGTTCTGCATCATCTAGTTTTGCTCAGCCTATGAACCAGTTGCCAGAGCTGCTGCTACGGATGGATGGATACAGTGGTGAAATAGCTCTAGGACAATCTGTTCCAGCATCCACTGTTCTACCACCATACCCTACAAGTGTGAAGCCACAGCAAACCCAACTCTCGTCATCTGCACCTACACACCTTACAATGGAACAGGTAAACAGGTTTTGTGATTGCCTATTTAGTAATTAAAACTTTTACTGTGAACTTTTAAATTCAGATATATTTTACATTACTTAACATCTTTTATTATTCAGAAATTAATATTATGAACTGTAAAGTATAAATAAATAAATAAATATCTTGGGACATTTTTACACAGCACCATCTAGTCCCAAACTAAGCAGAGCTTGTACTATGGGTACTAGATAATGGATATAATACTTATATACTTTTTTTTTGTAAATATATAGGTACTTATAATTTATAAGAAACACCCAGACAAACACAAACACCTAAGTTTATCACATAAATGGTTGTGTCTTGTGGGAATCGAACCCACAACCTCTTGATCAGCAGTCCGGTACTCGAACCACTAGACCACAGACGTCGTCAAAAGTATGAGTATTCTGCAGGCTTAGATGTTACATATATAACTAGCCCTGCAGTCTGAGCTTGTCATTCTCACTCAAATGTCATGCTTGTGAACGAGTGCTGTCTGTCGGGACTGGTTGGCTCTTACTGCTATGGCTAACTTCAGTGTTGCCCAAATCTAAATCTGCAAAAGTTTCCAGATTCCTAAATTTTACCCCAAAAAGTAGCTAGAAGCTAAAAAAACTAATCTCAGGATTGAAATCATTGTTCAATTCAAAGGAAAAGTACCTTATTATTAGCTACAACTTTTTTCAAAATGTACCTGACTGGGGTGCAAAAATAGATAGATCTAGCTATAAAGTAGCTAAGTTGGCATCAGTGGCTATCTTTTCAATTCTAATACTTACCTAGTCTTTAATCTCTGCATCTACACATCAAGCTGCATCATCCTCATTACTATTCACAAGAATTGTTACTGTTACCACACATATTTTTTTAAAAGGAGTATGTATGGAGTTTCTTGCTGGCCATAAGGCTTGCTCCATAAGACTCACTTTTTTTGGAACCATGCAACTAGTTTACGTTTCAAAAGTACCTATTTATATGGTCTGATTACTTGAAAAAAATATTTTAATTTGAAATCTTTCTAAAAAGATTTGGCAGCGTCGAGAGCCACGGAAGCATCTGTTGTCCACTAGCTCATTAGCTGAAGCTGGATCTGCATCTTCCCTTTCTGGAGGTCTTTTGAGTCCTGGCACTATAGACTTCTCACAAGATGAGGAGGACCGTGATGTTGAGACTGATGAAGATAGTGACAGATATGAAGACCTTTCTTCTGATGGTAACATATTTAAAAAATATTTTTTTTATACGACATTTATAGGTATGTGTATACGTATAATTTTTGTATAAAAATGCATTATTTTCGAGATATATTTACTATACAGGGTTACTTGTAATTCGAAGTATATTTGCCAGGAGCTGATTGGGGGATCAAAATGCAACAAATTGAACACTACCTATGTATAGCCGAAGTTCAATAGTTTTCGAGATATTTGAATTTTAGGGAATTTTCGATATTTACCCAGAATTTTACACTAACATCCAGATAAAAAAACTATACATTGAATAGGTACTATTAAAAAGTGATATTATAGTTGACACTTCAATTAAGCTACGTACATCATTAAAAGTGCTTAATCCAACAAAATACTTAAATTTATGAGCGATTTAAGAATAATATCGAACCAATATTTTCATTTAATGCTTCAAAAAATGTAATCTAGTTAAAAAAAATACTATAACATGAATCGTACAAACAACTAAAAAAACTTCCCTATTCTCTCAGCTTTCCAAAAAGGTATAAAAGATAATTAAAAGACACTAGCATGCGTTTCGGTCGGCGCGGGGAGAAATATCATCTGTGTTTGTGTTAAAAAGATACTAGCTTTCCGCCGACGGCTTCGCCTCCATGATTGGAGTATTTCTTATAATAAAATTTATACCCTATGTTACCCGGGCATAGTGTAGCTTCGCAACGGTGAAAGAATTTTTTAAATCGGTCCAGTAGGGACCGATTTGAATAAGATAATAGGTAGAAATAATATTTCTTGACCCCCATTTCTTGTCGCAAAATTTGAACAGCAAAAATTACGAAGAGTTTTTAAGAAATAACCTCAATGATTTGTTGGCGGATATTCCCGAGGAAATAAAAAATAACCTCATGTTTCCACATGATGGTTGCCCAGCACATTACCGATTTACTGTCCGGCAGTGGCTAGACGAGAGGTATCCAAACCGATGGATTGGACGAGGAGAACCAATTCCGTGGCCAGCACGAAAAAGATGTATAATTTTTTTGATAAACTACACGTTTTTACCAATGCTTTTCTACTTTAATATTAAAAAGTGGAAAGATTTGTTTGTTTGTTTGAATTGAATAGGCTCCGAAACTACTGGACCGATTTGAAAAAATCTTTCACCGTTGGGAAGCTACACTATGCCCGGGTAACATAGGGTATAAATTATAAGAAATACTCCGATCATGGAGGCGAAGATTTTTCTCCCCACGCCGATTCAAACACATGCTATGCCATGAATTAAGTGTCTTTTAATTAACTTTTATACCTTTTTGGAAAGCTGAGATAATAGAGAAGTTTTTTTAGTTGTTTGTACGATTCATGTCATAGTATTTTTTTTAACTAGACTACATTTTTTGAAGCATTAAATAAAAATATTGGTTAGATATTATTCTTAAATCGCTCAATTTCGGTATTTTGTTGGATGAAGCACTTTTAATGATGTACATAGCTTAATTGAAGTGTCAGCTATAATATCATTTTTTAATTGTACCCATTCAACGTGTTCTTTTTTATTTGGAACTTAGTGTTACATTTTGGGTAAAGATCGAAAATCCCCTAAAATTCAAATATCTCGAAAACTATTGAATTTCGGCCATACATAGGTGGTGTTCAATTTGTTGCATTTTAGCCCGCCAATCAGCTCCTGGCGGATATACGTCGAATTACAAGCAACCTTGTATAGTATATATCCACACTAGTGATGCAACTCAAGTTACTTGAGTGACTCAAGTGAAATTGAAAATCAATGGCTCAAGTGAAAAAAATATTGACTCCAATGAGTCGGACTTCAATCACTCAAATGACAAAATCTGACTTGAGTTGTATCACTAAACCACACATCAATACTACTAATTGGGCGACAAAATTACTGATTCAGCAGCAAAATTTTAAATACAAATATAGGTTAGGTTGATTCTGTGAACTGTACCTCAACCATGAGTTCTATCGAATGGCTTTCGATAGGTTTTTTACGCAACGAAACGGAGTAATCTCATAGTAGATTTTAGTTCCTTACGTAACCGATAAAGGCGCTGCGAGGGTTTTCCATAAAAATATTTTACGGCGTCGCTAGCGAGTCTAGTGAGAAAAACTCATGGTCGGGGCACTGTAAGCTCATCGAGCTCATCACTGTAAGGAGTCGAGCGAGTGAAGCTAATGTTACCGCAATGAATGTCAGTGCAAGAACCAAATTGTGTTCATGTTTTGATTACCAATTATTTTAATGAATAATTTGATTTTAATGAATGAATGACACCGTGGCTTAGCGGTCATAGCATCTGATGTATTGAACCAGAAGACGCAGGATTGAGTCCTACCCGCGAGTCGATATTTTCCTTTATTAAATTAACTGGTAATCTTAGCATGGAAAATACTTAAAATAATAACAACTCAGGTTTTGAGTTATGTAATACATACACTTCAAAATTACAGAATCAAATGATGAAACGGAAAGCAAGCAATCTCGTCATAGTTCAAAGAAAGAGAGATTTTTCTGGCAATACAATGTGCAGGCTAAAGGTCCAAAGGGTCAAAGACTTATCCTTAAAAATAAGTCGGAAGACCCACATATTCTCAATTCAGTCACAGATCCAGTATTTAGTCCCAGTTGCAGTGTCAGGGGAATTAAACACAGGTAAGAAACACCACTATAAATTATCACATAATAGTGATGAATTGGCGTAATCTATCTGTTCTAATACTCAAATATACTTTCCAGCGGAAAAGCTAGGAAAGGAGATGGAAATGACTTGACTCCTAATCCAAGAAAATTGTATTTGATTGGCAAAGAGCTAGATAATTTGGGTAAAGTTATTAATGATATGATACCAGTTAGTGAATTACCATTCAATATTAGACCTAAAACAAGAAAAGAGAAAAATAAACTCGCATCAAGGGCTTGCAGATTGAAGAAGAAAGCTCAACATGAGGCTAATAAACTGAAACTACATGGACTGGAGCAGGAACATAGTAAGTTTAAGGAATAATATAAAATGATGTTTGATGACTAAGAGCCGATTTCACCATTTAAATTAAACGCGATCAATTCAAGCTAATCTCGGTTCTCGCGTTTAACTGAGTTCAGAACACAAGTTTGCATTTCACCAACACAAACTGAACTCAGTTAAGGCTGAACCTAGTTTAAATTCTGAACGCCCGATTGGACGTTTAACGTATCTGCTCGCGATCAAGACCTGTCAAAGCCATAAAAGATAACCTAATTCAGAATTTAATTAATTTATTAGAGATATTCTAATTATATGAGGAGTCTATATTATTGGGTTTCGGCAATATTTCAATAAAACTCGTTAGAATTCTTAAAACACGATAATTAATAATTATGCAGAAGCGAACTTGACTATCCTCAAAATCATCTCAAATCTCACTTAAAAATTATAACTTACCATTTTTAACTGTAAAGCGCATCGTAATTTGTCTATGATTGTCACGAACTGACAACATTTACATTCTATGTCAAAGTAAACTTAGTTTTCGTAAACACGATCAAAAATTTGCCGGTGAAATCTGCGAGACGTGAACCGAGATCAGAACCAACATATAAACTCGATTAAGCAGAACTTAGTTTTATTGAACTCAGTTCTGAATGCGAACGGTGAAATCGGCCCTTACATTCTATGTCAAAGTAAACTTAGTTTTCGTAAACGCGATCAAAAATTACCCGGTGAAATCTGCGAGACGTGAACCGAGATCAGAACCAACATATGAACTCGATTGAGCAGAACTTAGTTTTATTGAACTCAGTTTATAATGCGAACGGTGAAATCGGCCCTAAATTCAGACCAGGAAAAAATTATTACCGACACATACGCGCTAAATTGTGGTTGTACATTATTATACCTCTCCTTAACCCTTCAGTAGCTCAAGCATGAGACACTGTCGTAATAGAGTAGTTAACGAAAAATCTTACTATTCGTTAACGATAACCCAGACTTCGAGTTTAACGATACTTTACTATCTGTCAGTGCCTCGACCATGAGTTTTTCTCACTAGACTCGCTAACGACGCCGTAAAATATATGTATGGAAAACCCTCGTAGCGCCTCTAGCGGTTACGTAAGGAACTAAAATTTTCTATGAGATTATAGCGTTTCGATGCGTAAATAACCTATCGAAAGCCATTCGATAGAACTCATGGTTGACGTACTGAAACGAACTCATTGCTATCGTTTTTCATACAAGTCTGTAACTAACTACTTGAATACTTAACTATAACTATTCGAATAAACTTCGAAAACTTATGCTAGCAGTTTTTTAGTTCCCATAACATCCGCCGCAGCGCTTATCAGAGTTCCATACAAAATAATTGGAACTCGATACGATTACGTTAACTACTCTATTACTACAGTGACTCGTGCTTGGGCTACAGGGAGTAAATATTTGATAGTATTTTATTTTGTAATAGTTGGTCTAACCCCACTCAATCATGTAGTATCAATCAAGTAGTATGTATGAATGACGGCACGTTTTTGCCAGTTATTTCAAAATAATGTAATGTTTTCATTTACTTCAGGGCGCCTCATGAATGGGATTGCACAAATGAAGCAAGTTGTGAGCAACCGGGTAACTAATACACAGAGTAATGTTGACTGGAACAACCATGTTACTAACATCGTGAATACAGCCACAGGTAATTCTTAATTTAATCAATACTCTGTTTATTTAATAAACATATTCAACATAATTTTTCTGCTTATTACACACTTGTTCGGGTCGGCACATTCGGTTCGGTAGTATATCTGATCTGAAGTGTGTTCAATGATTAATGCATGTGTGCCGACTGCCGTCAGTTGGGACTGATCTACTCAAAATCGCTAAGGTTCTTTCCTCAAAAGGCCATTTCATAAATTACCCTACATTATATCACTTAACATAAACTTGGCATAAATATACATATTCTGCAAAAATTTTTTCTTTAATTCTGTTAAGTCTGGACTTTAAAAGGGATCACGAGTCGTTGAGTTTGTTTCGGTGTTTCTTCTCAGAGGTCGTCAGTTAGGAAAAGCCGGCGCCATCTATTAAAAAAAAATTATACATTCACTTGTAAAAGTGTCTATTATAAGAGATCTATTTGCAGAAATTAGTATATTTATATTTTTAACCCCCGACGCAAAAACGACGGGGTGTTATAAGTTTGACGTGTCTGTGGCATCGTAGCTTCCGTACGAATGAACTGATTTTGATTTTGTTTTTTTTTATTTGATTTATAATTTATCATCAATTCGTAAATACCAACCGAAGTTTAGGTTACGGACAGTCTGCAAAATCCTTGGTTCGGCCACAGTTTTGGTTTCGGCCAAAAATAGGCCAAACTTGGGGTGTATAAAATATACTAATAATAATAATAATATACCTATTTTAACAGCCGGGCTAAAGTTATAGGACAATAAGTTTGGCGAGAACTGTACCTTCCAACAATCCTTACTAATATTATATATGCGAAAGTAACTCTTGTCTGTCTGTCTCGCTTCTACGCCAAAACTACTTAGCCGATTTAAATGAAAGAGGAAAAGAAGGTACAGAGATAGTCTAGAGCCTGAGAAAGGACATAGATTACTTTTTAAAGCGAAAAAAGGGCTGTAAGGGGTTGAAATAGGGGATGAAAGTTAAAAAAAATACCCAGACCACGCGGGTGAAGCCACTGCTGAAATACTAGTATGTATATTACTATAATTACATACTTTGGTAACCGTCAGGTTAACTAAAATAAGAATTTACTAAATGCTTCTTGTGAATCATGTAAGTGGCTTTTTGTCTTTAAAGACAAAAAGCCACTTACATGATTCACAAGAAGATATTCTCTTAAGAGAATAAATTATTTTAAATCACAAATGTATTGGTATAGACTATAGATAGTATAGATTATTGAACAACTCTGGTTAAACATTTTTATTGACATTTAATATTTCTAATAGATAAACAAGTACCGTTTCTTTCGGGATAATCAAGGCATTTTTAAGAAAATATTACCATTTCATTTGAATGGGCAGTGGAACACAAAATCGTACACTGGGAATTACACACTATGATAATATATAATAATACATTTGTTACAGAGATAAAAATAGCAGGCAAAACTTCTGAGTTCGTCAATAAAGTATTGGACAAAGTCAAAGCAGGACAAAATAACGGTGGACTCAATGATATATAATTAAAAGAAACGTCAGATGTAACAAAACGAAAGGCTGTTCAATGTACCTCCAAAGTTATTTAGACAAGAGTGTTTATGTGTATCATATAAAAAAGCTTAGTTGTCCAAGACAATTTTATTTTTATATGGTAATGGTAAAATGAGTAGTTTTTAGTCACTAGAGCTTTATAAGGCAACTAGGGGGAATGTTACTGTAATCCTCATCTAATATTATTATGCCATAAGATAGGTGTCAGTATATTTTTAAGTTTATATGTACATGAAATCGATATCGTTAAGATTATATGTTATAAGTAACTACTGGGAGCATTGTAAATTGCTCTTGTTTGTAATTTATCAATGCTCTTAGGGCTTACTTAAATTATTAAAATCTATACAAATAAATCACATCTAAGTACCAGCTACTAACTATTGCAATATTTTATAAAGATTTCACATAAAAAACAATTAGTTACAGTATATAAAAATAAGAATGGCATACTGTTGCAATTTAGAAGTGAATCTAGTCAAGCACTATAATACATTGTGAATATATTTTTTATATACTTAAGAACTAGAAATTGTTTAAACGAATTATATTAATATCTGCATCCCTTTGAATTTATAAAGTTCTAAAATATATAAGAAAAAATAATAATTATGTACAATTATAATAATATATAATATGATAAACTAAATATTTCAATATTATTTGGAATTTGTATGGGAAAGTAGTGATTTATATGTGTATATTATGAATGAAATTCTTTTATAATGATCCTCTCTTTATAATAAATACTTACATTTATAAAGTTATCAAAAAATATTTTATCAAGAGATATCAAATAGTGTAGGATTGGTCGGTTAATGCTATCCATAAATAAATACATATTATACTTACTTGTGTAACTTAAGTCTGTTTTTTAAAATATAATTATAGAAATTAAAAATCACATTCGGGCAACTGTTTTGCTGGCTCCATTGTAAAATATATGTAATTTAAATTAATTTTCTTTTTTTGTTTAACCATACAAACAAGTGTGTGACAGTACGCAATTGAAATACAATATGCTGTGCAAAGATAAAAACTAAAAATGGCTACGAAAGCCAAATCTCGGGATATCTATCGATATTTATGATGCTTACGAGTTTGTGTGTTGTTGTTTTAAATATTCATTAATTTATATAGAATCAGGAAATCGTAATACTAAATTTGTTGCCTAGTAGTGGCAAGCCTTGCTGCTGAGCTTGAGTCCCCAACTCAAGCTCATTTCCTTTTTATGGACGAGCACACGTATTTATTTTTCAACCGACGTAAAAAAAAGGAGGTTCTCAATTCGACTGTATTTTTTTTTGTTTGTTACGTCAGAACTTTCGACTCGGTGAACCTTTTTTATTCGAAAGCTGGTGCTTACAGATTTACAGATTGGTCCCATAAATTTTTTATCGAAATCCGTTGAGCGGATGTAAAAATATCGACGCAAATTAAAAAAAATATTAAGTATACATGGAACCCCCCCCCCCCATATTATAAAAGGTACAATTCAAAATACATCTATATTCCACTAAAACTTTTAAAATAAATTATTTTAAAACAAAAAACAAACCACCTCCTAAAAACACATAGGAACTAAAAAGCAATAAATAACATATTTACATTATGATTTCTAACTAATTTTGAGTCGGTGCAAAACAGACAATCAACGAGTCATATTTAAATTAAATTAGTAGTTTGGCACCGCTTTCCAGGCGGTTTGTTTAAAAATAATTTAACAACAATTTCAATATGGTGTTATTTTTTTGATTTCCGGTTAATGCATGCGACTTATCAAAATTAGATTGCAGTGTCTCTTTTAAAAGTAAGAAATTTTACTTGAACAGTATAATTAAGGTGGTAAGGAACTCTCTTTTGTGAGAGTAACATATACGTTACCAGCTTTTTGTTCATAATTATATAATATGATATTCATATAAATTTAGAATTGTGTATTTAGTTTCGTCAGTAATTTAGTTTCAAGTTATGGCATGTAAAACGAAAGTCGTGTTTAAGATGTAATTTTTATTAAGAGTTACGTTTTTGTCTATGTTAATATTTTTAACGGGTATTTAACCGTTAAATTCCCGCTAAAAGTTCCGATAACATCACAAACTCTTACTAAGAGTTTTTAACTGTGGTAAAACTTGGGTAATTTACCCTACGAGTTTTATGTTCAGTTATTTATATAACTTGGAGCCCGTTTCACTACCTACATTTAAGTTTACTATAAGTACGTGTCGCGTCGCGACCGCCATTTTCATTTAAATAAACACACGCTATGCCATATACCCAAACACAAAGTAGGTAGCTGAGATTTCATGTTAGCTATAACATGAAATCTCAGCTACCTACTTTGTGTTTGGGTATATGGCATATAAGGTCTTCACCTTTATAATATTGTTATAGAATAAATATATACTCGGATTTTGTCGTATCGAAAGCGACATTTTTAAGTCTTGTTCCATGCTTGCACCACAGTATATGCTTATAACGCGGAAATTGTGAATTATAAGTCACGGCGACTAAATTCACAGCTTTGAAAAATATATCTTTTGTTTCGTCAGAAAGAGACAAATTTTAAATCAGTTAAATTTGAAAACAACAGAATCAGGACCATAGTACATTGTATACCTATGTTATAATAAAATTATAAACCAATATTTGTTATAATATCTTCGTGATTTCATATAAAGCAACCACAATATTTTCGAATTTAATTAACATTTTGACTTAAGAGTGTGCATGTGGTTTGTCATTATTATATAAGTACTTACACAAGTAATAAATATTTAGTATTATCAAAATGACGCACCAATTTTATTGTTTAGTATTCTATCCAATGCTACTTATAATAAGCTCAGAATAAGCCATCATTTGCTATTCTATTATTTTTTGCATTGGGATTATTTAAGTAAATAAGCCTCAAGCCGTTGTTAAATTCTATGGATTTGCTCTAAGCAGTATATTGTTATTTTTTATTTTTCTACATAACAGCTTGTTGACGACATCATACAAATAATGTTTTCTCATGTCAAAATTCAAAATAGTTGTTAATTTCAATGACTATCCTAAGATGAGCTATTTATCGAAAACGATAGTCAGTACAACAGTATAGTCCGACAAATTATATTATTGTTTTGGTGTATTGCAAATTGTAGTCTATATCACATTATGGTTATTAAAATAGTAATCGCGACTATTAAGTCCTTTACGAAACTGACATGATGGCGTTTGATTAAGCTACGCTTGGCGCGGTCAGTCTGTGGATGGGTAACTATTTATACCTCAGCGAGACCCCTCCGTGCCTCGGAGAGCACGTAATGCCGTCGGTCCCGGTTGTCATACGAACATCAATGACAATAGTTAGTTGGTATCATTTATTTTATTATTATTAATCGTTAGTTGGTAGTAAGAAGTCCAAAAGATGCCCAGCCATTGGGTTGCGGAGGTCTGATGGCAGTCGCTTCGTGTAAAATACTGATATTCAGCCGCATTTGGTTAGACTGGAAGCCGACCTTCGCTGCTCGCCGCGCCGTTGGTCGCACCGCTCTATTTCGTGACATGTCACTCAGTCGCCCTTAGATTTGTAACCGCCGCGCCGCCGCGCCCCGCGCCGCCCGTCGCTACGAAAATTAGCTTATCAAAATTCGCGCTGCCGCTGAGAGCGACGAGTCGTGGCATGCTTCATACATTTTAATACATTTGTTAGCACCGCATTTTTTGTGGATTTGGGGTAAACGTGTGCCGAACTGGCGACACACGCGGCGGGTATCGCTGCGTTGTGCCGATTTCCAAGTAAGACTGGTAGAAGGTATTGCTTGATTGACGCGACGATAAACGCCGCCTGAGACGCGTCGATGCCAACCGCGTTCCATTTCAAGGGAAGGCGTGTAAGATCGCTCTTCGTAAACGCACGCACACATACAACGCCCTATCGGTAAATTATATTTTAATATTTGAGTTTTTTGGAGCTGGATACTTTTTACGGTTATATAACGAGATAAAATCTATCGTATATAAATATAAAAAATACATATGTGCATATTCCCTAATATGTATCATAAAAGACCTACGATTTTCGAAAAAAACAAATTTTTCGAAGATCCACATTAGTACAGTCATCGCCAAACTTATTGTCCGGCTTGCAGTTGACACCAGCTAACTTGAACCCGAAAAATAGGAGAAAAATATTGGATTATAATAATTTAAAACGACAGCCTTAATCCAGGCAATAATATATCAAATAATCTTAATATTAAGCATTTGGAATATCCAATCATGATGCTTCTACGGTGTCGTATTTAGATTAGTTAAGAATATAGGTACCCTATGTGTAACTCCAAATTAAATATTAATTTGTGATTGTAGTTATATTGGATTTTATAATGTCGTTATTATTATGTTCTGTATTTAAACTAACTGTAAATAATAAACTGTTTCGTTAATTTTTAAAGTAGTATGTATGACTGAAAAGCTTTTTCTTCTTAAGGTTCGTTCCTTTGGTTCGCCAAATTCAAATATCAACTAAATAGTACATTAATCACAAAAGACGAAAGTTATATTTAGAGGATTCGCCCTAAACGTAACGATTAAAATTTAAAGAAACAATAATTTAGTAGTGCGTTACGTAACTTCGCACACTACCGAAATTTGATAAAAAAAATGCGTTAAAAATTTACATGTATAAAAAGTTGATGTTAATATTATACTGTGTATGATTAATGTTTTAATTTACATCATTTTACATTACAGTGAAAAAAATCCAATAAAACAAGCATATTGGATCTCCCCTTTCTGTAGGTTAATTGATTAAAATTAATATAATTTTATAATAAAATACCTATAGTCCGCGCGAAACTAGTTGGCCGGGCCTTAGGCAGGGGCGGGGGTGAGGCGGGGGTTAACTGTGAACGAAAACAAGCGCCCCCGCTCCTCCGTCCCGTCGCTCACATAATCTAAGGCGCGGCAAACTAGTTCCGCGTAGACTATAGTATATGTTAACTATAAAATTTCCTCAATAAAACAATAATCGCAACATAATGTATTGTCACCATATTTATTAAGTATAGTGATATTTCTCAGCGAAACGAGACTAGTCGCAATTATATTTTAATTAATTCCATAAAAACTAAAATTGCTGGAAAATAGTTTCTGTCATTTTTCCCTAGGCTTCGTGCCCCGAATTCCGTAATAAGTACCCATGACGAAATTCGGGGCACGAAACCTAGGAATCACCGGCTTAACCTTTGTGTTATTTGTGAAGGAAAGCTCTCATTATAACGGTATCTGTCTAGCGAGCAAGCGCTCGCTAGACACCCGCTAGACAGATAGGTACCCTGCCTAGCGGCAGCAAGAACAAGAACCATGATGTTCATGAGCCTTATTTATCTTGTTATAGTAATATGGATCAGCCTTTAGCTTGTTGTAGTGGTGCAGTGCGGTTGTAATTAGTGATGCCCCGATAATTTCAAGAAAAGCTTAGATAAGGGTGCTGATCCTATTGCACATCAAACTAAATTAAATTAATCTCATCTCTGTAAAACAATTCAAATCTGTAAAAGATGTCAAAATAGAATAAAGTGGTTGAAAATTTTGGCATTCGGTAGCATCCGCCAATTTTTTTTTTAAATGTCGGCCACTCGTGCAACCCTTAAGTATATTTCGATAGCTAGCATTAATATAAATAAAAAATGTCGGAAAAAAAATCTCGTAGAGCGTCATGTTTCAAGTAATCGGTCGAAGAAATCTATGAATTTACTCCAAATATCAGACAGATCTTTTGGCGTGATCAGTTACTACTTTTTAGTTTTTAAGTATTCCGTTCGGGTGACCAGTGCCTCGACCATGAGTTTTTCTCACTAAATTCGGAAAACCCTCGCAGCGCCTCTAGCGGTTATGTAACGAACTAAAATCGGCTATGAGCTTACAGCGTTTTGAGATCAATTCGATAGAACTCATGGTTGAGGGAACTTTCAAACTGATATAAAGTATCTTGGAAACGTGACACTTACAAGATTATGACCCATACATTTCTTGCCTGCTATCGATTTATGAAGTTTTTATGGGTGGCGGGTGGGTGGTGTTTTTATGAAGTAATGTATCGTGGCCAATAAATCACCGGCCACCAAAAACAAACTTTTTTTTCATTAATTGTATAAATAGACTTATTAACAATGTTATGAAATTAATATTGAATACCCGGAATATCGGTTAATGATTTAGTACCTATTGATATCCTCTATGTCAATATTATAACAAACCAAATTCAAACTGGTCTGCGATTCAATAGGCTGTGGTTAATTGATTTAATAAGTTATCATATAAGTATTGCTTTTTATTGTTTACTTATTACATTTTATTGAATAGGTATATTTTCTTTAATATTTGTTAAGATAATGTAATTTTAAATAAAATTTTATGCTATTATGTATCAATTATTAGAAACGCATATCTTATTTTTATTTCCTTGCCTGGGAAAGGAACTGAACCTCCATAAATAATAAAAATAAAAAACAACCTTACTAAGTCCTACAATTTCAGCAAACCAGACAGTCAAAACACAGGGCCTGTGCCTCGACCATGAGTTTTTCTCACTATACTCGCTAGCGACGCGGTTAAATATTTGTATGGAAAACCCTCGCAGCGCCTCTAGTGGTCACGTAAGGAACTAAAATCTGCTATGAGATTACAGCGTTTCGATGCTTAAAAAACTCATGGTTGAGGTACTGATCTGGCTCCCAACAACTGACATAATTCACTCAATACCTGAATTTACTGAGATAACTTGTTAAAGGTACCTGCAAAGATAAACTTTGTCACAGATATCTCAAATATTTGATCCAATAGGTATTCTATCGCCAACTGTAATCATAGCAAAAATTTTAATGCAAGACATTTGGGAAGAAAAATCTGAGATATTTAGTTCAGTTCCTCAAACTATTTATTTTATTCAACACATACCTAGTTGGAAAAGATTTATAGAAGACTTGTCTCCAAGTATAGGTTTTTGGGATGAATCAAAGCCTATATTGTATTTAAAAGCTTTTTATCATAATAAAAAAAATCTTGTCATTTGGTCCGGGTTTTTAAATCGGTCTGTGGTCTAGTAGTTCGAGTATCGGACTGCTGATCACAAGGTCGTGGGTTCGATTCCCACAGGACACAAACATTTATTGTGATGAACTTGAGTGTTTTTGTGTTTGTCTGGGTGTTTCTTATGTATTATAAGTATGTATTTATAAAAAAAAAGTATTTAAGTATTAAATCCATTGTCTAGTACCCATAGTACAAGCTTTGCTTAGTTTGGGACTAGATGGTGCTGTGTAAAAATGTCCCAGGATATTTATTAAATGGGTAATCATGTAAAATAAAAATGCTGCTTACCGCACCATATTGTTGGTTTTAGTACCAGGAAAAGTAAAGTAAAAGTATCAGAAAAGCAAAACATCTTTGTAATCATTATAAGGGACTTAAATAATTACAGTACCTAAAATACATAGACACACCTGTTCACCATAGGGGTAGGCAAAAACTATAGAATGCCAATATGTATAAATCAAATATACAAGTTAGAAGTAAACAAATTATCTCTGTGTGCATTTTCTACATGTGGAATAATTTTGAATTTTTCCAATAAAACATAAAGTTCTTGTATGAGCTGTTCTTCAGGGTGTTCAATATAACACACAACAGCTACAGCAGGCATATCACAAATTTCTCTCCAACATAAAACTGAAATATAAATTTCAAATTATGTACATACTACAAATTAAACTTATTATTCCCCAGATACTCCAACAGAAATAATATTACCTCCTGCAGTTACACCTGATATAATATTAGGTTGTTCCAATTTGGGGTAACTGATATCCAGAAACTTTGATGATTGTTTACTGGTAGAAAGACTCCTGGTAACATAGTCTTTAGTAATTATTTCTGATACTTGGTACTCCACAAGTGGCTTTGTCAATATTGCTACAACATCCGTGCTGATGGTAATATATTTTCTAATCAATTCAACAATTTCACTGCTCAATATTAAACTGTAATCCTTTATCACACATACATAATTGTTACATTTCTTAGTTTTGTATATGCTTAAATTAACTTCTTTGCTAGTATCAACGAGTTCTAAGTCATGAGTTTTAATGCAGTCATTTATGTATCTTCCTTCTAATATAATAAAAGTATCAATTTCTTTAGGAATATCTACATTCTTGGCAAGACGTAACCTGAAAAAAAATTGTTATTAGGTCACTGAATTACTCAAACAACAAAAATGACTTGCTAGAAGGTAAGTAGGTATTGAAAATAAGTAAGTAGTTACATAACTCACTCGGAAACATTTTCCATACAGAGAACATCATCCCAATCTTCCCATGCAGTTCTACTAGACGGTTCGTTAATTTCACCAAAGGTACTCATTATTTTATTTTATTGTAACTATGAGTTGCTCGCTTTAGTTATCTAAATGTGGAATAGGAGAGGAGTGGTTGGTGGCGGCAAATTTTTGAAGAATGAATTAATTATTAAATTATAGAAATATTGGAAATAGATACAAATTTTTAGGAAAAATCTTATTTCTTTAGAAAAAATAAACTGAAAAATAATACAGCGTATTGAATGAATCTCGAATTTTGATTGTGCTAAGTACTGGGATGTTCGAACTTCGATCCGATCCGATACTTGTTTTTTTTTTTTTATTATTTATTTTACGGCCCTGGATACAATGTCCTTTAAGCCTCCGATACTTGTGTGCATCAGTGTTGCCAACAGGTTTACTATCTTTCCACCAGATTCAACTTCTAAAACCACCAGAAAACCACTAACAAAAATCGGATGTACTTTCAAAATCGCTAAAATTTCCACTAAACAAACTTTTACATTAAAAAAAGGGATGTAATTAGGTTTCTTTATTATTAATTAAAAAGTAAAATATTAATAAATATCAACATAATATTTCAAATCATACTAACAATTATAAATCAACAAGTTAAAAGATCGATGCGCTGTGCTAGCCCGCGAAATTCAAATTTTCTTGCATTTTTTGAGGTTTCGCACCGTTCGTGTTTCGCACAACACACAAATCCGCACAAAATTTAACATAGAAAGATAATTTTTATTGTTAAAATCATGTAAATACGTTTTTTTTATTCGCTTGTCATATTTTGATCGAGATACAACCTGGGCACTGACTTCAAATTGCAAAAAACCTAAGGAAATTACCTAGAATTTCAGGGGAAAAAATAACAATATTTGAATATAAATAAATAAACCCTGGACATTTTTACACAGCACCATCTAGTCCCAAACTAAGCAGAGCTTGTACTACGGGTACTAGACAATGGATATAATACTTATATACTTTTTTTGTAAATACATACTTATAATATATGAGGCCATGAGAACCATAGGAAGCTTTTTGAGTACCATAGAAAATAAAAACAGTATTTTAAATTAGGGTTTAGATCACAGACTAAAAACCGTAACAGTGATTTTGCGGCTATCTAGTGAATATTCGTTGTATCACTTTTAGGTCACTCTGGTTCTATCAAAATGATCAATTTGAACTGGAAAAAATCATAAGCTCAATATTGTAAAAAAATGAGTTAGGCCACTATGGTTCTCATGGCCTCATATAAGAAACACCCAGATAAACAAAAACACCTAAGTTCATCACATAAATGTTTGTGTCTTGTGGGAATCGAACCCACGACCTCGTGATCAGCAGTCCGGTACTCGAACCACACCGCAGACGTCGTCAAATAAGAATATTGAAAAGTTAGCTCGTGCCAACTTCAACCCGGACAATAAGTTTGGCGAGAACTATACTACTAAAATCTCCCGAATTCTACCGATTTTTACTGCCAAACCTCCCGAAAAATGGATTTTTTGTTTTGCAACACTGATACAGTTAACGTTAATACGTTGACATGAGATCATGGAAGCAGTAAGTCTACTTAGTAAACGAAGTGTAACGAAGTGTAACGAAGTGTAACGAAGTGTAACGAAGTTTGACATATTAGTTCCATGCATGCATGCATGAGATCAACGGTTGATTCCATAGACATATATAACTCTTTGGTTGATTCAGCCAAAGAGCTATATATGTCTATGGATTCAACTAGTTCGTTCATATTTACTAGCTCTTTGTTCAACGCTCACATAGATATTTACTCAAATATTTACTAGCTCTTTGAACGCTCATCGCTTTCGCTAGCCGTCAGCAGTGTTGCCAACTTAGTGGATTTTCCACTAAAACTGGTGGTTTTGACCCCCGTTTAGTGGCGAAATATTGCTTTTAGTGGCTGGTGGATTTTTCTAGTGGTTTCGTAGAATTCAGTTTCAATTACTGAATATGGTATCACTTAACAACTAAGCCACAAACACGTTACGAAATATATTATTTCTACTTCATTTAATTTCATCAGGAGTACTATTTACTTTTACTGTTTAGCCAACACTGATCCGTCAAACGATTCATTCCGCCACATCCCGCTCATTGCAATATACGCAGGGATGCACCGTAGAATATTTTAAAGTAGTAGTTATAGTTCATATATGACTTGCTTTCCGCCAGCGGCTTCATCCACGTGAGATACTTTTTTCCTCCGTTTTTGCCAAATTTTTCAATGCTACTCCGCTCTTTTTAGTCGTAGTGTGATAGTTTATAGCCTAGCTCCCGATAAATGGGCTATCTAACACTGAAAGAATTTTTGAAATCGGTGCAGTAGTTTCGGAGCCTATTCAATACAAACAAACAATCAAATCTTTCCTCTTTATTATATTAGTATAGATAGATAGATACTGAACTCGGTTTCGACTGCTCAGTGTGTTGTATTATTCTCGCGAATTTGTGCAAGCGTAATAATAATGCCCAAACCATAATATACGCAATAGTTTCGGGATTCGTGGCTCAAATATTCTTATATCCAAATATATTTTTTTCCCGCGAAATTCAAATTTTCTTGTATTTTTTGCAATTTGCAGGTCAGTGCCAGGTTATATCTCGATCAAAATATGACATGCAAATAAAAAAACGTATTTTCATCATTTTAACAATAAAAAAAAACATATTTCTAAGTTAAATTTGATTCGGATTTGTCTGTTGTGGAAAACACGAACGGTGCGAAACCTGCAAATTGCAAAAAACGCAAGAAAATTTGACGCTTGAATTTCGTGGGCTAGCACAGCGCATCCTCTTTTAACTTGTTAATTTATAATTGTTATTATTTTAAAATATGTTGATATTTATTAATATTTTATTATTAAATTAATAATAAAGAAATCTAATTACTTCCCTTTTTTTATTGTAAAAGTTTGTTTAGTGGAAATTTTAGCGATTTTTAAAGTACATCCGATTTTTGTTAGTGGTTTTCTGGTGGTTTTAGAAGTTGAATCTGGTGGAAGGCTAGTAAAACTGTTGGCAACACTGGCCGTCAGCCGGTGAACTCAGTGAACTGTGGAACGAAAATAATTTAAGAGCAGTTCATATGAACGAATCACTCACGAGTTACCCAACTCTATTGAGTACCTACGTAAAATAAATCTGACTTTTAACTTATCTCCAAATAAACTAATTATTATTTGATTATGAAAAGTGTATTCGTGTGAAGAGTATTTATTTTAATTAATATAACATGTTAAAGGTGTGTTTCTATCAGTGGTAATATATTGGTTTTTGTAGTGTTCCTACGTAATATCTTAATTTGATGTATTTTTTTACAGGATAAAGGACAAGTCACTTTTGAGGATAAATGGCCTGCGATGCGCCCTATAGTTTTAAAGCTCCTAAAACAGGAGCCGGTTACACAAACAGAATGGCAAGACCTTTTTGGATCCGTACATTCTGTATGCTTATGGGATGAGAGAGGACCATATAAGCTGAGGGATGCACTTCAACAAGATATTATGATGTATATAAAGCAGGCTCAAAATCGCGTATTGGCGCAGCGGGAAGATCAAGCCCTGTTAAAGGCTTACATTGCAGAGTGGGGCAAGTTTTTTACGCAGTGCAACTATTTACCAACTCCTTTTCGACAGTTAGAAAATTCTATAAATAATGTAAGCAAAGTGACTAGTTCTAATGCATCTAGTACGCAGAAGAAGAATAACAATAATAATATAGAGGATAGTTTGGTAAGGAAATTGATGTTAGATTCATGGAATCAAAGCATCTTCATGGATATCAAGCAAAGACTACAAGATTCTGCTATGAAGCTAGTACAAGCTGAACGTAATGGGGAATCCTTTGATTCACAATTGGTAATTGGCGTAAGGGAATCATATGGTAAGTGAATATTTGTATTAAAGTTTAAGTACTTATTTTATTGTATTGTCTAAGGTCTAATAAGTATTTTTTTTGCAGTTAATTTGTGCTCTAACTCCGTGGATAAACTTCAAATATACAGAGAAAACTTTGAGGCTGCTTATATGCAAGCAACAGAGGAGTTTTATAAACTCAAAGCCAGTGAACAATTGCTAGTAAATGGAGTTCAATCTTACATGAAGTATGCAGATCAGCGGCTAAAAGAAGAAGAAGCACGGGCTCATAGATATCTGGAACCAGGAAGCGGTAGTGTTACAGCACTAACACAGTGTTGTGAGAAAGTACTTATTGGAGAACACCTTCCTACACTTCTTGCTGAGAGTGCACCTATGATAAAAGCTGGAGAAACAGAGAAGTTACAACTTATGTTCCGTCTTCTTGATAGAGTGCCCGATGGAGTTACACCTATTTTAAGGGACTTAGAGGCACACATAGTATCTGCTGGATTGGCAGACATGGTAGCCTCTGCAGACATTATTACTTCAGATTCTGAAAAGTATGTAGAACGTCTGTTAGATTTGTTTAAAAGTTTTAGTTCATTAGCTAAAGATGCATTTTTAGATGACCCACGTTTTTTGACAGCCAGAGATAAGGCTTATAAATGTGTTGTAAATGACACAACAGTCTTTAAGCTAGAATTGCCCTCTTCAGCCTTGATCCGTGGAAGCAAAGGCACTGCCCCTGAGAGTAAATGTCCCGAGCTTCTTGCTAACTATTGTGACATGTTGTTACGGAAAACACCACTGAGTAAACGTTTAACAAGTGAACAGATAGAGTCTAGATTACGAGATGTATTGTTAGTTTTGAAGTACATAGAAAACAAAGATGTTTTCATGAGATACCATAAAGCACATTTGACTCGAAGGTTGATATTAGATTCAAGTGCAGATTCTGAGAAAGAAGAGGACATGGTAGAGTGGCTTAGAGAAGTCGGAATGCCTGCTGACTATGTCAACAAACTGGCACGAATGTTTCAAGATATTAAAGTCAGTGAAGACCTTAATACTCAGTTTAGAGCTGACACTACACGGCATGATGCTATAAATATAAAAATACTTAATGCTGGGGCATGGGCACGTGGATCTGAGAGAGTTACTGTTAGCCTTCCATTAGAGTTAGAAGACTACATACCAGAGGTTGAAGATTTTTATAAGAAGAAACACTCAGGTCGAAAATTACAGTGGTACCATCATATGAGTAATGGCACAATCACATTTGCTAATTCAGTTGGTAGGTTTGACTTAGATGTCACTACATTTCAAATGGCTGTCTTATTTGCATGGAATCAAAGACCTATGGAAAAGATAAGTTATGAAAACTTGAGACTTGCAACTGAACTTCCTGATCCAGAACTAAGGAGAACTTTATGGTCCCTTGTTGCTTTCCCAAAACTTAAAAGACAGTTGTTGTGCTATGAACCAGCAGTTCAGAATCCTAAAGATTTTACAGAGAATACAACTTTCTGGGTTAATCAGGAATTTGCTCTAATAAAAAATGGCAAGCCTCAACGTAGAGGTAAAATTAATTTGATTGGTAGATTACAATTGAGCACTGAGAGATCTCAAATAGAAGATAATCATTCGATTGTACAGCTTCGAATATTAAGGACGCAGGAAGCTATTATAAAAATTTTAAAAATGAGAAAACGCATCACAAATACTGCTCTTCAGGTAAGAAATTGGTTTCATTATTTTTGTGGCATCGGCTCTGTATTGGCACATATTTCAACTAGCTTTCCGCCAGCAGCTTCGTCTCCATGGCCAGTAATATTTTAGCCAATGTATACAAAAACTTGATAAATTATATGTATACTAAAACCGTCCTCGAGAACCACTCTATCCATTGGTGAAAACGGCATGAATCAGTGCAGTAGTTTTTAAGTTTATCGCGAACAGGACAGAACAGACGCGGCGGAGGACTTTGTATTATAATATGTAGTGATGTATTATGATAAACAAAGTGCATGCATGCATGTTTTGACCCTTTAAAAGGATAAGTGCCACTTTTATTTTGCATGTGGACTATTCTCATGTATCCACATCCTTGTGGGATGGTATGGCTATACACGCTCATATAAAAGCCCATTTTCACATTACGAGTTTCTTGCCTGTTGCATACAATAAAATTGAAGCAATAAAAAAGTTGCATTATCTAAACAGTAAAATTTTTACAATTGTATGTATGTATGTATGTATTGCAGCTACAGCTTCAACAGGAAATTAAATGGCTCTGTGTAAATTAGTCTTAAGCATCAAGGTTTCCGACGTCGACAGTGGGGGCAACTGGCAATAACTCAAATTAAAAAATATAGTCATGTGAATTAAATTTTCTTTCTTATATATTATGTTAAATAGATATATATTTTATTATCTTTCAACCCCTTATAGCCTTTTTTCGCAATAAAAAGTACTTTCTCAGGCTCTAGACTACCTCTGTACCAAATTTCATTTAAATGGGTTCAGTAATTTTGGCGTGAAAGCGCGACAGACAGACAGTTACTTTCGCATTTATAATATTAGTAACGACATTCATGTAATTTCCATATTATTAGTGTTGTTAAATGATTGTATATTCCACACTTCGATCAATAATAGTACTAGATACAGGATCAGGAACAAAATTAAGTCGCAAGTGGCCACATTTGCACACAAGTAAACATCTAAATTTCTTAGAAAAATATCTAATAATATAAAAGTTGTAAATTAAAAACCTTAATAATTGAACATAAAGTTCAATTACCATTGCAAAATAATATTTATTTAAGTCCTTTCATCTGAGAAAGGTAAAAAGCAATAAATTTAAAATGTCACTTACAAATAAAAAGTCATAACTACAAACAATATTTATTCTAAAACTAAACTTAAAGTCTAAGAAATAAGAATAATAATATTTTTGACAATTTCGTGCTTACTCTATTTTGAAGAGTTATTCTCAGTTGTCCCCACCATCTACGTCTCCACTGGTGACAAATGGGAAAAATATTCCCATTTGTCACCAGTGGTGACAGATGGGAAAAATAAATAGATATGTCCCCAGTAAGGTGGAAGTCACTGGAAGACATATATTTTTATAAATCACAATATTTATAATGATCGAAATTACAATTGCACAGATTAATCAATGCTTTGTTATCATCATCTAATTAATTAATTCCTGAAAAAAATCGGATTCACATCACTATATATTCAGCTCTAGCCCCGCCCTACTGGGGACGTATCTATTTATTTTTCCCATCTGTTACCACTGGTGGCAATTGGGAACAAGAAGAGTGGCCATTCCCATTTGTCACCACTGGTGACCAATTGGAAGTTTTTTCCCATTTGTCACCAGTGGAGACGTAGACGGTGGGGACAACTGGGAATAACTCATTTTGACAATAGACGCAGTAATTAAAAAATGGACTCGTATTTAAAATAGTCGATGTTTGTTACAATAGTTGGTGCGCTGCGTATAGCAAACATTGACCCAACAAGTTATTTTGCAAATTTTTTGAACTGCTGCATTTCGACGTACGCGGGATTAATTTTAAACAAGACCACAAATACTTTTGTGGTCATATTTTTCGGGCCGTTTTTGAAGCGCAAATCGGAAATCTAGTACTATTATTGATCGAAGATTCCACAGTACTATAGCTCTGCATACAATAATGCCGTATGTTCTGAAACTAGTTTAATGCCCGATAGATTATCGGCGAACAATTCGTGTTCAATGTATTCCGAATACAGAATACACTCGAACAAGGTGTTTACAGTCTCGTTTTCGTGCCTATTCGTATTTTCTTAGCGAATTTAAAAGATTTTATGCAGTTGTTACTCGAAGGGCTGATTTTTCAATCCTTAGATATCGTTTAGAGCAGTGATAGTCTAGGGGTATGCCCACTGGGCTGCCAAGTCAAAGGTCTCGAGTTCGAATCCAAAACATATAATAACTCCTAAACTACTAAGCGGCTGGACCGATTCAGTTGATATTTTGTAGGTTGCTCCACTGAAAAATCGAACCCACTGATTTATGTTAGGGCTTCTCTTATGTTTTTTCGTATAGAACACTTCCTAGTATATACACTTTCACAAAGTTTCAAATTGCGCAACCGCATATTTCTTGAGAAAAAATCCAAGTCATTATTTTCCAAATAAAAGCACGCCACGCGATGTTGTCTATGTGTTTTTTGACCGTATTAAATATATGGGATTCATAAATAAAATGCGTCTGATGGCGTCGCGTTTTAGTAGTATGTTCCCACCACAGATACACGATTTTGCAAAGCGTTACTTCAGCAGGAAAGGCAATATCTAGAAAACCTGAAGACGCACAAATTATATTTTTGGAGTACATTTACACATTTTTTACATTTTTTTTTCTTGCTGGAGTAATTACTACGTTTCTTTTGTTTTAGGGTTCCGTACCTCGAAAGGAAATGAGGAACCCTTATAGGATCACTTTGTTGTCCGTCTGTCTGTCTGTCTGTCAGCATCTTTTTACTCAGAAATGCGTAATAGATATCAAGTTGAAACTAATACCAAATACGTAGGTCTAAATGGTCTCTTGGTGCTGTAAAAACATCATGCTTCTAAGTCAAAGCAAAAAAAAAATACGTACAATAAATAAATGGCTATTTTGGCGCATATTGTGGTAGATCTAAGTAAATCAAAACTCACGGGTACTTCTCGTTGACCTAGAAACCTGAAATTTGGCAAGAAGCAAAGAAATATAGCATACTTTACGGGAAAATTGATCATTTCTAGTAATAAATATATATAATTTTGATATACGAACTATTTACTTAGGTACAAGTTGGTACGGAAGTGAACACTTCTGGTTTCTTTTTTTTTACGAAATGGTAAAGCGCATATTTTTTTATGTGGCGCACATTTACAGCAGATTACTCACTAATAATAAATTTGTTCCACTCATATCACTAGAAGACTTTTTCTTGCTAGGGTAACGTACACCCACTATCCCACCATTCCTGAAAGAAACTTATGGCGATTTTTTTCTCGAAACCTACGAGTTTTTGCGTTTTGCGGTTTTCAATAAAACTTATACCCGACAAAAATCATTCCTATAAAAAATCGCCGGGTTTGATTGTACAGTTCTTCCTTCTTCCCTTGTACTAAAGTAATAAAATACTATCGCCTGATGATACTGGTTACTTACAACTCTATGATATGTATTGTTTCAGAGTGAATTGGTTGAAATTTTAAAGAATATGTTCTTGCCCTCCAAGAAGATGATAAAGGAACAGCTTGAATGGCTTATCGAACATAAATATATGCGTCGGGATGATGAAGATATCAACACTTTTATATATATGGCTTAAACATAATGATGCAAGCGTAAATGAACAAAATCAAATAAATTGTTTACCCAGAAAATGTTTCTCTCTAAATAGTCTTGAATTGTTTTATAGGTAGTCAAGTTCAATTTAAATTAAATAATAATTTTATTTACATTTATGTTTGCTTTTATTAATTACATAGAGTAATTCAATGTATAAAAGTAAAATACATAACATTAATTCTTCGCCGGTTCGATTGTCTCTCCACCTTGAATTTGACCCCAGCCGATCAACCTACAAACAAATATGAATTGATGTACATTCTTATTCCAAAGAAAGTAAAATTATTTACATAAATACACGTTTTATAAATTATACAACCATACAAGGTGGAACGGACATTGACAAACAAACGTCGTGTACAAATGCGATAAGGTGTGGCCAGGTGTAGTTCAACCCTTACTTGAGTGAACGAGTCACTACACAAGGATTATTTTTTGGCGTCGCAAAAAAAAACAACTTTTATGGGTATTTTTTTTGGTAATCTATGTTCCGAGTCTAAAATAAACGTTTTTCTTTCTTTCTATAGTATTTTCGCCGTAAGATTATATGCCTGACAGTTCTAGTTTTTCCATGCCACTCATACTACTTTAAACTATTAAAAAATAAAAATGTAATTATTAAAAATATTGTCTCTTCGTAAATTACCAAGTAAATTAGTGTTGTTATTATTAACTGTTTAGTAAATTAAGTTAATGATATAAAAAAATGTATATAACTTAAAAATGGCTGGTGTGTCGAACGAAACTTCATTCAATACAGATTGACACTACTGAATTAAAAAATCGATGAATCGGAGCGGCCATTTATTTCGTTCATAAAATCGGTAATTATAAACCGATTCGATTTTCTAACACTATTTTTATTTTTTTAAATTTTGTTGGGTTACATCACTATCAGTTAAAAAATAAATATATATCCTGGGACATTTACACAGCACCATCTAGTCCTAAACTAAACAGAGCTTGTACTATGGGATACTAGACAATGGATATAATACTTAAATACTTTTTTTGTAAATACATACTTATAATACATAAGAAACACCCAGACAAACACAAACACTTAATTTCATCACAATAAATGTTTGTGTCTTGTGGGAATCGAACCCACGACATCGTAATGAGCAGTCCGGTGCTCGAACCACTAGACCACAGACGTCGTAGTTATGAACTGTCATCATCTTATAGCGGAAATACTATAAAAGCCTGGGTTAAACATAACTGAGAACCGAAGCGAAAACGTGGACAATATGAATTGAAGTGGAGACGTCAAACTAGTCACAGCGAAGCAAACACATCACACATCGAGTAGAATGCAAACCGAAGTTATCATGCATGCTATCATGTGGCCATCCACATCTCCTTCCCTTATAACAATATAATATAAGGGAAGGAGGAGACTAAAGAAAAGATGGATGTACTGTGAGTAAGGACACGGTTACAAAGAAATGGTAATGATGAAGGGTGCATGAAAGAAAAAGATATAATGCGCCGAACTTAAGTAAATTAGGATAATGCACTGAAAACGATGAAGATACTATTGCCCACCTCCAATGGTTTTCTACTCTCCTGCTGAGAGCTACTTTTTCTCCGATTTCGGTGCACACTGGGTTAGTAAGAGCGATTTTGGCCAAGTCGGCCTTAGTAGCTATTACTCTGCCTCCAGTGCTCAGAGATCCGATGTTTACCAGCAATACCTAAAAACCGGGAAAATAATACATATTCTGTAATATCGTGTAGTAATTTTTCATACTGCACACCACATTGAAGTGCCAAAGTCACGTCTGATGGAAGTGTACACACCATATAGAACTTATATTACTAGGAGGGAATAAATAGATAATTTTTTTATGAAATCGTCTTGTGTGTGGAATCTTTTAACCCAGTGGCTGGGCAGTAGCGAACTTCATATAGCATTATTGGATGAGCTTCTGACAAGGTTCTGATATTTACTATAGATAATTTGAAGCTAGGCTATGAATTCTTCTAAATCTTATTGTAAAAATAAGGTATTAAGCATCATTCTTATTACATTCCTATGGCTTGAAAATATTATTATTACTGTTAGCACACCTGTGACACTCCATACAAACTTTCCGATACGGCTGCACGCTACAGTACCAAATGTCAAACTTGTCAAAATTACGTTTGTACACGTGCAAATGAGTGCGTGAAGGTGCTTACGGTTGGTGGCGCGTAAATCTTATTTATTAATTATTTATATATTTGTTTGAAATACATATGGGTACTATTAGTGATTCTGCACTAAAAAATCTGCGGTACCCGCCTGGTGGCGCGCCTCCTTAATATTTAACAAAACAATACTGATACATACTCGTTTCGTACTTAGAACAATGTTTTTGAAAGAAAACAGTCAAGATAATTACTATGCAGCTGTTTTGAATTGAATACCTTGATTAATTATTCACGAAACGAAAAAATCTCGTATAGATATCATTTTTCGATGTGGTTTCCTTTGCAATAATTAATGCAACTACACTATAATATCGTAAATGATGCTTTGCTTCGCTTTTATACATAGATATGATTCATATAAACTAGTACATTCACTATTTTACTGAATCATTTAGTACTGCAAGCCCTGTTTGGCATGCCGGCCAGAACACCGCAGGATGGGGACCTGCGGTACCTGACGTTAGAGAGGGGCGGAGAGTGGCCATTCTGTTATTATATTCTGTGCTGTTAGACTAAACTATTTTTTATTAATTAAATCATTTTCTACCTCGTTCTTCGTGAGCTTTTGTACTTTAGCCGCTTTTTTATCACCCTCGGTGCGCACGCCAAGTAAACGTTTCAATAAGTAATACGAAACTTCAAGCTTCACAAATATTCCAGGGAGAGCACCAACTGCGCCAAGAACCTGTTAAAATTAAATCCATAAACGTTCGTGGACTACAAAGTTCGTGGGCATCATATAAAAATGAAGAATGAAGATATAGATTATGGCTTAGTTGGCTAGTGTCCGTTGTATCCAACGAAGGACGCAGCTTTAAGTAGTGCTAGAACAATCACAAAATGTATAATGAATTAGTAAGAATTCTCTAATTCATTATCTGAAGTGGGTAATGCGAACATACGGACCTGTCCCACAAGTCTATCGGCACGACATAGCGTCGGTTCAATCTTGGTTCCAACGCCTATGAGACCTCCGGGTACCGCGTATTGCAGCTCGTTCTGTTCCGCGAATAAAGACACGATACGTGAGAATATAGGGCGGCACGTCAGTTTGCCATCAGCATCTTTGCTCACTAGTCCTGGTCGAACCTGTAAAAAGTATGTATTAAATCAGGGATGAATCACGGGCCATTGGTAAAGAAATAGGAAGAAAATAATGCTAGTCTTCTTGTCGGGGTGAACCAAAGTTCACGCAAGCAATAACTGAAATGTATCCTATTTAACACGCGATTTGAAAATAATTCGTGGGCCGGATCAAAGGTCAGAGCGGGCTGTATCCGGCCCGGTGCCGGGCTGATACCGCCCGCTTATAAGAAACACCCAAACACAAACATTAACATTCAACAACATAACATTGGTGAGATGTTATAAGATTCGGCTTGACAAAAAACTTTGTGGCTTTCTCATAACCGATAAATATGATTTTGTAAGATTTAGCTATATATTGGAGGAGACAAAGTGATGTTTTTTCTTAATGTAACCCAGTTTTCTCCCAATTTTACACGGCTTCTTGCGGAAAAAAAATACATGATATTCGCCGAGACTCCCTCACCCTACATGAGATTTGTTTGTTTGTTGTTATCACGCACGTATTAACAAATTTTGACAGCCACATTTAGAACCTACTCAACTGTGGCGCCATCTGGTAAGACAAAAAACGGTAGTTCTTATTGTGTAATAGTTTGTAATTGTTTCTGATAACGTGTTAGTTAACGTTAAATGTAAATAAAGTGAATAGTACCTCAATTTCCATTCCAACTGTAAGCACTCCTTGAAGAATAGAACCACCGGCGACACCACCTCTTAGGTCGTCGACTTCACAACCTGGCTTGTTAACATCAAAAGAACGAATGACAATCATCCTTGGCGGTGATGTGAAGTCTCTCAACGGTACTGGAATCTTCTTCGTAATGTATTCACTTAACACCTAGTAACAAAGATAAAGAAAAATACGTTTTTAATTAAGGACCATACGCATCACCGTTCGAAACTGGAGCTGAACATAGGTCCCTCCCAAAATGGTGGCGTTGTGTGTCGGGTCTTTTTATTCCCTATAACATGGTTGAGTCAAACGGCGCCGATATGTCTGTCGGGACTGGTCAGCTCTTACTGCAATGGCTATTGTTCTTTTCTTTTATATTTTATTAATCCTTACACATCAAACTGCAATAGACTCATATTATTCACAACAAAAAAAAAATTTTAATGTCTATCTTTTTTAAAAAGAGTGACTATGGAGTTTCTTGCCGGCTCTTCTCCATAAGTCCTACTTTTTTGGAACCGAGCAACTAGTTTGACTGTTCAAAAGTGCCTATTTATATGGTCTATTTGAAATAAAATATTTTGAATTTGAATTCATTCTCCAGAGACCCATTTTAGTTCTGCTTACCAGTCGCTGCTAACTGGCGCTGGTAAGTTGACGCTTAATCTAGCCTTTTATGCGGTCATACAAAAGCTATGCGCATCCTAGGTGCGTTGGTTTCGGGCCAGCACCAACAGCATCCCTACTGGCTAGCAAGTTAGACTGAACGTTTGTGAAACACTGCTGCAAGATTTCAGCTGGACCTCTAACACTGCAGCAGTAATTTCGTAAACAAAGAATATGATAATCTTTATGTAAATAATGTACTAATATAGCCTGTAAGTAATTTGTAGTTAAAACAGGTCTTTGGTAATAGAAATAAACGTATTATTAAATCTAACGCTTATTATCGATATCGGATATTGAAAGCGTGATTTCAAACGTATGATGGCAATCGCCTGTAAAATAGCCTAGTGATATTATGCAACCGCACTGCATCTGGTTAGACTGGAACCCTTGACACCCCACAAAGCTGGGAAAATGTTAAGATACTGAAGATTTCGTTAAGATGACTTACCTCAATATTATACTTCAACTGAGCTGAAATTGGTATTATAGGTGCACCCTCAGCTACAGTGCCCTGCACGAATTTGACGATTTGTTCATGTTGCTCTTTAGCTTGGCCTTCTTTCACCAGATCGATCTTGTTTTGCAATATGAGTATATGTTTCAGTTTCATAATCTCAATGGCTGCCAAGTGCTCACTGGTTTGTGGCTGTGGGCAGGACTCGTTACCTAAGTATTACGGAAAAATAGGATCAGTCTTCTATTAGCTAGGCTGGTAATCATTAACCCTAATGGCATAACTGGGATCTTTTTGGAAAAACCTTTACACCAAGTGCCAGTTCGCACGAGCGCTTTTACACCGGGCGTTAAAAAAACGTTGAACACAAATGGATACTCATGTATTTATTTACAAGAAAGTGTTTTTAAAGCACGGTGCTTTTTTATCGATCACTTGGATTTTCGACATTGAGCTTGGGATGTTAAATCGAATTGAGCATACAGAACTCTGACGTCAGGTTTTAATGCGACGTTTTTAAACCTTGTGCGAACCAGACCTTACGAAGGGCAGATAAGAGTATTCATTAACTGAAAGCTATACCTGCTATGAGTAACAATGCGGCGTCCATAACCGCGGCACCGTTAAGCATGGTGGCCATAAGAATGTCGTGCCCAGGACAGTCAACGAAGCTCACGTGGCGCACCAACTGGAACCGGCCTGTGCACGCAGGTCGAAGGCATGGAAAGCTATCGTCTTTCGAGGAACCTCCCGATATGAAGCTTGTAGGCCGCGGACATTTTGGATTGTCACATTTGTAGATTTTCGCATTAGCATAACCTAAAATTTACAAAATATCACATTTATTGTAAATTCATATACTTACCTAATTTTTTTGAGAAAACTAGTTAATACTACAACAATTGGTAATAATAAAAAAACAAAAAAATAGGTTGGCTTTGCGATCATCATTGCACATGGCATCCTGCATGGATTAAATCCTACTTCCTACTAATATTATAAATGTGAAAGTTTGTGAGGATGGATGTTTGTTACTCTTTCACGCAAAAACTACTGAACGGATCTGGATAAAATTTGGCACAGAGATAGATTATAGTTTGGAATAGCACATAGGCTACTTTTTATCCCGGTAAAATGTATGGTTCCCGCGGGATGGCGGGCGAAGCCGCTGGCGGAAAGCTAGTTTCTATATAATTCTATATCCAGATACGTGACGGCAGTTTAAGTAGGCACATGAATTGGAAGAAAATAATAATTCAATACAAGTACATATATTTTTTATTAAACTTAATTATAACAAAGTCAAATTATGTAAAATCATACCAATTAACTTAATAATATGATTAAAACAAAAGCTAGCTACCTAGATATAGGTAGGCTAATTAGTTTAGTACATAAACATGCTTGTAATTAACTAATACTACATCCACAAACCTCGCGTCATTCTGTGTTTATAGGTAGTAAGTATAATAAACTATCAAACATAACATGGATTTTGAAATAATCCATTATTTTATAATAATTGCAATATAGTATTATATTAAAGATGATCTATCTTACAAAGGCTGTTAAATTCTAACTTATGCCACTACACTACAAGGTCTTTGTGAGATACGATGACCGTATTTACATAAGGCACCATTTTGATCTTATTATACCTTTAATTATAATGGGTTGGTATCAATCAGTATATTCTATAGTACGGTATCAATGTTGTAATATACCATTTATTTATAAACGACCTAGAGATGCGTCAGTGCTGCTGAATTATAATAGGAGCCACTTTTACATATTTCTAAAAGTAGGTAAATCAAGTTGATTGTTTGCTTCACGCATTCAATATTTTAAGCGCGTCGATAACTCATAAGATAACAAACAAGGATGCAGGCTGCGTGATGTTAAGCGACAACCACAGACTATAAATGCCAACAAAAAAAGTAGTATCACTAGCATGTTGTCACATGGAGACCTCCAATTTAATGTCTCAATAATTTTATTGGTTACATTGTCATTTAAACCAGAATACAATTATGGAAGCACAAATGAGTAAATCAGCACTTCAAATACTTTAAAATTTTTAGATATACAGTATTTGTGAGAATGTATGACTAAATTTACTTGTAAAAGTGTGTGATCTCTATAAAATCTTGAAAATCATTTTAATATTATGTACTACTGTTAGCACTACATAATAGGTGTAAAAGCTCAACCATCCCAAATGCACCACATGGTTTTGATACAGATTATAATTATCGATACTTAATGATGCACCAGACATTGAATAAACCAGTTATTATTTCTAGACTAATGATACAATATTACAGTTAGGTATCTTGAAATAAGTTCAAAATATGACAGCATGTCAGTAATCTACTAGTTATTAAAATAAACATGAATGAATTCAATATTTTATTACTTTTGCTTGCTTACTCAGTAATATTTGTAAAATCTTTGATTAAAAATTAAATGTTAGAATCAAGTCATTAATGAACTAAACATCCCAAATACCTCTTAATGATATGCCAATCTTCTTTGGAAAATATTTCTCTAGTTTCTCATGTAAAAGCATACAAACTCAGTAAATTCTATTTTAGAGCTGTGCAAAAGGTAAGGTGTAATTACAATAGTTGAAGAAATAAAGCTAGCAAATGTATGTATGAATGATTTAGAGATTCAATTAATTAGATGTTTTTTCACTAGTACAGTATTTTATTTTCAATAAATAGGACATCCTAATTTTAATTTAACTGTATTAACTGGTTTGATTAAAATTAAAACAAGTATTTTCGACATTTTAAAGTACCACATTTACATTCTGTTAGATTCCTTAGCATAGCCCTATTTTGTTGCTGAATTTCAAATCTAGACTTGATTGGTGATACTGGGGTTATGCCTGCAGAAGCTTCAGAACCACTTGGAATATCAGTATCAAAAGAACTGTCTTTACTAATACTAGTACTATTTGTTTCAGTATCATCATTATCAGAGGCTTTTTGCAGATAGTCAAAACATAGTTCTTCACCAATTTCTATATCACGTGTTGCAAATAAAGCCAACATTGGCAAGTTAGGATCAAGACAATCAGCCCATACTGCCCATACACCAAGATTAGGGTCACAGGAATGATTAATGAAATGTGAGACATTTCCTAGATGAGCCGCATCTACTACATATGGGTTTTCAACAGAGTTAAAATCCAGGTCAAATAAATATGTAAGCCCATTAGCATCATATTCTCTTCCTCGTTTTTCAGCTTCCTCAAATGTTATTACTTCACCCACATACTGACAAAGAAACTGCCCTTGCCTTATCTTTTGTTCTGTTTTCACTCCCCATCCACATCCATTAGAGGTTCGAAAAATGCTTAATTTAATGTTTCTGCCACCTTGAACTACTCGATTACAGCACTCTGAGGAACACTTGCAGGCCTTATTACATTCATAGATTGGAGTTCCAGGTGCAACACGAATTCTTTTATTTGCAGTATAAGCAAATAAACCTGCTTGCATACCACAACATGCTTTGGACCGACAGTTACAGGCAACACATTCACATCCAATTGGTGGGTCATTGGGGATTGTAACACCAGTTCCAGGTATACATTGATGAATGTAGGTAAAGTTTTCTGGTGGACCAGCTAAGTCAAAATTATTTTCTACAATTAGCTTTTTAGATTTATCAACTTGATTTAATTGTTCTTCCCATTTTTTCAATTTCATTAATTGCCGACATCGTTTACGTGTCACAATATAAAGTTGTAAAATATCTCTTGCTTCTTGAACTAGATCTGCAGCAAACAAATCATATTGCTCTGGTAAAAGTATCATTGAAAGCAATTTTAATGTCAAACTTTCTTTTAATTTGATAATGTCATTGCCTTCTACTTCATCAAATCTGTTTAAGAGGTTTTCTTCACTTAGTAGGTCTCCAAATGAAATTTCTTCTTTTAGTTTTTCCATTTTATAACAATATTTAAGTTCTTGATTTACCAAAAACTGTGTGAGTACTCCAGGGCAGTTATTAAGATGTTCAATTGGTTCCCATGTATTTTCACTATCTGGCCATCCTTTCCATTTTATGTAAAAGTATTCCTTGCCTGATTCAAACTTGAAGTCAAGAATTTTTTCAATGATATATTCCTCAGAATCTTTTCTGCTTTTCTTCTGTTTCTTAGGAGCAGGCATATCATCATCTTCAGAATCAATAGACAAATTCCTCTTTTTTGATTTTTTTAACTTTTCAAAGAACACATTTTCATCTCTTTCATCAGCTCTTTCACGATACATTTTAACAATTGATTCCGACAGGCGCTCTGCAACATACCATGTGTTTTGATTAATTTAGATCAGCTACATTAATTTTACAGGATCAAAAATTGATAAAATATTTAATGTGAGGTGCCCAATAAGTTTCACATGGTACATTGCACAACATCTGAACTGATAATTAATCAAAAAACCTCATTAAATTCTGAAACTGTTTATAAATCGAATAACGAAAATCACCGCATATTTATTAGATGCCATTTCAAATTAACTTTTAGATTATGGTAAGTTTCTGGGTATTATAATTAAAAAAATAATTGTTGATATTATATTATTTTCTTTTGAACACCTTCAGACAAATGTTTGTAATTTTTTATTTAAATTACTGCCACATATTTGTAATATGGATACATACCTAACTTGATTGTAATATTCCTCTCCAATTCATTCTTGAATCTGACAGTTTGGACTCCTGAAATAGCTTTCACTACAGTTGACTTGCCGTGGGCTACATGACCAATGGTACCAATATTTATTGTTGCCTGTCTCGATATGACTTCAGGAGACAAGGCAGATAGTTTGGTTACATCCTGAAACATTTTTTTATGGATCTATTCATTCAAGTTGTAAGAACACGTTTAATGGTTTAAAAAATATTTAAATTTAATTTAATTTATGGTAGGATTGTGGCACTGAAAATAGAAGACCTCGATCTCTCGACATGTGTGAACATATTTTTATGGAAAGGTTATCTAAATGTTAAAACGATTATATATAGTAGAAAATATTTAAATGAATTAAAAGAGGTCTCCATTTTTACAAAATACGATCGGTATCTGTTAATTAGACTATTAGAACTCACCAATTTGGTTAGGTCTTGCTGATGCAAGTTGGACTGAGCACTTCGCCCTTCACTCGAAGCCATGATTGTGGTATATAAACACTCGTTTTATTAATATTTTCAGAGAAAGGAATAATTTGTTACGACTAAGTTTTACCACATCTAAATATAATTTTCAGCACAGAAACAAGCAAAAAAATCCACTAACGTAGGCAACGGATTTGATTGAGCTTGGCGAACGAACGAACGAATCAACGAAATAGCGAAATAGCGAATCAACGAAAGCACTCGTCGCATTCGATTTGACTCGATCAGGCAGACCATAGATAATATAGTATAAGATATAGAGATATAAGACTGACAGACACTTTATAGTTTTACTTAATGATGGTCCGTACACGGAGCGTACGAGTCGTTCTGTCGTACATGCAATAAACTCCTAAAAAATCGTCGAATACGACTTAAATTGTACATCTGGCAACCCTTATGCCGAGAATGCCGATGTAAAATCTGGCTGCAGTGGACGCACCCTATCGGCATTTTATGCCGACGACTTGTACGCTCCGTGAGAGGCTCGTGGCCAAGTTGTAACTACGCTGATCAACCGATCTGCAAGGTTAAGCTAGACTTGCCGCGGTCAGTCTGTAGATGGGTGACCATTGTTAACATATCGATACCCCTCCGCGCCTCGGAGAGCACGTAAAGCCGTCGGTCCCGGTTGTCATACGAACACCTATGACAATCGTTAGTGGTAGTCAGAAGCCTAAAAAGCCTGACAACCAGTCTTTCCTTCGTCCACCACCTTCGTCAATCAGTCAGTCCTTCCTTCCAGTATTGCCTAGAAATTGCGTTGCGGAGGTCTGATGGCAGTCGCTCCGTGTAAAATACTGATATTCAGCCGCATTCTGGTTAGACTGGAAGCCGACCCCAACATGGTTGGGAAAAGGCTAGGATTAAGTAAGACTCGTACGCTCCGTACGGATCGATTCCGACCGTGTGGACGCGCAGCTTTATTGTTGTCTGTCATAGTTACGTACATAGATGGAGGAACCAATAGACAAAGGTCAAAGAGCTAGTAATAGTAGTAATTTTTTTATATGTCTATGACAAAGGTACAACCATGGAACTAATATGTCAAACTTCGTTACACTTCGTTTACATCCGGAATGCGTACTCGGCTCAACAACTCAACGTAAAACTGACCTTATTGCAATCTGTTAAACTTTATATTTAAACCGAAATACGTTACGGTCAGATAGAGAGGTTAGGGTAGGGGATTGTGTCTCGTTTTAATAAATTGCCATACAAGAATTTTCAAATCGTCTAGTAGATTTGCCACGAGGCTAGGGTATCTGATCCAAAAAATATTATAGAGTTATACATTGCTAGATAAACTACTGCGTAAAATATCTTTTTATGAAATAAAGATAAGAAAAGTCAAAAGTATTTTTTTTGAGTAAATTCTTGAAATATAATAGAACTTTTTAGGTTTATGGTTAGTTTTGAAATTTTGATTTTTGATATGACAACTTTAAAACAATGGCAATGACATCGCGTCATTTTCGTTCCGTGATTTTTTGTTGTTATTTTATTTGTGAAGAATGTATAAAATAGTGAAAAGGTGTTGCGTATAAAGGATGTGGAAATTAATCATATACTGGCTCTAACAAATCCACTCACAGGTTACAAACTTAACCCACCAATGGTAACGTAAATGTCTACGAGACCGGACGTATCGAAAAATTCCAACTATTTCACTGTTTAACTGTTGTTTTTTATTATTTTGTTTTTTATTATTTAAGTGAAATCGTATAAACACTAATAAACGAGCTTTGTTATTTATAAGATGCCTTTGTTTTATTATCAATGTATTTTAATAACCAAACTATCAACCTACATATACTTTAAATAATCATGATTATTCATTTTGTTGAAAATGTTGGTAGTATTTATGTTTAAAGTTAATTATTGCAAAATCTAAGACTGAAAATCCCGGTACACGGGACCGAGTCTACCAATAATTATAGTCGGGGTGGGTCGGTAAATGACAGAGTCTTGTTCTTAGGATACAAAACTTTAATAAAACTTTTAAAAGAACACACGACACAGTCTTACATTATCTCACAATCCGCCATCATTCTACTATCCATGCTACAGCCAATCACAGGCTTACAAAGTAACGCGAACGGCGCCGGCCGTGTTGTAATTGGTCGGCGCAGTACGCATGCGCGGTAGAACGTTCGGATACACATTAGCGCGAAGGAGAATATCTCCTTGGAGCCTTACCACGGCCCTTGCGCCCAGGGAGTTGCCTGCGTTCGGATATCCCCGCTACACACTCCCCCTCGGGTTCGTGAAAGCGTCCTCGCTCAGGAACCCGCTCAAGAACGTCAGAAACAGGCTGAATTTGACGAGGCCGGCCTCGATTACGCTTCGGCAAAATCGGAAGAGGAGGCCTATCGTCTCTACTAATAAACGGCGTAAGTTGGGACGCATGGAACCTACCCATAATCTCGTCGGGAGAATCAAGTTTAGAAACTAGGTAAGTAGTAGGACTAGCTACCTTAACTACTCTATAGGGACCATCCCTTTTTGGTACAAACTTAGCTGACAAACCCTTTGCAGCATTACTCAAAACATGCGACTTAACCAAAACTTGATCACCGACATGGAACTCTTCAGGCTTACGACCCTTATCTGCATAGTCTTTACGCCTATCCTGTTCCTTCTCTACCTTATCCCTAATCGAAACCAAAGAGTCCAGAAACCTCTTTAAATAGGGCGTGATTTGGGGTACAAAATTATCTTTATCCAGGACGGCCCTGATATCAAAATGAACGTCAACAGGAGAACGGAGATCTCTAGCGAAGGTGAGAAAAGCTGGAGAAACGCCTGTTGTATGACACAACGCTGAGTTCATGGCAAAACGAACTGAAGCCAAATGGCTAGGCCACGAAGAATGTAGAGTATCGACCAACTGAGCCAGCTGAACCTTAAGATCTCTGTTTTTCCGCTCGGCCGGATTAGCTTCCGTGCGATGCAAAGTTCGAGGTAACCCTGCGCATACCGCGGGTGGTTTTGTTACTGTTCCTACTTCAAATGTTTTGACTATGGACACTTATTCTTTAGATCGTAAGGATTGTGAATGTGTTCCTTATAGTAAACATTGTGTTATGGATAAGAAGGATAGTTGTTGTCCATGTATTTTACAGTTACGTTGTAATGAAAATAATAATGATGATCGTTTTTGTTCACCAAACATGCTTTATGACAATAAGGTTAGCGATGTTTTTGTGACTTCAAATGATAACTGTGTTGACAATTTTATTGTGTCTGAGATGACTTCAAATAATAATTGTAATGATCATTCTAATGTATGTGATGTTTCGAATGATATTGATAAATGTTTATGTGTTGATAATAGTCGTTGTGGTACTCAAAACGGAGAAAATTATGTTTCTTTATGTACTAAAACTAATGTGTGTGTTTGTACTACTTGCGTTCAGGGGGAGCTCGCGTTCTTAGGATACAAAACTTTAATAAAACTTTTAAAAGAACACACGACACAGTCTTACATTATCTCACAATCCGCCATCATTCTACTATCCATGCTACAGCCAATCACAGGCTTACAAAGTAACGCGAACGGCGCCGGCCGTGTTGTAATTGGTCGGCGCAGTACGCATGCGCGGTAGAACGTTCGGATACACATTAGCGCGAAGGAGAATATCTCCTTGGAGCCTTACCACGGCCCTTGCGCCCAGGGAGTTGCCTGCGTTCGGATATCCCCGCTACATAATATAATTTAAATTTACGTCACAAATGGGGCTTAGGGGCCTTTCGGGTGACAATGTTTTCAAATTATGTCAGACTTTAAAAGGACATGTATGTTTTGACGACAGTCAAAAATATTAGTTATGTCGACTATAATTATTTATTGATGATTACGAACGACCAGTTGACTTTTTGAGACGACAGTGGACGTCTGGGCGCCATCGCGCACTACACTTCGGTGGTGCCCTCTTTAGCGCATTAGACATAGTATAATGCATATTTTTTGGTACATACATAAGAAACTTCCAAACTTGGGCACTTACTAAAGCGCAATCAAGAAACTAGAAACATGCCAGACAGCAATGGAGAGAAGCATGTTGAATATAAAGAAATTGGACAAAATCAACAATAAAACCATTAGGAAACGGACAAAAATAGAAAACGTCACAACTAGAATAAGAAAACACAGAAAAGACAGGTCACATATTAAGAGGCACTGAAAAATGGAACAAAAATATTGTATTTTGGTATCCTAGAAATAGAAAGAGGAAACGAGGTAGATAGTTTCGAAGGTGGGAAGGCGAAATAAAGGCAATAGCCGGGAAAACATGGACTAGAAAAGCGGTAAACCGGAGAGAGTGGAAAGAATTGGAGGAGGCCTTTGCCAAAGCTGGGACAGACCAAATTGTCGGTGTCATCGACTCACCAGAGTCGTCAATGTTAAATTAATGCAATAGTTGTCTGGATAAAGGCTTATATTATTATTATAACATACTCCCAGAACAACACAAACACTTGTGCTTATCACATAAATATATTTATCTCATGATCAACAGTTCAACGCTTTTACCAATTTTTATGCGACAGACGGCAAGATGCAATTACAACAACAGTGCCTATGCTTACTGCAAATATTTTTCTTTAGTAGAAAGAAAAATAAACTAATTTCACAAATCCTGTCATATAAGTTATAACATAAAACTGACATGGTCTCTCTTGACGACAAAAATCATGGTCACTCTAATAGAGCGAGATGAGTTGCTCCACCCTAACTATCTCGCTTAGACCGTTTTTCTTCATAAGTGCACATTCCTATTGTATACTAAGTATACTTACTACTTCCATGGGTACAACAACTAGAAAAAAAAGTTCTACTGAAGCGTAGACAACGTGAGCGGATGTGCGTAGGGTTGTATCAATCATGAACTATACCTTCATGGTGTCAATTGTGTGATTGTGTCATTTGTGTCATTCTATGATTCTGTCTGTCTGTCATTTATTACTAGGGATGTCGGAAATGCTAAAAATATCGATATACCTCGTAGCGATATTTAAAAATATATACAGTGTTATAGGAAATACCTTAGCTATTTTCGATCTTATGAATCAGAATCGGGAACCGAACACATTGGTGAAGAAAAAACAATTTTTTTTTTTTTCGTTATTTTGTCGTTGTAATGTCCGAAATATTCTAAAACGATAGAGCGCCTAAAAAGTGAATGACCTTAAGGTAAGTGCCCCCGTCGGCCGTACACTCGTAGGCATCTTTACTTAGATAAGTGTGCGAAAACGTTTCACTACCACGCACACACAGACACTACCCAGCGCAGGCCACGCGGGCGCACGGGGTAGAAATACTAGGAGCGGCGGGCGGGTGGCAGGGGGCGGGCCACGGGCATACCGGAACTCCGGAAGTAAACAGTTTCCGAAAACCTGTGACGCGAGCGCACGTGTGTCGGTAATTGCGCTCGCGACAATTTTTTACGTAATCCGCGCTCGGTGTTATTTAAAATGTACAGTAACCGCGAATATTACGAGATGGTGCGAGTGTAGGTATGTACATTCAAAGTGGTGAGAGTCTCTACGAAGCACGTAGACTTTACGAAGCCGAGAGCATCCCTCGGTTACGGGGTTAAAGACAAACATAATTAGTGCATTTGACGCCGTAACAAACTTATAGCACCCCGTCGTTTTCTCGTCGGGGGTTAAAAAGTGACAGTGCAGTGCTTATAAAACTCGCAAGAAACGTTATCAAACTAGCAAGAGTGTATGAAAAGAAATGGACTTCATTTCGAACAATTGCTGAAGTATTTATAAGTAAGAGATTGTAAATAAGTACTGTAAGTTATTTCTCATGTTGATTATTTGTTAATTTTCGTACGCTGATTGCATTTTTTTAAATACGCCTGAAAGCATCATAAAAGTATGAAGGGAAAATTGCACCTTATTACAGATGCATAGGTTAGATAATTGAATAGCGGACGCTTATTCTTCACAGCGCTACTGCGCGCCCGCGCCGCGCCGACTCGAGCGGGCGGGGCCGCTCGAATACAAGTAATAAATAGGTAGGTACGGCAGTACCGTAGGCCTCGGTTGTTGACCGCCCGTGCGGTGGCGAAAAAGCTAGTGGTTTTTAGGCTATTTTGGATACGGGCTAGTTTTTTTATTTAATTAATTAAATAAAATAAAACGAAAAAAATAAAATTTTATTTTAAATTTTTGAACGTTTTTTTGAAATAGCTAAGGTATTTCTTATAACACTGTATATCATTATCGATATTGATAGTTTTATAAATATTGATATATCGGCCAACTTAAAAACCAAATTATAAAACAGCCGAAAAAAAAAGGTAATTTGTAATCTTACTTAAAAATATTTATTGGTCTTGAAAAAATATCGAATTTGATACCTTTTCGATAGTTGGAATTTTATATCGATACATCGATATATTAAATATTAAATATCGCTTAAAAATACCGATATATTGAAAAAATAATATCGATATATCGATATTTTTTCAACATCCCTATTTATTACTATCAGATCTGTCATTATAATTACATTTTTTAGAGTTTCAAATATCGCATTTTAGGGATAAATTCTAACAAAATCAATACAAATGTGATTGAGGTTTACAATTTTATTTAGTTGGAAATATAACAACATGATAAACAAAAATGAGGATGTGCAGGAACAAACCAAAAGGTTACGATTCAAGTCTTTATCCAATACTCAAAATTCGTCCGGCGATGTAAGTTTTGATAGAGGACTGAAAGAAATGAAATGTAAAGGTAAAGAAAATGATTTTCCAGGGACTTGTGAGATACGTGATACATCATTATTGATTGTTTTATTGTAACTTACAGAAGGAGATAAGACGGCTTCCTTGTTTGCATTTTTACATGTTGAATTAACGCGAGGCTATTTATTAGAACATGATGAAGAAAGATTTTCAGCAAGAAGGGAAAAAGTTTATTCCTTTATTAAGATTCCTCAGGAATTGGAGAAATTTATGGCATATGGATTTTTTCAATGTGCAGATTCGTTATTGTTTGTTTACACATTTCTTCCCTTAAGGTTTATTATGGCTTTTTGGACCTTTTTTAGCAGACTTTTTAGAAAATGTTTTGGGTAAGAGCTGCTTGAACCTCTTAACTTGTTTATTAACATTATAAAGATATAATTATAATATAGTTGTCACATTTTTATTGCAGGTTTTATTCAAATTCCCATCATAGTATATTAAAGCCAGCAGAAACATGTGACATGCTGAAAGGTTTTATTTTAGTAGTTTGCAGTATTTTAATGTGTTACATAGACACAAATATGATGTATCACTTAGTGAAGAGTCAGAGTGTTATGAAATTGTATATATTTTACAATATGCTGGAAGTTGGAGATAGGCTGTTCTCAGCTTTTGGACAAGACACCATTGATGCTCTTTTCTGGACCGCAACTGAACCACGAGATAGAAGGAGGGAACATTTGGGTGTTATTCCCCATTTGTTGTTTGCTATGATATATGTCTGTATCCTTTAAAAAATACTGAATTGTTTTTAAAATGCTTGCACAATTTATGTAGTTTCTCATATCAATTTTGAGATCCAAGACTAAGAAATGCCAATAATTGGACTTGGAAAGAATACACTACTATTCTTTTCCAAGTCCAATTATTGGCATTTCTTAGTAGAGATGCAAAAACTACAAATAGTTACACAGTTATTGTGTTCATCTATACTCAGCATTATATTGAAACTAATAACCCTAAAAGCTAGATAGGTAACACCAATTAAAAAAAAGAAAATTTTGTACTTGTGGTGATTTTTTCTAAATAATTAAACTAAGTTAAATTGACCAGATTTGTTAATATTTCTCTTTAAAATGACATGTTTAACTATTGCCAACTGCTATCCCAGGCACAACTTATAAACTGATTATTTTATTAAGTGTGTTTTTGGTAGATAGCCCTTTGTAGAAAAAAAAAAATAGTAACTATTATTGACTTCTACAACTTGCATGGGTTGTAAAGTAAAGGTTTTACATTTGACAATTCATAAGAATACCTGGTAAATTCAGAGTCATAAATAATCCTTAATAACAACATTTACATATTCAGTTCTTCATAGCTTATTGGTGTTGTTTCAAGCAACAACACTGAATGTCGCCTTTAACTCGAATAATAAAAGTCTTCTAATTATTATGATGTCAAATAATGTAAGTATCAATTTTCAAAAGAAATATTGTCTGATATTTTCAGCCCTTTTATATATTATCTGTCTTTGTTACCTTTAAACTAACAATGGTATTACCTATGTGAATTTCCCTGTAAATTGCACTTTTTGTGACTGACTTTTCCGAATTGGCTGAGTTGCTTATTAAACTTAGATGAAATGGTATTTACTCTGTTTTGCTGTATTTTCTTCCTTCTGTTTTTTTTTCAGTTTGTAGAATTGAAAGGCAGTGTTTTTAAAAAGTTTGACAAGAACAACCTTTTCCAAGTGTCTTGTAGTGATGTAAGAGAGCGCCTACACTTATCTGTGCTACTATTCATAGTAGTTCTGCAAACTATGAAGGAGTACATGTGGAGGGAGGAACGGTTCTGGATACTCGCTCCCGACTGTGTACTTGTACTAACATTTGAGGTCATCATTGATTGGGTCAAGCATGCTTTCATTACCAGGTAAAGTCAAGTCAATTGTCTCGTGTATAGGTAATGCTAGTTTTAATAAAGGAAAAATCTAAGAGTCGCCAGTAACGTCTCCTTGATACGTAAATTTATAATGTGAAGGAAAATTTCGACTTGGCGGGTAAGACTTGCGGTGGCTTAGAGGTTATAGCCTTTGGTGTATTTAACTAGAAGACGCAGGTTCGAATCCTGACCGCCACGATTTTTTCATTAAAAAGGAACCATTTATTATATTATTAATGAAACTACTTAGATGTGTATTAAAATCAAACCTATGTCTTTGTTTTTGATAGATTCAATGAAATTCCATTTGGAGTCTACAGAGAATACACAGTGAGTTTAGCATATGACGTTGCGCAAACCAGACAGAAGTACGCATTTAGTGATCACTCAGATTTAGTAGCGCGCAGGATGGGCTTTATACCTTTGCCTCTTGGTGTCGTTATAACTAGAGTATTGGTTCACGCCGTTAAAATAGATGGGTATGTATCGTTTGAGTAATTATCATCCTGGCCTTTTCCAAACTATCTACAGTAGTCGTCATCGTCAATCTTTTTGGCGGGGCTGATGGTGGCGCAAACGAAAAGATTGTCTTAAAACTAATAGTAAAGAAACCAGACGACTTGAGCTTTCGTTTGAATTGATTTTAATCCAATATTATTCTTTCCATTTTTTTTTACCGGGATTAGGTTGGTGACAGCACACTTCAACCAAAAAGATTGGTGACTGCTGTATCTAGTTCGGAAAAGGCTTTATGTAGAGTGAAAACCACTAATATAACCAATTGCAAAATAATAACAGTATTTTCGAACGAAGTTACTGCAATCAGACATGGTTGCGCAGATGTGCCATTGTGCTAGTCTGATGGCTGAGTAGCTTTGGGAAATATCGATATTCTTACGATAAATTAGACAATCTTTCGATAAAATTTCCGGAACACACGCATCTTAATCTTGTAGATTGATCAGCAAAGTTCTTACTTAGCTACGACTCTACGGCTGAGATTCAGAGAAGAGACTCAGCATGAACTTACGCTTCCGTATGTCAAATTGTAATACAAATTTGACATACGGAAGCCTTACTTTACGCTGAGCATCGTCTCTGAATGTTAGCCTACGAGACCTTCAATTACCTTCTCAGCTCGTCTTGTATGAGTAATAAATTTTCATGATAATGATAAATTAATTATGTAATTCAAAATTGTATGATGATGATACTCTTAATCAGCACAGAACCTAATTTATTAAATGGTTTGTTCTGACTCATGACTGCCTGATCTATCGATGCACAGCCGAGACTACTAAGTCTTTAAAGCAAAAATTTGGAACATACTGAAATAACAAAATAAATATTTTTAGACATTTACATAGCATCATGTAGTCCCAAACTATGTAGAGCTTGTACTATGGGTAAAAGACAATGGATATAATACATTATATACTTTTTTTGTAAATACGTATTTATAATACATAAGAAACACCAAGCCAAACACAAAATACTTAAATTCTACACATAAGTATTTGTGTCTTATGGGAATCGAACCCACGACCTCTTAATCAGCACCCCGGTACCCGTCGTTAAAACGCGTCAGTCGTTTCCATCGATGATGAATGTCCGTTAGGCTGGCCCGGCCCCTGAGCTTTAGAGCATGAAATGCATATCAATCGAATGTACTCCTCTTGGCGATCATTTGTATTGTTAAGTTAGTTAGTTAGGTTAAGTTCTCTGGTTATAATAAAATCATTTTTTATTAATGTTGACTTTTAAATGTACCTTTTTTATTGTGTATGTATGTATAATTGTACCCATTATTATACCTATAGTAAATGATGTCCTGGATTTAGCAATAAGAATGATGGTCACTCGACTGGTAGAAAATTATTTTTAGGTTATGTAGATATACTCTAGTTAATTAAAAGGCCAATTGCTGAGGAACTGGATCGGGATTAATGTACTCCTTCGTAGAAGTGTAAAAACATCTCTCCTGTAGACATTAGTGTAGTATTTACGGAGATATTAGCTAAAGTAAGGGGCCGAGCCAGAAAAAAATCAATCGCTTATATTTTTTCAAATAGCGAATTTAATTTAAAAATAAAGCGGTACAAATGTTTCAACTTCAGCGCAGATTATTTGTATATAGTAAAGAAATCTGATTGCCTAGTGGTTTTCATGATTGGAGCTGTTGAAAAAATTTCAGTTCGGCCACCTATCTGCTTTAATATCTCCGAAAGTAATGGATATTTTCGTAAACTAAACGGCACACACATGTATTTTGAAGAGTACATTCATCCTGTAGCAACACATTCTCGGTACACTGTTTACTTTTCGTGTTATAGAAGGGGCCGAGTTGAAAACGTCAGGCTGGCCCGGCCACCAAAAAGTGCCTCAGACGTCTTAACCAGAGCGGTACAAATAAAATGAAGTAAGTACAAATGAGCGCCAAGAGGAGTATATTCGATTGATATGCATTTCATGCTCTAAAGCTCAGGGGCCGGGCCAGCCTGACGGTCATGACGATGAACCACAACACAATGGCGTGTTGTTAACAGCCTGAAGCCCTATTAAATCGTACATATAATCGCGCATACAACGCATTGTTTTTGATATCATCATAATCATTATTTGGTATAATTTATTTAAAAAATTAATAGCATAATTTTTTTTTTACTTGAAAAAAAAAATTTGCTTTTTAACTAGGTATCATTGATAATCTTGGATGTGTTAATTTTCAACCAGTCAGTACACACAGTGATCAATTAAATTCAAACACAAGAATATCTTTATAAAACTACTAGCTGACCCGGCAAACGTTGTTTTGCCATATAGGGGTGGGTCATCAACCCTTATCATTCCGGGGTATAAAAAATTGATGTTGACCGATTCTAAGACTTACCCGATATGCAGTATGCACATAAAATTCCATACAAATCATTACAGTCATTTCGGAGGAGTTTGGTAACAATCAACGCGACACGAGAATTATTATATAATATATTTTGTACTGACATTCTTGCGTCTTTCTATTTGATTTCAGGTTCGCAGCAATATTTTTGATATGCATTGCTTATTTGTGCCTAATATCAGTAAGGGTGCTTGTTTCTATTGTGATACTTGGGAAAGCTTGTGATTTAATAACGCAACATCAGACAGAAAAAAATGATAGCTGCCACACTACACCCAAAAAGTAAGAAAACTGCTACGTATATTATTTACCTACTTTAGCAATCCATTTGTTCATAGCATAAATACATACCGCCACTCCTGTATTCCTCGAAGAATTACGCAGAAGAATCTGAAACGTTACATTTCCGGCGAATTCTAAGTGTGTGAGGCAGTACTTACTCTAAGTGAATATTGCTAGCTTTGTATACTACTAATAAATACCTGTTTTTGGATTTCGTCTGTTTGAAAGTTTATATTAAAAAGCTTTCAAACTTCAGGGACTAAAAACGGAATTTTACATTTTTATACATTGAGGTCATCAAAATCGGCCCAAATGATGTACCTAAGGTACACGTATTGGAAAAAATACCCTTTATTACGCTGGTTAAAACTACTATTCGTACTTACTGTCAACTTGACAGCTGTCATGTACCTCCGATACTTTGGGCTGAGTTGTATGGGCTTTTGATGACCTCCTTTGTTAAATTGTGAAAGAATTCTTCTGGAAAAGCCTATAACAGTACACGTACCTTCCACTACCTACCTGTCCTCATATTTAATAATAAGCTACAACGGTACTGGCATGTATTCTGTACGAAAATTCCTAATTTAATAAAGAGAAAAAAAAGTATAAGTAATTATACACATAATAAGTAGGTGCAATTAAGAATAAGTAACCCATTCTAGAATTACTACTAAGTTTTTTCTATTTAGTGCAATAAGTTAAAAAGTTTTTATAATCGTGTTTTCTGTACCCACAGACAAACCGTGAAAATGGTTTTGTGGCTTTGTTTATTAAATATGTAGTTTTTGAAAGTTTTAATTAAGATACATACATACATACATACTATATGTTTATCTTTTTGTAATTTTTTGAAGCATTTTCCATGCTAAGATTACAAGTTATTTTTAAAAATCGAAAAAATCGGCTGGCGGGCAGGATTCGAACCTGCGTCTTCTGGTTCGGTACACCAGACGCTTTGACCACTAAGCTACCGCTCGCCCCGCTCGCCAGTCGAAATCTTCCTTCACATTCTAATTTACGTCTTAAAGGTGACGTAGCGACATCTATTGTGAATGCTTCACAACCGACACGACTAACTTTACAGCTAGTTCGATGTCGTATGATGCCACCTTACCTATTAACAATCTTTTTGTACTTTTTTTAAGCATTTGCCATGGAGCAGAATCTCAAAGCACCTGGTGTACCGAACCAGAAGACGCAGGTTCGAATCCTGCCCGCCAGCCGATTTTTGCCTTCAATAGAAAATACTATATGTTTGTTTAATACATTATTATGATCAGTCAGCAGCCCGCTGTAGCGGTCAGCTCGCTTACTATCCTCTTGTCAAAAAAGTTTTATCTTTTCAGGGAACAAAAGGACTTGACACCTAAAGATAATTGCCATGCTCATAAGTCACCAGAAGCTGAGATGCCACCGCCAAAAAAACCAACGCAATTGAAGTTTAATGTTCCTGAAAATGTTATTTTGGTAATCATTACCTGTGGCAATTTTCTTTCTGCCTCTGTTGTGTTAAATACATTTGCGTGGTAGAAGTTAGATATTATTAACGGCTCGTTACAATATGCTTAAAGTGTAGCTGACACTCAATCAATCAATAGCAAAATCAGAGCTGTAATGAAATGAAATGATAATTATTATTTACTAGCGGCCCGTCGCAGCTTCACACGGGTAGACATTACTGGAATCAACATTCAACGATACGTTTCATGTTTTATGCAACCCTAGTACCTATTCCGAAGTCTCAGAACGTCAACGTCATACACAGCGCCCCTCGTGACGAAAACCACCAGTATCTTCGTACAGCTTATGCTACCCTAGTACTTTCCATCGAATTGCTGAAGTTCGTCATCAGCTGTTATACCACGTTTTATGTGACATCCCACAGGAACGGGATAAAAAGTATCCTATGTCTCCTGGTTCTTTTTTTCTTTCTATCAGTTTTTTTTGGTTTTATCTGTATAGATATGCTATTTAAAACTAATTCGTTGTTTGCTAAGAGTAATAGTGCAATATACCTTATTGATAAATAATTGCATTTTTAAACAGAACGAGCCATTGGTTGACGCGTCTGTCGGTGCTGCGGCGATTTTTTCTAACAGTGCAATTGATCTAAATGGAGTTTGTTATTTGAATGACAAAATGAATGCTCAAGTAAAACAGGAAGCTGCTGGTGACTTTCTGGAAACGGAAATGGTAAATAGATTTTGATTTCAGTAAGGGTGCTATACTAATCGGTCCCAATAGTGACTCGAGGTTGCAGATGCCTGACTCGCCACAGATATACGTGCAAAAGTAACCTTTTTACGCCTAAAATAAAAACATTGAAGGAGATAGGTCGCATCGTAAAGAAAGATATAGAAACCGTGGGCATTAGCTAGTTACCATACCATCACGCCTGTATTCCCAAACGAGTTAAGCAGAGATGAACTAATGTACATCGACATTTCGCCGTATTGTTTAGGTCCCATGTAATAGGGGGCGAGCCTATCTATTGCTATCGACCGGGCACAAATCCAGACTCCGTTATTTATATATATTCCAGGAATATGAGAGCAATCCGTGTACTTGGCAGGTGGACGTGAGCAGAAGTGCGCCCGACATCAAGGCGGCGGGCGGCGAGCGCGCGCAGGCGCAGGCGGAGCGGCCGCGCTCGCCCGACGCCGACGGGCTCAAGCGCCGCTCCGAGTCCGAGCCCAACCTCGTGAAACCCGACGAACACTACGAGGAGAACACATAGCATACTATGTGCTGCTTGGTAAACATACATTTGTATTATAGCGCGGTCTAGTCTTTGGTAAAAAACAGTCTTTCTTTTGATAAAATCGAATAAAAATTGTTTATATAATAATAAGAAAAGAGAAGTGCTCGTCACGTCTAGTTTTGGTTCTTTCAGATGCGTGAACTGTCAGTACTAGTGTTGACTAGGTTTTATATTCATTTTTAGATATTTTGTGTCAAGTAGCCTATTATGTTATGTTTCAGTTATCGGATGGACTGAATATTATATTTTGTAATTTATACTAATGTATATTTTGCCGCGTTATAGATGTCTCCGAAACTTCTTAGGAAGCTTTTATTGTCCCTTTTTTCACTCCTTTAATATAAAACGTTCATCAGATAAGAGACAACTAAAATGGGTAGTAATTACCTACCTCTATTGCTTTTTGGTAAAACCTAGAAAAACAGACACATTGTATATTTTAAAATGTTATTAGTTTTAATAGGTTTTCGAAGTGTTTTGGTGTGAAGTCTTTAGTTAATACCATAAAACAATGAAAATAGTATACGAATAAATAAATAATGTGAGTAGTGGCAAATATCGAGTTGATAACTTAACCCAAGTACCTTGCTTTCTATCTGGAGAAAGATTCCGACGTGTTACATTGTTATTAATATAAAATTAAACATTATTTGTGCTAAAAATAGATGTTTCTTTTATTTCATTTATGGTAGAAAGGAAGTTACGGTTTTACATAGGTATTCGCAAGTGAGATAAGATAAATAATAATAATAATGACTAGTTCTGTGGGATCCTTATAATGGCTACCAATTGGCTCTTTAAAAATGATGAATGTTATAGGTAATGTTTTAGGCTAATATCAATCAGAGACGACGCACACGACGACGACACATTTGTATTACAACTTGACATACGGAAGCGTAAGTTTACGCTTAGTTTTGTCTCTAAATATTATTAGCCTTAGACGTAGTTTAGATAGATTATAATCGTTAATATTCGAAAAAGTAAACAGACATTATACCTTAAAATCTAAGACTGATATAAATTAGGTGCTTTACTTATATTCAGTTCCTTATTTATGCTATAATTTATTTATTTGATTGTTAAAGTTTTATATACACCCTAGCGTTTAAAATAATATGTAGTTACAAAATTAGTTGTAGAGTTTACCATTCCAAGTGCACTAAATTATTTTGTACTATCAATTAAAATTAATATAATATAAGTACTCGTACATTTAAATTAATAAATTAAAAACAAAATAAATATACATAGCTGAATAATAGCGGGTTGGGATAAACTAAAAGAACAAGCCGTAGCATAACTATAATCGATAATCACGGATGCATTTTCCTACTTTGTTCTGCGTCCACGCGTTTTAGTACTAAAAAATGTATACATAATAATATGTATTTGAGATATATGAAGTATAAATATGATTTAATTATTGATTGAAGCAATTATCAGTAGAATGCGCAATTCGATAATTATTATATTGTGGATGATGTAAAGGAGGCTACCAAAATCAGCTCAATTGTAGATATCCAGCTGCAGGTGCTAATAGGTAAATAATACCCCATTACAATGATTACTAATTAAATTATTTTTATGCACATGAATTTTGAAAAATTGCAATGAACTTGACTGACAGTTGGTAATGACTGGTAGGATTTGTAATTTAAATTTTAAACAGTGTCTGATCCTCGATTTACATTTTATTTTACATTTTTTGGGCAGCATTTTATGGGCTTTTGGTTACCTCCTTAACATTATCATAACCTTGGAAGACTAAGTATTTAGTAGTAATAAATGTTGTCTAAAGTAAAGAGGTAATTAAATTAATATTTTTAAATTCATTTTTTCAAAATTCAACCTCATTGTAATGGTTATAAAGAAAAAGATTACATTTAGTATGATGGAACATGGAAATGAAATTGAACCTAGGTAAATTTCCATTCGAATTAATTTTGATATCAATGTACCTAGGTATATACACTATGACACTAGATATACTACTATCACTAGTATTTCACTAGATAACTGTAAGCCACGTTACTTTATAAAATATCTGGTTATATTGTAAACAGTTGAAACATCGTGGACAGATTTGTTGAATAGAATTGAATGCCGCGAAGTTGCTTTCAGAAAAGAAGTCATTACGGCCAGCCCTTGTTGTTTGGTCGCCTTTGCGGCAGATCGCAATTCTTCTCTGCTCAGACATATTTGCGTCATTCGACTTCTTACCTACTGTGATAGTGCTCGGCCCTTTACATTCTGTATTTTGCAAAGAAGTTTATTGCTATTATACAATATAGGTATTCATATACAGTATATTGTTTTATTGACATTTTAGGATCTATTTATTAGCAGTGAAGTCTGATTATATTTTTATAAACTGATGGGTGCTTAAAATTTTCCGGCAACCTATTAATGCATCAGGTATCTAAAATATGACGTTACTTTATTTAAAACAACAACAAAACTGCAGTTTACAGGAAGCTAAATACATATTTGTTTAGCTCATCAGTTGGCGTACTTTGTATCAAGATGATTTTATAAAATTCATTTAAAAGATAACATGCCTTACGGTATACATTATTTGTTGCTTTATTAATTACCTGCATCATAAGCACTACATAGCAGGTGGCTACATTATAGACATTTAAATTTTTCGTCACTTTACGTCAAATAATAATACTTAACATTTTGTTATTCATAATTATTATCTTCATGAAATGTCTACCGAATTGTGTCTCCTACAAATATGTTTTATGAATTTTATGTAAATTATATCTTAACTTGTTTATGTACTTTTAAGTTAATTTCATTTAGCCACCCGTAAAATACAATTATTTTCATAAAAATGTCCATTACTTATTATGTTATTAGATATACAACAGTTTATATTAATTACACATATTTATTACTACTAACTTCGAGTTCTAAAATATTCCATTAATTTGTAATACATACAATAATATATATTTTTATTCCAAATCGAGATTATAAATAATTATTTTTTCAGAATTACAAGTATAGGTGTAAGTATATTTTGTTAATCTATTTAATTTTGTGAAAAATTGTGAATTATACAGTATAGGTACTTAGGTAGGTACTACACTACACTTGTAGTAATAATCTTGTAGTAATAAAACCCCAAAAAATCTAAAACTAAGTAGATATCTAGCCAAAATGTAAAATTTATAAACTTAAATACAACTAGCAGATTAAGCTTTTCGGTTTTAAAATTGTATATCTACTTGACCTATGGCAATTTATATAATTTAATATTTTTTAACGACACCGGTTAACCTTGACTTGGCTCATGACATCACAACACCTAATTTCCGTCAGACTAATCCAGTATCATCAGGGCAAGGTACACGAAAAACCCGTCACGTTCTGGTATAACATCTCACCGACAGATGGCGATTTCGGGCTTGTTCTAAATGAAAGAAATCGTATGATACATTTTTCTAGTGGTCCAAGATCCCGTGAAAGACAGACCTACCTGTAGTGCCTACGGTACTTCCATAGAAAAAAATAGCTTTCATAAAATGACGTAAGTCTGTCTTTCACAGGATCATGGACCACTGGTAAAATTTAAAATTGTATATTTATGGATTCATGTAGCAGATTTAGAAGAAGCCCGAAAGCGCCATCTGTCGGTGAGATGTTATACCAGAACGTGACGTGTTTTTCGTCTACCTTGCCCTGTTACTGGATTGGACTCACGGAAATTAGGTGTTGTGATGGCATGAGCCAGGTTAACCAGTGTCGTTTAGATGGCGCTACTAGCAATTTCATCGTACAAAGTTAGGTGCAAGCATACTTTAAAAATACAATAATTTAAATACCACTCACTGACTACACCTAGTCACGAGTTCACGGAAACTGTAATACTTACAAAATTGAATTTTGTCAAGTAGGGCTCTTAATAAGAGTAGATATCCTCTTAGGCAGGATTTAGGGAAATTTCCACGCCATTGGAAAAACGAGATACGTAACAAGTAGCGCACCGGGCAGACGTATTAAGATTTTCATTATTTTAATAAAAGATGGTTTAATTTTAGTGAGAATTTGTACTATATTATTAAGAATAGATTTATTAAGTAGATATTACGTTTCTAATTCTATAATGATGAATGATTATATTTATTCATCGATTATACTGATAGGTAGGTACCTACTATTTCAATACGTCTACCAGAAGTTCCCCGTTAGTTAAATTCAAAAAAAAAAAATCCAGTTTTCAATTTATCGGGCGGTTAGCTTGTATTCAGAGGTGGTGAATCTGGTCCTTAGTCTATTACCTGTGCGCCTTTCACCTTCACCTATGTAGGTATATAAACAAGTCATAAGAATTTTCTGGATTTGTTAGTGCCTGCCTGGCTAGTTCCATAGATGAAATATTAATCCATGCTAGTTCTGAATGTTCTGATGTTAGAGGCAAATAAAAACATAAAACTTCAAGATTCAAATTTTCAACAATTTGTATTTGCTCACCTTAGGTGGATTCATTAAATAAAAATTTCATTTCTCTTATATACACATTAAATTCAAATTTAGTCAGTGTATTTACAATATATTTTAATTAAATAGAATTTAGTAAAAATTAGTGAGATTTAACAATACCTACTTATGACTAACTATATAATATTAGAACATCAACAACATCTTTCACACGGGTGAAATACATAAGATAGCTTATATAATAACCATACACAAATTTCACAAAGAACTCGTTCTTATCCACTATCGAGTGAACACCATGAATGTTACCTATTTGTTTAAAACCTGTATATGAGTTAGGTATCATCGTGAGGGGTGTGTGCGATGCGTTGATTTGCAATATCGAATAGAAACACAGGGGTTGAAAGATGTACCTAAATGTAACAATGAAACAAGCCGGACCGCGCGAGCTTTCCACCAGGTGGCGCGGCGACGATGGCGGGTAGTAGGTAAACAATGGGCAAGTCGTAACTCGTAACCTAATACAAACACCGTATATCAATTTTAACGTTAACGCGAACGCGATGTAACATTATGTAAAATGTGTAAGAATTTAGTCTTTTCCGTTTCATTTTTCACTCGTTTGTTTAACATGAACGATTTATAATACCTATCTACTCTAGCCTTGTCTATCGGAGACTTCGTCTCTTCTATAACAGTAAAAACATTATAAACTTGTAAACCACATTCTTATTATCCGCGGAAGCACGATGGCGCGTGTGCGTGGTCGCTTGGCGCGCTAGCGTGCCGCCGCGAATTCATCCTACAAAGCTTTGTAAGCGACTGCGGCTAGGGGTCGGCCGCGGTGCTACTCTAAATACAGTGACAATCTAATCTGGTCATTATCTGTGCAATGATGATTGAAGACAAATATTCACGCTGCTTAGAGATGACTTGTACATGGTAACATGAAGAGTACCGCTTTTATTAGCATTAAATGGGATGCAGGCGCTAGAGTTAGCACTTAGCAATATTATTGTCAGAATTCTTATATTTATATGACCGACGTTATTGAAAGGCTCACCCTGTAGTTTTATCACTGTTTGTTCGGTGACACTTCATTAATCTGTCAGATGATCCAGTTTGTTGCGACTGCACTATTCGCTCGCTTAGACACCTAGGTACTCTTATTCTAAAGACATGAACATTATGAGGTGTAGTGTAGCCGTGTTGACGATACAATATTTTTGCATGGAACTTGGTAGATAGGTATGTAACTGTCCTATAGATGCGAAAGCAGATCCACAAAAAATATTAAGTACTTCCACTATTAAATGACAAAGTTACGGCTATTTTGTGCCATATTTTGTACTTAAATATGAGAAAACTGTTTTTCTGCATGAGGTACCTACTTGAAACTTGAAACAGTTTTAAATTTTTCCGTAGTTTAAGAAAGTTAGTGAGCGCAAAGGCATTTTATTATACATCCCCGCAGTTAAAACAATGCAGTAAGTAAATTGTCTTTCTGCCTACATATATTGGTACCAGGCGGCCTATGACCGGGTTCGTGTCATTAAAAGTATAACATCGCCATCACAGTTACTGAAATTTGTATTTATGTACGAATCTTACACGTAGTTACCTACATCTATACAGAAACTTATGAGTATTATAAATAAGGGACCTTCGCTAAAATTGAAAATAATTATTAATGATTAAGAGATCATAATTTAAACGCTACATGCTAAACTTTTACTAGATTAGTCTATGTAATAATACGTACACTATAAAAATATATGCCACTGGGTAAAACGTTTAAAGTGGAAAATATTGAACAACAAGTGCACGAAGAGAGCAACATGTGATGTGGGCGAAAGAAGTATATAAGTAGAAATGAAGTATCCATATTATATACATATAAATATGTAGGTAACAGAAGCAGAATTGAGCAAATTTAGTTAAATTAAACGTTTGAGCAAGACAAGATCATGACAGCAGCTGTCGAAATGTATAAATATATAGGTAGGATACCTATTTGTTATTAGGTAATGGCAGATATCTATTGTCTGTAACACAAACATAATAGCCGACATTCTCACGATTATACTTTATCTTCGACTAGAAATGTAACGAAATAATCATAGTTATCACTCTAATACAGCAGTCGTGTTATACTTATACAATTACAATGATGAAAACAAAAATTGCAGTGGCACGTTATAAAGTTAAATTGATGGCACAGTTTCACGTTAGTTTGTCAAATACAAGAATATTAATTATACCTACATTACTAAAGTAGGTAGTCCTAGGCAGAATACGTTTACCTCTAGAATTTGTCACATACATTAGATATCAATAATTAGTTCTCGCTGTCGATGTCCATAAGACGGTTTCAGTCCAGTAACAAGAAGTAAGTGACTTTATATTGATCACTTGCTTAATAATACATTTAGACAAAGATATGTGTTCACATAATGGTGAGGACGATAGTGACTTAAATATCACCACACGACACGACAAAGTTCTCTTTGCATAGAAACGTTACGACACTTATAGACCAGGTACCTACACTGGACACATTAGGCCACATCGCTTCGTATCTATGTTTGTTCCCAGTCAGTTTTCAATTAACCTATCTAATTAAATAAATACATCGAGCAAATCGAATCCTACCATAGTAATTACAAATATGTATAAAAAGATATATATATAAATTTCAGTGAATTTACAAATGTAGAGTTAATAAAGCTTTGTTAAAGACAATTCATTTACACCTAAGCGATGAAATTATTCGATAATTCCAACGTGAAAGTATAAAAAAAGTTCAGTTGTCCGTTAGCTATTCACCGCCACTGTCGTCGGAGTCGGACGAAGGTCGCACCGCGGTGGCAGTGGCGGCGGCGGGCGGATGCTAGAGCGACGCGTGCGGGTGCTCGTGGTGGTGCGCGCCGCCGCCGCCGCCGCGCTCACGCTTCAGCCGCTGCTTCAGGTGCACTTTCGCGTGCCGCTTCTTTTCGTCGGAACGCGCAAACTTCCGTCCGCACACGTCACACGCGAACGGCTTTTCGCCCGTATGTGTGCGCACATGCGTCGTCAGGTGGTCCGATCTGCTGAACGAGCGCATGCAGATTCTACACTGGAACGGTTTCTGGCCTGTGTGAATGCGTATATGCCGCGTCAATTCGTCAGATCGCGAGAATCTGCGATCGCAGCCTTCCACAGGGCAAGCGTACGGCCGCTCGTGAACGGGGGTTTTACTCGGCCTATTAGGATATTTGCGAGGTTTAACCGCAACAAGCCGTAATGGTTGCGCACTTTGTTGGTACACCTGAGAAAGGATCTCGTGGCCTTTACTCGTGGACGGGTTATATTCAGCTAGCTGCACTGGTCTATCGCTGGGGCCGGCTGGGCTCGGGTACGGCTCTCGCTTTGGGAGGCCCGACGGTCCTGGCGTTGGCTGAGGTGCACTAACATATTCTTGTGGTTCCCACGTATGTTGTTGTTGCTGCTGCGGTGGAGGGCGGTATTCACAATGCTGCTGTGAGGGGCAGGGCTGTGAGGGGTATGGCTGACAATCTGGGGGCAGGAGCTCGACGCGCTCCTCGTATTCTTGTTGAAAGTATTTGTCGACGCTGCCGGGCCCAGGGCCGGGCGGTAGCAGCCACTGCAGCGGCGGGGAGGGCGCGCGTTTGCCTGCGCTACCGGCGGGCGGCCCGTATAGTGATGCGCTTGCGCTAGACGCATTGCTGGCATCCTCGGCGCGGGCACCAGGCGACAGTGATGATTCGTGCTTGTGCCGTCTAGGTGAGCATCCAAGCGATATCTCATCGCCCGTTAATGTACCTGAAACAATAGTAAGACTTGATTAATGGCTTGATTAAAAAGTAGGTACCGTGCCGCTGCTGGTCGGGGACTGCTTATTCAATATATTCGCGGCTAATCAACATATGTGATGGCCGTTAACTATCCGTCACCTGTGACCCCGTTGGTAACTTGCAGCTCAGCTGTGGCGATTACTCCACCGACAAGAGGTGAGCTCTTAAATTTAAGAAAGAGGAAGTACCGAAAACCCGAGATAACCAAGCTTAGTAACACCAGCGGGACCGCTGGTGTTACTAAGCTCGGCCTCGGTGGTTTAATAGCTTTTAGAAAAATGCGGCAGATATAATGTAGGTATTACGAAATACATAGGTGTAACAGCATGTAATTCAGGCTTCCTACTCGTGGTAGGGTTAGGTTACCAAGTTTTTAAGTTAAGCCAGCTTTATAAATTCAGGTAGCGAAAACCAAAACTACTAAACTAATAAACTTTGAACTTAGCTACTTTTCCGAAACGGGGTGTAGGTAGGTACCTAAATATCTTGCTTTCCTTATATTGTAGGTCGGTTATATTTAATAATGAAAATATTGTTAAACAAATTTTTGCATATTATGTAGTCGCGGCTCGGGCGAGCGGATGGCGCAATGCTACGCGGCGTCGATAACGTAGGAAGTCGATAACTGCGTATCGCTAAACTATCCGGACAAGTACCGAACGTTTTGATTTGACCATTGACATGGACTAGGGAAAATCACAGAAGAATCATGTCTAGCGACGAAGTGACGATAGAACTTGACTAGAAGTAAAACCGTACGATTTATTTTGAGACAGGTAAGTAACGAGGATCATATAATTCACGAAACATCCTCGGTTCATATAATTCACAAAATAATTAATTAGGGGGTCCTAATTAATTATTTTGTGAATTATATGAACCGAGGATGTTTTAATGTTATGTTTACTTATTTACTTATATATAAAACTACTTATAAAATTATAATACACACTTGTGAGTCTTAGGAATTCGAATTTTATTCTTGTTAAAAGTGGGATTTGATGATTTTGGTGGTTTATTCTCAAAACGTAACCTGACCTAGGTACTAGGTATCTATCTGAGTCTATGGTGGAGACCTTATATTCAGCAGTGGACCGCTTTCGCCTGATGTGATGATGATGCCAGATTTTAACTACCTATTAGGTAAAATAGATACTTAGGTGGTTTTTTATCAACGGTAAAACAAAAACAACTTTTTTTAAAATTTTACATTACTTATCGATGTTTATGGTTTCAATGTTTTATTTTCAAACGTGCGTAACATAGGAAGTAAAAGAGCATTTACTACTAATAAATAAATAAACACTTAAAACAATAATCAATACTATAACGCGGCGTATAATAATTATGACGTGGGACACGAAAAACGACAAGCTACGACTTGAGCTTTCGTTTTTACTTATTTTAATCCAATTTTTTTTCCGATTTTTACGGCCGGGTTGGTTCGCGCCATCTTCAAGCCGGACCAAAAGATTAGCGAGAAAGAAGATAGTTAAAAAAGATTGGTACTCACTCTGTATTATTTATTTTAGATGGATACCTATCTGGTTACCTGTTTTTCTAAATAGAATTACTCAAGTAATATCACCAAAATGTAATATTGGTCACTTAACAATGTAGGTAGATCGCTAATATAAATAGGTGCGTTAACGTTAACTCCGAGAACACTAGGAAGCTTCATTCAGCTTCAGTATCGATCCGAACTATCCGAACATATATGATGGACCGCTGAACTTTCCATTTCACTTAGGTAAACGTTTTTGATGAACACTGTTACTTGAACTGCACGTTGGTTACCGCATTTCAATAATTTAAAGCTACCGCGCAAACCGTAGCATCCAGGGCTACGAGCACTACGAACCGTGAAGGACAGTAAAGGACACGCCGACGTCAAAGGGGATTGTTTATTTACAACGTTATCGGTCGGCGGTCGGCGGCCGACGGAGGCGAGGCCGCCCACCAGCGCCGGTAGCGCGCCTGTAGCGAAGCGGCACCGGAGTGCATGGCTGGACTCGCACCTGATATCGACGGCGGTTCCAGTAGCGTCGGGAAGAAGGCGGGTAGATCCGAAGTAGTGACTGGCGTGTTGAGGTCGGCCGGCGTGCCGGACGAAGGCAGCAACGACGGAGTTGGCTTTAGCGGACAGTCAAACCCGAGGCTCACGTCAGCCAGGGAGAGCAGGTGCGGGCCGGTCGGGTGATCAGTATCAGTGCCCATCCCGTCCGGCACCACCTGCTCCTCGGCCCACGGGCCGAGCGGAATTACGAACAGCGCCAGCGTGAAGACGGCCTCTCGCGTGGCCTGTGCGAAGGGGACTGGCGCCGCGCGACCCCGCAACGCAGTTTTATCAATGGAGCCGCGGTCCCATATTCGGTAGCGGCGCGCGCAGCTCTGCCAATCGCACGGCGCGCTGCCCCCCCGAGACTGACGTCACCGCCCGACGCCGCCTACCGCCCGGCCGCCCCCCCGGGCCGCCCGCCGCCCGCTCGTCACCGCAAAGCCTCCGAGTTCCTCTATTCTATTCTCTTTGTGACTTAGCACGCGAGCCTCAACACTACCTACTAAATACCGCGTAGCTATCAACTGCTACGAAAACGTAGTTCAGTTACGAAAAGATTAAAATAAAATCTACGTTTTGTTTGCGTAGCACTTCCGTAGCACATAGATTTTGTTGTGGTTAAAAACTGTAATCTGGTTTTGAAATGAGAAATAGAAAATCTGAACTGTTAATATTTATTTAAGTTTAATATGACGTGTTGGTGTTATAACCGTTATTGCATTAGGTATGAGCTGTTATTAGGATGCCTGTAACTACCTATTTACTGTTTAGTAGTAGAAGTAGTAGTATTTTATGTGTCACCATTTTCGCAATGTCCTAAGCTTTTTGCACGGAACAAAATAATATCAGTCTAGGTGTAGGTACGTAGGTATGTAAATTAGCGTTAGTAATTCCGGTATTTTGTTATCATTAGAAAACTTAGGGAGAGCAACGTTTACTTAGGAGAAATAAATAATTGGGTTTTTCTATGAAATTCTCAGTAGGAGCTCTGTGGTAGGAGTTGAGTTACCAGTCACGTTGTTTCACATTTTCGACGTAAGTTGTACATGTGTGTGATTAACAAAAGTGAAACATTGATTAAAATAACCATGAATTAAGTATTCTACCTACAGAAAGTTATTTGTATACGAAGCTTATTTTTATTTTTAGTGCGAAAATAATTCGATTTTACTGTTAAACATTCAGTTACAGATAGGTACTGATACTTCATTGCAGATTATTTTTTAGGTATAAGATTCATTCGATAATTTCGTTTTATTTATACTTACTTACTTAACGTTTATAAATAAAGATTACAGCCGATTTTTTCCTTAATTAAAAATAACTTATAATCTTAGCATGAAAACTCCTTAAAAAAAAGATTATATTTTTATTTATCTTTGATGATTTTATTTATTTAACTACGGTGACAACATGCCACAAAACAAAAGAGTAACAGCTGGCCCTGAATCGGGGCAAGTTGTTACAATCGACTTTTCAATTAAATGCCCATACCTAGTAAAAAAATACGTAAACTATTTGTTTAGTAAAATAGTAATATTGAACTAGCTGAATAGTACCTCTAAAATAAATAAATGAATATTTTGGGACATTTTTACACAGAACCATCTAGTCCCAAACTAAGCAGAGCTTGTACTATGGGTACTAGACAATGGATATAATACTTACCTAAATACTTTTTTTTTGTAAATACGTACTTATAATACATAGGAAACACCCAGACAAACACAAACATTTATATTCAACACATAAATATTTTGATTTTAACACATAAAAGAAGGTTAAATTGGGGGTTGTTGTTAGTGTTTTTATTATTAATTTTTTAGTGTTTTTCTTGAGTCTTTTAAACCTACTGATTTTTCCATGAAAATTACAAATAATAATAATGTACATATAGGTACCTTAATTACACGTAAAAATGGGTACTAGACAATGGATATAATAGATATCTACTTATATACTTTTTTTTTGTTATGGATAAAAAATATCAAATGTGTAAATTATGTGATAAGCTTTGTCATACTGACAATTTTATCTTAAATTTGTAACAACGGGGCCCTCCGTCCCTAACATACCTAAGTACTTACCTACCTCCATCACTGCCTAACCCTTCGGAGAGTACAGGCGTGATGGCATGTCATATGGAATGGGTAGATAACAAAATGTAGAAGCATTTTTTATGAAATAGGCTTGTCACCTACGTGACCTCCCTGAAAAACTTTTATAAATAAAGAGAGCTCAAAGCTCGAACAATATTATAAATTTATAAAACGTAAATGCTTGGAGTGTTTAAGTACTTAAAATTTTATATTATCTATGCAAATAGTTTTTGTCGTAAATATAAAAAAATATTATTTATTACATAATGTGCTGTTTAAATATATTGATCTTAAAAATACCTAAGACGAGTTTTATGTTCGTGTGATCTACATATGACGTTGGTAATAAATATATTTTTTAATGTTCTTTATGATTAAACACAGATTACTTAGTGATGTTAAAATGCGACATCCAATAAATATTAATCTGAAAATTGTACCTAACTACTGCTTGACATTTTTTATGTTTTAGATTTTTACGACGTTTATTGTAAGTAGTTCCTTAATCATTTTTCTTTTTATATTTTTGCTGTGAAGTAAATTAGGTATTATTAGTAATATTTTTCTTAGTTTCTAGCTAACCTTGGATCCAGCCATTGGCCGCGGAAATAAATAGTACAAATATTTAAAGGTTTCGTATAAAAATATGGTGGCCGGACTATTGGTACATAAGTTACATTTATGGTCTAGTAAGTCGGCCCTGAAAAAGACTAAGCGGTCTAATTGCTGGCTTTATGTCTTAAAGATACCTAGAAAAGCCTTTTTCCAGTGTCCGGCCACAATCTAAATATGAAATAAATCTGGGGTACCCAGCGTTTCTATTTGTACATTAACTAACGTTGATATAATAGTTTAGGTACTTACATTGTTCATTATTAGGTATATTATGTAGAATATATAAAAAATCTGTGAATTATTAAATACTGAAATTATAAACATTACAAAAGTAGCGTCTACGTGTTTTTTTTACATGTAATTAAGGTACCTATATCTACCTAATTATATTCGTAATTTTCATGAAAAAATCAGTAGGTTAAAAAGACTCAAGAAAAACACAAAAAAATTATAATAAAAGCACTAACAAAAACCCCAATTTAACCTTTTCTTATGTGTTAAAATCTAAATGTTTATGTGTTGAATATAAATGTGTGTGTTTGTCTGGGTGTTTCCTAAGTATGTATTTATAAAAAAAAGTATATACCTAAGTATTATATCCATTGTCTAGTACCCATAGTACAAGCCCTGCTTAGTTTAGGACATTTTACACAGCACCATCTAGTCCCACTAGATGGTGCTGTGTAAAATGTCCTAGGATATTTATAGGTAATTTATAAAAATGTCATAAGCAAATTAAATTTTGTTTTACCCTTTAAACTTAATTTAAAAATGTAAATTTGGCAACTAACTGCCCTCATTGTTAAGGCTGTTAAATTATAACCAAATAACCCTAGAGCTCATTCGTCAATACTGGTCATTCACTAGCCAACTAGCCATTTAGTAACGTTCGTTCAAAGTGTCCGGCCTATAGGCTTTTATGAGGTGGCCAGAGACTAGGCACATAGTGGTCAGTCATTGGGACAGCGGGACAGTGGACAAAACATATTTTTTCTGAATTTCGGTACCTATTGGAAAAAATCAAACTGGTAAATTAGGTTGTAAGTAGATAGTTAATATTAATGTTGTTATTACTTCATTGTAAATATTTGTTTCTTTGGTACCTCGGTTGAATACTTGATGTGCCTTATTAATTTATACATAAATATAAGTCTACCTATCTGTTAATGTGTATTAGGGTTTGACCAAATAAACGGACTTAAAGAGAAAAGTATTTTATATGACTATATGTAATACGAGTACCTACCTGTATCTTTTTATGTCTAGGGAAGTGACCGGCTGTGGTTAAACAGTAATTACGAGTCGTTATAGGTGTAGGTTTAGGCAGTGGGCGGCTGACCTGAACCACTCAAGATCAAGGAAATATAACGCAAGATAATAATACGTTACAAATTGCAAAATATACTTACTTATTGAGAATTATCTCCAGTAATCCAGTGTAACAAAATCGAATAAGTATTACAATGATATGTGTTTTTGAGGTTCAAGAAAAATCTACACTTAAGTACTGACTTGCCTACTTACTTGATTTTAGTGCTCTAGTGTAGGTAAGTGTAACTTTCATTAAATACTATCTGGGGAAGTCTTTTGAAGCTGAAATTTTAATATTTGTGGATTTACTACTCTTAGGTACTCATTATAGACCTATAGTATGCGGGGCGAATTTTACAATAGGCAATAAGGAATATCTTAAAATACTGAAGAGTCTTGTCTGATTTTGACAAACATATAAACAATAAATCATTAGAATCTTGAAAAAAAAACCTCTGAGCTAGAGCTATCCATACAATGTGCTGCTAATAAGGATAAAAATCTGGGAACTTACCTACTTATCTACTTAATTGGATTATAAAAAAATCCAATGTTGCATTATTATTTAGGTATATTTATTTTTTTCGGGATCAACAATCAATTATACATAATTATGTAGAGTTTTCGATGATTTCTCTTAGCCTAAATATGTATTTACTAGCATTTGCCCGCGACTTCGTTAGAGAAGTTGATTTTTTTCCCCCTGTTTTTGAAACATTTTGAATTGATACTCCGCTCGTGTTGGTCGTAGCGTAATGATATATAACCTATAACCTTCCTCGTTAAACAGGCTATCTAAAACTGTAATAATTTTACAAACCGGACCAGAAGTTCCTGAGATTAGCGCGTTCAACCAACCAGACAAACAAACAGAAACTCTTGAGCTTTACAATATTATTATAGTTAACCGTGTTTATGATAAAAGATACAATAATACAACTACATATTTTGCATTAAAATGTAAGAAGGTAGGTACTAGTAGGTAGTCATCGTCTTACCTATATCTACCTGGTTGGTAGGTACTTAATTGGTCACACCTACGCCTTAAGCTAATTATTAGTTATATATCTATAATATGAGACTATTTTTCCTGACTATCTCGGGTGAGTATTTTTATAAAACTAAAAAATAGCATAGATACTAAAATGTTTTTTAAATAAAATTTTGCAAATAATTTTACTAAGTCGATAATAATTATCTTTCGTCATCATCATGATCATTATCTGTGATCACTGATTACATTGCCTTTCAGAGAGATGAAAGAGAACTTGTTCATTAGGTAGATTACCTATACCTCCTATCTATCAGACGAAAGGAATATTACATACATGCATAAGAATAAAATAATAACTGACCAAATATCTATTTTAGAAGAGTGCGCTACGGTATAAAAATATGTTTTCACAAACACTCGGATGATATTTCAGTGATGTAGGTATAGGTAGGAGGAGGTAGGTAAGTACTTTGAAGAGGCACAATCGTCACCCGCTGCCTAATTAGTTTTGACGTCTGCATATTTTCATCATTATTCAAAAGCAAACTTAGTGATTTCTATTTGTACCTACCTACCTAATCTTAACCTCCTTGTTGCAAGTGCAGAGTTTTTTATCCTAATAAATATACAAGTACCTAGGTACCTATATTTTGGTTTTGACCAGTTCAGTCGGTCAAATGGCTCTACCTTATTTATTTAGTTCTACGACAATTAGGGGATGCTCTATCCCAATAATCAACCAACTTTAAACGCTTTTATTCTAGAATATTATAACTCGATTTTAATAATTTTTTCAGTTCTTATAGGACTAATAAAAATACTATACAATGTTTAATAGGCCTCTAATCTATCTAAATCTAATCTAATCTATCTTCTATCTATATGTATACTTAAATAAAAATAAATCACTAAATGTGTTGCTAAGCGCAGAACTCTAGAACGGCTGAACCGCTATGGCCGATTTCTTTTTTGTTGCGTTTGATGAAGCCTGAGAATAGTTTCTTATGGAGAGAAAAAACCTAAAAAATACGAGGAACAATATAAAAACAGGGAAACGTAGGCCAAGCTGCGCACGAGTCGCTAGTTTTTTTATAATAAATTAAACATTGCTTATTTTAATGAATAAAAAAATCGACTGGCGGGCAGAAAATTAAACATCACTCAAAATACTCCATTCTAAACGACATGTATAAGCGACACTTATTTGTCATCCAGGTGATATTACCCACATCGTGGTCATAAAACCGCAGATGCAATAACGAAACGCTTCTCAAATCTAGAATACGAGTGCGTGAGTAGAAGCGAATGCGCCATGCGGTGGCAGGACAATGGCCCTGTGTGCGTGGTGCCGGGCTGCCGGCAGTGTCCGAGACACGCCGACGCCCGATTGGGCCCACATGCAGTCGTTCACGCTAACCCAATTATCGCGTAACGGAGACGATAAAGAAAAATAACAAACCCACGATTTCACCGACGTCTAATTATAGAGCGCTATTTGTGGGTGCGCGGGCGCAAGCGGCATAGCGTGGCCGCGATGTCAGGGCTATTCCTGGCCGTCAGCTGACGCTCCTGCGCCGTCGTCGCGCCGCGCACGCTCGTAAACACCACGCAACCTATTGACGTAAAATGCGAACAATCGAGTTTTCAGCAGGTGAATCACGGGATGAAAACGTCTCTGCGAGAATCGTTCTATAATTAACTTGACTGCTTTTGGTTTGGACTTCGGAGGTTCTATTTCGGAACGTTGCTTCAATATCGCTATCTATTTGTATCTCGCTACTATTTGTTTCTAGATTATTAATGCTTGTGTGTTTTTGTGAAGAGTCGGTCTTATGACTGCATGAAATCGATGCTGCTGATTTATAGATTCAACGTACTAGTCAAGATATTTGCTACGAACTATCAAGCTCATGCTGCCGACACGATAGGTCCAAGTGATAGATCTTTTTTACTGTAACTATTTAAAGTGTGGTATAGGTCCTACATGTTTTAGTCAGATTTCTTTTATCGCGGGATTTACAATTTGTTTCGGCCGCCGATAAGAGGACCATTGGTTGAACAGATCGGAATTCCCGGTTAATATTTCACTGCCTTCATATTTTGCCTTGTTTTGCAACAGTGTCTAACCGTGAAGCTTATCCAAGCAGAAAATAATAGTTGTAAAGTAAAACTAAAAACGGACTTGGAAAACGGACAATATACAAATAATGGGCCTTTATTCAAACATTTATATCTTCACATAAGTTTATTTTGTAAGAAAAAACTTACCTACTTATACCGAAAATAATAGCCGGCCGGCTCCTGACGTTACTTGACGTTAGGAGCCAGCCAGCTATTGTCTCCAACGCCCGCCTAAACGTATCATTGTCGTAGTGACACTTGTTATGAGGCGTAGTATTAGAAAGTTGTTCTACAATAAGTCGACCTACTGCTGCCGTTTGGCGAGCATGTGTGAACATAGGCTAATAATAACAGCTTGTGTTGCAAATGCAATTCTAGGTGACATGCCACGCCGCCGGCGACTATTAATATAAACTGTTACATTATCTTTCATTAGCCCTATTGATGAATCATGAATTCACGATGATTTGCTGTACCATGCCAAGATGCATAGGTACCTATTTACAAATTAATGATTATTGCTACTCTATACATATGCTGTTAGTGCTGGTGCCATAACTGTGTAACATTTGCATTTCACTAGAGAGTACCTATCTACTGAAAAAATAGCTAGATTTATTAAAGTGTAGCATTTATGTCTGTCATTGGCTGTCTGGTGATTCATCCAATTTACTATTATGTTCTTAAGGGTAGTCGTTTCGAATCCTGGTAAACAGAAAAAGTTAATCATCGTTATACAACAGTTGGAGCGAGGGATGATTACGATGATGAGTTAATAACTGTTAGTAACAATTGAGGCCGTATTCGTATGAATGACCTAGCTACAGAATTAACACTAAACTTTCGAGTAGGTACGTGGGAGCGTCGATCCAAAGCGCCCACATAGGTTAGCCTAGCACCTTCCACCTGTTGACCGATAACGCGTGCTAAAATAGCGTGCAGTGACGCGAGAGTAATGTTAGTAGCACTGAACATTCGTCGTCGTCACGTCAAGATGAGCTGGTTTGCTGCGTCACGACGCACTCATGCTTATAATTACGCTTCCATCGATCAACACTCGAGAATTCTAATCTCGTGCAAATTTATCAGCCTGGTGACGTACACCCTAAAGAACAAAATGTTTATCTCGATACATTTATAGAACTGTGTAATCGTTGTTCGAACGTAATTTGTACGCATTTACGTAGTCACCACGTAGGTATGCGTTGTGCTTTATTATTATCATGATGTAACGAGTGATGCATTAAAATATTTTTAGAATGTTATGTTATTTATGTACATCCTAAACAAGATATGATTGTTTAGTAAACCCTCAGAAAATGTTCTTTCAAAGTGCTTTTACTGCCAAAGCCTATGAGGTAAATAAACGCCCAGCCTAAGGCGTAAATACCGCCCTTGTACATCACCTACCAACACCAACCTAAAGTTGCAGTTTCAAGAAAAACATTTTCAAAAAATTCTAGATAGTTTTCCTAATTCAAAATTCGGTCGGTTGTTGATCTGTTTTTATATTGATGGTTGGGATAATTTTGACTTAGGTCAATAACTCTAGTTAGTCTAAACATCGCTCCTTTTATGTACCGTGAATGTAAAGGAAATTCTGAAAATATGAATAGCGTAGTGAGTAGCGGGAAACTTAGGGGGTTGCGGTGGTGTTGACGTCACGACCCCTGATCACGCCCCGCCCCGTGTTGCGGGAATTATCCGAGTGACGCACGACACTTCACACTTTTATTTTTCGATAAAGAACTCGAGTGTACCTAGATCAGGTTTCGGATCCAAGCCAATATCAAACATAATGTCATACTTAGCGTGAAGTCTTGGGTTCGAGAACTTTAAAACAACATAAAGTTAGTAAGCTGAAGTGACCGTGGCGTGGGTGGAGACAAAGTTGGTAAAACTGACATCTCAACGCAACATCTTATTCCAGACGTGTAGAAGACCTAGTAACGATACATTTTCAAAATTAAAGGAGTTCCCTTTAATTTTAAAAGTGGAACGGTGGAAACCATGTCTTTTTCTATAATCGTGTCTTAGCGTAGATACCGTTAGCGAAAAATGGAGTGCTTTACTTGTTGTTAAACACGTTATAGCAACGTCGGCGGTTTAGTACGTGTCAGAACAATTTTCAAAAGCCTACCAGCTACTACGCAAGTAATAATGTCAATGGATGCAGTAGGTACTATAGAGAACGATAAGCCACGGGCCTAGAATTGCGCAAGCGATAGGGTTATCATTTTACGTCACTGCAAAAGTGACAAAAAATAGCGGAAGGCTGTATTGCCGGCGTGCGTCAACCGACCACCTGTTGATCGACCGCCAATATTGCCCTTGTGCGATAACCTTTGCTGGGGCCGCGCAGCGCTGGGCCCGCAATCGATATCAATGACGTACGGCCTCATTCATGAATAGGGAGGCACCTCATCCCATTACACCATTTCCCCACCTTCCTCACACTACCGATTCCTGTGAAATCGTGGTGGGTAACTTCATGAATGGTGCGCACACATACTTATCTAAATAAATTCTGTAATTTGTGGTCGATGCCATAATGTTTTAACAGGGATATCGTCAGTGTTGTAGCTAGGTATACATACTCGTAGGACAATAATAACTTTACTCCTGTGATAATAGTGCCCACCTAGTATGTAGGTATTGGTCAGGTATACCGATAAGGTTAGGTGCATTTGAGGTTTAAACAATGTTCATTCATGTAGGTTTGATTGTTTGAGTAGTTTGTACATAAAAAGGGATTTCATGTCTTATGTCGACATACTTACTGCGTGTGAGATGGTGGGTGATGTCGGGATGTGCGCGGCGTGGGCGTGCGCCGATTTGACACGCGCGACACTTGCATTTGCAATCAGTTCACTTGGGCGCAGTGGGCTATGGAGATTCCCTCATCTTATTGGTCTTTCAAGTAAATTTAATGAAGGTTATTTGTAGTTTTGGAGTTCATTTTTACTATGTTTCAATCCAGAACAGTCAGATATTTTCAAAAAATTAATGCATTTCTTTATGTAGGCTAACCTAACTTTGCCAGGTGGCAAACGGGATAGGTACAGGTACTTAGATAGGTATTTTAGCTGTTCGCTAGAGTTTTGTAATTAATCGTAAGATACATTAATCAAGAATTACCTAATCATTGAATTAATTTGAAATTTGTATTTTAAAATTGGAATTTAGGGAACTTATACCCAATACGTGACGGAGTTCGTAAACCACCATAAATATTATAATTAGGTATAATTTAATTTTTATTGACACGCGACTCATGTGATCTCGATGTGCGTGTTCAGCAGTAATGTAATCAGCGGTGCGCACGCGTCTCTTATTTACGGCGGATTACGCGCGCGCATCCAACTTGCGCGCACTAAAAGAATACGAAGCAAACTCTGCATCTTGTCATAAACAAAAAGGAAGTATAATTTTTGTACTTTTTGTTTGACCAAGAATGCAAGACGTAGGTACCTATGCAGGTAGGTGCTACTTAGATGCTTGTAAAGAAAAGCAGCAGTTCTTACAACCTCGAGGAAAACAGGTACATTTAGGTTTTGAGAGGTAGGGCACAGCCTTTTATGGCTCAAATCTGGAGCAGCCCGTCTGGGAAAGTATCTCCACCTTACAAAAAACTGCAGTCAAATAACACACTTTATTATGTGTGTTCCTGCAGTAAGGGTGCCAGAGCTCCTTCTAAGGATGCGCTGCGCTGGCAGCAAGAGGAATACAACCTTAAAGTGTCGGCCCAGTGAATCCTCCATTTTTTGCAGGGTCGGCAACGTGTGAGTGACACTTGCTGCCCATTGACACCCACAACACCAGAAGGGTTACAAGTGCGTTGCCGGCCTCTAAGAAAAGAATAGGCTTGCTTCTTGAATTATGAAATTTATTGTTCATATTTTTTTTTATGTTTTATTATAAACTTGACAAAAAAAATTATACATTTTTATTTTTAAAGCAATCTTGAGCATAATAAGGATATCTCCGTACATTTATAAGAGAAAACATTATACATAAATTAATTATATTAGTAAACGTGCTACATCAAAAATTGCTTACAAACATACGAAATAAAAATACACAATATTTAATAGTAAGTTATCAGTTGATTGCACCGGTGAGCTGCGGCCTTCCGCGTGGCCGTGGCAATGGCCGCCGCATCGATTTCCTCTTCTCGTGAAGAGCACCGTCCGACCGTGGCTGGGGGCAGCACGGTACTAACTGCGATCGATGGCTCGTCCTTGAACCTGCTTCCTTGTACCGCGCATGCGCTGTTAAATGTCGGACGTCATCCCGTGACCATGGCCACGAAACACGTGCCTTGCCACCCTACCCCTGCTCCTATCGCCACCTTCGCCATTCATCCCGACTCTTGCGGCGATGCCTCACAGCTGGCGGCTTGCCTTATTCATGCTCAACTCTGGCATTTCACATTGATTCTGAACTTTTAGGCCAACCTGTTGAGTTGGGTTTGTTGTTTTAAGAGATAACGCAGATGTTCATCCTAATAGAAATTTCAGTCGGCTTAGCTTTAGTTGCCTTTGATATTTGTAGTAAATGTGTGTAGGAGCAGTGACATGATTAGTAGGTAACTGTTCCATAATCCTAAGCCATCGATACGACATATTACGTCGACGTGTAAACAATATGAAACAATATGGCTACAGTATAATTATGTTTGCATGGGTGTTTGTCGTGTACGGGTCGGCGTTGCAAGGCGACATTGAGAACAAGTTCGCGACCACGCAGGGCTACGTATGAATGAAGTTGCCGTGGGCGGCACGCGGCGAGCGTGGCCCATTCATTCATTAGCTTGGAGGCCATTCCTCATGAATAATACCTTATCAAAGACTGTCAATAGTGTTAATTTTTCTGTGTGCTGCAACATTATTTCACCTGATTGTGTCATAGGAATTTTGGAGCTTGACTATGTACCTAATTTTTGTCCTCAACAGAGTTGTAAGTGGGTTATGGAATTGATTACCTTAACCTAGCCGGTGCAAAGTGTTTAAGGTGTTTTATCAGGTGCTTAAATTTGACTTTAATAAGCCATTCAGTCTACTACGCAATCATGAAAGATTACAAGCAAAAGTGACGTGGTTCATATGGAAGTGGTGGTATACAAGCAGCTCATGAACAAGGTTTTGTTCAGTAAAAGGAGTTGTGGCGTAGGAGTCAAGGTAAGGTCTGCAAGTTTGAAACTGGCGCGGATTAGAACCATTGTTCCCGCCAACACACTACAGAGCCAGTGCCGTCGGCGTCTTAGGAACGTCTTTGACTCATTCTGAGGCATTCATTATTTTTTGTCGAAATAGCGGCATTTTAAATAAAATGATTACATTTTGAGCAAGCTGCTTTGTTGGTTCATAGTAAGTTTTGAGTTTCGCTGCCTCTGAGATATCTATACTGATGTACTGCTTAACTCTGTCTGTTACCTTTTCACGCATAAACCGCTGAACCGATAAGTATTTAGGAAGGAGATAGATTGTACCCTGCGGAAGGACATTGGTTACCTTTTGTCTCAAAAAGTCTTTTGGCATGTGAGTGACATCGCGGGCAAAAGCTAGTAAGTAATGAATCAAAACTTGTCTAACAATTAAGTACACTTTTTGTTCCGGGCATTTGCACGGGTTGTTTTTCCTTTTATTGTCTCTTATGAATTGATTCCGATCGAACCGATTATGTTATTGGGTGTTACAAATAAACAAATGTAAAATTGAACCACAAGAAGTTTTAGGTAGGTACATTAAAATCATCATTACTTAGGTACGTAGAACTGTGACTAGTTTGTTTGTCATGATGTAAATTTTATTAATGGTCAGCTATATCGGGCAAAGCAATTAAAACTGAACATAAGTCGGTAATAGTGACCGGTCTTGACCTAACTCAGTGCTCGCTTTTGGAATTGTAATTAAGAACCGAGAACCTGCCATGAATACGATCAATTGTTGCTTCTGAGTTATTATCACCCATTCCTATGACAACTCTTGGTGTTTGTTATGCTTCAAAGATTATTTGAGCATGGCAAATGTTAGAAAATATATAAAAGGAAAGGAGGTTGTCTAGCATTTTGAATAATGCTTTCTTAAGCAGGCCTAATTCTAGAGTTGAGCTTTCACGGGAACTCTTTATGCCTAGATGCTTGAACCCAGATAAATAGTTTACATACATTTTACGTGCCTTCTATACTGAAAGTTATTCTATTCTAGAGCATGGAGTTCTACAGATTTTTACCTGTTTCAGATTCAATTTCCTGATCGGTAACACAGTGTATACTTAGTTTACCTAATGCGCATTGACAATAATTGACATAACGTATTTGTTTGTTTGAGCGACGTTTTCATAACTAGTTAATGTTGCTATCTGCTATGGCTCATTTAATCATTGCAGTATTAGTTAATATAAGTGGAAGTTGCGCACGCGCCGGTCGGTCGGGCGGTCGCGCGGCGTGCGGTGCGCGGTTGCGCGTTGCGGCCGGGGCAGACGTGCGCGCAGACTCTCGCACCGGGACGCTAATTAGATAAACGAGCCGTGTGGCGGGGTCCCGACCGCAATTACGAGTTGCGCTGCAACCCGTAAATAATCAACGATATAGGACGCCACTTGTCTGACTCACTTATGTCGGTCACCAATTACAATTATCTACTGGACAGTTAGTTCTCTGTGAACTGCGGCTTGAGAATCATTTTTACCGACTTAAAAAAAGCAGGAGTTTCTCCTTCAGACTGTAGGTATTTAATTGTGGGTATCTTACACAGTATTTTCACTGAACTGATGTCCACTTTTCTACTCTTTATAAATCTGACAGAATATACATACTTCCAGGATTTAAAGGTCCGCTAAACAGATGGAATAATTTTTTAAGTATAATTTTGTATTTTCACACTGAGTTTTGAGTTGGACAATACAAAATGATACAAACACTGGAAACCAGTTTTATATTCCGAAAAAGTTAAAATATATGTCGATCTTTACAACCAACATATTTTGACTACTTTCATAAGTATGAATCAATTTATTATAGACATCGCTGTATGAGTAGTCAAAGCTGCTTGAATGCTTACTTTATGCGGTTGTTGCAATCTAAAATAAATTACAACTAAAAAACGTGCCTGTTTGTAGTTTTATATTATTTTTTGAATTACGATTTGATGTATTTTTTTTTATTTGTGTTAAGAAAAAGATATACCTTAACATTCTAAGCTCCTAACAACATTACTTATGTGCACTGTCTCATTATTATCATAGCAGCCAAAATATGTCCACTGCTGAACAAATTGTTTAAAGGTGCATTATTTAGATAGATATAATTTAGTGCCACTAATCACATATTTTCTTCATAATAAATACCTACCTAAGTACCACTACCACATAAAGAATAATACAATTTTACAGGTCTACTGTTTCACCACTTCGGGATAGCACTAACCACCGGATAAATTAAAAAATGGAACAAAATTTGGATGAAAATATCTGCCAGCTAATATAACGGGAACTGACTGGAAGGAGGTGAAACAGGCCAAATTGAAATGTTTGCTTGGGCTTTATAACGTTGCGGGTAGTGAGACATGCATAAAAATTTCGGTACAGCGATATTTTGTGCCATGGCAACTGGTGATAAATTTGACGGTTATCTTAATCACCTGAAAATAACACCAACTGGTCTATGTTATGCAAAATGATTATTTCGAGGAGACAGAATTCAACTTTTAAGCTTTAATTTATGTCATTCAAGAGCAGTATTTTGTAATACACGGAAGTCTGCAAAAGCATTCGGCGCTCCTAATGAGTTTCTAAGACTGATGACATGTCATTTCGCGGAAGCAAACAGCACTTTGCGTTACAATAATTTACTCGTGACAAGGTCATGTTTAAGATTACTGCCGTTGCAGCATTGTGGCAGTTCATTTGTCCAGTATTCATTAATGGTCACGGTCTTGTCCACCAATTAGAGTATCCGCATTTTTTTTTCTGTTAAGTCGTTTATTAGATTAGTCTTCCTTTGGGAAGTGAGACGATGAGTCAAGTCCGAGGGCACGCGTCCGACATGATGACAATTAGTTTTGAGCGCATTAAACGAATCACAGGGAGGCCAAGTTAATTACTTATTTGTTTTTGTATGTATGTTCTATGACTGGCAAAATTTGGGATAACTTACCACACATAGTTATGGACAAAGAAAGACATTTACAAAAATAAACTTTCACGTCATACAATACAAACATCCTATATAAAATCTTGTAGTAGGTAAATGTATTAAACACTAAATACACCTTGTGTAAAACTGACGTCTTTGTAAAACTGTTAAATATTATTGAATTTACCTACTCTTCAAAAGCGTGTCGCGTGCAACTGTTTTAGTTTAGAAAAATAGGGCGATTGCACAAAACTTAAAACTAGACAAACATTGGCTCATATCCAGTTTTACAACACTGTTACTATTAAAATGTCGTCCTCTAGTTTACAAAAAAAGAGTTGAAGATATAACGCGAGCGGCGAGAGTTAATCACTTGTAACAATATAAATTAGTTGTATTTAGGTAAGTACCGTTATTTGTGGAGCATTTTAGTAGGTTTTAGTAGTACTTATCATATTAGAGAAGTGCAAAAATTTTAATACCATTTCGTAATTTGAATAGGTATGCTTTTCAAATTAACGTACAATGTAAGTATTATTGACTGATTATTATTGATTGAGTAGCTGTTATTGACGACTTAAGTCATCACTCTAGCTTAGGATTCCTCTAAGGTTCTCATTCATTACGCACTGGTATTTTTTTAATAAGAAATGTAGGCATACTATGTGTTATGACTTTTATAACACTAGTACCTACAGCATAGTGTCTAGTTTTTAATGTTTCTCATCCTGGTTTCGTTAAATAACAAAATCACTGGCTACTTTTAGTTTATTACGACACGTAACCGGGACGCAATTCTTGCGCACACAGGAATTTCATACAAGATTATAATCAAGGCGACGCGACGGTGCGTATGTTGTCATTCGTCTTGAGACATTCTGCAAACATTATAGAAGAATTCGGCATTTTATACTTTAGAACTGCCAAGCTTCAGCTATAAGAACATTTTTTGTTTGGTTTGCAACACGCCACGATTGAAGCTTTGCCAAATTGTATAATACCGGTTCCTTACAACAATATAAGTTAAATAAAAACATATTAGAACTTTTTATAACTTTAATAGGTACCTGGTACCTTATCTCGTTATTCTATCAATGTTAGGTTCCTAATATCCGCTAGTTTTTGTAGTGCAAAATACTTTCAACTGACAATTTGACACTCGTAAATGAATCATTAATTACCACATCTTTCTTTTAAATAAACAAGAAAATAATATACATATTTATAGAATATACCACTGGCTAGATTATATTATGACTGACTTAGAACATAAATGCTGCGATTGTCAACTTCCGGCCTGAGATAAAGCAGATTGCAAACTAAAATGAAGGTATGTATGTATACTTTAACATCGTTTGTGATTTCCAGAAGCTGTTTGGCTACATGTGATATGAATTTCTTATAGGCACATGTGTGACTCAGTGCTTTACCTGACATTTTTTCCAACCATTACTTAAACCTACTTACTCACGTTTAAATGTACATGTTTGAGATTCAGAGGCAGATTGTCGACAAAGAAGGCAGATATCGTTTTATCGGAACACTAATTACGTGTACTAAAAACAATGTTTTATAGTCGCAGTCAATCGTTCGAATCGAAGTCAACTGAGTCAGCTGTAATCGATACAGTGTAATTGCGGAGCATGTATCGAGTGAGACAATGACGTTGGACGGTCGGAGTCGGACACAGATCGTATCGTATGCAACTACGCAGTTACACGAGTTTAAGTAATTGCGGGAACGGGCATTGTTAACCGGTCGACGCAAATTGGGCATTAGCGATAATTTATTGACTTTGAAATAAACTTGCATTGTCGTGGCACTGTTTGAATATGTATCGTGTGGGCTTGGCGCACGGCGATGGTCCCTAATGATAGCAATTGTTCTCCATCATTGGGCACAGGTGCGCTTGCACTGATTGTAGTTATAGTAGCTGGAGGGAAACTTGCCGGCAATCGCCAGGCACCCGACACTAGTCACAAATGCAATCATTGATGCACTTGTTAAACGGTTTACAACCCGCCCAGGCTGTACCAGATTGTGAAAAAGCTTTACCTATGTCACCTGTCCACTTTCTATCCACGATAATTTATGAATGAATATGAGAAATTATTTTAACGTGATAATCAAGTTCTGTATAATTTCGGCAAGTTTCTTTTAACATTTCTGTCATGTATGTATATGTACAATGTAGTTATCATCATAAATCATAATGATGGGTTCGCCGCTGTTCGCGTGGTCGTCGGTGTTTCGGCGTAACAAAGCAGATCATTTAGAAGCGCGGATAGAGGCTCGCATTTGTCTAGTAAAGGCTAGATTGACAATTTATGTGTGGTGACGTGAGACGGCGCGGGCTGACACAAAAGCACGTGCGTGCCCCCGTGGCATCGCGGGCCGCTCAAAGCGAGTGCACCGGCTATCGCGCATCTGGGAACGGCCAGAGAGGTGTAATGCCCTCATGTGGGCACCTCTGACAAGCCGCCGCCACCGCCACCGCTTCCGATGTGACGCGCTTTGCGTGGGATGCGTTTTTTTGACAGTATCAGCACGGATTACAAGGAGCTCTTATGTCGATTGATAGCATCGTTAAAGGCGCCACGTAGGCATGGGTGCTTGACTTGACGTTCTATGGTTATTAGAGTGCCAGAATTTAGAAGTATGTATGTGAAGGTGTCGAATATACCTACAACTACTTACATACAATATGACAGCACAATGTTTTTTTTGATAATTCATACATAAGTACTTAGTTTGTATTGATTGGTAATATTGTATAAGAAGAACGTATGAAATGAACATAACAAATTGAACAGAGAGTTGGTGCTAGTAAAGTCCTGGTTACCACTTACCAGCCCTAACTCTCCGGTCAATTTATAATCTTGAATGGGGCGCTACTCGTACACACTTTGGCTGAAGAGTTCTACTCTGTGCTGAAGAGTGTCCAGAAAGGCACGACCCGCTGTGATTGGGGGTGTGTTAGCGCCGAGTCTTATGTAGTGAAAGTTGCGGATAGTAGAAGCAACATGCAAGTAGAATAAATGCTTTAGACATAAGAGCTTTGAGAACAATGCGTGGGAACAGCTTGATAAGGGAGCAGTTTGGAATAAAAAGTGTATTAGCTAGGTGTAGTAGTTTTGGCATGTTTCTCAATCTGCGTTAAGCCAGCCTGATGACGAAACAAGTTGACCTGTTCTACCACCTCCTGATAAGTTCCGGTTAAATTACTTGACAGATAATTTCATACAAATTTTGATTTTATCGGGCGACTAGCGGCTATTTGGAGGTGGTGAAACAGGCCTTTAAACTTAACAAGAAAATAATTGAACTAAAATTTTACCTTCAACTTGCAAGTGCAAGTCGAAAAGACCACATTCAGCAATTCCATAGTCAATCCATATTTAGAACCTATATTAGGTCATATTGATCGCATCATTGCAATTCGAGACGTGGTTTGAGGGTTAGTAGTGCCACAGTAACAATTGAACATTATGTATTATTTAAAAAACTTTTAGGTCCCTACTATCGGCGCGGCGGCTGCGGCGGATAGGAAACATTTCCTATCAGAAAGATAGCTAGTATGAAATGTAAGCCCGACCCCTCGGGTTTACATTTCATACTAGACTTTGCCCGCGTTGTTGTTGTTGTTGTTGAAAGTTGATTTTTTCCCACGTTTTTGCAACATTTTTAACCACTCCTATTGGTCGTAGCGTGATGATATATAGCCTATAGCCTTCCTCGATAAACGGGCTATCTAACACTGAAAGAGCTTTTCAAATCGGACCAGTAGTTCCTGAGATTAGCGCGTTCAACCAAACAAACAAACTCGTCAGCTTTACAATAAGTATTACTTAGTAAGTATAGATGTTTCGCTTTGCTAACTATTGCCACTTGCTTTATTCTTCTCACTTGAGAAAAAATCCATAAATGGACTTTAGATTCTTTCCACATGTGATAGATATTATCCGTGATATGGATTAACATTTCCATTCTACAACTTTTATAAGTAACAAAAATAAACATGTCTAAGCTGCATTTATGAAATGTTGCCGAAATTAATTAATAACTACAACATAGATACCTAACTAGCTATTTAGACGTAAACTGTGATCTTTAGATGTTTCAAAGAATTCAAAAGGCTCTATTATTTGTTCGTATCGAGGCGTTTGAGATGTCTAGTTCTCAGCTTTATAGTATTTCGGTACGTGTCTATTTTTTGCTCAGGAGAAAAATGTTATTATAGATCGCTATATCGCATTGGCTCTGGCCAATCACAGACGAGGGATTTGCTTCGGCGACGCCTTTTTTTAAATAGGGGAAAGTTCTATACGAATCGAGGCGGTGCTGTGGGTATTTCGTGGGTAGTCGTTTTACACGGTTTGCAACACATTTTCATCCAGGTTCGCCAATAGTACCTATTTGCGTGATGCGCATTTAAACACATAGGTATCAAATTAGCGATAAGCAAACAAAAATTATAAAGGTAAGTAAGTAATAAGATGGTTCTGATCGGCCAGTTACAATATTATTACCTATATGTAGAGATAATCCGCCGTAAAACATAATAATCCATCTACTTAATGTGTTTCATTGTAAAAATAATAACTAGTCAGCGAAAAACCATAAACTGACATGTTTATGTGAAATAATATTTAAGTATTAAGATACTTAGTTTGAACTAGGCCATAAAATCAATCAGCATAATGAATTATAATCATAGATATATTGTATTTTATTATTTTTATAATTTTATTATTCTGATATGACATTCTTGTATGACGATAATATTTTACATACTTACCTGGAATGTTACATTTTTACATACATAATCACTAGACATATCATCTATCTATTCGCGAGAAATAAGTCTGTTGCTAACCTTCTGATCATAGTCCTCTGTTGCAAAGACTCGCAATTCTTGCGATGATTTGCAGATTTAGAGGACACCAATTGGCACGATTGGGCAAAGTCGAAGGTATATAATTTTTTTGGGCATTATGGAGTGGACTCCAACCATGAGAATTTTATAGAAAAGCACAACTTACAGTGCTTTGCTCGACTTAGACATCAATTCTCAGTCGGTACTGGAATAATGAGACAAATTTTAATAAAAAAGTTATATTTTACAAAATATACCTAGCAAGCACCCTTTCCTCTTTCGTAAACCTAAAGTTTCTGGGCTTAATTTTATAAGTTACACTACAATTAACATTAGCGTTGGCCGTTGGGTATTTTCCCTCCGAGCTCTATGGTACTTTCTACCTTGTAGTTTGTACAGGTATAATAACTGAAACTGTTTTGGTATAACATACCTATAGTATAAAGGTTTGTTGAATTGTACATTTCGCTTAAAGTGGTGTAGGGTTTTGTAAGGTTTTCATCATCAGTCCATTTCGCTCACTGCTGGATGATGGCTTTCCCGGTAAACATCACACTGCAGTCGCTACCAGCTCTCGTCCGAGAGCCGCCATTGAACAATTACCTTAGTTTGCATTCATAACTTAAACTTTTGGGGAATAAGATTTTTTGCACAAAAACCACAAAAACTTCTATAAAATGTAAATGATAGCTTCCGGTTTGTCCCATCACGGTACATTTAGAGCGTAATTTAGTTAAGTTCAAGAGAGTTTTCTGAACTTCTATCAAAAATTGAAGGTCTATAATGTCATATAAATTGTGGTTGACCCACTATGTTACGACGTATGATATAGCAGTATAGCTCTAAAAACCTCCTCTCGTGATCTCTGTACTTCTAAAGGAATTGCAGTGCTTTTTTAAATAAGGTTTAATTGGCATGCATGAGGCAACCACTAGAGGCCGACAGTTATAATATTGCCAGTCGATATATACAAGGTGGAAGGGACATCGACGCACAAACGTCGTGACAAGGTTTCAGTCGAGGTCAAAAATAAAATGACCTAGGTCATTCACGTAGAAAATTATCGGTTATTACAGATATATAAATTTTTGAGCGCGCAGTGTATTGCTAAAAACGCGATTATAACTCTCCGCCGTGAATGTTATCGCGCGCGCGATCAGAAATAAATGAAATAATTGTTTTCTAATTACAAATCTAATTTGGGTAGATAAAATTAATGTTGTTTTACACGTTCAAATAAAAAAAACTGCAGAAAAATATGATAAAATTATGAAAAAAGTTACTGAAAATTACAACGCAGGGGGGTCCAGAATCATGTAGTATTCTGATGTGCGTCGATGTTCTTTCCACCTTGTAAATATACTATATTAATATAAAGAGGAAAGATTTGATTGTTTGTTTGTATTGAATAGGCTCCGAAACTACTGGACTGATATAAAAAATTCTTTCAGTGTTAGATAGCCCATTTATCAGGGAAGGCTAATAGGAGAGGAGTAGTAATGAAAAATTTTGCAAAAACGGGGGAAAAAATATAAGATTACGCGGGTGAAGCCGCTGGCGGGAAGCTAGTCTTCTATATGCTGACGATTTGAGAGAGAGGGTTTTAGTTTAACTTTCAATAACACAAGAAAATAAAAATAAATATGAGCAAGACGTAGGTATGTTTTCAGTTTTGTAGCGCCTTTAATATGCTTCAAAATAACTAAATATTAGAAAGATGGTGTACCTAAGTATGTTCAAGTAATACTGTAGTTGAAGCACTTGGTACTTGGATCAGAAATACCAATTCAGAAATACCTGCTGTGAAGTTTAAATGAGACATGGAGCTTATAACGAGACATTTTCAATTTACCAGTATAATTTTTTTTTTTAATTTCCAAGAATGCTACTTGCAAAATGAAAATAATTAAACATACTTAGAAATACATATATTTATTTTCCACCACGAATGAATATCTACTGATAACCTGCGTCATGCGTGTTCAATTGGCCCAAGTTGCCTGGCAACAAAAACAAAAGCGCTTTGCAAGAGAATATCCTACATAAATTCTATGTTTTGTATTTGAAATAATAGGAAAACTATTGTTAGGAGTATGACAAATTAGGGCATGATATACCTAATTTACAAAAAAATTGTTAAGTGTTAGTAATACATACGGCTTATAAACTATGTTAGTAACAACAATATAAAACAAAACACTTATTTTTTTAATTCATGTACCATTTGCTGTTGCACTCACCAGACGCACTGGGTAAAAAATACATTTTAATAATGTTAGAGGTCGGCCTACATCTTGTAATATTGAACTTAGGTATGCCCAGAACACAGACTATTCTGATTGTAGGTACATTTTAGTTGCGTGTGCTCATATTGCTAGATCAAAACAGGTTTGCTTTTTGTACCCTGTACGTACAATTCAATAGCATTCATACCACAATTGTTGTAAACTGATGTCATCACATAGGTACAGTTTAGAATTATTGGGTTAAAAAATACTTTGCGATCTGCAATGCCATTACTTAGTAAATAACAGATTTATAATTGCTTATCTTATGAACATTTTCATCAATTTTATACGTAAAAAGTATAAATTAAATCGGGGTATAGGTACTATTTATTTATTTATTATATTAGAGTGGAGAAACTGGGTTCCCATAGTTTTAGATAGTGTAGGTCCCAAGATTTAAGAAGAAAATTCCTACGTTATTAATATGGGTATAATAGGAATGCTTTTTATCCCATAATAAATAATAATATTACGATTGTTAGAAAAATCGTCTGAAATCTGATGATAGATAGATAGATGCTAACCACCGGATAGACATATAACGCCGGAACAAAATATACAAAATTATCTGCCAAGTAATTTAACGGGAACTTAAGTATTAGGAGGGGGTGAAACATGACCTAAGAATCATTATTTATGATATCGATGATCAACAAGTACTTGCTGCGCTGGGGAAATATATATTATTTTTTATTTTTGTCTTATCGCTGAATGCAATAGGTAGCCATGTACACGTACTTACTTATCTAACGGTAGTCAAGTCATCCAACCTGTGACTATAGGTGTTGTAAAGGATCCGTTACTTTAGGATTGAATAATATCAGACATCAGTAAGTATACCGAGATAAATTCTGCATCTTTATTGGAATGTCTAATATTCGCGATAGTGTCACTAAATATACGATGACTCTTAATTCATCTAGAAGGTCATTCAGAAACGGGCGACAAAGAGTAACTGAGCGCATGGCAATGTTTATGGTTAGTTGGGTGAACATGATAGCGCTGGTTGCGCAGACGCAGCCGATTAGCGCCGTCCGGTCCAGATAACAGAGTGCCGGAACGCTGATCCGAATTATTACGAGCGATGAAGCTGACGTTTACGAAATAACTCCATACAATGTCCGTGGGCATACTTAACTGACTATAAGATTACAGTATCGACGACTCTTATCTTATAGCTTAGCTGTATTTGCATTAATTGTGAAACCATAAAATATGTTAGCGGCCAATGCATTATTTTCCAGCAAAGTTTTTTGTTATCCAAATATCTTAATATTTTTTTTATAAATAATTAGTTTTTGATGCTTTATCATGAAATAAATTGATAATGGAGTTACAGTGACAGTCAATTAATGCGACAGAAGTAAAAATTTTGCAACAAAAATAAATAACAATAATTATCTAATTTTAAATTATTCCACTGAAGCATTTCGGTGAGCAACACGGGTAACAGGGTCGGGCTGGGGTCAATTAAATGTTACTAGCAGCTAATCGTCGACTAGCCTGGTCTAAATCAGTAAAGTTTGCTTGCCTAGAGACACTGCTCGTACTCAGGAGAGATTTGTTTCTGCTCCAGATTCTTGCTTCAAACTCATTTCAGGATATGTATTTCAATTTCATAATTTTACAAAGGACAGTGCCCGTTTTGTTACTTGTCATGCCACTGAATAAACGAAGAGTTTATACATAGAAAATACGTCATAGATGCGTGTTCGACGTCATGATTATGAATAGTGTTCCGAACATCAATTCATTAATAATTATTGGAAGCTTTAAAGCTATACAGGGTTTACAGTACCTACTCAATATGAATATCTTTTGTTTAAACACTTGGAGGTTAATGAACTTTATATACTGCTATAAAAATACTAGTAAGTATTGCTAATAAATAAAGTATATTATTGTAAATATGCTTTAAGTAGGTATCTATTAATAATTAATATTAATAATAACAAAGTTTTTAATTCACTGTTGCATAGTAACAAAATACAAATTAATTTGTAACGAAATGTTCTGTAAGGGTTGGGTTCGAAACTTGGTGGTTCTAAATATATTATAGTACCTTTAAATAATATAGTGAACCAGTTTTAAGGTTTTTCGCATTCTAACATCAAAATGATAAAGTATTGTATAAAGTATAAAGTGCGAAGTAATTTTAAAAGGAAAAATAAGTCAATAAGCGATAATAGACTTCGCGTCGGAGTCAGTAATTTTGTATAGTGTTCTTTCAAATGCCAAAAAGTACAAATCACGTGGTTCGAGTCAAAGTATAAGTCCGTCTACTGGCTTGGAGAGGCAGACTTGACAAAAAAAATGCATTTTAATGGGCCTTGAGTACAGAAAATCCAGCTTCTTTTAACCTAGTTATTTTCTGAGAATAGTAAGTGCTAGGATTGGCAATAACTAATGTTCTCCGGCGAAGCGATGACTAGAAAGAGGTTAAAGGTTTGCCCCTAAAAATAAAAGTTACCATAAACATCAAAACTGTTTAAAATTTACTTTTAGTTTACGACCATACCTATGCTAAATGAATGGTATCATAATACTTTAGCCAAAATGTAAAACAAGTTCAGCCATAACGACGATTTATTAAAATCTCGCCGGAACCGGTTCTGTGTGTCTGTTGTTTGTATCTTTTTGTAGGTTATATTATTAAGATAGTACCTTTAAAGCACAATAAAAACCTAAAAAGCTAGGTGCTTACCATGTGAAGTGGGTGTAAAATACAGTGCGAACAGGTCGTCGACGGACGCGGTGGTGGTAGCGGGGTGCGCGGGCGGCTGCGCGTAGGGCTGCGGCTGCGCGTGCGGCGGCGGCGGGCCTCCGTAGTGCAGCCCGCTGGGGCCCGCCTCTACCATCAGTTGCATCTGCGAGATGTCCACGAACTCGTCGCCGTCGCCGCGGCCTCCCAGCTCCTCGTCCTCCGGCCGACGCATCGCGATCACCGAGAGCATCGCACGAGCGCATTCCCGCACTGCACAATCCACACCACCTCGTGCGCAACACCGCACCTGCACTCACATTCAATCGCCCTATAAACAACGCCGTACCGGCGCGTACGCCACTATACTTCCCTACTAAAACTAACTTATGTCCTATCAAAATTGACGTGATCACAGCACATTACGTTTAGGAATCTACATATACACGGCACGGTAATCACACTGAAGGGTCACGAGCTTCTACTGATAAATGAACACAGATTTCGCACGCGGACTGTGTCGTCGCGCGGAGAACGCCACATCCTCGACTGAGGCACAGCCGCACAGGCGGAGCGGCGAGGGCGTGCATACGCCGCCCCCGTGAGCGCCGCGGTCGTCGTCCGCCGCGCGCCCTATCAATGGACGCCAGCCACCCGGTCGAGGTCGGCGTTCATTCACGACGATCGCGTTAATGGCGTTCGAGCCGGGCGTCCTCGCTCGGCCGCCGGCGTCGCCCACGTGCGCGAGAAAATGGCGCGGCGTCGCGACGGCAAAGGGAGGCGCGCGAAAAGCGCGGGGCGCAAAAGTGTAGTGATGGTGAAGCGGCGGCGGGCGGCGTGAACGCGCGGGCGTTCGCGCGTGGGCGCGGAGGCTCGTCGCTGCTGGTCGCGCGTCACGGCGGCCAGCCTGCTGCCGCGGCGTACTCCTGCCACTCGCCCCTTTCTCTGTGCGTTGACTCATGATCCACTTTCGTACGCTACGTGGCGCGCTGCCGCCGGGTGACGGATCCCGGAGACCGTTTTGGATATGCTACAATTAGCCGGGTGGCACGCGCGCTCCCGTGACGTCGATGGACCGGTCCGAATAGTTCGGACGTTACGTAGTTCGTATAAATCATTGGCTTCTTCTAAAAATACGTACCTGGTCATAGCCGTCTACGTAATGATACCTAAACCGTTACTCTATAAGCTATTTTTGGACTTTTTATATTGACGTATCAAATATGAGTATACCATCGCTTTCGTGACTGTCGCGAAATTAGCCATCTGGTGTACTAAGTACTTATACTATGAAGAAAGCTTATGTTGGCATCGACACAAATGTCTTGGGTTTTTTTTCATTGTATACGTAGTAACAGTAGGTATACCTAGTGCTCAGTCAGACTACAAATGTATGTACCTAATCACAACGGGACTCACCACCTCATATTTTGTAAAATGTTTATTTTTGTTTGCGGCTATGGTATCACTGAGACCGTAGTCGGATTATTGTTATCGCCACTTGATTGTTTAAATTTAGAGTTCACCGCTAAACTTGCAAAAGAAATTGTCACAAACTGCAGGATTTGCTTAGGGTAGAGCTCCTTTATTTTATCTGGGCTTAAAATGTGTTTCTCTAGATGAGCACTGCGCTTGTGTATCAGCGATCCACATTCCTCCAGAAGGTGGAGTGGCGTTTCAACAGCTTCCTGACAACGTCGGCTTTTTTTAACACAATGTGTATGAAAAATAAAAGAGTTACCTGTAATTGTACTAGAAGTTATTGCAAGAAAGACGTTACCTTCTCTAGTCTTCTTTGTATGGTTTTCCGGCGTCTGGCGGCTACCGGAGGAATTAAAGTTTATATAAAAAAAATACGAGATACGTGCTATCGTCCATATCGCTTACTAAAATAAAAAAAAATAAAAAAATACTAAGGTAAAAATAATAATGTAGGTACCTAGAATGTTCCAACAATTAAAGAAATACGGTAGCTTCAGGAGTTTAGAAGATAGAACCTACTACTGAAATGGTATAATATATAAGTAGGTTAACTTACCGCACACGAGGGGGTTCGATACTAAAAAAAACTAAAAAATTTGTTCCATATTTTAACATAACCGGCTGTTAGCGGCTATCCAGAGGTAAAACAGGCCCTAAGGATACTTACGAATAAATTCCTAACAGATGGAAAGGTCATGGAACGTGTGAGCTGCCACGGCTACCGCTTGCTGATCCTTCACGCCTTCGGTACCTAAATGCCAGAGTGCGCGGTGTGGGAGAGCCGACCCCGACGTGGGTCGGGGCGCGCCCGTCTTTGTATCCTGCCTCTGACAGCTGCCTGAACTTAGCGACCCACCTTCTGTGACGCTAATACTTCTTGTGATGACATTTATCTAATAGACCGTCATCAAGCTGTAACTTGTGGAGGGGCACACGCCCACCCGCCGCGTGGGTGGACAAAACATTATTCGCTGGGGATTCCTTGTTATGAATTTATAATTTACGCAATATTTAATTAGCTAAGTTTTTTTTAAATGATTCCATTTAGGCATACCGTATGCCATAGAAAGCAACTCAAGTAGTCATCTTCGATCAATAATAGTACTAGCTAAAATTACAAATAGACGTTTAGGTAAATCCATAAAAATAACGAAGGTACTGTAAAAAATGCTAAAGCGATTTTTTCTCGAATGAACGCTTGTAACTTTGAGATAACACACCCTATAGTATTGGTTCGTAAATAGTAAGTACCTTAGGAGACACGATTGTCTCCTGAAAAAACATGTACGAGTATACTAGGCAAAATTGAAAAGTGATCTTTTCAATTTTGGCCAGTATATATTATAGGTAAATTCTTTTTGCTCGTGACTGTACCTACTAGTAAATGATGTAGATCTTCCGGGAAAAAAATAAAATAAGATACTGATTAAGTTCTGCGTTGAAACTGAAGCATTTTCAACCCAACATGATTTTCGGTGACGTCATGGTCATAAATATATCTAGGTCCTCTTTAAAATAGAAATTGATAATTATAACCAAATACAATAAACAACTTTCCATACAAATTCAAATGATGAGCAACTTGTATGGGAAGTAGATTTTTTGGTTAGGTACCTACCCACTTATACATATAGTGCTTCTTCAGAATAGCTGAAGGCTGCGATTTAATTTAATGTATTTTAGTGTCATTCTTGTCTCCACTCTGTGTAAAATAAACTCTTTTTGAACGTGAGTAGGTACTTATAAAACCGAACAAAAACCCTAGCTAAGACGTACAATTTACGAAGTAGCTCTGTGTTTTCAAATATAATGTTGAAGCATCTGGAAATGAAAAGGTAGGTAGGGTGGGTAGGGCCATAGACCAGCCTTCGCACATCCGGCGCCCACGGTCCGTGTTACGCAAGAACGTGGCTACGGCCGGCAACACGTTGAGAAACAATGGCCTTAGGGCCAACCGCACAAGATACTGTATCCACTGTGATCCATTTTTATGAATTCTATCGTGGGTACATAAGATGTGATTGTAAACAGCCGAATCAAAATTACCTACTGAAATTCAACTGCAAAATGCAAAGCTGACCAGTGTAAACTTTACTTGGGAGAAATGAGACGGTGCTCTGATTTGATTTCTATGTTTCCCATGACGTTATAGAATTTGGAGCTTTTGAAACCCATAGTTCAAAATTAAGAGCACCCTAATGTTCTTATGGGTTCTAAAAGGCCAATCCTATTTGGAGATTGGAGATGGCATAGATGCAGCTAGAGCAAACCGGCACGCGGGCCTGGTGCAATATCTAATGTTCGGATCGACAAACGAATAGAAACAAAATGTATGGGAATGACATTTATAAATGTTACATTTGTCGAAAGCTTATGTCATTCCCATACGTTTTGTGTCTATTCGTTCGTCGATCCAAACGTTAGATTGAAACTTGGCTAAGCTCCTCGGTATCATCATCAGAATTTAAACTAGAGATTGTAGAGCATCATATAAGTGCCTACAATCACATTGTCCTGGGATATCGGTTGTCTCCACGGTTGGAGTTCAACTTTGAACATCATTTTTCTATTTTTTGACCGCATCGTCCCTTAATATCAGGTGAGGTAGTGGTCAAACGCAAGCCTGTCGTACATAAAAAATAAGCACTAAGTGCACGATCTGAAAAAGTTGATCTTACCTCCGTAAAAGAACCCACCAAGTACCTACATATTTTGCTGTTTGTTTATGTCATAATATTTGTTATTATAAAACTTCCCATTTAATCAAAAATTTGTTTACGTCTTTCGTACCCACAGTCCATTATTGGGCGTATGGGTTCCGCAATATATTTTAATCGGTCTTGCCAAATTACTATGAGTAGTGAGTATAAGTAGATGTTGTTTTAAAAGAAAAGTTTTTACGTGTGGCATTTCACATCGAATTCAAAGATTATAAACGAATAAAGGACTTTGTATCTGTTTATTCGGTAAAATACAGGCGTAAGAACTCTAACTTTACACAACGTAGAATGTAATCGTAGAAATACGCACGCGTTTGATTAGCTAAGAGTTATTTGTACGTTGTAAATCGTATCCTTGCATAATAACGTTTGATAAGTAGGTACTCGATGTAGATGTCATGGGCATCATTTCGGGGGCGTGCTGACGCACTTGACTATACAATTTCCCTTACACGATGACGTCCGTCCGTTTCATAATATCCTATTTAGATAATAAAGCCTGATAAACAAATATCGGGAAATGTTTGACACGCTACAAATATAACTGGGTGACATTTTCACGAGCGGTCTCGTTTATGTCAATATAGACTTTGCCTTTGACGGTGTTGACGTACGGGACCCATCGGAGGCTTATCCTAAAAATATACGGGTTCCCGTAAGCTTAAAAATTATGCTGACAAAGTTTCACTTATATTGATATGGGAAGGGGAAGTTCACTATCTTAAGTAGGTAGTAGCTTGATACACATACACATTGAATGTATTACCTATAAACTTTTAGATATTACCATAATCATTACTGTTTCGATGTAAGCAAAGAAACGTAGAGTTTTGTAGAATTGGAGAGTAATCCAAAATGTGGGTAAGTATTGGTTTATCAGTATCTGGAAAAATCTAACTCATTCACTGTCCCACTGCTTGGTGTGTGTCCTCGCAGGTGTTCTCTCAGAATTAGAACGTTGTTGATGACATCAATAAATACAACCAATTCGATAGTAACAAATTATCAAAAGTAGGAAGTTTATGAAGATATTTTAAATGACAGATTTTTTCAATTTAGTTCAATTACGTTACTGGGTTTTTGTCACTGTCACTAGACGAGACGTGGCGGAAAAGTCGTCAATCTTGTTATCGATTGTACTAAGCCAATAATAATAATAATATTGTGATAGGCAATAGTTGAGGTTACCTCGCCTGGCGTTATTTCCTTTCTGCCTAGAGGAGGAGGCAAGCAGTTGTTGATGTTGATGATTGCTTTTTTTAGAGTAAATACAGTATTTTTTTAAGAATAAATCCAAACAAAATCATATTACACGTAGACTTCAAACAAAAAAAGCATATAAAATAAGGTATGACCGCTTAATATGTACTGGTAATGTTTGAATGTTTGGCTCTCAATAAAGTGTTTTTTGTTATTAACATAACAAAAAGGACAGCGTCGGAAAATCGGGCAGTGTCGTTTAGTGGTTCCGTCAGTTACAAGCAGTTAGCGCGGGGGCGAATAGGAAGATTGGCTTATATGGAAGCGACGCGGCGCGCGCGCAAGTTAGCGTCACCGCTCGATTAACCGACCATCGCTTGTTGTTTAGGCTTTGGTCTGTAGTCTTGTTCGCATGTACTTTTAAGGTCATATTATTGAGTTTTGTGTTCCGCCTACATACACAACACGGTTTGGAAACAAGAATAATTTCACGGGAATTGCGTCTGATACACAAAGCATTGTACATTACGTTGTTAAATTGTTATTTAATTATAAATTACACATGAAAACATCTGACATGATAATGTTACACATTACTCGGGGGCAGGCAGTTAGAACAATAACTCGGAAAGGTTATCAAAATGTTAATTAGCAACTAAGTACTCTAGATCTCCATTAGGTACGCCTCCTTAAATGTTACAGAAACTTTCATTCAAGTCTTAAATGTTAAATGTAAATTATCTGAATACGGCTGTACTATATCATCGTTATAGTGATCAACGTCATATACCAACATTAAAGTTTGGGTAAGCAGTACACAAGGTAGATTAATATCTAATGTTTTCTGAGTAAATATAAGACCATCTCACACTGTGGGGTCATCATAATTATATAGGTTAAATAGGATGAACAGTTGACGAAATACCATGTATTAGTTAAAAGAGTTAATTTAAACATTATGATTATAAGCAAATTTCGACGAGTAAGCTGAAATTCTATAAATATTATGTAGGTAAGTATTAAGTAGATTTTAAAATAAAATAAATTCTAATCTAATTGTACCTACCCTGAAATCGAAATCTAACATCGATTTGTTTTACTAATAAAAAAATATTTAACAGAGTTAAAAATATACCTTTTTCTTGCCCAAATAAAATAGCAAAGGTTGCCCCACTTGCCCCAGTGGTCCACGTTCCTATTGTTCTTCTTTTCCCACCGGGTCCATGAAAAATTCTAAGTTTGGTTGACAATGACTAAAGACTTTCCTCTTTCTGTTAAGGCACTGTTAATCTGTATTTTATGTGGATACATACATAGCTTCACGCCTGTTTCCCATAGGGGTAGGCAGAGACTATAGATTTCCACTTGCTACGATCCTGGCACACCACTTTCGCTTCATCTATGTTCATTAACCTCTCCATGCATGCTCGTCGGTTTAGGGTGCTCTTAACCTTGCCTTTTTTGAGAACGTCCGCAATCTGGTTGTGATACGTTCGCCGAGGTCGGCCCCTTCCAACTCTTCCATTCGTACTCGCCATGTATACTTGTTTAGTCAACCTCCGTTCATCCATCCTCTCTATATGCCCAAACCATCTTAACATACCTTTCTCAATCCGAGTTACTATATCATCTTTCATGCCACAACGCTCCCTTATCACGCTATTCCTCACTTTATCTTTCAAAGTTAAACCACATATACTTCTCAAAGCTCTCATCTCTACGGCATTTATTTTACTTTCATTCTTCTTCTGCCATACCCAACTTTCACTACCATACATTAGTGTCGGCGCCAACACTCCCCTAACCACCGCCAGTCGTGCCTTCTCGGACACTCTCCGGCTGCTGATAAAAGTGTGTAGCGCCCCATTCACCCGGTTACCAGCACTCACTCTCCTTTCCATGTCGCTCTCATGCTTACCATCCCTCGTAAACATAGACCCCAGATATACAAACTCTTTCACTTGTTCCACTCTTACGCCACCTATCAAAATATTGCACACAGTCATAATTTCTTCCCTTTCAAAAACCATAACTTTCGTCTTACTTACATTTACTTTCATTCCCTTCTTTCTCAAAGCACCATCCATCATTGTTACCATCTTCTGTAACCCCTCCTCCGACGATGCAAGTATAACTTGATCGTCGGCGTAGAGGAGACATTTGACGAGTAACTCATTCATTTTTAAGCCACATTCACTCTCTTTCAAATCCTGCAGACAACTATCCATGAATAGGTTGAACAGCCACGGTGACGCTACACATCCCTGTCTAACACCCTTATCGATGCCAAACCATTCAGTGTAGGCCCCGTTTATCCTGACACAGGCACTGGAACTCTCATAAAGAGATTTCAGTGCCCGAATCAGGCAGCCACCCACCCCATACACGGACAGTGCTGACCATAATTCATGCCTGATTACTCTATCGTAGGCCTTTTCCAAATCCACGAATGCGCAATAGACTTTTTGGCCTTTGGCCAAGATTTTTTCAGCTATGCACCGCAAGGAAAAGACCTATATTTATGTGGATAAAGAATATAATATTTATTTAAAAGGGAATCCACGGTATAAAGATATCTATCTATATAAAGATATCTATCTTCAAAGCTAAATCTATTTTGGAAATAATGATGTATTCCAGGAATAGCAATGATTTGAATAGCAATGATCCGAATAGCAATTGACGTATTCCACGAATTTCAATTATCAATATTATGGCCTAATTTGGTCAATTGTTATTCGTGGACTATATTTTTATCTTAAAATTTATTCCATGAATGGCAATTTCGTCATAGTAAGGTTTTTATGGGTAAAAGAAGGAAAGTAAGGTAAATATTTTGAAATATATTCTAGGAAAAAGAAGGCTTTTATCTTGCATTTAATAAAAAAATGTAAACATTTTCTGATAATCATAGCCATAAAGTAAGTAGGAAAATCGTTAATAAAAAAAAATTTGCATTCACAGTTTTTGACACCGAGACCGACCTAGTCAAAAACAATTACCTAAATTATATCAATCTTCAAAATATTGTCCGTATTCAAGATAGGAAATAATCTCAAATCCGGTGCACGTATGGCTACAGAGTTCTATTCTATACCTACTTGACGTAGCCGGAATAATGCGGTTGCTTAATTACATGTACTGAAGCCGTGGTAATTAACCACTGCGGCGGTTATGATTATTCACGCGGGTACCCGCAAATCCGCCTATCAATTACTGTGACGGGTACATGCGCACGCGCCGCCAATTGAACCCGATGGCCGCATTTTGTGCTTTCTTATGTTGTGTGGCAAGTTTTATATAGCAGTGGTATTAAATCTTCTAGCATTGACTGAAGTTTTCCGCCATCCACAAATAGATATGGAATTCAAGAGGGATAGAAAGCTTATATAAAAAGCTTAGTACAAATATTATATTATTGGACTTAAAAAGGAGTTCGGTAGGCAGTTCCTCAGGAGTATTTTATGTTTCAAGTTATGGTTTTGGTTAATTTGTTTTGATAAAGATATTAGGTAATATGTATTAAACTTGGTTGGTAGGGCGTTTTATTTTTAGGTAAATTGAATTCAAAATATCTACACAAATAGGTATTTTGAGACTAGATACTTAGATACGATCAAGTAGGCAAAAAGATCCTTTATGGACATCAACCTATTGCCATTTTGAAAGATTATTAAAACTTTATTTATGGAGAACACAGAATTGGTCTAGTCAGGTCTGGTTTGCTGTTTCGGTATTCTTGTTTGAATAGATTTCAAGTTTCCAATTTCAAAACATATTAGTCATTCGAAAGATCAAAACTGTATCCAACATAAATATCCACATACAACCACCAGCCTGTATTCCCCAAAGGTAGATAGTGGCGTGTTAAGGTCCCGTGCAACATGGGGTGAGCCTAATTACCATTAACCGAGCACAAATGTAAACTTCGAGCTGCAACTGAGATTTTCATATAAAAACCGGATAACACTTTGCTCGACCTGTGAATCGAACCTAGGACTTCAAGTTAACGAGGCAGACCCAGCAAATTATTTACCTATAATTAACCTAAAATATTATCGATACGGTTTTTAGCTTAGGTTATAAATGCCTAGGTGTAGTCTTATTATTGGCCAAACGCAATATAAACAGAATAGTGTTGCAAATAACTCCTTGTTGCGCCTATTAAAGGATATGCGTTCAGTTCATCCATTCTCGGTAGATACAAACACATGCAGTGCAAATCCTTGAAACAAAACAATAATAGAACAATCTACATTCCCTACCGTTTGTAGAAGCAATTTGGTGTCATGCAAGGCAATAGGAAATACGGTGCGGCAGTTGCAAGGCAAGGTTGGGGTGCGATTCTTGGGCAAGATAAATTGTCCCGCTGTCGATGCATCGCGCACCGTATTAGAGTACTCGTATTGAATACAAATAGCGAGACGCGTGCGGCGCTTCGCGTTGACTTGGCGCGCCACTGCAGTTACAAACAAACACAACAGTAATTGTTTTGTGGTTACAATATGTTTATCTTCGTTAAACAACCAGTATTTCCAAATATTGATTCAAACTTTCTAATTTGTGACTCGATGAAGCATCTCACCGGAGCGTTTCGTGCGGCACATCACATTTCACTGAAATTAGTTAGGCAGATATCCAAGCCGCGTATAGCCGAGTAATCGCCGTGTAATTAAACGCTTCCTCTTACAGAAATTACGTTACGAGTAATAAATAATAATATAAAACATTCAGAGGAGCGCTACTGGACGCGTGTGAGTTGTTGACGTTGATTTATTGCCTCAAATTGTGTATTTTTCATCGTCAATGATCTCTCGCCGTTTCGGCGTCGATAAGTGCCGTTTAACACTTGATATAGTGTCGGTAATTTGTGACTGGGTTACGCTTTTCCTTTTTCAATTAGCCCGAAATTGGAGTTTATGATGCAATGACGACGGCTGGTTAACAACCCATCAACGGAGCGCTTCTTTCATTTATGGACAACATTTAATTTAACTAATACATGTTTTTAAATTATTATCAAATAGGAATTTCTGGACATCACTTCGACGGAAAGAATTTAACTTTATTAAAAAACGTTTTATAATGGTCACATTGACTTTTATAAACAGAAAGCTTCTTTAGCGATAAATTATAATTAAAAAGTCGCTTCACTGTACGTTAGTCGGTAGCAGAGCATTAGGCGACTTATTTAGATAATTTTAATTTACAAAGCTCGACGTCGGCAACAGTTTTATGTTTAATTCCAAACTGTGACTAATGTAACAGGAATTAATCATGATTTGAATAGAGTTTATATAAAATAATAATTTGTGGTTTCCTGTCTTCATGAAAATTGTAGAAATACAGTAATTAAAGCAAGTAAGTAGGTGTACCTGGATTTCTGTAGTTTCTACCTATCCCTATGGGGACAAGGCGTGAGGGTGTGTCATAAGTGGAAACGATTGTAGATAAATTAAAAAAGTCCCTACTCACTTACTTACCTACCCTACCTAGGTAGAGTTCAACGTGCTATTTGTCGTAAGCTAAATACTGAGCAAATAACTCGAAGAGATTGTGTTTATACTAGTTATAATCATAAGATTTGCAAAGCTATATACAATATGTTGGAGTCATAGGTCAGTTGGTGCGCTGTGTTGGCGCCACGGCCGCGCGTCTCCGCGTAACAAACATTCGCCCGCGGGTGTGTTATAATTGCGCCGGGGGAGACTCCATGCCCGCTCTCACCAATGCCCATTACTTGTAGGGCTGCCCATTCCAACTGAAAATAATCTATATCACTGCTTCGAGATAAAAGAGTGCCGATAAAGGTAAAATAATTGTAAAGTTTGTCTATGCTGATTGTAGTGGGTTTTATAATAATTTTGTACCCCAAGGCTTTTATGAAATGCTCAACCTCAGTTTGACGAAACAAAATGTTGAGGAAATTATCCACGTAGCATGCTGTACCTACTTCCTAAAACTTATAATAGATTAATAAAAAAATAATTAAACATTCATTTATCAATTTTGTATGTCAGTTCCTAAGTTTTAAATTTGTGTAAGGTTTTGTCTGGCTACCCGGCGGCAAACGGCGAGATACTTCTGAGTTCTGAGTTCTGAGAGCAGCAGAGCAGCTACGCATTGCTACGGGAGATCTCCTCAGATAGTCCCGGAGTTTGTCTCCGCGAATGAGAGACCCGGAAAACATATAAGTATGCCTACTTACATGCATTTAATTTTGCTAATTATGATAAAAAGATATTTTGTTGATAGTGTTAATACAAAATACCTTCTCGTACTTAACTTAGGTACTATGCTAGATATTACCTAGATAAATTACAGTTTTAAAAACGATAACAGCGAATAGAAAGAGTGCCTACTTGGTACCTATAAGTACTTATACAAAAATGTAATTCACAACATTGTTAAATCGTTTAGCAACCATTTTGCCACTACAATCAAAAGCTTTAAAATCATACATTTTGCACACCTCTCAATTATCGAGATGAGATTCGCTTAGTAGCTTAGTACACAAACCGTGTGAACATCTTGGTCGTACGGTGAAAGCAAGTAGGTAGGTACTGTTAGCCTGTGTTGTTTCACGAATTAATATCCATTAAGATGTATTCTCGTCAGCGGAAATACGACCGAATTTCTAGTGTAAATTTTTGCTACAAACAATTTAAACGCTGAAACATTAGAAGTACATAGCGGTACTGCTGCTTTGGTATAATAACATTGATAATGAGTATAAATTATAATAGGTATCTACAACCTGTATTTCTTAATATAAAATGTTATTATTTTATGTTTGAGGTTTGTATGTGATTTTTTTTTCAGTATAGGCCTACGCTTGACCCCCAGTTTGGCGTGCTTGCCGAGAAGGGGTTGTTCCCAGAGGTCCACGATTTCATTGCTCTATTTTTCCCACCCTATGAAAATTTAAGGTCCATTAATAATGTTTTTAATGTTTCTATATGAATTCCCAACGGGTTCAAGAGATTTATCCAAAGTATAGTCCGTAAAAATGTCTTGTAAGAAAGAAGAATATTTGGAGCTGACTTCTTGACTGGTTTTATGTTTATGTTAAATTTTTTATTACATACCTAAATCTAAGGCAATCAACTTACAGGATGCCTTATGATGACACGACAAAGATAGATAGCTAGATAAAGTTCAATGACAATAGACTAAATAAAGTGATTGGCTTCGATACGATTCAACAGATGATGTCACTGTTGCTGTGCGACACTATGTTGTAGTTAGCCCAATTAGCTTTAAAGTTATAGTTATTGTTATATAGTTAGTATATTGACCCCATTCTAGTGCTGATCGCGAACAGGAATTTAGTAAAGTTAATTAATGACTACAACCAAGAAATACTTAGTTTATCCAACGAAATATTATTATACTAGCTTTCCGCCAGCGGCTTCGCTCGCTATCCCACGGGAACCACACAGTTTACCGGGATAAAAAGCCTATGTGCTATTCCAAACTATAATCTACCTCTGTGCCAAATTTCATCCAGATCTGTTCAGTAGTTTTTGCGTGAAAGAGTAACAAACATCCATCCATCCATTCTCACAAACTTTCACATTTATAATATTAGTAGGATTATAATATTTTGTTCTAATAATCTTTATAATCCATTTAAGAGACAGTAACGAGCCCCTAGATATTCGGAATATTCATTGTCTTTTATTTCATAGAAATCATTGCCATTTATCCCTTAGCCAAGCTCTCATTGCGGTACGTGCCAAACATTCTCTGTCATGGATCCGTAGGTAAAGTATTTTTTTAAATTATTAAACGTCGTGGACCTGTTGGGAAGTAAAGAATGAATTTTCATTTTTCGAGAACTAGACTCGTGGACCTCTGGGAACAACCCCCTAGAAATCACCGATTCACTTCGTGATTTAAAGACATCCCGATTATAATAAATATAGGTATCTATCAGGGAAGACTTACTCGAGAACCGCATAAAAAACGAGTAAGTATTATAATAATACAGTAAAAGAATATCTTGGGACATTTTAACACAGCACAACATTTTTTTTTAATACTTATTGTACGGAATTTGATTCTACTTTTACCCCCAAGACGATCACAGTTAACGGTAAAGCATCCTTCAGTGAATGGGCCACTGTTGGTATCCATAAAAGCAGGAAAAGACTTTATGAGCTATACAGTGAGCGAACATATGTTAACACGCCAGAATTTAATAATTATGTCAAAAATTACTCAAAAATATTTAAGAAAATTTGTTGTATTGCCAAGTCGCGTTATTTAAGTCTTAAAATTAAAAACAGCAGTAATGTTATTAAAATGACTTGGAATATTATCAACAGTGAAACAGGAAGGGCTCGTAAACAAAGTAGTGATTATAGTCTTAATATTGGCGATAGTATAATTAAATCAGATTTAGAAGTAGCCACAGCATTCGAAAAGTTTTTCTCGGACATTCCTGTTTCAACAACTAAATTCTTAAACTCATCACCCACTGTTGCAGAATCTATACTTATGGAAAATGTAAAAGCTAGTGATGATGAATTCCAATTTAATCATGTAAACTGTAAGGATATAATTAAAGCATTCAATATGTTAAATGTGAAGAAAACTTCAGACCTCTGGGGTAATTCTGTTGACGTTACCAAATCAATCATTGACATTGTGGCACCTACCCTAACCGTTATTTTTAATGATTGTATTGACGTTGGTAAATTTCCTGATCTTATGAAAAACAGCAAGATAATACCTTTGTTTAAATCAGGCAGCACAACTGACCCCACTAATTTTAGACCAATATCCGTGCTGCCTACTTTTAGTAAAATTTTCGAAAAGCTCTTATTAGAACAAATGCAAAGGTTCTTTAACAAAAATAAAATGTTACATTCTAAACAGTTCGGTTTCACGAGGGGTCGTTCAACTACCGATGCCGGAGTTGAACTTTTAGGTCATATATTTGACATGTGGGAGGAATCATGCGATGCCTTGGGCATTTTTTGCGATTTATCTAAAGCCTTTGATTGCGTGGTTCACGAAACATTGATCAGGAAGTTACACCACTATGGCGTTAAAAACACTTCTCTGAATCTTCTTATCTCATACCTGGGTAATAGGATTCAGAGAGTGGACGTTAACGGAAAACGATCTTCCGGGTCTGTAGTTACTATGGGAGTGCCGCAGGGCTCAATTCTTGGCCCCTTTTTATTTTTAGTTTATATAAACGACTTACCTTATCTAATTAGGGATAATCATGAGATAGTCCTGTTTGCTGATGATACATCACTATTGTTTAAATTCAAACGTCAACAAATGGTTAGCGACGATGTAAACAGTGCTCTCTCTAAAGTAGTACACTGGTTTAATGCTAATAACTTACTTTTAAATGAAAATAAAACGAAATGTATTAAGTTTACAACACCTAACGTAAAACAGGTGAAAACCAGTGTACTTATAAATCGCAAAGAATTGGAGCTTGTGGACACTGCTGTATTTTTAGGCATCACCTTAGATTCAAAACTTCAGTGGGGCCCACATATAGATAAGTTGTCGAAAAGGCTCAGTTCTGCAGCATACGCAGTCAAAAAAATACGTTGCTTAACTGACGTAGATACTGCGCGCCTAGTTTATTTCAGTTATTTTCATAGTGTGATGTCGTACGGTATTTTGTTGTGGGGAAATGCGGCCGACATACAAACTATTTTTGTACTGCAGAAAAGAGCTATTCGGTCAATTTATAATTTAAGTCCCAGATATTCACTGAGGGATAAATTTAAGGAGATTAATGTTATGACTGTTCCATCACAGTACATTTATGAAAATTTATTGTATGCTCATAAGAACATTAATCTTTTTAAAAAACGTAGTGATACACATAATATTAATACAAGGAATAAAAATAAATTTATTGTTCCTTCAACTAGGCTCCAGAAGATAAGTAATTCGTTCAAGTGCCAGTGTATACGCTTGTACAATAAAATCCCAAGCAATATTCAAAATCTAAGCTTGAACAAATTTAAATCTGTTGTCAAGCAGAAGCTATGTCTTAAAGGTTTTTACACAGTGAAAGATTATATAGACGACAAAAATGCTTGGGATTGAACTGTTCCAATGAACCGGGCTATTGACTCCATAATTACAACATTTCAGGCTGACATATATTTTTATTTTTATTTTATTATTACTATTTGACATTGCAATAATTTATAACTTGACATTGCAATAATTATACCAATTAATTATATCTTATATTGTAACATTTAATTTTTTACCTGCGAACTTTTAAATTGAGATATATTTTAACCGTAAATCTTTTATTATTGAGAAATTAACAATATGAACTGTAAAGTATGAGTACTCTGCAGTCTTAGATGTTACATAAATATAACTAGCCCCGCAGTCTGAGCCTGTCATTCTCACTTAAATGTCCTGCTGATGGTGGCGTTGTGTGTCGGGTCGTTTTATTCCCTGCAGCATGGTTGAGTCAAACGGCGCCGATACACACGTCATGCTCGTGAACGAGTGCTGTCTGTCGGGACTGGTCGGCTCTAATTGCTATGGCACTAATTTCAATTCTAATACTTACGTACTCTTTAATCTCTGAATTTACACATCAAACTGCATCATCCTCATTACTATTCACAACAATTGTTACTGTTACCACACATATTTTTTTTAAAAAGAGTATCTATGGAGTTTCTTGCCGGCTCTTCTCCATAAGACCCACTTTTTTTGGAACCGTGCAACTAGTTTAACGTTTCAAAAGTACCTATTATTATGGTCTAATTGAAATAAAATATTTTGAATTTGAATTTTGAATTTGAGCACCATCTAGTCCCAAACTAAGCAGAGCCTGTTCTATGGGTACTAGACAATGGATATAATACTTTTTTTTGTAAATACATACTTATAATACATAAGAAGCACCCAGACAAACACAAATACTGATATTCATCACATAAATATTTGTGTCCTGCGGGAATCGAACCCACGACCTCGTGATCAGCAGTCCGGTACTCGAACCACTAGACCACAGACGTCGTCAAAACAGTAGATAGATATAGTGCGTATTACCCATTTTTCTCCTCCATAGAGGGCAAGAATCCAAGAAGATTTAACAAACTTTTTCTATTTAACTAGTAATATGATAAAGTACAATACTGTCAACTAAAATGTAAATTTAGTTTCAAGGTGCCAGGTAAGGTGTCGCTTCTCTGTAGGTGATAAACATTCTCTCGTCGACGCAGTAGAGCTTAAGCATTTTTTTCCTATTACCAAATTCAAAACTGATAGCCCTAAAACTAATATAAGTACAATTTATTCAGTTTTAATAAAGAGAATTAAATAAAAACTTACATATATAATAACTTATAATTTTATAGACAAGAAAATATTCTTTCGTTTTCGAGTCTATAAACTTTTAAATACAAATTGTTCCCACAGTTTGATTACCTTTCGAATAATATGTAAAATTATTATAAATTGCTTAAAGCATGTTTGTTTTATAAAATATTGTATTTAGGTATACCAGTTAATCAGTTGCATAATTTATAATGTTGACTCATTGATTCGGATTTAGACAATTAACTATAATTTTATTATGATTAAAAGTATTTATTTTTGCATGTTAGGGGTTTTTTTATCATTTAATACCTTATGTTATGGTGTAGTTTTGCAAATACCTATCTTTTAGTAAAATGTTTATTTTAACATAAGAATTACGATGCCATTCATATTATTTTATGATTTATTAGTTTCAAATGTAGCTTATGTTTTTAGGTGTCAATTAATATTTGAAAAATATCAACATTCGAATTTACATTTTAAAAATGTCATGATTTAGGATCACAGTTGGTATTTACTGGTAGGGCATGAAAGTTGTTTGTACATGAATTGATGTTAAAAATACGTACCTAGTAAACATTGTTTATCAAAAAGTCTTATATAATAATGTTAGTGTTACGTAATGCAATGTAGAAGTGGCTAAGAAAATTCATACGTAATAAATGAATTCGTTTAAATATGTTGAGGTGCGATGACGCTTGTTCTTTATAGCCTCGGAGGCTGTTGGCGCAGCGTGACTTTGTTTTTACGACACCATAACCGTCCATATTTATGGAGTGTATTTAGCATGGGCTCGCTTCACTATTTCCTTCCGAAGGGCGCAATACTTGTAAATGTTGTTAGGCGCGCGCTCGCGATCATTGTGTTCTCTGCGGCCGCAGCGCCTGCGCCGCACCGCGTGGGACGCACCTACTGGTTATCGAACACCGTATCAATAAATTGCACTTGCGTCCGTCGTGTTTTGCAAATAAAAGAACCTGAATTCTGCGTGTTATCGACGAAAGGTCTAAATAAATTCGAATATGTACTTATTTGTTGCTTGCGTCTGACGATATCATCATCAGCCCTGTTTGATATTGTTATACCTAACCAGAACTCTGCATTGAGATTGTAACATTGTTTATTTCTGACTTATTTATGTACATTACATTGTTTAATTAATCTCGACGATTTAATCCTATGAATATTTTTTAAAAGGGAACCAACGCGAAGTCTTGTTCGTGCATCAGGTATTTTAAATTTCAATACATACAAACTGCTCATGATTACTTTTATTTATAATCAAGGAACATTTGAGAATCGAGGCTTAACGAGCAATTACGTTTTGTCCATCCGTGTAGTTGTATGCGATGCAGGTCGGGTACCAATTAAATCACCAGACGAAACGTTCGTTGTGTTATGAATATTCACATGCGTTAAATCGGTCGAGACCCGAGACCCGCCCTGCATCGTCCGCGAAAAATAAAGGATATGCAGGTGGCAGATTCAATAGCCTCCCATTAGAAGCCATTATATGCCAATAAATAATGAAAGGGAGACAGTCGGGCTATTCGTCCGTAGACGGTGCCGTAACTCATACCGCTGTAATGATCCCCATAATAGAAATAACAACAGACTAGACTGGGTACGTACCTACCTATTTAGTAAGTTATGCGTTATGAACCAAACGAGATCACTTGAAACTCAAAGAAGACTATTAAATATGTATTTAAATTATATTGATTTTGTATTCCCTTTGCAATGGCATGGGTACAAATAATTAGTTTCATTATGTTTGGCTTCCGTCGTCAGAGGTCCCTACATAAGCATCAATCATGAATTATACAATTTATATTGGCAATTCGTCTCAAGTAATACCTTTTCCTGTGAGCGTCGTCCTTTGAAGTGGATAGAAAGGCTATTAAGGGCATGCTTAACACGCTTTCTACGTACCTCTACCTACCCAGAACCTACCTTTTTAAGGTTAAGGTTTTTTCTAAGTAGGTACCTATATCTAATATTATTGATTTTGGTTAAATTCCTAGATTGTAACATATTTTGATCCCATGGCATTATTACAGTTTAACTGTCTCTCATATTTCGTTATCATATTTTAGGTTTTTTTTATTCAATTCATTTTATTATTTAAAATACAGTAATAGAATCCTGATTTTCACTCAACATCGGCGCATTTTAGGTTATAATCAAAAAAAGATAATCGAAAGCCGATGCCATCGACGAATTAATTATTGTCGCTAGTGGTTGTGATATGGGCGCAAAGACAGGCCGTTTCAACGTGTGAGGACGAGATCATTATATCATGATCGGTTAATATTATATTTCCTAAAGCGGGAGACGGTGCGGTCTCCCACGAGTCCACGAGAGCGGCCGGCCACGGTGTCAATTTCCATTAATACGGCCATTATCTTGGCCGGTGCATAAATCGTTCGCAGCTCCGACCACCGGCTGGATATTCCAACGCCACGTAAAAACTCGCACCATCACCATGAAAACTATATAGCTACACCATACCTAATTGTAATTGTTTGTAGGTAAGTACTTTACATTAGAAATATTTTTTAGCAATGGCAATATACCTACATTCAAACCACAGAATACATACAATCTATACTGTGTATACTGTGTTTTCGAACTCCGAGCTGCTACTGAGAATTTAAGGGGGAAATACATCCCCTCCAGCATCGTAGCCACCACTAGACTAATGAGGCAGTTATAATTGCCATACAAATAGAAAGATCAAATTTCCTAAACACAACAAGAAAAAAAAACAAAGATAATTAGCGTCGATATTTATTGTGATCACTATTTTTATTTGCCTCATTTCATAACGTATCGTTTAATTAAGATAAAATTTCATGTCCACCCACGGGAATGGATCAAAGTCCTTGTTCGTCCTTGGTCATATAATCCTCCAACAACACCCACTCCTACGGCCGAAAATATATAACACATAATTATGGCATGATTAGGAATCAATATAAGACGTTTCACTTTCAAACTGGAAGTGGCACCGGTTACTGAAAAGTTGCTACTATCTTCACGACAAAATTGTTACCATTTTTTAAACTTGTATAATATTGTAAATATGAGTACCATGTAGGCTACTTTAAACTCGTGCAATATTTTAACGTTTTCTGATAGTTTGCTTAGGTATTATGAAATACCCCATAATACCTACGGAAATGTCTGGCTGATCTGGTATCGCCGTGTGTGGGGTCGTTGAGCTTCCTATACTAATAATGGTTGAGCTACACGATGACTGATGCATGCGTGCTGTCAGTTAGGACTGGTCAACTCAAAACTGTGGCTCTTTCTTCAAAAGGCCATTTCAGATTTTGTCCTAGATTGTTTAACTCGCATATCCGACATATACTACGATTGTGTGGAATTTAAAAGACAGCATGATTCTCCGAGTTTATTTGCAGAAATAAATATAATTTCATTTCATTTAGTTGAGCAGTAACCGTGTTATGGACATGTGATGCGTAGAAGTGAAGAGCATGTTACCAAAAAGGTTTTGAGCATGAATGTGGATTGATATAAAGGAAGAGGAAGCCCAAAGAAAAGATCGATAGACTGTGTGATAAAGGATATGGCCATAAAGGAGTTGAAGTGAATTGGGATAAGGGTAGGAGGAGTATGACGATGATGATGTTGATGGACTTCATGGCCAGGTGAGTTTTGCCAAGTTTTGCCAAGGCCCAGCCCAATCCGTCCGAGTATAGGTACTCATGAAAAGACCAAAGTCCTTATTACTAAGATAATATCAAGTTATAAATTTCGAAAACATATAACTATAGGTATTTTGATACTTAATATTCAGTATTTGCTACTCTCTCTATTATGATTTAGTTCTTCTAAAGATATGTAGGAGGTACATGAAAATTTCATGAAAGTCTAATATCAGCCTTTATGAGTAATGTTCCTTCTTTGACCTTTCTATGTAACGCGTGGGTGGCGACATTTGGTATTTAATTTTGTTTAAGGGTGTGCAAATAGGCTAATGATTTAAATGGTAAGAAAATTACAAGAATGTTGTATTAAAAGTAGCTTTTTTGTTATACAGCGTTAATTGTAGACTACAACAATAAATCAAATTTATAACAATACGAAACAAATAACTGTGTCAATCTTTTTTGAGATCTCTCATGTTCTTAAGTTAAACCTTTTTGACCTATTTTCAATAGAAGAATAATTAAGTTTGTGAATTTAACTTTCACATAGAAAAATGTGTTGACGTCGTGTTTTCAATACGAAGTAGGTAGGTACATGTGTAATTGTGCATTACCACCCAATAAACAGACATCAGGCGTGTGACTTGATGTAACACGTGAAAACAATTTCGTTGAATGCAGAATTACTAGGTACTTGGTCTTGGATCAAAGCCAAGTTTTGAGTCCAAGAGTACCTATTTTTAGGTAATAATCACCTCATAATTTTGATTGCAACAATGTTTCGGTATTAGATGAGTACTCGCTAAATTGTTTTGTCTCAAGTAAAACGTAATTTATTGATATTTCGTCTATTCTACTCTGACTTTTAGATGAGACCTATCTGTAAATGTAGGAGAAAACTATTTTATTATGTTCTTGATATTAACGCGCCGCTATAATAGTAGTGTTGGCAGCAATAAAAGATGATACTTTAATTTGTTCTTGATCAACATAATATATTTCCAATACTTAAATTAGATTTTTATGAAGGAAGCGTGTGTATTTCAGGTTTTAATATATCTGTATAAAAGATTTAATCTCGTTTGTGCTTTTATTGGAATATAGGTAAATCTCTTGGTGTTCTGTGTTTGGCCGTGGTGTGTGTAGGTCTTATATATTGCGTGCAGCGGACGTTCGTTGATGGATGGCCGCGGCGGGCAGGAGTGTCGCCCGCCTGTCGCAACACAATGCGACCATGTCCGCCAGATTGATTAGCTCTGTAGCGCGGCGCGGCGCGGCGCGGGCGGCGGCGTGTGGACTGTCTCAGATAAACGGCTACGACGCGGCGTTTTAACGCTACGCGACGATTACATATTCTGCAGATGATGATATCACCGTAAGATTGTAAACAACGTTAGATTACAATCTATCTCGCGGTATTGTAAACTATCGAAAAATTGTGAACTGAACTTGTGAACCATATTTGCGTACTGATCATCTTTATATCGGTTAGATTGGGTTAGAACTGTGACCAAACGATACCAAATATAATCGATTTGAGAAGCTATAGATGATTTTGAAATTAAGTAACGTCCCTTTTAACAATGTTAGCATATTATTGAAACCTAGAAACTGTAGCCGGACAAGTAGGTGCCTTGTAGGTTATTATAACTTGAATGAAGTTATGATACAAAGTAGCTTCGTTTCTAGTCGCGTTTTGAACGCTAAGTTTACGGCTGTCACGTCAATAGTTGTCGCCCGACTTTAATTAAAACGTAGCACCACATCAAACCAGTTCTAGGTTTCTGGTGTTAGTGATGAACGCAGATGCGCCAGCGCAGTAAGCAGCACGCTAATCGAGTGCATTAATTCAAATCTATTTAGGTAAACAGCCGCGACGCGATGATCCTATGGAATGTGCTCTCGCAATAATGCGTTCTCTAAACGGTACCTACCTTTATTAATCTTGATATAATAATACTTCGCGCTATGCATATTCAAGTGGAGGAATAATTATTATTGATAGTATTAAATAGCAGTGTAGGATAATTTAATGTAACACGTATTGTAATAATCCGCACAGCACTGAAGCTTTACAGTGCGTATAAATTATGGAGTCCACTCTGCGATATTGTGTTTCATGTCCGGCGGTTTAGACACGGGCCGAGTATATCTGCGTGAAAAGGGCGAAATATTGCAGAAATTTCAAACGCGACAGGACAGCGTTCGATTCGTCGCGGTGTAGGATTTCATTGCGCTATATCCACCTCGAGCACAAGACTCATGTGCTTACGACAAGCTCTTACCGTCGCGACGTTTATTGATAGCAATGTTTTTGTGTAAATCGTGCTTATTAAAATTAGACTCAGTTCACATTGGTCGTCTTATACGAGCGCGTGTTTAATTTACAGCTCTATTATATGTGGTATCTAGATTATAACTCCATCCGCGTCGTTAGAAGTTTACGGCCTGCTGTTAAACTGAAGGATTTCCACAATTTTATATTGTGCAGGTAAATTTAACGTTGATTTTATTTTACTTATTTACCAATTATAACTAATTGCAAGAGTGCATAGAGGTTTATAACGTTGGGAGCAACAGGTAGCGTATGTCTTTAGTATCTGTAAGCAAATATCGTATCGGGAGATGGTATCCGTACTATTGTTAATCCGGTAATTTGAATTTATTGCACCATGAATAAATGGTCCGGTGCTGGAGCGAGGGCTATCGGGCAACACATCGACACAGCAGCGTGTAGTGAGGCCGACCGCGACGTCGCCGCGTGGCTGCTACCGCGGCTGCGCCCGCGCCGCGCCGACTCGCCCGACATACACCTGCATTCAATCTGACACGCCAATACACCTGAATAACGGATTCTGCAGCTTGTTTACCTCAAGCTCTCTTACTGAATACATGACTACGGATTCTGAATTTAAGTGGAATAGTCTGAAGATCAAATATCGAAATAAAATAATTGGTTTTGGTTTTCAAAGGTACTGTTACAGTGAATATGGAGCCAATATTCAGTAAACTAAATAAGGGTCGGCAATAATCATGCGTCATGTGACTCACCGGTAGTTGTATGTAGAGAACTAATCTTGCTTATTCCTTGTTTGAGATGTGATTGTTTCTCCTTAATGGGCGAGCCGGTCTAATCGGTACATCCTCCATGCTGGCCGTGTCCGAGTGCCTGCGTTAATTAGGCTCCGATTGCATTCTAGTGAGCCAAACACATGCTAGTTTTAGAGGTCATTTCTTGTACTATAGATAAAACGGAGATATCGCAATATTTCAGCCTTGTAACATTATCGAAATCGCGCAGCTAACCATACACAACGGTATTAAGCCCCGACGACTGGCGACCTGCCCGATGAGGTGTGGACCGGCAATCAGGAATCATTATTTACGGACAGCTATTATCACCTCATGGCTTTTCTGGTTTATTATCGGCATTGCTCGTTATGTTGTCCTGTGACGGATAAATTATGCTATTAAGTTAGCAGATTGACAAAGTTATTTATGACATTAAGTGAGAGCGGGCTGAGTGGTGACCGCTAGGGCCGTCGCCGAGGACGGTACCATTGGCGCATCTATCATCTCATTTGCACTCGGATATTTCTTTATGTAGGCTTAGTTTTGCTAATGAAATAAAGGAGAGTAAAAAATCCGAAGTATCGATATTAACATCGACATAAAATTCGTAAGAAGTAGTATTTTTCAAGTTTATTTCAAAGTCTCACGTTTGCGTAAGTATCAGAAACGAGAAAATCGAGTGAGCATTCGTAGTATCGCCGTCAGACAGGTTTTGCGTTTGCGCAGATAACTCTCAAGCGTTCTGTTGCGATAGTTGTCGCACAATGTACGATTCACGTCATTCATATAGCATTCTTTTTTAAATTAATATTCTAATCTATTTTTGATGTTACGTATCTAAATAAATTACTCTATTATCAGGTACTTGAAATGTTACAAGCTTTACACTTAAAAAAGAGGTTACATTAGGTCCTTACCTATTGCCGATTTTTAATAGGCTATGTAAAAAATCGGCATTTCATAGGACTTGCTATAGTGTCACATAATACCTAATGGTACCTATTAACCCAGAAAATCAAAGTCACAATTTCGCTGTTTCCTTTGATTCTGGTCTGGTAGTTACCGTTGGTAAGTAGGAATTGACACTCCAAGTCCCAAAAAAAAACTATTAAGTGATATATTAACCTAATTAAGGTCTGAGTGTGTATTTTGTGGATGTCCAACTATGTTTATGTTCTTACTTTAAATTAGTTACAATGTTGCTACATGTGCATGCCCCCTGATTCGTCGGGATCATTGACATGCGTATTTAAACGTGTTAGTATCCGGAAAATACAACGTAATGTGAGAATACCCTAATATTAAATAACACGACGTGTTAGTATGAACGTAATACTTATGCTGGAATTGCTGTTATCATTTGCATTATATGTATTGATCGTTATCCTACAAATACCTAGTCATTTAGTTTTTAGTGTTTACCATTTCCACTAGTGGCTAACATTAAGTATCCTAGTAGGTTTTAAGTTTTGTTTATAAATTTAATAGAGGTATACATAAATAAAGATACATCAGAATTTCACTATCTGTAAAAAAAACCATGTAAGTATTAACATAATACGGGTGGGTCGAAAAGAGGTAAGTAGGTGTAACCGCCAGCTAATACGTACCTAAGTATACATATTTTGCATAGAATGCAGTTATTGACAATAATTATTGAGGTACTTAGAATTTAGGTACGTAGTAACAGATTAAACTAATTTGAATACAAAACAAATTACACACATAAGTACTTGTCCACGTAATCAACGCGGCGCCTACAGGTGCGCTTGCGCGCGCCTTCCAGTGTGACACCCGCCATACACGTTATACACATGTCAAGCGATTGATATCGATACCGCAACCGTCTAGATCGCATGCCATGTCTCGATACCGGCGCTATATAAAACATAAATTAATTGGCCAAGTGGAATGTAATTTGTAGTGTCCTCTTTTAACGAGCCTTGATTGAGATGTGAACGCCATCTCACAGTAATAAGCACTCAATATCTCAGTGACGTTTCCTTTAGAATGATGTATATCGAGGTTTTTATTTATACCTAATTGTGTGTTGGGCTGTGGGTACTTTTAATGAGGGGATAGGATCATAACTAGGTATTCCATAATTTATTTCTCTAAGTTATAATTGCTACTGGATCTAGATATTATGCAATTTAATCTGTTTGACACTACATCGTCTTATTACAAAGATCAGTTGCGGGTGATAAATGAAGTGACGTTGAATAATCATGGATATTATTTTTAATGATCAGTTGACGTTATCTTCGGACTTATATCCAGGGTTTCTATAATCTCTAACATACTGACCGTTGTTGTTTAAGTATAACATTTGAATGCCAATTTGTTTAAAATTAATGTTTAAAATATAGTTAGTTATTTAGCCATAACGAAGAGTTTAGGTGAGAACCTGAGCAGTAAATACTTGCGTCTCTGGCATTTTTTATTTATTTTTGTTATGTGGTCTAAAGTTTTACCTTATTATTCATAAACTTTACTGGTAATGCGATACCTAGAGTGAATAATTGCATGATTACCTCCATTACTAGATGCGGATGAAATTGTGGGAATAACTCAAATAGGTGCCTTTACTGAGAAAATTGACGTGATTAATAGCTGTAGTTGTTATGGAAACATGGAAAAAATGAGAATTTTAACCTTTGACGCATTCAAAGTTTGCGGAAAGCCTATAAATCTATAAGATAAGATATAAGAAACCTAAGTGAAGTGATATCTTTCGATTTATGGTAAAGAAAGAGTTACGTTGCCCTATTTGTGGTCAAATATTTTTTCACTATGGTCTTAGATTATGCACAACCACATCATATTAATAAATTATTCTTGTTAATGTTACAGAGTATTCTCATTCTACATCTAAACTACATAATTACATATTGGTTATGTAGGTAGGTAGCGACTATTTAACTTTGCAGTCTTTGATACAACAACTCATCCGTACACCATCATGCCTGTGTTCTCGGCAGGGATAAGAAGAGGTTTAAGTACTTATTGTATACCCACAGTTCGCTGATATGTTTAGGTCCCATGTAAGCAGGGGGAGACTGGCGAGCCTCTCTACTACAAGCCTAGCCAAGTCTAGCCCGGCCTAGCCTTCTTTAAGTTCTTATATAGAACTAAATATATTTTTTTGCAATGCTGATATCTCTGGGTGATTGAGGTAAGATACGTTATGACTTTTAAGTCTTTATCCCAGCCGTAGTGCTGTTGCCGCTTCAATTATCGAGCGCTGTATCTACAAATATATTGGCAGTTATTAGTTTGAACTTCGACCTGCCAATCAGAAGAAGATCGTAACTTATGGGAAAAAATTAACGCATTACAACACTATTTGACATTACAGGTATCGACACCTATAAATATTACGATACATTCCCAAATTTTATGACAGATCAAAGATGTCGTTCTCCATAAATTATAAAATATATTATTACGTATTAGAAAGCACGGCTATTAAGTGGTCCGAATGTAATAAGGTAGAGGAGAAGGAACGGTGTCTTGATAAGGTCAATCATAAACAGCGTATTGAGTTACATATTGCCTAATTTTTGTTAGAGCCATTATAGCGCTTAAGGGTCAGTCGTGTGGAAGATGAAAATTAGCAGCGCTATTTATTTTTTGCCACAATGAACATACATAGAAATACTTACATGAATATTGCAAAATGGATTAAATTATCAGCTTATCAGTGTTAAAATCCTCAGATAACTACTGAAAACAGGTAGAATCTTACAAGATTCAACATTGGAATTTGAATTTCGGACCCAATTTTGTATACCTAGGTGGTCGGGGCCTTATTGACGAGCCACTATGACTTTGTCTCTGTGCGTATATGGAAAAGTTCTTGTTAATAAAATTTACGTAATTTTATTTTATGACTATGCACATAATATTTGTTACTAGGGAGAGTACTGTGAAAGGCTGTTATTGTTAGTTCATGATTACGGAACAGTAAAAGGCCATGCAGTGAGAGGAATATTATCAAACACATAATTTCCATGATATCTTTTATGATTACTTATATTTAATGTATTTATCAAACGAACATCCATAACATTACGACATACCAACAAAACTATAAGAGATTTAATAAAGAACTAGTCGGCTATTCATATTGATAGTATTAAATTAATTGGTCTCACTTACAAAGTACAATATTATTATGCGCTGAGATATGACGACGTCGCCATAGCAGCGTGTTCGCCTTAATCATTTATGTTTTAATACTTATTAAGTTAAGTATTGGTACAGCACAGATGAAACAAGATACCATCGGGGACGCAAGGCCGGATGTATCCGTGTTTAATATAATAATAATTATAATTCAGCTCATTACTCTCCCACTGCGTGGCACGGGCCCTTTTCAGATTGAGAGGAATTAAACGAATTAAAGTCTTAAGCCTAAAGCCTTTCGTAAACTTTATATACTTTAAGAATTGTGGAAAAGTGGCCAGGTTTTTACAAGAACCACGAGGAGATTGACGGTTCAAAATGTGTGGGTAGGTGATCAATGTCTGATCTGTTCGTGAAATCTAAAAAGCCAGAACGTGCCCTAGGTAGGTATAAACTTGGACGACCGTGCACAGGACCCCAGGAGGTCAGATGGTTAGGCTTTTAAAATTTGTGCTACGGTCAGCACTCTATCTATGATGGGCACATAAATAATTTTACCAAAAGCTGCACTGTCCTTTTTATTGTCAGGCAATATTCGTTTACTGGATGTGAACACAGAACCCGATCTTCAGCTCTTCTTATAGGTTGCTACCAGCGACCTTTCGCATGACATCTCCCCATTTTTGCAGGACGCTGCACCGTGTTTCGGTTTACTCGTTTGAAAATAACACAGCCAATACAAGATTTGAAAGGATCTAATATCTAAGCATTACTAGTAGTAGTCCAATTTCTTTAGATCAACAATTATAGTTTACCAATTATTAACTATACAAACAATCCAAATTCATTCGATTTTTGATTGGTTTACAACTGCTTGTATTTTACTACAAATAAATGTGTTTTATTAGCATATTTCATAATTTCCATATCAATTTTACTTGTCGTATCCGAATGCCAAAATAAATCACTTTGAGAAGTATCGCGGGCCGTGGCGTGGCGGCGACGACGGGATGTCGTTGGCCGTCGCACGCGTTCTATCCATCTGATAAATATATGTAAATAATTATTAAATATTATCGAAACGGTAGATAGGGTCGTTTAGGCGCCCGTTACGTTATCTTCGTTATTTGTCGTTAACAGTTTTACTGGACAGCGTGTTATCGGCCTGAGTTATGGCAAGCGACGCACCTCCGAGAAATACCTCATTCCTCCTCTAGTTTCAACAGTGCGTTCGTCACAGAGTTGGAGATAAGTGACACCTGGCCACTGCTCACCATCCGCACTTAATGCTGCGATATCATCTATGTGACGGTATAACTAATGTCCACGAGTTTCAACCAATGTTTACACTTTTTCATCGTGTTCATCATGAAACAACTTAGTTGTGATACCACCTGGATAGAAACAAGGTATTCTGAACGTTAAGCTCATAAAATATCCATCAACTTGGCTTTTGATTTGAGTAATATGAATTTGATTTAAACCAACTATTCTCAAATTCTAGGCCGTTGATAATTAGAGTACCAAATAACGCAATGGAAACATAATACAAATCTTAACTGTCAATAAATTCGATTCAATTTGATTTTAATTCTCCCGAATGACGGAATAATTAAGTCACCCACTTCAGCCGGTTTCATGTTTTGTTTATAGCCCGGCTTAAAATATTATCTTGATGTTAAATAATAAATCATAGCTCAGATAGACCTCCAAACATTGTTGTTTAGTTTCTCCTAAGAAATCTTGCTATTTATGGTTAAAGATTTTTTATTTTTACAAAAGAATTACAAATTCACCTACAGAGAGAACATTAAACTTTTTTAGTAAAAACAATGTGCCTTTGTGAGCCTATTTCTAAATATAAACAAAGCACCTTAGCTTACTAACTACTAGCTTAGCATACCAATTAATTAACGTAGTATGTTATAACATAAAATAAAATTATAGATTTAGGTTTTTTTACGTTTGTCCTATTGAAGAAAATAAAATATTTGCTATCTTTTAATGAAATAATAACGATCTTATTACTACTAATGGAAGTTAATATTTTCTGGTTGTGATGAACGTATTTTTAAAATATCTCTGAATATGATACGATAGATAGGTTTACTAGAACCTGCTTGTAAAGTGCTGTGCAGTTATCAGCGCCGCCCGCCGTCGTCTCAAACAGATAGTTTCTTTTTACCTGACTGGTTTACCGGCTGAATATGATTTACGTGAATTATGACGGCAGACATAACGGTCAGCATGTCCATCTTGCAGCAAAATAAAACACTATGCCCATCTTTGTAAATTACGTACATTTTTACGACGCTCTACATCACGGCATTGAAAGCCTTACATTAACTGTACGTATCTATCGGACAACGATAAATAATATGAAATAAATAGCGATTTAAACAGAGCACGATACTAGTTTAGTTCAATTTGCAACAGCAGTCAATATTCTTAGTGGGGTGTTATTAACCACTTGCTGGCACAGCCCGCGGCTGCGCCTGATCTGATTCCAATTCTTTTATGAATAGAAACAGTAATTGCATCAGCCGCGCACAGCGGAGCCGCCACTGTGCAGTGTGCACCGACTCTTACAAAATATCTGATTAAAACCAAGATGACTATCGGTGCTAAGTGTAAAGACCGCATTTTACGCCAGCTCCGAAACTATCAGTCATCTACACGAATAACTTGATAGGTTATAAATTACGTGTCAAACCGGGACGCTTTCGTCGGTCGCAGCTCTACAAAGTTATCACTCCTATAACGTCCCCGATATGGCACTCTTAGTGCAACAAATGAAGCAGTTGCATTAAAACTTGTCCGGTGAATATCTGAGCGTAATTAATAGTGAGAGATAAGTCGCGGAGAGCGTCTGCGATACCTCCGTATGGCTGGACGTAATCGAGGTTGTCGGGAGCGCCGCCACCGGCGACCGGCTCAGCCCCCTATATTAATATCAGTCAGTCGATATCGGAGGTGGCCGCACGAAATGGAAAATTAAAAGGCTTTCATGGGATCCACTCATTAGACTGATTTGTATTTGTGAAGTTAGCGGCGCCGCACAAGAAGTTATTAATGAGCATTGTAATCGCTTGTCCCCGACGACGCGACATGGGAATCGTTTGTATGCTCATTCATCGAGTTGCCTTCCCGTTCAGTTTGACAACTTCTGGTTGTATCAAATTAGTACAGTTTTAGCGGTGATTGAGCGTAGGCCGACACAATTTGTTGTTAGTAGGAAACGACTTACGCGGCTGCCTGTGATTGTATCGTCGATTGTGCATGCAAGCGTATCAGTGCAGGCTAATTTGTCAATTAGAGAGTCAGAAGTCGCGCAGGGTCGCGGGGCAGTGCTAAAGCGCGTAATAGCGCAATTTATGCCATCATTGTTCTAAAGTAGCGTCGGCCGTATATCAGTGAAGCAGACGGGAGCAATTGATACAAACGAGCGCGTGTCACGTCTAAATATAATATTAGGAATCACGGCGCGAGCCAGGATATATTAATTTGGAGTGGTTGTTGCATGACGGAGCGTACCACTAAGCCACGCGATTGTCACAACGCAACATACCACTTTTATTATCCACTTAGATTTCCTCATTTATGTAACCACATTCCTTGAGAGTTTAGACAATTGTCTACTTCTGTGAATATCTCTTATGGTATCATATTTTACAGTGAACAGTTTGTGGTCTGGTTTACTGTTCTTAGTTTCAGGCGGTACCTAATAAGGCTCTACAAGTTTTACGTTTGTCACGTTTTATATTATATTCGATTATTACCTTCGTTCAGAATGAAATTTCTGTATCTCAAAATGCGAATAGAGTTATTACATACAGTCTCATGAACCAACGACTATCTTAATCTTATATACAGGGTGTTTGGTAGAACGTTGAACATACGAAAATGGTGGTTAGTTGGGGTCATCTGCTACCCACTTGGCCCAAATTATTTGACCTTGGCCGCACCGTTTTTATTTTACTTTTTTTTATTTCACAGAAAATTACCAGTTTTTTTTAACTTTAAATTCGAATATCTTTACTTGTGACGAGTAAAACAGGCAGGATGTTGTTTTGTATTAATGTCTAATTGTAGCAGACTCTCATAAAATTATTGTTTGGTACAGATTTTAATGGGAAAAGAAGATATTAGTCTTTTGAAGGTACAAAAAGATGTAAAAAAATACATTTACCCGTCACAAGTAAAGATATTCGAATTTAAAGTTAAAAAAAACTGGTAATTTTCTGTGAAATTAAAAAAAAAACAGTGCGGCCAAGGTCAAATAATTCGGGCCAAGTGGGTAGCAGATGACCCCAACTAACCACCATTTTCGTATGTTCAACGTTCTACCAAACACCCTGTATAATTCTCCTGCACGTCTGTTTGTCACCTAATTCCTCCTAAACGGTATGCATATTTCAATGGGTTCCTGGATGATTTGAAAACACGATTGGACCCGGTGGGTGGCGCTGCTGTCGGTATATCACCAAATTTGATTTGTTGTACAAGAGAACATTACTCGTACATAATATTTTTTAATCCAGCTAGAAACGCAGGCGAAGCTGCGCGGGTGCCTACATAATTCAAGATGTGGCAGAATCTATAGTGACCGGGGGGACCCTTGCTCTTTGAATAAATGTTTAAATGACGATTTATGAATGAGGTCAGTGCGGTGGCCAGTGAGTGAGGTCGGCTAACTCGGTGTATCAATCGGCGTCGCCCGGCGCGGGCGCACCGGCCACGCGCCCGGCACACGACACTGTTCTACCTTCTAACTTCACATTTAAACAAGAGCCGAGATCCTAAAATACTTTGTGTAAGGCATACATGTGTCAAGGCATTTTAACATTAATAATATAGAAAAACTTAAACGAAAACGTAAATCATAAACAGTTTAATAAAATTTACGATGTCACTTATTTCTCTATTACCGCATAGTTTGGGGTCAAATCATTCACATTGCCTCGATTGAGATATGAGTCGAATCAATGACCTAGCATTAATTTTATGATTAAACTTACCTAATGTATTTAATGTCACGTTCGGTTCCTGACTGAATGAGATTTATCTCAAAATGTTTCGTAATTAACGTAGATAAAACGCTTGCAGCAAAGAGACACCTCAAAACAACATTGATCATTGCTAATACCATTCAACAATAAATCAGAAAACCAGGTTCAACACCTTGTAATAACAACTTGTTCCCAGTTCAAGCTTTTGTGCACTCCGCCTGCTTATATATTACACGTTATTTAGAATGCTAGCTATATTTCACACTGGCCAGTTCGTTCTGGAATCCATATTGAGGTCAAACTTATCTTATTACTGGACTATAAGTCTAAGGATACCGGTGTGTTGTGTACGAAAATACTTTGGCACATAGATATTTTCATCATATAGGTTACCTACAATTAAATTAGAATTTGGGACCCTTAAAAGTACCCTGATTATATTATCTGCAATCAAATTAAAACCTTTATTCATTGTATTCATCCATTCTTACCTACAGTAGGTACAATTAATGTTTGTTATTAAATATTTATAAATGATTGATCGGAATTCATTGGTAACTTGATCATTTATTTTGAATACATTAATTTTTTCAACTCATCAGATTAAAATATTCGGTGAGTCTAAATGCAGAGCGCTTATTTCATGCTGTTCATAGCTCACATAACTTCATTACGAGCTCAATTGAATAAACTGTGATAGGAACGCCGAGGCGCTCTGCAAGTTGATTGCTCAAATTTCCTCTTCAACTATCACAAAGATATGGTGAATTTCTAATTGGATAAACGTGTCGTTTCCTATTTAAAGGCGACGGCTGGCTTGGCGTTACCACTTAAGTGTGACCTGTGGAGTTTGGGTAGGGAACCCTTTGAGCGAGATGAGCGTGTGTAGCGCGGGGAGCAGGGCGGCGCGTGCGCACTGGCGGCCGCGTGCAGCGGCACGCGCGCCGTCATCCCGTATAATGGCTCGCCGCTCCGTCTCCTCGTCTTGTCTCCTCGTACACACGCTCAGTGACCGACTAATGAATTATGATTTTACTTTAAAATGCTTCCTGGGTGACTTTCGTGTTTAACAGGAGTTAATCTTATTGTGATTTATTGCAGCGAAATCAGAGCGGATATTATTATCTCGGTGGATAATGATAAACAATGACAAATTGATTTTCTACAATTAACATAGATAAGGAAATCTAGTTTATTGTGCCTGAATATATTATTACTTGATCGAAATGAACGACAGGACGTAATAAATTCTAAGTATTTCTTCCAATAAGCATCTTAATTGTATAGTTGGTTTCGTCTGTTTCTATTTTGCAAGAAGTTTAATAGTTGGTTCCGTACCTTCCTATGTTGACGTCTATTAAAAAAGCCTACGTAGAATTCTATGACAGCAGATAATATGAAAATAGAAACGAGAAAAATAACGTTGTTTACTCGAACTGGTTGACTCAAATCGCTCATTGTTATGAAACACACCGGTTAAAAATACCAATTGACGTACGAATAAATGTACCAATGTAGCTAACCTAATAAGCACAAATTTATAAAAAAGGCATAAGAACAATATAATTAACGTAAATTAAACGATTTTTTAAAATCGTATAATTTTCAATAGTATAGAATAGAATATCATTTATTTTCAAGAATACGGTGACATACAGGTGTTACAGTGTTTCTTCACAGCATATTCTGCCAAGTGTGGTGTGGAAATATTTGATTCACAGTCATAGTCTACAAAATAGAACATATTATCCTATAAGCAGTTAACTCATGAAGATCTGCTTGGCCCTACGCGCGATTTAGGAAAACGAGGTCACTCGCCTATTCTTCAGGGGTTAGGGCAACAGGTTTAAGAAGAACTTGACCTCTTTATCTCATTATATTAAAATAATAGTAACCTGGGAAAATCTCGTTGAAAATTCAAATTTAAGGATATTTTACTTATTAATGTCTGGTATATTTCGTAAGTAAGACGACTAAATATTTGTGCCGTATCCTATACAGCCTTGTTATTTTAAATGCTATCACAGGTAGGCACTTCACTCACTTGTGAAGTTGTGATCATCAAAATGGTTGTGTGAGTAAGTAGTTTTTTAGTCTTAGAAGCTAAAATTTATGTGTACTATATTAAAATCAAAAGGGGAGCAGGTCTTTGTAGGCTAAGGGTAACTCTGTTTTTTAGCAGTAAGAAAACTCGTAGTTATTTTAAAGACAAACTGGTAGATACTCTTGACCAACTGAGTATCCACTATCCAGTTCTGTATCCTCCGTGTAGGTACGTCGGTGACTGTCTCAAAAGTCAGTAGGCAGCGATATTCGAATTTCTTTTCTTATTTTATGGAAACGTAAAAGTGTGTAGTAAGATGGCGTGTCGTAAATCACGCGTCGATGGACGACCGATAGCGCTTCCGTGCGGTGCGCGCGTGCGCAACTCGGGAGACTTACACGCACACCAACATAAACAAATACTCGCACAACCACGCACTATTATTTTCCTTAAAATATTAGTTTTATAAACATATACACAAACTCGCACACGAGCTACCCGTTTTCCTTACAATTAGAGTCCTATTAATCATAGGAGCTTAACATGCACAACACTATCATTAAAGCTAAACTGACTAAATCTGACGTTTGATTAAGAGAAAGATATGGCAGATGTGATATTTTTTATGATGTTTGTTTTGATAGTCTGTATAAAATTGAATATCGGATTTTTATTGAATTAAGTTGTGGGTACTGTCACGAAAATATAATTGTAGAGTTTTATAGAGTCGTTACAGTGTTGTAAGCCTTTTTTACTTGGCTTTTTTATATTATAAATTACAAAAATAATAAAACGTAAAGGGGATTATTTTTCTGTCCTTCGTAAAACCGTGAGATAACTTTTCTTAGCATTGAATGTTGAGTGTTATTTATTACTAAAGTTATTCTACTAACCTATTTGAACTCATGTTTTTAGGCTCAACTAAAACTAAACAGCTTCAATGTAGCCTTTGTGGAGACTTATAATTGAAATGTGTATCTGTATACCAATTGTATCGCCGCCATCATGTAGAAGTAACTGTAGACAAAACGATGCACAAACCAAGTCCAAACCAGTAAATTGAAAATTTATAACTCTACATTATACAATCCACGAGAATAGTAATCATATTCAACTATAAAAACATTAAATTATAACTAACACCTAACATAGAGGCGCGAGAGGAAAGGTTTTGTAATAAGCCAATTTGAATGAATTTAGATATTAATACAAAACTGAATATATGGCACACGTCCGTCCCATGTCGTGAGCTAATAACTAAGGCGATTCAATTCTACACACAGTTAATATGCGCATAACTAAACAGATACTATTAAACCAATATGTTTACAGCGATAACCCTTCTGTTTATATTTTCCAGGCTCATTGAAACCCTTTGAACAACTGGGCACAGTATTAATCAGTATTTTATTTCAGCTGCTTGAATCTACAATTAATTGTACTTTGTCTGTAATGTCTATGAACTTACTTAATTTAATCCCTTTTGAATGAGTTTTTCAACCCGTTAATTAAGAATACACAATAACAACATAGTAAATAAGTAAACAATAGAAAAATCTATTGTTTTTCGGCTCCTAGACCGACTGTGATTTGCCGAAATAATTAATGATTATAATTGTTTCTAGGAACCTGAAACCGTGGCGTCTCCCCTAACTTACTAACTAACATTTACTAAGCTACTTTGGAAAAGAAGTCACGAAATTTATATGAAAGTAGGTACTTATAATTCAAATTTCTTAGCTCCAATGTCAATACAACGACATAAATATTCATTGGCATTATTTTAACACTTAACTCGAAAATGTAAATGTAAAGTTAATCGCGTTATTTAAAATTCAGGTAGGAGAGATATACGGTAGGTACGGTATAGATGGAGATCGTTATTGATTCCCCATAGCGGTTATCTCTACTATCTCCGGTAACGTACGATATCACTGCCGTGCCACTAATTAAAAAGCAAATTGAAACGCCGCGTGTCAAGGACTATTAATTTTTACGATCGCTATCACAGCTTCGGCCAGTGCAGTGGCCAGTCTATAACGTGTCTCATAGCATTTATCTTTATGTATGCAGCGAATAGATTGTATCTGGTCGTTCGTTAACTAATAAATTAACTATTGAAAAGCCATCGCCTTTTTTCATCTGTTATCTAGTAATGATAGGGTGTTGTAAAAAATTAAATGACGTTTCGTTCTCAGTCGTTAAATCTGTGTTTCTCAATATTTTTAATGAAAAAATAATTAAACGGATGAACAGACCCGTAAAGAGATTAATTGATGAGTTCGTGTCGTAAAATGTGTAGGGTAGTCTTATGTCAGAATCGCATGATGAGCGAGCATGCGGCGACTAGGGGCAGACCGCTGAGCACTGAGCACTGAGGCAGCGAGACCACCGGGGCAGCGAGCGGTGCTTTACTTACAACGATTTATTGTTATAAAAATAATGTATCATCGGCGGCCGCCACCGCGCCGTACAATGCTCGTAACAAGCTTGGCTCGTGTGCTGCATTAACGGGACGAGCGCGGACCGAGCTTGCGCTTTTATGCCGCTACTACACTAAAAGCTTCGCGGTAACCAAACTATGACAAAATTACCCACATGCAGGAAACTAAGGAAATGAAAATGGAGAAACTATTTATATAGATAAGTAACACTGACGAGAAAAACCGCAGCATATCAGAGTTTAAATCAATAATTTCCAAAGATGTAAGCCATCTTTGGATTTTTATAAAAATATGTTTTATGTGATGCAAGAACATTATTTAATCCTATTTTTTTATTGATGAATAAATTCTGATTTACTGTATGTTTAATGTATGGAAACAATAAAACCGAATGTAGAACGTCAAATTATTTAAAGGTTTATTAAACGTATCATTAAATATTAATGTAGTTAACATAGCATAAGATCTAGGGTTGCTGCTCATCTATTGGTGTAACAATAGCCTTATTATACGTTTTATAATTTCTACTTATTCACATTGATCGATGTTCTAACTCAGCAGTTTTTGATCTGTAGGTAAGTGCAGTAGCTTTTGATACACGCGATAACGATATTTAATCAGACTGGAGCAATTGCCTACATGTTTTTAATGGCAGTACACATATTGCTTCGTGGTTGGTCTTAGGATATCAAGCCTTCGCCTGATTGTATATCAGACAAGTAAATATATTGTCATTTTTTAATGTTCTTACAATACCTGTATAAGGTCAGACAGATTTATAGAAGGATGAATCAGTTGTTTGTGTTGAGTCTTTACAGATTTGTGTTTATTGTTCAGTTTCTTTAAGGGTCTTACCAAAAGGTCAAAATGCATGAATAGCATTTTAATACGTGCCGGTATTAAAAATAGTAATACCTACTTAGTAAATATTTGTCACCTCTGTTTGTAAGGGTAGGTACATTTTCTTGATTTAAGTTGTGCAATTGTAAGAATTGTTACACCTGATACCGTCACAGCAATTTGTATCATTCGTTCCTAGAGAATTGATAATAATTTAATTTTGCTCGAAACAAGTTCTGAGCGCTAAGAGTTAACCCGGGACTACAATTAAATTCTATTAAAGCGACAACAGCACCGTGTAATTAAGCGACAGGATACAAACGCCTGAAATATCTCTCATTCTTATTTGACGGGGCCGGGCTTGCGGGGAGTTATGAAAGTTTTGTACCGGTAATTATACGGTGCACAGGTCTCTGAGAAGTGGCCGGTGCGACTTGCGACTGTCTGTCGCAACTCTCAGATAGCGTCCTGCGACACTATTAATACAGCCGCGACAAGCGTTTGATTGCATGTGCCCGCTGCGCGACGTTGTTATTACATGTTTCGCATTTTATTTAAACATTTGTACAGTCAGGTGCATTTGAAGGTATACATTACTATACATAGTTGAAAATTGTGATCTAATTACTACTATTTGCTATAATTGATTGTTTATGATTCTCTCTTCGATGAAAAGTTAGTCAAACTTTTCTTTATATCTACTTAAAAGGCAGTAAGTACTTTTACTGTTTTAAATACTAAAATGACTAAGAGTAATGCCACTTTAACTAATGAATGGGAAAAGCGTACCTTTATGCTGGGCTTATATGGTATAAGTGGTAGGTTAATCATAACGATATCTACATAAAGATACATAGATAATTATCTATATCTTCGATTTGATACAGTGTTTTGTCACTTGAAAGTAATCTTCGGTAATAACTTACAGAATTTGTCGCTGATGGTACCGGTAGGAGCGGTAGGTTTATGAAGAAACTGAGAGATGATAATTACACGACACGTCAAACGTTGATTGATCAGTGATACTACATTACACGCTAAGAACCGGTTACTGATATGTAAATATACTTCTAATAGACCTAAAAAAAGATGATACCGTTGCGAACTTACTCAGGCAGTTGCAGAATCCTCGGCATTGACAAATGGAGTGGTGTGGCGGGTGTTTGAATGATGTCAACGACTACTGGTTAGCAGAACATACAAACGTTAATCGATGCTACCGAGATTCGATTAAGTACATCTGATAAATATAGTGATGTGTTTTATAAAACTTGGTAACGCTTGTGTACAACTATAAATGAAAAAACTGCCTTTTAAACTATTATTTGCTTGGCCATAAAAAACTAATACCCATTTTTATTTACGTCTCCTATAAAACAAATCTCTTAAATACGGTAAATTCGCAGTCGCGGTATCTATAAATAACCCTAAGGCATCCGTTTCATAGACGATACCTATTTATTTTCAATTAGCAGCAGATTATCAGGCCAATTACTTGTGGTGTACAATCGTACTGATAACTATAAAGCTGTGTTTCAGTACATCTACAAATCTTCCTATTGATTTGTTTTAAGGGTCGCCTTATTTAAAATACCTCAGCGGCTCAGCCCTTACTTTTATATACAGTAGTTTTATTAAATTTGCCTGACGTAAAACTTTAAACGAAAGCGAAGCGAAAGTGGTATACGACCGTAGCAAGTGGAAATCTACCTATAGTCTCTGCCTACCACTATTTGAAACAGGCGTGAAGCTATGTATGTATGTAAATCTTTTAAATGTGTACGTAAACATGTAAAGGGTATCCCTTTACATTTTGCAAAATTAGATTAGTCGTCCTCATTATTACCGCTATACTATCTCGTCATATAAGTTGTAATAAATAAATGAATAAAATAAATAAATATACTCCACGGGCTTAGTAGAGCTGTATTGATGGACACGGTACTCTCAGTCACTGGAATATTACATTTAGGTACCATGTACTAGACTCTAGCAGATGGTACCCAAATATAATGTAACCCGGGACCAGTGTATCCAGTTATAGGTACTATCCGCTACATAAATTTTGATAAATAGCTCAAATAATAAATATTTTGCACTTTACCAACGCATTCAGTTTGCACCGTGACAATGTCAAATGCCAATGTTTCGAACAAGTATCTACTTACTAAGTATTCACAACAAAATTCGCTGAAATAGGTATCTGTGTGTCATTAACATTGGCGTCTTCTTTGAATATCTTATACATATTTTCGTAAAGCCATACGCAGTTTAGCTAAAATTAATATCAAACCATCAATTCAATTTCGTTCCACCACAAGTTCCAGATCTTTAAGATTCGTATAATTAATTTAATTTCAATATGGCATTGAATTAATATTCCAAGTCGAATCATTTTCTGTCTGACTCATTAAATGGCGTCCACCTACATGCTATTTTTTCATAATTCTATTTCGATTTATATTTTGATAAAGCTGCTTTTGGGAGAAAGTCATCGGCTATTGCCAGGTACACCTTAGCCTTAAATGATTAAATCGGCTTGAAGTTATTTTAATAAAGGTATTTAATTTTTCTTCATAAAAATAACTAGTAGGTAATCTTAGCATAGAAAATGCTTAAAAAATATACAAAAAGATCGGCTTAAAGTACTTCTGCCTACTATCAATATGAAAATGTTCACAGAACTGGGTGATTCTTTAAAAAGGATTCGTCTAAAATAAACCGTCTAGGTTACTTATAAGATGTTTGGCTAAATTTTACACGATCCAGACAAGGGTTCTAAAGGTGCCTTTGCTAAACATATAATAATTAAATGTTATTTTACCATAGAACTTGTTAGAAGTAATAGGAGAACGACAGTTTTTTAATAATTCATTTATGAATTGCCTTATTGGTCTAGCGGTTGTTGAGTATGTGGTCGTGGGTTCGATTCCGTCGACGCAGTGCTACATGGGTTTCTATCAGGAAATTGGATTTGTGCCCCGTTACTGACACACAATATGTTCGGCGAATTGTAGGTGTTAACAGTTTGCTAAACCTTTCGGGAAACGGGGATGATGGGATGGGATGGGAATGTAATATATTCACTTAAAAATATAAAAATTCTTTGTATTCAATAAACCTGGCCACGCTTCAATTTCGCTTAATTTGTTCATGGAAACACTGTTATCATGAATATGCAAAGTTGTGTAAACATTTCAAAGCAAAAAGCCAATCCATCGACTACTTTTCCGGTTTTGCGGACCTAAAGATACGGAAGCTGGATTTTTATATTATAAAGATTGATTTTCTTTTCGATTTTTTTTTAAACATTTTCCCAGCTTTACTTTATTGTGCGTTGTGGGGTAGCTGGTTTCTAATTATAATTAATTTCGTAATACGGAATTCGTCGACTTTGACAATCCTAATGTAGAGATTTACCCACTATGCCTGCATATGCCTATATGTTTTAGGTAAATGTTTGTTAGGTCGTGATTCGTGATCGGGCCGCTCCATTGATGTCGCTAATTAATTGAGAACACTACTGAGTGTGGCGGTACATCGCTCTGATTTATATCGCTACAAACTGTACCAGAGCTACACTTGACTCGCGTCATTAATAATTTTTAATTATTGTTTGTTGTTACTCTATCCGTTCCGAGTACTGCAGTGGGTATATTATTGTAAAGCTCCTGAGACACAATTTATCATTTTTAAACGTGTACCTACCTAGTTTTTACAGAACTGGACATTGTTTTACAAAAATATATTTAATTAGCAGGCGCGTTTAATAACCCTAGAGGTATAATTACATTAGGAAATAATAGTTTGTAATCCCTAGATCGATTATGCAAAAATAATAGTTGGTTGACGGGCACAAAGAACAAAACTCGAAAAAAAATCATTCAATCACACAAATATTTGTCTCGGGTGGTAATTGAACCCACAGTACTCGGCGAAATGGTGCGTTGAGACTATGACTGTGGATTGCAATTTTATTTTGAAATTCTACAAAATTGATTAAACCTGGGTAATCTTGCATCCTTACTTGCAAAGTAAGGACGCAAGAACCTAAAGTACCTAAAGTTTCCTACTATTACTCTTAGTAGTTTATGGTAACAATCAGTCGGCTGATATATTTATCGGTTGCAGACTGGTTTTGCTCATATTGATCCGTACAGGAACACGCCACGAGCATTAACAGAGGACACTAGGAAGTTGTATACAAAATAACCGACGTAATAACCACCAGTCTTACTACATTGTTGATGAACTTTCCTTTTATACCGTTCGTAAAAGGCTTCAAGTGTTATAAATAACAATAACTGTAGATAAAAAGTTGTATGTCGCCTTTTGTAACGTGGCCTACATAAGAATATGGCGGCACATAACGACAGCTGGGTTTTATGGAATTTAAATAAATAATATTTTCTTTATATCAGCGTGTATTGTTGGGAGACAGTGGCCACACGCGCGCCACTCGTCCGTATGACTCGCGTCATCGGCACGGAAACTCTTTACACTGCACGACTTTTGAGCACACTTACAATAAGGTTGGCTTTATAAGGTTCTTATAAAGGATTTTTCTCAATCATCTGATTGAGAAAAATCCTTACTTGAAAGTAATCTTACTTGAAGTTTTTTATTCACATGACTGTCTAACGATAAATTATTTGCTACTCCGAAAAAAATTAAGAAAATGTATTTATATTATTGTTTTAAAATTTTACTAATTTTCGCGGAAACTTTTTCGTATTACTTACCTGTGTTCAGAGATGTTGGGTCTATTTGGCAGTTTAAAAACTGTCGTATATTATAAAGAAGCTTCGAGACAGATCAGCTGGACACAACGAGCGTACCTACAGCGCTTCATTGTTCTCTATGTTATTTGTTCTGTATGATAAGAGCTGCCTACTTGAGCTCCAAATGTATGAACCGGAACACATCATTTATAACGCGCTCGACGCGAACACCTCCACTTAGTTAAAAGATTCGATTGTTTTCTTTGCATAGCAGTTTATTATTCATAAGATAAGAGGGAACTTTTCTTTTGTGCATTACGATTCTTGTAGAGGTTTTACAGTTTCAAAATGCGCGCCAAATGCATGCAATTTTTTTACGCGTGAAATATAAACCATATTAACTAATGGTGAAAACGGCGCGATGGTTTTTCCTAGTAACTTAAAATTTGACTAAATGTAACTGAGATACATGTACTTGTACGTACGCGTAGTCGATTTTTGTGAAAAAGCTTTATCGTTTTTGATGTGCAGTTTTAGACCAAAAATTATTATGTATTATGTATAACCTGAATTTCCCAAAATTTCGTTATAAATTATAGCCTATATGTTATTTATTTATTTATTCATTTATTTATTTATTTATTCATTTATTTATTTATTTATTTATTTATTTATTTATTTATTTATTTATTTATTTATTTATTTATTTATTTATTTATTTATTTATTTATTTATTTATTTATTTATTTATTTATTTATTTATTTATTTATTTATTTATTTATTTATTTATTTATTTATTTATTTATTTATTTATTTATTTATTTATTTTTTATTTATTTATTTATTTATTTATTTATTTTTTTTTTTTTTTTTTTTTTATTTTTTTTTTTTTTATTTATTTATTTATTGCATGGAAAACTTACAGCTAATTAAAACCTAGGTAGCAGCAACTTGGTCAACGGATAGCCAATAACAAGTTTTCACTTATAGATACAGATTAGTTATACAACAAAAAGTGTGAGCAAAAGAACAGGTACCTAATATTAACAGAGGTTTTGTAATGAATTATAACTACCTACTTGAAAAATTTAAGGCTCAAACACCTTCTCGCTGATGAGACACTACAAGCAAAAGGGTCTATATTTTGTTGTTTACATAAATTGTTAAAGTTCCTACTCGCTCGCACTATAAAACTATTCTGTCTATAGTTTGAAAAAGCATTAGGTATACAGATATGTGGATTAAATCGAATTGATTTTGATGGAACATTAAAGTATATATTTGCTAATAGCTCAGGACTATCTATATCATTTTTTAATATTTTTAAAATAAACAAATAGTCTGCTATCTCTCGACGATTATGGAGCGGTAAAATGTGAAATTTTTTGCAGAGCTGAAGATAATCGTTGGACCTATATGGGATCTTTAAACGAAAACAGAGATACTTAATAAACCGTTTTTGTATGTTCTCTATGCGATCTATATATACATGGTAGCGTGGATTCCATATTTGGGACGCGTATTCTAACTGGCTTCTGACATACGTACAGTATAGAATTTTTAAGGTTTTTGCTTCTGTAAAACACTTTGATAGGCGCATTATGAACCCAAGTGATCTAGAGGCCTTTTTGACAATTGTATCAATATGTACATCAAAAGCCAGCTTACAATCGTGGTACACCCCCAAATCACGAATGTTATTACATCTTGGCAGAGATTGACCTCCCAAGGTATAGGAAGTGGCAAGGAAAGCGCGCTTTCTGGTGTAAGTTAACACTGAACATTTGGAAGGATTAAGATCGAGTTTATTTGCCAGACAGTATTCTTCGAGTCTAGTCAGATCACTTTGCAGTGCTAACATGTCTTCGTTTGATGATATCTTGGCATATATTTTCATATCATCAGCAAAGCAAATCAGATGCGATGTTTGGAAACACAGGTGGATATCGTTCACAAAGATAACAAATAGAAGCGGACCAAGCAATGAACCTTGGGGTACTCCGCTGGGTACATGAACCCAGCCAGACATGTAATTATAAAGAACTACAGCTTGTGACCTATTCTCAATATAAGAGGAAAACCACCTTAGAAGGTATCTTGTACGTATTCCAATATCATGTAGCTTTTTTATGAGGGTATTATGACAAATTCGGTCAAACGCCTTACTGTAGTTGGTGTAAACGACATCCACCTGTTTCCCGTTATCCATCGGATCAGTTAAAAATCGTTGAAAATTATTAAATTTGTGGCTGTTGATTCTGTTGTATAAACAATAATACTGCAAAGTTTTATCGAAATACGTTCAGTAGTTTTTGCGTGAAAGAGTAACAAACATCCATCCATCCTACATCCATCCATCCTCACAAACTTTCACATTTATAATATTAGTAGGATTCTACATACATACATACCATCACGCCTGTATTTCCCGAAAGGGTAGGCAGAGGCGTACTAATGTACACCCACATTTCGCCGGTATGTTTTAGGTCCCATGTTATAGGGGCGAGCCTAATGCCATCAACCAGGCATAAATCCAGACTCCGAGCTGTTATTGGGAATTTCACAGAAAACCCAACAACACTGCTCGACCCGGGAATCGAACCCAGGACCTCTAGCGTAGCAGTCGCGCTTGGGACCACTAGACCAACGAGGCAGTTGGTAGGATTCTCTGTGGACTAAAATATCTGTGTGTATTTTTTTCATTTCGTAACCGCTAATGCGCTAATAGGTATATGACCTACTGCCTGTAGTACTTATTGTACATTAATGGGTGTAGATAATCTATCATTTTAGCAAAAACACATACCTATCTAATTAGATAAATGGTTCTCGAAGTAAAACGTGCTGACGTAGAGACAGATATTGCGTCTAATAACATGTAGAGATTAACGATTGGGTTCTATGGTCAAAAATTGTTTCGTGCCTGCCTAGCCCATGGTGAACTGGGGCAATTGCTGACTAATATGGAAACACCATTATCGGGTAATAGGCTCTGTTATAGAATGGTGTAAGCTCCGAGAATCAAATTGCGTCTGCCACCGCCTTTACCTTATTGAACAGCGTTAAAATAGAGTACCGACATAATGATCTGATATTTATTGTCACGAATAGCAGGTACCAAAGGACATTTTAGGAAACTATTTTGAACTTGTGGCATCAATATCCATATGATTGTCAGCTATTCTTATGTGACACACCTGTAAGTTTTTTTAAATACACAAATGCACCTTGATGGATACCCAGAAGTATGCTCAGCTCAGACTCAAAACTAGCTTGTGACCAGTGGTTTTTAAAATTTTTTCATGGTACACTTAGATAATATATGTGCACGAGTGGAGTGATTACGTCATGTCATTTTCCTCGTTCAAATTCGACGTAGGTATACAGAGTGATAATAGGCACTTATCGATATATTTATAATATAATGAACAATAATCGCCATATTACTAGTGCATTATAACTTCACAGCAATGCGCGGTGGTCACGACACAGGCCGGTCGGCTGCGCTGGCGCAGCGTGCCCGCTACTAATACGGCTCGTTTGCGCGCGCGCCGGCACGACCCGCGCCATTACCCAATAAAATTAATTTCACTTAATGCTCATCGATTATTGAATATAATAATCGTATAGTTCGGTGTTTCGGCGGTTCGTGATGGATCGCAGGCGCAGACCCCCCGCGCTCGCGCACACGATCTACTGACGATCGCCGTGCAGGCCAGGCTTGCCCATACACTGCTTCTTAGTAGGCATTTGCTTTGCCTCTTTTACGTTTTGCTAAAATTAGCAAATCTTTTTATATCACATCAGAACTATCAAAATCTATTTTGAGAATGGATTAAAAACATTATTGTACCTGAGTACTGCAGTTCATTTAGCAGCAGCAGAATTTTATTTAATTGACAAATATTTGATTACATTAGAATAGATCAAATGTCGGACACATTAAGTCTGTGATGTACACTAATACACATAATGATTAATTCGTTATTTTTCTTAAGAACAATTCAGAACTGTTGAGTTCAAAACACAATAAATAACATAAAATTAAGTAGGTAATTTAATCTAATTTTCTTGTTCTGAATTTTCAGAGGTGCTAATTAAAGCCTGATAAATTAGAGTCTTTACAGATACTGGGTTTAGTAAATAAATAAAGATACACCTAAACATTTCATGCAGCTCTAGTCCCTAATGGTGTATCGAGCAGAGGTACCCTTTCTCCGACGAACTTGAAGCATGTTAACCACGCTGGCTTACATCGGTGTTGCTAGGAAAGGCAATACATTATATATTAAACATTTTCTTAAGGTAAGTCGTGAATATCAAACACACAAGGAATATACGTATTCAAAATATGTATTTCAATAAATCAGCAGTCGAAGCAGCGTGCGCAGCACATTCACTACGAGCAGCCGATGAAACGAAATGAATAATTACTGTACAAGGCACAACATAAATAGAGGTAGATAAAAACGGGTAACGACAGGATAGAATGGTAGCCATCCAACACCGCGCAGTCAGCGGCAGATCGGCGCAGTAATGGCCAGCCTTGTAGCCCATCCATAACGAATTTCTTATTCATCGATATTAATACGGGTACATGACAACCGTCCGCCGCTGTACAAATGAGCGAAGCCGCTCACGGCGGATTATATTTATGTGAACACAGTCTGATCCGCAATTAGTACCGCCAGCAACAAAACTAGTTGTCTTGTAGTTAACAAACAATGCACGTGTCCACTGATAGATGACTCGACAACTTGATATATGATGCTATCGACTACCGACTGGTGTATTAAAAACCAGAGGTATGTTTACAACGTTAATATACATGAGTTAAGAGGAGCAGCCCTTGTTAACCATTTTTTAGGATAGCTGGTGTCAACATGGCAGTTTTTTTATTTACTTCGATACGACCTGTATTAATTATTAAAGATTCGCTTAGGGCTCTAGACAGACGGACTGCATTAGAACTGCACTTCGACTGCAAATTTGCAGCTTGAATTCAGTTTGTACGACTGCAATAAAACTGCAAATCAGCCATGCAGCCCGATTGCAGTTGGTGTGCAGTTCCAACGACTGCACGCTGACTGCAAGCTAGCTGCACGGTCAATGTGCAGTAGAGTCGAGGACCAACGGAAAAATGCTAAGAATTTATACGAGTTTCAAACATTATTTAGCTTCCTGCAGTCATTGTCTAATGTTAAAATTATCAACAAGTATTGCTAGTTTCTTAAAAAAATCCAAACAGATAACGTATAAGTAAAAACATATCTTAATGGTAGCAACCCGTAATCCAACAGGAGCCAAAGGTCCTAATTGTGTTTAATTGAGTATACTTGTAAATTAATAATTCAGCGGTTGCGTCTGACCCTGCGTTTGATCTCATAATGTGCTTACTCGGGAAGACATATCGACCTCATTAAGACCCAAAACACGGTTTGTTAATCGATATTCGACAGTTTTAAACTTTTTATTTCACTCTGCGGTGTTCATGTTTTGAGAAGACTCGGGTTGAGTTACAGTTGTAAGTGTTTAAAACAACACACACACACACACACACATACACGTCAAACTTATAACGCCCCGTCGTTTTTGCGTCGGGGGTTAAAAATAGACTACTTATTTATTATTTTCAGACTGTAGAGAAACGGGCTGTTTCATTGAATAGAGATTATTTCCCGACCTAGATGACGCAGATGACGGTAGGTCGCGAATAGGTATTTGAAGGTTATCATATTTTCTACAAAGGTTAAGTTCTACGCGTGCCTGGCCCACCTTGCTATTGAAATTTTTACTAATGAAATTCAGAAGCCATAACAATAATCATGTTGCCAATTCTAAAGAAATCTATTTCAAGGATATTATAATTAATCGCGACAATAATGTCAATAATATTTTTATGTAACATAATAATCGCGTGGGAAGGTAACTGTTTTGTTTTCTTTCTTATTGGTAAATTGATGATAGGTATGATTTTTTCTAAATACGAGCAATTATTAACGGCGATTAGTTTGTTTTGGTTTTGTAAAAAAAATAATGTATTATTTGTAAACAGCTAATGCTGTGGGCAGTTCTTATCAGTAACATTAGTTGCGTAGCGCCTTGCGATCGTATTTAGTTTCACGACTACGTAGTTACGTCTACGTTGTAATGATCTAAATTTAAGAGAACTTTCACCAGATGTATATCTAAATATTTTAAACGCGATAAAATATACTTTTAATGACTACCCTGAATATTTTATTAACCACGGGAAGCCGGAGTCACTACTTCGAGTTAACTTTAACCTGATACAGATTAGAAAAATTACACATACGTTTGCTTTTATTGCCTTAGTATTTTGATTTTAGTTTTAAATTAATTGAACACAAACAAGACGCACTTTATGAGTCACAAATATATGTATGTGTCTTGTAACATCTTAAATTAAAGATGCGGCTAATGGAGATTAGTTTAGGGAGTTTTAGCATAATTTAAAGTACGTTAACATTTATTTGATGTCATTATTCACAAATTTTATTACCGTGGCCGCTTGTAACATTATGTTTTTAATAAGTTATCTATTGTAAGTATCATCAGTATTTAAAACGAGCCTAGTTGTAATAAGCTATTATGGATAGACTATAAATGTGAAGTTAGTGAAGTAAGTATGAATCCCACCAAAATATTTTCATGTAAAATGGTATTTTTTTTTTGTTTGATTACTATATGTTATACCTACTAGCTTGTATACCCAGCTTTCTGGGACTTCAGGAAGTACCATTAGAATGTTGATGATCAGCAGTGGAATCAGTGACGAAATCAGGGTATTTGAGATGTCAATAAATATATAGTATAGGGGCAGGCTATGCAATCAAAACTTTATATTTATGTTTGATAAGTCTGCTATTGATATCATATCGCGAGAATTTTGTTTAATCTGGTATAAGCGAAAACCAAGTTATGAGGGTTCTAAAAAACGATGAAGCCCTTCGCTTGGCTCGTATTGGCGGAGGCACTACAGTGCTCCCAGTAGTCAAAATGCCTTGCTATGTAATAGTAGATTTTATGACATACATACATACAGTTTCACGCCTGTTTTGCTTCCCCCAGATTTTGTTGTTGTTAATTAAAGACGTGTGTATACCTGCATCATAAAGTAACAAAAATAACGACATCTGCAGTCAGCAGTGATGATTACACCATGGTTGTTGTTTATTAGCCTCGCATGTGTAATTCTATTTATCACCTTAAAATAATTACACTTATAAAGTTCAAATGCAACATTATCTGTGATATATTTATTACTTTAAACACGCTCATATTCTGTGTCGCGACGACATTATAAATTGTAATCTATATATTTTTTCAATAAATATTCATGAGTGATAGGGGCATTGCGATATATTACAAGACCCATAAGTCAACGAAACGCCGCGCAGGCGCAGCTCTGGCGCCGCGCCGGCCGCGATGCGCGCGCGCCTGTCGCTCTCGTCTTCGGTATATCATCCACGGAAATGTTCTGGCCGGCATCGTCTAGCGACATGTCCACACAGTCAGACTTCGTATTTTTATGGCGCTTTCTTACTGGCTTTTATTCTGTCTACACATAATTTAACTGTCATAACTATGAAAATATTGTTTTAACGGATCATTATTTTTCATAATGTGGTTAAGTGGCGTGTCATCGTCTCGTTGAATATTTTTTATTTGAGTGTTAAACGAGAGAGGCGTTTAATAAATGTTGTCCTTTTAGATGTTTTGTAATGATATGTTTATTTAGGTTGTTAATTTGTGGTGTAAATGGCAGCGCTACCGGCTGCGGCGGGCTACTGGCGGCGCGCCCTCGCCGCGTCCGCCTTCGGCCGGCACGCGCCGCCGCCCACGCCTCGTATGTAACCAACCTTACACATTCATTTCAATAAAGTATTTGCAAAACAACACATATATTGACACATCCATGATGTGTTCGCTTAATATCCTGTCAATAGTAGTTTCTTTTTCATAAATACTTGGGGTTAAGTATAAAATAATACCTACGCGTATTATCGAGGTTTTTGCAAATTAAATCCTGCAATTATTAAGTAATCAAGTTATGTGCTGTCAAAGTTGTATATTTTTATGGGAAACATTGGATTAAATTACGTTTATGAAATAAACAAAACCATGCGGTTGCTGTGTCCATTACGGTTTAGGAATAAAATAAGTTGTAATTATGCAAACAGTTATCATGCCTTAAGATTTTTATAGACTGATCAAGCTAAATATATGTATATAATAATAGATCATATTTAACGCCAGGACGAACGTCTCTGATGGTAATTTATTTTATTACTAAACTAAACTAAATTTTCTTAAAAATACTTCAATAAATTTTAACAAAAACATCGATTTGCATTTAAAATACTATTAATTACCAATTTATTATTTTTTATTTAATAATGATTGTTATCTTTATCGTTCCGAACAGGTTGTACTAGATTTTGCAGCACATATATTAAAATAAAATGACTATACCTGCTGATACCTACCGTGATAAGACAGCTTAATATTTTATATTTAACTTTAATCAACGAGATTTTCCTTATTTATCACATTTCTTAATGCCTCAGGTCTCTTTTATAAAATTCAGGTATCAAATTTTACTGCGTTTTAATGAGCGCAATAATGAAGTTTAAAGTATTTAGAAGGCATGTGAATATATGCCTAATTTCAGACTTTATTATGTGGTGAAATCCTAATAATTTATTAATAATATGTCTCGGCATAATAATATTTGTTGAAATATCTGCAATTATCTTTGCGAGTAAGTCCCCACTTTTCAAGAAGGAAAAATAAATATTTTGTTTTATTAAATCTGTTGGACGTTTAATTAGGGTTTGTAATTGCATTTATTTAAATGTTTTCGAAACGACAATTGCTAACATGTTGTTTATAAAGGGATCGGTGGAGTGGAGTTGTGTTTCTAGAATGAATTACAGTTTTTCTGTAAAAAGAATATGATGAACATGCACGGTTGTACCTGACGCTGCCTTTATTTTCTGTTCCGAATTCATGACGGAAGAAGACGTGTTATTATCGGAGATATTATAGATGAATTTAATAAACAATATACTTAGGGCCTGTTTCGCCACCAACTGTTAAATTATTTGTCAAATAATTTCGTACTAATTTTATTCTATTTTTGAATTTATCCGGCGGTCACGAGCTGACGTGGCTAGGATAGGATAGGATAGCTGTAGATAGATAGGTACGCCATTGCGTACCTATCTATCTACAGCTATCCAGAGGTTGTGAAACAGGCCGTTAACTTTCGAATTGTATGAATAATCAAATAGAGTAGATATTACAACAAAAACTTAGTAACGTTTTATGTAGGTACGAAAATAATATAATGAAAGAAATCAATTAAACCGTTACGACATGACATGATAGTACCCTATAATTATTTTTACAGGTTTTAAGTTTTCCAAAGTTAAAAAGAGCTTTAAAAAGTTTATGTAGGTCTGTAGAGAATTACAACCAGTTAAAAGGATTAAGTTTCATTTAAAATAACTCTGAGTTTTAATTCTATCGGACTGCATTCTTAATTTCGTGATCATTTCATATAACACAGTTCAATTATAATAAATTAAATTAATAGATCATAGCGATCAGATTACTGTGATCGGTTGAAGAGTGTAAATATGATCCAATTGCTTTGGAGATTTTCACTAATAACAATAAATTTAATCTCCACCGACGTCCCTGTCCTGCGTCCATTAGGCCGAAAGTTGTTCCGTTAAGTCAGTTATGATAATTACCTGCATCTCCTTAATAAATATGATTGCGGGTACAGTTCTCGGGCTCTTATAAAAATGAATGTTTGACCCGTGCTCGGGGCTCATGAATATTTAATATTTACAAATTATTAATCCAACACTTATCCCTCATGGTTGTACGGCGCATTCCAGTTTGATAGGCGAGCGCGGCGGGCCCGGCATTGGACGCATGCGCATTATACTGATATCGATGCCGTCACACACTCTGAAGGTTTTATGAAGATTAGAAAATAGAGTGCCCTCGTCACTTCATTTGTGGCAGCGCTTCTCGCTACTTTCAAAAAGCTATCCTGACCTCACCTATCAGAACGCAATTTTGCCATATTTAATTATTTATTATTTATTCGTCTGAAATGTCGTAGTCACCTTAGTCGGCAGTTATAGGTATTGCTTGATAAGTAATTATAACATTCAGCAAAAGGGATTTTTATGACGAATGTCATTGGAAGCGCCGTGAAAAACATAATTATACCGACCTTATGAGGTGAGGTCCTTCAAAAATGTCGGGTGCATAGTACTCACAACCGGCGCGTGTGTATGACGAGATGTATGAATGTGGAGGAAGCTAAAAAATTATGCAAGAATCGAAGAAAGTTGCGGTCTCTAGTTTCTGCCTACCTTTGTGGAAAAGGCGATCCTATCCAGCTTGCTACCTTGGCGAAAGAACCATAACAAGAAAACCTTATCAGTAATATTATTGAACTCCCATTAAAACTAATGAATGTGTTGAAAGCTCCAACTTGATACTTTACGGGTTCTTGAACCAAAATTTCTTCATTATCTCGTCGAGAATATTTCTATAATGAACTCAGTCACGCGTACATAAAATTTAAATGTATAAGTAGTTACCTGCTACCGTATTAAAAATATTGATAACATATATTTTGAGAAGTCTTTAATTGCTACTAATAATGCTATCCTATGCATTTCAGATAAGCTAAGTCGGTCGGCTTTGGCATTTTAAAAGGGCTCTACGACGACTTAATTGCTGCTTCTTATGGAGAGGAATAAATCCGTGGCGGCTGTTTGCCGCGGCGTCAGCGCGTGCGCATGTTATTAGTTATTGCCTTCACATTTTTATTTTCCGATTGCGATTTTTAATGAACATACCATGTCCATATTGGTATTTTTATTGAATACACAATTTATTCCATTTAACCACGTACGATTAACGCTGTTAAGTCTTGTTATCGACGAGATTACAAGACAATCATTTGGTTTATGCCATAATAGATGGGAAAAGAATAGGCTCAGTCGTATTATGTTAAAATAGTTTTTTGTGCGACGCGGCGCGGGCGCAAGGTAGTCCGATTGTCGGACAGACAGTGAAGCGGCCGAGCCTTTGTGTTTCTAGAGCGAATGAAGCCTCCGCGTCGCATCGTCTCGTCAACCCGCACCCTATCGACTGAATGACGGGCCGATTGTTCCATCGACTTAACATATCAATTATGTAGAACATAAAGCTAGATAGGCGGCTGAGCGACGTGAATAAAATAATTAACTGATTGGTGTTTGTATAATTCATCAAGTGGACGTGCGTCGTGATCGTCGGGCCACTTAGTGGTGTGTTATCAGATACCCCTGGTCACTATCTGGTACGTGGTGGCTGACAATGGAGCTGTAAATGCACTCCGCTATTGTGTGAGGCTTTTGAGAACGCACAACGTTTATCTGCTCATGTCGATATAAAGAGTATTATGACGGCCGCCCAGTGGAGATGTTGTCGCTAGCTGAACGCACGATTTTATTAGCTACTTACATAATATCTTTATTCTTTTGTACCGAAACATTTGTAGAAATTACGACAGCTTGTCCCATGAAGTAATTAAGGATCATTAAGATCACTACAACGATTTAAAAAATATACATTATTGTGTGTACTTAGTTTGACATAGTCAGTTTGTACAACAGTTTTCTCTTGAGCAGACTAGAATTTGCTTGTGCAGTTTGGAAGCCCGATTTTAAATGTCATATCGACCGAATCGAAAAGGTCCAAAAGAAATTTATTAAAACACTTGACTATAGAACTGGCCGTACTTAAAACTCTTTAAAATATCATAAATTGAAATCATTGGAATCGCGTCGTGACTGCGTAGATTCTGTTCTACTTTATAAAATTATTTACAACCCTTGTGATGCCCCTTCATTACTCCATAATAATTTCCTTAGAGTGCCTCGTGTACGTGTACGTCAATGTCGTAAAAAAGATTTATTTTACATCCCCAGCAGCAGGACATGTTATTCTAGGAATATTTTTTTGATGCGTGCCTGTAGACTTTTTAATGATAGTGACAAATTAATTGATATAGATTTATTCTGTTGTACAATTACATCTCTAAAGAAAGCCTTTATGTAATATAAGAAAGATAAAAACAAAATAATGTGATAGAAAAAAAAAATGTTATAAGATAAGATTTAAAAGAACAGTGTAACTTAACTTCTGCGTGACTTATTTGTTGTTTGTCAAAGTGTATTGTGATTAGTTCTGTTTACTTAGGTTCATCTGTAATGTTTTAATTATTTATGGAAACTATAGGTCTTTTTGTGTTATTTGTTCTAGATTATTATTTTGTGAATGACTGTTTGTTTCTTTCCTAATAAAAAAAACAAAACATAGTTATGGCTAGGTAATATTTCCTTCCCTACTCATGTAATATTTACCCTTGAATTGAATATTCTCAACTATCTGGGTACCTTTCATGCTCCAAAAAGAAGGTTGTTTTAGATTACATGATGATACTTTACACAGTATTATGTCTACAGGGATAGCTATCTTTTAAAATTGCAAAAGCATTCTGTTTTGGGAGGGTTGGGGCAAAATTTTGACCTATGTTGTTTACCATGTATATTTTCTATCCGTCATGTTATTATATTAATGAATGTCCGTTCAAGCTTCCATCATGAGATCCGTCGATTGTTACTTTATTTTGTGGTTTTGGTTGGTCTAATGGTTTTTGTATTTGTTATCGAAACCTTTATGGGTTGCAAATTAATGTAATAACAATTACATAGTCATTCCTACTCAGTATACGAGTATGTAACTGATAGTCTGACAAGTACTTGGCGACTGATAGAGCGCACAACGTTTGTTCAATGTTCTGTGTCCCTGCGGCGCTGCAGCGGTACTAGCGCCATCATTTATGTCTACTGACGGAAATTAAAGAGAAACGAATAAAAATGTCCCGGCTAATGACGGCCGCGGACCTCTTGTGGCGTATGTGTAATATTTTGCCTCGGGGACGCGCCGTGCGCCGCGCCCGGCCTCGACTAAATAATTTTAATTACATGTTATTGATAAATATTCTCTCCCGAAGCGCTCGGATCTGTCGATAACGCCGTACAATTAGGCGGTGAACTTTGACACTACGATTTGTTGTGGGAACGGCGAAATTGGATCCCCGAGGCGTGGAAACGCAGCCACAGAGAGCGCGCTCCACTTTGTCAAGACGTTTATTTAACTTGTATTTCGATCGGACAAAATGGCATAAATAACGGATATCTTTATAGATATCGATGAAAATAATAATAAAAATGTCTACTAAAGTATCAAATAATTTATGTGATACAAAGCAGTTTAAAAGTTTACGATGTCAGATGATGAATTTAAAGGTAAAACAATAACAAAACACAACCATAAGCAACTTTATAAGCGGCTATAAAATGGGTACCGGTCTACGACTTAAGTCTTAACTAAACACATGAATATTGTTCGAGGGACACCGGCCACTCGCATAATAATCATGATTTGCCCAGCACGACTCTTTAAGTTATTACGCGAAAGATTGAACGAAAATTACCTGTCCCGGAATAAAGCCGTAAAAATTGGCTGTATAATGGTTTCTTGCGCAATGAGTGCGATTAAAAGGTTGGTGCACCGAGTCAGCGGGACAGAGGCGACAGGCTGGCCGGGATTGGGGAGAGAGCCGATGTATGGAGTCGCGTCATGTTGGTGAGAGTGTGCCATAACTCGCGCGTCGGGTGGCCGCGCCGACGCCGACGAAAAGCTTTTGTTGCTATGAATATTTACTAGTCCTGCCTGGAGACACGCCCCAGTCTTGTGAGCACCCTGTCCTGAATTCCTAATACTATATCACTGGGAAGATACGGAGAAATATTGCTGCGACGACTAATGAATTCCAGATTTAGGTTCTGATTAAACTAGGCTGATAGCAATTCTACTCGCATTATCTTCAAAACGAAAGAAATTTGCGAAGTTTCTTGTAGACGTTTGCGTTTTCCAATCTCTGAGGTGCGTTTAAAAACAGCAGCAGCATTTCAGCAGCCGCGCTTGAGACTACTGGACCGATGAGAAAGTGAGTTAAACCAGTGAATTATATTATACAGTTGATAACTTGACATATAATATCAGGTCTGTGTTCCCCTAATGGCTTATCATGGGCAGAGGTGTACACTCACAGTTCACCGATATGTTTAGTCTCATGTAATCTACAAATCCAAATCTGAATGGACCCGGGAAATGACCACAGAGTAGCAGTTGCGCTTACGAGCACTAGACCAATGAGCGAGTTATAGCAGTAATGTCATTATAATCGATGAGTAACCTTAAGCGATTCAAAATGTCAGGGCCCACCGATCCGATATGAAAGTTCATCACACCGGGTTCATTATGGTACGTAATAACGACGCAGATGACTATATCAATCTCTTAAACGGTTTTCCATTATCATACGAGATTACCTTCTTAGGATCGCACAAAACTGGAATGAAATTATTCATTGAAAAACATAGTTTACGCGTGGGAACATAGCTAAGCGACTAAACAACAGGAACATAGCACTCTTTATGTAATTACTGAGATAAACGTTTTGGAGTACATTATTACGGGAGCGTAATAAAATTTCCGTTGAATTACGGTTGCATTTTGGGATTTGCTGTTGAAATCTGGATCGTTCGTTATTAGTCATACAAGTTTTAGGAAAACATTCTTAATATTGATTCACTCGTGGATAGGAAATTCGACCATAATAGGCTGTACTTGCCATTTCTTATACTTACTTACTTATAATTTCTTCTATAAAAATAATCGTATGGAAACATTAAAGTATGCTAAAATTTAAAAACCTTGTCTTAGACTATGACTAGCATTGCATCCATCCTAAATGTCTTTTAGTGAGGTACCGATAAGCACTTAAATTGGTACAATGGAAATGCACAATCTCGACATTTGGTAGGTGAGTGTCCAATCAAAACGTTATTTGTCATGCATCCGAGTCATTGTGAAGTGTTTGTCGGTGGCATGCACAGAATTAAAGGCGATGTGCTTCTGAATGTCGATTTAATTGCCAGATAAGTCGACTACTCGCGCAACACTATTGAAAGATAATGGCTTAAGATGTTATGTAGCTTATTCGAGATTCAAGATTGCGTACCCACTATTTGTTGCTTTAATATTATTTGTATGATACATTAATAGTTTATTATAGGAATTATTGTAAGATAGTTTACAAATAAAGTTAAGTGAAGAAATCATTTTATAATAATTATGTTCAGACGAAGCTTTAGAGATATTTTCGAAAATTTCAGCAGTGCCCATAACCTGTCCTTGGGTCGACTATGACAATAATGTACTCACATAATAATTGATCAATGTGTAAGTTTTAAGTTTGGGTATTAAAACTTTTGTTGTGCACTTATCTTTATTCGCACTTATCTTTTTCCCATTCACTGCAACATTCAGTCACCACTTTTTCACCTAATAAGTATGAGATATTTCAATTCAAATAAAGGCTCAACATAAATTCAAATGATTTAGCACGTCACTGCAGTTGAAAACAAAGCCGATATGCCATAATTCAACAGTCATATCTATTGTTTTTTAGCTTTCGTTGGTAAGCCAACACAATTCTATCGGGTGTTATCTTTGCATATCTGAGACAGTTGTTGTTCCAATAAGCAATAATCCACGCGAATGATAAATTCAAATGGTTAGCTACTCGAGTGGGCGCCTAAACACTACAAGGGCTCATAAACCGACGGGTATGGTAATACACAGGCACTGTGACTACTCACTATGTTATATCCTGCGACTTGCATCAACAGTTGGTACGAGCTGCCTGAAAGTAGTTCGCTGAACAACAACATGCGCTCTCAATCCATTTGGAATGTAGGTGTTGATTACAGCAGATTGTATTTCTGCCAATTTTCAAACGGACGCGCGATTTTTAAAATTGTGCTACAACTGATTTTAATTAAGAAACAAATAAAAAAAAATTAAAAGGTAGCAAGAAGGTAACATTTTGCCGGTTACCTCATATATTTTTAGTTTTTGGTCTCCTTTAGTATCATGGATGGGAGACATTCGGAATGCTAAAACTCTAGTCTTTATAAAGCAAAAGTGTACGAGATTTGAATACTGACTATTCAAATGACATCAAACGGCAACGTTTACGTTTAGAACCAACGTTGTCGACATCTGACAACCCGGGGACTTGCCGTCGTATATAGCAGATTACGAGACAGAATCGAGGCACATTTCGTCACGGATCTGCTGATATTTCAACAGGACAGTAAATCCGCACGAGGCAACGACAGGCCGGCGGATAAATCACGCGAGTGGGCGGTTGCGCGCGCGCCGACTCCCGCCACTGTTCCCGCTAAATAACTGCTACCGTTTACCTGCCTCTGATCATCTGATATTTGATTTAATGTTGCTTCCAGCAATACACAGCGTGAACTTAAGACTGCGATATACGCCGTTGACCTTGCTCGAGTGGGCGTTCCCGATGAATAACACCGCGCGCGCTGCCGCACCCCCTGGCACTGACTACGCGTTGCACTCACAGATTGACTGGGCGCCCGACTGCCGTTTAGACTAGGGTTGTCTACATTTTTCGGCCGATTGAATAAATAATTTTAAATATTATCGTTTTTTATACGGAATAATAAAAAGGTTTGTTTGCTTGTTATTATTATCAGTGTTAGACTTTCAGATAATATATGATATCAATTGACAGTTTAAAGGCATGGCATAAAATGTTTTGGAGTTCTTTAAAAAAACACTTGTATTGAATTTATAATACCTCTACTGATAGAAATGTTTTCGTTGAATAATATTTTTTCTATAAGAAATTTAGATATGATACTGAAGGAACCTTTTGCTTATTATTTATTTACTGCACGGAAAACTTACAGTTAATTAAAAGCTAAGTAGCAGCAACTTGGTCAGCTGATAGCCGATAACAAGTTTTTGCTTATAGATATATTTTGTTTTTTCTAACTAATTAGAAAAAACAAAATGTGTAGACAAAAAACAAGCAAGTACCTACTATTAACAGATTTTGTAATAATAACATTCTTAATTATTTACTTAAAATTATTTTTTACGTTTAACTCGCAAATCGCGAGACCTACCCCTCTTGTCGAATCTTGCCTAAAACTTCAGTTCAGTGCGGGACCAGACACTAAGCTGAATGGATCTGCGACACTTTTTTTTGTAAATCGAAGTACTTACATACTCGTACTTTCGTAATACTTGCATCGATTTTTAGTAATCATATAATGGGGTTATTTTTGTGTGTCTGTGTACATAATAATATTTCATATTAGCGTGTATTGGTGTACATAAATTATTTAAATATACTTAGTCGTTAATGTAATTGTAATAAAGTAATTCTGTGCGTTATAATTATGATTATTTATATTATCAAAATGGATGACAAAAGAAAATGTAAAAAACATAATTCGAAATTAAAGACTCAAGAGGACAATACAAAGGGTAAAATGGTAAATGGGTACGTTTCTAATCTATATATTTTTAAGATTTGATAACAATAGGCATAACCCAAATGGCTAACTCATATAGTGCGCGTAGACCATACTTCTTATATTTATACACTTGCCTATAGTTACAGTAAATCTAATTTACCTAGCTATCTGTCAATATTGCCGGAGGCCGTAGGTACCGCTGGCATCGCGTGCCCCGTGGAGGTATATTATAATGTATAAAGGATATTTTTTATACAATGCGCAATTTTTTTCAAAATAAATATCAATTTCATAATCAACACCCCTAGAAACCTCGAAATTGATACCCATGTCATATTAATGAAAAAATAATAATATCCGCCATCTTGGATTTCAAAATAAATGGCAATTTTGTAATCAACACGCCAAGAAACCTCGAAATTGATACCCATGTCACAGTTATGAAAAAATAATGTTCGCCATCTTGGATTTCAAAGTAAAGGGCAATTTTGTAATTAGCACACCAAGAAACCTCGAAATTGATACCCATGTCACATTTATGAAAAAAAAATGTCCGCCATCTTGGATTTCAAAATAAATGGCAATTTCATAATCAACACCCCAAGAAACCTCGAAATTGAAACCCATGTCACATTTATGAAAAAAAAATGTCCGCCATCTTGGATTTCAAAATAAATGGCAATTTCATAATCAACACCCCAAGAAACCTCGAAATTGATACCCATGTCATATTAATAGAAAAATAATAATGTCCGCCATCTTGAATTTCAAAATAAATGGCAATTTCATAATCAACACCCCAAGAAACCTCGAAATTGATACCCATGTCACATTTATGAAAAAAAAATGTCCGCCATCTTGGATTTCAAAATAAATGGCAATTTCATAATCAACACCCCAAGAAACCTCGAAATTGATACCCATGTCATATTAATAGAAAAATAATAATGTCCGCCATCTTGAATTTCAAAATAAATGGCAATTTCATAATCAACACCCCAAGAAACCTCGAAATTGATACCCATGTCATATTAATGAAAAAATAATAATGTCCGCCATCTTGGATTTCAAAATAAATGGCAATTTCGTAATCAACACACCAAGAAACCTTGAAATTGATACCCATGTCACAGTTTTGGAAAAAAAATGTCCGCCATCTTGGATTTCAAAATAAATGTCAATTTCGTAATCAACACCTCAAGAAACCTCGAAATTGATACCCATGTCAATTATGACAAAAAAAATGATGTCCACCATCTTGGATTTCAAAACAAATGGCAATTTCGTAATCAACACCCCAAAAAACCTCGAAATTGATACCCATATCATTTAATGAAAAAAATAAGTAGGTTCGCCATCTTGAATTTAATTTAAAAATTATTTTATATTACCTATAAAGTTAAAATCAATAGGTACCTATAATTTAAAAAATAATTGCATATTAACACGCAAGGTAACATTGTACTTGAACTTAGTTAAAAATTAAAATAGTATCCCGAGCTGCTAAAATTTTGTTTTGTAGCTAGCACCGTGCTCACCCTATCAAAACATTGTAAGATTTACACACACTGATAAACCCTTTATACTACTACTAATACACAAAAGTATCGAGTATGTAGCTCCATTTTGCGGAAAAAAGTGGCACAGGTCCGTTCAGCACGGCGCCTCGTCCCGCACTAAAGTATTGGGCGACAGAGGGGCTGCTCAGGGAACTTGCGAGTATCGATTACGTAAAAAAATCATATAAAATAATTAAAAAAGTTTTTCAAAAAAGTGAGCCGAGAGTACTCTCGGCATAGTACTATTTAATATTCTGATGGATTAAAAAAAATCCTACAGTTCATAGTTTAAAAGAAAAAAGGTTGTAACGAAGAAAACGGAGGCTACTTTGGTCATTTATTTTTAATACTTCAAATGTTTTTTTAAAAATTCTGGCCCGAGACGCACTTGCTCTGTATCGTGTAGATTAACATATATTTTTTTTGGATTTTTTCCGATAAAGATTAGGGAGAAAAAACGTTTTAATGTACCCCCAAAACGCGCAATCCACGTACGTCGCCGCCTTAAGTAGATATCATAAATGTTCTTGCAGGCTCCATTCCCTTGTCTATCGTGTTCCCCGTTAGAAATTAAAGATAATTTCATTTATTTTCTTTAGTTTTTACTAGTATTAAGCTTAAATTATTTTCTGGGTCTAAATTACTGAAAGTTATGTTAAATGATTTATATTCTGTGTCAAAATTGTTTTGACCAAAATTGTTTCGTTTTGGTACGGAAACAGCATGTAAATTAATTATTAATAGTAATTTAATTGAGACAGTTACTTAACATTTATTTTCAAACGATAAGTTCTACAAGCACCACAGAACATAAAAATCCAAACGAACGATAAAAAGTAATAACATAACGAACAGAGCTAGATTTTTAAGAGAACAATCTTGTAATTACAAGTAATATTGCGTGAGGTAATAATGTTTTAGTACGAATTAGGCTGACGAAGAGATACCCTCAATTAGTTGAACTATAAACCGTTTTACAGCCACTGTTAGGCGAGGCTTAATGCCAATGTGGTGATTACACTCGTTATGCATATTTCTGTCATGCTACTAAAACTGTAACGCCACTAATAAATCTTTAATCTTGGCGTATAAGACGTTTACAATATTAATTTGTACACATATACATAAAAGTGAAGTGCAGAGAGGTAGAAAAAGGCAAGGATTACTTAGCTTTCTTGAAAATGTGGGATTGCTAGCTATACGTATTTATGTGTAAATTTTGTTATGTTTGTTTACAAATAAACATGTACAACCTACATACGAGCGACACCACAGGCATAAGCTTGTAAACAGTGCTGGCTATACAATGATCAATTTAATCTAATCGCTGTCATTACGCAAGGCGTGCCTCCGCTTAAGTCGCATTTTGTTAATAAAAACTAAAATTACATGTCGTGGCTCACAAATTGCTCGTTTCTGTGTAGAAAATTAGCGGTAAGTGAACGACTCAATCTACGTACAGATTATTAAGGATATTTACTTACAGATAACTTAATAAGCAAGATTTAGCACTTTACCTGGATTTTATTTTACTACCCATAACAGTCTTTTAATGATTTCTGGACGTTTACACTTTAAATACCATTTTTATCGAGTACACCGTAATAAATTAAAATTGGTCTATTAATAGTTTTCGCAATGACATCAGCAGCAGCCACAAAGGGCCATAAAGATTTTTTTATTTGTAAGTACCTAATGGGGCTTTATAGTACCGGTACCTAATATGATAATTTTTATCATCCATATTATAGTAAAATCTTCGCTTGGAAGCCAGAGATTTAAACTTAGAACAGAAGTGAAACATAGTTGTACGGAAAAAAAATTAAAGTGGCAACAAAGATCTTACTATTATTTGAATGTTAAAATATGTCCCAATTGCAGGACACAATTTTCTTTACGGGATCCGTTTACAACATTGGAGAAGTTAACAAATATCCTAACGGTGCTTCAAATTTCTAATGACATTCACATTCATCTGCTTACGAGTCGTCAGTTAATCGCTACGAAGTCCTCTACGAAGCTCTACGAAGTTATTGTTCGGTAAATGTATTTCGTTGTAACATGAAAAGTTTAACCAATAATATTATTTAATATAGCTTCCCGCTAGCGGATTCGCCCGCGTGGTCTTATAATATTTTCCCCCGTTTTTGCAACATTTTTCATTATTACTCCGCTCCTATTAGTCGTAGCGTGATGATATATAGCCTATAGCCTTCCCCGATAAATGGGCTATCTAACGTGGAAAGAATTTTTCAAATCGGTCCAGTACTTTTTGAGTTTATTCGTTACATACAAAAATACAAATCTTTCCTCTTTATAATATTAGTATAGATATTTATTTTATTTATAGTTAATTCAAACGGCAAAAACACGAATTATTTATTATTAACATTAATATTAACATAGAAATGGAAATATTGGACATATAATAACAACTTAAGATCAACATGGAACAGTAGACACCCTTGCGTACGTTTCCTCACAGAACACTAAACATACACGGATTATTATTTTCCATTCACCCGCAAACACATCACATTGAAGATTAGTTGACAACACTGTAATGTATGGTGCGTATCCTCTATTGCTTGGTATGTTTACATGGTGTTGCATTCGAGTATGTGTTGATTATAAAGGAGAGTGCGCATAGAGTAGCGTGCACGGCCGTAGCGCGTTCCCTATAAATCAGCGGCGCCGGCGCACGCTGCTCGCCGATTAATCGCAGCCCAGCTCTACACAAATCAAAATGTAAATGGATATAGTATGTTAAGTGCGCCGTGCCTAGTAATAATGATGTTAGCATTAGGCATATTAATTGGCTGGATAGGCGCTATCTCTCTGCTATGGGCAACCGCGCACGCCATTCGGGCTCTTTAAGCCATTTCAGAATACAACTGCGCGCAATTGAAATACTTGTACGTAAGCGACATAACAATGTTTGTTTCTTTTTTACACAATCCATTTAAAACGATTTCGTATTTTTCAAAGGCAGTTACGAAGTCGTAAATACTGTTGCTTTATAAACAGCGTATAAAATTTAATTATGCATTATTAATGACACCAACAAAATGAAACAGAATAAAACTCTTACAACCTCAACGACTAACATCGAGTCGAGTTCAAAAAGGCCGCTTCCTAAATACGGTATTATGCTGTATTAAGAGCGTTGTTACCGCGGAATCATTAAGGCTCGAGAGCTTATTGAAATGAGGAACCGGATCCCTAATGAAGGCTGCAAAATCAAATCGGCATCGATTTTCAGTCGATACAACCTTTATTATGCATTTAGTGTCGGGGAGAGACATCGGCGCGCGCGACCGCCGCGCTTTGCCCGCGCATGCGACGTGGCTATGCGCACTCTGCACGCCGCTGTGCGAGCGGAGCGCCACTAACGAACCCACCCAGATACAATTTAATTGAATTACGTTTGATCCTTTGCAGCAACAATGAACTTGACATTTAAAGGGTTAGTCAGTGAAAATGATTTAGTATTGTGCAATATATTAATCCGTACAATATCAGCTTCATTGCCTGGTGAACGGTGTGGAACGAGAGACTGTTCATTATAAAAATATTGATTCATGTTTTCCCGGTTCTTAAATTAACGTATCCAATCAAATACAGCTGATATTATGCCTAACGTGCAGCAATAAAGCTGGCAAGTAATTTTAAATCAACTACAAATAAGTATAGTTTAACATAAAGATTAAGTTTTAACATTTGGGCGCTTGCATGAGAAAATATTTCAAACCAATTATGCGTAGGCAATTGAGTGGAACGATAAACAACTCTATTATTGACATTATGAGTTCGCAGACGGACGAGTATTCTTTCAGAACATAAATGTTAAAAACAATAATTTTGTAATATTTGTAAACAAGATGTTGTTATTTTGTCTACAGCTTATTATTAGTAGCCTGATCAAACAGCCGGTGTTGCTACACTTGTGATTAAATGATTATTTGTTAAATGCAATAACTTTAATAGCTATATTTTATAGCATGATGCGTGGGAATAAATGTATAAAAGTAAGTTTGTAATTTTTATTACACGTTATTACTATAGCGAGCATATTTACAGTTCTGATTTTAACTGTTTGACTTGCTTAAGATGAGGCGTTCTATGGAAAACGGATCCTTATACATTATTTGAAGTATTCAATTTAATATTTGATTAAACGATTGACCTAAGGCAGTGCACACGGACGATACGTAACTGACAACAAAAGAATAGTTACAAGCGTGGTTATCAAGAGACATACTCGTAAGTGCAGCCGCCACCAGACAACTGGCTTTCGGAGCCAGTTGTCTAGCACAGCTATTAAACTAATCGTGGTGATAACTCACGTAATGTGTACCTTACCTTATAATTTCAGCGATTTTTATTAATAATGTTTGGACTTCCTATTGACTTTTTATAGACTGCTTATTATAGACTGTCAAAGATTTTATCCGATGATCACTTATCATTATGGATAAGTGTCTTGATTGAGTGTGTATCTAATCATTTATAGTCATAAAAATGAAAGTTACTAATTAAGCGTGTCTTAACAAATATTTCTTTAAGTGTTAATTGAAGGCATAGGTTATGAGGAAATTAGTTGGTAACAGAGGTGGAATGAGTCGTCAATCATTATGAATTACTTATTATTCGATGGACATGCAACCTTCTCCCAACGGGGAAGTACGAGACAGTTCCAAAGGATAATTAGTTAAGACTTGACAATTACCTATCTTATTAAATTTTTCACCAAGGCTGTCCACCTAACAGTGTTACCTGCGTTGACCTCGTTTTCCCAATTCAGTGGGAATTTTCCTAAATCCTTTCTTACTTATCGAATGTCTCCAAACCTTGAGAGGAAACTAAGTACCAGCTTTCAAGTTTTTAGGCTGTAAGTATAGATTCTGAGATTTTATTATTGCTCAGTGATTGTAGTGGTATTTCGTTATTATCTACATAGAATGAACAAAACTTCTTACTGTTTAGTAAACTAAATGCTAGTCACAGAGATTATTATCGAGACCTTAATAATACAGCATCTCTGTGAGGCCTCTGTAAATAATATTGCCTCACAGAGATGCTGTATAAAGGTGTAGGCACAAAACCTATGTGAGTATCGGTGAGTGTTGCATGATCTATGTTGAGACAATGTTGTAGATGCGAGCTGATAACAGTGCTGCTGGATATACATCGTCGTGTACGGTTAATTGATCACTTAATTATTTTGCGTGTCCGTATAAAAGTTTCCAATTAAACTCTACTATTATTTTAATAGATAATTAAGGAATGCTCGTTTAATTAATTGCAGGTAACTTTTTAGAATTGAAATGGAGGTAGGTAATTTACTTTATTCAAATGAGATGTGTCGGTAAAGTGGTTTTAGTTGTGTGCTATTATTATTTTCTTGTGCTTTATTGGAGTTTCATGTTCGTTAAGTGCGGGCGTGGTGTTGATAGCTTATTTAAATTAACTTTAAAGGGTTCGTTTTGAATAAAGCGTATGCTTGATTTATATCGGAATGTTGCGAAGAACATGAGACTTTGATGGTATCGGTAGATTTTGTCGCCAGGAAATGACGGTGAAGGCGGCGGACGCTTGATGTGGTTTTATTGTTGCGCGCGCGCCTGCGCGCCCGTGTTCTATCGCCGATACGATGCGCGCGCGCCGCCACTGCCCTCACCTTAGAAAAGCGATATTTTAGCGACAGCCTACATGATTAATTTATGGCTTCGAACCAATATTCTTGAACATAAATCCGATTAAACGTGAAGATAAGATGATTTATACAATTGTCATCCCAAAGGATCAATTCTGTGCATGTATCCTTACTTTCATAATATGAGCATGCACTTATATTATCGTAGTAGAAGATATTTATCGCTTAATCGAGTTAAACATTAAAGCGCATAAGTATTTTCTAAGTTACTCGAACGTTATAAGTTAAATAAAAAATTGCATCGATATAGTATCGTAAAGCAGTGTATTTATTACACTGTCGGTTTTACTGGGTGCTCTATTTATAAACTACCAGTTTAGATTTAAGTAAGTAAACTAAAGTAGTCGGAATACTTTAGTGTTATAAGCTATTTGCATCGGTCCTTATGAGGCAGTCGGTCGGGCCCGGGGTACCAGCGGGCGACCCATGTTTTATGTGTTTTTAGTTTTAACTACAACATTATGTATCTACATAATATATACACAATAGGTATTATAATACGAACCAAGATCTTTAAACGACCAGGTATCGAGCTTTAAACTTGTGCTCACCGTGCAAAGCTCGATACCTGAATCGATCTAGAAAAAAAACAACACCTTAAAAATGGCATTAATGAAGATGGAACCTGTGCCTGTCTGTTTCCTTTGCTTTTCTTGGATACATTAAAAGGTTATCCGTGGATAATTTTTCGTCTTCATTACATTACAGTTTTAAGCCAAAAATGTTTGCCCCTAAGTGAATTTCCACAACTTTTTTTATATGGGTTGCCAAATATTACAACTTAACCAAAAGATATAAAAATACGAGCTTACACCTTTCTCTGTCTATTATTATTAAGCAAGAAGCGTTCTATTTTCAGTTAACTTTCTATCCACTTCGTATTATTGATTTAACTCTACTTGACGATCTATTAATAGCTAATAATATTCATGAACTTTTTAATTAAGATCTATTAATAGATAACGTTAAATTATTAAATGTATCCATAAGGTCTTCATCACAATTGTGTAACTCGCCAAGCCCTGAGCCTCAACGATCTGGTGTCCCATTAATTTTTGTTTAATTTGTAATTTTCCCAGTAATTAAGACCAGCCTCATCTGTTTAATGCAAATGAACCTATTCTCGATCATTAGTCTGTACACGTTCTACTAACGTTACTTTTGGTTAATTAATCCCGAGATCTAACGCTACGAGGCCCGATACTGATTATTATTCACACGCAACTAAAGACATCGAACAAAATGCACTGTAATTGTGAAAATAATCAATGCGGTCACAATCACAAACGAGAGTCGCTCTACGTAAATACATTCTACCTTTTTATAGATCTGGGTGTCCCAAGTAGTAAGTTTAACGTTATAATAGCGTTCATGTACTTACACGTTTTGTACATTGCAATGTTTGTTGGAAGATTTTGGACCAACAAGTGTTATCTTATTATACCCGTATACTTATGCAAATTTACATTTTGTTGTTAATAGGATCGATACTTTAGTAGGTACTTCAGCAATTGAATATGGAATTGGTTATCTGAAAAGGTACTGTTTTTAATCAAATTTAATTCTCGGTACTTATATTAAGTCACTGTAAACAAGTTTTTTCTTATTTATTTTACTAAGGTGTTTGGCTGTTCACATGTTTGGTTTTTTCGGTCACTTTTACCAATCTTTCTCTGATATCTAAAACGTTGTCTCGAATATTGACTAGCATGTCTGTCACCTTGTAGATTAGTCCTTTCCCCGTTAACGAGTGTTCATTTTTGTAGCAGATCACGCGCACGCCACCCGCCTTCTCGACACTATCAATAAAAAGTTTCTAACTCAATTTATCTTATCGCACGGTAGTATCGTGAGTAGTTTCTACAATGAACGACGTGCCGATATCAACCAATTTCTAATCAGAATGATCCACCTTGTTAATTAGGTTCTGCGTTGTGAAACGCATCTAACACCTCGTAATTTAAGGTTCAATATGGCGTGAGCGATGTGTGACATTTATTTTTAATTTAATAACTTAATACGTGGCACTATTCCGTTCCTATATGTATTATAGGGAGGCAGTGGTGCGCACGCTATCGGCTCACCGATAACTTCGTCTGCGCTGTCCATGTGCACCCAATCAAAGTACTTCATTAAAATCTTATCGACGTTAGATAAATCACCTAACGACTGCGATCGATTATTTGGATAATTAATGGTGGTTTCATAAATATGTTGGATTCTTGTTCCCGTGGCACTGGTTTAGATGAACTTGCGCCTTAGGGGAGCATTGTGTCGCCGGCCTCGATATTATGCTGAGGCGACTCGATTCGAACGAGACGGCTTGAAGGCTATTTGAATCATTACAATGTGATTTCTAACAGTACCTACAACATTATGTACCTATTGTATAAATAGATAGTACGTGTAGTAGGTTCCGATGGCTCCTGACGTTGTTCATTCAATTCATTTGCTATGATTCGTTGAAAAGGATTCAAAAGGATGAATACGGATATGCCGAAAGATACCCAGGAACAGGATATAAAGGGATGGATATTCAGTAAGGTAAACGTCCCTATTTCCGGCAGTGTCCCAGTACCCGGTAACCAGTCAGTTTTTTTTGTTTTCTACCTTCCTATCAATAACAAATTAAATTTTGTAAGCAGTAACACATTCTTGCTAATATTTTGTACCGTTATAATAGGAAAACTGACCAAAAAGTTTAATGGTAGCAAAACTGTGCAACAACAAAAGTGTGCTCTGCGAAAATATTTAAAAAATTCTAAGTTTTGTCCCTGAACTATGAGATCACCCCTTCGTATTGTTGAGCTTGCCATGCTGCTACGGATGACCATACGGTAAAGGGGTTAATTTATTAAAATATTTAAGTAAACTATATATCGATATAACCTATAAAATTAGATGAATCTAATTGAAAAGTATTTATTTTTGCATTTCACATCTATTGGTACACACTAATCCCGACCTGACCTAATACCCGGCATTTTTTGCCGGATATTGGTGCACACAATGACCATTGTACCGATACCCGTTATTGTATCCTTATTGCCTTGGAATAAGTCTCATTTTCCTTTGATACTGGGGTATAAAGATCTGCCGGGTAATACAACGTAGATTTAACAGTTGCATAATGATTCTTAGTACCTTAAATTAAGACTTATTTTCCTTTGATTTCATTTTAAAACTGTACTTTATTTTAAAACCATGTGGATTTAATTTGTTTGTTAGTTTTTCTGTATTATTTCTAATCGATTACGACTATTACAACTATATTCCATGTACTTGCCACGCCAGGCGGCATACCACTGTACACTGTACCTTTCGTACAAGGTAGTGCTACAAACTGTCATTTTAAAATGGGGGTATTTTAATAAAGACTGAAGGTCGTCTTTGAGGGGCTTGTGGCTAACTTATAACTACGCTGATCAACCGATAAGCTACGCTTGCCACGGTCAGTTCATGGATGGGTGACCATTCTTAACACATCGAAACCCCTCCGTGCCTCGTGAGAGCACGTAAAGCCGAACACCTATAAGTACTCACTCCAGAGAGCGGGGAAACAGCGACGCGAACTAGAGAAAGGATGCTACAAGAAGCGGCTGGACTTAATCTTTGTCTTCTCAATCAGGGATCTGTCGCAACATGCGTCCGATGGCAAGGGGATTCGATTTATCATGGGCGAGACCTAATGCTTTAGTGCCTGGGTGGAAAGTAGCGTAGGAGGTGGTCACATTATCCAACTACCGTTATCATTTTCGATGTCCTGATCCAGTCCTGATCAATTGAAACAAGAGACCCTGCAATGCCACTCGTCGCAGCTGCCTTTGTCGCTGCGTGGCCAACAGAATCGAACACCGAATATATCCTGCCCGATCCGGAAGTGGACGCAGCCTGGTATAGGGAGTGATGCAATACATCGATGCTTAGGGTAAGGTGCGCAAAGTTTCGGTCAGTGTATCGGTGGTCAGAAGACACAGCTGAGACAAGTATGCTTAAGGTCTTGATGGCGGGCGGTATTCGCGCACCCGACGTCGAGCTACAACCGACGAGATAAACCTGACTTATGTGGCATACTGGGCAGCCACAAAGATGCTCCAAAAGGACATTGCAGAAGCTAGGTCTCGACCTTGGTTAGATCTTGTTGAGGGACTGGACTGAATCCGTGGGGGAAATCATATAAAGTGGTCATGGGCAAACTGCGTCCTTGAGTCCTCCCACTTACAGAAACCCTTGACCCGGACTTGTTGGGCAGACTTGTTAATACGTTCTTTCTAACAGTTCAGTAAGGTCACCCATTACCCTTAAAATCCGCGTCAGACTGGTTTAACGAGCTGGAAATGGAGCTGGACTGAACTGTAAGCGGCCCGAGGGTCCGCAACGCAGTGCTAGGCCCTGATGGAATTCCAGGTCGGGCATGGTTGCCGGTTGTGTTTGTTCTGAACCTAGGTTATGTAGATAGTAAATAACCGCTACACGGTTATTGATAAGCTTCCTTCATCATAGTATGTTCCACTCCAGCTAAAAATAAAAAAGAAGGCCTCGTATCGTCCCATATGCCTGCTTGATGAGGCGTACAAACGGCATTTGAGAGAATTGTTGCAGGGCGCCTTGTCAGGCATCTGTCACGCATCGGCCCAGACCTAGCTGTACGGATTCCAGCAGCGGCGCTCTACGGTGAACAACTGGTCACCATCTTACGCGTTCGCTTGCTGTCTGAACAGACAGTGTCTCGGAGTGGAGTAGCGTCAGCGTAAGTTTTGACATCGTCAAGTGGCGTCATCGTCACAAAGGCAAAGCACAGCAGGACCACCGGTGCGTTCATCAGAGAACCCGGAGCCCCCTCCATAGTTGACCGTGTGTTTTTAGTCGGTCTCTTCTTCTTCTATTTAAGAAGAATTTTTTTACGTCGCGACTTTCAGTTTCTCTTTTATCTGTGTTATGTAGCTCATTCTTGGCCTACCCCTTCCTCTGCTTCCCTCTGTCTCTCCTCCTATGATATTTTTTATGAAGTCGTCGTGGCGTATAAGGTGGCCTATCATTTTACCCCTTCTGGTCTCTATGTCTTGTAGGAACCGCCTTTTTTCTTTTATTTTTTGTAGAACTTCTTCGTTTGTTATTTTCTTTGTCCAACTTATTCCTTCCATCTTTCTCCAGCACCACATCTCAAAGGCTTCTCTTTTTATATCTTGTTTACGAGTCCGAAATAACTCTCTGGCTTCCCTTGTGGGAGACGGAGGTTATCCAATATCCATGAGGATTTTCAGACAATAAGTAAAGGGTAACGAATGCGTTGGGTATATAATTATGCCATTTTTTTGTATGTGTATTAATGCAGATTTAATTGTGTTCTTGGTATTAATACTGATCCCTCTCTCTCTCTTTTAGGTTCGAATTATGTTTGTATTCAAAATTATAGGGGTTAGTTAAATACAAGGTGCGCAAATGCCATGATAAGGTTTCACTCAAGGTCAAAAATAAAATGACCTCGGTCATTCATGTAGAAAATGATCGCGCAGTGTATTGCTAAAAACGCGATTATGACGCTCCGCGGTGAATAATATCGCGCGCGCTATCCAAAATGAATGAAATATTGATTTTTTAACTATAAATCTAATTTGGCTAGATAGAAATAATGTTTTTTTACACGTTGAAGTAAAAAAAAACTGTAGAAAAAATTTAAAAATTGATGAAAAAAGTTACGGAAAACTACAACGCCCCCTGCGTTGTAGTTTTCCGTAACTTTCCGTCCAGAATCGTGTACTGAATCATGGTATTTGGATGTGCGTCGATGTCCCTTCCACCTAAAAGGTACTTCCCAAGTAAATTCAATAAATATAACTTTAAGTACTTTTCAACAATAATTTGATTCTAAATTATAAGCAAGTCAATGTATAGAAATGTCATAAAAAATATTTGATGGTTACAATTTATACCTATAAGTAATTAATTAATTATTAATATGTTTCAAGTACATATTTAATTAGAAATAATGTCGTTTCTTTGGATACACATAGTCCCTATTTTTAACCAATTTATTTTTAATCACAAAAATGCAATAATAAAACTTATTTCTGTGAACCTTAACGTCAAGCAATAGAGTTCATATCCGCGGTAAAAATTACCGGATTCTGGGACAGTAAAACGATTACTGGTACAAATCTACCGGATACTGGTACAAATGGCCCTTTTTAATTATTTTGTTGTATTATTGTATATTAACGTTTATATTCATTTAGAAAAAAGTAATCACAAAAGACTAGAATAAATTACCTATCCATACATGTAAATATCATTGTTGTAAGTCTACTGGTTTTAGCACAGCAGACCTGCAAAGTCGGCGAAGTTCAAAACTTAACGGTTATTGGGACGTTTACCTTAATCGAGCAGACGAACCCTCTGATGGTAGGCAGTCGTCGCCGCTCTTCGGCACATGCAACACCAGAAACGTTGCTTATGCATTACCGACCCTTAAAAGCCCCAAACGATGGCAGCCTGCCGGAACCACAGCAACCGAGAGGGAAACTACAAGTAATCAAAGCAGAATGTAATATAAGAGAAAAGCCAGAGCACTCGGCTTTCCATAGCGCTAAGTTCGCCTCATGATGTCGTGGTCCAGCTGCTGGCTGACGAGAGTGATAAGTGGTGGAAAACTTTTGCATAGTGTGGCCAAAGTAGCTTTTTATGAATAAGAAGAACGACGCTAAAGTGTCACTTTACGTTGCTGTTAACACTTTAACTGTCTGCGCATATCGTATCATACGTTTATCTTTATTAGTTAACATATTATGTTCTCTTTAAAAACAGTTTCCTAATCTTCAAACTACCGGTGTAATGTGACACGGTCAATTACTTACTCTTTTAGTGCCATCATAATTTTATAATGGCTGGCAATAATAATATAGTCTGTTTGTTGCGGTGAAACGCAATACTTTTGGTTGCGTTAGCGCAGGGTCGCGTGCAGCGCTGCGTCCGCGTCGGAGGCACCTCGACTGAGATCCACATCAGTCCCGGAATAAATGCTATCCTACGATGGTATCGCCGGCGCCCGCGCCACCCCATTAATCTACATCAGCACGCGCTCGCTACCAGATTAATGAAGCAGATAAACCTTAAATACGACTACAGATGTCTGCTTCTTTAACGGCAGCCAAGAGAACTGTATACATCTCAGGGACAATAATTGATGAATTAAACGGATTCGACGCTTTTATGAATGTTAATGATAACGCTCGATCGGCCTGCCGATACCGGCGATACGACCGCCATAATTAGAATAAATGGTTGAAAAGCTTCGGCTGAAATTGATCGGTCCGTGTGGAATCTAAGTTAAGTAGCAGATGACGGGTGGTTAATGCGCGTCGTGTCGTTAAGAGATCGGTATGCTGGCGTCGACGCAGGCGCATCACCGCACTGCCTTAATGCCAACCCGCTTATTTATACTGCGACATACTTTTACATTAGTATACATTTGTTTACAGCTCCTTTAATTAAAGATCTGATTTTGTAAAGACAACGAGCTCATTAACATCGCGTGAAGGTACCTACTTACCTCCCATTAAAAAAATGTAGAGACAACTTTAAATGTGTATAAGATCTGTTATCTAGGCAGGTGAGCAACACATTAATGAGATGAATTAAGACACATAATACATAGTAAGTACATTGAACATATTTGTTTTATAACCTTTCCGTATTTTGTACCCATATTTGTATGTATAAACAAATATCGTTAATCTTGCGAGCAGTTCTCTTGTGATGACCGTTCAGCTAACCTTAATTGAAACAATTGAAAAACTACTTTTCACACAGCTACGAGAATTGTTAATTGATTTTACAGATGTTCAATTTATTTAATTTAGGGCGATTCGATTGCTCGAGCTTTTGTTTTATGTTACCAAACAATTAAAAAAAGCGTCATTAATAATTTTTAACTTCATTTATCGCTGGTGTGAAATGTGGACGAATGTCATTTTATAAATGTTCCACATTCAAGACGCGCCGGACGTCTCAAATCCACCATAAAATCGATCGATAAGGATTATTGTGTGAGTAATTAAGGCTGTGTCACAAGTTGGGCCGTTAATCTTATAGATTGCTATCGGAGATGATCGCGTGTTGGCCCTCACCCCAGCTCGGTACAGTGCAAACACTGCGCCCGCGCAGCGCCCGCAACAGACTAAATAATGATCGTCTGCCTGGTTACACAATAATATGACTTCTTTTAAATGTCATATCTTACACACACGTGATACAACACGTTAATGCATTATTCGTGTAAAAGCTTTTTCAACGCCAATATGAAAATGATTAATTTTCTGTCCGGCAACATTACATAGAACATACAAACTCAAGTATTTTTTAAACAAATCCAGTATTGCTGAGTACTAAGTTACTTATGTATTATCTTGTTTTAAAAGGTATTCATTTCTTCCATGTTTTTAAGAGGATTATCGGAGATTTCTTTCATATCTCAACTCTTTGATGTGACAGCCAAATGATACATTTTGGTCTCACAGAAGCGTTGCGCTAATATACCCTGCTTGTAAGTTTTGTTATATCTAGACACAGTAGTGTATTTCAAGATAAGTTCGGAAAAGATTGTACTTACGTAGGAACGCGTGTAGTGTAGCTAGTCGTAGTGACAAATATTCTTTGTTAATTGACAACATATTACTCGATGATATATTATTATTATAAATTACACTAGCTTTCCGCCAGCGGCTCCGCCCGCGTGGTCTGGGGATTTCTTATAACTTTCATACCCTATTTTAACCCCTTACAGCCCTTTTTCGCATTAAAAAGCCATATAGCGATGGCCTATGTCCTGTCTCAGGTTCTAGACTATCTGTGCACCAAATTTCATTCAAATCGGTTCAGTAGTTTTGGCGTGAAAGCCTGACAGACAGACAGACAGACAGACATTCAAACATACAGACAGACAGACAGGTAGACAGACAGGTAGACAGACAAACAGACAGACAGGCAGAGTTACTTTCGCATTTATAATATTAGTTAGGATTAGGATTAGGATAAGGATAACCGAAAACGAACCGTTTGTTATCATTATTATCATCATCCACAGCCTTCATTATACCACAGCTGGGTATACACACGCCTCCCTCAAACATTGCCATTTGCCTCGGTCCATTTGTTATGCTTAAAACTAATCCGATGTGCTAAATTCTTGTAGGATTTTATTGTGTTTTGAGAGAATAATCCACATCAAATGGCGATGCCAAGGGATGCGCATGAGGCGATATTGCCGCATCGTTACACTTGCAAACAGCATCGCTGTGGTACGTCGCCTCCTTATGCTGACCGTATTTACTTTTCAACCTCACTAACAGATAAAAGTGTCATAATATTTATGCCATAACTTTGCTTTCTTATGAACCATCGTCGTAAAGTTAAGCGCGCTTTCTAGCCACACAAATGCAGGAACAATATGAGTCGTGGCCTCAAGAAATAGGGTCCAGTTTGGTGAAAAGTTAATATACAAGATGTCCCCGGTTATTCAGAGCAGATCGTGGCTGTCATTCGATAATGTTTCTAGTTAGTTTGCAATAAATATGAGAGTCGGAGTGTCCGAGGCGCGGCCGGTGATGTTCGCTCAGATGACGGTATGGACTATCTAATTTTATTACCAATATATTGTCATTAAGTCGATACTGATCTTGTTATACGCACAATGAGAGATACACGGGCCCTCGACCGCGCCGCGCCGCGCCGGGGCCTGCCCGATACAATTTATATTCAAATGACATTCGCTTACGGTCTCAGGAAATTTCTCACTCGTCGGATTTTCACGTAATCTTAAATTGATGGTGTCAACGACTGGGCAGACACCAAAACCTCATAGATAAGCATATAACCTGTATTGTAATTGGATGAACTTTGAACTCTAATACGGGCAATGTAAACAAACATTATGATTATGAACTTAATAGGACAAATGTGTGTATATTAGGTAATTTTTTGTATGATTGAGCGTACTTAAATGTATTTGTGTCTACTTGTGATATGACTTGGCTATTAATTTCAACGATATCAGTAAGTCACGAAGCGGCTCAAAGGTAGTCACAATACGGATTATCTTACACAGTGCATTAATTAATCAATGTGTAAGCAATGTGCTGATTGGTGTGATTACTGTGTGCTGTCATTCAAGATTATGGTGGCGTGATGCGATGGCGCGGTCCCACCGTCCAGCGCCCGCGCTGGGAGGCGGGCGCCTTCTCACGGGTATTTGAGCCAGAACTGGCAACTATACAAATAAAAAATCACCTTGTGTACAGTTCACGTCGCGCTGTTTACAGGCCATATAAACTGACCGTATTTACTGTGTAACCGCTCATCCTCCATTTAACGCTGAGCTACTTTGGTAACGTCTAAATTAGTGAAGTGAGAAAAGCTAACGCTCGTAACCACATTCGATCGGCGGTATATCGTGTCGATAATAATCTTTTCTGACTCTGACTCCCATTACTTATTGTGTGTTTATTTAGTCCCGTTACCGTAAAGGGAAACTTGTCTGTATAGTACGAGTATAGTATCACACCTTAATTTTGTCAATGCTTATACGAATTTGTCGAGTCCAAATAGGCTTACTTTCTCATATTTTGTAATGATTATTATGTTTTCATTGACATAAGTCTATTCACAAGATAAACAAATTATGTGAATTTGCTGTGATGTGAACACTTACTACCACAATATATTAAATACTAAGTATGTGTGTATAAGTATGTGTGGAGTTACAAGAATGGACAGGGTCAGGAATGAGTATATAAGGGGTAGTTTGAAAGTAGCACCGGTTACTGAAAAGTTGTGCAGTAACCGCTTAGCGTGGTATGGACATGTGATGCGTAGAAGTGAAGAGCATGTTACCAAAAAGGTTTTAAGCATGAATGGATATAAGGGAAGAGGAAGACCAAAGAAAAGATGGATGGACTGTGTGAGAAAGGATATGACCACAAAGGAAGTGAATGATGAGATGACGGCTAATAGAGATGTACGGAAGAAAAAGACATACTGCGCCGACCCCAAGTGAATAGGGATAAGGGCAGGAGGATGATGTATGTAGGTACGGGATTTGGGACTGACGAATAAATTAATATTAATGTTTGTTTGTGAAGACAAACGTAGAAAGAAACACTGGAGATTCGATCCCAAACATAGGTAGACTAGATACAGGGGGAAACAGTATGTAGGTAGGTACTTTGAATGTACCGAGGTGTTGGTTTTTGTCAGTGTAGGCTAGACGTAACATAATGTAGGACGACATAACAGGACCTAGGGGAGGTAAAAGGGAACAACACAATCAACACGCCTCCGAATATCAGAGGTGTAGGTAGTGGGTAGTTTAAGTGAGTAAGAATCACACAGTCTCCGGTCTAATCCCCAAAGAACGGCACTCCGGCAGCCTTTGAAACTCCCCCGCAAACAAAAAACAGGTTAGTACTAATGTATGCTTGTAATATGGGGCGAGCTTATTGCCGTTATCTGCGCAGAAATTCAAACTCTGAACTGCTACTGAGGATTTTATAGTGAAAATCAATAACACTACTCGACCTGGGAATCGAACCTAGGACCTCTATTGTAGCACTTGCGCTTACGTTGCACTAACACAACTAACGGGGTAGTTTAGAGAAGGAAAATACTAATTACACTCCTCCTCCTCCCTGAGTCGTACTCCTCGCTGAGGGTCGTGACCTCCCTTATGCATCACTTTCCCCCCTACCATCTCTCTCCAGCTGTTTATGTCTCTGGCGGTGTGGAGGGCGATGTGGACTGTCGAGTCTAGGGGGGTGTGGATCTGGTCAGACCAACGTATTGGGCTGCGTCCACGAGGTCTTTTTCCCTGTACTTTGCGGGTCATAATTAGTTAGGATACAAATGAATACATAACTCAGTAGCAGCTGAGAGGTTGTTTTTGTGCTGGCTAATAGCAATAGGCTCACACCCTATTACATGGCACCTAAAACAAACCGGCGAACGTGGGTGGCTATCTGTAGTACAGTAGCTGTACGTGTACACCTATGGTCTACCTAAGCCCGGACCTGTATTTCTCGCTTTGAAGTTCACAAACAATAGCACACTTTTACAAATAAAGTGTTCTATTATTTGTGGACTGCGAACTTGAATTTGTGAACTCCGAAGCGCTACGAAAAAAATTAAAGTCGACCTTAGAGAATTTTCAGATTGCGCGTCGTGCTGAAAAGTTCGCTAGAAAGAGATTTACGTAGGTAAGTACTTACTTTCTTCATTGTTATTGAAATTTCTTTGATAAAATTTCTGAATTTTACTCGGATCTTATTGATTGGTCTACTTTACAGATTGTTTTGTGTTGACATGATTGTATTATTTTACTTACTTTTTGTGTTCTTATTGAAGCTACCTACCCTCTATTATTTGGGTGTATCGACTTATTTGAAACTTTAATAAATATTAATGAAATACACAATGTGTGTACAGTATAAATGAGTCGAAAGTTTATACTGATTTTAACAAAACAAAACTGAGTGACAAGTACTTCCAAATATAGACGTTTTAATAAGATTAAGAAACGTCAATAGTTCTCATGGGAGGCCGTCAGGAATTGATCATCATCGGAGTTCCCACCGACTTCACCGGCTCGGATTAACCAAACAAGCAAGCGTTAATCCCTTCTCACGTGAAATCTCAAGAAAAGACTTGGAGCAATTAATGTTATTATTGATATATAGGTTCGGCTCGGTCCAGCGGGTCGGAATGAGTGCCGCCGCCGCGGTGGTCCGGCCCGGCAGCGCACCGCCGATGGATGGCACCACTTCATCATATTAATAACCTTCACCAGGCTCACTCGGCTTACGCGCACCTAGATTAAACGCCTCATTACACTCTATCTTTAGGCTAAATATTAATTGAGACATTTCGAACTACTGTCAAGGAATCGATACGGCAAAACAAATGAGTATCGATAAATAACGGCCAGAGAGCGGTTTATGCTTTGACGATTAAGGAAGCGGCCGTCATTATTCCAAGCGAGGGTTTTGGTGAAGAGCAGTCCATAAGGATCCGTGCAATCAGTCGGGTCGCCATTCTTTCTGTTAATCGCATTATAAATTGACGTAGCGGTCGCTGCACGGACCTTTGTCGGCATCGTCACGGATGACTACAGAATTTATTCTTCAAAAATAATGATTACAAATTTAATCTCGGTGTCTATAATTAGTCTACTGCTATTCATATTCATATTAAACCGAGATTTCGATAAATGATTTTGTGTCTCTTGCATTATTATTGATTGTAGGTAAATTGATAGATAGTCTTTAGAGGCAGGCTGTGTCATGCATAGTGTTGTCATATTTATTTATTTATAGCAAGAACTTCGCAACTAAACTTTTCTCAGTTCCTTCGCTTATTTAAATTGATACTCTATGTTTCGTTCGGTTTTACTCCAAAGTTACGTATCCAAACGGATACCTGCTGCTAGTACACTTAAAAACATCGTTTATTCGCAAGACACTAACAACTGCACTTTATGATTTACAGCAAAACAGGTAGGGTTAATAAATAAATAACCAGCAAACGCCAACAAGCGAGACAGCGATAATGACAGGCGAAAACTTTGTATCTAGTATTGTGTTACGGAAATTTTATCTTTGTTAGAACGGAGTGTAGTTTATGAACATGATTGCAGTCAAATCAGTGGAAGCTTAGTGTTGCGGAGCGGGGAACTATAATGCGTGTTGCCACGCGAGACCTTCGTGTACTCGCAGCATTACTCAAACCTCATTTAGACCTAACTACGTAGCATTGAAAGGAGCAATTTTATTGTACTCTATTGATTCTGTTGACAGTTCGAGGAACGCACGTCCTGCACCAACTAGTTTATTCTGTCATTGTTGCTCATTAAAATACAGCGGAATGAATTCATTTTGATACCAAAAAGACTTTGGTTTTGCCTTTCTAGCAATTTAGAAAAGATGAAATACGATAAATATTACGTAGGTGAATCATTGTTTTATTCTCTTGTATGTATACTTTTTTACTTTATAGGTACACACACTACATTTTAATATAAATTAAGCTACATCATTCCCAAAAACTTACATAAAAGATAGAAATATGAATGTATTTTAGAATTACTATTAAAATTTAAATTTCTTAGTAACCTGGAAACGTGTTTACTTTTGGTTCGTATTCCTCATCTCTCAAAACTATTTATTGGTTTTCCCCTTCAAGGTTCAGTTGACTCAATAGAGAATCTTTTGCCGAAAGTTGCATGATGCTCACAAACTATATTTAGTAGCCGGTGACTGCATATTTGATTGCAAGCTTCCTTTTAGGTACAAGAAACTACGTTAGGAAAAGCCTTAGTATTTTATTTGAAGTCAATCTGGACGATTCTCTATTCCTTATTCTCCCCTCACACTACATTGATACGAATCAGCTAACGTTGTGCAATTTCCAGCGCGACAATAGGTCAATATGACTGACCGGCGCCAGTCTAATCGTGTGATTGGTACCCGATTAATGTTTTTTGGCTTAAATGTCAAACAAAGCTGATTTCAACAAATATCACCTAGACACCAGCTAATGGATTACGTAAAAGGTTCTGCAAGATAATTGTAAATATCTATCTAATTCTTTATGCATTTAAGGTGGTATACAATATGACTCGCCTCGCTACACAGTTATTTTTGTTATTCTGCTGCATTCAAATCTAATTTACAACTACCCTCATTCAAATGACATCATTACAACAAGTGCCCACTAAGGAATGACAGCGTACACCGGAATGGTAACTCTAGTCATAATAAAGCCACCTTATGTTTGCTCCATAAACCGTACCACAGTTAAAATCAGAAAGAGTGAAAAGAGAATTTCGAAATGCATCGCTGGAGTCACAGAGGGACATCGTGGACCATCAGTGGTAAAAACGCGATGAAATGCAAAACATGATTATTAATTTTTAGTCACGCTTTTGCAGTAGCATGAGAACGCAGCAAGGTTTACATGACAAGTGTTTAGCGAGCAGGCGAGTTTAGTAATCAGGGCTTGATAGTACTGTTAATTGCTTACACATTAAACTAAATACCTCCTTAAAAGCAATATTATTCAGAAAATATGCGAGTGCCTCGTCATTCTATAACTAGGGAAATTCAATTTATAGTTCAACTGAATAGGTTCTTGATAGACGTGTTTCCTAATGTGTTTTGCTCAAACCAAACAAGTCTTACCGATGTACCTAATCATCTGTACTCCGAGTTGTTATTTAATTTGATCGGTGGCTCAAGTTGTATGTCCTGTTTTCAATTTATTTGGAGTCGGCGCAGCATCACTGTCCTTGTCTTCCAATCATTCGTCTCTACCACCTAGTCCACCTCCAGTCCACCTCCGATCCCGTAGACCTTTTTCATTCATATCCTCCCGTATACCAATCCATCCATCTTCTCTTTAGAGGACTAAACCATTCAACCAAATTCTAGGTAGATAAATATGTCAATCATCATAAAGAAGATAAACAATTACTAAAAAATATTGTTTATTTAAGCCGAGTAAACAAATTTGAATGATTTGCTTTTCAACCTCGCCCGCCTCGTCAAAGTGGCTCGCCTTTAAACAAAGCCCATATAATAAGTTAACGCTCTGAATACCTTTGACTAGAAGATTTAGTTGTGTCTGCCTACCCCCGAGGAACAAATAAGTGCTGCGTGTTTTGGTTTATTTAGTTTGTGTAACAATACCCTGGCGTGAACTCAACTCGCATTTCGATATTCGACTCATGTATGAGCTTTTACAAATACTCTATTTTAACCCTTAGCGCGATATTAACAGAGTCCAAAGTTTAAGAGCTTGGGCGAGCTTTTTCTTCATTTAGAGTGGCTCGGAAAAGGCGTGAGTTACGATTTGAGTTATTTATAACGTCCAGTTTGTGCAGTGAGTACATAGTCCTTGGCTTCATTGGACTCACGAATGATCTTAATTAGAAGTATTGTGGGGAGAAGTAAATTATGCTCGTCGAGGCTTTTGTGGTGCCGTGCGTCCCTCAGCTCTCTTTATCCACAGGCTGACGGTAAATCATGCGCGTATCTGATGTTCGACACCGGCTCCGAGGTGCATGCCCCACAGCGTTGATTAGGAAATTAATGAGACCTTAATGGAAGTAATTTTAATGCCGTTTAATTTTTATGTCTCGATAGTGATTACATGAATTTTAATGCGCAAAAGCAATAAATGTCAGTTAACTGTATTTGATTTAATGGTTCATCTACATACATTGAAGATGCCGCTACAAATTGACTTTGTATAGGTGTTCATTATTCATCGTGTGCGCACAGTGTAACATTTACAATGTATCTCAGTTAGTGTCAACGTAAATAGTAAATTAATAGAGTTTTAAACTAGTTCTCGGGGTGAGTTGACTGGTAAGATTAAGGTGTGGTGTCAATGAAGGTTGAAAAACTTTAAATGATGATTTTTCCTTGTGAGTGCAGCTCTAGTGCGGCAGTGAAAGACGCTCATTACACTGTTAAATTACTAAATAGCGTGAGTTGGTTACCGACAGCCGGCCCCGACCGCATTCTGCAGCTTTAATGCTCGTATTAGCCGATAAACAGTTCATTTGCGTGAAAAATAAACCCAGTTAGTATAACAAACATCGTTGGTATGCGAAATGAAACGAGAAATTACCGAAGTACTTACAAACCATCGTCAGTTCTCGGTTCAACTAGGCACGTCTATTGCGTAAGTAAAGTTTTCATACAAATCACGACACTGGCAGACTCCGTAGATCGCATAGTGATGTGAAAGGGAGATATCCCGTCCAAGTATTTGACAATAAATGCAGTAAGTAGCTGTTAAAATTAAAAGCCGACCATAAACGTTGCTACGCTGAATCTACCATTTTGCGGAAATTACTCTCAGTAAAAGTACAACATCTTAAGGTTGTGATTTGTTGTATAACCGTAGGTATAGGTATATTAAGTTAGTGTTAAGTGGCAGCATTTTCAGAGAAACTATTCAAAATAACACTATTCAAATTGATGTCGATAGAATTTACGATAAGTCGTATATATTTAAACGATAATGTGATAAATGATTTTGAATAAAATTATTCGGACGCTCAATAAATATCAGATGTCACTCCGCATCCAATTGGAACGCGATGAAGATATATAGGCGTAGGTACGAAAACTAAATGTGACACACGGTAAAAAAACACACGTGTGGAGACGTCTGCGGTAAAAAATGAACATCGCGAGGAGGATTAACTGGTGCAAGTGGTACAAGTATCGTCGCAGGCGCAGCTCACACCGCGCGACGCGACATGCGACGTTACACCACGCTCCCGATGCTATATCGACACGCAACTTGACGCATGGCGTACGTCTTAATGCATCCATTAACATAAACATTCGCATCGTAAACACCTAATGACATCTGTATTAGTGGTATTTGGCATCTTGTTTTTCACTTAGACATTAACCAAATAATCGTAGTTATGTAATAATGTGGCTGTTGATACCGGCCGTGGTTATCTTGTTTTCGGTAATAGAATACCGGGAATATTTTATCAACGCACGACCGAGTAATTTAATATAAAGCGTATCACTAAATGATCTCTCGGTTGCGATGACTATCGCGAGGTTAATAACGGTGTTGGAGGTTCCTCTACGCGAGACACGCGTCCGCGATATTATCGCCTCCGAAGCATTATTGATGAGAGCCCGCCATAACCAAATAGCCCGAGGACCACGTTTGTTTACTTATCTAACGTTGGGTAGGTAAAATGTTCTATTTTGTGACTAATTGAAACTAGCGCGGGGCGTTGAACTTACGTTTATGACAGGTGCAGCTCTAAATGGCGTTTTCGTGAGATTGTGGCGCGATTGTCGACTACCGAGTCGGCGATAAGTACGTGCCTTTTTCGTGCTATGTGCGGTCTTGCCTAGTTGTTGAACAGAAGCTATGCCTGCCCCTCAACGAGTGCTTCAAAAGCCACGTCGTTTATGGAAGAGAAACGGTATAAATTACGTTTACTGCTGTTAAGATTGCTTCATTCATTCTTGTCGCGCCCATTGAGTAACTTGGATACAACCGACGCAGTGCAAATTGCAAACAATGCTACGTGTCTCAGAATAAACTATTTGCTTCGGCTATTCGCTATTGACATTAAATTTTCTTAAACCAACATCGACCTTCTTAAGTCCGAGATAAAATCTCATAAAAATTCTATGCGAGTTAAATATTAAATGTATTCCTATTCGTTCCAGTTGCCGATGCATATGAAAGACTTAAACGGCCGCGTATACCAGTGCACGCATTAAAAGCTTGTTGCTCTGAATAAAATACAAACTATACTACGAGTTACGCGTTATCTTATAATTAGTTTGGATTCGTTGTTACTTAATTAGGTACACAACTTTTCAATTATTTTTACTATAATGTTATTTATAGTTCCCACACACGTAGAACCTATTCGCTTTTTCAATTGACAAATTACGACTTGTTTGAATGTCATAACAAATGTGGTCCGGTGGTATTGAGGTGCTTAGCTTGGCTGTGGTGTGCATGTACCTATTTATGAACAGGTATGTGTGTATGTAAAGCTATAAGCACAGTGGAGGTATTTTAGCTGCGACCTAACACGCTTAAATGATTTCTCGCGACAATCGAGCCTTGACATTTGCGATGCGCGTGCGCCGGCCAACCATTGACCCGTAGCACTCACTTGGGCTAACATGTGGGACATATCGTCCGCTACAGCGAGCATTAGTGTCCATTCATACAATACGCCATTATATCTATGTGTTTATGACTGAATCACGACATTTTACATCGGCTCTATGACATCGAGTGTTCACTGAGATTAGGGACAATGAACTCTTAGCTTGATTTTCAATCGCCTTCATATTATACGGTATTGTCGACATCGCAGATAGCTCTCGACATGTCATTATATATTATTATACCTACTGATTGTATCGCAGGTCTGTCAGTTTTTTGCCGTCTTCACATTAATCTGTGTAAGCTATTTTGTAATTAAGTAAAAAAGGTTATACAATCTTATCAGTTAACTTGGCCAGTCAGCTCTGTCAGTTCTTCAGCTCTAGACTAAGTCATATGTATTCAATAATAAAGGCGCTGACTTCACCTCACACGTCTCCGTGGTTGTCGGGTCTGTGTATTTTTATAATACCTGAATACACAAGTGGCGCTGGAATGCTAATAATATGGTAACAAATTGTATTGGGTTCTATAGAGATGCAAATGTGGATAGCTACTCCGATAAAATTCGAAACGTTATTGCTTCGCAGCGCGTCAAGCATTCGACATCCAATGGCATCGGTGTTTTTATTTTTATCAAAGGGATCGATTGTAAAGATAAGTTTATCGTAAGACAAGTAGCGGCCACCCAGTGTAGCGCAGCGCGGCGCGATATCGAGCCATCGCGCTAGCCGCCCCGCCCGGACATGCTTGCATTTTATTACATCTGATAACGGCTAATTCGCATATACGTCAAATAATTGAAACGCCAGCTGTGCCGGCGGACACCATAGCTTAGAAGAAACCCGGCGATCGGAATGTCGGCGTTACGTCTCTAACACAAGTAATCTCTTTTATGTGATATTATATTCAAACTGCATGTGATGCATTCTGTTTTTACGACACGTGAATATTTGTGGCTTTCGTATTCAGATTTAACTCGGAATAGGGATGATTAGAATAGTAAATGTAAGTAGGTAATACAAATACCTCGTAATAGAATTTATCTGATTGTGTATACACTGTGGTACGTATTTATAAACGGATATAATTCCGTTTTATTTCTATTGAAATGATTATAGCGTTATTTATTTTCTATTGTATGTTTTGTAGTGTAATTATTAAATATTTATCTTGGCATGGACAATGCGATGCGTTAGAGAGATAAAGGTTTAAAGCATGAATGTGGATGGTAATGATTATTACAATTACCAATGTGTATCATATTATGACACCTTGTAAGTAATAATAAGCACCACGAAAAGACTGTAACGGTCAAAGAGCTCTCAAGAACGAAAGTAAAGGGTATTTCAATAAAACTTTATCTATAGTAAGTATTAAGGATGACACTCATAATGACAGACGGCGGAGGGCGGGGCGGCGCGGGCGCAAGACTTGATTCAAGATTATATTAAATCGACCTACAATAAATCACATCTCACCTATAAAATATAAATCAAGCGTGGCATAAAATACATTTATATTGTTTTCACTTCGAAATGACAATAAAATGCTTTAAATTCATGAGTGATTTAATACGTAAATCGACATAAGTGCCTAACTTAGATGAGCGAGATTCAAATAACACATATATATTTAGTGTATCTGAAATGATATCAGAGATCAATTTTTTATTGATGTTTGGAATTCGATTGTAATCTTACATTTATACGACTAAAATTTACGGGACATACGATCGAAATAAAAATATTTTCACAATCAATGACCATTATCGTTTTAGAAATTGCTAGATTAAATGGGATTGATATGAGTTTTAAATCCTTTAATAGCCCGCGCTCAAGTATAGGTAATATTACGGGATGTTAATAAATAAGGGCAGGGTAACTGTAAAAAGCACTCCGAGCACACTATTTACTAGTTAGCCCTATAAATGATTTTCATTCAGATTTATAATACACTTTAATAACCAGAGATGGTCAAAAAGTTTAGTTCAGCGGTGAGCAAAGGACTTAAGGAAGAAGGGCAGTTATTCAAATTATACATAAGATATATATTATTTACACCAGAGACCAACCTAGAAGTAGAACCCAGGTCTCCAAGATGGCGTCCTAATAGCGACTTATAGCAGAAAGCATAAAAAATAAAAATGCATACAGCATAAGTAACATGAAAATACTCTGAGCAACAATTCGTGAACTTAAAAAGTAAATAAATCGACGTATGATAGTACAGTGAAGTCGTAAAGCAGAGTTATTATACTTTGTAATGTAAGTAATACACAAAGTGCATTGTTTTTATTCATGTCCGCGTTACGAGGTGTCTCGAGAAATTCAAAAACATACATCAATCATGTTACGTAGTGTATTTTATTATTATTATGTTATCTCAATACATTCTCGATTTCATTCATTTTCTTTAATAAAAAACGAGTGGATGTAGTGTGTGATATATTATATTGTGAACTTGTTAATAGGCGAGTGGGCTATACAGTAGGTAAGTTATGTATAAAATATTTGGTTCGTACCTACTACCTACTAAGTTGTACTTAAAGGCAAAGGTACTTATTAAAAATTTGTTTTCATAATTACGCTGTAGGAATATGGTGAAAACTGAAAATTCGTAGCAAGAACAAACATGTAATAATACTGTGGTTTGTAATAATATTTAGGTTAAAAGTAAAGTTTATTGTAAAATAACGTTATCCTAAAATACATAACGGTTATAATATCTGCTTAACTCTCAGGTATGGTTTATAGGTAATATTGGATAATATTCGATACTAAAGTCCCGCATCGAATTGCATTAGACGCACTCGGCAGAGGCGATAGGCGCCATGGTCGTAGCCAATCTCGCCGTTTTTAATACCCCTACGTGAGTATAAATAAGACAAGCTCAATTTGTTTTAAGTGTAAAAGTACCATTATTTTAATTGTACCTTCAAAAATAGTCTGTACTTGAACCAATAGGTATTGTGTCTTTCCCGTCATGGTTGTGGTTGAATGTTCCTGATTCCATGGTCATGACGCATAGAGCAAGTGATGGCAAGTGTGGTTTTTAATCGGTATGAGTCCGCCATACTTTGGCCTTCCCAGGAGGCCCCAAAAAACAAATTTTGTGTCTTTGGTAAAAACAAACATGATACCTAGCTAATGGGGCAGGATTACGCAAGTAAGCAATTACAAAATCGTTGAAAACGATAGCCTTTAAAGGAGTAAGAGTGTTAGAATATGAGGGGCAGGGGCATTACCTAACTAACATGCATAAATTAGAACTCCAAATTATGAAGTTCTTACTGTAGTAACAGAACTGATCTACTATAACATTATCTGTAATTTTACATACATAAACAGGCCTGTCTCCCTTTATTGGGTTGTTTGGGATAGCTTATCTATAACTAACGTTCTAATGCTTGTCTCATTGATACGCAGCGGTCCCATACTTGCCATAACTATAACTATTGGAGTCGATCCATTCGTGTGTGGCATCTTTAGCCGAACAACGTTATTATCTTGACTATAGATATTTATTTGTTAGTCAAATCTGAAAATTATAATGCAGATGCGGCTAATTATGCTTGATATTTTAGTCACATTACAGGTCTATGTGTCGTTTATATTTATGGTTAGTAAAGTTTTTAATCTTAGTTTACTTTTGACCGTTACTTTGCCTATTAGAAAGCAACAGTGCGGCCGACGATGGCGTTTACCCAATAAAAACCTATTCACTCGAGTCAAGACTGCCGATCTGGCTCTACTAATTACTTTTTGCTTAAACGGGCGTGTTTGGTCGTTGCTTCTGAAGCAGCTAACGCTTAATTTACTTGGCATGGGCTGTCGAATATAATTCAAGTGTTTTTCTAACTAATTGCCATTAAAATATTCAGTCTTAAATCTCTATTTTATCATCCAGTATCAACGGACACGCCGTCTTTGGAAAAATGTTATCCACAAGACATGTTAATGTTTTCGAATGTTTACAGTTATTTACTTCAACCGGAACGTTTACGGAAATATTCACGAAGCACGTGCCAGCCGTCGCGTAAACTTTATTGGTTTGATTTGAGCAATTAACAAAACCACGATAGTATAGGTTTGTGATAGGAAATTTAAAAATATCTATGCTCTAAAATTTATGTGTGGGTTTAGTATTTGATTGTTGATAGCTTAAAGTGAGAATTTCTACTTTCATTGTTAGAATTAGGGTTTAAAATTGTGTGGCAGTAATGTGGTGGAAAGCCGGAGAGAGTTATGTCCTCTGCATAGGTGAGGTAATTTCTTCACCACGCCTGAGACTATTTCGTTGTGTCGAACTCTCTTAACTATTGACGTTATCTTGATTTACGCACTTTATTAACATTTTATTACACGATTGAGTGCGTTTCGTAAGTAGTTAGTTGAATTGGCGGCGAGTAGACGTGCCCAGCGAAAACCATTGAACTGAACTGAATGAATAACAAAAGAAATGTTTTTTAAAATCAGAGTTTAAATGCAGTTTATAGTCTCTGCGGTTTATTTTTAGCCATCAATGCATTTACGAGTCTCATTTTCTTTCTTGCTATTTTGTAAAGGTGAGTACAGATTAAGTAACATATTGTTAGCTTATGCTATATAACACGTCCACATTTTATAACACTGTTTTTCAACATTGTAACTTATAACACTACTGCACAATGCAATGCAATATAACCATGTTATATGACTTTGTCGTTTATCGTTCTGCAGTGCTGTTCAGAATGTCAAGTTATAAGTATAACATTGTTGTAAATAACTTCTACACCTTTTATAACATTAGGTACCCTCCACATAACTGAAACATGTTATATAACTAAGTTTAATGTTTTATAACATGTTTTTGTTATATAGTCTGTACTCACGCTAAGAATAGCTTATATAATTACTTAGTTGTTTTGGAACGAAGAAATCACTTGAAAGGTCTGGCAGAGAGATTATTGTGTAACCTAAATTGTCGGTACCTTAGCTTTGGTTTGTAATAGGGGGCAGGCCTATTGCTATAATGTATCGGGAACAAAGCCATAAAACACTTATTTAATAAATCTGCCCATCACGTAACACACGATAACATTTTGCCCGAATCGAGAATTGAAGTCAGGACATAACGCTGCACAGCCATAGTACGTTTGGCCTACTAGACCAATGACGGCTCTTCCTCGTTTTATGTTTCAGCTTACTTTAAAATGAAGTATTTTCTGAGCTATGTACTACTTTAACTAAATTTCATTGGACAACAGTATTCAGCTTCCCAAATAATACGTTGCAGTTTTTTTAAGTAGGTAACTATTTGTTATATACGAGTATAGGCAAAACTAAGTTCGTTGACTTGTTTTTTCTTAGATGGGAAAATATTCACCTGAGTATATGGTTTGAGTAGGTACCTAAGTACTTGCTTTTTTCCTATTTTCTTTTAGTATTCTTATGAGCAGAAGAGTAGTAGTTGCAAAGGCTTGTTACTTTCACTGGCTTGTTATTCATTGAAGACCTGTAGGTCATCCGTAATTCTTGTTACTCGTAAACTTGGAACACAGATCATTGACAATTACATCGCTACTTACTCTTAGTATTTTTCCCAGAGGTCATTTACTTTAACATGGAAAGTTGTGTAGCTCCTGTGCTACTTATAGCTTAAGAGCCAAGTGATAGATACAGATCTTTATTGGTTTTGAAAAAAAAAGTTTTTTATTGAGACAACAATAATAACATGTGCAACTAAATTATATAATATTCAGTTAATTTATCTGTGGTTGACAGACAAATGCTGTAATCATTAGAAAGTCATTCCCAGTCTTATAAATAGTCTTAGAAGTAATTAACTAAGCAAACTATTTATTAAACGAATGAAATTTCCCAACATTTAGTAAAAACAGGAACATCAATCTTCTAAAATGTCCACAAAACAAAGATAATGTTATAATATCAGTTGGATCTCAGTTAAGAGATATTTTGAAATCAGAAAATTGTTTCTTAATGCTTTGATAAGATCATCAAGATTAATTTCTAAATATACGCAACACACAAGAAGTAAATAAGTTATTAAAATCAAATTGTAATTTACGATAATCATAAAGTAAAGATTAGGCCATTTCGACGTACATGTTTGATTTAAATACATTCCAGCTCTTCACATAAATGCTCATAGATCCGAAACGGACCATTCTTGTGTTTGATATTTATGCCTCGATCTCTGGTGAGGTCCACGAAAATTGTGACATACGCACTACAATAAAAAGTCAACAATGAGCGCAGTGGCTCACGCGACAGGACCCCCCGGATCCCGAGCTCCGTATAATAAATGCGTTTATGATCTATGATCTGAAACTGATACTTATAATGGCTTCTGTATAAAGAAGCTGCACCAAAACGCAGCCGGCTGAGCGGCTCCGCTGCGCCTGCACCACTCCACATAATAAATAACCTCAAATTGCTTGTAAAAGGTAAACTTTTATCTCTCTGCTTTTGTACACATGTAAATATTTGTGTTTAATCTGACGTCGACTTATTCGTTCGATCGTTTACCAGACTCGATTAAGGCAGAGCTTGTAATGATTTGTGCTTATGAACTCGACATGGAGATTTCACATTGTGAAGGAAAAAAATGTTATTAATATTGATTTACTCGTTTAATTAAAAAACCTTGTTAAATTATGAATTAATCAATTATTTTGCTCGAACACTGATTAATTATTGACCAAGATCTACACATACATAGCAACTTTATTGATGGTTATCGACAATTACGAGTTAATTTTAATTGGTCTAGATGTGCAGCAATAAAAGAAGTGTCCGATTTATAGTGACGTACGTTGTTAGAGGCGGACGCAATATTTATTACTTTGTAAGGTTTGTTTATTTATATAGAGCTGGTAGCGAGCGGTAGCAGGTCGGGCCGGTGCCGGTGGACACTGGAAGCGGAATGACGTGTCGCCGATCGCATGTCCACCAAGAATATATCAATCGAGTGGGAGAGTAATGGTCGTCAGTGCCAGCCGACCGGCCTCCTCTCGCTAAATGAGCCGCAAACTGGCTACTGGTACTTTCTGTTTGAATGTTAAGTAGTTTTAATTATTTTGCACGAGCCCCCGGGTGTACTGTTCGCCATTCCCGGAGACATTTATCAAAGGCTACTTGTACTGCACATTTACAACACAGATACACCGTATCGATATTATGATGACTCTTAAATAGCTAATTGAAATATCGCCTGTAACTGTTGCACATAAATCAAGTTAAGCCTTTGCATTAATCTGTCATAAACTGCCTCCATAAATTAGTTCTTAGTATCCTAAGGGACAATTAAAGATAATTTTAAGTTTCATCATAGCTGATCATGTAATCTTCCGTGGGATTATTATTCAATGATGGATATATAAAACCAATGAACAATTTAAAACTGTTAATAAAATTGTGTGCGATTGAAAATATATCTTAAGATAACAGTTATCTAAAGAATAAATTTTGTGTTTAGTGTCTTAATTATGCAAGGTGGATTGATTGCGGGCGAGGGCCGGTAATGATCGCCTCGTGAGCTTTCATGAAGTAATCTCTGCGTCGGCTGAGCGATGTGTCCAATGCGCACACTCGTTTATTTATGTGCTCCTTGTAAATACTGGCTTTTGAATATTCCAATTCGTTTAATAAGTGATTTTCATTTTATAACTTTAGTTTTAACCTTGAATACTTTATATTGTTTTATTTTGACCAACTTCAATCAACCACACCATAGGTATCCTTTGCTTATGATTTGCTTAAGTTAAAAATATAAGGAAGCTCTAACTAGTCCTTGCACAAGACTTCTATGTCTTTATTAAATATCCATAGTGACTACGGTTAACAAGCCCGTTGAGACAAGTTAGAAAATAATAAAGGCTGGCCGTGCACTGCACTGCACTGATAAGCCGCACTTATTTGCCAAGTGCCCACTGAACAACAGGTTCCTAGGCTTGTCCAAAGATCTTATATTAACAATATTGCATGAAATGCTCTATTATCACTTTTGATATCAGCGCATAATTGTTAGAAATACAAGTTAGTTATTAGCGCAGCGCTGCCACGAGCCTAGTGGTTTGTGTCCAACGCGAGTCCGAGTAGACTCGGCCCGGCTCGCTGCGGGGCCTGTCCGCCATGAAAAATTACTACTCTCGTAAATATTTTGTTGAAATGCAATTTAATTTAATAATACATACGTATTTCCAACGAGTACTCACATTTCACTCACTGCAGTCACTGCTATTTTTTTATTTATTACTTACATTTTTGTTTAAAATATTTACCATCGAAGCAGAGAGCTTCAGACGGAAAACCATCATGCTTCATCATCCTTCAAAATTTTAAGAAAATTCACGAAGATGTTAATTTTTATTTTACAATAGGAGTTCTGCCGCTTTATGTCAAGGAAAAAATATCACCACTTACACTTACGCTAGGCCCCAATTCAGCTTGTTGCGATATCAGGTGAGTGCATCATAAAAATTGACAGTGACAAGCTGAAGTACTCGTATTACCGTATGTGGCATTAATTTTACGATCGCCACGAGTAAATTACTTTCTCGGAATGGTGCAAGAAGTATGAACGGCAATAAAGTGTTAACGGTGTCCGGATACTAGATCACGCGGCGTCATGCAATATACTAGCACAGTCTTTGATTTACTCCAACATTTTTATGCTTCCACTAATAAAGTTTACATGATCATCAATTTTAATTTTACTGTGGCGGACTGTCGGCCCCCGGCAGCCGCGCCGCCGTCGATATATCAATTACGTTTGCTTTTTGTACTTTATAAGTGTTTTCACAAAGTGTAATAAAATTTATCTTGCCTTACTAAAACTTCATTTTGGTATCTAATAGGAGCTTTTGCCCGCGGCTTCGCTCGCGTCAAACTAAGTTTTCTCATACGAATTTCGAAACCCCTTTACGATGCACCCTTTTGAGATCGAATTTTTAAAAATCCATTCAAAGCTGTTGTTTACGACATAATAACTATCTATGTACCTCAGCCCAATAACCGTACAGTGGTTTGAGCTGTGTTGATCGAACAGTCAGTCAGTCAGTTTCGAATTATCGAGTGAGTAAAAATGGAAATAACGTTAGTGTAAAAGATATGATGAGTCTTCTTATACATAGAAGTATTTTATTTAACATCAAAATAAGATAAAGATAAGTCAGAAATCAATATCAAAATAAGAATCGATATTCAATGTAAAGCAGTTCGTTAATGAACAACTTTTTGTTGGACGGCGCGAGTGTGACCTTTTCTATTTGCATAGAGTTAACTAACGCGGTCTCATTGGGGATGCACGGACTTGCCCAGGCGCCAGACCACCCAGTACCAGACACCTCTATATGTTTCCTGTGTCTACAGCTCTCTAGACCCTAGTTAAACTTTAAATAAATGTATTAACAAGGCCATAATTCAATGTTCCGATGAAAATAGCAATGCTTTTTGAACGCTTCGAGTCAACAGTTTTTACTCCTTTTACATGGTCATTAAAAATGTGTTGCAGGTTGCAAGTGTGCGTGAACTAAATAGACAAGGACTGTACCTCAACCATGAGTTCTGAGAATAAAAATGAAACCAGGAAATCACCTGACTGCTTTGGTCAAGTGATTTTGGTTTTTTTTTAATGTATGTATGTAAGAGTGCTGATCAAGTCAAGTACCTATCCTCCTATTTTTTAAGTTAACATTTGTTACACCTACATAATAAATCCTAACTAGCTTTCCGTCACCGGTTTCGCCCGCGTGGTCTTATAATTTTTTCCCTCGTTTTTGCAAAAAATTTCATCGATACTCCTATTAGTCGTAGCCTATATAGCCTATGACCCGATAAATGGGCTATCTAACACTGAAAGAATTTTTCAAATGGGTCTAGTAGTTTCAGAGCCTCTTCAATACAAACAATCAAATCTTTTTCTTTATAATATTATTACAGTTAAAGAAGGATGATCATTTCAACTATAGAGGTAGTTTTATTATTTTCATTATTTTTCATTGCTGTTGTGTCGAATCATTTTGCTCATTTTTATTTTTATTTTTAAAAGCCATTCTTACCGCTATGAAACGTACAGAGCAGAGGTATAAATTAAAAAACAAATACTTATATCGCTTTGTCTTATAATATCTCATTCACATCATAGTCTATGTATGGTAGATAAAAATCGTAAATGAATGTTAATTTCAATATTTAAGCTAGCGTAGGATCAACAAATCATCGCGATGGTATCTCGTGCGATCCGAAAAGAACCGTCTATTATCGATGGACCATGGTCTGACTGACCTCTAACACTGGGCCGATATTTAGTGGTACGCATTGTTCAATACAATGATAATTGTAGGTGGTGGCTAGAGTTTGTTTAAAATTGATTTCGGCTGTGATCGTCGGTTTGATAGCGTCGTCGTACCTTACATTATTATAGGTTGGGAGCGCTCCGGGCGCTGCGCACTGACTGCACACCATCGCACATCTGATGTACCTACCTACGTACTGATACAAAAAAAATTGTGTCTCATGACAATAGACGGAGAATGATTGTGTTTTAACACTAGAAACTTTATGCGCTATTAGAATCGAGCTAAAATTCGATTTATTCTCAGATTTAAAGATATTCAAACCGTGTAAGGGGTAATAAAACGAACCTATCAGGGATTAACGGTTAAAGTCTCAGTTAAAATTAGTTTTCAATTATACCTGAAAATACCATTAAAACGCATTGTTCAGTTCTGTTGTCATAATAAACCTTTAAAGCTCATTGTTTCTGTGAGAAATACTAGCAGCAGGTAGGCGACGATCTGGAGAGGGATGTCGAGAGGCGCGGAGTGCCTCCCGCGATGGCGGATAAGAGCCGTCATAAGTTGGCGCGTTGCAGCCGCCGCGTGCGCAAATAACGACAAATCGCGGCTCGATCGCGAGCCTGCGCAGCCGCCGCACCCGCGCTCCCGTCACAATGCTGATGTTCCTCTCGATCGACGCTACCCGATGCGCGTGCACCATGTTTTATGCTCACTTTTCTACGATCCTTTACCGTATTGTCCCCTGAACACTGACAAGGGAAATATATGGGATGCCAATTCGATTTTTGTCTAGTGGCGCTGCGTGGGGTAATAATAAAATACATTGGTGTTGCTACTAAGACATTTAATAAAACTGTACAAGCACTAATATAACTATTTAATCTGATATACTCTTTAAAAAACACGTGCTAAAGAATAAAATCCTATAGGCATTGAGCATTTAAAGCCCGACGCTTTCAAGTCTCGTCTAACCGACACTATCACACAGAATTATCTTTTAAAATTAAATTAACCTGTCCCGATAAATGTTTATGCACAGGTTAAGCGGAAGAGACTATATTCTCGCACGGGGACCATAACTCTTGCAACAATATGGCGCACAATTACAAGTCGCGGGTCGCTAGGTGACGATGATAAATGGGTTTCTTTGGGCAAGGGACACACGCGGCGCATTGTGCTCTCGCGCACATTTCCACGCTTCGACGACACCAACATAACCAGAGCTTTAGCTTTGCACATGCTTCACTAAACGGGTAATAACTGTGTGAACTTTCACGCCAGTGCTAAGGATCCTCTTTAATGGTCGAGCGGTTTAGTATTGTCTCAACTTTGCTCAGTTTATCATTGCCAATTATCTTGGAAAGCGATACAATGATGAATGATTCGTAATTGTATTAAGTGTAATTTGCACCAGCGATAGGTGCTTAAGTCGAGCGTCGTTGTTAATGTCCACTAAGTCATGGGGGCGATTCCATATGTTGAATAGTGAATAAGTAAATGTTTGGGCACATTGTTCTAGGACCGGTTGAGACGGAAACGCCGCGGTGGGCTGGAACATTACTTATTCATGCGTCGACGCACTTTAGCAATCAGCATTAATCAACACGATATGCTCTCTTGTCTCCGTATTGATTTGTATGTTTTCAAGCTGGAAGAATAGTTTGTCATCGAGCTAGACTAACTCCTAGACTGGCTGCACTAACTGCAGATCCTTCTCAAGTAATTTAGTGTTAGCTGCATAGGGTTTTGACTTCTGATTTTTATTTTCAAATTTGTTTTCTGTATGGTAACAGAACAGAGGCAAATTATAAATCAATTCGGTTCTTTATTGAGTAATTGTCTTCAGAGCTACCAGCTAGTTATTTATGTTTAACAGGTAAGTTGCCTAAACAGTTGTGTTATTAGCTTTATTGTGTGATTTAGTCCTAAGGAAAGTGCATTCGTACCTTTTTGGATGGTTTGGAAAGTCTGCATCGATGTTCACCATCTAGGAAAGTCTGCATGGATGTCCACCATCTAGGAAAGCCAGTAAGCTGTATCAGACTCTTATTCAAAATATTACACCACCGACTATAGATCAGTTGCATCATGCTCATCGATTCTTTCATGTTTGATAAATATAATACTTTCTGGGATTCTTATAAAACCACGCTTTGGTTACAGTATCACTGCGATCGTAGTGACATAAGAACAGATAGGAAATGTTATCTATAGGAAGATGTTAAGCCTAACTTTCTCGTGTTATAAACGTTATTAATTCAATTCCGTGAATTATTAACGTTTCCGACGTGTCCGAGGTAAAGAGTGTCGGGAGAAAGTGTCTGTGTTACTTCATTGTCCGCTTGTCGACATGAACACGTCATGATGGCTTATCTCCAAAAACTCGAGGGCCATGTAAAGCACCTTCGTTTATCTGGCGGCTACAAGGCGCACGGAAACATCTTGTCTCTCGCGTAAACCCGCCATGTTTTATTCTCTCGCATTCAGCGCCGATACCTTAATAAAACCCAACAAGATTGAGCAATAAAAAGTAATTTATTTGATTGTAATTTCAAAACACAAAGTGGGCCTCATTTTGTAATATATTTTTATCTTTGTGGTTTTGTATTTCTCGCTCGCGGGGCACGTCCTGCCTCGACCTGCCCGCGGATGATTCGTTGCGAGCGTTCAATAAATTTAAAGTGTATCTTAAACTCGATTCAATTTCGACTGTGATACCTAACGGTTGCTGCCATGAAAAAGACATTACGTATACCACAACAAGTAACTATGAACCGTATTACTTTTGTGAGTACATTGTGGTACGCGGCAATATTTATAGTGATCCGACTCTATTTCTGGTCCGGGGCTTACAACCTTTCACCGCCGCATTAAAATGTGCATATCTATTACAACAACAATCTCTCAGCATCTCCAAATTACATCTCTTAAAAGGTGTGAGAAGTGTAGCTGCATATGTAATCGATGGTAACGGAAGCCGAAGCGCGACGTGTTAAAGGCTCAGCGGCCAGCGGCAGCGCGTCGGGGTCGGCCACAATACGCGCAACTCTGATATTATCACCGAACCAATCAATTTGATCCCTCATAAAAACTTCTCTCGGTAGGCAGCTAGCGAGTATAATAATGCACGCGCTGTATCGGACGGTCGATCCGTGGCTCGCTGGTAGCCGGAGTTTTCATATATTTTATGTGAAAAGGATATGGGCATTGTTGTGAGACGCCCTGCTGCGCGCACAGGGTAAACACTTGAAATTACAAGTCAGCTCGGACGGACCACTACTCGCGTCGCACGGTACCCGGAAAAATGCGCTTCCAATGTTACGCTCGATGAAAATAAAAATATTGTCCACGCGATGTGTGGCACCGGTCCTCACTGCTCAGTAGGGATGTGCACTCTATAGCTTGTAGCTCTCTTTTGTATCCCAAATTTGACGAAGCCTTCGAATTAGGTGTACAGTACACTCATGTAGCTTTATGTCCCTACTCATACAACCTGGTTGTTTGTGTGTATGATCAAGTCTCATCTTGTAATGTTTTAGCACTGCTATGCAAAAAAAGAATTAGTCATATCAAAACCCTCACAAAAGACTTAAAAATTCAATGTTTTGCCTCAAATAAACAAGTCCCAAAGCAAATAAAAGTTAACAATTCAAATAAAGTAAAGATTTGCGACACCACGTAGTGTTGTTCAAACATTCTGCATGATCGTAAAAAGAAGTAAGATAAAGTAAATATTGTGACTTTTGTAGTCTGATTATGTTTCACATTAATGTCATAATAATAAGAATAAACTTTACACGAACTATAGTGATTTTAAAAACCAGAGGTGGTTTCAATGTTGACATCTGTCTTTCTGTTCGTCGACATTGTCGACACGTTGACATCGTCTTTCTGTTACTGCCACCCGCAGCCCAGAAAGCCCAGCCAGTCGGAAACTATTGCATGATATTTCTTTTCTGAGGAGGGACCAATGTCCTATACAATATAACACTATGTTATAACAGGGTGCGTCGTTTGCCAAATGGAACTAGACGAAAGGAAAGGTCATTTGATATCTCTATTCGTTTTGTATTCATAGTTAACCAAGCACTGTTCCCGTTTCAACTGTCCCGGTGGGAGAGCAATATTCCATGTTACATCGAGTAATAAATAAAATGATTGCACCACCAAAACCTAGGTAAGTAATACGAGCATTCGAGGCCTCCGATTTTTTAAATATTATAGGCACTTGGCAATCAGGATGTGTTCTTAAAGAGTTTTTAACACTACACTAATAGACTATCGACTACTGCCTTGCAAAACTTGACTTAAGAGTAAAAATAGTTCGTTGTGTTTTAAGTTAAGTGGTGTCAAATTAAAGTTTGACTTAAGAGTAAAGATAGTTCGTGATATGACGAATCTTAAGTGTAGCAGTGGACGAATATAAGTGGAGATGATGATTCAATATATGGTGGTGTGTGACCCTGAATAGTAGTGATAGGCAAAAAGGCTGCTTTTATTCAGAGTAGCTTTACAATCAAGTGGTATCTTTGTTTAGTGATACTATTCTAATGGATTGTCCGTCAACTGGAATGGGGGTAGGTAATAAGTATATCCATCGGATTAGTACCGACAAAAAACCACACTGTTTTCAAACCTATGGTTGTATTTACTATACACACACCTCTCCACACGAATTGTGTGCCTAAAGAGACTCCAGTGTTTTTGATGAACGATAGTGTGAATGCCTGCTCATTGGCACCAGCATAAGGCGCGCACAGTGTGGTGGATTTTGGTGTCATGCCTCGTTTTTTTAGACGAGGCATTTGATGTGTATTGATTTCTTTTATATACAAGATACATTACTTGTGTAACACAGACTTTACTTACTACCATTGACTACAAAATGGGAAATGCGTTTTTTTACCTAATTGCTTGGACTGTTTAACCTTGGGTTAATAATATGCTGGCAAGGAGCGGTGTGGCGAGTGAGTCGCGAGTGCCTCAGAGGTGCGAGATGTTACACGGCGGATATAAATAAAAGAAGATTGTCCCCAGGACCGCGGCCCATAATGTGCCGAGCGCTCCGCTTTGTACTGCGATGTAGGGCCACTTTGTATTTTTATAATTTTCTTAGTAAAAACAATAAGTAAGTATGTGAAACTTTAAAAATACTGTTTTTGTAACATTAAAATAGGGTTGTAGCAGTTTAAGGTTTTTTACTGGGCTTGATTATTATTTGTGTGTAATATTTTTATTAGCGTAAACTGATTTTATTTGGTGTTTTAAAGTCAATGACTACATTATCGTTTATACTCATCCTTTGAAGAGTAAAATAATTTGATTCTAGCGAAAGTTTCATGACAGGTAAAAGTTCAAATGAAATTAACGTTGATCAGTTCGCCAAAAAAATGTGAATGGCCAATGTTTTGTGTCATTACAAACAAACGCTCATGTGTATCAGCACCTTAGGTATGTATAAGTATACATATAAAAAGCGTTATTGCCTGATCTATTAACAGCTCAGAACTGAAGAGATTGAGCTGAAATTTGGCGCACAATAATTATAATAATGTACCTAAGCATCCGCTACTAGAATACCTAAAAAAAATCTATTTAAAAAATAAAAAATATATATACGGATAACAGCTATTTAAACTTGATGTGAGTGAATCCGCGGGCAATCGTTGGTATACCTACCCTTAAATATAATGGATGGTGTTATATTCGGGTACAAAGCGGAGCATGCTAAAGCTCGCACGATTAGGCGCGCCGCCCGCGCCCCGCACCCGCCACACGCGCGCCTCCAAATAAAAGTGCTGCGTTGTCGCGCGCCAGAATTACGACGCGATCGCCTTTTATTATCTCTCTTTTTTAATTCAATTTTACGATAAACTCACGTACACTACGACCAGTGCATCTTGGTCACTTAGTTCTGAACAGTTTTGGGATGTTGGCTAGTCATCTAATAAAAATAAATGAGGCTTTTGGTGTTGTCACCAAAAATAAAATTAGGCGGACTGAGTGATTTTCGACTGAAGAATTATTTAATGTGAGCACTTAGCCATTAGATTCATAAAAAATAACGACTCGAAGTAACACTGAGTAAATTACAGATTATAAATTCGGTTTAAGAGGAAAATAAAATAAATTTTCATGAGGCTTAACTTAACTATCCAGTATAGTGCTTAATATTCTTTTTGTTCACATATTGTATTTTATGATGCAAGCTTCAAGACTGTGTAAACTTTTAAGCAAGAAAAGTATTCATATGACAGTCAAAATTGACCTCGTCCCAATAAAAATAGGTCCTTCTTTGTTATCGAGGATGAAACCCAAGTGTATTCTGTGTCCTCAGCGCGGCCCGCTCACTCTACCCTCATTTGCATACAAGCTACGATTTGTGTATTGTTAATTAGAGCAACACAAACAGGTTCCGAATAATGCAGCCTCACAGGACCGGTCCACTATGCTTTCTTGTTGCGCTATTATTGTTCCATCTGTTATTTAAATGGCAATAGATTACATAGAGCGATCCAAACGTTAATAAACAATTGAACATAATTAACACTGTATGTTAATTTTGTCAATATTGATTTATTACTACCAGCCAGCAAACGCTCTGTTGTTAGTCATTATATTGTTTTTTGTTCGCTTATAGTTCGCGCTAACAAAAGACTTCAACGCTTTGAATTATACGATTCTTTAGAAGGATTATTTTATAAAAACATTTAGATGTAAGTTCTAGTTTACAGTTATCATACCATATGATTGATGTAGGTAGGTATATAGAATTTTAAATGGGATAACATAATTTAAAAATATATTTTGGGTATTGGAAGAAATCGCGAAGTATTCTTCCGTATAACGTACCTATACACTGTCGTAAATACGGTTCGAAAGCGAGAAAAGCCATCTGGCAGGCACTTAGACACAATATCAGTGCTGTGTCCGCGTGATGCACCGCGTTGTCGGAGACAATGTCGAGAGCGCTCGTAAATTCGTCCAAATACCGAGAGCGGCTCGGGCGCGCGGCGGGTCGCGCACTCCACGATGCTTTTTATTGTCAAAACCCATAGTGACGCTGCCTTCCCTGATAACTTTATTGTTATTTACATCACTGAATTATCATACCGATAGCCGTTGTTTTACATTCGTGTAACGTCGTGTCAGAAACCGGGCCTCGTATCTAAATTGCTTAATTGGAAAGTCTCAGAGAGAGGACGCTCGGATAACCGATATGAATATGTGTATTAGTAGAGACTGACCTTTCAATTGAGTCACCACAAATTATAGTCGTGGACGGCTATTACACGATTTTATCTGTAATATAGAAAAGTCAAATAAACTTACGTTGTTTATATCTTTTTCTCAACATAGCGAAGTAATTCTACCTGTTGTAATTGATATCTACGCATATAAAGCTTTTCTTGTTTCGTCTAAAATAATATCTACCGACTGTTGACAACGAAATATATGGAATTGAATAAATTATACCTATATAAAAAAAATTCTTTCATATTATGGTATATTCGAGTTCGGAATAAATCATCGATTGTAATGAAATTAAGATAATGTGTCGGTGCTGATCAAAGTTAAACCAATCTTAATAATTGTACTCGTTGAAAACATAGTTTAGATACATCGACCGGATGCATGCCAAAGACGCTAATATGTGCTATATTGCTGCCATCAAATGGTAATAAAAGCTGAATCGATTACCAGCCAGACTGCAATACTGAGCCAGAATCGGCCGCCAAGCGGCGCGGGCGCATGGCGGCGGCCGCGGCAGCGCGCGGTGGGTGCCCTCGCCGCGCCTTCTAGGGTATACACCCCTTAATCCCACATTTTATGCAACAATGATCGGATTCTGTCATGAAAGAAGATATGTCGCGTTGTATCCGCTTTTGCAGGCAATTCCCATTTACGTCTCATTTCTGAGCTCGAGTCGACAGTAATTTTATAAATTTAAAACTTCGGAACTCGATCGAGTGGGCCAGGCTGCGAGCTGAATAAGACTTTACGAATTTTTAAACGCGAATAAAGTCTTAATAAACACTTTTTATGGTAGCCTTGTAATTTTATTTGCATTCGAAATAGGGCTCGTGGCGCGTGTTAGGCTAATAAGGAACGGATGGCCGCTCTTTAACGATCCCTTACGTCGATAATATTTGCCGTCGTGTGGCAAATGAAATCACGTTTTATTACCGTGAGCGTCATAAGTTGTTACCAAAAAAGACATGGCATGAGTGTGGTCACCAGTTGCTCACCTACCTCGTACAATTACTCGCAGCCGGACTAGAGATACGTGATATTATTACTCAGCTGAAATACCAAATAAAATAAAAGTTAGGGTTCATTTTCGTAATATCGCAGCAATAAAATGGATACAAATAGAATAAGTATCAATGTTTTTTCGATGCGAAAATTGCTCTATAAACACTGAAACGACTATTCGAATTGTTCCTGACACATAAAAAATAATATCTGGTTGTCGCATCTGTGGTGCTAATAAAATCCACACAACATGTGGCTTTGCAAATGCGATCTATTTAGACTTGGATATCGTCGCAACGAGAATAATGTTATCCCGGCACACCTCAGCCGTGTCACTCGCAAGGGCGTGTCGGAGATAAGTTTACATATTCTGTATGCATTATGCAAATTGAAGTTTTATGTTAAGCCTGCGAGGGGTGGGGCGGCGGCGGCGGAGTGCTGCGCGCATGCGTTTGCGACATTTCACTCGCCACTGACGCGCGTCAATCTTGACTTTGACACTCGTGCGCACCACACATTTAGATAGCCCGTAATTAATGCGCAAGGACATACTCACGTATCAGGTACGGCGCTGCACTTAGAAGATATAATATATAAATTACAACAGGATTGGCTTGGTTGTATTAATTAACATTTAAAAACCCCCGTAGTCCCCGCGAGGGGTTAGTAGAGGTGTAAGTAATATACATTTACGTTTCGCTATTTTATATGGGTCTATTGCTAATAATCGGGAACAAATCCAAATTCCGAAATAGTGAGAATTTTATAGAAAAACCTGGGAATCCAACTCACGACTTCAATCGTAGAGTGTTTACGACCACTAGTAACGACGCAGTACCTACACATTTATGTACTTTTAAATTAAGTAAGTACCTACTTTCCATAGCAGCATGGTACCATGAAAGCCATATTATTAATTTTAGCATTTGGTAGTAAGTACTGCGTATTGCTTAGAATATCTACACGATATTTTATACCCAGATACATTTTGTAATCTTATCTAAAATATATTAGATATCTTTGTATTTACGTACTCGATATGAATTTTATACAAATGGTTATTTATAATCCGAGTTAGATAGAGACGCAATATTATTATTGACGACGACGTCTGTGGTCTAGTGGTTCGAGTACCGGACTGCTGATCACGAGGTCGTGGGTTCGATTCCCACAAGACACAAATATTTATGTGATGAATATAAATGTTTGTGTTTGTCTGGGTGTTTCCTATGTATTATAAGTATTTATTTACAAAAAAAAAGTATATAAGTATTATATCCATTATCTAGTACCCATAGTACAAGCTCTGCTTAGTTTGGGACTGGATGGTGCTGTGTAAAATGTCCCAGGATATTTATTTATTATTTATTTATTATGGTCAATCAGCAGAATATTCATTGTAGGTTTATTCTTGGTCTTCAATAAGGGAGGCCCTTATTGAAGACCAAGCCAGACTTAGCCAACAGGCTCTTAGGCTAACATTCAGAGACGATGCTCAGCGTAAAGTAAGGCGTCTGTATGTCAATTTTTTATTACAATTTGACATACGGAAGCGTAAGTTTATGCTGAGTCTCTTCTCTGAATCTCAGCCTTAGTCTAGTTCTTTCTCGTTGAGAGGTTGCAGCCGCTGATCGTTTTTATATGGGAACACTTGAAGTGTGACAGTGACTGCTATTTGCCTGCCTTCTTTATACCTTCTTCTATCTGTTTTGCTTGAGTTCCATGAAAAGACAAATCTTTTAAGCATAAGTTAAGAATTTAAAAAGATTATCTTGTTAAAGACCGCCTTGTCCGTAGTTCACCATGTTCTTATGTTAGAAAAACCCAATAAATATCAATATCTTGGATCTCGGTGGTCAGATTCCTGGATGGAATGCCTGGACCGCACGCTCAGCATTTGTACTTGCGACTACTAGACCAATGAAGTAAGTAGTTACGCTTTATTAAATACAACACACGAAACAAATTCGTCCGGTAAGATGAGATTATAGAAATAATAAAGGCGATTATCCTGTAAATGCGCCGCAGGGTACACCGCGATACACACCCCGCATTGAAACATGATGACGTAATCAATCAACCGCTAATTGATATTATTGTGAATATTAAACAAATTAATCGACGCAATCGTAATTTAAATGCTATGCAATTAAAGTCGATGTTATTATCTGTTTATTTATCAATGTGAACACGTTAATTTAGTTCAACTTTTATAATAAGCGAGTGTTTACTAAACAATGTTTGAAAATTCCCTGACAAGAACGATTGTCGAGATGATCTTGAAATATACCTGTATGTCATCAACCCGTCAATTATCATCAATTTATTTTCCCTAATATAATAATAAATTTCCTGCATTAGGACTACAGTGTATGAATATTCATATTCATATTATTTCTTCATTATTATTATTATTCATAATTATTATTCATAATATTCAGACACTATAGTCCTAATGCAGGTTCGCAGACTTCACACGCTGGTTGCGAAAATCTTGCTCGTAATAGGCGACAAGCATTTTGCTACAAGTCGAAGGATTGCTATCGCTAATTTCCTCATAAAAAAAAACAAAATAGCACGGCGAAGCAACTACCATTAGGCCTCCGCAGTTCAATTATTGAGCTTCTGAATACGATGGCACTAATGATTTTCATAGATATTCAGATAAGAATTGGGATGGTTTACCCTATAAGTACTTTCCGAGTAGGTACGAAATGATCACTCATCCGATTGATCGCGGCAAGATCCAGGGCATTTATCTATCACGCTGCTATAAACAACCACATGCCTCTCACATTGCGATGCCTGACCTTTTTACTTCACTAATTAGAAAAAAGATTGCAAAATATTTGACATGCAAATTTCACCTATATTGCCCAAAATCTCCAATTCATTCAAGTGAAACTTTGCGGGTAAACGTAAAATCTGGAGTAGGTAAGGTGCAATGTACCATTATCACTTGATCTCAATAATAACATAAGTACAGTTGCGGGTGTGAGGCGTGCGGTGCGGGGAGCGGCAGTTCATTCATCAAGCCTTCATAAGGCTCTAAACCTAATTCGACACAAGCAGCCTCGCAACATCCGCTCTTGCAAAACGTTATTTCATTCATAACTTTAGCGCGTGCCGTGTTTACACCGAGCTCAAAACAATACTGCTAATTAATAACTGGTATTGTTAGGTTTGCTTGAAACGTAGGTGCTAGTGCTTTTTGTAGTGAAAGATGCATTCAATATTAATGCTTCTCGTTGTTAAGAGCAATTTTTGTTAATTTATCAAATATCCTACAATTACGTTTCAATACTATCTATTTTGAACCTTAGGGTTTTCGGACATAGGTACCTTCTTTCAATTTGAAAAGGACCCAGGTTTTTATGCGAGAGCAAGGTGCCTGGTGAATGGGACTGATGCGTAATAAAATTCATTTTACAAAGGCGTAATAAAAAAATAATGTGCAATATAAGGTTTTGTGGGTTTGGTATGACCACAGCCGATAGTGTTTGCCGCACCCACGCGATAGCGAGCGACGGAAAATAACATTTAAGTTGAGCCGATGACATCAGCGCTTGCGCCGCGCGCCGCGCCCGCTACCGCGCAGCTGCACTCGGCGCACGCGCACGCAATCACGATCTTATAAAAATAATAAACATTATTCTCTCTGAAGATGAGAGAACATTAATTCTATTACGGAAATGTTGATAGGTCTAGTGAACTGTTTCTCTAATTTTTTATGTCTTTTGTCTAAGGAAGCGTGCTGAAGCGATATTAAAGCCATCGCGGACTTTTTTTCTAATTATGTCATCAAGGTATAAAATCGACTCATCGTAATATAAGTTCCATCTCACCGTTTCCTGTAGTGTTCGGTGTTATATCGTTGAGCCATTGATCGTTGGGAACATCAATTTTATATTTAAATTACATCCTTATTCTGGACGGTGTTCCAAGTAGGATCAACGTCAAAGCCTTCATTCAAGCGTTCGTTCAATGTAAATGAAAACGAATCAGTTACTTCCTTCTAATTTATTAACGTCACTAATAATAAATTTCAACATTATAAAGGGAGTGGACGTATGTCTGCCATAGACAAAACGACTCGCTGGATCTGGGGTAAGACAATCCGTGCGATGAAAGCAGTCTCGCTCTTCCTAAATCAACGTCAAATTACCACCTTTTAATCTTTTGTAAGCGATTCGGTTACACACACGTGTTCTTGACTCGACTAAATAGTCGCTGCGACTGAAATACTGACAGAGATTGCCGTATAAATCTGACGTTTGAGAAATTTTACACGTCTTTGTTACAAATATATGTTTGTCGGCAGGCAGCTATATTATTTTACTATTAGCTCGTGAATGGAGCGCGATGTCGTAAATGACCCATTCTTTTGTGGTAAGTTTCGGGTTTAAATTTATTGTAACACTATGCTCGAAATAGTCATTTAAGATAGAATCGGTATAAAATTGGGTAATTTTACTCTTTGTACGCCTTGTGTATTATGTAATAAGATTCGGTCGATGTGTCGCTGAGAGATCATCGACACTTAAGGCTTTATAGACAATAAAGCGGACAAGTGTAATGGGATCTCACGTGCCAGCCGGCCTATAAGACAGGTCGGAGGGCATTCCGTTAGGACTCATTGTGAAAGAGACTCCAGATTGAACGACCAGCCGGTTGTAAAAATAGTACTTATGCAAATAAGCATCAACAAAATGCAAACCCAAACATGAAAGAAAATATAACAAGGGATGAGTGGAGCTGTAGGTATTATACAGTTTCAAAGGAAGGATGATAGATGATGATATTTATTTCTGTAAATAGCTAAATATTGTAAGTAGATCTTTATAGACACTTTTGAACTTCAAAGTTTCAAATTTTCAATTGTTATTTTTTAAAGTAGATGGCGAAAATATGATGATGTTATTTGACGTCGTATTATGGAGTCAGCCCACGCAACAGATACAGGTACTGTAATTAACAATTATCCTAATATGTATAATACAGTTTCTAGTAGTTTCCCTCGTTCTTCCTAAAGGACTTTTTGAGACTGTTCTTTCCCAGGAGTAAAATGTTCAATTGTAATCAACTTTACGACAACTGTTTCAAATTACGTTATTTGTAATTGAATTGTATTTCGGTTAAGTCGACTGATAATAATTTCGAATGATAAGCATGATAAGTTCACAGACGCAGATTGCCAGTGAAGATAATTGTCTTGAGTTAATGTTGGCTAAACAAAGTGCGTATGTTGTATGAATGACGTGCGCGCGGCTAGCGCCTCGGGCAGGGAATAGCAAGCAACTCGTATGGGAAACCATCAGACATGTGCTTTAAATGCTTTTACTATGGTGCGCACTGACGTAACTTTAAATAAAACAACGTAATACTTAAAACATGAGCCTAGATGAAAAATCATACAACGGCAATACCCCATACTATGCTGTGGTTGGCGAGAAAAGGGTCTCGATTTGGAGAGGCACTTGTAAAATACTGGTGAAGGTGGATAAGACAAAAACACATATTGCCAGCAATCGTAATAATATTTATATTATAGAAAGGTTGTCCAAGGAAAACATAAAAAATCAATGTCAAGTAAATATTTAAGGCATGACTACAGGTAAGTAAATAAACATTGATTATGTACATAAGTCCTAAAAATAGCCATGTGACGTGAGTGGTCGAGGGCCAGCCCTCGGTTGATATGGGCCAACACAATGGCCGCTCACACGTGCAGCGATCCATTACACAGGATAAGTGCGGCTAATTCCCACTCTTGAAGGCTGCGTTCACGCGTTAGAATAACGATCGCAGGGTGTACAGATAGGTATAAACTGTCCAAAAGGTTTTATTGAAATACTACTTTTTATAGACATGTGAAATAGTTGGCTTATTGTGATCCAAATGTATTTACGAGTAGGTATATTGTTCTCTTAATTTTGTCAAAAAAAAGAATACAAAAGTTACATCATAGTCATACTATTAGTTTTAGTTTAACATTTACTTATAAATACTCAAGTAAATGATGAAGTAACCAATATTTTATGAAATTCAACTGGAAACGTGGTCAATTTAATTCTTGTTGGCAGTTGTTTTACTGTAAATCTCTCAAGTGGCCAGTAATGTTCAAGTACAATCACTTGCTCTATGTATGAGGTGCTTATTCATTTGTGCGTCGCAGTCGGCTCGTTAGCAATTGGACATGCCCGTTGCACGAAATATTTTAGCGATTGAAGCGGCGGTAAATTGCGCACAACAATAGCACGCGTCCGCGGCATGCGCCCTCGCCGCTACGAGAACCTATTTACTACAAGAGTTTTACGATTCACTCGTTATCTTTAAATTGTGTTTACTAGCTTAGAACGAACTTTATACATATTGTTCGAGGTGACATAGTTGGCATAGGTATTCTATGCTTTTCCTTTTTGATAATTGTTTATTTATTTCTGTACCGTATTGGACAGCAATAAATAACCAGCCTGTGACAGTATACAGTACTACCTCACGAAGTGGAAACGACATAAAGTGACAATGATTCCCATAGGCCGTACCGCTCGTATTAATTACAGCGCAGTGATCCGAGCGGAGCGACGTCGCACGCGCATCCATCACACGCGTCAGATAGCGCGTTATGAACGACGCACAGATTTGTACTCGTAATTTGTACCACTGTCATCACATTTCAAAGACAAATATAAAGGATTGTGGACCGGAATGACAAGTGTCAACGGGCTCATTCGATTGGTATTTTAAGAGAGGTTTTTATTTAACACGAGCAACAAGAGGTGGATTGATCGAGACAGGTTTCAAGTGATGCTCGATGGCCAGGTAACGTCACGTCACCGCGACGCGAGTCCTTTAGTGTCTCGCCCAGCGCAGCGTTCCGAGAAATGTCCTTACCTAACTCTTCACATTTAACCAACAACAATCACATTTGTGCTTATCTGCTCTTTCATGGATTAATATTTTATTACTAGCTTTTGTTCATTCATATTATTTTAAAAAAATACACCCAGATGCAGCTCCAATAATTATGTTAAAAATAAAATTAATCGTTTGACTATTGAAGGTGACTCTACTACTACTACTCTAAGGTTTATTTGGTTTGTAATTATGGGGCGGTTAGTATTTAACCTGAGTGATCTACGTTCCAAAAAAAGGGAATCACCAAAGGACTCCTAATTAACCTAAAGTAGGAAACCCGTAAGTAAGTAAAAATCTTTGAACAGGACCAGAATGATTGAAAATTCGTAATAATCGGATATGCTACAATTTAACACACAAAAGGAGTGTGTGGAATATTAATTGACCAGGTATCGGGTCTGTCGTCGGCTTACAAGTTACACGCACCGATGCCGATGGTATCGGATGCGCCAGCGCCGGCGGCAGTGCACATGCGTCAAAATTTAATTACCCGCAAATTCGCCACTCATATGAGATCGTGGACGAGATGCGTATCTGTTCGGCTGAGACTTCACAACATCCGCTCACATTAACATACCGCTGACGGACCGTGCGTCCAAATGCCAATCATTATTGATTAGCATTCCGGTTGTTTGTTGAAGCTTTTGTAGTTCTGATGAATATATATTAGATGAACTAGTTTTTTAAATGTTTTATGTTTCATTATTATATATTCGGTTAGCTACGAATACCTCCTACATATTCGTATAAAGCTTTTTTATAGATTACATTTATTTGGTTTCATAGGACCAGGTGATGGGTTACAAATAAACATTCGTGGAAACTATCTTGTGGTTCGTCATTTTGTTTTTGGTTACGAAAGTATTTATCTACAATCGACGCGAATTAGTGGTCACTGATAGAACATTCATAGTTCATTTGTTACAAATCATCGCAGTGTTGTCGAGTCATCGAATATTAATTAAGAACTGTGAACACCGGGATATCGTCTCGATCTCGCTTGCTGTGTCGCCTCGTACATATTTATCACAAACATTGTTCAGTATTATGCTGGCTTCACTTGCATTATGTTATTTATGAGTTTTGATAGTCATACTTGTTTTGCCACCTTCGAGCTTCGTAGCGAGATATCGAGATAGAAGAAGTGAGTCGTCACGGGTGTGGCTGTAACCGTGATTCACTAGCTATTCTAATTTCGTAGAAGAAATACTATTGTAAGTTTTAATCTATCTGTTCTTTAATGATAGCTTAATTGATGTTCGATGATTCATTTTAACGGCGTGGTCGGCTGTGATTTGTTAGTTGTCGATGTTTGAGTTTTTAATTATACGTAACTAAAGATGTGTTATTAGAGAGGCGGGGTGCAATGTTTTCGTCACGGCTATCTCTCAACGAATGTGATGCGTACACTCTTGTTCGTTTTGGACAGGCGTATTAACTATGGTATTTACGCTGTTGAAATGCACTCACAATATTTGTTGACATGATGTAACTCTTAAACAAAACAAAAAACACAATTTATAAACATGTTTTCCTTAAAACATAGGCATTGATATAGGTACAATGCATTACAATTTACAGATATTAAAGCATAATAAAACAACGAATATTTATCTGAATGTCGAATAAATATTAAATTAACTGTTGACAATACGAAGGCTCATCAATCTTTTATTATGTTCTGATACGTATAACGTATTCATAACCTACTTGGTCTGGTACAGCTAAGTACCTCCCAACAAATTGACGTGTCATCTTTCTCATATGTAGCCACTTTTCTTCTGTTATTCTCAAGAAATGAACATGACGATTCTTACAAGAAATTATGAGAATACAAAATAAACGTTAACTCATTAACACATTTTCATTATAAATGACAATGCTGTGGTTATTGTTAGTTACGCAAGTACCTACACGGAATGTGGCTGGATACTTTTTTTAATCTTTAGAGTACTTCAGGCATGGTCTATAAAACAATGAAGTTCAAATGCCACAGCACCCATCTATATGTACGGGCAGTACTGTAGAGTCGACACGCAGGCGCGCCCCGCTGCGCAGTGACATGTCAGCAGTCGTCCAGCCCTCAGCTAAGACAAAAGACAAATTAATTTTGTACACAAGGCATTTAATTTGAATGTGAATAGCATGAAGTGCGACGAATGGCCGCGGAGAACAATGGCCGGCGCCGACGGTCCCGCCTTTTTGTTTTACACTCAATGAAAGTAAAAAGTATAAAATCTAAACGTTCAACAGACAATTCCGTATTATGATATGGACACAGTAATGGAGGGCTGGCGAGGCGCCTAATAGCTTATAATATTAAATGTACGTGATGGACCAGACCGAAGTGCTATGGGCTCTCGGGTCAATGCGGCCGGAAATAATCGTTAAGTGTAAAATTTTTGATCATAATGCGAGGAATTATCCCAGAATGGTGGCGGCTTAAATTGCCTACACACAAACACAAGTCAACGTTTGAAGTTTCTGAAAAATAGATACCTAACTTTGTTGACTTCTAAAATGTAAGTATTTTGAAATTTCATCATGGAATTGTTGCTAGTTGCACTGTATTGTATAATTGTAAGACGACCCTAACATAAATGTGTACTGTTTTGAAACTGTAGTTAATGTATTGATGTTTCATTAGATTGAAAGCAAATTTTGATTAAAACCATTCTAACCGCAACAAATCTTGAGTGATGGAAACCAGTCAGCTCGAGGCGACGGATGCTACACACCTAACGACGCGACCGCGTGTTTACTTTATATCATTAGTCCATCAATCAAGATCTGTTGAATCGTAACTGTTAGTTAAACACTAACAATCATTGGATCCGTGGCTCGGCCGCCCATCAATCAGCGGCTGTTGACGCGGTGCCTTCGGCTGTCGCGTCACCGGCGCCCGCGCAGCTGACCGCTGGCCGCCGCTCTTCAACGCCCTCTAATGACAGCCCTCGCGCCGACCCGACACATCCAATTCACATGTTAAATGGAATTCCCTTTGCGCCTCAAAATTATGAACGCCCGTGTTATTAAAGTGTTTGTTTCTTAGACGTTTTTGTTTAGATGTTTTATCCAATTAGTGCTACCGTGTCGAAAGGATAATGTTGTGATGAACGTATAAAACGTTTAGCGCGTTAAAAGCGGAGCCTTGTCGGCGGCGATAACAAAGTACCAACTAGCTAGGAAGGACATATTATTGAGCGCTTGCCTGTTCTGTAGACAAAGTTAACACTGCACGTGCATATGATTATTATGCTGTTTTATGGACTTACTGGAAACTCATCAGTCAGTCCTAAGTTGGGTCTCCATCGAAGGCGTCCAGAAATTCCGAGGGAAATTTATTTGTCAACACAAAAGTTGGGAACTTTCCTTAAGTGGAGTTTTGTGGATTTACCTATATTAGTTTGCTGAAACTGAATTTTACAAGCGATATATTAGGTGGGCATTTTGTATGCTATTATTGTGATACGGCGTGACTTGCATATTAGGAGAATAGATCAGATATGGAAACTGCTGCAATGACAATTGATTGATGTTTACAATCACAGATCGAAGGCTGTGTAATACATTACCTACCTATGATTACATTCGTCTATATTATATTGCTTTAAGCTTCTATATGAACGTATTTTGAATTTGAACTTATATAATTATGCTAATTAGTTACAGGTTATGTAATTAAAAAGATTACATGTTTATTTTTTAGAATCTTGTTCGTGATTCTATGCATCAGTTTATGAAGCCCATCAATAATTAAATGAATTCATCCCATAATAAATAACTGGTACCTATGTATCAAAATCGGCGTATCTAGTGCGGCGGCTGTCATCGATGGTTCGGTTTAATTTAATTGACTGAGCTACGTGCCGATGATAAATGTAAGCGGGGTTAAGCATATGCGCGGGGCTCATGAATAAATCGCCCCTCGGTGAGACGAGCTGATTTGCGATAAGCGTGTATTTATTGCGTTATTTGTGCGCGCCACCTGACGGAGACGGCGAGTAGCCGCCGCCGCGGGAGGCGCACTATTGCCTCCAAGGATCGGCCTGACTGAACAGGAGCAACACACGCGACAGCGGAAGCGGGAAAAGGTTGACACTTTATTGCTAAAGCGGTCACTTTACACTGAAAGTACTTGAAAAGACGCACGGAATGAGAATCCAGTTGCGAAATGGACTACCAAGGTATGAATGAATTGCTGGTCGTATACCTAGACTTTATTTTCTTAACAGTTAAATATTGTGATTTAAAGAAAAACTAGATACTACATACGATAAGCATAAGATTCTTCTCCCCTACTAACTTTTCGTAATGATAAATGAGTGAGATTATGGTAAACACAGGCAAACTATTCATTAAGTACCAACTTCCTACTACCTATAAGAATAAACAAAATGATATGGCTATGTTCGATTTTCTGCTACACGCTGTTCGTGGTAAAACCTCCAAGGTTCTACTTCAGCGCTTGAGCTCTATGAGTTTTCAGTTATCGCTCCTCCGCAACTCTCGTCTGTTTGTCCGAGGCTTTGCACCGCGGCATCCCTCCCGGGAACAAGCGTGCGGAACGCGCCCCTCACCACATAAATCACGGCGAACATAACAGCATTAACTGTTGATGGATTTCGCCCATTCAATGCTCAGCGTTGATATCTGTACAAATTGCCTCCCTGCCTCTTTCATTGTTTCGATATTATACGATTTGACAAAGGTCTAAATTGTTTTATAGCACTGTAGTAACGTTTATTTGGTTCAAATAGTTGATTTGATAGAATAAAAGTAACTGATTGTAAATCAATGAAGCGTATAGAAGCAAATTTGACTCGGTGACATTTAGAGCTGGCAACCTAATTATATTAAACGATATTCAGTTGCGCAACGATGAGTGCCGCGATATATTCTCGTGTAGGCAGACATTAGAGGACAAGACGAGTAATTGGACTGCGCCGGAGCACGGCAGCGATCAATTACGTTTATGTGAATAGTAATTATTTTATTATGCAAGTTGATTGAATGAATCTTATTTGTAGTCGCTCTAGTTTAATTTTCTACATAAACATAATTAGATTACAGTAGTTGTTTAATCGCTGCAAGCCTCAACTGATGCTCTTATTCAGACAAGTTTTTTTTTACAAAGGATTTTTATACAAATGTGAATGTATAAGCCATAACGAAAACATGAAGACAACGAAAAATCTTAATGTCTTTACAAATCAACAGGTAATAAAACTAATATCTCTACGTTTCGTAAACGATTCCAATCGTAATCAACGTAAGTTAGTCAATACTGAACGCAAACAAGCATAAGTTACTGTGGACGTCGAAAATAAATTTATGTTCATGTAATGATATTCCGAAAGCGATACACAGTACAAGTTGGTGCGAGCGCGTACAAAGTGAGCAACAGGCTCGCGTCCCGCGCCCGTACGCGGCCGCAGGCGCCGATACACGTCGCGAACTAAAAATGTGTATAAATTATGAAGATTACATGAAAAAGAGAAATGTGTTACATTTAATTTTATTACATACGATAACTTATGGGCTAGGCACGGCACTCGCTTGAAAAACACGTTGCTGTAACTTTACGAGTCTGTAACAACGTAAGATGATTGCTTCGAGTATGTAGCTTTGATTCCAATGCCCCTTAAAATACGCTTCAAATTTATTTAAACTCTATATTTTAATTAAGGCTTTTAGTCGATTGTAGTATCTCATAGTTACATACAGATCATTTGTGACATTAAAATATCAATTATTTATGGTGTTGAGATAGTAACAGCTCTTGCAGAACTTATCCTTTAGGTTATCTATGCAAAATTGTTAATATTTTCAACGAGCTACGAGTATCTATAAAGTAAATATTATTAGTTTGAATCGAAGTGTCAACTGTTAATAAATTTTTATTTGATGAAGATAGGTTTAGTTTATGGTACAGATTGCTAAAATTAGTTTTAAGTATATTGAAACTTCACTTCCAGTATGAGTAGATTACCTATATTTTACCTGACTGCCGGAAGGAGGGTAGATAAGGTTTTATAATAAACCTTCAAGTTAGTTTATAGTTCATAAGCACAATGAAGTTTTGTATCTGTAGCGATTCTACAGGAACCATCTCTACTGGTGGTCTGTAACATGCCTATTTATCTTTTCAACACGTAACATAGCGTACCTAAGTAATATTTTTTTACCATTATTTATTTATTGGCTCACCAACAATTGTTAACACCAGTAAAGTTCGCAGAAAAAGGAGCTTCAATGAATTTGAATGTTATTGTTGTGAAAGTACAACACCGTCTCAAAAGTTTTCTCCTCTAAGCTTGTACGCGACCGAGTTGCGTGACTTTTATCTTGATGGCCTTGTAAAACACAAAACATGATAATAACTTGGCCGAAACATAATTTAATGTTTATTTATTGGCTGTTTACGCTCAATTCCTTTATAGCCGCGGTGTCTATTATCAACATTATAACTTACCTATAGATACAGTGTTATCAAAGGGACATAAAACTGGTACAAACCTAAGACCCCGCAATCTGGTATTAATGCGATATGGTGACATTTGAGGACGTTTTCCGCATGATGCCCGATATCGTCTTAGGACATAAAAGGTTCTATTAATTTAGGTGTAGATATTTTGTCGGAGCTTGCAGACGCCTCGGTAGATGCTATCGCTGGTAATTTGTAGCAGGCAGGCTAATCAAAATATTTGTTTATCGGCAAGTGAGAGCGATCGCGATGTTTATCGCAGCTCATAATGTCCGCGTGTCGGTCGATAGCTTATCTCTGAGGCCGCAGCTTGTCACTTAAACATAGCTTGGATATTCCTCGCGATTTTATAGCCTTTATAAATGTCTACAGTCGAGATTCAGTGAGTGACAGAGTACGCGGCTTCTTTTCATGTTTATGCAAAGAGGTTTTTGTTAATACTTGTGTTATTTATAATAGAATTTGTGATAAAATAAAAATAAGTAAATAAGTATGATAGAAGAAAATGTAGGTACCTACTTCCTTTTCTCCTACTGAGCAACATATGTTTTTTTTAAATGAGTAATGTAGATTGCAACTTGCTATATTAATCAATGAGGCAACTTGGACTAAAGCCGGAATGTAACAACAACAAACAAGAAAGTCTAAAGCGCAAGATAAGATAATGATGGAGGAACAAAAAATATTTGTCCGAGTCTGCTAATGTGTAACTAAGGCCGAGAGTGACACGGAAACTCTCCACACACGTCTGACCTCCAACAAAGGAGTTCTGTTTGTCTTGCGTCGCTACTAAAATATTGAAACGAGCACTGAGTGCGTGCTTGCCTCTGTGACCGTGCTTGTCGTTGGTAAGATGGTATTCCAGTTAAAGCGTTGCTATACATAAGTATATTTATCGCAGGTGTAGTGCGCAAATTGTTGACGTGAACACTCGTCATGTTTAAAAATTGAACTACATAAGCTTAGGTATAAGTAAATAGGGGAGGCATGTCTCCAGCATCTAGGACATGTTTTATACCCTACATACCATGTTAAATACTTTATTGGAAAATTACACATATCTTGAATTTCAAAAATAAAAACGGATTTGATTCAAAAGTGAAATTAAAAATATTATTTTTCTAGGTCATACAAGTAAGTACAAATGAGGCATTCTATTTAATTCTACATTTTACAATAACTAAATACATAGCCACCAATAATAACACAAATGATACTAGAAAGTTACAAGTGCTACGCCGTGCTACGCAGTGTAATTTTGGCTACGCGAGTGCTACGAAGCACATGGGCACGTAAATTTAGTATTTAATAAAAAAGTATCATAGAGCAACCGAGCTTTCTGTCAGTGTGCACATACCTGTCAAAGAGAATCTCACGCGTATGTTTGTTCTCGCGACAACGGATGGTATGGTTCACCGGCGAGCAGTGTCCGGTAGGGTTCACTACATAGTCACCGCAAAATGACCAGCCCCCTCACTAGTTCTGTTTGGTTTGAAGATTTACCTTACTAGGTTACATTACTTAAAGGAAGCTAGCAATTTTTACACTTGGTAAACATAATCACTAATGAGAAAATATTGGGTTACATTAGATGTTTATGAATTCTAAGAACTAATTATTGCTATAGACAGAATGCCCCCGGTCATTTATCCTAAAATACCTTTGAGGCTATTTAGTTGCTTTTCAATCTACTGACCGTAATAAACCTTGCTTTACTAAAGTTATATGGCGTAAAATAATTTAATTAAATAAACAAGACCGATCTTTAATCTATTAAACCTTTACATCTTCCGGGATACTACCTTATTAGACAATGCAGTGTGTATGTGGGACTAATGTTTATTTACGTTTATGCATCGTCATAAACAAACAACCGACTTCCTGATAGTAAAGTTTATGAGAAGTGTATCGAAGTTAATTTAAAGGCACTATATGGATGTAGGTAATTCTTATAATACAAACCTAGGGAGAGCGGTAATCAGTTTGGAAAGAATGACTATAATTCGAAAGCGCAATATATTCCTGACTCGCAATAGATAAACGTAACGAAGTCATGCACGGTCGTGTTTTGTTCAATATTGGACGATTTTGTCTCAATAATTCCAGCGTAGGGCCGGTGTCACGCGAACATTCGCCAGCACCAATTAGTTGGCGCCTTGCTCCGAACACTGCACAATAAATCAATAATTAAACAGTTCATCTACCGACAAATGCTGATTTATTTGCCCCTTCTGGCCACGTTCGCGTCTCAGTATCGCGGCACTTATTACTGCCTACCTATTCCTGATTGCGATGCAGAAAATGGGAGTTTACGTAGCTATTTATGTACTTACATAGGATTACTTATTTTCACATTACCTTCCAAAGAAAAGTGCGTAGTGGTAAGATAAATAATATCTCATTTATCACTAATGAGAAAATATTGGGTTACATTAGATGTTTATGAATTCTCGGAACTAATTATTGCTATAGACAGAATGCCCCCGGTCATTTATCCTAAAATAACAAAGGGTATAATCGTTTCAACCTTTCATTTGACCATCACAATGCAACTTATTATACCCAATCTTTACGTTACATGTTTTTTTTTTAGTCACTAAGGGAGTGCCCAGCTCCGGCTTTTAAGTAAGCAGTCTTGGTGTCAAGAACTGTTTCGGTCAATATGTAAAGTTCAAGCATCGAAGACGACTTATGAGTGCGAACTGAGGTCACACGGCATACTAACACGATTTAATAACCCTCTCTATCTCATTAGTAAATTCCCGTAATCAACGAAGGAAGTCGCTAATACTTTGAGCATAGTCCGTGTTTGAGCAACATTTCTTTGTTAATTTCTCTCTAAGCGGCACAAAGTGAAAGATTAAGTATAGTTTACTTTGTGCATTAACGAGTGTGTCCGATCTGGACAGGGCTGAGTTTTCACACACGCAGTGCTCATGTTTGTACAGGGCATTAGTGGCCGAGCGTAACTGTCGCGGATGACGACAGCACGGTAATGAAGTCTGCTTGCACGCACTCCACCGTAGCATGTAGGTATAGGTGAGTACCACGCATGTGCATACAACGTTCACATTCAAGTGGAGACTTTTTGTTGTAAATGTTGAAGATTAACAAGCCTAAACAACACCTGGCATGCGTCACTAGCAATCATTACCGAGAACCCTCGAAGACGTGAGCCTTTTAACTTGAACATTTCAAATTAAAGTAATTTAAAGACATTGAACAACTATCTTACGCGACGCGACGCGACGTGGTGTAGTGGCGTCGGGCGTCAGGCGTCAGGGGCTCGGCGTCACCGACAGCTCTCCGTCACCACGAGGGCTCTTCGCGAGGCCACCGAGTGTTTTCATACACACACAACGCGCGGACGTGTTAATTCGTAGACACTTGGTTTTTTTACCGCGGTGATCGACGACTGTGGGAACGTTTTTGGGTGCCTTCGTTAGAAGTACCTACTCCACGCCGTAACGAGCAAACAGCCGGAATAACTCCGAGTATCGCTCCTGCGTTAAGTGGCCGTGCGCTGTTGGAATTTATGACATTTCACGTGTAGGTAATAGGCGATCGAGTTCAAGCTAACGTCTATAGGCGCGTAGACGCGAGTTATAAAAATCATTTTGGTTTCCAATTTGAGTGTTATTGTCTGCGAGACGAGAAAGTTGTTGTGGCGCCGACACCAATAAAACGTGCGGCAGCGGTGCGCACGCGCTGTCGGCCTGGTGGCGTTCTGCGCGCGATAATTCATACAGATTCCCAGGCCACTCACAAGGGGCTATCGTTTTTAATGCTGATATCAGTGCGAGAAATGCATCGAGGTAGCATCAGCCTGTATGGATCATACATTATTATTCTGACAGGACAACAATAAAGATGGTTACCTGTTAGCGCGGATGTTTCCCGAGTGAGTGCACTGTGCAGACAAATGGAAGTTAATTCGATCTTTGACCTAAACTCGTCATTTCACCTGCGGCTTTGCATTGTATCAGCAAGTTTTATTCCCCTGTTGTTACTTGCGAAAGGTTTGAAAAGAGGTCGTTCTGAAGATTATTAAGTGATTTATTGCAACCGATAAACTAGCCAGAAAAGGATCCGACACGACGGTGTTAGGACCCAAACCCATCGTGCCAATCCCGTTCAATCAGTTACGCAGTTGGTTACAAAATCACACTCATAAAGTCACAAGCTGATAGATTGTGGCCCTCAATACCAGGTTGTAGACAATCCAAAGAAGCAATGCCGTCTTTGGACAACAACCTGGCCAGACGCCTTTTGCATCTGAACAGCCTGCGCCTGGTGGTGGGGACTATCACCGGACACTGCTCACTTAACAAACATTTTCATACAATGGGCATTGCAGATAGCCACCTGTGCAGGGCATGCATGATGGCTGAGGAAATGGTAGTGCGTGTGTTGCTTAAATGCACAGGCGTCGCCGAGATACGAAAAAATACTCTGGGATCACCAAGATCCCTGGCGGATACAATGAGGAGGCTGGGAAGACTAATCTGCTTCTGGAGGGCGTTGGGCTGGTTAGAATAGTAGCCCCACGGCATACCTACAACGGTCCACTTTACGAAATGCGGAAACCGAACTGACGCACAGAAGTGGGTTCTCCGTGATGATGATAAAGTGATTTATTACCTCGCTGATCTTCTCTTTTTCATTACTAGGATACCTGACTGACTGAACATAAACATTTACAGCAGAACATAAACAACAGTTACAGTTTTAGGATCGAAATAGTATCTGGTGGGTTCTTATGTCAACCGTGAATAGATTTTTTGCAGACTAGGTACCTAACAATTATTATTATATAGATACTTATGACGTCATAAACATAATACATGCGTAGATACCTGCACTATTTCTGACTTTAGCCCTCCATTCTTTTCACGTTTTTTACTGTAATATTGGTCCAAGTTCCAATTTTCATTATATTGACAGACATATTATATTGTTATTTATTTTATTAATTTTTCGCAACTTAGGATACATTAAATCAAAATAGGTAAGTTGACAAGTAGGTATGTCAAATGTATACACTTGAAACAATACATTAATCTATCTAGTTCAACATTGGTTGCTTACCTTTACCTAATTCATGTCGAGCGAACAAACCCTTGCTAGTTGACAGGTTGTTGACGAGAATCACTTTGTCTCACAGTTACTAATATCCGTTCATGAATACATTACAATAGACAAATTGAATTCTCAAATAGATTTACATAAATAGTGTGCAATAGCAGTGCTATTATAATGCTATAACGCGTTGTAAGACAATGGGTGTGCAGGGCCGTCCCACCTCCCACGTGTGACGCTGCTAGACGCGGTACAACGCGAACGCGGTGCGCGCGGGCGCATGCTAATCGCCTCTAATCACGGCTCGATCGAGAGCTGATTCATCTCGGCCTTACGATCCTTTATTCTGTTTATTTACCAATCAGTGTAGTTAATACCCGCCGCGACCATAAAAGGCGATATATTTGTCTAGTGTCGCTCTCAATTAGTAGGTGGCGGCGAATCGACGCCATATGTGGTCGTAGTTAGCGTCGACTTTTAAAGAATATTTTTTGTTAATGTGAAATGTAAATGAAGAAAAATCATTAATGTTTGCTCCTTCAATTTTCTGTGCGGCCTTTTATGGTAGGTAGTTCGGTTTAGTCGCTCGAACAGCTAAGCTGAGCTACTGAGATCCGAATTTTACTAGGAGTGTGTAACAAAAGAGTGTTCCGTGGATACTGTACTTATGTACTGTACTGTACTTATACTTATCAAGAAATTTATTTTTGTGTATCACGGAACACCGCTGTCTTTTTATTTCACAATTTTATTAATCATCAGGTAAATAAGTTTATTCTAAAAAATGGATTTCGGCTAATCTGCGTTACCTAAATAAATAAATTCATACCTCATTCTTCTCATAGGTAAAGTCATAATTCAACCTCAACTCCTTTACCTTTGATTTTACTCGTTGTCACTCTTGTCAACTTTTTGAAGTAATTTTGGCCTAATCAGGTTTTATTGTGTATTAGACTGCACCTAATCTAATTTCAGGAAGATGTTATTGCCAATCCGTGAGAGGTGAATTTGAGGATAAGAGATTTGATCTTTATAGGATGGTAGTTAGATGGGTTTTCCAGGTAGGTACCCAACGACATCCCCCCTTGTTTTACTTATTGTTGCTACTTGATTATTTTAATTCTTATTTTATAGGGCTTTTAACTTATTTGTTGATTTAGTAGAATTCAGAATTTCAGAGGAATGTTGTTGCTTCAACATACTCCTTCAACGTGTTTATAAACAAATCACTGGCTGTCTCGAATCTCTCTGGTGTTCTACTTTAGTAGTCTTTAGGAGAGAATCCCTGCGAAAAGACTTGGTGTTCATTTAGGTTTAAGGCAGATGCTAGTGTTTATCTTACTGTAAACTTCTTGTCAATAATGTTAGTGCTAGATAATAAATAGAAATCGGTAGTCAATTTGTCGATGCTCAATATCATCCCCTTGTTTATTCTATATTTACATTTTATTTGTTTCTATTGGAAATACGTATCTACCGAATTTATATTTTACTAATCAGTAGGTACCGCATCAAAACGTAAACATATCCATAATCCAATACTAAAAAATGCTGTTATCTTTCGTAGAATGCCAACACTGCCTGTACCAAAAGATACACACATAATAATTAAATCGAAACGTCACAATCATGGCGCCAGCCGTTTGGTCAGCGCGTCGTGTCGCCACAAGCTACTTATTTAATTTCGTGTTGATTGCGAAAATGTGCCCATGCGCAGGTGCGGGCGAGGGTGGGGAAGGGTGGGGAGGGGCGGGGAGGTGGCGCCCGGTGGCAGGTCCGCCCAACTCTTTGTTTACGTAACGCCCCCGCTTATTACACAAACAGTCGGCTGATTACATATCATGTTAGGCGCCAATTTTCACTTCTTTTATTGGATTTGTAAATAACTCATTTACTATTTTAAAGCTTCTGCGTTATGGTCATATTATTTCAAAATTCGCTCATAATATGGTTTATCGCAAATTATAAATATTACAATTTATGTACAGTAATTAGAAGGAAACGTAACAATACGTTCCGAGGTACTTGTTAGTCTTCAAAATATAAAAATTAACAACATCCCTCAGAAAGAGAGAAGAATAAAATCTGAAGATTGTCTCACTAACCTAACCTATATTCATAATCGGCCATTATCGTGCACAATGTACGAGTGATGGGTTCATCTGCGACGGAGCCAGTGTGGGCGCCGGCCATATATCAACAACACACGGCCGACACACGGATTGATTTCGTGTTGTTGCGACATGTGATACTACGGAATACAGTAGCCACTTTATTGTATGGCTGCGGTTGCACAATAGTAGGCAATGGTGGGATGTGAGTAATGGAGAAAATGTCGTACCTAATAGAGCACTTTTTGAGGAGAATTAAGTAAGCCTACCTTAGTCCTACAACTTGTGTGCTTGTACCTAGGTAGGTATGCTGTAAGAGAAGAACATAGCTAGGTATTTACACTACAAGTTAAGGATATGAAACATAAGGACGTACCTACTTACAGCTCCATTTGGAAGTTTCAGTCCTTGTCAAATCGACCAATAGTATTTTCCAATTGCATAAACATTTATTGGTATTTGCAAGATACTTACTTAAGTGGTTTTATTAAATTTAATTAGAAAACATTAGTTTTCATAGTTATAAAATCCTGTGTGTTGCTGTGATCGACCGGTCGAAGTTTAGGGTTGAGTCATTTACCTGAGATGGCTGTGACTAGAGAAGGCTTCTACCCTTCATTGACATGAAAATCACAAAGGTTAGGGATCTGAAGACGTAGTAGTCGTAGATGTATAGTCAACAAGATCCTAAAACTGGATTAACTGAAGCTTTATTAACAACATAAGTATATGATCGATGAAGATTGCTTATCCAACGAACCACATGAGCTATAAGCTCTGATCCGGTTTAAGATCATTAGCTGGTCGCCGCTATTATCCAGAGATATTTACTGATTGTTCTCCGAACGCATCCTGCTGTGTTCAATATCAGCTGTGCCGTACGGGTTCCGAGTGTTCCGACATTCAGCAGTATCGCACCGAAGAGTCTTAGACCACAGAGTAACGACTGGCGCCGCCCGGTCCCGTTAACCGCCCACGAGACGCGATGAGCTTCGTTGAACTACTCGACCCTTCAAATCTGCTATACAAATTACTTGTTTGTTTTAGTAATATTAAAAGCTTCTGTCGAGAGAGTGGCCATTAATGACTGGATTGAAGTGATTGGAGATGGTGTTCTTGTCCTCATAATGGATTGAGAGGCAATTTCACCACTAGGAAACCATCGATAATAGTTATGAATGGTTAAAGGAATTACTATGGTTTCTGTTATATCTAAGTAAATGTAAGTACTCGTAGTTTTATTGCAGTTTTCTTCAAATTAATTTGTGTAAATCTATTTACATAAATCTTAAGGCAGGTGTGTTTTCGGCTATTGGTAAGGTATATGTATCGAACACATATTTCGATAACGAAATCAATTACGATTGGATGGTGCGATTAAGTCCAGTTCACTGCCAGTGTAGTTTGCATAAATACATAATAAAACTGGCATAAATAAATTTTATATCGAATTTGACCTACTAATGGTACAATCGGAAAAATTGGGATGGGTTCTAGCTTTCGACGTTGGCGCCGGCGCGACCGCTTCAGTGGCCACTACACGCACATCTCGTGGCGTCCAATACGTAGTGACAAGCGACACAATAGCCGACACACTTACATAATTAGATGTGTCCATGTTTGATGCACATCTCTCAATACACTTCGTATTTTTAAATATTTGGCCGCTATGGGTTGCTGAATTGATAGTTTAACTCTTAATTTCAAACATGTTGAAGATTTGATCTGAAGCCCTTAAGATAATAAGTAAGGTAGAAAAACCGCAATCGGTAAAACAAATCTCAAATTCAGTTTACTCTATTAATATTTACATAGATATATAGAAATAGAAGTAGGCGTCAAAAAATAAGTATCGCTTACATTTCAGTAATCTGGGATGAGGCCGATTGCGCAAAGAGACATCGTCTTACGTTAATTTCAATCCGCCAACACGAAGTGGCAGCCTTGTTTTGTTTATACGTGAGTCAGTGTTTATGAAAGTGACGATTATTTATTAGCAGCGATTCTTCTCGGTTGCAACATCGTTGTTGCGCGCGCGCCAACGCGACAAGAGCCTTAGCGCCGGAAATGACTCGCGCCTCGCTCATCAAAGGCCCTTGACTCGAGCACGCGATAGTCTATTGAGGTTTAACTATCTGCGTGTTTCTATTGTCTTCGCTATATATTGAAAGGCATATTAATTGGCTGCCTTATTTGTGTTATTGAAAATTATGCATAGCTAATGTTGCTTCATAGGGGGTTAAGGTAATAAAATAAAATTATAAATGATCGTATGAACTTTTTCATATGGTTTTATTAGTTTTTAACATAACGTCCTAGTAATGAGATACCTATCGATAGGTAAATAGTAGTCCTTTATTTTAATTCTTTATTTTGTAAGGGTTTTGAGTCGAAATTCGACTATGTCAACCCTATTTAGTATTCACATAATCAGTTATTTTAGTACATTTATAATCATGTAGTAGTCCTTATTCTCAGAGACCTGTTTAAATTTATAAAGCCGTTCCTATTCCGGTAAATATTTACGGTGATTTACTATCGGAAAATCAGACTCACAAAACATTTAGCGAAAATACATACCTATGATTCTGCATAATATTGTCACTATAAGTATGTAGTACCAGTAGGCATAAAAAAAGAAATGCATTTTCACCAACAATAGAACTAGTAGGAACTTACATGTACGGAATCGTGTATTGAAAGTGGCAGATACCGCATCCACCATAAATCATGCTAACTAGGCGCTTGTGGTACAGCGTTCATCCTTTGTGCAGGACGTATACAATGCGTGCCTCGCGATATCGCTCCTAATGACTGTGCCTAACGAACTATTAAAGGAGCCTACTTAAGGCACTGATACATGCTCGACGGTAGTAATTCAGTTCGTATCAGATTTGTGGTATTTATGCTATTGAGTCTTTCTTGCTTTATTATTTGCTGGTGTAAGTATTAAGAATCGAGAAATAATTATTGAAGAACTAGTTACGTTTAAAATTGTTGTACACTGCATCGTAACCTTTCCTATAATTTAGGATGGTTCGTTATCCTATCAAGACTTTATGTCTTACTCATAATAAAAAATGTTATTTCAGATCATCTATGTATACCTACATTTCTTCTTCCGTTTTCATCTTTTAGGTTAATAACCTGCGTTTTAAATTCTTGATCCACTCCATAAGTAACATGACTTTCATCCCTCCTCGTAACCAGATCCACGTATAAAAGCATAGACTCAACATTTAGACATCTAGTTTGCCATAAATTAACAAACTTATGGACAATGGACATATTTAAATGAATTGTTAATCGTCCATTCTCAATGGGTAGGTTTTTTATATTTCCATCTCTTGTGGGCTGAAACTTGTATTATTCTTCATCCGAATTGGTACAATACATATATCCTTTCCGAAAAATCCCTTAGGTATATTTTAGGAATGCACACATGTATATGTATCTAAGTAAATATAAAATTGGTAAAATACACAACAAATTTTAATCAGCTCGCCCTCCATTAGGTACTGAAAACACTGAACACTAAAGTTAAACACAACACAACGTTTTGTCAGTTACGAATGATCGTAGCACAAACTAGGGAACGGTGCCCTGTGAAACCGTTGGTTCTGCTAACACGCACCCGGAAGGAGATCGGTTTGCAAACATTGAAAGATCTCATTTCCTGAGTGCATTATAAACTGTTGACTTTCAAATATCATTTACATTTAAAATTAACTTCTCGAATATTGAAGAGGTAACTGTGCTTGAGAGGAACACGTGGCTCGCCTAAGCCAGTATGCAAATCCGCGCGTGTATGTGTGGACGTGCATGCTCACGGCCGCACACCCACACTGCTGCACTGGCTTCCATTCATAAAAGCATGGCACTATCTAACTATGAATTAATCGCAACATTTGAATATGTTTACTCTCACAAAGGAAGCGACCATTCAGAAAAACTTGCCCGAAAACTGGTTTGGCACGTGTCAATGAACGACGGGAATATTTTAGACGCCATAGACGAGCCAAAGTTGTCGGGTTACATGATTTAAACCGTTTAATAGACGCTCGTTTGAATCGTTGGTTTATATCAATTTATTTTATAACGATTTCTGGCGACAGTCAATAGTAGACATCTATACTGTCATAATTATTCGAGTACCGATTTTAGTAAAAGTTGCATGTTAATTTTATTCAATATCTATAATTTGGATGGTTTTATTAGGTAAGAACTTGTAACATGTTTGAAAATCGATTGGTAATTAATTAAACCGTTAGATAGACAGGTACTTTAAACACGAAAGCCCATAAGCGGTTAAGTGTATAATTTATACATTGTTTGAATGTCCGTATGCGCAAGTTTTCAGAATGTAGGCTCCCACATGTTATTCTTTTATTTATCGAAGTACTTAGGCTGTGTTCAAATATTCACTGTACCTATATAAAATTGCTGTTGAATTTTATTCAAAAGAACGGGTAATTAGAAACTTATTTACATGTAACAAATTATTCAAAATAGGTATTAAACATTTGAATAACTTGTTTGAAATATCAGTGCTGCAGGTAAACAATAAAATAAATAAATACCTATTTGGTGACATTTTACACAACACCTTCTATGCTTAGCATACTTACCTAACAGAACAAAAGTTTCCCTATTCAGACAGCTTACATTTAGTTATTAACTGAATGGGTATATGTACAGACGCTTCTTATAAGATCTTCTTAGATCATAATTGATGCACTTACCTCACTAAGAAACGAAGCAGTGGTTAACTGATACCAGTAAGTGATCAAGCCATCGGATCGGTTCAGGTCCGATGTTTTCTATAGGTGTTTATCACTTTAGTACATGGCTGCGTCACAGTAGGTACCACGAAAGCTATCGGGAGTAATGGAAAAACACAGCAATCAATAGAGACAGTACCAAAACCTGCTGCAAGTCTGGCAAAGTGCCCACTGCCAGAGAAAGAACTTGCATGTGATTATGGTCATTTGCATTTTATATACCTTATTGACATTAGCCTCATAAGAAACATATCTACGTTATAGGCACGTGTTCTCAACAAAGTCCGACGTCGATGACATGATGTCCAATGTCTGATGGTGGAAGAATCAGCACTCCAAGTCATCCTGGAATACTTCGATATGGTTTAACATCGGGCTGAAATAAACGGCACACCTGACATCGGGGTGCATATAGGATGTGCCTATTTGGATCCCTCGGCTCGAGACCGAGACGGAGAAGAAAAAGGAAACATATTTTATATCAGTCATTAAATATGTATTTTAGTTACAATTATGGTATGACAAAGTTTGAGACAGTAGGTAACTAAAACACCCACACTTTGTTGCTACTGTTAGTATTTTAGCAACTTTATAAAGCTCAACTCTAATTAATACAACACGTTATTCAGGTAGCTAGGAACAAGGTACAACATTACATCACACGAAGAGAACGTTGTGCAACATTATTACCTCAGTTACTTCAGTTGCGATTAGATTGCAGATTTTTCACGTTGCAAATGTGACCGTCGTGCCTATGAATGAAAGTTGGCGACCTCGAGACGCACGTAGGCGAGCTGTTGCAAGCGGTGCAGAGCAGCACAGTTCGGGTTCGGCTGCGAACGACGCTCCATTCACAAATCCACCTCGGTGGAGACGGTGGGCGTACGCAACACCCGTTTTATAACAATTCATGCAACAACTACTGACACACTTTTCATTCAAATGGACATGGAATGTTACGACTGTTGCCTAATGTCGTCACCATTTCAAAAATAGCAAATATTTGAACTCTATACACGCACAAACAAATATGTAAACTTTAACACTTAACATTAAACCGTTCTTCGCACCATTGCATTAGAACTAGCTGTGACTGCTTTAAAAATTACAGTGGGTTTCATTCATGGTCCATCAGGTGCTACATTGGGTATTTTTTTTTCAATTTTGAAAAATATAGTACGTACTTACAGGTATTAATTTCGAACGATATTCTTGAAACGTTTTCTAGTCCAAGATTCAAAAGAAAGAACTCCCTAAGGAAGCTATGCAGCTGATTCTATGGAAGGCCCAAAACTCTAAAACAAAGAAGAAATCAATTCGTTTATTATGGAAAAAATTTAACAACGAAGAAATAATTGGACTTTTTATGGATTTTTTTTTTGATTTTCTATAGAATAAACTTTTTCCTGCAGCATCTATTTTCATAGTGTAAGTAGGTACTTTTTTGGGCGTTCGAAAACACCCAAGAAAAGCTCTATAAGTGTCATGGAAACGCTACCAAATTCTGCAGTATAAAAGACTTAGGAAGTAGGATTTCTTAGTAAGTATTGGATGTTACAGTTTAACGCGATACCTCGCGATACAGCGACAGCTAGTTAGCCGATAACCATCGCTTAGGACAACGAGCGAGTTCTTTACGGCTCCTTACTTTATTCACAAGATGTAAGATATGCGGGTAAACCAATTTAGCCTAGTTGGTAATTTTAAATAAGCCAACAAGGAACTGCGTGGAGCCGTGGGCAATAATGTGATGTAAATTATGGATGTTTATTGCGTGGCTAGCCTTCGCGGCGATCGTGACCAAAAACAGATATGAACTTGGCCATCACATTCAGAGGTTACACGCGCAAGCGCAAGTGAAACTGCCATCACGCGTCTTTGCTTTTAAAATGAACTATTAAGTAGTCCATAGGTTAATAGCAGAAACGAGGAAATTAAATACATATGTTGGAAAGTATTCGATCATAACGGTTTATTAATTCCATAACTTATCTGATTGCAATCATCATGTTGCTCTTTCTTAGACACCTATCCCAAATTATTTCTTGAAGCTTTCTTAGATGCATGAAGTTGACGCAGTATGTATTTTTCGTCGATATACGATGAGTATCTCTATCAGCCATCATCTTCTCATTCACTTTTACTGCAGCCATATCCTTTCTCACACAGTCCATTCATCTTTTCTTAGGTCTCCATCTTTCCTTATATCCATCGAATGGCAATGACATCACTAAGTCATAAACTTACCAATAAAACGGGCATGCAAATATTATGTTACCGTAATAGACCTAAGTATGCGCTAACGCTACATGATACCATATCACTATGTGTTATTGCGATCAGTAAGGTTGTGGGATAAGGATGGCGCTATAAATTGTAGAGCGGCATTCCTCTCGCACAACCTACAAAAATTATAATACAACAATAAAAATTAAAAACATTGTGGCATGGCGCCCCATGATAATAAATTAAAGCGAGATTATTCACGGACTGCTCTAATCGAATCTTGTTTACATTGCAAACAACTTTAGAGTCTGGCAGCACCCTTATCTGCTGCCAACCACTTAAACTGTAAACACGCCTTGTTTAAATAAGTATTTATTGTTTACCTATTTCTAACTAAATGCTACACATGCCCTTGTTGGGATCATTTCTGTTCAACATTTGCCATTTGTGTCGTATGTGATTGTTTTTCATGCAAATCGTATGTTGTAAATATCGGGGTATGGTCACATATCTGATACAATTTCCATTTATTGTCACACATGTGAACTTTTATGGAGTCTTGCTGTTTACTCCGTAATATATTTTACTTTTAAGTCGCTACTATTACAATCTATAACAGGACTTATTCAGTATCGTTGTAGAACAACGAAGTATTAAAATCATGACTCGATTGTTCAATCGATTTGTGTAGAGATTTCTGAGTGATATCACATTAGACATATGCTTATATGGAAAGCCATATAATATTGGTATCTCTTAACTATAATGGTGATTTCGTTTACAAAAAGAAATATTGTAGTATGCAGGGGGGCTAGACAAGTTGCAATTTTACATTCGAATCAACAAACAGATAGAAACAAAATGTCATTATTGACTTTTTTGACTCGACTTCTCGAAAGCTTGTGTCATTTCCATACATTTTGTTTCTATTCGTTTGTCGATTCGAATGTCAATTTGTAACTTGTCTCAAGGCACCTTTTTTTGCTTCTGGAAATGTTTTATGCACCGTCACGCCGCCCTGGGGGAGGCGGCGCAGTGTGTGTAGCAGGCATCTCACCTAACCTGAAAAGTATCATAAGTGCAATTGCACTTAAATGGTGATATTGAAATATCGTATGCGTATAAATTGGTACTTAGTCACTCTCTTATACCTTGCAGGAAAACATCACAAGGTAACTTGCTTGTGAAACTATATTTTCTTAGGGCTACGTGAAGCCTAATCTGTTTTTATTCTAGAGGAGATGCGTGCCCAGCAGTGGAATAATAGTTTACAGTAAATTGGACTAAAATTTAATTTGAAAACATGTATCAACCTATGTATTTACTTTTAATTAAACTGAAATGATCAATACCATCCTTACTTCCTTACTTAATATAATAAATGCGAAAGTAACTCTGTCTGTCTATCTGTCGCGCTTTCATGCCAAAATTACTGAACCGATTTAGGAAGTAATTTGGTCGAAAAGTTGAAAACACAGACAGTCTAGTACCGAGAAAAGACATAGTCTCTTAAATGCGAAAAAAGAGCTGTAAGTGATTGAAATAGGGCATGAAAGTTATAAGAAATACCAAGATCACGCGGGTGAAGCCGCTGCCGGAAAGCTAGTTCAGTACCTATATGAGATATTAAAGACAAAGTAAGGAAAATCCTCCCACTAGGTAGGATTTCAAGATCAACATTAAAGCTACATAAGTACCGTATGTATTCATTACGACGGGGTACCTTACCTATTCATAAGAGGATTTGAAGATCAAATGCGAGATAGCGAAAGGCAAACAAATATAATAGATAATATATTTTTGTAACAATACAAACACGAGACCAAACTATAATTCATCCAGTCTTTTTACGTCCAGTATTAAAAATGTTCAATAGCGTCTCACGTTGAGGTTCGTAACCATAATTTTCGTTAGGTAACTTAAATGGGGACTTGAAGCCATTATATAAAATTAATAGCCCGTTCACCAAACAATTACCCGTCCAGTTAAATGCTATCAGCAAATCTATGGGTTGAAATCTCATAACCTTTTGCCTTCGAGTCAAACCAACTGTACTTATATGAGCCTACGGCGGATGGACGAAGAGACCGTTTACACTTGGCGAAAACAAATTCTACATGAATATATATTGTAAAATTCTTAATGAATCTTGATTATACACTTGTTATAACATAGGTGTATTCTTAATATTCAGAACACACTATGATAAATTGGAAAAATCTAAATAACGAATCTAAAAACTGCTTTAAAGTCTTATAACGTGTTTAAGGCTACGTATCTAGTTATAATTTTTGTTGGATATTTATTTATCCCTGTTAAGTTATTCAGTTGTAGGTTAACAATATTGAGTGTCAAATAGCGATGTGACGAGGCACTTCGTTTAGAATAGATTCGCAAACGGATTGCAGCATGGTATAAAGTGGCATTGAATTGATTTTCGTGGCGTGTGATGCGCGCGCGTCGGTTATGAATGGGCCACAGTGAATCATGCGCGTCCATTCATGCCGCGCCGCCTCCGCTCGCCGCACGTGCCTAACAAAACAAACGCATTATTTGCCAATACAGCCGTATTGTCTTTCATTTGCACCATCAACCTCTCACTTCCTGCCAGCGATAACGCTCATTAGATATATACTCGTACTTCACTATCATTACTGTCTTATTCAGATACCGGGCTCTATCAAGTACCTTTTAATCCTATACTATAATACTATGGCACTAAATGTCGATTTCCCGTTTAGATCTTGGGTCGTGAAATTTGAAATGAGACGTTGAAGTTCGGTTAATGATCGCCTCTAACCGTATAACTTGTCTAGTATGTGCATAACCCTGACTTAAGACCTCGACAACAATCACTTTATATTGAAATATTATCAACAAAACTGTGCCTTGACCCCTTCTAGTGGTGACTTCGCGTGCGCCCGAACTTGTGAGTGATGTCGTGACACTTGAGGCGACACCGAGCTTCACAGTACACCAATGCTTGGCTCATGTTAATGGAAATTTTTAGGACATCGCAACACAGAAGGAGATTAAAATCAAGAATCTAGTAGAGATCATAAAAATTCTATCGTTATTTTTGACATCTATTGGGTAATTGAGAATATTTAATTATCCGTCGGGTCATTTGCCATTCTCTTCAACATAAAACCAAGAATTAATGCTTAAATACTTTTATGAGCTTATTTAAATAATTCAATGCAAATTCGACATAAAAATTAATGGGTCGACTTATATGGAATCTAATTCCTGATTAGGCATGGTGAGATTATTAGCTTTTATCTAATATATGGGTACCCCTTAGGAGAAAATAAGACAATATTTTTATCTGACGAACTTGAAAGTCGGATTATGTAAGTATTAATTAATGGTAATTAAAATAGCTATCAAAATCAATAGTGTTATTCTGTAAACGATATAATTTAACTCATTAATTTAGTCTGTTAAACAATGGGATAGTATGAACTTTTTTACAATAAATAATTTGCAAATACCCCGGTAATATAACCGCAAGGGCGAATTAAGCTGTAAGCTTTAAGAGGGCCATAAATTAATTATTATTTAGATTGAATATAGTGAGATCTGTCGCACCGACGCGACATCTCACAACATAATTAGGTAAGTACGGCTACTTAGGTACTGGTGGAGCCACTTAGCGTGTCGTTTATTGAATGTGTATCGGCGCGAGGAAAGTTTTAATGCTTTTTAATGAATTTAAATGTATTCTTAATTACAAACTGGTTCTGGTGCGTTAACCTGCATTTAGGGTAGGTACGTACCTATATCGTATTTGCTGCTCACTCTACTTACAGTTTTCAAATCGACATTGCATTGGATCAATTAATTAGAAACCGAGCTTAAATTTAAATATCTCCTAGTAGGCCTTAATATACAAAACTTAACACTTAAAACACCGATACTCTCAGAGGTGTACTACTGTACACCCGTTGTTTGTAGCTGCAGATCCAATCTATTATACTTGTACTTTGCTCGACTTGGTAATCGAACCCAGAACCTTAGCAGTCCACCTCCTAGACTAACGAGGCAGATAGGTATCTAAATTTATACTATCTACTTATACTAATATTATAAAAAGGAAAGATTTGATTGTTTGTTTGTTTGTATTAAATAGGCTCCGAAAATATTGGACCGATTATGAAAAATTCTTTCAGCGTTAGGTAACCCATTTATCGTGGAAGGCTATTATAAGCTTTATACTATCACGCTACGACTAATAGGAGCGGTGTAGCAATAAAAAATGTTGTAAAATCGAGGGAAAAAGTTATCAAGATCACGCGGGCGAAGCCACTGGCTGAAACCTAGTAGTTAATAAAAACAAAATTTGTCCTTTTAAAATTTTTAGATTATTAACGCTATTTGTACGTAATACAATCCAATGCAATATATTACCAAAATAAAGTGTCAGCACCTCTTGACAACGGATTTATTGAAAATCTTCAACTAATCATTTGATACATTTCAATGGCATAAAATAATCGAATAAATTGTAAAGTTATATTATAATGTGGGTAGATTTTAAGCACAACATTAAATATACTTTGGATTTTCCCAATTCTAATCTCGTTGTTTAACTAATGAATCTATTAAATTGTGTTATAGCGATCAAGTTGCTTTTCGCTAAAACTAAACAAGTCAAGTTTTTGCTATTATTGAAACTTCCGTTGTTGAATAAAATGTTAATAAATTTCCAAAGGAAACATCAAATAAACGTGTATAAACTTGTTGAATTTATTTTGAGATCTTCGAAGAGTCCACGTTCAAGACATCCGTAACATACCATCATGACTGTATTGCCTAAAGAGTTAGGCATAGTTGAGCTAATGTCCACCCACAGTTCACTGGTGTGTTTAGGTCCCACCTAATAGGGGGCGAGCCTATTGCTATCAACTGGGCACAAATCCAGACTTCGAGCTGATACTAGAAAATTTACAGAAAATCCCAACAACCAACTAGACTTTGCTCTCCCCGAGAATCGAAACCCAGGACCTCTATAACGTAGCAGTCGCGCTTGGGACCACTAGACCAACAAGGCAGTCACACATACGTAATAAGATACTCTAATTTGAACACCTGTAAATACATAGGTACATTGTGTATTTATTATGAAATATTAATCATAGAGTTGGCTCTAAATTCATCGGTACCTACGTAAGTCTATAAAGGAATGTCCCATAATTGTACCGTGAAAAATAAAAAACCGCATGCAATGTACATAGGTACCTAGATAGTATAATATAACACCAATGTCACATGTGTCATACTTAACACTGTATTCCAGATCAACTGCTAAGTCGCAATTATTTATTAAAAGTGCGTGTAAATCCGCATAAATTCGACATCAATTAATATTCCCCGCATGCCTCCCGAGGACGTTAAGGTGATAGCAAACTGACTTCCACTTGTGAACGAGTACTGGTAATATTATATTACGATATGTAAAGCGATAATCTCAATTCAGATCCCCTTCACCCTTTTATAGCTATACTTAATGTTCGCGATGTAAAATCGTCGTTAAAATCGAGCTTATAAGTATTACACTTGATACCATTGATATTCAACTAAGCTACTAGAACTTTATGGGAATGGCTTATGAAGTTTACGGCTACTTAAGAAAATTTCAAATGCGGCAATGTTTATTAGAGATGGGTTAGCGTGAAATCGTATGTTTTATTTTATTAGTATCCGTTCACTCGATCAAAGTCGCTCGCAAAATAACAATACCGAGGTCAACGCTAAGAAATAAATTTTCCATTCAAGCAGAATTCATATCGAGTTACATGAATACCTTAGCGTAAATCATACATAAAGTACAACGTCCTACTTTAAATGTTTAATTTTGTATTGAATTAAAGTAAATGCTCTAAACGGGAACGTTACTGAAAGATGGTCAAGTGATCAGTCTTGCTGTTACTACAGTACCTACCTACATACCTAGGTACAGTAATTGCAGCTACTTACACATTCATCACCAGAATTAATGACTCAATTAATGTCATGGAAGGTGGGTATCTAAAAAAGCTGTTATTTTAGGATGGAAAACTAAACTAAAACTTTTCCTTGGTGTTTCTTCAAGTTGTCGTATTGGGCGATTTTTCTGACACAATCTTATCACAGATGAGTTGATATGAAATATATCATGATTTCAAAGCAGTACCTATTTACAATCTAATCAAGGCAATTTAAACAAGAAAACCTAGAAGCTTTTATTTGTGAATGAATTACTGAACACAAGACGCGAGAATTCGCGTCTTCTGGTGAAATAGTGAATAGTGGCATGACAAGCATTGCGGAAGGTTGATGCTTCGAATGAAGGTTTCGGTGGGACAGTGGGGTGCGGGGGGAGCTGGAGGGCCACGCATGCGCGTTGCGCAACTAGCGGCGCCGGTGAATGGAGCCTCCGCGACGCGAGTGGGCGTCGGTTTTTATCAATGAACGACGAATTTGTGGCGTACGCGGTACGCACGACGGCATCGCGCGTGTCACGGCCGCGCCGCCGCTGCCGCCGCCGCCGACGTCGATGCTTTGCACCACATCGCGTCAATCGCACCGCATCGAAGTTGCCGGGACATCCAACCTTGCTAATAGAGAATGTCAACATACGCCGTTGCGATTCTACTTTATACATAGGTACATCAATCCCAACCTTTCATTCAGATAGCTGAGGATTCCACTGCAGTGCTGTTGCACCTACTTGTCATTTAAAACAAGATACTGTTATCTTAAACTTGAGATTTAATGTAGCTTTCAGTAGATTCCCTTCTTCCTCTCAAAATATCTAGGTATATGAATAGAGAAATAAAAAAAATATTTTCACAGATAAGAAACAGATGTACCTAATCGTAAAGTATCATTTTACATTTAAAACATATCATCACGTCTGTATCCCCGAAGGATTACGCACAGGTTTACACTAATGTATACCCACAGGTCGCCGATATGTTTAACCGGCAATATAGCCATTAACCGGGCACAAATCCTAATTCCAAGCTACTACTTACCGAGAATTTCATAGAAAATCCCTATGACACTGTGTTTGACCTAGGAATCGAATCAATCGCGCTGGATTCGCTGAATGAGCGATTCGCGAATGAGCTCGCCTCGCTCAAACCACCTGCCGTTTGAGGTGGTTTGAGCGAGTCGAGCTCAATCATATAATCATATTTTAAAATATTACATGTCTATCTTAAATTGACATTTATATATTACGACTCCACGCATAATATCATGTAATCGATTACAGTGACAATTAATAATTTAATTAATTTCATCCGGATCGCGTCGCCATACGGCGCGTACTCTATAAAAATGTGTATATTTATTAATGTATTCAAGCGAATTTGAAAGGAAATAATTAATTAATTTAATTGCTTCGGCACCGCTAACGCCTCCAGTTAGCCTTCGTTCAGATTTAACCATGACGTCCGTCGCGCGCAGTTATCTCGGCCATTGAGAAACGGGCCGCGCTGTATTTGGCGATGACTGCATTAGAAACTCTCTTAATGTAACTTTATCTAACGCACTTGGCCTTATTTATTTAACAATAAAGCACGCGTTGATTATGTTTACTTGATTATTTTCGAGTTATTAGATATTGTTTTCTTTGTAATATAAAGCGGCACCCATATTTGTACCTTCACTGTATGCCTTAGGTACACTATTATGGCCATTAAATAACTAAGTATAGCTGTTAAGTCCTAATATTTGCATAAATCTAGAAAGTCTGTGCTAAAACATACTATCTAAAATGTCAGTTTTGCAATGTTGCCAATTACCTAAGTCCCTAAGTGCGGAAACAAAAAGTATGTTTTAGCATAAATACGAGGGAGTTCAATGATTACAACATGTGGGCGTTGTAATATCGAATGGAAATGTTAGGGGGATGGGTACCAGCGCCCTTCTGTCTGCAGATTATAGTAGATTGTGATGTGTAATGAAAGTGTGTACTATGAAAACCAATAACAGACAGAGGGCATGTTGGTAATGATGTTATCATTGGTGACTATCATGGGGTGACTTATGTAACCAAAGAGGTTAAGTGACACTTGATGCACTTTTAAACCTTTTTACTATCATTTCACCCGCGTGGTCTTGGTATTTCTTATAAATTTTATCCCCTCTTTCATCGCCTTTCAGCCCTTTTTGGCATTAAAAAGTAGCCTATGTCCTTTATCAGGCTCTAGACTATGTGTGTACCAAATTTCATTTAAATCGGTTCAGTAGTTTGCCAGGAAGAAGAAGGAAGGATGTAAGCGATGAATCTTCGTGCTTAATAATCTAACTAAAATACATAAGGTCCTGTTTCACCACGTCTGGATAGCCCGCAGGATAAATAAAAAATGGAGAACTAAGTATCTATTTGTATGAAACTGCCAAGTATTTTAACGGGAATTTATCAGTAAGCTGTGAAACAGAACCTTTAAGTCCAAAATAGAGACGTATCGTTGCTTTCGTTGTACATTTCAAAAGCAGTTGACTTTACTCATAAGTAGGTACTGCTCCCATTGAACAATACCTGCAGAATTGAAAATTGACACACTGTGTTGCAATATAAACTTGTAACTGTTGCAACCATACTAGATTTAGGCAAATTGATTGATATATTATATATTATGGTGGCGTAGGCGATGGCTCGCCGTGGGCGGCACGTGGGCGACCGGAAGGAAACCGTAGCTTTTGGCTTTTCACATATAACAGCACTTGCGACACGTGAATAATTATGTTTCTGTATATCTTATTGGTCTTATTTAGCGCCTGGATCCTAACCGCTATACACACAACGAGGAGAAGCCCCGCCCTTTGATGGGGCCTGGTGCTTGTACCTACTAGAGCATAGCCTGATATGAATCTGATGCACAGACGGGCAAGCAAGGGTCTTCCCTTGCCTATGAAAAGTTAGACATATAGGTTTGTAGTCGGTACGAAGCCGACGTAATAATACACCTTAATTGTCCGCCCTGATCTGAGATCTGAGAGGATCCCCTGGTTTAACAAGCCGGTTAATGAGCCGTTAGTTCAAGACCTTCTTTTTTTAAAACCACATGGTCCACATGACTACATCGAGCTTCATATTTCGCTTAGATATTTTCCTTATACGTAGTTAAAACGTATGAACGTGGAGGAAACTAAAGAAGTATGCAAGAATTACGATTCTTGCATACTTCTCTAGCTAGCACGTGGTGGTGTCTAGTTTCTGTGTCTAGCCTACCCCTGTGGGAAAAAGGAGTGACTGTATGTACCTAGGTATTAGGTAAGTGTATTTAGGTATTTAAAAAAATCTTCGGCCATTTTACTCGACTGCCGAAGAAGGGTTATTTGAATTTATGTATTTAGTGTGTAATTAACTAAAAACTAAACTAACTCTTCCTTTCCTTTCTTATTCCATATTAATTTGTTATTTGATTGGATGTATCATTCTGAATAATCATAATAATGAATGCTAAATAATGATAACCGTAGTTATATTCAATAGGCACCTATTAGGTATAATTTTTGTTAACGTTTATATTATCCAAATTCTTGATTGCTTTCATGTCCTCAAGACAAATTGATAAAAGTTAATAGATTGTAAAACGTATAATGATTTTATTAAGTCAATTACACGTTCAACAAATGTATGTAATTCAATAATCAAACGTTTTGCTTGTAGAGTATAATCATGGGTAATAAGGAAAATAGCTGGCAATGGCATCATTCAATGTTATAAGACACTATATTTTGCCCGCGGCTGCACTCGTTAAATTTGGGCAGTTAATCTTTTGGCAATTTAAATTTATCCAACTGGTAATGTACTTAGTAGGTTTAATATTTTCGAGTGTCATGTAAAATGTGACATGATATAAAAAACAGATCTATCATCAAGTTTATCTTTGGGTTACAACGTCACTAGTCACTAGTAAACTCATACTATCAATTAATGATTATAAAACTCATGAAAATTATATCAAACTTAAATAAGTAAATCTTGTTTTATTACATGAAGAACCTATAGGGGTCGAGATCAAGCAGTGTTCATTTGAATATTAAGAAAAACGTGGCGAGTTTCTCTATGGGTGTTGCGTCGCAAGTATTTCCGGCGGGTCAGCGGCCGCGCACACGCCAAACCGGTTCAGTAATTTGGTGTTTCTGGAGAGCCATGTCGATTAATTTACGATAGACGAGCTTCCTGTCAAAAAAGATGTGACATTCGAATCCATGATATGACAACTCAACCATTAGATATCTATCAGTTTTGTTTCTTTTTACCTTTCAACAGAATTGTGTATTAGGTAATTTGACGCTACACTTAAGCAAGTGCCTAAATGATGACAGGTTTGAATAGACCTTTGAATAGAAAGTTACAAACTTAGATGAGTACCTATGCATTTTTGCCATTTCTAAACCTTCATCACCATGGAGACCATTATAGAAACCTCATTTGTATTCTTCTTCTTAAATTTGAGAAGAAGAGCTCAGCTCGTGTCGGTGGAACAATCGCTCTCTATCTTCTCTACCCTACCGTTCTCTACCTACCTGCCTTTCATTTTCCGTCATTTGTTCTCTATAAAATTTTCCTCTGGGTCAAATCAGTTCTGTCCAACTGATCTTCTCCATCCTCCTCCAGCACCACACACAATTTGAAATGCTACTTACCTATCTCTGTCTCTTTGGGTCAAGGACCACTCATTTGATTAAAATTACTAAAAATATATTTTAGTATAATAGGTCTCCCACAAATTTTAACTTAACAGAGATTAATTAAATTATAATTCTACGTAGGTGTCTATCTACGGTAGGTACATATCGATGTCTAGTTACATGATATTTTTTGGTGCATTACGTCACCACCTAGACACCTTTAAGTCAATACTACCCAAAGAATAAAAAACAAAGTGGTAACAGATATCTTCTTAGAATTTATTAAGACCTGCACTGATCATTCCTTGTGTCATTCTGCGGTTAACCGGAATTAATCATTCATTCAACATGGAATGATTACACGACACTTCTTGGAACTATATACAACAATTAAACACGATTTATTTTAGTAGCTTTAGTTTTGATTATAATTTTGTTATATTACAAATATGCCTACTACAGTTTGAAGTTTGAAAAATATATCAAATAGTTTACATAGAATGAATCTTGTTACCAAATTAATAATAATCATAATTTAATTATTTAAAGTTTAAACTTTGGGGTACGGAAATCCTCATGCATCCCCACCACCTGAGGAGGTGGCAGGGTATATCGAACTCTACTGACTAAAACCGCACTTGCCTTATTTATGCGTCATGGCCATGGGATCTGCAAAATTCACCATGATCATGGCGGGAAGAACAGTAACGTTATGGCGTTTTTCAAGAGGTAGTTGATGATTTTGAGTGTTTTTACCTTAACTTTATTTGGCATATTGCTGATAAACCAATGTTTTTCAAGGCTATTTATTTATAAATGTTACCTACGCTACGCTAATTGCTTTTTGATTGAGAGATTACAAAGAAAGTCCCAAATTTATTTGAACTTGCAAAATAAGTAGATGTAAATAGGTGCAGATAATGTACCTACTTAGGTAGGTACATTTATTAATTATATATGGGACTATGGGATAATTTTAGCATTAGATACATCATAATTACCTATAATATTATATTGCCGTATATGGGTTGATGATTATAATTAATGCTTCATTTTTATTTTTTTGGTTTGTAGATACACTTAGCTATACCGTAATAGTTAACTAAGTTACCTAGGTATTTTGTGTGATTTTAATTATATCATTTGAATACTTACCTCCTACCTAATCTCCTTTTTATAAACCTAGTACCTAGTACCTACTTACTCTTATAGGCGTAGATTTATATCAAACGTAATACCTATGGGATTCGGACACTGGTATTTTTATTCTAAGCTAAGAGGTATCATACCTCTTACGGATCAAAGATTTGCCTATGTTCTGTGAGAGTATTCAGTAAAGGATAAAAATAATCTGCCCTAAATCTCCTTGTGTTACAGAGCTGAGTAGGTATAACAATACTAAGTATCCTCAAAAAATAGTAAGTATGAAAAAATAAAATAAAACCTGTAATACATTTTTAAGGGCGAAGATATTTTTACGTGAACTTAACAACGACACAACCGAAAAGATTTTTTTTACTTTTATAAACACAATTAAACCTTGTGATACTTTATAAAAGTGTCCGAAAACAACAGCGGCTATAATACATTGACATATTAAGTACCACTATAAAACTGCAAGGGACCACCCGGGTCATGGACCATGGTGCTCATTCCGAGAACTGTCACACCGGGTGACATACGCATTATTTTCGTGACCCTTATACAAGATTCGCCAACGAAAGGTAAATGTACAGATTGTGCACCATTAGGTCATCAACGATAAATCACTTCGGATAAAACCAGTAGTTAGAGATGAGAAAATAATTTGTTTATATAAATTAGGCGCGGTGCACGGTGGGGGCGCGTGGGCCGCGAGGTGAGAGGGAAGTGTCGCGTGCGCGTGCGCAGCCTACGCTGAGCTCGTGCCGCCATTATTTTTCAACTTGTCCGTTGAAATGAAACAAAAGAAATTTGTTTTAGCACGAGTATTATAGGCGTTGTTTTAATTAACCCTTCGTCTTTGTCTTCAATTGTAAATACAGCTGTAATCAATTTATTTCTTTGTGTCAATCTACCAGCTTCATTAAAGTTTATTTATTGTTTATACAGTTTAAGGGTTTAATGGATAAAGTTATTAAAACATCACATTGAAATTTTATTATGTGCACTTATTTTAAGAAGACAGTTTGAGAGTGTTAAGATAACACTATGGATATTATTATCTACGTAAATATAATAGTTTACTTAGCCTTTACGACTTCTTTTAAATTGTTTCTCGAAATTCTCTAGAAGTTTAATGGCCTATCTGTGAAGGTTGTAAGAATAAAATGTGTTATTTATCCGTACATTTAATCCTCATTAACCATAACGCTAGAGTTTTGTGTTAACAATTTATTTTTATTCATTCATCTTTAACATTTATTCATGTCATGGATCTCATTTATTTCTAACAGTAAACCGTTGACTATAGTCACCTTAGTACACTCAGTAGGTAACAAAGGTGACTATAGTCAACACTTTACTTTAGACATTAGTCGTATAACATCATCCGATGCATCTCTCTGCCTAACTACTTAATAATTACTGAAGGAATATAATATATCTATCATATAATCTAATATCGGTTTTAATATACTTATAATTTATACCTAACCTCCAAATCTTTATAATTAATATTTTTATTATTTACTAGCTTTTGCCCGCGGCTTCGCTTACGTGGATGTAGAAACAAAATTAGGATTAGAAATTGAACCCATTCATAAAAAACTTGTATTTTGAAGTAGTGTTTTAGAGGTTTGTAAAAAGGGCCTCGTGACTAAGTTATAACGGCGCTAAGCTCAATGAATATTGTGGGTTCGATTCCGGTCGACAATTAGTCTCGGTACTGAGGTACTTTATGAGGTACTGAGGTGATGCTGTTTGTGAAAATATGTCCAAAAGAAAACGGAAGCTTCAGTTAGTCGTAATAACTCGTAATTCTAACCAAACTTTACAACTATTATTATTACTTTAAACGTTTATAACTAATCAACAATCACGATTTCCGCGCATATGACAACTTAATTAAAGAACCAACAATAATGATCCCCTAGATCAATAGGAATACATACTACAGAGAGGTCAAGCTCTATCTCAGCATCTACGCAACCGAGTGGAATGAGATATACCTCATTTTTTTAGTTGAACGATGGACTTTTAAATAGAAAATCAAAAATCAAGATCCAACAATGATGATCTCTTCTTTCTATGGGCTTGCATACAACAGAGAGGTCAAGCTGTATCTGAGGTTCTATACAAATAATTGAAAAAAGCTTTACATCAGTTTTTAAGTTGGAAATTATGCTTTACAACAGTTAACACAAAATTCAAATCTATTCAGTAGGTTAAGCGCCAACCCCTAACAAACAGACAAACAGACAAACAGACAAGAATTCTAAAAATCACATTTTTGGGTTTGCGATCGTTTATATACTCTAACCCAATTGTTTTTTTTTAAATATCTTCAATGTACAGAAACGACTTTTTTACAATTTTATAATAGTATAGATAGATAATAATAAATAATAAAAAAAAATTAGCAAATTTAAATTTATTATTATTTAAATTCATTATTTATAATAATAAAAAAAATTTGCTAATTAAACTTTACATTACCTATTTAGCAATTTCCAATAGTCCCAAACTGGGCTAGGTATATTATATTTTGTTTTTCTATCTAGGCATATTATATTTTGTTACTTTTGCAAAAATAAATATTCATAGGTTAAATGTTTAAAGAAGAAGAAAGAAAAAGTAAAATTAATTTCTTTAACTTTTATAATGATTGCCTGTTTTATTTTTGCTGCCACCTCTGGTTAGGCGTAAAACGCGCGCCGCGCCGCCGGATAAATTCAATAATGGAGTAAAACTTGGATGAAATTATCTGCCAAGTAATTTACTTATCAGGAGGTGGTGACACAGGCCCTAATGATATTAATGTAAGTAGGTTCTTATCCATCAATTACCATCACTGTTGCAAATATTCACACTAATATATTACAGTCTACAGTCGTCACTAGTTCACTAAGGACATTTTTTTAAGGGCTTGTTTCGCCACTAATGGATAGGCATTAAGCACAGGATTAATTGAAAAATAGATCAAAAGTGTGATATTATCTGCCAAGTAATCTAACTTACTAGGAGGTGGTGAAACAGGCCCTTAACATTTTTCAAAACCATTATTCACAAACAGTACAAACACCTATCTGCTCAATCAACTAAATAGAATCGCAACTACTAGCGCCATCTAGAATTCTGTCTTGAATTCAATCCCCGCGACAGGTCCACAGAGATTTTTACCGACGAGCCACTTCGCAAGCGAGAACCGGTGTCGTGAGGAAGGCACCGTGGGCAAGAAGTTGTTGCCGTCAGCCTGTTCGTATAGTAGGATGACGTAGCGGTGAGGGCCAGTGCCGCGAGGTGGCGCTGGGGGCTTATATCCTGTAGTTAAACACAAAAATCATGTAAGTACTTACTCGATTTTCTTATGTATCTACCAAATGGAGGCTTTAATGGCTGCTGAGTTCATCTGGATTGTTACTATGAAGGGCACCTTCCACTGGAGTTGGTAGTGTTGGTACCACATCGCTGTTCTACCGCTAAAGGGTAGCGCTAGCTAAGCTATAAAATAATGTTGCCAATAAAATGCATAAATAAACTTGGCTAATGAGACTGCAGAAAGCAAATGAATACTATACAAAATAATAAGAAAAGAATAGAGATCTAGCATTGTTGAATAATAATAATTATTATCTAACTTGAACGTATAGTGTTAACAGAAGTTTTGGCCTTCTTTACATTTACGTAGTATTTGTTACATAGAAAACCTCATAATCTAAGTACCTCTGTTTCAACGAATTACCTCGGTAATCTATTCCAACGGTCTTGCTGCTCTCTTTTGCTTTCAACGCTAATCCCTGAAAACCGAAATAGTTAAATAGAATATTACATAATTATACCTTGACTGAGGTGAGATCAGCTGGAATTTAATAATAAGTAGGTATATCCTAACCTTATCCATGACTTGTATATTTTCGTTTTTATGGTTATATGTACCTGCTATCAAAGGTAGCTCAAAGGTAGATTATAAAATACTTCCTCAAGCATAATATGGCGACTTACTGGTATATTAGATTTGACCATGTGTAGATAAAATTCGCCATCCAACTGCGGCGGGGCGTCTGGGTCGACCATGATTAATGTGTAGAATTTTTTCTGAAATAAATATGGAAACAAGTAGATAAATGCAATATAATTAGATCATCTACTACATCTGAAAATTTACCCTGATCTATTAACAGATATACAAAGCGCTAAACTCTGTCTATCGGAAACTGTATTTGAAAAATCGAACTCTTACTGAATTTAATTTTGAACTATACCGAATCAGCCAAAGGATACTGGAACAATGGTTCTTCCATAAACACTTGTTTTGGAAGAAGGACGTCGCAATTGTGGTCATTAACAATGGTTCCTCCAACGCTGGTCACATTTAACCCCATTAGCCGGTCACAACCTTCGAGGAGGCTTTTTACTTCTGTCACGGAACACTGAGAAGCCACGCCATAGACTACCCTCCACATTAATACAAAGGCAAGACATCTGTTCATCATTTCGAAAGTCCAATTAAACGGAACAACTGAAAGAAACTGAAGTAATAAGTGGTATTTTTGGAAGTAACGGCTAGGAGGTAGATTTGTGGAAAAACTATGTTATTAAACAAAACGGTGAACTTCTTAACAATGGCCCTGATAACATTGATGGAATTGCAAAAACAACGAGCCATATGTTATGGATTTGTTATATAAGTGTCCGTTATTTGTAAATCTACCTGACTTAATACTTCTTTCTTTACAGACTGTTGCAGTTTTGTGCTATGAATACCTACAACCCTGTTATTACCTACCTAATGTCTTTAATTAACAGTTCTTTACTTTTTATTATATAATTTCCCCACACACTCTCGTCAATGATTTGTGTGTGGTACAATAATTACAATACCTACCTGTATTTGCATGGACAGGGTTTTTTACTTATTCCAATAGCTGATCTACGCAATTTTTAATAAGACATGATGTATGTAACTCTAAAGAGTATTAGATATATAGGCTTAAAAACTATTTTAAATTGTCTGAAGTTAATGGAATCTATGACAGATAATTTTGACATTAAGTATGTATAATAAAGCGTACGAAAGTAATTTCTATGAGAATGAAATATGAAAAATGAAAATACTTAGGTAGGCGCACAATACAATTTTATCTGCAATGCAACATAATAACCAACATAAATTGGGGATACCAAAGTTAACCAGAGAACAGATGACTCCGGAAATAACAGAACGATTGAGATGTGCGAAACTGTGGTGCCAACGCTACTGGAAGCTTTTGTGCAATCCTGACCTACGCTGTCGAGCTAAGTTTCAACTATATAAGTTCTTTGTGAGACCTATACTCACATACGGTTGCGAGCTTTGGGACTTAGATGACAATAACTCTAAGAAACTTCTGCGTTTTGAAAGTGGCCTCTTGGTAGAAATCTATAAATCAAAATATCCGCAAAGACATCCTAACAGACTTAAACCGAACATCAGGACTGTATACAATAGATACAGAACTAGTGACGTTATAGAACACGTAAATAATGAAAGGCTACGGTGGTCAATGCTGCTGCAAGATGAGGAGACAGCTTTAAGAAGAAGGCGACATTCACAACAACGTTGCGTACATTGGTGGGACTTACAGCCGACGAGTGGTAATGTCCAAGCAACTGAAAATTGCCTTCCCAATAAGAAGAGTAAACGAACTTTGTCACGTAAAGTGAATCCATATTCACGCGCCAAGAGCATGGATGACGCACCAGGTTGAAATAGCTTCTGCACATACTGTGGAAGCGAAGAAGAAACTATGGCGACTGAATTTGAATATTCAGGCCAGAATATGGAAGCGGCAACTATTACTTAACCGTTGATCCAGAAATCAAAGACACATATTTACAAAAGATTTTGAAAAAGAACAGAATGTGTTTATTAAAATAACATACCAGTTCCAGATGCGTCTTTTAATAATTTTACATTCTCAATTAGAAACCTATAGGAACAAGAATCAGGACCCGACACCACCTCTGGATAGCCGCTAACGGCCGGTAAATTCAAAAGCTAAAAAAAATTGTATAAAGTTATCTGCCAAATAATTTAACGGGAACTTACTAGATAAACAGGCTTTCTAATTTATAATAATAAATAATAATAATAATACCTAGGTTTCGGATTACGAAATTATCGATAGATGGTACTAACTCGATACAGTGAATAAAAATGATCCAGAAACGATGGTTATTATTATTATTTATTATATTTGTAAGAAAAAAAACTGTAAAGACGTCGTTAACCTTATGTAGGTACCTATCCTTATTCCCTGTCATCATCATCTGAAGGGACGAAATGTACACAATTCTTCTAGTGCCTACCTACTACTTCTTGTAAGTCGTATGAAGTTTCCGCCATTTTTGACTTTGCGAGTGGTATTATAATTTTATTGTAGATACTAGTATAACTAAGTAGGTGAGAAGAGGATGGTGAACACACGTTATAATGAGGCATTGTTTATTAATATTTAGGTTAAATAAATTACAACAATTACTTGACCTCATAATTATAGCATAGGTCGGTAGGTATACCTATTTATGGAGTTGAATAAAGAGAAAATTAACGTCCGCTTCGCTTAACTTTATTCCTATTAGCTATACGACGGCTTCTTCTCAGCACGGGCATCGTAGAAGATGCGTCAGAATCGGTGCTGCTGGAAATACGACACCGATGTTGACAGTAATGCTTCTGCTTATCACTAGCTCTGGTGAAATACGGTGTAGGATCAGCGGCAGTTTTTGATAGCGCATGGAGCATTCTTCGAAGACTTCCATAGTGAGATCCAGTTGTCCGCCTCCATCGTATCTCCTGTAATTTCATGTATCTAGTCACGTCTATGTCCGTGTAACGATCATACAAACAACTTTCACTTGTTGATGCAAATATACGTTTCAACGCTTGAACTTCTAAAGTTTTCAACTGATTGTTGCGCCCTTCAAACCAATCATAAATTAGCATTGGCCGCAAAAATATTTTATATGCGAGTAGTTTCTTGGCAAGTGACATTTGGGAACAGTTTAGTATTTCTTCAGTTTTTATGATCCAGAATCTATTTAAGTTACGGGCACCAACTTGCATTGTAAGTATTATCAATCGAATTATAGCAAAATTAATTTGCAAATAAGACAAATACGGACGCTGAACAAAAGCTAAATTGACGGTGTTTGTTTTTTTAATAACTGTCATTTTTATTTCTCCAAATAGTTTTATCCTCCCAGCATCAAGTAGATAAGTTGATGATTTCAGAGTAGGTTATAAATGGTCAGGTCAAAGAGTAGGTACATAGCCGTATAATAATAATATTATGGTAGAAAATGATGATGGACTTCCAGACTACCAAATTAGGCCGACCGCGACGATGGTGTCTGATCTCTTAACCGGGCAAAACAAAACAAGCGTATTTTCAAAAATAGGTAGGTACCGTTAACGGTTATATTCTCTGATAGGTTCCTTTACCTACTAGAATGCAGAATTTGCTTCTTTAAAAAAATGAATAGAAAACAATGGCGAGATACCGTGAGACACATTACCTCCTCCTCAAGTCGTTTTGTTCAAGTTGCTGAGGGTCGTGATAATTCCTTGTAAGGATCATAAGATTGACAATCTTGCGCCACCTGTACCTGTCTTCGGCAACGTGAAGTGCCTCGTGAAGCTTGGTGTCCAGAGAGGTGCGAATCTGGTCAGACCATCTAATCGGACCTCTAGAGCGCTTGCCGCCGATTTTGCCAGTAACCGTCAGCTGTTCGATGTTGTGACCATCTTTCCTGGTAATGTGACCGAAGAACTCGAGTATTTTATGAAGACAAATAGTGGGCAGTCGCATTTTAATATTTAATTCCTGTAGAATTGATAAATTGGTGCGGTAGGTAGTCCAAGGAATTTGCAAAATTTTCCTCCAGCACCACATTTCGAAAGCATCAATTCGGCCTCTATCAGCCTTCTTCAGAGTCCATGTTTCTGCTCCATAGTTAAATATGGCAAACACGAGCGAATGAATCAATTTTACCTTGGTTTTCCGTGTGATGCTACGGTCCTTCTGAAGTTGAGACATTGCGTTTTTGGCCATTCGACGCATTACATCTGCCCCCGAAAATGCTAATACAATGACGACCACGACTGCTCTGCCAAGAGCGAAACGATTATAGAATATAGGAACTATAGGCAAAAAAATATTGCTGGTCGTTAATCAAGTCATCGACACAATACCTACTTTAGTCTGTGCTTGACAAGAATGACAATGACAACTGACAACGCAAATTAAACTTGACGTTGACGTTGGCCTGACGTTACGTCCGTCCGTCACAATAAAAACATTAGCAGGTTCCAGGTGTGCGTTTGATGATAAATAGTAAATAAATAAGTAGTGTTTTAATTAACTCTTAAGAAATTCCATTATATTATCCAATAGAAAATGGAGTCACATCCACTGAATTTGGTAAGCATACGTCGAAACTAATTCATATCGTAATCTTTTATATTCATTTTTATGTGCAATACAGTGTATTTGTTGTATTTATCAGGCACATCAACAACATCGTCGTGCTGAAGCCCATCTTATCAATAATAGATACGACGAGGCGATGCAGTGCCATCATAATGCTGCTGAGTTATTACTTGACGCTATGAAATCCACGACGTCATCAGTCGCCCTGGAGTCTATCACGCTACAGCACAGCTACCATCTTAAACAAAAAGACCTTATCAAAAACAAGAAAGAACAATACGACCGAGTGAAGAAAGCCATGGATAATATTAGAGGTTTGGGGAAAGATCTTTCTTATAATTTACAGACTAATGATAGTTCTAAAGTTCAAGTTGCTATTTATAGAACAATAAATGAAGCAGATTCTTTGTTGTACACATTATTAAATAGACACTCTGAGCAAGGCCAAGTGAAAGACGCAGTAATTAAAACAGATGTGGTTGATGGTAAGAAGATGGAAAAAGGACAGGAAACTGTTGTAGAAGAACTACAGATATTAAACCAGAATTTACATTCACTAGTGGAGCAGTTGGTATTGCAAGCTGAAGTACTTAAAGATGAGAACATTACCTTAAAAGAAAGGGTTAATTATTTAGAAAAAGAAAGAGTGAAGTATTTAAATCTTCCATCTTCTCAGAGTGATTTATTACAAAGACATTTTTCAAATATCAGTATAGAAAATGAAGGTTTAGTTAATGATTTTATTAAAAAAATGCCTGTTGCTAAAGAACAGCAAGGAAAACCTATAAATGTGGTAGATAGACCAACTCTTCAACCTCACTTTGATCTTAGTGCATTGAAAGATCTATAACTTTTATGGGAAACCTTATAATGGAGATGTTTTTATATTTTCAGTTGCAGTCATAGTTTAGAACTGATCTTGTCATAAATGAAATTTAAATTGATTTCTGGTTGTGCTTTGTGCATGTAATAATACTGCTTTGTTCTGCCTTGCTAAGATATGCAATGCCATGACATGAAATTTGCCCTGCAGTTTCACCTGCCACTTTTTTTTCTGCTCAGTTCCTAAGGCATAACTTAACTACCTAACCTCCTGCCTTCTTAAAGAACTGGACTATTAAAATCAAAAATATTTTTTCATTAGTTTCAGAGGTTACTTAGCTCAAACACACTCTTTAGCTTTATATTATATTTTAGTATGGATAACTTGTATATAATGATATTAAATGATGATAGATAGATTTCTAAATTCTTTCTTTTTATCCAAACTATGGGCTATTGTATAATTTATTATTGTGTTCGTAGTAGGATTAAGTAGGTAAAAAAAGACAATTTCATTTATAGATATGTATTGCATATTGGTCTTACACAAAAATAAATCTTACTCTTGTTTAAATGTAAAAATAAACTTCCCAGTTGATACACCGGGAATAACTATTCTTACCCCTATAAGGATCTATACATTAACAAACATAAAACTAATAACATGCTTATATTTTTGGTAACATGAATATTATACAGGGTATGCTACCAGTTCTATTTATTATTATTTATACATTTATTTGAAATTAAGGTAAATTTTATTTAGTTGTTATAGCAAGGACCATACATGGTAATTACTAAATTCTAAAAAGCTCATTTTTATTGAAACAGATCTCTTGGTATCTTACGAACGTTTTTTAAATTTAATTTTATTATGACTTATTCATGCTCCTGCAATATACAATTGTTTTGACTCCAGTCTGTTGTTTTATTTAGCAACACATTACAGTGCATAAAATTATTATTATTTTTAACATCTAATGTAACAATATTTTACTAAATTACAATGGCATAATCACCATTTTACAACATTAAAGGCATTTAGTGATAGATTGCTTGAAGTTCATTTTTATAAGGGTAATTTGAATTATATTAATTTGATTAGACATGAAAATGTACACATGTAGTAACAAAATGACCCAGTGATCTCAACATAAGTGACAATTTCGATTTAGCGACAATAATACAAGAGAGCAGTAGAGATAAGTAAAAGAAAAAATATAAAATGGACTTTAAATGTGATGATACTGTCCCATTATCCAAAAAAAAATGGGCCTGTGCTGTTGCATAGTGCTACTAGATTGTTGAAGTATTTAAGTAAGGAGAGTTATGTTTATGACAGGTAAAAATTCCTCAGTAAATATATTTTTAAAAATACATTTGGCATTTTATTCTTGTAGTAGTTTTTGAGATGTGTAAGTTATGCTTAAAATAAATTTGTATCATAATAGTTTTTGCAACATGTCTTGTAGTTGAAATACTAACATACTAAATTAACTAATGAATAGAAATAACTATTAGTTCTACTTGGCCCTTAGTTGACAAAACTGTATCACCTAAATTAAGGCTATACATGACAAACAGAACTTTTAATTATTATTATCTTAAAGCATTTCGAGAAATACGACATGAATAGGCACTAAAATGGCAAATCACACGTAGAAGTGAACAGTAGTCATTAATTAACTCACAACCACAATATATACATACATAAACCAATAATTCCATTTTGATTTTAGGCATTTTAGTGTTTACATTAGATTAATTAATTGATTAATTTAATAAAGATCCTACATTTAATGCGTATAATTTAACTCAACCCTAGAAAATACTCATCACATTAGAATTTACTTAAATAAAAAAGTATTATTCACTTCGTTAGTAGGATATTCCAAATAAATAGGTACTTTGCCCTAATTCACTATGACAATTATGCAATTCCTTGCTTTAAAATTACTACCGATTTATGGCAGAATGTTTAAAACATTTGCAAGGATTGAAACAAGGAATCGCAAAATTGTGGATGGTTGTTTACTTTGACCTTTTCCGCTCTTAACCATACGTAAAACCTAATATATTTTGAGATTACTTCCTTTTTTATGAAAGGTGATGCCCATTTAACCCGCCAAATTTAAATGTTATTTGGGGTTTCCGCAAATTGTAGACCATATCTGGGCAATTACAATTACAAATGCGAACTTTATTTTGTATATAACATCTATAAATAACATTGATTGACTTAACATTAATGCAAAAATGAGTCCTATTTATCGACTAATCCTTTTTAACTCTTACACACAACACTAGGGCAGTCACATAATGCCTGTCTTGCCTGTGAGCAAGAGGTCCTTTAATAATGATTTACAACTCTGTTCAAACATTTGTAATGGCCCGACTATATTCTGGGTTGATAGCAATAGTTATTGCCTAGATTTCATTTGGTGGACTAAGCAAGCACGCCTTAACACGTTCATCTGTAGAGGTTCCACGCAAATGTCGCAAAACTCCCTAAATTAAAATAACCGTGACAATGAAACTTATAAAGTTGTTATAAATAAGTAATTAAAATAATAAATACTGTAGATTAAAACTAAAAATACATCAATATTTTGGTGATTCGAGAAGAAAACTGGATGGTTCAGTATGAAAACTCAAGGAGAATAGGGAGGTGGCGGCGGAAGTACTGAAAGGTCATCAAAAGGGAAGTATTGTTGTGTGCCAAGGACTGGTGGCGCGTAGGGCGGATGTATTGTAGGTACATAGTCAGCACTAGGTGTGTATGGTGGGAGAGTGGGCACGGCAGGCGTCGGACCAACACTATGAGCCTCGTAACCATCCCAGTCTTCCATTAAATTCCGTCTTTGAACATCTTCGTCGCTTGACAATGGAGCACCCCAAAGGTTAGCTGCAGATGCTAACAAAGCTAAAGCACCTGAAACATTAAAATAATTATAATACAATAATATACACATATAACACTTTCCTAATGTGATGGCACTTCTAATTCAAAAGTTCATAATGCATGAAATATAATTTTATGGAAACATTTTTTATTCTTATTTTATTAATAATTGGAACAAGTTCTAATTTATTTATGTGCAGAGCAGAATATTATAAAATAATCATACTTCAGCTGGCATTAAGGTTCTAAAGTCAATTATATACTTTAATATTTAAAAACTTCTTAAAATCAATCTTGATAATACAATCAGAGTGAAAACAAATACTAAAAAATCCCATGATTGGGATTTCCCATATTAAATCCCAAAGTGTAACTCTTAACTTAAAGTTATAAAATATCTATTAAAAATATTAACCAAGTATAAATTAACTAAATAAATAGTTAGTTACAGACATGATAGAAAAATATGCCAAGTTAATAAAAGCCTGTTAATATCTTTAATGGGTGGTGAGTAATTTGATAATAATAAATTCTAAGAAACCATATAAAACCATGTGAAATTGGGGCATTGTCAAAGGCTGTGGGGCAAATTTCCTATAAATTTGCCCCACAGCCTTTGACAATGCCTATGGCTTATTTTTGCAGTAGTTTATAAGGCATTCATAACTAAACTTTTCTATTATTAGGTACTCTTTTTTTATTTTTCATAACAATAGAATTTTGCAAATGCATGATTGCAAAAGTCTACAGTGGATCTTTGAATATGAGGTATAACAGACAAGTTACCTATATCAGCAGATGTTTTCTGCTGATATAGGAAACTAACTGATTGATAGGTAATATCTGCTGATATAGGTAACTTTTCTGTTTTCATACAACCCTTAAAAAAAAAATAACTTAGTGTTACAACTCACCTGCTCCTGTGATAGTATAGAATCCATATTCATAATCAACTTGTATCATATTGGGATCACTGTTGTTTGCATTACCCAACACAACAGTCGTGTAATAACATACACCAACAATAGCTATAACCCAAAATACACACATTATGCTTGGTATAGCATTTCTTCTTAACATTTTTATAGCTCTGCTGTTGAGGCTTGTGAGATTGATCAGTGTGCCGATACAAGAACAGAGTAGCACCATAAAACATAATAATATTAGTATCCTCATCAGTGTGATTATTTCTGGTGTTGTGCAAGGAGGTAAACCTGTAAAAGATTACATAGTATTCATAATTTCAATCATTTATTTTACAATAAAATCAACAAAAAAATTGTTTTTATTTATGTCACAAAATTTATTTAAAAATAATGATTTACTTATATGTAAAGTAATTTTGCTAAACACCCACAGATGAACGAATACTTACCGTTATAGTCAGATCTGTTCATAGGATCAAATTCTGCATCCTGGCGTATTGTTATTTGATCATCATCATCAACATCAAAGGAGAAGAATTGTGCTAACGAGAGGCTCTGTGTGCAGTGCAAGCCTTTGATCCTGAACCAACTGGGCTGAACAAGGGCAGCACATGTCAGGAGGAATGTTGAAATATTGAAAAATGCTGCTATTTTGTTCAGTTCCTTATCTTTAAAAGGAAACGGCATTTTAAACCCTGAAATTATAAAATATCATGTAAGCTTCCATTTTACGCCACATAAGGAAAACATAAGTATACTTATTCAAGGTAAATAACATCTATTTATGTATTATGTACTGTGCTGGGTCAGCTTAGTTATGACCAGTAGCTGTTATTTATGCAATAATATAGGTGATAAATGATGTAAACAATTACAGTTTGGAAGATTTATTGTTAGACATGATTTGAAAGCTATAAATAGTTTCACACCTCAGGGGAGGTGTATCTCAGAGGGAGGTTGACTACCATCTAATAAGAACTTTTAAATCATACAATTTTTTATCGATAAGTAGGTATGCTGATTGTAATCGATATTACTGTCGTACCTACTGGAAATACGTATGTGGCCTCTAATAACATTATCTCAAGGAAAAGGTCATACGCATGTTATACCGTAGTACAACAGAAATAATATTATAACAAGGATCTCACGTTCAAAGACATCAGTAAAAGGCAATTAACGAGATAGTTAAGCTAATTGGAAAACTGCAAATATCATATGTAAGTAAAATAGCACGGTCGGACGTCATACCTCGGATCCACGACAGACACCCCATTATATTGTACTTATCATTTGAACAGGTCACCTAGGTAAACAGTAGGCACTCTCGATGTTATTACTGATGATAACAATGTTTAGCAAATGAGATTTACACGCGTTAATTAATTGCAAAACTGTGTTTGCGTTTCGTCTCCACTAAATATTTTGACAGCTAACGTAATGGTGTAGACTGCTGCAAAGCAAAGCAAACACAAGACAAGTGTTGTCACATGAGATTTCAGAATCAAAATAGTTTGCTTTCTCTCTCACTCTTGGGTAAGAAGTATAGCACACCAGCGCCACTTGTTGTTGTTCCTAAACAATGTTGACAGCCAGTGTATTAGTAAAATAGTAAATCCATGGAAGTAGTAAGTATACTTAGTATACAATAGGAATGTGCATTTATGAAGGAAAACGGTCTAAGCGAGATAGTTAGGGTGGAGCCACTCATCTCGCTCTATTAGAGTGACCATGATTTTTGTCGTCAAGAGAGACCATGTCAGTTTTATGTTATAAGACAGGATTTGTGAAATTAGTTTATGTTTCTTTCTAATAAAGAAAAATATTTGCAGTAAACATAGGCACTGTTGTTGTAATTGCATCTTGCCGTCTGTCGCATAAAAATTGGTAAAAGCATTGAACTGTTGATCATGAGATAAATATATTTATGTGATAAGCACAAGTATTTGTGTGGTTCTGGGAGTATCTTATAATAATAATATAAGCCTTTATTCAGACAACTATTACATTAATTTAACATTGACGACTCTGGTGAGTCGATGACACCGACAACTTGGTCTGTTTGCCCAGCTTTGGCAAAGGCCTCCTCCAATTCTTTCCACTCTCTCCGGTTTACCGCTTTTCTACTCCATGTTTACCCGGCTATTGCCTTTATTTCGTCTTCCCACCTTCGAAACTGTCTACCTCGTTTCCTCTTTCTATTTCTAGGATACCAAAATACAATATTTTGGTCCATTTTTCAGTGCCTCTTAATATGTGACCTGTCTTTTCTGTGTTTTCTTATTCTAGTTGTTACGTTTTCTATTTTTGTCGTTTCCTAATGGTTTTATTGTTGATTTTGTCCAATTTCTTTATATTGAACATGCTTCTCTCCATTGCTGTCTGGCATGTTTCTAGTTTCTTGATTGCGCTTTAGTAAGTGCCCAAGTTTGGGAGTTTCTTATGTATGTACCAAAAAATATGCATTATACCATGTCTAATGCGCTAAAGAGGGCGCCACCGAAGTGTAGTGCGCGATGGCGGCCAGACGTCCACTGTCGTCTCAAAAAGTCAACTGGCCGTTCGTAATCATCAATAAATAATTATAGTCGACATAACTAATATTTTTGATTGTCGTCAAAACATACATGTCCTTTTAAATTCTGACATAATTTGAAAACATTGTCACCCGGAAGGCCCCTCAACCCACCATTTGTGACGTAAATTTAAATTATATTATTGGTAGACTCGGTCCCGCGTACCGGGATTTTCAGTCTTAGATTTTGCAATAAAGAACTTTAAACATAAATACTACCAACATTTTCAGCAAAATGAATAATCATGATTATTTAAAGTATAAGTAGGCTGATAGTTTGGTTATTAAAATACATTGATAATAAAACAAAGGCATCTTATTAATAACAAAGCTCGTTTATTGGTGTTTATACGATTTCACTTAAATAATAAAAAAACAACAGTTAAACAGTGAAATAGTTGGAATTTTTCGATACGTCCGGTCTCGTAGACATTTACGTTACCATTGGTGGGTTAAGTTTGTAACCTGTGAGTGAATTTGTTAGAGCCGGTATATGATTAATTTCCACATCCTTTTACGCAACACTTTTTCACTATTTTATACATTTTTCACAAATAAAATCACAACAAAAAATCACGGAACGAAAATGACGCGATGTCATTGCCACTGTTTTGAAGTTGTCATATCAAAATTTCAAAACTAACCATAAACCTATAAAGTTCTATTATATTTTAAGAATTTACTCAAAAAAAATACTTTCGACTTTTCGTATCTTTATTTCATAAAAAGATATTTTACGCAGTAGTTTATCTAGCAATGTATAACTCTATAATATTTTTTGGATCAGATACCCTAGCCTCGTGGCAAATCTACTAGACGATTTGAAAATTCTTGTATGGCAATTTATTAAAACGAGACACAATCCCCTACTCTAACCTCTCTATCTGACCGTTACGTATTTCGGTTTAAATATAAAGTTTAACAGATTGCAATAAGGTCGGTTTTACGTTGAGTTGTTGAGCCGAGTACGCATTCCGGATGTAAACGAAGTGTAACGAAGTTTGACATATTAGTTCCATGAGTAAATCACACCATTCTGATAAATGCACGTAAAATGTAATAAATAAGCAGTAATTTTATTATGCATGGGCAACCCCACGGAATACAAACTTTTTTCTGTTCCGTGTTGTAAATACCCTCATTCGGCAGTCGGGTAAATAAAATACACGGGCTAATGGGGCTATCATGGATGAATCCGCCGCTAAGGGCACTTGTTTAGCGTGAGGTCTTCGAAATGTCAAATGTAATAAGAAATGAACCCGCGTAGTCAACCCACACGCAATGGTGTGAGTTGACTACGCGGGTTCATTTCTTATTAAAATAATGTTGTGATTATTAGTTACAAGTCAACGAATGTCAGTGATTTAAAAGCGGAGCTAAGAAAAAGAAGTGCAAAATTGAACTTACGTCCTACTTTTTTTCTAACAAAACGGAACTGCGCAACACTGTGAAATGGCCGATATGTTTACGCTACGGTTCTATTTAATTAAATATAATTTAAATGTAAACTTTGTTTTCACGCGTGTATTAACTTTGATAGCCATACTTCAGGACCTCACTCAACAGTTGCGCCATCTGGTGAGATAAAAACAATAGCCCTCATTGGCAACTGTTGTGTAGTGTCCACAGACTGGTATTGTTATATTTTACTGTATGTAGGCTATGTAGCTACTGATTATCTCTTGTATTTCTGTTACCCTGGTTTATTATTTTATTCTATTCCTGGTTGGCTCTACGCAATATTAAAATCAACAAAAATTCGAGCGCTGTAGAGCACAGATTAAGTACCTACTGATAAAAACATAGATAAAATTAAGACTACTAGTGCCATCTGTCACCTACGAACGATAGCGTAACAAAAGATTTTTGTTCGTCGACCAGCAGATGGCATGGCATTAAGTAAAGTCTACATGAAGCAGCTTCATTATTGTAGCTTCTGAAGTTCTAAGCTTGTATTTTCATGGCGACCTTGCACTCATATGATATTATGATACTAGGTAATGAAAGAATTGAATCATTTATTTATTACAAGGATACATTCACATACAACTTTACAGTAAGTATCTGTAAGTACCTATATTTCCGAGGCAACCTAGGGTCACCAAATGGCAGATCGCGGCCCGCATCCGGAAGTACGTAGGTACGCAATAATAGTTTTTATCCCGCGCTTTGTCTTTGCCGTCGTCGATTCTACAACACAACAGATGAGTGTGTAGCGCGATATCGTAACTCTATGTAAAGGTATTCTAATCTATGATTCTATGTACTGTCCCCTGGGCACGGGTCTCCTCTCCGCTCTCCACCACGCTGGCTAGTGTAATAGGTAGGTACTAGGTAGGTACTTAATTAGGTATTTAAAAAACGGACCCCAAAAACCTATTGATGATCTCTGATCTAAGGGTTAGACAATTTTACAAATCTCTCGCGCGCAAACGTGGAGTTACACACATTGATGTTCCAGTAAGGTGTTCATAGCCGTTGTGTAAAAATAGACGGAAAACACACACTGCCCCGGGCAACGCCGTCGCTGACGTTGCTTCACTTGCTGCACACAAAGATCTTTGTGTGCCTTTGTCGCGAGAATAGGCCCTATAGGTACAAAGTTAACTATGGATATAGTTTATTTACAAGTATCTTTGCTATGTGGGTCGTCTGAAACGTTACCTAGGCTTCCAGTCTACTATGAACCGTTTGGTAGGAAAGAATATATTTACTTTAAACTGAAACTTGAAAATCCAAAAACTAACAAAAATAATTAATGTTTACTGATATACCAACAGATTTCTTTTGTGAAATGTTGAAGAATTAGTGTCGAACTCCAGTGTCTTAAGTGAAAAAGGAGTTGAAACTAAAATCTACTTATGCGTGTTAAATTAGTAGTGGCGCTATGAACGTTCAATTGAGTGATGCAGACTTATACGTCTACAATGTATCCAATAATGAATCATTTTACAATTCTTCATTTAATGAGATTGTTTGCTACTCAACGATTTTCCTCTTTAACTCAAGTTTTGGGATCGAAATAGCAGTTCCAGAATGGGAAGCATTGACTACTGTTATAGTGCTGTTCATAGTTATAGCAGGAACGATTTTTGGAAATATTCTGGTTATTCTTGGAGTATTCACGTATAAACCTTTGAGGATAGTGCAGAACTTTTTTATTGTGTCGCTAGCGGCAGCTGATTTGGCCGTTGCTGTGTTGGTGATGCCGTTAAATGTAGCATACATGATCTTGGGGCGATGGCTATGGGGCAAACAATTGTGCAAAATGTGGTTAACCTGTGATATAATGTCCTGCACGTCATCGATACTGAACCTGTGCGCTATAGCACTTGACAGATATTGGGCAATAACAGATCCTATAAACTACGCTAATAAGAGAACATTGAAAAGAGTAGTTTACCAAATCGTTGGAGTATGGATTCTGTCTTTAATAATAAGTTCGCCGCCTATTTTGGGTTGGAACGATTGGCCGGATGAGTTTACAGCGGATACTCCCTGCCAACTCACCTCAGAACCGGGCTATGTTGTGTATTCATCACTCGGTTCATTCTTTATACCTCTTATTATTATGACCATTGTTTATATCAAGATCTATATAGCTGCACGACAAAGATTAAGAAAACGTGTAATAATAACTCGTATCCAAAAGAAAAATCCAGTATTGGTGATTCAAAATCAGGAAGAAAGCCAAGACAATAAAGAAGATTCTGAGAATGAATCTGACAGCGGAAGTAGCATAAAGAGATGCCCGAGAAATGCCTTTATCGATATAAAGAAAAACTTCTTTGTGCCGTTTTTACTGCTGAATGATCCACTAGCCCGCCAAACCATTGAATCAGAGATGAAACAAATCAGATCTGACGTTTCTCCGAGTAGTTGCGGTAGTTATAAAACGAAAATGGTGGGCTCTTTAAAGAAAATGAGTCGTAAAAATAAAAAACATGAGAAATCCTTGCTGGCAAGTATTAATAAAAGCGGTGACGTGGTAAATCAGTTCATTGAAGAGAAGCAAAAGATTTCTCTGTCGAAAGAGCGGCGCGCTGCGCGTACCTTGGGCATCATAATGGGTGTGTTTGTAATATGTTGGCTACCGTTTTTTCTAATGTACCTTATATTACCCTTTTGTTCTTTATGTTGTCCTAGTATGCGACTCATAAATGTTATTACATGGCTTGGGTACGCCAACTCTACAGTCAATCCATTAATTTATACTATCTTCAATATAGAATTTAGAAAAGCTTTCAAGAAATTGTTAGGTTTTAAATAACATAGATAAAAGAGCTTGAAGATCTTTTTACAGCGTACAGTTCTTCCACTGTGCTGTTCTAATTTACTGTTTTAAATGCAGTTGAATAAAAACCAAGACATAGTGGGGTCAAGTCTTGCTGAGAGAATACAAGCCTTGTTAGCAATCGTGCGGTCCTTAACAACTAGCTTGAGTTGAGTCAGCCACTTACTCGACCGTGTATGTAGGTATACCCACTCCACATTTAATTATGTACTTGTATGTAGCACCCATTGTTCCTATTCATTAATTTTATTATTGTGGTTATATCGGTAGGATGTTGTTTGCGAAAATTGTATGATAAAATGTATGGAATAATCTATTATTAATTCTTTGCAAGCTATTTGTTTCTTGTCATGATAGATTACCGATAGTCCTTCGATAAAACTTCAATCTAATTTCTTATATAAAGAGAAAGATAATTCGACATTGGTCCATAACGTTTCTTTAGGTGTGAGTATGTATTATACACACCACACGGTTCTTGTACATTTAATTTGTTTTGACCTGTAAATTAGTAGGAATGGTAGTGGAATTCCATTTATGTCACTGGATTTGCTTTAGATTCTAAATAATAACTGTGACGTATTTGTAGTGTGAAGTAATTAACGCTATCAATCATACATTCTGGCGCATCACTTGCCAGAGACATTCGCTTGATGAATTGCCCTTGATTCAATAGTCTGTATAATAATTTATTTAAGGTTTTGAGAATTAATTAGGATGTCTTATATTTTGGGATACGGTCGTCAAATTTGACTGTATCTAATATACTGTAACAATACTAATATTATAAAGATGTAAAGTTTGTGAGTTTGCGAGGTTGTAGGGGTAATCTCAGGATCTACAGCACCCATTTTGAAAATTCTTTCACTGTTAGAGAGGTACATTATCCCTGAGTGCTATATACTACGAATAATATCTTGATCTATCTTTGACGACGTCTGTGGTCTAGTGGTTCGAGTACCGGACGGCTGATCACGAGGTCGTCGGGTTCGATTCCCACAAGACACAAACATTTTACGTAATGAACTTAGGTGTTTGTGTTTGTCTGGGTGTTTCTTATAAATTATAAGTATGTATTTACAAAAAAAAAGTATATAAGTTATATATCCATTGTCTAGTACCCATAGTACAAGCTCTGCTTAGTTTGGGACTAGATGGTGCTGTGTAAAAATGTCCCAAGATATAAAAAAATAAATAAAAATCTGGTCATGTGGATCGCTATTAAGATATAATTTTCTGGTTATCTGAAACTGAACTGTCTAAGTGGATATTTGAAAATTTACGTGATGATCTCTGTTTTTAATAATATGTAAGTAGGTATGTAGGTACCGATGTAATAAAAAAGACGAATATTATTATGTTTTCGTCCATATCACATCACATCAACCTACTGAAACAATATTAGCTTTATAATATTGCAAAATACGTCTACGAAAATGAACTCTGATATTTCACATTATTTTTCCTTGAAAAGAAAAATTACGCTCACATTATCTTTGTGACAATCAGAACTTGGACAGTTTTCCTGAGCTTTATTATTTAAGCATAATAAATTTTCGAATTCATTTTGGGAAATGTAAATGAATTAAGTATTCGTATATTCGAAGAACATTGTACAATAGGAGGCAGTTAATTTAAGACGACATTTGTGAATTGCTTACCTAATTTATAAGAGCTTTCTGGTTAAACAATGTTTCTTTAAATAAATAGTTGAAGAAGAAATACAACTAACACTGGCAATAATTTTATTTATTAACACCAATACACACATCATTGCGAAAGATCAGAGGTGTCTCTGGCCATTAGCCAATCATCATATCAGCTAAAAGAGACCCGCTGCTGAACAAAGGCCTCCTCCATTGACTTCCACAGGAACCGGAGATATGCTGCCTGCATCCAACGACTCCCAGCGACCTTTACCAGGTGGTCGGTCCGTCTCGTTGGAGTTGGAGACCGTCCCACGCTGCGCTTTTATTAGCCAGTAAAGAGTAAAAAATATCCATTGTAGAGTCACTTTTCTAGCTCTAGGTATTTTATAGCCTAGATAATAATTTACGTCATTTATTATAAGTATTATCTATTTGTAAACAGAATTTTTCTAGTAGTGAAAAGAAGTAACCTATAATATAAGTAACCTATAATAATTTCTTCTTGTACTCATAATATGCTTTGATTTTGATTGTATTTCCCAACTTGTGTATTAAATCCGTGTTTCAATATTGTGCGTCGTTAAATTGATTTATTTAGTCGGTTTGCATGTTATTGGAGTATTTAATTGTGCGGAAACTCGCATGCCTGCTGTGTTGCCATTCCATTTCTATGTAGATATAATACAACTTACTTGAGTCAATTTTTCAGCTGATCTCCTGGTTTTGATGAATCACATTTATTTATTTTAAATTGTTTCGTAATTCATAATAATAACGATTCATCGAAGTTGGCCAACTTGCCCGTTCACTCCCATTAGAACATTTCGGGCGATCTACAAAGGTTTATGAATTGATTCCGGAGACGAAACTCTATGGAAAATTACCTATAGTATTTTGTATCCTCTAACATAACTTTTTTAATTTTTTTAATGAGTTCAAAGATAAAGGTTTCTGTTATGATATTTTCTGTTTGGGTGCAATCGTAGGTTTAGATTTCCTGGGTTGAAAAATCCAGTGACTGAGTATTGTTTGCTACCCAATATATGAATCTAAACGCCAAAAAGAATATCGGAAAATGCAAATAAGGGGCATTTTCAGTTAAAAATATTCATGACAAAGATACAACGGCTTCAACAGGCAGTTATGGTTCAGGTACGCCTGCATTACGACTTGGTGGGTACCTATACATTTGTTGTGTACAGTTGTAGGGTGATCCGGGAGCAGCTGTTTCAACCGTCGAATGCATACTAATGTTCGTTTGGGATTGCACTGGGATTGGGAACCAGCCTGTTATTTTGTCACATCTTGGTACTTATGTTTTCGAATTTCGAAATATTTACACATAAATTATATCCAGGGAAGTTAAGAAGGCCATAATAATAATTATTGAGTAATTATTCAAATTCAAATTTAGAACACTCTGATGTAGGTAGGTCGACCAGCTGATGAGTTGATCAATTAAAGGCGTGTTTCACCACCTCTGGACAGCCGCTAACTGCTAAATAAATTAGAAAATGGAATGACATTAATTGTATGGAATTATATGCCAGCTTATTATAACAGGAACTTGTCAGTAAGCTGTGAAACAGGCCCTAAGTATAAGTACCTACTTGCTTAATGTAACACCAATGTATAACAAGTCATATAATAACAATTATTTACATGTAATTAGTAGCTGATAAAGATGTATATTTCTATATACATAAGTAACCTAAATAATGTAAGTTGTGAAGTATTTAATAAAAACATTCAAATTACCTAGCTAATTATTCTAAAATGTTTTTTATTCCAGTGTGAAACTTTGTAGTTTCTTGTAAATTCTTGTATAATTTTATATAAGTACGTGGTTACCCATACATTTACAATAACCTAAAATAATATCGTCTCGCAGAAATAACTCAGGAGTACATCTCTGCTTTTTCTTTCAGCAAACACCAGGCGTGAACTAATAGGTACGATAGATTCTGCTTGAATAATTAAAGGTACTTCCATAAATTGTAGGCATTCCAAGCACGAAATTTATGTCGTAGTCCCTAGACTCCAACATAGTTTGAGACCTTTTGCTTTTACACAAGTTAGTGTTGTGTTTTATATCAATTGTTCAGCACAATTTGAGGTCGATGGAGTCTCGGGAGAGAACGTAACCTCATTTTTGGCTAGCGCCATTTTTAATAGGTTGGTAACTTTTGACATAGAATAGTATAAATAATAAATTATGAAGTATTATAGTTTATTCTCCAAAAAGATTATTATTCCACAAAATATTCTTATGCAGGTTTCCTTATTGAACCAGGTTTCTTGGCTATATTAAAACGCCCCGTTCGTCTAAAAAAGGAAGCAGATACTTATATGTAAGACTTCTAATCGTAAGAACCTACAAATATAAGAAGTAGGTACATAGTAAGTTAATAATTACTTATAACTGATATAATTACTTGATACAATATCATCCTTCGGGAATCGGGGCTGATTGTACCAGATGCTCCTGAAAGAAAAATATAGACTGTTACAGCAGCAACTAGCTGTGAGAAATGGTTCTCATAACATCGCGAACATTTCTTAATCAATAAATGTTTTAAGTAGGGTAGGTACAGACAAAAGACAAAAAAAAACCTTGCAGAAGAAATATTTTTTGATACGCAATATTGATATTATCTAAACTTACCTACATCTATACTAATATTATAAAGAGGAAAGATTTGTTTGTTTGTTTGTTTGTAATGAATAGGCTCCGAAACTACTGGACCGATTTCAAAAATTCTTTCACCTTTGGAAAGCTACATTATCCCCGAGTAACATAGGCTATATATCATCACGCTACGACTAATAGGAGCGAAGTAGTAATGAAAAATGTAGCAAAAACGGGGAAAAAATTATAAGACCACGCGGGCGAAGCCGCTGGCGGGAAGCTAGTTTAAAATAAAACTCACCTGTCACCTGCAATATTTTTTACCTCCCTACCTTTTTGTACCTTAATTGGTAGGTACTTATTAAAAGTATGAACACATACTTGTATGTAGGCATAGGCATGTAAGGGCAAATCAAAAACTTTTTCTTTTCGTTTGAAAGTTGATTGTACAAACAATTTTACAGCAAAAGGTATGGATCAAATACTTACGATTCTAATTAGGAAATTTTATTTGTTAAATAATTATATAGAGATATTTATGTTTTTTTGGAATTATTTAGGGTCGTGGATGTAGGTGTGTAGGTAGGTAGGATGGTTCTGAGATAGTCCACATTTCGAAAGTAGGTACCTACTCTACCCAGATTTACTGACTGACAGTACCGTATCGTAAGGACAGCATTTTTTTTCTAGATATTCCTAAATACCTAATTACCTACCTAGTCGCCGGTCTAGTGGTTGTAAGCGGCACTGGTACGCTAACGATACGATTCGCGTGTGGGCCACAGTGTGGTTGGGTTTTTCAGCAGCAGCGTTGAGCAGTTTAGCGGCTCGAAGTCTGGATTTGTGGTTGATCGCAATCGCCTTACCGCTAATGATAGAACATTTCGGCAAACTGTGGGTGTATAGAAATAGGTACCTCTACCTGACCTTCGGAGAAAACAAGCATCTTGGTAAGCACTCAAAATAATCCAATATGCAGACTTACTAATATTATAAAGGTGAAAGTTTGTAAGTTTGGATGTTTGTTGCTCTTTCACGGCAATACGGTTTAGCTCAAACTTGAAATGGTGATGGCCTTAGATACATAGACTACCTACTCCGAAAAATTCAAAGTTCCTACGGGGAACCGGTTCAAAGATCCTAACTCCATGTGGGCGAAGCTGCGTGCCAAAGTTAACCTATGAATATGTGGTCTTCTATCTCCCTTTTTATGCTACTATCATGTATGATGCACTTGTGTAGTTGTTAGAAAGCACGAAGCGTAATTTCAGTGTAAGCTGTGATTAATGTCCGCATTTCCTGAACACAGCGACTGCGGTTTCGGGCTACTGGCTCGATGCAAATCCGTGTTCGGTATTATTTGAGGTACAAGCATGGCTAGGTACCACACGATTTAAATGGTTTCGACAGATGTACGCTATCATAATATCCGTAAGCAATTAGATGCACTAATTAATCCTATATAACACGTGCATTTTGTCATGATGTGCCCTTGACATACTTTAAAACGACAACATAAAACTACTAGTAGTACCTACGAGTAACGTGAATATTTCAAAAAGTAACGTCAATCGTATTCAACATCTTCGTATTCTACTGTCCGATGTTTTACAATCTTTCTCTCAAATATTTAATGTTATACCGGCTCTGAATCGAACGAAGGCAATTCGAAAGACGAAACGATTTACTTGTTAAATTTTTACGGTTACTTTGAAAATCATGTTTTACACGTTTAGGCGCGATTGGTCCAATTCGCGATTGGTCAAATGTTCAAAAAAAGGTCCAATTCGCGATTGGTCCAATTCGCAATTGGTCCAATTCGCAGTTGGTCCAATTCGCGATTGGTCCAATTCGCGATTGGTCATATTCGCAGTTGGTCCAATTCGCAGTTGGTCCAATTCACAGTTGGTCCAATTCGCAGTTGGTCCAAAATGAACAATGTTTCCGAAATTTATTAATATATTATTTGAGATAAAAGATTATCTGGGACATTGAATACAACACCATCTAGTCCCAAACTAGGCATGGCTTGTACTATGGATACTAAACAATGGATGTAAATACATATTTATCACTCAGACGAACACAAATACTTATGCTCGCCACATAAATATTTTCGTTTTGTGGGAAGCGAACCCACGACGTCGTGAGCAGCAGTACGACACTCTAACCACTAGACCGCAGACATCGTTAAGATTTTATCAATATTAATGTTATAGATGAACAATATTTTTGTATTAATGATAAAAATACTTAATGGTCATAGTTCTTTCTCCCTTATCCTATTGGGATAAGTAGGAGAAAAACATGTTGTATTCATTATGTATTTGATGAAAGATCTGATGTCAAGTAGGTGTGATTATAGTTTTTACTTTTTTAAAATATGTAATTGTCATAGTTCTTTCTCTCTTATCTTATTGAGATAAATAAAGAAAAAAAAACATATTTTTATCGTACTGTATTTGATGTAAGATCTGATATATACTTGAATAATCACAATGTCAAGTAGGTATGATTATACTACTTACATTCATTTTTATTTCATTTGTTTGATTTTTTACGAAAGTACAAAATTAGGTATTTACTAATTATTGATAGGAGCACGTAACCCAAGATATTGTTTTTAATATGATTATGAATTAATTATGAATTTATGAATACATTATTATAATTATACATTAAACGTGTTATTTTTTATTCTTTTAATACTTTATGCTAGACCAACCATATATTGGCCCAATCGCTAATTGGACCAATCGCGAATTTGTCCAATCGCGAATTGGACTAATCGCGAATTGGACGAAACGCGAATTGGACCGATCGCGAATTGGACCAATCGCGAATTGGCCCAATTGCGAATTGGACCAATTGCGAATTGGACGATTTGGCCAATCGCGAATTGGACCAATCGCGCCTAAACGGTTTTACAATTCAAATATTCTTCTTCTAGGATCAGCGCAGACTTTCAAAAGAACCTAAAAAATTACAATAAACTACTTACTACCGGACTAAATAAAAAATGTTTTTGTAACTACTTCTATTATTCGTATGTTCATTTAGCAAGGGCGACACTGCTTTTATTCTATGTTTGTTTTTTTAAATTAACCGTCCTTTTTTGGAAAAACGTATATTGCGGTACTTTTAGCTAGAGAGACGAGAGAGAGACCTTAGATAATTTTATTTAAGTTTATTATTATTTATAATATCACTGTAATATCAAAAATTCTTACCCCCTACCCACACGCGTGGTTCAATCATTTACTATGTGACATCTATTCTTTTGAATGAGTGAGGATTCTAAATCGAAACACGTGTTAGAAGACTTATTGAATACCAATATTATGGTGGTAAAATAGGAATGAAAACTTATTTGAAATGCCTAGTATATTTCTTTTTATGGCCGTTCGATTAGGAAAAAAATACTACAAGTTTTAAGGTTGATTGAAATTCCGCTTTTAGGACTAAAAATACAAAATCAAAGCTTACTATAACATAAATATGTACCTATATCTATACGTAGTTCACTTTTTGCTGGATTGGATGAAATTGTGGCATAGGTATTTAGTTATTTACTAAGACGGAATTGGCAAAATTTTCCATTATATTGGACAAAATTTCCATTATATTGGGCAGACCTGACTGGGCACTGGCCCTTTTGACAAGGTCTGAAATAATTCTATTAAAAATATAATAATATATGTCGGCGCAACGACAATACTCGATCACTATTTTATTATGATTACAGATTACAGATTATTATAACCTTAAATGTTTGTTTTTAGCTATGTCTAATGATTTTATACTGTCAATGTAATTATGATAATAATTATTGAAACTTGTTTGCTGACACAGGCTTACCTTTTCATTGGTGAACGATAAGCCTGTGACAATTTAACTTTTAGTAATAAATTGCATTTGTTTAGTTACTTATTCATTTTGTAAAGTGTTGACAAGGACTGTTACGTTCAATGGCTCCCTTGCAGACGACACAACTTAATTTAACTAATTACTAGTTTCGGTTGGGTTGTCTGTATAGCGGTTGGCCGGGTGGCGCCACTTGTCGTTCAGTTTTGACGTTTTGACGTTCGGTCTTGGTTGACACTCGTAATGGTACGCTGCGGTGGCTAGACTCGTTCACTTTTGCTCGAGCAGGCGACCGGAGCGGACGTGCGATAAAAGTTAAGTGAATTTAACTATTTTGCAATTTTGTTTCAAAATAACTGTAGCATGCGAGGTTTTACTAAATATAGGTAAATTTAGTCGATGCTAATAATGTATAGAGATATGATGGTGTTTATCTCTATAACAGGAATCACAGGTCAATTATAATTACAACTGCAACTTTATTTGATTCGTCGATTCGTCTTAAACTACTCGTCTAAAACTAATCTTACACAATCTAATACCCGACACAGACTAATACCCGACACACACTAATACCCGACACACACTAATACCCGACACACACTACTACCCGACACATACTAACTCTAAAACTAACATCGAGTCCTTAAATACTACCTGGGCCTCAACCCCACTCATTTCGACCCTTTCGTGTTCCCACGCAACGGTCATATACTTAAGACATCTGCGTGCAAGATGCAGAAGGCGTCTTACAATGGTTATTAACTTTTACAATGAACTAAAACTTAAATCTACACAAAAGTACCTTAACAATAGAACTACCCCATAACCATAAAGTTAAATTTAACAAAAAGACATTATTATTTCCGATTCCACATTCGGCCATCCTGAAATAACATTTGCCCTCAAATGTTTCCTGGACTTTAATCTACCTCTTTTCTTATATAATATACTAACAGCAACCCTTACACAATCAGTCACAATCTTCTTAAACATAATATCTAGCAAATATACTCTAAATATTTCTAGTAATTCTATAACAGCTAATACTACAAAGCCATAACTACAATGTTTAGACTTGGCTTTAGTCAATAGTTTTATACATCTAGCGTCAAAAACATTTTTAACGTCTTTTGTTTCGTCAACAACATTATTTTTAAATATGTGTGACTCTTCAGATTGAATTGAGTCAATGCTTTCAAATTCTACAGTACACTTATCATTTTCAACTAGCGTGCTAGTAGTAAATAAACCTACATCATTCACCTTGGACCCAAATTCCTCATAAGATATCTGCTTCCTTTGTTGTGGGACTGATCTCAACTTTTCACGTCCACCTTTACACATTAACGGTAAATCACTATCTACGTCTACTAAAGCTAATACCTTATTGTCTCTAATTTCTTCTTGTTTTTTATATAATTTGTCCTCTATATCATGCGACACTACATACACATCTTTGAACTTTGATGGACACTTTGTAGACACGTGTCCAAATTCACCGCACTTAAAACACTTTGTGCCTTTGCCCTTTTCGGGGCACACTGCACTCACGTGGTCTTTTACACAACAGTTGTAACAGTATATTACCGTCTTAGCCACCGATGTTACGTCACTTGTTTTCTGCTTTTGTTGACTCACCACTGGACCCGATGTGTCACCCCTTTTCTCAGCTGGCCGTACATTTGATTTTCTCGACATCTCTTGCAGGCTATTCACTGTTTCTTCAAACTCGTCTTTTAGCGCTGTCTTTAATTTTTCCCATGACTTCGCGCACCTCTCGTAGTCGACAAATAACTTCGCCGCCCCACACAATAATCTTTTAGCATAAATAATCTTATGCACATCGCTCCACCCGCATAATAACGCCATTTCTTCGAAATCATTCAGCCACTGTTGAACGTTAACGTGGCCGTCACCACTAAACTTCTCTAATGAGCCCTCTACGTCTTGGAATGTAAATAATACACGTTGTGATGAGTTGTGCCATCGGTATTTCACTGGTGTAGTATCATCTTGGTTTTCTCCGTCTTCGTCTTCCTCGTCATCTTCGTCATCAAAGTATGATTCGTCTACATCGTCAGTCATGCGATCTCGTTCAATTAGTAAAGCTGCCCTTAGCCGAGCCAACAGTTCAGGTTTACGACCCGTCACCCTAAGATGCCTTCGTCTAAGCTCCTCTCTGAGCTCAGGAATCCTCATTCCTGCAAGCCGGACGTCTTCCAGCTCGAGCACGTTGACACCTCTCGCGACGCGGTCCATCATACCGTCCATTGCCTCACTAACTTGACGAACTTTACCAAAACTCGACGCTCTGCACTGACACGTCTTTACGTCTTACGTCTTCAATCGTCTTCACGTCTTCAGTAGTTGCAATCATAATTCATTGATTGCTGTGATCCCGGACGAGCCCCCAAATGTAGCATGCGAGGTTTTACTAAATATAGGTAAATTTAGTCGATGCTAATAATGTATAGAGATATGATGGTGTTTATCTCTATAAAAGGAATCACAGGTCAATTATAATTACAACTGCAACTTTATTTGATTCGTCGATTCGTCTTAAACTACTCGTCTAAAACTAATCTTACACAATCTAATACCCGACACAGACTAATACCCGACACACACTAATACCCGACACACACTAATACCCGACACACACTACTACCCGACACATACTAACTCTAAAACTAACATCGAGTCCTTAAATACTACCTGGGCCTCAACCCCACTCATTTCGACCCTTTCGTGTTCCCACGCAACGGTCATATACTTAAGACATCTGCGTGCAAGATGCAGAAGGCGTCTTACAATGGTTATTAACTTTTACAATGAACTAAAACTTAAATCTACACAAAAGTACCTTAACAATAGAACTACCCCATAACCATAAAGTTAAATTTAACAAAAAGACATTATTATTTCCGATTCCACATAACTTGCTCTTTTTGTCGTGTAAGAATTTTTGGTTAAGTCGTTGGCTTTAAGATAAGTGTTGGTAGTTGAAATCATAGTTTGTTTAATTCTTATTCAATTAAAATTGATTTGCTGATTACCCGTTTGTTCCTTAGTTTTACTTTAGGTCCAAATGGACAATAATGAAATGAATCGTGACGTCAGCAATGCTGATGTCACGATTTTTATTAATGATTCCGCGGTCTCCCCGCCGTTATCAGAAGTGGGATGCCCACCCACTTCTCCCGGACATCCTATAACTTCAGATGCCCCAAAGGAACATATGGCTAACTCGGCTGGTCAATTTAGTGCAGGCAATATTTCGACGGAATTTTTCTTGCAAATGATGCAAACTATGAAACAAATGTCTGAGCGATTGTCTACACCACCATCTGAAAGAGTTAAAATTAATGATATTTTTCTACCCTCATTCGACCCGGATGGTAATGTAGGCATTCGAGAATGGTGTCAGCATATTGCAAAAGCTATTGATATTTATAACCTTAATGATTATGAGGTTCGCATGAAGGTAGGCAGTTTATTAAAAGGCCGCGCTAAATTATGGGTAGACAATTGGTTAGTTTCAACTAGCTCCTGGCAGGAATTACGCGATAATTTGATCCTAACTTTTGAACCAGAGAATAGGTACTCACGCGACATTGTTAAATTTCGCGAGCATTCTTATGACCAAACTAAAGACATAGCGGAGTTTTTGTCAACGGCTTGGGTTTTGTGGAAGCGAGTAACTAAAGACAAACTGAGCAACGATGACGCTGTCGAGGCGGTCATAGGTTGCGTTGGTGACGAACGCCTTAGAATTGAGTTGATGAACGCCCGTGCGTCATCGGTGCCAGAATTGATATCAGTTGCATCGTCAATACGAACAAAACGCCCTCACACTAGTACAAATTCTTCCCAAATTTCAAATAAACGTATTCGGCTGAATGATTCCCAAACACCGCTGTTTTGCCGTATATGTAAGAGAAATAATCATTTAACCCGGGATTGTCGATTTAAGAACTCTGATAATAATTCGACTCAGGAGAAGGACCCTTTACAAAATAAACCTACCGATGCTTCACAATCGACTCAAAACAAGCCAACCTGCACGTTTTGTATGAAGGTAGGACATACTTATGATAAATGTTTTAAACGCGAACGTTCTATAATATCAAACGTAAACTTTATTGGACATACAAAAACAACTTTAATGCTTGTGAAGATCGGTGAGTTTTCCATCCAGGCTACTTTTGACAGCGGCGCTCAATGTTCGGTTATGTGTGAATCCATAGCTGCAAAATTGCCAGGAAAAAGGATCCATGGCGTTAATTACTTAAGAGGTATTGGGAATTTCCCGGTAATTTCGCTTTTGGTATAAAAAACTATTTGTAAAATAGACAATGTAAATGTTGAAATTAGTTTTTGTATCGTCTCGGATACTGAAATGTCAACCAACGCACTATGGAATATCGTAGAACTAGAGCTGATCATAAATACTTTTTGGTAATGTTGCAAAAAGCTCATGTTTTTGGTCTTATTTTATTCTTAAGGAGTCATACTATTATATACACGTCGTTTTTTATATATTCAATACACAAAATAGTGAAAAAATTACCTTAGAACTCGAGGGTATAGAAATTCTGCCAATTGTAACTCGGAAATTTCATATTTCTAGAGTTAGGTATTAAGCACTGGTTACTAAATAACCATATAGTGTGCTATATATTTAGAAAGGATATTTTTTACAGATTAAGGGGCAGTTATTTAAATTATAATAAGAAATGAAATAAAACTCTCATAATTTTTTTCGTAAAATGCTGCACAAAACGAAATTGTCTTAACTTCAACGAGACTTTTAATAGTTAGCTAAGCTTGCCTAAGTTCTAAATTTGATTTTAGTATATGTACAATGTATCCACCTAACATATCTAAGAAAAAAATCTTGCGGATTCTTGCGGTTTTCGGTGTTGTGAAGCATTATGCGATAAAACGTCCCAATCTCATTATCACGGGATCTGAATAGATAATTATTGTACATTGAATTTGTGATAAAATTTTGCGGTTTCGCGTATATTTTAGGTATTGATTTAATTTTTGATTGTTGAAACTCGAGTTTTTTGAAAATAAGGTCGTCTAAGACACCAATGGTATTTGATGCACACATCATCACATAACACATCATATTTGATTTTCCTATAAAAAGCTTGGTCACAGAAACGCACTTTACCACAATTGTTATTATGCGTTATTAAATTACAGTACAAAGTTCAGAAATAATAGGTATTGATGAGGTCTTGATATACTGACTATACATGATTCTACAAGCTTGATCATAAAGTATTATGATTGAAGCAAAGTAGTTTGGTGATTATTCTTTAGAAACGGCAAGAATATTTATTATAATATGTTAATAGATAAAATTAGTATTATAATATGCCAATCAGTTATTGATTCATGGAGAGTCTCATAAATCATTTTAGTATATTACCAATAATAGGACAACTTTCAGAAGACGCGCAAGTCTCGATACTCTCTCTACAAACATTTTAGATCATATCGTACAGAAAATGTTGAAGAACAGCAACAAACGAAGATGTATTCCATAACTTACTATATACATCGGATCTATACATTACAAGTAGGTATTCGCAAACCATAAGAAAAGAATTTAGGGAACTAGACGAAGAGTGCTCTTGAAAGTGAATCAACTAATCACGGATCCTGAGGTTGTTCAGGTGTGAAACCTACCGATATTTATTTATGTACTTATTTATATAACTTTTACATATTATATATTGTTAAGAAATAACACTTGAATTAGGTAAATAAATTAATTTTAATTGTTTTTACATTTACTATCTTTTGTTTAAAAATATATATTTATTTAAAAAAAAATGTGTATTTACTTTATTGTGTTAGTATATTAGTTATTTAGGGTTTTAAAAGGTAAAACAACTACATTGAAGTGAAACTAAAATATTCCCGCGGTTTTTTGACCGAATCGAAAATTAAAACCCAAGTAAAACCGCGAGCAAACCCTAGTGTGTGTCAAATGTAAACTTAATTGAAAATATACAGTATCTACTATGTCGGTGCAAAATTTCAACTGTTTATCTTAAAAAATAAAAAAGATATAGATTTTTAATCAGCAAATGACCCATATTTTCCATAGTGCAACGTCTTGATTGGCATGGATTTGATTTCTAACACGTCACTTAGTGTTTTGGTTACGACAAATGGTGCGAAACTGATTCATCAACAGTCAATTCTTCATATTACGTCCAACTATGCGTTATTTGATAAAATTGATTGTGACCTAAAGAATGACTACGAGGTGGATCAGCTCCGCACACTTCTGAATAAGTATGCACACTTATTCATTCGTGGTTTCCCTTCAACTAGAGTTAATACGGGTGAACTGGAGATACGGCTGAAAAATCCGGATAAATACGTAGAACGTAGACCGTATCGTTTAAGCCCAGTTGAGCGTGAAAAGGTCCGTAACATAATTAATGAACTCCTTAACCATAACATAATACGAGAAAGCAAATCACCGTACTCCAGTCCTATTATCCTGGTTAAAAAGAAAAATGGTAGCGATAGACTATGTGTGGACTATCGTGAATTAAATTCTAACACTCTACGGGATCACTATCCACTACCTCTCATTTCTGATCAAATCGATCAACTAGTTAACGGTTTTTATTACAATTCTTTTGATATGGCAGCTGGTTTTCACCAGATACCTATATCGGAACAGTCGATTGAGAAGACTGCATTTGTTACCCCAGACGGGCTCTATGAATATTTGACTATGCCTTTTGGTCTGAGCAATGCTTGTTCGGTGTATCAGAGGTGCATTAATAGAGCTCTACAACCACTGCTGGGAAGTGCAGGCATTGCTCAGGTCTATGTTGATGACGTTTTAAACAAATGCGCTAGTTTTGAACGGGGACTGTCCGATATAGAAAGAATTTTAATAGCATTACAAAACGCAGGTTTTTCAATCAATGTAGAAAAATCTTCGTTTTTTAAACGGTCTATAGAGTATTTAGGGAACATTATTTCAGATGGTAAAGTTAGTCCAAGCCCTCGTAAGGTAGAAGCCCTCCTAAAATCTCCCATACCTAGTAATGTAAAGCAGGTACGGCAATTCAATGGATTGGCGGGATATTTCCGACGTTTCATTCCCAATTTTTCAACCCTGATGATACCTATGTATGAACTTACAAAAAAGGGCGCGAAGTGGGAATGGAGTGAGCGGCATGAGGAGGCTCGTAACATTATTATCGAACGGCTTACGTCTTCTCCTGTACTTACACTATTCCAGGAGGATGCACCAACTGAGCTGTATACGGACGCCAGTAGCCTAGGGTACGGAGCCGTATTGATGCAAGTGATCGAGGCGCGTCGTCACGTCGTGGCCTATATGAGCATGCGGACTACAGATGCGGAAAGCCGGTACCACTCATATGAACTTGAGACACTGGCGGTGGTGAGAGCTATAAAACACTTTAAACAATATCTTTATGGTCGAAAGTTTAAAGTCATTACAGATTGTAACGCACTGAAGGCATCCAAGCACAAGAAGGAACTACTTCCAAGGGTTTACCGATGGTGGGCTTTCCTCCAAAACTATGATTTTGAGGTGGAGTACAGGAAAGGAGAACACATTCAACATGCTGACTTCTTTAGCCGTAATCCAGGTAACATGCACGTGAATATTATGACTCGTGATTTAGACTGGCTAAAGGTAGAGCAGCATCGGGATGATACACTCCGCCCTATCATCGATGCTCTGTCTCGTGGCGAACATGTCGATGATTACATCCTCGAAAACGACACCCTCATGAAGGTATGTCCCGATGTTATTTCTGGTCAGCAGAAGGTTATTATCGTGCCAAAAGCATTTCAGTGGAGTCTCATAAATACATACCACAACGCTTTAAAACACCCTGGTTGGGAGAAAACGTTACAAAAAATAAGAGACTCCTACTGGTTTGACAAAATGAGCACGTCTATCCGTACATTTGTGGACAACTGTGTCGTATGCAGAACGTCTAAGGGTATATCCGGGGCTGTACAGGCACAACTCCACCCTATTCAGAAACCTACAACCGCATTCCAAGTGATTCACATGGATATTACAGGAAAATTGGGTACGACAGACAATCACGAATACGTCATCGTAACTGTTGACGCTTTTAGTAAATTTGTGTTACTACACTATGCTACTAATAAGAGTCCACAGAGCACACTTGCAGCCTTAAGGCGTACGATACATTTATTTGGAACGCCGGTCCAGATAGTTGTAGACGGCGGTCGTGAGTTTTTGGGCGAATTCAAACATTACTGCGATCAAATAGGCATAGATATACACGCCATATCGCCAGGAGTCAGCCGAGCCAACGGTCAAGTTGAGCGGGTCATAGGCACACTCAAAAACGCCTTGGTAATGATACACAACTATGAGACTGAAAATTGGCATATCGCACTTGACAGTCTGCAGCTAGCACTTAATTGCACACCACATAGGACCACTGGCGTGGCACCACTCACACTACTCACTCGCCGCAAACACTGTGTACCCCCTGAACTAGCTAACCTTGTCAATCTCGAAGAACAAACCCTCGATATTGACCAATTGGAACAACTTGTGACACAGAAAATGCTCACAGCTGGAGAAGCAGAAAAACGACGATTTGACAGGAACAAAGCTCGCATACGTCACTTTCAGAGAGGTGACTACGTACTAATTAAAAACAACCTCCGTAATCAAACCTGTTTAGATCTCAAATTCAGTGAGCCGTACGAGATCTGCAGGGTCTTGGACAATGACCGCTACCTAGTCAAGAAAGTAGTCGGCCGAGGGCGACCACGAAAAGTTGCCCACGACCAACTACGTCCAGCACCAACACCTGGGCAGCAGTTGACCGTGTCGGCGGAACCTGAAGACACTTCCATAGAGCAGCCACCTGAGGAGAGCAGAGAACCGCTTCCATCTACATCACGAACCCATCAGCTGTGATGTGCTGATATCAAATCAACAGAATATCTCCACCTATATTGGTAAGCAAACCTTTTTATCTTGTTTTATACACAGTCATGAGCTGATATTCATTATTACTTTTCCCTCAAAAGATTTAAGGTTGACATAACACTAATAGTACAATACCTACATACCATACTTTATTTTCAGAGCCCCTGTGTACCACGATCTATAAGATCTAGAGCACAGCTTCGTCCCTTCACTAATCCTTGTCCTCTGTGTACCACGGCGTACGAGACCGCCCAGAGCACAGCCTCCCATAACAAAACAATAAGTCGTTTGCTTAGTGAGAAGTAAAATGACTCAATAATTATAACAAGCATACTACGCATGCGATATCACTGTGTACCACGGCGAACGAGACCGCCCAGAGCACAGTGTTATCTTATATCACCATAATATGCTGGTAGCATACCAAGAAACAATGTTTCACATGTTTATGAGCCATGTACCACGGCGTTCAAGACCGCCCAGAGCATGAGTTCACTTCAAAACCATAACTGTGTACCACGGCTTTCAGGACCGCCCAGAGCACAGCATTATTCCACATACCTAATTACACTGATAACCACATACATACAAAGTTCATAAATGCATATTTGATATTCAAGAACTGTTTTACATCCAATAGCGTTAGGCATTAGTTACAGGTGCCTATCTCAAAAAGAAAAAATAACTCATTGTTTCAGATTAAGGCTAGTGCAGAGCGCGCACTGCCTATCAGAATGGCCGTGTCGGCGCAACGACAATACTCGATCACTATTTTATTATGATTACAGATTACAGATTATTATAACCTTAAATGTTTGTTTTTAGCTATGTCTAATGATTTTATACTGTCAATGTAATTATGATAATAATTATTGAAACTTGTTTGCTGACACAGGCTTACCTTTTCATTGGTGAACGATAAGCCTGTGACAATTTAACTTTTAGTAATAAATTGCATTTGTTTAGTTACTTATTCATTTTGTAAAGTGTTGACAAGGACTGTTACGTTCAATGGCTCCCTTGCAGACGACACAACTTAATTTAACTAATTACTAGTTTCGGTTGGGTTGTCTGTATAGCGGTTGGCCGGGTGGCGCCACTTGTCGTTCAGTTTTGACGTTTTGACGTTCGGTCTTGGTTGACACTCGTAATGGTACGCTGCGGTGGCTAGACTCGTTCACTTTTGCTCGAGCAGGCGACCGGAGCGGACGTGCGATAAAAGTTAAGTGAATTTAACTATTTTGCAATTTTGTTTCAAAATAACTTTTTGTCGTGTAAGAATTTTTGGTTAAGTCGTTGGCTTTAAGATAAGTGTTGGTAGTTGAAATCATAGTTTGTTTAATTCTTATTCAATTAAAATTGATTTGCTGATTACCCGTTTGTTCCTTAGTTTTACTTTAGGTCCAAATGGACAATAATGAAATGAATCGTGACGTCAGCAATGCTGATGTCACGATTTTTATTAATGATTCCGCGGTCTCCCCGCCGTTATATATAATTCTATTAAGGTATTCGTAGACCAATGCGTGAAGCGCTAATATGGGTCGTGTAAACAATATAAGTATTGTGTACAAAATGGTGTAGGCATGCTAAGATAGAATAGACTAAAATATAACAATATTTGCAACTTAATTTGAAAAGCAATGGTATCTAATTTAAAATGATTTCTAAATATATTATTTTGAAACAAACTTCTGGAACAGCCCGCTTATTGTATTTCCGCGTGTTTATAAAGTAATCGTCGCTGACACGACACTTTGCAAAGCCATTCCTCTTCTTAGTCACATCCTTTGATCCGTAATTTACTTAAAATGTAATAAAATGATTAGAATGTACTTAGAAGTTTAAAATTATTGTAATTTACTTAAAATGCAGAATGTATTTTCAGCGAAATACAGGAAAAGTGATATTTTTTTCAATCTTACATAATTATCTATCTAAGATTGCAAACCTTTTTTGAAATCGTAAAGTTATTTATTTGAATTCACTTACTTATTACAGGAAAAGGTCTAAGGTAAGTAAATATTTTTTTAGGTGTGAAATTATCCATTGATAATTTAGAAAGAAAAGCTAAAACAATATTATTATGAGTAGGTAAGTACAAAATGTCAATGTATCTACGGGAAGAGACACAATATTTCCTAGTATCACGTGTCAAAGCTACTAGTAGATGAAGATCACGTGCCGTGTAGCCAGGTGGCACGAGTTCTACCGTCTGAGCTAGTCCGATGTCGAACAAGATAGATTCAATAAATAGGCTGGAATCTAGGATGTATGGCGATTATGTTGTTAATCTTATCTTATCTTACTAATATTATAAATGTGAAAGTTTGTGAGGATGGATGGATGGATGTTTGTTACTCTTTCACGCAAAAACTATTGAAGGGATCTGGATGAAATTTGGCACAGAGATAGATTATAGTCTGGAATAGCACATAGGCTACTTTTTATCCCGGTAAAATGTATGGTTCCCGTGGGATAGCGGGCAAAGCCGCTGGCGGAAAGCTAGTACTAAACTAATTCCCTTCTGTTTCTTTCATTCTATTCCAAAATATAGTTGTAGCGGTGACCGTGCTAATCTCTGGAACTGCCAGTCGGATTTGACATATCACGCTACAAATTTTACAACCCTTAGGACTCGAGAAACGTGGCTGAAACCATACCCAATAGCTAGTTTTAGACAATAGATAATTAGATACCTACATTTATATAAAGGAAATATTTATTTTGACACTGGCAGGAAATAAATCAAAATTGAATAAAGACTGATGTTGTTTTTTCTACCTATAAATCGTAAGAAACTGCAAGTTTACCCCTAAAACACATTTTCCCTGTCGTCATCAATAATTATTATCTAGCAAAACGAGCAAAGTGAGAGATAAGCTAATGAACTTTTTATTAATGTTTGGCTCGTAGATTAGTTTGGAAAATAAATAAATAAGGTACATAGTGTGAAATCATACCTAATTGTCTTTGCCGTAGCTAGAGGAAATTAAATTCTTCTAGGAAACTCGTTAGTCGTAAACTTTATGTTGATTATGATTAGCTCGTAATATTTCTCGTAGTACTAACCTATTTTGTGGAAGGTATCATTTTGGTTCTAAGGCATAATTTATTATCTTGAATTGGAACTGTGCCACTGTGCTGAGAATGCAAAAAAATCGCAAGGATATAAGACCTAGTTATGATGTTCTAAAACAATCCGCCGAACTGTGAGTGTTATTAAAATGGACTTATTCAGATTCTGTGTAAGTATAAGTTAGATCTTTAGAAACACTTTTACACGTTAATAGTTTAAGTTTCGATTGTAATAAAAACACTAAAATATTGTAGACTTTTCTTACAACAATCATGTACCATTATAGCGGTTTCCTAAGGGCAATGAGGATTGAGGAGGAGTAAATGAGCTTTTGATGTTCCATAAACTCCAAAGCCGCATCTTGTTGAAGAATGTTTGTATCAGACTTGAAGATGTTTAAACGGAAACCTCGCGATTGTTGTCGAATTAGAAACACGCCAACAGTAGGTACATACTTCACGATGATATACGGTTTCACAACAAATAGCAACGTTTGTGCGGGCTTAACATTGTTTTGTATTCCAAATACTTGCTTGATCTTCAAGTTCTTTATACGCAGTATGCTCTTAACCAACATCGAAGGTCCTTGACAATTTCTTTAAGAGATCGCCGTATGTGTACACTCTATGGATATCTACACTACCTGCTAACTTCCATATTTATAATTACTTATCTATTGTAGAAACACTGAGGGATCGTGACAACTGTGATCACAATTAAATACGCCGACTAGAATAAAGCAAGGGAAGTGTGATTTTTAGTCGGTAGGTAGTTACAAGTTCGATATACCGATGCGGATTTTCAGCACTATAAGACGGTGAAAAAATATTCAAAAGTTTAAAATATTCCACACTGTTCTGCAGCTTACTGATACGTGCATAGTTTGTTTTCTTAGGCTGGCTAATGCATTTCATGATACGGTAATAATAATAAAGAGAACCTACTACTTATATTCGTATAAATGATTTATTATGGTCACGCCTTTTATGGGGATAAATCTACTTATTTATCATTTCTTTGTGGCGGGAACCTGTTTTATTATGATGTTAAAGGAACACAAGATATTTATAGTTAAGTATATTAAGAACGGTCATCATGACTATCGGACTGCCAAGTGAAAGGTCTCGATTCGAAGCCAATGCATACATCTTATCAAAATTATGTGCGTAATTATCACTCGCTTTCACGGTGAAGAACAACAACGTGAAGAAACCTGCATGCCTAGATTATCTCGACGGCATGTGAAGTCTGCTAATCCGCATTGGGTTAGCTTGGTGGACTAAATAAAGCCACATCCCTTTCATACTTAGAGGAGACCTGAATAATGTTGTGTCATGTTAACTAATATTTGATACGTTTCCCTAACATTACAATTTTTGAGAAATACTAGATAAGTTTCTTGAGGAATAGAAAGATAAGTATGTTGCTCGGATTTTAATATAAACTAGTTGCGTTGCGTTTTTGAATCATTTCGGCGAAAAGTCGCTAAATGATGATTTTAATGTATTTTTATCAAAATTCTTCACTAGCGCTATACGATCACTGCATAAAGGCAGCAATATTCCTAGTCATTCTTTTAAATATCAAGTAGTTAACAGTTCTGTTGTAGTTTTTTAATGCAAATATACTTTTTACTGAAAGTTATGCGTTGTCATCGTATCTTGAAAAAAGTTCGTAAAGCATAATTAGGTGGTAAATTGTGCGATCAGCTAGAAGTTCTTCGACAGAACCGAAGCTGTAAACATCATCCATCACATTGTTCGGAATTCATCCGTTATCCCGGAGCACAACCCTTTTCTTAAATCTCCTGCTTATATTTTATATCTACACATTGCCGACGTCTTCATTTTTCCTATAACATCTGTTTTGTTATTACATTGTCACAAAAAAGTAATAAAGAAAACATTTTCCAAAATCTTACTACATTCCTGAACCGTTTATCAATCTTTTTGGGCACTCAATTATGGTAAGGAGGAAAATGTTTTTACAAAAAGGTGTTTGGACCTTTTTGCTCATAAAGATTTACATAAATTCTATGCACAGTTCGTGTAGATCTTAAATCTGCAAGTTTCACAATATCCTGTGCTAGTAATAATTTAGCAGCTTGGCGGGCGGCAAATACACCACCTTGCTAACGAAATTTAATATTGCATGGCGTTAACAATACTTAGTTGATGCTGTACATCATATGAAGTTAAGATGAACTTTCCACCAGCAAATTAATTATTATTACTTATTTATCATTCATCTTGTTATTCTGTTTTTGCTTCATTATGCTATTTTGTATGCCAAGACGGTTAAAATAAAAAACTATAGTGCGTACATTATGCAGAATTATTAAGTTTTTATTATTAATATAGATGAAATTTAACCTGTACCGGTGTCTGTCCGAAGTTTTGCATGCATATCGAGTGACAATGCAATATTATGATGACATGGAGCTGATCTGGTGCTGGAAAGTGGAAGTGGCCATCTTGACACAATCCTATCAGTTTGGGTTCGTTTGATTTGTCTTGATGAGTACTTTGGTCCTAGATAATATCCATAAGCAACCCCATCAAACGAAAAAATGCTGCTACGGCCTTCGAACTACGCCGTAGTAAATCCCGCATCAAAAATACCCACTGAAAAGTTAAAAATAGAATTAAAAGAAAACGAACTTTTTTAAAACAAGCTTTTATTATTACTTGTTAATAAAATGAATTTAAAAGTTTTAAATAATTGAATTGTTACATAAAACGATACAATCTCTTTTTGGGATATAAATAAAACCGTGTTAGATTTTGATGACAGGAAAAATAAAACGACACGCTTTTTTATACGGACATATGGCGGAGCAAGCCAAACTAACTAGGAACTGCTATTGAGTAAAAATGCTCGACCTATCGAACCCAAGACTTATATCGTAGCAGACGCGTTTATGATCACTAGACTCAAGTAGACACTTAGACGGACTTTTTTAAAAAATGGGAAATTACCCATAATAAGCTTACTCTACCGGACAATAAAAATCATAATTATTATTCCTAAGGCATTTACCGTGTGGTTCTAGTACAAATAATAACCAATGACCTCTGCTAATTGCCTTTTAATTATGATTTTATACTGAACGTTGTGTTGGCATCCTGCCTATTTTTCATTTTAATCTCTGCTTAGGCAATTACTGCATTTATTTATCTGATCTTTCTATATGCATTTATGTTAAACACATATTGTAATTAATATTTCAAATAATTAATATCAGGTAACTCAAGTATTTAATGATTATTTGATTAAGTCTAATTAATATGGTTTTATTATACATAAACAGTTTGTAAAATCTTCTCTCATTTCTAAATTACTTGTGGACTACCAAGATTTTTTGAAGTACGGAACACTTCCGCATCTCGATTACGGCTCTACTTCGGTCAAGGTGCTTCGAGCTTCGAGCTTCGGGCCAGTCAAAGATGAAAACCTGCTTTAACTTTAATAGCTCGTTCTATGCCGCCTTATATGAGATCTAGTGTGGATCACTTTTTAATCACACGGGTTTTGCCGTCGAATATGCTGCCATAATTTCCATATTGCATACTTACATATTTTACATAACTTATAAATTCCCCTTTACTACAAAGGTTATTTGAATACGTGCAATTTTTAAACCTTTGTAACATGTTCGTGATATTTTTCTTATCATGTGTGGCTTTATCAACAAAAGGTATTTGGCCCTAGAAAAATAACAATAATTTGTGACAAAATAACTTACCTTCATTCTTGAACACTATCATTGTTACCTACCATTATGGCGTAACAATCACTGTTGTGGATTTTTATAAAACACAATAAAAATATTTATGAAAGCTCCAAGCAATTTACTTTAAAAAATCGAATGAGAAACTGAAAGAGCTGCTTAAGATAAGGACTTGCCTTGTTAGTGTCCTTAATCACCTTTACGGGTACAAAAATGTTCTCCTTAGGAAGACCAAAGAGTGAAAAATGTGAAAATATAGTAACCCATTTATTCGCTGAACGCCGCCGGCTCGCTGAAAGAAGCGCTCGGTAACTAGTAAATCATAAAGTCCTCTTATTGCTACGTAACTGCGGCCAAAAACTTTAGAAATTGCAAGTTCACGTCGGTTTCCTTACGATCTGAGAACAATTCTCTTGGCAACAACACAGGGCTTTTTGCGACTCACAAATTAATATGCGGTGTTTTTACCCTGCCGTGTGATTTAATTTGTTATGGCTAACTGGTTGTATCTTGAGAGTGATGCCTGTGATGATGAAACTCGTTTTCCCAGGAATTTATCTTTATACAAACATACCATCACGCCTATTCCCTTAAGGGTAAGGATAACTAAAGTGTACACCGACAGTTCGTCTGTATTTAGGTCGTGAAATAGGGCGTGAGCCTATTGCCATTACTTGGGCAAAAATGTGAAGCACCTTGAGACCACCTTGTGGTCACCTTGAGATGTAAATTTAGAATGTGAAGGAAGATTTCGACTTGACGAGTAGGACTCGCGGTGTCTTCACCTAATTTTGTAGGTACAGAGTTTGTTAAGTATGATGATGTTTGTTGAAAATAGTCCACTGTAAGTAATTAAAGTACCTACCTACCTATAACATCAACACGCCCATCCTAGTCTACCCTCGACCATGGACGCTGACCGTTGTAAAGGGTCACTTTTGTAAACCGGAATAATAATATGATTTTCTACCATAGAAGAATATATGAAAAATAAGTAAAGTAAAAATAAGTGCTTAGGTAATGCGTCGGTATCGGTAACAGCTTTTTGTGAAAAACACATTTCGACGTTTCGCGTAGCCGCGTAACCGCGATAAGAATTGTTTACGAACACAAATTTACATACGGTGCTATAAACATATACGAAATATGAGTAATATATTCTTTAGTATTGAGTAATGTATTATAAAAAAAAAACATAGCAAAAAGGGGTTAGGCAGAGTTATTCCCAGTTGTCACCACCGTCTTCGTCACCACTGGTGACAAATGGGAAAAAAAATCCCATTTGTCACCAGTGGTGACGTCCCCAGTGGTGACAAATGGGAATGGCCACTCTTTTTGTTCCCAGTTGCCACCAGTGGTGACAGATGGGAAAAATAAATAGATATGTCCCCAGTAAGGCGGGGCTAGAGCTGAATATATAGTGATGTGAATTCAATTTTTTGACACGAATTATTTTAATTAGATGATATATTCTATTATAATATGTACATTAAAACGAGATAAATAAAACTTTTACACGTCACTTGGAAGACATAATTATATTTTTATAAATCACAATAATTATGGTAATCGAAATTAAAACTGCATAAGTACAATTTTTAGTACTACAACTATTACAGTATTACAGATCATATAATAATTATTTTACGTAAAACGATTTTCTTAGGTTTTCTATCACAGTTTCAACACATGGAATGATGTCTATGTATGTAAATTTGTAATAAAATATCACTTATTGAATACTTAATTACAACACATTTACAATAATTTTCGCACTCCCATCCTGCCGATCAACTCCCCCTCCACTATGCTGTTGTCGGTTCGTAGATCAGTGACGTCACACTGATCAGTACATTCCCAACAATACGAAACGGAAAAATGGCCGCCAGTTTTCCCTTTCGTATTAGAACGAGCTTTATGTTGTAAGTTTTTCTCATACAAAAACTGGTAAATAATAATATTGTTGTAGTACTAAAAACTGTACTTATGCAGTTTAATTTCGATTACTATAATTATTGTGATTTATAAAAATATAATTATGTCTTCCAAGTGACGTGTAAAAGTTTTATTTATCTCGTTTTAATGTACATATTATAATAGAATATATCATCTAATTAAAATAATTCGTGTCAAAAAATTGAATTCACATCACTATATATTCAGCTCTAGCCCCGCCTTACTGGGGACATATCTATTTATTTTTCCCATCTGTCACCACTGGTGGCAACTGGGAACAAAAAGAGTGGCCATTCCCATTTGTCACCACTGGGGACGTCACCACTGGTGACAAATGGGATTTTTTTTCCCATTTGTCACCAGTGGTGACGAAGACGGTGGTGACAACTGGGAATAACCCGTTAGGCAGAGGTGTACCTAGATACTAATGCTACACAGTTTACAGTTTGCCGGTATGATTTAGGTCCTGAGAGCGAGACTATGGCCAGTATGGCCACCAATCGAGCACAAAATGTAAACTTCGAGCTGCTACTGAGAATTACGTCTAAATATTGAAGTATTCCTCTTTGACGACTTCATTCGTATTGGCATCGTTCAAAATACAATAAAATATTTACATATGTACATTTTAGATAAACGATATTTAATCGAAATAAAATTGTTAGCTGTCTCTAGTTTCTGCCTACCCTTGTGAGAAAAAGACGTGATTATAGGTATATTTTAATCGAAGCCCTACATACTTCAGATACCTACACACAGGATAGTCAATACACGTTACTACAATGTTTTTGGAGTACGCAGGTTTTTTACTTAAACCAAGGTTTTGCATGATAAAAAATATACTAGATATTATGTGCTAGTTGTTTCGATACTCGTAATATTATCTAAAAGCAAATGATAGAGATGCTCTGTCACAGATTCGGAATCTGAAGAAGATAAATTTTAGTTTATCTCAAACGTTAATGTTTATATTATACGACACATCAGTAAACAATAGATTTGTAAATCTACACAAAAAATTACTCAAGTTCAAGAGAAAAGAACAAATATAATTAATCAATGTCAACTTGCGAATTTCAATGAGAAATATTTAAACAAAACTAGCTATTTATTTTTCTATGAGTTAATGATGCGAGAATGCTCTTGCAATTTTAATTGTGCACTGAACAGCGCTTGAGTTGCCTATAAGCAAATTAGGTACATATGAAACAACTCAAAAAGAATTACTGAGTGCGAACTGTGAGGTCATGGGTTCTATTCCTCAGTTGAGTAGTGTTATTGTTTTTTTTATATAAAATGTTCAATAACCCTATTACATTATAAGTAGGGCTGCACATTTATCGAGTTACCAATATTTACCTAAGTATCCATTAAGAGTAAAACTGTAAGTATTTTCATACTGTTTAAGTCTTTATAATGTGCGTCGAACTGAGAGAATCTATTTGATTAAAAATGAAAGTTTTTTCTTTCATCGATAAAATTAATATGCACCTTATAAAGACTTACACTGATAAGTTGCTCTAGATTTTCAAACATTTTAGTAAGAATATATATTTTAGTAGATAAACTCAGATAATTAAATTCCACAAGCTCAGCTGGCGAGTTCCTAATTATTTGTCTCAAAGTGCGAAAAGTTAAAGGGCATGATGAATGCTGACGAGCGTCGACTTAGCCAACCTTGTTAAGCTTATGCTTATTAGTTAATTGGCCAAATCTTCTTTAACTAACCTTTTTTAATGATGTAAAAAAACGCTTTTCCGGACGGATTTCATTACACGAAACGAATTCATCGTGTTTTACGTGTTTAATTTTAACAAGTTTAAATAGATCTTATTCTTGTTTAATACCTAATTCATCAACATTGACTAACTAATAAAACATAGCAACATTTTAGGCATAACTTCGCTATTAGCCGAACACGAAAATGTTGTGTCAAATTTTGCGAATAAATTCATGCAAAATTAGTTTCGACTCTCCAGGAAAAGTGTTTGCATACGCAATATAAATTCAGCTTAGTTGACAGTTATTGCAAACACTCTGAACACGTAAATGAAACTATGAGTGCTTCGCTCTATTTCGTTTTCATGAATTACACTGAGTACCATTCTAACTCTAAGCAAACTGGCCCTAGAACTTTTGTCATAAAGAACGCAGTAGTATAGATAAAGATTAGAATGTCATGTTGAAAGATCAACTACTAAGGACGTGGACAACGTATGTACATACGAAGTCTGTGGTTTAAATGAATATCCATCTATAATACATATCCATTATCTTAGTTTGGGACTAGATGGTGCTGTCTTAAAATGTTTATTTATTTATTAATCCTAACATATATTTATATGTTTATATAGGTATGTATATATAAAGTTGAGTTCTTACCTAGATCTTTCGTAAGTCCTTAGTCCAGGAACCAACTAAATCTAGTAGGTAACTCTCCGTTTAGACTAGTTACGAGTCACACTAACACTTAATACACCATTAGCTGCGTTGTTACGTAATAATTATTAATTCCTCGAATATGTCAGAAGGTAGGTATTAATATATTCTGTGATGTGGATAAAACGGCACTGATATACCTAACAGATGAATAATACCTATTACGAACTACGCAACTACGCGGTGGTCAATTCCCACAAGAGAATAGAACAACATTTGGTTGTTTTGTTGAAACTTAAATCGACAGAAATATTATTTTACTAACCATATCATCACGTCCGTATTCCCCGAAGGGTTAAGTACAGGTGTGCTGATGTTCAGAACACATGTACATACACACATTTAGGCTAATATTCAGATACGAAGCTAAGCGTAAAGTAATGCTTCCTTAAGTCAAATTTGTATTACAATTTGACATACGGAAGCGTAAGTTCATGCTAAGTCTCGTCTCTGAATATCATTCTTAGTGTCAATTAAACTTGAAAACAAGTCACGGAATTCCTACATCTTAGTTGGTAAGTTTAGTAGAAGGTAGTAGTGCAGTATTACGATATCCTATTTCTTCGCCTCTACCTCTAAATACCTGCACGACTTAGCTATTCCCCGCAATAGTTCTAACAATCGATCGACTTACACGAGTTACAAAGTTTTCGTGTAGGTTCTATGAATAATGCTTCTATAATGTTATGTATAGAACTCTAGAGGAGAGCGTGTCTGACTTTAGAGAGAAAAACTTAATCGGCTATAAAGTTGTTCACAACTTCGGTCGATAGTGTTGCCTTTTAATTAAATAATTCTACGGCAAGTCGCTTATTATAAATGATTTTCCCTAAAATAAATAATACAAATTAAAGTGTTGGAACAATGTAGGTATTAAGATTATTTCTGAATGTTCATTTTATTAAAACAATTGATTTAATGCTACATTACATTAATAAATAATATTTACAGTGAATTTAAATATTTTATTCCCTTTTGAAGTAGTTTAATAATTCTGAATGCTTTATTATTAAAACAATCTGGCATCAATTTTACCTGCAGCTTATCGGGCAACTGTAAGTGTTACTATTCGACGTATGATGTAATATTCGATGATGATTCGTTTGCGAGGGGTTGCGATGGAGTGTGTGTCTGTGTGTGTACTTAAAAGTTATCTATACTAATATTATAAAGAGGAAATATTTGTTTGTTTGTTTGTTTGTTTGTTTGTAATGAATAGGCTCCGAAACTACTGGACCGATTTCAAAAATTCTTTCACCTTTGGAAAGCTACATTATCCCCGAGTAACATAGGCTATATATCATCACGCTACGACTAATAGGAGCGGAGTAGTAATGAAAAATGTAGCAAAAACGGGGAAAAAATTATAAGACCACGCGGGCGAAGCCGCTGGCGGGAAGCTAGTACTTCATAAACTGCGTTGCGTTGGTATTTACAATACAAATATGTGTTATTGAATAGGTAAATAAGTAAATGTATGTACCTATCTACATACCTATATATTTTGTTCTTTAGACTTAGTAAACAAGTGAACCTATTGGCTCACTCGCTCTTTCGTGTAGTCACGCCTAGTAAATACCGGAAAACTGCTTTTAAGCTGATGAAAACTGCACTAGCTTTGTTTTGTTTTAAAGCACTTTGGTGAGAGGTGTGCGAAAAAAGTTCCGCTTGACCAATCGCAAGTAAGCATGTAATAACTTTAAGTTCTACGGAACTGCAATCGTTTATCGAACTTTAAGTTACGAACTACACAGTTAGATCTGTTGCAGAATCCTGAAAAATAAATAAATTTGAGTGTCAATTTGCTGAGTAAGTAGTACCTATCTTTGCAGTTTTATTTCAAAAATACGCATTGATTTTGCTACACGAGCTAGATCGTAAATTACAGATACATTTTAGAAAGCATCGGCCACCGCTAACACTCGCATACGAATGCTTTCCACGTATAAACCCCCCAGTGTTGCCAGTAACTTGTCTGCATGAATTATTACAAATGTGTTTCAGTGTGCTTTAACATGCATCGGCTGTAGTAGAATATTAATTATACCTCATAAGATAGGTAAGTGAGTAAAAACCAAAGAATTTAAGATTTAGATATCTATGTTAAATGCATTTTAGGGCTAGCCAATATTTATATTTAAATGTTAACCTCGAACAAAAGAAGTTTCAATATCTAATCAATAAAGTGCTCAAAATTAACTAAACTTACAAACAATATTTTCTCATTGTAATGCAGATGTGCTCTTACAGAGATTAAGAACGACTTAATGAAATTGGAACGTTCGTTCGTAACATGAAAAGAATTTTCTTTTGGTTTCAACTAACACTGGCTGATAATAAATTGCTGACAATTTTATTCTTGAGCGCTTTCATTCTCCATTTGGAAAATCCATTTGTTACGCAATCATATCTTTTACTATTTTGGAATTACATTTTGGAAAGGTAAGTAACCTAATATACCTAATAATAATGCATGAAAAAATAAAAGTAAGTTACGAGAAAAAAGTACTTAGGTACATGGTAGGACCTAGGGGGCCTTTGCCCAGTAGAGGGACGGCAATGGATACCGAAAAAAAACACCTAGTGCGTGTTAAAACAATAAACTACGAATATTATTATACCATAGAAAAGTGCATTGATAAATTAAAATTAAAATTACTGTGACCTTAATCCACGTCCTTCCGCAGAGTTTTAAAATCTTCTACATCAAGAATCGGCTTGGCAATAAAACTTTGTATTTTTCTTCGGTGGCAAGAGTATGAAAAGTTTACCGGACTTCAAGTCGCAGGCGTGTTGTATAAAATATTCCATCCATATATTATTTGAGGACAAACTGTGACTGCTACCTCTAGACGTCTTAGTATGTCAAATAGTTGAAAGGAGTCAGGAATGTTTGTGGGTGAGTCAATTTCAATTTAGTGTCATCTGTGGTAAGGTGAATTTTCGAATTGTGCAACTCTCCTTTCTCTCTACTTATTCTAACTCTTGGAAAGATTCCTTTGTAAGGAGGTTTCAATTACTGTTGTACTCTATGTGCTTTCCTTGGAAATATGGAATGATTAAATAGGTAGGTATTGTTGCCATATTGGCTTCTTATTATTCAAAGACATTCCGCATCTAGCAAATATGATACACCCGTGAATAAGAACATCGCATCGTGATGCATTCAGCAGCGAAACCAGTCATAAACTAAAGTGGAAATACAAATTGACTATAATTTTGAACCTAACGACATGATCACTTAAGTCGTTGGCAGAGATATTATGGCATGTTCGAGGTAAATGTTTGGCAAATGATATTTGTACGTGCATTTACGAATATCGCCAGCAGTGTTTATCGCTCTGCTCACAGCATTTAACATCATGTACGTCCGTATGATGTGCGGACAACACATTTTCAAGATATTGCTTATTATTTTGATAGCATTAACACTTATGTTAGATTATATTTTAAGTGTTTAAACATCATTAGTTACAAACCTAAAAATGTGTTTTTAAGTCGGTAAGTTAGCTATTTTGGACTAGTGACAAAAACATGCATGTAGGTACCTAGGTACTTACAGACTTACTCAAACACGGCGTAAAATATAACACCCACCATGCCTTTTTACATAAACTTATATAAGGCATCTGTATCAAAAAGTTTGTATGAAGTTGGTATTTATAGTTAACCGAGGCATGTTTTTTTTTATGTATGGTATTACCTACTTGTATAATTTATTATACAGTCGTAATATACCTACTTTATTTTTTAATTTATATTATTCGGCACTCAGTGAGGTAAGCGTTTATCCTCGGTTGTTTTGTTCGACCACAAAGTAATCCTTGATTACAGGTGAATCCAGGTGGGATTACACCGAGATGGAGTGCAAATCAAGTGAGCTTCGCAGAATATTAGATCTAAGGTACGCGAATGAAGAATTTACGGACAAATTGAAAATCTACGTAGGTACATAATGTGGTTAGTGGGAATTTCTTATGGGAATATTCAAACCTTCGGTAGTTACAAAATACCATCGCAATTTGCGGATAGCAATTGACTAAGGGTACTTTTTATGGTATTATTTTTGGGACTTGCTACTGATACCGTGTTGTAATTTAGACCTTTAAACTCATACTTCAACAAGACTAAATTAAAAATTTAACATCCCCGACACAAAATGTAGTCCTTACATTAGTAATGACAGTAGCCCTTACATTTGATACCCATATTGAGGAAGTTGTGAACAAATACGCAATCCACCATTATGTGGTGGCAGCCATCTTGGACTGATTTTCATCAAACATAGCTATGACACTCCCGCCTAATTCACCTTTCAAGCAAAAAAAAATCATTCATCAACATCTGTTCATCCGTTCGGGCGCTACGATGCCACTGAAGACATACACACATATAGACACGTCAAACTTTTAACACCCTGTCATTTTTGCGTCGGGGGTTAAAAAGAGGTGAACTGTGAGCACAATATTAAAAAACTTTCTACACAGGCTGTACAAGAGTACCGCAGCAGTATACCTCTACGTGCCATAAATATGCAGATATAACTTATGAAGTCCTTTTTGTTAGAGGGGTGTTGTAAAGTACTGTGGCTGGCTAACATCCAAGCACAGCTGACCAATTCCAAGCCGAATGGTAAAGTATTGTTTTTGGGCGACGCATTTTTCACTGTTATTTCTGTTACATGGTATTGTCATATCGTGTGCGATACTTTTTGGCATGTATCTGGATTTTTCTTTTGAATTTCTGGGATTTTTCACATTATCAATAAAATTACGCCATCAATAGGAATGATTAACAGAATTTTAATATCTGGTTTCCGGCAACAAATATTAAAAATTTGGCTAAGCTAATAGACCAGGGCCTTTGAAAATACTAATAAGTGAAAAAAATATATAGTAGGATTAAACCCATTGGAAAAGGAAGAGAATATAACAGATGAATGAAAGGAAAAATAATTTACGGGCGATCTGAGATCGGGAAGTGGATGGGGGTGAGTTTAAAGGGTAAAATCCGGTTTATTTCGATTTCCGGCAAAAGTACAAGTTAAATGACAAAGTTGTAGGTAATAAAAAAATCGAAATAAACCGGATTTTACCCTCAAAAACTCACCCCCATCCACTTCCCGACCTCAGATCGCCCGTAAATTATTTTTGATTTCATTTTTGTTATATTCTCTTCCTTTTCCAATGGGTTTCATCCTACTATTTTTTTTTTTTGGTTTTAAAATTATCGACCCTGGTCTATAACCTTTGGTTGAAATGCGTTCCTCATCATCATCATCAATACTTTCATTACTAATGTAGATATCCTAACCTTTGATGGAAGGAGAACCTCTTTCAAGATTATTTGAATAGGTAAGTAACACCTACTTATTCATTGCATCATTTTCATTTACCTGTTTGACTTTTACCATATTGGTTTTCAAAAAATAATTATGAGAATTTATTTCAATACCTACCTACCTAATATTATGGAACAATAGCCTTTCTAGTTAAAAGTTTCTAGTTTTAAAACATTGACTTGTTAGTGTCTTCAAAGAAATGAATAAATATAATTTATTTGTCATTCATCCGATGCATTTAGAGAGAGCATACGCTTTTGGAACAGTGAAAAAAATGCAATTGAATCTGAATTTTGTGTAGGTTCAATAAATTCGCAAGTTCAAGACAAGTGATCAAAAGTTTCTCTGAATCTTCGTTAAGTGGAGCGGAACTCGCACTATTTGTTAACCACGCTTCCCTCACTTCGTTTTTGTTCGGGGACACTTCACCAACTACAACAAAGTAATAAAGTTTAGACAATTTAAAGTTTATGGTAACGTTTTCAAAAGGGGTAGCTAGCGATAAAATTTTATAGGCTGTTTGTTACATTTAAACCACCTGAACGAATTTAGAATTTATTCAACTTTCCAGAAGAGGTGATTGTGATGAAAACTGACTATTTATTTGTAAAATGAAAACCTGTCATTATGTCATTTTCGACTCAATGAAAAAACATGACATTAATTGGAATGGATTGAAACGTATCAAAGCGAGAAAAATTATTGAGCAAATAAAAACACATAGAATTTTTATTTTTATAGTTGGTTTGGTCGTAAATCCTGTGATAGTAGGTGGATCAGAGCTATAAATTTTTCGAGATCACTTTGGAAATTGTGCGTTTCCTCCAGTATTGTACACGTATGTCCCCATGTCCTCTGGGCAATCTGACTCTTACAAAAGGTACCCGATTTATGATGACGCTATTGTGTTCAACATACAGGGGAACAAGATTTATAAAGTTATCTTCAGTGTATATTTATTACTGAATTATTTTAAAAGTTTCGACAATAAGAACATTAAGGGCTCGTTTCAACACCATCTATGTAGTAAGTTCCCGGCAAAATTTCTTGACACACAATTTCATTTTAGTCTATCCTGGTCTATGGGGCCGGTATCACCACCTCTGTATAGCCGCTAACCATAGATGAAAAAATAGAACGATTAAATTAACTGGCACTCACGAAAGTGTCAAGTAACAAGAACTTATTGGGATGTTGAAACAGGTCCTTAGTATAGACTAAGGACCTGTTTCAACATCCCCTAGTAAGTTCGACTCGAAACGTCTATAGAGACGTTTGGTTTAACCGGCGAATATTATCCAGATATTGTTAAACAGCCTTAAGAAACTTCCGACCTTAAATGCGAATATAATAAATATAATATAGAATAAATAATTTTTCTCAGCAATGTCAATAATGTTCAGAGAATGCTGCACCAGTAATTGAATCGAGGAAGCTGTCTCTAGCATTAGGAACTCATTTACACGCGCCATTTCAATAGACTATTCAATCCAATAAATTGAAGTATAATTAATTCAAGTTATTTTACAAGTCGGCGTAACAAAAGAACTTGTTGAAGATTTTTATAACAATAACGGTCTCAATCGTCGAAAGTACGGCTGCTGAGGATGTTTCCAGAAGCAGATTTTAGTTTGAATTTGTGTACGGCAATACGCTCGTCCCTCATTACCGCCGATCTAAGTGATTGATCACAATACTATACTCTCTGCACTATACTCTTTGGGGAGTACAGGCGTGACGGAATGTATGTTTTATATACCAATATATTATATACAAATAACTACAGCCAAATATTGAGGACATTCTCAAAAAAGGCCAAGTTATGAGCATCCTCATGCGAGCGAAGAGCATGTATGAGGAGGTTGATGAGTTTGGATAAGGCGAAATTGGTATGCTAGAAACTTTATTCTTGGAAATCTATAGTCTCTGCCTACGCTTATGGGAGACCCGCGTGAAACTATGTTGTATCTATGTCAATAACATTAAAGTTAGAGTTGACTACTGAAAATTATCCCTTAAATTATGTTTGTTATTGTATTTTCTTTTGTTGAAATTTTCATAATTGTAAGATATTGTTGCCAGGGGACTGATAGGTACTTCCGGACCTTTGTAGCCGGATGTGATTCAAAGGCAAACTAATAAATAAGGTCCAAATCCCACAGATACCGGAAAGTCTTTCATTTTGTTTACTTGCTAAGGGTCTGAAAGGATGGAACCAATTTCCATCCTTAGAGAATTAACCCGAATGTCCTCAATTAATTACGCCATTGGACAAATGTAACGCGCGTGTACTGTTTAATGAGGGACATAATTATGAAACAGGTACCCTCGGGAGGCACATTTGAAATGTTTACGAAATATTATTCCAAATTCTTATCCTTTTTTTTATTGGTCTAGAAGCGCTACTGCTGAGCGTGAGGTCCTGTGTTTGATTTCCAAGTGTAGCTAAGTATTAGCAGGTTTTTCTCTTAGAACATTTTAAGAAAGTGAGTAGGTACATGTCGGCAACGTTTATACCTAACCTACTTTTCAAGGATCGCATTGTAAACAAATATTGATCTTCTTAAGGTATTCTAAATAGTACATATGAAATGCATGTGTTATGTTTGTGTCTCCTAATTTCAATATAACTGCAATACAAATCCAATCTCGGCAAACTTAGGGTAATAAGACTGTCATGATTGTATGTAAATGCAATATGCATAACAGGCGTCAGGCGGCCTACACGACGAGTTTCTCTGCAGTGTCGAACATTTTCGACAGTATACTCATATCTACCGGTGATTTGTTTAGAACCTAGACTTAAAGCCTATTTCACCACCTCCTTGTAAGTTGCCGATAAATTACTTGGCAGATAGTTTCGTTAAAATTTTGTTCCACATTTTTATTTATCCGGTAGTTAGCGGTTATCTAGAGGTGGTGAAACAGGCCCTGAATATTATAAATATAAATCCGTAATATAAAAACGAATGTAAATCTGTCTGTTATGTTTTCATGCCTAAACTCCATTGACATGATTTCGATAAAGTTTAGAAAAGAAACAGATGGTATCCTGAGGAAGAAGATAAACTTTTGTCTACTCCTTTCAACAACAGTAAAACCGCGGTCTAGCTATGTATAAATTTATCTGAGATTTTTAAGCTATAGATTAAATGTGTGTATAAGATTGCATTCTTAGAATAACAGCTTTCTTTAATACTGTGATTTTATACATTAGATCACACAAGCTTAAAGCAAGTCACAAAGGACTGCGTTTATCGTCGCGACCATCAGATCTAAGCGTGAACAATTCAGGGTTACTTGAGACTGCAGTCTTAAATCGCAACCTATACCTATTCTACTTACTTACTTTTACCTTACTTCATACAGACTAGCTAATAAACATATCAGTCGCAATCCCTTTTAAAAAAATGGACATTACATCACGCGTTGCGGCGTTATATTTTAACAACAGCGCGGGTAATTAATACAGATTGTTTTGATGGTCCGGTTACTAAATGTATTAGGCATTTTGACAGCGTAACATAAGCTGATACAGATAGCTGAAACCGCCATAACGCGGCCATTATGATGAATTGAATATGATGTCCGTCGCTACAATTTACCACCTGTAGCAATATTATATGAATTTGTGAAGTAAATGTCTCTGTTTGAGAATAAACTGTCTAAATAGCTATTAAGTTAAATTAACATCAGTAACAGACGGGCACAATTCGAATTTGCGTCTTCTGGTTTAATACACCAGACGCTATGACCTCTAAGCCACCGCGAATTGCATGCTGCAGCTGGAAAATGCTAGTTAACACCAGTACCTATGTGTTTTTTTAAATTTAGATGGCTTCTTTGGGTCATACGGAAGGACAACACACTTAATTAACATGCAAACGCAACAACGCCGATTTATTCTCCTCAAGGTGGAGAAAGATGAAAAAATATGTTTTTAATTTTAGATCTTGGAGCATTAGTGAGACACCATGCTAAGCTATTTAATTACTAATTACTTACTTCATTTTTGTAGTTCTAAACGGATACACCCCCTAGGTCGTATATCCCCTAGCATATTTATGTAACATAATCGTTATATAATGTACAAAATAAAGATTTTTCTAAGCATCAAGACCAAAAAAAAAACTTATATAATCTCATCGCTTTCATTTCATGCTATAGCGTGTGTCTGAGAAAAAGGCCGAGTTTATGGATAAATCTGTTCTCTATCGTAAAAGGATCCTGTCCTATTTGGCCGTGTAACAATGGTTAGTTATTTTTATGTAAGTAGAACATAAATGTAGCTATTTGTGACGCTTAGATATTCATGAGTAACAATGAACACTTTTATAGAGAAGTAATTTTAGGCCAACCCTATTTTCGGGACCAAAATATTCTGCGTTACGTAACGTTAAATAATGAGTACCTAAGTATGAATAGTTTTATGATGGAAAATATCGACTGACCAGACGCTATGCTCTCTAAGTCACTACGAGTACCTACTACTCGCCAAGCAAATCCTCCTTCACATTCTTTTACGCTTAGATTAATAATCTAAGCTTTTACGTCTCAATTCTCTGACGACATATATTGGAAAGTAAATACTTCTCAACCGACTCACTTTACAGTTAATGATACAGTTACTTAAATTATCTTTTTATAGTTTTTAAGCATTTTCCATTCATTAAAATAACTGGTAATTTTAGCATGGACAATGCTTAAAAATATAAAGAAAGATAGGTATGCATATTTTAAAAAACTTCGATAACGTACACAATACAAAAAAGATGTTGCTAAAAATATTTTTATCAGGTGGAAAAATTATACCGTTGTTTTGTTTGCCTTTAGATAACACAGGGATGTCGCTTCGTTTGAGGTCGGTTATGTCCTGCTCCTGTTTGTATTAACTGTCCCTACAGACATGAATTACGTCTATTTTGTCTTAAAAAAATACGATATTACAATACGAATCTGGATGACAAAAGGCTTTTATTACTCTTTATTTTTGAAAATCGTAAAAGATAATTATTACATATACAATCCCAGATATTATATAGGTATTGCATATATTTTCTCATGAAACAATTTTTATAAAATTCTGACAAAGGCGTTTCCGCTTCAATGTAACTGGAAAATATATTAACCTTTTTACAAGGTACCTATTTCTTTTAAATTTTTAATTAACGTGGCAAAGAGGAAAAGTTCTTTAAGCGCTGGGGAAATTTTATTAAAAGTGTACATTCTCTGTGATATACATACTTACAACTACATACAATCACGACTGTATTCCCTGAAGGGTAGGCAGTGGTGCACTTAAGTACTCCCACAGTTCGCCGGTATGTTTAAGTCCCATGTAATAGGGGGTGAGCATATTGCCATCAACCAGGCACAAATCCAGACTCCGAGCTGTTACTGGAAATTTCACAAAAAAACCCAACAACACTTTGCTTGATGTGGCAATCGAACCCAAGACATCTAGCGTAGCCGTCGCACTTACGCGTTTATGGAATTCACAGGGTGACAATTTAATAGTTGAGAACGGACGCATTGCAATGCCGCCAATCTTTCAAATTGTTATAGAATAGCGACGTAACTCGACTCTTCATTAATGTGCTATAAGCCCGGATGGAATTTCACGAGTTTTATGAGAACGCGTATGAGCGTTAAATCGAAAACGTTAACATTTAGACGGTAAACGAAACACAGGAGGAAGTGGAGAGTGAGAGGAAACTAGAATGCAGCAGTATACAGCAATCATCTCTTACAATGAAAGTCGTTTTCAAATCAATCCAAAAATCGTTTTGACACTCAAACGTAGCCAATATTGATAAGTAGATAGGTAAATAATAATTAAATCAATATATATCACAAACGAAATGTTTCATTATTATTTATTAAAATTGCTAGATACCTACATACTGTTTTTTAAATATTAAGTAACTTCGTATGACTTATCCACAAATCAAGAGTTCTAAGATACGAAAAAGTAATTTAATCTCTACCTCTTTAGTATAAAAAATACAGTCACTACGAATTAGTTAAAGTAACAAAAGGTAGGTAACTAAATGCAAAGTAAACATTCGTGTGTTTCAAGAAACATCTTGTACATTTCGTTACTCGACAGTACACGAACTTGTTCCATAATAAGTACCAGATGCCTAACGTATCGTTCATTATTTCTTCCCCTCTCAGTACAATATTCGATTTATTATCTGTCATTACATCAGCGTTCCATCTGGTCTAGCAATATTTACACAGCCAGGAAATCGATAAGAAGGACGATGGTTGATGTATTTTTTCTACGATATTGAATAAGCGAAGCTAGAGGCTATAACTATATAGCTATATCTTTTTGTATTTTTTTTAAGCATTTTCCATGCTAAGATTACAAGTTATTTTTAATGAAGGAAAAAATCGGCGGGCGGGCAGGATTCGAACCTGCGCCTTCTGGTTCGGTACACCAGACGCTCTGACCACTAAGCCACCTACACTTGCTATACTAGCTATAACTATAGCTAGAACTTCGACTATAACACTGAAAAATTAGTCTGTTAAATATTTTTGAACAGAGATTTGAAATGAAAGGCCTTATTTACTTAAAATAAAAATATATTAAAAGATCCTCTATGAATAATGAAAACATACACGTGTAAATCAATACATTGCAAGCAGGTATCTTATGATTTTAATAGGTATGATAACGTAATTAAACCACAGTTAAGAACATGTTTTAAGTTGTGTTAACGTTTCTTAATCTTTATTCTACGGAGACTGCATCACGATAAGTACAAAAAGGTGACGTACCTATGTTTTCAATATTTATATCTACCTCATCAGCATTAAATTGCCACCAGAATATCGTATAAATTACTAAATTACTTACTTGTATTTGCGTAATCTAATCTTATTGATCTCAAGAGGAATTTGATGACTATTAGTTAAAACAACATCAATATTGAAACCAAAGTTACCGTTAACGATAATTAATTTCAATAAAGACAGCTATGTTCAAAGGAATTTTCATTGTAAACAATGATAAGAGATTTTCAATGAGTGGAACATACCTGGAATTACTATCGTAAGTAATTAATATTTCGCCCGTGACAGAGGTACCTATTGTGATCTAATCCAATTCAACTCTGAGGTTGGCAATAATGCCAATCTCAGTAGGTAAAGCTAGAAACTCCTTCGTGTCATCACAATTTGACATTCGATCGAATCGACAAATGAATAGAAACAAAATATATGGAAATGACACATGCTTTCGACAAATCGGGCTGTCATTATTGACATATTCAAAAATGTTCTTTCTATTCGTTCGTTGATTCGAATATAAAATGTAATTTGTCTTGACCTCCAGTGGTGCAGTCGTCGATAGTCGCTACATCCAGGACGCAAACACGTAGGTTGGAAATTCCAGGAATTATTTCAAAGAAGATGGAGAAATTCCTATAGTTGGATAAATTAATAGAGCCACGGATAGACACGCTTAATCAACTAGCTAATTGAAATTCACGTCACTAGTTCCAACAACATTTTGTGAATATTCAGATGAATCTACAACTAGGACAAATTTCGAGCATTTTTAAAACTATAATGTCATTGGCGCGAAATGTCGGTTTAAAAAGTTGTCATATTTCATAATTTCGCTGGACAGCATTGCTTGAATATGTTTGGATAAAGCCTTAACTGTATGGACCTAATTTAATCCTATTGGTTCAGGTGCAAGCTTTGTATGATTTAATTAAGGTAGAATTAAAAGGGGGTGTTAAGCCTTTATAAGATGAGAGGTGTCAAATGGTGTATATAATAAATAGTAATAGAACAAGTTAAAATCGTAATCCCATCAACAATGTTTAATAAATGAAAATATAGCCAAGTCTCGTGCCTCATTTCTCGCTAAGGTTAATAAATTGTTAGTATTTTATTTTAATTAAATTGTAACTGCCTATTTATTCCAGCCGTATTTATTCGTAACTGCAACCGTCAGTGTTATTGGGTTTTTCGATGAAATTCTAAAAGTAGCAGGAGATTAGAGCTGTGCCCTGTTGATGGCAATAGGTTGGCTATCTATTACATGAGACTTAAATGCGGGGCGTCCGTCGGGCGAACTGCAGGTGTACATTAGTACACCTCTGTCTTACCCTTCGGGGAACACAATAATGATTATTAATACTTATACTTTATCGATTTTCACCTTTTCAAAGTTAAATAGAAAGAAAGATTTCTGCCGCATACTTACCAAATAATAATTACCACAGTGAGTACGAGTAATATGGTTTATCAAAGTCTTAGATTTCGAATAATTAATAACAACAAGATACATTAATATGGAGTAGGTATAATGTTTCTGCGGTAGGGTTTTAATTGATATTAATTGTACTCGTAACGTTACAAAAGAAAGCCTATTGTTACAAACTGTGTTACAAAAATAATGAAAGGAAATAGAAATTAAGTTGAACCCGTAGGAAATTATCGATACAAAAACATTTTAGCAATATATTCAACTGCTGAATATCATATAAAATATTTAGAACATTATGCTAACTATTCACTTTCCTAGAACATTATGTCGTCCGTGTGAAAGCACTGCAGTTAGAATTCAGGAATCGTCGTCAGTGCTTCATCTTCCGTGCAGTAGCATTTTAATCGCGCCGTTGGTTGGCGTGCATTCAAAAGCAACGCTCTCCGACTAGGCCATTGTACGCTACGAACTTTAGTTTCCAAATTCGATTCTATTATTCACAAAATTACTCGGAACTGTCATCGTGCTAAATTAATTTGAGATGATGCGATGAGTTTAATCTAAAAGTTCGTCTAGTTAAAGCAAGTTCCTTTGAAAATTTAAAAGGCCGGTAGATTACTATGTGCATGATCCCGCCCAGAGTATAATATTTAGAACTCTGGTTGGCCTCGGCCATCATTTAGAATACATTCCGTGGAAATTGTAACTAGGTTTTAGATATTAATATGCTTAAAACAAATTGACCAATTTAAGTATTCACCTTAATAAATTTCAGGCTATCAAATTTAATTTTAAAGTTTTAATTAAGGGACAATTTTGTTTTTCTTGAACAACTTTGGCCTAATTTAATTTTCAGTTTTCAATAACCTTACAAACTTCATCACGTTTTCTTGCTACTTAATGGTTATTTAGTAGCCTGGATAGAATTAACCTTTTACAAAATAACGGAATTACTTATTTGAAACATAATAATTCACCTTAAAAGCTTTCAGGACCAAATTTGGCTATCCCTGATACAGATAAATGTAATTTAATGTTTTAGTTAAGAATCGGTCGGGACAAATAAATTTAATTTTATAGAATATGAGGGCAGACAAGTTAAGAAGTACTACCTACCGTTCCTTATTTATTGTTCTTTGGTAACATGAATATTTTATGTATGTAATCAGTACCACAATATTGGTATTAATTATTTGGTTATTTAATTTAATTTGGTTATATGAACTTCATTAGATACAAAATCAGGTTATATTTTATTTATTCAGTGAGAAAAACTTAAAGTTATTACGTTGTTCCAAAAATATTGTGCCGTTTCACTCTATGGCAAAATCAGGTACAGCATATCTCAATGTGTGGTTTACTAAGTATTTTGACACAAGGCGCTAAACAGATTACATATTTTTTTTTGTTTTGTTAATAAAAGAGAACTTTTGAAACAAATAATTGAATAAAAGTACACTAAAGTATAAACCTTTTAGGAAACAAATTGTGTTAATAATGGCTGTGGACCCGTGACCCACAAAGTTAACAATGTTATGGTTAAGAATTTGATATTCATGGTTTCCATTAGCGGATCTCTCAGTTTACTAACGTAGGTTTCTAAAAAAATAATAATTATGTGCTGATTCTATCTAAGTTAAACATTTTGATTGAGAGTTACGTAGGTATATACTTAGTTATTAGGTATGTATATTTTTTTTAATGTAGCCTCTTTTGTGTCCCGCTGCTGTGCAAAAGCCTCTCCCAAGGCAGTCCAGGATTTTCTATCCTGGGCTTCTTCATACCACGCTGTGAAAAAACTGTCCAAATCATCTCGCCAGCGTTGCCGCGTTGCATGGTAACCATACTCGCTCGGTAGCTATCTTCCTTCACAATTCGAGCCTGGGAAGTGCGCGTGCGTTGCGTCCTCCAGTTTGGTATCTCTTACTCGGTGGCTTAGGTAAAGGAGTCCTTTGCCTGCTAAGCAACAGAGATCTCAGACCGTGATGTTTACTAAATTGTATAAAACGTGCCTAAAATATTATAGGGTGGACGCACCTTCAGGCGGTTTTCAACTAGCCTTATTTTGACTTATGCTCGAGGTAGTTCTGGATTGGAATACTCAAGTAGAGCCTTTTATGTATAAGCTCACACGTGTCGGCCAAGTTAATATTGTAACCGGAAGCAGACAGTTTTACGATGGTTTCCAAGAGCGCCCAAAATCAGATTGTTTTTAGTAGTTTCAGTAAGTATGAACTACTAACTAAAACACAGATTTGTACCCGTAGTATATGTACTAATAGCTTGGGACAACATTTTTTAGCCATACAAACTGTCAGACCCATAAATCCCGTCGACAATACATTCGACAATGGTTTCTCGTGGCAATAGGCAGTTTCCATTACAATGGTGCAATGCGGAGTTTGGCGCAAACCATTCATTTTCCTAGTAGGTACCTGCTCTAGTTTTTGTTGAGCAAAAAGCGCTCAGTATTAGCTTATAGAAGATGTTTCCGTAGATTCATTCTCACTTTAAAATACGAACCTATTAATTCTCGATTGCCGTTTGGTTCTAACTATCCTTATCTTTCATGACTCAAGATATATATTCACGCAGCTAAAGCGAGAATGATTTGTGAATAATTTACATAAAACAAGAATTATGTTCCCTTTGCTTCTTTTAAGACTAGATGCGTGAAACGTTGTTTTCTCAATGCGCATATTTGCATAAATATGAGCAGTGTGCATAGAAATACTGAGAACAATTCGTATAATAACAGTCACATTAAAGCACAACAATAGAAATTTGCTTCAACTGTGATCATAATTGCATTTTGCCGGAAGTCCAATATGTTTGTTTGTTCTGCAACTATGGCTTATAACTTTTAAAGAACAGAATTTAAAATAAATTTTTAAGTAGGTAGTAGTAACTGTTTATGTGTCCTTTTATTAATTATATTTTAATTTGTTGTGAAGCCTAACTGAAGTACCTTTGCCATTCTAGATAGAATACTCCTGTTAACAGGATGAAATTATTAGTTTGATTATATATTATTATACCTAATATAATTCTTTTCATTTGTATTTGATTATAATCCGAAGCCAATTATTGTACTGAATCGACACTAAACTTATTATAAAAGACTGTTTATGGAGGAAACCTACTTCAACAGTTCAGTGAACTGAGTAATATTAGCTTACGTTATTAGGTATACCTACTACTATACTTTATTATTAGTTAAGTACCTGTTTATATAAATAATTTAATTGTATACTTTAGGGATTTATTAAAATATGAAATAAGTACATTGTTCTGAGGTAATAATTTTTAAATTTTCATGCCTTGTATCATCATCATCATCATCATCATCACTGCTGAACAAAGGCCTCCCTCCCCATACCTTGTATACTTTACCAAATTACGTAAAAATAACTTCTTTTTGCGTTCATATTGATAAACAGTTTATATTATCATACTGTTTATATGAAAACCTATTGACATAAAATGTTTGTCAGTTCGATTTCCAGCTTAGAATAGGTTTTTTCTACGCAATTTTAAATACAGTACCTAATTAGTTACTTTTTAAAGTAAAGGAATGTTTTTGTAAAAGATTTTTTTTGAGGATACTTTTGCCTAGGGCACTTTCGTTCTTTCCGGTTCATATTCAGCCTTATGTGTTCAAGTGAACACTAAAAAAACCACTCATCGTTGAATATAATAAGTAGGTAGGTGCGCACATAATACACAGTGATTGATCTTTAGCAATGTTCATATTACACCTTCGTCGTGTAAAAGCGAAATCACTCTACTGTATTACTCGGTACATTTTTATGAAAATCTTGAATACAAAAGCTGTTATGTGACGCTATATAAAAAATAAAGCACCCATTTTACTTATCCGACACAGTTTTACCCGTCTTTACGGCGCGGACGCGGCAGCCGCGCGTAACGTGGGTTTTGTAATGTACCCAGTCCGGCGACCGCGTCGGCTGTATGTGCGAACGTGTATATACGCTTCATTTATTTTAATTAAGCTTTGACAATTAGTATGCCACACAATGTTTACGTAGAAACTGAGGATGATTGAGTGTAGTAGCGCTGCACTGTTCGAGTAAAAACGTTCTGCATTTTATGATTTAGGTATCGTACGTATTATAGTGTCCCTAATAGGTACCTTTTGTTCATAAAAACAAACAACGAATAATGTTATTTAGAATTAGAAACATTTATTATGTGATATTTTTTTTTAAACGTTGTCCCATAGTAAAACAAACTAGACCTATTTAGTTACTTTTTAAAGTAAAGGAATGTTTTTGTAAAAGCTTTTTTTTTGAGGATACTTTTGCCCAGGGCACTTTCGGGCTAGATGTCTAGTTTTCTCCTAGAAAACTAGACATCTAGCTGTGGGTCATAAGTACACATATTTTTTCCGTGCGGGGATCGAACCCAGAACCCCCAGCGCAGTAACCGATTGCTCGACTACTTCATCGTCAAGACGTCAACGTTTTTTAATTCGTGTAACAAGAAATATGTAGTGATTAATTTTGTAAATCTCGCCCTATCATCTTCTAAATATGTATCTAATTAATGGTAATCACAAGCTAAAATAAATATTTATTAAATTAATCATTAAAAGCTCCTTAACGGTTAAAGCTCCGGATTCAGGTAATTTTCGCGTTTTAACAACATAATGAAAAAACTTTTGCGAGTTTGCTGGTTGCGTAGTTACTTGCACAAAGTTGATCCAAACAAAAGAGTTTGTATAGGTCTCAGAAACTTGTATTGAACGAAACATTATCCTTATCCATACTAAGTTGAAACTCCATGTTGGTTTATAATTTTAAGGCATCGTGTCTTCCGAATGAATTTTTTTTGTAAAGTATGTAATCCGCCATTTTGTGGCGGCGGCCATTTTCAACCGATTTTCATCAAACTGGCTGGTGGGTATGGGGTTCTTCAAGAAGTGTACATAGAAACCGCTTTGGCAAAGCAACCCTATCAATGGCAGTATTAACTGACAAGAACCGACCACTACTTAGCTGGCGTGTGCTAGGAGCTATCAAGCTGTGCATTAAGTAAGCCCAGTCTGAGAGGCTTTAACATAGACTAGTTATGTGCATAAGGCCTTGCTTCAGTAGTATGGACCTCATATGTCTAATACGATGACGTATAATCAGTGATAACCAAGTGATAAGACTATTAGAGAGACAAGTCTGACAAGGCAAAATCATGCGTAATAAATTAATAAATATCACGATTATGAAAACATCGTGAGGACAACAGCGTTTGAAGTTTGCCAACCCCCATTGAGCCAGTTTGCTGGACTACACCCTAACCGCTCTCATTCTCGTAGTCCCGTGCCCAGCAATGGGACAATACTTGAATGACTATATTTGTGTGTGTGTACCTTATGAAAATTATCTTATTCGCACGCAAGCTACTTTCTTTTTTTTTTAGTTTCAATTTAATTCCCGTTACAATTTCGTATAATAGTTGGCTGTGTGTAGTTCCGTCCGCGCCGAGTATTGACGGCCCGACACGGCTAGCCTGTCGCTTGCAGACGGCACACAAACCTATTTAGCGGTAAATGGGAGAAAATGAACAGCTAATATTCAGCCATTTTTGACGTAATGTGCAATATTGGACCAATTCGTAGTACCTAAGTAGGTACCTAACATATATGCTATCCGAAAATTTAATTTGTGTGAAATGACACGTCGATTACGAGACCAACTATAATGGGTCTCTAAGAATTTATTAAAATGAGGTCGTTCACAGATCTTTATTAACTTAACCTTTAAACGACACGATTACATTCCCAATATCAATAAACGTTGTAAGTAGGTACCTAAGGTATTTTTTTAATTTTACCGAAATGATAGTGAAAACTTATGTAAGTACGTTAATCTTAGCAGAATAGGTCTGCTAATATTTTAATTGCTAAGTTAGGTTAAACCTTGGTTAAACACTTTTACGATTACAAGGGCCTGTTACACCCCCTCTGGATAGCCGATAACGTAAAAATTTACAACATTTTTATGAAATTATCGGCTAGGTAATTTAAACGGGAACTTACTGGGAGGTGGGTGGTGAAACCAGGCCCTAAGTGGTATAAATTCAGGGCTTATTTTAAATGTATTACTGTTCAGGAGCATTACACAATTGACTAAGAAAAACTTATATTAAATGAATCCATAAGATTTTAGTACCCATTTTGAAGATTAATGTCGAACGCACTTAAGTACCTAGCTGAAAATAATACACACTTAGCATAATTTATAACCGTAAAAAAAGAAAATGGCCCTAGATTTAAGTATGTGTCTGGACATGAAATTCTATTCTGTGCATAAACCCTCAAATTATAAAATATTATACATATTTTATAAATTTCAGCCCGAGGCTTCCTCGGGTCCGTTTTTGTGGTTTTGTCATGACATGTAACAAAATAAAAATTGATAACCAAACATACATTCCACCGGAAATTATTTTTGTAGGTATAGGTATTCTGAAATAATTAAGTAGATACTGTAACGTCTTTCAGATTTAGGGTGGGTAATAATAGTATTGTTTGGCTTTAGTGCACTAAACTAATAGGTATATATTTACCGATATTTATAAACTAGATGACAGATGTTGTCCTATCCTCTATATATCATTAAATAGGTAACTCATAGAAAGAAAATGCTGATTTCAAGTGACAACATCACATTATTATTGTTATTTATTATGATCTCAATTGTTGAATAATTTACCTAATACTATTTATCATGGTTGCGTAGTAGATGCAATTACTAAAATATTATTTACGTTGTGGTCCCCACCTAAATTGTTTGGAAGATTTATGCCATATTCAATGTGGGCAGGGGTCGGCACCCTTCGCTTTATTTCTAATGAGATTTGGTATGTATATTAAGTGGTAAATGGAAAACGTATAAGCGGTTTTAGATTTCAAAAGCTTAGTATTAGAGCACATTCAAGACATTAATATTTACAAACGTGGTTGCAATGCCTGCTAAAGACATGTTAGCAGTAACAATAATGTCCTCTGTAATATGAATAATTGACGATCTGTTATTCTCAAAATAGATGTTCGATCGTCGTCTTATCTGACCGACGTGTACAGTTTTTAATGACTCTAGGACTTTGGCTCCAAGAAATGCTGGTCCGGTTTTTAGCCGGTTTTTACCCTGTCCCTTGGGGAGGTGGCATATGATCAATGTAAATTATTCGTACCTCAAAAATGGTACTATGCTCTCATTAATGCTCGATACTAAGTGCCTAAATACTTTTTGTCCGCGTGAGAGTAAGTAGGTACCTAAGTCAGCTGTATATAGGTACCTAAGTAAACCAAAAAAAGAATAATACAAATACAACAGCGTTGCGGCCAGCGGAGAGTCGACGGATAGTCGTTTTATCATGGCCAATTCTGGATTTGTGTTGGTGCCACATATCAAATTCCTTCAAGGGGTTTTCCTGCATTAAGTCTTTCAAAGGATAGAATATTTTCTTGACAGAAGAAATCTCAGGATTATCCGAAAAAGTAATATGTCATGTCACTGTTGTTTTTGTTACCATTATGAAAAGGAACACAGTTAGTGCTTCATACTACATACACGTTCCTTTCAGCAGAAATTGAAGCGGAAAGTCGTCAAGAATTTTGTTTTGTCAATATATATATAAAAAGTTAGACAAACCTTGAGCAATCTAAATGCATTTAGTACCAACAGCGTAGTTTACGTAGCACACAGTTTAGCACAATAGGTGTGGTCCGTTTATTTGTCTGTTATATATGAACCAGTGCAATATTAACTCCCTAGAGCAGCGCTCTCTCACGTACAGTTTAATCCCTCAAAAACCATTTATTTGCGTTACAGTTATCGATTATTGAATTAAATACGATAGACCACTTACCCGGTATTACCGTTTTCTTCGAGATACAAATTTTAATAAGCTTTAGCTACGATGCACTTTTAACGAAGTTTAAACACAATACTGTTCCTCACGGTAGAAGAAAGGTTTCAATGAAAAGGGAAGATCGACTGAGAAGTTATGCCTGCTGGAGTGCTGGGGCCCAGTCTTCTAAATATCCAGGGACCCGTTTATTATGTGTACACAAAATTCCAACCAAATCGATGCAGCCGCTTAGGAAGAGTTCCGCAATCTCGCGCGGTATGAATCCGTGTGAATTTCCAACTCTTGAGTAAATGTTTGTCATTTAACGTGGTCTTTGTACACTATATGCATTAATTTATTGTTCATTCTTCATCAAAGGTTCGTTACGCAAAGAAACCTTGAAGAATATATCAGCACATCTATGTCTGTTTAAAGCTAAGCAAAATAAACCTATTAAATTTACGTTACCTTAGTGTGTTGCTTTAGTAAAAAATACTCCTATTTTAGCTTGAGAAGATTCTCTCAACATAAATTTGATTTGATAGAGGCGACCCAAATCTTAAAACTCACTTAATTTTCGGAATAAATAAAAATATAATATTTCGAGAACCTTTTATAACCCTTTTATTTAGGCGACAGGTCCCTTAGAAAGTAGCCAAGAGTTAAGTAGTTAGATATTGGTTTTTATATTAGTAGGTCGATGATATACCTACGCAGGTAGGTAATCGAACTATCGCACATTTCTACCGTAATTTCCAGTAAATATTACTGGTTTTATTTTTTTCACTGGCCCAATTAAACCACATAACATTGGTATGTATTGTCCGAATGGTTAGGTTAGTTGTACTAATAGGTATAAACTTATGAGGTGCCATATAATAGGGGTCGAGTCTATTGCCATTAACTGGGCAAAAAAAATCTCAGTCTACTGAGAATTTCATAGTTCAGAAACATCCAATAACACTACTAGAAAATGCAACACATACAACATTTAAGGAATATTCAAGCTCTGCCCTATTTTGGTAATCTAGCAGAATATCTACCTCCTGCAAGCAATCAACTGTGGCTAATTTGGAAATCCGTTAATTACATCTGATTCCAACGTCACTGCGAGGTCGGCTAGTTGAGTGGGCAATCCAAATACCCAGAATATCCCATCAAGCACGTATTCCCAGAAAGGTTAGGCAGATGTGTACCTACTGGTAGTATTTAGATCCCATTTGGGCACAAATCGGCACTTGTATGTGCTACTGACGATAATTTCCTAATAGAAAAACTCTTTGCTCGACCTGGAACTCGAACCCAGGACTCTTCGCTGAGTCGCTATTGGGACCACTAAACCAATGATGTAGTCAACAAAATAGGTGGAGCTATCACTGTGATGGAGCTATCATTGTTATCTGTGTAGGTACTCTCCTTGTTTAGCTTACTTATATATAGGTACCTAGTTATACCGACTATATGACGTAACACAGTCTACCAATAAAGGTAAAGTCAAAAACTTACTGGGTAAACAAAGACATTTTGACCTTGAAACCTTTGAAGTAAGGTTGAAAACATCTTGCCACTTAAGGAAGCCTTAGGAACTTAGTAAGTATTATAATTTTATTGTTATGTTCAAATTGATTTTGATATTGTAAAAAAACATTCAGCACGAATAAAGAGATTGTTGGCTACTGGCCAAACGCTGTTGACAAAAGATTGCGGGATCTCTACGATGTGCCAAATACGTTCGTCAAAATTTCGTCACTTCAAAAATATTACACAAATGATTTTCGAGAGCTTTTTTTTAGAGAAAATCCTAGTATGGATCTTTTCTCTCGTATCATACATAGGTCCCATTCAGACCCGGAATATTACCTGCAGGTCCAAAAGTACCAATTTTTACCGTCATGGTCGTGGACTTGAGGAGAACGTTTCTGAACGTAGCACGCTTGGTTTTTAGTCGGTGTAAGTCCGACATATCCCCCGCGCCGCTGCCTCTCCAGGTGTCAGGGAAGGAATGTTTCGCACCACCAAAAAAAGATCATACTTATGCGAACATATTATCGTGTAGAAGGATTTTATATCGAAAGTTTACCTATATCCGTTAATATTTCGAAGTGCGATATTAGGTTAGCACCAAACACATTATGTCAAAGAACTTTACGTCTAAAGTTTATTTTATCCAAGGGATTGTTTGATGTATTGCACTGTCGAGATATAGGTGAAAAGTTTACATTTTGTGAGATGGCGCTGAGCACGTTCGTGAAGTTTCCCACACACGTTGCATTTGAACGGAATGTATCAATTGAATTGGCTCGTGTAAAATGCCAGCTTTTGTTGAATCAGAAGCAATTTCAAATGAAAATAATATTTTCATTTGAAATTGCTTTTGATCTGCTACGAGTTACAGATATGAATTGATTGTAGAGGAATTACTTAATGTGTGTTCTCTAGCCCTCTGGTATTTCACCAAAGCGCTTATTACCAACCGGCATTTTTTCTTACATCATACATTACTACATGCTCAAATTACTTTCTAAATGCTATTCAAGAATTCGTCCGAAACTCGTCCCCAGAAAGAGCCATTTAGATCCTGTAATGGAGTCAGTCATTCTTCATTTTTCATTACAATGTGACATTGTGTCGTATTTTGTATTCCTAAAATTAAATGAAGTCATTTGTCAGGTGCTTGGTGGGTTTACTTAGGTACGAAGAAACATACATTTCACATCATTCTTGCATTTAAGGATACTTAATGAAGTATACTAAGATTTTGCTCAGTTTTTATTTAATATGTATCTATTCACATGTATTGATTCGACACTCAATAATATTGTACCTTTCTCCTCTATCGCTAAAAATACCATTCATTTTTATTGAATTCATACAAATGTATTTGTAAAAGCAATTAGATTGTTTGTATTTGATTGTTACAAGTAGGTATTAGCTTTAAGCATTGCAATACAATCCATGTCCTCTTTTAATCCAATTAAAAGGTCATTAAACAATCCATTTTCATAAAGACTTTTGATTTCTTTTCTTTCAGAGAAACAACGACATTAGTCACCATTGATTGTTAAATACCTTCCATCTCTATTCATTGAATTTAAATATATAACCATCGCTTTAATAATAGTAGTAGGTAATAAATTCAAAGAAAAGATATAAACAAACAAAATAACAGAATTATTTTATTAAAAATGTATTTCAACTAACTTATGATGCCTACTTAGATGTATTTGTTTTTTCTTTTGTAAAATGAATGGTAGTAATAAACATTTTTTTTAATTTTGGTTGGTATAACAAATACTTTTTCGGTGAGTGCTAAAATTGGAATTTTGGGATTCATAATAAACTTCAAACAAGAGATTATGGCTAAACAATCGAGGGTCCGCCGTCCGACTTGTGACTTGGCCCAATTTCAACATGTAATTGAGCGTAAATGTAGGACCAAATACCGAAGGACGTCTTTTACTTTTGGTACTAATCCGATGCTTGATACATCGGTTCATTGGGTTTTTCTCAGAATTACAGGGTAATATGTGTAGCTAAAATTGCTACGCCAATTGCTACGCCAATTGCTACGCCCATTGCTACGCCGATTGCTACGCCAATTGCTACGCCAATTGCTACGCCCATTGCTACGCCGATTGCTACGCCAATTGTTTCGCCAATTGCTACGCCAATTGCTACGCCAATAGCTACGCCAATTGCTACGCCAATTGCTACGCCAATAGCTACGCCAATAGCTACGCCAATAGCTACGCCAATAGCTACGCCAATAGCTACGCCAATAGCTACGCCAATAGCTATGCCAATAGCTACGCCAATAGCTACGCCAATAGCTACGCCAGTAGCTACGCCAATAGCTACGCCAACAGCTACGCCAACAGCTACGCCAACAGCTACGCTAACAGCTACGCCAATAGCTACGCCAACAGCTACGCCAACAGCTACGCTAACAGCTACGCCAATAGCTACGCCAACAGCTACGCCAACAGCTACGCCAACAGCTACGCCAACAGCTACGCTAACAGCTACGCCAATAGCTACGCCAACAGCTACGCCAACAGCTACGCTAACAGCTACGCCAATAGCTACGCCAATTGCTACGCCAATAGCTACGCCAATAGTTAATTAATATTGTTAGGTTATAGGTACCTAGTCTTTCTATTAGTTCGAAGTTTTACTTAGCATATACAGACGTAAAACTATTATCATAAGTATGAGTCCATTTATCGGAACGATTCTTCAATAAATTTTATATTTCAACTCTTGAAAGAAATCCGATGATATTCATCAAATAATACAACTACATATCCGAGAGCACTGATACAAATAACAAAGCGTTCATAAACGAGGGAAAATGTCGTTACCATTGTCGGTCTGAAAATCACGTCAATCAGTTTCATGGAAATGTCACGAAATTTTACTTCAACTGTCTTATATTAAAACAAAGCCGGAGGGCTATTATCTCGGTGCGTACAGTCCCCGTGCACGTTAGCGTCCGAGTAAAAGGATTCCTCTCACGGAGGACCCCAGTCTCCCGTTATTACTCAGTTTGGCGCGAGATCCCACCGGGAACGAACGCGGTCCCAACTCGTATCAAACATACGTATTTGTGTATCGGAAAATATATTGAAGTTTGAATACCATTTCATGATACTTTAATATATTTAATTGATTGGAAATATTTTTGCGTACTTCATAAAGTTACTTAGAGTTAAATAATGGATCTGATTGTGTTGGTATTGAGTGTCATGTGTATAGCTGGTACGTAATTTTGGATTATTTTATTATTTATGACCTAAAAAGTTATTTGGAAGTGTCGTACCTAATTAAATAAGTTATTAAGCCCTACTATTTAACCGCATAAATAAATAGAAGGGTTAATATGATTAAGAGGCACTAACTGAAACCATTAAAAATAATTTAAGTAGTTACTTAAAAAAACTTATGACAAAACCGGTCCCAGCACTTACATAAACTATGTGCACTATCGTAATATTATCTTTCATGTTTCTCTTTTTATGGCCCTCCATTATCTGCCTACAGAACATTTATTTTTCTACATTTTCAACCCTACTTTTCTAGGAAATATGTCCAGATTCTTTTAAAAATTAATCAAAGTTAAAAAGAATCCCTGTACATTCAACCTAATTTTTAAACCTCGGGTCATGTTTTGTTTTCGAATCCAAGGCCTCTGCTTTTATTAGATAAAAATTGTGACCTATGGGCCTTAACAACCATAGAAAAACAATACACTGATACACATATAGGTACCTATAATGTTATATATAATAACAGGAAAACAAATTAGTTTACAATTACTTACAACTATAAACAATAATTACGGTATACATTTATTCTATAAATAACATTGGCAGGTATATAATTCTACTTACCCTTACCAAAGCAACGTCTACTTTCATACCGTCTAGTACACACTGTAGGTCTCTGCGACTGTAATGTCTTCGCCATAATACGAATAAACTAGAAATTCAGTTGATTTACTAAATCAAATGCCTCAATAGCCTGGTCGTCAGCGCGACTGCTACGCTAGAGGTCCTGATTTCCATGTCGAGCAAAGTTTTAATGGGGGTATTTCTATGAAATTCTCAGTACCTACTTAAGGCCAGGATGAGGATATTAGATAATAAAATAATTTGCCATTATTTTTTTTATTTACCTAATGTTCTCATCCTGACCTTATCCGATTGATATTGACTTCCGCTGGCAGATTGTTGTATGACGTGTGATATCTGCAACGCAATTACTGTCCTATGTTGAACTGGCTGTTAGGCTTTCTGCCTTCTGGCTTCTGACTAGTTACTGACAGAGAACAAGTTAATACGTAAGTCCCAGCTTTATTTTCTTACTCAATTACCTGAATCAGACCAGAATGTACTTTCTATATCAATAAAAAAAATACCTTTTCACTATCCTTTTCATTTCGTATGCAAAGACAGCCAAAGTAAGTACGGCGGTAATGCATAGCATTTTGAAAAAAAATAAAGTAGTTTTACTATTAATCACTTTATCACGGGATTACATAAAGCTACTAATTTTACTTTATGTCTAACATGTTAAGCGTTACCAATATTAAACAACGTTGAAGCAGTGTAGATAAATCTCTACTCTGTATGCATTTACCCGTAACTGTGCGCTTGGAGAATGTCCAGTTCGCGGAATCTTTAATCTCGAGAATGTCCATAATATCCTCACTATTGTCTAAATAAAATTTAAGTGTATTACTGGACACAGTACATTTAGATAACTACAGTTCTCGCCAAACTTATTGTCCGGGTTGAAGTTGGTACGATCGGAGATAAAAAAATATTGGATTAGAATGATTTAAAACGACAGCCTACGACTTGAGCTTTCGTTTGTATTTATTAAAATTCAAATTAATTTTTTTCCGATTTTAAAGCCTGGGTTAAAATTAGCACGTGCCAACTTCAAACCGGACAATAAGTTTGGCGAGAACTTGACTTACTTACATTGCAAGATATTGAGCGAATGTGTCATTTACCATGGTGTTCCAATTGATGCAACAATATTAATGTGTATGATATTACATCAATGTCAAAATATCCAATTCACAGAACATTGCCTCATCCAAGTAGTTAATATGTCAGTGACGTCATGTTATCATCCGTACGTAGGCATCGTCTACATGGTGTCCGTCCGTATCCATTCACCGCAACCCGTCTTATCTGCAACTTTGCAGCTGCTTTATCAATAGAAAAAATTCTAGCGTGTTGATCGATTGCTTCCGATGGTCAGTATGCCTCGATAGGCACACGTAAGTCCACGTAAGCTGCCGTCAGTCCAGGTGGCGTGGCCTCATATAGGCAATCGTTAGGATTAGCGCACATCGCGAGCAGACCAGAGCATTTCTGAACGTGTTCGTGTATACTATAAAGGGAAATCAACTAGTACTAACATTATAAAGCTGAAGAGTGTGTTTGTGTGGTTGAACCGCTAATCTCAGGAACTACTGGTCTCATTTGAAAAAATATTTCAGTGTTATATAGCCTGCTTAACGAGGAAGGCTATAGGATATAAATAAAATATATCATCAGGCTACGACCAAAATGAGCGAAGTATCAATTAAAAATGTTGCAAAAACAGGGGAAAAAATGCAACTTCTACAGGAACGCAGTTGGAGTCAAAGGCTAGTACTATATATATCTAGGTAAAAATCACTAAGTAATTTCCTATTTAGCTTTAGACAATGATACTTGACACCATTAATTTAAAGAAGAATTTAAATTTTAGTCATGAACTCTATACACCTGAAAATAAAAGGCAGAGGCAATCTCCATAAATTTACATTTGTCAGCTACCTTGGAATTTGTGCGCCATTGCTGTTATTTGTTCTCATTGCCATGTTTCCAAGTAGAAAAGTTGACAGTTCAATTATGTTATTTTCTTCTCACTTGGCCGCTTTGAATGTTGTTTGGCTCAAGTAGGTACTGTACTGACTACTATTTTACTAAGAATGTTTTATCGATGGAGTTAAATTCGAAAGAAACTTTTAGTTATTTATAGCCTAAAACTTAGACAAGGACCTTGTATGATATTAAGGAAATTCTCTAGATATATAGAATAATATATCCGTTTATGATTTATTTGGGTAAATAAGGGTGTAATAACATTGTACACAAAGTGTCAGTATAATCGGACATGTTTGGTATATTTGTATAGCTTTAAGTCTACACAAATGGTATCTGGTATTATAATGAAAATAATTATAATCAAACCGGTCTGGCTTAACTATAAGCTAACGGGGTAAGTTCTCAGAACACCTTGAAGTTACACCAATGTTGGCCGGTAATTTATTACCCTGATCAAGTAACGTACAACAGTATATCAAAACAGTATATCAAAGTAGTTACAAACAATTTGGTCATAGTGTGTAAATCTCAAGTAGTTATAAAGTTTCCAATAATTGGCTTATAGTTGGAGCACCTCTCAATGGCACTCAATTTCAAAACAACGTGCTCGACTTTGCGCGTGTATAAAGCTTCGGTTCCACCAATAGGGAGTGTTTGGGGTCGAAAGATTATTGCTGACATTGTTTTCGTTCGGCGGCTAAGCTTAGTAGAAACATATACCTTTCCTACATTTCCCTTTGAGTGCTAAACAAAAAAAAAATTACACGAAGAAGGGAAACATATTAATTTAAATAAGCAAAGTAAATTAAAAAAAACAGAGATTCCTAGCAACGCGTCTTATTTTCAACTAACTTTTCAACTTCCATACGTATCATAATAGTTATTTTAATGCAAGTTTTTAGAAGTTTTCCTCAACTACATTTCCCTTTGAGTGCTAAACAAAAAAAAAATACACGAAGAATATTATTATATTAATTTAAATAAGCAAAGTAAATAAAAAAAACAGAGATTCCTAGCAACGCGTCTTATTTTCAACTAACTTTTCAACTTCCGTACGTATCATAATACTTAGTTATTTTAATGCAAGTTTTTAGAAGTTTTCCTCAACTAGGTATGGTTTGTTGAAACTGTTGGGAATGTTGGAATACCCTTGTTACATAACTGTAGGTTTACTCTAGTTTAAGCACAAAGATTTAGACTCACCATCGTCATGTCATCAATCAAACTATTGGATTAAACCCACTCCTATAAATGTAGTTGCAGATGAGTACATAGGAAAATCTGCTTAATTGCAGAAGGTCTTCCTAGCGCATAGAGCTATGTTGCTATAAAAAAGATTACATTACTAGATATACCTACTTTTATCACAATCCTGTTAGCTTTATCGTTGGGTTGGAGCAATAAAACAAATAAATGCGTCAGTAATTAAGTTAGGTGGCACTTCCAACAACTTTATGACTTTCTGTGGCACCACACTGATTTTATTCTGCATCACTCATTTCCATAAACACGGAATAGGTCGATTAAATTAATTAAAGTGCGTTTCACTGCTGAAATTGTGACAGCAACAGTGTAAAACTAAGAAACAGACAAAAAAATCTTATGCAAAAATATCTTTAACGTATGCTTCCATTAGTCCAAATTCACTACAAAGACACATGTAAGGATATGTTTAGATTAGCTATTCTAAAACTGGTCGTCTTACATCTAGGGTTTTCAGTACACAGTTTGTACCTATGTACACCCGCAGTTCACCGGTATGTTTAGGTCCCATGTAATAACGGGCGAGCCTATTGCCATCAACCGGACACAAATCCAGCCTACGAACTGATACAGGGAATTTTACAGAAAAACCCAACAACACTTTGCTCGACCCAGGAATCAGTCCTGCTTGGGACTGTTAGACCAACGAGGCAGTCAAGTATTATTTCCAATTCGGGATAAAAAGAGAGCTTTAAACAATAATCAACACAGAAAAGTTGCGATTGGTCGTTTAAACAGCAAACGACCAATCGCAACATTTCTGTGTTGATTCGGTTTATCGATACATTTCGATCATTTCCAAGCAATTACAAATGTACGCATGAGTGGAATTAAGTTTGTATATAAATGGTCGTGGCTTACCAAGGGCGGGTTAACGATTAAACCTTTAATCAAACTCCAATACAAATGACTACCATTCGAAATATTTCAAATCTATTTAGAGCCTTAAAAGCTTATCACGTAGAGTCGAGTCGAGTAACTGGGCAAAGCTCTCAATTGATTCTATGTTGCATTTATAAGTTTTGCGTCATAAATAAATTTTTTGTACAATAAACCAGAGTTAAAATAGAGTTTATCTATAAGTGATTGTTGCACTTTTGCCATAGATGCTTGTACTGTTACGCTGTAAAGGGACAGAAACGGCAGCGTTTAAACAAATATAGGGTTATAGCGATAAAATCTGTAATAAAGTAGTTTTATTTCAATGTTACCTTTGATATAACACTAGTGTAAGCTATTGTTCACCAACAATTGGTGAACAATAGCTATTGTGAACCAAAAAAAAAGAATTAATTAAATGTAAGTAAACAAATACGTATAGATGTTGTAGGTATACCTAGATACGTTATCTATCATTACAAACTTGCGCGCTCGTGTATGTTGTGCCACCATAGACGTGTCAAGCACATAGGTATACAGGAGGGTACATTCCCCGCCAAATTACATTTGCATACCATATCTACATATGTCACGGGTGCAATCATGTATTCACAATGCTATCACATCGATTTGGAAGAATCTAATTAGATCAACAACGCTTTGAACTAATTGTATACACGGAATAATTACTACTGTCAGATTTTGTATTCTGTAATTATTTGTTTTACTGTTGCCTTATTTAGGTACATTCTAGTTTGTTTACTTTAACACTACCATCCAGTTTTCCAGATAAATTTTATTTTTATGATGGAACTGTAGCAGATGGCGTGGCCTTTGTCAGTTACAAACTGTCTTATTACATCAAGTTATGGATAAAAAGAAACGTGTATTTGACAACACAATGAGACACAAAGATGCTCATAAATCATAGACAAAGTTCACGATTTCTCTTGAATAAAGGATTTTTATTACATAATTTTATTACAAAAGAAAAATAAATGACTGTTCTATCATTGTAGTTCAAATTGAGGGTTTTGAAATTTAGGGAAAAGTATAATGTCAGTAAATATAAAGTTTATAGGTAGGACGCTATGCCCATAGGCATAATAATTATGATTCCTTCAAGTCTTGACTATACGTATGAGTAGGTATATATTTTGTTATTGCACGACCTATTTTTTTATAATAAAATAACACTACGGTCACTACGAGTACGTCAACATTGAGCTCAATCCGTTAATGTCATTTTGTCACGGATTAAAAAAAAACTGCCTGAGGAAGGAACTTCCACCTGCCGCTTTGCCCTTATCACAGACACGTGAAAGGAGGTTAATGGAACGCAGTACGGAATTCATTTACTTACCAAAAAAATTTACTCCGGTTTTAGCCTCTACCACATAAAGGCGTAAAATTTGTGTGATAGAGCGATAGTCGCTATTTTGTATGGAAAACGTAGTTCCTAGGGTGAACCCTAGAGCCGCTATTCAAGTTTTCATACAAAACATTTTGAAGAAGCCAAAATATTACATAAGACGAAGAAAAGAGCATCCGGGAAGACGTTAAGCAAATGTCTAATAAATAATTCATCACTTTGCCAACGCCGTAAAGTCAAACTTCAAAATGATATAAAGATAACGTGATATAAATATTCATTTAAATAAAAGGCAAATTCTTGCTTGGTTGGTGGCTACACCTAATCTGGAAAGTTTTTGTATGAGACCGGATGAAAAGAGATGACAAGTTCAAGTTCAAATGTTTTTATTTCAAATAAGCTTTTACAAGCACCTCCTCCTAGCCTTTTTCCCAACCATGTTGGGGTCGGCTTCCAGTCTAACCAGATGTGGCTGAATAACAGTATTTTACACGAAGCGACTGCCATCAGACCTCCGCAACCCAATTTCTGGGCAATACCGATATTCGACGGATAGACTGGTTGTCAGGCTTTTTTATGGGCTTCTGACTAGCGCTAACGATTGTCATAGGTGTTCGTATGACAACCGGGACCGACGGCTTTTACGTGCTCTCCGAGGCATGGAGGGGTCTCGATGTGTTAAGAATGGTCACCCATCCACAGACTGACCTCGGCAAGCGTAACTTAACCTTACAGATCGGTTGATCAGCGTTGTTATTATAACTTAGCCACAAGCCCCTCTTTTACAAGCACTTATGAAACGTTAAATGATTCTAGGTGCACGGTTCCTAAAATTTGATCCTATGGAGAAGAATCCGGCAAGAAACTCCATGGACACTCTAAAAACAATATCTTAAAGTAACCTACCTAGTTCTTACTTACCTCTGTAAAGTTTTTTTTTAAATTAAATATTCATCCTATGCTCTTTCCCAAGTACTATTAAAGGGGTCAGCTGCTAGTCTAATATAAAGCGGCAGAATTATTAAGGGTACCAGTAACCTTATGTAAAATAATTCTGCCGCTGATGTCTGACGCCAGCGTCAGACTTCCTCAATCCAATTTCTGAGCGACACTGATATTAGACATACGGGTACAATCTGGCTCTTTTCAAAAAAAATAAACATATTGTTTTCTAGTTTTGTAGAAAATGCCTAAGGCATTTAGACCGCCTTTGAACTTTTCTGTACACAAAGCATATAACAGTCTGTCTATGCTCGTAAATATTTTAGAAATCCTTCTTCGACAAGGGACTATTTAACAGCTTACTGATATGGCCCTGTTAAATTTGCTGGCAGATAATACAGATCATACAGATTTTGTTCCATTTTTGAATTTAGTGGCTATCCAGACGTGGTGCAACAGGCCCTTACATGCTAACATATCAAGTTAATGTTTTTGGATTTTATCACTTTACAAGTACAAATTTAGACATTATGTTATCTGTCTTTAGAAGTCATGCAACGCACATTCGTAACAAAGAACAACTATAAAGCTCCTCACAATAGTTTAATTTAAAATTCAGGCCGCAATCTGAATAAAGTGCTCGCTCGGGAAACCCGCTTGTTTTAACAATAGACTTCCTTGCAGCCATTCTTAGGGAAAATGCACATGAGAAGTGATATTATTATTTTGCAAAATTTATGTTGCCTTAAATAACATTTTACAAACGTATAACTTAGGGTAAATATACTATCAAGCCTGTATTACGCTCCGAAGGGTTATGTAGAGATAGGAGAGAATACTAATGTACACTCACAGTTCACTGGGGCGAGCCTATTGCTAACTGGGCACAAATCCAGACTCCGAGCTGCTAGTGGGAAAACAGAAAATCCAACAACTCTGCTCGACCCGGGAATCAAACACAGGACCTATGGCGTAGCAGTCGCGCTTGGGACCACGAATAATACTGTACATCCTGGGAGTTGAACCCATCGAAGCTCAATATCAGCCACATTTCAAATATATTTTTCAAATATTATCTTTATTTATCTATTTAGTTCATCATGAGTTCATCTTGAGCTTTATTATTCACGGGCGCAGGATAGAATAATACCACAATGACGTAAGAACATCAAAATGTAAGAAAAAATAGAACACAAAAGAATCGAATCTTTATTGGTTATCATAACGGCCGTTACCATGAAATCGTGTTTCATTTTATATGGTTACAAGTTATAAGTTATAGCCGTCCCCTGTCTCCGGTAGACTTTTTTTAATCTGCTACGCACCCTTTCATATACTTAGATTTTATTGTGAAGTTGCAGAACAAAATATGAATACCTTAATATTTTAGTAGCTACATTGACATGATTATAATATTAGAATATTATTATGTACCGATTACGTGGGGAACTGAAATTGCTATAGGTACAAAAATTTGCCAGGAGACGCTAGTGTATTTTGCTTACGAAACGCCTATCAGGCGCGCCACGAAATAATGATGTCGGCGTTTTTCTCGTGACGAAAGGGCTAGATTTTCCTACGGCAATATGATATTGCATATTAGCTCTCCGGTTAGGTTATGGTTACTTCGAATTGTTTTTTTGTCACCACCAAAGCCAAATAAGATTCTGTTCATGTCCAAACCTCAAGCTCAAGCAGCTCAAGCTGTCAATAGACGAATCACCCCTCAGAATAGGATGCACCGCTAAGTCCATTTTAGTATGTAGATATGCTATTCATATTATTAGTTTTCCTACTATGCTGTCAATAATGTAAACTAAAGTTTTTATATTAATTGTCTGCTTAATTCAGTAAATCACATAAGGGTTCGGTGCCCGGGGACAATGGTTCCTCTGTTGTTTCTGTAATGTTGTTACTTGTCAGGTTAAATCAATTTAAATAATAATATGTACATATTGATAGCGCTAGTAATAACAGTAAACTATAATGTTCAAGAGATTAGATTGAAGCTGTAATATCTGAGTCATCCAGGACAAGTAAGCTAGTTGTTGAGTAGTAGTAAGTTCCTACTTAGTAGGTAGTTAAAATTGGTTCATGAACAATAAAGGAGGTCATCGAAATCGGCCCAAATGAGGTACCGAACGAATACCCTGTATTACGCTGGTTAAAACTCTAGTCGTACTTTATTTTAATGTTGACTGGGGGATGAAAAAAAAACTTTTAATTTGAGAAAAATCACGCCATTTTGGCAGACTATTAGGCTGCCTATTATGTCTGTTAATCTGTTTCGTAAAGATTTCATAGTAAAAACTGTCAGCGTCAGTTTCGGAATGTCAAACGCACGCCATTACGGCAGAATATTACTAGTTTTGGTAAAAACTATCAACTTGACAGCTGTCAAATACGTCCAGTACAAATTTGGGCTGAGTTGTATGGGCTTTTGATGACCTCCTTTGTGCGCTAACATAACATAAATATGAAGACTAATTTGTGTGGATATTATGTATGTTTACAGTTTACACTCTTAGATCTGATATAAAAGTACCTATTATATTGATACCTTAAAAACAAGAACCTTTTGAAGTCTATAAAAGAACACGCAAATTGTCTGAGTAATCGTTATATCGTTTGACTTAGACTATAATTTATAGTGTATTGTATAAAAATATTATAATTTGATGTCCCAAGCGCTGTGCTTAACGAGACGTAGCCAAGTTTGTACGACAGTAATTTACTAACTTATGTATTCTAATTCATAACAACTTTAGCGTACTACGTACAAATTATTTACTCTGTGTCAAAAGACAACCGTAAATTAGTATTTTTATTAGTACTTTTTCTTCGGGTTTTTTAAATAACACTATAGTTTTTTGAGTTGTCGGCCATTACTTGAGTTGACAAGCTTTTAAGCTGAGTTTTATATCACAAAGCTATTTGTACAAAAATATACCATTTTCGTTTTTAACTCGCGAACAACAGTAAATAAGACTTTATGCTGGATTGTTTACGTCAATGACATGAATGTGTACAATGTGTTACAATGTAACAAAATAATTTAAAATTTAAAAAAATGCGTACGTTCTTAATTTTTTGATCGATAAAATTTTGGAACGGTGCGGTTGCGTAAGCACTTTCCATAAAACACGTAGTACCTAAATTCTTGCAATTAAGAAATAAGTAACGATGCCACAGGCGTACAGTCACGAGCAAAAACATGTTTAAACTAACAAAAGCGCTAAAGTAGGTACTAATAGAACTTTTGAGATATTACGAACATAGTATTTACGAACCAATACTATAGTAACATTGGTGTTATCACAAAGTTGCAATCGTTCATTCATGAAAAAATTGCTTGAGCCCTTTTGTAAGTGTTTATATGGCGGTGCTCGTGACTGTACATAAAAACGAAAGCTGCAAACTAGATAACACTAACTTCTATTGTGATGGATTTAAATAGCTTATGTACTGCTACATTTTGTTACTTTCATCTTTATATAATACCTAAGTACATCTTTTAATCAATATTCCCTTAAAATGCTTAGGTAACATGAAAATTGGCTTACATTCCAAGTCTCCAGATTTTATGAAATACCTATCGTCAGATTCCGTTTTTTTCTGTTCAGGCTTATGATAAGATAATTGTAGGAATTTAGATAGATGATTTATGAAATTTACTGTTTTCGTACATAATGAATCATTTATTTTATTCCGAATGAATTATTGCGTTCGAAATTGGAATTGTCATGTTAATAAAAAGACCTAACGCTGCTACTTTGAATGATATTAATCATATATTGAAATTAAGCATTTCAATGTTGCGCGACAAAATTATTCTAAATTTCGTATTCCAGCCGGGCTAACATGCACGCCGCGAGAAGATTTTGTCGACGCTTATGTCGTGCTTTTGTCTCGTTTTCGCAAAAGAAAGAGCGAGACACAAGAGTAGGCAAAATATTGTCGTGGCGCGCATGTTAGCCTGACTGGTGACTATTATTATACCTATTCACTCTCAGATAGGTACTCGTTTCGCCAATGAATATATGGAATGATGTGTACATCATGATGACCGGGCAAGTGTGTTAGTAACTAACTAGAAGTATAGTAAAAGTTTATTACGAATAGGAAAATATCACTTAAGTTATCCTTACACAACGCAAGGGATATATTCCGTGATTTAATGTTATTGAAACTTAATAATTTGACACTTTCACAAGCTCACTTCGCACGGTGTAACAAAACATCAAATTACGTTACGATATCTCGGTAACTTCGCTCTCATGCAAAGTTAATGTACCTAACCTGAGTACCTAAGTTTCGTAAACGCTGGTGACAAAGTTAGACTATCATCTTCTATAAATTTGTAGGAAGAAAAGCGGCATTTATTGCTATACTTAGTTAACTGAAAAATGGATGTTTGATTGTGAATTTGGCATTCACTCATTAGAGCTTAGAGCTTTAATATATTTGACTATAAATTTAATATAATATCAAACTACCTATTTTACTGTTTCCTTACGACTCTTAAAGAGCGGGGATGAATTATATATTTTTTCTGAAGAGCTCATAAAGCAGTTTAATTCCTCTTGGTTATTTTTACGAGGGAAAATTTATGAGGTCCTATAATCACATGAGGCAGAAAACCGCTAACTAGCCTCGTAAAATATAACAAGCCATATGAGACGCAATACGCGATCCAAAGCGAATTCATTTTGCCGATCTGTATATTCTAAGTAGATCAGACCTACCTACACGTATTTCTTAATTATTGAGTGTTTTACTTTTACAATGAACAATTGTTTTGTGGTACCCCATCTGTTTAATATTATGAGAATACGTCTTACACTAAAATATAAAATCTAAGTAGGTAGGTACCGTACCCCTATGCGCGAAAAGCTCAAACAGCTAGCACTACTCGACAATTATAATCATTTTATATTTGTTTATTTTTATAGCTGATGGGTTTTTGGGAATTAAAGAAGAGAATAGACGGATTTAATTAGATTTTAATAATGAGAGCACATAGTACATGTTATCGTATCCACGGGCAGGCAGAGAGAGTGAACAATACATACGTCAATGTCAACGTTGACACTGACTTGACATTGACAGGTGACTACTGACAAGTGACTATTGTATTCGTTTACATAAAACGCTCCAATACTAGGCCTTAAACTAATACAATATTTATTATCAAATATCAGACCTACAAAAAAAACATAATCTGCAAAAATGAAACAAACAGATTGTAAATTAAAACAATCTACAAAAATGAAACAAACAGATTGTAAATTCACTAAGTTAACATTTTAGTATTTTAGATACAAATTTTAAATGTTTTTCAGCACTTAAAGGTTTTGTCAGAATATCAGCTAACATTTCATCAGTACTAAGATATTTTAATTCGACCTGTTTCTTTGATACCAAATCTTTTACAAAGTGATGTCTTATATCAATATGCTTTGACCTGGAATGAAATACAGAATTATTACAAAGTTTATGTGCTGACTGATTGTCATTTAACAACAAAATTTTACTGAGCATGCCAGTACATTCAGAAATAAATGTTTTCAAAAACACAGCTTCTTTACAAGAATCTGAGATAGCCATGTACTCAGCTTCCGTGCTAGAGAGTGCCACCGTACGCTGCTTACGACTTTCCCATGACACTATAGATTTTCCAATACAAAATATATAACCAGTGTAAGATCGACGATCTACCTGATTGCCTCCCCAGTCTGCATCAGTGAAACCCACAATATCCATTTCACCTTTCTGAAAGACAAGACAATAATCTATCGTTCCTTTCAAATACCTCAAAACCCTTTTTGCAGCTTTGCAGTGACTTTCACCATAACAGCTGTTGAACTGGCTAAGGTAACTGACACTGTGCGATATATCAGGCCTGGAACATACAGATAAATACATTAAATAACCAATAAGGCTTCTATAATCAAAGTTACATTTTGAACCATCTTCCTTCTGTAACTTTATTCCAACTTCCATAGGAGTTTTCATTGGTTTGCAATCTGACATATTGAATTTATCTAATATTTTCTTTATGTAGCTGGACTGATTCAAGGTGAAGCTCCCATCAGCTGTTTTTTCTATGTTCATACCTAAAATATGATGGGCTGTGCCTAAATCTTTCATTTCAAATTCAGCCATCAGTCTCTTCTTTATAACATCCCTTTGCTGTGACGTTTTTAATGTAAATAACATTATGTCGTCAACATACAAGGCAATAATCACGATTTCACCACCATGATTATAAACATAGACACATGATTCTGAAGATAACCTGTGAAATCTCAATTTTTGGGTTAAAACATCATTAATTTTCTTATACCATTCTTTCGCCGACTGTTTCAAGCCATAAATTGCTTTATTAAGCTTATAAACTTTCTTCTCACACCCTTTAACCACATAACCTACAGGTTGTTCCATATAGACAGACTCTTCTAGGTCACCATTGAGGAATGCAGTCTTTACATCAAGGTGCTCAACCATCATCTCATACTGAGCAGCCAGGGCCAGTAGTATTCTAATGGTTGAATACCTAACCACTGGAGAAAATGTTTCATGGTAATCTACTCCATACCTCTGTGTATATCCTTTTGCCACCAGGCGAGCCTTATATTTCAATAGCTCTCCATTCAAACCTCTCTTTTTGCTAAACACCCACTTGCATTTTATTGGCTTCTGCCCCACAGGTAAGTCAACCATAGTCCAGCATTTATTTTTTATAAAAGAGTTATACTCATCAGCTACAGCTTCACTCCAGTGTTTAGCCTCAGTGCCACTCAATGCCTCCTCCAGTGAATTCGGCAACTCTTCCACCATTATCTCAGTCAGCCCAGCATGCTCTGCCTCAGGAGCATCTTGATACAATGACTGATCGCTGTCCTCCGAGTCAATACTCGACCTCCCTGGAACGTAAGTTATATCGGACGAAAAACTATCTGCACTCAGTGAATCTTCCTCGACATCCAAACTGAACATAGTCTGTCTGCGAGGATTCTTTGTGTCATCAGAAGGTAAGTCATCATCTATAGAGGTATTTACTTGTGGAGACTGTTCACCCTGGACCGTCTGAGTAGATTCACATACTACTTTTGGAGATAATTCTACTGTAATTGGTTGTCCAGTACTTTCTTCACTCAATAAACCAGATGTATTGAATACTGTAACTTCAGTATTTTTATTTTCATCATCTGACACATTTTTACTGTTTAAAAACATATTTTCTATGAAAGTGACATGCCTTGCCTTATGGATCTTTCTGGGATAAGATGGATCTATGAGTCTATAACCTTTACTTTCTTCACAGTATCCTACAAAGATATATCTCTTACTCCTAGGATCCAGTTTTCTGGCATTTTCATCAACTGCATATGCTACACATCCAAAAATACGTAAGTGAGAAACATTTACCCTTTTAGATGTCCATTTTTCTTCAGGTGTTGTACTCATGACTGCCTTGGTGGGAGAACGGTTTTTTAGATAAACCGCTGTGTTCGCTGCTTCAGCCCAATACTGCTTGCCCAGTCCAGCATCTTGCAGCATACAACGGGTTTTATCCATAATTGTCCGGTTAGTCCTCTCCGCTACACCATTCTGTTGACTGCAGTGTGGGACCGTAGTTTCATGCCTAATCCCACAGGACCTTAAGTACTCCTGAAAATTCAAATTAATATATTCACCACCATTGTCACTTCTTAAAACTTTTATTTTGTTGTTAGTAGAATTTTCAACAAGTGCTTTGAATATTTTGAATTTTTCAAACACTTCATCCTTTTTCTTTATAAAATAGATATAAGTTTTTCTACTGAAGTCATCAGTGAATGTTACAAAATATCGTGCTCCACTGTATGATGGCACTTGCATAGGGCCACACACATCAGTGTGCACCAGCCCTAATATTTCCGTAGACCTACTGTGACTTTTCTTAGGAAATGGCATTCTAGTTTGCTTTCCTTCTATGCAAGCTACACAAGGACTAAACAAAGAATTATCAAAATTCATACCTGTAACTAATCCATTCTTCATAGCATTCATGCTCCTGGAGTTGAGATGACCTAACCTCTTATGCCAAACCTCCTGTGAAACAGAGCCCCCGGCAGACACTAAGGCAGTCATGTCTTCACCGTACACTGGCAACTCCTCAGATTGAACCTGCTCACAAGCTAAGTTCATGGCACACTCAGATCTCTCCTTACAATTTACATTATTTAGAGTATCCAGTTGATAAATACCACTATAGCATGTACCAGTAGCTATGACCTCATTACCATCTAAGATTTTACATCCTTGTTTATTAAAAATAACACTAAAACCTTTCCTATTCAACTCACTAACTGATAATAAATTTGCAGAAAGTTTAGGAATATAGTACACATTACTTATTGTCTTTAAACCTTGTTTCAACTTAACTTGCACACTACCAAGTCCTTCGGTTCTGACTTTTTCTCCATTTGCCACATTGACTTCAAGCGATTTAGTACACTGAAAGTCCTGCATGATGTCCTTGTTGTTCGTCATGTGGTTGGTCGCTCCACTATCCACATACCAGATATCACTCTGCAGTTTTACAGATAATGCAGTTAACAATGTCTTCTCTGACTTTGGAGTCCACTTTGGTTTGCTTTCAGCTCGCTTTGGGCAATCCTTCTTTAAATGACCATTTTTCTTGCAGTGAAAACATTTCGGAGGTTTCTTCACTGCCAATGCATTGAGCTCTGAATGATTATCCTGCTTACCATCACGTCGCTGCTGCTCTTGCAGAAGCTTAGACTTGACCATATCGCTAGTCAAGTTTGAGTTAGCATTCTCCAAAGCCATGATAAGGGGGTCAAAATCCTCAGTCAAGCCGCTCAACATGATTACAGCTAAAAACTCATCATCTAAAGCATTCCCAATATCAGTAAGTTGCTGCCCAAGCTCAGTTATTTTAGTTAGGTAGCTTTGCATGCTCTCCGCCTCACTCAGCCGCATACCAAATAGCGCTCTTAACAAACCTAATCTCCTGCACAAACCTTTGTCTTCATATGCGCGTTGCAGATTATTCCAGGCTTCATAAGGCGTCTTCGCGTTTCGAATATGTTGCTCTGCAGACGGACCGACCGACAGGCATATTTTTGCTAACGCCTTATAATTTCTCTTAGGGTCTTCGTTCCCTTTTTCTGTTTCTATGCAATCATATAAGTCTTCATGCATTAGGACGTTCTTAAGCATAAACTTCCACCTGTTATAATCTTCAATACCTCGAAGCTTTTCAATGTGCAGTCCTATGGAAGCCATACTCATTGTACCGATCGGCGTGGTCATGACGACTCGAGAGAAGAATTTTGTTTTCTCGCGAAATAAGTCAAAATATTTACGTTACACGGTGCAGTTAATACTCTGGGCCCATAACCTGATGGGTTTTTGGGAATTAAAGAAGAGAATAGACGGATTTAATTAGATTTTAATAATGAGAGCACATAGTACATGTTATCGTATCCACGGGCAGGCAGAGAGAGTGAACAATACATACGTCAATGTCAACGTTGACACTGACTTGACATTGACAGGTGACTACTGACAAGTGACTATTGTATTCGTTTACATAAAACGCTCCAATAATAGCTACATATGTAATCGTCTGAAAATCTACAAATACACAACATCTTGTCAATGAAAGCACATCGGCTATTTTCTTTAGTGATAAACAGGATAATTTTCGTGTCAACTAGCCTTTATCCTGTTTTATTTGCCATCCTTTATTTTATATTTCTGATAAAAACTAACATCTAATTTGCGCACGTTCACAATTGAATTAGTGTTGTGTTTACCTTTAATTTAACTGACTCGAGATCATAATTGTATTTTAACAACATTTTAATGCTGTGTGTGTATTTAGTTGGTAAGCCACATCTAATAAATAAATAAATAAACTTCGTTCAAAAAGTGCATTAAGTACCCATATTTAAAAGGATCACAGTCTCACGAAAGCTCAAAATGCCTCTTCTACTACATTATAATAATAATAATAATAATAAATATCTTAGGACATTTTAACACAGCACCATCTAGTCCCAAACTAAGCAGAGCTTGTACTATGGGTACTAGACAATGGATATAATACTTGTATACTTTTTTTTTTTTTGTAAATACATACTTATAATATATAAGAAACACCCAGACAAACACAAACACCTAAGTTCATCACATAAATGTTTGTGTCTTGTGGGAATCGAACCCACGACCTCGTGATCAGCAGTCCGGTACTCGAACCACTAGACCACAGACGTCGTTTAAATTATAATAATTAGGCATTAAATTTATAATAATATCCTTTACTATTGATATGAGGGTAATAAATACAGTTAGCGTCCAAAGCCTACTGACGCTTTTCCGCTACAAATTGAAAGGCTTTTCCAAGAACAGTCGGACACACAGTTTGAAACGCATACCTAAGTGCTGTTAAGTGATGCCCCTTTATTGTGAAACTGACTCACACAACACGATTGGATGTATCAAAACTAAGTATGCGCGTTTGTGTGAGCTAGTAGTATTATACCACCGCATCGCCTACGCTGACCGCACGTGCAACCAATTTATTCCTTTGGCAGGGTTTGAATATCCAGGAAATCCAACTAGCGCACACATTTCCAGTTTCTTTGAAACACTAATTTGGATATCTTGTTTATTTTCTTTGTTATTCACAGTGTAGGTAAGTCTATCGCGGTAAAATCACAAGATTGAAAATGAAAACGTGATTTTCGTTGCTATGATTGTGTTGTATTTTCGTTTACGGTTTGCCATGAAATCTTTCTGCAAAGGTAAATCGGATGTAATATCTTTCGACTTTATCCTGAGACCTCGTGCAATATTTCTCGTATGTGAATCAGTAGAGGATAAGCCGAGGTTTTATGCCAGATCGTCTTTGAAGTGTGAAAGTCATGGGAGTATATTCAAATAGAGCTTACTCCCAGTAAGCTTGTTTATATTTGCCAAATAACCTCTGTCTGTAAAGTTTTATGTACATAACTTAATGAACATAAATTTATACTCAGTTTACCCTATCGATACATGCGTATCTAATTATAATATCAAACTGTTGTTGTTCAATGACCAGAGCTTAACTTAAAACTCTAGTATGTTAGCGCCTCTCAACAACTTTTTGACGAAAGTTTTATTGAATAGCCTTGCGTTTCAGACGATTAAGTTTTAGGTACAAGAAAGCTAAATTATCCTATTTCTGTTGTCGGGAAAGTTGTGGCTATTTACGGGAATGTTTTGTAGTTTGTTTCTTAATTTTGAGTATAAATAATAGGTAATTAATAATTCGGTTAACTCTTAAACTCTTGCTGGGTACACAGCTTTTTTCAGATTGTGGTGAATAAGAAGTGATAATAGTAAACTATAAGCGACATTCAGTGCGGGTTGGAAACTATAAATATATGAACAGGGTGAGGGTGTTTAAAGCTATAGTTAGTAGATAATATGATTGGATATTTTCAAAGAACACAATAAAACTCACTTGATTTTTACCGTAGCCAAGTGTATATTCAAAACACGGTGGATGAGTTAGGCAAACTGAGCAACCCAAATCGTGCCTCGGTTACAAGCCGGCCCTGCAGGCGTTGATGGTCGCTTGAATATTACGCCAATACGCCGTGTATAGCAATAGTGCAGAAGGTATAACAGACACAAGATTACCGTTTCCCCTATACATAGAGCACTAAATATGTTCTCAAATAGGAATAAAAAAACAGGTACCGGTAAAAATATGTGTTCAAACGGGAATACTCAACATTTTCCCTGTTTTCCTTATAAAAGACAGTTCCTTAAGTCGTGTCTACGCCTTCTGCAGGGGTATACTTATTAGATAATACACGACTTCACCCTGCAGCAGTGACATGGGTCAAAATTAGCGCTGTTACTGAGTCGGTATCTACACGTACTTGCGCATGTCACGTTAAAACCTTAAGGCTGTGTAAACCAATAAAGGCCGCCTTATTGTTTTTACGGCCCGCTCGTTCATTCGTTTATAGGTTACTGACAGTCCGCTTTCGATGACATAGTTCGAGGTGTAGTTATGTAAACCCACAGTTCGCCGAATGCTTAGGTTGGGACCTCAAAATCAAACAAATTTATGTAGGTAACCTTACTCCTATTTTTGTGATACTTGACCGGGCCAGAGCAGGCATTACAAACGTGATATCCAGTTGAACTGCTAAACGGCTCCTATCGGGGTCATAAACACAGAATTCCGCTTTTTTCATCAAATGTTTTTGAGTTTTTTCAGTGTCGGTACTAAATTATACACACAGCTGACATTAAATCCGCATTTGCTCGGTTTTATTCTGATTGTGGGCCATACGCACAATGGCTGATAAAAACGGATTATGTAAACGGCCCAGTAAAGGTTGTAAAACATTTCCCGTGAGCGACGTCCTCGTGTCAGAGTTTTTGTATATAAGAACCTATCCTATGAGAAGACAGCTAGTTGCTTTTGCAAAAATAAAAATGCAAAGAAATGTTGAAATATAAAGTAAGTACAATGGATTTTATCGCGTTATATTATTATTATAATTTTAGGTCCCGACGTTGCGAAATAATTAAGAAAAATGTAGGTATTGTAAATGTTACATGCCATCACGCCTGTATTCCCCGAAGGGTTCGGCAGAGGTGTACTAATGAGCCTATCTATTGCCATCAACCGGACACAAATCCAGACTCCGAGCTGCAACTGGGAATGGGCTCGGGACCACTAGACATACAAGCCAGTATTGTAACTTTTAGTAAGTAGTTATAACATTAAGAAGCCTGCCATTTTAGTCTACCCTTGACCATGGACGTTGTAAAGGCTCCGAAACGTCAGGATATAAATTTTAATAATTTTAAGTAGTTTTATTTCAATGTCAATATTCGTATCAAAAACCAAGTATAATTTTATACATACTTACATCACTAGCGGCCCGTCCCCTGCTTCACAAGAAGTGTCATATTCCACCTCCATCGTCATATTTCAGCCAGTTTACACAAAACTTTAATTAATTACACATATAAGCCTTCCGTAAAAAAAAAACATAAATCTAACTGATGTTGAATACCGCATTAATCCGCAGAAAGTGACTTGGTTTTATACAAGGTATTAGATAAAAAATAAAATTGTTGACGGCTCAGTCGAAGGGCGATCTCTTACGGACAACCTTTGAATGGACACAAGTATAGCGATACCCAAGGGAACTGATAACAAAGGCCGCTTTTGGTGAACCATAATATGATTCATCGTAGAAAATTGCTACTGAAATGCTACGGGTGCTAACTATGAATTGAATTTAGAGGAATTGCTAAATGTGGCCTGGGGATTACAAGTGGTCAATTTACTTCACTATTTATGGTTTGATCAATAGTCTATTGTGTAACTTTGATATCCAACTGTTCTCTTCTATTGTTTGTTATTTTTGCACGAAACGAATAAATAAATACAATGAGAATGTGTATTCATTGGACATTTTCTGATAAAACTGTAGGTACATCCTAAACCGCTACGCTAGAGGTTCCGGGTTCGAATCCCGGGTCGAGCAGTGTTGTTGGGTTTTTCTGTGAAATTACCAGTAGCAGCTCGGAGTCTGGATTTGTGCCCGGTTGATGGCAATAGGCTCGCCCCCTATTACATGGGACCTAAACATACTGGCGAAATGTGGGTGTACATTAGTACGCCTCTGCCGACTCCTTCGGGGAATACAGGCGTAATGGTACGGTATGTACAATTGTTCATCCTAGCCAGTAGGTATATGACAATGGAAATATATTATTCAGTTTCTCTGTTCAGTCATGTTCAAGAGCTTTATTTCACACTGAACCACTTACGTGAACAAATACTCGACGTTCGCAGCACGTTTCAAACATGTAAAATACTTACGTATGTCGTCACTACATCAGCCGTGCTTCATTTTAATTCCATATTTAATCAACAAATACGGCTGAATTTAATAAAATAAATTTTACTTTAGCTATTTTTAATTATAATTACAAAAGTCCTGAGTTAGCAGGTCGCGTAAAGTGTTACATATTAGGTTGTTTTATGAATTTATCACTAGTTTGGAGTTGGGAATTGTGCGCAGTTATATATATATAATAGCAATAGACTCGCTCACATGGTACTTGCTAAATAAACCGGCGAACTGTAAGTGGACATAAGGATACCTCTGCCAAACCCTTCGGGGAATACAGGCGTGATGGTATGTTATGCTAATGATGAAATGTGACATAAACTCATAAACAAATAAGATGGTGTGATTTTTCTGGGATTCAGGTTTAGGTAATAAAATACTAAATTGATTTGTTAAAAATGTACAGCGATATTAGGATCACTTATAATAAAAAAGCTTCTTTCATAACTGATATAACAATAAATAAAAGCATAAAGAATACATACTTTATTTATTTTTGTTTTAGATATTAATAACAAAACAACATTTATTATATTCTCTTTCTTTTCAAGTACTTATGTAGTAGTTATTACATTGTTATAACATAAATTGGATAACTTCATCGCAGCTTTTATTAAATTCGATCATAGTCGGCCATTTAAAGAAATTATTAGATAGAGTGGTCCATACTAAATTATACGCCCCTCCACTTCACATTTGGAAAGTTTACTTTACCTACCTATATATTTTACTAACAATTAAAGTAAGTACTTTTATTTTCATTTAAAGTTTCTATTCACCTTAAACTCTTGCGACCTATGTAAGGTATTCTTTGCAATATTCGAAGTTCTGACCATGTAAGTATATTTTATTTTTAGTAAAATAATTAAACAATTTATAATTTATTTATTGTGACGTTTGTCATAGCTACAGTACGCGGCATAGCTTGGCCGGGGTGAAGTTGACCGTTTGAATGCGCAATGTACTGTTTAGTTAATAAAATGTGTACTGCGCAACCAAACACTGACAAACAGCTAACTCCAGTTCAGCCATGTTATGTCGCGCGTACTGTACAAATTCACCAATTCTCCACTCAACTAAGTCAAATTCACTGGAATCAGAAGTGGCTAACGGATTTCTAAATTAGCTACAGGACATCACTTCCAGGGGCAAGTCATTCTGCTAGATTACCAAATGTCGCCAAACATTGCCAGAACTTCATTAGACGTTAATAATGTATAATGCGGTATGTAGGTATAGCAAGTATGTGGGCCTGTTTTCGAGTTCTTAAAATACGAATGAAATAATAGCCAGCCAAGCAAGCAAGGCATCGGGCTTAAAATTGATCGCGACAAGTCACGTTCGCGCCGTTAAATGCAAGCATCATTCAGGGACAGATATCTATTGCAGTCTTTTAAACCAGACTATATCGTTAGTCGCAGACTCCTCGAAGGGGCTTACACTTATTAATCGAACTGCAAGTTTAAGAAGAGTTTGCCGCGATTAGTAACGTATATGGATGGGTAAGCATTCTAAGCAAAGCACGGAGGGCATGGAAGCGAGAAGAAGCCTCGCTCTGAGGGTAGTGCTGTGGTCGCACCGGACCACAGCCCGTCATCGTTAATATCCTGGATTCCATGGCCAGGACATTGTGGTGGTCCAGGTGTGTTGCCCCTCCATCCAAAGATCCTCCGACCAGGCCAGAGTGTTATGCTTGGTGGGCCACTGCCCCGCGGTTGGTGTCGGGCGGTTGTTGGTGCGTGCGCGATTCAGATGAGACCTAAGTATTCATACAAGTTTCTTATGTAGCGCGATAGATGCCTCTACACCGTGTAGGGTAAAGGAAGGGAAGTGCGGTTTTTAGTCGGTAGGATTTCGATATACTTACCCGGCCGTCTCGCCTCTTTGGATGCATCCTCTATGTTCGCTCGTTCTTTAAGCATACGTTGAACAATATTAAAACAAATGTAAATTATAATAGATAAGTCCTTATAAGCTTTCCGTAGGTACAGTTCACGCCAAACTTATTGTCCGGGTTGAAGTTGGCACGAGCTAACTTTAACCTGGCCGTAAAAATCGGAGAAAGAAGTATATTGGGTTGTAATAAATTAAAACGAAAGCTTAAGTTGTAGGCTGTCGTTTTATATAATTTGAATCCAATATTTTTCTTTCTCCGATTTTTACGGCCGGGTTAAAGTATGCTTGTGCCAACTTCAACCTGGACAATAAGTTTGGCGAGGACTGTACAGATGAGATCATCATGCCTGTAATTCCCGAATATGTAACCGCTCAGGGTACTAATAAAGTAAACACAATAGTAAAACTATTGATTGAGACCATCCCTTGTCTCCGGTCCAACCAATTTGCGCGGGCGGTTCTCTGACCGCTAATGAAATTACATCGGTTTAGTACATATTTGGTTATTCGTAGGCCCAACAATAAAATGGCCGTTGCGAAATATTCATACCTTTAACACACCTACAGTTCGGTTTGACGTCATGATAACAATATGTTTCTTCACAATAGAGCAATTGAGTAGCCGCAGATGAAGAGAGCTAACAATGTGTGTAAAGTGGTTGGCAGTTCACATTTTTGTACACGTCTTATCTAGCAAGAGATTCGCCAAAGAAATATTTTATTAGATGGAAAAATTATAGTCTCCTAACAAACTGTCCAGATTTTTCCTCATCTTTTTAAATAAAATTAACTTATTGTTACATTATTATATAGATACGCCTGTAGTTCTCGAAGGGGCAGAGGTGTATTTATGTACACCCAAAGTTCGCGGGTTCGATTCAGTTATGTAATAGGGGGCAATATAATTTCTTGGCAAGGTAACACTGCTCGCCCTGGAAATCGAACCTAAGACCTCTATTGTAGCAGAACTAGACTTATGTAGGTATAAATTAATAAGGCAGCCCGCAGTTTTAATTTATTAAGATGTATACCTACTTAAACATAATAAATTATATTGTATGTACCTAAGCAAGTTATATTTTGTATGGTAGGTGGCGGTGGAGCACAGCTGGGGGAGACTGAGAACTGCGACGCTGGAGATCTGAAGACATGTGTAGATCTGATCCCACGCAAACAGATCGGCCTGCCCAAGAACAAACAAGAGTTGGACGCACACTGCCAGTAAGTTATCCGAGGACATTTGGATATACAAGGTGTACACGAGGTGTATACGACGTCATAGTCATCATGGAGAACTCACTTCTGTGTGTGGATAGGCTAATATTCAGAGACGACGCTAAGCGTAAAGTAACGCTTCCGTATGTTAAATTTGTATTACAATTTGACATACAGAAGCGTAAGTTTACGCTTAGCGTCGTCTCTGAATATTACCCTTCCTAAAGTGGACCATTGTACGTGTAAGTAAGTGAAATTAGCCTACACTAGTTTACAGAATCAGGTTGAAAAAGGGGAAAGAGAAAAAAAAAATGGATGTGAACGAGCAGCTATTATACTACTAGCAGCCAACCAGTTACTTAAAGATTCTGAACAAGTCCTCCCTACTTTAGGATCCATATCATGCCCCATTTTATCTGAAACAAAACTTTTGTGAATATGTCTGCTACAAAATCCCAGTGGGTGAACCTTTGAAATATTGGTAGAAGTTTCACAATATACAGCGAAAATAAAACACGATCGCTGACGCCACCTTTAAGCCCTAAGACGATATGAAAGAAAAATTCGACATCACAGGCACTGGTATCAAACCTTGCCTGAAATTATATCTTTTGCTAAACTTTGTAACATAAAAGATATTTAGTTAATGCTACATACAATAAAAACTAACTAGATCTACCATAGTTTGAGTTTTGACCCAAAGACATTGCATAGATTCATTGTGACAACAGCCATTTTCCTTCAGATGCTAGATTATAGGCATCCTAGGTTACAATGGCAGTAACTTATTGTAGTAGGTTTGACCTAAAAACCAACCAACGAACAATTCATGCCACTGGTTTCTGACATTTACGCGAATATTGGACATTGAACTACGCCTACCAGCCTACCAGCTTAGTCTGCGCGTGACCATGGACGCTGTAAAGTGTCCGAAACGTCAGGATCTAAATCTAAACTAATATTATAAAGCCGAAGAGTGTTTGTTTGGTTTAACGCGTTAATTTCAGGAACTACGGGTCCGATTTGAAAAATTATTTCACTGCTAGATAGCCCGTTTATCGAGGAAGGCTATTATAGGCTATATATCATCACTTTACGACCAATAGGAGCGGAGTATCAATTAAAAATGTTGCAATAACCGGGGAAAAATTCACCTTCTAAAGTAACGAAGTCGCGGGCAAAAGCTAGTTATATTATAACGCGAAAAAATCCGTAAAAAGTAGTTTTATTTCAATTCATGCCATTGTTAAAAGCCAATTTAAAAAACACCACCATACAATGAATACCTACTCAATTTTAAAAGGCTGCCTGTACGTAATTAATAAAATGGTTTCAAATAATTAATTTTCGGTACCCGTCCAGAATAACGTGGTAAGTATTACTTACACAGGCAGATGGGTTTCTATTAACCTACATCAGAAAAAACCCGACCCTTATTCTAAAGACCCTTTGCACAATGAAATGAAATGAGAGATTTATGGCAAGGTAACGCTGCCCGATTTCAACAATCAAGTAATTCGTACTTGTTCTGATTTATTGTGCGAATTAACAATCAAGTCACCCCAAATCGCTTTGCTATCAAAATAATATTCAATTGTTTCCACGGCAGTTCAATTTATTACGCTCGATTCTTGTTGACTTATTTGGTCAGTTAAATTGACCATTAACGATAGCATTACAATTGTTGTCTAATTAAAATTATTTGCTATTCGAAAATTGGACGTGTAGGTATCGATATACTCAAATAACATCATCTTTCGAATAGGTAGTTGTGTTTTCGCAATTGTGAATTTCGACCCACGTTCGCGTGCTCTTTCGTCCGAACCGACTAATGTTCTTAATGGCTAGAAGAAAGACGAAGCGTGTATGTCGGTTGTATTAATCCGACAACGGGTGCTCACAGGCTATTACGGATCAAGGGATAAGTAACGAGGCGTAAACGCAGCTAGTGTGTACGTGTAGTCCACAGACTACGTAGAATCAATGAAATGAAAATGTCTGCTCCTAGTGTTGTGGGAACTGAAATAATGTAGCCGTTAGCTTTATCTTTGCAAACGTATTACATTATTGTATTGCATTTCATTCTTTCAAAAACATAAAAAAGTACATTTCAGGTTTTACTTTTTATAATTCTCGCATCTATCTATACTGTATTATATTAAAGGAAAAGTTTTCAAGCATACATTCTACTTACTTATATGTCCCTTAGTTAAAAGTTCTAAAACAATATTAACCCAACACATGGCACTTTTGTGAATTGTGAGTTAGAAAGTAAGCCAATTATCTAACCCTCATACGACAGTGAACGACAAAGTTGTAGATTTTCATCAATGTTTTTCTTTTGTTACGTATCTGTTCGTTCTTATGATTCTTGTACTTTTCGATACACGTATAATTATCACAAAACAATCTCTTCTATCTGAAATCTATGGTACTACTACTAGTGTTGATGAATAATCATTCTCGGACTCAATAACATAATATTAAGTAACGCTTTCACTCCAACTCAGAGACGTCACTTAACCTTAATGAATCGTTAACAAACAGTGGCTACTATATCTTGACCTATTTTTCCATATTAGAGTTTGTTATCAGTGTACTAAGATATACTGGGTGTCATTAGCTAATGATTCATTAGGTTTAAGTGACGTTTCTGAGTGCGGCCCTTAGTGTCTTAGTGTTTAAGAACAATAGATTTTTATATTATTCTAGGTCTGCAATTTGTTACTTGACGGAATGTTATTCTCTTTTAGGGCTTACCAAATAGGCATGGTGTGCATGGACGCATGGATCAAGCGTTGTCTACCCACGGACGGACAGAAGTTACTTCAGCAACACATCGGCGGAGCGCGTGCACTTATGCGATTCTTGTGCACAAACGACACAGCTTTGCGAAGAGGTTAGTTACCCTTGTTTGGGCGCGGAAAAACATCATTGTATCCGCCTCCCCAAAGCGGCAGGGAATGTTGGACTCTGACTGACTAAACAAAACCGAACTTGCTATCTGCCTGCGGGAGCCACGGCCATGGAATTCGGGACATATACCGGAATACATCAAAAGTATAAATAAAAATAATATCTTTATCAATAAATTAAAACAATTTCTAATAAATAAAAGCTACTACACTATTGAAGAATTTTTTAGCGATAAATTTAAACAACAGTCTGCGCTAAAAACTACAAATACATACTAAATTAAAAAAAAACAATATAATTTACAATAACATGATACCTACATTTCATTTTAAATTTAACTCTGAATATAATTTAAAGTAATAATAATAACATTCTTAATAAAATTATAAATATATAGTTTATATAATTTATAATCTTAAAAATTTAAAACGTGCAATATATATATATAATAAAAATACATAAACATTATCTAAAACAAATATAGAAATACTTATTATAAAATATATTATACGATACTATTATTACATATTTAAATTATACAATTTAATATAATATATATAGTTCTTATCTTATTTGACAAAGAGCGCCTTCATCCTCTCTCCTATTAAAAATATCTTTGCTATGCCCGACAGGGTCCATAATTGATCCAATGTTAACAAACCTACCAACTAATGTACACATTATGGAATGCAATAAAGTATTGAGTATTGAGTATTGAGACATTCACCAAGATCAGGCTGTCATGGTATTGGTGATAGGTATAACCACCAGACAAATATGTCATTTGTAATATAAAAATTTACACCAATATTTGGTAGATATAAATTGTTCAAGCGGATTGGGCCGATGATGGCCCCGATAATCTGTTATTTGATTAATTTTCCCATTGAGGAATAAACCGTGATTTTTTGTAGCAATATGCAAAATTCGTACAATGCTAATGCAATTGAATCTGTAAACCTGGCGAGTGATTTCCCCTATTTAGAAACTCTAGCCTCTTGGGATCTGCAACGTACCTACACTAAGAACGTAATTGAAAGAGTTTCCTTCCAGACCAAGAAAAAAAGGAAGAAATACTGTGTTTTTCTTTTTTCGGTTATTAATGATATTTTTTTCATAGATACACATTAAAAGGTGATTTGTAGAATACATTACAATATAATAAACGCAGAGTGAATGTGGTGCGTTTGGTGTAAAGATGCGGTTAAAAACAATCGACCGTTTGAAAGACTAAGTATGCTTTATTTTGAAATTGTTCTAAATATACAAAAATGATACAATTCTACTAAAAAATACTCTTCTTGCCGTCCTTACAGTCAAGAGCCTTGTTTTGCCTTTTTTTTAAAGGTTATGGCTCCATCGACGAACATTCGATGATTTTGCCAATGTCAAGGTACGAGATGTTAAAAATGGTCGGTACTCAATAACAGACAGAAACTGTGATGACTATTGATCGGTTCTTTGTAGTGATGTCATCTATTATTTGCCATGCTACAACAAAATAAAACATACCTATAAGACAGTTGTTTTGCCTTGTTTTTTCACACAATAATGTCACAACAAATGGTCGAGCGCTTATAAATTATTTAGTATTTTTAGAAGATAACAAAACAAGGAATCTCGAGCAAAATTGTTAAAACAAAAACAGAGACCGTCCATCACTACAGGGGAAATGGCTTTTAGTAGTTAAACATAAGGTGTAATCTGCAATCAAAAGGGATTACCGTTGTTGACGTTACACTGTATTTTAATTATAAAAGCGACTACCAATCAACAGATAAAATTCTAGGGCGGCGACTGGTAACAATAACGGACTTCAAAAATATAAATAAAAGGTTTATTCATTGCTTAAACGCAAATAACTTCGTTGCTTAACCAGTTTTAAAAATTTTTCCTTTTTATGATCATGATCAGTGTCAGTATTTCTACTGAAGGTACAATTACACTTGATTTTACTTTTTGTTACTTACAGAATTCTTGAAGGAGCAGACGTGTTGGGGTCGAGTTTCGCCCGACTGGACCCGATGTGTCAATGAGTTGCAGGTGGCAGTGCGAGAGAACACGGAACGCGCGCAACAGCTTACGTATTTCAACAGGAACGCCGAACTCTGTTGGTAATTACTTTTCGATATTTCTCGAAATGGAATTCTTAATAATAATATGATTGCCGTCGAACTCGGCTCAAAATAATTTCGGCAACATTCTTTTTCCAAAATAGTCATGAAACATTAAAGTGGTTGAATTCATTTTGGTACATTATTCTTGCCGCGTTTAGTCCCTGGGCACTAAGGCAGATAAACGTCAGCTTATTGCCTATAAAGAAATATATGGATGCTTATACAAAGGTATAGGTTTATGCACGTCTGTTGTGTTATATTTCATTCCTTTTGCAGTAAAGGCGTTAATATTCTCTCGGTTATTTCATTCCTCATTGCTTTTCCCAAGATTGTTGCGTCTTTAACAGCCCAAAGAATTCTTGTATAGGAACGTGGACTGTCGGTCAGCTTAATAGCTTCGTACTTATTATAATAGTATCGTTTATTGTCAAACTTGTAAGCTTATAACAAAAGTCCCAAAGCTTTAGTAAAGTAACTTGAAAGCAATTACATTCAAGTTTAGAACTTTGTAACATTTTATAATCAAGTAGAATCATGGTTTGTTGTCAATATACTTTGTAAACTCGACTCTTCTTACTCGTACACAGGATTGTTATCTAACTGTATTTGTATTGTGCTAAGTTTTAATTAAATACTATCTAGTACATTGTTGCTACAGGAAAAAAGGTGCCCTGTTATTAATTTTGAAGCCATAGAAAACATAATTTTCTTTTTCAGATAAGTCTCATATGTTTGTAATTTTAAAGGCTAAGGGCCACCTTTGGAACAAAATTTGTATGAAATTATCTGCTAAGTAATTTAACGAGAACTTATCAGGGGTTGGTGAAACAGGCCCTTGGCCTAAAGACCCCAGCGGACGACAATGACTATCAAATAAAACCAATATACGACACGTACATATTTTTATTTTTCATTTCCCGTATTTGCATAAGGATAATATTCCTCTCTTATCTCTATACTAAGTTTCCTTTGCGTCAAATATTGTATGAAAGCTTTGATCTACGATTCAAAATTCCAAGGTTGTCACGTTTAGTCCCCTTCAGCTTCCTCCCGAATATCGTGCGTATTGTTTCTGATCTCACTCAAACAGCAGACATAGTGTCGCTTACTCACATCTGTTTGCTAAATTAGTATGAAAACGTATGTTTTCCACATATTAGGTTGACATAGTAGTTTTAGTAATAACAAGCAATTAACACTGCGGTTGGGTCTTGGACAGATTTATTAATGAGGGTCGTCATAGTTATGTCCCTACAAGATGGGTTAAGCTTATCTAAAGCTTCATCGCTGATGTGAATAATTAAGATTTTTAAATATTTTCAGTGCTCGAGACGACTTTATTCAATGCGTGGCGAATGCAGGTCGGTCTTGTTCTGTCGCTGCCGGTACATTGCTCCGTCGTATGGCTTGGGTGCTCGCACAAGACATAGCAGCCTGCAACCAGCAGCCCCGAGCATACTGCGCCGCCCCACCGCCTCCCTTCACAGCGCCCTTGCTCACTGCTATATACGGATTCTTATTTTATCCACCACGCTTTTAATTAAATAGAGTACCTATTTTAATTTTGTACAATTTTGTAAAAATAAATATTTTAATTTAAATTACGCCGCCGTCAGTTGGTCGATTCATTGAAAACAAATAAAAATTTAGTTTTATTTATTTTTCACCGTACATACCTACCTATTTTTATTTTCTCTCAAATATATATTTAAGTGAATTAAAAACTCCCTTCAATAGGAATTCGTTTCATAACCCCTGAAAATTGGGTCAGAAATTTGCATGAAACGGTTATCGTACGTGACATTTTTTACATTCTGTGTCGGAAAATCTTATAACATATAAAATTGATTTGAAAAGAAATCAGGATTCCATCGTACTTGTACATTATGATTGGGATCCTGAAATCAGTATTCTGCCGAATAAAAACTGTCGACAGATCGTGCATTTATTCAATAATAACTCAAGGACAGAATAATTAATGTTATGTTATGTTCCGTGCTTACAAAATTACAAAGCAGTACTTAGGTACTTTGTCATTAAAATAGAAATCCGACGAAACAATTTTATTATAACCACGTAGGCATTCTTTGCAAATATTTTAAGAAAAGCATGATGTTAAAATTCAATTTACTAAACTAATACAAATAGTTCACTTATTCTTTGGCAGAATACGAAAGGTTACAAATGTTTTATCCTACAACTTTCTATAGTTATGTCACTACATTGTTGCAATTGGACTTTAGAAAAAATGTTAAAAAGTAAGTAAATAATAAAGTAATTATAATATCTACTTTAAAAAGAAAAATCAAAGTATTTTCCAAAAAGTACCAAGTCCAAAGTTTGTTAGTCTTTTTAGTAGGTACGAAATTACTATTTATTTCAACCTAGTTTTGAATGTGATTACTAATAGCTTTAAGCGTTTAGTTTTTAGTAGTAATTTAAGCTTTTATAGATTTTGTGAAACATTGTTTGATAAAGCTATATGGTAATTAAGGTAACCAATTAGGTAGGTAACTCAAGTTATAAAAAATGCGTGTTATGTAATTAATTATCAAATTTAAATAAAAAATAAGTAACTCAAGTGAAATTTTATAATGGAGATGATGTAAAGATGTAAATGTTTCATGTTGATTTAATAAATTAATGAAATAATTGAATGTTTGTTTTTCCAATTTCAAACTGTCTTCAGGAACCTGTACTCTGCACAACTAAGTAGTACGTACCATTGCTTTGTCACCAGAGACATTAATGATCATGATGATTTTAACTTTAAAAATGCCACTGTTTAAATTCGTTGTAGTCCTTATTCCTTACTTAATATTATATAAATGCTAAAGTAACTTATGAAAATGAATGAATGAAATTATTAAAATTTGGTACACAGATAGTCTAGACCCTGTAAAAGAATATAGGCTACTTTTTAATGCGAAAAAGCGCGATAAGGGGTTGAAATAGGGGATGGAGGTTAATATAAATATCCAGACCACACGGGCGAAGCCGCTGGCGGAAAGCTTGTGGTAAATAAATTAAATGGAAATAACTATAATGATGAAATTAAATGGAAATAAGAATAATTAAATAAATAAATGGAAATAAGAATAATTAAATGGAAAATAGACTTCAAGTTAAAAAAGATCTAATCAATTACTTATAATGTTCCTGTGGGTGATCGCTGTGACCTTAGACGGTAGACCTTCTCGTATTTTAACATCAGAAAACGTAAAGTAATTATTACATGCCTTAGTAGCTAGTCTGTAGATACGACGTATCCTACGTAGATACCTAGAGACATGTCCAAAACCAAAACATTATGACCTAACTTTCTCCAACACTGAGGACACTAATAAAAGCATGACAAACTAGTAGCCAAACTATTTCAGAGTACATTCATTTAACTAGCTAGTGAAACTAGGGCTAACAACATTTTCTCCTTTCGCTACAACGTAATGACTGGCACGATATCTGATAGATAGATAACATAAATATGCTCGTATCTACATTACATATACATATAATTATGTATAAGTGTGTCGCCTACGCATATTTTGGGGATTCTAGGCTGAAAGTCCGGAAACCAACAAAAACTGTAATAAATCTTTTAGGGTTAATGCGGCTGCATATTTCTATTGTCTGGTTAAAATAGTGACTTTTGTTAAATGATTAACAAAATCTGTACCGTGCTATACTTTGTTATAGACAGACCGAATTGTATGGGATCCAATATAATCAGACAAGAGATCAGCTTGTAGTATATGTATATGTATTGTGCAGCCGCGCGACATGGTCCCCCATTTTGCCCCTGCTCACGAGGCTCAATCATCAAGGAAACTAATACCTACGTTACTATTATAATAAAAAAGGGGAGTTTTGTTTTTTTTACTTTCAGAACTGAACACAAAATAGCCAACTTTGATTATAATTTCGAAATTCTATAAGTAACCGGAGACAAAACTTTATTCCGAACACTGCGTGGACATAATTGCATGCAAAAGCGAGTCGAAAATAAAATACTTAGAACATTATTTGAATTCTACATACGAATGCAGTTGTAAATAGGTGTCTAATGTGGATTTATTGCAGTTGCAATGTAGTCCATCTTACTTTGTACCTTGCTCGTTCCCTGTTTGATCGGCTATTTATGGCTCATTCTAACCCGTTCACAACATAACAGCTGGATTGGTAAGATGTGCAAGTTATAAAAATAATAGCTATGTCGTAGTCAAAACTCATCTTACCAAAAACATTTTAATGTAAAATGTTGCCAAGGCGAAACCATATGGCTTGCACTGCCAAAAAGTTATAACATCTCATGTACAGTCAAGCTCCTGACTCTACACGCCCTAACTCTACAATCCCTTACTTTACAAACTCTACACCTTAGTCAAAATATGTGGCTTTAGTGGTTCTTGTAGCAAGAACTTTAGAAAAGTAATGAATACCTGGTGGATAAATTTTTCGTAGAGAAACGGCCAAGCCATATAATTTTGGTAAACAGATAACCTAACGGTAAGTAATATTTTATTAATTCTCCTGCGTTCAACTTACAAATCTAATGATTAAATGAAAGACATATTTAAATATAGAGCTCCTGATAATTTTAAGTTCAAATAAACGTCACAGTATTAGAATTTAACCAATAAAATCCAAGCCAAGTTAGTTTAAATAACTAACTAAATAGCAACTTACATTTTTATAATATAATGTAAGTAATCATATAATGGGGTAAGAAGGGAAGCGACGGGAATTGTTGAGACAAAATATTAAGACTGCGATATACGCCGTTGACCTTGCTCGAGTGGGCGTTCCCGACGAAAGCACCGCGCGCGCTGCCGCACCCCCTGGCACTGACTACGCGTTGTATTCACACATTGACTGGGCGCCCGACTGCCGTTTAGACTAGGGTTGTCTACATTTTTCGGCCGATTAAATAAATAATTTTAAATATTATAGCTTTTTATACGGAATGATAAAAAGGTTTGTTTGCTTGTTATTATTATCAGTGTTAGTTTTTCAGATAATATATGATATCAATTGACAGTTTAAAGGCATGGCATAAAATGTTTTGGAGTTCTTTAAAAAAACACTTGTATTGAATTTATAATACCTCTACTGATAGAAATGTTTTCGTTGAATAATATTTTTTCTATAAGAAATTTAGATATGATACTGAAGGAACCTTTTGCTTATTATTTATTTATTGCACGGAAAACTTACAGCTAATTAAAAGCTAAGTAGCAGCAACTTGGTCAGCTGATAGCCGATAACAAGTTTTTGCTTATAGATATATTTTGTTTTTTCTAATTATAAAAAACAAAATGTGTAGGCAAAAAACAAGCAAGTACCTACTATTAACAGATTTTGTAATAATAAAATTCTTAATTATTTACTTAAAATTATTTTTTTACGTTTAACTCGCAAATCGCGAGACCTACCCCTCTTGTCGAGTCTTGCCTAAAACTTCAGTTCAGTGCGGGACGAGACACTAAGCTGAATGGACCTGCGACACTTTTCTTTGTAAATCGAAGTACTTACATACTCGTAGTTTCGTAATACTTGCATCGATTTTTAGTAATCATATAATGGGGTTATTTTTGTGTGTCTGTGTACATAATAATATTTAATATTAGCGTGTATTGGTGTACATAAATTATTTAAATATACTTAGTCGTTATTGTAATTGTAATAAAGTAATTCTGTGCGTTATAATTATGTTTATTTATATTATCAAAATGGATGACAAAAGAAAATGTAAAAAACATAATTCGAAATTAAAGACTCAAGAGGACAATACAAAGGGTAAAATGGTAAATGCGTACGTTTCTAATCTATATATTTTTAAGATTTGATAACAATAGGCATAACCCAAATAGCTAACTCATATAGTGTGCGTAGACCATACTTCTTATATTTATACACTTGCCTATAGTTACAGTAAATCTAATTTACCTAGCTATCTGTCAATATTGCCGGAGGCCATAGGTACCGCTGGCATCGCGTGCCCCGTGGAGGTATATTATAATGTATAAAGGATATTTTTTATACAATGCGCAATTTTTTTCAAAATAAATGTCAATTTCATAATCAACACCCCTAGAAACCTCGAAATTGATACCCATGTCATATTAATGAAAAAATAATAATATCCGCCATATTGGATTTCAAAATAAATGGCAATTTTGTAATCAACACGCCAAGAAACCTCGAAATTGATACCTATGTCACAGTTATGAAAAAATAATGTTCGCCATCTTGGATTTCAAAATAAAGGGCAATTTTGTAATTAGCACACCAAGAAACCTCGAAATTGATACCCATGTCACATTTATGAAAAAAAAATGTCCGCCATCTTGGATTTCAAAATAAATGGCAATTTCATAATCAACACCCCAAGAAACCTCGAAATTGATACCCATGTCATATTAATAGAAAAATAATAATGTCCGCCATCTTGAATTTCAAAATAAATGGCAATTTCATAATCAAAACCCCAAGAAACCTCGAAATTGATACCCATGTAATATTAATGAAAAAATTATGATGTCCGCCATCTTGAATTTCAAAATAAATGGCAATTTCATAATCAACACCCCAAGAAACCTCGAAATTGATACCCATGTCATATTAATGAAAAAATAATAATGTCCGCCATCTTGGATTTCAAAATAAATGGCAATTTCGTAATCAACATACCAAGAAACCTCGAAATTGATACCCATGTCACAGTTTTGGAAAAAAAATGTCCGCCATCTTGGATTTCAAAATAAATGTCAATTTCGTAATCAACACCTCAAGAAACCTCGAAATTGATACCCATGTCAATTATGACAAAAAAAATGATGTCCACCATCTTGGATTTAAAAAAAAATGGCAATTTCGTAATCAACACCCCAAAAAACCTCGAAATTGATACCCATATCATTTAATTAAAAAAATAAGTAGGTTCGCCATCTTGAATTTAATTTAAAAATTATTTTACATTATAAAGTTAAAATCAATAGGTACCTATAATTTAAAAAATAATTGCATATTAACACGCAAGGTAACATGGTACTTGAACTTAGTTAAAAATTAAAATAGTATCCCGAGCTGCTAAAATTTTGTTTTGTAGCTAGCACCGTGCTCACCCTATCAAAACATTGTAAGATTTACACACACTGATAAACCCTTTATACTACTACTAATACACAAAAGTATCGAGTGTGTAGCTCCATTTTGCGGAAAAAAGTGGCACAGGTCCGTTCAGCACGGCGCCTCGTCCCGCACTAAAGTATTGGGCGACAGAGGGGCTGCTCAGGGAACTTGCGAGTATCGATTACGTATAAAAATCATATAAAATAATTAAAAAAGTTTTTCAAAAAAGTGAGCCGAGAGTACTCTCGGCATAGTACTATTTAATATTCTGATGGATTAAAAAAAATCCTACAGTTCATAGTTTAAAAGAAAAAAGGTTGTAACGAAGAAAACGGAGGCTACTTTGGTCATTTATTTTTAATACTTCAAATGTTTTTTTTAAAAATCTGGCCCGAGACGCACTTGCTCTGTATCGTGTAGATTAACATATATTTTTTTTGGATTTTTTCCGATAAAGATTGGGGAGAAAAAACGTTTTAATGTACCCCCAAAACGCGCAATCCACGTATGTCGCCGCCTTAACCTCCATTGCATACAGAACTTTATGTTCATCATTATTACGTTAACTTTTATTTACACTAACAGCTTAAAATAGTGTCAGTGGTGATGAGAATTCATCATTTATCATTATTTCATCATTTGTTTCATCTGGTACCAAAGTACCTACCTACTACAAATTCTGACTTGAAAGTGATTCTTTTAGAAGGAATTACTTAAATAAGTAGAAAAACACGAACTCCGTTTATGTGTTACGTTGAGGTAGAAGAAAAACTCAATCGAATGTCAAATTGTCAATCATTGTGATGAATGCTTTACTTCCGATGCGCCCACGTCGCGCTGATGATTGATTCCCCGTGTGACAGATAGACATTTATTTATTGGTGTTTTTGTCTAATTAAATCTGCAACCTGATATCGGAGTTGAGGGGACACACCTTATTCACAAGGCACACAGATGATCCTGAGCGTAAATACTACCGCAGAAAGTTAGTCAGTAGATATGATATTTTACTTCTGCCATAAAACAATAGTTTCAAAATAATTCCCACATTGCCTACTCTTTATCTACCACATAACTTTGTAAACCTTTCTATTCTTCTCGATTAAAACACAGACGGTTTTGTAGTTGGAACAACTGGGACAGTCTTGACAAGTTTGGTCATAATTCACAATCAATTATGTTGTTTTACGATAGATTTATGCAATTAATGAAGTTACTAACGATCAATCAAAACTTCGAAATAACTCATTTGGATTCCCTAATATTATTTGGCTACGAATATAATAAGAACGAAATATTTGAAAATGGTAATTACACGATAATTTTATTGCTCAGAGAATTTAATTTTTATGTTTGGTTTATGCCATTAACAAAATTACCAACGGTCAATCAAAACTTCGACATACCTAATTCATTATTTTGGATCCCATAATATTATTTGGCGACGGTTAAAATAAGATTAAAATGACCGTTTCACGATCATTTTATTACTCGGGGAATTCAATTAGGTATTTGAAAATTGTACGTTAATGATTAGGCGTAGCAAACAGAAAGATAAAATTTGAGAATACCAAAGAACCTGACAATACCGCAGGATGTAGGTTCGAATGTTACTGAAGACCGTATTGTTCTTTTACAAAACTATAACTTTATTCAGTAATTCTAAAAAGATGTGGACTGAATTTCTGACAGATAATTATTTTCAGACAAAAGAGGCATATGAGCCATGGGTTGTTTTGATGTTGACAATTAATAAGATGAATGGAGGTAGCGAAACCCCTTTGTGTTCCAGATATGTGTAATAATTATGTATTTACATTCTACACATTCTTGCACCGGTTGACTCTCACTATCATTAACGCCAGTTATCACTTAGTGCAAGTAATCAAGGATTTCATAATTATGTACAAAGGTAGATACTCTCACAACTTGCTAGCTAGATGTCGAGAAAATGTGGTTGGGCGATGGAACTTAATCGAATCTTGTTGCTTTTTAGGGTCGGTACATATCTGACGGAAAATGCGTCGAGCGTATCATCGACGCACCAACGACGCACCAACGCATCATCGGTTAGGTGTGAAAGGTTGAATGTTTTATCATATATTTGTCTGTTTTGGCGTTACGCGACCGATAAAACGCGACGCATTTTCCGTCAGATATGTACCGACCCTTACTCGGGTTTATTCAAAATATTTCCTTTTTTTTTCTAGGTAGGTATATTGTGTCAAGTTTTCCCAACTAAGTTCAACCTCATCAAGAGCGCCTTTGTTCTAGTTTCAAAAATCCTTTTGACCCTTTGTTTTAAAATACCGACGGCATAATATCAAATTAAATTGTAGAGGTGGTAAAGGTTCGCTATATCAGTAAGGGGTGAAACAGGCCCTTTACCTTTGTTCTAGTTTCTGACACTGACACGTGTACATCAGATAGGTATAGAAATAAAACTACTTTACCAATAATGTTAATGAAATCAAATGAAATGTTAATGGATTGGACAGTGACTACCTTGTTGGTCTAATGGTCGCAAACGTGACTGCTACGTTAGAGGTCCTGGATTCGATTTCCGAGTCGTGCAGTGTTAGTGTTGTTGGGATTTTCTGTGAAATTCCCTGTAGCAGCTCGGAGTCTAGGTTTGTGCCCGGTTAATGGCAATAGGCTCACCCCCTATTGCATAGGACCTAAACATACCGGCGAACTGTTGGTGTACATTAGGACAACTCGGCTTTACCCTTCGGGCAACACATTACATAGTTTTATTTCAATTTATTTTTAAAGGTTGTAAGTAAGAGCACAAACCTTTCTAGTCACATGGTATATTCTGCCTACATAGAACTGCGTGTTAAGATGTCTACACCCACATTTAAAAATAATATTGTATAATAGAAAAAAAAGAAAATTGACAATGAATTCAAAGGAAGTGAGGAGGGTTCGGTATCGAAGTCAATGTATAGAGCAATCATCGTCTTGTACAGCCTCGAATCTCACGTTGATTTAGTTTGAAAGACGCGCCTGTGATATAGGTACACGGATCCTAATATCATACCTTCATTTTCCACTCTTGTTGTTCGTTCAATGACCTAAGAATTTTTTCGTTCGTCTGGGCATGTTGCGGTTGATTTGATAGCAACACTAGACAAGTTGCAATTTCGCGAAGGAAAGAGTGAAAAGCTGTCAAGATAGGGCTTCATAATTCTTAAAAAAAAAAAATTTTCATGTATCTTGTTACGATTTGTTCTGTTTTTTATTGTATCTTATTAGCGGTTTACACAAAAAGATTTTTTTCATGTTTTCCAAAACAGGAACATTTATACCCATATATATATTTGGCCTATTGTGTAATTACAAGTTTTTGGGTTGTTACGGGGCCTGCTATTATAACGAAACGGATTGTTTTCTCAATAATTAGCTTCAACCTCTGTTAGACAAGCATTGTATCTTTTGATATTTTAAGTGGCAGATTTTGTGGGTCGAGGTATCCAAAAATTGATTAGCATAATAACTGTAGGTATAGTCATCGTAATAAGGCTTAAAGTAAGACCAGATAGTCTGAATAACAATATTTTTTACGAAACAACCTTCATCGGATCTCCATAGCCCAGTTCTTTTTTATTGATATTTATTTCTAACGGGCTTTTTAGGCTATTGACTACCACTATGTACATAGTGGTAGATTGACTTACGCTTCTTAATATCCGCAAATAGGATCGATGGCGGAACGTGCTCTCAGAGGCACGAATGTTTTTTTTTAATGGTTACCTATCCAGGCATTCAATGACAGACAGAGTCAAGTGCAGCTTAACCATGCAGATAAGTATCCAACTAATAGGCAGATAATAAGTGCCTTTATTATCCTAATAATGTACTGTTTACACATTGCTTGCTGAAAAAAACATCATTTGATATTAAAGTCTGCAAAAACAGATTTTCCATTACACAATAATTGAATAAAGCTACGATCATATATATACACGATCCAATTTATTCAATATTTATTAATTTATTCAAATTTAGCGAGCAACCCCGTTGCTTTATTAAATTGTGGGTACAATACATTTGTGTGACGTACATTGTAATTTACTTACTTGGGCTTTTAGGCCCCATGTGTGACGTTTACCGAGGCACTTGGCAGCGGTTTGTACTCAAGAATAAGGAATAAAACGACTCTTTATCGTTTCGGGGAATGTGCATCAATAATATAGAAACGCTATAGGTACCTAATCAACTACCTCGTCAGCCTAGTGGACCTAAGCATTATTAAAATAATTAAAATATTTATTGATTTCTTAAAATATTTATTGGTTGACGACGTCTGTGGTCTAGTGGTTCGAGTACCGGACTGCTGATCATGAGGTCGTGGGTTCGATTCCCACAGGACACAAAGATTAAGTGTTTGTGTTTGTCTGGGTGTTTCTTATGTATTATAAGTATGTATTTACAAAAAAAAAGTATATAAGTATTATATCCATTGTCTAGTACCCATAGTACAATAGTTTGGGACTAGATGGTGCTGTGTAAAAATGTCCCAGGATATTTATTTATTTCTATCGGCACCAAAAAGTACAACTAGTAATATCAGAAACCAGTTTAGATAATAACTAAGCTTTCCGCCAGCGGCTTCGCCTGCGTGGTCTGGTTATTTCTTATAAATTAAACCCTATATCACCCGGGGGTATGGTAACTTCTCAACGGTGAAAGAATTTTTCAAATTGGTCTTTTAGTTGTGCCTATTCAATTCAAACAAACAATCAAATCTTTACTCTTTATAATATTAGTATAGATTATATACTTGTAATATACCTACTCCCCTTTTTCTATAGAGGAAAAAATTATATAACAGCCTATTCCAGATTACCTACTCTACGATAAAATGGGGCGCACTTTATACTTCCGCTATAGGATCCCTTCCGAGTACATTAGCAGATAAAGTTTCATGCCGAATTAAAGACGAAACTTACATACCGAACTGTAATAGTTTAGGCTAGTCTAACGACCAAGGACTGAAAATAAGTACAGATTTTTAAATAATGTGCATAAAGAAATGCAAATTATTAAAAAGAACTATTTAATTGCTTGAACGGTGAAAGAAAACATTTAACAAGACAAAGTGAGAGAACCTTAGAGATTTTCTCGAATGTATTTTAAATCTACCATTCCAAATAACTTTAACTTTGATTTATAATTTATTTCTCCTTGTAAGTGATTTGTAATCTTAGAGAAATAAAGAATTTGAACCGTATCTACTAGCCCGCATTTAAGCCAGCATGAAGACCCGTGACCAATTGCCATCTTATCAGAACCTTACAAATTCTTAAAAATTCTTTGCTTTTAGACAAGTTGGTAGGGTTTATTTTTTTTATAACAAATTTTGGTAAAGCAACAGACGTATCCCAGTCCATTTTTTTATTAAAAAACACGATTTCTCAAAAAATGTCCCATGTTTCCAACAACCTAATTGAACTTTTAAGTTTTCTTTACAATTCGTTTTCAATGGTAAATTGCTACATGCTACTACACTTAAAAAGTTTAGCAACTACCTGTCTCCGAGTACCTTTTATAAATTCAGTAACAACAAAGTAAAGCATAAGAACTAGTTAACTAACGTACGCCTGTATTCCCCGAAGGGTTAGGCAGTGTTAGTTCTGGGTAATAGGGGGCGAGCCTGTTGCCGTTTTCCCAAGATCCGAAGCTGCTAATAAAAAAAAACATAGAAAAACGCAATAACGCTTTACTTGCCCAGGGAATCCAGGGAAGCCAGGAAGGTAGATACCATAAACCTCACTCTCAACTCAATAGTCATGTTTGACTTAGTAGACCAATAAGGTCACAGATTAAAAGGTCACCTATCTAACAAAGTAAAAATATCCTAAAAAGCCCTCATTTGTATGCAGTGCATATTGAACTGGAGCGCTAAGTTCAAAAGAGCACATAATTTTTTGGTGTACCTGTATAATTTTTTTTTTTTGTAAATTCATCTATCAGTAATTGGTTTTCGTATCGGTGCCGAAAATAATCGATTTACCATTGTAGGTAGATAATAACGGAATGAAAAGAAAAAAAAACAACAAGAAGGCGTACCTAAACAGTTTTTCTAACTCAATTTCGTGAAATAAACTATAATTAAGTTATAATCTTGGTAAACCTTTCAAAAACAAACCAAAACTTGCTAACAGAAACTAACTTTTAGGTAGGTTGTAAAACTATAGTTTTCTTATTATTAAGGGAGCTGTATTTGACACTAGAATTCGCTTACGATTTTGGTCCTAAAATACTAAAGAGTGATGCAGATTTAAAGGTCATATAAATGTTAATATGAACAAACTCTCAACATATAGCAATGGAGAGAGAGGGCTTGGGAAAAGGGCAGAATTCATTAAGCAGAATTAATTGTGAATCTATCCGATCGATCCTCAGAATTAAAAGGTTTAAAAAGCAGGTTGAGTGTAAGCAGTTTAATCAAAATTAAGTAGGTAAATAAATAATAAAGTAATAATCGGTAATATTTATCAACAAAGGGCCGCCTTAGAAACGTTAATTAACCTTATTGAATCATTACGTTGGGTGAAATGCAAAAAAATGTTTTTTGCATTTTCACTCAATAGTTTCAAAATTATGACGCATGCAATCTAAGCCAAGAATTCAAAGATAAAAGGGTTTATCGTCACATGAGTAGGTACAAAACCTGTTTATTCAGCTATGTTAACACTGATTCGTGCTCTGGTTCAGACCAATTAACTTTACGAACCAAAGGGTTTTCCAAAACCTAAATTAAACATTCTAAAAGCATTCCGATCTCATTCCGCGACCCGTGCCGCATAAACTGATCGCCTAGCGACTGTGCCAATCATATATATCAAATACATTTCTAATATAATTAAATTAGATATAACACGGTAAGTACTGTATTATACATATTATAATGCTCCGGCTCCACCTGCGTTTTAACGCGTTAACTAAAACGTTAATAAGGGCATTGCGCAGATGTGTCCAACATTTTAACGTGTTCATTTTACTGAAATTACGTACTGTTATGAATTGTTATTGTACTGAGTAAACGCTGACATAAACAATTGTATTTTATATAAAACTGTTTTTCTGTAGCTAAGCGTTAGAGTCGTTTACCAACCGTTGTTCAATCCACACATAATTTCACCTATCAATAAATTTAATCTTTCAGCAGTGTAAATTGTGTTTTTTTTAAAAAGACCTGCCTGAAGCGCCATCCTTACAGTACGTAACGTTATTAACGTTAATTAACGCGTAGTTGGACATTAACACTTACGTTAACGTTAACGCAGGTACAGACGCAGCATAAAACAGACTTATTATAAGACAGCTTCATTAATCTAGTGACCGTAAGCGCGACTGATACGCTAGAGGTCTTGGGTTAGTGAATGCTTTACGTTTTCTGACCCAGTCGTTGAACAGTACAGAAATAAAACCGAAAATAAAAAAGTTGCTAGCTGCCGCATGCCATACAAGTACAACTAAACAGTAAACCCGCAGTTTGTGACAAACTGTCTGATTTTAATTTAGATATCTATGAAAAGTTAGTGCCGTGTATCAAATCCGGCGCACCGCGCTGAGCATTCAAGTTTTTTTTATATACAGGGTGTTTGGTAGAACGTTGAACATACGAAAATGGTGGTTAGTTGGGGTCATCTGCTACCCACTTGGCCCAAATTATTTGACCTTGGCCGCACCGTTTTCATTTTTACTTTTTTTAATTTCACAGAAAATTACCAGTTTTTTTTACTTAAAATTCGAATATAATTAGACATTAATACAAAACAACATCCTGCCTGTTTTACCCATCACAAGTAAAGATATTCGAATTTAAATTGATAAAAAACTGATAATTTTCTGTGAAATTAAAAAAAAGTAAAAAAAAAACAGTGCGGCCAAGGTTAAATAAATTGGGCCCAGTGGGTAGCAGATGACCCCAACTAACCACCATTTTCGTATGTTCAACGTTCTACCAAACACCCTGTATTTTACAAAATGTACTTTGTAGTATTTCAAGAACATAATTGTTAAAAAAAATACCTATCACGTTTCTTTAAAGGAGGCAATCGATATCTACATTTCAAACATAACTCTACATCCGGAACTTTGTTTTACAAAATTGAAAGAAACATGTACCTACCGTGTAAATGCGCAATGGTTGTTTAGGTTATTAATTGTGGACTGCGCGACCAAACGGCGACTTTACAATTAATTTGTTAGAAAAAACGATAAAGTTATATGCTAGAATAACTTTTCGTAGGTACCCTAATAGGTTCTAAATAGCTACACAGTTTATGTTAAAATTATGATTAGCTTGTTTTGATATATATTTTCTGACGTCCATCGTGAATTGCAATTGAGAACAGAATGTTGGTTAACAACATTTATAATTATTACGTAAATAAATAAGTAGATAGTATTCATGTAAGTACGTGCAGTATCATGTAGAGTGAAAATTAATAATAAAACTAAAATAGAATATTAAATTAAGGTCTATTTCTACTTTACTGCTATAAACGTGGAGTAATGCCGGTTTTAAACTCTAAGCCAAGTGAAAGAACAAAATGTTCTGTAAGTCAAACACAGGGATTAATGCGACCCTGCACTCACACTTTCATAATTAGAAGTAGGTACCTAGCTAGCTAGTTACTAATGATCCGTCACGTCGGCGGTCACAAAGCTTACAAATAATAAAACGAAGTACCCACACAAAAACATACAGTGCTCGTAAAATATGCTATTTCCAACAGTATGTAACGAGATACGTAAAAGATCCGGTAAAAAAATATCACAGCCCAAAGCTCTTCCAAGATTTTTTCATATTTTATGGCTAGGTAGGTGTACCTACCTACCTACCTACCCAGTTAGCCATAAAATATGAAAAAATCTTATCTCTCAAGATTAAAGAAGTTAAATTCCAACCTACCATTGTGATAAAAAATACCTATAATATAAAATGTTACGGGATACGAAATTCCCAATGCTAAATAGAAAAATGAAATTTAAGATCTAGATACCTACTTAAGTAATAATTATGTTGTACCTACTTAGTACTTACTTGTTGTAGGCAGTCTTAATCATAAAATAGGTAGGTAGTCTAATTAATCCAAATATACGAAATTAAAGTAGTGACAGCACACCTGAAATCGGTATTTCTCCGAATGTTATCAGGTAGCCATTAAAATTATCTGCGACACGCCACCCGCCGCAGCCAGTATGTTTCGGATCAAAAATCTATAACTTTTTTGTTTTAATAAGCTGATGATTTATGGATCAGATTTTACAAAAGAGTATGTTATACAACCTCATTTGAAGCTGATTGAGAGCACTCCCTCATGCGATAATTTAAGACAACATTCTAATAATCCTTATTAAAGAATTCTCGGACCGATAAAATTGATAGGAATTAAAACAGAAATACAAAATTTAATCTAAGTCATGTATTTTTATTTAAAATATTCTAATTCTAGGACCATGGTCTATAAAAACTTATTTTTCCAAACTTTTTGTCACAGACCACGCTGGCCAGTTCGTACTGCAAAAAGGTTTCATGTGTTAAAGGTAGTTTTTCGCAAAGATATTTTGATTCTACATAGGTATAAACTGTAAAAAAAAGATATCAAACAATTAATTTACGTACAATAAATAATTTTATATACATAATTACTCAATAAAAAACATTATCCAGGATCCAACAAATGACCATGATATCCAACAAGAAAAAAAAAACAAAATAAAAAAGACTTCGAAATTTGGGCGCGAAATTGTTTGACTGTTTGTAGTTTTTAGAGGCGTGAATTTTTAATTTTATAGTTACTCTGTTACAATAAAATAAATACTTACCTATTTGAAGATTTCATTGACAAAAATGTATCAACCAGAAGAGCAACAAGTGGAAATATGCTTATTGAAATCCAATTTAGAAGAAATTGAAAATGAATTGGTTGTGCAGGTAAATAAAATATATCCCTAAATTTTATTGAAGTAAAACGACTTTTACTTTATTTGTCTATACCTAAGTAAGTGTTTATTGGGTTTTTGTGTAAGGAGAAACTTTGCAGCCCCAAATATTCTTATTATGCAGCCCTGTTTAACGACATGCTTACAAACTTGGTGTAATGTGGGTGCACATAAATCGTCACGAAAACTTAGGTACCTATTCCCAACGAATACATGTTTATAAAATATATAAGGTTATCTTTCTATCTATATATTATGCTTTCCAAATAAATGAATGAATATTCGGGGAATTTGCTACGTAAGCAGGCTTATTTATGAATGTTCGTTTTGATTAGTTTGATTTTCATTTGTTCTTTAATATCGTATTCGCCTAAACTTTAGGCGAATCAGGTACTGTAAAGTATTAAAACCTGGACAGCCTTTCAAATAATGCATTTAATCCCGTCACACATGTAGCTAGACGCAGAGGTGCAACCACAGCTCGCCAGTATATATAACTTTCATCCAATAATTTTAATTTGAAACTCTTCAGCGCTCAGCATTGCCTGAATTGGATGCAGAGAATGAACAGAAATATCGGGAGACGATGACCGCGTTGCGAGTTACCCGTTCATTGAACACTGAGATTGAACGCCTCAAACTTGAAAATGGTATGGAACTTAAGCTTTTTTCAATAATATCTTTTGAGGCATAACTGCCCCTTTTCGTGAGTTTATAGAATATTTACATCATGCTACGTACGTTACTAGGTTCTCATCTGGTTTATTACCTATTACTTGTGACATTTTTCATAAATCTGCGTAAAGTCGTAAGGGTAGGTATGTAATGATTTCTTGCTGAACACAACAACTTATACTGTCACCATAGTCTTTATTTTCGTAATTATCACCAATCTGATCGTGGTTATTATGTCATACTATTGACAATGTCGCTCACGTTCACATCTAATTTTACTGTAGCGCCTCACAAAAAATGCTTAGCATTACACTGTCAATACTTTAAGAGAGTATATTCAATCAGTAGTGTATTTTGATAGTTTTATTTATATATAATACTTAGTAGGTATAGTTTAAATAAACATACATAGGTTCTATATATCTAATATTTACAATAAAACATTAAATTCTACATTAGGTTAACAATTAAGGTGTACTTCATTTTCGAGACTAAAAACAAATCGTACTCTATTCGGAATGAATAATACCATATCTATCTATCCATCGATTACCTTATATTTGCAAAATACATTAATTTCCATCTCTCTAAGCTCCAGAGCTAGTCTCCTCTGAGATTTCATAAAAAAATTAAAATACAAAATTAAAATATTTATTGCAGTCCGATTAACTGCAAAACGAATGCAGCTGAAGCGACAGAGTGACGATATAACTAGGAATGTTCATCGGGCACGGGAGAATCAAACAGAACTAAATGAATTACTGAAACAAGAAACAAAGGAATCGGAACTGTTAATGTAAGTTGTAAACTGTTTGCTTGAATTTCAGAAAGCAATTTTCGGTTATTTGGACACTGGAGCTAAGGGAAATGAAATAGAATAGCCCCTTTTATTCAAAACAGATAGTCTTAATAATTCAATTTTAAAGATAAGTTTTCTTAAGTACCTGAACCTATAAACCACAATTAATGTGGATATAGTCAATTCGTTAAAAGAATAGTCTCCAAAATAAAAAGATCACTATCCAGTTGGTTAATAAATAGTGATTTGGTAATGGATAACACAATTATTTCAGAACAAATTAAAGCAAACTGTTACTATGCACTTAAAACAGAAAATTCGACCATTTATCTGTTGATATGGTATTCAATTAACAACAGAACAAAAGTCTCGTATAAACTGAATATACACAAGTACGGTTCAGTGGTTTCAAATTAAAGTTACACCTATTCGTGAATTTCATTGTTGCTAATATTTATTTGTTAAAAAAGTAGGTACCTCTCTATATTTTGTGACAAAGACAAAACTACCTATATAAGGCAGACAAATTGATTTAATAAACTAGGCTTTGGCCGCGACTTCGTTCCCGTAGAAGTTGAAATTTTTCCCCCGTTTTTGCAACATTTGTAATTGATACTCTGCTCCTATTTGTCGTAGCGTGATGATATAGACCCTATAGCTTTCCTTGATAAACGGGCTAACTAACACTTAAAGATTTTTTTAAATCGGACTTGCCGTTTCTAAGATTAGCGCGTCCAACCAAACAAACAAACATACAAACTTTTCAGCTTATAATATTAGTATAGATGTAGAGCAATAAAACATGTTAACTAACTAAAACATCTAAACATGACGTCATCGGCCTTGATAACGCATGACTGAAAGTAGGCATAGGTTTATTATTCACTGATAAAGTAGACCGTAAGTAAATGATTGTCGTAGGTATAACATTCTGATGAAACTGGATATGCGACGAAATTCCCAAAATATTGATTTTAATTTATCATCATAAAATTAGATCTGTGATTTCGCTATGTGCCTACAATTACAGGAACATGAGTCGGTTCTACAGTATGGTCCAACAGACATAACCGTTTAACAGAATTTGCAGAACTGCCTAGATTTGTCGGAAAATAGATAAGGTTTACGTATATTTCTTCGGAAATGCCAAATGCAAAGGATTTTCTGCATCAGCTAAAGACTGGTCCAGGACAACGTTGCTCGATATCTTTGCTTACGACTGCAATATCCTGTCGTGTCACCAGAACGCATCGTGCCTTTGTGCGGCTCCTTTTAAATTAGAAGTTTAGTTTATGTATTTTCTCTTCGTAGTATTTGTGGTTAGTTTAGTGCCCGGTCCCGGTGTCTTGTAATTACTGCCTGCCAGAAGAACAAGCCTTGCACCTGCCTGTGTAACAAAAAGAGTATATTTTAGTTACACGTTGTGTAGTTATAACAAGTAACGTACCTTTACTCGTTTTAAATTACAGTTATCAGTATGAAGATACATTGCAAGAAATAGCAGATCGATTCAGACAAACACGCGGATATTACGTGAGTTTATGATTTGATATGTTTTGGAAATTCAAATTATGTTCCAATAAAACCTTTATACAATTCGTATTATTCAGAATGAAGATGAAATTAATACCGAGACTGAAAAGGTTAATGCTACAATTGGACAACTCGAAGAAGAAATGGAGAAGAGGGAAAGTATGGTTGATGAACTAACACGACAGCTTGACCAACTCCAACCAGACCTACCGGATGATCTTCTTACAATAATGTCAGTACATTTCAATTATTCATGCCTCATAATTTATTTTTCTGAAAACGTCTTGGCTAATAAAAGTTTGGCTCATTCAGCAACACCTTGTTTTCCCCAAACTTCGTAAAAGAAAAATTGCTATTTGCTTCACTTTCAAACCTAAAAAGTAAAACGAAACTCACAAAGGGTCGCTTATTTTTCTCATATTTTTTCTTGTGGCCGTCGCTGTTTGGGATTGTCAAATTGTTCTGTAAACTTTGCAAAAGTATTTGTCCTAGTTATCATTCTTTGCGCGTAAATAGAGACAGGTTTGTCGGACCATACCACACTTTTCAAATGAAATAATAATTCGTAATTTCGTGTTTTTGTTGAAGTGGAAAATCTAAGAAACAGTGAAAAACTTGGAATAAAATAACAAAAAATACCGCCATAAAAATAATGTAGGTTGATAATAAAATAAAGAAGCAAAAACCTAATTACCTATACCTTCCATATTTCAGGGGCAAAGAGGAATTAGAAGTGAAGTTAAAAGAGCTTACAGAAAAACACGTGAAATTAGTAGAAAAGCACAATTTACTTTTGAATAAGAACAATAATTAATTTTGATATCCATCTTACAGGTAGTATTTATGGGTATATGAGTCAACTATTTTTTGAATTTTTCCTCGTCTCACTGTTGTAGGTATTTGTCCTATGTAATAAATAGATTAACGCCTGCAATAAAAATAACAATATAAAAAATATGTAATTGCCTTTTTGTGTACAGTGCCTCGACCGTGAGTTTTTCTCACTAAGCTCGCTAGCGACGCCGTAAAATATTTGTATGGAAAACCATCGCAGCGCCTCTAGCGGTTACGTAAGGAACTAAATTCTGCTATGAGATTACAGCGTTTCGATGCGTAAAAAACCTATCGAAAGTCATTCGATAGAACTCATGGTTGACGTACTGTTTACATTATTGATACTCCATATATAAATACAATATATTCACGCCTTTTTCCCCGAAGGGTTAGGCACAAGTGTACTCATATTCACGTCTATGTCTACATCCATTACGTCATGTTTAAATACATACTAATAATAGTAAGAGCAGTTATTTATTGCCATTTTCCGTGCACAAATCGAAACTCCGAGCTGCTAATAAGAATTTTATAGAAAATCCCAATAATACTGTTCGAACTGGGAATCGAGCCTACAAGACCTCAGCGTACCAGTCGCGCTTACGCACACTATACTATCAGGATGATGTAGTTGAATTTTGAGGCCTGTGATCGCAGTGGATGATGATGCAAATCTGTAATAACAGTCTCTATACCTGAGAGATTTAAAATTCATGCATTTTTGAAAACTATTAGATGCCTGTGTAAGTGTGTAGGTATCGCATGACTAGGTACTTATCTACTAGTAATGGCTATGCATACTAGGTATATAAGGCCGCAAAAAAGCGATCATATATAGGTAAGTATCATGTCTATGGTTGTGAACACAAAGTGCAGTGGGCGGCACTCCGTGTCAGCTCAGTTCCTTTGTTGGCTCAAGTCCAGTTGTTAGTAGACCGTCTCCCGTTTCACCACACGCCGGCACCACGTCTTTCATAACTTTGATATATGTCGGTGAACTAGATACAATACTTGTATCTTTGTTCCATACTGAAGATACGCTTTTATTCGTCTTTACAATGGGCATAAATAAGAAACTATACCTACTAGTTTATTCCACACTAAAGAGGGTTTTTATTTTATTTTTCAATGGTTTCAATAGTTGCTTTACATAGCCGAAAATGTTATTGTAACTAAAGAAGGTAGTGCTTCTTTTTAGACTTTCCAAAAGTAAAAGTAAATATTTATAATTTAATATCTAATTGTAGTTTCATAGAAACAATATTTGACTTTGAGGCCGGTCATTGCATCAAATCTTGTGGTCCACAGAGACAGGTCTAAATGAAAGCGCAAGTAGTTTTTTTCCTACTGTTTTTATTGCTAACCATCATGCAATTTTTAATTTTCAAAGTTACGTCTACTTTGCTCTATTTGAATAAGATTTTAGTGAATTCGGTTTCGATATAATTCTATTGCTTACTTTTTTCAGTTTAAATTATTTACGGATCTTCTTACGGAAGCATTGTAAGAAAAATGAAGACAAAAGTTTCGAAACCCATTTATTTAATTAATTAATGAAATAGAAACTGCCTTACAATATTAGTTAATTATAATTTAATGGCCGGGTTTAATGGCTGGTGCCACCGACCCTGGTGACGACGGCTTGTGTTTGTGACTGCGGGCGTTTTGGAACCCTTGCTGGACCGCACCAGCTATTGCTGCGCCCTGAAGGAATTTGCCCTGAAAAAAGTTAACTTATTAATTTAAGAACAACAATAACATGTATTCAAAGTCATTTGATCATTCCTAATAACCATAATGAGATAAATAAGAAACCATAATTATTTTAAACCTCATTCTTTAATATATCTACTTGTTGAGTAGCCTTACAAAATAAATATAAAGATTACAAGAAACATGATGTTAAGATTTTATGCACGTCTATGCCTATGAGCTTGTAATAACTAATCTATAATTTTATTCCAACGCGATGTATAATTGTAGTGCAGTAGCAATTTATTTATAAGACAAGTGTAGATAAATCGATCATTCACAATAGATCTACATACAATGATTACAACGCAATAACATTATACCTCGGGATTTCCTACTGAGTCACTGACTTGTTTACACAAATTTATGATTGTGTTTAAGAATTTAAAAAAAAGTTTTTTTCTATGAAAAGAAAGATTTAACTTACGAAGCCATCCTTGAATCTCTGTGTCCAAGGCTTTGCCGTGGTGGTTGTAACAGTGCCAGCTGGTGAACTAGTCAGTGCGGGTGCACTGGTTGGAATGCACGTAACTACGCATACGTGCGAACATAATGCTATTACAAAAACAATAGCAACTGCGATCTTCATTGTGCAGCCGTGTTTCGCCTCCAAATCACTCCGAGCAATTGGAACGAACAGTAAACCTAACTTAGCTTTTATAAATCCGTTAATACAGGAAAAAGTGGAGAAATACTTTAAGTCAACAAACAAACTTGCCCAGGTTGAGGAAATGTAAACATTAACGCGTGGAACCAAATGTAATAACCCACAGACAAAGCGTGACACATTAGCTTTATAATCGTTTATTTATTAGAAGTCTATCATAACTTGGTAATCCCAAGTCATTACGCTGTAGGTACCTTGACAACATTTTTCTTTAGATCTTTTTCATTCAATTCTTCTTTCGGTTCTTTATTCAGAGTTTTGATATAAGTATGGCAATTCAAATAAAATTAATTACTCAGAGCTTTATAACATATTACATTTTATTTAATAATAATAGTCTGTAAGTACATAAGGAGCAAAATTTTATAACATTCAAAAATAGGTACATCGTAGTCTATTTTTGTAGCGACTGTTACAAAGATAGACTACGATACGATAGACTACGAGTTAATTACAATTGTATGTTATTAAGTTATTGTTATTACATTTATATTCGCTACTTCATGAGTGAATGTAAATACTGTGAACATACGTACATTTTGATTGATGTCTGGGCATTCAACTGGCAGACAAATAGGGGATCAGGGTCATTAACTCCCCGTTTGGCACACACTCAACAGATAAATCAAAATATTAACTTAAAAAGTGAATTTTGTTTTGCTTATTATAAATGAATGCATTTACTTACATACACCATTTATTAAAATTAAAAGGATAATTATTTGAGTATTCTTCTTTAAATCTTATGAATATTCTTGGCTTCGTTACTCTTAAATTCTTAATGCTTCTTCTTATGTTTTGGCTTAAAGAAACTGTAGACATCGTGTGCTGTGCTTGCGAAGTTGACGGCCCGGAATCCTTTGCCCTGAAAACATATTTTTTCATGTCATTGCACTAAAACCCTCTTCTGATGATGATGATGCTAAACCCTCTTCCTCTCTCCTAATTTTGCTGTGCCCGACAGGGTCCATAATGATCTAAGTTATCTATAGTCCACCTTTATAAAACATTATGGAATGCAATAATGTATTGGTATTGAGTATTGAAAACTTAAAAGTATAAATATAAGCGAATGGTGTTTAGATATAAATATATACCATCACGACTGTATTTCCCGTAAGGTAAGGCAGAGGTGTATAGCTGCACACTACACAGTATACTATACCACACCCACTGTTCTCGGAATGTTATTTAGATTCCAAGTAATAGGTGACGTGCCTATTGCCACAAATAGGTACTCCTAAAACTTCGAGATGCTGCTGGAAATTTCATGAAAAAACCCAAATAACACTACTGCTCGACCCGGGAACACGGCTTCATTAGTCAAGCAGTAGTAAGCGCGATTGCTACGCTAGAGATCCTTTGTCCATTATAATTATTTCAATAATTATAATTTTTGTTTACCGCGTGCCATAAGCATAAGTTACGTTAGGTCTTGTTTTTGTAAAATCATGGAATTTGTTTAAACAGATTTACTTAAGAGATAAACTACACTCATAAAACATTATTTGTGGTATATAATATAAAGGCTGGTACTTACAACGGCTCTTCCCGCATTTTTGATCGCCTTCACTGGTATTTTCCCTGGAGCTGCCTCAGAGGGTATTAAAAGCGCCATCACAACAATGAACACCACAAAAACTTTTGCATAATTCATTTTTAGCTGAATTTTAACCAAATCCGCGTTAAGCCGGTATATTGCAGACTAAATACTTAGCTAAGAAGTACTGATTTATGCCGCAAAATAATATAGACCCAGGTTTTTATACACAAAGATAAAGTGACTTCGGGACTTCACTATTTCCCTGCACGGTACACGTCAAAATCATCCACACGCATACAGGTGGTTTCATCAATATAAGTTATAATTTTATGTAAGTATTATATTATACCCTTATTTTAGTTATTTAAACTAACTAAATTAATGATGATGATTATATAAGCCGAAAATTATGAAAAAATTTCGTAGGTACAACTTATTCGATACAACACAAAAAACAACTCGAAAAATGTATAATATTGAACTTTTGGCAGGTTCATTTTTTTACAGTTTAAATTTAAAAAAATATTTTCCTAAGATATGGGTGGCTGAGGGTGGCTGAAACTGTTAAAAATTACATTAAAATACCGAAAAAAATCTTGCCGATTCAATTTATGAACCATAAAGTACCTCTGTAATCACAATGGACCGCTACAGTAGGTATATTGACTGTAGTTTCAGTAGTAGGTATACACACGGATGGTGCGGAGACTATTGCACTATTGTGTCGGGGATTATGAAAGATTATAAAAAAGATTCCTAGAGTGGGTTTTCAAAAGTTTTTAGAGTTTCATGTCTAAAATTCACAACGAGGTGACACGGTTTCTTTTGGAACAACGTTATTTGTTTCAAAAAGTTTAAGAATTCCTTAGCAAACTCATAGGTACATATTTACATACGCCCTGTATATGTGTTATGAGAAATCACGACATTTTCTGTGAATTGCGCATCTCAGTATCGATTGCGTCATGTAATGTTCGTCTGATAACTATAATTAAGTATGTGTTTATAATACCATAACATATCAATTAACAGCATTATGATAACAGATACAGTTTTTAGGTGTAGGTATCTGAGTTGCATAATTGATAACATAGGTACGTATTTTTAGTTTTTATCTCGGCCACCTTAAATCATAGATGTATAATATTTTTAATATAAGTACTTTTTAATTCGTTTTTATTTTTAAATTAATAAAAAATTCAAAGAGTGTCTAGTATCTAAAATGAACAGAGGAAGCAGGCTTAAATCCTGTGAAGAGCCTGACGTGGTTTTTTTATCCATAGACAACTAATAATTTTAATGAAGGAAAAAATCGACTGGCGCTCAGTCTTGCAGTTGCAGTTTCAGCAGTTGAAAATGCTTAAAACATACAAAAAGATCATAGACAACTAATTCAAATAAAATGATTTCAGTCATGAAGCAGCAACAGAACAGCTGTCTAACCCGCGTTCGTCTACTTACGCCATTTTTTTCTACACGGAATATTATGGATGCCACCTGTCGGACTTCTCTTGCCCATATTATGTCCAGGTCGTAATATGGGCCATACATGGTATCAGTAACATTCACTACGACCATGACGGAGTTTTCTAAACCCTGCAAGATATCGAAATAGGTCATACTTATACGAAAATTTTTTTGAGCAGTTTCGAAGCCTATTCGAGACAAACTATAAGACAGACAGAAAAAAAACCGGCATATAACCAGTCCTTATAGTCGTTTCCTCAGCAAACCTTTCCAGTCCTTTATTCAGCAGTGGACTGGATGATGACTAAATACTGCACAACTAAACTTTACAAAAGGATCCTAGTCAGAACTAGGTTACCCTAAGGTACAAATTGTTATAATTATATCCTACTTCGTCTTGGACAACGTACGAAAGTCTAGCAAATTAATTACAAGCCAAATGTCTTACTTACGGAAAATTATGCCATTTCTGATCTGGGTATCCGATAATAACGTCAGGACCACTCAATATCATAATAATTGACAGGGTATCAGTTTCATAGCTTAGTGTGTTGTTATCGTTTTATCTTTTCCGCCTTCAGTCGTTCTGTAATAATAACACATATACGGATAATTGAAGACAGTTTTCTGAAAAAGAAAATGGTTAGATACTAACTGCCTCATCAGGTCGAACAGTGTTACTGAATTTTATTATGTAGTAGTAGCTCGGAGTTTGGATTTACAGGAGATTACAGGCCTAATGGTATTTTCAATTTTATTATTGTTATCCAACGAATCAAGGTATCAACCAATTTACCAGACACAACTGTGAATAGTTCCGAGCAAGCCATCGTCTTAATGCAATTGAAGCTCAAATCATTTGGCCATAAGCATAATTACTATTATAGCTTAATCAAATCAGGGTCGCCCGTTACATTGTTTCGAAATCAGCGCAGTTGCCATAGTTGAATATTCGACGACTATTCAATATTCAGCGCTTTACAGAGCGCTGCCAAAGGACAAAGTGGGGATACTTAGTCAGCTAACTGTCATGTCTGTGGTTTGGTAAATGGTGCCTCTCTAGATACCAAACCACAGACACAGCATTGGAATACAGCTGCGGTCACTGCGCATCGATCCTCTAATCACTGACGCTCTTTGTGCGATGTAGTAGTTTAAAAACCTATAAACCAAATAATAACAATGTAACAATGGAAATTAAAGGCCAATAAGGGTCTTCAATTCATATTCATAATATTCTATACAGCAGAACAGATTAATTTACATTAGACAGTAGGTACATAGTTTATTATCGTGTTATTATGGTGCGTCAGAATGGTAGCAAGTGGAAATCTAGTCTCTGACTACCACAATGGGAAACGTGGCGTGTATGTAGGTATTAATTTTCCAGAATACTGCTAGAAAAACGTGGATTGAAATAAAATAGTAATTCACTTGTTCAGCCTTTTTATACGCTATAGAAGATACTTAATAATAGTCCAGCCGTGTCTTGTCAATATTAGATAGTAGACTTGAATTTCCTTGTAGGTAATAATTAGTTGTGTTATTATCAATCAATTGATTTATAAAGTAATTGCAAACTTATGCATTTGCAACAAAAAATATAGTTATTCTGTATATACTGGAAATCCCGATCTTGCGCAATAGATACTAGTGTGCACTTACTTTAGAGTACCGCAAAAAATTTACGGTTCAGTATTTCAATGAAAAGCTCGACTACCTACCTACACATTGTAAAAAAAAACTGTCTATCTGGCAAAATTCTTTGTCTGCGATGCATTTATTGCGAGGGTCAGAAATGATCTGCCACATAATTTCTGATAATGTGCAGCAACTTGGAATGCCATGTTTTGTGGCGGGAAGTTTGCAAGAAATACCTAGTGATTCTTATTTGTTTTGGTCCAGAAAAACATTGACATTTCTAAAATAATGTTACCTACATTTTTTTAAAGAACTTTTGTCTGCAAAGCCTTTGTAATACTTACACCGATCACGCTATTTTTTGTGAATGTATTGGTAAAAGGATTTCAGAAAAGTGATGGAAATTAGTAAAAACCAAAATAACTAATACAGGGATTCTCCAACGGCACGATTCTAGTCGTCCCTATTCACCTTAATTGTGTACGTGACCTGCCTAATATTTTTCCTTACACGTTCTGATGTTTTCGTTACGTCATCACTCATTATCCATAATTTGCAGTTCCAAGAGCATCGAAATCAAATAAATAGATCTTACATCTTATGAAAAATATCACTTGTGCCATCTGCCTCAGCACTTCAGGTTATTTGTTCTAAAATTGTGTAAACAACAAAGCATCAATATGAAATTCATGGCTTTCTTCATGGTGGTTCTGGCCGCGTTGGCGATGCTGTTCAGCACGACTGAAGCCAACCCTAAAGTGAAAGCTTCATCGGTTGCAGTAAGTAGTACCCATACTGTTTAAACAACTGTTGTATTTGGGCCAATTATTTGGTTCTCCCTTCCGCCTGTTTCCCATGTTTCAGAAACAGTTTATAATTCATCAGTATAATACAGTAGTATATAAGGAAAAGGTGCTGACTGATCTGATATAGAATGCACAGCTCAAAGCACTGAACGGATTAGGCTGAAATTTGTCAAACAGGTTATGAGGTAGGCTAAGAGAGGAATTTTTGAAATTCCCACGGAATTGGAAAAAATAAAAATGAGCGCAGGTTACTTCGCGGGGAACGGCTAGTTACCTAACAGTACCCTTATAACCAGTTATGAAATGCGAGTCAAATACTTAATTCCACAGCTTTATTTTTTTCTCTCTAAATTAGCATAATTCATTATTTGCTGGCAACTATCTCCCATAAATCGAAACATATAAGGGCATCTTATATGTTCTCATCTACTCACTCACAGCTTACATACCATACCACTATCACTATAATTACCAATAATAGATAGAATACCTGCTACTTTTTATGGATGACTGGCTGTCAACAAGTCTTCTTGCTCCTCGCATGCGTCTCCAATTAGGTTGTCAACATTGTAAGCCCCGAATTGATATTAAATTATTACAATGTTACTTACGTAAAACGCTACAGACACTGAAGATTTATATACAGTCCGTATCACCACTCACTTATCTAACTAAGCGCCTTTTAAGTGGAAAATCCTCATAGTCCGCGCCGTCCACGCGTCATAATCATACTGACTAAAATCCGCATTTCTTTATCCCTACCCTATGGTGGAGGGCACGGGAGTGCGGTGAGAGGTCATCCTCTCACCGCAACGTCAGCCTTATCAACTCCTAATCATTACCTATTTTCTGATTTTCAGAAGAATGGTCTTCGAGCTGTCAACGCGGCGGGCACTGCCCACGACGCCTACGAGGCTCTCAAACATAAGAACCAGCAGGGATAGACTAGACTTCCTGCCTGATGGGTTGATGACGCTTCGACACATCATGGCTTGTTCTATTGATTCAGTGGCTTGTCTCTATTATTTTTATGTATGTATTGTGTTGAAATATAAATGATCAGATAAAGATTTTTTTATTTATAGCGCTATAATACGTCGCCTTTAGAATTGAAAGTTGTTACCTGTTTTCATTGTGGCTGCTAGAAGGATATTAATCCTTACAGAATACCACAGAAAGTTTAATGACAAAAATATTTAGATGAATCTATCGTATCGTCGTCGGAAAACCAATTAGCACGTGGCAACTACGATAATAATTACTAATCGAAGAAATCGTTACACTAATTGCATTAATGGTGTTAATTCGAATCTGAATTAGGTAAATTTATTTTTGACAGGCCTAATGGGGTTTTTACTACATAATGTAAGTCAAATGAGCAGAGGCGAGAACTAGTAAGAATCCAAATTAGTATAAAAGATTCGACCAGAACTAACGGTGACAACATTTTCGTGTAACAACTCAAAGAATACACCACTACCTAAACTAAATTAAATAATAATATATCAATTAGACATGCATTTCCTCAAAGTGTTTCTCTTCGTGTTTGTGGCTCTGACCATGATACTACACGTGCAAGCTGAACCAAGAATAAAAATTGGAACGATCAAGAAAGCCGGGAAAGTTCTGGTATGTATATTAAAGAGATGTTTGGTCAGCCAAGAAATTGGGTTACCATTACTATGAATTTCATTTCTACCTCATTAAATAAGTTTAAGGGCCGGTTTCACAGCATACATATTATAAGTTCCCGTTAAATTACTTGACAGATCATTTCACACAAATTTTGTGGCATTTTGTATTTATCCTGCGATTAGCAGTGAGGAAACGGGCCCTAAGAAACTTTTCCTCACACTAAACCTTAATTACGTTATCTACTTGTCTTAGGATATTATCAACATCTGCCTATCCTGGTAAGCGCGACTACTACGATTGAGGGCTTGGTTTCGATTTCCAGGTCGAGCAGTTTTAAGGTTTTTTTTTATGAAATTCTCATTAGCAGCGGAAAATAAAACTCGTTCCCCGAGCTAGAATGTTAAAGTAAATAAGTAATATTAACTACAGAACATATTTCAAATGTAATTACTATGAAGTTATAAAGTCAACATCGTAATGTTAGTAGAACGCAATCTACGCCATAACGAATTCCCAAATGGATCCCGCCTTTGCTCGATTTAATTTAACGCTATTCGCATTACCTATGATCTAATGCAAACTTGCAAACGTATCTGCCGGCGTATATTATCTAGCTACGCCTGCCCCGTAACAGACACGTAAAAAATTTAAAGAATCCCCGGCACATTTGCGAAAAATTCTTTAAATCCTCCCCTCTTAGCCCAAAGCAAAGCAAGAGCAAGAAGCAAAATTCCAACAATATGCAAAGCACAACATGTTCCTGGAAGTCGAGAATTTTCAGACGTACATTTTCCGATACTATCACAATTTGTAAGCGTAATCTTCCCATTTTTTTAAATGTGAAGCTTATTTCATGATTTCTTCGCAGAGAAGGGGCTTCGGTGTTCTTGGAGCAATCGGCACAGCCCATGACGTATACGAACAAGTACATGGACAGAATTGAATAGGCGCAGTGGTCTCAAAAGAACCATAAATTTGAAGAGAATGCAGATATTGGTTTATTTATAAAATTAATAAATGGTAAATTATTGTGATTTTGTTTAATTAATAAATGTTGAATTCTATTAATTAATATCCTTTTGATTATAATTCGCGACTCTTGCAGCACTGGAAAACGTGAAGATAAGGTTGGTTTAATTTCTAGGTTACCTAAACAAACATTTAATTCATTTATTGTTATGGTACTCCAACGACTTATTCACTAATACATAGGCACATAGCATTAAAAACAGTAAAGTGAAGACGAGATGAAATTGTCAATTACAGGAGAACACAGCAATTACATACAGGTTTAGAAGTTAATCGTAGTTTATCTTAGTAAATAGGTACTCCTTCTATCTAGCAGTCCAGACTACAAAAAATATATAAGAAAACATATGTAGCTTTATAAATAAAAAAACTAATATACTTACTAAAGAGTCCCAGATCGCACTGTAAGGTGCTTTTGACCTTTTTGTTGCCATAGCCTTAGAAGGTATAAACTACTTAATCACGAAATAGGGGTGAGTAAAAGGATTACACTACCTTTTTTGTTGGACAAAATCTTTTATTTTGGATAGCTACGGAGAAATTCCGCTGTATCACTACCGTACCTAAGTACGTGACGGAGGCGGTATAAACGGCATGAGCCGCGGACCAAGAACCAAGAACCAAGAATACTCTCTCGGTTCTATGAGATTGGTGTAAAACTAGATAAACACGAGTAGCGTCGCGGGGAACAGGTAAGTTCAATGTAGTTCCCTTCCACAGCTACGTTGGGCAAACGAAGCGACACTTCATTGTTAGTAACCTGCAGGAAAAATCCAAAGAAATAAATGTGTATTCATGATATATTATCATGAATGAATAAATGTCTATTCATGATATAATATCATGAATACACATTTATTACTTTGGATTTTTGTCTTTCGTCTTGATTTTTGTCTACCTGTACAATTGGATAAGGTAACATTTTATAATCGTATTTTTTTGGTAAACGTAAGAAACCCTTTTTAATACAAGATATAAAATTATATTTGACTAGCTTTCTGCCAGCGGCTTTGTTTGCGTGGTCAGGGTATTTCTTATAACTTTCATCCCCTATTTCAAACCATTACAGCCCTTTTTCGCATTAAAAGGTAGCCTATGTCCTTTCTCAGGCTCTAGACGTGTAGGAAAATTCATTTAATTCGGCCCAGTAGTTTTGGCGTGAAAGCGCGACAGACAGACAGACAGAGTTACTTTCCTACTGAACCTGAAAAAAGCGTTGCGCCGCCTATTGACGCCAGCCAAGCCACACTCGTAACACACTGGTAGGAGGTAATTTTATTGTTATTATTTAGCCATTATCATCCCACTGCAGAGCAAAGGTATAAACGGCAGGGAGGAGGTAATAATTTCACTTATAATAGTATATTGATCTACCTAAATCCGTTGGACTCAAGAGGAATACATACTTTATTATACATAAGTACGTATTAGTTCAAGCGAGTTCTTTTTATAAATAAATAAGTAGGAATAACTTTTACGTTGACACACTAGTCCTTTCTGTCTCATATACTATTCCCACCCATTAAACATGTCTTCCGACAGCTGTTAGGTACAAATGTAAGTTATTTTCCAAAACCCTCCTAGGAATACCTAGTGGTAGGTACCTAATAGAAATTCATGAAAACAGCACATTGGGATATTTTCTACCTCCATCTGAAAATATTAAGTATTCAGGGAACTTCGATAATGCCTTAAAACATTGCCCGAGTTACCGGGTTTGTTTTCTTTGCAAAACATCCCTTCTTCAGAAAAACAGTACTATAGATATACATTACCTACAAATAAATTGAACCTCTTCTATCGTACAACATTTTATACAGAACCTAAGTAATGTTTGTGTCTTTTATTTAAGCGACTTTGATTTTACTCAAACACAACACTTATTAGATAGCAGCAAGCAAAACTTCAGTGTTATACTAACATAATAATAATATACATATTTAGAAGTACGCTTCGTAAAATACTTCGCCTTTGAAAAATGCATAGTGTGCAAACTTTACAGTTCACAAACAAACCCTGATTCAAATTACAAACTCAGTTATACCGGACTTTTCTCTCGGTAAATTTCCCAGAACGTTCTCAATACAGCTACATGTTGTATACCTAAACGAAAATAGTTTTATTGTATTGAGTAATTATCAATAAGAAAATGTAGCTCTTATGATAACCTTAGGGTAGAGAAAACAAATTGCTATAAATGAAACGTACATTATTCTTGAAGTAAAGTTTTTATTATAATAAGATGACGATGTTATAATAATGATGATGCTAACAGTAATGCTTTCTTCATGATGCATTATTTCGAAATAAAATAAATACTTTTTTAATAATACTGCGGCGGCTATTTGTAGTAGGTATTGTCTAGTTATTGTGCGTTTGTTGGTAAATCTCGTGACCCGTTCCAATGGCGCCGATCACACCGATCCCGTGTTTCTGAAACAATCATTGTGAACATAAAATATGATTGACGCTGCACGTATACCCGTCACCTGGGCAGGATGGCCAGGGTGTAAATAGAGAAAACAAAAAACTTCCCACTTCTTTTTGCGTGAAGATACGGAGAAAACGGGTTCTTCCAGATTTGAGACCGAGGTAGATCGATTTTTCGCCCCTCATGACTACTCAATACTGGAATAGTAATAATCATCGACTACTTTTATAAGTATTGCGGACAAACATTATAGAAGTTGAAAAAATTATTCAAAGCAATGATTGTAACACTAATGCATTGAGGAGAATATCTTCCATTGTTTTTGACCATTGTTTTTGACACCGGCTTTACATCGAATAAAGTTCATATAAATTACAAATAGAAAATCAGCAATTATAGACCGAGGGTACCTAAGTACTATGTATCAAAAAATAGTAATTAAGTCACTAGTAATTAAGTCTACTACTTACAATAATTTTGCCGCCCTTTCTGATAGCACTGCCGATGCCCTTAGGGTTGGCGCTAGCTCCACCCATCAGCGCTAAGACAGCCATCACCAGCATCAGAAGACCGAAGAATTTCATGTTGATTAATTTGTTTAGACAAACGGTTGCTTAACGAAGGAACAGCAAGCTTCAAGTGATGATTTATTCCTAATTCTTAGTCCCTTTATATGGCATACATGTTTATTGAAGAAGACATCAGTTGTGACGCTTGACGACAGGGTTTTTTGTGTTACTCATCGTATTGATGAGTTTGAGAGCAAAGGTTTGACGAAAATGTTCGGACAAGGATAATAGGTAGTCATAGTCAAGCATAGGCACAATAGATACAAACCCGGTTACTAAGCCAATTCCCAAGTCACGTTTTTGGGTTTTACCACTAGGATACCTCAGTACCTACTTGAATTTTGGATTTGTGCTCGGTTAACGGCAATAGGACCGCCCATTATAACAGTGGATCTAAACATACATAACACATCTGTTTCACCTTTCTGGGAAAACTAGTTATCCTAAAATCTACCTAGAACTGAACAGAAAACACCTAACGTAACCTAACCTTCTGGCATCATCTTCCTAGCCATAGAGGATGTTGATGTGGTCAACCATCCGCAGAGTGACCGTGGCAAGCGTAGCTTAACCTTGCAAGATGGTTAATCAGCGTAGTTACAAGTAAGCCAGAAGCCCCTAATACCCTAACCTTCTGGCGTGATATTATATGACATACATATTTCGTTGTTTTACCGAATTTTTAATCACCATTATCTATGCACACATGCCAGTCTTACTTTTCCAGTATAAGCTGACCTCTCAATGTACTAAAAGCCTATGCGATGTGAGGTCAGCCTATTCCAGCAATGTACAGAACGGGGAGCAGCCGGTTTACGCGATTCATATCATTATATTATATTCATCAAAAGTGGGCATTTCAACCCTAGAACTAATAAGCCAGGAGGCTAAATAGGTCTGAGAAGTAAGTAAGTAATTAGGTAAGTTTTAGAACTTTCCTCATTTCACATCTTGTTGGTTTATACTCCTGTGTAGTCACTGAAATCATTTGTCATGTCTTAATTGTAACGCGAAACGTAAAACGGCCTCATTAGCCTAAGTGCGCTTGAGTTCCTGTGTTCGATTCCCAAGCCGGACAGTGTTATTGGATTTTTCAATGGAATTCTCTGTAGCAGAGTCTGAAGTTGGGCGCGGCACATATCACATAAAAACATACAAGGACATACAAATACCGAGCTTCTTATGTCGTTTGATTTTCTATAAAAAAAACTGCGGGTAAACACGTTTGTGGTAGGTATATTATAAGTTATTCACATAATACAGTGTGATGTAACCTTCATTTATAATTTGTGTTATATACCTATTCACCTAATTTATCTCGGCGTCCGCGCCGGCGCTTGTAACCCGTGATAAAATGTAATGAACTGTTAAGGAAAACGGAAATTAACAATGCAATACTTCCAAATAGTTACTGTTGATAAGACCATTCAAACCACTACACTGACGCAGGCGCAGACCGCTTGATTTTCTGCGTCATAATGTCACGAGGAGTATGATTTTCTTATCAATTTTTTTTGTTATGTTACAATTTTTGCCGTTTGAATCCGTCTTGTAACAAACGTTGGAGGTTTTAATTAAGTTTTAAAAGACCTTCAAAGTATCATCACTAAAGGATTGACTAACTTCGAGAAGAGTTCTAAGGACAGACTGACCTAGAATATTTAGGATCCCGACAAGAAGTTTTAGAAAATGATCGGGGTTTCTTAAGAAAAAATAAAGAGACAAACTGTGTCATGGTTACAAATTAGAGGAAATAGGACAAAATGTAAATAATTATTCACTAGATAATTTATTGTTTAATTAATAAATTTATTAATTACAACTTATAACGAAAATTATGTTAAATCAAGTTAATGTGCCAAAGCTTTCAATATAAGTAATAAGTTGTTGACTCTGTGAGCTCAAGTCAATTTTGGGATTCTGATAACAAAGTTGAGATACCAAAGTTTTCAGGCAGAGTGGAGGGCATTTCACGATATTTTTTATATCTTTATTAAGAAACGAATGATTACCTAAATGTAATGTACAAAACTGATCGGTAAAGCGAAAAACTGCCCTGATTACTAATCCTAATTATTACAGGCAGTGCTAGGTACAGCTGGATACAGCTACAAGAGGTACTAGATTGCTACATTTAATTATTGATAATAATAGGCTTATTCACTGATTATTTTTTAACGCTTTAAAAAACAGTAGACCATAAATAAAGCCCGAAAAGTAAAAATATTAAAATCAGTAAGGAAATAATAAGCATTTTAATTTTGTATTAGAAAGCGCAGCGCAATATACTTGCTTATGACATCACAACCAAGTACGCCATACAAATTAGTCTCGTATTGCGGGGAAGGGACAGAGCATTCTCTCACCATCCTCACCAACTGTTTCAACCAATCCGCTTATATCTTAGAACTTTATAACTCGATTTTAATATTTTTTCCAGTATTGGAATTGTATTTTTGTTTTTAATAGGTCTCCACACGTGTCCAATACCCTCAAATAAATTATTTATTAGCTTTGTTGCTTTTTAAGCATTGCGACTTTTATTAACGTTGTTGCTAATAAAACCTGTCTGAACTCGTGAATTGACGTATGTCGATAAGCAGGAAACCACTGAAAGTAGCAGAAGAACTATATCTGTCAGTAGCAAGCTTTGTTGAAGTATCTTGATCATTCTTCTCACATTTGGAGTAAGGAATGAGGGTGCTTATGACAAATTCTACAAATTAATGTTGATGTTTTAACAATTATTACCATGATCACTTACATAATAGTCCTCTAAAATTATTCAAACTATAAAATAAAATTAAGTTCCTATTTGTATAAAACAATGGTCCAAAGAACTATTATAATTTGAAAGGAATAATTTACAAAACCTAACACATTGTTCATTTTGACGTAGTTTTTAATAATAATACGGAAAAGATAAGGGTTTCAATTATTTTGTTTAAAAACCGTTGTTAGTGTAATTGTAGTCACAGTCGGCTTCGACCATTCGCTGAGCTCAAGATATTCATAGAGAAGCAGTATCCTACTCGTTCTCATCACACAATGAGGCTGACGGCTCTGTTCGTGATGCTGATGGCGGCGCTCGCGCTGTTCGCCGGCGCCGGAGACGCCGCGCCGCGACCTGACCCTAAGGTCAACTGGAAGGCTCTCTTCAAAGCTGGGAAAACGCTGGTCAGTAATTTCTTATGACTACTTTATAACACTTTTCATCCCGTCATGCGTATGCGGTGTTTGGGATCCGTAAAACTACATAAGTACATTCCATCACGCATGTATTCCTCTTAAGAATGGTTAAGCAGAAAAGCTAGTAACAGTTAGTATACTAAGACGTTAAATAGTAAGGCAGTTTAATTAAAAATGCATTTCGTGGTCATGATTCCACGACGTGCAAGCCAGACATTGAATAAAAATTGGGGCGAAATTCTGGTGTGTATCTAATTAGATTATTATCATACGAAAGAGACTGTACCTCACAACACAGGGCATCCTAGTGTGAAGTTCAGTGCTATTGTTATTATGTAAGCTCTCTTTGTAAGAAATCCTCAAATAAACATATTATTATTATTATTATTATACATCATGCATTCATCTAGATATCCCCAACCCTGTAGGAATTTCCCAAAATACTTAGTCGATGCCTATAGACTCTAGAGAGCCTAATTTCAACTTTCGAGGCCTTATAGTTTCTAAAATTGCATGATTAATCAGTGAGTGAGTGATATTTCTCTTTCATGTAGCTTGTACTTTAGCATTATGATTAACTTTTACTATGGGATCAACCCAAAATCACGAAAATAACATCGGCTATTCCGTACAATGATCTCGAAATATTGTATGGAACAGCTCCTTTTTTCTTGATGATGAAGATGATATTGTTTTCAGAAAAAGGGTTTGGGTGTTCTCGGAGCCGTTGGAACAGTCCACGAAATGTACAAGCATCTGCGCCACCGTGGACGGCACTGACAGAAATGTAGAATAAGCAAAGCACGTCTAGTAATTGTATTATAACAAAACGGTCTATCTCACAAAATAATTGCACTGTGATAAAATAAAAAAATATTTTGATTTACATTATTATTTTTTCATTTTTGTGACGCCCATCTTTCCTTATAGGCACACGTGTAGTTGATGTAAAGTTCTCGCCATATTTATTGTCCGGACAAAAAGTTTGGCGAAAATTACTGTATAGTGTACACACAGAGTTCCCGGATATTTTTAAGTTCCATTTAATAGCAGCTTGTTGCCATAAAACGGGCTACAAAATGTCCCCAATAACACTTTGTACAACCTCACGCCTCTTTGCAATTTTAGTGAATACAACTTAATGGAAATTCAATGTTTGATTAGGTCTGTGTTAAGAACATCACTACGCACGGACGACTGCGGAGGGAGCTGCGGGGTGCCGGGGAGAGAGGAGGAAAAGCCAGCGCGCGCCGGATACCGGATGACATTGACAGCTGCTGACATTTGACAAGCACTGCAACATACGTAGTATAGTATAGTCTGTGACATCGTCCATCGTACCCGGGACGTCATTCTCAGCAGCCGCAGTTGCGAGCACAGGACAAAAGCAGTTCTATTCTTAAGTCTCATCTTATGTTGTATTCGCATATTGTTTAACCGTGTAATTTTATAATCGCAATACAGTCTACAATGATTACCGGTGTTTTATTATCCTTTTATCCTAGCTAGTACCACCTGTAGGATAAACCCATCTTTCTAGTCATTTTAGGGTTCTGTACCCGAAGGGATCCAACAGGATCCCTACTGTCCGTTTGGCCGTCCATCTGAATCCGTCTGACTGTCAGTGGGCTGTATCTCATGAACAGCAACAGGTGGAGAGTTAAAATGTATCTATTTCTAGTGCCACTCGACAAATTTTATTGATAATAATTAAAAATGGTACGTGATCTTATATTTTTTTATTTACTTATTTATATACTTTTTATTGTACACCAAAACAATAACAAAGACAGGACATACATTTTAAAAATACGTATACAAAGGGCGGCCTTAACGCGCCTTTATGTGCGGGTCTGACTCGCACTTGACCGGTTCTGTCTTATAAATAAAATATTAAAGTGTTTACTTCGTTACAAGAAACTTGGTGTATTAGATCAAAGATTGTTTATAGAAGAAGTATATAATTTACACATAAAATTTTCTCTTTTGAAGTAGATAAGTTGTGGTATAGCACACTCAGTGGATACTACGTAAGTAACTTGTAGCCGCGGGCATTTGCTTCCCCTCAACCTCCTTTGAGAAACAATACGCTACTTGCGAAGGTACTTTAAACAGGTACCGAAGATTCCTTTTATAAAAAATCTTCAGTAACAATATCATACAAACCTTCACTGTATGCCCGAAGCGGTGTACTGGTGCACACCTACAGTTCGCCCGTATGTCAGTTTGGGCCCCATGTCTGCTGATGCAAATCCAAATTGCTAATGAGAATTTCACACTATAAATAAAAAAAAAAACTACTCACTTTGGGAATCGAACCCAAGACCTTTATCGTAAACCGCTTGCCTGCGCTGTGATAGTCGTAATCTAAAATTACATTCAACAAGATTTCAAGCATGCAATATTCTCATGTTTTCATTTTCTAGCGACTAAGCATATTCATAAAAGTCTTTCATTTTGAACTATATTGGCTCTGCAAGCAATACCCAGCATCTTCCTTTCAAACTTTTTATAAGTATTACCTATTACCTACATTCATATCAGCGCCAGAGGATTACTACTAACTTTGTACTTAGTAAAGACCTGACGTACGTTAGTGCTTGACGAGAGTATGCAATGTAGTTTATTGTGCCTGAACAGCTGCTTATCAACTATTGTTAGATCCGATACTACAACAGAATGGGTGGTGTAGAATATTCTCTGTTCTTAAACATTTCTCTGTTCTTTCTCTTAAACATTGCCATGCCGCCGCTACATCTGTATTCCCCGAAAGGTTAGGCAGAGGCGTACTAATATAGCGAGCCTAGGGGCCTAGACAAATTTCATTTTGACATTCGAATCGACAAACAAAATTTATGGAAATGACACAAGCTTTCGACAAATCGGGCTGTCACTAATGTCATTTACTTACATACATTTTGTTTATATTTGTTTGTCGATTCGAATGTCAAATTGCAACTTGTCTAGCCCCCCTAGTCACAGAATAGATACTAGTCCTTTTTTTTTGGTGTGCGGATAATCCTCATGGATTCCCGACAACATGTCGGAATCATACTGACTAAAGACGCTTACGGCCACTAGAATAACAAGGCAATTGTCAATTATCTTGTCATTCTACTAAGGTACTTGTAGTGGGGTTATTGAGTTGCAATTTGACATTCGAATCGACAAACTAATAGAAAGAAAATGTATGGAAATGACATTAGTGACAGCCCGATTTGTCGAAAGCTTGTGTTATTTCCATACATTTTTTTATAATCTTACAGGCCAAGACCAGCTAGCTTAATTAAGTATCTATTTTGCAAATAATAGATAAGTTAGGTAGGTACCTATTCTATGAATGCCTAAGATTAAGAAAAACATTGTTCAGAAATGTATTCTGAGCACGTGCTAGCTTAAGTTAAGACAGAACAGAATAGATAGTGTCACGCAATCTTATTATTACACGTGTGCTACACTTATAATTTGACAAGATAAATGAGAAACATCTAAAGCACATTCTCATGTAGATATATTTTTATAAACACTACCTTTAGATTCATGAAACCTTTTTTGCAGTATAGAAAATAAATCCTCTTTAGTACTTACCTACATCTGTATTGGAGAGGCCGGCGGTTACGTAATATGTCGGACGTTGCAAGTGTATTAAATGCAATATTCAAAGTCTTTGGTCGGACGTTACGTGATTTATATAGATTGTAACACACCAATAATGATAGCAGTCGCTAGCTGTTAAAATTTGAAAATCCTACTATTGTACTTCCTGTTATAAATGCATGTGTGAAGTTTGTGAGGATGTATGTATGGGTGGTTGGATGATTGTTACTCTTTTACGCAAAAACTACTGAATGGATTAAGATGAAACTTTACAGCACAATAACATAGAAGATATATTTATGTCATCATCAAAGACATTACAACTTTTGGTCAATGGTATAGTCAGAGGATTTTTTACACATAATAATCTCTTGGTTTATAACATAAATTGTTTATTTAGGTCAATGACAAATAATTAGCTGAGCTATTAAATAATAACATATCACTACGAATACAACAAAACAATGATTATAATTATTATTATGATGTAAGTACATCTAACCCTGTTGTCCGTTTTTGCCCCTCACTTGATTTACTATCTCGTGTGTAGTCAATATAGCACCACCTGCACTCACGATTTTCTTCTGTAATGAACGAGAAAAACACATTACTAATATAAAAAAACGATCAGTTTTCAAAAGAAAGAATTCTCTGTTTCATTTTCATTTCAAGTTTTTCATCTTTGTCAGTAGGTCATCGTGGTCATCACACTCAATCCACCAGTAGCATGAGATCCTATGTCCGATTCCCAGTTTGAAAAATGTTATCTGTTGCTTCCATTGCAGGAAATCATTTTGTTCGGTTAATGGCAATAGGCTCACCCTTATTAAATGTGATACAAACTTTTGATGTACAACATTAGGTACATCGCTATTGTTGATTTATAACCGTTGGCGAAAAATTGATGCGTTAAAAATGTTATGAAGTAGTCTAAAGAATGTACTAACCAGTGTCTTCCCAGTTTTGGCGAGAGCCTTCCAGTTGACCTTAGGGTCAGGTCGCGGCGCGGCGTCTCCGGCGCCGGCGAACAGCGTGAGCGCCGCCATCAGCATCACGAACAGAGCCGTCAGCCTCATTGTGTGACGAGAACGAGTAGGATACTGTTTCTCTATGAATACCTTGAGCTCAGCGAAAGGACGAGACCGACTGTGACTACAACTACACTAACTACGGTTTATAAACACAATAATTTAGGCCGTGTTTTCCCTGCCCATATTAAGGACTACGTCATGGGATTAGCTACATGAAGAATGTTATTTAATTAATTAGACATACCAGATTAGTTTCCTCTCTTGTCATAGGCTTAGGCCATAATCATTTAAGGAAGTCAATAGGTAGGTAATTATAACATTATGTCAGACTGTATTTATGTGCACATTAAGTAGGTACTCAAGAACGGGCGGGAAAAAAATAGGTAAATATATTCAGAGACGGAGCTTAGCGTAAACTTAGGCTTCCGCGTCTCAAATTGAAGGACAAATTTGACAAACGGAAGTGTTACTTTATGCTTAGCATCGTCTCTGAATATTAATGGTTACAGTTTTCAGATATTTCTGAAAAAATCGGAAAATGTTTTCTGTCTGTCTGTATTCCTCCCAATTTCATGACTAAAATTCGTAATTTGAACATTGTTCATGAATTCAACAATTCGTAAGTTGCTTGACCTGGGAATCAAACCCAAGACCTCTGGCGTAGCAGTAGCGTTTATATGGTCTGATTATTATACTATACTACCATAATGTATATAGAAACATTTGAAAAATTAAAAAAACCGGTCTTACTGAGAAGAGCCGGCAAGATACTCCAAACACTCCTTTTAAAAAATCGTGGTTACATAAAATGATAGTGGTGTTTATCAATTTTAAATTTTGGAATAGTCGTTGAGAATATTATCCATTCGGTACCTATATACCTAATGAAATAGGCATATATTGCTATAGCTAGTAAGAGCTGACCAGCCGCGACAGATAGCACCCGTTCACGAGCATGACGTGTGTATCGGCGTCGTTCTACTCAACTATATTGTATATTGTTCAAGTTTTGTAATGACGTATCGGGATTTAGGTAAACGTGAAGCAACCTACGTCACGTATTATATTTTCATCTTCTGAATAACAATTTACTTAGGTAGGAACTGTAAGAGATATATACAATTACTTACATTACACACCAGCCTAAAGATGACGTGCTAACAAATTCCCATGGTAATTTGAACATTGTTTATAAATTCAACAACAAATCATTATGTGGTACAATGTTAGAGTGTCAATTTTGGAAAAAAATAATATAAGGTTATACATTCTCATACTAAAGCTATGGATTCATAATTTCATACGAACCATAGAGTCGAATAAAAATTATACTTAAAAATCAACTGTAGAAGTGGAATCAATTTCAGATATTCATCATCATCATCATCATCATCATCCTCCTGCCCTTATCCCTATTCAATTGGGGTCGGCGCAGTATGTCTTTTTCTTCCATACATCTCTATTAGCCGTCATCTCATCATCTCATCAATTTCAGATATTAATAATGATTAATTGTTAAAAATCACACATAATACCTCTCTCTTTCTAACAACCTAAATTGAATAAGTAATAGGTATTATTGTAAAACGTGAAGATCTGATCTAAGGGTAGATACGTTTCACCACCTCTGGATCGCCAACCGCCGGATAAATGCAAAATATAAATGTGAATGGGAATGGAACAAAAGGAGGAGGTGGTGAAACAGGCCCTAAGTAATCTTAGGCTAATATTCAGAGACGAAGCTAAGCGTAAACTTACGCTTAAGTATGTAGCATTTTGGAGTTAGTTATCCTGCTAGCTTCGGTCTAAAAAGAGCGCTTAGATTTTTATGCTCTTTGCACTTTGGAATTTACGTATCACAGGATGATACAGGGGTGCTTCGCGGGGTTCGTGCCCGCGGACTGTCAATATACTGAATTCGTTTGTTATGCACAGCTAGACTGGGGCCTTAATGTGTGTTTAACACTTTAGGTGTCCCACTAGTAGATCGGACTGTTGGTCTCCGCTCAGAATGAGACGGGTTAGGACTACGAGGTACGAGTACGAGGTCGTGGGTTTGAATAATATGTATCTTTTAACAAAAAAAGATTATATGATTATTATATCCATTGTCTAGTACCCACAGTACAGTACAAGCTCTGCTTAGTTTGGAACTTGATGGTGCTGTTTAAAATGTCCAAAAATATTTATTTATTATTATTATTTATTATGTCTACCACGCTACCTAGTACGAGTTAGCAAACTTCACACAACGTCGAGAAAATTTCTCAAGCCTCACGACGGTTTTCTTTATCGTTATAAGCGAGTGATAATTTTATTAATTTATTAATGCACACATGTATACAAAAAGTCAGAGGCACATGCCTTGGATTCGAACTCGAGATTTACAACTTATCTAGTCATCTAGTGGTCATATATTTACCTATGCTATCACTGCTTCTGTCTCTACGTCCCACCTAATTTTCCAACTATAATTCCACACAAAAAAGCACTCTTAATTTTCCGATATTTTTTCGAGTTTTTGAGCAATTTTAGCATTTTTTCTTTCCCGGAAAACTTCTACCTATATTACGAACATATTTTTCACGCCGTTCATAAGTGATGAGTTTACGTAGAGCAGCATAAATTTTAATTTATACAGATAAATACCACATAGTTCTTTATAATAGTTATTAAGGAAACTAATCTGGTAACGATGTAGAATTAATAGGTACATTCTTCATGTAGCTAATCCCATGACGTAGTTCTTAATATTAACAGGGAAAGAGTGATTCAATTATTGTGTTTATAAACCGTAGTTAGTTTCATTGTAATCACAGTCGGCTTCGACCTTTCGCTGAGCTCAAGGTTTTCATAGAGAAGCAGTATCCTACTCGTTCTCGTCACACAATGAGGCTGACGGCTCTGTTCGTGATGCTGATGGCGGCGCTCGCGCTGTTCGCCGGCGCAGGAGACGCCGCGCCGCGTCCTGACCCTAAGGTCAACTGGAAGGGTCTCGCAAAAGCTGGGAAGACACTGGTAAGTACTTCCTTTAGACTACTTCATTACATTTTTAAGGCTCCATTTCTAAGCAGAACTACATACATACTGTTACGCCTCTATTCAGCCAATGGTTAGGCAGCGACGAACAAAAGAATTTCCTAATGGAAACATCAGATTAGGTTTTGTTAGAACCGAGAATCTGACCCAAGATATCATGCTACTGAGCGTGCAAGATGACCTTACTGACAAAGATGAAAAATTATAATATTTTCTTTTGAAAGCTGATCGATGTTTTTATTTAATATTTTTTTCTCGTTCTTTACAGAAGAAAATCGTGAGTGCAGGTGGTGCTATATTGACTACACACGAGTTAGTAAATCAAGTGAGGGGCAAAAATGGACAACAGGGTTAGATGTACTTACATCATAGAATAAATAATGGTTTTGTTGTATTCATAGTATTAAGTAATTATTTAAGTTGTTTGTTATTGTATTAAATAAATTATTTATTTGATAAACCAAGAGATATCATGTTTTCAAATTACTCTGACCTCTGACTATGCCTATGTCAAAAAATGTATTAGAGTATTCACAGTCGCAATATCATAATGGAATGAAAACTGTAATGAGAGAATGAAAGAACTGTCCAGTAGCCTCTGGTTGAGTCTGGTGCTCTCTGTCCTAGACACACAGATCAGTTTCTACTGAAAAGATAGACTGAGTGGTATTACCAAAATTTGAGACTTTGATAAACTTTAAATTCATATTTTCTTGTCAATGTCGCAGGGGGTTTGATCCGTATGAACATAAGCTATTTTAATGAGGAAAAAATCGTCTGGCGGGCAGGATTCGAACCTGCGTCTTCTGGTTCGGTACACCAGACGCTCAGACCGCTGAGCTACCGCGAGCCCCGCTCGCCAATCGAAATCTTCCTTTACATTCTAAGCTTACGTCTTAAGGTGACGTAGAACTTTTATATATAACTAGCTTCCCGCCAGCGGCTTCGCCCGCGTGGTCTTATAATTTTTTCCCCCGTTTTTGCATAATTTTTCATTACTACTCCGCTCCTATTATATATCATCACGCTACGACTAATAGGAGCGGAGTAGCCGCTCCTATTAGTCGTAGCGTGATGATATATAGCCTATGTTACTCGGGGATAATGTAGCTTTCCAAAGGTGAAAGAATTTTTGAAATCGGTCCAGTAGTTTCGGAGCCTATTCATTACAAACAAACAAACAAACAAATCTTTCCTCTTTATATATTAGTATAGACTAGTATAGACTAGCTTCCCGCCAGCGGCTTCGCCCGCGTGGTCTTATAATTTTTTCCCCGTTTTTGCTACATTTTTCATTACTACTCCGCTCCTATTAGTCGTAGCGTGATGATATATAGCCTATGTTACTCGGGGATAACGTAGCTTTCCAAAGGTGAAAGAATTTTTGAAATCGGTCCGGTAGTTTCGGAGCCTATTCATTACAAACAAACAAACAAATCTTTCTTCTTTATAATATTAGTATAGATTTCGGCAAGCTGTGCTGGCGCTGCCGCTGCGCCCACGGAGAACCTCAACCTCCACCAACTAACGTGGCAATGCTGTCAGTCTTCAGGTGGAAGAGTATTTTGATGGGTTGTATTCCTCATCAACCCATACACTGTCCCACTGCTAGGCACGAATCACCTCTCAGTATGAGAGGGATAAGGTCATAAGTCCACCACGCTAGCCTAATGCGGGTTGGCAGACTTCATATGCCGTCGAGAATCTCCCAGGCATGCAGGTTTCCTCACAATATTTTTCCTATACCGTTAAATCGAGTGATAATTTCGCACATGATTTCGAAAAGTCAGATGGGTGTACCTTGGATTTGAACTCGGAATCTTTGACTTGGTAGTCCAGTGGTCTTCCCCTAGGCTATCACGGCTTCATGGGTGTATTAACTCATTTATATTTTGTGCATTATAATAAAAAAGTTCATTCAAACCATATTAAAGTTAGTAAAAAATATAAATTACTAGGAATGGAATGGATAATATTGGCGAGTAAAAATTAATAAGTGAATCAATTTTATTATTATTTAATTTTATTCAATTTTATTATGTGGGTTTAATGTTGTTTTCAATTCAATTCTTTGGTGTTGTTTTTGTCCTCTATTAATGTTTAGTTTAAACTGGGCCTGCAGTTTGAGCTTGTCATGCTCACTTCAATGTCCTGCTGATGGTGGCGTTGTGTGTCGGGTCGTTTTATTCCCTACAACATGGTTGAGTCAAACGGCGCCGATACACACGTCATACTCGTAAACGGGTGCTGTCTGTCGGGGCTAGTCAGCTATCACTGCCTATGGCCATCTTTTTAATTTTAATCATAATACTCTTTGAATCACACACATCAAACTTCACTATCCTCAAAACCATTCACAGCAAAATTGTTACGATGAATTTAAATGTAAATGTGAGTACTGTGTAGGCTAGTTTAAACGCGTTCCATATTTCAACGAATTCTGACTGTTTTGGGTATTTCATATGACCTACGCAAATGTCTTGCTGATCTGGTGTCGTCGTGCGACGGGTCGTTGAGCCCCCTAATAATGGCTGAGCTACACGATGACTGTTGCATGCGTGCCGTCAGTTAGGACTGGTCAACTCAAAACTGTTTGCCCTACATTGTTTAACTCGCATATCCGATATATACTACGTTTGTCTGGACTTTAAAAGAGACCATGATTCTCTGAGTTTGTTTCGGCGTTTCTTCTCAGAGGTCGTCAGTTTGGAAATGCCGGCGACCATTAAAAAAAAAATGACTTGTTAAAGTGTCTTTAAAGGATCTACTTACAGAAATAAATATCATTTAATTTCATCATCATTTCATTTCATGTGTTCAAAAATGCAATTTTATTATAATATAATTTTAGTTATTTATTATTTAAAAAAACCCAATGCAAATTTTAGGCGTTCGAGTTGAAAACCGTATCTCATATTCAACATACAGTTACCATTTTTTCTTTAAAGAAAATATATACTTAAGTGTATAATAGGAGACGCAAATATTGTAGTACAAAACATTACAGTATTTACAGAAAAAAAAATAGATCTCATTTCTAATTTTGGTGGCATATCCAGAATCTGTTTTTCTATCAATTGCCGCAGCTTAAGTAAAATTTAACATGTTAACATAATTTAAAAAGATATATACGTATCTATTATTAAATTAATTATCAGGCACTAAAATGGTAAAGGAAAACCACTTTATTTACAACAGTAACTCTTTAGCATGTTTATAAATTATTATTTATCATTTTCCTCCTACCCTTTTTTGAGTAGGTAGGACAGGTCGTAAATATCGGTCTCGTACCGACTAAATATGATCTAATAAATTATCTTCGATTCATAATTTGTGCGATGTGTTAATTTTTATGAATGTTGAATTCTTTAGTTATTCATTTTTTTTTGTATTTTTACATTGCTCCCTTGGAAAATGGGTAGGCCTTTAGTATGGGACGCGACGTGCGTCGACACTCTTGCGCCACCCCATCTTCCAAGCACGGCGGGCTGTGCTGGCGCTGCTGCTGCAGCTGCGGAGACCAACAAACGGCGAAAATATAACAATCTTAGAAATTGTTATATTTTTTAACCGTTTGGGGTTGAAACGGGGGGCCATGGGGTCCGAGTGCTCATTCACTTTTTAAGGGCATTGCCAAACGCCTTTTCGAAGCTTCCCGGGACCCAAAGGCTGGCCTTTATTTTGGTCAGAGAATCAGCATTGCCATACAACGTGGCAATGCAGCCAGCCTTCTGGGTACCCTTCCAGCTGATGGTGATGCGGAAGAGTTTTTTGATGCTTTGCTAGTTTTGATAGTTATTTTATTGCTTTGATAGTTTTTTTATTATTATTTTATTTTAGTTATATTTAGGAATAGATTTTTAATTTAGTACTAAGATACATTGTAATATATAGTTTTATTATTAATTTATTTTTAATTTATTACTAACACGAGTTCAGTGTCTTTTATATGTAAAAATATAAATTTATAAATAAAAAAAAATCGATTTTTTTATATCTATATAAGCGTGTTATTGAAGAATTTAATTAATTATTAGGCGTTTAAACGGTAAAGGAAAACCGCTTAAACGGATAACTTATCAATTTTTTACTGCCGCGGTTTCGATCTTAATCGAGGACGAAGATTTGGTTTAGATTTTGGCTGAAAATCCTGTTTTGGTCGGACACATATACAATAAGCATTTACAATTTTGTCTAAAGAAGGTTCGATTTTGGTTTCTATAATACTGTTTAGGTTGGATACAAAAAAATTGTCTTGGAAACAAAATATATAGAAATGACATAAGCTTTCGACATATCGGGCTGTCTGTCGGCTGTCCCTAATGTCATCTCCCTACATTTTCTTTCTATTCGTGTCGATCAAAACTATAGATTGCAACTTCTAGGTAGAGCGGCTTTTTCGAGAGAATAAACACATTACACACAGTAGGTGACCGAATATAGGCTGATGATTAATAATGCACCTGAAATGGATTTACCCAAATGCACGAATTAAGTCCCAATTTTACCTCTTTACGTTTGTCCTATCTGGATTTAAACGTGAGACGTGACCTTATGTCACGTATTACATTTTCAGTTTGAGACAAATAACCAAGACAAATGTAGGTAACCTAAGTATGTATTTAAATTGTAATTAAAGTATATAATAATTGTATCCATTGTCTAGTACCCATAGAGAAGCTCTGCTTAGCTTGGGACTAGATGGTGCTGTGTGAAAAAGTCCCAGGATATATAAAAAAAGTAAACACTTAGGTAGGTAGGTACTGTAAGAGATAAACCATTACTTACACATCTTGTGATGACATGCTGTCAAACTCCCATGGTAATTTGAACATAGTTCAAAAATTGATTTTTGGAAACTTTGATTCTTATAATAAAACTATGGATTCACACGAACCATGGGGCTAATAATCAATTATTTCTTTCTAAGAAGAAAGAAATCAATTTAAGATAACTAATTATGTTGATTTGGTTACAAATATCAAAAGTATACGAGTATCTTCTTAGCAAAATGTCTATGGCCTGTTTTAACGCCTCCTGATAAGTTCCTGTTAAATTACTTGGCAGATGTATGACAGGGCGGCGGTTAGCAGCTATCCAAAGGTGGTACAACAGGCCCTAGGTATTTTAGTTTAATCAAACATCCTGCTCAACAAAACAAACAAAATTTATCATTATTACGAACATTATCTTTTTGTATTTTTTTTAAGCAATTTCCATGCTGAGAAAACAAGTTATTACCCGACTGCCGAAGGAGGAGGGTTATGTGTTTAACGCGTATGTATGTATGTATGTATGTATGTCCGTTCCTATGTCCGGTCGTAACTACTCAACGGCTCAACCGATTTAGATAAATGACACCTCATTAGATTCGTCTTGATGGCACGACTGTCACTGGGTACATGAAATTTAAAAAAATCAATATGGCGGATTTTATACGCTTTAATGTGCGAACTGATTTTGAAAATGATCTTGAGTTGTATCATTTTATATTTTAAATCATCATTTAGGATCTATCTAGTGATTCTATGATGATTTATAAACTAAAAAGAAGGAAATAAAATCGATTATTAAAAGAAACAAAAAACCCGACTGCGTAAAAACTACTAACTAAAAATCTAAAAACAAGCTCTGTGATGTTGGAAAATGTATTGCAGGCGGGACAAGCTGTTCGTTCATAAACAAAATTGTTTCTTTGCTTGTCCCGCCTGCAATACATTTTCCAACATCACAGAGCTTGTTTTTAGATTTTTAGTTAGTAGTTTTTACGCAGTCGGGTTTTTTGTTTCTTTTAATAATTTTTAATGAAGGAAACAATTGGCTGGCGAGCAGGATTCGAACCTGCGTCTTCTGGTCTTCGCCAGCCGATTTTTATTATTACAAATTATTACGAACATTTTATTCCCGCCATTCTCAAGTAATGTGCTTACTGAAAAAGAAAGAAAGAAAGCAATTTTTTTTATTGATTTTCACAAGACATTACATAAAACAGAGACAAATTTTACACAGAAATAGCTATGTACAATCTGACACATAATTTTATTAAGCAAACTAATCAGGTAATTATTTAATTAAGTTAATAATAAACTACTTACTCATCCCGTGACGGAGTCCTTAATATAGTTAAGGATAAAAGGGATTCAATTATAGTGTATATATATACTATATAAACCGTTGTTAGCATAGTTGTAATTTACAGTCCGTTTCGACCTTTAGCTGAGCTCAAGGTATTTATAGAGAAGCAGTATCTTACTCGTTCTCGTCACACAATGAGACTGACGGCTCTGTTCGTGGTGCTGATAGCGGCGCTCGCGCTGTTCGCCGGCGCCGGGGACACTGCGCCTGCGCCGGGGCCAGCTAGGATCAACTTGGGACCTCTCATCAAAGCCGGGAACGCACTGGTTAGTACTTAATTTCTTTAGACTACTTCATAACATTTTTAAGGCATCCATTTCTTTAGAAACCAATAATATTTAAAAAACATGTAAGTATTTCTCTAGTTTCTGCCTACCCCTGTGGAAAAAAGGCGTGAATGTATGGTATGATAAAATCCATGTTTTGTTTGAAATGGGACCAGGACCTCACGCTCACGTAGGTCTTGATTGCGAGTAAAATTTAAAACTTTGATGTGAAATGTCGATTACTTTTGAAAACTGATCGAATGTTTTATTGATTATTATTTTCTCGTTCTTTACAGAAAGAAATCGTGAATACAGGTGGAGTGATATTAACTGCGCGCCAGATAATCAATGAAGCTAAGGCCAACAAAGGAAAACAGGGTTAGATGTACTGACATGAGTAGAATAATAGTAATAAATCTATAAAAAATATATAATAATTAACTTAGTTTGTCCCGCTGAGGGGCAAAGACAGAAAATAGAGATGTGTGGAAAAGGGCTAGTCTTTACGATCACGTCAAGCTCGTCTATTCATCTGCATTAAAAATGCTACATATTTGTTGCACTAAATAAATATTTTTTTAAACAGATTCATGTGTTCAAAATCTTTTGACTACACCTATTAACTTTGACTATTCAGTGACAAATTTTTATTACAACCTGTAATTAAAAATTTGGAATTGTTTCACTACCTCTAGATAGAAGAAAGAAATTAAGATAGATAGAAATTTTCAAGTCACCGTATTATATTAGAACCGCATTTGAAGGTTTCTAATCTTTAGAGAGGTCATGCACTTTTAAGACACGGCCTCATAGAGACTAAGCTAGACTAGACTAGACTGGAACATAATATTCACGATAAATCTGCAGAATGGTTGCGGAATGCGAGCGTGCCATCCTACCACAAAAAAGTTGAGTCCGATCGAGTTCCGGTCGGTCATTATTAAAATTGGGAGTTGGCGCGCCAGTTCCGTTGCTTCGCAACAGATTGCAAGTGAATCATTGCATCGCAATGTAATCAAGGCAATTTTAATGATCGGTTGTTCTTGAAGAAAGTATTTAGTAGACTTTATGTTTTTAGTATTTATTACTAGGATTCCCCTAACACCATCAAATTACCCCTTCAAAAAACATAATACATTGTTTTAAAAAAAATACTGCGGTAGATGTTGTAGTACTTCGATTTCGTTGTAAAAAGATAATACCCCTGTATAACTGTGTAACTTTCACCAGTCACTCACTCAGTCAGCGTAGTCGATAGTAAAAATAAAGTAGGCAGTTTTTGATTTTACTTGGCCTATTTAACCACAGAGGAAAATGTTTCAATCTATCAAATCAATCATTTTCCTAAACTAAAATAAAATTAAGTGTGCAACAACAGTCGTGTGTACGTGATTCATATTATTATGATTGATCAAAAACGCACGAAATAACCTCTTTCTAACAAAATAAATTGAATAAGCAATAGGTAATATTTTCACTTGTGCATCTAGAATAAAACTTGATGGTAAACATCCTTCTCTATCTAATAATATTGCAATGCCAGGGTCCATGATTAATGTGTAGGTAAGTATCGAGTATTTGTAAGCAACAAATAAGCACCAATTAATGCATTTATATTTAGATAGGTGAGTATAATTAAGTTGCTTCTTTTTAGGGCTCTGAACTAAAAAGGTCAAAAACCCTTGTTATGTATGACGTTCATGTCTGTCTTGGTGTGTTCCGGCCAATATCCTAACTACCTATATAAAATTACATTGAGAAAAGCACTCTTCATTTCTCGAACTATCCAATTATTCCTCTGGCGACTAGCATTTTTTCTTTCCCTAGAAACTTTATTCAGGTTGTTACGATCACTTTTTTCCCGGCGTTCCCAAGTAATGCGCTTGCCGACAAAGAGCATTTAAGAACTGGTAATCTTAGCATGGAAAATGCTTAAAAAATACAAAATGATAAACAGCATTCAATTTATATTTATACCCAGAAATAAGCCTCACACATTACTATTAAGGAAACTTATCAGGTAATTATGGTCATTAATTTAATAATTACTTATTTAATAATCCCATGACATAATCCCTAATATTGTCAGGGAAAAGAGGGATTCAACTATGGTGTTTATGAACCGTTGTTAGTGTAATTGTAGTCACAGTCGGCTTCGACCATTCGCTGAGCTCAGGGTATTTATAGAGAAGCAGTATCCTACTCGTTCTCGTCACACAATGAGGTTGACAGCTCTGTTCGTGATACTGGTGGCGGCACTCACGCTGCTGTTCGCCGACGCCGGAGACGCTGCGCCGCGACCTGACCCTAAAATCAATTGGAAACCTCTAATTAAAGTTGGGAGAACACTGGTTAGTACTTACTTTCTCTAGACTACTACATAGCATTTTTAAGGCATCCAATTATATTTAAATGCAAAATGCATGTGTGTTAATAGTTCTTTTTAGTAAATGTAATAAAAGACGGACAGGCCGTCCGACTGTCAAATTTAGCCGGACACGCATCTATAAAACCAACTGTGTCCGGCTTTATCTGGACGCCTGGCAACACTACAATGTAGTGTAGGCGTATGTCATACGCCTGTATGTGTGCCGCTAATTACGATTAGGCAGCCATGTACTGTTCACACCAACAGTTCGGCGAGCTTATTGCCATTAACCGGGGGTAAAAGTATTTCCTAATGTTAACAATATCTGATAATTATGATAGAAACCAAATTTTGTTCGAAATGGACATCGACAACATAATCTCACCCTCACTAGGTCGAGCTTGCGAGTTGCGACCAATTAAACCAAGATGAAAAACTTCGATGACAAAACTCTTCATGAAACGTTCAGAATTATTTATTTTGTAGTGATGTACTTTTTATGTACTTGATATTCTTTTTCTCGTTCTTTACAGAAAGAAATCGCGAATGCAGGTGCTTTGCTATTTACCACAGGCGAGATAGTAAAGGCAATTGTAGAAGGCAGAGGCAAGAGCGGAAAACCGGTTCCGAATTAGATCCATAATAGTTTTAATTAATAAGTTTAATAATAAGTACTAAGTACTTATTTGTTGCTGCAGTAAATAAATATTTTTGTGTTCTAAATCCTTCGACTAAACCTATGACTTTGGCCATGACACAGTTTCATTAGATTTTATTGAAATTAAAAACTTAACCTTTAGAATCAAGTTGAATCCAGTGGCATTTTCTTCTTCAAAGCAAAAACAAGACATAAAAAATTTTTGATCGCGATCTAAGTTTATTTGGTAAATAAATATTATAGTTTTAAAGTAATTCTTGAAAAACCTCTGAACTCACAGGTTTTTCAAGAATTACTTTAATATTTTGCAAAATTTCCGTGTTATATACAAGTACAGTTAAATTATGTTACACCTATAAGTTATCTTCGTGTAAATTGATATCAAGAAAAAATATCTAATAACTCATTATAATTATGTTCCTAGCCTAGCGCAATGTTGTTCAAACATCAATACCCCAAAGATAAGATTTTGTAATTATCAGTCCCAGGATACAATCTGTAAAAGTGATATAACTAATAATATCAATATAGCGACATTTCAAGATAAATATAGGTATTGAAAAATAAAATGTGAAAATTAATATACCTAATCGTACTATTAGTTATATATACCACAAAGCACATTATTTTATTTAATACTAGCTTATGCTCGCAACTTCATCCGCGAAGCAAGAAGAAGTCAAAAATGGTTCAATAGGATGTTTAATTGTTTCTTTACGTTATTAATTTTGATAAAACATAAATTAATATGTGAAAATGTTTGAATACTTATAAAATATAACAATCTTTATCATGTTGTAGGAATTTAAAGGTTAAAAAACCATGAAAATAAAATAAATAATTTATGCATTATATTTTTATGAACATTAAGCTCGGTCTTTCATCTGGTGTAAGTTACATGGAGTTATTATCTATTATCTTTTTACAACGAAATAGAAATACTAAACCTGCCACAGTATTTCTTTGTAACAATATTTTTTTGTTTTTTCTTCGGATGCCAGAATCAACAGGCTACTTTGTGCGTTTACTCTGGAGCATGCCACATACTCTGCCCGCGGGAGAAGCAGCTTTCCCTCAAATCTACTCCCACTACCAAGAGTTTCACCTTCAGCTTTGTTTATGGTCATTGTAAAGCAGACTTTGATGGGAAATTGCACTCTCTTGAATTCAAAGGGGGTAATTTGATGGTGTTAGTGGAATCCTAGGAATAAATACATACTCTCCTCAGAACAACTGGTCAGTGTAGTTGCCTCGATTACGTTGCAACGCATGTTTTCACTTGAATCTGGTACCATGGCATAATTTTGGTGGATTTATATTCCGCAGCAACATAATTGGCGCGCCGTCTCTCAATTTGAACTGTCCGACAGTAACATCTCCCGTCAGATGGATTCTCATATTTTTGGTAAGGCGCAGTTTTGTCACTGAAGGCCTCAAATGAGACCGCTTCACGCACGCTTTAACTTCGTCTGCTCGCGTTCCCCTGAGCTCTACTGGTATAGTCTGTCAGAAATCGCTTTATGAGCCATAGTTCTCACATTCCAAAGAATTAATTTCGTTTTGCGGAGTACTTCTGCCATAGCACTCTCTTTGTGTATATTGCAGAGTGGGGTTTCGGTATATATCCAATCGAGAAGAACTTTGAACGCCGAGTCTGCAGTTTTACCTCACCTCCTTCCATGGGCGTGGCAGCAATTCCAGACGACCGCTAAGGCGATATCACGATTGCTTCTCAATTTGGCCAACAGTAAATTTAATAGAAGTCATGCCTGTTGCACCAGGATCAACCAAAAAAAAATATCACTTGTACCTGCGTCTACAATTAACTAATACTATTATCTAATAAATCTTTGTCCATTGAATTGAGCCTTCACTATTTGACATTATTTACTGCTAATAAATTGACATCTTATAATAATAATAATAATATATTCTTTATTGTACACCAATTTTCACAAAAAAAAACACAATACAACATTTCTTAATAATAGTAGGTACAATGGGCGGCCTTATCGCAATTAGCAATCTCTTCCAGGAAACCTTAGTCTATTATCTCTTAAATCTTATGTTGTGTCAAAGTAAAATCTAATTTAAATAAAAAACACTAAGGAGTATTAATATCAACTTCGGAGCAAAATAACTTTCTACCCCTTTTTTAAACCAGTTAAGAGATGATTTTCAATAAAATACGAAACACGTCTTCCGTCAAATCGATTAAAGAATGTTTATGCAACATTTAAAGACATCACGTTGTCCCATACAAACTGTGCCCCCCTTTTTCACCCCCTTAGGGGTAGAATTTCGGAAAATCCTTTCTTATTGGATGCCTACGTCATACAAAGAACACACCCTCCAAGTTTCAGGTCTCTACGATCAGTGGTTTAGCCTGTGCGTTGATCCGTCAGTCAGTCAGTGAGTCATTCAGGACAAAGCATTTTATATGTATAGATAGATATAGGTAACCATGAAATATATCTATTTCTTTAAGAGCTATATCACTTTTCACAAAGTTATCTTCGAAACTATAGGCGATAGAAGAACGTGAATTAGACCAAAAAAATCCCATTTTTTCCCATGATTTCTATGTAAAAGACTTAAAAAAGTAGGTACTCAACTCGACTTTTACCTATCACTTTTACTGGAGGCACTTTAATTTAATTTTTGTTTAACCACAGAGGAAAATGTTTCAATCTATCGAATTAATATAATTTTCCCATAGTTTCCTTATACAATATTTACCTCAATACTTATATAATATTATTATTGCAAAAAAATATATAAAAGACAAGGACAATATGAAAATACCGATCATGCATATGAGTTATTTTGTATAGGGTTCCGTCCATCGTCCATGTAAATGTACTTGGTAAAGAGGGGCTCGTGGCTAAGTTTCAGAGGCGGTAAAAAGTAGGTATTAATTTACTCTACTATGTGAAGACGTAAACACTATCTCACCTATTACAATTACAATTATTCTAAAACACTTTTTCAATAATGCGGATTGTTAGTATACAGAGGTATTGGTAAAATACCTCTTATAAATAAATAAACCCTGGACATTTTTACACAGCACCATCCAGTCCCAAACTAAGCAGAGTTTGTACTATGGGTACTAGACAATGGATATAATACTTTTTGTTGTTGTAAATACATACTTATAATATATAAGAAACACCCAGACAAACACAAACACCTAAGTTCATCACATAAATGTTTGTGTCTTGTGGGAATCGAACCCACGACCTCGTGATCAGCAGTCCAGTACTCGAACCACTAGACCACAGACGTCATCATACGTCTTACTTACTAACTTCGTATCATTTTTACTCTGGGAAGAATTCATCAAAATACACTCATTAAATGTTAACTTATTCAAATGTCTATGAAATTGCTTGATTTATTTTGGCGATATCAGGACTGATCCTATTATATTTCTTTGCATCTATTGCACCCTAATTTCATTTTCCAGCAGGGCTTCTTCGCGACCTTCTACAGATGTAATAACCCTTATCCTAAGACGTTCATGTCTGTCTTGCTGTGTTCGGGCCAATTTCCTAACTATGTACATAAAATTCCATAGAAAAGCACTCTTTATTTCTTAAATTTTCCGATTTTTCGGACGTCTAGCATTTTTTCTTACTCTAAAAACTTTATTCGGGTTATTATAAAAAAAAAACCCACGGTTCCCAAGTAATGTGCTTACATTTTTATTGATTAGTCTTTTATTTATACACATAAATACAGTGTGACAAATAATTAAAAGGTAATCATTCAAAGTAATTTAATAATTAATTATTTTTAATCCCATGACATAATCCCTAATATTATCAGGGAAAAGAGGTATTCAATTGTGTATATATAAACCCTTGTTTGTAATTGTAGCCACAGTCGGTTTCGACCTTTCGCTGAACTCAAGGTATTCATAGAGAAGCAGTATCCTACTCGTTCTCATCACACAATGAGGCTGACGGCTCTGTTCGTGACGCTGATGGCGGCGCTCGCGCTGTTCGCCGGCGCAGGAGACGCCGCGCCGCGGCCTGACCCTAAGGTCAACTGGAGCCCCCTCGTCAAAACTGGGAGAGCAATCGTTAGTAACTTACTTACTTTCTTCAGACTTTATAATACATCCTTTCCAGCATAAAATAATATAATTATAATAAAAACAACATTTTGTCCGAAATGGGAATTGAGGTTCTCAAAGTTAGTTAGGTCGCGATTGCGGCCTACACCGAGATGAAAATCTTTGATGAAACTGCATGAAACATGGGGAAATCCTTCTTTTGTAAACTGGTTGACCTTTTTACTAATTTTTTTCTCGTTCTTTACAGCAGGAAATCGTGAATATAGGTGGTGCAATATTAGCTATACATGAAATAGTAAATCACTTTAGGAACAACAACAGAAAACAGATATAATGGAATGACATAAGTTTATAATAATGGTATTAGAATTTTTCAATAAATATTTTTTAAACGGAGTATCATGTGTTCTAATTCATTCGACTACACCTACCTTATTTGACTATGACAGTTTTATTATCTACAATTTATTGAAAAACTTAGGCCCTGTTTAGTCCCTTAGGGCCTGTTATACTATTTCTGGATAACCGCTATCCGCCAAATAAACTCAAAAATGGAACAAAATTTGTATCAAATTAGCCGCCAAGTAATTTAACGGGAACTTATTCGGTAGTGATGAAACAGGCCCTTATGATCTTATTAGAAATATAATTATTGCAAAGAAATATATAAAATAACTGAACATTAAAAACCCTCTACAAAAAAAATCTATCATGCATGATCGGTATGATACGACTTTTTGTCGAGGGTTCCGTCCATCGTGTATTTACTGTCTATGACGAGACAGTTATAGACAGATCTGTTATTCAACATAGTTGTAACTTACAACTATGTTGATTAATCGATCTGTAAGATTCTTGCCTCGGTCTGGGGATGGGTGACTGTCGATACCCCTCCGTGCCTCGGAGAGAACATATAGCCGTCAGTCCCAGCTGTCATACGAGCACCTATCGTTAGTGGTAGTCAGAAGCCCAAAAAGCCTAATAACCATTAGTCTATCCTTCGAATATCAGTAGTACCCAGAAATTGTGTTGTGGAGGTCGGATGGCAGTCACGTCGTGTTAAATACTGATATTCAGCCGCTGTCCAGTGGCTGGACTGTTTGGTAGCGGCCTAACTTCTACTAAGCGAGTAAGTAAAGCGTAAACTTACGCTTCCGTATGTCAAATTGTAATACAAATTTGTCATACGAAAACGTTACTTTACGTTTACCGTCGTTTCTGAATATTAGCCTAAGTGACAAACACACTATTATTATTATGATATCGAAAATTATTGAAGATTATACTTATTATTATTACAGTTTCATTATGTTGAAGTACAGATCCTAATAAAAAGCAATTAGTAATTAGTGCTGGGATTCTCCAACTGGGATCTAGATGTTCAGATTTATATTAACTGTATACGTGACCTGCTTAACCATGCGCATATTCTAAGGAAAATCCTTACAATATTCATGAACAAGCTGAAACGAAATGCTCCGGGTTTTTCATTACCTCATCAATAATCACAATCAGTCTATAATTTGCTCTTGCAAGAACAATGAAATCGCATAAATAGATCTTACAACTGATGAAAAATATCACTTGTGGCATATTCCTCGACCACTTCAGGTTACACGTTCACGTTTTAAAATTGTGAAAACAAAAAACAATCAATATGAAATTCATGGCTTTTTTCATGGTGGTTCTGGCCGCGTTGGCGATGCTCTTTAGCAAGACAGAAGCCAACCCTAAAGTGAAAGCTTCGTCGGTTGCGGTAAGTTTTACATTTCAGTATATTATGTAATTGCAATGATTTACTCTACATAATAAATAAGCAACATCTCCCTCTAAAAACCCAATCCCCACCCATTCCAATTTTATTATGGGATATTTCCCATACTAAAATTATGCCTAATAATGATTATGATTCAATCTATTAGCCACTAGCTTGGAGGGGGATTTTGGCCCTTTGGGGGATTATATCCATCACGCTGGTTTAGTGTTGTTAGGAAAACAGGCATCTTTGAAAATCGAGTCCTTAGTTATTATGGACTTTTTTTCATCACGATATTTTCCTTCACGATTATTTTCTTGCAGCAAGACCTACTTGTATTTTTTACGAATATCAGTTCGTGACTTCATGTTGTTCATGTTGTGTGACGTTCATGTTGTTCAGCGCGTTGAGAGGAGAGGTTTAGTACGCCCATAGTCCACATGTAGGTTTAGAGGTATATTTAATGGAGGGCGGGCTAATAGCTAATAGCTCTAGCTAAAGACGCAGTGATATCCTAGGTCTCGAGTTCGAATTCAAGGCACGCACCTCTGACTTATCTAAATCATGTGCGCTTTTACAGTGAAGAAAAACATCGTGAGGAAACCTGCATGCCTTGAGATTTTTTCGACGGCATGTGAAGTCCACCAACCCGCATTAGGCTAGCTTCGTGGACGTTAGCCTAATCCCTCTCATACTAAGAGGAGACCCGTGTCCAGCAGTGGAACAGTATATGGGTTAAAGACGATCAGCTTGAGCTTGACACAAATAGAATCTCGACCTCCAGTTAATAATTTGTGATGGACCGAATAAATCTAGAACACATGTAACTTTTTTTATTCACAGAAGAATGGTATGCGCGCAGTCAACGCTGCGGGCACCGTGCACGACGCTTACGAAGCTGTCAAACATAAGGGCTAGACAACGCGCAAGAGACTGCTCTCTAAAAATTCAAGTTCATTTATTTGTTCAAATATGCACTGAAATATAAATGATCAGATGAAAGTTTGTTGTTTTTTTAGTATAGAGTCTCCTTATCCTTTATTCCATTTTATCCTGAGTATACAGGAACACAAATGGTACACAAATATTCTAGTGGTGATGTTGACGTATTGCTCACCAAACGATATTTATACGCTGGGCATTCAGTGTACAGAAAAATATAGTTTGTTTAATTCTAGTACAAGCTGACGAAAAGCCAGCAATGCGAGCTAAGACCATACCGGAAATGTCAGAACAGTATGCAGTCGCATGGACGTGATTTATATTATGATTCATCTAAAACCATCTAATCTAAGCCCTCCCCCCCTCAAGTTTTAGAAAATACTTCTAGAAAGCATGCGCATGAGTTTCTACCGTAGTAAATTCATTAGGTACACGTGTAGGTACAGTTCTCGCCAAACTTACTGTCCGGGTTGAAGTTGGCACGAACTAACTTTAAACCGGCCGTAAATAGAAGATAGAAGAAGGAGAAATATTGGGTTCGCTGTTCATGTTCACACAGATGATGGCAAAAATGCAAACTCCGGGCTGCTACTTAGAATTTCATAGAAAATCCCACAATTTTTAGATGACGAATGTCACGTAAATTCCTTATTCTCTAGTCTAGTTCAACTTGGATAGGTACATTGTTTTGGCAGATAATTCGCTTACTGCGTAAACACTATTAGAAACCGCAGAAAAATACCCAGAGGTTTCATTCATTCACGTAGTATGAATTACTCATAATATCTATTTAACTAAAGATCTATAAAATTTCCTGGTAATTAAGATTATTATGATGTCACAACAAATTTTGATTGGCTTCAATACTAATCAGATGCGGTAAAAATATTTGGTAATTCCTGAAAGTGAAGACTAAGACACAGTCTCACCAATTAACGGATTTTTTGTACAATAACTAACTATTAATAATTAAATACACAAATATATTGTATGTATATATTTATGTACATTTTTATTTCAAATATTTCTAATATTTTCTTTTATATTAATTACAATTTGTTTAATACAGAATTATTATTAAAATACCTCTTATTTACTTACGACTTTTATTGGGACGAATTATAATTACTTATTCGTCCCAATGAAAGTGTATGGTATGCGACACACTTATTTAATGTTTACTAAATCAAATGTATGGTACTTACTAATAACTATATTTTTGATTTTAGGGCTAATCCTAGTATACCTATTATATTTTTCATAATTATTCTAAGATATTTTATGAAACCAGTATACAAGCAGAAGTTTAGACATTGCAAGCCGCCAATTGGATTTAAACGACCGACATGAGACACAACATAATTGTACACATCGTTATGTACAAAAACTACATTATTTTGATAAAACCTATTATAACTGTAGCCCACAGGTTTAATGAACAAACTGGTTTCAGCCCACATCAGTAGGTATATAAGATTCGACAATACCTAATAGGTATGTATTATTCGTGTGTCGCTGCTTAAAGTAAACGTTTCTTCATATCATACTAGCCCTAAATTTAATAAGCTAATTAAATAATGAATTTCCTTAAATTGTTTTTCTTCGTGTTCGTGGCGTTGTCCATGATGCTACACGTGCAAGCTGAACCAGGACTAAATATTGGGGCGATGGTTAAAGCCGGGAAAAAGTTGGTGTGTACCTAATTAGATTATTATAACACTAACTGTGTCCCGCAGTGTTACACGCATTCATCTAGTTATTTCGATTCCTGTGGGAATTTTCGTTATTCCGACTGTATTTAACGAACTCATACTTTCTGAGATTGCGTGATTAATCAGTGAGTGAGTGATATTCCTTTTACATTTACCTTGTATCTACTTATCTTAGACTCACCGTTATGAATAACCTTTACTCCATAGTAGTAGTTATTGATCCTATGATCAACCACGAAATCGCGAAAATAATGCTCTGTACATTTTTATAGTGACTCTACTCTATAAATTGTATGGAACAGCTTCTTTTTTTCTTGCTGATGAAGATGATATTTTGTTTTCAGAAAGAGGGTTTCGACGCAATTGGCAAAGTCCACGATGCGTATAAACGCATCAAAAAAGGCAAAAAGAACTGACAGAACTGTAGAATAAATACCTACGAAGCACTTTAGTAATATTGTAATATAATTATAGCATACCTGTATTTTCTCTCAATAATACATTAAACACTATGGACCAAATAAAAATATTTCGAATTTACATTACCGTTTGTTACCATATTATTTATTACCATTTATTATACTGAAAAATTTTGCAAGAGCTCCGAACTCCAGGTGCGACGCTTTAAAAAAAAATTCTGGATCCTGATCATTCAATTTCAGTTTCAATTTAGTTGAGTAATTACGAGCCGACATAGGAACGGACATACATACATCCACGTCAAACACATAACCCTCCTTCGGCAGTCGGGTAAAAACTAGTTGGTTATATTTCTATTATCCTTGTTTTGTTTTCCAATTCATCTCTGCGAAGTTTGGAAGCTTCAATGAGTAACACCAAGAAACCCATCGTCAATCGTCATACAATTCAGTACATTACAAGTATTTCGTATTCAGTATAAAAGCGCTAAGAATTAGGAAAATGTCATCATTCGAAGCTTGCTTTTCCTTGTTGAACAACAAACATTTCATCATGAAATTCTTCGGTCTTCTGATGCTGGTGATGGCTGTGTTAGCGCTAATGGGCGGAGCTAGCGCGAACCCTAAAGGCATCGGCGGTGTTATCAAAAAGGGCGGCAAAGTTATTGTAAGTTTTAATTGATGTAACTAATATTTTGGTTCAGTATCCTAGAATTGTATCATAGCTCGGTCCCCACCCGGCCATTGCTATGGTCCCTACCCACACTAAGTAATTCTAGTGTTGGTGGGGACCATAGCAAATGCACCTTGCAGCTCAAGTGCAAATTAAGTGCAAATTTAAATAATTTAATAGCTAAAAACTTGTATGTTTAAACAAATGTTTCTTTTCATTTTAATTTTTACATAAAATATGTATTAGTTTCGAACGTTTTAGTTACCTACTTATTCTGGGGCAAGTTTTCAGTGCCTAATAATGATCTTTTCAGATCCTTCAATTTTTTTTATTTTCGGTTAATTAAATTTATGTTCTTTTCCTTTTACAGAAATATGGGCTCGGCGCGATCGGAGCCATTGGTACAGGTCATGAGATCTACCAACAAACTCATAACTAAAGAACAACTTAGCCTGATTCGTCTTCTAGCATAAATTATTAGCCCCTCCGTATTATCAGCACCATACCTTCTAGCCTTATCTCAACTATGTTGAGGTCAGCTCTGTATTAGACTAAGAATACATATAAATACTCATATTAATTTATTAACAGATATTTAAACAATAAACAGTTTCTCAAAATACCTACCTTTCATTTTTTTTGTCATACCCTGTGTTGCATCCGTTTATTTATATAGGTACTAAAGATAGGGCTAGCCGAAAATTTGGCAGACGCGTTCGCTATAAACAGTAACATTATAATAGTATCGCAAGGCGTTTGTTTTTGTTAACCGATCGCAGAGTAGTTCACTTCAGCTTAGAGAAGACCATTCTGGGACCAAGTTCGGGGGTGTCATTGTGAAATGCGGTCCGCCTAGTCCTTACGCAGTACTACTGAACCGATTTAAATGAAATTTGGTATACAGATAGTCTAGACCCTGAGAAAGGACAGGCTACTTTTTAATGCGAAAAAAGGGGTTGAAATAGGGGATGAAAGTTATAAGACCCAGACCACGCGGGCAAAGCCGCTGGCGGAAAGCTAATATAGATATTATATGTCAATGGTTACATACCTTAGTAAACACAATTATTATCAGTATTTTACGGTCCCTTTTTTATACAATTTGTTTAGGACATGTCCTCATGGTACAATTTTGCTGTAAAAGATGTTTGTTTTTTAATATATAGGCTCACACCAATGTGATGTGAGTATACAGAATAAAAATACCTATTCCGATGCCCACGAAATGATATTATTCTATACGGAATTCACAGTGTAGAGAAAAATACAGTACCTTGTCTATGTTTTATTCTATTACAAGCTGACGAAAGCCAGTACAATGCGAGGTAAGCCTATACCGGACGTTATGCGACTGCATACCATCCAGGGCATGAGCTGGACAAATTCCAGCTGTAGCAAGAACATAAGGTAAAGGTGAACCTGATCATGTACGATGTACTCTTATTAAGATGATTAAGTATCAGCAGCACACGTGTAGGAGGTAACACCTTCAATCAGCTACCCTTTGAGATTGACCTGATCTGCTCCAGCACTTCTTACTTACTTAAGATAAAAAACTAGATATAAACCAATGATTTCTTTTGTAAATCCTAGATTCAGATCGAATAACCATCACAGTTATTACTAGAATTTTAATTTTATTTCTATGAGTGTTAACAACACTGTGTACACGTATACAGTGACACGTACACTGTATACTGTATCTGAATATTAAGTACCTTTTGTTACATTAATAGTTAATTAATTGTTCTCATGTTCTCTTAAATTTGTAATAAAAAGTGTGAAAATTTGTACTGGATTATTTATGTTACTGACCACCTGATTGGAACATTATTATAGATTCAATTAAATCTAAATCCAAGCCTAAAACTGCAAGATCAAAGGATACGGTGAGCTCATTCTGCGTGAATCGGATTGCCAACAATTAACAAAAATGTAGGGTAGCTGTTAGTAATTGAAACGTCAAGACGCCTACCACCTTAGTCACCCGTGACCATGGACGCTGTAAAGGGTCTGAAACGTTGGGATTAAAATAATATCAATATAACGCGATTAAATCCGTAAAAAGTAGTTTTATTTCAATACTAAGAGGTTTCTGACATTTTAACAATATTTACAATAAATCTGTATCTATGCTGCAAGTATACAAGCAACACTTTAGACACTGCCAACCGCCAATTGGATTTTAACGATCGACATGAGACACAATCATAATTGTACACATCGTTTGATAAAACTTAATTGAAGTTTAACTGTAGGCAACGGGTTTGATGAACAAACTGGTTTCAGCCCACATCATATATAAGATTCGACAATGCCCAATAATAGGTAGTATTTGTGTGTCGCTGCTTAAAGTAAACGTTACTTCATACTTGCCTCAAATTGATTAAGCTAATTAAGTAAATAATGCATTTTCTTAAATTGTTTTTCTTCGTGTTCGTGGCGTTGTCCATGATGCTACACGTGCAAGCTGAACCAGGACTAAATATTGGGACAATCATTAAAGGCGGGGAAATTCTGGTGTGTACCAATTAGATTATAGGGGGGGGGGGGATAGCTAGTATTATACTAGCTGTGTCTCCCTCGGTGTTACGCGTATTCATCTAGTTATTCGCATTCCTGTGGGTTTCCCAAAATTGTAAAACGAACTTAAACTTTCTGAGATTGCGTGATTCATCACTGAGTGAGTGATATTCCTCTTACATTCATCTTGTACCTTGGTACTCATCATTATGAAAAACTTTTACTATGGGATGAACAACGAAAGCACGAAAATAATGTCGGCTGTATGGTCGGCTGTTTCATACATTTTTATGTTGACTGGACAAATTGTATAGAACAGCTTATTTTTTTCTTGCTGATGAAAATGATATTACTTATTTCCAGAAAAAGGGTTACGACGCGCTTGCTGAGGCATATAAACGCAATCATCAAGGCTGACAGAACTGACAGAGCTGCAGAATAAATAGCTACGAAGGACTTCTAGTAACATTGTAATGAATATAACATAACTGTCTTTTCTCTTAATAATATACATCATACACTATGACAAAATAAAAATATTTCGAATTTACATTACCTATTAGTTTTTGTGACGTCGTTTCTTTCCTTAGGCTCATGGGTAGTGATGTAAATACACAGTTCGCGGATGTTTTGAAGCAAAGTTTTTAAGTACCATAAAACGGGTTGCATACCCAATAATACTTGCTAGAACCTAGGAATAGGTAGGATACGATCCCAAAAACGAGAAGAGATTGATCCTATGTTTTAAAAGCGGCGAGGTGAAAAGTTTGTTTGTAGTTTATTTTTTGTACCGAACATTTCTGAAAGAGCTCAGTAAGATGACCTCCAAGTTCGAAGCTCCAAAAATATATTCTGAATTCATCACTGATCATTAAGATCACTGTTGGTGACTCTTTGTAATAAAAATACGCTGACCACTCGATACTTTCTGTAATATCCGGAAATTGTACGTTTTACTGACAGCATCATAAGTTTGTTTCCGTTCAGCCCCCATGGGTAACATAAGTAAGTACTTACCTTAAATTGAAATTGAATTAACTCAACAAGACATCTCTAACCACAGACTAACGTCTGTGGGTATCTTAATCTGTAACAAATGGTTTTGGGATTCAATTAATTCCCATATCAAGTGCGGTCATTACGTTTTCTCCAGAAGGACCGTTAAGATCTACGCACTCAAGCTCAATCAAAACTAAATTCCAGTTTACTGGTGTTAGGTACTCTCTGATAAAAAGACAAGTATTTTATGAAGGACGATGTAAAAGTGTTTAGTTGTATTTTTATTCCTATTATCCTTGTTTTCAACGGTATTGCTTTTCCAATTCATCCCTGCGAAGCTTTGAAATGCAAGCATTCAATGAGTAACACAAAAAACCCGTCGTCAAACGTCATACAATTCAGTACATCACGAGTATATTCGTATTAAGTATAAAAGCGCTAAGAATTAGGGAAATGTCATCATTCGAAGCTTGCTCTTTCTCGGTTAAACAATAGTTTAAATAAACATTTATTCATCATGAAATTCTTCGGTCTTCTGATGCTGGTGATGGCTGTGTTAGCGCTGATGGGTGGAGCTAGCGCGAACCCTAAAGGCATCGGCGGTGCTATCAAAAAGGGCGGCAAAGTTATTGTAAGTTTTAATTGATGTAACTAATATTTCTGTTCAGTATCCTAGAATTGTATCATAGCTCGGTCCCCACCCGGCCATTGCTATGGTCCCTACCCACACTAGGTAATTCTAGTGTGGGTGGGGACCATAGCAAATGCACCTTGCAGCTCAGTGCAACTTTGATAATTTAATAGCTAAAAACTTGTATGTTTAAACAAATGTTTCTTTTCACAATAACTTTTACATAAAATATGTATTAGTTTCGAACGTTTTAGTTACCTACTTATTCTGGGGCAAGTTTTCAGTGCCTAATAATGATCTTTTCAGATCCTTATTATTTTCGGTTAATTAAATTTATGTTCTTTTCCTTTTACAGAAATATGGGCTCGGCGCGATCGGAGCCATTGGTACAGGTCATGAGATCTACCAACAAACTCATAACTAAACAACAACTTAGCCTGATTCGTCTTCTAGCATAAATTATTAGCCACGCCGTATTATCATCACCATACCTTCTAGCCTTTTCTCAACTGTGTTGAGGTCGGCTCTGTATTATTACACTAAGAAAAAATATAAGTACTCATAATAATTTATTAACACATATTTAAACAAAAAACAGTTACTCAAAATACCTATCTTTGATTTTTTTGTCATACCCTGTGTTGCATCCATTTATTTAATAGGCACTAAAGATAGAGCTAGCCGAACATTTGGCAGACGCGTTCGCTATAAACAGTAACACTATAATAGTATCGCAGTGCATTTGTTTTTTAACCGATCGCAGACTAGTTCACTTCATTTTAGAGAAGACCATTTTCGGGATCAAGTTCGGGGGTGTGATTGTAACATGTGGTCCGCTCAGTCCTTACTCAGTGCTACTGAACCGATTTAAATGAAATTTGGTACACAAATAGAGCCTGAGAAAGGACATTGGCTACTTTTTGCGAAAAATGGGCTGTAAGGGGTTGAATTAGGGGATGAAAGTTATGAAAAATACCCAGACCACACGGGGGAAGCTCCTGGTGGAAAACTAGTATAGGTAATCACACAATTATTATCAGTCTTTTGCCGCCCCGACATTTCTTAAACAAATTCTTCTTCTTAGATTCATATCGTGTCAATGGTTAAACTAGTACTACGAAGCCACCTCAACTGTAGCATGCTTACTACAAATCCGCCCCAGTAAAAAAACAAAAGCAACTGTCAATCTCGTGCCATATCTGAGAGGATGGCATAAGGAGAATAAGGAAGTCAAACAAAAGATGGCCCACAACAGAAGGTTTTCCACAATGTAAAACCTTTTTATAGTTTATGATAAAATAAAATACAATAAATATAAATAAAATAAAAATAAAAGAAGACGCCATATGCCCAGCACTCGGGGAAGCAGAAGAAACAAGATTCCATGTAGTAGCAGAATACATTATAAATGCATCACTCAGGTGAGAAGTCCTAAAAACAGAAATAAGTGAAGAGCAGCTTGAAGCTTGAAGCTGAAACCTCCATCGGACAACTGGTGGGCCTCTGCAAGGCTACCGGAAGATTCGCGACGACGAACATCATAATGCCTTCACATCATTGCTTGGTGCCTCCCGGCGTCCTTGAATATAAATAGAAATATAATATAGGTTGACATAATGAGCCAAAGAGATTCGAAAACAGTTAACCGTAGATTCTCCAAGTTTTCATTTAAATTTTATGAACCATTTCTCATGGTAGGTTCAGCCAAGACTCACGCAATTTTTTTTCCGTAAAAGATGTATGTTTTTTAATATACAGGCTCACGCGTAATAAATAATGTGATGTGAGTATACAGGATAGAAATACCTATCCTGATGCCCACGAAATGATATTATTCTATACGGAATTCGCAGTGTAGAGAAAAATATTGTTTTATTCTAGTACAAGCTGACGAAAGCCAGTACAATGCGAGGTGAGCCTATACCGGACGGACGGACGTAATATTATGATTGATGATTCATGGGGCCCCCAGGTTTCAGAAAGTACTTCTAGAACGCTTTAGCTGTACAAATTCCAGCCGTAGCAAGAACATTAGATAAAGATGAAACTGATCATGTAGGTACTGATTCTGACACAAATTCAAACACTGAGCTAGTAAAGAAACTTAGAATTTCATAGAAAAACCCACAATTTGCTTATTAGTTTTCTCACATTTATGTTAATGATAAAATTAGATGACGATGTCAGATAAATTCCTTAATCCCTAGTCTAGTTCAACTTGGACACATTGTTTAGTCAAATAATTGGCTAACCGCGTAAACACTGCTAAAAACCGCAGAAAAATACCCACAGGTTTCATTCATTCACGTAGTATGAATTACTCTTAATATTTATTCAACTAAAGATCTATACATCTTCGTAGTTCCTCTTATTAAGATGATTAAGTATGAGCAGCACACATGTAGGAGGTAACACCTTCAATCAGCTACCCTTTGAGATTGACCTGATCTGCTCCAGCACTTCTTACTTACTTAAGTTAAAAAACTAGATATTAACCAACGATTTCTTTTGTAAATCCTAGATTCAGATCGAATAACCATCACAGTTATTACTAGAATTTCTATTTTTTTATTTCTATGAGTGTTAACAACACTGTACACGTATATAGTGACACGTACACTGTATACTGTAACTGAATATTAAGTACCTTTTGTTACATTAATAGTTAATTAATTGTCATGTTCTCTTAAATTTGTAATAAAAAGTGTGAAGTTTTGTAACTGGCACTGGATTATTTATGTTAGGTACTGATTGAGGACTGATAGAGTCTGTAAATCTTCCTAACAATAAATAAATAAAATGTCAAGCAGATTTCGATACTCATTTGCGGTAAAAAATATTAATTTCCTCAAAGTGAAAACGAAGACACAATCTCACCAATTGACGGATTTTTAAACAATAACTAAATGTTAATACTTAAATCACACTTAAATTTAAATATATTTATATTTTTAATTACAATTGGAAGTATACACAATTATTGGTAGAATACTACCTCTTATTTACTATCAACTTTTACTGGGACGAATGCTAATACTTACAATTATTAAAACTTATTCACCCAGCTTGATCAAATGTATGGAATATATTAATTATTATTATTGTGTTTGTTTAGATTGTGTTTGTTTTAAATAAAGTTACTTCTTCTTCTTTCTTTTTCTTCTTCTTGAAAAAACGAATTCTTTTTATTTTAGAGCTGATCCTGTTATATATTTTTTTCATAATTATTTTCATAAAACATTTTTATTTAACATCGAGTACTAAGAGGTTTCTGATATTTTAACAATATTTAACAATAAATCTGTATGCTACTAGTATACAAGCAGTAGCTTAGACACTGCCAACCGCCAATTGGATTTAAACGACCGACATGAGGCACAATCATAATTGTACACATCGTTATGTACAAAAATTACATTAATCGTTTGATAAAACTTAATTGAATTTTAACTGTAGCCCACAGGTTTACTGAACAAACTGGTTTCAGCCCACATCAGTATATAAGATTCGGCAACCTAATAGGTAGGTATTATTCGTGTATAGTAAACGTTACTTCATACTAGCCCCAAATTTATTAAGCTAAATAAGTAAATAATGCATTTTCTTAAATTTTTTTTCTTCGTTTTCGTGGCGTTATCCATGATGCTACACGTGCAAGCTGAACCAGGACTAAAAATTGGGTCGATCATTAAAGGCGGGAAAATGCTGGTGTGTACCAATTAGATAATTATAGAACTAGCTGTGTTCCCCAGCGTTTCACGCATCCATCTAATTATTCCCATTCCTATGGGAATTTCCCAAAATTGTTTATCGAACTTATACTTTTTGAGAATGCGTGATTAGTGAGTAAGTGATATTCCTCTTACAATCACCGTGTACGGGTACTCATCATTATGAAAAACTTTTACCCGAAATCACGAAAATAACGTCGGCTGTTTCATACATTTTTATGTTGACTGGACAAATTGTATGGAACAGTTTCTTTTTTCTTGCTGATGAAAATTATATTATTTATTTCCAGAAAAAGGGTTACGACGGGCTTTCCAAAGCCCACGAGGCATATAAACGCAATCAGCAAGGTTGACAGAACTGCAGAATAAATACCTACGAAGCACTTCTAATAACATTGTAATAATTATATCATATCTGTCTTTTCTCTCAATAATATACATCATACACTATGACAAAATAAAAATATTTCGAATTTACATTAGCTATTATTTTTTGTAACGTCGTTTCTTTCCTTAGGCTCACGTGTTGTGATGTAAATACACAGTGCGCGGATGTTTTGAAGCAACTTTTTACCATAAAATGGATTGCAATTTTTTCCAACAATACTTTCTACAACGTAAGAATAGGTAGGATACGATACCAAAAACGAGAAGAAATTAATCTTGTGTTTTAAAAGCAGCAAGTTAAATAGTTTGTTTGTAGAATATTTTTTGTACTAAACAATAATGAAAGGGCTCAAAAAGACGACCTCCAAGTTCAAAGCTCCAAAAATAATTTCTGGATCCGTCACTGATCATTAAGATCACTGCTGGCGACTCTTTGTAATAAAAATACGCTGCCCACTCGATACTTTCTGTATCTGTTTGTTTCCGCTCAGCCCCCATGGGTAACATAAGTAATTAACGCAACAAGACATCTCTAACCACAAACGTAAGATGGTTTTGGGATTCAATTAATTCCCATATCAAGTGCGGTCATTAAGTTTTCTCCAAAAGGACCGTTTAGATCTAACCACTCAAGCTCAATCAAAACTAAATTGCAGTTTACTCGTGTTAAGTACTCTCTGATAAAAAGACAAATATTTTATGAAGCACCATATGTATTAAGATGTAAAAGTGTTTAGTTGTATTTTTATTCCTATTATCCTCGTTTCAATGGTATTGCTTTTCTAATTTATCCCTGCGAAGCTTGCAAGCTTCAATGAGTAACACAAAAAACCCGTCGCCATACGTCATACAATTCAGTACGTCACGAGTATATTCGTATTCTGTATAAAAGCGCTAAGAATTAGGGAAATGTCATCATTCGAAGCTTGCTCTTCCTCGGTTAAGCAATAGTTTAAATAAACACTTATTCATCATGAAATTCTTCGGTCTTCTGATGCTGGTGATGGCTCTGTTAGCGCTAATGGGCGGAGCTAGCGCGAACCCTAAAGGCATCGGCGGTGCTATCAAAAAGGGCGGCAAAGTTATTGTAAGTTTTAATTGATGTTACTAATATTTTGGTTCAGTATCCTAAAATAGTATCAGAGTTCGGTCCCCATCCGGCCATTGCTATGGTCCCACCCACACTTGTGTGTGGGGACCGTAGCAAGTGTACCGGTCAGTTAAAACTAAAATAGCTAAAAACTTGTATGTTTAAATAAATGTTTTTTTACATACAATAAGTACCTATTACTTTTGAGCGTTTTAGTTATCAACTTATTCTGAGGCAAGTTTTCAGTGCCTAATAAGCACTGCTCTGAATTCAAATTCTATGATATTTTCTTTAATTAATTTCATTTTATTTTTCTATTTACAGAAACACGGGCTCGGCGCGATCGGAGCCATTGGTACAGGTCATGAGATCTACCAACAAACTCATAACTAAACAACAACTTAGCCTGATCCATCTTCTAGCATATTATCACTCTCTCAGTATTATCATCACCATGCTCCTAGCATATTCTCAACTATGTAGAGGTTAGCTCAGTATAAGTTCTAAGTTAAATTACAATTTTATTAATTTATTGACAGATATTCAAACAATAAACAGTTCCTCAAAATACCTTCCTTTGATTTTTTTATCATACCCTGTGATACATCCCTTAGTAATAACAACCCAATTACTTAATTACACCGCTTAATTTATTAGTCTTTTCGAAACTTTAGGAAATGTTCACAATTATGAACATTACCTAAAGCCTTTCACCTTCCACCTAAGCTTTGTCATGGTTGCTACTTGACAAACCCGCCCCAATAAAAAAAAACAAAAACAACTGTAAATTTGATGTATTTAAAGGATCACATAATTATTAGCCAAAGAGATATATATGAAAACAGTTAGCCGTAGAGTCTCCAAATTCATTAATAAATTTTATGAAGCAGCTCTCATGGTAGGGTCAGTCACGAAGACCCACGCAACCATTTTAATTATTGCAGACAACACGTGTAAAGTGAACGCAAAAGATCAAAAGTAAAGTAAAAGGCAATTATAATGGAACTGTAGCCTGTAGCCTGTACGTGTACATGGCTGGGTTCCGTCAACACGGAACCTTCAGTGTTCAGTACAGGTCTTCGCAAACTTATTGTCCGGGTTGAAGTTGGCACTAGATAACTTTAACCCGGCCGTAAAAATCGAAATAAGAAAAATATCGGATTAAAAATATTAAAAATGACAGCCTACGACTTGATCTTTCGTTTTTATTTATTACAATCCAATATTTTTTTACCTACATAAAATATATACCTACAATTAATAGTAGTACCTACAATTAGTAGTAGTAGTAGTAGTAGATACCATCATTACTGTATTACTCTAAGGGTTAGACAAGGTGCAGTAATGGTCTAATGTTGTTAATTTTGACGTCTGTGGTCAGTGGTTCGATTCCCACAGGACACAAACATTTGTGTTTGTCTGGGTGTTTCTTATAAATAAATGTGGAAAACAGTTATCCCTGTTTTCGGTAAGGTGGGCTCTCATTTTTGTTTACAAATTCTATTACCTATAGGTATGTATTAATAACAAAAAAGTATATCATTAATATATGCATGGTCTAGTACCCATAGTACAAGCTCTGCTTAGTTTGGGACTAGATGATGCTTTGTAGGCTGTAGTGCTGCTGACCTGGGAGTCAAACTTACGACTTTTAGCGTGCAATCATCCTGGATACCACTATACTAATGAAGTTGTTTTTTTAAAGACATTTACAGTAGGTGTTGCCTGCTGTCACTTACATCCTAAAGGACTTTTTGACAAAAAAGTGGCCGTTCACCGGGATAGGCACGCACGTCGGAAAATCATTTGGCATTCTTGCACAGCAGAATTACAAAAAAGGGTTAAGTTTGTAGGTAAATCCTGCAATTTTCAACGATGGAAAAAATCTACTGCGGGCCGTCTTCGAACCTGCGTCTCCCATATAGTTCCACCACGTCCCACCCGCCAAGTCGAAATTTTACGTCTTATGGTGACGGTATTTATTACCTTAGCATGAAAAATGCAAAAAAAATACACAATAAGACGGTGTATCCTCTTGTTTATTTGCCATATGGGTATAAAATAAGTAGTTTTATCAGACTTTTATCAGAGGCCTATTAGGCCTAGGTGATTAATTCTCACCATAACCACTCAATATCATCATCACATGGCCGTATTCGACAACGGCGACGTAGACCTCTTAGTGATCCAATCTCGACCAGTTTCCATCCACAAGCTACCTGTGTGGTACCTGGGCCACCGTGGTGTATTCATGACAGATGTAAAATGGATCTGGATCTTAGCACGGAAAATGCTCAAAAAAATACAAAAAGATAGATGTAAAATGTCTACTTAGATACATACATATACATACACATCAGAGACTACATAATAGAACATAATGAAACAGAACTAGACTATGACTAGCAATTTTTTTAGCAAGTATTACTTATGGAGCAAACGAGCAGACACCCGCAACACCAGGGGAGCTAGAAGTGCGTTGTATGTTGTATAAATGAATATTTATTGAATTTATTTCCATCTTTCTTACATTCTAGGTTTGAGTGACTTATATCTTCCTCGTATTATAAGTTATACCTACTCTACTATTCTAGGTAGATTAGATCTATTTATATTTAAAGTTATTGTTCCTAGTTTGTAATATCGGTTTGCTAAGAAGCTACATTGCAGAGCTCTAATAGCAGTTACTTAATGTAAAGTACTGAAATTCAGACGTATCTGGATAGACTGGAAGCCAACCCCAACAGATTTGGGAAAAAGATGTGTGAAGAAAAAATATATAATTAACAACATTTTAACAGAATTATTTTTTATTTAAATAAAACATTTATAAATACAACACAATTAGACAATAATAATTAGACTATTGCTGTGATTGTTGATATATTTCGTGGCCGGCTCCTATAGCACCAATCGCACCGAGGCCGTGTTTCTGAAAAAGAAAAGATACATGATGAGTATGCTTTATAAAAAAAAAATTGTAATTTTTTTTATTACCTATTCCGCTGTCAGCGAAATTCTCGTTCCACTTCGGGGCAATAACCTTCTAGTTACACCTGTTTTTCTTGTATATCAAGCTAAAGTCAAGCTCCATGACGGCTGCCCAAAAATTATGTTGTATGTAGGCACTGGTATTGGTTCTGTGGTATATGATGGATGGACTATGTGATAAAAGACCACAAAGGAAGTGAATGATGAGATGACGGCTAATAGAGATGTATGGAAGAAAAAGACATACTGCGCCGACCCCAAGTGAATAGGGATAAGGGCAGGAGGATTATGATGTATGTACTGGTAGGTGTATTAACAAATAAAGCGTGTACGAGCATTTTCGTGACTGTGCGTTGAAGAAACAATGAATGCAGCTCTGATAGTCAATTGGCCGAATCCAGAAGTCTAAACTAATTATTAAGTACTCACGATAACTTTGCCACCCTTTTTGATTACGCCGCCGATGCCCTTAGGTTCCGCACTGGCGCCGCCCATCATCATGGCGAAGAGAGCCATCACCAACACTACAAAACCGAACAGTTTCATGATTAGTTGATTTTTATATTAATTTTTGTTATAAGGTCTGTGGTGCTTTCGACCGTCGTAGAACAGTGTATAATTATCCTTTCCGCATGACTGCGCTTTTATATGCTCTAAGAAACGAGGAAAAAGTAATAGGCGAAGGGATAAAATCATTAGAGGGTTTTTTGGTTTGTCATTTATTATTTTTCATACCTTTAGCTAAATTGATTGGCATTGAATGACCACAAACAATGATTCACGAAGGGAAACCAGAAGCGTTCTGTCTAACGGCACGTGTGTGCTAATTAGTTTCTTGAAGCTTGCAAAAAAACCGTATCATTTATTTTGGATCTCCTAATTCATGGAAAATATTATTATTAAGGTGACAAACACGCATACAGTAAGTAACCAAAAGGTTTCAAGTAGTTACAGTAATCAACAACCCCCTTGACGACGTCTGTACTTCGAGTACCGGACTACTGATCACGACGTCGTGGCTTCGATTCCCACACGACACAAATATTTATGAGAAGAACTTAAATATGAAGTATTTGTATTTGTCTGGGTGTTTCCTATATAAGTATGTATGTAATGTATCTACAAAAAAAAGTAAGTAAGTGTTATATCCATTGTCTAGTGCCCATATTACAAGCTCTGCTTAGTTTGGGACTTAATGGTGCGGTGTAAAATGTCCAAAAATATTTATTTTATTGTTTATTAATATGTTGGTTACTACTATAGCCTATAAACGCCAGCAGCACAAGTAACACAGACTATATAATAGAAAAACTAATATCTAGTGAGACTTACACGTTGTCACCTAGAGACCTCAATTTGGAGCCCTGCCCAATCCGCTTAATCCCCTACAAATCTTAAGAGGACTTTTTGCACAGCAAAATTAACTGCGTAACGAATGCACTCACGACAACACTGAAAAGTGCACAATAGTTTTCCAGACTACAAAAATCTTTTGTTACTTGCAGAGTTGCATTGCGGGAATAAAAATCAAATGGTACAAAAGGAACTAGGTACTCCTACAAAATGGCTTCTTTAGTCGTTACGTTTGCTCCACAAAGATTTAACGATCCAATTACACCGCTAAAATCTTTAGAAAGTTACACTTTAGAGTATATATTATAGAAGTACTTAGAACCTACGTAGCGTGCCAGTTTCTTGTTCGCAGACTTTAAAATAGGAGAAGGCTCTCATCGACGATGCGTATTTAATATAGTGTTTAGGGTAACGGTTTACGGTTTAGGGCCTGTTTCGCCACCTCCTAGGTACCTAGTAAATTCACGTTATGACATTTTGTCAGATAATTTCATACAAATTCTGTTCCATTTTTTAGTTTTTCGGATAAAAAAGTAAAGTGATTAACCAACAAAGTTATAATGTTCTAATTTGTAAATAATTAGGCAGATGCCTACGTCATCTCTAATATTTGGTGAATAAGTTGATCGTAGAATACCTTAAATTTTATTTACGGTTATCCTGCTATCCTGTTAACCTGCCTATATCTAGACTTTAGTGTTTTCTATTCTCACATCGGTCGGTAGGTACAGATAGTACCTACTCTTTAGGATGTCAGTAAGCAACATGCAAAACTTCTTTTCTGCCCAGAGGTCAAAAAAGAGATAAGTAGGTTTATTTACAATTATTTTATTTGATTGTTTTTGCCCAAAATACCTCCGCATACTTATAAGTACCCTTCTCTAGTCTTACTCTAGAAAATAAGTATATTGTGGCGCTGAAAATAGGCTAACCCTTGTCTCTACATTGATAGATAGGACACCCACGCACTAACTAGTTGACCTAGGTATAACTGCTGCGCAGATGATAAGAGTCACAGTCCACAAGTTTGTTGATTTAATGTAATTATTAGCTTGTGGTTTATAAAATACCTGCAAGCAAAACTGATTATTACAACAGGTTTAAACAGACAATTTTAATATTTATTTCTAAACTATGATAAGGAACAAGAATGGGGACTATAAAAAAAAATTAACATACCTTTACGCCCATATTCCCCGAAGGGGTAGGCAGAGGCGTACTTATGTACACCCACATTTCGCTTCAGTATGTTTAGGTCCCATGTAACAGGGGGCGAGCCTATTGCCATAAGCCGGGCACACATCCAGACTCCGAGCTGCTATTGGGAATTTTACAGAAAACCCAACAACACTGCTCGACCCGGGGATCGAACCCAGGACCTCTAGCGTAGCAGTCGCGTTTGGGACCACTAGTCCAACGAGGCAGTCAAAAAAAATTACGTGTACAAATAATATAAAAATGGGGTATGCGACTAATTATTTTTATGGCCTCATGAAAAAGTTGACCATAAATAAAGCGATTATCTAAAAACAAAATTTAAATTGGTTCAAAAATAACGAAGTTAAAAGCATTTTAATTTTATGCTAGACAGAGAGCGCACTATATTAATAAATGACGTCAAAAGTAGCTTACCAGAAATTTCTTGGTCGATTTAATATTTATTTTCAATATATTATTATGAAGTATGCTAATGATATTTTTCAATAAGCGTGTGATTATTAACAAAATCGACATGAGTCTCCTCCCCTGTTGGCAAAATATGGCTGGGTGAGAATCTATGATCTAAACCAGAAGCTAATTAATGATTATAATTACCTATTACGATAGTTTACAATTCCATTTCCTGTATATGTTTTCCCTAATTCTTCTATAACCTGTTTATATTGTAGTTGTGTTTTGGTATGATATATATTGAAACCTCTTCTTTGATAAAAAAGATAAGTAAAAGAAAGGTATTAAAAATATAAGAATAAAAGAACTATACGTAAACGTGCGTCTCAAGTACCTATTCTTTTCTTGTTTTTATAAACATAAAAACACATTTATCCTATGTTAAACGCGAGTTTATCTAAGCTTAAGGAAAACGCCTTACCTATGGTTTTTCTCAGTGCGTAGGATTCTCCTCAATCGTTTAGTCATCGAACGCGCTTTAACGTATATAAGTTGGCAAAATTGTGTGAAGGATATCATTCGCTTGAGTGAAGTTACCCTTACATCCTCCATCAAGATGAAACTGTTCGGTCTGGTTGTTGTGGTCATGGCGGTGTTGGCAATGCTGCTGGGCGGCGCGAGCGCCAACCCGAAGGGCGTCGGAGGCGCCATCAAGAAGGGAGCTAAAGCTGTTGTAAGTACTTTCCTTTTTTTCGGTAGTTTATAAATAAGAACTTTACAATTTAAAAAATTTCTGTTTGAACACCTGTTGATAAGTTGCCGTTAAATTACCTGGCAGAATAATTTCATATAAATTTTGTTCCATTTTCGAATTTAAACGGCGGTTAGCGGTTATAAAACTGATCCTTAGTTTACGATAACGAGTCGATAGAAAACCAATTACTGACGCCATGTTTCTTATTGTCTATAGACCATTGTTTCAATAATAACATCGCAGCAACTTCTTACATACGAATACATAAAGATACGAAGATTATCTACCTACATACCCGTAAGGGGTAGTCTTGCTTACCTCTGTAGGTCCGAAATACCAACAAAATCAAGGGATAGTAGAAAACTTACGTCCCCCAGACGTATTTATTACCCATTTAGTGTGTATCTGTAACCATAGTGGAATTTTAGTGCATCGTGTGTATATTTGAATGTACCGTAATTTTGCCTACTTATATTTTTTCGTTTATTACAGAAAGTGGGATTAGGTGCAATTGGCGCCATTGGTACCGGTCATGAAATCTATGAGAACGTCAAGAACAGGGGTTAAAGAGAATATTATATTCACACCTATAGTATAATTTGTTATGTTAAATTGTTAATAAATATTTTTATCAATACCTAGGTAATGACTTCTTTAATTAACATACATATATCACGCCTGTATTCCTCGAAGGGTAAGCAGAGGTGTACTAATGTACACAACAGTTGGCCGGTATGTTTAGGTCCAATGCAGGTAGGTAAAAGGGGGCAAACTCCGAGCTGATACTAAGAATTTCATAGAAAAACCAAATGACTCGTTGCCAACTTTGGGAATCGAACCTAGGACCTCGAGTGTAGCAATCGCGGTTAGGACGTTACAATTTGAATGAACCTCGCAATGACGCAACTATTAATTAAAGAACTTAGGACCGTTAGGGCTACCTGCATGACTGAGAGATTTTCTCAACGGCATGTGAAATCTGCCCACCCCCACTAGGCTAGCGTGGTGCACTATAACCTTACCCATCTCATTCTATGAGGCGACCCATGCCCAACAGTGGGACAATTTGTTCTGACCTAGTATTTCTCCTTTACCGTGAGAACGTCTTCATACCCTTTTTCGCATAGTTATTGTAGTCCATTCTTAGATAATATATTCCCGTAGCGGAAAGCCCCATTACTTGAGTGAGCAGTAATATATTTTGTAGTAATATCTCGTCTATACTATTATAAAATTGTAAAAAAGTCATTTCTGTACATTGAAGATATTTAAAAAAAAACAATTGGGTTAGAGTATATAAACGATCGCGAACCCAAAAATGTGATTTTTAGAATTCTTGTCTGTTTGTCTGTTTGTCTGTTTGTCTGTTTGTCTGTTTGTTAGGGGTTGGCGCTAAACCTACTGAATAGATTTGAATTTTGTGTTAACGTTTGTAATGCATAATTTCCAACTTAAAAACTGATGTAAAGCTTTTTTCAATTATTCGTACAGATCCCTAGATAGAGCTTGACCTCTCTGTTGTATGCAAGCCCATAGAAAGAAGAGATCATCATTGTCGGTTTTTGATTTTTGATTTTCTATTTAAAAGTCCATCGTTCAACTAGAAAAATGAGGTATATCTCATTCCACTCGGTTGCGTAGATGCTGAGATAGAGCTTGACCTCTCTGTAGTATGTATTCCTATTGATTTAAGGGATCATTATGGTTGGTTCTTTAATTAAGTTGTCATATGCGCAGAAATCGTGATTGTTGATTAGTTATAAACGTTTAAAGTCGTATAGACTTAAATTAAACAATAGTTGTAAAGTTTGGTTAGAATTACGAGTTATTACGACTAACTGAAGCTTCCGTTTTCTTTTAGACATATTTTCACAAACAGTATCACCTCAGTACCTCATAGAGTACCTCAGTACCGAGACTAATTGTCGACCGGAATCGAACCCACAATATTCATTGAGCTTAGCGCCGTTATAACTTAGTCACGAGGCCCTTTTTACAAACCTCTAAACCACTACTTCAAAATACAAGTTTTTTATCAATGGGATCAATTTCTAATCCTAATTTTGTTTCTACATCCACGTAAGCGAAGCCGCGGGCAAAAGCTAGTACTATTATAAAATTGTAAAAAAGTCATTTCTGTACATTGAAGATATTTAAAAAAAAACAATTGGGTTAGAGTATATAAACGATCGCGAACCCAAAAATGAGATTTTTAGAATTCTTTTCTGTTTGTCTGTTTGTTAGGGGTTGGCGCTAAACCTACTGAATAGATTTGAATTTTGTATTAACTATTGTAAAGCATAATTTCCAACTTAAAAACTGATGTAAAGCTTTTTTCAATTATTAGTATAGATCCTTAGATAGAGCTTGACCTCTCTGTTGTATGCAAGCCCATAGAAAGAAGAGATCATCATTGCTGGTTTTTGATTTTTAATTTTCTATTTAAAAGTCCATCGTTCAACTAAAAAAATGAGGTATATCTCATTCCACTCGGTTGCGTAGATGCTGAGATAGAGCTTGACCTCTCTGTAGTATGTATTCCTATTGATATAAGGGATCATTATTGTTGGTTCTTTAATTAAGTTGTCATATGCGCAGAAATCGTGATTGTTGATTAGTTATAAACGTTTTAAGTGGTATAGACTTAAATTAAACAATAGTTGTAAAGTTTGGTTAGAATTACGAGTTATTACGACTAACTGAAGCTTCCGTTTTCTTTTACACATAATATATATTCACAAACACATATTTTTACAAACAGCATCACCTCAGTACCTCATAAAGTACCTCAGTACCGAGACTAATTGTCGACCGGAATCGAACCCACAATATTCATTGAGCTTAGCGCCGTTATAACTTAGTCACGAGGCCCTTTTTACAAACCTCTAAAACACTACTTCAAAATACAAGTTTTTTATGAATGGGTTCAATTTCTAATCCTAATTTTGTTTCTACATCCACGTAAGCGAAGCCGCGGGCAAAAGCTAGTAATTCATATAACATTATGTGAACGCAAATCTATAGGTACTATTATAAAATTGTAAAAAAGTCATTTCTGTACATTGAAGATATTAAAAAAAATACAATTGGGTTAGAGTATATAAACGATCGCGAACCCAAAAATGTAATTTTTAGAATTCTTGTCTGTTTGTCTGTTTGTCGTTTGTTAGGGGTTGGTGCTAAACTTACTGAATAGATTTGAATTTTGGGTTAACTGTTGTAAAGCATAATTTCCAACTTAAAAACTGATGTAAAGCTTTTTTCAATTATCTGTATAGATCCTAAGATAGAGCTTGACCTCTCTGTTGTATGCAAGCCCATAGAAAGAAGAGATCATCATTGCTGGTTTTTTATTTTTATTTTGTATTTAAAAGTCCTTCGTTCAACTAAAAAAATGAGGTATATCTCATTCCACTCGGTTGCGTAGATGCTGAGATAGAGCTTGACCTCTCTATAGTATGTATTCCTATTGATATAAGGGATCATTATTGTTGGTTCTTTAATTAAGTTGTCATATGCGCAGAAATCGTGATTGTTGATTAGTTATAAACGTTTAAAGTGGTATAGACTTAAATTAAACAATAGTTGCTGTACGGTTTGGTTAGAATTACGAGTTATTACGACTAACTGTAGCTTCCGTTTTCTTTTGGACATATTTTCACAAACAGCATCACTTCAGTACCTCATAAAGTACCTCAGTACCGAGACTAATTGTCGACCGGAATCGAACCCACAATATTCATTGAGCTTAGCGCCGTTATAACTTAGTCACGAGGCCCTTTTTACAAACCACTACTTCAAAATACAAGTTTTTTATTAATGGGATCAATTTCTAATCCTAATTTTGTTTCTACATCCACGTAAGCGAAGCCGCGGGCAAAAGCTAGTAATAATATAAAACTATATACTGTTGTGTATTAGTCTAGTGGTGGTAACCGGGACTGCATATTTAAATGTCCTCATTAACGATGCCCGATGTCCGTCTCGAGAAATGTTATTGTTTTTCTATTAAAAGTACCTACACATGCTTAGTAGGTACTAACTCACATAAAGTTATGTAATTTTAATTAAGTATGTGAGTAATAATTGGTTTAAAACCAACAATAATTACCAATTAGCAATGTTAATTTATTATGGTGGTAGGTTGGTATAGGAAACCAGTACCACCAACAGAGCCGGGGGCCGCATAAGGCGGCCCGTCACCGCCGGGGTCGCGGAAGAATGTCTACACGTACCCGTGACCCCGGCAATATGTGATGAGGCGAACACCCGTCTGGTTTTAGTGGGTAGACGTCCTTTTCAGGGCGGAGTCCCACACACCGCGCCGTCCTCCCCGGGGCGGCGTGACGGTGCATAAAGCATTTCCAGACGATAAAAAAAAAAAAAAAAAAAAAGGAAACCAGTACCAATAAATTAAATACGTTACCTACGAGTACCTATAGAATAAGTAAATTTCCTCAATCTAATCGTTTACCTGTTGTTGATCTTAAAATATAATCTTTTATCTGTCATAACAATGGTTTCCCTATTGTTGTGATTATCATATTGGTTGACATGGTATATGACGTACCTTTTGAACACTTAATTAAATATTAGGTACATACACTGTTTACTAATAAATAACTGAAATCACTACGAAATAGACAATCATTCAAATTGAAGGGTAGTTTCTAGCGTTAAACGTAACGTACGTTTGGTTGGTCAGTAACAAAGACTACCATATAATAATTCAATAGTGCATAGATCCCGGAGTTTGGAGTAACGCATTGTCCGCGTGTAGTAGAGCAAACAACACGGGCCAGTAGTGTAACATCTTTTCTGGAAACAACTCAGGCCCTTAGGTTTTTGCTGTCGGGTATTATAGGCCCTGATTATTACTAACTTTTTGGCACATGTCTATTCTCAATGGCTCTAGATTGAGCGTAAAAACAAAATTGCGATATACATTTCACTTGTAGGAAGACGTATAATTCAATGGCGAATAGATTGCTTACTGTGCATTGTCAGATGCTTGTAAGTTGCCACCGCTTGTTGACAGACATATAACCATCTTTATTGTACCTCAATTCAAAGAGACATAATTTCTACAAGTAAGTAGGAAAGTAGGTAGGTACTTTTACATAGATACAATAAAAAAATATTATTATTATGAATTTTATCTTTGTATCGTTTAATTGTTGTAAGATATGTAGATAAATGTATAGGTACCATTTTTTTTTACTTAGCTGCACTGCATATCTGTGAACACTTATAATATTTTAGCAAATATTATGTAAAATATAGGTTCATTGCCGTTAAACACAGCGTAATATCGCAAATTCCTTATATTATTATTAGCCTTTTTACCTTGACGTTATTTTCAAGGGTGGCCTAATGGAATGAATAAAATCTTGTAAGCATAAACATTTGCCACCTAACGGTTTAGTTACATCCTTGTCAAGGTTTTGAGGTGGGGACTCGAGAAAGGTCACTCTGTCGGTAGGGGAGCGTTTGCGATGGTGATTACTAGCACATTGTACTGCAGCGTTGCTAGAGTCGTTACTGAAAATATCACTTAGAGACAAGTTGGCACATTGGGATATCGGTTTAGCTCCCACAGAAGTAGTTTTCTCATATGATTTGATTCGTTTTCCAATGGATTTGTCTACACTAAACATTGATGCGACAGTTTCTGTATCTTCATCTTTTAAAACTCTGACCGCGCCTCCACGTAGAATATTCAAGGTCATGCAGCACGTAGGGCAAAGAGCGTCTTTGATGTTATTTTCTGTGTAATTTGATTTCGTGTCAACGGAAATATTTTGATCGGCCTGTACCTCAATATCTTTTCTGATTGTGTCGCGGGTGAACTTGTCGTAGTATGCTGTTTCGGATTCAAATGCGTAATTATTGCAGGTGCTGCATTTACAATGTACGTTGGCCAATTGCTGTTTTAGCAAGCGAAGTTCATCGGGCTCCGAATCGAACTGGGAAGTTGATAGAGAGGTCTGCCACATCATTGCCATAGTGGCCAAGTTGGTCCCGTTATATTATGTTACATGGTAAAATTTCAGTATACAGACACATGGTTCTTTATATTGTTAAAATTATTCCATTGTGTTTATCAGGATAAACCATATTTGGTTCATTTTTATAAAAATTTCGCTAGGCGCCTGTGATTTTTTTGAGAATTGAAAGCTGTTGACAGTCGTCATTGCATGCTTCAATAATCCCTAGACAGATACATTAAAGAGTATTTAATGTGTTCAGATGAATGTTTTGTGGTTACATTACGTAAGAATACGGTCCACAAAGTATGTCGAAGAATCTTTCAAAGCGTACCAACTGCGAACACAAATCAAATGAACGGTGGAATCACCTACCTATCACCTAACTAATGTACTAACTCCTAAGAAATTATTATTAACCCCCGACGCAAAAACGACGGGGTGTTATAAGTTTGACGTGTCTGTGTGTGTGTGTATGTGTGTGTGTGTGTGTCTGTCTGTGGCATCGTAGCTCCCGAACGGATGAACCGATTTCGATTTTGTTTTTTTTATTTGAAAGGGGAATTCGTCGGGAGTGTTCTTAGCTATGTTTCATGAAAATCGGTACAAGATGGCTGCCGCTACAAAATAGCGAATTACATATTTTTTCACAACTCCCTCAATATGGGTATCAAATGAAAGGGCTTAACTAGGAGAATACTATACACTATGATAAATTTCAAATCCAAGATGGCCGCCACCACAAAGTGGCATCTTACATTTGTGTCGGGGTTTTCTAAATTTTTAATTTAGGTTAGGTTATACTTACAGTGCTTGATAACTGATAGGTACATATTTCTTAGAGCTCTTTCTGAGTTCACAGACAAATTTGATAGTTGGACCTAACCATGATAAAACCTGCGTACCTAGGTACCTACTTTAAGAAATGATCACAAAAGGTCATCCCCATCTCTAGGTACGTGTTGTCGGGTGCTGCGGAGTCAGGCAGTCTGAGGATGGATAGATACCTTATAATTATGGAGGTAACTAGGTACTTATCTTCATTTTTCTTAGGTAAATACTATGTCTGGAGTGTCTTTGGCATGGTATTTTTCTTAAATGGGCATAGTAAAGAGTTACTTTCATAATTCTTCTGAATAAAAAAATATATTGACATACATCACATCACACACATGATGCCACGCAACGTTGACCTTATCAATTTCCCTACAAAGCATCTACCGAAAATTTACAGCATGTAATGATTGGTACTTAGCTATAGACTGATACATTTACCCACAAAGTATGTCGAAGTATCATTCAAAGTGCACCGACTGCGATCATAAATCAAAAGAACGGAAGAATTCTGATACCATCCTAGTAACTAATGTGTGTACCCCTAAGAAATTGTAGAGTGGTAGATACATATTAGGTACATATTTTATAGAACTCTGAAACTTTAAAATTTTAGCCATTCTGCGATTGCATATCCTGTGCATGCCCGGAATGTCCTGATATTTTGGAAATGCTTGCAATTACCGTGACTGAAACTACGTGCCGTTTCGGTTCAACGGAGCCAAAGATTAAAGACGATGCTTCGTGTCGATGCACATCGATTGAAAAATCCGAAACAAAGAACGAACTCGACACTAATGAAATTACTGAAACCGTAGGAGAAGTAGAGAAGAGTGACAAAATAACACCACAGTAGCGGATTAAAAACCTGCAGAAAATTTAGGTGATATGACCCCATGTTATGTAAGAGTTCAGGACATAAGAGGGATAAAGATCTATGTGAAATACACATAGACATATCATTTGATTCGATCATGGTGGTGGAAACCCAAGACTAGATGACTAGATTTCTTATCAACACACTTGAAGACAATCACAATTATTATTATTATTCATTCAACAGCATACAACTTCAACTAGAGCAAAATACGTTTAGAGGTCTTTATGTTTCGCTGGCACTTCCATTAAATATTTCTTCTAATTATGTCGAAATACCATGTGGAATGCACAAAATCGGAGCTCGAACGCAAAAAAACACAGGTGAGTAGATCGTGGCAACTACTAATACTTTTACATTATCGCTTGTCCGCATAAAAATAACCTATCGACTTTTTAATCATTGCTGTATAATTTCTATTCGAAGGCTCCTAAACCTGAAGAACCACAAAACCCGAAACCTGATTCCTCGGACCTTTTGGCCGTGATTAACCCGGACAGAGCGTGTAGCTGCGAGGTGACGGCGAGGGCGGTGCGCGCCGACGTGTCCAAGTACGTCGGCCTCTCCGAGCGACGCGCCGACGTTGACAACCAAGCGGCACAAAAGACCTGCCCAAATCTAAAAACTCCCGATGACTCAAAAAAATCTCCTCCACCACCGCCCTCCAAATAAAATAAACACATAGGTAAATTTTAGTTCTTTTATTACATTAAAACACTGTATAAATGATGAGTTCACAAATACTGATAAATCCTGATTTACGACGAAAAGTAGTAGCTTTTTTTAGAGAAAGCGCCTTTTGGATTAAATTTTACAAAAGAGTAAAAAAAAATAAAAGTAAAGTTTTAATGTTAATATTTATAGCTCTTGTACTATTTTTATTTTCCATTTCTTACAGTTTGTACAAATATTCACGTACCGAGCGATACCGATAAATTCATTTAAAAGGTTTGAAATTACAATTCTGCATTATATTTCTATTAAAATCATTCATCCATATTATTCTCCGTTTCTTTATTACTTTCTTCCTGTTGCGCCTTCTTGAATTTTTCACACAAATAATTCCAATACTTGCTACGAATTTTGTCATATTTGCCTGCCAGCGCTTGACAAAGTTCTATGGCTCTCGTCGCATTGTGTAGGCAGCTCGTGTCTTCTTTTTTGATCGCTTCATCACAAATATCTATAAGGAAGGCTAACAAGTAAGGGGAACGACACTTGTTCTTATAAAGTTCTTCACAGAAGGAAGTGACTACAGCATTCCCACTGACACCTCTTTTGTCGTGTAATAACACGCCTCTGAGATAGTTCCAAGCGCTTTCATTGTTCTTTATAAATTTAATCTTTTCCAATGTATAATTGATTTCTCTTTGCACATTAAGGTCTGACCATCCTAAGTGGTTGTTAAGGACGAAGTACCGTTGGTTCCACGCTGAATTATTACGAACATCTTCCGAGATAAGGCTGTCAACAAAATCCATTTCCTTTTCGTAGAGTCTGTAAAAATATTACAATTAAGTAGTACAGGGAAATAAAAAGACCTTGTAACAGATCTGTGTCTAATTCTTTGTACTGATAACTTTATGACGGAGGGATTTATGAAGACCTATTTCATGAAGAGTAAGTAAATTTACTTATATACATATAATAAAGCGTGTTCTACTCTGCCGCAGAGCCACCTTTATAGACACCGATCAATTATATCTTAAAATGACGAACGAAAAATATGATGCTAGGCTGGGTACAATGATGAGTACTATGTGTTAAGGTGACATCAGATAAAGTTTATATCAGCGTTGTAAAATGTTTAGAATGCAATAATAAAAAATAACAAGTCCATTTAATATCAATACCGTTTCATAACCGATTTAAAAAACCATTCGCTCTATCGCATGATATTTATGCTACAACAGGCGTTTGTTTGGTCATAGGCAAGAAAATTACTAGCGAGTATGACTATTTCCACGTTTAAAGGTTTGACGGAAGGGCAGCACTTTCCTAATGCCGGGCGTCTAGGACTACCGTCGCAAATGCAGGGGACTCAAAAGCGACGATTGTAGGTGGCATCTGTCATATTTTATTTAGCACAGGAGCTCAGTACCATGTAATGTAATTATATACCAAGGTATTGCGAAAAAGAAACAATATCTTTTAGCCCAGACAGAATATTTTTTAAGACGCACACATTATTTTTGTGTTCACTTCGAAAAAACATGTTACATCAGCATTTATATCTGCATTGAAAATTATACCTCAAAAAAAGAAACAAATGCAACCAGTTTTAACTGCAGCAAATCCGTATCGGTTCTTACACAGATTTAATTAAACAATAGGCGAGAGCTCATTATGTAATTTGTTTGCACCATATATCTATTATATAAAACAAAGTCAGGTTTGTTACAACACTTATAACTCGAGAACTGATGGACCAATTTTCATGGTTTTTGATTTGTTGGATTTGTCACCACCTCGAATAACAGAATAACTAAAAAAATGGTGTAACGGAGTTCAAACGCGATCGAAGTTGCGGGAATCAGCTAGTTTTTAATAATAAAGATGAAAAGTGTTCATCATAGCGAATATAACATTTAGCAAATAGGTACATACCCAAACGTTTTTATGGCCCACTGTCTATGCTGCCATGCATGATAGTTTTTAGGATCTTGTATAAGAGCATCTCTTGTTAACTCTAGCTCCTGTGATGGATCTTTAAGCCACTCTACAAGTACTCTCCGGTGATGCCATACCTATAAATGTAATAATGATCAATGAGTAAAATTAGACTATACGGCCAGTCCGATACTGATTATACCAAGCCACGGGTATAAAAATCTAATCAAAAAAATTCCACATGCATAGGTAAAAGAGGGTCAGTGTAACCAATAAATCAATTTTTTTGCTGTCTTCTGTAACAGGATTTTCCTAGCATGGAGACCATCAATAATCAATCATGTACATTGTATAAATAAACCTTGTTTTAAAACTGTAATGTACTATACATTAAAAAATGTAACTATTGAGTCAATAAACCTTATAAAGTATTATTTTATTATTATTATTTTTTTATATTTTTCTGATTATGTGAAAACGAAATGAAAAACCTGCTGTATGCTGAAATAGTCTCCATAGAACAATTAATATTACTCCATACCAAGTCTAGGCTTTGAGAATAGTAATACAACACTATTATCCATATAGTAAATAATGCAAACCTGATAGTTTTTAGGTGAGTTTTTAATAACTACTTCTACATAATCCAACTCAGATCTCAAATCTGTACCCAAGGCTTTCAGCAGGTCTCTCCTGTAACAATAGTATCACATGATTAATATTTATAGGAAAGAATGCCGATCCAAAATCTTCAGTTGACCGTTTAGTACTAAGATACCTAGTACTATCTATACTATCTATATTTTGCCTAATGTCAGTGGGCCAAAATGCAATAGGACACAGTGCAATGCCTTGCATAATTATTAAAATATCAATAGGCATATTACAAGATCAAGTTATTTTGGTCTCAATTGGTAGGGTTGGCAAACATCCAGTCAGAATAAATTATCTTGTTGATTATTAATTAATTTCTTCACACCACGAGCTGTTGGAAGGTAGTTCATTAGAATGGTACTATTTTAGACTGACCTGTATTGCCACACAGTATAATTTGCTGGGTTAAGTTCCACTGCATCTTTTGTCAGATGTAATGCTCGCTCAGATTTCTCATTGTTTTGAAGAACAGCCCGGAAAAAATCGTAAACATCAACAACTGGAATTAAATTAACATTCATTAACATCAATGTCAAATTAATAAAAAATATGATGAATTTTATGAATAAAGTAAAAAAATAAAACAAAACTTAAGTCACTATGGTCAGTAATTGTTTTTCATCATGATGTATGTATGTACTACAGTAAACCAGTTATGATGATAAGTTTGTTAAATTTTTACGACATACATGTCCTTTCTAAACTGAAGGTTAAATTTTTTATACTTTGGTTCATGCAGTAATACAGAACACTGACACATTTATACATTAAATGTAAAATGTGTTTGATTTGCTTTAAAGTACTATTGAGTAGGTTCTATACGTACATTTTTCAGAATGAGCTATAGACACGACTAGGTTAGGTCCTTCGTCCTCAGGTACGGGGGTCACGTCGCTCCATTCTGGGCGATCCTTGTAGTACATCCACGCAACATCACTGTCCCCGCTATCAGACATGCTTACTACAATTCAACACTACAACTGAAATCTGCTAGCTAATTTTACTCAAGTGTATGTTTACGAACACAATCACTGGCAGTAAAGATAAGATATTACGTTTGCACACACAGTAACGCGACGTGAACAAACAAGCGCAAGTACCTAGGCCGCAGGTATTAATGACTTAATTGAATGTGTTGTCCCGTATCATTATTTATACACACAGGTAATTTTTCTTTTATTTATTGTGATGAATAGTTACTTGGCAAGTGGAAAATGGCAGACGACAACAAAACTCGGTCACAGTCAGACAGAAATGAATTGACATTTAATTGACATAACACACTGAACAGCTGACATCTGCAGTGTTGTGACATAATTATGACGTTGGCCCCGGGTAGTAGTACTTTGAGTTCCAGTAATGTTATTGATAAAATTAATAATTATTTCCTATCCACGAAAAATAAACGTCTTACATTCAACGTTATGTTACAATGACTACCCTTAAAGCCCCAAGTGCCATGTCTTGTCCCACAATAGAGTAAAAGCCCTCTGTTCCCTATTTTTATGTATAGCGGTTGTGAGCTAAGCTTATTACCCAGTCCGGCCTTCCTAAAACACAAAACATTATAAGATACCATCACCATTTTGTGGGGCTTTGCTTAACTTTGTAATTTTTGAAAGTTTTAATAAAGATACATACATACATACATACCTCTTCCTATAATGAGGCCAGATGTACATAAGTTATGTAACAATGTACAGTTGTATTGAATGTACCAAAGAGTAGTGTTGTACACCCACGGCCCACTGTTCGTCGGTATGTTTAGCTCCCATTACCGAACACCCCTGTTTTCCTATTGTCATTATAATAGTATATAATATATAGTACTTACATACTAATAATAATATTTATTTATTCACGAAAGCACATAGATCACATGATACATAGTTTTACTTAACTATAGCTATACCTACATAGTTTGGTATTGTTCCAAGCTGCTAAGTTCTAAGAAATACTAAGAAGTTCATAGAAAAACCTAGGGGTCCTAAGCGCTAAAATGCTAGTTTAACGCCACAGGTCCTGGCTTCAACGCAGTGTTATTGTTACTGAAATTCGGAGTATATTAGTATACTTCTGCTTAACCTTTTAGGGAATGGGGTGATGGTATGTTATGTTAATGCTCCATACTCTGAGGCTTATATTCAGAGACGACGCTTAGCGTAAACTTATGCTTCCGTATTACAAATTTGACATAGGGAAGCGTTACTTTACGCTTAGCGCCGTCTCTGAATATTAGCCTGAGTCCTCCCCTAAGACCTCCATACCTATGGACTTAAATTTACTGAAAGTTTTGGACAGGGGCGCGACCTTACAAAATAAAATTATATAAATTGTTTTTTGAAAATAATTATATTTAAAAAAATACTACCATGTAGATTAATAATTTATGTTAACAACTAACAGATAACAAATTAAGAGGAATCATTGATGCATTAATACTTAAATTCTAACGTTGATTTAGGTTCTACCAGGCATAAGCAAGGCCAAGTCCATTTGTGTAGGTCATGTGGGATACTGTAGGTGCAGCCGAATACGCCACTCCAAGAAGACCACCAGTAGTTGCCACCTTAAAAAATAAAATATAATAAACATTCTAGTTTTCGAAGAATTAAAAGCTGCGGATAAAGTGCCACAGCCGACTTAACATCTTGGCAATCAATAGTATATAAGCTCCAAGTGGCTTTGATGGAGCTGCGACTTGAAAAACAAAAATGTTTTTTTTTTGTAGGAAAATAGAAAGCTAGAGCCAGACTGGCTGTGTTATCCATGTGCATGTGTGCAGTCAATTTTTATGCACCTACGCACCTCGTAGTCGTTGGTGTCATAACTACGATAATAATATTCTCATAGTCATGAGCTTTTCCAGCCGTTGGACTCGTTGTGAATATTTGTTATTCTTACCAGAACCTTAGGTAAAGCCGGTAATTTGATATGGTTACCTTGGCAACGGGAGCAGCGACACCGACATGGGACACTAGCGGCGATGCGAAGCTTGTGTACGCAGGCGCCACAGCGACTCCAGGGTTGCTCACGCGCACGTCGGCTTTACGAACGCTTGAAAACGGAGTGTCGATCGCTTTCGTGTATGTTGATACCTTAAATTAAGTTATGCTTATGGTTATTAAGATGTGCACATTTTATTTAGATTCTACATGCTCGTGACATAATTTAAATCTTGCGGATTAAATAACTTAACAAACTAACTCGACTGCTATATTCTCCGAAGTTTTGGGTAGAGTTAAGTTTACTAATGCGCACCATCTGCACCATGCGTACTTAGGTAGGTATATAGAAAAACCCGATAACACTGCTCGACCTGAGAAGCAAATTAGCGAACCCAGCACGAGCACCTCTACCGTAGCTTTCGCGCTTAGGACGACTAGACTTTTACTTGACTCGGTAAATAGCTCAGTACTTACTGCGCTGTATTAGATAAGAATCATTTTTTTTTCTTAGATTCTCTTTTGCATAGGTATAACAGTAGGTATATTTTAAATTTTAGTACTAAGTACTTATTTACCTGGCCAAGATTGAACGGTGACCTCAGAATGTTAGAATGCTGAGAGGCGAGTGCTGGTTGAGCAGGGTACGAGCTGTAGGGGTTCCAGCCTCCATATGCGTACGGCGAGCTGTACACTGGAGATATGAGGCCGGCGTGGGCGGCGGCTGCTAGGCACGCCAAAAATAAAAACTAGAAAAAGAAATAAATATAATAAATAGGTATTCAAGTATAAGTGGTAGGTAAGTACAGTCACAGAATGAAAACGTTCATCACCTTAGTGTCGGTTTTCGCTTGCACTACTGCAAGAGTCAATTATGCCAACATACCAGTGCAAGAAACAATGCTGCTAACATTTAAATAATTAGACGTTTGATAAATGATCTGAATAATTTTGAACTTTACTAACGAACAGTTAAACAATTATTTTCTCTAACTCGAGTCTATTCTGTAACATAGTTTCAAAAGGTAATATATGCTCACAATAGGTTGAACGAATCAATTTGAAAATCGACGAACCATTTTCATTTCGTGACTGTACACTAAGGGTCTGTTTCACCATCTCCTGATAAGTTCCCGTTAAATTACTTGACAGATAATTTCATACAAATTGTGATCCATTTTTTTATTTAATAGGCTGTTAGCGGCTATCCAGGGGTCGTGAAACAGGGCCCTTAGTGGACCTGACAAAAATTTGCCAAATAACTTCTAACGTTTTGTGAAATTGGATTAGGTAAATATACCTAAGTCTATGTATTCGTGTATGAACTGCAATCCACTTTATGGAATAATACCGGCTACATGCAAGTCATAAAACCATACAATAATACCTACTCCCATTGCAATCGTAAGCCACAATGTTATCTCAAAAATAAATAAGATTAAACTTACTTTTAGAAGCATATTTAGTGTTCAACCCTTGGAAGCTCAAACCAATATGTTTGAATCGGCAGGCGCGTGAGCCTTTTATACTAGCCCAGTATGTCTTGATTGTATGTTAGAATGAAGGGACATATGTGTGATAAGGCACAAGCAACGTAACGTATGACAGTATTCATTGTATGCGTGTCCACAGAGCTTTGGAAAAAGCGCGCACGCGCAGGCGTGGCTGCATAGACACGACACGCAAGGACAATACGCAGCCGGCCGGACTATAGCGCCTTTTTGGTGACGACGTCCAAATTAGGCAGAGGTGTACATAAGTACACCAACAGGTCGGTGGTATGTTTAAGTCCCATTAGGGCGAACCTATTGCCATCAATCGGGCACATGTCCAGACCCCGAGCTGCTACTGGGAATTTCACAGAAAAACCTACTAAGTAAAACTGCTCGACCCGTGAATCAAACCCAGGACGTCCAGTGTCGCAGTCGCGTTGAAGACTACTAAACTGAGTTTGCCTACACGTCGTCACAATTATAATACATAATTATATAAGTACCTATGTATTTAAAGACGCTTTAACTAAGGTACTCATATTATCTCTATAAGTACTTGTAAAAAAAATTTGTAGACATTACGATCACACTAGATACTTAAAGGATTATAAAATATATTACATACCATTATTCTTATAATTTAATCTGGGTTAGGTACTACAAAGAAATCTTAGAGATTTATCGACAAATAATAATTTGCCAAACTAGGCCACTACAGCTATCAGTCTTATTAGAATTCACGTGAGTTCTCAAAGTATAAAACTTGACGAACTTGGTCTACTTATAAACGGATACCTATTATTGTTATTAAATGTGTATAACGACATTACATAATATATCTATATCTAGGTAGATATGATATAACGTGTGTTACATGCTTTTACCTACAGACCCTACAGTACCTACACATACAATGCAAAGCCATAGAACATGTATTAAACAGAGTACCTTTTTTATTACTTAGACATCATCCTCCTAGCCTTTTTCCTAACCATGTTGGGTCGGCTTCCAGTCTAACCAGATGCGGCTGAATATCAGTATTTTACACGGAGCGACTGCCATCAGACCTCCGCAACTCTATTTCTGGGCAATACCGATATTCGAAGGATAGACTAGACTGTCTGGTTCTGGGCTTCTGACTACCACTAACGATTATCATAGGCTGTGTTCGTATGACAACCGGGACCGACGGCTTTACGTGCTCTCCGAGGCACGGAGAGGTCTCGATGTGTTAATAATGGTCACCCATCCACAGACTGACCTCGGCAAGCGTAGCTTAACCTTGCAGATCGGTTGATCAGCGTAGTTATAGCTTAGCTTTTATTAGTTAGACCTAGGTACTTAATTTTATCAAGAGAGACCAAGTGAGAGTTTAGTTAAAATTGAATGTAGATCTACCTTCGGTAAGAGTACCTATATGCATCCGTGGGAGTACCTACCGCATTGATTATGCACATATTTTATCAGATCAATGTTTTATCATGAATTCCGTCGTTTAAGTGTAGGATCTACTTCTTCTACCTTACGTACCTTATCTTAGTTTTGGGCCCATATTTTCTGGCTAAGATCATTGTGAGACTTAGGTATACCTACCTAGTAAGTACCTATGTAAAAGATTAACCATCAGTAATGTGTGTTAAGACTTACAAATAATAGTGAACAATTATATATCATCGTTTGGCTACTAGCTTAGATACACAAATTTGATATAGCAGCACGTGTTAGATTGTTAGACAGGGCGCGGTTCGCCTTGTCTTTTATTCATTACTAACTGATCTGTGTGACCTAAACCTGTCAGCCTAGACAATTATCTACCTACGATATAATGGATTCTAGGTACCCTAGAAATGCTACAAGCCTATAATGTCCTAAACAGTTCAAACTGAAAAGGTAATTGCAAGCTATAGAAAATCATGCTGTTATTATCCAACATGTGGGGCAAATTAGTAAACCAGAACGATTTCTAGGCAATAATTACATTCGTCACGCTGTCCCCACGGGGCAAGCCAAGTGCATCGTCACACTCAGTTCTGACTGCACTTTGCTTAGTGTGGTTAGTATTATATCCACCAATTTGTGCGCGAAAATGTGTTTCTTTAAAAACATCGCTTTACTCATTTGCACTATGCTAGTGACTTCGGCAGAACGATGGTACTCCGCCTCTATCCTCGAACGCAGAGACACGCTTTACAATTCTTCCAATCCAGAATTTAGGACCAACTACATTCAAGATAATGAGCATCGATTTATGCCTTTAATGTTAATCGATCCCAAAAAGCACGAAAGTAAACGTAATGATTTTGTTTTAACACCAAACAGATTTAATGACGACATTCGTGGAAAAAACAATTTATCGCGATTAAATTCTAAAGATGTTGTCATAAATTATAATAATACAATTGAAAACTTAAATGTGCTACGAAATATACGACCTAAAAGAAAATATATTCGCAAGAAATGTCCTGCAGTTCGGCCGCGGCAGACGAAGCAGTTAAATTCAAAAGAGAAGTCTAGAACGCGATTCCTAGAAGTGTTTCAAGTGGTAGAATTTGACCATGTATCTTGTACATCAAGCAGTGGTTTAGAAGGATTGTGCCTACCAGAATCTGAGTGCACAGACTCAGGAGGTTCTACAATGGGATCTTGTGCTGATGGATACGGCACCTGTTGCGTTAGTAAGTTGGTACAGCGTCTTAAATTAAAAAATAGGTGAAGGTTCAAGACACTAAAAGACACGTCTCGATTCTTAACATTATGCTAGACCAGAGGATCGAACCTAACCCCTGACAGCAGCGGTGCTTGCAATATTAGACAAAGAGTGAGGATTGCGCTTATGTCGTGAGTCGTGACGCTCTAGTTTTTCCCATTATCGTAAAATTCAATTTTTAATGCTCGCATAGGTAGATACGTCACAGAGAAAAGGAACTAGAATTTTATTTTACAAAATTTCATCGCAATGCTGTCAGCTTTTTCAGTCAGTCAGTTAGGTGATGTTCATCTGTATCGAAACGCATATTGTTTAGCTGCCTAACTGTTATGCTGATAGTAAGGTTTTGACATCGTTTTTCCAGCTCAATTTCAATGCGACGACCACTCTGGTGCGGCATCGGGCTGGTTTACTAACCCAGACTTTCCTTCACCAAGTACGGAAAGACTGTCTTGTGCTTTAACCTTGGACAAAGCTTCTGACGATGTACAACAAATACGGTTGGACTTTACGAATTTTGAGGTAATTTATACTTTTTTTTTTAATATGGCACTACTAACACGCATAGGTACCTACTTATTTTTTACTTTATTTTCAGTTGCTCCTGCCGACGGATGGTTCATGCCAAGATGACCAATTCATCGTTTCGGGGCAAAACGTGAATAACGTAATACCAATTCTCTGCGGTATAAACTCCGGTCAACATGGTAAAACACTGCCCAAAATGCATGTCGTGCGTGTCCATTTATTCATTTATTTTATTTTGCATTCATGTTGCTTACATCATTGTTTTTTATCGTTTCAGTGTACATTGAAGTCGGTTATGTTGACGGACCCATTCAGCTTACGTTCCAAACTGTTTCTTCCGACAGTAGACTGTTTTCTATAAAGGTAGGGTTGCCCCATGCTACTAATGTCTAATAATTCTAAATTTCTAATCGATACGAGCGAGCGTTACAATCTGAGTTCGACTCCCAAATTGAATCAATCAGTTTGATCTAAATAAATCGAAAAGATTATGTTTTTTTCTGATGTCCGATAACATTAGAAAGTTAGGTTTAAATCATATTATGTTTTATGGTTAAGTAAATAATGTTTAGTTTACGTTCAGTGTTCAAATATTATTGACATACCTGATTGACTGATTCTTTTCAGGTGACACAATTGACATCATCTGATGATTTGGCTGCACCTACAGGCTGCTTACAATTCTTTACGGCATCTCAGGGATATTTAGAATCATTCAACTATCGAGACAAATCAGATATAGTCATAGCAAGAGCCCCGAGTTACTTCGTAGGTATTCCTTGACTAAACATAATATGTACGATGAGTATTGTAAAGCCAGGACCCTTTTAAAAATATTTAGGGCCTGTTTCACCACCTCTTGATTAGTTCCCGTTAAAAGGTACGAATGTTGTTCCATTTTTGAATTTATTCGGCAGTTAGCAGCTATCCAGATCCCTTAGCCGAGTAAGATATTTTGAGAGGACTAGTTTTTAAGGTCTTTCGCACACCTACTATGCTATACCTCGTCCCCATATAGGTTTTAAAAACAATAACTAAATACAGGTGTACTTAGCACTTACTAAACAACCTAAAACTTGCCTTGAACACAAAGAAAAAACACTTGTCTAGTTTCGAACGAGCTTGTTAAACAAGTTTGAAAATGTCAGCAGTCTTTATCTTTAATAGGCAGATACTTATAAAATATAATATTATTTCGTTATGGGTACTACGAGATAAAAGGACATAATATAATGTTAATTTACTTCGATGAAAATTTATAAAGTACTTAACAACACATACCATCACGCATGTCGCCTGTGGTGTATTAAGTATCACGGCTGTATTCCCCGAAAGGATAGGCAGAGGTGAAGGTACTATAATGTTGTACACCCACAGTTAACGGTATGTTTAGGTCCCAAGTCCCATGTAATAGAGGGCTACAGGGTACATCGCCGTGCTGCTACTGAGAATTTCACAGAAAACCCAATAACACTTTGCTCGACCTGGGAATCCAACCCAGGACCTCGAGCGTAGTAGTCGCGATTAGAACCACTAGGCTAACAAGACAGTTATGAGGTATGTTGGTACTTATGTAGGTTTATAGGTAGGTAGTCGTACGCAGTCGTGCGTTTCTCAAACTGTATAGCAGGATCGACTCCTGAAGACATTTGGATTTGATTTTTGATTATCGGATGAGGTTGGATTTATTATTTATCATTTCCATTTCAGAACAATCTCAATTACGCCATGTGTATAGCACGTGCATCAGATTGTTGCAGTGTTACTTATACTAACACCGGTAATATGCAGATAGTTAATTACGACACGGGTGAGTTCGCTATAATGTAGCCTACATTGCTTTAATGACCTGTGTTTATATAGCAATAGCATAGTTAAAATTATACCTACCTACATAATTATGCCTAGGCTTAATAGGCCTAAAGACTATTAGGCGTTATGACCTACCAAAGTAAGGTATCGGTATGCCAAAGTTTTCTCTACCTACTCAACGTAAATAATTATTGAAATTTTCAGTGTTCATGCATGCGTAGGCACATGTATCGTTAATCCTCGTATAACCTAAAAGTAGCGCAAATTGGCGCAGGAAATATTGGTAGATATAAATGTAAATTACATGACATCAGTGTATTATTGGTAGTACCTACCTACTACTAATCCATGACACACGTTCAAGTTTCTTATGGGCATTCTTAATGAGAATATAAGGTAAACTAAGAATAAATATAATTCGTCATTGTAGGTATATACTTCAGTGAAGAGGATAATGAGAAAAAATATACTTACAACTAGGTAATCCCATCCATGTTGATGCTCAAGTTATACTTTATTATTGGTAGGTATTAAATGTCATCAGCATCATCATCATGTTCCTGCCTTGTCCCAACTTGTTACATATAATAATATGGTAGATTGGTAGTATTACCTACATATCGGGACAGTATATAGGTACCTACCATACTTTTTGAAAATGTTTTACTATTGGAGAATGGGGCTGTGGGGCACTATATGTATGTGGGGGACTATTGCCCTTTCTATTAATTAATCTATGCTATGGATAAAATTGCTATCACATACTATTATATGTACCTATGCTTAGGTATTACGCTGAAAAAAGGCTCGATATTACCCTACCCTGGTCAAGACGGGCGTAGACCGAGTGATTGCAGTTATTTTGTCAGTTAGGTACGGACAATGAATGCAGTGCGGCACATTCTGTTTTATTCCCGTTCGTCTACATTGTGTAGTATTTTTTTTTCTTTGCAAGATGGCCTACCGGTCATACCGCCTGGTCAAGCTGGGGTGGAAATCCTAAACTGTCCCAGTGATTGGCTGCTAATAGCTGCCACCAGGCTCTGCGGTGAGCGCCTTAATGATGGTTCAGTGTTCCAAGACTTCACCGTCAATGCACCAATCACAGGTAGGTATTTCCTTAATTATATACATACATTCACGCCTTTTTCCCACAGGGGTAGGCAGAAACTAGATACCGACACTTGTTACTTTCTTTACTAAGTAGAAATGTATGTATCTTATTGGCACCTATATATAACAACTGATAGTTGTAAGAATAGTGTTCCGGGCTAAGGTTCAATACTGATACTACATTTTTAAACAAATTCAACAAAATTCTGTGGGCCTTGAAACTTATTGAGTGATAAACATGTAACTAAAAATAATCTGCAACGTCTAGAGTTACTAACGCTGAATAGACATAAAATAAACAGATATACAATAACAGACGGTGACAGACATAAAATAACAGACGGTGGAAAATCAATATAGGGATTTTGGGGTGTTTATATCCAAAATCCCTATACCCGTATACAGCACATGGACTGCAACACCAGAGGAGACCAGAGGAGAGGCGTTGCGAATCTGTAAGAGACCCTACGGACTGCAAAGCAACCGAGTTTAAAAGAAGGATCTAAGATGGTACAAAATAATATTTAAGTGATCTTTTTCATATCTGGGTGTAACTATGGACCCGTTTGTAAAGCTCTCTATGGCACAAAGTTTTGTCCCTTAGGTAGAGCTAATCTAACATTTGAATAATACGTGCCCCGGATAATGCTACCACATGACCACGACCACTCCTGCCGAGAGCCAAACGATATAGAAGAGCTAGTCTTGCTAGTAAAAAAAACCTAAGTAGATATACCTACTTATATACTTTCATAGACAATGTGTCTATTCATTTGTCTAATAAGATCTGCAATAATCCTTTTCCAATAAGGAGGGAACCAAAATCAGGTGGTAAAGTACAAAAGTAAATTGCTTACAGCTTAGCGCCTAATATTTTTGAATTCTTTTTCAGATAATAGTGCCGGGCCAATTGTCGTATGGTTCCGTTCTGATGAATCTTACGTCGGGGATGGCTTCAAGCTGATGTATCAGCAAAATACATGTAGTACTTGAAATAATACAAAATATATGTTATACAAAATGCATTTATATTTATCGGTAAATTAAATTACGGGTGTACTTGCGCATTTTTAATAATCCTTAAATAGTACTTAATCCAACAATATCCCTACATACAAAAATACAACTTTTGTGTTGAAAATCGAAAATTACCTTAGAAGATACTTATAGAATGTCCGACTAACATTTTCGGTACAAAAATTTATTGTTTTCGAAAATCTATTGTTTTCAATGTTAAATAGACTTTAGCTTTAGACACATTCATAGTGCCTGCGAAAATGGGTATTTGGTGTATCAATTTCCCAGTACTTAACAACAATGTGAAATATAATGTTTAAAAGTTCTCTATCTTAAGCGTAAGCTCATACTCTCTACAAAAATGCATTAATAGGAGGTTAAATAGATTGTACTAAGTACATCATTGTATGTATGTAAATAATTCATAATTCCATTAATAAATACTTCAAACATAATGACTTAAATAAAAACACAATAAAATAAAGCCGGCCAAAAATAAAAATGTACGCCTACCACTAAATACAAAAGATAGTTACAATACTTTGGGAGAAAATTGGAATGTGCCTATATTAAAAAAAATGCATTGTACATGTATGTTTTGTTAATAACTACATAATCTACTTAAAAGTGTTTCTAATGTCAGGAAAATTATGTAAGTAGTTATTTATGTAGGTGTATAATATAAAAGATACATACAACAAAAGAAGGCATATTGCAAATCTCTTTCTAACTATACATAATTTGTTACATTTCTTTGTACAAAAGTTACTAGCAAGCTTTAATAAGGTTGGTATCCAAGGTTCTCCTTTAAACAAAGCCACACATTAGTTTTATTTGTTCTTAACATCAGTCTTCTTTTTGAGACCATCTCTAACAATATTATAAAAAGAGAGTAATATTCCAACCATTATGATTCTTAAAAATCCCATTGAAAATACTTGTAGGACTACTTGGGCACCACTATCTATGGATCCACCAAACAAAGTCGTTAATAGTCTCCCAGACAGGCTGTACACAGAATATGTCTTGCCCATCTGAAACAAAAAATAAAACTATTACTGAAGGTCACACATAAATTGTAGATACCATAAATTAATTTATTTAGTTGATCTTACAACAGCAGACACAAATTACATCATAGTAACATAGGTCATTTATCATGTTATTTCTGTAAAATTAAATCATTCAAATCAATATTGTGGGGGAATCTGAGAAATAGTACAATCAAATTATACTAGATCAAAATTAAACCTATTTTTTATCACAAAAGTATAAAAAAGCTAAATTTAATAAATATGGGTCCAAGGTAGGTCCCAAGATATATATACCTAATTTTAAAATTACTTACAAGGGCATCATGAATCATTTGTTTGCCAACATCATCAGCTGAGTGCAAGCCAGCAGTGCCTGATATAAGTTTGGTCTCTTCAGGCTTAGTGAGCTCTTCATTCTTAAGTCCAGGGGTATCAGTATCAGGAGGAAATGCCACCATCAACCTGACTCCAGTACCAACAAGTTCCATGATGACAGACTCTGCTAGCCCACGCACAGCCCATTTGCCAGCACTATATGCACTGTACCCATATATACCTGGAAATTCGTTTTTAATAAAATATACATGGAATTAAAATACCTTTGGATTCAGAGTGGTAAAAAACAAGACAACAATGTAAGCAATGAGATGTAGTATTAAGCAGTGGATAATTTAATTGTGAAGTAGTTACAATACTAATACTAACCAACTAGTGCAGCTTCAGAGCTCACAAATACAATTAAACCCTCATTTCTTTCCTTCATTCCAGACAACACATAATGTGTGGGATAAGCAGTACCAAAATAATTTAAGTCAATCATTTGTTTTACATCAGCTACCTTCATTTTCTCAAACTGACCACATATGCACATACCAGCACAGTTTACCAACATAAATATAGGTCCTACTTTCTTTTCTATAGACGAAAAACATTCTTCTATAGCTTGATAATCAGATGTGACATCTAAAGCCACATATTGTATTTTCTGGTTACTATTATCAGAGCAATTAGCTGTAACCTCGGTAACAGCTGAAGTAAGTTTACCCACGTCCCGACCGATTATTGTCACATGAGCTCCAAGCCGGGCTGCCTCTACCGCTGCGGCTTTTCCAATACCACTAGATCCACCCGTGATAACTACATGTTTGCCTTTCAAGTCTTTATAAATTACTTTTTTATCTAAAGAGAAATGTATAACAAGTCCTAAAATTCCTAACACAGAGAGAAATAATAATATATAGAGAAACATCGTATAGTTTTAATACTTTGAGAATGATAACAGAAAGAAGTATTACTATCACAGCTGCACTCTCGGGACTCTCCAGCAAGCAGTGGCACAGATTACTTTATTGTAGCAAGCTAGGCAGTGGGTGAAAACACTGGAATCCTAAATTCCTAACATAGATTAATATGTTTTATTGGATAATTCCTAACTATTAACTAACTCCTCACTGACTCACTGCCGTGGTGTGTGACACATCAGGCACATGTGTGAGTTGTGTGTGTGACACAGCTGACAGGCCTGACACTGACAGTCACTCTCGGGACTCTCCAGCAGGCAGTGGCACAGATTACTATATTGTAGCCATGGAAGTAGTAAGTATACTTAGTATACAATAGGAATGTGCATTTATGAAGGAAAACGGTCTAAGCGAGATAGTTAGGGTGGAGCCACTCATCTCGCTCTATTAGAGTGACCATGATTTTTGTCGTCAAGAGAGACCATGTCAGTTTTATGTTATAAGACAGGATTTGTGAAATTAGTTTATGTTTCTTTCTAATAAAGAAAAATATTTGCAGTAAACATAGGCACTGTTGTTGTAATTGCATCTTGCCGTCTGTCGCATAAAAATTGGTAAAAGCATTGAACTGTTGATCATGAGATAAATATATTTATGTGATAAGCACAAGTATTTGTGTGGTTCTGGGAGTATCTTATAATAATAATATAAGCCTTTATTCAGACAACTATTACATTAATTTAACATTGACGACTCTGGTGAGTCGATGACACCGACAACTTGGTCTGTTTGCCCAGCTTTGGCAAAGGCCTCCTCCAATTCTTTCCACTCTCTCCGGTTTACCGCTTTTCTACTCCATGTTTACCCGGCTATTGCCTTTATTTCGTCTTCCCACCTTCGAAACTGTCTACCTCGTTTCCTCTTTCTATTTCTAGGATACCAAAATACAATATTTTGGTCCATTTTTCAGTGCCTCTTAATATGTGACCTGTCTTTTCTGTGTTTTCTTATTCTAGTTGTTACGTTTTCTATTTTTGTCGTTTCCTAATGGTTTTATTGTTGATTTTGTCCAATTTCTTTATATTGAACATGCTTCTCTCCATTGCTGTCTGGCATGTTTCTAGTTTCTTGATTGCGCTTTAGTAAGTGCCCAAGTTTGGGAGTTTCTTATGTATGTACCAAAAAATATGCATTATACCATGTCTAATGCGCTAAAGAGGGCGCCACCGAAGTGTAGTGCGCGATGGCGGCCAGACGTCCACTGTCGTCTCAAAAAGTCGACATAACTAATATTTTTGATTGTCGTCAAAACATACATGTCCTTTTAAATTCTGACATAATTTGAAAACATTGTCACCCGGAAGGCCCCTCAACCCACCATTTGTGACGTAAATTTAAATTATATTATTGGTAGACTCGGTCCCGCGTACCGGGATTTTCAGTCTTAGATTTTGCAATAAAGAACTTTAAACATAAATACTACCAACATTTTCAGCAAAATGAATAATCATGATTATTTAAAGTATAAGTAGGCTGATAGTTTGGTTATTAAAATACATTGATAATAAAACAAAGGCATCTTATTAATAACAAAGCTCGTTTATTGGTGTTTATACGATTTCACTTAAATAATAAAAAAACAACAGTTAAACAGTGAAATAGTTGGAATTTTTCGATACGTCCGGTCTCGTAGACATTTACGTTACCATTGGTGGGTTAAGTTTGTAACCTGTGAGTGAATTTGTTAGAGCCGGTATATGATTAATTTCCACATCCTTTTACGCAACACTTTTTCACTATTTTATACATTTTTCACAAATAAAATCACAACAAAAAATCACGGAACGAAAATGACGCGATGTCATTGCCACTGTTTTGAAGTTGTCATATCAAAATTTCAAAACTAACCATAAACCTATAAAGTTCTATTATATTTTAAGAATTTACTCAAAAAAAATACTTTCGACTTTTCGTATCTTTATTTCATAAAAAGATATTTTACGCAGTAGTTTATCTAGCAATGTATAACTCTATAATATTTTTTGGATCAGATACCCTAGCCTCGTGGCAAATCTACTAGACGATTTGAAAATTCTTGTATGGCAATTTATTAAAACGAGACACAATCCCCTACTCTAACCTCTCTATCTGACCGTTACGTATTTCGGTTTAAATATAAAGTTTAACAGATTGCAATAAGGTCGGTTTTACGTTGAGTTGTTGAGCCGAGTACGCATTCCGGATGTAAACGAAGTGTAACGAAGTTTGACATATTAGTTCCATGATTGTAGCAAGCTATAGCATAGACACATATATAATTACTAGCTCTTTTAGCTCATAGATAATTATATAATATACTCCATAGATTGGAGATAAGAGTAAAAGAAAAGAGAGCTACTGAAGTTAATGGCACTTTGGTGTGTTAGAAAGAAAAAGAGAATGACGCTGTAAACTTGACATTACATGTATACAATTGCGGTGAATAGGGGTTCCGGCAAAATGTAAACCTGCGAAATTTTGGGATTATTTACGTGTAGTTAAGTGTGTATCCGTGTAATATTCATGTGATTACGATGGTAACTTGTGCAGTACCAAGTTGTAATTCTCAAAAGATGGAAAATCCACAGGATTACTAATTCAATCGGCATATTTACTATTTGTTTACTATCATCATTTCTTAATAATTGTTTCGTAAATGTGTTAGATTTGGAGAAAATATAATGCTAAATTTGTTTATTAGATCACTAAAATGCATCAGAGATCACGAAACAGTAATACTAAAGAAATAACAAATACGGAAATATGAGGGCATTTATAACCTCACTTTTAGTGATGCTCTTGATTTGTTTATATTGATGGTGTCGATTATCGACTTTGGTGGTCGGTGTATAACATGTCGGTATAATATAATATTATTTGTCGATTATCATAAAGGCCACTCAGAGTCTGAGGTGCATTTAGTGAAGGTAAACCAATTTACGTAAGCAATTTAGACCATAGTCGCAAATTCAGAATGTTGCTGCACTGACAAAATCTCATAGTTAGGTAGATAGATACCTACTTTGAATTGAATTTATGAGATTAAGTCATTATTTGCAGATTTCCCATAAATCCAGTAAAAAGTGATTGCGCATGTTAAATAGACAAAATTGGAATCCGCACAATAATAAATTTAACAATAAGCAGTTAAAACTACCATGAGCACTGCTTACCAACAGGAGGTAAAACAAGGCAAAAGCAAAAGTGGTTCTGTTTTAACTATTTGTCGTAAGAAAATAAGAAATATACATTTTTATATTTACATAAATATATTGAAAAATGAGTGTTTCAATATGTACAGCAAAGATTATAAAATTATTGATAGATATTTTACTGTACACGAAAGTTGCCTGTACATATTTTTTAGTAATAATTGTAATATGAACAGTAAATATTTTTGAAATCTGTGTTTTATTTAAGGATTTTTCTGGCCTTCTCCAAGATTTCTGATTACATACTAGATACTTGGTAGTTTTGTGTTAGTTAACTAGCGCTAACGCGTAAAGTTAGCTAGCGCTAACTTCAACCCGGACAATAAGTTTGGCGCGAACTGTACCTGTGTTCTGTGTAGCTTGCTACAATATAGTAATCTCTGTGGTTCTGTGTCTGACTTAGGGATGTCGGAAATTCAAAAAGTATCGATCGTATCGATATTTAAAAAAAAAAAATATCAATATCGATATTTATATTTTCAAAAAATATCGATATATCGGCCAACTTAAAACTAAATTATAAAACAGCCAAAAAAAAAAGGTCATTTGTAATCTTTTAACTTAAATATAATTTAGTTTTAAGTTGGTCGGTTTATTGTTCTGAAAAAAATATCGATTTTGATACCTTTTCGATACTTGGAATTTTATATCGATACATCGATATATCGAAATATTAAATATCGCTCAAAAATATCGATATATTGAAAAAATAATATCGATATATCGATATTTTTTCAACATCCCTAGTCTGACTGAAATGCCCTCTATTAATGTTCGTCGATGGAGCCGTAACCTAAAAAAAAAAGTGTATAATATTTAATATAATCTGTATTAGTTTTTATTGATTGATTGATTAGTATTTATTGATTCGTGCGTGTTTATTCGTCATTCATGATATTTTTTATTTATTTTGTGATGTATATAATGATATAATCATTCGTACGCCTATTTTCTCGTGTATTTCTTACGAAATAACACACAGTAAGAATCAAGTTTGCATAAGTACCTGTAGCGTAGAGATAACCATTTCAATCCTTGCATTTGTGTTCACATTATTGTAAAAAAATGAATTTTGAGACAAATAGACTTAATACATTTACTAATTGGCCTTCATCAGCCCCTGTAGATCCTATAAGGATTGCGAAAGCAGGGTTTTTCTTTACGGGTGAAGGTACTGAAGTGAAGTGCTTTTGCTGTGGTAGTAAGATATCGCAATGGAATTATGGAGACCAGGTGATGTGGAGACATCGCCAATTACAGCCAAACTGCCTGTTCGTGATGCGTCCTGAACTGTCAGGCAATGTGCCTTTAGTCCTCGGGCCAGAATGCCCTCCGTCCCAGTATACTCGTAGATCGTCAGTACCTCCTGACGATGTACAGAATGACCATACGTACACTGCGCCTGATTATGGACTAACAGCAGAAGATGAAACGTATAAGAATGATGCTTTAAGACTTCTGTCTTTTATTAATTGGGATGTAAGAATATTATTTGTATTATTAGGTTAAAGTACTTATCTAGGAGTTTCCTGACCCTGTGATTACATTCTGACCTAATAGTGACTGAGTTAGTTTTATAGCGAGGCAGCTAGGTACTAATATGTACTTTTTTAAATGGAGTCATTTATGCTGAACCTATTATATAGATTGTCATAGATATTGAAGAACCAAAATTAAATTTTAAACTAGGTTATCATGTGAAAAATAATTAATGACAATTAGTTTTTAACAAAATAAGAGAAGAACCAATTGTAGTTTTCTTAAATTTTATTTAATCATATTATGGATTAGATTAAAGTAGTAACAGTAGTGCAGAGAACATTCATTGTGTTGATATAATGTACCAAGTTGAAACAATCTGGTGTAATGTTTCAACTGTAGCTAAAAATATATTTTTCAGCTTTTTCTAGCTTTTAGTATGTTGTATTTAATAATTGGTAGATACATCACTATCATTTCTGCCTTTTCCATCAGAGGGGCACATGCCCAGGAAATCCTACTTTCATTTTATTCACATTTGACTTTCTTCTCTAAAAAGTCCTCGAACTCTCTTATACCCAAGGAAAGGGCTTAAGATGGCCCTTATATTGAATCGGAATTATTAACTAACTATTAACTATTCTTGACTGTTATTGTAAATGTTAATAAGTGGTCACCAACAAAAAACTAGTACTAACATAAATGCTTTTATGGATGTACAAAACAAGTTTCTTAATATTTAAAACGTGATAGGTATTTTCTAGTAAATAAATTCTTGCGATTGTACTTATTATCATCTTAGGGGGGATTCCCCTGCATATGAAATACATATACAGTATGTCTTATAGCTAAAGCAGATACTATGAAGCCTACCTTACAGTCATACACTATACAGTTGCAAAAGTGTAATGGAGTAGATTTATACATACAAAATTCCTCCTCTCCAGAACCTTTTTTCTAGTAAATATTGCACATGTTATTTTTATACAATATTTTTTGAAGTTCAACTTATGCAGGTGTGTGATGGGAAGTTATTTTTGTGTAGGACACATCAGTATCTCGCCAGGCACTAGTGAATGCTGGATTCTACCACGCTGGTAGAGGTCGTCTGCGCTGTGCCTGGTGCGGTGGAGAGTTAGCTCCCAACAATCACTTTAGCTCAGTAACACCACTTGGAGTACATCGAATGTAAGCAATCATTATTTATTACACCATATTTTCATTATGTTGCATGCCATGTTGTTAATAAAACCGTTGTGTGAGCTCATGTAATAATTATGAATGAATTTGTTGTTCTTTGCCTACTGAGAACAATCTTTATGTGAAAGGTATTAAGTGTGACTTTTGAATTTAAGAAATTATCAAAAAAAAAAACAATAACCAATCTTTAGGAAAAGTTTACTTTGACAGAAAAATATTTTTATTTATTTTTCTGTCAAAGTAATTTTTCCTAAAGATTGAATGCATTCCGAATTATTCTGGTGAATGTCCGAAATAATGTCCGCCTTGTTGGTCTAGTCGTCCCTACGTCCGTCGGCGCGACTGCTACGTTAAAGGTCCTGGGTTCCATCCCCAGGTCTAGTGTTTTCCGCGAAATTCTCAGCAGCAGCTGGGAGTTCCTGTTGATGGCAATAGGCTCGCCTTCTATTACATGGGGCCTAAACATACCGGCGAAATGTGGGTGTACATTAGTACGCCTCTGCTTAATTATTACAATAACAAATATTTCATCATACTGAACATTTATTTTGAAGTGTCTTGACTAGATAGATAACAGATCACATTAGATTAATAGATAGGGCTTTGTTTGTCGTCCAGGTATTTCCCTCGATGCCAGCACGCGGCGGGTCTGGAGGCAGCTCAGCAGGCGCAAGCTGGCAACATATCCACTACCTCGTCACCGTCGCTGTCACCGTCACCCCCGAACGACACTCCTCGTGCCCAGACCCCACCCGAAAATCTAAATAATCAACCTCAATCGTATGTATTCTTACATATTCTATTTTATTGCATCCACAGAAATCATCCACGTTTTATTTAACTCTACAAAAAAATTACCAATGGATTTTGATTTAAAATATTAAATTGCGACCAATATAATATCACAACTCGTCCCCCAAACCCATTTAGCGTCTAGATTTAGGTTGTCTATACCCCTACACTGACGGTAAAAAACACGTCATAGTGCGTGACCTTATTAGAAGGAATTATTCGAATTCTCGTGAAGCCTGAAATGATTTCTTAGTGCCTCGGTTTGAAGTCGTGACATGCAATCTTTTGTGAGCAAAGATTTACTAGTATGTATTGTTAAAAATCCGAATAATCCTATCCTAAATAGCTTTTTGAAGAAAGAGCCGTAGCAGCTTTGTGTTGGTACGAGTTACAAGAATGTGTTCATTGAAGTCGGGCGAGGTTAGTATCTTCTATCATCTTGCGTTCTTAGAAATACGCGTTGATTAACCAATATATCCGATTCAAAGCAGGTTAGTTTCGTTAACTAGAGGAAGGTGCACACTGCACTGTTAAAGGTCCAATAGTTATAGGAACGAAACAATGGTAATAGCTGCGAGACGTGACATGACAATGCATACCATATGATACTATTACAATTTACAACAAACCGAACTCACGTACGGAAAAAAACTAAGACAACTGAATAGCTACCGCAGTATTCAATGCCATCCCTAACAATATGAAGGTGCTTGCAAAGGGGTTAAAAGATCAGCAACAGTAGATAGAATATAGGTACCTTAGGTGAGTCCAGGGCCGGATTTAGAGTTGTGGAGGCTTCGGGGCAACAAAGGAGTAGAGACCCCTGCCCCCAAAGTATCCAAATAAATTAAAAAAAAACAGTCGAGTTTTTCAGTAAATAATCATAATCATGTTTGTACAAAGGTATTGGTAAAGGTAAAGCACCGAAAAAAAATATATCAAAGGAAAAGTTGTTTACTAGTCGGAATTTAAATGTTTTTTTTAGAAGTCTCTATTGTGGGGGCCCCTCTTTTGTAGAGGCCCTGGGGCAGTTGCCCCTGTTGCCCTCCCTTAAATGCGGGCCTGGGGAGTCCCTGAGACATACATCCTTACTAATATTATAAATTTGAAACTAACTCTGTCTGTCTGTCGCGCTTTCACGCCAAAACCACTGAACTGATTTAATTGATTAATTTGCTACACAGATAGTCTAGAGTCTGAGAAAGGACATGGGTTACTTTTTATTACGAAAAAAAGGCTGTAAAGGGTTGAAATAGGGTTCGAGAGTTAGAAGAAATAACCAAAGCACGCGGGCGAAGCCGCTGGTGGAACGCTAGTAGGTACATAAATACACTCACGCCTTTTTTACGATTGTTGCTCACTTACTTTTTGCTTCCTCCACGTTCATACATCATGTCATACACACGCGCCGGTTGCAAGTAGTATGTAAATGACGTGACTGACATTTTTGAAGGTCATTTGGACACATGCTTACTGATCCAATTTGAGTCGCAAGGTAAATAATTCTTAGCGGAATAAGCGAAGGATATCCTATTGTCTATTTGACTCTTTTAAATGCTTAGGTAAATAGAGACCATTTACATTGAAACCTTGGTCATAAGTCGCTTCCGAATAATTGGTTATTTACATTGCCACTTAATCATTTTGCAATTGAATAACAAAATAAGTACTTCCCAATCGCACAATTAGTAGTCAGTAAGGCCTCTACGGAAGCGGTCGCTACCGTTAGCGGTAAATTGAAGCAGTGTTATTTTTGTACGTGAATATTGCTTTTAGTTTTTTGATAACAAAGACCAATTTTTCTGTTAATTATTCGGTTGGGTATCGAATTGCATTCATTCGCTTCAAGAAATTAATTTAATATTTTATGTTGTACATTAAAATTTATTAATCTACGATTATAGTAAGTAATCAATAAATGGCAGTGTATTGTGGATTGGAATTTAATTTCATACCATCATATAATATACACATACTAGAAGTTTGTGAGGTGACGTTTACGTATTGATTGCCAATTGTTCGAGGAAAACTGTTATTGGCAGTCTTATCATCGTCATTACTGTCATCAATGATCCGAGTTAGGTGAGTTATTATCTTGTTATATACTTCTCATAGTTTATCACAATAATAAATATGCATAAGAGAATGAAAGGTTATTAAAACAAAAATAAAGTAGGGTAGGTACTTATTTAATTTAGGTACATGTTAAGGTAAACTTTAATTTTCACACACGAATTTCTTTATTAAAGACTTTCCCTAATATTTTTACCATATACTTTACCAGCAATAGTTAAAACAGAAATGAAAATGTAGTTCTCCATATAAAACGGCCACCCAACGGCTAACTGGATATCCTATTGCTATCCGCATTCCATTGTTTCTAATAGATTGATTTTCCATATATATTCCATATAATTTTCGTTATTAGGTACTCCATGATGAGTCCAGTGTAATTAAACCGTAAGTCTTTCTTGTCTGGTATCTTAGATCCGGTGCGGCTCACAACGAGCGCGTACTGAGCCAGGGAGGCACATGGCGCAACCTGGGCGTTGTGGGCGGAGGAGCCCGCCACCCGCAGTATGCCTCATTAGCCGCTCGTCTCTCCAGCTTCGAACGATGGCCATCCGACAGGCAGCAGGCACCGCGAGCTCTTGCCGAAGCTGGCTTCTTCCACACAGGCACCGATGACCAGGTAAGAAAGTGCCTAGCCCTTGAGAAGTTTATCCATTGGAAAAAATCATTGTATACAATACAATAGATGTCAATGACATTGAACCTTCCTTCCGCCAATCCATGTAGGAAGGAATATTGATTTTGTGTGATACTGTGTCAGTATCATATTAGCACAATACTAAAATGGAGTGAAGCTAATTGACTATATGGTCTTACAACAAGTTTGTTACGTGTTTAAAACCGCGAAGGACGTTGCTTAAGTACTATTATCGAACCTTCCAAAATATGTAATCACTCACACGTAATTGAATCAAGGTGCAAAGTGTTAATTGAGTCGTTAAGGTCCATTGCTAACTCAACCAGATGTGTCTCACAAATGAACTGTGCTTTATTTATTTGATCGTACTTTATAGGTGCGCTGTTTCTACTGTGATGGCGGGCTAGGCAAGTGGGAGGCAGGTGACACGCCGTGGTCGGAGCATGCGCACTGGTTCCCTCACTGCGGCTACGTGTTACTCATCAAAGGGCAAGACTATGTCGAAAACTGCCGCAAGCGCGCCTCTGTACAACGTAGTACAAGCGTAAGTACTCTGCATTACATAATGACGTCATCATGTACATCGTGTATTAATACGAAATTGAGTATGCGGTTCTACAATCTACCTGCTTTAAAAAGGTACATAGCTAATATAATATATCAAACTAATCATAAATCAAACTGCGTTATGCTTAACATTTTAGTAAATTCTCAAAACGGCTTCGAGCCGCCCACTTTGATGAGATTCTGTTATACCAATTTCAGTCTTATCAAGTAAAAAGTTGTGTTCCAATTGTTATCTTGTTTGTCATTCTGCCGGTCTGCGCTTAAGCAGCTTGAAAGTCAAAAATGCAAATTAAACGCTAAAAAATAATCGATTCATAAACTCTTGTTCTAGTGAATTATTAAAGAAAACTTTTTTACTTTAACTTCAAATATGCGACGCAGTCGCAAAATATTGTACAAAAAGTACCTACTTATGATTGATGATGACGTTTCAGTTAACCGACGGCGCTCGCAATGCAAGACGACGAAATGGCGATAACTTTCCTATCACAGAAAGTCAGGTAAATACGGTAGTTTTTTGTTTCAAACTTTATTTAAATTAATGACACTTTATTTAGCCAACAATAGTCATAATACTATACTGAATGCCCTTTTCTCAAAATAAAATTGATTAATTTCCTTTTAACTTATATTTCAGGTAGAGGAATGTATGGAGAGTACAATGGCGGCAGCTGCATTAGGTGCTGGGCTAGACGCGGCTCGCGTTCGTCGAGCGATATTGAATAGGTTACGAAATGTCGGTACGTATTTTAGTTTTAATTTCACAAAATATAATTATGTATTATGAAGATATTTTTACATAGTAATTCAACGTATAAAAAACATCATTATACTTACATAAAACAAACCCTTATCAAGAAATAGCATTCTGCGTTACACATTTCTGGAAAATGTGGATTGTAAGTACCTGCAATTTTTTTAATACGTAGACATTAAAATGGTCTATAAATAATTTGCAGGGACTCCGTTTACATCATCCGAAGCGCTGATCGACGCGGTGTTAGATGATCAACTAAATGAGGAGCCTTGGTCAATGACTCCTCAAAGTCGACTCGCCCGAGATATTCTATCTGAAACCTTCCGAGAGTTCGCGCCAAGGGCTGGGTAACTCATACATAATAGATAGATAAAATCTGCTTGTTAGAGAGCCTATTCTTATTAATAACTTAGCTCTGAAGTCTATACTAATTTAAGCAAAGATATAAAAATACATTTGTTTGTCTGAAATTTCAGAATTGCGTCTCCCCATGTGGCTTTACTGACTCGGCCATACGGAAGTGATCGCGGTGGTAGCCCTACAAGGTCAATGACACCAGATGACGAAGAAAATGATAATAACGAAGATTCCGACAATGATGATGAAAGAAATGAGAACATTGGTGGACAACGCGACGATTATTCGTATCGCGGCGACGATACCAGCGACGCTAGCAGACGTTCACCTGACAGACCGACTGATAATAGTAACACGGCAACTAATAAACTACAAGCTGAAGTGAAGAGTGACAACGCAGAGGAAGGACCCAAGACAGAGACAAAGAAGTTGTCGCTTGAAGAAGAAAACAGACAGTTGAAAGAGGCTAGATTATGCAAAGTGTGCATGGATTGTGAGGTAAGAGTTGTTATTTAAAATATTATTAGTGTATCTATTTACCCACAGTTAGCCGGTATGTAATAGGGGGCGAGTCTCTAGTTATTAACCGGGCACAATCCAAAACTTCGAGCTGCCATTAAGAATTTCATAGAAAATCTCAATTACACTGCTCAACCTGGGAACCAGGACATAGAGCACAGCAGACGCGCTTACGACTTCTAGACTAATGAGACAGATTGAAATGTATATAGGTATATGCTCTTTATTCTGCAGGTGAGCGTGGTGTTCCTGCCGTGCGGGCACCTGGTATCGTGTGCGCGGTGCGGCGCGGCGCTGGGCGCCTGTCCGCTGTGCCGCGCCAGCGTGCGCGCCCTCGTGCGGGCCTACCTCGCCTGACCCGCGCACTGCCAGGTACACTACACTGCCGCGCCAGCGTGCGGGCCTACCTCGCCTGACCCGCGCACTGCCAGGTACACTACACTGCCGCGCCAGCGTGCGCGCCCTCGTGCGGGCCTACCTCGCCTGACCCGCGCACTGCCAGGTACACTACACTGCCGCGCCAGCGTGCGCGCCCTCGTGCGGGCCTACCTCGCCTGACCCGCGCACTGCCAGGTACACTACACTGCCGCGCCAGCGTGCGGGCCTACCTCGCCTGACCCGCGCACTGCCAGGTACACTACACTGCCGCGCCAGCGTGCGCGCCCTCGTGCGGGCCTACCTCGCCTGACCCGCGCACTGCCAGGTACACTACACTGCCGCGCCAGCGTGCGGGCCTACCTCGCCTGACCCGCGCACTGCCAGGTACACTACACTGCCGCGCCAGCGTGCGCGCCCTCGTGCGGGCCTACCTCGCCTGACCCGCGCACTGCCAGGTACACTACACTGCCGCGCCAGCGTGCGGGCCTACCTCGCCTGACCCGCGCACTGCCAGGTACACTACACTGCCGCGCCAGCGTGCGCGCCCTCGTGCGGGCCTACCTCGCCTGACCCGCGCACTGCCAGGTACACTACACTGCCGCGCCAGCGTGCGGGCCTACCTCGCCTGACCCGCGCACTGCCAGGTACACTACACTGCCGCGCCAGCGTGCGCGCCCTCGTGCGGGCCTACCTCGCCTGACCCGCGCACTGCCAGGTACACTACACTGCCGCGCCAGCGTGCGGGCCTACCTCGCCTGACCCGCGCACTGCCAGGTACACTACACTGCCGCGCCAGCGTGCGCGCCCTCGTGCGGGCCTACCTCGCCTGACCCGCGCACTGCCAGGTACACTACACTGCCGCGCCAGCGTGCGCGCCCTCGTGCGGGCCTACCTCGCCTGACCCGCGCACTGCCAGGTACACTACACTGCCGCGCCAGCGTGCGCGCCCTCGTGCGGGCCTACCTCGCCTGACCCGCGCACTGCCAGGTACACTACATTGCCGCGCCAACGTTCTTATTCTTACTTCTTATCAAGTGCCTAAATACAACATTTTTATTTTATCTTTCCCATGCAAACTATACATATACACTGTGCTAAAAGACCTTCAAGACTTTTTCGCGACAAAAGGAAACCTATGTCTTTCTTCAAGATCGAATCAATCTCTGTACTAAATGTTAGTTAAGCGGTTTAGGCGTGGAAATGTAACGACGGACAGTCGCACTTAAAATATTAGTAGGGAATATAGAATCGTATACAGTATTTTTTTTTTGTTTTGTTTCAGATTAAACAAGGTGCAATCGGACCACGGTACTACCTACTCTTTCAACTAATATTGAACATACATACATTAGCTGCGGATTTCTAGCTCATAACTGATGCATCGAATAGGTTCTATTCGCATGTTGTAAATAAAATATCCATTAATTTTAATTCGGGCCTACATTAGATGTATCCGTTAAATAATGAAAACAAAAAAAAAACAATATAAAACGTTTAAATTCCGACAGTAATTTAAATGCATATTTTAAACACAAAAATACGCGTGATTAAGGATAAGTACTCAAATCATGAATTAATTCTTTATACTTGTAAGTTTTAAAGTTTCAGGCGGAAATTACACCGTATCCAACATTTTCATTAGCTGTCTTTAATGTTAAGTGGCTTTTATCTCTAGTGTCTCATCAAAGTAATAAGTCCTATAATATATTTTAGTGCCTCTAACTAAGAGTTTTACAACGGTCAAAGCGTTTTTGAATAAGGTCCTTAACTTCTTATTGCAAAAGATGGTCTAAAGATCCATCAGGTTTACCCTGACACAAGAACTAGGTAGGATACTTGATATTATAACATTAGGAACTCATAGCTATTTTTTAATCCGGGTTTTCAATAAATGTAGACCACTGCAAATGTAAAGTTGTTTACTGCATAGTGCATAGTGCACAACTAAAAGCAATAATGCGCTTTAGCCGATAATGATACGTAGATGTTATTGGATTATCTAGTAAAAAAACACAGTGTAATTTTAAACGGACTGTATCGTTTAGTCTAGTTCATAGGCATGCGAGTATCTTGTGAAATGTAATTAATAATACAGGTGAATAACATGAATAATTCAAAAAATAATCCTCAAAAATGCATTAGCGCTTGAACTGCATGAAAATGTGGTTTATATGTAAGTCATATATTAATTAAAATAAAATTTTAATTGTTATTAATCATCGATGTTTACAAAAACATTTTAGTATCAAATTCGTAGTTTAACTACACATTTGCTTTGTTATAAATAAACTTGGAAATCAACGGAAATGGGCTTGGAAATCAATGGAAATGGCATTAAATTCTGTCAGGATTTATGTAGAAACTAGATTTTTTATATGCTGTGTTATTCTGATGTATACTATATAATACTGTAAAGTTTCATCAAGATCTGTTCAGTATTTTCTGCTGAAAGAGTAACAAGCATCCACACTTCCATCCATCCTCAAAATAAATAACCTATTCAAATAGCCAATTATTATTATAGTAATTATTGTTTTGCCGTGCTGTAATTTAGCACGGTGTTGGTCGGTGCAATCAATTTTATTACTTTCCACGAATACGCAGCTCAATCATCCCATTTAATTCCAGTAACTACAAATTCCCAGATTTAGCCTACAATTGTTTTAAGACTACTAAACAAAATACTAAATCCTACAATAGTTTTTTCGAAATCCCAGTCTGGTCCCTCAGTTCTCACCAAATCAGTTTGTTGGCTATCCAGTGTAGAATTGACAGTTCAAAGATTGTGAGAATAAAGATGCATTTGAACATTGGTTTGATGCATTGCCCCAATTGTTGTAAAGAATTTAATTCGTATTGTAGCTATAAATCGCATTAATAAAGAATGTTTTTTTTAACAACTGCCGATCTCTTGGCATCTCCCTCGCACACAGTACGTGTGAGAAAAAGATATCACGATATCGCAAGTTGTTTTATGAATCCATTATTTATTGCCACGATTTAATATGTATGTGTATATTTTTTTAATTGATAGTTAAGTAGAGTAGTTACGTACCTTTTATATCGTTGGTGTTAAGGACTTGGCTCAGTGCACCATGTCACACTATAGCTGTACCTACATAATGCAAAATATTTGCTTTCATAGTTTGAAAAGTATATGTGTACTGAACAGTCTTTAACTCTTACATGGGAAACAAATTGTAAACTATATTCAATGAAATATAATATGTTATTTGCATATAGAATAATTTATTTATTTATTTTCCATGTGTATATTTCGTAGGCTGTGGTTTAAAAGAGAAGGCTGATGATTAATAATTGTCATACTGTAATTTCGTTTTGCCTTCTCGACGTAAAGTATAATTATTATTGTCATGCGTTAGTTTTAGTGATATAATAAGATCTGATACAACAATGATGACTTGCTTCATACCAACATAAAAGAGAAGGGTAGTCTTATAGTGAGCGAGGAAGATAGTGCTATTCGGTCATACTATGTGCAAGCGTTTTGGTATGATGCAAGTCACTAAAATCGTGCCTACAAAACGTCGATGATATGAATGGGTTTTGTACGTGTATGAAAGGGCACCAGCGTTGGTCACGCGTGAGCGTGGCTTGGCGCTTGGGCGCATGTTTTGTTGTAAGAACTACGGCCTTTGCAACACTAGCTTAGAAAATAACGTGTAAGCGCCATTCATGATAGTAATATTTTACGTCAAATAAGTAATTATTGATATTGTTACGTTGTACGTAGGATAGTTTGTAAAGCAGTGTCATTTTTAATATCATGATACTCAAATATAATGGTTTGAAACCTTAATGATGTTATAATTTAAAAACTATTCATTAATGTCATAAAAATTTTCTTCACTATCACAAATTAAATTGAACCCACCAACAAAATAAGAGATTGAGTGTATCTTCTGTTTTTATAAACACTAACATTTCAAATACCTTAGTACCAGATGCTCGAATAATGAGAGCGGATACGGTTCAAGCCGGATCGGTCTTTGTTTTGTTAGATCAAAGGAGTGTTTTTTTGGAATAAAGGTGAAGTGCGTGTTAAGAAGTTCGCTATGCATGATCCGGCGCCGCGGCGGGCGTCTGGCCGGGAATAGCGCCGCCGCCGCGCGCACGCAAATAGCGCAGACGACGCCAAGCGACGACACGACGCATTTGGAACAATATTAATATGCGAAAGTCGCGCACCTTCACTGCAAACGCTGAACGCGGTGATTCACGGGAGAGCTACGCCGAGACCCGGTTGGTTCATAAGCATGAACTAAGCTATGCGTGTAATGTATTTACCTTCTTAAAACTAGTTTGATCAAAGCTGAAATTTAAAGGGAAAAAAAAGGATTAGTACCTATTCGACTTTTTTACATAGGACCTAAAAATACCTTACCAGTGAAATGTGGGTGTAGTACATCAGTACATCTCTGCCTAATCCATTTGATGATTTGGGCATTAGAAATAAAAAAATTAAGAAAGCAATGTGTCTGATTATTATTAGGGAGGGTACCTACTCATTGTATAAAACAAGTTTATATATGTCATGTTTATGGTGAGTATGATGACTCACAAAAAATATTTATATAAAACTGTTACGGTTATAAAACTACACTGCTTGTAATTGTTTGATAAATAATGTTTTATTTTTAGGTTTGTGCTGATAACGTATCAAACGCTGTTCTCAATACATAATATGTATTTAAGGGTCACTTATTCATTAATGAAACCATGGACAATGGACACATTCATGAAAATGGTGAGGTCAACACGATTCTGTTGTAAACTTTGTTTAGATCTGTTTTTTAATATCTTAGGTTATGAAGGAAAATTTAATTATACCCTATGCCAAGTCTAGCAAAGCCTACCTTATTTTTTTTCATTTGCAGGCATAGAAGCTTTTTTAATTTATGATAATGGTGGGTTCTACTACGACTATACAAGGCAGCAATCTTAGGTCAGCATATTTTGGCGTTACGTATCACCTTATCGATGACTTCTGTAAGTTGTTATGTTTATAGTTATTCTTGTACAATACAATCTTCGACTTTAGAAACCCATGCAATAAACTAAAGAGTTGAATACTAAAGAGGTTGAGTAACTAGTTGCATAGCAATTGGTTAAACCTACCCTGTTGACTCAACATTTCGCAGAACGACATAAGTATATGTACATAAACGATTTCCTTTTGAGCCTCGACCAGGAAAACATTATCGTCGTCTGGCCCCGTTATTCTAGTCGCTTAAATTTTATAACTAAGTATAGTTTTATGGTCGTAATAATGTAGTTAGTTTATTTCAGTCGATACGTTTATTGTGTTTATAATCTTTGATAATAGTCATCAAACGCCGTAATGAGCTTGACATGTTTAAAAGTTTGGTAAATGGGCACAATTTATTCTAAAAGTTAAACAGTCTTCGGGCTGGAACAATACATCAGCAATAAACTTAAATTATTTCCAATAATTCAAAAACAGATGTCACTGTTGATTCATCTGCAGTTCTGCACAGATTTTAAACGTAAAGGTAATATAAGTACCTACACAGTGATGTTAGCGAATGAGTCAGCGTGAAGGTGGAATTAATTAACTATAGTTGCCGGTGCATAGACGCAACGTCCTTGCAAGGCTGCTGCGCTTGCGATCACGTGCCGTGCTCGTGCGCCTGCGCGCCTAACCGCTGTGTACAGTCGCCTCTCGCCCTCTCGCGCGTATAACCTGAATTTAATGATTTGAACAAATCATCGATTATATTTTGAAAAATAAAACAAATCTATTTTCTAATACCCATCATAGAATGAAAACAAGATGTTTCGCCGGTATTGTCTAATATTTTATATCATTGTCGTAAATCTACGTCAGCTATCAGCTACAACATTATTTTCCTGTTTCTAACTTTAAATTTAGCACTTATTTATTTACAGTATCTGCTGCTTAATAGCCCCTTATCCTCCGTTTTATTTATAACTAGTATACCTACCTACCTTTACTGGTACCTCAGAACTGGATCTTTGAAACCTGGTGTTTTTTAAGTTTGATATATAGTCAATCGAAGCGAAGTCTTACAGTTCGAAGTGCAAAATCCCTAAAAGCCAATCCTTAAGTCTAAGTATATCCGTCCCATAGGTGACGTGAATCTCATCCAGATATGGAACAATATTCAGGTCTATTCACCCAATCACTACCAAGCGCCTTTGTTGCCTTTCTCCCTGGACAAGATTAGGTACTCACCAAAATATAGATATAAATAACCTATGATGGAAGGCAGGCGAGCCAGTAATCTAATTTTAGCTAAAAAACATTAATTCAACACAAAGTTAAAGCTTTGAAGATGTTCAATATTTTCGGTTACATAGTGTTCCCGTTCATTCTCTTGGTCTTGTTTTACAATTACCTGTAAAGGATACGTGGGCGCGTAGCGAATCGCCGGCGCCGGCGCCACTATAACACTTTGAATTAAGAAAGGGAACTAATGCATACGGTTTACGAGGATGACTTGTAGGGCGAGTTTGAATTAGCGTGACATCACCCTAACTTGCATTAGGTACAAGTTACAAGAAAATAGTAGGAGTATCTAACTAGTTTTAAGAGCATTTAAAGGAATTATGTCGGTGACCATGTTCTTGTCTTATAAGGTATAAACGTTGTATTCATAAAGCCGCCTACATAATTATACGAAGTGAAACGTACAATAAGTAAGCCCACGTATTATCGAATTTGGAAATTTTCTTTGTTAGGTTAGATGTTTATACAATCTCCTATAACATTCTACTCGTAGAAACCAATGCCTATAATCTTCTCAATCAATTGCGATATTGTAGCAATAGACTGTGGTAGAGGCTCCATCTGTCTTGTAGAATTTAAGTTTAAAAGGCGTGGGCGCCACTGGCGCGGCGTGAGTCATAGGCACTCCTTCCTTGGCCTACCCGCCTAAGCTGCGACCCACTCGCATTACTGTACACAGCGCCTTTAGTTATACCAAATTGAGCTTTATTTACAAAACAGTTTCTCACGTACATCATGATACGATATAAAAGGTACCTATTCTGTTCCACGAATCTCGTTACGGACGCTTCTAGTTTAATATTTTGTTCTTTTATTACGTGGACTTAGAACGTAAGTAGGAGATACATAGATACTATAATGTCAAACTAATCGACCTTGTCTAATAGTAAACTTAATTGATTGACAATCCAATTCATTTTAGTATTAGCGGCAATAAAATAAAACAAAAGAAACCTATTTAGGACAGAGCAATTGACCTCATACTGCCCTGACCCGAATGAGACCATTATAGTTAGATACCACGAATGGCTCGAGTTCACCAAATGTTTGTTGGAATGTCGGCTACCTACTCCAGTTTGATCTTAACCTAATGAAAACTGTGTCCCACGACATAATGACCCGTGTAGGTTTCAGATACAATCATTAATTGCAATGAACGCGTCAGAAATGTTCGCTTTATTAGCATTACTAACTACTATGGACGACTGGCCAATAAGAAACTGGTGACGCCTTCTCATCAATAACATCAATTAAAGAAAAACAATACAATGTAAGATTTACGATATAAAAGTAGGTACTAAAGTACTAAACATTTTGTTTAGAGGTAGTTTGGTGTTAACGGTACTTAAACTGAATTTATTCGAGTCCACGACTGCCTCCCGACTTACATTAGCTTTTACTTTATCTAAGTACGTATAGGATATTTTAGTAAAAGGCAACAGTCAGTTCTCTTAGAAGTATATTATAAAGGTACATGGAACAGTTTAAAGTGATTAGGGGAACTTACCCTGTATAATTATATCTGCAACCTTGCAGATAACTTATCTATAACGCATTTGAGAAGAAAAGTATGTTTGTACCAACTGTACCAAGAGCGTTATTCCGATAACATAATTATTGTAACGTAACGTAACTGAAGTACTTTAACAATATAAGAAGACAAGTGTTGAATAAAGGAGTGTGTTCCTCGTCAACTCAGACAATCTAATCAAAGTTGTTGAGACGGTGCTATCAACACAAGCACTTAAACCGCAGTACTTGTTTATGTGATAAAGAAAAACAAGTAGGTGGGTGTGGAAGGAAGAATCTGTAAAAATGAAGCTTGTAACGAGAATCATTGCAACCCCATTATTGGAACGGATGAAATACTGCAACTACAACAGCTACAGCGTTCAAATAACGCCTGTGTTTCCTATACCTCTATGATCCGCTTATTGTAAATATATTTATCTCAGTACGAGCTGAGCCTACTTCACAACAGAGAATTGTTACCATTTTCACTTTCAGTATTGGTTACCTCAACACTCAAGAAATCATACCTGGGTATGATTTCTTTCTTGACTGTGGACCGTTTGGTCCTGGGACCAAACGGTCAACAGTCAAGAATGCGATGACATGACATGCGGACGATGGAAAATCTGCCTATCTTGTGAAACTAAGAAACTATTGAGAAGATGCACTAGGACCCTTAGCGGCCGGCCGGCCTTAGTTACAAGTTAAGTTAAGTAAGTAAGGTAAGTTATCAACCTTTACATTTCCAGTACCTATAAAGCTGACCTCGAATTGTCTAGGCTTTCCTTAAAATTAAATATCGACTTATACGGAAAATATATATTTTACTTGATATAAATCCGTACGTGCCAATCTTGATTAATCGGAACGGAAAGGCACTTTGGATCGAGGTTGCGATAATTTTGGCAAAACATTTCCTTATCAGGAAAAAAATATTGTGATTTAGTAATATTCATTATTTTATTACTTATACTAAAAACCTGGCTATTAGCAGTTGGCTCTAGGAGTCTAGGCATGACGCTAGATCTAGTATACTTACTATAATTTTGTAGTCGTAATGTGTTATTTTTTCTTGGCAGTACAGAGCGAGTTAAGTCTGCCAGCATGACCCGCATGACCAGTACGGATTCAATTTGGTGGCACCGGTCGGTGGCATGATATATGCCTACCTACACCTGTACTGTAACCGCAACTTGGAAGTAAAACTTAAAACACGAAGCTTTAGTATGTAGGTAAGTTGGTTATGTAGTTTATAGAAACCATAATCTTAATCTGGTTGGATATTTCAGAACGATAGCTTGGATAGACCTGGTGCCTATATTTAGGTAGATTTATTTTATGAATATTATTGTTCAATCAATTGAAATTTTTTATCCGATTTTGCTTCTTAACACAAATAGCACACGACACAGGAAAAGTAGCTTTTATAGCGATTAATTAGCAACTTGAGGAAATATTGTCTTTATTTTTAAGTATACGGCGACAGATGTCGCTAGCAGTAACATTGATTCAACCGTATGTGTATCGTTCTAGAGAAGGGGCGTTATTTAAATTAATTAAATATAATTATCGAACATATAACACAGAAACTAATAGAATTGTTAGGACTTAAAAGAACTAGATGTAGATAGATACCTACGTATTACTTCCTGTAAAAGTGTAAACCAGTTTCTCAATCTTTTTAGTGTCACCACCCACTAAATAGCTAAAAATTATCAAATTTTGGATCCCCTCGCTACAAATTAAGTACATTAATTTTACCTATCATTTTACATATCATTATCATAGTTTTACATCGGTAGCGACCGGTTCGTCCTTTTGCCAGTACCTTTCTACATATACCTACCTAACGATTTAAATGCAGAATTGTTTTTTGAAACTGAACGTGACCCCAAGGTTGAGAAACAATGCAGTAATCACAATAATAATGTTATTATGTCAAAAGTTATCAATATTTATCCATTTATTGCTACTCGCCTCAGAATGTCCATTTAATTACCCAGTTTCCTTACTTGGATGGACAGAGACCTCTTTTTCAGGGCTCCAGACCAAGCTCGGAAAAAGAGGAAGATATTTTTTTCTTGTTTACCCCTGTCTTTATATAGTTATGCCTCTATTTCTTTCATGAAAACCACGAGGAGTGTTCCGGATTCGGAAGTTTCTGTTAGGCTGGTCGCAATCTAGTCAACTTTGGGAACCATTGCTCTAGACTACCATACGACTAGCTAGGTACTACATCTACTTTCTCACCATTATTGAGGTAAACCGTGCCTAGTAGATTTTATGTATTTATGTTGGCAGCATCACAAGAAGGTGCTGCTTGTAAAGCCAAATGAGGATGTCATGCCAAACAGTAGGATCGTAGACAACAACTACAACAACTGACATATTTGAGTTTAGTTTATTGAAGTAGCCACTACACTAAATATGTATTAAGTAAGTAAATCTTATTCAAATTCGAGATTATTTAGGGTTTCCTACTAATCCAATCATCATCTAAGGGATAATCATCAAAAAGGTCTTTTGGCTAATATAATGACTTGATGATTGCTGGACAAAGACCTACCCTACAGATTTTCACATGAACCGGTAATATGCCGTCCTCATCCAACGGTGTAACATGCATTTCTGCCAGGGGTGGTGCCCTCAGAAACAGATATCTCTTGTCATATGTCTTCTGGTTCTGAGATTAGTCAGGTAGGAGATTGTCAGTGGCCCTAACTGCCCAGGGCTATCTGGCCGGACAGTAATTTATTTTATAGTCACTCATATAGATCATAAAATATTCTTTTTAACACTATGGTAAAACCCAGAGTGCTGAGATCTCTAATAAGTTTTTAGCTAAAAATATCTTCCAACTCCGTGTTAGTTTCACCTTTCTTGCAAACGGTTGCATACCAGTGTCTTTGTCACGTTATACGAGACTATTGTTATGGTTATGAGGGTACGTGCATTCTGCAGCTATCGCCGAGTCACAGTGGGTCACTCGATAACCGCGCCGTCGCACTATCGAGTGAATACATACAAGTTCCATTTGCTACATGTCATACATTACTTATAGGTATTGGTAAAGTCCACTGTGGTCATACTGTTATGGCATTAAATCATTTTTATTGTTAAGAAGCTGCTGGAAGTCTGGGACCCAGTTGGCAGTTACCAACGGAAAGACATCTATACCTAGATACAAAGAGCTATAGAGATGCCATTTCTCCATCTTGTCATGGCTGTTAGTAAGTATATTAGGTACTTACGAATGTTAATGTGAACATGAACATATTTAGCAAGTGTTGGTATCTACTTTGGATGGGTAATATTAACGGAAGGAAAACGGAATATAAAACATCGTATTCCTCTCTATCTTTCAACATAAGTCATAATTATTTTAAGTGACGCACTCCTCTCCTATCGTTGTGGAAACGCTTAGGAGTGTCATAAACGCGCTATTGGCGTTAATGACGCCAATAATATTAGATTATTTTGACTTTAAAAGAAGTAATTCTGTAGTAGTAATACAAGTCACTAAGGCATCTTTCATGTCCACTTTGCCTGCATTGCAACTGGTCCTTGGTTCAGCTTCGCTGTCTTGGGCTTCAGGTCATATCTCTGGTTCATATTGATCCAAAGGTGTAACCAGGTAGGTTAAAATGGTCGTAGGAGACCTACTTCTACGTGTTTTTGAGTTATATGCCGAATGACCACTAAAAACACTAGAGTTGGCTTAAGGAATGGAAATAGTAGAAGACGAACTCGACTTTGTTTTCCAAAATAACAATAGAGTCCTGCCTGTTTGTATGCCTTAAAACGCATCACGTTATTGTATGACATCAGCCATTGTATTTTTGTTGGAACAATGTGCAGTGTTCTGCGCACACGCAGCGCCCGCGCCGGGGCAGTCACGCGCTGATTCACAGACACGTACCAACAAGGGATGTACCCACTCCAGCCGCATATGGTCTCGACCCGACATATTGCTAGTCACGACCCGCTCAACTTCATTAACATTAATTTCAAAGCTTTTGTTGGACTATTTTAATATTTTCCGGGGTGCTTTATTAGCAATAAAAGCAAAATTCATTTGTCTGCAAAACTATTCATGAATTTTAATTACCAGAACACAAAAAGCAATTTAATTGGTAATTGGTAGGTGATTTACGCAATGTTTTTCAAACAGCAAACGCGGATGTAGGTAACTAGATATCAAACATAGGTCAAGTATAAAGCTATGTTGTTAATCGACGTTCTATTCATTCAATCATTCATTAAATTCAACCATGTATAATTATAGGTATCTACTTACGTACCAACAATTTTTATTTTAAATAATAAACTGAAATACTGAAACCTATATTGAATATTATTAGTACTTGAATATTAATAATTCAAAAATTTATTGCTATAATAATTCATAATAATATGTTAAAATTAATTAATATGTTAAAATATAAGTATTGTTTCTTGTTTTCATAGAAATATTTGTACGCCATAGGTACTATGGCAGGATATGCTGGAACGAATATTATATAACATCTATTGTACCATATTCTAACAAATAAACATTTTTGATTTGATTTGATTTGAACCAATTTGTACATGATATACCTACATGATAACTTTGCGCTTAGAAGATCGTGATTTTCTCATGATGATCATGGGTTTCATGGAATGTGTTGAGTGAAAAACAACGTATGATTTTCTGGCATACATTCCCGGAATAAAAATCTTTCTTATCGTATAAGTACTATAGGTACTATACTGTAATAGGCCACCTTATAGGCCACGACAAATTCATAAAAAACATCATAGAAGGAAATATAGAGGGAAGGAGAGAAAGGGTTAGGCTAAGAATGAGCTACATAACACAGATAAAAGGGAAACTGAAAGTCGCGACGTATAAGGAGGTCCAGGAGTTGGCTCTCAACAGAGAGCAGTGGAAGACGCTGCACCGACAAGGGCGTAGCTCTTAAATAGAAGAAGACTATACTATAATCATGCTAACATGTATACTTTTTATGCAAATATTGTGTAAAAATCTTACATAATTATAAGATTTTTCGATGAGAATTAGGGTCTGTTTCCCCATGTCTGTATATAGCCACTACCCGCCGGATAAATTAAAAAATGGAACAAAAGTATGAAATTATCTGGTAATTTACCGGGAAGTTACTAGGAGGTGGAGAAACAGTCCAGAACCTTAATCGCCAAAAAAATAAAAAACTCCTCGATGACAGATTATGGCTAAAAAAATCAATAGACAAATTGCTCTGTTAGCTAACATTTCATTGAAGACACTTCCGAGAATCTTTTCAAAACCACCATCAATGGTGAGAGAAAATAATAAAATCTTTCTAAACCAGATTTAGGTTTTTACAATTTAATACTTTGTATGGTTTTGTACACAAGTTGCTTCGAGGGGCATCATTATAATAACCAAAATTGGAGGGTGTGTAGAACTATAAGACATCGAGTGGGGATTCCCCTAACAACAAGCTAACTGTAAACAGGAATCTAGGAATTTCTCGACGTAGTGCAACACAAATAGATTTACTTATTGAAATATTCCCGTTGCCAAAGTGGAATAATAGAGACGCGCAGACGACATCGTGGTGATTAGGCCGCTAAATTAAGAGTCGTTGCCCGATGATCAAAATACGAAAGCATTTCATGAACAAGCACTCAGATGCTAAATTGGAACGAATGGCGCCGGCCAGCCAGCGGTGACGTAATCGGGGTACGTGTCTACTGGGTACATTTAATCGAAGTGAGCATTTGGCAAGCAACGAACAAGTCGGTCGGTATCGCTTCCGCGCAACCACTGGTGTTGCAAGCAGTGCCACAATATGCGGCTTTCACTGTGAATAAGAACAAACAACGCGTACCTACCTACCTCATGTTATAGCTGAATATAATTTGCATCTTACTAATAGATATCGTCGGAAGTATTAAGGTTAGAACCATCTGGTTAGTGACGCCATAATCTGTCTGTTGCTAAAAGTCTTGTGTTGCTATTTTAAAATGAGTTTCGTCTTCATCTGTGTATTTACCTACTGAGCTTATTCTAGTTACACTGGTGGGTATAACCCTCACTGGTTTGAGAGGGATTAAGCTTCCAGGCTTTGAGGACTTATTAACCAAATAAATATGGCAACGATATTTAAGCGGTGACAAAACTAACACTATAACTTCAGAGACTCTGGAAGTTCATGTAAGAATTTACGCACATACATGGTGTTTACGAATAAGTTATCGTGCAGGACAAGACAATCATTATCGTCCTTTACTTATAAAAAAACACAGCTGACTTCTCAGTACTGCACGTTTATAATAACTTGCTTTATACTCACGTTTGTTGAGTAATTCCAAAGGAATTTTAAAGCTATACAATAAATTGTCTATGATGTTGAATGTTGGACTCACTGGTGAGTGGCGCCAATGACATGGCATATAGGGTTATCAATACCATATTTTTTATAAACATTATGTACAGGACTGTATGACTAACTACTGTAGACAAAGCTAATTATTTCGTAAATTACTGAGAACAAGCTTCTCTGAAGATGGTACTTAGTTACATTATAAGAACTTAGGTAGGTGCGTTAGTACCTACTTGTCTCTTGTAATTATGGTGGAAAATACGCATAAAGCGCACCTGATTGAAAGCGGAAACCACATGTGGACGTTTACCTACCCGCGAGTGTACTAACGAACTCAGCAGCTCAATCCTACGTAATCCTTAAGAATCCGGAAACTTTAAAAATGACATAAATTACTACATTACTTGAAAAAAGATGATAACTCTAACAGCTTCTGCTTAGGTATATTTAGATAGTTAATCTGGAAAATACTCTTGTTCAATCTGGCCCTAATATTTTGCTGAGTATGCATTGTAAGTGCTGTACGTACCTAGCTACAGACGCACTTCGTACAGTACCTATTTATTATGATGTGTTGCGCAAATGTATATTAATGCAATAGCACTATCAATTTTCGTTGAAAAAATAGTAGTTCTCAACTTTGCTTCATAAAAACATAAAATCTGCAGGATGACGTAGGTTATCTTATTATGATATTTACACTAAATATCAGTAGTTTTTTTATAGTTTCAGTCATATTGAAAACATATTTAAGTATTATTATAAAAACTAGTTGAAAATTCCGACATGGTCCACTACTAGGAGAAAGCACACTAAAATAGAATAGGTATTTGAATGTATGACTCTGAACTGATCTTACATTGTATACTTAGGTACCTACTAAAATAGTATCTAAGTAAGTACCTAGATATGCTTTCTATATATTGAATATTTCGACACTATTGTTGTTTATATGAAAGTATGATTTGCGCAGCAGAAAGCAGATAATGCAAAGGCGACTAGCCTTTTATCGTCAAGAAGGTCCTTCTACAGAAATCCTCTGATATCAAGGTCTAGGCACGAAATGCCCGGGTACCAGTACTAGTCTGCTTTTACGTCGCTAGCAGATTCTGCAAATTTAGTGACAAATCGTGGTAAAATTTCGTGTATGTCGTTAAGCTATGCCGCTGCTCCTTAGTTGCCTTAGAATAATGGTTAGAAGAAAAGGCATGTAAGAAAACGACCAAATATTTGCAAGAGGATAGCATTGAGGACTTCAAAACCCCGAGCAGACACTGACTACCAGGACTGAATTTTGCAAATTAATTGATCAAAGATCTCCAGCGAATCCGGGTTGCACATTTTATTTTTCTCCATTAAGACTGTATGTATTAACTTCGTGCATTTACTTGCCTTGCATTTACTGACCTTCTGTGGGCCCTTCGCTTTAGAACAAGAGCGCCTTGAGACGAGCCACGCGGAAATGCTGGGTTTGATAAAGACTTGCCATAACAATTCACTTTTGTCTTGGTGTGGTGTTGTCGAGCACAATGCTGTCATTATATTGAATAGCCAGCCTCGGACATCTGCTAAAATGTTTTAAAAGAAGGAGGTCAGCTTGTTAATTTTGTTTTTTAGTAATACGTTTGCGATAGTTCAAGATAGATAGGTCAAGAGTTCCGATTATAATATTATTAGTGAGCAAACTGGAGGAGCATCTTTAAAACATTTGTCATACCTAGGCAATGACGTAGTTTGTATATATCATTGTACCTAGGTAGAATTCCGTTAGAAATTACATTCGGAATATACTTCATTAGCTTTCTTATCGGTTGACACAGTACAAAGACTTAGCCGAGTGTCATGACAGGGATGAATGATTCCCGCGGAGCCATGAATGGCCCGGTACATAGTCAATGGCGGCGGGACGGGCTAATTGGTACCGCCCTGTGTCGTGGACTCGTGGCGGCGTAATTATCACCGGCCCGCGCACTGTTCTAAATGCCATCTCACGTGATACACGACACGACTGTTTGAACTGGAGATAAATGTGTAACGAAACATTAAGTAACTGCGTGATATTATTATGATCTCATTACCTATTATAAATCTTCAAGTATTTTTTAAATACATTTTTTGGTTTTTAGGTGTAGGTATTCCAAAAGTAACTGCATCGTGTCACTTTAAACCTTCGAACCAACGATCCGAGTACCTACGTTCATCCCTATCCCCTATCTCAATGCGCAGCGTTTGCTTTTGACCTTCCCTCGCTCTTTTCACACTATTGCGTCGCTCTATCGCTTTATATATTATACTCCGGCTAGTTTTTTTTTGTAATGTGCTAATGTATGTTAAGTACTGTTGTATAGGTACCCACATCGCTACATACTTACCAGCCATCTTCATGTCTGAAAGAAACCTAGTCACTTACTTATAAATAAAAGAATTGTAGAATTGTGGGAATGTAAGGTGGTGGACTCTAGAACGCAAAACACATCTTACTAAGCTTAAAGTTAAAGCGTTATCTGGACACACACCAGAATCCTAATCTATGTAAAGCAATTGTGAAAGACAAATATGTAGCTGCATGTAACATTGTTTGGGAAGTAAATATAGAAGTTGCGTACAAATATTACTAGTAATTTAGAGTTAAGAGTGTGTTTGTTCATCAAACTCGTGGGTGGTTAATCCTTGGCCACAGGTGGGCTCGACCGATTGTTATGGAATGTAGCTTGTATCAGTGGTGGACTGGTGGTACACTGTTAGTTTGTTACGTTATAAGTTAGATCAAGAGAGAATATATACCTAGATACAAATATCAAAGCTAAACTGGGACTGCCAATTGCCAAACTAGCAAAATAGGTTATTACCTATATTTTGCTAGTTTGGCAATTACCGTACCTTAATATTTATATGCATAGATACTCGGTACGAAAATCGAACTGTATTATAAGAGTTAATATGAAACTTTAAATGGTGCTCATAATTTAAATAAAAATAATGTACATATTATGTCATGCTAAATGAAATCCAGAAAGTAATTGTAACGAGGTATTCCACGAAGCACACCCATACGAAGCCCACCCAGACGAAGCCCACCTAAAGTATTCCAAAAAAATTATTCAAATAAAATATTTAAAATAATTAATTTCCTATTCCACGAAGCGCACCTACGAATATCACTCGGATAGTGCGGGGACTAAGAAATAAAAATGTCGATAGAAGAAAATATTTATTATTTAAAAGACTAACTTAAATATCTAAAATCTTTCAGTTTCACTATAATAATGTGACACAATATTTGTAATTTTCATAACGTTAATATATAAATCCCACAGATAAGACGTATACATGATGCGCTAATACTTAGTCAACGTGTGCGCCCGCCACCGAATTTAGCCACGCGTTTCCGGAACTAGTTTACATGCTTAGTTCTCATTACATTATCGCGACGTCACGGGCTGAGTGTATGTATATCGTAGGTGCGCTTCGTGGAATAGGAAATTAATTATTTTAAATATTTTATTTAAAGCCCACCTAAGGGTGGGCTAAGTGGAATACTTTAGGTGGGCTTCGTCTGGGTGGGCTTCGTTTGGGTTATAGTAAAAAAATAAAAAAGCTCACCAAAATCGGTGCATCTGTTTGGGCGCTGCAGTACAAGACGCGGATACGTTTTTGGGATGCGGAAAATCTTATAATTATGGATTTCTTCGACCTGGAGAAGCGGCAGGATATGTTGAACTCTTACCGACAAAAAAACCCAAAAATCCGCACTTGCCTTTCTCGCTATATATTCACAGCTATGGGAGACATATAATTAGGCTTTTCGGTTTCAATACCTCTTAAATTGATTTAGCATTGACATTAGTTACATTGGCTTTCAGTCCAACAACATATCGGAGAAATTTTCGGGAACAAGTTACCGCTTCGCAGCCTTAATAAGCCCTATTACGAGTATGTAGCCTTGTTGCATATAAACATAATGTAATAAAATTACGTCTTACGTTTATTATGTTGAAAGATTTTAATACTCTGAATCAGTCTCGAAACTAAACTAGATTGTTGCATTTTGTCACACATTTAAAATGAACGTGTGTCGGCAAAAATAGCAAAAATGCGCAATGGCCGACATTCAGCTAATGTTCACGAGAGTGGTTACTTACACGTTGCACCGTTCATTTTTCCTGTCAGTCCAACATGTACAGGGAAAAGTTCGGGCTTTGACTCTCAACTGACATTTAAAACTCTAGGAAAACCCCATTCTGTAACTGACGCAGGGGAAAAGGAGGAGCCTAGTCGGTGAAAATATGGTCACTGTTTGCATCACTTTTCTCCGCGGTTCGGATCGGACGTTCTTCCAAAAAATTGGTCTACTCACTTACCTACAGAAATCGTGCTCAAAATTGGGCCCGAATTGCTAAATCTGTGAATACTTAAAATTTTAAACAATTCGCATTAGTTAATAATGTCACAATTTACATAATAATAATTATAGAATTATAGATTTGCAATTTCTTAGTCACCGTTTTACAAGTGTGGTAATAGGTATTATGTAGTCGTGGCCCTATTCGTCGTTAATCATGCTTTTTGAAGAGAAGATACCTAGTAGAATAAAAGCATGGTAGTCTTCAAATATTGTTCAAATTGGTATTGCAGCTGGCAGCTAGATTTAGCTTGTCAGCGTATAATAATTTATGTGGGTACATAGACAAACAGGCATTAGGTATGCTCTCTTAACCATTACATTTGGATTTTCCACATAGGTATTCTCAATCTCATGAATCCATTCCCTGTGAGGGCGAAGAGTAGGTAACGTCGAAAGATTACGATTACGGAATAGACGCAATTGGGACTACTAGTATGTGTTCAGGTATGATCGAGGGGTCGAACATGACATAAAATGCTCGCGCAATGTTGAGGCCACGTGAGCAAACATTTATGTATTTTATATCTATAGCCTTAGTAATAAGTGATTTATTGTTAGTGCGGTCCTTCTTCTCGGTAGTGTAATATAAAAGTAGTGATTGTTTCATCTCGTTTCAACGGTAAGTTCTCAAACATAGATTTTTGAATTTTGAATGCTTATGTTATATTACCATATTTTTTACTAGCATATTCGTTCGCGTAGAAGTCGAAAATGGTTCTAATAGGATTTTTAATTGTTTTTTTACGCTATTAATTTTAATAAAACATAAATTAATATGTGAAAATGTTTGAAAACTTATAAAATATAACAATCTTTATGTTGTAGGGATTTAAAGGTTAAAAAAGTATGAAAATAAAATAAAATAAAAATTTAATACATTATAAATATTTTATGAACATTAAGCTCGGTCTTTGATCTGGTGTAAGTTACACGGGGTTATTATCTAATATCTTTTTACAACGAAATAGATATATTACCTACACCTGCCACAGTATTTCTTTGTAACAATATTTTTTTGATTTTTCTTCGGATGCTAGAATTAACAGGCTACTCTGTGCGCTTACTTTGGAGCACGCCACATACTCTGCCCACGAGCGAAGCAGCTTTCCCTCAGATCCACTCCCGCTACCAAGAGTTTGACCTTCAGCTTTGTTTATGGTCATTGTAAAGCAGATTTTGGAAAACTGCACTTTCTTGAATTCGAAGGGGGTAATTTGATGGTGTTAGTGGAATCCTAGGAATAAATACAGACTCTCCTCGAGAACAACTGGTCAGTATAGTTGACTCGATTACATTGCGATGCATGTTTTCACTTGAAATCTGGTGCCATTGCATAATTTTAGTGAATTTATATTCCACAGCAACATAATAGGGGCGCCAACTCTTAATTTTAATGTGTTCCACCATTTCCTATTTTAAGGAACGGGTCTAAGAACTGCCCACAAATGAGACCGCTTCACGCGCTTTTATTTCTGAGCTCTACTGGTAGTCTGTCGGAATTCGCCTGCTGACAATACAGTAATCCCCTTTAAGAGCCATAGTACTCACATCCCAAACTTCTGCTATAGTACATTGTTTGGGTATATTGCCGAGTGGGGTTTCGGTTTGTATCAAATCGAGAAAAACTTTGAACGCAGTTTACCAGTGCAGTTTTACCTCCTTCCATCAGCGTGGCAGCAATTTCGGACGATGCGACCGATATTAAACTCAATAAAAGTCTTGCCTGTTACACCAGGAGCACTCAAAAAAAGATATCACTACGGAACCACATACTGGAATTTATTAAACATTTGTTTATTGAATAAAGAGCCTTCACTACTTGACATTATTTACTGCTGAGGAATTGACATTTCATGTGTCAAAAATTTTATTTTAATCTAATTTAAATAAAAAACACCAAGGAGTATTGATATCAACTTGGAAATAAAATAACTTTCTACCCCCTTTTTAACCCAGTTAGGGGATGAATTTCAATAAAATACGAAACACGTCTTCCATCAATTCTGTTAAAGAATGTTTATGCAAAATTTGAAGTATATTGGACCAAGGAATCACGTTGTGCCATACGAACTTTGCCCCCCTTTTTCACCCCCTTAGGGGTAGAATTTCGGAAAATCCTTTCTTATCGGATGCCTAAGGGTGGTTTCGAGGGTGTGTTCTTTGTATGACGACAAAGAACACACCCTCCAAGTTTCAAGTCTCTACGATTAGCGGTTTAGGCTGTGCGTTGATCCGTCAGTCAGTGAGTCATTCAGGACAAAGCATTTTATATGTATAGATTACGGCAGTAGAAAAACTATTTATAAACAAACAATAGTTTACAGAATGAGGATAGCTGCTCTAGTTTAGGGTTTATCTTCGATCAATAATAGTACTACTTAGATACAGGATCAAGAACAAAATTAAGTCGCAAAAGTGGCCACATTTGCACACATAAACGAAAAATATCTAATAATATAAACAACTTCAATTTATTAAAAACCTTAACACTTGAACATAAAGTTCAATAACTATTGCAAAATAATATTTATTTCAGTCCTTTCATCTGAGAAAGGTAAAAACAGTAAATAGTAATAAATTTAAAATGTCCCTTACAAATAAGTCATAATTACAAAAAAAAACGAAAATTAAACTAATAAGGATAATGATATTGTTGACAATTTCGTGCTTACTCTATTTTGAAAGTAGACGCAGTGAGTAAGTTTGAAAAATGAAATCATATTTAAGATAGTCCGTGTTTGTTACAATAGTTGGTGCGCTGCGTTTAACAAACATTGGCCCAACAAGTTATTTTGCAAAAAAAATTAAAGGTAGACTGCGGCATTTCGACGTCCTAACGTTGGCTATGATTGGACGATACTAATTTGAAATAAGACATCAAAGGTAGGTATTTGTGGCCTTATATTTCGGGCCGTTTTTGAAGCGCACATCGGAAATCTAGTACTATTATTGATCGATCGGTTTTATGAGCATTCTAGTGAGGGCGGGCGATCATGCGCCATTCAGCAAATTCGCAACCGGGTCTTCTTATTTTTAAATTTTAAACTCAATACTAAAGGGTTAAAGTTTATTTTCGAGTGTCATAAAAATGCGCTTACCAACCAACCGATTGTCGCAGTGCTGTCAGTAGTGAGTGCCGCGCCAAGACGAGTGGTCACATAATAATATAAGTTTACTCCGCGATTTAAAAAATGCCACGAGCGTTTTGTTCAGTGTACGGCTGTTTGAACTCGACTTCATTAAAACCGAAGCTATCTTATTTTATACTGCCTGCTGATTTGGAAAGGTAAGAATGATTGTTATTGTTATAATCGTTATCGATTTATAAGTTCGTGTGATCGTTCATAATGAGGGTATTTAAGGCTGATAGTGGTAACAGAAAGTAAATCCAAGATGGCGGCTGCAATAAATTATCAACTTTTGGTCATGAATGTCGTTTTCATGGTTTTGAGGGTGTTGATGCCGATAGTGCTGTCAAAATGTAATATCCAAGATGGCGGCTGCAATTAATTAACTGTTTCGTCTTGGGTGTCATTTTCATGGTTTTCAAGGGTGTTAAAGCCGATAGTGCTGTCAAAATGTAATATCCAAGATGGCGGCTGCAATAAATTACCTATCAATGTTTTCGTCATAGGTGTCATTTTCGAGGATTCCGGCGACTGGGATCGCAATTAACTGAAACCGCGGTCCCAGTCGCTGGATTTATTTAATTTTAAAATTTTCCTTCGGCGACTGGGACCACCACACTGAAATCTATTTTTCAAGTCAAAAACAGTACAATCAAACGAAACAATTTTCAAATTAATAATTAAAGAAATACTCTTTGACACAAAAATATCATTTTTGTAGAATATCCGGCAACTGGGACCGCGGTCCCAGTTCATTGCGGTCCCAGTCGCCGGAATCCTCTCATTTTCATGGTTTTCAAGGGTGTTGAAGCCGATAGTGCTGTCAAAATGTAAATCCAAGATGGCGGCTGCAATAAATTATCAACTTTTTCGTCATGGGTATCGTTTTTATTGTTTTTGAAGTTGTTCAATCCGATAGTGCTATCAAAATCTAAATAAAATAGGACATTTTTTTTTAAGTTGTTATTTACCATCCTTCTGTGATTTAAAAGTGGCCACCAGTTCTAACTTTTTTTTGTTAAACAGATTGCTACACCTTCAGCTCCTCTGATAAAAATGACAAAGATAATATTTTGTTATGTTTTTCAGACGTTCCCAATGGCTTCGTTTGATAGCTCGAGAAGATTTGATGAACAAAGCGCCAAAAAACTACACTGTTTGTGAAGAACATTTTAATTCTATGGATATTCTCACGGGACCAGTTCGCAAAAAGCTTAAACCCTATACATTACCAACTCTTAATCTACCAGAGTTACAAAAAGCAGCTCCGACGTTGGTTGAAATCTGTACACAGACAGAAGAAAAATATGCGGGTGTCAGTAGTCAAACTTCCAGATCTCATTTATTAGACACGCCACGGAAAAGAAAACTAAAATCCGATCTTTCAGAATGTAGAAACAAAATTAAATTATACAAAATTGATAATAAAGCGGGAAAATATCAAAGATATAAATTCCATGAGTTCTGTGACAAATTTCTGACGAAAGAGCTAGCTGTGTTGGTAAAAGCACAGAGTCACATAAAATTAAATTATTCCAGAAATAGATATGGCCAAAACTACAAAATGTTTTGCTTGAATTTATATTATAACAGTCCGCAAGCTTACCTGTTACTGCAAAGTATTATATGTCTCCCAAGTCCAAGAACATTAATTAATTATGGTATACCAGTAACATCTAAAATAAATGACAGACTTATGTCAACTCTGAAAACTAAAGTTGATGCCATGAATGAAATGGAAAAGAACTGCTCAGTTGTCATTGATGCAATGAGTTTGAAGGCTAATTTATTTTATAACTTAAAGCAAGATAAAATTATAGGCTTTCACGAGGTCGATGGAGTACAGTCACCGGAACTTGCAAAAAATGCTTTGGTTGTGATGGTTCGAGGGATATTTATCAACTGGAAGCAACCCGTGGGATTTGCATTACTCTCCGGATGTAGAAATTATGACGAGATAGCTAAATGGATTGACAAACTTTTGGAAAAACTATTTGAGATAGGACTTAACATTAGAACATTTGTCTCCGACATGGAATCTGATCTATATATCGTTGCAAAAAAAAGATCTGTTACCATAGAACGGCCATATTTCTTTATTAATGATAGAAAAATATATTATATTTTTGATACGCCCCATCTCATAAAACTGGTGCGCAATAATTTGATTTCCTACGACTTCCATTTCCAGGATAGTGTTGCTAAATACGAGCATATCGTTAAATTTTATGAGAATGATAAACAAAAGAGCTTCAAACTTGCACACAAATTGACAAACAGTCACATCTATCCAACAAATTTTGAAACAATGAAAGTTCGCTATGCTACTCAACTTTTAAGTAATGCTGTTGCTACTGGTATTGCCACTTACGTAGATTTTAATCACATCGAAGAATCCGGGAGGGACACAGCTGTACTCATTAGAAATATTAACAATATATTTGATGCATTAAACTCATTAAATCTTAATAATAATGATGATTATAAAAGAGCATTTTGTGGAAAAGAATCGCAGATAACTTTCTTCAACGAAATGTTAACTTTTTTTCAACATCTGCAATTAATCAATCCGAAAGATGGAAAGAATGTTACTTCATCTGTTAAGTTTATATACGGATTTCAAGTAACAATTACTTCTATTTTAATGCTTTTTGAAGATTTAAAGTCAAAAGGGTGCACGTTTTTACCTACAAGGAGGCTCAATCAGGATGTGCTTCAGAATCTTTTCGGACGAATTCGAACCAAAAATAGTCCGGCTACCGAACCCACGAGCAGACAATTTATATATGCTTTTCAAAAATATTTTTTTTCTAGCGTTATAAAACCTCCAAAAGCAGGTAAATTTGACAATGATTTGAGAAAACTCCTTACTCAGATCAGCACGTTGAGTCAACTGAATGACGAAATATCGTATAATGAGGAACAAGAAACTTTCGGTAGGAGCGACGAAGACCCAGACAACATTGTTAAAATTATGAGCACAGATTATAATCAAATAGATATAACTGAAAAAGACTCACTTTTTTATATATGTGGTTTTCTATTGAAAAAATGCGGCGAACGGCACAACAATTGTAAAATTCTGAAATCATACAGCAAACCAAATCAAGCCGCCTATAATTTTAGTTTAGAAAGTCACTACATAAGATACAGAGAATACAGCAAAAATACTAACCGAAGCTTACTAGTTGTACCACCAGATGATTTTGTTCAATGTGTCGAAAAAATGGATGAAATATTTCGTTGTTGCTTTAAAAGAGAACATAAAAACTGCAAAGTAGCTGAACTAATTTACAAAGAAATAAACAAAATCGACTTCATAGTACCCTGTCCTTGTTTCCCAACAGTTTATTTAAAAAAACTGTTCATTAGAATGAGAATTTTTTACACAATAAAATTCATTAATAAAGAGTTCCGAACGTGTCGTAAAGGACGAAAGTTTTACGAAGAAATTTTTCTGTAAATAAAGGTAATTTTATGTAATGGTTTTTAAATACTAGGGATCACACGCATTTTTGGATTAAATCGCGGTACAGTTAGCAGCCGCTTATGAGCCCTGCCCGCGCGCCACCTGCGCTCCGGTTGGCGTCTAGCGCGCGCACGCTCGGACGGACCCACGAAACGTTTTCGTCCAACCACAACTCGCGTACGCACCCGCCAAAATTATCGTCTTTTACTGACATTAACCGTCATAAGATTACCTATTTAAATTGAATTGTAAGTCATTTCAATTCGATTGATTAATGACATGACAGAACAAAAGTTTTAATAAAAAAAAACAATATTAAAAGTTACAACCCTATTGCTTCAATGGAGCGTAGGTAATTATTTCATCAACTGGGCTTAGTTTCCGTTCTGTTCCATATCTATACTGTGTTCTGGATGTACTTGTACACTGTACAGTCAGTCAGCATCAGATACATCGCATGGCACACTACACAGCAACTGTCATTCTGAAATAAACTTTATCACATTGAGATAAAGTTTAATTTTCTTAGTTGTTCCGATCATTTTGAACAGTGTGTCCTGATATATCTGATGCTGATTGTACCAGATGTTACTGTATTCGTGAACTCAAGAAGTGCGTTGTTTGCGTTACGTTAGTACCGCTCGATATTCGGGTCGTGACGAACTGCTCGTTGACAATAACACACTGTTTATTCAGGGCTGTTACCTTTACTTCACAACACACTATTTCTAACCAATTATGTCAATAGAAATAGTTAAAGAAGCATAACCATAATGCAAATGAATAACGGGATCTCTAGACTATAAACTGTTTAAGAAAACATTGCATTAGATGTATCAATTGGAACTTGCATCTGCGTAATAACTTGATTTTATGAGTTGGGTCCATTAAAAATGTTGGCAATTTTAATCTACACCTGCATAATGTCGCCTGGTCAAACCTGACTAAACAACCCAATTTATGTTTGATATTATCCTTGTAATCGTGAAATGGGGAAACACGGTACGATATTGGGAAACATTTAATATAATTATGTACCGTACTTCAAACTGGTCTATTGGTCACAAGTCAAGTCCTGAATTCTATTTCTAGGTTTAACAGTACAATATAAATGGGTTTTTCTATATGGCAACTCTCAGTAGGTGGTACATGGAACTTAACACATACTGGCGACCTCTGGTTATATCTACAGCAGTATATGCACCTCTGCGTAACTCTTGAGGAAATACAGGGGTGATGCATGTTTCAGTTTTATAATATGTAGGTAGCGACCCTACTCGGTCTCGCACGGGTCCGTAAGTTATGGCTTATAAAGGAGGTCATGGAAATCGGCCCAAATGATGTACCGAAGGTACACTTATTGGAAAAAATACCCTGTATCACACTGGTTAAAACTCTAACCGTACTTTTTTAATGTTGACTAGGGGATGAGAAAAATAACTTTTGAGAAAAATCACGCCATTTTGGCACACTATTATCTGTTTCGTAATAATTGCATAGTAAAAACTGTCAGTATCAGTTTCGGAATGTCAATCGCACGCCATTACGGCAGATTATTATCGGTTTCATAGTGATTTCATGGTAAAATCTATCAACTAGACAGCTGTCACGTACCTCCGGTACAAATTTGGGCTGAGTTGTATGGGCTTTTGATAACCTCCTTTCCTAGATAATCCCTTTTTCTTTGTTGGTCAAAACCGTATGGAAATCCGTACAGCAGTTTCTGAGATTAGCCCGAACAAACTCAGCGATCAGGAAATTTAATTAAAATTGATTAACATGTACATGTACCTAGTGAAAATAATTTTATTTATTATGGATATAGTAATTAGACCATACTTCCGTGGTATCATAATAATATTGCTTTAGTCCTTACTTTGTGGTTATTGTCCCAGTCTTGTTTTGCCTTGTTAAACAATAGCAATTTAACCATGACGATGACTCGACGTAAACTTTGGCTTCACCATACAACAGAGTAGGTAGCCTTATTCAATGAAGTATAACAATCATTGTAACCTATGTGTTTTTTGTTCAATTCACATTTCTTAACAAAGGAATTAGGTATCCGCAGTGTCCAATTTTTTACTTGCTGTACCAAACAATTCTAAAAAAATTAATTAAATAAAAAAAACATGTCATGATAGTGAGTAAGATACTGACTATTTAAACTTTTATTATTATTTCTACTTTGGCAACCCTGTAAGCAACAGTGAACAGGCCCTGTAAGTGCCTCTATTGATGCCCGCTGACGACGCATTTCCGTCAGCAACACTGCATATCCGGCTCCGTTGCGCCCGCGCCGCTCCGCTGCTGATAAACAAAGGGTCAAAGGAGCTTCCGCTCCAACCAATAAACTCCGGTCGTTGTTCTGTATGTGTGCTGTTTTAAAATTAGAATACTTGGTATTACTTTCAGTAAGTAGATAAAATGTATTATTTACTTAATTCTTAGAATCAAGCATTTGCTGTGTGTACCCAAAGTAGTACGACCCGTGATAATCCCGGTGTTCCCAACCTCGTAGGAATTTCCCAAAGGTTCCATGTTAGAGCTGGTAAGGAAAAGTTGTGCTAAATTTTATACTGCTAGACCCACCCGGTTTGCGCTGTGCGTTTTCTGATTGTCGTCATTGTTAGATTAAAAATATATATATATATATTATCTACATTCATTCAGTAAATTTGAATCTCGGGTGGGTGGCTCGTTTGCTTGTCTGTTGACATTCAAACATAAAAGAGTCAGTCAATGTGACATTCATATTAGATACACATTACATTGATCCTACAAAAACAATCGAATAAAAACAAACAAGTAGACACAAACAAGAAACAACACAATTTATAAGGATAGCTAATGCCTATACTAGGCAGTTCTTGTAATAATACTATTTATTTAAGTAATGTCTCCTAGAACAACAAAATGATGATGCTAAAATATTTTTCTACAGTCACCAGCCACAAATAAATACGTTTGCATATTTTCAAAATGTGTGACTTAATTTCTAGGAAAGTTACTGTTTCGCAAAATTGTGTATAAATGAATATATTGGCAACATTTACTTTTAAACGTCAGCTGTATGCTTACATACAGACTACATACTTAGGTACCTACTCGACTGACGCATAAGTCCTAACTTCGTGCGTTCGTACTGACGTCAGTCAACATCTTAACATTGCATCACGCAAACGCGAACAACAATTAATGTTACAGAAACGCTAGGTCGACGAACTGTAACAATGCTTTTGTATAAATGTACCACATTGAAGATAAAGTAAGATCTAGTTATTTTCTTACATCGGTGTGTTTTTATATTAATTTCTAATATATCTTTAATGTCATAGATACTCATCAAATTTTGATTTTGGGCAAGTCTCTATTTCTACAGTGTTCAAAAGACAACCGTCGTTGTTTCCTACAAAAGTAAAGCTTCAAAATCGCGCCAGACAGTTCAAAAGAACGAAAGACATTATCAAACCGAATATTTCACTAAAATTTTTACCTTACCACTTTGATCAACCGCCTCATTGTTAGAACTAACCTTTTTACTGACAAAGGGATCAGCCGATAATCGTTCAAATGTCCATCAGGTCATCAGTCAGAGGCGAGATGAAAGCTCGTCAGTCCGGCTGAGAACAGAATGAAAGGCCGAAGCTCGTGTGACAAATGAGTCTTACACATTGTTGTATCAGCTTTGTATTACCGAAGATCATGAGCAGGCCGACTCGGCGCTCTTTATACTGATGACCAGCAACAAATTAGTAAAGATGGCTGTTGATTGATGTGTTATTGATATTTGGGTAATAGATTAGCTGCTGAGATATCCTGTCATTAATTTATAATCAGATCTACACAGTATGAAAGATACAATTATTATAATGGTTCTTTTGATATACTAGCCTTCACCCGCAACTTCGTTTGCGTAGATGTTAGGTAGGCACCACAATATAATGTCTTAACATGCAGAAAAACAGCTTATGTCAGAAGAAAGAATTTTCATAATCCATACATAACATTTAGGTACAATACAAATTTACCTGAGTAAGTACCTATTATGTAGGTAGGTAGGTACCTACTAATATTGCTGAAAGGTATACTTAGTGATCGAAAATATAATTCCACATGCACATAACAAACAATAATGCAAAGTAATTTATTCTTATACAGAACAAAGCATAAATGTGTTGCTTACACAATTAATCAAATATTAGTTTTCCTTACATTTATTCATGTTTTCAGCATATTAATAGAGGACAAGAGGCAAATAACCGCTTTACTCCTCGATCGCTGTAACGTCCTTTTTCATGATATGATAATATTATACTACAAAGTTGTTTTGTATTTCAAATCGACGGACGTCTTCGTGTTGTTGTTTCAGATACGAATCAAAATTACAATATTTTAATACTTACTTCGACTCAAGCGGTCAAAATACAAAATCCGTAGGTACGCAAAAAATCTGAAAACCTACCGGCATAATGTTGTTTACATATTGAATTGTAAATAAATAAAAAATGTACAATGTATAAGATTACTACCTAGTACTTATTTATTTGGCAAAATAAATAAAGCACTTTATTGCTCGACTGTACCTACCTGTATACATATAGTCACACTATGTACAGAGATACATAATTTAGTGATAATAAGCCACATGTGTCCCAGATAGTTTAAGGTAAAACTATCAGTAATGTAAACTGTACCCGCACATAAACTCGTTTCATTTCTGTGTCACGGAGAGCAAACTCATTACTTGATTAAATTATTTCATGCATTTCTAACAACCTATTCGTTTTTCTTTACAAAATTTTATTATAAAAAAAAACTTTAGTTTGAGTTTTATTATAAACTAGCTTTCCGCCAGCGGCTTCGCCCGCGTGGTCTTGATAACCTTTTTAACCCGTTTTTCTGTTGAAATTTTTCCTGAATTTTCTTTGCTATAAACCTCACAGAGCCCGAGACCTTTCCAACGAATGCAAAACCGTGGAAATCGGTTCGTGCGTTCTGGAGTTATAGCGTCAGGAAGGAAAACCCGACTTATTTTTATATAGTAGTTAAATTGTCATAAACGAAGTACTCGTAATTTTATTAAACTCGATATTCCGTTTATATATATAAAAATATATTTTAAGTAGATAGTTACAACTGCTGTTCCCGTCATGCCCTTGAATTATCTGATTTCTGACTAAGAAAATAGATTCAGTTTTTGTCAGAGCCCTTCGCCAGCGCACAGTCGCACACACAACTCATCAAACTATATTAATTATTGCTCAAAGTGTATTTGGCAAATTTGATCAAAATCTGTTCAGACGTTTAGGTGACAAGCAGATTTTGAACAAACCTCCTTGCTTTCCTGCAGCGATGGCTATATGACCAGATACCTAATTTTCTTCTCCAAAATGTGAAATCTGCGGCACCTACAATCTGCCTACATATTATCCTGCTTGCAAACCAAACCTGAAATTGGAATTGTCACAGGTTTCGATGACAATAAAAAAAAAATTTGCTGGCCATGCATGACGTAAAAACCTATTAATAATATTTATGAATAATACATGAGTGCAATACTGAATTTTGTAGGTAACCTCTTTATGTGGTTTGCGTTACGTGAACACATCATGTTAGTAATATTGTAAGGCACTGCGGTTTGGAGTCGTCCTTGCCCTCGAGAACTAGCGCTAACCGGACCTTGTAGTGTAGTTCTCAAGTGGATTAAGTAAATCACTATTTCTAGATAATCGGTTACATTCTGTAATAAACAATCGCATACCGTGAAGTAATGTTGATATTTTAAATTAAGAATGAAGAGATGTCATTGGTGACATATGCTGGAGCAAATCATTAAATCAGATGACGTGACACTTTCACAGGGTCCCCGATGGGTTTAGGCGGAGGTACACTAATGTAACCAACATGTCGCAGTAGAGTAGGATAGAAAAATTCATAGACAAACTCAATAACACTGGTCGACCTGGAAATCGAACCCCTGGACATCTTACTCCGCTTTCGCACTTATGACCATTCGACTAATTACAGTGCGGTGGGTTGATCTAAAGTTGCATACTAAGTTCATGATAATGTTAGTTTTACAATATGTTGCGCTGTGCATATGCCATATCCAGTTGGTTTCTACATTTGGTGTAATGGCGTCTTTTCTAATTAAATGTCGTATAGCACCTAAGTTATAAGTACACACTGTACACAGGTATCTGTTGATTACAATTACAACAAGCGTACGTATCTCACATACTAAAACATTGTCTTCAGCTACTCACTAACTACTCCTACACACGTTATTACGCAGCAGTTCCACTTTATATCTACTAAGAACCTCTTGTTTTCCACAACTTGAGACACTCAAGATTTTCCGAGGACAAGTTTACAGTATACAAACGCTTACGTAACATGCATATTATTTGCAACTCATTGCAGTGAGTCATTTTGTCTAAATTCTAAATTTAATGACTTAATTTAATCAATATTTATAATCCAGGTAAGTACTATGACTGACTTGACCTTAAAATATGACTCAGCTAATCTTAATTAGTAAGATAAGTCCTGCCAACGCCTGACAGGCAACCTCTTGGTACCTAACTCTAGATTAGACTCATAAAGGGTTGATAATAAGGTAAGGATTTCATCGTCGAGGCGAATCTCCCGAATCTCATAGCCGGGACTATAGGGCAAGGAAAGGCAAGTACGGTTGTTAGTAGACCAGGTATGAGTCCCAACTCCTCCCTAACGCCTCCCCGGGTCCAATCCAATCCATGAGACTATTCTGCACTCCGAAAAAGGTATTTTGACTCCAAACGTGAAAGATTGAAGCAAGTCAGGCGAAAGACATTATGTTATGATTGATTTACCTATATAAGTACATTTTATTCAGTTTCACTAAACTAAACTGCTGGGTTACTCAAGAGATCTATCTAGAAAAGCATGGAAGTTAGGCAACAGTTGAAATTGAGGGAATATTTCTTAGATTAATAACGTTAATGTAAGGAAAATTTATATAGAAATTTGTCAACGCAGCTGATTGTAAGTAGGGTGGGGCCGTGAGGAAAATAGGTGAAATCATTCCCGAGGTCGAATAATACAAAATAGTGGAAACAGAACAAATAGAACAATAATATCTAGGTACTTATAAATGTACCTTGCTGGGCTGTAGATACCTAAGAATATTATAAATAAATAAGCCTAAAGTACTTTCCAACAATGCCTACAGTAAGTAGCTAAAGTTGTTGCTACTACAAAATGTATTTAATTAATTTCAATAAAATGGTTTTCAGTGTTTCAAGCTCATGATAGTTGAACTAACGAGGAATATTCGCTGTATTAAAATGTTCCTTGAACAATTTTCCTTAAAATTACTGCGAGCCACGTTCAATGTGTTTACTTGTTTTTAGCGATTAAACTTCTTGGTAATACAAGTAACATATACTTAAGAAATATCAATGTTTACGGTTTTACTCAGCTCAAGATGCACATGTACCTGCACATGATCTCGCCGCGTGACCGACTCATGATTAGGGCTCCGTTTGAGTCCGCACGTGTATAAAATCTTAATAGTCATTAACATGAGTGTTCCTTAAGAAATCACAGAAAATATTACTATCACAGTAAATAGTGTTGCGCAACTTCTTCCCACCAATCGGTGAAGAGCGGGAGTTTTGGAGGCATGTCGAAAATGTAAAAAATACGTTCAAAAGTTACCTACGATATGACTTTGACCTTCATAATAAAAAATACTTATCATCAATCAAAGTTTTCTGAACTAAATAGGTAGGTACTTAATCTTTATCTGAGATAGGCAAGTCAATAAAGACGATGAAATAATGTTTGAATTTACGTGGAATATTTACGAAACTAGGTACAGCCTAGAATATCTATTAATAACCTACCTACACCTGTTTAATACTTTATCGAAAGTGATGCTGCCCAAAAACGGTGCAGCACATGGCGTCCTAAATTTAGTTCATCGTTTCCTGTTTAATTCGGCCGTACTCGTAAACTGAGAAGTATGCTGAACAAAACTTTATATTTAGCGAGCCGCCTGCTGGATATAAATATAAATACAGTTTTAAATGCCAAGTATATGGATTTAAGGGTTTGGGAAACGAATATTAGAATAGATTCCAGAGTACCTCGGTACGGTAAAAAACCCGGGTAGGCATTTTACATAAAATAGGTGATTCTCCACATGACGTAGCATAATGAGTTCTACAAATCAGACAGGTTTGTGGAACTGACCCAGAGTGACGTCATGTGTTTAAATGACATCTGAGTATCGACCTTCGACCTTCGACCTCTTTTTTATATGTTGATGTCGGCGAACGAGCAGACGCTATCTGATGGAAAATGAGCATCGCGGCCCAAAAAACCGAAGGAATTGTTGATGCGTTACGGTTCCAAAACGCGCTGTTGGGTCTACTTGGTTTATGGACTTGTCTCTTAAACAACTGGGCTTGGGTTCAAAACTTGGCACGACTCAATGGGCCTTTATCAATATTTATATCGTGACATACCTAGATGGAGGAAGATATTGTAAGGAAACAGACTTGAGGTCTAGCACTAGTGACATTGGCGGCACCCACGCCCCGCCTACGATATGAACTACGCAGTCTAGCACAACAACAATGTCCCTACGTATATCGTGTCACTGAATCTTGCCGAGATCTGACATCACGCAAGGAAAAATTGGCGCGAAACTAAAACCTATTATTATTATTTTAAATACAGAATGCGTTGACCGCCTACTTAGTTGTTCCTTTGATCTTACGTTATTTAGGTAATTCGGCCAGTCTTAAAACGGCCAAGCCAAACATAATAAGAGAGCGCTAATAATAATTGTGATTTCTTTAGCTCTTAGATTGTATTAATGGGTGAGCCGGGCGGAGTTTTTAAAGCGGTACTAAGACAGTTACACGTTTTTGTACACGAAGTTTCAAAATATTCTGCCTTTGACCGACAATGATAGGTAAGTATGTACCAGTGTACCTACCCATATAAAGTCGCAATAACAGAGGCGCTTGTAATCACCGCTGCAGATGGTTAAACGCCGCGATTTATCTTATCTTGATAATCCGCCGTATCACTAAACACACGGTAACTACTCAAAGATAGGCAAATATTTCATATGTTCAAGAGCCCTCCATATACATGAGTACCTATATTCAGCCTTTGTTATGGATCCAAAAGCTGTAATGTAACCTATATTTGAGGTTGTATAGAAGTTTAAAAAAATATGATACTGCCACCCACCGTGGGACATTATTGCTAGATTTGAATCGTCATATTATCATCGATAGAGAATCACTTCTGGAAATGCAGTGATAAGGATACTAAGTAGTATTAACGAAACATTGCCTAAGAAGTTAAGTTAGTGACCGCGGCTTGCTGTTCGCAAGGAAAGATAATGGCTCAACATATGCATTGTAATTGTGATAATATAAATATGTACATGTTGCATTCTTGAAAAGAGTGAGAGAGATGAGAGTGATGATTGACTGGAATGAGTAATTATGACGAAATAGTTTGCATAGGGAGTTCTTGTACCTACAGATAGGTAATGTTGTGAAATAACTTTTGATGTGGGGTCCTACCCTATTTGGGGTAAGGGTTGGCCAGCTGAATCAAATTACGTATAGGTACTTTAAAGGTTGATAATATTTCGATTTTTTATTTACTCATAAGTTACGAAAAAAAGCGCAAATATAGTGTTGGTGGGTATTTGATTATTTTAATCAATCAATGTGTTTATGAACTGATCCTTGTCCATGAGAATACGCTGTCCAAATTGTTTTTTTACAGGAAATGCCTTTGTTACGATCTTTCTTGTAATTCTATCTCGCGATGACCTTTAAAACATTGACCTAAAGTTCAAATTTCAATAATTTAACGAACTTCATAATATTCGAAATAAAACGAAATCCAACAGCACCAGCACACTAAGTAAGAAGTTTTAAAAAAGTCCACGTGGTTGATTAATTCGTATCGTTATGCGGGTAGCATCGCGGGACATAGTAAGTATAAGTACCTCAAGTATACCTAGTATATTATGAGAATCAACATTATCTTGATTATTAAAATGATATCGCACAGTAATCAACGGCGTCCGATGAAAAATTAGATTGGAATGTCTTCCCATTAATATCAACTTAGAAAATAATTTCATTTCAGATAAGGATTTGTAATTGTTTCATGAACAGTAACTCACAATCATGGTATGACGTCACGGCGTTGGCGTCGGGCGCCAGGCGTTGGTATTCGATAGCCAGGGTACCCTTATCTGCATGCAGTCTCTACGTGATAAACACGATAACAATAATGCCTGTTTCATACTCAAACTATTTTTTCTGGCTTCACTTGTACTTTATTTTGTATATTTTTAAGCTGTATGGTTTTAACGTTTAAGTCCTTCGAGGTACATATTATATATGTAAGTATTATGTCACTATAACATTGTAAACTGCACCATACTAGATCAACTTTGTAACGGTTCAGTTAGATTAGAACTGTGGGCCACGGGCGGCAGGTTTGGGGAAGTCTGTCGCCCAGCACTAGGCCCGAGTAGGTGATGCGGTCGGAGGGTGCCGCGTCCCCAAAAAAAAAAAGGGTTAGAACTGTGACCAAACAATGAACCGAAAAATAATGCTTTAAATTGTTAACAGTATACGTTCCAGTTCACAATATTTTGACAGTTTACAATCTCGCGACATAGATTATAATCTAACGGTTTTTACAATAAAATTTTACCGTGACACTACTCCCTTATAGAACTTACTTAGTATATATGACTGTTAACGAATCCTGTATACGTTCCCTATTTACCTATGTATTTATCTGTTAGTTATTTTGATCAGGGGCGCGGGATTAATTCTTCCCTTATAAGAATACTTTAAGATTACCTGTTGTCTGCGAGCCTGTTCACAGCTGAATCAACTGAGCTGCGGAGATAACCTCATTACCTGAAATATCGGTATTCAGTTGAACCCTTGGTTTGATCAAATTATCTAAGTAACTATATCTTAATTTAAAGTTTCTGGGCTCAGTGATAAACTCTTAATTTAAAGTTTCTGGGCTCAGTGATAAACTCTTAGTGATATACCAGCTTCGGAGTGTCTGTAGATATAATCAGTTTTAGTAATTATACGTCTTGATACTTCCATTAAGCGCATATTTCTAATATTAAATGTTCTAAGAAGTGTACAAATGTCCAAGCCATTAAACGTTGTTATTGATGTCGGCATACATATAAAACGTTGGAAAACTTGTCTGTGTATAAATAGCCGGTGACAACGACTGCTGACGGCGGCTCAGCTGCCATCGATAATGCAATCTTCAAGGTGTGTCACAGATTAGGTATCATCATATTCTTCCATCCATCTTAAACGAGGGTTATCTCGACGCATCTTCATGACAATTCCGAAGAAGATTTCTGAGAATTGTTTGCGTAAAACGAGTGTGGGTGAAATAATCCAAGGCCTGCTCTCATTATGAATAATTTATTGCACTTTTCATTAAAATAAATAAAGAATATAGGTACAGTCAGCAACGAAAGTCGTTGAACACAGCGAAAGTTTAACAACATCACAGTACCAAAACTATTCATTAGATTTTGACTAAGGTAAAACATATAATTGTCCTCTATTATGAGGAAATATACTGCCTTCAAGGGTCAGTGAATTCTGAATATTAAAGATGTTAAAGCGTTTTGAAGATTTCATAGTGTTCAGCTACTTTCGTTGCTGACTGTACTTGCCTGATTCTTTCAGCATTACTTAGGCTTGAATATAACGCTTTAATTTTTTGACATTAACATTTGTAAAATATTTTTATTTGTAAATGTCAAAATTTTTTGGTTTTTTAAAACTACGTTGATGAAATGTTTAGTTCTAAAGATGCGCTTGCAAAGGGGTTCCGACCTTGAAGACTCTGATTAGATTTAAAAAGTGAACATAAGTTGCATAGGTAGGCAAATATCTGCATTCTGTGTTTTAGCGATATTTGTACTTTGCAACGTGCCCGTGCGCGACAGCTATAAATCTCTGTCTACCCTCCCAAGGATACGTCAAGAGCCGCACGTGAATGTGTGTCATATGAAAAAATAAAACAAACAACGCTTACTTCCTTTTTTTTGTATGTAAGTAATGTAAATATAAATAAATTCCAGCGTGTAACGGTATCACAAAAGCAAACATTCATCAACAATTCACAATGCCAGTGCGCTTCAATTAAGATTCATGTTCATTGAGCATGAGTCAAATAGCTCTTGGGCCAGTCATTGAGAGCAGCAGTCATGGAATAAAGCCGCGGGTGCACGGACGCGGGCGCAAGTTATTCCATGCAAATTGTCGTTATTTCATTAAACTAATGCCTCACGTCCGGCGAGACCCGTGTCGCCTTCGCGTGCCGACGCCACTCGTTGTAAATAATGTAAATTGATACTGTTTGTTCATAAACTAATGCAAGTCTTTATTGCATTTTTCCGATATGAAGCTTAGCTGAATACTGCATCGCGGGCTTATAAAAATAATATTCTCAGCTGATTCCCTCTACTTAAAGAGTACGAGTAACTGCAAACATTATTCCCGAAGACATTGATAATATACCATCCTATATTTTTTTCAATTCAGAATGCTGCTTTTAGGTAGACCTTGCATTAAGAAAATGTGACTAGATTTTTTTTATTAACCTATTTCGTTCGTTACCAAACGCACATTATGTATAACCAATACCTAACCAGCAAGTTCTCAGACGTATTCGTAATTTCCTCTGCCCTTTTGTCCAATTTGAGTAAATTGCGGATTATAATCAAGTCCTTGTTGTTTTTGTGATTTGACAGTAATTTATTTTCCTGTGAAAAGGTTATTCCTCCGTCCAAACAAAGCCGCGCTTGAGTCAGCAGTGGCTACGTAAATATTTTTATTTCGGCCGCGTTCTGCGTTCTTTGTTTTGCAAATGACTTGCTGCACATCCAGTGTTTACAGTCGTGGAGTGTCTTGAGCCGATCCATATGCTCCTCTTTGACACACTGCATGTCATAAGCGCTCGAGTCACGACTAACACACCACCCATTGTCTCAAACAAACTTAAGCGAAAAATGCATATGGATGTCCTTGTTAATGAGATACGTCCTACCTGAACCTACCATACAAACATGACGTTCACGTTTCGCACTGCCATTTTGCATAATTCTTGAATAAAACGCTTTCAATGTTGACAAAAAGAGTTGCAGTTTCAAATAAAAGCGTTATCGACAACATAGATTCATATCACCGATAGTGAAGTGCTGTCTTAAAATATATCTATCGATATCAATTTATAATTGAACGAAATTCAGATATTGATAAGATTCTCCTCTAATGTAAGACGTTGCTGGAAGAGACCACATGTTTATTTATTTGTAGATCAGAGACCACTGGGGATGACGCACGGATGTTTACCACCAGGGAGAGCAGAAATAAAGCAACGCGGACAAAGCAGGGTTATCGCAACAAGTGTTACTCAGCGGTCAACGCTCGCATCGACATTTCACTTTGCAATAGTATGTTGATAACATCCCTATTGTTCTAGCTTTGTTATCGTTTATACTGAAATGCACCTACGTATTGTTTGTTACTAACAATGAGCAATCATTATCAGAAATAATATTGGATTTTGATAAGATTTATGTGCACCAATTATAGATACGCGCAACAATAATGAGGAAAACTTCATGAAAATACTTCTTGGAAGGAAATGAAAGCACTGATGGCGTAACTTAACAGTCATGGCACACGATGCATTGTTTATATACCTACTAAGTCACTGTTTCTACCGATATTATCGAAACTGGAATGACCAAATTTTTAGGGCAAATTACACATAAAAAAAATGTGTTTCAGTTAATACCTTAAAAATTTTATAATCATTTGTATTAAGATTATAAGTTAAACCAGAGGACTAAGTGGTGCGACATAAGCAAAATATTTAGCAAAGAGCAAAACACATTGAGCATGATGCATGAGTGCACAATGAATGTGTCGCAGACCTCCGGAGCGCGGCGCGGGCGCAGCGGTGCTGGCTGCGGCTGGACGGCTTGAGACGGGAAATAAATTGCTGTCATTTACACACATAACAAGTGCAGTCTATTCAATAAAAGATTGATACCAAGAGGCTGCAACGTGACCGAAGATTCTTATAACTCGTCTCTTTAAGATGACAGTTAAGAAATAACTGGACGATATAGCACTTTTAGTATTCGTTGCGTTTTAGGTGAAGCACAAAACTGGTGATATAGGTAAGTAATTATTACAACTTTTTGGCTATACGCCCTTTAAGTTATTGAAACTGGCATTATAATACTTAGGGCCTGTTTCACTCTGGATAATCGCTAACTGCCAGATAAAATGGAATGAAATTCGTATGAAATTATCTGCCAAGTTATTTAACGGGATCTTATCAGGAAGTGGTGAAACAGGCCTTTAGAGTTCAAGTTAATACAAATTATATAAGGGACAAAGAAAATTTGCTGGTCACAATGATGTGGTGGGTAGTTATGAATTGTTTTTAGATACGTACTTAAGTAATCGTTTAATTATGTATGTACCTTATTTATATTACCTATCGAATAATGCATGACATCAACATGATTTTTCATTAGTGTAGGTATTACCTAAGTGTTATTACTAAATTACCTAAACCTGTAACAAAACCTGAGTTGAGTCGCAAGTAGAGTTTTTGTTTCTGTTCAAACATTGGTGACTAGTTCGCCAGCATGACGTTAGTATGAAATCATCATGTTAGCTAATAAAACATTAAGGAAGTGACTATCCGCCTTTATCCGGTAGAGTTATAGGAATTATTTAGTAATATGGATAGCTAATGATAGTTAATGATGATTAGCGCTTCCTTATGTAGGTACTTGCAGTGATAGCCTCGTGATATGACCGTTGGACTGCCAAGCCAAAGGTCTTGAGTTTGAATCCCCTGATATTTCGAAATCATGTGCCTAATTATCACTCGCTTTAACGGTGAAGGAAAACATCGTGAGGAAACCTGCATGCCTGAGAGATTTTCTCGACATGTGAAATCTGCCAACCCGTGGTGGACTATAGCCTAACCCCTCTCATACTGAGAGGAGACCCGTGCCCAGCTGTGGAACAGTCATGGGTTGATGATGATGGGTAGGTACTAAAGTTCTCAAAAAAGAATGACGTAACAGTAATTTAAGCGGGCCATAGGTAAGTTCTTTTTGTTCAATAGGACATTAATCAATAACTGATGAACACTGGCTCAAAGGGCTGGGAAGTTACTAAGTATAGTATCGTGAAATCTATCAGATTCATATTTCTTAACTAAGTACTAGCACCGTTGACAACTCAATGCATTGCCTAGGATCATAGATAGATGTATTAAAGCATTTCTTAATTTGTACGATGATTCAGCGCATGTTAACGTCGGCGGAACAGCAATTATTTCTATTTGAGATTGCGTAGGTCTGCCAGCTAGCCACTAATATCCTAGCCATTCGTGTGTTTGTTCGCGCTAAATTTGTTCCCAATCGATTGGCCGCATTTTAGCACGCGCCGTTCAATCTGAAACCGTTACTATTTAACACAATACGTAAACAACCACGTAACAGTGTTTATGAGGTGGAAAAGTTATTGCTTGCGAAGTTTGTTTGATGAATACATGGACTTGCAAACCGCAACATTGCGGAGAGCAAGTTTATGATAAACGGGTAGATTTATTGAAGTGGGTCCACATATCCTATCGACGTTTCAATCTACGTGATTCGACGTTACCCGCATCAGCTGTCCACATTGTACAAACCGACGAACCACGCAGGCACAGACATCGCATGCACTTACTTCTTTGAGCGTGTCCAAAACGCCGCAACCGGCTGCTGCGGCATCACTTAGCAACCTAAATATGTATATCTTCAGAGAACATCGCATCAGTTCATAACATTTACTTGTTTTCAAATGTTATAGGTGCAAGTACTTGTATTTATTCACAGTTAGTTGACTAGGCCCTCGCTCAGTGTAATGGTAAAATATTTGAGCATGACACCGTTAGCCGGCGGCGGGCACTGTGTGGGTCTGATACACTCTTAGATGGTTCGTTCGTCGGCACCTTTGTGCATTGACCCGTACAAGGCTTGTTCACTAAAGAACTTCCTAGTTTCATGCACTTGTTAATGATACGATGTATTAGTTCGATACACAATTTATTGCAAGCACATGATAATGATTAAAAGTAGTCGTTGCATTCAGTATGCTTGGCTTGTAATATTTAGTAATCAATATAAATACCTAAGTCGTTGCAAGCATTTAAAACAAATAAGTTTGAGTGTCATTCAAGTATGTAGTTGGCAAGCATGCATTCCCGCGGTTGTCGAGTCATTTTGTAATTTGGTGTAGGTAAGTGACGAGATACAGAGACACACAAAAGTTTTTTCCTCACAGTGGGAGAGGAGACCTCAGCCATGCCCAGCAATGGGTCAGTTTGCGATTACTTACTTCTAACTAGAAATACATAGGCACCTAATTTAATTAAAAAGCACTTATTGAAATATTATTATGGCTTCCACAAATTAATATTATTATGGTATATGGTACATCAGTAAAAAGTTGATTTTAGTATTGTTTCGCAATGGTATCATCTTTACATATAACAGTCACTCCCGCTTTTGTACGCTTTGATCTATGGATCAGTTTTATCAGTTTTCAGCAGAGTGACTCAAGAGGGAGGTTTAGGTATATTATTTGTTTAGGTTCTGTGTAGGTAAATTGGGTGAAATATGACGATGAAGGTGGAAGATGTCGCTACGTGCGAAGCCGGGAGACGGGCCCTATTTCCCGTTTCGTTATACATACATATTTCGTTTTACATAACAAATAAAGCTCTGTACTTGCGAAAGTATTTTTGAATTTACTTTATTGAATATTCAAAAAAGGAAAAAAGCCTCTTTACTTACGGACACGCTATTGTTTCTCCTAATTTTTTTGTCAACGTGGCTGGTTTCCCCGCGCCGTGTTCCGCCACTCCATCCACTCCTCACATGTGTCGCAGGCGCTGGAGGAGCAGGCCACATTCCTCCGCGATCGTCCTCGCCATAAACGGTCGTCCGTCGCCGATTGCCACAAGTGGCATCGTTTGAGCACTGGGAATGTTGCGGTCGCACGTTTCGCACACACCGCTTATGGCCACGCCGGCTTTTTTACAAAATTCTGCTAACTTCAGCTGTTAGAGATCACAATTAAGCAAGCATGATGACAGCGAATGAATATTAATCCTGATTCACGACGAATGGATATAACGGATAGTACCATAAAATCCTGAAAGTCACTATTCCTTTATGGCGTGAGAACACAAATCGAGAGACTTAAATGGACCTCGCTCTCAACGCCAATTGCTATAAATCTTAAATTGGATTTAAGGATATTGAACTCTATCACTAACTTCACAGAGTATATGATAGGTAGTAGTTTAAAATAAAATTTAAATTGATGGCGATAGTAGGGCTCTAACCGTTTGCGGGAAACTACAAATATTTACCATTTTGCAAGAGTTAACTAAGCCACACAGCCCACACATCATGACTGTATTGGAGATAGCATCCCGTCACAATTTACTTTAGAAAAATGTAATTTCTAATGAGTTATTTATTTCTAATTTACAATTAACTGTCATTACAAAATGGACTTGAAAAGGTAAAATTACGTTAACACTATTACATCAGTTGGTAGACTTGGTAGGTACCTACTCAAGTGACACATTCGTAACGTAGTCATTCATTGTTTTATAAATGAAATATATGACATGTATGTAATGTATATCAGTTATGATTATACAATATACATAAATTAATCACCGGAACTTAGTGGTAGGTGCACACTTATTTGCGAGGCGGCGGTTGGTACCGTTATCGCTGTGGAATGGGACCATCCGTTCTATCGGTACACCACTACGAGTGACTACGACTGCCGTAATGCCTTTCCTATCATTTCGGACATACATCATGCAAAATGACATTCACCAGTTTTGCAATTCGCTATACGTTAAATAACTTCACGAAGGTATTGCAAAAGACGTAAATCACTGTGTTGTGATTTTATGTACCTAAGTTTTTGCTACTTACAAGGTTTGTTTGGAAATCACAACGAACAATTTTATAGGTTGGTCTGATCTCATCAAGACGTTAAAAAAAGGTCACATAGAATAGGACTTCTATCTTATATAAAAGATTCTGTATAATATGTAGAACGGACGTTGGACTTGAGAGACTACTTACTTATCCTAAATAACCACAAAACATTGCGTTTTTGGTTACGAGTTACATGTCAGTGTCACTAGTGTGAACCCGGATCCGGGACAAGAAGTAATAATAATAGAGTCAAGAATTCTAGGCAAGATATAAGAACGTCCTACATACAGTACTGGTTTCGAATGTGATGGTGGCGGGAATCAGCAAAATCCGCATCTACACCCTAATTTGGATAAGATTTACCACCACAATAAACAATTTTTAGTGTGCTTGAGATGGCTATAAGGGGAAGATGAGCTATGCGCGAGGAAATATCCACAAATAGGGCTAAGTTTGATTCTAGAATTCAAGAATCGCAGCCTACTTGGTGGATTTATCTTTGTGCACTACTCACTTTTTTTTTGTTCTTTGCTCTTCTCTGATGGAAACTCACCCTAAAAAGGTACCTTGCATTTATAACTTCCTCCAGAATCCATACCTAATAATTTTAGCATTTGTTTCATTTGGGAAATCATTATTTATCAGAACTGGTTTTTTACGTCGGCAGTTAATTTCTCCTACAAATCTTATAAAGGAAGACTTTCAACAGTCTTGTTACTTCTTACTTAGTGGCTAATTAATTAGTATTTTAGTAAGCTGTTCGTGAAGTCACGGAACAGGGAACAATAGTCAATGATGTGAGTGACAATAGTTAGGTCGTGCGCACGCGCGCATAACCAACCAGTATTATGTCCAAGCAGGACTCATTAAATCAAAGGATTTATTTTACATCATGTCACGCTATAAGTATATACCTACTCAAAATAACATCAGTCAGTATTGTTATAAGGATTATAATAGGTCTATACTTACTTAAAATAGAACAATAACCTGTCCAGGAACAATTTACAGACAGACACAATGATAAAATTGTGACGAGCTTTTATTAGGATTGATTTGTTCTTCAAAGTTTAGTATCTAGGAACATAAATGCTAGTATTGAGTACTGACTAATGTATCTCTCTCTCTCTCTGAATATTGCTGAGTCTCGTCGACAATTCCTTCATTTATAAACATAAATACGATCGTGGCGTCGCTTTCAATTAAAATAATCTACACATTTTCTACTTTCTAAAACGATCCAAATAAAATTGCTACTTATAGCGGATTCATTGTCATTACATATTCATGGATGATAAGTATTATTTGTAAGGACCGTACCAAGTTTTTATTTAAATTTCTCAATCCAGCGCCCATCTGCGACCCAGTTCTTGAAAAGCTTACAAAAACATTGAATTACATATGAATAGAAACTGGATTGAATGCATTAATACGTAATTTGGTTCGGGCCCAGTATTAGGGTGAGAATAATGGATGGCGAAATTTTTTAATAATATCCGATATTATTTGTGTGACCCCCCCTAATTGCACGTGTGTAGAACAAGTTTCGACATGATTGTAGCCAGATGCCGAGATAAATTATGTACCTATTTTATATCTTAAAGCAATGCAAAATACGTGCTACGGCGAAAAATATTCCTAGTTCTCACGAGTTGATGAATAGGTATAGGTATCCTAATTTAATTAAATATCCTAAGCCGAAAGAATTTACAGGGTTTTAAACTATATATTTATTTACATGCAAATTAATTATATTCTAAAATAATCAGATTAGTAATTTTTAGATAGTAGTTTAGATAGTACGAATTTTTTAAAGAAAATTATACGTACGTAGGCAAGGCATTGTACTGGATCGTGCGCACTGTTGCGTTAAGATCGCGGTGGTCTGTTTTTATAATCTGTGGGGGAATACAGTCTTAACTTAGAAAATATGGTTACTAATTATCTCCATAACGTGTTTTTTTATATAACGCAGAGGGCACATTTATAAATATAGCTTCCACATCGTACGTTCCCTTCAAATGTTTAGATTTAGAACGCAAATTAAAAACGTTAAGTGATATGACGGGTTCGTTCTTTTGGGACTGTTATTTTTTTCTTGCCTTCCCAGTTGGTCGATAATGAGAACTTGGTGATCTCATGCTGGTGCCCCGTCATGTTTCGAGTCATGCGACCAAAATAAACAGCCACACTCCTGATGCAACTCCCGAATTGGACCTGTCGATTCCGTGTGGGTGTAATGTAGGCCATTAATTCATTTGCGGCCGCTAATATGCATTACTATAAATCGATTTGTTGGAAACCTTGCTTCGTTAACACAGATGCATTCCAAACAAACCTTGTTTAGTAAGTTTCACAAGAATCAAATTTTAATAAACATTTATTTCTTTTGCAACGCTAGAACCCAAAGAACCTACATAATACTACGATTCACATAAATTTCATAAGAAACAGACTTGAAATCGGTCAACCTGTGGTCAAAAATTCGCTGACGCTTTTTATTTCATTACCTGGAGCTTATAAGGAAAACCATTTTTGCCGAGGTCATTTTACTCATGAGTTTAATATGGCCAAAAGTTCCCATACGAATGAATCAGAGGTTCCTAGATACTGTAACCGTTTGAAGGTTAACGGCCTTGCCGTAGACATTTGTCTAGTTTTTGGCAGCAGCAATCGAACCGCAATGAGGCCAATCCGTTACTTTCGAAACTCTGTGGTAGCGCGCCGATGTCTCCTCACAAAACTGCGATAATTAAATTAATATGTGAAAATTAAGGATTTTTGTTCCACCATGTGTCACTATTATTGAAGTTCTTAGATTTCCTGTTAAAGATTTCTTATTAACGAGAAAAAAGTCGTTTAACGAAGCAAAAGATTGTTTTTCTACTTATAGGCAGTTAGGCAGGCATAGCACTATGTATATCCATAACAAACAGTGCAATTCTATCAACGATAAGTTTTGATTCAAACTGTGTTGTGTGTTGCATTTCTTTACCGATAAACCACGTGTTAAAATGAAAATATTTGTGGAATTTGATCTGGATCACGTAAATCTTTTTCATTAGGTAAAACTTTTATTAGGTACCTATAATATTTGTTCGGCACCTATAACCGACTGTTACTGGCTCGCTTGATCTAGGTCGCCAAATGGCTGTGCTTGATACCACAGCGGTGACCGTTGGTCGCCACGATAGTAAGCGCACAGCTCTGGCGATAACAACAATATTTAAATTCAAATTATGACCGTTATGGTTAAACTAGCTTTCCGCCAGCGGCTTCCCCGCGTGATCTGGGTATTATAACTTTCATCCCCTTTTTCAACACCTTACAGCCCTTTTTGCGTATTAAAAAGTAGCCTATGTCCTTTCAGGCTCTAGACTATCTGTGTACCAAATTTCATTTTAATCGGTTCAGTAGTTTTGGCTTGAAAGCGCGACAGACAGACAGACGGACAGAGTTACCTTCGCATTTATAATATTAGTAAGGATAAGGAGTGTCAGTGTCAGTAAAATCCGAAATATGAGTTCTTATTACCTTGTCGCCCAGTAACCAGATCAGGGGAATTTCGACTTGCATCATAGTAATAATAAGCAACGCAAAGTATTAGTAGTATAATAGTTTTTTCGGTAGCTAAAATGGACACTTGATAAACCACGTACACTTGGCTGTATGCACGGTAAGTATACATTTCCAGTACCTGCAAACTGACCTATGTGTTGTAAATGCTTTTGGAGAAAAAGAGATCAGCTGATGCAGATGTAACTACTGGAAATATATGCAGCCTCCGCTGTAGACTCGTGTAAGCGGCATTGCTGAAAATTTTTAACGACCAGTATTAATAAATATATTAGTATCCTTTATCACTTAGATATGGAAACTGTTGTTAGTTATGCCTTGATAAACTGGCTCGTGCTGCTGATACAGAACAGGTGATAAAAGAAATTTTTTGAAAACAAAGTTACTAGTAGTCAGTAACTAAAATGTGTAAGAAAGATATTAGTGGGGTAACTCAGAGTATGTTGCAAACTGATTTTGTGTTCCAAACTGGCAAGATCCAAACTAAGTAAATAAGATAATCAATATTGATTATCTTCATATCTGCAGAACTAGACCGAAACGTCACGTTTCCTGGCAGCATATCAGCCAAATAACATGATAAGCAGTACCTAATCTTATCGTTGCTATAACGATATCGGAGTATATTTAGATGTTAAAAGCTAATGTCGACGCGTGGGCGCACATCAGCTGTGACTCATATCTCCAATAACATTATTCTAATGCACCCAAGGACCTCAGCCTTCAATTAGCATATCGAGTATCACAACTTTATGGCATTCCATTGCTCAATCCGTCATAAAATCTATGTTTAGACGAAGTAAGATTCTTAATCGATATTTGACAATGAACAAGACCAGGTATATAAGGTAAACGGCAGTTTTTCTGCGATATGACTGAGAGAGCTTCAAGAAACCTCTCTTTTAAAGCCCCTTAACGCATCTGCGGTTCAGCTGTCCTGTCTTTGTACGTACTTCGGACTTCACGGACTGTGATGATCAGTGTATGCAATGCACTAAGCAACACTACTAAAAGGTGACTCCGATGGCGGTCTGGCCCACAGCAAAACAGTAATTTGTCCCCTCAACAAAATAATCAGCGGTTTTATAGCTTATGTAGAAAAATATGAAAAAAGACCTGACAGACAGACATTTTTATTTGTATTATTAATGAGATATAAAATATTTTGCATACGACATCTAGTGATACTCAATGAAGAAACAGACGTGGCCTAATTTGAATGTACTTTCATTGCTGCACTCTCATTGCGCATTTTCTTGCATCATACTTACAAAATATATAAGGGTATTCTAACTGAAACGGTATCTGAATTATATTTTAAGCATTTTTTATGTCCGAAGTACATGTTTACAGCAAGAGGCTCGGCCCCTATCATACTAGCAAAAAGTTTGGTATACAGAGGTTCCAACTCTCTCTCAATCTCCACTACATCCACGCATATATACTTATTTTTAAAATTTGCTTCCAAATTCTGTGAAATATCAATAAAATCAATTTACGTAACCGCCTCACTGGACCAGTCCAGTGCCTCGACCATGAGTTTTTCTCACTAGACTCGCTAGCGACGCTGTAAAATATTTGTATGGAAAACCCTCGCAGCGCCTCTAGCGGTTACGTAAGGAACTAAAATTTGCTATGAGATTACAGCGTTTCGATGTGTAAAAAACCTATCGAAAGCCATTCGATAGAACTCATGGTTGACGTACAGGTGTCGTAAACTCGACTGGTGGTCGGGAAAAGTGTTTTTGGGTTTTTCCAAGAGTATATTTTATCTTGCAGCTCGGAATTTTGATTTACATGGGAGTTTAGCTATTACATGGGAGTTTAGGAGGTAGTTAGACAGCAGTTAATTCGCACAGGATTAGGAAAAACTAACTAAACCCGGGTGAATTTAATAGTATGGCACAACTGGTATAATGATGTTACTGGAGTAACTACATCGATCCTCGATTTACTGTCACATTGCTGAGCCCCTATTGCACGTTGGCAGACTTTTAGAGAAAATCTTTCAGACATACCTACAGGTTTCCTCACAATGTTTTCATTCACCGTTTAAGCAAGTGATGATTAATTATTATTCATATATACTTACGCACATGATTGTGAAAAGTCAAAGGTCCAGTGCCAGTCTAATGGTCATATGGCTGCTTGTTATTCATGTGTTAAACACCTACATTTTGCGAAATAAAAAATAAAAGCTTTTTGGTGGGCTGTACGAATGCCAGCCTTTATGTTTCAGAGCCAAAGATTTTCCATGCCATGAAAGGCTGCCACACTCAAAGACTTGATGAATCATTTGCTGAGAATATAAATGTAGACATATATGCACAGAAATTCTACATATTTTGTAAATGTGTTGAACTTGTATCTCTTTTGGTTGCAGTCTACCAGAAATACCTACTTTTTATACCAGACATTATTTTTTATATAGAAACCGAACTTAGAAAGGTTTGAAAACTTCAATAAAATGTAATAAGTAGTTACGTTTTATATTTTTTATCTACGAGTAAGAGACCCGTAAAGGCCGTTATAACATAATACCGCTTCACTTCAAGTAAACCTAACAAAGCGGTACCAACACTACTTGTGTCTTCAAGATGGGAAACGTAAACTCTTATGTTTTAATTTGTAAGGCTTTTTATCTTAAAACAAGCAATATAAAGGACCAAATACCAAACGCTACTTAGAAATAACAGTTAAGGTAATCTAAGGTCCTTGTTTCCAATTGAGTTAACACTGGTTGGATAAAAACTTGATCTTCCCGTGCACGAGAGCAGTCGCGCGGGCGCAGACCAAAAAGTCGACGCATTCCATTGTTGATTGGAAACAAGTCGCGGTCGCGCGCTCCAATGGGAAAAGTCGCACTGCTCTGAACTTATGAAACGTTGAACGGTCTCTTCGTGGAGTCGGTATCTCAAATACTTCTGGACACTAATAAGTACATGGTATTCTTCAAACTGCATTTTGTTTATCTGAATGGACACCTATTTTATATAATTATTGAGACAACTTGTAATTTTCCTTGAGTTGTTTTTATGAGTCACGTTTAATTTGAAATCTAAAGATACCGATTACAAGGAAATTCCCCTTAGGCAGGTACACCAAGCGCCACTGTCTACTATTTACTACGTCTTCTTCTACGCAAAAATCTTACTACGATTGACGTAGTACTACTTTCGAGTGTAGTACTATTTGTGACGTCAGTTGAGTAAACTGTGTTTACTTGTTTGGCGGCTTCAAACTGGTTATAGAATCTTTTTTGTTATTTTTTATTAACACGACGGAGGACTTTATGGTGCGCGAAAATTGTTGCACCGTATCTTCTCGTTTCGTTTGCAAAATAAAACATTTGAGTCGATCTGTTTGCGGATGAGTGGACGAAGATTATATTGGTATGTTAGAAGTACTGTGAGAGGAAGGTGTGAGTGTTTTTTAATTTAATACCTTAAAAATAGATAAAACAAACATGATTTTATGTACTCTATATACTCTATTTTATGTAATTGTTAGTTTATTATGTTTAGTTGGGTGGTTAGGTTACCAAATAATTTATATTTTTATTCTTATACTACAATTAGATTAAGTTTGATTTACGAAACTTTACCTAGGTATTATACACTCGGTACGTGTATGGAAAATGTGTATACGGAAAATATACATTATATTTTCCATAAGTTCAGCAGCAAAATAAAGGCTTATCCGATATCGGGTGGCTGTATGTGTCGGCGGTCGTAGCGACCCAGTGCAGGGCGTAATGCGGTGCAATCACCGCGCGTTCCCGTGAGAACGCAACCGAGACTGCGCCCGCGCCTCCCCGCGCATGCCGCGCTAACCGAAAGGTCAAATGAATTTCGCGAAAAACCACTTTTCACCGTTATATATATTTTCTCGTGAATGAATATAATTATAATTTTGTAAGCCTGTTTTATATGGTCTTTATAGTTATCAACAGATGGCGCCAGTTACAATATAACACATGAAAGCTACAAACGAAAACTATATTAAGTAATTAGATATAAATGGTAATTGTTACACAATCCAAAAGAGACGATAAGTGACATTCCTTGTATGCCACCTTATCAAGATTTCAAGAAGGAATATCTTATTTCCGAATAATTTCGGGGCCTGTTTATGTAACCACCTCTGGATCCATGGTTGATTGAAATGAATTCGCCGTTTTTTTAGGTAAGTAGGTAATAATAAACGTTTTTAGTTATTTGATACAGGCATTGTATTAGCTAAATGACGTTGAGCGAAAGAAACAGCAAAAATACATATTTACCTACATAGGTGTTGTATTCCGATATGTATTTGTATCAGACCAATGCGTATAAGGTAGTATTTATATATTACATATGAGTAAGAGATAGGAAAAACACGTTAATATTATGTTTGTCAACAATTTACTTGATTGGAATTTAACCGTAGGTAAGTATTATTATGTTGTTCGTTTTTAATTGTTTTAATTATCAAGATCATTACATTCTAGAATACCCAGTTTCGAATAATGTATTAATACATTTCTTATGACGTATACCTAACTAATGATCTACTAAATGTAGTTTCGATATCTGTCAATCAACCTGGTTTTCCTAAACAATTAACTAATTTAGTTTTAATGAGTTTGAACGTGTTATGGTAATTCAGGCCGAGTCGACGTCCCGTAATCGCTTGAAGGACGGACGCACCGACATTCCAAAGCAAAGGGAAAGGGTTCATTTCGTTACGGACTTTTTCATTTTGTAACTTTTATATAACGTCGCGTCGAGAGCCTCGATACGTTTCTTATCTTAGTAATACTTTAACGGGAATGTAATATAACTTCATTTTACGGATTTTATTGTAGGTTTTGCTTTGCTATATTAATTATTATTACGACCGTAGGTGATCATTAGACCATTGTGATTGCTAATAAGTTAGGGATAATTAATGCAATATTACATAATTTATTTATTTACTGGGAATTCTGTGACGTAAATCGTCGAGAACATGCCATGGGAAAATATTGTCTATTACTTGCACAATTCCTCGTAACCAGTCCATGTGAAAACAGCAAACAATGCAGCCAATGAAAGAAAGACGAGTCTCAAAGAAACAACTCATTGAAGACGCTAAACATAACACCAACCAAGAAAGATCTCCCTCGCTCCTCTCGTAAGATCTTAACTCTCGTTGAATGAGGGTAGCTTACGTATTATCATAGATCTTTTGTAAATGGCCGACCCGTTCACATGCATCCATTGAGGTCCCTTCACACGGTCAAAGGCGACAAAAAATAATACAAAAACCGTTACGCTCCCGAAAAAATGTTCCCATAACTTGTGAATGTCTGTCATTGAGAAATCTTTATGAAGAGAACATGTGTGGCGGGGATCGCTTTAAAGTGGAACAGGTCACTTAGTAATGATTAAAAATATCAAAATTCAAACTTGACTGCAAATGCTGCAATGTGTACCTAATGATAATCATAATTATTAATGATCTACCTATCTGTGACAAGTTGGGCTGGCTAACAGACGTAATATCCTATCAATAAAAAAGTTAATATTGTTCAGTAGTATCATTAAACTATAGCCATATGTTCAAAGTCTATAATTGCGGTACCTATACTGAAATAACATTTAACTAGGATAAATATTTTATTAGGAGAAGACTGCAAGAAGCAGTTTGTAGTCACACATGGATCACAAATGTGCGTGGGACCGAGAATTAAGCGCACCATGAATGGACCAAAGACATGGGACCGCATCCCATAATAATTCTCACGGTTTATACATAGATAAAAACTTTATGTCATGCACCGACACAAAATGCTGATATTTTGTTAGATAATAACGCTATTGAAAGAAACACAGAGAAGAGAAATATCCAATATATAGGATAAGGCCTAAAAATCTGATATTTTTGGTAAGCAATTATTCTAAATAGCGGTCGAACTATTTGGTTTGTTTAACAGAATGCCAACGAGAGCCACGTCGTTCGAGGGAGCATTAAGCTATCATGCCATCAGCGCGTCCCCGTCTGGTCAGCATTCTTAAGCGGGGTCCGGTGTCCGCTTCAGGAATGTCTGCAACCAGCAACCCGAGACGGAAGGAGCTGCGGCGGAAGCGGTTCATAGAACTGAACTACAACGTTCTAGAATGGCCCTTGCACCATCTTAAAATGAAACTAATTTCAACCTTGCGGTTTCATGTTAGAGTCCATTTTTACAGGTTTAACATTTTCAAAGTTGGCGGCTACGAAATGCTATCTCAGTAAGTGGCGTTAACGCGATAAGTATTCTAGAATTTATCAACAATTATAGCTCTTAAAGCGCTGTATTTAAAGTTTAAAATGTTCTTGCTTCGAGTTGTTACATAATTCAAGGGTTCGCAAACATTCTGTGCCGCAGCGCGCAACCGTTTCGCTCCACTGTACCGTGCATCCTGCCTCATACAAGTTATAATTTTCCAAGTACCTAGGTATTTTACTTCACCAAAGCCTTTTTGCACAAAATTATCAAATTTCTTAGTTAGGCAGATCGAGGAAGTAACTATTCTATACTTCCTCGATCTGCCTAAATATAAGTAAGTATATTATTGTTATAGAGGTGGGTACAATTTTTGTACGCCAACCGGAATAATGTTATTGGCTACGGCTATAACAATATTTAACTTCGGGATTCCAAGAGTTGTTTTGACTGGAACGTCAAGAGCTGTAAATTTTCTTATGGTGGCGATTGTCCTTGTGGCGTGTTGATAAGTGCGAAGTTTTCCTGCTCGCCTGTCGACTTTGGGACCTCCCGCGGCGCCATCCACTCTCATGCCGCCGCCGCTCGAGGAGGTTTACATTTCTCATGGTATTTTATTTTATAAACTTATAATGGCGTCACAAATTGCTGCAGTCGATTGTTGATTAAACAATTGAGCGGGCCCCGCATGCATCGTCTGTCTCAATTGTAAACTGTTATTGGAAATCAATTGACACGAAGTATATTGACTCAATGAGTTGGATGACTGACATCCTTTCTGACCATCACGTTCGTTTGTGTTAAGTTTTCAATTATTTCTTCGTAATTGGACGAGTTAACATTATCTTGACACGTCCAGGCGAATGTTTTATCTTGCGTTGCACCATGTTTAATTTGTATGAATATGTCCAATAACAAAGCTAAATTCAAAATAAGTTACTTTTTAGAAAAAATGTCTCTTAGTAATCTTTGGAAATACTAGCGGCATACTCGAAAATTTGAGATGAAGCCGCTATTCTACGACTGTACTTTTGTTTTAAACAATTGAGCTTTGTGTGGTTTAGCGAAAAACATAAAAAAGTTGAATGAACTTAACCTCAATCTAGGTGTGCCAAGCAGGGTGACGTTATGTGTTAACGTTATTCATTATCAGGTTTTGCTAGTACAGTGAAAGTGAGGTCGCGGCTTTCTATCCGCAACGCGGCGCGGCCCGACGTCGACGCATCGACTTGCGAAAGCTGCCGCCGAACCGAGCGCCAGCACCGACCACATAGCCAGCCTTTCAAATAGAAAGCTGGCTTGAGCAATCTACGGACTGTAAACATCTCGGATATCTTGTATTTGAGCTTAGAACCTACCTATATTGTAAGGCATCACTCGGTTAACACCACTTATCACTTGGATAACAAACTGACAGATTTTTTTCTAAGAATCAGAAAGCGTCGCTGTGGACAGAATGGTCTGAGGAGTACCAGACATGGGCCCATCCGCACCTATTATTCCATTATCATCTCATCCTACTCAGTTGTAGAAAATAACTCAAAAGATGCCGATAGTAACAACATTATACCTTGAAATAAAACTACTTTTTACGGATTTTATCGCGTTATATTGATATTATTTTAATCCCGACGTTTCGGACCCTTTACAGCGTCCATGGTCACGGGTGACTAAATCCGTAAAAAGTAGTTTTATTTCAATGTCTAGTACTTATTCGCGTTAGTGTCAGAAATCAGAACATTATACCTATTAATTTACTATCAAAAACATTATACCTGTATGATGATCCTGAAATTGCACTCAAGTTCTAGTTTTATATGATATTATTTAAAAGTGGCTTATAAAAGAAAAGTATTACCTACTATTTGTTCACCTATTTTTAGAGCACTCGATGTGCTGTAATTGCAATTGGTAAGTATCAATATTTTGATTTTTATAAGGTTTTATAACAAAATCTCTGCTCCCATGACGTGTCATGGCATGGGTGCATAGATTTTGTTATAATTAACGCACAGTTGTTAGATTAACACAGTCAATTGCGAAAAAATAAAAAAGCAATGACCAATTTTTCTCGTACATATTATCAAAACAAGAGCAACTTGTTATATCTTATATTTTTTCTGACATTAGGTTTATCATCGCTGGCACCAGCTATTTATGCGACGTTTTACGTTCATTTGTCATGCAGTGAGGACACGCTATCCCATTTCTATTCGATACCTGGGAATTATTCTTACTTTACTAAAAAACATCTGCTTCGACCTCCTATTACTTAAGCCGTTTTAGGTGAGTGTTATAAAATTTCTGTCATATTTTGTCAGTAGTATTCCTTATAGCTACATCTAGGTGCGAAGTTTCGCCATCTTTAGGGGTGGTATTCATATTTCAAATTAGCCTAGCCTAGCAAAAACACTGTAAAATGACACGGCCATTGCTTTAGTGACAAACAGCAGCAGTGCTTGAAAGATTTTCTCCATGGCCCCACATCCCGCATATATAAATTTAGCGACAAAAATTCTCTCAAATGACGTACTGGAACCGTTATATAGTCTCATGCCACCGAATTCCAAGCCAACCTCAGCATTAACAGCCTGCTAACTTGAATAGCGTTGTGTATTATTTTACTTAGGTAGGTATGTCTGTTCGCTGAACATGTGTAGTGTGCATTTCGCGAACAATGTGGAGTATCATAATATTATGTGCGTGAAGGCATTCTTCTCTGAACACGGTGAACAATGTTCATTGTGCTAGATATAAAGCGCAACGTGAAATGGGATCTTTGCGCCCAGCTAATGCCTGTCTTGTGTATTCTACGCAAAACTTTGTGCTATGTTTTTTTATATTAATTATATTGATAATATACTAGAGCACCTGCAGTAATTAATGTATCTTTGATGGTAATTTGTAGCTTATTTGAATTTTGCCAACACCAAACAAGTTTTTTAACAAAGAATTAAAATAAGTGACAAAGTCGCTGAATAAATTAACCCAACATGTCTAAACTTGCTTCGTCTAATTTAGCAACTATACATAATCTAATAACATGTTATACTTGATTTCTAATAGTCTACAACTGTATGTGTAGATATTCCTCATCGTGTGCGCTTCGCGGGTCCGTGTTTGTTTCAATAGTTAGAATAGTTACTAAGCTTCTATCGAATTTGTTCAGTACAGTTACAGGCTTCACGTCCTTAAATTAAGGATTGTTTACAATACTATCTAAATGTTACTGTTTCTAACTTTCAGATCACGAAGTCATAGAAAAATATATCTAAGTACCTTGAAGCGTTATTAGAGAAACTCACTTCCATAGAACAAACAGTACTTGAAGAGCGTTAACGTGATACTGTAAATAATGCCTTAATTTGTATAAATAAGACATGCAAATATACAGTAACAATATACTTTGCGTCTCTCTGTGGCGACCATGTGGTGGAATCAGATATCTACTAATTGCCTACCTACTTATTGAAGGTGGGTAACTTGAGCATCTCTTTATTTTTCTCAAGGAAACATCGACCGCTGAGCGGCAAAAGACGTGACCGTTTTACATGGTCTTACCAGCTAATGTTTAATGTTTATGCGTTTGAAGTCTTCGTCGTATTTTTATAACATTGCCAGTCTAATATGAGCGTGAGTTCAGACTTTTCGTATTCAACCAGCTTGAGAGAACCTGCTCAGCGTTTTACGTGGCCTCTTTAAAGTAATCCGAAGGTGACGTCATTTGTTCAAATTTGGCAATGCCAGGCGGTCGACCTCCAGCCACTTCAAACTGCGCATTAGAATCGTATAAAACGTACCTACTTAATGCTACCCATGTAGAATTCATCGACCTTATAGTGTTCTATGTTCTCGAATTACATAACAGAAGCTTGCCGGCTACGGGCATGTGATATGGTATCAGCATCCTCATCCTCCTAGATATGCATGACAAAGGCGCCGAAACAACTGCATTTCTTATATGGTGAAGATGCAATATACTTAGGTCCTCTTTTATTAAACACTGACTAGGAACCCGGAACAATCGACGATCTAGCCCGGTGATCAGTTTCAGAATATTTCATTAATGTACCTAGTACCTACTAATATTTTATAGAGAAAAGATTTGATTGTCTGATTTGCATTCAAAAGGTATCGAAAATACTGGACTGAAAAATTCTTTCACCATTAGAAAGAGTAACTAACGAGTAACATAGACTATCATCACTACAGTGATAAAACAAAGTCGCTTTCTCTGTCCCTATACCCATATGTATGCTTAAATCTTTAAAACTACGCAACGGATTTTGATGCGGTTTTTTTTAATAGATAAGTAGAGTGATTGAAGAGAATACAATAATAATTATAGAAAATACAAGAAATTCAAACCCATGCGAAGCTGCTGGCGGAGAGCTAGTTAATAATAAAATGAATTGGTGCTGTCCTTTGTCAGGTTACCAATTTTCAGAATGTCCCTACCTTAGTCATTGTAGCCTAGTAAAAATAAAAACTACATGATTGTACTGTGTTAATTGTTAAGGAAGACCAAATTGAAGAAGTAGGCAAAGAACTATATTGGAACAAAAGTAGGTACCTAGTTGCCAACTTATCATACTTACGTACTAAAATTAATAGTCAACAGTCGTTAAATGTGGACTTTAGATCCATTAGACATTAGGTAAACTTGATAATTTATAAATTAGAATAAATTACAATTTAGTTTATATGCTAGTCAAAACAAAATAACGGTCATGTATTTTTAGTATTATAAAAAAAGTATTTTGTTTAATGGTTGATGAATGATTTATTTGAAGGGGTTGATCAATTGGTAATTAAAAAACTCTAATTAAGGAATATTTTATTGGAAAAAGATCATTTTTGAGATGTTTTTTTGCGAAATATGCATTTTAGTTAAAATATCGTTATTGATACTATAGGTTAAAATTAAAATAAAACGACTTTTTTTTTCGTTTTAATCTCTTTTCAGTATCGTGTGTGTCCTCCCCGTTTCCCAACACATACTTGAAGCCTAGAAGGCATACTCTCCACCAGGTGTTGCACTGTCTCTTGTGGAATTTGTTTCCAGCTTGATTTAAGCACGTCGATGCGCTGTCTTTCATTATGCACAGGTTGGTTTGTGTCGCGGACGCAAATCCCACATGTGCTCGATTGGGTTGGCAGGCCACGACAGCCTCGCTTAGAACGTCTCTGGTGGCTCTAGCTGTATGGGCACGGGCGTTGTCGTGCATTAACTTGAAATTTGCACCAAATCTTTGTGCATACGGCATCACATTGGATCTTATGACCTCCTCAATTTATCGTTGAGCCGTTAGCGTGGCTTCGTTGATGATAACGAGCTCCGTTCGACCAGTTAGTGAAATTCCTCCCCACACCATTACGTTGGGACCCCCAAATCTATCACTTTCGTGGATACAGGCATCGGAAAATCACTCACCTTCTCGTCTCTAAACCCTAATGCGACGATCATCACAAAAAAATCTGACTATGCTCTCATCAGTACTGTGTACAGTACAGAACAGATACTGTGCTCCAATCATTTATGTTCCAGTCCTGGTGCTGCCTTGCGAATGATAATCGGTTTGCACGATGCGCGCTTGTTAATGGAATCCGCACTACACGTCTTCTAGAAAGCTGCTGGTCTTCATGCAACCGATTTCTGATCGTTTGGTCACTAACACAGGTTCCAGTGGCCTGGCGCAAGCGGTTTTGTAGGGAGCGTGCGGTAACAAATCGCTCTCTGCGCACAGTCAAACGTATATAACGGTCATCCTGTGAGCAAGTTACTCGATTTATACTAGATCCCCGTCTTCTGGATACACTGCCAGTTTCTTGACAACGGTTCCAAGAATTCTGGATGGCTCGACGAGAATATCCTAGCTGCAAACCCACAGAACGCTGTGAATGGCCCTCTTGGATCAATGCTATGGCTCTAGTTGTGGTTTGCAGGTTCATATGTGTTCGAATTCTCGGCATTTTGTAAGCCAATGTTTATTTAGGCCATGACTAGAAAACGGCTGAACCGATTTGGCTACTTTTTAAATGTTCGCACCTAGCTAATCGTCCGAATAACGTTTTAAGGCAGAGAAAAAAATTAAAGATAGTCAATATTGCTGAAGAATTGGAAAATTGAGGATAAACTGGCAGTGTTTTTTTTATGTTAGGTAGGCTTGCGCTTGACCACAACTTGCCTGCTTATTTCTAAAACTTTATAATAATTATGAGGTTAGCTTTTTGATTGTTTGGAAGCAAAATAATCTAGGTTATACTTAAAGTAAACATAAGTAGTTCTTGTATTCCCAGTACAACCTGTAATTTACTATGTGCAACGATTTTAATGGAGTGATCCGTTGTTATTACAGCAACAAGGTGACGTGTCATGGGAAATCTATTGTCACAGAGCCTGAACAACAAGGTCATCAAATAATTGCAGATAAATTATGGCGTCATCTTTTACTTTATTATTAAACAAAAAATGTTTATCATGATGGGTACTTACATTAACAACAGAAAACATTGTATTGTGAACATTTTATATAAGTTAATAAAAATTAAAATATCTAAGTACCTACCAACTTTCTTATCAGTTTTTTTTTTGGGAATGGAGGTAGTCAAATAAACTTAATATTTGTTTCGAATTTGTTTGACTCTCAAAGTCCATATTTTTGACAAAAACAATATGTACCTACTTACCTACTTATCAAATAGCAAAAGATACAAAGCGCTAATGATATTTGCTTCCTAATTAAATTATTCATGTTGATATAATTATGTACTTCATTCAAAGTGTATGTGAGCGGCATATTAAGAAACGAAGTAGTTACTTGTGATAAACAAAAGACAACGACATTAAGTACTTACACAGACAATAACAAAAGAAATGAGACCAGTCCATCGAGTCTCGATGCGGGCTTTGTGGTGAGGAACTTACTTAAGTACTGCTAGCGTGGCATTGATGAAAACTTGAATTTATTGTTAGTAAAGTACTCCTGAGAAACTCGTTCATGTGATCATGTCTAAAGACTTAATAAACTAATAATTTATTATTTGTTGACTTTTATTCAAAATACCTCTAGAACTTTGTCCAAACTTAATCATTTCTGAGCGCAAGGTCCAGAAATCATGTCTCAATTTTCTATGAACTTGTCAATGGTCAGCTCGGAATTTATATTTGTAGCCCAAGACTGAAAGCTGTAGTCAGTGAAATTTCTGGGTATATTGAGACTTTCCTATTTAGTAAGTGTCAAAATGGCAACGTGCAACCTACTTCTGGTGTCTATAAAGGCTGTGGTTACTTACCGCTTACCATCAGGCGGCCCGTATGCTCGTTTGACAGTAATGAAAATATGGATATTTATGTAGGCATGTATTATGTATATGATACCTACATACATTTATCACCGAAGTTCTAAGTATTAAAGTGATTAATGACGCAATCATCTAAAAGCATCTACGTAATGTTGACGCAATCGTATCAAAATACAAAAATATTGTTATTAAGACAAATATGAGTGAGTTGGCCCTAGACCACAATAAGCTTTATTTATATGAGTCATCGCATCATACAAGCCGGGCCCGTCCCGATGACATGAGGGTAAGAGGTTTACCGAATTATGGAAATTTGAAATTGACCTTAACGAGTATGTGTCTGTTAACTGCGTAAAAAAACAAGTATCATATTTTTTTACTGATTCAGGAAATGACGCACTAAAGTTCTATCGTACTAAATTAGGACGGCTGGTCCAGGAGAGTCAAAAGATTCGGCAGCAGCATTATGTACCTATCCAATAGATTATCAGGTATCCAAATACCGTGCGAATAATGTATTGCCAGTTTATATTGTGAGTGTACAATTAGTCCACCTCTTCGGTCAGTACAAGCTTGATGGTATTTTATGTAGTTCTATTAGACAACACGCACAATGACATTAGAATTTCCATATAATTTAGGCTCTGCAAAGATAAGGGCTCCTGAGTTTAATAGTGAATATTTGATTTATATGTATACGTAAGTATAGTAAATAACTTTATTACGACATACTAAGAAAACAAATTTAAGAAAAACCGCTACACAAATAAAATATCGAGTCAAGGTGGCGTAGCACACAATGTAGGGTTTCGTAGCGAGACCTACGACTTTTTACTGCGTAGCTTTTGCGTAGAATATCAAATCAGTCAGGGCAACAATTATTATGTTTCTCCTATTCATTTGTATTGAGTTATATATAGAAAGTAATTATTTTATTTTATTGTTCATAAAATACATGGTTTGTACCACAGATTAAAATAATGACGCAAGTTATGCTTTGCTACGAAAGTACGATGTGAACTCCTTAGCTGTAAGTAAAGTAAGGTTCAGCCTTTGTTTGTGTGGTGTGTTTGCATTTTTGGAAGGTACCTAACCGAATCCTAGAAATCCTCCTTTAATTAGGTATGAAGAGAACGTAATGATGAGACGATCTGCAAAGTTGACTTTGCACAGACATTATTCTAAGGATGGGAGTTCGTTTCTAATACATTGCAATGTGTAAGGTCTTATGAGACGTCTCCGTTCCTTGGAGACAATTTTAAGTTGATCCCATGGTAGAGTGTATGTAGTCAGAAATTCTAACACATGACAACCAGTTTATCCAAAATTCCAAATAAATATTGGCATTGCCCAGTAATTGGGTATTACGGAGTTCTGATAGTCACTTCGGGTAAAATACTGGTATTCAGCCGCATCCGATTAGAATGGAAGTCGACCTCAACACTGTTGGGTAAAGGTCAGGATAATGATAACAAAAACCGAGTTAGGTACCATCGAAAAAGAGAATTTTGTGTATAATACCGACCATATAATAATAATACCATTACGATAAGACCGACATAAAGTTGAATGAAACTGACTCGGATAACATATTATCGAAACAAACTGCCAACAGTGCTGTCAGAAAATTAATCGTAAGCTTCCTTTGTAAGAGAAGTTAATTAAACGTAACGAGTTCAATTTTACTAGAGTCGGAAAACAGCTAACTGTTAACATCCGTGCGGTTTTACTTTACCGAGATTACCTTCGCGATAGGGAAGGGACTAGATCGTTGAGTCAGCTCTGTGCCCCAAATTCCATAGCACCATCCGTATGCTGTCTCAATGAAATACCAACCAAACTGTTATGGTCCTAAAAACGACTTTTGCTTGCAACAAAACTTCTAAGAGACCATTGTTTCATAGATGTAGCGACTCCGCGATGTAACACAGCATTAATGTCTAGCAGATGCTTTATGATTGCAGCGATGTTTCAAGAACTCATTGAAGCGATTTTCCCAGAACAACTTTTCTAAGCCAAAACCTAAAAAAGCCATAACTACAAAAATTGCTTTGTGTAAATAAAAAAACCGATGTTAATATCTTTCAGGCAATCGTTATTGTTTATACTTTCATGAGACGTTCAGTGACATCAGATAAATTAAACAAGGCATCGAATTAATTATAATTTCAACCGGAGCTTGTTAAAAGAAAGCCGGTCGCGGTGCGCCCGTGTTGCCATGCAAAACGGGATTGATATTTTTTCCAAATAAGGCATACTTTACAGGTATAGTAAGAACAAAGTTTATGTTGGGCGCCATGCCCATGCGACAATAATAGCTGTTATTAGTGGAGGCGACCTTCAGTGCTGCCTGATCTCGTGAATACTTTGGGTTGTTCCAACATTGCTATCTTCTAAGAAACGTGCTGCACGCGTGTACCACGCACATTTTTTACACGGTATTATGTAGTAAATTTTAAAATGTTTGAGAATCTTGATACTGGTGCCCTTTATTTGTAAATTTAGTTTATCAAGTATTTTACACATATTTTGACTGAAGTTACAATTCTTTTACTTCCGAGTTTGTTCAACAGATTAATAAGTTCAAATCACAGAATAGGTAAATCTATTAAAAATTGCTCTCAAATCATTTAATGTTATGTTAATTCGTCTGAATCAAATAACAAACAAGTTTCAAACATATTTGACTGGGATGAATTAAAATATTTTTATATCCAATGAAGTATAAGTACCTACTTACCTAACTAAAAACATGTCATAATTAAAAGATACATCGATATGAGAAAACATAGCTGATTGTCTATACTCTATATTAATGTTTTATCATGCACCTCATTTTCTTATTGAAATAAAATACAATATTGAATTCAGTTCCAGTATCAAATAAGTAAGTACTCACTATAAATTCCTTCGCCTTCTTAGCGCCAGCCTACCTGTGGTGTAAAAAAAGCATTCTGGCTGCAGGGCCGCGTCGGCGCTTTTGACATAATTTATAAGGCTCTGCCTTTCTTGGAATTTCGAAATCTCGACGAGATAGCTTCGTGCCCAACTCGGGCTGCGGGGAATGGAATGTAACGGATTTGGATAGGAAAAAATAGTGCATTGTAAAGACATCTATTGTGATACGTTTTCGTAACGTTTTCTCATTTAGAAATAAATTATAGTGCCATCTCAAGGTTGAATTGACTCAATTCTTATAAAATCCATCCTATCAACAACACAACACCATACAGATGAAGTACATTACAGTTTACCGTGCATTAAGTAGGTATATATTAGGTAAGTCACATAGATGAGAAGAGCTATGCCAATTGCCACACACAAATTATGCGCATTGAAATACCTACTCATGAAATTACTGAAAAAGATGCATTTTCAGTATCTAGGTACTTAGCTTAGGTTCTAAGTACCGGTCATATTTTATGTAATTTTTTTTCCCCTATAAAAATAGCACGCGTCCAGCCACTAGGGTTAGAACTCGGACGTTTGTTTCTTAGACTGAGGGTTAGAAGTAATAGAAGAAGTAAGAAAGAAAAAAGCTTGTATTATTAGCACTGAAACTGTAAGCACATTTACATGTGGGATTTAATTTATTTACTTTTATCTTTTATTATAAGTAATTACAATTTTAAATAACAAGCTTTTCTGCTTAAAGAAACTTGATTTACAAGAATCTTTCGTATCAGCACACAATATACTCAAGTTCGGCGGGTTGGCTGGGTAGGTACTTCGTGCAACTGATCCCGTCCCGCGGGCTGCGGCACGGAGCGAAGAGTTCTGGGAAAAGCAGGCCGCATACCACGCCGCGAGCCGCTATTGGACCGCTTTGCCTTGTGCCCGCCCGCACTCAAAGACAACATTTCAGAAGCGGCACTGAGCGCCGCATTCCTTCTTTAATTTCAGCACATTCTGTCAAAAAACCAGTTAGGTACTTACTTAGTCTTGGCTCGTATTTTAAAATAATGGTGAAATGGTAGTGATACTTGAGCTTGACATATTTTTTACAAACTAAAGTTCAGAACACAGGTCTACCCTACATATTATTATGCTCAGAGCCACATCCAGGGGCGTTTGGGTATAAGACAGTTTTAGCCCTTTTAGAAATAAAGTAAAACAAAATACTTTTGCATGAAGTCAAGAGCCTAAGCCTGTAAGCCGGGGGCCTTACTTAAGCTTTATGGAAAGCAGTAAGCAAACAAAATGTCTAGGGGACTAACAAAATACCATACAAAGTGCATAGGAATTATTTTTTCAGTAGTGGGTAGATTCGGGCTGTGAAACGCAGTAAATATGCAATAAACAGTGATTCCTTCAGTAGTAGTAGGTTGTCAATAAATGTTAACTAAACACTTGTCCCGGAAATACTCGTTTGGGCGTCACGTCTTATTGTTAAGTTAGATAAAAACATTCTGTGTACATACATAGCATCTGGGAACCTCTACTCTATGGTCATTGTTAAGTCACGAAGTGAACGCTGTAGGCACCACTCTCGTCGGGCCAGGTTCATTCATTAAAATATGCATTTATTATTACTAACATGCGTCTGTGGTGCATTGCCGCTGCCAGCCAGACATAACTTTGATCATTTACGTTTACCGAGATTACCCTAGAACACGATTTTATTATTTTCTAAGAAACTTAAGGTTCTGCTTTGACTCTAGACACTATGTATTTCGTTGTTACATTATGGTATTTCTATGTTCCGTATGCGTAGCCTATACCCATACCTACTAGCTACTTAATATAAAATGAGAAATATTTGCATTGCATATGCTAGGTGCAATATTCGTAACCACGTTCTCGAAAAAGATTCTAAAAAAGTTGGATAAATCGAGCCAAGTCTCTTTTCTGAGGAAATTCGTTTTCTATATTGTCAACCAAGCGAAGCTCGGTTACCCAGCCGCCCAGTACCGACTAAGAGTCTAGAGACATCCTGATACTTCCATAACATCCTGATACATCCTATATTGCTGTGCCCGACAGGGTCCACAATGTACTTATATTTAATTTATACTTACCATCCAAAAAAACTTTGTGGAACGCAATAAATGAATGAATACTGAATACTGAACAATAATAGTTGGTTAGATAGAATGGTTGTAGATTATAAGAACCTACCTAAATTGAGTCATTTTTTTCTGGTCATTTTGAATATGAATTAAGGGGGGTGTACTGGAGGTGAAGTGTAAGGGATGAGGGCGACAGCTGCAGAGCACGTGGAGCGGCAGCTGGTGCGAGCTGAGCCGCCTGCGCAGGCACAAGCTGCGCGCGCACCTGCCAATGTCAAATATTACCCAGTTTTTTGTAGATACTACCTTCACAATGCAATATTATGGTGGATTGACATCTGCTCTGATTATATTTACAGCTGTTCACTACCTCTAAATAGGTACATCGAAAGTGTGCCGAGCGAATAGAATTTTACTTTGAAAACACTACCGTCTCGTCAGTACCTACATTTCCTAGAAATTAGGTAGAATGTTAATGTTATTAGGTAGTGTCTGCTTATTTATGATTAATAGTCTCAGTAAATACAAAACCAGTAAGAGGTTCTAACTCCAATTTTAAATTTATAGCTCACACGCTGAAATGTTAATAAGTACCTAGATATGTTAGGTTGTGAGGGTAGGTACTAGGTACCAGCGGTACCTATATACTTCTAAAATCGAGTAATGATTCAAAATAAAGTTAGCGACAGGATTGCACACTTGGGCAGAGCAGCTAGACTCTGATTAAACAATACCGTGCAATACGTATGAGCTAATCATCGAACACGTTTCGTTACGTTTTATTTACGTAGCTATCAATGTTTATCGGCGTATCTCGGCTTAGTTTAGCCGTAGCATTGAAGCGACAGCTACAGTGCTCGCTAGTTCACAAGTACTCGTTTACAGGTAAAATACCTCTTTGAAAATCAGAATGTGTTTTTATTTATCTCTGGTGATAACAACTGTCATTTCGATGAATCTGACAGACAATAATTAGGTGAAATAAAATAATTGTAAATTTTAGATTATTTGACGTCAATAAATTCCTATTTGTTTTAGGTGAACGTAACTAAAGATAATGATTGTTGTAATAGTAAAAAGTGAGTGATATAAAATTCAAATTTCATCTGTGGACATGGAAGAAAACATATCGGAAGATGTGGAAACTGTAGCTTCAAGTGCATCAGTACCCGGTAATTAATTCTCTTATTTATTATTTTCGTGTATTTTAATTTCTCTCTATTCTCCGGACGAAAGATATTTAATTTTGGTTTACTTGTGTATTAGCCTAAGATCCCAACGCTAAAATCTGTAGGTATCTGTTTTTTTGGTCCCTGATTACACCAGGGTTGCCTGGCGAAATTTGGCCGCAACTACCTTTAATTATAAATATTGTACTCGAGTTTTGTTGAAAAAATTTAGTTACATGTTTTTTAATGAATCTAACGTCATTTGAAAGAGAATAAGAGAATATTGTAATTGTAGTGAATAAAAAAAACCAGGGTTGCCAGCTCTCAGTCAGCCGCAACTTAAGGGTTGCCAGGTGTAAGCACCTGTTTACTCCACTGTTGATAATTTGCAGTCATCTGTTTTTTAGTAAGTTATATATAAATTTAAAGGCTATTTTTTTCTCTACATTACTACTTAAGGTTGCCTGGAAAATAATGGCCGCAAGTAGGGGTTGCCAAAATTTGAATTAATTTCTCCTCATTCCTAAAAAAAACTCCATTATTCCTAAAATATCCATTATTCCTCCTCCATTTTAACTAAATTATTAAATAAAATTAAAATTTACGAATATCGGTAATTTATGGTATGGTCATGGTTTAAATAAATATTTCATCTAAAATATTAGAGTTTTCGTTTATAGCATCATCTGCCACTTCTTTGTCTTCAAAGTTATTGTCATTTGTTCAACTGTCATCGGCGTTGGGTCACCAATGAACCATGTTAATTTAAATGTACCTTCAATTAAAGACCAACCACAATCCTCAGGGTTTAAGTTCACACAACATGGATCTGTTGCTTTGGTCTACATTGAGTTGACAAAAAATTATTTGAGCACTTTCTGTTGCAAGGACCTCCAACAAGCTGGAATCAATTTGGAGTAAAAAGCCGTAACATTTTTTTTAACGATCTAGACTTCTTGTTGCTTAATATTTATTTTCAAATAAATAATGTCTAGCGCTATTTACAGTCGTACATTGTACCGCCGTTCATGAGGGCAGTAAATTTTTGAACGATATTCATTTCTTACAGTCAGCATGAGATATATCTGGACATACAAAGTACCCTAGTACCCTATTTATTGCAAATAACTTAACCTTTCTACTTACACAGAAAAATTCTCTTGGTACCTAGGTACATACCTCTACTTCTCTTATCTTCATCTTAATCTTATATCATACATTTCAGTTATGATATTAATTTCTTATAATTATAAATCTCAAACTACCTAGTTTATTTTTATGTAATTTATCAAGACAATTTGACCTATCCATTTTCTATTTTATCGTGTCACAGACTCAATAAAAATATGAGTTCCAAATTGAGCTTAGGTCAGGGCAAGTTATTATGGCATTACCTAAGTATTAAAAAAATCGCACTGTCCGGCTATTATTTTTACCTATTGTTATTTAGTTCTTATAGATCTGTGCTACTACAATACCTAATGATGACTACTATAATATTATTATTTATTCTGTGATGACGTTTGCTGTGTAATGACTGACATTTTGTTTAGTTATCAGTACAAAAAAAAATTCTCGGCAAACTTATTGTCCGGGTTGAAGTTGGCACGAGCTAACTTTAACCCAGCCGTAAAATTCGGAGAAAGAAAAATATTAGATTAAAATGATTTAAAACGACTGCCTACTACATCAGCTTTCGTTTTTATTTATTAAAATCCAATATTTATCATTCTCCGATTTTTACGGCCGTGTTTAAGTTAACTCGTACAGTTCTAGCCAAACTTATTGTCCGGGCCACTTCATCCTGACACTGACAGTCTGACAAGTACAGATTTGTCAGACTGTCAGTGTCAGGATGAAGATGAAGTCAGATTTCATCATTTCAGTCACTTCAGTCAGTCAACTCAGTTTCAGTCAGTCTAAATTAAAACTTAAATTCGGTGGTCAGTTGGTTAGCCCTTTATTATTTTAAAAATATTGAATTAGTAATGTTATCAATCAAAAATTAAAATCACTTAAGGAATAATTAGGAAACAGCATATCTCAATCTGCCGTACGTAGACCCTTCAATGTAATCCTCCACTATAACTAGGCACTAGACAGACACCTAGTCAGAGGTTTAATTACATTAAATTCAAGTTTAAATTTGATACGCGGTTTAAACGTACCTATAGTTTAAAAAATAATCAGTATTTATGTAATAACGCCATTGCGTTTGTGTGCGACCAGTGCAGCAGGCACTCAGGCACTGCTGCGATGAATAGTTTCCACACCGAACCATTCCATTTGAACGTCGACAACGCCGCGTGACGCATGTTCTCTTCACTACTTTGGCCGGCCGCGATCGATCGTGAACGTCACTTCATTTTCGTTCGTTAGTCGCGAGTTTCGCACTCATGTTGGAGAGTTGTGTTGTTTGTCAATCCGTTTTATATTTTGACAAGTGAGAGTGAGGACCGTTTGTAGGTACCTAGTCAAAAACAAACAATTTGATGTGGTCGTGTACCTTACCGTGTGTAAATACAAAAAGAACTGGATTACAAATGGATATAACCAAAGGTAAATTTAAGCAATTTCCTTACATAACCTTTAATGCATGACCATATGTTGTTACATTTGGAACGAGGACGACGTCGCTTAACCTCAATATTAGGTTGGCAGTTTAATTTGTTTTTGGGATGTACAGTGTTTAAAATAGTAAAAGTAAATAATATTATTATTGTAAATGCTTGAAAAATATTTTTAAGTAGGTATAATCATACAACAAGGCTTCCGCTCGTAGCATCCCACCTTATTTTTTTTTATTGTACCTACTTTATTTATAAATAAATGAATTAATGAAAATGCAATTAAATTTTAATTCACTAAATAAAGAAATGTAAAGGGTTTACATTTCTTTAGTTAGTGAATTAGGTGGGTGTCAAAAAGTAATATTGTTTTCTATTGTAATTATCTGCAAATTCAGTAAACACTACGGTATTTCTTTGTTGCAATTTATATTTTACCTGACTGCCGAAGGAGGGTTACTATACCTACTTTTAAATTAATAATATTCTTTACCTCTGATTCAAATTTGTATATTATTGAAATGTAAAAGTTACAATATTATTGTTACATAGGGTTTAATAATAACAAACAAGAATAATTAATTTTATTACTTTATGGAGCGCCATCTATGATATATAAATGTAAACTAAAATAAGTGCTGATGTCATAAAGAAAAAGAATATTGATTCAAACAAAGTGTAATGTAAGCACTAAGTACCTCATTAAAGATTACATTAAGTATCTTTGTATGGAATATTTCTAAGAACCCTTTGTATATCATAATATGATTATGACTTGTGTATTTCCAAAGTATCTTTAACTGATAAGATACAAACATACACATCACAATAAAGATAGTATATATTTTATTTAATCTTTTCCTCAAAATGTTATGCTGGGCTGGCAAAAAGCAACACACTAGGTTTATTTTATACCTATGGAGTAAGTACCAAAGTACCTATATAGAGGGCATTTTTTGTTGCTCAATAGTGTTGTTTGTGGCCTTGCCATTTGGCGGTACTCTACCCATGGGGCCCCTTTGCTTTTTGGTTATGTATTGTTATAAGTTAGTACTTCCTAAAATTAAAAGAATATTATTTGATCTTTATTTTTTTAATATTATATATAATTAGGTATATATATACATTGAACTCAGAATCTCTCATACTTAGGTACATACTCTAACTAATGAAATTTGGTACATTTTTACTAAAACCAAGAAACCACTGTTTACTAAGTGGATTGAGACTGATTGTTCGGTAAATCCATAGTTATTCCTACTAGTTTCCTTTACATTTGTGCCAGTTTAATTTCCCAACAGTATTTTTCCTCTTGACAGTCACCAACAGTTTTAACAACTAGTGACTAGTAGCGCCATCTGTTACCAGCATTGGTCATTAAGTGTTAATAGGATATTCATTGACTGATTATTTTATGGCCTTATAAAAAAGTACCTTGATCCTTTTATAGAGGGCCCAAGAACGAAAAAATCTAGGAAATTACAAGTATTGTAATGTTATGTTAGAAAGACAGAACATGATATTGTGCTGTGACGTCACATGTCAGTATGCTATACAAATTCTATACTAGCACTCATTTGCGAGAAACTGACAGTATCTCCTCTCAATCCCCACCCAATTTAGCAATTCAAATTAAATTATTTTTTCAGTATAGTAGGTAATTCAGTAGTCATATTCAGTTATATTTTTGAATGAGCATCTAATATTTAACAAATCAACACCATTCAAATACTTACCCTCGTCTTTATATCAAATTAGGTACCTACCTAATCAACTCTTGTCTGTCTGTCTCATTTGTCACTTTGATAAATTTTATCTAAGAAAATAAAATGATTATTTATACTTTCATGTTGAAATACATAATTATGGTATCTACATAATAATAAAGTATAATGAAATAATGCTAACAAATGCAAACCAATCATAACCCTCCTGGCACAGTGTGGTAAACATTGCTTTGCCCCATTTTAAAATCCTAATTTTGACACTTTTTCACGTGACGTTTTCGAGTTTTGATGTCTATTCTAATACCCCGTCATCATTCTATTATTACCATATTACCGTACCTACCTACTGGGCGTGTGCTACCCGCCAATATTATCCGTTTATTGTAATAATTTGTAATCACATCACAAATTAAAATGTAAAATAACTGTTAGGTACTCCATAAACGATAAAAAGGATCAATATTGATAATATGTAGGTATAGGTTAATATGATCCTTTATCGATTCAAAAATATTTTTAGTTTCTTATCTTATCATTCGTTAATTAAATATGTATACGTATGGGTTTTAATTTTAACAAACTTACGCAGTTACTCCTAACAGGATATTTTTTCCTCTGCGCGTTTTATATTCAATGGCGTGCTGTTTGATATGTGTGTGCCCCATCTGGCGGATGTTCTCTTCCGCTGACACCAATTCCGGGCTATCCTTTAGTTTATTTTTCCTAGTTTTATGATGAGAAAAGCCACGGTTTGTTTAAACTACACTATCAACAAGCATAAAATTCATTCATACTATCTCATTATTTTGAAGACGATTTAACGTTCATATTAGGTAACTACGTACGTTGGTTTAGCAGCAGACTGGTTTGTATTTTTGGGAAACTGCTTCAATACAACTGTACTGAAACCACGTAGACGTATATATCTAAATAGATAGCAGTCTAGCGCGTAGGCGCTACAGGCGAGGCATTGGAATTCGAAAGCCGAGCGCCGACCACCCATAGGCATGAGAACATGGCCCCGTCCCCTTCCCCACGCTTGCTCTCCCGGGCGGCGCCGCCTCTTACCGCTCTCTCTTGATGCACAATGCTGAATTTCATTTGCTTTTTTGCATCGAATTCGAATGACGTGTACTTTGCACATGATACCAATTTGTTGCCCTTTTAAATTAAACATCATAAATTGTATTATAAAATTGGATGAAGTCAATTAAATACTTAGGATAGTAGGGTAACTAATACAGCCAATAATATACTATAACTAATAAACCAAGTAGTTCTGTTAAAATTGGGTATTGGTACAACTAAATAAATAAACACGGAAGCCTCTTAATTCGCCAGTTTACTTTTACATTAGTACAGTAAAGTACCTAGGTACTAGGTATATAATACATTCCGAACATCCACTTTGTCTACTTTTTATTTGGTGTTGCCTTAGACCCGCCCATCAGTAAACTACTGCCACATTCCACAGGCCCTTTTTTACGCTGTGTGGTCGCGGTTTCCGCTGAAGACGGCAACGTCGCGTCTCAAATATGAATGAAATCCGGTCGGCTGTGAACGGCACGGCAACGTCGCACCAGACGCTAGCCTGATTGAGAACTTACTATCAGTGTGGCCAGAAAGAATTTAAAGAAATAATTAGAATATTCTCAATTTTACTAAGCTTCTTGAAACTAAGTGAAATTGTATAAGATTCATAGTTTCTAACTAAAAATATGCTTTTTTCCATGGACTTTCTTAAACATCCTAAGGGCATAAATTAAGTAATTTGCCAATTAATGAGGCATCAATATTAGCGAATTCCTGAAACAATTCTTAATATTTAGAGACTCTAGTCCTGTCTAAAGAGAAGTGAACACCTAGCAGACGAAGATAAATTAGTGCAGGGTCTACGCAATGTAACAGCTGTACTGAAATATCGTACAGTGGCGGATTGCCAAACTGCAGCGCGCACCCCATGTGCCCCGACAATACTCCCGGGCGCGGAGGGTTGCAGTCGAACTATTTAAACCCTCTTATAAAGTGCGTACGCTTGCGCAGTGGGGTGGTCGTTGTAGCACAATATCGCCACCAGGCGGCACAGTATACGTACAGCCAACGATGTCCGTACTCACACGTACGCTATCGTGCTATTATTTTAATCCTACAACTATAATAAGCAAATCTTTTAGTTTTTTTGTAATGTGTGTTTGCAGTGTTACGTGAACAGTTCTTTGTGTGCAATCTCTACCAAAATGCCGCTTTTAATCGACACTAAAAGTAGAAATGGTAAATATCGATCGGTGTATTACTGACGGCCATTAGCTATCTTGGAGGCCTATTGTTTTGGCAACGTCGGAAGTCTCATTCAACTGTTTAAAGCGACTGACCGTTTAGTCTATTCATTAAAAAAATAACACGATGAAATTATTAGTATTTTACCCATCATGCACATAGGCACTTATTTCAATGATATTTTGGCTTGTAGCATAAAAATGAACGGCTTTAGTATCTAGTACTATGAAACGACGATAGCAGTATATAAAAATAGAAAAGTCCCTTCTTGAACATGTGACGACGTAAAGGACAATATGAATATGAGAAAAATTATATTCTCTCATATTAATTAGGTCTTTTACTTCGTAAACATCTGATTTGAGTATGTTGTTATTTTGTTATATTAGGGTTAGAAACCGACTGGTCATTCGGTACATGCGCACTGAGTGCACTTAGGGAGGGGTGAGGGCAGCATGCGGGGACCGACGGGAGGCATTGGAATGTCGATGACGCAGCCAGCCGGGCCGGCCCCGTCGGCGGCCGCGAACTTGTTGTTATGTGAAACTGTTTTTAAACGCACACTCACACACAGCTATCTTCTACATATTCATATGACTGCATCTTGCATGTGATATTAAATGCCCTAGGCTCAATATGTTGTGCCCGTATCCCTGTACGAAACTACCAAAATTGTAGAAATTAACTGAAAGTTTAGAAGTCGTAAGGACAATTCCATAGAAGCCCCCATTATTAAAATTTCAGACGTTTAAACTAGTCAAATTCGCCTTTATGTATGTCTAGAAAAGATTTTCCAAAACTAATTACGGGTGGTTCCTGGTCGATAGATAGATAGATCGACAGACAGTCGATAGATTTTCTTACTAGAGATAGAATTAAAATTCTATCTCTAGTATCTGTCCTTATTTCTATGGATATGTCAAAATCCTACCTCTAGTAAGCAAATCTATCAACTGATTTGTTAATGGAAGTCTGGTATGAACTTCTCTATTGAAATAAATTTATATTGTAATTAACAAAAACATTTTCTTTCTTTTCAGTTGCATCCAATGGCACTGCCTCACCATTAACGCTATTCAAGAGCGCACCGCGCGAGGCTAGAATTCGACCTTTGGTCGGGCCGCTGGTACTGCCCACGCCGAGCTACGACGCAAACGCCGGCTCTCCGGCTTCGTCACCCTCTTCACCATCTTCCTCGTTCTCCATTGATAAAACCGATAATCACGATACTTTTGGATTTAACCCCGACGCGGTTGATATGCGCCGGGAGGATGAGCGAATAAAAACATTCGAAAAATGGCCTGTCACCTTTTTGACTGGGGAACAACTCGCTAGGAATGGGTTTTATTACCTCGGCCGTGGAGACGAGGTACGATGTGCCTTTTGCAAGGTGGAAATCATGAGATGGGTCGAGGGTGACGACCCCGCCAAGGACCACCAGCGCTGGGCGCCGCAGTGTCCGTTTGTGCGCAAGCTGGGCGGCGGTACAAGCATGGATTCCAGCTCCAACGGCCGCGACGAGTGCGGCGCGCGAGCTGCCCCCACTTCCTCACCCCCACGCATGGCCGGCCCGGTTCATCCTCGCTACGCCTCTGAAGCCGCGCGTCTGCGAAGTTTCAAAGACTGGCCACGATCCATGCGACAGAAACCAGAGGAACTTGCCGAGGCTGGATTCTTCTACACTGGCCAAGGTGACAAGACTAAATGCTTTTACTGCGACGGTGGTCTAAAGGACTGGGAGAACGATGATGTGCCATGGGAACAACATGCCCGCTGGTTCGACCGTTGCGCCTACGTGCAGCTTGTGAAGGGGCGAGATTACGTGCAGAAGGTAATGACGGAGGCCTGCGCGGTGCCTGCCACGGAAGCGGAGCGTGATGTGGCGCCAGCGCGGATAGCTACTGCGCCCAGCACGCCTCCTGACACGCCAGAGAACTCCTTAGACGACTCCAAGTTATGTAAAATTTGTTATGCAGAGGAGCGCAACGTGTGCTTCGTACCTTGTGGACATGTGGTGGCGTGTGCCAAGTGCGCGCTGGCGGCGGACAAATGCCCGATGTGCCGCAGGACGTTTCAAAATGCAGTGCGATTATATTTCTCGTGAAATGAGCCTCCGAATCGAGGGCTCGATTCTAGTCTTAAGGGACGGTCCGACTGAGCTGCGTGCTGAAACCACGCTCTCGTATGTCACGTTTCCACAGGCGAGAAAACTATTGAAGCTAATTATCTGATAGTTGGGAAAGAACTCGCCAAAAGGCAACGCTACGCTTGTACAGTTACGAGTCGTTAGGAACATGGAGATGTGTAGTAAACTAAACATTCTGACAACAAGAATTATATTGATACGCTTATGACACGATTCCATTTATGGTGTGATATTGCAATTATTTATTTTATATTTATTATAAAGAGCTTTAAATAGAGTATTATCCGACTGATAGCTAGAAGTGGTTCTATTGGCAATTATGATAATTTCACTAGATTTCTGACTGTGGAAGCGTGGCCTTACAGGGCCGGCCCTGTGATTTAATAAATTAATAGCGGTGGGGCAAGTTTAAAACTCAGCGTGGAATAATAATTTAATTTTGATGTCTAAATTATTTAAAATTGTAAAGATATACAGGTGTTCACATTTTGGAATTATTATTGTAGTTTGGAAACTCATTATATCATTAGGTGCAAGTTAAAAGTTCTTTAAATAAAACCCAAGTTGGCTTGACGCAAAAGACTAGTCTGAATTTACATTTACTGCGTGATAATCTTTAAAATTGCAAATTTAAGGTATTTTTTAACTGTCAGGACTTCCAAAAATGTGTGAACCCTGTTGTGACATAATTATATTGTAAATAATTTTATGTAAATAATCTAGCTTATTGTTTTGTCCCACCAACTCAAGTGTACATAATGTGAAAATGTAAAGCAGCACAATTGATAACAGGATTCTGTAAAACATTGCAGTTTGACATTTAAAATGATCTTAAACTTTTTATTTTGTTTAAAATTGTGCTGAACAGTGTTAAATGAGCAAATTTTCTTAATAATGTAAATTGAATTTTGAAATCTTATCAGTGTGCGAATTCGACCAATTCAATGATAGCATTTCTACAAGACTATTTTGCTGAGCTTACATGCTATATAGAAGACGTACTGAAAATATTTTTCTTGGTGATTATTTCAACAAATACCTACCATTGTAACGCAATCTTGAATTATATTTGGTGACATGCAGTGCTAATCCTGAACGCGTTGAGCGTCAGTTTAAAGATCGCTTATTTATTAATAATTAAATTATTGTATTCTCACGAATGTCATCGTATATTATTATAATATTTGGAACAACAGATGCCACTAATTGTTTTGACAGAAAATAGAAACAATAGTTAATGTAAGAGAATTCATTTAAAAGTCGCATAAAAATTGTTCTTCATGTGATTACATTAAAATTCATAATTAATAAAAATTGTTAAATCGTAAAATATTGTTTGATTGAAAACCTACTACACCTAAATGCACCTGAACGGTAAATGATCTTTATTTCAGCAAATAGATCTTAAGATTTTACATACCATATATTTCCATCTTATTTTTATTCCGTCTAAACTCACAAAAACCCTACTGCCTGAAACTAGATAAATCGTAGCTATAATTGTCTCAGTTTGTAACCGTATTGATGGTGAAAATGTATACCCAGGTACTGCACCTGCGCAGTGGCGATCTGCCACTGCTGGGCTCCCAGTACAGAGTAGCTGGATAGGCTATTTGACTGAATTTTTTTATGGCTTTAAAAGTTGACCATAAATAGAGCCCGAAAAGTAAAAACAAAGTAGAAATCAGTTCAGAAATAAGGAAATTATAAGCATTATAATTTTATATTAGAAACGGAGCGCTCTATTAATCTTTTAAACGTTTATGTATGTCTTAGAACTTTATAACTCGATTTTAATATTTTGTTGTATTGGAACTATTATGTAATCTATACATATAAAATGCTTTGTCCTGAATGACTGACTCACTGACGGATCAACGCATAGTCTAAACCGCTGATCGTAGACACCTGAAACTTGGAGGGTGTATTCTTTGTATGACGTAGGCATCCGATAAGGAAGGATTTTCCGAAATTCTACCCTTAAGGGGATGAAAAAGGGGGGCAAAGTTTGTATGGGACAACGTGATTCCTTGGTCCAATATACTTCAAATTTTGCATAAACATTCTTTAACAGAATTGATGGAAGACGTGTTTCGAATTTTATTGAAATTCATCCCCTAACTGGGTTAAAAAGGGGGTAGAAAGTTATTTTATTTCCAAGTTGATATCAATACTCCTTACATAGTGTTTTTTATTTAAATTAGATTAAAATAAAAATTTTGACACATGAAATGTCAATTCCTCAGCAGTAAATAATGTCAAGTAGTGAAGGCTCTTTATTCATTAAACAAAGATTTAATAAATTCCAGTATAATAATACGTAGTGATATCTTTTTTTGAGAGCTCCTGGTGTAACAGGCAAGACTTTTATTAAGTTTAACATCGGCCAAAGTCAGAAGCAATCGTGATATCCGACAGACTTTACGAGTAAAGCTCAGAAGTAAAAGCGCGTGAAGCGGTCTCATTTGTGGATAGTTCTCAGACCCGTTTCTTTAAAATAGGAAATGGTGGAACACATTAAAATTGAGAGTTGGCGCCCCAATTATGTTGCTGCGGAATATAAATCCACCAAAATTATGCAATGGCATCAGATTTCAAGTGAAAACATGCATCGCAATGTAATCGAGTCAACTATACTGACCAGTTGGTCTCGAGGAGAGTATGTATTTATTCATAGGATTCCACTAGCACCATCAAATTACCCCTTAGAATTCAAGAGAGTGCAGTTCCCCATCAAAGTCTGCTTTACAATGACCATAAACAAAGCTGAAGTTCAAACTCTTGGTAGCGGGAGTAGATTTGAGGGAAAGCTGCTTCTCCCGCGGGCAGAGTATGTGGCATGCTCCAGAGTAAGCGCACAGAGTAGCCTATTGATTCTAGCATCCGAAGAAAAAACAAAAAAATATTGTTACAAAGAAATACTGTGGCAGGTGTAGAATTTCTATTTCGCTGATAAAAGATAATAGATAATAATGTAACTTACACCAGATCAAAGACCGAGCTTAATGTTCATAAAATATATAACGTATCAAATTTTCATTTTATTTTCATGCTTTTTTAACCTTTAAATCCCTACAACATAGTAAAGATTGGTATATTTTATAAGTATTCAAACTTAGCAGTGATAGCCAAGGGGTATGACCACTGGACTGCCAAGTCAATGGTCTCGAGTTCGAATCCAAGGCACGCACCTCTGACTTTTCGAAATCATGTGCGTAATTATCACTCGCTTTAACGGTGAAGGAAAACATCGTGAGAAAACCTGCATGCCTGGGACATTTTCTCGACGGCATGTAAGTCTGCCAACCTGCATTAGGCTAGCGTGGTGGATTATAGCCTAATCCCTCTCATACTGAGAGGAGAGCCGTGCCCAGCAGTGGGACAGTATAAAGGTTGATTATTATTATTATATTCAAACATTTTCACATATTAATTTAAGTTTTATCAAAATTAATAACGAAAAAAATGTAATTATTTTTAAATTAAAAATCCTATTAGAACCATTTTCGACTTCTACGCGAACGAAGTTGCGGGCATAAGCTAGTTAACTATATTTTTCAATAGGTCTCGTTTTAAATAAATTAAACACTTGTCAAATACCCTATTGTGCTTAGTGGGCAGGTCCACCCACTATAGCGGAGTCTGTCACGCCCCGTGAACTTCCCTTTTCGCTCACGAATGCCCATGACTATTTTCACACGAAAAAATAGGACACATTATAATTTTATTATTGCGTATTCGAAATGGGTATGTTAGTAGTCCGAACAAATCTAACATGACGCCTATATTCCCCGAAGGGTAAGGCAGGCAGAGGTGTACTGCTGGGGCTGCTACTAAATTTGGGAGAACACAGATATTAGCTTTCGAGATTTAAACTGAGTGACGCTAGGGAGGCGCTCTCCAGATCAGCCACCTATAAACCCTTATAACTTTTGAACCAGTGACCGATGAATTCTAATATTTAGCGATTAATTTCTTGATATCGCAATTAAAATCCCTGATCCCGGTCATTCCAGTGTCACACATCCATCCTCCTCCCCACCCATGTCATAAGGAGCGCGCCAATTTCAAAGGGATTGACCGCAGAGGTGCGAATTCTGTTGCTAACAAGTTAAAAAAAATTTTGCATCATTCTGAGCTAAAATTTAAACAAAGGAGGAAAAGGACGAATGAAGAATGCTCCCTTGTTTGTTTTCAACAAGAATTTAGCCGTTATCGTCTAGCCTTGGACTGATTAAACAGCTCCAAAAAATCTGCTGTCTTATGAAAGATTATAGCAGGCGTTCGGATTTCTACCCTAAAGAAACACATTAGCTTCATGTTAAGAAGTGGAGGCTAATGACCATTGATAAGTTAACCATCAGCATAACATTGGTTATTTCCTGCGGAGCATCAATACAATTAAAATTATAAAACAATGAACGGTATGTACTTGCTTGTATAAGCTCGACCGAATCCCTGGTGCATTCCATAGTGACGGAAGAAATATTGTTGAATTTTAAACGTAGAGTAGATCGATAATAACACTCACATCTCCAGGCTCCAATTGATAGTCCCTACAAAAATGATACCAAAATTACGTATAATTAGGTTTATAAACAGAAGTTTAATAAAAAAACCTATAAACTTAAGCTCCGAAGTGGTTTTGATGGTTAGGAAAGAGATTCCGGGTAAGCGAATTATATAAAAAACCGTGTTAAAAAAAGTCCATGTTTCATTTAGTATAAACAGTGTGTAAAGAAATAGCCAAGGGCATTGAAAATACACAGTAAAAAGTAAATAATAAACATTTATTAGGCTAGAAATTAAGCCATTAGAGACTCCACATATTTGTTGTTGGATTGTAACAACTCTTGCTTTAACTTGTTAATTTCCTTCATCATAGTTTCATCTGACGCTGTACCTTCTTCTATTTGTTTGCATTTACGCAAGAAATCTACAATTAATTTGTGCCCCTCCTTCGTTTCCTTTGATTTAACAGCGGCCTCCACATCGAATAAGTTAATTTCTAGTTGAGCTTGTTTAGCCTCGGCATACTGAAAATATATATAATACGCTATATAATAGTTTATACTTCCGAAAAAGTCGGTCGGTTACAATATACAAGCATTTAATTATTACTTTTTGGTTTCAGTTGTTTGTATAGGATTTTTTACGAGCTTAGATCTATCAGAGTCAACAACTATACTAGAAATAATAAGTGTTGGTCACCTCAATAATAGATTCAGGTAGGTCGGCCAGCTTGGCGACGTGGAGCCCCAGCGAGTGCAGCGCGGGCCCGGGCGCGATGCGGTGCAGCAGCAGCAGGCGGCCGTCCACCACGCTCGCCTGCGCGTGCGAGTTCACCACCACGCCGGGGTGCGAGCCTGCCAGCCGCGTCAGCTCCTGGTAGTGCGTCGCGAACAGGCAGAAACATTGGCTCTTCGTTGCTAGCTCCCTGGAAAATATTACCAACACTTAGGGCCTGTTTCACAACCTCTGAATAACTGCTAACTGCCGAATAAATTAGAAAATGGAACAAAATTTGTATGACATTATTCGCCAGCTAATTTAACGGGAACTTATCAGTAAGCTATGAAATAGGCCCTTACACCTTACTTTGAACAATGCATCTCGTGGCTAAGTAATAACTATGCTGATCAATTGATCTGCAACGCTGTGCTTGATGGTCTGTCTATGGAAAGCATGTACAGCTATCGGTCCAGGTTTACAAAAATGATGACAAAATGACAATCTTTAATATGGTGTATTTGGATTAGAAGTCAGGAAAAAATCAACGTGTCTAGGGGTTAACTTCATGTCTCCGTTAACGAAGTAACGAGGCCCATCCGAAAGTAGCACAGACAACGATCACGATTACGACGATCTGTTAAAACAAGAATCAGGTTCAATATTTTTAATGGGTAACAACTGTCAAATTGTGTTGTCATTCTTTCTTAGCTCGGGCCCCGAATGAATCATCCGTCCGTAGATGATACGGAGTAGGAAACGCCCGTACTTACGTAGGCCGAAACTTACGGATTTCGTGCTAGGGGGTAGACTCCCTAAGCAAGAAATCTATAGTTTCGGCGCTTGAACACTGCTAGTATAGGCATGTGACCATTGGACCTATACCAAAAAAATTAATGTATTGCAAGTTTTGACAGCTTACTTACATACGATCATTACAAGGTAATGTAAAGCCTGTAAAGGGCAAAAAACATGACTAAATAGTTTCAATCTGAAGGCTACCAAAGCACAAATTCTGTTTTCTAAAAAAAGATATTGATCTCAAAAATCTTGCAAAATTCAATTTCGTACAAACAGGGTACATACCCTTCATGTCCGCAATATATATTTATATATAGTTTTTGATAGGGATCTCTTTGATGGAAATGGAAACATTATGGAATGCAATCTTTATTGCATTCCATAATGTTCCATTCCATTCCATTCCATTGCATTCCATAATAATACTTTTATTGAGTATTGATACCCCTGGCTGTAGATAGATAGATAGGAAGATTTGTTCGTAGTAATCCATCTAGTATTTTATTAAACCTGCATTTAAGGGATTTCGAAAAGAATTTCACGGTGAACAATAATTTTATTAAGATTTCTACCAATACACTTACACATAAAAGTACCTCTAGTGATTCAAGATTATAAATGTTGTAGTTGTGTTCATTTATGCTACTTACTCTGCAATAGCCCACGCTATTCCACAGCCCTCATACGTTGAGGTGCCTCGTCCCAACTCATCAATCAGAACAAGCGAGTCTGGTGTCGCGGTCTATAAAATACAAACATGGTTGTGGTTTAGGCGCTGCGCAGACGATGGACTATCCTTGAGGCACTTTTTAGTTTGTGAAATATGCAGTAACGCAGACAACGGGCAAAAAGTCTGGGACACAAACACAAACTGGGAGTCCGCGTGATTCTGGCAGACCACGCCGCACCGCACCGCACAAAAAGTTCCCGAAAATAATAGAATGCTTGCTTCATCGTGCGCTAACGCAGACGACGCACAGTCACACACTTTAGTCTGCAATCTAGAGATGTGGGAAGACATCAAAAATCTATTTATGCATAATCGATTTTTTTATCGGTTTTAAAATTATCGATTTTTAAATGAAAAATAATCGATTATTTTGGAAATTTACAAAATATATTATTACCAACAAAATTAAATAGGTAGTAAGTACAAAATTTTCTAAAGTACTTAACTAAATAACAAATTGGCTAATAAATAAACAACGACTTGCATTGCACAGATGACTGACAAGTGACAGAAAAAAGGGCGGAGGCGAGGGCGAATAGGGAATCCCAGTAGTAGTGTTGCCATGCGTGGTATTCTTTATTGCACAAATTAGTGCTTTTGGTAAACTTAGTAGTCAGTATGCTTGTTAGCTAAGTACCTATATTAGTAATGTTTAAACACCCACCCTCTACAAAAATCGAAAACATACCTAAAATGGATTATTACTCAGTAAAAATCGGTCATGAATAATCTTTTTTCAAGTATAAAATAATACATCGCAATCTCTGCACGCGTGAAGTCCCTACAGTTCTGTCGACAGAATGTACGAAGATGTGCGTCATGTGCTTTGAGTTTGTGCAAAACTCCGAGGGACTTTTTGTGCCCCGCAGACTCGGTCGCACAAAAAGGGTTGTGCTGCTCCTTAAAATTAGCGAAAATGACGTAATTTCATCGTGTGGGTTGCTGTTAGTTGTGGGCCAATTAATATTTTGGAAGTGTTATAAAACATAACATATATCACGTCTGTGTTCTCTGAAAGGTTATGCAAGTCTCCTCCTAATGGTATATGTAATACCCCAGTCAGTCATTTGTAAATGAAGTGTTAAATCCTTTGGGGAGTACAGGTGTCTTGGTAGTTATGTTGCATAGATGTCGGATAATCGGGTGGGTGTGCGATGAATGTTGTGCCGAGCGCGTGTGTAGCGTTACCCTGAGTATGGCGGCGGTGTCGATCATCTCCCGCATGAAGGTGCTGTGGCCCTGCGCCTCGGCGTCGGCGGCGCCGATGCGCGCGGCGAGGGCGCGCAGGCGCGGCAGACGCGCGGCGCGGCACGGCACGGGCGCGCCCGCCTGCGCCAGCACGCTGGCCACTCCGCACGAGCGCATCCACGTGGACTTGCCGCCCATGTTGGCGCCCGTCACTATGTGCATCACGCACGTCCCTGCATAAACATACTACTACATTAAGCCGACGCACACTTTGAGACTTCAAACGCACACATTAAAAGGAAATGCGTCTCATACGTGTAACTTCCAGCCGAGGTTGTCTAGTGTAGACTAATACCTCACAATGGGGGCTATCGCATATGAATCCGCCACTAGAGGCGCTTGTGTAGCGTGAGGTTTTCGAAATGTCAAATGTCATTGCTTGTGGGTTGACTACGCGTGTTCATTTCTAATTAAATTAATGTTGTGACTATTTGGCAATAATTCAGATTAATTATGGCAATTATGAGTTACGAGTCAACGAATGTCAGTGATCTAAAAGCGGAGCTAAAAAAAATACAAAATTGAAATTGATATCCTTATTTTTTTCTAACAAAACGGAACTGCGTAACACTGTGGCATGGCCGATATGTTTACCTTACGATTATATTATATTAAATATAATTTAAATGTAAACTTTGTGTTCACGCGCGTATTAACAAATTTTGAGTGCCATACTTCAGGACCTCACTCAACAGTTGCACTATCTGGTGAGACAAAAACGATATCCCTCATTTAAACCAGAATACCTATGAATCAGTGTTGCCATATCAGCCTATTGCCGTCCACTGCTGAACGTTTAAAAAGGAATGCCTTTTCTTAAATAGCAATATTTCTTACAACTCAAAACTCAATCGCGTTAGACTGTTACGAATAGTTACTCCGTTGGGGGATCGAACCCGCAACCCCTGATACTAAAAACGTAAAAACGATAAGTGAACTGCAGGCTCGTTAAACATGTCATCAATATTACGTAGCGCTAAAAATGTTTATGTTGTATCATCAAACACTGAACAGATCTGGGTTACACAGATTTTCACCTGATCCACTCACCTCTTTTAAACACTACATCGTTGGGTATATAAGATATTCCCTCAGCCAGCTCAAGGCAGGGATGCCGTAACTCCTCCAGCACCAGTTCGTCGAGCTCCTCAGTCAGTATCGGACGGACATACGGTATAGGGGCACTCGCCGCGGCCACAGCAAACGATACCAATACGTCCAATCGCGATAATATATGCGATAGACAAAATAGACATTCCGAATATCCCGCTGAAGATAATAAAGTAACAGAATAAGAATATTTCATAGCACATAATCAAAAGATTATTTAATTAAAAATAATCCTCTTGTGACAACTTTGAATCAAATTTTGAACAGGGTAATTAAGTTTCTAAAGAAAGTTATCATCACCTGCTATGCTTACTATTTCAGCAACCACTTTATCTTGTTCTCTTTCATATGTAGATTTTATTGAAGTATATTCTTCTGTGATATTTTCCAAGGCGTTAGTTTTAAATCTAACGCCTCCCTTTACGGCATCTATAATGGTATATTTCTTGTTTCCACGAAGAGTTTGCTCTTCTTTCAAGGTAACTCTGTAATCATCATCATCATAATCATCTTAATGAGGTCTGCTGCTGAATTAAGGCATATAACCGGACGTCGTAGAAATTTCTATTTATACAATGGACACATTGGACACCATACATTTGTCGCACTCTTTAACTCTGGAAACGTTAGTATTTCTTACAAGCCTGAAAGATTAACTCAAGAATATTGCCATCTAGATAACTATTACTATATTGTTAGGTCAGAAAACAAAGTATATTCACCTAAAATAAAACCCATTCTGTGGATTACTCTCTAACTTGATGGTCTTGCCAGCATCAAGGCCCAAATCCCGGGCAGCTTTGTTTAGTTCCTTGTCAGCTGATGCCTGCAGTTGTTCCAATTGTTCACTTAAGCTCTGAAGTTGCTCATCAAAAGAAGCCTTCACGAGAAAATCACCTGAAAACGTAGTTGACATCAAGTATGGTCATCAGACTGATTGAACGCATATTGGAAATATATATAAAAGAAAATAGCAATGCAGATATTAAGTACATAATACTTATATACATACGAGTATGTATGTGTTGTTTAACCAAATCCAAAGACCTTCAAAAAGTTGGGGTATAGCTTGAACAAACTTTTTGGTTACTCTGACCTCATGAGGTATGTAATGGAATAAGGTTTATTTTGCTGCAGCAAATCGTGCTTGGAACAGGGTTGAATGTAAGAAAATCACCTCTATCAACTGCCTCCATATCAACTGTAGTTTCTATCATTTGTAAGAATTTTCCGAGATCTTCATTCAACTCTGATATTGGTTCAGTGATAGATGAATGAACCGTTGCATTCTCCGCTTCGGCTAAGCAGCTCAGCAGGGATGGGAGCCTGTTTATAGCCTGTAATTTGTTAGGATAATGTTATTTTTCAAAATCACCTGTTACACATAAAAAAAAGTTACAGCTCAGGAAGTGGTTGGTTGGTGGTCTGGTGGTTTCAGCCGAACAGATGGGGAGTTATAGGCTAAATGGTTATTGTTACCTGATATATTTTATAGCAGTCATGTAAATTGGCTTTCTTCCTGCTCAATCTTCGAGCCAAGGCTTGCAGGTCAGGTATCCGTCTTAGGTGGTCTTCGTGTAGTTGTAATCGAAGTTGGGAGTTGTTCATTAACAGCTCAACAATGTCCAGACGCTCGTTGATGAGGTTTATGTCGCGTAGTGGTTGCCGAAGCCATTGAGCTAAAAGACTACAGAACAATCAAACTTTTAAGATGTTACTTTTCTCTAGTGTGTGGCGCTAAAATTACCCATGGAGTCATAGGTAGGTCTTAGCTTAGTACGTTAAATATTTAGGTATTGTAAATGTGGTTACATTACAGACAAAATATTTAGCCGAGTTTAAGCTCAGACGCAAGTAATTGTATCATAGCAGTAGGTACGTAATATGGTTAGTGACATTTAAATGTCTCATTATGATGTCAGCATGACTGAAACGAGTTCTTAATAAAATGAATCACATGAAGTTTGCTGAGATGAATCATATTAAAATATTAACACTACACTTTGAAAACTTAAACTTAAAAACCTATCACACAGTCCCGAGTTCTTAGTTCTGCTAATTCACTGCAATATGACAAATGTTTGTTCTTGAGTCTTCTTTGTACCTACATTAATTCTCAGCACGTAACATAACTCAAATTGCCAAAAAGTTCATAAGATGACTTAAAACTACATGAGTAAAAGTAATAAGTGTGCTTTAGGTGCTGAACTACTGATACTGTCTTCCAAACTAAGCGAATGCTTGTATTTTAGGTGGCAGTGTTTAGTCGTGTAAGGTGACTTTGTTAAATTTAAATTTTTATAAGTTACAAAAACAAATACAAGATTACTAATAACTCTTAGGATATTATATGTTAGTTACCGCTTGCCCTGCTGGGTGCGACATCTATCGAGCAACCCGTACAAACTCCGCGACGGAGCGTGCGACGTGTCTCCGGGTTCGGGGAACACGTTGAGAGCAGATAGCGCGGCAGAGTCCAAGTGGAGGAAACAATCAGCTTGAATAGTCGTCAAACGGAATCTATTAAAATAGTTATTGTTCAATAAAGCGATAAATAAATATATTATAGACAAAAAAAATTAAAAACATGTTCGTTCTGTTCTAATTGACAAGTTTTGTTATTAAAGAGAGTTACGCAGTGTAACTAGCACATGATATGTAAAATATTGATAAAGTAACAATATCCACAAACCTTCCAAAATTAGTGTTGTCATTCAACAGTGCCGAGTATTTAATAGCCGCCGCCAAGCTTGTCATGGCGATTTCTTTCCTAGTCTCTGGGAAAGCATTTGCGTCCTGTTGCTGATTCTCCTTGAATTTTAACAACCGATTCAGATCTTGAATAAGACCTTCAGTTGAAAATTCAGTCTTTTTCAATTTGGTCACAGTCACATTAGTACGTTCCATAACCTTTTTTAATGCTTTGTACTGAAAAATGAAAACAACATTTTATCTTATCATCATTTACATTGTGTTTAATAGAATTTGTTATTTAGTTCAAGCTTTATTTATATATTTGGGATAAACAGTTGCATTAATTAATAATAGCGATAACAATTAAAACAAAATAAAAATTAAAGCACTACTACCCGTATAAAGCTTTCGGTCTCTATGTGAGGAAATTTAGGAGTAGGTATAATTAGACAGCAAAATGCAGACATTAAACTTCTAGTGATGCTTGATGGGTACACAGTTGGTAAGTATACTTTTATAATTTGTAATAAAAAAATTACTTACATCATCGTGCTCACTAATTGGTACAAGACATTCAGAGGGCGCCATCTGTACGGTGATAGTTTCCAGCTCTGTAAGTAAGTCATCATCGGTGAACTCTGTGACTGATACCTGGTAGTCACCAGCTGTGACGCATGCCACGCCTAGAAGACGACCCTAAAGTAATAAAAGTTAAAAATACATTGTATCAGACAGGAGCTGAAAAAAGAGCTGTCTATCAAATTATGTACTAAGGTGGACTGACACTGGTTTTATTTATCACTGAGATTTTTGATGTCGTCTGCCTAACTTCATATAGGGTGAATTAAAAGGCTCCAAGAATAGTTATGGATAGATGGTCGTCTAGTACAGTGCTCTGACCTGGCTATCGGATAATGTCTTAAGACATTATACAGAGCGTTATTGAACTATACCGAGTAGTCCATGCAAACAAACAGAAGAGAAAAAAACACGCGATTATCCGAATACTGCACTGTGTATTCAGTGCAGTATTCGGATAATCGCGTGTTTCAAAAACATCAAATCAAAAATCATCAATCAATCATCAACAATCATCAAAAAATCAGTTTAAAAAACATATACAAAAGAAATTACTTTTGTGATTGCATCTGTATTTATATTAACTGCCATTAAACAAGGCGTGGTTTCATCGGAAGCTCCTAGCCCCTCGCCAAGAATTTCCTCCAGCTGTGACAGATAACCAGGCGAACCCTTGTATTTGAGCGACCAATCGCTTCCTTTGACTGAACCTTCAGCCACGTATATTTCTACTCGATATCGTCGCACCTGTAAAATAAAAAAAATCGTCAAGCCATAAAGTTTTATTGTTGACTTTATTTTAACGATTTATTTCCTAACTAAAGTACCTAAGCGTTTCTTCTTGAATAAAACCTGGCGAGGTAATGTAATTATTTTTTTTCATAATTTACCAATATTCTGACGTGCTAAACAATAAGATTTAAATCTTACAGTTTGTAAACATGCATTATTTTATCTGTAAACGTGAAATAGTAGTGTAAAATAAATAATACATCGAGAACGTGCATAAGATGATCCGTGTTTACTTGCGACGAAAGAACCACTGATAAATGTAAGATAGCCCCCTGATTAAGTTTAAGGTCATGATTGTGTCAATTAATAATACGCGTTGTACGTGAGTCTTAAACGCGTGTTTAGGTTTTAGATATTACTATTTATTTTACTAAACTGCCATTAAATCATAACATACCATCACGCCTGCATTCACCGAAGAGTTAGGCAGAGGTGTTTAAGTCCTAAGTAATAGGGGGCAAGCCGATTGCCACTAACCGGGCGAAGATCCAAACTCCGTGCTGCTATTAAAACCCAATAAAACTGCCCGACCTGGGAATTTTACCCACGATCTCGAGCGTAGTATCCACTTTAGGACCACTAGACTAACGAGGCAGTAAAAACGTGCATTAAAAAATAATATACATTTTTTTAATCAAATAATTTTAATAAACTAAGAACTAATCTTTTTCTAAAAATAGATCAAAAATATTTAGAAATATTGGATTCCGGCTATATCTGAATAAGACGCAAAACACAAATCTATATTTGTTATACAGTTAGGTAGATGATTACTATCAATATAACATTGACCTTATCTTTTACATACCGTCATGTGCGACACATAGTTCAATGTTCTTCTATATCTCTAGCTTTGACACTGAACATTACTATGCACAACAAAATAGAGATGTTACTTATACACTTTTTAGTGAAAGAATCATAGGTAATAATAATATGATCTCATCTTCTTCTTCGTGTCGAAAGTACGATTTTTTTAAATTAAATTTGGTGTCCCCGTAACTTCGCCACTTCCACAGCATCGTCAGTGGCAGCGCAGAGGTCGATATGATCCCATGCAGGGTTCGAACCTGGGTCCCTCCGGTTCAGTACACCGTACACGCTTTAGCCAACTAAGCTACCGACACCACTGCTTCAATTTTGCTTCCACCTTCTTACGTCTTAGGTGACGTTAGCAACATTATGGAGATATTTTTTTTATTAAGGGTGGTGACTTACCAGAAGCAGTTTCTTTATAAGAATTTCAAAGTTGCCTTTCGACAATACGAGGTAGTCGAGGCGATTTGGTTCAAGGCCCATCTTTTTAATATTCGCCACGGTGGAAAATACCTCCCGGGCAGCCGTTGTTGCATCAGTTCCATGAACGCTGTAGTAATCATTGCGGTCGAAAATCCTCACCGTTGTAGGAGGTTTCTGAAAAAAATATACAGGTTGTAAGAGTAACCGCCTTATCCTTGAAATCATTCCTTTTTTTATGTTGGGTACACACAGTTATATTTTTGAAATCAGTGAATATTTTTTAAGTTGCCACCACGGTTTGAGTGATGACATGATAATTAAAATTAAACACGGTAACGACTAATGACACTTTTGGCCTGTTACGCCAACTCGTAGTAAGTTCCCGTTTAACTACTTAGAAGATAATGTCATACAAATTTTATTACACTTTTTAATTTATCTGACAGACAGCGGCTATCAAAATATGGTGAAATAGACCCTTAAAATTATAGACCTTTAGCCATTTCTGATATAATTATAAAAGTAATTGTTCAATACAATCTAGTGCTTGAAATAAAATGAGAAACTAAACAATGTTTAACTTGTAAACTCAGACTCAGATTGTAAGGTCTTTATAGGTAAGTTATTGTATGATAAAAGTTTTTTATTTCATTGTAAACACAAAGAAAAACATTATGTACTTAAATAAATAACAGGAAAAATATTAAAATGAAGTCAAGAACATATAAAAAAATATTGTTGACAATAATAATTATTAAAATGTGTCAATACGTTTCGCTCTTCAGTTGATATCTTATTTTAAGGGCAATGTCAGTTCTTGTGAGTATTATTATTATTATATATGGATGTAGATAAAGAATTAGCCGATATTTTCTCGCATCTTACAAAGAATATAAGCCCAAAAAGTCTGTTAACCGATTCTTCGAATTACTGTAACTATTTCCCAGAAATTCGGTTACAGAGATCTGATGTCAGTCTATTCGTGTATAATATCCAGCTGCTTCTGGTAAACCAGACTAACTTGAAGCCGACCCACCCTATCCCATAGTAGGCATACTAGCAGAAATAATAGCATGTGACGATGATGACCTAAAGAAATATCCGTGGATTCTTACACATATTTTCTCATACCTACAACTGCCTCGTTAGTTCGTAAACGCGACTGCTAGATCGAGGTCCTGGGTTTGATTCCCGGGTCCAATTTACCGGGTGATTTTTATTTTTTCTAAGAAATTCTCAGTAGCACCTTGGAGTTTGATGTGAGTTCGGTTAATGGCAATAACCTTGCCCTCTATTACATGTGACCTTAACATACCGGCAAACTGTCTTCGCACATCTGCCTAACCCTTCATACAGGCGCGATTTTCAATCTCGTGCGTTAAATATTAGTTCTATTGAATATATTGTTTCGTTATATATATTGACACCGAGTTCATTAAAACTGGATTAATTTCAAGTGATTGGTTGTAATTTGTCTAAACAGCCTACTTGTATAAATCATAAAAAATGCAATTATAAGAATAATTCTTATGTTTATATTATGCTTACGTAATACGACAACAATATACAATATTATATTTAGCTTTATATTTTAGATATTACTTGATTTACTTGTTAGGTACACAATTATGTTGCTTCGGAGAGATAGATAAGAATATGCAAAAGGTCATCAAACTACTAAGAACTCACATGTTGTTATGCTTTAAAATGTAAAGACATTTCATTTATTCTAGGTATTACAATTATTTTTTTGTAAGACTTTATAAGTAATAGTATTAGGTACCTACCTATTGCATTGACTTCATCAAAGTTTATGAATGAAGTCACCGTAGCTCTGAATCATTAAGCACACAAACATACAACTATACTTTGACAATCACCAATATAAATAAATGTGATCATTGGGCACTTCAAGGTTTTTGAGTCGAGATTTAGTTTATTTGCAAGCCCGCTTCTGAGAATAAAAGATCACTCATGCCCTGGTCATAAGGTTATCTCGGTGGAGATAGAATAATAAAGCTCAATAAATTGGCACGTCCTGGTCAACCAATGTCAGTATGCGATACGCGGTAGTCGTGGTGTGAAGTTAAAAATTAATTGTGATAGTGCTATTCATTTAAATTATAATAGGTAAGTCACATGCAATTTGATACTTACAATTTACTTTATTTACTTAACAAATAAACAAAATTATCATTTTAGTAACATTAGGGTTCAACGTCCATTTCAAACGCCAATTAAAGTAACATACTTCTACCATTAACTGCAAAAAGTTCATGAAATTAATAGTAGTAATTCAATTAAATTGTCAAATAAATGACCTAATAATACCTAAATTAATAGATGAACGAATGAACGTGGAATTCAAGAAAAGAACTGAGGATTTGTACTTTATCAATAAAAAATAATATAGCCATAAATACATTAATCGCAGAGGTGTACTTACTACTATATAGTTACACCCACAGTCCGCCGGTATGTTTGAATCCCATGTAACATGGGGCGACCCTATTACCATTACCCGGGCACAAATCCAAACACCGAGCTGATACTAACAATTTATTATAAAAACACAATAGACTGCTTAACCTGGGAATCGAACCCAGGTCTTGACGCGTAGTAGTCGCAATTAAGACCAGGCCTACGAGGAAATTAAAAATTATATATTATATCTACATCACATTTAAATACAATGCAGTTTAAATACAAGTTATCGGTCATAATATAATATACATTGTTTCCGTATTATATTATGACCGATAACTTGTATGTGTGGTGTAAACTGTTAGTATAAGTTGGTTAATAAATAAATCAACTAAAAGACGTGTTTTATTAATTTCAGAGTGGATCAAAACATCAGCATGAAGCGTTTAATAATATTAGGCGCACTTTGGGCTCTTGCTGTGGCTAGGCCCGAATTATACAAAGAAAAGGAAGACTTCCAATATTCAAGGAGCTCCTCAGATGACGGCTCTAAATCAGGGTTTTATGGTGCTCAAAGAGGTAACATGGGTGGAAATTACGAACGTGCTCATAACATGGACTCATTAGCTCAAAATCAGATGAGTGGCCTTGTGAGGCAAGTGGATGGAGAATTAGGCGATGGAGCTAAGATGAAAACTGGAAGTGTATACACCGCAGCTAACTCTAGAGGTACTTATGGCTCTGGACACTTTGACCTTAGCAACCTAGAAGGGCGGAACTTCCAAGAAGGGACATATTACGACGGTTCACACTCACGTGCATCTTCCTCATCTTCAGCGTACAATTCAGCTTTAGCTGCAGGCTACAGCAACAGTCGATCACAAAATTCAAGGCTCAGTGGATATCAAGCAGTAGGAAGCACGGGTCTAAATGTGCCATCAGATGATTTACAGTCCTTAGATAATGCACAAGGAACTGGCCAGTATGACTACGGCAGGCAATCAAGCCATAGTTCAGGATATAATGCACAATCCGGTTACCAACAACATAGTGCGTTTGATACCAGCAATGCAAATTCGCATTATGGTGGCTATGGGTCAAACGCACAAACTAGATTAATTAGTGCGACGCCAGTAAGAATTATCGTAAGACCGGGAACGAGGGTTGCCATACCAGTAGCTGCCCAAACGTACGATGTTTCACATGGATCTTCTTTGGTAGATCAAAATTACCTGAACGGTGAAGCTGAAATTTTAAGTAATAACAACCAACGTAGCCCTTTGTATCGACCTGGTAATGCCAAACATTACGAGTCATCCTACAACTATCGTAAGGAATGGGAGAAACATGATACAATTCCCTCGACAGTTACTTTACCCACCACACCTACGGAAAATCCATTTCCTAAAAATAGTGAATTATACGAGGATAGTCAGGCACGCACAGCTGGTGGCCATTATGACGCAACTAGAGTGGCTTCACATAGAGCTCAATCGTCTAATACATATGGCGGATTTAATGTTAAGTCAGCATCTGGTCATTCTAGTTCTGACTACGACACAGAGCACCACGGAGCTTCTTTACACTCCAACACAAACGCTTATACTTTAGCAGGCCACAACGCAGGATCTACTCAGCATGCAGCTTCATCAGATTCCAGTTTAAGTGACAGTATTCAATCTCAATATAATGCAGGATCTAGACATCATGCTGCTGCAGCAAACTCAAACTCTTTGACTCAAGCAGGATATAATACCGGATTCAATGCTGATTTAAACAGTCAAGTTGAAAATTTAAATGCTAAACCTAAAAGTTATCAATCTTCTTATTCTTACCATAAATCATGGGAACATCAAGGAGATCCTTATGTTATTAAGCCAGCATCTAGTGGATATTATGATGGGCAATCTGCGCAAAGCCTAACCACCGGTGCAACAAAAAATCAAGCGTACACAGCGACTGGGTCGCACTACACACATTCACATCAAAGTGGAGCGGATTGTGACGAAAATGGTCATATACGCGTGGCCCGTTCATATAATACAGACCAGTATCAAAACATGCAGCAACAAAGTCAAAACATTGAAGATATGAGCCAACAAGTACAAGATTTTGGCCAACAAACACAAAATCAATGGGGTCAACAATCCCAAAACACGTGGGATCGCTTAGAAGATTTAAGTCAACAATCGCATAATCAGTGGGACAACATACAAAAAAAATGGGATCGTTTCGAAGATTTAGGCCAAACCGCCGAAAGTAACTGGGGTCAGAAACCTCAGAGTGCCAACAACCAATTACAGGATCTTGAACAAAAACCTCAAAGTAAGTGGTAACATTGTATGACAACCTATGTTATTCATCGATACTGTCATAAAAATCATGTTACTAACAAAGGAAACTGGTACTTATACACATTCTTATTTCCAGTCTGCCTATTACTTAGACAATGTACATCTCTTTAATTCAATTATAACAAAATTAATCGGTGGTCGGAATTTCATTACTTTCAAAACAGGGTTGGACTGGACCGTAGTTATGGTCTAGCTAAACCGACATTTCAATTGCCTTATAAACACTATATTAACGAAGTAAAGATAAATCAAACCTCCTTTAGTTGTTTCTATGTAATTAAGTTAAAGAACTTTAAGGGCCTGTTTCACAGCTTACTGATAAGTTCCCGTTAAATTAGCTGTCAGATAATTTCATAAAAATTGTATTCCATTTTTAACTTATTTGACAGTTAGCGGCTATCCAGAGGTGATGAAACAGGCCTTAATTGTTGTTCTTAACTTAAATACTGTTCACGATGCTATTTATATTATGTTATAACCATCTAAATTGCCGCAATAGGTAGCTCTAACTTTTTTGAATATTCTTGTACATAATACAGATATTTATTTTTATTAGTATCATAAAACAACAATAAATAATATAGGTATGTACATACAGACGGATTGTACTGCTGTATATATAATAAAATAATACAGTGAAATTTGTGTAAAGATGTACTAATAAGAAAACAATATCTGTTTAATTATTATGATAATCTGTCAATCTAAAATGACTGTTTATCATAATAATTAATTCAATTATTGAATTTTTACTTGAATGAAATAAATGTATTTGCCGTAAATTCGGTCGCAGTTGCTGCTTATAAATTCTCTAAACAATAGTAATTATGTCACCTCTTTTATTGAATGTTACAGGTATATTATAAAACAACTAAATATACTAAATTATATAACTAAATTACATCAATATACTATAATTACAATAATAAATATACTAAAGAACACTAATATACTAAAACAATCACAAGAAGTCCAACATTAAATAAAACCTTCTTAATTTAGATGATCTGGGACAACACATTCAAGATATTGATGTGGGACATCAACAGCATGTTGTACAACAAGAACAGGATAAATGGGACTTTAGCAACACAGGACAGCATGGTCAAGAACATTACCATAACCAAGATTATCATTATGAACAATCTCACAAATTCAATAATCAAGAAAATAAACAGGATCAAATAAGCGCATGGAATCAAGAAGTGGTCAATGGAGGCATAGATCAGAAGTCTTATAACTCAATGAGTCATTCAAACAAGCCATCACAGTTTGAATCTCATAATGTTAACAATAACTTTGATGATGAAAAATTTTTGGAACAATTAATAAGTGATCCGCAACCAACGCACAAAATCCCAGGCACGAATGAACAAACTAACACTGTGGGGTTAGACAGTAGTCATTTGAATTTTTTCCCCAAAGATGAAAACTCCTTTCAAATACCCGATAAACTGTATGAATTCAACAATGGAAACATTTACACCAGTAGTTACAAAACAGAAAATTCCACAAACAGCAACAGTTACTCACACGTAAATACTTTTCATAGGATTCCACCCAACACAGCACCACTTTCGAGCCTGTGGAATAAGTTAGATAACATCGAACAACAATCAACACAGTCAGATAATAGGAATACAGGTGAAAGAAACGACTTTTCGCAAGTTTACACTTCGCAAAACTCGTACAAAAATACACAACAGGAACACACACACGATACTAATAGCACTTTCACACAATATCATTATAATCCAATTAAACCTCATCCCGAGTATCAAGTACATTCCAGTGCAGAAGACATAAGCCAAAATAATTTAAATGACACTGAAACAGATAAAGAGAACTCTCAAGATTTAGGCCGCGGTGATATTGGTCCTGAAGATGTATCTGATCTAGTAGTACATAAAAAGCCTTACCCACTTGTCACATCAGTCATAGAAAAAGTAAATAGCAACAATACTGTAGAAAACGACCCCTCACATCCCAGTTTATTGAGTGTATCTGGGTTGTCACCAGCAAATTCACCGACCCATAAGAATGACAACGATGTTTTCAATGATAACCATACAAATTCACAAAATGGAGATTTTAATCATAATAGCAATCAACAGCAAAGTGCGTTTAACTTACAAGAGTTTGAGCAGAAAAATATGCACAATATAGATCAGACAAATTCGGACCAACAACATGATTTACAAAATTTTGGAAATCTAGGACAACAGCATTTCCAAGATTTTGAACCACATGAAAACGTAGAGCAACAAAATTTGCAAGATTTTGGACAACAGGCAAACTTGGAACATTTCGGACTGCAGGAAAATCTAGAACAACAAAACTTACAAAATTTCGGACATGAAAACTTAGAGCAACAAAATTTGCAAGATTTTGGACAGCAGGCTCACTTACAGCAACAAGATTTTCGAAAACATGAAAATCTAGAGCAACAGAGTTTACAAGATTTCGGACAACGGGAAAATCTAGAACAACAAACCATGCAACATTTCGGACAACGTGAAAATGTAGAGCAACAAAATTTACAAGATTTTGGACAACAAGCTAACTTGCAGCAACAAAATTATGGAAAACATGAAAATCATGAGCAACAGAATTTGCAACATTTCGGACAACAGGAAAATCTAGAAGAACAAAATTTAAAAAAATTTGGACAACAGGTAAACTTACAGCAAGATGAAGTTGGAAAATATGAAAATCTAGAGCAACAAAATCTGCAAGATTTTGGACAGCAGGCAAACTTGGATCATTTTGGACACCATGAAAACTTAGAGCAACAAAATTTACAAGATTTTGGACAACAAGCCAATGTACAACAAGATATTGGAAAACATGAAAATCTAGACCAACTGAATTTGCAAGATTTTAGCCAACAGGCAAACTTGGACCATTACAAACAACAAGAAAACGTAGAACAACAAAACTTACAAAATTTTGGACAGCAAGAAAACTTAGAGCAACAAAATTTACAAGATTTTGGACAACATGAAAATCTAGAACAACAAAATTTAAAAGATTTTGAACAACATGAAAACTTAGAACATTTTAAACAGGAAAATTTAGAACAGCAAAACATACAAAATTTCGGACAAGAAAATCTAGAGCAACAGAACTTACAAGATTTTGGGCAACATGAAAACTTAGAGCAACAAAATGTGGAACATTTTGGACAGCTAGAAAATCTAGAACAACAAAACTTAAGAGATTTTGGACAGCATGAAAACTTAGAAAATTTTAAACAGGAAAATTTAGAACAGCAAAACATACAAAATTTCCCGCAAGAAAATATAGAACAACAAAACTTAAAAGATTTGGGACAACATGAGAACTTAGATCAACAAAATCCAATAAATTTGGAACAATTTTTAAGCCATAGCTCAAAACCAAATTTTAAATACACTGATAAACTAGAACAACAAACATATTCACAAAATAATATGGAACCACAAATAAATTCACCACATCCAGAAGAAGTTGAAGAACCTGTGCAAGTTAAAAACCAAAGTAATGATTCACAGTCAATTCCTGAGCAAACTCAAAATACAGTAGGTGTATTACCAATAGAGCCAGTGACTGAAAAGACTGGGTTTTGGAAATCTGTGGGTAATAAATTTTCCAGTGCTAAAAGCAAAATAGCATCTTGGTTTGAAAGCTAAATAAATTCAAGTAGGTATGTAGAGTGGATAGATTATTAATTGTAATTATAAGTAAAATATTTAATTACCGACTTCAAAAAAGGAGGTTATTGCCTAGTCATAATAATATTTCTTAATAAATTAAATTTGATAATAAATCAAAATATGTGTTTACAATGTTGAATAAGTTAGGTGGACACTAGACAAGAACATTATGGTATGAACTATTTTGATACAAAAACAACTCACCTCTGGTAAAGACTGGAAATATTTGACAAATGCTTGCTGTTGAACGGAATCTGTAAATGAGATCAGTTATGTGATGAACTGTGAAAATTTTATATTTAATATACTTATTTAAAAAATATTGTTTATTATTTATATCTCTTCCCTAAATTATTTATTGACACTTTATGCACATTAACATACAGAGGCGGATTTAATGCTAAAAGCATTCTCTACCAACCAACAATAAGGTAGTACAGAGAAAAATGTGGTAGATACATCAGTATGTATCGAGACAATGTTTAGAACTAAAATATAATTATAAATCTTATATACTACTTGCTGTATATATACCTACATAAAATTAAATAAATACATTTACTTCCATACAATGATAAATAAATACTTACATTAATTATATATATAATATAGATCATAGTGTGTAAGGACCCCACTGCACAAAAGCAGTGTCTGTCATTTGTGAATTGAGTAATGTATGTAAATTATGTAATTCAATATTTACTTTCTTATACATTATATCAATATTGTATCTACATTCTATTGTGTAATGAAGGCTTAAGGAATGCATAGCTAGGACTCAAGAGACCAGCATAAAATATTATTGTTAAAGTTACTTCTATAAAATGTACTATCTAGCCCACTGTAAATATTTATTATCCACATGGATGAAACATTATTGTGTTCCCATGCTGTATTCTTCCATAATTTATTGGATTAGAATAGAAGTTGGTATAATTATAATTGCTTAAAATAATAATAAAAAAAGTAGTTATTTGGAAAATACAGTTTGTAACCTTAGTTATAAATAAAATAAATTGAAGATGATAGCTAAATAAGTACTTAAGTAAGATGCTAATAGGACATACCTAAATTATATTTCAACATGCCATATTTAACATATCTCACTTGAGGATAAATGCCAACAGATTTTATTTTATCATGGTACTAAATGCAAACTAATACAACTGTGCTTAGGACCACAATACCCAATCTTTAAAATAATAATATCATCCATTATGCTAAACAGCCAATACGGAAAAATATAGTCCATTTCCTTCAGAGTTCCCTCTTCTTTCCTTTTGGTGTGGATTCTTGAATCCATGAATATAACATGTAGCATCATACCATCAGGCCTGTACCTATTCCCTGAAGAGTAACGAAGAAGTGTACTAATATATACCCACATTTTACACTCATGTAATAGTTGGTGAGCCTATTGCCATCAACCGGTCACAAATCCAGACTCCGAGCTGCTACTGAGAACTTCACAGAAAAACCCAAGATCTCTTTGCTTGGCCCGGGGATCGAACCCAGAACCTCTAACGTAGCAGTCGCACTTTGGACCACTAGACTAATAAGACAGTCCTGAAAATAAATGTTTGTAATGGCCAATTAATATTTTAATCGGTGCTAATCATCACCAGTTCCAGATTACTTAGTTTAATTCCTATGTAACGAGTAGGAAGTAAGCCTAATTATAAATAAATTAATTAATTAGTAAGTACTTACCCAAACTCAATGCATGAATTGGTTGCAATGAAGACATGGCGTTTATACTTATACAAAACTTCAATCGCTAAATTGTTAGTTCCTAATTTACCTACCTATCTGATGAATAATATAAAATTCAAACAACAAAAGCCGAAGCCGACAGTAAATTATTATTTCAATTTTCCAAAGTTTGAGTTTAATTATTTGATCGACTGTTTGACTTCACTTTGTGATTGACAATTCAATTCGAGGATTGACAGTTAAAAATCCCGCCAAAAGAAAGTGACAGTGACAGTAAGCTACATCATACATAATGAACTTTTTTTTGTTATCGTTAATCACATCACACACACTCAGCGTGGCAGTAGATGAAAGATGAAACCATACATTTTCATTATATTATAATAAGCTTGCGGAATTTGCAATCCCATTGTTTAAAGAGTACACAAAACAAATCAGATCGATTTACAGGGCACACCAACGTAGATGTTGGTGTGCGTAAACTCAATGCGTTCATTACTTAGCCTATTTACTAGTGTTAGCACGCACACATTTGCAATTTCTTGTCATTTTAAAGTTGCAGCGAATATGATGCATAAATTTAGCTAAAGAATTTGACTCCGCTGTGGCGCATTAGTTGAGCGTGCGCTTCTTGTCGCCGGCACCGTAAGATCGAATCTTATTACCAACGGTTCAACTTTTTGTATGTTTTAAAAAATATTTTACATTTGTTTGTTTGTTCAATTCATTGTATAGTATTAGCAAGTCTTCTTTATATTTGGTTTGGATTATATTAATGGTCTACCCTCTAAAAATGACAAATCATAATATGTTAGTAGTTTAATTTCATCGTCATAATGCTATTGACTATCAAGCTTCTGTTACGTTTTTAGACATTATACCCTGCGTATTTTGAGAAGTGCTATTATTTGTGAATCAATATGAATCACTTAACTACACTTTTAAGAGCTGAGATAATTATTTTGCATGAGCAAAACGTTTCAATTAGTGAAATTGCGAGGCGTTTAAAGATATCGGTGAGTAACAAAATATTATTATTACGTTTAGAAGTTTATTATGTTTCAATAATATACATCTTGTTTATTGATGTTTTATGTAACAATATTTAATTATTGTTCACAGAGAAGAACTGTGCAATTGTGGGTCCATCATTATGCAGATTCGGGAAGCATTGATCCTTGCCGACCGGGACCAAAGGCTGGATTTGCATATACAGATACCAATGCACGGCACCGTGATATAGTTGCTATGCATTTGGCTGAGCCCTTCCTCACTACTCGTTCCACGGCGACTAAACATGACGTGACGTTACAAACTGTGCGGAACCACTTGCGTGCAGCTGGTGTGAAATGTCGTAGGCCAGCCAAGAAAATATTACTGTCTGATATTCACATGCAAAACCGGGTTCGCTTCGCAAGAGAATATTTGGATTTTGATTGGTGCAATAATATAGTTATATTTAGCGATGAAAAATGTTTTAAGTCGGACAAGGACGGTCGTAAAATATTATGGCGAAAAGATGGTGAACGCTATAACAAAAAAAAATATTATTCCAGTGGCCGCATTACGTTGGGTTATTACCTCGTCATGGGAATCGTTTCGTGGCTCTGATTTGTGCTGGAATATGGTTGCTAGCATGAGGACACGTTTGCAACAAGTAATAGATAGTGATGGCGCACCAATCGGCTATTAAAAATATCAAGGGGTAATTTGTATTACATGATTGATGTTATTGTTAGTGAGATTACAATTTAGGATCGCCAGTATCTTATTATCTAACTTACTAACATGTTTATTCATATCATTAATATGTAAATTACCCTCTTGAATATGTAAAACAAAGTGAATTCTTGTCCCACTTAGAATATTTGTCATGATTCATGACTCATTAACCATACTTTATAATTTGTATTTATAATTTAAAAAAACCATGTCAATAAATATTGTTGTTATCATATTACACATTGTTTAATATTTTCTTCCATATATCATTTTTTCTGGAATAATGATCTTATTATCAGGTAAATAACAAAAATAAAAATTCAACAAAACGAAAAAAAATAATGATATAATGCAAAAAGTTAGCGCCGGGCCGGCGTGATTTGATCATAAGACAGAAAGACTAATGTCACACCAGCTGCTTGCATATATACACCTATGCCACGGTATCAGTAGATAATACCTTTGAATTTATGCTTCATATTCTTTGTTTCATATATAATGTGAAGCAACAAGAAATTGCAAGTGTGTGCGTGGACAACGGGTTATTGTAAAGCTAACACTAGTAAATAGGCGAAGTAATAACGCGTTCAGTTTACGCACACCAACATCTACGTTGGTGTGCCCTGTAAACCGATCTGATTTCATTTATGTACATAATCTCACGACAAAAATCAGCGCATAAATTGCATTGAGAAATAATATAAAAAATGAGGGGCTGGGGGGTCAACCTTAGCCGTAGTCTCTGCCTAGTGTCCACCATTGTTTGGAAGGGTATACATACTCTCGAGGTAGTCCCATTCGAAAGACAAATTTCAACCCTAAGGGCCTGTTTTCTGTTTCACCACCTCTTAGTAAGTTCCCGATAAATTAATTGACAGTTAATTTCATACAAATGTTCCATTTTCTAATATTATTTATTTAATTAGCGGCGGTTAGCAGTTCCAGAGGTGGTGGAAATGTATTCGCTCATTAATACTTCAGCGGCTTAATCAATTTTGGTTTTAATAATTCCTCATTAGATTTGTCTTGGTGGTACGGGTGTCATTGGGTACCTACCTACTTACATAAAATCTTGAAAATATTGATAATGAAGTAGGCACTTACTTGAATGTTGGAAAATGTTTTCTTTATTATACCACTAAGGTGGCCAAAAAGCATACGACCCGCCTGATGGTTAGTGGTTACCGTAGCCTATAGACGCTTGCAACACCAACACAGAGTACATTATAATAAACTGAAACACCAGGGACATCACTTGCGCATTGCTGACCCTGTAAAAAATTTTTTCACACCCTCCTGATATTGCTGGTGGGGATAAATTATTCGTTCAGTCAAAAACATAATTGCATCTTTGCTTGTCCTGCCTGAAATAATTATAATTTTCCAACATTCAAGTAAGTACCTATACCTAAGTACTACATTTCTATAACATAGAACTTATTTTTAGATTTTCAGAAAGTACTTTTAACGCAATCGGGTTTTTGTTTTTTAATAATTTATTTTCATAAATCGAAACAATGGCTGAATTACTTTGCAAACACTAGCTTGATTGTAATTTGCTGAAAAGTTCGTATCATGTTTGAACTTGAAGGGATATAAAAAAAAATGGCATTTACACAAATTCAATTTATAAATTACCCAAAATACTTAATAGGTACCCGTACTACGCCACTAACGTGAAAAGTTGATGAAAAATATTTTGTTTTTTTTTTAAAACATTTTCGATGTTGTAATAAAAATAGTTTTCTAAAACAGGTCGCAAGCCCGAAAGACATACATACCAGTTTATAGTTCTTCCGAAATGATTGCATCGTACTCACCTTCAGGCTTCAAGATTAATGTGGTTTTAAAGCGTTAGAAAAATATACAATATTAAACTATAAGTACGTTTTTTAATTTATTGGACAATTGAAATAAAAATCCTAAATAATGATATCGTTGATGCAACAGTAATATTGTTATGAAACTGGTTCAATACAGACATCTGAGTTATCTCATTTCTTTCAATTTTTACCACTAATTCCTAATCCAACAGTTTGCTGTCGATTTGGGTTGTCCGGGTTGAAGTTGGCACGGGCTAACTTTGACCCGGCCGTAAAAAGTATTGGATAAAAATTATATGAAGCAACAGCCTCCGACTTGAGCTTTCGTTTTTATTTATTATTTTACAATCCTATAATTTTGTTTCTCCGATCTTTACTCCTGGGTTAAAGTTAGCTCGTGCCAACTTCAACCCGGACAATAAGTTTGGCGAGAACTGTACTTACTTAACTTTAAAACTTTGATAATGATGGCATAGGTAAATCTTGGAAACGTGAATCTTTATCTTTACAAGAATGACCCAAACATTACTTATTTCAATGAAGGAAAACATTCCCTTACACTCATATTACATTTCTTGTTGCTATTGAGGCCTACCTATGATGCCTATTATCGATTTATAAAGTTTTTATGGGTGGCTTTAATGCAAAATGGCGTCCGGATGGAATGCCAACGCTCAAAGCGTGGCATGGCATTCCATCCGGACGCCATTTCCTCCGCACACAGAGCGTGACGCTCTATAGAAAAAAAATGCATACATAAAAGACAATAAAATTATAAAATCTTGACCATGAAACTATCAAGTATACACTGGCAAAATAGTCCCCTTCATTTCCACGTGATTTGACGAGAGAGACGTGTTATTATTATTAGTATTGTAGCCAGAGGCCGATGAATAAAACATTAGCAATCAGAATCACTCTTTTATTTGCGCATCAGACGCTCACAATTTTAAGTAAAGCAAAAATTAGATAGCCATTTTTGGCGGTCTTTTTTGGACAAAGATATTTGACAGATAGAGTTGCCAGTTTACTCTTTAGAATAAATCAACTATAAAACTAATTCTAAAACTAAAACTAACAAGACGAAATTAATAGGTATTTATTTTCTGTGTTCTGCCTCTTCGTTTTTTTTTACCCAAAGTGTCAAACTTCAAATTGGCAACTTCAAATCTTAATGTCAAATAGTCAAATTGACAATTTGTCATTGTGTTGTGGACTTGTGGCCTTCGTAATCGTAAACGCACTGTTTTTGGACTTGGATCTTATCAATAGTTGTATGCACTTGTTATAATTTATTGTATTAGCATAATATGTTGATATTTAAGTGTGGCCTGATCATTCTGACATCAACATATATCGTATCGTAAGTACCATGAAACCAAATTATGAAATAATGTCGTATACTTATTTTTGATTTATTCTATTTTGTTTTGTTTTGTGGTCATTTGCAAATAAGAAGTTATTTTATCGTGTACCCATTTACTTGAAACTATTTGCCAACCTCGAAGGATGAATACGCCACAAGTTATAAGTTTTATTATGAATTCTTACAGGTGTTTTAGATTATCACTGGGGTTTAATAACTTGCATTCTTAGCTACTTTCACTTTTAGAATGTATTATTAAAGTAATAAATATTATATAATAATGTTATTCTATACTTTTCAGTCTTTGTTTCCAAGTTTCGCAAGACATAAATTCTTTGGATACTGGCCTTGCTTTTTTGTTCATAGCCAGCGGAGCAATAGGTGAGAGGGATTTCTGTCTATGTTATATAAAGAAAGTGTTGAAACTGTATGCTTTACGAATGTACGTGCAACGATTTGAATGCATTGTGACTGGCTATTTATAATAATATAATAATAATAATATTTATTTGTTTTTTATAATAATATTTTAAATTTTTATGTTCTTTCATGTTAATTTATATTGTTTTGTACTTTTTCAAAAGACTACACAATCACATTGTAATATTTTGATTCATCTCTGATCATAATAATAATGGTCACTTGTTAATGCTCTACAATGAATCTAGCAAAAATAACTAATAACTTGTTTCACAACTTTCTTGAAAATATCAGGCAACACTTAACAAAATTACTTTTGCATACTTTAATTAGTTGTATTAATTTTAAACATGGTTCATCACTAATTAATCACTTAATTAATGTATTAACATGCTGAAATTAAACATACATGACTTAAATATATTTGGAGAGCCTCATTGCTTTGCTAATATTAAAGAGATTCGAACTAACTTTCATATCGGGGTTTAAAACTATCTAGATAAATATACCTATTTATTATCTGAAAAAAATTGTGAAACGGTTGTAAACCTAGTTATACTTAATTTATAAAAAAATTATACTTTTTATCAACATTTTTTGTTTGAAACAAGTAATTCAGTAAAAAATTAAACAGATTTAACTATGAAGATATTCTTTATTTTGTTTTTAATTTTGTGAATACTTAAAAAACAAAAGCAGGAGAAAGTACACCAACTATATACCAGTTAATTAAATTAATTAGTGGAAACTTATCCTCATCAACTGCATGATTACTGCATGGTTCTGATTATGTTTCACAAAGATAATAATTATGTTGATGACATTTATTAGACATGAAAAAAATTATAAAAAAACAATTTTCATAATCACCATATCTGTAACACTCTAAAAATTATATTTTGTTTTTGAGCTAATATGATACTTTAAAAAAAACATGTTTTTAATTCATAATGAAGATGGTTTTTATTTGTAAAAATTCAATTTACTAAAGTATTTCTTATAGCATCATATTGCTCAGGTGTTTCTTTCAAGTCATTGTGCTTTATATTTATTTACTAATTTTTTATCATTATTAATAATTTGTGCTAACAGTGTGTCTTTTTGCAGCTGGCAAAATTTTATATGACAGATACCAGCAAATACATATACTTGGGTCATTAACACCAAATCCAAATGTCACTTCCTTTGCAAATCGGATAGCTTCCTTTTCAGCCTCATTCCTCTCTCTGGGCTTCCTGGTATACTTCTTCCTTTTCCTGTTTAAGGTAAGATCATAGTTAACATTACGAAAGCATCATCAAACTAGGCAAGGTATAGCAAACCTTTATGTATATGACTGCATAATATGTAGTGGGTACCACTACATATGTATATGTCTGCATAATATGTAGTGGGTACCACTATTTTGTAGAATTATTTTGCTTGATAACGATGGCATGCGTGCCATTATTTCGCTATCATTGAACTAGGCCAACTGTAAAATGTGTAAACATTAAAAATATCTATCCAAAATAATAAAAATTAATTAAAGTTGTTCCTTTTTTCAGTTTATGAAAAATACTCAGTGGAATATGTAATGTAAATTAATTTTTTTGTAATTAGCACTCATATCAACTAACAAATGGTTTAAAAAAATAACATTCATGTTTGTTGTTGCATTGGTGTTTCATAATATTATAATAGCTCTACTAACGACCGTTATGGAAATTCATGGAATATGAAGCAAATCTCATTAACATTAACATAACAACTTAACATTATATAATTTTTTGCAGGTGGATAACCATTGCCTCACGGCATTGAATATTTTTATATGTGGATTTGGAACTTTATACATTTGGATGCAGGTGTGTAAACTAATTATTGTGACATCACCATTCCCGTATTCTCCGAAATGTTAAGCAGATCTGTTCTGATTCACAATTATTATACATAAATAACTTCATATTGTGTACCGCTAGGATATATTTTTTTGCTGAAATTGTCTTAAGTATAATAAAGTTTTAATTGATGGCAATTATAACAATGGTAGTTGTATTTGTAATTCTTAAAAATACTTTTTGTTGAGAGATTCGCGTGCAAGAATCTATTGAGATTAACGTTTTTATGTGCTCACAGAACAATGTAATCCAATTAAAATGTTAAGTGCAGTTAACATGTTATAAGTAAATTAAAATCTTATCTGACTGAGTTAAGGAATCAGAATTCAGATACATTAAGTACAAATCACAGTACCTAAGTACTGCAAAATCAGTATAGGGAAGTGAAGGGTTCTGAGCAGAACCCAACAAAAAGCAAAGAACAAGCTTGAGGCTTAAGAGACTGACTACCGTGTGTGAGCGAAATGGCGTGCATATTTTGTAATAATATTAAATACTGTGATTTTTGTTTCAGTGCATCCTCACAACGTATATTTCGACTCTGTTTTATGACAAAAATTTAACAGTGTTTCGGCAATGCCTTGCCAACGTGAGCTTCCTTATTTTGGTTGTAATGGCAATATTTGGGACCGTAACATCATTTTTACCAGCAAGTAAGTTGCAATTAATTTATTTTGATTCGCAGGCAGACTGTAGTGTAGTGACTGTACATAATATACAAATACTAGTTGCATACCTTTTTTTGTATGCGGAAAATCCTTATGGATCCCCACCATCTAGGGAGGCGGCATATATGTCGGACTATATTCATATTCCTTTGCCCTTTAAGTCATGGGATCATTAACATTCACCATTGAAGAAGTACAGCTTATTATTTTGTATGGCAATGGATTGATGTTACATGTTCAAGCCACAACTTCTATCTGTGAATTAACCTAGTGCTTTATTGTAGCGTTTTATTTTGGTTTCAGTAATAGTATCCATATTGTAATCGAATTCTAAATATGTATTTATAATAATCTGTTTACTTACAGATGGTTCCAGCGTAATTTACTATTGTTCCATCGTGACTTCTCTATGCAGCAATATATTAGCAGCAATATTTTGCGTGTTTATACTGTCTTTTGAAAAAGAATATGAATATTTTGCTGAGGTAGGTAAACATATCATAATATCCTATCTGACATTAGGTACTTACGTTTTTGGTTTTAAAATTTTGTAGGACCAGTATTTACATTTGGTTTCCAACATATTTCAGGGTTTACGATCAGAACTGCTCGACGATGGCAGTTCCTTGGACAATGCATCATTGTCGGACACGGACAGCATATTTGGGGCCCAAGAATCAACTTCTAGTACAATTGTAATAAAGGGTAGCATCACTTGCGCCAAGCTGTCCTGACCCGAGGCCGTGCCCGACGCGGGCACGGTACTACAGCAATCGGCTGCCGGCACTCCCATGTCGCCTACCTACGGCAGCTTCGGTAATACTAAAATAAACGTCGTTACTATTAAGGAAAATAATAATAACGAAGGTCGAGATAATTTAGACGGTCTCGAAGACAATGACAGTGGTATGTCATCAGAGGAAACTGACGACTCTCTCAAACTTAATTTAAGTCCTATCAATAATGATAACGTAAGTAAAAACTTAAGTTCAATTGTAGACGATAAACAAGATGTAATAACGAAGTGCCTAACTATTGAACCTCAACGTGCTGAGCACAGGAATGAGATTCCGAGTTGTTCGACCGCTGTTAATCATGTAAGTGTTATTGAACAAGATGACGCCAGGTCCTACCCGGCCCATTCTAGGGATTTGATTATTGATAAAAGTGTCTCGGATTTTATTGTGATAGATCTGACATGTGATGTCGACAAAGTTCGTGCATTGACTAAAGGTAAGAAAAAGGTTGTCGGTACAAAAAAACGTAAATTTGATTGTGATTATTCAAGTATACCTAGTGTAGATTCGAGCCAAAGTTTAGTTCCTGTTGCGAACAACGAAATTGTTAATACCGAGAATCAGAAGTTGCTCAGCTTATCTCTCTCAATTCTTCTCGCTGCCTTGCTGCAAGCGATGCGCTGTTTCGCCCAGTTCTTAGAAGATATTGTGGTTCCTCAACGGTAATAAATAATTATATTGTGTTCCTTTGTATTTTTGGTGCAGTATTCATTAATGTATTACAGTTAAGAAATATCAATGACATTATATTTAATTACATTGTACTATGTGGCTTGTTTTACTTTTCATGGTTAAAATACCTTAGTAACTTTTCTGTTATCAGATTTCTCTATTAAATATTTATCACCTATTCATTTTTCTAATATAGTCGGCAGTGTCCAACAAACCGAAGAACTACCTATTTGGTTTATTAAAATAAACGGAGATGAGAAAAGAGTTTTGTCCAAGATTTGGGCTCTGTAGGCATTGTAATAATCAAACTAGGTATCTTGTAATAATATTTTAATTAATTATTTCGAACAATACACAAACGCTACTATTCACTCACATCAAATAAATTAATGAGGTTATAGGTCGTACACTAGCCGATTATATCTATTTATTGTCTGATTATTATTTCACTAGTAGTTCAGAGTGACGCTTCGTTGATCACTGTGATCAGTCTATTGTTGGGGTTATGGCACTTTTTATTCCACTTGATAGAGTTTTTGGCTTGCATCTCGGGTGAGCTGGGGTGTTCAGGGATGGTTGACGCTTGTGGCGACGAGTTGGCTACCACGATGGACCACCGCCGTCCACGCCGCTCGTTCAAATTCGGCAGCTCGGCTATTAGATTATTTTCGTATTCGCTTAACATTAAATAGTTTTCGACCTGTAAGCAAGAATTTCAAGTTATTGGTGGTGAATGAAGAATGACTTTAACATATATGTATAGGTTTCAAGGCTTGTTTCAAAATGACTCCTAGGTTAGGATCACTGCTCAAAGTGTAGGTAGGTATCTACCTCACTGCTAACTGCCATGGCTAGCCGCCAAATAAACTATAAGTAGTTTAAGTATAAACGACATTGACAGTGCAACTAGTTTTTATAGTCAAAGGAGCAATGTTGGTAACTGCCGCAGACTGCCAATTACCATATTTCTCTTTAGTGCCCATAATTTACTATGGGAATATGAATAAGTAATTTTATATAAACATACTTAATAGAATTCATTACCTTATTACAACTAGTGATACAATCACCCCCGCAGTCTAAGTCCTCGAGTAGGTGTTCTGGTATGTCCAGATCGAGGTCTAGGTCTAGCCCGCCCTCCTCGCTGATGCAGGTGAGCTCCGGCGGCACGTTGGGCGGTGGAGAGCCGAGCGTGCCGGGTCGGATGCTGTCCAGCAGGAGGTCGCGTCCAGTTCTGCCTGGTGCTACAAATTCTGCTCCTAGAACTAAGTATACAGGGATCATTTAAGATACATAAGATTCTTATGTTTATTTACAAAAGTGTGCAGTAGAAATGGAATTTGCTTTTTTAAGTATTTCGGACGATTCGGACTGACCACCTTGAACTCCATTGCTGAATAATAGAATAATCAATTGCCAATATCTAAATTTTTACTAAATTCCGGCCCTAGTGCTTTCTACGCCTAATTAGAAACTGTTGTGTAAAATTTCATAGTTTTAACCCACTTTTATCACTGCCCATCAGTTTGTTTTGCGTTGTCTGTATTCAATGGAGCTGGAGTTTAATTAAATACCAGGTGATCCCACAGACGTTGAAACAAGATCGCTGCCATCTACCGGGTTCAATTGTTCGAATTTCAACTACTCAAACACGATGACCTGCTTTTTTTAAGTCTATAAAAACATTTATATCGGATTTTAATGTTGTTCGAGGTAGTTCGATTTCACACACGTACAAAAGAACTATATGTAAACTATAGCTTTGCGCCGGCTGCTTCGCCCGCGTGGTTTGAGTACTTCCAATAATATTAATACCTATACTTAAAACAAATCTACCCACGGGAACCATACATTTTACCGGGATTAAAAGTTTCCTAAATGCTATTCCAGACTAATCTATCTCTGTGCCAAATTCCATCCAGATCCTTTCAGTAGTTTTTGCGTGAAAGAATAACTAACATCCATCCAAACTTTTAGTTTAATATTAGTAGGTCCAACTGACAGGAACTTTTCATTTTTTACTTGTCGATTCCCATTCACCCAACAAACTACAACTCGTCTGATCTTGTATTTATTTATTCATTCTGGTCTTCAGAGGTCTGTAACTTGTAACTTAAGACTGGATAGATTTGCATTGTAAAGAAGTTACCTAATGCGGTGGCTGCGCCTGCGGCTGTGCGAGGTTCACGATCGCGACTGCGGCTGCGTCGCGATGGCTCGCACGTCGACTCGCAGTTGGCAGTACCACCGTTTTCTCTGCAATTAACACACGTTACAATTATGACAGCATCCACATAATACCTAATATTACAACCTGTTCCGCACTAAAGCTATTAATTGAGCGGCAATTGCCCAATTGGCTATACAACCACGTTAGTACCTAATATTTTAAATTCAGGTGATGAGGTGAAGGTTAAAGTATTTTATGTAACTTACTTGGTGTGTTTGTGCGCAACACTGCGCCTGTGAAGATCTATACAGAAGAGAGACAGGGATCCGATGAGGGAACAGGTAGAGCTGAAGTAGTAACCCGCTTTGCCGCCGCACCCCACGTTTATGTACCCTGAACATTGAATTAGGTTTAACATTATTTTTTAATAAGTATATATATAAGTATAGGCCCATCAGTTTCGGAATTGGATTTGGAGTCTGTTGTTGGCGTCTATATCTGCGCCTTACACTAAATGGCCTTTACCGTAGGTAAATTATGCTTACCTACATGACCTGTACCTGACCTTAGGACCTGTTTCACAGCTTACTGATAAGTGCCCGTTAAACTACTTGGCAGATAATTCCATACAAATTAAGTTCCATTTTTGAATTTATCCGGCGGTTAGCGGCTATCCAGATGTGATGAAACAGGCTCTAAGTATTTTTAGTAATGCTATCTAGGTAATGTAGGTACCTGACAGCGGAACCCCTATGGCGATGGGAACAGCCTGTGAGCACTGCACGAAGCCCCACGTCCTCGCAAAGTTACGTGACCGTACCCGCTCGTACGTGTACATTTTCAGCGAATAGTGGTAGCCTCCGCAGAATATACCTGGAAATATTAATTATAATTAGACAGGTTATCTTTTTTTGCAAATGGTTAGATTCATTCTTGATTATTAAGACAGTTCCGTGCCTTGCACTTAAATTGTTGTATTCGGACGAACTCTATGGCATTCCTTAGGTTAAATTGGAGTGAAACCTGGACTGGGGCCGTATTATGAAGTGCCAAGGCCATCATTATAACGTTGCAAAAAAGAGATGGTGCTACCAACTTGTATAGCAGCATATCTCTCCCTCGCACTGGAACTACGATGGCTCTAAAGCTTCTTATTACGGCAGGCCTTTTCAAGGGTACTATAAAGAATCTTAAAAATGTTGTGAGAGATTACTAAGCTAGATTGTTGGATTAAGTAACAGGTAGGTATTGTATCTGATCTATGTTAGATAAGAAACAAGCAACAGCTGAACTCTAAAATTAAAAAAAATATATTCCAGTTAAAATTAGCATTAACGTAGGTAATTACCATAGACCCAAGCGAACATGACGTATCCTCGGTAGGAGCCCTCGACAGCCGTCAGTGCCATAGTCGCCAGTCCACACACGAACACAGCTGCTTGCGTGAGATACTGTCGTGCTATTCTGCATTCCGCCGAGTTCTGTCGCACCAGCAACCCGAAGGCTGCACATCCCACCGCCCAGGCTAGGCCGAGGTACGCTTGCAGGAGTTCCACTGTGTCGCCGAGACCTGGAAGATAATTTAAGTGTCTGGTAAAAATTCTGTAAGGACTACTCCCTAAGGACGTCCCGTAAGGACGCTTAATAAAAAAAAAAACAAAATTAATACGTTTGTAAAGAGTGGAGAAGCATCACAGATGCTGGAAACTATGAATATTGTCATTAGAATTATGGCGCCTTAATTCCGCTGAAAGAATCCAGGCCATTGGATTTACCACTGCCGACCCTTTATTATTTTTTTGCTGTGTGGAAAATTTTTATTGATCGTCTGGCACAATCATGGGGAGGCAACATGGTAGGTATCGGGGTCAGACTCGTACCGACTCGTAGGATTTATGACATTTACCACAACGATCTCTGCTGGCATTAGGTACGGCTATCCTATAACTCTACAGCGAGGTATTTCTAGCAGCTGTGACTAGATAGGTAATGGTGAATAAGCCTGAAACATCTGATAAATATAAATGATCAGCCTACTCAGTTCTTAAGTACCTAAGTATAACTCTGTGAAGTTTTTTTAACGTAAAAGTAGCTACCTTCTTCTTCAGCATGGTATGCTAAATAGAAAATAGGCGTGTTGATTCCAAACGCCGATATTCCCGTCGACATTAGTAAAATCCTGACTGTTTTTGACTTCAGCGTTGAAAAGTCGAAGAAAGGTTGGCGATCGTCGCTCTTGTTCCTGTCTTTCATCTTCCGTTTGATCTTATTCTGATTCTTAAGGTGCAATATCGCTCTTCTCTGGGGATGATATAAAGACGCCGACCGATAAAAAGTTCCCAGTATGAACGTTACGAATACTACTCCCGTCACAGCCTGCAGTCCTAATCGCCACCCGATCGCTCTGAAAGTTGAAAATTATTCATAGGAGTTTATTATACCATTAAATGTAGGTGATTCGTTGGTGGTTAAGATACAGGTAGGTACATAACTAAACTTATTTCCACAGGTCTAATATACTTACGTAATAGTAAACGAAAATTAGTTCAGTCTTAGTAAGTGTCTTCGGTAGGTAGCTTGTTACCTACACCTTCATCTGCGTGTAAGTGACTTCCTGCGGTTTTCCAAGAAAATATTTTATTTACCTTATGGCACTTTTGATGAAAGTCGACATGACGGCAATACCAAGTCCGCTGCCACTGACGATAAATATTTCGACGAGTTCCCGTCTTCTTTTGAAGTATTGCGCCACCATAAGCGTTGAACAGTCTCTTGTCAGGCCCACGCCCACACCTACCACCGTCCCTATAAACAACAGGTGTTTTTATCTATACTATAATATTATACAGAGGAAAGATTTGATTGTTTGTTTGTATTGAACAGGCTCCGAAACTACTGGACTGATTTGAAAAAATCTTTCAGTGCTAGATAGCCCATTTATTGGAGAAGGCTATAGGCTATATACCATCACGCTAATAGAAAAAATGTTTGCAAAAACGGTGGAAAAGTTATCAAGACTACGCGGACGAAGTCGCTGGCGGGAAGCTAGTAGGTAATAAATCTTAAGTTGGCGATTATTATGCAGTATTCCTTTATTTTTTTAATTTATTGGAATACAAACAATTGTAATTAAAAAAGTATCACTTAGTAATAAAGTTAAAAGTACAATCAACAATCAACGGCGTTTTCACAGAGTACCTGTTAATAATTAGTGACAACGGAAAATAGAATAAAAATTTAACAATAGGTATCTCAAGAAACAAATGAAAAGGAGAGATAAACATAAGTGGTAAATCGTGTAAATTTTATACCGAAAGAACCTGAAATATTTCTTTGTCATTCCAAAGTAGTTTCTTTCGGCTTCTCGTTCATACAACCATGATTCACAAAGTCTAAAAATCGTTGGTGGATAAGCTGCGAAAATGGTTCCTAATAATTATGTGCCCGCGAAGAGTCTTCGAGCGTAATATGTGCTACGAGCTACGAGTCTACGCCATGCTACAAAAATGCCGTAGACCGCTAAAACGCTATCTTATCTGTATCTATACTAATATTATAAAGAGGAAAGATTTGATTGTTTGTTTGTATTAAATTGGCTCCGAAACTATTGGACCGATTTGAAAAATTATTTTAGTGTTAGATAGCCCATTTATCGAGGAAGGCTATATACCATTATGCTACGACTAATAGGAGCGGAGTAGCAGTGAAAAATGTTGCAAAAACGGGGGAAAAAGTTATCAATACCACGCGGGCGAAGCCGCTGGTTTGTTATAATTTAGCAATGTACTTACCTAAAATGCAAGTGGGAACCTCGCCCAGGATGTAACCGTTTCATAAAATAGGTGGAATGACATATTATAATAAATGAGTTTTATATTAAAGTATTCCTGCGTATCATTAACCGTATCCTCGACTGCCTCGTTGGTCTAGTGTTCCCAAGCGCGACTGCTATGCTAGAGGTTCTGGGTTCGAATCCCGGGTCGAGCAAAGTGTTGTTGGGTTTTTCTGTGAAATTCCCAGTAGCAGCTCGGAGTCTGGATTTGTGCCCGGTTGATGGGACTAGGCTCGCCCCCTATTACATGAGACCTAAATACACAGGCGAAATGTGAGTGTGCATTAGTATGCCTCTGCCTTCTCCTTCGGGGAATACGGCGTGATGTTTATTTTGTAACAATAACATCTTTATTTCTTTCTTTGATGGTATGTTCATAGGTTCAATAACCGTATCCTATCACGGTACCAAGTTGGTAGATAGTGTAGGTACTTACATATTTATTCTAGGTTGTACCTACTTGTTAGGTAGGTACCTATCTAATTCCCTAGACGGTTGTACTTGTTAGGTACCTACCTAATTTCCTAAAAAAGACATAAAACCTTGTCTAATTTAGCTTGTCTCAACAATACAAGTACCTAATGTGCGCCAGACAGATGTTACCCAAAATTAAAGCTCGGCTAGCTTCTGATAAGTTAAATGGTGCAGAAATACGGGCGGAATTTTCTGGATGAAATACGATACAAAAGCTGTAAGAAAAACCTATCTACAATACACGGCTTTTAGAAGTGTGTTCAATGGCATTACACGTTGCAGTCATGTTTATTCAGCAAGCGGTCTTTGTTGGGATAAAGCTGCATCAGATTGCGGTATCGAGACGATGTCGTCGATTTTCTTTTCATGAAACACGGCTATTGCTAAATCTCTCTTAGGTATTGAATACAAACCGATAAATCTAATTTACTTGTGTCGTAGAGATTTCTAATAAATAATGATGCCCTTTGAATTATCGAGTGTTTATTGAGTTTGTTCACCATCATAGTTTGAAACAAAGAATGTTAAAGGGTTTATTTCACCACCTCTAAATAGCTGCTAACCGCTGCTAAAAGATGGAACAAAATTTGTATGATGCTTATATGCCAAATAATTTAACGGAAGAGGTGGTGAAAGTGCTGAAACAGGCTCTAAAAATAAATATGTAGGTACTAAGCTTTTAAAGCACAATAAACTTTATAGTCAGAGTAACAAGGTATAGTTTTAGTTAAAATCATTAAGACATAGACAATGCAGGTAAGTATCTACTATTATCTGTACCCCAACCATGAGTTCTATCCAATGGCTTTCGATAGGTTTTTTACGCATCGAAACGCTGTAATCTCTCGCCACTGTGTGTAACAATATTAATCGCGTTTACTTGCCACCGTGCAACGTGCACATTATATAAATATTAAATTAATGCATATTAAATAAAAGCTTCCTATGACTGTTGAATTAATATCATAAGCCTTCCAAAGGACCGGATAAATATCTTCAAACCATCAAAGAAGTGATAAAAAAAAGAATTACATATACGTACATAGGTATGTAAGGACTTTAATAATAGAAATAGCGAAATAACCACGGAATAGAAATATATATAGGTACTTACAGATCTGATTGTAGAATTTATATTAGGTACTATGGTAGTATGCTACTTCAATCAGATCTTTATGTATTTTTCAAGTAGTAAGTAAGTATAAGGTACAATAACAAAGACGAATAAAATGTCAATTGTATAGATTGGTGAAATAAACATAAAAGTAAATTGTTATTTCAGTGTTAGTTGTTTAACCTAGTTACACAGGGTTTTTATTTCGTCGTATACCTTCGTAATCGTACATACGCGATCATAATACATAAATCAGTAAATTGGATATAATAGTCTGATAAAATGAAACAGAATAAATTATTTTTAAACAAAAAACAAACCGCCTCCAATAAACACATAGGAACTAAAAAGCAAAAAATAACATATTTACATTATGATTTCTAACTAATTTTGAGTCGGTGCCAAACAGACAATCAACGAAAGTCATATTTGAATTAAATTAGTAAGTAGTTTACACTACTAATATAAATATGATATTTTTGCTCGTGACTGTACCTACTAATGATAATGTTTTAAATAATTTTCTACTACTACTACTACTAGGTAGGTACTAGATTGCACCGGCATCGAGCCACCGATCACCACCGAGGTACGGACCGGACCTTTCAGAAGAAACCAAGCAAACCAAACAAACTCAGAAAGTAGTTCTTAGCAATAAATTTCACTCATTACTTGAAAGGGGCTCATGGCTTAATAATGATTAGGCTGAGCTGCGCTTGCCGCGGTGAGCCCATATATAGATGATTCTTAGTAGGTATATCGAGACCCATCCAGGCCTCAGAGAGCAGGACGTGTTAACTTTCACTAACATCATTTATTATAGTACAACTGAGATGAAAAAAAAATCGGCTCTTGAGACGTGAACCAATATTCTGTTAGGGTTTATTAAGTCTATAGGACGTTTGTGACGCCTACTGCCGTTACGTTCCCAGATGAAAAAGTTTTGATAAGTTTTCTATTCTTAGTGTGTAGTGAATTCTATGCAAAAAGTTACCACTTATCTTCCCGATAGGCCACAAACATTTTTATAGCCGATAACAGGATTTGGAGCGAAACCTGATTTTATTTTCCACATAAGTTCTTGTTTTTGCTTTGATCAATTCATTTGTACCTTGAAAAGTTGATCGTAGACTTTATTTACTACTAGTACTTACCTACTTATTTAATACATATAATATGTAAGTAATATACCGGATTCCAGAATAGCAAGAAATAATAATGTTATGGTTTTTATTATTTATCAAATAAAGTTGTAAATACTTGTTTGCGTTTGGCTTTATTGTAATGTGTGGTACTAAAATGGCAAAAACTAACCTTCTTCTTATCTTAATAGATAAGAATCCATGAAACTAATACCCCGTCTTTTTTATGGCATTTTATCTCCGAAGATTGGTATTTTTAACATGATAGTCATATTTTTAAATGCTTATAGCTTAATCGAACTCTAGACCAATATAATAAAACTACGGTAACTATAAAACGGGGTAGAGCGCCCCAATTTAAATGCTAATGCCGCGCTCTGCCGGGCTCCGTCGCGTTATCCTTGAAGATAGCTTAGTATGTGCATAGAGTGCAGTTTGCTCAAACATAATAATATTTTGTATGTAACACTTTAGATGCGAAAATGCGACGTTATTTGCTCTTTAAAATTCTCGAGCGTAACGCGTGTAATGAATCGCATATAAAGTGAACCATGTTGATCCTATTCGATTAACTGCTTATTCGAAAATAGCCCGCAAGCCAATCCCTGCGCGGAGCTTTTTCAATGAATGATTTCTAAGAAATATTTCCTTGTACTTAGGTAGGTACTGAAAATCCAACCTCAAATTCTATGAATAGGAATATAAATAATAATTATTTAATTGATCACGCTGATAATATTAACGCTGATATCTTTGAAGTAATTTTGGAAGCATTATTTTATTGATTTGATAAATTATGTGGTCTTTTATTTCAGAAGTTATTGAGTTCTATTTTCGGTGGTATACAGATATACGTTTATTTACACAGCGACCCAATAAGCGGATACCTTTGAAGTTCACTAAAACGGGTTTTGGATATGAATCTGATGAAATAAATTGAGTTGTCAGAAACTGCGTGCGTTGCGGATTCAGGTGCATTAACGTTCCAATTATTTATTCTGTGTTAATGCAAGTGTACATGCACGTCTTGGACCGGATTCCTTTCAACATTTTAGTATTATTAGGCTTATCGTTAATTTAATTATGTGTGAATCGAGAGTGCTGTTGGCACACTAGATCTACGTCTGGTGAAGTGGTGATCGGACATAAAAACCAAAATGATTACTAATAAACAATATGTATATGAAAATTTTGCTATACTAAATACAGAAAATCGAGAACTCCAGTTTTATCAAATGTGGCTAGCGTGAGGAAGAGGTAGTGTGATTATCAAATGTTTTGGGGTATGTCAAAATCAAATGTATTGGGGTATGTCTCATGTCTGTGGTCTAGTGGTTCGAGTACCGGACAGCTGATCACGAGTTCGTGGGTTCGATTCCCACAGGACAAACATTTATTGTGATGAACTGAAGTGTTTGTGTTTGTGTTTGTCTGGGTGTTTCTTATGTATTATAAGTATGTATTTACAAAAAAGTATATAAGTATTATATCCATTGTCTAGTAGGTACCCATAGTACAAGCTCTACTTAGTTTGGGACTAGATGGTGCTGTGTAAAAATGTCCCAGGATATTTATTTATTTATTATTTATTAAAACAGAATTTACTTTAGTAGCAATGTTATAGAGAATCGGTAACTCTATATTATTATTTGGGGTAAAAAACATAAATTACTGGTGATCTGTACCATTATTGACCTCAGACTACCCGTAATATAAGTAAACGTGATTATTATATTCCATACCAAAGGAACTTACCATAGCTGAAGAAGAGCTGGTGGAACTGCGTGGCGAACGAGGTAAAGAGGCAGCCGAGGGCCGCGACGAGGCCACCCACGACCGCGGTGACGCGCGTCGATTTGCGCACGCACAGTGCCACCGTCACCGGCGACAGCGCCAGCGCCACCCCCGCCGACAGCGCACCCAGACATCCTGAAACATGACATACACACTTATTGAAATAATCACCAAAGATGTAAGAAGAATGGAATCAAGGAAGATCAAGAACACCGAAGTATGTGCGTTGGAAAGTTGTTCCTGGGAAAGTTCTTCTTATTCTTTTAAACTTGTGTAGCCACATCTGGTGTCGAAAGCCAAGACTCAATTTGAGCCATTGTGCTCTGTTCAATAGAAGGAATAGCCGTAGCTAGAAGGAATAGGAATAGCTATAGTTGAAGCCTAGTAAATTTCGGGTTACGATAGGTATTCTAAATCTTCGCCTGCCTTCGTATCATCACTTTCTTCATGCTGTAATGTCAGCTTGTTTTGTGTCAACGATATCGTCGATTTCCATAAACAAAACTATCTAAAGTAAAATATCTCTATACAAAGCTCTAAATCAAATTTGTGTACGCATGCCCGATTTTCTCTACAAACACAATAGTCCAACTTCAGTGCTTTAGCTGTCTACGCTACGTTTTTGCTTACCAAGTAGCGGAGGGCTACAAAAAGCTCGTGATGTTTATTGTTATCCGACGTCGTAAAGATTCGCGTGCAGGCATTCCGTCTGCCTTGTACGGACGCGTGGCTCGGACAGGGCTGTCTCCAATACGCGATTTATATCAAAAATATTTATGAACACACCTTTATATGTGTTAAGCGACAGTTTAAATAATTTGACTTAATTTTACAGCGGTTGGGCATCCTCTGACTTATGTATGAGTCCGAGCAAATGTTTGTGACGCTCATGAATTTTCCATCTTCGTGATTTGTTTTGAAGGAGTCAGGTATCGTTATTTCTTTGAAAAGTAAAATGTACCTAGGTACCTATATTTTAATTGTCAAGTCAACGAAATTAATGCTTGTATGCAAAACACAAATGCTAATCTACACACACAAATCTACTATACCTAAGTATGTAATAATTGCAATAAAGATTTTCCAGACGGACCATTTTTATAATTTATGTAGGTAGCATGTAGCATCCATTATTTTTTTCAAAAGTGTTAATGCACATTTTAATGCACTCAGTCCTGAAAACTTATAAATTATGGAGTTCGGACACCCCTGGAGCTTTACCACGACAATAACTACACTATAAATGATACTTGACACGTTAGTTAAATAGAAACTATTGACATAAAAGGCTTTTATTATTTAAATAGTCCATTTAAGCTAAATGATTATCGCTCCGGGGAGATATTCACTATCGCGTATGTCATCCATCTGCTATAATTTAACGTGGGATTGTGAATAAGTGCAGTTATGATCGTTTTTAACCCCCGACGCAAAAACGACGGGGTGTTATAAGTTTGACGTGTCTGTGTGTGTGTGTGTGTGTGTGTGTGTGTGTCTGTCTGTGGCATCGTAGCTCCCGAACGGATGAACCGATTTTAATTTTGTTTTTTTTATTTGAAAGGTGAGGTAGTCGGGAGTGTTCTTAGCTATGTTTGATGAAAATCGGCCCAAGATGGCCGCCGCCACAAAATAGCGAATTACATATTTTTTCACAACTCTTGACTAGTAGAATACTATGCAGTATGACAAATTTCAAATCCAAGATGGCCGCCACCACAAAATGGCAAATTACATGTCGTGTCGGGGGTTTTCTAAATTTTTAATATAACAAAACGACGTGTAATTTGCAACTTTGCATAATGTTCAAAGTTTGTGAGCAATGGTGTAATAAAATAACTTGTACAACATGCTCTTATGTCGTTGTCAGCGCTTTCAACTGAGAAGAGTTTGGGCGTGAATTCAATGAATAAGTAAATTTTATGCAATTCAATTTCTGATGTAGAAGTCGACATTGCTGAACGGACAACTTATTTTGAACTTTCCGCGCCGGGGTCCACTATTACGACAAGAAGTATAATTTTCTATCAAATTGTAAGTGCATCTTTTTCATTTTATTGGGTAAAATGTCATCAAATTGTTGTAGTTTTTGGGTAGAAAATCATTATCTTAATTAAAAATGTAAATATAAGGCAGTGTAACTCAACGATTCAGTCTTCCGGCACCACGGATAGTAAAACGGATCTGAATTTTAACTTTTATAAAAACCGCAAAAAGTTGTTTTATATCAATGATCCATAATAGGTTAATCTGGCTTTAGCTCATATTTATTTTCTCCCAAATTTTCGCTTCTTTTATTTTGTTTATGCACTAAGTACCTATACATTATGCTAAGTAAGCTGACTTTCATGTGTTTTAAGTAATCCATAAACTAAATATTATTAATTACGCAAGCAAAATTAATGCACCGAAAAATAATAGAAGAGTTGAGTGAGCAGTAGTGAATTTATGCGGGCTTTGTCTAACAAACATTTCAATTGAAAAACTTAAGGGACGACTCAGTGTTTGTCAAGTTCGTCGACACTTCAAACAAGGAGCGTCACTCATCGGCCACACATCGACTTAATAAACCTAGGAGACGTTGTTCAGTCTAGATCTACAGATTGATGAGTAATTCTTGCTTGTCAGATGTCCTTTGTTCTTGAGATTTCGGGTACGGCTTAATAACACTTACGCAATTGCTAGGTTTTGGCTAATAAGATCTTAACTGAAATAAAACTTGGGGATACCTTTCAATTACATTATAAGTACCTACGATAAGTAACAGCTTTTTAATGAACAATAGACGCATCCATTTTACATAATTATACTACTACTATTTAAATACGTAAATCTTTCCACGATTGTGTCTCCGAAGGGTTAAACAAATGTGTACTAATGTATAGAATTCGCTGGTATGTTATGGTTCCCATCTAATAGGACCATAGCCATTAACCGGCAGTAATCCAAACTCTGAAATGGCAAAATGAATTTCAACGTTATTTCAATATTATTATTATTATTATAATACTGCGAACGAAAAAAAAAAAAACGAAAAACCCAATTACACTAAATCAAACCCGGGACTATTTGAGACGCATCTGCTGGTTAAGCTACACGTTAAAATAATTGGTGATCATGATACATCTTCGAACTTTATAGCTTTTGTATACGAAATATGTCGCTAAAGTTGTAAGAACGAAACTTTATATAAAAAAAGAGAGCAGTAAAGGCGACATTTATAAGATCTGAGCTTATTCTTTAGACGGGAACAAATGCACTGGGACATTTATAACGATAGATTTTCATAGTTCGTCTCAATCGAATCGAAATGAAGAAATTGCGCTGTCTCATCGTCTTGTAACTGGCAAATGGTCTGTTTTAACTTATTTTGGGTCATATTTGACACTATCAGCTAATAATGACTGATCAATAAAATGGAATGGAAGTGGCTCTCATACTTCAGTAATAGTCTTTCTTTGGGTACTGAAGATTTTCTTAAACTTTTTAGACATAGGTATGATGTACCGAGTTCGGACTTAACATACTATCACGCGTAGGTACATTCCCGAACGAAAGGTCCGGCAAAGGTCTAGGTACCTAATACATCGAGTGTTTGTTTTTTAGTATTGAATAGGCTCCGAAACTACTGGACTGATTTGAATAATTATTTCACCATTAGAAAGCTACATCTTTACCGAGTAACAAAGGTTATACATTTATGAGAAATACCTAGACTACGCGGGCGAAGCCGCTGGCCGAAAGCTAATGTAATTTATAGGCCTAAGTCGAAACCACAGGACTGCCAATTCAAAGGTCCCGAGTTCGAATCAAAGGCGCGCACCTCGGACTTTTCGAAATCATGTGCGTAAGCCATAAGGAAACCTGCATGCCTGAGGGATTTCTTCGACGGTCCAGTCTGCCAACTCGCATTTAAGGCCAGCATGGTGGACTAAAGCCTCATACTGAGAGCAGACTCGTGCCCAGCAGTGGGACAGTACTTATAATGGTTGATGATGATAATGATAAAGAATTTCATAGAAAAACCCAGTAACATTGCTTAAACCTGGGAATCGAAGCTAAGCAGCTCTTGGAGTCACTAGACCGCTGTATTGTTGCTGAAAGTTGTACCACGTTGAGAGTAAAATAATTTAAAGTTTAATTTAACTTTTAGAAATAACAACAGTTGTCAGCGATGCTAGAGCCTCAAACTTTATGTTCCGAAACACATGACGCCGGTATGCCATCTGCACCATTTTACGAACATTTTCGCTGTATTTCTGCAACTTTACAACTGAAATAAACACACTAACATCATAATGTATGACCTATAAAGGAATGTGACAAATCTCGTGTTAATGTTGGTAAAGTAACCAAAATATTTCATGCAAATGAATGTTTTTTCTTTTAAATAATATACCTACCACCACGCTTTTACGTTTGTGTTCAGAGGTGTACATATCGAGGTGTACATTCGTACACATGAACTAAACGAATGGTTTAATGGCCCTGTTAATTTTCTTAATTAATAATAAAATGTAGCGCATTTTACGCTGTTACGCTTGAGGTCCTATTGATTCGATTCCCAAGTCGAGTATAGTTTTATCGGGTTTTTCTATAAAACTCTCAGTAGTAGCTAGCTCAGCAGCCGAGCAGTAGCAGCTCGATGTCTGGATTTGTGCCCAGTTAATGGCAATAGGCTCGCCCTCTTTTACATGGGACCTAAACATATCGGTGAAGGTCCTAGATCTAAATAGTTCGATCTAGGGATGTAGGTACGTGTAGGTGTGCGATTCATAATTATATTGATAATATAACATGGCACAAAACACTACTGTTGTTGTTGATAAGAACCTGAACATTATTGATTGAGAGCCTATTTCAGAAGCCGTAGCATAATGTACCCTTTTCGGTCCAAGGAGAGGTATTTTCGGAATGGTTTGTTTACAAGTCCAACAACAAAATTTATTTTGTTGTACCAATACGAACACATTCGTACCATTATTGGAAATAGGTGTGCACAGTGCACACAAACAAATCAATCTTGCCGCCATATTTTTTGAGGAGTGTAAATATTTCCCAAAATGGCGCCTATTTCTTGAATGTTAAATTATATATAAGCTAAGTTAAGCCTACTGTAATCATTTTATATTTAGGAACCACTTAGCATGATTGATGGAAGGCTTAGGGCCTGTTTCACAACCCACTGATAAGTTCCCGTTAAATTACTTGGCAGATAATCTCTTACAAATTTTGTTTCATTTTTTAATTTATCTGGTGGTTAGTGGCTAACCAGAGTTTGTAAAACAACCCTAAACCGTAAAAATCCGTCGCGTTCGAATTTTATCATAAGGTACCATGTTTTTCTTAAAGCGCAAATAGGTACCTGCCTACATTACATATCACTTATCTACATAATTATTTTGTTATAACTTATCGATACCTAACAAGTCGTGTAAAGTTTCGCTAGTGTATTTAAATTACATACTCTGTAATGAACAGCGTAGCACTCTCGTAGTAAGCTACCAGAGCGCGTAGGGTCTGAAATGTTATTTATTATTTTTATTCATAAGTACCGTAATAGATTGCGAGTTCAAATGTATAACAGAACAAAGAAAATATCTATGTATTCCGAATATTCGGTGTTAGAAATACTTCCAACATTTGCTTTACAACTTTGGAAAATATCAAATAAAAAATCGTCTCACCAACTATAAATAAATCACGTAAGAAATTGTAATCTTCCGCCAACACGTTATCATGGTGGCTGTCAATGTCAACCAAGTGAAACATATTAAACGTCCTTTGACATGATAAATGTGCGATGAGGTCGGCGTACACACGCATTGGGCTGTCTCGCGCCGCGCCTTGATCCTAATAAACGATTAGCGATGATTGACATTTGGGGCACTCACCCCACTATAAGATGTGCTAGAAAATCAGTATAAGGGCTGCTTCACCACCTCCTAGTAAGTTCCCGTTAAATTACTTGGCAAATAATTTCATACAAACTATTGCAGATTTAAATTATCTGCTAAATAATTTATTCGGACCTAAACTAAATTCAACCAATTAAATTAAACATACATATTATTGCAAAGAATAAAATTATAGTAAATTTTATAGGTACTTAGAAACAAAACAAAACTAGAATTTAAGCAAAGTCCTTATCATCGTTTTAGTTCAAGATAACAGATATTTATATCAAGGAATTAACTATCCGTCATAAACTATAAAAAAAATCAAAATTAAATTGTTTTATCAATGACACATAACTTAGGGTAGGTATTTTTGTAAAAATATTTTTTTTTATTCTGGAGAGTTGGGTGGGTAGGTCACATTTGTGATACCATAATACAAAAATACGATAGCAAAAATAGAGTACTTAAGTGGTTGTGATGTTTTGTGAATTTGCTTATTATTCACATTACATAATAAGTAGTACCTACCTAACATAATTAATTGGTCTGAGTGGAGCCCACACAACGTTAGAAGACGTCGCAGCAGGCCTAAATGGATATGGCCTGGTCGAGCTAGATCTTTATTGGAAGGATTGGCCAATGGTGGCAGAAGGCTCTAAACCAAGAGGAGTAGAAGGAAGACAGGGAGTCCTTTGTTCTGCGGTCAAACATTGGCTGATTTAAAAAAATTATAGGACCATGTTGATATAGTTATAAGATGAAACATTAAATGGAAGAAGATTTTTTTGCTATATTAAAAAAAAAATAAGATCTATCGAATTTCGCTTTCATGTAGACGTAAAGGAATTGATTAATTAATAAGACATAAAAGAACGACCAGCCGTCATACGTAATCCACTGGTAACTGAAAGTGTTGCTTAAGTACCTACCGATTACTTAGCAAAATCTTAAATGAGGATGATTTGCAGATAATTTTGGTATACATTTATAAGATTGATTATAGTAGTTATGAGTGTAGGCAATTGATCTTATAACGCTTGCTTATTACTTTTTAATAGCCTATACTAAATTGGGTAGATATTTGCCTTTGCTTTTATTGGCGGTACAAGGTACGTAGGTATTTCCTGTAAAAAGTTTTTGTGTCATTATTTTTTTTATATAAATTATAGGTGAGCAAACTAAATGTATATAGAAACTTTCATCAGCAGTGCATAGGCACGTAGGTAAAAAAAACATAGTATAACAAAACTGATAAAACCTCTCATAACAGTTTAATTTCGACAAGTAATCGACTTCTCAGTGAACATTATCTCAATTTATCGACTATTATCTACTTATTTTTAAGACACACTTGCGGTTCTAAGAATATAACCTCTTATGGAAAATGGTGCAGTAACTCATACGGCTTATGGTTAAAGCGTATTGCGTATGTACGGTAGAATTAGTTTGGGCCAACATTCCTTCGGTAAGAGCAGCTCAAACATATCGTATCGCTAATAGCTTTCAGCAAAAGGGTAAGTTAGAGACATCCATAGATAAGTATCTTTGTACATATACATTTTGATTGTAGACTTTTCTAACACCGAATGTGGGAGACATTTAGGTACCTACTTTATATGAGTCATATCTGTCTGTATTTAAAAAGATTAGGTACTTACTAACACAAAAAGGTCATCAGCAGCACACTTTTGTTTCGAAGTAGAATAAGATTGGAGAGAGCTCCAATCTTATTCTACTTCGAAACAAAAGTGTTTAAAGTGTGTAAAATAAGTTTTATGCATGAGGACAGTAAAGCTCTGTGTACTAGACTGTATATGATGCATTCATTCTGCGACGTTCGCAAATTTTCTGCTTCACTGAAAAGCTCCCAAAGACAGCACTCGTATTTGTGATTTTACTTTAACATTTTATACATATAAATCTTCTTTCTTAGTTAAGTGAATTCTTCAATATTAATATAATAGGACAATACGAAGTATTTGCATATTCTGTTTGCGTAACAAGTTTCAATCTCCTTGTGACATCTCACTGGTTACCTTGCAGATACGAATAACGATAACAAAGCCGATGGTTATGAAAAATGTAGTAATTTTTCTCCCAAGTAAAATGATCTGCGTGTTGTCAAAGTTTGTGAGGCCCCGTGATTCACTCGAGTGTATTTACATGCGTAGAGAAAAATATTTGAACGTCGAACATCGTAAAAGCGTCTACGGGAGTTAGTGTTGAACTAGGGAGGGGCAGCATCACAATTTACGCATACTGTTTGTTTGCAAATAACCGATAATACTGCAATAGTTGAAGCATAATATTATGAACTCTAACTGCTAGTATAACTTTCCACGTCTGTCGCTAAAGTTTTTTTAATAGTTTGTCTTTCCAGCGCCATGAAAATATTGTGCTTTTTGTATGCAAACTATTCCCCGGCGCATAACGAGCTTACTGTTCTAACAGAATTGGATGCCATCCAAATCGATAGACTAAGCCACTATTAAGCTCTAAGCATTCTGTATGCTTAGAGCTTAATCGTGGCTTAATATGACAAAAAACAAGGGTGAATGTTGTCGTGTATTTTTTTATATTCAGACGAATCTGTGTTGTTTCTGGGAAAGTTTTCAATATTTTTTTATACTTTTGCTAGGTACTAAAACAAAAGCCTAAGATAAACCACGGGGTTCAGTTATAACAGTTGCGGTCAAACAAACTGATGGATTATTTAGCTCGGAAAAACAGATATAATAAAATGAGATAAGTAATATGTTTACAATCAAGTGGTAGTTGGTAGGTTGAATAATTGGTAGTGTTATTGCATGGAAGCTACGGTAGAAAAAGATTAATAGTTAGATCGGGAAACTAGCTTCTGGTATAGCAAACATGGCTACAGAGCGTAAGGTCCTAGGTTAGATTCAAAGCTTGGGTAAAGTGGGTATTAGGTTTTTAAAGGTTGGGTTTTACAATAACGAACGACTTGGCAATAACACGTAGGGCACGTCTTAGTTGGACTGGACGTGACTTCCCAACAAAGCCTCGCCCCATTGACTTGCGGACTAGCTTATGATTGCAGCGCATCGTACCAGATGCTCTAGTTCGGAAAACTTACTTTCAACTTGACCATGTTTTCCAAGCTGTGCTATCATTGGATCATAGTCTACTCTTGACTCTAGCGCTCCTAACATTAGCTGTAGATAATGTCTATTAGATTCTATATCTTAGATCCAACCTAAAAACCATATTAAACAACAATTTAATACTGAAGTTTATTTTTCGACGATTTTCTTTCTTTTAGACAGCTTAAATCTTTTTTCGACGATTTTCTTTCTTGTAGACAGCTTAAATCTATCTTTTGTTAGATATACAAAGGTCAAAGTCATTGATACTCTGAGGGTAATCAAAAACTAGTTATATTGAACAGTTTAATTAATACATTGTGATATCTGCAGAACATAATAAGTAGGTAAGTATATTTGTTCTATAGCGACATCGGAAGCCACAGTAAAAGATTGTTCAGTTCTTCCTAAGATATTCATAAGGGAATAAATGAGGAGGATAAAAGAATTGGTTTGTTATAGTAGACGTATGTCGCATGGGCATCGTTATCATCTTGACCTTTTCGATATTTCATCGTCACGTCGTCGATTTGTGATTGATACGGAATAAAAGGCTGTACCATCATTATAAATTGGTACCTACTATGCTTGCTTTCTAGGGTCAATAAATAAGGGTCAAAAGACAGTACTTAGGTATAACAGTGTACATAGACCGGTGGTACTTATTTATTTATAGCATATTTGAAATAAGAATAATGGGGTTAAGATTATAGGTAAAATTGATTCATCACCGTCAGGTATGCGTACAAACATCATTTTAAGCATTTATAACAAATAATGTGTAGGTATATAAATACAAGGCATACTTAATCCCTGAAAATCTTTTAGAATTTAAGAAAATATTATAGATTAGGCCACCGTATTAAAGCATATACCACAGTGGAAATATACATATAATGATTATGTTTTAAAGTTCTATATTTTACGGTAGTAGTACCTGCTTGCATGCGTGTCTCTGGCCCAAACCGTTTGACGGTCTCGACGGCTAACACGGCGGAGGCCTGATGTAGGCCGTGCGCGAGGATCTGCGCGAGAGTGGCGGCGGCGGCCACGCCCCAGCCCCAGCCTCCCTCCGGGTAGTAGTGGCGGGTGAGCGTGAGCAGTTGGCGCGGGTCGAGCTTGGCCTGTCGCGTGGGCGCAGCGCCGCTCGCCGCCTCCAGCACCAGCGGCAGCGACCTCGTGCGCAGCAGCGGCGCGCCGCCCGACGACCATGACTCTTCCATCAATGCGCGCGCGCATCATGCGCTGCACGCATCACCGCCGCTCCGCACTTACACCGTCGCGCTCTCTCATGTCCGGTCACACATCACTTTGTTAACCACCTTTGTATATTGAATTATTTATTTTCGATTCCGTGTAAAAATAACCCCTAAGAAAAGTGTACACACAGTGTGTGTGTTAATACAATTTTTTTAACTAAAGCGGTAAAGCCTGCCAAATACGCCTGGAGGATCACCATAACTTTACGAAAGCAACACTGAAATGGAAACGCTTCCTTACTTATTATCTTTATCCCTAGTTATTCGTTACATCGGAATTTACCAGAAGTATGCAAAAATAGTACAATTCGATGCTAAAATTTATGTGTAGCAGCGTTGCGGTGTGTGTATAGGCTTTAGATAGAATCGTCGAGATGAGCGGCTGTCGGGTTGTACCAACAGACATAAATCTCCCCGCACCGAGCATAAGTGTTCTGTACTAACTAAATCTTCGCTATCGCGATATTTGCTCCCATTATTGTTCAGCTATTATTCAAAGCTTTGAATTTGCTTCTGAATTTTCAGTCACGTATAAAATCTGTTTGGCGCTTTGGCTGTTGCACTTTATGTACTAAGTATGTAGTGATATACTTAGTACATAAAGTGCTAGGTAAGTAGGGAAGGGTTATCAATTAGTACGGACTGTTTGTTTACGATTTAAAAGTATTAGTAAAAAGATGTATCAATGTACCTAATGCACATAGGTAATATATTGTAAGATACGGAAGGTTTAAACAAAAGGGATCTATGGCATAAGGAAAACGATTTTATTACCGTAATAAAATTGGATTTACAAAGATCTAACTTACAGAATCATGAAATAAAATAACTGAAGGATACTACAGGATAGTAGGGACCACAACTTATGGAAATGTGCAAAAGAATAATTATTATTTTTGTTATAGTCATTTCAATGTTAGTAAATATTTTGATTTGTATAACTAACCTGTATGTGATTTAGGTATGTCACGGAGTAATACAGTGAAAAACCACAAAAAACGGGATAATTCCGAAATAGCAAAATAAATATATAGAGACGGACATAAAGACATAACTGCTAAGCATAAAACAAGCAAAGCACACTTTAACACACGCAAATTTCACTTTAGACGAAGTACGGGAAAAATCATTAATTGTGCACACGTCATACAATGATGACCTCAAATTATTTGCTGGCAATTAATACATTTATGAAGATGATGATCATTATTAAGTTGCCAAAAATCTTTTGATTTATGTTTGCCATGTGCCATAAGGAAAGGTACCTCCATGAGTTTTTTTTAATATCATAATTACCGGGCCGCGAAGAGTACCGTTTTCTTGGCGAGCTTGCTCATTATTTGATTAAGTAGGTAAATCGTTTAATAATCTGTATGAATTTCAACTTGGACTGTATAAGGATACTTGTGTCCAGTCGTGGAACAGTTATACGATGAAATGTAGGTACATATGTAAAAATGTTTACACAGGTAGATTAAACAATATTAAAATAGCTCAAGGTATGAGTAAACACGCTTATAGCTTCGCAATTACATCCTACCTTACTAAAATTATAAAGGCAAAAGTTTGTAAGTTTGGATGTTTTGTTGCTCTTCAACGGCAAAACGGCTGAACCGCTTTGGCTGTAATGGTGATGGCTTATACCTTGGATTAGGTTATAGGCTACATTTTAATACCAAAAAAATAAAAGTTTCTACGGGAAACGGGTTCAAAGTTCCTAACTTTACACGGGCAAATCCGCGGGCACTACGGGACTAAGACGTAACTCTGTATAATAACATAAGATGTCGATCAAATGGCGTGGAAACTGTGAAAAGATAGTCAATGTAGGCTTCGATTGCGGCGTACATCTCTACTACCTACGGATAAGATAAGGACGCATGTTTGTTCAGCACAATTTATTGCCAAACATTACGGAGACTTGGCGAAACTCAGTATTTGCTCCCAAACCGTTGTTTTTGATCATTTGCTTGATGTCTTGGAACACTTATTGTGAGTTACGAGTTTGGTTATATTCATATTTTTCACGCGCCAAAATCCCACACAAATTTACCTGTACCACAGAGTTAGGAACTATTTTTATATAAAAATTAAATATTTTGTGTTCGTGGTTGGTGATAAGGATGTCGGCATGACACTGACCTACTGTACCTACGATATATTACTTGTAAGTGACAAGTGGTATATAATGTATAGAGGAATTCGGATAAACAAGCTCGTAAAACAAGAACTCGTTACATTTCCTGACGAGGGTAGCGACGGTTTTCACATATCTGACCTTCAGACACTTGATGTTTCCTTCAGCTTATTTGTACTTTATTATCTGACCGCATTTATCATTTCATGGCTTCAATTATGTTAGATATTCGAGGACAATTTTATATGAAATTAAATCTCACTTTTATCGTTTAAAGGGGGTAAAAGATCAGCCAGACAGCTAAAAACGAGACTGAATCTCCAGGTGCACAGGACAATAATTTATTAGAAGGAGACGATAATTGAAACAAATGAAACAACAGCTGCTGTAGGCTGTAGTCGAAAGAAATACTATGGAAAAGGCTATATTGTTGATAATGTACATGATCAGTTACTGAGTTATATAGCCTTACCTAATTACCGCAAAGCCTGCATGTCTATGTCTAGCAGACTAATGAGCCATCTGGGGTCTCCGTAGTTGTTGTGGCTTGCTTCATCAGAACATACAACATTATTCCACATCCACAGTATATACAGGCGTTACTAACAACAATATTTTATCTATTCCACGGCGCAGTAATAAGCAAATCTTCAACATTTTATCGTCATTAGGGAATGGCTTTAATTGCGTGATAATTTTTCCCAGCTGTCGTGAAATTGGTAGGTTTTTTAATAAATTCCCAATAAAATTTCCATTATAAATCTTTAGCGACAACTGGCCTTATCCGAGGGATCTGACTCTGACTGAGACGCATAATAAATTAGAAAGAATTTTAAATCTCGTTTATGTAGATCGATCAGAGGGTTTATCAGTCTACAAATAGATTCATTGGGATGCAATAGACTTCATGATTTCAAGAATTGGAATGAAAATAAGATTGTTCAGAGGTATATGAGACAAAATTAAGGGCCTCAAGGCCTCAAAATAACAAATGTGATATGAAAATATTACCTACATACGTAAAAAGTACGTAGGTACGTACGTGTCACAATTTTTCCCTTGGTTCGCCCAATCAAGGCGACACCTGCAAAAATGTAACATAATATTTTTGTTGTTTCGTAACAAATAAAATCTGAATAACTGCTTGAAATGGAAGCAATTGTGAAATTGCTGGCCTTTAAGCGGTTGTCAGTTATGAAGCCTGGGACAGTTTAAAAAGCTTTTTATGAGCACTAACAGCACTTCACTTGTTTTTGATTACTCCCTGTTTCGTTACGGACCCTTATTAAGCGATCTGTCCAGACATTTTCTCTGCCGCTTTTTTGTTTCAGAATTTAAATTTAATTTTTGATAACGACTCGTTTTTAATTTAATAAATTTTAGTACATCGTAGCATCTTTTTATAATAATAAACACATAGTTAAATTACATGCAAGAATAATAGCTGTACGAGACTTTAAATATTACCCCACAAACGAAAGCTGACACGCAATAATTCACATGGAAATTATTATGCAATATTGTATTTTTACTTCACTTTCAAGATACTTTATTTCACATAAAATCTGCGTAACGATGTAAATTATGAAGATGTTGCGTTTATAAATAATTAATAGGCCATTAATGTCCCATGGCATGATTGTTACAAATTTGTACCTCGTCCTAGCGACGTATAAATGAACTATTTAGTTAATTAACGCGACTATTCGAGCGCGCATAAATGTCACATTTACATCCACATAATTCTTTCCAAACCATTTCAGTCCTGTAAAATATATTTGGAACAAAAGGACGGGAAGTTCGGTCGTCGTTCATACAAAGTCTTATGACTTATGTCTTGCTCGTTTGTATGATATTAATTTTACTGAGATGAAAATGTATAACACGTCGATTAAAAGAACTGTGACTAAGCATTTCGAAGAAAATAGGTTAAATTTATATGTCTGGTTTCTTTTTAAATATGAATTATTAATGGAGTTTTATATATTTTCTTGTATCTTTAATTTTTCACCCACAGAGCATTATGAAATTAATAGTTTTTTACACGTTGTATTTATAGGCTTAAAATTATAAAGTCATTATTACTTATTCAAGTGATGTTTATAAACTTCAAAGCATCAGCCCGATGCAGTATCGTAATAGTGAAACCAAAGCAAAGACTTGAGCAATAGCAGGTACTTAGATGGTATCATGTGGGCATATCTCTTCGTATGAGAAAGGACGATTTATGGCGTCTACTCAGGTACAGTTTCACTTATAGGTAGATAACTATGATGAAATATTAAACGCTGTTTACAAGTAATTTCATTGACGGCCGAGGAAACTATAAATATACATGTTTTAGGGCCGGTTAATAGATGTGGGTAGGTAATTTTATTAAATTACCTTACATTAAATGGCCTATAAGCGATTCGAGTTTATCGTCAGTAATTTGGAATCCGGTCTTTCATGAACAGCGACTCGTTCGTGTATGAATAGATGCCCTTTTTAAGTGCCTATTGAAATTGTACTAGAGCATTCACGAGAGTGATCTTCAATGGGTATTCAGAATATCGATTCCATCTTAGTAATGTCGAGTAAGGGGCTAGTGAGCGTTTATTGTCCGATCTATCTGTCCGATCTATCTATCTAATTCTTATATTAGATAATCTATAATATCTCAACTGGGAAATCTGCAAGACACGACCACGGTAGTGTCTAATACTGAGCACATAATAAAATAACTGATATACCTAATCGCAGCAAAAACAATTGCAAGAGAGGGTACAAATTGACCAGAGGTAAATTCGTATCCTACCTACCTACAATTGAATGAAGGTTAGGTACCTTCATTCAATTGTGGATGGGGCAGAGGTAAGTAGTAAAATAAATAACAATGTGAGAGATGTCTATAATACAAATTCAACATACGGAACTACATAATTATATGTGTACACGTAGGTACATTCGTCTTTCAATCTGACCCTAAAACGTTCACCGAACATTTTAGTCAAATTCGCTTCTCGTAGAGACAATTTGTCATGATAATTTTATTTGCCCAGAGAAATCAATTACATTACATGCTCCAATATAATGTAATTGATTTCTTTGGACAAACAAAATTCTAATGATTACACGGATGATATAAGACAAGGTATCCATAACAATTTGAAGACGCACAAATAGCGTAGTTATTTTACGTTTTTTGTATGAAATTTTCTATGTCGAAGCAGGATCAGGAACGAAGTGACAACATGAATATGAATGATGGTAGGGTTAGCATGCATGTGTCATGTCATGGGCGTGGGGCGTCGATTGCCACCGACAGGAATTGAGCAGACATGTTCGCTGGGAGCGTAACGCATGCATCTGGGTCAGCTAGCCAGGCTAACATGACAGCTATGAGGTTTGAAGGGACTTACTCCACTTGAAATATTATTATTTGTATATCTATAGAAACAAATGTTTACCCAGTGTTTAAAATTCGACCATCAAATCTATTAGGTATAAGACAAAAAAAAACTGTTTACAATGTTCATCATCATTCTCATATCGATATTCGAAGGATAGATTGGTTGTCAGGCTTTTTGGGCTTCTGACTAACACTAACGATTGTCATAGGTGTTCGTATGAAAACCGGGACCGATGGCTTTACGTGCTATCCAAGGCACGGAGGGGTCTCGATGTGTGGTCACTCATCCACAGACTGACCTCGGCAAGCGTAGCTTAACCTTGCAGATCGGTTGATCAGCATTGCTATAACTTAGCCACAAGCCATGTTCTTTACATACATTTTATCTGACTACACACGCCAAATCTCATACAACATGCTTAAAAAGTGAAACTATCAAAGCTCATAAAAGTTCGTATTAAATCAAATTGAGTATAACTATGAGAAAGTCATAAGTTAACAACTATTCTATATTTGATCCAGTAATCCTAATTCCTAATAATTTTCTAATAGCTACAAAATGGAAACATCATTCAACAACGAAAAATAATGCAGATGACAAATTAATATCTAATTGGGTTAACACTTCTTCGTTTGGGTTCAAATGCGTTGTGACTACTCGTAAGGCGAGTTTTAAAACAATCCACTCGCCTCCATCGATCACAGAGCTCTTAAACGTCCAAACTTTGACGCCGCTACATTATTCACGTTCTAGACATACGATTAATGATATGTTATTACAACCAGCACCGCGCCACCAAATTCATCCATACGTCATTTTCGGAACGTTACGCGTATTTATTACGACTTTATAATCTGCCAGATAAAACTGCACATTCGGACAATTTATTTGGTGGACGCTAGCCGTTAAAGGAAGGCCGAGTCTGGCCCAGCGACGTCCTACGGTGCAAGTCAACCAGGGATGATCAAATCATACATATTTTATTATCATGTTTTTGTGTCAATGCGACAATGAATACGATTCGTTGGATTCGATTATAAAAATATCGTAAATAATTGTGACATTGTCACTGATACTTTTATAAGATAAGAAAAGCCTTCAGAAGTCGGAGATGGCTCCCAAGGAAGGAATAATAATCGTATAAACTACAAAGATATAAAACGTAGAGAAGTGAGCGAAATATATAGTAGTGGAGTTGAAAATTATGACAGGATACTAAAGTTTTACAAACAAAAACGACTCAAACATTTATGTCAAGCAGCGATTGGCTTGCCATCTGTAACCCAAATATATTTTTTATACCCGGCGATCGATCTTAAGCAAAGACAGGTTACGGTACATCACAACCAGAGCAAAAAGCGATAGAATAAGCCGTAATACAATGGAACATTAGTTACATACCAATAAGATCATCATTATTAGTGTTTCTTTATCGTTGTGAACTATTCGACAGTATATCACGTATGTGGACGCAACTGGACGGTACCACGTCGAACAATGCTCTAGCTGATCTTATTTTGTTCGTAAAGATTTCGATATGATGTCGGTCTTAATAAAAAACCGTTACAAGTTGTCAAACATCAGTTACAAAGATTTATAATACGTGTGGCCACTAGCTTATGCTTTTGGCTTCGGCTGCGATAGTTTTTATAGCTACTTCCTTACAAGATGTCTTTAAGATATATGCGTCGGACTATATTTAGAAACTTGTTTTTTTCTCACGCTTTAGGGTTACAGTTTTGACTTTTAAAGGGTTAGCTATTAATTCAATTACTATTAGATATGGGTAGCATGTCGGGGGTATCACCAAGTTGAGGTAACAAATACTTTTTTTTTATTACCTGCTATTTCTTTATCCTTGTAATCGTACTGTATTTAGCTTGTATAAGTGTCTTCTAACTTGATTATTTTACTTTTCTGTGCATTCGTTTCTGGTTTAAAATGAAATACCTTTATTACTTTCTAAGATTATACTAAATTAATCTCGTAAAATTTTGGATTCCGAACTTATATGTTTTAAAATTAACAAGTGTTTTAGTAGATCTGTGTTCTGGCTAAGGCTATTCTCTCAACTCGAGTTTATGTGAAGCACTAGTACTATTCTAGCTTATTGTAACCCTCTGGGAAAAGGAGGATCGGATTCTCGGCCAGCTAGAAATACTGTGTCTATTATTGTACCAGTATTACACTTTATGATAATGGCACTAGATGGTGAAACCGGGTTAATTCGGATTTGTGGTTATATAGGAAATATGTAGAGATAAGCTTAGAGCTAAGTCCTCTGCAAAACTTGCACTGCCAACCTCATAAGCTCCTTTAACTTTAAAATTTTGAGCTCACGGTAAGCTGACAGCAGTGTTTAGTAGAGTTACTATAGAACAAAATTATTACTAACAACGTTTGGCTCGAACCCAAAGACGGGTTAGTACATACGTGATCGGAAACATTTGGAATTGCCTATTCATGACTATACTGCACATGGAAAACTTTTACTCTGGGTTTTGCTAAAGTTGACGAAAGAGTAAATGGGAGCTTTACGAGCCCCAATGTTTTCCTAGAAAAGTGACTGTCGAGGCAAATACCAAATGTTGATACAGCGATTTACGAAACATTAAAGTAGCTAATGTGCGGAATTGATAATGGTATAATGGGGATTATCATTGGGCTTATGTTCTTAATTGTTAATTGATGCTTCAGCTGTAAGAGATTAATTGTTTTACTACTGTGTGTGCTAATTGGTACTTTGATATATTGACTTATTAAAAATAAACCCTTTATGATGAATCGGTTGACTACCCCACTAAATTTAATTAGCATCAATACTAATTATAATAATTTATGATATTAATGTTATAATTTATGGTTTGAAAATTAAAATTAAATAGTAATTCTTTATTGATTTTCACATTTAATATAATAAACAAACAGATAGTAAACCTAAAAGGAAGATAAATATTAACTCTGTCTGGCACAAAACAGTTTAGCAAGAGAGATACTTACCTAATGTAAATAAAGTGAACGTAATATTACACTAGTATCAAACCTTAATTATAGATACAGATCTACAATTACAAAAACTGTTAATTTTATAATCGGTACCTACTTTAAAAAGTGATTAAGGGCTTGTCCTTTTCACAATCTCCTAGTAAGTTCTCATTAAATTACTTGGCAGATAATTTCATAAATATTTTGTTCCATTCTTGACTTTATCCGTTAGGTTAGTGGCTATACAGAGGTGGTGACACAGGTCCTAAGTATTCTATTAATGTAAAGTTACTGTTCCTAGTTGTCAAGAAGAAACGGGAATCTACGAAAACAATGATTAATGCTCTTCAAAAATAACATGACTGTGTTAACTTCGTTTCCCTCTTGAGTTTATAATTAAATTTGATTACAGTGGCCTTCCCCAGGGCATTGAGTAAACTAAATTTGTGTTTAGAGAGGTCGGGTGCTAGTTATTGTAAGTAATAAATAACGTTAACAACATTAACAACATCTTATACTGACTTGGTACCAAACATGATGGCGAAATATTTCTGTTTTAAGGAAGTAATTTAACGCATGTTTAAAAGTGACTAATTGCCTAAAACTCTTTGTAGTGAAAGAGGGCTCGGAACTTCGACTACTAATTATATGCTTTTGGTCACTCGGTCTCTTGGGAATATCTTTCATCTCTACAGTTATTCTAGCAACAAATTCCATTTCTTTTATTTTTGAAGGCAATGGTCGATTTCGTAATGTATTTACTTAGGTTAATCTTATTTAATTTTGTCAATAAACAGTGTCGTTAATACATGTCATAAGATGAGAACGGAAATTAATTGACCTAGTAATATTTAATCAGTGTTAAGTAAGTAACTATATAAATACATGTAAAACAAGTTTTAGTTTCGTTTTTGGATTTGTGTTTTTAGTATTTTGTACACGGTACTTACGTAAAATTAATGTGATTATTTTATTGATAAATGTTGATCAATCATTTGCAATGGGAGAACTTTCTTAAAGGAGACGCTCAGCGTTGGAATCATAATCCTATTAATATCTATTATAAATGTGAAAAATTTTGAGGATGGGCTACTGAACAGATTTTGATGAAAAAACATACCATCACGCCTGTATTCCCCGAAGGGGTAGGCAGAGGTGTACTAATGTACACTTACATTTTACCGGTATGTTTTAGGTCCCATGTAATATGGCCGAGAGAAATTTGATATAATTTAACAGTATTTATAGCTTATACATTACAATAACATATAGGGTAAAAATAAGTGTTTTGGGATGCGAGTGAAGCCGCTGGTGGAAAGCTAGGTCTCTAATATTTATGTTATGTGCATGATGAAGTTCAATTATAAGGTCTTTTAATATTTTTGTATTAGGTAATCTAATTTATCCGAGGTTTGTGTTTGCAAAAATTCTTGTCACGTAAGAGCGAGAATTATTAGAAATCAGTTATTCAGAATCAATACCAGAATAACATTAAAACTTGGGAAGTATTATTTAAAAGTTCGGCCTTAACAACAAATTAATGGAAATGAGTTGTTAAGGAAGAAAAGTTCCCGCATTTCCGTCACTACAAGCGGCAATAAAAATTGTGAAGGAATGTGGGGGGGAAATAAAAACGTCAGAAAGGTCACGCTCCGACGGCAATAGACGTCAAAGGATATATTGAAAGCAGTTAATTTAATTTGGAAGAATTCGGCGACAGCTCTTAAGTGTGGCCTTAAAATTGAACTAAAGCATGTTAAAAGTCAAACAACATAATTTATAGGAGTTAAGATTTAATTATCAGGCCTGTTAATAGTGGCAGAAATGAAAATGCTACCCAAACATTTACCCAGACTTGGCACCTAATATTTTTACGTAATTGCATATTTGTTTTGAAGCAATCAGTGTCGAAGATGATTAGTTACTAAATCTTCTTAGAAATAATTCACAAATTTATTGAGAAATTGACTAGATATAAAAAGTACATATCAATTAACAACTATGACTCACAAGTTATGTACACAACAAAGTGAAATCATGTCTATGTATGTTTTTATTTATTGCTGTTCGTTTACGTTCAATTCAAGTTGGATTCCTAATTAGGCACGCTTCTAATATAGTTTCTATCGATACTTTCAAAAATAAAAACAGTTCAATGCAAGTGTGAGATGACAAAATAGGTGAAGTGAATGGTGAGCCTCCAGACGCAATAGGCACACACGTGCTCGGTCGTGATTCTATCGGCGAGGCGGCACGACCGATCACAGCCTAACGACCGGACCTCGGGCCACGGCCATATGTTGTTAACTTACACACCAACCAACAATATGACACTTTTCACTTTAGATTTCCACTAGAGTACTTAGTTAATTGAGATAATGGCTGAGGATCGGGAGGTTGAACCGCCAAATACGTTTAAAAGTTGCGAGTAAGTTTGCCGGAGCGGTAAGTTCGTGCGCTAGGCTGGCACGCGGGCGAGTGCTGGCGGCGGGAGCGAACGCGCGACCGCAGCGCCTTGGTGTACAGCTTACACTGATTTTTTGTTGGAGGCATCGCCGCTGGCCCGCCGCCTGCTCCACATTCGACGACCGGTGTGATACGCGGTACGGTGCACCAGTAGGGTTGGTGAACACACGTACCGCCTATGTAAAAATCAATCAAATCATCAACCCATTAACTGTCCACGCACGGGCACGGGTCCCCTCTCAGTATGAGAGGGATTAGGCCATAGCTCAGCACGCTGACCTAATGGGGGTTGGCAGACTTCACATTACCGTAAAGCCAGTGAATGTAAACTTTGACCAAAGGAAAACCAAATTTCACGTGATTTTCATCAATCTTAAATCTTAAATTCAGATGATAAAAATCTAAATTTTTATTGACTCTAACCTTCTCGACGCATTGCTTTACAGATTGAAAGGCTTAAAGGTTTAAAGGACTCTTTGTAAACAGCTCTCGATAACTTTTGCAATATTTGCATTTAATTTGCGTACACACGACGTGTTCAGGTGTGAACCCTATCACAGATTCACAACTATTACTCGACCGGGCGCGGCTCCCCACGATAACTGTCCGCAACTTAGCAGCCAGTTAACTTCTGCCTCTGGTTGGATTACCTTACTTACCTGCTCCGTATCCGATACAATTACGTAGTATTACGGTTTCGCAACGTGGATACACGCGATATTCTCTCTTATTAGCTCCAATAATAAAGTAATTGACACACTGTATATGGAGATTAGACACCTAAACGTTTTGTACTCAGACTTTCTAAACAAACTTGCGAATATAAGGTGGTTATTTAAAAGACATAGCAAATAACTACTTTGTGTACTTATTTGACCAGCAATCTAAGCTTCCGATGAAGTTTTCTTATACTGTATGCAAATCGGAAGATTCTTCTGGGAACGTAACTTTTAAGTAGGTAGCCTCTTTTGGTCTCCTTTCAGGATTTTCTATCCTGTGCTCCTTTGTACTACCCTCTTAGAGTAATTACATACAATACAGTAATTTCATTATGAATACACAATCAAAGGGTCTCGTGGTTCACCAAGAACCGCACATAATCAGGTCTCATTGCAAGCTGCGGTTGGACCTGTGCTAGCCGCTACTCGATAGGTGGATATAGGTCTACATTTGGTTTAATATACCATAACAGACCATCATGCCTGTTTCCCAGGCAACGGTGTACCTAATGATTGACACTCACAGTGCAGTTTCAGGAAGCTAAACATTAAATGCTCTCTCACGATCACAAGTTGCATTCCTCACGTGTTTTTTTTTAGGTTTATGCCTCCATCGACGTACATTCGATGATTTTGCCAATGTCAGGGTACGAGATAAAAATACACAGATTGACAGTTATCACTTGATATGTGGTGGAAAAAAGCGTTTGAAAATGTCAATCCCATTAAAATATTATTTATCTTATCCGTGAAGTATTAAGTATTAGTATTGCACGTGATCTATCTAAGGGCCTGAATATTTCAGATTAAATAATAATAATAATCACTGAAGTGCTTGTTCCATGACATAGTCGTGAGATGTGCGGTTGTTGCGCTTGAGATCTTGGGTTTGATTCCCAGGTCTAGCAATGCTACAAGTATTTATTTGCGGATTTGTGCAAATTTTAGCATTGTTAGATTAGATTCCTGCAAAGTGGGTATGTTAACAAATATAAATTCTCTTACACATACAAATATTTGTTCCGTGCGGGAATCGTACGCGACGCGTTCCGCGGGACTAAGCCAATCGCTCGGCCTCTGTGCCATTCGTCCCGTCAATTACAAACTTAAAATTAAATACCGGATATTTAAAAATTTGTTACATATAAAAATTGTTATCTGGTTAGTAAGAAACAGGAATTTTAATTAACCAATAACCATGTTTCTTATTTAATAATTATATAAATAGCATTAAATTTATATGAAGGCAAGTGAGATTAGAATTGGGTTTCGTATTACCTACGGCGAATCGGAATAAGTACAGTGACTGTATGTACCATAGGTTTACGCGCACGACATTCGATAGCGACCATCGCTACTAACGTGTGACCGTGTTGGTTAAGGCGTTCAAACATATACAACAGAATCATTAAAATAAACTAGGTTTGTACCTGCCTTTACTTTTTTTTATTCAGTAAATTATCGTCCCACTGCAAGGCACATGCCTCCCTACACTCCTTTCACTCATCTCGGTTTAAAGCCTTCTGCGGCCAATCCCTCCAATATAGGTCTGGTTCTTTACCTTCTTTAAAAAAACAAAATGACTCCTTGATGAATGATGAAAGAACATCATTGGGCCCAATGAAATAAGTTTTTTTTAATGTACAGCTAACTTTTTACACACTGGCAAAAATGGTCCTGAATATAAAATGGAGACGTGGCTACTTACAGATAAACATGGTAGACAGTCGTCAGTATTTTTACATAAGGGGAGGTACGGAACCCTTTAAAATATCTGTACTGGTCCTATCGGTGTCGAAGTAAAATAAATATCGCCAATAAATTATGAAAAGCGCGCACGCAAACAATTAATTGTGCAATGTCTGTAATAAGAAGGCGCCGAAATACATTTATTCTTGTTTGTCTACTATTTAATGTGATTCATGTTGTGTCAAAATATAAATTAAAAAATCGATCGTCGTTAGTCAACAGTCATGGAGTTATAATTAAGTTGCGCGATATAAAGTAGTCATTTCCGTCGTGAAATAAGATAAAGATAATTTAATCTTGAGAGTATATATTTTTAGCATTTGCTGTTACATTACGGAAGCTTACAGGCGCGGAGATAGGCGAAAGGTTTGGAAAGAGCAAGTGTAATAAATTACTTAAACATTTTAAAGTTTTATTCAAATTTATCCTGCAGATTAAAGACTAAGCGCAGATAGATAAATGATTTGGATAAAGCAATAGTAGTAGTAGTAGTGTAATTAATTATTTAAAGTTAGGTACCATAAAACTTGTAAAATACCAAACTCATTCGGTAAATAAAAAAAAAATCTTCTTTTCACAGATGTTGCCGGTGGACCAAATGAGTTGTATCATTAATAATTACAAAAAAAGACTTAAGAAATAATTTAAGGAAATTAGGAAAAGCAATACTAATGGTACGGTTTATAAAGAGCTGTCCACATTTATCACACTTTAGTGTTTCGATGTTCACGTCTTTGCAGACGTTCAAATATTTTGTTATGATTTGGGACTTACAAGCTAAAGTTTGTGACAGTATGTCAAACAAACCGTTGGCAACCGAATGAACTAATGGTAGCGCATTTTTTATTTGTCTCATAATACATTTATATATGTCGTAAAGTTTCAAGTCAATATATCTAAGACTTTGTTGGATCAATGGCTACCATAGTCGATGTTTCTTATGCTTCGTCACGTTCTCCTTCTAAGCACGTTATTAAAGATTTCGTACTTTTTAGTTTAATCAGTTATGTAACATAGTACCACTCAAAAAAAATATCCAAAAATCCAATTTCTGGAATTGTTTTCTATCGTATAGAAACTATTTTCAGTATACTTTGACACGATATAAAATTTCCAATGTAGTCATACCTACTGGTTTCTGACACTTACGCGAATATTAGAGATTGAAATAAAACTACTTTTTGCGGATCTAACGCGAATTATAAGAAAGTAACGCATTAAAATCCGTAAGAAGTAGTTTTATTTCAATTACAAGCTGAATCTATTAATGTTTCCACTGATAAAATATATCACGGTAAGTATGTTATGGAATATTGTAATATAGAAAATTTGTTTAGGTAAAAACATGTTCAACAATTTGATAAAAGCAATATAAAAGGGCAGAGCCTGTGAGGGCCTTTGTGATAATAATTGGTCTCTTTGGGGTAATAAAAAAACGCTCTTCCAGAGTAAATTTTTCACCGTATTATAATTATATATGTATATTCTACTCGTGCATAATCGTGGGAAAGTATTTGATGAATGCTTTGCCCTGCTGGGCTGTAAGTGCTTTCGAAATGACGGAGACATTCAGAGCGATTACTGTAACGAGCTATTCAAAGTTTGCAGCTTTCAGGAATACATTGATAAGTTGGCAAAGCTTTTAGGTGTTGTTAATTTATTGTTCAGGTTATTATATCCTCTAAACAACGTCGCCTCACCCTTACAATGGTTTACATTTAAAAAGAGAAAAGAAGGGAGGGAGGAGTTGGACGGCATTTCCACATTATCTTCTGACGAACAAAAATAGAGTCTTCCTTACAAAATTTAAATAAAATTCTCAGTATTATAATACTTTAATATTCTCCATGCGTTTACGCGACATAAAATAACAGGTAAGAAAACTCGTTTTATGACTTAATTAACTGGGCTTTTAGTATTACAGGAACTGCTGACAGATTTCAGAGTTGTTAAAAAGCAATTTGAATTATTAAAGTGAAGACATCCATCTCATCGAGACGGAGAAATAAGATATAAATCAGAAAATAAAATTCATTCAAGCATCTATCTACTTATAAAAGCTTTTCGCTTGTGACAGGTGACACAAGTTTTATTATATTTCAAAGCAAAGAGATTATAATATTACAGCCAACACATCCGGCGTGATCCGGACATTACGTGCCAAATAGAAAAATAATCTGTTTCTATTATAATTCTTAGGATTTAATATTTTTAGGTCAAAATACACTAATACCATGCAAATTTCATGTTGATTTTTAAGGTGTAGAAGGTGCGGATTAAGTACGCATCAGGGATATTATGAATATGAAATGGATCTGGATATATACGAATAAACAAATTCAGATACGGTTACGTATACGATATGATTTTGAATTATCCGATAGTTTCGGATAGTTTCAGTTAGGGATATTACATTTTACACAAATTGTAAAAAGAAAATACAAAATGTGTAATGATTTCTACGTTCCTCCATAAGAGTGCACCAAACAGGCGGCAGTACGTGAGGAATGGCGGATTGTTAAGTGTGCCACTACTTCTTAAGTGAAGCCACTCTACGACCACTCTGCCAAGAGTGTATCGACGAAGAAGTGATGATTTGACTTTATTCTTAGGTTATCATTTGGTACTACAATCACAGTAAAATACAAAACAAGCGCTTCACGTCATGTCTACACAATTCTTCATCTCTATGCAGGCACCAATGCGTCATTTAATCAGTAAAGTTTCTAATAATTCGAAATTATTTATGGAAACTTTAAACATAAAGGGGAGCACAATTAAATCAAATTATATAAATACAGTTTATGTAATCTTAATACTGTCAGCGAGTGTCGTAAACGGGGTGAATTTACTTGCAGAACTATAAAATGAATTCGATTCGAGTGCTTTTCATAATAAATATAGTATGAGCCTAATTTAAACGTATATTGGGTATAAAATTAAATAGAATTTCGTGAATTTAGCACTAGAGACGTCTAATAACTTTGGTCTGCAGACTTTGTCAAATATTGTACGATATAACATTTCGGGGAAATTCAAGAATTAAATTCTGAAATAATAGAAAACCTTAACAATGTTTTCAGAGCATTTGCGTTCTTCGCACAATTTATTTGTGGATTTTTAGAAAAAAAGCTGTTGCAAAGCAAGATTGCATTGTTAATTTGAACAGCAGACATCAGCAAGAGACAAAGACATTTCTTGAAACAAATAACAACAGTTTCATTAGCAAAGAAATGCGCGGTTACGAAAATTGGACGCCATTTTTCGGTGTAATGCTACGAATGATATCTATTTAACTTGTAGACTTGGAGTAATTGCAGTTACGATCACATCTTTTAGCTAAAAAGTTATTCAAGTATAAGATAAATTTCTAAGATTCATCTTATATATATATATGTACGTAACAAAATATGAAGTGATATAAAATCATGTAACATAATGAGCCTCCAATAATATGTTGTTTTTGTTAATACGGTAGTTAGTTTATATGTATATCATTTACGCATATATTTGATATGAAAGTAATAATTTAACAAATCAATTTTTCGGGGTGGTCCGAAAATAAAAGAAATGTATTCGTGCATCGAAATTATAAACATGACATTTTATTACAAACAGCCTTAATTGCTTTGGAAAATTGATGACGAATTGTGAGATTCCCGCTAACTAATTGGTACGTTAAAATGATTTTAAATGGTTACCACCGGCAATTTTTACGTTATTTACGAGACAAAAATTGTACTTGGCGAATTTATCGGCAATTACAAATCGTGGTCGGAGCCAGTCGGAGGCGTGTGGAGGGCGTGACGTCACAAGTGCCGGAGGGCTGCCGGCCTCCACCAGCCGATGACAGTATTATGTGACGTACATTACAAAATCTTTGTAGGTATGTAATATGTATGTACTTTTGTAGGATGTGGTGTTCCAAAAATTTGAATGGGTATAGGTTTATGATACTTTACTTTTAACTCTAGAGCTACAGTCCTTCAGAACACCTGGGTGACAAAATATATGGAAATGACACAAGCTTTTGACAAATCGGGCTGTCACTAATGTCATTTCCATACATTTTGTTTCTATTCGTTTGTCGATTCGAATGTCAAATTGCAAATTGTCTACAGGCCCTGGGTGCCTAGTCAAGTTGCAATTAAATTAACGTTCGGTTCGACGAACGAATTGAAACAAAATATAAAAATATGGGAATGACAAAGTTTCGACAAATCTGACGTTTACAAATGTCATTCCCATACATTTTGTTTCTATAGTTTTTCAATCCAAACGTTATATTGCAATTTGGTTAGGCCTGCAGGCTTGATAGATCAACTACTTATCTAACCATGTAATATTTAACTTTCTATAGAATTGTAGAGGCAAAAACTGAATTACATTTTATTTTATTTTTCGTGGCTATAAAAGGAACTTCCATTGGACTCTAAAGCTAATCTAACTCATAGACAACATTAGTTCCCAGACAAATCTTGTTCAAAAGATTTCGCACTTGCGTAGTGATCTTATTTAACGGACTGTAACGCCCCGTGTCGAGATCAAAGCATTTCAATAACATTTAAGTATAGTAATAACATTTGTAAGGGGTGATCCACGAAATCGCATCTCCGACTATAATAATAAAGCTAAATTTGACGCACGCGCGTGTGGAATTTAAAAATGAGATCGTACGTGAACAGTGGCAGTTTTATTAAATTTTGAAGCTCCAAACAGTGTGAACCGTAACGGGTCTTTATAGGATAGAATTCTAATAAATAATGTTGTTTTAGTTATTTGTTGTGGAAGAGACAGATTGTTTATAATATCAACATGTGGAGCATGTGGGGTTTGAGTGAAATTGAATATTTTCCTCACGCATAGATAGTCTGTGATACGGTCGTGTTGTTGTCACAAACTTAGATAACTGTCTTGTTTACTTCGAGGGAGTACTTAAAGAGTAGGTACATTTTCGCCAATAGTACTTTTAACTCTGCCTTATTATAAATGATTTGCTCGAAAAATCTACGTTTGACGTACTAACACATCCATTCACACCTATTTTATTGTTTATCTTCGAGAACCACTCTATCCTGAAAACAGTAGGATAAAAATCGGTGCAGTAGTTTTTGAGTTTATTGCGTACACACAGAGAGACGCGGCGGAGGACTTTGTTTTATAATACGTAGTGATCAATGGTATTATGTATAGTTAATATATCATTGGGTAGTGATCAACATTTCAGCCAACGCGAGTAATATCAACAGTGAAAAGCGCGCAATATCTCGACGGGACAGTTGCGCCGAGCTGTGACGGTTTACGAGGTGTGAAGTGCGAATCACCTCCGCGATTTATGTCCCACTTGATTTGTGACCGTGCAGCGCTCAATACAATCACCAAGTCAATCCGGTTATAAATCAGACGACGCAGGGTTAACTTATGTTTTCAAAATACATCTTTATGTTATGGTAAAGATGTTTCCGTGTCACTTTTGACATTATTATATAATCTGTGCATTTGGTCCAATATAGCTGTAATATTTGTTGGAAGAAAAATTAGGTTTGCTTTATTTATTTATTAATTTCATAACAATACGCTTAATCGGGTTTGATCTTGAGATTTATGTTTCCTTGTCAACTATCCTACTAGTTTTGGCTGGCACTGTAATTTTTTTCTGTATCGATGGTAAAGGAATGTACCTACCTGTGCCTTTATAAAATACATAGAAAAATGTTAAGTAAAATGGATATGAAAGAAAACAATTTCAATTAATAAAATTCAATTAAAAACACCATGGTCCTTTCTGAAATTGTTTTACATTTACCAGTTTAAATGCTTTCATCTCTGTTGGAATTGGTTTGATTATAATTTGAGATAGTGTGCTTTTTAAGGACTTTTCGTGACGTGCAAACAGACTGTGCATTAAGTAAAAGATAAAGAAACTAATTTGGGGACAGTCCACAAGTACCATATTCACTGACTTAAATTAATGAATCAGTTTTAAAATTCTGTGCAGTAGCAGGCAAGCGGAAGAGTGCGATTAATATCTGGGAGTGGCGAAACCATTTGTTTGGACGGTGCGCAGTGTTTACAGAAATGCAGCGCTGTGAATTGTTTACTCTTATAGATCATCATGATCATTATATTAGCCAAGAGAGAAGATCTAAAGAAACGTATAGAGGCATTCAAAATGTGTTGAAATACCGGCTTTGTTTTATTAACTGAACTTAGAAAGTCACCAATGTCGAGGTCTTAAGATGAACTGGCCAGAACCGCAAGCTCATGCAGACCGTCAAACAAAGAAACGTTTTTTGGCACGAGAGATATAACTTGTTGCAACTTATAATGATGGGCAAAGAAGAGGGGAAACGCGGTGTTGGCTGAAGAAAAAAATCCTGGTTGAAGAACATTCCTGAATGGACCGGAGTCATGAGTGCTGCTGAGCTGTTCCATCTCGCCAAAGATAGAGACTAATGTTGAGAATTTATGGCCTACCTTCAGTAATTGGTGAGGCATTCAAAGAAGAAGAAACTAAAAGGGGTACAATGTTGAACCAAGATCTTCCCCAACGACTTGGACAAGGATCTGTCACATACTACCTGACAGATATTTGTAGATCAGCAAAACTTTCATTGCTGTTTGTAGATCAGATAATTATTATTAGGTTTCACATTTAAATTACTTAGCAAATATTTTCATACAGATTTTGTTGCATTTTTGAATTTATCCTGTAGCTATCGGCTATCCAGAAGTGGTGAAAAAGGCTCTAACAGAATATTTATCATCATAGCCTTTTCGTATGTTGATGTTGGCTTACAGTCAACGAAAATCTTCACGGATTTTCTATTGAATCGTTGCTTCAAAGTTATTGTTGTTAAACATGTCTTTGTTGACGATAATTTTCATAATATACCAACATCATTATATTACGTTTCCGTTACGTGGAAGAAATGTGATTTATAATCATTTGCGTTGTTTTTCATAAAGCGGAACGTAAATAGAAAAACAACTTTTCAATGTGTAGGTATTTCGAAGGAAATTGATTCCGTTTCTCATCTAATAACGTCATAACTTTGATCATCAATTTGACTACTTTAGTTATAAATTAAGTATGAATTTTGTACATATGTAATTACATTAGGTATAAAAATACAAAACGGTGCGGTTACGCGAGTAACTCTTTCTGTAAGATTAGATAATAGATTTCCTTACTTTTAACTGGCTACAGCTGACTAGACTTTTAATTCCAATTTTTAGCTGCTATTTATAAGTTAGCCAAAAGAGTGCTGTACCTATCACTTTTGGAAATATAACCAATTCCACAATACAAACAACAATACAATTCAATTACTTTATTCATTTTGTATGTATAAGTATTTTTTTAATCATTTTCCATAATTCAGTCGGAAGCCCAAAACGCCTGACAAGAAATTTTTGAATACGTGATTGCCCAGAATTTGGGCTGTGGGGTCCGACTGATACTACGTGTAAAATACAGTTTTTTTGCCGCATCTGGTTAGAAGCCTAAACAAGAAGAAGTTTGGAAGCCGTTCCCAACATAGTTGGGAAAAGGGTAGAAGGATTATAACGATGAAACCGTCCGTAGAGAAGAGAAGAGGTATTACATACAACCTCCTTTCCAAATATCTTGAAGGTATTATTTTGTTTGTGGGAATTTATTGTCCGAAAAGCATGACACCATATATTAGGGGAGAATTAAATGTCCTGGGTATAAAATATAGCCTACCTATGCATCCTTATCGTAACTCACTTAAGGGTTATTTTACAATGTAAACGAAAACAATTAATCTTATTGGCACACACGCTCGACACATTGTGTGTACGTTTTCGTATTTATTACTATCTTGTGTTTTGCATCTGCAGTGTTGTTTGACGTCTTTAGGTCTTCACCAATATTATGTTACAAGAATTAATTCATGTAACATAATAAAATGGTTAGAAAGACTGAATCCTGAATAACGACCAAATTAAATCGATAGAATCAGAAATGAAGAAAAGAACAAAAGTTGTACATAGCAAGCTTAAAAAGATTCTCGAGTACAGAAATCGTACAAATGCAGCCTACAGCTTCCAATGATATTGACAGTTGACCTGGTATTAGTCGCTGGGGATGTAGGGTTCATATACCAGGTCGACGTGAAAATCTAAGCTCCCCCATAGATTTCCACAAGAACCCTTTTCTGTAGTGGATTTTTCTGGCTGGCATGATGATGATGGACCAACTTAGCATGATTTTGGCTACCAGCGAGTAGTTGGCACAGGCCTAGTGAGGGAGACAAAGTACCTTTGTTACACATTACGCCACTTTAAAATCGTTACTTTATTTGTAATCCTAACAAAAAAATAAAATGCACAGTTAGAAACGGTTTCAGACGGTTTATTGAAGTAAAAGAAAATTGTGGAAATCCAGCCTTTGGAGCTTCATGAATTATATCCCTAACACAATAAAATAAATTCAAATAGGACTTATTATTGTTTTTAATTACCACCATCCATTAGGGTAAGAGACCATCATGAAAAAAATTACATTATTCCGAATTTAAACAATCCTGTCACATATTTTATTTTTCACAGAAAAGTTCTGCTGAGTTTTTTTTATATGATTTTTTTGGTAGGATTTATATTTTCGCTGACTCTGTTCTTATCGATACGGCCGTATGTTGTGTGAACGTTGATTATAACACAAATAGCTATCGCGGTGTCGCATCACGACGTGGGACGTGTTCGCGCGGAAAGATTGATGGCACGTAATGAAGCGAAACGCCGGTGTCAAAAGTTCAAAACCGTGTAAAGCGGGCGTCATAGTCGTCGGACCACAGACTAACTTTGAACAGTCTAATGACGATACTTTACACGATGTCCTTCAGTGACAAGAAAAACTTTTAGGCTTTTATAAATACATTATACTCGTAAAACTACCTCGTTGAATGGTGGTCTTAAACGCGACAGAGGTCCTCGGTTCGATTTCCGGGTCAAGCAAAGTTTTTCTATGAAATTCTCAGCAGTAGCTCGGAGTTTGGATACGTGCCCCGCTAATGGCAATGTGGTGGCCCCCTATTATCTGGGACCCTTACTTAACGGTGAACTGTGGGTGTACGTACATTAGTAGCTACGCCTCTGAATAACTTCCCGAAGGACGGTGTTAGTAATATAATAATAATAATAATAAATTTATTGATCCATTGTTACAGTTTTGGTCTTAAAGATAGTTTTACATGGAATTTCTGTTTGTAACTAAAAAACATTTACAATGATCGAGACGGTGGACCCCAAACTAGGCAGAGCCTGTCTCTTGGGGACCGGATGTGGTGATACAATATATTTTTGTCTTACAATTGGTGCAAGTTACTGCATAAAAATGATATGAAATTGAATAAACTTTGTAACAAACTTGAATCAATATAACTAAACTAAAATATGTATATGTAATATGTATTAAACTCGTTTGTTTGTTCTGCTACTTTAATTAGGTATAAACATCGCTTTCACCTGGGTTGTCGGCAAGCTCTGGCCAGCTCATTCAAACATAAGTTATTTGTTTTAAAACGTAGGCACACTGATAGCTTGCAAGAAATTATTTATTAAAATATGACTAGGATTATTTTTTTAAACGTTGCTCTATAAGAGGTTTTTGATTCAAGAAGCGAATGCGAAGTACCTAATTGGAGTCCGAGATAAGTTAAATCTACGGCTATTTACTTATACTGTGACTACATGTAACGCGTTACAGTACGAATATGTTCCGCTAAAATGAGGATGCGGCAGAATGTCCCTACCGGCCAATAACGACGTGACGTATATCGTTAAAAAGCTCTTTTCATTACTGTCATTTATTACTATGGTCAGTTGCCCATAGATTTAATTCACTATATTACCCTATAAAACTGTTTTAACTATGTTAGCACATTATTCCTTAGCGGCCGAATGTTTGGACGTACAGTGGCACAAGACGAGTGTACTACCTCACACGGCAAAAGAATCATCACCATTAATAATGAGAAGATAACCTTAATAGTGTATAAGTATTTCTTAATTAAAATAATTATTGAAATAAAACTACTTTTTTACACGACTTGCCAAAATAGATCCTTCAGCCACCCAGTGCTAGTGTGGTGCCTAAAAATCAAATAATACAAATAGAACAAAAAAAGAAGAGAGATAGGGCACAGCAATTTTTCGCTCAAATCTGGAGTGAAAAATCTAGAGAAGTACCTCCACCTTACAGAAAACTGCAGCCAAATAACACACTTTACTGTGTGTTGTTTTCCTGCAGTGAGTAAGGTTGCCAGAGCTCCTTCTAAGGATGCGCTGCGCTGGCAACAAGAGGAACCTGTGTCGGGGCGCAGTGAAGTTTTTGCAGGGTCGGCAACGCGTGAGTGGCGCTTCGGTGTTGTAAACGTCCATAGTGTGCATCAAACGGGCCGTATGCTTGTTTGCCACCCTTGTGGTATAAAAAAAACAGGATATCTGCACTTACTGTGCCCCAAGTGTAGTGTTGTAGATGTACAACTGTACCTTTGAGGATTTAATCATCGCAACAGATGCCACATTAACGTGGCCAGCTACTGGGCTTAAACCATATAAATATACAATTAGCTTTATCATTGATATGAAAAGAAGTATTCATAAAATATCTATCAAGATGAATGTTTATGGCTAGCTGATGGGATCTTCGCAGATTTATGTCTAAAAATAATGTGTTTGGTGTTCATTATTAGATGTTAACGATATTGATTACATTACGCCCGAAAGTAGATCTTATCAAACTGTAATTTATTAAGACGAAAAGGCTTTTTCGCCTGTTCGTGAAGGACCTAGACGAACTCAAGCGAAAGCTTTTAGATTATAAAATAAAATTAAGCTATGTTAAATATGCTTCGAGTGTCATCTAGAAGAGGGTAGCTCGTGGCTATTACAATCCATCTTCACGCCAGCGCATCCATGTCAAGGATCGTTTATGATTTATTTCGCTTGTGAAATTTATTATTTATATTTGTGATTATCCTCGGTGGCCATATTTGTATAAGATTACTGCTGATGCGGGATGATTAATCGATTTGTCATCACTGAGGTTTCTCGAGGGTATGCCTTAATTGATTTTAATTTCAGTTTATGTCATAACACGTCTTAATTATTTTCCTTATCGACTTAACAACATCAAAATGAAAACTTTTTACTCATTAACAATTTAAATTGACTTAACAGATATTATTTTAACAGTTGTTTTAATTATAAAGTTACGTTTGCGGTACTTTATTGATTTAAACTGTGTTCTTTTGACCCTTAAAATCAATTAAAAAAATGATAATGAGCACTGCGTGCGCATGCGTAAAGTAAAATATCTTACCTGAAAACCTAAGTACTATAAATTATTTATTGCCTGCTTATGACATTTACTCAATGGCCTCTCATACTAAGGGGTTGTTTCACAGCTTTCGAGTTTCCGTTAAATTAATTAACAGATAAAAATTTTATCCATTTTTTAATTTATTCTGCGGTTAGCAACTATCCAGAGTTGGTGAAACATGCCCTTAATCATCAATTAGCGATGTTAATTATGATGGTAGGTAGTGTATTATGTACTAAAGGAAATCTTCTTACAAAATAGATGGACACAATACAACAAACAGAGCAGTTAAAGATAAAATGGCTCAAGCACGTGTCTTAGCCACTTGGTAGCTTCGGCAAGAGGGTCTAATGGCCCATTTCTATCGTGAATCGCTATCTGATGGACAACATTTCTTTTTTATTTGTTCGCCATAAACTGACAGCTACTCCGCGTGATAATTTGTGCTGCTCAGACAAACCTTAGTTACGAGGGCGCCGGGAACCATAAACTCAATCTGAAAATGAGCTGTTGGTTTTAGTGGCGAACACTTAATTTTAGTGACGTTTAACTTGATCGTATCCTAAAATCTGTGAATGGGAAATGTTGAACTGTTACATTTAATGTAAGTACCTTATAAGTTAAAATTAAGGATTTCCATGACCTTTGGATGTAGATTTTCGTTATATCAAATTGTCGTTTTTATAAAAAAAACTTTTGTTTGTTAAAGATAATCCATTGTCTAGTTCCCTGTGTAAAAATACGTCCCAAAAGTATTTATATTTATTTATAAATTTATTATATTTATTTCTTTCTATTTGGTAGATAGGTAATAAGCTATAATCATTTTTAATGCCTCATAATATAAGTATTTCTTATCAAATCATCATACCTTTAAGGGTCCGATTTACAGCACGATATGATGATGTGGACCTTTGTCGAATTTATCAGGGTAACACAGAGAAAATATGGGTTCAATCATGATGAATTTAGCTTTATTCTTTAGCGATAACAAATATGAGTACAATTAGTAGCCCTGAACAAGGCTCTACTTTTTATACTAACTGCCTAAAATGAATTTATTAGATAAACTTAGTTTTAAAATTAATATTGTTTGGATCTGAACTTTTATTTTTAAGAAGATTATAATGTCTGTAAATTTACTTATTACTTTCTACAAATGAATCCTGGTGATAATTTATCGATATATTAAAGTCAATAAATGACATGCAAAGGTTAACGCAAAAAGGGAGTAGCTGTTACCATATTTTGAGTACATACCTGTATGTGCATTTACTTTCGAAAACCTTTCTTAATTGTAGAGCGAGCAGTATCATGCGAATGAAGTGTGCAGCCTGTCACGTTCGTTACAGATTTTATTTTTATAGCACCCAGTATAAGTTGACCCGCGGGAATCTACGTCACTTAGTACGAAAGTACTGCGTTTGATGTATTTTACTCTTTATCTTTGGAAGTAGTGCCGCTATGAGCAGCCAAGTGAAACTGGTCACTGTATTTACCCTGTTGCCCTCTCGTTGCGTGTTTAATCCGTCTGACAAGTAGTCAAAGTCCATTAAGACGTTATCGTCTTGTTATCTGTAGTATTCGAGCACACCTCAATGCTTTTAATGTTACGGTTATTTTTTTTATTCTTCAGTTTTAATTCGGACAGCTGTTAGATATAGTTTTTTACACTGCTCGCTTAATAGACTGATTGATTGACCTGTTACTTGATCAGTGATAACGTAGTTGTACTAAACTGTAAACATGACTTTCGATTAAGCGCAGCCGTATTCTGTATACTTACCTAGTTTCTTTGTGTAACAAAATAGGTTAGACTAAAGTTGTTTGGTCTCTCTAGCATCAAAGTGTTAGGTGTGCTATACAAATTCAATACTAACATTATTTTCGTAGCAATAAGACAGAAAATTGTCTGCGTCTACTCTAAAAATTAAAACTTACTATACCTACTTATTAGTCATTATACGGATTATAACTATTGTATACATTATTCTTTACGCTGTAACAATTGGACGGGCAGCTGATATTTTTAATACCTACAGTACCTATCCTGAATCTTTTATGGCGCACTAAAGTCAATGCAGGAAAAGTCGCGGGCAAAAGTATTTTTTAATAAATTCAACACCAGTAGGTAATCTACAATTTTAAGTCTTTCCTTTCCTTCTCCTTTATAAATACCCTGCCCACTTCAGTGACCGCAATTGCCTAAATCTACTTATAAAATGAAATATTTATATTATCGCTAATCTGTTCCTTCAACCGTAAGCATAAGTTTCCTGTACTAATAATCTTTATTCCTTTAAGAAGTTTATTTCCTCGGATATGATTCCTTTTGTTAAGGTTCTGCGAAGCGAAGTAAAATAATGAAGAGAGTCAGGATATATACTCATAATCTTATTTCTGTGCAACTTTTCTTATTAGAAGTTTGTTTGGAAATCGAGGGATGCAGTTGGAGGTGCAATCCCCCGATTTCACCGTCGGATGCTCTCTTGCATTGCTATTTTATTTGTAGCAAGTTGTTTCACTGAGCTGCAACTCGCTTCAAGTTTCAAAGCGTTGCCTCACCAGGGTCGGTACACTCTATTAACACGGAACTAGATTTAGCCTTTGTGCCCATTTGATTTGGGGACATTTCTCTCTTTCATACTCTGTCAGTTTAAAATATCCATTTGCTCCACTATTCATGTACGCGACGATACGCCAAGTTATAGGTACAGTTTCACTACAAAAATCACCCTTATTGCGGTGAAGTACGGGCTGCCAAAAGGGAAAAACTTAAAAATACAAATATTTTTTTGTTGGTTAAAATTTAAACAAGTCACACACACGGCAGATGCAGCAGAGAGTAAAATCTCTAGGTATTTAAAAAATATTTATTTTAATTTTCTTATCATTTCAATACCTAATCTGTCTGTACGCATTGCAGTCAGAAAACACGCATTGCGTCAGCTTACTTACTGTGAATTAATCTACAATTGTTTTAAGGCAAACTTGAAAACGACCGACCCCAATAAGGTCGGGAAATGTATTGATGTGACGAAACAAACAATTAATGAACTTTACTTTGTCGGTAGAAAGCTTATTGTTGCAAATTCAAACTCGGCTGAAAATTTGAAAACCAAATAAATCTGAAATTGAACCTTGGATCTCACGGTGCCCGCAACCACCAGACCAATGAGAAAGCCTGTCAGTCAGTCGGCAGGTATTAGTATGATATTTTAATACTTATCATTACTGAAACTGGCATTGATGTGCGAAGTAACTTTTATCTTTGACAGTCGATCTGTTATGCTTTTTATATACAAACATCCATTTAAAGATTATTAGTTTAATTTTAATATCATTTTAATATCAACTAATTTTCAGCAACGGGATGCATAATGGGCATAATGCTGCATAAGGCTATAAGCCTTATTTTTTGTTTCTAAGCCTTATAATAATCAGCTGTATAAAATAACATGATTTCAAAAAAACGGATGCTGGATTGGATTAGAACTCGGCATCTATAACTTGGCAGTCCCATATCACTTGGCTATAAATGCTTAGTTTCAATAGTTTACATAAAAACACGTATCGTCAATAAAATATATTTTTTACTTCACCTCTCTTCAGAATTTTATTTATTAAATTGATTCCATAAAACCGATACAAATTGAAAGAACACTTGAATCTTTTTATGTTTTTGTCCGAGCTTACATTTATTATTCACGGTCTACATGATCAGATTCTAGAAGTCCCTTTTATTTGTGTAAGTTTTTTTCAAGCTTGACGTCACTTGATAAATCGTAGGGCTGTGCCGTGATTATAAATCTCTTAGAATTTCCTTAGAACTTATTTGTATAGATCATGTTTTTGTATCTTCTGGCTGTCTTACGTTTAGGTACATACATTATACCTACCTACTACCATAGGCTGATAGTGTCATACCTACTTGAGACTGAAACTTAAAATTTTGAAAGTTTATTTTATTTTGTAATCAGATGATAAAAATGAGATAAAAACAGGGACGTCTTGAATGCCATTTTAAATAATCACATATTATTAATATTGCTTACAAGCTGATACTTATCTTGCAACCACAATTTGGCCACACAAGTAGGTACATACACTAGATAAATTGCGATAATATTCATGGGAATTGGACGGGTAATTATTTGTATTTGACATTCGTCTTATCTCGTAAACAAGTTTTTAAAACTGGACCTAAATTAGGACAACCCTGAATATCTCGTTTTTCGGAATCAGGTCTCAAAAACAGAAATGCGAGTTTGTTGGCTTGGTACTATTCTTTTTATATTTTGTGTAAGCTTGAACTATAAATTATAGCATAAAAAACATTAAAATTGTTCTTGATGGTTCGTCTCAATTAAAAAAAGAGTCATGCTGTCATGCAACTAAATGATATTTGATAAGTAGGTACATACCTACCTGTTTATGGTTTATGTACACATACCTATTTACGGCCGCAATTAATTACCTACTTATCTCTCGATTGTTTTTCCTAAATTTGACTTTTGAATGCATGAAATTTTACGCAGGAGTTTCTTACAAATACACAATGTAGGTGAGATACAAGACTGGGAAATTTATACGGGATGGGAAAAACGAGACCATGATCATGAAATAAAACCTTTGATCTTTGGACCTTCGAAAATGAGAACAAATGATAAGGGACGACAACGAACCCCTAAAGTGGCTTTACAGTTCGAATATCAAACTCTCAAACCCTCTTTAGCAGTTCAGGAAAATTCGGCAACAGTGCCATTAGGCTGAACTAAACGCATAACAAATATCTTTTACGGTGTCCTTTAACGGGGGGAATGGCGGGATAAAGTGATAGTTCGGAGGGGAGTTCATCGAACTTGTAATTCTGCCCGCGGCATTTTATTATCACGGCTAATAAAGTTTCAATGATAACGGTTGGTTAAGGAATCAATTCTGCAATGATTTACAGCTGTTATTCAATAGTGGCACAGTTTTTTAGTGTTTATTTGAAGTAGATGCATTGTAAGAAACATCAATCGGTACTAAGAATTTGTTGACACTTTCTAATAATTATCTGAGTTCATTGACTGCAGTTGGCTAAAATAGTTTCTCTGTTGTATTACTTGATTTTTAATTACAAAAACTAGAATTGACTGATTCTAATGGAATCAATTCATAATTTATTATAATTTCGTATATTCAAATTAAATAGAATTATTAAGGATATTACATAAGTGTAAAAACTACATGTCGGAGAACTGCGGTTGATCTCGTGGACCTCTCTGCCTGCTCTAAAAATTATTGATAAATTTCATAAAAGAGGGCTTTACCGAGGAGTATGCAATACTTTATATTTTTTAGGGATCCAAATGGTGCCAACGGAAACGTATTACTAAACCTCCGCTGTCCGTCCTTCTGTCTATTAACGGGCCATAACTATGGTTCTTATAAACGAGGCTCATGAACCGTAATTGGTAGAGAGTTAACATTTTTAGTTTCTATTTCTATTGCAACGTATAACGACAAATACTTGGGTAATTAAAATGGTACGGAACCCGTGCGCGTCCGTGGGGTTGCGTGTCCGACTCGCACTTGACCGGTTTTTATCTTATTTACATAAACATGGGGCATACATAATTTCACGCACGTTTTTTTTTTTCTTTTGTTTTGGGTCACAAAAATATTACACAGTGAATATCGTGTACTCGTATATTAGGTTTATTATTATCTGTGTTTACGATCGGAAAGATTGTGACAATATTACCCTTCATGAAGTTACCGATGTTATTAGCTGTTTATAGTACCCACGCTGAGAGTAATGTCTTGTTAAAAGGCAATTAATATTTTCACCACGGAGTATTTATTACCTATTATTTTAACTACTACTACTACTACTAACTACATTCTAGCAAAGTGATATTGGGTTATCTCTATGAAATTCTTAATAACAGCTCAGTCTGGATCAGCATCACATCATATTAAGTACATGGGATCTAAACATACCGGGTAATGTTGGGTGTACATTAATACACCTCTGCCTAACCCTTCGGGGAATACAGGCGTGATGGTATGTTGTAATATGGAATATATTGCAAGTTTTTTGGAAGGGTTGTTCGCTGTTGAGACCGTTGGACAAAGCCTCCTAATGTTTCTTTCTTCTAATAGTGTACTTTGAATAGTGGAATTATTGGGGTTAATGTTAATGTTCTATCAAGTAGGCGTGAACTAAATGAGCCCCAACGAGTGGCATTTATCCAAAATCCGTTGTGATTTAGGATAAATTGGCTAAACTTTTTACATCTGAACAAACTATAAGATCATTTTGAGCCGATAGAAAAAGTTGGTAGGCCATGAAATATTTACAGAAAATTTCAAAAAAATGATATACCTAGTCGAAATACCATTCCGATGTGCAAAATGTGCGTTGGCCGGGAATCGAACCCGGATCAACTGCTTGGAAGGCAACTATGCTGACCATTACACCACCAACGCAGCTGATAAAATATTTAATTTACTGAATCAGTTGCTTAGATCTTTGTTTACATGTACCTAATTCCGTGAAGTTATAATACGTACCTACTTTCATTTTGTAATTATATCGTTGCCATTACCATTACCATTTTATGCAATACAACACTAATCATAGAGTTCAAATTACAGCACGCAGTACACAGTAAATAATGCGCTTCTACATAAAATACTATTTTCTGTCTTTTGTCCAGTAATCGAAATCATGATTATTTTTTCGCGGATTCGTTATTTAACTAGCAAATGTTTTTTGTTTTGTTATATTATTTGTAACAGTCAATATTCATATTTCCTCTTCTTGAATCAAAATAAGGTTATTTAGATTAGATTAGAAAATTTTAAGTACCTACTTAATAATCTTAAGGTAGATATATTATTTAAATTACAGTAATTACACCAAAGAACACGTATTTTTATAAACAACATTTACCTCCAATCAATGTTCACCTGCATTATCTGACGGGTTTACTGATTATATTTTTTATTGTAAATAAAGGCGCCAATTAATTCTGCGCACCTGTCTCCGACCTCATTGGAGAAATGAGTTTATCAGTTCATTTGTATTCATGTTCGGAACCTCCCTACATACTTACTTACTTAATTTTAATTACGGCCGGCCATCGAACATTTCAAGATGTTATTAATTTATATTTTAAGAAATAAATGCTATTTATCAAGGACTTTAGCTACAATTATCTGCTTTCACTGCGTGCTTGAAATTTTAATTATAAAACATTTCATAAACTTGGGTTTAAATTCGATATATTGTGATGAGAGCTGATGAAAACATGTTGACAACAGGTATGTATTTTTTGTATAATTTGTTAGAGATCTAAAATAAATAAATAATTATCCTGACCAACTGTTTGTTCAACGGTGAATTTACTCCCCCATAAAAAGTGGAAACAGGTCTAAATCAACTGCAGAAATTACCTACAAATTACACTTATAAAATGTATGTTTAAGTATGTGAAAAATTCAAGTAGACAGTAGCTTATATAATAGTACTTAGTCTTTTGTAGCTAGGTATTTATTTTTTAAAGATTGACCGATTGTTAGTTCAGCTTTGTTTTGTTATTCAATTTTTCTCAGAAGTCAAATAATGTTGATGTTCAAATCATCTATGTGTATTATATTTATATATTGCATTTCAAGTAAAGGTTTGAAAGAAACGGAGGTAAGTATAATAGTTTTCCCCACATTCATTTTCAGTATCTAATAATATTAGTGTTGATTCTCAAACCAACAAATAAATAACATCTTTGTGACTTTATCAAATAAACTTTCAGTAGACGAGGAATGTGGGCGTTGAAATGAAATATCATAATTTGTTATTAAAGTTTAACAGTTGCTGTTCAGTATTTACTCAAGAGGAATCTGATATTGCTGTAACGAAAATAAGTGGGATTAATTATTGGTCCTTATGAAGAAACTGTAAAGTTTCCAGACAGGACCACCCACGCGCGAATATCAGGCTTCTTCCGATTCACTCAAGGGTATTTAGACGATCATTTTGCCGACTACTTCACAGCAGGTCATGTAGCTTTCGCCATCAAGTGTTATGGCTATATTTAGAAGGATGGACCGAATAAGTATTAGTTTTCAGCAAGTTCTATCTTTGAATACTTATTCGGCCCATCACTAATAACATTTTAGCGGGAAGTCAACCAACTACCAAGTACTTAATAAAGTAACATTTTTATTTTACTTTATTACTCTCTGGTTGTCATTTAACGTAGGTATAATTAAATTCTAATTGGATATTTGTTAAAGATTTAAAATTATTATAAAATATACTTTTATCATTAATCAGCTTCACAGTTATTTAGGACTTTAGGATCTATTTGCATTATTTTACAGAATAATTAATTCGAATTTACAGTTTACTATTAAGTTTCGACCTTATATTACTATTATTACTATTCTATGACCTAATTAGTTCATAAATCAAAGTATATTAGATATATCAACAAACTATATACGACTGTAGGGAGCAAAATAATAACAAAAGCAATGTGTTTCCTTCAATAAACCCATTTTCAACGACCGACCGTACACCTTTTTTATTACATTTCCCAAAAAAGGTTTTTATGCATTTTATACACAAGTTTCGATCCCTGCGAGTCTGTGACTAGCTTCCAATTATTTGTTTGCTGTTACTATTTTTCTTTCAGTCAGTTATAATTTTGTTCCTGCAGCTTTGTCATTTGAATCTGTTGTTGCCTTTGTTTTGTATTGGCGATAGCGGATATTGTTTTGTTCCATTTTCCATGCTGAACAACAATGTGCGACCTGTTAAAAAAAACAAGTGAACCTTGTTGGCTTTGAAAACTGCTTTGAGGATTTATATTCGATAGTATAAACGTAATCGGGCCTGCGATGTTAAGATAGATAGAATATTCTTTATTGCACATCAAAACTAATGTAACGAATAATCAGTTTAATTTTATCAGTTTTTAAATATTTAAAACCGTTTATTCTGAAATCAAATGTAAAGGTTTCTGCAACAGCAAGTCTGCGTCTTGAAGGGTAAAATAACATAATTATAACGTCTTTTTGTAGTTGTAACCTCTGAAAAACCCAATAACATTTTACTCGACCTGAGGGGCAAACCCAAGACCTTACGTAGCACATAGTAGTAGTTTTAACTTTGGCAAAATCTTAGAAAAAAAGCTGTGAATGGTATGGTAATCTTAGGAATTAATCTGAAGTGATACTTGCATGTTTAAGGGTTCTCTTGCCTACTTACCACTGTTATTATCGTGTAGGCAGAGAATAGAAAGGGAAGATTAAAAGTACCATTACAATTAATATAATATGTATTGTAGATACCATTATTGTAATGTTATGGAACACGTTGTGTGGGTCGTAATAGTTATAATATTCGCCTTTGAGCCGTTTCCACCGCACAATGGCTAACACATGCTGGTTTATTGTCATTCATTGCTAACAATGCAGTAATGGTCTGTTTATGGTAATAGGCCATGCTGTTATGTTCCACGCTACAACGACAAGGTTGCAAGATGTTCTGTTGAATGAACCAAGCAATTGAATAGATGAAGTTTCCGTCTACGTATCCAATAGAGGTTTTAAAAGGTTAAATTTAATAGGTTACCTATTACATATCTTCGTTAACAGGTTGACATTGTGTAATACAAATAAATTATATGAATGTGAAATAAAATTTGATTTCCTTTCGATAAAATTATTTACGAGTATCTATTCATTTATGGCAGTAAAACTTTACTTGATGCGTAGGTACCGACATCTAGTTATGAATACTTAATCAATATTTATAATTAAAATATTAGGTTATTAGCTAACTTAAATACTTATACTTTGATAATTTATACCTTCTTATCAAGTCTGTGAAGTTTTTTTTAAGTTTGCCAAAGAATGAAAACCTGCCGATACTTATCTATTTTTTTAAGAAAAACAAAGTAAAGATTAGTTTTTAGAAATTAATTTTGTTTGGAATGAAATAAATTATTATTATTTAGTCGCTAGCAATGCTTACACTAAGCCGATTTTAACAAAATTCAGAATATTTCTGTTCATTTATATAGAAATTTACTCACCAGGTGTCCTATAACAATAAAGTGTGGAACAATAAAGTATGCGATACACTATCTCCAGGGAGCTACCTCGTAAAGAAACGCCGAATTGAGCTCGATATCACGAAATTGTAATGTTACGTCATACGCAAATGGGACGACAAAAAGAACAATGTCGCGACTCGCGAGTGGTTTAAAGTACGAACTTTAAAAATTATGTTAGAGATGTAACGAAAAAGGAATTCGGTGTCAATGGTCGTGTAGCTATTTTGCAAGGTATGCTCATTCATAAGTTTGGAGGATTGTGATCTTACTGTATTGTGAAGCAGGTAAGTAGTCTTTTTTGGTGTGAACTCTGCCAAACCACACCGTGCGGGTCGGGTCCGTTCTCATTCTTAGAGGAGACCCGTGCCCAGTGGGCAGATAATGGGTTGACGATGAGGATGCCACTTTCTTATGTTTGCACATATCAAATAGTGTAAACAATTTTAAATCAATGTGATCGAGTGTGTTACTATCTTCCATTAAGTTAAGCTTATACTCGCGCAGCGGCTCTACATTGTGATGGTTGGTCACTTTAATTGTGACCTAGCAGGCTACACTGACAGTGACGGTTAATATAATTATCATCATTTTCTTCATCAACAATTCGAGCCATTGCTGGGCGCGGGTTTCCTCTCAGAATGAGAGGGCTTATAGTTCACCACGCCGTTCTAGTTATAAATATTAAAATCTCTATTGTAAAATGGTCAATCCGATATGTTGCTGTTGGTTGTCGGATGTTAAGCTTCTTTGCTTACACATCCCTAGTTGAAAGAAGCGCATATTATAAGATATCCAAACGGCTCGTTATCTTGCTGACGGTACAAAAAACTCGGAAAAATGTATTAAAAACGCGGAGGGCGCGGTCGTCGCCCCACGTCGCCCGCCTCGCTTATTTGATAAATAACCGCCTAAACAATAAATCACCGTGCGAAAGGCTAGAGGGTTGCTGTTTTTTAGCATGAAGTAACAAATGGAGAGTCCATGCGCATATTTAGTGAAAAAGTGCAGTCGCAGTCACGTGGATACGAAACAGTTTTCAATATAAGATCGACACCATAATCTGGAGTCGGTCCCTAAAATGTAGGTATAGGACATGCATGTTAAATTACTTATTTTTCGAATATGACTGTTAAACGACCGCAGAAGCTGTCAGCATGTGACGTGAATCACAGCTGCCCTTAGCACTCCATTTCTTCTTCCTCCGTGACTATAACCCATATTAGAATGTATCTCGGTTCGAGTGACCAACTAGGAGCATCGCGACAGGAAACCTTAACGCTAGTTTTTCCGACTTTTTATAGCTTTTTGTTCCCCTGTTTACGTTTTTCAGTTCGTTTATAACTACAAATGTCGGACAAGACAAGCAGAACAAACATTGGGGTTATATTTATCTACATTTATATTAATGGCTTTTTCTCAAGTTTATCAAATAGTTTGACCTCTTTTATTTTAAGACGTGACGTAGGAAGTGAGTAAGATTTGTTTGTATAGTCTTTACTGGTCTATCTACCCGCTAGTTAACACTCCACAAAGAAATCTGTCTACTTATATCCTGACTTACCGAGTACCTAGTTAGGCGCAAATAGGTCAATATATTGTGAACCTGTGAGTGCGTCTTTCTTTATTACTGTATCAGTGATATTACTTATGTGGTTTCTCTGAGAAGAAACAGAGAGAAAGAAGAGACCTGTGCTTTGCAGCTGTGGGACTAGAAGTTGTTGTTTTTAATTTATAGGTTATTTAAATTAATATTATGACGAAGCAAGAAAAAAACTATGCATGTGTGTGTTGTAAAGTGTGTAGATATTGTTTCTGTGAGGAAGTAGAGTTGAAAACAGGCTAATATGTAGGATTACCATAGATACAGATATCGTTTTTCTTTGAACACGTTATTTACTTGCAAATATTGTTGTTTGGTTGCTAAATCGTATAAAAAAATAACATCCTCCGACAATTTCAGGCTATGGTGACCTATAATATTCATCCTTATTACAATCTACGTGAGGTTTATTTATGTGTTGTTTAGTCTAGGAAGTTTGCTGAAATCACAATCTAATGAAAACGTATGTGAATGATGGCGGTAGTTAATGATACTTTTGATTAACGCCGCTACTGATAACTCAAGATAGTAGCTATTCTATGACATGTGTACGTAGTAATAAAGATTACATTGTTTTCGAATGTAACGCAAACATTATTAATATTAAAGACTAGCTTTCCGCCAGCGGCTTCACCCGCGTGGTCTTGTTATTTTTCCCCAACTTTTGCAACATTTTTTATTACTACTCCGCTCCTATTAGTCGTAGCGTGATGATATATAGCCTTCCCCGATAAATGGGCTATCTAACAATGAAAGAATTTTTCAAATCAGTCCAGTAGTTTCGGAGCCTATTCAATACAAACAAACAAACAAACAATCAAATATTTCCTCTTTTTATAATATTAGTATAGATTGAATACTTAGAAAAAGCTTGAAGATACAAAATAACAAAGCATTCATTGGGTTATGTAAGTTTATGACATCCTTACTAATATTTTTACTAAAATTATAAATGCGAAAGTAACTTTGTCTGTCGGTCTTTCTCGCTTTCACGCCAAAACTACGAAACCGATTTAAATGAAATTTGGTAAGTACACATATAGTCGGGAACCTGAGAAAGGACAGAGGCTACAAGGGCTGTAAAGAGTTGAAATAGAGGATGAAAGTTATTAGAAAAACCTAGACCACGCGGGGGAAGCCGCTGGCGGTAAGCTAGTTTAGATTATAAATAAACTAGCTGATTCCCGCAACTTCGCTCGCGTTTGAACTCCGTTACACCATTTTTTTTAAGTTATTCTGTTATTCGAGGTGGAGACAAATCCAACAAATCAAAAACCGTGAATTTTCGTCCAGCACTTCTCGAGCTATAAGTGTTGTAACAAACCCGACTTTGTTTTATATATTAGATATTTTAAGACGTTTTTACACAGCACCGTCTAGTATCTACTACACAATGGATGCATACCTAACAGTTATAAAGGTACCTTTTTTTAAAACACACTTAAAATCAGTATAAGAAACAACTTGACAAGCACAAACACTTTAAGTTCCATTACATAAATAATTGTGCCCTAAGGGAATCGAACCCACCACCTCGTGATCGAGTCCGGTATGATTTACTTTTAAAATAGATAGGTACCTATGTGTTTTGTAGTTTAAAATTTTCTTTAGATTCTGAAATCACTAATTCATTATAGTGTTTTGTTAACAAATAAAGAAGTTAGGAAGGACTCAAAAGGGGCAGTAGTAATAACTTTTTAGTTTAAAAACTGAGCCCAAGTAGTTGGGAAATGATAGAAAGAAGATGTTGCTAAAATATAAAGTTGTATAATACCCGGTATTAAATACCGTATACTATTCCCCGAAGGGTTGGGCAGAGGTGTACCTACTAATGTACACCCACATTTCGCTGGTATGTTTAAGTCTAATGTAATAGGAGGCAAGCCATTACTGAGGCACAAATCCATACTACGTTTTGCAAATGAAAATTTTATAACACTTTATAAGGCCTGAGAATCGAACTTAGGACCTCGAAGGTAGCGCCCACGATCACTAGAAGTACACTAGAAGTCACGTGGAAGAATCGAGTTGCACATCCAAAGTTCCGAACATTGTATTGTTCTGCCCTCTATGTAATTATTACAGTACTGAAATAAGATAAAGTTACACAAAAGCTGATAACACTGCCATCTCTGGTTCGATTCAAAGAACACTACGTCTTCAATTTCCCGAAAAAACCGTTACATGCCGTCGGACACTACATAGCATGGATTTTCATATCGTTATGATAGATGGCGCTAGACACGATAAAAATTGAATTTTGCTAGTGGAAGTATCAAATCCCCCACATTTTAATATTTAAAATATTCTTGACTTGGCACTAAAAAATAAAGGTGTAATCAAAATTACACCTTCACAGAAACAAAGAAGTACACATTTAAAAACATTGCTTTTTGAGTCCTATTTCCTGACTATGATGTTATCGTATGGTACCTGTGTCGGAACACAATTTTTATTACTACGCAGAATATCATAAACGAGTACCTTATTCATGCGTATCCTCCACACTCCCAACTAGGAAATTATTTAATATTTCCCGAGTTGTATTTCCTTTTCCACGTGCAAACCATTTTATGAAAAATCTGAAAGCTCTCTTTTACAAATTGTTACAAAATTAAGTACAATAATTCTTATATAAATATTATATAATTATGTAGGCAATGAATACATATATGGTTAAAAAGAGGTAGGTAGCTATCTACTCTTCTTCTTCCAAACCTTTTCCTAACCATGTTGGAGACGGCTTCCAGTCCAACCAGATGCGACTGAATATCAGTAGGTATTTTACACAAAGCGATTGCCAACTGTCAGACCTCCGCAACCCAATTTCTGGGCAATACTTATCGAAGGATAGACTGGTTTCCAGGTAGGTTACTCGTTAGGTAGCTACTCATTTTTTTTAAATAATCCTACTTGTCTAGTCGAACCAATATTTTTTTAGAGACGCCCGTAATTTTGACACTTTTATAGCTTTCCTAACAAAATATTACGAGTTACTCAAATGAGTAAAAAATGTGTGAGTATGTGTATGAGAGGTAAGTGCTGCCATAATTTAGTAAAAAAGGTTATTGATTGGGTTAGCTCTTGTATTTTATTACTAACATTGTCATTTGTGACTTACCTATCCTCACTAATATTATAAATTCGAAAGTAACTCTGTCTGTCTGTCACGCTTTCACGCCAAAACTACTGAACTGATTTAAATGAAATTTGGTATACAGATAGTCTAGAGCCTGAGAAAGGGCATAGGCTACTTTTAATGCGAAAAAGGGCTGTAAGTGGTTGAAATAGGGGATGAAAGTTATAGAATACCCAGACCATGCGGGCGAAGCCGCTGGCAGAAAGCTAGTTACCCATATAGGTACATTGATAAATAAAAACCCCTTTTTATATCAATGCCTAAATACCTACCACAAAATTATACCAGGTAGTACTTTTTGCATAACTGTATTAAGCTTTACGTAGGAACAATTTATAGTATAGGTACCTTTGTCTGATTCTCCAATTGATAACAAAATTTCACACGTTAAAATTAAATAATGAGACATTTTGGGCCGTATCTGGTTGCCGTAATAAATGAGAATGTACCTTTTTGTTTTAAAATTAATTTACCATTTCATAGCCTTTCTTAGTTATTGGCTGCCTAAGTCAAACATCAAAAACTTATACTGACATATATAAAAAATAACAACCCTAATATAACACCCATTCCAAACTTCCTACGGTAAACCTACGTAAGTAGAAAATGTAGGATGTTATTTTTTTTCTTACTTATTAGATAGTAAAACTTTGGTACCTAAACAATATTTAACCAAATTTATTTATTTTCCAAGCATGTTCGCTCATAATCTACGTATTTTTACGCAATCAACTCATTTTCTACTCCATTTTCACAGAATATTGTGTTATAATTAAGATAGGTATGTTTGGTTAGGTTACTAACCACTGTTGAGACTACTCACTCACATTTGTTATATAAAAAAATTTTGAATGAAAATTCAGTTGTTGTGTTACTCATTTAGGGAAAGCAGTGATATCATATGGTATGACCATGTACCTAATCACAAAGTATAGGGTAGGTCGAATTTCCATTCAAGGCACGCACAAACGGGTAAACGATTTAAATTGTGAAGAAAAAACTAAGAGATTTTCTCGAAGGCGGCGTGTGGAACCTGCTAATCCGCAATAGGCCATTGTCCTTCTCGGGGCACACTTGTCCTGTTCCCAACAGTGGAACAGTAAAATATGGGTTATGATAATGACAACATATAACTTATAACGACATAATAATAAGCATCACCTCATTAGTCTAGCCTAGTGGTTACGATGTGTTATTGTTTCTTTTTATGAAATTCTCGGTAGCAACTTGGAGTTTGGTGTTATCGACATACCCCTCTTATACTTTTCGAGGACCACAGGCGTGATGCTATTTTATGTCTGCAAAAATTAATATACGAGTACACTTCAAGTGACATTTTGTTTACTTACATCACAGAGATTCAAAAGAATTTAAACCAGCTCGATTTATCTAAAGTTCTCAGTTTGAAATTCTATACCGTATATATTTCTCTTCGGATCATAACCGCCACAAAATCTGTGTGGTTATCGCCTCAAATGTAGCGGAATGTCCATCGCGCAGGTCAAGTCGGGAGCACTGGAACAAACAGTGTCATCATCTGCAGTGCAAGACTGCATTCCACAAAATGTTCTATTCATAAAGACTGCGCTCTATTTTTCAGTTATTTTCACCAATATTTTTCAGATGAACACTTCTGAAGTTGAATGTCTTCTAAAGTTACTCAGCAGTTACTTCAAATATTAGTATAAGTACCTTATTATTTTTCATCCTGCTTTAATTTACTCTGGGGTAATTAACTCTGTATTCGAGTCTAATCCTTTTTTAGGCGTATATAGTCACCACCGGTAAGTAGTCATTGCCGCATAGTACAATAGTACCTACTAAGGTATTGCTTTTTAAGAGTAAATAGTCTCATACTCAAACTCAAGTGAGTATCTACGTAGAGACCACGAGCAGCGTTTCAATATTATTGTATTGGAAATGAAACCGTCAAATCAATACCCAAGTATGCAATGCTTGAGAACTATTCTAGAACATTCAATCTAAGAATGTTATATAACATACCATAGGTAACAGCGCGCTTGTATTTCGCCAAAAGTTAAGCAGAGGTCAAAGTCATTGCCACAACTTTGGTCTTACAATGAAACCAAAGTTGCAATTTTCTATTATTCAGCTGTGGTTGACAGGCTAATGATAATAATTAAATAATAATAAATATTCTGGGACATTCACAGCATCATCTAGTCCCAAAATAAGCAGAGCTTGTACTGTGGGTACTAGACAATGAATATAATACTTATACACTTTTTTTTTGTAAATACATACTTATAAGAAACACCCAGACAAACACAAACACTTAAATTCATCACATAAATGTTTGTCTTGTGGAAATCGAACCCACGAACTCGTGATCAGCAGTCTGGTACTCGAACCACTAGACCACAGACGTCGTCGTAATGATGATAATGATTCAATAATAAATTTATCATCGGGTCTTCACTTAATAGATTTATGCTTTCAAGAACTTTTCTTTGCCACTTTTTATTAGAGCACGTCGATCACCAATAGTCTCTGGAACCAATTGTTAAAGAAAACATTCTTTCATTTTGAGTTACAGTTTCCCAAAACTTAATTGAATTAATCGTCTTGTCACGTTTCTACATTCTTTTTCAATGGAATTCATGGTCTTTTCGCTGTTAAGATTAAGTGTAAAGTTACATCCATTGATTTACTTTAATGTAAGTGAAAGAACGATAAATAACCACTGTTAAACTTTCATGACTATCAAACCATCAAGCTTGTATTCCGCGAAAGGTTAGGCAGAGGTGTCCACACTTCGCTGGTTTGTTTATTACAGGGAGCCTCGAGCCTGGGCACAATTCTAAACTCCGGCTGCTACTGGATCTGGGAATGTAACCCAAACCCCCGAGCATAGCAGTTGTGTAGCATAGGTATGTCGTAGGTATAATAGCATTATTTGTTGAAAGTAATTAGGAATGATGTATAAGATTAAAGCCTTAACGTGCCTCAACAATTTAAATCTATATTTAAATAATTGTTGTGTGTCTATTCACACAACAGTGAACGGCTAAATAAGCATTTAAATATATCAATCTAGGTATATTCTATTTTCAGTCTTAAGGCCCCAGTCTAGCTGTGCATAACAAACGAATTCAGTATATTGACAGTTCGCGGGCACGAACCCCGCGAGGCACCCTCTGTATCATCCTGTGATACGAAAATTACAAAGTGTAGAGCAGTGCCACGAAATGAAAGTTGCTCTACTTTACAAAATAAAATATTTGTATTTATTTTTAATGAAGGAAAAAATCGGCTGGCGGGCAGGATTCGAACCTGCGTCTTCTGGTTCGGTACATCAGACGCTTTGACCACTAAGCTACCGCGAGCCCCAACCAACCGTAGTGTACCGTGGTGTACCGAACCAGAAGACGCAGGTTCGAATCCTGCCCGCCAGCCGATTTATTTCTTCATTAAAAATAACTTGTAATCTTAGTATGGAAAATGCTTAAAAAAATACAAAAAGATATTTCTATTTAATTATAATGAACAACACTGCTGTAGCCTGTGGGATTATACCCTGAAAATCTGAAAAAAAAATCTGTCGTTAGATATTTTTTGAACAGTGATTTATGGAACAATAGATATTTTTAGTCGAGGTTTTAATTTCGTTTTAACAGACATGAAAAAGAAGGAGGTTGATTCACTATAAGATCAAGTTCCAGGAGATGGTTTGCTTTGGAGTAGACCTTTGTGTTTTATTTCTTGATCTAAACTGGTTAGAGGAAGAGCAAAATTCAGAGCGAGAAGTAAGAAATTGACATAGAATACACTTCCACGACTGCTATAGCCGTCTGGCTATCATCAGAGGTGTGTAAACTCAGCTTTCAATAAGCTAGATGAACCAGATCACACGGGTTTGAACCGTTGAGCTTATAGCTCAGCAACAAAATGACTAACCCACGGCTCAATCCAGCTCTTATTGTATTTGTAAATCCCTCCACAGATTAGTCTTGTAATTCTGTTACAAATTTCTTTTAAATTAAATGGGATTTTTGTTAGCCATATTTCATGTAAATCTATTCAGACGTTCTAAAGCTATAGGTCATGTCCTAGTTGGGATTAGAAATGTTTCTGGGCACATAAAGTGGGGTAAATGAAAAACCGCGTGCAACGGTTATCTATAAATATACTCATCTATCTATCTATCTATTCAGCCGGTAAAACCCACTGCTGAGTCAGGGCCTCTTCTCTATTACGCCACTGCCATATTAACCGACAATCGGGGGGTGATCTGCCCTGCAATCGTTTTCATCCAGCCAGTATATCATATGTCCATCTAGCTCGTGTATGTACACCTATAGGCACCACCTCACCTTCACTTGGGGTCGGCGCATTGTTTTTTTCTTATGTACATCGTCGTCATTCTCACACTGTCTATTCATCTTTTCTTTGGTCTTCTTCTTCTACTATATCCATCCACATTTATGTTCAAAACCTGTTTTGTAACTAGGATCTCTACTTTTACGCATCATAATATGTCCATATATCGTAGATAAGCGGTCACTGCACAACTTTTCAGTAATTTTTACACTCACTTTCAAACTACGTCTTTCTCACTTTCTAACTATGGTCTAATGACCCGATAAAGGTAGCTGGGACAATGGTCCACTGCAGGACTAAGTACGGAAACCGAACACAAGACTTCATCATCATTGAGAACACAGGAGTAGGTTTTCAATGATGATGAAGGTCGCTGGGAGTCGTTGGAGGCAGGCGGCATATAACCAGTCGTTGTGGAAGTCTATGGGTGAGGCCTTTGTTCCACATGCACAGTGGACTTCTTTTGGCTGATAATTATAATTATATTAGGATAGTAATTATTCAATTTGTGTGATTCAAACCGGGGAGGGTCATAGGTAAATTTAAGGGTGTCGGACAAACTTGTTACCTAGTGGTAATAAGTTAAAGGACCATAGTAACGAACTTGTTTCCTAATGATAAAAAGTTAACGGACCATAGTAACAAACTTGTTACCTAGTGGTAACAAGTTAATGAACCATAGTAACAGACTTTCTACTATCGCACTTTACTGCTAACAAAACAGTCTATGTCTGTTACTAATGTAAAAAATGGCGTCGAGTTGTTTCTGTACCCAGGTGTTAACTAGGGACAGAAGAATCGGTACCATAAAGTTAGACGGACATCCAAGCGTTTAAGTGTCTAATAAATGCCTAAACACACCGCATTTTTTAAAATAATCGATCGATTAAACTGCTTGTGGAATAAAAACGCGAGTGATCGGGAAACGCGCGTCTGAAATAATTTCTGATAAATTGACATAAAAATAATGAAGTAGAGCAAGTTTCAATGCCCAATAGTACGCCAGCAAGGTTAGAAAGAGAGCAAAATTTAGAGCGAGAGGTACAAATTTGAATTTGACATAGAATCCACGTCCAACCGCTACGACCGACTGGCCGCCTCTGAAGAAATTGACTTGAGATTTTTGTTTATAAACCGTGCCTGTTGAAAACACTATAAAAATTTTTTGTGAAGCAGGTACACATTTTTTTTAAATTGGTTGTGTCATTTAATACACGTACTTTAAACTGATCAAATAACTTCATCAATATTTTTAGTTTTTATTATGAAAAAAGCCGTTTGTTTTGGGACCAAAAACAGGAAAATTTGACGATGTTATGACACTCGGATTAAGAAAACTAAAGGTATAATTAAAAATCTACTCAGCGCATTTTGAAGACGACTATCTTAAGCTAATTTTGCGCTGAGTAGATTTTTGAATTTATTCTTGATTACCCCGATTAACGTGCACAAACATGACTCTAAATGGCGTTGGGCGCGAGAGCGCCATCTTTGACGCCTGATTTATATAACATAAACTAACCAGAGGAACGTGAAAAAAATACGTAGATAAAGCTAATATAACATATATTCTATCGCAATAAAAATATACGACACTATATCCGTCCTTTCCTTAAAAAAACGTTGCGAAAATGAGCCAATAATTTGACAACTGCCAAATTTTGCTAGACTGGGGCCTTAAACTGACTGATATTAACTAACCAAGTCAATAAGTATTAAGGCCTAAAGGATAAAGATTTTACTTTGGTAACGCATGGTTTAACAGCATTAGTTCTATACGTTGAGGAAAGTATTCATGTCTAATGAAACGTGATGTACAAGATGTCAAGTGTTTCCTAGACGAGGAAATTATAGCTTTAACCGTAGAATAGACATGAAAAGCGGTTACAAAACTGTTTATGGTTTTCACACATCACTTCGCTGAGTGGAATTTATTTTCGTCAAACGAAATGAGAACGAGCCTTATTAATAAAACCCGTATGTAGTATTATATACTCGTAAAATATACTAGCTTACCGCCAGCGGCTTCGGCCGCGTGATCTTAAAAATGTTTCTCTCGTTTTTGCAGCATTTTTCATTGCTACTCCGCTCCTATTAGTCGTAGCGTAATGACATATAGCCTTTCCCGATAAATGGACTATCTAACACTGAAAGAATTTCACTCTAAGAAATTTTCTAATCGGTTCAGAAGTTTCGGAGCCTATTCAATACAAACAAACAATCAAATCTTTCCTCTTTATAGTATTAGTCTAGAAGTATAGAGAGAAACCCCTGTCCGATCTGCCCCTCAACCATGAGTTCTATCGAATGACGTTCGATAGGGTTTTTACGCATCGAAACGCTGTAATCACATAGCAGGTTTTAGTTCCTTACGTAACCGCTAGAGGCGCTGCGACGGTTTTCCATATAAATATTTTACGGCGTCGCTAGAAAGTCTAGTGAGAAAAACTCCTCGACCATGAGTTTTTCTCACTAGACTCGCTAGCACTGTGAAGGGTAGTGGTATTGTTAAGTACTTATCGAGATTAGATTATATTTATGTAATCCTGAATTCTCAAATAAAATTTTGATGTAGTGAGGAAACTTACATAATATGGCTCGTAATCCCAAAAAAGGACATTAGATACTTTTTGTTTCGATTAAACTCGAGTTCATAAGTAGATCTAGGTCGCTACCGTTTGCTAAATGAATACTCACTTATGTTTGATCAGCCAAATTCAAACATCGATTGCAGAAATTAGGTAGAAAGTAAATAATTACTTTCCTTGTCGTAAAAGAGATAGTTCTGCAAATTGCATCGAGATTAATGGAATTTTTAATTCTGTGTGCTCACTGATTCGTTGAGACTTATTGGAAATCTCATGGCGTGCTTAGAGATCCACGTTTTTTATTTTACTATACTACTATAGCTACGTAGAGTCGTTGTTTTCAAGACGGTTTTATGTTCCTAGATTATAGATCAAATTCCTTGATAGAATTCATTATTTTCAAGGACTCTTTCTTGGATCTGAATTTAATGAAAAGTGGTAGCGCTCTAAGTTTTTGAGCTTCCGCTACCTAACCAACTTTATAGCTTCGGAGAAACTGAAACTACATATTTTTGTAAAACATGTGACGCGCTATAATGTATGTTACAATGACTCAATATGTTATAAAAACATTTGAAAAAAAAAATGCCTAGAAAACAGTCTTTTTCTTGATTGTGCCACTGATATTTTTAGCACCCATGAAACGTGAGCCAGCTTACCATAATTTTAGAGATTTACTAACAACAATAGTTACAACATAATGTTATAACATTGTAACATTGAGAGTTCTTGACTTATTTATGTTATCGCCCGTTAACAAATGTAAATGCGTTAAAATATTATGTGATATTTAAAACCACTCCCTTTGACGTGGACGAATTACAATTCCATAATAATGAATTAATCAGGATACGCCGAGTTCTGAACCTAGCCTTAATGAATTTTATTAGGTTCTTAGATATCAATTATGATTGTCTAATAAATTTCATTCCAAGTTCATTTCACTGAATCTTTCACAAGACTGTTTTCGTTCGTCACTTAGTATTAATATCCAGCTAGAAGTTTCATAGACACTCGAACTATGAATGTGAGCACAAAACTTAGTCGACGTAAGATAACTTAGTAGGAACTCGTTGACGATCTGCTTTTTGCTCCGAGAATTCTGTTCCACGCAAGTAACGCGATGTTGACACAAACGCCAAGCTTAGTTGCTCGTTACTCGAATTTTTCATTTGATTAAGCGGATTAAGCTTAATGGAAAACTTGACAGACGAATGGAAAATATCCCGTAATTAAAAAAAAAGTTGAGTTAAACCGGCCCTTATTTATTCACTTGTGAATATCCGCATTTTTACGCAAAATGTGTTTAGATTATTTTCAAATATTTTATGACGACAATACCATTCATCGAAAAAGGGGCTCGTAGCTAAGTCATACCTATGCCGGATGGGTGACCATTTTAAGCAGCTCTATAGTGACAAAGTGCACGTTAAGACATCGGTTCCATAATGGTCAGTGTAGAGGTTGGAAAAAAAAAACAATATTTCCTAGAATTTTGGGATACGGTGATCTGATCATCCGCATCTGGTCGGAAGGGAAGCTGAACCCCAACATAGTTGAGAAAAGGCTAGGATGTTGATGATGAAAATCCGTTATAAAATTGTACCAACAAACAGGTTGCTTTGTGATTAGATACTAAATATTAATAGAATGTAGGGAGGTACCTGGTATAACCGAGAAAGTATTCGTTTCACTTGAATTCTTGAAATAACAATGTAAAAGCAGCCCTCGTGAAAATTTCAGGAACTCGTCAAAACTAGTACATAATTATGTATAGAACTTTCCAGACCAACCATACGTGGATTACTAGTACTTACTACTTTAGTATTCAAATTTCGAATATAGTATACTCCTAGGTATCGTCAAATAGGTATTTTCCTTGCCAGCGCTAGAGAGGCGAAAATCTAGGAATAATATTTTAGTAACCGTGAATTCTTAGCGGTAGAGACAACGTTTGACTCTGATTCCCTAAGGCTAAAGGAATAGGAGATATTTTATTTTTACCATCACTAGGATAATAAAGCAGTGGAGATAAATAAAATTATACACTTCTCTAATATGTCCCGATATTACATTCAATTCGATCTTTTGATGTGGTAGACACAAAAAACGATAGAGATAAGGCTATTATTTAGGAGGTAATATTTTTAAGAAAGGCTATAATATTTTTTTGCACCCGCGTTAATTTGATAGTCACTGGAGTAAATATGTAATTGATTATTGATTGATTTATATATGGTTGTTTGACAAAAATAAAATTTTCTTAAACAACCTAAATACCTACTGAACATATAAAGTTAAGGATTATAGTGTCTGAAAACATTGACATAGGTTTGTTTAGGACTGTAATTTATAGAGGACTTAAGGATTTCACGGACATAAGATAAGACACATGGTTTTCCCAGAGCCCAACATGTCAGGGTCATCCCGAATTATTCCTTACATTAATTTTAGTAGACTCCTTACAAGGGTGTTTCCGATATTCTCAATTTGCATAGCCCTTGTCAGTCGCAAAAAGGCAGGGATTGCAGCGAGTGATTTTAAGAATGATCAATCATGGTTTTCCAAAATATCATAATAATAATAATAATAATGTTTTAATATTTACTATAAACATAAATTAACTCAAAATTTCAAAATCAAATTAAGCGTTTGCTGCATTTACAATAAAAACGGTTATTATTACATATTAACTACTTAAATACCTATAGTTCTACAGTTACTAAGTAAATAAGAAGTACCTACTAAATTGGCGTTTGTTTTAAATCAAAACAAATTTAAATAAAATTATTTATTATTAAAATGTCAACCCGACATCAGTTTTTAAACGAGAATCCGAGAAATTCAATGATGGACAGATTTGTAAACAGGCATTCATAATATCTGCCGCATCACCCGGCCATTAGCCACATTATCGGGTGTAATCGGGATTATTTCGGAAATATTCGGGATTATTCGGAAGCCTAACCATCTATCACTGTAGACAGTCATCGGGGCATTATACAACTCCTATCTACCCGATACTGAATTATTTAATAACAGATGTTTTTTAAGGTTTGTAATGACGAGATGTAAAAAAACAGGGGGACTAGTGGCCTAGACAAGTTGCAATTTGACATTCGAATCGACAAACGAATAGAAACAAAATGTATGGAAATGACATTAGTGGCAGCTCGATTTGTCGAAAGCTAATGTCATTTCCATACATTCATCTTGTCTAGCCCCCCAGGTGCCTAGACGAGTTGCAATTTGACATTTGAATCGACAAACGAATAGAAACGAAATCTATGGAAATGATTATGTCATTTCCATAGATTTTGTTTCAATTCGTTTTATCTTAACTTATCTACAGGCCCTGGTCAAGTTGTAATGTAACGTTTGGATCGACGAACGAATAAAAACAAAATGTATGGGAATGACATAAGCTTTCGGACAAATCTGACGTTTACAAATGTCATACCCATACATTTTTTTCTATTTGTTTGTGGATACGAACGTTGGATTGCACCTTGGCTAGGCCCGCTGAGTAATAAAAGCTAAGAAATTAGTTTGTAAGTATTGCCGGACAGTGAAAATATAAAAAATAAAATGAAACTTCGAAACTGCAATGTGGAGGCAGAACGGAGTAAACGAACGCTCACTTTTGATTTACTAACAAGTCTTACAACTAGCGGTTCCCCGCGGTTTACACGCAATTTGTTCATTTTTTTAAATAAATAAAATTTCTAATATAAATGTAGCCTAAGTTACTCATTAGCGATCTGCGAGTGAAAGTCCAGGGGCAAGCCAAGACAGACAGACAAAAATTAAAAAAAATGATATTTTCATGTAAGTTGGTAAGTACCGTATATCATACTTTCATTTATGCATTTAGTAAAAAGCTCTTAATGTTAAAGTCCAATCTGTCTGTCAATAGATGGTTTAAATATTGCGTCAATGCCACGTCGCACATAATTGAATAAAACTTCAGATATAATCGTACACGTATATATTATGAGGAAAAATGTTTTCGGTTTTCTGTATAGGTACTTACCTACAATACAACATTATGGGTATACTTCCATTACCTTACTACTTAGGTAATTTTTGGTAGGTATCAAATCTTGGTTCAAGAAATTATTTACTTAAAAACTAGTGAAAAAATCCGTAAAGATGTAGGCAAGTTGAAGAATCTGGGAGAAAACACAAGTAAGAACAATGAACCGCATCAGTACATACCTACATACTTCTGAATTGTCCGTAAACGTTGCAAAATAACAAAACTCTTCATGATTCAGTTTCATTGAATGAAATAACAAAAAGAAGCTACAACTGAATTTTCAAGTTACCCCGGAACACGAGACCCATTTCCGTATGTGTTTGTGTGTATTCCACAATGTACCTATCTGACTCCTTTCATATATCGTCCAGTTTTTGGAGGGCCCTGATATAACTAACTTGTGAAGTAGCGTGAATACTCGTATAGACAATAAGACACAAGAACAATAATATTTTATTGAAATTATTTTTCTGTTATTCTTGTTGGTATTCAAGAAATTATGCAACCAAGATTTTAATATCGAAACCATTTTTACTTTCATCTTCATTAGACAGGATTTAAAGAAGAATGAACGCGATATCGCAAAAGAAACGACCCCTTTTTACGAACATCTCGCACGTTAGTTCCTGTTATTACTCAATAATGAGGGTATAAAGAAAGGAAAACATGGAAAAGGTGTCATTAACATAATATATGAGGGAAATTTACTTCGTGCGACTGAAATGTATGGTTTCCAGCTAGTAAGCGCCATTAACTTAAAACTGAATAGGTACCTAGAGTTTAACCTTAAAATTATTTTGTACCTATTTAATAATAAAGGAGGTCATCAAAAGCCCATACAACTCAGCCCAAATTTGTACCAGAGGTAGATGTCAGCTGTCAAGTTGATAGTTTTTACCATGAAATCACTATGACACTGATAATAATCTGCCGTAATGGCGTGCGTTTGACATTCCGAAATTGACACTGACAGTTTTAACTATGAAATCATTACGAAACAGGTAATAGTTTGCCACAATGGCGTGATTTTTCTCAAATTACAAATTACGTACTTTTTTTTAATGTTGACTGGGGGAGTCAACATTAAAAAAAGTACGACTAGAGTTTTAACCAGCGTAGTATCAGGGTATTTTTTATCCAATTGTGTACCTTCGGTACATCATTTGGGCCGATTTCGATGACCTCCTTTGTTGCATGAAGTTGGTGTTTTTTTTTACAAAAAGACTAAGCAATTAACTGACGTGACGTTACATGATCGTCTTTTGTCGATGAAGACATTGAAACTCATTGCGTAGACATTTAAAAATTAGTATTCAAAAAGGCAACTATTCTAGGGTTCAAGGGTCAACAGACAAAGCCTTGACAATATCGTTGACATAATGTATCAAACCCCCTCGCACCCTTTGAATTGAAAGGCATTGTGAATTTACAGGTCGATTGTCGTGAATATCGACAGTGTTAAAAGTACCCATCATATACAATGGCCTGTAAGCCTGTATTTCCCGAAAGGTTAAGCAGAGGTGTACTAATGTACACCCACAGTTCGCCGGTTTGTTTCTATCGAGGGCGAGCCTATTGCTATTAATCGGCCACAGTACCAAACTCCGAGCTGCTACTGAGAATTTAATAGAAAAATCCAATAACACTTTACTCGACCTAGGTATCGAACCGGGACCTATAAACAAGTTGTATTTTGACATTCGAATCGACAGACGAATAGAAGCAATATGTATGGGAATCACACAAGCTTTCGACTAATCGGGCTGTCACTAATGTCATTTCCATACATTTTGTTTCTATTCGTTTTGCGATTCGAATGTCAAATTGCAACTTGTCTAGCCCCCCAGGACCTCTAGCTAACGAGGCAACTCAAGTACCGTCACAATACATGATAAGATACTTAAAACGTTCTATATGTAGTATAATATATAGTAAGTAAGTAGTAGTCAGATTACACTAAATTCCTCTTCAGAATAGTGTAGTTTACTTATTTAAAAAAATAATAAAGTTGCTGTAACATTCGATCGGTAACATAATATTGACGTCATTTACTTATCTTTGTTTCGAAATGAGAGCATGAAAATATAATGTGTTCACGCGCGATAGTAATGTGAAAATCATATTCGGCAAACGTTTTATAAGCTGTTGAGATAGGTACTTACTTCAGTGTCGAAACAAGAAAAAAACGTGTTTAAACTCTGTTTACTAAACACCAAAACTGCAGTAGAGTCGATGGTCTAAATAAATAAAATGAGGTAGAAAATATTCTAAACAATTGTAGTGAGGTACCTACATAAATAGTCTAATTATTTGTTCAAATTTCACCTTTCGTCACAATTACACTGACCTCAGCAGAACGCACTGGCGAGATAGAAACGAACGTCATGATTTTTTTGTATGGATATATAAGAATTTGAAGGGCGTTCAGCAAATAAATAAGTGATCGGGGGGTTCATATCTGAATCGTGATTCAGACACCTGATCAGAAGGATCTGAACTTGGCAAAAAGATCCCTTGGATGTTAGTTTTACATATAATATGTACTGATGTTCTTTCTTTCAGAAACCCCAGCCGCAACGGCTATTAATCTTGGTGAATAGCCGCATAATTACTATGCTCGACAGGCGGTTTTGAACGCAATTCAGTGTTAATTGATTGCAAATATAGTGTCACTCAGCATTACGTTACGTTATGGACATCGTTATCCATCTAAAATAGCAATAGGCACCGGGTAATTATAAGTTCGGTTACTTCATAATTTAGTCAGATTGTAAACTGACGACAGATTGTGTAACAATTTTTCAGTGACAGGCTGTGACTTCGATGGAAAAATAACATTAAACTTTTAAGTTTTAAATTTGCTAAAATGATCTACAATTTAAGTGCTAAGGACATGGATTTTGGCAACAGGGATAAAAAGGGATCTAAAAAAGAAGGTAGGTAATCTGTGCACAGGTCCAATACTAAACCTCTGCTTAGATAGCAAACCCACTCTCATGACATAATCTGTCAATCGTTTACGTGATAAGCGAAGGTGTATCCCTACTTCTTCACCAAGAACTTTCGAATTTAAAGGTGGGTGTAGACGATGGGTTTTGTCGACAAAAGGAACTTTTAATAATTTTGCATTTCTTTTCTGTAAGCAAATATTTCACAGCAGAAATATATAAAAGGCAATAATGATGACATAAGCGGAAAGTGGGAAACACTCAGAGATACGGGTCGACGACATTAGATGTAGGCAAAGATGGAGGGAAGTGTCGTGAACAAGGATATAATTATGTATGAGACGGAAAAATTACCGTAGTATGGTAATGATGTGATCTGAATTGCAGTGATGCTGTGCCAAGAAAAATGTAAGTTGATGTGCCATTTAAAAAAATACAGAGTAATGTGGCTCTAATAATGGTCATCATTAACACCATCTACCATTAGTGTTGGCCTAATGCGGGTCAAAAGGCTTATCATGCCATCGAGAAAATCTCCGTGATCTGCAGGTTTTGCTGACGATGTTTCCCTCCACCATTTAAGCGGTTTAACTGATAGGTAATTAATTATACCTTGATAGTTATATGCATTCTTGTTACAGACCAGTGATTTGATATTATCAACTGACCAGTGATTTCCATTCTCAACTATCATCTTACTAAAGTAGCGAAATAGTATTGTTCTATTTATTTACACACAAATCACACAAGTTGGCACAATTTTTCCGAAGCTTTTTCTTTTCAGTCGAAGTGAAGTCAACATTGTGCGGGAATAGTAAATACAGGTCAAAAATTAGAAATTTGGCTATGTTTTTAAAGCGAGCATTTTCCTTTAAAAACAAGTACTGCGCCCACCTTATTATTGACCGCTCCGCGAGGTCGCGAGTCGAACGACCGCTTCAGTCCGGAACTACATGGATAATCCCGGGAGACTTACGTGAGTATAACCGTATATAATGTTTAACTTAATATTTGAAAGTAGGTAACAAAAGTCGCGTCTACGACTCTGCGCTTATGTACTTTACACAGGTGCTACTGTGTAAATACGTACCTTAAGAAAAGAAGTTGGGGAAATGCTGCATGCATTTTGCGTTTTATTGGTCCATTGCGTCTTTCACTGGGCAAGAGCCCTTTCAGATTGAGAGATATCAAATCTTTAATACACTATGCAGGCCTAGCCTGTGTTGGCAGACTTCGTACACTTTCAGGATCCTTTTAGATATGCAGATTTCCTCGTCATGTTTTTCTTCAACGTTTCAGCAAGTTTAAGCCATGGTTTAAGGACTTCGAACCATACAATGTTTTACTGTACATGATGAAATATTGTATGATTCGTCAGTGAACAAGCACCCTAACTACTAGGCCATTACTGCTTTTTTCTTTTATGTTACAACGACTGGTACTAAGTCGTATTATCAATCTGTGTAATTGAATTATATAATCTAGTCTGTGACGACAGTATTATCTCTTAAGTATACATTTTAAAGAATTGTAGGATGCGACAATTGTAGAGGCAAGAATATAAAAGACACAGCTGTAGGCACTCTGTTTTCTTTAGTAGCCTACATTTCTTTCGTCTCTCAAGGGACGGGCTGTACATTTTGAATGTGTACTCTAAGCTTATAACGGCTGTAATCTTTGTTGTAACATTATCTTACAATTTAGACCATTTCTTTTTCTAGCGCTTTGATTTACATTCATTGTTGACTGATTTCATTGATTTCCCTAAGAACTAGAAACAGGTATGTGCACCCACAGATTGCCTGTATTTTTTACCGGACACAAAAAAAAACCCGAGCTGCTATTGCTGAATTTCGCAGAAACATCCAAAGCTAGAGAATTTTCCAATTAGCTCGAAACACTATTAAATTTAACTAATTAAGTTTATATTGTAATGGGATACCAGTAACATGTTTGTTTTCTCCATATTGACACTGACATACCCGACCAAATATCTTTAACTAATAGTATCTAGTCAAGGTCGGGCTGAATCTGATTACGGGGGTGGCAGGCGTGAGATTTTTATCCGACTCTAGTTCGACATGCCCCTGTGGCTTCGTATTTGAAAAGTTAAAGATAAAGAGGGAACTTTGTCTGTTACAGAAAATTTAAAAAAAAGCACAATAATGACTTGTTAGGAAGGTACAAAAGACGAAGGCAATTGACAGTTGTTCAATTACGTACTTAAGTATTGTTTCCCAGATGAAAGTCGTATCTGCTAGCGTTTAAATAATTAAATTAATTAAACAAATTAACTATTCTCGCTTCGTTCTTCGATCGATGTTGTAGGTAGAGGGTTCACTTGTTTCCAGTATGGTATGCTTTAGGTTCCATGTAATAGGTGGTAAGCCAATTGCCATCAACTGGGCACAAATCAAGACTTGGAGCTGCTAAACTTTCATTTACGCTAGAGCGTAGCAGTTGCATTTGGGACCAAAAGACCAACGAGGCTGTCAATATATTTTATTAAACATACCAGCACGCCTGTACCTATTCCCCGAAGGGTTAAGCAGAGGTGTACTAATGTACACCCACATTTCACCGGTATGTTTAGGTCACTTAAATGTAATAGGAGGCGAACGTATCGCCATCTACCGGGCACACATCCAGACTCCGAACTGCTACTGGAAATTTCACAGAAAAACCCAACAACACTTTGCTTGATCCAAAATCAAACCCAGGACCTTTAGCGTAGTAGTCCCGCTTGGGACCACTAGACCAACGTGGCAACGAGTAATTTTATTGACTTCTACTTAATGCATTTATGTAACAAAATATTATTGTGTTCATGGAATAGCTTTCATTGCCTTGTTTGTTAATTTTCAGCCGTAATTGACTGAAGCGTGCAAATATATTCAATGTATATACCTACTTGCCTACTTGTTTGAAATTAAGTTAAAAGTCTAAATAACATTTCCTACTTTACAGGGGGGGTTCAAAAACTTACTTAAGTTTTCATAATACGCTTCGATTGTAATACGGTTTCTTACTACGGTTCTCTTATTTAATAGGATATTAAATCCGATGTGAATTATCCTCCGGATTTAATATCCTATTAAATTAAATATCCAATTATATTTTTTATATATTTATTTAAAAGAACCGCCGACAAAAAGAAGGTAGTGCACAGCTATTTATGGCTCAAATCTGGAGCAGCCCATCGGGACACCTTACACAAAACTGCAGAAAAATAACACACTTTATTGTGTGCTGTGTTTCTGCAGTTAGTTAGGTTGCCAGGGCTCCTTTTAGGGATGCGCTGCGCTGGCAGTAAGAGAAATATTCCCGCAGTGAATCCTCTATAAACCTCTAAGAGATTTTGAGGGTCGGCAACGCGCGAGTAATATCCCTGGTGTTGTAAGCGTCCATAGGCTGCGGTAGCCGCTTACCACCAGGCGGGCCGTAAGCTTGTTTGCCACCTTAGAGGTATAAAAAAAGACGCTGAATGATCATTCTGCGCCCCCTGGGTAGTAATTAAAAAAACATGATTTTTGTTGTTTCACTTTATATAATCGTACCTACACAACAGAGTCGCATGTATGTCGGACAATCCGCACTCTGGCAGCTATCTAAACATTTTTAAACTAATCTCATCTAGGTATATTATTCTTAAAATAGAACTGCTTACAGTTGCGATAGTAAAGTTACGTATGAAAAGCATTCGGCAATAAGTACCACTTTGTATTTTTACGTGTGTAGGGATTGAAATACTTATAGTCTTTCATGTGTTCTGTTAGCCCAATGATCATTTACAATGTTATTTGTTTACCTATACAGTCAAATCCAGCTGCTGTTCTAGTATGAATCAGACTATCGGCTCTATTTTTAAAAGGTACTGCGTATATGTACACATATTATGTATATGTTTAGTTTACTAGTACGAATTTTACTAGACCCCACCGTGCCTCGGAGAGCGCGTTAAGCCGTCGGTCCCGGTTGTCATACGAACACCGTCAGAAGCCTAAAAAGTCTGACAACCAGTCTTTCCTTCGAATATCGTTATTGCCTAGAAATTGGGTTGCGGAGGTCTGATGGCAGTCGCTCCGTGTAAAATACTGATATTCAGCCGCATCCTGGTTAGACTGGAAGCCGACCCCAACATGGTTGGGAAAAGGCTAGGAGGAAGAAGAGGAGACTAGTACGAATTTTGTAAACTGTAGTTGGTTTATTGGTTTAATTCCTAGTTAGTGCTCCTCACATATGTACCGAATGATGTTTGGCTAATTATAAAATTTGTTCTGTGGTTTTAGTTCATATTCTTTATTGCATACCATAATGTACAATAAGGTGGTGTAATTAGACAAGAATCATTATGAACCCTGTAGGGCACAGCAGTTTTAGAAGAGGATTAATTTTTACTAGCTACGGTAGTTACCTATTATAATTATTGGGTATTATAAAATAAAGGTATGTTATCATATTAATTATAGGCTTTGTCTTACATTATTTATTTGAATTATTAAGTATATATAGCATGTATTTATTTAGTTCCCACGCAATTGTAAACTACATCCACTACCTACTTTTCATCCTCCGTTGTTACGGCAAAATACTTTTCCCTGATTTTTCTTTAATAAGTAAAAAAGTGAAGTACATGAACAACTTTAAGTATTCGTGCAATAAATAAAAAGTTATTTTTAAAGATTTTGCAATAACGTTACTTTACCTTACATATTTCCCAATAGAATGTACCATCTCCCGACGAGACGGATCTCTGATGACCATATTTTGCAGGATAGAGAAAGAACAAACGGGTTTGAATCTCAGATTTATTAAACATTAAAAAATGTCACTTCATCAAAAAGATTTTCACGCCGCGCGGTAAACAAAAAAATATAATGGTTCACCTTTTTGGTAGCTAATCTAGTTTGTCGCACCGTTGGCTTAGAGACACGTGCCTAATGACCCTTACCCACACCCACGTGTCCTGTTACTTTGTCGTGAATTTAATCTCTGGAGAACCTAACGTAAAACACAATGTAGTGAAATGACTGGGAATCTAATGGTTGGGGAAATGTCAGGTAGCATGCGTGTAAGGGAACTAGGGAAAGGATTTGCCAGAGGATTGCTAATAGGATAAGTAACTCGAAGAATGGAGTAGGTACTACCTGGAAAAATCCTAATGGAAGCGTTCAAGAAAACGGAGGGTGAATTTGCAAGCTCACAATAATTATCTTAATTTATACCAACACTATACCTACTTTGCCTGGGCTTTTCTGGAGGCAAAAATAACTCAAATCGATAATTAAGATCAAATGATTACGTACCATCAAAGATATTAGATTCTTGTACCATCAAAAGTCCAAAGTTTGTATTGGAAACTCATCGATCATCGTAATGTTGCAAAATCATTGTTTTAAACTTCGCTATTCGAGCTTTATTGCAGGAAACTTTTGTTGTGGTTACTATAAATCAACACAACTGTACCGCTGCTTACACACAAATTGTAACAATATCTGAGAGGCAAATAACAGCTAACAATAGCTGTCTATTATCAAACTTTTGTTATTCAATAGGCTGAGCCAAGTAGGTAATGATGAAATATATTACTGAAAATGTTCATTCTTGTTCTAATTTCTTTTCAAAGGACTCGTAAACGCTTTCATAAACCGGGAGCTAAGTAGTTCCGTTTTTATGAAAACTTACTATTTATGTTTATTTTATCTTAACTTTTCTAATACCTTTTGTATTATACATATATTATCGTTTCACAGGTATTTGAAATAATCTTATGAGATAGATTGATGGAATACTCTTTGATATACACCAGACTGAGAACAACCTTCAAAGCTTCTAGTTTCTAAATTTTCTGACATTCCTTTAAGGCTAGTTCAAAAGAAGATAAAATATTTTATAGTTAACTAGCTTCCCGCCAGCGGCTTCGCCCGCGTGGTATGTTATTATACATATAGACCTTCCTTAAGAATCACTCTATCTATAAAAAAAACCGCATCAAAATCCGTTGCGTAGTTTTAAAGATCTAAGCATACATAGGGACACACAGACCGCGGATAGCGACTTTGTTTTATACTATGTAGTGATAATTCAAGAGAATTATTAACGCCCAAAACATTGCACAGTTTTCGATATAATTTGGCAACATTCTGAGAAAGGACATAAACTAGTTACTGGCAATTATATTTATTTATGCTTTTTTATAGGTCATCAATTCATAGTTTATAATTTATTATCAAAATAATATAAACATAACATAAATTTTTCACTTTCTATGGATAGCCGTTAACCGTCGGATAAATTTAAAATGAACCAAAAATGTATGAAATTATCTGCCAAGTCATTTAAGGGGGGCGGGGGGGGACTTACGAGGAGGAGGTGAAATAGGCTCTAAGCATCATAATACCTAAGAAGTATAGGTATGTACTTATGTGCACCAATAATGTTGTTATCACGCAATTTGAGAGAGTCAGCCTATGATATTTATTATATTTTTATTATCACAAGTGTCAAAGCTATTCAGCATGTTAATATTTCCGAGCCCGCCTTATCTATTTGGGTCTAGGCTACTGTTTCATGGACGCTATCTAGATGTAACATCCGTAATAGCAGTAGGTACCTATTGGGATATCGTAACACAATAAACCATTTTCACGCTAATATGAATAACATGATCTCTGATCAATTTGCGGGGAGGTAAAAAGTGGAAAAAATAACGAGCTGATAAAGGACCTTCATGTGATTAATGTAGATTAAGTGTCAAGCTATAAATAAAAAAAAATAAGGATATTTTTGAATTTTATAAATATATATGTAATATAAGGTGTCATCAGAAGTTAATATTGAGTTAGAAAGGCGTGATATCGTGAATAAAATTAGGGCTGCAGTCTCGAAATCGATTGTCATACGTCAGCTTGACAAAGAGAGCAATTGAAACTTATCGGGATCAAAATTGCTAAATGTCATAAGGGATACAACTATTTTCTATGTTTTCAATGCCCGTTCTATTAAAAGCCCTTTTAAATCTCTTTAATTAAGAATGTAGAGTAAAGTAGATGTTTATGGCGTGGCGAAAGGTGTGACTATGTGTGTCTCTTCTGGTTTTACCAACGGACTTGGTTTAGGCGCAGAGGTTAATTAACCTCTGGGCCTAAACCAAGTCCGTTGGTAAAACCAAAACAATAATGCAAGTGCGGCTATTTAGTTTGAGACATCGAAGTTTCAATTCCTAGTTAGAGTAAAGTGTTATTTCACCATTAGGAAATTCCTAATAGCAGCTTGGAGTTTGTAAGCAAATCCCATTTTGTTGTGAAGCTATTGCCCTTACAATAGGTTCGACACCAATTAAGTAAGGGACCTAAAACACCGGAAACTATGAGTATAAAACCTCTGCCTTACTTACCTACTTAGAAATTCATGTAAGAGATGACGTAATATTTCAATGTTCCTTCCAGTTTATCGAGTTTCGAACGAAGCCTGGTGATCGAAAATTCATGCTGTTACTAGACTGCTTTGAGAGCCTTAATGTTTGCCGGGAAACGTTTGGTAGCGAGATATAAATTTCATTCAACTTTCAACATAGCGGGTATAGATTTCTGTCGAACGCTTATACCTCAATGGTGACGTAATAAAGCGCATTGATGGTATATCTTTATTTATACAATTCTGGTGTTTGTGTAGGTATTGCATTTGTAATTCTTCTGCTTCGCAACGGCTTCACTGACTTTTATTATTATTTTTTGTACTTATGGCGTCACCTGGATGGTTAGCGATACTTGTAGGTGGCGTTCTAGTCTAGAACGTGGAAAGCACTGTGGGGACACGCCTTGTTTTTAAATTAAGAACGTGTTTTTTTGTCAACTAGAAGAGAAATAGGTATAAAATTTTACAACATTGTTAGTTTCCCTGAATAAAATGTAAATAATGATGTTGTCGTGGCATGGACAACAGCGTTTGTTTGCTTGACACTTTCATATTTACAAATAACAGCACTTCATACAAACAACACCTCTTGTACTACACGAACGTCGAGGTACTGGATGTAGATATTATGTAGCGAGTATATGACATTCGTATTTCAGATGTCTAATAAAGTGTAAAATATAATACACATTCCATCAAACGTCCCCGGGCAGGACGCATTTCTTATTTGGCAGGAGTGTAATGTATAGCCACAATTCACTGATATTCTATAAGTACCTAATAGAGACGATCCTATTGTCACTAACCGGTAAATACAAACTCCGAGTGGCTGGACCAGGGAAACGAACACAAGCAGGTCTTATTAACACAGAATTATTTGGTCTCTACCTACCTCAAAAAGTCAACGGCCTTTTTGTATGTAAATCCTCATGGATTTAGTGATGAGGCAAAGGGATTTGTTTTAGCCCCTTTCAACCCTAACCAAATAGAAACAGTTATGAAGTATTTCTGGTATCTTTAGTACGTAACCAGTTTTCTTTAAATGCTACACCTACGCAGTAGTGTCCGTATATCGTCTGTATCACGCCTACTTAAGGGTTAGATATCAGTGCATCTATCCAAAAAAAAACAACGATCATCTTCTATTATCGACCGCGGAGCCGACACAATCGACGTAAGAGCGCGAGCATTACTCAAAGTCATGAGTATCGACCCAGTAAGTAATAGACTAAATCCCTCTATCTAACATTAACGATGCTGAGATAATGACTCGTGTACACAATGGCCGATGCTGGCCACATTCATATGTCCTTTGTACAAATGGAGCGTTGGGATACAGTGTGGTCAGTGTGGGACGTTTCGTAAACCAGGCCGAGCTAGGCTCAAAGGGTTGAAAATTGATCGGAACAGGCCCAATTATTGTAGTATTTGTGATACTAGTGAAGAACAAAGCCTTGTTCATAGACGGGTTTTCACGTTTCCAAGTTCAGTCACAAAATTCGACCTTACGCCCACATTCCTCATTATAATGACCCGAATTGATAAAATAGTAATTGATGGTTCTGTTATCGTCAGATCTGAAGTAACCTTTAGGAAAATACATACATATTATGTAGCTAAACAAATACGATTTCAGGGCTATCTCTTGCCTAAGCCAAACTAATTCAGACGAATCGGTTTACGACGTTAGCTTATTCTACCTCTAATCTAGTTTATCGTATTACGAAAATAGATATACCGTAGAACAGTTAGTAGACATCGTAATATAAATCAAACAAAGGTTTTTACGAGTATTGTTCAGAGTGGGCACATGCGATCAACGAGTTTTCTAGTATTACGTAGATACTGATCCCCTTTTGTCTTTTGCAAGGGTAGAATTATAATAAAGATCGATGAAGAAAATGTTTGTCAAGTAATGTTATTTGGATCTTAAATAACATCTTCATCATATCAGCCAAAAGAGGTCCACTGCTGAACAGCCTCCATAGACTTCTACAGGGGACCGGTCGTATGCCGTCTGCATTCCAACGACTCCCAGAGACCTTTACCTGGTCGTCGGTTCATTTCACGCTGCACTTTCCGGTGCGTGTTCTCCACTCGAGAACCTTTCTGCCCCAGCAGCCACCAGTTCTTCGAACTATGCGCCCCGCTCACTGCCACTTCAGCTTGCTAATCCTTCTCTCAAATTATCTACAGCCGAAATTATATTTTATTCAATTCCAAGAATAGATATGCGTAAATCTTCATCGAAAAGCTTAAGTCACACTGAGCTGATAGCAACTGCCGCAACTTGAGCTGACGACAATCAATGTCTGTTTATGGTTTAGAAACGTAGCAAAAACGTACATTATTGCAGATCGAACGTCGTCAGAGGTCCCAAAACTCAAACCGTCAAATTAATCGATGGAGAGTCGGAAAGTGTTTCATTTTTAGATCCTTGCATAGTGTTGGAACTATTTCCCGTCGTCGATCGCTGTTGCGTTAAATTTTATAATTAATTAGCTATACTGAGATGATCAGTCTCCGTCAACGGAGCTTCCATGTGAATGCATCAATGCATTTTGTAAATTTATCAAATTTGAATCAACATCATCAAATGTAGTTTTGTTTTTTCAATGTAGTTCAGCTGATATTCCCCTTGACATGATTTTAAAATACTTTTCAAGTGTAACTTTAATGTATTCTACAAATGGACCCTGATAGATTATTGTAAATGATCCTAGGATCGATCTGACCGGGTCGTTGGATTTCTTCACTTCACTTATCATTACAGCAGCAGGACCACCATATAGATAATCCAAAGATAAGTCTTAAAAAGATGACATCGATATAGATCCTGCCTGCATTTATGAGCTCAGTTCACTCAAGTGGAGAGAAGCGCTCGGGCGGTGTAGAGTTAGGAAAATATTGACATATTGAATTGCACCGCTTTGTCATGCCATTCTGTTTATTAATAATTTGACTTTCGACTCTACTGAAGGGCAGACAGTAGGCCTATGTTAGGACTGCACCCAAGTCCTCCACGTACCCAGAGGCCGTCTTAAGAATATTCGTCACCAAAAAATCCAATATATTTTATTTGCTCATGCTAGGAATCATCACCTGGGTGTCTCGCACCCCTTGCACCCCTGGGTAAAGTCGTCCCTGCATGTGCCTACTCCCACAACCTTGTAGGACAAGTCTGGACAAGTAATAAAGTAACGGTCAGTGGTACACTTCCAGCAATAAAGCGATTATTGCCAAGTACTTTTTTGGCACGTTTCGTTCGAGGTAAATGGCCCATTGTACGTGATAGAATCCTATACTAAGTATGTATTTATAGAGATTGCCTTAATGTTTTGGCAACAGTTCATCAGTAGTCCCAAGTTGTACTTATCAAGCGATTTATATCTGAATATAAATTAGGACCTTATGCTGTATTGAGTGAAGGTAGGTTTGTTTACCGTGTTCGATTATGACGACTAAATTGTTCGGAGTGTTAGGCAGAGTTGCCATACCTACCGATTTTTTTGAAATATAATTAAATTTAAAGCAGAATTGGTCATCATAAATTCCATAGTTCGGCGGTATGTTTAGCTACCATGTACCTAATTGGGGGCGCCGTGTCGGGTGGCAGGGGCACAAATCAGAACTTCGAGCTGCTAATGAGTAGGTATAACAAAGAAAAACCCAACAACACTTTACTTGACTTTTAGTCTAGCGACACTAATGACAATAGCTACACTAATGAAGTAAATAAATAATATTCAATGTTATAAATCCGATGTAAGTAGTCTGGCACTTAAATATTTTGAAAATTTTTAAGTGCTAGAATGATCCTTCCGATAAATATTTTAATTTATTTAAATTAATACAACAGTGATATTAAGAGTAACTTTATAACATCGTACCATTCAACCTTTTCATAACATCACAACATTTTCAAATAAGTACCTTGAATTTTAAATTCTTTGCAGGTTCATTGTTTTGAAGTCTTAAGAGTAGCTGCGGGCAAAATATGAGGAGCTATAAATAGCATTATCATCGCAGAATGCTGTGTAACTCGGTGCATTTTGCAGTTGATATTTTTGAGAAATTTTCTCTAGTGAAAAGCAAGACAATACAAAAACCCTTGACGTAACAAACTCAAGTAAAGAAGTTATATAAGTTCGTTTATATTCATTACAGGAAGAGTTATTAAATATTAGGTTACGTAAATATTGATTTCAATACTAATAGGGCCGTCCGAGCATTTTGCAGCCCGTTCATCATCCACAGAAACACCGCCATCTTTGTTAGTATCGCATTTCTTTCATTCTTTCTTTAAAGCTAATTTTGAAAACATCATATGAACATATGTATATCTCTTTGTTGTACCTAATTTATTATACAAACCGTGACCCTCCAGAGGGTCAGAGCAATTATTTCACAGTATTGATTTATCATGAAGTTATGCATGTGGATGCAAATACTGCAGCTAGAAAAAAGAAAATAGATACTGTGGCTGTGGCTGTGCGAGTTCGGGTTTTACGGTGCGTGATATAAAAGAGTCACGTAGAGTTGTGAACTAACCTATCTACAACTACATAGGTTTTATACTAGGTACTTTTAAAGAATCACTATTAAATACAGTTAGAGAATAGGTAGGTATAGGTGCGTAGCATTGGAACAGCGTAACTGTAGGACCGAACAATTGGCGTGAATACGAACAAAAACTCGAATCACGTTCTTAATATCACGAAACAAATAGGGTAATGCGCCGATATTGGGACTTTGATTTATTTGTACAGACAGAACATGTATTTTGGATAGTGTTAACAGACGTGTTGTTTCGTTTTGTGTTGCTTTTAATAATACTGCTTCAATAGGCATTACTAGGAACGAGCCTTGAGGACTTTATAATTAACTAGCTTTCCGCCGGCGGGTATTTCTTATTATATTATAGCCTATGGTACTCGTTAACGATATAGCTTTCTAACGGTGAAAGAATTTATCAAATTGGTCGAGTAGTTTCGGAGTCTATTCAATACAAACAAGCAAACTTTAAAATATTAGTTGAGCTTCTAATAAGAATTTCTGGGAGATCTAAGAATCGAACCCAGGACCTAGTGTAGCAGTCGCGCTTGGACTTGTAACTAACGTAGCAATGGCATTAAAGATACCTATCAAAATGTAATGTATACAATTATCAACGATATTTTTAACCCCCGACGAAAAAACGACGGGGTGTTATAAGTTTGACGTGTCTGTGTGTCTGTGTGTGTGTGTGTGTGTGTGTGTGTGTGTGTCTGTCTGTGGCATCGTAGCTCCCGAACGGATGAACCGATTTTGATTTTGATTTTTTTATTTGAAAGGTGAATTAGTCGGGAGCGTTCTTAGCTATGTTTGATGAAAATGCTTAACAAGTAGAATACTGTACACTATGATAAATTTCAAATCAAGGATGGCCGCCACCACAAAATGGCAAATTACATTCCGGGTCGGGGGTTTTCTAAATTTTTAATTTAGGTTAGGTTATTAACAATTAGTTTTTAGGTATCAGTTACCTACAGGGAGACCAAAATGGCGACCTTTTCTGAATCTCATAATAAAAAATACTTAAGGAATTCTGCGGGTTTCAATGATTAATTGCTTTAGAAGAATAACGTTGCTAATGTTGCCTGGGGACTAAAATGTTTACATTCAGCAATTCGAATACCCAATGACAATCGTTAGTGGTAGTCAGAAGCCCAAAAATCCTGACAACCAGTCTATCCTTCGAATATCAGTATTGCCCAGAAATTGGGTTGCGGAGATCTGATAGCAGTCGCTTCGTGTAAAATACTCATATTCAGCCGCATCTGATTGGACTGGAAGCCGATCCCAATATGATTGGGAAAAGGCCAGGAAGAAGAAGAAGAAGATTCAACAATTCCTCATTTCAGCTTGAACCTGTAGAATTGATAGTAATTTTGAAATACGAATCATAATAAATATCAATATCATGCATCACAGTTAGACTTGTTAGATGCTACCTACATCCATACCTATAAACAATATTGATAAAAATCTTATCAAGTACCTACTTACTTTATCCTCACACTCTGTGTTTTGTAATCCTATTACTAGGTATGTTTTGCATGCATGCAGAAGAACTATCAATACCACTCACATCTCTTATCAATCAGAGTTTCCAAGAAGGTCAATTCCCAGACTCATTAAAAATATCATTAGTTAAGCCTATCCACAAGAAAGGAGACACTTACACCACTAACAATTATAGACCTATAGCACTGCTACCAACTTTTTCAAAAATATTCGAGAAGGCTATGTGCAATCGCTTATACACCTTCCTAGAAAAATATAACATTCTAGATGAATGCCAAAACGGATTCCGAAAATCAAGATCAACCACACTAGCGGTATATAGATATGTTCAAACAGCTTTACAAAGCATAAATGACAAAAAACATACAATAGGACTTCTTTTAGACATGACAAAAGCTTATGACAAAGTCCTATATAACATTTTACTGGAAAAATTATACGGCTCGGGTATTAGGGGTCCTGCCTATCTATGGTTTAAATCCTACCTAAATAATAGAACACAAATAGTACAAATAGACCAGTTAAATTCTCAAACAAAAGAATTAAAATCAGTGAGATCACAAAAAATAAAACTAACATGTTCAATACCCCAAGGAAGTGTATTAGGTTGCGTCCTGTTCCTTATATACATTAACGACCTGCCGAAATCATTAGATAGACAATTAATGTTACCAGTATTGTTCACCTTAGCAACCCCAACCTCCTACTACAAAACACCATGCAAACTATAACAGACTGGCTTCATGACCACAATCTTGAAATAAATGCAAGTAAAACCAAACTATTACAATTCAGATCATACAAAAAACAACCTTTAAAATTAAACCTAAACTTTGAACACACACAAATAGAAGAAATAAATACATTTAATCTCCTCGGCATCAACATAGACACCCATATAAATTGGAAAGCACACATAGAACATATAAAATCAAAACTGTCAAAATTCACATATTTCAACTAAAACAAACCACAAATATCAAAACAGCTTTATCTGCCTACTACGCATATGCATATTCATGGTTGAAATACGGTATTATGCTGTGGGGCAACAGTGTCAATATAGGTGAACTGTTTATCATGCAGAAGAAATGTATTAGATAATAACACAAATAGACAACACAGAAAGCTGTAGACCTTATTTTATAAAATTAAAGCTCCTAACTCTCCCATCTATATATATTCACGATATATGCTCATTTGTATTCAAAAATATTAATACCTTTACCAAAGTAGAAGATACTCATGACATTAACACACGCCATAAAAAAAGACTATATCTACCACCTTCCAGAACTAAAATGCTCAACGAAAGTCCATACTACATGGCAGTAAAAATATTTAATAAATTACCCAAAAGTATAAAAACAGAAAAAAAACCCACACTATTTAATAAAATGTTAAAAAATATTTAATACAAAAATGCTTCTATTCAGTTACAGACTACTTAAAAACTTAAACCATACAACCTTATGTTCCTACTTATAAATATTATATTTTTTTATTAATATAGCGATCTCATTTAAGTATAGAAATAATAGCAAATAATTATATAACTGATATATTTTGTTACACTGAAGGAATAATTTATAATGATATTGATACAAAACATAATTTAATAGATAAATGCACAAATTGTTATTAGTATGAAATTATAATGAATATGTAATATTAAGTAATTAATTAAAGCCCTCCACATCCGCATTGCAATGCTTGTAAAAGGCCGCTAAGTTCCAAGCACACAAAAATTTTATGTAACACCTTATGTACACTTGGCATGCAATAAATGTTTGAATCTTTGAATCTTTGAATCATTCTTTAATTTCACTGCTTAGTAAAGTTTATAAAATTTACATTTTCATTGCAAATGAGAATGGAAAAGATAGCCTCTGGAAGAATCTGGGAATTAAAAGCTTCAAGTAGAAAACAAGAAGACTGTAACGTATGATTGCTTAAAAGTACTAATAGGTATAGAAACTGATGAAACTGTGGAATTACAAAGCATTAAGGTCATTAACGCCAAGTCAAATAAAATTAAATAAGACGGACACATTAAAACAAATGAATGTAAAACGCATCCAGTTTTGATTTAATTGTACGATCAGTACGTTACGTAGTTAACTGTCCGCATATTCAGCGTAAAATTTGCATGAATTGTATTTTGATAGACCGTTAGACACAATTATAGGGAAACACAATTGCGAATTGCAGCATTAAAATACAGTTAAGGGAACAAATTCTCCATGTATGTGATATCTTAAAAATAAAGCTATATCTAACATCTATAAATCATTGTTAGCAGTTGGCATTGGATTGTAGGCACCAGGCACCGTGGTTTATGCCATAAAAACATATTTCCATAGAGGAAGCAAATCTTTTGAAACTTTAACGCAATCGTAACAATTTCAAGACAGTAATTACTAAAATTACTAGGAATAAAAACTTCAGATATAATATTAGCGCTTAGACGAGTCTTTGTCGTGCTAGAGCGGATAAAAACATTATGCAAACTTAGAACTAGAACCGACTACGATAGTACATAAAAATATTTTAATAGCTACAACTTCTAACATAAAAATTCATAACACTTATTTCCGTATCGGTCGCAGTTTTAGTTTTCTTATTTCTTTATCTACACGAATAGTTTTAGAGTATCATGAAAGAACTATTTTAAAAGATACGAACGAAAATATTTGGTATTAGAACAAGCACAATTAAAGTCTAACTGCTTTATTTTCCAAAATTACTATGCACAATGGTATAAGTACGGCTGCTGAGCATGAAGTCCCGAATTCGATTCTCAGGTTAAGCAGCGGTATCAGCGGCATCAGAAGCTCAGAATTTGGATTTCAGCTCGGTCAGTGGCAATAGGCTCGCTCTCTATTACATTGGACCTAAAGGCTATCGGAAAACTGCGCTGTATTTCTCATACAGGTGTAAACCATGTATGAAAAATGCATTACACTAAAGTAAACTAAGTAGCTGTAAAAGAAATAGGCTCTTTTAACAAGTCGATAAATAAAATAAGTTAAAGAGGTAGGTACACCGTAGCGTAGGCATATCGCATTGTCCTCAAGTAAAGTGGAAAAGATTGATACGGAAACCATTTTTGTACCGTAACAAAAGTCAAGCATTATTTTGAACCGACGAACAAAAACCGGATAAGGTCACCTACTCAAAATTTATTACAAGACTAAAATATGTGTACTTTTCGCTTTTTCAGTTACTTTTTTCGTCAGTTTTTATTTTTTGTTAAAACGTTGTGAAGGGTAAAGAAAGTATTTAGGTACTTTTTCGAGATTTTCTTACAACTTTTAATCGAAATGGACTTATTGACAAGGATTGATAAGTTCCATTAACGCTTAAAACTGAAATGTGTAAATGAATTTCTGCGGTTTTTATGGTACTTCCACGATTAATACGGTACATATTATTTGAATATCAGAATTCTTTATATTTGGCAGAAAATTTCATACAAGTTTGTTCCATTTTTTAAATTTATCCGGCAGGTAGCAGTTGTACAGCGGTGGTAAAACAGGCCCTAAATGTAGTATATTACATACATAAATTAGTAAAATAACCCAATTTTGATAAAATGAATTATTTACTTATTTTGCATTTGTTGAAACTTTTTTGCAGTGATTGACGAGGAAGGAACGTATAAGAACTACATTCAAAACAATGAACTTATTCTAAATTATAATGTGTAATAAAATGTATGATGCTTAGGATTTGATAAAAAAAAACAGTTGTAAAGTAAATTGGCATGGGAAATTATGTAAAAATACAGCTGATCTATGGTTTCTACCCTTTGATTGAAGGCGTATCTCATGATCTGTAATACTCGGATGGGATTGAACGAACGCAGCTGTCACGATCCTGAACTTTTGTTAAGCGTTTCATGATAAATTATCTATTCCTTGATTAATTACTGATGCGATTCTGTGCAAAATTTCGTGTGTTAGAGCACGATTTAACACTTGTTCAAAAGGTGAATATAAATCTGGTATGATGATGTTATCTATACTAATATTGTGAGAATAATGAGAAGTGGTATATATAAATACCCTTAGGTATAGCAATCACTTTATTACATTTATAGAAAACAATAACAGCAATCACATTATTCTGTCCAATTAAAAAGCTGATAACAATTTTATAACAAATCTTTAAAGCGGTCGTCAATGAAAAAGCCACAAAGGTATCATGAAAAGGGTATTTTGTAAATAGGGTTACCCTTGGAAGGCTCACCTATTTCAGGCAAAATGTCGTTAAAATTTTCTTGTTGACGGAGCCTCGCTTATGAGCTTATATTTCTTAACACAATGTCAATGGTAAGTATATATTAACTTCTTCGTGTAATAATTACATTACCTTATTATTCATTCTTCTAAGAATCCTTTACAATCTATTATGAATAAGAAATTAACTGTAAACAGTCTTAATTGTAGTAAGTAACTTTCTTCATTTGAGAACTTAGTATATTTTAATCATTTAATTAAGGAGTTTTTACCATCCTATGAAATACACTTTTGGCTCAATTTTATACATTACATTAACAAAATCTATTAATTTTACGCTTATTTCGTACTTCATCCGTTAATGATGAGCTATAAAATTGCTAAAATGAATTTAATTCTCTCCAAATATGAATGTAGTGTATATTTTTGTGGTGGGTGAAATTAACGCAAGGCTACATTTGTATACAGGAAATATTGATCTACGCTTATTGTTTGCATACCAAAAATTGTTTGCGAACACATAAAACATGTAGCTAATTAGCCACGTGTGGTGAGCGCAGGTATTGGTTTTATCAATCATCATAAATATATATACCACGCATTCTTTGCGATGACTGATGTACATCAATCTCTTTGTTTTATAATATTTTGCACCGTATGGGTAAACTTAAAGCAAAAAATATACTTTTGTTTTAGATTTACATACCTGCTTTTCTTCGACGGTTTAAACATCAAGAACAAAATACTGTTAGTAAATGTATATAGTAATCGAAATCACTTACCATGAGTATACAAAGGCGAAACATGGTACTTGATAGCCGCCGTGCAAGCTATGGGTCCAGTCCCACCGCCCAGCTGCAGCCCGTGAGATAGAACTTGTACGATAGTGCCAACCACGGTAATGGTCCAACCCCAACCGCCTTCAGGGTAGTAGCGGCGGGCGAGCGTAAGGGCTGCGCGTGCCCGCAGCGCCGCCGCCGTCTCAGCACCCACTGTCGCGCCAGCACTCGCACACCTACCGCACCAAAACACTTTAGCCACCATAAACATACTTCTACCAGTAGACAATTCCTTAAAAACTAATATCTGCACTGCACTAACCGACGAAACTGAGCCACTTCACGCGCCGTTTCATATCCTACACTTTTCGAACGACCCCGCTCCGGGTTCTTGTTGGAACTGTTCGAAACCTTGACTCGATTGCCACTAACGCCGCAAGTGCACAACAAGTCCTCAGGACGCAGTTTTGGAGCTGGTTGAAATTTCGGTTCATATCTTTCACGACAGTCACATTCTGGAGTCCTCCAGGACAATAGACGCTGGAGTAAAGAGCGCCGTCGGTACGCTGAGTTTCTTCCACACTCGATTGTACCAGTTTGGCCTGTGTCCAGTAGGAATGTAGCCCGATTGCTCTCACGACGTCCGATTTCGACCTGCCGATCGTCATAGGAAATTTTTTTCCGGCCATGTTTATAATGATACGCAGAACTAGGAATAAAACTTTGGGATGCACAGTCGTTTTTATCCTCACAATGACTTGGTTGGTCGTTTTTGGGAGCGAAACCATTTTTTATTTTCTTGACATCCGTGTGAAGGGATTTCCAAGTGGCGATAACTTCCTCGCGCGCCGGCGTGTCACCAAAATTTGGGACGGTGTTGGAATCGGGTATTTTATCCACAAGTTGGGCGTTGTCGGGGTCTGACGGGACAGGCGCCGCCCGGAGTCGCGTGGGCAAGCTGTCAGACCGACGGAGCGTCATTGTCATTTAGATTTGGAGGTCTCATTTTTAAAGCACATCTATTGTTCACTTTCACTGCTTCCACATTTGCAAAAATTTCACTGGTATCTGTAACAAGGAAAATGTAAGTTAGCAACATAGGTTCATTTGTCACGAATATTAGTTACACAGAAATATAACTTTAGACGCAGCTCAACTTGAGCGACATGGTCAAAAACTTTGTTGCCTTACTTTCCTAGTCTAGAAAATCCCTATGTATACATAATATTAATAGGCATTTCCTCTACAAAATATTTTATGTAAAGGGTATCTTAGGTAAAATAATACTACGCTATTAATATTCTCATGAAATATTCATAAATTCACTAAATGATATGTAAATAAGGAGATTTAGGAAATTGAAGGCTATAGGCCGATGGCTGAAAGATATTCAGCAATGTTTAACATTTGTGTATCCAAAAATAATCCTGAGATGATTAATAATGATAAATCTCGGAATGTGATCTAGGTAATCTTATAACAGGTAGGTCATAAAGCACTTGAAAGAAAATAAATTCTTCTCTGTGTTTAACTTTGCGAACATACAAGTGCAATTATTTCTAGGATCGTATTATCCGTTTAGGACGTCTGCCAAAAGCTAAACGCAATAATAATTTGCTTGTGATAATGATCTGACGAAGAGACGTTGATTCGAACTCCAGTGTCTTTAAATCTTGAACTTTAATTGCTGAGTCGGTCTGATGTACAGCCTTGGATTTATTGCCTAATGAATGTCGCTTTGTGTTACTAAGCACTTCGATTACAGACAACTTGCGTCCTGCAACAAAGCAGTCAAAGCCACTTATTTTTAACTTTTGTTTAAAAGTTCGCAATGAAAAGTTGTGATACCGCAGAAGTACAGCTTTTGTAGGTATTAAGAATTTATCAGATCGGAGAGAATTTTAATTTTAATAAAAATTGCATATTTTACCTTATGCCCTGTACGAAATATCAGTCGCTTCCTACCTGACAGTTTCTAGCTATTATTATGTAGGTTTTACTTTATCATGCAATATGAATAAACACAAACTAAACAATACAAAAGTTTACAAGACAGTTTAACACTAACGCCAAGAATGTGGAAAGTGAATGTAAACTAACACGATAATGTGGGGTTGAAATGCCAAAGTTTTCAGACGTCATTTCATTCTGTTGGCCATTCATTGTCAGTAATTACATGCGCGGATTCTTTTGTTGCCCCCGCTTTGGCAGACAATTGAATTTTAAATCTATTCTTTTTGGGATCCTCAGATGATCCCTAGACTGGCTTCTAACGGTGGCTTTTAAAGTAAGTGCTTGGTGTATGGTAATGTGTCTGGGCTATAAATTTTAAGAGTTATGGATATGCATTGATCTTTAAACAGCTTTACTTTTTGAGGTAGATAAGATCTATGTACAATTCAATCTGACGTTATATTTATATACATCAAAATGTTTATAAAATATGATGTGTGAAACAACCAATCCATAAATCTAAAGTAACCCTGTCTGTGAAGTAAAACATTGTGAGGAAACTTGCATGCTTTAAAGATTTTCTCGACGGCATGTGAAGTCTGCCAACCCGCATTAGGCCAGCGTGGTGGACTATGACCTAATCCGTCTCATACTGAGAGGAGTCCCGTGCCCAACAGTGCGACAGTTAATGGGTTGATGATGTGCGCCCTGTCTGTTTACGCCACTGATTAGATTTTGATAAAATTTGGCGAGACGATAAACAAGATTCTGCAGATGGACATAGGCTACCTTTTGTGTCAAAAACACCTTGGGGATGTTAGTGAAACCACGGGCTAGTGTAGTAATTGTGTCGTCAGATTATGCCGTTTTAAACGTTTTTCGCCGGCAAAATTAATGCAAATTTGTCTTCTCAACGAAAAAATAGTTCATAAAACTTTTCGCTTAATACTTCTCATAAAATAATTAAAAAGTTTCATTTAATTTTACAACAGATTCAGAACTTTAAATAAAGTTAGGATAAAATATTAAACGATTTCGTTTCGTAAAACGGTTGCTTTTTTATTTAGATGGATATTGCTAGTGATATCTTGCAAAAACTTTTTAAATAAAAGTTTTTTGCTGGTCTCATATTGAACAGAATACCGAAATCAAAATAAATAACTTATGTAGATAAAATATAATCTACAGTTAGACGTGGAAATATATAAATACATCTTAAATTTGGCTAGCTTCGAAAATACAGCTTGTATCTCGTTATTATTTTAGCACTAAATTAATCCTTCATTAATTTGTGTCGTTGCCACAACACTTTACGATGACTACGGTTAAATCTGGTCCTCATAAAACCTAACTACTATGACGACACTAACGGGAGACCAGTAGAGACGGGAACTACCACCAGCATTTCTTTTTAACAATTTACTGTGATAAATAAAATGATTAATCCAGTGTTCAGTAGAGTGAAAAGAGATCGCTGCTAATTCAGTTTTCGAGATAAATATTTATTGTTTCGGCAAACCGAGATGTTTTTAGAGTGGTATTCTGACTTTGATTAATTCTGATATTTAAATAACCATTTGGGACAACTGCCGACCTCATCAAGCATTCTTTTACTTACTGTGCGATTGCTGGGCAACCTCTTAATGATACAAGTTTTTGTTTATAGTAAGTTGCAATGTGAAATTCGTTCGTTAAGTTTAATGATAAAGTTAGATAAAACGTACGCATTTGGCGGCATTTTAGGCCAGACTAGATGCCAATCAATTGATAAAATGACATCTTCCAATCAAACCAAGTGGTGTTCATCAAAAACTACCCATCAACTGTGCGTATGTTTTTGACATTTTCAATTTTCTCAATGTTAACGTTTTACAAAAACTGTAGTCTACAATTTATAACGAAATAATTGAAAATGGAATTGAAATTTTCGGGAGCTGTAAAATTTATGAATAACGATTTATTTTATTGTAAAATAACTCCTTAATAAATTAATTATAAATTGGTTGAAATACTGCAACGTGACTTGGGCTTGAAAGAAAGGACAAGGCAATTTCAACAAGTGGATTGATTTATGCAAACAAAAATAATGGGTTTGCGCCGTTTGCGCGTTTATTATTATTGGAACAGTAAGTTTATAATTTTAGTTAGTTGATTTGGCATAAATCAGACTAAAAAGCTTGTGAAGTCAGATAAGTACATCAATTCACTATCATATGTTTTAGATGTTATAAATAAATTTTATGAAGCACGCAAGTTCCTGGCCATTAATGAAGTCTGAAAGATGTCTGCGTGGGTATTGATAAGTATCTCGCGCTCATAATTTTGTGGACATCTCAACTCCCACAGATTTCGACTTGCAGACTTCTCAAAGGAGAAGTTTGAATATTAACTATAATTTGAAGCGTCAGGAATCAATTAACATAAGTTTATAAAATATTTACTGATAGAAAATTAATCTAATAGGCATTTTAAAAGTATAGCTGGACTGGAATCGGAGTCGCTAGATGACGTGTTAATAAAATGTTTAATAAAACAGATTTGGCTTTAGATGAGACTGTATCATCAGTTTATGTAACATCAATGCTAAAAATATAGGCAATCTGATCGTGAGCAATACCAGTGATAGTGCTCGAGCGGTGTCTACTCGAGACCCTCAGTTGTTAAGTATTTATCATTAGCCCAATAATTCCATTGGCTACAATTACCCTTCATAACGAAATACAATAATATTAGTACTTCAATGCTTAGCAGCATTTTGGCAATGGTAGGGAAAAACTCAGTAGCAGAGTTTTCCACCTCAAACTTGGAACTATTATTATAACTTATATTTTTAGTTCTTCTTTTCTTACTAACATCAATCTTTTTTTTTATAATGTAATATATTGTCAACAAGATCCTCATTACAAGCTGCGGCCTAAGTTCAAGGCTAAAGAGGAGCCATTTATCTCGGCTCTCGACTTGTATTATGTCTATAAATTACTTATGGCAACTTACCTAATACCGGGACAAGTAATTTTATACTGATCGTTTGTTGAGGTTACACAAGTTCGTCCTACAGAACTTCTAAATTTATTCACTTGGGATAAAGCAATATTTTGTTTTACATACAATATATAGTTATCTACCATACAGTTTTTCGTATTCCCCATTCCGTAGAATTTCCTAAATCATTTCTTCGCAGTTATCTACATTCTATATTCTATAACTTTCCGCCATACGAGATTGTGCTTGTAGACTTCATACAGTTATTGAAATTTCGTGGTCTATAGACAGTGAAAGATATTTCATTTTTAGGTGGAGAATATATGTGTCTTGCGGTAATACTGGCATAGATCGCGTTATTTTTTCAAACAAAGAAACCGCATATAAAACAACCACATACACATATGCATGCCAATTTTACAGTATAAAGGCCCATAGATTTCGAAAATGGAAAAATCAAATTATTCAGATGAATAAAAGGTATTATTTTCTTTCATATAAGTACTTGTTTGTTCTTGCAGTTTATCATGTACGTATGCATAAATAATTATCTAATATATAAATCTTTTTATGTAAGTAAATAAGTGTTTAACTGAAAATAAGTGCATTTTTATTCTTCTCTAGCAATACGTAACGCCTTCTTCAGATCATAAGCTAAAAATATAAAATTCCAATGTTCGTTTTCATGGCTGCTAACTTCTGATTTTCCTTTTACAATGGAGGGTGCTTTTCTCGAATCTTATGTCATTCAAATATAAAAACTAAAGGTACTAAAGTACATTTTAGAACTAAAGTATAGTCCCAAAAGTTTATTTTTTGTATGTATAGCTATACTTTTCAATGTCAATATAATACAAGAATCTGATATCGGTTGTAGCACTTAGACTTAAATACAGTTCTCCTTCCTTTAGTCTAAACTGCAAAATCTTGTTAAGTCCCCCTTTATATAAGAGCAGATCTTATTAACGTCAAGGCAACCTGAATGCGTGCAATTTGCCTGCAGAATAACAATCTGATTTAATAACATCTTGATCCTAATACAATCTAAAGAAACTATATTAAATGTATCAGAAAGGGCAATATTATATCAAGAACTTTGGATGTAATTCAAGCTAGTTTTTATACTGAAGACAAGTGTTCATTTAAGTAGTTACTTCTAGTTATTTTTGGCAGCAAGATAAATCTCCACAAAACTGTGTTAAACAATATACGTACTGTTAATGAAATCTTATGATTATTCAAGTTGATAATACTAAATCAATTTCTTTAAACCTCTTTAAGACCCAAATGAATTAATATAGCGGCTGCCTAATTAGCAGAAGTCGGGACTTGCGCTAATACCTAGCAGACGAGGCGTTTCCTCGAGATTATGTACTGTTTAATCGCTGTAAGTATTTCAAGATTCTAGAACTGTGACAGCAACGAGCTCGACACTTTTTATTGACTTCCGACGAAGTAAGAATTTTATAAGAATTAATTGTTTTTAGCTCTGTTCTCTTGACTTCCTAGAATTTCTAAGGATCGCTTAATTAATGTTATCGTAGAATATAACGAGATTTAAAAGGGTTATACCTAGAGCGGATTTTTTTCATATACTACCTTTGATCTCGATTTGAATTGATTTCGCTTTTTGGTAGGCTGACCAAATGCATTTAGACAGAGCGATTTGTTTTTATGAGAAACACCCTGTATTTAACAATATATAAAATTATAATGTTATTGAGTAACACAATATATAACGAATTTTCGCGTGATGTCCCTTCTGCTGCTTGTAATAATTAAATGTCTGGTTAATAACGAACCAATTAACAAAATTACATGTGCTTCTAAATAATTCGAATAACCTATTCTAGATCATGATTAAAAAGCTAGGTAACATTTACTAGATTTTTTATCTACGTCTCCGATTCACCGATGTTGTTGTGTTATTGTGACATGTTGCAGATAGAACAAGTGATTTCGTTGGAAGCTCCGATGGGAACTGTTGTAAACAAGGCATGAACAAACACGCTGTTGACAATTCGAACTTTAAACTATTGATATATTTGGCAAAACAATAACATGTAATAACAATGTGTTTTTTAAACCTATTAACTATAGGGTTATCGAAAAGTGGCCATATAGACACATGGTATGGTACCAGTACACTGCGCCCCTGTGTGACTTTGGTAACAGAGCGTGCTAGAAGCATTCAGAAACCTTGTCTTCCGTTGCTGCCTTATGCTCGGCAGAATTCAAATTATACGATTCATAGTAAGATGCTGATACCTATATAGCACTTAAAGATGCTGCAGTATAGTCCTAATGTAATCCTCTAGTTGCCTTCTAAGATACTTCTAAGTGAAGAGAGTATGCGACCATACGGCACAAAGCAAATTCAGATATAGAAGCTGTTCTAAGGCTGATATTCAGAAACGAGACTCAACGTTTATGTTGAGTCTCCGTTGATGCTTCTGTATGTCAAATTTGTATGACAATTTGACACACGGGAGCCTAAGTTTATGCTGAGCATCGTCTCTGAATATTAGCCTAACTGCACTTAGATATTATTAAGATAGTTATAAAGTATAAAGGTTTTATAAAAGTAGCCCATTATCAGATTCCTTTTAGGCCCCTTATCCTCATGGTAAGTTATGGTTGTACTTGTTCTGTACTTTTGTATGTTTTAGTACTAGTGACCGATGCATGGTTGATTTCGAAAAAACTTACATACAAACCGTATCCTCATAGTTAAAGGTACAAACACGGAAAAAACATTGCTGAAAGAACTATTTGTAAGAGCCAGAGCTACAAGTAAATGTTCCGTGCTAGAATTGAACCCACAGCCCGTAATAATGTAGAATATAAATCGATCATGCGCAGCGTCGACAGTGCTGTTGAGTACAATGCGAAATTCTGACACTGTGGGACAACGCACAGCTTCAAAACCGGTGGGTCGAGAGAAGCATTAAATTTTGCACAAAATTCCATATTACGTAGACGAGTTCTAAGACGGGATTTTGGGTATTGCCAGGGGATTCAACGGTCGAGGACCTGGGTTCGTTTTTTGTACATTGTAAATTGTGGGGTTTTCTATGAAATTCACAGTAGCAGCTCGGAGTTTAGATTTGTGCCAGGTTAGTGTTAATAGGCTCTCCCCTTATTACATGGGACCTAAACACGCCAGCGAACTGTGGGTATACACCCACCACACATGTGTTGGGCAGATATGTACGTACAGTACACATCTGCCCAACCCTTCGGGAAATACAAGCGGATGGTATGTTATACCAGGGGATTGAGTAAAACGAGATTATCGCCAAGAACAGCTAGTTTCGTATAAGTAAAAGTAAATACAGATCAGAGTATCTTTAATATTCATGTATTCTTCCTCCTAGCCTTTTCCTAACCATGTTAGGGTCGGCTTCCAGTCTAATCAGGATGCGGCTGAATATCAGTATTTTACACGGAGCGACTGCCATCAGACCTCCGAGCTCCGCAACCCAATTTCTAGGCAATACCGATATTCCGAATGAAAGACTGGTTGTCAGGTTTTTTAGGCTTCTAACTACCACTAACGATTGTCATAGGTGTTCGTATGACAACCGGGGCTTTACGTGTTCTCCGAGGTACGGAGGGGTCTCGATATGTTAAGAATGGTCACCCATCCTTAGAGTGACCGCGGCAAGTGTAGCTTAACTTTGCAGATCGGTTGATCAGCGTACAGAAAAAATACATATTATTTATCTTCTTTATCTTTATCTTTAGTTTCGTATCAGTAAAGTTCTCATTAAGCGATTTACTGGTGACCTTATCCGCCAATATTACTTTTTATGGTCATTTCAACTTTGACAGCTTCAACGATAACTAATAATGGTGTGCGCTCACTACTTCGTACCAGGCCGGACCGTAAAAATGATAAAAAAAACGTAGTATTTTAAATTAAGCATATATCTGTAGGCTCACTCCTAGTCTGAGAGACCTATTATCCACACACTAGCGGTAGGTACTTCAATGTCCCGGAAAAGGAAACGCGTATGATGGTAAGGACATTATTATGAAACCAAGACGTAATGTTCTGTTCAGTTATTCTCTCAGGAGTTTTGTGAATAATAGACGCTAACGACCCTGTTATTTTTTACTAGGTAGGTATTTGTTTTACTAGGTTACTAGGGGAACTAAAATCAGCATACAAAATACTAGAGATGCTATCGTCTATCGTGCCATTTGATCTATCCATGATCGTCCATGATTTATATTCTCTTAATGTTACTTTCTTCTGGTTTTAAAGGCAACGTAGCCAATGAATTACTGTAAAAATTAGACAACAACTGAGGTATCAAGATGAAAACTATTGATGCCAGCGTCTACAGTTTGCGGTTGCCGCTTGCAGTACGAGCGACATAACTTGGCCGGACTGAAGTTAGCTGTTTGTCAGTGTTTGGTTGCCCAGCACACAATTCATAACGTAAACAATCCATTGCGCATTCAAACGGCCAACTTCAATCACCCCATCCAAGCATTTTAAACAAAATATATGGAAATGACACAAGCTTTCGACAAGTCGGGCTGTCACTAATATCATTTCCAAACATTTTGTATCTATTCGTTTATCGATTGGAATGTCAAAATAGCAATTTGTCTACAGGTCCTGTACAGTAATAGTCACCAAACTTTTTGGTCGGCCGAAGATTGGCGACATACCATCAGGCGGTCTGCATATTTGTCAACATGTTTACAATTAAAAAATGCTCTTATTACGACTATAGTTAAATCCTACGTACCGATGGCGCGCGGTCCTAAGAGAGTAAGAGACTACAAACAAAAATTCTTGCGATGTCATCACAAAAACCTCTATGCATGCTACATTGAATGAAGCTCAAGGCTCACTCATACTAAGTACGTAGAGATGAAAACATATTGATATTAAAATACTTTCCGATATAAACAATTAAATTGTGTGATACGGTTTTGTGGGACAATATGTGGGCAGAACTCCACTTAATTGTTGAATGTGGACTAGATATGAAGATATTTGCGATATTAAATTGTATGTGAGTCACTATCTATTGCTAAAATAATAAAGATATTAATGTGCATGCATGTTAGGTACTGTATTCTATGAGGACTTCTGACCTCATTTAACGATGGGTGTTATCGAAGTAATGTATGTTTTTACTTTTACATATATTATATTTACAGCAAAGTTATTTAAAAGCTAGTCAATATCTTTGATTTACAATGTTGTTACTAGGTATATATTGTCATAAAAATAAGATCATTCCGACGTCTAAGAAATACTTGGTATGCATTCTCTAGTTGACGCTACGTCAACGGATTATGAACGTTACTACATATTATTTAGATTTTTAACCATCTCTCTAACCCTACTTTAATTACTTTCGTTCAAAAACCAAAACACCAGCTGGCACTTCATTTCCTCACGCCAGAGCAGCATGTGTGTCAAATGTCAAATTAGTTTCGTTACTGAGCGGGCGCAGACGTTTTTGAATTGACAGCTAACCTGATTGGCTATTCCTTTCTTAAATTACTGTGGCTGTCTATTAAAGCTCCTTGTGTAAATTCGGAACCAGATGACAATATTTTATTTATCCTACAAATTGGATTCTTTGCTATATATAATAGTCCTCAAAATAAGTGACAACAGCGTGACTGGTGGTGTGGCTGCGGACTACGGATCGGACTGCGGATCACGAGGTCGTGGGTTCGATTCCCACAAGACACAAACATTTTATGTGATGAACTTAGGTGTTTGTGTTTGTCTGGGTGTTTCTTATATATTATAAGTATGTATTTACAAAAAAAAAGTATATAAGTATTATATACATTGTATAGTACCCATAGTACAAGCTCTGCTTATTTTGGGACTAGATGGTGCTGTGTAAAAATGTCCCAAAAAAAAAAAAAGTCGGGTTCTCACTATAAAAAATCCTTTGGCGGTTTATAGAATTTCATTTAGTGAAAACCCGACTTTTGAAATTTCTTTATAATTATCAATTTTCAATCTTTTTTTCGTAGCATATTTTATGTATTTAATATGTAAAATGCTGACGCATTTAAGCGACAATCTAATATCTTTTTGTTATTGCTAACATTCATTTTTGGAAGCACTGAACTGTAAATATTGGAAATGCATATTCAACCGGGGACTCACTACAACACGTTCATAAACCATAGGTTACAACATTCATGCAATATTAAAATTTCCAACCTATGCTATGAATATTTCCTCTCAAACTTTATATTGTTTCTAGGAAATATGGCGTTTGATTCGAGCTCTCTGGACCTGCTCACGGGATTAGCTCATGATGAATGGCTCCGTTGGAGTCCAATAGTACAACTAGAGAGAGAAGAGTATAAGAAAAAGACTGGTAGAAAAAAACAATTGCAAAAAGAAATAAACTAGTGATAAGCAGGCCATGGCAGCTGTAGCTGCTAGGTAGACTAAATAGTACCTAACTATTAGGCATTTTCAAATGACTTTTTTTATATACTCTACACGATATTATGGTTTACTATCGTACGTCAGTACCTACCTATTACGCTATGGTAAGTATTCATATTGCACTGCCATTGTGCGGGGGTAGGCCGCAAATTACAGGCCCGTGAACGCGAGCCATGGACGCGTAGAGAACTCGACTATCTACCGAAAATTTGTCATATTAGCTCTATTGTTACAGAATGAAATTACGCTTCACGTAATTCAGTTACCACCGAATTATGTTCTCCTGCGTCGATAGTAATTTGTTTTTTATTATATTGAAGGCTATCTAAATCACCAGCATATTATAATCAGGTTTAATTATAATTAGCAGTGATAGCCTAGGAGAATGACCACTGGACTGTCAAGTCAAAGGTCTCGAGTTCGAATCCAAGGCACGCACCTCTGACTTTTCGAAATCATGTGCGTAATTATCACACGCTTTAACGGTAAAGGAAAACATTGTGAGGAAACCTGCATGCCTGAGAGATTTTCTCGACGGCATGTGAAGTCTGCCAACCCGCATTAGGCTAGCGTGGTGGACTATAGCCTAATCCCTCTCATACTAAGAGGAGACCCGTGCCCAGCAGTGGGACAGTATATGGGTTGTTTTTTTTTTTATAATTATAATGTATTTCAAAGTAAAAAATAACAGAAAAACAGGCACTAAAACATAATTGTAACGTTTGTAACATTAAATAGCGTTTTTCTTGCGTTTTTCATCCCAAATACATTACAGTGGGCCTACCTAGCCAAGTTGCATTCCGATCGACAAATAAATAGAAACAAAATCTATGAGAACGACATTGTAAATGTCAGATTTGTCAATAGCTTATGTCATTCCCCAACATTTTGTTTTTATTCGTTCGTCAATCCGAACGTTAGATTGAAAGTTGGCTAGGCCTACAGTTATCAAATTTGATTGTGATTAATTGTAGCTTTATTAAAATAGTTCTTTATAAGAGGTCGTTCGTGTCTCAGAATTCTTTTATATCATGTCACGACAAAAATAATCAAGATGATCTTTGAAAAATTACTTTTTTTATTAGAAACTATTCTCATAAACAACGCTCGGAATGTTTAAAAGTTCTGAAATGATTTCTTTTTAGCCAGACTAAAATCTCATTTAGTATAACAAATTTGATAGTGTAACTTTTTCTGAAGCTATTGTCTGTGCCTTTTTTCAGAAAAGGCAAACTTTTATTAAGTAGTTGCGTATTTATTTTGTCATTAAAGTAATTAATTTTCAAAGTCTTATCTCCTGTAATGAATTTTTTGTCGCTTTATAAGAATATCCCCGAAAGATGTGGTGCAGCAGTGATGGTTTAAGCCAGCACAACCAAACAGTTCTTGGTCTGGGGAAAGCCTTTTCCCAGACGGCTAGCAAAAATTTTCTATAAATCTGCTTCTAATAAACAGAATGAAAAAGAAAGCCACTTAATAAATTAATTAAAGAATAAACGAGGCATCAGTTTTGGAGTTAATTAGTCGATATCACGGAAGTAACTTTTACTGAATAATTCAGCATTTACTGGTCCCTAATCAGACGCAAATCTACTAATGGATTCCACAAGGACAAAATGATCAGTCGATAGAACAAACATAATAAATATATCAGAGATCTAGCAATTGTGTAGATGTAGGAGAAATCACGTAGTCTTATTACGATACCTAGGAAAGTTTTAATTACATGGAGTTCCGTTGTAAAAGTTGTATGAACTAACGTGTACTAGAGACAGTACTCCAGAGAATGAACATCAACAAAAGCAATTATTCATAAATACATAAATTTGTATTCGTGAAAGGTTAGGTAGGTGTGCTTTTGTATCTACATGGTGTGCAGTGCACAGTCCAAAGTTTGCCTGTTTCCATGTGAAATGATTCCATATTGAAGTGACTCTGTTGTCATTAACTGGGCACCGACCCACTCTGTGTTGCGACTACCAAAGCGGTATTGACAATAGCCAATACCGCTTTGGCAGACCTGGGAATGGAGTGAAGAAACCCATCATCAACCCAATAAATGTCCCACTTTTGATTAGGCCATAGCCCACCACGCTGGCCTAATGAATGACTTCACATGCCGTCGAGAAAATCTTTTAGACTTGCAGGTTTCCTCACGATGTTTTCCTTCACCGTTAAAGCGAGTGGTAATTACGCACATGATTTCGAAAACTCAGAGGTGCCTGCCTTGGATTCGAACTCGAGACTTGGCAGTCCAGTGGGCATTCCTCTAGGCTATTGCTGCTTCATGAAGAAAGAATTAGAACATAATAAGGCAGATGGATACTATCTAACACAGCTGTTACAGAGTTACCTAGTATTTCATAGAGATTTTATTCGATTCCGGTTTAAACAAGCCCTACTTATATAATAAGGTCAAACATAATTATCAGAACGTCACAGCCCTGATATCTAGTCCCTAGCTGCACTTTGCTAGTTCGGGAGCCTTATCCATCGTGATAAAGCTATCGTTTCCGAGAAAATCGGGCCAAAGGATCGCCTTTGCCCCGATTTTCAAGGAAACGCTAGTGTCAATCTAGTGCTGCTATGCTATGCTAACCTAACCTAACCCAATGTGAATATATACCGGAAACCTAATGTTTCCGGTATATATTCACATTGGGTTCTAGTAGTCCAAGTTCTGCAACAAATTATCTACTAATCTTCTAATAGTAACAGACAGACAACGTACAGATAGGCCGGTGGTCCTTAGGGGTTCAGATCTAGGATTGTGGGATTCTTACCCATTAGGACCACCCCGGCAGCCACATCAGCACATTGACCCTTCCAGGCACTGTTTACTCTTAGATTCATTAAACTATTGCAAAGGAATTCTTTTTATATCGCTGATAATTCCCACGAAATTAGAAAAAAGTAAATCATCTCGGGTATCACCGTGGGTACATCAGGTACTAGTGTTGTAATACCACATGTATGCCATCAAGCTATCATAGACAAAGAATATGTAGGTAAGTACTTGAAATATATCTTATGGTTTTATATTATCTATACTATTATTAAAGAGGAAAGATTTGATTGTTTGTTTGCATTGAATAGGCTCCGAAACTACTGGACTGATTTGAAAAAGTCTTTGTTAGATAGCCCATTTATCGGGGAAGGCTATAGGCTATATATCATCACGCTATGACTAATAGGAGCGGAGTAGCAATGAAAAATGTTGCAAAAACGGGGGAAAAATTTATAAGACCACGCGGGCGAAGCCACTGGCGGAAATCTAGTAGCTTAAAAAAACTGTCGTCTACATTAATCTTGTTCATCATTGTGCAAATGAGCACCTTTTCATAAAAAAATATTTTGTCCTAACAAGGGATGGGTGCCTACATTTTATTTCACTTATGCTTGAAAGCTTTTTTATGAGTCTTTTACGATAAATTTCTACCTATTTAGCCTAGTGGTATTTAGCACGACTGAGACACTTGAGCTCCTGGGTTGGATTCCCAGGTCTAGCAAATTATTATTAGAATGTTCTATTAAGTTCTCACTAGCATTTCGGAGTCTGCCCCCCCTGGACAGGTTGCAATCTACTTATAGTTCGGATCGACAAACGAATGGAAAGAAAATATATGGACATTACATTAATGACAGCCGACAGAGAGCCCGATTTGACGAAAGCTTATGTCATTTTCATACATTTTGTTTCTATTCGTTCGTCGATCCAAACTAAAGATTGCAACTTGGCTAGACCTACTGGATTTGTGCCCGGGGGACCTGAACTTACCAGCGAAATGTGGGTGTAAATAAGTACATCCCTGCCCCACACTTCGTGGAATACAGGCGTAGGCGTGATGGCATGTTTATTTCTAGATGAGTTAGGTACAATTATTATTTTGTTCTAGTCTGGTAATAAAAGTATATTGGGGCAAAATGAGTATCTAGAAATTGATTAAATTGTTTCTGGAATTAGTTCTATTTGAAATTCACGAAACCTTCAATTTAACTCGCTATTTTAATATTATAACTATCTGTTGAAATTGTTAGCAATTTTACTGTACACAATTTAAGTTTTAGTTTAAATAAAACAGCGAAACAAGACAGATGGTGCCACCGGGAATGGCTCTAAAACAAACTTATTTTATTTATCCGTTAATTACTTAAATTTATGATACTTTTATTTGACATGAAAGGTACCAAACTGATTTAATTGTTGCTCTATCCACCCTACGGGACGTAATTCTTGAAGAATCTTGAAATTAACTTTTCAAATTACCTTTGATTTTACGCAAGATCAATCTGCTGGATAACTTTGTAGTGGTTTATCAAATTGATTTGAATCACTTTGTTCATAGGAATCATAGTAAAAGAAAGGTTCATTTTATTATAGTTGCATTACTAATTGCAGCAGGGCTTAAAACCACTTTAACTCTCGTCATACTATGACTACCAACATAATATTATATAGGTAACACGCAATAAAGTTCTTTCATTCGAGGACAATGTTCTCGCAAGCTTTATCTACTCCTTCCTTGGTTCTTATTGTGTAGAATACAAACTAGATTAAAAAAAGATTACTTCATTAAGTGATGCAAGGATAAATTTGCTCTTTTCGCTAGATATGGTGGGCTTATGACAATAGTAGAAACTTAATGAGTCCTAACAGTTAACTATTCTTAAAAGACTATATTTAATACTTCGTTGTTTCATTACACGATACACGAATACAACGAAATTTAGTTGGTTTTGGTTAGTTGTGTATGGGTACACCTCTGCCTTTTTCGTGGAGCAGTAAAAACGTGATGGTAATGTTACGTTGGTTCGTAGTAAAAACGCTTTGGTCGTGCTCGCGTGGAATAGTGCATTGAACATTTCAAAGTGTAACTGTCTTCCTAGTACTTGTGACTCGGAAGCTCATTGTACTGTTACGTACTTGTCAGTCTTAAACACTTACCCGTAGCAGTATAACTCTGTTTCCGGGCGATAACATTTTATTGTGGCCACAACTTTTTGTAGCGCCGTATTAAAACTGAACCGAAACTGGAATTGAACTTTACACCGATATCTATCCGTTTGCATTCGCAAATTTTGTGAAACTTTTCCACACACTAAAGTTTTATTTCTCGAATGAATTTGAAACGTTATTTTATCATTGTTCTATTTTGCAAAACAGTGCTCCGGATTTTCAGGAATTGCGGTCATGAAAAAATGGAAATTCGCGCGTTCAAATGTACTGTTAATTTAACAGTGAACCCGTATTTTGTCAACACTCTGTGACTCTGACAACACGGCGACCTTCCTTCAACTTAATGGACCTAACATTTAAAACTCTCTCTGAATGTTGGAACATAAAAAGTATGTTTTATGGTCAGTTATAAAAATCATTCATATCCTTTACATAACCCTTCTAATGCGGCCATTCAGTCTAACAGTAAAATAGCAATCTGTATACCTACTCGGAGACAATTTAAAAAATGTTTCGTACTGATGTAGCCAGTAATAAAATATTGCGAAACTGTGAGATGACAGAAGAAGATAATTCATTTTTAACAACACGAGGGCATAGAATATTTTGGAAATTTTTAAACATATTTAATTCTTGTAATTTTATTAGGTTAGTAAAGCTTTATCACATTTATTCATATAATACCAAAATGTACTAACTTAATGAATTAGAATATGAGTTTTGTTATAATGGTAACATAATTAATAATTATTATATTGATAATAATGTTTTTTAAATGGCAACTTTTAGCACAAGCTAGCTAACTAGCTCCCAAATAAAGTAAAAATAATTTAAATTGAGCTTAATTTTTGCCCTGTAAACAATACGTTTTATGAAAAACACTACTGGAATGCATACCAAGTAGGTGTAAATATATTCACACCAAAAGTAACGGAAATTATTCGTCACAGTGACGTGATAGGAAAACAGACGACATGTATCGGAAATGTAGCAGTTTTGGTGACGAACGAGCCTGTCACGCTTGCGGTGTGGCGACATTCTGAAGAATACAGAGTATAAAGTAAATGGAAGACCAAGGTGCGGTCATGACGCACGAACACAGAGATACCTTCACAAAGAAAATAACCTAAACACTTCAGGAAAGTTATTTGACTGACGTTATTTTTGGTCCCGGGTTAGTTGAATTCCGTTAGTGACATTTCAATTAAAGAATATACATATGGGCACTCCATTGACTTACTCCTCCATGGTAACGACGATTGGACTTTCCGGAATGCGGCCAGGCATTCCCTTCATTTCTCTAACCCCTACTTACATTGTGAAAAAATACTAATCCTGAAAATGCGGCTTATGTGGCTTTTATCGTGCAGAAAAAGTGTTTTGGTGCTTTATGACCAAAATATATTATGGGATTATTTTCGTAGCTATTGTTATACCGAAACAGGCACGCTTCAAAGGTACTTTTTATTTTTTGCACTTGTTCCACTGCTGGGGAAAGATCTCCCTCATGTCTTTCTACACGTACCCGCACCCCTTAATTAGAAAAAAAAAAACTATCTTATGTTAAAAAAAACTAAATTTACCGTTGTACCCATCGATTGATCAGTGCAATGGCCAGAGTATAAGAGTAAGGGCCGGATATTTATGTTAGTGATAACTTTAACCTTGAGAGAGAATTACAATAGGATTATCATTAAAAATATTATTAAGAAATTAAATCACCAAAGATTTATTATTTATTTTAGATAGAAATTATTTCATCAAATCATGAAACAAAATATCGTCGGTATTAATTACTGAGCTTAAAAACGTAGTTTAAAAGATCTCACAAAATTATTTTACTTAATTCTGTTTAAGCTCTTAATAATATATGCGTATAATATCGGCGTCTGCAGGCAAAAATACAGATCCCCAAGTTTAATTAAACCTCCTTATTGCCTCTTATAAACTTTGTTTAAACTTAGAAGTTTAATGGATATTTTAGCATCGCATTAGAATCGCTAAAGTGATTTAGAATATCAGATTGTTGTTGTGGTTCTATTGTTTCTACAATGTTTATGTATAAACGCACTGATAAATAATTCTTTTTAGTGATTTGTTGAAATCAGTAGGATAAATTGTTATTGTTTTTCCAAAATCATCTACCAGGCAGTTAATATTTTAAAAAATACTACATCTGGCTTAATATTTTTAAATATTATTGGTACAAGTACAAGTACACATAGTGTACAACTGTACATACATTATTATAATAATATTATCTATTGTTATTACACGCTAGCTAAAGCTACGGTCCTAGAAGAAGGAACATTGTTAATCTATAATTCATTTACCACAGACAACTGAAATACATATTGTTATCCCTAGTACGTATGAAGATGGTAAATACTCTTAGTAAATAGAACACTTCGTAAGCATTTAAAAAGAAAAGCATTTGACTAGGTGCTGACATTATAAGCTGAAGATGAAGGAAAGCTGTGAAAGATTGCGGTCGTGATTGTTAGTTGTTATTATTACGCCGAGAATTGTGGAAATTGTTTTTATAATGAACTATAAAATACCCAAGCCTCATTCTCAGTCTTGAGTAAATATCAAATTATTATAAAATGTAATTTAAAAATAATTTACTCCGTTTTTTTTTTTAATTCACTTGCGGTGATACTTGTTTATGCACACAACAAGAGAATAACATTTTATGGCCATTATAGGTACTAAGTAAATGTATCACTTGTATTTACTAGAAATAATATATTTGTGGGTTATTATGTAGGTACGTTACGTATGTATTCGTTTTATGTTATATGCAAACAATATTTTTTACCCATTTCGATGTATTAATTGTCCAATTGTGGAGTTGTCGAGAATGCCGTAAAACATTTAGACCGATTTATGTACCACATCAATTTACGATAGTAAACGGATAACATTTCAGTATATCACTATGAGTTTAATCAGTTAATCAACAGTTTAGACAGTTCTACGATTTACATATTGTACAGACATGTTCTGAATCTGTTAAACCAAATTCAATTTACCCACATTGTTAATTAAAATATACTTGTTTCTACCGACGTATTTTCACGATACCCGCAAAACAAATTAAGCGTATCATCGAGATTAGGTACTCACAACAAAATCCGTTATTAATAGGACTATCAACAAAGATATTCACAATAACTTACCGTGTAAATAAACTTAACTCGCGATCGCGTTTACGTAAATCGCGGTTGCGGTAAAATCGCGGCGCGCCGGTCCGCGCGTGTGTCCCATGCCGAAGACGGCCTCGCACTGCTCGCAGCTGATAAAACGCACTGATAGCGCATCTCACTACATGTCCACCTACCCTTATCCCACTGCATTTTATCACGGGAATAAAACCTTTGGGAGGTTTTCTCTTTGTTATCTTCATTTCGCATTTTCATTTCAGGAAATTGGTCGGTATTCACTATTCCGTATAAATTCGTTCATTTAGTTATAAGTTTTTATTTCGAAATTTTATTTTCAATATATTAAGAAAATGTTTATATGTGGTTATAAAACAGTTTTTTACTTACATAATATTTCAGAAAATTTTGGTTGGACAACGTTTCTAAAACAACAGGCAGTTTTTATTTATAATTACTGCATGTAAATAAAAAAATCACTATCATGATCACTTTATAATCATTAATATAATTTGAAACCAGTTCTAAACAGACCGCGTCAAAATAAGACACCTTGACTAAAAAATAATTAAATAAGGAAACGTCTGATGTGGTGGGGATAAAAGTATCTCGGTTAATGAGCAGAGAGAAACATGGCGATTCATCCTTAGATTAATAACATATTAATCTAAGGATTCATCTGTGATGAGGTTTTGCAGCTGGGCGCCATTAATGTACTGTTTATCACTCATTAATTATTTTTATGTTTTGAAACACCACGAGGAGTTCAATCCATTAAAGTGTATGTAATTGTCTGTAAGTTTCAATGAATATTTGTACAACATAGTAATTGTAATGGTAGAATCTTAGACCATGGTAGAATGTATGTGCCACTAGAATTTAAGAACATACTTTGTACAACTGCATTCTAGCAAATAAATAATTTGAATCTGACATTTATTCTATTTTATTGGAATAATTATTATTAGATCAAATAATTAAAATTGTAGATTACGATTTCACCCACAAAATACCTACGTACCTACTTTATTCATTTGTAGAAGTCAATAGAATCACCAAATAGCGATTTAAGTAGTTTTAGACGACCTAATTATCGAAAGTCATAACTCCGTTTGAGAAAATTACCTATACAGGAGAGAGAAAAACTGTTGTATTTTTAAATAAATTGAGTGTATAAGCAATATTACCTACCATTAATTTAAAATGTAAAAAATGTAAAAATATCTATTTGTTGTGATAAGTTATATTTTACATAATTTGATTTATTCTACTATTCTCGACTCTCACCATAAATGGAATAAAAAAATCGATAACGTATTTTTTGAGTTACGAATTCTGGTTATTAGGCCGACGTTATATAATGATTACTTAATTATTTTCCTCAGGTTTGAATCTACTCGATAAACATCTTCAATCAGGGAAATCGATTAAAATACTTCAAGGTCAATCATGTTGTGAATAGTAGCGTCAATATTTTATTCAAACAAATCTAAATTATCGAGTAAGAAGTAAATAAGTATAAATCGCTTGACGCTCTATAGCCTCCGTAAAAGGGCTTAATTAGTTTAGACAGGTTACGCGTACATTTCCAACAATTACAATCTCCCAATATGGTGGGTAGCATTTAGATTCCCAAGGTCTCTCCCGAATCAGCATAGAAATGGACGAAGGTGTTCCAGATGCAAGGCAAACGTCAGACTTTATTAGACCAAGGGTTTGATTAACTCCAGAGCTTCGCCGTCGTTTGTGTACCTAGACTAGACACGTCATTAAATTGTTTTCTAATGCTCACAGTCTCAGTCTAGTGCATCATTATCTATGGTTTTTGCCAAAGAAGCTATGATAATACTTTTTTATAATATTTGGCAATGCCCATTAGATAATAGGTACATACTTGCCCACAGCAAACTTCTCACTATTCTAACAGATACATGGAAAATTTGTTAGGCTTTTGACGTAAAAGGAAATTGTACTCAATATTTAAGTGCGAGAGTTTTAAAATGAACCAATATTGGTTGGTTTATTATACAAATTGGCCGTAAATTATGTAACCAAACCAATTAATTAGCAAATGGACATGCACTGTCCGATATTAACCCAAATTGTATTCACCAGCTGCATATGTATGTATATCAAGGTGAATGTGTTGAATGCAATGTATCTCCGAGGCGGTTGCCCTCGGGATCTCGTATTGTGAACATAAAGTGCAGGAATTAAATGAGTTTGATTAAATCTATACTATGATTATATGCTAAGCAAAGCCTTCGCGTGTGTGGTCCCAATGGGACTGATTTACCTAATTGTATGGATATATGAAGGTTGTATTATTAATACGTAGCCTTTACGGAAGGACATATAAAAGTAGCTTTGGTTAGGTGCTACTTATAACGTCAGCTCTCAGTAAGTGGAAGTCTCGAAAATCGGTCCAGCCTTTTTAAGAGATTATCTGGAAGAAACAGATAGACAAAATCGTCGAAATGTTAATGTCGCTTCTTAGTGGGTGGAGAATCTGAGAAGGTTAAGGTATAGACACATAGACACACAAGGGTTTCGAAATTCGAGTAAAGCCCTAGAAAAACTACATAATTCCACGGCGCGCATTAGGTTGGTAAGTTATGTGTTTTTATGGAAGTTGGTATTAGGTCTAATGTCTTCGCACTTTACTAACATCATTGACAAAGAAATATAGACATTTTAAAAGCCGTTACTTAAAAGATGTCCAGGGTGTGTTTCACAGCTTACTGATAAGTTCTCATTAAATTATCTGGCAGATAAATTTATACAAATTTTGTTCCATATTTTAATTTATTCGGCATTTAGCACCTATCTAGAGGTTTTTGAACAGGCCCTTGCTAATCTAAAAGAGTAAAGCTTTCAGTAAATATCTTATTAAAAAGGATTACCTACTATAAGATCATTTCCCCTTTAATGATCAATTAAGAATAGAGTACCTACTCCAATGTTTCAAATAGAAAAGCTGCCGTAATTCAGAGTAGATGTAGTGAAAGTGATCGAATCAGTAACTAGCGGAAAGAGTAGGTAATATACCGTGAATAAAACCAAATGATGCGATCTAATCGAATCTTTCATGAATCATTTACAATGTTGTCCTAATTCGAACGGGGTTAAGCCTATGAAAAAATCCATATTCATGAATACTTATATTTATTCCGGATCACGTCGCTATTTCATTTTGATTTTAGGTGATAAAACATGTACTCCATCACCGTATTGTAAAGTGGGCGTATGAATAAAGTAATCTCAATAAATTAATCAACTGCCCCGTTTCACTGTCTTGTTACCCTGTTGGTGCTAGGGTGCTACTCTCAAGGTTCGATTACCAGGTCGAGCAGTCTTACTGGGTTTTTCTATAAAATCGTCGGTAACAGCTCAGAGCTTGGATTTGTCCTCGGTTAATAGTAATAGGCTCGTAAACTATTACACCTAAATATACTGGTAAAATGTGCGTAGGTATACATTAGTAAGCCTCTGCCTAAACCCATATTTACCCGTATTCCCAGGCGTGATGGTGTGATAAAATATATTTATTATCTAATTTTCCAAGAAGTAAACGAGTTGTATTGAAGTACAACAGTATACAGTTTGGTTTAGATCCAATGTAATGGTAGGGTGAGCCTATTTGCTGATTTAGCTGATTTTCTTACAGGAAACCCAATACAACTGTCCAAATGCCTGTCCGCATCCCAGGATTTCACGGATAACAGTTGCGCTTGTGATCATACTACACCAACGAGGGAGCCATCTCAATAACAGAGATTGAATAAATGAAAGATAAATTAATAATGAGAGGTTGTGGCTGCTGGATACAAACAGAACTGCTCGATCACTACTCAATATTATGAGAGAGTAGTAACAGATAAATTAAAAAGGAGGATAAAGGACGTAGTCATTAATCATAAGATAGAATTAGTGTACCGAGAAATCCGTATAATGCAGGAGATTAAATTTATAATTTTTTAGTGGGAAATTTAATTTGCAAATCGAATTAATTGACGTCCAGGAAAACAAACAAAGCCTTTAAATTAATTGCCGGGAAACAGAAAAATGTTAAATGAAGTGAAGCGAATGAGGTGAAGTGAAAAGTCTTTTCACAGAATTTTAATTAGTTACACACTTGCATTTTAAAGAACCGATTTCCCTATTTTAGAATAATAGGATTTTCGTATGAGCTTAGGTATTTATAAATACAACAAATGATTGTCTACTATTGATATGATGCATTGCAAGTGTCATATTTTCTAAATTATTATCAATCACGAATCCAAACACGGTCAAATCCATTAATAAAACCATGTATTTACGGCATTTTGACGCCATATTATTGAGAACTTTCCGTAAAAGCTAATAAACCAACAAAACTGCCAGTCTAATGGCTAAAGCCTTACTTAGCGATCGAGATCGAGTGGATATTAATCTTGGTCTTTAATGAATTAGGTAGGACTCATTTTTAGAACAACCTAGGAATTTTAAACTTGGTGACGCAACAATCACGCCACTAATGATGAAGTATATTCGGTCAAGTATCTTTACAGATTGAGGTAAAGAGTGGACCCATTCAACAATAAATACGGGACACTCACCAAGTGCGAATGGTGGGTAATTTCTAGACTTACAAAATAAGTCTAGAAATCAATAATATTTCTGTGATAATACAGGGATCAAGTGTTCAATTTACACATGCTTCTTTCTATAATTTTCTATTCTAAACAGCCACTACTTGAGTAAAATCATAAAGTTCTTAGAAATTTCAAATTCCAATCTAACAAAATGTGGGTCAAAATATTCTTTATAACACGCCAAAACTCAATGCGAAGTACAATTTTAGATCAAAGAATGGGCAGCCTTATCTTAATTTAATGGGAACTAACTATGAAAAGGGTGAAATAACGTCCTAAATTAGTTAAAAACTTTTAAACTTAATAATTAATGTTGACGTCCAAAATAAACTTTGACTAATATTTGCAAACATCTAATTGTTTAAATTACGTGTTAACACATAAGTTCACGATAAACTGTTTGCTAAGTAATAGAGCTATTTATAATGCTCCCAAGATCGTGTACACACTACGATCGTAAATGTATGAGAGTTCGCCTACAGGATGGTAGCTAGATTAATATTTATTGAATCACTGTATGCTAACAACGTTGTGTATGTCCTTCACTTGTAATTTCCCTTAGTCGTGTTAGAATACGCTTAGGTTTGTTTCCCTATGAGGCTTCTATTATATTATTCAGTTTTTAAATGTATTTGTGTGTTTAAATTAAAGAATGTCTATTAATACTTATAATCCACTTTTTAGGACTAAAGACAACTGACTTCTTTTGGTGTATCGACTGCACAACTGATGATCAAACATCAAGTTAGTTTATATGAGACTAACTAGGAAGTTCAGAAAAAAAAAAGTTTCAATGAAGAAGAAATAAAAGCAGTGTTCAGTTAGTTTCTAAGGAAATAACCAATAGTTTACTACACTAGCATAAACAATATTCAACGTTGTAGGAATAGGATTCTTACCAGCATGAACTTTATATAGCCTGGCCATACCTCTACCGAAAAAAGAAAGCTTTGTGTTTCCGGCAAATACAGACAAACCGAAACACAATATACTATGCTCTATATCATCTAGCAGCTACATTGTTTCACTGCATACAATTGCAATCTAGTTTATTTGAAAATATGTTAATTTATGATCCGTTCTGTGGTTCGTTTTGCACAATGCTAAATGATGTAACACTCGGTAATAAAATTCGTAGCTCCGCGTGTCTGCAGCCGTCTACTGTTTTTAATAAGGATGCCAGTCATGTTGAAAGTGCTTTTTATATTCTGCACCATTACCGTACCTACTTACTCATCTATTTACTGCAATCGGGTCACACACATCGTTTTCATTTTTATTTTACGATCACCCTGAAATTATCGGGTGAGGGCCAATCGATGGATTAATATTCTGAAGACTATTAAATCTTTATGTGTTATAATATATATCTGAAGTCGAAATTTGTCCCGTATATTTATTCTAAATTAAGGAAACATTTAACTAGTTTATGAAACATAAATTCAGCTTCAGCCTAATGTTCGTACCTTTCTAGATGTATGCCACAGATCTTGGTTTTTTGGTCTTCTCAACAAGTCGTCTAGACATAACTTTATCAGCTGTGCAGGATCCCTAGTAAAACCTGCTAGACTGATGGTTGCTTTCCTTAAGGGGATTGAAATGTTTCGTTTCCTCCTTACTGTATTAATATTAAATTTATTAAATATCTGGGACACATTGTTATCGAAGATTTGAAAGACGACTCGGACATGGAAAGAGAACGTAGGGCGTTGGCTGTAAGGGGTAATATAGTGGCACGAAGGTTTGCTGGTTGTTCAGTATCTGTAAAAATTACACTTTTCAAGACTTATTGCCAAACATTCTACACCAGCAGCCTTTGGGCCAGCCATACCCAAAAATCAGAAAACACCCTGCAAATACAATATAATAATGCCTTCAGGGCGTTGTTGAGGCTTCCACCCTATTGCAGTGCATCGGGCATGTTCGCTGATGCACACACTGGTGACTACTTCGCGATAATGCGTAAGAAGGTGGCGTCAATAATACGCAGAGTCGGCGAGAGCACCAACGGCATCCTGAGGGTATTTGCAGAGAGGCTGGATGGGCCAACCATAGGTAGGTTTACCAAGTTGCATGTATTAAATGGAACTTGATAAATCTCACAGTGGTATTAACTTTGTTTCTATTTTATTTAAATTTATTTGTATATGTTTACTAACATAGTTTTTAAGTAATTGTACTAACACACTATGAGCCTATAATGTTGCTTGAGAATAAAAGTTTTTTATTTTTATTTTTTTTATTATTAACATATTTGATTTGTATTGAATATTTTCCGAGAAAGTAAGCTTATCGATGTGAGAGTTTTTAAAACGTCGCCAGCTGAGGCATGTATTCACAGATAGTGGGTTATCGCTCTACACCCAGTTAACTTAGCCAGTGTATGCGCTAAATCGTACCGTGTGTTAAGGAGCTTGCAAAAGAGTACCACGGAGCAATAAGTAAATAAAGGGATCCGTCTTCAAGGAGAAAAAAAATTGAGTCTATCATTCGCACTACCTATAATTATTATGTCAACGAACAAAACGCTTGGCACAGGATCAGTCACAAATTCAGTAATTTATTATCCTGGGACATTTTACACTACACCATCTAGTCCCAAACTAAGCTGAGCTTGTACTATGGGTGCTAGACAATGGATATAATACTCGTACTTATATTCTTTTTGTTTGTAAATATATACCTATAATATATAAGAAATACCCTAACAAACACAAACTCTTAAGTTCATCACATAAATACTTGTGTCCTGTGGGAATCGAAACCACGACCTCGTGATCAGCAGTCCGGTACTCGAACCACTAGACCACAGACGTCATCAAAAAGTTTGTCAAATACATTTATTTTTGGAAGTAACTTGACGCAATTCTGTTTTATATAAAAAGAGTATTTTTTGATTGGTTGTGAATTGCTGTGCTCTACGAATGCAATTAAAATCGAAATGAAAACCATCCCCTTTTTGAAGTACCTATGTCGTATACCTCCATTGACTAACTACTCCATGAGTGCGCATAAGCTGGACTGCGTGCAACCTATACAAACGGTCGTTCATGCATATTACATTCAGTCACTCTATCCTGGATCAATAGTTTACTATGAAAACGATTTTGGCTCAAGTTCCATATTCCGTGCTAGTTCGCAAGACTGTTGTTCTTGAAGTAGGTACCTTAAATAAGTTATGAGGTAATTTATTCCAGAGGAATTGTACGGAAATTCACGGATATTGGGTTGAGACAATATATGGATATAGGATGTGCAAATGTTTCTTTCGTTATTTCGTATCGCCGGGCAATTGGTGTTGCGGGTTAAGTTGGATTGATTTATGATAGTGCACCGTTGACGTCGCCAGCACAGCGCGACACTTTTGCTCTGTACGGTACAACGCATTACCTAATGGCATCGATTTATTACTCCACGTTATAAATGAGACAGCGATGCATCAATTTTGGCTTTTAATAAGCTCTTGTCTGGCATCTATGCAACGTATGTACCTATGCAGACTAAAATGAATGAGGGCTATAATCCATACTACTCGTAATATTATAAATGCCAAAGTCACTCTGTTTGTATAAACCTTTCCAGGCCAAAACCGTTGAACAGATTTTGATATAATTTCGCAAGGAGACAGATTTTATCCCGAAGAAGGTCATACGCTACTCTCTGTCTCAAAAAATCCTTTGAGTCGCGAATGAAACCGCGGTTAAAAGTTAGAATAGAATAGATTTAATTTCGTCTTTCAAGATACAGTACCTACATAACTAATAAATATTAACATACCTAGTTCAATATAAATGAGAACTTTTCCTCACCTTTTGATGAATGAAAATGTGATGTTGTTCAAAACAAAATCATAACACGAACAGTGCGATGCGAGCGGCTAGAGTAACTCGAATCACAAAGAGGTTTTCTAGCAGTGATTGCATTTTTCAACTTATTTTTGCGAATGTAATAAGTTTATTAATGTTACCTACGTTTTTCCACAAGTGAGAATAAAATCCATTTCTGGACAAATTGGAGATCTCTATTTCTGTCGTGAAATCTATATTTAGGGGTAAAATAGGTGGAGGATGAAATATATTAAGAAGCTTTTTACTTTGAGTTCACATTAAGTTCACTTCAAAAGGTAAAAGGCACTGCCCACGCGCCTAGACAGATCGTACCTATGCGCGACACAATTGAAAATAGAAAAATGTTTGATCCATATTCACTTACATCTTAAGTTAATATTTCTTTTACTTGCAACTGTCAACAAACTAATGTTTAACTTAAGTACCTTCTGTTTACAGTTTGGATAAGCTTTCAGTTTTAAGTACCAATTAGTTGAAGAAAATCTACAAACACCTAAAACTGGTTTCCAGGTTTTCGTCGATGGCATGTTTTATGAACTAATTTTGAACCTGTCGATAGTATACTGAATGTTCTTCAACATTTATTGATATATCACTTCCTTCAGTAACTGACCTCTTACATCTAAAATTAAATGGCGCAATGAACGGAGTGACGTCAGATTTTACAGTGATGTCATCAAGTAGCGCTGAATATTCTAAGCAGGAAGACTTGATAATGTTATGACTCGTAATTTATGCCTTCCTGATTGTGTTAGTATACGTACGTTAGTTACAGTGTATTATTATTCGCCCTAAATTTATTTGTTATTTAATGATTCCATAATAAAATACTGTATTCATGTGCATCATCATTTTAAATAAGGTGAGGTAGTGGTCAAACGCAAACCAAAAATTAAATACAATCAAGAAATACATAGAAAACTCACTTGACGAAAAAAAATGTCTTGATTCAGAAAACCTCGTATTTATTAAAAAATATCGATGAAGTGAGCCTTCATCGTACCTATCTCTTTATTTCTCTGAAATCTCTACCCTATTTGAGAACCCTTAGTGAAATATACAAGATATGCAAATTAAACTATTTGTGTATGTTACTGTAGATATAAAAATCTATCAAAATACAATATTGGATTCGTCAGGGACATAAAATGGATTTTAATGGTCTCTTTTGTCTGGATCGATGACAGATTGGTTCTCATGCAAAAACCCACCATCTACCTAACCTAATCATACTACCTAATCCTACTATAAATATTAAAAATGTGAATGTTTGTGACGTGGGATGTATGGATGCTTGTTACTCTTTCATGCAAAAACAGTACGGATTTTGATGAAACTTTACGGTTTTATTTTTTCACTAGCTTATCGCCAACGGCTTCGCCCGCGTGGTCTTATAAATTGTAGCCGGTACTCGGTAAAGGTGTAGCTTTCTAATGGTGAAAGATTTTTCAAATCGGTCCAGTTCCCTTCTTAGGTGTAAACAGACTTCGCAAGATGGATTTAACATTTTTAAATTCTTAAAAAAAAAAATATGCGACCTGGGCAGGCGGTTCTAGCCAGGAAGCCCTCTGCTTCCAGAGAAGGCAGTGGAGATTAGGAAAATACAGTACATTTTGAATTGATTAAAATATTTTATTTGGGCGAATGGAACCGCGTGCAATAGCTAGTTTTATTATAATCTGTACATTGTCCCGCCCGACACATTCGACTTGTTTCACCGTCGGTGCACATGCGATTATTTATTGAATAATTCAAAATGGCGGGGACATTCTTTTTATTGTGAGTGATGTCTCGTTAGAGCAGTGTGACACTTATGACACTAGACAAGCGCGCTGAACCTGCGGCCGAGCGACGTATGGCTGTCCTTCACTGCACTATTTATATGGCATGCTTATAAATGTACAATCGGTGGATTTACTTATACTAGACACCTACTACTACTACTTCTACTAATGTAGGTAGCTCCTTCTAAGGATGCGCTGCGCTGACAGTAAGAGGACTATTCCCTGCCTCCCAAACTGCCGGCGCAGTGCATCGTCCATAAACTTCTAAGAGGTTTTTCGGGTCGGCAACGCGCGAGTGATACCCCTGGTGTTGCAAGCGTCCATAGGCTATGGTAGCCGCTTACCATCAGGTGGGCCGTATGCTTGTTTGCCACCTTAGTGGTATAAAAAAAGGTAGGTATTCAACCCACCCACCTTTTTAATCTGAACACTATTAGAATTAGTTATTGATGACAAATTAGTGTAGCCTTCTACTAGTAACATTTTAGCGCCGGGCGGGGTCGCCATGAAAGGAACTACGCAAAAAATACTCGCGACGCGTAATATGTAATGTATAGATAATTTATAATTTTTATATGTAAGTAAACGTAGAAGAAACAAAAGAACAGCCAGTATCATTAATGATACTTTTGAAATTGTTTTGTTACACCTTTATATAGAAAAATGGCAGAATGTATGTATTTATTCACTTATGCAAAAGTATTCTCAAAATGACTGTCCCATTTGATTGGTGGAGAGGTCAAAGGCCAGCCAAGTTAAGCTGTTAGTGGGTTTTTCTACGAATTTCTTAGTAGCAGCCCGGTATGTAGATTTTTGCTCTGTTAGTGTTAATAGACTCGCCCATCAAATAACTGCTTCTTAAAACACATTGCCGAAATATGGTTGTTAATCAGTACATGGGTACATGGTTATGGGACTCTTCGAGGGTACAGGCATCGTGGTTTTATGGCAAAATCCAAGCAACAATATAAAAAATATTATCCCGCATCCAGAAATCAGGTCATATTGTAAGAGTATGTTAATAAATATGTGCAGATCGTAGAAACAAAGACATACGGGGAATTTAGACCGAGTGTCTGCATACAGCCGTTGACTAACTACGAGATGAGAATATTAATATTTGCTGCGTCATAGTTTCATAGAACAAGACCTTTTATGCACTTTTATAAATAAATAATTACATAAATTCTGATTTTAATATTTCATTTTGAAATTATATCTAGTCATGTTCTGCCTTCTTATATGGGTCTGAATGTTGGGCTACAATAGGGATGCATGAAAGGCAATTGCATGCAGCTGAGATGAGTATGCTACTAGGAATGTGTGAAGTTACAAGAATGGACAGGGTCAGGAATTAGTATATAAGAGGTCGTTTGAAAGTAGCACCGGTTACTGAAAAGTTGTGCAGTAACCGTTTATCGTGGTATGGACATGTGATGCCTAGAAGTTGGAGGCTAATCGAGATGTATGGAAGAAAAAGACATCGGTACTGCAGCGACTTCAAGTGAATTGGGATAAGGGCAGGAGGATGATGATGATCTATAGTCATTTTCTAGTTACTGGTCAATTCGCCCAAATTTTACTCACACGAATGGATTAATCAACCTTTTAAAGTTATGAATTATACCTTTTAAAGTTTTATCACCATAATGCTCCTGCTCTTATCTTAGTTCACTTGAGGTCTGTGCAGTAAGTATGTCTTTTTGTTCAATACATGAATACATCTCTATCAGCCGCCATCTCGTCATTTACCTGAATTGACCTGATAAAATAATATGACAAAATAAGAGCGTCGCTTTGTTTTCACGAGGCTCGTAAATTTAATGGCGTTTGGAGTGAATCGACGTGTCTCACAAACTGAAATCATAAACTAAGCTATAGATTTTGAGGGGTCTTAATAGAGATAAGAGTATCTTAATCGGATGAGCTGCTTTATTAAAATTTTCTAGAATGCATTGCAGACTTTGAAAACAAAATCAACCATCTCGGTACACACACGCATTCTCAAACTGTTTGCACGGAATTACACAGAAAAGTACCCAATTCAAACAGACTAAAGTTTGTTTCGGTCGAGTATCGAACAATATTTGCTCAAGATCGATAGCGACGCTCCAAGTTGTCCCAAGTTTAGCGAACTACACAATGTGAAAGGATCAAATCGTACAATTACGTCACTGAACGAATTTCATTTTACAGCAGTGGTGTTAAGCGTAATTCTGTGGTAGAAAGACTGTGTCTAGACAAAAACATCAATGGCACCCAGAAGAACAAGTTAAGTCCAAGGTATTATATCTAGACAATAGTTTAAAAGTACAATTTTTACTCTACTTTATAAGAACTTACTTGAAAGTCGTAAATAAAAGTTACTAAATTTTACATTAAAATGTTCACATATCATAAATTATAATTATTATCAGGGAGATATCAAAAAACAACATTCTCAAAGACTTCTTTAGTAATCATGATTTTTCCGTAGAACTGAATCACCATAAAACTCATACTTAATTCACTTTAAGGAAAAACAAACCTCATAATGTCAACCAATTAGTGTTGATCCTCGTCGTTGGTGGTTCAGATACCAGTAAAATTATGTGATATAAGACTATATCTGAAATTTACCAAACAAAAAAGGATCGTCAAATTAGGTTCTTAAACGAAAGTTATATTGGAAATTTAATAATAATAATCAACGCATATACTGTCCCACTGCTGGGCATGTGTCTTCTCTCAGTATAAGAAGGATTAGGCTATAGTCCACCACGCTATCCTAATGCGGGTTAGCAGACGTCACATGCCGTCGAGAAAATCTCTCAGGCATGCAGGTTTCCTCAAGATGTTTTCCTTCACCGTTAAAGCGAGTGATAATTACGCACATGATTTAAAAAAGTCAGAGGTGCGTGCCTTGGATTCGAAATCGAGACCTTTGGCTTGGCAATCCAGTGGTCATACCCCTAGGATAGATAATTATCCTAGTACAAATACAGAACGCGACCTGTCTTTCCTGGTCTGTTTTTTTTAATCTGGCATTGCAAAGGTAGCTAATTAAATGCAGAGTTACTCAATACATTTATTTCTACAGTAAGAACTCACCCCACCAACCTCTTTCCACGCCTTTCAGAAGAATGCAAAAGATTTATAAGTACCTAATCAGTTAATTGGTAAAACGCTAAATGTACTTATTGCGTCCCTATTTAATATTTCAGTTTCAATGTAATACTTCGCCTTCCATTGCTGCATCATCCATGTTTCCGATGCGCTTTTGTTTTTAATAATCAGGTGGGAATAGGGACATATCGGATACAAATGGTATGCTCCGGGCTCCAAGGATAATGCCAATGTTTGGTGGCTTCCATTAGGGCCACTAGAGACTATACAGTTTCCGTCTGGTACGCACAACTCTCGCTTTGCCTAACGACGAACGTACGCCGTGAAATACCCCTTTCAAATCTTCCATTCATATAAATACACAACCACAAAAAAGTTAACCTAATTAATATTTTGTTTGGAAAAACAGGTACCTATTGCGAGCGGGTAAAAATATACCTACCTAAGAATATTCTGTAAAATAAAATGCCCATATTTTTGCATAAACAGCTACGTGATTTATTTGTTGATGTTCACTGCGGACCTTAGTCGAAGGTCAAAGACTTTATTTATGAACAATTTATTTCTATCTATCCTAGACTAGGATTTGCATGATCGTATAGTAAAGTGGATTATCCCTCATAATGCACTATTGATATTTGCAAGCGCCTCGTAAAGTTTATGCCTTCATCGAAAATCGCGTCTCCCAAAGCATTTTGATATTCATCGCAAGTCTACCAACTGTAGAGACGGTAACAATATAATAGCAATAAAACAACATCTGTGATATTAAAATTGATTTTATTTTTATTTTATACTTTCTACCTCGAAGAGACTGTGCATTATACTGTTCTGTCTGAACATTTATAATATACTATATAAGTAAATATACGCTTTGTATTTAGATGTTGGCCCAAAAGGGTTGTCCCTTGGTCACCCAATTTAATGTTACTTTATGTGTTGCTTGGGAATTCTGGCCCTTATCAAATGCGGCGCCTTTATCACCACACCGTGACATCAGTAAGTAATCAGTGGTTAAATCTACTTTGCTTAGAATTTTCACTGACCTTCTAAACAGAAAAACATAAGTATTTGTATTTGGACAACACTGCTCGGTGACAAAATGTTTGACAATGCGATGGCAACCCTGTTTATAGAGGCTTTTTGGCTTCCTAACCTGAAATTATTTTCAAACATAGGGAGGACACTTGCATGATTTTCTGAAGATTTTCGAACGGCATGTGAAATCTGCCAACCCGCAACTTGGCTAGTGTGGTAGACTATAGGGATAGCCTCCGGGACTTCTCTCAGAATGAGAGCAGACCCGTGGCTAGCAGCGGTCAGAAAATTGCTGATGATGATGATGATGATGATTATTTCAAAATAACTTTTTAGAACATACTTAATTTTTAACCAGCAGTGCGAAGTCATAACAGCTCACTGGCTAGTGGTACGATTATTACTCAAAGTTTAATTAATACCGGGAACCTGATTGGAATAAAGTGTTGCTGGAGTGGTCCATAGTGGGTTGTGAGCGACTCTAGCACGCAAGCCCTGTCCGCCATATTAAATCCACTTAATATCAGAATTGCAAGCGGTGATACCGTCCAACGAGCTGATAAACATGTTGGTTTCTTTCCTAATAGGTGTCTAGTGAACTTTGGAAGAGAGATAATTATATTTTTCACGTCTTTTAGGCTTTCGCTATGACGAATAGAGAACGTCTCATGGATGATGGTTTGAATATTGATGATATATTTTGCAGACTTGGTAGGTCTAAGTTGTTTCTAGATTGCCAGTTTTTGAGATCCACTATTTCAGACTGCGTACAACTAGGATTTTTTCATTCTAGGTATTTGGCATTCATCTTTGTCATAATTTTTCTTCTAAAAATATCATTAAAACTGTGCAACTAGTTAATGACATTGAAAAGTACATAAATACTCTTACGCCTTTTCCCTATAGAGGTATGCAGAAACTTTAGAACTCCACTACATGTAATACATAATGGTCAAACATTTTGACTTTGGACTATTTACCTACAGAGACTTTAGGATTTTAATTTGTAATACAGTCTTGAAATTCTCACATTTGTTGCTTGCTGAACTTTACACCCGTAAGTCCGGGTTTGTTGTCTGTTGCAGAAATGGGTAATTACGAAGGTACCAATAGTTGACCGAGCTGGTAACGTGCTGTCGTGAGGAGCGGGTGTTGGCTTAATGACGTCATTCAAGCAACTTGTCCTCTCATATTTTACGTTCATTTTTATTTTGTTGTGGGTACAGGATTGTGTTGCTGGTAGATTCTTTTTAAAATTAATGTTTCTAATATTTTCTAAATTATGTATTTCCGTATTATGATGAGTTGACTTTTAGTCTGTACTTTTAGTAGTGTGCGAAGTGACCTCCACAACCCAACAACTGGGGGCAATTCAGGCTATCCTTAACGATTGGTAAAGGTACCTATTTGTATGACAACCTACTTTATAAATATCTATTTGTTTATCTATCACGTGCGTCTATGACAGATGGTTGTATTTTTTTCCCAGTAGGTATTTCACTGGCTACATTATTTGAAGTGGATCACATTATCGCTTATTATTCGGTCATTGTGGTCCCAGTACATGGCAAAGGTCTTCTTACCTTTCTTCCATTAATTAGAGCTCAAGACTATTTTGGATTAGTCCTTACAAAAGATCTGAAGCTTCTTTTGGTTAAGGGGAAGAATATTTGACACAGCTATGGTGCCGGCTAAGACGAATACAGCAGCCGAGTCCTACATACATACACTTAAGCCTTTTCCCACACTGCCGTCCTCAAGCTAAAATGCCGTTATGTACCAAAACAATTTTTTGAGTTATGCACGAAAAAGTGGGCAGTTTTTTAAAATATACGCTACTTAATAACTAGAAGTCATATTTGAGACTTAAAAGTACTGACTAACAGATCTCACGAGGAGATCTCACGACTTCTGATTGTGTTGGCATTAAAAATTCAAAATCGGCGGGATGTCAGATAACGGCATTTTAGCTTGAGGACGGCAGGACAGGTGTAGGCACAAACTAGAGACCGTCATTTGCTGCGATACTTGCATACTTCTTTCGCTTCCTCCACGTTCATACATTTCGAGATTCGAGTTCTACCATCTCAAAATAGTACAGGGAAAGAAAGATGACGTATACAGTATACATGGATTTCAGCAAGTAGAATTAAAAGGTACGTCACGTAGCCACGCTGTCTAGTGCTATATCCGGCTAATGGTTGTCTAAACAGCGGAGTCGCGTATTGAATTATTGCGCTACTCTAGTCTCGAAGGTACTCGAACCGATTAACGGTAAGTGCCCGTTTGTTACTCTCAATTTATCTACTTTCTTATGGCTCTTATTCTTAAAGGATATGTGTGCCATATTTTTTAAGCTTTCCTTCTTTCACTCTGAGTGAAGATCGGTGTCTAGTATGGTACAGTAATTAGGTAATGGATGATGGATGGATAAGGTATGTAGGCCTTTTAATTTTTCTGTTGTACCTTATACGTACAGTGCGTTCAATAATGCAACAGGTGAGGTAAAAACTCACAAACCTTTTCTAGAGAATTTCCTTTGTTGTTGTGTGATTGTTGATAATTACGAATTCAACAACGGCATTATGGCAAAGAAAGCATCCATTTATTTCTAAAAGTACCTATAATGATAAAATAACATACCAATGATTCCGATTTCCAAATGAGACGATAGAAAGGATCTAGCGACACACTCAATGAAGGTCTACGCAATAGCTTGGGGTTAAAACTACATTCCAGAAACCATTACTGATCATATAGCACTACAAGGGCCAATTACCTGTCGCCGTGGTCCAGGAGAGTACTTACGCCACTACGACCGAACCCATTATTGCGTAACTGGATCCGCCTCAACCAAGTGGAAAAAGGTAAACCTATTCAATAAAAAATATTTGTGTAATATTTATAAAAACTTTTTTAAGAAGAAAAAAGAAAATAAAGTTCTAACCTTTAAGTGTATTTTTACTTTTATTGTGTATGTCATAGACAAAATATGTTGTTGTTATAGCAGCTGCAGCAATCATCGTTTACAGCCGCAGAAAGTTTATGATATAATTCCTTACCGGCCATGTATATAAATAAATAAATAAATATTTTTGGGGACATTTTTACACAGCACCATCTAGCCCTAAACTAAGCAGAGCTTGTACTATGGGTACTAGACAATGGATTTAATACTTATACTTTACTTACTTTTTATTTGTAAATACATACTTATTATACATAGGAAACACCCAGACTGTGTCAGACAGACAGACAGATTTGTGTCTTGTGGGAATCGAACCCACGACCTCGTGATCAGCAGTCCGGTATTCGAACCACTAGACCACAGAAATCATCGTCATATAAAAATCATTATCGCGTACTTCAGCTAGGGAACATTGATGACAGTTTAAAATTGTCTGACACCAAAATTTTCAACTTTTTTCAAATTTTCAAAATTTTCGACTTCACCACAGGTAAGCTTTACGTGTAACCGGTTTACACTTAGTAGAAACTAGGTCGCCATAACACGTTTACAAGGAAAAACGCGTGGTGTTTCCAGTTAAGCGAACCCCCGAATCCAATTGTTCTACATTTCGCAAAGATTAGTTAGTATGCAAGAGAGTATCCGACCGTTGACTCACCGACGTGCCGTATGTGTTAGGAGGGACGCATACACGCGTGTGTTATAAAAAATCGTGATAAGAAAGTATTTTGATTAGAACTCATTAAAAAAACAAACAGGTGTTTTATTTGCCGGTTGGACCCCAAAACTCCATGATTCACCTACACTTAAATGGGACCTAAAATTAACTTTCGTACTTTTGCACACTTTCAGTTGTATGGAACTTTTTCCTGAACATCTAACGCCATATAACCCAATTTTCAACTCTTTTCATCCATTCACTATCAGTTTCACAAGTCGTTAGTCTACATAATTATTGTGACAATACAAATTCATAATGGTTTTAAAAAATCAAAATGCGAACCCAAATACGTAATAATACATCTAGTACAAATGCAAATTTAACATTAATATGGCTTTACAGTCCTAAATAAATAGTGTTTTACTAAGGAGCTTGCTAACTGAAATTTTGTCGCACTACTCAGAAAGTCGTTCGCGTGGATTCATCCTAAATAAACACCAAATGGAAATTCACAGTGGCGCGATCGATGAAGCCCAATAAAATGTTTACGAGCATGATTCCGCAACTTCTGTTTATGAGTGAGAACCTATTGCTAAATATAGTCTGAACATTGCAACAAGTTATTACAAACTCGGCGGCAGGGACCGAAAAGTGAAAATAATTGCGCCTATTAAACTTCCAGGTAAATGTTTGTTGTTTTATGTTCTGTTTTAAATTTAACTCGCACTGTTGAAAATGTTAGAACTGTATATAAACTTTACCTATCTATTCGTAAATTATTTAGCTTACACTGCTATTTGCCAGTTTGTCTCATAATATTTTCAATATAAAACGTTTGAAATGAAATCAGAAAACGATACCTTGGATACGGACTCAATTTGATTTGTAAACAAGATAGGCAGACTGAAAGTATTTGGACGCCCCCGTCTTAACTTACGTTTGTTATTATTTTTATATTAACGCTGTACTGTATTTTTGGAGGAAAATCAATTTGCTAGTAAACAGTGTAAGAAATTGTTTATTTTGAGATAACTTGCGGATGTATAACAGTCGTTAAACGCCAGAACGCCATTAGGTACTTAAATTCATTATAAAAAATAAAAAAACAAATCAACCATCCGCAGACCGTAGCTTGCAGGGACCGCAGATCCGTCAGCACCCTCTTTGCATGCTTATAATATTTACAATCGTTTTTAGGTTTTTGGTTCATAAATTTAATTGTATTGACTAAGGGCCTGTTTCACCACCTCTGGATAGCCACTAACCATAGGGTAAGTTAAAAAATGGAACAAAAATGAAATTATCTTTTTAGTAATTTAACGGGACCCTCGGGATCAGTAAGCTGTGAAACAAGCCCTAAGCCAATAGCATTTTGCTAGTTGCTGGCATATTAGCGTATTAAGGCCAGGGCACGTAGGACCATTGAATGGACGAGGAACTTCTTACGTAAAACTATTCAATATAATTTCTTGAAGCGGCACTCTTTAAGCGCGTGGGCTTAAGAATCTTGCCACAGGATTCCTTTTATACATAAGGCCCTATTAAACTTTTTACTTCTTTACCTATTAGGCTAAATTACAGATTTTTTTTTCTATTTATAGAAAATTTTATACACTAACCAAACCATGCACTTAAGACGTATATTGTTTTAGTAGTTAAATACTACACACTATTGTTAGAACCGTCAAGATAAATTATCTGAAACAAAATCATCAGCAATCAGCAATCATAACAAATTGAGTGATTGAGAAGAACACGTTTCACTTCTACAAATGGTTTATGGAAACTTCACCACCAGGTTTCGGCACCATATTCTAATAATTCAAATAATAATTCAAATAATTTTGAATGATTGAAAGTCCATTGTTGATTTGGACAAGGATTCAAAAAGTCAGATACTACGCCTATAATATTTAAGACAGATTTTTCTAACAAATGAATTGACACGGAGCTGAAGCTAAATAACAATTATTATTCATCAGCATGCTCATCTTGAAAAGTAATAATGTAGCCATTAGCCCGAAAAAGAGAATATTGGAAGGTTTAATGGAGACAAAAATCATTTCTATTACCGGCCAGGTGGTTAATGTTATTGGAATATGGACTTTTATTGCCTACTAGCTGCGTAGGCGTGGTGAATTCGTTTTCCTATCATCCGGACGGGATTCCATAATAAGAATCGGATCTTTACATTGGGAAATTTTAAAATACAAAATACTATTTATTATGGAAGGCTATGGGGGAGGTCTTATTTCAGCAGTGAAACTCTTTTGGCGGATATGTAAATGATGTTCATTTATTTATTTATAATCCCAAATAAGTCGTGCTGTGTGTAAAATAGTAGAATATGCCTTCACCTGTCATAATATTACTTTATCTATTGTTTCGACCATTAAAAGATTACAGCACTCCATGTTCAAACGATATTGTTTTTTAATTCTCTTTGCCCGGTTTATGGATTGCTCTCAATCCGAAGCGTCGACGTATGGACGGACATGTTTCATGCGATGAGAGCTATCGAGCTGATTGGTCTTTTTCATTATAGCTGTCAATTAATGGAAATTAAAATTTGCTGTTCTTTATGTGAAAGTGGAATCGCTGTAACCTTAACAAGGTATCATAAATATTCAATTTGAAAAGAACACACGTAGCATAATTTGAATAGGAAGGCCTTTGATCGTTCAGTGGATTTTTATAGGGTCAAAATGAAATTATAAATGACATACGATAACCATATTATATAGATAATATCATTGTAATACCTAAAACCGAATACACCTTTCATTTGTTTTATTTTCAAATATATTTCAAAGAATCCAAGCACTTTACTGTGATAGACAAAATTTAACACAATCTGAAAAAATAACAATACTTTCTATCCGTAAATCGGTTTTCGCGACGTCGCGTCGTCGGATAGACCGAGACAGACGGCATCGAGATAAAGTATGTCGTTTTGTGGAAAACCCGTCCTAAATATAGGCGCGGGATTATTTCTGAACCGTCGTGTCGCGCACGCCTAGCGCCGTCCAATACCAATCTAAACACATTACCGACACACCGCCTAAACTTTCAACGTTTATTACGCCAATGTTTTAAAACATTGATTAACTATAAAGTTTACAGTAATTATCTTACCGTAACTCATTTACTTTTACAACCTGAGTTTGAGTAAGCGCTGAATGTAAAACTATGTTATGGTGTAGTGTTGTGACTACGTTGATAGTGTTTACTTTAAAGTGATGTGGTTGTGACATTATTTGGAGAAAAATGTATAGGTTGGTTGCGTTTCTCCTGGCGTTGACATCGCAATGTTGTGTTCTAGCACAAGAAGAACCTTTAATCGGTAAGTTTTTATCAACCAGTTGAATCATGACTTGGAATTATGTAAAAGGAGTTTGAGATATATTATTTTCAAGCGACATCTCCTTTTTCTTGCATTTTGCAATGTAACTCTATGACAACCTGTTTTCATGAGATATCGTATTGTCCTGGTTTCTTCCGTAAGTAATAATAGTGTACATTTTCTCACCTTTCAGGAGGTATATTTTACAAAGACTCCGAGGACATGAAGGTGGCGTTGGACGTGAGCGCGAAAATATTCAATTTTAGGACGTCGATAAAGGAAATCTCCATGAGAGGAGAAGTTCTAGAAATAAGCAAATTTGTATGCGAGTTGGCGGAGGTAAGCATACATTACTTTGTATTTGTTTAGTGAATTATATTTATAGGAAAAACAACAGTAATTTTGCTTCTACCTCAGACGTTCAGACGAACGACATAAATATATTTTAAGATTATGAACCTAAGTTTGTTATTATTGTCAAATGAAATCAAGTAATTGATGTGGAAAAGTTAACAGAGCATTATTAATTTGATAGTAGGTACGTAAAACCACACTACATACATTATCCCGTTCAATTTAAATTCATTCGCGTGGAAGAATAATGCGATCCTGCGATTGATACGGATTCCTTTTTAAAATTTTCTTGGCTTTATCGCCTTATACTTGTTCATTGATCTGACTGTGAAACGCTACTTTTTACGACTTTTATTCAATTGTTCTTTTCTATTTCATTGCCCACCTATTTTACATGACTCTGGATAATTCGTGTGCAGAACGTCAAACTTTCTTTGTTCATCTTGCATTCAAATTGAATTTCTTTTAGTAAAAAATTTGAATATAACGATTTGACTATCATATTTCTTTAGCGGCGTTATTTAAAACCATTGTTTATTTTTACCTTCAAATAGCAAACACAAATTATTTACAAAAAACTTAAGAAAATGTTGTCATTTTTGTAATATAAGGTACGTCTATTAAATGTTTTCAAAATAATTCCCAGGCTGACATTAAAATAATAGAAAAATAGATTTGCTTGTGCACTCCTAGTTCCTTTGTTCCATGCATATTGGAACAGACAACTACAGAAATAGGATTATCTCGCTAGCCTTAGGCCATGATTGTATTCGGAGGAAAAAGACAAATATATTTTCTTACGTTTTTTCTATTACCTAGAAATTTCTCACTACCGACGGTAGAAGAAATGTTCATAATTTCGTTATATTCTTTATTGTGAATGGCAATTGAATTCGTCTGATTGTGCATGAGCTGTGCACACAATTAGTCGCTCAATTCTATTGTAAACACGGGATATGGGCCATATTGTAGATGCTGTGGATTACACAACTTTATTATCCAACTACTTCACTGTTCCCAATAACTTTAGGGTCGGCTTCTATCCACAAACGCAGCTGTGTATTTCAACTGAAGTAGTTGAAAGAAAGAAAGAAAGCTTTTATTTCTCTTTTTTACTACTCGAGCAGTTGCTGTCAAATCAAAATTATTTATTTGTTACAATATGGTACATTGACGTGGGGCGCCAAATATGACGTTATTTAAACTCAAATACCAATTTTTGTGATATTAAAGCATCGACCAAAGATCGCTTTACTCTCATTAAGGGCAAGGGCCATAGCTTAGAATGATCCTGAACTCACCCACATGTTGATTAACCATGTAAGGGTTTCAATCTAATTAATTATGCGACTTTCATTGGAATAAAAATTATAAATTTGAATATTTCAGGAAGGTGTAATCGGAATCATAGACGGTACAGGTGGGCGCGCTAGTGAGAATATTCAGGCACTATGTGATATGCTGGAACTACCGCATGTGATCATACAACACAACGACTTGTTCTCTAGAGAATGGTCAGTCCTAAACATGTTCCCTAGCCCAACTGCTTATAATATGGTAAGTCTTACCTACGTATTGTTCTTTATCGTCAACGGGGTACAACTAGTGTACCCCGTATTGCCCCCGTTCTCCCCAACAGAAAATGGCCCTAAAGTTAAAAAGTTTTACAATTTCTGAATTTCGTGATTATATACTTACATAGATTACCAATAAAAGGAAAGATAATATTCGTTGTGACATATGTAGATTCAATATTACTTGTTGCAATTTAACAAAACACACGTTATTGGTTAGTGGCAGAATATTATATTGATAACTGATGTATCTTTATAGCAAACTAAAACTGCATTTATGAGTATTGTACCTATGTACCTATACGACACCATAAGTAAAATTTATTCAGGCCATCATGAGACAATCTTATACACACAGTAATCTTAAGTCTAATACACACGTGTGAGATTGTGAACAGCAGCTGTTTCATTCATTTTCAGCGTGGGGTATTTCGTAAGGTGACTACTATAGCCTATTTCTATCTCACATTCACGATACAGCAATAATATATCATTTAAAACTTATACATATTTACATATTTATTGAATATGTAATAGTAGTACTAGAAGGAGACTGGAGAAATTGAATGAAAGGAGGTCATCAAAAGCCCATACAACTTAGCCCAAATTTGTACCGGAGGTACATGACAGCTGTCAAGTTACCAGATTTTACCCTGAAATCACTATGAAACTGATAATATTGCGCCATAATGGCGTTTGTTTGACATTCTGAAACTGACACTGACAGCAAATAGCTGTCAAGTTGACAATTTTTACTATGAAATCATTAAGAAACAGATAATAGTGTGCCAAAATGGCTGATTTTTTACTGGTGATTTTTCACAATTTTTTTCTCATCCCCCAGTCAACATTAAAAAAAAAGTACGACTAGAGTTATAACTAGCGTAATACAGGGTATTTTTTTCAAATCGTGAACCTTCGGTGCAGCATTTGGGCCGATTTCGATGACCTCCTTTTAAAGTTTTTTTTATTTAATTATTATGGCACCAATCTATATGTATAAAAGAAGAAACTGACAGACTGCTTGACTCACTGATCTATCAACGCACAAGCTCCCCGACCGGATCTAAAAGCATGAAATTTTGCACAATATATTTATTTTGGGAAATTCCCACAGGATTGGGAAATATTGAATGGACGCGGGTAACACCGCGGGGAAGAGTTAGTTGGTTATATTAATAGATAACGAAGAGAGGCAGGAATTAGAACTTAATATTGAATCACTCTTTTCCTTGAGTGAGTTGAGCTGTCTGCGCTTGTTACCGATGATAAATATTTCAAGCCATGAGTGTCTGCGAAACTTTGCTAGGTCAGCTCGAATATTTAATAAGAACGCCTGATCAATAGATATAAAAAGGGGGCTTGCCGCGATCAGTTAGTAGATGGGTTTTATTTTTTGACACTACGAGACAGCTAAGCCACAGCTAAGCCAGCTAAGGTTATGACTGTCATGTGAACACCTAAGACAATCTTTAGTCAGAATCCGAATAGCCTGACAACTGACGATACGAAGGACTACAAAATTCCTACATTATTTTTCTTATGTCTGTATATATGTAGAATCCAAAGATATATTTTACCTTTGAAAAGCTAATTTGGACCTTATACGTATTTACATCTTGTCTACTGTGACTACAGAGTAAGGCATAGCAAGTCCTTAGTCCGTACGAGTCCGACTATGCCTCCATAGATCACAGACAATCCACGAATTTTTTCCATGCATTCTATTTAAAAAGGAACCTTGTGTTCCTAGAATATTTATGAATTCATCTCACTTGACATTCGTAAATATTCAAGGAGACTTTTTATGTTTAGGAAGTCATATAAAATCGGCATGTTACTTTTATTTCCTTTTTACATCATCACATTTACGGTTTGTTGGCCATAAGTGCACTGAAAGTTTATCAAATTCAAAATTCAAAATATTTTTATTTCAATTAGACCATATAAATAGGTACTTTTGAAACGTTAAACTAGTTGCACGGTTCCAAAAAAGTGGGTCTTATGGAGAAGAGCCGGCAAGAAACTCCATAGATACTCTTTTAAAAAAAAATATGTGTGGTAACAGTAACAATTGTTGTGAATAGTAATGAGGATGATGCAGCTTGATGTGTAGATTCAGAGATTAAAGAGTACGTAAGTATTGGAATAGAAATTAGTGCCATAGCAGTTAGAGCCGACCAGTCCCGACAGACAGCACTCGTTCACGAGCATGACGTGTGTATCGACGTGTGTATCATATTACACTTGTTAAGGTTTAATACCATTTCACAAGTCAGAAGTTCAGTTTCAGCCTGAGTTGCAAGTAGAAATAGAAAAGTATCAGACCATCCATCAACACGTCACTGATCAAGCTGGAACTTTATTTGAACACTAAGCAAACTAATGAAGATTTTTCTGATTTTTATCCTCATAGTCCTATTTCATTTTTTAAATATTTTCTTTGTAGTATTCTTATTTTTTTTCAATACTTTTTTTTATTGAGCTGAAACTTAATACCAGAGATTTACTTCCCACGACGCCTGTATGCCCCAAGGGAAAATTATACTTCGATGTTGTGGGCGAAGCTACGAAGTAGCTGCCTCCGAGCTGCTATTAAGAATTTCATGGAAAACCCCTAACAATGTGTTAAAGGGGTTTTTTCTCCTGAAATTCACGAGCTGTATACGAACCTGGAAACTCCACGCTCAACGGCCCTTCTTGCTATCAGGCAGCTATAAATTATTCCATTCCATTTATAATTACAGGTATTACAAAAATTGATAGACCATAAGGAGTGGCGGAACTTCACCTTGCTGTTTGTGAGAGGCCATAGTTTGTTGCCCGTCAGTCAGTTGATGCAGATGGGCAACTCTTCTAACCCATACGTGGTCACGGTCAGAGAACTCAAGGGAGGTGACTACAGGTAATCAGAGGACAAGTTTCTTAAGAGATTGTGTTTATAAGTCTCTCTGTCCATCAACCCCAGCAGTAACCCCCCATAATTGTCCCACTGCTGGGCACGGGTCTCCTCTCAGTATGAGTATCAGAGGAATTAAGCCATAGTCCACCACGCTGGCCTAATGCGGGTTGGCAGACTTTACAAACCGTCGAGAAAATCTCTCAGGCATGCAGGTTTCCTCACAATGTTTTTCTTCACCGTTAAAGCAAGTGATAATTACTCACATGTTTTCGAAAAGTCAAAGGTGCGTGCCTTGGTTTCGAACTCGAGACCTTTGACTTGGCAGTCCAGTGGTCATTCCCTTAAGCTATCACTGCTTCAATTTTAAAAAGTATAATAATGGATTTTCCCTGACAACTCCGAATAAAAAATACCGATGGAAAACTGTGTATGTACACAGCCTTGGCTAGACAGAATACGTTTGATTTTAAAAACATTAAATATACTCTTTGTCGTGGTCAAGCGTGGGCGGTGTTCTCCAACCTGCGGCGTATAAGAGTTTATTTATCTAAATGGGCGTCGCTTTATACTCCTACTCGCCAAACAGCTTTGTGTTAAAGCTGTTCTTATTTGTTAGATCTATGTATCAACAAACATTTTATATGTGCATTGCGTCTGGTTTCGTACATACTGCACACAAGGTTCATGTACAGTCAGCAACGAAAGTAGCTGAACACTATAAAATCTTCAAAACGCTTTAACATCTTTAATATTCAGAATTCACTGACCCTTGAAGGCAGTACAAATTCTCATAATGGAGGACAATTATATGTTTTACCTATGTCAAAATCGAATGAATAGTTTTGGTACTGTGATGTTTTTAAACTTTCGCTGTGTTCAACGACTTTCGTTGCTGACTGTACATGAGTGATTGATCGAAAAACCAAATTTAAAATAGAAAATCTGGATTAAATTAGAGGCCTTTACCAGCAGCAGGAAAAGGTTTTTAAAAAAAAATCACCTTCATGGCACTGCCATTTGCGACATGTAGTTTATCATGCATTACCTAACATCATTCGTAGCATTTATCAATCCTCTTCACTTTTATTAAATCGTTAGAGAAATTCTGACAACCTTGACTATATTATTATTATCGACCCATTTTACCATTTGGACTGCCTACACTTTTGCCCACATATGACAGGCATGACGTGAACACAAGTATGACGTCATTATCATGCGTCATTTACGCAATTATTTGTATCACTAGAGATAGTTAATGGTACTAAATAAGGAAAGTACTAGATACTAGGGAAACAGTGCAGCACATCTTGTGTGGTTGTGACGTCCTGGCGACGAAACTGATGAGTCTGCTTGGCCGTTGTATTCGAAGCCAGAAGACTTTAGGTTCCTCCCTCTTAGTGGGTTAGCCGCCTTCATGAACCATGTCTTGAAAGAGTAAGGAATATACGGTAATGGGGACAACACAAAAGATCCCACTGGGTCGAAGTGTTGCGGCCTATACTAGCACCCATAGCAAGATAAGATGGTACTAAATAAAAATCTCCCTTGGTTTTATAACTGCAAAGCAAAGCAGGCTTAGCAAAAGCTTGAACGTATTTTTTTATGTTTTTAAAGGGAAGTACTAATAGATGCCAAACAAAACGGTTACACAAACTTCGTGGTAGATTGTCCATCCCGCAACTTGAAACAAATTTTGCTCCATGCACAACAAGTAGGAATGATGGCCGAAGAACATTCGTACATATTCGTGTCACCCGATCTATTTACCTTGGATATGCATAGATTTCGATATGGCGGGGTTAACATGACCGGTGAGTTCTAGTGTGTGAGTATAACAGTATTCAAATTTTAAAGTCAAGCCAATAAATTACCTGTCTGTTATATTTATTTAAACTGGGTGACGAAACAACATTGTTTTTATTGTTATTCAAAATATTTTCGTACGGATAATATTTGACTATCTGGCCACACAAACTTCTGCGACGGATAGTTTTGTACTGAGAAACTATACTTACCTAGTTTTATTTAGATATCTCACCTGTTTTTACGAATATATTACCCTAATAATTATTATTATTGCAAAATGTTTAGGTACGAGTACTGTTAATCAATTCTTGCCTCGACGTATGTTTTAGGGTTCCGTCTTGTAGACCTACAAGGCCAAGACAATGAGAAACTCTGGAACTTTACATCTACGTTCAACCTGGAGACGGGAAAAGTCTTAGAGCCAGAAGAGATGAAAACCAACCTGTTTCTTATATACGATGCAGTAGAAGTGTTCGCGGCAGCACTTAAAAAAGTAAATGTGCATAGTGAGAGTCTTAGCTGTGATAATTACAGAGCCTGGAAATACGGATCAACTCTTTTAAACTTCATGAAAACAGTGAGTTAAATTGCAAGGTGAAATAATATCTAAAACTTAAAAACTAGTGGCACGGTTAAAAAACGTCGGTCTTAAGTATGTAAGAGAAGCGGCAAATAACTCTATCGACAATCTTTTTATTCCTTTTCAATGCAGTAATTATTAATTGTACTACCTATCTATACCCATGGACTAACCTAAAAATGGAAAAAATATTCCCAATTTGAAAAAATCCATATTTTCAATCATATTTTTAATTTTAACCGCAAGGGACTTGATTTAGATTATTTTGTTGCAGAACAAAGTGTATGGAATAACAAGATCATTGATATTTGACGGAGTGGGGCAGCGAACGGATGTCACTTTCGATTTATTAGAATTAACGTCTTCTGGAAATCAAATAGTAAGTTTAAGTACTGTTTCAAATTACATAAACACTCCTTAAAAAGCATGTATTGATCTTTGGGTCTGTATTAAAGCTTCAAGTAGAATCTAGCCTAAAATTATAAAATGGCGGAGGTGTTGTCGCATCAGGACAACAACCTACCGATATTTATTTATAGTCTATGTTTGTGACTTATTATCTAATCAAGTGTTAAATGTTAGTAAGTGTATACCTACTTTACAAAGTTATTTTTATTAGGCAATGAAAATTAATAGTGAATATTTGATTTATTTAATTGTTTTCTATTTAATTTTAGATAGGAAGTTGGGACAATAATAAACTAAGCATAGAAAGACCAATCGTGCCAGACGCAGAAATCACACAGGAATCGGCACTCAGGAACAAAACATTAAGAGTACTCATTTCTACGGTAAAGAAATTTAAGCATTTCAGCTTCTATTTAAAACTCCTTAATACCTTGACCAGCATTTATAATATCATGCAGTTCACTTTTTAATCTTTATTTAAAGGACTTGGCACACAAAAGAAGACCGACCATGTCATCCTACCTTGCATTTATAATATCATTAATTGCAGTTCACTTTTGCTAGTTAAAAAATCAGTAGTGTTTGTAAAAAAAACTAATTTCCTTGGCTGTCTCAACTCTGTCCTTTATTAAAAAGCTGCATTCAATTGAATAATACTAAATTTTATTACAAAATATATTAACGTTATATTTTAGGCTCCACCATACGGTTACCTAAAAGAGTCTTACAAAAAATTAGCAGGTAACGACCGCTATGAAGGATTTACCATTGATTTAATTGAAAAATTGAGTGAAATATTGGGATTTAGTTACGAATTTGCTGTAGAAAATGATTACGGTAATTTGGATGCTAATGGAGAATGGACTGGAATGGCACGCCAATTGATAGATGAGGTAAATATTTCGTCATCATTGATAAATATCTAATAAATTATAGCATTAGTTATATTTTAAATTTTTTATGAAAAATTAGTTAGTTCAAAATTTTTTAGAACACATTACACTGAATTTATATTTACATTACATTACATTTAAAATTTACATTTACATTACATATTATGTCATTAGTAGATAAATTGTTTCACCGGGACAGTGAAAGCACTTTATTCAAAGATAATATTAATTTCTCTATAATTTTGCAGAAAGCCGATCTAGCCATTTGCGACTTCACGATAACCGCAGTAAGGCAAAGCGGGATTGATTTCTCGACGCCGTTTATGACACTGGGTATCGGAATCCTCTACAAGCAGCCCAGTAAGCAACCACCTGAGATGTTCTCCTTCATGGCTGTCTTCTCCAAAGAGGTTTGACCATAGAGGTTTTCTTATATAGATGCCTACCTGCCTATTGATACCTTTAATATCAAAATCGATCGAACTGTGGACTAATGATAGGCATATCTTTTTATCTGAAATTGAATGATTGTACCACCATTTATCAGCCCTCGATTTAGTTATGTTTTTTTATATGTGGTATCGACCTTTTACCTCCAATGTTTTTTCAATCTAAACGAGCAACCTTTGTTTTTTAGTTCATCTCATTTCTTTGTCGATTTAATGTTATCAATCATATTTACCACTAGTTCTTGCTCGCGGCTTCGCTCACGTGGATCATCAAAGATAGGTATTCATACATCGAATTCTTATTTCAAAGCATTCTGTTGTTATCTTGTCCTTAGGTGTGGTACTATATGATGCTGATCCAGTTGGCTCTAGGAGTGACTATGATCTTCGTGGGCAGAATCTCGCACAAGGAGTGGCAGAATCCGGTGCCATGCATAGAGTCTCCTGAGGAACTCAGCAATCAATTCAGTTTCGCCAACTCTGTGTGGCTTATCATTGGATCTGTTATGCAGCAAGGTTCCGAAATCGCACCAATGTTAGTACCAAAATTTTCTACCAGTAGTGCTAGTAATGTAACCTAGAAATGAATTAAGCAACCTACCTCTATTTAACTATAAATATTTATTGGTATAAATCAAAAGAAACAAGGTTCTTTTCGATTCGATTCAAACTAAGATCAAAATAATTGAAATGTTATTTTCTCTAGATCTGTATTCGTATCAATATTGTGCTGGATTTTTGCGATCTAAAATGCTAACTAGTCAAAAATTAAATTCGGTATTAAAAAAATATTTATAAATTAAAAATAGTTACATCAATGGCTATTATAACATTAAATACGAGTATTAATTTGCTTTCTCACATTCGAATATTAGGTTCAAATTCGTTTTGTATGCTACATTAAACCTTTTGAAACTAAGCCTCCTTCTCACCGCCTGTCACGGGCCTTTTCTTCGTTCTGTGAGTACGGTATGTGAAAATTGAGAAAACTCGACATATTACTGATTTTCGTAATAGCCTAGATGACTGCGTTCTTTTTTCGTAACGCGTTCTGCTATTTCGTGGTTGGTTAATTCGTCTACACATATAACATATTATGAATGATAAATTGTGTGTCAGAAAAATCAGACGGGAATGGGTATCGATTACCGCCCTAGCTGACGGATTATTGTCAGAACTATACACTGAAATTGTATAGCGAAGTTTTATTGAAATAATAATTCCTTTTGGGGTTGAACCGGGGTCCGACATCCCGAGTGCATGTTTATATTGCCTGTACGACGCTTCACGTAACCCAAAGGCTTTTTAAATTAAATTACTTGTATGGGGATATTGTTCAAACATTCTGTTCAATGGTATAACGACATTGCATATTGAATTTCGTTTATATTTTAACCATTCAACGGCACAATATACTTATGTTGTGCTGAATTAAATCAGCGCCCACCTCGAATATTAATTTTTTTTCGTGGTATCAGAGTTGGTCTAATTGTGATAGTTGTTCATAACATAGGGGTCATTACTCCTCATATTTTTACAGTAAAATAAGGGTGTACCTATAACTCAAGGGTTCACACCATCACGCCGTACTGTACCTATATGACTAGTATAGCTAGACATCGCATTGCATAGGCTTTTCGTACAATAAGAGGTAAGTTTTAACTGGCCGCGCGTGCAGCCTCGTGCGATTCACTAAAGGTCATTTTAGCCCCTCTGATTGTTTACAGAGCGCTGGCCCCGCGCATGATCACCAGTGTGTGGTGGTTCTTCACCATGGTGATGGTGGCATCATACGTTGGTACTCTTGTCGCCTTCCTCACAGTCGAAAAGAACGTGTTGCCCTTCAATACAGTTAACGAGCTACACCAGCTCCAATCTATAAGTTACGGAGCTAAGGAAAAAGGATCTACGAAACAGTTTTTTGAGGTATTTATGTTTAATTACGATTAAGATTTGGGCGACAGGGATCTCTATATTTCTCAGCCATTACAAAACATTACCTATTATTGCAATGGCTTTAACAACGATTTCATACAAATTTTGTCGCATTTTTTTATTTGTCCGGCGGTTAGTGGTGATACAGGCCCCAATTGTCCCATGACCAGTCATAATTACGCTGATCCGTCCTGATAATAATATATCTGATCCGGGCTTGCCGCGGTATTTCTTTAGATGGGGGACCATACTTAGGACATTGAAAGTTGAGACTCGTTCGTGCCTCGACTCTTTCTTCATACAATATCGAATCAAATGATTAAAGGTATTGCCCAGATATTGGGTCGTTGACGTCTTTTGGCATCTATAGTATAAAAAATAAAATAAAATAAATCATACAATTATTTTTTATAGTTTTCAACAAATGAAGTATACAAGGACATGTATAGAAAAATGATTAAATACAACTGGCTCGTCAAGGAGAACGACTTCGGAGTAAACATGTTGGTACACAAATTATATTTATTGCTTTATTTTAATCACAATCATTTTTGTTTGAAGCTGAAGTGTTACTTTACCATGACTTTATTAATTTACGGTAAATTTAAATTAATCATGTGTGTACAATTACATATAAGAGCATGCAAGATAAAATTATAGAATTTTATGAGTATCCATCCTGTTAAATCTCCTCCTCAGATGCCAATAGTATATCTTCAATTTCCTTTATGTACTTGTTGTTATATTTGAATTTAATATTTTTTAATTATTTCGTAATTCTTAGTTTTTACTTCGTTTTCATTTGTACTGCAAAACTGTGGGTATATTTTTAGCTAGGCGATTAGGCTAGCTTTAATATTCTGCAATAATAGAAAGCATTTTGTCTCCAGGGCTGAAACAACACAGTATGCATTTTTCATGGAATCAACGTCTCTAGAATATTACAAGGAGCGGCACTGCGACTTACTTCAAGTTGGTGGATTGCTTGACTCCAAGAGTTATGGCATTGGAATGAAGAAAAGTATGAACATTTTACACTAACTGTTCCCCTGTACTATATTGTGTAATGTTTACCATGTTATACCATGTAAATTTTTTATAAAATTTTATAAAACACAGCGTCTGCTGCTGTTTGGATTTCATTCTAAGGTCGAGTAAATAGTTGTTTGTTTTGCCATGAAATTATCAACTTGTGCCCGGTAATTGGCTCGACCTACTACTATATAGATAGTAGATACAAAATATATTTTATATAATTTCATTTATAGAATCACCGTACAAGCCTTATATAGATGACGCATTGCTAAAACTCAAGGAGGGCGGTGTAATTGAGAAGTTGAAGAATATTTGGTGGAAAGAGAAAAGAGGCGGAGGAAAATGCGAGGTAATTTTCATTTAAATTTCATTTCAAAGGAATAAATACATATAGCTAGGATAAGGCCACATTATAGTACTAAGCTGAGAACTACCCTGAAGCAGTGCTTGTCTACTACTAGTGGAAAGCCTCGCCTGCATTGGGTCCTATACTTAGGACCCAGATTAGTGAGGCGAAATCGAGTCATCCAGTAGTGTGACCCTAGCCAAAGTTAACAATTACATAACTACAATTATAGGTATAAACTGTACCCATTATGCTCATTGGGTATGAATGGATAAATAATTAAAAAGATGAATTGGTGTAGTTTATCTATCAATAAACTTTTTTTATTTAAACAGGAAAAACGCGACGAAGATCAAAAACAGTTGGGTATGAAGAACATGTTGGGTGCATTTGTGGTGCTTGGCGTGGGCTGCCTGATAGGTCTGTTCATATCTATCATAGATATGCTGTGGGGGGTGTTCAAGCGGTCTGTTAAATATGAAGTGAGTATAATATATATTTGGAAAACAAACAATCATACAATGTCTAATGTGCAAAAATAGTACCTAAAGTACAATCAACAATTTTTCGTGCATCGCCTCACTTATTAACAGGATCTAAAGAAACGTCCATAGATCCTGTTAATAAGTGAACTGAAATAAGTGCACGAAACATTAAACAAAATGTAACTGTATCTCAAGAAACAAATTAAAAGGAGAAAAAGAAAAAGGAAAAGGGTATACCGAAAGAGGCTGAAATAATTATTAGATACATATTATCTACAAGCATCTTCCCCGCGGTGCTATCGCGTTCATCAAATTTTTCCTAATCCCGTGGGAATTTCTCAAGAGCATTTATAGTGCAAAATTTTGCACAAATATTCCTTAAATGACGTAAGTGACGTCACAACTAAACAAAATAAACGTTGCCAACATAAAAGCAACATTTCATCATGACATCCAATGTAAGATCACATTAAGCTCGACTCCAATGACATAAGCCCCACAATGTCGACAGTATAACTTCACAAATGTTGGTTTCAACACTTGATTAAACTCCGGTGATCTCCGCATAATCAGAGGTACCTTTTCACACGTGTTTGTGTTAATTAATACTCGTAAATTGCTGCAAACCAGTTCAATTTTCTGGGGATAGCTTAGAATACAGATCCTCACTGCCACTCGAATCGGCATCTTGTAAGAGGCAAGTAAAGATCTGACTTACTCAGTGGTGCTAGGTCCTCTTTGGGTTTGCCTGGTTGGAAGTTGGAGTCTGTCGTGAAGCATCTTTGTGTGTGTTCCGAATTTTGCGCGTAAGAGCTACTTCCCTCCCGCGTCTTTTGCAGTCGCTAGGGGATTTTAAGGTTCCGTAACGCACCAGCAACGCGTCTGGTGTTGCAGTTGTTCAATTGTCCATAGGCGGCGATGACTACTTACGTTTAGGTGGCTCGTCTGCTCGTTTGCCGACATAACCCATAAAAAAAGTTCACAAAATATAGTAAGTCAAAAAGGTGCTGGTTTCTGTTATGAACAAATTATATAGGTCATAGGTATCACAATGGTTGTTGGGCATTTCGGTATAATTTTCTTTGAAACAGTAAAATGCTTCGGATTACGTTCTTGGTTTCTACGATATCGTTGTACCAATAGGGAATATGCGTCTGACTTAAAAAAAGGTCAAATATTTTTTTTTATGAACTTTATCGTTTTAGGATTATGTCTATGTAGATATTTTTTTTATATTATTTCTTTTTTGATGAGAAAATAATTATTAAAAAGTCCAAAAAAACTGTTGGAAATTCAAATCACTTGAAACGCAACACTATCGGTCAAATGGAATATGACGTCAAAGTCTACTAAAACAGTGTCTGTTGTACGTGGTTGTTTGGTTGAGAGAACGTAGACTTTGACGTCACGGCAAGCGCGCCAAAATCGCGGGTGTTTAAAATGCCAATATCTGTCTCATAATTTAATAAATTTTTTTTTCATCCCACCATCTCGGAAAGTGTATTTTTACTTTTCGATATCTGAGTGCAAAAGTCGTTTTTATCCTCTAGAGAGACAAAGTAAATTGAATTTAGAACATCGTGCTTTTACCCCCCTGGCGCCGAATTTATCATACAACTTTTTTTTAATTTGTTAAAAACTTAGACTTGGAACCTTCCCTAGGTTCCGAGTCTAAACGCAACAAAGTATCGATATATGTCGAATCGATATTTTTTGAAAATATCAGTATCGATACTGATATTTTTATTTAAAAATATCGATATATGGGCGATATATCTTAAAAACCAAATTATAAAACAACAAATCAAGTCGACCAAAAACAAAAAATACATTAAATATAATTTGTTAAAAAGATGTTAGTATAAAAAAAGTATTCCTTTTTCGGATTCTATAATCTTAAAACTTATAAATGTTTATTGGTCTATAAAAAATATAGATTTTTATACCTTTCCGATACTTTGAATTTTATATCGATGGATCGATATATCGAATTATTAAATATCACTCAAAAATATCGATACATTAAAAAAATGATATCGATATATCGATATTTTTTTAATAAGCCTACCGGAACTTTCTTGGTGTACTTTTTTAAGTCACTAACACCAACATTACAATACCTAACAAAAATATTACACTCAAGTAATTGTAGCAACGTTACTTTCAATTTCTCTTAATTATACCTAGTATTATTTGTTATAATTTAAAGAATAGGTATTCTGCAAAACTTACCTATCATATCGTATTTAATACCTAAACTGAAATAAAAGTATCTTGTGGTTGTAAATGTTTTTATGTTTTTAGTCATTTCCTCGCTGAGGTGGAATGAAAAGTTACGTGTTGCACTCGAGTGCAAAGATTTTTCACCTTGTGCTCTTTTAATTCCCTCGCTGACGCTCAGGATTCTAATTTTTGAATCACTCGCTCCGCTCGTGATTCAATTTTAGAATCCTTCGCTTGCTCGGTCATCAAAATTGAGCACGCGGTTAAAAAGCAACTTTGCACTCTTGTATAACAAATAACTATTGTTACTTAATTTTAGTTTTAAGGCGCTGGAATTTTTTATACGGCTACATTACGATATAAAGTATCGTTTAAAAATATTTAAAAAAAATGTGCATATTCCCTATTATATTTTCATAATTATATCAATACTAGGTGGGTAAGTGTTAGTAAGAAAATATCTAAATGTGTGCCTCTTTTTCAGACAACCTTCAAATATGAATTAATAGAAGAACTCAAGTTCGCTCTAAAATTCAGCGGCAATATCAAGCCAGTTAAGCGGCCGCCAAAGACACCGGTGGAAGGTAGCTTCGAAGCTCTCGCTAAGGAAGAAGGGAAGGATGAAGTACGGTCTCTTCACTCTATCCGATCTACTGACACACGCAAGACTCACCACTCTCACAGCTCCAGACACTCGTCGCGCAGTCTTAGTGTCGCGTTTGCTAAAAGGCGATCGTATAGCTGATTGTACTTTAGTACTATGGAAAGGCTTCTAGGCTTATCATAATTAAAAAAAGTTTTTGAAGAGTTTTACGAAATGTTTTAATGAAATGCAATCCGTGCAAACATTTTCATAGTCATGTGAACAGGAACTAGTCATACATACGAGTACTTTATAAATACAACAGTTGCAGTTGCAACTTTTGTTAAGTTTAAATATAAGTTATTTGTGTCTTATTTAAAATCAAAATGGGCAGTTATATATTTACAACCCTAAGGGCCTGTTTCACCACCTCTGGATATCCGCTAACCGCTGGATAAATTCAAAAATGGAATAAAATTTATATGAAATGATCTGCTAAGTTATTTAAAGGGGAATTTACCCGGGTGGAACAGGCCCGAAATATTTTGTTGACCTCAAGTAGATAGTTACAATTTGTACATAATTTTATTTTTATAGATGTTTTTTTTTATTTAAGTCAATTGTTACATCTATGAAGTATAATACTGTATTAACATTAATTACAAACTTGTTACTAAAGTATAATAAATGTTAATGAGGGCTTTGCTTCCTAAATACTTACAATGTTTAAAGATAAATTATTCTTCAAAACTGTGAGTCTCTCTTCCGCGTACTAATGACTTGTTTTTCCCGCGTATCATCTTTATTCTTATATTCTTATGGAATTATTTATGGTTATTGTCAAGTGGGATAAACAACAGGTCTCGCATAACGCGCATTATTCCGATAGCCAACATTCAGTGACCTCGGTCTATGAACACCATATGAGCTTGGTATGCCAATTTATACTACTTATTTCCATTACTTCTTGTAATGAGTTTCTGCTTTAAGAAGGTTTGTTAGTCTTATTTAAAGGAAATAGTGGGTTGACGGGATTTCTTAGAAACTTTCAAATTGTGTCCGGCCCTTGCCCAATCAAGATAATTATGCATTTTAACACTTAAATAAAGAATCGTGTGCATGTTTTACGAACAACGAGCGAGAGAGCGAGAATAACGAACGTGAATAGGATCTCAATTGTCCAAACATTTTGCTGTAATTGATTGTCTATAGGATTAGGCAAACTGCAAAGGGAACAACAGAAAACGTGTTCAATCAAGTGTCACTAACGGTAATGTGTTCCCGAAATATTCCAACAATAGCTGTCGGCTTAACCGCCTGAAGTATTTTCCATTCAAAAGTATAGAACATAATGTTTGAACCACGAGTTTCTGATTTGAAAATCCGATATTTTGTATTCTAACAGGATGTTTTCTGACATACTTTTTAAGCAATACATTTTTAAGAAACCGGTGTTGTGATTGCTTAGCAATATCATCATTGTCATCTTCAGCTGGTATAGGGTCACTCCTACATTTAAATTCCTCCTCCATTTCTACCTTGTTATGCCAGTCTTCTCTGGTCTATTTTCTCCTATCGGTCATGAGAACAGATGCATTCAATCACTAGGCTTAGTAATAATAAAATAATAAGACCCTTAATTTATACAACGATAATGTTGTTATCAGAAAAAATATGTTTTAGTTATTCGTTATGAAATATGTACTTCAAATATATTTTCAATTCTATTTACCGTTTCCTCGTAAAAGAATCCAAGATGTCTTCCTTCTACATAGTTTTGATACATAAGGCCATTATTTCAGCGTCCGGCGAGAAATGGACACCGACCTCTGCGACCACAATCTTTCACAGCGGTTCCATTAACTTAACAAATTGCCCGACACCAACTTATATCTTAAGACGCAGTTATGATCGTGATCTAAAAATTATTACAGCAAGACATCGTCGGCTTAATTTACAATATGTAGGGAGAACCGTTTTTGAAGATATGTTTTTTTTGTCTGTATTTAATACACACTTACCACAGACATATGTTCAATTGTTCACGTTTCTTGGTTTATTAGTTAAATAGAAGATAGAAGTTAATGTTTCACTAATTAGTATCTTACTTATGACGATCACTTTGTTACTGATCGTCCCCGAATGATGGTACCAGAGGGAACCAAAGTTATAATTATTTTGTTTTGCTAAACATTTTGGTGTGTGATTTCTGTCTCATATAGGTAATAGCAGTACAATACAAGAAATGGATACAAACTGTAATTTGTTCAATTGTTGTCATCCGTATTAGAGGTGTTCCATATTATGTTAGCTCCAATAAAAAAAAGTTGAAAAACCCCATACAATACATTTTTATACACACAAATAGTACCGAATATATGCAAGGCAACAAAGTTATGCAAGACCTATTTATCGTAGACTTCTTTTCCTCCAAGATATAAACATTCTCAAATTTTATAAGGAATGACCCCAAGAACTGGCAGCTCCTCAATCAAGGGCTTTCATTACCGTACCCTCCTCACGCCGGACACATTACAAGGACGGACAGCCACGCATTTCTCAAACCATGTTCTAATTAACAACTTGACATGTACTATCAACTAGTGGATGAAGGAATTTGAGATACTTTTGGTTTAGGGAAAAGTAAAATTAAGGCCCGTGTCACTCTTATGAAAGAGATTGATACAGTTTAAGGAAGGCTCCTCGAATTCATCCTCAATAATGATCTCACCCAATTTTCGAGTAGGACCTGAATGATTGAGAGAATAAAATATAATTTATGATGAACCTAGTATTCAAATTTAATGTCTCCTACCTATAGTAATTTCGTCATAATCCAAAATCTGTTGTGGTATACACAGGATCACAATCATTTCATAATTCAAATCATATTATAGATAAATCCATAACAACATTACAATAAGTTTAATAACATTTCTTTGCGACAACTTTATTTGCGAGCCAAGTTACATTATCGTTAAAACTGAATCAGAAGTATTTATGTATCTAATTACAAAGTGGTTTTATAATGCTAATACGAGTAGTTAATACAGAACAGTTGTAATTTCACTCATGCATGCCAACTAATAATAATGTATAATAATAATGTTATGTAGTAATTAACATTTCAGGGTGACACGTGACAATTAGATTGCGGTATCGGTATTGTTTCCACATCAAATATAATGTAATCTACTGCATTATTTCCAAAATGAATACAGTTAAATTCATATTTATAAAGATCACTGTACGAATAGTGTGTTACAATTAGTCGCAAAATTAAGGTTTAATTTTATTTACGCAATTTTATAACTATCGTTAACATCAGCTTGATCACGATGAACTTCAAACAGATATAATGTTCTGAAATATTGTGCATTATTTTACACTTCTCGTGCTGTATTTCCGCATCCTAGCCATTTGCGTCACATTACTTGGCCTCCTGCTATGCAAGGTGTGATGAGAATGCGACGACTTTTCGGACCTCGGGGTCGGAGATGGATCAATTCGATCATCAGCTGAAATTTCCGGATCTTCATCGCACTTTTCCTCTGCTTTCGATCCTCCTGAATCACTGCCGGTAGATTCCCTGTGGCGAACAGGCTTAATGTCTCCGCTAAAGCTTAGTATGAATTTCAATTCAGCTATCAGCTCTTCCCTAAATGATACCTGTAAAATTCACACAGAATTATAATACATCTAGTTCATGGAAAATTATTTATTGAATGAAATGGGAAATAGTTCGCATTTTGTACTGCACTGCAATAAATGGCTGATGATAGCTGGAAGAACACGGTGTGGTTTTATTAGGTGAGTGTCCGACATAACCTTTCAAAGTTCAAGGTTCAACAGCGGGGCATAAAAAAAGGATTTCTAAATGGAAAAATGCATCAAGTCTCCTCAAGTCAAAGGATAATGGGCTACTTACCAAACATAAGTAACTATGGAGAATGACTCGAAGCAACTACATTTTGACAAGGGGCAGGGGTCACACTGGATCATGCAATTCTGGCAAAATGAAATAAACACGTTTTCAAACACCAAATTCCATATTTACAAAGTTGACGTTTTAGTAACGTCAATTTAAGTAACATTCACACAAATATACAACTGTCCCAATGTATATCAACAATTTGGTATACATATATTTTATAAAACAAAAAATTTTCGCTGACATTTTAGTAATCCTAGTGGTTATATAGTTTGGAAAGGTTTTATCTTATTGTAATGGGCTACATGACTTTCCTACAATTATAAAAGACAATATTTCTCAAAATCATATCCAATTATATTATTCTCTTTATCGTCCTTCACTAAAATATTTTTGTTGATGTATTGTAAAGAGAATTTCCGTGTATAACAGTCACCTCGTATATTAAAAGTAATGTGTATTAATGACACGTTGTACCTTCATCTTGTGCGATATCATCCATACGTCGAAGAGCATCTCAACAAAGGCGCAGACGACAGCCATGCCGGAGCCGGCCGCGAGCACAATGAACACGCCACCCACGTTAGCCAAGACTAAAGGCTGTGCCTCACCGCCGCCCGCGTCGTCATCCTAATCGATAGAACCGTGTTAATGGTTCAGGGGAACAATTTCGACGATAAAACGATGTCTTTCATCTCTAAGGCCCCTCGTAAAGGTTAGCTTTAAGCCTTTAACGCGTTCATTTTATGAATTGTACATCCCCTATGTAAATATGCTGTATTCAACCGGGTAGAATAAAATGTAAAGAAGCATCTACATTATAATAATATTATTTTAGCTTTTGTAATTCACGTTACTGTCTACGAAAGGTACAAAGGCAATTTGAAAAGCGACGACGTATGTTTGTTACATATTTTTTCTGCTCTTGGGAATAATATAGGAGTATTAATGCTATAAATCATTCTTAACTTGGAATCTTTATTTCAGAACGCTACTAATACTAACTGTAAATGAACATTCAAATATTCAAGGATGTACGCAGCCTGATAGAAAAGAATACTTACCGTGCAAGCACCCCCTCCTCTTTTTTCTTTCCACCATTTATCTTTCATTCTTGTTAATTTGCCTTCTTCTTGTAGTTGTAGTATAGACTCACTCATGGGTTGTCGGTATGGTGAATCTAGTCCGTGAAAAAGATCCTGTTTATTAACTACTTATTCAAAAATAAATTACAACTAACATTACATAGATATTGTGTTTAATACATTTTGAATTAATAATAATGTTGTTATCAAAGCAAATAATTATTGTGGCCGATCATTATTTACTTTTTTTCATAGCGATGCCATATCCTTTGCTGTCCAATAATCCTCCCACTTGTGCTACGTCACAGTTTCTCTCTACCATATACTCAATCGAGGTCGATTCCATGAGGAATGCATAGTTTTCATTGTCAGACTTGACCCTGAAAATGTAATAAAATATTGGTTTGATAGAAAAAATATTTTATGTTTAGATATTGCAAGTTATAAGTTCCTAATACTAATTAAATTAAACCGTTAAACCGATACATATGGTGTATATCATCGACATGCACAATTTTAATACGCAGTTTAATTAGAACACGCAACATGCGAGCAATAACATACCTTTCTAGACCTACATCATTAGTAGCCGTTTGATGTTCTGGGTGGTCTTCCATGTATCGATACATTTTTTGGTATAATAAGTTATCAGATTCCTGTTAAACATAAAAATGAAGTGACATTATTTCATTGTTGAGATATTTTCCTCAATACGCAATATATTATTACATACAGCATTTATAGTATTTATATTACCTTAAAGAAACTAAAAGTAGCACCACCTTTTTTAGCACCGTATGTTATTCCATATGGATTATTAGCGAGATCATTTACACTTTTAATGGCATAAAACTTAGATTCCACAGTGAGGAAAGCAGCAAGATTTGCGGTGTAAGATGACACCATGATCAAAGTAAAAAACCACCACATACTTCCAGCCATACGAGTAGATACGGCACTAAAACACAAAATATAATAATAACAAAAAAAAGAAAGCGAATAGCAAATTAAAAATTAAATAAAATCTTACATGGGTGCAATTTCAGAGCCTTGGGTAAGTACACTTCCTAAAGTGAACCAAAATGAGTTAGCTAATGTAAATTGGTTATCCAATGTTTCGGGTTCCTCAATACATGGATATGGGTTTTGCCATTCTTCTGGTGCTAGACGTCCCAATATAAATAGAAGAACGGATACACCAACAAACGCGCCTGCGAGCCATCCCCAGACCTGAAATGTTAAAACAATTATGTAATTAATATTGAAATTTTGATCATAGATTACTAATTCAATAATTTTACTCACTCCCATTGAAAATGGTGATATGAAAGAGAAAAGATCTGGTGGTTCTTTTGTTGGTTTTTTATACAATATGGTTATACCTAAGTTCATAAAAGGGCTGGTGAAATCAACGGCTTTTTGTCGAGCTGCTGTTATAGTCAAGTCTGTAATAGCGAAATCTGCTCTCTGTAACATAAAATAATTTTAAACATACAAAGATCGTCCAACTTAACAGATTTCAAAAATTTTACTACTTAAATACCAGATAAAAGCTTGTCACAAATTTGATGAAAATGGTCCAAAATAAGGCAAATGATAGTTACACCATCCATTATTTTCTCCATCATGCCATTCCATTTGCCAGTTTTCGAATTATATGAACCGTAAACACCATCTTCTTGAATATCAAAAGTATAATTAAATTCATTCATTTTTGACAACTCTTCAATAAGTTCAATACCGAAACCTTCATATCGATCATTGCCTTCCAGTTTTTTAGGGGATTCTTTAAGCATACCATACGGAGCACTCTATAAAAACGAGAAAAAATAAAATTTATTTTTTAAGCAGAGGTGGTCCAGTTAAATGTCATTATTATGTTGGTAAATACCAATGCAGTAAGAACAATGAAATGTTTTCCCTTCATTGATTCTGATCCCTCTTGTTCTGCTGGTGACACCTCATCTTTAGTTTCCACAAAACCATCTTCTAATGTCCAAGTTCCTGCCTAATTGGAAAGGAAGTGTTTAGATTTTATAATAAAACGTCCAAGTAATGAATACAATAAATGTTTACCTTATCTAAACCGTAACTCATAACTTCAAGTACATCTATTTCAACGTCAGAACGGAAACCATCTTCATCAAATTTTATAATCCCTGTCAATCCATCAATTTCCATCTAAAATGTATGTATGATATATTTTGATTAGTTAATTTCAAGATAGATGTATGTATTTAAAATTACAAATACTCACTGTTCTAGCGTAATTTACGATACTTGAACCGAAACCCCAGCTTTCTTCGCCATCACAAGTTACATTAGAGCCTTCTTCTAGTTCCATCGTATTTAAAGTTGCAACAAATAAAGTAACTGCATCGTACAGCAAAGCTAAATCTAGAGTTAGAGCATTTTCTGTTATCGCGATTTCTATATTGTTCTCAGATAGTTCAGCCACTTTCTCATTTAAAGATGTGATAAACTTTTGAATGGGCTCCAAGCTGGGATCGAACATACGAATTCCTGAACATGAAAAACAATGTATTTAAAGTAACAAGTCAACATGTTTACGTATCTCAGAACTACGACATGACTCATGACTTGACAAGATTCGTTTGTAACTTTAAAACTGAGAAGATAATATATTACCTGTAATGCTAGAACCTCCATGTTTGTATGGATCTATGTCTATTGTTTGGAAATCAGGATTCATTATGATATAACTGTGGTCATCCGACATAATTCCAACTTGTTGTGCTTGTTCTAATAATTTTGGCAATGTTTCTCTACCACAGTTTATGAGGTAATTCAAGGATCCCGATGTTTTTATAAATTTTAATTGGGATCTGAAAAAATATTAAGTCGACGTAATCATCCAATTTAAGATTTCAGTATCAATAAACTGGTTTCTACTTACCTATAATCGTCACCATCAGGCAGTTGAACAATATTCATTAAAATGTTCTGACCGGTATCTAAATCTTGCATTGACAGGATGTTGTCTACAAATGGTAATAGTTCAGAACCTTCGTAAATAATTGTAAACTCTGTCCAACCTTTGAATTCTATAAGATCAGCAAAAATCTGTAAGTTTATAAAAAAAGAAACAATTTATAAATGTAAACAATCTAATATATAAAATTCTCGTGTCACAGTTTTAGTTGCCATACTCCTCCGAAGCGGCTGGACCGATTTGTATGAAATTTTGTGTGCTTATCCGGTATCTATGAGAATCGGCCAACATCTATTTTTCATCCCCCTAAAATGACCCACCCCTATATGGCAAAACAACGTTTGCCGGGACAGCTAGTTGTATATAAAAAGGGACATTGAGTATATCCTACCTGTGAGTATGCAATATGATGTGGAAATAAATTAACCACGGACCAATTACGATTTTGTGTTTCCACTGGATCCGTTATTATGTGTGGAATTTCCAGAAAATCTGCTATTGTCTGGATGTGTTGTAGCGAGCCTTTTATTGTAGGACCAAAAACCCCGAATACATTGCTCTGAAAGTTAGTAAAAAAAACATGATTTACAATAAAGTAGATACTTAGGTATCCTAGATTACTTGAAACTGTGAAACAACCGTTACCTCTAAAAGCGTGCACATCGCATTTTCTGCTTCTAATAAATCTCCAGGAGATGTTCGTATGACACTTGCTACAAATGGATTTTCTTGGTCTTCGGATGCGGCGGTAAGTGCGATGTTAAATGCGGCTTCTAATAAAAATGTACCGTCGTCGAATATGGCACCTAAGTTGGTAGTATAAAATGTTATATTCTTTTAATGGGACCATAATACTTTTTGAAATAACAGAGAAACACGTTAGAAAATTGGGAAAATCAATGAGCAAAGGAGAAAGAGACAACTTTTTCTGAATAATATATATGACAAAACTTACCAATAGTTCTATCTCCATAAGCTTGAAATAAACAATAGCTCGTTACAAGCCATTTCAACAATAAGTTTGACATTTGCATAATTATTTACTAACAGACACAACATCTAAGTGATTTCTTCCCGGTATTGACTTGTAAAAACGCCACTTAAAGATCAACTGAATCTCCACAAGAAACAATACTACTTGACCTAAATGTCTCTACGGGAACGGATGCCCTAACTATAATTGTTTCGAATGCTATTCTACTGGCTCTAATATCTAACTGCACGGCTAAAATTAGCTTCTGTCCCGATTAGAGCGTTTAACACCTTATTATGTGTGAGATACAAGTGTTCATCAGAATCAATGTAAGTAGCGAAAGTTTATTTTGTTTTTTTTAATGTTTGGTATGAAGTATATTGCTTTGTAATTCACACATTCAACTGCTAAAAATAAGACTGTCAAAATCACTTCAATCGCAACTTTACTTATAACACGACCGTGTTAATTTGTTACATTATTCAAAGTTTTTTCGGAAAGAAAGTAGAATAATTATAACAAAATAAAAACATTAAACAAAATTATTTTTCATCACTGTTTATAGCGCCCTCTCACTTATCAAACAGCAAGCAACATTCCCTTTACTTACGCAATTCAAAGTCTTGGTAGCACTGAAATATTCCTGAACACTGTTGGACTACTAAACCTTTTCATTTCACTTTCCCGTTAAGAAACTAGATGGCGCTAGGTTAAAGTAAAATGAACGGTTTAACAACTAAATTGTGATAATATAAAATAAAAAGTATGTATAAATGAATGGGTTACAAAAATATGCAAATTATTTATATATGCATATTAAGTATTTATAAAAAAAAAATTAAAGAGTAAATCATTTACTTAAGACAGACTATTCAATTAAAATTATTTAATTTTCTGCGTAGGGCAGTTGTAGTTTAATAATTTTTTCACTGCTACAGTAGGAACAGTGGGACTATAACGAAACAAACTTTTTTCTGGTTAGTACAATCCGTCTTAGGTACTAGAATTTGTTTCAGGTTTTTAGGTATTATTTCCACTTATATACCTAAGTACAAATACGCTTAAGGCCTTAACAACAGTGAAATGCCCAAATTCTTGGGTATTCAATTAAGATTGTTTCAATAACTGTTCATTTAATCTGTACAAAAAAAATATATGTGATAGATAAGGATTCGATAAATTTTTTCACTTGAAAAAAATTGTAATTCCGCCAACCACTTTTTGGAAAAAAAATCAACAAAGATTTTTGTCAGAATTTTCAAATTGTTTGCTAAACGGCTGAAGCTACTTACTTCGCTTTTTCATACAAAAATAGGTCTTCAAAATATCAATGTTTTCACTTGAAAGTATTATTTTTATTTTGCATTTTACTAGTCAAAATATTCATTTTCCTCGAAATTGAGTCTATCCATGCGAGCGTTCCCTGCTCCTTCACCCGCGCAGTCCGTCTCCGGACGTTGTCGAGGGTGGACCGCGCGTCGGTGTTTGAGCGACTATTTTAAAATACATTTTAAGTTTTGAAGGCTTTATACTTATTGATAAATATTTATATTAATAGAAATGCTTAGTTTAGTTAATATTTATATATTGCTGGCTGTAAATATTTTTTTCTAAACAAATTCATTTTTTAAGTGCATAAAGAGTAAGATTGCAGAGTGGTAGATCTGATATGTATTGCTCCGCACTTTAGGCATAAAAATATTACTACGCCACTCGCCTTGTTGGCGACTGGCTGGCAACAGTTCTGTTTTTGATAGTTTTTATTTTTGATATTTGATTGTATTGTTTTTTGTGCTGTCAGTCCGTTATTGTGAAATAAAATACTTCCAGTGCTACTAAATTTCTCTTAAATAACCACCATAGTTTGATTTTATTCATCAGTCCACTTCTCTCACGAACACGCCTTATTCTTATTTAAAAGTTATTTTTTATATCTTTTTGTATTTTTTAAGCATTTTCCATGCTAAGATTACAAGTTATTTTTAATGAAGGAAAAAATCGGCTGGCGTTCAGGATTCGAACCTGCGTCTTCTGGTTCGGTACACCAGACGCTTTAACCGCTAAGCTATCGCGAGCTCCGCTCGATTGTCAAAGTAATTTTATAGTTACTTACCGCAGGTACTTATCGTAAATGTTTATCGAGTTTTGATTTATTTAGGTATGGTTATTCAAAAAACCACATAGGCATTAATTGTAAAGGTAAATAAGGGTATCAAATCCTAATGTTCCTTAGGGAAATGGGATTACAAAAATTGCATTATTTCTTTAATCCAATAAGGCGAAGATATTTTTGAAATTTTGAATTATGATATAGGTATCAGATTCAAGGTTCTTTAGGGAGCTGATTATGAAAATAAGCTTTATTCTAAAATTTAAGATGGCGGATATTGTTTTTTAATTTTTTATGATATTTTAAGATTCTTCAGGGCGCTGATGATTATGATTATAATATAATATTGATATCAAATTCGTAGTTTCTTGGGATGCTGATTACGAAAATGGCATAAGTTTTTGAATATAAAATGGCGGACATTATTTTTTAATTTAGTATGATATGGATATTAAAGATTAATGTATATACTAGAATAGATTAAAGGACTAGGTATTTAACGAGACCATGTAGTACCTATCCATATATATTCCATCTTTTAAAATACTCGATCCTCCTAGACTCACTGTGACTATGGGTACGCGGCATCCGAGGCCCGCTCGAATTTGAACCATATTTCTATGCACATAAAAGTAACGCGACGCGGCACTTGTGTCGTGCAAGAATATACTGTCTTTTTTAATTACACTAATAGTATTTTCGCCGTAAGATGATATGCCTGACAGTTCTCATTTTAAAATCCCTGACGCAAAAACGACGGGGTGTTGTGTGTGTGTGTGTGTGTATGTGTGTCTGTCTGTGGCATCGTAGCTCCCGAATTTTGAATTAGTAGTAGGTTTTTTTATTTGAAAGGTGAATTAGTCGGGAGTTTTCTTAGCTATGTTTGATGAAAATTGGTCCAAGATGGCCGCCGCCACAAAATAGCGAATTAGATATTTTTTCACAACTCCCTCATTATGGGTATCAAATGAAAGGGCTTAACTAGTAGAATATAATGTACTATAGAACATTTCAAATCCAAGATGGCCGCCACCACAAAATGGCAAATTATATTTCGTGTCGGTGGTTTTCAAATTTTTTATCCTTGCCGCGCATACTACTTTAAACTAATCTATACTAATAATATTATAAGATTTGATTGTTTGTTTGTTTGTATTGAATAGGCTTCGAAACTACTAGACCGATTTGAAAAAAAAATCTTTCAGTGTTAGATAGCCCATTTATCGGGGAAGGCTATAGGCTATATAATTATCATCACGTTATGACTAATAGGAGCGGAGTAGTAATGAAAAATGATACAAAAACGGGGAAAAAATTATAAGACCACGCGGGCGAAGCCGCTGGCGGAAAGCTAGTAATAAATAAACTGGTGTAGTGTCCTACCTACAGTTTAATTATTTAAAGTACCGTTTTTATATTATGCCCGATAATCGTCCTTTTTAATTGTTATTAGTTTATATATCAATAAATAATGATATTATTTAATAAGTAATTAAATTAATATAATAATAATGTTATAATATAATAAATAACAAAATGTTTTAATAATTTTGTGTGAACAGCTAAATTTATTTTGTATAAAATAAATATGACATTGGTAAATGAACACACAATAGCTTTTATATAATATAATAATTTGCAGATATCAATAATTGTCTGTTACGCACAAACAGATTTTTGTATTAGTAGTTAGCTCATCACTAATGAGGCGCGTGACAAAACGTCCGGCCGGCCGCAGTGGCGGTACATCGAAATACAACGGCGCGGTGCCAGCGCCGGTACCCACATTGTAGGATACTGAGCTACATGGTGGCGTTCGGCGAGTTGAGTTAGTCCGTTTAGTCTGCTGTACCCCGCCGCTTACAGCGTGTTTATTGTTATAATTCTCGGATGCGACTTGTATACTTATAAACCGTACCTAACCAGTATTTTGTATGCATATTCGGCTGTGTAATTGTGCGCTAAGACTTAGTGTAAAACATACGTAATACTTATGTGTTAATAAACTTTGAAAGTGAGTGGCTGAAACTTTTATTTGGTTCTCTGAACACATCATCTACACACTCACTTCACTGGCAAAAAAATAAAAAACATATTATTAAATTAAACATAAAAGCCGACTGCGTTAAACTAATGCTAAAACGGTACTAACTAAAAATCTAAAAGCAAGCTCTATATAGGTAATATCGGAAATGAAGTACTTCACGTTACGTCATGTCACCAATAAGAAAACATACTTATCTTACACACAATAATTGAAAGTATCGATTTAGTCACTTAATACCGTGCACATGACGTGACTCTCAGTGATGCTTAAACATAATAGGCAGTATTCCAAATAATACCACTTATTCTCTCTGCGACTCTAATCTTTGAACTATTCAAATCCGTGTGTAAGCAGTACGGAGCGTCTCGAGCGAGATGGCGACTTTTTCAAATTAGCTCCATTTCCTCAAGGTCATTCACGTGGGTTAAGGCCTTAATTTGCTTTTCGCTACCCGCAGGTTAAAATAAAAAATGAAACAAAACTTGTATTAAATTATCTGTTAATGTATTTAACGGCAACTTATCAGTAAGCTATGAAACAGGCCCCTAGTCACGTTTAAACATTGTATATCCACACTCATTCTAGCAATTAGAGGGTGTCACAGCACATATTTCAGGGTACCCAAAAGTAGTTCTCTTGGCACTGCGGAATTGGGATCACATCGTAAACTTGGAGATTGGGCGGGATTCGTTGCTAACCGCCTAACCGCTTTCACGCTGAGCCTAAAATTGACAAATACAGGATGATTCTAAATCCTAACTGATATCCCCAAATAATTTTGTGAATACATACCACACACCTACTATACAGTACATAAATATATTTTATAGTAAAATTCACACTTTCAAATATTATTGTATTAACATTTATTATGTATAGGTATTTCTAATTTTATCAAAGCCACGAAAGTATTTTTCAGCTGATAAGGATGTATATAGCCATCAGACCCGCATCCCAATTCCTGGTCAATACCGCCATCACTAGAGGATAAGGTATAAAAATGTGATAGTTCGCTTAAATTCAATTTACAAACACGATGTATATCACAACAGCGTTAAAGCTTTACTTCAATTCGAAATCTAGCCTTTGTGATACAACACATGCCTACTATTACAGGAACTTGTCTGCATGTACAGTGACGAGCAAAGATAATATATAAACAGTTACAAAAGTGCTAAAGCGGTTTTTTCGAGTGTAACTTTGAGATAATACCAATGTCAGTTTAGTAACGGTTCGTAATTACTATGTTACTATCTTTTTGTATTTTTTAAGCATTTTCCATGCTAAGATTACAAGTTATTTTTTAATGAAGGAAAAAATCGGCTGGCGGGCAGGATTCGAACCTTCGTCTTCTGGTTCGGTACACCAGACGCTCTGACCACTAAGCCACCGCGAGCCCTGCTCACCAGTCGAAATCTTCCTCCACATTCTAATTTACGTCTTAAAGGTGACGTAGCGACATCTATTGTGAATGCTTCACAACCGACACGACTAACTTTACAGGTAGTTCGATGTCGTATGATGCCCCTTTACCTATTAACTATCTTTTTGTATTTTTTAAGCATTTTCCATGCTAAGATTACAAGTTATTTTTAATGAAGGAAAAAATCTATGTTACTGTCAGTACTGGGGAAAATCGCCTATGAATTTTGTCTAGTGTATATATATTTATACCCCTGACTGTACTACATTGCTGTTATAGTTCGCGTACTATACTAGTCGGGATTCTTTGTATCTTTATAGTAAGAACCTACTAATACTTCCTGATCAAATCTTGCATTGTGATTTAGTTATGGTTTTTAATTAAATGCAGCTCTGCTCTGTCAACACTTGACAGCATCAGCCTTACAATTAATGGTACTAAAATGTATCTAGTAAAAAATTATGTATTTAGGATAAGTTTAAGAAAAAAGCTACACAAACCCCGTAAGCATGGATTAAAAAAATATCGGGATAGCGAGTTCTCTGAATTCTATGAGAAAAGAGAGAATTTGAAATGAGTTTTAATATTTTCTTAGAGCATCGTGTAATGGCTTTATAATTACTTTTTAACGAAAAAAATAAACCAACGAAATATATAATTATAAAGCAAAAATACACCTTTTTAGTCTTGAGTCAGGGTGCTAAACAAATTCCATTTAGCTAGATAGATAGATATGACGACGTCTGTGGTCTAGTGGTTCGAGAAGATACCGGACTGCTGATCATGAGGTCGTGGGTTCGATTCCCACAGGACGCAAATAGTATAAATGTTTGATGTATTAACGACGTCTGTGGTCTAGTGGTTCGAGCACCGGACTGCTGATCACGAGGTCGTGGGTTTCATTCCCACAGGACACAAATATTTATGTGTTGAATATAAATGTTTGTGTTTGTCTGGGTGTTTTCTATGTATAATAAGTATGTATTTACAAAAAAAGTTGTATATAAGTATTATATCCATTGTCTAGTACCCATAGTACAAGCTCTGCTTTGTTTGGGACTAGATGGTGCTGTGTAAAAATGTCCCAGGATATTTATTTATATATGTATGTGATGAGTATAAGTGTTTGTGTTTGTCTGGGTGTTTCTTATGTATAATAAGTATGTTTACAAAAAAAGTATACAAATATTATATCCATTATCTAGTACCCATAGTACAAGCTCTGCTTAGTTTGGTACTAGATAGTGTTGTGTAAAATGTGCCCAAAATATTAATATTAAATATTTATAGATAGAATCGAATAGAATTGAAAATCGTAGTTATAAGATTGATTCCTAAAAGAAGTTTATTTTTACGCTTTTTAAATTTTTACGCTTTTAAAAAATTTAAATTCTAAGTAATTCTACTTAGAATTTTCGTCGGTTTAGTTAAAATTAGAATTATTTTTCTATTTTATTTATTTTTTTATTCTTTAAAAAGAAATATTTTTTTTGGGGCAAATTTCTTAATACATAGTTGTTTTATTACATACCTTACTTTAATTCATTCAGTTCCAAAGTTCTCATTAAGTTAAATGAAATGAAAACACGAGGTAGCAGCTGTAAACCGTTGAGGGTTGCCTTCCCTTGTCTTCCATCTCCATCATCAGATCAACCCATTATGTTGAAGGGTCATCAGAACTACATATATGTGTGCCTAGTTTCATTATAATTGGTTCACATTCAGTACATAAAAATAAATCACCTTTATTTTTCTACCCTTAGGGGTGGAATCCTCACCTGCCTTCTTTTGCACTACAGTCACGGCTGATTTAACATTAGATTATTAAATTCGTGGTATTTACCACGATCTTTATGTCATCATCAATAGCTAACATTTTTCTTAAATCAACCGAAAGTTTATTATTGAATCATAATAAGTTAAATTGAATTTTAAAGTGGATAACATAAATCACACTTATGTATTTCCACAGAAAAATAACACTATCATTCAGCACATTTTCAATAAAATCGTCAATCACGAAACATTTTATTCAAAGGAAACTACATACAGTAGTTGAGTCCAATACTGAAATCCCAGGAATACTCGTTTGCAATCCCGGTAGTGGATATCGACTCCCAAAACCGACTGAACCCTCTAGGCACATTCAAATAATTCGAGTAGTTCTCCAATTCTATGTGACTTTTATTGAATGTCGGTGTTTCTGAAACTGTGTAAAAGTTTTGAATTTCATATCGAACTTTTATTTAACATGGGTAGTAACTATTAGCTGACAATATAGTCAAAAAATACATAATTATTATTTGGTAGATCCAGCACGGCTGACGGTATCGTTACTAAATTGAAATACGAATCATTTAGACCCGTTGCACATTCTTGTTTAACTATCATAATAAATTATAAATATCAATAGCCATGCGTTACTATTCCGAAAAATTTAAAATGGGTTAACCGATACTTAGGCTAGAAACGTACTATTTATTCTACTTTGTAGTAATTCCACATTACTTGTACGTAAGCTAATGAGCTTGAAATCAGATTAGATTTCCTTGGTAAAATTCTCTCTTGTTTATACAATCCCAATCTTGTGAATTCTTAATGAGTTCTAGGCTTAATTTTTAATTATTTTTTATGAGATCAAATGCATGAATATCAAAATGATAGTTAAGTAAAAAGAACTAGTTAATAGGGGCAACGCGGCAACGCCAGTTGGCACGTCATGAAACGGCACTATTTATTCTGAATGAATAAGCATAGCCCAAGTGGGTGAACCTGGGCGTAGTTCGGTGTCTGCGAGATAAATGTGGGCTCGAAAACAAATGTGTGAACTTATTGTACACTATTTCGTGTGTGTACAACCTAAATGGATATTGTGAACAGTTTTACCCCATTGGAAATGGAATCACTTGACATGTGGCTTGTTCGCATCTGTTGAAGCCGTGTTTTTATTTCCATCGCAGTTTATGCTAAACATTTGATATATTCGGGCAAACGATCCGCCCACACTTGTATATAAACCAAAACATGAGTCGTGACTTTCATTTGACCTCACTAACCCTTTTGATAAAGGTAAAGGGTATGTATTAGGTTATTTTTAGGCTTTTATAGTAAAACTTGTACGGTAAACTTCACTTAAGCCCGGTACCCGTCTTTCTGCTAAAATGCCTCTGCCTCCTCTCTAAAATTTCTATAAGTACATAGGTATATTCGTTTCGGAGGTTCAGCTTCAATTTTAAATGGTAATATGGTGGAGGGTTTGCTTTGACCAGCTCAGTGCGAAAAACGAGTGATATATAACTTGCCGCAATTTTCAGGTTGTCTGAATTTCAAGTTTCAACCCACTTTGGTGGTTGTGCACTTTTGAAAAGTAATATTCTCAACATTCACGCGTTCTGGTGTTTCGCAAAATTAATTACGAGGTGCGAATATGCCTGAATATTAAAATAACTTTTGGGGAAGGTGCAACTTTAGAAAACAAGACATGCTTGCCAAATTACTGGATTTTTTTGTTAGGTTCTCCGACGCGAACACAACTTATCAAAGGAATCATTCCTTTGATAAGTTGTGTTCGCGTCGGAGATAATATGTCAATGTGATAATCGTCGTTAATATGTCAATGTGATAAGAACACAAAAGGTTAGAGTAATTATCCTGATGATAGAAAGCAAATGACTTCCACCCACGCTGAATGCGTGCACAAATAGCGGCAGTAGCCACAAACCAAGTCGATACTCCAATCAACGGGGTTGTATCGGTCGTAGTAAACCCGCTGGTCAACATATTGTGACCACGACATTGTTGACGCTCTCGTAACTCCCGATCAACAAGCAGATTACTCAGCGTACCGTGTACACGATTACAGCTTTGATTTACCGCGTAGACAAGCGTGTAACTAGCAACAAGCAATACAGAAGCTTACATATCTGTTTAAAAAAGTTGTTAGTAATAATTATTGCCTATATGTATACTTGAATAGGAATTTGGAAGGCTAGTAAGGCAAACAGGGTATTAAAGATGATACATAATATCTCATTCATCGCAATTGCTTAGGGTTACAATAAAATTTGGTTCAACCAAATTCTTGACAATTTAAATTATGTCAAAAATAAATATTGAGGCCGAAGAGGTTATTGAGGGCCCAGAATTTTATTAAATGTCTAGACTTGTTAATTTATTTAAAGTTTCTCTTTCAAATCTAATCCCCGTTTTTAGAATTTTCGTGTATCTGTCTAAAAGATTGATTTGAATATCCTCCGAAACGGCATTTTAGCAAAAAAATATATTACGAATACCTACAGACAAGAAAATTGTTAAATAAATATAAAATTAAATACCTATTATGTATAAAGTATTCTACCATCTTGCGGTAATAGCAAAACAAAAGTGTTTGAACACTTTTATAGCAAAATATTTGATAGTAAGACGACGTATATCTCTTCCAGTAGCCTCGAGGTAGCCATTAAAATGAATTATTCTAAAACCGTGTCTGAGTTATATCTATGTAACTCGTTCATAGAACTGTACATTGCACCAGTCTTTGTCTACTATTATTTTAGTATAAATGATCATAGCTTATTTAACTTTGTAACAACTTCTACCGTAAAGTGGTAGTTTTATGGCGACTTCTAAAAGAGAATTATTGTCTTTTCGTTTTGCCATATAATTAGACATTGCCGTTTTTGAATCCGGGGATTCCATAATTTTTTTTTTCTTCTTCTCTTTCATAACCGGCGCGTGTGTATGACAAGATGAACGTAGAGGAAGCTAAAGAAGTATGCACGTGGCGCCTGGCGGTCTCTAGTTCTGTCTACCCCTGTGGGAAATGAGAAAAGGCGTGAGTGTATGTATATAGGTACGTATGTAAAAATACTACCTATATTCAACCAAATTACGTCTTGTATTCAACAGGTGCAACATAATATACCTATCTAAGTACATAAAACTGTCTCGACAAGGTAATTATCATTATACGAGTACTGGTACTCTCTTTATGTGACTTGTGTTTAGCGACAGGTGACAGAATATAAGTGAGGTTTCTGCTTTACTTATTTAATTTCCGTTTTGAAAATAAAACAAACAGATTTAAGTAATTTGATTTAGGTTTCTTATTTCCTGGAATCCACTTTTTTATGAATTAATCAACATCATATTATGGGCCTATTTACCTCCAGATAAATTCTAATTAAATTAGGTACTTGGCAGATACTCATACAGGTTTTGTTCCATTTTTATTTTTATGGGTATGGCTATCCAAAGGTGGTGAAATTTCACTATAGTTTGACGTAGTTTTGAGTCAATACACACATAAGTATAGGTATATTTTACTATCCTTATCCTATTTTAATAATTATTATTATTATCCTATTTTATTAGAAATGTACTAAGTATTGATTTTTATTATGTTTTAAAGATTTTCTAAGTCGAAATGCATCCCAATTCCCAACGTGTTTATGTGTTTCGGTAATGAGTTTTTAGATATGAAATGGCATATTTTAAAATTAGAGTTGTGTTGAGTTTTAATAACTATTGTTTTAATTGTTAAAAATAGGAATTATACCTACCTACAGCCACTATTATCACCTTAATGTAAAGAAAATTCATTTTTTTTTTCCTGGAATTCAAATCCAAGCTCCAATAAAATAATTGCAACATGAAGAACGAATAAAGCGCATCCAGAACAACCTAACAGTAGTTGGAGAAATAAAAAAAATATTCTCGGAACTATAAATTACCAGTCTTTTGTTTCCATTTGTGTTAAGAATTTCTTCAGTTATTCTATTTAAGTATTTAAATTTCCTCCAGAGTTCCTTAGTTAACCATTGTACATACATCCGGGGAGGCAGCTGTTCTGTGGGGCTAGTACGATTGCAAGTTCCATTGCTTGCAGTGGTACGTGACTTGCGGGCTCATTACAGCGTACCCGTGACCACGGTACTGTACAAGCATTTCTTGGTTTGCAAAGAAATAAAAAGTTAAATAAAGTTGCGTAGCGACTGCACGCGAGAAATATCGAACATTCGTTATTTTAATTAAGGAAAAAATCGACTCGCGGGTAGCACTCGAACCGGTGTCTTCTGGTTTAATACACCAGACGCTATGACCGCTTAGCCACCGCGAGTCCTACACGCCAAGTCGAAAACTTCCTTCCCATTCAAAATTTACGTCTCAAGGAAAATGCTTAAAAAAATATAAAAAGATAATATCGAACATTTCTTGAAATACGGCGCGAGCAACGAAGTTGATGTTACCATATAATGAATATATACAACCCCTAAATTGTTGATCTAGCGCACCGAGGCAGAGATACTCGTCAGTTGGTTGCATGCAATACAGATGGATAGGTTGGGCTACACATTCTTAGTAACTTATTGGGAATAGACTCGCGATGCAACTACGTGTTACCGTAACATAACATAAATTTATTACAGATCGCAGATCACGCTCTCGCCGAGCATATCACGCGGGCAGTCGCGCGGAATGTATACGCAGCTTAAGGTAGGTAAGGGGTTAACTTGATGTTGGAACAGAGCATCCAATTTATGATGTTTAAACGTATTTTACATTAAATTATTTCTAGAAATAACTTTCCAGTGCTACAGTGATTCTATACTGTAGCAACAGACCTGAATCATCGCGGAATTTCTCATAAAGTTAATTTTACTGTCTATTAAAGTCATACTTGACAGACATACTTTTGTATGATTTAAGAAAGAAGGTTAGACTTTAATTATAATTCTTCGAAATAATTAGTTCGGATTATATGAGTAACGAGAAAACTTTAGCATTATTAATCAGGACGAGACACGTAACAAAATAATTCTTCACAAAGTACTAAAGTATCTCGTAACTCTAAAACATTGAAAGGCCATTAAAAAGACAAGTCATAAAACCGTCCGTTTAAGCTCACTTTGTACGTGATAATGGATTGTTAAAAGGAAAAGTTCTTTTTACCTTTTAAATGCAATTAAGGCACTACACTATCTTCCTTTCGGCTTACGGTCAGACAAAACTAATTCTTGGCGTTCAGTGTTGGCCACTGTAAATTAAAAGGCTTTGGCTCACAAATTAGCGTTGCCAATCGAGTAATGGTGCTTAAGTGACTCGGTTTTATTCTGTTAGGGACCTGTGGATTTCTAGTGTGGAATAAAACTTTTTTCTCCACTTAACATGTGTGTTTAGAAGAAGCCTGTTTTTCTTACAACGAATAATATTTGAGTGTTTATTAATTTATTTAAATAAATATTTTTTTTCATCACAGTTGCCAGTTTTATATTTATAACAATAGAACCATAAGGGAACAGTAGATATGGAATTCCTTTTAAAGCCACCATTGTCATTATTATAGCAATAAAAATATTGTACTCGGTATTTGTAAAATTAAAAAATTGCTGGCGATTGTGAACGTGACTTGAATGGCGGCGCGCGGCGGATGCGATCGGCGGATGCGGGACGCCCGGCTAAATTGACTTCGAGCACGACCATCGAGTGTCACACCTTTTGAAACAGCTCGATACGTGATACGCTCGCGTATACTCGCTACCGAATTTAATCATCCTTTCGCACTTACCGTCAACTCGATTATCGATAAAGTCAATTTTCCTTTTTGTTCGTGAATGAAATGAGAAAACTGCTTCATTGGAAGAATTGAATTTGAACTGCTTGATTGTAAGCGCGACGGCTACGTTGCGTTTATGAAAACCCCTTCTGAACTTGTTCCGGGACGAGCAGTGTAGCAGCTCAGATTCTGGATTTGTGCCCCGTCGATGGCAAATAGGCTCAACCCCATTACATGAAACCTAAACATACAGTTGAACTGTAGGTAGTAGTAGTACACCTTTGCCGAACTCATCCGAGAATACAAGCTTACTAGAAAGTTATTAAGAATAGAGAAATTTATAAGGTATAGTAACCTCGCAGTCTCTTACTTATGAAATACAACAGTTATGTGTACGATTGTACTTACGTACACTTCGGAAAGAAAAACTGATTTATAATTAGCATATAACATCACACAAAAAATGGGTGTATTACTTTTGTACGTTTCAAAGAAAAACGGCTGTTTATGCAGAGTCGTGAGATCGAGCGAGTGTAGACGTACACTCGGGTTATTTATTCATTAGCGCTGAGCCCGACGCACCGTTGTTTCCGCCGTATGATATGAAATCTCATATTAACTTGTCTACTTTCAGAAACTCGACGAATTTATGCCGCGAGGAAAATTGTCGCGGCGCTGTCTTGATGTACGACTTTACGACGTTTCGTATGAATAAACTTTGTTTACTGTTACAGAGCGTAGCTCATCAGCTCATATGCTTTTACATAAATATTCATATTTGAGTTACTTCGTATTGTAAGACTACTTATAAACATATCCATACTGAATTTTGTAATTAAGTATAGCGTTGAGAATTACATTCTTCGTTACTGTGTTTGCTCAATGTTATTTGCCGGAGATTTAGATATATGGTTATACAAATTAATGATAAGACATGTACAACTTAACATAATAATACTCAAAGTAATTATTTTGATATCTGTGACGCAACGAATTAGTTTTTAAACAGCATAGCTCATATTGTTTTTAGCAAAAAGTCCGAGCAAAAAAGAGGCTAAAATCAGATTCCTGCGATTTCAAACAAAAGACGCTCACCTGCCATTCTCAGCGTGAAATGTAATCCATAAAAAAACACAATGAAACTATTTCATCCCTGCTTATATAAAGGTCTCTTAAATACTGACTGGGGAAAGTTAGACGGGGGTCAAGCCTTCATTAATTAAACAGAAGGGCGGATGCCTAATACCCTCATCTTGCAAACCACCGGGGCGACCCCACCGGAACTTTCAAAAGGTCAACAGTAAGCTCTCTGCCATCGAACGGTGTACATTATTGATCTTGTTGCCTTGCTTAATAACCCCAGTGTGCCTCTTAAGTAGGATTCGAGGCATCTAGGCCGTCTGTGGTCAGACCTTCTCCCGGTTACCGTCTAAATAGTAAGAGGGATATTCCCGAGCCAATTTTATTCATAAATGCGAGACTATTATAAGGCTGTGCACACATTCGACTCACAGTTTCCATCTTTCGAGTTTCCAGTAGCACCTAATTCTGTTTTGAATTGAGCGTCTGCTCTAAACCTTTTCAACTTGTTCAGTCAACATCAGTTTTCACACTTAGGTTAGTTCCAGTTAGCAGTCTACGAATATGTATATTCAGCCACATTACCTGAGCAGGCTCACAGACCGTAATGGCCTGTTATCGGTTCAGTCTAAAGACAACGCTGAATACTTATGTACTGGAAAAAGAAATTCATAACGCTTGCTCACCCGTCCTTTTAACTACCTAATTTCAGCTCAAAGTCAGCCGGCAGGCAGACAGCTACTTCGCTTTGAGCTTAATGCGAACATACCCTTAATCTTAACAAGCTATATTTTTAGGTGAATACTTACATTTTACATAATATGACACATCATTTTGTAATATTTATGATACCATACTTAAATGTTGAAGTCAGATTCTGAAAATGCGCTTCGCTGAGTCGTACCTGTTTTATATTCAGTACTGCTGCAACTTCTGAGAAAAATAAATTAGGTCATTATATTTTTACTGGCGTTGTTCTTTAAAAGGCTCCTCTTATACTAAATTTCGCATGAAGAGCCAACTACAAGGTATTATATTGTTGCCTTTATGTAAGTAACTGTGTATATTAAAGCTGTCTTGTCTTTATTAGATACTTACCATGAAACCTCCCTGAAAGTCATAATTTAAGAAATGAAAAATGAAGTTTAAAAAAAAAAACTAAATTATATTACACATTCTTTATGTATTTTTTCATTAAATTTTCTACAACGGACAAGTCTATTCAAAAGGACGAATCGTACATTGACCTCTTGTACATGATCGAAAAGTACAAATTGCACTGACCGCCGAGGTAATCAAATGCAATTACAGTGGGTACTACTCCGAGCGGAGAGCTTGATTAAATATTGAGCTATCAGTTAATGGCGGCAGAAACTCTAGGAATTATTGAAAGCACTTAAAAGCTTGTTCTAACAACGAACCTAATTCTCGGCACTGAACATTTGATCAGTAGATTTAATTGTAAAAAAGAGATTCCAATCAACTGACTGCAAGCAATGCATAGTATAAAGTCTTCTGTTGAACTTTCTGGTAAGGCAATGTTAGAAAATATGTGAGAACATACAGTTAGGATTTATGGAAAGAGATGATAAATATATGAGACGTTACATGGGGATGGCAACCTTAGTCCTAAACCTAAATATAACTAAGCTAACCTTTTCCGAATACAGTCGCCATGATCGCAAAAGATTCTGCAGTAAATTACTGAGTTGTAACCACATAACAATTTACGAGATTGTTGGATAATTTGCTTCACTGAATAAGTTATAGGTCTATAAGTAAGTATTCATTTGGTTAATTTATTCGTTGAGAATGTTTTATTATAATAATTAATATTTTTAATATAATGTTTTAATTATACTGTTTGAGAATGAGCCGACCCTAAAATACTTAGATGAAAGGCTGAGGGTGATGAAAATATAAGGCACAACAAAAAATGTGACTGACACCGTCTTTGCCACACACCATCACGCTTGTATTCCGGAAAGATTAGGCAGAAGTGTATTAATGTCCACGAACAGTTCGCCGATATTTATAAGTGCATGTAAAAGGGATGGAGAATATATACCGTGTATCTAAAAAATATAAAACCTCAGTATTAATTATTCTTAAACATTGTTGAATAAGTTCTTTGAAACACCATTAATTTTGTGTTAAAAACTCCACAAAAATGTTAGGTAAGGAAAGACAACATGTTCTTTAGGTTTATATTACCTACCTATGTAGTGTTTTTCGGGAAACCTTAATTAATTTTAATTATATTAAACTAAGAGCTTCAGTGTTTCCCCGTAGTCAAGCTCACGTTCCTTGAAAATTACAATGAAAAACCTAATTGGGATAAAACTATATTAAAATGTAAGTACACCACATTCATTAAGGCTTCTTAAATCAAATAAAACTTTTTTTAACGATATTATCATCATGCCTGTTATGCCCAAAGGGTTAGGCAGAGGCGTACACCCGTCGCAGTCCCTATTCAGTAGACCAATGAGGCAATCACGGTAAACTTATAATACGAATGTTTTTTTTAATGTAATTCGATCACAGATTTTCAAGCCTTGAGCTTTCATCCTGTCAATCAGGTCTCACTTTTCGAAATCATATTTATGCGTATTCAAGGAAACCATCTCGAGTGAAATCTGAGATTTTCTTGACGATGTGTGAAGTCTCCCCACCCACATTAGACCAGCGTGGTGAGCTATAGCTGAACCCCTATAATCGTGCGCCGTAGTGAGTCAGTAAATGGGTTAATGGCAATGTTCCGTGTAGAATAATTGAGTTTTGTTACTGATTTAATCGACTAATTGTTATGCGATTTAATATAACGCGCTTACGGTATTTTTCCAATCGAGAGTGAAGTCCGAATCTAGGGTATTGGTTAACGCAATGATGCAATAAATACAACGCGGAAAACCAGAACGGAAAGAGCTTTTATCGTAGTAGGCACATGTAAAACTACTGATCAATCCCATGCCTCAGTCCGTCGGTCATTCTACTAATGGGAAACTATTTATAGGACCCACTCCCTGCGTCGCAGAGTAGATTAATCCACCGGTCCTAGTTGTCATACTAATACCTATATTAAGGACAATCGTCAGAAGCTCAAAAATCCGGACAAACTTTATCCTTACTACGATTTTGTTATTACCCAAAAATTTGGCCGAGAATATCAGTCGGCAGCCCCTTCATCTAAAATACTGATATTCAGCCACATCTGGCTGAAAGCGAGAATGATGATGAGAGGAAATACCTAGTTTTATTATTTACTTACGTCTATCCAATAACGTCGATAGCATAGGAAAATGGAGATGTATTCACATACCGATTACGTAATTGAATTCCTGACCGAGAAATAGCATCCCTCCTAATGGTTCATTTCAATTTTAGATGCCAATAACAGTTCTCACGAATGATTCCCAAGGCTACGACGTTTAAGAAGAACTAGGGTAGTAGGTACCTACCTACTACTACTACTGCTTTTATTGGAGATTTTTCGATACAATTCTGTGTAAGTTTATGTTCCAAGAAAATGTTGCGCTTATACTTAATACCTAGTATTTTTCCTTTTCTTAATATTCATGGCGAAGTTAAATACTCTCTAGCTTACTATACGCCTATTACAAAATGTTTAACAAAAGAAAACTGACATTAAACTTTTTCTTTAGTTTATATTCCTATATTCATTCGAAGGATTCCTATATTCCTTCGAAGGATATTCCATCAGAATTGATTATTTTGTAAAAGTATTGCTATTCAATAAGTTTATTAATAATTATGTTCAGGTTAAAATAAGGTTCATTTTATATCTACCACAAAAAAGAAAAGCCCGGAAGTATCAAATTCCCACCGTAAGACCAAATGAACGCACCACAATGTGCAGAATCATAAATAAACTATCCGAGAGCCGGGCTCAGGCCAGATTAAGTGTTGTATAGGACCACTAATCTTACCCTAGTATAGGGTAAAAAGTAAAAGCAACCACAAAACAAAGGGAGGCGCATTGCGCGATCGTAACTTTGAACACAGAGACAATGCAAACCACAGACAGTGCACACCCTGTTTACGAGTTAGCACGTTATTAGATATGCTCTACTAAGATAATAATATGTGGAAATTAATAATGTGTGTTCCGCAGCCATGAGGAACGCAATGCTATTATAACTTTAACGAGATATAACTTACTGCCTGTATTAGGCAGTTGTTACGGACACATACTATTAAAGTTTTAAAAAGTGTTTGCGGATGTCCCCGCTGAGTTTGTTACTGTAAGGAAACTTGTTAAGAACTGTAACTAAGATTATACTAACTGTAACTGCATTTTAAGTATGAATTTCCGTGTTGTTTAAATTAGTAGATAAGCCATAGAACATCATCATCATAGACTTCCAGTCTAGAAGTGACTACCAAGAGTTATTTGCTACCCAATTTGTTGGGTGTTCCTCCTTAGATAACCAAGAACAAACCGAGCACGGAGAAAATTGGGGATCGATTGATCAGCGTAGTTATTACTTAGTCAAGATCTCTCGCTAAGTACGCTACATGCCGCGTAAGCATGTACACTACACGCTACGCAAATAGCTACGTAAGTACGCTACACGCTACGTAAGTATGCTACGCGCTACGTAAGTACGCTACATGCTACGTAAGTATGCTACGCTAAGTACGCTACATGCTACGCATGTACGGTTCACGTTACGAAAGTACGCTACATGCTACGGTATGCTACGCTTCTCTTAAGTACACCATTTGAAAATACTGTAATTATATTAAACCGCAGCCATGAGTTAGATTTCCTTATATGATACCTATTGGGTTTATTACCAGCTAAAAAATATACCAGCTAAATGTGAATGTTTAGCATACGTCTGTCTAATCCTTCGGGAAATACAGGCGTGACAGTAGGTACCTATGTTGTATAATATAATAGATATAATTAGACAGAATGTACTCCATGTTCTACGTATGTAAGTCCAAAGTACTATCAAAATGTTACTCTATTTTTTCTATCTTGTAAGTGCTCCACAGGGTCATTAGGTCGGTACTTATGTGACAGGTTCACTGGCCCTACTCGAGGCCAGGATGTCATAATACAGACCGGAATGACATACTGTGTCCCGAGAGTTCCAATAATCATTTTTATTGGATAAACACAAGGAGAATGAATCCAAAGTCCTTAGTATAGCAGTATGTAGTATATACCCATATACGTGTATATTATATGCTGCATTTTCCGTAAACATACAAATTTTTATACAGGAGGATTCATTTATTTTTGGACTAAGAATACAAGGATCCCCTTTGCACGCTGATTACCTAACAGGCTCTCACAATAAGTGAACCAAATATTTGGTAACGTGGTGGAGACCAGAGGCATTCAGCAGCCGCTAGCCGAGTTGGAAGAAATCGCTCTTTATAATATGATTTTGAAATCGATACTTTTTGTACACCAATAAATAATACTATTGTTAGAAAATAATAAATAAAACAAAGTAAGTGTACAAAAAGTATTTATAAATAATGAATAATGAAATATATAAGAATACAGTAATATTGTACACAAGTATAAAAACCTTTTTATTTAGTTTCTTATATAAAATTCGTGAAACGTAACGTACTAGGTACGTTGCGTACCCTTTGAAACAAAGTCACTGCTTGTTTGTATGCTCTCGAAATATAACTCCTACACTTTCCTGTTCCCTTTGTGTTGTTTCAAGCCTTCAAACTTTTGCTCAAACTTTAATACCTACGTATGAAAGAAAAATAAAACAAATCTAGAACTTTTGTGGTATGGAGACCGACTTTTGATACAATGTGACTTGTTTTTATAAGTATGTAGATATACAAGCTGTTGCCCACTAGTATCCGAAAGGAATTTATTAAGACCTGTTTCACCACCTCTGGATAGCCGCTAACCGCAGGATAAATTCAAAAATGGAACAAAATTTATACTTACCAGTAAGCTGTGAAACGGGCCTTAACGGTCATTACTAGGTCCAAGTCTATGTTCTTTCCCGGGGTGCAATTAACATGGATTTATATTTATTTTGTTCACTCTAAAACACGTGTTGAAGATAAAAATAATATTGTTAATTCACACTGTAAGTGTGAGGTCCCGGATTGGAGTTTTTCTATGAAATTCTCAGTAACAGTTCGGGGTTCTGATTTGTGCCTGATTTAAATAACCAAAATATACCACTGTGAGTGTACATGGGTGTACAGAACTGTTCACTGCAGAACTTTGTACATTATAAGTGGACGATCAAAATTAAATCAATAAAATTGTGCCAATGAAATAAAATTGCAAGGTGCTGTGGAGGGACGAGGTGTGTTGACCCTCGCACCAAAGGGAGGATCCTCCGACCAGGCGGGTGTTATGCCTGGTGGGCCACTGCCCCACGGTTGATGTCGGGCGGTTGTATTATATGCAAGCTGCACGGTAGACTTTACTTGCGCGATTCAGGATTTGTAGCTCGTATAAGTTCTTATGTAGCTCAATAGAGTCGCTACAGTGCTAAAGGTACTTAAATGAGCTACTTAGTTACGTAAAATTTAATTTCGTTACTTCACAGCAGATAATCTTGCTCAGACGATTAATATCAAACCTAAGAATGAAATTGATAAAACGCTATGCTGTGTACGTTTGCCGCGGTTGACTTGACTTTTATCTCTTGGACAGAAGCCAGAGTCGGATTGGTACTCAACTTGTCGGGCAAGTTTAGTACCCTCGCGGTGCTATTGAAAACTCCCAACTAAAAGAGGAAAAGCATACTTTTACCTACCTACCTAGTAAATCTGTGATAATATGACCTAAGGTGTATAGGTATAGATGGGTACATTAATTTCGTTTCTAACTAACCGCGTAAGCATAAATAATTATGTAGGTTATAAAATATTTTTGAATATTGAAAGGTTTGGCAAAAGGTATAATTATGAAGATAAGGATAGCTATTTTAAAAGGCAAAATTGAAGGAAAACGCTGAAGTTTTATGAAACAATTGAAGGAAAGATTGGGGATTGAATCGTATCAAGGGGTAAAACAAAAGGCAGAAGAACAATGGCAATTGCGAGAATTTCACTATAGTCAACACTTCAAATGACAACAAAACTTCTTCATTAGTCTATTGGTCGTAAGCACGATGTACACTAGAGGTCCAGGTTCGATTCCCAGGTTGAACAGTGTTACTATGTTCTCAGTAGCAAACTTTTAAATTAAATACAAAAGTCCACCTCTGCCTAACCCGTAACTAAAATACTAGGGGTTTAAAGAAAAGTTGCGCAGGTATCTGTTAATTCGATAAAAAATATAGAAGAAAATTATTGTCACTAATGAAAGGCGATTTCTTTTGCGATTATTTCCTGCCTCCAAAACATTTACACGTTTCCCTAAAAAAATATTCTACACAAGAACATCGTCAAGTTTTGGCTTTTATCAGAAAATCTAATAACAAAACCCTTATAAATTTGTCACGACGTCACGTTGTAACGGCGTAATATGATTTTCTATCCTAATAATCTTTGGAAGGTTTGTCCACTTTTGGACGTTTTTTATGATTTCAGAAATATAACTCGGTAAGGGTATTAGAAGCGGCATTGGCTTGACTCCAACATAGAAATGACAGCGACATGAACCGTATCCACCATTTTTTTTTTTAATACCGCATAGATCTCTGTATTTTTTTAAACACAGCTCCCACGGGAACAAGCCCTGTCACGGTCCCCTTGACAAATATACAATTAACAGACACAAAGTAGACAAAAACATCCATGGAAACACATAATATACAAATGTTGCCTCAGGTTAGAATCAAACCTAAAACACGCGGCGCAACGGTAGTGACGAGATGACAAGCGCAGATTGAACGGACATACCTACTAATTTTCCATCCAATTTAATACAGTATGAGTAGACATACTGCTCGCTATCCCTGCACTAAAGTCTAGTCTAGAAAATTGTGTGTCTAACCAAGAGCTCGACACGATTCTGCCTCGGAAAATCTAATATAACTTACATCAACCGCTAACAAAACTTTAGAGTCCCTGCAGCGTTACTCTCAGCTACATGCAAACTAAATAACCGTGGGTACAAACAACATTTACGGAAATTAAAAAAAATGCGATTTTTACTTTATTTTAGTCTCAAAGATGAATCTATGAAACGTCATAAAATGAAACAACGAAATCGTATTTATCCGTCTCACTCCGTTCTATGCAGACGGGTTTAGAAGCCACGCTTTCATTCTTGTGCACAAACTTTTATTGTCTACTGTCAAAGGGCAAAATAATCGCGGTGTGAATAATGAAAAGACAATTTACGTTGACGATGCGAATCCTTGACACAAGTTCAACGGACGGCAATGCGTACGCGGGAGAATAAGTAGTCAGTAGTCTGTCTACTCGACTTCCATCTGGCATCCTGCATTTATTTTATTCAACTTTGAATCTCAGTCTGGGGTAGCAAAGATTAATTTTCAAAAATAGGCTTTAGGATTTATACAAAACTGCAAAACACCTTCTTATTTACAGCATTTAGCAGTTATTTTATCACTATTTATTTCGTTTCGGCTAGCTATGATCATAAAGGGTTTTGTAGGCAGAATCCTTAATTTTCATGTGAGTACCATGCATTTTATTTATTTCGATTTAGTATACCATCTTAGTGGATGTGTGACCATCAGCAGGGTGTCGGCACGCAGGCGCGGTGAGGCTTCTGCGCTCCTGCCCGCGGCCGACAGCTCGACGACGCCACGGGCGCGGGCGGACGCCGCACGCTGTACCGGCCTACTTACACACATGACTCGATTCTCTTCTCGAATACAAATCGATACGTATCCGATTAATCAAGACGAATAACGTGCTTAACTTATCCTATGCTCAAAACGCAACAATTGACAGTTTTTGCCAACAATAAAGCACCTACTGTCGCGCTAATGACAACGTAAAAATGTTATCTGTGATGAGTGTTAGTGAATGGTTAGTGTGTATTCGTGTAGTAGTAAATTAATTGGTGACGATGTGTACATAACACAGGTGTTTTGTGTGAGTGACATTAATAGTTTTACAGGTATGTGTGCATCCTACGTAATTTATAAAAACTATTTTTTGTAAAGCAACAAAAGCCGTGATTATCTTCCTCAAGAGTTGTAATGCTTTGGCTCTGAATAAATATTTACTTGGTTGCACAAAAACCTCGATATTTCGAGGTTGTAATAGGGAATATTGAACATTGAATGAAGCACATTGAACCATAATACACAATCTAATAAATAAAAGCAATTCGCATTATATCTATCCCGTAAATTCTCGCATACAGTAATTTTCCTCGTTTTCCTTTTATTTTTCTTCACATAACTGTTATAATTTGAATATATTCATGAATAATACACCTATTTTTATTAGGACAGTGTTTTTAATATCGGAATCATGCTGGAAGATATTAAACCGTGCCGTTTATAGCCTTAAATTTAATGAAGCCTGCTTTATGTCAAGATGTCACGTCTGGTATTAGGAAAAATGATACCATGAGAAAAATTACAAGCAAAATCATAACAATGTAATATGAACGCGCCTTTGTGTCTGAATTTCCTTTATGTTACAAATTGTGTCATAAAGCGTATCATTACAAGATCCTAGTATGAAAATACATTATATTGTTACATTATTTACTTAGATAAGCACAACATTCTATTTTTATTCTGTTATTTTTCACCCTCGTCGGTTTTAGAGAGATTTGAATTTTTTCCTCATGGTGTTGGTAATTGAAAATTAAATATTTCCGCTTCCCTTGCAGTAAAATTTCATTAAGAGGTCAGTTAAATGTTCCGTAAGAGAAAAGATTAGTATCAGTAAAGCTCATTTTCGGCATCATAATTATTATAACTACCTTCCGGCTTTATTAAACACTCTATACCGCAGTTTCCAGGAAAGCGGTAACAAAGAGAGAGGAATAGAGCTCCTTTATATTACCTACAGGATTTCTACGTCAATAGAACAGCGCATCAGATAAATAGATTTGCCACCCTGTCTTATAATAACAACAAACTAACATCAACGTTCAATCAAAGTCAAAAATGTACGACGTCTGTTGTGTGGTTCGTGTACCTACTTACCGGACTGCTGTTCACGAGGTCTTGGGTTCGTCCTGTGGGAACACAAATATTTATGTGTTTGTGTTAGTCGGGGTGTTCCTTATGTGTTTACAAAAAAGTATATAAGTATTATATCCATTGTCTAGTACTCATAGCACCAGCTCTGCTTAGTTTAGGACTAGATGGTACTGTGTAAAAAGTCCCAAAAACAAATGTGCTCTCTTCTCAAGAAGAAAGAGAGCATCTTAAATAGTTTTTTACCATAGCATTATATCAACATGGATATATCTCATTCAAGTAAGCAAAAGATACTAAGCAAGCAGAAACTACCCTCTTCTCAATGAATTTCTTTGTTGTCAATCAAATACAAAAAAGTATTGTGTGACCTTATTTATTTGCAAATGTTTTTCTCAATATGTTTCACCTATTCTTGATTCAGTTCATTCAGCTCTCAGTCAAGTACTGTTTCACGTAACAAAAAGGATAATTTTTCCTCCTTTGTTGTTATATTGTAGTGTGTTATAATGACGGTCGTCTAACATAATGTCTCGTGTATTAAGGTCTGAGGGCTAAATGTTATGTGAAGGGCTGTTCTTAATGACATTCTGTTGTTCTATTCTAGTTTAGTACCGTGTCGTATGGTTTAGGAGTTTAGGTATTCCGTTTAATTAGTATAAATCTTTGTTGTATTTAGGTACCCTGTATCGGTGAACTGTGGGTGTACATTAGTACACCTTTGCCTTACCCTTCGGGGAATACAGGCGTGATGGTATGTTAGGAGCACTTAGTTTTACGCTGATACTTTAGGTTTTTTTTGTACTATTTCTAGGGATTCTGATACAAATAAGATACTTATTTACAATAGACTATAAAATGAATACATATAAATATGCTTTGTTGGTGCAAAAATAATATTCCTTTGTTTGTAATTGCAGGTAAGTACTTAGATAAATCTGATTTTCTTAAATATGATATGTTTTTGCATTTAAATATTGTAGCAATGTATGTATGTATCCTATAGTTCATTCATACAAAGATATACTTGAATGGCTTTTGTTTTAATAACAGGATAACATTTATTTTATACCAATTTACAAAAGTTGTTAAACAATTTCTTTATCACCCCTTTGATTATGACTTTTAATTTTTACACCTATATATTGTGTGTCTATGTGTACACAAAATTACATTGCTACACAATAATTTCGGGTTTCAAACACGTTTTAAAACTGAGTGGGTCTGTTTGACAAGGGTCTATGTTTTATCTGTAGAATGACAAGCAAAGCTGTCAGAATAGGTACTACATAGTGAAAGCTTACAAAACAGAGAGGGACATAAAGAGAGATTGTACTTACGTGTTACAGTCAGAGAGTAGAGCAGCGGAGAGCATTTTGTTATGACACTGGAAAATAAACTTTAATGCTATTGATATAAAGTGCATGAATTCCAAGAAAGGCTCGCGGTCTTGAGTCCACATGGGAAAATATTTATGCATTTTATGTCATTAGCTTTAAACTGTATTCTTATATAGGTATAGTTTTGTGCTAATAAAAACCGACCCGACAGAATATTGAGGCAGAAACAGAACGCCTATAAATGTGCCGGCGCCGACAGTTTTTCCGATCCAAGCGGTGTTAATGTGTGTTTAATGTGAGTCCTATTGAAATACCTATATTATGCCAAACATACCTACATCCCACACACGTTTATTGGGCCGATAATATCAGCCCGACCTAATATGCTTTAAATAGGACAGATTGCTGTCTAGACGCTCCAAGTTATCGAGTCTAAGTGTCAAATAATAGTAGAATTTGGTTTGTGTGGGTATTGTTCACATTAGCGTTCCTAAAGGGTCCTATCGTAACTAAATACTTGAATATTTAACTTTGCAAAATACGGAAAACTTATGCTAGCAATTTTTTAGTTCCCTTGACATCCGCCGCAGCGCTTATCAGTTTTCCATACAAAATAATTCGTACATACATTAATTTCTCTATTACTGCAGTAACTCGTCCTTGAACTATGTAGTTAACAGTTCGTATAGGACATAGGTATATGCAGCGTGAAGGTATGAAGACTATGAAGTTAGGTCCAACAATTTCGCTTCATTCCGAGACGTGACTCCACCTTTATTACAAGTCCCTAAACTGTTGTGACCTAAGTGCGGCAACCCTGTAATATAAACCTTTAGATATATTCAGACGTACCATACACGCACTATTATAAAACAATGGAAATCTTGAGGCAGAAATAGCCACTTTTGAATAATAATATGAATCGCGCACATAAGGTTGCAAGCAATGAATCGATTTATTTTAGACTAGCTTCCCGCCAGCGGCTTCGCCCGCGTGGTCTTATAAATTTTCCCCCTGTTTTTTTGCAAGATTTGTCATTGCTAGTCTGCTCCTATTAGTCGTAGCGTGATGATATATAGCCTATGTTACTCGGGGATAATGTAGCTTTCCAAGGGTGAAAGAATTTTTGAAATCGGTCCAGTAGTTTCGGAGCCTATTCATTACAAACAAACAAACAAACAAACAAATCTTTCCTCTTTATAATATTAGTATAGATAGTATAGATAGACAAGGCGAGCTGCCGGTCAAGCGAAGGGCTGTCACGAATAAAAAAAGCACGGCCATACATTTCCAGCACAAGCTGACCTCTTATAGTACGAAAAGCCTGTACGATGGAGATCCATACTGACTGGCAGTTTCGTTGGCAATAAAAGGTATATTACCCATGAAACTGCCAACCTGGTGTAAAGATGTCAACGTGAACACAGCACTTTTTCAGATTGTGCAATTTAATATTAATTAATTATGACTTCAGTTGCCAATTATTCATAACTAGCTTTTGCCCACGATTTCGTTTCCGTAGAAGTTGTTATTTTCCGCCGTTATTTGCAAGATTTTTAATTCATACTTCGCTCCTGTTGGTTGTAACGTATGCCTATAGCCTTTCTCGTTAAACAAGCTATCTAACACTGAAAGATTTTTTAAATGGGTCCAATAGGTCCTGAGATTAGCGCGTCAAACCAAACAAACAAACACACTCTTCAGCTATTTTACTCAAATTACTCTTCCGTAAGATTATATCATGCTAAGTATCTATTACTTATTTACTGAATAGTAGTCTATTCGGTAAATAAATACTCGTCGGTCAAAATTTTGCAGGCGTAAGTGGTCGTCGGTTTTGATTCCCAAGTCAGGCTTATTGGACATTTTTATAAGGAAATTCTCAGTACATAAGTATATTTTGGTATCATCGGGAATCTGTGAACCAAAAATAAACCACCAACACGTGTAACTACATGTATTTATTCTGTCACGCTTCTTTCAGAGCTACCCACACATTCTTACAATATCGAACGACTTATTTTATAGGAGCCTTACAAGTAACAGCTTTGAATTTGAGTCTTCTATTTCATGATAATTATCCCCGAGAATACGGCAGTAATGATATGCTTAATATTTCCTGAATTAAGTAACGCGTTCTACGCAGTTCGCGCGTATTTTTGGGTCCCACGGGGGCGAGCCTATTGCCATCAACCGGGCACAAATCCAAACTCCAAGCTTCTACTGGGAATTTTACAGGAAAACCCAACAACACTTTGCTCAACCCGGGGATCGAAACCGGACCTCTCGCGATTGGTACCACTAGTCCAACAATGCTGTTTAGACAATAAGATTTAGACAATTACCTTAATTTGTTTACTTAGTCTACAATTTCAATTTGTTGTTTGTTATTCGGTATATCTACCCTATGTACTTTAGTCTGTTTGTTTAGGAGCTTTGAATGTGAACATACTATTAACAATCCTCTTTTTAGACCTTTGTTTCTACACTCACAAATTATACAGTGCTAATTGAAGAGTAGGTAGTCGTTTATTTACTTACAACTTTTTATTCAAACAAATAATTAAAATATAAACTGATAATTAATTACCGATCAACCATTGATATAAATGCTAATAGGGCCGTCCGAATATTTGACAGACGCGTTCGCCATACATAGAAACAGGGGGGCTAGACAAGTTGCATTTTTGACATTCGAATCGATAAACAAAATGTATGTAAATGACATTAGTGACAGCCCGATTTGTCGAAAGCTTATGTCATTTACATACATTTTGTGTATCGATTCGAATGTCAAAATGCAACTTGTCTAGCCCCCCAGTAACGCCATCTTTGTTAGTATCGCATGGCGTTTGTTTTTAAGCCGATAGTTCACTCCGGTTTAGAGAAGACCATTTTGGGTCCTCCCAGTCCATAAGCACGTTATAATAATTCACATAACTGACTATTAATAGATGAAGATGAAGAGAGATTTTTAGATGAAGTGTAAGGCAGAGGTATCACAGATCGCCGATATGTTCTAGTTCCCATGTAACAATCCAAACCCCAACTACTTAGGTACTACTATATACTCGTAAGTTACCAAGATAGAGTTCCAGGGTTCGAATCCCAGTTCGAATAGTGTTGTTGAGTTTCTCTGTAAAATTCCCAATACCAGCTCGGAGTCTGGATTTGTGCCCGGTTGATGGCAATAGTCTCGCCCCTTATTACATGGGACCTAAACATAATATCGGCGAAGTGTGGGTGTACATTAGTATGTCTCTGCTTACCCCTTCGGGTAATACAGGCGTGATAGTAGATTTACTGTCAGAAAACCTTATAGCAATTTGAATAAGAGAATCACATACTGGGAATCGAACCCAGTAAACTCACGGTCAACAGCTGTGCTTATTATCAGAGGACCAAGAAAGCACAGAATAGCTGATAATAGTAGTGGTAGAAGCAACAAAACAAATGCCTGCTACCCGTGACTATAAAAAATTGCCCTGGTAAAAGAAAATTAGTTGATTGTTTTCCTCTACAAAAAGAAAAAGCAATAATAGTAAAACAAACAATTATTGAGATGAGAATCGATAAGCTAGCTTTGTACTACTGATATAGTAAAAAACGTTATTATATTTTCAAGATAATTCAATGGCAAAAGACTTTTGCCCTAGGGAAGATAGTAAAGAATACAAAACAGCCTCTCCGCCCACTGGTAAGAAACCCATGTTGTATAAGTTAAAACCTAGCACTCTTGGTGGTTTAGTGATTTGATTCAACTGCAAGGTTTTTTTTTTTTACTAGCCCACTTTGTCCCACTGCTGGGCAAAGGCCTCCCTTCCCTCCTTCCAAGCCGCTCTGTCTGTTGACTTGAGAATCCAATCTCTCTCGTGAGAGTCAAGTTCGTCACTCTCAAGAAGGTTGGAGGTAATTAAATCACCACTCTTTTTAAACGGAACCATAATAGCCGATTACTGAATAAATAGGTATACGTATACTACATCACATATTTGTTACACATCAACACACGTCATACGCATATCGTTGAGAGACAACGTTATGGTAACCGATACGTTAGCATGTCAAATAATGTCGATACACCCATTAGGGAATCGTAGAAAACAAAAATGTAAATATGTAATTTTTTGCTTTTTAGTTCCTGTGTTTTTTGGAGGCGGTTTGTTTTTTGTTTAAAAATAATTTATTTTCAAAGTTTTAGTGGAATATATATTATATTAAAGGGGGGGGCGAGCAACTAAACTCACTGACCGGCACAAACAGCGAGGTTTCGGGGTAAACCATAATATCATCTATGTATACATTTTTTTAAATTTTCGTCGATGTTTTACAACCGCTCAACAGATGTCGAAAAAAAATTTATGGGACCAATCTGTAAGCACCAGTTTTCGAATAAAAAAAGAATCATCAAAATTGGTTCACCCAGTCGAAAGTTCTGAGGTAACAAACATTAAAAAAATACAGTCGAATTGAGAACCTCCTCCTTTTTTTAAAGTCGGTTGAAAACAGGCGAATTGTGAAAAGTGTAAAATTTCAAATATAACTATTTTTAAAGGAATGATTTACATAGGTATTATAAAACATGACGTTTTTTTGAAGTTACACACACACTTTTGGGATTTCTATGAGAACTACAAATCGTCACACACACACAAACATCCCAACCCGGAACAACTAGGTACTGTAGAATATACAAATATTTAATCCGTGCGGTAATTGGACCAGATCTGAGGGAAGGGTCGTCTTAGATCAAAAGCCCATTGCACAACCACACACGTGTTGTGTACCTACCTAATATCTACAAGCAATTAGACAGTATGAAGGTGTCTAATATTAACAATCATCTAATCATATTTCATGGTCTGGCCCGCACCTGCACCCACGTAAAATTTGTTTTAGTAGTACCTAATTTTTCTCATGAAAACCCGCGATCGAGATAAAAATTGTATGTTAAATCTAGGGTTTATGCTATCTCTATTACAAATTTCAGCCAAATCAATCAAGCCGTTGCCCTTGTTGCAAGGGCTCATCAAACATCAAAACATCAAAAAAAATCATTCATATTATAATGAAATAACAAATTTAGGAAGTAACTATTTATAAGATGATTAATTATTAACGACCAAATCGTGCCGATGTGGAAATAACTCACTCACTCTTCCCCTATACTGTCCTTGATGCCCCAAAACCGGCAATCGAAGCGACCTCATCACTGCCACCTGGTGATAACAACGACGTAGACGTCATTAGTTTTGTAATGTAATTTAAAAACATCGTACCATCGACAAGAAGATAATATTAGTAGTATTTCGGTAGTTTTCGATATTCGAAGCAGATGAGAATTTTGTACTTATCACTATAAGACACTCTCTCAACACTACGAGATATTAAAGATACATATCACGTCGACATTACTAGTAAGGGTGAGCAGAGGCTTATCGTTAGATTTACGCCCACGTCTTGCCATCTATGTAATAACAGGAGAGCTTGTTGCCCATTTCTCTGAGTGATAGTATAATATGTGTTCTGAGGTTGTTTATCATACGATATATGAAACATTTTGGTAATATTTAGTGTTCCGTTATAAAGAATGAAGTAGGGCTTATTACGAAAAATCTGTTCTCTAATTTTAAAACTGTCTTAGGTGCTCGGCTGATGCAATAAACAATAGTACACGTACAAATTGTAAACTGAATCCTTCACAAGTGGTATCTATTTGCAATAATGATCACTAAGCTAAAACACGGATACAACTATGTTATTGTTGATAGGGGAAAATTAAAAAGTAAATATAATTTGCAACGAGACGTCCTGAAACAGGGTGCTGTGTCCGGAATTACCTATGGAATTTCATCATCAATCTAGTCTACTTAAGTACTACTATTACAGTGGATAGCTACATTACTCGATCAAAAATATAATACTAAACATGTAACTAGTAACATTTATTTATTTATTTTATTATATTTATTAAAAAAATCCTTAACCTTAACCGCAAATGTGTTAAGTACATACTTTTCAAATAAAAAAAAGTGAAAGCTACAATCAGAAAAATTCAACACGATTCGCTACAAAAAATAAAACAATCAATTGAAGATGACATACGTACTTGAATGGTCATTGTCCAATCCATCATTTTTATGTCATCCTGTCAATAAAAATGACCTCATTTTCTTTTGTTACAGAATGAGAGGGACGAACGCGATATTCCTTATTTTATTCTTTGGCCATCTATCAGCCCTACCCGATACCATCCGAATAGGTAAGGAGTAAATAATATATTATTACCAGAGTTTATATTAATAATTATTTAATTAAGTACAGTGAACTCCGAATGTAGAGTTGATTTATGTTTGAACTTGATTACTGTTTCAAAAATCTATAATTAAGCAATGATCTGTACATAATTGGGTCCTTAGATTGGAGCCTGGAGCCACTGGGATAATAATGTTAGATCACTTTCTGTTCTTAGTATCAGATTTATCTTATGAATAATTTTGTGTTTAATGTACTGTAAAGTTTTCTTTGACTTTTCAAGTACCTAGTTTTGGTTGGTATTGTAAAAAGCAACATTATTTTTTTTTCTTAGTCAGTATTGTGGAGTCACTTTGAATACATTAAAATTAAACAATTACAAATATCTACTTGCTTCATTATATTATTTTAGAAATTATGTGATGTGAATAGAAACAAAAATTTAAAACTGATAAAATTATGTTAGGGAAAAGTTAATCGTAAAAATTATTAATTAAATTCATATTTGGCTATTTGCCATTTGACGAAGCGTGGGTAGCTACGAACCTACATACCTATTCATCTCGAACTTCAAATAACTTCCTCTGCGCACCAATATTGCTCTATGGCCTTTTTAAAGCGTACAAAAGCTAATTATTAACCTTCTTCGAAACAGGTGGACTTTTCCACCCAGAGGACGACAAACAGGAGGTGGCGTTTCGCTACGCGGTGGAGCGAGTGAATGCCGACAGGGCAGTGCTGCCGAGAGCTAAGCTACTCGCGCAAGTGGAGACCATCTCGCCACAAGACAGCTTTCATGCGTCCAAACGAGGTTTGTATTCAAAATCGTTAAGATAGGACCGTCCGAACATTTAACAGACGCGTTCGAGATACACAGAAACACTCCCCCATCTTTGTTTAGTATCGCATGGCGTTTGTTTTTAGCCGATCGCGGACGTAGTTCACTTCAGTTTAGAGAAGACCATTTTGGGACCAAGTTCGGGGGTGTCATTGTGATATGCGGTCCACCTAGTCCTAGACTTTGGATCACCTGAAGAACTGAAACGTAGTCGTTTTGATCTAAATTATGTTTGCTTTTAATATCAGTGTGTAATTCTCATTTTTTGCTCCTATATTCCTAGAGTCACCCCGAAATAGGTACATCATACGAAGCATTTAGTTATAACGAGAAAATGTTTAACAAGTCTTTAATTTCAAACAAGATGAAATAGCGTTTTTTGGGCATTTCATTAGGTGTTCATATTTTTAGGCAGTATAAACCGAAGGTTGTCAAGTCACTTCAGAGGCGACTAGACGGCTTTAGTCTTAATTACTTTACTTCAAAAAGGCTTGGCTTTAGTTGTTTGTAAAAGACTTTAATTTAGTGTTTTCGCCATTTCATTTCATACAGTCACAATACCCATCTAATGAACATTTATTTTTTGTTCAAGTTAGCTATGTCCCAAGATGTTACCTATATTGGTCTAGTATTTTACCTGACTGTCGGAAGGAGGGTTATGATTTTTAATTTTAAAAAATCCAAATACTTATCTGGGAATATCCCTTTTTCTTCCTTAACGGATGCCTACATTTTGTAGAGATTTCTTGATTAGTCAGTGAAGGTGTTTCGCTTATACGAGTTTAGAAAATATAATACACAAACATAAAAACTTATACATGTTATGTTTTTAAAAATGGGTAAGTTATCCAGTATCAAGAATCCATTTATCCCGAATAATTGCATCTCAGAGGCACGCCACAACGATAACAGAAATTTTCAATATTACCAAGTGTAAGTGGGTACTTAGGTATAATAATTTGTTCACTAGAAATCTGATCCATAAGTTTTCCTTCCAAAACTATGTAAGTGGCAGTAAGGAAAGCAAATTTCAAAGTAGGGTGCGCTAACGCGCGCGTTATCGTCACGTCACCGTCGGCATCGGTTCAAAGCCATAATCTTTCCGCCATAATATATCACCCGACGTTTCTTTATGTCCCCGTCACCCTTTATTTAATGAAGATAGATGGACGTTTCTCTATATAACACTTGACAGACGATGAAAGAAACTGACCATAATTTGCTGCGATTTGCGGTCGTGGAATAACGCTGATTATAATAGTACACAGGACGATACATTAAGTTATAGTTTGCCATACAAAACCCTCCCTTATTCCGTCACTAGCCGTGATTTTTGTAGCGCAGCTAAACGTGTTGTCGTATGTAGCTTAATCTGTGCATCCAATCTTATAATAAAAATAGGCTTAGTAGTTCTGTAATACAAGGTGAAAGGGACATCGACGCACAAATGTCGTGGTTTCCATGGTTTTCGTGGTCACAAGGTTTCACTCAAGGTCAAATATAAAATGACCTAGGTCTTCATGTAGAAAATGATCGGTTATTACAGATATTGTCATTTTTGAGCGCGCAGTGTATTGCTAGCTAAAAACGCGATCATAACGCTCCGCGGTGAATGTTATCGCGCGCGTGATCCGAAATAAATAAAATATTGATTTTTTTATTATAAATCTAATTTGGGTAGATAGAAATAATGGTTTTTTATAAGTTCAAGTAAAAAAAACTGCAGAAAATTTTTAAAAATTGATGAAAAAAGTTACGGAAAATTTCAACGCAGGGGTGTCCAGGATCATGTACTGAACTCATGGTATTCGGATGTGCGTCGACGTCCCTTCCACCTTGTATATTTAAAAAAAGATAAAGTATACTTTTATGTATGTTATAAGTACCTACTTATATATCCGCTTTAATATTGTTAGGTGAAAAGTAATATTCTTGTAATATCACAGTAATGTTCATTGTTACAGTAGTTGTGTCAAATTTATGTAACCGCGTCGGCTTGTCTAGCTGTCCGGCTGTCCGGGGCTCGCACAGATACAATCAGTTCTAACTGTACATATACGAGTGTGTGACGTAATAGTTTTCCTCCACGGTCACGTCGTCTTGTCGCGAATGGTCGTGACAACGTGACTATAGTCAAGCTCTAGTTTTCTTTGTCTGTTTTTTTTTACAAGAATGTTGCGATAAATAACTATTAATTTGTGTCCATATATAATATTGTAGGTTAAAGTAAGAAAATCTGAAAACATAAAAAAAAATGTTGATCATCTTTAGGGTACAAAAGAGGTTTAATGGGGCCATTTTCAATATTACTGAATAGACGGCACTCACGGAATTAAATCGAAATTGGAACAGAATGTGTAACAAATTTATTAGGCTTAACATGTAAGTAATATGTTTTGTGTTAGACGTCTTATAATAAAAAACAGTCCAATTGTAACGTTGATTTTGTTTGCGCAGTGTGCCACCTGCTTCGTAGTGGCGTAGCGGCCATCTTCGGACCCCAGTCAGCGCCGGCCGCGGCGCACGTCCAGTCAATATGCGACACTATGGAGCTGCCTCATCTAGAGACCAGGTGGGACTACCGAACGCGGCGAGAGTCCTGCCTTGTCAACCTTTATCCGCACCCAGCTGCGTTGAGCCGAGTAAGTGTATTTTTATTAAATTCGGGACTTGTAATCACAGACAAAAAGATTTCTGTTGAAACGTGTGCTTTTGTAAATGTAATAACGTAGTAATTGAACAATGAGGCAAAATCAAGATAATTATTTAGATTGGGTACAATAATTTACCAAAATGTAGGATAAGTAATATATTACATCCTCATCAGGTATATTTTATTGGTAGTATAAGAGTTATAAGAGCAGAAACCAATGGAAGATGAATGAAGAGGCCATGGTCCAGCAGTGGACAGCTTCGTGCTGATGATGATAATGATGATTAATGGTACCCAACTCATCGTATGTAGATATAAGTAGTTATATACGGCAAGCTAATAAATATCTGTTTTATCACGGTCAAAAGCAGGTTTGGATTCCCATATTATTGACAATGACACGAAACATGGGTGTTTTTCTTGACCTGTTCACCTAACACTATCATCCGTAACAATATATTGAAATACCATACAAGCAAAGCAGCCTACAATTCTATACAATCGTAAATAAATATCCTGGAACAAAGTTAACTGGAGCATGAGCAATATAAATATCAAATATTGTATCTGCATAAATGTATCACTATTAGAAATTGTTGCAATATAACCTAACTACCCCCACCACTATGTGCTCACTACTTGAATGAAAATGTTAAGAGTTTCTGGCTACGTGCAAACATAACGTAATCAAATGAAACTCGGCAATAAAAGAGCAGTTTCGCGGTAATTATTGACCACTCGGCAAGCCTACACTGTAGGGCTTACAAACTGTCACAGAAAACTTTGTTAATTAATTATCTTAATTGCGGGAAGTGGCGTCGGCGTGGGAGACTCCGTCGACCCTATCGCGGGAATGTTGCCGTACACACATTGAAAATGTTTTCCTCGTGGGGATCAAAATGCCCCCCTAATGGCCCCCTAATAGGCTCCTCCGTTCATAGTGACTACATCGGGAAACTAGTTTTGTAATACAAAAAATAATAATTAAACGAGTAGTTTTGTTCACGCTTTATATACCGAGATACTTAAAAAAGGAATTGTTATTTATGTTATTATTTATAGTTATTGTGCCTGTTTGAAAGGGGCTGTTTGGTAGCATTACTGGGCATATGCTCGCCCCCTTTTACATGGGACCTAAACATACCGGTGTACTCATTATTACACCTCGGCCTAACCCTTAGCAGAATACAGACGTGATGTTAAATTTTACTGGGCTTATAAGACTTAACAACTGAACAAAAATGATACCGTGCTAGTGCTATTACAAACCTTATTAACCACGGATGTTTGTTTAATAATACAATAAAAACCAGAGACAAAAAACGGATTATGCTTAATTTTAAACAAAGAGAATTAACAATATATCATAATAATGACCTTTATGTTGATAAATAAAAAAATAATTAATTCTTAGAGAGTTTTTATCTAGCTATTTTGATCTTAAAAGCTTTGTACCGTTTAGATTCTAAAAGTCAGTATAAAATTAATTACTAACTTATTAATTATTACAACGAGCTTAATTAATTTTGCTCTTTATATAAACGCCTTGACGTTAATAAGGTGTCCGGTCTGTGGGATTACTAGGCAGGTAGTAAGATAAAACAGATTTATGGTATTCGTAAAAGGTTACTTTTTCTAATTTGACTGTTTATTTTTATGACTATAAAAAAGTTGAAACTAAATTAAATTAGGTTAAAGTAAATTACACGAAACTAAATTAGTAAATTATGTGAATTTCAATGTTATTATAGAAAGAGCGCGCACTATACTGTATTATGACGTCACATGCCAGGACGCCATACATATTCTGTACTAATATTCGTTTTGTAGAAAAAGAGACAAAGCATACTCACTCTTTCCCACCCACTTGACCAATCCACTTTAAACAATTATAATATCTTAGAACTATTTAAATAGATTTAATTTTTTTTGTGAAATCCCCCATTGAAAATTGTCCTGCATGCCTGAGAACATTCCTGAAATTCAGTCAATTATGAAATGCTAAATTGATACGGCAATTAAAAGCACGTGTGTGGGCGCGGCGTTTTCGTCGTTTGTAAATATTAAATCGTCCATCCACCCGGAAGATTAGACATAAGCAATTAGCGATTGACGCAGCGCAAAAGCTAAAAAATACGGAATGAAAACCTCAGGAATTTACCAGCCAATCCTGTCGGGTCGATCTTAAATGTTTTTTTAGTAATTTAGGTATAATTTACATGTAATTAGACTTATTCACTTGTAAACGTATACATTAATCTAAATTATGATTCTCTCATCATGTTAAATAATTAATTTCTAACGACTTAATTTAAATGTTTGTCCATTTGAGATACCTGCAGCTAATGAATTTATTTTTCACTCAACTGACGAAGCACAGTATAGTGCAATGCTTACTGTCTACTAGATCCTACAAGTAATATAATCATTCCATCTACTTTGCAAGAATTCATGTAACTTTGTTGGTACCCAGATCTATTACACAAATATAGCATAGGTAGAACTTATAAATCCAAACCCATGGCTGCCACTGAGACTGAATTAAAAAAAAAACAACAGCTCGTCCTGGGAACCGAACTCAGGACCTCTAGCTAGTCATTTTACCAAAATACCTAATGAACAGCTAGATGCTACTGTTCAAAGTCAAAGTTATATTGTCAACAATGAGAGTCAGTCTGTTGAAAATATTAGAATCATACGAGACCAATTTTGTCAAATACTAATTTGTTTTAGGCCTACGTGGATTTGGTGAGAGCATGGGGATGGAGATCATTCACGATAGTTTACGAGAACAGTGACGGATTAGTTCGTCTCCAAGAGCTGCTCAAAGCGCACGGCCCGTCCGAGCTGCCCGTTGCCGTAAGACAACTGCCAGATTCTCACGATTACAGGTACGTATCGATTAGGGTTTCTGATTTCTCGACCTTTTTTATTTCCCGAGGCACGAGAATTCTCGACAAGGATTTCTCGAGTTTCTCGAGTCTCTCGAGAAATTTTGTATTTTATTATAAAACACGATGTTATTTTAAAATATTTACTTTAATACAAATTAGACTGATAGATGATATCAATTAAATGAAATGGTAAATTTTTGATTACTATAATTAGCACTTATTAATTAACAAGTAGGCACCTAACATAAATTATACAAATTATAACCATCTGGTCGATATTCTCGTAAAAAGTAGTAGTAGTAAGTAGGGTGTTACTTAACTTTTTCGTAATTATTAGGTCCCTACCAGTTCCCAAATGTGCAAATAGTCTTTAATCAAACAATTATAACTAGTAAAATTATAAAAAAAAAAAATCTATCATTAGATAACTAAGAATAAAAACATATAACATTGCATTAAACTTTCATTTAATTTTAGTTCTCGCTTGTCAGTTAAATTTTTCGTCGGTTTTTATTTCATGTCAAGAAGTTATTTATTTTCTATTTTTGTAGCTAATATCTAAGTTGTTGCTTAGTTCTCATAAAGTTAAATAAAATAAACCCAAACACGAGATAGTCGCTGTAAACCGTTGAGAGTTTCCTTCGACTGTCTTCCTAGGATCATCAAAACTATATATAAGTATGTGCCAAGTTTCAGTACAATCGTTTCACATGTGAAAATTCAGTAGATAAAAATCAATCATACCCTATTTTTATACCATCAGGGATAACTTTAAATGGGACCAGCACTTTGGAATTTTTTGGTATAATTTTTGAAATCGGTCCACATATGACTGAAATATCGGGGAATATAATTACGTAAAAAACTATATATAAACCTCCGAAATGATAACCTTCGATTTTTCATCGGTTAATTAAACTAAACCTTTTGCTGCCAATGCCTCTAGATAAACCTTCGAAATGATAATATTCGATTTTCAGTAGGTTAATTAAACAAAACATTTTCCTCCCAATGACTCGGGAATTCCCGAGTCGTTAAGATTTTTTTTCCGTCTCGACTAAAGACAAATTTCTCGAGAATTCCCGACTCGAGAATTCTCGAGCAGAAACCCTAGTATCGATTTACAGACAAGTCTGTATTCTATACTGCCAGTACTAAAGCTTATTACCCTTTACAGACCGCTCTTGAAGCAAATAAAGAACTCAGCAGAATCACATATTGTACTAGATTGTGCCACAGAAAGGATAAGAGACGTGCTCCAACAAGCACAGCAAATAGGAATGATGTCTGACTACCATAGCTATTTAATCACTTCTTTGGTAAGTCATAAAAAAAATCATAAAGGGGCCTAAAAAGGTTATACTTCCTCATAACATAACCCGTAGTATCCCCAGCAATTTTATAATATAAATCATATTATTTATGATTCATCGAAACCTGCCTTTTTAGCCCGGCCAATCATAAAATATTTTACATCGCATCCGCGGTATCCGCATTAATTTAAATTGTTAACAGGACCTTCATAGCGTAGATTTAGAAGAATTCAAATATGGAGGCACAAATATTACAGCTTTAAGGTTACTTGACCCTGAACGTGCTGATGTCCAAAGAGTCGTAAGGGATTGGGTTTACGATGAAGCCCGAAAAGGACGTAAACTTCAACTGGGACATACGACGGCCAAGGTAATCACCCATTTGTATGTAGGTCGATAATGAAACAATTTGTACAAACACACACAAACAGCTAATTTCATATTAATCGTTTATTTACAGGAAAACATGACCTTTATTAAGGTAAGAATGATTAATATATTATGACTTAGCTTTAAAGCAACACATACGCATTTTCTTTCATTTTACAGCTCCTCTCTTTCATTTACTACTCTCTTTACAATTTGACCTCCTTCACTTATTCCTTTTAACTCAGTTTCTTAGAATTAGATCCCATTAGTATTAAACATTTTCTTTGAACCTCTTTGCTGAAAACTTTTTATTCAATTCCCCTTGAGATCAATCCTTTGTTGCTGCAATACAGGCGGAAACGGCTCTGATGTACGATGCTGTTCATCTGTTCGCTAAAGCTTTACACGATCTGGATACGTCACAACAAATCGATGTGCGACCTCTTTCGTGTGAAGCTGAAGATACCTGGCCTCATGGGTATAGCCTCATCAATTACATGAAAATCGTAAGTTTGAATTTCACATCCATAATGGATAATTTTAAATCAACATAACTGGGATTTCCGAACTTAAGTAACCATAAGTTCTAACCTAGTCAGACGAATAAGTAGAGGATGCTAGGCTAGTTTGCCATATTTTTTAAATAACAAGTTTAAGTACAGATAATACTATTATTCTAACCGTTTCTATCTAAAATCTATGGACACACGTAGGTACTAAGAGTTTCGTAAAAAGCGTACTGAAGTCTCGCAATAAAAAGAGAAGTTTAGTGGTCATTGAACAAAGCTGCGACCAACATAGTGGGATTAAGTGCTGGAACGTGAGACTTGACGGATTAACTGTTACGCCAATGTTCAGCTTAAGCACCCGAGATTCCGCTTTTTATGTGAATCTGTGTGGATCTGTGGCTCTTTGTACCAACTATTACCACAGGTTCTTTAAGGTTAATTAGTCAGTGAACTCTTTGTTTGAAGTTTGTAGTTGCGTGAAATTAATAATAGATTTCTTCGTTGAACTAATTAACAAATTTCAATAAAATACATTAAATTTAAACTTCGAATGTACAATGAATGCGACCTCTGCCAATTATTATAACGATCGTTTGACCCAAAAGTTACCACCTAACGAAATTAATATAGATCTTAAAATCTGATAACTAACATAACTTTCACAATACTAACTCGTTAATTCAATGAACAGGTCGAAATGAAAGGCTTAACCGGAGTAATAAAGTTTGATCACCAAGGATTCAGAAGTGATTTCACCCTAGATATAATTGAATTAACTAGAGACGGACTACAAAAGGCAGGAACTTGGAATTCTTCCGAAGGCGTTAACTACACTAGATCATATGGCGAGAACCAAAAACAGATAGTGGAAATACTGCAGAACAAGACGCTCATCGTTACAACCATTTTGGTAAGCATCTAATAAGTATCATCTAAGATATAGGCATTAATCTACTGAAAACATTTTACCGCCCTCCCGTGGCTCACAAAAGCAAAATTAGCGTATCGCACATATATTTATGAATGTTCTCTCGAGAAGCAAAGAGGGGATTTATGTAGACTGGCACACAGTAAAAATATATTCCCGGAGAGAAAACATTCATGCGAGACATATCCGTATTCATGACTTGATACATACAAAGCTCTAAACAGAAACAGAAGACAGACAAACCTGTATTTAAATAAAAAAAATCACTCGAGCATTTCTCCGAGCTCGCTGTTTACGAATTCATTTCACGTGTATTCCCCAAGTATGTAAACTCTGTTTACAGATGTAGTAATTCTTTTTTAACACATTTACATATGTAATCTGTTCTGTTAATCCCTAGAGCTCACCGTATTGTATGAGGAGAGAGGCCAGCGAGAAGCTAACGGGCAACGCACAATTCGAGGGATACGCCATTGATCTAATTCACGAGATATCTAAAATTCTGGGCTTCAATTATACATTCAAGCTGGCGCCTGACGGTCGATACGGGTCCTACAACCGTGAGACCAAAGAGTGGGACGGCATGATAAGGGAATTGTTGGAACAACGGGCCGATCTCGCCATCGCTGATCTCACCATTACATACGACAGGTACCCATTAAAATATCAAAGTCTTATTCGTACAAATCGTACAAATTCAGATTCAAGAATATCTAGGTCTTCAGTCCTTCCTTTGTTTGAAAGGAAATATAACTCAAAATCAATTAAAAGAAACAATTGCACAAAAAGCATTGTTGGCTTCTTGCTTAACAAACCGGCAGACTTTTGTGGCCCGTTGAAACGCATTGTATTTATCCTATTCACAGTGTTATTTTCGTTTGTAGGGAGCAAGTGGTTGACTTCACAATGCCGTTCATGAATCTCGGCATTTCCGTGCTTTACCGCAAGCCCATTAAGCAACCGCCAAACTTGTTCTCCTTCCTATCGCCGCTCTCCCTCGACGTGTGGATTTATATGGCAACCGCGTACCTCGGCGTATCTGTACTGCTGTTCATACTGGCAAGGTACGTAGACGTAGGCACACTATGTGGGCTACCTGAAATCAATACAAAGAAAGATTAATTAGATTACTTAGTATTTTTTATAATTTTGGCACATTATATGGAAAGGTAGACTGTATTTTCCAGTGTTGGGTTCTAACACAGTTTTCGTTAATAGAGAGGTACTATAGAAATGTACCTTCCGACTGTTACTGGGACGCTACATGTATTTATCCGATAGGTTCACTCCCTACGAATGGCATCCAACGCACTCTCCTGACGGCGAGAAAATGGAAAACATTTTCTCTCTAGCAAACTGTTTATGGTTTGCTATCGGATCTCTTATGCAACAAAGCTGTGACTTTTTGCCCAAGTAAGATAATTTAGAAAGACCCCTAACATTAACTTTTATTAGGACCAGACTGCCAACAAGCAGTTACTTGCCGGAAATGAAATTAAGCATGTTTTCGTTTTAAATGTTAAGAAGGAGTGGAAACTAGTAAAAAGATTTTTTGTATTCCAAAATTCTAAATGCTTTTCAATTCCGGTGATACAATAGTGAACTCAGCGAAGTCCACAAGACATTAAAGAGGGGTTGCTCCATCATGCGTCAACTTACTTCAAAGTGAATTTCAATTCTATGACCTAAGACTTAATATCTAAAATTAAAAATATTTTCTTCATATTGTTAGTATCAAAATTAATTACGTATAAATACTCCCTCTACGTCCATGAGCGCTCTATAAAAAATAGCGTTATAAAGGACAAATGTGAGCTGCCAAAGATTGGGTTACAGGATACGGGTGAAATAGAGTAAAAACTAATTTATAAAGTCGGTGAATGACGTATGAATATATGAGGGAACTAGGGGACTATTTTATTTATGTTCATAGAATAACGATATCAAACTGATTTGGCGTGTGTTTCTACTATTTCTGGAATTGAAGTTGCACCGAAATAAGTTGACAAGTGATGATCCTATACATTATAAATGACGGGCAGTATTTGGGCGCAGGTTCAGCCCGTACGAGTGGGACTCCCCCAGGAACTGCCTAGACGAGCCGCCGGTGCTGGAGAATCAGTTCACTCTCTTGAACTCGCTGTGGTTCACTATCGGCTCCTTGATGCAGCAAGGTTCGGATATCGCGCCGAAGTAAGTCCCTTACGCCGCTGATGGTTACAATTCCGAATACATTCCAAATGAGTCCAATCCGATGTCAGAATAAAATAAGGGTCACAAGCCAAACCAACCAAAAACAAGAATGATCGTGTTAGCAGTCACAAATAATTAGAATGATTATAAAATTATCTTAAAAAGTAATCTCGCGGTAATTATAACACGGAAATGTAGCCTTCAGTTGCAGAGCTTGGATGAAGAACTCCCTTTTACTAATTAGTTTCAAAGCGACCACTGCCCTTTGTGAATTTCAAGCATCGGTAGTCGCCTAGAGCGTCCAATTTAAATAGAGACGTGTCGGCAATTTCGACTAGCCTTGGTTTCTATTTCACAGTACTTAGCTAAATACCTTCAGTTGATTTAGTAGCAAAATAAACAACTAGTTTCTGATAATATAATATAAGCGTAACTGATATCGCACCCGTGACTTCTGTGCTTGTGCAGTATCCACAGCTTGCTGCATCAAAGTTTGTTAGATACTAATAAAACATAGACATTGATTTCACATTGACATCGCAATGTTCTCGTGTGCAAATTTGTCTGAAATAAGTGTCTTGTTTAATTAAGTTTAGAATATACACAATAGTATTTTTTACACATTCAAAGTAACAAATTCTCTAGACATTGGAACTGCATTGAAAAGTAACTACAAAAAACATTTAAAAAAAAAATTACATTTCCTTTCAATTATGAAAACAGTTTCAATGTGGTTCCAACGGTAATATAGTTTTTCTTAAAATGCTCGGTAGTCTACTCTATTGCCAAAGTTTTTGTGACTAATACAATATTGTTTGCACTAGAGCGGTTTCGACCCGGATGGTAGCTGGAATGTGGTGGTTCTTTACCCTGATCATGATTTCCTCGTACACGGCTAACCTGGCCGCCTTTTTGACCGTGGAGCGAATGGACTCGCCTATTGAGAGTGCCGAAGATCTCGCCAAACAAACCAAGATTAAGTATGGCGCACTAAAGGGTGGTTCTACTGCAGCGTTTTTCAGGGTGAGTACACTATGGTATGTGCCAAATCGCCTCAACGACGTGTAATACGAGGCGATATTGCTTGTTGGCACAAACAAACCGATAGGATATCCTTGCGATATTTTTCTAAGAATTTTTGGTTTAAAATTTCTTATCCTGATCCATTTTGTACGTATCCAAAATTGATTCCATTTCAAGTAATAACAAATGAGGCAGCCAATTTGCTGATGCTTGAATTTTATCATCCCATTATTCGGCCCGATTCCTATCAGACTGTGGTGACTACTAAATGAAACAAATCCAATTTGCGTTTGGTAAATTTGCAACCCACAAAGTAACCGAAAGATCCTTTTGATTCTAAGAGAGTGTATTACTAAACACTTGAACTGAACACTTGCCGATGGCATCACAAAATGAGATCATGGATCGTAAATGTGACATTATTTTGTGTCATAGAATAAAACATGTGTTATATTAAAGACCTTACCTTATGAATTTAGGCTCGGCGCAAGTATCTCATAAATATGAAATGATCGTGAATTCTGTTGTTATACGATGAAGTTAAGGATTTATGGTGTGTTATCGTATACGGTGTTACATTTGACAATGCTGACATATGGCTTTTATGATAAAGATGGCATGAGTCTTTTCAAGCCCTGTTGAAAGGTTTGTAGGACCTTCAGCTTTTGGGTTATGATATGACGAATACCTATCGTATTTTAAAATTATGCAATAGCTGCTAGTAAATATTAAGCATTGTTGACCGTAAATATATTTCACTAATTTCAAGAACTTCTTCAAACTATTCGTAAAAGTTCATGAAAGTTTAAAGGCAAAACCTTTTCGACCCACCAGCATATTTCGTAAAATTTTAATCAAAGAGAAGATTACGCTCACGTGACTCATGTCTTTCAACCAGGATTCAAACTTCTCCACATATCAAAGGATGTGGTCTTTCATGGAGTCCGCCCGGCCGTCAGTTTTTGCCACAAGCAACAAGGAGGGTGAGGAGAGGGTGGTACGAGGAAAGGGCGCATATGCCTATCTTATGGAGTCCACCACCATCGAATACGTAGTGGAGAGGAACTGCGACCTTACCCAGGTTGGAGGCATGCTTGACTCAAAGGGATACGGGATTGCTATGCCGCCAAGTAAGTGAAAAGTTGTTCTTTAGGGTGTTGTTACAAAACACGTAGTAAATATGAGACTAATTTATATAAAACAAGAATCAGCAACACCGTTCGTCAGGTAGAGACGAACTTAAGAACATTTAATTTTTAGGTCCCATGAAGCAGGGAAAAACCCAAAAAATTAATCGAAATTTTCACTGACATTTTACATTAGAATCAAATAGTAATTTGCTTGAAACGCGCCTCCAAGCGTTATTTCGATCAGGCACCCCTCCACCCAAACCGCCTAGTAGTCAGTAGCGTAGACTACAAACCCTCTCTGATAAGTAGAGTGCGCCGCCCAAGGCACGCACTCACTTACCCTGACGACCCGATTACCATTGCACAACAAGAAGCACTCAAACAGGCTCGACGCCATCCGATATACCGTCCTCGCCGGCGAGGCCCGTCGCGAAGACCCCGAAACGGTACCCCTCTCCGTCCCTTGCTCGAGCCGGCCCGCGCCGAGCCAGTAGTTTTAAATTCGTCCCAAAATAATTTAAACCCAGATCCAGCTGTCCCTAGCTGCCCCCCCAGCAACTCCCTAAGCCGAGGTCCGAGTCCCGTTAGGGGACCTCCTTAGCTGCTGTTGCTTAGTTTATAAGTGTCCCTGGCTGGAGGCACAAAAGGTGCCTCGCCACCAAGAGCAAAGCTCCTGAGCTGGAATATATATATATACGTCGTAAAAAAAAAAAAAGAAGTAAGTAATATGACTAAAGCTGACTTTATAGCATTTTGGAAAAAGGGTAACTTCCATTTAATAATTATGCATACCCAGATTTAAACATTTTTATACCATAATTACTATTATGTAATTGTCTCATCAATCGAACCTAAATTATAGAACTGAAACAGCGATTCTTTTTTGTTCAAGTATATGTGGACGTGTTGCAAACTTCTTAAATATTTTTTTGATCTCTCTCCTTCATAATCTTAATTTTTCTTTGTTGACGTACAAAGCTCAGAAAAAGTTTCATAATATCACTTTTAATTTACTGAGTAACAAACGGTATTTTTTTAGTTTGTGTAATACTTGTTAAAACAGTAAAATAATATTTGTTCATCATAAATTATCTCAAAAGGCTGTAATTTCGTTTGCACAGAACTGCTAAAACCGGCCAAGGCAAATAGTACGTATACTTGATATAATGAGAAAAGTTCTACAACTGTATTGGCAAAAACCGTACCTAGTTTTATGCCAATATAAACTTTTACGAACGTGTTTCGTCGACATGTGCAAAAGTATTAATGTATACTCGTAGTTTTCAAAGTACCGAATGAACGTATACGTAATACCTACGCTTACATACACCAGTTACTTTAACTCTGCATTAATATTCGTTAATGTTCATTAATGTACCTACCTACAGTTTACATTAAATCTGAAATCAACCCTGTCTACATACACATCAAGTTGAAATTTCAGTAATTCGCAATAATATGTAGGTATGTTGTTTAACTCGCTTGCTTAATGACTATAATAAAAGCCTCCAATTGTTTTTAGACTCGCCATACCGTACGGCAATAAGCGGGGCTGTTCTAAAACTGCAAGAGGAAGGAAAATTGCACATTCTGAAAACAAAATGGTGGAAAGAGAAACGCGGTGGTGGCTCTTGTAGGGTAAGTAAGAGGGAAATGACGTCGTTAGCTACCTCTAGTGGCCGTGGAGGCGTGCTATGCGGTATGACACTGTTATACCAGACGCTAAATTCGTGTTCTAGTCAACGTTCACACAATTTTTGATCACCCAAATTTCTTCAATTTGAAATAGTCTCTGCCAAATATCGTACGTTTACAGAAAATCTCACGTATAGGTACTGGAAACACCTATGTACTATGAGCAGAGCTAGCTACAAATCTAGCGTAAAAGCTAAGTATCCACTTAGCTCACTTTACTAATTCAGATAAGTAAAACATATACCTATACACCCGAAGTACCCACTACATATGAATAATCACGAATCTCAGAACAGAAAAAGCATCAAATTTTAAATCCAAGACGTAATTTCCTTGATAATAAGCATTTGCTAAAAAAGGAACTAGATAACTGTAATGAAGACTAAAAATGATTGTAATTACCGCAAGCGTAATTACCTATATAGATCATTTTTAGAAAAACGAGATTCACCTACGTATCGTCGGGATACACCAGCATCCTCTATCACAAACTAGCAACCCACATATATTTTTGAAATCGAGCTACCAATATACTTATCATTGAAAAAAGGCCATCTTTTATGAATTAACTTAAAATTATTTACCTAATGAAAACGAAGTCTCCGCTAAACTTCATACTGGGAACACTAAAAGCAACCTCAAAGGAAGAATTTTCATTAAAAACCCATCGTATTAATTCACGGCATCTAAAGAACTCTAATAATTTTTCTTGTATCCCACATTTTTGTTTGAGAAACGTCAGGGTCGTTACTAAACGTTTATGGGGTATTATGGGGGATATAAAAGGGCAAGTGTGTGTGTCACGTTTATTCAACAATGTTTCAATCATGACCGAATAAAACGAGGTCGTTTCTTCCCGCGGTGTTCTGACTATGTCGTGTTTTCATAAATCTTTAATTCCAAAAATAACAAAATAGGAATATTACTGGTCTTTGTAATGTAAATGTTCCGGAATTTTTACTTCCTGTGAAAATTTATCATGCAGTCTCATTATTCGTAACTTTGCTTACATGTTTTTTTTTATTCTTACAAACTCTGAATTTCGATTCTAATTCCTAATAAACGTTATATAATGTGTTGTATTTAATATACCTAAAAAAGTGTTTTATAAGTTACAGTCTTAAGTAACATAAAACTCGAACAATCAAACAAAAGAAACAGAACAATGTGTAGGTATACTCAAATTTCAAGCTTGAACATTCTTTATAGTTTTATGGCAAATGGATTTGACGATTAACAGGACGAGACATCAAAATCGTCGTCGACAGCAAACGAGCTAGGGTTGGCGAACGTCGGCGGCGTGTTCGTGGTACTAATGGGCGGAATGGGCGTAGCGTGCGTCATCGCCGTCTGCGAGTTCGTCTGGAAGTCGCGCAAAGTTGCTGTTGATGAACGAGTAAGCTGATTTTACTTTTTTATCGTTTCGGAGAAAACGGAGGTTGTAATGGATTTCTAACAATCATAGGTTTTATTTTCTTCTACCCACTGTAGAGCCATTTAAATAATACATTGTTAGTAAAATAGTTTATTGTTGAAATTTATTGTTACCGTAGTTATCTGAATAAGCTAAATTGGACACAAGCTCTTTCACCGTGCAGAACTATGCAGTTGGAATCGACGATACAGTCGAATGTTACAGGCATGAAACATTTTTGAAGTAACACACGAATGGTTTTATTGTCAGCTGTCAGAAGTTTGCCTATGGCATCATATTACCTGATTACCTGAGCGCATCACTGCATTGTCATACCGAAACTTTACGTTAATTATTTTAATCAGTGTTCAATATTAATTAATATTAAGTATTCCAAGTATATTAAAATTAATTTACAAATCTATTATGATAAATGTCAATGTTGAGGTTGCATGTTGTTCTCCTTTTAATTAATTATTTTATTTTCCGTTATTAATTATGTTTTATTTTGTTCTAGGTTTATTTTTAAATAGGTAATTTTACAGTGAGTCAGATTTATAATTTTTACCCAGTAGAAGCTAGCGAAATTGTAGCTAGTGAAAATAAGTTTGAGTCCCTAGTTTGCGTTAGTTATTTGGCGTTCTGGATTATCACATTTTTAAGTGAGTGAGTTATTAATTTCAGGATGAATCGAAATGCTCTGCGTGATCCTAATATAAACGTAGTTTAATACACAATAATAATTACTTTATCTCATAATAATTGTCTGTTTTCATTGCTGTCCTGATAACAGAAGGAAGAGGTACGTTTTTCTAAAGCACAATAATCATTCTAATGAGTTTTTACATAATTTGATAACACCTAAAAAGTCTTTTGTATTGCTGTGAGTGTGCTATACAGTAGTATACAGCACTATTTTTTATGAAGGCATCGCTGTGTTCGGAGATGGCGTCTGAGCTGCGGTCAGCGCTGAAGTGTCCGGGCGGCGGCGCCGGCGGTGGTGGCGGCGGGCCGGGCGGCGCACGCGACGGTGCCGGCTCGCCCTACCTGCACTACGGGTTCAGCACCAAGAGCCAGCTGCACTAGCGGCCGGAGCCCGCCGCCTCGCCACCCAGCGACGTGTAGGCCGCGCGGCGGACGCTCCAATAACCCCTCGCTGCTCCCGACTGGCCAAACACCAGTGACACCGCTCGCTGTGAATGTTCAAACTAGCTGAAGGTTTGTTTGACTCCAAGTAGCGTAGATGTTTACGATATATTATTGTAAATAAATTCATATCTTATTTGTATAGAAATAAGTGCTGTATAACGTAAGCGACCCGATGTTACGGAATTTGATATAACTATTTAAAAGAGTTCTTAATTTGATTATGAACCTTGATTTCTAGTCCCTTTGCCAAAAACAAATGCCAAATTTTGACTAATAACTAGAAAATATATTTGGCGCGTCTAAATTATTTTATAATCCATGTTTTTTTTATTCTTGTATAAATATCGATTGGTGATATACATTACGAAATTAGTAGATAATTATGTCAATGTTTTATATCTAAATAAATCGATTAGAATAAATTGAAATTCCATTACAATAGAATAAGAGGATGTTAATATTTCTAGTTAAAATTAATCTGTAAATAAATCGATACAGTGGTACTGCCAAATTAGAGTTAATAATTAGGAAAAAAATTCAAAGGATCAATATGTTTATTCAATTGTTTTCTCGCTATAACAGTGGATCAAATGTAAACTGAATTTGTGAAAACATAAAAATGATAATTAATTATGGTATACGTTGGAGGTTATTGGATGTAAACTTAGTGTGAATTAAACTTCGATCAATCACACCCTAACAATCTTAGATACTTACGTCTCAGTATGTAATTCCTTGTTTAATGATCGAAAGCGTTTTAACACGGCTCTATCAATGTGCCAAATACAATTCACTGTCTATACATTTTGTAAGTTTACATTGCCAACTTTAAATAAATAAAATTGTTTTATTAACATCCATGTTGTTATTAATCCATGCATCGTCACTGTGTATAGTGATGCCCGTTGATGGGGTAGTAGATAAATTACACTCTACAAAACAATAGTCGTTGATCAAAAATATGGAATATTTAAATCCGTTTACACTTTATTAAAGTTATGCAACTTTTACATTTCAATTCACCCGTGGATAAAACATCTTCAAACAGTGATAAAAACACTGTTGATAAAATAAACTTCTCCTTTAAATTGAAGTTTTACAATCGGCGCGGCGCTAAGTCAGCCGGCTCTGGCGTGCCTTACTTTAATGACAGTACTTTTCCCCTAATTGATGGAGCGTTTGTCGTAGTGGCTGAGCGATCAGCCTCTGCACCACGGCTTATGGATTCGATCTCCGTACAGGACAAATATTTGTAATGTGTATAACAAGTTGTAATCTAACGTGCGGATCGAGAAACAAAATGTATGGGAATGACATAAACTTTCGACAAATCTGACGTTTACAAGTGTCATTCCCATACATTTTCATCGGTCCGAACGTCAGAGACGTAGAGAGACGATAAAAAATTCCCATAAGCTTCCCCTGAGCATCAATTCAAGTGAGTATACCATAATAAAGGTAAGTACCGACCTATCGTCTTCATATGTTTATTATGAAAACAAGATAATGCATGATTCAGGTGTAGAACATAAAACTAGGAGTAAAATAAATATGCGGCAGGTAAATGAGCCAGACTTAGTTCACGAACATTTTACAACTTTTATACGAGCTATGCCAAGTAACGTTCTCCGTCCGAGCCTCCGGTTGTAAACCAGAACACCTATCAAATATTGCTTTGTCACCGGCATAAAGTGTTTTTTATATTTTATTACACACAAAAATATTATTGTATTTCCTATTGCAGAACATACCATATTTCTACGACAGTCGTAAATTTCCCTTAATATTATTTTTATAGATGTTTGATCCGCCTAAAAGACACATTCGGTACTATTTTCTGTCATATATTATGTGAATATTACGTACGGTCTAGATACAGATATATCTAAAAAGACTTAACCATAAAAACATAAATTATACACTAAGATTTAATAGTCTTTACTTCATTAAAATAAAAGAAATACGCGCTACATAATATAATTTAGCATTTTCATATGCTAACCCACTTCAGAGCCCACACATAAAAGGAGAATATAAATGTGAATGAAGACTATAATAGGTTATAAAGACCTTCGGACTTGTCCGAAGTCCAATATCATTGCGGGTATTTTGCTAACTAATTAGGAACCAAACTTGCTAAAAGAACCCTAGTTCTCTCAATAAAATGTCTGACAACTTAGTTAGGTACTTGCTAACAAAAGACTAACTTGAAATGCTTGTAAAAAGAATAAGGCAAAAACTTACATTGAATACCTATACTTTTTTTCGCAAGTTTGCAAAAACCATTTCTTTCTTATATAAAAGGCCATTTATTTTGGCATACGGCAAAGTGAATGCTATTTTTTACAGCTTGTGACGGTTCTTAAAAACATTATATCTAGGTAAAGTACTTATTACCTTGCCATACCTTTGTAGGTATATGGGCATTTCTTACCCCAAAACGACAATGAAGAAATTGGGTAAGTACTAAGTAGGTACCTACGTGTATGATCTTTTGCGCCTTTGACGTTCAATATGTTAAGTTACTCTAATAGCCCTTGGCCGAACTTAAAAATTATTTGCATACATATACTTATAACTTCTTAAATCTTCATAGGGTTAACCACATTCGAGATCTTGGGGTCGAATTGGACTCGAAATTGCACTTTGACCTTCATATTGAAAATATTATTAATAAGGCGTATCGTATGTTTGGTTTAGTCATGAGATCCACAAATGATTTTAAACGACCAGCTACTTTTCTATTTCTATACAAAGCCTTAGTCCGCTCACAGCTGGAATTTGCGGTCCCGATTTGGAGTCCCATCTTTGATGTTTACATAAAGAGACTAGAAATGGTCCAAAAAAAATTTATTCGTGCCATGCACTACAGATGCACTAGGTCAAGAATACCATACATACAGCTATTGAAGCGTTATAAACTACAGAGTTTGGAGTCTAGACGCAATTTACTGATGGCCATGATGCTTCATGGTCTTTGTAATAACAGGTTCGATTGCACTGACATTACTAATAACTTATGCTACATTGTACCTAGAACTGCGATGCGACGAGGGGCGCGCGTGCCCCGGTTGTTCTACACTGCAAAGTGCAGAACTCACGCTGGTGCGCGGGCGCCTCTCCGACGCCTCGTAGACATGTATAACACACACCTTATCGACCTTGATATCTTTGCACATTCACAATTGAAGTTTAAAAGAATGGCTATTGAAATTTTAACATGACTAGGTTCTATCTATCATCTACTCGTGAATAAACTGGTGAGCTCCCAACTGCTATATTAACGCATGATTTTTACAGCTTCGTTTTATTCATTGTATATTTCGCGGACATTGGTGTGGGTTACACATTTACCTTAGTTTTTAGAATTGATATGTCATACCTCAATTACAATGTGTAACTGTTTTATGTCCCAATAAAGTAAAAATAAAAAAATAAAAATAACTTACCTTATATTATAGAAAAAATATAGAAGACAAGTTTCACTCTGACGTTCGAATCGAATCGAACTAAAGAAATGACATATAAGTACTTTTTACAAATTGACCCTGTCAATGTCATTTTCAGATTTTGTGTCTATTCAAATTCAAGTTCTATTCGGACAACAAAAAATCCATCGTGATATGTAATTCTTAATAATAAGTGATGAAGATGACCAAGAGGTTCAGTATCTTATTTGGTCATAATTCCTACAATAGTAATACCAGATTTTTATTTTAAAAAGAATAAATGTATCTAAACTAAATAAATAATTAATACAATGTCACCATTTTTCAAACCCTACCACAGAATTTCATAACAAGTAACCCTTTTAACACTTACCCTTAAATCAAACCCTACACCGATTAGCACCCGCCTTGCGACCTATATATCAACAAGACAGTCTTAAGAGACTTATTACTGTAAAAGCAATGATTTATAACGTCGTATATCAGACTAAGACTTTTTATATCAAGAATAAAAGTTATATTACTGTGATCACGTTTTGTGGTAAGAGGGAAAAAATGTTTTACAGTCTCACTTAAATTTGTTATAGCAAAAATCTCGCTGAGTTTTGTGAAAATAGTATTTAAGTAACTGCTGAGTAACGTACTTCAGTATTTACACATTTTCGTAATGTTGGTTGATTCCTGAAGCAATTTTTTGTCTAAATAAAGTTCAATTAAATAGTGCTGATAGAAAGCTATTCCATTATTTTAGTGCTAAAGTTTGCTCCTAGTTTTTCGAAAAAATACAGTAACGGAACGGAGTGCTATTATAAAAATGGAAATTAATGGTTATGCGCGGGTAGCTAATTTTTTCATTCTGAAATAATCAAAGTGTTATTTTATCCTCATTTTGTACTTTAAAAAGTTCAAATAAAGATTGATACTTCAGTATTTTGATTAATGTGGACAAAGCAAAAGAGGTATGCAAGAATTGTTGCAAATGGTGTTCTGTAGTTTCTGGAAATGAGAAAAGGCGCGAGTTATATATTAGTATTTAGTCATCATATAAATGTTATTTACTTACATGACTTATCAATCACTAAACGTTTATTTTTACCGAATTACAAAAACAAAGCAAATCATTTCAGATGACCTAATTATGAAAGTAAAAATATGATACACCTATCTACGGACATCACATACTTACTACCTTGTCCGTTAACTTAACTGTTTGAAATATGATTAATTATAGCAACAACCCACTCCATATTTTGTTCTAATAACCCGTCTTATGTCAATATTTTACTTTAGTTTACAAAAAACCTGTCATGGCCAATATTAATTTAGTCCCGCAGTAGACGTTTTGTACAACACATGGGTACATTAACAGGGTCCCTGGGGGAATGTGACAATCCGACGTTAATTAGCCAAAACAAAATGGCGCGAGGTTGCGCGGGCGAGGCGTGCAAGCCTCGGATAACTTGTGTGTTTACGTTGTTTGCCCTTTGTAACGAACGGCCCACACTGTCTAAGTGTTAACACTATGTCAGTTATATTAACATTTTGTATTCGTGCTGTGGGCTCGAAATAAATATGGGCCGGAATTAAGACAAAATATTAGGTACTTACTATACAAATATTTAATTTGTCGTTCTAACTCATTACGCTGATGTAAAGAACTTGCTAATTAAAATATCCACAGGTGATGTAATATTCATTTCAAATAAATCCTATTCTCACTTTTGATAAAACCTCAATACAAAACGGGTCTTTAGGAAAAACAAGGAAAGTTCTATCTAATTCATCTCCAATCGCCTTTTATCTCAAAAGCACTCGCGCGATGAAATGTAAAATACTAGGTGTAAAACTCACACGCTCTCCAAATCACAATTTCCAACGATAACCCATTGAATACGGGTTTTCCGGTTTCCGTTTAGACGGTTACGGGAAAAGGGGTTTTTGGGACGGAACCCGCGCACTGATAATAACGCCAGTGTTCACGCTTCGTAGCACCTGCTACGAGTGCTACGCAATTTATATTTTTATATGTTATACCAAATGGGGATGTTTTATGTAGAATGTATTATTTACAGAATTGCTCTCTTTCTACGAAATACCTACCGTATTTTATATTACCTACTCTGGTGAAAGCGCTGCAGTTGAGCGTGATATATTGTGGATTCTATTTCTAGGTCGAGCAGTATCTTCTTATTTGTACTAATATTAGAAAGAGGAAAGACTTGATTTGTTTGTTTGAATTGAATAGGCTCCGAAACTAATGGATCGATTTGAAAAATTCTTTCACCTTTAGATTTTATATAGGCTATAATTTATAGAACCACGTGGGCGAAGCCACCAGGGGAAAGCTAGTTACTGAATTTTCCATGAAATTCTCAAAACATAGGCATGGTGTAGACTGGGTATAATCAATATTTTGTCTCTTTCTGTTTCTGTCACTTTAAAATAATTTGACAATGACAAACTGCTCTTAGTAAGCTTGTGCCAATTTTTTGCTCCAGTATAATACTGGTGTACTTAGGGGAATAAGTGCGTGATGGTTTGTTATGCACGCCTTAAAACTCTGGTTACGTAATCATTATGACTCACTATAAAATACTAATTTAGTAAGTGGAATGTAAATACAAGCCCTGCGGGTTGTAGGTTGTATTATAGCTGATAATTTAATGTGAAACAATATTTGAATAATTATATGTTCTAGAAACTTATTATTTCACAAGATAAGCCCAAACAATCAGTAATTACCATACAAAACAATGTAGCATCTTGTTAGCTAAGTAAATTGAAAGTAGGTACCCACTTAAGTACCATACGAGTACAATCACGTACGGAAGTGAAAAGCTGTGGGTTGTGGCCTAAGGGCCCTTGTTCTTGCCAGAAGACAAAACAAACTTGATGTTGTACCGAAACGTGATCAAGCGAGGCTAAATTGCGTCGATATCTCTCCAAATTTTCGAGGCTCGTTGAACCATCGTAAATTTAATGTACGCGCACAAACATCCGCTGGTAACGCACGTCTTACGTAAATTCTGGACGCACTGACGTATATACAAAACACAATGGACTGATTCTTTGCTATTGGCTAGTGTAATATGATACTTTACCTACCTAATTATAACCAGATTAATTTTAGAAAAGTGAACATACGTTATTTACTACGGTTAAGGTTTACCAATTACAGTAACTAGCAAAGTAAATTTATTAAAATCTACAAAACAAAGTAAAGTAAATAAAAGAAGGTAAGAAACACATTTTTATTTTCATTTAATTTTTTTCACTTTTCGTTCTTCTTTTCATACTATGAAAAGAGGAACTAAACCTTTACCTTTAACTTTTTTTCTCCATTATACTATTCATTTTATGGACCTATTTGCATGCATTGCTAACTTTTTTACAAGCATTTATTAAGTCGATCTTAATCACAAATCTTTAAATAAATACCTACAGAAGATATACCGTATTTTAATTACGATTATCATTTTATACCCAACCCAGACAGATGTAGATAGACAATACAGATAACAAAACATCCAGAATTTTTATTTACAAAACATGTCACAGATCTACGTTCAAATTAACCTTGAATGTGAATCTGAAAGCAGAAAACCAACATGAATGGGCAAAAATGAAAGATTTAAATTCTATTCTCAATGCATAGTATAACATTGTGTTTACACGAGCGGCGGGTAATACCCTAGCATTTAGCATAAATTAATGACCGTTGTGCATCATGGATTAAAACAAAATGGAGTGTTAGGTCTGCGGCGACGGCAACGTCAGCACAGCGCACTGCTTTGGGTGTGTCGTGCTTATTATTTGTCGACCATTACAGGAATAGAAAATCTATTGTTGTCGGTAGCCGGGGTTTAATGCTTACTTATGATTTACTATTACACTATTAGACGCTATTTATACCATAATGATCAGACAGATGATATTTTCTAACTATACACATTTAACACTCATATTATCTCCTCATACAAAACATGCCTTTACACCGAACATACAAATAAGCACTCCATTCCTACTAAATACTCCATGCCACCGTGTAATCACATTACCCATTGGGTCAGTCAACAGCAAAAAGTGTTGCCACAAGACTTTCGCTTTAATTAAACTACCGCTTGATGAAGGTCTACTGAAACAAACCATTTTAATGATGCACGGAGGATTCAAAGAATTTGTAATGCTGGTCCTAATCTGAAGGCTATTTCGCTACAGCCGTATTCATTATCATGTTGTATGCAATTCGTAGACTATAATCAATAATAAAGATTTATTAACCTCATAAAAAATAAAAACTGCCTCATTTGTTTAGCGGTGGCCAAACTGGTGGGCTTGTAGGAAGTCCTAACTCTCAATTCGAACTAAGTTTTCAGACAGATATTGTCAACATGGTCACAAAAACAAAGTAAAACCAACTCTCAAAATCCAATAAACAATGATCCTATTCCAGTCCAATGCTAGATTTTTTCAAGGACACATAATTATATACCTACTATCCCATTTTAGATATATATTTATAATATAGAACTCGCTGTGTCCAACAACATTACATTTTAGTACCACGTGGTTCTTAGTAGGGATACGAACAAAATGATTCTATAACAACAAAACAGAGGACGTCCCTATGGCATGTAGAATGTTGCTTTGTTATATATAATATATGCGATCGAAATCCTCCATTATACCGGTGTGCTGCCCACAAACTGGTATCCCTGAAAGGTACTTTATATGCAAATCACCACGAAGTTCCGACCGTGCAGGCTGCACCCCGCTTATAATACGTAAACAAATATCACAACATGAGATTTTACTCCAAGATCTAAAGTTGTCATTGATCTTCTCTTCTCAATAATCAGGTTACCTTTACTAGTTGAAGAAGTAAACCTTCCCTTAAATCTTCAAAAGAAAACTGTGACCGACTAGAGTCTAAACCGACCGAAATTTTAAATATAAAAAAAAATACACACTTTTATTTTATAACCAAAGCATCCGCTAACAAAAATGCTTTTGGAAAATCTTACGGGTATTAAGAAACGGAAACACATTTTTTTTTCTTTCTTCTTGCACATGCAGTCCACAATTTACTTTGGGTAGCATTATATTATGTCTTTTTCTTCCATAGATACATCTCCATCAGCCGTTATTTCTTCGATTATTATCTCCTTTCCTAATTTCATGTTTGAAACCTTCCTGGTAACTTAGGTACTCTTCACTCCTACGCATCACATTAGGACATTATTGCGCAACTTTTCAGTTAATGGTGACATCAACATGATCATAACGTAAAATTTTTTTGAATTATCTCATAAAGACGCACATCAAAAGATTCACGCGACGTATCCCACGAAACTTACATCTAAATATAAATTCCAAGAATTACGATAAACATTTATTTAATAACATAATCATAATCATTATATAAGTTGAACAAAATTTCCATAAAATGAGACAATTTCCATATTGTCTTCAAGATTTTCCACGTTTACAAAAGTGAGAGATATCGATCGCAAGAATCGCAAGCGTGACAAGCCTAAGGTTGAAATAAATTGGGAAAGTTGGAAAAGGAAATTAAGAAAAATAAAGGCTGAACTGTGCTTGTCGATACATTTCTTAAGATACTTCTACTTATCTTCTTCTTTTCGTGTCAATATAATCAGCGAACTCAAATTTTCCCTGATCAATATGCATTGGTCTTGATGTACCGTCAACCACGTAAATTCGGGTGCAGATTGATGTATCAAAACATAAGTAGGAGGCTCTGTCTGTAACTACTTACATTTTAGTTGAGGGGAGTAAATAATAATCCGTTTAGGCAGATTATTTATATTTTACTCAAATGTAATTACATTCACACTCATTCCAAAGGAGCTAAGTCTAAGCTACCATTGTAGAAATGTTTTCTAATAAGCCAACTTATCTAAATGTAATGTAAACTTTATCTAAGTATACGTAGCTTTCGACACTGAAAAGAATAACAGTAAAGATTTCTGTAAAAATCAACGTTTCCACCGAGTTTTCTTCCAGGGCCGTGATCATATCCTTATCGAGAACTCATTCATTCACATCAAGAAAATGGATTGGATAGTAACCACTATCATTGTCGCCTTCATAAGGCCAGAGGAAAATATCTCTTCTTTCTGGGGAAACAGAAATTTTCTTCAGAATATCTATTAGCTGAAAAGGCGGACAATTTTACGAATTTTGAAGGATTAAGTATACAAGACTGAATGAATTATAGTAACTTTAAGAAAGCTCATAAAATAATTGTCATCTTCTTCAAACTCGATAAGTTATTCGTTCATTTTGTTTGAAATAAGAATGATTATCTTACATACCATCACGAACATATCCTTGAAAGGTCAGATTAGTGTACATTTGCGGGATACATACGGGATACAATTTTAATTATATTGTTCAGGTAATTTTATCACATCCACAAATGTATAACATGTAACTTAACTCTTAATGAATTCAACATTTTATCTAGACAGCAAATGGAGTCTAAATCGTGCTTACATAAGTGATTCTAATTGTGTCATTAGGTGCCGTCTCTGACTACGAGAGCGACCGTGTCAAACAGTTTGGCGACTAATTGCCGACCACATCGTTATCAAACGACCTGAACAAAATACCTTGTATGTACATACCAAATAGGTATGCAAATTAAACCAAGCACATCTGAAATAATTAATACCTATGTAGATATAGTTTCTCGGTAAGTAGTATATTATTAGTTATATTTAATTTACTTCCATGTATTCTGCACATTTTTCTTCACAAAATCACTAAGTTTTCTTCATTGTTTCAAAAAGAGCACCTTAGTAGATATTTTATTAATGATAAATTTGAATGAAATTGAACCCCTGACGCGGCTTGTCACTCGTGCACCTCTGTAGTGATTCGAAAGTATGTCAGGCAGGACGACTCACCCCTAGGGATGTAATCGCAGAGCACTGAAAATACCAGACAAGTTTGTAAGATTTGACGAGCCGCCGCGCCGGGATCCGAGTGAGATTGACGACACACAGAATACGCCCCGGGGAAGGCATTCTACTCACAAAGAAGTTTAGACATGAGATATCGGAGCTGAGATATCGTTATTGAGCAATAACTTTCACATACCTCTACATATATATATAATACCGCTCGTTCCGCACACAAAACCGTGCAGTCGCTCGGATGTTTTTCATTTAACTAAAAGATACTACAAACAAAAAAAGGACTCGCGCTAAAATGTCTGCCGGTGCTGCTGTGATCCGGTTAAAAGATCCGCTGTTTACAAATGGTTGTTTGGATACACCCAGGGGAGTTGTTTTTAGAGTTAAATTGAGCTCAGCTTAAAATAATTACGGAATTTTTCCTAAGAAAACATTGCAAAACGGTTTTAAGGAATTCAGTGTTACACAAATTTGTCGCTTCAAGTTCAGACTGTGCTAACACTGATAAAGTGTTAGTTTAAAACTTTAGTACTTAACTCGAGACAATTATGTAAAATGAGCAGGACAAAATACATAGGATGACAGAATACAAGTAGTGAAGAAAGCAAGTTTAACGCAAACGCAATCACAATGACAATCAATTACATAATAAAAAATACTTCTTATTTTATTTACTGGTTTATCTCACGTTTACGTGTAAGTACCTTTCACACAGTTGAAAGACGCCGTAAAACATCTTCAAAGCAACTTATTGGAGTATAAACATATTCCCCTTCCCTCTTCCATGTAAATTTTCTGTTAGCGAGTGTCAGAGAGCAAAGCGTGTGTTATTTAGCCGTCACAACATCGATGACGCGAGGACATGGAGCGTAACATATACATAATTTATCAAAGGAAAGGTTGTAGGTGTCATATTGGCTATACAGGACGCAAGGTCTTACTAACTGCAGACTACGCCGCAAAGAAAGCGGAGCGAGGGCGGTGAGCGTTTAAACGCTAACGACACAAGACGATGCAAGAATTCCTAAGGGACATGAAGGCGTAGCTATTGCCACCCGGTGACCACGCTTTCTATGTGTCGTCATCGATTCCTATAACAAACACAGTGGCATTAAGTCGCACTCTCGACAGTGCCGCCCCGCTGCTTTTATAGCAAAACCTTTATAGTTTGTAAGACGCTGAACTGGGGGTCTACTCCCTATCTCCGACAACGAAGTAACGGGCCCGTCCGAAACTAGCCCAGACATAACGATCCCTAAAAATAAGTGTCAGTTTCAATTTTTTGAATGGGTACTAACACATCGGGAGTAGGTACAACTATCAAATTGTGTAGTCATTAATTTTTTGTTCGGGTCCGAACTAATCGTAGACGAATAACGTAGGTGATACGGAGTAGGAAACGCCTGTAACGAAGGCCGAAACTACGGACTTCGTGTTTAGGTAGTAGACCCCCTGAACCGCGCTTCACACAATTAATGTGGACGGGACGGGTCGTTAGCATCCCCACCGCAACCTATTAGCTTGGCACACTAATTATTAAGAACGAGTATTTACACGTATGTATGCGTAGCTAAGAGGCAGCTCCATAGCAACTGGGTAATATTGACGCATCTCATTATGCTGTTAAGTATTCATGAAGTACCATAATGTGGGGTGGCAACTTGTCGAAGATAGTTTACATCTAACTTAGTTGTTGGAAGGAAATTTCGTATTTTTCTACCTAGAAGATTAGTCCCTCACTATTACTGCCAAAACACTGTTATCTTTACTTAGTGAAAATTATGAAAAAACTTACTTAAAACTTACTTACTAAGAGAGAAAGGTCCAACAAAGATTTTACATTCATTCATGATTATAATATAATACTAAGTAGAGATTTAGTTAATAAATAATTACCAAAGCTGCACATTCGGTTATACACGGCAAAAATATTTTAAAATACATAGGACCTTATTTTATGAATGGCGCATATAAAATATCTTTATGGGCCGCTTAAAATAATTAAAGTGGATATTTAAACCATACGACCCAAATAAATTTCCCCAAATTAAACAGATATATAATACAGGTATATTCATACCATTATTTTACGCGCTGTGTCCTTCAATTAATTTTTTTGTGTTTAGTAATTTTATAATCCATTTATTTAAAATATAACATTAATTTAATAAATACCTATAGTATGTTTCGTATAAAAATAGACGGTTTAACAATTTGTAGGTATGTATATTATGAAAGGAAAAGGTGACTGATCTGACTGACTGACTGATCCATCAACGGCGTGGAATTTGGCACACAGATAGTTCAGTATAGTACCTATTAGTATTATGACGTAGTTATCCGCTAAGAAAAGTTTTCCAGGAAATTCCCACGGATTGGGAAATACGAGATCGACACGAGTAACACCACGGGACAAAGCAAGTAAAACAGAAGTAAGTATTAATTATTTTATTATAGTGTCATTACAATTAATTTAGGTTATACATACAATAATAAAATACCACATTACTGTTGAGTTACTTCAATAAAATTACAAATATCAGTTTCATCAATGAAAATACCTTTTTCACGCTTCGCTACGACAGCAGCGCTTATTTGAACATTCATCTTATTCGAATAATTCGAGTTCTCTCAATAGAGACCGACTTTCGAATTCATAAATTCGATGTCCGCTCCAATCCCTGATATTATGTAACCAGGACACTTCTTACCCGCAAAGGCTCGTTGTGAGGTAAATGCCTCTCAACTTGGGCCATCATTACGATTTGATGTATAACACGACCCAAATACCTACGTATATACACGTAGAATGTTATTTGCAATAAATTAACGTTACCTCATTTGAGCAAACACGACTGTTTTTTTTTTTTGCTGAATCAACCCGCGAATATTCGTGTTCTATCTCAGTTCTATCAACGTCAATACATAGGGGCTTATGTACCTACGTTCGTCAAAAATACACAAACGTCATTTGGATTTTTGCGTTGTAAACATTTATGGGAATGTTTTTGTATTTCTACGTATTTTGTTTGTGTTTACCAAACATGGTGAAATACTATATAGATACTGTTATCAATTCGTATTTCAGTCATACCTACATTGTCTGATGTCTCTTGTACAAACATAGATTTATCATCTATCATTCCCCGAAGGGTTCTCCGGTATGTTAAGGTTCCATGTAATAGGAGGCGAGTCTATTGCCATTAACCGGGCACAATACCAGACTCCGAGCTGCTACTGGGAATTTCATAGAAAACCCAACAACACTTTGCTCGACCTGGGATTTAAACCCAGGACCTCTAGCCTAGCAGTCACGTTTGGGACCACTAGACCAACGAAGCAGTTACCAATTTCTTAATTTAAATTATTTAACCTCATTGAACATGTAGACCAGTGTCTAGTATCCATAGTTACAGCTTTGCTTAGTTTGGGACTAGATGGTGCTGTGTAAAAATGTCCCAAGATATTTATTTATTTAAAATAAGTATGTAAAAAGCGCAAGATCAACTTTTTGGAACCGTGCGACTAGTTTGATTTTTCGAAAGTACCAATTGATAATAAGGTACTTAATTGTAACAAAACATTTGACTTTGACTTCGACCTAAAAGGTCAAAGTTTTTTTACTGTTACATTTTAAAATGAATAATGCAATGCCAGTAATGGTAAAATAGAATACAAGAAAAACGTGTCATGTCTACTTAACTTCTATTTCACGGAAATCGCAAGCCAATAGGAATACAGGCGAAATCCATTTCCGGCTTTTGAAAACCCATACGATAGGTCTCTATATCGGCCAGCCGTCGGAAAAATCCCAATGTTTTGTGTCTCAGGTGTCATAAGGACAGATTGCTGTATCGGATGCAAAACTGTAAAAACACTTGACCCGTGTGATAGTTTTGTAGTAAATGCAATAAAAGAAACAAAAACAATTGAATGTTTAGGGCCTGTTTAACCACCTCTGGATAGCCGTTAACCGCAGGATAAATTCAAAATTGGAATAAAATTTGTATGAAATTGGAATAAAATCTGACAATAATTATTCCCGTTAAATGAATTACTTAACTAAAAACTAGGGTTTCTGATTTCTCGACCTTTTTTATTTCCCGAGGCACGAGAATTCTCGACAAGGATTTCTCGAGTTTCTCGAGTCTCTCGAGAAATTTTGTATTTTATTATAAAACACGATGTTATTTTAAAATATTTACTTTAATACAAATTAGACTGATAGATGAGATCAATTAAATGAAATGGTAAGTTTTTGGTTACTATAATTAGCACTTATTAATTAACAAGTAGTCACCTAACATAAATTATACAAATTATAACCATCTGGTCGATATTCTCGTAAAAAGTAGTAGTAGTAGTAAGTAGGGTGTTACTTAAATTTTTCGTAATTATTAGGTCCCTACCAGTTCCCAAATGTGCAAATAGTCTTATACGAACAAAAAAAATTAGTAAAATTATTTTAACAAAATTTATATCATTAGATAACTAAGAATAAAAACATATAACATTGCATTAAACTTTCATTTAATTTTAGTTCTCGCTTGTCAGTTACATTTTTCGTCGGTTTTTATTTCATGTCAAGAAGTTATTTATTTTCTATTTTTGTAGCTAATATCTAAGTTGTTGCTTAGTTCTCATAAAGTTAAATAAAATAAACCCAAACACGAGATAGTCGCTGTAAACCGTTGAGAGTTTCCTTCGACTGTCTTCCTAGGATCATCAAAACTATATATAAGTATGTGCCAAGTTTCAGTACAATCGATTCACATGTGAAAATTCAGTAGATAAAAATCAATCATACCCTATTTTTCTACCATCAGGGATAACTTTAGATGGGACCACCACTTTGGAATTTTTTGGTATAATTTTTGAAATCGGTCCACATTTGACTGATATATCGGGGAATATAATTACGTAAAAAACTATATATAAACCTCCGAAATGTTAACCTTTGATTTTTCATCGGTTAATTAAACTAAATATTTTCCTCCCAACGACTCGGGAATTCCCGAGTCGCTAAGATTTTTTTCCCGTCTCGACTAAAGACAAATTTCTCGAGATTTCCCGACTCGAGAATTCTCGAGCAGAAACCCTACTAAAAACTCACGGGTGGTGAAATACCTAGGCCCTTAGGCTGATATTCAGAGACTTAAGTAAGCATGAACTTAGGCTTCTGTATGTCAAATAAAATTGTCATACAAATTTGACATACGGAAGCGTTACTTTACGCTTGGCGTCGTCTCTGAATATTAGCCTTCAGATGCGACGCTAAGCGTAAAGTAAGAGTAAGTTTACGTTTAGCGCTTAGCCAGATTCTATTAATATTTATAAAAGCTTAGTTAACACACTGCTCCAGCAAGGATATTAAAATATGCAAACGTATCACACTGATATACTTGCGCTAGCTTTTATTTTATTATTATATTCATGCTCCAGAGAAGCAATTAAACTCTGTGTCCTCGCAAATTCAATTTCACAGAGCGTACCCTGTCCTTATGACAGATTTTTCAAAAAGTTGGCCCTATTCGTAATAATAATATGATATCAGCAAGGTTGGCGGAAGAGATAGCGCATGTCATCGCCTAATATCGTTTAATAGAATAATAATATTAACCACTGCGGTCGCTTTTAAAAAAATAGGGTTTCGACGCGTTAAAAATAAATACTAGGAGCAATTACTCACCAGTGGACTAAAAACTCATGCAATTTTACATACTTCTTCATCTACCATAATTATCTGTATTACAACAACTATTGACTGAAATTCAGACAAATTAATTAATAGCACTATGGTATAAACATCTCAAGTCAACACATAAAAGATAGCCTCAAAACCCTGAGTGAATTAGTTTGAGAAGTAATTCGTGTCGAAACACACCTACAAGAACAAATGAAAGGATAAACGTTGAAACCGCAGCTACCAAACCTAACATCAATGGGGAAGTTCGACCAGCGATAAAGACCTCTCCAGCTTTTAGCACTACAACCAACAAACCAAGAAAACAAACAACCTTAGTAGGTCAGGAGCGGCTGGTGTTAATCGCGCGGGTAGTACGCTTCTGTTCGCTACTAATCAGGATATTTGGTGGCAGGATGTTGTTTATCCGGTGGCGAAGACAGAATCAATCCATTCATCACATTTTGGCTTCGGAGATTAACGCTCATGAGAAACCCTTTAGGGACTTCGTTAATCATTACTTATTTGCTGTGCCTTTATGTGTTTTGGTCTATTGATTCCGTACGTATTATCCATCTGCAGGGCATAAAAAGCTGCATAGCTATAATGATTCACAGTATAAAATTATCAAAGAGGCGCTGTTTATTCTAAATATGGTATCTATGGTAAAAGGGGCTATTTACCGCAACTCAACGCGTATTTTGCGTGTAGGTTTTTGTAAATATGATTTCGTAGGAAGTATTTCTTTCTGTTGTGATAATCCCTTTTTCTCGATAAATACAAATTTAATTCCGTTAACGGCATTGGTCTCTTCCATAACCCGGCCACGTTTCCCGATTTCCAGCATTAGGATAAATCAAAATAAATGCAGCAATATTTTCAAATAGGTGCTATGTAGGTTAGACTAGTGCTATCAAAATATAAACGTGAACAATAACTTAGGATTTTTGTTACGCTGTTTACAAATAAATTTCATAAACTGGGTTGATATTACATCAACATTTCCATCACCATTGGTTTCCCGTAAACCTTTTTTGGGTACCGTACCGCTCCCCTATAATAATACATTACTCAGATTGACACCTGCTACAGAACAATTTTTGCATACGGAGACCTCAGGGTAGTATTATTATTCCTCTAAATTACACTGCCGCGCCATTACCGTAAAAGAAAAGATAAAATATGCCATATATAATACGATATGGTTTTCTTCGTTCCAACCATAAAGGTCAAAGTACCAGATTATGAAAAGAAATCATTTTTATTTGATAACAGTTTAGTGTGATCTGTTTACCTTTTTGTTCTTATACTATCTATTAGGTACACAATATGAGCAAATAGTTTTTTATATATTTTTGTGAAAGACAGCTAGATGTGGAACAGACATTCGACATTATATTACAGAGATCTAAGTAGTTTAGACTGCTCTAAACCGAACCAAACCAGAGTATGCAGATTCGAGTCTCCTAAACCATAGTAGCAATGTTTAACTTTTTTTATTTTATTACTATAACTTTAAAATTACTAAAAGGGTACTTAGTTAGACAGTAGCTTGATAGCCGGCGGTAACTAGGCAATTTTGGTAACTGTCTTGTTTTTAAGGTGATCCAGAAATCTAGACAGTAATTGCAGCACTGAACACTTATTAGGTACGGGTTAGTACGTATTTATAAAACTAGCGACCCGCGACGTCGCGGTCGCTCACATTCGTTTACAGTAAATCAAAAAGGCAAATACCTTGAATGTGTCCTAACAATTAGAAACAGAATAATATAAAACAAACAAATCGATGGAGCCATTCTCAAATTATGATATTTCTTAATATACTGCATATTGATTTTGTTTAGGTACAAATAACTGTCATTATATAGACGAACTTACCATACTTCAATGTGAAGATAAATGGTCCGTGAAATCGCAATTTGTATGTATGTACTGAATAAGAAACAAATATTTCGCGGAACATTTAACAAGCTTTTCAAGTCAGACAAATTTCAGTTAAATAAACATAATGCGAATGGAAGGAGAAATAAATGTAGGCTTACAATCTTATGGGTGTCAGAGGAGGTATTTGAATGCAGATTTCTTAACCCTGTCGTAGTATTATGCGAAATAGCTGGCCTTAAACTAACCCTCTAAATTAATACTAAAGTTTATAATTATGTTCACTAACACAATTTAACACTATGTACCCAATTATCTTTTTGTATTTTTAGCACTTTCCATGCTGAGATGATACCAGTTATTTTAATTAAGGAAAAAATGGACTGGCGGGCAGGATTCAAACCTGCGTGTCTTGGTTAAATACACCAGACGATATGACCTCTAAATCAGCGCGAGTTCTACTTGCCAGATCGAAATCTTCCTCCCGATCTAAATTTACGTCTAGAGGTGACTAGTTAATTGGTAAGGTAGCATTGTACGCCAATCGACGTTTCCTTCATTACAATAACTATGTACCGAATTGTTATTTAATAAGTAAATAGGAAGTAGGATTACATAGTAAATATGATTTCCCTGGTTGTACTCACAGTGTCATTGCGTTTTTTTATGAAATGCTCAGTAGCATCTAAGAGTTTGGATTTGAATCCCTTTAATGACAACTAGGGCAGGGCAACGTATGCTAGGTTTGCTATTTGTGTATATAGTGTATCTTAATTTTGTGACCAAGGCATTCTTTAGTGATTACAACTCTTTAGTATTGACGAAAGTGTTAAAATATCAAACGTTTTTCAATTATAAGGGCGCACAATAAAATCGTTCACAAACATTGACGACATCGTGTAAGTGTGACGAATATTTCCTTTGACTTACGAACAAAGGATATTCTTTCATACATTTACAAAGTAGTTTGTGGAAGATGCGAACATGCTTGTTATCCCATGAGACGCCTTTGAAATGCTCTACAAACGAAAAGCGATAATACAAATACATGGCAATATACGGCATTTTTATTTCCTAAAATATTTCTGTTCGTAGTAATTGCTATAAAACAATCGTAAAACAAGGCTTTCTATATTTGTTTTATTAAGGGGAACTAGAAGGTTATATCGTGTCGACATTAGGAACATAAAAATATTTCAGCAAATTGATGCACGTACTTACTGACTACTCAATGGCGATCGTTTATGTATGTATATGATCACCCGTGAAATCTCTTACAGCCTATAGTAATACCAACAAAATCTATAAATAGTATCTACCAACAAAAGGTACCTACTAAATCTTATAGTATACAAACTTATTTCAATTTATTTGGCACAGAATATCCTTCACTTCTTTATCCATCCTAGTTAGCCGTCTGTCAGCCATTTCATCAGTCTTCCCAGCATTACTAAACTTATCGTAAATTAAAAAAAAAATTACTACCCCAATATCCCAAACGACCCATGCCCTGGGGTCTCAGAATGAGAGGGCGCAGCACTTAACTTATGTAATGTAGGTACTTTGTGCAATTTTGACAGCACATCGACTAACAACCTACGTAAACTAAACGATATTAAATTATATTACATGTGTAATTAATGTGAACCGTCGTAAACTGTCAGGTTAATGGTAAAATTTAATGCTCTATGCATTTAAATCCATTACATCAGCTAGGTAAGTGAATTAAGGTTTGATCTACGTAGGTCTACGAAAACTACCTAACAATTGTATTTTTCGCAAGTGAAAACAGTTTTTAAGTGAGCTAAAAGCAGGAATGCTACTCAAACATGAAAAGGTGGCTTCCTAAAAACCGCAAAAACTCGCCTCATTCATAAAAGTCATATTTCAACCCTACAACTGGTTGGAGCACGTATATAATGTAGGTGCTCCAGTTATGTAGGCTCGCTAGAGTTACACACGCCGCGAAATCGTTCAAAACTAGCGTAAAAATGGGCGCAGAATTCGTATCTCTGGCCGCAATCCAACCGGTCAGCACCACTCTCCCGTCAACAGCTAAATTGTTTATTCCGTTTTAGCTACTCGTACCTGTTTTAAGTGACATTTAATTAAAATGTCTCAGAAAAGAACTTGACATTTTACGTTTACAATAGTCGGAAAAAACAGTTATGTAATATTCAACATTGAAATCCGTTATTTGTTTCAAAAATAAATAAATTCAGCATGAATAAATAATTTATTCAACATCATTCACATTGTTTTAAGAGCCCGGATATTTTATCCTGTTTATTGTTCAGAAATCATTATTAAAAGTAATAATGCGCCTCGGCTTTATGCCAAAAAGTCTGTCTAGAGCACCACTTCAAAATTAATTCGTCAAAAGAGCAGTTCACGCCTAAAGTTTGGTTCGGGAACTCATTAAGAATACAACTTAGGCCGCGGTCTCATCAAGCATCTACATTTATATTCTTTGCTTCAGGAAATTCACCAAACATACCTACTAGCCGCACAGATATCGAGGCAATATAATTAAGTAAATTTAGTAGTATAGGTCGGTATTTATCTATAATGTAGTAAGTAGTAACTCTGCTGATCATACTATCTGCAAGGTTAGGCTGCACTTCTTGGGGTCGGTCTATGGATGAGTGACCATTTTTAGCACATCGAGCTTCATGCTTCGAAGAACACGTAAAATCGTGGACACCCCTAATAATCATTCAGAAGCCCATAAAGTCTGACAGCCAGTCAAGACAGTTGTGACTTTATATGCACGTCGGAATTGACGGTATAGTCCAGAAAAGGGGTTGCGGAGTGCTGATGTTAGTCGACGATGTCGACGCCAACACAGTCGAGAAAAGGCTTGGAAGACGATTAGAGTATCCACTCACGGGCTCTTATTTTTTGCCCAACAAGAATAGCTATATTTAGTCACTCACATTTATGAAGCGTTAATCGTTTGGTTAGTTACAATTACAAACGAGCGTGGTTACAGAACGACAAGGGTGCTGTAATATCTTCGACACGAATAATAAATGGACCGCGGACGCGGTTAATGGGAGGGATACACCTAAATGTCATGCCGTTAGACATACTTCCTCCACCCAAATGTGGTACACACTACTAGTAAAATATGTAACTATTTGGGTGTGGGCTGTGGTGTGCATTTATGTGTGAAATATAATTAATAATGGTAAAGGCATTCATAAATACTGCCTGTGTTCCCTGAAGGGTTAAGCAAAGCCGTACTGATGTACACCCACAGTTCGCCAGCATTTTGCTCGCCATGTAAAATACTGCTACTGCTGCTATTACTGCTGCTACAGAGAATTTCATAGAGACCCCAACAGCACTTTATTCGGGAATCGAACCTAGGACCTCGAGCGTAGTTGTCGCGACCACTAGGCTAACGAGGCAGTAAACGAATTCGAACAGCGTTATAAATTGGTTCTAAACGTAATTATGGAAATAATTACGTCAACAGTTTGAAACCTATTTGTATGCAAAACTTCATGGTAATGATATTATTGAAAATAACATTGAGATCAACGTATACTTAGACATGAGAGATTTAAAAGGGTTGTAGACCGGGCATTCAGAACTTTGATTTCTCTCTTTATCGGGCTAACGTATAAACCCGGCGAGCTGTAACGAGTAGAACCTATCTAGAATACTAATTTTGTTCGTTGTATCCGTGGTATCCGTGGTGCTTTGCCATTTTTTAATGTCTTAGTCCCACTGCGACATAATTACCAACGTCTTGACACATTAAGGCATAATTATATCCTGTATTTCAGCTACTCTGTGTTGCCACCCGACATTATCATAATGAAATATTATGTCACAAAATGTCCTAGGTTAGGCTTAAAAGCCTGGGCTTACGTTTTGTAATAAGGGTTAACGACAGAGTTTAAACAAAATCACCCTCATTAAAAAAGAGTGGTTAAGGCTAATTTAAGTTTACGTTAAGCACGGTTTTAAAATGTACCCATCACTTTAATGTTAGATTACAAAATGAGACGGGGCTTTAATAAACCCTGTATTTCTCTCTTTAAGTTTTTCAGACGGATTCAAATCTTAAGCAATATAGGAAAATTATTTATCATTTATTATTTCTATATACTAACCTACAATTACATCCGCATTCAGATGATTAATTTCAATAACCTCCGTAAATAGGCCTTTCAGTTGGGTAAAAGCTTATTTTTTACGATTCGTTTATTTTTATATCGCGCATTAAATTACCTATCCAATCCAACCGCGATTGTTTTTCTCTTCGAACGTAAAATTAAGTCAAAACGGTGAGCTTTTTTCATATTTTCATTTGTTTTCCTGTATGTAACATTTGTAGAACGTTTCTAATAGAATATTAACAAATAAAAGTTACATTGAAGTAATAATGTTTTACCTAGAAATTACTTGGGCATTATGAAGTATATGACTACCTACCGCCTAGGCTATGTTTTATCCAGTACATGTAAGAGAATTAGTAGGTATTATTCAGGCTAAATATATCTTCGTTATGTTGTATTCTATTGTTACACTGACGTCTTTTATTTCTTAGAGATCCATGTATTTTATTTCTTACCAAAAGGATGTAGCACTCAGATGTACACAATTTGTTGAATCCACGAAAATTCTTATATTTTTAGAAAGCGGGATAACCGCCTACTTTCTTAGATTAAAATATTCTGCAATTGTGTTTATTCTATAAGTATGTAGGTTTAGCTATTTGAATATGGTACAGTTCCGGAGAAATTTCCCCTTTGCTTCTAATTTTGGAGGCAGGTGAGTCGGGCTATGCGAAATGAAGGTATTAATGGAATGGTAAACGTTTTCGCCTCGAAAGGACTCTTCAACCAGCAAATGGTTGCAGTTTGCCTTCGCCTGAGATGCTTCGACTCGACAGCGCCCCCAGCTATTAATAAACTCCGCCATTAATATTTTTTTCTTATTTCCGTTGCTCCAATTCCAGTGCTTCCTGCCATCTAAACTTTTAATTATTTTTGGAATACCTTCCTCGTAATTTTCCAAGCACTTACCTACTAAACGTTTGTAACCTATTGGGTAAACATTTACTGAATTTCATTTGTGCAAATATTTAAGTTTCCAAACCAACCACTTTTCTGTGTTTCTAAGAATTGAATCACGACATCTTTCAAGATAACGATATTAAAAGAAATACTGTCCTGTCGATAAATTCTCTTTTGTATAAAAACAATACCACTATCCAGATTTAGCACACAAAATCTTATACAGCTTATTCAGAAGCAGAGGTTCCAAAACAAAATAGAATCGTTAAAAGTTTTCACGACAGAATAAAAACATATCTATTCCGGGGATGGTCGAACCCAGACAATACATTATTTGTTTAGCATCGACCGGCGGGTGTTGACTAATGTATTCGCCCGGTGACCTTATATTTAGGCGGACCTTTGTCTTCAATATGTCGCCATTTATCTTAAGGTTTGGTCGGGAACTCGGGATAGTGCTGACTGTAAAATTGATTGTTACATGCGAACTTTCGACTTTTAAATAACGGCAATATTTTTTTAAATATGTCAAGATAGCTTCTCTATTGACAAGTCCTAGAATTGTTATTCACTACACTATACTTATACTACATGTCATACTTGTTATTCACGTCTCAAGAACTACTGGTCCGCTTTGAGAAATTCTTTCAGTGTTAGATAGCCTGTTTAACGGGGAAGGCTATGCATCATCACGCTATGACTAATAAGAGCGAAGTATCAATTAAAAATGTTGCAAAAACGGGGGAAAACTCAACTTCTACGGGAACAAAGTCCCGGGCAAAGGCTACTAATCTATTCAAAAAGTCAGTTAAAGTACCTACCTACATATTTATGTATGTAATATCCATAGAAACTTGACATATAGCACGTTGAGGTCCCAACCATTCTTTTATACTAAAATCCTTAAAAAGTATTTTCGTAGGTAAGTTTCAGAATAACAAATTTGGTCTACGACTTTGAGAAAGTCGTGAAAAATTATTTATTACATACTTACAAAGAAGTGAAAATTCTTTTGTGATCTTCCCAAACTTGTAGAATAGAGGTGATAGTATTCAGTATACAAAATACGCCCTTTCATATTTTTTAAAAATATTCAAACGCACACACATGCACGGCAGAACTCCACATTGTCATACCTACTTGTAGATTTAGGATTTTCCGCTATGTTTACCAAAGGCAATTTTATAGAACAGTTTGTGAGGAGACTTTATAAATCTCTAAAACAAGCAATGAATTGACCAAACCAGTACCTACAATAAGAAATGTAATCTATCCAGTTCCATTAGCCTCGTATTACGAAACAATCGAAATTATACGAAGAAAGAATAGATATGAATTATGGAAGATGCCGATTGTGTATCATGGCCTAGTCTACTAGGCATTTAAAAGCCCGAGTGATTGGATAGAGTAATTGGAATGGGTTGGTTACAAATAAAAGGAGCACATAATAACTCACAACAACATAAAAATTACATTAATTATTTTGTGTCATTTTAAGGTTCCGAACCATATCTGCCACAGTGGCATCGGCACACTAATGCTATCGATAAAAAAAACAGTTAAAATTCCAATACATAGAAATAGTTCAATTTGGTACTTCAAGTGTCATAATTATCATTTATATGGGCTCAATGACATTTTATATGGTTAAAAAGAGGATGGGTTTCAATTGCATATTAGAAATTATGATGTTGTTTTTTCTGCTGTGAAGTTTCCGAATTGTAAAGAAAAAACATCAAGAAGTTCCCCATTCCCCAAGTTATTATTAATACACAAACACATACACAATTTCTTTGAAGCTTTATTTTACCATAAAAGTAGTTTCTTTCCCATCAAATGGATATCCGAAAGGGACTGAAGCTGACGGTTGTTACGTCATGCGTTCTTTCAAATTCTACTTTTCCCTAATCTACCTAAAGGCTTTTACCAGCAATAAATATGAAAACGCAGAAATTAACAAAACAATTTGCGATCATCAAAGAAATCCCTTAGCAATTAAAAAAGCGATTGTCAAAAACACTTCAAAGCCTAAATCCATTAACTTTACAAAAATGTACCAGAAAACTGAATCGTGTCCGACTGACAGATGTTCCTAAATCACTCTGTAATACTCTCGATTATTCCAACAGAGTGGTTTGACAGATGGGCTCAGCGACGCGGCCGAATTTAAACAATCTTCTGCCCGATTTAATTCGGTCGCAATAAATCAAAGTCCATTATAATCAAGGTAATTAGTACAGTAGGAACCCAAGCCCGTTTGATTTTTCTGGTTGAACTTTGCTTGCTTTACGATTAGACAGTGATGATTACTATACTATTTCGTCATCATCAAACCTTTAGCTGTCTTATTGCTGGGCACAAGTTTCCTCTCAGGATGAGAAAGCCGGCCTAATACGACTTCACACGACATGTGACGTCGATTAAACAGAATATCTTAGGCATTGTCTCTTTACTAATTTTCCCTTCACCTTACTTACGGATGTCTTTTTTACATAGTATAAAACAAAGTCGCTCCCGCTGTTTGTACGCTGAGATTATTTTAACTACAAAACGGATTTTACTGCAATTGCAGATTTCAGCAATAGAAAGAGTGATTCAAGAGGAAGCTTTATATTATATGACATAAATGCATATTATAGTAAAGAGTATCTACATTGCACCCATGCGAAGCCGGAGCGGGTTGCTATAGTTATTATATTGATAATTTGAAAAGTGAAAAACGTGATGACAAGCGTGTACCTATATCATTTAAATTCTCCTTAAAAACTAGCAACAAACATTGCAAAATTATAAAATGGAAACACCACCCTCCATTACGGGACCATATTTTGTCACTTGTTTTACCAACGAGACGCGACGGAGTTGCTACCGTTTTATTGCATTGAAAATTAAATTTATTAATAATTACGTAGGTACTTCAGAGTCGACAACAGCTATTAGGGTGTTTTTACCTCATATATTAATGTGGAATACTGTAAACGTAAACAAATTTGCATAGCACAAGTGCTTTATGATACGGAAATGAGTAACACCCCTGGTCCGCACCCCTCACCCCCTGCAACCGGGAAACCGTTTGAGTGCTAGGAAATTGAGTTGAGTCGAGTTACGTACGGCACCCAGTCGGGATGCAAATGTGTATGCGTGTAATGAACACTTATGTATTCATACTTAGGAGTTGTCACGTTTGCTTGAGCACTCAGCTTTCTGTCACAACTGGCTGTCTGCGCGAAGCCCGGGCTTAGTCTGAAATTTAACAGCTCTACTACTTTAAGTCTTGGCTCACGTTGAAGACAAATGTAACTCCTCTAAGACGATAGCGAAATAAAATGGAAAATAGCATTAGCAGTTTATATGGTATAAATATTGTTAATTTCGCACATATACATAGAACTAGGTACATAATAAAACATTGAACCTGCTAATAAACATGTTGCAGGTTTAGAATATTCAAACTCAAATATTTCATTTCAATTAGACCATATAAATAGATACTTTCGAAAAGTCAAACTAGTTGCACGGTTCCAAAAAGTTGGACTTATGGAGAAGAGCCGGCAAGAAACTCCATAGTCATTCTAAAATATATATATACCTAAGTGGTAACAGTTATAATTTATTTTAGAGGATAGTGCAGTTCGATATGTTAAATTAAAGAGTAGTTACCTATCAAGAGAGAAAAAAAAGACAGCTATAAGCAGTAAGAGCTGACCAGTCCCGACATAAAGCACCCGTTCACGTGCATGACGTGTGTATCGGCGCCGTTTGACTGAACCATGTTGTAGGGAAAAAAAACGACCCGACACACAACGCCACCATCAGCAGGACATTTGAGTGAGCATTACTTCCACAACTTGTTAAAATATGTTGTTTTATTAGAGAAATCTCCATATCCCGAGCAAAATTATTTCCATAGCTAATTATATAATGCACACACCTATAAAACCTTAAAGCATCATACAGCCTACCCTTCCAGGGATACAAGCGCAAGAGTAGGTATGTTATATTTTACAATATCTAAGGATTGATTGAGTACATAATTATAATAGTATTATATCTTCACCAAATACTTATTAGGCTTGACATTTTCATAACAGTATATAAATACCATCACGCCTGTATTCCCGGAAGGTTTAGGCAGAAGTGCACTAATGTCCACCCACAGTTATAGCCGGCATGTTTAAGTCCCATGTAATGAGGGCGAGTTTATTGCCATCAACCGGGCACAAATACCGAGTCCGAGCTGCTACTGGGAATTTCAAAACCCAACAAAAGGAGGTTTGCTCGGGACCTCTAGCGTAGCAGTCGCGCTTGAGACCACTAGACCAACGAGGCATTAGACATTTTTATGTTGGTAGAAATCCTAATAATCTGTAACTTCCCTACGAAACAAAGAAAGACACAAAGATATTATTTTAAATAATACTAATTCACTTTAAAAGTTTAGGGAAATTTATTAACTTTCAGTCTAAAACGTTTTTCATTTAACTCTATCCTTTTAAAAATTCTAATAAGTCAAGAGACATTTCTCTTCCTTCTGTTTTCCGTGCCCTTGCCATTAATCTGATCCATCTTCAATAAAAAACTGTCTGAACTCTCTGGGGTCAAGTGGTCACAAGAGCGGCTGCAAGGTATGATGAGGTCCTAGGTTGGATTTCTAGGACGTCAGTAACGCCCAAAATGCTAAATCTAAACTTGGAACTTGGGATTGCAATTGAATAATGAGACTACTGCAAATTGTCGGTGTATATATGCGGATAGGCCTCCACAATTTCGTTCAACAATTACGAAACTTACCACCCGATTTAATTAATGCTAAACTTTAAAGATATAAATTTTAACCTCTGGTGTAGTTAACCGGAGGGACGCAGGTTGGACCCTAAATACCTGAGATTGTATTTTCTTTTGCTCAAATTTGTATGTTTCTAATGGAATCAGATTTTCATGTTATACCTATTTCCAATTTCACGAATTTATTGCTAAAGTTTGTGTACCTGACTGTAATGTCATGCCCGTTTTCATTTTATAAGAGAAGATCGTTCTATTTTTTATACGGGTAATATTTATCGCAATGTTGTACATTCGCATTCCCAAGTAATTAAGTACGTAATAAAACTTTCATGTGAGTAATATTTTGACATCAAATATAGGCGCAGGTTGGCAGAAAATACTATGGTTGTATTTCATACCATCCCCCAAATATAATATCGAAAAATGAGAAAGTCGAAACCAACCGTCCCATTATATAACAATTTCAATCAATTCCAATATTTGGCAATCACAACCGTTTTGGACCCAACGGTCTATTGTCGTAAACATCATTAAATGCGATTCAAATAAGGAATAGGGCTACTGGACTCGGGGGAGCATTGAGCGTAAGAATAAATACGTGGAACCATCCATTATTCAACAGGTAAGGGATTATTGGAGGGTGTACATCGTAGATGGGTTTCGATAGCTCTCGTGTCCCTGCTGAGGACTGGCTGGATGCCAAGCTCCGAACATGACGCAAAGTGCGCCGGGACGCTTTGCTCTTAGACATCTTGAGGTAAATTCCGATTTCATTATGCAACCCATAATGAAATCGGAATTTACGTCGGGAACGTGTTAAATACTTGGTATATAAAATAGTGACGTAATCCTTATCCTTACTAATATTACAAATGCGAAAGTAACTCTGTTTGTCTGTCTGTATGTCTGTCGCCGCGCTTTCACGTCAAAACTACTAAACCGATTTAAATGAAATTTGGTACACAGTCCAGAGCCTAAGAAAAGACACAGGCTACTTTTGAATGCAAATAAAGGCTGTAAGGGGTTGAAATGGGGGATGAAATAAATAGTTAATTCTTATTATAAAGCCGCCATACAGTAGACAAAACTTGATCAAATAATACACTTAGGCTGAGATTCAGAGAAGAGACTCAGCATAAACTTAGGCTTCCGTATGTCAAATTGTCATACAAATTTGACATTCGGAAGCATTACTTTACGCTTAGCATCGTCTCTGAATATTATTAGCCTTAGAATATGCGAATAACAAATCCCACGCAAATTTGGATCTTTACAAGGATAATAGCTAAAGGAACGGTAATTCATCTAGAATAATCCAGACAGAACGTATTAGCCTGTGACTAAAATAGATTACAAGCGTTGTAGGTATCTATCTAATCGTGGTGCGTAAATGTACGAATAATAATCTTGTTACAGATATAAATTCTCCTTGATGCGAACAACCGCTTTATTCCATCTAAATGGTACATTTACCTATATGTGCTCAGAATTGTATTTTGTGTAATACAAAACCACAAATTGTAACATTTTATTTTCCATCGGTTTACTGATTTCCATTCGCTTTCAATCGGATAATAAGATACTTTACATTGTTGTTACCTTGTTCAAGCTGTGATATCACTTTAAATCTGCTTTATACTGAAGGTTATCACATTCATCGAAACTGTTTGTACCTACTCTTATTATATATAGATACCAGTGACTACCAAACAGCTTATTGTGTTTCAGCCTTCAGGTTTGGTAGGAGAATTAAAACGAACTGATTAGGTATATAGATTATTACCTCAATATAAAAAAAAAACATTTCAAATTCAAGTCTCAAATCAAATAATTTTAACTATTTTAAATTTTTCATAGACCAAACTGCCCAAAATATCCTCAACAGAATAATTTTCTTAGCAGAATCTACAACTATATTCTACAAGGGCGTTATTCCAATTAGCGGGAGAGCTAGCCAGCAGTCTCAGCTGGCTAGTTGTCATCAGGTTTTCAGGAGTTAGAACTTTTCCGTTGGCAATGAAGCTGTTAAGAAACGTCCAAGTTTTGTCCAGCCGGCGTGCAGCTTACCCCGCTGTTACGCCCGACCAAGTAAGGGAGCGCACACAACTTTGTTTGTGAACACTTTGTTACTTCTCTATTGAAAACTGAGCTATTGGTTCCGTTTATACGCAAAATACAAGCTTTACCAACAGACCAAAACAATCAAACTGAATTTCCTATTAACGTTGTTTTGATAGCAAATATGCGGTAAAATCAGCATGACTGTAAACTATAAATCATGTAATAGCATTATTTAAATGAGCTCATTTTCCCGTTATTTGTTGTTTAAAATTCAACCAACTTATTTACATGAGAATAATTCCCATTTTCAATTCCTATTCCAGTGGGGAACCCAGAAATCTCAGCGCAGTGTCATTACCACTTTTCCAACTTGAGCCGGACCGAGTTTACACAAGTCTATAAAATTTTATGCCACAATATCTGAGCTAACCATTGAAAACAAGTTCCGGACTCACGAATGTGAAAACGACCGCAGGCGACTTCTGCTGTTCAATTATTTAGTTCTTCCTACAAAATCTGGAACACAATATCCTTATTTATTTGCTTACATTTGTTACCTATTTTTTAATTTGCCGCGGTTTCTACAAATAGAAATTAAAAAAGCTGTATTAATTTATTTTTTTATTTATTTATTATTATTATTTCTCCTCACAAAGGTTTAATCTAGGTTAAAATTAGATCTTATCTAAAAATATTATGAACTAGAATTATATAAGAGTTATATACCCCTATAGTCATATACTCGTACCGTTAAAATTAATTGCCATCGTATTTCACTGAACGAGAAAGAATCTTTGGCGTAACAAACGACTTGACTGTTCCTATCCGTCTTGTTACCAAGAATAACAGCTGAATTCTTGATCCGTAGGTTTAAACCTTTATAATTTTCTGTATCTTAAGAAAAATGATAGGTTAGTTAAATACCTATCATTTTATTATATAATAATAATAATAATAAGGTACTTAAACGATCTAAAATATAACAATCTGTTGTAATTATGAGACACAACTACAAATAGATTGTAGGTGTAGGTAAGTTAATTTGTTCAATATTTTTTGGGGAAATAAAAATTAGATGTAATTTATTTTTACAGCCATTATCATGTCTGCTATGGCTATCTACAGTCGACATCAAAATATGTATCTCCATAAGTTGGACAATATTCGGAAGTCTCAAATATAGTCGATCCACGATACAACGTAATCCTTTACTTTAACGTCACCGCATAACAAAAGGATCCTACAGCAAGCTGAAAGCGTCCCAAACTCAAAGAAATTAACACAATTCATTACTAAAGCTTTAAATTCTGTACAAGTTTGGAACTACTCTTGTGTTAGGTCGCTAGTCGCGCTACGTCGGGGTACAAACAATTACGAAGTTGTGTGGTCCGCTGCGGTGGTCGCCCTTTTATTTTATACACCAAGAGCTAAATGCCGTTTGAGAAGGAAACAGTGCCAACAAAACCGTAATAATTAAGTTCTTGACGCGCAGCAAAGGACGTTGGGGGGTTAACGGAAACTCAGAAGCTTCCCACGGCACTTTAGCATGAAAATTGCGGAGAATTAGAAATGATTCAGTGCCAGCTCCAAAGTACATCGAATTTATGTAAACGGAACGACAATTTGAATACTTCAGACGGTCACATTTTTTGCTAAACCGTTTTGATTTTAACTCCCGCGGGAGTCTTCTAGCAAAATTAAAGCAGCTGGAAATAACAGAGGTATTAATCACTTCCTAGATATTATAATCCACAATGCGATATAATTGCAAATAAAATGATTTTATTCGTGTAATTATTACATCGAACATGATTATGAGTGTAATAAAAATAATAAGTATTCAGTATTATGTACCTATTTTATTGACACACCCTTTAATTTATCTCTTATAATGACATGAAAAATAAATAAATGAATAGGTGTTAATGGAAATTGAATCTCGTGGACGATGTTTAATTTATGATTCAACACGATCACTACACACGTACGTGCCTATTAGAATATAAATGTAGGTTCTTTGCAATCCATTAATTTTAAATGTATTCAGCTACACCCGCCCGTTATAAAAGGGATTTAAAGCGCAAATGGAAGTGGAAAGAAATCAGCTTCTAATTGAATAACAACCCATCTGCGAAATTAAGCAGCCGTGCATTGCAGGGGTATTAAGTCACATGTAAAAAATCTAAATCTGATCTGAAAATCTTTACTTCAACCAAAGATTTTACTCATTAGGTATGCGTTTTTAGGCCGGTCACAGTGCCGTCTCTGTTCCGGATCTGTCAAACAAATGAATGTGCAGATAGAAAAAAATAAATAAATAAAACACCGTTAGTTAGAAAGTGCATGATTATAGAAGAAGACTAGGCGAACGATCGTAATACCTAAATAGTACCTAATAATTATTAGATAAAAAAAAATTTATCTCGAGTTAAGTTGTCACCCACTTTTAAAATATTTTCCGCGATAGATGACAACCTCCCGATGAACGACAGCACATTTTTAAAAATTTGAAATTATTTTCGGGTGGCTGTCCAATAAACGGCAACACTTCGGGTATGGGAAATTACTTTATGATGATGTGCGAAATTTCATAAATTTAAAATGAATGCGTTGGTTATTTTGAACTCGTTTTAACTGGTTTTGACTTTTATACTGAAAACATAAATTTATTTTTTAACATTGATGAACGGCAATTATTTTACGTGCAAAATAATTATTTACCTGAAAAACGTACTGAGATTTTTAAATTGAATGTGATTGGAGTGGCCAAATTCTTAAAAAAAATTGTTTTTAAAACGAAGTAGTTATTTTACACTACAAATTATGTAGATACTGGTTAATGTAACTTCTTCATAAGACATAATTATTTTGTTTCGTAAAGCAGTCTTTGCAATTGTCAATAAAGTTTTTTTGCAAAAAAGCAATTGCTTGGTGCGTATTTAAAGCTATTATACATATTATTTATATTTACCTAAATACACACTAAAACGTTACCCCGGTCCTAGTAGACGTAATTCAATTAATTTTAATGACAGATTCGTTAGTTATAAGTTTGACGAAAATTGTGGAATATCTGGCACGCGATCATTACGGAGTCACTTTCAGATCTCGTTAAATTACGATGAAAGGGTGGATGAAAAGGGTTTTGCTGTTACACAACTTTGCTTTTTTTATTTTGGTAAAAGTGCACAGATAAAAATATCTTCAGAATTCACTGGATTTATTTTTAGTGATTATAAAGTAATCTCTCAAGTGACGCAGATTTTCTGGCAACTTGATGTAGAAATTACCTAACCTTCATGCAAATGTCGTCCGTGACAAACTTAATGAAAAGTTACCAGTGTTCTCTATGATTAAATTGCCGACGTCATATGGTAATCGTAGCTTAGCTAGTAAAATCAGTCAATCGCACACTTGATTAGATGAAAGCTAACTACCAAATCGTCGCAAGAAGCATGAGCAAAAAACTCATAAAGACCATTAATTCGAATAAACTGAATCCAAAATACTATACACCAAAATGGTTCGGTTAATTTAGAAATGTCACTAGTAACCGTAGTATTTGTGATAGTGTGTCGGGACACTGGAGCACGGCCAAGTTGTCTGACCATGGCGTGTTCAGTTCACCTGCTTTTTCACTCGCACAAACTAGTACGTTCCATGATACTTTATATGCAAGCATGCACGAAACTAGTAGAGTAGTAAAGAGAACCGTCAATAAACAAATCCCAAAACAGACGTAAAGTTTTAGCACTAAAGCTAAAGTTTTCTGTAACCAAATGTTTTAGTTTTCCACATCTTTACCCAAAAATTGTGATGCACTGAACAACTTCCGAAATAATGCCATAATGATTAACCTACATGCATACTTAATAACAGCTGATCGTGGGCCACATGTTGACCCGAAAATGGGACATTGCACTATTATACTAGTAACTATTATTAGAAACCGAATTCGTTGGCAAAACAGCTATGATAATGTATGCACCGCACCGGGAACGTTCGACGGTGCATCCCGCGCGAGCACCACGCACTGTGCATCCTCTTGCACCCGGGCTCCTATGTTTGTCATGTGTCGAGTAAACACCCCCCGACGACTGGCAAACTTGTAATGCGACAGCTGTGCCGGGCTGAATCTCATTGTTCCAGTTCGCTACTTTATTCCGGAAAATCTCTTCTCAAAAATGCTACACCGGGGCGAGTACCGACTTTAAAATTTAGTGGAAATCGTCCGTTTGTCGTTGTCACATTTTAATTTATTTTCAGTAGCTATCACAACAAAGTTATTTACTACGATATTGTTCTTGCAGGAGTGTACGTGACGGTGGTATTAATTGTATCAATTCTCGGGAATGCTGGTGCTGTATTTCGGAAATTTGAAACTCTGAAAACGACTGTTAACATTGGTAAGTGGGTTTACGACTAAGATACAACTTCTGCAAATATTGTAGCAGCGAAAGTGCACATTTTATATTGCTCCAAAAAAGCAATATAATGTTTTTGCAGCTTATGAAATATTCTTAAAATTCAGCACATCTTATTAAATATCATAGTACCTACATCTATTATCTAATCATCCACCATTTTTAAGAGGATAAAGACCTATGGCCATGGAGGCCTCGCTGATGGGCCAGAATATAGGTAGTACTCGTATATTTTTTTATTCTAGGTGCAATATTTCCCCCGAATACAGTGACCGAAGTGGCTTTTGCTTCGGCGCTGGCGCGAGCTTCTATGGAGAGTGAGCGCTATCATTATGTCATGAAAGTTGTATACGCTCCGTTTGGTGACAGTTTTACAGCTTCGAAAGCAGGTAAGCTACAGCTACTGGTCAAGGCCCAGTTCTTAGATAAATCAAGTTCAATATATACTTTAGTATTCCAAAGAAATAAACAGGGTATTTTCGTATCATTCTTCGCCTTTTTCTCCTACTAAGAAGTAATTTCGGTTTGAATAAATTTTAAATTTCGAAAATACATTGAATAAACTAATGTTCACCTCAATAATTACATCAGTGGCATCAGTATTTTGATTTTCCTCGTAACAATTTCGTATTTAATGCCGTTGATTTCGGATTAATTTTAAACAATACACGTTAAATAAACACAAACGCGGTGTTTGATTAATTTTGCGTTCAGCGAACACAATTCCGTTACCACAATGGTTTAAATTCAAATTCATAGAATTTCTAATATAGCATCAATTGATTTAATTTATTCCCAATCTTAATTGTCAAACAGTAAATAGGTAGCAGCTTTATAGGGAGGTGTTCATGTATCAAAAAATAATTTATACGTATTTGACAATCGATAGACTGAACAAATAATATTATGGTAGATATAAAGAAATCAAGCACAGGCAATATTTACAGATATTAATAATTGTTCCACATTTGAATCCTAACCCGCCAAAATTTCTGTGACTTTCGAATTGTACACAGGGTGACTTTGCGTCACATCCAGAATATCCCTAGGCGCGCCAAAAACGGACGTCGTTAGTTGCGCATTAAAAAATATCTTTGCGAAAGTTGTGATTGTAGTAAAAGCAAAAACATATATCCTATAGTACTTCGGCACACTTATGGATTATATAATTATACTTTTTATTGATTATCCTCGGAGAATCTCCTAATCAGCGACGAATACGAATCTCATACAAAATGTCTTCACACAAACAGGACACGGTAGATTTTTTTTTATTGTTATTCACCGTTGCTGTCCCACTGCTGGGCAAAGGCCTCCCCCAGGTCTTTCTATGTACTCTTATCTCGTGCCGCCTCGAACCAGTCCTCGCGGTATGCGTCTAGATCGTCCCGCTACCTCTTCCTAGGCCGACCTCGATTTCGATTTTTTAGATTTTATACTCATTAATTTTTATCATCCTGAAAATAAACACAGAGTCACTGAACTTAATAGATAACTAGCTTTATTGTTTTAAAAGATAACGTATCAAGCAGCGCGTTTATATTATCTGAAAGGTTATGAAGTGTAAAATTAAACAAAGTAGGTAAATTAAATCAAATTAGATTTAAATTCCTACCAACAGTAGGTACGTCGAGCGGTATCTTGTCAGGTCCTATATACCTAACAATGTCAGGTCTCTAACCATTAGCAGCTATGCAATCGGCTACTACGTCTATTACCACTAAGGCGTCATGATACAATAATTATTAGGTAACATCAACATACCATGATAATTCGATATGTATTAAATGTATCGTATAATAGCAACAATAATTAGTTTACATAGGTAACAATTCCGTGTATTCGTAGCATGCGAGTTGCTCTCTGGGGGTGTGATCGCAGTATTCGGGCCCACTGACCCGGTCTCCGCATCAGCAGTCGAGGCACATTGCCGGGCTGCCAGAGTGCCTCACATACAAGTACGTACGTACAAAACTCGTATCAAACTCAATAAAGAAATTAAATGTCTTCATATCCCAATTTTCGCTGAAGTATAATTTATGTGTTTGTAAAACTAACTTCGTTTAGTTGGCAAATTAATTGCCATAGCAGATTACTAATTGAAGTCATAAATAACAACGGCAGCGGTGAATTGGTTGAAACTATGTAAAAAGGAAGCTACCTAGATATTCTTGACCTATCCGTAAAGGGTCTATACAAAGACCTGATGACAATAAGTCACATATAAAATTGTAATATCTCATAAATTTAACATTAACTGTCACTAATTAATTGAACGTTATGTACAGTAATAATTTGACTTCAGATTTATATATTGTATCTTGTCGTAGTTGTGGTGAATTGTCTTGGTCTGTAGTCTGTCACTGTACTTATTGAAATAAATAAATAAATAAATATCTTTGACTGATGACTTTTAAGTGCTATGACAGTAGTTATTTTGTAACTAGAATGACCGGTGCACGGTGTAAATAGTGGCACGAAGTAGGTAGGTGACGTCACCAGCTGCGCGTGTTCAGTTATAGTTTTCTTTTTTCCTGTAATAAGTTGTAGATGAATTACTTTATAAAGGTTTTTTAAAATAAAAATAAGCTTTGGAAAAAATTTCAGGCAGTGTGGCGACCACCACCAGTTCGTGGACTCCAGCAGCCAAGTCCACCTGGCATCAACTTGTACCCTGAAGCCGTAGCTCTCTCCAAAGCTGTAGCACTTTTCATCGCAGATAGTGACTGGAGGTCCTACACTCTATTGTACGATGATGATTATGGTAGGTCTCTTACACTTTGGAACCTGAACTCAGTAATACGAATGAATTTGGTAATACGAATGCTTCTTTTAATGTTTAATTCCTTGTCCACAATTTGAATGTGCTGCATCAAAATATATAAATACTATTACTATTGCAGGTCTTATAAGGCTACAGGAGATATTAAAACATGCTGATCCAGAAGTTAAATGGTTAGTTAGAAGATTGGTTCCTGGGGATGATAATAGACCCTTACTAAAATCATTGAAAGGGACTGGTGAAACGAGAGTAATTCTGGACTGTCCAGCTGATAGGGTACTCGAATATTTACGACAAGCTAACGAAGTCAAATTTTTTGAGGACTATATGGTAAGCTCCCGACAGTAAAATAATCGATTACATTTTGGCTCCCACATCAGAAATAGTGATAATTATTTCCGCTATATATTTACTCCAGTTTTAAAAATAGCTAGAGGCAGAGACCCTCTATTGCCAGTTTTACCCAGTATTATATGCTTATAGTAGGTAGTACTATATGGTGAATATTATAAAGCTGATAATATTTGAAAAAAAATAGCAAGCTTCACCAAAAATAAGGCAAAACGATGTAAAATTTATTACTACATTCTAACATATAAAACTGTTAAATCTTTCAGAGCTATGTGCTAATGTCTTTGGATGCTCATACATTAGATCTAGAAGAATTACGCTATGGACTGTCTAATGTGACTTGTTTAAGGATTTTCGACCATTCAGATTCGAGAACTAGGTCTTATTTAGCAGATTGGAAATCAAGAGGCTCCACCGATGTCAAAATTCCACGACAAACCTACGAAATTACTGTAAGTTCTTATAAATATATTATTGTAACGAAAGTTCCTTATATGGATAGCTGTAGTGCTGACTTTGCAGGTAGAAGCAGCACTTGCTAGTGATGCAGCCAGACTAATAACAGATGCAGTTGAAAAAGCTCCCGAAGAGATAAAATTAGAAGCTCAGGAACTAGCATGTGATTCTGAAGACCAATGGGAAGTCGGTGAAGAGTTTACAGATCATTTGCTAACGGTAATTAAAATAATTTACCACTTTATGGATTCTATATCTTTATTAAATCAGTCCACCAGTTGCTGACCAATTACAATTTCAGAACCCTATTGTCGGCATTTCAAACCAAATCAATTTAGACAACATAACCGGAGAACGTACGAATTTTAATGTGGAAATTATGGAATTATCAAATAGCGGATTTAATAGTATTGCCAAATGGAACCCAGAAACTGGTTTTGAATATGTTCGGTCTGCGGACGAAATATCAGATCGCTTGGCAGAAAAATGGCAAAACAAAACTTTCAAAGTGGTGTCACGTATTGGGGCACCATATTTGATTGAAGTGATCCCAAAAGAAGGTGAAACACTAACAGGGAACGATCGATATGAAGGATACTCTAAAGATCTAATACATGAAATTTTAAAAGAAATACTACACTTAAACTTTGAAATCGAAATTGTGCCTGGAAATGGTTACGGATCATACAACAAGGACACAAAAAAATGGGATGGTCTTGTGGGACATCTTTTAGAAAGGGTTCGTGAGTAACATAACAATTCAATCTTATAAATCTAATAAAGTAATATCTTTAATGGTTTTGGCCATTATTATTTCAGAAAGCTGATTTAGCCATTTGTGATTTGACAATAACATATGAACGACGCTCTTCTGTTGATTTTACTACACCTTTTATGAATTTGGGCATCAGTATTTTATATTTAAAGGCGACTCCGCCAGAACCGGAGCTGTTTTCATTTCTTAAACCATTCTCAGTTGATGTATGGATTTACATGGCTGCGGCTTATTTAATGGTATCGTTATTACTTCATATTCTAGCTAGGTAAGAAAAATTCCTCCTATATTGTTCATAAATAATGTTCCCTAATGATTAATTTATTATTTATTTGTTTCAGACTTGCACCAAATGATTGGGAAAATCCACATCCTTGTGACAAATCGCCTGAGGAGTTAGAGAATATTTGGCACATAAAAAATTCTTGCTGGCTCACTATGGGTTCAATTATGACGCAAGGTTCTGATATTTTACCAAAGTAAGTTTAACTTATACTACCGAAAAGCACAAAACCACGACAATGATATGTCACTCATTCATATTGTGAGGTGTCAGCTATTGTTTGATACCTGCGGTAAAATCTTATGCTTATTACTCAAATAAAGCTACTAGCTATAAATTGTGGAATAATGCACAAGTGAAAAATAAGTTATTATTATTTAAATAATAGTTCTATGTGAAATAATTAGTGAGCTTACCTTTATTTTATTTATAACAGAGGATATTCTACACGATGGGTTTGCGGTATGTGGTGGTTCTTTGCTCTGATCATGTGCTCCTCCTATACTGCCAACCTGGCTGCTTTCCTCACTAATGCTGCGATGGATGACTCTATTAAAAGTGCTGAAGATCTTGCAATGCAAACCAAAATTAAATATGGAACTTTAAAGGGTGGATCTACATATTCATTTTTTAAGGTTCGGATAGTGTTGCGTTACCCTCTCTGAATCGTGTAATTTGCAAAATGGCGACAATTGTTTTAAGAAATATTTTAACTCCGTTTTTAACAATATAGAGCCTAATAACCAAAACGAACCTTTGATCCGATGACTTATAAAATAAGTTTATGTAATTACCGAATGTCAAAATGTTGTGAACTTTGCTTCTCGAAACGATTTACTGTGCTACCCTTGCTTCGGCTTGTCCTAAAATGTCTTTTTGTTTTGATATACCTATATTGTCTCTTGTGTTCCAGCGCTCCAACGTTTCCATATATCAAAGAATGTACGGGGCTATGGAATCAGCTCGCCCTTCGGTTTTTGTCAAAAATAATGATGAAGGATTAGACAGGGTATTGAAAGGCAAAAGGGATTATGCTTACTTCATGGAATCCACGGCTATTGAATATCAGTTGGAGAGACATTGTGAACTGATGCAAGTTGGGGGGCTACTTGACTCCAAAGGCTATGGAATAGCTATGCCATTTGGTAAACTATGTCAAATTTTCTTGTTAAATAGACTAATCTAAAATCGTACAAACATTAAATTATTTATGACTTTTCGTATTTCATATATTTCGTATTCGAGCCATATTTTTTATAGTTTTTGTAAATATTTATTAAAACAGATTCATCGTATCGAACTGCAGTAGACAATGCATTATTAAAATTAGCTGAAAGTGGGAAACTGGTGGAGATTAAAAACCGTTGGTGGAAAGCGCCAAAAGAAGAAGCGTGTGTTGTAAGTTTTTAAAATTGTAATAGAATTAGCAGTTACCGCTTCTAGATCTAAGCAACCAAAAGTTTAAGTCACTTTAAAAATCCTAATAGCACAGACAATTATAATATGTCAATGAATAAAATCTAAAAAAGTACTAAATAAAAATCTAAAAACGTTCTCTGATGATGATCTAAAAAAGCTCTGTGATGTTGGAAAATGTTTTGCAGGCGGGATAAGCAAATAAATAATTTTCATTCTTATAATTTAGATTGAACGAACAGCTTGTCCCGCCTGCAATACGTTATCCAACATCACAGAGTTTGTTTTTAATAAATTTTTAGTCAGTACTTTTTACGCAGTCGGGTTTTTTTCAGTTAATAATTGATTTTATTTCCTACTTTTTAATTTATAAATCATCAGATAGATCCTAAATTATCATTTAAAATGAAAATTGATATAACTAAAGATCATTTTCAAAATCAGTTGGCACATTAAAGCGTATAAAATCCACCATTTCGATTATTTTTTAAATTCATGTACACAGTGACACTCGTACCATCAAGACTAATCTAATGAGGTGTCGTTGTCTAAATCGGTTGAGCCGTTAAGTAGTTACGAGCGAACATAGGAACTGACATACATACATACATACTCGTCAAACACATAACCCTACTTCGGCAGTCGGATAAAAAGTATCCACAGAATTGGTTTTACCTAACGATAGATACAAAAATATAAATAGCAGTATTCTTGGTGGTATCTAATCTAATAAGTGTACTTACAGGCAGCAGAAGCGAGTGAAGAAGGCGCTGCAGGAGAATTAGGAGTAGATAATGTTGGCGGCGTGTTTGTAGTATTGGGTATAGGATGTGGTATGGCCACCGCTATGGGTATATTTGAATTCCTTTGGAACGTCAAAGATGTCGCCGTCGAACAGAAGGTACTAATTGCACATCAAATAGCGTTCATATGCTAATGCGTTTAATACCTAAGCGACTTACGACGTAGGATATGCGAACTGCGTTGCAATGACAAAACAGCATTACATTTATTTACTGTTCAATTCACTTTTACAGATGAGTCAATCAGATGCACTATGGGCCGAACTGACGTTTGCACTTAGTTTTTGGGAAACAGAAAAGCCCGTGAAGCACTCACGTCCATCCTCATCTGCTTCGGGGTCCAACAATGCTTCGAGAGCATCTTCCGTGCTTCGGTCTGCAGTGGATTTATTCCACCTTAATGATGTTTTCAAATAACATTGTTTACGTTTGGTACAGATACGAAATATACTTAAAAATCGTATGAATTTTAACAAACAAAGATTTTATTTTGTAGTTGCCAAAGACTAATTGCATTATAACGTTTTGTAAAAAGTAACCTCCTTGCCTTTAAGATCACAATGTAATATAGAGCGCTTCCTTTTTTAAACGAAAGTTGACGAATTCAGCTGAACAGCAAAAACAGATTTAATCAAAATAAACGATTGTTGGTATATTTTATCTTTTCTTTGTCAAACTTTAATAAATCTCATCAAAGTTAATGAAAGAGGAAGCAGCCCTCAGAACTGAGACGGCTCGAGACTGCGAGCGTTCACGCTCCGGGGAGGGACTTGCTGTGGAGGGGGGCGCGGAGCGGGGCGGCGCTGCCAGTCTATGCAATTCTCGAGGGTTAAGGGATGCATGCCATTCACTCATCAATGCCTCACGGAACGTCACCTGCAAAACGTAATATAATTTAAAGTCTACTATTTAAGAACTCAACGAACGAACGCAGGTTCGAATCCTGCTCGCCAGCCGATTGTTTTCCTTCATTAAAAATAAATCACTTTTACTGTTACATGAAAGGCAAAACTATCTAATAGAATAACCCTTTCTATGAATATTAAGTGTATTTTACCTTTTCTTTTACACTGATTTGACGAGCATGGAACATGAAATCTATAATTGCTACGAAAATGCCTAAGATACCCCCAGAACCGAGTACTAAAAATATACCGCTAGTATTTTTCATCTGCAGAGAGCCACTGTCATCTTCCTCTTTAGGAAGTTGCTGTAAAAAAGTAAATAGATAGTTAATTTCCCATTTTAGTCATACTGTATTCTAATTAAGTAAGCGTAAGCTAACCTCGCAATGGCTTTCATTATCCTCTTCTTCCCACCACTTCTTTTTCAATTTCTCTAGTTCATTTGATTCTTGAAGTGATAAAATTGCATTATCGATCCGACCTTTGAATGGATTATCTTTAAACATAATAATAAGATTTGTATTATTAGCCAAACATAGATCACGTTAGAATATTTCTTAGTAACAAATATTTCAACTCACTCTTTGGTAAAGCGATACCATATTCCTTAGAATCCAATTTAGATCCCAGCATTTTTAATTCGCAAATCCTTTTTATATAATATTCAATGGAGGTGGATTCCATAAAGAACGCGTAGTTTCCTTTGCTTTTGAAAACACGGTCTTTTCCTTCATCATTACTATACGTGAAAACTGTAGGTTTTGCAGTAATCATAGCGTCCCAAATTTTAGAATACACAGTATCATTAGAAGACTGTAAATAAAACAAGTAAAATCAAAACCAAGGAAATTTAAATATTTCAAAATGAGAACGTAACCAGGATAGCCATATAGCTGTGGGAAAAAAACTCTGAGGTATAAGAGACAACAAACAGCAGTTCAAAACACGAACTTACTTCAAAAAACTTGTATGTGGAGGCGTTGTACACAGCTCCGTAAGAAATCTTTTTCTGTTCCGGTAATTCCTTGACATCATTGATGACGTTACTTCGACGGCTGTTACTAAGAAAAGTGGACATGTTGGCAGTATATGAAGCAGTGACAATGAGTGCAAAAAACCACCACACGCCTGTAATCCACCGCGACCCTGCTGCCCTATAAGAAAACATATGAATAAGTTTAACAGTATTTCCAGTACAATCACTTTATATGGCTGTATATACCTTGGTAAAATATCGCATCCCTGAGTCATGATAGCACCCATAGTAAGCCACATGCAATTGTAAAGACTCCATATATTTTCCAGATTATCCGGATCTTGATTGCACGGGTGAGGGTTCACCCAATCATCTTGACACATTCTGCAAGATAATATTTACAGCGTCATTATTTATATCTATTAATTCACATGGAAACAGGTGAAAAAGAAATCAAACAGTTATTTAAATTTATTTGTATTCCTCTGAATATTAGGCTTAGGCTTTTTTGTAATTATAAAACATGCACGTGCGTTTGAAAAAAACTGAAAATAACAGTACCAACCGCGCACAAAGAAGTAGCACAAATGAGACAATCACATACGTAGTCGCCAAATATAACCAAACGTCTAAAGATAAGGGTTTAATGAAAGAAAATCTGTCCGGTGCCTCTGGGTCCTCTTCTCTGAACAACAAACTAATACCCAAACTCATAAATGGAATTGAAAAGTCCACCACCGCATTCCTTTCCGAAGTTATTGTCAAATCACATATACCTAATTGTGCTTTCTGCAACATACAATATAGTTGGTTAAATAGCAAATCTTTAGCATCTCATAAAACCCAATAACGCTTACCCTCGACCTGGGAATCGAACACAGAAACGCTCAAGAGCTGCGCTTGCGAAATCAATAGTCACTGAGAAACTCAGAGAAGGATCTTAATATTCAATTCAATATTTAATAAAATCGAAACTTACCCCATCTTACAGTGTTTTTTTCTATAAATTCCTCAGTATCAACTCGTAATATCGATTTGTGTCAGGTTAATGGCAATATGCCCCCTATTACATGATACTCGTGCCAGGATATGTGTTAACACACACCTGCAGCTACACCTTGGCATGACCCTTTGGGGTTTCAGGCGTGATGGTATGTTGTTTTACGTTAAAGCTATAAAAAGAACTTTTCTTACATGATCTATTAATTCTCCAATAATTCCATTCCATTTCTTTGTTCCCTTTATTTGGTTACCATAATCATTCCCTGGTGCTAAATAAAATTCATATTCGAGATTGGTTTTTCCCACTTCATTCATGTGTTTAAATATAGCATCAATTAGATCAACACAGTAACCTCGGTACACCGTTCCATTGACAGTTTTTTCTACATGGAAATATGGTTTTCCAATTCGGGTTACCACCTTAAAGAAAACTTCTTTTATTTTTTTCTGTGTTATTATCAATCAAGGTAATTTTAATAAGTTTTAAGGGGTAATTGAAAACAGAAACTACAATAACAGTACCTGGACAATTATTGTTTTTAAAAATATCAATATTCTAAGACATTTTACACAACAACATCTAGTCCCAATTTAAAGAGAGTTGGTACTATGGGAACTAGGCAATGGATATAATACTGATATACTTTTTTGTCGATACATACGTATAATAGGTTGAATACCTATTATAGGTATGTATTGTATTACACCAAATTCATCACATAAATATTTGTGTTCTGTGAGAATCGAACCCACGACCTCATGATTAGCAGTTTTCGAACCACTACACTACAGATATCGTCGATTACCCCTTGCATTTTCTATTTTCAATTACCCAATATACTTCAAAATAGGTTATTTAGTCAATAAACGATCGTTACCCTTATTTTTGAATTGGGTTTTACAGCAAGCGATCTATCAGCTACATCCATCTTTGAAATCACATTTGTTTTGTAGTCCCATTCACCCGCATACATAAATTGACTTTCCTTATCCAATTTTGAAAAGTGCAACTTAAAATTTGTCCTTTTACCCTGTTCATCAAACTCAATGTTGCCAGTGAATCCTTTAGTCTGCGTCTATAAAAGGAGAACGTGAATCACGAATTATCTATGTAAAATATAATTTATCGAGTGACTTTGTTCCTAATGACATTTTTTTTAACGTTGCTTTTTCGGAAAATGTTCTACAGGTACCCCAATTTTTTTTTACCTTACGTAGAGCTTCTCGAAGCTCATACCCTTTAGGCCAAGCAGCCTCCTCATATTCTGATTTAGTACTTCTTAAGCACAGAGCAGGAGGTTCCACCAGATCACTCTCAACATTCATACTTCTTATTGCTTTTTCTAAGTGGCTTAGTGCATCGGCTGTCAAAGCTGTTTCGAGCTGAAATAGAAGTAAGGATTTAAAATATATTTTCAACTAGTAACGTTTTCAACCTAGAAAAAAAAGGGCTATAATGAGGATTAATAATTATTGTTTACATCCGGGCTTTGGCATAATCAACAAGGATGGAATATGTGCACCCGCTTGTCTTTGTTGCCTCATAAATCCTACTGCACGATTTTTACCGGGGAATCTTTCAAAGGACGACCGGAAATCTGGCACCATCAGCATATGAAGGCGGTAGAACCAAACTTGGCACTTGGCAACTCTTGTTGGGTACATCCCTGGGGATTCTACTATACCCTAATAAACTAATTGATATCAAATTAGGGTATCAGTATCAACAAACTGAGTATCCTTACCAGTTACTACCGTTGGGCTGGTTGAAATCCCCAGAGACCAGTCCTGTACAAGCTTTGGCAGAACATAGGCTATAAAAACATACCCCTAATGCGGTGTCACCGCCCATTCCTTTGTCTTTCCACTTCTCATCGTTGGGCACGGTCAAATGCAATGTAGACACGTTGGCCATCAGAGCGGGGATACTTTCAAAGTCAATGCTGTATGCATCCATGTTCGTCAATATGAAACTCTGAAATAAAAGGCACTTTATATACTCGTAGATCTTATAGTGTACTAGGAAACCTAGGCCTACGTCCAGCAGTGAACGAATACTCCACGCTGATGATGATGATAGTAATGTTTAGTTTTAGTAACTGCCCCGATATCCTAGTGGTCGTAAGCGCAATCACTACCCTCGAGGTACTGTGTTCGATTCCCAGATCAAGCGGAGTGTTAGGTGCGGGAGTGCTGTAATTTACCTGATTAATGGTTGAGTTCGCCCTCTATTGCTGAAGACTTATAATAAGAGAATAAGACTATAGATACTGAGGGTGTACATTATAACATCACTATCATAATATAATTTATATCAACACTGATGTATTGATCTCAGTAGTAAGAAGGTTAATTGAAAATTTAACATAAACATTACATACTTGATATTCTGTCGAGTTTTCAACTTGTATAATTTCATTCATATACTTATGAATGTTAGTAACATTACAATCTATTACGTGATAGCTCATTCGTGCCACTTTGAATATATACTTAAATGTTTCTCGATTGTCACCATCAGGATCTAATCTTTTGAAAAGAATCGGATCCGTGATACTTGTCCAAGAGTTTATTACTTCTTGAAGCCGTATAAAACCTGAAATAAAAACAAATAAGTTACTATAATTACATCAGTATCATCAGAAAATCAATTCAAATATGACATAAAGAAGATTTTCTCTGAATATTTGCCTGAGTTTGCTTTTCGTAGTCTTTCGTAGCAATTAAACCTAGGCAGGTACTTACCTAAAAAATCCTAGCATAAGTTTTCCCTATTTTGGTATTAGAATAGTTAGTTTCATTACAAATTTTAAATAGCACCGATACAATTAAGTGTGTGCCATAAAGTAAAAGTAATCGTAATTAAAACCTTTGAAACTTATGAACTGCTGCCGTAGGTACCTACTTAATCGTAGGTAAAGAAAACAGAAGGTAACTATTATAAATAAACATTTAAAAGTATTCGTATTATTATTAGTCGGTGAAACAACAGAAAAAAACTAACTGCTGTCATCTTCATATAGGATTGTGAATTTGTCCCATCCCAAGTCTTTAATGAGGGTTGCGTAAGCCTTCGAGATTATTTCCGGCGGTGGATGATAAGCAAATGTATAGAAATCCTCGGTTTGAGTCTCAGTGGGCTGCCATCCCACAGACAAATGAGTTATCTGAAATTATTTTAGAATTATTTACATCTTAGTCGCGTAGAAGTGAAATCTAATCGAATCTAAGAAAAAGTTAATATAATATAATCTCCAGGAGGCCCACTGCGCTAGACAGGCCTTAAAAATTCTGTTACTGTACCATTATTCTGGCAAAAACACGCTAAGAGTACCTTCTTTCGACGAGTTTTTGTCCATCTCCTAAATACGTAGGTTTAAACTCACAATTAAACATAGTAACTTACATTTAATCTATTGCACAACAAACAAGTAGTGTCGCAGATGCCGTTAGTCGGGCGCGCGTCTATTAAGGCCACGATCCCTTTGTTGTCTGAAGTAAATGGACACACTGCAAAACAGAAGTTTTATATTAACTAAGTAATTTAATTCGGAAAAAGAACTCTCAATTTAGTCGCCTTTACTACTCCCTCAAAAAGGTTATCAACAAAAATACAACGAGTATAATATCAACTCTCTATTGTTTTTTAATATTTTTAATGCACAGTGCATTGAAATTATCCAAAACACAAACCAAATTTTGCCAAAGACGCGGCGTCGAGTTAATACATGGGGAAATTAAATTCTCCCTTGCTATAACAATTCCGGAAAAACCTCGTAACATGCTAGAGTCCACAAACTTTTCAAAGGGCTGTGATGTCTTCCTACCCGCCAATGGAGTTTGCACTGATCCCTCTCATTCTGAGAAGAGGCGCCCTTATCGATGGGACAGTTATGGGCTGAATTATTAATACAGTAAAGGGTTTCTACACAACGTTTACCTAAACATGTGTACTAAACGGATTAGGGATTCACAATAATTTGTTGTTAATAAGCAGTTGCAATGCACCTAAAAACCAGAAATAATTCAAAATATTGATAACAACTTACGTTCTAGAGAAGTGGAAAAACTGTCGACAACTTTCGAGTCCAAGGATCGCCCGTGGTACGTCACCATCCTGTTCATTTCAATCATGTTGTCAAATGCCTGCAAGGAACTTGGCAATGTTTCCTGGTTGAACAGACCTCCTGAAAACATACACATCTCACTTGTTTTTGTTGTTTAAATTTAGTTTGCTCTATGTTTAATTTTTACATACCTATGGGGAAAGTGGCCGTGCGGAGTGCACATGTATTTCGTACGTATACTATTGAGGTGAAAATGAGGAAAGCTTTAAGAGTGATCATAGTGGAATTTGATGTTAGTTAATGAATACAATAGTGTTGTTTGGGCGGGCATGCGGCGCGTCGGCCGCTTCCTCGCCGTCTGAAGTATTTTTGGAAAGCAGTTTTAGGTCACGTCGCGTGCGCCGTCAAGCGTCGCCATAGCGCCGCCGCCGCCCCGCCCGCCTGCCCTTCAGCGACTCAGGAATATCATTGATATGAATTCGAAGGAAATAGTTTAGTAATGAATCGATGAGTAAATTTTTGAGCAAAATAATTGGTATATATACATTAGCAGTAAAAAAAATTCAACACACTGAATGTTATCATTAAACTAACATAGTTTTATGTTGTAGTAACTACATAAAAGTCTTTTGGAAAACAGTGACAAAATTTCCCGCTCCTCCATTTTTTCATAACTCTGAAACAAGTTAATTTTATTTGAGTGAACGGTTACCCAGACGTTCGTTCACCAAGCGGTGTGCCCACAAGTAGTAGTGAAATGTTTTTAAAGGAGACTTAGCTTTTACGACATGGCCTGGTATTTACTAATATTTCTTCTTTGTATACAAAAAAGTTCTCCGCAATTTGTGTATACGGTAACAAAGGAAATTTCGTATCAAATAGGTAAGTATTTTTTAGACAATAGAGAAAACTGTAACCTTGCATTATATGCTTGAATTGTCAAATATTAAATTGTTTGATTGAAGTCGATTTCTGAGAAACTTATTGTTGATTCCTTACCATATTATTATTATGATGTTTGTTTATCTGCACCGCACCGTAATTTCTATGTACTTCTGTGTTTGCAGCGGGTATATTCGAGAGAGACGCCTTCACTCAGCTGGCCGCCTTCAACGACAGTTTGAACCATGTGCATCTTGGATCAGTTCGGATAAAGCCGGTCACCATGCAGCCGCTCAGGACCGACAGCTACTCCGTTTGGAGAGAATGTTAGTACTACACATTTTCTACTCTGTGAGCATGTTAAGTGTACTGTTAGAAGTATGAAAGGGTTTCTGTTTCAAGGTGCAGAAATAGAGGATTAATTTATGCTTGGTTTTTTGCTGCAAAGTAAATTAAAACGATTATGTCAAGGTTTAAACTGTTTTTATGATCTGATAAAAACATATTCTGGAAAAAATTGACCAAGTCCAGACAATGGTAGCTAGAGTATCGTGTGGTTTTAGTCGATATGAGTGGAACGAAGTATACTTGAACATAGAATCGGAGGGTAGATTACCCGCAGCAAAACAATCACATAGGTAAACAAGAAAAACCTATGGTTTATTTCAGCTATACCTATTTTATTACAAAAGTAACAGAGTAAATATTATATATTTTTCTTCACATCTTGCGTGGATCCGACGACGTGGAAGAAAATAGCTAACATAATTCCATTGATTTTATTTGCACAATACAGACGTTCTACTTGTTACAATTCCAGTGTGTTCAAACAATGCAATAAAACCGGTGGCTGTATTTGGTCCGCAAAATGCAATATCAGACGGAGCTACTAGAGACCAGTGCGCCATTGCGAACATACCGCACATTCAAGGCACTTGGCAACCTCTGGACCCCGACTTAGAACTAAATGGGAAAGAAGAGGAAAACACAGAAGGCCAACAAGAAGATGACGAGGAACCGACGTTCAAAAAGATATCCATAAACTTTTATCCGGACTCCGAAGAAATTGCGCTAGCTTACGGAAAACTTCTCAAGTATTACAAATGGGAAGGATTCGGAGTACTCTACGAAGATACTTTTGGTACGTTAAACTATGTTTGTATGTACTAAAAGTACTTTGAAGATTATTCATAAAATGAAACGAAGCTTTCTGGGTAAAGCTCCAGTGTGAAATATCCAGAGTCCCTAGAACATGCCAATTACGCCGGTATTGTCCGAAGGCTTAAGCAGACAAGTAGGTACTAATGTAGTTCACCTAAATACCTATCATGTAATAGGGGGCCGAACCTATTGCCATAAAATATAAAATATCATAGTGTATGAGAACTACTTATTATTTTACCCATAACATCTACCTACTTGACATTCCTAGGTGTATATTACATACTAGTCTGCTAAATTTCGTCTTCGTTTGCTGTTAAATCAATCATCAACACATTACTCATTTCATTTCATTTACTTATTCATAAACAATTTACATTGTGTTTGAAGTGGTTACATGCATGCATACTTTCCAGGACATTGGTAAATAATTACACTAGGTTTAAAGAACTTTATTTCTCAAGAACATTATAGTTCACTTATGAGCATAGTAGTATTTTACATAATTATTTAAAAATAGAGATATAACAATAGTTCGACCATGGGTGGCTAAGCTAATGACTCATATAAGGGATGGTAGCCAATAACGGTGTTGTTTAGTATTATCTAAATTATTTGTGAATGAATATTTTTAAATGGTTTGCTATTTTCTTTATGTTTCATTAGGTAATTCTGAGGTTTAAGCGTTTTAATTCTATCTTCATCATAAATCCATCTTTATTTTAGGCTTGCTGAGAGTGCAAAAGATTCTAGCTGAAGTTTCAGCACATTCACAAATCGTTGTATATAAACTAGACCCGAATGGTGACAACCGTCAGGTAAATTATTATTGTTATATATGGCCTGATATAATATAATTATTATATATGGCCTGGTTTTATAGCTCTATATTTAAAAGTTACACAATACATTACCACACTGAAACTCTTAAAGTCATTTAAGAAGTATTTTTATTCAAAATATTTGTCAGACTTCTGAATTAATTTGATTTATGCCATAGTGAATTGAGTTAGATAGTTGAATCAAAAAGATTTAGATTTACTTCAAACAGAAGTTTTAACGAATTCTGGGCAATTTCAGATCTTCAAAACGTTAAAAGACTACCAAATAAGCCGCTTTCTGCTAGACTGCCATGCTGACCGTATTCTAAAATACATAACTGAAGCACATACTGCAAAGTTGGCTACAGAATATCAGGTGGGTAACTATGTAACTAAACTAATTATGTACTCGTAATGTAATAAATAACGAAGTAAAGTATTATATCAAACATTTTTTATTCTTAATAATAATATGATGCGTTTCTAGCACTTCATTTCAGTCTCAATAGATACATCAATAGTAGCTGAAGAGTTGTCAAAAATGGCATCAAATTTTACATGGCTCAGCATTACTGAATACGATAAAATCAAAGATGCACAACATTACTTGGCTACAAGGGTAGGCAATTGGAATTCTACAGAGGATTCACCAACCGTCGTACAGTTTAAAGTGAGTAACTGAGACAGCTTTATATCTTGTATTTTGTTCAAGTACGTTTATTGTCCCGGTACTGAAAAAAGGTCTCCTCCATCTACTTAATTGTATTATCTTTAGCGAATTACAACAAAGTCCTCCTCCTAATTCAAAAACTACCGCACCGACTTTCATGCTGTTTTCACTAATGGATAGATTGCTTCTCTAGGAAGGTTTTGTATATAATTTGTCCAGTTTTTGTATACATTGGCTAAAATATAAGTGGCTATGCGGGCGAAGCCACTGGCGAAAAGATACTTATATTGTGTTCATTAATTTATGATTTTAATTAAATATATTTATTTAAAACAGCTCGAATCCTTGATAACGGATGACGTCGCTAATCACTTAGTGAAAGCACTAAAGGAACTGGGGAACAACTTGATGCATCCACCTGTTTTCAATTGTAATAGTGAGGACGAGCCTTGGGCGCACGGAGCTGCATTCCAACAGGCTATACTAAAGGTAACTAAAGGTGTTATATAGGTCTGAGATCTTGGTTTGATAATTTTTTTATTTATGCAAGAACGCCAATTGAAGTGCCAACATTACAGGTAGCCCTTTGCCAATGACGCACGAATAAGTATGAATGGTTTATTAAAAAAATATTTAACTATTTCCACAAGAAATGAAAGCGAAAGATGTTGCTGAAGTATGAAGAACATGACTTATTTATTTATTTATTTCTAAATAGAGGTGCAGTTAAAAATTCCCCAATTAAAAAGACCATTTGTAGAAAAAGTTACTTTTAAATTCTCTAAGATGTACGCACGATAGTAGCACGGTGATGGTTGAAAAATGTTACTACGAGTAAACTATACCTACATCATCATATCAGCCTATTGCCGTCCACTGCTGAACGTAGGCCTCCCGCAAAGAGCGCCATACCTACATGCTTAAATGGAATTGTAAACAAATGTAGTTTTTGGTATCATGAAGAAATGCACTCACTTCGTGATTCTTTCAGATCAACAGCACCGGCGTAACTGGAAACATAAAGTTCAACAGACATGGTCGAAGAGTCAATTATACTTTGTATGTGAATGAAATACATGTAAGAGGACGACAGACGATAGGTAAATGGGAGTCCAACAATGGCACGGAAATTAGTGAAACTAGGCAGTATTCAGAGAGTGTCAACAGTCAACTATCTAGTAAGGAATTCATTGTAAGTAATTTTCACAATACCCACTTCATCATTGAACGGAGAAAGCAGTACATGTTTACCAAATTGAAAAAAAAATTTGTTAGTCATCATAATCGTTTTTGTTGCAACTAATCAATAATTTGACCAGATTTGTTTAACTAATTGTTGAGTTTCAAAAAATGCATTTGGTGTGATGGACTATCATTTATTTATTTAACACTTTTGTTGTATTTACTTACGTATACTTAGTGATTGTGCCAGTCTTACTATAAGTGGTAACCCATTCCACAATCGCACCTTTTAAACAAAAAAGGATTTGACATAGAACTTTGTGGAATGTGTCGGGATTTTAAGTTTTTCGATGATGCCTAGAATTCCTGTCACAGAGGAAATCAAAACGTTCTTTGAGGTACAAAGGTGTAGTTGGATTAAAAAACACATTATAGAGCAAAGATATAAGTATTCCGGTAAAGTCGAATAGGCAACTGAGGTTGTACGAAATTTGGAGACTTGATCAATGATCATATTTGCGCAATAAATCAAATAGGTACAATACATTTTTTACAACATCATTATTATCGCACTTCTAATGAATCACCAATGTGCATTACGAAGGGATGTTATATTAGAGTAAATTGCTTATATAATGCAGTACTGACGGTAATATTTATAATATACTGTGCAGGTAATATCCCGTAAAGCTAAGCCCTATTTCGCTGACAAAGAAAAGTGTGAAGGTGACGATTGCAAAAAAGACGATCAAAAGTTTGAAGGATTTTCCGTGGACCTGGTAGACAACATATTTCGCATATTGAGAGAAGAAAAGTTTAATTACACTTACAAATTCATTCATGATGAGGATATGAGTTATGGGAAAATTGATCCAGCAACAAAGAAATGGACCGGTCTTATCGGATATTTGCTAGACAAAGTAAGTGATAGCAATTAGAGGCCGTTTCTATATTTTAGCAAAATAATAACAAGGACAGGACACCATGCATTTTGAATATATACAAAGGGCTGCCTTATCGCAAACAGCGATCTCTTCCAGGCAACCTTAGAATGGACTAAACAGAATTGAAACAAGAATTGGGTTAATGGTGCTATTACATATTTTATATATAAATTCTTCCAAGAAATCTTAATTCAATTTTACCAAAAACGTATATTTCAAAATATGTCATCTTAACATGGTTATAGTTCTTTTTACAATACCTAACAGACAGTAATTGGACAGAATTACTATTTTGTCACCAATTTTTTAAAATAATTCTTTTAATACGAGATAGTTAAAAACCAGGCTTCAACATTTTATTCATTTGACGATATTGTACTACTTATTTATCTTTCAGAAAGCCGATTTAGCAGTCTGTGACCTAACTATTACGGAAGAACGAAAAAAGGTCGTCGATTTCTCAGTGCCCTTTATGTCTTTAGGAATAAGTATTTTATACACTCAGGATCGTAAAGTGAAACCCGGAATGTTTTCTTTTCTCAATCCTTACACTTTTGAAGTGTGGATGTATACAGCGACTGCATACTGTGTGGTCTCCATCATTCTCTTTGTTTGTGCCAGGTAACTTGCATATATACCTTTTCATAAGTTTAATTGCTTACACACAAAATGTTGAATGTATAGTTTTTAGCAAATTTTTATACTGTTGACATAAATAAAACAGTTCGAGGATAAGGTATTCAAAAGCGGCTTATTCAACTGAAAATGGTTACTAAATACTTCATAATTTCAGAATATCTCCTGCTGATTGGGAAAATCCAGAGCCATGCGAAAAGGATCCCGAAGAATTAGAAAATATATGGACATTTAAAAACTGCGCCTGGCTAACAATGGGTTCTATCATGACGCAAGGATGTGACATTTTGCCGAAGTAATTTTATTTTGTTCACACTAATTCTCGAATTGTGCCCTACAAGCAACAGTACTAGATGAGACACATTTACAATGAAACAATCATACCAATATTGATCAATAGGAATCAAGCGATCATATAAAATAAATATATAACCTAAAAGCGCTCATCTAGCCATTGTTTTTCAGGGCAATAGGCACACGGTGGGTTTGTGGTATGTGGTGGTTCTTCGCAGTGATTGTATGTCAGACGTACATCGCCCAGTTATCAGCCTCTATGACGTCAGCCTTGGAAAACGAACCAATCAACAGCGTCGAGGATTTGGCTAAGCAAACCAAGATTCTTTATGGTGCTATTAATGGTGGATCAACTCTTGAGTTTTTTAAAGTTAGTATTCAGTTCATGTTCATTCTTGGACAGAGCGTAGTGGAGAAGAGGTGCGGAAGGCTGACCCCACCGCTATGTAAGACGCATAGCCGGAAAGAGAGAGTACCTATCCTGTTTATGTAGACTGTCTTCTATCTCTTCGGAAATTCCGACTCAGTTTATGGTTACAATTGTAAAATTATCTCAAGCTATTCTCTCTCTCAGCTAAAATAGACGTTCCCAATAAATCGTAATAGGATTCACAGTAGAAAATTTATATTGCTTTTTCATGTTTTTATTTCAAATAAGTTTTTTCTAAGAAACTGAGTCTAGTACGGTAACAAAAAGTTTATCCAATGGAGAAGAAAATGAAATATGCGTAGGTATGTGTTACGTCAAACAGTAAATAATATGTCTGTATTCCAGTCTTCCAAGGACAAGATGTACCAACACATATACGAAACTATGCAGTCGAATCCTGCTGTCCTTGTTAGCAGCAACGACGAAGGAGAGAAGAGAGTCTTAAAAAGTAAAAACAAATTGTACGCCTTCTTTATGGAGTCCAGTACAATCGAATATAAACTGAAAAGAGATTGTAATTTGAAGAAAGTTGGAGGCGAATTGGATAGTAAAGATTACGGGATAGCGATGCCGGCTAGTAAGTAAGATACTTCACACACTGTTAGGTATTAAAATAAAGCGTGATAAAAATATTGTAATAGTACCTATAATAATAATAATTAATTCTTACTATATTAAGCAATGATAGCCCATGGATATAACCATTGGACTGCCAAGTCAAAGGTGCGTGCTTCAGGTTTTAACCTCGATAAATTACTCACATGTAATTTTTATGCTTTAACGCTGAAGGAAAACAATGTGAGGAAACCTGCATGCCTGAGATTTTCTCAACGGCATGTGAAGTCTACCTCTCATACTGAAAGGAGATCTGTGCCCAGCAGTGGATATGGATGGGTTGATGATGATAATATTAATACATAATTATTACGCTTTATGTATAGTCATAAACTTATACACACTGTATTCTTATGGCACTTGTCAACGCTATGTTTTACGCAGATCATTTATTTAAAATTATTTAAAAATTTAATAAATAAAAACTCACTGTTGTAAGTGGATAATGTTAATATATTACCTACTATTTTATTTCTAGATTCGCCGTTTAGAACTGATATAAATAGAGCAATTTTAAAACTCAAAGAATTAACGACATTGGACCAAATTAAAAAGAAATGGTGGGATGAAAAATATGGAGCTAAGCAATGTGAAGTAAGTGATAACTAATATTGAAAAATAAAACTACATAACTATTGCTACAACTGTGACACTATAACATAAGTAGGTATGTGTTATACTCTAAATTAAACGTAAGGTAAGTAGGTTAACATAATATCCAGATGGACATAATAAGGGCCTGTTTCACCATCTCTGGATAGCCGCTAAATGCCGATTAAATTTAATTTTCAGACCGAGAATTAACATTTCATTAAATTACAGTCGTTTAGAATTTCGATGTTAGTAATACAGCGACATCTGTGCTACCGTAAAATAACTACGCGAGCTAGCAGGGAACGACGCCAACGCGACATGGCGACATAATATCTTGCATCACTGAAGCTACTCACAACAACTGGCATGATTATTATGTATTACCTAAATTATGTATTTCGTAGCATATATCTGTAGATTAGATACAGACAAGGAACATCAACCGTCTGATAAGTCTATCAAATAAAATAATTAGCTTCATAGGCGATTTTTTTTCATATCTTCCAGCTTCAGAAACTTGTGTTTTCGGAAAATGGACGGAAACACTGGATAACCTACGCAAAAATAAGAATTCAGTAGCGTACTCTCCCAGACGGATTAAAATAAATAATAAAAATAAAACCAAAATTATGTGTTATTATAGGTTCTCTCGTTTAGAAAGAGAACGGGATCTGCGTTTCAACATACAAAAAAAAGGTTACGCATCGTAAATACGTGTATTTCATGTTTTCAGGCAACCATTGACGAGAACGATATCGAAGGTGATCTTGAATTTGAGAACTTGATCGGAGCGTTCGTAGTCCTAGTGGTGGGGCTGGTGTTTTGCCTGTTCATGACTGCCATCGAGTTCATGAACGAGGTCCGCAGCATTGTCGTACGTGAACAGGTTCGTCAATGTTTACTGTAATATAGCATTATTTTAATATAAAAAGTAAAATATAAGTAAAGAGTAAAATCTTTACTCTTTCCGCCTCTGACACATTCGTCTAGTAAGGGTCTAGTAGTCCATCCATCCCTATTATACTTATACAACCATATTGTTAGTAAATCATATTTTTTGTCGAAATTGAATGTATGGAACCGCAATATTTCACAGCTACAATGACACCCGATAAACTCTTGAGAATTATGTAATAAAACGCTCCTAAATTAACCGCATCGAATAAAATTTCAGGTGACACACAAAGAGGTGTTCATCAAGGAGTTAAAGGCTTCACTGAACTTCTTCCAACTTCAGAAGCCAGTGCTTCGTAACCCCAGTAGAGCGGCGTCACTCGCCTCTTCAGATAGCGAAGACAAACGAGAGAGACGAGCTAGAACCATTGACAACTTTCTAGATATGGAGAAGGCCGAACAGTAACCTAAAAACAACCTTTCTGTTCTGTGAAGTGAACATTTACGATTTTGATCTGATTTGTTATAGAGAATAATGTCCTAATTCTCATTGTTTTAATTTATTATTGTTATTTTTGATAGAACTACTTGTATTGTTTATAAATCAAGGCACTTGAAAAGGAATATTGTTGACCAGACACAATACCGTATCACTATCAAGTATTTTATTTATTTACTAATAATCCACACAATTATCATTTCAATCTCACCTATTGTAGGTAATATCTATCTAATACCAATATTTAACAATTGTTCAACTGTCGAGATTTAATAAAATTACGCATCATTAGTCAGCTCTGACCTTGTTCAGAACGATCCCAAGCAAAAACATTTTTGTCTACTGAGATAATGACATTACTGTGTTATTACTGTGTTTTTGGTCGTCGGCAATGTATTTGCATTGAAGATGTATCGTCTTCTTGGAGTATTACTTCTGCCGGTGTACCACAGGGTGGCGTTTTATCCCCTCTACTTTTCTCAATTTTTATAAATTCTATTTCCGAACGATTACTTTCTTCCTACCACCTATATGCTGATGATCTGCAAATATACTGCAGGGCTCCCCTTGGAAATCTATCGCAAGCGGTGTGCTCGTTGAACCAGGATCTTACTTATATCTGCGACTGGAGCAAGCGGTACGGTCTTAAAGTTAACCCCACGAAGACACAGGTTATTGTAGTGGGCAGTTCCAGAACCATCTCTAGAATTGACTGGCAAACTCTTCCCCAAGTCACTTTTGACAATATCCTAATTCCCTTTAGTGAAAAAGTGAAAAACTTGGGGATTTTAATTGATAGAAATTTTACCTGGGCTGCTCAACTGCAGGAAGTCAGTCGCAAACTGTTTGCATCTGCTGCAAGTCTGAAAAGACTTCGCAACTTCCTGCCGACTGCGACCAAAGTTGCGCTAGCTCAATCAATTCTTCTCCCTATCCTTGATTATGCAGATGTCAACTTGATAAGCTGGAGCGCCTCCAAAACTTTTGTATAAGGTTCATATTTGGCTTACGTAAATTTGACCATGTTTCTGAATTTCGCGCAAAGCTCGGGTGGTTACCAATTCGCCTTCGCCGGAATGCTCATATCCTTTCGTTACTTTATAATGTACTATTCCTTCCTTCTTCTCCCTCTTATCTTAAAAACCGATTCGAATTTCTTGGCGATACTCACTCGCGATTTCTGAGGTCATCGGATAACCTAAGACTTAAGATGCCAATGCATTCCACAATTTTTTATGACAAATCCTTCTCGGTTCAAGCTGCTCGTCTGTGGAATGCATTACCAGTACATATAAGGCGTGCACAATCTCTGCCAGTTTTTAAAAAACTTGTGCAGGATCACTACTTATCACTGTAATTATGCATTTGTTGTCTTCTTCTATAATTAGGTACGTATTTTGTTGCTATAACAATTTTATTTATATATATATATATATATATATATTATATAGATATTTATATATTTTGTATGTATGTATTTATGTATGTACTTATCTTTATATGAATAGGTATTTGTCATATATTATTATTTATCGTATCTTTTTACATACACATAGGTGCACCGTCAACCCCATTTTTGGTTCAGTTCTATTCAGTCCATCCTAAGGTTGCCTGGAAGAGATCGCTGATCGCGATAAGGCCGCCCTTTGTATGTTTTAAAATTCTTGTTTTTCTGTCTTTGTTAATGTTTTTGGTGTACAATAAAGAGTATTTCTATTTCTATTCTATTCTATTCTACAACGTATATATTATTATATCAATACAAAACATGTAAGTTAGCTTATGAGGAGACCAAAATAAATTATTACTTAGCTTATCTACACAAATGTATGCTGCACTTCTGGTTAGCAGATAAGAAGAAAAGATTCACCACCTCTGGATAAATTCAAGAATAGAACAAATTTTGTATAAATTTATCTGCCAAGTAATTTATCAGGAACTTACTAAGAGGTGGTGAAGCAGGTCCAAAGGGTTGAAAACGAGTGAATTGCCTAGAAGATTAGTAGTGAGATAGCGGTCAAATGATGATTTTTCCTATGTTGAAAATCTTCTGAGCTAGCTAAGAAACTTTAAAAAATTCTACAAGTGTCGTCAATTTAAAAACTAAACCCTAATTTAAACTAGGTACACAACACCATCATCGTAACCCACATAGGTTTATGTATACACAGCACTAAAAGGTGTCCAGCTTCAAAATGCAAATAAAATGGAATCAAAAGTCCATAACTTGTAAGTTTAATTTTAATCTGTTTGTTTATAATATTATCTACGAAACAGTACAAAGTTCCTAATTATTTTTTTAAACTCCGAATGGAAGGGGCATAGTGTATTACACCAATGTGACCCTAACCCGAGTGTTATCTTTGTTTTGATGTACTTTTTGTATCTTATCTCTTGGTAACGCTATCTAGTATGAATTAATGATGAATGAATGAACTGACAACAACAACACCTGCAAATCGGTCCTAATCAATTGCCAAGAACTTGTCAATATTGATTGAACTGATAAGATCAATTTTATTAATTATGTACGTTGGGAAATTCTGAATTCTAAAGGAGAGCTAGGGAAGTTCAAAAAAGTATCTAAGTATAAGCTAAGCTGTAATGTTTTTATTGGAGCTGGATAGTCATTTTTATTCTACTTTCGACAAGTATTGAAAAATGTATTTATATTTTTTTTAGAAGTTAGTGCAGAAAATCTTCTTAAATGCCATTATCACCTGGTAAAGCGACGGAGTCTCGAAGGCGCAAATGCCTTCCCTTCAATCAGAAACACAGTACTCGTGGTCATTTTTACTACGACCGAAATAAAACTACAGTTGAATCTTGCAAAGCATTTTGGTTCGCAAATGCTATCCGCCAATTTGTGAACTCAAAGTAGATAATTTTTTCTATCATGAGCATGAGAATAATAATTAAGCTTTTGGTAGGTACGCAAGGGAATAAAATAAAGCAACCTACATGCCAATTTTAAGTTGGTTTGCTGTTTGAAATTTCGTGCGATTAAGTGAGTGGGTATTTGACTTAAATTATGTAGAAGATAGATAAAACAATAATGATCGGTCTGGCAAGCCTCATACGAAACCCTTAGCAGGAAGTGACGCTGACAATTACATAGCTATTGACAATGGGATTTTGCCAGTCATTCCAATGTAACATTTTGCCATCATCTATTCTTGTGCTGGGTTAGCCTAGTGATCGTTAACGCGACTGCGACGTTTGAGTTTCTGAGTTCGATTCCTGGGTCGGGCAAAGTGGTATTGGGTATTTTAATGTCATCTTATCGTAGAAAAACGCAGACACGTTGCACATCGGAGTTTAGATTTGTGCCCGGTTAATGGCATCAGGCTCGCTCCTTATTACATACGACTTAGACATAGGGTGAATTGTGGGTGTACATTAGTACGCCTCTGCCTAACCAGTGGAATGGGAATCTGGGGAATACAGGCGTGATGACATGTTATGTTATGTATTCCTGTAACAGTTATAGTCCTAGAAAATCTCCAACTAACGCTGGTATAGTAGTTCTAATCCCAAAGCTTACATAACCGAATATTCTCACCAACACGAATGACACCGGATTTTATAAAGACAGCCACGTTCTTTTGTGTTACATATTTCCCAAAGTTTGAGGACAAACGTTTTGTAATAACTTTGCGTGGAAGGAAATTATCTGAACCATCTTTCGCACTTTCTAATGACGTGATTACGTCCAAAAGATACTCGCTTAATGAGAGTTTTGGGTCAAAGTTATTTTGCTTTAAAGTAAGTATGTAAATAATAATTGAATGCCAAAGGTATTATTTTAAAACATACCACCACGCAAGTATTCCCCGAAGGGTTAAGCAAAGTACACCTACAGGTCGCCGCCAGTATGCTTTGGTCCCATGTAGTAGATGGCGACTATGGCGAGCTTATTGACATTAACCGGGAACGAGTCCTAACACAATTTCATAGGAAAGCCCCAAAACACTTTACTCGAACTGTGACATGGCGCATTCTATAGGTATTCAACGCCGTGTGTCAATGAGAATGCTCCGTCCACGATGTACTAGGAACAAAAGAGCACAAACATGCAATGCTTTAAAAAAAAATAAAAACGGTGCTTACAAATTTGCATTCGATTAATGAAACAAATCTGTTTTAAGCCGTTTTGTGCGTTGATCAGCGACATCCGGTGGATTGCACGTGCTCTAACGCAGCCTGTCGCCAACGCACGCGACACCCGATCGGAAATGAGGGAACTGTCGAAAACCCGCACTACCATTTTGTCTCCCTATTCCACAGCACATGACACTACACGACAATCGTGATCAAACGCAATCCATTGTCGTGTATGAGTGTGCGAAATTGAAACCTGAACGCTGAAATGAATCGAGGTACTCTTTGCGATTAAATTGAAGTGTGAACTTAGTGTTGAGCATGTCTCCTGCGCAGCAATCAATTGTAGCGAAAGAACGCCAAATCAGCTCGTAGTTCAGTGGCGCGAGAGCCCCACAGTGAGATGGCCGTGTCGTGGTACGCAGTTCTCGCGCTCGCAGTCACCGCTCTTGGGGCGACGATCGGACGTGAGTTTTTGTTTTCATAACATGTTTCATTTAATGGAATTCAATCATGTGTTAGTGCTTACATTCAAAGACATTCTGTTTTTAGAAAAACATACTTTGGTACCTACTCTACTTAATAATAATTGCAAATACACCGTCAAATTAATTATTTTATAAAAATAATATTAAAATAATTAAGTATATAAAAGCTCAAAAGCGATCTCGAATCGAATAGGACTATCTATTCTGTGTTGGCGGTACGGCGCGTGAGTTTACTGCGCAGTCGCAGTTTTTCGATTTGTTTCTCACGCTATCGACTTGATGAATATTTTTTTATCGTTAGAAAACAAAATCATTTTTATTTAAACTATAATATATAGTACTATTTTATAGTACTATTGGCAGCAAATCGTTTCTACCGCGAGAAAACTACCATAAAAATAATAATAATACATAAATCAACTGGAACTTATTTACATAAAAACTAATTTTATGACTAAATGTTTATTGAATTAATTAAATTTCTAGTCAGTACCATACATACTTTAATATTTTTAATATTTTATAAAGCACACGGGAAGCGCAAATTCAAATATTTGTTTCATTTATTATTTCTTAGAACATCACCTATTTATTGTTCAGACTTTCCGTGTGCTTTCTGTTCTAATTGAATTTTAAATTTAACTATATAAGGTTTTAATATAAAATTCAAACGATAAATATTTTAACTAACATACTCGTAACATACTATATGAATAGTCATAATATCGGTACCATCCTAAAAACTGTGTTACATAAAGTGATATTAGAATTATCTCCCACTTAGTATTTACGTAATACTCTACTGTACATAAATGGACATTATAATTACATCCGGAAATCTAGATTATTTGTAATGATGACTGCACTTACCTACATTATAATTTCATACCTAAACGCAATATTTTATATATATATATATATACAAGTAAATAAAATTCTGTTTGTATTTTCAAATTATCAGCTTTTCACTAAATGCATATGAAAGTACATTACATAGCAAATTTTCGTCTCTGCATCACCCTAAGGTTGTCTGGTAGAGCATTAAGACCGCCTTTGTGCACTCTTTGTACATTAAGAATAAAATAAATAAGTAAAGTACATACGGTACTTACATAAAAATAAAATCAATTTTTAATTTTTTTCTGTCTGTCTGTTTGTTCCGGCTAATCTCTGAAACGGCTGAACCTATTTTTACGGGACTTTCACTCGTCATACTTAAGAGATTGCCTCGACGGTATGTGAAGTCAAGTCTGCCAACTAGGCTGGCAGCGACGTGGACCCAGTGGACTGGACCATCTCAATCCAAAAGGAGAGAGCCGTGCTGATGACGTTGATGATTATGAATTTATTACAATTATACCACACAAGCAATATTTGGCTATTCTTCTTCAGACTTCTGCAGCTTTAAGTATCTAACCTGGTAGACCTTTACCTTGGTCTATCAAAAGTAGACTATCGTAGTCTTTAGCGTAAGTTGATTTTAGTTTCTTAGGTAGTTCTAGGGGATTTTTGTACGAAAACATCGACATCGTCTATAATTTACAAAGCACTTGATAGATATCTAAAAACATCAGAACAAAAGACTTGGAGTAGCTTTAACGTTTACTTCCTAAAAAGTTCTTGTAGCCGAGTTCTTCTAACACTTAGGCTAATATTCAGAGACGTGGCTAACCGTAAAGTAACGCTTCCATATGTGTTAAATTTGTATTACAATATGACATACGAAAACGTAAGTTTACGCTTAGCGCCGTCTCTGAATTGCCTTAGAATCTTCAAATTAGACTAGCAGGCTGTACTTGACCCTTAGGCTGATATTCAGAAACGAGACTCAACATGAACTTATGCTTTCGTATGTCAAATTTGTATGACAATTTGACATACGGAAGCCTGAGTTTATGCTTAGCATCGTCTCTGAATATTAGCCTTAAACTCCCTGAGCCTGAGACGGTGATGGGCCGTGCCTAGCAATGGAATGTTAACAATGGAAGTAAATTCATAAAAACGTTATTAATTAATCCGAATGTCTTGATATGACGTACCTTTTTGATTATGAGCACAAACGATTGCTTTTCAAGCAATCTTCTTATGCTGTTGCGATTATTTTTATTGTTTTTAAATCATATCAAGTCATCTGTGAAATGATTGATCTCGGATTATTACACTTCTTATCAAAAACGTAGGTAGTCGGATTTGGAGAGCTTGTAAATTTTCCACTTTACAATTTAAATTATATCTAATCGGGAAAGTCCCTTAAGTATTTAGAACTCGCTCGTTTTGGTCGCCATATTTGACCTACCTCATTCTTCATAGACACTAAGAATGATTTGCAAAAATATATTTCGTGCCTGAAAAAAGTACATATTTCATTGCTACAACTGACACCGTAAACTCTTCGACTTCGCAACACTTCATTGCGACAATGCCCATGCACTCAAAAAAGTTAAAGTAACAAAGAGTTATATAACACTGTGGCATCCGTAAAAGGAAGACCACGCGGTAGATTTACTAAACACATAATTAAATATGCTTCGGTAGACATCGCCTGTGCAATTATGTCATTACGCATCGTATTACGTTTGCTGGAACTCACCACACATACTGACAATAATCATTGTTTTCTGTGAAGGATACATGATTAATGGAAGGTGATAGAAAAGACAACACTGTTCACTGGTTGCAAGTGCCACTTCCTAATCTAAGGTCGTATAATTGATTGTCAAGCCGAACGAAGTGTCACACAGATTGTATAAAGTAAAATTGCATGCCTTTTTAATTTTACGTCTTTCACATACAGCTCCAATATGATTACAGCCCTCCTTATGAACACTGAAAAGAAGGACCAGTAAAATGTTCATAATATTTTGTGGAGTTTCTTTATAGGTACCTATTATTTCTACTAATGTTTTTGCTGTATGTTAGAAGTAACCATGGAAGTAATCCGCAGTAAACGGTAATGAGCCTGCCCCAATTACATGGGACGAATGGACGAAAATTGATAATAAAAAAAATTAAAAAATGGTTACGAAACAGAGAAAACCTAATTTCTCGCTTGCTACAGTAATGTGAATATTTTCAAAATGAAGCTTCATTCGTTCTTTTATTATTATCAACCAAAATTTTTTTTTCTTCAGTATGTGTATACGGTGTGCGCGCCTTACGGTTAAGTACCTACATAGTTGAGACCTACAGGCTGCCAGTAATTATGTTCAAAGTGGTTTACATAACCTATATTCTAATCTTATCTTGATCTCTTCTGCAACGCTGCATGCACATTTTCAAGCATATCTGGTCGTGCACATCTTTAATTTCCATGTAACATTTTCAGTTTCCCTAGTACCACACAAGACGTCACCGATTGCTGCACCGGTCGTAAAACCGAGCCGGATTATACGGACTCTTAAACGTGTATGTACGTAAAGTGTACGGTTCTAATGGACCCCACACTGCCGGTAAATGGTGGCACGCATTGTAAATGGCAAATCATCATTGTAATACGCACTAACCTTCGATACCAGACACAGGAATCATTACTAATGTGTAATGTAATTCTAGAACATGAAGTGATTAGGAAAAACTAGCTACACAGCTGCGCCAGTTTTATATTTTATTTCATTATTTGCGAATTAATATGCGGAGAAACTGTTTATCAATGAGAGGAATTTGCAATCAATTTAAGTTCTGCAATCCCCCACTAGTCCAGCGTAATGGACCTCTAACTAACTATAACTAACCCCTCACTCTCAAAAGAAACCCAAATCCAGCAGTGTAGTAAATGGCATGATGAATATTTTTTTCTAGTTTGTTTGAGCATGATTTAAATAGGATAATAGCCACTAGCCGAACCTCTTTTTTAGCAATTATAGTGTTAGATAGATTATGATCTGAATACGTGATACATTGCGATATGATCAAATCACATTGTTATTACACGGTACTTTTACGTAGAGACATACAATTTATACACGATAGTGCTCCCGGTATGACTGATACATCTACATGTATCAGTCATATCGGGAGCACTATCGTGTAAAGTACCGTGTAATAACAATGTGATTTGTATGTATGTAATCTCACTAATATTGTTTATTAATTGAGACATAACACGGTATTACATTAGGAAGATATGTTTGTTGTTAATTTATACTATTACTATATATATAAAGAGGAATTGTTGATAGATTTGTGTTTTGTTATGAATTAACTCAGAAATTACTGGACCGAATTGAAAAATTCTTTCACCATTAAAATTCTACATATATATTATCTGAGTAACATAGGCTAATTCGAACGATAAAAAGCCTCGTTCCGTTTCGGTCCACTAAATTGTACTCGTAAGTAAATGAAATTGAAATTTATATGAAAGTCTGTCACGATACCTACCCGAAATGTCATGTAAGTAGTTAATTCAACGAAAGTTAAAAAAATACTAATACAGTAAAGTATACGCTATAATCGTATCAAATTTGATAATCAATACTTTTACATTTCAGCTGCAGAAAATCAGACATTGGAGAAGTCATCATGTGGTAGAGTGTGGGTGACGGTCCATTCTCCTGATATCCGGCTGGGAGCAACCAACATACTTTTGGATGCTATAGAACTCAACTGGGACTTCAACGGGTGTTTCAGTATACCTAGCCAAGTAAGTAACATTTGGTACGTTGAATAGTACCTACATGATTATGATATTAGTGTCTTACAATACGAATCGTAGATAAAAGCAAAGGTTACAGAATTGAAATGAGACTGGACAAGTGGTTGAGCCACGTCTTGCCATAGAGCTGTAGGTCAAAATTATCAAGTGAAGTCTTGATAAAGCCAAAGCAAAAGTTGCACAAGATGGCAAGGTGAGTCTATGTTTGTTTTATTGAGTTAACAGTACCTACCCAAGATAACGAAACATGAAGAATACCTTTGATGGCGACCGATAACTTATCGTTCGTTTTTCGTTCTCAGATGCGCCTTTGCCATCATGATTGTGCTAATGGGTGAAAATAAATTCTCAAAAATTCCAACGCAGAGGGTGGAGGGCTAATGTCGATAAAAACTATTATTCAAAGCGTATGGTGTTTTGTCGTGTCATATGATTAGGGTTAGGGTCACACAGGAAATACTTTACTACTAATAATTTCCCAAGCACAGCGAGCTTGTGAAATTATTAGTAGTAGGTATTGCTTGATGATCGCAATGTCACGACAATGACCGAAAGTAATTCAATGGCAGTCATTGCCAGTAGGTTAATATTTAAAGTCAAAAATCGAAGTGTTATTAAATGTAGCTTGTACAATAAAATGATATCTGACAAATTAACAAGACAATGAATATAAATGTGCTGCCCTAATCCATACTGAGTACTAACTAATAATTGAAATACACTTACACAAACCTGTACTATGATAGAAGCGCAAGCTACAAGAAGTTACCCTAGCAAACAACTTTAATCAAAATGAAAAGAAATGAAGCGAGCAAACATTGCAGAAGCAGTTGATTTGCCTTAATTTTCTAACAAAGAAAGTCCCTGAATGCACAATAAACTTTCTTTGTTTGATGCTTCATACGCAGAGTAACAAATCTGTCTCGTTAAATTGATAAAATGCCTGTATTAGTCATAATAATACTCACTCTTTTAAACAATGTATGATCCGCTGTTAAAAAAATATGCACTTATTAATATATCAGCATTATTATCTATTTAGGCTATCGTAGTGTCCTGTTCAGCAGAACCTTCCTTATAAAATTTAAACTTTCGATAAAAAATATCGATAAGTAGGTATCTAAGGTAGGCACGTAGGGTCCTCATGGATGAGCAAGTTCTCACGAATATTGACGCGCTAATCACTGCCATTGAAACAATTTGTAACGATACTAACCTAGTAAACCATAAAAGTAATGTGACGTTAGTATTTTCTACAACTCAAATTTTACGTAACAAAGTATGACGATCAGACGGACGTGACACCCCGCCTGTGGGCTCTCAATTTTTATTCACGGCGTCATTCAATGCTCCTTCAAATACTACGTTACGAAATATAATAGTAGTGAGACCGTATTCATTGACATGTCTCCTACCAAAGAATGATCATATCCACACATTAGATACAATAGTGTGTGAATGTAAAGACAGGATATAAACCCTCGTGTATAACGTTTTAGCCATGTACTGCAATGGTCAATGAAAATGATCTCTTTAGAAATTCTTGTATAACATTGCCACATATTTCACCAACTATTATGTAAAATATAGGATATAATATTGTGTATCCGTAACTGTAGGTATAACATTATTATCATTGGTCGATATCGTGTTTGCGTGTAGCATAATCTCTGTAATTCAATAACTTTCACTGCTTTCCCATCCGCAGATAGGTCTGTTTGACGACAGGCCACAGTCATGGAACAACGCTTTAACAGTGTTCTTGGTGTCATCTGTGGAAGGTCACGTGGTTACCAACCTGTCTCTGGGTCGAGGGACCCTGCCTGCCGGCTGGGAAAACGGTGTCGGCTCGAAGGGACCTCAGTGCCTCTGGCCGTGGGTGGGAGCGGGAGAACCCAATGAAATACAAGCGTACAATTGTTTGAAAATCCAGCCCACCTGGATGGAAAATGCTGCGTGAGTTTCTAATTTTAAATATAACTACTACTCTTATTTATAAAACCCATATAGTTACAAAAAAATGTACTTAGGTATTGTCATCTACAAAAATGTCGCCTGCATCTAAAAAGTAGTATTAAATCTCCTTTCTTTATTTTAGGTCTAAAATAAACAATCTGCGCATCGGTGATTTGGCGATCGCGGGCACACATAACGCAGGCGCGTGGCGATTTAACACAGAGGTCAGCTCCGTGTCGCGGGACAGCTTCGTGCTCTGCCAGGACCGCTCCATCTGGGGCCAACTCGTCCACGGCATCAGATACTTCGACTTTAGAATCGCTTACTACGAATTCTATCAAAATGTAGAAGACAGGTATATCTTTTATACCAATTTCCTAATCAATTAAACATTTTAATATAAGCTATCACAAACTTTATTACTAAGGGGGAACAATATCTTCATAAACTGTAACAACTGAATATGAAAATTCTTTCCGCTATATTAAAATTGCCGTCTTGAATACCTATTTAAGTATCTGGGTGGCCTGATCATTTGATCATATTTTTGTGACAAGTCCAACCGATAGTATAATTGCCTTTGCAGTGCATATCTAAGACGTCGCGATTTGTTAAGACCGGTTAAGTCCCAACACTATCTCTGGATAAAGTAAGCTTTACTTGAATTCAACCGACGTGTAGGTATCCTAACGTCTTACGCAAAAATACAGTGTCACAGTTGAGGCAGAACATTGTTCGCCTTCGTATGCCAATTCAAGCACGTAATTAGTTCGCGGTTGCTTGGAAGTGATGTAACAGAAGTTAATGCAGATGTAATGGTCATAAACATTTTGTTCCAAATACCAACATAACACTGCAGTCAGTGGATCAATGGTCTCGCATGGCTACTTCAATTACCAAGTTGTTGCACAAGTGCGTAAGACAATAAATTCATTTGTAGAGCAAAGTACCTAAATGCCCAAAGCAAATTTTAAAATGAGGGAATGACTGATTTATTGATGTCTTTGGTCTAGTGGTTCGAGTGTCGGACTACTCTGTTTTGTTTTGGGATTGTTAAATCCTAAATATTAATTATTATTCGGTATTGTTTGTTTTCAGATATTGGTTGAATCACAATTTAATCAGAATCCGTCCATTAATTCCTTTACTAAGAGAAATAAGAGCGTTCCTTGATGCCACCAAAGAGGTAAGCAAGACAAAAAACATCATTTTTCATCGGATGCCATTCTTATAGCTGGTAAAAAAAAACTCTCAATTTCCTGGAACTATGGTTAACTGTACTAATAAACTCCATACTCATTAATTCAACCAATCTTTCGCCAAGTTATCATTTTCAACTAATTCAATACACACTACTATATTTAACCTAAATCACCCGAATGTTTTGTAAAAACCTTTTCTACTAGCTTAGTTCCACAATCTTATTACTAGGTATTTACTATTTTCCAGGTAGTATTTCTGGACGCACATCACTTCCCCATCGGCTTTTACCATCAGGACGGGGCACCAATTCGGAACGTACATGCTGGGCTCCTAGAAATAGTCCAAAGGGAACTGGGGCCACACTTGGCTCCAGCCAATGAATATAGCACGGGCATAGGCACTAAAGGCCCTACTATGCAAACTTTGATCAGCGCTGACAAGCGCTTGTTGTTCAGTTATGTGGATAACGCCATAGTTTCTGGTAGGTTTAACGAATAAATACTCCTTGTTTCAAATATCCCTGTGATTGTAGCAACCCTGAAGGTTATTTACAAAGTACATAGCATCGATAAGTCTAAGATAAGGGTAGCCGTGAAAATCCGTAACAACGAAGAACTATATTTGTGATTCGAAAAATAAAATTAATTAAAGTTTTAATTAGAACTGAAACATAATTTTGTGTTAATGATCTAACAAAACATGACAATCAACAAATAAATTAGAACATGCAATTCACCAAGGCATGCAATCAACTAGTTTATTATTGATGTCTTGGCAATCAACCATTCAAATCAACAAACGAATGTAAAGTTCAAGTTCAAATGTTTTAATTTCTAATAAGCTTTACAAGTTTTTATGAAGAAAGAGATGATCCTATAGAAAAAAATCTGGCAAGAAACTAAATGGACACTCTTTTTAAAATAAGAGTTAAATTGAAATCGAAATTAAACGAAAATCCAATTACTGACATATTAATTTATCAATCTGTGTAGATGCTTGATAAAATTTATTGGTTATTGATAAAGCTTGAGTTAATAGTTTCAAGTTTTTGTATTTAATTTTGTTATAAATTTATTTATTTCTTAATACTATACTTGTATTTTCAGAAAACTCGTGGCTCTGGCCAATTCTACCTCACTTATGGGCGAACACGAACAGTCCCACGGAGCTGTTCCAGTACTTAGATGGGGCAATCTCGTCGTCTCCACAGCCGACGGCGCGCTCACCCCTGTTTTCTGCGATGGCGCAAACCACACCCACCGTGTTAGACATCCTTTTCATGCGCGGCTCTCTACGTGAAAGCGCTGACGCCGTCAATCGCAACGTGACTGCACGTCTTGCATCACGCTGGAGGAGTCAAGCCAATATAATTTCTACCGATTTCTTCTTAGGTAACGATGTCGTCGATTTATCTATAATGATCAGCCTGGAGCGCGGCTCTCGTTTATGACGTCGCCACAGACGCTTTAGAAGCGGGGGACTCCACGTGAACGCATCACGACGCAGCCGTGTCGGTGCCTCGGTCCGCCGCCGGTCACCGTGGCTCCCGCGCGGACGAAACCGCTCGGAACCGCCGCGCCGACTATACTTACCCAACCAATTTATATAGTTACCTGCTGATCGTGAATATCCGCCTCATCACTGCCATACGTAGAGCGCCCAGTGGATAAGTAGTGAGATATTTTTAGATATTAAGTAGATACATCCAAACTAGTCTGACGGTCCTTTAAAAGGGTCCGTGTTAATTTGTACATAAAATATAAATGTGCCAAAGATGTTTTGCATTTGATTCTTATCTTAATCAATTAGATTAAAAGAAAACATAAACTTTAGAGTTCCAGCCCTTTACTTATAAATACAATGAGTTCGACGAACAATAAATATTATTATCTAAACATCTAAACGTAATATTACTTGTACTTGTGCAACAATAACGAGGTAGATTCACCGTGCCAAAAAGCACATCAAAGTCCCTATTAAGTTAAACGCCGTGTCACATATGGGGTGCTAATAGTGGCAGTAACTCGGCACGACTCATACGCGATAGAGCGCGTGCGTCCAGACCCATCGCCGCAGCCGCACCGCGAACATCCAGACCGAAGCTCTGTAGTAGCGACGCTAGCGCCACTTCCTCACCTGTGCGCGGGTCGCGCAACCGTGGACATGAGCCGTTACACTGCGGCCACGTGCACCTCTCTACCAATCTTCGTGGCGCACACCCGCCTCGTGCGCGCCTTTTGCTACCACCGAGCCTCTGCTCCCAGCATGCGATAGCTCGGGGCAATGTAATACCCGAAACGTTTATAGCTTGCCATTCAGGGCGTGCGAGCGCGCCGTGAGCCAGACAAGCCGGTGCGAAAGCAGACCGCACCGGACCTAAGCTCGATAACAGCGCTGCACCCGTCTGGTGGACAGCGTCCCACTGCGATCTTGTCCGAGGAGCGCGCACACCCTCTGCGGCCAGTTGAGCAGAGTCAAATAAGTACTGAAAGATGAAAAGAGGCGTCCGAATATGTGGGTAGAGCCTGTAGCCGAAGTAACAGAGCCACGGTTCTGTGGCATGCTTGCGCACACAGGATGACGGCGGTCTACCACGCCACAGAGTATGCCCGAGTCGGGCCATTGTGGCAGCTGGCGCGCGTCTTGACCGGGTGGGACGGTCGAGAAACCACCCAGAGTCAGCGATGGCAGCCACGCGGACTCCTCGAGATCGCAGTGCGCGTCTTGCGGCATCCGCATGTAGCATAACACCGGCGCCACCAGCGCTGGAACCCACAAGCAGCATTCGTCCAGTGAGCCCATAGTGAAGAAGATCGGACAGGACAGCGCGAACGATGAGACGACCGGCGAACATAAATCCGGTACCAGGGTGACGAGTGCTCCTTGAGCCGGCCCACATGTCGCTCGAGCAGTAGGGCAGAAGCACGTGATTGGAGGCATGCCAAAGAGGATTAGCAGCTGGGTCTTCAGACAGTAGGGCAGGTGCACGACGAGCCTTTGGCCAGCGCGTTGAAGACATGAGCGCAGGTCGGCGGCGCCAACGTGCGTTGCATGACGCTGTGTCCCAGCAATACCCACCACCTTCGAGGTACACCACCCAGTGGTCATTATTCGTACCGCGCCGAAAATAGTACCTGAAGTTAGAAACATATCAATTAAATAAATAGGTACACTATTACTTTAATGTTCAGGGAATCGTAACCGTAAGACCGTAGAAAAAGTTTGTGTGCTCATAAAATAATAAATACCTCAAGCGTCCAAGTCCAAATTCATTGTCATTGATCGTAGTTGTCTTGTGTAGATCATTCAGCCTTGTGGCCTCAGATTGAAAACAACCCCGGCCAAATTGGTTTCGGTTGTAAATAACCGAAGCCAATTTTACCACCTCATTACGTATACCTTCGGTAATAATAAAGAGGAATGCTTTGGGACCGCCAAATTGTGTAAAGGACAGGCACATATTCAGCAATGGACTAGACGAATCTAACTGACTGGTCTAACAATTAATGAAAATCAAAATAGGTGTCGTACCCGGCTGGTGAACCATCGTTGCACGTGAGCGAAGTATTGGAGAGCCACACCAGGCGCAGGCTGTCAGGTGGCGTAGCACTATCGCAAGTTTCACAAAATAACACCTGTAAAAATAAACAGAATTAATTAGCTGTCCCGACAGACGTTGTTCTCTCCAAAATTCTTGCAGTTATGTCCAGAATTTTCCAAGCATCCCCGATCCGTTCTCAATGATGCGGGTACTAACAAACAGCATTAATTTTTTAATTTATATAGATCATCATCATCTTCCTGCTCTTGTCCTAATTTATTTGGGGTCGGCGCAGCCTATCCTTTTCTTTCATTCACTCTCCTAGCCGTCACCTGCTCATCCATAGATGATGCTTTTCAGTTCTAGAATAAACTGACCTCGGATTATATAGCTCAGCTCTCGTACAATGAGTATGTTTTCCCTCTTTAGACTTACATTAAGCTAGAAGTATAAATACGCTAAAATTTCATAGAATACTAAAGACTATGTTAGCCAATTAACTAAATGTTGTGTTACTTATAATAATTACTTATCAAGAAAAAATATTTTTAAGCCTGTGATTTAGGTGATGTAGACAGGTATGGCAGATAGAAATAGGTAATAATAACCCATTCATTCAATGTTAATGTGTGTATAGTGTATACTAATTAATAATTATTATACTTTAATGTATTTTATAGAATAACAATTTCCAATATTATTGCTTATTTATTTAAAAATCTCAATTTATATTTATCAAAAAACAGATTAATAAAAATTAATTAATACGTAAATTAGGATAAGAGCTAAGCTTGTAGGTATAACGTATTCTAATTTCTTGTTGTTCTAGTTTTGCGAGATTTTAGCTAGAATACTCATAATTAAGTTAATTAATTTGAATTTAGTGATAATATATCTGTATATTTATTTTTACGTATAATGAATTAGGTATTTTTATCAGACATTTTTATTGTATCGTTTTTAATTAGGGATCTATGGTGTACCAATGAAGAGAATAATGTTATTTTAAAAGCTTAGATTAGTGGCGTATTTAATCTTAGTTGTAAAGAATGTGCATAAAGTTGTCTGCCGGATTCTACTCCTTATGACCATTTTTAAACCGTGGAATAGTAACGCCCAACTACTCATAGCCCACAACATTTCATAGAGCTTATTTGGACCTTTGAACTTAAATATGGACTAAAATAAGCCAATCCATTACAGTTAGGAAGTAATCGAAAAGCTCATTGGAATGTTTTTAACATTTTGCTCCGATACATATTTAATTAATGATAATATTTTTAACATTTTATAAATATGAGACTGCTCAAGAACAATTATTATAACCGATAAAGTATCTAATTTGGATATCGTACAAACTTAGCGTAATTGCTTATTTTAGAAGATGTTTCTATTTAAGTACCTAAACAGCTAGGTGTCCAACTTGCCTAATTGCTGAGGTATCAGCTGACTTGAACCCTAATTAAGACAACCGACAAATATCTCTAGCAAATACCGGTACAACCCGTACACCCGAAATATTGACACGTTGCCAGTGAGTCGCAAAACAAAGTTCAAGAATCGTTTTTCGCGTGTTAGGCTTATCAGAATACTGCAATCTTGCCGATTTCAAAAGGTACATGTAAGTTAAGATTTTATTGTAGTACCTCTAAAGTAACTTCTTATAGATGATAAACTGGGCTAAAATAATTCAATTAGCACACACATTTTGCACATGCTTTTCAAGAGTTTAGTAGTATTTATATCAATGGTATGGTACATATACATTTTTCATTATAAATAACCTTACGGATCTGCACGACAAAACAGGTGATTAAGTATCAGAACAGGACAACTTTAAAAGACCAGGGACATGTTACCTATACCTTACTTTATGGACTAATTATAAAATTTACACTTGAGATTTTGGCACAGTGTAGAGGAATCTATTCAACCGTGTTATATGTACACATATATAATATGCATTGAAGAGTGTAAACGTCATAATAACTATAAGCTTTCATAAAGCTTTAAAAATACCAAAAGTACCAAAAGCCCCTGAGGAAGAAAACAGTTTGCCAACGTTTCGCCGTATCAAATTCTACAAATACATAAAAGATAACACGAATCTGGTTGTAGTAGCGTAAACATTACTTATAGCTTTAAAATTTTCTAGGCCTAGACGTTTAGCCGACCACCTAGTATCTTATTAAAAACAACCTAACTCATAGGAAAGCCGTTTTCCACTTAAACATAAATACACAAAATTAACAGATGTGAACTTGCTTAAATTTATAAACCCTCACTATTTACTATCACTGTTATCTGAAACCGGCGTGAAAAACACATGATTGTCACAAAATAATAAAGCAATGCGTACACAGAGTGTCCAAACAATCCAATGGTTGTAGCGGCGGAGGGAGCCGCGGAGGCGCGTCATCGCTCCCGGTCGTGGACAGCGGACGAGCGCGGGCGCAGACAGCGGGCCGGAGCACACCCCATACTGGCGGGCGCAGGCGCACCACTGCGCGAGCCCCGGCACCACGCGCACGCCGAACGGTAGCGCTCCCGCTGTTTACAAAATAAAGCCTCTATTTAGAGCGAGGGCGAAGGGCCGAGAGCTCACCGCCGCGCGCCGCCCGACCGAGTAGGCGAGCGGGCGGCTCGTTTGTGCGGCAGGGGCGGCGGGACCGGCTCCGGCGGCGAGATCAAACGCGCGGCAGATCAAAGGAGCCGCCGCGCGATCGGCATCCGTCATTATTATTATGCAAGCATTACGAGGCGCGCGTGACTCAGGCGAGAGGGCCACGCGAGCTGCGCGGGCGCCGCGGCGCGCCCCCCGCGGGCCCTGTGCGCCCTCCACCTGTCAACGGCATCGACACCGAACAAAACAACCGCCCCCCGGCCTGCGTCCGCGCAGCGCACAGCCGCACACCGCCTCCTGCTTTACAGATTAGCCATAGCTATGTACTGTATCCTTTTTAGTCTTAATTTAAATAAATTTAAATTTAATTTAATTAATTTTTTAACAAGTTTTGCGGATTTGCAGGTTTTGCCATATGCAGCAGAAAGTCATGTCATATCATAATGTTTTGGACAACGATTATTATTACCAGAATAATAACTGGAGTTAATCGTTCATTGTAAATAACAGCAACAAAGCAAAACCCATCTCAAACAAGGAAAGATACTTAAATGAAAATTGAGGAAAACTTCGAAGTTATTTCAAACAAAGCACTGTTGAAACTAAAGGTTCAATAACTAGGAATACTATCAGCGGCGAACTGGAGGTTAAGTATGATACAGTTCAATGATTATAGTAGTCCTCATTTGAATCAAACTCCCCATAAAAATGTAATGAGAAAGACTATTTGCCGTTCGTATACCTACTATAGGAGAACATATGTAAAGGACCTTAATCTTATAGACCAAGTATTTTAAAATCTCTGTTCCCAGAAAAACAAATAAACGAAAGCTTGTCGTGTTTATGTCATTTTTAGGGCTGTCTCTATCAAAGGAAAGTCTTAACTTTAATGAATAAATTCTAGAAATATTTGCGGAAAACGTGGACTACTTACTCTACTTATGTTATTACCAAGATTTTGACGATTCTTATTTTCCACCTATAACCTACCTGACTACAAGTAACCATTGCTCAACATAACTTGCATGATTTTCTGTAGTCACAATGATTTATTTAGAAATGCCCTGTAATTTTACTAAATACGATCAAACTTTAACAAGACTCGTAACTCGTAAGACAATTTCTTTTTAAGTAAAGCACTTACCACCGTGAACGAAGTTTGCAAGTCAATAAAGATTTTATCGTATGATTTGACATGTGTATGGCCCGCAGGTGTTATTTCAAAGCAAATTGTCCGAAGTGTATAAAACTGGACGTAGACACCGAGTTAAGTAGAATATAATTGGCGGGCGGCATGGCAGACGTTCAAAGCGTGTACCTGCCTGTAAAAATGCCATCATAAAGCCAAGCCGCCACAATGAGCCATTTGACAGTTGGTACCCACCTTTATGATGCCGACTCTGATATACGAGCCGAACCCATTTAAGCTTATTTTATCGACTCCCAATACAACAATCTAGCTATCCCGGATACTAAATCAGGCATAGAAATACGCGCGACTACCGCTTACAAACAGGGCAGAAAGAATAAACCATTCAGTTAGACCATTCAAAATCTTTATAGCTTATTATTCAATCCCATTAAAGACTTAGTGGGACGGCCTCTTTAAAAGAGCTTTTAATATAAAAGACCATTATACAGCCCATTTTCCATAACAATGAACATAATATTTTTTCGTTCCGCATTCTCGTTATATTGCTTATTATTTAATAATTATAAGCAATAAGAGATCTTTAAAAAATGTGAAACGCTGGGTGTAATAATTTAACTTTATAGTTTTCTTTTTATGGCATTCTTTTTATCTTTTGGTAGCGGTTTGGTTTAAGCGCAGCGTGTATTTTAAAAGAATCTTACTTCATTAGAAACTTGAAGTAGAATCCAGAAAACATCAGAAATATTCAAAGTACCAACATCTTTTACCACCCTTATCAGTCACTCCACCTTGGAAACCACTCCAGTTCAGTGTCCAGAATATCAAGAAAAATATTTTTATATGCAATTATGCACCTAAGTCAACGCAACCGGAAGGATTTCAGGTGCTGGTATACAAATAATTCAGACAACTTTTCCTGACATGTAAATCAGCCCAGGACCATAAACTCTACGGGCACCCTTACAGCCATTAGACAAATAAGACTGTTCTATGCATATTATTCTGCCGGTTATATTCAGTTTTTAATGCTCTGTGTAAAGACTTTTAACGCTTATTTTCTCATTCCCCAGAGAATGCAGCAAAATGCAAAGTTTCTAACGATGTCAATAATACAATGTTATTTAATACTGCACCGCTATAAATGCTGAAGTATAGGAAATAATAAATAAAACTATGTTTATGTTATGCTATGAAAATGAAGTTATATGTATTTCAGCATGTCCCAAGTGGCCTATAACTTGGATCCATTTATTGTAATAAAACTAAAACAATAAAACTGCTGCTTTGTATGTTTGTTTGCAGTAGGCAACCACACTATGACAATTTGCTTAGTGAGTGCTATTTATACTCTATGCCTTCTCTTACGAAAAGACTACTTTTGCCAAAATTATGTTGTGAATTGAATTATATGTTGAATGAGTAATCACAACAGTTCGTTTCTTATTTGTACACGCCTGGGTGAGATTTATTGGAGCGTAATTCAATGTTATTTATGCACCATCATTATTTGCCCATATCAATCCATTGCTTTTTAGTCATTCTAGAATTGACTGATATTTTTAGTAAAATGGTTTCATTGTTTAGAACTTATAATTACAGCGCTATCAGAAGCTGAAAGGGCTTCCCTCAATCGTGGATCTCTTGGCAAACGCAGAGAGATTAGAAGATTAAATAAATATCGACCACAAACTTGCCATTACACAATCTTGCCTCTCGGAGGTGGCAGACGACGATAAAACTTTGGCCGTCGAGCTAACTACTTTGTATTCCGACTGACTATTCGTAGATAGTAAGTTTCTTGCCAGAGAGACTGAAGAATAACTTTGTGAACTTTGTGTATCAGCTGTAATATGCACCCAACACGAGATAAGGGAAATTCCACCCTATGTTGAGTAAGGCCCTGTTTCAACACGACCCAGTAATTTCCAGTTAAGTTACTTCGCAGATAATTTAACGGGAACTTATCAGTAAGCTGTGAAAAGGGCCCTTAATCTCGGGTGTTTATTAGGACCTTTTGTTAAATACTATATGACATTGTTTCCGAGAATATTACGCTGAAGAAACATCTTATTTGATCTGAGGTTGCTAAACTGTTGCTACTGGCCCTTTACGTAAAACGTGGTATGAATGGAAAAGTTTGTGCGCTCATTAGCAGCTTACGGATAACCTACGCGTCATTTCACATCACCAGCTCTGAATAGCCACTAACCGAAAACAAAATTTGTATGAAAATGATCTGACAGGTAAAATATCGGGAACTTACTTACTTAGGAGGTGTTGAAAGTGTTGAAACAGGCTTTTTGCCCTTAAAGAACCTTTTACTTACTAAATGATGACTTTAATGCTATCTTAAGCTAGCAAGCGGTAGGTAAGTAAAATGAAACAGATACCTATAATAAAGCTGTATTTTAGTTTATTTGTTTCTGTATCGTAGACACATTTCCAAACTGTTTTGGCAAAACACTGAGCTCTCGCAAACGTTGAATTACGGCACGTTCATTTTAAAATACAACAACATCAGTTACATTTAGCTCGTTTTATGTTCAGATATAAACTCTTAGAAGTTCGCGATTCAAGTTATAAATAACCTAGTTTAGTACATCTACCTCTGACATTAGATAATATACCAACTACAGGGGTACACAGACTGTATTTAAGTATTTGCATGTCATAGGTACAATTGGTACAAGCAGCATCAAGTAATAAACCGCTAGTCTCGGGACCTATAATGGTGGACTTTTTACAGTAGCCACCGGTCGCTACCGGGGTTTGCACTGATGGAAGCAAAAAATATAGTACTCATTCTCGTGACGCCAAAGATCGGTACACTTACCGACGAAATCACTAAGGAGATTATCTCGAAATAAATAGTAGGTACATACCTTCTCTTCTAACGTGGGTAAAGTCTTGAGCTTGATCCTCGGGTCGGATCGGTAATAGTTAAAGGCTTGCCGCCTATCACATTGGGATAATCGTCGGTGTTGCCACAAAATAAATTACCCACCTTTATCGTGGGCGAGTTGTGTCAACGGTCAAAGGTCTCGATCTTCGCCTTTGGGAATCACTTTTGGGGATTAAAATCGTGACGTCTATATTGCCGTACTTGATCACAATATTAACTTCATTTGTGGGAGATTTTTTCTTCATTGCTAATAAAGAAACATGAACCTATTTTATAAATGTTTTTGTAATATAACGAAGAATTAGGACCTGTTTCATAGCTTATGGTAAATCCCCGTTAAATTAATTAACTGATAATTACATAAAAATATTGTAAATATTTTAATTCTATAATAATATAATATCTTGCGGTTAGCGGCTATCCAGAGGTTGTAAAACAGGCCCTTAAAATTATCACATTAATAAGTACCTACTTATCTTTTAAAATAATGTTAATGAAAAACATAATTTTCTTAATCTTTATTAACGACGTGACATAAAACAAAGGTACTTAAAATTATAAGCCCTGCCATTACCTGGGAGCCAGACAATTTTAAATATTATAAAAATATTCGAATTTTGAATTATTAAAACTTACTTAAAAACATTATAATAACACATAATTTATTTTATTTGTAATAAAATAAATTATGTGTAATAATTTTATTTTATTACAAATAATTTATTTGTAATAAAATAAATTATGTGTTATTATAATGTTTTTAAGTAAGTTTTAATAATTCAAAATTCGAATATTTTTATAATATTTAAAATTGTCTGGCTCCCAGTGTCTTAGTATATGGTGTTAGGGCCTAATATCATTCTAAATTACGGGTTAGTTAGCCTAATAATTAGGCGATAAACTCTATCATGGGGGAAGCGGCCTTAAATTGTCATCAAATTTCAAAAAAATACCTATTACTTAGACCTGTTTCACCACCTCTAGATAGCCGCTACCTGCGGAATAAATTCAAAAATGGAACAAAATGTGTATGCAATTATCTGCCAGCTAATTTAACGGGAACTTATCAGTGAGCTGTGAAACAGGTCCGTATATTGTATTAGGCCCTAGTACATACTGTAGCCTAATATTTAGGCTAAGAAAGGCGTTAAACTCTATCATGGAGGCAATGGCAGGCAATATGCTTCTTAAAATAAGTAATAGACAACAGTTCAGATAAGCTGAGTATTACTGAACAAAACAAAAAATCTAGTCTATTACCTCTACATTATTTATGATCGTGATATAACTGTGCTTTCATTAGTAGGTAGTTCTTACCCGTAATCAGCTTCAAAACGATATTCCAAATTAAAGTAAACCCACTTTACCATAATAGAGCAAACTCAGTTAAAAGTAAAATTTGGCACGAACGTGTGATAATGTTCAGTTTAGTTTGATAGGTGGGTACCTCTAGCACAAATATGTAGATACTAATTATTTTAGATTCAATATAATTACATATAGTATTTTTCAACTATTTACTCGAATAGTTTTGATAACCCTGATAACAAACTTTAAGTTGTGCGAATTTAATTTTCTTCGTCATGTTTGACGAGAGCTGCCTCGTTAGACAAGATAGTGCGCTAGGGGTCCTGGGATTAAGGTCAAATAAAGTGTAATAGTAATAGCAGCTTCGTGTTTGGTTTGGACTCGGTTTAAGGCAATTGGCTGGCCCCGTATTACGATTATCTAGATATACATTTGAGAAAGGCTTCAATTTACTAAACATTCCCTATTACGAGTAAACGTTACCCCACGAAAAGGTTTTCTCCTAGTGTGTTTACATACACAAATCATAACAAGCTGACCCGGAAGACTGCGGGCATCGTATCCGTCACTCGTGCCACGGAAGCCAATCGCTCAACCACAACGGCGAACTGCGAAGTACCCATGTTTCAAGATCTAATAAAATGGACGAGGAAGCAATGGGAAGTTATCGACATCATCAGTTTTATGCGGTGGTTGAGTGGAGTATAAACAATAGCAACACTTTTGTTTATGATATTACGCACATGAATAAGCATTGTAAGCAGAGTACGAATGGGCGAGTAGAGCAGTAGCCGCGCGCGACTCCCTGCGGCCTACAGCCTCCGAATCACAATAAATCTGAACCGATAAGTAGTCGAGCGGATTGTCGGCGCGGCGCGATCAAAGCGAGGGGAGGAACATGAAAGGCGCCGCCGCCGTCCGCCGAGATGTTTCATTCGAGGCCGCGTTTCCACCACCGCGCGTCACGTCCGATCGGTCCTTTGTTATGTGACATTTTAATTAATTTGATTTTAATTTTGAATGACACGTTTAAAGATTTAAATGACGAAGGTAAAGTATTCTCTTGGCGTTTCGGTAATGGACTGGTTTAACATTAGGGTAGGTAGGTTCAAGTAACACATGAAATTTATCCTGTACACTGACAAGCATAAAATTGCTACTAAATTATCTATACCTTATTAGAAAAAAAACCGATAACGGATTAGTTTGAGTCATCGCAATTTTTCCTTTTATTTGGTAATTCACTTACCTACACAAACGTTTAGATTCTAATGGCAGAGCAACACAATGGCTGCTGAGGAATGAGTGCGATCAATTTAGGGCCCAGGTCAACTCAAAGCTACTATGTGTATATACCTAAATAAAAGACCAAGCATAGAAAACTATATCAACAGTGTAGGGCACAGCGTGACACACACATATTGTCTTTGATGATGCCCGATCTAGATATCTGAATTTGTTTCTTGAAATTCCAATAGTGACCTGTAAATGTGTGTAAAATATTAAATTTAGTATTTTTTCTAGACCAGTCTGAACCACTGCTGTTCAAAAGCCTTCCGTAACCATCTCTTTTTTCGCTCACTCGTACAATGTCACAACCATAGAACTATGGTAGTCCAAAGACCCTTCTTCTCTTGTCAAAAATAATAACCTTTAAAATACAAATTCCCTCAATTATCGTGTCGTACGTTCCCATGGACTCCATTGAAATAGTACACAGAGATTGTAGCAGTTATTACTTTATATGCATGAAGCAATAACATCGTACCTTTGAGAGTAGCGTCTACTGGCGTCTTGTGTAATTAATTTGCCATAAACAAGTCGCATTAGCCATACATTCTTGCTTTGCTTTATCATACTCACGGCTTTAGAGCTCCGTTCACGTTAACACAACACTTTGTACTTAGTTTTATATTACGAGCCAATCACTGGACTTAACGACGCGTGACGCCAACTTTTAAGAAATTACAAGTTCATGTTGAAAAACTCTTTGCAATTAAAAAATGTTCAATTGAAAATACCTATTAAAAAAAATTTTTTTCAACATACCTAATGAAATAAAGTTTATGTGGTTATTGAAATTAAATAAAAGCAAATACATTAAATTACTTTATTTATTTGAAAATAAATATAAACAGACATACAGGAATTACTTTTTATAATATTATGCCTCATGTATCTACAACAAAAATAAAACCGTATCACAAGAATTCCAGTTTAAATAAAACTTTAGTAATTGGTAGCATTTACATGCTGAACTGATTGATGATGTTTAAATAAGGATTATTATAGACTCGATAAAAAATAAGGCACTTCTCTTTATCACAGTATACAACGTCTAGGTACTACATTTCTACTAATCATATCTATATATATTTATTATATACTGTATCTGTACTTTTAGTTTTTATTTTCAACAGTGCCTATACACACTTTAACTGTACTCTATTCGCTACTTCATAAACAAGGGGAAATTAAGTAGGTCATTTTCTCTAGAACACAATCATAGTCAATAATCCATGATCCCAAACACTAAAAACATTGCTTTAAGTATAATCAGTTCACAACATACTTGTATCAGTAACGAGTTTCAAACATACTTGGGCGTTTAAACACGAATAAAAAAATGAACCATTCTACATGTATAAACAACTTATTAGAATAGGTATTCTCCATAGAAAAAATCATTCTCAACAAAAAATATGCATTCTCCTAGAACATAACTAGAACACCTTAGAACTAGTAGAAACAATAAATTACCATTTTTTGTATAAAAAACTACGATATTTTTGTAACAATGCTGACGTTGATGAGATCTAAATGATGGTAAAGGAATGCCTACCACTAGGTAAATGTATGGTAATGATAATTTATTGTCCCTTCGTGTGACCGAAAACCCTCGAGATTCAAATTCCGTGACTCACGTTGTTTTTATATTAGGGGCTAGACATACCATATTAAGTCACGGTTCAGTGTAGTACTCAGTTACTACTGGAAAATATAAAACATTTTACATTGAATTAATTTTATACCTGACTAGGCTGACAAGATAAATATTTTGAGGATTTTTTTTAAATGTGATCATGGCATACAATATTCGGAGTTTGCTATTATTAACGCATATTTACTTATACCTTTACTTACTTAAACAGCCCTCAAAGCCTAACTTCACTTTCATTTTATTTTACACTAGAATATTATAAAAATATTTTGATATAGGTACTTACACTACTTACTACATTATCTACACATAAACTGAAGTGCTAAGCACCAGGAACAGTGCAGCACATAGGTAATTTTATATAAAACAATCTCAATATAATACATATACATAGCAATATACCTACATTATATACAATATTTAACTATGTATCCCCACAAAAATAGTGAATATGTAGATAGATTTTAAATATTCATAACCACAGATTTTTACCGTACCTAGGTATACTACAGGTATACATTATAAAAATTACGTTATATTTTATCATCTTGGGACATTGTAGGTATACAAGAAATATATATTAATATGAGTATAATTACTACATTTACTATACATGCATACATATCAACATTAGGTATTAACGTTACAAATAATGGCAGGTTCATCTAGTCATACCTATTGTTACAGAGTGACCGCAAAAACAAGAGTATTTATAATAGCATTCGAAATTCTAATCTGTGGAAACCGCACAGTACATTAATTTTCCTGGTTTTAGGAATGAAACCAGAAATATATCAGACTAATTTAGATTTTAAATATCACTTAAGTATCGCTCTGATTTAGTATCGGAGCTTCATAACCACAGCCTAAAGCTTCTATTGTGCGTTACAAAAGCAAGCAATTATTTAGTATATTAGGAGTAACCTTAGATATAGGTATATAGCAGGCATGATAATTATGTTTATATTTTACACTTCACATCACTAACTGGCGCATATATATATATATATAGTCTATCCATCACGTTTTGCATAATTCAAGATGGTTTAATAATTTATGTCATGTTTAGTTCATATACAATATTCATTATGAAAGACATGCACCAGTTGAATCACAATTAATGGTGACGACAATGTGTATCTAGCCGATAGACCGACCGTAAAACAGTCTGTGCAACATTCCTGTACTAACCATGAATCTTAATTCCATGTATAATTTGCTAATGAACTGTAACGAGGTAGCTCAGTTGCTTCGTACCTGCTGTATACATTTTATATGTAGGTATCCTCAAATAATCCTAAGGTAAAGGAAGTATTTATTTATTTCAACCAAGTGAGAAGAACTGCTTGGTACTTGGGAACTTAGCTTTCTGTTTCTTGATGAAATCGCGGGCTTGCCGGTCGCCTTGCCGTGTTTCTAACGCTTTGATGGCTTCTCCGTCTGTAACAAACATAACATTATTAGCCCAGAAAGAAAAAATCTAATGAGATTAACGTTTACGTTAGATTTACGTTTATAATTTTGGTTGCGGTGATATAAATTATAATGATGGTAATGGGCATGGCAAAAGAAATCGTTGTAATAACAGGTGTATCGATTTGTGTATTTAAAAAATTTTATTATTACGTGAAACATGTGATCTATGCCAAATAGGGTGCCTTTTGAAATGTGTATTATTTCCTTTACTGTTTACAAACGGACTTCATCAGTTCCAGCAGTATTTCTAGCACCACGGGCGGCATTATGAAGCTTTAGAGCCATCGTCGTTCCAGTGCGAGAGAGAGATGCTTCTATACAAGTTGGGTAGCACCATCTCTTTTTTGCAACGTAACAAAGATGGCCGCACTTCATAATATGGCCCATGATTTTTATACAAGTGGTGAAGGCTACTGACCTATACTGGTGGGTCTGGAGAGCGGCAGGAGCTGTTGCGGCAGGCTGGAGATAGGCGCGGGAGTGTCGGGCACCTCGCTGAAGTGTAAGTACGCCTCGCCCACGAACGTGTTACTCATGCTGAACATGTCCTTGTCCTTTATCACTAGGTGTACCAACCCGTCGGAGATCCGACGCTGCTCTGCTGTCAGGGGGCTAAAAATAAAAGAAATTCACAAAGGGTTAGGTGATATTTTGTACTCGTAACTAACAACTTGTGTATAACAAGATTTATGAAAGTGGACTAACCCAGAATAAGGTGGGAAGAATCGTCGAAAATATTCTGCGGTATTTTAATTCGAGTCGAAAATATTAGAATTAGAACCCAAATGTCAGGTGTGTAGGTAGGTAACTATAGGTATAGGTATAGGCTTTACTTACAGCACCACTTAGTGTAATATTAATCTGCATCACCACCTCCTATAAGTTCACGTTAAATTAATTGGCAGATAATTTCATATTTTTGTTCCTTTTTTTAATTTATCTGTGGGTTCTAGAGGTCGTGAAACAGGCCCTCATGATAGTAATATTTTTATTTTTTAACTGCTGTTATTACAGTGCAAATAGCATTAGTACTAATTTCTTGATATCTAAAATGACACAAAATCTTTCATATTTATTTAAAGAAAAACAGCTCTGACATCCCGGCACTTTGCCAAATGCTATGCATTATTTGGCCTATGGGATCTACACCTAATCTATTTTAAAAGATGAACGTATTCCAATATTAGCCGTACCGGTATTTTTTACGCCAATGTCATTGCTACGATATTTTATAGCATGCACACACCATACACACCTGTATCTCCGAAGGGTTGGGCAGAGGTGTTCTTATGTACACCTGCAATAGGATTTAGGTAATGTTTACAATTAAACATTACTTAAATCCTATGTAATTTAAGTAATGTGCCTATTGCCATTAACCGAACACAAATCCTTATACCCCGAACTGCTACTAGATCAATTTCATAGAAAATCCCAATAAAACTTTGCTAGTCCTTATCATCGAACCCAGCACCTCGCCCACAGCTTGCGAACACGAGACCATTTCCAGGCAATCTTATGATAAGATTTTTAAAAACTTCCTTGATTTAAAAAGTGTTCTCAATTAAGTAGGTCCTGTTTTACAACTTACTGATAAGTTCCCGTTAAATTAGCTGGCACTTAATTTCATGAAAATTTTGTAAAAAAAATTAATTTATTCGGCAGTTAGCGGCTATCCAGAAGTTGTGAAACAGGCTCTTAGTATCGTGTCAGTTCTTTATAATCGATAACCTACTTGCTCGCTTACTTACAAAACTCAAACACACCATAGAAACATTACGCTACCGATGCCTACTACAACTACACAAGCAAGATGACATTTTTACACCCGCCAATGTGTGTGTTAACAGTATAGGTTGACTCGACTTTGTGCCCATATGTATTAAAGTTTGAATACTTAGGTACGAGGTCTTTCCTTCGAATCGATATTCGAAGGAAAGACCTCGTACCTCGTTTCTACAATTTCTAGGCAATACCGATGTATTGCCTAGAAATTGGGTTGCGGAGGTCTGATGGCAGTCGCCCCGTGTTAAATACTGATATTCAGCCGCATCCTGGTTGGACTGGAAGCCGACCCCAATATGGTTGGGAAAAGGCTAGGAGGAAGAAGACGAGGTACGAGGTTTTTTATTTCGAGTTCATTCACCCGTTGACCCTAGTTTTAAAGACCACGGGACCAGTTGGGTGTCCAAAGTTAGGGTGGGACGGAGAGTACATAAACCTACTTACAGATTTCTATCTATATGACATAACAGAAGTGCGGAGAACCGTAGACCTTATACGTAAAACATTATACGTTAGTATGCACCTCCAACTCAAGCATTATCATTTAAAAATAAATAATACTGATACTTAATAGCTACTTACATAAGGAACATTTCATCATAAAGCGGGAACAAGTTTTTGTTGTGGGTCTGTGTTTTCGGTTTCTGTACGTTGACAAAGGAATCCTCTGGAAGTAGGGCCACTCGAACGTACGAATCACATAGACCTGTAAAAAGAAATCACAGTGGCAACTTTAAAAAAATAACGCCTGAACCTAGAAAGGCAGAGGTATACTTATAAACACCCACAGTTCGCCCTTACTCGCGCGGTATATTTAGAACCAATGAAACAGGAGGTAAGCCTATTGCCATCAAACTCTGTAACGCTACTGAATTTCATACTAAAACTACACTTTTCTCAACCTGGGAATCGAACTGAAACTCGCGTCACTAGGTTAACAAGGCAGTTCATTCGCCCGTTTAAAAAAACATATTCAAACCGAAATTGAGTACTATGAGAAACCTAATGTACAATTACTTCTCACGTCAAATTAACACTAACATAACCAATAATTAATTTGTTCCCTGGATTGTTTGGTTGATTCCAATATTGTTTGGGATGTCTAATGTTAACTATTTTTAAAAATATACATAAATTCTCACCGTTAGAATCCGCTGGTGTCAAATTCCTCGCATTCATAATCTCTATCTTCAAGTTATCATCTATGAACTGCGCCCTGACCGTCAGTATGCCCATCTTGGGTTCCTGTATCGTCTGCTGCTCTTGCCATCTTTCAAGATGGAACTGGTGTATCAGTTCCCTTGTCTCCATTCCATGGAGCTTCAGTAAGTACTCGACGCGTTTCAACGTCTCTGACGTGTAAGTCTCTTTATTATCTTGACGGAACGACCTTATCATTATTTTGACGCATTCATGAAGATTCGAGAAGAACGATGGCGGACGACGTTTCTGTAATATTTTATTTTTAAATTATATTCTACACAAATATGAAATTAAATATAACACATTTTCCCATCACCACGATGCTAGTAGTTAAACAACACTACGCTGAAATAAAACCGTCACCCTTCATGCATCATGTAGAGGATGGGGCTTTAGTAATGACTTCATGTTCGCAAGATTAAAAAAACACATGCAGATCATGCAATACCTACGAATACAACCACAATTTGCTATTAAGGTTCTTTCAGGTTGTATTTCTATTATTTTATAACTCGACACTGTTATTTAAGGTATGTACATCATTTATCTTCATCTTTACCTAATGTAAGAATCTGCATTCAATAGATAACGAACATGGATAAAGGGTATACAATAATATATTACTCAGATTGGAAGAGACGCAAGGCGAAATCACAAAGATACAATTACTGACGAATAACATTTAAATAGGTACTGTACAAACCATTGAATATTCTCCGGAAAACAAGCTGTTTGAAGCAGAAAAACATTTAAATACGAAGACATGGCTAGGAACTGTAACATACATCGTCGATACTTTCATCAACTACTAAAACATTCTAGTAAACGAAACATTGAAGCCAAGTCCATTCATTTCATATATTTTATATACATTATTACGCACATTGCACGTGCCGTTCACTTATTTATAGTTAGCAGTTGGCAATGTATATAAAATAATGCGTAAACTCGGCAGGATAAGAGCAACATAAGACAATAACATGTACAAGGTGCTTGCTAGGACAAGTGTTTACCGCGTCTAGGTTGGCGGCGGCCGATTTGCTCAAGCGTCGCGGGTCGATATAGCGAGTTATCTTTGCCCTTCGGTGCTAATGAAAACAACAATCAACAATTTAATAAATACAATTCTTCTACTTTACGTGTATATAAAACAAAATATCCTACATCAATAATATCCTTTCCCATCTAATAAATGTTGTTTAAGCCGTGTATTGTATTGTTTTGTAAAAGATTGACTAGTTAAAATCTCTCTTCACTATCTTTTTACAGGAATTTAACTGCTTAAACAATATTTATTAACAGGAATCGTTTTATTTCAAATTACATCTCCATTTCAAACAGTGAATAAAATATACCAAAATGCTAAATAAAATTATCTAAGTAAGCACTTTAAATTGGCGTCGCATTAATTTAACAGGTGACACAACGTAATTAGCCTTTAAACGTCACCATAAAATAAATTAACTAGGAACAAAAAATAATTAATCGATTCTCACGTCGTTTGTTTTTGGAATTCTAAATGTAGACCAAATCGAAGGTAAAAAATCTTTTTACTATTTTAAGGCAGTATCGCATTAGCTAACCGTCTGCGTTGGAAAAGCGTTAACGATGCGTTTACGCTTTATCAACGCCGATCCTGGAATAGCCCAAGTGCGATATGACCAAGATAAGACTCAATAAAAAATCAACTATTCGTGAAGTGCACACTTCTAAATAAATTGCAATAGCGTGCGATACAAATGCAATATTATTTACCCTGAACAAAATATAGTTGGGAGATACTTTGTTTTTTCCAAAATATCTACGCCTAAACAAGCGAATACGGGTGGCGAGGTTCTCTTTCTACAAACGAAAATTATTAATGGGTTAGTATTTCATATGACAGTTATTTGTTTGATGTTATTTGATGGAATCCTGGGAAAACACTTGTATAGATGAGATTATGTGTAGGTAAGTTTGTAAATTGTTAAACGTGTAAGAGTATGTTGGTTTGAAATAGTTTGATAGGTTAAATTAGTAGGAGGTAAGTATGATTTTATAAAAACTACAGCCGACAAGGCAGTTAAAAAGTAAATATTATGCAATTATACAGCTGCCAGCAGCTAAGTTAGTTAATGAAAATAAAAAAATAAAATATAAAAACTGACCTCTAAATTAGCTTGTATGAGTTCGTAAAGTACTTCGCCTAGTTGTTCCCACACAATATCAAGTGTTCGGGAGAAGTTCTCGTTGTTTAGGTGTTGGTACAGAGTGTCGAGGTTGGCTTCCAGGTAGCGCATGACGCGGTCCATGCTGGAGCAGTCCTGGTGTAGGAGCTCCGCGCCCTCGATCAGGAACCGTGTGATGGATGGCATCATCTGAAACATTACAGTCATTCATGAGATCCACCGAAGTGTTGAGTGTTTTTGGTGCAGTAGCTCAGTATTTAGCTTCTACGAATACTTCACGAGGTCACTCGGAAATATTTCATATTGCGCGACCGAGACATTCCGGGCTCTGAGTTTGAGCCTTCGTGTTTCTCTTCTTAATTTATCTAATCAGCTTTTTATAAAAAAATTATATATTTAATTAGCATCGAGTAAACTTACCTTTTTAACCATCACTTCTAAAAGGTCAACAATTTTATTTCTAACAGTATCTATAGCATTAGCGATTACGTTCTGCAGCGTTTCTTTGCATCTGGAAATAAAAATAAAAATGGTAAGAAATTGATACCATTTACTTTAAAAATCCCTAAGTTCATCATAAAATACCTCAATCATCATATTTACGTATCAGCCAAAATAATACTATACTGCTACTTAATATTCTTAAAAATTTCGTAATGAATGAGACGGAAAAAACCTGTCACTCAAACAAACAAAAGAATTGAAGCAAACCTCTGTGCCTCCATGGGCGACCTGGCCTCGCACATCTTCTGTATGATGTCGTCCATGCCCAGCTCCAGCACGAAGGGCGTGAGGCTCTGCCGGACGTAGTCTATATTGTTGATGGCCACGCACCACTCCGTGGTCACCTCGAACCGTTCCTCGAACACGTTGGTGACCAGCCCCACGTTGTCCACGCGACTCGCCATCTTGTCCGAGTAGAACACGCAGCAGCGGCAAATGTCCTGAAGATGATAAGTTGTTTTGATGTAGAATAAAGTTTGGATCATGGATAAAATAAAGTAAAAAGTCGCTGTTTGGAAAAAGTAATATTTTCCTACTTAATACACGTGCTGAAAAACAAAATCAAGAAAATTAAGTAGGTACGAATATTTACATCAATTTTCCAGTCGGACTCTCCCACGACTAAGGAAAAAATTATGGCAGAAAATTGCAGTTATTTTCTTTAACTTACATCAATAATTTTGGCCACAAACGTATAACAGCCCTCCACATCGGGCCAGGCCAGCTGTTGCCAGAATATCTTGATCTGGTAGAAAATAGCCAATGTGTCGACGCCGGAGCTACTGTACTTGACGTTGGTGTCCACTGGGACCAAGTTGTCGAGGTCGACGGCCTTCTCTATGCGCGTGAGTGCCTTGTACGCCGCGATGTCCAGCCATTGGGCCACGCCGCCGAAGAACCATCCGTGGAACTTTGAAATGGCGTACGACTGCCAATCAGTCTCGTTTAGGCCTTGACCCAACCTGAAATGAGAACCACATTTGTGTTAGTTTGAGCATGGCATTAGACACATTGTTTTTACAGATTTTGATGGATAATCCGGGCCACTAACAAAAAATGACATTGAACTGAAATACGTGAGTTCCCATACATATACCAACTCGTATACATTCGGGTACACATGGTATATACATAAGTAATCTTTAGCAATTTTCCACGCTATTAAAAAACAAAAGAAAAATGGTAGACCCGTTGGTTAGTTCATTTAAATAGTTAACAACATTACACGGCTATTCAGCATATTGTATGCCTCCTTTTTCCGTTGTGTTACACGTGAAACACCATTGATCTTGACTGTGACTAATGGAAAATCGATTACATAAATCGTATTTAGTTACTTTGCTATAAGTTAATGTATTTCCAAACAACCCATTCAATGTAGGACAAGTCTACGTAAAATGACTACGTTGATGCGTAATCAAAGGCATGATTTCATACTTAATATCACATCATGTTATCGCGTAAGTAAGATTAGTGGAGACCTAAATAATACAAGAACTGTATAAATAATAATCTTAAAGATTTAGTAAGTGTCGCATGCAATAAAGAATGAACCGGTTACCGAGTGCGTATAATTTAGGTACATAGGAACTATATCTATTAGTATTGATAAACATGATATTTGGTTAATCGCCTGAAGTTTTTACCTGAAAATGAGTTATTTAGGAAAATTTGAATTTAGTAAAGAACTGGACTGAAGAACTAGACAGAAGTGGACTGTGTGAGAAAGGATATGGCTGCAAAGAAAGCGAATGACGAGATGACTGAAAGCTCATAGAGATGTATGGAAGAAAAAGTCCGCGCCGACCTCAAATATTTTGGGATTAGGGCAGCTGATGATGATTTACGAAATTTTACCATAACGATCTATAAAAATACTTACGTTAGGAACCTTTGTAGAGTGAGGTACAGTTCAAACAATGTTGTTCCCATAGTCAGGGGCTCTGAACTGACGGACGCCGACCCGAGCCCGGTCTCCCCGTTGATGCCACCAGCCAGTGTTGTAGTCGAGCCCTCGCTGTACCGCAAACGCTTCAGACTTTTACAAACATCTACTATTTCGGACTCCACCAATGACGCAATCTTGCTTTCGTACAGACCGTACAACGTCTTTGAATAGGGGAAGCTCATTACCCTGCAAAAAAATATCGTTCCAATATAGGTATACCATTTACATAACAATCATAGTAACAAAGAAAACAGTGCTCAAAATAGATGTGACTTCAGCATACGGCATGAGTAAATGCGGTTATTGCGAAAATTGAATGTATTCAGTTTCAGTAATTACAATACTTACTCAACAAATACTCTGTCATAATATTCCACCGCTCTTTGCAAATCAGACCGGACTAGTTGTATCACTCTAATCAAATGCTGTAGTCTTGTATCCTCTGTGTTGTCCTTACACTCGTTGTTATCCAGTATGTGTACGAACCAATCCGAGGCTCCTTGAATCACTGCCTGATTCAAAACCTCGTGAATATTTAACTTGCCTTTGTCATCTCTTAGCCAACCGTATAGATTCGTTGGGAATAAGTCTATATTCTCAGGTACGTCTAGCACGGATAACTTATACAATATTTTAAGCACTTCTCTTAATGTTTTCATGACGGTTTTGTCCCCGGCGGTCTTCTTCCTGAGCTTCCGAATGTGACTGTAGCATGTCGGGAGCAGTTTTCTCGCGCCATCCCAGAATAGCTTGACGTCCTCTTCATTTATTAGACCTGGAGTTTAAAGAGGTATGATGGTACAGATCCACGCATCGTAGACTGTCATATTATCTTAAGTAACTGATTTGTATGTTGAGGTCTGTTTGAATTTGGTTTGTCAAAGAAAGATCTTCGCTTACCAGACTGTAACGGCTTAGTGATCTTGTCCAGCAAGGTGTTGAAGAGTGCGAAGCTGAGCGGGTGGTCGGTGGTGACGGCGCAGTAGACCGCCCACTGCGCGAGGCAGTTGTCGGACGCGCTGAGCCCGCTCTGCGCCGCGTGCTGCGTCAAGATCGCCTCCGCCGCCGCGCTGAAGTTACCGCACCACCAGTATGGTGCCACCTGAGGGGGGACATATAAAGGACTTTTTAAGAAAGTTAATTCAGTATCGTCTGAGAGGACGTCTGCCCTTAGACGCTGTATTAGAAGCAGAGGTACGTACAAGCTTTGCTTTCTGAAATGACGTAGGTACCTATTACGATATTGCACCTACATACAGATACATTTACTAAAGAGGATCAAAATAGAGATGATTTTAGATATTATTGGTACATTTAGGTACGTGGGTGCAAACTGTCAGTGGATCGAACTAGGTTTATTAAAAACCTGTTTTGGGTAACAACGACAAATGATTTTAGTTAACAGAACGTCTTGTGACAAGATATTTAAAGACCTTGTTCTGTGCGGCCATGGATGGATGTAGGTAGACCGACTAGTGACCAGTTACATTGCGTAAGTAAATTAGACTAAGACTTTATGTAAATTATTCTTAGTCTCCATTTTAAGAATCAAGGTCTAGTATTTAAAACAGGAACGTGTGGGTAGACGAAAGAAAAAGTGTTGCGTGTCTACAATAAGTAAACAACACCTTAAAAATATTATAAAAGAGGAAATGTTATACAAATTTAGAATTAGATATAATAAAGCAAAACAATAATAACAGCAAAACAGTATAATTGCCTTTATGTTTAGACATTCGTATATTGACAGGAAGCAATACATATAACTATTTAAATGGCGGATCGTTGTTTGTTCACATCTTAACTAATGATACACTAAATTCTGATAAATGCTAGTGCTAGTTTTCAAAAATACATAGTGAGAATAAGGATTTCAGATATTCTGCATCCGCAGTAATTCATGCCAAATGCTGCCTTAGAATTTAGGATTGGTACCAAAACACGAACATGCACTAATTTACGATCAGAAAAATATAAATTTGCTCTAAGGCTACGGATATTATGTGGTTTCTATGCTCAACTTCTAACGGATTCCTAACTACATAAATCGAAACATTCAGACTATCAATACCTACATTTGACGTAAGATTCTGATTACTCGAATCCAAAAGTTCGGACCATCGTAAAATGACGAAAGCTGCAATTTTACGATTGCTTCTCGTATCACTGTCAGTCAATAAAAAAGTTAGGTATGCAGCAGAATAAAATCGTCATAAAAATAACTATATGACCTACAATAATAATTCATTACATTATTTGTTATTATTTAAGAGATTAGTCTATTTGCATCGGATCGATGCCTCCCTACAATGATTTCCATAAATATTCTTCTACATAATGAGATCATTCACCAAGACATTAATAACATTCTTGTAATCAGTGTAAAAATAGATTGTATACCTAATATCTTGTATAGCAGTGTCTCATAATAGCTGTAGAGTAGGTACTACGTAGGTCAGTACTCATAGGAAATGAACGATTAGTATGCATGCCATGCCATGGGACGGTAGTTTCTGTTTGTGAATCATAAATTACTAGTTACCTATTTACGCAGTTAACTGACCTTAGAGTTCTCCAGCTCGTGTAGGAGTATAATTCTGAGGAGATGTCGATGTTCCTGAGCCGCGACTTGCGAGTTCTTCTCTGAAGAGAAGTTGAGTCGCACTTTGACCACGCCCTGTCGTCTTAACTTGCTTTTCTTGCTAAGACTGAACCACATCGTCATCCCGCCCGCAGGAATTGACTGCAACAGATTAACAATCATCAATCATAATATCAAGAACATTAAGACCTTCGTTATTTTTGTGTTACCTCATCTCTTCAGTGTTATTTACAATCGAATGGTTCCATCATTTTAAAAGCATGCACGAATAGTATTACAAATGGTTTATTACCTTTAGTGGTATATTAGAAGTGCCTATCAGTTCATTGTCATGCTTCCCCGTAGAAGCAGTGATGGCTATTTCCTTCATCAGTTTCCGAAGTCCTTTCACGCCTTTCACTTCAAATATCTTGGTCATTTTCTCTTTAACGGTCTCCGCAGGATCAAAGTCCCTGTAAAGTATTAATTTGTACTGTCGTACTTCATAAACATAAAGTCAACGGCACTTGTTTCTAGGACATAAACTTTAATTACTTTAGGTAGGAACTTTATGCCACCTGTAGTAATTAAATCGAGAAATTTACATAATATATTGTTGCGTGCAGAGTAAGAGCTTAAACAGCGTAAAAATACCAGTAAGTCCGTTCAGTTACAATTACTAATTACAACCGTAAACGGAATGAGAGGTCAGCAACACTTGGTGTAGCTTTTTAGAAATTTGGAGTAACTCTACTGTTTTGGTCACGCATATCAATAAATTTCGTTCAACAGGCGTATTTATGATAAACAGGTGTCCGATACTAACCATACCTCCAGTACGAGAGAATCTTCTTGAACACTTCCCGGCATAGGTCTGAAAACATAAACATTATACAGCCAACCGCATCGCTACAATAACATTACTTTAATCGTCTATTTTGTGTGTAATATTTGCACAGAACAAGGCCTCACCTCACGGATATTTTCACTAATGGACTCGTAAACTTTTATAGCTACATTTTACTCTACTACATTTTACTATGATGTGTGGAACATTTTTATCTCATCATTAGCTTTATGTGAAACAGTCACTTGGTCATGTGCATCGAAAAATATTCACGTATTCTTAGACAACATCAAATTTTATGCTTTTTTGCATCCAGTTATTTGAAAATGCAGTTAACTCGCCATTAATTTACATACTCGTATTAGTTTCATGCATGACTTCATCGTCGATCAAAGCGTTTCTCCCGTCTTTTGTCTGTATCCGTACATGACATCTACCTACTTATTTTCATTTCTCAGAAATACTGCATCTACTGTTTGCACGAGATAAGATGGTTTATTGTCTCATATTCTGAGTTTTATATTAGCATATAATTATGACTTAATTTCCTCAACTACACTATGAGGTATTAAATAGCATGACTCAAGATTAAATAATTATAGATACTTACAAAGAAAAGTGCTCCTCCCAAAGAGGATTTAGAGTGCCAGACTTGACTGATGTATTGTACCTATGTGAGGGGTTGGACATCAGGTATATAGTGACAAACGGATCACTCAACCCGTTCGGGTCTTTGGGCACCAAGTCTTTTGCTTCAACGACTTCGACGTTCAACATCAACTCGGGTGGTTCCTTCGCTTCAGCTTGTGTGAGCAGTTCTGTGTGCTTATCATTAGCTATCTTGAAAGCTTCTTGTATGTAGGACAGCATGGCCAGCTGCCCCACCTCGCATCCTACGTCACATCCCCCGACATTGTGTAATATCTCGTAAAGTACTTCCAAATAAAGTTCATCGACCTAAAAATTTAAATGTTGTTTAGAAGAAAATGATGATTAATTACTTTCATGACATTATTAATGCACTGTAAACGTTGTGTAAACTGTAAAAGATCATTACAATAGCAAGTACCTACTTACATAAAAATATCATTAAACAACGTGTTCATAAAAGTCTTACCGCATTATAAAAAGTAAGCAACGAAATTATTCTTAGATTTAAAAGTGTTTCATAAAACCTTTGGATTTCCTAGGATAGAACTTTTGGACACTGTTAACTAGGCATTTTTAGAACAAATAAAGGGGAAAAGTTGCCTACATGTCTGTAATAAATATGTGGGCTGAAAAGTAACTTAGTGCCTGATTTAATAATAGCTTTTTATTGTAGAAGTAGTAGTTTACCAGTCAATAAGTTAAAATAAAAAATACAATGTTAAACATTTTATAACCAAGTTTGTAGAACTTAAAACTTTTTTACTTTTTTGAAGCCTGTATTACATCCACTTACATCAAATAAGGTTTGATCATATAAATTCAAAATTAAAACTAAAAACCTTCGTATAATTAATCACAGGCGCTCTTTGATTAATAGTTTCAAACTGCAGGAACACAACCATTTTTACTTTATATCAATTTTAATTTATCGCTAAGACTTATAGCACCTCTGTTTTCAGTCAAGAAAATGAATCGTTTTGTGGAAAACGCATGTTTTATTTAGTATCGACAGATAAAGCTCTGGATGACCGGTACTCAATAAACCATTTCTGCTGTATATCACGATCTACGTAGTCTACTTAAGATAGGAACGTTTTTATCTTTTAGTGAACTACAACGTGCGCAAGAAAGCACTTAGAAACGTGACAACAAATGATACTCCAACAATACAAATATACTAATATAAGTGATTTACTCAATGTCCACGCATCGTGTACACACACAAATCATACGTAACACTCACCGACGAATCATAGTAATATCTCAATTTCATAAACTAGTCGCCGGTATCGAGAAGCTAGGATGCACAACAATACCCTCTGCACTGCAGCTAAAACCACAACCAAATGAATCATCGGCAGTTTTGAATGATGGGGTGTCCTGGTAACGCCACCGGAACGACCCGACTACGCGACCGAACACCAATGTCTCTGCCGAAAGAGTTCACGCCGTGTTTGTAGTGACCCTCTTAATACAGCTGGGTTACTGCGCCGCCGTGGGAAGTCTATCGATCTGATAGAAAGGTGGTAGTGTTTACGATTAACCAGTCGGTTGGTTACGAAATAACTAGGTTTGTATTTGTTTCACCGAGCAGAAGATTAATAGCCTAATGAACTTTGTAAGAAGGTCGTTATTCTCTGAACTCGTGACTCATGGCTCGGTTTTTAAAATACATGCTGAGCTACTCAGGTAAGAGGAAAATAACAAACTGATGAGTAGGATGTAGGCAAAAAAAAATCCAAAATTAGTATCTATTACACAAAAAGTAGGTATACTCGTAGCTATTTAAAACTACTTAGCTCGTAATTTTTTGTTTCACCCGTTCATTTTCATTATTGTTAATAGGCAGGTACTTTAAAAAATCATGAAAGTATTTGAAATACTTCTGCATCACTTCAACTAGGTATCGACTAACGTAACAACGAATGTAGGTACAAGGTTATTGATAATGCACGAAGCAAAGGCGCAAAAAACAATTACTAATTTCTAGTGTTTCGTATGATTCAGATCCTTGCTAGCATTGATTAGAAAGGTAGCACAAGAACAACTTTTGTTTAAACTAGAACAATTTCCAAAAGTTATCAAAAATAATCGGAATAACAAACTGTCATGGACTGGATCAGCATGCTGGTCTGCCTCTCTAACAGTTCTTTCTTCACGCCTCTGAACTTAGTCCGGAGTGTCCCCATGCCATTCATTTTTGGTAACGTTTCGGTCATTTCTGACTATTTACATATTCACAAAAATCACTGTAACACAACTCGTGAAAACACTTCACCAGTAAGCAATACAACTAAAGGAGTCGGTCATCTTTTCACTGTTTAAAAGGTTCACTTGAATTTATCGAGTTACTGTCAGTTCACGGGAAGAAAAACTCAAGGAAAGTGGAGAGAAATGAATGTGGTGGGAGCTGCCGATGCACTGGCGGAGTCCGGCCGAGCGGGACTCGGGATTGAACCCGCACTGCCGCCAAATTCTATTTTTGCAAAGCGCCGCCAACGAAGACGAATGCGAGAGCACACCTAAATAATAAAAAAATCTCCAAAATATTTCAAGACACAACTGATGTCTCACCCAACCGAGATCTTCTTTCGAATGCCCAAATTTCCTGTTAGAAGATCAATCACGTCCTAAAAAAATACACCCGTTACCTACGAGACGATTCAAGAGCAATGCCATTAAAAAGTTGATTCGTAAATAATATTAACTACATTAAAATATTTTTCTATGAACAGAACGTCAGTCCTGGATAATCATCTGACGCAATATTTTGAACTAGCTTTACTCTTAAATGTCTGTGATTTAGAGGGTATAATAATTATTGCTTCTGACTCCAGAACGGGGAGCATCAGATCAGATCTATAAAACAGAACATTATCAAAAGTTTAATGGAACTGTAAATACATTTCTTAGTAATAAAAAAAACTATAAAACACTTGAACTAAACCTATTAATCACGAGGGAGGCCACTAATGTAAATGATAAACGTAATAAATTATAAATATTAATTTAACAGTATAATATAGTGTAGACTAGACCTATACATTTTACCTATTTCAAATGTTAGTAGACTTTCGGTTAAAAAAATATTTAGGTACCTACATATATGAATGAATTACCTATTGGATACAAGTCATCTGTTTCACTCACCTGTATCGCAAAGTATTACGTGCAATACAGTAGGTAACTAGAAACCAGTGGTGTGTACAGCACTGAGGTATATTCAGGATGCAATGAGCTCAAAGCATTTCGGGTAAAAGCTATCATAGCTTTCCAAAGCTCTTCAGGCAATGTTTATAATAATTCTTAGTCGTGTTTAGCACACAATCAAAAGCCAAGGTTCCGAGCTAGCAGGGCAACAGGCGCACGTGCTAAACGAATTATTTATTTTATTAACCGCGCGCGTTTGGGTTCGCCGCGAACGGAAACTACTCTCTTACATTATTGCCAATTTATTTACATAACTGAACTTCAGTAGGCACTAGTACGTAACTGTTTAAGTTTCTCTTAACAAGATTAAAATTCAGTTCATTTTCAGATTATGATAATAATTGTTACTTAAGTATATTGTATCAATCAAACCGGTTTGAAATACAAATTTGAATTAAGTAGGTACCTGTTGTACTTTCCAATTCCATATTCTGAATTCCTATTACTATCTCTATGTCTATGTCATTTAAGTATCGAAATCGACGATGTTATCTATGAGTAGGTACAACAAAAATATTACACCTCTGCTATCATTCCGAGTAGGTGGTAAGCACTAACAACTATTAAAGAATCATACATACCTAATAATTGTGTTATTTACAAGTAAAGAAGAAATCATGATTGTGTTGTTCTGTTTGAACCTATTTGTAACTTCGAGATTACGTTAATGCATCTAGAGAATATCCAGGCAACATATCAAACGCATAACTGTCTAGATCTAGATGATTCACAACTAAAGCACTTTGGTTCACTGAATGAAAATGTATTTATACCAATCAAGGGAACTTTGACTTAATTGCAAAGAAGTTTTGTTTGAGCTGGATGTAAATATTGTATGATGGACCGGTATAATATGTAACACCGAAACGAAAGCTAGCATGATCTGCTTGTCAATGTTGATATCAATCTTTAAATTAAATAAATACCTAGGTTACTAACCTACCAAACGAGTCATTGTCGGAAATTCCATTTTCAACTAAAGGGGAATGACATTGGAAATGACGTCGTGGTAGACAACGGCGACGGTCATTGAGATGAACCTTGGTAAGGAAGTTGACAAAATAAAATAAGAAAAGTAAAAATCAACTGGATACGTGCCAGAAACGCAGCTGAGTATCGCGATCAGTGTGCGCTTGACCACACAATCGACCATTGTACTACTACACACAGAGGAAGGTGTTACACAACGGAAATTGGATTAATGTATACTATACGATATCCTAGATAGACGTACTAACCAACTATCATATAATAAGCACATATAAGTTTAGCAGTCCATAACCGAATAATGGCAGTTACACATGTATAGTTTGTAATACGTAGGTACCTATGTTTTATTTGCTTATAACGCATCTCAGATGAGCGTTATGAAACCTGAAGGATTTAAGTTTTGTCTTTATGTATTACTATAGTTAATTTAATCAAGAACAACAACACAATTACGCATAGTAAACGTTGCAATCGCGACACCACCTTGGAATATTGCCCATGATAGCAAATACCTCAGGTTAATGTCACTGCATCGTCTCAACAGAGCCCAAAATTAACTGTGACACACTTTCCCAGGATAGGTATAGCCCAATGTCTAGTTCAATTTGAATGTAGGCCTGAGCCTGACTGGAGTTCAAAACTATATGTACTTAAAAATAGAACATGTTGTAACGACACTTGGCTAACTCGCACGTTGTCAGAGCATTGATTTCCGCCCCGATGAAATGTTTATTGTCTGTGCACTTTTCTCCACAACCAATTTAGGAAAATAGGTCAGTTCCTGTTAATAAATTAGGTACGGCTACTAGCTAGTTCAGTAAGCTACAAAACTTTTATCGAACAAGAAACACTTTGAAGTTTGAATCGAATTTGTTCTCAAATGCCATGGTCTAAATCGCTGATAATGTTGAAGCTGATGTTTTAAATTATATAAAGTACCTACCTATAAAGTAGGTACATAATTATATGAACTAGTAAGAATACCTAGTTCATGCAGACACGAAAGAAATCAGCCGACCTAATACTAAACCAACTAATAAATAAAAAGCGACACATCATTCCATAATTTACGTGTATTTACGTAAAATTTAAATTAAAAAATAATAATAAATTAAAATTAAAGTCGACAGAAACCTAATAAATCCGAAAAAGTTAGAGAAGTTTGATTGGTTCCCCCAAATCACTTTATTAATAGTAGAACTACAGCAGCAGTTTTATTAATTATTTGGGGTACCTAGTGACATAATTAGTTATGTAATTGTGTTTTTTATAATTATGAAAACAATGACATGCTGTAAAATTGTATCTTCATTTATTGTCATGATAAAGCCATTTATATTGATAACAGTTAACATTTTCTTATTTAAAGTGACTGTTCTTTTTGTAAAATCATTCATTCTTGGGTAGGGTCGCATTATAATTAGGTACTTATGTACTTAGCTATTATACGAGTAATTATATATGTACTTATATTATATCGCTGCGTACGTTTTGTACATGTACTTCTTCTTCTTCGTGTCGATGGTACGATTTTTTAAATTAAATTTGGTGTGCCCAAAACTTCGCCACTTCCACAGCATCGTCAGTGGCAGCGCAGATGTACATGTACTAATTGGAATAGTGTATTTTGAAGCACATTTTTTTTTCAAATAAATTAAATAAAATATTAATAGCATAGCATAACGCTGTTTTTATATCTTCTTTATACAACTTCTGCATTTGAAATATAAAATAGTTTTGAAAATCAGTTAGGTTATTGATGGACCTTTTTACAAGTCCCCAGATCGAAAGACAGGCTAAATATACTCACATTCCAGCCGACAGCTTCCACATAACGATCTATTTTCTCATGGTCATCAGGTTCAGAATCGGTGTCGAGTAAAGTCTCGTTTCCACTGTCGGTGTCCCGGAGGATGCTTCTGCTTTCCGCTTGTAAGTCACCCTCTACTTTTTGTTCACCATCTTGCTCTTCGACTTCTTTCAAGGGAGCAAGTGGTGTGGATTCTTCTAGTGCAGCCTTTTGCGACGCTTGTTTTAGTATCGAACCAAACTTTTCAAAAAAACTGTCGTCTACTTCTTGTATCCTGCAATATAATAAATAGAGTTAGGTACTACTTTAGTCTGTTTGACAGAATCACAGAAATACAGAAAACCTAGCTGTCAAGTACTAATAGTAACAGACAATTTTATTGTCTTGCGGCAATGATGTTTTTTAAAATATATTTTATCAGTTAATCCAGTTCAGTGAATATTTAAAATCTCATGGTCGTAATGACTTTTACGATATCGGTTATTCGGTTCGAATCCGACATAGGCCGCCTCCATGTTTGCCAGACTCCGTGAAGATTTTCTACCTAGACATGCTGATTACCTACCTACACTAGATCATTCTGAATCTAGTATGCATGCGCAAGCGTGCAATAGTTAAAATAATTTATTGGAATGGTGTGGTTAGGAGATTTATACTCTGTGGGTTAGGTTTGTTTTGCAGGTAGATAGGTAGAACCTACCCGTAGGTACAGTTCTCGCCAAACTTATTGTCCGGGTTGAAGTTGGCACGAGCTAACTTTAACCCGGCCGTAAAAATCGAAGAAAGAGTTAGAGTTAGACGACTACAGTTATTAGTACTATTATATAGCATAACCCATACTAGAGTTTAGTATGAGCTATAGTAGGTACCTACCAATACATAAATGATGAAATAGGTAAGCCAGTGTGCAGCCAGTTGAAAGCAAGACTGCCTAGTTCTTTAGTGGTTTTAAGACATTTTACACAGCACCATTCAGTCCCAAACTAAGCAGAACTTGTACTATGTGTACTAGTCTTACTAGACAATGGATATAATACATACCTGCTTATATACTTTTTTGTAAATACATACTTATTATACATAGGAAACACCCAGACAAACACAAATACTTATATTCATTACATACATATTTGTGTCCTGTGGGAATCGAACCCACGACCTCGTGATCAGCAGTCCGGTACTCGAACCACTAGACCACAGACGTCGTCAAATATATTTATTTAATATATAATTATATCGTTATTAGGGATAATAATTATGATATTGGTCCATTATTCCAATAAGGTTTGTGCGTAACTTGCATGGCACGTTTCCTGTGGATCGATTGTAGTGACGACATGGTACATGAAGCCTGCTGGGACTAATTAAATAGTATACCAATCACCTAGTGTGTAACCGTGAAGTAGTAATGAGCCAAGTTATTTATTTGCATATTATTTTTTAAATTACTCCAACTTCCCATCAAGATAATAAAACCACACACATTAAAAGACAAATACGTATATTATTCAATTAATCTTATTAAACATTATTGTCGCATTTTAGTATATTCTGGAATGGATATGTTTTTATTTTTCAAACATACCTAATTATTGTCTAGTTCAAATTCTTCATAATAAAGTTCATATCAATAATAGGTATAAAATCAATAGATTTTATAATAATAATAATAAAATTAGATAACAAAAAACATAATGTGCCCGTGTCCTTAAAAATGATACAAAAAGTATGCATTCATTTTGTATATGACAAGTTTTTACGTAACTAAGTTAACAACATCTCCAATTAGGGAGTATGACTTGTAAAATAATATTTAAAAAGAAATAACTGGCTGTTATGACTTGCATGTAATGCACTAATATATTTACTGTTTCTTAAATTAATATATTTGGATCTTCTATCGTTTCTGACTTCAACAAAAGTAAAATATTATTATTTGAGTATTATAAATGTACAAGTAAAATTATATTATACAATATCAAACAAAATGTGAAAACAATAACAATTAGCTCTGAGTAAAATGTAATTTTTTTAAACTCAAGTTCTAGAAAATTGATTTTCTGAAGAAAATCAGATGATATAAAGTTCTAGAAAATTTATTTTCTAAAGAAAATCAGATATAAATATTACTTTTTGCTCTTTATTGTTCCAAGCCTGATATCAGTGTATATTTCATCTCGGTGTACTCTTCAGCTCCATGCAGGCTTCCCTCCCTACCAATGCCAGACTCCTTGATACCTCCAAACGGTGGTTCCGCCGCCGATAATATACCATCATTAATGGCCACCATACCAAACTCAAGGTCTCTTGACATTCTAAATGCCTGTCCTAAGTCTTTGGTGAAAACATAAGCTGCTAAACCACTCCTGGTACTGTTAGCTATTTGCAATGCTTCCTCTTCACTTTTTATCTTTAAAACACTTGCAACTGGGCCAAAAATCTCTTCATTGTAAACCTTCATATCTGGTGTTACATTAACTAACAATGTGGACTCAAAGAACTTGCTGCCAAGGTTTTTAGCAAATCTGCCACCAATCAAAGCATTTGCACCTTTTTCGACGGCATCCTCTACCAATCTGGAAACCTTTTTAGCTTGCTCCATATTTACTAATGGGCCACATGTTACTCCCTTTCGTGTTCCAGGGCCTAATACACATTTTGTCACAATGCGACTTTTAAATCCTTCAATAAATTTGTCATATATATCTTCATGGATGAGGAATCTATTAGCTCCTATACATGCCTGTCCATTGTTTCTAAACTTTGCAAGCATGGCATGATCCAATGCACGCTCAATATCAGCACTTGGGAATACAATAAATGGAGCATTACCTCCTAGTTCAAGAGCTACTTTTTTTACACCTTTAGCAGCAAGTCCATAGAGTAATTTTCCAACATGAGTAGATCCAGTAAAAGAAATGCACCCAACATGATCATTTTCACACAGCTGTTTGCCAACCACAGGGGCATTTTTTCTGCTACAGGTGACAACATTTATCACCCCTTTGGGTACTCCCGCCAGTTCTGCAAGCTTGACTGCAGCAAGAGCTGACAAAGGTGTGTCTTCAGATGGTTTTATAACACATGTACACCCAGCTGCCATCAAAGCCCCAACTTTCCGTGTGATCATAGCAAAAGGAAAATTCCATGGAGTAATAACAGATACTACACCCACGGGGTGTCTTGAAAGCATCATGTGTTTATTGGGCCATGGACTCTGTATAACTTCTCCTTTGATATGACGGGCACAGTCAGCAAACCAATCCAAAAAGGAATTTCCATAAGCAACTTCACCTTTAGCTTCAGATAATGGCTTTCCACTCTCAGCAGTTACTATTTCTGCTAAATCATCAGTATGCGCCTCCACAGTTTCATACCATTTCCTGATAATCCTTGAGCGTTCTTTGGCTGTGATATTCCTCCATGTTTTGAAAGCTTCAGCGGCAACTTCGACGGCTCTTTTAGCATCGACAGCTATCATATCCGGTACCTTAGCAATAATGGTGTCATCGGCAGGGTTGTATACGTTGAACTCCTCTCCGCTTCCGGCAGACGTCCATTTTCCCGCAATGTACGCTTTATTTTGTAGTAAATTCATTTGCCTGTACTGTGTTGTGATGGTTTTAAAATTTCTACACACACCGACACGCAGCAACTCCATGCCCACAATTAAATGTGACTGGTACTTATATACGATTTATTATCTCAATGTCGCCGCTTTATCTCTGACCTTAGCTATCTATCTATACAACACGACTGTATCTGTATTTGAAGAGTGGTAAACAAAACTAACACAGCATTTACAAAAGCCGCTAAGAACGTAGCAAGTCTAATCTGTTATTTATTTATTAGAAGCAGCTGGTTGAGCTAGTCTAGTTGGTTATGATTTGGATCAATACGTTTTAATAATTTTGACATTGACATTGACAAGTTTCGAGATTGACAATTTAACAGTTTTTAAAGTGTCAATTTTGCGTTTCGTTACTGACGGTCCATACTTAAGACGAAGTAGGTTTTACATACGGTTTACAAGAGTATTTTTTTCGTACCTAATAGAACAGAAACATATGTACTACCTTCGTTCGTATTGTAGCTCGCGTAAATAAATTATTTTGAACAAATTAGATAAATTACGTTGAAGGTAATAAAGTTTGGCAAGAAGTGTACATACGATAAGATTAATTTAAACTAACGCCATCTAGCGAGTGCGTTCTAAAGCAATTTTTTCTTGAAGTGACTTCTGTGTGGTAAAAACTAAGATTTTTTGGGTTTCTGACGAGAGAAGTATTTACAATTTAAATAATTTAATGAAAAAAACTAAATACTTTTATGTAATTTATCTACTTTTTGGCGGTAACTGTAGAAGGATAGCACGACTAACAGAGTACGGAAGTCGTGGCAGGAGAGGACACTGGTCACACTTCTGAGACTGAGTGTAATCAGTAAGTAGGTACAGTAGTAGTACACAATAAAGCCTACAAAATAATCATTGTCTTCTTTGTGTGATCTACATAATGTACTTAATATCAACTAACTTATAATATTATATTTTATAGTTCAAATTTAAAAAAATAAATAAGTAGTTAGTGAATGAGCTGAGAACTGTGTGACCGACATGGGTCATTGTTTACATCAACCTTTCGGTTTCGCCGTCTTTTTCAATACACAAACAATAAAATAAATACATAAAATGAAGTCTTAGAAAGCTCATTGTCAATATTGAGCTAGATTCGCCCATAGCAAACTTTGATTTCAGTACTTATTGAGGCACCTACCTACTTTTTATTTATATACATTTTCATTCGTGATTTTATTATTGTAGGGCATGTACTCCCTTTCCTCCTGCCATTGATTCATAAGAACCTTTTTTTTGCTATGCTTTCGATAGAAAAAAAAACGATTAAGTCGATAGGTAGGTACCAGAAATTAACGTAAGACTAACCTAGTATCGTGCACTTGTTCTTCAATAGATTTCTGCTGCTGCAATTTTTCGTAAAAACCTTTCCACATCGATTCTTCATCCATTATGATAAGAAAATTAAAATACACTGTTTATATTGATTCGATATTTTTTTCACACAGAGAAGGTACCTTACTGGACAACGACTGAGAATAAAATAATAATATGTAGATTACCCACGGCGATTGATACACACAATGAATCACAAAACTTAACGAGTCATATGGTCGGGAAGAAAATGACGTAAACAGTACCAAACACAAGACTTAGATTGGCCACGGAAATAACGTTGTTCACTGCCGCGGTTCGAGAGCAACCGGCTTCAACTTCAATACGTTTAGAGTTCAGTGACACTAATATTTTCTCATCGACTTTTACGTCGATAATAAGGTTGTTAGGGTTATTTAGCTTGCACACACATAAATATTTTGTTTGTGTAAACGTGTCTGAGACAGTTTGTTTTGGTAACGGTTACGGCAACCGGGCCAGACTGACGTAATTCAAGACTTTCAAGGTGGCCGTGAACGAGCGAACGTTCTGCGCACACCGCACACCAAGCCACGGCAATGTGCAAACTAAATATTCTGCATAGGCACACGTGCTTTTGTAATGTCACAATCAATCTGTAAACATTGAAACAATGATTCTATCAGCATATCCTATTTTTTCATAAGGTTAGTCGTTATACCATGGCATACAATGGCCACTGAACGAATAGAATAGCTGCCAAAAAACGTTAATCCTATCAAGGATCAATTAGCGGACCCAATACCTAGAAAATAAAATGAATGAATTGGCTGCGATCTTTAAAAAGTTGCTATACATTCTTTCTATCCACCGACACACAAAAAACTGATAGAAAAATATTGTTTGACTCAAATTGGTTGTTCTAAAATGAAATTAGCGTATCGCACGGGTTGTAAGCCAGCTAGGTTCTTAGCACATGAGTTAGCAAGAAATTTGGGAAAATATCTACCGAAACTACTTTGCTAAACTCTGCCATTATTTTACCAAAAACTAAACTATAGGTGCGACCGTTGCTGCATGTCTAAAATAAATGTTTGATGGCCCACTAAAATTACAAATATAAACAGTTTTTACTAAATGTGTTATAGTATGCTGTTTATTACCACTGTTTTGTTTGTATTCATCCCGTCCTAGTCCTATCAAATCGAGACGGGTTCGGGGTTATCGTAACTAACGTAAGTAACTAGGATTAAAATTTTAGAACCTGTAGAGCTAGTTATGTTAAAAAATTGAACTATATTTGGATACTTTCTCAATCTCTAAGCATAGCAACATGATTGATTTTCTAAGATAGTACACGATTACAGAGGTTTCTGTACACTGCTCTTCTTGTTTGTTCTTGCAAATCTCTATACATATATACAAGCTAAACATGGCATAAACAATGTAGCCAATGTACCGTTGGATAACCTAGGCTACATATACATATTTTATATACTTAGTAGGTATAATTGTGGGCGTAAATCGTAATGTAAGTTTCGGCAGATATACATGGTCTGTTAACAATTGTCTGTTAATTTAAAATTTAATATGTTATAATGATCCTATTAGACAAAGACAAAAACGTTATCGCTCTAGTTAACGTCTGATAGTGATATGTAAGTAAACTGTGAATGACGCAAAGTTCCTAAAAATTCTGAGCCATCGAGGTCATACGCGTCCAAGCTCAAGGTTGATAGGAGGCTCTACCGAAGGCTTTACGGTCCACGAACTTCTTATTTTTTTACTAAACATGAGGTGAGTTAGGTGAGTACACATATTTACTTTAATCCAGCAATTTACAGATTCTACCATAGCTAACCATTTTAAATGTAGGTAAGTAATACGTTAATTTAAACATTTTAAACTAAAACGTTCCATCAAGGAAATCCCACAACCGACCATGACGGCCAGTTAACGGTAGGTATTTAAGCCATAGTCATGCAATAATGATGACTCAAAATTGCCGTCAGAGCTAGGACGATTATAGCGTCAGAGAAAAGTCAAGCTTTTGTTTTAGTCAATCCCTAATTAAATACCCACATGTGTACCATTTTGCAAAAGCCAAAGTACGGTGAATGTGCTTTCAGTTTAACAATATGTGTTACTGCTAGGTACTTAATTAATGTAAACATCCGAATTGTGATCCTCCTCCGGTTTTTCGTTCGTCGGTTAAAAATTGAAGTCTAAGTATGTTGGAGAATAGAACAGATTTTTTTTAAGGTTCAGAAGATATTGGTACAATGCGGTATTCAATTATTTTAACTAATTAACGTACTTACTTATAAAAGTATGAACAAAAACTTTTTCATCAAAGGAATTAACTATTCAGACCAATTCTTTCAATCATATTTTGGATTAATTACTCCTGACTTCTAATAAAAGTTACAGTAAAATGCAATAGCGATTTCTATTTGTTTGTTGCTGTCATACCTAGTATAAATTTTACGAAACTTAGGTATAGCCTATTTAATCAATAGGCTAGGCTAGGATACCAACAGGGGATATCATCAAGCATATCATGATAGTGTTAATTTTCTGTAAATAATAAATTGAAAATCTCTGTCTTTTTGCAAAACAATGGCGAAACGGGGACGGGACGCAATCGATCCGAAGAAACCAGACAGGCAATGAGCCAAAAACCATAACATTACGCGTTTGTAGGCACTAGAAAGGTTAAGGTCATCCATGGCAAACATAAATTACTTATATTTAGATCATTTGGATGTTTTTAAACAGGTGGAGAGTATTTCTGCAACCAGGCAGGAGTTAACTATACGGTAAGTAAGTTTCAATTATGAAGAATCACAAATGCAGTAAACTTATTACAACTGGTCTAGAAAAAATCTCTAGCGTTTAGAATGTCTTCACAATTATTTGTAAGTATAATATGCGCAATTTGTGTTCATTATCCTCGCCTGCTGTAATTATAACATTGCCGACCTTTCACAAAGGACTTATCCCGCTGCCAGTAACTGTAAATAACTGTTATATATATACGTATAACAAATATTATTATGCAGAATACAAAATTACCTTGATGCCTGGAATTGTTACTATGGAATCCCATAGCTAGTGGAATAAAAATAATCGATCTATCTACCTACTTATGTACTATGCTATATTATGTACTTTATTTTAACATCGAGGCGATTTATTTTTTTGATTTTCTCAAACAAAATAGTCCTTTCAAACTTTCAAATGATATTTCAGTCATAATTCCAAATATTGGGTTATTTGGAATTAAAATTGTAGTAATACTTTTCTGTACTATAAACAATATTGATAAATCTATAATAATTAAAACCTAACAATAACAGATTCTTTATTCTAAAAATAACATATTCCAAATCAAAAACAGGATAAAAATATGATAAATTGCAATTATTTTCGATTGTGATGCAATTTAAGGTACCTATTATTTGTTTAAGGTAGCTAGTATTTATTTTGTGCTAAATAAATGTCTAAAAACTCACTTCGTTCTACTAATAATTTCCTTTTCTTGTAACTTCCTAAACACAAAAGTCCAGGGATCTTCAAATTTCTTCGTATGCATTTTTTAAAATTTATCACTGATTATTCACAGGTTTTCTTTGTGCACAATTCGAACAACGTAAAAAGAAAAATATTAAAAAAAAAAATTATGAAACACGACACAAAGTTTTTACGTTAGGCAGGTACGCTACCAACGATTTTTTCAGGCTATAGACAGCGCGAAGTGTCAGCGACTGCCCGACTGGGTTGCAATGCCGTAAGCTTTGTTTGTTGGAGGTTTACCTACTCTAATTTTTTAGAGTTCCAAGGCTGTTACATGGAAACCATTTTTTGTGGGGCCAATTGTTAAATAGCTACTACGTTTCATGTCAAATTCCCACGACACCAGTTGTTTTTTTTTTGGAAAATTATGACAAAACCTCGGTTTTGGTAGATTTTAATTAAGTACTGTAACTTCTATTGTTAATTAATACTATCTGAGAAATAAAAATATTCTACTGACTAGGTACCTAGATGCTTAATTCAAGTGTCAGTACGGAACTGTACAAATATAATTATAACGCCATAACAGTAGAGTAAAACTCGATGGAGGATTTTCCTAATCCAGTTTTTATAATAATTCTAACGTTAGAATAAAACCCATAGAACAATGAGGCTATTATAAAAGTGTCAGGTATTTAGTGATATTACATTTGAGATAAACAGCGATCTTGTAGTCATTAAATTGATACGTTGGGGATTACTATCTCAAGTACAAAACCCGCATCATCATAATAACTGTATTGTATCATTTACCACATTCATGGTACCGTTATCTTTTAATTGAATTCGTACAAACTGGCCAATTGCAGTTACTGCTAAATTGACATAAATGTGGATATATACACGAGGAGCTAGTGGATCTGGGTCATGGATCCTAATCTCCATACACAGCCAACCCCATAATATTTACCAAGTTACACATTACACGGACACGTCGAAAGGGCTAGGCTGACCAAAGGTGGCATTAAATTACGACCTATAAAGGGCTTGAGCTCTTCTCTCTCTTTTTGTAGGAATTTAAAAATCTTTCTCTTAAACATCTGATTGCTTTACCCTTCTGCCTAGATTTTGTCACAAACCCTAAACCGTTTGCCTAAACGTTATCACAATGATTGTTATTTTTATTATGTTGTATTTTGCATTATGGTATGCTAAACAAAGAAAAATTAGAGCTCAGACATGACTATGTAGAAGGACGCAGAACCCTGGAGATGATTAAATGACTTGACTTTTCAAGTACCTACTAAAAATCTATATTTTATTGAGTGATATTATGAGTACTATAAAATATAGAGTACTACATTGAATGCATATTCTAGTGATGGAAAACTGGTCCCATATCTCTTCTCGTGTAAAATTTTACTGTCAGCTGCAGGCAACTAGTTCGTTATGATTAAGCACCACTTTTCTTTCAAGTGATAAAGTACGTCGAGCTGTTATTACTTGTCAATACTAATGGGATGAGTATGTTTACCTAGCAGTGATGGGTTCTTATTTATTGATGCTTAACCCTTAACGAAATTTAGTATAAAAGGTAAAGAAAGTTATATGAAAGACTTCTTTATGTAGACACCTACAATTATCTGCATCCTGCAAACAACCAACATCAACTGAGCAAATGCAACCTTTGACCTATTCATTATTCACTCAGTTTAGAATAGCCACTGATCCTCAGGAATAAAGCATAACACCTTACATTGTATGTATGTAAAGAATAGAAGTAATGATACACAAAAGTATGTCAACAGCTTAACAATAAGGTTGTATATAGCATCATTTGAACAGTTGGTATATATAGTTATGTGCAGTCCGAGTGGGCAGATAATTTGCATTTGGCAGAATTGCTGTCATTGTTGTTCCGTGGTACATACATGCATACTTAGTTCGTCGTTTCTTAGAATTGTTATGGAACATATTAGGTTAAAGTAGATGCCTACGTGTATAACAATTAGTACTACTCATCGATTCTTAAATGATTGATGATGTCAAAATATGAGCCAAATATTAATAAATTAATACCTATGTCCCACTGCAACAGACATAATTATCCTTTATTTCAGTCTGTTTTTAGGACATAGGTATTATTATAAGATCATTATTATAATAATGATAATATGACCTCTCCAGACCCCTTACCTAACAGTAAGTACCTACACACCTCTTAGGTGCTTAACGAATTTACAAAAGACTACAGGATGTGACGGAAACGGGCAAAAACTGATAGATAAATACATATAAGAACTTGCACCTTGTTATCAAACCGCAAGGCAAACATTTATCGTGCAAGTATAACTAGTACCGTTCCTGCAATTTCCAAGTAGGTAATGGACTATCCAGTTTTCAAAGGAAGTCGTCCGTTTATTTGAAGTAAGTAATTATCCGTTTCTGCGTTTAGAGATAAGATCGTACAGTTGATGGACAAAGAGCAAACTTTGTTCGTACAATAAGTCTTTATTGGTGAGACAGATGAGATGTATCAAGTAGCTGACTGACCTGTATTCTGTGCGGGCGCGTTCATGTGCAATGAATATTCCACACGTTTAAATCGCATATGCTAATCCGATAATTAATCCACCATATCCAGTATCTAGTCGACTAATTTTATCCGACTTCAAAAAAAGAGAAGCTGTTATGAATTTAGCTATTTGATTATATTTTATTTCCGCGTGAGAACATACCAATATACCTGTACAAACTGTGCCTGTTAGTGAGAAGTTAGTGTCTCTATCAGCTGGTTACGGAGACAATGCCCTACGTCAGATGGTTAACTCATTGAAAATACTAAACCCCTTTCCATTTTAGGTTAGCTGGTTAGGGGAATATTAATAAAGAACTTTCTTTATTAATATATCATACACTTATATCGTGACTTCACGATATAAGTGTATAATATGCCTTGTACCGTATCCCCTGTACAAATATTTTCTCTTAAAATTGTTTCGGTAGTTTTAAAATTAATAGGAACAAATTATCTTTATAGGAATAACATCTGCACCTAGGTAGGTGACTAGGTGTCAGTCACCCCACTTTTCTTTCATCAAATCTGAAGTCCCTATAAACAATATTATTTTCCAGCAACGAATCTAATAGCTCAATTATCAACCAACTTGCTTTATACATTGCTACAGTAACGTAGGAAATGAAATGCCATGATAATAGTTGCTACTTGAGCGCACATTGATGTTACACAACCTCGCGGTACTTAATGTAAACGGAGGGAGTACCTGTTCCATTGTGTGGATGACCAAACCCAAGGTCGCAAGATTACTCACCAAACATGGCATACGTTTTACACTTTATAAGATAGTACAAGGTAAAGATATCAGCTCATTAAATGTCCTGCCTGTCATTGTCTGCCTAGATGAAGAAGAAATTATCATCTTCATCTTCTATATGTATAAATAAAAATGAATCCCTAAATGTGTTGCTAAGCGCAAAACTGGAGAACGGCTGAACCGATTTGGCTGATTTCTTTTGTGTTTTTGTTGTGTCTGAGAAAGGCTCTTATGGAGAGAAAACACGTAAAAAATACGAGGAAAAAGCTAAAAAAATACTTGGGTAGTGTAAAATAAAATAGAGTTTCAATTTTAATGAACAGGTAAAAGGGAAACCCCTGTTATGTAAAATTAAACTTATCGTTTGTAGTGATTACATGTGTTTTATTTTACTTTTTCAAGGATAAGATAAAATAATAAAATATTTATTGTATTGTTTATTTTTCTCACGGAAAAGCCAACCAGATTTAATAACTGAATATAACGCCATCTGTACAGTTTTGTTGAAACAAATATATGCATTGTGAAGTGATATAAAAATATATCTGTCTCCAATAGAGGCGCTAGTAGATCTATAGGTATTATTGCAATATCATTTAGTTAATGTTTATTAGGTACTTGGTGTACTCACATTTTTCTTTTTTTCTATGAAAATACCCCAACATCACTTGTTAGTACTCCCAGACCGACTGATCAATGATCACTTCCCTGAATTGTATTTCAGATGTAATTTAATTACAAGCTGGAACGCAGAGTAAAGTCGATACATACCTACCTATTTGCTAAATAAAATTCTCAGGGTAAAAGAAAAAAAAATCATAAAACCTTCATACTAAAGCTCCGGTATTTTTATTTACCTACCGTACCTACCTATTATTATAACAAAAATATTTGGACGACTAAAATGAAAGCGATTTTATTTTTTATTCAGATCCTACCTGTAATAATAATAATTTCTCTTCTCAATAGGTTCGTTGGACTACATGCGTAGGTTTTTACGAATAAGGAAAAAATAAATGAGTATGATACCTACTCATTTCTTTACCTACCATATGCAGTGAATTTAACCGCAATCATTTACCTATACGATTTTACTGTAATTTTTAAATTAAATTAGGTGGATGCATGCCGCTAGACTAATTATCGTAAGTATGTTGTTTTTGTTGTTATCCATAAAATAACAACAACAACAATCATACTCCTATTTTTTTTTAAATATCATATTGTAATCAATGACGCCACTGAAGTAAACTGACGTAAATGACGAATACAGTTAACAACTTCAGTTTGCTGACGACGTCATTATATGACAGAAATTATGCAGAATCTCCTATTGATGAACATCCCCAATGAATCCTCTCAACGCACTAGTTTCCGGGTGAGTTTAGATAAAAATAAGGTCATGTTTAATGACCGTGTGATCCCGGAACCGATTATTGTTGACCAGATGGACACCCCTTGAAGTCCTCAAACAATCCTTCTGTTAATGAAACCATTTGAAGCATGAAAGCGACACTTGGAGGAATCGGTTCCATTGTGCACCTAGATGCTTTTTCGTAGCCGGTTCTTATTCAAAAAGTTCCAGCCTGTGTACTTATACCTACCTAGGATTTAATATGTCACGTTTCAATAACAAACAGCACGCACATGTATTGAGGACGATCAAGAGACCCGGTAATGTAGAAATTACTCACAGCGATATCACATCAAGAGGAAGCAATTAAAACTTATCAATAAAGAACTATTGTGTCAGTATTGCAATAAATTGCATCGATTTACCTAAACTTTAAAAAACAATAAATATTTATCAACAGTGTGTTTGGTGGTTTTAAATACAAACTACTTACCTACGTACTTATATTTCGCGTTATTTTAGCTAATTCATTTTCATTCATTAAGATTAGCTAATTCCTTGTCAGTATAAATATCTTGTCATCCTCACATGACTCCTAAGTCGTATTATAGATTAGTAGTTATTTAACACCATTACAAAAAGTAATCGACTTACCTCCGGCTGCTGTTTTCTTTAGAGTTTTGTTTCTTCCCACGCCACAGCAGTAAACAATCGAAAGCCCCTTTTTTGAATGGGGGTTTTAGCATTTTCCATCGCTTTCTAATATCAATAGTCTTTGTATTGCTTCCACTTTCACTGGCATCCGCACTAAGGATATTTGGTTCGGAAACACCTTTTCGCAAGTCACTGACACTATTAGGTTTAATAGAAACCTTTTCGAAATCTAATGTCAACACAGATCCACCTGGAGGGCATGTTTTTCTTTTTGATAAAGGAGTTGATGTAACAAAGGATTTATCACCACAGTCTAATCCACTGTCTGAGAACTCCGAAATGTCTGTAACACCTTCGCAGATGCTATGAAGTTTGGGTCTTCTATTTTCAACGACTGTCTTAGAATTTAAAATACTGCTTTGTTCAAAATTTTTACTTTTTACGTTGTGATGGATGTCGACGAACGCTGTCACATCCTCGCAGCTTTTGGTGCTGTACTTGGATAGTGTGAAGTAAGGTTTGGCTTCTCGCCTTGGATCCGCGTCGACGTCCATGTCACCAATGCTGGTTAGATTATCCACACTTTTTGATAGCACTTTCAGATTTGATAACTGTTTTTTAACTCTCGGTGGTCGTTTTGGGGAAGTCTCAGGCGTGTTGCGCACTATTGAATAGGGTTCGTCCGTTCTCTTAGTGGGCTTGGAGTACTTTGCGATAATTCTGTTTATTTCAACGTTGTTCTTACGTCTATATGTGTGCCGTTTAAAGTTGAGTGGCTGTTGATAAGCGTCGGCTACGGTTGCTCCGGCGACCCTCGCTGACCTTTCGCGCCATTCGGCCACTTTGTCCTCTATCAGCTTCTGCAACTCGAGTGCGCGCATCATTGGCCCTATCTCTGGCATTTTTTTATATCTCTAGCTACTTTTAATTAGAACTGTATTTGGCAATCTCTTTGGCAAGCAAATTCTGCTATTAATTCAACTGCATCATTCTGCAACAAAACATAAATACGTAATTAAAGCAAATCACTTCCCTTTGATCGCATACCCACATGTAGATATAGACATATTGAGGTAAACAATTGCAATATGAACTCGGTCACGAAAGATCTCTGCATTTCGACGTCCATAAAATTAATTATTAATTAATTAAACAATTACGTAGGTACCTAGATTCTAGGCTCTTATATTGCAGAAGCCCTTTAAAATATCATCGCAAAGTGTATAGTGTGTAGGTAGGTACTTAGCTATCACAATATTGTCTTTATGTAATGGAATAGTTTGTAATATTATACATATAGGTTATTATTTTTGTAAACTTGCCTACTAATATAACATTTTTCTCATATGAAATCATCCAAGCAGCCCGACTAAATAAAGAATGATGGCCTACATATTCTGTACATTATAAAGTTGATCCTAGTGCTGAATTGATTCGAATTAAAAAGTCGAATTTAAAAACATCTCAGATATGCTTCAAAATAAATGAATATTCATCATAACAGAACTTAAACTTCTGAAGTTAAAACGTGAAATTTGAACAATAGATTTTTTTAAACAAATGCAAATAAAAATGTTAAATTTTTTTTGGAACACTCCCAAATACTAACAAGAAAGTTTGTTCGCAAAACCGATATATTAAAAGTTACCTTTTCGCTTAGAAAATATAAAGAATGTGTTTCATTCACGATTTATTGAAGTAAAAATCCCATGGGGAAAAATAAAAGTCGAGAATAGTACGCGGGACTTCGCACTCGCGACTCTCCACTCCTCGCTGCCGTAATGCTGTTCAACAATTATTATTGAAACAATTATTATTAATTATCTAGCTGTTGTACTGAATTGAACGGCATGTGACAATATACTCGTAGGTAGGTACATATGTTCATAGTTATAAATATATAACTGAATAAAACTCACAAGGTAGGTAGGCACTACTTAAGTTTTGCCTTTATCTTATTAACTACCGAAGGCGAATATATATATACCTACCTATAGGTATTATACTGCGTGTTCATAACTATCTATTTGGGAGGAAGTGCCAACCACGATTTCTAACGTCCTTCCGAAAACGAGTAGGTAACCTCTACATCCTATCGCCGGCACCTAGCTATTATATAAAGTACAGGAACTGTGTCGGAACTATTGAAACTTCATCGCAGTGAATCTTGATAAGAAACAAACATGCATAGGATGCATGTTTGGCAATATTTCAATGAAAAGTTCTACTGATTTCTTTCAGAATAGGTAATTCTGTTTTCTATCCGATCCGAAACTGAATTACCTAAACTGAAAAACCATAGATGCGTGCTTGGTCTCTTCTCGTTTGTTCATAAAGCGAGACTTAAGAATTCCTAAACATGCTTACAACTACCGAATTTTGTACCTAACACTTGAAATGATCTAGATAATAAGTCGGCAATAGTGAATGTGTTTATAAAAGTATATCCAAAATAGACTTAACATTAAAATAATTAAAAATAAAAATAGTACTTACATAGGCAAATAAAACTCTTGTAATGCATGTCACTGGGTATTGCTTATGGAAGTATCAAATATGATTGTGAGGTTTGTATCTCAGCGATAAAAATAATAAATGTTGAATGGATACCAAAGTGTTTTATGGAAGCTGCTGTTGTGAATAGATCGTATTTGACAATAACACTCTAAATTTTACCAAACAATGTGTGTAGAGATAGTCTGATAACTGATAACACGTAGGTATCGCTCAGGAGAGAGATAAATAAATTCGTATGATTCACACCTTTAGTAAACACAATATTGTAACGTCAAGAGTACGACTATTTTGGAATAGCGTATTATAGAGACCATGTTAAGTATATTCAGTATTGTAATCTGTTAACACAATGCATTGTGTAAAAGCAGAGTGAATAACGTTATCCACCATTACGTAATTTTATTCTCGGCAGCTGAGTGAATATGTAGGTCTTACCTACGCGTTTCGAAATTCTAATCAGCCTTTATGTTATAAAGCCATAGATATTGTGGAGTTCTCTATGTAAGGTATGTTACAAACATTTGTCGTATGAAACAAAGTGTTGTTTCTAGTTTTACTAAGAGGGCAGAATCGGGTGATGTTTGAATTGGTTTAGATGGGTAGAACGGTAGAACAAAGCAAATCAACCCAAAAAGCAAAAGAAAATAAAATCACAAAATCACAATTACTTACATAGTAAACCCTATCATCAAGACTTGAACCACAGAGATGTTGCGCTTTATCGTTCAATTTATAACAACACTGATCACTGAAAATTGGCAATTCTTCACTAGTCATTAGCACCGAAGAGATGACAAGTGTCGCGTACACTCACAGACAGTATACACAGTCCCGGAGATGTTATGGTGCGTCAAGGCACACGTGTGGCGAGGGCACGTGCAGATTCCACAGTGAGCCACCGAGCGTTCCAGGCGAATGCTCCTGCACTTGACTCAGCCAGCAATACCACGGACCGGCCCATCCTGCCGCCACCGCCGATACAATGTATTATATAGAGCATCCACCGTATTACGGCCTAGTGGTGTAGGTACTCTCATTATTGTCATTTATCATTACATCACAACAATATTATCACCGCTCGCTAAGTATAGTGTGCATGTTTTCTTAGTGATTAATCGGCGAGTTTTCTTTGTGATTGTGGAACATTTTATTTCATCAACGTAACTAGTGGAACTAGTTTCAGATAAAATCATTAAAACTTTCAATAGCTTTCCAAATAATTCAATTTACGTAGTCTCTCAAATCTAAGGCTGTGTCCTTATTCTGATAAAAAATACTACAATTATTACTGGCATTACAAAGACCTAAACCTGTGCCGTTCTAGTTTCTAACACCATGGAATAGTTAATTGCCATTATCTGTTTTCATGGAGCATTGTTCGTCGCTGCGGGCGTGACAAGTGCTTCCGCCAAGTTCATTGTCGCACCGGCATGTCGTTGTCGCATTCGTGCCCCACTGTGACCCCGCCCTTATTTAATATAGTAAACTATTATTAGGTACATCTTTTGTTTACTATATATTAAGAAATTATCTAATAACAGCTTCTAGTAGTAGGTACTTAAAGAGATTATGCTAAGAGTAACGGATGGAGCACATCTCTTCATCTTCTTGTCATTCTTCCAACCAGATCTAAGTAACCTGTAGTAGCTTAACTAGTTTCACTGGATTGGCGGTACCACCCGCCGCCACCTGCGTTAGGTAAAAAGTTTACCACTCATTCTACTGGTATTTTTTGCAAACTAAGTAATTTATTAAATGAGATGAAATTATAATGAGGACATTTTAATGATGGGATATCATGTCAACACTTCATTAATTACAAGGTTGCCAGTTGGCACGTTAATAACCACTTGAAACATAAAAATGTGTAGATAGCAGTAGGTAGGTACATGTATTACTCTGAAGTCATACAAGGGTATTTTAGGTACGCATAGATATAAATAAAAGAAAGAAAGACGCCACCGTAAAAGGGCTACCTATCCCTGATGATAATATAAATCGCCAAGCGTGCATGCGCCCAACTTTCAGGGTACAATCTAAGTAGGTAGGTGCATACAACAACTCTGAATTATTTTAGATGTCTCGAAAATTAAAAACTCAAAAGATACCGTTTATGTCCAGCGGAGTACCATTTCACTGCACGAAAACACAAAGTGAAACATAGGTTCACAAAAAAATCAAGAAAAAGACGATCAATTTAAAGGAAATTAATCATGGTTTTGTTTGAACGGGATACGCTAATTTTCATTCATTGTAGGCATTGTGTACCTAACCGCAAAATATTTTTTCTTTTAGTTCTATACGGTCATAGACCCGGATGACTCTTGCTAAGGGGTTAACGTTTACCCATTGTATTTCTATAAAGTCTAGATAATCGTTTGACGAATCACCGTAACTCTGATTAACATATTATGACGCCGGTATTTCCCGAAGGGTTCGGCAGAGGTGTACCTACCCACAGTTCGCTAGTAGGTATATTTAAGTGCCGTGTAAAAGATGGTGATCCTATTGCCATTAACTAGGGCACAAATCCAAACTCGGAGCTCCCACTAGGAATTTTCAAATTCAAATTCAAATTCAAAATATTTTTATTTCAATAATTATACCATATAAATAGGCACGGTTCCAAAAATAGTGGGTCTTATGGAGAAGAGCCGGCAAGAATCTCCATAGATACTCTTTTAAAAAAATATGTGTGGTAACAGTAACAATTGTTGTGAATATTAATGAGGATGATGCAGCTTGATGTGTAGTGCAAGTGTACCTATTTATATCACGTCTGTGATCTAGTGGTTCGAGTACCGGACTGCTGATCACGAGGTCGTGGGTTCGATTCCCACAGGACACAAATATTTATGTGATGAATATAAGTATTTGTGTTTGTCTGGGTGTTTCCTATGTATAATAAGTATGTATTTACAACAAAAAAAAGTATATAAGTATTATATCCATTGTCTAGTACCCATAGTACAAGCTCTGCTTAGTTTGGGACTAGATGGTGCTGTGTAAAATGTCCAAAAATATTTATTATTTATTATTATTATTATCAATCAAGCATCTTGTTTTCATTTCCAGATAAGTAGGTTTCCCAATCTAATCGCCAAATATCAGAAGCGTTTTGAAGATTTCCCCGTAAGCAAAATTTAGAAAGAAGTCAGTAAATTGAAGTTGTACGGTAGTCGGCAATAAATCCCACACCCAAATCTCTTGCACCCGGAGTACTGCCCTCCCGAGCACATGTCAATTGCTTAAATTGGCTTAAATTAACAGAGAACACAAAAACCTAAAGCTGGACCATTCAATTGAAATAAGGATAACGTCTCGGGAATTAGCCGTATGTTATTAATATCTACGTAGGTACTCGTACCTAATTGTTCTAGGAATATTTTTAACGTAACGTCTAGCTTCTAAAGCAGCGATAGCCTAGTGATGTAGCAATTGGACTGCCAAGTCAAAGGTCTCAACTTCTAATCCAAAGCCTCTGTATTTTGGAAATCATGTTCATAATCATCACTCGTTTTAACGGTGAAGGAAACGTCATGAGAAAACCTGCTTGCTTGAGTGAAAGATATTCTCAACGCCATGTGAAGTCTGCAAACCCTAGTGAACTAAAGCCTCCTTTTCATTCTGAGAGGAGACCCTGTCCCACCAACACGTCATATATAAAGTGTTTATGGGTTCTTCCCATGTGCAGCCACCCAGGTGATATTCAGATTATTTTAAAATATCATAAAATAATGTGACAGTAAAAATCAAGGATGTAAGTAAGTATTTTATATATTACTAGCTTTTTTCCCGCGACTTCGTCCGCGTGGAATAGTAACTTTGTTCCATATGAACTTTCATCCCCTATTTCACCCCTACATAGGTCGAAATGTATTAATTGTTTGGCCCGCGGCTTCGCTCGCGTTAAGAAGTATTATTATTAATTAGGTATATTTTTTGCGGCTTTAGTTTTTACTCACTTTTACTCTTTAAACTCAAACAAACATTTACATCCTCCATCATCCCTTATTTTATCCCCATGGGGGTTGAATATATCAAAATCCTATTTAAGCGGACGTCTTCATCATAGTAGCTGCAATCTTTAATTTCAGTTCAATCAGTCGAAAATCTAAGAAGATTTATACAAATTTTCATCCCCTTAGGGGTGGAATTTATCAAAATCCTTTCTTAGCGGATGCCTACGTCCTAACATCTACCTGCATGCCAATTTTCAGCCCGATCCCTTCAGTGGTTTGGGGTGTGCGTTGATAGATCACTATGTCAGTCAGTCAGTCAGTCACCTTGAGTTTTATATATTTAGACTACTAGCTTCCCGCCAGCGACTTGGCCCGCGTGGTCTTATGAATTTTTCTCCCGTTTTTGCAACATTTTTCATTGCTACTCCGCTCCTATTAGTCGTAGCATGATGGTACCTATATAGCCTATAACCTCCCCCTGGGCTATCTAACACTGAAAGAATTTTTCAAATCGCTCCAGTAGTTTCGGAACCTATTCAATACAAACAAACAATCAAAGCTTTCCTCTTTATAATAATTATTAGAATAAAAGTGTGTTAAACAGGTTTTATAATAGTAATAAAATAAAAATACCCAAAGTATTTTCATTTAAAAAACAACATGACCTCATCACCTATATAAACTTGAATAAATATAAATATTATATGTAACAAAAAAAAATATGGTGACAAACCATTATAATCCAATTCGAGGGTAGATAAGCGAGGGACCAGGGTTTTAACAATTAAATAATAATTGTAATTTGTCGCGTTATACGAAGTAACCACTAAGTCCTGGGGCGTCCCGAAAAACTGAGGTACCTACAGTACAGCAAATTATTTTAGTAATTAAATTTATTCGAGTCATCTTCTAAACTGATACCACGTAGTTTTGTGGTAAGAAGGGGCTTGGAAGGGACTTAATACTTTACTTGTGTTTGTGGTTTATTTTTCAACGTTCGTCATTAATAATATTATATTAGGTACTCTTGACAATGAGGCCATCATAAACAAAAAAACAATAATACAGACCAGTAGGTACTTAACTTTCATATGCCACTTTCCCTGAATGGAAAATCGATCACCGGATCTTGAGCATACTAAACAGCACACACGTCACCCAATTTTCTTTAATTGTTCAGAGACAAACAATGAAGCATCGACGGTGGCATTACTATTCAGCGCCGTCGGTGCGCGTACGGGACCGTGTGTAGCATACTTGAGTCATACGAGGTCTCGGTCTTTGATCCCAAATCCGATACAGAGAAAGTAGAATTTTACCCAAATAGCAAATTGCACAATTTAACAAATAAATCGGCACGTGTACAGGGTCTCTAATTTCTTAGCCACATGATAAATTTTCCTTTTTGTGGAATATTACCAGTTTACTAAACAGTATCAATGTGTTCTAAAGTTACATAATTATATAATATTTATTTCCTAGCCAACTGGCTAAGAAATAACTTATCCTTTTATTTGATGCAGAAAATCCTCATTTATCCCTGCCTTAGTAATCCTACGCTTCCGGACGTATATAGGACCTACCTACATAATATAAATGTTATTTCAACCGTTTTAAACGTGGTGATTTAAATATTGGTATCCCTATACCAAAAACATAAACAAATATTTAAAATTTTCAAATCTTTATTTCGCTTACATAAATAACTATCTACAAATAAATTAAATAAATAAAAAGATCATCGTTGATGATTTTTGACTTAAATCAGACTTCAATGGCACCTGCGCCTTAAACCATTCTATCTAAGTATTAACGTAAATAGCGCTTACATCGGAAGGTGTTTATGATCCCCTGAAAAATAAAATATTTTTATAAATCACCAAATAGCATAAATATTGATGAATTAAAATCTGCCGTTGATATATTCTGGGTCACCGAATTTGATGTTAGAATTGCAATAAAATAAATCTGAAACCTATTAGAGCAGGAAAAATATAGCTTTTCGACTTTCCACGATTAAATAAAAGGCCATTAAAACCAATCTCACAGTCTCACACTGACGCGCGGTTTTAACATCGCGCTCCTGGAGTGTGGTCTACAGATAATGGGATTACAGAAGATAATGCCTAGGTTTAAATTTCCTATGGCAAAAACTATTTTAATAATAATTTATTTTAAATATTAAATTTATTAATAACCTGTTCAAAAAATAAAATTATGTTTAATTTACCTGTAATATGGTTGAAATTCGTAAATGTCATCGATAACTCTGCGCACGCGACATGTGAGACCGCACCCGGGCTCCTGTCGCCCATACACAGAGATAGCCCGCTCCAACAACTGCTGCACTGACGTCAACTCCACCACTGTATCGTAAAAGATAATTGTTTTAAGTTTAGTGAATTGCCTCTGCAGCACTGCTTGTGACGACGTGGTCTAGTGGCTCGAGTGTCGAACTGCTGATCACGAAATCGTTGGTTAGATTCACACAGGAGACAAATATTTATGTGATGAACATAAGCTTTTTGTTCGTCTGGGTTTCTTATATAATTATACTCTACTTAGCTATACTGATATTTTATAGAGCTATAGTGAATTGTGAGTTTCGAGGTTCTGGATCTACTGAAAAACTATATTGTATTTTAAAAATTCTTTCAATGATAGAAAGGCACATTATCTCCAAAATTTTTTTTGTGCAGGGCCTCACCTGCTGGTATATAGGTAAAGCTGCTGTAGTATAAGTATTATATCTATTTTCTGGTACCCATAGTATAAGTTCTGCTTAGTTTTGGGTTAGATAGTGATGTGTAAAATGACCCAAATATTTATTATTTATATTATACTGCTGGGCCTGGCTGAACCAGAGGATTTTCGGTTAGAATCCTGCATCGGGAAAAATATTATTGACGTTTTTTTTTCTAAGGTAAACGTCCCTATTTCCGGCAGTGTCCCAGTACCCGGTAACCAGTCAGTTTTTTTTGTTTTCTAGCTTCCTATCAATAACAAATTAAATTTTGTAAGCAGTAACACATTCTTGCTAATATTTCGTACCGTTATAATAGGAAAACTGACCAAAAAGTTTAATGGTAGCAAAACTGTGCAACAACAAAAGTGTGCTCTGCTAAAATATTCAAAAAATTCTAAGTTTTGTCCCTGAACTATGAGATCACCCCTTCGTATTGTTAAGCTTGCCATGCTGCTACGGATGACCATACGGTAAAGGGGTTAATTTATTAAAATATTTAAGTAAACTATATATCGATATAACCTATAAAATAAGATGAATCTAATTGAAAAGTATTTATTTTTGCATGTCACATCTATTGGTACACACTAATCCCGACCTGACCTAATACCCGGCATTTTTTGCCGGATATTGGTGCACACAATGACCATTGTACCGATACCCGTTATTGTATCCTTATTGCCTTGGAATAAGTCTCATTTTCCTTTGATACTGGGGTATAAAGATCTGCCGGGTACTACAACGTAGATTAACAGTTGCATAATGATTCTTATTACCTTAAATTAAGACTTATTTTCCTTTGACTTCATTTTAAAACTGTACTTTATTTTAAAACCATGTGGATTTAATTGGTTTGTTAGTTTTTCTGTATTATTTCTAATCGATTACGACTATAACAACTATATTCCATGTATTTACCACGCCACGCGGCATACCGCTGTACACTGGGACCCTTTCGTACCAGGTAGTGCTACAAACTGTCATTTTAAAATGGGGGTATTTTAATAAAGACTCAGCTGAAAGTCGTCTTTGAGGGGCTTGTGGCTAACTTATAACTACGCTGATCTGATAAGCTACGCTTGCCGCGGTCAGTTCATGGATGGGTGACCATTCATAACACATCGAAACCCCTCCGTGCCTCGGAGAGCACGTAAAGCCGAACACCTATAAGTACTCACTCCAGAGAGCGGGGAAACAGCAACGCGAACTAGAGAAAAGATGCTACAAGAAGCGGCTGGACTTAATCTTTGTCTTCTCAATCAGGGATCTGTCGCAACATGCGTCCGATGGCAAGGGGATTCAATTTATCATAATAATAATAATAATAATATATTTATTTATCAGACAACATGATCCATTCGTGTTAGTACGTACAATATCTTATAAACTATGTTAGTACTTAGGTATACGTAGCTAACGACAAGGTATTACCGACAAGGTGTCGCACTATCGGGCTTCCGACGTGTTTCACTGCAATGGCTTGCAGGAGGCTGTTGCTACTGCCACGCAGTCTGCTTAGCAAGGACGCCATATTTTTACGCCATACTGCTTTAAAACCGTCTGTTCGTGTCTGGGCGAACATTTCCGAAGCACTGCAATAACGCGGCAATCGCAACAGCGACCATACAGTCATAGGCGAGACCTAATGCTTTAGTGCCTGGGTGGAAAGTAGCGTAGGAGGTGGTCACATTATCCAACTACCGTTATCATTTTCGATGTCCTGATCCAGTCCTGATCAATTGAAACAAGAGACCCTGCAATGCCACTCGTCGCAGCTGCCTTTGTCGCTGCGTGGCCAACAGAATCGAACACCGAATGTATCCTGCCCGATCCGGAAGTGGACGCAGCCTGGTATAGGGAGTAATGCAATATATCGATGCTTAGGGTAAGGTGCGCAAAGCTTCGGTCAGTGTATTGGTGGTCAGAAGACACAGCTGAGACAAGTATGCTTAAGGTCTTGATGGCGGGCGGTATTCGCGCACCCGACGTCGAGCTACAACCGACAAGATAAACCTGACTTATGTGGCATACTGGGCAGCCACAAAGATGCTCCTAAAGGACATTGCAGAAGCTAGGTCTCGACCTTGGTTAGATCTTGTTGAGGGACTGGACTGGATCCGTGGGGGAAATCATATAAAGTGGTCATGGGCAAACTGCGTCCTTGAGTCCTCCACTTACAGAAACCCTTGACCCGGACTTGTTGGGCAGACTTGTTAATACGTTCTTTCTAACAGTTCAGGAAGGTTACCCATTACCCTTAATATCCGCGACAGACTGGTTTAACGAGTTAGAAGTGACAGAAATGGAGCTGGACTGAACTGTAAGCGGCCTGAGGGTCCGCAACGCAGTGCTAGGCCCTGATGGAATTCCAGGTCGGGCATGGTTGCCGGCTGTGTTTGTTCTGAACCTAGTTTATGTAGATAGTAAATAACCACACGGTTATTGATAAGCTTCCTTCATCATAGTATGTTCCACTCCAGCTAGAAATAAAAAAGAAGGCCTCGTATCGTCCCATATGCCTGCTTGATGAGGCGTTCAAACGGCATTTGAGAGAATTGTTGCAGGGCGCCTTGTCAGGCATCTGTCACGCGTCGGCCCAGACCTAGCTGTACGGCTTCCAGCAGCGGCGCACTACGGTGAACAACTGGTCACCATCTTACGCGTTCGCTTGCTGTCGGAACAGACAGGGTCTCGGAGTGGAGTAGCGTCAAGTGGCGTCATTGTCACAAAGGCAAAGCACAGCAGGGCCACCGGTGCGTTCATCAGAGATCCCGGAGCCCCCTCCATAGTTGACCGTGTGTTTTTAGTCGGTCTCTTCTTCTTCTATTTAAGAGCTACGTTCTTGTCGGTGCAGCGTCTTTCACTGCTCTCTGTTGAGAGCCAACTCCTGGACCTCCTTATACGTCGCGACCTTCAGTTTCTCTTTTATCTGTGTTATGTAGCTCATTCTTGGCCTACCCCTTCCTCTGCTTCCCTCTGTCTTTCCTCCTATGATATTTTTATGAAGTCGTCGTGGCGTATAAGGTGGCCTATCATTTTACCCTTTCTGGTCTCTGTGTTGTAGGAACCGCCGTTTTTTTTTACACGTTGAAGTAAAAAAAAACTGTAGAAAAAATTGAAAAATTTATGAAAAAGGAAACGGAAAACTACAACGCAGGGGGGTCCAGAATCGTGTACTGAATCATGGTATTCGGATGTGCGTCGATGTCCCTTCCACCTACAAGGTACTTCCCGAGCAAATTCAATAAATATAACTTTAAGTACTTTTCAAAAATAATTTGATTCAAAATTATAGGCGAGTCAATGTATAGAAATTTCATAAAAAATATTTGATGGTTACAATTTATACCTATAAGTAATTAATTAATTATTAATATGTTTCAAGTACATATTTAATTAGAAATAATGTCGTTTCTTTGGATACACATACTCCTATTTTTACCCTATTTATTTTTAATCACAAAAATGTAATAATAAAACTTATTTCTGTGAACCTTAACGTCAAGCAATAGAGTTCATATTCGCGGTAAAAATTACCGGATTCTGGGACAGTAAAACGATTACTGGTACAAATCTACCGGATACTGGTACAAATGGCCCTTGTTAATTATTTTGTTGTATCATTGTATATTAACGTTTATATTCATTTAAAAAAAAGTAATCACAAAAGACTAGAATAAATTACCTATCCATACATGTAAATATCATTGTTGTAAGTGTACTGGTTTTAGCACAGCAGACCTGCAAAGTCGGCGAAGTTCAAAACTTAACGGTTATTGGGACGTTTACCTTAATTATAAATTCCCAGTATCAGTTTGGATAGTGCTCGATTGGTCAATGGCAATAGGTTGGTGTCCAATAGTCCATACTAGGTACATGTGCACTTACCAAATCTTTATAAATCACTACACCGAGAAATGCCGAGAATATATAATTATGTGATTTTGAGTAACTTTGTTTATCTAATTTTTACCCGACTGCCGAAGGAGGAGGGTTATGTGTTTATGAATAATACAATAACCAAACAGGGCTGAGGAATTAAATAAAAAAAGGTTGCCTCAGATGTCCTTCACATAGTTATTAATAGTTACTAGTTTACTACTTGAGTAGAGCTGGTGTTGTATCTCATAGTTAGGTTCTAAGGTCGTTACATACAAGCTTAAAGCTTTAAGTCCTTAGCAATCTAGGTTATAAAAGGAAGGTATCCTCCAGAAGCAGAAAATAAGAAAAATATCAAACTAAAAAAATACTCACATTTTTTATCACCGAAGTTGCGCTCATCTTCATCAACATTACCACCACTGCTGTCTTTCTTAAATGATATAAGTTTTGGTATCACCAACAACATACAAACCACGGCAAGCATGGTCACGAGTTTCTTGAAGATTAATAATTTCAACAGCAATTTGGCAATTGTCAAAATGTCGAGCTTCAACGACAGTTTGTCCAAGAAACCTAATGCTGGTGCCGTGTATGGAACCCCGTAGGATGGCTTTAAAGGTGGACCATATATCGGTGGTGGCAGAGGCTTATGAATCGGCGGCCCGTATGTCTGTGCTGGGGGTCCATACGTCTGCGCAGGAGGGCCATACGACTGAGCAGGAGGGCCGTAACTCGGTGCTGGTGGTCCATAATTTGGAGAAGGAGGACCGTAGGTATTTGGAGGAGCGTTGTACGTTATTTCTGGTTCGAATTTCACAGGCGATCCATAAGTTGGCGACGGCGGCGAATAGCTGTTGGATGTTGAAGGGCCAGAGTAACCAGACGATCCCGAAGAACTGAAACTGCTGTCACTTGAGAACGGTGGCGAGTAATCGTAGCCAGATTGATAGCTATCGTCACGGTTTGAAATCTTCTTTGCTCCATCTTTTGCTGTTATTATAACGACACCTTGTTTTGATTTCTCGGCTTCTACGCGCGATTTAGAATATGCATCTAAATAAGTATCAATTGATGATGAAGATTTGGTGCTATTTGTTGGCCCTACAATTGCAGACACACACGTGGTTAATGCTAGTATTGCAGCAAAATATCTGAAGATTGCCATGGTGCTGCTAATCCTCGATCTTCCGTCCGAATGAAGTTGTCGCCATCGATCGCGGCTAACGAATGACAAGCGACGTTGACTCCCATTCAGTTTTCACTTTTGACTTACCGTAAAAGAACCTAAATATGATAATGGAACACAATTAAATTCTGTGAGCGAGCCCAGCGCGTTCCGCATTGCTCATGGTAAGTAGGTGCACGCGTGCCGCGGCCCGCATGCTAATGGACGTTAGAGACCGCGCGCGCCCCGGGCGGCGAGCCTTGTTGGATGAGCCTCCCCAAACATCGGGACCTTTCATCGCATAAAGAAATCTTTAATAGACCGCAATTTGTTCGTGAAAGTTTTATCGTCTTTTTTATCGGTCATGTCATGTTACAAAAATAATATTAAATATTTCTACATAATATCGTAAAAGAACCTACTTATCTATAACACACGTGCAACATTTTTCGTCGGTTATAATATTTATGTAGGTACCACGAGTGTGACACGAAAATAATGGTTTTGTCGAAATCAATGCCAAACTCCCAATGCAAGGTTAAACTTTGTTTCCTTGTCATTCTGTGGATGGGTGCCCATTCTTAAGACGTCAAAACCTCGGAGAGCAAGTGCCGCCAGACTCCCAGTTGTCATACGAATGCTAGTGGTAGTCTAAAGCCAAAAAAGTCTGATAACCAACCAAAAATTGTGTAACGTAGATTCGATGGCAGTCGATTCAAATTCAAATTCAAATATTTTATTTCAATTAGACCATATAAATAGGTACTTTCGAAAAGTCAAACTAGTTGCACGTTGAAAAATAGTTGCACGTAGTCAAATTAGTTGCACGCATTCGTGTAAAATACTAACATTCAAACGCGTCTGGCTAGACTGGAACCCGATCCCAACCCAAGCCGTTGCAACGGCGAGAAAAGGCTAAGAGAATTTATACTACAAAGGTTTTTGCATTAGCTTTTATTGAGTAGCTCTTGCTAGAATTCACGGCAAAAGAACAATATTTTACACAATTTTACGGGTAAGCCAAAAAAAAAGTTTTTTTTACAAAATGCATGTTATAAGATTATTTAGCTTTCTTGACACGGTGCAATAAGTTTTGCCAGCATTTCCGACGTATCGGGACAAACTTCAAAATGATAAAATACAAGTTGTACGGTCAAACATACGACAACAGCATAAATTGTATTTAAATTGTTGCCGATTTCTACTGATCAGCAATTCTCAGGTGTGTCATTTTCACTTGCTAAGTTAAACGAAACTAAAAGACCTTTTCAGCGTACTAAGTTATTCGCTCTGCATTTTCATAATCATGGTTGCAGTAGCAACGTAAATTGTTTTTCAATACTATAAGCAGACAACACATTAAAATCATACCTCGTAATACCAATACCCAGCACCCGAACCAATTAGGTTAGGTTTTTTTACCTTCAATTTTATTTCACAATAGTTTTCTTTACTTTCTAGTTCTATGCTCATTTTTTCGTTAGTAAAACAATTGTTTTTGGCAGGTTCATTGATTTTTGGTCTCCTAACCACTTGTAAAAGTTTCTGCGATAAACTTTTTTTAACCGACTGCCGAAGGAGGGGGTTATGTATTTTTATGAATGTCCATTCCTATGTCCGCTCGTAACTACTCAAAGGCTCGACGAATTTTATTTTAAACAAATCTGTTTCTTTGCTTGTCCTACCTACAATACATTTTCCAAGATCAAGATCTTGTTTATAGATTTTTTGTTAGTGCTTTTACACAATCGGGTTTTTAGTTTCATTTAATAATTGTTTTTTAGTGTCATCAAAACCATTCAGATACAAACAGTACAGCCAAAGAGATTTTATTACAAATTTAAATTAAACATACTATCTATTTGTATTTTTTAAGCATTTTCCATGCTAAGATTACAAGTTATTTTTAATGAAGGAAAAAATCGGCTCGCGGTGGCTTAGTGGTCAAAGCGGCTGGTGTACCGAACCAGAAGACGCAGGTTCGAATCCTGCCCGCCAGCCGATTCTTTCCTTTATTAAAAATAAATTTAAACATTAAACGCGAAAAGACTTTTACGCAACCTAATATAAATTATAATAAGAACTACAAATTAGTAAGATTTATTATTTATCCAAACTTATACATATAAATATGTCTATATAACTACCATATCAGTCAAAAGGATTATTAACAGTCAAATGTCTTTCCTGGAAAAACTTGTGTTGTTGTCTTACTTTTTCTTCATCAGGCTTTGCAAAAAATGAGCTGATTGATTTCGTATTTGCCTTCTTAGCAGACCCTTGTTCGTCTACCTCCTCAAAAGTGCATGAAGCAGCTTTCTCTTGCAGCATCAGTTCTGCTGTTGACCAGCTAAACCTGACTAACATTGGGTATCCAAATACATTGTCAATTTTTTCACGAATAAACTTTTTTGTCAGTGGATCTGAAAAAGAAATTCTATATAAGTACATAATATACTTATAACAACAGCCGGGACCAAAGGTGGTTCTCGCCTTGTCACGAAGGGGGGGGGGGGCTTAGTAACCCACGCTAACTAAGCAGGACTGGCATCAGAGGAATGATGTGAGTTGAAAAATGATATTTGATCTTGAATTTGTTGGATTAGGTTTAGTCTAAAATATTAATTTTATTAACTTGGTTATGTTTTTTGTAAGTTACCTCCAGGATATCCACTCCCAAATTCTGTGTGTGTAATTTCTAATCCTTCATTGAATCTCCATACTTTCAATGCATGATCTCTTGTCACTTTTGCTACAATACTGGCTGCTGATACAATAGGGTATATTGAATCAGCTTTCTTTGCAACCTTAAAATAAAAAACAAGGCCTCATTAGTTTGTTTGTTTTAGTAACTAACACATTAATTTGAGCAGTTTGGACTTAATGGCAACATACCAAAAGCAAAATATTATACCTGCAATCCCCACTAAAATAAATTAATATGTGTTCTTGTGTTTTACCAAGTCTTTTCCCCCTTGTATTGTATGCATAAAGCCTATAAGTCATTTTTTTCAATATTTATCAGGTATGACGGTTTAGGCGTATCATGTAACAAATGTGAGCCAGCGAGAGCAGTAATTTGAGCACAAAGATTGATTCACATAAAATATGAATATACTTTATATCTTTTCTTTAAAAAAAATATTGCTTTATGGTGGTGGTTTCTAATAAAATGCAAGTACACATTAAGAGGCAAGAGTGATGATCCATGGACATCAAAATCAATAATACTTACAGTTATTTTGTATTTGGGAAATATTTCTGCTAACTTTGCTTGATACTTTTCTGGTGGTCCAACAGTATCCACATACACCTCAGTAATGTTAGCACCACTCTCAGCTGCTTTCTTTATTAATGATATAGCAGAATTCATTGATACCTGGAATAAAAAAACCTTTTAAAGAAGTTGTACAATTCCAGCATTCACTTCATCATATTAGTATATGTACTAAGACTAGTTTTAAGTTGTCTATGTACCTACTAACAAAATGGATTTTATTATCTGTAATAAAAATTATTATTATTATTATTATATTTCTATGATGACAGTAGTCCAAACTCAAATCATTTGAACACCAAAGACTATGTAGTAGTTCGAGTAGTGGTTTGTGTTTGGACTGCTGATCATGAGGTTGTGGGTTCAATTCCCACAGAACACAAGTATTTAAGTGACAAACAAGTGTTTGTGTTTTTCGGGCTGTTTCCTAGTTATGTATTTGCTAGCTATCCGCCAGAAATATCACCCACATTTTCTTATCAGTTTCATAGTTTCTGAGCCTATTTCAATCCAACAAACAATCACATCTTTCCTCTTTATAATATTAGTATAGACAAAAAAAATAGTACCTATATATTATCCATTGTCTAGTACCTTTGGTACAAGCCTAAAGTTTGAGGCTGGATGGTGCCATGTAGATTGTCTCAAGTGTTTATTACATATTTCTAAAATGTTTTTTGTTAAACTAAGATATTCGAAAATTCAAACCTCATTCAGAGAATGTTTCGCTCTTCTATACATGGAGTTAGAAATATAATTTGGAGAAATGACTTCAGCAACCCATCCCACGTTGTTTAGTGAGTTTTCTTCAGTTAACATTTTAGAAAATATATCGTCACGTTTCTCTTCAGTGAGTGCTTTTGAATCAGCACAACCAAGATTTTTAAGAATTTCTGTTTTGCTCACTGGACAATAAGCCACTCCATACACCATCGGACCTAAACCACAAAAAAAATACATAGCATTTTAAACACTATTTTGATACACAAAATGAACTTTTTACATGATTTTAAGAATGCATGGTTGATCTGTGCTGAATTTTCATTAGATTACCTAGAACAGGTCCACGTCCCGCTTCATCAACTCCAAGCATACACGGCTCAGTCTTACATATATCAGGCACATGAGAACAATTAATGAAATTACTAAAATTGTCCTTAGATTTTAAAAAATCTTTCAGTTCTATTAAAGATTTCATCGTTATCAGCACTTTTATTGAATAATAAATGGTAAATAATAATACCAATTGGTAATTCTAATTTATAATTTTGACTCGAGACAAATGTGACTCAGCTCAGTGAGTATAATTTATAAGTTTATTTATTTATTAGATACATTTGCGCGGTAACGGTTTCGCGAACGCGTGTAAATGTAAAAAAACCGTATGACGTATCAATGAAATGACAAATAATAAATAAAATTTAAAAGAATGAGTGACACTGACAACTGACACTTATCTGCAGTGCTGCCAGACGTTTTGTACGAATGTGTATATAAAAGTCGTATTCCATATTTTAAGGTCATAAAAATAAAGTAGGTAGTACGTTTAAAAATAACACTACTAGTGTTTTAGACTTATGTATGTAGCTCGCGAGCTAAAGACAAAAAAGATATTACCAAAGAGCTAATCACTCTTTAGCTCATAATATGATTTCAAAGTATATCTGATATAGAGATATCATTTGAAATCATATATGAGCTAAAGACAGATTAGCTTTTGTAACTCAGATGAGATAGAAATTACACACGGCGTAAAAAAGAGAGACTAGTGAGTGATGCGACTCGACTTTTATTCGAGTGAAACGAGTCACTACGAAAAAAAATCTTACTCCAATGAAAAAAAAATTGTATCGAGTTGTCAATTTGTTACTGTGTTTTAATATTTTAATGTTGAATATTTTGATTTTGATTTTGAAATACTGAAAATTACTTGCAACAAAAGTTATGACTGACTAATTCATTCAGTTTATGATTTTATTACGCCTCAGCTTCATTTAAAATAGGTTACCTGCTAGTAGGTCCTCTCGTCTATAGCGTTGTAAAAAACACATCGTTAGTTCGCTCAGTCGTCAAAAAAATCTCTATATCACTATCACTAGTGACCTATTGATATACAAGAGTGATATATATCTCAGATGGAAAAGATATATATCTCACTTTTCTTTTCAGTGATAATAATATGTTTTGCGCAACTCTATAGTGTTTGTGTATTAAGACAAAGCAGTATGGTGGACGTATACAAACGTGTAGGTGGTATAGAGTTTTACTACTCATATTATTTAACATTTCTCGTGTTGGAAAAAATCAACACAACATCCAAAGCGTTTTATTTGTTTAACTTTATTTTATTCATTTATTCATTATTTACAAGCTACAAGCAACGCTAGCACAAACGCAAGCTTCGCTTCGACTTCATTTTTCATTGATACTCCGCTCCTATTAGTCGTAGCGTGATGATATATAGCCTATAACCTTCGCCGATAAAAGGAAGGATCCTCCGACCAGGTGGGTGTTATGCCTGCTGGGCCACTGCCCGACATCAACCGTCGGGCAGTAATACTATACATATAGTTACTTGTATATTATACAAGTTTCTCGGTAAACTTCACTTGCGTGATTCAGGATTTGTTGCTTCGTTGGTACAAGTTCTTATGTAGCTCGATAGATGTCGCTACAAAAGCATTAGCTTAAAAATCGTTACTTCTACCATAATACATAACCAAATTTCGGGTGATTAAAAAACTAAACTAAAAATGTATTTAATCAAACCGTGTCACTTAGGACCAGGGGGAGGCGTATAATTATTAAGTTAAGCGTTAAGCGCCAGATAGACGTACAGCTTTAAAGACGTAACGGCACACGCGTGGCTTGCTCGGATATGTCACCAACACGAACCGGTTGGTGACATATCCGAGCAAGCCACGCGTGTGCCAATGACGTCAATTCATGCGTAGCGTGTCCGTGGGTTGCAGTGGAAACGGCTCCATACATTTTCTTGTAAAGCGAAGCTTGACGCACGTGTGTAGTCTCTCTGTGCGTGGTGGTGAGTTTCCGCCTTAACTCAAACTTCACACTAGTAATGCGCCAGATAGACGCACGCGTTTTAAAGACCGCGGTCTTTAAGCTGGCGAACTAACTCGGCTCGTCGCCACTTAAGGGTTTTCTCCCCTACGTATCAAGGTATCAAGGTAAGGTTAGCAACATCTTTGGAAAGCAATGCTTCACAACCGACAAGACTTACTTTGCAGTCAGTTCGATGTCGTAGTATAATAGGTAAGGTAGCATGTGATGCCAGCATCACAAGACGTATCTGAGATTAGGTACCAGTTATTTTATTTTAAGTAACATTTATTTTTAATGATTTTTTTCAAAGGGACACAAAATAAAATCAATAACTGGTAATCTTAGCATGGAAAATGCTTACAAAATCCAAAAAGATAAGATAACATTGACAGGCTCACGGCGGTGACAGACGTATGAGCCGACTCGCTGACGAATTTACTTTTAAAATGTTAAAGAACGCGACCGCGGTCTTGCGGTAACAGTAACACAGGGAGAGTAAGTTCGTTGAGCCACAAGTACGCGGACTTACTTGCCCGTTTATCCGGCCTATAAGATTGGCTCGCCGACAACTTAGCCGGTTATAGAGACCGCGTTCTTGCGGTGACACACGGGTGAGCAAACTCGCCGAGCCGCACAAATTTGTATCCGTATGTCAAATTTGTATGACAATTTGACATACGGGAGCCTAAGTTTATGCTTAGCATCGTCTCTGAATATTAGCCTTAGGCTGATATTCAGAAACGAGACTCAACATGAACTTATGCTTCCGTATGTCAAATTTGTATGACAATTTGACATACGGGAGCCTAAGTTTATACTTAGCATCGTCTCTGGGCTGACATTCAGGCTAATATTCAGAGACGATGCTAAGCATAAACTTACGCTTCCGTATGTCAAATTGTCATACAAATTTAACATACGGAAGCATAAGTTCATGTTGAGTCTCGTTTCTGAATATTAGCCTCAGAGATATTCATGTAAGACGGGCTTAGATCAGTCTAAGACAAGAATCGGCTTACCGCATCTTAAAAAGTGGTATTCAGAAACATAGTACGTCTCAAACTTCGTCCGTCTTAACTTAGCCTACGCTCTGTTATAAATAAAGGATAGCAATATATGTAATGTCATAAGAGTGAGCGGAACAACAATATCTGAGATAGAAATTGTTTTTGTTGCAACATTGTCACAGTAAACAGCGCTAACATCTATTATTTTCGACAAGAAATATCTTTTTTATAATAATGATAATATTTTTAAGTAGATGTGGTTTCACAATAAAAGCACCACATACAGATTTATTGTGAAGTTATTAGGTAAGATAAAAAGTTTTTATTGACAAACAATATTTACTTACATCGACATATTATCTATTCTATAAAAAAACTAAATAAAATGATATGAAACAGCTATTTAATAAATCTAAGTACCTAAATAAAAATATATCAAACTACCAAAAATAACTACAGCTTTGTCCGCCGGGTGGCGCTAGATCCACTGCTTAGACAGCTAAAGTAACCGATATTGACTACTTAGGCTTAGCATAGTCTACGCTAGCGAAGTTTAAGCAGTGTTCCGAACATCTCTGAATACAAATTTGAACGTAAGCACTCGATTTTGATATACGGAAGCATAAGTTCATGCTGAGTCTCGTTTCTGAATATCAGCCTGAATATTAGCCTTACAGTTCTCGCCAAACTTTATGTCCGGGTTGAAGTTGGCACGAGCTAACTTTAACCCGTCCTTAAAAATCGGAGAATCAAAAATATTGGTTTAAAAAAACGATAGCCTATGACTTGAGCTTTCGTTTTTATTTAATAAAATTGTATGATTTTGTATCTCCGATTTTTACGGCCGGTTTAAAGTTAGCTCGTGCCAACTTCAACCCGGACAATAAGCTTGGCGAGAACTGTATGAACTATAATATATCAGTGCCGTCAGCCATAGACTCATATCATAAACCAGAATCCAGATTGAGTGAGGTAAGGGGCAGGGAGGAGGGACATAAAATAAAATCCATAAAGCATAAACTCGCGAAGAGAAAGAGAAGTGCATAATATTTTTAGATGTAGAAATCAAAAGTGTCATCTGAATAATTATTATAAAAATATACCTGATCGCGTACATATAAGGTAAATATACTTTTCATATCCTCGTAGTTAGTTGCTTGTAAGTTTATCAATCCAGTAATTTATCTATACTCGTTTGTAGGTTAGAGTAGTGCGATCTAATATGCAGAACAACCCCCAGGAGCTTTCATGGCAGGCGATTCAGGCTATCGTCGGGGTTAAACTTCCGCCAAATGTACTACGATTTGATGATATCGGATTCCACTTAGTCAACAATACTGTTTCGAGCGCTGAAGATTCTGATTCGGATGTAGAAATAGTTGAAAATGATTGGGAGTCTGATAATAATGTCTCCTCCAGACCCGATCATTCTGACAATGAGAAAACTACATCGCCAGATAGAGAACAGAGTGAATCGCCTGTTTTACGTCTGGTAGAACCAGACAATAACAATTCAGGCAAAGATTCACTAGATTACAGAGAATATGTCGAAAATATTGATGCGAAAGATATTTCACCTAAGGAACGTATGACACAAATCCATATCGACGATGCGGATAGCTCTAACGGGAATGTTATGTCAATCGAGAACTATTTAGAGGTCACTCTATCAACTGACTCTGAGGCTAGTCATACTTGTAACCAATGTAACCAAATATTTCCTAACGAGAATTCACTTGCCTCTCACAAATGCAGTGCTAAACCCACCGAAGAAAAAAAGTACCCTTGTCATGTATGCTCAGAAAAATTTCCCAGTTACTGGGACCTAAGAAAACATCTTAGTAGCCATTTTCCTGGAATGTTAGAATCTAAGTCAAGCTTTTGTCACCTCTGCCAAAAAGACTATACAAAAACAGGATTCATGAATCATTTACGCAAACACACTGGTGAACGACCATTTGTCTGTGAGCTCTGCCACAAGGCATTCTCGCAATCAAGTTCCCTTTCAATACATATGAAATTCCACCTGAATGTGCGGAAACATGCTTGTACTATATGTGAAAAGAAGTTTGTAACCAAAAGTGAACTGTCCCGTCACATGACAGTGCACACAAAGCAGAAGTCCTACTATTGTGGGGTCTGTGACAAAGCTTTCACTCGCTCTGACAATATGAAGAAACATGAGAAAACTCATGGTTAAATGTTATTTTTTAACTACATGAGAATATAGAACTGGGAACAATGTCATAATATAAGATACAATTCAATTGCATCTTAATTACTATCAAAATTATCATGTTACTGATGTCTGGTCAATCTGTTGCCAATAAACAATGTGGTTTAATAGGTACTTTCAACAAGCTATGATTTCTGATTCTCTTATTGCCAAAAAATTAGTTGTATGTTTGTTAAGAATTAACTTTACATGTTTATCCTAAATTTATAGCTATCATGATCTAGTTCATATTTTAGTCATTACGGTGTGTTTCTGTGTTTATATGGGTGTTCACACACACTCATGTGTGCTGCTTTCAAGATTTTTTTATTTATATGATTTTTTATGTATGTTTGGGTTAATAATTAATATATTAGTTAAATGTACTTGCAGGTGCTCTACAATAAGGTCACACATATCTCAATCCAATGTTGCCTTTTAGATATGATAAAAAGATATTTTATATGTGGACATTTATGTAGGTTGAATGTCCAAAGGTCCGATAGCCTCATTGTAATGTTTACATTAGATAGAGGAAAGATGTTTGTTGTTCAATATGGAGCCTTTCCTCCTAAAATATGTCACAAATTATATATTATATTTGTAAAATTATACCATGAGGTACTAAACTACCAGTTGAAGTGAACTTTTGCCAAATTTTAGATAAGTATTTAAAGTGATTTTTACTGTACTGTGTTGTAACCAAAGCAATAACATTTTAATGTGCCTATTCTTTATAATAATTAATTAAAATACAAGTATACCAAATAATTTATATTAGTGTTAATAGTAGTAGTAAAAGTAAATCAGTGGTAACTGCATGCACTGCAGGCATGTTGCCTCTTTTCCACATTTGGATAAAATTTAGCAATGTAGGAAGTCTCATTCCTTCTATTTACTTCTTAATGGTCTCCTGATATTTTTAGATAAGACACTGAACAACTAAACATATACATTAGTAAATGTAAGGCTTATAGAATGACATCACAAATGCTAATAGTGCACATATTTATTTGTAACTGTGGAATGTTAGTTAATTAGTATAAACTATTTTTATGTGCAAGGGTACTCCCTCTGCTATAAGATTTGAGGAACCAAAATAAGTAACTTAAATTCCAAAGATAGTGTATTGTCATATTATTTTAAATTGGCTACAAATTAAACCAATGGCAGTGTTTGATGCCATTTGGATTTCATGTACTGGTTGTAATACAATGCCTTATAATATTGTCTAAATTAATAAGTAATATAGACAATAAATAATTATATTCTATTAATATATTTATAATATTTAATTTAATGTTTTAGATATTTAACTTGCATGACTTGTTTGTAGATTTAAGAAAATGATATTGAGCCAAATGAAATAAAAACGCAAAAATCTACAAGACTGACGATAATATTCAGAGTAGTAGTATTAGTAGTAACTTGTGCACAAAACAATTATTTATTCATATCAAATGTTTACTGCAATTCTATTTATCAAAAATGCACCTTGTTAAAAACTCATCATGACAATTAGAATAAGATCCGTTTGATATAATTGAATAAAAAATATTTTATGGATATGTGTAATAATAATTGCGATTTTATTAAAGAGTTGTTTGTTGCAAAACGTTATGTTTTATTTCCAAGTTAAACTAGTTTTTCCCTTTGTTCTAGGTGGCACTAACGATGTCTGCGAGATTGCGTAATCTTAATCCCTATGAATTGCATAAATACTTAGTTAATGTATATTGTCTCAATACGAAGGGTGCTGCCATATCTTTGAAACGGGACACTTCCAGAGACAGAACTGATCTTGACGTTATAAGGCAAAACCACAAGTTTTTGTGGGAAGAAGACGATGTTGCTGATACCTGGGAAAAAAAATTAGCAAAAAAATACTGCGACAAACTATTCAAAGAATATTGTATTTGCGATTTAAAGAGATATAAAGAAAACAAAGTAAGTGTGAGAAACCTTTTAGGGTAATTGGTTTGGTAGTAAATATTACCTACAAGTACACACTCGTCTACATTTAAGGTAAAAAAATATTTAATCGTAAAAGACAGTTCATCGCAACCGCATAATCTAATATAACTAAACGAATCGTGTTGAAACTAAGTAGGTAGGTACCTACTTGTAATAATATTGAACTAATGCCTACTAACGGATCTAAAGGTCACATTGAAATATGCGATAAAGGTTCTCCCCTAATTTTAAATGGCTGTGAGATGGGGACGACCCTTATGTAACTTATTTTTTGCCTGAGACCTTCCTTTGTATAATACTTTGTACAGGGGAGCACAACAAAGGCCGTGCTGCCTTTCTGTAGTCTAAATATAGCTCTATACATACACCCGCATTGATACAGAGTAACGCACATCTGGCTATTCGTATTCGTGCCGCAGCCGATCCCCATTTGTCTCACCATATAATGACAAAAAAGCACGGTCGGTCTACACGGTCTCAAGTTCGTAACGACTGGTGTGTTAGATTACCTATCTCACTAAGGGGGCGTTCATAAAATACGTGAGATGTTTAAGGGGGGGAGGGGGTCGAGTCAAATCTCATCTAATCTCACGTTGGAGAGAGGGGGGGTCTCGGCAAATATCACGCAATTTTTTTTCTGATTGAAACAAAAAAAAAATTGATTACTAGTCTTAACTAGTCGTAAATAAAAGCATGAAGCATTTTTTTTTCTTTTTACAATAACAATCCAACAGGTTTACGTAAGAAACCCACATTTAGAAAAATCTCACGTGAGATTGGGGGATGGGGGAGGGGGTTGAATAAAATCTCACGACATCTCACCAGGGGGGGAGGGAGGGATAGAAAATTAAAAAAAACACCTCACGTAATTTATGGACGCCCCCTAATAAGTTCGGAGGTCTTAACTGAATATAATTTTGGTACGTAGGTACTTACCGATTCAATTTCTGTAGGTACCGGATCCGTTTAAATTTTTTCGATAGTTCACAATTTCGTTAACATCAGCCATTAGGTATATATATTTATTTATTTTATTTTACAAGTTGTGTAAGTAGGTATATAAGATATTTACAGGTAGGTATACAAGTTTTATCTGGCCATAGGTACCTACCTACCTAAATATTTCAAAGGGTCTAAGGCTTAGATTAATAATAATCTAAGGTCTAACTCTTTTATTTTCTTTTAGTGATGTTGCCCCGAGACGACGATGTGTACCTGTAGACGAGTCAGTAGGTATCAAAAGCAGATTAACGTAATTCAGGTGCCAAAGCCATATCGTAAGCGTTGAACTGTCTATAAATTAACAATATTAACATTGCTGCAATTTTGGTGCAATTGCTGCGCATTTTTTTTAACTTGAAGAAGCGTTATTAATAAACCTAGAGCCGACCACGATTCCATGGCTTTGTAATAGTTTTAAGCATGATTGATTTAGATTACGATTAAAATAACAGTCTTTTCTTTATATTTAAGGTGTGTTTGGGAAGTTCGGATAAAGTGTAAGACCACTAGCCCCACTAGCCCTACTGCAATTATTATAGGACAATTAAGTAGGGCCTGTTTCACCACCTCGATCTGGATAGCCGCTAGCCGCCCGATACATTCAAAATTGGAATAAAATTTGTATGAAATGATCTATCTGGAAAGTAATTTAACAAGATTTTTTATGGAGGTGGTGAAACAAGCCGTTAGGTAGGTAAGTAGGTATTAGTTTGACCAACATAGACTGCGGCGGAATTTCATTTTGCATACAGCATCTGACGTTGCGAGTAATAACAAGTTTGTTGTATGGTCTGAATTTAGCTGTATTAAAAAAATATACTATACGACTGCCTCGTCGGTCTAGTGGTCCCAAGCGTGACTGCTACGCTAGAGGTCCTGGGTTCGAGCCCTAGGTCGAGCAGTGTTGATGCGCGTAGGTAGGTACCTACAGTTCTTGCCAATCTTATTGCCCGGCTTGAAGTTGCTAACTTCAACCCAAGCCGGACAATAAGATTGGCAAGAACTGTACATTTCGGTGATTAGACCTACCTACCCCCACATTTCAAAATTTTGATTTAGGTATCGTTTTGCGGTAGTTTCTGCACCAAGGTTAGGGCTTGTATCAGATACCAGCAGAGTTAATTTTGTTATAATATAAATAATAGATTTTTACTTCCTGTTTCAACTGCAACGTCCGATCCTTGCAATGCTTTTTTGTTAATATTTTGAACTGCTTCAAGCTTGTTATCTGTTGAAAGTAGGAATACTTACTTAAGTAAAATATAAAGTAGATTTCTTAATAATCAGTTTGATCGACACAGATACATAACACCTGTATTCTTCCAAAAACACTCAACTCATCCAAAATCCGTCCGAACTTAGCCGAACGCACCACATTCTTTATTAATCAGCTCTCATTTGCCTATTTATACATATAAAATTGATGTAAAACGCTCTACTTAATTAAAACCCACAGTGAAATTGTTATTTAGAATTAAATAACAATTGCACTGTAGTAGGCATAAAGTACGCGCGGCTAAACAAGGTAATTATTATCTAAGTACATAACTATTATTCTTATAGTCTCGCTAGACTGCTAACGCTAGTATCTACCTATGTAAATAGCTATAAACAACAATAAACTTACCTCTACGACAAGCGTTTCTCTGCCAAATGAGCTGCACGACGGAAGGTTTCGTAGGTATAGGTATGAGTTGTTTAACGGCAGAACCTTTAACTACGAACATTCGCCGACAAAACGATTTATTCTGGAGCGAATCGACGACAGAACCTTTCCACTACGAATGTTTCACCTACAGACAGAACGATAATTCATGAGAGAATTTTTGACAGATTTTTTCACGCGAAAGAAGGATTCGTCATTCTTTCGAAGCTGATCAGAACCTAACCCGCTCTAGCCTAAACCGGTTAGGTTAGGAACTTGAAAACATTTTTAATATTCGTTCCTAACGTAACGCTCTTCCTTACCTGACCCCACTCGGCCACATATCGTTTCTATCATAAACATTAAAAATAATAGATCTAGAGATATCGGTTAGGTTAGAGGAACTGACCAAACAACGCGCCAAGCCGGAACCGAATTGGAGTAATTGTACATATCAGTAGGTACATTGTACCTACTACCTAAAGAAATTATTCGGGAACCGTCTGACGAATCCTTTGGTGAAAGGTTCTGTCGTTGAACAACTCATAAACGAAACATTCTTTTGGCGGCTCATTCGGCAGAGAAACGTTTATCGGAGGTAAGTTTCAGAATCGTTAATACTTAGTTCAGTAGTAAGTAAATCTAATTTAGATATCGATTAACATTCTATTAGACTAATATCATATTATTCAGATATGTGCCTATATAATATGATCTGTTAAACTCCCTAGGTAGCTCTACGATGGCGCACCGAGAAAGAAGTTGTGCTCGGAAAGGGTCAATTTCAATGCGGTAATAAGGTGTGCAGCAACGATCATGATCTCAAGTCCTGGGAGATCAACTTCGCCTACGTGGAAGACAATGAGAAGAAAAACGCCCTCGTAAAACTTCGTGAGTTTTTTATTATAACTATAATAATTGTATACCTAAATGGGTATGTACCTAATTATAATATAGCTCCTCCACTTTAAACACGGAATGTGGGAGGATAAAAAATTACCTACCCCACAATTATTTTCGTAAACGCCACCGAAAATATTTCTACACAGTAAATACTTACCAAATTGTAGCTCTTTTTATTATCATTGATAGTGATCTAATGAATTACCCTTTCGATTAGTTTTCGGGGGTACAAGCAGCCTCAAAAACTATCCCGGTTAAGAGGAGCCCGCCAAATTCTTCACTTGTGCACCAAAAAGATGACGAGTACCTACCGACTGTATTGTATCCATTGCCCATAGTAAAAACTGTAGTTAGTTTAGGACATAGTGCTCTGTTAAAAATGATCCAAAAATATATTTTTTTATTAAATTTAGCCGGGTAGCCGGCCGGGTTTCACTGCTAGTTGGCCTGAAAAAGAATTCGTATAAAACAATGGATGGGCTCCACATGATATCACACCGATTTTGATAGATGGCACACGCACAATAATTGTGAGAAAAATGCAAATCTAAGTAAGTACTTAGACCAGAAAATCAGTCTTCCAAACACTCGATAGTCGGCGAAATCGATAAGGGAATAGCCGAATAGGTGCAAACTTAACACTAAAGACGAGGCTGTTCAACCCATATGTTCAGTATGTTCTTCCCATTAATAATGACTTACCTATCTACGCTTGTGAAAAATGGAGGCTCACTGTAGGGCGAAAACATCACCAACCAGGAATGCAGATAGTCTGTTCGGTATGTGTTTGCGGGAAAAGATCAGAAATGAAAAAAGCATTCGCCAACTCACCAAAGTCAGGATTTTTTAAAATAATTACTCAATTTAAAATAACAATGGACCGGAGTCGGTCGCAGGTCGCAGCAACGATAACAGATAGAGTCTAAGGCTGAGATTCAGAGAAGAGACTCAGCATGAACTTACGCTCCCGTATGTCAAATTGTCATACAAATTTGACATACGGAAGCCTTACTTTACGCTGAGCATCGTCTCTGAATGTTAGCCATAGAGTCCGTTCTCGAGACACCGAACATGAAGTCGACATGTAGGCCCACCTGCACCTGATGGGTGAATTCAATGCGATTGTTCCATCTGCGGTAACCGATACTAAAACATTTTGTGTATGTAGTTATGTAGGTAGTATGTAGTCCTCGGCTTTGAATTACCAATGTCATAAGGTAAGGACCTAATACCTATATGCTTAACGGGAAAAATAATAATAAATTCATCTTCTTGTTAGGTTTATGCCCGGAATGTTCGGACATGTTAAATTATAAATCAAAGAAAAGAGAAGTTAAAAGGCTTAAGAGAAGTCAGAAGAAGATGAAGAAATATAAAAGGCCCGATAAAGATGATAGCGAAGAAGACGAACCCAGTCCACGGACTCTAGATCTTGCTGAACCCTCTACTTCCGCTGCTGTTGTGGCTACAGAGACCAACGATGAGTGTCTGTGGAGAAAAGGTTAGTGCCATCCACACCTACTACCAAAAACAGAATCAGTACCTACGTATACCTGCATAAATATACCTGCCAGGATCGTAATTCGCGTACCTATGTACCCACAGTGTGATGCAGCATGTATGGTTATGAAATGAAACAGCTATCTATACTCCAAGTAGATAACCTACTTACTTTTTATTTTTATTCTTATGTGCACTAATTATTTTCCAAAAATGGATGTTACTTAGTCAATAACATTATCGGTCAAACCTATAGAACCATACCTGTCAAATTATATGTGAGAATTATAAATACCTATTACTTACAGTTCTCGCCAAACTTATTGTCTGGGTTGAAAAGTTGGCATTAGTTAACTTTAACCCGGCCGTAAAAATCGGAGAACGAAAAATATTAGTTTGTAATAAATAAAAACACAAGCTCAAGTCGTGGGCTGTCGTTTTAAATCATTCTAATCCAATATTTTTCTTTCTCCGGTTTTTACGGCCGGGTCAAAGTTAGAGCTCGTGACAACTTCAACCCGGACAATAAGTTTGGCAAGAACTGTACGTTTGGTGATCACCTTGCTACGTCGTGATAAGGGTCTAAGACAATTTTTTTTTTAGATAGGTATTTGTTTTTGCCTTATGTTCTATGTGTACGATCATTTAGAGCGGGTGCTAGAGGGAATCGAGTATGCAAAATGTGAGGACCGCAGCCTGTACACAGTTTTGAACTCGGAAAACCTTGATGGTCTTTAAATCACGAGTGAATCGGTTTCTTCTACGAAAGTGCGCTCCATTGCAGATCGCAGATCGCAGTGATCGCTTAACATCAGTCTTAGTGTATGCCTATTATGAATTAAAAAAGGCGAAACGCTTGCTTGTCACCGTAGTGGTTAACCCAAACCATCACTGTAATTAAACTATGTACTATCTCTTTATTCAGGTTTGTTGGAAACTGAAGAAAGGTCTCGAGAAGAAGAATTTGAAGAATATTTGGAAGACTTGTTACTATAAAGGAAAGCCAAAATTAAAATAATCGAATTAAGTAAATTGTTTTGTAACGCAATTTATTAATTTACAATGAGTCTGTAAGTCTTTGTGTGTGGAATCTATTATTCCAAAATCCTATTAATCCTAGTAATAATAATTTATTGTTGTAAATAAAATTCAAAAATACAATGTATCTTGTTTTGTTATGTAAAACCTATTCCCAAATCCACTTTAATTTTAGTAATCTTATCATATTCAATAAAACTATGTATTTTTATTGTATAATAATCTGATTTATTATCAAGAAATATAAAAACATCTAAAATCATAAACAAACATTCAACAAAAACATATAATAAAACTCATCTGCATCTACATAATTATCGAAGCCTCGTTCAGTTACAATTATGACTCGGAACTGTGTAATGTTAAAAACACTTAATAAATAAATCAATTTTAATATAGTATGAAATATTTTCACCTTGTTTATTAATACTTCAACGTTTAGTTTCACGCTAGGGTCTGATCTCAGTATTATATAAAATCACATTGTCATAAAAGGTTAACATGTAAACCGTTAGTACAACTCACTAAACATATACCTAATAACAGTTGAGGCACTACCCCGTATTTATATTTGAAATAAATACGACCAGTTTAGGAGAATGATCTGTTAGAATGCGGTCACCTTGACCGGCCGACACGTACATGACATGAACGATCCCAGAAGACCTTGCGTTTACTAAATATAAAGTTTATTTAGGTTGCGCTGTCTTGCTAATGTCGTCGTCGTCTGAGCAGTCCTCGTCGTGCGTATGCGTGAGTTGGCGCGGCGTCTCCGGCCGAACGTGTGGGATCGAGCCTGACTGAAAGTTGAAAGAATACATTGTTTTTATAAAAGTTGTGAATGCAGTTGCAACTACTTATTTTTGACCTGAAATTATTTGACGCAGTACCTAATTACATTGTAGGTACCTATTATGTTTACTACAGTAGTACAGTGGGTAAAGATATATTTTATATTAGATATCATAGTCTTCTATATCCGGCGACTCAATTGAAAAATTACCTGCCTACCTATTTACATAAATTTTTAGCAGATTTTTTTATTCGGACACTACCTAATTTATTTAATAAATAGCAAACCGTGTGCAACATCTGCGTTTCCTGGTGGATTTAAAAAAACCTTATGTAATGTTCATACCGACAGCAGCGCTACCTACCGGGTCCAATTGTGTCTTCAAACCATCCAGGAATCCATCCATTGAAATATACATACAACATTTTAACCAAATTGGTCTAGCCGTTTAGGAGGAGTATGATGGCAAACATATTCAGTCCAGAAGAATTATATAAAACTTTTCTTGTCCTTTGACTTTTTTCTAGTTTGTTGACATACAATACATCCGATTATAATAAATCTAGTGCTCATCATATACATATAAGGGTATAAATATACAATTCAGAACTAACGAAAAGGGATTTTGTGTCGTCAATGCTCTTGTACCGCGCACAATAAAAACCCGAGCCTTTGTACATCAGCCGTCGCATGCAGGTGAGGATCATGAGCAGAAGGGGAGTGGCGGTCAGGAAGGGAGGATGCCGCTATTCTTCATGCCGCTTCCCAGCGTCAGCCCGGCAAACGGGCCGAATTTACTATTTTCTTTTACTTTTACCCGCCTGCCAAAGGAGGGTAATGTTTTTCTTTAGTATTTGATTATTTAAAAAAATAACAGTAAATTAAATAACAGTATCCTACCGGTTCTGGGAAGGTCTAAGAAAAGACCACAAGTAAGTAGTCAACACTCCAAGGAAAGGAGCTTACTTTATTTTTTGTCATTTTAACGCTTCCCACGTTTTGGTTAAAGCTGAAGTTGTTTAAGTAAATTTTGTAAATAAATACACACGGTATCTGGGAGTACCGCTTTCTGTATCAAGTCGGTAAGCTAGATAGCCAATGAGAGCCTCCACTGATATAAGTCGTCTCTCTTCGGTATTGGCAGTAATAACTATTGATAACATTCATGACTGCAACTATTTCTATACTTGTGGCAATTATTAAGGTGGGTCCTAAGACTAATATTCAGAGACGATACTAAGTGTAAAGTTTACGCTTAACGTCATCAGAATTTGGCAATGTTTACACCTTTAAATATTTTTTACGGTCATTTAGGTAACAATTTCAGTTTATCAAGGAAATTACGAATAGGTAATTACAGTATTTACAGTCTACTAGTACCCTCAGTATGTTTTTTATTTATTTTGATTAAAAACTAAACCAATTCCTCCATAGCATTTTGTAAAAAATATACGTCAGTCGTATTTCGTCGAATACAACCATTATACATAATGTGTCAAGGTATATTATATTTTAAGCGTATACTAGAATATGAGGTGTAGTGGAGATGAGAATGTTGAGATGGATGTGTGCAGTAATGAGAATGGACAAAATAAGGAACGAGTATATTAGAGGAATTTTGAAAGATGCGCCAGTGACGGATAAGTTGAAGGGGAACCGTCTGTCTTGGTATGGGCCCGTAATGACGAGGGATGAAACGCATGTGACTAAAAGTGATGTCGAAGGACGGAGGGATAGAGGAAGAACAAACAAAAGATGGATGGATTGTGTTAAGGTCGATATGATGGAAAAGGGACTGAATGAGCAGCTGACGGCTAACGGGCACGAATGGAAGAAAACGATAAGCTGCGCCGACCCCAAATAAATTGCGACAAGGGCAGGAAAATGTTAATGGAAAATGAGGTTTATTTCTTTCCACAGCCTAAATTACGAAAATATAGCGATCTGATGAAAAACAATGCTATCAAATTACCAAATATCGGTCCACATATTTTTTTTACTTTAGGTACTTGAATATTATAAACTTAATTTTAATAATCAAAAACAGATGCTAGATATACTTTAGTTTTTAGTGGTTTAATAGTTATTTTAAGGTGTTACAAGTAGTATGAAATAATTTTGAATCCGCGCCCGCAAGGGTAAATATTTAATGTTACAAATAATATCAAATAATTTTTAATGCGCGCCTAAATATTTAAGATGTTGCAATGATTGAACAACAATTTGAGCTGTATAATAAGTAAATGTATTATAAAAATATGGTGCAAGAAATTGCACAAAAATGAATGTTCGTCCGTATTCGGTATTATTGCACAATAAAAGTATTGTAAAATCATATTGTAATGCCTAGAACTTCAGATGATGAGAATGTTACATTCAGTGGTGAGATGGGTCGATGAAACAAACTACGCAGTCACAGATCCTAAATTATAATGATAAAGGAAGGAAGGGATTTGTGAATTATTTATTTACCTCTCTCTTAGCGTCCACCAAAATAACATCGCTCGATGATTGCTCGGACGATAATTCCTCGGGTAAGTCTGACACTCCGATGGCTTGAGGAACGCTTGGGTGTCTCTTGGATCTGAAAACATATGATAATAGAATACTAATCTAATCATACTCTACTATAAATTATTACTGGGAATTACACATATTCCTTCAGGGTTCAAACCAAAATTCGTTTACAATGAATAAACCCTATTCATAAAAAAATATTGGTTGCCGAGTTATAACAGTTTTATCAAAGATGACTGTATACTGACCGATCTATGGTTGGTACTTCGAAGCTAAACCGCTGCTCATGTGCCACGGTGGACTCGTGCGGCATCAGCATGGCCGGGGCACGGAACATGTAGCAGAACGGGTAATACATAAGATTCAAGAATGACGCCGCGTACAAATCCGCGTACCTCACCACCTGAAATAATAAATTATGTTTATTATCTGGAATCTCCGCCTCGAGCAGGGGGCGAGTCATTGAAAACATCTATTTTTACCCGACTGTCGAAGGCGGGTTATGTGTTTGACCGGTATGTATGTACGGTCCGTTCCTATGTTCGCTCGTAACTACTCAACGGCTAAACCGATTCTGATAAAAAATACGTCATTAGATTCGTATTGATGGCACGACTTGTATCATTCATGACTCGTAACAAGGTAATTTTTACACACTGTGACTTGAGCGACACGAGTCACATTGTGCCAAAATACCTTGGTGTCGGACATTTTGAGTGAAGGTAGGCTCGTGATACGTCGTAATATTCTAAGCCCTAAGGTAGAATTCCCAAGTGACAAATCTTCATGGTTATTGAGAAATATGACTTCAAAGATCATGATTTCTAGTGTACAATTCTTTTTTTTTTTAGAAAAGTAAGCATTTGTCTGTATTATTTCTAATAGTTATGTCACAAAGGGCCTGTTTCAGATGGCCACTAGCTGGATGAATTAAAAAATTAAACAAATTTTGTATTAAATTTATCTGCACGGAAATTTAACGGGAACTTACTAGGAAGTGGTGAAACAGTCCCTAAGTACCTATTTTAATTAAAATAGTTACGAACCTGTGATGAGAAAAAAGTCTGTCTGGATCCCGAGCGGAATAGTGAACCGAGCATGCCGTACGACAGGTCCATTTTGTGCGTCACGTCGCGGATGTTAGTACGGAGCTTTGATATATCGGGCTTCTCCTTTGTACTCGAGTCTAAATCTCTGAAACGAAGCAGACATATAGATAAAATGTGCCTTATAATATATCAGATTATTAACTATTAAATTAATTGCATTTTGGTTGAAAGAAAATATTTACAATCACACGGAATGATTAACTCGCACATTTAAACGATTTCATTTGGTTGCTTTTTCATATAACGGTAAGTTACGCGAGTCTGATTAACTCTCACAGAAACCAATATCTCAATTTATTGCAGAACTAGAAAGCAGGTATTTTATCTTTCATGTAGTAGTTAGGTACTAACACTATACATACTTGTACATATGGCCGAGTTCCACGTCCAAGTCCTGTAACTGTTCGAATAGTTGACACTTGTCGGTCCACACATGCAACTCTTGTACTAGTTCAGGTACGATGAGGAACGTGCGCCACCCACCAATCTTCTTAGACTTCAGAATGTCGCCAAAAATGTGGTCGCCGACGTACAACACATCCTTACCCTTGGCACTGATCAGCTCAGTGAACACATCGCAGGAACCTATAAGGGTAAGTTCTTATATTTTGCAATCTATCTCGTCATACTAGCATATAACTTTTGTTTAAAGGTTCATCATCATGGAGAACCCACTTCAGTGTGGGTTCGGTTTCCGACCTTAGTACGTGCTTAAAGGGTTCTAATACATTGAATAAACAAACAAATATTTTAGGGACCTTTTACACATCACTATCGTATTATTATAATTAAATCGGATTCAAAATTCATTATTTAAAAATAACACATAATCCGGATGTACATCTGGCTTCTCCGAAGGGTTAGACCGAGATGTTCACCCACTGTTCACCGGTATGGTCCCATGTAATAAGGGCGAACCTATTGCCATTAACCGAGTACAAATCCAAACTCTGAGCTGGTACTGAGAATTTTATATAATATCACTATATCACTAGACTAATGAAGCAGTAAATAAATGAACGAGTATGAACCATTTGCGAAATTATAAGTTTTAAGCATCTAATTTGTGAAAAGATATATTGTGCGTCCAGTTCGATAACCAACATTTTGACACAGTGATAGTCATAACAACTTCTTGGAATATTACGATATGGCTCTAAAGGCTTGTTGTACCATTGTTTTGTTTTGTTTTCCGGTATGAGTAATGCCTACCATTAGCTGACTCTGCTGTGGTTAGGTCTTAATGATAAAACACGGACGGAATTTTTATATCCGTTAGGATTAGGACCTAATTATCGAGTAATAACAACGGGTAAGAATATAATAGTTCAACTAGGATGTTAAGCTAGGTTAATATTTGTAAGTGTAAATAAATTAATTATGTAAGTTATAATATGGACCTAATAATAAACAGGAGAATTTTTATAATGCCCGGGAGTTATGAATAATGACAAGCTACTTAACGGATTTCTAGGTTTGAAGCTCAGCAAACTTGAATTTAGGTTTTATAGATCATATTAATATTTTAAAATTAGTAAGCGAGCGGCGGTATTTTGCATCGATTTTATACGAGTAACAGACGTAACAGGTCATAATATATAGCATAAATATCGTCAGATTAATTTGTAGTGTGTTGTTGTACGTATATTTTATTGCAATGATGAATAGATGAATTCATTCTGAGCCTACCTACAATTTGCTGTTATTTATACTCAAATTTCTTTTTATCATAATTACCTCCTGAATAGACAAGTTCTTCGTGCAATGGGCCTACATGGTGGCCCATTTTCAGAGCACCTGTTTTAGTATCAACTTGCCGTAGCGTGGTGCCTTCACCAAAGAACAACGGTTTCTTCGCATCCACTACAATCCAGTCGAAGTAAGTTTTCCAGTTCCGGTGAGGTTCACCGGGCTTTCAACAAAGATAAGACATATTCATTATCATCATCACAGTCAAAAGAGGTCCATTGCTAAAGAAAGGACTCCCTATAGACTTCTACAAGAACCGCGTGGTCGCAACACGAAAAGCTTTTTACCCAACGGCTATCATATGAGCTACCTATGTGTGAAAAATATCACTTAATATTAATTAGTTAATTAAACTATGGATTGCATACATTACCACATAATTAAAGATTTCAACACAATATGTTTACGTTTTTATATAAGAAACAGTCTGGCGATAAGAGTACGAATGACTATTTCGGTTTACTACTAAGTAGGTATGTATAATCAATCATATCAATGTTCAACAGTGATGTCACAATAATACTCTGTGGTGATGTAATACATTATAAGATTTGCAGAGCGAGTACCAAGTACCTACTTGCCTAAAAATATTTACCTTTGCACCATGCGGAAAATCAAACAGATAATTCATAATTTTGTCTGTGAAGTTGTATTCGCTATTTGTTAGTATAAAGATTTTGGCATCACTTTCTTTTATCCTTGACAAGAACATGGGCAGTCTTGCATCTTTCTTTAAGTATAGTTCCAAATTTTCCGTAGTTTTATCCTTTAAGTCTCCATGAATATGTATGTAGTCGACAGCATTTCTTACATCTTGGAAGATTGATTTGAATGACATTGCAAGATCCCCACATCTTACACCAGTCTTTTCTCTGTATAAGAACAAAAACCATTTTATTTATTAAGCATTTTACAAATATTACCAGAATAAATAAACAATGTATTGAGATGTTTATCGTCTAATATAAACACATTACCGTTTGTATTTCGACGATTGAAGGGTGAATAAATAACGTAATGCATAGTACTCTTAGATTAAATAGTACCTAACTAATTACTTTTGCGTAGTACACAATGAAATGTAATTTATTTTATGAACACGTGTGTCAATTTACTTTCAAATGGCGATGTTTTACTAACGCCTTCATTAATGAAAACTGAAAGCCGATGCGCAATTCATTGGTTAATCACACTGTTTTTCTCTCAATCTCGTGTATTTCTTCATTGAAACGAACAGGAGACAATTAAGTAGGTAGGCAAGCAATATTATATAAATGAAATTCAATATTAGATAGTGCGACAAAATTAAAGAAAAGCTCAATGAAGGACATTTAGGTAGGTACTTATTATTCATTCACTATTTTGGTCAATCAATCAATTCCATATTATTATCTTTGCACAATTTTATTCAATTTGCCTATTGGACCTTTTTGTTTAAAGTCATGAATGGCTTTTCCGTTTGTCTTGAATTATTGTGCCAAAAAACTGGCTAAGGAATTCCTGCATTGCTAAGAAAATTAAAACTTTAAAGAAAAGTGAACATCTGAACCTTATAAGCATTAATTGCATAAAATTCAATGAAAAAAACGGATCGTTAGGTTCGGCAGAACAACAACAACATTGCAATGAAGTAGGTACATTATGTTGGTATACCAAAACCAACTTTATAATTGTTTGTAGGTAAGTATGTAGAATGTAATAATTACTTACCAGAAAATTGAAACATTCACTAACATTCGAATTAAAAATCGCTTACCTTGTGTATTGTGGTGAATTGGTGAAGAAGTCTATCAAACAAGCTATGAGATATGTTTCTGGCAAGTTGAATAACGTGTTCAGTACATACACTCTCGACTCGTCTAGTAATAAAAATTTATTTGGATATAATTCGTATACTTGCGAGCTGAAAAAACATACTCAATCAGTCAATATGTTAAATAAAACTCGTCAAATTGTAAAATTTTCTAGTTATCCTCCACGCTAGCTGTAGCTACTATATAGATAGATGGATAATTAGATAGCAATTTCTACATTAATTGTGTGTTCTATCGAAGGTAAATTCCAATTTTAATTTGTTTTTAGCAGTTTGTAGCTCTCTGATACATTCTACATTATCATACACATCCGTATGCGTAAAAAAATCTTAGAACTTGTTATCCTACTACATCAGTATCGCATTGGTTTAGATAAATGATGATTGATTTAGCAAGCTGTGTCGAACAATTCATCTTAAATAATAAAACTCATTACAAGTTACACCCACAGTTCCTCGCGGTCATAAGTAATATGGGCAAGCCTATTGCCACTAATCGAGTAAAGATCCAAATTTCGGGATTCGGGATGCTACTGCGGATTTAAAGAAAAAAGCCAGTAAAAATTTGCTTAACCGAGTCGAACTCCTAATTCAGCAGAAGCGCTTATGGACACGACCACGAATTAGGAAGCATTATAAAAAGTTTTAAAAGCCAGATTAAAATACTAAAACAAGAAGAAAACTTACTGTTTCAGGAATTCAAATCCATGCACGCACACTAAAATATTACCATAGGCGTCTACTTTTAGTAGGTTGCCGAAATGGGTGTCGAACCAAAGACCTCTGAAAAATAAGTTAGATTTAATTTTGGAACAAGGTAATTTAATTTAATTTTATTAAAAAATATAGTTTCCCATAGGGGTAGGCAGAGACTATAGATTTCCACTTGCTACGATCCTGGCACACCACTTTCGCTTCGTATGCCTACCCCTATGGGAAACAGGCGTGAAGCTATGTATGTATAATGTATGTATGTATGTAAAAAATATAGTATTCTTACCTAACTGGAAATGAAGGATCGTATTCAAATTCTAAAATTTCTTGTGGGTAACCAATTTGCACTAATCTTTCTTTGGTTAAATTAAATCCTAAGGTCTCATATTGTGGCGATTTGTATTCTGAAAAAATAAAGCACTAGGACTTTGGTGAGGGACAACAATTTGTAGGAACTTGCGACCTGTCACCTGCGGGATAGTCCCGTATTTAACATTTGACTTAAAATCAGGGCATCCTTTTTTCTTCCATGTCCCTATTAATCTAAACGGAATTACATATTAGTAGTATTCCCGGAGGGTTAGGCAGAGGTGTAGGTGGTGTAGGTACTGCTCTATAGGTACCCACAGTTTGTCGGTATGTTTAAGTAGTAGGTACCATGAAACAGGGAGCAAACCTCATATACATCAACCGGGCACAAATTCAGACTCCAAGCTGCTACAGGAAAAATCCTAACAACACTGCTCGACCCGGATGATTCCCGGGTCGAGCAGTGTTGTTATGATTTTTTGTTACCCAGGACCTCTAGCGTAGTAGGTATATATTTTATTTGACAACGTCTGTGGTCTAGTGGTTCGAGTACCGGACCGCTGATTACGATGTCGTGGGTTCGATTCCCACAAGACACAAACATTGTGTTTGTCTGGGTGTTTCTTATGTATTATAAGTATGTATTTACAAAAAACAGTATATAAGTATTATATCCATTGTCTAGTACCCATAGTACAAGCTCTGCTTAGTTTGGGACTAGATGGTGCTGTGTAAAAATGTCCCAGGATATTTGTTTATTTATTTTATTGATCCTTTTGACCCGAGAAGGGTGGAAGGATGGCTGACTATCCTAATCCATGTCGGTAGCTTATGCCTTTAATTATACTATCCTGTAAATGTCGCAACAATAGAGAAACTATTACATCTGTTATATTTCCTAAAATCCTTTCTTGGCATACCTACATACCCGATGAGTATTTATTTTCTAAAATTTCGTAACAATTCCGTTAGCGCCCGCCACACACATAAAAACGCGAAATACAATTATTTCACGTTTTACGTGTGTGACTGGCCTTAATTACTTAGGCTCAGATTCAGAGACGAATTTAAGCCTAAACTTAAATAGATATCGATTATCGTACTATATAATATTATACAAATGTAAAAGTTTGTGAGCATGGATCGATGGATGGATGGATGTTACTCAGTACTTGACGGAAGGACTTTGAAGAAACTTTACAGTAGGTAGCTAGATGGCTTATGCGGAGGCATATCTTAGCCGTTACTGGCCATCTAGCGGTAATCCCAATACAGTTGGGCAATAAATCTCTCTATCTGATTTAAAAAATGGTTTACCAGCCAAGGTGTAGTCCATATCAAAGCCATAAAATTTTACATTCTCTAAATGTAAAGATCTGTTGACGAAAATTCTGCAACAAAGGAAAAACAATATTACATTCAGCTGTTGTTTGAAAAATCGGTCAAGTGCGCGTCGGACCCGCACATAAAGGGTTCCATGCCATTTTTAATAAATAAACAATATGTAAATAAAAACAAAAACACCCCGGAACTAAAAAGCAAACAATAATATTGGTAATTAAATTAATATAACAAACTAATTTGGAGTCGGTGCCAAACAAACAACCAACGATGATTTCAATTTTAGTTTTTTTAAATTAACTAATATTTTTTTTACTTTCTTGTTCCTGCGGACTGCAGATCGATTCAGGTTATTCCCGAACACAAATGTTTGTGTAGAATAATGTGTTTGTGTTTTTCTGGGTGTTTCTTATAAGTATGTATGTATTTACAAAAAATATAAGAGAAAATATTAAATCCATTTTCTTGTACCCACAGTACAAGCTTTATTTAGTTTGGGACTTGGTTTTGTGTAAAATGTCCCAAAATATTTATTTATTTACTTATTTTTTATTTGATTTAAACCTAAGTGCGGTTTACACGTCAATACTTTATCAATCAGGTATTCAGTTAGGGTTGCCAGGTCTTAATATAACCAGCCCTGCGGTTAGAGCTTGTCATGCTCACTTAAATGCTCTGCTGATGGTGAGGTTGTGTGTCGGGTGTTTTTATTCCCTACAATGGGTGCTGTCTGTCCGGGACTGGTAAGTTCTTACTGCTATGGCTATCTTTTTCTTTTCTTTTTTTTATCATACATATCATACTGCATTATACTCATACCATGCACCACAAAATTTTATGGTTACCTAAATACCTACTGTTACCATTATACAGGGTTATAAAAAATATTTTATTTAAAAATATTTTATATTAGCTATTTTAAAAAAATCTGTTCTTTTAAAATAAAATTTTATTTTTATCTTTTATTCTATTTATTTATTAAAATAAAAAACTAGATCGTATCCAATTTAGCCTAAAAACCACTAGCTTTTTCGTCACCGCACGGGCGGTCAACAACCGAGGCCTACAGTACTGCCGTAATCTGCCGTATTGATTTACTAAATGAATTAATGGATTTACAATTTATTACTTGTATTCTAATTGAAATAAAATATTTTGAATGTTTGAATTTTTAATTAATACCGATAAGCAAGACATATCATGTCAGTTTACACAACTTTCTTTTGCGACAGCGGTAGGTAAACAAGGTGAGACGGCCGGACACCGTCAAATTTCGCCGAATACGTAATCAAAAACATATAATCGTAAGCAATTAGAGATGTGTGAATGAAACACATTCTAACTCGCAAATAAGCAACAACTAGCACATCTATTCACCCGTCACAATCACATGTCATGTCATCCATAGCTATATTATTATGTATCTCGAAGATAAGAATTACTTCAGGCTTCAATCGCTGGAGTACATGATAAATGATAAGAAATGAAACATGGCTATAGGTGACAGGTATATTTAAATGAGGGACTTAAAACATGATATTGATAATCAATAGGAAACCGAGATTACATCACCTTCAATGACAGGTTATTCCTAATATATTTCGCCATTTCTGATCTCGAATGATATGTTACTCCCATCATCCACTCTATTGAATATAAAATTGAAGTGTCTGTTCAAAAAAAAAAATTTTAATTTGTATCTTTCTGTTTGTTCCCGCTAATCTCTGAAACAGCTGGACGATTTTGACGTTTACTGGCAGATCCATAGTTAATTTCATAAGGAATAATTTAGGCTTTAATTTTAAAATTTCTATTTACTCAATAAAAAAAGAGGGTTACTCGAAAGCAAAATTTAAAATAATGAAATAGTAAACAACATCCGATTCAAATAGGGAAAGTATACATTAATAAATCTATATCTATACAAATAAATATAATTATAATTATATAGCCCACGCTGAAGAAGTCGCGGTGACAGCTAGTTTGAAAATAAAAACATAACACTTACAGTTAATGTATACGTATTACGTACTTACATAATTGAATGTAGGTGTGTAAATAAGTACCTAATATATTAACTTTAATTATAGCTTCAAGTTGACATATACTACTATACGTACTAGCTTTCCGCCAGCGGCTTCGCCCGCGTGGTCTGGGTATTTCTTATAACTTTCATCCCCCTACAACCCTTTTTTCGCATTAAAAAGTAGCCTATGTCCTTTCTCAGTCTCTAGACTATCTGTGTACCAAATTTAATTTAAATCGGTTCAGTCGTTTAGGCGTGAAAGCGAGACAGACAGATAGACAGAGTTACTTTCGCATTTATAATATTAGCAAGGATAAGTAGGTAAGTATGTGGTTATTTTTGGAAAACATGTCTCAGTAGGTCCAACTCCAGGGTTAACAACGCCAATTTGCAACTCAGGCGTTAATCCAGAACGAAACGTTGCTGTTGGCTCCAGTCTCATGTTCATTTTAATTATTATTATCATCTATACTAATATTATAAAGAGGAAAGATTTGTTTGTTTGTTTGTTTGTTTGTTTGTTTGTTTGTAATGAATAGGCTCCGAAACTACTGGACCGATTTCAAAAATTCTTTCACCTTTGGAAAGCTACATTATCCCCGAGTAACATAGGCTATATATCATCACGCTACGACTAATAGGAGCGGAGTAGTAATGAAAAATGTAGCAAAAACGGGGAAAAAATTATAAGACCACGGGGGCGAAGCCGATGGCGGGAAGCTAGTTATCATATAAACGTATACAATTTATTTGATTTGTGACCTACAAGGCGTCTACACTACAGCGAGCACATTTACCTGAGGAATTTCAAAGTGATGCCAACATCGCCAGTAAAATATTAGATCATTTACTATTCATATTCAAAATATTCATTCTAGTAAAACCATAAATACTTGAACTTAAAAAAGTTTGATCGGTTCCCAGACAGTTTAAGCTAAACAACCGTAACAGAATATTGTAAAATTTAATTATGGAAAGGTTATGACTGTAGTATGACAAGACGATACTGGAAAGTCTCTATGGTGTGTCCAGGGTGGAAAAGTAGTTTACTCAAAATGAAAATAAATGTATATTTTTGTCCTCAACGCAACAATTATTATAATGTGCCCCATTCACGTCAGAAATAGAGACCATACCGACGCGTCAAGTATTCCGTGGGCATACAAATATAGAGCCCCCTTAACACCCCTTTTGCAGGAATGGGACAGAGCATCACTCCTCAATCCCTACCAAAAAAAACCTACTTTAAACTTCATAAGAGAAATTAAATAAAAGGTTTAAATGTTTATAAATGTTGATTTATATAAAATAATTTAATATTTTTTTTATGTTTTAAATAAATGTTTAAAAATGTAGGTGTAATAATTATTATTAAAAAATCTGCTTTAAGGCCCACGCCTTAAAGCAATTTTTTTAATAATTTTCAGTAATTATATAAATCTATTTGTATACCTATGTAACTGAAAGAAAAATCTACAAATTATAAGTAGATACAGGTATATTTCACTATAAGATGAAAATAAGTTCTTAAGTCAAACATCAGTCAACTACTGCTATTCGTATTCGGTCTCGTGGTCATTGCCTCGCGCCTCGGTATGGATATGGATATGGGTATACGGAAGTATTTTTATTTAGTAATCACATTCTAAGGCCATTACAACTTACTCGTTTGGTGCTGCCGTATATCTGTCACCTTTGCCGTAAGAGGAGCCATTAGCCATGGGTTGCCCCAAGTATTGGTTCGCAGGGCAATTTTCCATGGGCCGGAGATTTTTCATTATTAATTACTCCCGGGATTTTTTTACACTTCCACTTCAATACGCAGCAATTAATATATTTCACTCACTTCGCGGTATTTCAAACTCACTTTAACAAACGGTTTATTTTCACATTCATTAATTTTGGTTCACATTCACACGTCGCTCATGATTCACTGCAATCGTTTTAGTGAAACACAGGAAGCATTTGAGTGGATATCCTTGACAGTACAAGGTTAAAAAGACTGGACCAATTCAACTACATGTTGGTTGCAGCGTTAGATATAAAACATAGGCACCTTACTTATTACATTTCAACTGCACAATGCACATCTATGGTTTATAAATCTGACATGACTTAGTTTGTTTACAAACAATCGTTTACGTATTACAAATGGTCCTAAAGAGTTGACAACAGTGCGCAATATTAAAACCATTTTATGGATCTAAGTCGCAATTTTAAACGTATAAGTCTATTTGTTAACCCCCACCGCAAAAACTACGGGGTGTTATAGTGTGTATGTGTCTGTGGCATCGTAGCTCCTGAACGGATGAACCGATTTTGATTTTGTTTTTTTTTTTTATTTGAAAGGTAAATTAGTCGGGAGTGTTCTTAGCTATGTTTTATGAAAATCGGTCCAAGATGGCCGCCGCCACAAAATAGCGGATTACATATTTTTTCAATATGGTTATCAAATGAAAGGGCTTAACTAGGACAATACTACGATAAATTTAAAATCCAAAATGACCGCCACCACAAAATGGCAAATAATTATTTATTTTACAGTTGTTTATGCATATAAAATAGATAGGTATAAGGAAAAAATATGCTAAAAACCCATTTCTCATCACGTCTAGTAGAACTTTATATTAGTACTAGCTGTCCCGGCAGACCTTGTCCTGCCCCGTTAGAATTATCTTTGGTATGCCTTCAAGTTGATTAGAGAGAGGTTGCATAACATTTCTATTTCTTCCTAACGTTGTTCTGATTGACGTCAAATGTTTGACAGCTGGGGTCAGAGTGGTTTCTATGGGAAAAGAAAATTGTTGTTTTTACTTTTTTCCTCGTATTTTTTACGTTTTTTCTCTCCATAAGAACCTTCCTCAGACTTCATCAAACACAACAAAAAAGAAATCAGCCAAATCGGTTCAGCCGTTCTCGAGTTTTGCGCTTAGCAACACATTTACAGCTGTAGATTGTTTTCCCTACTGGAGATAGAAATTTGACATTAGTTTTATGGAGCATAAGTCAAATTTCGATCTCCAGTAGGGAAAACAATCTACAGATACATTATTAATTTCGGCCGTTATCGATTCATTTTTTTTATTATAAGATATAAATAATAATCGCATATAATTTGATTTAATTGAACAATGAATAGTAAGTAGCTATATTTAATAATATTTTTTTTTTCATTAGAATAAAAATACTATAATTTACCACAAATACAGAAATTAACTAAAACATAATATACATATAAGTACCTACGCACCACAGTATACGGTTAAAATTTTTATTATGAAAATAGAATAGGATGCAGTATACAGTGTACGGCGCATGGAGGAAAAGTTCAAACATGCCAGGACAAGAAACCCGAATCGATAGGATTGCGAGGCCTTTTGCAACAAGCAATATATTGCAAATCAATATATTGCTTGTTGCAAAAGGCCTCGCATTTGCTATGATTACGTTACAAAATAAATACATCCTACTTCATACATAACAATAGGAAAAAACAAGCAAGTTTAAGCAACTTCTGCTTGCACTGATATGGTGGGCTAAAGAGCGCCAAAGAAAGGGGATCCTCCTTTCAGCGTGTCATGTGAAGGAGTATTTTATACGTTTCATAGCTTTTTAGGTATAGGGATCAGTAGTTCAGTAGGTATTAGGTACCTAAGTAACAGCACAAATAATAGTCTAAGATGAGTCTCGAGAGTAGGAAGAGAGTGATGACATGGTAAGGCATTTGCGAGTGATTCGGCAGGTGTTCAGTATTACCGGTTTTTGGAGATTATGCAGCGTGTGCTGGGGGATCTGTAAGATGTCTACGCTACGTTTTAAACTTATTGGTTAACTCCGGTTGATGAAATTACTATAGGGACTATATGAATTATTATTATAAGTATAAACATCAACATCAGCTACATTTTTTGTACTTACATATACGCTGATCTCGCAATGTACGGAAAGCCTATACAATGCGGGGTCAGGTTAAACTAGAAATGTATAGCCTGTTGGGTAGCCTACGACACGTGTGGTCTACGACATTACAAAAGATTAACTTTTATAGGAGGTCGATATAATATAAGTAGGTAATGTTTCGTTATGTTATCATCAAACATTTAGTACTAACAACCAACAAATCAAATTAGAAATCATAGATTGCACAAACAGAGTACCTAAATACCTACACACTTTCCGTACTCTGTGACCATATTGTGTCTCGCCACAGTCGCCACCTTTGCGTCAAAATAACAATAAATTAATGTCATACCAAGTAAGTAGGTACCTATTCAACGTGAAATTTAATTTATATAAACATAGTGTTGAACGGAAAGCAACATAATTTTATTCTGCCTTAAATGTTTATTCAAGCACTCCACAATCATGAATTAATTAAGCTTTCGTGTCGAACGATTCTATTTTGCCAGCATTTTTAGATCTTTATAAGAAATTCTTGAAAAACAAGGGTACTAGGGTGCTATTGTATAGTTTCAAGGGAATGTAGACCTACTTGAGTATAGGTCACATTTAGGTAAATAATACTTATACAATACATACCAAATAAGATAGAAAATAATAAGTACAAATAAATCAGAAAAAACATTGTGACAAGGAATTGATAACTGCTTAATAATACCTACAGTTATTATAACTCTACATACAGTAACTATAAATATGAGTTCATTGTAGCTAAATAATGTATGATTAGATACCTAGTCTCATTTATTTTGATAACGACTATTCATTCAAATACTTAGTTCTAATCTTTTCATTCTTAGTATGTTTAAGTTTTCGGATGCTGTCTACACATTCTTTTATTGCAAATATTGTACCAGTGAAAAACGTAACAACTCTTATCTTAAAAGAGTGTCCATGGAGTTTTTTGCGGGATATTTCTCCATAGATTTAACTTTTGGAACCTTGCAACTAGAGTAATTTCATACTGGTCTCCTCTCAGAAAAAGAGGGGTCAGGCTGTAGTCCACCACACTGGCCTGGAGCGGGTTCACAAACTTCAAACCCATCTTACCCATCGAGAAAATCTCTCAGGTGGTTTTTCAAATTTCTCATGCAGGTTTCTTCATTGTTTTTCACCGTTGTAAGCGAGTGATCATTAAAGATTAATTCGCACATAATTACTAAAAGTGACGAGATGCGTGCCTTGTATTCGAACTCAAGACTTACGACAGGGCAGTCCAGTCATAAAATCCCTAGGCCAACTGCTATGCTAGGCTATCAGTTACAGACAGTCAAAAATTCTAAAACCTGTTGTTTTGGCATATTAGTTTTTTTTTTGCAATATCTATAACGCACAGACATCGACCTGTTATAATTTTATATTAATTATGGGAAACAGTCGCGAATAAATAAAAAAAATATTTTTTAAATTAAAAGGACAATAAAGAAATGTATTACATACCTATGCTCAAGCTCCCTTTTGTCTAACAAGGCTGAATGCATCGTATTATATGATACTGCGATACTATCGAGTTCAACATCCCCTCTATTTAAAGGTTTGTTCACCCCCACTTCTGATTTGTCGGGAATCTCTACAGCTTCATTGCCTAAATATGTAACCACGGGTAGTTTCTTCTTTGAGGATGAATTGGCGCGTGCGCGTATGTCTTGTGGGTTTAAAGGCGGCGAGAGTGGATAGGCACTATCAAACGCGTCTGGCATTTTTTATTTTATGTATAGCGAAAATAAGTCAAACTAGCTCCAATGTTAAAACACAACTGGCGTCATCTCATAACAAGTAGACTATAAAGATAACCCCGCATGATGATAACACTTGACCGGGTCAAGAAGTGATGTAAATATTAACTCAGAGTATCGACACGACTGCATGTTTGTGTAAACACTATAAAAACTCAAGTTTTAATTATGGAAAATGGTTATACAAGGGTAAGGTGAAAAGTTTTCGGCTTGACACTGTGATGGCGTTCCAATCAGTAAATAAAATCAATTATTAAAAGAAACAAAAAACCCGACTACGTAAAAAGTACTAACTAAAAATCTAAAAACAAGCTCTGTGATGTTAGAAAATGTATTGCAGGCGGGACAAGCAAAGAAACAATTTTGTTTATGAACGAACAACTTGTCCCGCCTGCAATACATTTTCTAACATCACAGAGCTTGTTTTTAGATTTTTAGTTAGTACTTTTTACGCAGTCGGGTTTTTTGTTTCTTTTAATAATTGATTTTATTTCTTTCTTTTTAGTTTATAAATCATCATAGAATCACTAGGTTCAATCCTTAAAATATAAATTAATACAACTAAAGATCATTTTCAAAATCAGTTCGCACATTAAAGCGTATAAAATCCGCCATATTGTTTTTTTTTAAATTTCATGTACCCAGTGACAGTCGTGCTATCAAGACGAATCTAATGAGGTGTCATTTATCTAAATCGGTTGAGCCGTTGAATAGTTACGACCGGACATACATACATACATACATACGCGTCAAACACATAACCCTCCTCCTTCGGCAGTCGGGTAAAAAATATGTTTCCCGCCTGGGCGCATGTGTCATTATTTCGTATTGCAAGTTTCAACTTATTCTGTCTACTAGTTTGTTTACAAGAGTTGTTGCAAGTAGACGTCTTGCGTGGTTTTCTTGAAAGTGGATAACCTTAAAATTGTGCAGTCATAAAATTCTTCGTTTTGATGAATTTAACCCTATGGAAATTCATTCCATGCTGACAAAAGATGACGGGGACCTTGTGTTTTCCATATCAACCCTGGGTGGCTGAATTTAAATGTAGTCGCAGGTACCTCAAACAGTACCCATGTGAAAAACACTATAGGTAAACTGCAACCACACCCGAAACCGAAATCCCGAATCGAAAATGAGCATGATATCGTGTTGGACGATAGGTGAGTAAAGGTCCGTGAGATAGCTGAGGCTCTGGGGATATCAGAAGAAAGGTGCAAAACATCTTGCGTATAGAATTAAATGACAGCGCTGCGCAAGATGGTTGCCGCATTTGCTGAATACTGACCAAAAGCAAATACGAAAACTATTTTCGCAGCAATTAATTTTTTGACCAATTTAATGACGATGCAACCGATTTTATGCGGTAATTTGTCACCATAGATGAGACATGGATCTACCAATACTGGCCAGAAATGAAACAGCAGTCAAAGCAGTGGAAGCCCGTGGTTCAAGGCTAAAGAAAGCCAAGTCGATCACATCTGCCGAAAGAGTTATGGCCAGCGTATTTTGGGATGCGAAGGGGATTGTTGTTGTTAGTTGATTACCTTGAAAGAAAGATCAATTTATAGGTGAATATTACTCAAACCTTCTTGAGCAGCAAGATACTAAAATTCGCGAGAAGTGTCCTAGCCTGAAAAAAAAACATCTTTCACCAGCACATTTCACCTGAACACAAGGGTGCGTTGACGATGGGAAAACTGCAGAAATTAGGGAACGATTAACTTGGCCATATTCTCTTTTTTTGGCACTCTCAGACTGCCATCTATTAAACTAGAAACAATTTGTTTCTAGGAAGCGCTTTGCATCCAATTAAGAAGTTGACAGGGCTGTAGATGTATATTTTCACAGCCTTTCAGACTTCCATTTTCAGAAAGTAAAACTGATGTTGGAGAATCGCTGGACCGAGTGCATAGAAGCTAAGGCAAATTATGTAGAAAAATAAAATCATTTTTTTATAGAAAATCCCAGTATTTCTTAGTCGGACCGAGAACTTTTCACCTTGCCCACGTATTTAGCAATATTCTAACAGTTTATTGAAAAAGCGCCGTTTAATTTCGCCTTGATAGACTTACGCCACTTAGACCGACCTTATCAGGTACATTAGTCAGGCGCATAGTACTTGCAATGGTGTGTACTGTGTATGTGTACTAATCAACCCATATACTGTCCCACTGCTGGGCACGGGTCTGCTCTCAATAATCTCTCTTTTATAAGTCATTGGCAGTGAACAGTTTGGCGTCGCATTTGCATTGTAGTTGTTTAAATTTTTTTCGTTTTATTGTAATTTAGAAAGGAATATTTGAAACTTAAATAATAAATGATTTCTGCAAGATTTGACCGAGCAAAAAGTATAATTTCAGATATTACGCTACCAACTGTGATCTTACACTTAACGGTGCGGTATTATATTAGGTAGGTATCTGTGTTTTTTATAATCTTTCGAGTCTTTTGGATAGCAAAAATATGATATGTTTTTATTCTTTCTGTTATTGTTCATATTATACACTGTACAGTACACCATATTTGCATTTTTTTTTGTTAAAACAACACATAACTAGAACAAATACAAGCACAATGCGTCGCGATTTCGCGAACGACAACTAGGCTAGCCCTGAGTTGAGCACGCGCCGAGCGAGTCTAAACCGGTTTCGCTGCGTACGTGACACGCCGCGCGAGCTTACGCACACACGCGCCTCATGTTTGTAGTAGTGTACCTATCGCAGAGCAGTTGTATGAAGCTTATACTCTGTTCTGTTACTCTGTGGTTTAAGTGCGTAAAGCGGTGTTTATTTGTCAAGGCCCGTTTTGACATTCCACGTAAACGGTAATAAACTAACTTTGAAAGAACGTTCATACACGAATTCAGAGACTATATTATTAAATAAAAATGAATCGCTGAAATGTATGTACGCGCATAATTTTCGAACAACTGCACCAAATTAAATAATTCTTTTTTTGTTGTGTTCATTATATTGTGAGGACAAGGTTTGTATCTAAGATTGATTTTTTTAACCACCGGAAAACGCAGGCGAAGCTGCGCACGGGCCGCTAGTAATACATAAAACCGCCGGACAGCTTGCGGCGAGCTGATGGTGAGTACCGACATTGCGGTCCTTAGTGGCCCAGAGAGTCGGTCAGGGCCTCGTCACCAGTTTGCCCATATAGGGTAGCTGTAGTGGAACCCCAAGTGCGCCCGCAGGACTCACAACTCTGTCTTGCCTTAATGGGCCGGCCAGAGGGGGCCGCCAGAGCTATATGCTCAGGGGTGGAAATGTCTAATGGCACAAAGCGGGGAATCCAATCCGGGTCTTTTGAAGACAGGCGACGGTGAAACCGGGGCCACAGCTCTCTACACCACCCTTAGCCGCTCGCACCGCTGTTGCCGCCTTCTGCCTATACAGGCAGCTTTTTGGGGGGCCCAGCTAGTGAGTTGGCGAGTCACTGTCTGCCATCCCTAGGGACACTTATTCGAGGGTCAAAGGCAGACGCCGTTTTCTTCCGGCAATAGAAGTTGTTTCTCCACGGCGGAAAGTTATAATCCAAGACGGAATCCCACCACGGGGCACGCTGTCCACGGCCACGCGTCACACGTTTGCTGCGTGGGTTTATTTGTTTGACAACGTGGGTCAACGTTTCCACCGCAGCGCATATACACGAGTTTACACAGCGTGCATGACGTTGAGCTACGTGGGCGCCATATCCGAGCAAGCCATGGGGTTGCCAATGACCTCGAATCGTGCATAGCGTGTCCGTGGGTTGCAGTGGAAACAGCTCCATACTTTTTTCTTGGTCTGCGATTGTTGCATAGTAACAATACATTTATTGCTACAAAAACTACATTTATTGTTACAAAAACTAAGTTTAATATAGAAGTTTTATATACCTATTGTATGTATATGTAAGTACATATTTTTAAATTTTTAAGTGCTATGTGCTAGCAGTTTAAATGTTATTTAGTTATTATATATTATTGGTATCTCACTCCACTTTTTGTTCCACTAGTAATTAAAAACGATTTTGACAGAAGAGAACTTTATAACAGTCACTTTGAACATTAATATTTCGATAGCCTACATAAATTAAACAAAAAATCTCATCATGTCAGGGTTCCAAGATAAACATTATCAAAGTTGTATGTTTAAAGTCAAGTAATAAGAAATGAATGTTTGACATGATCCATGATACTTTTTTGTAATGCCTCAACCATGAGTTTTTCTCAGTAGACTCGCTAGCAACGCCATAAATATTTGTATGGAAAACCCTCGCAGTGCCTCTAGCGGTTACAAAAGGAACTAAAACCTTCTATGCGATTACAGGGTTTCGATGTGTAAAAAACCTATCGAAAGTCATTCGATAGAACTCATGGTTGAGGGGCGGTATGACATTTTGATAGGTATGCCTATAATTACCTCACCTTTAAAACTCACTTTCTGGGCAACTTGACACTATAAGATAATGTCCTATGACATTTCATGTTTGTATTGATGTCTGCTATTGATTTTTGATGAGAGATGAGAACACAAGTATTATGTTAGTATCCAACATAATGCTAAAACTGTACTTACCTGTGTTCCGCTTGGCGATAGTATTTTTTTGGAAGTTTCTGATTTTCTTGACTTAACTCACAATCTAGATTACTACAACTTTGCATTGTGGTATTGTTAGCTGTAGTTTTATTTTTAAACAACAATAAGCCCAAACTGAAATATCTCTGATTTTGATGTTTAATGCTTGTTAACTTGTACATACAGGGGCTGTAGCTTCAAGTATTTATGATTTATATCTGTAAAGAAAGTATATGGTCTGTAATAATAATAATTATGTAATGCTATATGTATTATGAATAGTAACCAAGAGCTCTTGATTACCTAGCTTAGCTAGTTGTAAATGTGGTATATATATTTATTTAATTTAATGCGTAGACAATACACCTAAAAAGAAGATGCTATATACACAAGTCAATTACAGGTGTGCACATCATTCCCAATGAGATGAGTTGTTGTAAAACTTGTATACATTTAATTTAATGTATAAACAACTTATAAGATTGTCAGATAGAATAAGTGCAATTATTTTAAGACATTAATAAAATACATTACAAATTACCAGCTACTATAACAAAAAATCAAGTAGGGCTTCCATTTTAACTTATTAATTATTATAAAACTTGATTTAGTGAACTGAAACGTTGCCATTGTTGGCACGTTTGGGACTTCAACTTTCTTCAAATTATATTTACAAACATATCACTTTAGTTTAGGTACCTACCTAAACTAAAGTGATTTGTGATGATACTATAAGTGCCAAGAAGCTCCCACGAATAAGTTAAGATTTATGTGAAATAGAAATGACAGAAAATAAAATACTAACATCCAAAACTAAATTATTAGATAACCACTCGATTAAAAAAAACAATGTACCTATGGAACTAACTCCTAACTCCTCATTACACTTGATATCAACGAAGGCCATTCTAACTTCTTTATGTAATATTTTATTCTGTACATAAAAAGAAACCTTACACAATATAAATAGTTCCACAAACAACATAACACTTTTTTGGAAATACTTTGCCGTCGTAAAAAACAAGAGGATATAACTTACCTCTTACTGAACTTAGTTATGTTCGGCTTGTGCAATTTAAATTATAAGCACAGGAATAATCTTATCGCTTTCGGATCTTGTTCTTCATAACAGTAAACAGTTGAATTGAATCTTAAAAAAATGGTAAGTATTTTGCCCTCAAATTTTCTGTTTCGATGACAAATTGACGTATGACAACAACAGGTTATGTTATCAAGTTGTCAATACGTCAATGGTTGTCAAAATGAGGCTGTATCTGAAATAGTTTGCTTAAAATATATTTAATCTGTGATGATTACACCATAAAGCTGCGCGACCACACGGTCGGAATCGATCCGTACGGAGCGAACGAGTCCCACCATCACCCCATCGGCATTTATAAAATACCGATGGGGTGCGTCCACTGCAGCCGAATTTCACATCGGCATTCTCGGCATCAGGGCTGCCAGATGTACAATTTAAGTAGTATTCCTACGATTTTTAGGAGTTTATTGCATGTACGACCGAAAGTTAAAAATTGCACGTGATTATACGACTATTTAGTATTTTATAAAACCGAATTAACTACTGGATAGTGTTATTTCAGTATTCTTTTGTTATTAAGGAGGCGCGGCATCCAGTGGGCACAGCAGATTGTTTAGTGCGGAATAACCATTATTAGTGGGAAACCCTAGTCCTCACCTTATTATTAAAAAAATCGTAATGTTACCATAGATTTATAATACGATGTTACAAACCACTTACGCCATCTATAGTAATAGTCTACATTACAATACTTCAACCAGCTGTCTGGGAAGAAACTACATCCCATAGACATTTAACGCCATCTATGATCATCAATATTAACAATCTGCGTAAGCGCCACCCCGCAAGTCTTTGGGTCACAACTACAAATAAATACGTGTAGATATTATGCACACATGTAAACCGGCGGGCGTTATATGCAGTCATTCACTAGCTAGAGGTTCAGAGCGCCGTAGCCACGCAGCCAGTTCTGATCCTAAGTAAGCCTAGTTCCTGTTCGGTAGCCACGCAGCCTTCAGGACTTGGTCAGCTAGGGAGGTCCGATACAAAGTACAGGTACAGACAGAGCGCGGTAGTAGCCACGCAGCCAGTTCTGACCTGGAAACCCTAGTTCCTGTTCGGTAGCCACGCACCCTTCAGGACTTGGTCTCTGTAACTATAACAACACCTCACTTAGGGTTGCCGTCAATCACACTTAGGGTTGCCGTCAATCACACTTAGGGTTGCCGTCAATCACACTTAGGGTTGCCGTCAATCAAAATATATTATTGTGTATGTAGTATCGTAATGCCACTATACTACGCGAAAATACCATAATTTTGATGTCGACCGATTTGTATTAAGTGAGCCCTTTTACTTATTAATATTTACCGTAAAATGTCGGGAATTTCTGTATGTACGGCAAAACCTAATCAGGATCACCAAATACAAACGTAGTGTTGCCAATTTAGCGAATTCGTTGCTAGAAGTGGCGGCTTTTGCCTAGTGTAAGAAAAAAAATGTCGCCAAAAATTATTTGTATTACACATTTATTTGGTCACTTTTGGAGTACCATCAAAATACTTTAAGCACTCGTTGTTCAAAAGATTTTCGATACAAAGAGGTGCTAATTAATAGGAGTATTTTTAATTACCTACTATAATTTATTTTATCTAATTAGAAATCCTGTTATCTTTTTTACAAATACGCAAAAAAATGCAAATCTCTAGTATTTCTGGGAATTAATAAAATAAAATAAAAATTATTGGTACCTCCATTTATGTAATTAATTTAATACGCCTTACGCCTCAACTGAATAAGAAAAAATATTTACGATATACGAATGCATTTTTACCATTGTGGGGATAAAGGAAAACGTCAAAAAATTAAACATACCTACGATAAAAAATCTTGAAAAGTCAAACGTAGTATAATTTTGGACAAATAGTATTATTTTATTGTCCATGTAGCATAATTTTTTGAGGGTCTGAATCCAGCCCTGCCTCTCAGTGCCACCGTCATTGTCAATTTGTCAATTTTGTCATACGGATTTACGGATACGACCTATCTTGTTTTCTGGACTTTAAAGTATCATGATTAATGATTAATTCACTAATGCTTAAAAATAGTTAGGTAGTGTTTTATTGGAAGCCACTGTCTTCTAAGAGTAATTACATTAATTTCTTTGGTAATTACTGTTGACAAACGGCATGGCGTATACAGAAAAAGTCTTGCTAAGTGGAACCGCTTTGTCTTTTTTGTTCTATGAATGTGTAAACTCTGCTAATAGCCAGGTCTGAATTTTATAATATTAAATGCAATAATAGTAATGTCTTTTTTAATATAAATGTTTGTTTGTCTTGGTGTTTCATATGTTTACTAAGTATGTATTTACAACAAAAAAAGTATATTTAACATTAACATTGTCTAATCCCCATCATCCCATTGTACAAGTTCTGCTTAATTTGGGCCTAGATGGTCTTGTGTAAAATGAAGAATATTTATTTATTTTGGTTTACCATCGAAATTAAACATTTGTGTTTATTTTCAGGAAGGCTTCCTAATCGGCGATGTGACTTCAGAAATAACTAATCATATTTCTGATTCAAATAGCGATAATGCCCGCTTAGATACCCAAATTGAAATCCGAACTGTGCTTCCATTGCCCTCAGTATCACTCTTTTATTTTCCTACAGGCAGAATAAAAGAAGATGTTTTATCTGATTTGCTTTCAAGCACTGCTAATGAAATTGTTGGTTGGTATAAATACAGAAAGAATACTAACATTAAACCTACTTTTAGAGATAAACTAATATCAAAAGGATTGCAAAAATACTTTGAAAAGTATCATGGAAGGAAAAATTTTGTAACCTGTAATTTATCAAACAAAACATCCTCAGCAGGGTCAACACACACTTTTATGTATAGGTTTGGAAAAATTAATTGCTTTGATATGTATGAATACATTGAAGATATAACAGCAAATTTAGGTGAAAAATATACCGGATACAAGAAAATACATAGATCCTCTCCTCACAGTTGTTTCAACAAACTTGTGAAAGAGAGTAATGTGCAGTTTAATAACACTAGTGATGCAATATTACGTATTCAAGAAGCTGTTGATATCAGACTTGTTAAGGAAGCAAAACTTGCTGCTAAAAACGAGCATACAATCAGGGAACTGGAAGCAGAAATCAAGCAAATGGCTATGATTTTATCAGACAAGCACTCTTATGACTTACAAGCTACTTACAATAGGTATAATGAAGAAAAAATTATGAACCGGGAAGCTGAAATGACTAAAGCTTGTTTGGAAGCATTGAAAACTCCTTTGAAAGTGGATATACTAAATGTGGAAATTGTTCCCTTAAACAGTAATAGTGACACTGAGGATTCAGTACAGTTGATTGAGGACAAAGATACAGATAGTCGAAGTCCAACTTTGGTAACTCCAAGCCCATCAAAAAAAGTCCTCAACTATGCTGCTGCATTGAAAACAAAAAATGAAGTGGCATCTACTAGTGTAAGCCTTTTTTAAAATTGTAATATGTTATCATTTTTAATAGCCCTCTGGCTTCAGCCAAATATTACACAACTAAGTAGGTAATACAAAAAAAAAAGGTTAAACATAATATTGATGTATAATAAAAATATCTGAACTGCATTGTAGCTGCAAGAGTTAATATTAATTTTATTTTACTTATTCATGTATGGCGGAGTTAATTTATTTTTTATTTTACAGAAAGAAAGAAATCACAACGAAGACTTGATAACATTTGATGTTGGAGAAAACCATATGAAAAAGACTTTAATAGTTAGTGAAGATGTAAAGTGTGGTGATAGCTCACCTGAATATTGACAAGTGCCTTTAAGTTAATTAATATCAAATAAGTTACCATATAAGTAAATATTTAACTATAACGTTACTTTTGTTTCTTACTAATAATAGGTACTTGTAAAAGATTTTCTAAAGATTGTTTACAATTTCAATAAGTATAACCCATACCAATAAAGACAGATATTTCTCTTGTACAATACTGTACAATGTACTGTGCGAAAGAGGTGGCACAATATCTGAAGTTGTTTATAATTAAATTCCTCAATCCTAGACGAGGTACATTGTATTAAAGCGCATTCAGTCATCGAGCTACAGCTGGGAGAATAATTTAAAGAAAATCTAACATCACTGCTCAACTTGGGAATCAAACCCAAAACCGGACCTTTAGCAAAGCAGCTTTCGACCATAAGGGCCTTTAGCCGCGATTGGTCCAATAATTATTCTATTCTTGTACGCTGGTTTTGTTTGTGCTCTCAGCCCCATATTTATCTCCTTCTAACCTAACCCTACCTTCGGAGATATTAAAGCAGATAGGTGGCCGCGCTGAAATTTTTTCTTTACTAACTACAAATAATCTGTGCCAAAGTTGAAACGTTTGCTTGTTTTCCTCCAACCTCAGCGGCTGCTCATCAACATCTTCTTTCGGGTATATTACGAAGTAAATATTCTGACTAAAAGTGAATCTATAATTCTATATCTATACTCTATACTAATAGTATAAAGAGGAAAGATTTGTATTTTTGTATGTAACGAATAAACTCAAAAAGTACTGGACCGATTTGAAAAATTCTTTCCATGTTAGATAGCCCATTTATCGGGGAAGGCTATAGGCTATATATCATCACGCTACGACTAATAGGAGCGGAGTAGTAATGAAAAATGTTGCAAAAACGGGGGAAAAAATTATAAGACCACGCGGACGAAGCCGATGGCGGGAAGCTAGTATTTTTATAAAACAAGGAAACAGGTTCATATCTACAGGGGCAATCGTCAGAGGTGCCAGGTAATAATATATTTACACGTTACAACATACCTACCAACCACGGCAGATCAGTGTAGTGTTGTCACGCTCAAGAAAATTGCTAGATTTGGGTTAGTTGGTAAATTATTTTGTTGTACTAAAATCATTTTATAACTTCATTAATATTTTTTTATTTGATACTGTGATTGGAATACCTCTATAGGTATTTTTAACATATTGTATATTCGTAAACGTTTAATACTCGTATTCACGAACAATACTTCCTTAAGTATTGGGACAACACTAATATGGCTCTATGATTGGTCCTCGAATTGAAGCGAGGCTCTGTGATTGGTCGCGATGTTTATTATTCTTCACTATGAGACCTCAGTAATGTTTGTGAATACGGGTGTAAGTTTTATATACTTGACTCGCTGTTTTGCAGTTAACGTTTCTTTAACTGGCTGGAACTGGAACTTTTCTATAGCTGGTAAAATTAGATGTGGGACATAAGTAAGTGGTGTCAAATAAAACTAATAGGTATATTCTTAGGAAGTTATTATTTGTTTCTTGAATCGCAGATCAATTACATAATTTCTTAAAATAAAATATTGTACCTACTTAATTTAATCTATTCAGTGGGGCCGATTCCACTGCAAACTTTATTTGCCCCACTAGTGGGGCAGTTTGGTAGGGCAGTGGAATAATTAGAGCTGCCTATTCCTACGATTAGTTGAAGATCCGAGCCTACATTGAGCTTATAATAGAATGAAACATATTTTATCATGAATTTAGTATATTAGAAAATATATTTAAAATGGGTTTGTTAAAAAATCGCGGATAGACAATATTTTGAATAAATCTAATATCAGTCAACTATCCTATTCAAACAGTATGTAAACCATGTAACATACTAAACGGGTCACGGCAATACAATTCAGTTAGCCATACCACAGATTTACTCAATAGTTGGCCATTCAGTCTGTTCTTTGGACTGCCCTTCAATCATTGTGACCTGGCAATAGCGGTGATTTTTGTAGTGCAATTGTGAGACTTGACGTAAGTACTGCCGTGTGCACACAAAAGTAATTATTACACTTTTATAATAGGACACCGCTCTAAAATAAATTAAATCGATTTTAGCTAATTCATTTACTACTAAACGTTGTTGTGATTTACAGCAGATCAGCCGCGCCAGTGGGGATATCTCCTGCTAACTCGTGAACTGAATGGACGAGACGACGGGCCTGCTGTACTGCTGTGGAGGCTGGTAAGAGACCGAGGTGAATACAGATCAATTCCTTGACCGCCACGCCACGAGTGTCACCGGGGAACGCCAACTCTAGTAGTTGCCTGCAGAATATACTATGGATTTTCGGTCGGTTCGTATTTCTAAGCTGTCTATTGATTTGCTTACTAGAGTTAGGATTTTTGTTTTTTTATATAACTAGTTAGCAAATCTATCGACAGATTTGACACAGGAATCAGCCGTTGTCATTTATTCGAAAATAAGATCAATAGATAGGTGCCTAACCTAGTTTAATTAAATGCCTAAGGATCAATTTCGGTCGTAGCTATTGACGATAGAAGGAATCATGGGCGTAGTTGTTGAGCAGTTGAGGGATTTCTTAACCCCCTCGGGTCCCTCATCTCCAAAAAAGAGGCAGTAGAATTTCAGAATTTCAGCAGAATTAAAAAAGAATTGCTCAAACCCATCGAAAAATCGACAACAATGCTGGCTATACGTAAATATATCAGAGTATATAATATGGTAAACCGAATTATTTTGTTAATTTGTTGCTACCTATTATATTATAACCCCACGTGGAACGAGCTTAGAGCCAGGCGCTCGATTTTACCAAAATAAATAAATAATAAATTATTTGCAGATCTACTTAATTATTGGCTAGCATGACGAGATATCGGTCAGAAATTCACCCGATCTCCGTTTCTACATTTTGTTGGTGACTCTGATGCATTATAAACCGGTCATGCTGGACCAACACTCGATTCTTCCGGTATTCATAAAAATTGATGCATGGAGAGTCAACAACAAAATATAGAACCGGAGCTTTTTTTAGAGTTTCTCACCGGTCATGCTACTCAACATTTTTCTGGAATCAAATAAAATAGTTTTCTTCCTCTACGCTGCAATGGTTATTGACGCCTGGAGAGTTTGTTGAGTTTGAAAAATTAGAACCGGACGTCGGATGACGACGGATGATGAAATTTATTATTGTTGCCCGGAAAGTTTGGGGAAGTACCTCCACCTTACAGAAAACTGCAGCCAAATAACACACTTTATTATGTGTTGTGTTCCTGCAGTAAGGTCGCCAGAGCTCCTTCTAAGGATGCGCTGCGCTGGCAGTAAGAGGAATATTCCCTCAAACTGTCGGCGCAGTGAATCCTCCATAAACCTCTAAGAGGTTTTTCGGGTCGGCAACGCGCGAGTGATACCCCTGGTGTTGCAAGCGTGTATAGGCTATGGAAACCGCTTACCATTAGGCGGGCAGTATGCTTGTTTGCCACTTTAGTGGTATAAATAAAAAAGTCATCAACAAAACTCAGAACCGTAAATCAGATGAATTTCCATGTCCTGTCATGCTAACTCAACGCTTGATTTATCCGGGATTTATAAATAGAAAAGAAAATTGCTTAACTTAGCAATGAAAATTGATGACTAAGAGTCAGCAAACGAGAAGTCGAAAACTTGGGCCACCCACCTTGGACAGGTTAGGTTAGAAGGATACTTACAATTAGTATGTTACTAGACCTCCAGTTATCTCACACAGTAAGAGCGAGCGAAGCGAGCTCGAAAATTTGGCCATCTACCTCGGACAGGCTTGGTTAGAAGAGCAACTAATAATTATTTTGTCTACTACTTCCAGGTGTCTCATGTAGGAGCGACCGAAGCGAACGTAGCTCGTAAATTTGAGCCACCCACCAGGGACAGGACAGGTTGGGTTAGTTAGAGTGGTAATTACAATTACTTTGTTACTACCTCCAGTTGTCTCATGTAAAAGTGAGCTCGTAAATTGAGGAAACCCACTTAGGACAGGCGACGAAACTACAAATACATACTTTTTTTTTTTTTTATATATATATAAATCCTGCGATCAGTCTTATGCGACTATAATCAGGTTTGTTGAAGGAGAATGGGTTTTAGAGAACTAGAGCCACTGCCCTAACTCTCTTCAGTCATCAAGCACATTAGCTCTTTTCAAACGATTAATAGAATTTCGTTGCAGAAGCACATCCGTCAGAGGGTTAGGATGATTCATCAGGCGGTCTGAGTATTTCTCTGTGTACTGTTTTGCTTCTTCCATCACAGTTTTTATGCCTAGGTACTCATGAATCTCCGAGTTACGAGTAAACCAGGTAGCGCCACTTATAGTCCTCAATACATTGTTTTGGGCTCTTTGAAGGCATAGGATGTTTGATTTACTGGCTGAGGACCAGAGTTGGATGCCGTAAGTCCAAATGGGCTTTATAACCGAGCTGTACACTCTGAGTTTATTACTAAGAGATAATGTTGACTGTCTTCCAAGTAACCACAGAAGATTTTTGAATCTATTATTGACTTCGTCACGTTTGTTCTTTATGTGGTCTTTCCATGTCATACGTTGGTCCAAGTAGAATCCCAGGTACTTTACGCACTTGGATTGCGGCAGAGGGTTCTGGCCCAGGTTGACAGTTGGGCATAACTTTTTCCTGAGGGTGAATGTGATATGTCGTGATTTGGTGGCACTAGCCCTAACGCGCCATTTCAGCAACCAGTCATTAGTCAGGTTTAGTTGGGTTTGCAGTATTCTACTGGCTTCGCCTGGATCGTTGTTGGAGGTTAGAAAGGCAGCGTCATCGGCAAAGGTCGCCACAGTAACATTAGTAGCCTGTGGTAGATCATGGGTAAATATATTGTACAACACAGGGCCCAGAACTGAACCTTGTGGCACTCCAGCAAATACATACTTAAAAAAAAAAAAAATTAACTCAGAATATAATTTTAAGTAATAATAATAACATTCTTAATAAAATTATAAATATCTAGTTTATTATAATCTTAAAAATTAAAAACGTGCAATATATAAAATAAAAATACATAAACATTATCTAAAACAAATATAGAAATACTTATTATAAAATATATTATACGATACTATAATGATACATATTTAAATTATACAAATTAATATAATATATATAGTTCTTATCTTATTTGACAAAGAGCGCCTTCATCCTCTCTCCTATTAAAAATATATTTGCTGTGCCCGACAGGGTCCATAATTGATCCAATGTTAACATACCTACCAACTAATGTACACATTATGGAATGCAATAAAGTATTGAGTATTGAGTATTGACGTTAGTGCAAGGAGTACGTGGTGCACGGAGGTAGTAAGAAACTAATTGTAATTAGTTTCTTACTACCTCCGTGCGGCTAGCGCTGCCCCTTGGAGCCTGGCGCTCCGGGCTATGGCTCTTTTGGCCGTAGTGTAAATACGCCACTGTAAAGGTTGGATGAGAATCCGAACCGGTATCTTTATAAACCGATCATGCTATCGATCGATTTTTAGGGAATCAAAAAAATACATTAATAATAATTGTGTTGCTCAACTTTGTTAATGGCGCTTTTGAAAATCGGCTATAGGATATCTTTCCGATGATCGCAGGAGTTTCTGACCGGTATTTTTATCGAGTGACGAGCTTCGTCACTCTCGATTTTTCCAAAACAAATAAACAATATAAATTATTTGCGCAGCATAATCGGTTTATAAGAATACCGGTCAGATATTCATCCAATCTCTGTTTTTTTTGGTGATTTTGGCATCACTATTATCACGTCGAGCAAGAAAATCTCTTTCAGGCATCAATATTGTCAGTTTATCACGTCGAGCAAGAAAAATCGAAAGTTAAGCTAGCCTAACCGGTTTATAAGTATAGCGATTGGAAACTCATCTGATCTTTGAAAGATGTGTTGCTCAATAATAATTGCTACCTCAAACAACTGAATTATATTTTACTGCTTATTTTTTTTATTGTTGTTTTAATGAGGACTTCAAATATTGGTCTATTTGTTTCCCTGATTATATAGTATTTAGCAATTTTTATGCTATGCTATCTTTAAGTAAAGCTAGCATTGTTGTCAATTTTATAAGATCGGTTTGAGCCACAAAATTGCTTTTGTAGCAACTAATTGTTGACAAAAAGCAACAAATAGTGAATATTTTTCTATTTTGACAATTTGTCACTGCCAGTGTTATTGTAACTTGTGGGGGCAGGTTTTTTCCGTCCTACACACAACACGAAAAAGGTTTTTTTATCTTACTATAACTTTTATCTACGGGTCATCCAAGTTCCACCCCCCCCTTGCCCCCCCCCCCCCTGGGTACGCCCATGGAAGGAATGGAACATTCATATGTTCGATGAAGATATTGACCCCTATCTTCACTTGCACACATTACTACGGCGACCAAAAAAGGATGCACCAATAGATTGCATCGCTCCCACCACAGAAACAATATTACCTGTAAAACGTGCCGAGTATGTCGCCAGGCGGGGGCAGCGCGCGCACGGCGGCGGGGTGCGGCACGACGGCGGGGCGCGCGGCCGCCCCGCGCCGCTCCCACCACAGCAACGCGCAGCCGTGCAGCGCCCCGCGCCGCCACGTGGCCGCGCAGTACCCCTCGCGTACCACTGCAAAGCTGCGACTCACGGCGCGCCGCACCTGACAATCAGTGCTTATTTATCTATCATACTCCTACAGATACATCCATCAGATAATATCATCAACCGACTTAAAAAAAAAGAGGAAGTTCTCAATTAGACTGTATTTTTACCCGACTGCCGAAGGAGGAGGGTTATGTGTTTGACGCGTATGTATGTATGTATGTCCGTTCCTATGTCCGGTCGTAATTACCCGACTGCCGAAGGAGGAGGGTTATGTGTTTGACGCGTATATATGTATGTATGTATGTATGTATGTCCGTTCCTATGTCCGGTCGTAACTACTCAACGGCTCAACCGATTTAGATAAATGACACCTCATTAGATTCGTCTTCATGGCACGAGTGTCACTGGATACATGAAATTAAAAAAAAAACAATATGGCGGATTTTATACGCTTTAATGTGCGAATTGATTTTGAAAATGATCTTTAGTTGTATCAATTTACATTTTAAATGATCATTAAGGATCTATCTAGTGATTCTATGATGATTTATAAACTAAAAAGAAGGAAATAAAATCAATTATTAAATGAAACAAAAAACCCGACTGCGTAAAAAGTCCTAACTAAAAATCTAAAAACAAGCTCTGTGATGTTGGAAAATGTATTGCAGGCGGGACAAGCTGTTCGTTCATAAACAAAATTGTTTCTTTGCTTGTCCTTTTATTTTATTTATGTTTGTTACCTCAGTACTTTCGACTGGGTGAACCGATTTTGATGATTCTTTTATTATTCGAAAGCTAGTGCTTCCAGATTGGTCTCATATTAATTTTATCAAAATCCGGTAAGCGGTTTTAAAAAAATCAACGAAAATTAAAAAAAATGGATACGTAGATGATATTTTGGTTTTCTCAGGAACCTCGCTGTTTGTGCCGGGCAGTGCAATTAGTTGGCCTCCCCATATAATATAATAGGAACAAAACAAAATACATCTATATTCCACTAAAACTCTCAAAATAAATTATTTTTAAACAAAAAACAAACCGCCTCCAAAAAACACCTGGGCACTAAAAAGAAAAAAATAACAGGTACATATTTACATTATGATTTCTAACTAATTTGGAGGCGGTGCCAAACTACTAATTTCATTTAAATATGACATTCGTTGATGTCTGTTTGGCACAGACTTTTTTATTTAAAAAATAAATAAAAAATTGCATATTGCGTTCAAACACAAAGTACGTGACGCGGTCGCTAGTTGGGATGTTGGGATCGCGATAACGTCTAGACGCCCGCTAAATATGCGTTCTGTTTGACGAAGCCTTTACAGTCGCATTTACGATCACCAAGGTAATGAGGCAGTCAAAAAAATTATAGATACATTGAAAGTTACCGTATCTGGTGCCAGCATATCAGTGCAGTCTGCCATATCAGGAGCCAAGAATCTTCCAATAGTGCGGTCCACGTAGATAAAGTGGATGAGCCCAGGGAACTCCTCCACATATTTGTGCAGCGTTAGGGAACAACTCGCATCTGTCTCACCCGTGCTCTTGCAGACATCCCACATTAAGCGAAATAATCGATTCGTATCGTGAAAGTTTCATTGTTTTGTGACTGTAATCGCCTGTTTCTCCACCGCCTGATAAATTCCTGCCAAATTACTTGGCAGAGAGTTTCATATAAATTTTGTTCCATTTTCAAATTTATCCGGCGGCTAGCGGCTATCCAGAGGTGGTCAAACAGGCTTCTTTATAAATATTATCAAGATCACATTAATTGGTTTAATTTTATGTTTCTAATCCAGCAGCATAATACTTAGATGATCAAAGAATATTAGATTTGTGTCACAAAACAATTCATGAACATTTTTAATGAAGCTGATGATATAAGCAAAAACATTTAGCAAATCGTATAGCGGTGGTATAGGGTCTACAAACGGATGATGATAAGTTCTTTTGAATTATAAGTGGAAACTTACTAAATCTGATTTATCAATGCGTTTAAACCGCTAGATACTTGATACTTTATTTGGCTAAAGAAACTAATAGAAACTATGTTTCACGAATACGGAAATTGATTTCCTATGGAGGTAAAATGGGGATATCAATTATACTTTAGTTGGTTGGAAACATTTTAGGTATGTAGGTAGGCAAGTGCCTATACTTTTACATTTTATTCTTTTCATATTCAGTCGCATCTTGTTAGACTGGCCGACCCCAACATGGTTGGGAAAAGGGTAGGAAGAACTTAAGAAGGTTGACATCTATTACGTTGCCAAAACGTTGACTCCTATCACAAATTCCTGAAAAAGACTTTCTTTTTACACCCTCATATATACCTAGTGATGAATAAACATTAGTACATTTTAACATGCACACACACATTTACATTACTAACATATTTTAACATATTTTTCGTCAGGTTGTAACCTTAATGTGACTTCCAATCTATGAGTGCGCTTCATTTTGTTTCAATTAATGTATAACATGACGCGTTACACGTAACCATAATGTAACAACGGATAGTGATCCAACTCCTTTGTGTGGACGCTACATGCCGATAATCGTCTAGACACTGAAAAGAGCTTAGGGTTGTCACAAAAAACATTTTGCAAGTACTTACGTTCTTACAGGCGATATATTTTAAGTTCAAATTAATATATGTGTTAGTTGTAGTAGCACTGATTTCTGGAAAAATATGAATAGCTTAGGGTTCTCAAAAAACACATTTTGCAAGTACTTACATTCCTACAGGTGATATTATGTTTGTAAGTTCATTTTAGAACAAATTTCATCATCGTATAAAGGGTTATAGGGTTATATTACGTCAACCTTTCTAGATACCTAGACATTACGCTATTTCCGGCATAGGTACAGTTCTCGCCAAACTTGTTGTCCGGGTTGAAGTTGGCACGAGCTAACTTTAAACCGGCCTTAAAAATCATAGAATATAGGTACATAGATAATAAAGTAATAAATAAGTTTAGATTCGCCAAATCTTACTTATTATCTCGTAAAATACCAACAATAGGTACCTACTCATCTTACTTATCTAAAAAATCTAGTAAAAATGTCGTTATTATTATTATATGTGAAAATCGTACCAAAACCCACTGGAAAGTTAAAATATTTTTTAGTAAGTAACTAACACAGGTTGGCGGCGGATAGATACTTTATTCTGTTTACTGTAGAGATAATAAATTACTTTAGGTAGGTAGTATACATAATAGGTTAGGAGGCACTTATCGATTCTCATCCTTTGGAAATCGATTAAATCTCAATTCTGCTTTATTACTGCTGTACGATGTTGGCAAACAACCGTAAACTGCACAAGTAGAACGCATTATTATTGAAAAATTGTCGCATCGGCAATATTCGAAATAAATTTAATAATATTAACGACAGCGCGATGGCGATGCCCTTGAAACTCCGTACCGACGCGCAGTGTATGTCGGGCGGACGGGCCGCCTGCGAAAAACCGGTGGGGGGACGCCGCTCTGCCCCGCAACCCACCTCATCGTTGACCTGTCTAGACGGCCGAGTCGTTTCACTGTTAGAGATTTATTACACTGTGACGTAACCCCGGGGCTAGCCCACAGTCCGACACGTTTTTTTTTTTTTAAATGTGGCTCTTGTCTTCCACCGGAGCTAGTTAATACCTATTATAACTTTTTGTTAGTGTTATTCGAGTTCTAAGTGGTAGGTACTCGTAATTTATTATGTTAGAAATGATAGATTTTTACGGCTACAGTAAAGGAAGATCTTTACTATTATAGCTTTAGAAAGTACCTATACCCAATTAAAAAAGCTTACGTGTATAGATGCACTGGATAACAAACAAATAATAATTATATAAAAAGGATATGATCCAAGGCTGAAATATCTCTTGGCCTTCACACAAAGGAACTCAACATATGGCGCCAGTATTCCAATCAAGTCTTTTAAAGGCTGCCCCATTTTAAGGCTCGGAATGTCTGGTCTCAACTGTTCTATTACAGCTTCCAGTGCTGTGTGCATTGCTGTGGCAGTCGTTTCTGGTGTCAACGGCGTTGTGGTCGTGCACGACTTTCGTAATTCCAGCATACGACTTGATAGCCGTGCGCATAGATTGGAATTTGCTTTATTTTTACGTAGCGCATCTGTAGTCTGAAATATCAATTCACAATTCGTCAAATATTAGGGAAGCGCGGGAACTACAAAACCAAATATCTTAATTACCTTTTTTAAAGCCGTTTCTAAAGAATCCAATGTGTTGGGCAACAACTCTAAATTTCTTTGTAATAACAACCTTCTTAAATTAGAGAGTATTTGGTTTGACATGTATGCCGAAACGCCGACCTCCCTGAAATATTGTTAATTCATATAAAAAATACTGCTTCATAGGTGCTACTACTACTAAACAGTATGAAATTAGTGTAGGTACTAAACAGTATGGGTAGTGGCAATAGGCTGTAACTAGACTGTAGTAGACTGATTTTATGTTTCTATTTCTACTTTTAAGGGTCAAAGATAATTCACATACACACGCGTTAGTTAAGCATAAACATATTATCACGCCTGTACTTTCCGTGAGGTAAGGCAGAGGCGAAGGAGGCTGACATCCGACTCAACTGAGAATTATCTAACAGAAAACTAAATATCACTTTTACTGGACTGGAAATCCGACGTATCAATCGACCGATCAACAGTCAACTTTGCAATCACTATACCAATGAGGAAGTGTTGCCGTCATTGAGTATGGGTTGTTGATGAGATGTGTGGGTTGATGATGAGATACCAATAACAATACAGTTATTAAGTTTTATAAATCACCTCAAATCCATATCAACAACGACGACGAAAGTAATCCTGGGTGCAACTTCAGCAAGATGTATAGAATGCGGTGCGCAAGGGTTGCCTGTAGGTCCCGCGCATAAATTAATTATAGCACTATTCTCCGTTGACAGCCCTGTAGGAATACATATTATAAAACATAGGTTTTATTATTTCTTCGGATTTTCCTTTTGTTATTGTCATTGTTAGGTACCATGTCTACCTAATGATATTTGTTTGTCTGTTTGTTTGGCTATGTACCACTTAAATATTGCCTAAATAATACGGACATGGAAATGACAAACACGCGCTACCGGGTAAAAAATACTGGGCCACATTTTTGTAATTTTGTTTGGTATGATCCAACTAACGCCAGGAGCCATAGTTGGATCATACCAAACAAAATTACAAAAATGGAAGTGTCGCTGTAAGTATTTTCAAACACGTCATACTAAGCGGACGTCATAAAAATTAATAAGTAGCAGTGATAGCTAAGTGCACGGCAGGAAGCGCTACCGGGAATAAAATAGTGGTCCACGTTTTTGTAATTTGGTTTGGTATGATCCAACTAAGGCTCCTGTCGCTCTAAATATTTTCAAACACGTCATACTAAGCGGACGTCATACAAATTAATAGATAGCATTGATAGCTAAGTGCACGGCCGGAAGCGCTACCGGGTAAAGAATACTGGTCAACTCGTGAAGTGCAAACGTATGTGCAGTTGGTCGCGAATTTGCGATCTTATCGTAAAGGTATCAAAATCAAAAGAAATTTTCTTAGTGTGTGTGTACTTGTGTGTGTATTGTTATTGTTTTGATTGCGAAAAATTTAAAATGCCTTCCGTACAATACTTTACTGCCCGTGAATATGGGAATTATGCTCATGTGCTATGGCGAAGCACATGGAAAAGGTCAGTGAGTTTATTAATAATACCTACATTAGGTACTCTGAATCTGTTTTATGGAAATAAGTTTATTTCCTCGCATTTTCATATCCTTTTTGGTATAAAATACCTGTTATCGGTTATAAAATTAATAACTTGATTTTATGATTGTGGTATCAACGTTTAGGTGATGTTTTGTAGGTAGGTATCACGAAAACAACGGTCGCGGACTCACGGCAACTCGCGGCGGTGACTTTTGTGTGTAAATAGGTAGGTAGTTGCAGATCGCGCGCGTGATAACATTCACCGCGGAGCGTGATCGCGTTGTTAGCAATACACTGCACGCTCCAAAATGACAATATCTGTAACCGGTCATTTTCTACATGAATGACCTAGGTCATTTTATTTTTGACCTTGAGTGAAACCTTGTCACGACGTTTGTGCGTCGATGTCCCTTCCACCTTGTATAGGTTAGAAATTATATACATATCGTGTTTTTAAGCCCAGCTATTACGGTTTATGTCTAGCTAGTAAGAATGGTGTTTAGGACAGCATTCTTTGCGTACGCAGTTTTACGCCAATTTAGCGAATTGAAATCCACATCAAAAGGAACGGTGGTGTCCAGCTAAGTTAGTGGCCGTGGTTGCATGCCGCTATGCCCTGGACCTATAAATAAGGCATGCGATCATGGCTATAATTTGGACACAACAGTTACGGTTGTTATTGATTTCAATTCAGTAAATTGTTTATCAGAATCTACAATTCTACAGTGGCCAAGCGCGGGGCGTGAACTAAACGACACAAGGCATGTGCATTGGTGAATTAAACAAAATTACAAAAAATGTTGACCAGTATTCTTTACCCGGTAGCGCTTCCGGCCGTGCACTTAGCTATCAATGTTATCTATTAATTTGTATGACGTCCGCTTAGTATGACGTGTTTGAAAATATTTAGAGCGACAGGAGCCTTAGTTGGATCATACCAAACCAAATTACAAAAACGTGGACCACTATTTTTTATCCGGTAGCGCTTCCTGCCGTGCACTTAGCTATCTCTTTAGCAAATATAATTGAATAGAAATATTTTATTCTGTAAACTAGATCAACTTTTAGTTCCTAGCACTGCACTGCACTTTGTAATTCACGTAGCACATCATGACATGGAGGGTCTTTTACGGGCTTCGTGCCCGCAAACTGTCAATCAATATACCTACTGAATTCGTTTGTTATGCACTGCTAGACAAGGGCTGAGGGGCCTTTTGGACTAAAGTGTAAAGATTAATCTGAATACTTACAGGGCAATCGAATAATTTCATGATCTTCTTGATTAAAGTCATCATTGGTCAGTTCCCTCCAATACTCTTGGGCAGCAATACATTGCATGCTCAGTAAAATCAAATCCGGAGGAGACAAATCTTCACTTCCACGACTAATGAACAAAAATATAATAACTTATGTTTGGAACTGAATGGACCATTGAGTTCAGAGCATAGTGTGTCTGTCATAAGATCCACTAGAAATAGTATCTAGCTGCAGACCTACCTAGAGGTAGATACTATTTCTCCAAAACGATGTATACAATCCGGTTGTATAAAAACCATAAAAAAATACTCGACTTCGTAGCAACATGCTGCGCCACTCAGTCCTGCAGTCCTGCAAACACTTGCTCGAATAGTGCAGCTGTGCTGAGGTCCACAATATAGCGGACATCCAAGATGGATAATTCGATACATAATTTTTAAGGACAGGTGTATACATCGTTTTGGAAGCATAAGTGTATAACATAGTTTCATACTTATCAAACAGGCTTGCAAACTTTGCGTTTTGAAACAGATGTTTGTGAATTGTCAAATTAGAGTAGGTAGGTACCTACCTACAATGTAAATGCCATGTTCAGTCACTATGACTGAATACACTTATTGGCTTATTAGATCAGATGCATTTTAATGGAACTTTGTTCACGCATACGGTCTACATCTTAATGGAGGTGACTGTACTGAGGAGAAAGACATTTCTTGACTTATTAACTTAACAGCTTCAATTGATTGACTTTAATTAAAAATAAATTAGAACCTTGAATATAGCGCCAGCAACTTGTCCCCAACAAATAACATAAGGTGAATGTGTTGATATGGCAGTTTCACATCTTTTGAAGCAATTTTAAGAGCATTTAGTGCTGCCACAGTGGCACCACTTTCACCAATCACACCATTAGCACCAGGTAAAGTGTCGCCTTTTGTACGACTGTCCAGGAGAACAGAAAGCCAGTCTTGATATATGGAAGAATGGAGACTGTAAATACAATACATGCAAAAAATTATTACAATTATTAACAATACTTGTATCAAGCAATAATTATGTAAGTGATGAACTTACAGATTTATGTTCTGACCGCATATGTGCTGTACAAACGTCTTGAAATCTAAGAGCTCTCGATGGGAATCATCTACATAGTCTTCACTGATTATCATGAAAACATGATCCAGCCACTGTGGAATAATTCACAGGTTATATATAGGTATAACCATTACAGCAATGTGGATGTAGGTACATACAGCTTTTATGGATTTGTCAAAATACAAATACTACTACACTCACCGGCACGGAAACTTGGCCAAGCGCTTATCTCGCGATAACGTGAGCTTTAAGGGTTTTAAGGGTTATTTTTTATGCAGATAGGTCAAAAAATGTTTACTCTTCGTTCAAGAGGCTAAATCATTATGTTTGAGTCCACCTGTGATGTTACTTTTACGTTTTATTCGAATCGTGTCATTTGAGAGACTAAGTTGACGCTTGAAAATTGTGTGTTGTAAATGTTTTCTGTTAGTTTATTCAATTATTGTGATTCCTTACTTTTCATTCCATTAATAAAGGTGCTTAAAAAACAATAATAATGCCATTGACACCAGCACACACAGCACAGGTGTGCACAGGTTGCACAGGCGGTGGCATTAATCGACCAAGGGCTGACGCAGCGTGAAGTGGCTTTTGCTCTTGACGTACCTCGTTTATCAATTTAGTATGCTCTGAAACGGTACCCAAAGACAGGCCACTACCAGATGCACATGGGAATGAAGTCGAGCTACTCGGTGCTGTCCGAGAAGTTGCAGACCACGTACTGGTCTACGGGCTATTAAATTAACTTCCTCCATTTGTCTTCTAACCGTACGCTCACTAACATGTACGCCACTCGTGATTTGGAGCCGATGGCGTATCTCAAGAGCAGTGGGTAGCGATTTTTCAAAATTAATAGGACAATAAAGCGGTCATCCCGGGCCCATTTACATCTGGTACCTCCACTGCCTGGTCTGCGGGGGTAATGGCCTGTCTCTGGGTATCGTTTCAGAGCATACTGCATTGATGAAAGAAGTACGTCAAAAGCAATAGCCACTTTACGCTGCGTCAGCCCTTGGTCGATTAATGCCACCGCCTGTGCAACCTGTGCAGGCCTGTGCTGGTGTTAATGGCATTATTATTGTTTTTAGCACCTTTATTAATGGAATGAAAAGTAAGGAATCACAATAATTGAATAACCTAACAGAAAATATTTACAACACATAATTTTCAAGCTTAAACTTAGTCGCTTAACTTGAACGAAGTAAACCATTTTTGACCTATCTGCATAAGAAACAACACTTAAAAACCCTTAATGCTCACGTTATCGCGAGATAAGTGCTTGGCCAAGTTTCCGTGCCGGTGAGTGTATTAAACATCAATTTACCTCATCAAAAACGATTGTAGTCTTATCTTTGCACTGTATAGAAGAGTATGTATTGCCAAATTGTGCAGCCATCACACGTTGGGACGTAATTATCGGAGCCAGAAGTTGTGATACTCTGTTATTCTCTGTTACATCAGTTTGATTCTCCTAAAAGAAAAAATACAAACATGGGTAGCAGGGTAGGTATTAGATAGATACAATATTCTTTATTGTACACCAAAGGAGAAAATAAAATAAACATTTCAGACGTAACACGAGTAAAATTGGCGGTCTTATCGCTAAATGCAATTTCTTACAGACAACCATTGTATGGACAAGAGTCGTGTAAAAATGGATAACGGGCGGTTGAGGGTGTACTTGCATACTAAATATAAAATAAAATATGTAATACATAACTATTTACATATATTATGGTATTGATGGGTTCATATTGGCTCACCTAAAGTTTTTTACCCGAAATTGTTCTTCCTAATAATTTGTAATCCGAATGATCACTCTTCCTAAAATTTTTCATCCTAAAGTTTTCATTCATATTATTTGTAGTGCTACCGGCGATGTTCATAACACTCATGTTTCCGAAAATTGTAATTAATAATATCATTCATGTAAATATATTTAAACCTACTGTTTTTTATCATAACGCTTTTATCCTTAAACATATCCTTTTATTTTTGGTTATTGTTGTTACATACTTATTACTATAACTACCTAGTTATACCTGAGATAATAATGTCTATAAAAATAAAGGTCGTTTCACAGAGTTTTGTCTTAAATGAATGAAATTCATAAAACAAGACTCATTTAAGGTTATGTTTATGGCCTGGGAGTTTATACCGCAGTTTTAACCGTACCTAAACCAATACTATAGGACCGATTCGGTTCTGGCATTTCGCCGGCCGGGGCCGCGGCACGCTCGCTTCGCTCGCTCGGCTCGTGCGATGTGGTTAGTCCTGTGTCGATCGTGATTGAACGAATCAAAATGAACGAATCGCGCTCTCTGCGTGACCGACCGGGTCGTCAATCTCTAAAGACCCGGGTCATTCGTGATTGACGCGCGATCCGCGGCACATGCGCGTGTGCGTACGATAGACCAATACGGAATGACCGGCGACCGGCGTGCGACCCGCGATTGATACAACCATAGGTACCCAACCAACACTCAGGACCGACTTTCGGCTTCGTCTCGTTTCTGGAATGTATATAATACTGATTATTATGGATAAAAAGAAATCTAAACAAAAAAGATATGACTTTGAATAATAGTGTAAATTTGAACCACCCACCTTGGACAGGTTAGGCTAGAATGGTAATAACAATTACTTTAGACAGCTGGAGGTGGTAACTACCTCCATGGCTATGGCTCTTTTGGCCCTAGTGTAAATACGCCACTGTAAAGGTCGGATGAGTATCCCAACCGGTATACTTATAAACCGGTCATGCTAGCTGTAAGTAAAGCTAGCATTGTTGTCAATTTTGTAAGATCGGTTTGAGCAACAAAATCGTTTTTGTAGCAACTAGTGAATATTTTTCTATTTTGACAATTTGTCACTGTCAGTGTTATGTAACTTGTGGGGGACAAGTTTATTCCGTCCTACACACAACATTAAAAAGGTTTTTTTATCTTACTATAACTTTTATCTAGGCGGGCATTCAACTACCAGGGGGGGGCAGCTGCCAACCCAAAAATGTGATTTTTAGAATTCTTGTCTGTTTGTCTGTTTGTTAGGGGTTGGCGCTAAACCTACTGAATAGATTTGAATTTTGTATTAACTGTTGTAAAGCATAATTTCCAACTTAAAAACTGATGTAAAGCTTTTTTCAATTATTAGTATAGATCCTTAGATAGAGCTTGACCTCTATGTTGTATGCAAGCCCATAGAAAGAAGAGATCATCATTGCTGGTTTTTTATTTTTAATTTTCTATTTAAAAGTCCATCGTTCAACTAAAAAAATGAGGTATATCTCATTCCACTCGGTTGCGTAGATGCTGAGATAGAACTTGACCTCTCTGTAGTATGTATTCCTATTGATATAAGGGATCATTATTGTTGGCTCTTTAATGAAGTTGTCATATGCGCAGAATTGTGATTGTTGGTTAGTTATAAACGTTTTAAGTGGTATAGACTTAAATTAAACAATAGTTGTAAAGTTTGGTTAGAATTACGAGTCATTACGACTAACTGAACCTTCCGTTTTCTTTTGGACATGTTTTCACAAACAGCATTACCTCATAGAGTACCTCAGTACCAAGACTAATTGTCGACCGGAATCGAACAAACAATATTCATTGAGCTTAGCGCCGTTATAACTTAGTCACGAGGCCCTTTTTACAAACCTCTAAAACACTACTTCAAAATACAAGTTTTTTATGAATGGGTTCATTTTCTAATCCTAATTTTGTTCCTACATCCACGTAAGCGAAGCCGCGGGCAAAAGCTAGTATATTATAAAGCTAAAGAGTTTATTTGGTTGAACGCGCTAATCTCAGGAACGAAAGTAGAAGTAGTAGTAAAGTAGTCCGAAATGAAAAAATATTTCAGTGTTAGTTAGCCCTTTTAATGAGGAAGGCTATATATTATTACGTTACGACTAATAGGAGCGGGGGGGGGGGGGTATCAATTAAAAATGTTGAAAAAACGGGAGGGAAATTCAATTTGTACGGGAACGAAGTCGCGGGCAGCAGCTAGTATTGTATATAGAAATATTACCAAAAAAATAAGTAGGTATAACTGATATTTTTAAGCTATGCCTTTGCCCGCGACCTTCTTCGTTCCCGTAGAAGTTTTCCCCTAGATTTTGTTACATTTTTAATTGATACTCCGCTGCTATTGGTCGTAGTGTGATGATATACTATAGCCTATTAATGATCATCAGTCATCTTTTACTTTTCCTAGCTCACGACCTCTGAGAAGAGGCCTATTGCCATAATGTAACAACGGATTTATTACACTGTGCTATTGCCTTCCTTGTCAAACAGGCAATCTATAGTGCGCGCGGAACTAGTTGGTCGCGCCTTAGGTAGGGACAGGGGTGAGGCGGTGAGTTACTGAAAAAAAAAACAAGCGCCCACGCCCCACCGTCCCACCGCGCGCAGGCGACGCCGACCCTCCGTCCCACCGCTCACATCATAGGCTCACATACCTAAGGCGCGACCAACTAGTTCCGCGCAGACCCAGTAGTTCCTGAGATTAGCGTGTTCAACCAAACAAACAAATAAACTGTTCAGCTTTATAATATTAGTAATCAGTACAGATTATAGTCAGTGCTTGCTTCAAATTCAAATTTATTTATTTGAACTTGAATTGAAATGAATCTCCAATAATACATACTTGCTCTCATACAAAACATATAGCAGCCTTTTTGGCACCACCCTTAATTAATTTTGGAAACTACAAGCCCATAACTATTTCAAACTAGCTTTTCGACAGCGGCTTCGCTGGTTTTATAAATTTTTCCCCTGTTTTTTCAATATTTTTCATTACTCCGCTCCTATTACTCGTAGCGTGATGGTATATAGCCTGTAGCCTTCCCCAATAAATGGGCTATCTAACATTGAACGAATTTTTCAAATCGATCCTGTAGTTTCGGAGCCTATTCAATACAAACAAACAATCAAATCTTTCCTCTTTATAATATTTGTAAAATATGTTGATAACCAGTATTGTGTGGGTCCGCTGAACAAATATCTCCAAACATGTGCTCATAGGCTAATATTCAGAGACAATGCTAAGCGTAGAGCAATGCTTCCGTATGTCAAATTGATATACGGAAGCCTTAGTTTATGCTTAGCATAGTCTCTGAATATTAGCCATAATGTAAATATATATCTACCTGTTATTTTTTGCATTTTAGTTCCTAGGCACTTTTTGGAGGCTGTTTGTTTTTCTTTTAAAAATAATTTATTTCAAAAGTATTAGTGGAATATAGATGTATTTTTTTTATACCTATTACAAAAACATCATCTATGTTAACAAGTTTTTAAATTTTCATCGATATTTTTCAAAACCATTTAACGGACTTAGATAAATGTATACAGGAAACACCAGGTTACAAATATAAAAAGAATCATCAAAATCGGTTCACCCAGAGAAAAGCTTTTTAATAAACATAAAAAAATTCAGTTGAATTGAGAACCTCCTCCTTTTCTTGAAGTTACATACATGCATACATAGCTTCACACCTGTTTCCCATAGGGGTAGGCAGTTTTTTCTTAAAGTTGGTTGAAAAATATAACTACCTACATTTATTTTGATAAAAGAAGTATTGTATTGATAAGGTTGCCATATCAAAAAATCGCCTCAAACGCTTGTAAAAATGTCAAAAGAAAACATTGTTGTTCAATCAAAGGGCCATTAAATCGGTCAAAATTATACTCACTTGAACACTAATCGTCTTCAGACGGTCGATAAAAGCCGAATCCCATTTTCCATACACTAAATCATTAACACTATCAAATACCAAAGCAGCTTTCATCGCTGTTAACAAAAATTGGCACCAGATGTGATTAAATTTTATCAAAAATGTCACTTGAACACTGCAGTATATATTAAACCCGCCGCGTCGCTCAATGCTTTACGTATAGGTATAATTACACTACATATAGGTCTACTTGACCCAGTGCGGGTGGATGTTATTTAATTATGTATCCTTTTAATAGCATGGATTACTTGTTTAACATATTTAGAACATGTACAACATTGTAACATTTGAGAACGGAGCGGAGATATGATTATTTTCATACATACATACATTATTTTGATTGATTATTCTGTCAATTTTGTTGACAAATGACATGACAACGATGACAACTGACAGGAAATAAGAAGACAGGGTTGGATTTGTGCACGTTCAAAAAAAGGGTAGTATTTGTCCAAAAATGATAATATAAATATTATTTTGAATTAAAAATAATTAAATCCAATCCAATACCAGTTTATGCAAAATTTAATTACCGCTTCTGCGCTACCGCCTATGGATCGTGCTGCCAGTTTTTGTTATATCTTTACTCTTAGTAAAGTTTATTTATTTAATATAACACTATGAAAATCACAAATAAACTGCCTTACTGAATACATATATTATTATTCGGGTGCGCCAAAGTTCACCTAAAATTTCAACTCCAATAATTAAAAATCCGAAAATGTTCTTCCTAACATTTTTCATCCTAACAATCACAATTCCTAATTACTTTGTCTCTAATGTTAATAATTCCGAAGCATTCAACTTCATTATGTCAGTAGCAATAATGGTATGGTATGGTATGGTATAGCGGGCTGTTTTCCGCAACTCCACGTCAATGCGCGTATTTAGTAGCAATAAACATCTATTATACCTTTATTTGTTTTCCTATATTTTCTCAACATAACCATCGTTCATACTATTATTCAAAGTCATATCTTTTTTGTTTAGATTTCTTTTGTATTCATAATAATCAATATTATTTACATTAATTTTGCGTAACTTTGTTTTCACATAACTTGTAGGTATAGAATAATAGTACCAAAACCAGAGTCCTGCTCCAATCATTCAGGCAAGTTCCAGAAACGAATCGGTCCTATTCCTAATTATTGGTTTAGGTTAGGTTAGAACTGTGACCCCAACGCACGAGCCGAGCGAGCGTAGCGAGCGTGCCGCGGCAGCGGCCGGCGAAGTGCCAGAACCTAATTGGTCCTTTAGTTATTGGGACACAACTCAATACGTTAAGAAAAGCATACCCCCAATAATAATCATTAAAACTATAAATATCATCTTCTACCCACATATATTTTCTAAGGATAAAAGCGTTACGATAAAAAACAGTAGGAGTTTAAATATATTTACATTAATGATGTTATTAATTAAAATTTTCGGAAACATCAGTGTTATGAGCATCGGCGGTAGCACTACAAATAGTATAAATGAAAACTATAGGATGAAAATTTTTAGGAAGAATGATCATTCGGGTTAGAAATAGTTAGGAAGAACAATTTCGGGTATTATGGACCCATATTATTCACATATACATATACATACATATACACACATATTATTCAACCCGTAAATTAGGTTATCGAAAAAAACTCGAACCATTCAATGAATATAACGGTAACACCGTGATCGGCAATGGGTTTAGTAGTGTTGTGTTTGGCAAATGTTTTGTTCCAAATATCGATTAATATTTTTTATTTTTCTAGCCAATCATTTATAAGAAGTGCTCGTCTCTTATTTAAAGAACTTGCCAAAAGACTTATCGACTCTACTCGTGACCAGAGGGCTGGATTATTTTTGGGCCAGAGAATCAGCATTGCCATTCAACGTGGCAATGCAGCCAGTCTTCTAGGCACGTTACCAGATAACAGCGATGAGGAGTACTTTGACGCCTAGGTGCGGAAATTTGTTTTTTTATTTTATTTTTTTATATTGAATTTGTACATGTAAATATATATATAAAGTAAATGATAAATAAACTATAATTTCATAAAAAAAAGACTCGCTTAGGGAGGTTATTAGTGCCCTCATATTTCCGTATTTGTTATTTCTTTAATATCACTATTTCGTGATCTCTAATGCATTTTAGTGATCTAATAAACAAATTTTGCATTATATTTTCTGCAAATCTAACACATTTACGTAACAATTATTAAGAAATGATGATAGGAAACAAATAAATTTTTATGATTTAAAACGACAGCCTACGACTTGTGCTATCGTTTTTATTTATTACAATCTAATATTTTTTTTCCGATTTTTACGGCTGGGTTAAAGTTTGCTCGTGCCAACTGCCACCCGGACAATAAGTTTGGCGTGAACTGTAACAATCTTCCATCCCTTAGGGATGTGACATACAACCAACCACCACAAAAAAAACTTTATTAATTAATCGATTATTTTTGTTTGTTATAAATTCGATTACTGAATAATCGATTTTAGTAATAAAAATAATCGTTTTTTAAATAATAGTTTTTTTTCCTAATTATGTTGTGACATAATCATGATTTTACTAATAAACATTTAAAAGTAATGCCAGTAATAAACAACCAGAGTAATGTTATAGTAGTAACATTAATTGTAATTAATATTTATAATGTATCCAGGGCCGTAAAATAAATAATAATAAAAAAATATATTTATAAATTAAAACATATAAATTATAATTACAGATTCATATTTTTACGTAAAATGGAAACTTTTAAAGTTGATGAAGAAAACGGATTCTATATGTTATTCAAGTCGGTAAAACAGTCCTTGCCATAAAACAGTTCAGTAACACTGAACAGTTCAGTAACACTGAACAGTTCAGTAACACTGAACAGTTCAGTAACATTGTCTTTTTATTGAAATATGAGAGTTAATATTCTCAAATAATCCATATTAAAACGATATTCGATTTAAAAATTAAATAAAATGTTAGTAATGCTTTTTGACAATAGTGTGATAATTTATACGTTCTATTAAAAAAACGTAATTTTTTTATTGATTACTCCATTTTTTTGTAATTTTTTAAGCATTTTTCATGCTAAAATTAGGCTGGCAAGTAGGATTCGAACCTGCGTCTTCTGGTTCGGTACACCAGACGCTTTGACCGTTAAGCTATCGCGGGCCCCGCTCGCAAGTCGAAATCTTCCTTCACATTCTAAACTTACGTCTTAAGGTGACGTAGCGACATCTATTGTGAAAATGCATCACAATTTTATCGATTTTTAAATCTATTTTTTCTCAAAATAAAAATCGATAAAAATTAGTTTTAAATCGATTATTTTTTACATCCCTACCATCGCTACTGACTTCTGACATTTGGTCTGATGACATCTGACTGATGAATTTTTAGTAAAATTAAAATTGTTTAAATAAATTTACAACTTCCAAGTTCGACGGCGGATCGCGATTACTGCTCCGCCGTCACAACTGGATATTGGCAGAATAGTCTATTATAATAGACTCAATTGCCAAGAAAAAAAATCGACGTACTAGGTACACTGCTGCTACTACTGCTACCACTACTCGACGCAGAAGTCTTTAGCAAGAGGTTCTCTTCAACTGGCTTTAATTTTCTCAAACAAAAGAATTTGAACAACCATGGGAAGTAAAAGACAAGCTATAGTAAGTGAATGTTAAGTATTTAAAAGCATGTAAGTCTCCTTAGGTCTTTAAAGTAGGCGACCAACTCAAAATTGGTGCCTCTTACCATTCGGTGATCGCTGCCGGTTTTCACATTGTGGATCACAGAGACATCATTGAATATTTGTCTTTTATTGGTTATAATGAAGTATATCTCATTCTTCGTAGAACCATCGGGGCTCATCCAGGTCCACTTCCTGTGAAGCAGCTTCTGGAAAAAGGAGTTCATCATGAAGAGTCCCTCCTTTTCCAGAAAATCGGCCAGGTTCTGCTCCCTGGGTTTCCATTGCCCATAACCAAATTGCCCCACCTCTCAGCTCACCATCGCATTGTGTAGACGTGTACCCAGCTTTGCGTTGAAGTCCCCCATAACAACAGTGAAGTGTGTTTTGGTGATATGTATGGCCCTACTAATGTCCTCATACATACTCTCTACTTCATCATCTGGGTGTGTCGAGGTCGGTAGGTATACCTGTATAACCTTCAAGGAATACCTCTTAGATATTCTGAGTATAAGCTATGCAACCCTGCTCGACACACTTCTGAAGGTAATGATGTTGTTGATGAGGGACTTGTGGACGAGGAACCCGACACCATCTTGAGACTAATGCTCGCCCTCCCGGTAGTAGAAAAGATTGCCAGATCTCAGGGTCATCGTGGCCTCGCCCTCTCTTTGGCCTTCTGATAGACCCATGACATCAAAGTGCATCTTTTCTATTTCTTCTTCCAGCTCAATAATCTTTCTGTCTGCCCTCAGTGTGCGTACGTTGTAGGTTACCAGGGCCAATAGTCATTTGGGTTGGTAGTTAGATCTCTGCCGGAGATTCTTAGCTAGCTACCATGGCCGCTAACAGAACCTGGAACAGCGAGGCCGCCGGAGACTGGGGGCTGGTTATTTGTTTGTATCGTCATTTGAGGGGTAATTGCCAGTACTCACCACGCTTGGCAGGCGGGTTGGGGAGCGCAGTAGGGTGTTGTTCCACAGAAAGGATGCTGCTGCCCATCCTTCTGGTCCACGATTCGACATTCAGTTCATGCCCCGATAAAAAGATTAGCCAGTCAGCATGTTGATAGCGTGGCTGACTGCCCAGGATGCGCCGGACGATCAATTATGTATCGTCACACGTGGAGGCTCTTTTTACGCACCCCACGCATTTGGAAATCTGTAATTATAATATACTAGTTGTTCCTTGCAGTGTTACTCGCGTTCATCAGATTTTTTGTCAAAAGGAATAATTTCAAGGTTTTCCAAAATTTTTCATTAATCCGCTCCTATCAGTTGTAGCGTGATGGCATATAGCCTTCTTCAATCAATAGGCTATCTAACACTAAAAGATTTTTTCAAATTGGTCCAGTAGTTTCGGAGCCTATTCAATACAAACAAACAATTAAATCTTTCCTCTTTATAATATTAGTATAGATGTTATTCTGAACAATATCATTACACAAAAAACATTTTAAAACCATATTAATAAATATTATTAAAAAACTTAACTTTTATTACACTTGAGAGATGTTAGTTTACGCACTAGATCCGATTTCCGTCATCCGATTTCTCTATACAAATAGTTACAACTACTCCGGACCGTATTTCATGGATTCGGATCAGATTCAGATCAGACGTAGTGCGAAGGTGCTCTAAAAATATTATTAAACCAAGTTTAATATACATAAATATTGGAATCATCAAAACCAAATTATAGTTATGTCCGTTGAATTACATCATATAATGCATTCACTTCAGAGATTGGATTGCATTGTTTATTAGTTTCAAGTGACGCTAATTAAGTATGTGAAAAAAATTGGAACAATTCACAAAATATCCCTTTGAAAAAATTCTCATTCCTCTGTTTGCAAAATCAATTATAAGTTTATAACCGAGAACGAGAACAAGTGTACCTACAACTGTTACTTAATTATAACAAAAAAAATGATTATATTAATCCGAGCAGCGAGTATAATTATCGTTCGTTTCTATTTTCATTTTATTTATTTATTTTATTTTAATACTTTATGCACATTATAAGAATGATGTACTCAAACAAATATTTAGCCAATATAATTACACAAAAACTTGACAAATTATATACTAAAACCTTCCTCGAGAACCACTCTAACCATTGGTGAAAACAGCATGAAAATTGATGTAGTAGTTTTTTATCATTTGATTAGTGTTAATCACGAACAGACAGACAGGCGCAGCGGAGGACTTTGTTTTATAATAATATGTAGTGATTTAGTGATAGTAATTAATAGTCTTTGTTTTTTTGTACATTTTTTTAAATTGTACATAAAAGACATAGGGTTATAAAATACCTTAGGTATTTTTGACCTTGTGAATCAGAATCAGAAAAAGATAAAATTGGTAAGAAATCCTATAGGACCTAAGAAAAAAAAATGTTTTCATTATTTTGTCATTATAATATCGTAAAATATTGTAAAACGATAGAGCCCCTAAAAAGTGAATTACCTTAAGGTTGAAACATTTTCGCACACTTACCTAAATAAAGACTGGCTATGATTCTACGGCCGACTATATATAGGGGCACTAACCTTAAGGTAATTCACTTTAGGCTCTCTATCTGTTTAGAATATTTGGAACTAGCTTTCGCCCGTGTGGTTTGAATATTTCTTATAACTTTCATCCCCTATTTCAACCCGTTACAACCCTTTCGTATTCAAAAGTAGCCTGTCTTTTCTCAGACTCTAGACTATCTGTGTAACAAATATCATTTAAATCGATCGGTTCAGTGGTTTTGGCGTGTAAGCGAGACAAACAGACAGACAGCGCATTATTATTATTTTCGCATTTATATTATTAGTAAGGAGTAAAGATTTAAAAAAAACGAAATAGTGAAATCCAATTTTTTCCTCACCAATGTGTTGTTTTCCTTATTCTGATTCATAAGGGTAAAAATAGCTAAGGTATTTTATATATTTTTATAACCCGGTATATTAATAAATAATAAATATCCTGGGACATTTTACACAGCACCATCTGGTCCCAAACCAAGCAGAGCTTGTACTATGGGTACTAGACAATGGATATAATACTTATATACTTTTTTTTTTGTAAATATAAACTTATACTACACCCAAATTATTGAATATGCATACAGTACCCGTAACCCACGCGGCTCGCGCTGCGGTTAGTGCCGCCGCCTGCCCTCGCCGCGCGCTCGCTCGGGGGCTCGCTTGCCGCCACGAAAGCGCCCGAGCGCTCTATCTCGTGGCTCGAAATCCGTAGGAATTATTTCCTGTACTCGTAGGAAGTGGTACGGATGTTGGCCTTCTTTACGTAGGTCTCTCCAGGTGGATACGTGACTTATTCCTAAGTCGCGACCGGCGTCACGTGTGGATTTTTATTCAAATAATCCAACACCCGTTCTTCCATGTCCTCGGAGGACCGTGGTCTGCCGCGTGGTTTGCTGCGGAGGCATCAGTTTGATTAGGGCGAAACTGGCCATAATCGCTAGACGATATAACGCTGGTAAGCTTCCAGAATGGTTTCCGAAGCTGGCACTCGTCGTAGATCACCACACAAGTCTCGGTACCGGTTACGTGCGGCAGACAAACTCACCACTCGGCATATAACATACAATCATGTCCAAGCATTCACGATTTAGTGTACGTAAACGGCTTTCGTAAACTCACGACCGCGTGGCGTGTAATTGCGAAAAATTCGTAGAACTATTTTTATGGTAGTTTACGCACTAGATCCGATGTCCGTCTTCCGGTTTCTCTATACAAATAGTTCTACGACTACACCGGACCGTATTTTCACGGATTTGGATCGGACGTAGTGCGTAACCGCTCTAAGGGTGCAGGGAATAATTTGAATCTAGTACCTAGCAAAAATTTATCGCATTTTTTAACCTACACGATCAGTACCTTTCATTATAATGATGTTATAATTGGGTTGATTTCAGAACAAACTTAAGTCCTTATGTTCTTTAACATTTGGGGGATCAGTAGCATATCAGTTCATTTACTACAAAAAAGATTTTAATGGTTATTACACTAATGTATTACAACCAATAAGTCAATATCTGAGCCCTGAGTGGGCACACAACCTTGGAGTAGCAGCTATAAAATATGGTTTCTTCCCTGCTGAAAAAACTGATGATCCACATGTACTGGTTAGTCTAAAAAAGATATATAAATTTAAATGTTAGTGTAGTTTCTCGGATGTACAAATTTTCTTTGTTTACAGAAAACTAAATTCCTGAATTACAATTTAAATAATCCAATTGGAATTGCGGCTGGTTTCGATAAACATGGTGATGCTGTTCTAGGCTTAAGAAAATTAGGTTTCTCTATAGTGGAAATTGGCTCGGTCACACCCCAAGCACAAGCTGGAAACCCTAAACCAAGAGTCTTCCGTTTACCAGAAGACAAAGCAGTAATTAACCGATATGGTTTTAATAGTGAAGGCCATGAGGAAGTGTACAAAAAAATAGACATGATAGAAAAAACACTATTGGATAAAGGGTTATTGGGAATTAATTTAGGAAAAAATAAATTATCTGAGAATCCTATTGAGGATTATATATTAGGAATAAAGAAATTTTCAAATGTAGCTGACTATTTTGTTATAAACATCAGCAGGTATTTGTGCATAAATTAGTAGATATTTTACTTGTTTTGTAAAATTATAATTATTAATTAAGAAACTTTTCTTACTTTATTAATTGGATATTTTTTCAGTCCTAATACACCGGGATTAAGGTCATTACAGAAAAAAGAAGAACTCTATCAACTTCTTACAGAAATTAATAAAGCAAGAAATACCACGGAAATTAAGAAAAAGCCGCCATTGCTACTTAAACTTGCTCCAGATTTAAGTTATGATGAAATGAAAGAAGTTGTTTCTGTAATCTTGAGGAAGGAAAGCCAAGTTGATGGCCTGATCATCTCAAATACAACTATTGATAGACCTCAACTACAGAACACAAAGTTTCCTAATGAAGCAGGTGGTCTAAGTGGAAAACCATTAACTGATAAATCTACAGAAATGATAAAGCAAATGTATAAAATGACCAAAGGTTTGCAATTTGCTTTTTAATTAACCAATTTAAACAAATTCCTTCTACACAGCCTCTATTCTATTTTTCTTTATATTCGGGGATGCCACCGACCATTTTGTGATGAATCTTTCTATAGAACATTCTAATGTCAAGTGCTTAGATAGTCTAGTGTAGCTCCCTACTAGTGTATATTTAAACTATCAGAATCAGAAATCATTGATTTGCTTTTAATGTAGTTGTTGCTATTAAACATCCATTATAAAAATGTGTTTACAACAGACTGGTCAATAAACTAAAATTTACTCTGGGTAAAATCAAAGATGAAAACACAGCAATCTACCTAAAAATTCTACATGCCACACCTGCGACCGACTATTCAAAGCACCCGGTAATGATCTCTTAACTGAGAAAACTATGAAAGAATTACTTTAAGTCGGAGTATATTATAATGACATACCATCACGCCTGTATTCCCGGAAGGGGTAGGCAGAGGGGTAGTAATGTACGTTTCTATTGTATCTAACAATTTTCAGAACAACCCAGGTATATTCGAAATATTTACATAAAATAGATAATCCTTGCTTACTTTATACTTTTAATAATCACGTGGTTAATTTGGTATAAATGCGAAAGTAACTCTGCCTGTCTGTCGCGCTTTCACGCCAAAAATACTGAATCGATTTAAATGAAATTTGCCTGAGAATGGACATAGGCTACTTTTTAATGCAAGGGCTGTAAGGGGGCGTTCATAAAATACGTGAGATGTTTAAGAGGGGGAAGGGGGTCGAGTCAAATCTCATCTAATCTTACGTTGGAGAGAGGGGGGGTCTCGGCAAATATCACGCAATTTTTTTCTGAGTGAAACAAAAAAAAATACTATTTTGGTCCATTTAATCCAGATTGTACATGCTTAAGGTTTAACTTCGTATTACTAATTCGTTCGAAAGAAAATAATTTCATTCATACTTCGACGTTATACATCTACTGACTGTCAAACCACCATATTTGTTTTATACCAAATAGCTCAATTTAATCTGAATTTACGGTACAGTGTAGCCCGTCCTTTGTTTTCGCGCCACTGTCAGCCGAACGTTTATGTAAGAAACCCACATTTTGAAAAATCTTACGTTAGATTGGGGGATGGGGTAGGGTGTTGAATAAAATCTCACGACATCTCACCAGGGGCGGTGGGAGTTACAGAAAATTTAAAAAAACACCTCACGTAATTTATGGACGCCCCCTAAGGAGTTGAAATAGGGGATGAACGTTATTTTAGGATAAATTAAAGTTGAAGTTTTGACTTGGCTAAGTAGTTTTAATAGCCTAGTTAAAAACAGAAAATTGTGAATAAAATCATGAATGATTAGCCAAATATATTATTATGTATGTGAAAACTAGCCAAGTCAAATCTGGAGCTTCAATTTATCCTAAGTTTTATGCGTAAATCATTCGAGTAAAAATAAATGATCTACAGAACTTGGCACCCATGTAGATCTCAATTCTTTGGACGGCCAATTCAACTATCACGTATATTCTTAATATTAAACTTGGCTCTCATTTTCACATTTGTTTTTGATGTGATTTAGTTTATTCGAAAAGATTCGATACTATAATTTAAGAATAGTTGAGTAGGTATAAAAATATAAATCAATATTGTATTATCTTTCCAGTCCGATCCATATACAATTTCCTTATTGTTTGTTGAATACATAGCCAAACATTCGCTTCGTTTCTTGCGAATATTCGCGGATGCGAAAATATATCACTAATACACACACAATACGTCTATATGTTCAAGTCATGTAATAGGGGGGGCAAGACAATTACCATTAACCTGGCACAAATCCAAACAACGAACTGCTACTGAGAATTTCATAAAAACTTCTAGTAACAATTTGCTCTACCTGGGAATCGAACCCAGGACACTACTAGGCCAAATGGGTCCAAAATATTTATAAGTGTAGGTACTAATTAACTTAAACTAAAATAGCGGATGCGCAGTACTCGATTTCTAGTACATTTTGCACTGTGCAAACTTTCCCCCTTCGTTAAATTTGTTCTTAGTGTGGTTCTTCGGTTCAACTTACGCGCTGCGAATTATACCCTACATGTTCATCATAGTGGTTGAGCGATCAGATTCTGTACCTACGTATCGCGGATTAACGATTTTTTTATTATTGTGTTAAAATGTTCTAATATTTGTTACAGGTAAAGTTCCCATTGTAGGTGTAGGAGGAGTATTCACAGGTCAGGATGCTTATGATAAGATTTTGGCTGGTGCAAGTGCCGTACAAATATACACGGCTCTGATTTACCATGGCCCACCGGTTGTTACTAAAATTAAAACTGAATTAGCTGAACTCCTGCAACGAGATGGGTATAGCAGTGTTAATGAAGCAGTTGGTAAAGGCATTACATATTAAATTATTATTAATAATGTTAAAATACTACCTCAATGTTTCAAGTTTGTGTAGGTACAGTGGCACAAGTAATGTTATGTTCCCGTCTCCCTACGATAAAGAATGCTTTCAAACCGTTACCGTTACGTGCTAAAAAATCCTAGCCCATAATTTTTCGTATACATAACATATCCAGGGTATTTACTTAGCGCCGAGTATACATAATTACTGTGCTAAAATTTAATTCCATTCGTTGACAGTTTGTGGCACGATTATAAGACTTAAATATCAATCATTCACATACAAATTTGTAAATAGTAAAATTCCAGCTACTTAATATAGAATGGCTTAAACTAAAACTTAAACTAATATTAATACTTAAACCCAATGGCTACGTTCAAAGTTCTAATTATGCCTACACCGGGTCAGTTAAGTTTGTAGCACTGTAGCCTTTCTATACAAAACAGCTCGAAAGTCGGCAGTGATATAGAAGTTAGGGTGGTTCTTGCGTATTAAGCAGCATTCGTGCGAATATTGTTCAAAGAATATTTTTTGTTTTATAAATTTGTTTCCGTAAAAAATTAAACATAGCATTCTTCAGCACGTTGTTATTCACATACCTACACAAATTTCTAATGCAAGCTCAGAGCTATGGTTCCATGGTCGCCAAATTAATGTTGTGTTATTTTCTATTACTTAGATTTTAGGTAGGTATATATAAATGTCATACATCTAATGATCAGTCGTCGAGCACGAATGGTATTGTTAACGTTGTGTTATTAATTAATAAAAGAACGCAGACCCGTTAACCGTTGTTGTTTTTTTGTCGGCTAATCTGTCATTTATGTAGAGTTGTCAAAGTTGGGTGGGTAAAAATGGGAAGGAAAGGGTAGAAAAGGTAAATACCCAAAAATACCCCTTTTTTCCGGGTAGGTATTGATAAAAATACCGAGTAAAAATTAAGTTCGATAGTAATTTCATTTGATTGATTAAAAAATAACATGTTATAATAATAAACATGCCCATATTTTGCCAAATAAAATTAAACCATAATGACAATAAAAATAAAAATATATCGCGTAGAGCCAGCGCACATGGACTTTTTAACTAACTAATCAAAATGGCATATTATTATGTCATCACTGGTTAAGGCGGAAACCCACCGCAATGCACCCTGTCCACGGCCACGCGGCGCACGTTGGCTGCGTGGGTTCATTTGTTTGTCAACGTGGGTTCTACGTTGCCACACGATAAAGGGACGATTGATTTTTTGTACATTTACATTTCACATTAGTTTGTGGAACGATTGTAATGCAACTTGGTACACATATTATGTAGTTCTACTCTCTGTCGTTCTCTACAACATAATGGGCACCTAGAGTTGATCTGATGATGGAGACGGAAGTCAGACGGAAGGTAACCCTCAACGGTTTACAGAGCTACCTCGTGTTTGGGCTTGTTTAATTTCACTTCATAAGAAGTTTAGATCTGACTTAGTTAAAGTAAGGTAACTAATAACTTTTACTTTTTATTAGCGACACTACTGATTTTCGCGGAACATATGTCGCGTTTAGATTAATAATTGGGATATCCTAGATCCAAAAAAAATTGGACCATTGTAAATGGGCCACCTGTATTATTTGGGCTAAAATTATTCCGGTCAGGCATTGAATTAAGGAAAAAATAACTATAAATTTATATTTATTAAATAACTATAAATTTAGATTATAGGTAAGGTGGCATTGTACGACATCGATCAGTCGCTCGAGAAGCATTTTATTTATTTTATTTTTTATTTATTTCGGGAAAAACCAACAGTTACACACTTATATGCTTAAAAAATAAATTAAATATTATAAACATTAACTTATATGAAACCCACAGCGTTTTCCACGTATTTTACTTGTGATTATTATAAGCTAAGAACTGAGTTCGAAGGAGACAATACAAATTATATTTATTACATAATTATTGTTTTTTTTAAGTATCACATCTATATAAGCACGACTTTTGAATCAATCAAACAGGCCTCTACAGACCACGGCATTGAAGGCACTCTATGCAGATGGATAGAGTTAAATCTCAAAGGTAGAAAACTAAGGTCGTCACTGCTAGGGGACGAAATCCGTGTAACGACCACAAAAGGGTGTCCACAAGGTGGGGTACTGTCACCAACATTATGGTGCCTGGTAGTGGACTCCCTTCTGCACAAACTAAACTGAGGAGCATGTTTCTCTGTGGGATACGCAGACGACATAGTGGTAATGATAAATGGCAAATTTCCAGAAACTGTGTCCGGACTTTTGCAGCAGGCTTTGGCTGTGGTAGAGGACTGGTGCAGAGAAAACCACCTCTCCATCAACCCAAAGAAAACCACGGTTCTTCCTTTCACAAGAAATAAAAACTTGAGCAATCTGAAAAAGTTGCTACTATTTGGAGCAGAACTAGAATGGTCCACGAATGTCAAATACTTTGGCATGACTTTGGACAAGGAGCTCACATGAAATCTACACGCCAAAAATGTGTGATAAAGCAATGAGAGCTTTAAACATATGTAGGTCAGCATATGGAAAAGTTTGGGGCCTTAAACCCAAAATACTACTATACTATACTTTATCTACACTACTATGGTGCGCCCGATACTGTCCTATGGCAGCATCGTGTGGTGGCCGAGGACAAAACTGACAACATGTGTTGGAGAACTAGGCAAACTGCAAAGAATAACCACAACGGCAATCACAGGAGCGTTCAAAACTACGCCAAACAAGGCGCTCAACATGTCACTGAACTTGAACCCTCTTCACATCTTCATAAAAACAGAAGCAATGAAGGCCTTACACAGGCTAAAGGTATATGGCATAGCACCATGCCGATCACAAAGCACACAAGAATGGAGCTTGACATAGAACTCCTAAGGAAGATGAACATGACGATGAACTGACGCAATGACGTCAATAAAAATCTTCAAAAGAAATTTCAAATCGTATGTCCCAACAAGGGAAGAATGGAAACAAGGGCTATCGTCGAACACGGACAGCCTAATATGGTACACAGATGGCTCAAAAACAGAATCTGGTACTGGAGCAGGAGTTTACTAAAATTCTCAACAAATATGGAGCAGCTTAGGTAAATTTACCACGGTCTTTCAGGCTGAGATGTATGCCATCATCGCTTGTGTAGACGAAAACATAAAAAGGAATGTAGAAAATAAAAAGATCTACATTCTAAGTGATGGTCAGGCATCAATAAAGGCCCTAACTTCCTACAAAGTTAACTCCAGACTGGTCCTCAATGCCGTTAAGACGCTAAACAAGCTTAGTCGCAGGAACAATTTGCAGTTAGTATGGGTCCCGGGGCACCAAGGCATGGAAGGACGAGAAGGCTGACGAGTTAGCTAGAACAGGATCAGCAAATGCAATGATTGGACCAGAACCATGCATGGGGCTGCGAACATGCACCATTAAAAAGGCCTTACAGGACTGCCGATATGAAACGCATAGAGGAGTGGAACAACAGCCTAGGATTAGAACACTCACGACGTTTCCTCGGCTGTAGCACCACACGAGTCTCTAAATTCGTGCTGAGCAACAGAAGGGATAAAGCCCGAGCTGTCATTGGAGCCCCTTACAGGGCAATACACCACAAATGACATGCTCCATAAAATGAAGTTAGCTTTGAATAACGACTGCAGAACCTGTGGTGAATATTCAAGGAAACTATGCAGCACATCCTGTGCGATTGTGACGTCCTGGCGACGAAACGGATGAGTCTTCCCGGCAACGGGTACCCGAAGCCGGAAGATTTTAGGTTCCTTCCTCTCAGTGGGTTAGCCGCCTTCGTAAACCACGTCTTCAAAGAGTAAGGAATATACGGTAATGGGGACAACGCAAAAGATCCCATTGGGTCGAAGTGTTGCTGGTTGTACCAGCCCCCGTAGTAAGATAAGATATATAAGCATTTGCTTTCCAATAGATGCCAACGTCACCTTGAAGAATGTTCATAAATTTATAAGACCACGCGGGCAAAACCGCTGGCGGGAAGTTAGTACATAGATAAAAATAAAGGATTTACTATATGATTGTTTAATTAAAAAAATATTGCATTAAATAAAAATAACAAAATTTAAACTGAAATGATTTTCTGGGTATCATACTTTCATGGTAAGTAATTAAGTATACATCTTTACCATCTTTTTTTCAATTGTAAATCTGTTTGACCCATCATTCTTATTGGAAAAAAAATGTTTTGACAAACATAATTATAATTATAAATAAATAATTTTGATCAGTATTGTCAATTGAAGTAATAGAAATAAATTAAATCGAAAATTAGCCATTGCCAGCACTTATGTTCTTGACTTACATTTAGGTTAAAGTTTTTACAATTTTTAAAAATTATTTACATTAACATCTATGGATGCTCATCTTTTATTTCAACAGCACCTGAAAAATGCAGATTAATTAATTAAATCAATAAAAATCAAATTATATGGAGCTGTCCAGTGTCAATTATTTATTCTCTTGCTCAGATCAATGTCTTATTTGTCCTGCCTACCTTGTATTTTGCATTTAGGCAAGTTCATTTCAAGAATCTGCTTACACTGTTTCATATTTTCCACACTTATCAAATGAAACAAAACTAAAATTTCTAGTTTATCAAGAACTTTCAATTCTTTTAGTCCAGCATCAGTGACATTGTTACACTTTGACACTTGGATATGTTTAATAGTGTTACGGCCGTATGAGAGACCTTTCAGAGCTTTGTCATCAATGTAGTCACAGTTATGAAGAATAACCTTGCTCAACATTGTGCATCCAACTACAACAAAAAATCCAAATCTGTAGCAAATAAACATTTTGTAGGGAAATTATAGATTAAAACACTTAACAGCACTACATACTTAAATGTGGGAAACCATAGTGTGAAATTGATGAATCAGACCCATCAATTTCTATTAGTTTCGGAACAGGATGTTTTTCTGGTGGTAACAAGTTATAATCTGCTAATATTTTCCCATCAGCCCAAACTACCTTGCCGCCATTGCGCAGTACCCATTCAGCACATGTACGATCCGGTCCAAATTCTTTAAGGCGATCAATGTCGGGCTTATTAAACATCATATTTACGTATTCCCAAAAAGTTCGTACTTGATATTTGTTTGGAACAAATATTCTAGGAGCTACTGCACCTAGAACTTTCTGTGAACAAGACAAGAATCAAGATCAAGATTTAGTAAAAAGGTACACATAAACAAAATATTATAACCAACATACGGTTTGCAACATATTGAGCATTTTTATGATGATAATAGCTCCTAGCCGTACATCAAAAAAGCATATTATATTTGATTATAGGATGTCTATGTATAATCTATTTTCGTCGGGCAGATATAAACACGCCCACGGTTGTTATAATTTGTTTTGTTTCGATGTCGTTCAACAACTGATAAACTAGGTATCCAACTCGTTGGTCGTTCCTGGTGAATTCGTGTTTGCTTGTATCATGAATTCATGATGAAATCATCGTGATCGTGCGTTGACTTGCACAGTGGAATGGATTCAGACTTCAGAGATTCAGAGTACTACAGTTCAGATTTTCAGAACAACAACAACAAGTTCAGAAATCGAATCAGGATTTTCAGATTTCAGATTGAGAATTTGACAGTTGTCTTGTCAAGTGTGACATTTATTGATGACTCTCTTGCATGGAAGTAGTAAGTTTAGTATACAATAGGAATGTGCACTTCTGAAGAAAAACGGTCTAAGCGAGATAGGGTGGAGCCACTCATCTCGCTCTATTAGAATGACCATGATTTTTGTCGTCAAGAGAGACTATGTCAGTTTTATGTTATAAGACAGGATTTGTGAAATTAGTTTATTTTTCTTTCTACTAAAGAAAAATCTTTACGGTAAACATAGGAACTGTTGTTGTAATTGCATCTTGCCGTCTGTCGCATAAAAATTGGTAAAAGCGTTGAACTGTTGATCATGAGATAAATATATTTATGTGATAAGCACAAGTGGTTGTGTTGTTCTGGGAGTATCTTATAATAATAATATAAGCCTTTATTCAGACAACTATTACATTAATTTAACATTGACGACTCTGGTAAGTCGATGACACCGACAACTTGGTCTGTTTGCCCAGCTTTGGCAAAGGCCTCCTCCAATTCTTTCCACTCTCTCCGGTTTACCGCTTTTCTAGTCCATGTTTTCCCGGCTATTGCCTTTATTTCGTCTTTCCACCTTCGAAGCTGTCTACCTCGTTTCCTCTTTCTATTTCTAGGATACCAAAATACAATATTTTTGTTCCATTTTTCAGAGCCTCTAGTGCCATAATGTGACCTGTCTTTTCTGTGTTTTCTTATTCTAGTTGTGACGTTTTCTATTTTTGTCCGTTTCCTAATGGTTTTATTGTTGATTTTGTCCAATTTCTTTATATTCAACATGCTTCTCTCCATTGCTGTCTGGCATGTTTCTAGTTTCTTGATTGCGCTTTAGTAAGTGCCCAAGTTTGGGAGTTTCTTATGTATGTACCAAAAAATATGCATTATACCATGTCTAATGCGCTAAAGAGGGCACCACCGAAGTGAAGTGCGCGATGGCGCCCAGACGTCCACTGTCGTCTCAAAAAGTCAACTGGTCGTTCGTAATCATCAATAAATAATTATAGTCGACATAACTAATATTTTTGATTGTCGTCAAAACATACATGTCCTTTTAAAGTCTGACATAATTTGAAAACATTGTCACCCGGAAGGCCCCTCAACCCACCATTTGTGACGTAAATTTAAATTATATTATTGGTAGACTCTGTCCCGCGTACCGGGATTTTCAGTCTTAGATTTTGCAATAATTAACTTTAAACATAAATACTACCAACATTTTCAGCAAATGAATAATCATGATTATTTAAAGTATAAGTAGGTTGATAGTTTGGTTATTAAAATACATTGATAATAAAACAAAGGCATCTTATTAATAACAAAGCTCGTTTATTAGTGTTTATACGATTTCACTTAAATAATAAAAAAACAAAATAATTAAAAACAACAGTGAAATAGTTGAAATTTTGCGATACGTCCGGTCTCGTAGACATTTACGTTACCATTGGTGGGTTAAGTTTGTAACCTGTGAGTGGATTTGTTAGAGCCGGTATATGATTAATTTCCACATCCTTTTACGCAACACCTTTTCACTATTTTGTACATTCTTCACAAATAAAATAACAACAAAAAATCACGGAACGAAAATGACGCGATGTCATTGCCATTGTTTTGAAGTTGTCATATCAAAATTTCAAAACTAACCATAAACCTATAAAGTTCTATTATTTTTCGCAGTTTAAGTATCTAGGTCACTGGGTCTCAGACAATCTCTCGGATGTTGTCGACATTGAGAGGGAACGGAGGGCACTGGCTGTCCGAGGGAACATGTTGGCTCGCAGGTTTGCACGTTGTACCAGTGAGGTAAAAGTGACTCTTTTTAAAGCATATTGTCAGTCGCTTTATACGTGCAACCTGTGGGTCAACTACTCCCAGAGGGCACTCAGAGCACTCAGAGTGCAATACAATAATGTGTTTAGATTGCTGTTGGGTTTGCCAAGGTACTGTAGTGCTTCGACCATGTTTGCTCATGCGCATACTGATGGGTTTCATGCCATACTTAGGAAGAGAGTAGCATCATTAATGCACCGAATCCGAACAAGCAACAACAGTATTCTGAAGACACTGGCGGGCAAACTAGATAGTCCAATTTTGAAACACTGGATCTCACTCCATGTGTCCGTGTGAGGGCAGACTCAATTGTAATTAATTAATTTATTATCATCACTAATATAGTTTATAACAAAATGTACTAACAATCTATGGATCAATTTATATGAATTAAAATGTTTTTTTTTTTTTTTTTTTTTTTATAATTTACTCAAAAAAAATACTTTTGACTTTTCGTATCTTTATTTCATAAAAAGATATTTTACGCAGTAGTTTATCTAGCAATGTATAACTCTATAATATTTTTTGGATCAGATACCCTAGCCTCGTGCCAAATCTACTAGACGATCTGAAAATTCTTGTATGGCAATTTATTAAAACGAGACACAATGCCCTACCCATAGCTCGGTAGCTCGGTAGCTCAGTAGCTCTCTTTTACTCATATGCCAATCTATGTATTATATTATAATACATAGATTGGCATATGAGTAAAAGAGAGCTACTGAAGTTAATGGCACTTTGGTGTGTTAGAAAGAAAAAGAGAATGACGCTGTAAACGTGACATTACATGTATACAATATTGCGGTGAATAGGGGTTCCAGCAAATGTAAACCTGCGAAATTTTGGGATTATTTACGTGTAGTTAAGTGTGTATCCGTGTAATATTCATGTGATTACGATGGTAACTTGTGCAGAACCAGGTTGTAATTCTCAAAAGATGGAAAATCCACAGGATTACTAATTTAATCGGTATGTTTACTATTTGTTTACTATCATCATTTCTCAATAATTGTTTCGTAAATGTGTTAGATTTGGAGAAAATATAATGCTAAATTTGTTTATTAGATCACTAAAATGCATTACAGATCACGAAACAGTAATATTAAAGAAATAACAAATACGGAAATATGAGGGCATTTATAACCTCACTTTTAGTGATGGTGTTGATTTGTTTATATTGATGGTGTCGATTATCGACTTTGGTGGTCGGTGAACAACATGTCGGTATAATATAATATTATTTGTCGATTATCATAAAGGCCACTCAGAGTCTGAGGTGCATTTAGTGAAGGTAAACCAATTTACGTAAGCAATTTAGACCATAGTCGCAAATTCAGATTTCGCAAGTTTATGCACTGACAAAATCTCATAGTTAGGTAGATAGATACCTACTTTGAATTGAATTTATGAGATTAAGTCATTATTTGCAGTTTTCCCATAAATCCAGAAAATAGTGATTGCGCACATGGGCGTACCCAGCCCCCCCCCCCCCCTGGGTACGCCCATGTGCGCAGGGGGGGCAGCTGCCCCTGGAACTTGGATGCCCCGTAGATAAAAGTTATAGTAAGATAAAAAAACATTTTTCGTGCTGTGTGTAGGACGGAACAAACTTGCCCCCACAAGTTACAATAACACTGGCAGTGATAAATTGACAAATTATAAAAATATTCACTATTTGATGCTTTTTGTAGTTGCTACAAAAACGATTTTGTTGCTCAAACCGATCTTACAAAATTGACAACAAGCTATGCTAGCTAGACAATAAGCTATGCTAGCTAGACAATAAGCTATGCTAGCTTTACTTAAAGATAGCATAAAAATAGCTAAATACTATATAATCAGGGAAACAAATACACCAATATTCATTGCTGAAGACCTCATTAAAACGACAATTAAAAATATAACCAGTAAAATATAATTCAGTTGTTTGAGGTAGCAATTATTATTATGCAACATATCTTTCAAAGATCCGATGAGTTTCCAATCGCTATACTTATAAACCGGTTTAGCTAGCTTAACTTTCGATTTTTCTTTCTCGACGTGACAAACTGACAATATTGATGCCTGAAAGAGATTTTCTTACTCGACGTGATAATAGTGATGCCTAAAATCACCAAAAATATAAAATAACCAGAGATTGGATGAATATCTGACCGGTATTCTTATAAACCGATTATGCTGCGCAAATAATTTATATTGTTTATTTCTTTTGGGAAAATAAATAAACGTCGAGAGTGACGAGCTTATAAAAATACCGGTCAGAAACTCGTGCTATCCCGGGAAGATATCCTATTTTCAAGGCGTCATTAACCAAGTTGAGCAACACAATTATTATTATTGTATTTTTTTGATTCCCTAAAAATCGAGCGCTAAGCTAGCATGATCGGTTTATAAGGATACCGGTTCGGATACTCATCCAACCTTTACAGTGGCGTATTTACACTACGGCCAAAAGAGCCATAGCCCGGAGCGCCAGGCTCCAAGGGGCAGCGCTAGCCGCACGGAGGTAGTAAGAAACTAATTGTAATTACCCCCTGCACTAACGTCGCCTGTCCTAAGTGGGTTTCCTCAATTTACGAGCTCACTTTTACATGAGACAACTGGAGGTAGTAACAAAGTAATTGTAATTACCACTCTAACTAACCTAACCTGTCCAAGGTGGGTGGATCAAATTTTCGGGCTCGCTACGCTCGCTCCTACATCAGACACTTGGAAGTAGTAGACAAAATAATTGTAATTACTCTTCTAACCCAGCCTGTCCGAGGAGGGTGGCCTTAATTTTTGAGCTCGCTACGCTCGCTTTTATATAAGACACCTGGAAATAGTATACAAAATAATTGTAGTTACTCTTCTAACCAAGCCTGTCCGAGGTAGATGGCCAAATTTTCATTGCTACGTTAAGCATTTTTTTTTTCTAATTATAAATCCCGGATAAATCAAGCGTTGAGTTAGCATGACTGGCTTATAAGAATACCGGTCAGAAATTCATCTGATTTACGGTTCTGAGTTTTGTTGATGGCTTTTTTTTATACCCGTAAGGTGGCAAACAAGCATACGGCCCGCCTGATGGTAAGCGGTTACCATAGCCTATGGACGCTTGCAACACCAGGGGTATCACTCGCGCGTTGCTGACTCGAAAAACCTCTTAGAGGTTTATGGAGGATTCACTGCGCCGACAGTTTGAGGGAATATTCCTCTTATTGCCAGCGCAGCGCATCCTTAGAAGGAGCTCTGGCTACCTACTCACTGTAGGAACACAACACATAATAAAGTGTGTTATTTGGCTGCAGTTATCTGTAAGGTGGAGGTACTTCCCCAGACTTTCCGGGCAACAATAATAAATTTCATCATCCGTCATCATCCGACGTCCGATTCTATTTTTTTATGCTGACTCTCCAGGCGTCAATAACCATTGCAGCGTAGAGAAAGAAAACTATTTTATTTGATTCCAGATAAATTTCGAGTAGCATGACCGGTTTATAAAAGGATACCGTATAAGCAGAAACTCTAAGAAAAGCTCCGATTCTATATTTTGTATTTGACTATCCATTCATAAATTTTTATGAATACCGGAACAATCCAGCATGACCGGTTTATAATGCATCAGAGTCATCAACAAAATGTAGAACCGGAGATCGGGTGAATTTCTGACCGATATCCCTATATGCCGGTCATGCTAGCCAATAATTAAGTAGATCTGCAAATAATTTATTATTTATTTATTTTGGTAAAATCGAGCGTTAGGCTAACATGATCGGCTATAAGCGCACCGGTTAAGATTCATCCGATTTCCAGTTCTAAAATTTGTTGCTGGCTCTAAGCTCGTTCCACGCGGGGTCATAATATATGCGTTGCTACCTATGTAGCAACAAATTAACAAAATAATTCGGTTTATCATATTATTTATGATAGTTTTCGATTTTTCGATGAGTTTGAGCAATTTTTTTTTATTCTGCTAAAATTCCACTGCCTCTTTTATGGAGATGAGTGATCCGTGGGGGGGGAGGGGGGGTTAAGAAATCCCTCAACTGCCCCCCGCTGGACCAAAAGCTGGGTACGCCCTGTACGCTGTTAACACTACCATGAGCACTGCTTATCAACAGGAGGTAAAACAAGGCGAAAACTATAAAGTGGTTCTGTTTTAACTATTTGTCGTAAGAAAATAAGAAATATACATTTTTATATTTACATAAATATATTGAAAAATGAATGTTTCAATATGTACAGCCAAGATTATAAAATTATTGATAGATATTTTACTGTACTCGAAAGTTACCTGTACATATTTTTTAGTAATAATTGTAATATGAATAGTAAATATTTTTGAAATCTGTGTTTTTTTTTAGGATTTTTCTGGCTTTCTCCAAGATTTCTGATTACATACTAGATACTTGACAGTTTTGTGTATTCTCATTTGACCAGTGGGATGCCACTGGTCTCCCCCATATTTTAGTCATTTAGTGGGACAAATAAGAAAAAATGTTGTGGAATTATTGCTATCCCCACACTTAAATAATATTGTATGCAGCAGTAAAACAGATATCGTCCACCGTTATCGATATCGATAATAATCCTATTAACTTCAGGCGCAGCACTTTTAACGCACACATGAATATGTCACACACACATAAACAATTGGTTTTCAGTCTCATTTTTTTACTAACATTGCCAATCTATGGAATTATATATCTATGGCACACACACATAGGCGTAAAGGCGTACGCGTATGCGGTATCCACTGGGGCTATGGAAGTATAAGTTTTGTAAGTATTACGCGTATTAACGAGCACGGAAACGCGCGTTTATGGTTTGTGTTAGTGGGTCACTTGGCACTCGGACTTGAAATACTTCTAAATACTCGAAACGCGTTCGTACGCAGACGCAATACTCGTGCGCCATACTTCTTCGTCGAAACCTAGTCTTGAAGCCTATAACAGTATGTACGTCACATCTCTAGCTGACACTCTGATAGACAGGGTTGGATTTCGTACTATAATTATAGTATTTGTACTATATTATCATGCTTCGTACTATATACTATCCATATCTAAGGATAGTACGAAAAATACTATAATTTCATTACTTTGCATTAATAACTAATATGAAAAACCATTTACTAGCAATCCAATAATTAAAAAACTACAAAATTAAAAATAAATCACATAACTTCACGTCTTCTCTCCTCAAGTGCCCTTCGAAACGAAAAGTCTTGTCTTTGTGAGAGAATATTCAGTAAATAAACCTCACTAAAATAAGACATGAACTGGCAACACAATTCAAAGGCGATAGCACAAAATTGTACTGATTTTATACATAATAAGGATCAAAAAATATTAAATAGGTAACTGATGAACTTGGAAGATAAATTTTGCATAAATTGGTATTGATTTTAATGACTTTTGATCCAAATTATAAAGTGTACTATAATTTTTGTACCAATACTATCTTTTTAAATTTTTTGTACTATCGTTTTGAACATGCCTAAATTCAACACTGTTGACAGCTGACAGACGGAAAAACTCAAGTCAATGCACTGAATCAATTTATATAGAAAAAAAAAAATAATGTTATTTCGCTTCGTTTATCGCAGCTGCATATCATTGTTGTTACGGTTCGAATAATCAGTCATTTGTCATCACCGAAATATAAGAATTGTTGTGTTTTATCCGTCATATGAAAAGATATAATAAAAAATGTCTGAATCCTACGGTATGTATATGAATACCTACTGTTTTATGAATAAAAATTCTTTGCAAGCAAGGTTGTGCGTAGTTAGTGCATCATTTTGCCTTATTTCAGAATATCTATTTAAATTTCTTGTCATTGGAAGTGCCGGTACTGGAAAATCAAGTCTTCTGAACAATTTTATTGGAAACAAATGTAAGTAATAAACGTGGAGTAATAAATAGCTAGAAAGTAGGCAAACACAAGTAGATGTTACGTTTATGTTGTAGAATATAATAGAATCTGAGAAATGGTTTACAATATTACTATGGTTATCAGTGGGGTAGCGTGCCTTGGCGGGGCCCTGTATAAAAATTTGTTTGGGGGCCCTTAAGAAGGGTAAAGATTTCTCTCAAAAGAAAAACAAAAATGTTTGCATAAAATTAAAAGAAATATTCCCCGTTGAAGTAAATGAGTTAAATGGGGAACTCCCACAGCCCGCCATAACCGATGTAGGGTTTTGTCAAATTTTGAACACAAATTATGTGGGAAAAAATAAATAGTTTTTTTTACTTTTGTCATTTCTGAAATAAGAACTTATATAACTTCATACTTAAATTGAATATTACTTTTATTGGTTTACTCGTTGGTGTTGCTATACCTGTTTACTGTTGTTGTACCTACTTATTGAAAATATAATAGAAACATCTTTCGCTAGAAAGAAATCACATTTTTGTTTACTACCATCATTTGGGCAATACTTTTTCAAAAAGTATTGCTCTAAAAAAATCATTTTAAAATCGGCGAAATACAAAATAATTTTTCGCCGATTTTAAGCGGCGCCGCTGCCGCTCCTTTGAATTGAGCCGATGCGCCGCGCGCGGCCTTTGACGGTGCGCATAAAATAGGGGAGGAGCACTCGTCCTGTTTAGGTACTAGGCCTTGCAAGTGAACTTTAAGCGTAACAGCTGACTGAGTACTCTTTTGAGGTTTATTTACATTGCTGGTTTGAGTGAAATAAATGAAATAGTGATTTTTTAATTATAAATCTAATTTGGGTAGATAGTAGTAATGTTTTGTTACACGTTCAAGTAAACAAAACTGCAGAAAATTGATGAAAAATGTTACGGAAAATTTCAACATAGGGTGGTCCAGAATCATGTACTGAACTCATGGTATTCGGATGTGTGTTGATGTCCCTTCCACCTTGTGTAAGAATCACCCAGCAAACACAGATAGTTAAGTTCATCATGTAAATGTTTGTGTCCTGTGGGAATCGAACCCACGACCTCTTGATCAGCAGTCCGGTACTCCGGTACTTTTTATAAGTATGTATTTACAAAAAAAAGTATATATAGTATATGTAAAGTATATAAGTATTATATCCATTTTCTAGTACCCATAGTACAAGCTCTGCTTAGTTTGAGACTAGATGGTGCTGTGTAAAATGTTCCAGGATATTTATTTATTTAAATGCAAGTGACTGCAAATGAGGAGGTTAATGAGCATAGATAATGTGAAAGTAGTGTAAGTCGCGTAGTCCAAGATTCCGTTCGTTCCTGTTCAGTCACACCATGTAAATAAAGCCTTAGATAAAAAAAAATGATCTGTCACTGTCTTCTCTAATGGGAGAATAGTATGAATAGGGCTATTATTCAGAGACGGCGGCGCTAATCGTAAACTTACGTTTTCGTATGTCAAATTGCAATACAAAAAGTTATCGAAATCGGCCTAAATGAGGTACCGCAGGTAGGTACACTTATTGGAAAAAATACTCTGTATCACGCTGGTTAAAACTGTAAACGTACTTTTTTTTAATGTTGACTGGGGGATGAGAAAAAAAAAATTTTTTAATTTGAGAAAAATCACTCCATTTTGGCACACTATTATCTGTTTCCTAATTGATTTCATAGTAAAAACTGTCAACTTGATAGCTGTCTGCTGTCAGTGTCAACGAGCGGAATGTTCTATTTTCTTCCCAGAAAAGTTAATAGATGGCGCGGAAACCAAATAAAATTATTGCTTTCTTATGTTTTCTATTTTTAATTCTTGATTAATTTTTGATAATGTTTGCTATTTATTTAGACTCCAGGGTAAGTGCATATTTGCATGTATGGACCGCACGCCACTGTGTGCGATCTACCAGCAGCTCTGATCTAGCAGCAGTTGATTGTATATGCTGTGCAGTGTCCTATGTATTTATATGGACTGATAGTCTGATAGTCGCAATCGACCGTTGGCCACCCCTGACATATACATATCTCAAACTAAAAATGTACCCTCTGCTACCTTAACTGTTATTTGGTCTACCTTTTTGTATAGCTAAAGAGACGTAGAATTTTTTAAAAGTACTTGCAGAATAAGTTCCATACATATTTTTTTTCAAAAAAGTGACAAATTTAACAACACTGAGTGAAAATTCTTTAATTCTAAACGTCGAGCAGTATTTTTAAGCTGTTGGTAGTAGGTTCAGTTTTTGTTAATTAGCATGCCTTCTTACTAGGTCCATAAAAAAACGGAAACTAATGCCGAAAAATCTATGAAAAAGGCAAAAAAATAAGGATTTTTTTAATAAAAATTCAAAGCTCAATATCGCCGTAATGGTTAAGTTTCGGCACCATATCCCAGAACCAAATCCATCAGAAATGTCCTGATTACTAACGTCCTTTAGTATTCAGTACGACTTTCCCAGTAGATGAAATATAAATATACATTTTACAGTTATAGTTTTTTTTATTTCAGTCAAAGAAGATAGATGTCACACAATTGGCGTAGAGTTCGGTTCTAAAATAGTAAACATAGGAGGAAAGTCAACTAAACTCCAAATATGGGATACGGCTGGTCAAGAAAGATTTCGTTCAGTCACTCGCTCTTATTATCGTGGTGCTGCAGGAGCACTGCTGGTGTATGACATCACATCTCGTGACTCATTCAATGCACTCTCCAATTGGCTAAGAGATGCTAGAACGCTAGCGAGCCCTAATATAGTAATTTTACTGGTGGGAAATAAAAAAGATATGGAAGAATCAAGAGAAGTTACATTTACAGAAGCCAGCCAGTTTGCTCAAGAAAATGGTAAGTATCTTGTAATATTTGGGACTTGGGAGTATAAACAAAGTTTACCAATTTTCACCAGTTGAAAAATTCTTTCAGTGTTAGATAGCCCATTTATCGGGGAAGGCTATAGGCCATATACCATCACGCTCCGATTAATAGGAGCGGAGTAGCAATGAAAAATGTTGCAAAAACGGAGGAAAAAAGTTATTAAGATCACGCGGGCGAAGCCGCTGGCGGGAAGCTAGTTTATTATAATATGCACTTTATTCAATATTGTCATAATTCGTACGACAAAAACATCCTACTAATATTATCAATTTAATGTGAAAGTTTGGATGTATGGATGTTTAATACTCTTTCACGCAAAAACTACTGAACGGATCTGGATGAAATTTGGCACAGAGATTATAGTATAGTCTGGAATAGCACATAGGCTCCACCCAGCACCCAGGCTTTTATCCCGGTAAAATGTATGCTTTCCGTGGGATAGCGGGCCAAGCCGCTGGCGGAAATCTAGTTTTAAATAATTATTTAAAAATAAACGAGTGTAAGTAACTACATCGTCTAGCTATACCTAATAAATGTTGAATTACTCTATAGCTGTGGGTTGACATTCGATGCACATTTGCACACATCGTTAGTCCAAACAGAACAGTATATGTAAACCATCCATACAGTCAACCCTGGGGGCAGCAGATTTTTTTTGGACCAGGGCCCAAACAATTTGGTCATACAGTAACGTTACGCCTAGACTGCATTGTCTGAATCGATGGCTAATAAGTTTAAGAAAATAAGTATAGAAAAGTAAACCGTCGTAACCGTTCGCAACTTAACAATCAATGTTCAGTTGCTACTTGATGGTAACCAGATATTTATACAAGTAATATTAATTAACCTTGTATGGTCTTTTTTTAAATTGTAATACTTCCTAATATATTGTCTTTCAGAATTGATGTTCCTGGAGACCAGTGCTAAAACTGGAGAAAATGTAGAAGAAGCATTCTTAAAATGTTCCAAAACAATTTTGGCTAAAATTGAAACAGGTGAATTAGATCCAGAAAGGATAGGTTCTGGCATCCAATATGGCACGGGCACGTCTAAAAGACTTAGCGCACCTAAGAAACCTACAAGAACTCCATCTGAATGTGCTTGTCATGTATAAAATAATTGTTGCCTCTTATTGGTGATGTTCTTGCAATTATTGCATGATTGGCAGGCATAAAATGGATTCTTGTTTTGTTCTTAAAACATTATTTTGTCACCGTCTCACTCTTTAAGGCTATTATTAAAGTAAGTATGTACTTATATAAGTATCAATAGTATATTTATGAAGAAAATTTAATTGTGTTGCATTATTGAAAACTGATGGATCTGATTATATTAAGATGATAATTATTATAAATCGATGTAGAGCTCATCAGTTATATTTATTTTAATGAGATTGAAAGACGTCCCAAATTTCCATTTGACCTGGTTCTCCAGGTTCATGTACGCTGCAGTAGTGTAGTTACACTAATTGAACAAAAGTCGTCAAATTCGATATGAATTGTAAATAATAAGTATTTATTAAATTTCCGTATGATACTTTATATTTCCGTATGATACTTACATGCAAAATCAGCAGAATTATAGTCATATAAACTCTGGAAAAACAGCTTAGTAATTAAGAATCACATAAATAATATGTTTAACTGGTTAAATACGATCAATAGATACAGAAAATTGTATTTATTTTTACATTTAGGGCGAGATTGATATTAATTTATTAAATAAATTAATCTACAAAATACAGCAGTCCGCCATGTTAAGTTAAACACCAATCAGAATGAATGACGTCACGACTATGTGGGCATTGTAGACGTCAGTTTATTTCGTATGAACTTGGATGATATGTGCACTTTTAATTGTTTTTACCTGCGTTTTTACGCGTATTTCGTGATTTCCATCGATCAGTTGCCTAATTTTGTGTTCTCAAAACATGGTGGACCAAGGATTTACAAAGGCAAATAGCTCTAATTTGTCTAGAGTGAATTTGTTGTTGTTGGGGGAGTTTTTGGCGGCAAACAAAGACTTTTTTTCAGCAGAATTTAGAAATGTCAAAACAACATTGTAAATATACAACAATCTAAAATATTTATAAACAATAACTCAAAAGTAGAAAACTCGTAAAATCTCTTTTAATAAAATAACTGATATATTAGTATTAATTAATATTAGAGGTTAGGTATGTTCTTAAAATAAAATATTGTTGTAACCTAAAGCGGCTTCCAGACGTTCAGTTTGAACTGAACAGTTCTAACTAATCAGTTAAATCGTACGTGTGTAGGCAAAACTGAGAACTGTTCAGTTAAACTGATAGTTAAATCGTACTCAATATCATACGATTTAACTTATTAGTTTAACTGATCAGTTAGAACTGTTTAGTTAAAACTAAACGTCTGGAAGCCGCTTTAGGTTGTAACAGATACATAGTAGGTAGTGACTTATTGATATCATTGTTTTAGATCAACAAAGTTATGTTCTGATTGTTATGATGAGTAATTCGTTATACAAAGTGGATTTTAAAGTAAAAACTTACGTCAAAATGATCTTCACAGAAATAAATAGAAGAATTTGGACATATAGCTGTTGGATCTCGCCGTGCAAGATTTAGTCACTTAATTCTATTTTTTTTGTTGCGTCGAACGTAAACAAATTGTTTGTTAGACGTTTTTATTGACGTATGAACGCACTGAGGGGTTGCACACCACTTATAAACTTTGTTATTCATATTTAACACACAAAATAACTGATTTGCTGCTTTCGCTCCCTAGGTAGTGTTTACGACTTGCGGTCTATTTACATTTAAGTGACGTCACAAACGACGCCATGACACCGGCGGCCGTTTTGGAGCAAATATTAAATTTAAAATTTTCATTGCATTTTTCGTGTAAATACTTTCTTTTCCTGTCGAAAAGATATATTTTTTCTGAAATATTAGATAATTTGGAATATCATAGGACAGTTTTTGAGAATCAGTCAACATGCCTATTATCGTAATGAATCATTCGCTAATAGAGACCCAGTATGTAATCTTAGTATACTGACAAATGCGGAAAATTATGCCTATATATTTATCATGAAAAAATATCATAGCGGGACTAAAATTGCGCTAAAATCGACTTTACTTATAAGTGGACGGGGTTCGCTACGTATTTCTTCCGCGACTGCCAAGTTTTGGTCCGCCATCATCGGCGAACCTGACAGGGATTCTCTTTATTACTTTACACTTCCTAAAATTCCTAAATACGCTAGGTAATTTAGTTATACAACTGAGGGTTTTTAATGCCTGCCATTATGACACAAATCAATTCGGCATTTGCAGGTATATTGACTGCATTACAATGCTGTCAATGTATATTATAGGAATTTCAATTGATTCAGGCGTCTTCGTAAAATGAACAAACTACCTGTATGATACTTTGTGGTACATGTACCTATATATATACAATGCGTACAAAGTACCTACATACGCTGCTACTGCTTACGCTCTGTAAGTATAAATAAGGGAATAGTGGAGTACCACCAATGTTCAAATACCTAATCAACATAATGCGACTAATTAAACGTTTCCTAATGGAAACTATGTCTGTAGGTAGTAGTGATGCGACCGTAGTCCAAATCTGTTACTCGAGTCATTCGAGTCCTTTCACAATTTCATTTTGAATTCTACTCGAGTTGACGAGTCACTCCAGTGGTTTTCGAGTTCATCAGGTTCATCATGAAGATATTTCTGAAGAAAACAACCCGACTGCGTTAAAAGTACTAACTGAAAATCTATAAAGAAGTTCTGTGATTTTGGAAAATGTATTGCAGCAAGCAGCGGCGGGACAAGCAAAGAAACAGTTTTGTTTATATTTCAGTCTTGCTATAATTTTTCAACCGACTTCAAAAAAAGAAGGAGGTTCTCAATTCGACTGTTTTTTTTATGTTTGTTAAGCAAAAAATAACATGTATATATTTACATTATGAACTAATTCGGCGGTGCCATACTACTAATTTAATTATGACTTTCGTTGATGTCTGTTTGGCACCGACTCCAAATTCGCCACTCGTGCCATCAAGGCGAATCCAATGAGGTATAATTTATCTAAATCGGTTGAGCTGTTGAGTAGTTACGAGCGGACATAGGAACGGACATACATACATAATACATACATACACGTCAAACACATAACCCTCCTTCCGCAGTCGGGTAAAAAAGGAGAGAAGGTATTGGGTTCACTCGTTCGTTGGGTTGTGAGTGTCTCTCTTATTTTCGGGCTCTATTAATGGTCAACTTTTTTTAAAGCCATAAAAATAATCAGTCAAATATCTGAATAATAAATTACGAGATATTCTCAGGCGCACAGCTGCAGGCGTACTGAGGCAATATCACCGGCGCCGGGTATGAAACCGGGCAGTGTGTGACGATATATAGCGCTAGTTCGTAAGCCACGCCTCTTTCTTATCGGCCAGAACGTTCTGATCGGCGACGTCGGCCGGTAGCTTGCTAACCGGGCGTTCTTGCCGGTTCTTACCGGGAGGTGTCTGACGCGTGGTACATTTTGTATTACATTCTTGCCTTCCGGTTTCATAGACAGACATTTCACATAGCTAAATTGACAGTTCTTCAGAGGACCATTCTGCTGCTGCTTTAGCTATTATGTTAGTTGCCAAGTGGCAAAAATAAACTGTCTGTTCCCCGCTCTCATATTTTTTTTTCCAAACCCGTGGAAATTTTCCAAAATCGTTTAATAATGCATACTTACGTCATTTAAGGACAATTATTGCCCGAAAATGTCATAAAATCAATCCGCTGAGTCTAAGCGGATAATTTTTTTTCTGAATCCCGTGGCATTTCCCCAAAATCTTTCCTTATTGCACACTAAGGGTCATAGGAACTTAGTATGATCGCAAAATATCGTTATAAATTATAGCCTATATTATACAAGGCGGAAGGCACATCGACGCACATCCCAATGTACATGATTCTGCGTTGAAATTTTCCGTAACCTTTTTCCTTAATTGTTCCAATTTTATTAGCAGTTTTTTTACTTGAACGTGTAAAAACACATTATTTCTATTTACCCAAATTAGATTTATAATTAAAAAATCATTATTTCATTTATTTCGGACCGCCGCGCATTATGATCACGTTTTTAGCAATACACTGCGCGCTCAAAAATATGTATATCTTTGTGTAGTAGGTATATTTTGGGGACGTCAGAGAAATATACTATTAGGTATAGCGACGTGTGTGGTCACCCGCATATTTGCATATCTGTCTTTATCCGAAAAGGGTATATAGCACAGTACCGAATAGGTAAAATAAAAAACATAAAAGCGAGACTGTTAATAAAGCACGATTTTTACACAAATATTACCAAAATTACCCAAAATCTAGCAATTTTCTTGAATGTGACAACACTATCACTTGCTGTGGTATACTTGGTACCTGTGACGATTGTCCCTGTAGCTATGACCTACGATTACGTGTCTTATAAAAAAATAGGTTCTTTTATTCTGAATATTTTATTTACTTGTAAACTGAAAAAGATTACATAAACATCTGCGAGTAATAATACCTAATAATAACTTCACGGGTCGGACAGGGTTTTTATTAAAACATGAATATTATAGTCATGTTTTATCATAAGTACATCACGATAACATCGTATTAAATCTTTCTATAATTTATAGCGCTATATACTATAGCTGAGTCTATGACGGGCTTTACAGATTTCAAACGATCTGTTTGAAACGATGTTACCGAACCAATCCTTTGTAGCTCTTCAAAATTATTCGAGTCAGTTATTTGGTACCGGAAACAGACAGTTACACATGTCTATTTCTGAGGTCTAGCGGCAGTAGATTAACTTACGTTCCCGAAAAATGACTAAATATTTCGTTGAAAGTTGCCTTTAGGTGTTTACCGGGGGGAAAAATCGAAAAAAGATTTTCCCGCTCAGTTTGATTTCATAATATTCGCTGCGCAGATATATATTTTTAAAATGTAGGTAGGTACCCACTTTAGGTATGCAAAATGCATTATTCTATTTTCATGCGAACAGAGCTCGGTCGCCCAGGTACCTACTTTATGTAAAATCGGTCATTAATTTTATATAATTTGATGGAGATATTAGCTTTTTATCGTCTCGGGGACAAACGGGAATCGAACCCACGACATTCTGAAGAACGGCAGTGGCGTAGTGTCCACCGTAACTGCCAGAGTTAGACCAAACGTGCCGTCAATTTTGCATTTGAAGATGAATTTAGTCATTCCTGTATCGATATCCCTTTATTACAAAGAGGCTAATCCTGTATTTTGGTCAAATATCTAGTCGATACCGATAATTTTACCGAAATGTCATATTATCTGCCAAACACATCGCGTTTTTCTTCTTAAAGTAACTATAGTCTGTTTTTTAATCTCAGAGACTAAAGTGACATTACGTGGGATACCAGTTTTTTGCATTTCTTAAATAGTTATGTGCCTCTATCGAAAATTATCGCTAATAAATTGAAGTGTCGGTTTTTTACATTAAGTTATCATGAAAAAAATAGGTCTTATTTAAAACGTAATAATCATGAGTCGGATTAGGTAGAGTTTTGAAGGACTAAATAACGACAGCGAAATTAACATAGTTTTCTAAAACTTTTTTACAGCGATTGATATAGTTTTCTAATACTTTTCTACCTCGTTGGAACATAAGACTAAATTTATTAAAGTCCTTTCTTAGTTTTTTTTTTGGTAGGTAATTTTACGTCATTTGGTACTTAAAACTCTACGACGACTTACCTTTCATAGACTTTATAGTGCATTCGGACAATTTTAATTAATTGGGGCTTTAATTATACGATTTAGAATAGACAATTTTTAAGCTAATCGTCTAAAAGTTACGATTCAACAAACCGGTATCGTAGGTACAACCCTATACAAAAAAGCTGATATCATTATTTGTAATTTTGACAGTTGCATGTGTCACTCTAGTCTTTGAGATTAAAAAACGGACTATATATGAGGGTCAGAATCAGAAATAAATGCCCATCTTGATCAGTTTAAACATATTTCAATGGCGGCATTCGGCGTTTTAGCTTCAAAACATCATATTTTGACGGCAGCATTCGGCGTTTTATCTTAGGATTAAACAGCATAGCTTAACAGCAATAACAGGATTCAAAAAATTGACAAACTTGTAGTTTTATACAAATTTATTTCTGAAATAACATTTATAGAAGCTCCTTTTCCTATAGAGCTTGTACATTGTACATAATGATCTCAATTAACTACTATAAAATAAAACTGATTCGAATGTCATTTAATTAATTCAACCAGTATCTAAAAAGCATGTAAGAATTTTGCAAAATTTATAATATTGAATAACTTTTGAAATATCATACTTAATTAAAAACAACAACAAAAATATTTCTAGATCTAAGTTAATGGGGCACGGAATACATTTTACGTTTTGGATTTTGATAATGCAACTAAACGTAAAATGCTATACGCAATTACGCACCAGTCGCCCCTTCTAATAAAATGCTACTAATGCTACTGTAATGTCTCATTTTACTAGAAGGTAGTGCGTATACCGTTAAGAAGATAATCGATTTCAGCAAAAGTATGGAATGTAATTTATACATTCCATACTTTTGCTGAAATCGATATCTTCTCAAATAATCATTATCAAATAAAAATTAAAAAAACACACATTAATGACCATCCAGATACATGTGGAATGTGGTATTTAGTTATGTGATGCAGATTTTTTTCCATATCGTAAAATATAAAACATCTAATTCAAGGGTTGATAAGAAATAACAGAAATGACACAAAAGGGTAACCTTTTCTTTTTTAGTGAATAATTTTTGAATAGGTAAGTACATATATATTATTTGTATTCAATAAAATTTCACATTTGAGCAAAACATTAAGTAAACTGTATTTTAATTACTTATCACATATATTTTTTTTATTAACACCCACAATCTTAGAGAAACCCATCTATTTTTTATTAGCGAGTATAAATCGTTGAACTAAATAAAAAGATAGATTTGTTTTTATGGTCTGAAATTGACAAGACCGAGTTGGTTAACTCTAATATCAGGTTCTGTTAGCAATAATAAACGTATATACATAATCTAACACTGTACACTTAATCCACCATCATTAGAATTAGGTACTTACAAATAAAACTAGAAGCGTACGTTGCAGAGTGCAGCACACTGACGTAACAACACAATAACATTATACATAAATTAAAATGCACCTATTTAATGAAATTAGGAACTAAAACTAGGTGTGATTTATACTGTAAAACCATGAGCCCGATAGTTATTGAAAAATAATATAGGTATATCAACAACATTATTATTTCTGTCTAACCTGTTGTAAATTGAAACGAACCAATTATTAACACACCATTATTAACTGCATATCAGTCAATATTTTTTGCAGAGAAAATATTTGTAGAAATTAATATAATTGAACTAGTCCTAGTTCTATCACAGAAAAATATCAAAACACTTGCAACTTCTTAAATAAAATTTATCCAATCCAGTTAAATTAAATCTGTATGAGAATGGTTTGAGAATGATAACACTAACATTCATTAATATAATAATCAAATTATAATGTGATGAACAACATTTTGTTGGAATAGTGGTCTATCATGTTGGTGTATTGTACTTCATGCATACCTACATAATTAACTATATTGAGATTCTCACCGAGAATGTAGGATTATACCTTTTTGCGGCTCAGCGCAGACTGGGGTAGTGGCGGCGACGTAACTAAATTGTAATTAAACTAGTTTGATTTTGAATCGTTGACAATGAGGGCTACCGTTTTTTGTCTCACCAGATAGTGCCACTGTTGAGTGAGGTTCTGTAGTGTGGCTTTCAAAAATTGTTAGTCTGCATTTAAGTAATTTAAAATACAATAAAACCGTAGCGGAAACATATCGGCCATGCCAGTGTTGCGCAGTTTCGTTTTCTTCGAAAAAAGGGTGACGTTCAATTTTGCACCCCTTTTTCTTGGCTGCGCTTTTAAATCACTAATATTCATTGATCTGTAACTCATATTTGCCATAATTAATTATTAGTTATTTATGAAAAATTTAGTTATTGCCAAATATTCATGACATTATTTTAGTTACAAATAAACGCTTAGTCAACCCACAAGCAATTATATTTCGGAGACCACTCTACACATTGCAAAACAATTTTCCATACTCGAGATTGGGACGAAGAATGGTATTACATCTTCGCCGCGATTGAATCTAGTTATCACAAAGTTGACTTTCAATTCTTATCGACCCGGTGTGCATCTGCGCTGTCCGACCCTTACTCGGCCGATAGCCGTTTTGATCTGAAGTAGGTAAAAAAAAAATCCTCTCGCCGGAACTCGCATTTTATTTCTTACGTGGTGTTGTTTAGTACTTACTATAATCCGAATATGTACATCTAAAATAAATTACTCGCCATGTAATATAGCCGAGAAAAAATATCCTCTAAATGAAAATTGCATCTAAAGAAGTATTCTGCATTTAGTGTTTAGTTACTCATTAGGTATAATATATCATTCTAATTTAATTTTCCAACAGTTGCTATTAGTATATAAAATTACATACCTACTTAACTGTATAACAGCTTTCTCTCCGATAATATACATTACTATAACTACTTATTGCTAAAATAACAAGTCACTGAAGATAATTGTGAGCCATGTTACGGTGTGCTGGCAAGGATATGCTGTTTAATACTGCGGTATAACGACTGACACTAAGATTAATTGTAATTTTGCAGACTAATTATGATTTGTATTTTTAAATCAGTCTTATTGTTAGTAAGAACAAAATATATACACTGTATGAAACATCGATAAAATAGAACATTATTTTAGTCTGCTCCTAGCACGACGACTTAAGTCATTATAAGTACAAATACGCATATAAGTAACATAAACAATGTTGTCTTAGTGTCCAACAGGCCACAATATTTAATATTTTAAATGATTTTGGATTCTTTATAAGTAGTGTTAGTGTTCTTTGTAAGTGCTTATATTCAATAATATTTCAACAGAGAGCGAAAGCATGAAAGCCGTCTGAACCTAGCACACGTAACATATCGCACTATAATAACGTGCTAAAACAGCTGCGAATAATTTTGGTGTTTTTTGTGAAACAAAATACAAGAATATAATTAAATGAAACAAATTTAAGTACTTTCTTCTTTTCTGAAGTCTGAAAAAAATCAGGTTAAAACGTTTTAGTGATTCGCACACATGAAATCATTGACTAAAGCTATATCAATAGGTGTAAATATTTTTAAAAATATATTGCCATTTTATAGTTAATCACTGCAGTGTCTGTTGTACGCTTATGCGGCTAACATGCGAAAGCTCTGGTTTGCGTTACCGCAGTTATTCGCGCGTCACCGCGTCGGAGAGATTGCTAGTTGAGGTGTGGCTTGTGCCTACGCCATCGTATTACTCTGACGGCACGCTACGGCAGCGACTAGAGCAGCACCGCGACCACTACCGTCCTCTGATAGCATTAGGTCGAACTGTAACAGAGTGAACATTTAATGATATTTTTTTTTGTGAAAAGCATTTGTTTTCTGTCTTCAAGTTTTGCGAAAACTTTATTATTCCTTATTTTTTATGATACACCTAATGCCATACATCTATTGAATTGTTTGTAACCAAGAACTAATCAAATGCTTAGATAAAATATATGGGTAAGTAATAATTTTAATTTAAATAAAAGAGAACACATTTTGTTGATAGGAATTTGAAGATTTTTGTTGCATTGTGGTGTTCATCAGTTCATTATATCAGCTAAAAAACCACTTGTAAACAAAGTTCCTTTCGTTCCGTGGGGGGAGGCCCTCCTGAGGAGGCCCGCCCGAGGAGGAACTCACCAGTGCCTTTGGAATTTATGGGGAAACGACGACGAGAACTCACGAATGCCACATCGTGAACGTCAGATACTCAACACGCGCGCTCGAATACCCGAGCCATTTGAACAAACCATAACGGAACAAAGGGTCGAGAGTATTCACCAAGCCGCACGCCTCCCGTTGCGCCTGATGAAACTCGGAACGTCACAGGCACCACCGTAACATCGAAACCAGAGATACTCGCTGAAGTCAAAAATCTCACTCGATGATTCACGGACTAGACCACCTCACAGACAAGTTTCCCGACATTTTCGTGGGTCAGATTGGAATAGCTTTCCGACAGCTTCATAATAACAACGCTCCGGGGGATGACGGGATAGCCTGCTCAAGGCAAGAGGAAGAGCTTGTTAAGCTCTTCAATTCCGTCATCCACGCTGGCATGACACCGGGGGCATGGTGTAGGAGCGTGGTTGTATTACTTTTTAAAAAGGGCCATAACACGCTTCTTAAAAACTCGCCCTATATCATTTCTGAGCCAAGCTTTTTTCGAAAGTGATCTCGAATCGTCTTGCCCAAAAGTTCGATGACTTCCAGCCACCGGAGCAAGCCGGGTTCCGGAAAGGCTACAGCACTGTAGATCACATATACACCCTCAGGTAAATTATTCAAAAGTCCAAGGAATATATATAATCAGCCTCTCTGCCAAGCGTATGTGGACTTCGAGAAACCCTTCGATACCGTCGAACCCTGGGGTGTTCTGGAGTCCATGCAGAGATGCCTTGTCGACTGCAGATACATTGAGGTGCTAAAATGTCTGTATAAGGACGCCATAATGACCGTCCAAGTACAAGAACAGAGTACAAAACCAATCCAATTGCGTCGAGGGGCAAGACAAGGAGACGTCATTTCCGAAACTATTTACGAATCCGTTGCAAGATCCGTTCTAAGACGCCTAACCGTCAGTCATACATCTCGCACCTCCTATTTGCGGATGACATCGTCATCATGGCAGAATCTCTGCAGGAGCTGGAGGTAATGCTGAACAGCCTTGGCGATTCTTCGGGTAGGTTTCGGGATGAACTTGGATAAAACCAGTCATGTACAATGATCATGTCACCACAAGACCTGTGTGTAATGGAGAGAGCAATACTCGGAGTTTTTTTGATGGATAGGATTCGAAACGAAGTTATTCGCCAATAAACAAAATTCCCCGACATTGCGCGAAGAATAAGCATGCTGATGTGGAAGTGGGCCGGCCATGTCTGCAAACTGACATACGATCGATGGAGCAGACAAATGTTAGAGTGGAAGTGTGGGGCATATAAATTATACTGGGTGACTTGCTTAAGTGGTATTTAGTATGACAAAATACCACAATTGAACTGTGATCACGTATAATAACAAATTTTTGACTTGAGCATAAATACACTGCATACTGCCTACCTCTATGGGAAACAGGCTAAAGCTGAAGCTGACAAATCAGTAGGGGAGTGGTATTTCGGTTTTATAATTTTATTATAATGTTAGATTAGATTCAGTTTTAGATATATTATATACAGGGTGTTTGGTAGAACGTTGAACATACGAAAATGGTGGTTAGTTGGGGTCATCTGCTACCCACTGGGCCCAATTTATTTAACCTTGGCCGCACTGTTTTTTTTTTACTTTTTTTTAATTTCACAGAAAATTATCAGTTTTTTATCAATTTAAATTCGAATATCTTTACTTGTGATGGGTAAAACAGGCAGGATGTTGTTTTGTATTAATGTCTAATTATATTCGAATTTTAAGTAAAAAAAACTGGTAATTTTCTGTGAAATTAAAAAAAGTAAAAATGAAAACGGTGCGGCCAAGGTCAAATAATTTGGGCCAAGTGGGTAGCAGATGACCCCAACTAACCACCATTTTCGTATGTTCAACGTTCTACCAAACACCCTGTATATACCATATATGGGAAATACCATATATAAGATACCTAATTGGAACTTTATTGGTCAGAAAATAAAAAATACAAAAACATATAGGACACTAGCCTCCACACTAGGATTTTCTGTGCCGTGGAGTCTAGTCTCATTCATTCAAAAATAAAATTAAAATGTACAGCGGAATATCTGCGACGGAATTTATACTGCTTTTACTGTTATACATCCTGGTAGTCTTATAATTTGTACGGCTTTAAACTAACCTGTATGCCCGGCCGCACAAGCTGCGCGATTTTTTCGCACATGAGCGTGTGGAAATGTGGGTGGAAGCGGTAGACGGATCCGTCGATACCGACGGTAACGCGCGGCTCGTCCATCTTGTTGAGCAGGCAGGCGATGCCGGCCGACACCAGGTGCGCCGCGCGCTTCGACACGCCCTCGCACACGTGGCGCACCGCTGCCATGTCCGCTTCGTTGGCATGTGATAGACCTGCAATGACAACTTATTTGATGTAAATCTATTCTATTATTAGTTTTTCTTCATAAGGCTATTACCCACATCAATGACGTTGAGCGTTTGACCTCTGAACTCTGGTAGTAAGTTCATTTTATGACGGTACGCGCCGTGATCTTTGTCACCAGCACAGTGTTCAAATTAATCGATTTATGAGTCTTCTTATAATGAACAAACTATACAGGTTAAAGCGTCTGGTGTACTGAACCACTTCTGGTTCGGTCTTCTGGAACGCAGGTTCGAATCCTGCCCGCCAGCCGACTTTTTCCTTCATTAAAAATTAACTATACAGGATTTGAGTCATGCGTGAGTCAATGTCGGATGAATAGCTAGGCTTTAAGTGGCGTATTGTGAAAATTACGGTTTTTCTTGTTTATATCGAAAAATGGTTCAAAATAAATATGTAAACAATACGGATTGTTAAACAAGTCATTGCGCTTTTTTTGGTATATAATTCATCTGCTAGTAGTAGTCGTAATGGAGGGAATATATAATTTAGATTGAAAATTACACATTTTCGATCATTTTTTCACAAAATTTGAGCAAACAAATATAATATATTTTTGCCCTTTGTCGCAGAATACCTATATTATAGGTATTCTGCGACAAAGGGCGTCGCGCGGAATAGAGTGGGGAATATCCAACACTTAGAAGACTTGGACTACGCCGATGACCTATGTCTGCTGAGTCATACACACGCCGACATGCAAGCTAAACTCGATGATCTATGATCACTGGCGGCCAACATTGGCTTAAAAATTAACATGAGATGCGAACTGGAGTGAAGAACTCAACACCGCTGTTAATTGGCACAGAGATAGTGGAGCGCGTCCACAAGTTCAATTATAGGTAGTGTTGTATCGGAGACGGGAGGAGCGGAAGATGACATCACTTTGCGGATAGCCAAGGCCCGAGCGACTATCGCGCAGCTATGACCCGTATGACAGTCAATAAAACTATGGTCAAATGTTAAGTCTGTGCTGCTATACGGGTGCGGAACATGGAAGGTAACAAAATACATCTCGCACAAACTACAGGTGAACTGATGTCTTCGCCGAATAGGTACTCGGTATCTACTGGCCCAAGAAAATTTCAAATGAGAGCTACAGGATTGCTGCCGCGAAACACCGATCGTCCAGCAGATCAAACGTCGCAAATGGAATTGGATAGGCCACACTCCGAAGGGGTCCAGAGCGCATACCTAAGCAAGCAATGGATTGTAATCCCCAAGGAAAGCCGAAACGTGGCCCAAACAAATTAAATAAACTATACAGGATTTGATTCATACGTGAGTCAATGTCATATTGTGAAAGTTACGGTTTTTCTTGTTTACATCGAAAAATGGTTCATAATAAAAATGTAAACAATACGGATTGTGAAGAAGCGAAGAAGATAGGAAAGTCATGGAGCGAAATAAAGCGCGAAGCTCAAGACCGATCAAGATGGAGTCACTGTGGACGCCCTCTGCCCCACCTAGGGGACCTAGGATCTTAACATAGGTATTTTAAACAATACGAATTATTCGCAATAAGCATAAGTATATTAGGTGTTTTTTAGGGCAAATGAATGAGAGGATTCGTCAAAAAAATGCTTTAAACACAATGGTGTTTTCGGTATTCTACCTATGTTCCCCGTTAAAGTAATTGCCTACCTAAATCACGGTAATTGGATGCGTGTTAATTACGTGTTACAAACAAAAAAATCAGTAATATTCTTGTGATTTAAATAAAAAATGTATAACATAATATACCGACACGCCTATATTTCCCGAAGGGTAAGGCAGAGAGGTGTACTAATGTATACTCACAAGTCGCCGGTATGATTAGGTTCTATGTATTATGGCGCCAGCTTATTGCCATTTCATCGCATTAATAATAGAATAATTTCGTTTTCAACCTGACGTGGAATAATTATCAGGCTAATTAGCTTGACTGCTTCGTTGGTATAGTGGTCCCAAGCGCGACTGATACGTAGGTACCTAGTAGTTTGGGGTCTAGATTTGTGCCCGGTTGATGGCAATAGGCTCGCCCACTATTACATGGGACCTAAACACCGGCGTACTGCGGGTGTACATTAGTAGTACACCTCTGACTAATCCTTCGGGGAGTACAGGCGTAAATTTATGATATGTTAATTAGCTTAAAACACAATACTTTTCAAAGCTCTTTAACCATTTTAAGACATGTCTACGAGTATATTGCTAAATACAGCTTCAGTTCACAACAATTTAGTTTGTACAGATGTCACATGTTTTTTTTAATTTCCTTTATTCCAATGAAACATTGTGGTTACACGTGTTTTTACTTTACATTTCCTTATATGACATGGGTAATGTCGGTAGTGAATTGTCAGACATTAGTAATGTCTCATTATGGCTGATCGTTAGCGCAACATCTCCACCAGTTTCTGGATTCGATGCCCAGCTCGAAAAAAGTGGCTTTTATGTTAAATATTCAGTAACATCCGGGAGTTTCGATTTGTGCCCTGTTAATGTCAATTGAATCACCCCTATATACATGGAATGGGTGAATGACTATATACATAATTTTCGGGCAATACAGGCTTGATAGTATGTTTTGTTTTTATATGAGTAAAACATACCACGTATGTTATTATTTTGGATACCTGCTTTAAAAATAGTCGTGCAACATGTCTGGTCCAGATTTTGATATGGGCTTGTAATTAGCACAGATAAGTTTTATAAGATTTATGTAAAATCCTAGTCAGGTACGTACCTACATCAAGATGTGTATGTAAGTGGTCCGAAGCGTGTGCGGAGAAGTAAATAATATAATCGGACTTACCTAGTTCTTCAAGGACCTCCATACAGCTTGTAAAGTCTCCGGGTTTATCAGACTCTATTTCTGATACGTATTTGGTATAGAAGCTGCCACGCTGGAACAACAGGTCTGAACCGCGACCGCCAAAGAGCAGACCCATCTTCGTAAACTTCACTAGTGCCAGACGAACTAACTCTCCCATGTACATGCCAGAAATCATTTTCTCTTGGCTGCAATAAAAAAGATGGTTTTATTACCCATTTTAAAACCATTGAAACCGGCAAACAATTGGGATATAATAAAAAAAAAATAGTTTTTGGATTTGTGTATTTACTATGAGAACTCTCTTCTTGCCACGGCTTACTTTGCCTTCAAAAGGCGTGGATTTTCCTCGCGTCCTATTAAAAACCGCGTGTGGAAAACGCTGCATCTGTTACACCCTTCAGTCAGCCACATTATCAAACTAGAGACTGGCCAATATTCGTACCACAACATGATTGTACTACGGCTATTATTACGTAGCTCACGCCGATTGCGTCAACATTAGCAAGAAAGATAAGTAATATAAAGAATAATACTCGTTATAAGAACTCTAAACAATGTTTGCACACTTGACCGTTGACGGCACGTATGGCGCAAAGGTGAGCGATTGGCTTCTACGATACGGGTGTGCATACGGTACAAATATTATGTATAACCTTCAGGTAGTTGTTCCGGATCGGGGCATTTTTATGAGAAATTGTATTTGTAAACAGACCCATGATCTTTTCTCACATTAAATCATGGCTCACCCTGGCTCCACCCACGAATACAAAACTCAGCTACTATTATTAGTCCGGAAGTACATATACATACTCTACAACGACATAAATTTGATACTTTATCGTCTTCTTTGATGCTTAGTTTTATGAGTTAAGCATACATTCACGTAAGGTGATCAGAAATAAAAAGATATATAGGTATACAGGTTAATACTTACATTTGCTTCCCAGGATTGATGGAGTTGTTGTCGACTTCCCGGTCGAATTCTGTGCGGACAAAATCAAGTGCTCCATCGTCTCCGAATGCACCCCATTCAGTGTTTATGAGAAGTTCCGATTTTCCCGGCTCGCCATCAAACAGTTCGCAGTTTTCCGTCTTTTCAACATAGCAGGCATTACTACCCGTACCTAAATTTCATAATGTTGTTTAATAAAAGTATGCTAAAGTTTGACGATAAACAAACAAAACTAGTTTATTACGTTATTTACGGTAAGTACCTATACGATCACAAAAAATAGTTTATGCGAAAATGCCATTTAAAAAAATGTCTGCAATAATGTCATGGCTTAAATAAGTGAGCTCGCCGCTTCGTTATTCAAATAATCATAAACCCATTAGGTATCCGTATTAATATGAATTTGAATGACACCAATATTTAAACCATGCAGGTAGGTTGGTACACGGTGAGGTGATAATGAAGCATGCTGTTTCTTTTGTTTTATGCAGGAAACTTTTAGTGATTAAAAGTTAGGGGTTATAAACCAATAATTATTTTAACAAACCATGACCATAATAATAAAACACACTTATGACTAACTAGTATAAATAACAACATAATGTTGAACTGTAGGTAGTGTACGACTGTACGCGTGGCAGCGTATCACACAAACTACGAAACGCGCGGGCCTTGCGTAACTAATGCGAATTTTGTCATCGTCTATATCGTTAACAAGTTGTCATGGTTATAGTATGAAAGTTATAAACGAGCTCAAGCCAGATTAAATATTAAGTATTTTTGAAATAAATCAAACCTACCAACGATGAGTCCTATTTTGCAGTTGTGGTTTTTCCACGCACATGACATCAATGTCCCCGTAGTGTCATTCAGAATAGCGCATATGTCAATTTGTACGTCCTACAAGTGAGAAAACATGCCTTTTAGATGTGAGAATAGTAATTATTATCAATCCAGTCCGGGTCCAGACATGAGCGATGATACACCTGTAAGTTGTACCTTAATTGCGTAACCCACCGACAATCGCAATACATTTCATGTTGACTTTTTAACAACAAAGTAAATTTTGTAACGCAATTGATAACTAATAAAACTAGACTCAAAGTAATACAAAATGGATTTATTACGATTGTCAGTGTGTATAAACGCTATTTAGCTGCTGTTTTAGGTTGAAGATGATTGATTTGTAGAGGCTTTCAGGAAAATGTCAACTCGTTAGATTATGTTTTATTGGTAAATATTACTAAGATGTGAAATTAGGCCCAATTACCCAATCCCAGGTCAAAAACTGAAAATGTAATGACGATACCCGAACCAGTGGTAATGATAACAGGTACCTTAGGTATAGTATAGTTTTACAAACAACCGCACACGTTTCAATTACAATGACAAAAACAAAGGGTATCATAACTTTTGCTGATATTAATGTAAATAATTATTGTACTCCTGCGTGTTCTTAAAATGGTGATAATTTTTTTAACTACTGAGGTTTGCCTGATGTGGAATTGGAGCTCATATCATAGGTATGTAATTATTCAATAACATCAAAAGAATTGCTTTAATTATATAAAAATGCACGCTCGGAAAAGTATACCTACAATTATAATATGTATAATGAGTAGACGACGCTATGAAACATAGAATCCACTGAGTTGTTACTTATTTTGGAAGCCTCTACTTGGCTCTCAGATGTTGACTCCAAAAATCATGCCTTATATATCTAATAGAGAGCTGTTATCATCATCAACTCACCAATTATAATCCCTATTCGGCAAGTTGGATTCTTATGTGCACACGACATGAGAGTACCAGTTGCATCATTAAGGATGCCCGTGACATATAACGAAAGGTCCTGTAAAATTTCTTTTTTTTTATAATTTAGACCACTACTCATGCATGCAAGAATGGACAAATCATAATGAAGATGCTTAAAAATCAATTTTAAATCTTGTTCCGGGTCTAACAGAAAAAAACCCATTAATTATAATAAATATCTTGTTAATATTGATAACTTACCCCTCGTCTAGCAATGGCGTCTTTGAGTCCCTGTACGACGTCTTCTCCTACAACTCCACTACAAGAGAAACCTTTGGTCCATCGTTGCAGGATTCCTTTTGTCAGTCCCAATTGTTTGAGCGGAAAACTGAACGTAAAACCAAGCGCCAATCTTTCTTCATACACATCGTGTTCCTATGTAAAGTATTACATGGTTAAATATTTTATATACTTTAAAATTTTATTTCAATAAAAATATGTAATTACCCACCTTCATAAAATTAGCAAGACATTCAGCTATGTGATCAAATAGTGCGATGCCTGTTCCGGTCATAATGTGGTTTGGGATAGCGTAAATTTTGGACTGCATATCAAAGTGGTTCGCTCCTAAGTTTATGATTAAAACTCTGAAGTTAGTTCCTCCTAAATCTAATGCAAGGAATTTACCGCGTTCTGAAAGAAATTTAAAATAAAATAATGTTTAATTTACAAGTTGCGATAATTGTATCGCTCTCTATCTATAATCACTAAATCACTTAAGTGGGGGTAAAAATATTGTTGATATTAAAATACCTGTTAGTATTGTCTAAATAAAAATGATAAAAAAACACCTTTTCCATTAGGTAGATCTTGAATGTAGGTGATCCAGCATTTTACAATGGAGTTAGCATGAGTGTCTTTTCCAAGTCCTTTGATCAGATCATTGTGGAGTCTGCTCATTATCTCCTTGATTTGTTTGTCTGTCAAATGTAAGACCTCGCATTCTTCGCGAATCTGAAAAAATATATAAATAATATTGGTCAAAAGTTTGACGTGAGCCAACGAAGCAGGTGCTAATTTTAGATGTTCTTGTAACCGGTTATGTCGGTAGTGGTGTTGTTAGTTGATGCCTTTAGTGCAACAGACGTCACACAAACCCATGGATCAACAAAATCAAGCATTGCAAATAAAACTGCGACATGACCCTTAATGTAAATATTTTTTTATATTTTTAAAACACATTTTCTTTTTGTTTCAGATTGTAACATTTTTGCACGTTTATAAATTTTATAAAGTAGGTAGTTTGAAGTGCTAATTATCGTTCATTTGAGCACACTAATATTTAATTTATTAAGTGAACCATGGAATATAACTAATGAAAAAAATTGATGTAAGTATCAATGCAATACTTGCAGACGTAGTAGGAACGAGCAAGTTGTTCATTATCGCGAGTGAGTTTCACAAGGTCAAAGCGGTCATTACAACACTACCGTTGCTTTCCAACGCAAAGCCGGCTTTATAATAATATTCTTTAAAATCAAGGTAAAAACAACGCACACACCTTGGGTAAATTATTTATAACTATGCCCATTTTTAACACTATATTTCGACAATTTACTGATGAAAAAGTTAGCACTGCGCGCGATTTACAACGTTAAGTACGACACGACTCGCCGGATCCACAAGAAAATGAGGAATACGACCAGCTACTGCTAAATAACGCTTTGCTAACGGACGTCACCGTCACCACTGCGTCGAACGCGATTACATACAGGCGCGGTCTTTTTCATTCATGATAGTAAACTATTGTTGTCTCACTTTGGTCAGTCCATATTATAAGTGTTAGAACGGTAAAGATACCCAGTGAAGGATGAAAAACGGATAGATTTTTTAAATAAAATTAACATGTAGGTACTGCACAATCAAGGCGTCATTCTATCAAATAACGCTTTCCTTAAAAAATATTACTTAGGTTGTTATTATTTCAATGCGCCTTTTATCTTTATACTCAAGGCGTGCCCCCCAGAATACGAATGTGATTGGTTAGCGCGTGGGCTCGCTCTTGACGTCATGGCATTCCTTGATATTCACATTTAACGATTGCATTGGTGGTAGTGATTTTTTTCATCTGTGTGTGTATACGGATTGATATGGCCACTATTATCTATTATTATATGCGCGGGTGAAACAAAAATGTTTATGAATTATAATAGTAAGTAGGTTTAAATAAAAGTGGTTATTTTATAGTAGGTACAACATAATTTTGTACTCAGTATCTTATACTAATTTTCAAAAAGGTAGGTACACAGTATGTTAAAATACAAACATACATAGCTTCACGCTTGTTTCCCATAGGGGTAGGCAGACTATAGATTTCTAGGTTATAATAATATTAAAAATATATAAAAAAACTATTTTGCAGATTACAAAAAGAAGAATGGTTAATTAGTATTTCATTTATTCATTTTTTATTTATTCATTATATTTTGTTATTAGTTTAGATTTTTACATAAATTTTTATTTAGTAAGTAGGTATCTGCAAAGATCCATAATTATACAGATAAAGGGCTCCTCTAAAGATAGCCAATAATTATACTTATTATTAATTAGTTAGTAATCTATACTAATATTATAAAGAGGAAAGATTTGTTTGTTTGTTTGTTTGTTTGTAATGAATAGGCTCCGAAACTACTGGACCGATTTCAAAAATTCTTTCACCTTTGGAAAGCTACATTATCCCCGAGTAACATAGGCTATATATCATCACGCTACGACTAATAGGAGCGGAGTAGTAATGAAAAATGTAGCAAAAACGGGGAAAAAATTATAAGACCACGCGGGCGAAGCCGCTGGCGGGAAGCTAGTTATTAATAAATTAAGTGGTAGGTAAGGTATTAAGTGGTAGTTACATCATAGATTGCTTATTACCTAGTAAAATAATTAAGTCATCATTTGTTTTAAATTAATGTGCCACCAGGCACAAAAGTCATTATTACTATACACCTAAAAAAATTGCCATCTCATTACTATCCAGACTTGAAATAAGGATACCTAAATTTATCTCATTTAACCAAAGTATACTTTACTAACAGGTATGGTAAGATCCTAATGATGTAGATAATTGTGCATAACCCGGTAACCTAATAAATAATTAAATCCCACATTTTCAACAATGTTTGGAAAAATATTTATATCATCACGCTACGACCAATAGGAGCGGAGTATCAATTAAAAATGTTGCAAAAACGGGGAAAAAATTCAACTTCTACGGGAACGAGGTCGCGGGCAAAGGCTAGTGTCCCTATTTTCAATAATAAAAGTAATCTTATAGTTAACATAAAGCGGCTTAAGTGTAGGACTGATCCTTACACCTCAACCAGCTTTATGGATCTAGCCTGGGCAACCGGTTCTATCTAATTCTAATTTATACATAGGTAGTGGTACAAATCCTTACTAATATTATAAATGTGACAGTAACTCTGTCTGTGTCGCGCTTTCACGCCAAAACTACTGAACCGATTTAAATGAAATATGGTACCACTACCTACACAGATAGTCTAGAGCCTGAGAAAGGACTAGGCTAGTTTTGAAAGTTATAAGAACTACTCAGACCACGCGGGCCAAGCCGCTGGCGGAAAGCTAGTATTTTATAATTTCTGAAAAATCATATAAATAAACCGAGATTGGTTCGCGTCAAGACAAACGCACGTTGAAGCACTTTCTTGGCATAGTATGTCTGTTTATTTTTGAGACGAGAAGTAGTAGCCAGTAGGTACACTGTACCACCTACAGTGACGACCACGCAGTACAAGTACTTTTTTAAATTATTTCATTACCTTCGTACATTTGACTATAAGTATTTTCTAATTTCTGACTCAAGAATTCAGGAAAAGGAAAGGTATTTTAACTTGTGGAATATTCCTTTACATAAAATTAAATAGGTATACCTAATGTAGAGTCAACATTACCTATAGGATTACAATAAAAAATAATTGTTGACGCACATTAGTCTGATTAAGCATTGTTGAACACAAACAAATCTGGGTGTGCCGCCGTCACCGGCTTGAAAGCATTGTCATGCTACTTCAGTCTGAATAGTCCGATAAAGGACCGACCGTATCATCGGTTTAAGATAGCAATTTATACTGATTCATTTATTTTTATGATCACCTACGATAAAATGATAAAAAATAATCCTCTAGTCTAGTCTCTTTAGTAGTGTTTAGACTAGTGCAAAAATTCACTTTTAAATTTTTTTGCCTGATTGTCTGCCTATTTGTTCCGGCTAATCTCTGAAACGGCGGGACCGATTTTAACGGGACTCGCAGATAGCGAGTAATTTAGGTTACTTTTATTTTAATAAAAAATAGGTTTAAACACAGTACCTACCTACCTGAGTACGCGAAATCAAAATTAAAACCAATGAAATAGTGAACAATATCCGACTCAAATAGGGAAGGTATCATCATCATCCTCCTCCTGCCCTTATCCCTATTCACTTGGGGTCGGCGCAGTATGTATGTATGTATGTAAATAGGGAAGGTATACATTAATTAATAAACTACTACTGGTCCGATTTGAAAAAATCTTTCAGTGTTAGATAGCCTGTTTAGGCTATAGGCATATAGACAATATATATCATCACGCAACGACCAATAGGACTTGAGTATAAATTTAAAATGTTGCAAAAACGAGGGAAAAAAAATCATCATCTACGGGAGCAAACACGCTGGCAAAGGCTAATAAAAAGGTAATATGTTTAACTAGGTAGGTATTTTAAAGTATGATGTACCTATGTAACATTTTCACACTAATCTTAACGTAATAATATAATATCTAAAATGAGAAAGTACCTATTATAATCTTTATAACCTCGATTGTGAAGATTAGAGTTGGAGTTGATATACTTACGTTTTTAAAGTCGCAATTTACCAGTCTAAACCGGTAATATCAGCATAGCACTTAGCTAATGTAATGTGCTAATTTATTTTACAAACTATTCAAGAGTTCAATACTTTACGATTACCTACGACTGACGGAAACATACGACTATAACGCCGATACATTGGTGTAAGTACGTACAATAGTCTAACTTCACCACCAGGTCATCTAAATTATGATTAAAAGATTAAATATTTTATATTATTATAATAAAGTTGGACAATATTTTATAAAGTAAGCTTACTAAAAAGGAGCTGCAAGGGGTTGAAATAGGGGATGTAAGTTTTAATAAATACCCAGAACACGCGGGCGAAGCCGCTGGCGGGAAGCTAGTCTATACTAATACTAATTTTACTAATTACTAATAATAATATTATAAAGAGGAAAGATTTGTATTTTTGTATGTAACGAATAAACTCAAAAAGTACTGGACCGATTTGAAAAATTCTTTCCATGTTAGATAGCCCATTTATCGGGAAAGGCTATAGGCTATATATCATCACGCTACGACTAATAGGAGCGGAGTAGTAATGAAAAAAGCGGAGTAGTAAAGCAAAAACGGGGAAAAAATTATAAGACCACGCGGGCGAAGCCGCTGGCGGGAAGCTAGTATATATAATTTTTCCCCCGTTTTTGCTACATTTTTCATGACTACTCCGCTCCTATTAGTCGTAGCGAGATGATATATAGCCTATGTTACTCGGGGATAATGTAGCTTTCCAAAGGTGAAAGAATTTTTGAAATCGGTCCAGTAGTTTCGGAGCCTATTCATTACAAACAAACAAACAAACAAATCTTTCCTCTTTATAATATTAGTATAGATATAGCACGGGTAGCTAATTAATACGTAGGTAATGTCATCGTTGTGTAAGTACACTAAGTACCTATCTATACACAATTTAATACATCCTTAATAACACTTATAATAGTTCCTACTCAGGTACATATCTTTATAAGTATGAACCTAAGTAGGAACTATTAGTTAATCTGTGACTAAGTACTATAAATAATTACCTAAAGGCATATAATTTGATCAGTGTTGTATAGCATAGGGACTATAGTTTATCAAGATCATTTAAATATACCTATATATCTGCGGTGAATTACCGACAAGTGTCATGATTATTCGCCATTGTGTTAATCACAGTGACTGAACCACTATCAACTCACAATCAGATAAGACAGAGTATCAAGTGCCATCTCGTGTAGTTTAACTAGGCTTTGAATTTTGTTATAAGGAGGTAGGTACTTATTTAGGTATTGGAAAATTTTTAGAGCAAACACAAACATTTGATTTTATAATACTCACGACATCTCGCGCTTGACGCATATCGATTTGTCTTGTCAGTCGCGATGACTGAGATAAAAGGTGATGGACGAGTAACGTTGGAGTCCACAGGATGCTGACATAAATTTAACAGAGCACCAAACAAAATTGTATCCGCGATATAGCAAATACCGGTATCGATAACCGCTAAGCTGTACAGAAGTGAAAGGAACGGAGTACAGTGCCGTGAGCCACGCAGAACACTTGCTTGGCGAGTCGAGGGTCACCTTGAGACGACGCGGGCTGCGGCGCATGTGCACCACACCCTCGGCCTCGCTGCCGCCGCTGCCCCGCACCGCGCCCCTCTCAGACAGAACGCGGCGCGCCGAATGTGACGTCACAACGCGTACGCCCCCGGCCCCGCTTCCGCGCTACCTACCTATACTAATAGCTATGTGTAATATTTTGCTCACGTGCCCTTTAGGTTATGTTAGTAATATTGCGTCAGTATTTTTTTATCATTCTTAATTTTTTAATAGGTAGGTATGAAGGGTACTTGAAAAGGTAGGTAGGTACTTTACAGAACTCTAGAGCAATAACCCAATTTTCTTTAGATAGAATAATAATACATTCTCCAGACAACAAACAAGAATTTAGTTTAAAAATTGAAAGAAGTAGGTAGTGTAGCGATACACCCCTTTATATGGCGGATTGATCTTGATGGAAAAGTGCCCCCCTACTTAAATTTTATCACGGGAGTTTCCAGTACACCAAGACATACCACACGAATAATTATGTGACGAATATCTATGATTTTATTTTGGAGGTTACTTCATTGTTGGTAGTCTGTACCAACAATGAAGATCACGTTAAACTTTCTGAATGAAAGGCGCTATCACTAAAAGGGGTCGCTATTTAAATGATGAAAATATAAAACTTTATAGAAAACAACATTGTTAAAAGGTCCTATACAGAAGATGCTACAATGCGCGTTAGGTGAAATTGCGAATTTTAGTATTTCACAATGACAGGTAACTATGGTTAGCAAATTATAAATCCGAATAAGAATTAAAACTTCTTTTATAGGTACTTTACTAAATGGAGGAAAAACAACACGGGTCTAGCGAATTGCGAAAGCGGAAAGCAGTATTGCGAAGATATTCCACTGGAAGGTTTACTAGGTGTGCATTTCACGCCGATAATACCCACGGGTGTGTCAGCGACGAGGTGACGTGCCCCCAAACATGTAGGTATTTGTTTGTAACAGTCATACTCTCAGCGGACCACGAATAAGACGTAGGTACATACAATCATATACAAGACTGGAGCAGTGTGCACTGTGTGCGTGACTCAACGCACGCGCATCATAATTATTGCAGCAAGCCAATTGATAATTTCTTAATTAAAACTTCTCACAAGCAGTTCGATCTTCAATTAAAATTTATTAGAGTAGGTACGCGTACACGAATTCTGTACGGTCTCCTACTATCACAGTGCATGCATAGGTGAATTCTAACGTAAGCGTTTTATACGACTTAAGTATGTAGGTAATCCGAAATGAAAGGATGACCTTCACGTGCGACCTTGTTTGATAAAACGGTGTCCGGAAAACAAATGCTACTCAAATTATAAATTAAACATTCAGAAACAAAGTTAGATTATATTTACCAGGTCGGTTGAGTACTTGCGTTGTGTTTTAACACTCATAACCATTTTTAAACACGGTATTACACGCGATAATCCAGTGTTTTCCCCTGATATATCAACTAACATACAGCGTGGACCGTTGGGTTGCATGGAGAGGTTTAATGAACATAGACGAAGCGAAGGTGGTGTGCCAGGATCGTAGTAAGTGGAAATCTATAGTCTCTGCCTACCCCTATGGGAAACAGGCGTGAAGCTATGTATGTATGTAAATATAGAGAACGGAAGTTGGTACTTCCAAACTAAATTGGTCATAAAACTTAGTGTTTTGCCCCTTGATTAGCAACGAAGAAACACGCTTCAGTTAATTCCATAGCATTAATTTGTATTTATGGATATCAGAATTGTAAAGTTCATTTTTTTTGTTTTATCCAAGCAGACGTTAATCTGTTTCAGTTCGGTTTGTAATCTTGTTTCACCACTTCTGGAAGCCACTAACCGCCGGAAAATAAAAAAAAATGAATATTATCTGCCAAGTAATTTAACGGGAACTTAAGTACCAGGGGGTGGTGAAACAGGGATTAAGACTGACATAGATTAATGGCTTATCCAAGTATGAAAACTCAACTAAGTACCTATGTTTCAGCAAAACTAACTAAGTTTTATGTCTTGGTCACGAAAAAAGAATAAAAAATGATGATGAAAACGGTAACACAAAAGACACTGTTGCTTTATCTACATCCCTTGATAAGTAGGTAATAAGATGATTAAACAAAAGGTCACACAAACTAAATAATTACCTACTACAACATCCATTGTATCCATTGCTTTATATAATAATTATCTTAGATAATTATTCCAATGCTCTCCCTGCCAAATCCAGTGGAAATTTCCCTATCACAACTAAGCGGATACCTTCTGTTAAGGTTCGTTTTTAAAATGTAAAAGAAGATCTATTGTTCTCAGTAATGATATGATGGAAAAGGGAGTGAATGAGCAGATGACGGCTAATAGGGATGAATGGAAGAAAAGGATAGGCTGCGCCGACCCCAAATAAATTGGGACAAGGGTAGGAAGATGATGATGAATTAATAAGTTCACTTTTTGGAAACTACATGACGTTGATCAATGTTTGTCTACCTCCTACCTACCTTTTCGTTACCGCAAATAGTACATTATTATAGTTTGAGAATTTTGAATTAAATTGTCTTGCTCTGAAGAAGTGCTGTGTTCACTTTTGCTATAATTATTGATTAAATGGGTCCTTCAAGCCGGATTACATTTATAAATTTCACACCTCCAGACCCGTGATTCCAGCTATTTCGATAAGTTTTATAAGATAGACTTTCGAAGATACCAACAGAATTAGAAAAAAAAAATATCGCGGGATAGAAATTTTCGACCATTTGAATACTCACTAGGGATTTAATCAAGCACACATTTGAATTAGGTACCATCGGTATTTGAAAGAAAGAAGAAAGAAAGAAACTACATTTATTTGTAAAAGAACACAGTACATAAAATATTAACTAATAAATAAGCACTAATATTAGGTCCTAGGTCTTCTGTGAACCCAGGTATGCTTCACAAATCGGTTCTGTCTCAGCATAATGTCGATTACGACGAATCGCATCGACGCTGGTCTTCCGACAGGACCGGTTTGGTGTGGTTTCATATAATATTTCCGTATTAATGTTGAGTAAATTTACTGGTCAATTTTATTTTAGCTCAAGTCAAGTAGGTATTATGGCATCCGTGGAGATCATATGGGCAGTCAGACCTTTACCAATATCTCTTTACAGGTACATTATTGTGTATGTGCTTAAATATATAATAATATTATTATTATATTGTACTTATGATTTTGTACTTGTGATCAGATACCCATCCCGTTCGCGACGGCTATAACACTTATTATTGACCCGCAAACCTTATACTTGCCGTTTGAACTTCCTTATCTAATTCTAATGAATATTGATATTTTTATTTTCAATGTAAGTAGGTATATTATTGACTCGGTACGTTCCTTTATGATAACGACAGACTTTGACAACTATTTGATGGTAAACAATAATGAAGTGAATTTAGGTGGTAGTTATTATTTTGGGTACGCTCTGAAAACTATTGACGATTTAGAAAATAGCGTTCTACTCGTATTTATCAATAGTACTACTCATTATTGCTCACAAAAAAGTCCGCGATGTTATATGTTTAACTGTTAGGTACATAGCTTCACGCCTGTTTCCCATAGGGGTAAGCAGAGACTATAGATTTCCACTTGCTACGCACACCACTATCGCTTCGTCTATGTTCATTAACCTACCCATGCATGCTCGTCGGTTTAGGGTGCTCTTAACCTTGCCTTTTTTGAGAACGTCCGCAATTTAGGTGTAGTACTTTCGCCGAGGTCGACCTCTTCCGACTCTTACATTCGTACTCGCCATGTATACTTGTTTCGTCAATCTCCGTTCATCCACCTCTCTATATGCCCAAACCAACTTAACATACCTTTCCTAATCATCTTTCATACAACAACGCTCCCTTATCACGCTGTTTCTCACTTTACCTTTGAAAGTTACACCACACATACTTCTCAAAGCTCTCATCTCTACGGCATTTATTCTAATTTCATTCTTCTTCTGCCATACCCAACTTTCACTACTATACATAAGTGTCGGCGCCAACACGCCCCTAACCACCGCCAGTCGTGCCTTCTCGGACACTGTCCGGCTGCTGATAAAAGTGTGTACCGCCCCATTCACCCGGTTACCAGCACTCACTCTCCTTTCCATGTCGCTCTCTTGTTTACCATCCCTCGTAAACATAGACCCTAGATATACAAACTCTTTCACTTGTTCCACTCTTACGCCACCTATCAAAATATTGCACAGTCATAATTTCTTCCCTTTCAAAAACCATAACTTTCGTCTTACTTATGTTTACTTTCATTCCCTTCGTTCTCAAAGCACCATCCATCATTGTTACCATCTTCTGTAACACCTCCTTCGACGGTGCAAGTTTAACTTGATTATCGGCGTAGAGGAGGTATTTGATGAGTAACTTATTCATTTTTAATCCACATTCACTCTCTTTCAAATCCTGCAGACAACTATCCATGAATAGGTTGAACTGCCACGGTGACCCTACACATCCCTGTCTAACCATTCAGTTCTCAGTTCAGAACTCTAGAGCGGGACCGTTATGGGCATGATGGGCATGGATGCCCATCACCTAAATTGACGTCGAAAGAAAAAAATAATAAATATTGTAAAAAAAAAGCTAGCAAACGTTACTTTTTAACATTTAAAAAATAACGCGCTCAAACTTTTATCAGTTAGTCTTTAAAAAAATACCTCATATTTTGCTGTATTTTTTTAACCTCAGACCCAAAAAGGGGGTTGTTATATCTGACGTGTTAGTGCCATCGGGTTAGGAGCTAAGTATTCTAAGCGAATAGACTGATTTTGATGCAGTTTTTTTGGTTGAAAGCTAACGTGATCGAGATAGTTCTTTGCTATAATGTACACCTATCTATTCAGGCGTTTAGTGATCATCATTTCTTAATTGACAAAAGGGTCTTACTAACTTTCACAGATCCAAATGATTTAAAATTTGATGTTTTACTGCTATTTTTAACAGACGAAAAAGCTTCTACCGAAGTAGTCTGCCGCACTACGTACCAAAGTAGTGGATCGACGCGCCACGCCTATACCGACGCTTACAATATTGACGCCTATAATATCGACACTTATAATATCGACGCCAAAAATACCGACCGACCGACACGACGCTTCTAATATCGTCGCCTGTAATGTCGACGCTTATAATACTAACGCTTATAATATCGACGTTTATAATACCGACGCTTATAGTGTAGACTCCTACAATATCGACGCCTATAATATCGATGCCTATAACATCGACACTTGTAATTTCGTCGCCTATAATATCGACACCTATAGTACCGACCCCAAAAAATTCTCTGCCTAAGAAAAATGTCACGGTTTAAACAAACTGTAACGTTAAGAGCCCGACACCACCTCATACCTCTATAGCCGATAACTGCCCAATAAATTCAAAAATAGAACAAGTTGTCTGCCTGCTAATTAAACAGGAACTTATCAGTAAGCTTAGATGGGAAATATTAGGAACGAAGAAGTAAACGAAGAACAACTTGCAGAAATATCCATCACACGACTGGCGGGCTTCTGCAGGGCGATCAGAAGATTCGCGACGCCGAGCGCCACCAAAAATGGGGACCTGGGCGAAATAATCCCAATCAGAGGACTGATCGCCCGCCTGGTGCCTGCAGGTGTCCCCGAAGATAAATAGAATCAGTAAGGTGTAAAACAGGCCTTTAGAATTTGTTAGAGATGTAGGTGTTAGATTTAACTTTGGCTCACTGACTGACTGACTGACTGAACACCAGTATTAATTACCATTTGATCATGCTACGAAGCCAATACCAATAGCAGCGAAGTACCAATGAAAAATTGACAAAAACGGGGGACTTTTTTTTAAATATGCCACCTGTGCGAAGCCGGACCGGGCCGCTAGTATTATACATATAAAGTAGCTGGCTGGCTGACTGATTCATTGACTAGACTGATCGATCAACGCACGGAGAAACCGCTGACTGGAATGAGCTAAAATTTGGCACACACATTTGTTATGAAGTAGGCACTCGCTAACAAAAGATTTAAGGGAATTCTCACGGGGTTGGGAAAAAATAGTTTGGCATGAAAAACTTATTTAATGCTATACTTGCCGTATATGAGATTATGAGGTAAATAGCTACGTTGCTATATCATTCAATGGTTTATTAGTTATGTAGGTATTACTCACGTCACTAATAAACAACACTGAAACGTTGTTTTCCTCGTTCTGTGTGGGGATTACCCGTGAACACTAGCGGATAATGTTATAAGTATTTACAAGTACATAAGTTGGTACCTAATAATTACGTAAGTACCTATTTAATTCTAGTCTATCTTGTAATTCGATACTTATCTAAGTACCCTGTTTAGACAGGCACGAACTTATAGGTTAGGCAGTAATTATTTAGTAAATAATCTGTGCTATAGGATACTATCACACACGGTCTATTTTTTGTAAGGGCATTACGGGCACAGCTAATTTCTCAAACAGCGTTGTCATGAAGCCAAATGTGTAGGATTGTTGATCTGAACAACGGTTCTGAACAGTGCCCTGTTATTTAGTTATATATCTATCTTTTTACTTAAAAAAAGTAATTGCATAGTTTGCATTGCCTACTGTCGATTAAGTTTTTAATTAACCAACTATACGTCAGCATAATGGCTAACAGCAAAATTAAATAGGTAAAAGTTAGAAGTTTCGCAGTGATGGATTCTATATTCAATTAAAATGCAATTATATTGTATTATTATTTATATTTACTTTTACAAAAAACATCTAGATTTTTTCTAAAAAAAACGTCGTGGACTGGGATAAGTGCCTATATGTTACGTAACAAAGAATATTCGTCTGAGTTTTACCAAAGAACAATAATATTTCATAAATTGAAGGATAAAGGTGAACAAAAACCATTTACCTTGAAATCAACTATATCCGAAGCCATGTTTTCCGGCCTTATATTCACCGATGCACTCAGTATCACTGTTAATATGGAAATAAGTCAATTATTTCTCCAACACGTCTTTTCTATCACGCTCCACAATAAAATCCTTTATCTTGACATTTACCACAGTTATAATCTTTATCTAAATTGCGTCCAATGAATTGCGGTAGAATTACATTGAATATATATCCCTACACATAGGTACGCATGAATTATAAAATTAACTATGGCAATTAAACGCGCGCTATGTTCTGTAAAAGTAACAACAATAAATTAATTCACTTTTATGTAAATACCTATTGATAAGGTTTAGTGGAGGTCTTCAGACGCTAAATAAAATGCGAGTAAGTGGTATGGTTAGGTAACAATCACTGTCCTGATCGTACTTTGGCACTTACGAATAATAAAACTTGGAGCTCTCCCAATTAGGTGTGGGAAGATGAGAATTGAGACTCAAAACACTGCGGACGCACAGGTTAAATTATTTTCGACGAAAAAGGATAATCTACGAATATTAAAATTGCAACCAGGATATTATTCTTGTTGTCTGTCTATGTCTGTAAAAAAACTTCAGCGAAGTTCAGAAGTTTTTTTAACAAGTATTTGGTTTTATATTCGTGTATAATAAACCTACTATTTCAATAAGTAGACTTCACCAGTTCGAGATTGACGGTCCAGCAATCGGCTAGCGGTAGCAGATTGATCCCCACACCAAAAAAAATATGTGTTTGTAAAAGTTTTTATGATTAAAGAAAAATCCCAGTGTTTCGCAACAGTTTAAAAAGCACTTAAATAAGTTTTGTCACAATTTTATGGAGATCAACTAATATTAACACCTAAGCATTATAAAATTTACTGGCACTAATATATTTTATATCAATTTATGTAGGTAGGTATATTTTATAGTGACAATTAATTTATATGATATTTTATTGTGGCGTAAAAATAGATAGGGGCCCACACCGTATGTTGATTATTAAATTATCACATAGTAATCTTCTTTAAAAAATACAAAGCATTAATTATTATTATTTTAAAGCCGTATTATGAAGCTGAAGACCGAAGATGGCAAAGGTTTGGATTCAATCGAGACATGGCCGGTGCTTGAATCTCTGCAGCGGTGCCACATTGACTATCGGTACATCGAAGTACGCCACCATGACGTTCCAAGAACAGGAACAGTGTACGGGAGAAATTCCATTGCAAAGGTGTGTTAGACAGGAGGTGGAGGATGATATTTCTCCAAAACTAATCACCACAGCTTTGAGCAATAGATAGAGAGATTCAAGAGGAAGGTTTATATTGTAGTATACTTACATGCATATTACAGTAGAGAAAGACTGAGACGTTTACTGCCCCACATAAGTATCTACATTAATTTAGACTGAACGAATATCTTGTCCCCGCCTGCTATACATTATCCAACACTCAAGTAAGATATAATAGAAGGACACTGGCTCCTACAACATACTTATTAGTGTCATTATTCAGTCAGAGAATTCTACATCAATGTGCTTTGTTTTATGCGAATAAAGTACCTATGAATATAATTATTATTTTATTTCGAATTCTAGTATGGTTATCATATTTCATTACTATGATTCTATTGCAAATCTGTAAAATGCTTCGTTAGGTTTGTGGTCCTAAGCGCGACTGCTACGCTTGAGGACCTGGGTTCAATTTTTGTGCCCGTTAATCGTAATAGGCTCGCCCCTAACACATGGAAACTAAACAAACCGGCGAACTGTAGGTGTCCAACTGTCCATATACACCTTTGTCTAACCCTTCGAGTAATACATGCGAGGTGGTATAAATTTCTATTACAGGGCGATTCTATTTATGTATACCTCAGTTGACCAAACACCGCATACTGTTGATGTAACAAATGTAACAATACGCAAGGCTTAGAGATAATTTTGATTTCTATTCGTTCCGTTTTTTATATTACACGGGTACGTGCCAAAGGAAGGAAAATAACAAGTTGACGTAAACTTATCGCTATAAATTATTTAACAGTATAAGCATGACGCTGTTTATTTTTATGATCGATCGTCATAAATAAATAATAAAAAGTAAGACTAGCGCCACCTACCCACTATCTTTGTAACTGTTTAGTTTAGACATATAGCGACATCTAGATGTAATGCACCGAACTTCAATGTGCTTAATATAACCCTTCTTACAAACTTTTCTCTATAAAAATAAGAGATGACATTATTTTTAATAATATACTAATCTATATAAATAAAAATGTATGTACACGCATCCTTCTTCTTCTTCGCAACTTCCGATCAATTGTCAAATTGGACAAAGCACTCACTTAATTTGTCTTAATTATTACAAACCATTATTACAAATGTATACTAGGGTGGTTCACGCTAGTATGGCGAAAAAAAAATTTTGAGGTACGGGTTACGCCACCCCGTTGTTTCGTTACACATACCTAGAATATTATCTCCTGAAAATGTCAGCCCCCTATCTTATTTAAAAGGGGGTGCTCATTGACTTTGAAATATCTGAATTTTATGAAAATTTTATAAAAAAGGCCGTTAGTGGTTTATGAGAAAAAAATGTTAGAGCTACCCAAAATAGATAGTTTTTGTATAAAAATAGTATTTAAGAACACACAAAATACTATAAACAGGTAGGATATACAATAATAATAATAATACAGTTATGTTTTTTAACCTAAAATTAAGTTTGTTAAAGCTTTTTTGGATGTTTCTACAGGAATGATTTTCGCTTACATTCATGAAGTATTAATTAGTATCGTTCTTCCTCATTTTCGGTAAGTACCTATCGTATTGCAAGAATGGGTCATTAATTTTTAAAACAGAGAATACTTGCATTTGCAATGTACTCTGTGATGCAGTCTTCTAAGGTGGCTTTATTGGATACTTTATCAGAATTACCCCGTCTTAATTGTGGACCGCCTTCAACGCCCATCCTTTGAACAATACCCATTTTCCCATTATGTGACACCTTGTTGGAAAATAAGGCAAAGGCTATCAGCTCATCATATATCAAGTGACCATCAAGTGACGCTCTAAAATACCCCTTGCTGATCGTTTCGTATGATTTTAATCTTTTCCTAAGTCATAAATCGGTCATTGCATACAGCAGAGGGGGGGGGCTAGACCAGTTGCATTTTGAAATTCGAATCGACAAACGAATAAGCCCGATTTCTCGAAGGCTTATGTCATTTCTATACATTATCTGTCTATTCGTTTGTCGATTCGAATGTCAAATTGCAACTTGTCTGGCTCCCCAGTTTCGCTATCCAACGAGCATTATTTATTCGTCTCAAGGAATGTCAGAACTATCAAAATGAGCTTTATTAGCACGTTGTAGTCATACCGGACTTTTTTTAAACAGTTAAAGTAATTGTAAGACTCTCAAAGGCACTTAACTACTGCCAACTGTTCCCCGCTTGAACCGAAATCAAGGCAATCGTAGTATTCTCAAAAAAAGGTATCCCAAGCAACCCTGAATGTTTTGAACACTGGGAACTCAGGATAGCTTGACGGACTAAAGTACAGTAACCGATACAAGACAGATACTTTTGAAAGAATTATTTTAAATATGTGATGATTACAAGCAAACCACAACAAACTACGGCCTGCTTTGTTTCTAAGAGAGCACATCATTCACCTTTTTGGCAACGTGTTAGAGGCAGTAGTGTCAAAACTCATAGCTTGAACTTGATTCGTGACATTCCACAGTTACATTGCGCCAAAACATAATCAGATATGTTTTTCTCGTGCATTATGTTTGGGTACGCCTAACAATTTTGCCCAACCGTTGCCGTAGACAAGAATCGGTAGGCGCTCCACTTTTTATCTCCTGTTATACCAGACAATCATTTTCGATAAAAATGTATTCATTACACGTGGATAAGTGAGCTGGAAGATTTCTTTAAATTCGCACCGAATTCCATCCTAGCTTTTTTTTCTGGCTCGTCGAATTGAGTTTCGCGAATTAGGAAGTGAAGCAGGATTGTAACTAAGTACAGTAGACAACTGATTATTCAGTCTCACTGATTCTGCTCTGAAGCACTTATAAAATTTCTTCTACGTTCTTTTAACTAACATTATGTAAGTTCTATTTTAAAATTCAGCACTGAAAACTAACCTGCAAGCAAGAAATCAAACAAGTATTTTTTTACAAATATTTCAAAAACAACACTAGCTTGAGCACCCTATTTCACTTAAGCTAGCCAACTGAAATTTTACAACGTTATTACTATAGATATGTGTTACGAATTTACGGGGTGGCCAAACCTAAAAACAAAAAAAAAAATTTTTTGGACCACCCTAATGTATACAATGTTGAAATAAAACTACTTTTTATGTTAATATTATTTAAATTTAACGTTATATTATACTAGCTGACCCAGCAAACGTTGTTTTGCCATAAAGGGGTGGGTCACCCTTATCATTTAGGGGTATAAAAATAGATGTTGGCCGAATCTCAGACCTACCCGATATGCACACAAAATTTCATACAAATCGGTCCAGCCGTTTCGGAGGAGTACGGGAACGAACATTGTGACACGAGAATTTTATATATAAGATAAATCCCGACGTTTCGGACCGTTTACAGAGTCCACGATTAGCAGGGGTCTGAATGTTATAGTTATTTATAGTGTTATAGTTATTTATTAACACTTTATGCACATTGACGTACAGAGGCGGACTAATTACTAAGTTTCCCTTCATTCTTCATTATTAGCGATCGATTCACGCAACAAAATATAACTGTATCTAGCTTGTAGTATCCGTAAAAAATTAGTTTAATTTAGATTTCTAATATTGTCAGAAACTTTGAAATACTTTAACTTCGATGCTCATGCAGTTAACCTCGTTGATCTTAATCTTGGAGTATATGTTTATAAAGTCGTATATCAGTTTAAGGCGCAAGGCCGTCGAATGATACGAGGACTGCGCCAGTACACTAAGAGTTCAATTAATTTAACTACGTACTCATCAGTACTTCCCACGCTTAACAACATTCCATTCTTCAGACTATTTCAGTTCTTAGAAAACACCTAGGTACTAGATGAACACCTCTTTAGAACTTTGACGTAGGTAAATTTGGACTCGATTAGATATAGGAAAGTATCTTAGGACAATACTAATTTAAAATATTTACATTCAATTTATTATATATGGCACCTAAACTTACCGGCGATTTAAGCGACATTAGGACACTTCTGCCTAACCCTTCGAGAAATACAGGTATGTTGCCATGTTGGTATCATATCAGTAATAAATAAAGTAGTACAGTAGTCAAGTCGACCATACAACACGTGCCTTAGGTTTGTGTTGTAGATTTGAGCTTGTAGAGTTAGGAACCTATATGGCTTTACATGAAAATCACAACTTTATATGTTGAAAGAATTGCGTTGAAAGACAGTTAAGTATGTGTCACCAATAGTGTCACTTTAAGAAAGACGTAGAATGTGAAACAGAAATTCAAGAATACTTATAATGCCTAGTGGCTTAACTTAACCGGAAAGACACAGGTTCGGACGCTGCTTAGATAGAATTTTTCTTTCGTAAAAATTTATATCTTTAAGTTTAGGTGTTTACTTGGGGCACCTGTGGCCGTTTATAAAAATATAAATGCGATACTTGTTATAAATAAAAACTTGAATATCAATTGATTTCGATTCAGTCAGTTTTTGAATTGCAAATTGATTGTTATTTTAGAAAAGGAAATGTTTGAATGTGTCCTATACATAATATTTTCCCCATACTTACATAATAATTACAACTAGGTAATGAATAATGCTAATGCTTGCTTTCCTTTATTGATACATGCAAGTATTATGATTTTTGAATGTTTATGGGCTAATGCTGTGTATGTTTTCAGTTGGTAACCCTTGAAATAAACAATATTACAATAATTATATCTATTATGATATCTTTTAAATTAAAGGATTCAAAACTCAACAATCTTGAAAGATGATCCAAACCAATGAGGGGTTCCTAAGACCACCCTCACACTTACCATAATACTGTGTTAAAAAAGTCTCTTTTAAAAAAAATTATTGCAAATACTATAAAAGTTCGCGCTTCTGTGTTGATGAACAGCCAGTGATTGTCAGTTAATTTTGAATTTGTTATGGTTTTCTTTTCTAGTCATGGTAATGTATAAGCACGTAGAAAGTGAATAGGTGTAACAAGTAATCTTGACGACAGGTAGGGGCTTTAGCTATAGGTTATGGTCGTAGCGCCCAAACGAAGCGTCCTCGTCCGCGTAGCGCGTGCTCCAGTGCGACGGGTGGATACACGCAACTCAGTCCATGAGTGGCTTTAGCTGCGTACGCGCATCGTACGGGCCCTAGCTCCGGTTTACGTATTTGGAGGACACTAGCGATACATCGCGGAGTCGATTCCGCTCAACGAGAATTTGTTTAGTTTAGCTCTACCTAAGTAAACTCAAATTACGGCGGTGATTTAACTTGAGTTTATATACAATTATATAATTAATTAAGAAAGTGTTATAAAGAATTATGCTACGTTGCGGAAAAGATGTGTGATTCGTGTGAGGAGTGAATTCAGCGACGGTGGCGGTGATACCGGGGCACAATGAGTGCGCCACTGAATTGGCACAAATGGCTGATGTTGTCGCTGCTCGGATTGGCTTTGTCCGCTCGGACAATTGGCTGCGATTACAGTTCCATCATCGAGAAATTTGGAGCGGAAGCCGTGACACGATGCAACGAAAAGTGCCCGTTCCAGGTTGGCTTAGCTAAATAAATATAACTTAGTTAAAAAAATATATAATTTCCTAATAAATTTCCCCACTTTATACGTATACAGTGACAAAAATGCATGTTATTGTTTATAATGTTGCACTGTGTGCGTTCATTGATAAAATATTGCAATTAATAGTTTAATGGTCGGGGATTAATCGATTATCTTAATTTATGAATTATGAACCAAGTGTATTTGCGGCGGCTGTAGCGCAGGTTCAACGCACATCTAAGTAATTGTCGTCAATTAGCGATCCACCATAATCAACGCAAACGCGCTAAATATAGATGATGGACCTAAACATCAAGTGAGTATGTAGTGGGTACTTGGAACTTAATAGAGGGGTAACCCTTTTACATAAATGTAACAATAATAAATTGTCAAAAAAAAAATCTAGATCTGGTCGAACATTTATCAAAAATCACCTACAAAATGGATAGAGATTGGATTATAACTTTTTTATCTAAAAAAATAAAAATATTTTTTCCCCATAGCTGATTTGCGTTAAGGTTAAAACAGAACTAAATAAAAAACCTCCAAGGGATTACATTTCGCGGTGAAGCCTTGGAGGTGCCACCTAGCTGATTTCGGTCACACGGTAGCAAAAACCATAGGTACCTACTTATTACAAAAGACCAACAAACTACCGATATTGCTTATTAGGATGTTTGCAAATGCGACACAGATGAACATTTGTTTGGTGTCGGCGATCTATTCTAGCCAGACTTTGAAATCTAACAATGGAGAAGAGTGGCAATGTGTTAGTCAAACTTTATTGGGAACTAGCTATACTAAGCTATAACTAGCTATATTATACACAAGAAAAGAGTACCTGGAAGGACCTGGGGGAAGTCTTTGCCCGGCAGTGGAACAGCAATGGCTAAGAAAAAAAAACTTATGAAACCCGCATGAAATAGAAAGAAATGAAACATGAAAGTTTAAGATGAAATGTTATGTTATAAGCTTGTTTTTTTCTTAAATTTTAGCATTTATTTTAAGATAAGAATAGAGATAAGCTTTTTGAGAAATTTTATTATAAAAGTTTTGTACATAATTAATTAGTAGACATGAGCTGCAGGTGTACCTAAACGATAGGTCAAATGGAGGTATCTAGGTTATTTCATTTTTAAAGAATAACTACCGAATTACCTAGGACTAAAAACCTATATGTATAGTAATACAACTTGATAATTGTTGCTTTACTAATAATTAGACGAGTAAAAACACAACAACAAATGATTAGTCTCAGATTTTGTTTATTATTAACGGGTGCAACAATACAGCTAATATTATTATTATTTTTTTTTTAACTTTCTGGTTCTGTGTGTACATAAATAAATAAATAAATAAATACAGATTATGAAAATATTGAGGACGTCTGTGGTCTAGTGGTTCGAATGACTGCTGGTCACAAGGTCGTGGGTTCGATTCCCACTTGACACAAAATATTTATGTGATGAACCTAAGTATTTGTGTATGTCTGGGTGTTTTTTATTCCATTGTCCCAGTACCCATAGTACAAGCTCTGCTTAGTTTGGGACTAGATGGTGCTGTGTAAAATGTCCCAGGATATTTATTGATTTATTATATACTAGCGACCCATCCGCAGCTTCGCCTGCGTATCCCGGTGGAATAAAAAAACACACATACCTTGTCCTGGCAATAATGAACACAACAAGACAAGACAACAACAAAAAGAATTATTCAATTTGGTGCAGTTGTTCGGAAGTTATGCGCCTACAAACATTTCGGTGATCCATTTTTATTTATATATATTATAAGCATACACTTAAGTATTATATCCATTGTCTAGTACATAGTACAAACTCTACTTAGTCTGGGATACGGCACCATCTCCGTGTACAATTTCCCAGGATATTTCTTATTACTAAGTGTTATTTGATATTATGTAAAGCGCGTTTTTCTATCGATAACGTGTGACAATTTTGCATTATTTACAAAAATATTTTTTGCATAAATACCCAAATTATGTCAAACATTAAAAAACAAATCAATCACACCTAAATAACAGGCACAGGTAGGTAGTACGCTTAATGATTACCACGCTTGGCTGCACTCGCGTCGACCGCGTAACGGAAGTTATCAGGACTTTGTTGAACATCCCGTGAAGACCCTATTTAAATAAATACCGTCCACAATTACATACCATCACGCCTGTAGGTATTCCCCGTGAGTTAGGTAGAGGTGTTCAATGGTACAATTTTTACTCTAAGATCAATCTATGTAATAGAATAGGGAACGAACCTATTAACCGGTCATAAACCATGATAGAAACAAGGAACTGCTAATTAAACATTTCCTAATGGAAAATCAGACAACTTGAGTCCATGAAATAGGTGAGCAGGTAGTTACTGTCTGACCACCGTATCATTTTATATACACACATACTATCACGACTATAACTATTCTGAATGGTTAGGCAGAAGTACCAAGTAATACAAGGCGAGTTTATCCGGGCACAAATTCAAACTCATAGCTGCTACTGGAAATTCTGCCTGCATTGCTCGACTCGGGAATCAAACCCCTGCTGGGTTTACCTCTCTCGTGTAGTAGTCACGTTTACGACTACTAGACCAATAAGGTCACCTTCATTTGTCATTTTATATATCTATATTAATATTTTTACAGAATCGGACTGGTGATGGACACTTCGATGTAAGTTGCGGTTCCGATTGCAGCGTCCAACAAGTAAGTCATATACTATTTATAAAAATAAGGTCGTATGATCTACATTTTAATTGCATTTCCACATTTATGACAGATTAAACAAACGAAGCACAATAAATTTAAGTAACACAAATAATATTTCTTTTTCTTGTAGAATTAAAATTTAATAAAATAATTATTAATAATATTCTTTAAATTATTACATTGATCGATACAGTAGGTACCTAATTTTCGTATCGTTATTTATCTTATTTAATATTTTTTTTGCTGAAGAGAGCTCTTTAAAATGTTGTCATGAACTCATGATATTAGTTCAAGTAAAGTAACATATCTAATTGTTTTACACTAGCGCGTCAAAATTGATCGCCCATAACTACACTAGCGATCATAAAATGGAATGGTTCGATAAGTTTTGTTTATAGTATATTTTTATGAACTCTCTGCATTGGGTAACCCACTTTTTACAACTCCGTAACGGAAATTGTTGATGCTGATCTTTAATATTATACTTATATCTACAATAATAAAAAAATAAAGAGGTTCTTTTGGGTAAGCATAATACATATTAATACATATTATTTATCTACCTACACATAAAATATTAAAATAATTTACAATAAGTTTATAATTACTGCGATAACGGAATCATAGCGTTTCACCTATAACCTCGTTTGTGATATAAGGTATTTAATGAATACTGTTTCAAAAACATAAGATAATTGCACATAAAGATTATGCATATTTACAACCGAACACTTTGGATACAATTGTTAGTAAATGGATGGGATGTCGCAACTAAACTGACAAGAGTAGGCATGGCTCACAATAGAGTATTTGTTAACTAAATTACATTGAAGCTAGCTAGACCGTGCACATGAACAAAACTGGTTTCTGAATACTATCCTAGTTCTTTTGTTGCCGTTAATTTAAATAATTTACAGTACCTACCTAGTAAATAACACTGTAAAGCTATATTCACTACATGAGTACTATAATCTGCAGTTGAGATGGCGCTCGTGGGGAAAGAAGATGAAGTGAATGTGAATAAAATCTCTAGTAATTAATAACTATGTAATTACAAATTAAAATTAATGCAAACGTCATAGTCACATAGCAGTTAAAAGTTTTGTTACACTAATCAATCATACAGTTTACATGTAACAAAACCGTTCTCTTTCAGATTCTGACAGTTACTACTGGTTTATGTCAAAATTATCAGTTACGTCCAATTTACGACCCTGAGCCCTGCATATCTAAAGCAAAAAAGCTCAAGTGGTGGCGGTTGGGACGCTCAAGTGCACCCCTCGTATAGCAAACGAAGTCAATTGGCTTGCTTCTATGTATTATTATTTGTTTCCATTTCAATAACAACATTGCAGTTAGGTGGCTAACTTATTAAAATGAATATTGCCATGAATATTGAATATCTGTGTAAATAATAGGAAAGCGTGACAGATTGACAGACTTAACTAATCTATCAACGCACAGCTCAAACCACTGAACAGATTTTGACTATTTGGTATCCATCTGTGTACCAATTATGACGTAGGCATACGATAATAAAGGATTTTGTGAAATTCCTACGGGATTGGAAAAAATAGATGAACGCGGGTAACGCCGCGGGGAAGAGCTGACACTAACTGACAGACAATACCCGGAGTTGTAGAGCGGTACGTACTAGTGAGGTATTATAATATAACGTAGGTGAGTAAGTACTAAGACGAGATTTTTGGTAAAACTTAGACTAAGCTACTAGTATATTCATACTAGTACATATGCACAGATAACTTTAAAAGATGGCATTTCAAATAAAGTTCTGCCTGATAAGGTACAAAAGAGCCTGTTTTACACCTACGAAAAATGCATGAGATTTTATTTACAATATCATTGCATCAACATTGCTTGAACCTCAAAGCTTTGCTTATCATCTTTCGTCAAGACGCAAGGTGTGGCAAACAGAAGCATTGAACACATTGCCCTTCCTTTTCCCAACTTACTTTTAAAACAAACCCATTTCTTCTTTCTACTTGCCAGACAACTTATTTTAATTTATTTAGTTCCTACTGAGGAAGATTCTGTCAAATTTTGTTATCAATATCCCTACTCATATTATGAATGTGAAGTAACTCTGTCTGTCTGTTTCGCTTTCACGCCTAAACAGATTAACAATTTTGATGAAATTTGGTACAGAGATAGTACCTTGGAAAAGGACATAGGCTAGGTACTTTTTGCAAAAAGCGAAGGGGTTGAGATAGGGGATGAAAGTTTGTATAGGACTTCGTCATTATTATGGACTAGCTTCCCGCCAGCGGCTTCACCCGCGTGACCTTGATGGCTTTTTTCCCCCGTTTTTACAACATTTTTTATTGCTATTCCGCTCGTATTAGTCGTAGCGTACCATCACGCTACGACCGATAAATGGGCTATCTAACACTGAAAGTATTTTTCAAAAAGGTCAGTAGTGTCGGAGTCTATTCAATACAAACAAACAATCAAATCTTTCCTCTTTATAATATTTGTATAAATAAAAAAATGTGACTTTGTAATTAGATTCAATCCTTTTAAATATTTGTTTTCCAAACACAGACTGCCTTTTTTGACAAACCCTCTTGCTGTTTAACGTATTGGCTAATCTCTTTGGACAATGGAGATAATGACGATTTTATAAGGAAGTGAAGATTTAAAAATTAAGTCTATCCTATTTTTCCGAAGACTTCATCTATGGAAAAATAGGATAGACTTTTAATTAGATGTATTTTAATAGATAGACATTGTAGATAGGTTTTTTTTTTGGATGTTGGTATTTGTAGGTGTATCCGTAGTATTGACGTGTTTCGAGACGAGATAATGTGCAACCGTTGCACTAAGATTTCAAGAGTAATGCCACTTTCTTTCTCAACTTACTTCCAATTTATATTGGCGTAAATACAAGAAATGTTTAGTAAATTGATAATAGTGAACCTTCATCCTGCAAGGGAGGTAGTTACGGACTAGTAGGTGGTCAGTGCCATGGTGCGGCTGTAGTTGCGCACTCGCAAGGGTCGCGTGAGACTCAACGCCCGGATGGACGCAGGAAGGAAGCTTCTAGTTGCCAGCCTGCTCCCCTCGGATCTATTTTAGAGTTCATTCGTTTTATTTTATCATTTAGAGAACATTCTTTATAAAATAAGTGGATTAAGCTGCTATATTTCTACTATCCTTATACTTAAAACTCATAATGTACTTGTTCTAGAGATTTTTTAATTAAATTTCCATTGCGCACAGATCTTTATTGGTAGGTTTGAAGAATTATAATAATATTGATTGAAGACAGCAAGAATCTGTAAGTATTTCTTCATAAATTCTGTTTAATGGATTACCCTGCGGCGAAAATATTAACATGCAATAGGTACTTAGGTACCGTGTCAAAAAGTATATACCTAACATCATTTCAAAAAGTATCATATAAATATTTTATGTTTTAGTATTAATGGGTGTCAAGTGTACCATGAAGCGACGAAAGCAGGAATAGGAACTCGTGTAAAATAAAAATAAATTAATGTCCTTTCGCGGTCCGTTGCATCACGCTCGGAAATGAACAATCACATATCGGAAATAAAAGCTATACACTTGCGACAAATCTATAGGTACTAATATTACAAAGCTGAAGTTTGTTTGTTTGGTTGGTTGGTTGAACGCGCTTATCTCAGAAACTAACGGTCCGATTTGATAAAAAAATTCAGTGTTCGATAGCCTGTTTAACGAGGAAAGCTATAGGCTATATATTATCACTTATCACGCTACGACCAATAGGAGCTGAGTATAGTATAGTATATAAAAATTCAACTGCTACGGGGAACGAAGTCGCGGGCAAAGGCGTCATTCATATATATGTAAAAAGGAACAAGTTTTTTAACTGTCATAAGTCGAGCGAGTAGCTAAGTAAGTTAACTTGTGAAGGAGACGTTAGAATGGGAGAGGATAACCCATGATCCTGATATCTTAAAAATATTACTCAACGTATCACATCCCTACCTATAAATGCGAAATTAACTCTGGCTATTTACACCTAATCCATTTCATGGTTATTTTTTAATTAAATTAAAGGCACAGAGACAGATTAGACCTTGCAGAAGGACATAGCGAACTTTTATCGCAAAAACAGCTGGTTTGAAGATGTTGGAATAGGAATTAACGTTAAAGTTTATCTGAAAATCCGTCATTATTGAACATAAAACAATTAATCCTCTTATTTAGGCATAATTAATAAATAAATTTATTATTAACTAAAAACTATTCCACGCGGACAAAGTCACAGGCTTCACAAAAGATAGTAAGTTACAAATATACCCTTATAACACAGATACGACGAGGAGGGCTAATTATAATCCAGTGCAGCTTTCTTTAATCAAATTCGTAGCGGACCATGGAAATAAAATGTGACCGTATTTGGCATCAGGTGTATTCATGAATATTCTGAATAATTTTTAATGTAATTGTGTGAAAAAGGGGGAATTTGAGGTTTTTAAAAACTCATGGTGTAGAGAATTTTTAATTAAAAGCAGCTCAGGTTTTAACGTAAGCGCCGTCTGTTTGAATAGTTAGATAAAATAATATTTGGTCCCTATAGCTACGAAATTGAAAGTTGCAAACAACCGGCGGCGGCAGTTGATTTTAATATTGGCGTAGTTATTTTTTTTAAAAATTCGACACCAGTCATTTGCTCATTACTGATATACTTAAGGTACTTTAAGGTTTATCAGCAATAGGTAGGTGTACCTTAAGGTAAGGTAGGCAATGGGTGGGTAGATGACGTGTCGGATTTATTAAATAATTACTTTTGTTTATTTACGTGACAGTATGACATAATAATATGGCGGCTACTATAATTAAAAATGTGAAAACGTTAAAATTTATTTTGTTATTGTTTGAACTACAACTAACATTCTTCGAACTCAACTATATAATTTTAGATTTTTTTTTATACCGTTACTAGAAAGTTAGCTTTATTGTTACACTAGCTGTTGCTCGCGGCTTCACTTGCATCCTAAAAGTTATTCTGATGTATATTATACAACGATACCGTGAAGTTTCATCAAAATCCGTTCAGTAGCTTTTGTGTGAAAGAGAAACAAACATCCATCCATCCATACATACATCCTCAGTTCACAAACTTTTACATTTATATTAATCCCAAAATCTTTTCTTAGTGCACACTTTGCACTGCGTCAATTAAGTAATATTTGTGCAAAATGTAAAAGGAGATCATCAAAAGCACAAATGATGTAGCGAAGGTACATTTATTGGAAAAAAAAACTGTATAACGCTGGCTATAACTCTAGTCGTACTTTTTTTAATGTTGACTGGGGGATGAGAAAAGAAACTTTTAATATGAGATAAATCACGCCAATTTGTCGCACTATTATCAGTTTCCCAAGACATCGATATAAATTAAACACCTTTAAGTTATTCTGAACAATGTGAGGTTTTATTAAAATCTGTTCAGTAGTTGTTGCGTGAAAGAGTAAAAAAACATCCATCCACCGATACATCCATACATCCTCACAAACTATCACATTTATAATGTTAGCAGGAAGTGCATTCTGAAGTCGAGTCGGCTTTCCCATTGGCTAATATACGCTAATTATGATTGTTTTGCATTTGCCACTGATATTAATTTTATATGACAATACTTATACGTTAACTACGTAAATAAATAAGTACCCACCATACTTAGTACGGTAGTAAGGTGCCTAGACATTTATGTGTAAGTAGGTACTTCCAAGAATGGAATAAAGAATGCTCCTTATAAATACAGTTTAATTTTAAAGTCGCTAGTGCTAATTTTAGTACATTATTAATTTGTTGTTCCTTGTTACCGTTAGCTTTAGTCATAAGTCAACCTGAGCACTAGAAGTGCTCATCTATGGCTGGTGTTGAGCATTAATTGAAAGCCAGACGGTGTAATTCATGACACAGCTTGCAAACAAATATTTCTGTGAATGATCACAAATCTTACTTACGTTTATAATGCAGTTTACGTTTGTTACAATTTACTGTTTATGGAAAGATATTTTAATATACCTACGTAGGTTTATTTTATACCTCTTTCCTTCTTACATTATCTTTTTCTCAAAATCGTTAATAATTAATAGAAAAAAAAGTTTTCTCCAGTAATTTGACGTTTACACAAAAACAGCCGATTACGTGTCATTTCTGGCGCTGACGTCATATTTCTATTCAATTCATTTCTATTCAAGTAACTACGACACTCAACATATTTTGCGTGAAAAGTTTGCTTTTCGTTTTTATTTGTATGTTATACATTGTGTAAATATTTTCTTGAATAGCTTTAATAATCAGAATCATAAGCTTATAATAAACATATTTTTCCTTCTGCATCTTCTTCCTTTTTATTAGTAAATATTATACAAAGCTCCCGCTGTTTGTGCGCGTAAATCTTTTTAACTACTCAACGGATTAGATTGCAATTTTCAGAAATATATAGCGATTCAAGAGGAAGGTTTGTATGTAGTATACATACCATAGTAAAATTAAAGTAGAGAAAAGCCGAGAAGTTCAATTTGTGATTAGTAAAATATAATTCACCATTTTGTGGTGGCACCATCTTGGAACTGAAATTTATCATAGCGTAATGAATCGATTTCTTCTCGATTTGATATAAACCGAAAACCCACTCTGCAATATACCCAAACAAAGTACTATGGCAGAAGTACTCCGCAAAACGAAATCAATTAATTGGGATGGCGAGTAGTAGAGCTCAGAGGAAGGCGACTCGTAGAAGTTAAAGCGTGCGTGAAGTAGTCTCACCAAAAATATAAGAATCCATCTGACGGGACATGGATTCTTATATTCAACTGTCGGGCAGTTCTCAGACCTGTTCCTTAACACAGGAAATGGTGAAACACATGTATTAACATTGAGAGTTGGCGCGCCTATTATGTTGCTGCGGAATTTAAATCCACCAAAATTATGCAATGGCACCAGATTTCAAGTAAAAACATGCATCGCAATGTAATCGAGGCAACTATACTGGCCAGTTGTTCTCGAGGAGAGTCTGTATTTATTCTTAGGAAGAACAATATCATATTACCCCTTTGAATTCAAGAGAGTGCAGTTTCCCATCAAAGCCTGCTTCACAATGACCATAAACAAAGCCAAGGTCAAACTCTAGGTAGCGGGAGTAGACTCGAGGGAAAGCTGCTACTCCCGCGGGCAGAGTATGTGGCATGCTCCAGAGTAAGCACACAGAGTAGTCTGTTGATTCTAGCATCTGAGGGCAAAACAAAAAATATTGTTTACAAAAAAATACTGTGGCAGGTTTAGTCTATATTTCGATTTCTTTGTAAAAATATAATAGACAATACCCCCATGTAACTTACACAAGATTAAAGGCCCAGCTTCGTGTTCATGAAATATACCTATGTAACAAAACTTTACATCCCTACAATATAATAAAGATTGTTATATTTTATAAGTATTCAAACATTTTAACATAATAATTTATGTTATAACAAAATTAATAACGTAAAAAACAATCAAAATAGGATTTTTAGAACCATTTTCGACTTCTACGCGGACAAAGTCGCGGGCGTAAGCTAGTAAAAGTATAAATCATAAAGATACACTCGGTTATGATAAAGAACTGCACTCGCTTCGTCGCCGCCCGCTAATTCCTATTTCCTCATTAGATGACCATTACTCGCTGGCGAGTTGCGCTTGCGCCCATTCAACAAGTATCTCCACCTCCCCTCCACGCCGATATCCCCCGATTGCCCCTCCAACACTCCAGGATACCAATCTGTTGTGCAAAATTACACTAGAGTGCACTCAGCTTCTGTTTTGATTTATTGTCCTTTTATTGGCCACTCGTCCGTTAGTTAGTCCGGTAGTTATAAAACAAATACTGGACATCTTCATCATCAGACATATTATATAAAAATATGTATAACTAGTGGTTCCAGGCGGTGTTACTTGCAATCCATCCAATTTTTTAAAATAATTTAAATTATTGAAATAAGCCTAAGACATTTGTTGCTACATTAGCTATCTGCTAATGAAAGTCCCGTCAAAATCGGTCCAGCCGTTTCAGAGATTAGCTGGAACGAACAGATTGATTATTTGCTGCAAGTACCTTAGGTATTTACTTTCATATGCATGTAGTGAAAAAGCTGTTAATTTGAAATTACAAACATGCACTTCTATTTTATTTATTTATATAGATTTAGATATAGGTGTAGATATAATGGCTAAGATTTATACACAAAAATTGTCTTGGATAAAAAGATGTAGAAAATAGTAATATAAGCTATGGTTAAATTGTAAAAACGAACATAGGTCATCCTTTTTTGTTTGTTAAATACGACATTCACGCGAATGAGGAGCCCGCGAAGAAAAGATGCAGGTAGGCAATCTTATGCTACCGAAAAATACGTGATCTTCGAGATAACATCTATATTTATGTATTTATTATATATTGAGGGCAATAATTATTATATCAGTGGTAATTCAAACTGAGGGAGAATTGACTGATAAAGGCTAACAATAGGGCAGTAGATTGGGAGGAGAGCTCTCCACGCTAGAGTGTGGCAGAGGGGGCGGGAAGAACGCCGGTGGGCCCCAATTTGCCTCGGCATTATCCAATTGCCAGAATAAAATGGTTGGCGTGGGCCAACGCGTGACCTGCTCTCTTATTTTGAGCCTTCTAAAAATTTGGTACCTACATTAGAATTTCTGTCTTTATTTTTTAGTAACTAGTAGACTTCGATCTCTATATAAAATAGGGGACAGTCGCTTAATGGTAAGTGTCCCGAATGCTTTAAGTGACTAGGTATTATCTGTTACACACATCGATCTCGTTTTTCCTAAACCCGATGATTTTTCCCAAATGCTTTCTTAGAGAAGTTGTACTAAATTATTTTCGACACCTAACCGTGATTTCAGTTTTTGAGACTTCACTTTGATTCATGAAAGCGGCAGCTGACAAACTCGTGTTGCAAACATGAATCTAAGCTGTCATAAACAATTTATGAAATAAATGTGGAATACGATATCTTAAAGTTTATCTCAGGTCAGTAACGACGGGAATTAGAAAAACAGCATTAACGTAAGTGGGTATCAACTGGCGCCTGTTTACAAATCAACGAGATAACTTGTTGTCATTAATTAATTTCAATAAAAAATGCAGTTTTTTATTTTCACACGTAGTCTCGTAACCAATATTACAATCTTTAAGGATCACACAGGTCAGAGATGTTGCTATATCCACAGAGAACTATATTTTTATCTATTTTAGAAATATTTTTAGTTACACAGCAGAAAGGTATTCCAATTTTCATTTGTAATGTGACCACGATTATATCCATTTTACATTATACCTATATGTATAGCAGATGCTATAGAGCTCTTAAATACAATATAGATACAGTTCACCATTGTAAAGTTTCCCTACCCGTCTAACTGTAATCTATCTTCTAATGAAACTCGGCTCTTTAAGTGATTTTTCAGTAACCGTCACGTTATATTTAAGTAGAAGAACTTTGGTATATAGTAATTAACAAGTAAATTAGCTGTGAGTGCTTTCACAGCGCCCTGCGTCCGGCGTGCGCTTGCGCTCCCAATTGGACTTCCGAGCGCGTTTCCGAAATCGCTCCAACAATGAACTGACGCGACGATTTTAATGACTCTAAAGGGAGTAGTTATTGTTTTGTTATTATTACGGCACGAGACAGGAAGCTGGGTAATTAGGTGTTAATTTACTTTATTGGTGGTATTAACATTTATCTTGCATAATTCTTTCTATATTTTTTCAGACTAGTATATTCAATGGAACATTCCTAACAAGGTCAGGACTGTCCTACATCACGCGAAACGAAGCTAGTATGAGGTGTGAAGACAATTTAAAAATATAAATTGTTTCTAATAGTGTGATGTTTCTAATAGCATGATATCATTGCCCAAGAAAACGGGCACTTGATGTTTATTTGTATCAAGTAGAGGAGTAATCTTGGCAAATTTACGGTTGGATTGTATTTTGAATTATCTATAGTTATATACATACTTATTTTGGTGATACTTAATGCCCGTAACTCGTATTATTCCGTTAAATTATGTTAAACATATTTTACAGAATCGTTACTCCTTACTAATATTATAAATGCGAAAGTAACTCCTGTCTGTATGTCGCGCTTTCACGCCAAAACCACTGAAGCGATTTAAATGAAATTTGGCACACAGATAGTCTAGAGCCTGAGAAAGGCTACATTTTAATGCGAAAAAAGGGCTGTAAGGGGTTGAAATAGTGGATGAAAGTTATAAGAAATACCCACACCACGCTGCAGGAGATTACCAGAGATATTTCTTATGCCACTAATAATAAAGTACCTAAGTAATCCCTTCCCTTCTTAAAAAAATACATACCGAAGATCCGAAATACCAAATTCCTAATAGATACAATATTATTAAACATACAATGACAACTTCATCCATCTGTCACAAGTTTTAATAAATTAAACATGCGAGGGTGAGTCTGGGCGTGATGTTGTGACAACTATAGCGGAAGAGACGTGTTACCAAGGGATACCTTTGTACTTGAATGCTACAATAACAAGTGGTCATACACGTCATCAATGCTGTTTAGTAAAGTAATGTAAAAACGAAACGCACAATGCTTTTTTAATTTGGACCAGTTTGATTGGTTATTGCAACCGCACGCCATCTTCCTTGTCCCCACCCACTTCCTCTTCCGCTCTCTCACTTTGCAACACGGGACCATGACGCGCGTCTCTTAGATAAAATTAACAAAAACTGGTGAATTGTGTGCATATCCATCATCCTGGTGATCTCCTGTATCCCGAGGACCTGATCCCGTTCTTGTCGGTAAGTGGTTGTAGTTTTCTTATCAAATGCCATTACTTGTAAGTAGTGAACGAGTTGTAGGAACTTACGTCTACGTTTAATAGTGTCTAGACCCGCCACCATACTCAGGTAAACATAAAATTTGCAATCTACAAAACTAAGTCAAGAAATATTAATTATCTATGTATTATGTAGATACCTATTTATGTGTATGAAGTGTTCGGGACAGACATGAAACAGTGTCCTACTTATGTATGACCTGACTGATGTTTGTGCGTGTGCAGGCCGCGACCCGCAATTATACACCCGAAACAAACGGCACAGATCACGCTCGCGCCGGTGCATCCGTTTTAATTGTTAAGTGTATTGTTAATTACACTGAATGGACATGACTCAATTTATGTCTAGCTCTGACAAGTTTTGTTCGTACCAGTGATATTCATAGGATGTGAATAAATAATTATTCTACGTAGCGTACATGTGTTAGCAGATAAGTCTGGTTCGCATCATAAGCAAAAAAGCTGTGGTTTAAAAAAACTGTTATCAAGTAATTTTAAACCTTACGTTTATTGAATCTTATCTTTAAGAAATCCGTGAGGTTTAAAAGGAGGGTGCACCTGTGCCTTCCGGTCGCTTAAAGGACGTCACCGAACCGTAAAAATCCGTTACTAACCCTATTTCTTTCACTTTTTCATCCATGAGAACGAAAGTATCCGTTACAAGATACACCTTGATACACACGCACTACCTTTAATTACTTTCAGTTTTCTTTAGCATGTTTTGTTTACAATATATCTAAACAAAAAGTAGCAACAACAAGCTTTGTTTGGACTTGAGCTGCACGTCTGTTTAGCTTAATGAAGAGGCTGAGAACCGAACAGTCATGTGAGATGTAAACACACGCAATGTCGAATCTTCTCGGTGATAAAAAACATGAGAAATAGAATTATAAATCCGATAGCAGTAATACAATAACAACACTAGACTTCCGATTAAATAACCATTTTATTGAATATACCTGTTAAGCAGACATTAACATTTATTAGGAAAGTTTATTGAATATAAAATAAACAAGGAATTTGTAAAGTAGTGGTAATTTAATTGGATTGAAACCCGCACCGCTAATGACAACACAAGTCATGTTCCTAATAAGGAAGCTCTTAGTTATTATCACTGCTGTCCTGTTGATGGTCAGACCATTATTAATTATGTTATCTTATTTAAAAATCGACCACTTGGCCGGTCCACTGTAGTTATCAACAGTACCATTTATAGTTCCTATGGCAAAAATCACGTTCTGAATACAGCTTTACACGATGCTGAAGCTCTATACTAAAGCAATGAGTGTGCAGATTTTTTGCTTTTAGCAATGCCTACGCAAACTCGCGTCCTGAATTAGGGGTCTCCGAATTATACCATCACGCCTATATTAATAAGGAATAATACTGTATTGTTTAAAATAGCTTGGTAAATAGCTCATTTTTTTTTTGGAATAAGTACCTATGTAAAAGAAAAAAAAAATAACTATAGGTTTCGATTCTTGGGAGATAACCATTATACTGTCGCGAATTTTTTATCCGTATACAAATTATATACAATACAAGTCCGTAGAAAATTTTGATCTACCTCGTAAGGTTTAGCCAGCGTTTGCAATGTAAGCGCACAAAAATATGTTTGTTTTGACATCACAAAATCTGTGAATTTCTCGGCTTTTCTCTACTTTAATTATATACACATTACTATACGAGGTGGAAGGGACATCGACGCACATCCGAATAGCATGAGTTCAGTACATGATTCTGGACCCAGAAACCCCCGGCGTTAAAATTTTCCGTAACTTTTTTCATCAATTTTTAATTTTTTTCTGCAGTGTTTTTACTTGAACGTGTAAACTCAAAAATGACAATATCTGTAATAACCGATTATTTTTTACATGAATGACCTAGGTCATTTTATTTTTGACCTTGAGTGAAACTTTGTTACGACGTTTGTGCATCGATGCCCCTTCCACCTTGTATATAAACCGTCCACCACCATAAATAAAAGTTCACCATCTACCATTCCTATTGAATCATTCTATCTATTGCTGAAACTGCATTAAAATCCGTTGCGTAGTTTAAAAGATCTAAGCGCACAAACAGCGCAGCAGGAGGGACTTTGTTTAATACTATGTAAAGATTAATACAAATTTTTGTTCTAGTGCAAACTGGGCTGTAGCTTATGGCAAGAAGGGTTGGAAAACTCATGTCAAATCGTTTGTGTAAGTAAACACATAACAATCATCATTTAGTTTAATTGATGCATTTGGTGTAAGATTTGTTTTTTTTTTTTTCAGAATGTGACTTCAGAAACTGTTTTCTCAAGAGAACTGTACTGTGTAATGGGATGCAATGAGGCTTTGAACACATACTTTCAAAAATTAAGAGGTACCTATTAACAGATGAATGATGAATATTAATTAACAATTAGCAAATGTGGATAAGGCGGCCCGATATTAGGGTTATTATATAACAACCGTTTTAAAGACATTATATTTAACTAGCTGACCCGACAGACCTCGTCCTGTCAAAAAAATTTGTAATGTGGCAGTGTTTTGTTCCTACCTTTTTTATATTCTTTGCAAAAAAATATCCTGAACAGAACCGTCACCCTGGTAATAATTCGGTGTGAATTAAAAATAATTAAATAAAACACTTTAAGCATTTAAAAGTAAGTAATTTTAATCATGTAAATCATAAAAATTAACAAAAAAATACAGTTCTATTTTCATTGTAGTGCTTTGTGATAAACGATATTTTATATTTTGTGACTATTCAATTTGGTCGGGTCCGCGATCACTTTTTTTTAGTTTCGGAATGCGACATTAAATCCTCCAACGACGTATTCTGTGCTCCAACGCACTGTTTTGATAGATATGATTGAATTTGAACTTTGTATAGCGGTAAGAAAGTGCAAATTTACTTTTTGACGTTAGGAACACACCTACATTTCTTAGATAACAGTGAGTGCTTGTGCTTGCTAGTGCATTTGATATGAACTTTATACAATAGCAATAAAGCTCAAATTGATTCTACGTTTTAGTTAGAAAACGTTTGTATGTGAAAAAGAAAAGGGCTGTTTTTAGGGTTTTCCCGGCAACTATTCGATTTTTTCTCGCCGTAAGAACCATCGTTGGACTTCAACGAACATTTAAAAAAAAGAATTGGCCAAATTGGTCCAGGCGTTGTTGAGTTATGCGCTTACCAACACATTTTGCGATTCATTTTTATATTATAGAAGATTGTCTCGGAAAATATTACAAACTACTTAGCAGCTGAGTATTATTTACAACTTTTCTGAACCTATATGATTATGTGTATGTGGGTGTCTGTGTGTGCTGAGAAAAGGGCGGCTGTTACAAATCCTCCACTGTATGAGCCGAATCTATGTTTGCAATGACTATGACAATCATCATTAACATTATACAACTTCCCAAAAAATCCTTCCATTTGTCAGCTTATTTAATTGCTTGTGTGTTTAATCATCACACGCAGTTTAGTATTCCTTAGTGTATATTTTGTATTTAAAAGTAGCTTTGCAGTCGACGTGCATGAAGTTGTTACAAATTACAAGTTTGTCGCAAATTACTAGAAAAACAGAATAGATTCTAACTAATAACATAATTATTGTCTCCTAGAATTGATCGGCATACCAACAGCACCAGCTTTAGTAGCTGACAGCTTGACGGCTACTTCACTGTCGCTGGTATGGGAGGCGCCCAATTTGGGTAATCTGAGTTACATGGTACAATGGCGTTACGAGGAATTACCGGGCACGTGGCAATATTATTCCAACAGCAGTCAGTCGGATCAGTCCATAATAAATGTGGATGGATTAAGGCCCTATACAAAATACAGAGTAAGAATTTTTTTTTTTTATTTACTGCTTATGCACTACATTGTATTTATCACGTAAGCATCATTACGTATTTATATTAAGACTACAGTTTCATCATCTTAGTTGGGTTAGCCGCACAGCTACCATCAAGTACCACCACCCTACTTAGATGAAGGAACAACAGAACAGATCATATTGGGTCAAAGTGGTGCTGGCTATGCCAGCCCTAATAGTAACAGTACTATAGTATAGTCGTAGTACTAATAAAATACACGGTAGAACTACGATTAAGCGTACGATGAAGATGAAAGGAGGTCATCAAAAGCCCATACAACTCAGCCAGCAACAGCTGTCAAGTTGATAGTTTTTACGATGAAATCACGGTGAAACTGAAAATTATCTCCCTTAATTGGCCGTAATGGCGTGCGTTTGACATTCCGAAACTGACACTGACAGTTTTTACTGTGAAATCATTACGAAACAGATAAAAGTGTGCAAAAATGGCGTGATTTTTCTCAAATGAAAAGTGTTTTTCTTCTCATCCCCCAGTCAACAATAAAAAAATGTACGACTAGTTTAAACCAGCGTATTTTTTCCAATAAGTGTAGCTTCGGTACATCATTTGGGCCGATTTCGATGACTTTCTTTCGTTATCACATAGATTGTGAACTGTATTGGCATGACATTCAGAGCGTGTAAAGTTATTATTATATAATCCCGTGAAACCTATCCGATAAAAAGTATATTCAGGAGAAGTCGCGAATGAAGCTAACTAAAATATATGTATGTATCTAACTATTATTGGTTCCATTTTTATTAAATCGTAATTATTTTTTAGTTTCGAGTGGCCATATTTCTGTCCGGTCGCGGAGGAACCGGAGAGCCCGTTTACTCTGCACCGTCGGTGGTGATATCGACTTTGGAAAATGGTAAACCTAGTTCAGCGCCGTCGTCCCTACGCGCCGCAGCTCCCGACCCAAGCCGAGTTGCTATTTCCTGGGAACCAGGCCCATTCCCTAATGGACCTCTTATATCATACGTGTTGCGATTAACGGACACCCAGCCTAACACAAATGATGCCCTTGAGGTAGATTTAAAATATTTCATTACATTGTGTTTTTAGTTAAAAGTTGGACCCCTCACTAGGATTGTCTCGTACCTGTACCTCAACCATGAGTTCTATCGATTGGCTTTCGATAGGTTTTCTACGCATCGAAACGCTGTAATCTCATAGCAAATTTTAGTTCCTTACGTAACCGCTAGAGGCGCTGCGAGGATTTCCATACAAATATTTGACGGCGTCGCTAGCGAGTCAGTGACAAAAACTCATGGTCGAGGCACTGGGTGAATTCTCACATCGGTACACAAAGACCCATACCCAGAACAACTATCTGTAGGCTACAAATATTTGTTTCATCATAACCCAGGGCTCAGCTACTGTGCCACCCATTCACAGTTCATCATTGTATACATACATGTATGCTTGCTAGATCCAGCTTACTGGTAAGCAGCTTACTAGGTCTAAAATTTACTTAAAAATTTTAGGATATGCCAGCATCAAACAATACCTTATTCTACATGTTTCAAAACCTTGCTCCCGCTCGTGAATACGAAGTATCAGTAGCAATGCGAAACGCAGTAGGAGAAGGTTCGAGAGCTTATGTGAGAATATCTACGCCTCCTTTGCCTACCTGTAAGTGTATTGAACTTTTTGTAGATTAAAAAAAAATAACAGAACATTCCCCTGTATTCCTTGATCTTCGTCTGGACTCATATACACCCAAAGTCTAATCTGTTTAAGTCGAAGCTGCCACTAAACATTTCATAGAAAAACTCAATCAACTCAACCCGGGAATTTAACCCAGGATAGCGTAGCCGCCGCGCTTGCGACGATTAGACTAATGAGACAGAAAAGTAATTCTTTAAGACTAAGTAATTTTTAATCTATATTATATGTACCTAGCTAAATGATTATATATTAACGTAAATACTTTTCAGCCGTTCCTAGTCAACAGCCCATTTTAATTTTGGGAGGAGAGCAAAATATTTTAGCCGCACCCGCTAACGATATGTTATCTGATCCTATTGAGCTGTACAACACTGAACATTTAATTACCGGTATGCATCCAAAAACTGAATTTTAATACCTAGTTAATTTTCTTCCCATTTTTAACTAATGTAGTTATTATTTTAGGTGTTGGGTTAGATATATCGAGTGATTCACTTTTCATATCAGTATCAAACGGCTACGTATATCGCAGCTCCCTTTCCAAAAAGAGTACTGCTGAACCAATACTTACGACTGAGAATATATCTTACCAGCCACAAGACTTATCAGTAGATTGGCTCAATCGACATTTGTATGTTCTTGGCGAAGTTTATTATACTAAAGAAGGTTGGTCCAATACAAGCTTTTATTCAAACTGGGAAATAATACGATGTGATTTTGATGGAAAGAATCAAATCGTTGCGTTATCTGGATTTATCTCTCGTCCGATACACTTTGAAGTGGATGCTTATAACGGGTTAGTTTTATTTCCACCAAATGATAATAATTGTGGTTAGAAATAAATTATTTTAAAGTACGGTAATAATTACGATTTTATCTTTAGGTACTTATTCTGGGCTCAACAAGGTGGCGATCGGGGAGGTCTTTACAGACTTGATTTAGCTAATATATCTAACGGTGTTCGTCACGACGCGCCTCCAGAAATTATTGTTCGCGATGCACATTTGGGTGCATTTACCGTAGATCACGCCGATTTCCGAATACTTGTGGCTCACCTTAGGAGGAACACTGTGTTGGCTGTTTCTCTGGATGGGTAAGTAAAATCAATTCAATATTCTTCCACGATGTTGTTTGTTGTGCTATATATTTTATGTATTCCAGACGAGAAGTAACCGATTTCCGTGCCAACACACAAACTCCAATGTTCCTATCAACGCGGTCCATAGCGTATGCAGGAGGACTTTTTTATTGGACGAACGGTAAAGAAATGTTGACGGAGGAATATCACGAGCAGAGCGATAGTTACTTTCACAATGAGTATCCACTAGCTTTTAACACAAAGACTATTGCAACGCGACAAGTTTTAGTCGCCTTGAGGAGCTGTCAACCGATCCCTGTCCCTGTGAATCCACCACTAAGTTTGCAAAGTGTGATGGGTATAAATCGTGCGAAGGTTTCATGGTCACCTCCCCATCTTTTGGGTCATCAGGGAAGCGGAGCATGGCAACAGTGGACATTCCATCTTCAACTTACGCATGTCGTTACAGGAGACATTATAGACATGTGAGTATTTACTCTAAGTAACGCTTATGATTGTATGTATAAAAATATTTACAAGTAATGAAGAAATATGTCGTTTTAGTAAGAACATAACTGAATCAATAAGCGTTGTTGGAAATTTACAACAAGATGCAGAATATGTAATACGAGTAGCTGCCGTAACTGAGTCTGGTTCAGGTAAACGATTGATAAAATAATGATAGGTAAACATAATTGTTTACAAATTTACTAATTTTATAAAACATTATAGGTCCATGGTCTTCCGAATTTGTTGGTAAAACCTTAGCATCGTCACCAAATACTCTACACAGTACTTTACTATGGTCTGGGCCGGATGGACTATTGCAAACCGATCTTACCGGAGATAATTTACAAATTCTAATACACAGGTAACAGAAATCTCCTGCATATTTTTTTTAAACAAGGATGTTTAGTTTGTTTGTTTGAATTATAACTTTATTCCAGAGCACATCTAAAAAACTTTCGTATTACTGATATTTCCTGGTATCGTGACAAACTTTACTTGGTCACGAATGCTTCTACCGTAATGTGGTATAACACAACATCACATGAAGAAGGATTAATGTCGAACATGGACAATGTGGGGAGTTTAGCTGTAGATTGGGTCGGCAAGAAGATCTATTGGTCTAATCCAAAACAACAACTGGTAAGGAATCTTTAAAACACCTATTACATGTCTCTAGAATTGACTGATCCCTCAAATGCAAGTGATTTCTTCAGATAACTCGAGGCAATTTAGACGGGGGTAATCGAGAGCCAGTACCGATTGTAACAGTGGCTAAAGAACTTACAATAGACTCGTTAGGTGCCTACATATACTGGAATACAGGCCACGCTGTTGAGGCAGCCAGACTTAATGGAGAGAATAAAATGATATACTATCCTGCTCAGTTGTTCAGTGGGAAACAAGGTAATATCACTAATTCCATTAGTTTAGCTGTGCAGTTTTTTTCAGTTTTTTCAAATAATAATTATGAATAATTGTTTCAGTAATGGGACTAACTGCTGACTTGGAAAAGAAGTGGCTATATTGGCTTGTTCGAAGTTATGATGGATCTGAACTTCACCGTGCTCCAACAGCAGACCGAATTTCGCATGCAGTTAGTGAGGTGTGTTTAAGCTTAAGTATAAGTTAATGTAGTGCTTGTGTGTAGTCAACTGTTACAGAAAAGTTCAAACTTGGAGAATGCCAGCGAACTATGGAGCGCAGAAAAATGTAATCCATTATACAATATGGAACAATGCGACATGTTTACGAGGGATGGTAAGCATGACAGCAACATAGAAAGGAGAGTGAGTGCTGGTAACCGGGTGAATGGGGCGCTATACAATTTTATCAACAGCCGGAAATTGTCCGAGAAGGCACGACTGACTGTTGCTGTGTTGGCGCCGACACCACAGTCAATATAATGAAACAGTCCCGAAACTGCCTACAAACGCTCGAAACGGCACACTCACACAAACAAGCGCACCGACGCGGTTCTCGCGGTGCTGTCAGTAGAGCGTGTCGACTAGCGCGTCGAGACAAGTGGTTAACATTTAAGTTTACCTCTGATTCTCCGCGATCTTTTTAAAAATGACCCGAACGTATCGTGTAGTATACGGCTGTTTGAACTCGGCTTGAATAGTAGTAATAGTCTCTGCTTACACCTCTAGGAAACAGGAATAGGCGTGAAGCTATGTATGTATGTACAATGCGACAGCACCAATACACAAATTGCAATTATTTACCAAAGGAAAATTAAAAATTACGACAATGTGATTGCCATAGAATATCTAATGTAGTCGCGACAGATAGAAATTATTAATATTTCAAGAACAACAACCTTTAATTTCATATGGCCAGGATATGTTTTCGAAATCGAATTCATGGAATTGTGAAACAAGTCTTTGGTTATAGTAGCAGCAGATAGCAGACGAGATATTATTGTCTTTGGTGCTATCTTGGTATTCACCTGATATCTATCTGATAATTATGTGTTTAGGTTGACTCCCTTAACTAAAAATTCTATATTCTCCTGACTAATCCTATCAAGAATATAACACATACTAAAAAAAGACAAATCTCGCAATGTTGCGTTGCAGGTTCGTAAAAAATTGTGAGATCTTATGTTGAGCCAAATTTTTAACTACAAACCCAAACTCGTTCAAAAAGATAGCCTACGGCTACGCGGTCGAACTCGACAGTAAAAAACTAGGAATAACGAACTAGGAGTAACGACGTTTATTTATTAATAATAATATTATACATATATACGTCACGCGCATGCCCTGACAGTGAAAACATAGTAAAATCAAATATTCTCTACTCACTAATGCATATTTTCAAAGGTATCCAGTTCGTTGGTGACTCGGTTATCCGGCACGGCAACGCTAGGACCTTTGTGCTACTTTAGCGGTCGCCTGGTGTGGGTGCAGGACGCGTCGCGCGCTGTTGTATCGGATCTTGCTGGCAGATACACTGCGGAACTCATACCCAGAGTCCATGTGATTGCTGTTCGAGATCCGACCCTGCATGCAGACAGTGGTATGTTTTCATATTTACTTAATTATCACATCTGTATTGGTTATTTTTAATGAACGATGCAGGATTCGAACCGGCGTCTTCGGGTTCGGTACACCAGACGCTATGACCGCTAAGCCACCGCGAGTCCCCTTCGCTAACTCGAAATCTTCCTTTACATCCTAAACTTAAGTTCACAGTTCTAGCTGTTAGAACTGTTCAGTTAAAACTGAACGTCTGGAAGCCGCTTTACGTCTTAAGGTGACGTAGAGACATCTATTGACAACCAATGCATGCTTCACAAACGACAAGACTAACCTTACAGCTAGTTCGATGTCGTATGATGCCACCTTACCTATTAACTATCTTTTTGTATTTTTTAAGCATTTTCCATGCTAAGATACCAGTTATTTTTAATGAAGGAAAAAATCGCACATTTCTTGGCAAATGTAGTCTAATCGAAATTTAAATAAAAATATCACTTACCCATATGATGACGATACGTAATTCGTTCGATTTTCTATTGTTGATGTGGTAACATAATACGCAGGCGCTAGACAGCAACACAGGTACCCTGTGGATAAACAAAGTTGTTGATTAAAATGTCATTGTTATCGTATTTTCAGAATCTTTGATAGCAATTCCTGAAACCATAAATTCGTCGTCTATCGCAGTAGTGGGGGAGTGGGACAGGTTTAACGTAACGTGGGCCCCAGCCACACGCGTCAATGTTAACAACAGCCGAGTTTATTATGATGTTAACTTGCACTTTCCTGGGCAATTTAAGATTGAGGTAAGTCGATGATTGGATTTCTTTATTTTCAAACTTTGTTTGCAATAACCACGGGTAAAAATTAATTTTATATTATTTAATGAGGATTGAACGAAATTGTAACAGTGTACTGTTACAATTTCGTTCGTCGTACTGGTGTACCAGTACACGCTTTTTAAAATATTTGATAGCATGACATTCAACGTTAAACGTACGTTGTAGTCAACAAGATGACAGATTTGAAATCAGTGCCGTATTCGCGGTCTTATCGACGAGCATTTTTATTTTAAAACTGAAACCTTATAAAGATATACATTTTACAGAGGACTGTTGAAGAGTGTTGGGTGGAGGTGGTATCAGTGTTGGTGGCGCCGTACAGCAACATGGAGGTGCGGGTGCGCGCGCACACGCAGTGGGGCGGCGGCGGGCCGGCGCGCGCGCGCACGCACTCGCCGCAGGCGCCGCCCGCCGCGCCCACCGCGCCGCGCCTCTACGTCCAGCGCGCGCTCAGGTACCAACCCCAACCGCCGCAACAGTGTCGGGTGCAGGCGGTATCAGTGTTGGTGGCGCCGTACAGCAACATGGAGGTGCGGGTGCGCGCGCACACGCAGTGGGGCGGCGGCGGGCCGGCGCGCGCGCGCACGCACTCGCCGCAGGCGCCGCCCGCCGCGCCCACCGCGCCGCGCCTCTACGTCCAGCGCGCGCTCAGGTACCAACCCCAACCGCCGCAACAGTGTCGGGTGCAGGCGGTATCAGTGTTGGTGGCGCCGTACAGCAACATGGAGGTGCGGGTGCGCGCGCACACGCAGTGGGGCGGCGGCGGGCCGGCGCGCGCGCGCACGCACTCGCCGCAGGCGCCGCCCGCCGCGCCCACCGCGCCGCGCCTCTACGTCCAGCGCGCGCTCAGGTACCAACCCCAACCGCCGCAACAGTGTCGGGTGCAGGCGGTATCAGTGTTGGTGGCGCCGTACAGCAACATGGAGGTGCGGGTGCGCGCGCACACGCAGTGGGGCGGCGGCGGGCCGGCGCGCGCGCGCACGCACTCGCCGCAGGCGCCGCCCGCCGCGCCCACCGCGCCGCGCCTCTACGTCCAGCGCGCGCTCAGGTACCAACCCCAACCGCCGCAACAGTGTCGGGTGCAGGCGGTATCAGTGTTGGTGGCGCCGTACAGCAACATGGAGGTGCGGGTGCGCGCGCACACGCAGTGGGGCGGCGGCGGGCCGGCGCGCGCGCGCACGCACTCGCCGCAGGCGCCGCCCGCCGCGCCCACCGCGCCGCGCCTCTACGTCCAGCGCGCGCTCAGGTACCAACCCCAAGCGCCGCAACAGTCTCGGGTGCAGGTGGTAACAGTGTTGGTGGCGCTGTACAGCAGCATAAAGCACAAGTGCCCCATGCCAAGATGGACCTCCGATCTATCTTATGCTTATCTAAATCTTTTATGTACAAGTAACTTAAGATGCAACATTCAATGGTAAATTAACGTCGAACACCAATGACATCCCAGCTCTATAAACTACCAAGCCGGATAAGTATTTCTATTGGAAGAATTTTAACAAATCCATTAAAAAAAGAATGTTTTCACTTACATCAGTGGCGGTCCGATGTGTGCGATATTCCGGTGGGGCAGCCCGGCGCGAGCCAACGGCGTGATCCGCGGCTACGAGGCGCAGTGCTGGGTGCTGGCGGCGGACGCGGCCAAGCCCGCCAAGCCCTCCGCCTGCGCAGACGCACTGCTCTCGCCCTCGCACACCCAGCTCATGCTCAGAAACTTGACGCCAGCTTCCAAGTACTTCTTTCAGGTAACAAAAAATACAATGTAATAATAATAAATCATAAATTTTATTGAAACATTTGCTCTATGGCCCTGCCTCACAAATTGCCTTACCGTTAAATATGGTGGTTGATAGGTTTTGTTATTAGTAAAGTACAATGATAATAATACTACTAATGAATTCAATATATGTATACAGTACATTGTAGGTATATTATTCGCTTTATTTGACGTCATTCGCTTACAGGTGCGAGCTCAAACTGACGCTGGGTTTGGTCAATATTCCGAAGTGGTGTCAATATCATCTGATGAAGTAAATCCTATACCGAAAGTGATGGTATCCTCGCAAGAATCAATCAAAATTATTGATTTGGATTCTGGAGAAAGTGAAACGATTCCTAAAAGCACTGGAATACCTGTTGACTTTGCCGTCTCTACTGAAGAAAACATAGTTTACTGGGTCAATAACTTGGAAGAAATATTTTCTTCTAGAATCAACGGCAGTGGACATTATAAGGTAAAATATTATGTTAGATAAGCAGTTTTTTAATAACATCGACTTTAGGTGATGTCAACAGCTACGCCTCTACAATTTTAATAATTACATACATTATTTTTTTAGCTAACTTCTATCAATGGTTCAGCTAGCAGTATGTGTGTAGATTGGGTAAGCAGATCTGTTTACTGGACGCAACTGGAAATTACGTCCATTGAGTCTTATGTCACGTATAGAGCTAATCTAGGAATGCCCAATACCCGACCACACATCACACGAGTATTTGCTAGAAAACAACCGATTTATAGCCTACAGATAGCACCATTACATCGGTAAGTAGAATATTCATAGCAGTCGATTAGTCGGATTTTAAATGTTCAGAAATTATTTTTTAACATAATTTCACTAATTTTAGGTCTTTGTTTTGGTACGAGGAAAGCGGACACCCAGGACTAGGGACAATAATGACGTCTTTTTTGAACGGTTCCGATATTAGAACATTCTTTAGAAATTCTGAATTAACAGGCCGTGACTGTAACTGTCCTGAAAACCCTCAGGTGGCGAGGACTTTTGTCATTGACATGACTCGAAGTAAACATTTTGATTTATACTGGGTCGATCCTTGGGTACACCATATAATCGCTACAGATATGGACGCTTGTAAATGCAGGATAGTTGTTGATGCTACCGAAAAGAAAAAGTATGGTTTTACTCCTATGTCCATAACGGTTGACAGCAGATACGTTTACTGGTTTAATTCTACCCAAAAGGAAATATTTTATACGTCAAAGCATCAAAACACGAAGGTAGAAGAAAGGAAAACTGCATATGGATACAAAATCATGGCTTTGGATCCAGGAAATCAACCGTATCCCCCTAGATCGTGTTTATATCCTAAAATACTACACTTAAGACCGAAAGTTGTATCAAATTCAGCTAACAGTATAACACTTCACATGCCATCGGTAGAAAAGCCTAATCGATGCCATTCTATGGAATATGAAATGTCAACGACAGAGTACACGATATTATACAGAATTAAGATGCAAAACGACACATCAGCTTGTGATAAAGAATCTTGCGCATACGTCACTACTACAAACAATGAAATTATGATAAGTGAATTAAAACCATTTACTAACTACACGGTGGTGTTGGAAGCTACTAACTACTACGCAAAATTACATGAAGTCAAACCGATCGTCGGAGCTCCGTTGATATTACAGACAGCTGCAGAAGGTAATTGATTAGAATTATCATTAATAAATAATTATCTTATTCTATAACTAATTTAGCGCATATTTTCAGCACCAACCGCTCCTAAAGACGTGACAGGACTAGTGTTAAGCCCTGTTCTTGCCCACGTAGAATGGAGGCCTGACCCGGGACTCTCGTATGAGGTACACTGGAGGACTGACGACTCTCCGTCACCAGCACATAAGCTAGTAAAAGGTATGCAAAATACAGTTTGAAGTAGTTAATTTCCGGTGTCGGTTGTCGGATGAGTTGGTTGCAGTAAGACATGGCAGCGAAACAGAATCCAAGGTATAAGTTTGCGGTTTGCGAGCAGAGCACAACACGTTCGAAGTGTCGGAGGGGCGCAGCGCGTCGCTGACGCGGCTGTCGGCCGGCACGGCGTACAGCGTGTGGGTGCGCGCGCGCTCGCGGCACAGCGCCGAGGCGGCCGACTCGCCGCCGCTGCGCCTGCGCACCTACCCGCTGCCCGCGCCGCTCGCGCTGGCCAGCGCCACGCCCTACGAACTGCACGTCCTGTGGCCGCCGCCCACAGCGTACCAACTGCATCAGTAACTATAATCCTCACACGTCCTTACCATAATAATTCTACTACACATCGCTCTTTAATGACAGAGCGCACGTAACGCAGACAAAAACTAATCATATTTTCTAGTATTATATAACATAAATTACCCCTAACCTAACCTGATAGTTTGAATTTTTGGCATCCAAAACTGGGTATTTTATGAACTGGCTATGTTTTGACCTGAGTTTAGGTAGGTATTGTTGCTCAAAAATAACGTGATATTCTTACCTTAAACATTGTTCACTCATTAGGTTCAAAGTGGAGTATTCAGAGAGTATGCCATCGAGTATGACATGGAGGTCTTGCACCCAGGATGAGAAGGACGTGTGGATTGCGAAAAATCTCCGGCCATGCTTCCGCTATCGCTTCCGACTTCGTCTGCAGTACGTCGCCAACGGCCCGCCGTATTACTGGCCACACGACGATCGCTTTAGTTTTGAAACACTCGGTGGGTTTTTAACTAAAACATAATTAATAAGCATGATCTGAAAGCACAGGTCTCTCTAATAAACATCTCACCCCTTATCTCATCTCAAATCTTAAACTCCTAAAGGGCAAAATAAATTTGTGTCCTGTGGGAAACGACCTTGTGATCAGCAGTCCGGTACTCCAACCACTAGACCACATGAGTCGTCATAAAAGCGTGGGGTGCTTGATGTCAATTTGTTATAAAGATTTTATTGACAGATATATCGGTACAAGTAATCAAGTTAAAAAGCACCCCACGCTTTTTTACAATAAAATTCACGTTTTTATTATTCACACTATCCTCAATTTCAATTTATTGTTTTTTTTTGTTTGTTTTTTATGAAAGCGTGATTTTTTAGTTCTTTAAGTTTATTAATCACACTATTCTTAATTTTACATTTATTGTTTTATTGTTCGATTTTCTTTATAAGCGTGTATTTTTAGTTTTTTAAACTATTATTTAGTTTTCTAATTTTTATTTTTATATATTTTTATTTATTTTTAACAACTGAGTAGTTGTTAAAAATATTCAACTATGGAGCACTACTATCAGGTCTAAAGTTCTCATGAAGTTAAATGAAATAGGCCCAAACACGAACTAGCTGCTGTAAACTGTTAAGGGCTTCCCTTAACTGTCTCCCGTCTCCATTTAATGATATAATGTTTCCATTCAGAATTCAAAATATGTTATTTCAATTAGATCGTATAAATATAAATAAAATAAACCTGAATAAATACAATAAAAAACCTATTTTATTTTAATGCCAATGTACATAAATATTATAAAACGACTGTTCGCTTTTTGCAGGTGATGTGCCAGGCCCTCCTGGGCCGTTACGTGTGGAAGGCGTTGGCGACCGAGTGTTACGAGTGTGGTGGCGGGAGCCAGACCCACGGGGTTCTGCTATCGTAGCCTACCGCGTTTGGGGCCGACCGCAGCACAGGTATGAAATATTTTCTATGATATTAAAAATATTTAATTTAATGCAATGTAAAGCAATATACGTCCTGGATATTTTATGTACTATATTTTATGTACTCATTGCAAATGAAAAAATCTAATCAGTACATTTTGAAAACGCCTATCTTAAGCTAATTTTGTTCTAAATAGATTTCGGAATTTATTCTTGATTGCCACGAACAGTGTGCACAAACATGACTCCAAAAGGCGTCGGGCGCGAGAGCGCTGTCTTTGACGCCTGATTTACCTAACAAAGAATGGGGCCAGGACCCATCCCGTAGGCTAGACGCAGCGCAGGCGACAGTGCTGTATTGCTATTGATTCCACTCGCGAAACCAGGGGCACCAGATTCAGATCAGACTGTTCTAACAATATGAGGTCAGTCGTCGCCTTCAATTATAAATTTTCGGGACCGTAGAGTGACAACGTGCATTTTCGAACAGAGTGAACTGAATTCCCCCAGCACGTTCTTGCTGTCTGCAGTCTGTCTTCGCCTACGGAAAGACTAAGTTATGATTTTAGAGTTGATTCCATTTCACTGGATACCCAGAAATCTTTTTGGCAGGATTACACAAGGGAATGAAAATATTACAAAAAATCTCAGTGAATTGCTGCCTACGGACCTTCCCTCGGACATCGACGACAAGATGAAGATGCGCATCGCAAGAGAAGGACTAGAGTTGCTTCACAATGGAACAGGTGAGCGAACTATAAACTTTATTCTTTTTATAGACTAGCTTTTTGCCCGCGACTTCGTCCGCGTAGAATAGTTACTTTGTTCCATATGAACTTTCATCCCTTCTTTCACCCCTACATAGGTCGAATTTATTAATTATTTTGCCCGCGGCTTCGCTCGCATTAAGAAGTATTATTATTAATTAGGTATATTTTTGCGGCTTTAGTTTTGTTTAGCGTAGGTATGTAAAAAACTCAAACAAACTAATACATTTACATCCTCCATCATCCCTTATTTTATCCCCATGGGGGTTGAATTTATCAAAATCTTATTTAAGCGGACGTCTTCATCATAGCAGCTCCAATCTTTAATTTCAGTTCAATCAGTCGAAAATCTAAGATGATTTATACAAACTTTCATCCCCTATTTTATCCCCTAAGGGGTGGAATTTATCAAAATCCTTTCTTAGGGAATGCCTACGTCATAGTAGCTATATGCATGCAAAGTCTCAGCCCGATCGGTTTAAAATTGACAAAGTTTCATACAAACTTTCATCCCCTATTTTATCCTCTTGGGGGTAGAATTTATCAAAATCCTTTCTTAGCGGATGTCTACGTCATAACATCTACCTGCATGCCTAATTTCAGCCCGATCCCTCCAGGGGTTTGGGCTGTGCGTTGATAGATCACTATGTCAGTCAGTCAGTCAGTCCTTTGAGTTTTATATATTTAGATGATAATACGGCATAAGCACGTTAACGTGTAATGTGGTAAAAATGGCATGGCGACATACAGAGACGTACTGGCTGGTGAGCGGCGGCGCGGTGGGCGCGGGCTGGACGGCGCGCGTGCAGGCGCGCAACGCGCGCGGCTGGGGCGCGCTGTCCGCGCCCGCCGCGCTGGACGCCGCCGCGCTGCGCCCCGCGCGCCCGCAGCCCGCCGCGCTCGCGCTCGCGCTGCTGGCGCTGCTGGCGCTGCTGCTCTTCGTCGCGGCCGCCGTCTACTACGGTACAACATTACATTCTCTTTTATTCTTTTCCAAATAAGAGACAGTATTCAATAGTATAGACACACCTTACGACACTCCATAGAAATGCCCAATTTTCACGCTACATATATTATTACAAATCATCACCCTGAATAATTCTAGCACTTTGGTATGGAATTCTTACCTAGTAGCCTGTTACTGATCTCTCTTGGTAATCTGCTACTTTTCTTAGCTTAGTTTTTTTATACTAAAACTAGCTATTTTAGGGGGATGAAAAATAGATGTTGGCCGATTCTCATAGATACCGGATAAGCACACAAAATTTCATACAAATCGGTCCAGCCGTTTCGGAGGAGTATGGCAACTAAAACTGTGACACGAGAATTTTATATATTAGATGATAACTACAACTAGAAAGTATTACTTAATAAAAACCTATACTGCTATACATCTATACAAATAAATAAAATTTAAGTGTCTGTTTGTGATTTCAAATTAACAGCATTTAAATGCATATAAAAATAAAAAATCAAATTGTCTGTCTGTTTGTTCCGGTTAATCTCGGAAACGGTTGGACTGATTTTAACGGGACTTTCACTCGCAGATAGCTAATTGTTATAACGAGAAGTAATTTTATTTATTTGAATATATGCAAAATTTAATCAACGCGAGTAACACCGCGGGGAACAACTAGTAATTGTTTAAATTCCTTAGCAGCATATAATGCCCAAGCTCGGAAGAAAGCAGCTATCGAAAACCAAATATCTACACATCCCATTAGACGGGGACCTGATGTAGAACTTGCAACGCTGAGGCAGTTACCAACCAGACATTCTACGAATATACTGTACAATCAGGCAAGTTTATTATAGTTTTACAAAAAGTATACCTACTTAACGTACCGTAAATATAATCTTCTGTGCCTGTATATAGGGGTGTACTTAACGTGTTTCAAACTAAGCGGGGAAAAATCTGCAAAATGACAATTCTTTAAAAAATCTATAAAGCTTCATCATATCAGCCTATTGCCGTCCACTGCTTAACTAGTAGGTCTCTCCCAAAGAGCGCCAACCATCCCGCCAACGCGCCAACTATAATAATAAAAGAGATCCTTGTTCAGGCTCCACATAATGATGGATGTCCACGAGTTTTTAAATTAGATTTAAGAAAATTTTAACATTTAGACGTTAACCATCATTGAATAAACAACGAGTGAAGCTATGTTCGATGGAACTTACTCGTAGAGCTAGTCGCTCTCAACGGATGTGATAGTGTTCGTATATACGTGTGATAATTTTATAACCAAACCAGATTTTTACAACAGGGTGTCCACTGTCCAACGGACGCGGAACTTGCCAGCTTGCCCCATATTCGCCGTGAACAAATAACACTAACAAAGTTTTTGGGTTCGGGCGCATTCGGTGAAGTATTTGAAGGCGTCGCCAGGCAGTTAAATGGCAGCACCGCTGACACAAAAGTCGCAGTAAAAGTAAGTAGATATTTAATTTTGAAAATGGATTGAGATTCAGCCCAGCCGCTAAAATTACTGACGAATTTGCTTAGGATTTTATATCGGGTTGGATATGATTGGCAACTTAGAATAACGCGTCATTCACACTTGTAAGACTGATATACACATACATAATTTATACATCTCGGATTGAGAGCCAGCGATAAAACTATCGGCCCGACCGCGACCTCATGACTGTGTACCAAACAAACAAAAAGTGATTAACAATAAAAAGGAAATAAGAACTATTACCATAATAAACAGTGAATTTCCAAAAGATTATAAGTTGTCAATGTTCATACAAATGTATTTTACAAATTTATTTCATCCTTGTAGACACTGAGAAAAAGTGCGACAGAACAAGAAAAGACAGAGTTTCTGAAAGAAGCAGCACTGATGTCGAACTTCAAGCATGAGCATATTTTACGTCTTTTGGGAGTGTGTCTTGACAATGATCCTAACTACATCATAATGGAACTAATGGAAGGCGGCGATTTGCTCAGTTATCTGAGAGCAAAACGCGTTTCACTGGTAAGTAAACTACTAAGACCTTCTACACCACTAGACTATTCAAAACTAGAAATAAAATTTATAATTATTATACTTGCTTAATACACTTCTAACTCATTATGTACCCTTATTCGCAGTATACACCTGAATCTCTTACATTGCTGGACCTCCTAAACATGTGTGTGGATGTGACAAAAGGATGTCGCTACCTAGAAGAAATGCATTTTGTTCATCGAGACCTGGCTTGTCGTAACTGTCTGGTAGCACATCGCTCTAATGGAAGAGTCGTCAAGATCGGTGACTTCGGACTTGCAAGAGACATTTATAAGAATGACTATTATAGAAAGGAAGGGGAAGGTAAAAACCAACTCATTATTTCATAGAGTTAAGAATAAGTTTAATATAATCCAGTCTAGAAGAACATAAGAACAGAATACTAAGTTTTTCCACGGTGCGGTGCGTAGTGTGTTGCGCGATTAAGACACGATTAGAAACATGGTCATAACTTGGGTCTGCATGTATCTGGGAGACCAATAAGACTTGGATCTGATGAATGTAACTTTTCATCCTAGGTTTGTTGCCCGTACGATGGATGGCAGTGGAGTGTTTAGTGGACGGAGTCTTCTCCTGCCAATCCGATGTTTGGGCCTGGGGCGTACTATGTTGGGAGGTAAGCTAAACAACTACAGGCAGACAGCTTCAAAATTACAATATAATATTTTGATTGTGTTATAACGCAGTCATATTATTTCAGGTATTATCACTAGGGCAGCAGCCGTACCCTGCGCGCACGAACCGTCAAGTGTTATCGTACGTACGCAGCGGTGGCACGCTCGATAGACCACCCAACTGTCCTTCAGTTTTGTATGTCCTTTTTATCTATTGAATCTCTTTATTAATATTATGTAGTTATAACATATTGTTAGTATTGAATGATTACATTATTTGGTAAAATACCAAATGGTTGTTACTGGCGTTTAAAAACTAGAAGATAAATTAAAAAAATAAACCTAAAAATAAAAACAATTGGGCAGCTTTAACTCGTAACACTGGGAATGTGTAAGAAATAACTGGGCTAACTAATCTCTCATAGAATATCTGTTATATTTTTATGTTACATTTGACAAAGAATATCTGAGGTCAATTGAATGTAACTCCAGAAGAAGAAAAATATTTTGATGTAAATTCTCGATTCGAAAATATTTAGTTTACTTTGATTTCCAATACGTAGAAGACGGATTTTACATAGATCAAAAATGAAAACTAACCAGACACAATACTGCAAGTTCAGAATTTACAGAATAATAATTTCAACATAAAAACTATTACGTATAAACACCTACGTAAAAACTATTACAATAAATTCCTCAAATCGAACCGAACTTCTAATTCGTCATTACATATTAACTTTTTTGTACAGTTATGACTTACTTCAACGGTGCTGGAGTTACTCAGCGGAAGGGCGGCCGTCGTTTCGACACTGCCTCGAAGTGGTGACGGCGCTACGCGACAAAACGTCACCAAACATCACGCTCACCGCTACGGCCACACCCGCGCCCCACTACCTTACACTGCTCGGAGACGGTAACAGCTTCACACCTATTACATAATTACACAAACATGTTAATTTCTAAAACGCATGATTTTATGATTATGAACCGTTTAAAGACGGATGGCACGCCATCAACACCAATATCTGATTATTTTTCTTGTAAAACTGCGAAAAGTTATTAAATGAAGGAAATCAGCATCATCGTATCTAAATTACGATATGATTTGTAACTCTTAACAATTTTCTAAAAATATTCTATTGCAGACTCAATAGAAAATTACTTGTTATTGGGTGACGGTGCTATCTGTGCTTTTCTTTATAATGTTCGATTTCCAAACGGGCCGCGCCGGAACGCACTATGCTAAAGAAAATTCAGGCTTCTATGCAATAGTTATGTTTCCGGCGCGGCGCCGGAGCACAGCTCAGCGCGTAGCAGCGGATGCCCGAGGATGCTCGAACGCGCCAGTAGCCGACCGCATCTAACCGACGGCCGCTACAATCTGCTGGAAGCCAGGCGCTTGCGTATCCGCTAGCTTGCTCTGCCGCGGTCAGCGACAACACGTGCTTGAGCATCCGACCGGCGGCCGTGGCATACGCGCGGATCTAACCGTATTCCAAGCAATGTAAATTCCATACAAAAATTAAACATAACTATTGGCACAGAAGCCTGAATTTTCTTTAGCATAGTGCGCTCCGGCGCGGCCCGGTTGGTGGAAATCGTACATACACTTCACATAAATTGTATACTACTCCGTGATGTGCATATAATATTAAAAATGTTTCACACATATTAAACACTTCCATCCATCAGCATGATCTGAAACTGATATCAAAAGCTTTTGTTATAATATTATGCAAAAAAGTTGTTTTCATTTTATATACTGAATACAAACTAACCGATGTATGCATGGGCTGCATGTTCAGATGCCGTCGACAACCGTACCTACCTATTGGACGAAAATGACAACGCCTGCATAGGTTTGTGCCATTGCATTAATTATCATGTAGCTTTTTTGTTTTCGTGATTCAAATGAATAAATAATCTACTACAGACGAAGACTTCCCGCAACATCACATGGAGCCGTCGCGATTGCTTCCCGAAAGAGCTCCGAAGTATTTGGAACTAATGTACGACAGCGACTCAGCATCAGGCACTGTCTGTGATGGATACGAGATACCAAGAGCGCCGATCACGTACATGCCTCCATTCTCAAGACACAGCATCATCGGTGTCGCACCAAATAGACTGATCAAACCTCCTTTGTATAGAACACATTCCTTACGAACGAACACGCGGCCGCCGAACGCCACAATCATTCCTTTACGGAACGGTTTAGTGAAACGAGCATCACTATGTGAAGAAATAAGCGCTCGAGAGCCAAGAGCATGTTCCTCGCATCAACCGTGTGTTGACTTGGACTTTGATAAACACATTTTCAAGACTCCATTTTAAACTGTGATATTAGAAAAAATAATTTATGCAATGTGTAATTTTTTCCACCGATGAGGATACCGCTTTAGAATTTAATAAATATTTAATATTATTTATTTTCACTAGATAACAGTTTGTAAATAGAGGTGAATAAAATCGTTGTACATATTAATACCTATAAGTTAAATTGTTGCGATATGTTTAGAAGACATGAAAATTAAATGCATTTATTAAAAACCCAATAATTAAATATGTATAATATGCCTTAAGGACATAATTCAATATTCATGCACTTTTATTTAGTATTTTGCCCTAATTGCCTCATCATCATCAACCCATTAATTGTCCCACTGTTGGGCATAGTTCTCCTCTCAGTATGAGAGGGATTAAGCCATAGTCTACCACGCTGACCCAATGCGGTTTGGCAGACTTCACATGCCGTCGAAAATATCTCTCAGGCATGCAGGTTTCCTCACGATGTTTTCCTTCACCGTTAAAGCGAGTGATAATTACGCACATGCTTTCGAAAAGTCAGAGGTTTCGAGCCTTGGATTCGTACTTGAGACTTTTGACTTGGCAATCCAGTGGTCATACCCCTAGGCTATCACTGCTTTTACCCTAATTGCCTACTAATGGTTAATTATGCATTGTGCCTCTATATTCCATGACTGGAAAAGAAAAGCTCGGGCTCACTTACTGGACGGGACAAAATATCCGACGTTATAAATATAGCATTTATACTCACGCGAAAATGTATTTTACTGTGATTGCTATCTCTACAATGTAGGTCATTACTTTATGTGCGATTAGAAAATGAATCAAAATTAATATTACTCAACGGACGGCAATTGAGAAATTTCTTAAGCCGTGTTCCCCCAGCTCCATAAAAGTAGCAGTGAAATTTCAGCAAAATTTAAAAAAAACTAAAATATTTGCTTATTTGTTGCCAACTTAGTTGCTCAAACCAAAAAAATAGATTAAATAATCCATTTGCTCGATCGACCAGTATCCTTAAAAATCGGTTACGCTAGCTAACTCGATTTATCCGCAATCAATAAATAACATTTGACGACGTCTGTGGTGTAATGATTCGAGTACCGGCGCGCGGCGGTCTGCTGATCACGAATAATATCTATGTGATGAACTTGAGGCTAATATTCAGAGACGATGCTAAGCATAAACTTAGACTCCCGTATGTCAAATTGTCATACAAATTTGACATACGGAAGCATTACTTTATGCTGAGCATCGTCTCTGAATTTGCGTTTGTCTGGGTATTTCTTATTTCTATAATGTATAAGTATGTATTTACGTCGTGTATATACAGGGTTACAGGGGAAAGTCGTACTGAATATTAAAGGACGTTATTATTCAGGACATTTCTCAATCATGGATTTGGTTCTGAGATATGGTGTCCGAAACTTAACCGTTACGGAGATATTGAACTTTTAAAGATTTATTTAAAAAATCCTTTATTTTTTTATCGATTCTTCGGCATTAGAGGTTCTAGTGTCCGTTTTTATTGTGGACCTAGTTAGAAGGCATGCCAATTAATAAAAATTATCAACAAAAACCGAACCTACTACTAACAGCTTAAAAATACTGCTCGACAACGGTTAGAATTAAAGAATTTTCACTCAGTGTTTTTAACTTCGAAGCACTTTTTTGAAAATGATTGCTCGATTTTTTACCCGACGACACGGCAAAAAGCCGAATAGACTGCCTAATATAAAACCCTTCCGGTTTTATATTAGGCAGTCTATGTATCTTCCTATTTACGTATGTTCCACTAAAGCGCCTAAAGTACGCATCTGATTTTGATGAATGAGGTGTTAAACGATTCGTTATTATGGTCCCGGTAACAATGGCTACATTTTACATAAACAGAATCAATAAGACGAATGTTACATGCAAAAAAGAGCGAAATTTAAAAAAAAAATGCTATCCTATCGATTGGCAATTGGATATGCCAATCGATAGGATAGCAATTTTTCGAAAGAGGAGAAAATTCTGAATTTAGAAATACCTATACTAATATAATGAAATTGTAAAATTTGAGAGTTTGTCAGTTTGTAATTGTTCGAAGTTTTGACTTTTGAGTTGATAAATAGGCTTGGGTGGCAACTCGACCACATGAATCTCGGCCAATGGTCGAGTAGCCACTTTTTGAAAAGATTAGGCGTCTTCGAAATTAATGATGCGATTCTGAAAATAACTGCATTAGAAGATAGCTACATTATCCCCGAGTACTATAGGCTATTAATTATATACTTAGCGTATTTTTAAGCCGAGTTATCACGGATTATTTCTAGCTAGTTGGAATAAAATGCTGTTTAGAACAGCATTCTTTGCATACGCTGCCTAAACGGTTGTTTATAAGTAAAAATAATGTACCGCAAAAATGTAGGCCCTTATTAGTTCTACAAAAAAGTCCGGATACCATACATCTACTTTTTGTATTAGATATAGATGCTTTCATGTTTAAAAAACGCATTTATTCTTTAAGTCATATATAAAAGATCATTTGAGCTGCAAAATATTAATCCTTATAAAAATAAATTATTTTTAATGAAGGAAAAAATCGGCTGGCGGGCGGGATTCGAACCTGCATCTTCTGGTTCGGTACACCAGACGCTTTGACCACTAAGCCACCGCGAGCCCCGCTCGCCAGTCGATACAGTGAGATAAAAAAAAATTAGTTGCCTTTAGAAATAGTACTCAGAATCTAAAAATCCTGATAGTGAATGAAGTAAGCATGAGCCAACAAAAAGTGTTTTTTTTTTAATCTTTATTTATTATGGGGACTTTTATTCTATAACAAGAACATGTCAGTCCCATTATTCCTATCACATTAATAAAAATTAACACGTTTTAACTAATTAATAACTAACTACAAACTAAGGGAGTCGGATTTCACAAAAATCTTAAACAAGTTCCTTGCAGCACTTGATGATGGATTTGCCAAAATAGGAAGAAAAGCTCCAACATCTAACATATTCAGATTATGAACCCGCACAAATAATTCCCTCTGCCTCTTATATTTAACACAATCCATTAATAAGTGTTGGACATCATCCAGTACTCCACACACCAAAAAGTGTCAAATAAAATTTAAGTTTAAAAATCTACAACCCGCCTACTACGGAAGAAATCAACTGAAAATCATGTAACAAGAACATAATTCCTATGTCAGCTTACTGATAAATTTACTCAATTTAAATCAACAAAAAAAAGGAATTGTTGTGTTTAGTTTGTGGCCGTGGTCGCATGCTGTGTCCCCATGCCCATGCCCTGGGGATGGGGACTTATATAATATGGGTAGTATGCGGTCTCGGCTATAATTTGGACACAGCAGTTTCTTTTGTTGTTGATTTCAATTCAGTATGTTTATCAGAAAGCTGACAGTGTTAATAACAACTTTATATTTTTCGGTGGGTAATCCCTTCGCAGATGATCCAGAAAACTGAGAGGTGCGTGACTTGGATTCGAACTCCAGCCCTATGAGTCGGCAGTCCCGTGGTCATATCCCTAGGCTGTCGCTGCTATGACTTTATGGACTATAGGTACCCACAGAAACATATAAAGTTGTTATTAATAATTATTCAGAACTTTTTTTTTAAATGATAACCAGTTAATTAGCTCTTTATGAACTATCAGTTTAGTACCCAGATTTATTTACAATCATTGTTTTATAGTGTTAAGTTTTAATCTTCAGAAAATACTCAGAACCTCCATATCTTGGTAACCGCTCATTCTAGACCCCCGGTTGATGAGGTCAATTTGTTGCAAATGACCTCTCTTATAACGCCCCTTTTTTTTTCCTGTCACCTGTATGTAAAAGTCTTTTTGTCGTAATTATATAAAATCTTTAGTCGCGTCTAGCAATGATTTATAACCGCCGTTTCCGTCTGGGATTTTCATAGGAGTATTTAATATTATCTAATCAATGTGCTATAAAAATTTCAGCGTGCCTAAGACGTTTTTGCGAATATTTTTTTTACAAGCCAGACTCGATTTCGGTATCAGTAACTTTGTTAAATTACACAGTTATATTGATTTCAAGCTGCCTAAAACACCTTCTCCGAATGGGTTACGAGCTCTCAGGCTATGGTGACCCTCTGGGCATCAAATAATCGAAGAAGAAAATTATTTTACTGATTAATTTTATTCCAGAAAAATAAATCTTAACAGGTACACCTTTTTTTTTATTGTTGTTTTAATGATTTCTTTAGCCAAAAAGCAAAAAGCAGAAAAAAATTGCTAAGATATCATCAGGGAACCAAACCGATCTTTAGTTCCCTGATTATATCTACAGTCCACGCGGAACTAGTCGACCGCGCCTTATGTAGGGACGGGGATGAGGCGGCGGGTTACTGTGAACAAAAGCAAGCGCCCCCACCCATCCGTACCACCGCGCGCAGACGACCCCGCCCCTCCGGCCCGCTGCACACATACCTAAGGCGCGGCCAACTAGTTCCACGCATACTATAAGGTATTTTTTCTGCTATCTTTACGTTTGGCTAGCATTGTTGTCTATTTTGCAAGATCGGTAAGAGCAACAAAATCGTTTTTGTAGCAACAAAACACACACGTTATGCCCTACACACAACCTGAAAAAGGTTGTTTTTTATTTAATGCAAAAATAAATCGTAGTGTGACTCTATCATAACTTTTATCGAATTCGGCATCCAAGATCCAGGGGCGGTAGCTGCCCCCCCCTACAAAGTATTTCGTGTTTGTAGTACAAACACGAAATACTTAATTATTTTACCACCATCTTTATCTTTAATCCTACAAAAGCTCGATTTCGCATTTGAAAAATAAATTACGCCTGCAAAATTAAAGCATGCCCAGGGATTTTGACGACAACTAAGAAAGACAGTAAAAGTTATTTTAATATTTTTGTTGTAGTTTCTCGATAATGATAAAAAAACATGAACAAAAAATTTCTATATTCAATTTCAATAAGATATCATAAGTTTCCGTTAAATTTGCTAGATAATATATAATTTCATAAAAAAAAAAATACCATTTTTTTATTTATTCGGCAGTTAGCGGCTATCCAGAGGTTGTGAAACAAGCCCGAATTATGGTTAATTTTAAATTATCCAAATAAAACTAGTTGCACAATCCCAAATAGAGTGTCTTAGAGAGAAGAACCTGCAAGGAGCTCCAAAGATACTTGCTAAATATTTATCGTGAGTGAGAATAATACAGTGAAAGGCAAAACATCTATTCAACAGACTAAAATCTATTGTTTTACAAAAGGTAAAAATAAAACGGATTACCATGACACAAAATGTAGTAGAAAAAACACCTGAACGGTTGCTATCTTTTTCCACTACATTTTTTGTCATGGTAATCCGTTAGTTGCCAAACTAGGAAAACGACCGTCGATCATGTCCACCGCTGTAGGCATAGACCCTTAGTATAATTCACCACTACTATCTCTCCGTAATATTCGTTTAATGTCTCTGCTATAATAATGTTTTCTATTTATAATATAGAATACTATTATTCAAGTTTGCTTTATAGGTTCAAAATAAAAACATCAAGATTGTTTTTTTTTATTTATTTGATATACGATTAATTTATTAACTAATTTTATATTTTACAGCTAAAAAAGAAGTGAAGTGCTTCTCTTCATACAATCTATTGAACTCAAATCTACTTTTGTAAATGAACTTATTGTGGTCGTAAAAAATCCATCCATTGATTGGAATAACATTGTGTTGGTAATTAGGTCCTTCAAGATTTTTCATTATAATGGACACAAAAGACGTCCGACAATCTTTACCAGAAGATGATTCAATTGCAATCATATTCAGCACCTTGTCCAAAACGGACAAGGTGCTGCATATGAACCGTTCATCCGTTCATGGTTATCACCGTTCTGAATAAGTATATTCAGAACGGTGATAGCTGATCTGAACACAAAAGCTACAACCAGCAACCACTAACGAATGTTAGCGAATTTAGAGTGTACATGCTTAAGTAAAATCGGTATCCGGAAAAATAGGACTGAAAACTAGCCTACCGCAGACACCAAAACGTTATGAATGGCGAATAGGTATCTCTTAAAATACCTAAAACATTAAGACTAATTGCTGATTCGCACTTTAGTCGTGTCACATATTATTATGTAAGACATGATTGTCATACTACACTGTTTACTGGAAAATAAATCGAGGTAGTTAAAAATATAATGACGTGAAGACGTCAGAATCCCTTAGAAAAAGAGTATTTCGCCGGGATTATTCCGCAAACGAAAGTGAATAGTAAAATAAAATAATGTACCTTTCTTAACTAAATAAAAGTTCTTATGCGATATTTTTTTAATCCTATCTATTCGCCATCTTCGGCAATTTCTTGTTTGACTCGTTTCTCATGTTTCAACTGTTCGGTGGTGGTGACATTGCCGCCAATGGCGGGAGGGTCCTGTTGATCATCGTCTTGCGCATCGTCCTTGCTATTCTCGTGAAGTAAAACGTACTCCCGCTGAGAAAAGCCAAACTTGACCACATCACGCTCAAGTAATTCTACGTAGCGACGGGGTTCGATTTTTTTGTTGTTCACAAAAGTGCCGTTTGCCGATTCTGGAAAAAGAAACTTGTTTTAGACTAACGTTTGCTAATAATGGAACCCATTCAGGACAATTCTTAATTTAAGCTTTAATCTTACAAGTATACAAAGGATATCTTTAAATATAACTAACTTGATGTAGACCTTTAACATTTAATTTTAAACTTTTGCATGCTATGGATTATCCTAACAAAACATGTATGAGCCATATTTAATTTATATATAACACCATTTTATACCATGTTTTAAGCAAATAAAGGATTTATTATTATTAGTTATAATCTATCATTATTGAAATTTAAACTATCAATAACAATGCTTACGGTCTTTTTGTCAAAATCATTAATACTTAAGGCCCCAGTCTAGCTGTTCATAACAAACGAATTCAGTATATTGACAGTTCGCGGGCACGAACCCCGCGAAGCACCCTCTGTATCATACGTAAATTACAAAGTGTGGAGCAGTGCTACGAAATGAAAGTTGCTCTACTTTACAAAATAAAATATATCTATTTAATTATAATTAACAACACTACTGTGGCCTGTGGAATTATACCCTGAAAATCTGAAAAAAATATGTGTCGTTTGAAATAATTTAAATACTTTATGATTAATGGAACAGTAGATATTTTTGGTCGAGGTTTTAATTTAGTTTTAAGAGATGAAAAAGAAGGAGGTTGATTTACTATAAGGTCAAGTTGGTGGAGGTTGGTTGGAGATGGTTTGCTTTGTGTTTTATTTTTTGATCTTGTACATAAAGAAATAAAACACAAAGGAAATAAGTGAAAACTGGTAAGAGGAAGAGCAAAATTCAAAGCGAGAAGTTAGTATTTGACATAGAATACACTTCTACGACTGCTATAGCCGACTGGCTATCATCAGAGGTGTGTAAACTCAGCTTTCAATGAGCTAGAAGAATCAGATCACACGGGTTTGAGCCGTTGAGCTTATAGCTGAGCAACAAAATGACTAGCCCACGGCTCACTCCACCTCTTATTGTATTTGTGAATCCCTCCACAGATTAGTCTTGTAATTCTGTTACAAATTTCTTTTAAATTAAATGTGATGGTTGTTAGCCATATTTCATGTAAATCTATTTAGCCGTTCAAAAGCTATAGCTCACGTCCTAGTTGGGATTAGAAATGTTTGACACCAGCAAATCGATCAAAAGACTTTTCTTCTGGGCACATGAAGTGTGGTAAATGAAAAACCGCGTGCAACGGTTATCTATACATATACTCATCTATCTATCTATCTATTCAGCCGGCAAAACCCACTGCTGAGTCAGGGCCTTTTCTCTATTACGCCACTGCCATATCAACCGACAATCGGGGGGTTATCTGCCCTGCAATCGTTTACATCCAGCCAGTATATCATATGTCCATCTAGCTCGTGTATGTACACCTATAGGCACCACCTCACCTTCACTTGGGGTCGGCGCAGTGTTTTTTTCTTACATCGTTGTCATTCTCACACGTCTATTCATCTTTTCTTTGGTCTTTCTCTTCTACTATATCCATCCACATTTATGCTCAAAACCTATTTTGTAACTAGGCTCTCTACTTCTACGCATCATAATTATATCCATATATCGTAGATAAGCGGTCACTACACAACTTTTCAGTACTTTTCACACTCACATACCAACCACGTCTTTATCACTTTCTAACTATGGTCTAATGACCTGATAAAGGTAGCTGGGACAATGGCCTACTGCAGGACTAAGTACGGAAACCGAACACACAGGACTTCATCATCATTGAGAACACAGGAGTGGGTTCTCAATGATGACGCTGGGAGTTGTTGGATGCAGGCGGCATATAACCAGTCCTTGTAGAAGTCTATGGAAGAGGCCTTTGTTCCACATGCACAGTGGACTTCTTTTGGCTGATAATTATAATTATATTAGGATAGTAATTATTCAATTTGTGTGATTCAAACCGGGGAGGGTTATAGGTAAATTTTAGGGTTTCGGACAAACTTGTTACCTAGTGGTAACAAGTTAACGGACCATAGTAACGAACTTGTTTCCTAGTGATAACAAGTTAACGGACCATAGTAACAAACTTGTTACCTAGTGGTAACAAGTTAATGAACCATAGTAACAGACTTGTGACTATCGCACTTTACTGTTAACAAAACAGTCTATGACTGTTATTAATGTAAAAAATGGCGTCGAGTTGTTTCTGTACCCAGGTGTTAACTAGGGACAGAAGAATCGGGACCATAAAGTTAAGACGGACATCCAAGCATTTAGGTGTCCCATAAATGCTTAAACACACCGCATTTTTTAAAACAAACGATCGATAAAACTGCTTGTGGAATAAAAACGCGCGTGATCGGGAAACGCGCGTCGGAAATAATTTTTGATAAATTGACATAAAAATAATGAAGTAGAGCAAGTTTCGATGCCCGATACTACGCCAGCAAGGTTAGAGAGAGAGCAAAATTTAGAGCGAGAGGTACAAATTTGAATTTGACATAGAATCCACGTCCAATCGCTACGATCGACTGGCCGCCTCTGAAGAAATTGGCTTGCGATTTTCGTTTATAAACCGTGCCTGTTGAAAACACTATAAAAAATATTTGTGAAGCAGCCACATTTTTTTTAAATTGGTTGTGTCATTTACCCGTACTTTAAAATGATCAAATGATTTCATCAATATTTTTAGTTTTTATTATGAAAAAAACCGTTTGTTTTGGGACCAAAAACAGGAAAATTGGACGATGTTATGACACTCGGATTAAGAAAACGATAGATAATTTTAAAAATCTACTCAGCGCATTTTGAAGACGAATATCTTAAGATAATTTTGCGCTGAATAGATTTTGGAATTTATTCTTGATTGTCCCGATTACCGTGCACAAACATGACTCTAAATGGCGTTTGGCGCGAGAGCGCTATCTTTGACGCCTAATTTATATAACATAAACTAACCAGAGGAACGTGAAAAAAATACGTAGATAAAGCCAATATAACATATATTCTATTGCAATAAAAATATATGACACTATATCCTTACTTTGCTTAAAATAACGTTGCGAAAATTAGCTAATAATTTGACAACTGCTAAATTTTGCTAGACTGGGGGCCTTAAGGATTTAGAAAGGACAGGATAAAATCCTGAATGTCCTGAAAATCTTCTAGTTAATTAATTAACTTACCTAGGTCTATAACATACGGCCTGACCCTTCTTCCCTGCGAGCCATCGGGTCTAGTGAATGGCGTAGCGCGGTACTGGAGAGCAGCATGCTGTTTGCTAATAGACGGATGCTCCAATGCTATGTCTACCACTTTCTTGTCACGACCAATCAAGAATGCTGACTGACGGTGAATGTACAGAATTGGTAATGCTTTATCTCCTTTGAAGGGGTAAAATCTGAAATGATATAATATAATTACAGTCACCATACATTTTTAGATCGAAATTTCAATAAGCTAGGTTAGGGATAATTTTATACCTACATGGTTTCAATAAGCTACATAGGTGGGTGATTATTAGGCCGGCCTCACACAACCGCAATGTATTTCTCAATTCATATTATTTAATAAGAATACCCAGAATTCATACAATGTAATTATGTTGAAATAAAACTACTTTTTAAGAATTTTATCGCGTTATATTAATATTACTGTAAAGGGTCCGAAACGTGGGTATTAAAATAATATCAATATAACCCAATAAAGTAAAAGTAAAGTAGTTTTATGTCAATGTATTTCCGTAAGTGTCAGAAATCAGAATGTAATTCAAAATTTCCAGATTATGAGAATCCTCAGATCGATCTGGACTGGCCTCACACAACCGTAATGTCTCTCTGAATTCATAACATTTCATAATTCCAGCACATTGCCTCACACATATCTTAAAAATTCAGATTGATCAGTAGTCTAGAGTTTCACGGCACACGCCAACGTCTTTATGCAAAAAGAATGAATATCGCACTACTTTTGGCTCTATATAATAAAAAAAACGGCAGCAGCTTGCAGTGTCATGTATGGAATTACGCGCGTTATGAAACCGTAAACTCAAATATTAGGAAACCCCGAGTTCGTGTTAATGAGACTTTCATAGAAAAGCCTAATAACATTGCCCGATCCGGTAAACAAAACCCAGGATCTTTAGTTCAGCAATCACACTTACGAGACAGGGCAATAATTGAATTTTAAACGCAGAAAATGTATATGTTACCTCCATCTTCTCTTGGGCTGCTTAGCATCATCAGGTTCAGTATATTTGATCACGACTCCATTAACAGTATTAGCGTCAGCCGTCAGCTTGCCAGACAGACCGAAGTTGGGTTTTTCTTTATCAGCTGGTGTCTTGCCATCTTCTTTCTTGACTTCCGTTTTGCCCCAATTATATTCCTTATTCTCATCCGCGTCTGCAAATCTTTACAAACAAATTTTCTGCTCGATCACAATTTATAAAAGATTGATGTAATAATTGTGTATTATTTAAATTTACAAAACAAATTAACTCTTTGCGTTTGTAAATAAAAGCTTCGGTACCCATACACAAACAATACCTGGCCGGTACAGGTCGCGATGGGTTCTATTGCCAGCGCGGCGGTTTATAGACAGCCACAGCGCTAATTGAACTGCCAATATAATATAAAAATAGTTGAACAACTTTTTGATAAACTTACCTGGTCTTACGATCTCGTGATCGGGGCTCTGACTTAACTGGAGGCCTTCCACGCTCCACATTACGATCTTCAGTTCTTTCAGGCCGCTCTCTCCTCTCATCACCACGGCTATCCCTGTACCGGTCATCTCGACCATCTGATCTATCCGGTTTTCGATTCCGCTCTTTGTAGCGCTCTTCTTGACTTCTTGACCTTGAGCGGTCTCTAAAATTTATAGAATATTTTTTATAATAGAAAGCCGTAAATTACGGCATGTTACGACCCATAACAAGTATACATTTTGTGAATATCTACATATTTTTTTAAATTCTCATCTGCCTTTGCAAATATTTATGCGAAGTAGACGCTCTTATTTGCTTATTCGAACGCGATGTACAGCCAAGATAATAAATACATTACACTATTGACTAGATGTTACTGTAATATAATTTGTGGGTATTTCTATCATTCTGAGTCGCAACTTGCAGTTTTTACACCAGTCTACAGTCGCAACAAACGCTTGCTTTTACGTCGCCTGACAAAAAAAAACAATAAAATTGGTGAAAACTGAATTTTCAACTGTGAACCGATTGCACGCCTCTGACTTCGTAATCATGTGCATATTATATTTATATTTGTATACAGAATGGCGATTTAATTTACTGCACTGCTTTAATGTAGTGTAGTAGGGGTAACGTATAAAATTTAGGTTTAACTATTAATCACAATCCCAGGCTGTAAGGGAAATAGGGGATGAGAGTTAAAAGAAATACCCAGACAACACGGGCGAAGCCGAAAACCGAGGCGGAAAGCTAGTAATATTATACAGCTGAAGAGTTTGTTTGTCGGTTGGTTTTACGGGCTAAGAACTACTGGTCCGATTAGAAAAAATCTTTTAGTGTTAGTTAGCCCATTTATCGAGGAAAGCTAGGTTAAAGCTGTGTGTGTGTGTGTGTACATTATGATAAAAGTTCGGTAAGTTGAAAATTACAGCCGAGGCGATATAGCATTACAAAAAAAGCAGAGGCTGTAATTATCAAGGCGCACGTATGTCACACGACGTTTTATAACATATTTGCGAGGAAATAAAAAAACTCGGACTTTCGCAAACGAATAAATCTTTAATCACTTGTTAAAGCAGTTATAATATTTTTTACTTGTTTACAAATTAGCGATGCGCGCGCACCCGCGCTTTTTTTAGGTAAAGGCACAAAAAACAGCCAGTATTACTAATATAGTTAATTAATATTTTTTTGTTCTGTTACAGATGTAATAACTTTTGTTACAGGTTGTAATTTATTGTCAAAACTAATTAAATTAAAGAAATAATTGTTTATTTATTATATTTTATCTCCCAAAGTTAATTTTATTCATTAAATGTTGACCACTTTTCTGACAGAACGTTTTGCTAAGATTTAAAAAAGTACCGTTCGTTTTTAGACGGAGCATTTTGATAAACGGTGCTTTTTATTATTTTTTTTTAATTCGTGCCTTTTACATTATCGCAAAGTACGTAATGAGATACAATACGATATTGAAATTGGTGAATTAAGAGACCCTTAACGAGCAAATGTGTTATAAAGGCACATTGTTGTTGCACTGTTGGTTTTCCCAGATAAATTTTAAAAAATCATAACACATTAAGTGTACATCAGAACACGGACGCCTAACCCTATGAAGAAGACAGATGTGTTGGTATGGAACTATAATTATAATTTACCTATGGTGTGTCGCAGTCGGCTTGTCGGGCCTACCAGCTGCGCTCATGAGCTTCTCTCGACGAACATCTCGTGGTCTGTAACCGATAAAGATCATATCTGATTAACTGTACCTATACTAATATTCAACGGATGATTTACTATAGCCATTACAAACTGGCTACTTGACGACATATAAATTATTTCAAGCACAAAAAATCACAGAATTAATATTAAAACAATATATAACAACCAGTAGATAGTATATTGTAATATGTACGACTGCTCTTTATTACCTAAGACATACCAAAGATTCTTTTATTTTCGTCGATGTAAAAGTATATACGGGCGAGAAATTTATTATCAAAAGTAAATCAAAAATATATCTATCGACTTATAAATAAAAGAATATCTTGATAGCAACAGTTATCCTCAGTTATTGAATGTATCAGCATAACATATTCATGAATAATTTATCTTCAACACGAAGAACCAATTATTTTGACACTCCTATAAATCGTACACTTACCATTACTTTTGACACACTATGTTGATTTCACGAACATACCTACTAATTCGGCCTTTCATGTACTCATATTTTATAGATATTCAAAATCAATTATTAGCTTTCAGTTAAGATGGGGGCCAGTGGCCACAGTTCTATTGTTTCAGTCTCACAGCTATCGATGGCGGAAAGCCATGTTCTTATAGTATTAAAATAGGTATTTTGTTTTCCTTATCAAATAAAATTATATTCTTTATCTTTATCTTCTTTATCTTTATCTTCCTTATATTTCAATGCAGCTTCATGTCGCTAAGAATATATTTCGATAACTTTTTATTTTCATGTATCTATCAAATAACTATATAATAATTACTTTTATGATTTATCAATTTTCTTCTTATTGATAGGGCTTGTATGTCATATCTGTTATGTGTAAATAATAGTGGTTTTTAATATCAATAAAAATATATAAAAGCCAAATTGCTTGTAATTTCATGCTTGCTTTGCCTTTTTTGCAGCGGTTTTCAGTTTTTTTTATGGTGAGCAAATTTTCTATAGGTATATATTGATTTTATCACATGCACACCATAAATGCTCCATTAGTACCTAATATTGCAAAATAGGTTTCAGTATATTGATAGTAATTATTATGGGCGTAATATAATATCCGATGGTATTATTTTGTGTATTGTCAAATGACATGGCAGTCATTTATAAATAATCTTGACTTTATTGTCAATTCCATTTTGACATAATTACAGCAACTCTAAAAAGCTGCATTTGTTCCACTATCCAAATATTTTCGGAACCTAATAAAACAGTACATTAGAAGTGGAAACAGTATTCTGAATAAATACAAATAAAACAAAACAAAGTAATTCCAAAATCTGCTCCAGTGTATATGCAGTCTTCAAGACGAGTCCTTTAAATGGTTAATTTCCAAAATTATAATTTCCAATATTATTATTGATCTTTTGTTAATACTCTAACAGCTTTCTTCAATACGATATTCTTGCGACAATGTTTCTAATTATTATCTTTCTTCGTTTTTTCTTGGATAAACGATTTCTACGTCTTCGTAAATTATTTATTTCAGTCTTGCATATCATTGCAAAGGACCAATCCATCAGAAATATCCATGCTGATCACAGTCATCTCTAATGAAGTGATACATACACTTATGATTGTGTGAGTTATTCAATTAACTATGCGAATAATTTCCTCATTTAAAGCACTTTAACGCCTGTATAATCCAATATGAATATATTGATTCTGTGCTAATTAGCCGTCCAACAAATCTATAAAAATTGATGGTTTCACACATGCCTATAGCAAGTATCATTTAAGGTGCAAATATTTAAATATCTTTGCAACACCGACACGCTCTGATCATTATATTTTTCTGTAGAGTAGTCACTGTAAAAATAAATATAGTTATTTAAAGTCGCAAATTCACTGTTACTGACCATTTGTGGTCAGAACACACGCATGCAAAAAACACTATTATGAGTGTATCAAAATATTAGTTTTTTATGGATGAAAGAATCCTTTTGCTACATAAACTACCACATTCTCTTTCTATTAAACTATATATAACTTCTGACACCTAATGAACTGTAGTGGTACAGTACACAAGTATCTACATACCTTTCAGAAGAGAAGCCCTGTTCATGATACCTCTCCTTCCTATCGGGATACTCTCTCTCACGGAAGCGGTCGTTGTCAGGTGGACCACGTCTAGAAAATTATTTTTAGGTTATGTAGATATACTCTAGTTAATTAAAAGGTCAATTGCCGAGGAACTGGAATTAAATAATGGAAATAAATATCTTGGGACATTTTTACACAGCACCATCTAGTGCTAAACTAAGCAGAGCTTGTACTATGGGTAGCAGACAATGGATACTTTTTTTTTTGTAAATACATACTGTAACAAACCAGTTACGCCATCTATAGTAATAGTCTACATAACAATACTTCAACCAGCTGTCTTGGAAGAAACTACATCCCATAGACAACTAACGCCATCTATGATAATCAATATTAACAATCTGCGTAAGCGCCACCCCGCAAGTCTTTGGGTCACAACTACAGATGAATACGTGTAGATATTGTGCACACATGTAAACCGGCGGGCTTTATATGCAGCGATACGACAGAACAAATTGTCATTCACTAGCTAGAGGTTCAGAGCGCGGTAGCCACGCAGCCAGTTCTGATCCTAAGTAAGCCTAGTTCCTGTTCGGTAGCCACGCAGCCTTCAGGACTTGGTCAGCTAGGGAGGTCCGATACAAGTACAGATACAGGTACAGAGCGCGGTAGCCACGCAGCCAGTTCTGACCTGGAAACCCTAGTTCCTGTTCGGTAGCCACGCAGCCTTCAGGACTTGGTCTCTGTAACTACATCAGCACCTCACTTAGGGTTGCCGTCAATAAAAATATATTATTGTAATATTTAGTGTTAAGTTACCAGTACAATAAATGTTAAGTAACTACAACTGGGGCCTTTTAATTATTATCAACACTAGCAACCCTACACTGGCGCCCAACGAGATAAATATACCCGAAAGAGGAAATAATTTTACAGTCTACCCACATAATTTTGGATATTATGGAGAAAATGTCAATCACAATGACACAAGAACAATTCAATACTTTGTTGAATACTTTATCGACAACTCAAAGTACCACTATGAGCGGAAAAAGCTTTGCTCGTTGTAACAAGAAGTTTGAAGGAGTAAGGGATTACAATAAGGTGGAAGAATTCATAAATAGTGTTAGTGTTTATAAAAAGGTGGAACATATTTCCGACGATGACGCCTTGGAGGGGTTACCATTACTGCTTGTTGGCACGGCAGCAACATGGTGGCATGGTGTCAAGAACGACATTAAGAAGTGGAGTAATGCTTTGGACGCTATACGGTCGGCGTTCGCACCAAAGAAGCAACCACACGATATCTACATAGAATTATTCGGGAAAAAGCAAACGTCTGAAACCATAGACGAATTTGTATGTGAAAAACGTGCTTTGCTATCCCAACTCCCATCTAAACGCAATAGAGAAGAGGAACACCTTGATTTTGTTTACGGTTTATTGAAATTGAGTGTAAAAAAGGAAGTTGCTAGGTCCGACTTTAAGACCTTTAACGAACTCTTGGACAAAGTACGACATCTGGAAAGTTTGGAAAAAGAGGCGCAGGTGAGCTCTTCCACAGCTACGGAGCGCTTATATAATAAAAAACGCTGCACATATTGCGGGAAGAAGGGCCATGCGACTGAAGAATGTCGGAAACTCTTAGCGGAAAAGAGACCACAATCGTCGGTAGTCACTAAAGCGACGGAGACCACAAACGTGTCTTGTTATGGTTGCGGCGAAGCAGGAGTATTTCGAAGCAACTGTAAAAACTGCAAAAATAAGGAAACTCCACCAAAACCAGTCTCGTTTTATACCATCGACAATACTGGTTTGCTAGAGAACCACGCTAAGATACCTACTATAGAAATAACATATAAAAATGAAACAGGATATGCATATATTGACACGGCTGCAAGAACCAGCGTGGCAAGTGTGAAACTGTACAAGTTACTGATTAGAAGCGGTGTTAAGTTCGATACAAAAACTGCGGACACTATTTTAGCAGATGGAACCGTAAAAACACGGGACTTGCTGACAACAACCGTGACTATCACTGTCGGTGGACGTAATTTACCAGTAACGTTTACAGTAATACCAGATGCAAATGATAATCGTACACTACTCGGCATAGACTTCTTAGAAGCAGCAGGAATAGTATTAAATCTGCCTCAGCGAGTTTGGTACTTCGTGGATGAACCTTATAAGGTAAACGCCTTTCTTCAGTTGAAGAATGAACAAATACAACTGAAAGCAGCGGAAAACTTAACGTTCGAAGGTAATCAGTCACCTCCAGAGTCCCTGTCAAAATTTATGCAATGGGCTAAAGAGCTACACATGATTTCACCACTTCCACAAACGCCGTCTCCGCTGAACAATAATTGTGAAGATAGTCCACCAAGGAAGATAACAAAATGGGCGCTGAAGAAAATAGATACACCGCCACGTCCTGTCCGTCCTCGTGAGCCGGCAGATGAAGAATCTCGCAAAGACCCACGTATAAATTATCTCCCAATAAACAAAATGTCATTCTATTCCTTTGATCTTTTATTACACCCAGATGAAGGAAAATTCCTATCTGAAGTTGAAAAGTCACAAATAAATAACTTGTTGACTACATATAGTGATGTATTTGACCAAAACACAAAACCAACGCCATTTGTTGTACACAGAATAAACACTGGTAGTCATCCACCTATTTCACTAAAACCATACAGATTGTCTCCCTGTAGACAACAACAATTACGACCAAAACTCGATGAAATGATAAGCAACGATATAATAGAGGAATGTGATTCTCCCTGGTCAGCTCCTGTAATCATGGTCCCTAAAGGTACAGATGATATTCGAGTCTGTATCGATTATCGAAGACTAAATGAAATAACAAAACCAGATAGATATCCATTACCACGGATTGATGACTTATTACATCAAGCAAAATCGATGCCTTACATGAGTACAATTGATCTCCAATCAGGTTATTTTCAAATTTTAGTACATCCTGATGATCAAGATAAGACATGCTTTGTATCACAGTTTGGAACGTTCCGTTTTAAGCGTATGCCATTTGGATTACGGAACGCACCCGCAACATTCCAAAGATTAATGGATAAATTCATTCAAAGTTTACGAACGAAAAATGTGCTGTCATATTTGGACGATTTGATATTGAGATCTGTCACTTTGACACAACATATAGAAGATTTAAAAGAAATATTTGAAAAACTTAGAGAATTTAAGCTAAAAGCAAATAGGAAAAAATGTAAATTTATGTGTTCCGAGGTCAAGTATTTGGGACATTTAATAGTTCCAGATGGTATCAAAACAGATCCAGCTAAGATTTCGGCTATTTCGAATCTACCAAAACCAAGAAACTTAAAACAATTAATGACTTTTCTGCAAACTGCTTCTTGGTATCGAAGATTTATAAACGACTTTGCAGAGATAGCTCGTCCGTTAACCAACTTGACTAAAAAGAAATCAAGTTGGCAGTGGAATAAAGAACAACAAGATGCATTTGACAAACTAAAAATCGCATTAACAACAGCACCAGTACTAAAACAAGCCGATTGTGATTCTATTTTCACTATTAAAACTGACGCAAGTCAATATGCGATAGGCGCAGCATTAGTGCAGGGGGAGGGTGAAAACGAGCACCCTGTTGAATATGCAAGCAGACTACTCACACCAGCAGAATGCAATTATTCAGTCACTGAAAAAGAAGCCTTAGCAATTGTTTGGGCTGTCTCAAAATTTCGTGGCTACATTGAAGGTACAGAATTTATAACAATTACTGACCACCAACCGTTAAAATGGTTAATGAACTTGAAAACACCAACTGGTCGATTAGCCCGCTGGGCATTGCAACTACAGCCCTATAACTTTAATATTCAGTACAGTCCAGGACGAACTAATGTTGTAGCAGACACTTTGTCTAGACCACCATGTGAACATGATGATGAAGAATGTTATATTTGTCACATAGAAATTGAATTACCTAAATACAGTGAAAAACAGTTACGTGAAGAGCAACTGAAAGATGATGATCTTAAATTGATAATTAAAGCGCTTGAAGAAGACACTGAAACAGAAAATTATATTGAATGGTCTAAAAAAGGTTATATGCTTCACAAAAAAGTATTATATCGCTTTACACCAGAACAAGAAGACGATAATGCAAAGTTACTTGTACCTATACAAGAAAGAAATAATATATTAAAAGCATACCACGATGACCCCACAGCCGGTCACTTGGGAGTAGAACGTACAGTTCAAAGGATTACTCACAAATTTTACTGGAAAGGCTTAAGAAAAGATGTTATTAAGTATGTGAAGACATGTGTAGAATGTCAAAAATTTAAACCATCAAATAAAAAGCCAGCAGGACTTTATCAGTCTACAGCAAATAATCAAAGATTTGAAACACTTTCTATTGATTTATTCGGGCCTCTGCCTAAAGCAATAACTGGAGAAAAATGGATCTTTATTGTTGAAGACACAGCCTCTCGGTGGGTTGAACTATTTGCTATCAAAGAGGCAACAGCTGAAACTTGTGCACTTACTCTTTTGCATGAAGTGTTTTTACGCTATGGGTTACCACGAAAACTCATAAGTGATAATGGTGTACAATTCATATCAGCAATAATGCAAAAACTTACTTATTGTCTTGAAATACAACATATTCTGACCCCAGTATATCACCCAGAACCTAATATAGTAGAAAGGAAAAATAGAGATATGAAAACTCAAATCGCAATAATGGTGAAAAATCAACACCATAAGTGGCCAAATACCCTACCAGCTATCAGATTTGCAATGAACTCCGCAATGTGTCAAGCAACAGGATTTTCACCGTCCTATCTTATATTTGGACGTGAATTAAGAACTCCTTATGATTTAACTCATGACTTAAGTTCAGTTTTAACTCAAGAAACATTTATAGCACAAATTACACCAACATTAAAACAATTATCTAAAGATTTATTAATTGCAAGAGAAAACATAGAAAATATGCAAGAAAACAATCGTCAGTATGCTAACCAAAAAAGAAGGCCAGATCCCTGCTATAAAATAGGAGATCTAGTATTGGTTGAGACGCATCCGATAAGCAGTATTGAAAAACAATTCACTTCAAAGTTCGCTCCACGCAGAGACGGACCATATATTATTATAAAGAAACATGGAGCTTCTACATATGCAGTAGCAAACCCAAAGTCACCAGAACAATCAATTGGGAAGTATCATACTTCAGCAATATGTAAATTTCAGCAACGAGATGACATTGTACCCCGACCTATCAATCCAATGAGGAGAAGGGGGAGACCTAGGAGAGCTTCTATTGATCCTGGTACTCTGTCGGGACGACTATAGAGTACCAGAGGGGGAGAATGTAACAAACCAGTTACGCCATGTATAGTAATAGTCTACATAACAATACTTCAACCAGCTGTCTTGGAAGAAACTACATCCCATAGACAACTAACGCCATCTATGATAATCAATATTAACAATCTGCGTAAGCGCCACCCCGCAAGTCTTTGGGTCACAACTACAGATGAATACGTGTAGATATTGTGCACACATGTAAACCGGCGGGCTTTATATGCAGCGATACGACAGAACAAATTGTCATTCACTAGCTAGAGGTTCAGAGCGCGGTAGCCACGCAGCCAGTTCTGATCCTAAGTAAGCCTAGTTCCTGTTCGGTAGCCACGCAGCCTTCAGGACTTGGTCAGCTAGGGAGGTCCGATACAAGTACAGATACAGGTACAGAGCGCGGTAGCCACGCAGCCAGTTCTGACCTGGAAACCCTAGTTCCTGTTCGGTAGCCACGCAGCCTTCAGGACTTGGTCTCTGTAACTACATCAGCACCTCACTTAGGGTTGCCGTCAATAAAAATATATTATTGTAATATTTAGTGTTAAGTTACCAGTACAATAAATGTTAAGTAACTACAACTGGGGCCTTTTAATTATTATCAACACTAGCAACCCTACAATACTTATAATACTTACATAAGAAACACCCAGACAAACACAAATACTTATATTCATCACATAAATATTTGTGTCCTGTGGGAATCGAACCCTTTCTCACTAGAGTCGCTAGCGACGCCGTAAAATATTTGTATGGAAAACTCTCGCAGCGCCTCTAGTGGTTACGTAAGGAACTAAAATCTGCTATGAGATTACAGTGTTTCGATGCGTAAAAAACCTATCGAAACAATTCGATAGAACTCATGGTTGAGGTACAGCAGTCCGGTACTCGAACCACTAGACCGCAGACGTCGTCAATCAAAATCGGAATTGGATTAATGTACTCCTCCGTAGAAGTGTAAAAACCTCTCTCTTGTAGACATTAGTGTTGTATTTACGGAGATATTAGTTAAGGTAAGGGGCCGAGCCAGAAAAATTTCAATCGCATATATTTTTTCAAATAGGGAGTTTAGTTGAAAAATAAAGCGGTACAAACGTTTCAACTTCGGCGCAGATTATTTGTACTTAGTAAAGAAATCTGATGGTCTTGTGGTTTTTTGATGTTTGGAACTGTTGAAAAAATTTCAGCTTGGCCACCTATCTGCTTTAATATCTCCGAAGGTATTGGATGTTTTCGTAAAATAAACGGCACACACATGTATTTCGAAGAGTACATTCATCCTGTAGCAACATTCTCAGTACACTGTGTACTTTTCTTGTTATGGAAGGGGCCGAGCCGAAAACGTCAGGCTGGCCCGGCCACCAAAAAGTGCCTCAAACGTTTTAACCAGAGCGGTACAAATAAAACGAAGTAAGTACAAATGATCGCCAAGAGGAGTACATTCGATTGATATGCATTTCATGCTGTAAAGCTCGGGGGCCGGGCCAGCCTGACAGACATCAAAAATCTTTCGGCCCTGCAATCGCGAACTATAATAATTATAATAAGGTCAAGCATATAGTAAGTAACACCTCTGCGTAAAACTGCTGCCTGCAGTGGCAAAAAGACGATTTTGGCGAAGTAACAAAGATCCTTGATCGATCGCTAACTACGAGAGCCTAAAAAGCTTTGTATAAAAACCAATCCAAGATCATATTTTACACATTCATATCATCATCATAAGAGTCAATCAATCATTATAAGAGTAAAATTATTTTTTGAGTACTTATACAATACCTTTCACGATACTCCCGCCTTTCTTCAAATTCTCGCCTTTTAGGTGCTCCCCGTTCTTCATACTGATTGTAGCGGTTGATACCTAAATAAATCAACATGTCAATAATTACTTTGAAAAGAATGGAGGAGTGAGTGTACAAACAGATTGCATACGTAGTATATGTATGTTAGATTAGACATTAAATAAAAATGACGTTAGCTTGCGACGTGTCTTCCAAGCCGAGGGGATAGATGTTGTTTACAAACAGACTTAATAGGTTGCGGTTTCGCTCGCTACCCAAAAGACGTTGAGACTGTGGTTGAGATAACAGATCCATGATACAATCTTGATTGATTGTATTAGCGTTTTGGCTAGCTTTCGTTTAACTACATTTACGGGACTAGCCAAGTAAATTGTATAGTGTTCATTGCGTGTGTTTTGATTTCCATCCAGTTGCATGAACTTTCTGACTATTGGGCAAGTGTTTAAAATGGCGGCTTTTTACCCGACGACACGGCAAAAACGCGAAGGAAGGGTTTTATATTAGGCAGTCTATGTATCTTCCTAATTACGTATGTTCCACTACAGCGTAAAGTTTAAATACTACGAATGTTACATGCAAAAATAAAGAGCGAATTTTTTATTATTTTTTTGCTATCTTATCTAGTGGTATTTTAAACGAAAGAGGAGAAAATTCTAAGTTTAGAAACCTACAACACACACAACAAATTAATTGTTGTGTCCCATTTGTGGCCGTGGTCGCATGCCGCTATGCCTTAGGGATGCAAACTTAACTATAAAATGGGTGGCATTCGATCACGGCTATAATTTGGACACAGCAGTTTTTTTTGTTGTTGTTTATTTCAATTCAGTAAATTGTTTATCAGGAAGATGACATAGGAATTGTTGTTGTTACATGATTTTCAGTTGATTTCTTCCGTAGTCGGCCGATTGTAGTTTTATAACTTAACTTTTATTGTATTATTTATTTATTTATTTATTTATACTTTTATGTACACTAGCACATAAGGCGGACTTAATGCCATTATATAATGTAAACGGTTTCATAAAGTTCTATTAGTTTGATGTCGATGAGATGGTTAGGAGTGACACCTATGGTGGAGAGAACTGTGGGAACTATATGGTACTGATTTGCCTCCAGATTCAACTTACTTCCTCTTTCAGCTCAGGGTATATACAATTTTTTCAGCTATGGCTGTTAAGGACAGCTGTGTCTTTAAGATAAGTGATTCTGTTCGTAACAATATTCTATTTGAAGGAAGATATTACACAAAGACCGGTGGCATACCACCCTAACATAAAAAAACCTGTTAATCTCCTTACTGAAATAACGTTTTTTTTGTGCCGAATATCATAATGGATCGCCGCCGCCAAATGAAAAATATTAAGACTGTATTAAATAAAGACGTTTTAAATCAGTTTAATCTAATATTTTACTCTCTCCAATTTTTACGGCCGGGTTGAAGTTAGCTTGTGCCAACTCCGAACTGGACAATAAGATTGGCGAGAACTGTAGTTCTGATGTCCCTACATCGTAATGGACATCTAGAGTTGATCTGATGATGGAGCCGGGAGACACACGAAGGAAACCCTGAACGGTTTACAGCGGGTATCTCGTGTTTGGAGTTGAACTCATTTAATTTAACTTCATGAGAAGATAAAGTAAAGTAACTACCTAAACAAACATAACTTTTTACTAGTCACAAAAAAAAATAACAACTTAATACAAATAAAAACCGTCGAAAAAGTTTTTACATATTAAGAAGATTAGGCAGGCAATAGTTTTTTTATAATATTCTAGTGATAGTACATAGTATGATAATATGAGCTATTGTTGTTATTCTGCATAGGATATGAGTTAATGTACTTTTACTTTGTTCAACACAAACAAAAAGTTTCATAGCACTGAGAGAAGTGTGTGTAATTGTGTATACAGTTATGGATATCCAAATCTAATAGCTTAAGACACAAACATTAGGATGAATCTCCCACACAAAACCAATTTCCTGATGCCTGCCGGTGTCCTTAAAGATAATAAAGATTTAAGTGCAGAATTTTAAAAAATTACTCACCCCTGTCATCCCGCATATGATATCTTTCCTCTTGCTCCCTTGGTTTCCGATGAAATTCTTCTTCTGGAGATCTATTCTCTTCATATCTTTGATTCCTAGATAAAATTTATAATAATCAAATCAATTATTTGCTTAGCTAGCAATGCAGGCTATTGCTTATGCTTATTATTTAACTGCACCTTCTACATAGGTAATATCTTTTAGTATTCTGTAGCATTTTACATGCTAGGATAATACCAGTTATTTTATTAAGGAAAAATTTAACTGGCGGGCAGGATTCAAACCTGCGTCTTCTGACAAAATACACCAGAAGCTATGACCACTAAGCCACTGTGAGTTTCACGTGCCAGGTCGAAATTTGCAGTCATATTCTAAATTTACATCTGGTGACATTAGTGACATCTATTGAAAAGTAATGCTTCAAAACTGACACAACTTACTTTATAGTTAGTTTGTTGTCACATGATGCTAAGCTGATAATATTAATTATTTAATGAAGGAAAAACCTTTACCTTTTATACTCATCTCTCTGCCGTCTATTATATTCTTCATTGGAATCATTATATTGAGAGCTTTGACCAAATTTTTCTCTATTTCTATCATTTTTTTCCTGGCGATATTGTGAATATCTGCAATAATTTAATTAGTAATGTAATACATAATATTACAAATATCATTCAAGTCTGCATTCTATCTGTTTACCTGTCATTATGTTCTCTGTCATATTGTTGATACTGTTCTTGATAGTGGTGCCTTCTCTCTTTGCTAGAACCCCGGTAGAAGCGTTGTACTTCTCGTTCTCTTTCATACTCTTCAGGAGACACTGATCTTTGAAATTCCTTCCTAAAAGTTAAAAACTCTCAATTATTACTAATATTATAAAGCTGAAAGTTTGTTTGTATGTTTCTTAGTTTGGTTGAATGCGCTAATCTCAGGAACTACTCAGATTTGAATTTTTTTACAATGTTAGATAGCCTGTTTAGTGAGGAATATGTATATCATATATCATCAGACTATGACTAATAGGAGCAGACTATCAATCAAATATGTTACAAAAACGGGGGAAAGATTCAACTTATACGGGAATGAAGTGGCGGGCAAAGGCTAGTCATAAGTAAAATTAAAGTTACATTATTAATTACTATAGAATACTTTATAATATATAACTTACTGGTTGTAATAAGTTCGAATAGGTTGATTTCCTTCTTCAGAAGATCCTCGGCGTTCTTTTACGACACTATGGAGGCGGCGCTGAATTTGATCCTCCTCTAGAAGAGCATTATATAGATCATTATACAACGTCATTTTAAAAGCATCATATAAAAAAAAGAAAATGTCACACTGACCTCTCCCACTAACTGACGTACTCCGAGGCCGCTTGTGCTTATGTTTATGTTTGCGTTTCTTCTTGGAAGATATTTCACCCTCACTGACCGATGACAAATCTTCGGCACCCGAGCCACTGTCTGCAACGGAGTCTGAACGCCTTTTCTTTTTGCCGTGTTTTTTCTTCTTTTTCTTGTGCTTGCGTTTCTTAGAACGTTTTTGATCATCAGAATCGCTATCCGAATCTGAAGAATTAACACGTTTCCTCTTCTTTTTGTTGTAGCGATGTTCTGACAGTGAAGAGTCATCACTATCGCTTCCAGATGAACTACTGTTTCCACTTGCATCAGATTCCTCAGAATCTTCCGATGAAGTATGATGACGCTTTTTAGATTTCATTGTGTTCTACAATGTGCTCAAATGTGCTACAATAATAGCGTTTTCTAAAAAAGCGAAAAGATACACTTAATTAAAACACTCCAAGGGACCCACAGAGCACATGAATTAATATAATTAATTAAGCCACAGAATTTTGAGAATAATATTATGTAGCACACCCAAAGAGCTAGTAAATCTAAATAGTCTATGATGTAGAGGTGAGGCGTTACTAGAACAGATCCGAAGATTAGGTATTTTAGGAGACTAGGCCGCACCTATTCCAATTTTCACAAGACTTAGTCCACCTAGTCTCGTGTGCCTACGTTCCATGGAACTAATATGTCAAACTTCGTTACACTTCGTTTACATCCGGAATGCGTACTCGGCTCAACAACTCAACGTAAAACCGACCTTATTGCAATCGATTAAACTTTATATTTAAACCGAAATACGTTACGGTCAGATAGAGAGGTTAGGGTAGGGGATTGTGTCTCGTTTGAATAAATTGCCATAGAAGAATTTTCTAATCGTCTAGTAGATTTGCCACGAGGCTAGGGTATCTGATCCAAAAAATATTATAGAGTTATACATTGCTAGATAAACTACTGCGTAAAATATCTTTTTATGAAATAAAGATAAGAAAAGTCAAAAGTATTTTTTTTGAGTAAATTCTTGAAATATAATAGAACTTTTTAGGTTTATGGTTAGTTTTGAAATTTTGATATGACAACTTTAAAACAATGGCAATGACATCGCGTCATTTTCGTTCCGTGTTTTTTGTTGTTATTTTATTTGTGAAGAATGTATAAAATAGTGAAAAGGTGTTGCGTATAAAGGATGTGGAAATTAATCATATACTGGCTCTAACAAATCCACTCACAGGTTACAAACTTAACCCACCAATGGTAACGTAAATGTCTACGAGACCGGACGTATCGAAAAATTCCAACTATTTCACTGTTTAACGGTTGTTTTTTATTATTTTGTTTTTTTATTATTTAAGTGAAATCGTATAAACACTAATAAACGAGCTTTGTTATTTATAAGATGCCTTTGTTTTATTATCAATGTATTTTAATAACCAAACTATCAACCTACTTATACTTTAAATAATCATGATCATTCATTTTGCTGAAAATGTTGGTAGTATTTAAGTTTAAAGTTAATTATTGCAAAATCTAAGACTGAAAATCCCGGTACACGGGACCGAGTCTACCAATAATATAATTTAAATTTACGTCACAAATGGTGGGTTGAGGGGCCTTTCGGGTGACAAAGTTTTCAAATTATGTCAGACTTTAAAAGGACATGTATGTTTTGACGACAATCAAAAATATTAGTTATGTCGACTATAATAAATAATTATAGTCGACATAACTAATATTTTTGATTGTCGTCAAAACATACATGTCATTGATGATTACGAACGACCAGTTGACTTTTTGAGACGACAGTGGACGTCTGGGCGCCATCGCGCGCTACACTTCGGTGGTGCCCTCTTTAGCGCATTATACATGGTATAATGCATATTTTTTGGTACATACCTAAGAAACTCCCAAACTTGGGCACTTACTAAAGCGCAATCAAGAAATATTCCTTCCCACCTTCGAAAATAGTTTCGAAGGTGGGAAGGCGAAATAAAGGCAATAGCCGGGAAAACATGGACTAGAAAAGCGGTAAACCGGAGAGAGTGGAAAGAATTGGAGGAGGCCTTTGCCAAAGCTGGGCAAACAGACCAAGTTGTCGGTGTCATCGACTCACCAGAGTCGTCAATGTTAAATTAATGCAATAGTTGTCTGGATAAAGGCTTATATTATTATTATAACATACTCCCAGAACAACACAAACACTTGTGCTTATCACATAAATATATTTATCTCATGATCAACAGTTCAACGCTTTTACCAATTTTTATGCGACAGACGGCAAGATGCAATTACAGCAACAGTGCCTATGCTTACTGCAAATATTTTTCTTTAGTAGAAAGAAAAATAAACTAATTTCACAAATCCTGTCATATAACATAAAACTGACATGGTCTCTCTTGACGACAAAAATCATGGTCACTCTAATAGAGCGAGATGAGTTGCTCCACCCTAACTATCTCGCTTAGACCGTTTTCCTTCATAAGTGCACATTCCTATTGTATACTAAGTATACTTACTACTTCCATGCTACGTTCACTCAATGACACTAATGACAGCGCTTACGCGTATCGCGTACAACACTCATTCATTTTTATTGTTCTGTCTCACTCACACGTGTTTTGCTTTATATCTGCTATCTTGCTCTAGCCAGGTGGAAACGAGACAACGCAATACATTGTTGATTGCATTTCGCTCTTTCACTCCGCGATTTTTAACTAAAATCTCTTAAATACGCCAACTTACAAACACTTGGCATTGCACTCATGACATGATTAATTTAATATGTTATGACGCATTTATAAGTTGACAGTCCTAAGCCTGTTAAAGTATGAAGGAGGGATTTTAGTCAGTGATTATTTTATATCAGTTTATCAGTGATTTCATCTATTCTTTCTATTGCAACGCGTGTCATAGTCGATACTAGGTGAGACTAGGTGGAATAGGTTGGAGGTGGAGTAGGTATTTGGATCGCGTATTTTTAGGGACTAGGAACAGGTGGACTTGATCTTAAATTTACCTAGTACAACCCATCTCTACTATGATGGTCTATGAGCTTAAGCTGCGCATCCACAGGGTCGGATTTAATCCTGCAGTGTTGCCAACAGTTTTACTAGCATTCCACCAGATTCAACTTCTAAAACCACCCAGAAAACCACTAACAAAAATCGGATGTATTTTAAAAATCGCTAAAATTTCCATAAATCAGAGAAAGAAAAATATTGGGTTGTAATAAATAAATAAGAAAGCTCAAATCGTAGGCTATCGTTTTAAATCATTATAATCCAAATATTTTTTTCCCCGATTATTACGGACGGGTTAAAGTTAGCTCGAGCCAACTTCAACCCGGAATTAGTATTAGTATGATTGACTTGATTTTTATGAAATAAAATCAAGTCAATCATACTAAAATTTTAAATTTGTAATATCTACGAGTAAATATTATAAACATAATTAAAAAGACGAATTAACCAAATGTCTGTTTTAACGCTCAACATATCGAACAGTAAGTGATACATACGTTACGCGGTGCCGCGCACTCCTTCCCCGTAAAATATGGCCAAAGTAAGTACTATTCTTTACGACGCATGCAAAAACAACATACGATAGAAATCCGAAATCTAAAATCCTTATTTTTTTATATTTGACTTTCAAATAATTTTTACAGTTTATAGAACTCATAAAGTTCATTTAGAAAATCCAAAAAGTGAAAATTGCAAAATTGTGGATTACGATAGTTTACGTAGGAGCCATCGATTTATTGAAACTCACCTTACAACTAACTAAAAAATTAACTGAAATCTAATACTTTTTATTGCAGTATAAAGTGTTATTTAAGCACTATCGCTTAATATAAATAAACATTTATGATTAAAATAATACGTTCTTGGTGTTGCTATACCTAATTACAAAAATGTTACGATGACCTAAAGCTGAAATGTCGGGTGAAAATTTAAAAAATAATATCTCTTTAGCCATGACACTTAGGACAAATTTTAATGACCTATAGCCCAAAAAATTGTGTCGCATCCGTCGTGTCCATGCGCTAAACATCCTGTATATTCACGTGAGTAGTAAGACTCGAGAGATTGTCTTAGTTCTTGTTTTATATTTTAGTAGCTTCAACCTTGTCTAAATTTGTAATATTGTAACAATTTTATCGTGTGCTTCAGTGGTGAATGTTGTGTATACCTGTAATTGGCATATGTATCAGACCTTTTCTATGTACCTTTTCTATTGATTGTAAAAATATATTATGCTGTTGGTGTACCTAATTAAATAAATAAAAAAGTTCTTAGTCTGTTTAGTTTCATTTTAATATCTTATCTATGTAAATAATTAAAAAAACAATAAGTGTCAAGAGTGTCAAGTCAAGTGACAAAACGAAGAAAGTTTCTTTTTTACAATTACTATATATACCTCAGCTGTATCTACAATTTATTTTACACATTTGTCGACGTTTTCACCAGTTCTATTTACTTTATAATTTATTAGACCAATAAAATATTAGTTAATGCTCAGAAAGTTTTCTGTAGCCCTAATATTGTTTTGCCGGTTACGATGTCACAGTTAAGCTAAATTGATAACAGAACATATTCCGATAAAGCATCGTTGGCACACTTTATGTACAATTTATACCACCATTGTGTTTAAAACGTCGCATTGTAGTGTATATCATAATAGCTATGGCTACACGCAAGAGAAGCGGATCAGGGTCTAAACGACACCTAAAAGAGAAGGTGGTACAGATCTACGAATCTTTCTTTAGAGGCGAAGATTTATCGACTGATAATACTACATTTTGGGACGAATTCTTCCTTCTGAAGCCGAAAATTCCCCAATTAGAAGCTGAAATTCACAAACTATCTGTTGATCAACTGATGAATATGACAGATAGCATAAACTTACTTGTATCCCAATGTATTGATATGTTAGGACAGGAACATCACATAAGGTAATCAAATTCGTAAACATATTTTTGTGATAAGGCATCAAATAATATATTCAACTGTGTTTTGGTCTTTTTAAGAAAAGGACAATATTTAACTAATTATAATATGCAATGTTAACACAGGGAGTTGAGTTCACAGTTTTATGATACACTAGCTTCCCGCCAGCGGCTTCGCCCGCGTGGTCTTATAATTTTTTCCCCGTTTTTGCTACATTTTTCATTACTACTCCGCTCCTATTAATCGTAGCGTGATGATATATAGCCTATGTTAGTCGGGGATAATGTAGCTTTCCAAAGGTGAAAGAATTTTTGAAATCGGTCCAGTAGTTTCGGAGCCTATTCATTACAAACAAACAAACAAACAAACAAACAAATCTTTCCTCTTTATAATATTAGTATAGATAAGAAAAATTGTTGCAGATTGGTGTATGCACTTCAAACACTGAGTGCTCTCTTGATAACAATGTATCAAAAAGCAGGACAAGATTCTAACATTAATATAAAAACTGTTTTAATTGGCTCAAATGGAGCAGACAGTAAAATGCACAAGTTATTTGAACATTGCAGCAATATATTATCAGGTATGATAGTATAATTCCAGTTGTTTCTATTCTTATTATGGTGGGCATGTGGGGAAGAATTTATATTTATATAAAAAAAATGAATTGCTAAATGTGTTGCTAAGCGCAAAACTTGAGAAGGGCTGAACCAATTTAGCTAATTTATTTTTCGTTGTGTTTGATGAAGTCCGAGGAAGGTTCTTATCAGAGACAAAACCTAAAAAATACGAAGAAAAAAGTATTTGGCTGTCAAACATTTGACATCAATCAAAACAAAACTATGTTAGGAAGAAATAGAAATGATATGCAACCTCTAATCAACTTGAAGGCATACCAAAGATAATTCTAATGGGGCAGAACAAGGGGGGCTAGACAAGGTGCATTTGTACATTCGAATCAACCAACAAAATGTATGTAAATGACATTAGTGACAGCCCGATTTGTCGAAAGCTTGTGTCATTTCGAATGTCAAAATGCAACTTGTCTAGTCCCAAAGGTCTGCTGGGACAGCTAGTCCATTAATAAAGTTTTAATACTTTTTACAAGTATGTTTCATATTTTAGTTGCCTTGAAGATAGGATAATGATGGCTTTATTAATTATTTGTTTGATAATTTTCACCTGACGTCAATGAAAACCTGACATCAAAATTACACAAAATTATTCAATATGAATATTTTTTTTTATAGTAAGTTGCCAATGAGACACATGTATATACAGGGTGTTTGGAAGATCGATGCAAAGACATGAAACAGAGCCAGTATAGACTATTTATAACCATTTGAGCCTAACTTAGATAAATTATAATTTTTTACCGAAGTATAAAAATTTTTGATGAAAAAATCCAAAAAAAAAATGTACCTAATAACTTTTTCATGGAAACTAAAATGATATGATATTATTTGAATGAGGATCAAATTTTGTGATTTTCTCTTTAATCAATAAATTATATTGTGTCTTTTTATCTACTTTTGCAGGTGATGTTCCAGACAGTTTAAAGTCGATGGTTTTAAAACTTCTGTTAGTTATAGCAACCGGGATAGATAACCTTGATGATAACCCTCTTGTGGAATACTTCATGCAGAACTCATTGTTTGAATCACTGATACAACTACTATGCACATCTACCGAGAGACAACATCATGGTAATTAATAATACATTTTTATTGACTGCCTCGATGGGGTTGTTCCAAATTCATCCTATGACGTCTCATCCTATTTCTTCACACATCATAGACTAATTTGATCGATATTAGACTTAATAAATATAATAGTATATACAAGGTGGAAGGGACATCCACGCACAAACGTCGTGTCAAGGTTTCACTCAAGGTCCAATATACAATGACATAGTTCATTCATGTAGGAAATGATCGGTTATTACAGATATTGTCATTTTTGAGCGCGCAGTGTATTGCTAAAAACGCGATTATAACGCTCCACGGTTATGATGATATCGCCCGCGCGATCCGAAATAAATGAAATAATGATTTTTTTATTATAAATCTAATTTGGGTAGATAGAAATATTGTTTTTTTACACGTTCAAGTAAAAAAAATGCATAAAAAATAAAAATAAATATGAAAAAAGTTACGGAAAATTTTAAGGCAGGGGGCTCCAGAATCATGTACTGAACTCATGGTATTCGGATGTGCGTAGATGTCCCTTCCGCCTTGTATAATAGACTTCCTAATTTGATCACATTATTTTTATAAATTTTCTTTATTCAATCGAAATGCGTTCCTAACTCGACCAGTCTACCTGTGGCAAATATTACCGAAAAAAGTATGGATAGCAAAAAAAATCTTTAATATTTTATCAGAAAATTATATAGGTAACAAAATGTTATTTACCTATTTGTTTAAAGAAAATATTTGCACGATTTGTTTAAACGATGTTGCAAATATCTGAACATTCTCTAATTGACGTGATAACTACTATCCTCATTACTATTCACAACATACACACATATTAAAAAAAAAAGGAACTATGGAGTTTCTTGTCGGCTCTTGTCCAAAAGACCCACTTTTTTTGGAACCGTGCAACTAATTTAACGTTTCAAAAGTACCTATTTATATGGTCTAATAAAATTGAAATAAAATATTTTGAATTTGAATTTGAAGAAATTATCCAAACTTTCTAATATTTGTATTGATCTCGTGATTTTTTTTCTTCTAGTCTACTCTTGCGTTGCCAAAGCAAGCCGGTGCTTTTATGCAACGCCACGTAACTTAAATCACTATCACGGTCGTATGCATTTTGAATAACACGAGATGCACTTATCTGGTTTAGCAAGGAATACCAAATAGGATTAATAAAGAATTTAAAATAAAATCATTGCTGTCGGTTGAGTAAGGAACGAAAATAAAAAAAAACAGTATAGGATGAAATATCATAGGATGATTCCGGAACAACCCACTCGATGGTCTAGTGATCCCAAGCGCGACTGCTACGCTAGAGGTCCTGGGTTCGAATCACGAGTCGAGCAGTGTTGTTGGGTTTTTCTGTGAAATTCCCAGTAGCAGCTCAGTCTGGATTTGTGCCCGGTTGTTGGCAATAGGCTCGCCCCCTTTCACCAGTATGTTTTTAGTCCCATATAATAACATGGGACATGGACCGGTGAAATGTGGGCGTACATTAGTACACCTCTGTCTATCCCCCTCGGGGAATTCAGGTGTGATGGTATGATGGTAATATAGTATTCTAATTTCTAATCAGTTTATTATAATAACTATTTACAAACAGGAGCTTATGCTAAGCTTGACAGTTGGTTGGCAGTTAAACCAAACAATTTAGGATTATCCTTCTAAGGAAACTGTTGTGCCGATACTATTTACATAGCTACCACTACATTTGAATAGGTTTTTTTTTGTTTTAGGGTATGATGTGGTGATGCTGTTAATGTTCTTAGTAAATTACAAGAAACAGGAATCAGCAAACCCTTATGTTGTGAAGTTATCAATACTTGATGATGAACTGGCTCTGAATGGGTATGTAGAAGAATAATTTATACATAAGTGTCAATAAAAAAACAAAATTATTGAAAGTTGTCACTTAAATTATAGTATTAAGGATTTTTTGCAACATCCTTAGTATATTCTGTATTTCCTGTAAACTACATAGTGTAATAGATAAATAAACAAAAAAACACTTATAAAAATGATTTTCTGAATTAGGTATGGACAAGTAATAACAGCAGCTCTGAATGACTATGTAATGTCTACGTTCGGCGGTATGCAAGGAGGTGGTGGCGGCGGCGGCGGAGGGTGGCTTTCCTCTCTTACCAGCATGGTTGGCGGTATATTTCTTACCAGTGATGAGACCCAACCAGTTATAAGGGGACAAAGAAACAGGTAAAGTTTTATGTATCATTCCCCAAATGGTCCTTATGATAAATGATGATAGCTCCCATTTCATTAGCACTAGAAACTGAGTACTTACCTATCTACCATACCAGAGTTATTAGAAATAATCAGTACCAAACCAATTATTTTTGACTACCATAGAAATAGATGGTAAGATAGTGTGATTAAGAAGCCAACCCGTACTAGGCCATCGTGGTGGACTATATATAGCCTAACCCCTCTCATACTGAGATGAGAGCCGTGCCCAGCAGTGGGATGGTCTTTCCCTCACGGGAGGCAAGCCGTGAAATCCAAAACTACTATTAGTATATCTTCTTCTTCGTGTCGATGGTACGATTTTATTTTTTAAATTAGATATGGTGTGCCCAAAATTTCGCCACTTCCACAGCATCGTCAGTGGCAGCGCAGAGGTCGCTTAGATTGCAGGTTGTGGGGCACAAAGGACAGGATAGGAGGTGCACCATTGTTTGCGGCACAGTTCCACAACCACATCCTAAGTATATCTAAAGGCCGCTAACCACCCGCCAACCAAAACCGCCTTTGTACTTTTCTGTACATAAAGCATAAATAAATATCTCCTATTCTACTTGTTCGGATAAGAATACAAAGGTTGTGTTTATGATGTACATATAAATTCCTATTTACGTAATTACTGTTCTATTAATTTGCTCCCACCACCACTTATCTGTGTGCCTTAGGACATAGGCCATAGGCCTCCCCTACTCTCTACATAATTATTTCCTCTGATCTTGTTTTGTTTGAGCTCGTCTATACATATATTTAAGTCTTCCTCTTTTACTTTCTCTAGGATACTAGTATAATGATAGAAATGTGCTCCACCAAAGATTTTTTTCTTTGGTTAATAAGAGCGGGTGTGCAAGACTGACTTCAACGCCGAATATGCTTGTTCTGTTCGGCGTCAGTTTTTTTTTATCGTTGATGGGTTTGCGCTTGACCACAATCTCACCTGATGATAAGTGTAGATGTGGTCTAAGATGAACCGCGCCTACCCAAAAGATGCCCATTCACTCGGGCCAGCATATTCGAATACATCAAACATGCAAAGTTAGGTGTATTCTCTAGCTCTACTAGTAAATTAATTTGACGTGTGTGGTCTAGTGGTTGGAGTACCGGACTGCTGATCACGTGGCCGTGGGTTCGATTCCTACAGGACACAAACATTTGTGATGAACTTAAGTGTTTGTGTTTGTCTGGGTGTTTCTTTGTATTATAAGCATGTATTAACGAAAAACATATATATAATTATATATATCCATAGTCTCGTACCCATAGTACAAGCTCTGCTTAGTTTGGGACTTGATGGTGCTGTGTAAAAATGTCCCAGGATATTTATTTATTTATAAATTTTAAGCAAAGATAAAATAAAGGAGCTCACCCAGCAAATCCTGCAGTTTGTGACAGCCGCAGAGTTTAGTAGTGAATTTTAACTTAGGCCATCAAGCGGCGAACACAATAGACCTATACTAAGGTCGCAGTGATACCGCATCCGCAAACAAATAAAAAATAGGTGTATTCATTCACATAGTCTATCTAATAACCATAACTTTTTTTTTTGGTATTCGTAAACGATTCTGCCTCCTGCTTTGCTTATCCAAATCATTAAGCATTTTTTAAGTTTATCTTCTTTTAGCGAGAATATTCTCGGATCGTCTGTAAATCTCAGATGTGACCGTTTTTCCCCATTGATTGTCAGCCCAGTTGCAAAACTGAACTGGGAGAGCCCAGTGAACCGCAGTGAAGAGTTCAGGTTATATGGGGTAACCTTGACAGACGCCTTTACGTATACTAATTTCGTCACCTTCCTTTTCTAAAAACAGGAAATTATTACAAATTGTCATATTTCTATTAATAACAGCAATATGTTTATTTAACACATAGCGGTGGTGAAGAAGGAATGTTACTGGCATTATATGAAGCTGCTCACTTGAACCGTAACTTCATGACTACTTTAGCACATTCCTCATCTGCGGCTGCTTCGTCGGCGCCGCCGTCACCCCCTGCGACTTTGCCACCACATCAGGTAAATCATTTTACCATCGTCTTTAATTATAATTTGTAGTCATATATGACTATACCTGCTTCAACTTGCTTGTATATAATAACTTTAATAAAATGTATTAGTATTATATCCATTGCCTAGTATGAATATATTTTCCCTTTACCAATCTCTGCTTATCTCTCCTTTAACATTTAATTTTATTTCGACAGTTTAAATTAGTTTTTTTTTACTGTTTAATGAGATATGTTTTTGCATGTCAATGAAAAATATAATTGTTTCAGACTCCACCCAATTTAAGTCAAATACAAGCCCTTGATAACGACCAACCAACGAATCTACTAGTTACGTTCTTCCAATATTGGTAAGCACAGGCCATCTACATAACACACTTGACAAAACTGAAACAATCATAATCATTCTTGTTTAGTAGTCAATATCGTTATCATAGACAGCACGATTGGGGTAATGGCAGTAAGTGACAAATTCCACGAATGCCCTTCGTGGAATTTGTCACTTGCTATTCGGATAATAGGCATGATGACTGATTTTCAAAAACTGTCCTATGATATTCCAAATTCTCTAATATTTCAGAAAAAAATATTTTTTTTCGACAGGAAAAGAAAGTATTTACACGAAAAATGCAATTAAAATTTAAAATTTAATATTCGCTCCAAAATGGCCGAAAGCGTCATGGCGTCGTTTGTGACGTCACTAATGTAAATAGACCGTATTCAATATTTTGTTCATCAATTGTAACATTTAAAATCATAATAATAATATATTCTTTATTGTACACCAATTTTCACAAAATAAACACAATACAACATTTCTTAATAATAGTAGGTACAATGGGCGGCCTTATCGCAATTTGCAATCTCTTCCAGGCATCCTTAGGGTGGACTCAACTGAACTGAACAAATAATGGGGTTGATGGTGCATATAAATAATATTAATAAATAAATAATTATACTTAGTACTAAATAAATACTTAATATATATGAATAATACAAATATAATATATAGATATATAATATATATAAATATATACATACATAACAACAACAATGTGACAAAACGTTATATTTTAACGACAACGATTTGAATACAACAATTTGTATCACAGCGACAAATAGTGCTCCTTCACAAGTATCATATCACCACAAGTTGCTGGTTCGATTCCCGGACGAAACAAATCTTTGTATTAAGTACTGTTTTATTTTACTGATTTCTGACACTTACGCGAATACTAGACATTGAAATAAAACTACTTTTTACGGATTTTATCGCGTTATATTGATATTATTTTAATCCCGACGTTTCAGCCCCTTAACAGCGTCCATGGTCACGGGTGACTAAGGTGGTAGGCGTCTTGACGTTTCAATTACTAACAGCTACCCTACATTTCTGTTAATTATTGGCAATCCGATTCACGCAGAACGAGCTCACCGTATCCTTCGCTCTTGCAGTTTTAGGCTTGGATTTAGATTTAATTGAATCTATAATAGGGTTCCAAGCAGGTGGTAAGACCACGTCAAGACGCCTACCATCTTAGTCACCCGTGCCAAGGACGCTGTAAAGGGTCCGAAACGTCAGGATTAATTAAAAATTAAAATAATATAACGCGATAAAATCCGTAAAAAGTTGTTTTATTTTAGTTAAAAATTCTCTTGGGCAAGGTATATCTCGTACTAACGTTTTGTGACTTTCGCCTCAACCAGAACAGGTATATTTGTATGGCCTTTATGTTGTTGTTCCAAGTTTGCTTGTTTAGTGTCTGTGAGAAGTTATATTTGTAATAATTATTAAAAACTGTAGTATTTGTTATTGATACTGTCTAGTAGTGTCAATAGCAAATACTTCAGTTTATATTATAGATGGTTCTATGGATTCTATAAATTGATGTTTAGTCTAAAAATTTATGTTTTTTAGTTCCATTGTGATGGCTGACACAAGGAGTGAATCAAGCATAAATAAATGCAGCCTATGTTTTATAATACTTACTTGTATAGTAGAGGAACAGTTTGCTAATTCTATAATGCACGACCAAAATCTTACTTTTAAGGTAACTAAGAATTTGGATATTAGTTGCCCTTCAAAACATAATTTGTCAAAACCATTTATTTTAATTTGTAAATGTTGTAGGTACAGCTATATAGGCTTCCAATGCGCCATAGGAAAATACTATTAGAAGAGCCACCGTCGCAGCCCCTAGCATCAACTTTGATTGGTAAATATTATCACAAAGGAAGAAATGGCCCAAATGATGTACCGACGGTACACTTATTGGAAAAAATACCCTGTATTACGCTGGTTAAAACTCTAGTCGTACTTTTTTTAATGTTGACTGGGGGATGTGAAAAAAGCTTGTAATTTGAGATAAATCACGCCATTTTGGCACTCTATTATCTGTTTCGTAATGATTTCATAGTAAAAACTGTCAGTGTCAGGTTTGGAATGTCAAAGGGCGTGCCTTTGACATTCCAAAACTGACACTGACAGTTTTTTACGATTAAGGATTACGAGATTACGGCTGATTATTATTACTATCAGTTTCATAGTGATTTCATGGTAAAACTATCAACTTGGCAGCTGACATGTACCTCCGGTACAATTTTGGGCTGAGTTGTATGGGCTTTTGATTACCTCCTTTGACTTACATATTTTATGTGAGTGTATTTGTAAATCAAGAATATGTATGCATTATATAAAAATATTACAGATCTTCTCGTCGAGTTTATTATGTGCCATCTACTGAAAAAGTTTCCCGGGGAATTGTATCAGTTATGTGTAGGAGTACTGTTACGACTACTAAGCTATCAAAAGCGATGTCGTGTACGACTTGTTAGAGACTGGCGATCACTATGGGCCGCACTTATTGCTCTGCTAAAATTCTTAGTAACCAACGAAAGTACTTTGCTAAGAAGGCATAATATCTTTGTTATGGCGCAACAGGTGTGTTTATCTTTATACCTAACTATATAAATTAAGACGCCTCCCCGAGCCTGTAGGATTAGGCCAAGAAACATTCTACATCTACATCTATGCTTTAGCATGTCCCTGATTTCGGCGCAGATACAGTGAAAAACTAGATGTTTTTAAAGGAATGTATAAATTACGTAAAGAATTCTTCACATGTAACCGCTACCGGTAAATAGTGTGGGAGGACCTCATATCTACCACCAGCGACACTGCACGCTGTGGCTGGCCACATCGAAACCCTTTGTTGCATCGACGCAACGTCACCTGCTCTCCATCCCTCATTCTTTCTTTGAAAACTACCTCGCTACACCGTACCTACACGTATGACGTAATGACTGCTTGACCACTTTTTGTCGCTGCCAATAACAACTCGACTGCGTCATAAGTAATTAGTTACTTTTGGGAGTATGTATTTAGATTTTTAGTTAGTAGGATACCCGAAGCCGGAAGATTTTAGGTTCCTTCCTCTCAGTGGGTTAGCCGCCTTCATGAACCACGTCTTCAAAGAGTAAGCAATATACGGTAATGGGGACAACACAAAAGATCCGATTGGGTCGAAGTGTTGCTGGTTGTACCAGCCCCCACAGCAAGATAAGAAGATAGATTTTTAGTTATTAAACTAAAAATCTAAATACATACTCTTGAAAAACATAACCCTCCATCTGGCGCAGTCGGGTAAAAAGAAGCTCTATGTATAAAAATGTATTGCAGGCGGGACAAGCTATTCGTTCAATCCAAATTAAGATTTCAATCTAAATTATTGAGATTAAGATTTTTACTTATTAGTTAGTACTTTTGACGCAGTCGGGTTTATTTGTTTAATTTAATACCTAATTGATTTTATTTCCTACTTTAGTTTGTAAATCATAATATAATCACTGGCTAACCATCCTAAATGATCATTTGAAATGAAAAAAAAAAAATGCATCTAAAGATTATTTTCAAAATCAGCTCGCACATTAAAGCGCATACGTATAATCCATTTTGATTTTTTTTTTAATTTCCATGTACTCAGTGACACTCGTATCACGAATCTAATGCTGTATTATTAATTTATCTTAATCAGTTAAGCCGTTGAGTAGTTACGATTGGACATAGGAACTGACATACGTCCAACACATTACCCTCCTTCGGTAGTCGGGTAATAAGGGTGTATAATAGGGGATCAGACAGTAATCGAAAAAAAACCAAATTACAGTTTACAACGACTGATGAAATTTGGTACAGAAATAGATAGACCTTGGAGAAGGAATTCACTTCAGTTGTTATTGTATTGTACATGCCGATTGCCTAACGGTTTGTCGTGCTCACTTAAATGTCCTGCTAATGGTGACGTTGTGCGTCGGATCGCTTTATCCCCTGCAATGTCATGCTCGTGAACAGGTGCTGTCTGACGGGGCTCGTCAGCTCTTACTTGCTTTTGCAATATTTTAGTGGCTTTTGGCCGCGAACAAAGGCTTGAAGGGGTTGAAATAGGGGATAAAATTTGTATGACAATCCTCCATTTTTTAAGATAAAACAATGAATTTTGTATTCAGTAGGCACTTGATAAGAAATAAATAAAAATTGTAGTTCAAGCGTTTTTTTTTTAATTTGGCGTACATGGGAAATGGTAGTTCTTATTGAACAGGTCCGCGCATGGTTTGCAGAACGGATACCAGATTATATCTTTAAAAAATGTCTTGCTCAGGGAGGTGGCTTAATTTGATTTACTTTATCATAGATAATTTTACGCTATGTTCTTTTTCTAGGTCGTGAACATTTTCAATCTTTTTATTACGTTCGGCGACACGTTTTTACCAACACCTGCATCTTATGACCAATTATATTATGAATTAATCCGAATGCATCAAGTATTCGATAATCTTTTCTATATGGGTAAGAGAAAACTAAAATAATTTATAACTGCATTTGGAGTTCCACGGCCATGAAATATTTATGTAACAACTTTCTCGATTTTTTTATGGCACAATACCTTTTTTTACTTTATAGCTTTACGGTATTCAACGAGTGACGGGGAATTTAAAGCTGAAGCATTGCGACTAGCGAACTGTCTGGTAAATGTACGAGCTATTATACAACACTTCTCGCCGAAAATAGAAGCCTGGCTTGCGTCGCAAAATCTATCCACGCCTACCGAGGATCAGGTCAGAATTTTAGAAAATGTTTGTCAAGCGCGATTTGTTATTGTATTTTATTTATTTATAATTATATATATAAACTTCTCATTCAATTAATCAGTATTAGTAGTGAAGTTCATACCACGATAACTATAACATTAATAAATTTAGCCGACAAGAGTAAGTTAGCGTCAATTGTTATTACCCGACGACACGGCAAAAAGCTGAAGGAAGGGTTTTATATTAGGGAGTCTGTGTATCTTCCTATTTTTTTACAGATCCTAGAAGTAGTCCGAAAGAACTACGACAGCCTAATTCTGAAGTTACAAGAAGGTTTGGAATCGTATGAACGATATTCAGAGAAAGATCACCGTCCACTTTTGTCGCGCCTAGTCCTAGCCGCGCGACAGCGAAGTGACAACTCTGCACTTCACCACCATACTGCAGCTGCCCTGGAACATTATACGAGCATTTCTTGAAATTACATAGTAATTCAAAGATATCGTTAGACTTCTAACTCAAGTGTAAACACAGCAGAAGTTGTGTAGACATAATATTTATTTATTTTATCATGATATGATCGAGACACTGTCTCATTAAGGTAGGTTGCAAGTTCAATTAGCGAACGAGAAATACTGGGTGCGATATTAAAGTCGACAAGTTTATTAGGTTTTTCCGTTAGGAAGTTTCAGTAGGAACTCAGTTTGGATGTTTACAGTAATAGGGATCAATTCAGATCAGGCGACAAAATGCTCGACCACTTTATAAGTGGTACTTTAATACTAACCTTATTCTATTTAAACAACGATGAAAATTATATGCAACAATAAAATAGATAAGATTTGATGTTGCATACTATTACCCGACCTGAATTGACCCATAGGCTTGCACCCTATATTAAGGGACCTAAAAATATGTGGGCACACCAGTTCTTAAATCCCTGTCTAACCCTATGGAGAACAGGGGAATACAGAAGGCATGTTATACAAATGATCCATCACTCCATCAGGCGAGAGATCGAGCTTAAAGGTGAGTCCAGACTTTATCACAAAACATGATATAAAAAATATAAAACATAGTTAAGTGTGTAGTCTTGTTTTATATTGCAATGTTACACAGCAAACTTAAATAATGTGGACGTATTATAAAGCATAAGATAAACATTTTAATTACTTTGGACTCGCCATAAGAGTGGATCGGCGGATGTTAGCGGCTATCCACAAGTGGTGTAAAACAGGCTCTAAATCTCTTTATTTTTAGGTTATTTTGGCCATAGTCGCACATAACCCCACAAAATAAATAAATTATACATTAGAAGTTATACATAGACGAAAGTAAATACTTTTCCCAGATATCGATTAGTATTTGTGTTATTATTAATATATAATTATGTATTCATATTGATATTTTACCTAAAACGGTATCTTATCATCAAGCGGGCCTTATGCCTGTTTGCTACACTAGTATAAAAAACTAAGTTATTAATAAATATAAACTAAATTAGCTATTCCATGCTGACGAAGTCGCGGGCAAAAGCTAGTCATCTATAAAAGTGATTTCGCTGATACTGATGAAATAACTACCTACGTTAACAGAAAATTAATTAAATACATAAAATGTTTTTTTAAATTTTAGTTAATCATATAGGCCATACATATTTTTGGGTTACGTCCACACTCCACAGGAATGTTTAAGTTAAATATTTTAAGATATTTCTTATTATTATACATAATTAATATTATGTTATTTACTTTATTCCTAGACATACTTTAAGAATTTAATATTTATAGCCTTTCTATCTTTTTGTTATTGTTACCGCATATCTAGCACTGGAGTGTATTCTTCCGTTACTCCAGTCATCGCAACAGGATTATTATTAGTTTGCTTTAAGTTTCCTTCTCTTTTTTTCCAATTCAGTAAATGTATTTTTTTTTAATTGTAATTATGTATCTTACCTGTGTATTTATTTTTGGTATACAATAAAGCATATATAAATAAATAAATGGCACGAAAGCCCGGCGCACGAATACATTGGTTTTCTATTGTGTCTGTTGTTTTGCTATTCGACATAATCAATAAGTGGGTGCCAAAATAAATAGGACGGACAATTGCGCGGATATTTCTGCCATGAAAAAGAAGAAGTGTTATCTCTTAATATACTATATTTGGTTGAAATGTTGTATGAAACTATAATTATATTTCAATGGATTCCTTTTTATCAATAGGTGGTAAAATGCAAACACCCTTATGCGAGCATTACGCCCCGCTCGGGGATTCGGGACGGTTATGTCAGGCCGCTCTCCGGCCAGTTGGCAAGCATACCAACTAAAACCACTACCACCTTCAGCTTAGTGGGGGGTCACGGGAATCGCTCTCACATGATCCGCAACCCCACCGCGGACATCCGTTTTCGAGCCCTTCCCGAGGGCCCGACCCGACCATCGTCCAAGGTCCTCTATGCAGCAGGACCGATGTTTGGCCCCGCCTTGTGACGTCGTCGACGCCACGGGAGGTAATTGTGACGTCACAAGCAAGTACGTCATACGAAGTCTATACAACTCTCATATTGTGGGAAAGGGACAGATCATCCCCTTTCCATCCAGCCATCCCCACCCACTTTATCAACCAACTAAACGTTTATATCTTAGAACTTTATTACTCGATTGTAATTATTTTTTCAGTATTCGACTTATAAAAAAAATACTTTTAAAGGCTCTGTCGCAAAATGACCACTTCTCAAAATGACTACAGGTAGCAAAATGTCCCTTTCTCAGAATGTCCCTTTCGCAAAATGTCCCTTTCTCAGAATGTCCCTTTCGCAAAATGTCCCTTTCTCAGAATGTCCCTTTCGCAAAATGTCCCTTTCTCAGAATGTCCCTTTCGTAAAATGTCCCTTTAGCAAAATGTCCCCTTCCTCAAACAGGCATTAAATTACTTTCATCAGTAAAATAACTGGTCAAGAGCCAGTGTACAACACAGAGGGGTACTGTATTAATGTTCAATCATTAAAATATGGGTAGGTAGGTGCATGCACATAAACTAAAATAAAATAATAGAAATCGAATTTTGTCAGATTTACTGTCAATCAAAAGATCAATTTACACAAATAAACAATCAACTTATTAAACTTAACTCAAATACAAAAAAAATAAGAAAGAAAAAATGTTTTACAATCATTGTAATATTTATTTTGATAATAATCGTATTTTTTTTTTTTTTTTATTGTTAAGTGTTAACTCATTATTTTCTAATTTAGCTAATAATACTTTATATTTCTTGTCGAAATACTTTCATCAGTAAAAAAACCTTTCAATTCATGTATTGGCAACACTTTAAACAAAAACTATGAGGGTACTTGAAAAATAATTGCAGAAGTTATATATGTCAGTTTCGCATTGTAATATTTGGGTAATTTATCTTAAACTTAAACTAACCATTTAAGATTTTTAAAATGAATCAAGAATTTGAGTTAAGTTTAATAAATTGATTGTTTATTTGTGTAAATTGATCTTTTGCCATTGATGCCATAGCTAACACTGGCGAAAGTATTTGCAATATTTTTTCTAATTACTTTTATTCTACTTTCCTGCAACCTTCTCATGAACCATACTCTCATACTCCCCATCCAAACAATAATTCCTTGTGCGATATATCCAGCATAGAAATAAATAGTACAGATATAATTAAAATTCTTAAAAATCTCGATTTAAATAAATCAGCAGGGCCTGACCAACTACCTCCTATCTTTCTAGCTAAATGCTCAGATACTATATCCATGCCTGTGGCGCTATTATTCTCTAAGTCTATGTCTGAATGTACCGTGCCTTCACTATGGAAATCTGCTTTTATTACTCCTGTACATAAAAAAGGTACTAAGACTGACGTAACCAATTATAGACCTATCTCTAAACTATGTATCCTAGCAAAGGTTTTCGAAAAAATAGTTTATACCCAATTATACGCGGCTTTAAAGGTTAACTTTAAGGATTTCCAGCATGGTTTTTTGAAAGGGCGTTCAACAGAATCCAATCTAATCTTATTAAATGACTATATATCGGATGCCATGAGCAAAGGCAAGCAAGTCGATGTCGTTTACACAGATTACAGCAAATGTTTCGATAGAATAGATCACATCATTCTAATACACAAGCTCGAACATATAGGTATAAGAGGAGATCTGCTAAGATGGTTCACATCGTATATTTCCAACCGCTCTCAAGCAGTAGCAATTAATAACTACATCTCAAGTTGGATAACAGTACCTAGCGGTGTGCCACAGGGCTCGCTGCTAGGACCTTTACTATTTTTAATCTTTGTAAACGACATCGACACGTGCTTTCAGAACTCTTACTTGCTGTGCTTTGCAGACGATATGAAAATTTTTAGGACTATCTCAACAACTGCTGATATTCTAGCGCTCCAAACCGACTTAAGTCAATTGGACAATTACTGTACTAAGAATAAGCTGGACTTGAATCCGTCCAAGTGCACAGTTGTTACTTTCAGCAGGAAAACTAATACCATTTCGTCGGAATATTTTCTTAAAGGACATAAATTACAGAGAAACAGCAGTGTACGCGATCTTGGTGTTATTCACGATCCCAAATTGTTATTTAACGATCATGTTGAGAGTATTGTTAAAAAAGCCTCTCAGATGCTGGGATTTGTAATACGTACATCTAAAAACTTTAACAATGCTAAGACATATAAGATCCTGTTTTGCTCATTTGTACGCAGCATACTAGAATACGCTAGCCAGGTTTGGAACCCCCGCTACGATACCTATATATATCTCCCGTATAGAGAATGTACAGATAAAATTCGTCAAGTACCTATGCTACCGTCTAAAACTTAATTATTCCTCTGACGACTACTTCAAGCTCTGTGCTAGGTTTCATATTCTGCCTTTGGCCGCACGTCGTGAGATAACAGATATTACCTATATTCTGAAGTTGTTAAACGGATCAGTTGACTGCCCTAATCTTCTGGCCAAATTACATTTCAACGTGCCAAGGACAACAGCAAGGCATAACAACCCTATACATCTGCCTTTGGTATCCACTAATTACCGACAAAACGCATTCCTGTGGCGAGCGAGCAGTAGCTTAAATAAACAATGCAAAATTCACAATTTTGATATTTTTAATGCTAAGCCGGAAACGGTCAGACGGGTTCTTAGTCAAGATTTCTTTTTAAAATAGGTTCTTAGTTGTACAACTGGTAATTATGTATTATTAATTAGATTTATAAGTTTAATGTGTTAATTTAGTTCTAATGTTCAAAAAAGTATTAAGTTATTTATCCGCGAAGACCTGTAATTGGCTTCATGAAACTTAGTGCATATTTTTTATCTTGTTTATTGCATGCTGTTGGTCTTCCTAAAGATTAAATAAATAAATAAATAAATAAATTTTGATTGACAGTAAATCTTACAAAATTCGATTTATATTATTTTATTTTAGTTTATTTGCATGCACCTACCTACCCATATTTTAATGATTGAACATTAACACAGTACCCCTCTGTGTTGTACACTGGCTCTTGACCAGCTTTTTAATGATGAAAGTAATTTAATGCCTGTTTGAGGAAGGGGACATTTTGCTAAAGGGACATTTTACGAAAGGGACATTCTGAGAAAGGGACATTTTGCGAAAGGGACATTCTGAGAAAGGGACATTTTGCGAAAGGGACATTCTGAGAAAGGGACATTTTGCGAAAGGGACATTCTGAGAAAGGGACATTTTGCTACCTGTAGTCATTTTGAGAAGTGGTCATTTTGCGACAGAGCCCTTTTAAATTTAATAAATTAAACACCTGTCAAATACCTTATTCTTGGCCATGTATTTTTAGAGATATTATTTCTCATTTTAAAATATTAATTTTAAGCAATTTAAGCATATTGGTATTTGTACTACTTGATATCATTATTATTTAAAATTATTGAATTTGGGTATAATTACGTGTAAACCTGGAAAAGATAGGTAAAACTCTTGATATGTATAGAGTTTTTAAAATCAATGTATATTATAATGAATATGTCTTTAATAAAATTATTTTTGTCAACATTCAGACTTTCTTTACAATAAAAAAAGGAAACTGATATAGGTAATAACGATATATTACATGACATACAACAAGTAAACATACATCAATATTAACACAGACTAGATAATTATTCAGACTAGAAATATTTTAAGGAATGTTTCTTTGGTATAGTGGCTTAAAAGCACTAGTCACAAGTAAATAACCTGTTTCGTGACATGGTACTCTTAAATAACCATTAGTGTGTAGTAATCCCAAATATCTTGTTCTTGATTAGTCCGAAGGTTTTAGTTCAGCAAGAGCTTTTCTCACTAATTCTTGTAAATCTTGAGGCAAAACAGTCTTAGATATGTTCTTGTTTTTACCGTATGACACTTGGCACTCAGCATCACCATCATCATAACTCTTTCTCAGATCTCCTGATGATCCTTCACTAATCTCTTTGTTCATGTCATCATCACTATCCAAATATCTGTTTATATTATTTTCTGAACTATCATGACACTTAACTTGTTGTTCTTTCGAGTCATTTGATTTAACAGATCCAGAGTCTGTCAAGATTTCATCTAATAACATTTCACATGGAAATATTGGAATGTATTTTTGACCATTGCACCAGCTTTCTAAAGTTTTTTCCAATTCTGTTATTCTATTGGCTAGAATTCTGTAAATCATGAAAATTTGTTGTAACACATGATTAGAGGCAGGCCATAAGAGTCAGAGTGGCCTAACTACTTAAACATAGGCCACTGTGGCGCTGACATGATGCGCGCATGACTTTTACCGTTTTTTCAATTAAAATCAATATTTAAAAATTATTTTTAAACGGCAACAAACCGCCTCCTATTTTAAGTTTTAGTGGAATATATATTATATTATATGGGGAGGGGGGGGGACTAAACGCACTGACCGGCACAGACAGCGAGGTTTCGGAGTATACCATAATATCATCTATGTATACATTTTTTTAAATATTCGTCGATATTTTTACAACCGCTCACCGGATTTTTGGGACCAATCTGTAAGCACCAGCTTTCGAATATAAAAAGAATCATCAAAATCGGTTTACCCAGTCGAAAGTTCTGAGGTAACAAACATAAAAAAAAACAGTCGAATTGAGAACCTCCTCCTTTTTTGAAGTCGGTTGGAAATGACAGGCCACTCTGGCTCTCATGGCCTCTATGTATGTACATAATGTTCTACATTATCCTAACCACTGTAGATAATTCCTCGGTACAGGATGTTTAAATCTATTTGTGGATATGGACATGGAAGTTATTTAGATTGGTTAGTGCTGAAAATATTTGTTGTATTCATAGACATTTACATTGTGGTTATTAAATATTTTTCTTAGTAGGTACTTATATTACAAGTGCAACTTATGTTTTTCAATAATAAAACCAAAAAACAGCCAGCATTTTCGATAGCAGGTACTTACTGATTAGTTTTTCTCTGATGTTGCAGTGCTACAGATTTATCATTCAATGCTTCAAATAGTCCAAGGCATAATGATTTCAATTCAGCTGCTGAACTTTTCTTCAACCCAGACTTGGAATTTATATTGTCCAAAAATTCTCTCACTGTTTAAAAAAGATGAAGTCAGGAATACTGTAAAGTCTAAGTCATGAGAAGCTATAAATTTTGTAAACAAGTGTTCAGGAGTTCACAACATTTGGACCAACAAAAAAAATGAATTTGTTTAAGATTTAATAAATTCGCATTCGAAACTCGAATGACGCGTTTATTTCAAAATGGTGTCCCGATAGTTTACAATCCCTGCGACGGACGCGTTCCGGTACCAAGAAACACAAACGATAGCGCTTTGCGTCGTTAAAATATGATCCGACTAAATTAAATAGGTTGTTACTTTCATATAACCCGTCTATATTTCATGTCGATTGAATATGGTCAATTTATTATTATCTCGCAGTATAAAATGTTTACTTAGTAAAAGATGTTTGTTTACATAATTTATAGCTTCTCGTGACGGGTACTTTAGGTATATTTTGTGTACCTAATAGGCTGGGGAAAAAGTTTCTTCGTATTTTATATGAAAAGTCAAAACTTATTTTTTTTAGATTTTTCAAAGTTTATTTACATTTAATAACATATATGCCGTTTTCTATGATGACTTTCTGCCATCTTGTAAGTAGTGACATGGTCGGGAAACTGTTACTACCTAAAACCTTCTGATCAAAAAAACGCGACAAGTAGTTTTGGCAGTCCTCTCTTAATGTTAACCTGACATTGAGACCAAAACAGGTGGAAATCTAAAGGTGCAAGGTACTCAGATAATAGAGTATGGCTGGGATGTGTTAATGCATCCGTTATACATATAGCTCTACTATATGTATAACGGATGCATTAACACATCCCAGCCATACTCTATTATCTGAGTGGCTAAAGATGATATTGCGTTACCGTGATGAAAGACCACACACCCTTTCTATTAATCAATTACGGCAGCTTTCTCTCAACTTCTTGCTTTAATCTCATCAGTTGTTAGCAGTCAGGCAGCTGTTCTGCCTGACTGCCAACAACTGATCTAATGAACTCTGAATCGATGGTTTTGCCCGACGGTAAAAGCTCTTAATGAACAATGACACGGCACCTTATTGCGAGGTAACCTGGGTTTTGACTTTTGCGAAGACAGTCTGTGAAGCCTGACCGACCTTTGACCACGTTAGTCGTGCGGGATCCACTTTTCATCACCAGTAATTATTTTCAAAACCGGTACCGTTTTATTACGTCTTAATAAAGAATCACAAATGAGTACCTACCTACACGATTCATTAGGTTTCTTACGTGAGCTTGTGTGGACGTCAAATATCGAGCTTTTTTGGGTACCCAGTTTTTTTCAAATGGTGGTCAATCCCCAGTTCTTCAGCTTTGTCGTAACTACTAATACATTTTATCCGTAACAGGGCGACTAGGGCGAGGTGCATCATTGACGGCAAATTTCCCGAATTGAAAACATTCGAACCAGTACCTAATATTAATATTACAAACTTACTCGTAAACTACGCGAAAATACTTTTCCCCGACCTAATATAATTATACAATACACATAAAAAAATATAATCTGTACTTCACCTTGCTTTTGTGTCATGACATCGGCAAAACCTTTTTTCACATGCAACGAATAGTTCTTATTTCTATTGTCAAGCAATGCCTAAAAACAGAAAATGTTGCGATAAAATATCTTATATGTCGTAGTAGTAAGATAGTAGTTATATTAGTAAACCGTCTCTATGTAAATATAAAGGCAATGTCATCACTATCACTACATATTATAAAACAAAGTCCTGCGCCACGCCGCGTCTGTCTGTCTGTTCGCGATAAAAAGCGAGGGCAGCGCGGTTGGCGGTCCGTACGCGTTTCCCTCCCAGTTGGCAGCTGTCGGCGGCCACGGGGTGTGCCTGTACTGTATATTCATCAATAATCATAATAATCATTATTAAACAGCCCCAAATTAGTATCTACATTGAACCCCTGAAAGCTGGGGCGGGTCGGCTAACTATAACCTTAACAAGGTGAAAAACGAAGCGTACCTTCTAAGGAAAGTAAGTAGGTAGGTAGGTACTCTAAAAATGAAGGTGTAAATGTCACTTGTATTAAAGATTGATACCGTACGTGTCATAGTTATATCATTTGAAATATGAATAATATGATTGTATTACGGCATATAATTATGTATGTTATGCATAACTTACTTCGTACGAAAAAGAACGATATAATATACCAGTCGAAAAAAGTACTAAGTAAGATGTGAACAGTCAAACAATAATATATATAAAGTTATTTTTACTATATTTGGCATTAAAAAATGAAAATAAATATCTTAAAAAATATAATCTAAATACTAGCGAAATAAAATCTCATGCAGGGTTCGGTTTATTCCTGAAATGAATCCAGGATTCGAACCTTTAGCCGCGAGATGCCTAAGCCAACTAAGCTATTGAGACGAGACCACTACTGATGCCTGTCATCGAGACGTAAAGGGTGGAAGCTGAAAGAAAACTATGTGATGCTTGGTTGGCTAAAGCGTCTGGTGTGATTTATAATAAGTATATTAAGTACCTACATCAAGTTGTTTCCTCAAACAAAATCTGAAGTATGGTGCCATTTTAAAGTGCATAAATATGTATTCAGCATTATAATTCATAATAACCATCCGTTGTTAGCGTTATTTTTCACGTTCTGAATAGAGCTTTAATGCTGTCTATGTTCGTAAGTAGACTCTTTTTGCGTTGGGAGGTTTTTTATCGGTACCTCTATTCATAATTTTAAATTACGCTCGCAAAGCATCCGATAAGCACGTTTGTAACTTTCGAATACGTACATTGATGCTTCGACGAAGCGCTTTTCAAGGTTCCGTCTGTTACCGTTTCGAGTTGTCAACTGATACGTATGAAAAAGATAAGATTCCTTATCTTTATTATGTCCTTTTGTAATAACAACAAGTTGTTGTAGACATACTTACTATTTACCGCTTCGGATATGCAAGGTGGAAGGGACATCGACGCACATCCGAATACCATGAGTTTAGTACATGATTCTGGACGCCCTGCGTTAAATTTTCCGTAACTTTTTTCATCAATTTTTCAATTTTTTCTGTAGTTTTTTTACTTGAACGTGTAAAATAATATTATTCCTATATACCTACCCACATTTATAACGCAATAACATTCACCGCAGAGCGTTATTAGCAATACACTGCGCTCTCAAAAATTTCAATATCTGTTAATAACCGATCATTTTCTACATGAATGGCCTAGGTCATTTTATTTATGACCTTGAGTGAAACCTTGTGATGATTCCACCTTGTATGATTATGATCGACTTATTATGAATTCAATGCTGTATACATCATTTCAGGGAGGTAGGAAAACAATACATAAGATCTTATATCTTCTAGGTCACCTAGGTTAAGGTACTTAATGATATTATTATGTCCACTTGTCTGTTCATACTTGCAACTTGTATACCTACTAAGTTAATAAATTGTTTAATTCTGTTACCTTATATTTTGCTAATGTTCGTTTAACAATTTCTTTTTCCACTTGAAGTTGTGTTATCCTTTCATGTAGGTATTTATTTTCAGTAATTAGGGCATCAATATCAACTAAAGGCTTTGGTGGGTCAATTTCATTACCATCTTGAAGTTTAACTCTATTAGACAATACATAACTAATCTGATGACTCAACCTTTGAACTTTGTTCTTATAGTAGTCTCTGTCAGAAACCAATTCTTCTTTTTCGTCTAGCGTCGCCCTATAGTCTAACTGTATTTGCTGATACTGAAATAGGTAAATATTTAGGTATAAAATAAGGGTAAAAAAGGTAATATTTAGTATGAGTATTATAACTAGATAAACTGGACTAGTTTCAGATAATCAGGTGGTATGTACTGTGTACACAGCCAAATTAAAATAATAATACATAATTATGTATATACAACAATGTTCATACCGAAAATAATAATAATAAAAATATAAATAATAGATGATAGAAAAAAGTCTAGTTGTTCGAGTACCGGACTGCTGATCATGAGGGTTCGATTCCCACAGAACATAAATATTTATGTGATGAATATAAGTGTTTGTCTGGGTGTGTTTCTTATGTATTATAAATAAGTATTTACAAAAAAGAAGATATAAGTATAATATATCCATTGTCTAGTACTCATAGTACAAGCTCTGCTTAGTTTAGGACTAGATAGTGCTGTGTAAAAAATATCCCAAGATAAGAAAAAAATGTTGATAAGCATGCAGCGGATGGATGCGAGCTGCCTAAGACCGGGATGGTTGGCGTTCTTTGGGGGAGGCCTACGTTCAGAGCGGCAATAGGCTGATATATATAATTTTTGTCAGTTTACAAGTAAAAAAATATTCCGAATAAAGTAAATCACATATAAAACAAATTCGCAATATACTCAAAATCTACACCACCGATTTTGATTCTGTATTCAGCGATGGATAGAGTGGTTCTCGAGGAAGGTTTTAGTATATAATTTGGTAAAATTTTGTATACATTGGCTAAAATATAATGATATTTATTGGAGGTGTCGGATATAACAAAATGATGTATGTTAGAATCAGTTCAGTAGTTTTGGGGTGAAATCGCGACAGACAAACAAGAGTTAATATCGCATTTATGTTATAAGTAAGGAAGTAAGAATTTATTCATACTAGTCTCCCATTGGAGAAGCCAGTGACAGATCATCGAACTCTATCCTCACAAAGCACATATTTGTCGCATCGGACACGATTAAGGACGATCAGTTGACTTATTGAGACGACCGCGCCACCTGGTATTACTAAATGGAACCAACGCCATCACATAAAAGGCGCAGCAGCGCAGTGGGGAAAACAGTTACAGTTGTAGCACCTCGCGCGGTTGCACTTGCTCTCGGCACATGTTCGTCAGGCTGGCCCGGCCCGGCCCCCGAGCTTTAGAGCAAGAAACGCATATCAATCGAATGTACTCCTCTTGGCGATCATTTGTACTTACTTCGTTTTATTTGTACCACTCTGGTTAAGACGTTTGAGGCACTTTTTGGTGGCCGGGCCAGCCTGACGTTTTCGGCTCGACCCCTTCTATAACACGAAAGGTACACAGTATACAGAGAATGTGTTGCTACAGGATGACTGTACTCTTCAAAATACATGTGTGTGCCGTTTATTTTACGAAAATATCCAATACCTCCGTAGAAGTGTAAAAACATCTCTCTTGTGGACATTAGTGTAGTAATTACGGAGATATTAGCTAAGGGGCCGAGCCAGAAAAATTTTAATCGCTTATATTTTTTCAAATAGAGAGTTTAGTACAAAAATAAAAGGGTACAAATGTTTCAACTTCGGCGCAGATTATTTGGACTTAGTAAAGAAATCTGATGGTTTTAATGTTTGGAGCTGTTGAAAAAAATTTCAGCTCGGCCACTAATCTGCTTTAATATCTACGAAGGTATTGGTTATTTTCGTAAAAAAAACGGCAAACACATGTATTTTGAAGAGTACATTCATCCTGTAGCAACACATTCTCTGTACACTGTGTACCTTTTGTGTTATGGAAGCATAGGGACCCGCGTAACAAAACACATCGCTGATGTCAAACACCGCCGTTCCGGAAAGTCTGCAATTTGTGAACACACCCTTGACAAGGCCCGGCATTACATCAGATTTGATCAACCACAAGTCCTCGCAAAAGAAAACCTACCAGGATGATTCGTGAGGCCATTGAAATTAAAAAACATCCAAATTTCAATACAGAAGATGGCTGGGTCTTACCTGCTTGGAACCCTATTACAGATTCAATTAAATCTAAATCCAAGCCTAAAACTGCAAGACCGAAGGATACGGTGAGCTCATTCTACATGAATCGGATTGCAAACAATTAACAAAAATGTAGGGTAGCTGTTAGTAATTGAAACATCAAGACGCCTACCACCTTAGTCACCCGTGATCATGGACGCTGTAATGGGTCTGAAACGTCGGGATTAAAATAATATCAATATAACGCGATAAAATCCGTAAAAAGTAGTTTTATTTCAATGTCTAGTATTCGCGTGTCAGAAATCAGTACATTCCATTTTTTTTTTATAGAAATAGTGTCAATATATTTATTTGAGTATTTGTCATCAACCAGTTAACTGTCCCACTTCTGGACACAGGTCTCTCAGAATGAGAGGGGTTAGGCCATAATATTCCACACACGCTGACCTAGTGCGAGTTTGCAGACTTCACATGCCGTCAAGAAATCTGTTACATAATATATGCAGGTTTGCTCACTGTGTATTCCATCACTGTTGTAAGTGAATGATAATTTTATTAATAGTTAATACACACATAATTACAAAAGTCAGATGTGCCTCAGATTAGCACTTCAGACCTACAACCTGGCAGAACAGTTGTGGTCCAGTGGTCATAAAACCTGTTCACCAGATTAGGCATGAAGAGGTAACTGATAAGCAGATAGGTACTTAATTTAAAATTGTTATACCTTTTTTTTTATTTTTTCTAGTTCATTCACCAACTGTTCATAATCTGTATGTGAATAGCTAAATATTGCTGACATCTTTTTATTTCCATTTTCTTCATCAATAATACTACCTTTCTTCTGCAACTGTTTTCTTAATGCTATGATGTCACCTGTAGCTTCATCTAGTTTACTCCTAAGATTTTCCACCTAAAAACAGAATACATTTTAATCTGTCAAGTAGAAGATTACAGACAATAGAAAAACCATATTTCTCAGAAGCTGGGATTTTGTGATTTATGTAAAAAAAATCACCTTGGTTTCTAGAAATATTTATGTCAAGATTAAAATGATTATAATATAGACTAATAATTATTTTTAAAAAGAATGATTTAAAACGACAGCCTACGACTTGAGCTTTCGTTTATATTTATTAAATTTTAATATTTTTCTTTCTCCAATTTTTACGACTGGGTTAAAGTTAGCAAATGCCAACTTCAACCCAGACAATAAGTTTGGTGACAACTGTACATACAATGCAAAGTCCTAAATAGTTAAGTTCCATGTAATAGAGGCATTCCTATTGCCATTAATTAGGCACAAATCCAAACTGAGCTGCTAATAAAAAAAAAGATAAGAAAATAACACTGCTCAAGCTGGGAATCTACCAGTAGGCTAACAAAGCTAATAAATAATAAAAATAAACAAGAAAATATTGAAATAATATGAAATGTATATACCTCTAATTTCAACATATTGTTGTGGTCCTGTGTTTTTGCTAGCATTTCACCACCACTAATAGTGTTAGTGGGTGTTAGACTATAAGATATGTTATGATCTAATCTAGATTTCACAGGAACTGTCTTCTTGCACATCAGCTGTTCTACCAATACTTTGTATCTATCCCTTTCCATGCTACATTTGTCTAGCTCCCTACTCATAATAGAAAGAGCATCAATTTTACTCTGCAATTTACTTTTGAGCACTGAATTCTGAAAAAAATATCAAGAAAGCTAATTGAATCCATGACATAATAAATTAAAAATAAATTTATGTAGCTGTGCATAAGATGACACTAACTACCATTCTGCTATTGAAATTTATAGATTTTTCAGGCATTTGAGCAATCTACTAGTGACACTATTTAATGTGTAATAAAGTAACCCTTTTAGATCTATTTGTGATTACCCATTGCTGTCAGATTGAAATATTGAATACTTAATAAAATTTAAGTTTAAAAAACTACAACCTGCCGACTACGGAAGAAATCAACTGAAAATCATGTAACAAGAACATAATTCCTATGTCACCATCCTGATAAACAATTTCCTGAATTGAAATCAACAACAAAAGAAACTGCTGTGTCCAAAATTAAATTATAGCTGTGATCGCATGCCACCCTTATTATACTTAGGTTTGCATCCCCAGGACATAGCGGCATGCGACCACGGCCACAAACTGGACACAACAATTGCTTACTTACCTCGAGAACATAGTCGTCCAATTGCTGATCTTGAAATTTCACTTTGCCAAGAGATGATTTATTGAACATGGTTTTAAAATTTGATTTCCTATTTCATACGATTACGCTGCACATGACTTCTTGGACACGAGCGCGATCTTAAAATACACAGTAATCACATCTCATTGATTGAATTGAAACAAAAACGAAGTGAAGACTTCATGTAGATGTAGTTTGATAAAATACCTATTAGTATCTTTAAATTACGTTATGGAGGTAGGTACTTTGTCTGCTGCTGATGTTAGATATGGTCTGTCTTGTCTTTAGTCTGCTCATCTGCTGTTTATTGTGTCTGTGTAGACAAAGATCACAGAGAAACTATTAAACCACAATACAAAACCATCCGTCTACTGCGAAGTGTAAGGAAGGACCATATAGAAGGACTACGGACGGTCTACGGAATTACGGAACACGGAACAAAGATTCTTTTTCCCGTGTTACAGAATACGGAATATAAATATAAATAAGCTGTATTGTATATTGTATGTATGACTATACGTAGGTAGTCTTTGACAGTTGACTGCTTTGACTGTATCATTTATGGATGTCTATGTATGGAAGTAATGGAACACAAACCATTTACCATGGAAGTAGTAAGTATACTTAGTATACAATAGGAATGTGCACTTATGAAGAAAAACGGTCTAAGCGAGATAGTTAGGGTGGAGCCATTCATCTCGCTCTATTAGAGTGACCATGATTTTTGTCGTCAAGAGAGCATGCAAGAAACCATGTCAGTTTTATGTTATAAGACAGTTTATTTTTTATTTTTAGTTTATTTTTCTTTCTACTAAAGAAAAATATTTGCAGTAAACATAGGCACTGTTGTTGTAATTGCATCTTGCCGTCTGTCGCATAAAAATTGGTAAAAGCGTTGAACTGTTGATCATGAGATAAATATATTTATGTGATAAGCACAAGTGTTTGTGTTGTTCTGGGAGTATCTTATAATAATAATATAAGCCTTTATCCAGACAACTATTGCATTAATTTAACATTGACGACTCTGGTGAGTCGATGACACCGACAACTTGGTCTGTTTGCCCAGCTTTGGCAAAGGCCTCCTCCAATTCTTTCTACTCTCTCCGGTTTACCGCTTTTCTAGTCCATGTTTTCCCGGCTATTGCCTTTATTTCATCTTCCCACCTTCGAAACTATCTACCTCGTTTCCTCTTTCTATTTCTAGGATACCAAAATACAATATTTTTGTTCCATTTTTCAGTGCCTCTTAATATGTTACCTGTCTTTTCTGCGTTTTCTTATTCTAGTTGTGACGTATTGTTGATTTTGTCCAATTTCTTTATATTCAACATGCTTCTCTCCATTGCTGTCTGGCATGTTTCTAGTTTCTTGATTGCGCTTTAGTAAGTGCCCAAGTTTGGGAGTTTCTTATGTATGTACCAAAAAATATGCATTATACCATGTCTAATGCGCTAAAGAGGGCACCACCGAAGTGTAGTGCGCGATGGCGCCCAGACGTCCACTGTCGTCTCAAAAAGTCAACTGGTCGTTCGTAATCATCAATAAATAATTATAGTCGACATAACTAATATTTTTGATTGTCGTCAAAACATACATGTCCTTTTAAAGTCTGACATAATTTGAAAACATTGTCACCCGGAAAGCCCCTCAACCCACCATTTGTGACGTAAATTTAAATTATATTATTGGTAGACTCGGTCCCGCGTACCGGGATTTTCAGTGTTAGATTTTGCAATAATTTTTAAACATAAATACTACCAACATTTTCAGCAAAATGAATAATCATGATTATTTAAAGTTTAAGTAGGTTGATAGTTTGGTTATTAAAATATATTGATAATAAAACAAAGGCATCTTATTAATAACAAAGCTCGTTTATTAGTGTTTATACGATTTCACTTAAATAATAAAAAAACAAAATAATAAAATACAACAGTTAAACAGTGAAATAGTTGGAATTTTTCGATACGTCCGGTCTCGTAGACATTTACGTTACCATTGGTGGGTTAAGTTTGTAACCTGTGAGTGGATTTGTTAGAGCCGGTATATGATTAATTTCCACATCCTTTATACGCAACACCTTTTCACTATTTTATACATTCTTCACAAATAAAATAACAACAAAAAATCACGGAACGAAAATGACGCGATGTCATTGCCATTGTTTTAAAGTTGTCATATCAAAATTTCAAAACTAACCATAAACCTAAAAAGTTCTATTATATTTCAAGAATTTACTCAAAAAAAATACTTTTGACTTTTCTTATCTTTATTTCATAAAAAGATATTTTACGCAGTAGTTTATCTAGCAATGTATAACTCAATAATATTTTTTGGATCAGATACCCTAGCCTCGTGGCAAATCTACTAGACGATCAGAAAATTCTTGTATGGCAATTTATTAAAACGAGACACAATCCCCTACCCTAACCTCTCTATCTGACCGTAACGTATTTCGGTTTAAATATAAAGTTTAATACATTGCAATAAGGTCGGTTTTACGTTGAGTTGTTGAGCCGAGTACGCATTCCGGATGTAAACGAAGTGTAACGAAGTTTGACATATTAGTTCCATGCCATTTACTAGCTCTTTGACACAAACACAATCGAATCGCAGAAATAGACAAGAAAGCAGTTTGACTTTGACAATTGACATTGACACACCAGCACCCCAGCAGGGTTGGATTTAGTTTCATGTTCAAAAATCAAAACGATAACACAAAAAATTTAAAAGGATAGTTAAACAAAAAATATTATACACTTTATTACATTGAAATAAAAGTAATTAAAATCATGACCAGTTTATGCAAAATTTACCTCTTCAAAGTTTATCAGTTCTTCAATATAATATATGTTTGAAGCCGGATACACGGGCGAGTAAGTTCGCGTACTGGTACTACTAGTGGCTCGGCTCGACGTATGTCACGTCGTCACTGCAAGACCGCGGTCTTTTCTGCTGAGTAAGTTCGTCAGCAATAGAGATGAAGCGTATTTACTAAATAAATAAATAAAAACGAAAGCTCAAGTCGTAGGCTGTCGTTTCGTAAAATTTTTATGCAATATTTTTCTTTCTCAGATTTTTACGGCTGGGTTAAAGTTAGTTCGTGCCAACTTCAACCCGGACAATAAGTTTGGCGTGAAATGTAGCCAGGTGTGCCGGCGAGATGCGAGATGAACTAAAAGATCATATCTCATGTTATTTCGTTTTTTCACACTACATGTGCATAAGTTGTCCTTTTTCTTATGTGAAAGCGATGCAAGCTATTAAGTTGTCTATTGGTTTCTCTGTCTACGCCTTTGTGTCTTGTGCCAGTCTTCTGTCGTCGATTTTCTCAGACGCAAATATAATAATGTCAATACTCAAGTATTTAATAGCCTTGGGCATTGTCGTTCACTTAATGGATCTAGTTCATCAAATCTCGTTCCGTAAAGTGAACTCGTTCCGCTAACTCGTTCCACAGTTCATTTCGCTCCTTGACTTGGTAGGTTATATATATAGTACAGTACTACTGATTGCGAAATGAACTGTGGCATAGACATGTTTTCGACAGAGTCCGGATTTGGAACTTGTTTAGCTATTCGTTCATAAACTGTGAACTATAACAATAAGATACGTCACCTATGAAATTCAGGTATTAAATAGATTCGATTTCCCTTCATACTCATACATACACTGACGCGGGCTTAGACTAGAGACGCGGGATTATAATGAGGCCGATGAACTGTGGAACGATAATTCCGCACAGTACTGAACGAGTTCAGTTCGTTCACTGTGTTTGAGTAGTTCATCGGAAGTATCGGAACGAATCGCTCCGGAGTTACTCAAGTCCATGAAGGTATAGGTAAACATGGAGACCACACTCCGAATACCTACTTGAAGCATAACTTATGTATCGCTATCTCGCTCACTGTGGAGTAACCTTCTCTTTCTAAGTAGGGTAACCTTTGTTTTATTTTACTTAGGATATTACGTAATTGCTTTCCATTTAGTGATTTATTTAATTAATAAATCTACAACACTATTCACTTCTAAGACTTAGCCCTAGCTTAGGATTGATGAAAGATGTGTATAAGTGGAAGTTGGGATGTTCCTGATTTTTTAAATTTGACTGTTTATCATTTTCAATCACGCAAAAAGTCCTAGGTCGTATACGTATGTACAGATTTAAATTTTTTTGCGACCAGGGGTCTGTAGTCTATTGAATGTAATTGTTCAAATTTTCACATAAGTCGGCGCTACTGGAGTGCCCCTGTTTTTTTTATAGATTTCTGGGTAAGTCAGTGTAAGTTTTTTTACCACTGTGGAAGTTTTAATTTCATGTATTTCTATCTAAATATATCATACGGGGTTATATTAAGAACGGTAATATGTATAAACCCCTAAAAAAACCACTTTCAAAATTAAAATAACTTTTAAACTTTTTCTAATACACATGACTAAATCAACTCCTATAGGTAGTAGTAGGTACACGTTATGGAATCCGAAATCTGTCTTCTCCCATTAAACTGCCTTGAATTGATAAAAGCCCACTTCCCAGATCAGACTTAACTCTTATAATGCGCCTTCGTTCTGGATATATTCCAAAAATGTGAACTTATTGAATTATAAGTTCGCATTTTTTCATGACTATAGTTGACTCGCCTAACTTTTTTAATAATAATAAACTGTTTATTTAGAAAAAAGTTCACACATATTTTATAATAACTATCTTACAATAAAAATAGAGCACAATCTATATGCCTGAACTAAGTTAAACCTGTGTTTCAGGGTAGGGAGTGCAAAGATCTTAGAAATTAACAATTACAAATAAACTTTTTTGTATAAACTACACTGTACTGCATGTAATGTTATAGAAGACGTTGTTCATATTATGATGGAGTGTGTCCGTAACGAAGATAACGAAAAAAAAGCCAGCTAGTATGTGTATACTACAATGACTAAGAAACATGATATAATTAATTAAGGTTCTACGGAAAGTCCCAGATATATCCTGAATATGGTCACACTACTTCAGTATAAACAAAAATAAATTAAATTGAACTAAGTCCATGAAATTCAATCTAAAACTATATGGTCTTTACATAGTTCATTAACTAATGTTAAAATCATTGTTCAATCGTTATATGAAGTAATTAATTGTTACCGTTGTCTAACTGGTTCACACTAAAAAGAGAGGTTGTCCCACAAAGAGTGAGATAGAGATACGTAGGTACTCAAGCTGTTGTTCCAAGTGTGGCCTCCATGTTTACCTTCATGCTCAAGTCTAGTATTTAACTTATTACTTAATATATAATAGCTAGTCTGTGACTGTGGCGAATGGTGATTGGTGATGTGATCTGTGTGGTCTGATGCTTGCTACAATCACAAAGTTGAATATAGTAATCTGTGGGTCTGATCAATCAATCATTTGGTTGGTTGGTGTTTTATCAATGCAAGTTGTATGCTGTATGGATATTTTTCTGTTACTGCAGATGTTAAATAAAGTTACTGCCTACAAAAATTCTAAACACTGCTTCGATGCAATGCGCACCGGACAGGCACAGAGGAGTAGGTTCCATTCATCCTAACGCATGGCAAGGATGGCTGCGTCTGGTACTGAAATCGACGAGTTCTTGAACGGGCCTCTAGTTTCGTGGGTGAGTGCACAATGATTTGTGCTTGTTTTGTAACTGTCCGTAAATATTTTGCGTGAGCTTGATTGATTTAGTTATCATGCATCTAAGATGACTGTGGACATAAGAAAAATGTTGTTGTTTTGGAATAGTTGAACTCTTTTTTTAGGTCTTAAAGATTATATTAAATGCTCTGGTTCTCTCTGTTGTCATACTTGAGTGATCACTAGTTTTGTAATAGATTATTGTTAGAATGATTCCTATCGATTCGATTATTTTTAATCTGTGTATTTAATTAAATTAAAGTAATCTAAGAAATCTCAGCATTGAGGGACTAATGAGATGGATGGATCTAATATGTACCTACGAGATTTATTCTCCTATCATCTATATAACATGTTATAGTAGGATTACAATAGCTAGCTACTTTATAGATGTGTAAACAGTTAGTCTATAAATATCCAAAATCAACATAAATACAATTCCTATTCTTAAAAATAGATTGTACAATGCTAAAAAATATTTTTATTGGTAGACATGTGAAAACATCACTTAATTGATAGAAGAGAGCTCTGTTCCCATAGATGTTTATTGATCTATTGTTATTGTACTATTAAATCAAGAATACACATGATTAATATGTATCAAAGAGAAACTTTACTATCATGTGTTTCATGAGATTAATAATAAAAGTTTAGGTATTGCATTGAAATATGTTTTTTTCCTTTGCAGCTGAAATCATGTATACCAAATCCAGATGTTATAGGAGAGTACTCATCTCTGTTCAGTGGAGACATTCTGCATCAAGTTTACCTGCAGATAGACCCAGAGCCATCATGTCACATTACAAAACTTGCAGGCTTAGAAGACCAAGCCCTGATATTAGGTAGAGTGAAAAATTTTGATGCTATCATAAGAAATGTGAAGAACTTATATGAAGAAGAATTGGGTATGACACTTTTGGTTGTCCCAGAGTGTATATGTTTAGGAAAGTCACCAGAATCAAGAGAGGGTTTGGAAACCATGAAACTTTTGATATTGCTTCTTCTTGGTGCAGCTGTGCAGTGCCCTAATAAAGAGCTGTTTATCACAAGAATTAAAGAACTTCATGTAGATCTCCAACATAACATTGTGGAATGCATCAAGCAGGTATGTGTGATCCAAATAATTTTTGGGTATTCATTATGATTACTTGGCGTTAAAACCAACCATACTTGCACATATTTTCTTTTTATTCCTTGTGAGATTTGTAAACCAAAATATTCCTTATTTTGTGTAAATTAATTTATAGAGATGCGCCAAATGTTCTACCGAATATTCATATGTAGCCTATTCGGCATATTTTTGAATGTTCGTATTTGGCCGAATGTTCGGTTAATTTGGGTTGGAGTGTACGTAACGGGGCACTGAGTAAAAAAGACAGAATTTTTTGGCAAAATTATTTGTTTTCGCAAATCGTTTATTTTCTCGATGTTATCTTATATAACACGTAAATATAAGGCTAAAAGTCTCTTGGTATTTATTGGACCCAACCAGCCGTTTGTCGTAAAAACGATGTCGAAGGGTTCTACTTATAAAGGAGTCGGGGATTTAGAAAATTTTTAAATTTTTATTTTTTATTTTCGCAAATCGTTGATTTCGTGATTCTATCGTATATAACAAAAATATAAGGCTAAAAGTGTCTTGGTGTTTTTTGTTTCCGGTACAAAATGCAATAATATTACTGTACTAGGAGAATTTAGGATGCAAGAGCGAGCGAAGCGAGCTCGGAACTTGGGGCACCCCGACCCGGACAGGTCAGGTTAGAAGGGGATAGCGGGGTCTGCAAGACCCCGCCACCCCCTTCGTGGTTTTTTTTTGAACCAACCGGAAGTAGGAGCCAAGCGAAGCGGGGCTCCGTCAACTACGCCTTATTACTATTGCCTATACTTGTCCTTCACCCCAAAGGCAACTTGACCTGGACCTCAAGGTCACTGACCATGAACATTGACCTTTTAGAACACCAGATAGTAGCGGACAGTGAATTTCCGAAATTTGACCTTGACCTCGGACAATGACCTTGACATTAGGGTCATTGACCATGATCTTAAGTTCGATGACCTTGAACACAGTCAATGACCCTGAGGTCAAGGTCAATGACCCTGGGGTGTTCCATTATGTTCCCCCACCCTACTACTCCCACATCCCACCGGGTCCCGAAGGCTTCACTAGGCGACGATTTTTGGTCAAAAAAATTCTAAGTCTTTTTTTCATAGTGCCCCGTTTCGTATCCACTGACCTTAATTTGCCGAATATTTTAAAAGAAACTAATTTTATTTTAACGGTAAGTTCTTCATATCGTGACAGTGGTTAAACAGTAAATCTTTTGGTGATCAATAAAAATAGACCCATAACAACAAATAATTGTGATAACAGATCTTACTCTGATGTTACTTCCAATCGTAAAAGTACTGATCGAAGAGAAAACCCAGATCATCTACTCTCTCAACAACCTACAATCGAGACTTGACTAACAAAACAATCTGAGAAAATAGATTCACTCATTCAACAAATAGGATCACTGATAAACCTATTGACAACCGTAATATCAAATATGACCCCAAAATGACAGCCTTGCGTATTGCAACATGGAACATAAACGGATAGTCACCCAACACTAGAACTTGAAGCAATCTTTTGGAAAAATAAATTAGATATAATGCTTATATCAGAATCCCATGCAACAGCAAGAAGTTCGTTTCGCATAAGGGGCTATGACATCTATGCTACACCATATCCTGATGGTGGTGCTCACGCAGGAACAGCACTCGTTATTAGATCAAACATTAAGCACTATGTTGGAAGCGTATCCAGAGGCTCATCTACAAGCCACCACAGTCAGGTTAGAGGACCGGGCAGATCCAATTATTGTGTCAACCATTTACTGTTCTCCTAAGTACAGTACGCAAAATACGCGCATTGACGTGGAGTTGCGGAAAACAGCCCGCTATACCATACTCCTAAGTACAGATTTAGCGAAGAAATGTTTACCAACTTTTTCTAGACTCTTGGAAATCGCTTCAGTGCCAGGGGGTATTGGAACGCCAAGCACACATTTTGGGGCTCACGATGCACGGTTACCAGAGGTCGAGCACTGAAAAATTCAGTGGATAAAAATAATTTGAAATCCTGGTCAGATGGTAATCCCAACTATTGGCTTTCCGATCCAAAGAAAGTTCCTGATCTCCTGGACTTCTTTATTTCTAGTGGAATGAGTAGGCTGTTGACTGTTGTTCCTTGAATCATGCCTGGCCGCATCATCCGATCATACTCCCGGATACTTAACATTAGCAGTAACATTATCACCACAGAGAAACCTGAATCCTTGCATAACTATAAAACAGACTGGGAAGGTTTTAAAGTTTGCCTTCAAGACAACATCAACCTAAAAAGAGCACTCAAAACACCAGATGACATCGATGATGCATGCAAATATATCACCAATTTAATCCAAATAGCCTGCTGGGCATCAATACACCTGAGCTAAAAATTTCATGCAAACTTCCTTCGCAACCACTTGACATCAAGCAAAAAATCGAGGAAAAACGTCATCTCAGAAGAGCTTGGCACCTTTCTTGTCCACAGCAGTGAATCAGTCAACTGACTTAAGCGAGGTCAAGTAATCTGAAGAGGTAGCAGGGACAATGGCCCTATGTCCTGGCTCCTAATGGACAAACGCCAACTAACATGCAACCAAACTGATAAGTCCAGAAAGGACTGGTGGCAGTTACCAAATAAAAAACAAAAAAATAATAATAAAGATTTGGATCTATGATTCCCATTTGCACATATTGGCTGTGCATCTGGCAATCTGGTTGAGTCATCGATTTAACGACTTCCACATTGGCCTCCGTAAGTCATGCCAATGCCCAGTAATTTATACTTTGAAACAACAAAGTCAGGAGGTGGAGGGTGACGTTCAATCCAAAGTTTGCGTCTTGTGGTCTTTGGTGGCTTGTCTACTGCGAAGATAGCTTCTGCGACTTTTGAGATAACTCACAAGTATTCAGTGGTGTGAGTTTAAGAGAGCCAGTTATAATGCGGCAGGTGTCATTGAGTTCCGTCACGGTTGTGGTGAATGTTCCTGATCCCATGGCCATGAGGCATAGGGCAGGTGAATGCAAGTGCGGTTTTTAGTCAGTAGGTGTCCAACATACCCTGTCGGCTACTCAAGTGACGGAGTTACATGAGGTAGACATGAGCGGAGCGATGCAAAACTGAATACATGCACATTCTCCAGCAATAAAACAGAAAGCCATAACTGACGTGCCAGGAATTTTGTGGAAAATTCTTCCAATGTTTACAGTGTCATAGATGATTGAAAGATCAACAAGAACCATGCCTGTGATACTGTTTTTCTCAAAATCGTCCTCTATATGGTTAGTAAGCTTGAGCGTATGACTACAACCAGCTCTCGAATGTCTAATACCTGCTTGTTCAGGGATAAGGTTTGGCTCTATAAATGGAGTCAGCCGACTAAGGAGAAGTCTCTCAAATAATTTGTCAAGACTTCTCAGCCTATCACTGGTCCAAAGTATTTTATCTGTTCGACCACTACGCCATCAACTCCTATATCTTATCCATTTTTCAAAGACCCAATAGCTGAGATTATTCAGACATCAGAGGGTAAAGGGTACACTAGTGTGATTAGTGTTCTCATTGTTGTTTGTTATTTCCTGGACTTTATTTTCTTAACTGTTTAGTCGGTTTACTGTTTAGCTGCTGGCAATTAATTTGTTGTAGTTACTAAGAAAGAAGAAAGAAAGAAAGTGTTTATTCACAGTAAATAATATCTTATATCACACAATTTTATACCTCTGCCAAACTGCTTAGCAGTTTGTTGGCAGACATAGCTCCCACAGTTTACATAATATGTATAAATCATTTTACGTAGATACACTTAGATTAAAATAAAGCCTTTCTAACATAATAATATGTTGAGAACCCTACATAGTATTTTTAAATGAACAAATTACAAAACACCTTTTGTTTTGTGATTATCATATAGGGACTTGACGCGCGGCTAAAGAGAAGCGGGCGCTCGCCGCCACTTGCAGAGCGTGTTGCCGAAATTTTTGAGCCTGTTTACGGCGTAATCGTAACCGTGAACCGAATAATTCGTCCAAATATTCGGTACGTTTTAAACCGAACATTCGGCCGAAATTCGTATTCGATTGAACCCATATTCGGCGCATCTCTATTAATTTATCTAATATGCACATCTATCCCACTTGCCAGACCAATTGTTTAATTACTGTGTCTGCTAATCAGAATTGTAATGGGATAAAAATTTAATTTATGCATGTAAATATACTATCCATAATTATGTTTCTTTGAGCATGTTAATGATTTGTTTACATTAAACATTATGCACAGTCTAGTGCAACTGCTTTGTAACAACAAACTGTGAAGCAGTGTTTCCTCACTCATGAGCTTCTAATATTATCAGCAGGTGTCAAATATTGCAACAGCTTGGTAAATACAGAAATAAAAGTCGCTGAACATGATGCAATCTTCAAAACATGTTTTTACAGCTTTATTAACTTTCAAACATTTAGTTAAAGTTTATTGACTGCATATTATAAAACAATTAAATGCTTTAATCTAATGATAATCAAATCAAAAATCTTGTTACATGTGATATTTTCATGATTGGCCTGTGTTCAGCCTAAGTTTTGACGCTGACCATACCTATTATAAAATAATTAAGCTATTTTTTTAAAGGTGACAGACATGCAAACTGTTGTATTGACACCAGATGCGATAGACCTTTTCCAATCTCCAACAATGTTCAATCATATGAGACGGCTGGCTAAAGAACGCGACCATTATCTTCAAAATTGGGCTTCTTTAGTACTTCATGAAGGCTTGTGTGAGAATGAAAATGAAAACAAAAATGGAAAGAATAGATCAACACAGAATGTAAATCAAAATAATGGGGACAGTCAACATCTTGCTGTCGAGTTGGCTGATTGGAAAGCACGTCTGAGAAAGCAAAGACAAGAATTGTGAGTACTTTACATAAATATTATTAACTGTTAAACAAATATTTCAGCACAAATCAAAGGATTAGGCCTAGACTTCACCAAAGCAGAGATTCAGATATATGCGGTGTGCTGTGCGAGAAGAGATGTTTTTCGTCGTCCGCGTACAGCTCACATCTCCGCTTCCATCGCGCCATACAAATATTACACATCTCCGCACAGCGATCTCCACTGAAGCTGAGCTGAGAGGAGATGTGTCAATAACACAATAATTCTATTGGTTGTTTAAAAAACATCTCTCCGCTCGTCTCGTCTCCGCTTTGGTGGAGTCCCGACCTCATGCTCAAAAGTGGTACCGAAATCTCTCACGCCTCAAGACCAACATTTTTTAGTAATTATTTACATAATTTTTAATCAACTTTACATGTCAGGGATTTGATTTTGAATATGGAGTTTAATTTTGAATATAAAAAGTTATTTTCCATTTACTTCCCTTACGATGACACGCTCCGTTTCGTTCATTTTATTTTGTATCTATGGTTATTTGGTTGTATTTTTTTGGTTACATTCGATTCGATTTATTAAGTAACTTCGGAAATCACGTTTTGTTCACAAAAACAACTTTATAGAAGTTAATACGTTAAATGTAGACTCTAATAAACAAGGTTTGACTGCGAGGCAACTTAAGGCGAGGCAACTTATTTCAATTCAGTAAATTGTTTATCAGGAAGGTGACATAGGAATTATGTTCTTGTTACATGATTTTCAGTTGATTTCTTCCGTAGTCGGCGGGTTGTAGTTTTTTAAACTTAAATTTTATTTTATATAATAATTTTAACCTATAAAAACAATTTTGTGCAACATTAAGGACATGTTTTTCAAAACGCAATCTGTTATCCCTCAATATTCTGGTCCTGGCTTCTGTAACATATTCCACCGCATGTCCGCGTATAGAAATCTGCAATGTGAGTGATAAGGCAGTTTCAACTTGTTTCTCTGACCCTAATATCATATATTTAGATTTATCGGGATTCAGAGACAAAGTATTTCTGCTGGACCAGTCAACAATTCTGTCTAAGTCACAGTTAATTTTATTTATAGTAGAACTAACGTCGTCTTTGGGGTTAGAGTTAGATTAGAGTAGTGAATTCAAAGTATTTTTATCCTTATTGCTAAATAGACACTTATGAATTAAATACAGTAATAGTTATGGGTCTCTGTACGTCAACCATGAGTTTACGCATGAAAACACTGTAATCTCATAGCATATTTTAGTTCCTTACATAACCGCTAGAGGCGCTGCGAGGGTTTTCCATACAAATATTTTACGGCGTCGCTAGCGAGTCTAGTGAGAAAAACTCATGGTCGAAGCACTGTAATGGCATAGACAAGTAGTTCTGTTTTGCAAACAATTTTATCATCAAACTAGCTTATTCCCGCAACTTTGTCCGCGTAGAAGTGGAAAATGGTTCTAATAGGATTTTAAATTTAAAAATTATTACATTTTTTATGTTATTAATTTTTATAAACCATAAATTAATATATGAAAATGTTTGAATACTTATAAAATATAAATTTTTTTATTATGTTGTAGGGATTTAAAGGTTAAAAATGCATGAAAATAGAATAAAAATTTGATACATTACCTATATATTTTATGAACATTAAGTTCGGTCTTCGATCTGGCGTAAGTTTTATGGGGTTATTATCTATTATCTTTTTACAACGAAATAGAAATACTACATCTGCCACAGTATTTCTTTGTAACAATATTTTTTTGTTTTTTCTTCGGAGCTAGAAATCAACAGGCTACTCTGTGCGCTTACTCTGGAGCATGCCACATACTCTGCCCGCGGGAGAAGCAGCTTTCTCTTAAATCTACTCCCGCTACCAAGAGTTTGACCTTCAGCTTTGTTTATGGCCATTGTAGACTTTGATGGGAAACTGCACTCTCTTGAATTCAAAGGGGTAATTTGATGGTGTTAGTGGAATCTTAAGAATAAATACATACTCTCCTCGAGAGCAACTGGTCAGTATAGACAGTATAGTTGCCTCGATTACATGTTTTCACTTGAAATCTGGTGCCATTACATAATTTTGGTGGATTTATATTCCGCAGCAACATAATTGGGGCGCCAACTCTCAATTTTAATGTGTTCCACACTTTCCTATTTTAAGAAACGGGTCTGAGAACTGTTCATAAATGAGACCGCTTTTACTTCTGAGCTCTACTGGTAAAGTCTGTCGGAAATCGCCTGCTGACAATACAGTAATCCCCTTTAAGAGCCATAGTACTCACATCCCAAACTTCGGCCGTAGTACTTTGTTTGGGTATATTGCAGAGTGGGGTTTCGATTTGTATCAAATCGAGAAGAACTTTGAACGCAGTTTACCAGTGCAGTTTTACCTCCTTCCATCAGCGTGGCAGCAATTCCGGACGATGCGACCGCTAAGGCGATATCACGATTGCTTCTGACTTTGGCCGATGTTAAACTTAATAAAAGTCTTGCCTGTTACACCAGAAGCACTCAAAAAAAGATGTCACTACGTATTATTATACTGGAATTTATTAAATCTTTGTTTATTGAATAAAGAGCCTTCACTACTTGACATTATTTACTGCTGAGGAATTGACATCTCATTTGTGTCAAAAAAAATATTTTAATCTAATACACTAAGGAATATTGATATTAACTTCGAAGCAAAATAACTTTTTAACCCAGTTAGGGGTGAATTTCAATAAAATACGAAACACGGCTTCCTTCAATTCTGTTATAGAATGTTTATGCAAAATTTGAAGTAGATTGGACCAAGGAATCACGTTGTCCCATACAAACTTTTCCCCCCTTTTTCACCCCCTTAGGGGTAGAATTTCGGAAAATCCTTTCTTATCGGATACCTACGTCATACAAGGAACACACCCTCCAGGTTTTAGATCTCTACTCTCTAGGTTTAGGCTGTGCGTTGATCCGTCAGTCAGTTAGTGAGTTATTCAGGACAAAGCATTTTATATGTATAGAAGATAGATAATATGAAACAAAATCGCTGTTAGCTCCATCTGTTTCTCTGCTTACTTGTTCTGAATCTGAACCACAATGCTTTGTGACTTTGTTTTTATAATTTCTGCATCTGTGCCAACTAATATTTTTATTCATAGTATTCTTGTCATTATTTAATCGAGTTTTCAGTGTTCCTGCTCTTTTTTTATTGTAAACTGATTTGAATGTTTTTCCTTATTTTAGGGAAGAAAAATCGGAACAGTTGTCAGAATGCCGTGAAGAGTTGGAGCACACTAAGTTAGTGCTAGCTAAGTTGCGTTCTGACAGCCAGGAGTGGTTTAACGAAGCTAGAAAAGCTTCAGGTTATAGAGACGAAGTTGATGCTCTTCGGGAAAAAGCTGAGCGATGTGACAGGTACAGTAGCTGTTCAACAGAATTATTTAATATTATAGATTTCTCGAGTCATTTACTAATCTGTACAAATATCTGATAGGTAAAGAATAAGTTCAGGTTGCGGAACCCTGTGCCTATATTCATTTATTTGGTATACAACCCACGCACACATATAAATACATACATGGCAATTTTTATTTCTCCTGTACTTGTAGACAGTTCATGACATAGTCATAAATCTACTGGTCGTAAGCGCGACTGCTTTGCTAGAGGGCCTGGGTTTGATTGCCAGGTCGGTTTCGGTTTGTGGCAAAAGGCTAGCCTCTATTACATGGAACTTAAACTTACTGTACTTTAGGTGTACATAAGTGTACAATAAAGTGTTTAATAAATAAATAAATAAATAAATAAGTGCACCTCTGCCTACCTATCTCTTCGAAGAATAAGTACGATGGTAATGTTACAAACATTAAAAGGGCTAACAGAGAAAACACTTTAATTATGTCCAAACATACAAATAAATACTAGGAAATTACAAGGAATATCATAATACAAGTGCACTTAAAATTTCATGTCACACACACTGTTATCACGTCAATGTTCATTTGAATTCGTGTCCAAAACTGAATTGCCCTTTTGGCAGTCCGTTTGTCGCAACCGATATTTGTATGGGCCACAAAGATTTTTAGTATAGAACAACATGAATAAAGCAAGACTAAATAGTATAGCAGCAATACACCGCGTGGCGAATAGGTTAGCACATTAATTGAAACCACGTATTCTACCTGGCACATTTTAAACATATACAACTAAAATAATTAATAACAGTTAACATTTTAGGCGCGGGTTTTTTTTCTTATTTTTAGAATCTAATAAAACTTGTTGTAACTGGGAGATAAGTACAGTCTGGTACAGATACTGTCGCTCGGCGTGTGTTCCGCATTGATTATTATCAGATAAACAAACATTCGAAGAGAAAATATTTAATATATAATAAGGACTGACGCAAATAACAAAATAAACTCAAAAACACTTAACAAAAACACACACAACAACAAATAAGACAACAATTACACTTAGCAACGAACAAAGATAACAACAAACAAAAAACATAACGAAATAAAACGACGAAAACTTTTGTTACCGACTGTGGTCGAGACAGGGATGGCGACATGAACACCAAAAGTGTGACTGAGATATAATACACTAGCTTCCCGCCAGCGGCTTCGCCCGCGTGGTCTTATAATTTTTTCCCCGTTTTTGCTACATTTTTCATTACTACTCCGCTCCTATTAGTCGTAGCGTGATGATATATAGCCTATGTTACTCGGGGATAATGTAGCTTTCCAAAGGTGAAAGAATTTTTGAAATCGGTCCAGTAGTTTCGGAGCCTATTCATTACAAACAAACAAACAAACAAATCTTTCCTCTTTATAATATTAGTATAGATTAATACCTCGTACCCGAGTATTGCCGAAAAAGCACGAAGCTTACAAAGTTGACAAAAAGGGATGTGCAATGTGCATTCTTGTAGGTGTTCTTTAATCGATTATGATTAAAATTGATTGAAATTAAGTAATCAAGAATGTTTCTATTCAGTTGTAAAACAAGGGTTTAAATAGTCTCAAACGGTCGTTATTCAAGTAGTCGTTAATAAATCACTGTAATTTAAGTAAATCATGTTATTGAACCGCAAACACATTATTTTATGAATCATATTTTTTTAATATAGACAAAAGCTAAATTATTAACGATAAAATTTACTATATTAGTCAATATATTTCGTTAAATATGTTATATACACTAAAATGAATCGATTATAAGTGAAACTAATCGATACTATATTTAATAGTTTCAAGGATTGATTGTGTTTACGTCTATGGTTTACGTAAGGTACGTCTCTAGCTAGACCACCACCCCGCGCATGCCGCCTCATGTCACCATTTGGTTCCTAAAAAAGATTATTGCGCAGCCTTCTGCGCGAACTTCGGACTCGCCAAGTTATAGCGGACGTACTGTAATGTTTATTTAAATTTTGCGTTTTGATTAATAGAGTTCAATGTTAGATTCGATCTCTAATCAAAATGATATATTGAGACAATGTTGCCGTTTAAAAGATCATTGGTTGGTCTCTTTGAAATTTTCTTTTTCTATTTTTATAGAGCCGTACCTACTAGTAATACGGCTACGGGTCTAGAACAAGTGCTGCTGGTGCAAAAGCAAATTTTCTGATTTTGTGTTTCTAGACTAGAGCAAGAAATACAACGTTACCGTGATCGTCTTGCGGATGCGGAATACTATAAAACTAGAGTTACCGAACTTCGCGAAGATAATAAAGCTTTAATGGAAACAAGGGATGCTTTAGAAGAACAACTGCAGAGAGCAAGAAAGCGCGCTGAACAATGTCTCTCTTTAGAAGCAGCTATGATTAAATTGAAGAGGGAGGCTAATGATATTGCATTGGTAAGTTGAATGTTAAACTGCAAATATTTACTTAAAACGTTACTACTAATCGTAACACATAATTCACTAGATAATTTCTTTTAGGAAAGAGATGCAGATCAGCAAAAAATTCAAGAACTTATAGAAGAAAATAATCATCTGCAATATATAACAAAATCTGTTTTGAGTGAAAGCAATAATAGTAATTTAGATACCGACAATGAAGGCGAAAGTACATTGGAATCTGGCGAAAATAGTTTATCTGAACAATTAACTAGTAATGCACAAGCAAGAGCTTTAAAACTCGAATTAGAAAATAAAAGACTGTTATCGACAATAGACACCCTACGAGAACAAACACTATTAGAGAGCAGTGACAAAGTACTTGAATTAGAAAAAGAGAAGAAAAGATTAACTTTAAAATGTGAACAACTACAAGAAAACTGTAACAGGCTCATGCAACAAAATTCAGAATTGGAAGAAGTTTTCCGAAATGCCTTGGAGGAAAATAGAAAGTTACAAGATTCTTTTGATAGTCAAAAGACGTTTATTGATCGTCAAGCCATTGACAGAGATTCAGAAAAGAACAAATTACAAGATTTCGAAAAACATTTAGAATCGATAACCAAAGATAAGCAGAGAATTCAAATGTTATGTGACTCTATACAAAGAAGAGCCGATGAACTAGAAAAGTCTTTAGATGCCAGAACTAAAGAACTAAATATTGTAAAACCTGAGGCAGATAAGGTCACTGGTCTCATCATTCTTACTGAGGAATTAAAAACAAAACTAACATATAGTGAAAGAGATTCTCACAACTTGCAGAGAGAAGTAAATAAATTAAGAGAGGCGGTCGAGGAAAAAGACGTTTTACTAGATAAACTAACCACAGAAATTGAACTAAAGAAAAAAGAAATCGAGAGGTTATCTAGAGAGCTTGAAATAAGCCACACTTTGACTAACAAATTCCAAGATTTGGAACAAAAGACTCAAGAACTAAAATCACAGAAAAAAGTGGATTCTGAAACTATTCAAACTCTACAGAAGGACCTTATCTCAGAGAAGGTAAATTTCGATAAATTAAGAAATTGTATGGACAAGTTGGGCATCAATGCTTTTGAAATACTAAGTAAAGACGTTAACATAGAAGATTTGTTAGAAAAAGTAATAACCAATGTTGATCATGAAGGTTTGATATCCGAAATTGCTGCTAAAGCCAATTTGATGAAAATGGTTCCATGTAACTGCAATCATAATAATGAAAATACAAATCAGGACAATATCGCAATAAACCCTCAAATTGAGCAGCTTACCTCAGATATTGCGACTTTACAAGTATCTCTAGAGAATAGTCAGGCTGAAAATGCTAAATTACAAGTTAACATAGCAACTTTAAACTCACAAAATGGCTCTTTGATATCTCAACAAATGACTTTACAACTTGCTAATAGCCAGCTTGCAGCAGAAAAGGAAGAGATTCTCAAACAACTGGAAGTTTTGAAAGATAAACAGGACAACCTTCTGAGAGATCAGGTTGCCTTGCAAACCCTTCATGAACAACTAAATACTGAATATGAAACACTGCTCAGTGAGAGAGAACCTGTAAAAGTTGCTTTTAGAGATTTGAAACTGGAAAATCGTGAACTAAAAGAAAAGTCAACCCATTTGGAAAAAAAAGTATCCGATTTAGAAATAGAAAGAGAAAATTTAAAAATTGAGTCCAGGAATTTAACAAATCTCAGAGCCGAGCATTCCAAATTAAAAGATGATTTTAGGAATCTCTTTACAGCAAGCGATAGGCTTAAGAACGAATACAGAAACATGCAAGAAGAGTACAGGAATCTTAGAAGTGAGCTTACGCAACTAAAATTAAGGAACACAGAGATTTCTGGTGAAATTAACACTAAAGTTGAAATTATAACCGGCTTGGAGTTAGAAATAAATAAGACCAATCAACATTGTGAAATGTTAATTCAAATGAACAAGAGCCTTGACGCAGATCGGCGTTCTTTGATGGATCATGTATCTCAACTATTGACCCAATACCATGAGCTGCTTGCACATTCACTTAAAGATAAACAGCATTATCACGAAGAGGAAAAGATGTTTGCTGATAAAGTAAATGCCTTATGTCGCCAGAAAGAAAAATTAGAAGAGAAAATTATGGAACATTATAAGAAATTAGATAATTGTACGACAAAAAGGCGTGGGTTTGGTGCGTCATTTGTAAAGAGGGTTCGTAAAGCTGGTACGGACTTGATTAATAAAGTACCTTCTAGAAACAACAAGAGAATAGAAGATACAAACCGCTCAAAATCGCAGTTAACTTTAGCTGGTTCAGAATCAGGCGAATCAGACCCTGGCAGCCAAGAGCTGGAGAAATTATCTAAAACTTCTGATCAAGATCAGGGTTCGTCTAATCCAAGTGCGGAATCGCCGAGGCATAGTATAGACTCTAGTTTTGCCAGAAGATTTGATGATAAACTCTTTAAGAAATCTGAAAATGTTGACATGAGTGGGTCAATCCCAAGTCTAGATTCAACACGATTAAACAGTGAAAGTAATTTCGTGCGAAGGCTTTCTGGGACATCAATACATAGTGGAGGGGGTGATGATGCACTAATAAGAGCGTCTTTGAGAAGGCGACCGCATAAAGCTCCCCAATCACACAGAAACAGTTTTCAAGGTTTAGAAGGAGACACAGGACTAACGGCAGGTAAATACTATTGTAAAAATTTTGAAGTCTCAATTAATGACTAGCTGTTGTTTTGTGTCACAGCCAGTATTTTTAACCCCCGACGCAAAAACGACGGGGTGTTATAAGTTTGACGTGTCTGTGTGTGTGTGTGTGTGTGTGTGTGTGTGTGTCTGTCTGTGGCATCGTAGCTCCCGAACGGATGAACCGATTTTGATTTTGTTTTTTTAATTTGAAAGGTGAATTAGTCGGGAGTGTTCTTAGCTATGTTTGATGAAAATCGGTCCAAGATGGCGGCCGCTACAAAATAGCGAATAACATATTTTTTCACAACTCCCTCAATATGGGTATCAAATGAAAGGGGTTACTAGGAGAATACTATACACTACAATATATTTCAAATCCAAAATGGCCGCCACCACAAAATGGCTAATTATATTTCGTGTCGGGGGTTTTCTAAATTTTTTATTTAGGTTAGGTTATTCTTCTAAGACAAACTCAGGTTACTTATTTATTTTCTTTTACAAACAAATTTGGCACACACTTTTCTAAAATTAGGTACTTAAAAATAGCAAAATTCATACTTTTATTATACACTTATTAGCTTTCCGCCAGCGGCTTCGCCCGCGTGGTTTGGGTACTTCTTATAACTTTCAACCCCTTACAGCCCTTTTTCACATTTAAAAGTAGCTTATGTCCTTTCTCGACTATCTATGTACCAAATTTTATTTAAATCGGGTCAGTAGTTTTAGCGTGAAAGCGCGACAGACAGACAGGCAGTTACTTTCGCATTTATAATATTAGTAAGGATTATTTTTAGAATAGGATATAATAATAGGAAACTTAAGCACTTTCGGTCTCTGGGGCATAGGTGATTTGGAGTGCGCAACAAATTCATACGCGGTGTGTGCAGGTTTTTCAACCCTGAAAAAAAGACATGGGATCTATTTCTGCAAAAAAATTGGCAGAAAGCAATGAAACCCTGTATGGACCCTGGGGATGACAACAAATACTGTTAATTTGAGAAAAAATTTGGCACACTATTATCTGTTTCGTAACTTCATAGTAAAAACTGTCAGTGTCAGTTTCAGACAAGCATATTATTATTAGTTTCATAGTGATTTCATGGTAAAAACTATCAGGCTGAGTTGTATGAGCTTTTGATGACAGCCTTTCCAGTGAATTTAGAAAAGTCTTTGACGTGATACTGAACTTGTATACGTTTGAGTATAGTATGTATTTCTGAACACTTACTGGCTTACTTTTTTCAGCATCTACTCCAGCGCCGTTTGGCACCGCCGGTACTCGCCGCACGGTGTACGTAGCAGACGACGATTCAAGTACCAATATAAACACTAAGCCACAAAGTACTCCTATTAAAGAAAATCCTACCTACTTGGTATATAATCGAATTTCCACCGTTATCGGTGATGGTGCCTGTCAAAGCATGAACGATAGACCAACTACGGTAGACCATCATCGATCAACGTCTGAACAGTCTAGATCGGCAGTAGTAGAAGAGAGCTTATCAGAAAGGGATGACGTCAGGGATGACAGAAGATCGTTAAATCGAAACGAGAAAACAGATAACTCGAAAGAATCTGCAATATGGTATGAGTATGGTTGCGTATGATGTATTTTGTTGAATGTTTATTAATTATATTAGGATTTAAATAGTTATGTGGAATGTAATACAGACTGATGGAAGGCCTTGTATTTCGAATATTATGATATTCGGAATGATTGTGTATTTGGAATATTTGGAATATATAATTCATATTTATGACAATTGGCAATGTTATGATTATGATGGTGTTGTGATAAAGGCTTTATTTTACATAATTGCAAAAGCAGTATTAGTTGGCATTTAATTTGTCGATATGGATGACAATAAATTTTCTAGTAAGCTTTATAGACCTGTTACGTAAACGTGGAGTGAATACCAGTGAATATCAGTAAATATTGTAAGAAATGGAACGTAATTAATAATATTAGTTTACTACAGGGTAACTTTGAATCATTAGCATTCTGTAAATGGTACCGTTTACGACTTAACCATATGTTTTATTATCAGAAGTATCCTTCATTGTAAGTTAGCCGATGACCTATAGACGTGATTGGTCCAATGGGGATAGTGTAAAGTGTCCAATTGGCTATTTGACAATTTTAACGATAAAATATTTAATATGTTAGAAACGGTAGCTTATAGGTTTACAATAATCATACAATATGTTTTTTTGCTTTAAAATAAATTGTAAATAAATATTTACAATTTATTATTATGAAGATATTTACAATATATATTTATAAAGTATTTTTGAAAACTAAATTGCAGTTGCATGTTTGAGCATGGTGTGACGTCACACCACACAAAATAAAATGTCGTTTAATGTTTAATCGTTGGCACTAGCAGGCAGTTTACAAGTTTGCAAATTTTTTGAGTATCGAAATGACAGAGTAGTTAATATAATTTACTAGCGACCCGCCCCGGCTTCGTATCGGTGCATTCTCTTTTATAATATGCATGTATACTACATACCTATTATAATCCTTCCTCTTGGATGATTTCTATTGCTGAAAACTGCATTTTAGAATCCGTTTTTTATACTATGTAGATAGAGATAGAGATAGCAAACAATCTGGCCTCATTCTTATTTTATTTTCTGTATTTAACAGAACTCATCACACAGTATTGGATCTAATTTTCCTTATCCGTAGGCAGCTTGAAAGTGACACAAATATATTAATTATTTTTATTAATTACAAAATGCTAGGTTAGGTTTGACTTATTTTTGGGAGATCAGATACTTACATCAAAGTGGTCTTCACAAAAATAAATCATATATTTATCCAATGTAAAATTCAGGTCTCGGCGTGCTAATTGTACAGCTTTTGACGTTCGGGATACGTAGGAAGGTGTATAAACAATTTGTCAGGATATCTAATTGTAGTACTTTTACACAAAGGCATGGCACACGTTTTGTAGTTTGTCATTTTATTAATAAAAATATTTATATTATAAGCTCCAGAAATAGTAATTTCCAGTGAAAAATCGGAAATTTCACAACCATAAATGTCACGTGATCGGCCTTTTTCGCGCTAATTTCAAATTACTAGAGGAAATATAGTATTTTATCTAATAACTAGCTTTCAATAGTCAATAGTCATTTATTGGTAACGTTAATTACATGTCATTATTAAATTGTTATACATAGAAATGTCAATTACAATCATTGAATTTATAATATTCAGATATTCATGATGATTCGTCATGATTATAGAACGCATGCTCGACCAGCCAGCGTTTTAGTCGCGATTTAAAACTCGCAATGGTTGTGGCACCTACTATACACTCAGGCAGGTTGTTGTAAACTGCCGGTTCCATAACATGAGTTAATTTTTACATGAGACGTTTTGTAAGTATCCTAGACACCACTGTCAATTTTTGTTTTTGTCGAGTACAGTATGAGTGTGCGTCTCCACACCTCGTGTAAAGCCCTAGGTTCGTCCTAACGTCCATAGCAACCTGATATATTACTATGCTAGGTAATGTAAGGATGCCTAGTTTAGAAAACTATGTTTTTTCAGATACGTCTTGTGGTATTTGCGCGACAGCTCCCACGGCTTTCTTTTGCATTCGGAAAGCGCGTTGCCAGTCGGCAGCACGCCCCCAAAGTTCTGCGCCATATTGAAGCTGCGAGTGCACCGTCGCAAAATAACATGCTCGAACTTCACGTACTCGCACCACTCGAGCAATTCGGCGTAGAGCGAAGCACGCACTACCCAGCTTACTACAAACTAGAAATATGGTTCTCCCATTTGAGGCACCGGTCTATTTCAAAACCAAGAAATGTGGTTGTTTCAACCTGGGCAATGCGTAACTCCCATCGCCGATACTTCCAATTGCGTTTGCGGCCTGCTTGTGTCTTATTCCGGTTAAGCATAAACCCGTTCATCTGAAAGTTGTTTCATCATGGCGTTATTCAGTCCCTGCTCCAGTTGATTCAACGAAGTCGCTGTAACTAGCACAGCTACATCATCAGCATACATAAAGGATTCCGCGTCGGTTATCACATGGCTTTGCGCCAGCGGCTGAGCCCGCGTGGTCTGGGTATTTCTTATAAAATATTAAAAACAAATTTATCCCATGGGAACCATACATTTTACCGGGATAAAACTATAATCTATCTCTGTCCCAAATTTCATCCAAATCCGTTAAGTAGTTTTTGCGTGAAAGAGTAACAAACATAAATCTATCCATCCATACATTCTCACAAAGTTTCACATTTATAATATTGGTAGGATTAGCGCATTATATCTGAGCAAAAGATGATTTTAAGAGGTATATAATAACCCAACAAAGTATATTTTAGAATATCGTTTCGAAAAACAGTCAAATAGTCAATTGGGGCTCCGTCAACTACATTGGTTTTTTGGGAAATGGACATTCCATTTTGGACCAACCGCAAATTGGACCAATCGCTAATATCGCTAGGCTCGACTAAATCGCCGTTGAATGGCAAAATAGGTAATATTAAGTCTTAGAAGTCCATATATCAATGGATGCCGTTATAAAAACAAAACAAAGGACAACGACTCGAACGTACAGCCATAGGTGAAACTGTCATTTCAAATCGTGGTAAATAAAAGGCTAACTGGTGTACACCTTGCCTACGCCATTCGAGGAATTCAGGCGTGATATGCTATGTTATTGTTACCGCAAAGAGATTTAAAAGGGTTATTGAGCGGGCATTAGGAAATTTTCCATTAAAATACTTTGATTTCGAGTTGCTTTTATTTTGTTGGTGATGGCCCGCTTATTTTAAAACTTAAACTGATCAACTGTCAATGAGATCTGTCCGAATTTTGAAATAACGTAATCGGTGTCTTGTACAGATACTTTTATGATTTCAAAGTCATTCTGTTTAAAAGTAATATGGGATTAGGTATGAATAAACTTACTCACATTTTAGTATGTTAAATATATTATCTTTTATGGGATGAGAGAATTAAGTACAAACTTAATTAAAATGGCAGCTTACTGAGCAGTGATGTATGAAAAGCAGCAAATCGCTACTGAATCTGAAGACTGTTTAATTTTGTAGTTTAACCGAATATGTGAATTATAGAACTCAATTTTAATGCTACTCTAGGCCTTCGCGAAAACCTCTAAATATTTCAAAGAAACATACGTAATTTCTACGAAGGTAAACGAAATTATGAATTATCTTTATACATAGCTAATGAATACGAATTTATGATACTTCCAAAAAAATACTAGTGTATATCAATTTAATTTACCATATAATTTGAGAACAATACTCAGATATTTTTGAGGCTACATACACATTTTATCAATATAATAATATTTACTTTTATTTTAATGTAAATATATAATATTTGACATAATTTTGATCGACACGACACGGGGACGCGACGTGACGTATTTTATAAGTAGATATTATTTCCTTGCCAGTGATTCTGTGACTTATGAGATTGTTTCATTTTTGTTTCTCGATATATTTTAGTGAACTCTTTTGCGAGTAAGCATAATGTGTTAACATATAATTATGTACAAATATTATCTTCAGTTGTGTTTTTAACGGAAATGTATAGTACTAACCATGCTTTAATTTTATGCATTCAATTATTTATATTTATTCACAATAATATAATATCGAAATCTGTTCAGAGATTTAGGTGTGAAAACTGAAAAGGTAACAGACGGACAGAACTAAATAAGCTTTTTCAGCGACGTTGGTTTAAGAATGGCGGTATTGTTAAATGTATCACTAAACTGTATGGTCGCTCTGAACTGCGAAATTGCACAGTTAATGATATAATGTCATGGCCTGTAAGGGAATATTGTATTTGTATGTAAATATACAAGGTGGAAGGGACATCGACGCACATCCGAATACCACGAGTTGAGTACATGATTCTGGACCCCCCTGCGTTGAAATTTTCCGTATCTTTTTTCATCAATTTTTCATTTTTTTCTGCATTTTTTTTACTTGAACGTGTAAAAAATCATTTCTATCTACCCAAATTAGATTTATAATAAAAAAAAAACATTATTCCATTTATTTGGATCGCGCGAGCGATAACATTCACCGTGAAGCGTTATAATCGCGTTTTTAGCAATACACTGCGCGCTCAAAAATGTCAATATCTGTAATAACCGATCATTTTCTACATGAGTGACCTTGACCTTTTTGACCTTAAGGGGTGGGCCGATTTTTGCACGCAACTGTATTAATTTATTGAGATCGTAAACTTACTGATGAAGTATTGATACGTCAAATACTTTGTCGATAGCTTTTCCTTTTCAAAGTCGCGTTCTAGTATAATAATTATGAAGCATTCTGTTATGGCGAATCCGGTTCAGAGCTGGGATTCAGTTTGTTGATACTACATTTAGCAATTATAAGTATAAAGTTAACGTATAAGTCATGATAAGTAATAACAAATGATAACCAATAAATTCCTGTTACATTTCTGTACGAGGCTCTATGCACACATATCTCTTTTATCGTTATAATAGCTGCTTCATTTGTGTTACTGCGGTAAATTAAGTGATTATAAATCCATCACAATTAATTTAACAAATTTCGCAAAACATCTTGAATAACTTTGGAAAAATCAAGAGCAGTGCATTAGAGGATTTTTAGACGAACCGCAGAAGTTTTCTAGTAATTGTAGAATTATGTAGAAAAATTAAAACAACTAACGTTTTAGCAGTAAAGCCTGAAATACACATGATACGTAGTAGCACATAAGCATGCTACTTTCAAGCAATTGCTACTTAGTATCATTCAACTAGCACGTGTATACGAAAAGAGCATCCTTGTGAATAAGCACGCTACTTAATCGCAAGCCGGTCTATTTTTCCGGGCTAACTAGCACGCGGTGTGAAGCGCGGGTAAGAGGGGGGTGAATCCGTAGCAAGTTTAATGTGTTCTATGAACGAGCATGCTAGTTGGTTTTGACTTGTTTGCGTAGTCACGATGACTCGATGACAAAACTTTAAAATTCGTCTATTGTTCCATTTCATTAAAAGTTTCTTTATAAAGTAATAATAAACCGGAATTTATTCTATTTATTCATCCCGCAAAGAAACATCTTTTAAGAATGCTATAATGCATTACTAGCATAAAGTACGTTGCTTTGCGGAGTACCTATTTGAGACGTGCTAGAAAAGAGTATGAATATGCTACTGAGGTCTGTGCTTTCATGAGCACACACTCGAGAGAGCATGCTACGTAGTAGCAACAAGCATTTTTTCTAGCAGCATGTGTATTCCAGGCTTAATTATTAGATTTGTATACGCGCTAATCGAAATCGCATTAATATCAAAACAATGCTGATGTTCCGCTCATTCAGAAAGGTACTAATTTATTTTGTTCCTGATGATAAATTGGATATTTTTATGGCAATGAGTAGTTATTGACTATATTGTTGTATAGTGCCTTTTTTAAAGTTGATTTCACATGACACGCTGAGATATTGGAAGGTACTATCATGTGGTGCTCCATAATAACTAGGTATGTTTTTAATGCTAAAATGGTGTCATGGTCATGTGTACCTAAGTGGGTAATCGTAATTTAATCATTATCATTACCATCTCTATCCAATTGTTTATAAACAAATTTAAAATATCAGTCGACAGTCCTATAAAATTGATGTACTTATGATTTAAAATACAATTAAAGCTAACATACCTACCATACATTTGGTATTTAAATGCATGTTAGTAGAGGTATTTGTTTTATGAAATAAAGTTGAAAGTAATATAATTTTATTCATATAGGTACTTATCTAATAATTGCCTCTCACCGAATTTATATTTTAGCACAAATGTAACTTCTTGAATACAGTTCTTTATTAAACACAGTATCGCACATTATTATTTTGTGGAAGTTCCGTTTAAATTCCATGTAAATCCTGCCTCAAAGTAATTGACTGGATGAATTAGCCGGTTATTGCTTGCAAACATTGTAAATGATTATAATTATTAGTTTTGTGACTGTAGCTATTTAAAGCAAAATTAGCATAACCATACCTACAGCCTACAGTGTAGAGTCAAGGTGTAGAAAAGTGTATTTCAATTATAGATGACACAGACCTCTAAAATGCTCTTTCAATGTAAAAATATTTATTTTTCTTTACCATCAACGTAACAGAAATCTTGCATAACAGAAAGACCCATGTCATGTATTGTAAAAAAACTTCTTTATAATACAATATCAAGGAGTTATTTTCTCGATCGTTCGTACCTATACTTTAGTTCAAGAGCCAAGTTGTATGTGAATAATATGACTCGAACTTCCCTCACGGTTCATACCTATAGGTACATTGGTATTTCTGTTATGCAAAATTCCTGTTACGCTGATTTTAATGTAAAAATGAAGTAGGTACTTAAGTATTTTTATTTTTGTATTAAAAGTCGTAATTAAAGCATTTGAAAAGTCCGTGTTGTCTTAATAATTATGATATATTACTAGCTTTCCGCGAGCGGCTTCGCCCACGTGGTCTTGATAACCTTTCCCCGTTTTGGCAACATTTTTCATTGCTACTTCGCTACTATCAGTGGTGTATATTAAGATTCAGCGCCCCGGGCCTGTAGAGTTTGCCGCCCCCATAACTCGGAAAACGATTTTTTTATTTTTTTCAATGGACAGAATACCTACCCGTAGTAATACTGTTAATGTGATCTTCTCTCTTACTACTACAATGGTAAATTATAAGAAGGGTAATTACAATTAGTTTGTTACTACCTCCAGGTGTCTCATGTAAGAGCGAGCGAAGCGAGCTCGAAAATTTGGGCCACCCACCTCGGACAGGTTAGGTTAGAAGGGTAATCACAATTAGTTTGTTATTAGAGCTCAGGGCCGAATTTAAGGGAGGGCAACAGGGGCTACTGCCCCGGGGCCTCCACAAATAGGGGCCCCCACAATAGATTTCGAAAAAAGAGAACCTTTAAATTCCAACTAGTAAACACTAGTAACTTTTCCTTTGATATATTTTCTTCGCTGTTCTACCTTTACCTCTACCTTTGTAAAAACATGATTATGATTATTTATAGAAAAAAAAAACGACTTTTTTTTTATTTGGATACTAATTTGGTGGGGGTAAAAAATTGTATCACCCACATCGGACAGGCTGGGATAAAAGAGTAACTACAATTATGTTTACTACCCCCAGGTCTCATGTAAGAGTGAGCGGAGCGAAAATTTGCGCCACCCACCTCGGGACAGGTTAGGTTAGAATGGTAATTACAATTAGTTTGTGACCTCCAGTTGTCTCATGAAAGAGTGAGCTCGTAAATTGAGGAAACCCACCTGGGACAGGTGACGTTAGTGAAAGAGGTAATCACAATTAGTTTGTTACTACCTTCAGTTGTCTTATGTGCGAGCGAAGCGAGCTCGAAAATTGGGGCAATCCACCTTGGATACGTTAGGTTAGAAGAGGATGACTCCTGATGGGATGGGCTAGAGCGAACCTACGAGCAAAGCGAGCGAACGAAGCCCCCGTTATCTATTTCTGTGTAAAGGGTTTAAACTTTAAACCCTTTACACAGAAATAAGAGCTTAGCAGGTCTCCGAATTTCCGAAATCGCCACCGCCGCCACCTGCGCCGCCCTGCGCCCTCTCATATGGATACGCACGAAAACTAAACGTCTAACGAACGTTGAAAGTAAAAATACGACCACCCCGACTAGTCCTGAGTCTCAACACAACGGAGTCCGACGGACTCGCCGATGCCGCCCACCCTCCGTCGTCGTGATGACTATCAAACTTATAACCAAATGAGTTTTAGTAGTTTTTATAAATTATGTAGGTAGGCTCTTTGTATTTCTTCAGATAGCCAGTTGGCTCAGCTTTGTTTGCCTTTCTTTTTGACCTTATTATATTGAAAAAGAAAGGTGCACAATGCTGGGCGAGGTGCGGCTGGCGCCCCGGGCCATGATTTTGGCCCTAGGGTAAATACGCCATTGGCTCCTATTAGTCGAAGCGTGATAGTATACATATAGCCTATACCCTTCCCCGATAAATGGGTTATCTAACACTGTAAGAAATTTTCAAATCGGTACAGTAGTTTCGGAGCCTATTTAATAAAAACAAACAAACAATCAAATCTTTCCTCTATAATATTCGTATAGAATACGAAGTTTTTATGTTTTATTGTTATTGTAATAATGGTGTACAATAAAGAATTAATAAATAAAAATAAATAAACGAAATGCACTTTTCGACATCTTGACTCTTGAATTAGGTATTTATTTTGTTTGAATCTCCAACAAGGGGTACACCTTACATGCTAATTATACACAGTATATATTTGTGTGCATTTAGGTAAGTAATTAAGTATGTATAGGAACGGCCAAGAAAAAAAGGATTCATAAGACGTCGTCAGAAACTAAGTGGTCAAATACACATTTCGCCAGAAAACGCACGTCAAAAACGCAGCTCGCCAAGCTCGCAACTTGACAGATGCGCGTCTCGACAGATATGCAAATGGACATTCAATTAATATGTAGCATTTAAACACTTAGTTGTTTAAATACGCAATTAGTGAAACAAAGTAATCTCCTATTTCGTATTTTTAACCCCCGACGCAAAAACGGACGGGTGTTACAAGTTTGTCGTGTCTGTCTGTGGCATCGTAGCTCCCGAACGGATGAACCGATTTTGATTTTGTTTGAAAGGTGAATTAGTCGGAAGTGTTCTTAGCTATGTTTGATGAAAATCGGTCCAAGCTGGCCGCCGCCACAAAATGGCGGATTACATATTTTTTCACAACTCCTTCAGTATGGGTTTCAAATGCAAGAGCTTTAGTCTGTACTATGATACATTTCAAAACCAAGATGGCAACCACCACAAAATAGCGAATTATAAGTATATATTTTTTTTTCATTTTGTGTAGGGATTTTTAAATTTTTTATATAATTAAAAAATGTTACCGTTTTTACCCGACTGCGCCAGGAGGGTTATGTTTTATCTAATATTAAGACTAGTTTGTCAACTGGCGTTTTAAAATCGCGCGTTTTTTGTCGATTACTCTCTCCCAATTAGGTATATATTACAGTCAAATAAAAACAGATTGAAACTAATAACTAAAAATAATTAACCCTCTAGGCCAGCATAGTATAATGGTGCATTTGATGGAGCCCTGCCTAACCCGTTAGGGAATATAGGTGTGATGGTAATGTGAGGGAGTTTCGGTATATCTTACTCTACGGTTATATAAATTAAAATATTGAGAAATGATGATTAAATAGAAAAACAATATTATACAATCAGCTATATTTCTGAATTGTGCTTTTTAACAACTGCTTACTTATTTTGATAATTGTATCAAATATCTATAGAGATCCATTACAGCTTGGTTCAGCCTTTACCTCCCATTTGAACACAGGGCAAGACTGCATTGAAACCTTGAATGACTGCCCAGATACAACTGCCTTCTGTCCAGGTTCTACATTTTGTGGCAGATACGAAATAATGCACTAAAAATAAAAAATAAAAATTTTAACTTTTAACAGACACTAATATCATGTTTTATCCAAGATAATTGACTGAATCAAAATATTACTAAATACCTTGGGTCTTTCATTTTCAGTAGACATGTATCCAATACACATAGTCTTTGTAGTGTGTCCCCATAGTAATTCTCCCTCTCCATTCAATGAGTCAAACTTTAAAGCTAAGGTGCCACCTAGCCTATCAGGAACATCCCATAAAAATGGTGACTCTAAGAATTTTTCTTTCAAACATTTATCAAGGCTTAACACAGGTGAAGACTCAAGCAAACTTTCTGCAGAGTTCTTAGCTAGTTGAGTTCTTATCAAATGTTCTCCACAACCTGATGTGCAGGCAGCTACTGAAGGTTTCATACCATCCCTGCTCATAACTGCCCATACTCCACTTCCAAAAGAAGCTGCTTGGCCTACCCTTCCTTCATGCTTGAGCGAAACACCTCCTGAACTTGCTCCAGAAGCAACAACACCATTAGAATCTACACAAATAGCCCCAACTGTGTCTAAGGGACTAAATTTCACATCATTTTGAATAGAATAACGTTTTAGTTTTCGTTTACAATGTTTATAATTTCTGAATGCTCGTGTTGATACCATTCTGTGATCATCTACGATTTCTAAGCCCATTCTTTCTGCCCAAGACCGTGCTCCAAGTCCAGTCAGTATGCAAGGAGGGACTCTACCCAGTGACAAATTATCACATTGTTTCATGCAAAGATGCTTAGCTAAAGTAATTGGGTTCCAAACATTTGATACAGCTCCACAGGCACCAAAGTGAAGTGTTTGCCCATTCATGACTGATGCATCACATTCTACAGAGCCATTCCAACTAAGGTTGGATCCATATCCAGCATTTGTGAGAGGACTGTTCTCTAATTCTGAAAAATGAGTATGTTAACAGTATCTGCAAGATTAACATAAACCAAGCAACATAAATTCATGAGCAGATATATCCATACAAACTGCAAACTGACCAATTATAGCCTTTTCCACCGCATCCACAGCATTACCACCCTGCTGGAGTGCAGAGGCTGCTTTTCGGCATGCTAAAAAACAAGTTTTCTGATAATCTTTCTTCAATGAATCACTGTGATATCCAGCCCCTGAAAATCATACATTTATTATGTGTAAATTACCGTCTTTATCTTGTAAATTCTGTATAAGGATTTGTTTACCACAGTGGATGGCTATGAATCCATTCATTGCTTTTTAGTGACGTAAAGTTGATCAATTGAAGCATTAAATTGTAGGTGTTGTATTTATTTTTTGACCCGTCGACTCGCCACCCGTCGCTTCGACACTCAACAGTGATGACTACTACTACTAAATTAAATTAATTAATCGTCATCGGTCATTCCAGCCAGTTTTGTCTTCCGTCAACCACCCGTCAAAATAATTGCATTGCAACTTGCAAGTTTTTCTATCAGTGTGCACCGTAAGCAGTGATATCTCTTCTTTTTCTCGTGGTTTAGTTAATCTCACAGATTACTATATTGTAGCAAGCTAGTTAATCTCAGTCAAACAACACCAGTCCCACCAGTCACCAACACCACAGATTACTATATTGTAGCAAGCTACAACACCACAGATTACTATATATATTGTAGCAAGCTAACCACATGAAGGTATACAAATACAAATCAAACTCATTTTCGATTCAACTCCTAAAACCACCAGAAAACCACTAACAAAAATCGGATGTACTTTAAAAATCGCTAAAATTTCCACTAAACAAACTTTTACAATAAAAAAAGGAAGTAATTAGGTTTCTTTATAATACAATATTATTAAATATCAACATATTTCAAAACATAATAACAAAATCAACGTACAAATCAATAAGTTAAAAGAGGGTGCGCTTTGGTAGCTAGCGAAATTCAAATTTTCTTGCGATTTTTGCAATTGACAGGTTTCGCACCGTTCGTGTTTCCCACAACAGACAAATCTGCATGAAATTTTACTTAGAAGTGTAAAGATAATTTTTATGGTTAAAATTATGTATATACGTTTTTTATTCGCATGTCATATTTTGATCGAGATACAACCTGGCACTGACCGACAAATTACAAAAAACGCAAGAAAATTTGAATTTTGCGGAAAAAAAAAAAATTTTTTTTAGAATAATATAAGAATATTTGAGCCAAGAATCCCGAATCTTTTGCGTATATTGTGGTTTGTGCATAATTATTACGCACTAATTCGACACACGTAATTTAAATCTATATCTATACTAATATTATAAAGAGGAAAGATTTGCTTGTTTGTTTGTATTGAATAGGCTCCGAAACTACTGCACCGATTTAAAAAATTCTTTCAGTGTTAGATAGCCCATTTATCGGGGAAGGCTATAGGCTATAAACTATCATACTACGACTAAAAAGAGCGGAGAAGAAATGAAAAGTGTTGCAAAAACGGGGGGAAAAGGTATCCCACGCGGACGAAGCCGCTGACGGAAAGCTTGTCATATAGAACCTATAAATACTACTTTAAAACATTCTACGGGGCATCCCTGCGTATATTGCATTGAGCGGGATGTGGTGGGATGAATCGTTTGACGGATCAGTGTTGGCTAACAGTAAAAGTAAATAGTACTCCTGAAAATTAAATTAAGTAGAAATAATATATTTCGTAACGTGTTAGTGGTTTAGGTTTGAGTGATATCATATTCAGTAATTGAAACTGAATTCTACTAAACCACTAGAAAAATCCACCAGCCACTAAAAGCAATATTTCGCCACTAAACGGGGGGTCAAAACCACCAGTTTTAGTGGAAAATCCACTAAGTTGGCAACACTGATACAAATGCATTAGACTATTAGAGATAGTGTTGCATTTGGGCATGCTCAAAACGATAGTACAAAAAATTGAAAAGGATAGTAGGTATTTGTACAAAAATTATAGTACACTATTAATTTGGTTCAAAAGTCATTAAAATCAATACCAATACATGCAAAATTTACCTCTTGATTTCAAGTTTAACAGTTATTCAATATTTTTTTGATCTTTATTAGGAATAAAATCAGTACAATTACCACTTTTGCGCTACCACCTTTGAATTGTGTCGCCAATTCGTCTTATCTTAGCAAGGTTTATTTACTGAATATTCTCTCATAAAGACATGACTTCGTTTCGAAGGGCACTCGAGGAGAGAAGACGTAAAGTTATGTGATTTATTTTTAGTTTTGTGGTTTATTAAATATTGGATTGGTAGTAAATGTTTTATAAATTAGTTAATAATGCAAAGTAATGAAATTATAGTATTTTTCGTACTATCCTTAGATATGGATAGTATACACGGTGGAAGGCACATCCGAATACCATGAGTTCAGTACATGATTCTGGAAGAGGGGTCCAGAATCATGTACAGTTCGCGCCAAACTTATTGTCCGACTTGAAGTTGGCGTTAGCTAACTTTAACCCGGCCTTAGTTTAGCCCTCTTAGTTTGGCGCGTACTGTACTAAAATCACGTGCGTTGAAATTCTCCGTAATTTTTTTCATCAATTTTTCAATTTTTACTGCACTTTTTTTTACTTGAACGTGTTAAAAACATTATTTCTATCTACCCAAATTATATTTATAATTAAAAAAAAAACATTATTTCACTCAAAACAGCTATGTAAATAAAACTCAAAAGAGTACTCAGTCAGCTCATCAGCTGTTCGGCTGTTTCGCTTAAAGTTCACTTGCAAGATCAAGCCTAGTACCTAAACAGGCCGAGCGCTACCCTATTTTATGCTCATCGTCAATGGCACCGACAAAGGCCGCGGCGCGAGGATTCAAGGATTCAAAAAAATATTGAATAACTGATAACCCTGGAAGAGGTAAATTTTGCATAAATTGGTATTGATTTTAATGACTTTTGATCTAAATTAAGAAAGTGTGCTATAATTTTTGTACAAATACTAGGTAGGTATCCTTATTGAATTTGTTTCATTGCTTAACGTATCTTTCTTATATAAGTAGGTATCTACAACATTATAACAATAAATTAAATAATCAAGTTATTATACTTGGTCGAGTCTTTTGGATAGCAAAAATATGATGTGTTTTTATTCTTTCTGTTATTGTTCATATACACTGTACAGTACATCATAATATTTGCAGTTTTTTTTTATATTAAAACAACTAGAACAAATACAAGCACAATGCGCCGCGAACGACAACTAGGCTAGCCCTGAGTTGAGCACGCGCCGAGCGAGTCTAAACCATAGACTAGTATTTACAGTTCGCGCCAAACTTATTGTCCGGATTGAAGTTGGCACGAGCTAATTTTAAACTTGCCGTATAAATCGAAGTAAGAAAAATATTAGATTAGAATAATTTAAAATGACAGATTACGACTTGAGCTTTCGTTTTTATTTATTACAATCTAATATTTTTCTTTTTCTGATTTTTACTGCCGGGTTAAAGTTAGCTAGCGCCAACTTCAACCCGGACAATAAGTTTGGCGCGAACTGTACATAGTATTTACTAGCTCTTTGGTCTAAACCGGTTTCGCTGCGTAACGTGATACGCCGCGCGTGCTCACGCACACACGCGCCTCATGTTTGTAGTAGTGTACCTATCGCAGAGCAGTTGTATGAAGCTTACTCTGGTTACTCTGATGTGTGTGAGAACTGAGGGACAACACTTTAAGGGCTGTAACTTCTAAAATATGTTACTACAGATTCCCAGATTTAGCCTACAATTGTTTTAGGACTACTACTAAATCCTACAATAGTTTTTTTCGAAATCCGAGTCTGGTCCCTCAGTTCTCACACATATGTTACTCTGTGCTCATGTGGTATATACCTTCATGAGTATACTTACTACTTCCATGCCTATATACAAGGTGGAAGGGACATCGACGCACATCCGAATACCATGAGTTCAGTACATGATTCTAGACCTCCCTGCGTTGAAATTTTTCGTAACTTTTTTCATCAATTTTCCATTTTTTCTGCAGTTTTTTTTACTTGAACCTGTAAAAAAACATTATTTCTATCTACCCAAATTAGATTTATAATTAGAAAATCATTATTTCATTTATTTCACTCAAAACAGCAATGTAAATAAAACTCAAAAGAGTACTCAGTCAGCTGTTCCGCTTAAAGTTCACTTGCAAGGTCAACGCCGGCCTAGTACCTAAACAGGACGAGCGCTTCCCTATTTTATGCGCACAGTCAAAGGCACCGACAAAGGCCGCGCGCGGCGCGTCGGCTCAATTCAAAGGAGGGGAAAGGGGGAATTTCGCCGATTTTGAAATAAATTTCTATTAGTTCCTAGTTTTCACCCGTGGACTGCAAACGTATGTGCAGTTTGTCGCGAATTTGTGATCTTATCGTAAAGGTATCAAAATCAAAAATAATTTTCTTAGTGTGTGTGTGTGTACTTGTGTCTGTGTATTGTTATTGTTTTGATTGCGAAAAATTAAAAATGCATTCCGTACAATACTTTACTGCCCGTGAATATGGGAATTATGCTCATGTGACATTCACATGGCGAAGCACATGGAAAGGGTCAGTGAGTTTATTAATAATACCTACATTAGGTACTCTGAATCTGTTTATGGAAATAAGTTTATTTCCTCGCATTTTCATATCCTTTTTGGTATAAAATACCTGTTATCGGTTATAAAATTAATAAACTTGATTTTATGATTGTGGTATCAACGTTTAGGTGATGTTTTGTAGGTAGGTAGGTATCACGAAAACAACAGTCGCGGTCTGACGGCAACTCGCGGCGGTGACTTGTGTGTGTAAATAGGTAGGTAGTTGCGGATGGCGCGCGTGATAACATTCACCGCGGAGCGTGATCGCGTTGTTAGCAATACACTGCACGCTCAAAAATGACAATATCTGTAACCGGTCATTTTCTACATGAATGACCTAGGTCATTTTTTTTGACCTTGAGTGAAACCTTGTCACGACGTTTGTGCGTCGATGTCCCTTCCACCTTGTATATCTATAACATGCATGACACTTGACAGCATGAAGTGGCATGAAGTAGCGATGGGCGATTACGCGAATGACATTATATATAAGTTTGGCGAGAACTAAATATTATATCTATCATTAGTTCTCGCCAAACTTATTGTCCGGTTTGAAGTTGGCACGACGAGCTAACTTCAACCCGGCTGTAAAAATCGGAGAAAAAAATTGGTTTAAAATTATATAAAACGACAGCCCACGACTTGAGCTTTCGATTTTATTTATTACTAGCTTTCCAGCAGCGGCCCGCGTGGTCTGGGTATTTCATATAACGTTCATCTCCTATTTCGTACCAACTTCAAGCCGGGCAATAAGATTGGCGAGAACTGTAAGTACGCGGGAATTATTTCTAATTAAAATGTATTTAGCAATAACTCAGATTAATTTGAGTAAAGCGGCTTCCAGGCGTTAGGTTTTAACTTGTGTAGGCAAAACTGAGAACTTTTCAGTTGAACTCATAGATTAATATGTTATATTGGATAGTTGAACTGATCAATTAAATCGTACGCGTGTAGGCAAGATTTAACTGATCAGTTAGAACTGTTCAGTTAGAACTGTTCAGTTATAACTGAACCTCTGGAAGCCGCTTTATGGGTCAAATAATGTCAGTGCAGTGATTTAAAATTTAAACGTGGAGATAAGAAAAAGAGGTGCAAAATTGAACTGTTTTTCAAAACGCGGCAATTTTTTTTTCCGGAAATTCCACATGAATCGATATTACTGCGGCAGTGTTTAGCTTCGTGGTCGTAAAACGCACGTGTAAAGGCTTAAATGACCAAAGAGCAGCGTAAAAAAGTCTTGAACATGAGATTTATCCATTTATTAAAAATATCTACATAAATATTCACCGTCTTAAGAATAGAATATTGTGAAGTCAAAAATATCAGTTATTTATGAGAATCTACTTTGCGAGACTTTTTCCTGTTGTCATCATCACCCCCACAACTAGAGCAGTAATTGTGAACCCTTGAGCAACAATTCTAAGCCGCATCATTTGTTGAGACATTTTTTTACGGCCAGTTCTGAAACTCCAAAGACCATAAGATAGTGCTCCTGTTGTGGCTAGACAACCTGAAAGAAAGAAATAATTTACAATGTTATAATATCATAAATGTGGTGCAGGGAACATTGTTTTTCTTTATTAACGTGGCGATCAAAGGGTTAATGTGCAAACTAATTTTGAAAATGATCTTTAGTTGTATCAGTTTTCATTTAAAATTATTATTTAAGATCTATTTAGTGATTCAATGATGATTTATAAACTAAAATGTAGGAAATAAAACCAAATATTAAATAAAACAAAAACCTGTTCCTTCATAAACAAAATGTTTCTTTGCTTGTCCCGCCTGCAATAAATTTTGCAACATCACAGAGCTTGTTTTTCGATTTTTAGTTAAACTTTTTACAGTCGGGTTTCTTGTTTTATTTAATAATTGATTTAATTAAAGGCGGTTAAAAATAGCATAGACTATAGCCTACCCATATTGCTCAATTTCGTAGCGTATAGCAAGCCAACAATATATGTACATATAATTATTAAAGCTAAGTGTGAATGTGTTCTCAATAAATGTATGGTGAGTGATATTGTAGTGCTATGAACTATATGCTACTATATTAGAGCATAGTCTGAAATCCCCTTTATATTTTCTAAAAATTCTTAACTTCAGGTCCGAGAGCATGGAGGGGCAAACGCCCCAACTGCATAACTGTGGGTATGCTCATGATTCAGATTATTCAGAAGCATAAGTTTACACACAAAGTAATATTTTCTAAATTAATTTCAATGACTTTTCTTCTGCCTTAAACTTATCAGAACTCAGAACCTTTGGCACCCAATGTCTACTATCAATTACAGTTCTCGCCAAACTTATTGTTAGCTTTTAGTTATGGTTACAGTAAGCTTCTGCCAATTTCAACCCGGAGAATAACTTTCGCGAGAACTGTGTTTTTTTAGAATTCTGAATCTGCTGCAGCCTGTCATTTGTAGAATGGATAATCTTCTCTATTGCACAATATTTTAAACCCACATAAAGAATAATAACTAAAAAGCTTTTATTTCTAGCTGTTCATGATATATCTGCAGGATTAAAAATATATACAAAAAATATACGTCAATAATTATATTTTTAGACATTTCAATTATTATTTAAAATTTAAGGGAACTATTAATAATATTACAAACCTATAGGTACAAAAGGGTTGTCATTGAATTTTCTTCCAAATTTTTCACTAAATGTTTCAACTCGGTGTTGTTGCGCTCCCATTTCTTTTCGGAGCTGTATCCAGTCCAAATCGGTGGGTTCGTCGTTAGTCATTATTAAAATTTATGAGTAAGGTGGTTTTAAGAAAGTTCAAGTCACGAGAGTTTATTTTTATTGCATTTATTAAATTGTCAAATCCAATAACCATTTTTATCAAATTATGTCAATGTCAGTATTGTCAGTCACTCACTTCACAGATTATTACTAAGCTAATGAAGCTAAGGCTAACATTCAGAGACGATGCTCAGCGTAAAGTAAGGCTTCCGTATGTCAAATTTGTATGACAATTTGACATACGGAAGCGTAAGTTCATGCTGAGTCTCTTCTCTGAATCTCAGCCTCAGTCACTATAGTCCGTTTTTTAATCTCAGAGACTAGATTGACCATGGAACTAATATGTCAAACTTCGTTACACTTCGTTTACAACCGGAATGCGTACTCGGCTCAACAACTCAACGTAAAACCGACCTTATTGCAATCTGTTAAACTTTATATTTAAACCGAAATACGTTACGGTCAGATAGAGAGGTTAGGGTAGGGGATTGTGTCTCGTTTTAATAAATTGCCATACAAGAATTTTCAAATCGTCTAGTAGATTTGCCACGAGGCTAGGGTATCTGATCCAAAAAATATTTTAGAGTTATACATTGCTAGATAAACTACTGCGTAAAATATCTTTTTATGAAATAAAGATAAGAAAAGTCAAAAGTATTTTTTTTGAGTAAATTCTTGAAATATAATAGAACTTTTTAGGTTTATGGTTAGTTTTGAAATTTTGATATGACAACTTTAAAACAATCCAATGACATCGCGTCATTTTCGTTCCGTGATTTTTTGTTGTTATTTTATTTGTGAAGAATGTATAAAATAGTGAAAAGGTGTTACGTATAAAGGATGTGGAAATTAATCATATACTGGCTCTAACAAATCCACTCACAGGTTACAAACTTAACCCACCAAGGTAACGTAAATGTCTACGAGACCGGACGTATCGAAAAATTCCAACTATTTCACTGTTTAACTGTTGTTTTTTATTATTTTGTTTTTTTATTATTTAAGTGAAATCGTATAAAAACTAATAAACGAGCTTTGTTATTTATATGATGCCTTTGTTTTATTATCAATGTATTTTAATAACCAAACTATCAACCTACTTATACTTTAAATAATCATGATTATTCATTTTGCTGAAAATGTTGGTAGTATTTATGTTTAAAGTTAATTATTGCAAAATCTAAGACTGAAAATCCCGGTACACGGGACCGAGTCTACCAATAATATAATTTAAATTTACGTCACAAATGGTAGGTTGAGGGGCCTTTCGGGTGACAATGTTTTCAAATTATGTCAGACTTTAAAAGGACATGTATGTTTTGACGACAATCAAAAATATTAGTTATGTCGACTATAATTATTTATTGATGATTACGAACGACCAGTTGACTTTTTGAGACGACAGTGGACGTCTGGGCGCCATCGCGCACTACACTTCGGTGGTGCCCTCTTTAGCGCATTAGACGTGGTATAATGCATATTTTTTTGGTACATACATAAGTAACTCCAAAACTTGGGCATTTACTAAAGCGCAATCAAGAAACTAGAAACATGCCAGACAGCAATGGAGAGAAGCATGTTGAGATTGAAAGAAATTGGACAAAATCAACAATAAAACCATATTGTTGATTTTGTCCGATTTCTTTATATTCAACATGCTTCTCTCCATTGCTGTCTGGCATGTTTCTAGTTTCTTGATTGCGCTTTAGTAAATGCCCAAGTTCATCAATAAAACCATATTGTTGATTTTGTCCAATTTCTTTATATTCAACATGCTTCTCTCCATTGCTGTCTGGCATGTTTCTAGTTTCTTGATTGCGCTTAGGAAACGGACAAAAATAGAAAACGTCACAACTAGAATAAGAAAACACAGAAAAGACAGGTCACATATTAAGAGGCACTGAAAAATGGAACAAAAATATTGTATTTTGGTATCCTAGAAATAGAGAAAACGAGGTAGATAGTTTCGAAGGTGGGAAGGCGAAATAAAGGCAATAGCCGGGAAAACATGGACTAGAAAAGCGGTAAACCGGAGAGAGTGGAAAGAATTGGAGGAGGCCTTTGCCTCCAAATCAACAATATGGTTTTATTGTTGATTTTGTCCAATTTCTTTATATTCAACATGCTTCTCTCCATTGCTGTCTGGCATGTTTCTAGTTTCTTGATTGCGGTTTAGTAAATGCCCAAGTTCAACAATAAAACCATATTGTTGATTTTGTCCAATTTCTTTATATTCAACATGCTTCTCTCCATTGCTGTCTGGCATGTTTCTAGTTTCTTGATTGCGCTTAGGAAACGGACAAAAATAGAAAACGTCACAACTAGAATAAGAAAACACAGAAAAGACAGGTCACATATTAAGAGGCACTGAAAAATGGAACAAAAATATTGTATTTTGGTATCCTAGAAATAGAGGAAACGAGGTAGATAGTTTCGAAGGTGGGAAGGCGAAATAAAGGCAATAGCCGGGAAAACATGGACTAGAAAAAAGGTAAACCGGAGAGAGTGGAAAGAATTGGAGGAGGCCTTTGCCAAAGCTGGGCAAACAGACCAAGTTGTCGGTGTCATCGACTCACCAGAATCGTCAATGTTAAATTAATGCAATAGTTGTCTGGATAAAGGCTTATATTATTATTATAACATACTCCCAGAACAACACAAACACTTGTGCTTATCACATAAATTTATTTATCTCATGATCAACAGTTCAACGCTTTTACCAATTTTTATGCGACAGACGACAAGATGCAATTACAACAACAGTGCCTATGCTTACTGCAAATATTTTTCTTTAGTAGAAAGAAAAATAAACTAATTTCACAAATCCTGTCATATAACATAAAACTGACATGGTCTCTCTTGACGACAAAAATCATGGTCACTCTAATAGAGCGAGATGAGTTGCTCCACCCTAACTATCTCGCTTAGACCATTTTTCTTCATAAGTGCACATTCCTATTGTATACTAAGTATACTTACTACTTCCATGAGATTGACACATGCAACTGTCAAAATTACAAATAATGATACCAGCTTTTTTGTGTAGTGTTGTACCTACGATACCGGTTTGTTGAATCGTAACTTTTAGACGATTAAATCAAAAGTTTTTTTATCCCAAATCGTATTATTAAAGCCCAAATTAATTAAAATTGTCCGAATGCACAATACAGTATATCAAAGGTAAGTCGTCGTAGAGTTTTTAGTACCAAATGACGTAAAATTACATAACAAAAAAAAAACTAAGAAACAACTTTAATAAATTTAGTCTTATGTTCCAACGAGGTAATAAGTATAAGAAAACTATATCAATAGCTATAAAAAGGTTTTAGAAGATTATGTTGATTTCGCTGTCGTTATTTAGTCCTTAAAAACTCACTAATCCCACCCATGATTATTACATTTTAAATAAGACCTACAATTATTTTTTTCAGGATAACTCAATATAAAAAAACCGACACTTCAATTTATTAGCGATAATCTTCGATAGGGGCACATTACTATTTAAGAATTGTAAAAAACTGGTATCCCACGAAATGTCACTTTAGTCTCTGAGATTAAAAAACAGACTATACATGGTTGTCATTATCACAGGTCCACAGTTCATACCATAGATATATAATTCCATAGATTGGCAATGTCAGTAGAAAAACAAAGAGCTAGTAAATACATGGAGGGGTACCCAACTTCTTAGAGCATTCTAATAAAAGCTATATAAAATAAGCGAATGCACATTTTCTTGGGATTATGTAGCTTTCCGCCAGCGGCTTTGCCCGCTATCCCACAGGAACCATACATTTTACCGGGATAAAAAGTAGCCTATGTGCTATTCCAGACTATGTTCTATCTCTGCCAAATTTCATCCAGATCCGTTCAGTAGTTTTTGCGTGAAAGAGTAACAAACATCCATCCATCCTCACAAACTTTCACATTTATAATATTATAGTAGGAAGGATAGGATAAGATACATGCATATTATAACATAGAATGCCGGGGCGGGTCGCTAGTAAATGATTTATAATAACTGTTTATTTCTGTACTTAGACGGAAGTTTTTACATTACGACACTCGCTAGAATACAAGTCAGTACCTATTAGATGTAGAGAAAGTCAGTATGCAAAAAAATTGTAACCATGATTGAATTCATATACCTATGACAGATTTGCAATTTTGAACTATAAGCTTTTGTATAGTTTGGCTCCATTTCGTGAAAATTGTCAGAGAGTAAACCTCAGTACAAACTTGCAAACTAACTGTTATAAAACCCACGACGTTATATTTTGTGTGGGTTGACGTCACATGATGCTGAAACATGGCAGCCCGCGTTTCGATTCTTGTAATCTACTGATAATAAACATGAACACAAAAGATTTATGCTACATGTACCTACATAAAAATAATACTATTTGTCCAAAATTATACTACTTTTGACGTTTCAAGTTTTTTTATCGTAGGTATTTTTAATATTTATTCTCATATTTCTCAGTCTACAGTACTTAGTAATCCTGATTAGGTATTGCCGTACATACAGAAATTCCATCCAACTTAAAAAAAAGGAGGAGGTTCTCAATTCGACTGTATGTTTGTTACCTCAGAACTTTCGACTGGGTGAACCGATTTCGATGATTCTTTTTTATTCGAAAGCTAGTGCTTTCAGATTGGTCCCATATAAATTTTATAGAAATCCGGTGAGCGGATTTAAAAAAAACGGCAAAAGTTTAAAAAAATTTGTACATAGATGATATTTTGGTTTTCTCAGAAACCTTGCCGGTTTCAGGTTTGTGCCGGGCAGTGCGTTTAGTTGGCCTTCCCATATAATATAATAGGTTCAAAACAAAATACATATATATTCCACTAAAACTCTCAAAAAAAATATTTTTAAACAAAAAACAAACTGCCTCCAAAAACACCTAGGAACTAAAAAGCAAAAAATAACATGAACATAATATTTACATTATGATTTCTAACTAATTTGGAGGCGGTGCCAAATTATTAATTTAATTTAAATATGACTTTCGTTGATGTGTGTCTGGCACCGACTGTTTGTTTTTTGTTTAACAATAAATAGGGTAAATATTAATAAGTAAAAGGGTAAGTGAGCCCTTTTACTTATTAATATTTACCCTATTATACAAGTCGGTCGACCTCAAAATTATGGTATTTTCGCGTAGTATAGTGGCATAACGATAATACATACTACACACTATCAAATAATGGTATACAATTGACATACGGAAGCCTTACTTTACGCTAAGCATCGTCTCTGAATGTTATCGTTAGGCCAATATTCAGCGCGTTTAGGCTAATATGAAGCGTAAGTTTATGCTTAGCATCGTCTCTGAATATTAGAATTAGTCTAAGTTAAATACAGTTCTCGCCAAACTTATTGTCCGGGTTGAAGTTGGCACGAGCTTACTTTAACCCCGGCCTTAAAAAATATATTTTTACGGTCGGTTTTAGATTTTTACGGCCGGGTTAAAGTTAGCTCGTGCCAACTTCAACTCCGACAATAGTTTTGTTTTCGACAATAGGTTTTAAGTTTGGCGGGAACTGTAGCTGTCATATACTGCGCCTATGATTGACAGTGACAGTTAATCCTTCGCTGCTCGTTCGGAAACACCACAGCGTACGTGCGTGTTTGTTATGGTGGCTCCACACATGGCTATTTGTATTTGTGATTGCATGTTTGTCTATTTGCCAAAATTTTCGACATACCGGCAAATAGGTGATACAACCGTCTACACATGGAAAACTAGATACCTCATAACAGTTTCCTTGTCCCAGTTCATTTTTTGTACCAACTATGTACCTAAATAATCACGTTTTTTCGGAGATTTAAGGAGGTTCGTCCGTACTGGACTACTGGTTGACCGTTCACGATCTTGTGTGCCGAGTGCTGTGCAGTGTTGCCAACAGTTTTACTTGCTTTCCACCAGATTCGACTTCTGAAACCACCCGAAAACCACTAACAAAAATCGGATGTACTTTAAAAACCGCTAAAATTTCCACTAAACAAACTTTTACAATAAAAAAAGGAAAGTAATTAGGTTTCTTTATTATTAATTTAGTAATCAACATATTTTATTTCATAATAACATTTATAAATCAACTTACAAATCAACAAGTTAAAAGAGGATACGCTATGCTAGCCCGCGAAATTCAAATTTTCTTGCGTTTTTTCAATTTGCAGGTTTTGCACCGTTCCTGTTTCGCACAACAGACAAATCCGCACGAAATTTAAGTTAGAAAGATAATTTTTATGGTTAAAATTATGTAAATACGCTTTTTTTATTCGCATGTCAATTTTCGATCGAGATACAACCTGGCACTGACCTGCAAATTGCAAAAAACCCAAGAAAATTTGAACTTCGCGGGAAAAATTAAAAATATTTGAATATAAGAATATTTGGGCCAAGAATCTCGAAACATTTGCGTATATTATGGTTTCGGCATAATTATTACGCTTGCACAAATTCGCGAGAATAATACGACACATTGACCAGTCTGAGACCGAGTTCACTCAGTTTTGTAATTTAAATCTATATCTATACTAATATTATAAAGAGGAAAGATTTGATTGTTTGTTTGTATTGAATAGGCTCCGAAACTACTGCACCGATTAAAAAAAATCTTTCAGTGTTAGATAGCCCATTTATCAGGGAGGGCTGTAGGCTATAAACTATCACACCACTACTAAAAAGAGCGGAGTAGCAATGAAAAATGTTGCAAAAACGGGGGAAAAAGGTATCCCACGCGGACGAAGCCGCTGGCGGAAAGCTAGTCATATATAAGCTATAACTACTGCTTTAAATTATTCTACGGGGCAACCCTGCGTATATTGCATTAAGCGGGATGTGGCGGGATGAATCGTTTGACGGGTCAGTGTTGGCTAAACAGTAAAGTAAATAGTACTCCTGAAAATGAAATGAAGTAGTAATAATATATTTCGTAACGTGTTAGTGGCTTAGTTGTGGAGTGATATCATATTCAGTAATTGAAACTGAATTCTACTAAACTACTAGAAAAATCCACCAGCCACTAAAAGCAATATTTCGCCACTAAACGGGGGTCAAAACCACCAGTTTTAGTGGAAAATCCACTAAGTTGGCAACACTGGTGCTGTGCCGACCATGTGTGGCCAGTATATTTGTTTGTTTGCCTATTTGTCTCCTTTGATTTGCCTTGAAAAACCGACAGATGTTCGGTAAGCCGTATTTGTTATTGGCTGTATTTGCCAAATAGGCAAATAAAGCAATAAATTTGGCAAATACACTCTACACACATGGAAGTCTTTGTCAAATACAGCCATAAATACAGCAAATACGCGAATACAAATAGCCATGTGTGGAGCCACCATTTACATAAAAACAGTGTTTGCAAAACTTTGCAAGTTTGCAGTAAATAACAACAACACAACAAATAATAGTCCAAAAACAAACTAGCTAGGGTAAGATACCCAATTATTGACACTTTAAGGGCTGTCGTATCAAAATGGTTTGATATCTGACATTTTACGGTACTGCCCGTTGGATATCAGTTTCAAAATAATAGAGCAATTAATGTAGTTTCTTGCCAATAAACAAAATTTTTATATAAATGATATTTGGTGTAATTTTTTCAAGTTTTATTGATTTAGTATGATTTACCCAAAAATTGACACATTTTTCCCTATTATCGTCAGGTGTTGTGCCAATTTATTGACACCTTTTTATTATAGCAATTTTCTTAGTACCTATTAAATTATTAAATGAAACAAAAAACCCAACTGCGTAAAAAGTACTAACTAAAAATCTAAAAACAAGCTCTGTGATGTTGGAAAATGTATTGCAGGCGGAACAAGCAAAGAAACAATTTTGTTTATGAACGAGCAGCTTGTCCCGCCTACAATACATTTTCCAACATCACAGAGCTTGTTTTTAATAGATTTTTAGTTAGTACTTTTTACGCAGTTGGGTTTTTTGTTTCATTTAATAATTTATTTTATTTCCTACTTTTTAATTTATGAATCATCATAGAATCACTAGATAGATCCTAAATGATAATTTAAAATGAAAATTGATACAACTAAAGGTCATTTTGAAAATTAGTTCGCACATTAAAGCGTATGAAAGACGTCATTTAGATTTTTTTTAAATTCATGTGTCCTGTGGGAATCAAACCCACAACCTCGTGATCAGCAGTCCGATACTCGAACCACTAGACCAAAGACGTCGTCAAAATACTCTGATTAGTAGTAGTAGAATGTCTTCATTTTATTCCAATTATTGACATAGCCTTGCCCAATTACCAACACTGATGTTTATAAGTAGTTATATTAATTTGACATAGTCCTGTGTCGATCGGTCATTTTCCGAGATCTCGGTCAATCGTGACCGAAGAGCCTAGTGACCGACAGAAAAGATTCGATCAAAACGTCGGTCATCGGTCACGAGAACCGAAACGTAAATAATAACCTTATGCCTATAAACATAAAGTCGAATTTAGCTCAGCAATTTTAGCGCGATTGAATCATGCTAGTCAATCACAATGCTTCGAGCCTTTCTATGCCGAGAGCTTTTTAATAATTATAAATAAACCTAGTCGAATTTTACTAAAACAAAAATAGTAACAATTGACCTTTTTAATTTGATTCTGTCTAATTCCGGGAGACGAAGCCGAAAGTCGGTCCTGAGTGTTGGTTGGGTACCTATGGTTGTATCAATCGCGGGTCGCACGCCGATCGCCGGTCATTCGGTACTGGTCGGTCGTAAGCACACGCGTATGTGCCGCGGATCGTGGGTCGCGCGTCAATCACGAACGACCCGGGTCTTTTGAGACTGACGACCCGGTCGGTCACGCAGAGAGCGCGATTCGTTCATTTTGATTCGTTCAATCACGATCGACACAGGACTAATTTGACACCCATGTCAGAATTTGGAATAAAGGTGTATTTTGACTTAAATCTAATTAGTTATTTTATACTAAGTCATAAACTAAGTACTGATCATTGAATGAACCTCCTCAAAAACTAATTTAAAAATTCCAATTATTGACATGGATGGCAATAAATTGGAATTACACTATTTTCGAGATACCAAAAATCGACACCTTATAAAAATTCAACGAACACAGTTAATGGAGAAATAACCATTGAAATCTGTTATTTTAACCTTCACTATTAGTTTAACACAACATTCAAAGAAAGGTATTCGATTTTTTTTATATTTTAACATGATTAAAATGAACGCTTCCCTTATCGAAACTCTAAGAAAACCAACTTTCGCTCCCTGACACACCGATTGCACTGTTTGTATCTGCTGTTTTAGCGGCATTTTTGTTCTTTTGACTGATTGGTGTTAACAATGGCATAAAAAAATGAACTACCTAAAATAATTGTAATAAATATCACTCTTGGGTTGCCAAGTTTCCTTATATTCAAAAGGGTGTCAATTAATTGGAGGGGTGTCAGCAATGGGGTTCTTTACCCTACTAATAAAATATATAACATAATTCCGCTGTAGTTAGATAAAAAAAAACTTTTCTGATATGAAATGAGGCTAATTTTGTCGAGTCGATTATTTAGTGTAATCGATTACATAAATCTGACATCAATTATTGATATAATTGAATATCAACTATCAACATCACTTCACTATTGATTACATTACAAATATTACAACTTTACTTACAACGCCATTTTTTTCGTAACATTTCTTAGTTCGATTTCGATAGCGTGTTCGTTTCTTTATTTCTTGGTGATCGTGTATATGTTTCATCAATTCGTTATAATGCATATTAAGATAAGCGCATTCAACGTTATTCTTGAAACTGTAAGTAAAAATATTTATTTTATTTAGGAAATAAATTACTAATGCTCGATGTTCTGACTCGCTCGCTAAAGTCGCTCTTGCTGTTTGTAGTTTATAAGCATATATCTTTGTGTCATTACATTCTGATGAAAAAACATATCATACAATTTATCTTCAATGCCCTCTAATGAATAATAGGTAAAATGGTCATAATACCTCATGTATTTTGCACTGTTCAAATCAAATGGTAAGCAAAGGGCAAAGTAATATTTAGGTATATACCTACCTACAGTTGCAGTTGCAAATAAAATCTATACTTCTCTAACAATATTATAAAGAGAACGTTTGTGAATTCGTGAGGTTGTAGGGGTTGTTAAAATTCATCTGTCTCGGACACATGAGTTCACATGACCCTAGGACATTAGGTACCTAGGTATGTATGTATGATTATGTGCACAACTGTAATAGCATTGACATAATAGTACCTATGCATTATAATTGGTCTGTGCTTCACCTCATGGAGATGGAATATTAGTTATGAAATGCATTTATTAGGTAGGTACATAATTACAAAAATATAGACTGTACTTTCCAGTAAGTAAATTAAAGTAATTAATGAATAAATATTTTTTTAGTATAATATAATATCAAAAATAATTGCAGTAGTAATGTCTGGCACACAGCTCCATAACTGTGTCGCAAATGTCACAATCAGTGTTGCAAATAATTGAAATCTATATCTATAAATCTATACTAATATTATAAAGAGAAAAGGTTTGATTGTTTGAATTGAATAGGCTCCGAAACTACTGGACCAATTTAAAAATGTCTTCCCTAGCAACTAAACTATTCCTGGGTGACACAGGGAACATTTTATAAGAAATACCCAGATCATGCAGGCGAAGCTGCTGGAAGAAAGCTATTCAATAATTGTATCATGTTGTTTCTTGATTTAATTTAAGGTGAGAACAGAACAGAACATAAGTAATTTGACACTACAGTAGTAAGCACTTTGTTTTGTGCTTACTAGTGTAGTGTCAAAGTACTTATGTTCTTCTTGGAGTAAAAAGCAAGTTATGTAAAAAAAGAATTCTGCTCAGGCAATTAATTTTCACATACCTAGTGATATTATTAAACAACAAATTGTGAATGATGTTGTCGGGCAATCATTTGACCTAGCTGCCAGAGGCAAAGGCCTGTGGCCTGACATAGGAATATTATTATGCCATGTGTAAACCAATGTCTAACAACCTTTTGTATTCCTTGTTTCAGATGGCTTCAGCTTTACTTGAAAGGGTGTCTTGAGGAATATTTTAGTTAATTTATTTAGTGTAATAACTTCTTGATATAGGTACTGTTTTTACTTTTTTTAATATTTTTGCTTTTTTGATTAATAATGTTATCACAAAACATTGTCAACTAAAACAATCTTATCATTTCTGCTCAAGATAAAGTATCATTCAGGTTTTGTGTAATATCAAGACAGTTGTCCAGTTATTCTTGATTTATTGTAAAACTTATATGAAAGATCTTCATTATTTCACAAGATAATAAAATGGCTTCAAGTGACCCTGAACTTAAAGATGGATTTAATCTTCCTGCTTGGATGAAAAGCAAACCTGCAAAGTGAGTATGATTACAACCTATTAATATTTTATAATATTATTTGACTACTTTTTCTCCTACTAATTTCTCCAGTTACTGCAACAACCACGGCTGTAAGATGGGGATGGTAAGGTTTTAGGCACTTTAAAAACAAATTGAGTATGTATGTCTAAAGAGATTTCCCATTTACAAAGCATAAAGCTAATAAAAAAAACAATATATAAAGCAACTGACAATATTTACTTCCATCTGCATTTGTCTCTTCAAAATAATTGTTTATGAAGGTGATGGCCTTATCATTTGACAAAAATATCTGTCCTACAATGCAATGTTTAAATTAGGGAACATAACCCTCCTTCGGCAGTCGGGTAAAAATGTATGGTATGGCCTGCTATACATGGTATAGCGGGCTGTTTTCCACAACTCCACGTCAATGCGCGTATTTTGCGTATGGGTGGGGATGTTTAATATTTATTTACTCAAACCACCCTAACTCCTCAAGAAACGCCAGCACACTCCTGATGTTGCTGACGATCTCTCGGAGGGTACCTTTGTTTCCGAAGTACTTGTCCTGTATGTGGCGACCTCAGTACAGTGCAAAAGCACGTGAGTCACTGTTTCGTCCTCTCCCAGGCAAGCTCTGCATGCGGGGCTGTTAGTGACACCTAAAACATGCAGATGTTTATTGGAGAACCCATGACCTGTGAGGGCTGCGGTGATTGTCCTCAGTTGTTGCTTAGACAATCGCAGTAATTGCCTAGTGACACGAGAGTTAATTGTGGGAAGTGCTTCCTTAGCCTGCCTGCATTTCTCATGATTTGTTCAGTAGCTGTTGTGTAGATTTCTGGTACGTTGTCTTGCCAAAGTGCGTAGCTGACCGTAGGGTAGCAGACTAGCAGTACTATGGGTTCGGGGCCCACAGCATCCATGTCCGAAGCCTTCCTGGCGAGCTCATCCGCTGCGTCGTTACCCCGGGACCCGGGAGCCGCTGTGCCCTTTGATCCATTGAATAGTAATGTTGTTTTGTGCACCTACCTGATTTAGTCTTTGGTGGCATTCGTATATTAGGCCAGAGTTTATTGTGGCTGTTCAGTGCTAGCAGGACAGCCATGCTGTCCGAGAGTATTCTAATTAAGTAGTCTTTTACCTCTCGAGCCGCGACCGCCACTGCTGCTGATAATTAATTATAATACCCATACAGTCGGCCTGCGTGTTGTAGTCTCTTAGCGGAATAGACATCCGCATGTTGAGGTCCTCAGAGAAGACCCCACATCCGGTACCCATGCTGGTTTTGGATCCATCTGTGAAGATGTTTCGCTCTGTGGGGTTTGAGCCAATTGCTAAGAACTGGAATTTAATTAAGATTAATGTACTCCTCCATAGAAGTGTAAAAACATCTTTTTTGTAGACATAAGTGTAGTATGTACGGAGATATTAGCTAAGGTAAGGGGCCGAGCCAGCAAAATTTCAATCTATACATATAAAATGCTTTGTCCTGAATGACTGATTGACTGACTGACTCACTGACGGATCAATGCACAGCCTGAACTGCTGATCGTAGAGACCTGAAACTTGGAGGGTGTATTCTTTGTATGACGTAGGCATCCGAAAAGAAAGGATTTTTCGAAATTCTATCCTTAAGGGGGTGAAAAAGGGGGGCAAAGTTTGTATGGGACAACGTGATTCCTTGGTCCAATCTACTTCAAATTTCGCATAAACTTTCTAAAACACTAACGTTGTGAAATAGGGGTAAAAAGTTATTTTGCTCCGAAGTTGATATCAATACTCCTTAGTTTTTTATTTAAATTAAATAAAAATAAAATTTTTGACACATGATATGTCAATTTCTCAGCAGAATGTCAAGTAGTGAAGGCTCTTTATTCATTCCAGTATAATAATAGGTAGTGATATTTTTTTATGAGTGCTCCTGGTGTAACAGGCAAGACTTTTATTGAGTTTAACACCGGCCAAAGTCAGAAGCAATCGTGATATCGCCTTAGCGGTCGCATCGTCCGGAATTGCTGCCACGCTGTAGGAAAGAGGTAAAACTGCACTGGTAAATGCGTTCAAAGTTCTTCTCGATTTGATACAAACCGAAACCCCACTCTGCAATATACCCAAACAAAGTACTACGGCCAAAGTTTGGGAAGCAGACGATTTTCGACAGACTACCAGTAGATCTCAGAAGTAAAACCGCGTGAAGCGGTCTCATTTGAGGACAGTTCTCAGACCCGTTCCTTAAAATAGGAAATGGTGGAACACATTACAATTGAGATTTGGCGCCCCAATTATATTGCTGCGGAATATAAATCCACCAAAATTATGATTTCAAGTGAAAACATGCATCGCAATGTAATCGAGTCCACTATACTGACCAGTTGTTCTCGAGGAGAGTCTGTATTTATTCCTAGGATTCAACCAACACCATCAAATTACCCCTTTGAATTCAAGAGAGAGCAGTTTCCCATCAAAATCTGCTTTACAATGACCATAAACAAAGCTGAAGGTCAAACTCTTGGTAGCGGGAGTAGATTTGAGGGAAAGCTGCTTCTCCCGCGGGCAGAGTATGTGGCATGCTCCAGAGTAAGCGCACAGAGTAGCCTGTTGATTCTAGCATCCGAAGAAAAAAAAAAATAGGCCAGCCTGATGGATATCTAGATCTGGTAAGGTAGGTATGTGATCAAGCAATTAATTTTTTTGCCTTAACTTAAAAAACAAAACGCCTTTAAACAAATTTAATTGAAATAGGTATAAATGATCTTCGTTGTTTGTTTGGCACCGACTCCAATACCAATTATTTTTTGTTTTTTAGTTCCTGGGTGCTTTTCAAGGCGGTTTGTATTTTTATTCTTCTTAAATGTGAACATTTTGACAAATTCAAATAAAATCGTGCACTGTTGAAAGCATAATTTGAGTAATATAAGAACTAAAATAGAATGCATTAAACAACGTTCTTGGCAAGTGTAAAATACTTTGTTTGAGTGATTAAAATAATGTTCTAATACTTCAGAAATAAGGTATATTTCTTGAGTTATTTGAACGCTGTTTAGGTACATACGTCGTTACGGACATGCGGTCATAATTATTTATAATATTTATGTTTAGGGCAATTCGCTTGGTGTTGAGTATGAAAAATGTGTGTGACTGTTATGTTGGTACACTTAATTACATTGTTGTTGCATATTATTACCACAAGAATAAATAACCCAAGCAGAATGAAAGCTTCATATTCTAACGCCGCGCGCCAGCTACTACTACAAGCACAGTATGATTGTTCGTGAAGTGTCAGCGTCCTGCGCCATACAGGGCACAGTATACATAGAGGGAACAGTAGCGAAACTAGGCCTAGTTGAAGAAATAAACACCTACGCTACATTGAAGCAATACGGTTGTAACTCTTAATGTTTTTGATAATGGTTTTTTTATTGAAACTTCTTTGTTCTGTAGTGATCAATCAATCGAATTGAAATAACTAGCTCACAAATACAATATAAATAGGTAAGCTCATGGCGTCGGTTAATCTCAGCATAAGACGATAGTATTAAAGAGGGAAAACAGTTTAATATTAACACACAACTTGCAGAACTATAATAATTTAAATATAGATCTTTAACTTTGTGATTATATGGCGTAACCTTTACAAGTTTTTCCCGTTAAATAGATCATGTCCCATGATTGATTGCAGCCGCCATCTTGGATTTACAATTTTACTGCACAATCGGCATCAACACCCTCGCGAACCATGAAAATGATACCCATGACGAAAAAGTTGATACCTAATTTATAGCAGCCGCCATCTTGGATTTACGTTTTGACAGCACTATCGGCTTTTAATACCCTAAGAACCACCTCCATTCTGGATTTACTAATAAGTTTACGAATTTATTATGATCTTGATCGATCAAGGACGTATAATTCCTTAACCATTATAATCTGCGCTGAACTGGTTGGCCGCGCATTAGGTATGTGAGCGGCGGGACGGAGGGACGGGTGTTTGTTTTCGTTCACAGTAACCCGCCGCCTCACCCCCGTCCCTATACTTATAACAATAAATAATTCTTACTCTTCTCACTTACCTTTCAAAATCAGCAGGAAGTTTAAAATATGACATTTCGTCACCACTCGTGTCGCTGTCGTTGCCGCCGCCACAAAATGACGGATTACATATTTTATCACAATTCCCTCAATATTGGTATCAAATGAAAGGGTTTGACTATAATAATATTATACACTAGCTTCCCGCCAGCGGCTTCGCCCGCGTGGTCTTATAATTTTTTCCCCGTTTTTGCTACATTTTTCATTACTACTCCGCTCCTATTAGTCGTAGCGTGATGATATATAGCCTATGTTACTCGGGGATAATGTAGCTTTCCAAAGGTGAAAGAATTTTTGAAATCGGTCCAGTAGTTTCGGAGCCTATTCATTACAAACAAACAAACAAACAAACAAATCTTTCCTCTTTATAATATTAGTATAGACTATGATAAATTTTAAATTCAAGATGGACGCCATCACGAAATGGCAATGGCAAATGCATCAAATTTTCTAATCAGCCCATTGATCACAAGCAACAGTTTTATTATATCTTAGTGTTTGAATAAGTATAGCAGCGTAGCATAACATGTTATTATTAGAAATGTTCTTTTAACTATAAATTACTAGCTTTCCGCCAGCAGCTTCGCCCGTGTGGCCATTTAAATTTTAGCCAATAAAATGAATGAATAAAATGAACAAATTATATACTAAAACCTTCCTCGAGAACCATTCTATGCATTGGTAAAAACAGCACGAAAATCGGTGCAGTTGTTTTTGAGTTGATTGCGAACAGACAGATAGATGCGGCGGATTACTTGGTTTTATAATATGTAGTGATGTCATTGGCGTTGATAACATAGGGTTAAGCACAGGAGTGTTTCTCTTTTCAACATCGAACATGTTCCACGGTCAATTCCACGAGCCAGTTACAATGGCTGTAAGTTTATAAACAGTTTATAAAACACGAGTAGGTATGAATATAATTATGAGAAAAGTCGTTTAAATTAACTAATTTTATTTCATTGTTTTATCCTGTTACACGGGCACCGTAACAAGTCTAATGAATTAACCTTTTAAGGCCTTAACAACAGTGAAATGCCCAAATTCTTGGGTATTCAATTAAGATTGTTTCAATAACTGTTCATTTAATCTGTACACAAAAAATATATGTGATAGATAAGGATTCGATAAATTTTTTCACTTGAAAAAAATTGTAATTCCGCCAACCACTTTTTGGAAAAAAAATCACCAAAGACTACCTATTTTTGTCAGAATTTTCAAATTGTTTGCTAAACGGCTGAAGCTACTTACTTCGCTTTTTCATACAAAAATAGGTCTTCAAAATATCAATGTTTTCACTTGAAAGTATTATTTTTATTTTTTACTAGTCAAAATATTCATTTTCCTCGAAATTGAGTCTATCCATGCGAGCGTTCCCTGCTCCTTCACCCGCGCAGTCCGTCTCCGGACGTTGTCGAGGGTGGACCGCGCGTCGGTGTTTGAGCGACTATTTTAAAATACATTTTAAGTTTTGAAGGCTTTATACTTATTGATAAATATTTATATTAACAGAAATGCTTAGTTTAGTTAATATTTATATATTGCTGGCTGTAAATATTTTTTTCTAAACAAATTCATTTTTTAAGTGCATAAAGAGTAAGATTGCAGAGTGGTAGATCTGATATGTATTGCTCCGCACTTTAGGCATAAAAATATTACTACGCCACTCGCCTTGTTGGCGACTGGCTGGCAACAGTTCTGTTTTTGATAGTTTTTATTTTTGATATTTGATTGTATTGTTTTTTGTGCTGTCAGTCCGTTATTGTGAAATAAAATACTTCCAGTGCTACTAAATTTCTCTTAAATTACCACCATAGTTTGATTTTCTTCATCAGTCCACTTCTCTCACGAACACGCCTTATTCTTTTTTAAAAGTAATTTTTTATATCTTTTTGTATTTTTTAAGCATTTTCCATGCTAAGATTACAAGTTATTTTTAATGAAGGAAAAAATCGGCTGGCGTTCAGGATTCGAACCTGCGTCTTCTGGTTCGGTACACCAGACGCTTTAACCGCTAAGCTATCGCGAGCCCCGCTCGCCTGTCAAAGTAATTTTATAGTTACTTACCGCAGGTACTTATCGTAAATGTTTATCGAGTTTTGATTTATTTAGGTATGGTTATTCAAAAAACCACATAGGCATTAATTGTAAAGGTAAATAAGGGTATCAAATCCTAATGTTCCTTAGGGAAATGGGATTACAAAAATTGCATTATTTCTTTAATCCAATACGGCGGACATATTTTTGAAATTTTGAATTATGATATAGGTATCAAATTCAAGGTTCTTTAGGGAGCTGATTATGAAAATAAGCTTTATTCTAAAATTTAAGATGGCGGATATTGTTTTTTTATTTTTTATGATATTTTAAGATTCTTCAGGGCGCTGATGATTATGATTATAATATAATATTGATATCAAATTCGTGGTTTCTTGGGATGCTGATTACGAAAATGGCATAAGTTTTTGAATATAAAATGGCGGACATTATTTTTTAATTTAGTATGATATGGATATTAAAGATGAATGTATATACTAGAATAGATTAAAGGACTAGGTATTTAACGAGATCATGTAGTACCTATTCCATCTTTTAAAATACTCGATCCTCCTAGACTCACTGTGACTATGGGTACGCGGCATCCGAGGCCCGCTCGAATTGAGCAACGCGGCGCGGCGAAGCGCGGTACAGTCATTTAAATTTGAACCATATTTCTATGCACATAAAAGTAACGCGACGCGGTACTTGTGTCGTGCAAGAATATACTGTCTTTTTTAATTACACTAATAGTATTTTCGCCGTAAGATGATATGCCTGACAGTTGTCATTTTAAAACCCCTGACGCAAAAACGACGGGGTGTTGTGTGTGTGTGTGTGTGTGTGTGTATGTGTGTCTGTCTGTGGCATCGTAGCTCCCGAATTTTGAATTAGTAGTAGGTTTTTTTATTTGAAAGGTGAATTAGTCGGGAGTTTTCTTAGCTATGTTTGATGAAAATTGGTCCAAGATGGCCGCCGCCACAAAATAGCGAATTAGATATTTTTTCACAACTCCCTCATTATGGGTATCAAATGAAAGGGCTTAACTAGTAGAATATAATGTACTATAGAACATTTCAAATCCAAGATGGCCGCCACCACAAAATGGCAAATTATATTTCGTGTCGGTGGTTTTCAAATTTTTTATCCTTGCCGCGCATACTACTTTAAACTAATCTATACTAATAATATTATAAGATTTGATTGTTTGTTTGTTTGTATTGAATAGGCTTCGAAACTACTAGACCGATTTGAAAAAAAAATCTTTCAGTGTTAGATAGCCCATTTATCGGGGAAGGCTATAGGCTATATAATTATCATCACGTTATGACTAATAGGAGCGGAGTAGTAATGAAAAATGATACAAAAACGGGGAAAAAATTACAAGACCACGCGGGCTAGCTAGGCTAGTAATAAATAAACTGGTGTAGTGTCCTACCTACAGTTTAATTATTTAAAGTACCGTTTTTATATTATGCCCGATAATCGTCCTTTTTAATTGTTATTAGTTTATATATCAATAAATAATGATATTATTTAATATGTAATTAAATTAATATAATAATAATGTTATAATATAATAAATAACAAAATGTTTTAATAATTTTGTGTGAACAGCTAAATTTATTTTGTATAAAATAAATATGACATTGGTAAATGAACACACAATAGCTTTTATATAATATAATAATTTGCAGATATCAATAATTGTCTGTTACGCACAAACAGATTTTTGTATTAGTAGTTAGCTCATCACTAATGAGGCGCGTGACAAAACGTCCGGCCGGCCGCAGTGGCGGTACATCGAAATACAACGGCGCGGTGCCAGCGCCGGTACCCACATTGTAGGATACTGAGCTACATGGTGGCGTTCGGCGAGTTGAGTTAGTCTGTTTAGTCTGCTGTACCCCGCCGCTTACAGCGTGTTTATTGTTATAATTCTCGGATGCGACTTGTATACTTATAAACCGTACCTAACCAGTATTTTGTATGCATATTCGGCTGTGTAATTGTGCGCTAAGACTTAGTGTAAAACATACGTAATACTTATGTGTTAATAAACTTTGAAAGTGAGTGGCTGAAACTTTTATTTGGTTCTCTGAACTACACATCATCTACACACTCACTTCACTGGCAAAAAAATAAAAAACATATTATTAAATTAAACATAAAAGCCGACTGCGTTAAACTAATGCTAAAACGGTACTAACTAAAAATCTAAAAGCAAGCTCTATATAGGTAATATCGGAAATGAAGTACTTCACGTTACGTCATGTCACCAATAAGAAAACATACTTATCTTACACACAATAATTGAAAGTATCGATTTAGTCACTTAATACCGTGCACATGACGTGACTCTCAGTGATGCTTAAACATAATAGGCAGTATTCCAAATAATACCACTTATTCTCTCTGCGACTCTAATCTTTGAACTCTTTGAACTATTCAAATCCGTGTGTAAGCAGTACGGAGCGTCTCGAGCGAGATGGCGAATTTTTCAAATTAGCTCCATTTCCTCAAGGTCATTCACGTGGGTTAAGGCCTTAACCGCCCGACTTTACATCAATTGGCAAAAACAATGGATATAATACTTATATCCATTGTTTAGTTTACTTTTTTTTTTGTAAATAAATACTTATAATACATAGGAAACACCCAGACAAACAAACATTTATATTCAACACATAAATATTTGTGTCCTGTGGGAATCGAACCCACGACCTCGTGATCTGCAGTCCGGTACTCAAACCACTACACCACAGACGTCGTCAAAGATATTTGGCATTTATTAATACCAAATACAATAAGAAATAACTAGTGCATAATATTATGGCACGTACAAGACATACAGTTTGTATCTTCAACTAATAATATATATTGTACCAAAGCACCAATTTTTTGGTAGGTACTATGTGTAGGCACGTATCTATTGTATAGCTAGGTATTGCTTTGTTTTGGCCGGATATTGGCTAGCGTTTCTGTCGTATCTTTCCGACGTCTATTTTAAACTTAATCTATCTACGTTCTAAATACCAGAAATTACACTCTAGTTTTCATAAAAATATAGATCTCGCCAAACTTATTGTCCGGCTTGAAGTAGGCACGAGCTAACTTCAAAACGGGCCGTAAAAATCGGAGACAGAAAAATATTGGACTGGACTTCAAAATAGAAATAAAAAACGAAAACTCAAGCCGTGAACCGATTTGGATGATTCTTTTTTATTCGAAAGCTGGTGCTTCCAGATTGGTCCCATATAAATTTTATCGAAATCTGGTGAGCGGTTTTAAAAAAATCTACGAAAAATTAAATTGTATACGTAGATGATACTTTGGTTTTCTACGAAACCTCGCTGTCTATGTAATGGGGCAGTGCTTTTAGATGGCCACAACAAAAGAAGAAGTACACAACAAAATACATCTATATATTTTCTTCTAAAACAAACAGCTTCCAAAAAACGTCAAATTTTCTAATAACATTATTTTGTTTGCACTACCCGTGCGAAGCCGGGCCGGGCCGCTAGTTGTGTATATTTTTGTGGAAGGAGTGCGCTAATGCATCGCTATCATTGCTCCGCTTTATCAAGTCGTCACATCGGCTTGTTATTGTTATAATACACTTGTTTACTAAGTGACGTATTCACTATGTACTCTAATCGTGAACCCTCGTGCCTATCTCTAAGATGTATAAAAAGGAAAACTTGAGTGTAAACCTTTCAGTAATTTTGCATCGAGCGTTAATACTGAAATCTTTTATTATATAGTTTTTTTTCTGTTACGTATATCGTTCTCACTCATCCACGAACTAGCAATTTAAAATATTTAATATAAGTAAATATTATCTAATTAAAACAATGTTTAAAAAAAGGAATGTTATTGTGACTCAGTTCAACAACTTGTTATCGTGAGTGCTTACTTGTATTACCTTCAGCTTGTCTGATCGTTTTCTTTATTATATTTTTCTAAATAAATGTCCACGATGGCTGAATGTAATGAGTTTCATGTAGATTTTCAATTTAATGAAAATTAGTATTACAATTAAAGCAGCCTGGAGATTCGAAGCTTCCGGCCTTCACTGCTACTTAAGTACATAGAGTATTTGCTAGAAAGAAGAAGAGGTGCTTTAAAGTTCTCAGAAATAGTATTTTTGTGTTTTGTATGGGGGCCACAGGTGAACCCCGAAAATACCATGGTGTTTTAAAGCAATTTGCAGAGGAATACTTAAGCTTATTGCGAATTATTTCTGTTGTTTAGAATATCTATAAATATGCAAAAATTTTGTAAATGAGCAATTTTAAATCTAAATAGTAATGTATCCGTTAAGACTCAGAAGTAATTTCACACCAAAAAAGCGTAATAGACTGTCTAACAAACCGTATTGTTTAGCCTTAATTACTTAGGGGCGCCAACTAGGTGTCCGTATTTCTTTTTTAATTTATGTTCATTTTACCTATTTGCAGGGAGTTCGAACCATTCGCGGGATCGCCACCTGCTCCGGAGGATTCGTTTTTTTACATCCGATACCCTAAAACTGAAGTATTATTTGGGAAGCCGAGATTCGACCAAGATGGACCAAAAGTGATCACTGACCAGTCCAACGAAGTCAAAGCCACCTCTGCATATAATATAGTCAAGGAGAAAGATTGGTCCAAACACACGAAACCTTGCCAAGACGTACTTCACGGGATTGCGCCAATCAACACATCTGGTAAGAACTAAATATTTCAAAAGGTTATCAAATGACATTGACATTGCCTGTTATTACACATTGACTACATTTTATAAATGAAATCGAGCATTTTTTAAGTAACGTGTAGGTATTATTTATAATCGCTCCTGTAATGAATGACTAAACGTCTAAAAAAAATTGTGTATTTATTCGCAAACGTGCCCAATGTGACATTCTTACAACTATTTATCCAAAATTTTATAACAATGTTTATACAAATAACTCCACTCTGTAATTGCAAGTACGTTGTCAGCTACCCAAGTTGACCTCTTTTCGACCTTATTCTTTTAATTTAAAAAGGGTGAAGAGTGGTCAACCAACCACTAAGATGTCGATTGCGTGTATGTAATACATGACGCTATACGCATAAACAAAAGTAACGGTTGTATTATTGCATAATATGCAATGTGTAGTTTTGATTGCGTTTGTGTATTTGCAGTTAACTCGGCAACTTCTAAGCCAAAGCCAGCAGGGACTGACGACGGCTTTAAAGGCGAGGGCGCGGCTTGCGGCACTTCAATTGTCAAGGTTAGTAATTTAACGAATAGATGAGTGACGGATAAGTCATATAATAATAATAATATGTTTAGGATGATTATATTTTTACGTGACCATGAACATATACCTACTTTTAATCAGGTAACGCTTACGTGCAATATACTTCATAATATTTATTTTGATGTTGGCAACTGGGAATTCCGAGTCTGTTAAGCCTGTTATCTTTTATTGCCTCATGATCAGGTACTTCGTTCCTTACATATTATGTTGTAGGTACCTATCGCTAATTTACCATAATATTTAAATTACTAAAGAACTCGCAATAATGTTGTTAATAAATATTTATCGCTCCACCATGTCATTGATAAGTTGAGAGTACCTAATCTGGTACAGAGGGGTCCGTGTAACTCGGCGTATCGCACGAGTAGTTCGATAATTATTATTTGTTCCAGCGATTGGGCGGGCATGAGTATGTTTTGAATTAGCTCTTATCTGTGGAACCTACTTGTTTTTTCGGTCTAGAAATATACGCAGTGGTTTCATTATTTTATTATGTGATCACCCGTTATTTAAACCTATCATGCATTCGTTTTATATATATTGTTTAAATAGTTATAACTCGATACAGAAATCAAGTTAAAAAGTTCGCCGACTGTTTATATTTAATCGTAAATTTTTGTTTGTAGAAATCATGTCATGATCAGTCAATATTCGTCAATTCGCCATACAATGCTATGGGTATACCTATTAACTTTATTGTCTAAAATAATATTAAGTTTTGTATCCCAGATGAGTGAGGGAAATGTTAATAGAAGTCTTCGTACTTTATAGGTGGCACATCAGATTATATCATCAAAGTCGTCTCGGGGCTTCACTGTAGCGTCGCCCGAGGAGGAGCACGCCGTGGCTCCAGACATGCAGCAGTACAACCTGATGCACCGGCGCGGCAGCAAGAGCCTGCCCGCCACCCCGGCGCACTCGCCGCCCGGCAGCCCGTCCGCCCGCAGGCGGCTACAAGGCAACCGGTATGATTGCCTCATCATGATTATTATCTATACTAATATTATAAAACTGAAGAGTTTGTTTGTTTGTTTAGTTGGACGCGCTAATCTCAGGTTCTACTGGTCTGAATTGAAAAATTATTTCAGTGTTAGATAGCCCGTTTATCGAGAAAGGTTATAGACTATATATATATATATACATATCATCAATATACGTATCATCACGCTACGACCAATAGGAGCGGAGTACCAATTAAAAATGTTGCAAAAACGCGGAAAAAATTCAACTTTGACGGGAAAGAAGTCGCGGGCAAAGGCTAGTGTTTGATGTAAAGGTAATGAATTATTGTTTTTGCGCAGTAAACCTGCAAGGATACCATTCACCTAGAGTATGACTCAGTGACACACCTATGGGTCACATGATACCTGATATCCTGCTCCTGTCCTGTCTGATTAGTTACTTTCGTTTCAGGGTGTTTAACATTAGCTTGGTACAAACTCGATACAAGTCCAATCCTAGGTCGTGTTGATTCACTATGTAAGCGATTTTACTTGCCACTTAAGGTGTGGCATAACATTCAAGTATTATATACAGTCTTAAACAATTATTTTGTTTCGAGGTGCCAATTTCAAGGCACGATCGTACCTAGTCTTTTAAACACACACAATGTTATTGTGTTCTTGGTAATCTAAATAGGAATAATGTTAAGATTACCCATGTTAAAATAATATGTATTTTTAATTGTGTCTAACGAAATAATATGTAGCCATAGTTGTTGAACTACTTGTGACTATAAAATCATTATTAATCTTACAACATAATATAGTCAAGTTCTTCAAACGATGCTCTGTGATATCGCATCAGTAGCGTAAACAATTCACACTGTACGTCATTGATTGAATGGAGCATTGCAAATGGCATTTCCATACAATCTTATTCATTGTTTTCAAGATCTGTCCTTACCTACTGCTGCAATTTATAATGATGGGCAAAGTGGCTGGAAAAAGATCAGTAGGCCGAAGGAGAAAGTCGTGGCTACGTAATATTCGCGAGTGGACCGGCATCAACAGTGCCGCTGTACTGTTCCGTCTCGCGAAGGACAGACTGGAGTTTTCCAAAATGACAGACAACCTCCAGTAATTGGAGAGGCACTTCGAAGAAGAAGAAGAAGGGGGCCCTGGGATCTTGGACTATAGAAGCAGTTCTAAACTTCTCATTTAACGCACTAGACTACACGCATTTTTTTAAGTACTTACCTGCTCTATAGGGAATTAAGCAGAGTTAAGAGAACATTATCATTTCGACGATTATGAAATATGTTAAACATCTTGCAAACATGCTGTTTTATCGAAATAAGAAAATGTGTAGGTATGATATGTATTTTCTTGTTATGTTAATTATATGCCGAATAAATATCGTGACGAAAACATACTCGACTGACAAGTATATATTTACAGTGTTTGATAGGTACTACTATACTAACTAGATGTAGGTACCTAACTATTTATGTTATTTGTCAAGTATTCGTTTTATAAACGTTAACATAATCTTATTGCTTATTCTTTAATAATATTCAAGGTGTTTTTGCATTTTTATGCTGGAATTTGCACTGATATAGAATGCTGTGATAATATTAAGAAATAATAACAAAATGTTGTAGGAACTGTGTTCTAATTTCATATAAAATGATTTTTTATGGATAGATTATTTAATGTAGGCACTGACGTCACACTCTAAGCTTCTTTTATATTATAATTTAGGTTTAAAGCCATTTCGCATACCTACCGACAGCGTTTGGCGTTGACCGGTGTAGAGCCAGGTTACCTTTTTCCTATTGCTAAGCTGATGGACTTCTGATCTTTCGCAGTGTGGCCGCCATTTTGTTATGATCATCACGACTGTATTCTCTGAGACGTTTAAAGCAGATGTGTATCTTATCTACACCAACACACACACTGTATAACAACAAAATAGAGGTGTAACGATGTACACCCTCTATTTTTGTCCCCTAGGAAAGATACACATCTTATACGGTTTGTTTCTAGGTTCCATGCAAAGTTGGATATTCTTCGAAAACACTTCCGATCCAGCGGCCATATTGGCTCAATATTGAGCGAATTTTGAGCTAACTAAAAATGATTGCCCAATACCGCCAAAACCGTATATTTATTTACATCAGAAATAGTAAAACAACTAGGTAATTCATCAGTCCTTTGAATTCTTAGGGCACACCGCTACTGCGGATGTTAGCGTTACTAACTTCACGTTGAAGGTAGCTTGAGCGATTCCTATTTCAATCCATTATAAACGAATTTGGTTTCAAGAATACGACTTTAAAATTAACCTTGGATTTGGATTGGAATTGGATTTCTATTGCGATTGTTTTCAAGAGTAAATCGGGCTCAACAGCCGTGCATCACAAGAGAGATGTATACTCTAAATATAAAATTTTTTTGTTGCAGTTTCTTCACATCGCCATACGAACCAGTAGAAGATGGCAACACTCCTCGCTCCTGGTTGTCAATGGCTCTGCTAGGCCTTAAGAAAGACCTCGCCACGTCAACCTCCACTCTGGCTGAGGAAGACTCGCTTGATATTTTGGCGCATACGCATGGTATGTTATATATCTATACACTAGCTGTTCCCCGCAGTGTTACACGCGTTCATCGATTTTTTCCCAATTCCGTGGGAACTTGCCAAAATCTTCGGGTTTCTCGCGTCTTCGTTTATAAGGACTTAAGGTGTTTGAGACCTTATCTGTCCAGCAGATGCGGAGCAATCAGCGATATGCCCCTATCTCAAACGCTTCCAGTTTCTTACGGAGGTCTTCTTTGATGGTCAAATATACAGTACTACTTGTAAATCGTAACACTGCAGGAGTCTATTGTGGAGACTGATAGATAGTCTTTTTGCGGTTAGGACTTTGTTCATCTTCATGAATTAGGTCCTTGCAGTCTATCCGAATGCGTATCTTTGTGTCACTCTCCCAAGAGTCGGTCACCCATGATCCCATGTCCCATTGCCAGGCTGCAGATGTACCTGTAAAATTTCTGGGAAAGTTCGTTATCTCGATTTTCAACAAAGCAGAGCTTGTTCATCCAGGTACCAGGTTTATCAAAGGTATCCTATCCAGTAACAGTGACAGTTGACAGTGAAATATTTTATGAATGATTAATGCTGGAAGTTACACATTTGTTTAATTTCAGGTCACCTTGCGGAATCCGTAGAAAACCTTGGTCCATCACCGAAGAGGAAGGAGCCGCTTATAACGTCGCACGAGCCGGTGGCGCAGCCAGCCAAGCCAGCGAAACCCCAAGCGTACCGCCCGAAACCTTCAGAACTGCGCGAAATGAACTTCTGGTCACCCACTTCTATGTGAACCTTCTCGCATGGGTTACGCTTTTGGTACACTGACGACATTCATTGCGTAACTCTAAACTGATAAGGAGTACATGATACACGTTTATTTTTACGTGTTTCTTTGACGCACAATAGCGTACGAGTACGAGCCCCTCTAGGCTTTGATAAGTTATGCAGAACTGTTCTCTGGTAGCCGTATGTTTTTGTGACGTAAGTTTTATTCTACAGGGATTTTTCATGTAGATAAGAATGAATAGTTCGTGATTGCATTCGCCACGCAAGTGATGAAGATGGAGGCAGCAGCAGAGATTCATATCCCTATAATTTACTCATAGTTTTTCTTTGGGAAGTAGATTGTTAGCAAACACTCCGTCTATACCTTTGTTAAATTAACACAACAAAAATCTTGATTATTTTCCTTAGTATTGTATTCCATTAATATTAGGCTACGAATTTATTATTTGGTATTTTAATAAGAATTCATCCGAAAAAACGGTTAGCTTTCCTAATTTGCAACCAATGTTAGTTATTTTTTATAGAAATAATTCAGTAACGTAAAATAGAACACTGTACACTGATAATGCCATCATTGATATTACATAAAATTACAGCTTAATTACATATTTTATAATACCTTGAATATGTATAATATTTATTAACTTAGGATTTAATTGTTATGTGACTTGTACAATAATGTAATCGTCAATATTATTATTATGGATATATATGAATTAATTCCTTGAGTGCATTAAATATTCTACAATACGTCTGATGTAAATTGTGTGATAGTATTATGTATTTATTGTAAAACGTGTTCAATTTTTTAAAGTTTGGCTTTCATAATGTGTAAACGTAAACGAGTTGTATTATAGTAACTACCTATTTAGACTTAATGTAAACTAAACAACCGTTGTAATACAGATAATGAGAAAAAGTTGAACAAGCAAAATGAAAATATGAAACAATTTATAAAACGCATAATATATTATGTGAGCAGAACTTATAAGATTGTATATTTATATTGAATCCATGATATGAATAGTTTAAGCGCAAGATTTACCACAAGGATAATATTTAACTAATAAATATTGTTGATCTACACTGTAATCACTGTTTTTATCAAACTTCTCTGCTTATGAGCATAGATGACACCATCCATCCCCAGGTATGCCTTCCCGTCGACACAGGTGTTGATAAACGGTTCAGAAACTGCCTACAAACGCTCGAAACGGCACACACACACAAACATGCACATCGACGAGAACCCTAAGCGGTTGTCGCGGTTACTGTCTATAGCGAGTGCCCCGTCAAGACGAGCGGTCGCGTTAAGTTTATATATATGTGCTTTTTAAAAAGGCTGAGAGTATTGCGTAGTATTACGGAGGTCTGGACTCTGCTTGATCAAAACTTGTAAAAGGTTACGCCGTAATGACAAAGTTAAAAGATCTATTGTTTCACATTGTTACAGCCTACATAATACCAGCTCAACTACTTTTAAACACTTATAATACTTTTGTTAGAGCCTTCCGCCAGTCGGCTTCCGGTGTATCGAATATTTAATATATGTATATATGTTTTTATTAATCAGTTCTGACAACAACTATAAATTCATAATAGCTATAATACATAATATAACTTTGATTGATAATTAATTTATAGCTTATTTGATATTTATTGTACTTATTTTTACTATTGTGGGTAATTGTATAATGTATAAAAGCCGATGCGTCTAACGTTTCAGTTCAGTTCAGTTCAGTATAACATGAATCTATGGTTCAGTTGTTAGTAACCGTCGCGAAGTATAACTTGTAAGGGGAAACTGCCCAAACGGTGTGATTAAATATAAGTGTTCAAGTGCAAGTGTAGTAGTGTTTATTGTAACTACCCTGACGGCCCACGTTTTACATTATAGTTCTACAAGTTGTTGTGTGTTAATATTAAACTGTTTCCGTGTTATAAACTATTGGCTGAAATTAACCGACGCCGTGAGTACACCCATTTAAATTATTTTTAATGAAGGAAAAAAATCGACTGGCAGGCAGGATTCGAACCTGCGTCTTCTGGTTTGGTACACCAGACGCTTTGTGACCACTAAGCCACCGCGAGCCCTGCTCGCCAGTCTTCCAGGAAATCTTCCTTCACATTCTAATTTACGTCTTAAAGGTGACGTTAAACCAAACCAGAAGACGCAGGTTCGAATCCTGCCCGCCCGCCGATTTTTTCCTTCATTAAAAATAACTTGTAATCTTAGCATGGAAAATGCTTAAAAAATACAAAAAGATATCCATTTAAATTGTTTTTGTAAGCTATTTATTTCAATTCGATTGATTGATCACTACAGTAAAAAATGTTTTGTGTTCTACAACCAACGTAATTTGGTTTGCTTCACATTTATCGCATCTAATCGCAGTGGGTTCTTTGGATCGACACTAAGTAGTAAGTGAACGTGGAGTCATAGCAAACAGAACATAAATCATTGCTGCCTGTACAAAATTACAAAACCAAAAGCAAGCAAGTAAAATCAATTGTTTTACCAGTGGCGGATTTTCAGTCTTGGCCAATGAAAAAGTACTCTGTGGTTTTGGCCGCACTAGGCCCCAGGTGAATTTTTGTCACGATTAACCGTCCCTACTAGCCGCTCTAGGTCGGGGAAATCCGCCACTGAGTTTTACGCTGAATAAAGTACCTACATACGTGTACGGCGTACCTACCTAAGTAAGTACCTAGGTATATAATATAGCTACGGATATTCTACTACGAAAAACATCAACATCGTAGGTAATAAATGGTTAAAGTATGTAGGTAGAGGTACTGTAGAGACTCAAGGAGGTTTCTACAGAGGCTGCTTCGTAAAAGCCCTGGTTGGCATCAAGAGCTGTTATCGTAGAATAAAAAATATGTTTTTTCAGGTAACGCTCCTGTGGAGGACTGGTAAGCCTCCACAGTAACTAAGTATATAATCAAAAACTATTCTATATTTCGATGAGATTAACATTTATTATTTACTAGCTTCCCGCCAGCGGCTTCGCCCGCGTGGTATGTTATTATACATATAAACCTTCCTCTTCAATCATTCTATCTATTAAAAAAAACCGCATCAAAATCCGTTGCGTAATTTTAAAGATTTAAGCATATATATAAGATATAGGGACAGAGAAAGCGACTTTGTTTTATACTATGTAGTGAATAGTTATATAGTTATAGTAATGCCTCGTTCGTCTAGTGGTCCCAAGCGTGACTGCTAGGCTAGAGGTCCGTGGTTCGATCCCCGGGTCGAGCAGTGTTGTTGGATTTTTCTGAATGATGTGAAATTCCCAGTAGCAGCTCGGAGTCTGGATTTGTGCCCGGTTGATGGCAATAGGCTCGCCCCCTATTACATGGGACCTAAACATACCGGCGAAATGTGGGTGTACAATGTACATTAGTACGCCTCTGTCTACCCCTTCGGAGAATACAGGCGTGATGGTATGTTCTATACAAGGTGGAAGGGACATCCACGCACATCGAATACCATGAGTTACCAGTACCAGTACATGATTCTGGACCCCCCTGCGTTGAAATTTTCCGTAACTTTTTTTATCAATTTTTCAATTATTTCGATAGTTTTTTTTACTTGACCGTGTAAAATATTATTATTTCTATTTATCCAAATTGGATTTATAATTAAAAAATAATTATTTTATTTATTTCGTATCGCGCGCGCAATAACATTCACCGCTGAGCGTTATAATCGCGTTTTTAGTAATACACTGCGCGTTAAAATTTTTATATAATAAACGATTATTTTCTAGATTAATGAGCTAGGTCATTTTATATTTGGCCTTGAGTGAAACCTTGTCACGACTTTTTTGCGTCGATGTCTCTCTTCTCTTCCACCTTGTATAGTACCTAATAGTATAACTATACCTACGTCAATGGTTATGTGGCGCCATTTACAGGCAGGGTATACACGCGATCTAACGCACGCACCTTTATTGAGTTGGCTTGGCAGGCTTTGCATTTATAGCTTCCTTGTTCGACAGTTCAACTGTAGGTGCCTAATTCGTCGACGGGCCCGTCGTTACCTTATATATAAAAATCAAATTATACATACTTAGAACTCTTAGTAAGTAACTTGTTGTCTCTGTATACATAATTAACGAAAAAAGAGCAGAATAGAAATAAGCATTATTATTATTAAAACGATATTTTAAGTAAGTACGAAAATCAGGACTTATGACACTCTTCAAAAGGTTAATTGTAAGTTCTAAAAAATATAACTTCCCTCATAAAGCTCTGTTTTCTCTCAATTTTTCATGCGACTTTTTAATTAGTCTCGTTCCATTACTCAAATCCGATTTACGTTCGCGCCCGTGGCTTTTAAGTAACATCTAATGTCGTATAAAAAAATATCGTGTTTTGTAATAATTATTTTCTTTATCACATTTGCAGAAGAATTTTATTATCATTTAGCATTTCTAAAAGTTGTGACTTGTGGAGCAAGTGTTCGTCACCATTATACGTCTATACGGAATCTAGTTTCTGCTTACGTCCTTTCTGTTACGTAGGTATTTTGTTTACAATAAAATCATGAGAAGTAGGTCCGTAGGATTAATTTCAAAGTGAATCCATAATTTTTCTTTGCATTCTAAGTACTTAGTAGGGTAGAAGCACAGTAGAACCAAATGCATTCGAAATTATGAACGACTTAAGAATTGGTGGAGGGTTTTGGGCCTATATTTAAATCTCGCCAAGCCTCGCGCTCGATCAACTCGTAGCGTCTGACGTCTATCATCGCTTGTATTGCATCGGTGGTGCCTGGAACTCACGACACAGGGAATCCTAGTGTGAGTTTCAGGAATCAATGAACTTAAATGTAATTTATTATACAATAAAATATTCTTATTCTTATTAAACTACGTGACCCGTATCGTGGCTGGAAAGGTTAAAACTTAAATAAACTAGATTTTGTTAGTTATGAATCCCTAAAATTGTATTTAACGTTGCCGAAACCCCTTTCGCGTGTGACGAGCTAGTTCGAAGATTCGGAGTCAACCTTCGGCGTAGAGTTAATTGAGCCTGAGGAGGCCGGTAACCAGAATTTGTTTTAGGGGGTTCTTTTACAATTATTATACATAATCTATCACTCACAAGATTGGGTACTTAAGTTAGGTAAAATATGATATCAGGCCTATAGGAGTTCATTCATTTCAATTAGGCCGTCAGAGTAGGAGTCAATTTCAGCTCCGGGCTACAAACGAGTTTTTTATGTCAGGAAAATAAGAAAGGGTGCATGCACCCACCGTTTAAAAACATTTAGGGCCTGCTTCAGAGCTTACTGATAAGTTCTCGTTAAATTACTTGGCAGATCATTTCATACAATTATTATTCCAACTTTGAATTTATCCAGCGGTTAGCGGCTATCCACGGGTGGATGAAACAGGCCCTTAGTATTTACTTGTGTCGATAAATCAAAAACAAATTTATATTTTACAAAATTTTAATTTTCATTCTTACTCTTGACTTGGTACCTAATAATAATATAATAATATGCTTATTTACCTTTGTAAAATACCTACACTGAATACGTAGGAAAATGAATGATCAATTTAAGTATTTTTACATTCATTACGTCATGAAGTTATTCAGTTGATATCAGTGATTGATACACTTTGTTCATAGATGCTATCGCAAACTTATTACAATGCAGTGATATTTATATATTAATTCATTATAGTCACGGCCAAGGTTATGTTCTTTTATTGACATTCAAATATTATAAAATAAAATGTAGTATATCATGTCATTACCATCACCATCAAGCCCGTATTCGTCTACTGCTGAATGCCTAACATCAAGAGCCTGATCTTCGGCTTTCCTCGTCCAGTCACTGCCAGCTGATTACCGCAAGTCATAATTTCTCCTTACATATTTGTATTTAATTGAATTCATTCATGCAAAATATGTTTACATGACATGCCTTTAACCGGACACCCGAACTCCGAGCTGCTAGTGAGAATTTCATAAAAAAACTAAATAACACTGCTCCACCTGCGAATCTTCTATTTCTAGCGTAGCAGTAGTGCTTGGGACCACTAGTGACTAGAGCCAGACTAATGCGGTAGTCTGAAATATATTTAATGCTCCTATAAACACAGCCAAACTTGTACATGGAACCTCCCTAGAGTCTGGCGCGATGAAAATTAATTAAGCCAACTGTCTCAAATTAACCCTATATAACTATAGGTATAATAATATAACTATAGGGTTAATTTGAGACAGCTGGTTCAGATATTATAATGGATATTGGAACCCTTTGTTCTTCCTTAGTTGATACAAAAGTGTTGACACGACGTGGACCAATCAACCGTCTTTGAGCCAAACAAACTGAGGATTGTACTGACAGTTCGTGATCGCATTTTATTATTGAACGAAAATAAAGAACCAACGAACTTATATAGGTATCGCTTCATATTCAGTCATAAAGTAATACATACATACAGTAATTTAAATTCTTACAGCAAATTGCTACAAATTTTATTTTCAAATTATTGCAATCTGTTTGTATACACTCTGCAAACACAGTTGATATCGCGTTTACATTACAAATTTTATAGATTACAAATTTTTCATTGTTTGTTCACTATTGGTCATTGCCATTTTTTTTAATAAAAAAAAGAAACGATATATATATAAAGGGATATTTTTTGTGTTGTTATGTAATTTTAACATTTTGTTTCTTGGTTCAGTATATCGATCGTTTTGTAATACCTATTAGGTACTACTAAATCCTTACTTCCTTACTAATATATACTTATTTATTACTAATTATAAATGTGAAAGTAACTCTTTCTCTGTCTGTCTGTCGCACTTTCACTCTAAACCTACTGAACCGATTTAAATGAAATTTTATACACGGATAGTCTATGAGCCTGAGAAAGGACATAGGCTTACTTTTTAATGCGAGAAAGGGTTGTAAAGGGTTGAAATAGGGGATGAAAGTTATGATATGATAATACCCAGACCACGCAGGCGAAGAGCTAGTAATTTATAAATCAAGTCAACCATGTTCGTTTTAACTAAATGTAGTATCGATTTCATATGAAATTTAGATCTAATCTTAAATTGATTCGGGATGATCGTCTGAGGCAACCGCGGAAGCAATCGAATTTCTCCCAAGTCTAGTCACGTTTTGCTTCGTAGGTCCTGCTGCTACATATGGCTACAGAACACAGAATATAACTGTTACATCTGCAGGAGGAACTACAGGATAAATTTCGACAACATAAAGGAATTAAAGATAGACCTATCCACCTAAGTACCTATAAAGTTAATGTTTCAAGTACATAAATGAGGTTGTAATCTATGCCAATATAAAAAAAACCGATATCTATATAGGTACGACGAATTTGTCTGGTCTTATTTAGTTTTTGACTCAGGACATTTTAATAAATGTACCGTTCCTAGCTTCGCAGAGAACACATCAGTTTAACTGTCACTTGGCGCTATTTCTGACTCGAAACAATTCTAGAAATGAAATATTTTTAAAGCCATTTGCTAGAAAGCTAGCACTATACCGAAGCTACCTATTTTTTATTTATCTGCTGTGTGAAGATAGCTCTCGTATTACACGAGTATTCGCACATAAATGTGCGAATACTCGTGAACATTTATAACCTGTACTTTAATGTTAGAAGTAACAAGTTTTATAGACTTGTTGTGTACCTATGAAGTGTGTACAGTAAAGCTGTAGATGATATATGAACCTAACGACGAAAGTCCAAAAAAAGTTATGTCGATATTTACTAAATAAAGCTTAACTGTTTTCTATACCAAACACAAAAAACGCCAAGGAAAATAAATATTTTACTAAAATTTTGATAGGAAGTTTACCCACATAAAGGTACCTACATGTAAAACTGTGAAAATGTCGACTTATTGGAACAGTGACTGCCATTTATATTATTAATGTAGGTATGTTAATAGTACCTACGTAGTTCAGGTATAATATACACATGTGTATTAGCTACTTACTATCTATAGACGTCGTCACGAAGTCAAATGACACGTACCATGGATGTATTGTGAGGCAACTGGCAATAGAAAATGTTTGGGTAAAAGTAAATTAAACGAGAGTCAACCACGTCCAGTCGACACCTACTGTCATTATCTTTATTGAATAGCAAATAACGGCGAGTACGCACAGCGAAAGGGGTGCGGCGACGCCACCAAACCGGTCAATATGGCCGGATTACCCGGCTTTGTTCTACTGATGAATAATTGTGTCCAGTATCCGACCGGGATTAAAGCGATTTCTACTGATTTAATTGACAATCCTAGTATGATTGTAGCTATTAATTGGACAAACTTAGGATTCCATTGATCCGGTCAAAATCACGGATAATTAGTGTAATAAAGTTGCTTCAGTATGGTGATATGGTCAGACAGCTTCAGTTTCAGATAGTTCAAAGCTTGCCGCTTATTGACGACATGCGATTAATTCCCGCCTCTAGCTAGATACCTAGTGTAGTACTAGTTAGTCTAGCTACTACGTTATATCCGGATAACATGGCGACGTCCTGGTTGAATTACCGGCTTTGTGTGACTGATGACTCATTGTGCCGAGTTCCCGTAAACTGTTATTGGAAATCCCTTCATCCACAATAATAGAGGGAGCTATAGGTTTCATTAACGTTCTAACTTTAAACTTAAGCTTTATTCTTATTTATTCTTACTTCGTCCAACGTAAATATAGGATGATTAGATATGTAATTCAGGGTCTGACCAACTCAATAAAAAACCTTTTTGTATTGTGTTTACTTTAAGCTGGGTAAAATCTGCAATTTATAACGTTCTGTTTTGACTGCGATTCTTGATGCCATAGTATTAAGAAAATTCTGAAAAAAAGAATAATTTGAAAATCTGTAAAGTGAGTCATGGTGTTTGATTTGAGCACAGTGTAATAAATCTCTAACAGTGGAACGACTCGGCCGTCTAGACAGGTCAACGATGAGGTGGGTTGCGGGGCAGAGCGGCATCCCCCCACCGCTTTTTCGCAGGCGGCCCGTCCGCCCGACCTACACTGCGCGTCGGTACGGAGTTTCAAGTGCATCGCCATCGCGCTGTCGTTAATATTATTAAATTTATTTCGAATATTGCAGATGCGACAATTTTTCAATAATAATGCGTTCAACTTTGCAGTTTACGGTTGTTTTCCGACATCGTACAGCAGTAATAAAGAAGAATTGAGATTTAACCGATTTCCAAAGCATGAGAATCGATAAGTGCCTCGTAACCTATTATGTATATCTACCTAAATTAATAATATCTCTACAGTAAACAGAATAAAGTATATATCCGCCGCCACCGTGTGTTTAGGTACTTTATTATTATACCGTGTGTTTATTACTAGATTTTTTAGATAAGTAAGATAAGTAGGTACCTATTGTTGGTATTTTACAAGATAATAAGTAAGATTTGGCGAATCTAAACTTATTTATTATTTTATTATCTATGTACCTATATTCTATGATTTTTACGGCCGGGTTAAAGTTAGCTCGTGCCAACTCGTGAACTGTACCTATGCCGGAAATAGCATAATGTCTAGGTATCTAGAAAGGTTGGCGTAATATAACCTTATAACCCTTTATACGATGATGAAATTTGTTCTAAAATGAACTTACAAACATATCACCTGTAGGAACGTAAGTACTTGCAAAATGTGTTTTTTGACAACCCTAAGCTATTCATATTTTTCTAGAAATCAGTACTACTACAACTAACACATAGATTAATTTGAACTTAAAATATATCGCCTGTAAGAACGTAAGTGCTTGCAAAATGTTTTTTGTGACAACCTTAAGCTCTTTTCAGTGTCTAGACGATTATCGGCATTTAGCGTCCACACAAAGGAGTTGGATCACTATCCGTTGTTACATTATGATGTGAGTGTGTTTTTATTCTGGTGGATGAGTAAATTAAGGGTAAGTATATCGTAATGGATGAACTCTACAATATAAAGGATATTGAAATGGAACGCAGGAGAGGCAGCATATTGAACATTAGCGAAAAATTTTTTTTTTTTTCAAATTTCGTTACAAGTAAAGCTGTTTTCTGTGTTTCGGACTTTTTTATTGTAATTGTGGTATTTTGTAAGTAACGTACCCAATAATCTTTCATGAATTACCAATAAAACTACATTATTAAGGATTAAGTTAAGTTGGTCGAAATTAGTAGATTTTACATGATAGTCTATGCGATAACGATAACTGATTTCAAATTGTTGTGGTTGAAGGGGCAATGGGATAATTACGGTTCAGCCGGACCAAAACATACTCCAATTTAAATTGACCTTTGACATTTTACATGGTAGTTACTAGCTACTTAATTTACTAAATGTTTTTCTACAAAGGAGTATCTAATTTAAGGTAAACGCTAATAACTTTAAAATTTATGAATAGGTACTGTTGGAGTCTGGTGTTAATGAAGTTTGCAATTATTATGTCATGAATGAATGGACTATGAGTCTATGAATAACGATTTCACGAATAATAAATTGTCTATACCGGTTTCTAAGTTCAAATTATCGTTTATAGTCCATGTCCAGATATCAGAATGTGAAAACGTCATTATTTCATTCAATCAAAGTTGATTCGAGCAACTGTGTCCAAACAGTTCACATAAAGGGTCTCATTAGGGTAGAGTTATAACAATGCTATTACGTAACCCGAGCCTTGTCACTGTGACCGCAGAATCCTAAAACGGATTCTTGGGCAATTCTCTGGTCCCACTTTGATTTGCTACCACAATTTATTGTACTCGCACGCACCGCTCTGAACAAAAGGAAATTTCAATCTGAAGCAGCATTGTTAGCGTTTAATGGATTAATATAGGTACGATGTGTTAATTAATAAAATGAAAATATAGTTATATTAAGGGTATATTCTACAAACTCTTAATAAAAATATTAGGCGTAAATTAGTTGTCGATTAAAGTTACAAGCTATTATACTATAAATGAATTTTGTCTTCACTTGCCTTATAAATATATCATGGCCATGGGATCTGAAACATTCAAGATCCGGTGGCCCGGTGCAACTACCGGACTACCCTCATTATTACTCTCAAGGTTCTTAAGGCCTCTCCTGCCTTCCATCGGCGCGTGCCGGCGCCGGCACGGCGAATGGGCACGACGGGGGATGATTGACGCAACTACATCATACAGATGTCAACAACACCTGTAGTATCACATCACTAGCGCGTTGTCATCTGTTTCAACCTTTTTACCACGGCGTGAACCACAAGAGAAGATAATCGGTATATACAATCTCGGATAGCTATTTACCTACCTACCGATAAAAAAATCAGTTTAATTTCTTTGAATATATTTTTGATAGAGCCTTATACAGGAAGTACCTCGAAATAACAGAACAAAATAAATCTATTCGAAAACTTTGTACAAAGAAAAATCTGTAGGTACTTCAACTGAACGTTTTCGATGGAAGTGGAATATTTTAACAGGAGCATTTAGGCGTAACCGTTGCGAGCGTGGGCTCAAAGCGGACCCGCAACATTCCGCGAAGGGCCTACATTCCACGTCACGATTGTTTAATTTGAACTTAAAGGCTTTGTATCAAACCGTTTTGAGGGAATAAACTTAATGCATATAACATACCATAACTTCTCTGTCCCTGAAAGGTCAGAGGTGTACCGATGCACGTCCAAATTCCGCTAGTAAGTATGTTTTGATGCCCAAATCCATACGCGAAGTTGTTTAAAATTTTATTGAATGACGTATTATAAAAACCATTGCATCCAGATTACTTACTAGCATTTTCCTTGAATGCACTGATAACCACACACACATACCCGCATGCTTCCAATATATGTTTAGTACCTTACTACATATTGGTTCAACATATATGTAAGATGTATGATTATGGAAGAAGCAATAATTGAGGTATGCAAAAATCGTAGCAAGTGGCGGTGGGAGTGTCTGCCTACCCCTGTAGGAAAATGCGTGAGTGTATGTAGGGACTCACACGCAGAGAAAAATCGCTGACGTTTAATAGAACTAGGTACTAGGTTTCAGAAAAACTCGTGACACCTTTAAGCTTCGGTTATGAAAAACAGAGGTGCTAGAAATAATGTGAGTACTCGCTAGCATCATGTTTCCGATGCTTTTAAACCAATTGTCTCGGGAGAAGTGAGCGGTGTTGAGTGTTACGACTCGCAACGAGACTAATGTTTATTTTTATGTTCACTCACTGGAGTTCAAATCGATATCCACGTTTGGAGTATTAATAGCACCTTGAAAATATATTTTATTTAAAGTTTTTGAAAACGTTTCCCTTCACTAAGACATTACTTCTGTATTGTGCGTGTGATTACAAACAAGAATTTTCATAAAGCTATAGCTAATTTTCATATTCAGCACTCGACACAACTATTTGTTCTGTGCGGTAGGTAATCGAACTTGCGATCCGCAAGACAGACCCCGCCTAGTATCGATCAATTAACCACTGAGACATTCGTGCCGTCACTTTTTTAAATAATATTTTATTGTTTGTACACGCACAGTTCAAATAAGTAATCTGAGCTTTAAAATGTTAACTGTTTAAATGTCAGTAAGCAATACTTACTAAGTTTACCCGTAATAATATTGCCAGGAATTCTGCCTTGCCTCGTTTACGTACGCGCTTAACGACCCATACATAGTTGGCAAAGCATTGCGTATTTAAAGCAATTAAAACGACGTGACGTCGAGATCGTTTAGACGTAGGTACAAAGTTGAATTAGGCTTGGTTCGCATGTCGCAACGGCGCTGATTTCCCCACGGCCCTGTCAATTCCTCTGCGCTAGAATACCACTAGCTGCACTCCACTTGATTAAAAATTAATGTGTTTTCAGCCTGCAATACTATAATTTCAAATGTAGAATTCGTTTATTACTTTTCATTATTTCGAGAAATATGGGACTGCGTCCCTGATTCGCATTAGATGAATGGATATGATGAGATGTGTGCGATACGAGTAGGCAACCTTATTGTTTATAGGAATTGTAACACTTACACAAATAACATACAGATCTTAATAGAAACGTAAGTAGATGTTAAAATACCCTAAATTTACCCAGATTACAGAACACCTTGGTGTTTTTTGATTTATGTGAATCGTAAAATTATTTTAAATAATAATAATCGTCAAAGCGTTACAATTATTTTACCAAAATAATGAATCATGAATTACATGAGCGTTATTTATAAAGAAGGATACCTACGAAACAAGTAACCTTTAGTGAACTTCGAGGAATTGCCCGTTTTTAAAAGCATTGTTAAGATTTCCTGAATTTAATTATAAAATCTTGTAGTTGCTAATGGACCTGTCTACTAAGAACGTTGAATAGGAATTGGGATGGGTGATAGCGACAAAACTGAAGAGTAGGTCTTGATAAGATCCAGCTTTAATCACACCCAAAAAATACTGGTGACGTGTAGGTCCATAAATGCCATTTTTACTGTCTGTACAAAGACGCAGATCTTCACATCTTTAAAATAAACAACGTTAAAATAAACAACGTTGCTTAAGAATTGCTGGTTGAAATAAATAGAGTTTACACTGTTATGAAAATCGGTTATAGCATTTAAGTACCTACCACGAGCAGGGGTAACAGAGGTTAGATGGCAGCATCCAGTTAATTTCGTTACGATGTAGATAGAGCACGTTGCCATTTCGCCTCGGGCCCGTTTCCTCTAGTCACCTTTTAATTTTTGTATATGTTCACTGACTAAATACTAAATTTTTTAACGAAAAACAGTTAAAAAGTACATTCATCTGATGCATAAAAAAAAAACTAAACATTTTTTTGTTTTACTGCAGAGGCTTGGAGCTATTAACTGATCACGTATTTATGATTTAAGATAATCGGAACAAAGATATATAGATAGATAGAATATTCTTTATTGCACACCAAAACCAAAGCATTATTATTACTGAAATCCGTATTACTTATTTTGTTATATATTACGGTAATAGTTATAACTTCAACGCGATGTTAAATAATACCCGGTGGGCTACTATTTTTTATATTTTTAAATGTTTTTATATTCTCTGTTTTTTTTAAATAAAAATATTTAAAATATGTATGCAAATCATAATTATCTATAATAGATAAATAAAGGAAATAATAATAATAAATATCTTGGGACATTTTTACACAGCACCATCTAGTCCCGAATTAAGCAGAGCTTGTACTATGGGTCCTAGGCAATGGATATAATACTTATATACTTTTAAATGATTGATTTAATGTTTACGTTGATCCCGCAAAAGTCCATTTACCCACGCCAATGAATGCAGTAAAACAAATATTAAAGTTTCTGTTCGCACAATTTCAAGTTGAAGCGTTTTTTCATCGATATTGACATTTTCCGACTCTCAGCCACCGAAACCTCTCTACAGATTTCACTAATATTGATCCTTCTTTAATTTTCAGTTATAAGACTCCCACCTACTTCGATTTAACATTGTAGGTATTCTTTATTACGCTCTGATAATTGATGAATTGATTCTTCTTTTCATTTTTTCAGCGTTTGGTGTAAAATTTTGCCAGCGGTCTCCCACTGCTTCAGAGATAAAAATTAGCTTGAACTAGTGGTCACTAGTTATATGTTTGCTTACTTCTGAGATAAAATGATGATACATAGCTCTTGGATTCCGTTCGTGAGTGCACGATGATGTTATATGAATGTTGGTGTTCACTGTCCCAAAATAATTACGTACTTTAGTAAGTAGCTTTTTATGATACCTACGGGAAAAGCGCAGGTAGTTAATTCTTAACCAGGGACCACTATGTTTGAAATGTTTGTGTTTAATGTTTAACAACTTGAATTATGTGCGTAGAGCGCTACAAAACTAATTTTTATTAGCATTTTTAATTGAAATAAAACAGGCCTACTGGCTGCCACTTACTTACCACTACGGTAAGTGGTCAGCCAGGTCAACCAGCCGTGAGGCGCCAGCAACACCTGTAGTATCACTAGACGCGTTGCCATGTCACACTTCAGTTTTAAGTGATATGTCCTGGTAATTTTACTGGTAAAATATTAGGCAATGCTAAACACCACCCCAAACAAACTCAGCAGCCCTAGTAGACTGACTAAGAGTTGAGTTTTAACCAATTCAATACCACCCTAAATAAAATCCAAGAACGCTTTTCTGTTTGGTTTGTCTAGGTTTATTGAATGAGGCCCAGCATCCCATAAATCAATCGTTCGGTAATCCAACTTGTGTTGCAGACGCTCTTCAAATTTCCTGTACACGTCCCCTCCGACGCCGCTAATCCATTCTGGTAGTAATTCAAAAACGTATTACCTAGATTCAATAGGGTATTGTATGGCCGGAGTTTGGCTACGGCGCTCCTGGGCACTATAACGACCGCGACCAAGGCATTATGGAGCTGTAATTAATTATCTAACTTCACAGCCCCCTAGCAAACCTCGCATTGATCGTTTCAAGCCTTTGGACAATAGATTCCGAGCCAGTTGCCTTGTTAATGGACTAATGGTAGATTAGTTATTAAATTAATGACCGTCAAGTTTTCATAAATAATACATTTGAGTTAACTTAGGTTGAAAAAAAAAAAAAAAGGTTGACTGTCCAAATGTCAATTATTAGAAAGTACATGGGTCATTTGAATTAGCCCACCCGTATTTTACGAATGTCTAGGCAGATTTCTGTTCACCGCGTACCCCTTCGGTATCGAACCACAGAGCTTCACTTACCTCACTTACAAAATTTTTTTTTTCATAAATTGTATTAATTTTTTTTAAATTATAAGTCTTTGTACAAAAACTTGTCAACAAGTTTTAAATTTAAAGTTGTTGATTGGAATTGGTTATTACAATAATAATAATAATAATAATATTACAATAGTATCTAGTAATTTACTTAAAATTAAGTATAAAAAGATGATGACAAAAACTTTACTCCATGTTCAGTCGTACATACATGTTACATGAGTACAAAAGTCGGCGAGCGAGAGATACAAATTGTACAATATATCGAGTATTCACTCGAGTCGTAGGCAACGGGGAAGTTTGGAAAGGCACGTCAGCCGCGGTGAAGTACAACAAACCAATGAAAACTAGACTTGTTCGTTGGAAGATCGCCTCGCTGGTGAAGTTGTGAGAGCAGGAAACATTCAATGATTCCCGGCCGCGGCCGACGCCCTCCGACCTCCCCGCCTAAATATTCTGTCATTGCATCTTTACAAAGTCGAAACTTTGCCAGTGAAATCCGTCTTATGTGATGTGTGATGTCATGTGTATATAAGCAAAACTTTTTGAACGAGGGTTTTTATATTATACTAGCTTATGCCCGCAACTTCGTCCGCGTAGAAGTCAAAAATGGTTCTAATAAGATTTCAAATTGTTTTTTTACGTTATTAATTTTGATAAAATATAAATGTGAAAATGTTTGAATACTTATAACCTTACTTAAATTAAAATTTAGAAAACCCCCGACATGAAATGGAATTTGCGATTTTGTGGTGGCAGCCATCTTGGATTTGAAATTTATCATGTATAGTATTCTCCTAGTGAAGCCCTTTCATTTGATACCCATATTGAGGGAGTTGTGAAAAAATATGTAATTCGCTATTTTATGGCGGCGGCCATCTTAAACCGATTTTCATCAAACATAGCTAAGAACACTTCCGACTAATTCACCTTTCAAATAAAAAAAAACAAAATCAAAATCGGTTCATCCATTCCACAGACAGAGACAGACACACACACACACACACAGACACGTCAAACTTATAGCACCTCACACGACACCCCGTCGTTTTTGCGTCGGGGGTTAAAAATATAGCAATCTTTATTATGTTGTAGGGATTGAAAGGTTAAGAAAGCATGGAAATAAAATAAAAATTTGATACATTATATGTTTTATGAACATTAAGCTCGGTCTTTGATCTGGTGTAAGTTACATGGGGTTATTATCTATTATCTGTTTACAACGAAATAGTAATACTAAACTGCCACAGTATTACTTTGTAACAATATTTTTTTGTTTTTTCTTCGGATGCTAGAATCAACAGGCTACTCTGTGCGCTTAGTCTGGAGCATGCCACATACTCTGCCCGCGGGAGAAGCAGCTTTCCCTCAAATCTACTCCCGCTACCAAGAGTTTGACCTTCAGCTTTGTTTATGGTCATTGTAAAGCAGACTTCGATGGGAAGCTGCACTCTCTTGAATTTAAATCCTAGGGATAAATACATACTCTCCTCGAGAACAACTGGTCAGTATAGTTGACTCGATTACATTGCGATGCATGTTTTCACTTGAAATCTGGTGCCATCGCATAATATTGGTGGATTTATATTCCGCAACAACATAATTGGGGCGCCAAATCTTAATTTTAATGTGTTCCACCATTTCCCATTTTAAGGAATGGGCCTGAGAACCACAAATGAGACCGCTTCACGCGCTTTTACTTCTGAGCTCTACTGGTAGAGTCTGTTGGAAATCACCTGCTGACAATACAATAATCCGCTTTATAAGCCATAGTACTCACATCCCAAACTTCGGCCATAGTACTTTGTTTGGGTATATTGCAGAGTGGGGTTTCGGTTTGTATCAAATCGAGAAGAACTTTGAACGCAGTTTACCAGTACAGTTTTACCACCTTCCATCAGCGTGGCAGCAATTCCGGACGATGCGACCGCTAAGGTGATATCACGATTGCTTCTGACTTTGGCCGATGTTAAACTGAATAAAAGTCTTGCCTGTTACACCAGGAGCACTCAAAAAAAGATATCACTACGTATTATACTGGAATTTATTAAATCTTTGTTTATTGAATAAAGAGCCTTCACTTCTTGACATTATTTACTGCTGAGGAATTGACATTTCATGTGTCAAAAATTTTATTTTAATCTAATTTAAATAAAAAACACCAAGGAGTATTGATATCAACTTGGAAATAAAATAACTTTCTACCCCCTTTTTAACCCAGTTAGGGGATGAATTTCCATAAAATACGAAACACGTCTTCCATCAATTCTGTTAAAGAATGTTTATGCAAAATTTGAAGTATATTGGACCAAGGAATCACGTTGTCCCATACAAACTTTGCCCCCCTTTTTCACCCCCTTAGGGGTAGAATTTCGGAAAATCCTTTCTTATCGGATGCCTACGTCATACAAAGAACACACCCTCCAAGTTTCAAGTCTCTACGATTAGCGGTTTAGGCTGTGCGTTGATCCGTCAGTCAGTGAGTCATTCAGGACAAAGCATTTTATATGTATATTTATTTATTTAAATTGGTTCACCAACAATTGCTTACACTAGTGTTGTGACAAAGGTAACATGTTAGAAAGCATATGAAAGTGTAACAATCACTTAAAGGTAAACTCTGCATGCAATATTAAAGAAAATACATTAATTTCAGTCGTACATTAATATGCTATACTAATTTATATTAATTTACGCTCATAAACACCTTGAAATCTCAAAACAGAAGTAAATATGGATCAAATTAACGTTGAGCATGGATCACAAAGATGTATAGTTAATATTACAAATTAAACTTAAACACTAAGTATTAACATTAAATGCTTTATTAAATCAACATTAAATATATGCGAAATCGTTTGTTAATGGCTAATCTAGGTTGAGATACTTATGGAAGTTGGCTTTTAGCTTGGGTAAAGAGTCAAAGTGCAGATCAATTTGGTCACCACAGCTGTTCACAACCCTACATAACCTTGCGACAGGAGAGTTGGCACCCAGAACCGTTCTACTATCTACTATAGATTACATATTATTTAGACTGCATTTTTATTTATCACTCTTTGAATTGGTTATTTCAATTTATTAGAGTAGCCATCTACTTCAAAAATTTGAGCAAATGGAAGTAAGTAGGGTCATTAAATAAATAATAATATCCCAACTGAAAACTTCGTAAAAGTTCGCTTGGAGTTTTTCTCCTAAACAAAGAAAGCGAAAAGTCTCGCTTGCGCTCAAACATCATCATTTATTACAGACGGAATTGAATCACGGTTTACATTTAAGAAAATCAGAAGTAATTCAATCTGATGAATGTTAAAAATATGAAAAGAAAGCAGTAGTTCCATCCTCGACAACATGAAACAAAGCCGACTACCATTCCAAACCCAGGTTAGCACAAAAATAAACATGTCTACCTTCCAATTATGTCTTAAATTGAAGTGGTGCAGCCAGTCTAAAAGTAGTGTTGCCAACTAATGGAGAAGCAATATTTCAATTGTCATATTTTGAGGGCAGACAGGTAAATTCCGGAAATAGGTTTTGCATTATACAAGAGGCTCTCCGAGCTTCAGTCCAGATATAGAGCTATGTGTCAAAATCAATTTTCACATTTACAGGTCGCTATTTTCAGTGTAGTCTGGATTCTATCGTTGTAGTTCGGGAGCCTGAACATTTATGTGTGACCGTGTTTTGTTTTAAATAGGCACTTTTAATTTTCTTTACCAAATTTATTTATCTGTCGTTAGTAGATTATATTTGTGGGCAATAGCATTATTTGCTATGTCTTTGTTTACAGAATGACTGTTATATAATGTAAACTGGCCTAATGGCCTAATGCGGGTTGACCGACTCCGCACATGGTCGGGAAAATCTCTACTACTCTATACTCGTCCAATAGTCGTTATCATGTAAAATGCACGGCGCCGTGGCCCCGGCTCCTGCGCTAGTGTCGCTTCTATTTGAGGAGCAGACGGGTATGTGTAAGTGTGCACAGCCCCGACCTGTCCAGTCGCGGCAGGCTAAATGCAGCGGCGACTGCAACGACACCGATTTGCACTTTGCCATCTGAATCTTTAATAGCCCAGGTTATTTCCACTCACAGTCGCTAATTAACTTATTTGTATCGCTTCAACCATTAAAAAATGCAGCCATTGTTATTCCGTGCTTTTAGATGGTATTGTAAAGTGATATTGCATGTTACAAAGTCAACGAATGCAAAATGTGTCATCGTTATGAAGTTGTGTTCCAATATTACGGTTTTGAACGTTTTTAGTGAAATGGCGGGCACGTGTATTATGATCTTATTTTGATACTTATTGGCTAATGTATGATAATGATATTTGTATGTAAGATAATAAGAGGTGCTATTAAAAGGCTTTCAAATCTTTCTGAAATATTAATTTTTAGAGTTGCGTACCTCACTAAGAACGGGAAGAAACCCTTATGTCTAGACACGTGAAGGTATCAAGTTGAAATGATTTAAAATAGGTAGATCGATGGTCCCTTGCAGATTTAAAAAAAACAAGCTTCTCAAGTCAACATAAATTAAAAGAAACTACCGTGTGTTCGTGTTTGCGCTGCATATTTTGACAATAAACCAAAACATTTGGCCAACACGACATTTGGCAAGAACAGCACAAGTTCACGAAAATGGTTAATTTGTAGTAGTATCGCGAACCGGATAAGTTTGTACGGAACCCTCAGTGCGCGATTCAGACTAGCACTTGTCTGGTTTTTATGGTATGTAAATGAATCTGAATTTCTCAAATTCAACGGAGTAGCACTGAGTAAAAATAAACGAAATCTTCGCTAACAAGAACTGACAGCCCTCTGTTTTACTTTACTTACGGGCTATACGACCTCTCGAAATAGCCTCAGACTTGAAGAAAGAGACAAAGTATTGCGATATCAGGACGTCAGAATGAGAGGCAAACATCTCCCATTACAAACTGCAAAGCCTACCCATTGATCACAGTAACGCGTAAAGCCTTCAAAAAATCCAGCAATTTATTAACTGAGTAATTCCCCACTTTACCTGCAACATGGAATGGTTTCAGGCTATTTCAGTATTGTTTAATTGTAGGTAATACAGGCTGCGCTGTGGATATAGTCGGCAGTGATAGCCTAGGGATATGACCACTGGACTGCCAAGTTGTTGTTCTCGAGTTTGAACCCACGCACGCACCTCTGACTTTTGGTAATCATGTGCGTATTAAAAATTAATTATCATTTGCTTACAGTAGTGTAAGATCAATGTGGGGAAACCTGCATGTGTGAAGTCTGCCAAACCGCACTAGACCAGCGTGATGGGTTATAGCTAAAGCCCTCTCTAAGGGGAGACCTGTGCCTAGCTGTGGAACGTTTAATGGGTTGATGATTTAAAGTTGTTTTACTAGAACAAGGATGCGTTTGGTCTCTATTAATGAGGCAACCTTTTCCAAAAGTTTGGAAGGAAATCATTTCAAGGGTTGAGATCAGCTTCCGCGACAGTTTCATCAATCTTACCAGTCAAAGAAACAACTAATTTAAATTGGCCTTTCTCGTGCACAGCTCGGGAGTAAAGGCAGGAAATTAACGGAGTCGCTCAAGTTCTTTAATATACTGGTTGGGTTGTTTTGTATACTTATATTGTAGATGTCTTACATCCAAGTCGGAGAGCTTTGATTTTGTCATGTGTTTTGTTATCTATGAATATATCACCATAATTAGTCCATAAGTCTCTGGACTTGTCTAGTCTTCAGTCAAATAGTATGCTACTTGACTGAGCAGGGAGCAGACTGGTGCGTTATTTCAAATTATTCGAAAAACGACGAAATAACGGCTTTTCCTCTTTATAAGTAGACCGTACATAAATTAAGTAACAATACTTTTTTATGCATAATTATGGGTCACGCACCACAACCACAACGTCGAACATAAGATTATAAAATATGTATATTTGTATGAACATTCCCAAGCATTTAGTTTCGCAATTATGACGTCGACTACATAGAGAACACAGAGTAAGAGATAATAAGCAGTTATAATAAGCTGGCGCAGCAGAACTGCTAACTAAATACTGCAATACTGTTCGAGGATAAAGATTAGACTGTGGCGCCGAGTGCCGACTAAAGCGGGGACATTTGCGCCTTCCGGGCCGTTTAGTCCGGTCTATTTAAGCCTAAAATCAGGAGGAAGGTTACATAAATTCCCATAAAGCTGAATATTGGCATAGTTGTTCAAAACATCATTATAAAGAAAATCTCAAAAGTCCTCATCGTTCCGAGGTGTGCTAAAAATTTGGCACGGGGTCAAAGGTCAAAAAAATGAGTTTTTTGCGATTTTTAGCGAAACGGTGAGTTTTTTCGCAAAATTACCCCAGTACAAAATTGTAGATCACAAAATTCTCTACAAAAAATATATCAATAATTTTTTTCCTAAAAGCCACCATTTTGGAGATATAACGTTCCGAAAAGTTGGATCAGTCGTAATCCCTCTATTTTGCACACGTACGCCACATATGAAAAATACGCGTAATAAAAAACAAGTCAACTTAGCTTCTCTTCCTCCAACCTCAGTAGCTGCTCATCAACATCTGTTTCGGGTATATTACCAAGTTCAAGTGTGGCTTGGTAATCAGCTGGACCCTAAAGACTGGGGTTGGAAGTTGATCGACAATACACTAGAGCCAGTTCAAACTTTACTTCCACCAGCACCTGAGAAACTTCTCAACACAATATTTTGCAACTGCAAGAAAGGGTGTAGTGCAAAATGTGGTTGCAGAAAAGTTGGACTGTTTTGTTCCCTGGCATGCACACACTGTCAAGGCCGATCATGCTCGAATGTTGAGTCACCAACTCTTGAAGATTCGTTTGATACCGATCAGGAATCGCTATTGGGGCAGTTTACGTGTGAAATAGAACAAGAAGAAGAAGAAGAACAAGAGGATGAACAGGAAGAAGAAGGAGAAGAAGATCAAGAAGAAGAAGAAACAGAAATCTTGGACAGTTATGAATCAGACGACTAACTTTTTATTTTAAGTATTTTATTTAATTACACCGCCGTTGTTTTTGCCCACTATAATATATAATATTATTTTGCAATAGTTTTAAAACATATAAAATCTCAGCAGACCCGTGGAATAGGCCTACTGGGGAAACCACGTTAAAAAAAACGCGCTTTGTACACTACCTCATAGGTGGCGTGGAAACGTGTGCAAAATAGAGGGATTACGACTGATCCAACTTTTCGGAACGTTATATCTCCAAAATGGTGGCTTTTAGGAAAAAAATTATTGATATATTTTTTGTAGAGAATTTTGTGATCTACAATTTTGTACTGGGGTAATTTTGCGAAAAAACTCACCGTTTCGCTAAAAATCGCAAAAAACTCATTTTTTTGACCTTTGACCCCGTGCCAAATTTTTAGCACACCTCGGAACGATGAGGACTTTTGAGATTTTCTTTATAATGATGTTTTGAACAACTATGCCAATATTCAGCTTTATGGGAATTTATGTAAACTTGAATGTGTAAATAGACCGGACTAGTTCTCCACTGACGTCGGATTGCTAAGAGGAAACTGAAACGACAAACTGTGATTTTTCCTTCAAAATGATCTGGTTTTACTTCTTTTTGGACGAATAGTTATTTTAGATGGAAGTTTATTCTTTGAAGCTAGTCTTAGATTTCAATAAATAAGAAATGTTAACGGTTAGAGACTAGGTTCGTGACCAATCTTGTCCAGTCAGTCCAGCTTTGTGCGGTGAGTTATTTATTCTGTTTGTATAAGACCCATTTTCCTATAGATGTTTCGGTTTCTTAGTAATAGTCTTACCTGCGGAGTCTACGTGTGGAGCCTTTTTTGATGTACCCTTTCCTTAATTACAATACTTTTTTAAATGCAAATATAGTATATTAAACGAGTATGTCAATCGTTTTTAGATAGACAGTGGACGGCGACATTAAGCTAAAGGCGACGCATTAATTCTTGGAAAGTGGAAAGTCTGGGAACTTGTTAATTCTGCCTGGTCGCAGCATTCCGGCTGCTTCCTTGCCATTCATATTTCAAATAAACAAACTTAGCAGTTGTGTGTGTGAAACCGTCTAAGGGTGTATTTAGATACGACTGATATTTGATGTACTATGATGTAATTTTAAATGGAAAAACTAGGTAATAAAAAAACTTACAAAAACTTACAAACTTAGGTAATACTAAACTAGGTACTTACTTTTTCTAAAAGTATTTTTAGAGTCACTATCTGATATTAAAGTAACTGACTGAGTGAAACTGACTAATTCACAGACTGATCGATGTTTGCACAGCTGAAACCGCTGAACGGATTTGGCTGAGATTTGGCACATTAGTGGTATGACGTAGGCATGCACTAAGAAAGAATTTTGGAAATTCTATCGGCATTAGGAAAATAGATGAACGCCAGTAACACCGCGGGGTTAAACCTAGTAATATTATACCCAATATTGCTTCTATACTCCCGTGAGACGCAGGTAAAAGTTGAGTAGTATTACTTCCAACTTAGCTGTGTTATCTTGAATATTTAAATAAGAAAGTGACAACAACCATCTCATTTCTTTGATCAAATATAATTCCAGAATTATGACTGTTATGAAAAAGTGAAAAATCTTACTCCGCGTTATCCGGGCGGCCATCAAAATTTAATTTTGCAGAAAGCGCACTCCCTCTGTAATGTATGCGGAATGCGCGGCGCTCTCGTTGACTTTGTGTCGAAGAAGTACAACCTGTATCTACACTTCCTTATTTAGGACACCTTGTTTCTACGGAACGGAGTGTTAATGATTTGCTAACTCTTCTCAATTTCCTTACTGATCTAGTGGTCGCAAGTATGGCTGGTCAGTTCGATACCCTCATAGGGAAAAGTGTTATTGGGTCTTTGGGGTTTACCATGAAATTCTCAGTTGGGCGGTATAAGTCGTATTAAGTTAAACAGCTTGCAGTTTGTTTTGTGTTCGGCTTGTTGAAACATGCGCCTTTTAATATGTAATACAATAGCGAACTGTGGGTGTATGGTGTGTGTTTGTAATATTGTATGCACTATGCACATATCTACCTTAACCTTTTAGTCATAAAGGCGTGATGATATGTTTGCCCAAATGATTTGATTTGTTTACACAAATATAATTTTGAAATAAGGTTATTACCTTGTAGTGGTGATGGACTTACTGATCCGTCTCGAAAGCTTAATAAACTCAATTTATTATTAGCGAAAATTGCGCTGCAGATACCTACGTCCTTATTGAGTGTGTTAATACTTTTTGTGGAAGCGTATCTATAAACGCCTACACAGAACATGACATTTGACAATCGTAACATAAATATAGAACGTTTGATCAATTTTGTTAGTTTATTACTCTTTAATTTTTACCGGTAAATAAACGCCCTCTTTTTATATAACACTAGGTATATTTCTTATAGCAGTCCGCACATTTACTATAATTGATTTATTTCGGAGACAAATTAATAACTAATCGTATAAGGTATATAACAACTATGATAAAATTTTGAATAAATTCTAAAGACAACAAACATATGAAATTAAAGTAACAGTAGAAACCATACAGTTAAATTTATTAAGCCTGTAAGGAACAACAAAGCGAAACCGGTATGTTATTGCGGCTCGTTTCGATGCAAAATGCCGCTTGGTTGAAATATGCGACACCAAATGAAATCATAAATTCCGGTAAATACGAAGGCAAGGCGAGAGGTGCATCACAATGCTGTCCCGCTTGTAATATGCGTGGAATACATTTTAATTTTATTAAACCATTTATTAATACGTATCTAGAGAAAAAAAAATGAGACTCAACCAATATTCCTAACAAGACAATTCAATTATTCCAAAAAAGAACATATTGTGTTTTTTTGAGTTTAGAACAAAGTAGCAAGGAAAAAAAGCAGGGAAAAAGCGCCGCTGTAGGTAGGTACGGAAGTCAGAAACATTAACTAATTCGGAAAAGAAGTTAATGGCTTATAAAGGAAGCTCCACCTTTTTCTTGAACCCGAATAGGGTTATTGATGACTATGAACTTTTAGTTATTCTGCCTATTACTCTTCTTCTTCTTCTTGTATGGTGTCGGTATGGTTGCGTAGCGATAACTGCTTATCTAGTGGAATAAAAGTGCTTATTTATAGATCGTATCTATAAATAAGCACTCTAGTGCGTTTAGCACGTCTGCATAGCATCTGTGGTCTAGTGGTTCGAGTACCGGATTGCTGATCACAAGATTATAGTTTCGATTCCCACAGGACACAAATATTTTAAAAAAGTATTATATTATGTATAGTATCCATTTTCTAGTACCCATAGTACACGCTGCTTTGTGCTATGTCCCAAAATATTTATTTATTCTTTTATTTAATATAGTTATAATTATTGTAACTCTATTATTTATATATAAAATTTCTTTTTTTATTTAAATAGCAAATTATTGGCTTAGATGAATCAGTCATAAAAAAATCTAAATAATGTAATTTGATATTATAATGTTCAATATCGCTTGCGGTCCATAGCCTCCTCTGAAGCTAACGGAGCGAAATGGATGCGGTCGCAGTGACGGACATAATTGTCCCCGTAGAGCAGTGATATGCGATGGCCAACCACAATGTAGTGGTTACTGCACCGCGTCCCACGCCATCGCCGTGCCAAACTATATCTTGGAACTTTAATTATGTTTCAATAACATTTTACCTTTAGCTGTAACTAAACAATGGAAAGTATTTTTTTTTAAATTCAATTCAAAATGTTTTTATTTTGAATAAGCTTTTAAACGCATTTATGAAACCAATCTTAAATAATATTCTAATTAATTTGCTATTTGGAACTGACCTAGTTTATGACAATGAAGAAGTAGAAATTTAATTGAAATAAAACATTTGACTTTGACAGTTGACTACAATTTTTCAAGTTAAAAACAAAAAAACTAAATAGAAACATTAACTTTTTAGGTGAGGAGTGTATGGATTTTTTATTTCCCACCTCTATCTCTCCATGGTCGTATCAAAGATCAAAAATGTTATAACGTCTAATGTGGAGGTATTCGATTAGATACAACACTAACAAGGCTTACCTTACTGTGGTTGTAGAACAGAATGTGTAGGTAGTGAAAAAATTTAAACGTTGGTCCAGTTCAGCGACACAATCCTTGTCGAAAATGGATTAAGGATGGTACTCCATACGATAGACATACATTTGGAAAGAAGTACAGGCGGTATAATTCCAGTAAGTAGTCTATCGCATTAATATTATGCAAGAGGGCAACGTTCAACACGTCCGTAGCCGGGTCTGCGCTGTGCTACAAATGCGAATCTAATGCCACTATAAATCGTTCCCCCTCTCCTGCGCATATCCCCACCCTCGCCCCACTCCCAAAGCTCCAATAAGTAGGAAAATGTAGCGTGAATTAGTATCGATTAGGAACCGAGCATTTCAATCTGAGCCAATTCGATGAACTACAATTTCCATGTGAATATATTTTTATAGCCGGCGCTTAAATCGTTTCAGGTGTCGGAAATTAGGTCCTTTTTTAAAGCCTTTTTTTAAGGTAAATGCTTCGCTAAGTCAGGCAAACACAATTTGTTACTTCTGAAAGAAATTAAAAGATAGGGAATAGGAAACACCTACGGAAGTTACTTAGAAACTGAATATAGCCCTAAAGGTTTCACTTCACTTATATAATATGATTTCTTCAAAAAATTTGAATAAGTACTAATAAAACTATTATCTTACTTAGTACTAAGTACTAAGTAAGATAATAGTTATTTGACGTAGTCGGAATTATATGTGGTAGGTATATTAACTACTTATTCAAATTTTTCGAAGAAATCATATAATATAAGTGAAGTGAAACCTCCTATTCATACGACTACCTACGACGACTATATATCATGACCGTTTTAGGAAAATTATCAGTCTGTCTAAAAGTATGTGTCAAATAGTCTCTGAAACAGCGCAACGGGTTTCTATAAAAATTTGAGTATCAGAAGATATGAATAATAGTAATAAGATGAACTTTTTGAGTCTCCTTACGTTGCTGTCAACACGTGGCGTGGCGTGACGTACAACCAGTAATAATCTAATGTTAAACTTCTGGCTATTAAATTAGGTTAAGACGTCACTTAAAATAATATCCATTATAGTTTAACTAAACTAAAACTTCTTGATCAAGTTTATAGATTTAATTACGAAACCCTACAATATGTTTCATGATTTCCAAGGGATCGTTATATATTGATTTTATGAAATTAATTTCCACCAAACTATCTGCCTTTCTACCTAGTATCAAGCGCGACTGATACGGTAGAGGTCCTGGGTTAGAATCCTGGGTCGAGCAAACTGTTGTTGGGTTTATCAGTGAAACTCACAGTGGCAGCTCGGAGTCTGGATTTGTGCCCGGTTGATTGCAATAGGCTCGCGCCCCTTATTACTTGGGACACAAACGTACCGGTGAAAAGTAGGGGGAACATTAGTACACCTCCGCCTAACCCTTTAGTGAATAAAGGCGTGATGGTAATTCTTACCAAACTTAACCATTAACCGACCCAAGAGCTTTAGTACAAAGCCAAGTTGAATACATATTTTGCTCATGATAATGTTCGTATTTGCCGATTTTTCTTAGATCTTAGCGGACCAGATTGAAATATGAAAGTTTTTTTTCGGTACACTAAGTTGTGCCTTATCATGCGTATGGACTGAAGTCTGTTCCTAACAAGCATTGATGCAATATTTTTCGTTTTTCTTTTAAACACAGCGGGGAGCAACCTGTTGTGAAGTTTTTAATTAAGTGTGGGTTGCGTTGCTCCGTGATCCTTTTTGCCTCCTCCCGCAGCTGAAATTACTATTTCTTACATGAATTTTATAGCAAAATGAGGCTATTTTTCATATCTTGTTCTGTTTATTATGCTGCTAAGAGAAGTTTTCTTGGGGAACTTAAGCCGCAAGAAAAATTGAGTGGTTGAATGGCATCACTATTGTTTGTGCCATTGACGTTTGTACAAAGTGAAGCCAGCTTAGTACGGTTAGTTAATATGTGGTTAGACGTTACTAAGGTATCATGTTCATACTTATAAATGATGATACTTAAAAAGACAAAACCATACTGGATCTTGGTTTTATTTAGCTTTTGAAACAGAGCTTATAATTACCATTAGGTATATAATATGATATATATACATTGACAAATTTAAAATTTATTTTATTTCAATTAGACCAATAAGACCATATAAATAGGCATTTTCAAATTGTCAAACTAGTTGCACGGTTGCAAAAAGTGGGACTTATGAAGAAGAGCCGGCAAGAAAATCCATAGTCACTCTTAAAAAAAAATAAAGGTAGGTATTTATGGCAATTATGCACGGAGTTCATACTTCATATAACGAACCTAAGAAGTTCGCATCACATGTCATGATCACCTACTTAGCCATGGTTACTGCACTGCGGATCTGTTGATCAAGTACGCTTTTCACTAAAGCATTTAATACTAACGGATATGGCATGGAGTAGGTAAACAACACTAAGAGCTTGTTTCACCACCTCTGGATAGATCGCTATCCGCCGGATAAATAAAAAAATTGAACTCAATTTGTATGAAATTATCTGCCAAGTAATTTAACGGGAACTTACTAGGAGGTAGTGAAATAGACCGTAAGTAGTATACTCTATTAGTATTCAGTATTCACTACAAAAACAGCTTGGAAATTTAAAACCGACCAGTGTTCCAAGAAGTAAGTAGGTACAACTTGTATTAAGATGCACATAATAATTTTGTGTCCTCCGTTAGTTTTTATAAATAGTTTTTGATAAATGATATTACTTTCTTCATGCAAGTAAACAAAGAGCTATAATACATTAAAAAAGCTAGCGAAGCCTCTGAATTATTTTCTAGTGCTATAATATTTTGTGAATTACTTTAACTTTTTCTTTAGTCGCGCATACGTCGTTCTACGTGCAATCGAAGCGTGAATCGATTAAAGAAAAAACTAGGACAGTGTATAGATAATTACTATGAACCACCGTATGTCTCTACCATTAGAACAAAATCAATAAAATATCCACAGCCTTGTCTGTTAATAGGTACATTACGTCGAATTCAAATGTATTATTTACGAACTAAGGTATAAATGTAGTTTACCGGCGCCACAAATGCCATGACCGACATTCGTGACTGTATCAATTGATTAGGTGATTATTCCAATTATATTTGTTGTTTACTTCTACGAAATAGCTAGTCAATAATAATATGAATAGATAACATAAGGTACCTTTGATGGAACGTTGGGTATAATATTAGTTATGGTACCCACCTTGGCCCCTACCATTCTATCGAGTGTCGTGGGTTCGATACTCACCCAATGCCGCCTTTGCGTTATATAATTAAACTGACGACAGTAGAACACCACCTTTTTAAAGTAGGTTAACATATATTTTTTTTATTATATTTTACTATAGAAATTGCTTAATGATATCTTTAGCAATAAATTGCTCGATGTCGTTCAGAAGCATGAGTTTCGTAGCACTCGTAGAGGCTACGGTCTACGGCGTAGCAACTAGCTTGCATCGTGTCCTTATATCGTGTCTTTGTATTGTCAGATCTACGGAACTGAAACAATGCAATGACTAACAAATTGTATGCATGGAGTACTTTCATAAATGTGAAAAGAAAATATAAACACAGACGTCACAAAATACAAGCATAACACAACTTTTATGGGATTACTATTCCATTCTTTCATAATAAACGTTAATTTAACGCAGCAATAAGACGTTTCCCATATTTTTTCACGTCGACAAGCCGAGGAAATATTAAATTTATGACGTCCCCAGTCATTACGGCGATTTCATCAAAATTTAATTTACTTGAATGGGAACGTGAGGGAACTCATTTTGATACGTCTACGACAACAATAGCGAGTAATGTTCTAATTTCTTATGTCGAGATTACTTTACGGCCCAGCGGGGCATTGTTCATATTTGCGAAATTGTTATTTGTATATGCATTCATAACGAGTATGATACTGAGAAAGTATTGTATCTAGTGTTATGCTCTGTTATTTAACCCCTCGATGCTAACACATGCTGAGAGTGAATTTACGCTTCATTCGGTATTTTTTTCGGAAATGGATTTCTTGCATCGTGTTTAAAAACTAGATGTCTTCTATTCTTACTACTTTCTGGTTACTATAGATTTCTGTATGTTTTTCACAGTTTTTTTCAATTGATCACGCAATTTTCGGATAATAGTGATAGCAAGTTCGACAGTACTGTGTTGAATTTTTGATCCCCGCCGTGTTTCATTAAGGAAAAACTCGCGTCTTGAAATTGAGACATACCAAAAATATTGCTTGTAATGTACTCACCGAGACTGTTCTGATTTTTAGTTTTATCATAAACTACAATATACACTTTGCAATAAATCAAATTAAGCCATGTTAATGTATGAAAAATAAGACATATTCACATCCTATTTAACCCAGTTTTTCACAGCCTGCTTTTTGAAGTAGGCATATCCTGCTTGTTACGTTCCTCGTTTCTTATTAAAGGCCTATAAAAAATTAAAGGGCGTGTTTCAATCGCAGCGGATACCAGAGGGCGAGCGCCACCGGAAGTGAGCCGGGGACCGCCATAACCGTAACTCACGTACCAGCATCCGACTGCGTTCAAAAGTGATGTTACATGTGCACCTATTTATGTACCCCACTACCCCAGCCCGATTGACGGCGATTAACTTCGAGTATATAGTGCGGATTAAACGTATTCAGGTCACAACTGAAAATTTATTGGGCAATTAAATTGATGTTTAGGTTATGTAGCTTTTCCATTAAATACTTACTTCCGCAATACATGTAAATTCCATTTCAATTATAGTATGTTTAAAAAGGTGTGTATGTGGTTTTTGACTTGAGTAGGATTCAAAAGACAAAGTACATTAGCCTTAAAATCTCCGACACTGACTCCAATATCGACTGATATTGATATTTTGGAGCAATTGGTTGGATTTTTCAATGGAGACCAGCGTTTAAGGAAACACAATGTAAGACACCTCTCGGCCAGGCGGTGGGGGTGGTAAAGCTGATAGTTAGCGGTAGAGCGTGTAGATCACAGGGAGAGTCCTACACCAGCACCAGAGGAATGCAGACTGACGATGTCTGGCTGATGTTTATATTGATGATAAGGGGTCAGTGTACTCATCATTATGAACAACTCTTACTATAGAAACAACCCTTAAATCGCGAAAAATAATCATCTGTTCCAAACACTTAGGTTACAAAATGTAATCATACCTTAAATTTTAGCACGTGATAAAAAAATCATCTTGTATATTAGGTCCCTTAGTTGTAGATAAGCAATAAAGAATAATATTAGTGGCACAGTTTCCCGTCGCGAGTAGAGCCGCCCTTTTAGTTCCCTTGGGGCTCGTAAGATGGGATTATGTCGCGGATATGGGTAGACAGTTGCACCTGTGTAGGTATCAATAAAATTTTACCCGGCCTACCAATCTGTCCGCATAATTATGACAAAATGGCTTCTAAAATTAGACCCATCTAATACTATTAATTTCATTGACACCAAATAGTTTTCTCTTTTTTAGTTTTTTCATACTACCCTTAGGCGAAGAAGAAAATGGTTTATACAGATATTATAAAGACTTTTGTTGTACAAAATACATTCCTACCCACCGCTATTTAAATCGGTTTCTATCTTAAAAGTATTGATAAAAAAAACATTGGCAGAATAAGCCGACAGCGAAATTTCCGCAAGTTAAGACTTTTCTTCCGTTTCCTTGGCCGGGTAACGAACTGTGTGCGAATGTGATATTTATGGACTTTTTCGTTCTCACTTTTTCCGAGAACATTATTGCTTAGAGGGAAGTAAAACGATACATAGCTACAATAAACGCTTTTACTGTTACGGCTCAGGGTCAAGTAATCCTTACAAATTATATACGTTGTGTTATTTTTTAATGGGCTTTATAGCTTTTGTTATTAGCTGTAGGCTTCTGTCGTATAACAAAATTGACATAAAAGTAAAAAGAGGCCAAGTCTTTCTCCTTGGCCTAATACTTGGTTGCCAACCTAATCATAAGATTAGTTTGGCAACCATAATTGTTGTTAAAGAAATAGGTATACCTACTAGTACTACCAATAACTATTTTTCCTATTAATTAGAGAATACCTTGACTTGGAACTAGGTACAGTTACATAATAAAAAAATTAAAAGGTTAGGCCTCTATAATCAGAATTCGTGAACCAAGTGTCTTACGTAGGTACTCGTGTAAGTAAGAACATAATAACATTTACGCAAAGTTAGCTTCCTCGGAGACTTTATTCGCGTGGTTAAATCGTGGGCGATAAAATATATTGCATAGTATCTAAGCATGCTCGGGGACTGACTGATGACCTTTAATATTTCCATTCCAGAAATATACGAGTGAGAAGCTTCCTATTTCTATTAACTATGGTTATGGTTCAATTGGTCAAAATGGAGTTTTTAGTTTTGCCTCTGCGCGATATCTTCAACGATCGTAAAACTATTTTGATGTAGTTTTTTATCTGATAGAATATACTTATAGTTATGGTTTTTCAAATTTAATATCAGTAAAAAAAAGTTAGCCGACGTCTTACAGAAAGTTCAATAAATAATTATATATTTTGTATACCACGAATGTTATATCTGTTTCAAAGCGCTGATAAGTAAACAACCTACACATTATAAATATAGCATTATTACGTAGTACCAAGAATTTGTCCTTTATTTACACAAAGAAGAAAACACGTTTATGTACTTAGTGAGTCTTAAACACCCACATCTATCGTATTTAATGTTCTTTATAATAATAAAACACTCTTGTAAAGTATCAATATCAGATAACCTTGAATACAATTTTCACTTATAGTTATTTATGAAAGACGAGTTGAATCTTTTTTGTTTGTAGTTGCAGTAGTTGTAGTTGTATTAGTAGTTTTAGTTGTATTCATTTACGTCTATAGTTTTCTGTTACAACCAATAACTATATAAAATGTCATTGGTTACAACCCAATCTTTAGTATGAGAAACAATCTAGGTATTAGGATATTGACGTAAGCAAATGAATTCAGCAGTCATTTCTTCTGGAATTGAAACGAGTTGAAATATGAAAAACCCTGAAAAACACTTGGTGAATCTGCCAGTAACATTTCAAGTTTCAGGGCAGACAGTTTAATCTCTAAATTTTAAACTCCTTTTTTCCTGACCCAGGGGCCTTACCATCAACTTTACAATAACTTTTCAAACACGAGGCAGTTGGGTTTAGGTGCCTAAATGGAATCGCTTTGTATGACACCATGACAATCTTAAAGTTGGGCCGAGTTTAAATCGTTATTGGTGAATGAATGACCGATGTTTGTCTCTGAACGGCATTATTGTGAGAAAGTGACGGAGTTATAGCCGCACCACATAAGTTTGTCTCGTTCTCATATGACTGACGGATACGTTCAAAAGTAGGTTCAAAAACTAATATGCTTAGACTTCCAAGTTTACCGGTTTTTTAAAACAAGGGAGAAAGTACTTTTACGTACGAAATTATAAAAAAACAGCTATGAAAAAAATACTACAAAATCAAAATAGACGTTATTTTGTTTATTACCTATTTTAATTTAACAAAAATAAAACGTTACATGTGATGGTATCTTAAATCGTGTGTGAAAATATTTGAACGTACTTTCGTAAAAGATGACGGTTGTCGGTCGGGAACGCAAAAAGTATCGATATATATCGTATAAAATATAATATCAATATCGATATTAATATTTTAAAAAAAACGTTATATCGATATACCGGCAAACTTAAAAACCAAATTATAAAACAGCCAAAAAAAAGAGTTTTTTAATCTTATAACTTAAAAATGTTTATTGGTCTGAAGAAAATATCGATTTTTATACCTTTTCGATACTTGGAATTTTATATCGATACACCGATATATCGAAATATTAAATATCGCTCAAAATTATCGAAACATTGAAAAAATAATATCGATATATCGATATTATTTCAACATCCCTAGTTGTCGGTTTGATATATAGGTCAATTGTCAGTCCTGTCATTTTCACAGCGAATTTAATTTTAATATTTGTTATTGTGTTTATAAATAAATTCGTGGAAATGAATAAATTGTTAAAGCGTAATCACACAAAAAAAACGAACAGAATCAATCCATCAGTCATTTCAAGTGAAAGACAGACATGTATTATAGTGAAATAGAAACAATGTAAATAGATAGGATGCTGATGATAATGTGGTGCTCGCGCAGAATGTTTTGAATATCGTGGACACAGCGACGCACAAACGAGTCGATTCTAGAACTGTCCATCAAGAAGAATCTATACACCTCGAATTCTTTGGAAAATGCCCTAGAAAACCAACTGATTACCCGCGGCCGCCTGGAGGGCACCAGGAGTAGAGGACGCGCACCTCTGCGATGAGTTGACACAGTGAAGGTGGCTATGCCTCAGTTATGAGGTAGTGATTATGAAGAAGAAGAAATATAGATAAGATAGTGCCTTTAGTGTTTAATAATAGTAATTACTATTTTAAATAGTGTGTTTGTGTGTGTTTACGCCTTCACAACATCGGCGGTGACTAAATTGTCACTTTGTAATAGTTTAAAGTGATTTTATGTTCAATTTTTTACCGTATCGTGTATTTAGGTAAATACCTGAAGTTAATAAAGATGTTATATTATATCAGCGCATAGCCACAGATATGTCCTAGCTATTCGTAGTTGTTTCATTTCAATATAAGTAATGGTTACAAAGATATAGGAATAGAAATTTGTTTCATGCCCTAAAAATGATAGGTCTTATAATTTCATACCACCCTAACTAATAATAGCTAGGTGTGTGAAGGTGTGATATGAATAGCATAGGCATTTAGGGCATGAAACAAGCTTTCTAACGATGGGCAACACATGTACAGCTGTAATATAGGGAACCTGAAGTTCTAGACCAAAACGTGTAATTAATATGGTAAAAATATTAAATAAACCACTCATTGGGAGTTTAGAATTACAAGCATTAAGAATTACAAGTGCATTTTAATTCCCCCATGGTTCTTCCTGCTTAGGTTATCGGCTGCGTACACTTACACCTGAAACCACACTTAGTATATTACATATATCCACTGGACTGCCAAGTCAAAGGTCTCGAGTTCGAATCCAAGACACGAACCTCGACTTTTCAAAATCATACTCACGCACATGATTTCGAAGTATCAGAGGTTCATCATTTATCACTCGCTTTAACGGTGTAGGAAAAAATCGTGAGGGAACCAGTGAGAGATTTTCTCGACGGGCGGCGTGTGAAGTCTGCCAACCCGCATAAGGCCAGCGTGGTGCTCTCCCTCTCAAACTGAGAGGAGACCAGAACCCAGCAGTGGGACACTACATGGTTTGATGATGAATATGGGTGAACCTATTGCCATCAACTGGGTACAAATCCAGACTCCGAGCTGCTAGGGAATTTCACAGAAAAACCCAACAACACTGCTCGACCCGGGAATCGAACCCAGGACCGACATTTCACTCAGCTATTGAGTATAAGCTGCAAAAAGAGCAACTTTTATTGAATCGTCAACTTTGACGGTGCAGCGTCTCAGTTTAGGTTTATTAAGAGGTCATGGTTTCGATTTTAAGCGAATGAAATGAGCATTAGTGACGCAATTTGACACTGAATCGCTGTCAGAGAGTTGGGCATAAGTCAATCATAATTATGACGTTGTGGTGCGAATAAGCAAAATAATTCAATTTAGGTCCTAAACTGAATCGCGATAAGAGGTCGTGGTAAGCCCCCTTTTTTTATCAAACTCTTAAGTTAACAAAATAAGTAATATCGCTAGATAGTATCGCTTTCCTCCCAACATTTATACCGAACACAATCCAACACATCTGGCGGACGTAATCTTGTTATGAAGAAAAACTTTCTTAATAAGGGCGCTGTTTGGTTTGCTATTTCCCTTCATAGATCTGTAGAGGAAACGATGAAATAATTACTTTGTATTCCATTTCTTGCGTACCAATTGATTGTATTCTTCGAGCCTAATATAACAGAGTAGTCGTGCGCAGTAAAGAGTGTTCTCTAGTTAATTTGTTTCTTTTTTCTGGATCATCCATTAGGGATATATTGCACACATTAGACGTGATTTAATTAATGACAGTATTTTAATAAAAATATGCTATTTACTTCGCTTTTTTTCTTTTGTTCATTTGTGCCTTTTCCCAAGCATATTGGGGTTGGCTTGCAGTCTTGCGGCCGAACATCAATACCGCTATTCGCAGGATCGACTGGTGGTCAGCTGGCAAAGGTCAGGTGGCTATTGATTACCACCAACAATAAAATTGTCATAGGTGTTCGTACGACAACCGGGACCAACGGCTTTATGTGCATTCCGAGGTACGGAGGGGTCACGATGTGTTAAGAATGGTCACCTATTAGATGACTGACCATGGCAAGCATAGCTTAGATTTGCAGATCGATAGATCAGCATAGTTATAACTTATTAAATAAAATAAGCCGCCCATTGTATGTTTTAATTAAATTAGTGTTATATCTTTGTATTTTTTTGTTGGTGTACAGTAAAGTTTATTAAAACAAAAACCATATCTATAATTTAAATTTTTAATTAAGTGTTCATTTCATAATAAATTACATTTTTACATTGAGTATAATTTATTATAAGTACTTCAATCAAGCACATACTTGAAACATTATCGTCGTCGATTAGATAAGTATACCAATTACAAAGATATCATTTAATACGCAGATCTAAAAATAGTCAAAGAATTTGTTGTAGTTACAAAAAATAGACACCATCACAGTGAAAAGATCTTAATAACTGTGGTTTTCCCACTTTTTAGGTTAGAGAGGGGCAAAGTACAGCAGATGTAGGATTCGGTAAGAGAATATTGTTGGTTATTTAACGCAGCATGTGATCGTGGGGTCCGTGATACGGGGGTGGATGATGATGATGCGGCGGCGGCGGGGGTGGTCCGTGGTGAGGTGGTGGCGGCGGGTAGTGATGGTGCGGCGGCGGGTAGTGATGGTGCGGCGGCGGGGGCGGGTGGTGCGGCGGGGGCATGTGCACCGTCACACGCGCGCGGTGGTAGCAGTGCGGCGCGCACATGCTCCCGCAGTGCGGCCCGCACGGCAGGGCGTGCGGCGGAGGCATTCCTGGAAATAACGTTTTCATACAGTTTAGGTAAATTCTTCAGACACGAAGACATGTAAATCTGACTTTACAGTAGCTAGCGCCTTTGGAACCATATATGCCAACCATATAGTGTACCTACACCCGTTTCTATGTCGAAGAGTATATAACAATTAAAACTATATAAAACGTCACTGAGCCTACAAATATGGGATTGGGATTTAAATAAATTATGTGTAATGTGGCATAAGGTTGCTTTATAAATATCAGGAAATGTTGCAAAAATAAATCGTGTATCCTTTAATTGGAAATAGGAACTACATTATTTAATCTGACTGTAAATCTTGTATAAATCTTGTAGATCTCTTATGTGACAATATAACATCAATATGACAAACAGAAACAAGATTATGGAAATGTACAAAGCATTTCGAAATGAGGCCCACAAAAACCTAACTAAGGTGTGGGCTACATCGTCGCTACCATGAAAACAACCTAAGGCAACGCAACTTCACAAGAAAATTAATTAAGAACAACAAAAAAATACCTTACCTTGTAGACTATAACTTTCTTTTGTTCACAAAGGAAATTATTATTTTGTTAAATTGGTTGTTTACTGGCTGTGAAATCAACAGTGAATGATAAGAGGCCTATCGATGTACCTATTTATCGCCATTTTCATAAGCTGTGTTGGTCTTTATCTTTTCAGTCCGATAGTGACACGTGACAATAGTGACTAATAAGGAACATTAGTCAAGTAAACGTTAATAGTATTATGACAAAACACTCTTTTTTTCTAAATTTCCTGTGTATCTTTTGCCTCAGTTATTGATTTGTTGATCAATATTTCAATATTTTAATGGCCTGTTCGCAAAGGCTACGTGAATTTTAAATAGTTCCTCCATAATTTTATCTTATCAATGCAGTTTATGAAGCAGTCCACTGCTGGATTGCAAATAGGTATATGCTAAACGTATAAGGCTACAATTTAAAAGAAAATGTAAAACTGAGAAAATACTTGCATTTTTGGGCGAGATTATAAAAATGTTGATCCTATTTTCGGTTTCCCATTTTCCCAACAACGAGACAAACTCAGATATAACTTAAATACTTATAAATAATTATCATCAACATTTTTTGCGTGTTTGACTGCTTATCTATAAAACATTACCCACTCGGTGTTATCTATGAAATCGATTCATATTTATATCAGTTCGAAAGTTGATACACAGTGCACAACTTGCCTCTAAAGAATAACAAAATAATAAGTCGGAGGTGAGTTTCTGTTCAGTTTATAATAAAACTTTTTACTTTATAATAGGCACATCGATTTAAAAAGTGAAAAACAAGTCACTGCTACCAATGGGTAATATGCGTAAGTTTTTTAAAGCTGTTTAAAAATAGAATCAATAAGTAATCAACCAATAATATCTTTTTAAATACGTCTTAGGTAAGCCAGCCTATTGGCCTGGTCTAATAAAGTAGGTACTAAGTACTTATTTTTGAATTATTAGAAAATGTAATTGACAATTTTTTAATATTTCTTATCTTGTAAATATATGTAAAATTCTTTGGAATGACTGTGATATCTAATCTAAAACTACAACTAACTACGAAAATGAATATCGTCTTCTACTTAGTACCGGTCTATTTTATTTGTAATCTAGGTTTTAACATTATTGGTTTGAAATTATTAAGAATAATAAATAGGACCTACAGCGTAAGATTTTTTACCATGATACAACTGTTTGTGACGTTTGGTACTTATCTGTTGTAATCATTCAATTTCAGATATGCCGCCGCCACCACATCACGGCCCTCCGCCGCCGCCGCATCATGGGCCTCCCCATCACGGGCCGCCGCATCATGGGCCGCCGCATCATGGGCCGCCGCATCATGGGCCTCCGCATCATGGCCCACCACATCACGGACCCCCTCATGGCCCTCCTCACGGTGGACCTCCTGGACCGCATCACGGGCCACCTCATTACCGTTAACTAACTATTAGTATCTACTACGTGATTGAAGCGTTTAAAATTAAATAAAGTGAATATTAAAATGTTCTTTTTAATTACCTGTCTAAGTTAATCGTTGACTTCACAGTAAATCAAGATTCAAGACCCCAGGAATAAAGATAAAATGTTAATGCTGTTTTTAAATTAAACTTGCTAGAGTTACTGGTGGTTGTAAGTCTTATAAAATGCCAGTTAAGATTGAATAAATAGCAATGTGTATACCTATGTTTTTAAAATATAACCTCACATATTTGATTAAATTATTTTTGTTCATCTTATTGCCCTTGACCTTCTAAATCAATTTATGACCACAGAGTATAAATAGTATTTAATTTCTTCAATTAAATGAAACTAAAAAGATTGAATAGTATTGATCAGAGTTCTATACCTAGTTATCCAATGGTTCTGTTTGTATATAGTAATTTAAATAATAACACTCCGAAATTTGGCGGATTTAGAAGTCCATCTAGGTGTAACTTATTTTACTTTATAATCCCACGTTTATTCATTTATAAAACTATGTTGAGCATGTAATATTTATGTCTACTGTTCCTAAAATTACTCATATCGGTATTCAATCGCTTACAGTTTCAATACCATTTCAGGATATGGGCCCAAGATAATATATGTACTAACATAATGTATTTGCTTTGTATTTGATAGTATTGACAGTGAAGGGCTACTAGGTACTAATATAGTTATGTAAATATAATTATTTATGTAAACAAGAAGGCTGGATATCCATATTTATACATGTAGCGAGAGGAGCAAAGGTTTTTAATTTTTAGTAATAACGCCAATAACTTATTACTTAAACGCGATCTTAACAGTAAACAAAGTCTAAATACATTCTGAAATAATAACCAAGGAAAAACTATTAAGCTTATTGAAAACGATAGGCCACTAAATAATAATTTTACTTCGTCAGTGGGATGGCAATCCGCTAAAAGTTGTTTGGAGTTTTTCATAGCCCGTTTGTTTTGAAATTTCCTCAAAGCAGAAAATGCTATTTACTTATTGCGCCTCGTTTACTTACAAGGTATTTAGGTTTGTGTCGTCTGTTCTCAGTTTTGTATTTGGAAAATGGAATTTTCCTGTTGGGATATAGAAGGGGCGGAATTCCCAATCGATTTTCAAAAAGGATGTTTTGTAATAGCTATTTCGTTTTTGTTTACAGTTGTTCTTTTTGGGGTTTTGCGTCTGCTTCATTTGTTTTTGTTATGTGGTTTCTAACAACTAACAATTTTCAGTGAAATGAGATGTATGTATACAAAAGAGATAGGGCTTTACTTTGTCATATTAAATATATTTTTTGTAATTTTGAGGCAGTGCAGTGGTTACACTATTTATTTATATCATCAATCAATTTACAGTGCCATTGTTGGGAACAGGTCTCCCCTGATAATGAGGGAATTTAGGTTTTAGTCCATCATACCATACAGTGTAATGCAGGTTGGCAGACTTCACACAACGACGAGAAAGTATTTTAGGCATGCAGGTTTCCTTAAGAGGTTTACCATTTAAACAAAAACTATCATGACATGAAAAGTTAGAGTTGGATGCATTGGGTTTAATCTCTTGACCTATGACTTCACATAAGGCAGTCCAGTGGTAATATTAGGTACTACACTATCACTGTCTTTGTGCAGTAGCATGCCAAATTAATGAAATCCTACGCTATTAATACTCTATTAACAAAAAGCAATAGTATGAAATGGAATCTCATTAATTTGTCGTGTAAGGCGCAAAATTTTTTTTTTTTTATCCTGACACATGACTAATTTATCCGTTTCTTACGTTTTTTATAGCACTCACAAATTATGATGGTCATAAAGTAATGTAAATATCGATCGATTCACACCTATTCTGTTTAATAGATGATAAGGAAGAGTTAGTCACAATGTTTGTATTGGCTATCGCTTGTCAATGATAAACCTGATAAAACCTTCTGATAAGGGTTGTATATATTCATCGATCGATCTCATTAGTATAACATAAAACTTTACCTACCTCGCGTCAGAGTATACCCTGTGTTAAACTTTATACAAGTGAGTATTTTTATTGTTTTGGGTAATTAATATACATATTTTCATTTTGCCTAAAGTACTTTCACCTACTTAGTGATCATTAAACAATGTTACGAACTTTGGTGACAAGCTTTGTTAATCCATTTTAAGTCAATTAAAATCGGAACATTTTAGGCCTTTTAGTAACAAGGGCCCTAAGTGTAAGTTAGCTTAAGTACTAAATTAGTTAGCTTTCCACGAAATCACTTTATAAAATATCTGACCTGCTCGATGGTAAGAGCTCTTGGGGTCTTACTGGCTGGCAACCACCCTTACGAGTGTCGTAAAGCTTCTTTGTGTGTGTTACTTTTGCGTGTGAAAGTCAGTTCCCATATCGGATGCTGCTGGTCCGGCAGTCTGCGGTCCGTAGGGGCTCATTGGGCCCCGTCGGCAATGCATCGGCATCACTATTGTTGCAAACTATACAAGAAACAATTCTCGTGACCTCATATATATTTAATTTACCCTTTGCGCTTTTTAGCGGTAATCTGAAGTGATAATGCATGGCCCACTATTATAATGTATGTTCATAAAATATAGCACCACGACGTAATAAAAGTTAGCAGTAATTACCCAGAATTGGAACCGAGCCCGATAAATTTGGGGATAATATGCTCTCTGCTAACGGGAAACCAAATAGTTTTAGACCTATCTTTATATTGTGGTATATATAATCACTTCAGATTTTAATAGACGTTATTTTGGTACTATTGATTTTTTGAACAAATTAATTTAAGTAATTCTAATTGGTTTAGTAGTTGTATAAATTTGCTGCACTTGAGTGTGAGGTCCAAACGATTTTTATAGTAAAACAAATCTTGTAGCGAGCTAGCAATCAATCCGAGATCGAGCAAAGTGCCATTGAATCAGTGATGTAAAATCCAAATGTCCTGAAAATTGTATACAAGACATGCATTGCACCGTCAATTATGACACTACGTATATTTTGGAGATCCGCTTTGAAATGCATCGTCTTTTAATGTATCGTCAATAGATCCCAACAAACCGATACCTCTTTATTTTCATAGAATTCACATTTTTAATGATCTCTGAATGAATTCAAAGAAACTATACGATAAAGGACCACATTATGGTATTGGGGATGTAATCTTGTAGGTAATGTAAGATTGTGATAAATACGTTAATGATTAATTGAAGTGAATTGGATGATATAGGTATTGTAGGAGTAATATTTTTATATTATTTTATAATAATTATATCTTAATTATAATAAATCTTAATTTCGTTCCAGTTATGCCACCACCACCACCGCACCCAGGCCAACCACCACACCAGCCTGGTGGGCATCCCCCGGGTCCTGGGCCGCAGCCACATCAGCCACCGCATCACCCCCCGGGTCACCCGCCCCCACCACACCATTAAAACCATCGATGTAATTATGCCATTCGGTGTATTTAAATAAGTATGGCAGTATTATTATGTTAAATAAATCGAATTGTAGTGAAACTTTTTGTTTAAACCTTTTTATGATTGTTCAAATTAACTTAGTATGCAGTATTTATATGCGTCACTCCATAAGCCAATAGATATGTTTCTTAGCCCGGAATAAAAGAACCAGGGCCCTTAGGAACCTTTCACAGGACGACTAGTATGGACACCTAACCCCTAAAAAAATTATAACAGGAGTTGGTTACTATAATATGTAATTATTATAAAAGCTGTGCTATTGTTTATATTTCGTTAATAATAAACCAATTACACATTTCAGGGAAGTGAATCTTAACATGGAATTTTTACAGGATTTCCCTTCTATTTTAAGTAGATGTCCGTGTCCCAATCTATATTTCTGGGGAAACGGAATAACGGATGTGCAGTTTATCGGTTTATGTGCATTAGACAAAGCGTAAACTAGTCTTTGAGTCTTAGCCTTTTATGTTAGGATAAGATATAATAATTTATAATATGATAATAATTCTTATCACTGTTACACGTCTCATCTATAACGACCGATTACAATACACTTATGTGATGCCTTTAAAATGAAATGCCTTGAAAATAAGTATTCGCTTTAGAATATCCGTTAGATGCTATTCACAGACAAATATATCACAGTAATAATAACACCCCTTTTTTGAATCGGGGCCTAAAAATATGTAAAAGATATTGTTTCTTGCTCAATTCGTGTCGACTACAAACCACGTATTGTACAACATTATCCCTTCACATGAAATATGTCTGTTTTTGTGGATATGCCTTGAAACGGACGCAAGACTATTTTACGGATCGTTGCTTTAGGCCGTTCCAAGTAACTTTTTCCTTTCTGTGGGATATTCACCCCTCTTCTTTTTACCCGTCTGCCGAAGAAGGGTGATTGCGTATATTTTTATTATTTCGCGCACTTGGCACGGTAAGAACGGCCACCACATGTTGTATGTCAATTAAAAAAGGTACATCTACCTCTATAAACTATAAAGAAATACAATAGATAAGTATATAGGTAAGAAAGTACATAATATGATTATTGAATTTGTTATTTAGAATTCAATACTTCCTATTCATGACGCATAATTCACGCACTAGTTTTTTAGTTCTGAATTTTTACCTAGTTTTTATAAGAAGTGTTGTTGTGTTAAAATTTTCTATAAAACAGCCATCTCGCTTTATTAAATCATCGTTTTACGAAGCTTAACCCCGGCGGAATAATTAAATAAAATAAAGTCTAATAGCTTTCTGAATCCCGCTCCGTGGAACTGACTGCGGTCAACTAATTATAGCCGATACTTGAAGGTGAAGGAAAAGTGTCGCTTTTTTACAAACCTTTATTAAACCATTAAGAGCTAGTTAGTTAATTAGAAAAGAAGTCGTAAGCTAGGAGAGTGAGGAAATTAGGTGTACAGAAGAGCCATCTGGCGGCAGAGATGCGCGATGACCGGAACCTTTGAACAACTCTATCTTTACTTTTCATTAGGGCGCCGTTGTGACAGCGATTTCAACTTTTTTATTTCATTGTCTTTTTGTTAAATTAAATGAATTATTTAAACGCTAGTCAGGTTTTTTCAAGCTTTTGTAAGATGGGTGGTTTTGATTTGACCTTTAACTTTTACAAAAAACATAACGTTCCGTTTAAATTTTACGATGTACCTAAGTATTATATTTAGATGTGAATTAAAAACCGTAAAACGTGTAACAATTACACTTATACGAAAATAAGTACCTAGTCATGGGTAGTAAATAGTAATGTGTGACGTCATACAGGCATTAAAATGGTTTTCCATTGTTTTGTAAGATCATTATGTTATCGATACATTCAAGACACCTGAATTACTTCATTTAAAAAAACGCATATTAAAAACCAATAACTGATTACGATACATGCATAATTGTATGACAGGTAAGCACTTTAACGAGGTACCAACTACCAACACGTCGCTATCGGAGGCTTCCCGAGCTTATAGTTTTAATTAGAGCGGTAAATTTTAAGCGTTGATCGCATCGCACCGCTTAAATCTTGGGAGCCACTTTAATTAAAATATATTCGGAAGACGCCGCGGTCGTCCACGTAACAGGTAATATTTTGTAGGCCCGATATTCGGATCTATAATAGGCAACATTTTATAGAGTACCGATCATTTTTACTTTATCGGCTTATATTTCATTTTCATAATAACGAGATCGTTATTTACTATTTTTGTTATAAATACTTTATTTGATCTAGGTGCTTATTATATCTGTTCTCTACCATTTATGTAGAACGATTAAATGCAATATTCATGGATACATTATCTAGTAAAACATACTGTACCTACTATGTAGTTAATTTGGTTCAATTAAGCAACAACAGCTGAAACGGAGCAGTAAAATTCGTATGTACCTAAGTAATTTAAAATTCCACGCAACGAGCATCAAGCGTATCCGTAAAGAAAAACTAGTTTAACAGTAAAATATTTACAGCGCTTCAATATTTAAAGTACCTACGCCGTAGCAGAAAACACGCCAACTTCGCCGTATTTGTGTGGAGCAAACGAAAAACAAGTCTTCATTTAATAGCGACGCTTATAAACTTACAAAACTGGACTTTTTAGCGAAATACAGAGAAGTAAAAAGTTACCTTCAGGGGCAAAATGTAATATCACTACAGAAAATTCTTGATCCGAATCTAAAGACTTGTCAAATTACGCGGCCGATTGGTTGACGGCGCGGCGCGGCGTCAGTTGAGTTCTTAATTTAAATTCGCTAAGCTAATTGGTCAGCCGAGTCGACTCTTATTAGCTTTTTGATGGATATTGTTTTGATTAAATGAGTTGCATGATTTTGTAATAAATTATTCCAGGTTTTATTCAATATTTAATTTATTTTACATAAATGTCAATCTATCAAACGAACCCGCTCTGTAACCTCAATGCGAGACATTTTAGACGGACATAGGGCGCACGGTTTAGTCTATCGGAGAAGAGACAAATTAAGTAAGTAAATTTTCTTTACAACTTTCAATACCCTAAATACCGTACATTTATGGGTGGGAAGGGGTTAGAGGGGTTTACCTATGTGTTGTGCACAGTTTACCGGTATATCATTAGGCCCTATATAAATGATCAAATTAACATAACTATTATTTTATCAGGATCAATTGCCCGTACAGGTTACAAACAATTTGACCCGTACCCTCCCGTCAACATTTTTGTTTTTCCCTTAATACGTACAGTTCCACATACATATATCCCATTGTGTTTGAATAAACATTTCAATTGAGAGGGTTTTCATTCGCGGTGCCTATTCGACCGGACCCACACATTCAGTTCTTTTTCGCGCACCGCTGATTCCCGATGAATGAACTGCGGTTGAATATTAGAGCTCGCCTATAACGAATACGTTACCAGCGTGGACTTTTAATTATTATTGCTTTAATTAATTTGTTGGAAGTTGAATGAAATGTATTCGAAAATATCCATGTTAATATTTGTATGAAAAACAGCCGAAAGTGTGTGAAAACTACCTACCGTTACTTATTGTCAATTAAAATGAGTTATTCCGGTTGATCGATACGAAACTACATGGTCTGCTGTTGCTGCTGTTAAGTACTTAACTCAATTTTGCCCTAAAGTTTATATTTATCTTAGTCTACCACATTCTATTAAAAATACATAGGTAATGATAATTATATTGCTTGGCTCTAGAATCAAATACCTATCACTACATTATCTTTAAGAATGTTGTATACTTTACTTATTTAATTTTTCTAAATAGATACTGAAACTTAGTCGTCTTTGTAACCAAAGACTTCTTTGCTTCACATAATAAATAAGATTAACCGACAAGCCACCGACTGTCAGAATGGTTGCAGTCGCGTAGAAAATAAAACTACCAAAGTATTGGTACATCCGAAGTGGAAATCGCAACGGCAGTGGTTTTCCCAAAAACATTTACGATATTCCGTCATGTGATAAGTTTACCAAGTATTTCTATTTATATCTTAATAATATCGGCGTAAAGGAAGGTAAAAGTTTAATCTATCTGTCATTCAAACGAGGCGGAGTGCGTACCTACTCGATTTTATCTTGACAAGCGGTACGCGTGGAACTTGAGCCGATTGTTTGACATTTAGACGTCGCTCGCTGAACACTGAAGATATACACTTAAAACTTGATCATCAAATATTTATGCGTTCGAGCGACTGTTCCGTGAAAATTTAATGACCAATTGAGACTTCCTTCAAGAAAACTCGATTTAGACAGTTATATTTAGGCGTTACTTTACTTTTATGTAGATTATTATATTAACAACGAAGTCAAAGTAAATAGAATAAATAAAACAATCAATAATAGGTAATTTGTCTCAGTTTACTCTACCCGCTACCTTTGCTCATAAAACCGTACTTGCGGATAAAAAGCTTACAAAATGATTCAATATATTTTCTTGGGCAATGAATTTGTTTTCCCAATGTAATGTCAACCCTGGGTTTTCAATGCGGTCCCCCAGAGGCTGTACATCTAAGTTAAGTTCAAGTTAGAGCTGGCTCCGTCGCGTTATGTGTCTCTCGTGACTCGTGACACATCCAAACAACGAATTTTTGGTCAACATATTTACCGCGTCGCAACTAAGCTATGCTTTTCAAAAGAATGAAATTGAATATTGTTCTTCAAACGAAAAATGTATAAAACAAAACGTTACTCTGACGAACACCGCACCTCGAAGAGATATTCTATTGAAATTGTAGAATGTCAAGCTGAAAATATTTCATGAAAAGAGACAAGAGCGACCCGGGCGGGCCCGGCCGTATCACGTACCTTTCTCACTCGGAAATGCACAAAATAAAACAGCAAACAAAGAATACGAAACTGGTCTGCAATCGTAAAGTAGCCGGTCGCCAACGTATATGCAAATGTGGTGAATTTAAAATTCAATTGATTCATTTCGAAACGGAAATGTGTAGGAATAAACCTTTCCCATTAGTGAGCGTGCAAGCTACACTAGAGCTGTCAATTTGCTTTATAAATTAGTCGCGCTTGCGTTAAAATAATCGCAATTAAATATTCAAATTCGGTAGTGCAGAGACGTGTCGCTGCAGCGGGGCTGTCAGGACTTGCATTCGGCTTGTCGGTGAAATGAACATGTCTGGGCCGCGGTATTCTAGGAATAGCGTCGAACGGGACAGGTCAAACGGAAATAAAGCAAGCTGCTCTCAGCGAAGTTTGGACATGTCTGATAGCTTTACTGGCGGCTCGTGAATAAAATACATACTATTTCTGTCTAGCTTTTTCATTCTGCATCTTTGCAATTGTCTACGGTACCTAATTTGTGTTACATCATTCAAGTAAGTAACAGCGTAGATATACATATTTAATAATGGTGACATTATTGTTACGAAGTAATGTAGAGGTAGGTACATAGTTAATTTACGTTAAATGTTCTTAAAACAACGTTTCACCTGTGTAACGCTGCGCTTCAGCTTCAGCGCTGTTACAAACTTTCTAGTTTATTAGCATGCAAGAGAACGAATGGCGCCCAACGTGGTGTCGAATGCGTCCCCCAAAATTGCGTTTTCGTAGCATTATTCTTTGCACCATCACCACATGTGGCTAGTTCTTGTATGTATGTTCTATGGCACTATCATACAACAAATCTGACCCTTACTGGAGTTAATTAACTTCTAACGCCACTAAAATCCTTTCAAACCCTCTTTCTCTGTGCATTCTATTTTCAAAAATAATTCAAAATTTCATTTGTTTTGTTTCCTTGTTCAAGATTTTATACTTTTTTGGTGTGCAAACACAAACAATATTAATTGAAGAAACAAAAATATGGCAGTTCGTAACCTCCACATGATGTGGTGGCATGTCATCTGATAACAATTGCAAAACCAATATAAATTTCTTGGCAGAGGCGCCAGAGCTATAAGAAAATGTATTATGAAAGCGAGCGGTTTTATTGTGTGGCAGTAAAACGGAAGAATTTGCATCGGGAATCGAACCAGACACTTGCAAATCGACGATCGTAAAACGATCCCGCATCGGTCACCGGCTTCATGAATAAAACCTTATTTGTATGTACCGACTGCTGAAAAAAACAGTAAAAAAAACTCCTCTGACTTTACACAGATTGTAGTTACTTATTTTTATTGTTATGTGAAATTTTTTTTTTTACAGTTAGCAGAGAATATCTGCGAAAAACAGTACAAGAAAAATGTAAATAGCATGTATGTACCTATGCATATACCTATGCGGTCGCATGTGTGTGTGAGCACTGCAGAAGTCACGTTCAGGCAATATTTGCTGTATAAAATTCAGCAACTGAGTCGGCACTGTGTGTGTAATGTATACCTACTCATCACATGTGCTGTTACAGGATTTTTTATATCCACATAAAATAGGAATTCTTACTAAATAATTCCACTGTCGTAGAAATACGTGTGTATTCCGCAGGTAAAAAGAAGAAGCGGGTATTTTTGTAAAAAGAGCTTCGTACAAATTAGTACAATTTTGACTTATTTGTCTACTTCTACTATTAATGCTTTAACTTAATTTGAACTACTATTTGACAACAATATTAAAGAGGTGTAGGATATCTTCGTAACCTAATATAAACAAAGTAATAGGTTTACCGTTTCGCAGAATATTTTTATTAAATTTTATTACAGTCTTCTGAGTCTCTCGTGCCCGCTTGGGAGCTGGATCGAGGCGGCGCAAGAAAAGAGAGGACTTGGAGGCTTTACTCAAAAATTGGGACAGTATTAGCTAAAGAAGAATAGAGACCATTCATCATTAATAATGTCGTTTGTGCTTTAGTTATAAGTAATTCAGTTAACTTTGCGTATGTTATTTAAGTTGAGCAAGCCGAGAGCGACGCGTGCCGCTAACACGAGATTCGTAAAGTTATTATGAACTCGACACATTGCTGGCTAATTCAGAACACACGTTGTTACAATATTTTGAGCAGGAATGTTGGACGAGAGTTTTAACAAATGGCTCATCTCCATTCCCATAAAATATGATAACTTTTCTATTAAGGGCGGACTGTGCATTACTGTGCAACACCATGAAGGGATGAAACTCATTTACGCTATACATGAGAACATTACCTACTCATGTCAATTACATGGGACCAACAAGCAAATGTATTCTATCAGATAAAAAGGAAACATCAGTATCGATTCACGATGGGCAAAGATATCGTGTCGACATTCACACAAAAAATTCATACAGTCGAATTGAGAATCTTCCCTTTTTTTAAGTCGGTAAAAAGTATTTGACGTCGACAATGTTCTCAGTGATGTCTTCAATTGAATCAAAGTCCAGTCAAGCGCACCGAGTCCTTAGTTGCCAAAAGTACAAGTAAATGTTATCGCGCGTTTGGTGCGCAAACAAAAAAAAAGATATGTGTTAGTTGGCTATCGACCCCCGGTCCTCGATTCCACTTTACGCATTACACCAATTAGCTGAGTACATTAGGAAGTCCGGAACATAGTCGCTGAGGAAACAGTCTAATTAAAAAGTTTTTCCTCCAGTAACGAGGATGGACGTGTTCGTAACGTTAGATTGATGTTTGATTGAGTACCTACCGTAAGTTTTGCACCTGTGTCTGGCTCCAGTGCTCTCCAAAGAACTTTGTTTCTAACTCCAAATCACTTTTCGTGGATAAGTGTGAAGTAATTGTCTTGTTACAGATGTTACACTACAAAGCGGGTGCTGAATCTAGGTCGCCAATGTTCATGGCGGCTACTATTAGGTTCTTCTTAATGATTCCTAGTATAGAGGTTAATTCAGTTGTTTGTTTCCACGTTCAAAATGTAAAAATCAGCTAGCTATTCGTGTAGAATGTTTACCTTGAAACGTATTAACGACTTTGGAGTCACGTGGATGTGACATCCGTTGGGTTCCGTAGACTGTAATAGAGGAAGTTTCATCTTAATTATTATCTTTCAGTTATAATATATAAGCAATCATAAAATAATATTATTGAGAGCAAATCTTTTAGTAATATTACTAGTCTCAAAATCGTCTCAAACGAATAACAAAGTATTCTAATTACTTATTTGTATCCTCGCATTGTATAGCAGATAGGTAAAACAGATAATTGTGATTTTCTAGTGAGAAAAAAGCTGCTGCCCTTTGTTACTGTCTTAATATTGTATTATTTGCGTGTGTGAAAGAAGTATACAAGAAGCGTGGCAGTTAGTGTCGTTTTGTAGTTTCCGCTTATTTATTATTCCGCTATCTTATATACGCAAGGAAATACACATGAAATTACTATTACTACTTATACTATTATACTTATACTATTATTACTAGCCATCTAGTAAAGAACTAATTATAATTATCGTAACAGTGTTATTCGAAGCGTAAAAATAAAGTGTCATTTATGTGCAAAGGCTTTTCCGTTATAATTAATACTCTATTTGCATAATTGCATAATATGAAATTCAATGGATGGGAATAATTATCCTGTTCAATATAATATCAGTTTTTGTGGCTTTATTGAAAAATGTTTATATCCCAATATGGACGGCCCGAGGGTTGATGCAAGCTTCGCCTGAAGTTATCTCGCAAACTTATTTTACGAGTCGCTGTAAATAAGTAGTTTGGGAGCAAGTCGAGCCGTGATATAGACGACAAGTTTATACCTTTATCGAATGGATATACAAAATATCGATTTCGATAATGCACAAGTAATGTTGAAGATATTTTTAAGATATAGGGAAGGTGGAATGCATCCTGTCTGTGAGATGCGCTAAGTAAGATCTGGTAATCACTAAATCACCTTCCCTGGGCAAGCTTGGCGTGACGATGTCAAAAGGTCAGGCCAACTACGTCTCGTCGACAGGACAGCACGGCTGAGATACTAGAAGCGTGCTAGAAGTCTACTTATGAGTATGTTTATGGTGACGCATGAGTTTCTTGCGCTTACGCATATTATGTTTTCTAATAAAATTCAAGTACGTATAATTAAAACGTTTTACGTTCAGATACTAAAAACACAACCTTTCATTAGTTTTGAACAAAAAACAGAGAGGAATAGTATCTACTATAGTATCTACTAATAAATGAAAAGTCCAATATATTCATGTTTTCATTTAAAATTGTAATAAAAGATCGTCGGCCGCAATCAACACTGATGTCATATTGAAATCCAATTGATGTACTGAATGTAGGACGAAGCTTAAAATATGACAGTTACATTCATTTTTAGTGCTTTTATTTCGAGTTAACATTTTTGAAGGTTTATTTCATTTGTAGATTACTTTGAGTAAAAATTTGAATTGTAAACTTTTGTTGTGGTGTGTTATTTTTTTATAGTGGCAAGTACTTTAAATAGTTATATTTTTGTGGAATTATACATACCATCCCGTCTGTATTCCCCGAACTGCGAAGCTGAGCTGTTCTAATGTATACCCACAATTCCCCGGTATATACAATATGTTAAAAAAACCCAGTCCGACTACCCAGAATCTAGCAATTTTCTTGAATGTGACAACACTATCACTTGCCGTGGTATATTAGGCACCTGTGAAGATTACCCTTGTAGCTATGTATCTCAGTTTCCCTGTTTTATAAAAAAATATTTACTTTTATTCGAAATATCTTTTTACTTGAAAACTGAAAAGGATTACACAAATGTAATCTAATATCGATACCTAATAATACCTTCACGGGTCGGACTGGGTTTTCTTAACACATTGTATAGATCCTATGTAATAAGCCGCCCCTTATTATCATTGCCATTAACCGGACACAACTCTAAACTCCGAGCCGCAACTGAGACTATTTAACAGAAAATGCCAATAGGTAACACTTAGCTAATAAATACAAAGAACTAAATCGATAACTTATTTTTTGTCGGTGTTTCCGAACGAATTATCGATAATAATTATTCGCGGGTAGTACAGAAATTTGTTGAACATAAAAATTAATCTAGTTGAGAGTTGCGAGTCATTTGTCCACGGATTTTTGACGTAGTACCTATTATTATTATTATTTATTATTTCGTAGTGTCATTCTCGTGATCTCCCGCGCCGGTCGAGGGTGCGTCCGGGAGTCGCGTATCGCGTATTCATATAGCCTGTCATGAGTTATCCTCTGTGTCACGCTTTTGTAATTCTCATCTCATCTTCTTGAACTTGCTATTTCTAGTGTTTGTGATGTGCTTTGAAGACTGTGCAGTGTATGAAAACTAGGAACCCGTCCTGTGGCTGTCAAAGACCTCGAAACCGCTCCTTCCGGTGAGTAGGTGCATGACTTTGATATCCTTATTACGCGGCTCTTGTACTTTCGTATTTATTTTATTCACATTATTGCGAGGTGACCGTTGTGCCCAACCAATGCGTTGCAGTCATTTTATGCGTTTTATTGCATTTTTAATTTATAAGGTATTATAATATAAATTTAGAACTGCCGAATCAGATTCATTATTATTTATAAGGTTTTTTTTCAGCCATTTTTTTTTATGAGCGGTACCTACATATAATTTTACTTTATCGTCGTAGTGTCTAACAATGATTTGTATCAAACCAATTTGGACCTAGGGTCTTGATATTATTTCTAAGTATATTTACGTGTATCAAATTTAAAACGTTCATGGGGACACATAAAGACACCTGGTTCATTTCGCAAGGAATGCTCAAAATGGACACAACGCCTATACCCGGGTAATTTAATTCCCAGGAACATTGTAAAACGTGGACAGCGCCGTAACTCATAACCAGGTGTCAAGATTTACGTCCACACAATATGTTATAAAAATCCGGCCATTTTATTTTACGGGCTCACATGATATGGGGTTTTATTTTGTGCCAGAGTTTATTCATCTTAACGCTTGTAAAAGATGACGGAATATTTTCGGTCGAATTCATAATGCGTATATGTTATATTATATGATTATATGATTAATAATCGTTATTAATTTGATTAATATTTTTTATTGTTTGTGTAAATACATAGTTAATAATGTAAGTAAAGATCTGATTGTTTGACGGGCTGGTGACCACTCTGCAACGGACTACCGCACCGCCCTTACGTCGGAATCTGCTATAAAGCACCTTTGTGTGTTTCGACTATTGCGCATCAGAGCCACTTCGTCCTTTCTGTTGCTGTGCTGTCGGTAGGGGTTTCTAAATGGTCAGCAGCATATCAGCAAGTCTCTGGTGTTAATGTTAGGTGTTAAAATATTCGTTTTTTTTTACAAGGCAGACATAGGCTTGCTGTCTTAATTAAAGACGCTTCAATGCTTAAGTTTTAGCAGTTTGAAGTTATTCCTAACTGATCTCTTGACTAAACTGGTTAAGCCTATATATTTATGTAAATATGCCAGGCAGCGAGTTTGTAAACTAGCAGTGTTTATCTTGTTCGTATACCTAATACCAAGTTGAGGTTCACTCACTAAAAGTTGCCGGGTATAGGTTACACTGCGTATCTTCTTTACATACACACACAAGCAAAGTTCTGCAATACGTACTTATTAGATAAATAAATAAACGGGGAGCAAGAAATAATATTTTTGCGGCCCGCGATGGTGCAACGTTTGTCGCCAATACCACCTTTCCATGTAGAACACACAGAGGTGGTATTGGCGACAAACGTTGTACCATCGCGGGCCACAAACATGTGTAAAGGCTTCAAGGCCCCAATTTGCAGACACATGTACCCGGTGGGAAACGTGCTGCTGTAGCATACAGCATTAAACCTAACCACCTAAATTTAAACTACTAAAGTATTATGATAAAAACCATAACGAAAAGGCCATAGCAGGTATATAATTATTACAATGCCATATAATTTTTTTAAGGTTTAAAATAGTCAGGGGAACGTTACATAATAAAGTCGGGACCATAATTTTGATGTAGGTAATTGAAATTCGTAGGTCTCATCATCCCATGAAAGGTTACTTTGTGTACCTGCAATTTGACTGTCAAAGCGATACTCTACAAAATGGTCGTCGGTTTAATCATTCGCAGCGGGTACACGCGGGCCACCTGTTTTTAATTACGAGTATAGCCGAAACCTATATTGCTCCGACGGATTACACGGCTCGAATTAAATTAACTCAACATTGGGTGTCAAATTTGTGTAGCCATGATACGTATAAAGTTATGTTCTGTTTGATTAAACAGTTTAGAATTACACAAATGCAGAATAACGCAGGAAAGGCATACTAATAATAAGCCTTTTTATTTCCATATCAAATAGTTTACATTTAACTTATTCATCTAGTGTTAGTACCAAAGGTTAGTTATTATTCTGCGATGTGGATCCCTGCTCTGCTCAAGCTGAGAGAGAGACTGTCTGAGACACTGGATGGGCCATCCAGTCTCATCCAAATCATCAGCCCACCGTCTAGTCGGCCGACATTTCTTCTCCAACCCGTTGGTTTTATGGTTTGGCTATTGAAGAATACTAAAAAGATTAAATTAAAAATTAAAAAACCCCCGACACTAAATGAAAAAAAAAAATGTATATCGCCATTTAGTGGTACCGGCCATCTTGGATTTGAAAGATCATAGTTTCTACGGTTTCTAATAATCAAATCCTTTTCCCGAACGATTTTCATAAAACATAGCTAACACATACACAAACGTCAATTTTATGTCGTTTTTGGATCGACCTTTTTATTACGAGAGGAATAATTTTAGCACTAAATAATATTCCCTAAGATCGGTTAATTCATAAAGATTTTCTCCTTTCGCTCGTGAACGTGGGAGGTGATACAAAACTTATCTTTATTTCTCGAGTCCTAATCTTCTGTTGATAAGGAAAGGCTCGGATCCTTCTAAAACCTATTTCGATTATCACTGGTTTTACTCGATTGGGGATCAATGTCGTAGTCGTTGTGTAGTGTTTATAAAACAGTTTATATCTAGAATGTTATTTGAACCGCATTTATCTTTAAAAAGAAATCATCGTAAGCTGTTTTTATGTAAACATTTGTAAGCATTCATTTAAGAAAATCCGTTTTTGTGTGGTAACATTCTTTGATGTTCCCTCCCATAGTATTCGGTCTGCGTAGGTTTTTTACTAACACAGATCGGAAGCCTTAGGTGTGCAACGAAAATAAAAAACTCTTCTCATGTTTTGTTGGTTTCGTAAAATGCTGTTTTTTAAAGTCACGAATAAAAATAACTATAGAGGTAACTTTGTATACCTAATTTACGTAAATGAATTAATCGGTAACAGAGAGTACTTGCATCAGGTTTAGTAAAATCTTTAAACATAAAATGTGTTTCCAATCTATACTTAGTAAAACATGAATACATGAATGGGAGTTCCAGTAGGAATATCAGGTTGGTTTAATTATAAATTATAACACAAGCTCAAAATGTTTAGCAGTACCTAGGTAATAACACAGAGCTACTCATGTGATAATAAGTTATAATAATTGCAACTTGCAGTAAATCGCTAAAAGCCTGCACGCAGCAGCTGCATAGGGATTTTAGACTGTACGAGTATTCTCTGATCGGAATGTGATTTTTTGTTTATATTGTTATGTGGTACTAAATTCTTATATATAATTAGGTACTGTTGTAGTATATGTAGTTTATTTTTAGTTTTTTTTGTCGTAGTACGTTTGCAATCACTACTAATATTCAAGAACCGACTGTAATTAGAAAATCGAAAATATTAACTGGCAAAAATTAACACAGGTATTGCTATCGTTCCAACAACAATAATAATTGCATCAATTCGGTGCACAAGCAATCGCTTTGAAGTATACCGAAGCTAATTGTCGAATTCAGTGTGAACAGTGCATTAATCACAATATTTGTGAATACGTTACCCGGGGTAGGCGAGGGCGGCGGCGCAGTGCGGGGCTCAGTCGTTTGCAATTAGTTTTTACTGGCGGTAATTAGGGAGGGCCGATTGCGCACAACTCCGTGCCTGTGCACGACCACCACGCAGCTTACAAAGTTTTAGAATTGGCCGAAACGGAAATTATGTTGCTATCGATACATATCGTACCTACGAGTGTACGTCACTTAAAGTAATGGCAGACGACTCATTTACATAATTATGTAAATTATTTACATAGATAATTATATTATTACTGATTAAAATATTTGTACCGATTAGGTACTTTAGACCTTAGACTTAAATCATCATCGCAAAAAAGGTGTGAATAATACACGTTAATCTATATATAATACACGTACACACATAATACACGTTTCTTAATAAGCAATCGAGTCAAATTAATCTGATATGATAAACGAACCGGAAAAAGGAAAATTAATACTGATATCATCGATCGATATCGCAATCACCATATTATCAAATCTCTATTACGTTCCCTTACTTCAACGTTATATAAGTAACTCGATTTCTGAACTAAAATGGCGGAAGTCAAGATCTCAAAAGTTATAAATCCGGTGCGACAAAAGTTTGAAAGAAACTAACTTGACAACTCTAAGCGTTCATAGTTCTACTTTTCCAGTAGGAAAGTACCAAAAAATAAAAGTTGCCGTCATCGCCACATGCGAATTGGAATTAGCAAGAGCTCGTTGTACCAGGGAGCAAACTATATTTTCATTGGAAATTGTACCTTATAGTAGATGCCTAGGGCTTATATTGGTTTATCGATACATTCTCGATATCAGCTGAATGACCGAATTGTAGATCTAGCTTGTCATTTTGTTTGCTTACTGAACACTGTTGATCAATATTAATATAAACGAATATAACATATTTTATTAATAATTTTATAAAATTGCCTGAGCCATTTTTATTTATTTGCTTGGATTCATTAATTTAATTTACTTAAAATATTTGCGAGGTACATATTTGAATGGGTGAATGTATATACTTACCATAAAGTAAATTTGTGATTCATTATAAATAATAATAGTCTGTGTGAGTAACATCAATGAGTAGGCTAAGCACCTATTTACATAGAACTTTGATGGTGTAGGTAATGCCTACACAAAAACGCATAAAAGATGAAAGTCAAAGATTGTACGTAAGTAAGTACTGTTTTTATATTTACTTCTATACTAAATTATAGAGAGGAAAGATTTGATTGTTTGTATTGAATAGACTCCCTAGACTGATTTGAAAAATTCTTTCACTGTTAGATAGGTAGCCCATTTATCGGGGAAGGCTATAGGCTATATACCATTACGCTACGACTAATAGGAGCGGAGTAGTAATAAAAAATGTTGCAAAAACGGGGGAATAAATTATAAGGCCTCGCGGGCGAAGCCGCTGGCGGAAAGCTAGTGTTATATAATGTAATAAATGAATCGATTTGATTTTATTTATGTATATTATAAGTAAATATAAGGAGAGGTTGTCTGATTGACAGACTGACTGATCTATCAACGCAAAGTTCAAACCAGTAAATGGATAGGGCTGAAATTTGGCACACACTGAAAGTTGGCAGATAATTATTATGACGTGGGGTATCCTCTAACACCATCTCAAAATCCTATTAAACAAAAAAAAATAGGAAGTTCCCACAGGTTTGAGAAAAATAATAAACGTGAAGTACCTAACACCGCGGTGAATAACAAATACCTAATATTAAAAAATAACTATAGTATGTACTTTTACCAGCACTATATACAACGTTTTAAATAAGGCTATCTAATCCCTTCAAAACGTCTTAAAGCGAGAGACGCCGAGAGATTTAAATCCAGCGGATAATAAATAACACTGCGACAATCTGGATTCTTAAACATACACAGTTGTTCCCATTAGCGAGATTACGACTGTCCCTTAAAATGATTCTTCAGGTTCACGGAAAACCGCTACCGTTCGACCCACGTAGACCTTTATCTTTAGACCCGGTTTTTTTCCTGTGTAATAAATACCTTATTATGAAATCCTCCATAACAGTACAAAGCCAAAGGTCAACATAATTCTTATAATAAACTCTTCATCATAGACTTTTGGTTAGTTTCCAGTCTGACTACCTATAAGCAGCTGAATATTACTATTTAACACGGAGCGACTGTCACCTCCACAATGCCACCCAATTTCTGAGCCATACCGATATTTGAAGGCTTATGGTTGTCCGACCTGGACAATCAATAACGATTGTCCTAATTGTTCGTACAACAACCGGGCTTTACTGAGGTAAGTTAAGAATGGTAAGACCTACCTTGGCAAGCCCAGCTTAATCTTGCGGATCGGTTGATCAGCGTAGATATTACTTAGCTATAACATTAGTTATTATTGGTCTTCTTCTTACTATACGCTACCTCATGACTGAGGGGCTTGAACTATATGGATATTTTTTGTTGTATACGACCTCCAGACTACTCTGTTTTGTGTCAAGTGTATGGCCTTCTGAGAGGTCGTTCCGACAGCCTCCTTCACTGTGTCAATCCTCCGCAGAGGTGTGCGATCTTTACTCCTGGTGCCCTCCACACGGCCTGTAATCAGCTGGTTTTCTAGGGCGTCTGGACCGCGCCTAACCGTGTGCACAATCAATTATTGGTCTTAGAAAGTTAACAAATTCAGTTTCTATGTGTTTCGCACATGCTACCGTTTGTTTTATTTATTGTAAAATAGAAATGACGCAACAATTATGAATGTACAAAGTCACAAAAAAAGATGGGAAAATTCAGAAAAGATATGATTTTCATTAACCACAAATGAAAAGAGCTAAATGAAGAAAATGAGAGAAAGTGGGACAAAACATTGTTTAACGCTGAAACAGAATCTTAAAGTGGCTGAAGAGACCGGAGTGAATGGGGTGATTGCTAATTAGAGCTGCGTCGGATCCGATCCCGACATCGCATGAATGAATCATAATTTTATATTAACTATAGACTCAAAATTAAAATTCTGTTTGGTGATAGATGTCTCAATCCATTCACTTTATTAACTTAAGTTTCTGTTCATGATAGGTCGTAGTAGTAAGTACGAGTACATATATACGCATTTTTTCTGTTCATAAATAAGGCAACAATGATAACTATACATTTACGAATATATTATCGCATGGGTTTACAAATTAATCCATAACCTTTCTAGATAATCACTCTTTCTATTTGGGAAATATATACGAAAATCAGTAGTTACAGTAAATAGCCAATCAAACACAAAAGCAGCGCGGCGTTGGACTAATTGTGACCAATTGACCAGTAATGAAGTAAAAACATCCCATTAGCTTTACGAAATTATGATTTCATTTCTAAATTCCTATTTAAACCGGTTCCGAAGCCAGGCAGCTTTTGTTTTTCCAAGCTCAGTGAGTGTCAATAAATTGTCCGAGCGAGCCGGCCGATGCAATTTTTACAAAACGAAAAAGTAAACTTGTTATTTGAGAATCCACCAATTGGTAGTGTATTTATTCTTTTGCGCTGTTGGCGTGCAATTTAGCGGGAAGCAAAAACAACTAGTGTCGATTGTAGACTGTTATTATTATATTTTTAATGATACGCTAATAATTATTACCAGTTGCAGTATCTAGTCATCTAGTCAAAAAAAGTGTTGTTTGTTTATTTTAGTTTTTCGTTTTGTTCTTTAAGTGACTTTGTTGTCTCTTATTTAAGGGAAAGTGGAGATAATTTTAAGTTGCAGTAACATTTGTTTCTGTGTAAAAACCAATGCCATTTTTTTATAAAACACTGACATAAAATTGCTCAAATCTGACAGCAGTATCCAATTTTAATTTTTAACTTTATATTGGGGTTGAATTTTGTTACGTTACAAACCTAAGTTTAAAATAACGTTCTCTTATTTTATTTTAAATAATGTGTAAGAAATCATAATAAAAAAATGGTGGCCTGCTTTACTATTCAAGGCAAGAACATCTGTGGTTTTTCACAAGAACAACTTTTAAACGCCAAGGTTTTTTTTCATTGTATAAATAAAAGTCTCGAAAAGTTTTTTTATCTATAGTTGCAACATCAAACTATGAGTTAAACTTACAACCTCCTTACAAGGACAGAAACTTGTTCAATATAAAAGCTATGTACTAAGTAATTCACACTAGTGATGCTACCAGCTGGCAGATACAAAGAAATATTTCAACAAGTTTATTGTACAGCACAACTCTCGCTTGTTTTACAGTCCCTTTGGCACGCGTGCCTTCAAACTTTACAGTTACTTCGGCTCCCGGGTACGGTAAAACTTTACAAAAATGGTACTGACTCAAGTGTTTTTAAAAAAATGAAGGGGCCATGGTACCACTATAGTTTGCATGCCGTAGGTGGGTAATGTAATGCATGATACAGACTGGGACCGCGTTGTGCCGTATCCGGACGTGACGTCACGCCCGCCATTACACGTGCGGCTCTGTAGTTCTGTGCCGGGTAATGCCGCGCGCTACTTGATATTCGTATGCGCACCCCACCACATTTCACCCCGGCACCGGCTGGTCTTAGGATCCTGAACTTTGTTATTTCACATACCTTTTTTTGCTGGCAGCATTCCTCGGTTATGCAGTAGAATTGTAATTTTCCACTATTGGTTTATTAGTACTAGCCGATACTATGTCGATACAAAATATGTAAGTATTAACTGGGATGCGAAAGCCAGATGTTATCGTCTTTATGATATTGCTGAATATCAGTGTACTAAAATACTTCCTATTGGATTTCAACCGGTTGCGTATAGATGCTAGTCAGGAATAGGGGGCGAAGGTGAATAAAGACTTTTTGGGACAAGTCACGGTTGTACCCGTGTCAAACCTATTCCTGATTATTTTACAAATATGTATATATAATCATATATATTTACGAATTTATTAATTAAATTTTTAATAAATTAAATTAAATTAATCTAACTATGTATTTACATATATAAATCAAGGGATACATGATAATGAGTAAGTATAACGCAGCAATTTGCGGTCTACCAATTTAAATATGAATACAGAATAAACGTCAAAATATTTCCATTACACAAACAGATATCCCCGCGATATTACGGTTAATGAATTGTAAAACAAACGTCGGTAATTAAAACATCCCGATGCAGTGGTCCGCAATTCTCCAGTTTGAAAACCGACCAAACATGTAAACAAACCATTCCCGTTAACCCCGATTTCGCCGACCGCATCGCATCCTCGCGGTTTTTTTAGTTTCAAGTTGATTTGTGTAGTTGTTGCTTGGTAACTGCAATGATATTCTGAATTTAAAAATCAAATCCTTAATATCGTAGTGTGGCCTTCCACAAATTTTACTTGTTATTTGATAAAACTCGACGTAATATTACTTGGGCTCGGGATGAAGCGGCTGAACCAAATCCCAGTAATCTGTTATCTGGTATAGAATAGGTGGGTAGGTGAAGTAATAATGGGTTCTTTTCGTGCTTCTGGCTACCAGTAAGTAATTGTCATTGGCATTCTTATGACAGCTGAACCGATGGCCTATTGTGCTTTCCAACGCACGATAGGTTCTCGATGTGCTTAGTTAGAATAGTTACTCATCCATAGATCGACCTACCGCAGATTGTAAATCTAGCGATTGACAGTAAGGGAAGTTTTTATCGAATTAATTAAATTTAGGCATCTTGCTTATGCAATCTACTGTAAACAATAATAATGCGTCACCGTCGCTACCAGCTTTACCAACGAAGTATTATGTAATTAGTAAATGTTAGGTTGTGCCACTTCTACTTAGCTTTATGAAGTGTTGGCAGATTCTTTTGGAGCAGCTCCTTTTGATGTAGTCACCATAACAGCTGTAATTTATTACTCGTTACCGAACTGGCTCGTAACCCTTATTTATTCAGACCCGAACTATTTAGGTTGCCTGTGAGTTATGATAAAGTGAAAATATTTGCAACGTCAAACTGGAAAATGACAATCATTTACAAAAAGCTCGTTAGAGGTTGCTTGCGAAAATAACGTTTATTAAAGCAATGACTAATGAAATTTTAACTACTTATGTATTAAAAAACCGATTCCCTTATGCTCTCGACACTGTTACTGTATGGATTCGCAAGTTATATTTTATTGTACAAAAAAGGTTAGAAGAACGTCTTGAAACTAAAGATATTTACTTCACGTTAGAAAGATCTTAAATCAGCGGCAAGGGCCGGATTGTTATTGTCTCAGCATGCAAATAAAGATTTACGAAGTCGAAACTGAACAAGTTAAACGCCTCTAAATTTAGTAGGAGCAATCTCCCTCGCGTACGATTCGTTATGTAAAGAGGCGAGACATCCCTATAACACTCGCTTTACAAGATAGAAGCTGCGATAAAAAATTCAACACGCTCTCGATTCCGTTTTTCAGTATCACCCTGACCTTTTTTACGACACGTCGACTATTACTGCGGTATTTTTTTTTCATAAGCAGCGGCATGTGAGTGTGTTCCTAGTTCTTCGCGACGGATACAACTTTAATTCCTTTTCTCTGTGTACTAAAACCTGCTTGCTTTCAAACTTTTATGTATAAAGTTTGTGAATAACAGCTGAAAGCAACTCATTTTTGATGCGTGTTGTTTTTATAATAAATAGGAAATGACTTATGAATTAACGTTCTTTATCTAATTATTATTATTATATCTATTTTAGCCTACTTTTATGTTTTTTTTACTGGCTAAATTGAAGTCCAGTAGTGTAATATCAAAATGCTTACATAAGGAAGCCAGAGCGAAACAGCATTTAGAACGCAAAACGATTTTTTTATGTTGTTTTAGAGATGTTACGTGAAGATTCTTACGGAAATTCATTTGACATCAATCATTCAACAACGCCTAGACACTAGGTGGTTACAGCTAAGTAATATAATAATAATCAGGAAAGATCAGTACCTACGTAGGTAGGTTCATTAAAGTAAAATTACTCACTAATTGGTATATAACAAATTCTAGACAGCGTAGATAATGATATTCAGAAAATGACAACACACAATGAGAATCCAGTGAAATAGATAATTATGTTTGTTCAGCAGTACTAACATCCGTATGTTCACAAACGATACTATGAGGTCTCACAGTGCGCTCGAACGCACAGGGTACAGAAAACCTAATAACTATTGACGAATAACATGAAGATGATGAATTAAATATGTTAATAACGTATGTGCATGTTCTTAGTCAAGGACCAAACAACGAACAGCATAATTGACAAGCGGTACAATACCCATAAACGGTCTAGTGCGGCAATAAAATAAATGTTGAGTGTGCGAAACCGCTGGCTGTTAGAATGTATGTGTTCTGTAAAGCTTTGATCCGAAACTAATAAAAGTAGTTGAGGAGTGCACGCGTACACTCGGTACTTCGGCGCAACTTTTTATCTGTTTAGTTAACTTGTTGTTGCTTGCTGAAGCCTCACTTTTTGGATAATATTCTACACTGGAAGACAGCATTATTAAGTACGTGGCAAAGTTTTGGGGTGTAAGAGAAGTTGCTTCGTCAATGTCGATATAACTACCGATTAAAAGGCTCTTTATAATTTAAAGTTGTCAATAATTATAAATTAAAGTTCGAAAATAATATAAAACTGCTTCCATATTTGTATGGATACAGCCAAGTTAAGTTCAAATATATTGTTAGAGTAAAATTAGTCAGAGGCAAAACTATACCTATAGTTTTTTTTAATGGATGCATTGCTTTTGTCAATTGTTTTTGATGAAATAAGTATAATTAAATGTATTTGCTACGCATGTCACGACCCGATTTACAAAAGTGTCTGGAATGTGTAACACCGGAGTGGCGAAGTCTTGAAAAATAAATCCGTGGACGTCTACTTCTTCAAAGGATGTTGTATTAATAAAATTGAAACGTCAAATTTTCCAAGAGATGAGCCAAACGAAAAGAGGGCACTCCTTTCATGTGGCAACATTCACAGAAACATCTGGGATGTGTCTCTCACATGTCGATGAGACCGAAATGATACGCGATTTACCGGATCAACGTTCTGTTTACAGTTGGTCTTGTGAAAATATTCCGCGGGTTTAGTACACTATAAATACATATGTTACTACGCTGAACTTTTATGTAATAACGCATAGTTTTTGTAATATTGGAACATCTTTGTTTTGTAAACGATAGGAAAATCGTGATTTGAAATAAAGATGAGTCAGTGGACGTGTACCTACCCGGTTAAATCGAATAAGAAACGCGTGGTTTGCACAAAATTGGTAAAATTTGTACAAAAGTTAGGTCCTGCAGCCTTAGGGAATCGTCAATATAAGGTTAATGTATTAAACTTTTGGATCCAACGGTGAATTTGGTTTTGGGTCTGTAGAGAATAAATATAATAGTACTGCTGTACTGACTCGGTAGACAGCCGACCCAAAAGGTAAAGATTGACCAGTGACTACACTAAGAATGTAAAATGAAAAAACAGTACCAGTACCTAATCTTTTTTTTTTGGACATTTGGATTTAGTAATGAAGATCTCTAATTTTCATCATTCAATTTTCAGAAACTCTTGTTATCAAAGTTTTAAGAGAGTTATTTCAAACAAACTTGCTACGCTGTAAATTAACTATTTGATAAGACTTCTTTTATAATGGTGTCAGGTTAGGTTACGTTACATTTTCAGAAGAAGATAGTTAACTAAATTAAATGTTACCTACACACTACCTACGTGTGTAGGTAACATTTAATTTAGTTGACTTCGTTGCAAATTAAATGATTGTCACATCAATATTGTAACACAAAACTTATATAATTATATCGGTTATATAACCTGCTTTGTTTACAGAGCGCGTTACTTAAGCTGGAACAGTTAGCGGACATAAAAAGGTTAATGGAAATAAGAACTTTTAACGACACCCACTCTTTAGCATGTTTCGAACACTTCTACGATACTTACGACTTCCGTCTTGTCTTAATATTTTTAAATGTGACACTATATTTATCATACATTTTCAACTAATGTATAATAAATATAGTACTGCAGAAAACATCTAAGTAAAAGCCCATGTTGTGGTAGTTAATAATGAAACTAATCTATATAAATCAAAATGAAAGTCTGTTTATAAGTATTATATTTGTCTTTCATGCGTTCCTAAACTTATCATTCGAATATGATGAAACTTTTTTGAGTTGTTCGGCGTACGCATGGAAAATCTGTAGCTAAAAAAATAATAAATAAGAGGTAGGGGTACCTCAGTAAACTAGGACACAGCTAGATAAAATAAATATGTTAGTAAGTAAATAATCAGCAATATAAATAACTCGGTATATGTGGTATACCGAGTTAATGATATTGCCCAAAGCTTGATTGAAATTCGGAACTAATTATAGTTGATTGATTATGTATTATTGTATGTATAGATGTTTGAAGTTGTCGCTACCTCGAATTGAACTGTGATATGTTATTGGATGTTGGTTATACAAATAAACATATATTATCACTAGAAATATTTAACTAGATCATATGAATTCTTACTAGAATTTGAATATTTTGGTGGAACGTAGTGAAAATACAAATTAATTTTTAGATTAGGTATCCATAAAAAACAAACAATCAAAGATAAAATAAATGATTTCCAGAATAAAGTTTAATCTTTTTTCAACATATATTTTTTACATTAGGAGAAGCTACTCAGTATCTATAGTATGTAATATACAACCTTAAATTTTATAAAAGCCATCCAAATACATATTTTATGCAAATTATATTGCAAATAAGTACACTTTTAAGTCATGTACCTAAACGTGTACTTATTTACAAATTGCTTTCTAGTTTACAAGAATCAATTGATATAGATACTATATAGGTACCTAATGCAACTTTCCGTTAGGATGGTACTCTTTCGAAAAACTAGCTGATGTTATCGAGTCCAGATTTGTTCAGAAATAGTGTGAATCAGAGTTGCGTGTTATACTAATACATTTGTACCTACTTACACATGTATTCGATCAAAAACATTACGATTTGTTGAGTATCAGTTCTTAGCATAAAATTATATACAGACAAAATACTTGTGTGTTCTCGCCAATATGATTTCTGAGAACTAGTAAAATAGCATGTTGAAAATTATAAGCGTAGTATACGACGTAGACGATTTGTTTCAACTAATGAAAGTGACGGCAATGAAAAGTATAGATTGGCAGAAATACAAGATTTCCGTTAACTAATCTAAACGTAGGATTTCAATGTTACTTTGACATTGTCTGAGGCCTAAGTTCTCCTGAAATTGAGACTGATACGTGCTATTAGTTAAAAGTTAAGTTCAAATCTTTGTTCGCCCGGTGGTCAAAATCGGACCTTATGGATAATGGATCTAATTATTTTACAATAATTTTATCTTCCTGCTCTATGCAGGAGCATATTATGAACGTTATTGCCAGCTCTGTGCCCGACGTGCTAAAAAACCAATGTTTTTTCTTCTCGTAGATAGTGGCAAATATAACGTCAACCATCCTGCCAACGTCACGTCGAAGTGTGATAAAGCTAGTAGCTTGAGAAGTCTATTCATGATAATCTACATTACAATTCCTATGTAAAATTGAAGTAGAAACCAACCATTCAATTAACCAATCATAAACTTTTCGAATTAGGTCTGTTTTCCCGTTTTGGTCATTATTAACAAATAGGTGAGTTGTTTAATATTTTGTAACATAAAATAATTCAGTGCAAGTACCTACTTATTACAGTACAAACATCACGTAAAACAGTTTTAACGAGAGTACGGAGCAGAAGCTAGGCAATTTGCAGAGAACACAGAGTCCTTTTAAACTTGACTCTCTAGAGGAACATAACCGCCAGAGAATGGCTTGCAGGACTTGTTTTATTCACATTACTACACTCGGGCTAAAACCTTATTTAAAACTTCATGAGCATTACCAGATTTCGATAAAGGTAGGTTTACCGTTCTACAACTGTACCTAAGTATATTTTTATTTTAAACTAGCGATCCCTTGCTACGTTCCCTATTATTATTATTATAAAACCTATGTTTTAAGTTTGCTTTGTAGCAATACATCGATGGAAATTGCATTCAATTCCATGCAGTAGTTTTTGCATAATGCGAGTACAAACATACAGACAGACAAACATCCTACAATCTGTTGTTTTGGCTTTTGTTTTGTCTAATAAAGACTATTAGTTTTTTTAAATATTTCATCGGCAAAAACAGACATCGGCCTGTTACATTTTTTTTAAATTTATGTATAAACTGCTGTCATAGTCTTTAAAGATGTAAGATTCGATGTAATATCGACGTAGAAAAAATACTTTCACGCTTCTTTTGGTGAAATTCCTAGAAGGGTTAGGCAGAAGCGTACTAATGTAACCTAGATTTCGCCGTAATATCTGGCCTATTGCCATTAACCGGGCAGAAATCTACGAGCTGTTACCGAGAAATTCATAGAAAAACCCATTATAACATATTGCTCGACCCGGGAATCGGACCTAGGACCTTAAGCCCAGTCGTGCTTAGACGAGCCAGTTTTGTTGTCCTGACACATTTTACTACAATTTTCTCATTGTCGTGTCGTATCTACTGTACTTATTATTACTTACTCAATCTTTATTATACTTACTAATCTGGTTTCCATATTCCTCCATCACGGCACCACGCAGGCAGGAATCCAAATTCACTTTGGTTTAAAGGTTGCACCATTTTCAATTTAATTTTGAATGATGGCTATTATTTACTCAAATTATTTGTAGGTTCTAGATAAGTAATAAAGTTACTCGCTCGTACCAAAAACATGAGCTCTACTTACAAGATATATTTTTGAAACTGTTCAGTTGTTAGTCTATAAACATAAAAGGAACAGGTGACTGAGGATTGAGCTGAAATTTGAGGAAAGAAAAAAGATAAGATAAAATGAAAAAATCCCACAATCCCGCGAGTAACAGCTAGTCTTGTATAAAAGCCATTATTTTCCATTACAGTAGTTAACATAGAATGTATACTACGCCAACGATTAATATTGTCTATACAACCTCCCTCTACCTGATCCAATATTGAATCTCGTAGCAGTTGGCTACGAAATTGCTACGAAATTCAAATTTTAAACTTGTTTGTCGAGAACACATGAACATACATAGGTACCTAAATAACCAATAGCACTACTGTGTTCTACTGGTAACTATACAGGGTTACTTGTAATTCGACGTATATCCGAAGTAGTATATATATATAGTCACCAATAGCACTACTGTGTTCTACTGGTAACTATATAGTCACCAATAGCACTACTGTGTTCTACTGGTAACTATATAGTCACCAATAACACTATAACAGTAGTGCTATTGGTTATTTAGGTACCTATGTATGTGCGTGTGTTCTCGACAAACAAGTCCACTTAATTCTTACTAAGCATTTCCAGTTAAATAGGAAATCCGTTTCAAATCCATCCTAAAATTAACTGGTAACGCAATTTCCACCATCATACGTAGAGTCGGCCGTGGCTAATGTGATATTAATGATATTCATACTAATTTGGCCGAGGCCGTAGAACGAGGTCATGCCAAGTTTCGACTGTCTAAATAATTACTAACTCCCCAATGACGTTCTGCACACCTACTTTGTTACTGGATTAAACAAGTTAGTTGACATTAAAAACTACTTTAATGCCGTCATGTCGGAGCTGCACGTAAAATTTAGAATTTATAGAGCAACATTAGTGTTGGCTTTGAATGTAGGTATTACATCATCATCAGATAAATTAACCTCATCAAGCTGTTTCCAGCGGCTTGTTTAAAACCACTCCAGCCGGGCTATAATGCACACCGCGAGAAAATATTGTCTACACTTATGTCGTGCTTTTGTTTCGTTTTCGCACAAGAAAGAGCAAGACAAAAGAGTAGACAACATTTTGTCGTGGCGCGCATGTTAGCCTGGCAGGACCTATTAGTAATTTCTCAGTAAGTACTTTATGTTAATTTCCGTATTACTCCCACCCCATCTAGCTTCTTCATCAGGTCGTCGGTTATATGTAAAACCACAGTAAAAGAAACAAGAACATTAATTGTCACATAATGTTTATTCCCAATCTTTGGACCCTATAATGCTTTAAAACTAATAATAACATAAATACAACATTGCAATAATTATTATCGAAATAAAGAGATTTTATATTTTAATCGTTATAGTAGATACTGCGTCTCTTCTGTAAACTAAGTTAGAGAAAACATTGTTTTTAATGTTTCTCGAATTTATTTTACAAAAGGCGCATTAAAGCAGACAAGTCTACAAAGCAAAGTTTTTAAAAGCTCAACTGTCAATTTATATCTAAATTCAGTTATCCTAAACTAGACACCTATAAAAGTACTATTTTTACTAACTATTAGACACATAATATTGAACATAAGTTCGTTCGAAAAAAACAATTATTATATTATTTCATTAATAAAGATCTGTTCCCTACGGGCTAGTTTTTAAAACATTTAACTATTTAATGTCTCAATACGTTAGTTATGGTTGTTCTCGACTTTCAGTTTGGAGACAGTCAGTTGCTCAATGGCGGGCTGGCGCAGACAGGGTTTCAGATGAATAAAAACTTCGATTGAGGATGAGCTCAAATTTATTTGAATTAACAATGACGTCTCCAATGCCACAATACTCCATGAAGTAAGAAATGAAAAGTAATGAACATCTATAAAAGTTGTAATAATGATAATTAAGCTAATTTTATTACTATTTTTACAATGTCATTATGTTTTTCTTAAACCACAATAACACTTTACCTTTGCTCTAAAAGCATTTAAATAATCCAAGTCACACAAATCTAACAATTAATTACTAACTATATAGTTTGTATGTTTATTTTGCTCGATATACAAATAAGTTTTCAGCAACGCACTAACTCTTGTCACCGAAATTAAAATAAAATGTCATTTAATACTGAATACGAAGCGACCTGTTAAAGTAATTTGGTAATTAAGCCATGTTAATAATACAATTCTAAAATAACAATAAAGTAACGTACAATACAAACTCTACAGCGATAAATTAATGGAAACTTGCGCGACACTACTCGGGGACTATGCGTTAAGATTCACCTTTAAACACAATCTAATCGATATTATTATCGTACGAAAACAACACTTAGCAGGTATTTTATACTCCGATTATTTTGTCTTCTTTATTCTATCTCTTAGAATAGTATTTAACTAAATTTATTAAGGGGCACAGAATTGATATGTTTCCGATGCACGGCGTTTGTGTGATACCGCTTCACTTAACCTAACTTGCAAGGCGACGCTACACCCCTACACTACCCTATCACATGCGGGCCAATGTCACGCGTCTTTATCTAGGTATATTAACACGACGATCCGAATACCATCTACTCGATTTCACTGTAAACGTTAAGAAAATATGTTTTATAGTTTGTTCCAATCTCATAAAAAACAATAGTGAAGATAATTCCGAGTGAAAAGATACGACCGTAGCTAAGCGAATAAAATATTAGGTTGGAAACTCAAAAGAGGGTTTGGCGTGACATATAGCCGATTGCATTATAAGTAGTAGACGAGAATACAGAATAAACGTCTCTATGAAACCGCTTTTTATTCCTAATTACACATTAATTATTACATGATGATATGTATCGAGTAGTCCCGCAGAAGGTGACGTAGCCGTGTCCGCAGCCACTGGACGTCTCTTACTCGCTATCTAAGCTTGTTGGACGGAATCATGGCGGCGACGACGTCCTGCGCGCACCCGCCCGCTCCTCCGCCACGGCGCGGGCGCACACTACACTCACACTCTCGTGGCGTAGACGGAGGAAACGAACATTGCTAACCAAAACTTTGAGTCTATCGATGGCTCTGCAGTTAATATTACAACTATGATATTTAGATTTCAAAGAATGATACATATATATGTCTGAAGAGAGCTTAATATTGATCGTCACTAACTTGCTTGAGACATCGATACATTCACGTAAAACAACTGAAAAGAAAAATCTAACTTTTCGTTGTATTTTTAGTATGCGTTTGAGGACGCCGCTCGCCGAAGGTATGGGAGATCACTACTACAATATTACACAATTACTTACACACGAATTAGCATTATATATCGAATTAAATAAGTGAACATTGACTTAGCTTAATTATTATAACCGACAATGAATAATTAATAATATATAAGAGAATCTACACTGTCAGATTTCATGTTATACAAAACATTGTCAAGACATACAATTGTTTGATTTTCATTTGATATTAATTGCGTTTGGTATAAAACTGAATGTAATGTATATTTTATTTAGTAAATTGATTGTTTTTCTAAAATTTGCAAAAGTAGGTAACAATAAAAATAGTATAATATAATAATTACGATACCTATCCTAGGTGTCCTCCGGGGCATCAGCCTTCACTAGGCTCCGTAACAAATGGTGTCTACATAAACTGCTGTGGCTTTAAAATAACAAAATACAAAATACAAGTTTGGTACGGTCTGAGGTTAGTATTAAAATTATGTATAATCCTTTATCTTTGGTCTATACGCCACGACGTTCGGTACATTGTGAAGTTACAGTTTACTATAAACAATGTATAAAATTTTGCTAAGTCAAAAATTGACGAAATTTCTATTAAATATTGACTAAGAGATTTTCATAAGAATCCACATGCGGTACGTGTGGCCAGCGACCGACAACGATCGCGTTCGCGTCAGTAGGTACCTCAATAGATTTCTGTCGCGTCAACATTGTAACCCAAATATTCAAAACCTTATTTATTATAGCCTAAGCAGGGATTTTTTTTTACTTTTTTTTGTAAATTTTCCATGTTTACATCAGCAGAATACGTCACTAAATACCTATAATAACATTAATATTTCATTTTTGGTTTATTGCTATCTCGCACTGTAGTGTACTTATGTCGTCACCGTTTCGTCGACACGTAGGTAACTAAGTATTCATTCTGTATGCGATAGTCAACTAGCTAAAAATAAAAAATATATTAATCTTCATTTTGATTAATCCTAACATTTCAGTAAATTTAAATTTCATTACATTGTTTCATTATTATGTATGAATAACTTTCATTAAATAGTAATGTAACTATGCTGATTGTCTACAATAAATACCCTTAACTAATATTATATTATTCACCTAAAGATTACACAATAAAAGTAACTACTAAATTTTAAATTAGATTATTACCAAAAAGCTCGTCAAAGCATGCAGATAGTAGAATAATGTTTCACTATTCAGCGTCGGCGCGCACGTCGCCGGCTAATTTATAACTATATATTAATTAATATAATGATTACATTTAATTATTTAACTCTCATAAGGCCAAGGCTAAATTCTCGCAACAAGAGACAAGACTGAACTGATCTCGATTGTGTCGCATCGCATACAATACAAATCGCGAACACTGAGGGAACCCGTCGCCGTTGTGGAACTGCTAAATAAACATTTGAAGTTGTGTAACCACAAAGTTTTAAATCGAATGGAAATTTAAGTCTAGGATTTTTTCGCAAGGCACAAGAAATGTTAGTTGTCACTTTTGTAGAAAAGGGGGAAGGTATAACAAATACATGAGTGATGTAACGAGTGGGAGAGGATGCGCGTGCGACACTGTTCAGCGGGAGCGGCACTGTTCTGATGCACTCGACAAGCGGCTCCGAGGGCTTCCCCGTTCTATCGCATCAAGTCCTATTCAAATATTTATAATTATTGCAATAATTCCATTTACAGATAGAAAGGATCGTAAGACCAACACTAGAGTGCCAGCGCTTTAACGAGTGATTGACATTATAAAAATTACTAAGAAAGTATTAGGTAAATATAATTTGAAATAGTCATGAAATTCATTTAAATACGCTAACATTATCGAGGCTAAAACAAAAGTATCGTATTATTACATACAACTTCATTTAAATCATTCAACTTGAAATATTATTTAACAAAACGTAATCTTTCTATGAAGGGCACCTTTGGTTTTTAGCTTACTCGAATGAGATATATCCTAAAATGTTTAATTTCTGGTAATACACTATATCATAACAAATCCTCTCAGTTGTATACATCGGCCTTGTAAAAACAAATATCTTACAAACGTTACCGTACAATAAGTTAGTTGTAAATAAATCTTATGTTACACGATAAATTGAATAATAATATTAAATAAACAGGCTACATTTATAGGAAATTAAGATTTAAATAATAATATTTTTATCATGAACAGTAAACAATAAACCTGGAATGTTAATAATAATACAATTAACACTTGCTAATTTTGGTATAAACGGATTAACACCACACCTCTGACGCAGGGAGTCTGCAAACATAACAAAATAGGAGACAGAGCTTTCTAGTGAGGACGTAAGGTTTGTGAGTGATGCTCTGCTCGGCCTCCTGGTGCCGTTCCGATGCGATGCAGAGGATCCAGATAACGCGTCCCTCAGTGAGCTGGTTGTCAAGTGCCGAGAGCTACGAACGAGCTAATGCTGTTCGCCCTCTTCTCCGCTTTTGGCTCCCTGTGTAATGCAACACAACTTTGTGAATAATCAGATATCAACAGCGACAATCGGAAGGTTTAATGTTAGGCAGGCATTATTTTATCTCTATATGGTGCGAGGTGCATGGTGAAACATTAGTACGCAGATGTCTTCGAAACTCATAACACGTTGACTATTCAATTTGATTCGGTTGCGTATGAGAGCCAAAGAATCATCAAATATAACACACAGCACTTAGATTTTATCTTAATGTTAAAAATGAATCTGTCATAATCATGTAAGATCAAATTGTTTTTACTTATTGGTTGTAGGTAAATATATATAACCTAAGTATGTCGGAATTAGTGATTTTGACAGATACTATTCTTGTATATTCTCTAAGGCTATATTACCTACAACCTAACATAATTAATGCGATATAAAGAGCATATTATATTGGATCACTGTAGGTGAGTCTTAGAGAATATCAATAAGATCAGATTTGTCAGAACTAAACAGAGTGCGCGTGCATACTTCATGTGCGAGAATCCAGCCGTTGTGTGCCATCTTATGCCTCGCATATTCGAGGTGGATGGCGCCTTCTGAGCTGAGAAGCAGTGCGCCTTGCAGGCGAGCCAGGGCGGTGGCTGCGTCCGACGGGTTAGCGAAGTCGACGAAAGCCACCGGGCCCGTGCTGCCGCCGCCGCTGCCGCCACTCAGCAGTCGCAGCCGAGAGAACCCCGGGCAGCTGTACCATCATACTCTATTGTGCCCCATTCGTACCCCCCTCAGTATGACTTTGTGTATCTTTGAAACTAACCTAATGGGATGCTGTAGCTAAATTCAGAGAATGTCACATTTGCGAATCACAAATAAAGTTTAGACAAAAATGAAAAAAGTGATTCTTATTTAGAAAGCAGTCTATATTTAGTATTTTGCTTCTAAATTTTAAAATATTAGATTAAGTTAAAAAAGTGTGACATTTCTCCTCCTCTTTACTGCTGCGAGTATAAATATCGCGGTTTCGTGTGTGGTGTGCGGCACGATACGTAAGACACAGAAAGTAATATTCACGGCTCTCATATTGTGTGGTGTTATAGTGCTAACGTACGACTAGTCGTGATAACTGTGGAGACATAGTGACGTTCGTCATGCTTAGGGTGGTACGGGTGCAGGCTTCAGATCTCACACAAACGATGTAGGTAGATTTAGATAGTTTGTCTCAAAATTTTCTTTCCAAATAAAATAGTTTGTGTGAGACACAGTAGAGCCAAAATCGAAACATAAAATTATAACCCAAAGTTTTACGTGGACGATATTGTGATATTCGGTGCAACATGCACTGTGGAAAAGTTAAATTTTATTAACTTCATATAAATTTTCGAATGGTTTTATATGTTTTATTACCTTATGTGTTGCGTGATCATGCACATAACATCGTGCTATTTTTCGACTGGAAATAATAATTATTTTTACAGTTTTATTTTTTAATTAAAGTTCCAGTGAACTTTTGTTACTATATTGAATGTAATTTCAGCACCTATTTCCAGTCGAAAACTTGAAGCGTTTTGCACATAAACCATTTGATTTGAGATAGCATTATTAACATACCTGCTAAAAATTTCCTTAAGTTCATGTTCGGAGACGAACTGTCCGAGGTTTGCGACGAAAAGCGTCGAACAGGGAGGCGCGGGGTGCGCGGGGTGCGCGCCGGGCCCGCTCGCGTGCGGCGGCACCGCCGCGCCCGGCGAGCCCAGGGCGGGCGCAGGTAGCACGCATGCACCCAGCGTCAGGGGGGTCTGGACATTATTACCATGATAATAAGGTCCAAACTCCTAGTAAAGTTTGAATTACATAAGAAACCGCACAGGCAGGGCGGGCAAGCGTTCTGCGTTCTGTGTTTAGTGTTTATGTTGTATGTGCAAATGTGGTGCTGTATGCTGTATATTGGGTCGGGAAATGATGACGGAACGCAGAATGCTTGACAGCTCTTGTTCTTAATAGGTACAAACTAATATAGTTTATCTATAGTCTTAAAATCACCTGGTTTAACACAAATCACACAACAATTTTCGAACTCCGAAACTTTAAGCTTTTCGACAAACTAAGTACAAAATATAAGCAGCTGTAATAGCACTATGATATTAGAGGCATATAAGCATAGAGGTTTCGTCGACATACATACACTATAATGTGACGTGGCACACAGTTTGTTACCATTGTCTATGAAACCCCACGCACTAAGCCAAGGGTAGGATCATTTCAGCATCTACATCAAAATATAAGAGTTACATACGTGGTGTGGCCTATCGGCGGCAGCTAGTCAGAGGTAGGATCGAACGGGCGCCATCTGTGGGTGGATGGCGGGGTGCACCAGTCCGTGCGACAGCGTGGGCAGTTCGCCGCCGTACGCCAGCGGGTGGTGCCACAGCTCCGCGCCGCCGCCCGGGAAGAACGGACTCGCTAGGTCTGTCCACCATAACATCAACGTCACCAAGCCGTACATCACAAACGCATAAGCTATGTCAGTTTGTTAAAGAATTAAAAAGTTCGCAGACGACGTACTATTCATGTGATATTAGAGTACTTCTATAGAAAATTATTATTTACAATGTGCTTAATAACATGTTTTCACGGTTATTATAATAGAATATTTGTAATCTCATTCCCAAGAATAGACTTGCAGTTTTGTAAACAGTAATAGAAGGAAGCAGCATGATAATTTATTATACCTGTTTTGGTATTATTTCGAAGAAGATGAACATTAATGCTTCAATTTATCATAGAAAACGTGTTATCATGAAAACATGTAAAAAGTTGACAACAGTGGTAAGAACCCGACAGATCAATCAATAGCTTCGCGGAGCTAGGCCTTGCGTGGTACGTGTAAGCGGTCACAGATACTTGCCCTTCGCGTTTGCTCGACGCCCCGATCGTACCCATTACGTTTCTACTTACAACCTCTTATAGCCTAACGTTCGGGCAGCAATAGTGAGGATACGAGCATTATAGTGTGAGGATTGGCACAGACAGAGGTCGTGCGATTTTATTAGTGTGTACAAGGTACGGTATGGGTGAGGGGGCTTCGAGCGAGCGCCGGGCGGTGTGTGCGTTCGGCGGTACTTACGTCCAGTGAGTGGGTGCATCAATGCGGGGTGTGCAGCTGGCGCGGCTGTGGCAACTGCCGGCTTCGGCTTGCTGACCTTCGTGTTGCTTTTAGCGAACTCCAGCCGAATCGTTTGCGGCATGTCGGGGTCGAACCGGACACCCTGCTGTGAACAGCCGCGAGCGGTGCGGCGCTCCGATATAATGACGATGGAAGGGTCGGCCGCCGCGAGCTCCCAGCGGGTACCGTCGTCACCGCAAGGTGCGACAAACGATAGCGCGGGTTGGGAGGGCGCCGGTACATGGACGTTATTTGAATTGTAGCGATAACATTAACCGGAATCATCAACCATAATACTATATCCCAAAAATACTTAAAGTAACCTAAACAAGACAATTTATGTGTAAGGGTTTGGACATAATGAAACATTTGGTAGGTCAATTTTGTCTTTTTTTGGATAAATTCGATATAATCGAGAGGTCCGCGCCTGCGCCTGCTAAGGTGACGGAACACAGTGCTCGGGATGTGACATCAAAACCTGTCAAACAGTGACATGCATTGCGTATTTACACCGTAACATGATCGACCGCACCCCGGCGTCGCGCGCCGCGCGTCGGTCCACACAGCTCAATAGCACCGACTTGATGACCCGACGAGGTCTATTCTGTTTGTGCATGGGTTTAGCATAACTTACGATGCGGTTACTCGAGTCAGGAAAATGTTATTCCAAGTCTACAATGAGAATATTAACTATAGTGCTCATTGGCTGTGTTTGAGGCATGTGATGAGAAGAGGTTTAGTAACACCGTGCGTTATACATGTTTTAGTATTTACAATAGCTTCGAATACCTAGTAAGTACGTATCTCAGTCGTTCATTGAGATACTGTTGCCCATGTGTTACCTATCATACTGTGTTCTGAAGCCATTCAAACTGATTAGGCGTTGTTGTGTACGTGGTATTTTTTATTGTTATTGTGAGATTTTCCGCATTGTAGGAAACATAAAATCATTTAAGTAAGATTTTATTGAATTTCTATCTGCCGGTTATCTACGGATAAAAAATTTATTGAGCTCGCTCCAATATGCTGAGGTTATGTCAAAAGTAGTTATGCTGAGATATTGGTCCAAACTCAATACTTAGTAAGTAGTAGCGGTTCAGAATAAATTCTATAGCTATGAGACTTTAATGTGACAATACCAACCTGAAGATCTTGCTTGGCTGCCTCCGCGCCTGCTCTAGTGTGGAACGTGACGAAACCAACCGGCTGTGAAAAAATTACCAATGTAGCACATAACGTTTTACGTAACGAAGTATTATATTTTATCTTAAGGCATTACTGAGATAAGTACCACAAATATCTCATAACATGCTATTAGTTCAATATGAAATTGGTGCCTGGTGTAGGTAACATAACTTCCGTCTTTCTCTTATTGCTACAAAGCAACTTTTTACAGGACATAGAATGTTATTAAATCATGGATTTTTTACGTGTGGTGGTATATGAACTTACAAGAAATAATAGTTGTAGCAATAGTGTTGTACTAGTATAAACTCACCGAGGCTGTTTTCCCATTCTTGCTGGTAACCTTTAGCAGGGAGCCCTCGTAACCCTGTGCAAATAAAATTAAAACGATTATTTTAACGTTGTTATTAAAGTTCCCTCCCACAAGTCTAATGTTTCGTAAAACTTTTAGATGGAAACACATTATCGTATTACGATATTGTCGGTGTCATTCATGTCGCAGTAAAATTCTATTCAAATGTAATAACGTTTTATTACCGAAAAAAGGTGGTACGCGGCGGTGCCTGGCGTGGTACAGTCACGCGATCCCCACACTAAAACTAACCCTCGGTTTAACTTGGGCACCTTTATGTTTGTGGTGCCATCCGTGCCAGCCGAAGATCGAGTGTAATCCGCCTTATCGGTAAACAGAATCGATTCAATCCGAATATTACGAATCGGGCCATGACATTTGACATTTACGGCACAGTAATCCGAATGGAGATCTAGTCGCGTGACGAAAACGATGGTGCTTCCCGTTTTTATTTCTCTCCATAAATATTTTGACATTTCTATTAGTTTCGGATATTGTGTAAGGATCGTTTCACACTGATGGATTTTATTTTGGTTTTGGGCGAATTGGTAGTCTATGGTTTTTTAGTTTTAATACTCCAGTACAAAAGAGGACCTACATATTAATTTAATTTGCAGTCGTCTTTTTCATAATTATGACTGTTCATTCATGATGTATCCAGGAGTAACAATATGATTTTTGTGATCAAGACTGTGTAAAAGTGGCAACCAATTATAAGCGTCATCTTTATAATGGAGAGTCAATAATTAACGTTCATTGTATTTTGACAGTTCAATTAGTTTAATGTAACAAGTATAAATATTTAATGTAACAAGTATCAGCTTTTTGATATACCTATTTTCCTACATATTTAAGCATTTTTATCAATAACTAGCTTCCCGCCAGCGGCTTCGCCCGCGTGGTCTTATAATTTTTTCCCCCGTTTTTGCATCATTTTTCATTACTACTCCGCTCCTATTAGTCGTAGCGTGATGATATATAGCCTATGTTACTCGGGGATAATGTAGCTTTCCAAAGGTGAAAGAATTTTTGAAATCGGTCCAGTAGTTTCGGAGCCTATTCATTACAAACAAACAAACAAACAAACAAACAAATTTTTCCTCTTTATAATATTAGTATAGATGTATATCTACGCTGTTACTTACTTGAATGATGTAACACAAATTAGGTACCGTAGACAATTGCAAAGATGCCGAATGGAAAAACCAAATCTGTTCAGCTGTCTTGCCGTGAAAGAGCAACAAACATCCAAACATTCAAACTTACAAACTTTCGCCTATAAAATATTAGTATACCTAGATTTGGTTAGATATAGATGTACAAAATAATCTTACTGCAACATTTTGATAGAGTACTACATTGCATTGGCTGTAACAAAGTAATGTAATTAATTGTGAACATACCTCGTACGCTCGAAACAGTAGATAGAGCTCTCGCGGCTTTGCGTCCATGGGCAGACCGCTCACGAACAACGTTCGCACCTGCAACAATACACAACGAACCATTGAGATATTTTATTTTGTTGTATTTCCACTCTATTGACGGGGAATTGGTTACACGAAGCTCATTCCGTTAACAGCTTTGTTTGTAAAATGTTTTTCCTATTTAAAGGATAGGTACCAAACGTCATTATTCTTGTGTATCAAATTAAGTAGTCTTTGTATGTGAATAAAAACTTTGTAATTACTTTTCACCATGTACACCCTCATAATACCAAAGTATATAGCCTTAGAATGCGTGGCAATGATTGATTACCTACACAAATAAAATCCTTAAAAGCAAATTCGTGTTTATGATATGTACGTACGTATTTATTTGTATATAAAATTTTGTATATTGGGGACTTGGCTAAGCGTGTAATGGCTCGGTTTCTATGTAGGTAAATTATGTTTTTGACTTTGTAAAGTAAACTTTACAAAGCACAATTACGAAACCCGCGAAATTGATTTATAACATGAAGTACCTACGGTTTTTAAAGAGCTAACGGATTGACTTGAATCATTTGTTAAATAGAGTGTAATAAAGGAAAGTTGATAGCACTAAAAGTATTGTTTAACGTTAGGTAAATTATTTTCTACCAGAACAAAAAAAAATATTGTATAAATCCTTGTGTCTACATAGACATAATAGACATTAGCCTCGTAGATTCTCGAACAACGTAAAAAATATCAAAAGGATCACTGGAAGACTATGTTTCCTCAATAAACAAAGAAAATGTCGGTGAATTTTTACAAACAGCCACAAAGGAGGCATAGAAATCTTTCAATGCCGTTTTTTCCGATTCTTTCATCGGTTTTGTAAACGATGCAGCGCATTAATTCGACGGGTCCATTTAATGAAATAAAACAGAACCAGTAATGGCGGCGCGATTTGGCGCGTGCGGGAAATGGAGATTAATTGCTGGCAACACCGACCGCCGCCAACGATGACGCCATCTTGTTGCGCACTTTATTTATGCGTCTGAGTTGCGCTTTCTACCTTAGACATTCATTAAAAAAACTAATTGACATTTTTTTATTAAAATATTAATGGTTTTAAAAATATTCCATCATTGCAAACGTTTTTGTTCGAATATACATACATTATGAAACCGGCCTAAATAAATTAGAATCTAAAAAACCCTCATAACATAAGACGTCTATCGAAACATGACGTAGCTCTTACAAATAAAGATTTGAGAGCATATTTCGGTCAGGAGTGTTGATTTATCAGGTTTTATCAACATTAGGACACTTGCGGCGAGGGAGGTCCTCGTATATATTTTATCGGCGTCCGTGCCCCGGTCAGTAGCAGAATGTCGGACCTTTATGTCGGCTATTTTCCGGTCGAATGCACGGGAATTCCCCGTTTCGGCGATATGCGATATTTTTACAGCGTCATTTTTAAATAACTATTGCGGGAATACCGACGGAAATTATTACATAAACCGAGTCTGTATATGTATTTTAATGAGGCTTCGATAAGGCAGATGTAAAAATGATTTCAATTGGTATTGAAAAAGTTTAGCGTTAAAGTGTTTTTGTAAGTATACAGAAGTAAGTGTAAATATAGAATGTGATCTTAATAAATATTTAAAGGTTTAAGAATCAGATTCCAAGATTAAATTGATTGCATATGTCATCGACTTGGACAAAGAATGCTATACAGGGTTACTTGTAATTCGACGTATATCCGCCAGGAGCTGATTGGGGGATCAAAATGCAACAAATTGAACACCACCTATGTATGGCCGAAGTTCAATAGTTTTCGAGATATTTGAATTTTAGGGGATTTTCGATCTTTACCCAAAATTTAACACTAACACCCAAATAAAAAAACAACTATACATTGAATAGGTACCATTAAAAAGTGATATTATAGCTGACACTTCAATTAAGCTACGTACATCATTAAAAGTGCTTCTTCCAACAAAATACCTAAATTGATGAGCGATTTAAGAATGATATCGAACCAATATTTTCATTTAATGCTTCAAAAAATGTAGTCTAGTTAAAAAAATTACTATGACATGAATCGTACAAACAACTAGAAAAACTTCCCTATTCTCTCAGCTTTCCAAAAAGGTATAAAAGTTAATTAAAAGACACTTAATTCATGGCATAGCATGCGTTTGAATCGGCGCGGGGAGAAAAATCATCTGTGTTTGTGTTAAAAAGATACTAGCTTTCCGCCGATGGCTTCCCCTCCATGATTGGAGTATTTCTTATAATTTATACTCTATGTTATCCGGGCATGGCATCGCACCGATGGATTGGGAGAGGAGAACTAATTCCGTGGCTAGCACGAACAAGATGTATAATTTTTTTGATAAATTACACGTTTATCAATGCTTTTTCTACTAATATTAAAAAGTGGAAAGATTTGTTTGTTTGCTTGAATTGAATAGGCTCCGAAACTACTGGACCGATTTGAAAAATTCTTTCACCGTTGGGAAGCTACACTATGGTCGGGTAACATAGGGTATAAATTATAAGAAATACTCCGATCATGGAGGCGAAGATTTTTCTCCCCACGCCGATTCAAACACATGCTATGCCATGAATTAAGTGTCTTTTAATTAACTTTTATACCTTTTTGGAAAGCTGAGAGAATAGAGAAGTTTTTTTTGTTGTTTGTACGATTCATGTCATAGTAATTTTTTTAACTAGACTACATTTTTGAAGCATTAAATAAAAATATTGGTTAGATATTATTCTTAAATCGCTCATCAATTTAGGTATTTTGTTGGAAGAAGCACTTTTAATGATGTACATAGCTTAATTGAAGTGTCAGCTATAATATCATTTTTTAATTGTACCCACTCAACGTGTAGTTTCTTTTTTATTTGGAACTTAGTGTTAAATTTTGGGTAAAGATCGAAAATCCCCTAAAATTCAAATATCTCGAAAACTATTGAATTTCGGCCATACATAGGTGGTGTTCAATTTGTTGCATTTTAGCCCGCCAATCAGCTCCTGGCGGATATACGTCGAATTACAAGTAACCCTGTATATTACAATATATAATGTGGAGCTCCACGCACGGTACAAATAACTTTAACTGCATGTCCTTAGTCCTTCCCAGTAATTTTGTTATGTGCTTATATATAATTCCTGCTTCATGAGTAGTTTTTCTAAGCTTAATATTTTTAGAATGTTCGTTTTTATTTTATAAAATTTCATCAAAAACTATGACGTAAAGCTAGTAATAAATTCTGCAGCGCAGGAAGGGTGTTAGTTTGAAATACAAAATGTATCAGTATAGATTACGTTAGATAGCTGGGTAGTGTATACCATCCTCGGCGTAGCTATCACGGGAGTCGTGAGTTTGGGCCCCGAGGGAGTAATAAATATCTGTTTCTCCTATATGCAGTCACTTTGGATTTCCTAGTATGAGGGATAACTCCGATAGAGCTAAATCAATTTAAGGATAAAAGAAGAAATATGTTAGTGCAGAATTAATGTTACAAGTTTATCTTTAGAGAATTGTTTTCCAGGGTGTTTGTGAAATGAGATTGTATCAGTTTCTTAACTTCATTTAGGAGTTATAAAAGTCAATTGAGGGAAAACGAGCTTTTAAACGGCGTTTGTGGACTAACGATTTGTAACATTTACATTACCTACTTAAATTTTTGGTGTAACATTTACGTATTTTGTGTACCTAAGTAATCGTAATTGAGTTGGTATAGCGAGAGTTCACATAGATTCGTGATTCAGCATAAAAGCTATAAAAAAAACAAAAAAAATACAGTCAAATTGAGAACCTCCTCCTTTTTTTGAAGTCGGTTGAAAATAGGAAAGATATTAAAATATCTGCCAATAAACTTAAAACCTAAAAACTATTATCGATACGCAATTTCAAGTATTCTGTCATAAAAATCTATAAAACACGTATTTCAACACTTGTATTAAAAACACGGCGGCGTAGATATAAGAACGTCAAATACCGGCACACCTAACATATTTCAGGGAGGCAAAGGGTGGCGTCCGGACTGTCCGGTCAGTTTGAAAATGCCCCTCCATGTCGACCATTTTACACTCGGTTGCCCCCGAATCCCTACGCTCACTATTGAGTTATGTTTCATACTCGGCCCGAGATGGGAGAAAGGGAATTTACCGAATAACACACAGACTGAAAAGTTTGCTCGCTGTGATAACCAGTTTTTCACGACACTTTTCGAAAATAAAAGGAGCGCCCGTAATGTAATAGATGTCGCAGTATTTTTTTGTAATGTTGTTAAAAAAGTACGTGTTGCCTTTGTGCAGTCACATTTCGGATTGCAAAAGTGCTTGAAATGAATGAAATGCTCGACTAATAAACTGCTAAGTATATTTCGTTAAATTTAGCGGTTGTTTGTTTGTCCTTTACATTTTGCTTATAATTAATTAAATATGTAGAAACAATTGTATCTATATTTCTTCTTTGGCTTTCAATTTTTACATGAAAATGTTTTCATGTCCCAATTTTTTCTTTATCACTGAAACACGAGGCGGTACTTAGCTGTGGTGTAAGTGGTCTATTTTCAGCTTATCTCAATTTTACGCCTTTACGGTTCTGAAAGCGAAGCGAACATTTTGATCTGTCCAGAGAGACCGATACCATCTACGAGTTGACGTTAATACGACAAGCGGTAAAAATATATTATTTTCCTCTTTAATAAAATGAAGTGTGTATTTCCGTCAAGAAGAGGCACTGGAGTTTCCACTGGCAACATAAAATTCCATAATAGGTTTATGAAAAAAAATAGGTGGCAATGTAAGATTGTATACAAAAATATGAATGAATATAAATGGCATGTATCTAGTACATCTGTCAAGGTTCAGATAATTATTGTTACTAAGAACTGTACCAGTAATACTAACAAATAATAATGTCCAGGAATAGATAGAGCCTATTAAAGGATGATAATGCTATACACATACTCGTATCTTCTCATGAGATAAAAGAGATAAGACCAATTCTTCAAAAAGTTTCATGGGTTTCGCTAAGGTTTTGTCACGATGTGAGTTAATAATATTTTGATAGTCGTTTGTTATTTAATTGGTTATCATAACCACAGACATCTACCTACATCATTCACAAAGGTTAGATGATATGTGAACACAATTCATGATCCTATTAGTGTATGAGTAATCAAAGAGGAATGTGGGAATGTTTCAGTGCACCCAACAACGGTAGTTGCCTGAAGGGAATGGCACCTAATCATGTGTACAATGACAATACATAGTCACCCATAGTAGTTGTAGGGACATTTTGTAAGTGCGGTTACATTGTGATTTGAATATCCAAAGAGGAAATAGACCAAAACTCTTTACCAACCTTAAATAAAATTCTTGATTTATCCGCTACCCGCCCGATAAATCTTCGAAATATTATATGAAATTATCTGCCCAAGTAATTTAACGGAAACTCAAGTAGTGAAACAAACGCTTAATATAGGTACCACCTATATCAAGTATAGTTTTATGTTCAACTAATTATAAGAAAACACTGCACGCAATCTAATTTAATAGGATAGCAATCCTTATTCGTTATTACTTTGTATTTTTTACATTTATTGAAGTAATAATGTATGAGTTTACACTTATATATATATGTTTTCAAAGATATGGTAATTTAGATTGTATATCTGCAATATATTTTCTGGCATAAATTCATCACACTTTGCCGAGGCCACATTTTGACGTGTGTTGTCGTAGCTATGTCGATGATTTTAGGAAGGTTGATGTGTTCAACAGCAGCGTTGTCGAGGGTAGTGCGATGCAATCGATACCGATTTCCCTCTCGCGTCCGTATATTAATTTAATACGCAGCGACTGTTGGCCGATGTGATAATAGTAATTGTGCGTTCCAATTGGCAAGCCGATTGCATTCGACGCATCGACAGTTTCCAAAATAAATTATTCAGTGACGCTCTGACTAAATATTATCTGTTTTTAAATAATTGTCAATTTTGCAGTTGCATGATTCCAATGTAATTGAACTATTTGGGCATAACTAACCGATATCCACGTCATCACTTTTTACTTACTAGCTGCATTGCTTTTTTCTTGAATAAAAAAAATACACAAAAATATTATAGGTAAAGATTTTATATTTTATTTACCCACCCGGCAACCTGGAAAGCAAGCGGGCCATGTTGACATTCAATAAGCAGCGCCTATAAATAAATGAAAATAAAAATAAAATACGGATAAAGGTGTATTCACACGATCGATCGCACGGGCGTGCATCCGAAGCGATTGGAGCGGAAACGCCCGGGGCACTGCACAGCGAATTTATCATACGTTAGTGTATACATACCTAACTTTCAGCAATCTCGTATAGCACTATGTTTAACCAGTGTGATTAATAACTATGGTAGGTAGCTATCGAGAATAAAGCGATCGGTAGCGTTACAATCATAATGCTATAAATCAAACGGCGATATCTTTAGAAAACGAAACGGGTAGATTCGCAGATTGCAAGATTCGTCCTAGTCGGTCTATTTTTTTGTAACATGAACAAAGAAAAATTAAGTCAGTCGGCCCATATACCGACTGGTATCGTGTTCAGGTGTACGCAAACAACAGAAATAATAAAAACCATTTCCAGGATTCGAGTCACAAAGTCACAACACTACAAAGCGGAATAGAAAATTAAATGTCAAGGCGTCGGATGTCAATAAAAGAAAAAAAAAGGAATGATAGACCATTTATTATCTTTACCTGACGGTTGGAATTGGTAGAGCGCTTTACCACTCTTTGTTGTCCTGTCTCTTGGTCCTTCTGAAGCTATGCTGACATTTGGAAGCCGGCTTGTTTACCTTTGGTACATTTTTGAGACTTTATCAATATAAAACGAAATTAAAAATGTATTAAAATGTTCTGATATAAACTAGGTATTTAAAAAAAACATAGTTATGACCAGCATTATTTCAATTATAGCCCTAAATAAATTGGTTTTACTGTAACTGTACAAACCGTAACTGTAATGGTAACCGAAAGTCATGCTGTTCCATTTCTATGCCTGTAGTTGATTGAAACAGCGGGTGCGCTGAATAGAAAATCGGTGGTTAACTTTTGTTTTATCCACTCTAACGAGAACTTTGGCAATTCATTTGTTTTCTCCTTTTGCGGTTCACCGAATGGAAAAGTAAACCAGTGCTGACGCATTGTTTTCTGGTTTTACGTTGCACTCCGAATTAGCTGCCGTATTACGGATTCAGTGTGACACAATAGAAATAGTAAAGAAAATTATTAATTCCGAGAAGGTGTAAGAGATTAAAATTTGTTGCAACAGTGATGCAAGTCGGTTATTTATACTTTTAAAGCTTTATGTACATAAGTGTTAGTGAAAAATATTTAATTAATTATTCAGCAAATCTTCGCTAGATCTAGTTTGTCCTCAATTAAAGATTGAAGCCAAATAAACGAAACAAACATTGAAGAAAATTTGTTCACACACACCGCGAAATCAAAACCGGCAATAAAGCTGTTTAAAAAAGCAAATCAATAACTGTGAGCGGAGCGATAACAAACTGTTGTGAAACTTTGCAAAATGAAGTGGTGAAACTTCGCGGGGGCAATTTTTCTTCGGGCCGTCAATGTCAGAGGCAATATTTCACAAGTTTAACAGCCGCCGCGTTATATCGATGGCCTTTGGGATTCACTGTCCGACTGGACGCCTCGTAGCCAAACAACTAAGCCAATTTGTGTGTAAATAGTTGCCAGAGTTATTATTTATGTTATTGTAAAATTATGAAATCAATTTAGTTTAGTACATTATAGCTTTTAAATAACGATCCAGAGCTAAAAGCTTTCGAGTGTAAAATTATGTAAGTACAATCTCTATTAATATTCACAATTAATTACATTGTGTTGGAATACAATTCTTTTTTCGTATAAATATTGTATCGGTAGATAGATAGATAGATAGAGGAACGTTTCACTTAAATTGTACGATTGACTGAGATAGAATATTTCTAATTTTTCGGTTGACCTGCGCCGCCAAGATTGTAGCACTTGGAAAATAGATAAAGCGAACGCAAACAGACTGGAAAAGTAGAAAAAAGAGGCAAGCTGCCCGATGAACAAGCGGAATATATACCAACTAATTGAAATCATTTAATCCATTTCAAATATTTAACTTACTCCGGTTTCTTTTATTAACAGCTTTAATTAAATCATTAAACTTTTCCGTATCTAAGGGACTAATAATGAATAAATTCGACGTGAAATTGACATTAAGTTTGAAGAAGCATCCTTTGATATCACAATATTAATGACTTCATTCGACCCTTTGTCTCTTCTCTAAGTAATGTTTTCTTGAGAAACCTCTCCCAAGTGCGCAAAAACGTCAATTTAACCACTATCATTAATAACTTGGACCTCTTTTCGGGGATTACTTGCAAGAAATACGGTCGAGGATATTGTACTTGAAGTACATACATTAAGTATCAATATCCTTTAGATATAGGTTTAGTGGTTTACCTTTTAGTGAATTCCAAAAAGGATTTACGGATAGTCATGAAGGATGAGTACCTACTTCAAGACCCCGTGCCTTCGTTAGATTCATATACAAAATTCTGTTTACTTCTTGTTCTTTGCAGACGCGAATAAATTAATAACAGTTGGTCGTAGATCGCACTGCTTCTTGTAATAATCTAGTTAATTAATATTATATTTTCTGATCTTATTATTAATTGTATTACAGTGTTCAATGTAACAGAACCTACGTAAGTGATCAATAAATGAACAACGTCTAAATTAATTATGCGGCATCAAGAACAAAAGTAGAAATGAAAGGAAAAAAAGAGTTCAACGGAGCAATATTGCCGACCACCTGCTCCGCTGAGATAGGGATCATAATGTTAATTTAATTAAAGGACTAATCTAAATTGCAGACGACCCAACACTCCGCCGACCATTAAAAGGATATTTCGTCGCCGACACTAAGTTGGGGAAAGTCGCTGATTATAAATATCTTGGAAAACAAGTCAGGGGAGACGATTTACACTGAAAACATCAAGTAAATACCGAAGTTCTTGAAAGTTTTAATCTGTAGGGTATATTTTTTATTTAAATTAGCTGAGTAAATATGTACAAGTATAATGACACTCTTGATGAGAACAGGCCGAATAAACTTAATTTAGAGCAAAATATAAAGATGGAAGTTTTATTTAATAAAGACAATTTAAGAATAAGCTAGCTGCCTTGCCTGCTGGAAAAATTGGTTGAATGCTGTTTCGGGTAGGAAAATACTCCAACAGAATAGTCATACAGTTATAGTTGATGAACAGCTATATTTAATTAAAAGGCAAGTAGGATACTTATCTAAATTGCAGACGGCCGGTTTAAGTTTCATTAAAAGGGGTTCTCCGTCTCTACACAAGGAAGAAAAAGTTTTGCAGCGATAAAGATGCCTTTCGCCTTGAAAGCAGACAAAACTTGTTGGGAGGTGGGAGGAAAACAATTTATTATTTCCTTTGATAGCCAAGAATCTCAAAAGAATTTGCTAATTTAAAATGCTCAATGCACCATTATTCTTCTTTGTAACTATTTATTTGGTTGTAATATAGTTTGCGAGATTTTTCTAAAAAGATTTATTGTCAATTTCTTGAAAATGTTTCGTCCTGTAGTGTTTTTACTTTTGACCTGTTACTGTCAATATTTAATGCTTGCTTGCTATTTAGTGCTTTTGTGTACTTTAACTAGCTGATAAGTAGAATTTGGGTAGTTCAATAATGGCCAAAGATAATATATAATGAAGAGACAACCGCCGATATCAATTCAAATTGGAGGGAGCGGTCCGTTACAGCACTGGCCCGCTGGTCCGCCCAAATTATGTTCAATGGATAATTAATCGTCCCTGTTCACTTCAATAACAATGGAGGGCCATATCGAGATAAATCGATCGTTATAAAGCTATATTGCACGGATAATATAATTTTAACGACCTTTAAACGACTAATGATGCGATATTTTTTTCACTGTTGACCTTTCAAAATACCTGGACGATGGGGACTTTGTTTGTTTTGCCCTTTTGTCAGTGAAGCCTCGTTTATTTGTTACGCCGCAATAGGCACTCGGGCTACTGTACTAAACGATAAAGTTAAGGGGACATTATTGTGTTGTATTATTTTTAATTTTTTATTGTTTGGTTTTCATAAAGGATCATACCTCTTACCAAGAACTTACCTTAAACTTTTTTCATTAAATTAATTAAATTTCGGAGTATTATAAACTTAAAGTGTATTTAGCAATTCAATTAACTGTTAAATATTACGAGAAGAACAAACTGTTTAACTGTCTATGTGGGTATATTAAAAATAATTATGACACCTTAATAGCGAGAACTTTTGACTTTCTTGCGATGTTAGCCTCAAGAGAAACATACTTGAACTACGTAGTATTATTTTAATGGAACCCCAAAGAGAGGGTAGCTAGCAATTAAAATTTTCCATTTTATTAAATTAACGAGCAGAGTTAAGTACGTCAAGTAGATACTTCACTAAGCATTCAACTTGAGTAAATGTAGCAATATTTTATATTGACAAATCAGTTCCTAATTTTAACCCAGTAAAAAGAGTGAACCAAAATATATACCTACCTGTCTTTAACATTGACTTCGTATTCTGTACCTATTTGTTTATAAATCAAAGCGAAATAATCCCTTTGTAAGCCTCGGAACGGATCTGCGGGGCGTCTCTAACGAAAACTATTGGCAACGATAAACATACAGGGTTACAAGGAAACTGGGTTTGTCTCATCCTATTTGAATTTCAAATCCGTGTGCAGGTGAGGATACGATTGGGCACAACTTCCTGTACGGTTTAGATTTACCTGTCTCAATTGAATCTAGCATTGGAACTTACACTGTGTATCTATTTGATAAAGTAGCTTATGATACCTACTTTACATTGGGTTTGAATTTGGAACGGGAAACCTTTGAAAAACTTAGGGAAACACAAAATTTTCCAAAGTCGATATAATATCTTAATACGACAACATTTTTACAATCTCGTTTATGTCGATAAATTTTCCTTTATGAGATAGAATTTTCAAGAAATTTATTACGTACGTACTAACAGATTGAATTGAATTAACTTTATTGAATTCTTGCAAGATAATAATGTCTTGGGTCTAGAGAGGACATTGCATTAATAATAATGCTTTCGACCCCATCGCTTACGTACATCAATGAACCCCTTTTGTCTTACCGGGCTTTACAAGATTGCATGGCATGGGAAGGTTATTTAATCACGGACACATTGTTGTATGATTTCGATAAGGCTACCTTAAGGAAACAGGTTATATAAGGGTTGCTATTTTTGTAGTTGTTATTTGTTAAGGAATTCAATTGCAATGTTTCTAACAAATAGCCATACGCGCCAGAATAAACCGACTCACAAGTTAACTTCAACTAGCGAACTCCATCAACTAACTAAGGAAATAATAATTCACCCGGTACAGCGAAACTACGAGTATAACATGAAATATGTCTTTCATTACAAAATTCCAAATGATATAACATTAAATCATTTATCGGGAAAGATATAATTTGTAGCTTAGGTTGCCGTAACTAGCGGTGATATGAGAGCCACGATTAAATTCTTTATTCTTGAGGTAGAGGGAGGGGAATTCCTCCACTCGACGTCTCTACATCCTCGGCAATTTTTCACAACTGTGTATCTGTGGACGCACGGCATTGTACTCTGGTACAATATTTAAGTTAATGTACGTCGATAAATAACGGCGTATACTATCATATTTTATTCGGAACATTTTTATTTTTGGTAAAGAATTGAGTAATTCGGCTACCAGTTAGAAAAATGGTACCAAAGCATTTTATTTTCAAGCTTCATTAGGACAGCGATTTTGGCAATGTTAGCCCGAATATTGTCTGTAAAAGAGTCCCAATTTTATATCAGAACAGTACATACTCAAACTCATACCTACTTTACAAAAAGTTTTCATGGAAAGAAGAAATTCTCATGAAAACCTAATTTTTTAGATACTTTTTACTTTTTATTGTGCACCCAAAATACAAATTAAAAATAAAGGTATCTATCACAACAAATGTGCGAGTGATTTGTTCCAGGTAACCAAACATTTTATTCCATACTGAAGTACAAAACCTCTCACTTATAACTTGCACCAAACCGATAGCTGTATCTCAGCAGCCGCTTCAGACCATCTGATTGATGGGTCTAATCTCCACAACTATAGAATTTGTACGAAGATAGATAACCCCTGTACACTGGGGCTTATACATTATGTTTGCGGAAGGAAGTCAAAATATTGAGGGGAAGGGGAAGAATGCGACAACAAACATTCGTCTGTGACAATGATCTAATAATATCTTGAAACGCGGTCAATTCAATAGATTCAGAGTCACACCGGTGTTATGAGTCAATTTAAAGAGCGAATTCAATCAGTCCAAACAAGCAGAAAATCGAACCCCAAATCATCCAATCGTAGTAAATCTCAAATTCCGAGTACGCAGCTAAGGAGCGGCCCGTCCCGGCCAAGTCCCTGATTTAAATTGCAGATGCCCCTCGGGAACGAACGCCGACTGCTGCGATATGCTAATCATAGTCAAGCCAAGGATTATCCCTGTTTACACTTAACAAACTCACTTAATTTCGCACCGACCGATGTCTTGCCATATTTGTTGTCCGAAACACTGAATAGTGGACGGACGAAATCTGACAGGCAAATTAAGAGGGACATCAATTATTTAAACTGAGCCTATTTGACAGGTTTGTTAACATATTAAGGTATGTTTTGTTTCGGTACCGGGTGGTGTTACTGTACCACCTCTGTATTGAATAGCTAAACCGAAAACATTGTTAAGTCTTTAAAAGAGACCATGATTCTCTGAGTTTGTTTCGGTATTTCTTCTCAGAGGTCGTCAGTTAGGAAATGCCGACGACATCTAGCACAAAACCGCAAGACATTGACTTATAAGTGATTGAAAAAATCTGTTTGCAGAAATAAATATCATTTCATCATTTAATTTCATTTCAAGATTTATTTACAAGCACTTTTAAGTCGATTAATTTTACTTGTACTGGTAGTCAAGTTTATATTAATGAATACATACCCTATACAATCTAGCTTGTTATAATATATGCAGTTACCTAAACACAAACAATTGTTGTTCACTGACTAACCTCAATATTATGTCAAACATTAGACAAAGTTATGTAAATGCTGAAAGCCTTACAATCTTTTATTTTAGATTTGAGATAAAATCTATATTTATGATAACAATCTTGTTTATGTGTTTTTACTCTACTTGTTAGCATGGGCGTTAGAATAAGTTTTAATAAGATATTGGCTTGAGAGCAAAATACAATTTCGCAAGAATATTCAATTACTAGTATATTCAGGCTGCTCTAATGATGTCTTCGCTAAAGAATAATTTCAACTTGACCGCTCCTAGAAAAGTTATAAAAAATACATACAAATTTTTATTTCTATTTAACATTTAACGTGTCGGGTAAATAACTAGCCCAAGCAATAAGTACGCCTGAGGCGTCGTAAAGTCGATCCGAGGTGGCACTAATACGAATTTATGTCAATGGACCCACGGAGGCGCTCTGCACGGTATCGATTCACCTAGAGCCTATAAATGTTTCAATTTTCAAACCAACCAATTTTGTATTATATATATTTTGGTATCGTTAACCAAAAAAATACTTTTGGCCATTGGTTGGTTGTTTGGTTATTGGCGCCCAAGCTGGGGCAGTCCCAGTTGGGCGCCAATAACGTAATAAAGGTAAACTTGAAACTTTTCATATTTTCATTGTATTTCCATGAATAAGACTATATTTTATCTATGTAATAAGACTATATTTTATCATATTACTGTCGTTCGCTACATAGGGAACGTAAATTTTAACAAGGCATTTCGTTCCAATAAAGAAAACTGCAACTGTTACAAACGCATTCTGGTTTAGTTCCACTTTGTTTAGGTATTCCAGCACCCATATAAGAATAATAACAGTAAAAAAAGGATTAAGTTATATTTTATGAGCTCCAGACGACGTCGTAGAAGTCTGTCAAATATTAGCGTTGATATAATATTTTAAGACGAGACAAGTAAGCTCTCTGGTACCGTTTAACTTATATATTGAATTTGGAAAGGAAATCTTTAAAATTTACATGAGAAAGCGTCGTGGAAAGAGGGCCGCGTTCCTAGGGATGTCTCGGGACTCGCTGTCTTCTAACAAGGGACGGGAATGTTTGAAGTATCCGACGCAAGCATGCGGAATACGACTGGAATATTTGATTGAAATCGTGAACGTGTTTAATGTCAATTTTTTTTTATTACGTAGGCACAAAAAAGGTCTTAGACGTTTTTTTTTTCAATTTGCCTCGTCTAGGCAGGCGTTAGCATCCAATGAAGTTTTTGATGATAATGTATTAAAATTAGTAATGGAATGAAACTTTTTCTGATCCCACATTGTTAACAAACAAGATTAAACAAGGCCCCCTCAGCTGACATTAAAAGATAAATACGGTGGCGGGGGCCCCACGTTGGGCGCCAAAGTTCGCGATATGTGGCCTGCCACATGAGTAGTAATTAACACCGCCTCGCGAGCCCCCTCCCCCGCTCGCACACGCACCCCTAGCACCCGTGCCCCGCATCCCTGTGCCACCCCGCTACACTCACTGGGGCACACCGATTGAATTAAACTTCGGCACGGTTGTTGTGGTTCGGATCCGAGGTTGGTTTTGTCGCCCGCCTTTCGTGCAGCTGTGATTAAACTAGCAATACTTGTCCGGCATTTATTAGTTTTGCTGGTAACATTTTGGGCTACAAAAAGTAATATTAGCAGCAATTTGTAATCATTAGGGAACGAGTTAACAGATTTCGTAGATCTTATACTTTAATAAGAAAATTAATAAGCTCCATTAATTTAATAGAATAAAATATTTCAAATATACCGGCGAACTGTGGGTGTATATAAATATACTACTGGCATTTTTTTTACGGTAATCCTCGACAAAATTTGTCGTGTGTTAACTTTCATTTATATATTTAGGTATCGGCCTATTGCCGTCCACTTCTGTAAACTGCTGTAAGCTATGTTGTCTCACAATCATTGGACAAAGGCCCCCTCCATTTCACAATTTCTTGCAATTTACCGGGACTTTTGTGTCTTCATTTCAGTATACAGCTGAACACTATCACTAATGAGGTGCCGACAAGAAACTAACAATAAAACACAATTAAAAAGACTGTACCCTTTACACGTGGACCTTTCAGAACATGAGCTCAATGTCAACAGTTATAAAGTTTTTCTCTCCGTACAATAAGTCTCCGAAACAAGAAGTGTAGAGCACTAGGCAGAGTGGGGGGAGGGTTTTGCCCCACCTAGAAGCACAATTAGCGCGCGCGACTCAACACGACTTGAGTTTTAACAACGCGGCGCCGAGCACTCGGCATCGTTCACATGAGATGGGCTCTGCCTTGCGGGATTCTTGTGTCCTACACGCGCGTTAAAGGAACTGTAACTGTATTTGTTTTAAGTGGGTTTTCAGGTAACGAATGTGTACTATAACCGTGGGTGCTGTTCATGTATGCTTCAATCGCGCGAAGATGTAATTTACTTGAATTATTACGCTATCTGGAAACTAATTAATGCTAATTAAGGTGAAAACCCGTGATGTAAACAGTATAAAATGGTTTATATGGTATAAATAATGTATTATTTTTATTCAAACCAGACCAGAAGTACCAAATATTTGTGGCACGTAAATACATTAAAACAGTTTGTAAGGCAATTAAGCAGATAACGCGAGATACATAACCTCCGCGAAAGCTCTAAATCTCACTGGGTAATTAACACTAGCTGTGCTTACAACGCTTGAAACTGTATTTATTGTTTTGTACCTACTGAATATAATTTAATTGATATTGATGCTTATTTATACTGACATTTAATTGTAATTTATATCAATTTGAAAACGGTGGCCATAAAATTTGAATTGATGACATAGTCCACTACGCTGGTCAAATGTTGTGTGCTATCTGCACGCCTTAGCAGGCTTGATTGATACACAATGTTTCCATTTGCAGGGATATTTTTACAATTTACAATGCCAACGAATTGTGCTGCTTTATTCAATTAAAAATTATTAGCCAATTATTACTTAGATCACTGGTATTCGGAGGAAAGTTTAATATAAAACTGCAGAATTTCCAGTCAAAGCCACGCTATAAAACTCTCAAATGAAAATCTCTGTATATTCGTAGAATACGTACATAATTTGAATTCCCAACATAAGGGGAAGTCTTTAAAAACTTTAATAAAACGCGTATATTACGCGTCCACTTAGGCAACGAGTTTTTATTGGATTTGGTGGTGCTTTCCTTGGCTCTGTTATACAGAGCTTATTAATTCTTTCATCATAACATATCATGGTGAATGTGAACCTTGTTCTTAGTCGTTTTAAGTTTATTTTTTAATTTATATATGTTTAAAAACTTTTTATATTCAATTTAAAATTTATATTTCCCTTAAAAGTCATGTAGGATCGAAAAGTGGCTACAATATGAAAGCCGGATTAGTAAATGACAGATACAGCCAGATTTGTAAGTAGTAAAAGTTCATTTATTGTCGATAACAAGAAACTGACTAGGTAGCCGAACGAGGGCCGTCCACGAGTGTCGAACGCGTGTAGCGTACTTCACTGCTGCTCTCTCCGACTCTGAAACACTCTAAACTCTTTTATAAGCCACTCTTATTCCATGGTACTCGCTCATTTCACCTGCAGTATTAAGGATAGGCTCCTCTCTTTTCAACTCGACTTCACTTTGAACTTTATCTGTCTCGATGTCTGTATTGTTACGACGTACTTTTCTCTTCTTTATTGCAGCGTCATAGATTACTTGTTCTGTTGGCCGTAAGTTTATTCATAACACTGCAATTATAGCATATTTATATTTATTAAATGGTTTTGTAAATAGAAGAGTTCAAAATACGCGACATATTTTTATTCCATGGTAAGTACGTACCACATTATGAACTGTATTTAATTTCAAGCAAACAATACCGTACACACTCACACATACACGTAGTCTTAATGTGCATGTAATGCGCTATTTAGTGTAAAATGTCAGGTAGAAATACGTACGTACGTAACGTACGGTATGTTATGTGGAATCTCGTTTAGTATTAACGACGCTACAGAAATCCGCCCACCTTATATAAAAGTTAATAGTACGTTGCAAACGTTGGCGAGGGTTTTCCCAAGATGTCCATACCGGCTGCCTCGAGATCTCGGGCACCACTCGCGGCATTCAAATTGCTGCGTTAGCATACAATATTTGAGCAGGAGTTGGTGATCTTCATCGAGTGCGGGTGTGTGCTCTTGCCCTCGCAAATAGAATTTCGGCAGCGGACTGCTCCCAAAAGGGTTTGTTTGCGGATGCCACTCACGCATTCCGATCTCTTGGTTACGAGTGTTTACAATTACTTAATATCGACATTCTAAACTTTGATTTTATAATAATTAAGTTTATGAGCATCTGATATTTGAAATGTTTATGTGATGAGTTGTTTTGCAACTGTACAGTAATTATGAATGTCAAGTTATGATTGATTATAAGATTAAAATTACAATTACGTCGACATTGAGTGAAGCACAAGTAAAAAAAAATACTCCCAAAGTCCTAAGTAAATTAGTATAAGAGCAGAAGGATGATGATGTTTTGTACCAAAATGTGTTCAAAAATAATTTAGTTAATAGAATTTGGCAATATATTAAAGGAGTAAAATTCTAATGGCAGACACTAACATAAGGCAATTATTTTAGTTTTTGTGCTAACAGGCCTCCCTCGACAACGGGCGACTGAGACATACCTACGTAACAACGTACCCCTTTCTCTCTAGCTCGCCTATTTAACTATTAAACCAGCCCGCCCCAACGAACTAACGTATTCATGACTTGGAGAATACCACCCCCTATTTTACGAGCGGTGGTCGCAGTGAATCGGAAAGGTTACCTATTCGGACCCCGGCCTATGTGAAATATCACGCTAGCATATGCTACGTAATTTGAGGGATCCACGAAAGGTTTGTCCTTAAGTCGGCGCGATTGTTGTATAAAGTCAAAGAGGAAAATGAATTTATGAAGTCTTCAACTAAATTCAGACAAAACGAACAAAAATTAAATGGCATTAAAATTTCGGAATTGTCTAACTATATCCGAGCTGTTCCGGATAACGCATGAGTTGTTTCGATGTGGGAAAAACCGTACGCGCATTTCAGGCACTCACCCAGCGCCCCTTTACCGACATCCCCGTCCACCTCGTTACGTGATATCCGTTTTCGACCTGTAATATTTATATTTGGAACGAGCTGTCGGCCAATTAGGCAGCTCCGAATTCAAATTGGCAGTTCATGTTGACAGTTGCCAGGTGGCGGTCGCGAACGGCGCACGTCTCGGAAATCGAAATTTATATGAGCGTCCCTCGACATTTAATGACCCCCTTTGAAGTGTTAGAAAATGATCGTAAAGTTATTTCAGATGCCGACATGACTATTACTGTCTGTGTTTGTGTTAAGATGAATGTTTCAGTAACAAACCGCATACTGTTGACAATGAAAGTGTTAATTTTGTGTAAACTTTAGTCACTCAAGCATTTTCCATTTCCATCAAGTGAATAGACATACCTACATATCGAACCAATGTTTGTATTTGCAGTATAAAAATTTAATAGTTTTGAATCTAGGTATATTAAAATGTTTCCGTTGAATATTACAAGAAACAACAGCATAGTATTCATAAAAAGCGAGAGGCCGGTATATAGCCGTAGACAGATGTCTACGGTTGAATTTATCTCGGGACAAATTGCAACGCCCGAGTCGGCGCACTGGCGTCCTGCTATCCTTTGTACAAACGAGACACACAACAGCGCAATAGTTTCGCTAAATTAATATGTTTGCGCACTATCTTAAATTCTACAAATTGGGTCTGAGTCACAGAAAGAGACAATAGTTACGTTACGAGCCAAGTGTATTGTAAATACACACTTTTTATTTAAGGAATTACGGATCCGTTTGATGTTTGGTTCAGGGAAACAATAAACAACTATTTGAATTACAAATCTTTTTTTCATCAGATAGTTTCATTCAAAAAGATTAATTTTAAACTTCATACTTTTTCTAACGGTCTTTGTATCAGCTTCTAGACCTTACAGAACATTTGTGAGTCAGGTGTGTTAAAAGTCAGCTAGAAGGTAAAATCATTGGCATAATTTGTATTACCTACATAAGAACCAGTTTGTTGTGTCTACCTTCATAGTGTGCGACAATTGAACAAAAGACTAAAAACATATTTATGTTCTGTCTGGTGTGGAATAAACAAAAATAAGAACGACGACCTCTTTTCAACCGTGATTAGATATAAACATGAAGAAAAGAAATACTAATAGACTGTTTAGTTTGCAATATCCCGATCAAATCATCATTTCTTATGAAAACATCAAACCGCAGCCGGCAACTGCAAACAAGGTATAAAGTCACGACACGACAACTTGACAAAATTTATCAAACAACATGGTTTGTTTAAACGTTAATTATCGTTTTATTTATGTTGGAAATATTCTAATTTACCCCGGGAGCTAATACCCGAGCTGTTCGTCGAGACGAGACGAGACGGCGCCTGTCCCGCCATCTGACAGGTGTCTTACGCGTGGTCGGATTTATCTTGAGATAAATTGCTTGGAGCTGTGTTTTCTACTATCGTGTGGACCTTGCACGTCACGAGGATTACACCACGATTTAAATCTGTAAATTATCGTGTTAGTTTAGTTTGTGTGACTCTGTTACATTGTGACAAGGAATTTACGCATTTAGAAAACATGTTTGGATTACAGAATCGAACCCCTCTCCGTTTAAAGTTGACTTACAATGCGTCATTTATAACATTTGTTGTGCATCAGCGGATAGTGTTGTTATGGGAAATTGCAGAAAGAGTAGTGGTTTTTCAGTAGATAAGTATACATACTTAGACCAAAAAACGTTTATCGTATTAGCAACAGAGGTAATTTATGAATAGGTTTTCTCGCACTTTTACACCTTACGCGTATTGAGGGACAGTGTGGGTTGGTACTTGGTAGTTGGTACCCCGTCTCCTTTGTTTTAAATATGCATCGCGCCGGCTCTACTTTCGAAAGTGTCTCAAAAGTGCCTTGGCGCTTTTATTAATATTTAAGAAAGGAACTCCAATCGAGATGACATTTTTTGGTGCGTATGTTATTTTCATTTCTTGTTGACGTCATGTTTTGCATATAGGTAAGGGATAGTTGTACAGATATTAAAATTGATAAAATCCGAATTTTAATAAATCCATTAATTTAATGTCTGCTATTCGCGCAAGTGTCAGAAGCCGGCACAATCACAAGTAGAAGTCGGTTAATCATTATAAAATCAAAGGTCAGGTATTAAAATCAGACATGGCTTGAGTGTTTTAGGTAACACACAACCTTAAAGAAAAACAAAGAAATAAGCCAAATCAACGGGCATTAAGATATGGAGTCGTCCTTTCCCGAGAGTTTAATATTACTTATGTCGTATGAAAATCCCCAATAACACTTACTGTCCAGTTGGTGATATAAAACATAAGATTAGACGAGCGATTAAATAAATTTAATTCAAGACGAAATTAATGAAATCGTTCATTAAGCAAATCTCATTATCGTATCATCGTATTCATCGTTTAAAAACAACGTTACAATTAAAATATGACATCCAAAGGTAATGTGATAATAAGAACAAGATCAAAAAGTCAATATGATCGATAAACAGTCAATTAAAATCAGAAGCTGTGATTACTGCTGACAGTGTCAATGTAAATTGTGTTTGCGATCAATGTGTTTGTATGACACATATTTTAACATTAAAATTGTAATATCCACTGTAGAACCTCATTTTTGAGTTTAATTAGTGCATTTCAATGTTAAGCGGGAGATTAAATAAGAAATTAAAAGCTGATCTGACGTGTATCCCGTACAATTTTTAAAAGCCAATTAAGGAAAAAGTTAATTATATCATCATTGGTTTGTGGTTGTGACCCCTTTCCCAGTAATTGGTTATCAGCAAGCATGTTTCTTCATTGATCTCTTTTATCCGTCATAGCAGAATTCACTATTTTTGATACACAATTATCCTCACAGCAACAACTTTATTACTATTCCTGTTTCTTTACCCTTTGAGACGACTCAAGGCAATTTAAATAGACGATTACAATATTCAAATATACTTAAAATTGTAGTTCATAAACCCTAACTTTCTATAACATCAAAATAAACTGCAACTTGTTTTAATTAATGACAAAATATGAACATAATTATGATCACGTGGGTATTATACGAGTAATGTCGTCTTATTGTCAGTGTATAATGAGTTCCCGTCTGGCTGCTTGTATTGTTGTAGTGTAGGTACATACCACTTTATCATGTGCACAATTATTTTTATAGATAGCGCAGAGGTTCTGCAGTCTGCAGAGGCGTATGTTTTTTCGTATTTATCTGTCTTTTATATTTTCAAGGAAGGACATAGGCTACCCTTTGTCTCAAAACATCCTTTGTGATGTGAGTGAATCCACGAGCAACAGCTAGTAGGTACGCTATACAAAACTGTTAATATAGAGGCGTGTAATAATTGTATAAAAGGTTCACAAAAAAAATAACTTCACAATAATTTAACTTGCACAGTCATTTTTATACTTAAAAATCCCACCAAGTGCTATTAAAATTATTAACAGTGAGTTCAAAAATATGTATGCTAATATTATTGTCATTGCGTACGAATCCTGAATTTAATTAATACAATGTCTCTGAGAGACAGTGGTTATATGTGCACACGTATGTTAAACGTGAAATTATACAATTAATTAAATTTTGTAACATTGTTGTGAAAGTCGCGGTGCCCTAGCTTACGTAGCCTATTTACATGTATGGCCCGTTTTATAATATTCATAACATGTTTGGAAGTTGTGTATTTTTGCCAAAAGACACATTATTATGAATTCTACACGTCATTCATTACGATAGCTGACAAGGATAAACATTATTTCGTTGACTGTTGAATGAATTTGAAAGTACATTTGAGATTTAAATAACTCATACATTTAAAGTACGTGAGTAGGAGTGGATTAGGAGTAGGTATTAAATATATTATGAATTGGATAAAAAAAATCGAATGCACTTAAAACTATACAATTTTAAAGTTTAAAATATTAAGAGTTCACTCTAGCGTGTAGAAATTTTAACTGGCAAGACGGCAAGTAATTAGGCAGGTGTAAAAAACAAAACGGCCGTCGCAATGGAGCATTAAATATAGTACCGCGCTAATGCGGTAATGCACGTAGTGTACAGACTACAGAGTAGCTCGGCGCAACCTGCCCGGAGTAGCGAAAGATGCAATCTGCATACATTAGCCTAACGTCCCTTAGTTTTGACACCTGCTCTCAGCCAGTATGAAATTACGGCTGCTAGATGGATGGCGCAAACATGTCACGAGTAAAGGCAGTTGTTTCAAAGTTGCGAGTCGAGAGAGTCGCCATGAAGAAAATGTATTGTTCCACTCTCTCTTAAGTCTGACTGGGAAAGCTTTTAACTAAGTGTTAAATTGTTGTTTGCAAGTATTGTTTGGGAAATATAGCATATAGCAGTAAAGATGTTTAGTTACAAAACTATTCATGTGATCCTCATGACTATCATATGTAGTTGGTAGCCACTATGATAGTGACAATCGGATTTTAGGAATCATGTCGTAATGCATCGATCAATTTACAATACAATCTTAGTTAATATTAAACATGGTTTCAAAATGTTAAATCATGCGGCTTAATTTTGATTAGGTATAGAATATGACCCTGTGTATTAGTGTACAGATTAGTTAGCATATTAATTAGACAAGTAACGAGGTGTAAGCTACTTAATAGGCTGTAGCATTTATGCTTCTAGCTAGATACAGATGCTAGGCACAGATGACCCAGTGTACTACATACAAAATTACAAATTATAACGATTCCAACATTGTATACTACACAATTTACAGCGAATTTACGGCTGCTTCTCTGATGCAAGCTCCCATAAACTAGTACCCCACTGAAGCAAACACCTTAAATACTTAACAGCTCAGTTACCGAGTCAAGTTTAAATGCTCGCCCAGGTCGAGAGGGTTGTCACGTAACGGCACATTTTAATAATGCACCCGCTCGTTTAGTATGAAAATTAGCTGGCGTGTGGCTGCCCTGCGCGCCTGTCGCTTGTTTTATTGATGGTGCAACTACGGTGTTGGTGTAGACACCTCTATCGGACGCTTTGGTAATTAATGCGACGTTTCACCTTCAGTGTAAATGCGCAGTCGACGCTGTGCTTGAGCTTTGGATTTTTAACTTGATTACCAAATGGTCCGTGGGAACTCGCCTTTGAACGTAAACATGGAGCAAATGTACCAAATAACTTTGTAAAATAAACGAAGGAATTCGTATTAAATAGACTACATCGATTTAAAACTTTGTACGTAATAATGACCCATTAGTTGCTTTAAAATCAAATAGAGTCACTAGATTTATTTTGTTTTACTACTCCGTTAATAGGTATTAATGAATCAATTTATTGAATTAAGAACATCATGTCATCAGTGTATCAAGGTTTTTGGACTTTAGTAGGAGTTCCTTAATATTATTCTCAGTGCGCACTTGGTGATATCCTATGCATATCTTCATGCCTTTAGAGCTACTGCACCGTTTTAAGCTCTGCGTTGTATGTGAGGTAGTGTCACCATTTCTTAGGTGAATGAATTAGGTGAAAAAATTAGGTTGAAAAAATTTATACTGAATCAATCTTAGCACATGTTGGGCTAGTTTTTTTACACGAGCGCTTTAGAGCGTTTGCCCTTTAGCAAACGATGAATGATTGATCCCACCATCCGTTATAAAAAATATTGTAAATAAAGAAAAAACACAATACAATTTAAAGAAAGATTCCGTTTCCTCGTTCGGAAAGATGGGCAATAATGATCACGCCAAGCTATGAAAGTTATTCTATTTCAATTTTTGTTTCCAATGTGTGGGACCCTCATATCTTGTCGATGGATCTGCACCCAATCGCGAACAAGTACCTTCATGCCTGCAAATTCGATACGTGACTCGATTTCCTACAGATAATCTTTGTAAAGTTGTTTTAGAAGAACAGTGTTGTGTAGGTACAGTGAACAGTAAATAAACGCATACAAATTATTATTCTGTGGGTAGAGTTTCAATTTATCTGCGTTACCTGTCACTTCTAAGTTACATCAACGTATATCTTTTAAAATTATTAAAGTATACCTAATTAAAGTGTATGCCTTGGATTCGAAATCGAGACCAGTTTATGGTGATATCACTTGGCTATCACTGTTTTTGTTTAGAGAAAATCATTGTTTAGATAAAACAATTTTTTTGAACTGATTAAATTGTGTGATATTCATCATAATTTTGTCTAAATTCTGTTATTAACAGAATCTCTAGATAACACATTAAAACAAACACAAACATCAACCGAACAAAGTCCCTGTTCAAATAACAATTGAAGTTTTACAACATACGTTATAATTAATTTGTTCAAAACTTTATGTAAAAGTGAAACCGCGTGTTTACATTGTAAATGTTATGTGCGGACCGGGGGAACAATGTTTTAAAGTCAACAGAGGGTTCCTGAAATATTCACACAACTGGAAATTCAATTTGAAGTTTTCATCGTGAAAGTATTAAGGTAGTTTAGTGTTCTTCCATTATAATAGCAGTGCCTCCAAGACCTCAACCGACTAATATATTTTTAACAAACTTCTGTTATTAAGTTAGCAGTTAGTGTCAACTAAATGCTAACAAGTTGGTAGTTTGTCAACTTCGTCTCAAAACTTAACGGCCCTTGTACAATTAATAAAAGAAATGACCGAAGAATCAGAACTTGAATAGCATACTCTAGAAAGTTTGTTTTTTAAGAATAAAGAGTCCGCGCAGACGATCCACCTGCTCTATTGTGTCGAAGCCGCCGTGGTTGTAGGTGCGACGGTCAGGTATGTCTGTAGTAATACTGAATCTTATGCATTTTTAAATTGGATCGAAAATTGTTTTTCGGAATTCGTTCCTGGGCAACTCGTAATTCAAGTACTTGTTTTCAGTTTGTGTTCCGGTGGTGCTCATTTATTATTGCATTGCATGTTGTTTGACCAACGAACTAAACGTAGTCTAGCGCGTCATAAATAATATAGTCTGCCATTTTCTCCAGTTTCCCATCAGGCAGGAGCGCCGAAGCGATTACTTCGCATAAATCAAACAGATTTGAATGCGGACCGCCGCGTCGTGCGGCTGTTACCGATGTAGTGCCCATTAAAGCTCATCTTTTTATTTTTATATTCCATTTGCTGGTGCTGATTGTTCGCTTTCGCTTTCTTCTAGAGCAACTATGCCACAATCTTACAATACAAAATAAGAGCGTACTTACTTCAGTTCTTAAACAAATTGCTTCGTACATTTTTCAGGCACGCCTGGACACACACACATGGACATTTGCGTAAATTAAACATTCATGAGCTCAATTACCTTCGACATACATGAGTTGAAACCCTCATTATAGAAGGGATGTTAAACTTTGTAAAATTACCTTTAAATATAGAATAAAGACAATATCGGTAATAGGACGTGGAGTGTAACCCGCACCATGTCAGAACCGTTACGCGTGCCGTTAGAAATTTTCCGGGTTCTTTAACGGGATTCATTCATAACTCACGGTCGAGTGGAGCCTTCGAATATTTCAAGCTGTAGAGCCCCACCCCTATAAATTCCGCGCGTCGGGTTGCCAAATTAGGCGCGAGGAACGTAGACTTATTCCCCCCATTACCCCCAGGCCAGCCGAGTGAGACTTTTAAGGAAACTTTCCACGTCCTGTCGCAGGTGTTGTAGTAATAAATAATAATTCCCTTGTGCGTTGAGCGTTGCAAAGTTCCGATGAAAACTTGTAAATCATAATACAGAGGAAAATGTGAAGGAGGCGTATGAGTGCTTTAATGCTTGAAAGAGTTAATTATTCCCTTGGAGTATTATACATTCATATTAATATTATAAATGCGAAAGTAATTTTGTTACTTTCGCCTAAACAATTGCACAGACTTCAATAAAATTAGATCAATAATAGAAGTTCCATCCATCCACTTTGCCTTCTACTTCATGTGTGGAGTAAAACCTTCACAATCTTGTGTGATCACCTTTGAAGCAATTATGTGGGTCACATACTGTTCCGATGTAGAACACATTTGTACTAACAATCGAATGAACTTCCACCCAATTTACTTTATGTGTAACCCATTATTATAATTGCTACACAGTTACAAAGTTACCAACCGGTCTACTACCGCGATGTGAACCGAGGCGAACTGACTCAAATACAAATAATATTCAAGTTTGTTCTTTTAAGTTGAAATGACTTTAAGTTCGGCGATATGGAAGAGCTTTTACTTTTCTTCATAATGTAATTTAGTGGATATTTTTTGCTGTCAAATAATATTTTGGATCCACTTATCGCAGCCGACTATCATCAGGAAGAATGACGGTATTATATCAAAATGCAATGCATTTAAACTTGCGCTTTGAATTAAATATTTTTTCAAAACGTAGTGGAAATGTTTATCTTGACAAACTGTCAGTGTTTAGGAAAGTTAGGTATTGTGTTCACGTAACATGCCGCGTACCACCAACGCCGAGCCGCAGGATACATTCTAATCTACATTTTCAAATATGGATACACAGAATAACATTTTGATAACGGTACTAGATTTAAAATAATACAGTCTGTGAAATGTACAAATGTTAGCATTCAAAACATTTGGATTATATTTTGTAGTGACGTAGAGTCGAGAGATTTCGTATTTCCATATTTGTTTTTAGAGTGTGATGAAACCAAAACAAAAAAGGAATTGGAGGTAAATTGAAGTTCAAATCAATATCAATATTTGGCGCGACAATAGTCATCGGGAATAATCGAGGGAACAACAACAGGTCAGTGCCACAATGACCGGTAATTTAGCGAGTGTAATTCCGACGGACGAGCGTTTGGCGAATTAAATTTTATCGTGAATAAACCCCTCCCGCAGCAATAATTCATGAAAACCGCTACGCGACCCTAACACGTCCTGTATTGGCGAAATTTTAAAAAGACATAACGTTGCTCGATATAGTTAACACGATAAAAGAATACAAGAAGAACTGGTACACGTCTAAACGATGCGACGTTGTTTCGCTTCACGCAGCGCAGAAATAATTGTATGAATGTCGCCATGCATCGCATTGATGTGTGTTGGCCCGGAGTTCATATTGTGATTTAAGTTCTTATAGTAATACAACTTTTAGAATAGTTGTTCTGAAAACATCCCAGAATTTATAGTCTTCTCGGAAAAACTACGGGACTACAGATTGTTTTGAAACTAAAGTTGAACAAGAAAGAGTTCTAAGATTTATTAAGTGAATTTATAACCGTTATAGAAAAAAAATGCAGTACCTACCTATTGTACTTTAATTTGTAATAGTATTATAATTTGAAACTTTACATGAAAAGAGAAGCCTGTTACATACTTGTTTGAAGGTATTGTTGATCAAGGTTGCCAAACCTAAGAAGTACGAGAGGCGTGTACAATGTTAAACTTAACGTTTGTTACGCGAGATGAAACAGAGCAATTGAATTAATTCAATCGGAGCAACTTTGTATTCAGCCTCAAAGACAATTGTTTCTGCTCATGTTACTGAAATAAAGGAAACCTCAAAGGGTTTAAGCTATGATCCATGAAATCATTTATATGGTTCATTCGAAGTTAGAAATAAGCGATCAGTAATCGCTGCTCACAAAGTTAATACTTGATTAATTATTAAAATGTAGAGATAAGCTCTCGTTGTACGCTTCGTAGCACTTGAAAAGCTTTATAATACTTTTGAATTCACACTTAAATTTTCTTTAAAAGATTTCTATGATCAAATATAACTACAAAAGATTTTGTACCCAGTAAAAGAAGTTTAGGTATGGAAAAATATCCGTCCACCCTTACTAGTAATCCTGCCATCTATAATTATGATCTACGTATGTGTATGTAAATGAGGGGTTCATATGGCATACAAAGTTGTCAAACGCGTGAAAAACTCCTTAAATCCCTACACCCGTAACCAAAAACCATCGCAAGATGTTCAGCTGTAGTATATTGAGTCATATCTGGTCAAATTAACGTCTGTTTGTTTTGCATTTCCCTTGCATCTCGGAAGCAGTGAGGGCGTAATAAAACGGTCACAACAATGCGGATCACGTCACAGCGGAATTATCTCGCAGCGCCAGAGACGATCAATTACACTGACAACGAGCACGTGGAAAAAGGGCGGACGGCACTCCAGGAGGCTTTTATTTTAACACGCTTTTTTGCAATACAGACCTTACGGTTGCGTATTTAAACTTGTTTTTGTTTAAAACGACTGGTGCGAGGGTAGTAATCGTAAGACCAATTAGGCGTAGTGGAGGCTGTTCAACGACAGTCGTTTCACTCCCCGCTTAAAGACTCAACCTCTGCCTTTATTACTGGTACATTGTCATCGTTATCGTCCTCAGTTTTTATGTACTCAATACCTAGACGTAAATTCTTTGTGTAGCTGTCAGTGAACAAATATGGCTCTGGTTCGATCATTGTGCCACCTAAATAGGGACTGATGCGAAGACTCCATTTTGTTCGGTACATATTAAGTGTTATGTAAACGGTGTCTATATAAATTACCCCGTACAGAAGCAATTTATTGTAGTAAGTACTCCAACTCGTCTTGTAATCTTAGCGCAACTCCAAATGAAATACTAATTGTATTCTCAGAACATGTTAAATGGTACCCACATGTTGTGTGTTGTGAAGGGAGTCAATAGGGACTACAGTTGATGACTGTGTACTTAATGCTTTCTACGGGGTAAGCATTTTGCGCTTATGTGAACTAGACTTTGTTAAGATTTTTGGGGGAATCAAGAAATTTACTACTGTAAAGTTTTATTTTTTATATGTCATAATTTTTTTATTAAATATGTCATGGAAGAATTAATTATCAGAACCAATGAGAAAACACTTGTTATTACTCTTTGGTCTGTCTGGAGGGTCACGGTTCTTTAATAAATTAATAATACCATCTTGTCGTAAGGTATTTTATTCCAAAGTTTGTTCAAGCATACTTAACAGATTGAAGCATGTAATACGATGACATTTCCGTGAGTTCCTGCAATCCGCGCTCCGAGGGTAAGTAATAAAACAGTGACAAGCGATAGGACGGGATCGAGTCGGAACGAAATTATCTTGTGGAGACGATGTAGATCAATTATACGGGGTGTCGGGAATTAGAACGGGCGGTACACCGGCGAGCACGTTGTGATTTATACAAGAGCATTTTAGAATTAGTTTTTAAGAAGATTAGGTACGTCTACGTTTTCTATTCTGTATGCTGTCGTCAAATATATTATTCAACAATGCAAGTCATATGCTAACAAGATTTCAATTTAGTTCCGACGCACATAGCTGACAAAAAATTATGAAACTGATATAAAATTATGAAACTGATATAAATAGCAGACCAGTGGGAAACTACATTTATACGTACATAATATCAAACTTAATACATCAAGAACAGAGCTTGTAATATCTGTTTTTATAAACAGCGAATATCATCACGATACAGTGATTTATTTGGTTATTGTTAGATAACTATTTCCTAATATATCGGTAATATTTTCGCGTGTTATACTCACAAAACAAAAGGTATTAATCAACGACAATAATCCCCAATTAAGCAGTAGATTATACTCGTTTGAACTGTATCGACTATTACTTTTGTTATTACAAAACAAAATATTCACTATATACACGAATGTAAGCTTGGGATTTGAATGTTTCGCAGAAATACGATGAATTTGTAGAATGATAGGCATATTTATCATATAGTAAGTAGTAGCTACCTATAAGTTGATTAAAGTAGGATAAAGTAAATGTATCGGTCCTCTTAGCCAATGCCTGAAAATCTAAAATTAAAAAAAAGTTTAACGATCCTTAATTAAACTTAAGTTATAGGGTATCTGTAGGGGGCGTGTGGCAAAACGCGGATTAAATACTAAAGTGTCGCGATTACCTACCGATGCCGACCCCAAAGCGCTATTAAGAATTCAGCAAACGAATTGGGGACAACGAATCGACAAAATTGAGCTCGCCTCATCTTTTCTTCCGTCGTGTGTATTCGCCCCCTTAGTACAGATATTTTAATATTTTCTCTGACTCTAGGGATGATACCGCTGTTTTGATGTATAACTCGCAAAATACACATTTCTTCAGTGCAGACATAGAATATTCTTCTTCATTTCTTTAAAGGACATAACTTTGTGAATACGTCGCTGAATAATACGAAAATCTTTTATGAATGAGTTTTTTGGGAGGGTGCTTCGAAGGGCCAGTAGTGGGGCAACGTAGCGTTTAGGTTAAATATGTTTTGTAACTCACTCGTGCGTCACAGGCTTAAGATAACAAACATTACCTGAAACAGAGAACGAGGCTTCATTAATATACAATGAACTTTGATACACAAGAGGTTAGAAGCTAAATCAAAATGATATAGGTACATACATAAAATTGAACGATAAAACATAAATTTATAAGTCATAATAATATGTGGAAGAAGAAATGGGCACTGGACTGGAGTTGGCTCTCAATAAGTATCGGTTCCATATATATGGATCTCTCAATTTTTAAAAAAAATTAAAGTTCACCATGTGGGTCTTTGAATTGGTTAAATTAAATTAGAGCGTAATTTAGTAATTATTCAACAGTAGTCTGTCAACTAATGAGGTTGAGACATTTTGACCTCAGCTTCATTGACCCGTCACCGGGCAACGCATGCGGCCGGGGTCAAGTACTTTAATTATATGGTCATTTAATAATATGTACCAGTTAAGTGCTCCACGGAATCATAATTTCATCGGAATAAATAAGAAATAATATCATAGATTAAAAAGAAACGCAAATTGCTGCTGGTTTTTGGCGTTCTTATTTGTTTAATTTCTTGTATTTTAATTGTTTAAAGAGTTCGAAATAACTAAACAATATAATAAAAAAAAATATACTTTCTAATACATAACTGTACTAGACGAACATTTGTATCTTAGTATTATACCACATTGTGTTCTAGGGATCAAAAATGCGAGTACTAATACCGCAGCTCAGCTCACAAAGAATGTTTGCAAATCTCTTACAGTAAACACAAAGTGATCGGATCAATATAACCTTGTTCTTACAGCTGCCAGAGACGCCGCACGCCGCATCTCAATCACGACAAATCTCAAAACGCCCAATATTGATAATACAACAATTTTCCTATAACGTAAAAAGAAACAAAATGTCAAAGGTCAAAGAGTAAGGATTGAATGGAATTACGTTTTTCTGGGCGCGAACGTTTCGCACACGATTGAAGGGACAGGGACGTAACTTTTTTAACCGCACCTAAATCCTTTTACTTTACAAAAAGAAACACCATTTCCCGGGACTAAAGTTATTTTACAACAACAATGAGAAAATTGGCGACAAAAAACGACCTACATGATGCGGTGTCAACAAAGATAATATATATCGTGGTATCAGGGCGCCTCCATCGCTATTGTTGTCCCTAAACGCGGCCATGATCCCGGGATCGCCAGCTCCGGACTCGTTTGTCCCGGGATATCCTTCGGCAAACATCGACGAAACCCGAGATTCACTAGACCTTTACACAAGTGCTTTCTTGAGTCGCGGGATGATATCAAAATATAAATATAAACGTCTATTTTTCTCACACCATATTTTGACTAGTGTGTTAGATATGTCGGACGCGAAGTTTGTTTATTGTTCTATCGCAGGATAATCCTACATTGTTGTTTGCTTTATTTTGTGCTACTATATGCTTTTCTCTTGTTTTGTTTGATTGATATAACAAGGTGACCATTATGTTTAGCTGTTTTTGGATCTTTCTGATAGTAGTTGCTTGTGAAATATTTATATTGTGCAGTGTGCCTGCCAGTGCCTGTAAAGGCTAGACATACCGTTCATTAATTTATACTTTAACAGCATATTTATCTATGTTCTACAAATAAAGATATTGGATTTGATTTGTGCTTGGCTTAATACATAAGAAAAAACATTTCTTTACAATAATATATAAAATACCGTCATGCCATATTCCTTCAAGGGTTAGGCAGAAGTTTAGGTATTGCTGTACAACCATAGAATACGATTCAGGTTCTATGTACCTAATAGGGGACGGACATATTTCGATTAACCGGGCACAGATCCAAATTTCAAGCTGTCAATGATATTTTAATAAAACAATACAATAACACTTTTGCTCGACCTGGGAATTGAACCAAGGACCTCTCGCTTAAGTAGAATATATTAGTTTATCTACTTAAAAATCTTTCGCCATAATCAACTTCAACGTCAACGCCCTAATTAAATGATGTCAAATAGGGAATATGCGTCTGACTTAAAAAAAGGTCAAATATTTTTTTTTATGAACTTTATCGTTTTAGAATTATGTCTATGTAGATATTTTTTTATATTATTTCTTTTTTGATGAGAAAATAATTATTAAAAAGTCCAAAAAAACTGTTGGAAATTCAAATCACTTGAAACGCCACACTATCGGTCAAATGGAATATGACGTCAAAGTCTACTAAAACAGTGTCTGTTGTACGTGGTTGTTTGGTTGAGAGAACGTAGACTTTGACGTCTCGGCAAGCGCGCCAAAATCGCGGGTGTTTAAAATGCCAATATCTGTCTCATAATTTAATAATTTTTTTTTGTTACTTAATTTTAGTTTTAAGGCGCTGGATTTTTTTTTACGGCTACATAACGATATAAAGTATCGTTTAAAAATATAAAAAAAAAATGTGCATATTCCCTATTGTCATCGTATCACATGTTCCTAATATAACCAGTTATTTATTACACATTAAGAACTATTAATTAGTCATTACCTCTTGTTTAACGTTATTAGTCTAACTAATTGTGGATATATTATTACTAACAGCTGATTAATAGTATAGTAAGTTTAACACTTAAACTAGAGCCAAATATAGCCATAAAACTGTAGTTTCAGAAATAGTGCTCAAAGATCACGTCGATTCCTCAAGGAGTGTAAAAAGAGGACAGAGCCAACTTTGCACGGAAACATCCAATAAAACGAAGTGTGCCGTAGCACGCCGGTGCACGTAAAAAGTTTGTCCGTGTACGACTAGTCGGGGCGCCGGTCGCCCAAATCGCGCGACTTGTCGACACAACTTCGATATTAGTTCGCGCGTGATCGATTTAGCAGGCCAGTTTGACAGTTGCGATAGTGACAGATGACGCAGACGCCATATCGCACGGGTGATTTGTCTTCAACTTTACCTAAAGACAGTTGTTTTCACTGTTCTCTGTGCAGTTCTACAAAGAGCGATGTATCCATTTTATCTAGGTTATTGTCAGAACGCACACCAATTTGTTTCATATCACGAGAAAAGCATCGACCTGTTTCAGTGCCGAAATAGAATTCTAAAATGATGCAGTACAAAGCTGTGTATAAATATGGCCTGACTGAGTTGTCGGCTAATTTTATAGCAACTATAGTCCACGAAGAAAATGAACTACCTCAACCTACCAGTGTTAATAGCACCTTACTTCATCGTAATAGGCATAACAACGCGGCAACGTGTCGCTTTTCCGGGCTGTTCGCCTCAGGAAAGTGTTGAACGCCTTTGCTGTCATTCCTGTGATTAATTTGTGTCGGCTCTGTCGTGCTAATGGGCTAAAATAATTTAGTGGGCGACGCTGATTATTTATTGTCAAGCGTCCTGGTTAACGTTTGCTAAGCGATTTATCGTTAATCCGACGACTATTATAATATTATCATGGCATCTATTTGAACAGCCTATTAATTAACCATTAGGGATAAATTTTAGTTTGTTTATGCCTAATTTTGATCATCATTTTCCGGAAAACTAAAACCGCTTATATAAAATCGTAAATCAGTACAAATAGTGAGAGTTTTGGAATTGTTGCTTGACTGGTAAAACTAAGTTTATAATAGATGGATATCAAGTACCTACTTAATAATAATATTACATACATAAATATTTTAACATAATGCGAAAACTATCGGTTATCAGACCTAGTAAATTCACGCGAAATAATATTGTGTTTTTAAAGATACGCACTGGCACGCTAAAATATATTCCGAATCAGTTCATATAATGTACCTATAATGACGTGCAATGATTAGTTACACATTCAATATTGTATGTTTATGCAAATGGCGCTGATTACACTTTGTTTGCTTAGGCCGCTATTACCGAACACGGTCGGACAATAGCGCCGGAGATCGTACGCTAACAATCAACTAACAATATAAATTTTAGATGGAGCTTCATAGATTATTATGATGAATCGGTGGGCGTGTTATTCTCTTGCTGATGATATTGGTACCAGTTACAATGGTATTATGAATTATGGTAAGTAGTAGGGCATAGTGCTCATATAAAGTAGATACGGCAAAATAAACTGTAGGTACTGCACTAGTAACAACTGCAGAGATACCTTACTTTGTGATTATGCCCAAATATCATTATTCATAAAGATTTTTTAAAATCGATGGTGTAAGTTATATTATGTCCATTCAGCATTAGACATAGACATCATTTGATTTGACTGCTCATAATTATTTTTGTTTTAATTATAAATTTGAGTGCGGTTGGCAGCACCTCACCTGCTGGTAAGTTACCATGCTGCCGTGGATGGAGCGCAAACTCAAATAATGTCGATTCACTCACGCCTTGAATATTCCTAAATAATGAATAATAATACAAATGTTTACCTATTCTGCCATTCACCTTAAAAACAATGAGTATATGATATGAATTTTCTATCGATCATGTTAAACATAATACAAGTTATGTATGAGTAAATAAGTACCGGGAAGAAGGCTTGTAGCCATCACATAATGTATGGGCGTAGGCAAGGTGGGGCAAATGGCACACGGCACTCTTCCTGATTGGTCGCAAAAACACCACGTAAATATTATGGTACCTAAGTATATTGTTTTAGAGAAACAACCATATTGGTGTACCTACGTAGAAAATGTTTGTTGGATCTAAATCATAACGTTAACCAATATTATCAATACAAAATGTTACGGCTGAAATTACGGAGTGATCTTGTAGTTAGTACATTTACACAATCAATTACCTATTTGCCTATTATAGATTTTTTGTGTTTTTAGATTGTAAAGACTTCGTTCATTGCAGTATATTTAAACTCATGTTTTAGACCCTTACATAATTAAAATTTCACGAAACTCGCTTTTACTATTGAGACTTGCTTCCTTACTCTAACCTAACCTAACGCAGCATCGATAGCAGTACGTCAACCATGAGTTCTATCGAATGTCTTTCGATAGGTTTTTTACGCATCGAAACGCTGTAATCTCATAGCAGATTTTAGTTCCTTACGTAACCGCTAAAGGCGCTGCGAGTGTTTTCCATACAAATATTTTACGGCGTCGCTAGCGAGTCTAGTGAGAAAAACTCATGGTCGAGGCACAGATATCAATACCTATCAATAAAAAAACTTATGTAACGAAATATTGTGAAGTGAAAGGTTTTGTATAAGCAATCAAAGTTTTAAAGGTAAGGAAACACCCGAACGTAATACTGTAGGTACAGTAAGTACTAAAAGTATTAATGGATTACGCTAAAATGATTGTTTTTTGTTTTTGGCATTGAAATACCTTTTGAGCAATTTCCCAAGAGTGTAAAACGTTCTCAACACAGAAATTATATGTAAAGTGCCTAAGTAGGTACAAGTAATCAGTATAACATCAGCTTCACTCACGGGTGAGTGCTCCGTGTCTTTGACGTACCTAACTGGATTTACAGAATTAGAAAAAAGTAAAAAAATAATGCGACCGTCATGACTATCCAAAATGTTCAAACACATTTAATATAAGTATTTTACAAAACATCAGCCATTAGCGGGGCATCAGCCCATAATTAAAGTCTCAATGGATACCTAAAGTACAAACTTGGGTCGCATCAACGTCACGCAACAGCCAACTTGCGAGTGAAATCCCGCCAGGAATACGATGTAACTTGTCTGATTTCACTGAAACTTGCCTCAATCGCCCGACTTGGCTCCAACTTTTCACACAACAGATCGGCAGCCGAGCAACAATACTTGGCGAAACAAAAGAGCTCTTGGAAATACTTATACACTGCCGTTCAAATTAAAGGGAGCTGCTTACATTTTTCCACAAGCCTTTGTTGTGGTAGTGAGTAGTGCTGATTTTTTTCTGATCTAATTCTATTTACCTTTTCGCTTTATTAAGCGCTGTATTTATGTTTAATTAGCTCTTGTAAATTGTATATTTGGCGTTCATTGAATCATTTGCTGTTTTTTAACATACCATCACGCCTATATTCCCCGAAGGGGTAGGCAGAGGCGTACTAATGTACACCCACATTTCGCCGGTATGTTTAGGTCCCATGTAATAGGGGGCGAGCCTATCGCCATGCTGTATTTTTGCTTTTTGGTATTAAGTATGATACCATAAATTACATTTTGAAATACACTCTAGTTAATTGACGTGCTTAGGATTCAATTAAGTTCATACTATTATTATTTCTCTATTATATCAATCAAAAGCTAAAAGCTCCTTTGGTACAATCCAATTTTAATGCATTAAACTTTATTCAAGTGGGATTATTTCATTGGCCGTAAGTGTACGCCGAAAACTTGAGTGCCGTCATAATTTAAGATTAGTTTCGTATAAAACAGCTGCTATTAAAAGAGCATCAAGTTAAATTTTAATGGCATTAGGGGGGCGCTGAGGGCCTCAACACCGTAAAGTGTTTCATTTCGCAACGCTACACATCTGACTTTAGCAGTGCACCTACACAAGTTACCGAGCATGTTAAGAACATCTGAGAAAACCCGAGGCATAAATATCTCTATGTAATATGCAGTTATGTGGCAGTATACATGAATTGTTATAATCATGGCAAGTTTAATTTGAGTTTGTGGCCACAGGCGGTTACTTGTGTCTGTCAGTGAAAAGGCCTCCATCTCAGCCTCATTTGCCCTCCTACCGGTAATTTCTTAGCGGAGCACCTTCAGAGTGTCGTTACATTCCGTTGCGTATGTGATTAACTGTATTTATATTGCTGGAATTTCCTTTGTAACAAAGAGTGGTAGTCTTGTTATTTTCACCCCACGTACCTTTCGTCCCCTAAGAGTCACAAGAGCAGCTTAAGTCGGATTTTCACGATCGATGATTGTGAAATTGTAGGTTTCGCTCCGGATTACGAAACAAGGTCTGCAGTAGCTTTGAGTTTTATTTGCCGTTTTGAACGAGCTTCATAAACTTGACAGAATAGTGATACTTAGCAAAGATTATGTTAAAACTTAAAAATTAAATAATAATTGAAATAGATTAACATATTAGTATAAATAAACATTAATTTAGGTGTTTTAAAATAAAACTTTTCATTTCGACTATCTTTTAACATAGGTAGGTACAACTAGTATCCCTAATCCCTCATAAAAATCCTGCAAAAATAGAAATAATATTTACTAAAACTAACCACATATAAAATATCTATTATTTTGTTTGAACACTTACGGGTATAAAAATGAGTTCAGCGTATTTGTAACGCTCGTTTCAAAATATTCGAAGGTCTCTCGACCCTTGTAGGGCTTAGCAGGACTTGCGGAGATCGATGCGAGCCTCCAACCTCTACTTATATCGCTTTGTAACAATACGCAACAAAAAAGTCCACATTTTTTTATAAAAGAAGACTAATAAAAGCCTAAAATCCAGAGCCGTTTCCTTATAAAATTTGAATAACAATATGAATTATTAAAATAAGTACAAGGTTCACTAGGTGATTGTGTAAATGATTCGATACGCGACACATGATTTAGTCGTCCTAGCTTACCTAGATAGCCTTTTCATAACTATTTTGGAGTCAACTGTTAGCCATGTAGGTGTTGATTTTGATTTATAAAACATTTATTGAGAAAAAGATTCGACGTATTTTTTTGCTTGTCTTTGAAATAAACTAGTGAGTATGTTTGTTAGCAACTGTAGAGCCTGGAAGTAATGCCCTTGTCGTGGCGAATGAACTGTAACTATTGTTTTTATCCGTGGAGCTAACAGTTCGAGGATAACAGATGGGGGAGTCTTGTACATTTTACAGCTTTATATGCTACATGTTTTATATGGGTAACTTTCTTTTACAAGATTGAAGAGGTCCCGTATTGGAAGGACGATACTTACCTACTTGTTTATCCGTGAATAGTATTGTTTAGTATATCAACGTTTAATAATAAATAAATTGTCTCTATTATTCCTTTCTGTGTATTATAATATTCAACGTAAAAAATTGGACGCTACAACCATTGCCATTATCATTTAAAATGTATGATAGAAATATTTTTATCCAGTTCTAAAATAGACAACGGAAACAGAAATCAAACTTATGAAATAATAAAACGCAAAGTGTCGTAGGAATAGCATCGTCGTAGGAAAATCGATAGAACACGGGACACACACCACCTGTCGCCGTGTCACCTAGCGACCGGACGCAAACAAAACGTGTACGTACTGGAATTATACGTCTTTTATCAACATACCTCTTTGTACACAACCTCACAAATTACCCACATAATGCCTCAAAGACAATACGTATTATTAACTAAGTATGTTAAATATACCTTTTTGAAATAATGGTTTTACTGTTTTTATCTTTTAATTATTTATTTCGTTTTTAATGAGTAATATTTCTGTCGTATTTTGTTATTAAGTGAAAATGTTGCGAAATGAATAATTAATACATAATAAAAAAGACTATTATGGGCATGATTGTACTCTCAATATTCTCTTTTTATAATTATATATTTTTTAAAGTTAACATATTCGTTGTGGTTCATAAAAGAAAATATTGTCTCACTGTAATTAATAACAAATATCGCAAACAAAATATAATATCGTCGCCACTGGAATAGTGCCAGTATTTATCTTTTATTTTTGATCCTATCTGTTAAAGCGTAATAAATCCATCACAAAAGCGGTACCTACATCCTGCCATGAGGTTACCATGTAGATCACCCCTATTTTCCAGTGCGTGTTGTAATATACGAGTGGGGGATTACGTCAGGATGGGCATCGGCATCTATCTATGTGCTAATAACATCACATAGCGACCACCAATCTGCCGCCAAGCATAGTGATTATGGTATTACCGATCCTTCAAGATCGCATATAACCTACAGAATGCAGGGTAGAGAGGAGGCTAGGAGATAGTGCAGATAAGAAATGATTAATTTAATATTGTTATCGAAGTAACGTTACAACCATCACGCCTGTATCCCCCAAAGACTTAGGCAGAGGTGTACTAATGTACACCTACAGTCCACTAATATTTTTATTATTTTTACTAGGTCCCATGTTACAGGGGGCGAGCCTTTTGCTATTAACCGGACCCAAATTCAAACTCCGACCTGGTACTGATTGAGCCACACTTTGCTCGACCGTGAAATCGAACCCAGGACGAGGCAATTCTCTATAATAGTAAATTTTTTTTCTGCTAAGCATAATCACAAATTATATAAAGTATCTTTCATCTAGACGACGAAACCGGTTAGATTATTATGAGGAATAGGCGAGACTTCCGCGCGCACTCTGTACACGGAAAATGTTTTTCTTGTATTTATCTCATCCAAAAGATTTCGCTAATAAAAGGACATTAACTTCCTTCCTGTTGTTGACAACTATCAAATATAATACACTACTACACGGATTATAACGCAGTCTCTATTCTCGATCTGTATTCGAAGAACGCACACAGTGCAAAAAGCGTAAGCTCAGCTCTAAAGTTTCAGCGCATCAACATGCAGCCATGCGCATTGCGCATGCACTCGTCACAAGCACTTACTGTATCATTAATAAACCGCGTCAAAATATCGTCACTTACAAGCCGCATTAAAGCCATCAGCGTTTTACAGCGCTAGGAGGCATTAGCGGTATTAACGCAAACTTGCGCGTTTTCACTAGAACGCAGAGTAATGGGTTACAGTTATTGCTCCCTGTTGTTTGGTTGATGTAACGTAATTATGGCGTGGGGCGCGCACCACGCGATGTGCCGTGCCGTCTGAAAAGAGTATACCTAACTATAATATATTTTATGTACCACGAGATAATAAAGAATCCAAAACGCCAATGACAAAAAATATTTTAGACTGAATAAATAAGTACCTACTATTCAAAAAACTTGAAAAAAGCCTTCAAAGTCGTAATCAATTTATGTAACATTGGCTTGGAGAACTGTCTTACATTTAAACAAAAGGTGTCAAATAATTTAGACGGAATGTTAAGCGTAGAATAATACATCAATGTTTAGGAAATGCGTAAACCATTTATCATAACAAGAGAGAATTAGATAGGAGCCCTCCGGCACCGGAAAGCCAGTGCGCTCTTATCTACACGCAGGCTAATGTAACAAGGCTGCGGCAGAGGGGAGGGAAACGAAAATGTTTGTGAAATTAATGAACTTTCCTCTACTTGTTTTTTATTACGTAATTGTGATGGAAATTATGTCACCCCAAGTGAGGTCATTAGTGTTTGTGGCAAGTTTGAAGGCTTAAAGACTAAAATATAGCGTAAATGTGGTAACTATGGCAGCAGTTTGTAAAATGAATGTTAACATTACTTGAAATGGATGCAATATTAAATTCTCTTTTTGCTGATTCAAGTTACCATCTAGGCCAATCTAAATCGATAAGCTGGACGCTCGCTTTATATTCGTTGTTTACTTACTTTGCATCCATTATATAAATATTAGTAGGTTATTAAAATGGAAAAGAAAAGTAAATTGCAAAAATAGTAGCACGTGCCAACACGCAGCGACCGTCCGCACGTTAACAAATATTTTCTGGAAAGTAAAGGAGCCAATGTCGGGTGTAAAGAGCCCAATAGACAGTAGAGCGGCTCAAAGGCACAAAAAGCCAAGCCCATTACGGGACACACGTTGCCGGAAACCACAAAAGACCCAATTATTCTGCTGTGTGTAGCCAAAAAAGGGTTGGACCAAAACCAACTTGTCGAGAGTTTTGTTTCACTTTCCGAATGCACACCACTACTGCTGAGTCGTAAGTATAAATTGCATAAGTTAGTCACTTTATGCAGTTCATAAATTACGTCATAATATATTATTTTTTGATGATTTTGGCATTTAAATTATAAGTTAAAAAGTTTTATAAATATTTTATTGTTGTTTAATGTTAGATATTGTTACTACGAGACGTAGCAGCGTCGTAGCAGGCTGCGTAAGCGAAAAGACTACAAAAATATCGATATTAATACTAGGTATATTGGAGAATAATCATGGATTTGTTTGTATCCTGAAAGCATATAAATACACATCAATTTTGTTGTTACAATAAAGCTATACTACTTCAATTGTTTTAAACGTATAAAAGCATAAGTTCACCCTTAGATTTGGTTCTGAATTTATGCCTTAGCTCCTTGTTATCCGGAGCTACGAGTATAGAGAACATATTTTATTATAAAGTCCTAATAATGAGTGACAGTATTATTCATCTGAAATTACCTGAAAAGACGTTGATTGGCACGTGTCAAATTTATCACCTTTGAGAGAGAAGACGTGGTATGTCTCTGCCTCGGAAATCAAAGGAAAGATAAATTGTTGCAGGAATACTGTCATTGATCGTGGTACTATGCCAACGTCGCATTAATGCATTGGTATCTTTGAGAAACTGACAATCTTCAGATGTAAATGAAAATAGTTTTATAATAATATACACGATATTTATTGAAAAAACTGTGTCATAATGTTTTTTTTCATTCATTATCAAAAAATACTCTCCAATTTTAAAAGTTCCCCATAGCATTAAATTTATATTAAAGTGCGCTTTATTTTTTGCAGCTATAAAATATTTTATAGGCGACAAACTTTGGCGATTTTCCGCAATATGGTACGTGATTTAATAACCGCCACATGTGGTTAAAGTATTGAAGTTGCTTATAATAGTTTCAGTTTAAACTAAACTACACTTTAAAAAGTAAAAAAAAAAGAATTTTACCGAAAACGTCTCCACTTAAAACCTTAAAAAGCAGATACAGAATTGAATCATAATTTTCAAAGGTAATCATAGCCCCCTCATCTAAATTGTGAATTCAGTTATTCACTTGGCTATTAATTTAATTTATCTGGTGGAATTATTAAGTCGAAAAACAATATTTTGACTTTTCGCTACATAAACTTTAATGGTGAATAAATCACGAAGAAACTTCGCTCGGCAGTGGACCGCGGGTGGGAAAAATACGCCATTTTCATAAGGGGAAAAACAATAACTCGAGGCGCAGAGCTAGGGCCGCTTTTAAGGCACATAAATCAAAACAGACGATATTTTCGGTGTAACGCCGGGTGGGCACTTCGGTACGGGATTTTTTGGTGACACATCGGATTAGTGTTGTTTTTACGATTCACTTCTACTTTCTGTTGTTTCTTTATTGGCACGTTGTAAAAACCTCTGACTTGACATATTGTTTTCGTATTCGACGTCTCAAATTGCTTTACAAATCGAATTTGATGTGAAAACATAACTGCAATACTCGAGCAAATTTGTAAAGCTTCTTAATTAGCAGAAGCTTATAAATATATGGTCCGGGGATTAAACTCTGTAACTCAATATTCCGCGCTGAAGTAAGTTAACTATACACTTCGTTTGCTTTGTACAATTTCATTCATTCATACATTCAATATCCAACATCATTCCAACTCCTAGAGCAACGCTTCAGGCCCGAACGGAATGAGATTCTTCCTTTGTGCCTTCATATTTCATCCACCTACTAGGCACTACCCGAACGCACCTAGATCGAGAACTAGTATTCAACACTACATTTAACCTTCACTTAACACAATAGAGTCGAATTTCAATTGCCCAAAGCGTCAGACTAACTAATACAATGTTCTGTCACTGCACATAGCAAAATTTGCTTTTAGGAAATTCGGTTCAGAGTGCTGCGATAGCACATCTGATAACTCAGTATAAACGGATTTGTTGGAAGCCGAGATACATATTGTTTAATACAACCAGTCAGGCAAACGTAAATTTAAAAGCTTCTGCGATACTTACCAGGTTTACGAACAGCCACGTTAAAATATTAATATTTCATGCGGTAACAGTATGTTTTCATGTAGGTTCAACGAAACTTATATATAAATAGATATTTATGTACATAAATATTTATAGTACGGACGTAGTAATACGTAGTAAGTCTATTCTTTGTTTACAATAGGGTTGTTGCAGACTGAGTCGTGAATTTGATTCCCGCAAAGAAAAAAATATATAGACAGGTATCTACACTGGTACAGGTGCACAAGTTATAAGTTTTTGTGTATTTTAAAATTATACAACAATTGTTAACCAAAAGAATTTCACAATTCACTTAGCTATGTATAGTGTACCTATTAGTTAAGTAATTATCTAATACAAGCATTGTACTCACGCATAGACCAATAAAGAAAAATCACCTTCTTCACTTCAAACAAAACATTACCCAAGAATCCACTGCTCGTTATAACGTGACAAATTGACGACATTTTTTTCCGCAAAGCTTCGAGAATTAGCGTGATCAATTGCGTTCTTCGGCACTTCTTAACTTACGTCTCTTTTACTCTTAAGGGGACAAAATACTGTCTCTTTCACGCTGGCATTAAGCAGACGCTTCAATAGTTAGATCACTAGATATTCACACCTCAAACGAACTCAGTCTATTGAATAGAGTTGGAAACTTGCGGTTTTGAGAACTGCGATCTGTAATTTTGTGATTGAGTTGAAATTCCGCGCAGTAATTAAATTTATGTCTAGTAAATGCCGATGAATGGAATCGCCCGAAGACACAAACAAAGTAAACGCTTACAAATTAATTCTATGAAAAATTTACTGTACCTACCTATAAGTTTCCGGAAACTGTAATTTACCTTTGTGGACTGTAAGTGATATACTGTGTCTCCTATAGATACTGTGCTCTTTAATATAGAAAATACATCACTAGTAATTTTAAATTTATATTAGATGGCAATACAATTTAAATGCTACTAGTATGATATAAAGTCTAAGATTAGCAGTAGTTAATTAGTTTAACTTTAACAGGATATAAATTAATAATAATAATAATTTATTTGCTGTTTAAAAAAATTGTTCATCTAAGTACCTACTATCACTATTATTTAATTAAGGATGAGTTAAAATATATAATGAGACATATCGGCATGTCGGCCATAACTCGGAACGGCGGTACTCGTCTGTCTGCCGGTGACAATTATGAGTCCTCAGTTATGGATAGCAGAGGTTCCTCCGCCCACTCGGAGCCTAGATAACGCAATTACGCCACCGTTATTAAGCGTCGCCCATTATTCATTGCTGAGACCCTACATTCATCAACCAGAGGACTTTAGGTGAATATTTTTATTTGAGGGACCATGAAAACAACATCTGTTACCGTGTTGGCGATGGCCCATTGTTAATGTAGCTCTTTGGAGTCAAAGCTCTACGATAAATTATATACTTTGTAGACTTCTGTGTTCAAGCAAGCGTTCAATGTAGATGTTAAATATGTAGTAAAATTTGAAGATTCAAGACACTGCAAGTTTTGGAAATTTGCTCTCGTCTTTCTGTCCTTAATTTGTCCTGTAGGAGTGTAGTTACTACAGCAATACGCAAATTTTATTATTTAAACCTTTGTGACAGCATTTATTTATTAATAAACTAGTAATTGTATTTCATACTATCCTCTAATGCAAATGCCACTCTAAATTCCATTATGGTTAATTAAATACATATCGGAATTTTCGCACAACGCTAAATTTTGACTCGGGTACCGTCAGTCTAACCTCAAATTAATCACCCACAGATTGACAGGGCATTCCAGTCAATAATTAACGCTCAATTACCTAAATATTGTTGATAACGGTACGCGTAAGGCCACTCAACTCAACAAGTCCTTTACGTAGGTATACTGGTACATAGATGTTCAATCATTGAATTGCATGTAAGTAATTGGGAATATGTACTTGATTTAAGGCTTGACTGAAGGATTTAAGTAATTTATAAGTGTTGCTACGACATTAAGAAAATTACGAAATATTGTAGCTGTATTTTTAACCGACGCCATTTTGTAGTATATTATAGAATTATTTAATAGAATAAGTACCTAATCGATTATAAAAGTGCTGATGTGTATATGCCTATTACAGGGTCATTAAATTAGACCTTAAATAAAAGATTTCTTTAATCAATTTATTAAGTATGTAATTACATTTCTGAATACGTCGTTAGAATAGTAGAAGATCGCCCAAAGACCAGCCACCGTTTTCACAAACAACCTATCCGGTAGGTATATTTTACTGAAATGGGGCAGCAAGTATTATCTTATTTCCTTATGTTGATATTTAAAATCAAAATCTGCTTCCAAAACGCCTACCTTGACACATATTTTGCATAAGGGTCTCAAGACAAAAGACGCAGCAGCGTCCATAACTTTGTATACAATGGGCGGGAACTGGCCCCCACATTCGTAGAAGTTCACCGTTATGAAACAATTTACCAGGTAGGTACAGAATTCTTTCTTGTCATTTCATCAAACAAACCAAATCAACACATATCAGCTAGCTACGAGACGTGTCTGCGAACTATTTATATTTATTTTCTCAACTTCCTAAACAAATAAAATGATAATAGGATATAAATCGTAAGATATTATTATGAAGAAAAAATGTCCGGCACAAAAGATAGGGCTACGATTTATTACTTTCAAACAAAGAGAGCTATATTTCTGACCGATATTGAAGATAAATATGAAGCGTTAAGTCATGATTAATATCGGTCGACTCGGAAGGGTGAACCAGACGCTCGGGATCTAAACACTTTAGAATGATTGACATAAGACTAAGAGGACCAGCTTAACCCCAAAAAATTTTAGTACCTAATAATAATGGGCATTAGTCCCTCCAAAATTAATCGAAAGAACATTGTTACAATTCATTCATTCACAGACATCACAAACAAATTCTACTATCTATTTATATTATATATAAAAATGAATGTTGGTAAGCGCATAACTCAAGAATGGCTGTACCAATTCGGCAATTTTTTTTTGTATGTTTCGGTTCACGGAAGGTTTTAATACTAAAAAAAAAACCGTGGACAATAGTAAAAACGGGGGAAAATGTTATTAAGACCACGCGGTCGAAGCCGCTAGCGGAAAGCTAGTCGAAAATAAAACTGCAGTTGTATATATGGTGTTTCTGCTATCTTTAGGAAACGTTTTAATAAGTCCATTGTTTATGTAGAACCCATGGTTTTAAGCATTCACCAAAATGTTTGGACACATCTATCTATGGGTATTTAGATCATCAAAATTGTCCAAACAAAGAATATATAGGAACCCTTTTGGATACTCGCATGACACGAAATATTTTCTCACATCGGTGAGGTGGGAAAATATTTCATGTCGTCCTTGTTATATGCATAAATGTATGAATGGCATGTGGGGGTGACTATTCTGCCGAACATTCGAAATTATTCGCGAGAATCCGTACAGCTATTTCTTTATTACATCCATTCTGTTGCTTTGTCGTCTTGTTTCTCATGTTTCATTGTTCCCTTTAGGTTTTACGAACGTAAAGTGAAACATTAATGGCAATTCGTTACACGTAGTATCTATTTTATGTGGATTAATCATTACCTTTTGGTTGAGTCACTGTTTAGGGCAGTACTTAAGTAGTAATCTAATTGCGGTGTACCTACTATCTTCACGCCTAAGACCTTAATGTATCTTTTTTATTTTTTATTGGATTTAACGACGTTTAACATTATGAAAAACACAAAAGAAACAACGTCTAATATTGGCAAAAAAAGGTATTCATCGAAAAAATATCAGCGAATATTCAGTTTTGGTGAGTAAATTCAGGACAATGAAACTTGAGCGTTGTACTCAGACTATCATTGTTATTTTTCTCATCCGCGGTGTAGCGGTAGTAGGCCAATAAGCTGAATTTACAGTTATCGCCTTGTTAACTTACAAATACATAGCACCTTGTTAGTCGGGAGATATCGATCCGCCTTATAAATGATAATGAAGCAAGTTTACAAGAAATAAAAAGAGTAAAACAAAGCGTCCTCAACATTTCTGTGCTTTTAAAGCTAAATAAAGCTAATTGAAGTGGTTTGGTTTGAAAGCGCCTTTTGTTACAGGACAGATTCGGGATTCCCATATGCAAACATGTTTAAGCAAACATGTATATAGCCTGCGGATAGTTGATCCAAGTAAAGGATGTATATAGCCTGCGGATAGTTGATCCAAGTAAAGGTTTCTTTATGGTTAGATTAATAATTAATTTTTAATGCTTAGACACGTGTAACATTTTTACTAACCCACCGTCAATAAAAAAGCTATACGTATCTATAAGATAATCTTCGTACGTCAAATATTTCAAAAATATATTATTATGTCAAGCATTTGCAACAACAAAGCAGGCAGAAAATTTCACAATTTTCTACCTATATCAACGACCCTAATATTATAGGTATACCTAATATCTAAGTAAACTTAAATCGTCCGAAGCAATTTGTTGATTTGCGCTTTACCTATCTAGAACTTTCTTTACATGGCTAGCATCCTCGAGGGAGCTGTTCGTACATACATTAGTAAATGTCCATTTCGCTCATTCAGGACACAGACTAGTTGCCACGAAAGTTCCACAACATTAGGTGGTAAAAGACTTCTCAAGGGACATTTTAATCAAAGAAGGCACGATACAGGTATGTGGAAGATTTGGCAATGAAAAGTTTTATAAACATTGCTGAAAAAAAAACAAGTTTTTTATTAGTATTGAATAGACGAATGGACGTCAGTTTACGCGTAGCGCGGCCACCTCAATCTGTCGGGCACAGTGTAATAGAATCGACAGAGGCGGCGGTTGACCGCCCGGCCCCGGATATGACCTGTCATCCGGACAACTGACAGAATTGTGTAAGGGGTGACATGGCATGTTTACTCTCCTTATTGTGTATACATAATATAAACAGTACTTGAATTTATTTTCGTGTCGCGATCGGATATCGATGGACAATATTGGTTTTGGGTCGTGCTGAAATTTTTCGTATACTTTGGGTTTTAATGTTCTAAATGGAAAAACTTTAGTGAACACATTTATCTTTCTTCAGGTTTGTTCAGCTTATTTAACCTTTATAGGTAGGTATTTTCCAGTTAACTATACCTATTAATGTTTTTTTCTATTTGAATAATTTTTCTATTTGACCCAAAGGTTGGCCGGCAGAGTATGCCATATAGCATAAGTCCGCTTTGTGTACCATTTTATGTCCCACATAAAGTTTAAATTAATATATTTATATTTGTTTTATAGGTCCGTATTGTAGAACCACATCACTCACATGATCACATCTCATAGATCATAACTACATCAGAAGCGTATTTCATTAATTAATGTTTTTGAAGTGTCCAATATAATTACTTGCCTAAATATCTACCATTTAAAGGCAATATCTAACTATTTTAACTCATTCCCGAAATCATAAAACAAAACATAACACAACTTGTTAACTAGGAACTTCTAACCTATTTCCGCATTTTAGTCTCTGAAAATCTCTATTAGTGAGTACTCTGTGTTGTCGGGGGTCAGTTAATTGTTTGCGGGGGTCGCTCGTCCGCGCCGGGGGACAGCTACACTCACTCGCTGTCACAACGATGGCGCTGTCGCTTCGGTCGAGGTCCCGCTATATGAGGACACCGCCGAACTATAATGCTTTTGGTGGGCCACAAACCAGATTTATTATGATAGAGTATGAATAGAAAGTTATTGAAGCGATACGCGTGTTTTAAAATGCACCACGTAAACTATTTTCATGTAGATTAGAACCCTCAATTAAGGACAAGTTGTGGCACATAAACAAAAGTTATTTAAAATGTTGCTTACCGATAGCTAGACCTAGCGCCAGATTTTGTAGGGACTAATGAAGCTTACCTGAAATTAAACAAGAAACATTATTAATATTATAGTATGGTAATAATGAGTTACTATATTTCAAGAATAAGTTGCACTTCTAGTACATATAGCACCACGTCTGAAATAATTTAGATAAAACGTCAACACGTAATTAAGCGTCGACATTTATCAACGTCTAGGGGCGGTGGACACGTGAAAAATAAAACCATCTTTATCTTCGTACATCGTGGCCGCACTCGCGTTTCGTCCTCCGTTGATCCCTAGTGAACAGTGTGTGTCAGTTGATTGGACAACGGAGCTGACGTGAGTGGATTGATTCCGGCTACAACCCCCACCCTAGCCGCCGCAAATTCCACGACAAATGTTATTACAGAAACTATCTAGCACGTTTATTGACCCACTTTGATAATATTTCGCGGAAATTCGACAGCATAACTTTGCGGTCGTAATGATAGCTTGATATTAGATACACATCATGGTTCATGGTTTCAAACACAAACTGTTAGGCAAATGTACGTCGTGAGTTTGCTTTTGATTTAATATAGATTTCATGAATTACAGTCAGTTAATTCCTTTTTGTTTGTTCTCTGTGAAGTGATTAGAATTGAATAATACTGTGCATTGTTAGAATAAAGAGAGAATCAGTCTGTTCTAATTTCTCAGCACCTGCGTTAGGACGGAGCTGATCAATTTCATTAAAAGTTTACGCTTTCTTATCCGCATTATACTTATCATTAACTCTTTGCGGAACCGAGTACATTTTTCTCATTTCACGGTCATTTCGTGATTCTCTAAAACTGGAACAACTTGTAAAGACACTTCACACAAAACCGTAGTAGCTATCAGTGAATTCTGCTGAGCGTGAACCCAAGTTAGTTATTTGTGCCTGGTTATTGGCAATAGACTTCCCCATTTTACATGGGTCCTAAAACATATACTGGGGAACTATGGGTTTAAATCAGAACACCTTTTAAAGAAATGAGACGTGATAGTATAACAATATTACAAAACTGTGGCACGAGTTTTTAGATGGCATTATTGATACATGTACCTATGTCATGCTCGACAAAATTAAATAGTAAAACGGATTAGGTAAAAACAAACTTCATATCAACCGTGTTATTGTTACAAAAGGGAGTATCAGGTTAATGTGGACCACTTGGTCCACGGTGTGACGACCCATTCGGCTACCATACTCCTTTATTGACACAGACAAGATTTATTCACCCTTCTAGAAAGAGCATAATACGTACAAGTTGATATTAGACATGGTACATCGCGCATGAGTCTATGTGTGTGTGCGGGGGTAGCACAGCTCGCTGCGGTCGCGTGAACATTAGCTACATCGCCGCGTCTGGGAAGCTCCTTAGGGAAGGCTTATAGTAGGGCAGTAGTGGAACAACGACAAAATTAGAGCTTACGTTGATGTGATAGCATCTAGAACAATAGTGTTAGACGATAAGCAGGCGCTGCAGGCGACAAGTTCCCCTGACCCCTTATTCAAGCTATACGAAAATATCTTATACAAAAGAAAATGTGTAATATAAGCAGAAACGGTTAAAATTAAGTCATTAGGATTCAAAGACAGGCCTAAATGCCTGTTCTCTATACCTACTATTATTAGGTAATACTATTTGGAAACACAATCTTCCATTATAATTCGAAAGCCTGTAGTGTATCGCTACAGTATAATGAATAGTATTACTAATGCTATCACTGACATAGATTTAAGTGTCTTGGAACGAAAAAGATCTATGGAACAAGAAGTTCCTAGTTGAGTAGCGTAAAGCCAGCTTTCTCCGTTAAGTTTCAATTTATAAAAAGATATTTATATAAAAATGTTACGGACTTAATAAAGCATACTAGTTACGAGACTAATACTAGATACGTATATACTTTTGTATGTAATGAAAGATGTCGCAAATGAGACGCATTAGTCTCTCGGCGTAATAAGTTCAGATGTGGGGAATAGTTCAATATTTATGTATAGAAGGCTCTATTCAATATGAGAACAACAATCCTGTTGGAGATTGGAGCACGGGGCGTCGGGTTCGCGTCACCTGCGAAGCAAATCTCGCTCATGTATCAAAAGCGCGTCGCGTAAATCACGAATCATTTTACGGAATGGCAATACTAGGACGTCCATATTTCACTCCCAACGCGTTTCCCCAGTTTCGTCGGCAGGCTTTATAGGAAATATTTGCGGAGTCAACGCCAAAGCGGGCGTTTTGTACGACGCGACGCTGTCAGATGGTAAACTTGCGTGGAGGGTAACCAGAAACGATATTATGTTTATTTTTACACAGTTTGTCGTATTTTACGTCACTTTAGACACACCTTTTACCTTCAGAGGAAATTGGTAAAGTTATCAGGTAGGTAAGTAAGTATTTGTGAGGTATATATTAATATTATTACAAGTTTATCAGAAAAACCGAAGTAGCATCGATATTTAGTAGTTTTCTAGGTACCTATCAGGAATTAATTTATGAGACTATTGTAACAACAGCGTTATGCGCGGCCTAAAATAGGAATATTATTCAACTTATATACCTAAAAACGAATTGAGTGCATCATCTTTTGTGTAATCGGTTCAAAAGAAGAATAACATTATTTTATATCGTAACAAAAAACGTTATACCAAATTTCTTACATGCTCGCGGCAACGTTAATTAAATAATGTCGACAGGTAAACTGTCCTTGTTCCCGTTAAATTGAGTTCAACACTAGTGTCTTAATAAAAATCAATAACTTGCCACCATGTCCCATGGAGTGACGTAATAATTGGTCACCGCTTTAGACGGGAGCGGCGGCGGCGCCTTTGAACTCGTATGAAAAGCGCAGACTACGGCGCCACCAAGGCACGCTCCTCGCCACATTTTTCCTAAGGAATATTCAAAAATAGACGCCTCTCACGGAAGTAATGATGCTTACTGTATAAACGATTTCACTGAATTTCATACATCGCGGAATTTTATTGAAAATGTGGAGAGGTCATGCACCCCTCCCTCCCTACGATCTGGCTCCCCGTTACTGAAATATGAGGGTCCTTAAGTCTTTGTTTTATTGTTGCCGTTTCTTGAGCTATTCGACGTCGTTTCTTACCTTGTCGTTTGTGATGCTGCGCTTATGGAGACATCTACTTTGCGTCGCGTCTAGCGGAGGACGCCGTTGAATGGGATTATAACCCATCAAGGAATTTGGTTATAGTCTATGCCTGGTGGTGTTTTTCTGTTGTATTTTTAATACATAAACTGTAACATAGTGTTGACATAGCAAATCGCTTAATTACTTTACCAATAACTACTTATTTTTTTTATTCTAATTTAAAACCCAAATATCTATACCTATCAAAAACTTGTAAACAACACCAAATAAATGAATTAACCGCACCCACACAACGTCCCGGTCGTAACTATTTAATTTTACACACACATACACGAACGATTTTCTAATTACAAAACATAGATGGCGTGGCAACACTTATCTGTGTGGCCACACATGGCCCATGTTTACTTAGGACTGTTGTTCTAATGGACATGGATAACATCGTACGGAGTTTTCCAACCCTAATTTTCAAATCTGAGCCAATGGACGTCGTCAATTTACCAACAACTATTCACCCGGCCAAGTTTTATTATGGTTTTATGACCTTGCACTAAATTATATATGGCTGTTTATTTTAATTAATGTGCATTAGACTCTGACCCTAACAGTTCGCTGTTCTGATTGAGAAATTTACACTGAGTATATTGCTGTTTGCAACCAAACCATGTAGTGATAGTGACACTAGTGTCATCTCAAACCATAACTAGTTTAATTCTGGAGCAGTGATAGGTACACTAGTGCCTTGAAGACATATCTTCACGTTAGATAACGAAAATAGGAATTAATTACTCCGAATAAATAATTTTAAATATTCGGAGAAAATACCACTATTACTCACAGATAAATAAAACGATAAAATTATAAGTCTGAGTGAATAGAAGTAGCCACTTACAAACGTAGCCGTACAATAATGAAATCAACAAACGAGCACGTATAAGAATCTATTGCCAGACTTAAAGCTTTGTTGCTAGAATTAAGTTCTAAAGGAGGATCTTTATTTGTATTCGTTAAATAAAATAGCGAAAGAAGTCTCGTTTGAGCGGCCCAAACGTCAGCAACACATATTATCCGACAACACGAGGAGGACACAAAACTGTTCGTATCAACACTTACGATACACCCCCAATCCCTAGAGACCGCCCTATTGCGTTATATTGCCTACTACGTGTCGAACTTGAATCGTCTTGATCCCTTCACTGAATGCTTTGCGCTCCAGATTTTTTTTATACACGGGCTTTGCGTAAGCCATGAGAAATTTGAGAGGGATTTGTTTTCGAGATGACAAGATTGCTAATCGTCCTTTAAAACTCAGTGCAGTTAATAATTTATAAATGATTATGGAATGAAATAGGTAATATGTAAAGAAAATATTAGGTGTACCAATAACATTTTATTGAAGCGACGACGCTGGATTTTATAAAATCCATGTTACATAAGCTGAATTTGTAAATCCAACTAGAGACACGAATTATATACTTCATTATAAAATCAGAATTTTTATTATTATCATAGTTCCATGAAATAGAATACTTCTAACCAACTACCGCTCTCAACGCTTCGCTCACCTAGTTTCTGAAGCTCGGTTAATCTCCGGCTTCACTATCAAGCTATACTGAGCGCCGTATACGAAAAACCGATAGATAAGAATCCACAAGTTCTAGAAACCGCAGACTACAACTTTCACACCCACACCAACAGAAAACTGCGTGTTAACACACACAAGTCTCCGTTGCCAAGGCAACTAGGCTGTGATCCCTCGGGAGTGAGCAATAACTTGCGCCTGGTTAATAAGGTGTCGCGAAAATTAGGGAAAGCACCCGGGCTCGAAGCACTAGCTGATTAGAAGCGAGGGGTGAGCCGGAAAATTACTTAAATACTTGATGACAGATGAGGCCGCGCCATAAATATTTACTTTCCGCCATAAACCGACGTAGCTGTACAAAGTTTGGATTAACGACGTAAGAGTAAACACATGTTGCACTAAAAGCATTTTATAGACGTTCATAAAACATTTTATTTAAAACTGTCCTTTGCTATATAAATTGTTGGAACACAAGATGCGGTGTCGCCTAAACGCCTGTCCGATTTTATTGAGCAACTTGTTTGCATTTGTATACGACGCAGTTGCGGCAGGGGCTTACTTACGACTTACGTATGTTAATTATAAATATATAATATAGTACCTAGTCGCTTTGAAATACAATAGCAATATTAAAAATATTTTTTGATGCAATACTAATATAATAAATAATATCTATACCTAGTCCCTTTGGAAAACGATAAAAAATATTGAAATTTTTTTTTGGTATAGAGCTTTACGAATCTTCTAGTATAAGTAAGTAGATGTACCTAAGTAGGTAGGAAAGACCACAAACCAGCGTACCTACCTACCTACTTCCATACTTTCTGGCAAGATTTGCCTCAACAAATTTGAAAGGAATTTGAGACGCCATCAACAGCCAAATAAGTTTTCTGAAGAAATGAAATTTCCTGTAGTTTTCTCAAAGCGCATTGCTTCAAGTGCTCTGTATATAGAACTAATTACTTTATTTATAGTAATTAAAATTAAATATTACTTGAATTTGTGTTCATATTTAGGGTTTATTTTAGTTTGTGCATTAGTAATTTTTTTAAATACAGGAAACATCAATATTTTTTGACCCAAATATTTTAAACGAACACCAAAGCTTCACGTTTCGTGTTTGGTTGTTAAAATGGTTAAACTGCATGTTTGTCTTTTATAAGTATAATTATACTTGATACAATAAGAACTAGATTTCTTGATTACGAGAACATGCTGGATCGTAGTGGATTTAACGTGCTATTTTCCACTGGAAATCTTCTATATGTATACTTAGGTACATTAAGCGTACATGTTAGCACGAAAGTAGCCCGTCTTGTTCCCAGTGGCAACATTAATACATTTTCCCGTTGCTATTGAGAGCGAAGATGGATTAATTTCACCAACTCAAGATCCGTCTGCCGCACCCGCTTTCAGGATTTCTGCCTTCACAAGAATACTACTTTAGTTCAGTCTCAGACTAAGTTCGAATTGAAACTAGTCCCGAGATGGGATACAGTTTGACGACAGATTTGCGGTTGGATTCCCTTCGAGTGTTAAAACTACGGAGCGAAATTATGAAACTCCTGAGAACCTAGAATTGGAATTATTAGAAACAGCACGTTAAAGAGAACTAACATTGAACATAAAAAATGTAGAAGTTTCATTTTTTTCGTAGACAACTGCCAAAATAATATAACATTGAAGTATTAATAACATTTCGTTTAACCGGTCAGCATTACCTGCTACCAATCAACCTGAAGCCTTAATAGTTTGGGAATTCAACGAAAGTCGATTTTAATAAAATTACCATAAGTATTCTAATAGCGCGAAGGCCAACGCGGTCGTGAACCCAAAAACAAGAGTTTCAAAGAGAAAATATTCCCGAATATATCTCAATATTATCCACTGTAACAACATTAAAGTTTGTGAATAATATGAATAATTCGGCCATTTTTCATCGACTCACTGGTTCAGTTAGCCTTCAAGAATAAAAAAAGTGTTTTATGGCATGTTCCCTTTTCGACCTTTTCATTGGGGACAGGAAGGAAAGGAGTCTTCCTTTGATAAAGTGAAAAATAGCACCTTCAGAATGTAACCTGGTTTCACCCTTTAAAGGGCGTGCGTAGCTAAGTGTAGGGTTTTTGTAATAGAAGGATTTTAAAAATCTTCGGTTTTTATTAATATTTTCCGAGGGAATTTGGCTACTAAGTATTTAGGTAGATTTATACATACTCGTATATGAGTCTTCTAAATACGTATACCTAACTACTTTCTGTACAAAGACATAAACAAGGTTTTTTCTGAGAAGTGAAGGTAATTGAGACTTCAACAATAAATATTACAGTCATTATAATAATTGCTTTAATATTTCTTAAGATAAAGCTCCAATTTGAAATGACAAGCTCAAATTTAAAAACGCAAAACTATATATCACTTAAAGTATCAAGTAAAATGTATCGTAAATGTAAATCGTATGTTATGTAAAATGTACTAAATGTATATATCACTATAAGTATTTTTTCAACTTTCGTTACAAGCTTTCATAATTTTTCCCAAAAAAAACCTGTTGAAATATATATATTTTTTGAGTTGAGCGAGTGATGTGTACGAGCCAAGTGTCATCATCAAAAGCCCTTCAGCGTGAGTCGCAAGTTAACAATGCGGCCGCCCCCACCCTTTGACCTGCCTGATGCTTTGTCGCCGCGGGCACAGATGAGATGACATCTCGTATACACGCCACCTCTACGTATAACTACACTCCTAGCACACTATGCATTGAGAGGACCTATATATGAATATAGATACACTCGGGGTTACAAGTTCAAGTGCACTGCGTGTAAGTAAAATCGGATTGTGTAGGTAACTAGGTAGTTATTTCTGACATAATCTGCTCTTTAAGACTAGTCCTGTGTCGATCGGTCATTTTCCGAGATCTCGGTCAATCGTGACCGAAGAGCCTAGTGACCGACAGAAAAGATTCGATCAAAACGTCGGTCATCGGTCACGAGAACCGAAACGTAAATAATAACCTTATGCCTATAAACATAAAGTCGAATTTAGCTCAGCAATTTTAGCGCGATTGAATCATGCTAGTCAATCACAATGCTTCGAGCCTTTCTATGCCGAGAGCTTTTTAATAATTATAAATAAACCTAGTCGAATTTTACTAAAACAAAAATAGTAACAATTGACCTTTTTAATTTGATTCTGTCTAATTCCGGGAGACGAAGCCGAAAGTCGGTCCTGAGTGTTGGTTGGGTACCTATGGTTGTATCAATCGCGGGTCGCACGCCGATCGCCGGTCATTCGGTACTGGTCGGTCGTAAGCACACGCGTATGTGCCGCGGATCGTGGGTCGCGCGTCAATCACGAACGACCCGGGTCTTTTGAGATTGACGACCCGGTCGGTCACGCAGAGAGCGCGATTCGTTCATTTTGATTCGTTCAATCACGATCGACACAGGACTATTTAAGACTTTTTTTTTCACACACACTCGTATTAAAATAAATGCTTCGATAGCTATAGGTAGGAAATAAATAAATGATGAAAACTTAAATGAATATCGTCGCAGTATTATACCACAACTGAAACGCTTTAACGATTCCAAGTGGGTAGCTGATTAAACGATGCTATGATGAACATGGTAATTAATAAAATATTACAGCGAGTGATCAATTGCAGCGACCGCAACGAGCGCCAATATGCAAAATTCATATAAATTACGTAAGGAAAATAATAAGTTTAAGAATTAAAGCATGAAATGATACCCTATTCATTTAAGTACATCATTTCAAAAGCTTACGGAATACAAATTTTGAATGACAGAAGTTTCACGTTTTCCTTGTTAGCTTAAGAAATTTCGCAAAGAAATAATTTTGCCGGCGGCTATGTTTTATTTTTTCCACATTGTACGTTATTGTAACGCAGGAAAGGCCAAAGTAACATGACATTCTGTTCTTCGTGACGTTAATCTTTACCTTTGGCTCTCTTTGCAGTCCTTCTGAATGCGTTCAAGCGAAAATATCCAGCAACTTCAAAAAAAAAATATTTGATGTTTTTGCGTGGATGTAAAGTTGAAATCTTGTGAGATTACATTTTTCTTGGTTTACGATTCCTACGTAGAAGAGAGATTTTTTTGGATAAAAAAATTGAACGTCAGTAGCTCAGGAAATTCAGCGATACATGTATCTTAGCGGTGTCATAGAATTGATCAAACGTCCCATATGATGATTTCATGACTAAATTGCCTAATAACTGCACTGCGGGACTGCCATACAACCATAGGTACATTTAATTGAAAGTAAGTTTATAATTAAATATAAGTAATGCGATAATAAATTGTTACACCGCGGCGACGTTACAATATTTGATAATGATTGGAAAGCGAGGAAAATAAGAATGATTCAGCGAAGTTATTGGATTACATAGATCAATGTAACAAATGTTGAGTTATACATAGGATTGATTTGTTAGATCTGACCTTAGAGAATAGAGATGCCAGTTCGACAATTGTGTGACATTTTGTCGCATGCCATAGTCGCTCTTTAACAGCCATATCACGTAGGACGACTTGATATCTAATATTTGGTGGCGACAAAAAAACGAATTTTACAGAACTGGAATACGCTGCATGAATACAAGTTAGTTTTCATAAATCCTGATGGTGAACTAGTTATTTGTTATGATTGTTATAAATGAACAGAACGCGGGGAGTTACCGAGTAAATTATGAATTTTCAAAGGTATAGAAATTACTTACAACTTTTTTTCGTAGCAAGCCCTACGAAATTTCGTAGCACCGTAGCGTGTAGTGAAGCATTTAGTGAGCTCTTGTAGCTAGCAAAAACATCATAACTATTTAGTTGCACTCAAAACATTAGTTGAAAAATCATGTTATTTACCAGTGCATTTGTTTTATCTGCGAATTATTCAACTGTTACCAGTTGAATAATTCGCAGACACTGGTGTATTAATATTTTAAACAATTTATTAGCAGTAACTGTTCACCCATAGTCACCTGTATGAACTATAACGAACTTTCAGCCGCTTTGATAGCTTCAAATTTTATAGCGCTTTATGATTTATGTTCCATTTTATGTCCTCTTTATCACCTGAACAACTGCACCGCGCTTTCAATAAAAAGCTCATGCGACGATTATAAATCTCAGAATTTTCAATGTGAAAAATAGGCTCTTTGATGCTTTAATATAAATGTAATGTGTTTTTTTTCTGACAGTGTATTAAGTTCTTAGCTGCTTACAGATTATGTGGAACATAAGAAAGGAAATAATTGTCAGTACACTTTAAAAGTACCTAAATTAATTTTCGTGTTGTTTTTCTCGATATTTGAAGGGTAAAACATGCTTTGTAGATTCATCAATAAACAATAAAATAGCTATCTGAATCAAAAGATATACAGATATTTTTAAACAAAGTGGCTACGGGAAGAGTTGATGTTTAAAATGAAGGTGTAAGTATATCACTATTGCTTAGATGTTATTGAAAATTACAGTTATTAAGTTCAAAGCTTTCTCTGTGTATATTTAGCTCTTGGTACTTTATAAATCGCCAGTGATTTCCAGAGGCTCGAAATAATTGTTTTTTTATTGTGTAGATATGCTATTTGATTCTTGAAAGATTAATAACGCGCTACTTCGGATCAAAGGATCACACTACTCTGGAAGGTGCAGTCATTTTATACAAAGAACCTAGAGTACCATTTGTAAGTACGCTCACCGCATTCAGCTAGGTTTCTCTTAAAATTCTAGACACTAATTACGCGCCTACTAATGATGCACCGTTGGAACAGTCAGACATCCATGACATATAACGTATATGACACACTTTTACTACGTAATTTCCGTGTAACATTACCAGGAAATAAAAATTTTCACCAGCTCTCCTGCCATAAAACTGTGAATGATTTTATTTCCTATCGTAAATGTTCGATACATGTACATAAATAAGCTTTGCACGTATAATATTTATTGTACACAAATTCAGTCGATAGCAAGACCGGATAAAAATCCAATTTGTTAAAAAGCAAAACTGTAATCGGCTAATGCGTTACGTAGAAGTTGAGGCGAATGTTTATTATTTTTATGTCAAATAGTATTGGAAGTCCTAAATTCATTAGAGGAAAAGCTTTCTGTGTGGTTTACCAACTTGCTATATTTGATGTCATTTTAAAAATTGATTAGACTTAAAAATTAAACACATTACTTTTAAGTAATAGGTACATTTTTAGAAAGAAAAATTTTACTGCAACGGGACTTGAAGCTGCTAACTCGGGTTTGGTGTACAGTGTACTGGATCTCACGGGCAAAGAGATCCAGTCTTAGTTTGCAGAAGCTTCGGTAGAATGTTACAAAGTTACTCAAAAAATGTGTAAACGTTCGTATTTTAAAATAAGTATAATACCTATGTTGTAAACCTTTTGTTTTTCCTCGCTAGCTAGATCAGGTACAGATATTTCCAGGAATCCTGCGAACCTAAGCGACCGCCATGAATCTCAACAAGCTGAATAAGACTTCAATATACCGTGAGGTAGTTTGATCAAGAATGTCTTAGCTAGAAACAAAGTTGCGAACTGAGTCCGTATCTTGTATGTTGACCTCTTCGTTGAAACCGTTTCTATCTAGCTATATGATCTGGCAAGGGTAGTTAACTTGTAAATGTATTTGACACTAAATTCATTAGTTGATTAAACCCTAACTGGATTCTAAAGAGCATTGATCTCATGTAAAGGTTTGCTCGCATACCTATTAGCAATTATCGAATTTAGTAATCGACACTTGCTACCAAAAATGTGTTTATTAACTAGATAGCTATTTTTATAACTACCAAACTGAAACCGATACTATATAAAAATTTATAGATATTTCTTAGAAAATATTTTGCTCATCCTCTAACAAATTTAACTTTAAATCATAAAATTCAGGAGCAGGGTCGAAGTGTTGCGAACTTAGCAACACTGCTTTCGCAAAGGCTTATTGGAAAATTCCCGATAATTCATTACAGCCATGATAAATGTTCCGTTCGGCGTAACCATTGAAACTGGGTCCTTTTTACTTTAACGGTGATACGCAAAAAGGGGTGAATAGGGCGAAGTGGGAAAAGGGGATGATATAATCAATCTAGGGTTGTCCCTCCGCCAGGCGGATGTGTATTGAAGTGAGGCTGACGTGTGCGGTGATTACACACACCCTTATTATTATTTTGCGGCGGTGGAACAGGGAGACATTTTGTTTTCGGTTAAACTTTTGTAGCTGCTAATTAACTAGTATTCATGCGGGTTAATTCGTATTTCCACACTAAAGTTGTTTCGTAGAGTTTAGTAAACACGTAGAAGTTGTACCACAAAATCTTGTTTAAGGCGTAATTAGGTTAGGCAAACATGCCATATGGTTAGAACTAAATCTTCAGAAAGCCCAGTATTTTAATAAGTAGGTATTTCTGCGGGCCTAGCGAGGTTGCAACCTAACAAAATGTTGGAATAACATTTGTAAACGTCAGATTTGGCGAAAGCTTATGCCATTCCCATACATTTTGTTTTTATTCATTCGTCGATCCGAACGTAGGCTTGGCCCCCTAGGGGGTAGATAAGTTGCAATTTGACATTCGAATCGACAAATGCATAGAAACTAAATGTATGGAAATGACATTAGTGACAGCCGACTTGTTGAAAGCTTGTGTCATTTCTATACATTTTGTTTCTATTTGTTTGTCGATCCGAATGTTAGTAGATTGCGACTTGACTAGACTCGTGCAGCCTATGACTAAGACTGCCGCATTAGATTCGCTCTATGTTTGAATAGATCTGAAAACCAACTACTTAACAGAACTTTTTGTTTATTTAGCTTCGTTGATCGCTATGGCAATTTCCTACGTATAATATAGATACTCTAATGGTCCTAATTAACGTATTAGCACCGCCGTGTGTAGAACGGTAAGTGAGAATCTGATTATCATCGTTACACATATGAGATATAAGTAAGTAGGCGGCTTAAATGTTCATTTGTATTTAAATTGATCACCAGCATAACATAGTCAGATAGTTTTAGTAGATAACGCGAAATACTGGTTACTGGTATAATAAAAAACATGCTGATTCTGCAAATTAAGGCAAGACACTAAGCGTAAGTTTACGCTTAGTGAGCCAGCCTTCAGATCATGGAGACTTAATTGTAGAGTACATTGTACCGTTTTTTCTTCATAATAGCTAATCACGTACGCAAAAACAACTCTAAACTCGGCAACGCTTATTGTTAGTCGATGATGCAACGGTGACGGCATTGTCTCATATTAATTATAACAATATTTTTTGCATGTGTCGTTACGGATGATGATTAAATCATAAATTTGTATCTGCCTAAGGTACCTACTATAACTGTAATGTGTAAGTTCTTGAAACTAAACAAAATGGGGAAGGATTTTAGAGATAAATAAACCAGTAGAAAGATGACATCTTTTAGAAAAAATAATCGGTAAAATGAATTGTTAGATTTCTGATAAGTAAATTTTGATCACAAGTACATACCTAGGAGTTCGTTACATCAAGTCCACATTTTAAGTCATAAATTTTATGACAATTATAATGGCATTTTATGACTTGCTACGAAAATAATTTCTTTATATTAAATACTCAATATTTTATTGCTATAAAATGTCTTTTGTAATTATTTCTGACAATAGTTTGTTATACGTAACTACCATTGCTATATTTTTAACAATAAAACATAGCAACATTTTCATAATTCCTTATTATTCAAGCTGTAAACACTTTTGACTAGCGTAAATCGTGGGCATTGAATACAATATTTAAATGGGACTAGTCTATGCAGCGTTGATCGGTATGCGGGCACAAATAAATCAGTGCGCAATGCACAAAACTGCAGGCCCGTGTCGCCGTGTCCCATCGAGAACGTGTCACCGATGCGTCGACACTCGTGCGTTTACACACGACAACGCACGAAACGGAATTTGTACTTGTGCATTTTGTCAAAAACAAAAAAAGAAATTCAGAAAAACCTTACGTACCTAGTGGTTCCTGGAATTAGTAAAAAAAGCTGAATAAGAAGAATTATGCAAAATTGTTTTATTGCCAGATAAATAGCACGAAATAATTATCCATAATTACTACATTACCCTACCAAAGGAAAACCAATGTGTGTGCCATTTTTATTCTCCGAGCGACCCATAAGAGAGGGGATTAACCTGTTTTTACCTCTTGTATTTTTTGTTGTTCGCATCAAGTAGAAATCTCAGAATAAATCTAAATGGGGGTTTCATTATTGTATTGCGAAGCGCTTGATAAAGAGAGATATATTTTATCTTGGCAAAACATCGCGGACTTGAGAAACGGGGAAAGAATGCCGCCCTCTTACATCGGCCGACCATGAGCAAAATTAAGTAAGATATCATACCGACGCATTTTAGCGTTCATATTCTGACATGTAGTATCTATCTATCTATTAAGAAACTTGAAAGTGTGTCACATTCACGAGTTGTATGTAATAAAATCGGTTTCGATTACACACGGTGCGGCGGGCCCGTGTTTGCAAATCGTCACACATAGTCGCGCTCTGGCCGGCGAGCGCGACTAACCCCACTGTGCCGGGCAACATGAATCCCGAATACCTTTTTCCCCATTTTCGTTATTTTCACTATTCCCGTATTACATATGCAAAGTTTCGTACGCCGAATTGGCCGAGGACAGTTGGAAAGTGCGCGGCTTTACTGTACGGTGTAGTGTGTGGTCCGTGGCGCGATTGATAATGTCATAACAACTCGTCCGACTGGAATCATTGCAGCTATCTGGGATTTGACTCGCTGTCGAGATGTCAGCGCAACTGACGGGTTTATTAAAAACGTACAACAATGAAATGGATTTTCATTGGGTTGCCTTTTCCGTTTTACTTTCAAATGATTACGGTAGTAAAATCTAGATGAATATTAACTACTTTTCGATAATAACCCCATTTTATTAACTAAATTACTAACCAATTTGTCGCTTGTTGAATGAATCTTTTTTAAAATATCGGTAGATCCATCATTAACACAAAATCAGGGCCGTAAAATCCCTGACATCATTGCCTACTAAGACGCTTTCAAGAAAATTGGCCAGCGTCGAGGAAATCTGAACCAAGTTTTGACTTATACTTATCTGTCGCAAGTTTTAGTTATAAATGTGTCGCTGTCTAGTCAAATTCACGTCAGTTTGTTAGTTAAGAGAAACGAAATTAGAGATTAAACTACTAAACACTAACAAGAAAATCGACTTAGTAACAACGGAAATCATAATGTCGAAGAAACAAAAGCTTCTGAAAGAAGCTGTTTAAAAAAATACTATCCGTATTTGTCGGAAATTTCAATAACTCACTGGTTCGGTAACCTAAACGTCGAGGAAAAACCAAAATTTCCGTATTATTTTACTCATAATATTTGGACGCAACATCAAACGGCACATAAATCATATGAAACGGATCCCAGATATCTGCAACCGTTCACCGAGTAGGTGTGTATTGCCCGATAAATACCTTGTTGATAATATATCTGTCAGGGCACACGTTAATGAGGATTCGACGCCAAATTAATTGGAGTACCTACGTGTTTCCTGGAAAGTAGGTCGACTGTCGAGCTGTTATAACTGACGCACCGTGAATATTTACAAGAAATGTGCAAAAGCAACAATGATACATGGGCAGCAACAATCCGGTAGCAAATAAACACTTACTAAAATGTTACGACCGAGAACAAGATAGAACATCCTAATGTTTTAGCCAATGTTTGAATTTATTTTATAACAGAAAACAACACAGCACAAAAATCTCTTTACAAACCTCAAAACTATTTGAATCTGTTGGTAAATCAGAATAACCACAAAATATCTCTGTTTACTTCAAATCCCTAAATAAATCTGCATATATATCGCGTACGAGCTATATTATCGCCATCGACGTAATTCTGTCATCGGGGACACAATTAGATACTATTAGATGCTCACACTACATACTGGATATAACGGGTCCAGTCGTATTATATAATGTTATGAAATATAAAATAATTGTGGCTAAAACAAAAGTTAGAAGTACAGACATTCGGCTCCGCAGAGAGGGCAAGCAAAACAGGGTTATTAAAATAATTTTGGCACGGATAATAATTATTAATCTGTCGAGTGACGTGAAACTACAGGTATTTCCACTTTAAAGCAAAGTAGAGTAAGTAGACAACGGAGCTAGGGATGTCAACTTCATAAAATTGTTAATTATTATTAGTATTGTTAATATACATTAACTAATAAATTTAATATTTTTAGAAAATTAATGTTTTACAAGATTATAAACAGTAATATTTCTATAGGAATAGGTTTTATTGTAGTGTAACATTCATTGAAACGGAAACTTGACAATGATAGGGCCAAGGAATTTAACAAGAGGGATTATTCGCATCAGTTAGACCGTAGTATAACAGTCTGCGACACGCGCGAAGTCGGATTTTACGACTTCCCGTGTCGTCGCGCCACGATCAAATTTGTGCCGAAAACACATCAAAATACTGTCCGAAATAAAATTTAAAAATATCGGGGACGATTATAAAATATCGTGGATTAAGAAAATACATTTTCGTGTGTATTTTAGGAGACATCCCTATTCATTCTGTTAGTTCTAGTACTTATCTTTTTTTCGATATCAACAGTAATAATTTGAACCAGAATAATAAACTTCCTTTAACGCGTATAGGTACTTTCGGATGAGAAAACATTGCCCTTTGAGGTTTGAGGAGCTGCCGGCGCATAAATGACGGGCTGACCGTAAAAAAAACTGCAGTTAATTTTATTAGGTATTATTCTATTATAAAATGTGGACACTACCCACCGCACCACATTAATCCTCATAATACTAAACGCTGTAGAAAGTTACACACTGACTTGTTTCGTTTTGATACAAATTACAAATAAATACTAAATGACATTGCAAGAAAGAAACAAAACAGTGTGTAACGTATACACATTTATCACATTATGATTTATATTCATTAAAGAACATAAGCCAAGTACAATAATTTCAATATATTTTAATAAGTTATAAGAACCATCTTTTTTCCTTACAAGGTAGACGGATATCCGTCAAGTGAGTGACGACAATAAGAACGTGGCGTGACGTTTAAAATCGCGCGTTATGTTTTGTAACAATGGTCAATTTAAAAAGTAAACTAACTGAAGTAGATTGTTAACCTACCAACACTGCTGTTTCTGCGAAAACTTGTGTTGCAAAAACAGATATCAAACCCAGGTATCGTTTTTGCAACAAATTTTATCCTCAAAGTTAAATAATGTATCAACGAGTAGGTTAGCTATTATAAAAGAAGCTTAATCTCAGTAGGAACATAAATCCTAACACGAATAACAGGATAAAAATGTTCTATTCTTACTTCTAAAATTGCCTCAAAAGTCTAAAATATTATTCCTAAACCAACTGCATACCAGCAATTGGTTACTAGATCCCGTCTAGACCAGAAACATGATCGCGTACACTGAACCACATTTATATCTCTACCTCTAGGTAGAGACGAGCACGCGCGCGGCGACGTGCGCCGGTGAATCATGCGCACTCCGTCATGTCATATTATTACGACCTCGAATATAACACTAGTGACACACTCCGGCCACTTTGTGTGTCGATAGACGCTTTTTATTAGTAATAAACTTCATTTTTTTCTTATTTTAGTCCGTAATTGACGAGTTAATGCGTGTTTATATTCCAACACACAATTCATTCAGTTTTATTAGTTAATATTAATACAAACAATGTTGTTTCAAGATATTTCAACATTCCAGAGTTATTTAAATAAATTTTAGTTGGCAAAACAAAGCAGGTAACGTGACAATAATGATTACTGATTAGTAGAAATCTAACAGATAACGTCGAACTACTAACATAATACTTGAAAAGTTAATTTGAGTAACATTCATGTACAACAAAGTGTATTTTACAGCAGCAATGGTCAATAAATTGCATTCCCGGTGCTTAGTTGAAGCGTTTGCATTGTGCTATGCTATTAAATACATTGCTGCAAGTGCATTACTTCCTTTAGACAATTTATTCGTGAAGTTGAGCGTTGTAGGCAAATTTAGTTAATTCTTAGTGCAAGACGTACTTCTCAGATGTATTAAATTATGAAAAAGTTATCTATAAGTATTTTTAACAATACAGGAGACCTCCCTCCGAAAGTATACCTCATACTAATTAAATGATTTAAATAAATACATATATAGATTTTCATGTTTATCGATAAATGTGTCGCAACACTATCGTTATGCTAATCTGTGGCTCGGATGTCATCTTGCGCAACAGGCGAGTGAGCGAGGCGGTGTATGCGCGGCTTAACTCCAGCTAATGCCCCACTTCGAGACTCAGCCTTAACCACTGTCATCAGCCTAAGTACACTGTAGGATCATTTTTCGAAGCAAATTACGCAGATAGTAAATTACCGTCATTATATGAACATATAGCTCTAAGAAACCGCGGTGCTGTGACAAAAATCATGTTGAAATTGTACCCGTTTATTATAATGTAAGAATATGTCAGGTGAGACATGAAAATTACATAGCAGACACATGTATGTATACTCAATACTTTATTGCAATCCACCTTTTAATGGGTTGACTCCTAGGCTGAGATTCAGAGAAGAGACTCAGCATGAACTTACGCTTCCGTATGTCAAATTGTAATACAAATTTGACATACGGAAGCCTTACTTTACGCTGAGCATCGTCTCTGAATGTTAAAATTGATCATTGTCGATCCTGCCGGACGCAATTTTATATGACTTTATACACAATTTTAAGTATAAGTAGTTTTGATTTGAACAGTGTTTTACAGAAATTTTAGCAAAGCCTCACCAGTAAACAATTACAAAAAATAAGGAATAATGAGTCTTAAGCTAATATTAAGAGACGACACTAAATGTAAACTTACGCTTTGCTTGCGTATGTCAAATTTGTATTACAATATGAAATACGGAAGCTTAAGTTAACGATAAACGAATCCATCTCTGAATATTGGCCTTACACACCTATTAACGTCATTCAAGACCAGCCTTCTCAAATTCACGTAACAACAATAAATAATTAAGTAATTATGTATTTCCATTGATGTCTTGACTATTCAAATTATCCCATTGTGGTAAACCATAAAGTATATACTAATCACCTATCTAATCATTCTTATTTATAAGTTAGAGGTATTTATATCCACAATTTATTATCATTACGTGACCAATAATCAAGCTTTACTTAACACCTGCCAGAACAAGGGAATGGGCGTAATAATTAATTCATCATCATCATCGACCCCTACTGTCCTATTGCTGGGCACGGGGCTTCCCTCAGTAAGAGAGGGATTAGGCTCCAGTAAAATAATTGATTATAAAAAGATTTTGAATCTACACATTTTATCCGACCCACTTTTTGATCAAATTGGTGCTCTTATTGTGAAGTAACTGCAAAACTTATAACATCGGCGATCACTGAACAGTGATGTGACTAGGGACTAATTTCGAAAATGAGTTTTAATTATTGGTAGTAAGATCATCCAAGCCATTATGCATGAAGAAACTCAGAAGACTGCTATAATAAAAAGCTCACTCGTATTTTGAACATCTATTTCTAAATTCCGAGTTAGCTAAAAATCGTCTTTACGAACGTTTTGAATTCTGATTCTCTACAGTTTTCACCCTCAAGATAGGAAGCTTTCAAGCAAGTAAAAGGGGTTATTAAAACCGGTAGGTAGGTATAAGGTATACCACGACAGTAGATCGACGGTCGTGTAGCGCCGGAAGCGAGCAGTTCGGGGGCACGCCCCACTTCCGGTGGTCGCGCGTCGTTGCATGCAAATAGTCGCGCGTCCGTCCGTCCGGCAGACAGGTGACGAAAGCACGGAAAGAATGGATACCTTTGTAATACATTATAAACGCTCTGGGTGTGGGCCCATTACATTCACGTCACATTAACAACACTCATACGCATTTGGAGTTGTTTTGACCTCTTTTAAGCTGAGGTGTGTGTACTTTTAATATTAGTGTCGGTCAAACATTATAACGGGGAAGTTTTTGTGAAGGTTTCACATAAAACAGCTTATTTATTGACGTGAAACGTCAAAACAATCACAAAGTATAACACACGTGATAGAAGTTGGGGGAGCTTCCAAGAGCCAAAAATATACTTATCAATGTCCATTGAATTTGGCTCTCGTACTATGAAATTAGACCGGTATTTGGGCTACCTATATCATAGCCTGAGTATGTCGTATCCCTTTCTCTGCTATCCCTGTCGGCTAAATGCTTTCCCAAGGGGGCTGACATGCGGTCCGTGATATAATTTTCTCATCGCATTATCTCGTCTCTTGCCAGTGTCCCGGTATAAAATATTAATAAGTCAATTAGCAACCCATTTACTGTCCCACTGGATGAGAGCGGTAAGGCATTTCTCAGAACCTGTATTCCTCATATTATTTTCACAATGATTAATGTCTGCAGTCCTGGAAAATATTGGCTAGCTTGCTTTCAGATAATCTTACTAATATTATAAATGTGAAAGTTTGTGAGGATGGATGGATGGATGGATGATTGTTACTCTTTTACGCAAAAACTACTGAACGGATCTGGATGAAATTTGGCACAGAGATAGATTATAGTCTGGAATAGCACATAGGCTACTTTTTATCCCGGTAAAATGTATGGTTCCCTTGGGATAGCGGGCGAAGCCGTTGGCGGAAAGCTAGTATGTTCTTATATTTCAGTCAAGACAGCTTGTACAACTAAAGACAGTTACTATGGTTACTATAGTCATGGAGAAACCAAAATTAGTAAAACTACTGCTACAAAAAACTTGCCTTAACTTCTACACACCGGACATAATATCACTATTAACCCATTAATTGTCCTACCGCTGGGCACCTCGGGTCTCCTCTCAAAATGAGAGGGGTTAGGCTAAAAGTCAAAGGTGCGTGCCTTGGATTGGAACTCGAGACCTACCACTTGGCAATCCAGTGGTCGTGCCTCTAGGCTATCAATGTAGCAGACATATAGATTGATCTCCCCAAATTTTTTTATGAAATACCCCAGAATAGATGAATGAAATTTATTTATTTATTTGCGAACGTTAAATTAGCCCATGGAATAGACAAGTCAATATAATACGTTTGCATTAAGCCATTTCGCAGCATTTAGTTTACATTACAGCCTCACAAGTTTGTCCCCCCTTCTAATAAACAATTCCGTAAGCACATCGCCGTCTTACCCGCGCATTACACAAGGATCGAGCCATCAAATATTCGTGCCGGATAAGCACAACGTGGATAGTCGTGACGATCCCACTTCCGCACCACTACTGTCACAGTACCGTTGGTCAGTGGCGCGGTGAATTTTTTATTCTTGATTATTCCCTAGCTGCTTATCCGGTCTATTTAATTCCATGACTCGGTGAGTGAACACGCATGAAGCTTATTTCGATAACGGTAGTAGGGTGGGCCTTAGCTTTTCTGTTAACATTTAGGGGGGACAACACTTCGTAGTCCTTTTTTGACGGTAGAATAACTGCCACCTTCATTATACATTTATGGAGTTATCACAGTGAATACACTTCTATTTTTAACATATAATAATAATATAAATCAACCCATATACTGTCACTGCTGGGCACGGGTCTCCTCTCAGTATGAGAGGGATTAGGCTATAGTCCACCACGCTAGCCTAATGCGGGTGTGAAGACTTCACACGCCGTCGAGAAAATCCCTCAGGCATGCAGGTTTCCTCACGATGTTTTCCGAGTAATAATTACGCACATGATTTCGAAAAGTCAGAGGTGCGTGCGTGCGTGCATGACCTTTGACTTGGCAGTCCAGTGGTCATACCCCATATATTTAACACATTATTAAAATTTAAAATGTATTTTTTCTTTCTTATGATCTATCGAGATTATATTCATTCGTCGCTGCACCACAGAATATATTGTACCAAGAAATCTAATATCTCAGAGAAATGATTTGTTTTGTTGTTATACTTTTTTATCACATTTATAAATTGGTTTTGTTAAAAAATATCTACAATGATAAAAGCAAGTTACGTAAGTAAACAGCTCTTACTTTAACAAGGTGTCACGTTTCAATTTCAAATTAAATTTTATTTTTGATGAGCGGCACCTACAAATTTACAAAGAGCCGTTTCCCAAGAATGATTGAAATTATTCCTAAGAGTTTTAATATCACTTAAACACAAAAGAGATGAAAGCAGTACTTCATAATACAACAACTGAAAACTCAATAAAATTTAATATTGACTTAAATTTATCATCCCTTGTTATTAAAGAGATACGAAACACGATTTAATATTGAATCTTGAAAGTTTGCAAATTATTAAAGAAGTTGAAGTTACAAGAAAACTGACTTTGGCACTGGTGCGCTGAGTTTTCACACTTACATTATATTAAATAACGGAACATAGAGTAAAAGCTAAGCAGAACTGACTACTAACCATTTGATATGTTTTAAACAACCACGGTCTTTTAATAACGGTAAGACACTATTGTGAGAAAATTAATTATCACATAATTATTAGTGATTAGATTATTAGAGAAAACAGAAAATGACGCTAGAACAAAATCGTAAACATTAACAAACCTGTCATGGGTCTAACACTCATATAACAGACATAATACATTTACAATAAGATTCTTTGATCATCTTTTACCATCCTGTAATACCTACTGATTGGCTCAAGTCAGGCATAAAGATCAACCCAGTCCACAAGATACCAATGTTATTATTAGATCAAATGTGAAAACCTATAACTTCTACATACACTATTATTTATTGGACACAATATTTTCCAAGCCGGATTGCCCTACTAAAAACAAAATACGTTTTTGGATCTAGGACAATTCTAGGACCAGTCTTAGGTCTTCAACCCCTTCTGTGTTTTAAAGCCGCTAAAGACTGTAATAATCAATTCTATAATTGTTGCCACTTTACGTTGTTCTGACACACATTCAACGTGCTCGCACACTTGAAACGTTAATGAGAGAAACGTAATCAGCAGGACTTTCCTCGAACAAATGAATTAACATAAGCGAAAACAAACGCAACTGACCCGAGATAATGAATAGCCGCAAAAAAACAGCTACATGAGGATTACGTGCAAGAATTCAGCTTAGAACAATGGACGGCCTTGGGGCGAGGCGCAGTAATCACTGCTCTCGGACAGCGGACTACAATAGCGTGGCTACAGATATCTATGTAGATGGTCGGCTTGTTTGTCCTTGTCAGTAAGACATAACACGGCCGTTGTTGCCTTCAGTGACGTTACACAAGGTCTGCAGGCGATTAGTTTGCAAACGAAAGAGAATTGAGTAAGCTCTACCGCTCTAGGTGGCTCAGCCCGCCAGGCGTGCCTTGTTGACCGACCGTCCGGTCTTTCGGCTTTATGTACGGAAGACGGGCAATGCGTTGCGTAGTTAGGCTTTCGGTTAGTCGGGGTCGGTACCTCAGGCCTTTGATCGCTAGTTTGTGCGATTTTGGGGTTTCGCCCCTGCGGTGTGCCAATTTAAAGCACGTTAATACCGTTCCTTAATTATATTGAGCAATACAGACAAAAGATTCGGTTGCAGCCGTTGGCAAATATTAAACTACCTTCAAGTATATTTTGATTTTCATTGCCATTTTGCTAATAATTTGAATAATTATTACTTATGCTTTATTATATAATATACATTCCAAATAAGTGGAAGCTTTTCATTACTTTGAAAATATTATTATGTTGTTGATATTAAAACTAAAGTTCCCAGCTAACATCTGCGATATATACCACAGAGTAACTACATAGCAGTATAAACAAGTGCTACAGAAGTTAAGCCGCTCGTAAAAACTAGTATTATAAACTTGTTAGTCTTAATTAGTATAAACAATTCAATGGTAATATTGTTAACTGCCATTGCGTTTGTTTGAATAACAGATGGCTAGCTCGTATTAAATTATGAGTAGCAGTACAGTTTTTAATTATTATTTTTATTTAACAAAGTATTTCAGTGGAAATATATAAGATATGTCGTGGTGATTATGAGCACAAAAAAAAACTGCCGTGTCGGTCGAGCCGTTCCCAAGCGCTGATCTTTCATACATGCATGACATGCAAACATATATTTTGCTTTGTATCGTTTGAATAAGAAGAGAAATCTATCCACCCGTAGTTATAGCCTGTCGTGGTGGACCATAAAATAACCCCTTTCACTCTCTAGAGGAAACCCATGCCCAACTGTATATGTTTGATGATAATTGAATGACAAAATAAATATACGTTTGTTTGCTGGTTTATGAAAGTTTAAGGTATTTTTTAAACTAGCGCACAGGTTATATACTCTTAGCGCCTGTTTCATCTCTGGATAGCCGTTAACCAACGGATAAATATAAAAATCTAACAATTATGCCTAGTAACAGGAGGTGATGAAACAAGCCCTAAGTCTCTATAATTTCCGTCAAATATGCTTTGGATATGATCACAAACTTGACTAGATATGTAAGTTTCGTCACTCTCGCTAAAGCACCCTGTAATTTAGGAGTATCGTTGTCTTCAAACTAACGAGTCACCGTGTACCGAAGGTATTATCGTCTCGGTACACGTTTACGATCTCGTAAGTAGTTTGACAAACGTTATAACGTATTGTCGCCGTGTGTATATTGTTATGATCGCGTTTTATCTTGTGTACAGAGGCGGGAGCGCGGCAAATAACAGTAATTTTAACCAATGTCGTGAGAACCGACGTTGGGCAATGAGCTAACCACTGAACTAGTTCACAGATTAATCTCAGGTTAATCTTAACAACTATCATTAAGATCTAGCGGTAAGGCACGGCCTTAGATAACGACATGTTTTACATAAAAACGTAATGATTATGGGCCTAGAACAAACATTGAATGTAGAGACAGTATTTATCTAGATTAGTATTCTAGCATTGATCTGTACAAGTAAGACAAATGAATAGAATATTATGCAAATTACTGGTTATGCTTAGGTGAGAAACAGCACTGCTGAATTATCGGATCTAAGTATATCCTTTATAGTTTCCAGTCAAGGCGTAGTAAATACAGGTCTGGGTATCAGTGTGGGAAAATTTGTGTGTCCTACTGTGTCAACATAATACAACGTTATGTGACGTCACAGATCAACACATTAAAATATTTGTAGCTCAAATGTAGACAAAGCTTTGATGATATTACATGGCAATATAGGTACTAAAACAATAATTCTTAGTATACATATGAAATGCGAATACTAAGCACTTATACTGAGATTATCCAAATTATCTGGAGAAAGCTATCAAACAAATTATATGTTGCAAATCAGCTAAAGAATGAAATGATAAATACTTTCTCTCGAAGTTGCTAATATCCAACTGAAAAATGTAAAATTCGAAACCGCTGCATTGCTAACGGCTATCTGTGTAAGATCAAAAGAATGACACAACTAGCGTCCAAGAGTTTAATCTGAAACTCAATCAACGAGCTCACAAAACCGACACGGTCCAATCCACGCGGTGGTGAAATCGAGACCGCGGCCCATGGTTACAGTAAGTGAAACTGTACACTATGCAACTTCCGTCCACATAATATTGTCAGATATCCGATGACTGTCGGATAGGAGGGCCCGGCCTGCGGTCGGGCGTCCGTCCGACCCACTCTTACGTCATATTCAAATTAACATCACATGATACTTCGATTTTAATGGCTTTCATTTAAATTAGGTTCCTAGCATTCCGCCATTCTGTTTCAGTGCGCTGGCTTGTAAATGTACAACCAACTAAAATTAGAATTATATTTTAACAACAGACTTGTTTGCATTTTGCACCTGAATAAGTACCTAATTTGTTGATTTTAGCAGTAAAACGCTAAAGCATTAGTCATTTTGGCTAAACATAGAGCTTCATGGAACGCTTACTATCAAATATTATTACGAACGAACCAATATAAATAAAAACCAGTTTAATCGAAACAACACCCCACATCAAAAGAGAACGTAAGAGTTCGTCTAGTATAAATAGCTGAAATATGAAAATGTTTTTATTGTGAACGAAAGTAAATTCAACGAAAAGAGATTAATATTGTCGTAGACACACGAAACCGTAATAAAAAAAATACATAAGTAAAAGCCGGGGGCGGACGGACAGAAAGTCGCGCGGCGCCGAGCTCCTCCGGGAGTAATAAAAATGATATAGGGCCTGCAGCTTTGTCGCAATAGAAAAATCAATAGCGTAGAAATGTCAAAATAAGGTCGAGGGACTCCCCATGCAATAGCCAGCTATCCAAATTATAAACAACTAGGATACCGCTGCCGTGCCCGCGAGCACAATTTACCCCATTCTGCACCCCAGGGATCGAATTTCAGAAAATATTGTATAATAAGCACTTATGTTGTTTGTAGGACACGCGACAGCGAAGCGTCATGCCAACTTTTAATTTGATAAAAATTACTCACAGCAGCAGGTTCTCATAATTATTTTGATACAGAATAAAAATCTAGATTACCTGAAACAAAAACAAGTTTATTAATTAGGATTATTTTATATTTTTATTATTTTAAGACTTATTTTGACACCAAAATACAGGTATAAATCAGTATAATTATAATGACTTCCCTCGTGAGTCAAAAACAAGGTCTGACTAAAACTAAAATATGAGCTGTCATTACAGTCCCAAACGTAACATTGTTGAAGGTGAGGTGATACACTAATTGCGCCAACTGGCTCTCAGTAAACATAACAATTTGTTACAAAAGAAATTGACCGCTTTGATCATCTTTTATTTATTTGGCCACTGGCAGTGTCAGCAGCCTTGCGAACTATTTGTTTTGGATTCGCATTGGTGGAAGATATGCGATTGATACAATGTTAATACAAAACATATTTGATAAGAACCAATTGCCATTACACCCGCGCACATTCACACTAAAGCCCGTAAATTATGCGCACCTTACGCCAACGTTGACAGATTTATACTTACGTGTGGGCCGGAGTGAGGTGGTTAATTTTATTGTGAACCAATTGATTATAGGCACTGTTTAAATAGTCTTTGATGATAATGAGACGTAGAATGTAGTAATACGTTACAGATGTCATTGTCTCGACGATGTGATAATCAAGAGGCAAGCAGCAGTTGTACACGCAGCCAAATTGTTATCAACATGCCGATTTCCATTATAATAATCACGCTTGTGATTTTTCAAGTGTTGATAAAATGTCAACAGGTGTCAAAGCATTCCAGTCAAGTTTGTCATATAAAACATAAAATCTTTAGTGAACCAATCGAGCATTTATTGGAAAGACTGGATGAATCTACATTTAAAATTTGCAACAAAATAACAACTATTCTGAGATTTTCTTCTATGAAAACTGTTATGCAAATTCTAAAAGGACCACTTTTAAAAAGAAAATATTTTAAAACTAATACGAAGTATGTGTAAAATAAACTCGTTTAGGGTAATAATCACTTAGTGAAAATACGTTGGCACTTCTGCCAGAAAATTAACTAAGTTATCCGATGTGGCAACGTTCGTTGCCAGCTCTTGCCAATCGAGAATGACATGAGATTTGAGAATTTATTTTTTGGATAACGCTGCACTGCTACAGTTTGAACACAGGATAAAAAGCAGAGTACGATTTTCATTCTACGTTACAAACGGAACATAAATCGACTAGGTTTTTTATAGGTTGACGATGAAAAAAATTAAATAATTAGGTATATCATGATAGTTTAATACAATCATGTAATTTACATTGCATTCCTATTGGTATCGTAATAATATAATTTATATAGTTAACGCAAAATCTTCATTGGCTTCCATATATTAGATGACCAAATATGATGTCTACATTTCTAGTGGTGTTATAATTATAAAAATTAGTTCATAAGTACATCCAAAGACGTCGGTTTGATTGATTTCATTGCAGAATGATAGTAGATTATTATTATATTGAATATAAGGAATATATTGGCAATCGCAACCGCACTAAATCACTAATACTCCTAGTAAAGACATCCAATTTGTAATTTAATGAAATGGCTGAGAGCCTGTCAGGCTCTAAGGTTGAAACTATTATAATAGGAACGTATGTGTTCGCTCATATTCTCGTCATCGGAATGAATTAGTTATGTTTGGGTGTATTTTACTGTCAGCTTTTCGAACTATGTTGAATTTTCATAATATACAAACTGCAAACAATAAAAAGCTTATTTAGGTAAGTACTTTATCGTTAAAATTATTATCTTCATCGTAAGTTTTTTATTATGTTCAAAAGCCTTAATTTTTAGTACAAAATGGTAAAGATTGTATGTAGGTATATATTTGTCTTTATATAGTAACGAATAGGTACCTCATAGTTATTGATGACCTTTGTAGTAGTTAAGCTATAGTTATGATGACTGTATTTATTCATATTAGCTGTACTTACTTGAGAAAGATGAATTTCATGACATATAAAACATTATTAATTATAATCCAACGACAGAAGTAAGAGTGGTTGAGAAAAAATGTCGTGATTTAGCTTCAAAATCAATATCATAAAATCTTCCTGATGTTATCGTGGAATGTAGATTATATTTTAAACCTGGTTGCTATACGCCCTAGTGTTTACACCATTCTATTTAAATATGAATAGTAGTGCTGTATTTATAATCATTGCAGGGTTACTAAAGCTTGACCAGTTCTCATAATTATTTTTACTAGTGTTCGATCGGTGGGTGGTCAATAAAATAAAAAAAACTGGCATATTTTTTTTATTGACACAGAAAAATAGTTGCCGTAAATTCGTTGTCCAACAGTGAAGAAAAGATACCGAACTGTTTTGTCTTTACACATTCATCCGGTATACATCACACACATCTACATAGATTTGTTTGAATTTACTTAGTAATGTTGCACAAACACACTTTATATGGTGCACTCAAACTGATTAGATTCGTTTTTATCTCACTGAACATCACTAAAACAAAGTAAAAAGATATTATGTTAACGTGAAACAGACACCATCTTTATCCATTTATTTTTTATGTATATTTTAATGTAAATTTTGGATTAATGACGCGAAAATCTGTAAGCTCACTACTCATTAATATTTATATTTAGGGATGCATTTACAATTTTTTTGCTGCGTTCATATTATGATTTTTACTCTCGGTTGAAGTTTTTTAAATTTGACTAGAACTACGTTCGTATTTTTTTTCATAAATTAAAGAAAAAGCAAACAGTAGTTACGTTGTCATTACAAATCTTTAACTAAGGGTGCTATTCAGTGTAATGTAAACAGCACTAAGAAAAAATAAGAAACAAGAGTGACTGTAAAATTTCAACGGTAGCTGTTTACGTTCGACCTTTTTTACGATGTTGTTAACTGTTGATTCTTTTTAAACATCTGCGTCCGCGTCGTGAACTGTAAACTACATTGTTCGCGGTGTAAATTTTAAAATGTCGCTAAATCATAGGACAAGATTTCATTATAATAAATAATTTCCGATTTTTAAAGCAATAAATTATTTTTAAAATGTTAATCAATCATACCTGGTATGTATGATTTATGTCAAAATAATTTTAATAAAATAAAATAATAATTAAAACTTCTCTCTTAACTCGAATCTATTTTAATTGAATTACTTCCAAGTAGTTTTTATTATGTCAATTATCTTCATATTATATAAAACAAAGTCGGGTTTGTTACAACACTTATAACTCGAGAACTGATGGACCGATTTTCGTGGTTTTTGATTTGTTGGATTTGTCTCCGCCCCAAATAACAGAATAACAACTAAAACGGGGTTCAAACTTGGCGCGAGCGAAGCTGTGGTAAGAAGCTAGTTTATTATAAAACAAAGCAACCAATGATATACAATTATTTATTGAATAAAATAATTATGATTCTACTCCTAAGTGGATACTCCCACAGTATCTACTTTAAATCTACATTACCACAGCATCTAACAATCAATATAGAACACATGATACCTACGCAAAAACATAAGGCAATCGGCTGGAAGCGTCATTTTAAAACCCCCTCATAGTTCGGAAGACGTTTAAAACCAGTGCTTCACCGAGTAAAGCGTAGATTGACAAATTGTTTAACTTTTAACGGAAGTCTACGACTCTTAGGGGTGAGGTGTGTAAAGGAACACATGAGAAAGTGTTTTTTTGTTGTTTACTAGGGGCATCCTTAGCGGTTGTTTTATTTGAGTAGTTTTGTTTATACTGTGCCGCGATCCGCCCAACGAGTGAGCGCTGCACGTTTATAGCCTCAATCACGACTAGACTTCGCGTTAAGCTGCCATGTTTTCGTGAAAACTGCTTTCAGTCGTGAACCGATTTCGTAAAATTGTAATGTCTTTCTCATATAGAAGCAAACTACTTTTTAACGAACCTGAAAATATTATTTCTTCTTGCTTTATTTATTAGCTTGTGTAACCTTATTACGTAAAAACTATAGACGAAAGTGGTAAGTACTAGGTGTATGGTGACATCAATTTCTACAGTTTGTTTTATGTACATACTATGGCCAATTTATCAGTATCCATTGAAATTCAATTCCGTTGACATTTCTTTCGTTGGTACAATCGATACCCGTTGAAATCCCCGATGTCACCGAATAAACGGCTGTAAATTTTTCATTTGTCGTCCGCAAAAGCCGAATTCATTTTCCGTGCGTCCAACTCCGTATTGACATGCTTCCAATGCAATGATATTCCAATACCTACAACTACATACAGGATTATTTTTTAATGTGTACGTTCACAAGAGTATTCGACTGAAATTGATTATACCAGTTGGAGTCAGGTCAGAATTTTAAACTTATTAACAACAAATATTAAAATTAACAAAAAATATATAAGGGCGATAATAATAGGGGCGAACCTATTTGTTATTACTCCATTAATGTCACATGTAAAATCGCTAATGCTCCTCTTTTTGCGTCAACTAATTTTCTTTTCTCACTGCGTCCACGAATACAAGCACGGAAGCCTTAATCGCCTCTAGCATCGATACAATTTAAATCGGAATAAAACGAGCAGAGCGAATTGATCTCTATCCTATCGAGAGCAAATCGCACGACTAAAGACGCTCTCTCGGACGGAATGCTCCGAGCGATTGGAAATACTTGTGTCTGAAGTTCAAAAAGAAAAAAGTTAATTGGTACTGTTTTTGTCATTGCACAGTCCCGTTACTCCTTCAACTAATCTCTCTATTCTTTATTGAGATGTCTTTGCCCACTTTTACACGGTTTAGCTGCGAAATTGCGAAAGTCTTGGAAAAATTGTAATACTGACTTTCCTATTGGTTCTGTTCCGGTGAAATTAATTATTTAGCGACTCTACTCCGTATCAAATCAGTTTCGCATTAACTTGTAGACTTTTTGGACTAAGTAGGTTTAAATTTAAACCTTTTCTTATTCAATTGAGAAAGTGTATTTGGAGAAAATAAGAGAGAATTAGATTAAATATCGATTTACCATTATACCAAGTATAAAGCCGGTTTGCTATCGGAGAAAATATTTTACCTTATGACTATTAAACGACAACACTTTGTAGTTTACATTTAAGTGAGAAAAAATCTATCTAAGTACTTGCCAAATTTCATCGAAATCGGTGTGAAGAGACCGACAGAAAAAGTTGCTTTTGCATTTATAATATTAGTAGAGATTTACAAACAGCTTTTAAATCCGCAATAATTGAATGTCTTGTGGAAATGTTAAATAATAAATCATAAGCTTGATGAAAATCAAAGGGGATCTTCAAAGTGTTCACTTAACAGTGTTAATAAAGAAGCGTGTAAATGTGAACGACCATACTTTGAGAATTACGATGTTTATGAGATGTATGTAATGCGTGTCTTCTTAAACCTCATTTCACACACGCCGGCCAAATAATTCAGACGCAAATTAAAACGGAAATTGTACGTAGGATATACCTACTTTTATCAATGTGTGTTTTATCACTGATGATTTAAAAAAAATCTAGAAAATAAATAAACGATAATAATAATGTTTATGTATGGTACCTACCAAAAGTTTTATATTACGAAAGACACTAGCTAGTTAATCGGAAACTTTCATTTAGCGTGGCAGTGTCGTCGCTGCCACCGCTGCCCGTGCGCAGTCCACCGAGCGTAAATAAAGCTACATGTACTGTAACTGTTATGCGCATGCGTGTTAAATGCGCACGCATCGCTAACTACCGTTCCTTTAATTTTTCTACTTATTATTCTGTCTGGCATCCCAACAACAACCAGTAATTAAAACCCAAAATGCAAAAATAAATAAGGTTTATTATTCTTTAAGGCATTAGAGCCGAGGTAGTTCAATAATCTCACTATCATTGTAAAACATAAGCATGCTGTTAAAATAACAGTTATAACCAAGTAAAAAAAGTTTTGATTGAATTGATCATATTGGAGCAGACCTTTAGCACAAGCATCATTTTAGCGACCCTGTATTAATTACCGCAAGCTATAAATATCTGTCGCGATATTAATTGTCGCGTCCCGTGTAACTAATAACTTCAATACATTTTTCATTGTTTACATCCGCAGCGGTTTCGCCGGCACCGCGCCATGATTACATTTTCACGTCAGTGTCAACTCTGAACAAAGACACGGAGAGAAAGCCATCAGTCATTATCAGGAGAAAGAACAATAAAACGACGAGTCACGGTCGTTAACCGAATTCACCTTACAATAAGGGAACTCTGAGGGCACCACCCTAAATACTTGGTTAAGGTTTGACGGAATGTTGGCAAATCTGAAGAGTCACGGCTGCCTCTCACGACGCAAGTAATTAGGTATTTAAATAAATTAGCTACTAAGTAAATGTTGAATTTGTGTAATGGGCTCAGAGACCTTGGTGACGCCGCGCCCGCGACTTGCGAACAAATTTTTCTGAAGCACTAGATTGTGCAAAAAGCAAACTTTATTATTTTTGAACTGTTTACTTCTCTTGGCGATAAGCTAAATAATAATCCACGTTTACTTAAAAGATTTGTTATATAGACACATATCCTATAACATCAGCAGATTATCGTTCATTTCTGCAAAGAGGGTACGATATAAGAGAAATGGTATCAGAATTCTAATCCCCTTTCGCTATTGGAAATACGGGTAGGTAAGGTGAGCCCGAGCGCAGCATAACTCTGATTTGGAACTCGATTCTCATAATAAAAGCCAAGATCTTGAAGACGTTGGATGAATAGCTGGCGGTACAGGTAAGCAATCCATTGAAAATTTCAACTCAAAGTTCGTTGGAACATATCATTTCAAAGCTTGGATATCTGTCAAGACATTCTACACCAATTTGTAGTAGCTATTGGTTTCTAAGATTAATTAGTGTATTTCTCGATTACAAAAGTCGTATTTTAACCATAAAATTTATACACAGATTATAAATTAATCAACTACAGTTTACGTAAATAACCGTTTACAAGATTGAGTTAGTTTTATTCAGATTTATTTCATAGCGGCGCGGCGCAATTGAAAAGACGTAAATGATATTCAAATCTGAATAAGCTAAACAGTGCGTCGCAAGTCTTAACTTGGCTTAACTGGCGTACCTGCACGTACGTCCAACCACATAAGGGTATAATTATTAAAATTTATTGCATGGCAATGTGTGTTTTAATACTTGTGAATAAGGATGGAAATAGTATGTGTGCATGTTGAAGATTCAGGTCCTTTTCTATGCGTTATATGCGTCAGCCAAGACCATTAGAGCAAAATGAGTGTACGAGTGTACAGAGGAACGGTGCTGACACGGTCCAAGACTCGCGTCAACCGACGACATAATAACATAACATTTTCGTGACTACATCGTGTATTCGTGTAACTGCTGCATATTCAAACTAACTACCGTTTTATGACTGTTCCTAATCTACTCGATATTAGTAAGTTAATAATGTGTTAGACAGACCGTTATGTTCTTACATGTTTTAGAATGAGGAAACTAAATTTTGGTCCATTTTACTATAATCATCCGGTTACAGGTACAAAATTAGAATATGCTCAAAACAGTGGCTGTATAGAACAAGCATTACAATGTCACGCATACCATAATATTTCCCATAGCTTGTCTTACCAGTTACAATTACTATCATTGTATCTCGATGTTACGGCCAAGAGTACCAAGGTAGAGTAATAACCACTTCTAATCGTCACGCTCCGGGGCACACGAGTACATCTCAGCCAGTACAAAATGAAACAAGTTTCAACATCATGCCATCTCAAAAAAAGAAGACCACATCAATCATTAGAGCACTTTCTAAACTGTTTATTGTAATATGAATCTTTTATATAAACGTTGCAACAGTTCAACGTCCATTTATTGTATCGGCTTCTGAGCCAATTACATGCTAGATTTAGTCTATTATTCATATTAGCTATGCCTTGTTATCTCCTAACAAATTATCTTAACATAATGTCTTGATCGCTGGATATAGTATTCCACTTTAAACGAAACTCGAGAAGAAATTAGGCATAGTTGATAACTAATAAAACTATACAAAGGTTGTTGTTCTTCAATGTCATCAAATTCTTCTTTGTGGAAAGTTAAAAACGGTGTCGCTAAATCAAATACTCCTTCATAATGTTTCTTTTTCAGTCGTAATGCATCAAATAGAGCTGAGAAAAAGAAAAAAGATGCGCGTAATCACTTCAACGACATAGCCTCGGCAAGAACGAACAATGGTCGAGAAAGTTACGACAACCATTACCATTGTATGGCTTCCGATTTTACACTCAATGAGGCGACAGTTCCGAGCTTTAAACTGACCACAACTCATAATACTGGTCCAAACTCTATGTAACGGCTAAAACAGCTAGAGCAAAGACAAATATCCAGGCTACCAAATTTTTATTTAAAGTGCAACCGATTTTTTCAATCAAGATCTGGAACACCGGAAAATATTAAAATTGCTGCATAATTACTTTTTTTATGAGCATCGTGAATAAAACCTGAAATAAAATGTAGTAGTAGGTATTGTTCAAAATACACCAGCAAACTGTTAATATTTTGTAGTTTCAAAGCATTGTTTCTGCGTCGGACCAAAGGTTGACAAATCGGATTGTGAAGCGAGTTTCCATAGTACAGTCAGGTCGTTGTACCGCAGAGTTCTAGTTCAGGCGATAGTGGATAAGGAACAGTCAACATGCCCCGGCCAAACAAAGGACGCACTTGTTTTGCTTTATTTCGCAATGTGGTGCTTTTATGGCTGCTTTTCCGGTTGACATTTTTAAGGTATTTCTTGAACAATGAATTTGTAACGGTCAGAGAGAGAGAGAGAGTGTGTGTCTTAAATGATGATGGGTATTATTCATATTTAGACGATATTCATGCTATGAATTAACGTAACGTGACGTAAATGATTTGTTTTGGTCGTTAATAGTCGATAGTTAATTATATCATAATGCATTAAAATGATGACTGTAATTTAAAGTTCTCACTAGCTAAGTGATTATAAGTACTATAATTATATCACTGAATCTAATGTTGAAACAACTGAAAATACAATGCTCACCTGAAGTACCCTTACTTATAAAGAAAACAAAACTTAAAACATTTAAGAAAAGAGATTTGAAAAGATCTAGTTTCGTACGAATGAAAGCATTTCCAAATGGTCTACGAGACAAAACAACATGCCTAATTATCTATTTGTCGCTGGCGAATAGTTAGTTATTCAAAAAGCCTGGTCCCTCCCCCTCCCTCACCTCTGTTACTCAACACAACACGGCTCATTAGAACCGGGCCGTGGGAAGCACCGGTCGAATAGTGCAGCATGCACCGACAAAAAACTTATCGATAAATGTTATACGGAAAATAAATAATGATTTTACTTAAATTTAAAATTTAGTGCTAATAATTATTATTTTAATAGAGTAAAATGTTTTTATTAAGTTTTATTTGGAAAATCCTATGAATCAACTTTAGGAAAATTAAGACTACAATGTCTAGCAAAAACTGCCATCAATTATTCGAGATAAGGACAAGAATAATAATAAATCCACGGATTGTGTCAGGCCCTAACTTTTTTAAACATAACTTTTTTCCTCACAGGAGTTTTTAAGTCCAAAACTTAAAACACCTTTAATTTCATTTTAAAGACAAAAGATACTTGAGGATTTATTTTACAAGAATGATGGACGCTTTTAATTACATTTTATATTGGAATAATATTTCACTAAACGGACAAACAAAAATTTTAATTAAATTAGCTTGAAGGGAGAATTAGGTCCGTCTTTCGCGTTGGCTATTTTATTTTGAATTAGAAATTAATTCTGTTATAAAAAAATGCTTGCTTGTTTTGACTAGCGATGATTGACGACCGATGGAAACATAAATTTTATGGTTATGAGTTACGAAATTATGACACTGTAATAAAAACAGTATTGGGTATTTGAAATTGGGACAGAATATTTGCAATTTTTATTATAAACTGTCTTAGCACCGAGCACGGGTTAGTAAAACCGTTAGCTATATTTTAAATTAAATAGTTTAACTATCTGAATAGTGTGTATGTCATGGCGATATTTTTCATGGTGCACGTTAAATAAATTATCGGTAAGGACGAGAATGAACGACAAAAATCCATCGACATTGTTGACAAGAAGTCGACAGATAGCAACCACTAGTTAGTTTGCAGCGCAGCGTTTACAAACAACAGTGGCTGCGAACGACTGTCTACATACGAACACTATGTGAATATAACTTTCAGTTTCAACATACGTGAGAATAGCGAACTTATGTCTACCATGCACAAGGGCTTTGGATGAAAAACTTGGATGTTGGTGCCCAACGATCAGCGCCAAGGAGCTCGCAAAGCAAGAATAGTAAATTTTAGGAAGTCGTGAGGAAAATAACATGAAAAATCTATAATAAATTTTGATAACATAGGTACTCTATAAAAATTGATAATTTTAGAAAATATTCAGTTTAGTCAGTAGGTATGAAGTGAAAATTTGAAATGTTGCACATAGAGCTTTCTTTACACTTGTCGCACTCTAGCACTAGCATTCAGAAAAAACTCTGAAATTAACCAACCAAACAATCTTAAACCAGACAGACACTTCTTAAGTCAGATAATAATTTTACTTTTGTGACCAAAGTCGACTCATAAATTTCATAACCACCCTAATTAGAGGTAAAACACAAAAGTACTTAACACGAGAAAAAAGAAAACAGATTCAGTACCCATTAAAAAGTTGCCAACGTTATCTAAAAATCTGTATTTCTTAAAACAAGTCGGTGGGACGGTCTCTAGTTATATTAGCTTGAAAAGTGACATTACAAGGAGAATTTCATCTTGTTTAAGTTAAATCGTAACTTTTTATAGCCGTCGGTGGCGTGAATTCACTCTGTTCCTGTTCTGAACAAGATGCAAATATAACGAGATAATATTTTTCTTCATAAAAATATCCTCTAAAGTCTAAAGTATTTGAATTTCTTATTTTTATGTAAGTAAGTCTTGAAATTATTTTGTCTCTTTACTAATTTGTCTCCTTTCGGGGCGCTCAAAATTGAAATGGTAAACGAAGTATTGTTTTTATTTATATTTCAATAATAAAAATAACAGGTATTACTTGTAAAATAAATTGAGTAGGTAAACTGTAAATTAGAATATTCAAATAACAACTACCAATTCAGTCGTAAGAAATTTGTAGGTAGGTACTGATATTTATTCAGCCATTATTGACCCACTGCAATTCCATTCGATAATAAATACTAGACCCAGGAGAAAAAACAATCTGTAGCTCCCAGTTGTATAGTAGGTAAATGAATGTAGGTTAACATTCTAAATTAAAATTACGTACAAGAGTGTGTTAAGACTCGGATATTCTAAGACGTAGTGAAGGGATAAACTGTTTATACATATAAATTACTATGTCAGTTGCTGTGTACAAAATAATCCCTTGGTATTTGCCAATCACAACGAAATGTTAGTATTTTTTCATGAAAAATAAAATATATGCACCGCACATCCAACAATTTCATAAATTATCTTAAATTTCACACGAAATTGTTTTAAAAGGTGTAATAAATATCATTAAAATGTTTTTTCTCGCACCTGAATACAGTTGGACGTTATCCAGATTTTGACCGTAAAAATTCTGGTGAGAGCTGCGATTCACTGACCAAATGATATTTCTATTCTATAAATTATTAACAAAACGGGTTGAATTTTAATATTTTTTATTGCAGTTTTATTTAATATTATTACTATTTTTTGCGGATCATCGTTCATATAATTTAATATTTGCGGATTTACTTATTTAATCTGTAGATTCATCTTATATGTTTTTAAAATATAATGTAATTAAATACGAGTAGTTTACTATATCGACAACCGTGATTACATCTCTATTGATATGAACTAAATATGAAAAATATAATGAAGTATGACATTGCAAACAGATACTGTGCAAAGAAAACATTTATTTTACTACCTATAATTAAACATGTCCAATTTTTCAATGTAATGTACAAACATCAGTAATTTATTATGAAGAGCTGTTTCAAATTTCTTTGATTTTTAACTCATTGCTAGTTGAAAGAACATTTGAGACTTCTTTCAGAATAACATTTATGTAGTTTTGTGAAAAATTGTCTCGTAGATATTTCCGCGTTCTCTCGTAAAAGAAAAATGAAAACGTACCTATACAATTGTATACAGAATCTTATCCTACACTATTTAATGATATTAGTATTTATTATTTGTAATCACCTTTTTGAAAACGGCTATATTTCAATAAAAGTTGCTTTGTAAGGGTTTACGGAGGCGAAAAGTCGATCCAGTTAGGTTCTTATATCTTTTTTTTCTCTATTTTCACTCGAGCAGAACTCAGTCGCCCAGGTACTCTTACATTATAGATACTAGACCTACCTACTGAGAAAATAATATATTTTGCTCTAGTAAAATATATATCTATAGGTATTTGTTAACTGTATAATATGGTGGTGGACCAAAATGATAATAGGTAGCAGGTTATGGGTTTATAAGATAAGATGTACTCCGTCACTTAAAAAGTTCTGTTATTTACATATTGATACCTACCTTCTTACTGAAAGCAGCAGTTTAAAGTTCGGTATCCTAAAGAGTAGTTTTGTGACAAAAACGTCAAGTCCGCCGCGTCTAACGGGTCGTTCAAAACCGGGTCTATTTCCATTATGAACGCAACGTAACGTTACAAGCAGTGTATGCGGAACTTAAACGCACCGGTTTCGTGCTACTCTCAATCGTATATCATTCGACATAATTGCATTTATGCAGTGTATAATCCCACGGTACGCGGTGTCAGCCGCTGTTTACCGCGGTAATACTGTTTAGAACAATGGTTCGTACAATTTATTAATAACCCGTTTATTATTCATCAAAATAAAATGTTAAACCATTTTTTGAGATTGTATTTTTATGTGTTAGACAAACAGTTTCATTAAAACCGATGGAATTATTTAATAATTTCATAATTCAATTTTATTTAATGCTTCAATTCACTATTAAACCTAGCTTTAATTTAATCTTGCTGTTAAAAGGACCAATAAAAATGATTCCATACCGCATAAGTTCAGCACGTCAGCTGCGAACTTAAAAAATGTAATCGAGTCCGATGTATTCGAGTCCGAGGTAATGAACGGTTCTAGTCCAAAAGTATCGAATCGAATATATCTGTCAATTCGGAAATCGTAAGTTAAAAAACGGCCGATAAAAACATGTGGCCGGGACCGTCCGGGCACACAGCAGATGTCCGACATCAAGACGTTATGGAGGGTAATCCCGCTCACATGTTGTACGAAAAACGATCGGGTGTGTGTCGCGTATCGATTCAACACTAAACCCCAATCCTCCTAGAAACTTCGCTGAAGTCACCCGCGCTTCCATAATATCAGAAATAGATCAGATGTCAAGCAATAAAGGCGGCTGGCGAAAGATTCAGTCATGTATATTGAGATATGAAACAGAATTATTCAATATCCAGAAAATGTATGCCATGTGGTTTTAGTTTTATTACGATTTTGACATCCACTCCCATTTCACACTTTATTTTCGGCATTCTGTTTATTTATGTGCAGAAAAGCCGAGAGAAATTTTCACCTCACTAAAACGTAATAATAGATGCACTAAGTCTAGGGTTATATTTAGATAAATTCTACGCGCGTAAGAAAGCTAGTTACCTGGACCGCGTGTTAAACCTAAATACGTGTAGTATTGCGTCCAGTTTATACAAACTTCTAAGAAATTCAACCGACTGACGCAATTCCGGTCATGGATCTCGAGTTGCCCGAACCGAATTCAACTGCTCTTCGAGCTAATTTCCGAACGTCACTTTGTTCTTTATTCAATTTCCGATATCGGTTCCTTCGCGCTCCAATTTTAAATGTATTTTGTATATTTTTTAATTAGACGCGATAAAACATTATGACGGGATAGAATTACAAGCAATCAAGATTTAATTAGTGACGTTTTTACGAGAAAAATAAATGGATAAGTAAACAGAAAAAAGAAAAAATGTACCTTCCCTGGCTTGGCTGCCTAAATTAAATTCTTTACCGGGATTAACGGGCATTACGCAATTAGGGAAAATAAATTACTATCAGGCATTCCAAGAAACGGACGATTGTTGAGCAGAACAGGATCTATCGGGAATTGAAACAAAGGGGATGCGAATACAACAGGTTGCCGATTAGGTACAAGTAATTATATAAACACCTTATAATTTATTACGAATCGTCCGGGTCCCGACGGCCGAAAGCAATAAATTTTCTATTGTTCTATAATATGTTACACGATGGGGCAAATTAAAATTACCGTATTAATAACGTTTGTAGCCTCGCTGTTTGCAAATACAACCATTTAAAATACATCCGAAATCCAGATTGCTTTGATTTACGTGCGGAAACGGATTTACGTGTTATAGGAACTTATCTGTTTTTGCATTGTAAATCTTTAAAATACATGTAGAATGTAACAAGATGTAGATGGAAGAAAAGAAAAAGACAATTATTGATACGGAGGGCGTAAGAAAAAACCATTTTCGCCGGAAGACTCCCCTTGCCTCATTCCCCCCACAGCCGTCTCGGCCGAATATTAAATTTGCTTCATCAGCAAAATAAGTGAAATACATTACACAATATTGTGATATTTTTACTTAAAAAGTTCCGCTGGACGGTGACTGGTGAGCAAGAATTTCATTACGCGGGCATTGAAATAAGAAATTACATTAATTTCGCATAAAATATTTAGAGGAATTTTTAAGACGATTACCTACATACATTTTATTGCCAGTTGGTACTGTGATACGTGTGTTTTCTTCAGATAACAGTTATTATTTTTACTTACAATTCGTATAGCTTCGGGAAGTTGATTTTACAGCTAAGAATAAGCCCAGTGATCTTACCTGTAAAAGAAAAAGTTTTTATATAAAAATCAGAAACTCCACAAATTAGATTATTTGTCAAATTAGTCTACGTAAACGATGAATCTATTCTAATTTTAAACATAATGTATTTAAAAATAAAATCCTCAATCCATCATCATAACGCCTTGTTCATTTAATATGTGGCATTAATCATACAACAGTTACGATACTAATGTATGACAGGTGTTCTTGTTCCTCCAGTATTTAACAAATACACTACCTGGTTCAAACCAGTTCAGAAAGTACCTATTACAAAATTCTACAAACTACATAAATAATAGATGAAGAGTAGAATATCTACCTACATAAATACGTATGTAAATACACGAAAAAATATTTCTTCTTTCTTTGCAAATAACATAATTAATCCGATCAAGTTATTAGATACCGTCTTATGACAGCCTAAAAGTGCTCGAAATAAATTCGATGTCGTAAAACGTCGTTGAGTAATACACAATAACTCTTGGAGTTCGACTGTTGCTATGCAATTAGGCAGGAAAACAAGGAGGAAAGAAATAAAAAGAGCATGCCCTCGACAGATGTTGGCGCATTGGCGCTGAGCGATCGAGACAGGTGCATCCCAGGATTCCCAGGGCTGGTTCACGCATCCGAACTTTATTAAACTATAATTTACACACCAACGACACGTTTATACGCGATCCGATGACTGGTTAGAAAATTAATTGCGAATATTTATATCGTCCCAAGCAATTGCGATGCAGACTAAAATAAATTCTTTCTAAATTAGTAAACAAGTTAGTATTTTTGTCTGCGGCAAGGAATCATTTATCACTAGGGTTCGATGGTGGATTTCATTTAAAGGCCCATAGACCTAACAATTTGGCAAACCGAGCAATTAGCACTAATCGCTATAGTTTCCAAGCAATTTGTGCAAATGACGCGTTGCTAGCTCGATACGACTGCTCTTCGACTAATGAGCTATCCACGCAATTATTGCGCTATTGATTGTTACCACTTGAATTGGTCCTACAAGCTTGACTGAGTTAGTTTGCATTACACGTACTTATACTAGTTTTATGATTTTAACTCATATTACAACCTGAATAATCAGTAAATGTAAACTCTGAAATCAAATATTTGAACAAAATATAAAAACTAAAACTTTGGGGAAAAAATTATACGCCTCTAGCATCAATTCCGCACATGGCTCGATAACGATGGATACCTGGATGCAAAACTTAAAATTGCAGAAAAAAATCAGTGAATATTGCCAGCCCTGCGTAAATAATCGAATATCGACAGCGCGGCCGCTTCTTGGCCGCCTGCTAATCGACCTACTAATCGCCGGCCGCCGCCGCGCAGTTAACCCGCCATCCACTGAGATAAATACCAACTTACGCATTTTATTACACTTAGCCAATCAATACCCTAGAGCACATCGCTTTAATTAAATAATTAGGTTAATTTAATTCGATTGCTAAGCAACTGATGCGCTAAGCAGCTTTATGTTGTAACCGATCGTTTTTTTTATTTAATTTAATATAATTTTCGCTTTCTATCTCTATCTGCAATTAATTGTAATCATCGGTATAGTATCTTAACAAACTAATAAGTTGGCCATAGCGATTTACAATGTTATGAAATATAAAACCGCAGCTTAATAAGAAAGCCGCTTGTAATCGTCATGAGAAAAACAAAGAAAAAATTAAGTCGTGAGCCAAAATTATAATAAAGCAATCCCAACAAAGACATTCCACAAGTCCGGCTTACGGCACCGGCGGCGGCGGCCGAGCCGCGGCGACGCGACGCGCCCCCCACCCCCTACCGTCGTTGTTTAATTCCATTAAACCACCCCTTTTATCTTTTTCGCTTTTATCTTTTCCCCACTATTGGATTACTGAACAAAATGGCGTGCAAGAGACACACGCAATCTTTTGCCTTTGCCATTACTTCACCTTTATTTGTAATAGCCTGTTCTGTTTCTGTAGATGACTGCATTTGCATTTGCATGCGCATTTCAATGTGGAGATTCCATAATTAAATTTCAAATAATTATGTTATTGTTGTTTATATTTTCTCGGTATGAATAAACCCGCAAGTATACCGCGTAACTTTTGTTTCGCGTAACCACCCTTTCATGTAGCGCTTATAAAAACTCCAGATAGACAAAACATTAAACAGAAACAATCAGTATACCAACCTATTGTTTTAATAACAACCCTATTGCTTTGTCAGTGATTTTACTTTACCTAACCAATTTGTAAAAAAGACAAAATGTTTACAAAACCAACCGCACAGAAGACTAATTAAATAGTTTGTTTGGTTTCGTTCTCATATTACCGCCACCCCTGTACACCACTTTAATCTATATCGTGTAACACGTAAACAACGAGTTCAATTCAATCAAACTCCTCGGCGTAGTGTCTGCGCAAACTGTCAAAGCAACATTGGTGTAGTTTAAATGACGTTCTCAAATTGAAATGCTTGCGCCGGTGACGATGAATGGAGCAGCTCATTCCGTTGAGGGCGTAAATTAAACAAGAAATTTCACTTAATTGCTCCTAATATTGTATGAGCTGCCAATATACCTTTTGTCTGATCACTTAGCTTGATTCTCGGGGATCGTATTATTATTGTTATTAAGCGAAGAGTCTTGATTACCTAGATACTTTTGTATGTTTAAAACTTTGCCAATTACGATATTCAATAGTTAAAATTACCCGCATGATCATCGAGTGTTAATTTCCTTACCCCGAAACCTACCACCTGAAACCGCGAACAATGTCGTTTGTCTTCAAACTACGTCACTTAAAACAAACACGGTAGCAAGTTGCGTGAGCCATCAAAGTGATAGCGTAACTTGCCGCGCGTCGATTAGGGTGAGTAACGCAACTAATTTCTAATATGTTTCGTTAACGGCACTTACATGAGTTGCCGTCGCCGACCGGCAAATTTTCTCTGTAGGCAACATAGTTGCTTAACTAAGTTAGTTGTTTCATGATATCAATAGACCATAGCATGGAAGACAATCAGTGCTTTGAAGAGACAAATGTTTGGACTAAGTATTTTAAAGTAGGTAAGGTTTTACTGGGAATAATTTACCTACCTACTGCCGTAAAACCGGTTTTAGAAAATCAATTAGTAGGTACATATGTAAAGGATACTTAATTATTCTAAGAAAGTTACACGGTAACGTCATGTATTCAGAGATGAAAAATAAATAGCTTTTAGCGAATTAAAAACTCTTTTAAAGTTCTACCACTGAAATGTATGAATATCTATCCACACATAGGTACTTAAGAAGTGTTCAAATGTACGTCTACGTCTGCGAGGTTAATTCAACCAGAGACATTGAATAATTGCAGGTGACATACAAAGAACAACTAATGGATGCATTCTTACTACATCATTGGCAGTAGACTTTACAAAAAGAGAATGCGCGTGCGACGTGGTGTGCGTGTCTAAGCGCCAGGGATGTGCCAACCAGGTTTCAAGATCAAGATATACGCACAATTTTTTAATTCATTTTAATGATTAGATTAGTTCGTAAAAGTGACTACTTCAAGTACTACATGAACGTTGCACTTTCTATAAAAATACCAATTTTTAACGTCGTCAATCAAAAACATGCCTAAATACCGGTATTAATAATATTATATTAGTTCGTAAAATAATCAACTAAATTGCTGCCCTATAAATTTTATAATCCACAACCCTATAACTAATACATAGCAGTTGCGTTCCATGTGCCATATTGATACTGGCCACTCACTTTCGTGCGCGCGCGCGCACCGAATTGCATTGACTTAATTACGTGCCAACAGTGCGTACTCTAACTATGCGGAGTTAAACTGTTGCTGTCGATTGCACACAGTAAAGCGATACGTGGCCTATAAACTAACAAATGTTCATAAAAAAGTCGCGTGCTTTACAGTATATGACACGGTAACTAATACGCGTGCAAAATGATCCGTTGCTCATGTTTCGAAATTATTAGCTACACGATGGCACCAATAATTACTGTTGTGGCTCTGTAGAAACTTTATAACGTCTACAAACTTTCAAATTAGTCATCAACTACCTACACAATTCCGAAAACTTCCTACATTATGAAAGTAGGGTAAAGCACTGAATCCAATAATCATTAACGAAATTGACTTGGAGCAAACACATTTCAATATCACTAAAACTAGACAACACCTATTGAGTGCTATTATTTCGTGCGATCGAACACGCATTATTTAGACACAAACAATCGAACCACTAACGTATCGGAGGTACAATTAATCGGCACGGTGCGGTAGGGCCAACCCCTGCGACGGTGACGCCGGCGTTTTATAACCCTTTGTGATCGGAATCACTTTGATCGGAACACAATTGCGAACAGAGGAAGGTCGTAATCAGTCGTGTTGCGGTCGTGCTGCGCTGCTTACACAGATACACATCAACAAATCATTTTTATCAGTTTCGAAATTAGTAATTTTATTCAAAGGAAACATATGAAACAAATCAAATAACATCTGACGTATGCGGAATGAGGAACAATTGAGTGTAAGGAAATTCTTCCGTAGGTACTTCATAATAATAAATATACTACATTCGCAATAATATAAATATTGAAAACCTTCAAGAAAATCTCAAGTGAAATCTCTTCAGAAACTATGCACTTAGAACGTGAATATCTCAAGAAACTAGTTTGAGACTTCACATATTTCCCTAATGCACCGTATGCAATACCACGAAATCCGTAAAGGATCTCCCGAGTTGTAAGCAAATTGGAAATTAGATCGTGTTAAGTACCTACCCGGTTGGCTTTCTGAAGGCGAGAGGAAACGTGTGCATAGCTATTATACAAGTACAAGAGCCCAAACAATTCGCTGATCTTACTCATTGCTCAATTTATATTGGTTAAATTTAGTTGCCGCGTAATGAAGTCAATCGCAGCTGATCATCATAATTCAAAATTAATACATTTGTCGCATCCTGTACAAAACGTTACGCATAAAGAATTCGCCCGTCTCGAAATAGCTTAGATCAAAATAAAATAACTGCTGAAGATACAAGAACCATCTTAAACAGTCTAGCTCATTTGGTACACCTCAAACTGAAATTAAAATGTACTTGACGCTCAATGTAGCCACCATTTTGCCAATTACTTATAAAAATATCCTGAGTTCGTTCCCATTAAAGCCACATCCAATTTCTACTGTATGAAATGACGGGCTCCGTCTAATGTTGCCGCGTCATGCATTCTATAATCCCCCCGGTTGCCACTGTGTGCGGCGGCCCTCAATCTGCACTGATTGAAACGCGGCTATGCTTGCCGAGCGTTTCGATTCTAGACGAACGGTCGGTGAACGGTTTATGACTGTACGTAATACAATCGTTTCTTCATTCTTCACAGTTTATCTCGTCATCGTTGATTGTGATCAAACAATATGAAATTTCGTAACAATAAATTATAAGATATTTAGAGTATTACATAACCATTCGACAGACTAAAGAAATTTGGTATCTATTCACAAGAAGGAGTGTTTGTTTTAGAATCCACATTTTGCAGAAATGTGCTCAAACGGAATACTTACCTTAAAGAGCATAATTTGAAATTCGTTTAGAGTTCGTTGCGAATGTGAAATCTACGAGGTGTCGTTAAGTGGCGGATAATTTATTCCACATCCTGGAAAATAACGATAGACCGATCGGGACGCCGAGACACCCACCCCTCGCCTTCCCGCATAATCCTTTGATGGATTCTACTCCGCAGACGTTCGAGAATACTGGAAAAGTGCACTCCACTAAGGAAAAACACAAATACATATCTCTGAGGAATTTCATGTATAAACGTTTTAAGAGAATGCGTGTCCACTGGCGTCTTACGAGAATGTGTTACAATTATTATTGTTTACATCGATTTCGTAGAGTTATGAATTGTGATGGCGTTATGTTGTAGTGCTGTATCATCTTTGCTTTCACTAATATTAATGTATATATTTTACTAGCATAACCCCTTTCAACACGTTTTTTACTAAAATATGTAATCTTTGGAATAAAATAAAGATTACACGAAAAAATCTGTAACCCCCAGGAAATCAACAAACATAAATATATGGAATAAATTAACGGAAAATACTGTATCAATTAAAATAAACTGTAAATAACTATGCGCACGCGCGATGTCCGCATTTTCTGTCATTTCAATGAGAGCATCTGACCAATAGGAATGTTTCCCGCCGTGTCAACGACCGCACGGGCAGCCAATCGCGACGAATATCGCGCCTGCTCTAGTGCTCGTCATCCGAGACAAATCGATGTTATTTCGTTTTTTCTCGTCACGACCGCTGCTATCACTCTTACGAGGTCTTACAACTTTGAAACCCAAGCTAACTTATTCACGAAATAACGCGTAGTAAAAACAAACACATTGGTTAGTAAAAAACAATTTATTACACTTGTGATAGCTTGGCACATCTCGTAATCAAGTTACACTCATTTCCCAGTTCGCCTACCTGAAGCTGTAACAGCAACGGTATAATGCTATTACGATGATTATCTTTGTTGTATGTGTGTACAAAAGTTAACTGTGCAAGCTCACAGCACGCGAGCAGATGTTCCGCTTCAAGTTCACTGAGCAACTAGCGTGCAACCATGCAACCAGTAAGTACTATGAATCACTACGAAGATAACAATGAAGACGTACTACATATATATTTAAACTCATATATGATGATTAAACTAGGTGTAGCTACAAGCAACATGATATGGGTAAAGCTAACCCAATGATGGAAGTAATCCTTTAGGCAACACGCTATACATTACTTAGAATGACTGTCCGGTTACCATGACATGTACCTAAGTTAAACTGTGAATGGAGGTATATTATATATGCTGAAATGACAGATTCACAGAGCACAAGATAGTGGTGAATTTAACATTTTCTATGTACCAAAAATCGTACCAAGTGACATTCTGAGTGACTAGTGTCTGCCAACCCAGTGTACATGTACAAAAAAGGAAAGAAAGCACTGGTGCAGACTGTATACTCGTATATTAAGGTATTTACTTGTATTTTAAATTTACTATTGAAATCAAATATCTGTATCAATTAAAAATAATTGGGCCCTTAATAAATTTTGTTTTGCTTGTACTTAATTGTGATAGTGGCTAGTGCTTGTAGTTGGTATACCAAAACCGACGCCACAGTCCAAAAGACTACTTTTTTCTTTGTATCGTATACCTACGTGTCCTCAATTAAGTATCTTTTTGTATTTTTTAAGCATTTTCCATTAAAAATAACTCACAATTAAGTAATTTACCAGCATAGCAGCACTTTACCGGAGATAATAATTATGCATATCTCGCCTTATTATAAAATATGACGTCCGCTTGGAATGCTTAATTAATTTTTCGTGGGCTTAATTGTAGTTCCTTTAAGTTTAGGGCGTGTACACACAAGTGCACCGTTTTAATTCATTCATAGAGTGACTGTCGTCTGTCAAGTTGTGGTCGACGTACGTGCGTCGAAGCTCTCGGATTGGCGCCTCTCGATCTAATTGCTTTTTGGACAAGAGTTGATCGTACCTCTATACCAATCGAATCGATGTAAGGTCTCAAAGCCTCGCAATTAAGGTCCAATTCATAGACGTAGTACATGGTAAAAGGGGTGATAATAAACGGAAGATAGATTACAGTTGTAGTGTTAAAAAAAATCTGCTACAACTCATTTACCTACTTCTATTTATTTCTTACTGTACCTTCATAATTCTAAAATGAATTTAGGAAACAACCATCTTTGATAGGTACGTAATTAGTTTCGAATCCCAAAATTTAGCCAGAATTTAGCCTACACTTCGGGTCTGCAATCGGTATTTTTTTGTTCGGATTTAAACATGTCCAAGCTAAGTACTTGATCTTAACAGAGCAGACAGCGCGCTAAAAACCTAAGGACGTGTCTCCAAATTTGTACACAGCCTATAAATAACAATGGATTTACAAAGCGTAGGACAGAAGAGTCAGTAAGATTCATGTGGTGGACGGTGGCCAAACGCCAGCGGAGCGCGTAATGCTCGCCAGATTAATAATTTGGTAAGCAGATAATTTGCGGCGAATATTTAATGAGACAGCATGCATTATTTACTATGGTGCGGATTGAAGCTGACAAAGACATCGCTGCGATAGTTATGTATGATTGATGACTTCGATGAGCTGAACTTAATATAACTGTTACCTACCAGAATAACATTGATTCAATTTCGTCGTAAAATTATGCTGTAATATCACAAGTTTCTTTCTGATGAAGCGAAATATTCGAAATATTTATGGTATTCACCGCTTCCTTTATGGGACACTCAAATTCTGCTTTATGCATGTTCAAAATAAGTAATTTTAATTCAATCTTTAAGGCCTCGATCCAAAATTTTATACCAAAATTTTGCGCTTTTGAAACTTAAGTCTGCTCACTGAACTTAGCTCGAACGCAGTGTGCCTTTTCAAGGAGGGGCATACGATGTCTGTAATATGTTAATTATAAATACCACAATAACACAGCGAAAGTAGACAAGCTTGGTAAAAGAGCATTTCACGAATATCTTAACGTTTAACTTTCCTTAGTTGAACATTATTATTTTGCATGCAAAAGTTTAAGTACTGTTTTCTTAACAACATAATACGACGTCATTACTTTAACAAGCTTTCTGAAAACCTGAATGGAATTACTGACTGCAATTTGGTTTTCATAACAAAATATGACTCACAAATAAATGTAACGAAATACGCAGAAAGAGAAACTCACATCGTTTCTAGCCAACACTCGGAAATTCGGTGTCTCAACCATAAGTTCTCGGAGCAATCCAACCGCTGTACAAACACACAGCGCCATCAAAGACAGACAGTGTGTTATGAAAACAAGCAACGGAGAATAAACACAAACAAACACGCGAAACAATTGATGAGAATGAGACGAGGGGGCCGGGGGAGGGGCCCGGTTACGTATTCATTGCTATGTTAAGGATTTTTCGTCCGTAAAACTGTCAAGATGCGTGTGTCTTTTTTGCGGAATTTTGGCGCAAATAAACATCAAAAGCGCCCAGCGTTGTCATGACAAAATGGAAATTATTACTAGGCCCGCGGAATTGAAATAAACAAGCCCCCGAACGTGAAAAGCTGATAAAAAGTAAACAGAGATGAAATTGTCTTGCCTATTTTCTTGAAATTAATCAAACTGTCAAATAGGCGGCGTATGCTTAGGTTTCAATCTAATGTTTAAAGAAGAAATGTGACTATTTTTATTTAAAAAGTAAGTATGTATTTATTTTACTTTCCAAATTCTTTCACTAACCTAAGTACATTAATTAACTTTATGTTCGAATATGATATGATATAGTTAAAAGTAGATATTAGAACTTTTACTAGAACTCACTAAGTGTCAAACACCTTATTTAGGTAAAGCCTTTAAAAGCTGCATTTGAAAGAACAATATTTTCCAAGCGAGAAATTAATATAAACATTTCAATAAAACTCCTTTAACTAATACGATGAATGTGCTATGACAACCTGTAACTTGCTGAATACTGAATTGATGCCTCTGGAAAACGGTTATTACCACCATCGATATAAAACTTAGTTCGAGTATCTCACCGATATCCAACAGTGCGGTGCCAGGCGAGCGACAGCGACGGCGGCTTTTATCGACAGAGGATGTAGCTCGACAAACGACGCGAATTTGCAAATTGTGTTTAACCAAATTCGATAACGATAAAACATTCTAGAACAGGTCGAATTCTTTTAAAAAAACAGGCTTTCTTTTATTTTACACTTGCTGCCTAAATGCTTATTGCCTCCATTAAATGTTCAAGGGAGTAGGCCTAGCTACTAAACTAATTTTGAGCAGCCATTTCGCCATACGCTGGACATCACAACCTCAGTTTATTGAGTCCATTTGGCCGTTGATACTCTTTTTAATATCGTACTTTAATTTTATGTCTCTTTATCTCGGGGATTAAGGTTTTTAATTGAGGTTTTTTGTCCACATGTTTATGTAAATTCATATTTATACCAAATGCGATTATTTTGAGGGTGATTATTATTATGAATAATTAACATTGCTGTAGGTATGTTACCCCCGACGAGATTACGAGATTACGACCGTAAAAACCCTATGTAGCTTACGAATAAAAATACTTAAGGATTTAAGTTTTTGTGTGAATGTAACATCAAACAACAATATTACTGTGGAAAGAAAAAAACATCCACAGTCGGGCATCGAACCTGATTCTGATTTAGTACACCACTCTTGTATCGAACCAGAATTAATACCAGTTAATTGAACGAGCAGCCCTAAACCGAGACAAATAAATGAACTCACAAAAGCAGCCATAAAAATAACAGTGCATAAATCGGAATGAGCGGTGATTCCAACGGCTTAAATGGGCGGTCTAATGAAAATATTTTAACTATTACATTCCATTTAATTGATTTCCCTGGTAATAATCTGCCAATTAATGATCATTTTGTTAGTTGTCTGTGTGTAATTTATCAAACAGTTACGTGGCTGATGTATTGACACCGTCGTGGTTGATACTGAACCTGATGTTGTTTGATAAACAGTCGCCCTCAGCTACACAAACGAGTTACACACGATAAAGAGCAGTTTAACTGCTTCTGAAACTGCATTTGCAAACAAATGGTGACACTACTGATAAAGTAAATGAAATGCCGATATGTAAAATAGCTACAGCATTAGCAATGTCTAGACTGCATAGATAATGTGTGTTAATATTCACATTATGTGCAATAGCTGAGGCAGTCAGAAGAAATAGTACAAAGTAAAGAGACGCATGCATGCATACTCGGTGCAAACACGTAAAGCAGTTCAAAGGCAGGAGCGTCCCAAGCGTGGCGAATCTCCACGAAACGCTATAAATTTTTACTAAAACAAACAAACGCGAGTGAGCAAACAAACACGACCGCGCATGCGCCGCGTCTAGTAACCGCGTGGCTTATGAAGCTGCTCGCTAAATATAATAAAATATGTACCGACGCATATTATAATTATACAAACAGCTCGAAACACTGCAGCCATCGACCGCTGCGGTAATCAATGCTCAACTTTAGTATGATGAACAAAATTGATGTATGTTGTTATTTGTTGTGTTCATCAACATTGAACAACATTGGGCATTCACTATCACAATTCCTTTAGTCTAATAAACAAGGAAATAACCTTTCTTTCGGGAAACTGTTCGAACTACTGTGAATGACCTTAAACGAACCGAAAACAAGAGAAGTAACAAGAATCTCTTTAGACATCACCTGTTGGTGACCCTTAACTAATATAATAATGAAGTGATCCTCTCGGTCCATTTTCGCCCGGCCCTTCGCCACTTCATTTACTACGCTATATAGACACTTGCTTATAAATTTATCGCTCCCAATTTAGATAATCCGCGCCAGATTTTGTCCCCGTGAATCTAATATTGAATTTGATAGTCGTACCATATACTCTTATGATTATGACACTGGCCTGTGACCCATTGTTCGAATTTCAAATGAGCGACATTGAACATGAATCGAGGCCCAAAACTACGAACGTTTCCGACAAGATAATGAACTTGGTGCATGATCGCTATTCAAATGTACCATAATGGGACCGCCATCATTTTCTCATGTTTGAAGATTTTAAAATGAAAAATCAGGTATTCTGTACACCTCTTGCTAACTTTAGGAGTTGGAAAAGAGCCTTTTAAAGAAGATTTTCTTCCGAAACATCCTAACAAGTACGACATGCAGATGAAAGTTAAAGTCCTTCACAAACTTTGTGCCTAACATGAAGTTTTAACTAGTTACTGTAATATTACATTGGGATGGCAACTTCGTTGTTTGGAAGGTAGGTCACATTAATGCACAGACGATATTGGGAATAAAGAATATTTTATTTTGAAATAATTTCCATCGTGAGAATAAACCCCACGCCCCATAACTTTAAGTCGATAAATCACAAGATTAGACAGCTACTCCTTGAGGGTCGGAAGGAGCGAAAAATAAAATCGTCTTTCATCAATTACTGGGGAGCAAAAGCTTTCTGTTCGCCTTATTTATATTCAAAATCCACGATATCGATGGCATTACTTGTCTTGACAAATTATTGAAACAAAACAAAATTTGATTTTACGGGTTTAAGGTTCAATGTCTGGTGTTTTCTTTTTGAAGATAATTCTTTAGTAGGCGATGAGTCTTTTCGATGAGTATTATTGACTTGCCTTAAGTAGACACGGGACTAGCTTTGGCATGATTTTTGGTAATAAAAAACCATTTCACACCTATGGGTAAGTATAATAAATCGTAACTTAGTTTTGTTTTCAGAGACTGGCCACTAATATAAGTAGGTACGACAAACTGCTATCACTAACAGTCCACTTAATTGTCTACTAGACCTGTCAGATGATAATATCAGATGGATGTACTCATATATGAATGTAGAGAGTGATAGCCAAATACTAGAATCATTACAAATTCATCAGTATGGCTGATGGATTGCCAAGAACATCGAATATGCAACGATGACAGTTTGCGATTTTCTCGTTATTGTAAAGACGTTGATATCGATTTCATTCAGTGGCCTTTTAGCTAGATAACTGCATGATGTAGCATTATGAAAATTGCTCTGGTATTTTCCATCGCGTGGCTTCTTACCGCGGTTGCCATCGTAGACTACGTAATATATTAAAGCGTCACTACTTTTAATTTTAGATAATCTTAAATGTATAAATCATAATATTCTAGGAAAATGTGTGAATATCTGGATTCGTTATTACCAATGCAGATAATTCATTGATAATTCCTAAGACAACAGCGTGAGCAACAATGTTTGTCTGTTACCTTTTGACATCTAAACAGCTTAACCATAAAAATTTCAAGAAGACAGATTCTCTTGAGGAAGGACATTGGCTACCATTTGTACCAAACAATTAATAGGACATAGTCCTGTTTGCCTGCCTCCGGTTTACTCGTGTTGAGTGACACTAAGTGTAAGTGAAACAGCTAAGAATAATAGCTTAAAAAGTTTCAGATGTTTTAGATGTGAAATGTCCATTATGACTCCATCTAATTATAAAGGCTGGCTAAAGAGACTCGGAAAACTAATATAGTTGCAAATCATGAAAAGCGCGTAGACAAAAGCTCTCAAATACACAAAACAATAAATTGTCATTGTGCGAGAGCTCTGATTTCTCGCCAATAAACAGATCATAAAACTCAACTGAGAAAAACATAATTATCTATCTCGTGAATCTACATATACATAAACCAGAGAATAGAATAGTTTTCATTCAGGATGACTCTATTATCGATTCGACTAGACGTCAAAAGATAGACGTTGTCACTGGCACGTGACAAATATTATGGAGAGCTCCCTAACAATGGCTGGCGTCTTTCACACTGTTAGGTTCTCTAATTAAAATAGTTTATTTTTATTCGACGATGAATCATAATGGCGTGCTGTGTTGTAACGTAATATTTTAAGTAGACAACTGCAACAGAAAACAGGTCATCCCAGGACCTGTAGACAAGTTGCAATTTGACATTCGAATCTATAAACGAATAGAAGCAAAATGTATGGAAATGACTCAAGCTTTCGACAAATCGGGCTGTCACTAATGTCATGTCTATACATTTTGATCTATCACTCACAGCTCAAACCACTGAACCGTTTGGACGTTTGGAAATTTGGTACACATATAGTTACGCTATGAAAGGATTTTGGGAAATTGCCACGGGATTGGGAAAAATTAGATAAACACGGGTAACACTGCGGGGAACAGCTAGTCTTTACCTTAAACATTACACAAGGATTTTTTTGTTGCAACTTATTTTCACATAATTATTATAGGCTAAGCTCACAAGAAATTTAATTCAGTATATCTAGTTGATATAATTTATTTGAACAACTTTCTGTATTACACGCTGTGTACGATATTCTTCCTTCGGCGTGTTTTATCAAAAACTTAAGCTTAAACTTGAGCAGATATAACTCCTGAAGTAGGTACTGCCGTGTACGTAGTTGTCGACCTTGAAGTGAACTCACCCGGTGAATCATTATACAAACTAGAAAATACAGAAGATCTACTCTAAACGATGCGCGGAAAAACTATTGAGGACAATATTTTACAAAAATATTACGTTAAAGGCCTGTTTCACTACCCAGAAAGTTCCCATCAAATTACTTGACAGATAAAATGTTCCATTTTTTTATTTATCCTGCGGATTGCGGCTATTCGGAGTTCCGGACATGGTGAAATAGGCCCGGCCAGGTATAAGACTTTTTATGGTAATTAATGAGGGGTCCGAAAGACCACCACAGCGCTGGATGGACGCCAGCCGACGACATGGAAGTCGAGACTGGATGAGTCGTGCGCAAAATCGTCAGGAGTGGAAGAAGAGGAAAGAGGCCTACATCCTAGATTGGTTAACGAAAAGGCCACCATGATGATGATGATGGTGATGATGAAAGAGGGGTCCAAATATTTTTTATTTCAGATTCTATGTTCATATATTATTAAATAACGGGTTAATTGATTCTAATTTCTAATAATTACAATGCTATTTATCTAACTGATCACATCTTTGATTTGTCGCTGAATTTATAAAACCCGTATGGAGAACGAAATTCTCAGTCAATGGACGATTCGCTACGACTTTTTGTCTCGGCGTATTTCCGATTAGCATTGTTAAGCTGATTACGATCGTTCTATTTCTAAATCTAATATAAAAAGAAGTTAAATAAAGGCTAGTTATAAAATAAAAATAATTATTGTTGCTACGAGTCTTCTGTTGTCTGTTTGTGTTGTCTACCTAGAACATAATTATTCAGCTATGTTCGCGAGCGTGTCTAGTTCCCATAACATTTTGCATCAGACATAACATTGTATCATAAGGCTAGCATAAAATTCTGGTACACGCAGCTCTCTATATCGACGTTATTATCCATTGGTAAGGCTCTTCTCTGGCTAACTTCAGATAGTGGCAGTTTTGATAATGTTACCTATATCTTTTTTGGCAGTTATCTTATATTGGACTGTTTTAGGCATACTCACACTATAATCGAGTTAATGTTCTTATTATTTGTGTGGATGCTACGTTTTTTTTTTTACTTTTGTGTCAAAAGTTCGCTATTTCTACAGCGTCGTCAGTGACAGCGCAGAAGTTTCATTGACTGAAGGTTTAGGTATTTTCTGAAACTTGTCCGACCTGAGAATCGAAACCAGGACTTCAAGCATCAAGACCATGTAAGACTTTCTTTTCCTAAAAAGTAATTTAATCATTAAATACTCGTACAACATGTTCTTCTCATTATAACTACGTTCGCGCCATCAATTTGATTAATTTATCGCTCCTAGCTAATCGTGTTGTGGTTAAAGTATTATCAGCTTCCTACATAATTGTATGTTAGGTGATCACGATTCCATTGGTTTGAAACTAAAACGGAAATGTAACATAGTTGCAATAATTCTTAGAACATAACATACTTACCATCACGCCTGTATTCCCCGTAGGGCTAGGTAGAGGTGTACTAATGCATACCTACAGTATAATTAATTTAATTCTCAGACATACGTATTGAATCTGTAATTATTTTTATCTCTGTATACCGAAGCGAAATACCACACAATGACTAATCCTGAAATCTCTGAAACTATAAATAAAGCCTTAAACTTCATTCAAGGAATAGATAAAAAAAACAACTAGAAGATATGCCAAGTTTCTAAATCCTGTAATTATTTTAGCGTTGGACAATTCCCGTAAATTACTTTAAGGTTCGCTGCAATTGTAATAATGCGACCAAAAATCAATCGTTTCTAACCATGCTTAAATTTCCAGTAACTGATTCCTATTTTTTTCCAATTTTCATCGGATCATTAACAACGTTCAAGTATTTACCGTTCCCCTAAATAAGGGTTGCCACAACATTTTGTTCGTAATTTTTGCTTTTGCTGTCCCCCAAATTCGTTCGGGAGTTTTATCTATTTAATCAGCCAATGTCCACCGGGTGGTGCAAACTTCCCTGTATTAGGGGATCGTTAACTCAAACTGAACTTGCCAGGTGTTATGCTTATTGCCTCGTGCGATAACCAGTACCACCCTGGATTCGAACTGCCTAATTTACATAAAATACCAACAGCAATGCTGCACCTTTATGGAGATTCGTACCTGGTAGAATACTTGACATACTGATTGAAGTAGGTATACTAATGATAGTTATGAGAATGCAAACCAAATAAGTATATAATTTACGTTTACTTTATCAAGAATATTAGCAAAAATCGTGTACTTTAATAAAATACTTTATGAACGGAAAAAAGTACATAGAAATAAGATTATTAGACGTACAAAAATTAAATTAAGTAGGGTCCTCAAAATAGGTGCTTCCACTTTGTGCACGATTAAGTAAAGTGCCAATAAACATTTTACAATTCCACGCACAGCTGGTAATTTGATATTCTAATGGCTAGTCTACACAGTACTAATTTATACCCTTATTTACGACCACACGTTATCTTGTGTGTTCAGCACTTATGTGGTTTGTGACAGTGTGATGTCACCGCCATTACTAAACTGTACTACTTTTTGTTCCTTCTTTTATTACACACCAAAAATGACGCAACATCTTAATCCTTCCTGTTAAATTTATCTCATAAAGTTATCTTTAGGACAAATAATTCCGTTATTTATAGCTTCTGTGGGCCCGACTTGTTACTTACGGAGATATTATCTTGTATCAAAAAAATTATAGGCTAGACATCCCCACATTCTATATGCGAAGGTGAACTGAACCCACATAAGTTACCAAACAAGTAACATTTAATATTTCCACGTCGGGGGAGGCGTCGTTACGGCAGGGGTTTGCGTGCGGCAGGTGACTTCGCATATGCCTCCCTTGAATGCCAACGACCCCGCTTTTACATAAACATAGTCGCTTTATTGATACGGCAACAGCTGATCGTTTAATACGAAATTATAGCCAACAAACCTGTAATAGACACGGTTTAATGCCCAATAAAGGTATGCCGATCTTTTTTTATATTCTATAGCGACAAAAGTGTATTTTATTAAAATAAAACAGGAATGACTCAGCTTCAGCAGTAAACTAAATAGTACGCCGAGGGACAGAAATAGTAAATGTGCTTAGTAGACTGAAAAAATCCGCACTAGTTGCGGCAAAAAGCAAACTAAAATATTTTCAAAACCACTCTTTGTGACTAAATATTATGTATTTTAATATAAAAATTATACTGAATGAAAAACGGTATAAAAAGTTGGCACATTTGATAGGAGCCGGATGCTCGCGGTCATTAATTAATAACTCAGTTAAGCCCCTGTACTAAAGCTTAACACATCAACCCGGGGGTTGCACAACTTCCGGTCAAATCCCGCGCTTCCACCCGCAAGCACTTCCGGTCAACGAAACTCTGCCGGGAGTATACAAATAACGGTCGGGAGCGAATAATACATAGCATATTTTTGCCGATATAAGATACTAAGTACTGAAACTTTGAGGCTTGTATTAAATAAGGTACTTGTGTTATGAAAAGCTTGGTTTACGAGGGAGAATGTGCCTCAAGGGTTCTTAAATTAGCCCCGACACAATCATGAGAAGAAATTTGCCAAGCGCGGAATACTTATGTACCTACTCTCAAGGCCTGTTGAATTAATCTTGGCACGAAGATAAGAAATTCACTTACACTACAGTACTTTCTCGTCCTCGTCCTTCTTAGCTTTTATAAACTGACTACAACAAGGGAATTCAACGCTTATATTAATTTAATAACATAATATGCTTCTGCAGCTACTGACAATGACTGTAAACTGGCGCAGATGAATTTTCGAATAAAAAATATAAAATGAGTTCATTTTTCAAACTGTATTTCAGAGCCAGCGTGTTTCCCGAATGTCCAGTTTAAATTAAATAAATTTGTATGATTGATGATATATGTACTTATTTATTTTGTACACATCTATTTATATGAGTCAGCATGAGATAACAGTTCTATACAAGTATCAGCATTCTAACTTCCTAACAACCGAATGTTACAACTAGTACGTTCAACAAATTATATGCACCATTAAACTGTCTTCAAGAATAAATTTGACCGTCTCTTTCTGAAGCTATTCAGAGTCGGAAAGAGGAAAAAATACAAAAGGTTCAGGTTCAGTGACATTGAACCATAAAAAACCGGTAATGAAACTTCGTGAGGCTGCAACAGTACTTTTTCAAGTAGACGTCATTACCATCGTATGCCAACTAACAGAATAATTTGAAAGATTTATTTCAAAGAACATTTGAAAGTCTTCATTGCTATTACACCTTGAAGATAAAGATTATTCAGTTTCAAATTAATTACATAGTAATAAAAATGGAACGTTTATGAAATAAATATCTTCAATCAAAACTGACTGTGAACTTAGGACAGTCAACTATCAATTTTATCAAATTCTAGTCTTTAATCAACCTATACAATTGTAAGTTTTTATAAAAGATATACTTATAATTATGTATTACGACGTTAGTTACAATTGTGCAAGTTTGCATTATTTCCTAGATTGCTAAAGATATAATTAATCACTTAAGAATTGCTAAATCTGCTTCAATTTTTTATATCATAACTAGCTGATTGCACAACTTAAATGTCGATCTACTGAATTTAGTTACGAGTTGCAGAAATATGGATGGTAACAGTCTAATTAAGAATTATAAATGCACACACAACACAGCGTATGTAGGAAAACATTTAGATACGAATAAATTCGGAGACAAGACAAGCCGCCCGTATTTCACCGGCTTATCTTCAGTCACCCAAAATGCGGTTCACTGTTAACCTTAGATAGGACGTAGAAGGTGCGGCTCACCAAAGTAAAAACAAAAGGTATTTAAGCTAATTTCTGTGTAAGCTCTTTTAACCAATAATTTCTCGGCGCTTCAAGTTGACAGTGGTCATGGCAAAAGCTGCGAGTTGGCGAGCGCCTGCGGTGAACCACCGACCCTCAGTTGGCTTGGATTACAGCCGGTTCAAACGACTAAATGAATACACAGAAGTAATTCACGTTTTATTGTGTAAACTAACAAATTACGGACTAAGAATGTTTTGTTGACTTCAACATATATCGCTTTATCCAATAAAAACACTGAAGAAGGTTCTGTATATTCTCATTCATTCTTTTGGTTCGCATTTTATTTAGTTCTGACAAAAACTACGGGCAGGCTGGATGCATTTTCGCTTTGCTTACTCCGCAAGGGAAATGAGCATAACGACAATTTAGTACAGTAATATCTGGTTATTTTATGAGCAGATAAAATAAACGTAGTTTTATTAACTTTGTTATATCATAAACACGAGCAATCGTTATAAAATCTTGGCTAAACTATTAAAAACCTAATCTTACCTTCAGAAGGTTACAACAAGGTTAAAAATTACAGGTGAAGGTTGAAATTGAAATACTTAATAATGAGTCGAAATAATTTCAGCAAAAAATCTGTATAAATTATGCTATTCCAAGAAATCTACTACAATAATGCATTATTTATTAAGCAGTAGTAGATATATAAACTGCTTTAAATTACGCGACCTTTAAAGGTGAGCGGCATAAGATCAATAACAATAAACACTTAGAATTTTCACTGCAAGCTGTTAAACAACCGGTTTAGAGCAAGGTCCCATTCAGCTGGTTGAACGCCATAGAACTAAGTAAGGATATTCATAACAATTACTCAGGCCTTATCGTGCATTTTGACAGTGGCATTTATCAGTACCTCCTTTACTATTGTACGTTATATTATACAATACATAAGTCGTTGCACAGTGTGAAGATTGTGTTTGTATACTGTTTAAAGCACGTTTTATCTACTTATATACCTAAACACAAAAAATTCCACGTGTTTTTTATTAAATTACTCATCCACAAACTGTTTTAGCTAAATATAACTTTCTATTAATATGTCAGCGTGTTATAAATTTATTTAATTTCACAACATTCGGCATTCGAGCGTGACATGGTCAGTGTGTATCAAAAATATCACGTTCAAAAATTTCAAACAATTCAATTCGCCACTCGCATTCATAGTTAGGACTACAGCCCCGAAAAAACCTAATCAAATATGGACGAGACCCCGCACCAGGTGACGACTGGCAGGTGTAGAACAATAACTCATCGTCTCTTTCCCACCCACGCGTTACCTATCACCGTCCCATTCACACGTTGACATTAATATTTTTTTCGTATTAGATTTTTTAAAGGGGGGTAGATACGCATCGGGTTGATATACAGTGGTGTTATGACTTTTCATCCGTTCGCGTCATGCATTTCAAAAAAATTGGCTTTTGAGTTAGTCGACGCTATTGTCGTTTTGCCTCGCTCCAGTTTCGCGTCACAGTTTCCGTGTTCATAGAGCATTCGTATGACAACTAGGTAAACTAAGTTAAAAGTTTCATGTTAATTAAATTCGGCTTGCCTGATAGTTTTACAATCGCTTCGTTGCAATGACATAAAAAGATTTTAGATTAGCGATACCTAGAGATTGTGCTATCGATTTACACAAAACAATAGAAGCACATATAAAGGCAATATGCTAAAGAGTATTATTTCAATGCAACTATACTTATCGGGGTGGAGATAAATGCGAGCGATAAGCTATCAGTGGATCAATAAACTGTAATGTAACTTTTGTAACAGTTCTCTATCCCTCGCTTGGAAACAATACGTGGGCATCTAAACTAAATAATAACTTTTGGTGTTGAAATTGATCATGAGTTTTGCAATCGAACAGGATGGAGGTAGGCAGATACCTACACTGCAAATTAATGGAATAATATATTGCTTAATCATAATGGCTAGAGGTAGGTATAATATTCTTGGTGTTTGAATGATTCTGCCACTAATCACGCTGTGTATGACCGCGACAAACGTAGGTAAATGGTTGCACTTCGGCGAAACTTTGAAACAGGCAGAGTTTGGCGCCATCTGTCACTGTCAAGTTCATTGATGTGCAATGTCTCAATACTAGAGCTTCGGTTCACCTGATTCATTACCAGTATTGTCATCAGTCAATAGCTTATCTAACTTACGTAGTCTGAATGCATTCATTTAACAGACAATGTCACCTCTTAATGAAGCACTTGGGTAACGATATAGGTAAGTATGAAACATAAATAATATCTATTATTCTTTCAAATATGCACGAGTATAAATTATCTTCTTAGTATCTTCGTGTGGAATATAGATCAATAATAAACTATGAAGCGGTTTAATCAACTTTTTTACGACATTCCCGATTAATTGGACCCTCGGGCGCAAGGAAAATGTTAGAGGGTGCGATTATCTTGTATGACCTACCCTCGGCAGAACAAACTTTCTTCGTCATTAACCTTTTACTATGACGTGTTCGGCTCCCCATGCCTACTACCTATTATATTAAGGCCAAGAACACCAATAGGTATGCGAATCTAAGCGTAAATGCGCAATGCATATTAAATTAAACAAAATTGATATTTTTATAACAATAAATCGATGTTTCTCATAAAATGTACTTATGGTCATAAAATAAATTCAATTCTATATCAATACTAACATAGTTTTAAGACCTTTATAACTAACAACATATGGACAAATATTAGTCTGATATAAATGTATTTAATTTCTTTTTTTTTATTTATAACTTATCTGACTTCTTGGCTGTCATCACGAGCCATTATCACTAGTTATTAGCACCCAGCACCAGATTTATCCGCAAATTTCGCTTGATCATAAGACATAAACTTTAGAACTCTCCCTCGAACATCGCCATTTAGAAACTGTTTACATGTTTTTTCCCTTAAAATTAAATTTAAAGACATCATAAAACCTATAAATACATGCACTGGAGCACTAAATTTTCCCCAAACTAAAAAAAATATTTAAACTATTTTCTTCGCTCACACTAAATAATTCTGTCACGAAATGATATTTTTTCTGTGTCACCCAACAAAGTGTCATAAATGTGAACACGTCACTTACATATTATATGAGCGCGTATGAAATATTGTTCGACTAGCTAATGGCATGTTTGCGTGTGGCCGCGCCTGTACACCGCGTTCGCCTGTTCGCTGCTGTGAGACCGCGCCTTTATATTACCATAACTATGAATGTCGGTTCGTAATATTACTCATTAATTTATTTTTAATTAGGTAGTGCGATTTTAGGTTTTCATTAAGTTAATTAACTGTACTTATTTAAAAAAACTTGATATTTTATTTAATATTTTTAATAAACATCTAGGTTACGTTACGGTAAATGTTAGGAGTTGACTAACGTTAATAATGGACGTATTTGTGGTACTGACGTATTATTAAAGCAACACAATTATTTTTGTCTGTTCGAAAAAACAATGTAATTTGGTGCACAGCAGTAACGTGACTGATACCTACAAAGTCATGTGAAAAATTGTTCACATAAATCACCTCAAAGTTAGGTACCTATTAGACAAAACGTCTCACGCGCAGTTACATGAAAATTTATATCTTTGTTGTAACAACATTGTTTTACAAATGGCGCTAATAACACCTCAAATAACTTAAGGTCGCAACAGATTGAAATCTAAATTGAATAACGTGGTGTTTTTTTCTCACTATTGTGTCAATTCATTCATTGGAGTGTGGCGATTTACTGGCGCTACACACAGCCGCGCAGATTGAACAACAAATCACTGACAATCTTCGTGATTATTACAGAAACCCTTTTCAAGTATTTTGAAAATTGGCAATATAAAATGCTTACTAGAATCAATCTATAAATCATTTTGTTATTATCAGTGACATTATCATTATACGCACCTTATCATAGCTTTTTAATTCAATTCAAAAAATAAAAACAATAGATTATGTAGTGAACCTTTGATAATCGAATTTTACCTCATGTCAATTTCAAAACAACTGGTACACAACCCAACAGCTAATCACTTTACATAAAAACTAAGAGGACCGTATTTTTACGGACTCTGATCGGATTCGGATCGGACGTAGTGCGAAACTGCTCTAAGTTTGTTTAACAGAAAGAGCTCATAGCTTACAGGACTTAACTATATCCCACGCCAACCCATCCAAGAAAACATATGAAAATGTTAAGGCGCCATGCAAGTACGTAACAAGCGCGGCAAACGGAATGGTAATATTTCACGGGTGTTAGTCGAGATTCCCAGAGCATTGTTACAAGCACAATGTTGTTTTCTTGTGCAATATTGCTGAATTCGCAACGATTGCGAAACATTCATGTAGACACGTCGCTCTGACCGTATGTTTGTAGTTATGCATTGTCATTATGCCGTGGAATTCGTAAACGGCACATAATGGCACTTCTTTCAAACAAGTATCTAGTAAAAGAATGTGGGTACTTGAATGTAATTGCGTAACTTGTTTTCGTTCTGAGACTAGAAGCTGTTTATTTACAAGTAAAACAATTATGTTTTCGTCTGTAGTAGAAATAATGGTGGATACAATTATCTAATTTACTGAACGATACGAAAGAAATGACTCACCAGAAAATGTAATGAAAATCAAATAATACGAGGACTATTTCAGCCTAATTTTCTGTATCGCAGACGTAAACAGACCCAATATTTTTTTAATTTTTTTATTTATTTATTAAGGTTGACCAACAGTTGTTTACACTATAACATTTCTGATTTAGTGACTAGGGTAACATTTACAAGTGCAACAATTAATAACAGGTCAACACCACATGCACAGAAAGCGGCTTTACATAACATATTTACAAATTATTGAAATTAGAACTTTAAATACATGAATAAGTAATTTAACAATATATTATAGAAAAATTAACATCTGATTAAATTTTAAATTTTAAATTTTAATTGATTACGTAGATTACATTAGATTTATATTAATTATTAACTGAATTTGAATAAAATATGGTAGATTAATTATTGATTGAATTATGAATAAAGATAATGACCATAAATTGAAGATAAAATAAAATTAAAATTAATATAGACATTATGTGCCCAGTCTGTCTGTCTTATTTTGTCTACATACACATTAATGTTACATAGAGTTACTCTATGATACATTAGTCAGTGTCAATGCCTTTTATTCTACGATATGTTGTCATTGTCAATACCGTTTGTAATTATTGACCACTCTAAGCAAAAGCTTAGCCCGCTATCCAAGTAAGTAATCCCAGTTTACCACCCTATAGTTGGCAAGTTAATCAATATTAAAAGAAGATCTACAAGGCTTCGGTATATTGGTGTTCCAAATTTCATTAGTATGCAAGGGAGGTAGGGACATCGATGTCCCAATATTTCAAGTTATATGCGACGCATACAAAACTGCGTATCCCTTACACGTATAACAGAATATACACGGGTTAGATTACTAGCTTAATAGGAAAAACATACAAGACTTTGCAGTTCTGAGGTGTTTATTAATTAGTGTTAAGGAGCTAAGGATTTAGGTACGTTTTTTTACAAAAACGTTCGTAATTGTCCAAATAAGATTTTTCGGGAAAGAAATACGTGTATGAATAATATTTTAAGTCAATAGTTTTCGTGGTTATGTTGGTGATGCTGACAGATACAGACAAACACTAAAGGACAGGCGAAAACAAACGACTTTTAACTCATCAAAATATAAAATTAAAATCGAATCTTTGCGCTAGCGGCCGAATGTTCAAGTTTAGGTATGTTTTTGCTCTTTGCTAAAATACTAAAATAATTATAATCTGGACTTATTTCGCAAAAAAAAGTGCACAAAGTAATTGACTATTCCACTTACAAGTGTAATTTTGTCTAAAAGTTGTAAAAAGTGTTAATTTGGAACGATTTTTTTGGTGTGAACCTGTGTGAACCGTTTTAAATTTTAAATCTGGACAAGTCACACGGTGAGTGAGTGACAAGACATTTTACGCACAGTGCATGCGACCGTCACGGTTACGCGGATCGCGTAAGTGTCATATTTGCGCGCGGCTACGCTCAGTAACGTATGAGAGCGCTCGCACCAAAGACTAAGTAACGAAGACGGCGCATTATATCCTACCTAATTCACACTGCCTCAGAGAGGACGACTTTTATTGTTTTTGTTTTCTCTATTTATTTTTCGCCTGCTTTTACATTATTAATCGCTTATTCTGTACAACGTTAATTGCCCCCGCTCACTTGATTCACGCGTGACTTGGATATGCCTAAGATGCATCGTACACCGCCTACATCCCCGAAAATGGGGGGACCAGGACAATCACAATCTGTACCCGACATAGCATCGGCTTCAAGTTGCAAGGAGCCTGATGATAATGTTACAGTCAGGGGCAAGCGGCCACGCATCGACGACTCACCCAACAACCCCGCTATCCACAACTCATGTGCATGTCGCGAGTTGAAGAGTGAAATACTTGAAATGTTAGCTTCCTGGAAGGCCGAATTCGATCTTAACTTGTCCGCATTGAAAATTGAGCAGGACAGAATGCTATCCGCCTTGGTTAAGGATGTCGCTGAAATTAAAAACCAATGTGCGACAATCCGAAAAGCCACAACGGAGCTCGAGGCTAAAACTAAAACTAGCATAGCCACTCCCCAAGTGAAAACGAAAACGGATGGGAAAGATACAATGAAACATGGGCAACAAAACTATCCACGCTCGTACACTGAAGTTACTCAACGTCGTGCCGCTACACCAAAAGTAAGCGGGAAGATTACCGATACCTTGGAGATCGCGTCTAAAGGGACTGAAGATGTTGATCGGGAAAATCCCCAGACAAGTCTGCAGGATTGTTCGAAACCCCGTGTCGTTGTGCCGGTGGCTGCCGCTGTTGTTGACATCTCGATGGGCGACGCAGAAAAAGATGGTCGGACAGAAGTTCGACACAGACGTTCCCAACGCTCACTCACTAATGTGTTGCGTGGAACAGCAGCGCCTGGTACCACCAATCTAGAAGCCTCTGAAAGATGGAGATACCTGCACCTCTTCTACGTTAAGCAAGGTACATCTGATAGTCAAGTACGTGATCACCTAATTACCATTTGCGGAACAGATGTTTGCACGGTAGAAGTCCTCAAATCCCGTGGTAAATACGCATCCTTCAAGTTGGGTGTGCCCTTAAAATTGGTTGATCAAGTTGTGGCTCCTGAAAACTGGGCGGAGGATATTTGCGTCAAACCATGGCGCCGTAATTTTCGTGCCCGAAGCGATGAGACCCAATAAGCCCTATTGCGTTCGTGCCACTCCCGCCTCTCGTGGTTGTACTGATCGCAACGTCTATCTGCGCTTACTGTACCAGAATGTGCGTGGGCTCAAAACCAAGCTCCCCATATGGAGGTCATGCTTATTACTGTCTGAACATGATTTGATAGCCGTGACCGAGACAAACCTGGACAACTCAGTGGAGGACTCAGAGATATCAGCTGGAGATTGGCGTACTCTTCGACGAGACAGAGTGACCACAGGTGGTGGTGTGTTGCTTGCTGCGCGGTCGGGGGTCACCATGAATAGGCTACATGAACTTGAGACGGCCTGCGGTGAAGATTTGTGGGCTAAGATCACAATTTATGGCATAAATATATATGTATGTGTTGTTTACGTCAAACCTAGTGCAACTGACGATGATTACCTGGCGTGGTTTTGCAAGGTGGAGGACATTATTCACAGTTTGAGGGGAACTATTATTATTTTAGGCGACCTTAATCTAAAAAGTGCGTCAGTAAATGTAAATAATTACTACTGTTATTTTCTAAGCTTTTGTAGTCTGGTAGAGAGGAATGAGGTGATGAACATGCGTGGCAGTAAGTTAGATGTAGTGTTAGCTCGGGAGGGCGCTACTGTAAACTGTGAGTATATCGAGGGTACGGAACTGGTTCCGATTGATCTGTATCACCCTCCGTTAGATATTGCTGTTACCATCTCAAGGTATAAGGTACATGAAAAACTTCACCCTAGCAATATTGACCGTAGCAAGGATTGGAACTTTTGTAAAGGTGACTACACATTATTGTTCAATCTTGTTCGCTCTGCTCCATGGCAGGACGTTTTTCGCTGCAGTGATGCGTCCACCGCTGCTTGTAAGTTTTACAACCTAATGTACGATTTTTTTGATTCCTGTATTCCAAAGAAGACGAGAAGGACCTCTGGTAATAGGCGGTACCCAGTTTGGTTTACTAGAGATATCGTAAGCGACACTCGACGTAAATCAAAACTCCATAATAAATGGAAGCAGTCCCGATGTGATGCTACATATGCTCAGTTTAGCGCACTGCGGTCGGAATTAAAAGTGCGAACTGAGGAGGCATATAGACTGCATTGTTCTAATGTGGAAAACAGCCTATGCAGAAACCCAAAACTGTTCTGGCAGCACATTTCAAGCCTGCGATCCAAGGGTGGGTTTGAGCCAAACGTTGTGCTTGATAGCAAGGTCTATTCTGGTGTCAAAGCTGCTGAGGCATTTGCTGAGTATTTTTCCAGCGTATTTCTGCCGGACACACCAGAATTGGACCCGAATTCAAACGCGGTGAATAGTGAGGGAGGTAATTTTCCCCTACCCGTTTTAGTTCCTCCGGACGTGGTTAGGGGTATTTCCAAACTCAAACCCTGCAGTTCGGTTGGCCCAGATAACATCCCTGCATATATCGTTAAGGGATGTAACAGTATATTAGCAGCCCCTTTATGCCATGTCTTTAATCTAGCTCTTCAGTCAGGCGTGTATCCGGAGCTGTGGAAGATTTCACGAGTTACTCCCATCCCTAAAACCAGTGACAAGACTTCTGTCGAGGAACACAGACCCATCGCTATTTTATCAACCATTGCAAAGGTCTTCGAACATGTACTTTACACTGTTATCTTTAAACAAACCAATATGTATCTTTCTGATGCTCAACATGGTTTTCGACCTGGTCGCTCCGTGAACTCAAACCTGCTGATTCATGTTGACTTCATATCCAGTAGCCTGGAATCCGGTAGGCAGGTCGACACTCTGTATTTTGATTTCCGGAAGGCGTTCGACAAAGTGGACAACGATGTGCTTTTGGCAAAGTTAGGCGCTACGGGCTTCTCATCCGGCCTTCTTAAATTCCTCGCCGACTACCTACGGGATCGCAAACAGTTCGTCCGGCATGGCTGCTTTGAGTCGAAGTCTTATTACACTCGCTCGGGCGTGAGTCAGGGATCCGTATTAGGGCCGCCTTTGTTTCTGATCATGATCAATGACCTAATTTGTAAGATTCGATTCGCTAAATGTTTACTATATGCCGATGATCTAAAACTAGCTGCGCAGATCAGGACAGAGGAGGATTGCGAACTCCTACAAAAAGATATTGATACCGTCTATGAGTGGAGCATTGCGAACAAGTTGTTGTTTAATATTAATAAATGCAGTGTTATGACTTATGGTCGAGGGTTGAGGCCAATTAAATACGATTATTATTTGGGGGGTACAGTGATAGCTCGTGTCAGCAGCGTTAAGGACTTAGGAGTGATTTTCGACCGCAGTCTAACATTTAGAGACCACGTGTCGGCCCTTGCGAAGGAATCCTTCAGGCGTCTGGGATTTGTCTTGAGGAACGCTCGTGACTTTCGCAATCCCAGTATTATTACACTTCTATACACCACTTTGGTTCGGAGTAAACTCGAGTCCAGCGCCTGCGTCTGGCATCCGCATACTGCGTCTCAGACATTGATGCTTGAGAAAGTTCAGAAAACCTTCCTGAGATTTTTGTATCAAAGGCTTTACTATTTCTTTCCATTCTTGTACCCAACGAATTATCTCTTAGGGGTATTGGGCTTCAACTCGTTGGAGGTAAGAAGGGGCTTTGATCAGCTCACGATTGCCTGTAAAACCCTAAGCGGTCGTATTGACTGCCCTGAACTCCACGGACTTTTCTGCCGCCTATTTGTGCCCGACAAATACCTAGGGCACCGTCAAAGCCGCCGTCATAAGCTGTTCGCACTACCGCTGTCTAGATCTGTTGCTAGAGCCGAATCCCCAGTATGTCGAACCCTAAGGATGCTAAACGCCCTCCTGACTACCGACCCTGAATGTGATGTGTTTGCTGATGAATGGAAGAAAGTAATGCGTGCTTGTCTGGTGTTCTGTGAGAGACAATATGCGAGGGTGTCCACTGTTACATGGTAATTTATGTTAGTTTGTGATGTGATTAATTCATTTAAGACGACGCATTGAAGATTTGGGGGTCATGGATCTTAATATTTCTCAGCCATTACAAAACATACGGATCTGATTTTTACATATGTCATTATTCATGTCTTTAGCTATAAATTTGTAGTACAGAAACACGATTGGATAAACTTTACTGCAGAGAAAAAAATTTTGAAGACAGCTCTTTAAAAACATGGATTCGTATTTTATGAAGAAACGGAACGGATTTAAAGCTTCAAATTTTCAGTATAGATAAGTTTCAATAGACTCTTTGAATTGGTAATTGGATTTTTTAAAATACATTTTAGATTAGATTTTAAACGAGAAAAACCGTTTTGGCGCATACGACCTTCCACTATAAGCTAGTTTGCACTTGTTTTTGTATGGAGAATGCCTCCTGTCAGTCCGCCACGGACTGTTATCAGCGCCGGGTCTGTGTCAGATGAGCTCCCACGACCAGTATAAGCTGACCTTTCAGTGTACGGGAAGCCTATACAATGTAAATGCTTATTAGACTGGACTTTATAAATTGACAGTCGGTAAAATAGAACAAAGCTAAATGGAGTCGTCTTTGGACTTATGCGAATATAATTTTTTTTTATCGAATTTAATATATTTTCAATGTAATTCAGGTAACCAGGCCCATAAATCAACATACAATAACGTAAAAATTTAAAAATGAAATTTAAAAATTAATCAACTGGGAACTTTCATGGAAAATGCTGCCTTATCCCTTTGAGATATAAAAAAATAATGTACAGTAGAATTGTTCCTTTTTAATAGGCCTATAAAAAAGTTCCCGATACCATAAGTGTATCTTTTAAGGATAGCTTACTATACCCATTTTAATGTTTAAAAAAATGGTTACATTATTTAATGTGATCTATCTTTAAACAGTTGAGGGTTTTCTTCGACAGTCTTCCATCTCCATCATCAGGTCAACGTTAGGTATTCATTATGCTGTAACATGGAATTAATTAATAAGCTCCAACACGAGGTAGCTGCTGTAAACCGTTAAGGGTTTTCTACGACTGTCTTCCGTCTCCATCATCAGGTCACCTCTAGGTGTCCATTATGTTGTAAGGTCATTAGGACTACATAACTGTGCCAAGTTTCACCACAATCGGTTCTCAAGTGAAAATTTGAAAATTCGGAAACCATCATCAAGGGTAGTAAAAACATATACAATTATACATATACAGACGAATATAAAACCAGCTCCGGTCCTTCGTCGGTTAAAAAAAAAATGCATACCTATATGCTCTGCTGCCCGTGCGAAGCTGGGCAGGTCGCTACTCGTTAATAAATAATAATATAAACTAGAAGTTACAAGTAAGTACCTGGGCTTGCGAACTCTACATGGATGAAAGTTGGTTAAAACCAGACCAAACGTTAGCCCGAATTTTATGCGTTTATTAAATTTATATAAATAACACGGCATCTTCCCAGACATTAAAAAAATGACATAAATTTGAGATCTGGTAACTCTGATAAAAACTATTTCTATACACTTTTGTCGCACAGCGATTTGAAACGAGCTGCCATAAAAACTAAGCCTATTAAGTAATATAATTTTCAAATAACAATGTGAGATCCTAATAGGTAGACCATTTTGTCTTATTCTGGTTTACATAGGAAGAAAAAATACCGAATACCGACACCAATTTTCATAAATTACTTAACATATCATCACGTCCGCGCCTGTATTCGCCAAGGGTAATGGCGAGAATCTGAAATATACTAATGGAACTAAAAGTTGTAAGAGGTGGCAAACCATTTGCCATCAACTTATTACCTACTTCCAGTACATCCTAACCTGGCTAGTGCATATTATTATAAATGTAAAATTTTGTGACAGTGTTTGGATATTTGTGACTGATTACATAAGAAATGGTTGAATGATCATCGTCTTAGATTTTTCTCAATTATGTAGGGGTAGGCTTCCAGTCTAACCAATCGAGAGTATCAATAGTTTACACGAACACGAAGTGATTGCAGTCAGATATATGCTTATTTTCTGGGCAGTACCAATATTCGAAGGATATTCGAAGTTGTTAGGCTTTTTAGGGTTGTCAAACTTAATAGAGCACTAGACAATAGAAATTATAAATTAATAGTTTTTTTATACATATATTTATAAATAGGTACTTAAGAAATACCTAGACCAACACAAACAATTATTTTCATCACACATATTTGTGTCTTGTGGAATCTAACCCTTCACAATAGGGAACGAGGGCTTTACGTGCTCTCCAAGGCACAGAGGGGTCTCGATATGTTAAAAATGGTTACCAGTATAATTATACACCCACATCACCACACAAAACGACTTATAACTTAGTTATGAGCTCCAGAAACGACTGTATGTGTTTCCATATTTAAAATATCTTTTGTAGATAGCAGCAGTATGACAACCATGAAAATTGTAAACCATTTTATATTATCTACTTATAAATTTATTACCATGTTACCTTTAATTAGAGATCTTAAAATATATATTCAACATTAGTAACGTAATAATTTAGTTATGTAATTTTTAATTCCTAGCGGTCCTTCCCGACTTCACACGGGTAGACATTACCGGGACTAGCATACAACTACTACGTACCATAGTAGCTCCTTAATACTACATTCCTAAATCCATTTTTAAAACGCAGACATACTTAATTGATTTTTTATCAATATGAGTACAAATTTTTGCTGTCAAAATATATGTAAGAAGCCTATGGATCGTCGGTAAACAAGTGATGGGTGTATAATTCTTGGGTTCCTGATGTATACCTACCTACGCGACGCCGCGCCGCCGCCGCGCGCTTTCTGTATCCATGTTTGAGTTAGTAACAAACCAGCCTTACACTAGACGGACATATAATTTATCTCCTCCGCGTTCCCGCGCTCCATTCATATTAGTTCCGCAGTACTACCAGACTTATGGAACAGATAGGTGACTTGAATAGTTAGGAATAGGAAGGTGGTAGCTTCCCAGATTCTAAGGGTGACTGGAATTGAGACGCTAAGCGAGCATGTGAAGTACGTAGCCATTTTAACCAAAAAATGTGCTATCCGTCTGGTCCTGGAGCTAATAATTATTATTATAGAATCGTTGACCTCTAGGAGCAACTCCTTAAAATATTCATTTAACATTACACAAAATAATTTTTCAAATTCATATTCTTACAACAAAAATAAATATAGTAAGCGCGACTCTATGACATCTCTGTTCCACAACGCGAGCCTACGATCGCAAACCACGAAGTATTTGCGGGGTGTAAGAGGATGGCGCGGTGCGGGGGTCCGATTTCAGATTCATAGTTTGTCAATGCCTCGCCTTAACCATTTACTCAAATAATTATTAATAATTTTATCCACGAACTGTATATCTTTGAATTTAATTTTTGTATTGTATGTTATTTGAATGCTTATTTTATTTTAATATTTATAACTCTATGTTAATTAATGTAATTGGACCTGTGCCGTTTTTTTTAATTAACTATAAATAAATAAATAAATAAAAAATAAATAAACATGACACATGAGAATGATAACTACATGTTGTTTGTCAGTTCTCAATAAGCAGTGTCATAATTATTGATTGATGTGTATTTTATTATGTCGCGGATAAAATAGCTTTGTACAGTGTGGACATGACCACTTAATTTCTACATTCACAATTGGTGTTAGGGTATAAATTGTATTTTTGGACCTGGGGAGTTCAGACGTTGGTTTATTGTTCTCAGTTTATTTGTGCTAATAGCATTTGTAACAAATGATTGATGATGAATTTCCTATTAATAATAACGATTTACATTAATTACTTAAAATTTGTATATGCATGTGTAGTAGCATTACCAATCATAGGCTCAGGCTTAGATAGTTTCACCACTTCCTGATGAGTTGCAATATTACTTGGCAGATAATTTCGTATGAATTTTGTTCCATTTTTTATTTATCCCGCGATTAGCGGCCGTCCAGAGGTGTCGAGTATTTATAATGATAAAATTTTATACTCGGTTTTTATAGTGGAATAAATAGATAATTAATAAGATAATATATTTTGTAAGATTTATCTTATTGAGGATACTATTGACGGTACTAGTGAATCAGCTTTTTATTAAGCCCTTAATGTAATGCAATCAAGTAATAACGACAGATTTGACAAATATGTCACTCATGTCCCCTTGAATTACCCGAAGTTTAGTCTTGGTATCAAGTCAAAATAAAGGTGTTCGCCGAATTAGCCATCACTTAGCAGACGTTCTGAAAACACAAACTAACAATCGACGAGTTGTTTTAAACTAAACATTTTAGTTATTTACAACGCATTTGTTTCCCACATGACGTCGATTAACCATTACTTACGAGCAAAATACCCGAGAGGCTGATCGGCGGAATGCTAAAATACATCTGGCAACAAACCTATTTTCTGATTCACAAAAAGTGAATTCATTCATTCAATTACTTACTCATGCAACTCAACTTACGTATTCAGAACTAATTTATTATAATGTGTCTGCGCCACAGACTAGAAATATCGCAGCAAAGTTTAACGATTCTTGAGTACGTATATAGTTATTCGCTAAATATTTACGTAGTTTTAAATATAGTTTAAAATTGTTATTCTTTTCTGCGGCCTGGGTTACTAACTATGCATGTTTGATAATATAGATTGTAACATGAGAGTTTATGTTACAATTACAATCCCACGCTTAGTAAATTAACAAAAACGTTACCTAAAACAAAAATGAGACGAATTATGAGAGACGGATATTTACTAAGTATGTATACTTTTCCTAGTCAGTATTTCTTTTAATTTTTTCACATGAGTAATTTAAAGGTGTGAATGTAATCCTAAAGACAACTGAACCCTTTTCGCAATCAAAGGGTTGCTTATCATTTATGCAATTTTAAAATAGCTGCTCTGTACATTGCAAAGTGGGGTTAGTCCGACGCACGCGTAATTACCCCCCTTACGGTACTGCTGCAAAAAACGCTAATGCTTTGAAATTGTGAACACAGAGCAAGTTAGTGTTAAGAGCACAAACAAAGAATATGCAGAGTATTGCAAACTGCACTGTCGGCTTTATGAACATAACCGAAATCCGCAAAAACAGTGTTTGTAATGAATTTCTCATTTGAGTAAGTGCTGGTTGGCCTGCTCACTGGACATACCTTGCTAGTTACCGAAAATAGGGTTGAGTGTCAAAACGCTAATTGGATGTAATACTTTACCACGTGAATAAATCCTTATTTTAACGTGACGGTGCACTTACCTGAAACAAGACGAGTAAAATGTTAATATAGAATTGAAATATGCAGAGAAGGCTGAAAATTTTTCCCCGATTGGAGAACTAATGGAAATCATTTGAGCATATCGGTCGGTCCATTTACCGATCCGTTCGGCACAGATACTTTACCACTCCATTAAGATGTTACCAGAAGTACCAAGCCATAAAGACTATTCAATCGAAATGTATTTCAAGTTCCGTGTAATCGAAAGCGTCCCTTCTTAACTCTTTTACAGACGTAAGTATTTTATGTCACAAACCTTGTAATCCCACGAAGGGGTAACCCTACGCTCCATCCGTAGGGACAAAAGCGAATTTCACTCGTAACCCTATGTCTGTATCCGAACGTATTTACCCATACCACGTACTCCAGCCGCGAGTGAATCCGAAATGAGGCAAATAAGCAATTATGCGCTCATATTCAGGTTCGATTACGCGATGTGGGAAATTTTAGATGCACCGCTGGACACATGAGTTCGGTGGCCGCGCAATCTCTATGACTGACAGTACTGTTCGCGGATGCCGATTTAATTAATGATTCTGGGTTCAGAGCAAATGGTGCGCCGCTGTTGAATATACATGAAGGTGTTCCATATTTAAAATATTTATCGAACTGGGACGTATTTCCCATTACATTTTAAGTCGCTATCATAAGCAAAAACTTGAGAAGTGCATGAACCGTTTCCTATAGTGTCTGTCGTTTGGATGTCTGCGCGTGTAGCCCACCCCACCCTACTACCCCTCCGGTCAGCACGGGTAAATTTCCATTATATAGCTTACTACTCCTATTTAGAGCGTGAAGTCCGTAAGGCGCCTGCAATTTTATCAACAACATACATGAGGGGTCGCATTTACATAATAAGCCTCCGCCCGCATACGAACCATTCCCAATGTATTCAGATTTTCGTTATTATTTTACCTCATTCAATCCGCTCGCAAATTATGTGGAGAGGGTTGAATCAAACACATTGATAACAACAAGGTAAATTTAATATTCAGCGCTGCGTTCGCGGTTTAACTGATATGATAGATAATCTTGTTTGGACGATTTAGTTGCATTGATGTCACGTCACGATTGCTATTAAATAACAACCGCGGTCGAATAGCTCGGCTCTCGTTAACGAATAAAATGTCATTTGCGAGCGATAACGTTGTATAATGGTCATAAATATTTTATAGTACTAATTAAAATAACCGCTCACAGTTTCTATGCAAAACAATCAAGTACCTTGCGCCGATCGCAAAATATTATAGGTAACTATAACAATTTACAGATAATAACAATTTACAGATAATTTTATCAATTGATTTTTCATGAAGAATTTAAAATATAATAACTCGGTATAATGCGGTACCTGTGATGTTAATTATTAGTTTTCCCAAAACGTGCAAATTGTAAGGTAGTTAGGAGCAGCGGCAGAGTAAGGTAACTACGAGTATTAAGTTATTAATAAACCAAGTAGAACGTCGGAACCGTTACATAGAATTAGGTACTTGGTTCTCCTTCGGCCAGTAATTTACCCGATAAAGGTTCTGATGAGAACATAAAATAAAACCGAATGGTCAGTTCGCAGTCAACGACACAGCGTTGGTCGGGCGCCAACTGTCGCGCGAATTCGCGTAATATCGCACCGACGCGCGACGCCGACGTTAATCGAACTCACCGACCAATTTATAATTACGCTTCAGTTAACAATTGACATTTGCCAACAAAAAAGCCGCTTCGATTTGACATTAAGAAGCTCTTAAAATAATACTCTCAGATCTTATTATAAAATATAATCATTTTCTCAATAAATTTTAAAACAGAACATGCGATGTTATTTATGTTGTCTCCCGTACGCTAAACCAGCATCAATTAAACAATGGCAGCTACTTTGATCTTATAAATATTTTAGTTAAAATTGAGAATAATTATGTTACATTTTCTTTACTAAGCCAGATAATATTTTGGGGACTGTCTGGTACTTAAACTGTCTCGCTCAGTCGCAATTAGACTTCATTTGTGGCAGGAAATATCTTTCTAAATATTTTGTTTTGTTTTACTCCAATTCTAAAGGGACATAGAACCTTTTCATTTTCGGCGCGGTTAATTCGTCCATGGATTCTCTGTCCAACGTAATCTCTTCGCGATTATCTAAAACTAGTACTAATCAAAATCCGCACTTTCTTTCCCTTGCTTTATAGTCACAGCTATGGGATTTTTGACATTTACCACAGCAGGGACATAAAAACTGCCATTAAATAACAAAATAATAGGTAAAAAACCTGATAATATGCAACTGGAAAACTTAAGCAACATAATTGTAAGACAAACTTCGCATAAAATCGTCGTAGTACCGCGATTACATCCCAATAATGACTCAACTAGACCTCACTTCGCAATATAAGGCAACAAACGCACTGACAGACACGCGTTACGAATGTTAATGTTACTTCGCCCGCACTTCGTACTCCCTCGTCGCCATAAATCATAGCACCTTTTGCGGCTTGCGTCCCTGTCCACACATGACTACCGGATTGGAAGAGTCACCTTAAATGTCACCAAACTCGCTAATCCGAGACGGTATCATATTACTTATGTTATATTTGGAATAACAATTATATGCAACGTATCGCCCTATTCGGAAATCGATTTATTATCTCTGGCTAATTTGTTAAATATTCAAATGGGCATTTAAGTTATTAAAAGTAAACTGTTCTTAATTAATAATCGTTTTAAAATTGAATACGTTTCTCATTAACATGATAATTCCGGTTTATTTAAAGTCAACGTGCATGAAAATGCGATTTCCTCAAATTGATTCAGGACAACTTTTTGAAGACGTGCAAGGAATAAAACAATTTCCTCATTGAGATGGCTGCTACAAATAATGTTTGCTTTGCACTGTTTGAAAGGATATTACGATTTTTTCAATTTCGGGTGAAAAATGAAAATAGCAAATGAAACATCAATGTTACAATAGGTAGGTTGATTTTCGGCTGACTTGTCTCTAATGAAAAAGGTGTATCTTATTTTAGAACATTATTATTCTACTTGTGCGTACAATAAATCAAAAGGCACTGTCAGTTTTCTAATCTAAGATTTATCTTCAAAGTAAAATGTAGCACTGCATAAATTACCTGCAAATTATCTTTAAATTTTAGTTACGCAATAAATTCCCACATTTTTTTTATTTGATACTTTTAAGAAAATACACTAGCAACATAATACAATTCTAGACTACGAGAATATTTAACCATCTGAATTTTGTACGAATAGCGGAGCCTCAAATTGGTCATACACATAGATACTATAAATTGTACGATGCTTTTACTTCCCGTTTGCCTAGATCTACTGGTAAACTATACCATAGGTAATATAGGTATACCAGTCGGTACAGGTAGACGCTACGTGACGCGCGCCTTGTGCGGAGGATTCCATGTCCCCTTCGCGCGCCTTTACTATAGATTAGAATTATTAATACCCGTACTATAGATCTATAGACCGCGCACACTCCCATGCCAATTCGTTTCGGATTACGTAGATTGAAATGAAAAATAAAATCGTTTATATTTGGATTTTTGTATGATTTATGGAAATTGTCGTCTCCGAATTTGTCGTCTGTCGAATTATTTTACAAATTCCTTGAAAAATAGTCGTTAGCTAAAACAAGGTTAGTTTGCTGAAAGTAATTTAGATAAGGAATAAATTGGTAAAATTTATCGCAACCAATAAAAGAGTAAAAAGTAAATTAGCTCAAATAGATACTATCAACGTCTCAATAACTTTGGTTTTATGGTGACATTTATGCTGAGTGCGATTTGAAACCTATGCTCTAATACTTTTTGCTCTAAATAGTCATAACCTAATCCAGCTTCTACATGAAGTTCTAAAAATAATATCTGTAATTTTCTTTTCAGCGTCACTATCTATAAGGATGTACTTAGTTATCGAAGGTAGAAGTAACTCGGAACTCATATTCATACACATTGGAACAAAGGTATCATAATAAAACCATCCAAGCGAAATAATGCAATTTGATTGAAACAATTTACTTTTAAATCCACATGGTTTATTTCTTCAGTTCTAAAGTATTATTGCTTTTCGTATATAATGGAGGCACTATATAACGAGTTATGTTATATAGTGCAGTGTAATCTAAACAATAAATAATGACAATACTAAGGGTGACCTCATTCCGATCATCGCGAGTAGATCGAATGTGACGCATCGTGCATTTTAATTGTTGCGCTTGGTTGCGTCAATTATATTACGAGTGGACCAGAATTAAGGTGTGCTTACACTGGAAGGAACTAGAATATATATATATAAAGATCGCCTGATACTTTAAAAAAATACAAATTGCAATATTGTAGTTAATAAATTTCTAATATACAATATCCTCTTTCCGGCAGTTCATTTCCGATGGTCAAGAAACGTTGAATCAAACTTGATATTTAAGTCAACTAAGAATTTATAAATAAAGTCAAGACTAACTTGTATTAGGTATTGTTTAAAAATATATAAAATAGAAACGATGAAAACTATCCTAAATTGTGTCTTCATTAGAGACAAGATACTATTCAGATAGTACTAAGTTTTTTCTCCATCAATGTCGCCTCGGCCTAAGCATAGCTATTTGTCATGCATTAATTGAATATAGTCTTGCACATTTAATAGGCGATGTAATAAATCTGTTGTAATAATTATTGATACGCATGCCGATAGCGAGTGTGCGTCGAAACCGAAGGATAGTGTGTGTTACGTTGGTCCCGCTCGCGGTCCCACGTAGAAACCTTGCATAAATTGCAAACACAATAAATTAATATCAAGGCTGTAAATAATATCCAGTATTATTACAAACAATTAAATTAATTATTACAAGCTTTAAATATATCTGCATGTATCGCAATAATCAAACGATGTAATGAAAAGTAGATTTTGTATTGCTTACCGATAAACTATTCACATCGCACATAAATAATGTCTTCAGATTCTGATTACACAATCTTTTGCTGGAAATATTTTGTGTGCCTACCTATTGTAATTTTCATAGTAGTTTACGGGTCTGACTGAGATTTCATCTCCTTTAACCTAGACAAATTTAATATTCCCTTTGGGTTTTTATCAGTTGTTTTGAAAACACTTTATTCAGCAAATATTCTACATATTTGCTGAAATAAAGTGATTGATATTTCACAGGCTGCCGAAGTGCCCATCCTTGAAAAAACTTACAATGCTCTATGTATCTGCCGATCTAATCCTCTAACAATCATCTGGCAAGTTCTTTCACTTAGGTACACACTTAATTATACAGGAGAATACGATGTTCCTTATTGCTGTACCTATACATATGTTTTGGCCTTGCCTTCGTAATACATGACTAAGGCTCGCCCACCTGTATTTGGGGGAGGCGATCGAATGCCGCACATCGAATAGTGTGTTGAGTTCCGTACCGGTTATTATTGGTGCGGGACAATATGCATGACCCAGTGGCGTTCGGTTTAATATTCAAGAGTCGCGCGGACGCGGCGCACGCTTCGCTGTAATAAAAGCACGCTCCGACGCTTAACGAGCCCGACCGATGAGCTCCTTCGTATTTCAAACAAGGAGACCCCGCACGTGACCGCAACGAGGCAAGAACTTAATTTGTGCACTAACAAGAAGATTGTGAATTATTGGCTGTGTTAATGCGCCCTGTTTGAACACGAACCCCCCAATGTCGACGTCGTGATACCGCTCTTCGTCACAGAAACTTGCCCCACAGTTTCCTCCGAGACATCCTTATAAATGAACTTCCCTTGATTACTCCGAGCCGTACCAACAAATTTAATTTAGTCAGCTAAAATTATTGAAATGATAAGAAAATGTTTAAGACTAGAAACTCCCAAACTCCATGCCTGCTGAAAACGCGTTACGTAAAAACTTTTTAAATAGATGCCTAATTATGTAATCAGATTCTTTTTTGCAAATTATTTTGAGCAAAGAATATCCTGGTTTAAAAATTCGCGTTTCACTTTGTCCTCACAATGGAGGACGAAGTTTGAAGAATTTAAACGTGACCAAATTTCTGAACAATTTCTTTTTGAGATTATGCATAAAATGTATCTTTGAAATGATTGCATTTTCCGAAATAACTATTTTGAAGACCAACTAAATACGGGACATTACTAAGTGAAGAGTTAAATATATGCTCGGTTAGCAGTTTCGAACTCAAACTTCCCGGGGTTCAAAGAAAGTTATCAGCAATCGAGGGCCCATTGATTGCGCACAAAGAGCCTTTCGTCTTGCGACATTCGAGTTCGATTTTCCGCTCACAATGCGGGCGTCGATTTTCGTCTTGCATTCTGGATTATACTTCCACGGTCTATTCGGTTTGCGTCCATATTGTTCAGACCAGTTTGTGTAGCTTTGTAGTAACGTCTATGAGGGCAACAATTGCATTTTTTTCCTAGTAGATGACATCGTTTATCAGGCTCTGTATTACAATAACTGTGAATTAATACATTGCTTGAATTCATAAAGCTTTAGGGTGCGTCCATTTTGGCACGTAGCCATGTTGGTTGCACAATACACGATAAATACCTACTACAGCGACTACTCTTAATTACTTCACTCACATTAAGTAGCATGTAGTAGTAGGGCGATGAGACTTGTTAAAAATAAATATGTACCTTTACACCTTTGCAGTGGGATTAAACTAAAACAACCTGCCCGTATAATGCTGAATGGCTTAAAAATAAATTGCTCGTGGATTAAGTACTGTTCTGTAATTTGAGAATTGAGCGTTAAATGAAAATTCCTCAAAATCGTGTAAACGAAAATTCGCTAGACCGATATAAAGCCGGACGCATGGAACTGCACGGGTAATTAACTCTCACGTTTTAAATTTCCTTTTAGGGCTTTAAAACATCAAACGAGAACTTTTTGTCCTCTTTAGTCGACGGACGATCGGCGGTAATCCGAGGTGTAAAGGGGCGCTGCTCAGCGCATTGGAAAACAGTTATTCAATGTGCAACGTCTCTGTTTGCGTGGTCAGTCCAGTGTACTCAGCTGGAGCTGACCTTACTCGATGTACTTTGAATTATATATGCCGAGATGCCGTAAAATATAGTCGTCTTCAAATGTCATTAGTGAGTTATAGCGGCAATCAGAGCTCCCTCATGTTTTATATTGGATTTATGTAGCTAAACTACTTTTAGACTTCCTAAACATAATTTTTTCTGACACCGCTTCTTCTTAATTTTGCAATGAACATAAAAATAAATTCAAATTCAAATCTTTATTGCGTTCATATGTACATAGGTTGTTATAAAAGTTTAATTAATGGATCATGACCAAAATTGAGTTTAAAGTTTAAAATTCCTGCTCAAGGATTTCAGTCCCAAAAGTATGACTTTTTTTTAAATTGAATAGTTAGGTTTCATATTATTTATAAAAACTGCCACGTATCTTGAAGATAAAAATACATTAAAAATCTAGAGCTTTCCTGTAAATTGCATTCAAAGTGACAAAGGAGTAACTTTTTTATGAAAACTAGAATAAACTCAATTTTGGTTGTTTCGTCAGTCCTAGGTGTACCATATTTTTACGGGACGTAGTCGACATCATAGGGATCCCTTGCCATAAAGAAAATCATTTATATATACAACAGTAAGAGAAAAAACACAGAAAACCAATGTCAGGTAGAATTTTTTTCCGAATTAGACTTATTTTCTTTGTCAGCTAACAAGATCCGCATTGATCTACTTAAAATGATCAACAATTAAATAGACAATACTTAACATTAAACTCCAACAACCATTTTTAGTATTATAATAAGAACAATTTTTTTTATTATTTGTTTGATTAGTTAATTAGTAATGTTGTACTCGTGCTCTTCCAAATTTGAACATGTAATATGTGGATAACGTAGTTAGTTACGCACTGATATACCTTAATTGTAAGCCATTTTTAATCCTATATAGTGTGTAATTGTTGGTTTTCCTTAATAAATAAAATAAAATAAAAATAAAATAAAATAATTAAAAAAATATTGTTTCTTCTAAACAACTGAAAATCGCGGAACATACATGGGGGTGTTTCGGATGCCCCTTGATTAGAGGAATCTAAATTTTGTGTTTGGACGTCACTTCTCCGGCCAGCCTGTATAAATAATTATGTAATTATATAAAACATCAAGAAAATCATTGAAATAAATTCGTATTCGCGTAAGTGTCAGAAATCAGTATCAAGAAAATCTTCTTTTATAGCTACATAAAATTTAGTATGTTTATGCGAACTTTCTTATCGATGATCTTGAAATGAAATCCTAATAGTCTGGAAGAACTTTGACACGTCTCAGAAGTTACACAAACAGGTACAATCAACGAAACTTTCGCAAAGCGTTACCTAAAAATTGTTTTAAAGCCGTAGCACGCCGCCGTCAAAAAGCCAAAATCGACTAACAAATTCAATTAAAAGTTTTCTGCGAGTAACTCAAACCGACGAACATTAGATAAAGCTCGATTAATTATTACTCTGTTAATGGACAAAGGAACCTCTTTGCAACGCCCGGCAAACAAGATTCCAACTGAACTAGACAAAAGCTTGAACGTAAACACCAATCGCTCATTGAAGCGACCCGTGAACGCGAAGCACGGAAAACTATCCCTCCTTTTTCCCCGTTTAGTTAGAATATATCTATCTTTATCGTTCTGTAAGGGGAAATGCGGGAGCAGCTATTTGTTTTTACAGTCGAGCGCCGACGAACAAATTAGGTGGACAAACTGTTGAAACGGTCGAGGTGTCTATATTCCACTCTGCGGAAATTCTTCTCTTAAAATCGTTCTAGAGAGAATGTCTCCGCGATTGAACTCGAGCGAGGTAATAATTTTCTCTTCAGTTCCCATGGAGATGTTCCCTCGATCTGCGTATTATTGGCAGATACTTAAAGGATTTTCAAGAACGAAAGCAATATCGTCTATACGAATTTTCTTTCTTTGCGACTTTATCTATGTATATTAGGTACTTGTTTATAACCAGTTAACAAGTTATTGGATATTGTCAATATGTGCTATTATTGTTTGCATCGGATATTAGAAAATACAATAGAACTTAAAGCCGTAAACGATACGTTGTGAAAAAATCTACGTAATTATAAGCAAAAATATATCTATGTCAGTTAAGATAACACAGAAAATAAAATCGATTGTTAGACTTATAACAATCTGCCTATTTGTAGAGATCTATAGCAATTTACTTCTGCCTGAATTTAAGTAAGTTTAAGTAATTTAGGTTTTCGGAAAACACAAAGGGGATAAGAAGTCCGATGTTTGAGGGTAGTTGAGACTAATTCAGTGCACGTTTCGGGGAAAAGACAAAGCGTAAAATAAAGCATCAATGTAGTATTGAAACTGTGTAATAATCGACCTCTATGTAAATTTGTGTAATACACTTCCGAAGAAATTGGAGCCATTAGGGATTCAGATTACTAAAACATTGGTCTGCGATCGGAGCAACGTTTCTAAACCACTCACGAACGGATTGGTAGAGTGGAGTTCATGTATAACGTAATATTGAGAGTAGAAATGATTTATAAATTCTCTTGATTTAAAATGGTATCCTTACCAATACCTATCTATATATACTGATCTAACTATATTTTAAATAATCATAACAAAAAGCGACGATTTTTATAAAAAAATATTGGAAAAAGAAACCTACTCAAAGTTATAAATTGGTCTGTCCAATTGACAGCCCGAGATCGAAATTACCCAATTATTTAAAAGAGTCCCAATCTCTTTGACCACTGTGGAAGAAAGATACAACGAGAGAGAGAAAAAACAGGCTTTTGTTTTGTTCGAGGGAGGCTGACGCAAAATATAAATAGTCTTCTACAATAATGTTTACGAGTGTCCTTTCATTAGATTTGTTGTAATAAAGTTGCCAGTTCTTCAGACAATGCTTATGTAGTGTAGGCTAGAGATTGAAGTTCATAACCGAAATTACATTTTTTCCAAGATTGTATAAGGAAGAAAAAAGTAAACGACCTTTTAACATTTGTCTCTTGTAATATTAAAAGCTAATATTGTAGGTTAATAAGTGTGAATTAATACAACAAATGAGACCAAACCCATATTTAAATATTTGCGTACATTAGCATTTGTAAATATTTTGGGCGATTCAATTCAAACCACGTTACTTGTGCGTACAAATTTGTCGCGTCGCGTAACTTTCACGGACAAAATGTGAACGAACTGTTGAACAAAAAGCAGTTACAGGTTTCAGGAAGCCGTAGCGTTGTCTGCGAGGGCCGGCACCCGACTACCTACGTATCAACCGACTTGTCACCCGATCCGCTCCGGATACGTGGAAAGCGATCAATGCATTTATCATGCTTACAAAACACGAGTCAATAAATGATTTTGTCACTAACACAGATTCTATTAGGCGCTGTCTATTGCGTGTGATGGCATCGTGACGTTGTCTTTACAATGTATTGGTTTGTGTTTAGTTTTATTGATCATTCTAGGTATAGGTCTACTGGGTGGACTATTAAGTTCTTCATCAGATAAACCTTACCAACAAAAAATAACAATGAATGCAAAGCTTTATTAAGCCAAATCATCCGTGAGCATTAAATACTTAAACTACCCGGTCAAAAGCCTTGCTCCGCTTAAGCTAACGTTAAAAGTCTTTCGATATCTACCTATCTGTGCTACAGGTTTTACTTACATCAGACACCAGATTCTATATTCAATGATATTTTATAACTATATCGCGATTTGACTATGAGAGAATAAATAAACATAATATCCTATATGTTTATTACGCGCAATTGTTATACAGAAATAGACGGTGGTGTCGGGCGGCAGACCCGACGGCGCGCCGCCTCGGCTCGCCGTCTGCCGCCACCAGACAAACGCACTCCTGTGCTCCCGGCTACCCCCGAGATTACACACGGAACGACGTCAAACTCTATTGCGATTGTATGGCAAACAACTGAACATAGCAAGCAAAAGAAAAATCTGACATTTTCCAATTTTAAAAATGATGTTTGGTATGACTTCATATCATTTAAAGACAGATTATACTACGTGCATCGTTTTTCTATGAAACTTAAACATCTGGATATTCGCATTTATTGGGACTGTATATATAAAATAAAGAAAATCCTTCTTGGAAAATGACAAGCACTGCTTATAAATATAATTATATGAACATGAGAGAACGACACACATGTTGCTCCGCACTTGTAAGTATATAGTAACGTGGTACAAGCGATAGTGAACCGCATGAATGAATGCATCCACGCTATGTGAGCAAAGGACCCTGTTTATAAACCAGCCCCACGCTCCGCCGACCGGACTCACATCAAAGCGAAGTAGGAAATCAACACTAACTTGCCAAACAATGGAAACTGGACGCAGACAACAGTATTTATTTGGCGGATTCATTATGAAAAGGATTTACACGAAAAGTGCTGAACAAAGTTTGGACATAAAACTACATTGGCCCGTTGTTTTTGGTCGTCGCAAACCGTTTTATAACATTATAGGGGGGAATTATTGCAAAATTAAGTTTCATAATATTTGATTTTCATTGTAAATGGGCTACTGCATGGTGTGAAAAACAGTGTAAAATAAAGACCCAATCAAAATACATTTTTGCATTATAACTAGTCTTCCATCACGAGAGTCATAGTCGGGAGCATTAAGTACACCAGTTCCATTTTGTATTCGATGATACGTCTCATCGATTGATCCGTATAACTACTCCTGGTTTAATGCAGCGAAACTAAAGGACAAGATAATGTAACAATAAAACAAGCTATTTATAAAGCTGTCCGTTCAGGAAAGCGGCTGAAAGCGGTGAAGCGACATCTACTCTATTTGTCTCGGCTAACACAACCGCTGGCCACTTCTCCCGGCGTCGTGTCGCCTCCTCCTAGTTTGCGTTAAGGATTTTATCGCTTTTTCTCTAGGGTTGTGCTTGTTACTTTGTTTTTTGTAGGAGTTATGGGTTAGAAACATCCGAGCTTAACTTTAATGAGATTGGAGCAAAGCATTTTATCTGTACCAATAAATAAAATTAAAGTATATGTGTGTAATTTAAAAATAAATACCATCATTTAAGTGAAAACTGATACTTATATCATATCAGAATCATAAATTATCGTAATTGTCTGTCCGTCAGAAACTCTCCAAATTGGTACAATGAATTCCAATGGATTTTTGGCATTAAAACAAGAATTCTTTTTAAACATTTCATGTTCCTTTTCGATTTCTTACTGGTTTTAAAACATATGAATGTAAATATTTGCGAGATTGAAAATATCTAGATAAACACAGGTCACACCGCTATGGTTAATCTAAGATAAAGGTCATCGATTTGCTTCATACGCAGAATTGTTTCAATAAACTTTGTTTCATAAACGAGATTCAATTATTGCAAGGACGTTTAATTTATTTGCAAACCTAATTCGGCGTTTGCAGAAAACAACTCACGATTCCGTCCGGAAGTGACATGGCGCCGCATGGCCTGTAGAGTCGCTTTTATAATATCGATATAAATTTCCAAATACGATCTTTAACTTCCAACAAATAAAGACTAAAATATAATGATAGGTGAGGGCAATATCATCTTTCGATTCGGAACCGCCTTTGTCGCGAGGAAAATTTCCTTTTATTGTGTTAGCGAATGCTTATTGTATATCCGAACGTTTTCCCCATTGTAACAGCTACGGAGCCGCACCTCTTCGGTATTACTTTACAATTGTAAGATGACAAATAGCTAAAGCGAAACGATACATTAAGTCCTCTTCGAAAGGGGAATTTGGCACGTTCTAGTCCCTATTGTTAATTTACGAGATCCGTAGAATGAAAGGTAGAAAGGGTCCGGATTACGGGTTCAACTGTCGCAGATATCGGTTATAAGTTATTTATAACCAGCAATTCATTACATGGTTTTAAAATTGTATAAAATAATTGGAAAGCAGTGACAGCTTACCTCTTCCTCAGTAGTGGCGGTGTTGACGGAGTCCATGCTTTGACAGAGCGCGAGCTCCATGTTCTTGTGCTGTGGCGAAGCGGGCCGGGGCGAAGGCTGCTGCGGCGGCACCAGCGCGCCTTGTGTCGCTCCTGCCGCCTGCTGCGCGCCTGCGCCACCCGTTGCTGCAGGGCTCTGCGCCGCCTGGAGACTTTGAGCCGCCTGGAGGCTCTGCGCCGCCTGTAAGCTCTGTTGAGCTTGTAGCGTCTGTTGCGCCTGCAGGTTCTGCAGCGACTGGTGGGCCAGGTTCAACTGGTGCTGCTGCACGATACTCTGCTGCACTATGCTCTGCTGCACTTTGATATGCTGGTGCACCGCGAGCTGGTGGATCGGGTGGAGAGACGCGGGGGGTGCGGGGTATGGGGGGGAGAGCCGCTGGCGCTTCACTTGCGCACTCTGCAGCGCTTCGTGCAGCCTCTTCACCGGAAGGGGGCTCTGGCCGAGGTTATCCACGGCTGTGGCTGGGCGGGCCGGCCGAGTCACGTGACTCTGGCGAGCACCGACTATTGCAGCGACAGGTTAAGGACCGCGCGCGACGCGTCGCGGGTTCGATGTCGACGTATCGACAACGGCGCAACTCTACGCTCGTTGTGGTACGCGATAGTAATTGACTTATCAATTTAGATAGTTAAATAACAGCTTTTCGCGAATGTTTTTATAAAAGCGCCGTAGCACTTGTTTTCATTCGTTTCAGTTGATCCTCTGCTTGTAAACCACTCCTGAAAAAAAAAAGAAACAAAGATATAGTATATGTTTCCGCCGAATAAGAAAAAAAAACATCCAGTAGATGTTCAGTTATTGAAAAAGGCAGTGATGCAACGAATGTGAAATATGTGCATTTTCAGTCTGGTCAGTCTAACTCATATTTTACGAATTGTAAGCTCCGAATTTACTTAAATGAGTGACTTAGTTTAGCGCCTAATTTTATATAGTACTACCGGGTTGAGCATCTTATTATCTTATAACAGTTAATGAAAACTCGGCCCTGCCCTAAAATAATTAACGAAGTCATAGTCAAAGAGCTCATTTCAATAAAATGAACACATACTAAACATCGTAAATAGTCGTAAAGGTACCTACGTAAAGTAATTGGTTACGGCTTTGTTCGACCATTTCTATAACAATAACGCTAATGAATGACTTTATAGACGTCTTACTAGGTACTTCAAACAAAATACAAAACGTTATACATTAACAATATGTCTGTTCGCTTATGGAAGATCACGAGAATAACTGAAATTTTAGGACCAAGTCCACCGTAGCGTAGTCTTGGCGTAGCCGCGACGTAGCGTCGACGTAGACTCAACATAGCCGCGACGTAGCCTCGACGTAGTCTCAGCGTAGCCGCGACGTAGCCTCGACGTAGTCTCAGCGTAGCCGCGACATAGCCTCAACGTAGTCTCAGCGCAGCCGCGACGTAACCTCGACGTAGCCTTGGTGTAGCCTCGGCGTAGCCGGGTAGCATAAACGTGACGCCTACGCTAGATCAATTATGCGTCTATGGAAGTATACATTAAAATTCAACTAGTTATGTTGAATTATTAAATACAAAGACAAACTATTACCCTATTGATTACTTAAAGGTTCAGTATGTTGAGTTTTCATCACTTATATCCGTAGACATTACATGAATTTGTTGTTTAACACTTATGTTTTTACTGTTATTAGGTATATGCATAAAACCATTATCATACATATTATTAAGAAAGACATATATTCCAGATAATGCGCTGGCTTTCTCAAAAAGTTTTAACAGTATGTATGTTACTAATAACTTTACTATTATTATCTCTCCATCGAACGACTATAATATAACATATTATTGCGATTTCGTTAATATTATTTTATACCTAATACTTAACGGTATATGACATAATGTTCAATGCTACAAATACGTATTTCTTAAGTCATAAAGTGCCGATTGCGGTTGTGTGGGTCGTATTCAACTATTTAAACGGTTAGTCATCGCAATAAACATCTAGAAGCGTCTAAATTACAGACTAGACTGATGATACTATCGGTATAATAATTTACTTAGATAGCGTACAATGCTAAAGCGCACATGTACATTTGAGTCTGTGATGTAGACCTACTTTTCAACTTTATTATATTACAACAAATAAATTATAATTTAAAGAAATACTGTTTCAGCCTCCTCCCAAGTAGCAATAACTCCCTTGACCGCCTCGTTTTATTTTTGGTGAAAAGAATAAGCAGAGGAAAGGTCAAACTAGAAAATTTTGCTATTAACATACTTAAACAATAAACATCAATTAACAGTATTAACTGTTTATATAAAATGAAATATAATCTAAGCGAATTTAAATGTCAAAAATGATATTTATTTTGGCTGCGCATCCGTTCTCACGATAACAAAACGTAAATAGACAAAATCAAAGCATTACTCGTAGTTGTCCTTATACAGTGTTGTTAAAACCGGACACAGGCTTAATATGTAACAATCACGTGTACCACCATTACGTTGGCCAAGGCTGCTTTTTGCTCCGGCTCCGTGACTAAGCGCTGGTATCTACGTAAAAAACTACGTACTTCTCAAAAGCGATCATAAGTACGTCTTAGCTCCTAAATTACAAAGTAGTACCAACGCACAAAGTAAGCCCATTCGAGACCGTGATTTTTTAACGTCTCCGCTCTACCACAGATAATATAATAACAGCTAGTTCCTCTATACATATTGGAAGTTAAGCAATAAGTACCAAGTTACTATAGTTTCTATAGAACATGAGTTACATTGTTTTTGCACGATTTTTAACTATTCTGACCTTACTGCGGCCGCAAAATTACTTAATTGTTCAACTAAACGTGTGAACTTATTACCTTATTTTGTAAACTAATTAACTGTTAGACGAAGTAAATTGTCTGAGAACAACCTCAACATTAAAAAAGGATATATCAAACGTTTTTGACAAACCTACAACCTGCTTGACGATAGTTTATTTACTACCTACCAGTAGATTTTTTTTTGTGTAAAACAAAATGCTCGATTTTCGAGAATTCTCAAACAATTACACTTTATTAAGCTGAAGGTGAAGCGATGAGAGAAGTAAATACTAAATAACCAACGTAATCAAGAAAATGCACGAAACCGCTCGTGACTCGTCCATTGCCAGTCAATGAATATTTTTTTAACATTGTACAAATAATTCCATTTAGAGAAACAGGAAATTTCAAATTGAATAGGTTTCTTGTTAGTCTTTTAATACAATTTAAGTAATTTATTATAATAACTTAAGCTAATAATAAGATTGAAATAATAATCTTAGCCCTAAGCTAATATTATCTAATTGAATGGATACTCAAACAAAAGTCGAACAAATATTATTTCATTTACTTGAAGATCAATTTATTGCTAAAGTTCTAAGATTCATGTTTGAATCTTCAATAATAGTAAAACCAACGGAGCTACAACTTTCATTGATTCGACAGCAGTTGTTTTGTATTCTCATTCTCCAACATTTTTCGACGGAGAATCAGCAATACTGTCGTCAAACTTTTTAAATATATTTGAAACTTTCACATATTGAATTTTGCCAAAACATCTGACCAACACGTAACACGACGTAGATACTAGATGTGGATAACACCCGGATTATTATGGTATCTAGCTGCAAGATATTTTTAATAAAAGTTGGAATTAGAAGGCTACTCAAAATTGTGGATGAAATGAGATTCTAGAAGACTAACGAAATGATCTTAATTGAAGACTTGAATACAATTAGTACCGCCTGTCAGAATATTGTATCAAAAATGAAAATCTTAAAATTGGACCTGCACTTTATGTGGGGTAGGGAAAGTTTACTTATATGTATTATCCGCCACTGTCGTTTAAACGTGCTCTCCGTGGCACGGTAGTATCTCAACATGTCAGAAGATAATCATCCAGCTTCATTTTCAAATTATTCAACTCAAAAGTAGTAGGTAGGTACTTTAAATCATAAATAATACCAAAATCCGAACTGTCACATAAAACGGAAATACTGGTCGGTGTCCACTTTGCGAACAAACTTTAATACTCGAAAAATACATACGCGCGGAAAGTACATCTCGCAATATTTCCTACTTCGGTGAATAATTTAATCCGTTCGTGTATTTATGCTGCGGTGGTGTCGGTAAATAAGTCCCGGCCAACTCTTACAGTTTCCATTTGTTATAACTACTAAGTCCCGGCGAGATCCCGGACTTGGGGCGGGACTTTATACCTACGGGATGTGGAAGTTTGGAATAAGTGATAAGTAGATTCAATCGGACCAGTCATAACAATACTTATGTATTGCACGGTCGGATTAGGATTGGATGATGCTACCAAAAGTTTTAATTAGCCAAAGTTTGAACTAAAATAATGAGATCTCTGTACCTCGTGTATTCGTTATAAAACATATTGGTAGGTAGCTAAGGCTCGTTTTCCAGTACAGAAGGGAGAGTTGTTTATGGATCTTCGATCCCTCTGTACAATTTAGGATTGGCCACTGCGTGCTTCTTAGTCCCTTCTCTTCGAAACGGACTGTATTGATGTCATTCAAAAACAATCTGTCTTTAGAAATTCTTAATTTGTTGTAGGAAGCTTAGCAGATTGCACGCAGGTCTGTCGGCGCAAGGGAAATATGAAAAACGCTGCATTTCCGACACGGACAAGAGGAAAATTTTTTGGTAAGCAAATGTGCAACTGTGCAACACTTTATTCACTTGACTTTATCATCGTATTTTAATGTTTAAGGTTCATAGATCCAGGTCTTCATGAGTAAATTTTAATAATTTTCAGAGTTAGAAACCTTTTACAATGTGTCAAACAAAAACGGAATATTTTTTCGGGCATATAAGTTTGCTTGTAATAACAAAAGCAGAACTCATTAGCGGCCTATAAAAATCGGATACGCAGGATAATGTGTACTCAATATTGTATGGTCTACACTACCTCAGTGAAAATACGTATCTGAGCTATAAATTGAATAACACACGTGTATACAATGTCATCAATTTATTAAACGATGTTAAATACGTTGAATAAATTATTCGATCGGACGGTAACGTCATCATTGATAACAGAATAAAATCAATAAGCGCGCACTGCGAAGTGAGTACGCAGTTTAATTCTGTTCATTCGGTGTAGTGATCAAATAAATACGCCATTTAACTTGCCGTGTTCCACAATTCTAATAATACCTTACACGAATCTCTTACTATATTTAGTGACGACGGAAGCCATTGAAATTTCGCGAATAACGTGATTATACTTGTTAACCATACTCTACGCCAATTACTGCTTATTAGATTAGTTAACTAAACTATTGTTATGTACTTAATCTTCGTTAAATAATTACCCTTACGGGCCTATCCCAAAACCTTAAAGTTAAATCCTGCGGTCAAGGCCCAGTATTCATATTGCCTCAACAAACTCCTTTAATTTAATTTGAAAACTATGGGGTGAAGCACAAAGAAATAGTTCGGAGGGTAGACCACGCAAGGCGGTAAACTGTAGTTGTGGTCAAGTTTACAAAAACAACTCATGTATTATGAGACAGTTGGAAGGGAACTTCATTAATTAACTTATACGGAAGTAAAAAATAAAATGTGTTACACTAAGTTTCCCTATTGATGTAGTTGGAGATTGTCATAATTTATTGAACAACAGTGAGATAGGGTGACATTCATGTTATTTCGGTTTTGGGACGAGGTCTCATCCATTCAGGTCTGTAAAAATGTTATAATCTGCATTCATCAAATACATAAAACTTCAAGTGAATTTATTCCGGAAGCATCTATTACAACTTTGAACTGATAATATTTGCAAATGTATATTGAGGCTAACCTAAAATCGTGACAGCTACGTAGTATATCAAAAATTCAAGATTTTAATCACTTACAAGATATTACACACATCAAGTCAAATTATTTGAGGTAAATTACTCGAATGACATAGTTTTAATTAGATTTATAGTTGCTTGAGTTGATACTCAAACATGTAAGTTAAGGTAATCATAAATTGCCACAAATAAGGCAATGATTTTAATTTTCGTTGGAGAATACCAATAGTTTGATGATAATGTGGTTAACATGCATCTTGTTTTACAATCTGGAGGCCTATTTTGTTATGTAATTCTGCGTAGGTATTCGTTCTCATAAATTAACAAATAATGTCAAACTTTTTTTTAATGACGTCCAAATTTACCGAAGGTAGGTGAGAGAGAGAAGGTAGGTAGAGTGATACCTATATTAATTAATTATTCGATATTTTTAGAATATTTGTCAAAAATCACGGCTCAATACTTATTGAGCTTCGATATCATAGCATAGGACTTCCTATAAATCTCAAAATCTCCATTTATTAACAAAAACTATAATCCACTGTACAGATTAAACCGTAAATATATTATAGGTACTAGAAAATGTTTGGTGATGGCTTATATATATTTTTTAAAACACTGAAAATAATAAAATGTAAGTAACAAAAATAACCGGTACGGTTCAACCTAATGGATTCGCAGTACCACCTGTACGGAGAATGCGTTAATCTGTAACATAGCTCTATACAGGTTAAAATGTATATACATGATAAAAGCATATCGATGGACAATTCGGAGCAATTCCACGACTGTGGCTAACAAAACAAGTCCATTCAATTAACAACGTCGGCCTGACGACCAATGGAGCAATTCGCGTAATGAAATTACAACAATACACAAAACCAAACACAGATGCTTATAATTATTTTTTATTCTGCCTAGTAATAATACTACTTAATTATTGTTACAGTAACGTACTAAACGTTTTCTCCCACAATATCTGCGCAAAAAGAATTTCACCAAAAACATTGGTGAAAGAACTTTCTCTACAATGGAGTCTAATTAGTAACATTTACGGCAAAATTAGCGTCTCTTCGTACAAAATTCAGTCTAATTCCAAGAGAAATGAACCTTTGTTACACGCGGGCCCATATTCATAGTGAGTGGAGCGTCCCGCAAATTGAATCTAATTGCCGCAACGAAGTGTTGAATCAGACCGACGGCCCTGGCGGAGCAGTGGCCTAAATTGCGCCTATTTACCCATTTAGGATCAGAAATACTGAACACCCACAGACCACCTGTTTATGGAATGAAATTTTCGCGAGACGGTGACATCAGCTGTCGCGCGACCGTCTTATTAAGCGCCGTCTGCCACTATCGTGTTTGTTCTAGTCTTGACAATTTGAGTCAAGATGCTTTAGAAGGAATAGCTAGAGTTAGCTACTGTTCTACCTACTCTCAATACTTCTAATAATCTGTCAGTTATCTAGCAGATTAGATGTTAAGTATGTTGTTTAGAGTAGAAAGCGAAAAATTAAATCCAACTGCTGAGTACGTGAAGTTCTATGTGTAGCGGGGCCTAAAGTTAACAATTTTAAAAAGCTAACGCTTTATTGTTAAATAAACATGACCAACATCTGTTATTGATATTTACCACGGAGTCGAAATTACAAGATGTATCCGATAAACTCAAAAAAGCGCCTAATAAATTACATTTTCACAATTAAAATATCGCCGTGTATGGTTGTCGTAACTCAACACGGTAGCCCATCAATTCGGCCATTTAAAAGGTTTTTACGCACATTTTTTCCTTCACTTGAGACGTTATTGCCCAGTGCTCGGCAGAAAACACGTCATGGTATATTGAATTAATCACCTAAATAGATTTTATTACCGCAAATATTTACATTTACTGTAAAGTGATGTCTGAAACCAGCGCTCCAGTTTTATTTTTGCGAGCACTGTGGTTGCACCTTATTTCTATTCTTAGATCTTAAGAAAAGTCAAACATATTTTATTCATGTATTTTAACTCCAAAACTTTCATTTTCAAAATTATCATTATTGTTAGGAATTTTATTGACATAAATTTCGATATTGATATGTGACTTGGTGTTTTTATTTTGCACCATATTAGAGACTATATTTGAATTCTATTAGTAAAAACAGTGGTAGGTGGGTACTTCGCTTGCTCTACAACTTAAGCTACAGCTGAACAAATTCAAGTTATTAATTCATCATCAATTGATCCAGAATAAATATAACTCCTCAGAATCCCCGTATTCTACAAAGTATTGCATCGCCCACCTGTAGACATCTATGTTTTCCTAATAAAATCTCATAAATACCTGCCGATGTTATTTGTAACATTTTCACTCGTCATTACACGGCGAGTGCTGCAGACTGATGTGAAAGAGGCCACACCGCGGAAATCGTGACAAGGCAATATTTTTTTATTGCAAATCAATGCTATCGGATCGCTTTCCGGAACACACAAAACAAATTGCTAGTCGGCGAAAATCCTATCAAAGCTATTTTATACCTATGCGCCATGCGATGCGACGTTTTTCATGTCTCTTGCTAAGTACTCAATTGTAACTGCTACCTGACTTTTTTGTTTTAACTGATATAATTTTTGATTCTAGAGGTGTTTGCGATTGCTACTTATCTTTTGCAATCAGCAACATCTAAAACTTCCGAAGTTGTTACTGTAGAAACTCTTATAGAAACTTTGATAATTTGTGCCTAGGTACATTTCATGATGAAAACTTCATTGGTACATTTCATAAGACTCATCTCTTCTTATTTACAGTAAGTGTAAAATAAACTGCTTCACATTAATTGCTGTACTCATAAGTGGGCCTAGTATATATAACTCAATTATTTACATCTGCAACGACAAAAGTGTGACTGAAATACATCAATCTATATTTTGTCCGGCTGTAATTAATTTAACAAGCGGCTATTAGCTGCCCTTATAGAGCACAGTCATGTCACGGAGTGACGCAACCACCATAATAGCAGACCTTGGTACGTCTACTACCATCCGGAGTGGTTCCCGCACATTAATTATACCAACCAAATACTACCACAAATGCAGATTAGGCAGAAATAATACGCAATAATAACTCGTGTTGAAAAAGTGTAAAATATATAAAAACTATAGATTTTTTTACAAAAAAATATTAAGTTGATAATCAAACCTGAGGCACGTTTGAGTGAGTCATGTTATATTAGATAATTAGACCAAGATTCTTTTTTCAACGTTGTAATAAGTTTGTTATCAATAGAATAGAGATGAAAATCAAGCACCCCGATTACCTTATGAATTTTTGACTCATTGACTTGACTCAAGGAATTAATAATTTTGGAGACATAAGAGTAAATGTACTGTTTTAAGTTTTAGTATGTGCATATGTTAATAACACTATAGGCACATAACCTGTACTTGTGGAGGTTTCTGGGGGAGGCTTATTTCAGCAGTGGACCTCTTTGGCTAACAATATGATGAAGATGATAAAGATAATTATGTTAACAATAGGTAGTTATCAACAAAGCAGCACTATTGTTTTTAGAAAGTACCAATAACCCTATAATTTTGTGTGGGCTGGGTTCAAACACCTGTATACAATAACGCCAAGTGCATATTTAAAACTATTTTCGCCTGGTTTAGAAATACAGAGATACAAAACAGAAACAGTTGAACAAAATATTTTATACAAAATGAACTTATATACGATGATCATTGAAATAACACCTCTTATAATAATATCGAGTAGATATAATAAAAACAACATTAAAACAGTGCAGAACGCGCTACAGCGAGAGATATAATTAGGAATTATTGATCATCCAAGAAGCACGATCTCGATTGTAGACAATTAGAGCTGTAATAATACTTCAGAGTGGCAAACGAGAATATAGTGAAATAAAATGGTTCTCAAATAGAAACAATCTTTAAAAATTTAACCAGGTGTGAAATGTGTTTAATACCATAGTACCAATAAGCAATTTGTGGACAAGGAACCAGCTTGTAGTCAACGTTGTAGACATAATGTGATTACGATTACATTACTTGTGAATATTTTTCCATGACGATATGGGAACCAAAGAAAAACAGAATACCTGTGTATATCAACTGTTTATTTCACACGCACGTACAAGAATACAGAAGTAACCAAAGAAAATAGGAACGATTGACCTTTCCTTGTGTAAAATCGCGGGCTATATATTCGGAGCTTCGCGGTCTTGGTTATTCTTTTTTGGAATCACTTAATAAAATATGCAATAAAAACTTCGTCGATTTATTAAAAGTTTTAATAAGCCTATCCGTCAAAGTTGTACCGCCTAATGTAATTTAACTTCAATCCACACTGGAGAATACTTCCATTAACTCAATTAACCTCTCATTTCTTACGGTAGGGAGTCTAATGATCACGCCGCTATTCTAGGGGTCATTTTCATTTATTGGGATCAATTAGTTAAAGCGTCAGCAGTACGTCGCGATGTATCATCATAAATATTTTTTGATATCTTCTATTTATTGTACATAAGAATAGAACAATTTGTCTTGGTGATTGTGAAGAGTCGACTTTTTTTATTGAAGTCTGGTTCGCATTGAGTTCCATCAATATTCTAACCAAAATATTCAAAGTTACAAATTGTCAAGAGTTGAAAAATGCTTTATAATTAATCCAAAGCTAACCATCGATATTATTGAAATCGTGTCGACTCTTGAAGATTCTCTCAACATCTCCGAAAACATTATTCATGGGTGTACTACGTGTCTATTTAATGACGTGGACGAGTATTCGACCGTGGCGATGGAGTTCACTCGTCTTGCATTTGCGTGACCATCAACCGTGAAAAAAGTCATCTATTTACATCAACTTCATTCCACAAACGCCACTGTATTTGAATGCAAATAATTTGTAAAAGTTTTAACAAACTCTACGCTGGCCGCTTACTTGTGTTATGCAAAATCTTTGTAACAAGAGCTATTGTTTACAGCTATTGAAACTGATATTACGAAAGAATGCCATCGGCAGCAGTGTCATCTCAAATACAATCTGGTTATGAATCAATCTGAAGTCTAGACGATATTTTTTCTCATACAGGTTCAACGTAGCGCAGTAAAACTGATAATGGCTACTAGGGGTTCTAACATTTCTGCTTCCTCCATTTGAATTTTTGCGTCACTTATTTTTGTATGTTGAGGAAGAAGTCGATGCGGTAGCATAAATAGGATAATTTGATTCTGATTGGCCAGCAAATAATTACTTTCAAAACTATTATTGTTTGGTTTTTATAATTGGATCTCGTCGTCAGGGGCTAATAGAATTTCATTATAAATAAACTGATAAGTATCTATTGAATAAATCAGTACAGATTGATATCGCTTTCTCTGCATGATGAAATCGTTATGAGTATTCGATACAGTTTTTGCCTTTTATAAAATTCCAATTCCAATACATAATCTATTTAGTTTCCTTTTGGTGGCAACGGAAATGTTTTCTTCATTATATTATTGTACTTATACAATTTTGAATTTTTATTTAGTTATTCCATCAATACCTCACTACTCAGTAAGGTGTACGATAAATAGCTTTTACATATGTATTTCCTCATTGTTTGGATTCAGTACAATGCGTGGTGGTTTCAGAAAGTGCTCCCGCTGTCGATACTTGGCAGTAATTTCTACGTTGCTATTGTTGTGAGCCTCGCTTTGTGACTTTTGTGTATCACATGAATGACATGACTACGCGTGTTTCCCATTTCGAGTCTTATTTCCTCCGAAATAAGTTTTTCCTTTTGGAGTGACTTAAGAAGTACCTTCTTAAGTTCACTATGCGACAACAGAGGAATAATGCTGTGATTTTAGTATTTAATGTCTTACATTGACTACAGAGGATTAAATACATTCTCATAAGACTCTGATAAATTTAGCTTCTCTGTAAGCAATACCAGTAGTAGCTAAAGTTTACAGTTTGTTAGGCTTATCTAAAGCGGCGCAAACAATTAACGGATCATAAATTCATATCGTGACTAATAAGAGTTGCGCGCTTTAACAAAACTTTGATAACATGCGCCACTATGCGTAAATAATATACAGAGAAACTATAACTATTTTCGATAGTAATCTGGCAGCTTTTCCAACAATACCTCCGTGGGAAATATAATAAAAGTGAAATTAACAACGCGCCGACAAGTGCATCAATTAATACGTTGCATCCGACTGCCTTTTTAGAACAAGAGTCTCCGTTACCTAGAAAACAATAGCACATCTCACAAGCACACACACTGCATTCGTCGGAAAACGCACATGCACAATTTTCCGAACGCCGATTACGGACACTGCGTCGGTCGCGTCAGAGCAAAGGGCGGCACGTACAAGCGCTGCCTCTGCGCGCGATAGACTGACGGCTCACGGGCGGACTTGCGAGCGAGCGGGACGCGCGGCGGGCGTGCCAACATTCTGCGCGCGCATAACGCCTCTCTGTCCTACGCCAGTGACTCCAATACGGTTGTCACACTCGCACACGCTCGAGCACACCTTTCGTTCCCGAGACAGGTGTTCCTATCCCTGTGTGCGTCCAGATATGGCTGGTTTCGCGTGTATGCGCGCTTCCTGCGGCGGCGGATCGTTTTTTATGCCCGGCAGAAATTATAAAAAGTAAATGGAGGGAAAATTAAATAAAACGTTTACAATGAAGCGTTTTCCTGTGCTCTTTCAATGATTCAGTGTGCGCTATTTTTCAGGGTGGATATCATCAGTGTACACAGCGAACCTGATTACGGAGCTTTTTACGGATGTTTGAGTGATGTAGGCGGGCGTAATTAGGCACGGGGCGGAAAGGTATATTGATTGTGGTGACGCGGCTTTGTGGAAAAATCGATGTTTTTGTATTAAAGGTAGCACGCGATGTGTCCAGTCCGTGCGTCCGTGGATGAGTAAACCTTCGTATCGATCCAAATGCCGACAACTTTCGACCCTAGTTTATGGCGCGCACTATAACTTGAGCCACACTTACCTATGAACGTTATCGAAAACGCTTTGGCTGAACGACCTCCTCTTCCATAAAATCCTGTACGACTTGAGCTCTAAAGTCAATATATTGAATTTTATGAAATCAGTTCACAAACAAAATTGAAAGAAAGATGATTATTATTAAGTCAAAGGATACCGATGTTTAAATTTTTATCACATTTAGAAACATACTCGCCGCATAACATCAACTTTAGGTTCAAACCAACTCATGCGTCCAACAGTCTAAAATGGGCATTTTCATTCTACTTGGCAATTTTAGTATTCCCTACCTACTGCATAACATACTGAATCATACCTTTGGGGACTATCTATGTACATAATTATATAGGTACCTATAGTAGCTCATCCCCGATTCACACAAGACTGTTAATTTTCCACGCGTAGCGGGACCAATGCATTCAGTAACCCCTATAAAATGTTGGTATTAAATATCCTTACAGGAAACTACTTCGTTATATTTCGTAAATAAAGGTGTTAAGTCCCTATAACAGGTTGAATATTATTTTTTTCGCAATTATTTTGACTTGAATTTTCCACCCTGTATACAGACTAACGGCTCTTTTCACTTTTTTTATGTATGTTTATTAGAGAAATTTTCTCAAATTCACGCTAGAAATAATATACTAAAATTTAAATACTTCACAAAACATTACCCTGTATACAGTCAGCATGACTGTTCTAGGAAAAACAAAAAATTAAATTTACAAACGGTGATATGAAGAAACCTTTACGTTTGGATAGTTTTTTTTTAAGAATACTAAGTAAAAACTTAGTAGGTACATATATCAATTAATAAGCCCCATTCAGTATTCCTAATACAGGTTTTATTTTAAATCGGGTATGTTCGGTATGTTCAGTCGGTTCATCATACCAAAATTATAAATATCATAGCACATAAATTAATACCATACCGTGTGAACCACTGTCGTCACTGTCATTTACCTAAGTAACCCTTTTATCTCTCATTCAGAGATCGTTGACCTTTCCTATATTTCATATACTCTTAGCTTTTAACATACTATCTAAAGTTGACCACACTCCACAGTCAATGAATGGATTAGTTGCTACTTTGATAAATTTTATGTATCAATGGGTATTAACGTGTGGTCACCTTAGGAGATTAATCGAGTTATTAGAGCCCCAACTTAGTATTGGATTGGTCCTACTGAGTTTGAATTTATACACACAGTAGTATACTTCCGAATAGACTTATTTAAGCAAACATATCCAAATAAGGTTTGGTTTAGTCCTACCCTACTGCATTTGAGTTTATGCACACAGAAGTACACCTCCGAATGGATTTGTGTATGCTTACATAGACGGTAAATTTTAAAATTGATTTCATAGTTAGCACAGAATCACAGTGCATTTTTTTTATCATGTTTACCTCTAGAAGTTCAGCGAATTTTGATAAAATCGGTATCAACCGAAGGGGTAACAGATTCTGCAGGTCATTCTTTACTCAAAACCACAGAATCACGTAAGAACCCTTAATACAATTCTTTTTCCCATAGAAAATACTATAGCACCGCAGCAAAGGAAAAGTTACTATAATTTCTCACTCGCAAATAAATAGTCTGCTGTCCTTTACTTAATTAATCCAAATCTTTCTTCAATGCCAATTCGATGTATAAGTTTCCGAACAATGGCATCGGTTTGTCAAACATTACACAATAGAATATAAGTAGAAGTTTTTCCATGACATTCGTGGGTCTGAACCAGCAAACGTAATAAATTATACTCTTTCAGAATAACATGCCGCGTTTCGTTGAGCATTGCCTTTTTTATTAAAGAAATAAGAAGCAAAAGGCTTTCGAGTTGGGCGACTAATGTACTGAAGTAATAAGCGTGCTCGGGTATAAAAATTAAATACGTTAATTTATAATAGGATTGTGGACCGATTCGCTTTTGCAATCACTTTTTTCTTAACGATTTACGCGTGGTTTTCGCTCGCTAGCGATGTTTCATTATACCTTTACTGTCTTATGATATATGATAGAGATATCTACTATGCAATCAATGTTTATTAATTAAACAAATAATTATGCTTTTATATTTCCGTAAGCATCTACATCACAATTACGGGATCAAATCGCGTAAATCAAAAAGTTATATTATAACATTTTCTTATTTACATATTCGTTTACATTTTCCCCAGCGTCTACAAAAAACACAAAAATTTTAGGAAGAAAGATAATTTATACAATATCTTTATTAAAAGTTCATAATACTATATCGGTATGCTAAGCTAAATTCAGAAAAACACTCGACTGGGGAAAACGAGTTCAAGTAAGCTTGGAAAATCTACATTATGTAGATCTTACTTTGGGTCTGACCGATAGAGCCAACTTAAAGAATGTGCTGATGGATTGGCTGATAATTATATAAGTTGTTATTTTTTACCCGACGACACGGCAAAAAGCCGAAGGAAGGGTTTTATTGTTTTATGTCCTTAGTCCTAATGTCAAAGTTTTAATAAAATTTTCTTAATTCATCGTATTTCATTACCTCGAATTTAAAAAATGTAAAATAATACCTTATCGTGACGCGTAGGCAGGAATATCATAGTAGTCAAAAGACTTACTTAAAATACCTATTTGTACATCATCAAATGTATGTGCATAGATAGAGACATAATTTATTTGGAAATTGTTACTGTATCAAAGTTGATACTTAGCATTTTTTTAGATGAGTGTATTTCGTGACAATATGCAAATCGCTTAGTAATTGTATTTAATTAAAACTTGTTTTTTAAATAATACACCTAATCTACGTACATAAATACTGTAACATAATTGATAGACAGCTTTATTTTACCAATTTAGCATTTCTGGTTCTCGTAAGGGTACAATAAACTGCAATCAACATTCTAATTAGCTTAAATATCATCAAATTAATTAAAGTTAGCGCAAAACAATTAGTATTCCGTTGTCGAACAAGTTTAATGAACAATGTGGCTTATGTATCAGTAAGACTGCGTTTACAACAGCGGCAGTATTTCACGGTCTTTGTCATCATAATAGTATTTCGTTGCGCCCAGATGTTGAAGCACTTAGCGGCCTGCACCGGTTTTATTATGAATAGCAACGGAAGTACGGAACTAGTATTTTGCGGTTTCCCTGTGGAGGCAGACGCAAATTAATGCCCCAGCTTTCAGCTAGAAATTAATGTAATGCACCTAGGTTACGTAGCCAAATTGTTGGCATTCAGTAAATTTTGCAATGCGCAACTGGGATACGGCGGATTTTATTTAATTGAAATTCTACACATCTATTCACGATATTTATCATAAACTATGTTGTAAATAATTGAACATTGAAAACGAATGCTTTCTTTTCTCTGACATTTTACTACTTAGCCTCGTCACTGAAATCACTGCACTTACTAATTTAAGACCTTGCTTAACCCAGACATAGCCTAGACTTTTTTAATCAGCTTGGAATCAGCATCCAACAATAGCAAGAGTAACCTGGTTCCAAGGCTTCTGCTGAACCTAAATTGGCTTTATAGCTTTCAACCTTATTTTCACGGAGAAGCCATTTACATTCTTCTAAAAGGACTCTTATAGGGGTGAGCTAATAAGAGCCTATAAATTCATAATCAATAAAAAAGAAAGCTAATAAGTACGTACTTACGTTAGTCGAAAGTAACTTCAAAGTAACGAAAGCCACATGAAGTTGCCTCTTTTCACATTGAATCGTCATAAAAAATAGTGATGGCGTTTTGTAGGCACAGGTTTACGTATCTAGGACAACACTAGTTCTGGTCTAGACTCATGAAATATATTATTTAGTCCACTGAGTGTTTTCACAACATGTGCTACGTATTGTATAATCATATGAAGCTACACTTAAAGAGATTAAAACGCTTATCGTGTGAGCTTCTTGCTCGTTTTTCATTCTCTTATTTAAGGGCTTTTACTTTTCCTTGCGTTTATGTGATGTGCTCCACTAAGAGATTAAATTTAAGGCCTCCGCTCTACATAAAGCGCTATGTTTTTGAAACATACGGGGAGTACGTAGTGTACGTACCTACATAAATAATGCAAGCATTGAAATGCGATTTTTAGCGAAGTGTCTGATGCTTTTTAAAGGTCTACATGACATTAATAATAATAAATATCTGTCTGCCTTTGATGTCAATAACTATTAAGTGGGTGCTGGTACATATATCTTATTTAATTTTAGTTTAGTCATAATATTGTGTAAACTTTAATTCATTAATTTTTGAAAAAATATGTAGGTTAATCCGAAATTAAATCTAAATAAGTTTGGATCGAAAAATCCACCATTAAAAATACTTAGTGCATGGTTGTTAATGTGATATTTTTTTAACTAAGTTAATCATGAAAGCGTATATATCGTATAATTTTCTATACGATACCTTTATAAACTAACTATCGACAAATTAATGTGTTACATAGAGCTGAACTTTAAATAAACTACAGTGCCGTTATTGTTATGCTCCCAATACGCTATCACTCCGGTAAGGTATTCTAAAGGAGAATAAATTAAAACATTTCATGTTAATTAGAACGAAAAATATAGGCAGTTTCAATTTTAAATGGAGTATGCGAAAAACAGCGGAGTATCATGTAATTTGTTGTAAGTAAATGTTAAACTGTACTATTCAAAGACCGTTAAAATACAGAAAACAAAATGACCAAACAAGTAATATTATTAACGTTGACAACCCTGCAATCAGAAACAGAACTGCCAATCCAACAACTAAACTGGAGGTCCAAAGCTATAGCTGAAATGAACTTGTTAGAATATTTCGTCACCGAAAACGACGTGTCACCAACATAATGGTGGTATGCGCTTTGTGTACGTTGACCATAACGTTTAGACATTGTCTCGGATACATCATACAGGGAACGCTAAACTTTGGACTGTATAATTAGTAATTGTTAAATTTTAACAGGTAAAGGAACATGTTGATGTCCGATCTTTTCTAAAACCTATTTCTGCATATTAAAAAAAACTTGTTCCTAGATAATGTACTTAGATCGAATCTTTGTGTATATGGAAGGTTTTCAAATAGCATTTTACGTAATCTTTACGAACGTTACCGCGTGACTTTTTTGTTTATGATTTTCGTTTGATAAAATATTCTGGGATAGGATTGGCCCAAAAATAGCCGTGAGCCGTGAGGAACAGAAAGAGGGTGGAAAGGCCTTGGTCCTAAAGTGGGACGATAAAGGTTAAATAAAATATTCTAGTAGAAATTTGTTTATAAGTATTTCACTAACTGGCCATTAATTCCAAAGACTACTAAGCGTTTAAAGACGTATTCTCTCTCGCAAACGCCGTGCTTAGCGGAAGCTCTTGGATTATATTCCCAGTTCGAGCAAAGTGTGTCTGCGTAATTGGAGTTTTCTATAATTTTTAAAAGTAGCATAGCTCGATATTTACATTCATGCCCTGTTAACATATGGTGGGGTAGCCTCCCATTACATGGGAACAATAAAGATTTTGATGAACATGTGGGTGTAGGTATATAATTATATATTAGTTAATCTCTGCCTAACCCTTGCTGAAGCAGAGATGTGACGATATATTATGTCATGCCACACTACTACCTCTATAATTGTATAATTGTTATACCTAGGGGCTAATCAAACATCTATACCACTGTGACTCCTGAATGCAACCGTATACATCGGTCAATACCGACAACAAACACACACTCGGTGTTTAGTTACTTATGCACCGACGAGAGATGAGGGGTTGTCTAATGTACTCAGTATGTACTGGTAATACACGACATAAGTAAATAATATTAAATTGTATATGTAGTGAATAACAAACAGTTTAATATCTTGTAACACGGAAAGTATTATTAGTACTATAAATTAGTGTGTTCTACGACAAATTGATTTAACATAAAGCCTGTATTCCCTGAAGTGCTAAGTAGAAGTGTACTAATACACCCACCGTGCGCCGGTATGTTTAGGTTCTATGTAATTGGGGGCAAGCCTCTTAGCATCAAATGGCACAAATCCAGACTCCGAGCTAGTAATTTCATAGAAAATTACACATTACACGACCCGGGAATTAAATCCAGGACCTCTAGCATAGCAGTCGCAAATTTTTATGCCGCCAAAAATTTTTTAAACGGAACATATACCTCAATGAAATCAAGTGTAGATATCGCTTGTGCGTTTGCCCCGTTTATTAAAAAAGGGCCCTTTTGGTCCTGCAGGACTTATTAGAAATACGAATGAATCAAGAAAATGAATGAAAAGAAGGAAAAAAACTAATGTTACAATGAAAAATCTTTACTCCTTTCCTGTTCCGCAGAAAAATGAAAATATCTCCCGGATATTTTCTTCCTACATTCCGGAATTAAAGGTAAACAGGATTTTAAGTACTGAATTTATCATTTGTTCTTTTTGATGGATAAATAATGACAGACATATTTAATTCTTTAAAGAGTTATGCAGTAAATAATATGAGAATTATTTACAGCATAACTATTTAACAGCATTATAGAGTATAAATATTTAACAGTATTATATAATATATCATTACGGTAACAAACTGTTTGCTAACGATGTTAGTATTATGCTATCCAATTTTAATAGATAACCTTACTTTTCATACCAATTAACTATTTATTATACAACTCCCTGCTAAGTCAAACAGAAATTTTGAATTAATTTTCATTAAACTTTGTCCAAGCCTGAAACCTGATGTTATAGAATATAATACATTTTCCTCCTATATGGAAGAAAATGCTACATTCGAGGACAAAAATATATAAACGATACCAAAAAAATATAAAGGATACATCAACTTTTTTGTTTTAACGTATTTTTAGAAAAAATGCTCTGACATTAAAATGAATGAATATATATAATTCGTTTCACACAACTTCCAAATATAGCCCATGTATATATATATTTAACATTAATGCAGTAATAAACATAATGCATAATTCAGTGGGAGTTAATAAAAATCTCATCCTCAAAACAGGGTCGGATAAATGGTCCGCCTACATTTCATCCGGAGAATTTCACAGCAGCTAATACGTTGCGAAACGGTCGCAACTCGCTCCAGTATGGTAACAATTTTAATAAATAATTATGTTCGTCGGTGCCTCGCAGGATAAACAGATACGAGCTTTATTTGTTACTAATATATCCACTTAGGGGAGAGTCAATTTGCATTTTTAACACTTTCATACATTTGTTTTTTACTTTGTTTGTATAACCTAGTTGTTACAAATTTCAATGAGAATAATACTAGAGCTAACTTTGCTATTGTAAACGAGCTCTATTATAATCTACTTTATTTATCCTTAGTATGATGGTTACCCTATTTCCATTATATAGGTCAATTATGAAAACCAAGGGCTTCGAAAATCCATGTGTCTAAACCTTCGTTTTGAATAAAGTTGATAGTCCACTTTACGTATAAAAAATCTGAATAAAAATACCACAATAATGTAAAAATGAGAGATTACAATAATAAGTGAACGTCATTTTGACTATTAGAATTACAACAAAAAATTATGTAACGCATGCAAGCAACTTAATTTTTGTTAAAAATATTGAGACGATTTTAAAATTACGGGTTTCCCAATAGTCTCTGGCAAATTCAAAATAAAACAATTTTGCAAAATGCAATACCTAAATTATTTTGAAAGTATTTTGTTTCGACCCTGAACGTTGAGCAAGTTTACGTTATTAGATATTTACTAACGAATTTAATTACGAAAGAGCGAAATATTGAATCATACTGTTGAACAATTATTTGATAATTTACTATTACCGTATCATGCTATTGAATAGTTCCCCACGCCTTTCGGATTTGTCCTTAACTTTCTCTTATACAATTTTTTTTTATCTAGTACTTAAACTAAACGAATTTCCTCGTTTAAATCTCAACTGAAACAAGTTGGTTTAAATAGAAGAAAACTTTACCGGTACATCGCTGCCTGAGCGGGTACTAGAGAAGCGATAGAGCGTAAAAACATAAGTATTATTATGATATTTATGCATGTGTGCGGTCAATCCCAGAAAAAACTAAGGTCAACTTCACGATTGAATGAGTTAACTAGTCATCAAAAAACGGGACGTCATGCATGCATAACACAGATAGGTACTCCTTAAATTGGCAGCAGCCTTATTATAGGAACGTTGATACACCAAAAAGGTACGACGGACAATTGGGCACTCCTAATATGCTGAGGCTAATTGCAGTAAGATACCGTCCTTTTGCTAATTCGATATGTGTTACACGGGGCGCGCCTTCACTCCAATATCCTTATGACACAAATACATTTAAGCTCCAACAAGAATTCAACTCCATCAACAAGGATTTAGAGGCGACTTTTGAACGTACAACTTAAAATTTAGGCTATTTCCATTATGGCGCGCCTTAATGGAAATTGTGAGCCGTGCCCGTGTCGTTACGCGCTGCAAATGTACATAATGTGTCGTCAAAAGGGTGAAATACTTTAGTAGGCTGTGATTTTGTTCGTAGCCAGCCGAGGCTTACCGGCTTTTAAAAGTTTCTCAATGTGATCCCCGTCAGACGGGCGCGTACGACGCTCATGCCAGAATACGGACACCGCTGTTTGTAAATTCAAATTATTTTAGACAAATTATACCTTATAGGTCCTATTAAGTTAAATCTCTATTACATTTAAACACATCAGAAGGGGCTTGCCCTCTAGAAACAATGTGAGTAGATAAACAACTTGTGTAAGTTCTCATTAACACAAAAACAACAAAACAATTATTCACTTGTATCTAACATTATGATAAATATTCGCTGCGTATTTTCTAATAACTATGCCAAGAAGAATGAACTTGTTTTCCTATGTATATGTAATAATAGTATATGAAACACTAAAAGTCGTACCTATATAGTCCAGTCATTATAGTAAGTTCACCTCGGAATTCGAGATACCCAGCTGTAAATAAAAATTGACAAATATTTATAATCATTGATTTATCGATAGTTCATCAACTATATATGGCGCGTTTTCGACCGGAGGCACCGGTTGACCTGAAGTGATGCTGTAACCGCGCGCTCTCCGCCCTCTCTCTCGAAAACGGTTCACCGTATAAAAAATTTTTTTGAACAAAATTTGTAGAGAATTTTGTATTCTACAACATTGATAATAAATACAAATAGCAAAAAACCCATAGGAAATGAGATATTTCCAAAAAAGGCGCAAAAAACTGATTTTTGTGACCTTTGACCTTGAAATTTAATAGTTGCTTACACCCTACCATATGTAGGTTTTGAGACAACTTTTAGGGTGTCAACATACAAGTATTTACAGACTTACAGCTGGGTATCTCGAATTCCGAGATTTTTACCTAATTTAAGCTTAAATGACTGGACTAATAGCCAAGTATTGATACTGAATCATCAATCGCTTATAAGTTAAAGGAAACCTGTAGGTATACCTAAGAGACAATTAAGCCTTCAACCTCAAAAGTCTGCCAACCCGCACATTAAGCCACCTAACACCTCTCATTCTACAGTGTGATATTAATGATTGACTCAGGTTTTGTATGGAAAAATAGATGCATATTGTAAGAATTTGTACCTTACTTGACCTTATTACTCACCAAAAATCTTAACTGACTTCTGTAACAAAACTAATTATAATCATTAAAGTGGTTAGGGACTTTAACGATTAATAAATTCATTGAATTTATTATTTGACCTCCCTGCTTATCGGATATAAATCTTTGTTTATAGGCAATTAGTACATTTGGTACACACGCCATTTGTTTGTGTAACATAATTCTAACATTATAATTATTTATTAAAATCACTACAAACCTTTCTGTTTAAACATTTCCAAATTCGTCGATTTGTTTTAATTTAATAAGATTAAGTAACTTATATTATACATAGGTAAGAAAACTTTTTGTATATATTTCTTAACTATGAAGCAGTGATAGCTGATAGCCCTAGTTTCTCGTACTTAGTTAGGTTCTCGAGTTTGAATCCAAGGCACCTTTGACTTTTTGCAATCAAGTGTCTAAACACACTTGCTTAAATAGGTATACGCGTAAAGAACCTTTGTCACTCGATTTATAAATTTATCGAGCATGTTCCCCTCGGTGTTACTCGCGTTGAACAAAATTTTCCCAGCCTTTTGGAATTTCCCAAAATCCTTTCTTAGCGCACGCTTAGGTAAATCATGCTTATACTGATCATTTTTGCTAAAGTTCATGCTTATGCTTACCCAAGCAGTGTTAGCTTTGTGTTGATCGATCAGTCAGTCAGTTTCATACTTTAGGTATTTTTATAATTTAATTTCCATGCCCCACTGCTTCTTCTGTAATTTAACATTCCCAATTTTCCAACCAAAGCTAGCTGAGACAATTAAATTCCCAATTCAGCTAGCCAGCCCGTACAAAATATTCTTATCTCGCGAGAAACAAAAAAGTGATACACAAAATATGACGCTTTTATTAAATTCTTCTTACGTTTATTAACTGGGGGGGAAAAATGTTCCTAGTTGCTGCGAGAAAACTAGAGTAAAAAAAGTTTCGCGTTTCTCGACTGAGGAATTTTATTAATGTTGGCTACACCGTTTCTTTGTAAAACATTATTTTAACACCCATTACGGCTCAGCTTCCTTCAAATAATTCTTGGTTTGTTAATCAACTTCGAGCGAAATTGAGAAAATATTACTTGTTAAACAGCCCAATTTCAGTAACTAAACTGCAAAATATAATTCGTATTCTATATCTATTGCACCAGCGACGCGACCGACGGCACGCCCTGCTAGTAAAAGTTAGCCGCTGAGTCACAAAGTGCGAATAAAAACGTAATATTTCTATTTAAACTACGCTTTTCCCTGCTTACTTAACCGTAACATAATTTCGCAAAGTAATGGTAGTAATATAAGTTGCAGTAAGCTAAGTTCAGACAACTAGCGCTGGGTGCGCGTGTTGTATGTTTTAAACGCATAGTTATAACAGCGAACTTCAGTTTAGTTTTTAAGACACGATTTAACAATGTCAGTTTGTATCCATAAGATACGAACTGACGTCTTCAAAAGGCTTTATGTAGGTAAAGACTTTTTGATTAGCTACCTGGATGGATCAGCAGACTAAAACTTAATGACAAGAAGTCACAGGAATTAGCGCAAAATCTAGAAACCTTAGCATACCTGTTCCCGTCGTCATCGCACCTGAGCTCAAAATCTTGAAGCACTTAAACGGTTATCATCTTAACCCGCCCTTAGTCTAGAATCTAGCAGACAAGTAAGGTGCTATAAGGCTAAACTATACACGGTGCATAACAGCAGCAATATTCTTAACCGGTTTCATTTTAAAGAATGCTGTAAAAATACCCGCGGCTACAAATAAAAATTCTGGTCTTCAAAATAATATTGTTTTTGAATCCGCGCTGATTCCGAAATGAAAGGAAAACAGGCAGTTATTTTACTATGCTGCGTAAGTTTTTTATGAGTCGATAAATAGTAATATATTAACGTTATATTAATTATATACAGGAAGTAACAACACTTATTTCAGAGTAAACTAAAGCAAATAAACTGTTTACAATAAAAAAAAACAAGTTTTAAAACTACACCCGACTACAAAACAGATCAACTGAAAATCATGTAAAACGAACATAATTTCCAATGTCACCTTTCTTATGAACAATTTACTGAATTGAAATCAATAACAAAAGGAACTATCGTGTCCAACTTATACCCGTGGTCGCATGTTAAGTTCGCATCCTCAGGGCATAGCGGCATGCGACCACGGCCTCAAACTGGAAAACAGTTGCTTTTGTTGTTGATTTCAATTCCAGAGTGATTTTTTTTATATATATTTCAATGGAATACTTTATTTCAGTCATCAGGATTTGTAAATTTTCATTCATTATCGTGATGAAAAAATATCTTACTCCATCTATAAACCAGTTCTCTGTATTATTTTTATAAAACGTAAACTTATAATTAAATTCCAAGGGAACTTATATAAACATTTTCACAGATACAGGATTCAAGAAAAAGTACGTAAACCGCAATACAATGGAGGAGAGAAAAATATTTTTACAATATTTTACTTTCGCGCTCTACCGTTCACTGTGGAGTTTTCTCAACTTGAAACTTGTTAGTTCGCAACAACCTATTAATATCTGAGCTTAAGAAAAAAGCCTCTCGTTGAAGTTATTAACGCAACTATGAGTGGCCGCCCACGGTCGGCCTTTCCCCCGGGTTTTAACGAATCGAAACATTCAGCCAAACTTACGAAACACTTTACGTAAATACACGTTTATATTTAGGTTCTATTGATTCATAATCGCTTAATCTCAAAGAAGTTTGTTTAGGATTCATAAATTTATTTGATCTGATACTTTTATCATTTCAGTTGATTTCAAATAGAGAACCTACTTTGACGCACATGTTACTTTTTAAACGTTCGAATACTATTTTCATAAATATTTTATTGATTATTAGCGACCCGTGCGCAGCTTCGCCAGCGTGTTTCGGTGGATTTAAAAAAATACGCACAAACCTTTTCCTCACAGTAATGAAATCACAAAAAGAATTATTCAATTTGGTACTGTTGTTCGGAAGTTACGCGCGTAAACATTTCGGCGATTCATTTTTATTTATATATCTTAATCTATGCATATTGCAATATATATTATTATAGGTAGAGGATGCGCAATTTATGTGACCTCACTTTTAAAACAATTTATTGCATTATGATGCACTTTAGACTTATTTACTATTTAGAACCAGCAAAATAATCCATGTTTATGTTTCTTTAGAATAATTTCATTTCCCACTGAGACTTAATTTCGCTGTATTCATTTGAAATTAACACAAATTAGTCCATAGCCGACCTTACTGCTATTTGCCCATGCAAAACAATATTGTTTTACTCCAGGCGGTATCAAAATAACTTTTACTGAGAATCAACGTGGTCTGTTTATGAATAAATGGTTTCGTTGGGTTCACATCGGGTAAATGGCTATGTAAAATTCCCTGTGGGGTTTATGCCCTGATTAATAAAAGAGAACAACATCGATTTAGTTTGACAGTATTCAAGCAGAATATAATTATGAAGGATTCTTGGAATTAATATTCTCGAATGCTGCTTTGATTCCAAGAAATAATATTATATCTTCTATCAATTTTGTGTCAATACCTGTCTGATTTTTATCGTCGCAATAATTCTGAATTTAATGTCATGAATGATTGATTTTAATATGCCTAACTTTATATAAAGAATATATAAACGCAGCCAACCTCCAGCCCTGACCCCGACCCAGACGACTCCGTCCCCCCTGTCACTGTGGACGAAGTCCAGAAAATCATTAAGAATTTACGACCCAGGAAAGCCCCCGGATCAGACGGCATCGCCAACAAGGTGGTAAAGCTCTTCCCCGCCCACCTCATGATTCTAATGACCGCCATTTTCAATGCGGCTCTAAAAAATAACATCTTCCCACAATCGTGGAAAGAAGCTACCGTCATCGGTATCCCCAAGCCCGGCAAACCCAGGACTGAGCCGTCCAGTTATCGCCCCATAAGTCTTCTTAATGTCCTAGGGAAGATTTATGAGCGTCTAATCTATGCCCGACTAAAGGACTTTGCCGAATCCCACAATCTCATTCCCGACGAGCAGTTTGGCTTTCGAACCAAACACTCTTGCATCCACCAAGTGCATCGCATAGTCGAACATATCAGCGCTGGTTTCCAACGCGGTATGACGACTGGCATGCTTTTCTTCGACGTGGCGAAAGCCTTTGACAAAGTCTGGCACAATGGCTTGATATACAAGCTGTATTCGTTCCTCCGGATCGTCTCGTGCTCATCATTCGAGACTTCTTGTCAAACCGCACCTTTCGCTATCGCATTGAGGGTGGTACGCTATCGTCCTCTCATCCTATCCGAGCCGGGGTCCCTCAGGGCTCCGTGCTCTCTCCGCTCCTTTTCACGCTGTACACCAGCGATATTCCCAAGAGCTCAAAGTCACAGCTGGCCCTATTTGCTGACGATACGGCCATCTATTATTCCGGCATTAGCCTAACAAATATCACCAAAGTCCTCCAAGCCTCGGTCACTGCCCTCGGAAAGTGGTTCAGGAAATGGAGAATTGAGGTGAATCCCTCCAAGAGTGCAGCGGTTCTCTTCCACAAGAGTTCCAATCTTTCCACTCAAGTCCAACCCATCTCCCTATTCGGCCAACGGATCCCTTGGGAACCGAAAGCCAAATACCTGGGCGTGATTCTCGATCACCGACTCTCGTTCCGAGAGCACATAAAGACGGTGCGCTCGCGCGCCGCTTTCGCTCTCGGCCGCCTGCACGGCATACTCAATGCGCGCAGTAAACTCTCCCTTAATTACAAGGTGAGAATTTACTTGATGTGTATTCGCCCCATCATGACCTATGCGAGCGTCGTATTCGCTCACATTGAAAGTCCCGCTATCCATAGGATGCAGACCCTCCAAAACCGTTTTATGCGCAAAGCCACGGGCGCCCCGTGGTTCGTGCGCAATAGGGACCTCCACCTCGACCTAAAACTGCCTACCATCAAGCAGTACATGAAACGCGCCTCCAAGCGTTATTTCGATCAGGCCCCCCTCCACCCAAACCGCCTAGTAGTCAGTAGCGTAGACTACAAACCCTCTCTGATAAGTAGAGTGCGCCGCCCAAGGCACGCACTCACTTACCCTGACGACCCGATTACCGTAGCACAAGAAGCACTCAAACAGGCTCGACGCCATCCGATTTACCGTCCTCGCCGGCGAGGCCCGTCGCGAAGACCCCGAAACGGTACCCCTCCCCGTCCCTTGCTCGAGCCGGCCCGCGCCGAGCCAGTAGTTTTAAATTCGTCCCTAAATAATCTCAACCCAGATCCAGCTGTCCCTAGCTGTCCCCCCAGCAACGCCCTAAGCCGAGGTCCGAGTCCCGTTAGGGGACGCCCTTAGCTGCGGTTGCTTAGTTTATAAGTGTCCATGGCTGGAGGCACAAAAGGTGCCTCGCCACCAAGCCCGGTTAAGATTCTAAAGCTCCTGAGCTAGAATCTACATCCGTCCTAAAAAAAAAAAAAAAAAAAACAGCCAACCTCACTAAGTTGGAAACAGAAACCTGGTAATGTTCCAAAAAGCCTATTAAGCTGGGCCGGTATTCCGGTGCGATATGATAAATGTCAAAAAAACGAGCCGCATTGCGGGGTTAAAGGCAACAATTTGCCAACACAACTACGTTACAAGATATTAATGACTCTACGAATTACATTACAATTACATTTCAGCTTTTGTATTATTTCGTTATTATAGTCATATGGTACATAAATGGTGTTGTAAATTGAGTCCTCAATAAAAACGCATAGTAAACCTATCCTTACTAATATTATAAATGCGAAAGTAACTCTGTCTGTCTGTATGTCTACTACTAAACCGATTTAAATTAAATTTGGTACACAGATGATCTAGAACCTGAGAAAGGACATAGGCTACTTTTTAATACGAAAAAAGGACTGTAAGGGGTTGAAATAGGGAAGGTATAAGAAATACCCAGACCACACGGGCGAAGCCGCCGGCGGGAAGCTAGTCTTCTACACTAATATTATAAAGAGGAAAGATTTGTATTTTTGTATGTAACGAATAAACTCAAAAAGTACTGGACCGATTTAAAAAATTCTTTCCATGTTAGATAGCCCATTTATCGGGGAAGGCTATATATGATCACGCTACGACTAATAGGAGCGGAGTAGTAATGAAAAATGTTGCAAAAACGGGGGAAAAAATTATAAGACCACGCGGGCGAAGCCGCAGGCGGAAAGCTAGTCTTAATATATAAATATAAACTATTTCCTTAGTACCTATACCTATACATTAATTCGATGTATATTCCCCTAATGGAAAACTAGTTAAGTACACCTAATCATTAATCTTTCGTTTGTATCCTTGTTTCCTGTATATTGAGGTGAAAGGTGTTTTAATACGATTACGCTGTTTAGATATGCCTATTGGGTTTTACTTAGTTTCCTAATCAGATTACCCTGACTTATATACAGGTATAAGTTAAGTACTGCCTCGTTGGTCTAGTGGTCCCAAGCGCGACTGCTACGCTAGAGGTCCTGGGTTCGATTCCCGGGTCGAGCAAAGTGTTGTTGGGTTTTCTGTGAAATTCCCAATAACAGTTCGGAGTCTGGATTTGTGCCCGGTTGATGGCAATAGGCTCGCCCCCTATTACATGGGACCTAAAACATACCGGCGAAATGTGGGTGAACATTAGTACGCCTCTGCCTACCCCTTCGGGGAATACAGGCGTTTTGGTATGTATAAGTTAAGTATTGTACCGTTCCGTTCACAAATATGTTACAACCACTTCTCTTCGTGATCGTTTATCAAGTGTAATATTTAATCCATCGAAGCACTATGCTGCTTCTAAGTCACAGTGCCAATTCCAAATCCTGTAACTATGAACAACATTATATGTCTATAAAAATAAGATTAATATTTTAACAGAAAAGATTTGTATTTTTGTATGATTGCAATGAGTAAACTCAAAAACTACAGGACCGATTTTTTTTTCACCATTTGAAAGCTACATCCATATATGTTCCCCGAGTATCTTATAGGCTATATACTCGGGGAAGTCTATATGTAGGCTATGATTCATAAGACCACGCGCGTGAAGCAGCTGGCAGAAAGTTAGTAGTAGGTAATAAGGTTGGCTTTGTTGTGAAATGCGGCTGTTTTGGTTTTTAATACTGTTTAAATTTCAAAATTCAAAAATCTTAATTATAGGTATCACTTAAGTTCTCGAGTGAAATTCAAAATTTTATAATTACCACATTGAAGTTAAAAGTTACACATTATTATTATTACCCACATTACCATTTAACCATTAAAATGTGTGTAATTTTTATATAGGCAGGTAAACAAATGAACCTCGCTTTGTTATAAAAATATAATCATGCTAATGTGATAACGTAACTATGTTTATCTATGAGGGGTTGTTATAGAAACGGCTTACTATTGATCCAAAACCCACACAATCGGATAGCTATATCGTATAATGTCCAGATAGTCAAAGATAACAGTGACGGAAAACTCATGGGGCGTTAACTTATCAAACAATTCATAAATTGGGCAATCGTATCAAATTTAGTTATGTACCTGGTAGTATAGAGTATCTACCTACCTGGGCCACCGCTCTACTCAGGACAAATCTATTCTTAATTTACTTAAAATAAGGAGAATACGAATTTTTACAGAAATGAGACTTATCCAGAGCGATTCAACCTCACCCTGTAAATTCTCTTATTGTAAATATTACTGAAATTGTAGAGCTGTTATCGAAAACGCGATTATAAGCAATTATACCTATTTATATCTAAATACGTTTGGCATAAGATTAGAATTAAAAAAAATTCATTGCGTGTAAATAGCAACATTTCAAAGCTTATAAAAACCAGCCGTGTCACCTTGAGGTTCTATAAACTGAAATTGAAATTGAAAATGCTCACTGTCAACTTTGGGGTTTCTTTAAAGTATAATGGCAGTAACAAGATTATAAGGAAAGGAACCGTTCGAAGATCCTCACGGTATTACTGAATTTTTCAGTTATAGGAAAAGTATGGTTTAAATTTTAAACATAGAAAAACAAAACCTGTACTTAGAGGACTATAACTTTCCAATAGCCTGCATTCTCCGCAAGCATCAATAAATGCAAAGCCCAGTTGAAATAGACAAGGAACATTATAGAAGAAGTAAGAACAAAAATTGCTTGGTTGGACCAGGATTGGACACTGGACGTGGTAAAAATTACTATGTCTGGTTATTTTTGTACAGGCACACATAGCTTTGACTATAAAAAGAACTAAGCTATCATTGTTTAATGGGATCAATAGGCAATCTCACAATCTGTAAATATCACATTTGGAAAACCCTTTATTGGAGGAGAGACCCCAACACCAATAACTATATAACTACAAAAAAAGAACTAGATACAGTAAAAAAACTCCGTTGAACTTAAGAATACGATAGAGCATGCATGTAGCGACAGGTTGCCGACCCGCCTAACTACATTACCTAAGTCTAACGAGTTAATTAAGCTGGGTAGTAAGTGTTGACACAACTTGTTCGCAAGATAACCATCTGGTTTATAAATGTAATGTATCTACTGCTACTTCACACGTAAGGTAACGTTGGTTTTGACCTTTTGTTATATATATATATATATATATTTCCAAAGGAGATAAAGGAGTTTCAATAACTGCCATACACACAATTCGACTATGCCCCTCTCACTCCTCACAAAACCTGGATTGCTCAGCACAGACTAAAAATATATCCATCAATTTCTAATGCCACCACAAAAAGAAGCATCCATTTTATAAATTCTGGGCTTTTCTTTGTAATACCTAACGCTAAGCTTAAGCGTATTTGTTGAATAAAACAATTCCTAAAAACGGTTTTTTTATGGAACGTAACCACAGAAGATACAGTTTAAAATACTATTTATGTTATTGTGATATGCAAGCACAAGAAAGGTTTAAAATTTCTACACCCTAAGAGACGAAAGGGGCTTACTACTAATAGATGAATGTAGCCGCAGGCAGAATTAGTTTTGAGGATATAGGTGTGTATGTTAAAAAGCTTGGACAAATGTACCAGTTCTCTTTACATACACTATTTTACTAACCGTATGTTATAAACTTGTGAGATAGAACTCATTACTAAGGCTGACTCAAGCACACATGAAAGTATAAAAATAGTGGTCCTCTTCATATTTAATACCTATAGGTGATCTACTACGTACTTAAGTACTACACAGGTACATTTAGCATGACACCGCAACAACCAGAGAACACGATATTTGGTATTTGAGCATTCTACAAAATATTTCTCTAATACTACAGACACACACAGCAGACATTTTACTTGTTGCTCTACCTCTCAGCTTAATTTAGGAGAATGCGAGATCCGTCGGATCACCATATAATGAGCTACATTTTACGGTCAAACCCTTTGACTGCGGTGACAAAACTAGCCGTGCCACATTCACGAGGCCTCGGTGGCACCGTAAAACGGTCAATTAGGTTAAATTAAAAGCGGCGCATTTGCAAATTGGTGTGTTTAAACCACGGCATTGGACAACAATGGCGACCGTATATAATGGAAACTAAAGCGAAATTATCCTTTTGTATATGAAAAGTCCTTTGAAAAGCCACCATTTTTATGTAGAACGCGACGCAACTGCGATTGCGTTGTAGATACAGCCCATTGAGGGAAACAATGTCTTTGTTATTGTAGTATTTTTCAATATTTTTTGTTCGTTGCGGTACAATAATCATTGAGGACGCTTTGCAGCAAATTAAATTGGTTTATAAATCAAAACTTTGCGTAGGTTGTATTCATGTGTGTTCATAAAGAAGACTATCACTATCCTATTGCTTAGCTAGATTTTTTTTTAATCCATCATTATGGCGTAAGTATTATTACCTGGTCGTTTCGTGATACAATTTTATTACTCGTAGTTATACACCAACCCAGAACATTAAACAATACACAGCAGTAACTCTCAATGCTAGAATTTATTGCGGACATTAATTAATCTGTTACCGCTAATTTACCACAAGTCTATCGACACACTTTAATGTAATTACCCTTAGTTTCTCAAATACCTTTAAAAGTACAATTAATTTGTTTTGAAAACAGTAACCACGCAATTATAATAATGATCCTAACAAGTGATCATAAAAGTGTATATTAATTAATTTGTAAGAAACGAGAAACTCGAATTAATTATCATTTTTTGATCTCTAGCACATGAGACATTCATTCGCCGTGGAAAATATATATTGCAACCCTCTGCACTGGTGGACAAAATCACCCTACTGCGAATTTAAATATTAAATTTTAATTATGCTTTTATACTTCACAGAACACGAGGAATATAAAATATATCGAATCGACATATTGAAAAGTTTATACTGCTTAAAACCATGCCAAACTGACAACATAATTAGATAGGTAATACAACTACGAGTATTAAACAGTCTTTAGAATTATATCGTATATAAGAATTAACAACAGTATAACAATTTGCTACCGCAGCGATTTGAAGCGTGATAAATCCAACAATGATTTCCAATAATTTTATTACAAATCTATTTACCCATGGAATAAAACAGCGTTGCATCTTTAGCTACACCATACACGGAATCAACTCATTACTGAGTCTATCGATCTACTAAAAATACGGCCAACATCGCCCCGCCAAGAAATACAACAAGACTTTTTAAAACGTGACCTCAAACTAGGATTTTCTTTGCTAAGCCGGTAAGCCGTGGATTTTTGGAGCATTACCTTTTATTGGCCCAGAGTGTACGATGTGCAAGCACCTGAAGCTTGAAGTATTCATAAAGCTGAGGACGTAGAGAACTAGACTAGACTTCGTCCTGTAGTGATGGCGCAACGCCCACAGGAGTCGATAACGAACCCGACAACAGCAACGGTTAAATATATAGTAATTTTATAACATCACTGTTTAAAAAGATTACTTATATGTGATCCTACATTGGACATTTGACATTTGCTACAACAGACAAGTCTTCAGAAAAAAATACTATGTTTATTTTGTTATTATTGTTGTACGAAGAATTATATTAGACGAATAATTATCGCATGTTTTTGAAAAATTTGCTTCTGTAATAGTTTCTATCTAGTAAACAAACGCTGTCTTATGCTGGATTTTTTTTTTTCTCAAATCGGGCTAATTTCAGAAACCTACGGAGAGCCCACAAATTTTCATATATACATTTTTCACGAGGGATAGGAGGATTATCTAGGAAGGTTTTATAAACCCGTACGAAACCGGGGCGGGCAACTTGTTTATTTTAAACATATAAAAGCTTTTTAGATGATATGTGGCTTCTAGAATATCTAGGAATCATTTTGTTGTGTATTTTTTTCTAAAAAAATATAAGCAAGTCTAGCATGTAACTATGGTATTAATTTTACTTCCACTAAATAAAATACCTAACTGAAAACCAAATTTAATCAATAACGGTACCTTTGCCCATCCCTATAACTCTGACAGTGTTACGACTCGTCACTAGAGGTCGGCGGGTCAGCTGAAACCTGTGGGGGTGTGGGAAAGGGGTGCGGGCGTTGTCATGGCAACCGCGCCCCACAACACGCCGCGGCGGCGCCGACCGCGCTCGACACACAAACGTACCTTATTATGTATGTTTTATGTGTTTGTTGGTTGTAACGTGGATTGCAACGCTAACATACACATACCCACATCTATGCAAACACCTACACACGTAAACATACGCGCGGGAAATAGAACGCGTTTTAATATTTAAAAACGTTTAAGGACAGCCGTTTGGTAAGTCGATGTTACTAAATTATAGGGTAAGTTCGCTATAGAAATGAAGAATGAGTTACATTTCAGTGTACATATATGTACCATCGAATAATTAAGTTGTCAACGAAAGGGAACGCCTGAAAGCTGTTTATTTTTCTAATTAAATTTATAAGTTATTTCAGTTATTATTTATTAAGGGCAGTAGTAGTAGGCGTGTTTTAACCTATCTTGACCGTTGTACAGTGACTGAAAAAGTTTTAGTAATAGAACCATGTGTACCAACATGTGTAGGAAACAAAAAACTCAGAAAAGCATCAATTTATTCGTCATACTCCACTTTTGTTCCAAAACAACAAAGAAATGTTAATTACAATAGTTGTTGCAATTACGCATGTTAGTTGTAGATACAATTACGGAACCTTTCGACCGTTCTAACTCCTCAGAAGTACACATTCGGTGAAATTACAGAAGCATTATGTTAGTAATTGACGCCATAAAAGATAGTTTACTCTGGATATTCGGCGATGGTGCCACAGAGTAACCTCTTTCCACACACACAATGGCCAAGAAAGCGGACAACTAAGACCGAAATCTTTATACTGTGGCGCTCATATTTTGGTAATCATTAACAAGATTACTTTCTGAGATATGTGTTTGTGTGCGTATATTCATACGGATATCAGAGCAAAAAGTACAAAAATTTCAAAAAAATTGCAATAACTTTTATGCCAATTACGTCATCAATACATTCAAAGAGTCAATCTGCAATCCGATAACGCTAAAATGTTCACACTTTTTCAGTTCTACAGTAATAAACAATGTGAGCGAGCACATTTCACACATTCAGGGAAAAATATGGGCAGATATTTGGAATGTGTTTGCCCCCGTATTTGGCTTGTACAATATAGCTTGTGACTGTGCATGTTCGATTTTCAAACGCTATTTTATCGTACGTCAACGTACGACAGACGGTATGGAGCTGCGTGCAACACGCCAAATCTCAAAATCTGTCATACCGTTCGCGTGCACGCAACAAAAATAATAACCAATTTTATTTAGGAAAGTACCATTTATTCAGCGTAATTTACTGCCCATTTCTTTATCATGTGACTTATATCGGATGTAGTTGAAATACTTAGTGCAGGTACCTGGTTTATTGAAAATAAAAACACCAACTATTTTCTGGGATAAAATAACACAATGTTTCTCTGTATCTCAATTTTCAATAGATATCACCGTATTCTCATCCTATTTCTTTAACGGACGAATACCTACCTCTAATTTAAGAATGATGCATACCTATTTATTGAAATTGGGTCTACAGTATCATAATTTTGAAAAGGACTAAGTAGGTAGTTACCATGCCGTAATGGCACACAAATATTAATATTAATAACTTTTTTCGTTATACAATAAAAATATCATTCATTGGGCATAAAAGCTTTCGTCCCCTCCCTTGCTAACATCTTACCAAATTAATCAGGCACACGACCACGTGATCTATTCTTTACGAGCAAACTTTACAAAGAAGCCAAGACTGTCGGACCGACAGAGCTTTGCAATGTTTTTCTCGAACTTTACATTAAGTAGGTCCGTATAAAACATTCGCAATACCATCGGCATAATAAAATAATGTGGGTACCTACATAAACTTTTCTGTGTGCCAATCATAGTTATAGTAAGATGTTCGTGCTGTTTATCGAAAATCATAATTGTTAATCTGTAAAAATTTAAATGTTTTATCAAGCTGACCAGAATATTTTTGAGCGATAGAAACTAGTTATATTTTTGACGGATTTAAAGTTGGTTTTCCTTGGCAACTTATCGGGACAAGAAAAAAAAGATTGAAAACATTTATTCACTGCTACAAAGTTAACACTGTACTTTAGTGAAGTTGCAAATATTTGCTGCGACAAGGGATACTCGAGGATACATAGGGAGGGCACAGGGATTCCAGTTGGGCTAACAAAATGTTGTCCACTATTTTGTCTCCTTTCTCATGCGAATACGGGACCAATGTACGATATGTGCGTCGAAATAATTTTCTCGCGGCGCGCACGTTAACCCAACTGGTAAGGTCTAGTCACGACTTCCATACATCAATAAAATCCTACTTTACGTCAAATTATCATGTTTTAATTAATCAATCCGCATTCAATACATAGTGCACAGTGAAATCGCGAATTGATTTATAATTCGCCCTCAATTCAATAATGGTACAATCAGTTAGTACATAGTGTCACCGGAAATTGGCCCACGGGTCGGCGCGCGCGCTCCGCAGGAAATGAAATCGCGTCCGACATGCCCGCTGATCTATTGTGCGATGCGCGCGCGCTCATTATTGTTCATGTGTTTTCAAGCATTTTATTATAACTGTATCTTTTTTGAATAAATTTGTATATTCAACGTTCTCGTTTATGAAACATTTCTGTAAAATGCAATTTACTTGTAGCTGATTTCCATTTACAGTTAAATCAAATCAAATCAAATCAATCAATTTATTTGCATAACACTGGTTATAAAGATGATGAAATAAATTATTGTATAGTGCTCAGAGTTTTACCATTGATGGTGTACAAATCTTTAGGTACATTAAAATATCTTATAGTAAATATATTTGTATTATGTATTTATGAAAGTGGATGACAATAATTTAAGAACTAATCAGAAACATTTTAGATCTGCTCTCATCCATCATGCGACAAAAAGGCCTAATGACTATAACTCTCAGCCAGACAGTAGAAAATGAAATGTTTTGTGAAATGATTGCTTTACAAATAAAAAGAATTGTCGGCACGTCACGGCACTCTGCGCCCGCGCCGGATTCGAAATCGCAACCGGACAATTAGGACGCTCTTTGATGCGTTACGGACCGCCGACCGCGCCTTAGCTCTTGTACAATTTGAAGCACTTACTTAATCGTTTCATCGCGTCATTGGTCTAGTGGTCAAAAGTATTGCTTGAACGTGAGGTCGAGCTTAATTTAGAGTCACAGGACAGACAAAAACACACTGCTACAGTGCCTCGACCATGAGTTTTTCTCACTAGACTCGCTAGCGACGCCGTAAAATATTTGTATGGAAAACCCTCGCAGCGCCTCTAGCGGTTACGTAAGGAACTAAAATTTTATATGAGATTACAGCGTTTCGATGCGTAAAAAACCTATCGAAAGCCATTCGATAGAACTCATGGTTGACGTACAGAACCGAAACGGCGTTGGCGAAAGGCCTGTATTTCTCAATTGGGCTTATCATGCTTTTGGGTAAGGTCTAAAACTAGCTTTCATTTTACCGTAATTTATTTGGTTACTGAAGCAATACGCCGGACACCTGCTAAGAAGACACTGATTTGGTTCGTAACGCAAGTCAATGCCTGGGGGAAAAACCTTAGGGTTTAAATCAAGCTTATCATCAAATCAAAACCTAGTGCACTCTATGTTTATAGTGACACGTATGAGACGTTTGTATCGAACATCTTTGTCGTCTATACTTTACATCTTATGTATAGATACGCGAAACAGTGTACGTATTAAATCATTCAACTCGCGTCGCTTTTCAAGTAGTGCAAAAAGATATACTCTGTATTTCTTTGTTCTCTGATCGAATATAATTCCCTAGTGTTTTGAGCAGAGATCAAAATCGAATCGAACGGTGAAAACGTACAGTCACAAACAAAAACATAATTACACTAAGCAAAATTCGAAAGCTATTTTCTCTGTAAAGTACTGATAGAATTTTTGTGGTATTACGAACATAGTATTTACGAATCAATACTATATTGACATTGGTGTTATCTCAAAGCTGCAATCGTCTATAAATGACAAAATCGATTTAGCACTTTGTAAGTGTTTATATATCTTTGCTGGTGACTGTACATGTTACACAACAGTCTCCATCCAAAGTTTAAATTTTACTTTTAAATTTTACGCTTCCTTATCATTCTGGCCGTTTTACCAGGGTCATTTACAGCTGAAACTCGCCAATCATCATGAAAAAAATAGCATGCGGAGTACATGACATGTCCATGACAACCATATACACGGATTTCATGGATATAATGATGGACTAAATTACCTATTTCAAACATAATTAAATTAAAACTAAAGTAGATTTTTCTAAAATAAATACTTTTGACATTTTAATCCAAAATGGGTAACCTACGTTACTAAAGTTATGTTTTTGGTAAAATAAAATTAGGTACAGCAAAAAGCTAACGTAGGTAGGTATCTAGTACACCTACCTCGTCGTCACTGAATAACATATCTGTGAAAAGCTTCTACGAAAATTACCTTACCTCTTTATCAGAATATCTTTATTACTTTGGATCATGAATAGCAAGGCAAACGTCTACTACTATTGAAGTATTAAGCTAATTTCATTCGGTATGAGTAATAGTATTAATTAGGTTACGTACACAATAAGTACACAGAATTCGGTCTCTTCTTTGGAAGCCTAAATATAGGAAAGCACGAACGTCAATATCCATAATTGCTTGACTGTGTACTAAAATGTGGAAAAATGTAGGCAGCCGCTATAGAGGTTAGGTATCGCCAGCATGCGAGGGAACGCAAGCGCTTGGAAACACGCGAACCGCGCCCCGTGTTCCATCCAGTCAACATTTTATAGGGGAAATAGCTAATGTTTTCTGCTATTGACATAACGTTCGTGTTTGCTCGTAAAAGTATCCGCAGTGCGAGTGATGCGGCGTCACATCGTTATCAATTTAAACACGAGTGGAAGGAAATTGTACAAGGAATACCTAATTCATCCTCCATTGTATCGTCTTTAAATTGATGTAATATATTAATTTATCGCTAAAATACTTCTGTAAGATAAATATAAAAGGTGATTGACTGATGTGTCAACGCACAGCTCAATCCACTGAACGGATTGAGCTGAAATTTGGCACACAGATAGATATTATGACGTAGATCATACCTAATACGTCCACTAAGAAAGGATTTTGTGAAAAATAGGTTCATCTATTTTTCACATTCCCGTGAGAATCCCAGCGAGTAACACCGCGGCGAACTGTTGTTAATCAGTTATTTTAATAAGGTACTTTCATTAAATATTTGATACACGTGTAACGTAAAGGTTTTTAGGCAAATAATTTGTAACGAATTTATTGCGATATTAAAGGGTTATGGTTAGTATTTATTCAAATCTAGGTTATTGCCAACTATAAGGTTTCAAGGCTTGCCTTGGAACTCGATAGCTGATAATCTATACTATTATAAAATTGTAAAAAAGTCATTTCTGTACATTGAAGATATTTAAAAAAAAACAATTGGGTTAGAGTATATAAACGATCGCGAACCCAAAAATGTGATTTTTAGAATTCTTGTCTGTTTGTCTGTTTGTCTGTTTGTTAGGGGTTGGCGCTAAACCCACTGAACAGATTTGAATTTTGTATTAACTGTTGTAAAGCATAATTTCCAACTTAAAAACTGATGTAAAGCTTTTTTCAATTATTAGTATAGATCCTTAGATAGAGCTTGACCTCTCTGTTGTATGCAAGCCCATAGAAAGAAGAGATCATCATTGCTGGTTTATTATTTTTTATTTTCTATTTAAAAGTCCATCGTTCAACTAAAAAAATGAGGTATATCTCATTCCACTCGGTTGCGTAGATGCTGAGATAGAGCTTGACCTCTCTGTAGTATGTATTCCTATTGATATAAGGGATCATTATTGTTGGTTCTTTAATTAAGTTGTCATATGCGCAGAAATCGTGATTGTTGATTAGTTATAAACGTTTTAAGTGGTATAGACTTAAATTAAACAATAGTTGTAAAGTTTGGTTAGAATTACGAGTTATTACGACTAACTGAAGCTTCCGTTTTCTTTTGGACATATTTTCACAAACAGCATCACCTCAGTACCTCATAAAGTACCTCAGTACCGAGACTAATTGTCGACCGGAATCGAACCCACAATATTCATTGAGCTTAGCGCCGTTATAAATTAGTCACGAGGCCCTTTTTACAAACCTCTAAAACACTACTTCAAAATACAAGTTTTTTATGAATGGGTTCAATTTCTAATCCTAATTTTGTTTCTACATCCACGTAAGCGAAGCCGCGGGCAAAAGCTAGTATAGATATATAAGTACATTGATTCGTTGGAGATTGATATTGTGTAACTATATACTTTCAACTTTCATTCAATATTGTGTGAAAAAAAATGAATGGTTATGTAGACTAATAAGTTAAAGGTAACACCGCAGACTTGACAGCTAATTTCAAAATTTACGTGAAAATTCTTAGACACCTCAAAGCGTGTACAACAACGAAATTATAAATTCTATGTATACTTTAAGCTTTGTGGTAAATAGGTTGACAAATCTCAGGATTAACTGGTAAACTGCTATGAATGTTGGAAGTCAACCAACAAATACCGCCAGCGAAGCATTTTTATTCGAGAACATTCCTCCAATCAAATAAAAGTTGAAACACGTCATGCCTTCCATTCCACACGCGAGTGACTTAAAAGAGTTCTAATTAGATTATAAGTACCTACGTATACATATACCAGGTCTGGCTTTGATTGGCTGGCACTCCGTGAATTCTTCAAGGTTTTATAGGAATGGTTGAATTTGTATTGACATAAATATTTTCCATAACCAACCAGGTAAATGAAACTAGTGAAATTTGAGACAGGCTTGGACTAGGAGTAGGTACTTCGATCAATCGATCTGGAAGGTTATCGCTTATCCCTTCCTGCGGTTATTGCTCATGCTCATGTGGTTATTCTAAGGATTGGTGACTATTATTAGCACAACTTGACCCTTCCGTGCCTCAGGAGCACTGCTTTTCAACGTCACCTTTTTTTAAACTACTCTCAAAATCGAATTCAAATTCAAATTCAAAATATTTTATTTCAATTAGACCATATAAATAGGTACTTTTGAAACGTTAAATTAGTTGCGACTCGTGGTTTCCCGTTTTTTTAATTATGGAAAACATATCAGTATCGAAATGCACATCACTACTTACGCATGTATCTAACCCTATTTCAAAACATTCCGCATTATACTGTAGGCGATTTCACGGAAAAGCGTAATTTGAATTCACTCATGTTGTCTTTCTTGCCTCACCTTTGTTTGGCTTCCCGTCACTACCCCAAATTTTACTCCATCAAGGAAACGACTTGGTAAATACACATAATGTACGCAACACGATATTGTTACATTTAAAAGCTATATTTTACCTGTGTTAAAATACTGTTATTATAGAATCTGAGTACCTATAACCTATTCACTTAAGCAGGTTACAAATAGTCCCGTCATGGTTGGGGTAAATGTTTCAAATCCCATGGCCATAACTATAGGGCAAGGGTAGACTGCTGTTGTTTTAAGTCAATACAAATAGGACATACCCGCCCAAGGTGACAGATGATTATCCGCAATAAAAAAAACAGAAAGTAAACAAACGATAGGATACTTCCTTCAAGAATATGCTCTGTTCAGCGCACTCTGACTGACTACTCTTCAAATAACTACGGTATAAACAAAAATATGTAGCTATGGAAGGATAAGTCATCAGACATACATACATACACTCAAGCCTTTTTCCCACGGGGGTAGGCAGATAGAGATCGCGACTTGCTACGATTCATATATATTCTTTAGCTTCCTCCACGTTCAAACATCTTGTCTTACACGCCCCGGTTGTGAGTACTACGCACCTGACCTTTTTGAAGTATTTCACTAATAAGGTCGGTATAAGTTTTTCTAGAGCGTCCCCTCCCGGCGTTTCCACTGATATTCGCCTTATTAATCCCTTTTGTCAATCTCCGTTTATCCATTCTCTCGACATGCGCAAACCATAAAGTCATCAGCTGCTCCACATATAATAGAAATAATTTAAAAGTGGGTATGTAGATGTATGTTAAAATTTTATCTTTTGCCTATATTTTCCTCGTCGATATAACCTACAGTAAAAAATATTAAACTAGATTTATAAAATAAAAATAGTAGGTATTCCCCTCCTGTTGCATAAAATCCATCTTATCACTGTATCGCAAAAAGTCGATCCAAAAGACTGTCAAAATCATTCATCCCTATCTTTGGTATTTATTACCATACTGTAAATCTTACAGCCTACGTGGAGTGTGTAAATGGTACCTTTATTGATATAACTAAAGCTATAAGAGATTTGAGTAGAGGAGTGTAGTCATATAGAAACAACAACTATTTGTCATCATAAAAATGTGCTAGAGTGACTTTAAAACATTACTCAAATACACTGAGCAATAAATTTTTACCATATACGATTTTCGAAAACATTAATGAGGTTTTTTTACACAGGGAAATCATATAGACCTATATTTCAACGTATAGAGATCGTAAATCCTCCACCTAATATGATTATTGTAAGCCTATTATACACATGAAAGACCTAAGCATATAACACAACTACAATGAAAAAATTTACTCACCAAAATGATTTCTTCTTCCAAAACGAGGTAGTCTATAGTATGTTAAAGTTCCAAGTTCAGTTCCACTTACATGATATTCATCTCTATATAATTAAATATTTAAAATCGCCAAAATTGTAAAATGCTCTTATAATGCAATATTCATAAATTTAAGGTAAATATAAGGGTTTTATTATACTTTATTCTACAGGCACAGTAATGATATGTATTTGTTTGATATTATTTTATATGCTAAGTCATCGAATTTTCGCCACTACAGTAGGTTCATTGCGTATATTTGGTTATGTCATTTTCTGCTTGTACATGTTGTTTCCATGCCTCATAGCCGTGGTTGTAAACAGTTTCTTTAAGGCTGGCTGAAAGGACTTAGTATGCAGGTCACTTTTCTTAACATTATTGAGAGTCACTGTTCGCTTCCAATGTTATTATCACTTTATTTCATAATTCGTCCGGGCTATGGCGACTTGATGTTTAGATTGGTTACTTTCGGTAACCGCCTACAAACAAGCACAGAACTTAAGAATCCACTGGTAATTGTGACGAGAGAAACAAGAGAAAAACCTATGCGGTATGTAAAACGCACTGCTAGTTATATAGAATCGCGGTGAAATTATTATTTTGCTCTGTTTTCAGGGTGTATTGCTTCGCAGTGATTTTCTAAGCGTGCCTCAAAATGTCACAGTTGTCAGATGTCGGCACATGCGCATTAGCTTTCCTCTTTGACAAGTTCCTGAGGGTAATGTCGATAAAACAGGGGTTGTACCGGCTCGGCTTGGAAGCTCGGAGTTTCATGTTTGTAAATAGTTAGTAGTCAGTAGGTAACGAAGAAATTACCCTGAATAAGGTATTCAGTTATTTTCTAATAGAGGCGGAGGTTCAATCCCATAATACAGAATACCTGATCAGATCAAAATGTTATCGGCAAAATTATGCCGAATATGTTTTTTATACAACCGATTGGTACTATTCCGCGTTACATAAGCTTTATATTATAACTATTTACGCACATAAGTAAATATATATGCTATAAAGCCACATAAAGCTATATTTTTTTACACTACAGTTGTAAGAAAAACGTCTATGTTAGTTTCAAGATATGGATCAAAACGAAGCATGCTTGACCTGACCGTTCCGTTTCTTTATAAACCGCTATTTCTGTATGCATAGCGTGACAATTTATAGCATTTCTTATATTTTTTAACGTTTTCTTTATTGTAAAAGGCAAAATGTGAAAAGAACTATTCCTTACAGTCACTTTTCTTAAAGCAAATGGCCTCGCATTGCGTGATTATTATTAATAAAGAATTTTACGATAATACCCTACCGTTCGCTTTTAGCTAAGTACTCTCGAACGCATTATTATGAGCTATTAAAAGTAATCATTGTGAGCAATGCGGGGCAAACACATGAAATGATTTACCTTTCCGCATGATTGAAATCATGAAACAAATTTACTAAGTTTAGTACCTCGGCAATTCTTAAAACTGGTCCTTAATAGCTAAATCATAAATAAATAATAAATAAATAATATGCAGTAGAAATAATAAGCAATAAAAAACTGCATAATTTCATACCCTTAGTTTTTATTGCGTAGCACGGCGTAGCAACAAGGATCTGCTACGACATTTGACGCGGACAACGCCATCCTGTCATCCGTAGCGCTCTATGATTCGTAGCCAAATAAAAGCAGATTTTCGTTTGGTAATGGAAGTAATGGAACGTATCTGATTAAAAATGTACGTATACCGTTTACTTAGGATAATTACAACACTAAGGGCCTGTTTCACAGCTTACTGATAAGTTCCCGTTAAATTAGCTGGCAGATAATTCCATACGAAAGTTCTATTTTTTTATTTATTCGACAGTGGCTATCCAGAGGCTGTGTAACAGGCCCTTACAAAGGCTTTTTCTAAGTGTTCTTGTAGGTACTATATATATCCCCTTCCTTTGTTTCGAAACCAACAGTACTACAATAGAGCGAAATATCACCAAATAAAATAGGGCATTATATTTCAAACATACTTTACAGGCATATACTAACACCCTACGACAGGACAATAAAAACGCGACGGCCTCAAGGCTGAGCGATCACGGCGACATTTGAACGCACCACTAATATTATTATACTTATAAATAAACTAGTGAAGCGCCCTAGTTTTACCCTTGAGGTATTTTTCTTCAGAATTCTGGACATAGATAGATAGAATATACTTTATTGTACACCAAAGGATAAAAAGTTAAAGTGAGATACAGACGAACAGGAGAGTTACAGGAGTAGAATGGGGAGGGAAAGGCAAAGTTAATTGTAGAGGACGCTACTACTACTGGTACCGTGATATTTAAAAGCTTAATAAGTGTTCATATATGGATTTTGCAAAAATAAAAGGTAAACTAAGGAAAAATAATAGATCTCTGAATGGAGAAATGGCTGATCTAATCGCAAGGTCAGTGTACATTTATACTAACTATAGTTGGGAATTGATGTATCTCTTGGTTTTTACAATTAAACGCCGAACGCAGGCATTCTTGTGAAATCTATACTAATATTATAAAGCGGAAGTTTGTTTGTTTGGTTGAACGCGCTAATCTCAGGAACTACTGGTCCGATTTAAAAAACTCTTTCAGTGTTCGATAGCCTGTTTATCGAGGAAGGCTATAGGTTATATATCATCACGCTACGACCAATAGGAGCGGAGTAATAATTAAAAATGTTGTAAAAACGAGGGAAAAATACAACTTCAACAGGAACGAAATCGCGGGCAAAGGCTACTAGTTATTAATATTTTTAAGGTGTGAAATAAAAAAATGTACGAGATTTGACAGGACAACAACTATGCATCACAGACCCCTTACATGTTTTACGGTAATCAAAAATGAGGTTCTATAAACATACTGCCAGAAGGTTTACGTCTCTGCTTCTTCTCTTAGTTTCAGCCATTTTTAGTACAGATAGTAAGTCACGTAAAATGTGATTACGGAGATGTACACTCGTACAGAGTAGAGCTAGCCACAATACGTAACAGAACAATAACATTAGGGTATTTATTGTACTACGCACAGTAGTCGCAATGCATTGTTTTAATGGTAGCAATAAAGTGTCTTCAAATTAATGGTTTATTGTTCTTTGTGAGCGGCCAATGGATCGGAACTTACTGTGCTTTGTTGTACAGTTATGATAATGATCCACGTAACTTTATACCGAAGCTATGCAGCGATAATATTAACGATATGTTGTGTTTAAATTAGTGTCGGTGTATGGATACTATTGAATACTTAGTTTATTTTGATTTCCTGCATATCGTTAATTCTTATCTTCTTATCCTAATCTTCCTGAGGACGTCATTTATGAAGATTATTGATATATTTAAAATAGGTAACTCTGATTTTCAGAATATAATATTTTTTTAGAGTAGGTAGAATATTCTTTATTGTACATCAAGAAACAACACAAAGGAAATAAACACTTAAATATTTATAACAATTATTTAATTGGATAACAATTAACATAATTAAATATCTACATTAGTACAAACAGTAACTGCGAAATTAAATAAATAATTAAACGTACTAAATATTATTAATTTTTTATTTAAGTTAATATACCACAAACATAAATACAGTATTTATTAATCGAAGCTAAGAATCCAAGGCCACCACAGGCGTTTTAAAATGTATATGGAACCATGTACACTTGCAGTGTACTTACTTACTAATACGTGAAACCTAAAAACATACCGATGTGCCTAAGTACTATGTACATTAAGTACACCTCTGCGTGTCCCTTTAGAAAATAGAGGCGTGACTATATATTGTGTATGTTAATATTATAAGAACTAGCACATAAGCCGTCACAGCATAAGGAAAGAAAATTGTCGTTTATTCTAACCGCTATACAAACTGAAGAAAGGAATAAAATTTAACATGAACGCAACGTAGTACTCTCAACGGGGCACGTTATTTTCGTATGAAAAAACAAACCTCTAACGTTAATACGTATAACACAGTCACGGCCCAGAGCCCCTGAACAATTTACATTTTATATAAATATTGAAGAATATCCATGTTGGTAATGTTCAAAGATAAAATGGATTCACTAGACCTACGTCCATTTAGCTACATACTCGGTTTGTTACCATCTGGTAGTAACAAAATTATACCGATGTTTATAGAATAAAATGTCTTCTATAAATAGTAGTTACGCAGAATTCTATTATAACGTTCTCGACATTAATGACATATTTCAAGGAGTAACCCACTTCTGAGTATTAAATATCCCGTTGTTGATAAGCTAAAGCTACAATGTACGTGTCACGCTAAGAGCTAAAGCTAAAGGCAATATTGCTTTGTCTACAAGAAGGGCACCTAGCGGAGCGCATCGTTTTCAGTGTAGCCAACTGTGACAGTTGCCAATACGTTTTGTCACTTATAGTGGGCGATAAGTGACTGACAAAAACAGCCAATCTGGGTAGAACTAGCTCAGCTCAGCTATCAGAATACTTTCTCATTCTCTACCACATGATGATGGAAATTTCGTATGTCTCCTCAACTTCGCTCTGTCCTTCTGTCTGTTCTTGTTTAACTCGCATCCGATATATACTACGATTGTCTGGACTTTAAAAGAGACCATGATTCGAGGTCGTCAGTTAGGAAATGCCGGCGACATCCAGCATTAAAATAAATATATAATGACTTGTAAAAGTGTCTATAAATATAATTTCATTTCATTTCATTCCAAAACACCGTCTTCGGAAACCTCACTCACTCGTGTCTTTTTGAACTACAGCATATCACTGTATACTTAGTTTATTCTCTAGCCGTCTTCCTATTTGAAAATAATGGAAAACAATTTTGACACACATTCACGGTGATAAGATTCCATGGCCATTAAATTCTATTCTATAAGGTACAAATAAATATTGAATGAAGGAGTCCTAACCTTAGTATTCCACCGCTGTATTGTATCCATCAGGATCTTGATCACGCTAAGCTTTGACTAAAGGAATTAAGTTTTAAAAACAGGTGTCAACTAAACAGGAACATGCAAAACGCCTCATTGGGAACAGGGTTCACCTGTATATGCGCGGTTAAGTACTACATTATTATTGCACGACGACACCGCGCGGAGTGCGGAGCACAGCTGCGGACGTCCAAAGGGTTGAATTTTATTGGGTTAATTTGAAAAATCGTTATGCGTTACACTGAATGCGAACAGTTTACTTGCCTACTCCAGATGAGGATATGATTCTGTGGTTCATCAATTTGATCATTGTTATATTTTTTGTTATTTTTTAATTAAAACAGACCCGCTCAGCCACTTCGTACACTATCTTTATAGAAATATCCAATAACACTTTGATGGACCTGGGAATCGAATCTGCTCAAGCGTATCAGCCGCGCCACTAGACTAATAAGGTCATATCAATCTGTTATTATCCATTGTTGATTGTAAATTACAGAAGCCTTGAGACCAAAGCCTGCTAAGAGAAACAATTAGAAATCTGACTCAAACGCGTTTGCGTGCTACCGAAAACAATTAGCTGCTAACGTCTCGCTACCAGGCCGGGAGTCAATTAGCAAGATTATCGTTCATTCGCAAAACTTGCATCAACTGGGTCATGATGGGCGCAGTCATGCAATAAATATTATACACAAAGTACTATGATTTCTCGATTATAATATTTTTTACGTAGCTGTCAATACGTTTTATCACTGTGGGTGGACGGGTTAGAATAATATTCCTCACTGACATTCAGAACGGATCTGGGGGTCTACTGGCTATCTCCGTCAACGAAGTAACGGGCCCGTCCGAAAGTAGCCCACACATTTCGATCCGTGAAAACAAGTGTCAGTAGTAGAGAGTCAAAATCTAAATCAAAATCGTTTTATTTTCACATAGACCTTATGCAGGCACTTCTGAAATGTCGAAACTAGGTGCACAGTTCCAAATTTGTCGTTTCATATGGCGAAAAACCGCCAAGAAACTCCATGGTTACTCTTAGTAAGTAAGTGCAACTGTCAAACTGAATCATGCGTCCGTAGGTGATACGGAGTAGGAAATGCCTGTAACGAAGGTTGAAACTACGGAGTTTGTGCTGAGGGAGTAGACCCGCTGACTTGCTCGCAGGACCTCTTGGGGTTTGACTAGCTAGTGACCACCCTAACGTTGGCGACTGTCACTCTCGGTTGCTTTGCAGTGGGTGCTGTGGTCGGCAACAGATCAGTGACGTCTCTTGGTATTGCAAGTGCCCATGGGCGGCAATAACTACTTATAAACGTCGTTCGCCTGCTCGTTTGCTGAAAAATACAATCAACTATAAAAAAAATGTTAGAAAACTAGTACTCAAAAAGTTGTCTCTCTCCTCTCTATGTCTCAGTCTTACCCAGTAAGATTTACATGACATACCGTTAGCAAATTTTTCAGGTGATACCCTTCACAAACAACCTTGTAACCTTGAGTAATACTTAACCAATAATGATTTGGTTAAAAAACTACAAGTCGTTGACCTTTCGATATATATTTCTTACAAAGACTACAGTACAATACCTACTGACTACCACGCAACAACAAGAAAAAACATACCGGTTAAAAAATAGAGTACATATTTAATTCATTATTTTATTTTTTAAATTAAATTTTGTAACAGTCATGACTTTTTAAGTCTTTCCAGGTAATTGTTAAAGTGTATTACAATGAATTTAGCTCTCGCGTTAAAGTACCTATCTACGAGTATGTTGCCTGTTACTACGTAATCCACCTGTATTGCATTGTTGAATTACAAAGCAAGTCCTACATAGAGTACAATAACACACTGTGAACTTTTAAGGGGTAGTAATTTAACAGCTGAATAATAAATTAAATAGACACTTACAGTTAGTATAAAAAAAAGTTTTTATTGCTTATAAAAATTTGATTGTTTTTTTTTTCATATTTATTGACATACAAAAATATCTATTTGAAAATTGATTTCTGTTCTGGTATGTTGGTAATAAGAAGATTTTGATAGGCGGCTCAAGAAAAAACACGATGGTTAATAATAACCGTACTCATGACCGTAGAAGACAGAAAGTCAATGAAACTCCAAGTGTTTGAGGTATTCACTCGGGCTGCCACGCTGCGCAACCCAATCCGCGCATCCAAGATGGCGCGCATAGAGCACTGCGCACACGCCGTGTCCGTTACGCTTGACCACTGAAGCGCGAACAGTTTTTTTTTCTACATAAACATTGTTCGCAGTAGAGAAATCGACGGGCGTGACTGCGGCCATTGTTGTACGAAGCTAAACGCAGAGAATATTAGAGCATGATACGGTAAAATAACGTATAGATATACAATCCGTGCATATGTTATGCCTGGCTGTATAGGGCGATGAGGTGACATTTGCAATTAGGTACACTTTTTTGTAGGTTGCAGCAATTTACTTTAACAGACATAGATTTCAATATTCATGTAGGAATGCAGGTCGAACGCTTCCAACTTGCAATGCTATGTATTATTCGATCGATCGACGGTCTATCATATTAAACAGGTAGGTAAACTTAGGTAAACTTAGGTAAACTTATGTTCGAACACACACCTATATTTAAAATTGAAACAACTTCAAATAATATCACTTGTAGCAAAACTCCCTAGACTAGCCTCCCTAGCCTTAAAAGTTAACACGAAGTTGGTCTTCAGTTTACATTAAAAATTCATCAACCAGTTGTTTATGTTTCCCAGAATAATTTCATTAGACCCGGCAATCGTACAGAATATAGTGGATATCTTATTTCTGTATGAGTGCCGGGTCCAGCCGAGCAATCCTTGTTCCAACATTATTTTTTTACATCTTCAAAATAAGTATAGCATTTCACAACATTGGTATTGGAAACCCGTTTGTTTATCACTTCCGGTTGATTATCCTTTGTTCGGGCCTGTTCAGGCGCATCTATTCAAATTACATGATACCGATGCGCATACGCGATGAGCCCGCATGTTATGTACCGAAGTCAGTATCGATCGTACTAAGTAAAACTTACTTACGATACGACAGCAGCGCAATAGTTAGATCATAGGTTCTCAACATTGGTAATAACGGGACCAATGCCCCTGAAAGTCTGAAACGCCCCCTTTCAGACTTTCAGGGGCATTGGAAGACTCCGAGAAAATTAGGGGGATATTAAACGTTTACATGATATTATAACCGTAAAGTGGCTATTATATCTGATTCAGATTCGCGACTCTATTGTAAAAAAAATATGAGCTCCAGATTATTTTTTCTCTAAGTGGGTAGTAGGCAAACTAAGTTTGAGAACCTGTGGGCTAGATTGTACCATACATACGCTTAGGGTCATCTCGGTAGCTGGGATAGGTACCTATTGTAACTAGTTGTTTTGAACTCGGTTGTGGCGAATGTCGTGGAGAAGTGTGGTTTTCGGTCGGTCAGAACAGAACCCGACATACCCTTTTTTTGGAGTGCGGAATATTCTCTAAGGTTCCTGCTACCTCGGGAGGCGGCATTGTAATTCGAACTTATACCGACTAAAAACCGCACTTGCCATAGCTTGCCTTGCCATCATGGTCATGAGATCAGGAACATTCACCATAATCATGACGGGAGGCCGATATACCGAAGCGGCAGACAACCCGAAAAGATTTTCCGCTCCCCAAAAAACAAATTGTTTAGTTTTCAATGCTCAACATTAAAGTAGATAGTCCCTTTATAAAAAAACCTTTCATTCTAGAACCGCCCATTTGTGCTGTACCTACTCTAATAAAATCGATGGAAAAGTACTAAAATATTTAAAACACATTTACAATTACAGCCGTTCAAAGACAATTACCTATTAATGAGGTAAAATTGTAGAAGACACGTTTGATTGCGACATATGTTTCTATTCCCACAGCTATTCATAGACAGGTCATATCGATTGTGAATACTTATTCTACTTTAGTAATAAGTATTTACTGTACATACACGTATCGCTTTACTAAATAAATTATGTTAGTCGGTAGGTACCGATAGCTCCACACGTAACGTCTAACGCTAACTGTGGGTGTACCGCAGTACAACTCTGCCTAACCCTTTCAGTACCTACTTTCTTAAAATATTAGTAACCTAACTTAAAATGACAGCAAACCGAAAAGACGGGACTATAAAATATATTTTTTTGTAATGGTTTCACATTATAATCACATTTTCAAATTCATTATTCAACTTTTCTGAGTTAAGCTTTAGCTAAACGTCACATAATTTTTTGTAAGTTATGTAGGTATTAAGTACACAAGTTTTAATCGTTTCTTATCCAAACATTTATTTTTAGCTTAAATATTCGATTCGTCCTCCAGGACACAAAGTCACCCCGCTGAAAACTAATAAATATGAAAGTAAATAGCTTATATGTATACCAATCTACCACATCACGCATGTATCCCTAAGGTGTTAGGCAGAGGTTTTCTGCTCCACCTACAGATCGCCAGTATGTTTTAGGTCCCGTATAATAAGGCGATTGCCATTATCCGTACACAAATCCAAACTCAAATCTGCAGAGCTGCTAACTAAGAATGTGATTACAAAAACTGCTCGACCTAGGAATCGAACCCCCAGCTACGCTCGCAAACATAAGACTAAAGAGGCCGTCAAGACAACAAATAAGGTATTTTTGTTTTAATCTTTTTCGAGCGTGGAAAAGCTAGCTTAAATTATGTAAATTCAGTAAATTGGTGTCTCATTGCATTTTCAAGAGTGGTACACACGACAACACATCAAGCTTGTCAGTGGTACGCCCTTATTCCAACGCAATAGCGGTGATTATTGTAGTGCAACTTGCAGCTTGACGTGTTTTCGTGTGTATCTACATTAAATATTAAAAAGTGACTGTTCCAAACCTACACTGGTGGGTTTACTCACATTTTGTTCTACTTTGATAACACTCCCAACAATACTTTTCACTCGGTTGTTTTACCTTTTTACTACTTTGAACACGCAAGAATAATTTCTGACACGAATGTCGTCTAGGTACTGCCCATTTAATTATGGATAGGTATGAAAAAAGGTATTATTTACCTACCAAGTAGGTAGGTAATATACGACACTTAGATAGATTTAAATACGTCTATGACCCCTAGAATTTGCAAAAAGAAAATATGTAACATAACGTGAATTAAAAAAAGAACATACGGTTTACGAAATTTATTTATGTCAAAAAGAATACATAATAATGAAGAGACAGTTTTAACATCGATATCATCTCGCCAATATTTCCCGAATGGTTAGACAGAGGTGTACTTACTAATATAAAGTACATTCACACTGTGTTTAGGTCCCAAGTAATATTGGGGATAAAAATATGTAGATAAACCCTTAAAATAATTCTAGAATTTCCATTTAAAGCCATCATATCAGCCAAAAGTACACTGCTAAACAAAGGCCTCAAATATCAGAGCACAATTTTTTTCCTGGTATTTCTCATTGGTATGTTCTTATTGGTATTTTTATATAATAAGATTCATGTTCCATTGCTCGAAAATAACAATTTGTGACAAAATGGCGGAACGTCTGAATGTTACACTAGGCCGGTCCCTATGGGGCGAAACTGAGATCTAACCAGCCATTTGCAAAATAGTCCTAATTCTACGCTAAAGCTAAATAATAATAATAAATATCTTGGGACATTTTTACACAGCACCATCTAGTCCCAAACTAAGCAGAGCTTGTACTATGGGTACTAGACAATGGATATAATACTCATATACGTTTTTGTAAATACATACTTATAATATATAAGAAACACTCAGACAAACACAAACACCTAAGTCTATCAAATAAATGCTTGTGTCTTGTGGGAATCGAACCCACGACCTCGTGATCAGCAGTCAGGTACTCCGGTACAAACCACTAGACCACAGACGTCGTCTGTGGTCTGACTGGTCTGGTGTGGTCTGGTGTTAAATGACGGAAGATAACCTTAAATAATTAATTAAATAGGTTTTAGGGGCCTTTGGGTAGGTAAACTAAGTTTAAGTTTAGTAGGTATTTCATAAATTAGTTTTAATTTATGAAATACCTACTAAAGATGACAATGATTACTATGGTATGGATATTAGTTATATGAATAAATTAATGGCAGTAGGATTTAACTACAGAACCCTACACAGCGCGTGTCGGGCTGTCACGCACTTGGCCGGTTTCTAGTTCCGTACCCGAAGGGTGCCAACGGCCCTATTACTAAGCCTCCGCTGTCTGTCCGTTCCTCCGTCTGTCTGTCAGCGGGCTGTATCTCATTAACCGTAATATGAAGAGTTGATATTTTTACAGTTTCTATTTGTAGTGCCACTATAACGACAAATACCTACAAATTTTATCGATACTAATTAAAAATGATACGGAACCCTTTTAGTTATGGGCGGGTCCGACTCGCACTTGACCGGTGACAGTCTTGCTGTGCGAGAAAATATAATAAAAACTTAAAATGCTAGCGCTACATGTAGGTACGCTTCTTTTCATGAGATACCCTGGATTCGTTCAATATTGAAACACTTGTAATACACAGATTGCATGCAGCGCGCGATACACGCGAATATATCATTTTGGTTTTGATTTGCAGTGCAATCCAGGTAGGTATCGTTAGCTGTGCCAAGGTACCTATGTCGCTTTTAACATCGACGATAATTTATTTTCTATTCAAATAACTGCCTCGTAAGTAAGGTCTTGGGTTCGGTTACCAGGTCGAGCAGTGTTTTGGACTTGTGCCCGGTTCATGGCAATAGACGCGCCCCGTATAACATGTCTGATCTAAACATACCAGCAGCATGTGGGCAGGTATACAGTAGTAAGTACACGTCTGCCTACGCCTTTCGGGCAAATTAAAAAAAACGGTTGTACCTACGCGCATAACTTGGACAGACCACCGACCTTTATAACTTACAGCCTTCGGGCGGCTGTCTTGGAAAGTTCCCCTCTAAAAGAAGTATCCGATTGAAGGCCCTTTTGAAGGAGTCCAATAATTGCACTGAACCACAGCCTATAATGTAAGTAGAGTAGCCTATAAATTCCAGTATAAACTGACCTCTAATTGTATGGAAAACAGGCCAGTGCCGGATCAGCTTAAATTGGAAACGTATAGCTTAAAATGTGTGTGTGACAATGTCCTTTTATATAGGTACTTGAAATGAAATATTTAACTTTCACTTTGACGTAGTAGCTACCTAGCTGTGTAGCGGATAGCGGATTGAAAGGTGACAATACAGTTTTAGTATCTACAGGCAAATTAGATTCGACTTTCTAAATTTCCGCTTGATCAATTTAAAGCGAAAGAAAAGAATAATAAATCATTCAGCTTGTATCTTAATTCATTAAAGAACCGTGACCCTCCAGAGGGTCGTGATAATTTTTTTTCTATTGTTCCTTGACGGGAAGTTCAGTTTAGTTTAAGTCGCTGGGCTTTTTCTAGCCATTAGGCGTTTGGAAGTTCAGTTTAGTCCTTTTTACCCTTAGCCATTTGGGCGTTTAGAAGTTCACAGATGGGCTTTTTCACCCTTAGCTATTAGCCGTTTGGAAGTTCCGTTTAGTTTCAAGTAGCTGAGCTTTTCACCCTTAGCCATTGGGCATTTGTCCTAGCTTCTTACTCCAACCCAGGCTTTCGAGAAGGGTAGCAGCCTATTTAGACTGCTGCCGGATTCCGGGAGCGATGCTGGGGATTGAAGAATTGTGCCTGTTTTACTGCTATCCGCGCCATCTGCGTTTTTTCTGCCGCTTCTGCCCTTATACATCCTGCATAGGGGGCTGTCTGTGACACCTATGTGGAATAAGTACTTATTTAGGGGCCATTGGCCGGTTTTTCCTTGACACGAAATGAAACAATAAAATCGTTGGAACATTATAGTTTTATTATAATATTATCACACAATAAATTACAATAATGATTCGTACTATAAATTATAATGTAGCTATGTACAATGAGATCCTCATTATAACTGGTCACTGACCGAGTGCTTCGATTGTTACTCGAAGAGTATGAATGTTTCACGGCGCCTCTGCTTGGCGGTAAACCAACTTACCTATTTACAGAATCCTGAAGCAAAAGGTGACTGTTATTCTTACACAAATATCAATACAAGAAGTACATAGAACGTCTTAAGTCTAGTAAGGCAACACACGGTTAAAAAGGGAGGCGTATAATAAAGTGAATAGGTACACACAACGACACACCAAGCTGTAAAATTTGCTTTTTGGACCGCCCGTGTTCCGATGTAATAGAGATGATTTTTGTATAACAACTGTATAGCTTGATGTGTTGTCGTGTGTACTAAACAGCAGTTTGCTGTGTGACTTGTCAATTGCATCGATATTTGCAGCACAGATTTCAACTACGATGGTTTCACGTCACATTTTGTAGAAATGGGATGCTATGGCGGCCCAATAGGTAGTATTTTTACTAACGCAAAACAGTATTCGAGTAAAAAAAAATCCTAAAAACTTTGTTCTGCATTAATGATGTCCTAATTATTATGTAGGTAATTATCTGAACTAACAGTAAGTTTAAGTTATTTTCAGCCCATGCGTCGTTTGAGCGTGAATTATTATATAAAGTACGAGTATGTCTGAAATTCTAAACTAAACCATTCACATGTAGCAATGATGTTTACAAAAAATATTAATATCAAAATATCCTTTCTGGAACCCTGTTTTAGTGTTTAACAGAACTTAAATTAATAATTTCATAACATTATAATAACACTGTGTAGGTCATCTTAGTTCTCCTGCATTATCACCGTGAGTTAATTTCCAAATGGTTAAGAATTAACAGTGTACAGGATGTCTTTATCACAAAAACTATACTTAGGATCGCATTCAAAAGCGTATAGACTCAGAAGTTGTGTCACTGAGAATTTAGCTGATCTTTGAAGTTTAACAGCTGGATAATCGCTTCATTACAGCTAAAATCTTAAGCTCGCCTATGTATATAGGCAAACACACAAATTTTACTACGCAATGAAAATAAATGGTCATAAATTTGTAAGGCGAGAAGAAAAAGCAGAAGATCAGAATTTAATCAAAATTCCAACCGGATACAACACATTTTCACCCAAATTTTACATTTGTACAAGAACTATACCTATTTAGCCATTAGTAGATTCCATGCCAATATAAATAACTTACTAATAAAAGAATATCATTATGAAGTGATCGCATTGGTTTGATTCGAATTCATTTTGCTACTCAGTAAACATGTACCTATAGACGTAGATTTTACACAACAAAATATATTTGCGCAGGTATTTAATTACGGTAAAAATATTATAAAAATCAATAACAGTTAACAGTAAGAAAATTTAATTAAACTACCGATGAAATTAGATGTGTCTAACTGTATGTATCATTTTAGGACAAAAGTGTTTTCTAAATATAGGTGTTGCTAATGTCGGTGATAGATAGAAATTATGCTTTTAAAACTAGAGTTTACTTTACGTTAATTTTCTAGATACCATTCGATTGTTTACACTACAATCAATCAATAAATTATTTATTTGCTGAATGTAGATAAATGAAAGTCATATTGAAGCTCTATGAAATAATTTGAATTTTCACCCTTTACCTACTCGATCGAATGATTATTTACAATTAAATAATATTAATCAATAATTTTTTAATGTTTGCCTAAATTACATCAATTCTGCAAATTCTTTAATCTACAAAGCAAAGGTTGTCGTTGAAGTAAACAGTAAAACTATCCAGACTTTTTAAAATATTTGAATTACAGATACAAATCAATGAAGCATCTGGTACATGACAGTTAAAACACAGAATAAATAATAACAGAATGGCCACTCTCCGCCCCTCCCTAATATACCTCAGGTCCCTTGCATCCTGCTGGTGTCCTTGCCGGACTACCAACAAACCCTACGCACCTTCACGCACACATTTGCACGTGTAAAAACGTAATTTTGACAAGTTTGACATTTGGTATTGTAGTGTGCAGTGGTATCGGAAAGTTTGTATGGAGTGTCACAGGTGTGGTTAAAGGTAGAATTCATAGCCAATCATCATAATAAAAAAATATAATAATAGAATTGTGTAAGGTTTTAAGGATCTCCCCACACTTATCGACGCGAAATTGGCTTAGGCCAGCAGTCGGAAAAGTCGGATCTTTATGTTGACAGCATTCGGGTGTAAACGGCTTTTTATTTATTTAAAAAAATAATATTTAAAAGTATATACGTAGTATATCCATTGTCTAGTACCCAAAGTACAAGCTCTGCCTAGTTTGGGACTAGATGGTGCTGTGTAAAATGTCCAAAGATATATTTGTTATTTATTTTATAGTCCGGTTCGGTTGAGATGTCAGCCAACGGTGACACGGCGGCTTTGCTTTCCCGAATATCGTGGTGATATGCACTCGGCATAAGGCGATTTCATTAGGTGCAGGGAGACCCTTATACATAGTAAACTATAAATTAAATAACAGATCAATAACATAAAAAATTGTACTTCGTTTTTGGTGGCAAATCTGCACAAATACTACTAAGAAGACTATAAAAAGTCTAGACTATACTAGAAAAACCATAAGATTAAAGTATTCTAAAATCTAAATGAATTTATTTTGAATAGAAAATTGTCGTTTGTGGAACGCGCTCTAGCATAGGCCACATCTACACTTACCATCAGCTGAGATTGAGGTAAAGGGCAAATCCCATTCAAGATAAAAAAGAAGAAAATTTGGGAAAATGGAACTAGCATTTTTCCTGAATTTTCTTCTTTTAAAAGTTATTGCAGATAGGATGTAAATTGTAAGGTGAAAATGCAATATATTAATAGACAATGTAGGTACGCAATTACACATGTATGTCATATTAAAAACTAGCTTTCCGCCAGCGGCTTCGCCCGCGTGGTCTGGGTATTTCTTATAATTTTCATCCCCTATTTCAACCCCTTACAGCCCTTTTTTCACATTAAAAAGTAGCCTATGTACTTTCTCATGCTCTAGACTGTGTTCCAAATTTCATTTAAATCGGTTCAGTAGTTTTGGCGTGAAAGCGCGACAGACAGACAGAATTACTTTTGTATTTATAATATTAGTAAGGAAGTAAGGATTAGGATAGATAATAATAATAATAATAAACCCCCTCTGGGACAAGCGTTACCTCATCATGAGACTAACGTAAAACTGGAGGGTAGAATAATAATCTTGTTCCCATTTTCTACACCCTTCTATCTATTTAAAATTTTAAGACCGTGCAGGCATAGTATTTTTTTTTTACAGTGATATAAATATTTGGTAGTAGTATTTAAATGACTTAGTTCCAACATAATGATAATATCGTATAAGTATTATAATATATTAATATGCAACACTTGTGAAAACATAAATAACTACATAATATAACTATGTAAAGATGTAGGTACAATTACCATGAAATCCAAGGTGGTTGGTTCATCTTACTTATTGGCACATGTGTCATATTTATTGGCAGATTAACTACTGCATAGCTTTTCCTTAACTTTCTTAATGTACGAAGTATTGTGGCACCACTTCGACCGAGAAGAAAAGCTGCAGGTATGTTCACATCTAGCTCCATCCTGCAAAATGTATTAGAAAACATTTAGTATTTTGTTTGGTTGTGGCTAGGTACAACTGGGTATCATTCTGTATTCATATTTAATTAAAACATCAGTTCTCTTGATTCAGCCCTTTGCAACCCAACCAAAAAGTAAAATATCAACCTTTCCTCTCTCAAACTTTTAAGCTTAGCATATCGACATTTTGCATTTATATGAGGAAAATTGTGTGCATTGGGTTAAGTAACAAAATAATAATTGATGCAAAGTTAAAATAAATTTCCAGTCAGCACCCCATTCATAAATTTGTAAAGATAATGTGATGGTAAACGGAAACATAAATAAATTGCAAAACATACTTATCGTCCACCATCTCTATTAGATGATCAAGTGAATCATCCCATTTGTCTACAGACTCTGTTATAATAATGGCCCTTGCTCCCGCCTCTTGTGCTTTGGCAGTTTTGAACACAAATGAACACTCTCTAAAAAATAAATAAAATACTGTTATAGTTAAAAATTCATCATAATATATCATCATTATATCAGCCTACAGAAGTCCACTGCTGAACAAAGGCCATAGAGTTCCACAAGGGCCGCTTATATGCCACCTGCATCTAAGGACTTCCAGCGACCTTTATCAGGTCATCTGTCCATCTCATTGGAGGCCGTCCTATGCTGCGCTTTCCGGTGCGTGGTCTCCACTCAGGAAACTTTTTGCCCCAGTGGCCATCAGTTCTACGAGCTATGCTCCGCCCACTGCCACTTCAGTTTGCTTATCCTTGGAGATATATCAGCAACTTTAGTTTTTCTCTAGTAGAAAAACCAAAGTTAAAAAATGTTTAATATTATATATTTATAAATATATATTTTTTAAATACATAATTATAATATATAAGAAGGACCCAGACAAACACAAACACCTAAGTTCATCAGATAAATGTTTGTGTCTTGTGGGAATCGAACCCACGACCTCATGATCAGCAATCAGGTACTGGAACTACTAGACCACAGACATAGTGAAATTGTACTTGTCATTGCTATTCATTATATCAAAATAAATTACTTCTTCTATTGGTATGTGATGAAGGGGTTTTTTGAGTACTTTAATAATAATGTCCTACTGGAATTAATTTATTATGCCCCAGCAACAAGCAAACGAATGAACAAGAAAGCCAACAAGGCCTCAAGAGTGCCAAAATAATATTTCTTCCTCCTCAGGTCATAACAATTTCATTACACTGATACTGTTTGTTTGTTTATGAGTTTGTAATCCTACACTGCTGAACACATTTACATTTTAAATGTGGGAGGATGTAGTCTTTTATCTCAAAAAGTCCTTCAAGTTGCAAGGAAACCATGGTTGACAGGTAGTATATAATGATTGTGTATACTACTCCTGTAGCTATGTGTGTACGCTAGTTGTTAAATTCTCTGATGATGTACATTCCATCATCAGGTTATCAACTTATGGTGGTACAGATGAAGTAATTTTAACTTACCCTCTTTCTGATAAAGCAATCTGCCCAACAATATCATCATGATTAACTATATCTGAACAACTATGTAGAGGCACGGTTGGCACTAGCCGGGCTTCTTGAAATTGTATACTCTCATTCTGAAAAATATTTGAATGTATGGATTAATATTTAGTTTTTTTCAACAGTGTACTTACAAAATCACAAATAAATCTACAGTAATTATAAACCAAAGCAAGTTTATGCTTGCATAAATTTCAAATCTTCAGAATGAAATGTACATAAGACCTCCTTGGGGAATACCTACATGATGATGCACATGTAAAGACAATTATTTTATAGGCAATCGTGACCAACATGTTATTTTTTTTTTTGGTCATAATAATGTCCCAACTCTGCAAACATGCAGCATGGGACTTAGACCAATAGTCAGCAAAGTTAGACCATATTGACATCACAAGGCATATAAGTACATACTATATCTAACAACCTCAGCTTTCCAAAGCATCAAACGATAGTGATTATGCAAGTAACCAAAAACTCTTCACTATTAAGGAGTTCGAGAGAAGAGCAGAAAAATCTTAGAAAAGTTTGTCTCTAACTGTTTTTAAATGTAGACAAACTATTGTTTTTCAAATTACTTTTGTTTTATATAAAGAAAACAGAAATAAACAAAAATATGTAGAACTTAAATTTGTAAAAAAAAATATTTAAATTATATAAAATAAAATGTAAGTAGGTATTATAATAAGACTTACAAAAGGTGTACCAAAATCTTTAGCTGGTCTGATCCTGTATGAGTACCTAAGTTCAGGAGGATCTAATATTTCAAAAAACACGTCACCAAATATCACGTCTGCCGTAGAAACGCCATCATAGAAGTGTAAATCGTTTGCTGTAATAGTAAATCAATAATAAACACCTTAATTCAACTTCTAATAACAAAAATTGCCTATAAATGATAAAATAAAATTACCACCAGGCGAAACAGAATGTATAAATATGACTAGTAATAAGCCACAATATAACGGCACGAGCCTTTTTTGGGAATTAAATTTCATATAAATCATAGCTAATGGCTAAATAAACAATTGTATTAATTATTTTAGCAAGCTGCCGATTTCATTCAATTCTTCACTAATCACTACCATTTAGGGATGTGAAAAAATAATCGATTATGAAAAAAAAAATTAATCGATTTTTCCGGCAAAAAATCGATTAAAAATCGATTTATATATTTAAAAAAATCTATTAATTAAAAATCGATTTATTTTGAGTTGTGATTTTTAACAGCAACATCTGTTTATGAAGTTATTAGTTTCGTGGAAGTATTCTTACAAGTTTTAAAAAGCAATACTAATATTTTATTCGGTTTTTATATGGAAAATCGTTTTAATATTAATAATTTGAGAATATTAACTCTTATATTTCAATAAAAAGACAATATGGTGTTTTATTTTCTTCTAATGATAGATTCACCAATCAAACTTTACATATTGTCAGTGTAACTAAACTGTTTTACGGCAAGGACTGTTGTACTGACTTGAATAAAGGATTGAATCCGTTTTCTTCGTCAAATTTGAAAGTTTTCTTTTTACGTATATTTTTTTTTGGTTTTAATTTATAAATATTAATTTCAACTAATATTACTACTATTACTTTACTCTGGCTGATTATTACTGGCATAACTTTTGATTTTGTAATAAGTAAAGTCATAATTACGGATATTTCATACGTTTAATTTGATATCTCAATAAAATAAGGAAAAAACGATTATATGAAAAAATCGATTATTTATTTTTATTATAAAAATCGATTATTTAGTAATCGATTTTATTACCAACAAAAATAATCGATTTATTAATAATCGATTTTTTTTGTTGGATGTCACATCCCTACTACCATTATCAATAACGATAACCTTAAACCTAACTAGTGATGCGAGTCGAAATGTGAATTTGAAAATTAAACACTCGATAACTCAAGGGAAAAAAAATCGAAGAGTCGGACTAAAATTCAACTCACATGTTAAGTTACAGTGCCCTGAGTACCCTGACTTTTTCACATTCGGCTTGGCTTTAATAAGTGCCACCCGCGCCGTCAACGTCAGCGAGTGAGACAGAGAATAGCTGCGAGTCTACGAGTTAGAGTGCGAAAAATATAGCTTGCGACTCGTTGTGTTTCATTCGTGTACACGAATCAACTCGACGAATAACATTATTCGCTTGACTCGAATTAACTCGAAGCCATTCACTGATTCAAATGACTCGCACTCGCCGTTTGTTTGTTTACATTTTTTCTTTATTCTTAATAGAAAGCCTTATAGAAAGATTAATTTTATATGTACTGTATAGGTACGATAATAATTATGGCCTTAGCAATAAAAAGCCTTATAGTATTAGAGTTTTTTACTAAAAATTATGATGGTTCCAGAGTTATTTGTAAATTTATTGTGTTCAAGTAATTATAAATACAACGTATTGTATAAACCATTTAAATAAGTATCCTATTGTAGAGTATAGTAGAGTGTAGTAGTGAGGCAGCATTCGACACACATTCAGACATCAAGTCTAATCAACCTGAATCGTGATTCGAATCAACGCTGGAGTCAACTCGAATTACTCGAGTTGAAAAATATACGATTCGTCCCATCGTTAATCTGTCGACATATCCTCATATTAATGCCTGACACCAAACCTGACACTGATACATTTGACACTTGTATTGCCGTTCGGAAAATATTGTTTGTTTTTTTTTTTAAATTTAGTTCCTGACGGAACAGGCTAAATATTGTTCGATTTTATACCCTACTAGAAAAATAATGTAAAATACTATTTGCAAATCCCATACTAACTAAGAAGCTTAAAAATTATACATTCACCTTAACGGAATAAAATATAGCTTCATCATTATAAAGTTATGGAAGTTAAGTGTTATCGATATTTGTGGGAATAACCGTTACAGTTCTCGCCAATCTTTTTGTTTGCCCTAGAGGAAAGTAATATTAATATGCCCTTGGAATAAACAACAGCAAATTGGATTAAAATTATTTAAAAAAAAGCAACTTCTACGGCTACGAAGTTACGCCGGGTACGCGTATATATATAGACAGACCTGCCTATTGTTCTCGGCCGTTGACACGCCTCGAGCGCGCGGCACTGTACGAGTAGGCACTTACGGCCCCATTGTTCTCGGTCGTTGACCGGCCTTGAACTATTTAATTGCTACCGCGTATCACCGTTCAGAATTCCTATAATAATTATATTACGCCATTATTGTCTTGATCCCTAATAAAAAAATGTAAGCAATTGGTAGATAATTCATAGTAGATTTTTCTTCTTTTTAGCTTTTCCAATGCCTTAAAAACGGAACTTGAGAGGCCAACAATTCAACATTCGTAAGATGCGTATGCGTAACTTTTTCGACGAATATACATCAGTAGCGTTGCACTGCGCCGTAGACAAAGAAGTCTACGCACTGCGCAGTACTCTCATTTCTTTTCAATTCATATAAATATAATTTTACAAGTGAAGTCGGTTTAGTGTAATGACTCCTTTACAGTTGATCAAGTAGAAACTTGAATCAACAAATCGAAATATTAAGATGACGTGTACTTTTGCAGTCTATGACACTGGGAATAACCGTGGACTATGCATTGTAAACAAAGTATACGTTCCGTTTATTTTATTTAAAAAAAATGCCGAATGAAGTAAAAATTCGACTCTTTAATTTCAGCCTATTCTGTCGTTTGTTCTTATTAGTTTCACTCTCATTATGAAAATAATCATTTGGACTTGAAAAAGTGGCATTTAATAGTATGATAACATGTTATGAAAATCATATGATTATCATACGTAAAACGAAATGTAAAATGTCATTATCCAATGATACCATTATTTTAAATACCATTTTTGTGGGAAAAATAAACATTTTCTAAGTAGTTTCCAAAAAATATTTAGAATACAATAATAAATTAATAATAATATTGTGTAGTTAACTTATCAATTTTAATATCAATAAATATTTTTTGTAATTTTTATGAATATAATGTACTTGTATACTACATTTTTATTTGTGAATTTGGTCAGTAATCCTCCCAATTTATTATTACACTGTTTGCAGGTAACGGGGTAACCTAAAATTTGTTTGGTAATATAATCAAGAATGGTCGTCATAGTTTGGGGAGTTTGGGACTAGGTACTACTTCTAGTTCACTAGTTGGGGAATTTTAAATAAGTTGTTAGCATCCCTAGGAATGTCAATAAAAATAGAAGCCAGAAGGGAAGGGGAAGGGTGATGGTGCTGGTGATGGAGAATGGTTTTAGATTTTATTGTGATTTTGTATAATATTGTAGTGCGTTAACATTTCACATAAATAAAGTTTAAAATTAATAGTTACAATAAATTGCACGGGTTGCATCATCCATTGAAACAGGTATTTGATAAAGCTTTTAAAAAATGTATTTAAATGCCGGTAAATAGCAGTAACACTACTGTAATAATTAAAATGATATACTAATTGCCCCGTTCAATAGATATTAGTCCTATTTAATTTTTATGAAGTAAAATGCCTACAATGAATGTACGTTTTTTTTATTGGAATATTTTATTACAATTATTTTGACCAGTGTTACATCAGTATTTTAACTTTTTTTGTATATTTACTATTATTATGCAGAATAGAAATTGTAAATATGTTATACCTACTAATTGGTAGAATGACTACTGTCATGAAATTAAAGTTATTATATTTATGCACTATTTGCAAAAAACAAATAAATTTTAATTTGCAGCAATGCCTCCTCTTCTTTTAAGCCTAGTACAACACTAGGCAGTGGCATTATTAAAAATACATAACATACCATCATTCCTGTATCACCAGTACCTATGCCTGTATACCTGTGTAAAAGGGCTAAGCAGAGGCATATTAATGTACAACTCATGTTAGATCCCAAAGCCAAAATTAGGTCTGACTAAGCAATGACAAATTCATAGAAATGCCAAATTACATTTTTCAACCTGGGAATCAAACCCAGGACCTCAAGCATAGCAGTTACACTTACAATTGTTAGGCTTACCAGGCAGTTTATTATAAATACAGTTAGATATAATGATAAATATTTATGAACAATAATAATCAAACTAATTTCGACAGGCGGTATCAAGATGGAGGGAGATGACGGACCAGATGGGATAGACCAATTAAAATCAAGGCCTTACCAGGCTCAACTTGAAGAAATTGCTTTGAGAAGTAACACCATCATATACTTACCAACAGGTAAAATATATCATTGTATCCATTAGCCAAATATTTTTTTATGTTTGTATTCAGCTGAATATTTGGCTAATAGTTGGCCTATATTTGAATTTAAAGCTATATTCTGAGAACCATACTGCACTAGTATTTTAAATGAAACAAACACTATCTTTTGTGTTTGCATTGTTTGAGTGAGTCTATTACTCAGCAATTTAATTATTTTCAGGATCTGGAAAAACGTTTATTGCAACTTGTCTTATAAAGAAATTTCGAGAAGCATTACAAAAACCGTGGGGTGAAGGGGGCAAGCGAACCTTTTTCCTTGTCAACACTGTGGCATTGGTCATCCAACAGGTATTAAAAAATCCTTGAGATTATTGTACTTAATATACAGATAGGTTGCTATAAGTCAGTCTAGTATAGAGTTGCCATAAATAAGGGGACGTCAATTGGAACATCTAAAGAAATGTAATCTAAATATATCTAAATATACATATAAAACTCAAAGGTGACTGACACGGACTGACTGACTGACATAGTGATCTATCAACGCCAGCCCAAACCACTAGATGTTATGACGTAGGCATCTGCTAAGAAAGGATTTTGATAAATTCTACCCCCAAGGGGATAAAATAGGGGATGAAAGTTTGTATGAAACTTTGTCAATTTTAAACCGATCGGGCTGACACTTTGCATGCATATAGCTACTATAACGTAGGCATCCCCTAAGAAAGGATTTTGATAAATTCTACCCCCAAGAGGATAAAATAGGGGATGAAAGTTTGTATGAAACTTTGTCAATTTTAAACCGATCGGGCTGAGACTTTGCATGCATATAGCTACTATGACGTAGGCATCCCCTAAGAAAGGATTTTGATAAATTCCACCCCTAAGGGGATAAAATAGGGAATGAAAGTTTGTATAAATCATCTTAGATTTTCGACTGATTGAACTGAAATTAAAGATTGGAGCTGCTATGATGAAGACGTCCGCTTAAATAGGATTGTGATAAATTCAACCCCCACGGGGATAAAATAAGGGATGATGGAGGATGTAAATGTATTAGTTTGTTTGAGTTTTTTACACACGCTAAACAAAACTAAATCCGCAAAAAATATACCTAATTAATAATAGTACTTCTTAACGCGAGCGAAGCCGCGGGCAAAATAATTAATAAATTTCGACCTATGTAGGGGTGAAATAGGGGATGAAAGTTTATATGGAACAAAGTAACTATTCCACGCGGACGAAATCGCGGGCAAAAAGCTAGTTAAGTATAAGATCAAAATAAATCTTTTATTACAAAAATACGAAACCTTGTACTTAAACAGCCTTTCACATTATTTCTTCAAAATATTTTATGATTGTTGTTATTTTTATACACAAATTAAAAAAACACGTTAAATAATTAACAATGTTAATTAAACAATTATTAAAAGAAACAAAAAACCCGACTGCGTATAAACTACTAACTAAAAATCTAAAAACAAGCAAAGAAACAATTTTGTAATGAACGAACAGCTTGTCCCGCCTGCAATACATTTTCCAACATCACAGAGCTTGTTTTTAAATTTTTAGTTAGTAGTTTTTACGCAGTCGGGTTTTTTGTTTCTTATAATAATTGATTTTATTTCCTTCTTTTTAGTTTATAAATCACCATAGAATCACTAGATAGATCCTAAATGATGATTTAAAATATAAATTGATACAATTAAAGATCATATTTTTCAAAATCAGTTCGTACATTAAAGCGTATAAAATCCGCCATTATATTATTTTTTTTAAATTTCATGTACCCAGTACCCAGTGATAGTCGTGCCCATCAAGACGAATCTAATGAGGTGTCATTTATCTAATTCGGTTGAGCAGTTGAGGAGTTACGACCGGACATACATACATACATACATATACACGCGTCAAACACATAACCCTCCTCCTTCGGCAGTCGGGTAAAAAAGGGATCTGCAAGTTTTTTTATGTCTATTCAGTGCTATTTTCTGTGCATATCTGATACTTCGGTTTTTCGGAGCAACTCTTTTTACTACGCACGCTCTTTTTACTTTGTACATGCATGCATGCCTATTTACCTAGTCCTGGTCCTTACTAAATAACTTTGATATTCAAACTGGGACAATTTGCATATGCGCGGTGACACCGGGACACCGTGCTTCAAACCGGGACATGTCCCGGCGTACCACGACGTATGGCAAATTGGCAACCCTAGTCTAGTAGTAATCAAAAATTCAAAAATTCTCAGGAAATATGTTTGGGGGCCGACCGGCCGACCGATTACTTTGGTCATATGAAACAATATATATAATCTTATATATTTAAAAAAAATATATATCTTATATATTTTTTAAAAATATACTTATAAGCAAGCTGTCAAAGACAGAATGAAGAAGTGAAAGTTAACTTTATCCTTTCTTGAGCCATCAAGCCATGAACTTGATGGCTCAATCATAAGTATAAACTTCACTGTGCTTTGTAAGTACCTATCTACTCTGCTAATATTATGATGTTTGAAATACTTGAAATATGCTCTAGCCACAAAGGTTAGGATAAGCAATGATTCATTTCCGACTATAAACACTACGACTACTCAAGCCGTTAACAAAGCACTTTTGTTATGAAATTTATTTGCTATAACTCCATGGGCTTGCTTATCGCATTCCGAATTCCATTCATTTTTGAACCCTGAATTGATGCACTTTAGAGCTATTTTATTAAAAACTAAATTTTACAGAAAACAGGTGTACAAAATAAAAATCCAATTGTGTGAAAAATTATTAGTTCTTTGTCATAAACAGTAAAAGTACGAACGGTCTATTATAATTTGAGGTTAAAAAATTTTTTTTCTTGAAAATTGATGTTGTACAATGTACTTACCCAGTATATATTTCTTAATGTAGATGTAGATAAAATAATTACCTAATCAGCATCACCTATGTGTTATCAGTTTCTCGGCCAGTGCCGTCGCTCTTAGTTATCTGAGGGCCTACTGCAAAAACTATTTTTTTTACTAATATGTTCGATTTTCGTAGTAGGCCTCTTAGGTTTACTTCGCGCGTAGCGTGATCGCCATAGACAGTGCCAAATATTTCCATGGGTCAGCAATCACTGAATTTCGAGCCACGGTTTTGTCAATTGTAAAGCCGATATAACCGATCTATTTATATACTAACTAGCTTTCCGCCAGCGGCTTCGCCCGCGTGGCCTGGGTATTTCTTATAACTTTCATCCCCTACTTCAACCCCTTTCAGCCCTTTTTTCGCATTAAAAAGTACCCTATGGCCTTTCGCTTTCTCAGGCTCTAGACTATCTGTGTACCAAATTTCATTTAAGTAGTTTTGGCGTGAAAGCGCGTCAGACAGACAGACAGACAGAGTTACTTCGCATTTATAGGTAATATTAGTAAGGAGTTACGAACTAAGGATTAATTAGTCCTATGCGTTAACAATTCTACATGTTTATGTAAGGCTTTAGGCCGCGCTAGAAAATAATTTTGCCCATGCCGAGATAATATCTTGAAACAAGGTAATGCTATAACAAAATAATGTATGAGTCATGATGAAAAATGTACCTACTTATGATCGTATTGTGGTACACTAGCACTACCTAGACTAGGCAATCTCACTATACTATGAATAATATGAAGCATTTTGTTTTTGTAGAAAAAAGTAATACAACAGCTTTGTGCTGTAAAAGGCGTTGGCGCGTACAGCGGTGAGGATGGCGTCGACTACTGGGACAAGATGAAGTGGGATACTGAACTCGCGATAAATCAGGTTTTATATTTTTCTGCTTTTTGTTTGATGAAAAAGGCTTACTTACAGTTTTCTTGAATTTAATTATGGTAATCTATCTATCTAGCCTATATTGTCCCACTGCAGGGAAAAGGCCTCCCTCCCACCTCCTCCTCCTCCTTCCTCCCTTTTCCACACATATCTATTTTCTGTTAATGAGGGCCAGTCTTTGCTGTAGGAGTCAAGCTCGTCGGCGAAGATGGATGGTAATAATATCCTTTTAAAGTTGAAACAATACGGACACTATTTTTAACACAGCCGAAGGCATTACATTATGTAGCTACCTACTAATCCGATAATGCAGTGATTTTATTTCGAATTCAAGGTGTGGCCAGTGAAAATATATGGCCTATTATTATTATTTCCATTCATGAAATACATTTTATAGATTAAATAATTCCACGATACAATCAAGGACACAGATGTTTATAAGTTAAATGATGGCTAAATTATGAATGTTTCTTGCTAGGTCCCTGTAGGGTAGGTACAGGGAGGGTATTTTTATGCCTACATACCTAAATTAAATCAAATATTTATAAACAAGATTATACTATTTATAGAATCTATATTATCCACCATTGTTTCAGGTCATCGTAATGACGAGTCAGATTTTAAGCGACATGTTAACGCACCAGTACATTAGAATCGAGGATATAAACTTGTTGATATTTGACGAATGCCACCACGGTGTCGAAGATCATCCAATGCGTATTATTATGAAACATTTCGAGGACTGCTCCAAAAATAAACAACCGCGAGTTCTTGGTAATGTATTATAACTTATATTCTACAATGTATGTATATTGTAATGGAGTGCCTATGACTAGTCGTCTAATTACAAACATTGATTACAGTAAAGAGATTGTCCACTAAAATTGCCCCATGACAATTTTGAATGATGATGATGACAATGATGAAATATTTATAAACGTCTCTGTACGTGTAAATAAGTTTAATGATGGAGTTTCATTTTGCAGTCAATAGAATACTAATGAATTCAATTAAATACATTAAGAAATCGCTTTTGCTACCCCCGATCCATTGATAAGCGATCCGACGTAAATTATCCAGTACCTAATATAAGGAGGCTCAATATTTGAATAAAGTCTCATTTAATCTTGGATTTTATTTGCTTATTTTAGGTTTGACAGCAACTCTTCTGAATGCGAACGTTAAAACGTCGAAGGTTGAAGAAACACTGCATGAATTAGAAATAACATTCCACGCAAAAATTGCAACAGTTGATGAACTTGGCCAGGTGTTGAAGTATGTACCTATAATTTAATAATAGTGGGTATTTGAAAATCTAATATATAGAATTCTCGTATTGCGGTGTTTGTTACCAAACTCCTCCGAAACGGCTGGACCGATTTGTGTAAAATTTTGTGTGCATATCGGGTAGGTCTGAGAATTGGCTAAGCGCTATTTTTCATACCCCTAAATGGATCAGATAGTAATCTATAAATATCAGACTGACGCGACGTCATTTTAAATGTGACGGCCTAAATAGTTTTTCGAATCTCATCATTTAGTTTATTTTAATTTTAATACCGTCAACAAACAAATTATAATATAAAATATGCATTACAGTTACTCAACAAATCCAAACGAAATGGTACAGTTCTATAGATGTGTAAAGCATTCGGCAACCACTGAGGCTGTAATAAATAAATTGTTGGAGCTCCAAAACATTATCTCAAACATCACATTACCCACGGCTACTGGCAAACACAATATTCAACTAAAGAAGTGGCAACATGACATTACCACCGATCCTAAGAAGGTATTTTGTTCATATTTTTACATAATATACTATCCCGCCTGTATTCCCCAAAGTTATAAGCAGGGGTGTACTGTTATCTTTTCAGAGTTGTATTTTCGCTACAAATTTAAATTAAATTATATGATTTCATACATATTTTTAATTTTTTTTAATTTATCTGGTGGTTAGCAGGTATCCAGAGGTGGTGCAAAGGCCCATAGGGCCTGTTTCACAGCTTACTTATAAGTTCCCGTTAAACAATTTGGCACATAATTTCATATGTTCCATTTTTGAATTTATTCGCCAGTTAGCGGCTATCCAGAGGTTGTGAAACAGGCCCTTAATATCATTGATTTTATTTGACAGATAACTAAAGCCGTGAAGAATATGATCAGCTCCATGATAATGTTCTTAGACGAGCTGGGCATGTATGGCGGCGCTTTAGGTATACTTGCCTACACAATATTGTTGGAACGCTTGAAACGAAAAGCGTCGACGAAGGAAGAAGAACTTCTCTATAAAATTGCTATCACACAGTCTGTAGCGTAAGTGTTTGTTCAATGAAGTATGTCTGTCTTCGAAATGTAATATCATTGTCGTTAAGAGGGAACTCTAGTGGCACTTTCTCCATACAAACGCATTCCGCTGTTTTCTTCGTAGATAATGCCTCTAGAGTAAATATTTTTTCAAAAAAATCTAGATCTAATTAATACATGCCGCGATTGTTTCTTTTTCAAAATAAAATCACTAAAACATATGACAATCGAAAATCCCTAAAAATGCCCATTTTAACCATGTTCAACGACTATCAGACGAATTCGATAAGTTTTTAATAAAAAATAAAATAATACAAGCATAGATATACTTATCCTCTTAATTTAATTATATTTTTTTTTCAAATCAATACAATTTTGAAATACAAAACAGCGGAATACGAAACGCGTAAAGTGCGAAAGGTTCAAATACCTATTTTTCAAATTCGTCGGGACTAGAGTCCCCTCTTAAAGTTATATCACAGTGAATTTAATATTAAAGTTTACAAATATTGTATAATATTACAGCGCTCGGGCGATGTTATTAGATGCAATGGAAGACGAGACTGGTTACAAGAAGATAATCAAATATTCCTCAGAAAAAGTACTACTGATGTTAAACGTGTTGAAAGAATATAGTCCAGCTGTAATGAACGCTTCTGGAGGTATATATACATAATATTACTGTAATAAAATATGTTTACGCCGTCAGCGACTCCTTGTATTTTGGCACAATGTAGAACGAGTTTCTCGTAGACGAATCGACCTTACGTCTTAACTTTATGGGGGTAACCTAAAATGAGCTTGAGTTTGACTGTTATTTACTTGAACCTGCTAAAGCGGCAAAGTGGTCTACGATGACGCACGCTTGAATATAAGTATAATCGTTTTACATGTACCTACTGGTTGTTATATTTAGTAACTAGCTTTCCGCCAGCGGCTTTGCCCGCTATCCCACGGGAACCATACATTTTACCGGGATGAAAGTAGCCTATGTGCTATTCCAGACTATGTTCTATCTCTGTGCCACTTTCATCCAGATCCGTTCAGTAGTTTTTGCGTGAAAGAGTAACAAATATCCATCCATACATACAAACTTTCAAATTTATAATATTAGTAGGATTTAGCACCTTTGATAATTATACATTTTCGGTATGACATCTCGGGTCAAAAGCGATATAATCTTTGATTTAAATATCAATTATTATACAAAGTGGAAGAATATTTGTGTGTACATTTAATAAAACAGGTGCTGTAGCATTTAACTTTATTTACAGTTCTTTTGAAAGTCAATAAGACTAGGAAACCTTTATCGGCGATCATATTCACTAAGCAAAGATTTACAGCTAAAGTTCTGTACAATCTCATAAAGGACGTAAAAGATTCTAACCCGAAGGAGTACGAATTTCTGAAACACGATTTCGTGGTCGGCTTCAACGTGAACCCGCTCAAGAACACAAGAGAAGAGTACTATGTCAAGAAGTCTAGTCAACAAGCTCTACTGAAGTTTAGAAACAAGTAAGTTTTGAGAATATCCAAACTTTGCTGCTATCATGAAAATATAACAACACGCCTATATTCTTTGAAGGTTCGCTCAGATGTACCTATATACTATTTTTTTTTAATAAATATCCTGGGACATTTTACACAATACCATCTAGTCCCAAACAAAGCAGAGCTTGTACTATGGGTACTAGACAATGGATATATTATAATACTTATATACTTTTTTTTGTTGTAAATACATACTTATAATACATAGGAAACACCCAGAGCCCCAGACAAACACAAACATATTTGTGTCCTATGGGAATCGAACCTACGACCTGTTGATCAGCAGTCCGAACCACTAGACCACAGACGTCGTCAAAATACTTATACACTCACTGTTCACCGGTATGTTTAGAGTCTATAGCCATTTACGCCACCAAGAGAAAAACTCCAAGCTCTGAAATCACTGAGAATTTCATAGAAAAACACTTACTTCAACCTAGGACCTCAAGCGTAGCACAAAGGATTTACACTCAGGATGACAAGCGTCGTTTAATTAATTATAATGATTGCAGTGACCTCAACTGTTTGATATCCACGAGTGTCATAGAAGAAGGAATCGATATACCACAGTGTTTGTTAGTATTACGATACGATCCTCCCCAAGAATACAGGTCATACATACAAAGTAAAGGTACGTATCAACATAATCATCATTTTAAATGTCGCATCGACATGCTTTGGAATAAGAAACCTTAATTCCATTTCGCAGTGTTCAATTTTCATTGCAACTAAAGTTGATCCTTTTTTAATATATTGTCATTTTAAAATGATGATGACAGATTTCATGTATTCAATATCGTTTATCTATTAGCACGTAAATGTATTGATTCTATGTCATTTGTATTAATTTTAGGTCGTGCCAGGAGCTCTGAATCGAGTTATGTGTTGCTTGTGGATAGAGCAGACGAAAAGAAATTTATGAAAAATTATGATGAATTCCAACGTACAGAACGGCTTATACAGAACGTAAGCAATCTTTTTTATTTGCTACATCGTTAGAACATACCATGTACCAGTGCGCGTGCACACCAGATCTGTACCTGATCTATTTTCTGTCTTCTCTGAAGTTAGCGTGCTCTAATCTCTGGAGACTTTGCTACCGCGCAGCTAGACGTGAAACTTGTGTACACTATTCATATCCACTTACTTTTGTCTTATAAAATAAATAAATAAAAATGCCTTTATTCTACCATAATTTATATACAGATATGACTCACCGTCATCTATCTATATTATATGGAAGTCGCCTCTTTTTGGCGTAGGCCTCCCCCATTTTCTTCCATTTTTCTCTATCCCTCGCTTGCCTCATCCAGTCGGGTCCACATCTCTGTATAATATATCATCCCAGCGTCGTCGTGGCCTTTTACCATTACGGGATATCCACTCCGTTGTTCTTTTGGTCCATCAGTCGTTGCTCATTCTACTAATATGACCAGCCCACTACCATTTTATTCTTAATTATCTTATTATTTATTTTCTTTTCTTTTCTTTTCTTTTCTTTTCTTTTCTTTTCTTTTCTTTTCTTTTCTTTTCTTTTCTTTTCTTTTCTTTTCTTTTCTTTTCTTTTCTTTTCTTTTCTTTTCTTTTCTTTTCTTTTCTTTTCTTTTCTTTTCTTTTCTTTTCTTTTCTTTTCTTTTCTTTTCTTTTATTTTATTTTATTTTATGGTGTGTTTTTAATTTTATTTCATCTTGCTTTCGTAAAGCCCATGTTTGACACCCAGGGAGGATGGCTACCTCAGAGTTTGCTTTTTATATTTATAGTTTTGTCCTTCATTATTTCTTTTCATTATTTTTGTCTTATTGGTAACTAATTACGACTGTAAAAAAGATTTTGTGTAACATCTGTAGATACTCGTCGGTAATTCTGGTGATCGCAACGAACCGACACAAGAAGATATCAACAGTCAACTTTATCAGGATGAAGATGTACCCCCTTACGTAACGCCTAATGGAGGTACGTTGTTAATGCAAACAGACACAGAGAACACATACAGAGAGGCCTCATACATTCAAACTGAAACATACACAAAACATTTTTTAATTTTCAAAGACACATTGTAAGTATCAGCAAAAGAAATCAAAGAAGTACTTACCGTTACAATTTATACTTTAAGAACTAAAACAAGTAGAAAATAGTCAACTACTGTTATAATTTTTCAAAACTAATCTGAAATTAGCCTTCTTCCTTCACTCATTGTCTTGAAACAATTATTACTCAAGATGCCCACCGATGTTTCTAATATTTCCGGATCCCTTTTTTATGGTTTTAGCCGTCAACGAGCAAAAGGTTCTCTAACAAACTGACACTCTATGCTTTTCTGGCCCCCCAAAATTAAACCTTGGACCTGCCGTTGTAAGTAATTATTAATTTTCAGGTCGATTGACGTCAGTATCCGCCATAAGTCTGCTCAACCGATACTGCTCAATATTGCCGCATGATCAGTTTACTGTTATAACACCCATGTGGATACAGGAAAAGGTTACAGATAAGCTTGGCGTGGAGCGTAAACTTATCACCATTGTCATGCCCATCAACTGTCCAATTAAAGAAGAAATAAAGGTACGTTACGTCGGGAGATGTTTGCTGGTTTCTAGGCCTTATAGCAACCCGCCGTGGTCGTGGTAGTGTTTCAGTTCTTATGACCATGACATAAGCAAGTACGGTTCTTAGTGATACGAATCCGACATCTTTAGTATGGGATGATACCCATGAAGATTTCCCGCACACCAAAAAAGTCTTGCCTATTGCCGTTCAATCAAAATTTCGAGTTTTTGCGACGGAGTTCGACGATTGCCAGCGCAACTCCTATAGAACAGTATTTGATAAGAGTTTTCTACAACTAGAAATGTGGAATAAATTATTTTCTCGCCACAATGTCAAAATATTATCAGAATAGGACACATTCACTTATATTATTCGTTATGCAATATCTTCGCGGATTGTAAAATGTGTGAACTTTTTATCATTTCCACAGGGAAAGCCTTTATATACTGTGAAGTCTGCAAAACGTTCGGCGGCGCTAAATGCTTGCGCCAAATTGTACGAATCAGGAGAATTAGATCCGGTCTCGATGCTACCAGTACGCTATACGTATGTTTATTTGGAACTCTTTACTTTATATAGTTTGGGGTGGGAAAAAAGTATAAATTTCCGCGTTCTACGGTTCTAATATATCAACTTGGTCATCTACTTTAATTTACCTCGCATATTAACCGTAGCCACGTACAGCCACTTCAATCACTCCTTGGTCCAGGTTGAACCGTGTTATTGGGATTTTTCCTATAAATAAATTCTTAATAGCATCATGTTGTAGGTTTTTGGTCAGTTAATGTAGTGCCCTATTTATGTGATTTAGGGCCAGTTTCAGAATCAATTAAGTTTCCATTAAAGTAATTTAATGGCAGATAATTTATTACAAATTTTGTTCCAAATTTTAATTTATCCTGTGGTTAGCTTCTATCCAAAGGTGAAACAGGTCATGAAACATGTCAATCATGAGTTCTTCCATGATCTTAGTACAATTTAGACTTTTCTTTTGATATAGACTTTACTCAAATATAATGTGTCAGAATTGAAAACATCGACAGTCGAATAAAGTTTTTGTACTTCATAATTATGATATTACAGTGCCGTGGACTTTGATGCAACAGATGTAAAGTCTTGCTTCCCGAACTGGCGTGATGACGATCTAGGAGACAAAGAGCCTGAAGAACCAGAGGAGGGCCGGGAAAATTCATATCCCGGGACTAAGAAACGGGTCAGAAAGCATAGAATACAGGTTTGTATCTAAAACAAACATCTATATGTATATCTTTCTTTCTTTCTATATATATAAACTGTTTAAAAATATGTTGTTGCACTGTGTATCAAGAAGCGGCAAATGAGAGGGGTGAGGCTAATGCCGGCTAGTGCCGGACAGCTGCAGATTGGCAGATTTCACACACCCTCAAAAAATCTCCCTGACATGCAGGTTTTCCTTCACCACTGTAAACGAGTTATAATTACAGTTCGCGCCAAACTTATTGTCCGGGTTGAAGTTGTAGCTCGTGCCAACTTCAACCCGGACAATAAGTTTGGCGAGAACTGTAAATTATTAATATGCATATTACGGAAAGTCAGAGGTGTGTGCCTTGGATTCGAAGTCGAGACCTACGACTTGACAGTCCTGTGGTCATATCAAAAAGCTTCAGCATAGGTCTTGTTGCAATTAGTCTTAACGGCATGAAACCGTGGAAGGCGTAGTAAAGTAGTGGGTTTAGTAAGTCTATTTATAGTAACTTTTATGAGTTCTACTCAAACTAGGTTTTACTTAATCACGTCCATAAAATGAAGAACGAGAGAGATACATCAAATATTGTGTTAATGACAAAAATAACCACTTTCCAGTTTCCGTCTTGCCTCAACAGTACTCCGGATGAAGACGTATATTACTTGCACATCATAAAACTTTCGACTGCGTTCGAAGAACCGAAAGACTCCCGTGAGAAAGCGTTATACGATCTTTTGCACAGAAATGAAGGTTTTGGATTCCTAACACAGAAGCCGTTACCCACTCTGTGCCAATTCCCCATGTTCATGACAGTTGGGGAAGTCACCACTTCCATAGATGTCAACTACGCCGTGATTAAACTCAGTGCTAAGCTGTTTCAGTTGGTCAAACAGTGAGTTCGACTTTATTGTTCTATTCTAAAACTGTTATCTCACATTATTTAAATTCATATCACAGATAGACACTTCAGTTTTATTTATTGGTTAAATAGGTAAAGAGCAAGGTTATTTTGTTATTTTGGATTATTTGCGATCGAAACCGACTGATTTGTTAACGGAAGAAAATACAGAAGAGGTTCGTTTACCTGTGTGGTAGTCGTGAGTTAATTTTCCTTTAGTGATAAATAACTATAAACAACTAACTATACTACAATATGTATAAATACGTGCTATAACTTACTACTCTGACACTAGACTTGTCCAGCTTGGAAGTAATTTTCTCCTGATTTTTTTGTCATAACATAACACATAATCACGCCTGTAGTACTCGAAAGACTAGGCAGAGTTTTACTAGTCCTATTATTTTTTTTAATGAAGGAAAAAATCGGCTGGCGGGCAGGATTCGAACCAGCGTATCGGCTGGCGGGCAGGATTCGAACCTGCGTATCGGCTGGCGGGCAGGATTCGAACCTGCGTATCGGCTGGCGGGCAGGATTCGAACCTGCGTCTTCTGGTTCGGTACACCAGAAGACGCATCTGGTGTACCAGCCGCCAGCCGATTTTTTCCTTCATTAAAAATAACTTGTAATCTTAGCTTGGAAAATGCTTAAAAAAAATACAAAAAGATAGTTAATAGGTAAGGTGACATCATACGACATCAAACTAGCTGTAAAGTTAGTCGTGTCGGTTGTGAAGCATTCACAATAGATGTCGCTACCTCACCTTTAAGACGTAAATTAGAATGTGAAGCAAGATTTCGATTGGCGAGCGGGGCTCGTGGTGGCTAAGTGGTTAAAGCGTCTGGTGTACCGAACCAGAAGACGCAGGTTCGAATCCTGCCCGCCAGCCGATTTTTTCCTTCATTAAAAATAACTTGTAATCTTAGCATGGAAAATGCTTAAAAAAAATACAAAAAGATAGTCCTATTCTACAGTTTGCTGGTGTGTTTAGCTCCCATATAATAGGGGTCGAATCTATTGCTAATAATAATCTTTAACATACTCACCTTATTGTAACACGATTCTTATCTATGGGTCAACTAAAGTGCATTTTATTATCTTTGATGCGGTCTCTGTCGGCTAAAATATCTTTAACTGTCACTACAGCTCACCTGTGACACTCCATACAAGCTTTCCGATACCGCTGCACACTACAATACCAAATGTCAAACTTGTCAAAATTACGTTTGTACACGTGCAAATGCAAATGTGTGCGTGAGAGTGCGTAGGGTTTGTTGGCAGTCCGTCCGGCAAGAACACCGGCAGAATGCGAGGGACCTGAGGTATCTGACTTTAGGGAGGGGCGGAGAGTTGCCATTCTGTTATTATTTATTCTGTGACTACAGTCTGCGCGGAACTAGTTGGCCGCGACTTAGGCATGTGAGCGGTGGGACGGAGGGGCGGGGCGCTTGCTTTCATTTACAGTAACCCGCCGCCTCACCCCCGCCCCTTTTTTTTCAGATTCCACTACTTCCTTTTCGAGCAAGTTCTCGCTATTGCTAAGAAGTTCCTAGTGTTTGAAGGTAAAGTGAACTGTATATACGTCGTGCCAGTAAAGGATGACAATGGATACGATATTGATTGGAGTGTTATGACTGAACATGACTTTATACAACCAGTACAACCCACATCTTACGAGGTAAGCCACGAATTGATTATGTATTTACTCAATACCATAAAATATAACAGGGCACAGGGACAGGCAGGGCATTTGGCAAGACGAGACGATCTTAGATGGACCAAAACAGTTACCGAATGGTGGCGAAGAGATGTAAAACGATCGCAGGGCAGACTACCAGCCCGATGGTCGGACGATATTGTGAGGGCAGTAGGGAATCTGTAGGTGCGACTTGCACAAGATCGGCAACAGCGGCGTAATAGAGAAGATGCCTTTACTACGCAGTGGGTGTTACAGGCTGAGTAGAATATAACATAAACATACCATCTTACCTTTATTCCCAGAGACGTATAGTGTAACTATCGTTCACCCACAGTTCGCCGGTATGTTTTGGTTCCATGTAACGTGTTCAATATGTTCAATGTAGCCCTACTACATTGCAAACATCATCCGGACACAAGTCCAAGCGAGCTGGGAATTTAAACCTACTAATCGTAGCAGTTACGCTTACATAAACTAGATATTTTTACATTTTGCATAAAATGCCATTTCAAAGATCAACAATAATTGGTCCACTTATAGACGTGTGACCCCTCGCCCCTCCGTGCCTCGGAGCGTACTTTAGAGTATAGACTTGTTCGCTGTCCGAATTTACTATCCTGTTCACTTTACTATTGATTACAACTATGTATTTCTATTCTATAGGAGAGACTCCTCATTAATGTGACTCCAGAAACTTACAAAAACTGCGTTGTCACACCCTGGTATCGAGTTTTACCTGACAGGTGAGATTTGCTATAGTTTTACTTGGTTAAAATATTTTAAACCGTCGAAATAGCAAATATAAGAAAGTATCGAAGATTCTTACAAATCTGTTTAGCTAATATTTTGGGCATAGTATTTTTTAAAATTGTTTAAAAGACTGCACCCCGTTCTCGCTATTGTTCTCGCTTACTCTTGATCTTCTAGTAAAAATGAAAACAAAATATCAGAATCAGTTTGCCTTAAATAATATTGACTTTCATTTGGAACTAACGTGAAAACTTACTTTACAGATACATAGTGTCCAATGTCCTAGAATATATGACACCACAATCTCATTTCGATTCGGATTCTTATTTAACATTTTCTGATTACTACGCCGACAAATATAAATTGGAAATCATTGGTGACAAAAGCCAGCCTCTATTGGAAGTAAGTTCAACTAATTTTATTCACATATTTCCATAAAATGGAACCTTTGGAAAAATATATATATTTTTTGTAGGTGCGCAATATAAGTTCAAGAATGAACTGTTTACTGCCCAGAGCGGCTACTATAAACTCGTTAACGGACAAGCAAAGGAAACTGGTGTCGGCCTCACAAGGCGACGATAAAACCAATAGAGGTTTCGCAGAAATATTCGTAGCAGAATTCTGTGTCAAATATGATTTTCCAGGCGTGTTATGGTACAAAGCTATAATTTTGCCCAGCATTGTGCACAGGTAATGCCGTCAAAGAATGAGATTTTGTTTATTTATGTATATTAAAATATTAAAGCTAGTAAACAAATTTTTAAATATGCTTTTCTTAATATTCTCATTAACGAATTCATATGCAGCTATAAAATGAAAGTTATTTTCCAGGGTATTTATGTTATTAGTAGCACATGAACTACTCTCGGAAATAACAGAAAAAACTAAATATGGCACACCAAGTCGCAAAAAAGGCAAGTATAGAAAATAGTAATCTTTATTCCTGATATTTACTTATCTATTATTTTAATGGTAGTACGCATTTGTACTATACAATATAGCGGTTTTAGTTAGTAAAATCTTGCAGGTCTTGACAATTGGAGCCCTATACAAACGAATATTCAAATCGCTACAAACTCCTTGCTAGCACAAGTCGAAGAACCGAATCCTATCAATTCAGTTGACAGGTAAGTTAATATTGCAATGATGCACTCTCGTGGCTTATTATTGCACAACATTCGCACGTAAACGATTCTTTAAGTAAAACATATTTTCTTTCTCAATTTTCTCATAATTTCATACATTTTTAACATTATGGCGATCGATGAAGCAACCGCCTATATTGCATTTTGAAAATCGATTTTTGATTTTAGGATAAACAATCCAATTGATGACGACACTCGAAAAAGACCTCAGATATTGTCAATGAAAGAAAGTTTGTATCAGTTGCAGCAAAAAAGGCTCAATAAAGAATACCCTTGGGATGTGAGTACTTTGTGTAACTTATAACAACATCACTTACATTTCATATTTAATTATTACCACAGTTCGATCAATAAATGGTAGGTATAACTGTTTGGATAGCTCAGAAAGCGTTTGTTCGCGTGACTGTCATATTAAAGAAGGAAAAAAACACTGACTGCTTGTAGACAAAGGGTTCGTAACTTTCCACCACCTTGAATGGCCAGATTTTAGAATGTAAAAATTGTTGTTTTAATAAAGCCCTGCATGGGAACAACGATATGTCGGTCATATAATTATTTGTTCCGTACTGTCATTGACTCGGCGAACCCTTCTTACGCTACAGCCAGCGATTAAATGAACTTTCAGCCAAGCCAACCCCTACACAAACACTGATACGACATAATTACACGATACATTTTTATCGCATTTTTAATACAATTATCTTTTACTTACAATAGGAAAAAATGGAGCCGATAGACATAGAACGCAACCTGTCAACAGTGACAGTGATGGACGTGGAGTGCTACGACGAGTTCGTGAACACGGAGGTGACCACCCCTACATCGCCGATCTACGGCGGCGTGCGGTCGCCGCATTCCGCCTTCGGTATCTCCGCCGCTATATCTGCACCGCCCGCTAAGTATGTTTATCTGTATTTCTTATACTAATAATTTGATTGTTTGTTTGGCTCCGAAACTACAGGACCGATTCGAAAAATTGGTTTGTGTTACTAACACAAACAAAAAATGGGATTTAGACCTGGAGCCAGGCCATAGGCTTAGACAGGAATTAACTTGGTTGAGATTTGGACTGGAGAGAATAAAGACCATTTTTATTTGAATTTATATAGTATGTGTGCATTAAAGATGAGTGGCTACAGCCGCTGTCGTTAAAGTTACTTAGTCCAACAATTATTTTAATAGGACTAAAAGATTCGAGTCACTATTTATGATAAATAATCTTTGTACAGGTACAACGATCAGATCGAGCTTCTAAAAGCGAAGGCTAAGGGTAAAGGTCCCGAGTTGCGGGACATACTAGCCGCGCTAACAACAATCAAATCGCATGACACGTTCAATCTTGAGCGGGCTGAAACACTAGGCGACTCCTTCCTGAAATTCGCTGCGAGCTTATACTTGTACCACAAGTTCCCGGGCCTCAATGAAGGACAACTGACTAATATTAAATGTCGATTGATCAGTAACAGGTAATTTTACAGATTGTTTAATAGCTAATGTACGATTATTTTTAATTTATGTCATATTTGGTGAAAATATAGCTAGCGACTCTTGACAATCCACTTTGAAAACGCTAACATTGAATGCAATGTCATGTAAAAATTACTAATTAATCCTTTGATTATTTTTCGAATTTTGCAGACACTAAGATACTAAAGTTAAATTTATAAATACATAATATGTATATAAAGATTGGCTTGTTGAGTTTCACAGAATAATTGTAACTAAAAACTGATTGAATTCTTTTCACCGTCACTTATTACATTTTAGAAACCTTTACTACGCTGGTGAGCGGTTCAATCTGGGTGGACGTATGAAGATAGAGCAATTCAGTCCTAGGAAAGACTTCATGGTGCCAGGCTTCTTTGCGCCGCAAGAGGTTGAGGAGTTCCTTATAGAAAAAAAAGTAAGTGTATTGATTCAGTAATATTTCGTATCACGTATCAGTATTTTTTTAAAGAAGCTAGTTTAAATAATTTATTATCTCACGACCTTTTTAGAAAATATTAATTAGGATTTCCGGGTTTTAATTAATACTATTTTAACATTTCGAATTTTTATTTTTATATAATGCCCAAATTATACGTTACTTTAAAGTCGATACGGTCCTTTAATAGCTTCTTCGTCGATTAATGATATTTAAATCATAATCAATTAAACAACTGTCTTAGAAATGTTAAGGCTCCTTTGATAAAAACCTACACAAATGGACAACTACTATACTGATATTGTAGAGAAAATGTTTTCAGAATTTTTGTATGCTTGTAATGAGTAAACCCAAAAACTACTAGATCGATTTCATAAATCACCATCAGAAAGCTACATCTTTCACGAGTAACATAAGCTATCATTTATAAGACCACGCGGGCGAAACTACTTGTGGAAAGCTAGTTAATGAATAAAGACATATTAGTTATGTTTAAATGAATGAATTGAGTGTCCACTTCTTGTGTCGGTTTCTATCAAAGCAGTTGACAACTGGGGAATGCATGACAGCCATCGCCTACATATCTGCCCAAAATAATGCTTTTTTATGTTTATATTCTTTGCCGTGTTTTTATCGCAATGTTAGTTTCACAACCTGAGTTTATAAATCAAAGCATTTAATTCTGCCATTTAAATGACGCATGCCATTAGAAATTGATTTACCTACTTAATTAATTATTTATGAAGTGGCATATAAACTACCTACTATAATCATTTTCACGGCGAAATACCACTCACTTCACTAAGTTAATCTCAGAAACTATGTAAAAATCCTACAAATACAATAATCATAATGTTTCTTGTAAAGAAATAAAAGAATTTAGGGCAATCTACACGGATATTTTTCTTTGAATTTATTCGTTTGTGTTGCACAACATATGGTAACATAATAAAAAACTATTGGATAAACAAAAAGTTCAAGGCCAAGAAGTATTTATTGGTTCTAATAAAAATTACTCATATCGCGCGACTGTGTTTTAGTTACAAAAAAGTCATGATACAGATTACAAACTGGTTGGAAGAGTTCTTTATGTCAGAAATTAACTATTACCAAATTAATTACGCTCTTTAGATTACGATAACGAAACAAATTGTTCAGCATTTCTCTAACAATATTCCATTATTACTTTATGTCTTATTTTGTTACCAGCGTCGCTTTGAGCATTTTGGCGAGTAGCATCATTAATTTCACATAACTGTAACATATTTACAGACGTAAACGTACGGTGCAGTTGTTAAGGTCGATGACTTTTCCGACCTTATAGTCATAATAATAAGGGTGATAAGTGACCAATCGCCAAGATTTATCGATTGTACATATTTGCACAGCCGCAACAACCGAGCCGATTCTATTTATCTTTAGTTCTACTATGAAATTTGATGAATTCTTGTACAGATGCGAAAATATCTTCAGTTAGTTCCTTTGGCGTGTGCAAAGCAGCGAAGTGTCCTCCATAGTCCACGCTAGTAGATCTCACTAAATTTAGGAATTTATCTCTTAATATCCAGTCCGGTTGGTAGGTGACTTCATATAGAAATTTAATTCCGGCTGTTGGTACTTCAGTCGGTATACTGAAATATTAAAGAAATTTATTGAATTGATAAGAAATCATAATCCCTAACCTATTTACTACACAAACCGACGTGACCATTTCTTCAATAAAACTAATAATTATATAACAAGTATTAACTTACTTTTGAACTGCAGTAACTTCTGGCCCAAAGAAACCCTCTGCATAGAGTCTCATAGAAGTGACAATGCACTCATTCATCCATGTAATAGTGACCGTGTCTAACACATCATCGATGTCGAGGTTTTCCAAGCCTCCGTGTGGAGTGTCAAGTTGATCTCTGTTACTGCATATGGCCATTTTTTCCATCACGTAAGCTGCTAATCCCGCTGGAGAGTCGTTAAGACCAACACCTGGGAAAAAAACACGTAATGTTTAAATTATAATATACCCAAACTCAGACTATAGACTACTGCGGCGCATGAGCGGATTTCATATTATATTTTTATGCAATTAAGATCTTAAAAACCTTCAAAGTTTAAAAAAAAATCTATACAAAATACGCTATAGTAAATTATGACACTTACCTATAGTATCTGGTTTTGTAGACTGAATATGAAAATAGCCACTTTCTCTCAGAACGTAAGAGATAAATTTTCTCAAAGGATACACTCTTTCGGGGCGATCTGAATCAATTAAACTAGGGAACAGCGATCCAATGACTAATTTTATGTTGCTAATTGTTCTACCAGAAAGTGGCATATTTGTGTGATATCTGGAAAAGAAAACAGGCAACAATTTAAAAACAAATATCTTGCGCATGATAATCTGCCCTGTAGGATCAGAGTTTTTCCTTAATTTATTCCCCTCTTATTTCCCTTGTTTATACTTATTAAAAATATTTCAAAATCGAACAAGATAACATTTCTGTAATCACAAAAAGTTGATCTCCCTAAGATGTCGCTATAAAATAAATTAGCATATTTACCCTAAGATAGTATCGGGAAATAGTGTAGCCATATGTGTAGCGCACTGAGATCCCCAATCTCCCGCATGGACGTAGAACTTATTGAAACCAAGTCGCAACATTAGATTGCGCATGATAATTCCAATTTGTACTGGATTCAAACCTGGTTTATTTGTAGCCTGAAAACAAAAAAAGGCTTAAAATACGATGACTCAAGCTTGTATAATTATCTATTGCAAAGAATATTAATAGGTAGACATTATACCGTTACCAAAACTTGAAAAATAAACGCAGGAATTCCGAGACTGATAAAAAATTACACGTGTAGCAGCCTGCTCTGGACTTGAGTTAACTGACACTATACCTACCTAAGTTACTTGCATACAATTCGATGTTTTTTTGGTATTACGTAGTCAGGTAACGTTCTGCACCTCCGAGTATAGAAATGGCTAGGTTATGAATTATAATACTGGGTTATAAAATTATTAAGGTGGGTATGACCAATTTTTTTTAGGTAAAATTTATACTACGTATGTTGTACAGGGCAATGAGAATTACGTTTTACGTAGGTAGGTACTTAACATTTCCTTTGTAATCTTGTATGATGATTATAGTAAAGTAACAACTTGCGTGGTTAAATGTCCTACTAGTTTTTGTATGATAAAAATACGATTTATTTCTTACCTCGGAAAACCCGTAACCGGGCAAGTCTACAGCTACTACTTCGAAAACAAATTTATATCCGTCTTCTGGGGTTGTTAATTTTGGTATTATTTTGTCAAATTCCTTGGACGAGCTCGGCCATCCATGCAACAAGAGAATTGGCAGGACTTCAATATCTTTATTTACTTGTGGCTTAACTCGTATGTAATGTAAATCTAATCCCTGTAATCTGGTCTTGTAATGAGGGAATCTATTCAACAGTTCTGCCCTCTTTTTGAAGTCATATTTATCAACCCAGTAAGTCAAAATCTTTTCTAAGTAATCCGTGTTCATTCCGTATTCGGATTGTATTCCTTCTAATGGTTTAGTAAATTTCCTCTTGCTTCTTAACCTTTGTTTCAAGTCTTGAATCATCTGGAATATTATAAAATACCATTTAGGATGTACCGATCGAGGTATTTAGATTGCCTCCAAAAGTGACAAAGTGACGATCCTGCTGTCTAGCTCATTACCACGGCATGAACTGTGTACCAATTTTATACCGAAACAATAAATTAAAAAACAATAACATCAGATAAGATATAAAATAACCTTTTCAGATATAATTCACAAAATTTTCTAGCTCGTAAAATTCTTGTTTATTTTCAGGGTTCAGACAGAGTAATCAATACCTAAGTCTAGTATGATATTCAATTAGTGTCCAAGTAGTAACTTACCTACCTACTTTGATAACATTACATGCCTACTTAATAGGGTTTACAACTTTCATATTTACCGTATCATTAAAATCTATTTTAAAAGGCCTTATCGATACATCTTCCTTTTCTGTTCTAACACCAGTACCCCACCATTTTTGAAGATCCAGTTCTGGTATGTCGGGGACTTTACGATTCATGACAAACATAGTTCCAAAACATATGGCAACGATGACCACAAGGGTGGATAACAATAATTTCTTCATCTGAAAAGTAAATTATAATGCCGTATAAATTATAAGCCCTAATGTTTAGGGATTTTCCACAGCGTGAAACTTGATCTCGAGGTTAAGTAGTATCAAAAGAAAAAGGTTGCATTGTTGTTTAACATGCCTACTGAATTTTATATAAGTACCGTCTCTTTTTATGTTGCCCTGAGAAAAGGATATATTCAAAATGCATGACCTTACAATCTTGCAAGTTAACGGTTGTGTTACTGTTAACCTACATGTTTCAGTTAGCTCTAAAGGTAGGTAGGTAGGTACGACAGAGGAATAACAAATACTTAAGCTGAAGTAAGTAACCCATGATGAACATTACCTATGTATACATATTGCATTTAGATAGTCTTGATTAGACTTTAGTCAAGATTGTGTAAAGAATTAAAAAAGAAATAAGCGATTCGGAAACCAGTATAAATAGATAAAATTCTATTTATATTGGTTTCCGAATCACGACGCGCGTTCATCTCGTTTTCCCAATCCCGTGGGAATTTCCCAAAATTGCGGATGCCTTTCTTCATAATTACTAACTGTGTGCTAAATTTCAGCTTAATCCGTGCAGTCAGTCAGTCACCTTTTCGTTTTATAAAATTATACAGATTGAATCAATGTAACGCAATAAAATCCGTAATTAAAAGTAATTCTGTAATAAATAAGATAAACTGGTTTCTTACACTTACGCGAATATTAGAAATTGAAATATAACTACTTTTTACGGAAATATCACGTTATATTATTATATTTGTAGATCTCGACGTTTCGGACCCTTTGCAGCGTCTCTGGGCTTCAGCAACTTCGTTGTACTAAACCAAGGACGGGAATTTATTGAGTAAAATGTTATAGAATAATTAGGGGCACTTTCCCTAGTTTCTGCTTAGAGAAACCGGCGTTGCCCTTTAGGGTTGATGTAAATTGTATTAGAATGTAAATTCGCGACGGGCAATATACAATATCTTCGTATTAAGTGTTTACATTAGGTAAATCACATTTTTTTATTATTTAGCCATTCCCTGAATTATTGTTAGTATATTATTAAATGGGGGTATGACCACAGAGTAGAAGTATGACTACAAAATTACTTATACTTAATTACCGAGGTACCTATGTAATTGACGATTCCTGCAATCTATTATATTAATCCTCTAATATATTATTAATGTTTTTTCAGTTTTAGTAAATTATTATAAAAAGTAAATCAATATTTTAGAGATTAAATTCAAGTTTTCATTATACAAGTATAAACAAGCCGCCTGTCGGCTTGCCCAATTCAAATCATTTTAATTATACGAAATATATCAGTACAATGCGACCTGCCTAGGGAAGAACGGCGAGCTATGATCATTTTTACCAATTTTCCTAAATCAATTCATATTTACTTCCCGAAGCAATTATCTACGGTGAAATATACTATTGAGATTCGCAAAAAATTGCTAACCTAACCTACCGGGTCACCTAGTATCTCTCGGTAAGTAGTGTAAGTACGTAGGAAATTGAGTGCTTATCAGAAATTTCTGTGAGGTACCTATAGGAAAACTAAAGAGATCTTAATAAATAATAGTCTCAAAATAATATTAATACGTAATATAGTCCATAAAACCCCTTGTCATAAATCATTTAAGATATTTCGTTGTTTTAGAATGATTGCAGGTAGGTAACTTCTGAATATTTTTCGCCGGCCACAACGGTTTCCATAAAAAAACAAATTTTACTGTCTTTAGTTTACCATGATTGTTACCTATGGCAAATTAAAGTTGCCTCCAAATCTGGATTAGCTTATCTTATATTACATTACTTACATAAATTCATTGTAAATAACTCACTTTTACGTAATTAACAACACTCGGGCTAAAACATACATTAAGTTTATACAGGTACACTTCACATCACGTGTGTTTCAGCAGGTATATCAAAAGTTAATAACAAAAATAACTAGATAAGTATTTATCACAGACTAGATGCCTATTTATCGGTTTGCATAGATATAGGTATCATTATATATTTACACTCCACACGTGCGATGCCGGTGACCGCCAAAATCATAATATGACTTGTTCGCACGGAGTTTGTCGGAGCGCCCCGCGACCGACAAGCCTTGACCTATTAAGCCCTTATTGAATGTAATAAATGTTGAATGAAACATTCGCGGATACTACAAAGCGAATTTAATAATTATTTACCTCCCTCTATACAATCACTTGCAAAGGGTGTACCCAATTTAAATAGATTTTTGGTACCGCATGATAATAACAACTAAATATTTTCATAACGAAAATTTCAACCTAGCAGGCTTTGTGCGTCCTCCGTTTCGATACATACACTGCTTTAGCGAACATTCGAACGAGGCTACTCAGATCACTGCCCGTGGTGTCGAATTTCTCTTGGAGTGATTTGAATTATCTAAATGTTTGCTGAAGGTGACTTCAGCAATCTAGTGATGAAATATTAGATAATTATGTTAAGAGTACCTACCCACGTATTTATTTCCTTTGATTATTGTTCTATATGCAAATACTTAGTTACAAAAAGCATCTTTAGTGAAGAAATTGTTTTTATTATTTGTATAACTAGGTTTATCATGATGATGCTTAGCTTATCTGTAACATCTCTTAGACAGGATGATTATGTTTTTTGTTATTTATAACATGATTAGCTTATTTAAATACAACCTAGGTTTACCCTCCACGAATAATACTGTAGGTACCTATATGTTGTTCGTCATACATGGAAAGAGAAGACATTTGCCTACCTACAAAATAAAGTTACGATGGGCATTTCGAGTGGTTTCGCGTACCTATGTATGATGCTCGTACCTATGTATGGTACTCGAAATGCCCATAGTAAGTTCAAGGTGTATAGGAATGATTTTTGTAGTTGCCAAAGGGTAATAAAGCCGTAGTTATTTAACTATCACTATTAAACACTCGGCGATGCAAAGCCGTAGCATTTATTTATTTATTAGCATTGTAGCTCCTCATTCTGGAATCCCTTTTTCCTCATTCTGCTAATCATTTTGGAAACCCTTGCTGAATCTGGTTCTGTTTAAAGATTCTTACTGTTTAGTGTATACACCGATACGTGGGTTTAGAAGGTTTTTTCTTAAGGAGAAACTTCATAGTTCCTGCTGTTGGCACATTATTAAGCCTGTGCCATTTGGCCCGCGGGACCAGACGGTAACCCCAGTAGGGGCCCGCATGTTTGTCTAGTGTTTGTCAAAGCAAGGCCTCGCTCTTTACACGGATAGGCCTATTATGATCATAATTCAAATGGTCCCCAAACCAAAGTGTGTGGGGCAAAGGGTAGCGAGTCGTTGTTAATCTTTTAAAGGTCGCAATAGGTTACCCCTGGACCCGTTCTATCACAAGTTTTATGTAGCGTGTATTGTTAGTTACCGTCCTACTTGGCCCTAGTAATAGTTGTTGATAATCGTATAAGCATACTGCATAATTGTGTATAGCAACAATCAATTAAGATTAAAGTTCTGATAATAAGGTAATCCACTAAATGGAAGGTGGCATGACAAAGAGATAATGATTTTAAAATTACTTTAATATTAAACAAATGAGCATAATACGAAATGTAATTATTTTATAGAAATTCAGATTGTTGTTTAATCATTTAATTGGTGGCGGACTAGGTATCAAAACTTAACATGGATAAAAATAATCGTCCTTGCAACTATTATAAAGCCACCATGCAGTGCGTATGTCTGTCTGTATGTTTGACAAATTATTATACCTACTTCATTCTCCCACCCTTCCGTTAGGTATCTTTTCCAGCTTGTTGTCGCAATCCATACATTGATACAATATCGTATTTATAATACGAACAAACATACACTCACAACTTTTCCCATGAGGCTAGGCAGAAACTTCAGAACACCACTTGCTACGATTCTAGCATTCTTGCGTGATACATAACGTACGTAACACTGTACGTTTATGTTATCTTTTCACGTTTAACCACTGAACAGATTTCGATAAAACTTAGCAAGGGCCTGTTTCAATAGGTTGCATTACAAGAAAGAACATCTAAGACTACTAAGGGCCTGTTTCAATAGGTAGCATTACAAGAAAGAACATCTAAGACTACTAAGGGCCTGTTTCAATAGGTAGCATTACAAGAAAGAACATCTAAGACTACTAAGGGCCTGTTTCAATAGGTAGCATTACAAGAAAGAACATCTAAGACTACTAAGGGCCTGTTTCAATAGGTAGCATTACAAGAAAGAACATCTAAGACTACTAAGGGCCAGTTTCAATAGGTTGCATTACAAGAAAGAACATCTAAGACTACTAAAGGTCTGTTTCAATAGGTTGCATTACAAGAAACTACTAAGAGCCTGTTTCAATAGGTAGCATTACAAGAAAGAACATCTAAGACTACTAAGGGCCTGTTTCAATAGGTTGCATTACAGGAAAGAACATCTAAGACTACTAAGGGCCTGTTTCAATAGGTAGCATTACAAGAAAGAACATCTAAGACTACTAAGGGCCTGTTTCAATAGGTAGCATTACAAGAAAGAACATCTAAGACTACTAAGGGCCAGTTTCAATAGGTAGCATTACAAGAAAGAACATCTAAGACTACTAAGGGCCTGTTTCAATAGGTAGCATTACAAGAAAGAACATCTAAGACTACTAAGGGCCTGTTTCAATAGGTAGCATTACAAGAAAGAACATCTAAGACTACTAAGGGCCTGTTTCAATAGGTAGCATTACAAGAAAGAACATCTAAGACTACTAAGGGCCTGTTTCAATAGGTAGCATTACAGGAAAGAACATCTAAGACTACTAAGGGCCAGTTTCAATAGGTAGCATTACAAGAAAGAACATCTAAGACTACTAAGGGCCTGTTTCAATAGGTAGCATTACAAGAAAGAACATCTAAGACTACTAAGGGCCAGTTTCAATAGGTAGCATTACAAGAAAGAACATCTAAGACTACTAAGGGCCTGTTTCAATAGGTAGCATTACAAGAAAGAACATCTAAGACTACTAAGGGCCAGTTTCAATAGGTAGCATTACAAGAAAGAACATCTAAGACTACTAAGGGCCTGTTTCAATAGGTTGCATTACAGGAAAGAACATCTAAGACTACTAGGGGCCTGTTTCACCACCTCCCAGTAAGTTTCCGTTAAATTACTTGGCGGATAGTGACTCGCCTCCCTAAAAACAAACTTTGGGGAATATAGGCGTGATGGTATGGATATATATAATTGAACATAGACAAATCAAATAATAATTTAAAGAGGTACCTATTCATAATTTAAAAACAAAACAATATAAGTATGCTAAGAATTCTAAGCTCATCTTGCTTGTGTTACCTTCATGCATAGGTAGCTGTGAGAAATAAAATACCAACATACGTTTATTCAAAGTAGTTATGTTATGCTTAAAATGTTATTGTTATTACAAAGTAGAAGATCGTTGCACAGAAAATAATATAGGTACCTACCCACTACCCACGAACGACTATAAATCATTGGTATGGTAACTAGAAAACTGTTGAATAAAATAAAACGTAAATAGGTACTTAGCAACATTTGTGCTGTGATTAAGTAGCGGTAACAACGTGCAAAGTCCCATACTTAAGAATGGTGCAATTTGTGACAGTAATGATGTAGGTATACAAATAAATAAAATTTAAGTGTCTGTTTCTATAGTACCTACTAGCTTTCCGCCAGTGGCTTCGCCCGCGTGGTCTTATGAATTTTCTCCCGTTTTTGCAACATTTTTCATTGCTACTCCGCTCCTATTAGTCGTGACTGCGAAGCTATTGGACCTATTTGAAAAATTCTTTCAGTGGTAGATAGCCCAATAATTGGGGAAGGCTATAGGCTATATAGCAATGAAACATGTTGCAAAAACGGGGGATAAAAATTATAAGACCACGCGGGCGAGACCGCTGGTGGAAAGCTAGGTTAGTATACTTATGTATAGTATCGTTGGTGGCAGCTCCGACCGCGTTGTTGCCGGGGTGCCTGACGCGCCATGGATATTTTTTCTTCTTTCCCCCTCCATTATGTTGGTTGTCGCTCTTCCTGCTGTAACCTGAGCATTTGAACCTTTGCCGAGGGCGGGCCCGAGTCTTCACAAAAACATTTTTCGGCTAATCTCCGAAACAGCTGATCCGATTTCGACGGAACAAATAGCTAGTTTTATATTTGAAAAAGAATTAGGGCTCCGCATACAAATTTAAATCCCTGTTTTTTTTACCGCGTGCTTACTTTTTGTCTCAAAAAGTCCTTTTGGCGCGAATGAAACCGCAGTCAACAGCTAGTATCAAATTGGTTGACGTAATACTGTCTTGCCGTCTCATTTATGATTCCGGATTTAATGCTCTTTTGACTGATTTTAACTATTCTTTCCGACATGGACGAAGATGGATTTTCATAAGTTATTGCGCATATTCGCACGTGGAGATCCACCATCTTGACAACAACAGCAAACATGTATACTTATATCTGATAACGAAATATAAAGTTAGTCTAATGACCTAAGATAAGATACCTAGTAGCAATTTTTGTCGTCAGAAATGCTATTCTAGGCAGAAATGTTTCTATGCGATTTTAGTGTCGCATCATCCATGTGAGGCAGATTAATGAGGTTACAAAAGGATTGTTCCTTACTTCCTACTAGTCCTACTTCCTACTATCCTATCCTAGTAATATTATAAATGTGAAAGTTTGTGAGGATGGATGGATGTTTGTTACTCTTTCACGCAAAAACTACTGAACGGATCTGGATGAAATTTGGCACAGATAGATTATAGTCTGGAATAGCACATAGGCTACTTTTTATCCCGGTAAAATGTATGGTTCCCGTGGGATAGCGGGTGAAGCCGCTGGCGGAAAGCTAGTAATATTATAAATGTGAAAGTAACTCTGTCTGTCTGTCGCGCATTCACGTCAAAACTACTGAACCGATTTAAATGAAATTTGATACAGAGATAATCTAGACAGCGAAAAAATGGGCTGTAAGGAGTTGAAATATGGGGATGAAAGTTATAAGAAATACCAAAACCACGCGGGGGGCGGAAAGCTATAGTTTAATAAATTATGAGGTTAGAAAACGGAGACTTACCTACATCCAACCTTTCATTCTGATCAATACAAGACATCTATTCTTCTATGGGTAGTATCAATCAGAGAGGATATCGAAATAACCTATGTATGTTCATAGATATATCGAAAATACCTATGTGTGTTCATAGCAATAGTACCTACCCTATCTAATTGCGTTAAAACTTTATCATATTCACTATGCACTAAAATGTTGCTTCATAATCTTTGTAATTTTTGCTTTTACATATATAATAATAAATGATGGCGATTTATATTAATATATTCAAGCACGAAATTGTTTATATGTTATGATAATTGTCGCAATAATGAACTCTCAGAACTCAAAATATTACGTAGGTATGTATCAATATCACGTAGGTATGTGTAAACGAGTTTTGGCGAGCTAACTAGTGCACAGTCTAAGCGAATCAAAAGAATGGATTTCCTATTATTTAGTGTTTACATTAAAGCAGAACATTAAGGGCCTGTTTCACAGGTTACTGATAAGTTCCCGTTAAATTATTTGGCAGATAATTTCATAAAACTTTTGTTCCATTTATTAACTTACCCGGTTAGCATGAAAATTGAGGTGGTGAAATAAGCCCTAACAATTGATAATCTTCCAGATTCGCCCAACATTCCTGATCGGCGTGCAGTTCCCGACATCGGAAGCCCTCGATGGTCAATTGTCGGAAGAGAGTATGGACTTGGTGCGACAGCGCTTCACGGACTGTGACGGCGCAGCGGAAATCGAACCCATGAACCGGGCGCAGAACGCTATGCAGTTGTACGTGCACTCGCAAGCTGTGTCCGACAAGGTATGATGTGTTATTGTATTATATAACTATTTCAACCGACTGAAAAGAGGAGATACCTTATCACTCATTTTTTTAAGCAAATTAATATTCAGGGACATTTAACAGAGCACCGTCCAGTCCTAAACTAAGCAGAGCTTGTACTATGAGTACTAGACAATGGATAGAATACTTATATACTTTTTTGTAAATACACACTTATATGATGGATGCTTGAGATCCTGGGTTCGATTCCCAGGTGTTATTGGGTTTTTCCATGAAATTCGTCTCAGAGTTTGTATTTGTGCCCGGTTTATGCCAATAGACTCTCCTCCTTAAACGTCGGCCTAAACATACCGACGAACTGCCCCTTAGTTCGCCGATATGTCCGACTACTCTGCTAACCCTTCGGTGAATACAGGCGTAATCGTATGTTGTGTTTATTATTAAGTAAGTAGTAAAATAAAATGTGTGACTGACGCATTACTGACGTCATACTATGTGTATGAGTGACGCATGACTCGATCTAAAACAAAAAATTTGGTACGCTCACAAACTACTTGCTTCCGGACCGCAAACACGTCAGCGAAGATTACAAACGAAAAAAGAATATTTTATAATTTATTATAACCTAAGTAATATTATTATAATTATTATGTGTGCCAGGCAAAATAATTTATAGTCTCTTTGTTTATAAATCTAGAGATAGCAAAAAACAAACAAAAAACTATCATGATGGCGGATATCATTTAAAAGCATTATGTTAAGTGGAGCCAACTTAATAAAAGTCTTATTATTTACTTAAACTAATTTCTATTTACACTTATTATTTATATTGTTCCCGTATTTTATCGGAATACTTAATGAATTGACTGCCATTCAGATCGGCATCTCGAAAGAAGCGAAAATAAGATTTATTTTCTAAGGTCAGGTCAGACATCTGACCTGACCTTAGAAAATAAATTTTTATTATTATAGCTGGGCACCTCCCCATTTAGTTAAATGCGAATTCAAAAACACATTGGAAATAAAATAAAATAACTTAAATATCAATTATTATCGTCGTTTAAATAAAGTAGCTGTTGTTCGCGGCTTCACTCTCATCCGAAAAGATGTTTTTATCTTAAATGTTTATACCTAATACTGTAAAGTTTTATCGAAATCCTTTCAGTAATTTTCGCATGAAAGAGTAACAAAGATCCGTCCATTCATCCTAATTACGTTAACTGCAGCCGGATGATTGAAAAAAAACCAAGAAATGATTTAACTAATTTATTAAAATAGAATAAAACTTATTACAATTATAATTTCTAATTAGCCTATGATTCCTATTCGAAGTGGGAATAATGAATGCATAATTAACTAACAATTATTAGAATTATTGATTATCGACGTGCGTCACTAAATGCAAGATCAGCTGGCCGTTTCCGTTGCTCGGTCGGTGTTTCGACATCGGTTTGGAAAATAAGGTCTTCGGCGCTGACTGGGCGATTCCCTTCGGGTAGCAACGCGTAACATCTCCACCCGCAGATCAGCAACTATTTTAGAACTTTGAGAGAAAATGTTGCTGGGCCCATCCTTTCGGGTATTTTTGGGCGATCCTCCTTTTCTTCTGGATTATCATAGATGTGGTCTTCAGGCTTGGGTGTAATGGAGCCGGGAAACCATTTATATTGGTAGCATGTAAAGGCTACGATTGATGCAATAGCACTTATGGTAACGACATAAAAGGGTATTGTCGTATGGTACAGAGCATCCAATTGTGTGTCGTCGATCTGTATTGGTCTCTTCATCATGACTTTGCTCTGAATGCTATGTAGTCCTCTGAGGTTAATTGAATTGAGATGAATATAAGTCGATGCAGCATCCTTCTTCTCGGCGTCGTAGGGAATGTTCATCAGTTTTAGTGGCTGGCCTTGTATCTCGTCGTTATCATTATTTATAGTGAATTGCGTGGTGCGTAGAAAACAGTCGACAGGAATTGTCGCCAAGTAGCTGCCCTGTAGTGAGATGAAATCTTCCCTTCCGCATACTAGTTGTACTTTAGTTGAGTTAGGGAACGATAGCGTGTAGTGTTGATCGTCAAGTTTCTCCATAGCTTCTCGAACCAATGTAACAGTTGTAAAGTGGCAGGTATCTTGAAGGGCTTGGTTCCAGATGAGGTCTTGAATACAGTCGGACTTGGTACGTAGTTGATGAGTGATTTCTTTTTCACAGAGATACCAGTTGTTAAACTTCGAGCATTCTGCTTCTATGTACACGAATGATTCCTCATTAGTTGCTATAAAGGGATAGGTAGGGATTAGGGCTTGCTGGTTTTTATTGGGTACTATAGATAGCCTATATAAATCATATATCTCTTTAGAGACAATCGGGAATTTGAATACTATGACTATTTGTTTTTCACTGAAATAAGAGCCAGGGTTTATTATATTGTAGTAATCTCTTAATTCTAATCTTAATATTTCATCTTTACTATATATTTTCTCTAACCTACTAATCATATATTTAAGTTCATCTACATCTAACATAGAATGATGCGTGCTGGATGCACGAATAAAAGCAAGAATATTTTCTATCCTAGCTAATTCTGAAATTAAGTCCTCAACATTATTACTTAAAATAGTCAGAAGTTGTCCTAACCTTGCATGTTTTAAGATAATATCTGTCTTATGAGTTGTGTTACTCAAGAGTTTTAATGTTTCATTTATTTTACTTTGATTTTCAATTAGTTGAACTAAAACATCGTTATACCTATTCATCCATTCTTTACCGAGACTAATATGATCATTAAATTCGTTTGAAATCTTATTCTGATTATTCTGTAAAATTTTAATAGCGTTATTATATCGGAGAGCGTCTGTGTAGTCTAAGTTACCAGTTATGCTTTTTACAACAGATCCTAACCCATCTATGAGACCTCTTTTAACACGATTCGGTTCCAAGGATTGCAATTGCATTGTTGCTTTGCCAATTTTGTCTGTAAGATAATTAATTTGAAGTTCGAATAAACTAGAGGTATCATTACTAAGCCGACTTTTGTAGCTATGTGTTTGATGCTGTAAGAGGGTAATTTGATCTTCAATAACTTTAAGGTTAAGGTATTGCAGGAATGTATGATGATGGGTAGTCATTCTTGTCGGGCCAAGTTTGTAAGGTAGTAAGCCTGGTCCATCGGCTAAACTTTCAAGTTTTATCTCCTGGGATTGCGTCTGCTGGAGGATCAGTAATAGTGGAATCCTGTAACAATTGAGGGTTCTTATGGGTTCTTTTTAATCTAGATTTGGCTACAGGCCCACGTTTCTTGGACGTGTAAATGTGTATGGGTAAGTTAGCTAATACAGTGTCTTGCGTATACCGGGGTGCTGTTTTCTGGCGACTAGCTGAGGGATTCTTAATGAATACCTGCTGCTGAGGGATATATTCTACTTCAGACTCGCGATATTTATTCCTATTTTCTATTAACGTTGAACGGTTAGCTAGTGATGACTGATTAACAATATCATACACCTGTTTCATTTGTGCCTTATGGGTTTGAACGTATTGTTGTAATAGTTGCTGTGTAAAATCGATATCTAAAATGTCCCTAGGATCGAAGTGACCAGTTAATAAATCAAACGGCCTACACTTAGTAAAACTATGTATAGAACTGTTATAACCTATTATTGCGTATGGCATGAGATTTACTATGGGTTCTTCTTTATGCTGTAATTTTAGAATACGAAGATGTTCTAGTATAGTCGAGTGAAAACGCTCGATGTTACCGTTATCATTTGGGGAATGGGGTAGAACTCTATGGTGATTTATCTTGTGAAGGCGTGTGAACTCTGAGAAGAGCTGATTAGTGAATTCTGTACCATTGTCCGTTATAAGTGTAAAAGGTACACCATGGTGTGTGCAATATTGTAACAGCGATTGCAGAACGCTAACTGCTGTTCCATCCCTAAGATGGTAAGCTTGTCCGTACTTAGTAAAAACATCTATGAAAGTTATATATTTTTCATTGTGGGCGGTGAATAAGTCCATATGAACGATTTCAAAAGGCTTTGTAGCAGGGGGTACTATATTAAACTGTGGTCTAATAGGTCTCCTATCATATTTAGCTTGGCCGCAAATAATGCACTCATTAATGAATTTTGTTATCTGATCTTTCATCTTAGGCCAGTAATATTTCTTAGAGAGAGCTAAATAACATTCGGTAATTCCGCGGTGATTTGTCTTGCCATCATGATAGTGCTGAATTATCTCCTGTTGGCGAAGGTACTCTTTGACGTTCTCGATTTCGTATTTAACTAATACGAGATTCATGGATGAACTCTTGAATTTATCCTGTATTATGGGTATGATTGAGTACATTGCGAGAGGCGGAATTATTAAAATGGCAGTTTTAACTTTCGGGTTCACATACTCTTTGATGGCGTTAACTACATCGTTTTCTAAGTTTGATAATGATACTTGAATGGCTATGCGTGTATGAGTCTCGAATGGCTTAGACACTGTCGCCTTACGTTTAACGTCATCTACAACGGTAAAACATAGTTGCCTATTGTACTTATTGAGGGGCTCATCGGTAATAGGAACCTCTAAAATGGGGTTTTCGAGACTGGTGTGTACAGTTGCAGTTGAAGAGCCTGCTAAGGATGGTGGCTTTTCTGAAGGGTTAGGTATTATGGAACACAGTTCGTCTATTATGCTACTGGTATTTTCAATGTGAATTTCTACGCGAGATAAAGCATCAGCATTCGTATTATATTTACCCTTTTTATATATAACTGTAAAATCATACTCGCTAAGTTTTAACCGCCATCGCGTTAAGCGCGAGTTTGGTTCCTTAAGGTCCATCATCCACTGTAGAGGCTTGTGGTCAGTTAATATTTTAAATTTGCGCCCAAATAACTATGGCCTGAAATATTTGGTAGCCCAAACTATAGCAAGTAATTCCTTTTCAATAGTACTATAATTAAGCTCACTCTCATTAAGGGTTCGGGAGGCGTAACACACAGGCTTATCTGATCCTACTGTTCCTTGGGATAATACGGCACCAATGGCTACGTTGGAAGCATCTGTTGTTAATATAAATTCTCTACTAAAATCGGGGTACTGTAATATGGGGTCGTTTGTTTACATTTTTCAAAACTATTAGTATATTCAGAGTTTAAAACTACCTTTTTACCTTTCTTTAAACATGAAGTAAGAGGTTTAGTTATTCTGGCAAAATCTGGGATAAATTTCCTATAATAACCTATAAGTCCTAAAAATTGCTTTATTTCCTTAGGTGTTTTTGGAATGGGGTATTTCTCAATGGCCTGAATTTTATCTGGGTTCGGCTTAATGCCTTCCCTACTAATAATGTGTCCGAGATAAGCAGTTTCAAGCTTTAAAAATTCTGACTTATCCATTTGTATCTTGAAGTTAGACTCCTGAAGTCTTTGAAGTACTTTTTCTAAATTAATCATGTGTTCCTGTAAACTAGTACTGAAAATGATGATGTCATCTAAATATACTAGGCATATGTCGTTCTGAAGACCTCTCAAAACATTATCCATAACCCTCTGAAATGTGGATGGTGAATTCTTAAGTCCCATGGGCATTCTGAGGAACTCGAAATGACCGTGTTCTACGTTAAATGCGGTTTTCTGTATATCCTGAGGGTCCATCTCGACTTGATAAAACCCACTGGCTAAATCAAGGGTCGTAAAATACTGACACCTACCTAATTTATCAAGGACATCGTTAATATTAGGGATTGGGTATTTATCGTCAATCGTTTTTTCATTTAATTTTCTAAAGTCAATCACCAATCGCCATTTTTGCTTACCGGAGGCATCTATTTTCTTAGGAACTACCCAAATTGGTGAGCTCCAGGCGGAGTCAGAAGGCCTAATTATTCCCTGATCTAACATTTTTGATATCTGGTCTCTTACTTCCTGACGATGTATAAACGGGTAACGATAACTTTTAGTGTAAACGGGGACTTCATCTGTAGTTTTAATTCGATGTTTTATTTTATTAGTAAATGTCAACGGTTCTCCTTCGATATAAAATACGTCCGCATATTTTGAGCAAAGGGCTATAAGATTAGCTTTCTCCTCTTCGTTTAGATGGTCAGTGCGCAATCTCGATATAACGTCCTGTACTCTTGTACTATGATGTTCGGTGCGCGTGCACTCGATATTAAATAAACTGGCGCGTGCGGGACGGTCTAACGATAATATAACATCATTTGGCGTCGGATTTTCAACTTCTATGTAACCGCGATTATTTATTACAGTTGTTAGGCACTCATGGATAATACAATTGCATACAACCTGTTCACTAACTAAGACCGCACCGTTTGGGGCATCGATCGGAATATTAATTAACTTTGAAGATTCGGCCGGTATAATGTCCTCGTAGAGGTTAACATTACAAGAGTTATGCAAGCGAATGGGATTAACAGAAGATCGTGTAATTAATTTTAAGTCTTTCAAATCAATTCGCGATTCCCATTTAGTTAACATATTTAATCCTATAAGTCCGTCAAAATGGTCATGAAAACGATATATATAAAAGGTTAAATTATCTGGATCGCAAAATTCGGGAAAACATGGTAAAGTTATTGAGTAGTCGCTTCTACTAGTGGCATGGACATTGGACACTTCAAATGGGTCGTAATTAAGTGGAAAGCTTGGAAAATATCTCTCTACCGCGTCTGGACTAATAAAAGATTGGTTCGCACCGGTATCAATTAAAAGTTTTAAGGGGGGATTTGCAATTAATATATATGGAAGTTGTCTCTGAGTTTGAAGGTTTAATTCTATTTTGGCTTTTTTAATATCTGTACATCCTGAAAATCCTGTTCTGAACGACTAGGGCCTGGCTGAGGTTGAATTTACTCTACAAAACTAACTTCATTACTCGTATCGTAATATACTGATTCAGAATTGCACTCTAATGTAGCGTATGAATTATAATCTAAGTTATCATTATAATAATAGTCTGGTTCGTAACAGTACTCCGCGGGGTAATACGAGTCGTCATATGTAGCGCACTCGTTCATATTCATTTCGCGACTTTTAAAATAATTTGTTGGCGGCGGATTACCTGACCTATTCCAATCATGTCCTGATAACATAGGTTTAGGTGTAAAATGCTGGACTCCACTCATAGGTTTTGGACCTAGATTCTGTGGCTGATTATTCCGTGGTGGTAAACGGAATACATTACTTTGTGGGTTATAATTTTGTGGAATAGCACGGAACATTTGCTGTGTACGAGTAGGCATGCGATGTTGCGGGGATTGATTTATCAAATGAGGATGAAATTTAAAGGGTTGAGGGGCTAAAGCGGGCCTGTTTCCTACAGGAGCTGGCCAGTTAGGGGCTGGATTAAAATTCTGGGTACGCGGGGGCATAAAGTTAGTATGAGGCGATATAGGGTTAGACATTTTTTGGTTATTTATAGGTTTTGGAAAATCATTACGCTGCAAATACATAACGTTAAGTTCCTCTTGTACGTACTCGAGGGCTTTCTCGACTGTTTCGGGTCTCATGCACCTAATACGTGACCCTAAGGGTTCTTTTAAGCCTCTTACAAAAGCCTGCATAGTAACTTTCTTATAAAGTGCGCGTTTAGCCTCAATAGTGGTGGAAATATTCTCATGCAATGTTACATATGTCATTATCGTACTAAACAAAGTTTGGCATTGCTCATAAAATTCCTGAGGGGTCTTATTACCTTGCGTAGCTAAAGAAAGGTCTCTATATAAAGCTGTTTCATCCCGCTGGTCTGAAAAATTATTTATTAAAGCTGTTCTAATGCCTACCCAACTATCAGGAATACCATTAGAGTTGATGGTACAAGCGGCGGATCCTGTAATTTTATTTAGGATGCCGTTCAATAGACACGAATTAGATAATTCACTACCTTGCGCATTGCTGAGGTACTGCGCAGCTATCTTATCACATATATTAATAAACCTAGTTAATACATTTGGATTCCCATCGAACTCCGGGACCATGCGAAGGGCCTTGTAAATTATATCCGGGTTGTGGGCCATATTTACGGAGCTAATTGAACTATCGCTATCTAAGTCTCTACTTATATCTATAGTGGACCAGCGAGCCTTACGCGATGGAGGCTGCTGGGGCTTAGGATCTTTCGGATGAAAAATCTTGGAAAAGGAAAATCTTAGGAATAAAAGGAAAGCAACACAAGAGCAATTCAAGTGTACTTACATTAATTTCATTTCTGGTTCTCTCGTGAATCGATTTCTGGATTCTCGCCGGAGCTGCAGCTGGACCGTAGATTCTGGATATTCGGCGTCGGGGCTTGATAGCCGCCCGGGCGACTCGCGAACGCGGATAACGATATTAGAGATCCCTAAGGCTCGCGAACCGGCCCGCGAATATCCTACCGACTGCGCCAATTACGTTAACTGCAGCCGGATGATTGAAAAAAAACCAAGAAATGATTTAACTAATTTATTAAAATAGAATAAAACTTATTACAATTATAATTTCTAATTAGCCTATGATTCCTATTCGAAGTGGGAATAATGAATGCATAATTAACTAACAATTATTAGAATTATTGATTATCGACGTGCGTCACTAAATGCAAGATCAGCTGGCCGTTTCCGTTGCTCGGTCGGTGTTTCGACATCGGTTTGGAAAATAAGGTCTTCGGCGCTGACTGGGCGATTCCCTTCGGGTAGCAACGCGTAACATCCTCATAAACTTTCGCATTTATAATATTAGTAGAGGACTCATCAACAGAACTAAAATATCGAATATTTTTTTATGTTAACGAGTTGAGTTAGTCAAAATCAGATCACGCAGCCGGGAACGAGTAGCATAATAAAATAAAATAAAACTGTTATAAATTAGAATACTATAGTGATTATGATAATCAAATCGTCGATAATTCTTTTTTTTATGTTAACCAACCAATTAACTACGTATGGAATGGAGTGCTATTAAAAGGCTGACACAATTTGACTCAATTAATTTAAAAAATATTTATTAGGCACAGAAAAACAATATAACGTTTACACGTGTCATGCATTATACAGGGCACTGACATTTTTCCACGTGCGATTCATTTGCAGGTCTGTGACATTTAGGTAGATACATGGAACTAATATGTCAAACTTCGTTACACTTCGTTTACATCCGGAATGCGTACTCGGCACAACAACTCAACGTAAAACCGACCTTATTGCAATCTGTTAAACTTTATATTTAAACCGAAAAACGTTACGGTCAGATAGAGAGGTTAGGGTAGGGCATTGTGTCTCGTTTTAATAAATTGCCATACAAGAATTTTTAGATCGTCTAGTAGATTTGGCAGGAGTCTAGGGTATCTGATCCAAAAAATATTATAGAGTTATACATTGCTAGATAAACTACTGCGTAAAATATCTTTTTATGAAATAAAGATACGAAAAGTCGAAAGTATTTTTTTTGAGTAAATTCTTAAAATATAATGGAACTTTATAGGTTTATGGTTAGTTTTGAAATTTTGATATGACAACTTCAAAACAATGGCAATGACATCGCGTCATTTTCGTTCCGTGATTTTTTGTTGTGATTTTATTTGTGAAAAATGTATAAAATAGTGAAAAGGTGTTGCGTAAAAGGATGTGGAAATTAATCATATACCGGCTCTAACAAATCCACTCACAGGTTACAAACTTAACCCGCCAATGGTAACATAAATGTCTATGAGACCGGACGTATCGAAAAATTCCAACTATTTTACTGTTTAACTGTTGTTTTGTATTATTTTGTTTTTTTATTATTTAAGTGAAATCATATAAACACTAATAAACGAGCTTTGTTATTAATAAGATGCCTTTGTTTTATTATCAATGTATTTTAATAACCAAACTAACAACCTACTTATAAACTAAATAATCATGATTATTCATTTGCTGAAAATGTTAGTAGTAGGTATATGTTTAAAGTTAATTATTGCAAAATCTAAGGCTGAAAATCCCGGTACGCGGGACCGAGTCTACCAATAATATAATTTAAATTTACGTCACAAATGGTGGGTTGAGGGGCCTTCAAATTATGTCAGACTTTAAAAGGACATGTATGTTTTGACGACAATAAAAAATATTAGTTATGTCGACTATAATTATTTATTGATGATTACGAACGGCCAGTTGACTTTTTGAGACGACAGTGGACGTCTGGCCGCCATCGCGCACTACACTTCGGTGGCGCTCTCTTTAGCGCATTAGACATGGTATAATGCATATTTTTGGTACATACATAAGAAACTCCCAAACTTAAGCACTTACTAAAGCGCAATCAAGAAAGTAGAAACATGCCAGACAGCAATGGAGAGAAGCATGTTGAATATAAAGAAATTGGACAAAATCAACAATAAAACCATTAGGAAACGGACAAAAATAGAAAACGTCACAACTAGAATAAGAAAACACAGAAAAGACAGGTCACATATTAAGAGGCACTGAAAAATGGAACAAAAATATTGTATTTTGGTATCCTAGAAATAGAAAGAGGAAACGAGGTAGACAGTTTCGAAGGTGGGAAGACGAAATAAAGGCAATAGCCGGGAAAACATGGACTAGAAAAGTGGTAAACCAGAGAGAGTGGAAAGAATTGGAGGAGGCCTTTGCCAAAGCTGGGCAAACAGACCAAGTTGTCGGTGTCATCGACTCACCAGAGTCGTCAATGTTAAATTAATGTAATAGTTGTCTGAATAAAGGCTTATATTATTATTATAAGATACTCCCAGAAAAACACAAACACTTGTGCTTATCACATAAATATATTTATCTCATGATCAACAGTTCAACGCTTTTACCAATTTTTATGCGACAGACGGCAAGATGCAATTACAACAACAGTGCCTATGTTTATTGCAAATATTTTTCTTTAGTAGATAGAAAAATAAACTAATTTCACAAATCCTGTCTTATAACATAAAACTGACATGGTCTCTCTTAACGACAAAAATCATGGTCACTCTAATAGAGCGAGATGAGTGGCTCCACCCTAACTATCTCGCTTAGACCGTTTTCCTTCATAAGTGCACATTCCTATTGTATACTAAGTATACTTACTACTTCCATGGGTAGATATCAATTGCCACCGACTTTTTGTAGATAAATTTCCTGTGACTAACATTATTATAACGATCGGTCATCGGCATCTTTACTAGAACTTATCGTACGATATAGCGTTGGAAATAAATACAAAATCTATTTTTAACATTCGTCAAAAAGTAGATCGTAATAGTTTGTCCTACCTGTATATTTTTTGTCCATTTTAGCCAAATTAACCGAAGTATTTCAGCCGATTTGAATGTTTTATTTTTATTTAGAAAGGTATCGATTTAACACTGAGTATTACTTTGTGGGATTTCGATTAGGTATTGCAATCCAGCGGCATTTTCAATCCAGCCTGAGTTATGCTGGATTTTTATCGAGCATAACTTATTTTATTCAGCATAGCTCCTGGATCAAGCTGGATCCAGGAGCTTGATCTTAACCTGAATGGACCGTACTGTCTATATTATATTAAAATATATGAAATGAATATTAAATGTATCTATTTTTAGTCGGTAGCGGATTGCGTGGAAGCGCTCATTGGGACATACTTACTAAGCGGCGGAGTAATCGGTGCTGTAAAAGTGATCGAATGGATGCAAATCATACCTCCAAAGGTATGTACAACTCAAGTATCAGACAAGTATTATACAAAATGGTCAATATGTTCGCCAATTTCGTATTGGAAGGAGCATATCAACGCAACCAATAATAAGGAGCTAACCGTAGTCAAGTCAAGGCGCTGGAAGTTGTTGGATGCAGGTGGCATATAACCGGTTCTTGTGAAAGTCTATGGGGGAGGCCTTTGTTCAGCAGTGGACCTCTGTAGGCTGATATGATGAACCAAAATCAAGGGGCTGAAGTTAAAGAGAGATCCACATTGTATGGAGTGGAGACTCCATTTGACGACCTCCGTGGGTTGGTTAACAGTTCGAGTGTCGGATCACGAGGTCGTGGGTTCGATTCCCACAGAACACATATTTGTGTGACGAACATAAGTTGTGTTTCTTATGCATTATAAGTATGTACGCAGTCGCAAACATGTCATATTTTGTAATAAAGGATAACAAAGTAATATAAGTTATAATGTAACCAATTGTTATCTTTAGTAAATAAAAATGTACTTACTCTTATTTTTATCTCAGCCTTTCTTTTACATGCCGCAAATGTTACGTCTTACTTTATCTTGAGTTTCCTTTATTTCAGGATAACTTTACAGAATATCTTCACAGACGAGTGCCCACTGTAATAACACAAAACAAAGCGACTGACAAGGACATCAATTTCTTATTAAGCTATTGTAGATCTGATGTGGAAGAAATCTTAACCTACAAGTTCAATGATGCCTCATTTTTATTGGAGGTAAATACTTAAGAGTAATGAGAACGAACCTAACACTGGGGATTTTTTTTTTCTGTGAAATTCCCAGTAGCAGCTCGGAGTCTAGATGTGTCCTCGGTTGATGGCACTAGGCTCGCCCCTATTTTATGGGACTTAAACATATAGGCGAAATATGGGTATCCACCAGGCGTGATGGTATTTTATGTTTGAAAGCATCAAATACCTATTTCAATAGACCAATTGCCCCCGGTCTGTAATTTGGGCGGTTTATGGAAATAATTGCCTTATGTAGGGCGAGCCTACAAAACTCAAAACTCTCCGATCTGCTATAGATATTTTTTTAGCAAACCCCAATTAAATAACACTTTTCTTGATCTGGGAAAAAGACCCTGGACGCCAAGCGTAGCAGTCGAATTAATTATAAATTCTTATAAAATCTTGAATGTGCACTAATTTGATAGGAGTTTCAACCCAAGGCGGCATCCATGAGGAACTCCCCCCCCAACCGTGCGGTGTCTGTGTCTACAAGGTGGAAGGGACATCGGCGCACAAACGTCGTGACAAAGTTTCAATCAAGGTCAAACATAAAATGACCTAGGTCATTAATGTAGAAAATGATCGGTTATTACAGATATTGACATTTTTGAGCGCGCAGTGTATTGCTAAAAACGCGATTATAACGCTCCGCGGTGAATGTTATCGCGCGCGCAATCCGAAGTAAATGAAATAATGATTTTTTAATTAAAAATCTAATTTGGGTAGATAGAAATAATGTTTTTTTACACATTCAAGTAAAAAAAAATGCAGAAAAAATTGAAAGAATTTACGAAAAGATTCAACGCAGGAGGGTCCAGAATCATGTATTGATGGTATTTGGATGTGCGTCGATGCCCCGGGATTCCACCTTGTATAGTAGGACGGTACAACTTGAATGACTAGTAACCTACCTACTCATACACTTTTGTATAATAATATATTTATTAAGTAGAGTTTTGTATAATTATACATATTATTAAGTAGGTGATACTAGCTGTTGTACACAATTTCACTCGCATGCCAAAGGACTTTTTGAGACAAAGCAAGCATATGCTTTTCTCAAGATGCGATAATATTATCGCCTTGCCAGAATTTATTGAAATCTGTTTAACGGTTTCAAGTTCAAATGATTTTATTACAAATAATGTTACGTTAAATGATTCTAGATGCTCGGTTCCAAAACAGTTGATCCTATATGGAGAAGAATCCGGCAAAAAAAAAGAGTTGATACATTTTTTTAGGCGTAAAAAGCAACAGACAGAATTACTATCGTATTTATAATTTTAGTATGGTTTAGTGCTCTAAAAATGCGCCTCAAAGTACTTAAAACTACATCGTTTATTTTTATATATTTTCCATTTCTTGTAGGCCCTATCACATCCATCATACATCCGGAACAGATTGACGCGTTCGTACGAGCGTCTAGAATTCCTAGGCGACGCAATATTGGACTTCCTCATCACTTCGCACATATTTGAGAACTGTCGCGAACTGAAGCCAGGAGAAATGACCGACCTTAGGTCAGCGCTGGTCAACAATGTCACCTTCGCGTCTTATGTTGTGAAACTGGGACTTCATAAGTAAGTTTTTGCCATATTACCATCAATTATACGAGACTACAGTATCTACCTACAAACAACGAATCGTCTAACATTTAATTTGCGTTACAAAAATCACCGCTATCGCTGCGAAATAAAGAAAAGAAGAAAATTATTTCATTTTAATCAATGACTACGGGCGGGCGGCCCAGAAGGCAAATGAAAAAGCTGTATGTCTTGTCGTGTTAGTTGAATGAAGCCATGTAGAACTTAGAAAATTGCAAAAATTTTAACAGTCACTTTTACACTAAAAACTATTTCCTGACATCAAATTCTACCTCCTTCCTGTCCGTCCAACTTGTTGGGTTACCCTATTCTTGTCGGGTTTCTGGAAAACCTTATAGACCTAGCTAGACCATAATATAGGTAGTTCCTACCTAAAGACCTAGTTATAGGTAGTTCCTACCTAAAGACCTAGTTATAGGTAAGTATCGTAAGATTTTATTCAGCGTATTGCAAAATGTTCGTTCCCGGCAGTTAGTTTTTTTACGTACTTATGTGTAACTAGCTTCCCACCAGCGGCTTCGCCCGCGCGTGGTCACGTGGTCTTGATAACTTTATTTCGCGTTTTTTGCAACATTTTTCATTGCTACTTCGTTCCTATTAGTCGTAGCGTGATAGTAGGTATATAGCCTTCCCCGATAAATGGGCTATCTAACACTGAAAGATTTTTTAAATCGATCCAGTAGTTTCGGAGCCTATTAAATACAAACACACAATGAAATCTTTCCTCATTATAATATTAGTATAAATAAGAGTTTGTGTGGTTAAAATTTAAAAGAAAATTTACAAGTTATTTTTACAGTGTCGGAACGAATGTTTGATCACTGCCAGCCACACAATACCTAAAAAACCCGTCTTTCAGGTTCCTTTGTTCCGAGTTGAACCCAACTTTAGACAAAGCCATCATAATGTTTGTGGAACACCAAGAACAGAGAGACCACGAGATCGTAGAAGACGTACTCTATCTGATAGACGAGGAAGAATGTCATATTGCGGAATATGTTGAAGTACCAAAGGTTGGTATTACTTCATCAGAAATGTTTCATCATGTTGGACGTAGGCCTGTCTGCCCCATCAAACGCCACGGCGCTCAAACAGATAATTTTTTTGTGATTTTTTGTCATTATGTCATCTATCTTTCTCTATCAGTTGTTAACTAACTGTATGCTGGATTTGTTGACATCATCAGCCAAAACCAATCACTTTTGATTTAACATAAATATTACAAAATTGCCAAGGAATTTTACGGGTTTCTTAATATAAACTTACCTAGAGAAATTGCTGACTGGAGTCGCTGTCCACATTTACCCACATCATGAGCTCTAAATGTCGTTACTACCATTATTGCTCGATCCCCACAGGTCCTCAGCGACATCTTCGAAGCGTTAGTCGGTGCAATATTCCTGGATAGCGGCGGCAACCTGCAGGCGGTATGGTCCGTGGTTTACCGTATAATGTCCAAAGAAATACATAATTTCTCAAATCGAATCCCGCAACAACCTGTTAAAATATTATACGAGAGGATTCATGCATGCCCTGTGTTTGGGTAAGTCTATTATTTATAACTGTTTTGTATGAATGAATGACGGTTGATAGAGATATGTGTAAGGTAGGAACATCCCTTTTTTTGATCCGGTAAATCCTTATGGATCCCTGCCACCCGGGGAGGTGGCAGGGTACGTCGGACCCCTATCGACTAAGAAAGGAACATACCTACTACGTCGACCCCAAGTTTACTGGGATGAGGACTCCCGCCATCAGCCATGCAGCAGCATTTGTAACGACAACACTATTGTGCCAGTACTTTTTTCGCATAATGCTTGTAATGTATTTCGCAACATCAATTGCCTTTTTTATTTCAGAAAACCGATTGTTATTGATCCTGATGTACCCAAGATAAAGGTAGCAGTCACCATCACGAAAGACGGGGGACAAGTTTGCGTGTTTGGCATTGGCCGAAACAAATCTCAAGCGAAGCGAGCCGCTGCTAAAATGGCCTTGAAAGTCTTGAGCCTTTAGAATAATAATGTTCTATTTCACTCTTGCTGAAATAAATGCCTGAATACCTGATACTTAACTTGACCGTACGGGTCGGGTATCTGTGGCCAGAATGAAGTAGATAGTGTACTAAATCAAATTTCTATAGTTTACTATACTAAAGATTGAATTCAAACTAAAGCTTCATAGAAGTAATGTTTAACCACAACTAAATTCTGGGCAGCAGTATCCACAGTTCCAGCATAAAATCTTTAATCACATCTAGTGTTTCACACTAGTGCCTAAATGATAATGACAACATGACTTGTAATTTTTTGTTGGGGCATTTATTTAGGCACGAATTACAATGCATGCTTATTTCAGAGTATATTATATTATGTAAGCGCCTTTACTTTATTATTTTAATTATGTATTTGTTGTTTCGATTGCACCTATCGATATAGGTATTTCTTATAACTTTCATCCCTTATTTCAACCCCTTACAGCCCTTTTTGGCATTAAAAAGTAGCCTATGTCTTTTCTCAGGCTCTAGACTATCTGTGTACCAAATTTCATTCAAGTAGTTTTGGCGTGAAAGTACGACAGACAGACAGACAGTTACTTTCGCATTTATAATATTTGTAAGGATTTTTGACACGTCTGAATGATTGTGTAGGAATGTAAAAAGGTACTGTTCAATATTAAAATAAATAATATTATATCATAAAATAAATAAATGATGAAATAAATAATAATAATAATTCTTAAAAAATACAAAAAGAAACGTATACTGATTATAATCTACGTATTGTTAGGTACTTAAGTGCGATTTTGTAAAAAGAAATTGAATGGGATTGACGGATATGGCTTGCGATCAGGGCCGGATTTAAGGGAGGGCAACAGGGGCTACTGCCCCAGGGCCTCCACAAAAGAAGGGCCCCCACAATAGATTTCGAAAAAAATCCTTTAAATTCCGACTAGTAAACAACTTTTCCTTTGATATATTTTTTTTTCGCTGTACAAAGGTAAGCGTAGAACCCTTACCTTTGTACATAATATGATTATGATAATTTATTGAAAAACTCGACGGAATTTTTATTTTTTCATTTGGATAATAATTTGAGGCTCGGGGCTCTACTCCTTTGTTGCCCCGAGGCCTCCACACCCCTAAATCCGGACCTGCTTGCGATTAATGTATTGTCTTACTATTGAATTACTGTTCTAGGAAATAACTTGGTTATACCAATATGGGTTACCGCCAAGGTTTTTATATTAAATTATAATTATTTACACTAAAAGTATGTTGAATGTAGGTATAGGTAGTTTTACGAGGATTATCGAAAAAAAAACACATTTATAAATACAGGGATAGTTGACATGACGGGGGTTATGATATGGAAATATAAACAATTATTTATCTAAATTATAAGGAAGTTTGCGTTACCTATCTTTACGTAAATTATATTTTTTGCCAATTTTAAAATTGTAAGTTAACTTGTAGAAGTTTATCTCGATCATTATTATTAAATAAGTAGTATGTGAAATTAGATCAGAAAATAACTCGTTATCTCCACGCAATAACATCGTAATCGTAAATCCAACATTTTGCTCACCCATGAATCGAACCCGGGACCTGTTTTTCTATTATTTTGTTCACGACTACACATCAAGCTCCACATTTCCTGTACTTATAACCAGACCTCTCCTTGTAAGGAAATGTGAGGATTGCAAGGTATAGTTTGAATAACCATGCATGCGTACCATCCATTCCTTGAATGCTTAATTTTATAAAGTTGTAAGTGTCTGTGGTTATATATTCAATTAGATTACAATTAGTAAGAAAGAATTACATAGTTTAAATTACATTACATGTGAATAACAATGATTTCCTTTTATGGTTAAATGTTAACGTTCCTAGCTATTTTTTTTTAAATTTGAAATTATTAAACTGATGAAGTCTGATGTCCTCAGTGTGCGAATAAACTTCGCCTGTTTTTTTCTAAACGAATGAATGTCATTATTTTTTATGCCATTTAGCTTTCAATGTCTTTGATTTTAATAATGAATGAAAATGTTTTCATTCATTGTCATTTTCGTTTTCAGTCAAAATGTTGTTTCTGTCAACCCCTCTGGGAAAAGGCGTGAGTGTATGTAGGTATATTTTAATATTTTTTAATAATGAAATGGCACGTATAATAAACGTTGAACCTGGTTAGTTTTAGTTTCTAATCCACATTCATTTTATTTTCATACATTCTATAAAAATTATGTCACTAATAAAAACTATACAAAATATTAAATTATAAGTTTTGTCAATAAATTTTTTGGTAATATTTTTCTTGTTTGTTTGTCATTTTATGTCTTTTATTTTTAGGAAAAGATGAACATCGCGTGCAATTTGAAACAATCGAGTTAACTTGCCCTTAGTGACAAGTAAATTGTTATGGAACTGCTGGATAAACAATAAGAAACCATTCGAATCCGTTAATTTTCTTATTTGAGGTAACAGACGCGCCTTACTACGGCGAACTCCCCGAAAAGTTAACCTACTAATAAACACATTTTGTACTTATAATACCTAGTTACCTACCTTATTATTGCCTTACTTTATTTTTTACAAAAAGAAACTCAGATTCCATATTTTTACAAAAATTCAATAAAACTGTCCGAATCGTCATATGAAAATCGCGTACGCGAGGCTACACGCCGTAGTAATACATCTTTCTGCCCCATCGTTTTCTTCCATTCATCCCTGTTAGCCCTCACCTCCACACTTACATCCCTTTTCCATATCATATCGACCTTACATAACCAGATTTAAATGATTAAGGGCCATTTCACCACCTAGTAAGTACCTGTTAAATTACTTGGCAGATAATTAATTACATACTATTTTCTTTCCTGTTTTTGAATTTAACCAGCGGTTAGCGGTTATCCAAAGGTTATACAGGCACTCAATTTCATATTTTTTTATATGACCTGGGACTTAACTCCTGCAAATAAAACAGAGTGTTGCCACATCAGGATGTAGATTTAATTAATATTATTGCATACATAATAAAATTAGAGGAAGTAGGTGCTGGGCCTCTTGTATGCGAAGGTGTTGAGGCGTTTGTGGTGGTGCACGCGCTTGGGCAGTGGGAACCTGATGTTGCTGTTGTGGAACTGCTTCACCTGTGGCCGGCGACACGCAGCCGCCTTGATAACCTCCACTTTGATAATCTGTAACAAAATATAGGATATAGTGTTTTGTGCTGTATATAGTCTGCTCTGGGTTTAGGGTTAAAATTTAGAGATTTAGTAGAACAATATTGCCTGGAGATTATGTTAAATGCAATAAATTGTCTTGTCAAACAGATCACAGTCCTGGGCTTTATTATAGCTTACAAGACACCTCTAATGAGAGAACCATGGTATCCATAACCCAAATTATACTTGGGTGACAGTGATTCACTTGTGTCAACATGCAATGCAGTGTAAATATTGCTGTAGTGCCTTATTTTATGTCTAAGATGATGTATTTTGGTAACCGAAAATAAAGTGGTATTTTTCATAATTATTATAATTCAAAATATGGCAATAGTTTTATCTCAATTAATATGCAAAATATTATGCTTTCATCTATCAAAACAATAGTTTCCCTATTGTTTCAACTTTTGTTCCTTATGAATTTGAATAGTCTAGCTCACACTACGAGGACTTATTTGAACACATACATCAGAAAACTCTAATATAACTCATAATCAGTGCAGCAAACCATACTACTTCACCAGATAAGCACTACACCATATTAAATTCTTCTTAACTAAAATAGATAGAGACTAAAAGAGAGAACTGATTACATATAAAAATAGGATCATAATAATAAGTCAATATTTCCTCAAGAATAAAAAGATTCACTGATGAAGATAGAAAAGAAGTAAAGTAAGTTACCTGGATAGAGTGAGCGCGTGCTCTGTGCCTGGCTCCCATGTCACGGTAGCACTGAGTGACAGCACCACCCACACTCAGGTCACGGTACTCGCGGTACATATTGTGGACACCTGAACGGGACTCATAACGGAGCCAGATACCAAAGTTCTTGATCTTCACCGGACTCTTTTCTGGGATTTCCTGAAAAAAAAAAATATTTTTGTATATAGAATGTAGTAAAGCAGTCATGAACATTTACAATATTTCAAACATAGATATATGTGATTTCAAAGATTAATTAAGTGGGTACAAAAAATTTTTTCACCATTACCAACATGAATGACTAGTGAGATAAGCAAGTGCTCATCAATAATCATAGATTTTCACATTACATTGAAATGTTTGTCTTTATTATTTGAAAATATTATGCTTATATCCAAAATCCAAATCATGCTAGATATTAACATAAATTACCCCAGTTTTCTAAAATCCTTAGCTAATCCCACTTATATACACAGAAAATTATGGCAGAGGGGTACATTAGTGTATTCCTAGTATGTTCTTAGGTGGCAAAGTCTTACTGCTATCCAAACATGAAGACACTGCAGCAACCCACAGCGGACAGATACTACATAAATTTCCACTAAAATGGGCAGAAAATTTTACTAACCTTGATGGAGACAATTTCTCCAGTAGTCTTCTTGAACTTCTTCAGTTGACGTAAGAAGTACCAGAATCGGGACTTAGCCACAATTTGGTCTGGGGAGAAGATCCTCATCTTGTATAGAGGAGGTTTGGGCTCGCTCTCCGAAGGGAGCTTGCGGCCGATGACCTCATACTCCTTCAACTGCAACACATATTGACAGTGTTATCATAGTTATAATTATGCTGCCATCAAAAGCTGGCATGAGTCAAGTGTGATACATTATTATGGATCCAATTGTATCACTTTTATACTGTTCCACATGTTATATTAGCAAACAGGTTAAATTCAGAAGGTACGGCATCACAACATGACATAACCTAAAAGAACTCATAATAATCGTGTCAATATGCTTACACGGAGTGTAAAATGAAAATTATATCGTAGGAATTTATATTGAACATAGTTTTATCGATATATTTACTAAACCTTAGAGAATTCAAGAACTTTTTTGAAGAAATGGACCGACAACGTGTACGACTCACTACTATCGTCATTATCACTTTTTACGCACTGTTTATCATTGATCGAATTTAAAATATGTTTTCTGGACTTTCAATACCTAGATTTTACCACATTTCATCACAAAATTCTTCAAAATAACGAGACTCACCTCTCCTTTTGCCTTCATTTTCGGAGATTTTACTCTAAAAGAATCTGTCAACGGAAGCGGAACACTGACGCGAAAGAAAGAAGATGGCGCCTCTAAAAAAAGTTGCTACATTAAAAAAACTGAAAAATACCGAAACTTGAACTTATTCTGAAAATGATGGCAAACACGCGGTACCGTCGCTCGGCGAGCTCAGCAAGCTGGCGACAAGTCAATAAAGTTGCGCATACACACGGGCATTTACAAAAAGGCCGATGGGGTGCGTCCTCTGCAGCCGGATTTTACATCGGCAATCGGCATTCTCGGCATCAGGGTTGCCAGATGTACAATTTAAGTCGTATTCCTACGATTTTTTAGGAGTTTATTGCATGTACGACCGAAAGTAAAAAATCACACATGATTATTTATACGACTATTTAGGCTTATATTCAAAGACGATGCTAAGCATTAACTTAGGCTTCCGTATTGGAAGCATTACTTTACGCTTAGCATCGTCTCTGAATATTAGCCTTAGTGTTTTATGAAACCGGATTAACTACTGGTTAACCAATACACTTATATAATATGTAAATGCTATATTTTTTTTATGTTTATGTTCACACTATAAACCCGCTGATATTAACCTTTAGCAAAGATATGTAATATACTTTTTCTTTAAATTTCTTTGGCCTTACGTTCAATCTGCTGAACGTTAACCGCTAACGACTTATTCCACATGAAATGAAATTAAAATTTATTTAGCAGTTACATTTTTTCTGCCCGGTACTTGGGAATGTAATCGGGAATAAATGAATTTATGCCCAATTTTTTTTCGTTTTTTGCCTGCCTTTTGCCCATCTCTAGTTGATGACACTGACAGTGACTGACACTGACAGCTGACAGTAGTAACAGTAATCGTAGGAGTGGAGTGGATTCGTTTCGTTCGTTCATTGAAAGAAAATTGTGATTTTCATTGAATAGGCAAGGCAGTTCTGTAAGTTCTGTTAAAGTTCTTTCTAGTGATTCTATTTGCTTGCGTCGTTGACTGCCTGTACATTACAATTGTGATCGAAATAGGAATATGTGACTATTACGTAGTTATTAAACATGTTTGCGAGAAAAGTAACAAGCGTAGTAAAGTATGGACTGTACGGTAGTGTAGCTATCGGTGGTTCAGTTACAGCGGTAAAACTACATGATGGTGATTACGACTCCTTGGCGATAGTCAGGCTCACGAGGACAGCATGCACTGCTGTGGAAATTGGAAGAACTTATAAAACCTTGCTGTACAGCAAGGATTGGGATAGAACCTCGAAAGAATATCTGGAGGTCAAGAGTCAAGCTCACCAAATTGGGGCAGAGAAATTACTTGAGCTGTGTAAGGCTAACAAAGGTGTGTACATAAAAGTTGGACAACATGTAGGTGCATTGGACTACTTGCTGCCCAATGAATATGTGAGGACAATGAGGATATTGCATAAGGATGCACCTAGGAACACTGTGGAGGAATTGTATAAAGTTATAAAAGAAGACTTAAAACAGGATGTAAGTAGTTTAGACTGTGCAGCTTAGTGTTTATACCATAGCACTTGCCCCTTAATTTCTAATGTGTATTACACAATAATTTCATAATTTTAGCCTAAAGAAATGTTTGAAGAATTTGAACCTGAGCCTCTAGGAACTGCATCATTAGCACAAGTACATAAGGCCAAGCTCAAAGATGGCACAGAAGTTGCAGTAAAAGTTCAACATTATTTTGTAAGGGATAATGTAAAAATTGATCTAAAATGGATGGAATTTATAATCACAACAATGTCTAAAATATTCCCTGATTTTGAAATGCAATGGCTCATTGATGAAACTAAAAAAAATATTGCCAAAGAATTGGACTTCATGCAAGAAGGCCGTAATGCAGAGAGAGTAGCTTCTTTATTTAAAAATTACAAATGGTTGAAAGTACCAAAAATTTTCTGGGAATTCAGTACAGAGAGGGTACTTGTGATGGAGTATGTGAATGGTGGACAAGTCAATGATGTCAAATATATTGATGTAAGTATGAATATGAGTTTCACAACCTTCATTTATTGCACATGAACATACATTCTGAAGGTACCTACAATGTGTTGAAATGTTATGTTTGTAAATCATTGTTTGTCTTGCCGCTGTATTTGCTTGACCTACTACTTTTTGTGTTTTTAAATATATTGCTTATCAAGTTAGAGCCATTGAGCTGTTAAGTGAAAAAATTTGCTTATGTACATAGGAGTACTAAATATTGCAACATAGACAATACTGTTACATCATAGATGATAAGAGTAAGTAGTAAAGTATTAAATTATATGAATCACAAAAGTTAAATACCAAGACTTGGTGTTTCCTCTGAGAAGAAATAAAAAATTAATGTCTTGATATTGTTTCTCCTAAGGATAAGTATTAGAGACTAGCAATCCACCCTCCCTTTGCTTGCTATTATTTTAATTTTATGTATAAAGTACCTAGTTTATAGCACTCAGGGATAATGTACCTTTCTAAGAGTGGAAGACTTCGAAATTGATTCTATGGATCCAGAGAATACCCCCCTACAACCTCACAAACTTTACCTCTTTATAATATAGTATAGCATGCACATATGACAACAAAACATTATGTAAGAGATTGCATTGTATTCTCTTTAAAATGTTATTTAGTTTATGTAGAAAGAAGACAAAACAAACTACAAAACTTTATTAATATCTCTATTTGGATTACTTCAATGTGTTTATAAAAAATCTATTGTGTGTTTAATTAGTTGCTTTAAAGGTTTTTATAAAACCTTCAATCAACTTAACAGATAATAGAATTTTTAAATTTTGAACAAATGCCTTATTTAACATTTTATTTTAGGAGCACAAAATAAACAGATTTGATCTGTGCAGGAAACTTGGAGATTTGTATTCACATATGATCTTCATCAGTGGCTTTGTGCACAGTGACCCACACCCGGGAAATATTCTTGTAAAGAAAGACCCCAAAGACAAGGATGTCACTGTCTACTTGCTGGACCACGGTTTGTATGCTGTAAGTTGTAGATAAGTGTTTAAGTGTATGATATTATTTGACTATGTAATTCTTTGGTCTATTTATTACCAGAGGTTTTGAAACCAAGTTTTGGGACTGATGACCAATATCATCATCATTATAATCACAGCCTTTATTTAGGTATAGGCCTCTCCCTTGTGCTATACTAAATGCGTTAGTAATTTCGGTCAGCGGACACGAAACGGGGCACTATGAAAAAAAGACTAATAATTTCACCAAAAACCATCACCAAGCCTTCGGGACCCAGTGGGATGTGGGAGTAATAGGGTGGGGAACACAATGGTACACCTCAAGGTCACTGACCTTGACCTCAGGGTCATTGACTCTGTAGTGAAGGCCATCGACCCTGAGCTCAAGGTCACCAAACCTACGGTCAAGGTCATCGTCCAAGGTCAAATTCTGAACTATAGTGTCCGCTATTGTCATGTGCAGTAAAATGTTCATGGTCAGTGACCTTGAGGTCCAGGTCAAGTGGCCTTAGGGTCAAGGACAAGTATAAGCATAGTAATAAGGTGTTGACGACAAGTAACAACGACAACAAGAAGTTGACGAAGCCCCGCTTCGCAGGGCTTCTACTTCCGGGTGGTTTAATAAAAATAACCAGACTTGCAGACTCCGACTCCACCATCCCCTTCTAACCTTACCTGTCCGAGTCGGGGTGCCCCAGGTCCCGAACTCGCTTCGCTCGTTCTTGCATCCTAAATTCTGCTTACAGTAGTAGTAAATACAGTAGTATTATTTCATTTTGTCCCTAGTCGGAGACACACCAAGACGCTTTTAACTTTATATTTATGTGTTTTATACGATAGCATCGAGTAAATAAACGATTTGGGAAAAAATAATTTTTTATTATCTTTTTGTATTTTCATTTTCCATGCTAAGATTACAGGATATTTTTAATGAAGGAAAAAATCGGCTGGCGGGCAGGATTCGAACCTGCGTCTTCTGGTTCGGTACACCAGACGCTTTAATCACTAAGCTACAATAAGTAAAATATACTTTTTTTGCCGAAATATAAGTCTTTTTTCCTCAGTGCCCCGTTACATACATCAACCATACTTTCCGTTTAAGGAGAGTGTTTCAGGTAACTTCCCCAGTCCAATCTTATAAAAAATATCTAGCTCTGACTATCCCTATGAATGTAAATGATTTTCAGTGCAGTACAGTAGATAAAAAATCAAATTAAAAATATGGGTGACATGTGACATAGCACATGAACCTAGGTGGTTGTGAGTGCCAAAAATTACGTAGGAACGACATTGAACATAATTATGGCGTTGTTAAATATGTATACGATATAAAAAAAAATACCTAATATAATACCAGTTATTTGATTAGGGAAAAAATCTACTGAAAAAGGAGGATGTAATTATCTAATACAGCTTTATATATATTTTGCAGCAATTGTCGGATAAGTTTAGGTATCATTATTCAAAATTATGGTTATCGATAATTGATCGCAACCGAGATGAGATGAAAATCCATGCAGAGGAATTGGGGATACGTAAGGAGTTATATGGATTGTTTGCCTGCATGGTCACAGGGAGACCATGGGACTCTATTATGAAAGGCATTGGTCGAACTAGACCGACGTCTGATGAGGTTAGTAACTTAAGTAATTTAGTATTTTATAAAAAGTTTATTATAGTCCGCGCGGAACTAGTTGGCCGCACCTTAGGTAGGGACGAGGGTGAGGCGAGGGTGAAGCATGCGCCCCCGCCTCTCCGTCCTGCCACTCACATACCTAAGGAGCGGCCAACTAGTTCCGCGCAGACTATAGGTACCATATTTTGTAAAAATAAATCTGTAGAACTTAAATGATAAACCAGGATACGGCCGATCTGATAGTAAAGGGACTAGGAAATCTAGGGGTAGGTATTACTCACGCGTAGTTGTCTTGAGACTTCAGTTATTGAGTTTAATTTGCCCAGTCAAAGCAATTTCTTTGGCTACATCACCATTTTAAACCGCAATACATTACTCACCCAACTGAACTCTGCGGTAGACTTCTACATAATTAATTTATTATCCCTAAACTACTTATATCTTTAGCCTTTGCCTGCGAATTCGTTCCCTTAGAAGGTGATTTTTTCCCCCGTTTTGCCAACATTTTTAATTGATACTCTGCTCTTATTGGTCGTAGTGTGATGATATATAGCCTTGATATAAAGTCTTCCTCGATAATCGGGCTATCTAACACTGAAAGAATTTTGAAATCGGACCAGTAGTTCCCGAGATTAGCGCGTTCAACGAAACAAACAAACAAACTCTTCAGCTTTATAATATTAGTATAGATTTACGTCAGGATCAAGAACTATATGAAATACTTGTCAATAAAAGTTTATTTCTCCTAGTTTCACCTTTGTCTATACATACATGACACATATACAAATAAATATAATTGAAGTTAATAAAATAAAAAAATATGTGTCTGTTTGTAATTTCAAATTAACAGCTTTTCACTACAGTATATTAGATATGAGCGCCGCGCCGGCGCGCCGCCGTCGCCGTGAGTTCATGTCGGCGCGCCGCCGCCGAGTGTAGCACGCGGCGCGCCGCCGCAACTTGCTTTCTCGCGCGCACGACCGGCCCGACCGCGTCCATTCGCCACGCCTAGAGTTGCTAGGCGTCCGGATAAGGCCGGACATAGTTAGGCTTTTTGATTGCCTGTCCGGCCAAAATAAACTGGCTCTGATAGGCTTTTTACATATCGCAAACGAGCGAGTACCGAGCGTAGCCGAGCGAAGGCGAGTCGACTTTCGGATGCTCCCGCAGTCCCGCCCGCCCAGGGATGTCCGGCTTTTTTACCCAAATGTCCAGCCTAACAGGTTGGTCTATCCGGCTATTATAATTGTCTGGTTTGGCGACCTGGCAAACCTAGTCGCGCCATTGACTCACACATGGTAGTACTGCAGGTCACGGAAACTGTGAATCGTATCACAGTCGAGCGCTTACCTGTAGTAGTACCATATGTGAGCGGAGTCACTAACAATTAAAACAAGCCGCTGAAGGGGATCAGTCAGTTTTTACCACCTGTGAAGTGTCACTACCTCTACATGATGCAGGAGTATACAAGCATGATTGTGACTGTGGTCTCTTTTACATAGGCCAAACATAACGAAGCGTAGGGACCCGCGTAAAAGAACATAGCTAATGTCAAACTCCGCCGTTCCGGAAAGTCTGCAATTTATGAACCCTTGACAAGGCCCAGCATTACATCAGATTTAATAAACCACAAGTCCTAGCAAAAGTTAACTGATTCCTACCCAGGATGATTCGTGAGGCTATTGAAATTAAAAAACACCCAAATTTCAATAGAGGAGATGGCTGGGTCCTACCACCTGCTTGGAACCCAATTATAGATTCATCATCAGCCCGTATTCGTTCACTGCTGGACGTAGGCCTCCTTTAGTGAACGCCACAGAGCTCGATCTTTAGCTCTTTTCATCCAGTTGCTGCCAGCTACCTTCTGCAGGTCGTCACTCCACCTGGCTGGCGCGCGTCCTACACTACGCCTGCCTAGACGTGGTCTCCGCCTAAGAACTCGTTTACTCCAACGATTGTCGGTTCTCCGAGAGACGTGACGGGCCCATTGCCACTTCAGCGTGCTAATCCTTTTAGCTATGTCGGTTATTTTGGTTCTCTAACGTATAACCTGGTTACGAATTGTATCCCTCAGAGAGACTCCGAGCATAGCTCTCTCCATAGCTCGCTGTGCGACTTTTAACTTATGGACCGGTCTCGCCGTGATGCCATGCCGAGTGTCCACGTTTCAGCTGCGTAGGTCATGACTTTTGGGACGCGCGCATCGAAGACTTTCGTCTTAAGGCAATGTGGAATGGATAGCGAAAAGACTTGTCGAAGTTTACCAAATGCAGCCAGTCCATCCCAGCTGAATCGTCCACGCGTCGTCCACGTATAACGCGATAAAATCCGTAGTTTTAATTCAGTTATGTATTTTGCAGACTCCATAAACTAATAAACGGCATTTTTTTGTATGTCTTCTTATGCATAATTAAATATTTTATTATAGGTAGGTATAATATTTTCTGATCCCAACTTATTATGTAGAATACTGCAAAATTGTAATTAAAAAATAATTATGTTGCTATAAAAAGCTTTTGTTGGTGACAACAGTATGATTTTCGTTATGCTATTTTTAAGAAATCTCTCCCTTATTAAAAAACACTATGGCCCACGGCCGGCCACGCCGCGCCGCCGCGACGCCGCCGCCGCCGTGGAAATTTTTTGGCCACGCCGCCGCCGTGAAATTGGCCATCGGCGCTCATGTCTACAGTATATACGGTACTTACATAAAAAAATCTGTCGGTCTGATTGTTCCGGCTTATCTCTGAAACCGCTGGACTGATTTTGACGGGACTTTCATGCACAGATAGCTAATGTTTAAGGAGTAACTTAGGCTATTTTTACCAAAATTATGAATAAAAATAAATACCATTAAATTTCACTTTTTTTCAGAAATCAACATTCCAAAATGAGTTACCAAACATTTTGCACTATGTTACACAATGTCTGGAACAGGTCGACAGACAAGCGTTGCTTATATTGAAAACGAACGATCTTATTCGTAGCATAGAATACGCGCTCGGCATGCAGGATCGCATGTGCGGGTTCGTGATCATGAGCCAATGCTGTGTGCAGAGTGTATATAACCTTGAATATAAGGTGAGTTTTAGGAAAATGTTGAATTAGTCAAATATTTTGTGTATCTGCGAAATTGTATTTTGTTTGCTAAATAAGCTTGTTGAAGGCTGATGTGTTGCAATCATAGTTGATCTACGACAGTCACGAAGAGCATTGAATCCACTCACGTTTTATCCAGATTAAATACATAATTTTTACCCTACTGTATATATTGCGTTACAGGGTACACTGCAGTTTGCGTAATAAACAAGGTGATAATTTTGAATATGTTTTGTTTCAGAAAACATCCTCCATATTTAAGAAATCATATTTAAACATCAAGTTTGGCTGGTCATTACTGTTGTTATATTTCTACAGTTTCTATTTAAACTTACATTTTAAGTTTTCATGAATATAGCAAATATTAGCTAATATTTTGGGTGTGGTAAACGGTTTTGCTGTCTGAACAAAGTCACAAGAAGCTAAGAATATAAAATTATTATGATTAATTTTTAGAAATATTTATGTATTTTACAGCTTTAAAATACTTCTGCATACAAAGTGATAATTAAATCAATAGGTAGTATATTGAACATGACATACTTAGTGAAATGTATGTCGTACTTCTATAATTTAGATTATTCTAAAAGTTGAATGGAACCACTTCCATTGAGGGTTTAAAACTTTAAATCGAGGCAAGGAAACAGTTTAGAGACGTACAGGTACACACTACTCGTCCTACACGTGTATTTTCATACTTCGAGTCGCGCAATTACACTTGCGAAAGTTTGCCTCACATAATATATCAATGTTATTTGAATTAAAACAAACCATTTAAAATTTTATTAACTTTTGTAGAAGAATTGGCGAGAACCTCTATAGACACTCCTTTTAGAACAGCAGCTAATATTTGAACAAAATAATCAGTTATTCATAACACAATAGACACAGCATTGTGATCTTGCGTATGATAATATCAGTCTGGTAGCTCACGATTCTCAATAAGCCTTAAATAATGTATTATATTACTTTTGTAAAGAACGGGTTGTGCATTATAATAAGCGTACGTATACGTACCTATGACAAAGTAGCATTGAATGTTGGGTACAGTTAGGTACACCATAAGTGACTTTGTTCAATTAACTGGATGCTGAAATATTTACACTAGTCCAAATAATACCTCCGAAGCTAGGCAGAGTATTATTTTATGTACATAACCAGTGTGTAACTGAGTATTGTAAATAATAATCAGGTATCACGATTTTATACCGTGTTTGTTATTGTTACATTTATTTTTGGAATATAGATGTATTTATTTATACGAAAGTAGTTTTATTTTTATTTAAAAAAGTAATCTTATAGTGTTGTACAAAGGCGATCATATTTTTGTTTGATGGGCAATACGTTAGTGGGTAGGGCGTTCTCCGTAATTTCCTCGTAAAAAAATAAAACAGAAAAATTACTAAACAAAGACAGTTTGTTTTAATACATAGGATACACAATTTCATGAGGGCAGTTTGTTTTCCAAGACAGACAGTTTATTACTCAACGTGGACAGATCACTTTGTATTTTTAACAGAATATTGGTGAAATTGTCGCGACTCTTCCTGCCGTGGAGTTTGAAGAGGGAAGTACTGGAGATACGACACGAGATATCCGATTTCCTGAAGTCTGATAGTAAGGTGTTTATAGGTCTTTTGCTTTCTGGAATCCGCAGTTTATTTAAAGCCATCGTCTCGTTTGATAGAGTAGATTGCGCTGTAAATGACAACAGTTATTAGAAGATCAGGTTTTTTATTGGACGCCGAAGTTATGGAAAAGGTAGATACGGCATTAAGTCCAACTATACATTAACATTAAAGAAAACATTAAAAATAATTTAAAAAAAAAACGGTTATTTCAAGGGAATACGGGCGTCCAAAAGAGTAAATTGTATAGCAGTACAGCACGCTCATGTCGCTGTGTGTGCCTGTATAATAAACTAGCTTTCCGCCAGCTGCTACGCCCGCGTGGTCTGGATATTTCTTATCCTCTCCTTCATCCCTTCATTCGAGCAGAAAATAAAATAAAATTTTAGATTATTGTCCTTCGAGTCGAAGGGAAAAACAATTATAGAATTTTGGTCCTTTGAACCAGAAAGAAAAATGATCCTCCGAGCCGAAAGCAAATAATTTTCGAAATTTGGTCCTTCGAGCCGAAAATAAAATTAATTGTTAGATTTTTGGTCCTTGAGACGGATAGAAAATTCTTGGTCCTTCGAGTAGCAAATAAATAATTTTCGAATTTTGGTCCTTCGAGCCGAAAATAAAATTAATTTTTAGATTTTTGGTCCTTTGAACCAGAAAGAAAATAGTCCTTCGAGCCGAAAGCAAGATTAATTTCTGAATTTTGGTCCTTCGAACCGAAAATAAAATAAAATTTTAGATTTTTGGTCCTTTGAGACAGAAAATTTTTGGTCCTTTAAATCGGAGAAAAAAAAATGGTACTTCGAGCCGAAAGCAAAAACAATTTAGGTCCTTTAAAACAGAAAGAAAAAATGGTCCTTCGAGCCGAAAGCAAAAACAATTTTAGAATTTTGGTCCTTGGAGCCGAAAGCAAGAATTATTTAGAATTTTGGTCCTTTCGGCAGATTAATATCAGTTTCAAAGTGATTTCATGGTAAGAACTATCAACTTGACCGCTGTCATGTACCTCCGGTACAAATTTGGGCTGAGCTGTATGGGCTTTTAATGACTTCCTTTGCAAATCCGTGCGCTAAGTTATTAAAATCGGAGGAGGTTTACTTTATTCCGATGTTTATCTACACATTATGTGTAGGTAATACTCATATAGCCTATAATATCGACACCGACGCCTATAATATCAACGCATATAATATCGACGTTTATAATAATGAAGCCTATAATATCGACGCCTATAATACGGACGCTTTTACTATTGACGCCTATAATACCGGCCTTAAATACAGATGCTATAATATTGACGCTTATAATATCGACGCCAAAAATACCGACCAATTTAACGCTTTTAGTACCGACGCCTATAATATCGACGCTTATAATACCGAACCTCTAATACCGACGCTTTAAAAACCACCGCCTATAATATCGACGCTTATAATAATCGACGCCTATAACACCGACGCAAAATTTTACAATTACATCGTGTTTTATAAATAAACACAATGATTTTTCGAGATTCTTCGAGAAACTCGAAGTTCGAAATCTTGTTCATCATGTCATGTTAGTTCTTTATTAGTATGCCAAACATTGGCTTATTCGAAAGTCGACGTTGTATGGGAATCCATTGGGTGACCTCAAAGCAACTTTTCACTTTCTCCTAATCTACCAATATTATGTATACAGTAGGTACTCTAACGTTGCGATTGGCACAGTGGTTAAGAGTGATCAGGGTCGAGGAATCCATTCCGTTACTTGATATTTTTTGAGCCTACAGGAGGGTAGATTTACGTATTTAGGTAGGTACGTAGATATATAGACAATTTACTTACAAAACCGGGGACATTTGTCTGTATCCTGACGCATTCCTTCGTATATCGTGTCGGTGGATTGTAGACGATTTCCATACGGGGATCGTTCGTCTCCGTTGCCAATCGTTAGCATATTGTTATGCACCGTCGTTGACGCTGTAGGTACATATATGACAAACTTTATAATAGGCACTCATTGATTATTCAGGAAGGTATAATTTATTCAGTCAATATTGTGCGTGATACCGTAGTGATACGCAACGCACGTCATAAATTATTTAACACATTACTAAGTACTTAACTAAATAAAAAAGTAACTAAAATGCTTCTAGCAAAGTTTAAGGAACCGTCATTTTAATTTGTGGAAATCGCATTCAGAAGGTTTGGATTTCAAAAACTACTACTACCTACCATTTTCCGGGAGCTATTTTATAACCATCTACTTAGCTTTTATCCACGGTTTCAACCGCGGGGCAACAAATTGCGACCACAATTTTTTTTTGAGACCACCTATAATGTCTATTATTATTATCCTTGCTCATGAATATATCTGTCGCCCTGTTCAATTTTATCAATATTTTTATGTTGTATTTTAAATGTATAGCGGTGAGGCTTGATAAGGTGGTACTTTCGCCTTTATAGGTAGGTAGCATATCTAATAAATTAAAGAGTATAGAAGTACTTTGAATGTACTAAGTTCTCGAACACTTACATTCCATTTTCTTCCCCGGCAACCACACTTCAAGAACGTACGGATGTTGCGGGTCATTGCCCTTGCGCAGTTCAACCAAAGGTATCACTACATCAGAGCTTGACTTGAGTACAATGATTTCCTCACAAAAATCCGGCAAATCCAGCAAATGCCACACTTTTTGACGTAACACGGATATTGAAGCAGAAGGCTTTACAGCTATATAACGCAGGCTTTCTTCGAGAACTAAAAATAATAATTAATAATGCACTGAATTAGTCCTGTAGGAATAGGGATGGTACTAACATCATTTCATAGTGGTTTTACTTAGAACAAAGGTGAAGCCTCAAAGGCCCGCCCGCAAAGACTTCTTGTCTAGTACAAGAAGTCAAGTCCCCTTTCTACTAAAACCACAATTTCCTCTGGAAGGTAGGTAGGTGCCTCAGGTACGACGATGGCGAAGACTTCATTGCTCGCTAGCTAGATGCTAATGTTCAGGGACCTTGTAACCTCTTTGAAAGCTAATTTTTAGGACGATTATGTGGTGATTATGCCTAACCCTAGAAGTAATATTGAGGTACTTACTGCCGAGGTCATACCGCCGAATGATAACGAATGTAATGACTTCCTTCCTAAACAATTTTATAGGCGCTTTTAAGAGCTTAGTGAGTGACATGATACATAGATCACTGATACTACTCTTAAAAGCTATTAAACTAAGTCTTATATCATATTATTACAGCATTTTTACAATTTTGTATTCTCCGATTTATTGATGTCAAACTGACTGACCCGACTGACCACAGACAGATTACTATTTATTTATTATAGATAACCCCATGGAACTAATAAGTCAAACTTCGTTACACTTCGTTTACATCCGGAATGCGTACTCGGCTCAACAACTCAACGTAAAACCGACCTTATTGCAATCTGTTAAACTTTATATTTAAACCGAAATACGTTACGGTCAGATAGAGAGGTTAGGGTAGGGGATTGTGTCTCGTTTTAATAAATTGCCATACAAGAATTTTCAAATCGTCGATTTGCCACGAGGCTAGGGTATCTGATCCAAAAAATATTATAGAGTTATACATTGCTAGATAAACTACTGCGTAAAATATCTTTTTATGAAATAAAGATAAGAAAAGTCAAAAGTAATTTTTTTGAGTAAATTCTTGAAATATAATAGAACTTTTTAGGTTTATGGTTAGTTTTGAAATTTTGATATGACAACTTTAAAACAATGGCAATGACATCGCGTCATTTTCGTTCCGTGATTTTTTGTTGTTATTTTATTTGTGAAGAATGTATAAAATAGTGAAAAGGTGTTGCGTATAAAGGATGTGGAAATTAATCATATACTGGCTCTAACAAATCCACTCACAGGTTACAAACTTAACCCACCAATGGTAACGTAAATGTCTACGAGACCGGACGTATCGAAAAATTCCAACTATTTCACTGTTTAACTGTTGTTTTTTATTATTTTGTTTTTTTATTATTTAAGTGAAATCGTATAAACACTAATAAACGAGCTTTGTTATTTATAAGATGCCTTTGTTTTATTATCAATGTATTTTAATAACCAAACTATACTTTAAATAATCACTATACTTTACTTTAAACCTACTTATACTTTAAATAATCATGATTATTCATTTTGTTGAAAATGTTGGTAGTATTTATGTTTAAAGTTAATTATTGCAAAATCTAAGACTGAAAATCCCGGTACACGGGACCGAGTCTACCAATAATATAATTTAAATTTACGTCACAAATGGTGGGTTGAGGGGCCTTTCGGGTGACAATGTTTTCAAATTATGTCAGACTTTAAAAGGACATGTATGTTTTGACGACAATCAAAAATATTAGTTATGTCGACTATAATTATTTATTGATGATTACGAACGACCAGTTGACTTTTTGAGACGACAGTGGACGTCTGGGCGCCATCGCGCACTTCACTTCGGTGGTGCCCTCTTTAGCGCATTAGACATGGTATAATGCATATTTTTTGGTACATACATAAGAAACTCCCAAACTTGGGCACTTACTAAAGCGCAATCAAGAAACTAGAAACATGCCAGACAGCAATGGAGAAAAGCATGTTGAATATAAAGAAATTGGACAAAATCAACAATAAAACCATTAGGAAACGGACAAAAATAGAAAACGTCACAACTAGAATAAGAAAACACAGAAAAGACAGGTCACATATTAAGAGGCACTGAAAAATGGAACAAAAATATTGTATTTTGGTATCCTAGAAATAGAAAGAGGAAACGAGGTAGATAGTTTCGAAGGTGGGAAGGCGAAATAAAGGCAATAGCCGGGAAAACATGGACTAGAAAAGCGGTAAACCGGAGAGAGTGGAAAGAATTGGAGGAGGCCTTTGCCAAAGCTGGGACAGACCAAGTTGTCGGTGTCATCGACTCACCAGAGTCGTCAATGTTAAATTAATGCAATAGTTGTATGGATAAAGGCTTATATTATTATTATAACATACTCCCAGAACAACACAAACACTTGTGCTTATCACATAAATATATTTATCTCATGATCAACAGTTCAACGCTTTTACCAATTTTTATGCGACAGACGGCAAGATGCAATTACAACAACAGTGCCTATGCTTACTGCAAATATTTTTCTTTAGTAGAAAGAAAAATAAACTAATTTCACAAATCCTGTCATATAAAATAAAACTGACATGGTCTCTCTTGACGACAAAAATCATGGTCACTCTAATAGAGCGAGATGAGTTGCTCCACCCTAACTATCTCGCTTAGACCGTTTTTCTTCATAAGTGCACATTCCTATTGTATACTAAGTATACTTACTACTTCCATGGATAACCCACTTACAATCCTGATAGTATAAACTTGATTTAGGTGTCATTAGAGACTAATAGTAACAATGCAGGGGGCGCAATGTGTTTTGTTACTATCATTTCAAAAGATGGTTACTTCCTTAATAGTGTTCCTCCTAAAATAGGGTAACTTCCTTAATAAATAAGAGAATTTTAAGTCTCGGTTTACCTTAAATTAAGCTTTTTAGTCATCTTTTGTAACAAATGTTGATCTGTTTACAAAGTTTACATACTACTTCAATACTATACGTCATTCAAAATCCTTTCTGTGTGGGAATCGAACCCGCGGCTAGTAGAGCCTTAGCCAGTAGTTATTCCCTTGAGCTTCTGTAAATAATAAATTACCTACATTTAAAAAGAAATAATCACATGTCTAAGAACGACTTTAAAATAACATTTATTTAATCGTTTTCTAGCAAACAAGCAATAATTTCAATGAGACGAAAACAAGATTTTTTAACGCTGGTAACACAAAATTATATTGGCATTTTTTTACACACTTCTCCACCCAAAAATTAACTTAGTTTAACGGCCTGAATAGCGTACATTAAGTGTTGGTATTGCGAGAAGGCCCATTTGCAAGTAACCGGATTATAAGTCACACCATAAGTCAGTTCCACTTGACAATTATCTGTAACAATTGAGAATATTAATTACATGTAGGCAATGAACCTCTTTTGTAGACCTCGATGGGTAAGGGTCAAATTGTAAATTATTATCACTACATAATACAAAGTTGGCCGGTATGTTTGGAACCTATGTAATGTAAAGGAATAGAGGGCTAGCCAATTGCCATTAATTTAATAGAAAATCCCAATTTCTAATTCCTCTCACAGCACTAAGTAAGTTTGTGCTTGTTTGAGTTAATCTCGGAAACGACTGAACGGATTTTATACAGTTTTCACCAATACAAACAGTATGCTTTCGGAAGGTATGTTTATTACATATGGTGTAAACTCCAGAACTCTTTGCAAGTGTTATAGTATACCTACAATAAATGCTTGTACTTACTTCTCTCTAATATAAAAGTGAGTTCATTAGGCGTTATAAATTTCTCATATTGATGAGCTCCTTGTGGTACTGCTCTAAGTATATTTTCAGCAAGAAATATGAGAGCAAACTGTGATAGCCTTGTTCTATTGGGAGTTGTGAAGAATATTCTGCCGCCTGGTTTCAATGTGTTTATACAAGATTTGATGAATAACTCCTGATTATTTACATGTTCTATCACTTCTGATGCCACTACTCCATCGTACATATTGCAAGCCGATTTGGCGTGCTCCTGCAATAACGTAAGTGAATCGTTTTAATGGGAAAATGAGTCAGTAATACATAAACCGAACTGTTTGGATGTTTCATTTCTCGAATTAGAGTTGCTTATAAGTTCAACAAATTAATAACAAAGACAAACTCTTTGGTACAAAACCCTTAAAAAACAAAGGTGTGGATGCTAATAACATTGGCTTTGCAGTTCAGTTCATATGCAGAAAATGTCATGTGAATGTGAAGGAAGATTTCAAGTTGGCGAGCAGGACTTGCGGTGGCTTAGCGGTCATACAATCTGGTGTACCGAACCAGAGGATGCAGTTGCGAACCCTGCCCGCCAGTCTATTTTATCCTTCATTAAAATAACTAGTAATCCTAGCATAGAAAATGCTTAAAAAAAGATAAATGTCACACATGCAGTCTCAAGGCGTAACATTAGAAAAGAAGAAAGTATTTACCTCGATGGTTCCATGAATATATACAGGTTTGTTGCCTGCTATTTTGGGATCTTTGTCTTTGTGGTGCTCCGCCACATTAATTAGGTCTTTGCTTGCATCAATACCAGTAACAAAAGCCCCCAGTCTCGCTAAAGCCTGAAAATTATGTTTTTAATATTAAGTATTTAACTTAACAATTATTATAACCCTTCAATTATCAGATTACAGACACAATCGCAGAATCTATTTTGGAGCCTCAGGTCCTTACACACTTTGCTGAATCTTTACATAATATAAATAAAGCTCCCGCTGTTTGTACTCTTATATCTATTAAACTACACAACAGATTTTAATGCAATTTTCAGCAATATATTAATTCAAGAGGAAAGTTTAAATGCAATTATTATAGTAGAGAAAGCCGAGAAATTCAAACCCAAGTGAAGCCAGGCAGGTCACTAGTTAAAAATTAATTTTCAAAAATTTTGTGGTAGAATTGTAATACTAAAAAGTTAATAAAGTTAATTATCTTGAACTGGAAATTAAAATTTTGTTAACTTGTATAATTTATTGTTTCTTACCTCTGAAAGTATGCCACCACCACAGCCAACATCTAAAATCTTTTTATTCTTTAGGGGATACATATCTTTTTGTGCAGTAGCTACAAGACCATCTCTTACAAAAGGAACCCTATAATTAAAGAAATAGAATCTTAATTTGTATAAACTGCCTCTATTAGCAGCAAGCAAGCATGACAGCAATGCCTTTATGAAATTAAGAATTTTCGATTCTACTCAATTCTCTGAAATTAGTCACTTGAAAGTTTATGTTATGTACATGCATTATCTCATTTCACACACCTTAGTATACAATTTTGTGAAACAGACAGATGAATTTGTTCCCTATTGGAAACAAGAAGTAATATTTAAATATTGTTGGAAGCCTAGAATTAAATAATTTAATGTTGACAGATTGGTCAGAGTCGCCTTACCTTATTAAATTCATTCTATGTAGAAGAGCCATTTCTCCATCCGGCCTCCACCATTCCTTCATTTGTTTTGAAAATAAATCTACCTCGGCGGCATCGATCGTAGAGTGTGTATGTGTATTACGCTCGTTGTTTCGGATAGGTGATGAGGTCGACAGAAAACCCCAGTTAGGCAATTTTGATGTTGTGTTTCTGAAACAGTTTGATTTTTCAATGAATATAAAAAATTAAGCTATCGGGCCTAGTGAACAATAATAAATAAATTATACATACATAGCCTTATCTAAAACACTTCTGCTTAATTTCCAAGACCACATTTTCGTATAATTATCTAGTAAACGAAAATATTTGTAAATAAACACCGGTCAGTTTTGGTTGTTCTAATCTAATTGACGTAAGTTGAGACACTGACAGTTAGAATACAAATTGACAATAGTGACAATTGAACCAACTTGAGACTTTATGACTTTATCTATCTAGTACAGTTCTAGCCAAACTTATTGTCCGGGTTGAAGTTGGCACGTGCTAACTTTAACCCAGCTGTAAAAATCGGAGAAAGAAAAATATTAGATTTTAATAAGTATAAACGAAAGCTCAAGTCGTAGGCTGTCGTTTTAAATCATTCTTCACAATAAGTTTGGCGAGAATTACTGTACTAGACTTCTACTAGAGTAGTACTAGAGTCTTGTTGAACTCTTGGCTATGGATGGTGACAAGGAGAACGATCTTTATGTATAAAAAGTGTCCGTCGAAAATTTGGTCGAAAATGTCGAAATGCATTAAATAGTCATGGCGCCACAAGAGCATAACTGTAAGTAAAAAAGTGACATGACTATTATAAACAGATCATACGTCGAAGTCAGAGTCGGAAGTTGGAAATCAGAAAGCTCAAGTCGTAGGCTGTCGTTTTAGATATTCATAATCCAATATTTTTCAGTCTCCGATTTTTACGGCTGGGTTAAAGTTAGCTCGTGTCAACTTCAAGCCGGACAATAAGTTTGGCGAGAACTGTAAGTCGAGTCGTAATAATTATAGATACCGATATCAATGATATCGATACCGGAACCAATGATTTCGATAACGACGCCAATCATATCCATACCAAAACCAATAATATCGATACCGACGTCAATGACATCGATACCGACTCCATTGATATCGATAGTGACGTCAATAAAATCGATATCGAGTCCAATAATATCGATATCGTCGCCAATGATAATTATCGATACCGACGCTAATAATAACTATACGGACATCATTAATATCGATACCGATGCCAATAATATCGACACCGATGCCAATAATATCGACATCAAAGCCAATAATATCGATATAAATGCCATTAATATCAATACCGACGTCATTTATATTATAATATCCTTACTGATGCCAATAGTAAAAGTTCTGAAAGGATCCACGGTAAAAGTTGTTCATAAGGATCAGAACAATGACATCCTTCCGTATCTAAAAAGCTTACTGATTAGTTCCTGCTAATAACTATTTGGCAGATAATTTCACACAAATTATGTTCCGTTTTCAAATATATCTGGCAGTAAGCGGCTATCCAGACCTATCCCATTCCTAGTATGTTCTCCTACTGTTAACGGTGAAAGAATTTTTAAAATTAGTCGTGAGTAGTTTTCTACGATGGGCAAGAGTTACTATGTAGGTACCTATTACTTACTTTTAAAAGGACATCGGTGTTATCAAGTTTGCAGGTTACGAGGTCGTGTATCAAAATACAAGTGCAAAAATAGTTTCTGTATAAAATGTAGGTTCCAATAAGGTGTACCTACGCTTTTTGGGCCTTGTCTTTTTATTGGTGGGGACTTTGCTTCCTTCGACTTTTAAAAAGAGCTTGGGAAACAGGTACATTTTACTCATCTCCAAATAATAAATTATTTCTACACTACGTATGCCTAATATGGGACATATCATGGAAAGGAAAATAAGTTTTTTGTCATTCAACACAAAAAACTTTTTTCTTTTCCATCAGAATTTCGGTGACTTATTAAAAATAGTAAAAACTATAATAGTAAAGTTATACATAATATAATTATATTCTGTTTCACAGTTCTCGTAATTTTGGTCACACTACATTTATCTTGTGGGTATATATAATTATAATAATATCTTACGTGATACGTCTACATCCTCAGTTCAGAAACAGTTACTTATCGACTAAGTATATAATTAAACATGGAATGGTTAATACTGATACTAGTGCTCTTTATATATTTTTTATTATACTATATAACGACAAAAAAATGTGATTACTGGAAGAAAAGAAAAGTTCCATACTTACCACCTGCTACTCTTTTAGGTAATTATGGGAACTTTATTTTGTTGAAGAGTTTTATAGGCAAAGTAACTAAAAAAATTTGTGAAGAATTTCCACAAGAACCATACGTTGGAGCTTTCTATGGAACTGAGCCTACACTTTTAGTGCAAGACCCAAATCTCCTTAAGCTGATTTTGTCGAAGGATTTTTATTATTTTAACGGCAGGGAAGTATCGAAGTATGCGGATAAGGAGCCAACAACAAAAGGTTTATTTTTTATTTCCGGTGACAGTTGGAAAGTTATCCGCCAAAATCTCACTCCTCTATTCTCAACTGCAAAGATGAAGAACATGTTCCCTCTTATTGAAAAATGTACCCACGATTTCGTTAAAATGCTTGAATATGAAACCAGTGTTTCAAACGTGATAGATGCGAATATGTTGATGTCACGATTCACAATTGATTGTGTCGGTTCTTGTGGTTTTGGCATAGAAATGAACCAAATGCAGAAAGACTATAATGGTAAAAATAACCCTTATAGAAAATTAGCCGATTTAATATTTGGACAGTCGGATTACAGAGGATACAAATTGATTACTCGTTCTATTTGGCCAAAAATATTCTATGCATTAGGATTTCAGACATTCCCACGCGAGCTGAAGGACTCGTTAATTCAATTGGTTACCAGCGTGTTTGATTTGAGACAAAACAAACCAAGTTCAAGAAATGATTTTGTTGACTTGATTTTAACATTGAAACAACATGAATATCTCGTTGGCGAGTGCATGAACAGTATGAAGACAGGAGAATCAAAGACTGCGTCAGTGAAAGTTGATAATGAATTATTGAGCGGACAGTGTGCGGTCTTTTTTGGTGGTGCATTTGAAACATCAGCCACTACTCTCACATTAATATTATTTGAACTATCTAAGAATCAAGAAGCTCAAATTCGAGCTTTGAAAGAAGTAGACGAATATCTACTCAAACATGACAACAAGGTTGAATATGACTGTGTTGCAGAACTGCCTTTTCTAAGTGCTTGTATGAGCGAAACTCTCCGCTTGCATCCTGTTTTTACAGTCATCACCCGCGAAGTGATGGAAGGCTACACTTTACCAACAGGCTTGCGCTTGGATAAAGGTGTGCGAATCCATATACCAGTGTATCATATTCACCGTAACCCTGAAAATTTCCCAGAGCCAGAGAAGTTTCGTCCGGAGAGATTTTTGCCAGAAGGGAACTTTGAAATGAAGCCTTTTACGTATTTGCCATTTGGTGAAGGCCCGAGGTATTGTATAGGTATGTCATTTATTTTATCTTTATCGAATAAAAGTAAACTGATCAATAACTGATACAGATTATCCAACCCGCACAGCCTTGAATTTTATTTTCAAGTACAAGGTACCTAATCTAATTAGATTGCCCGATACAATCATTATCATCAACCCGTCTACTGTCCCACTGCTGGGCAAGTATCTCCTCCCAGAATAAGAGAGGGTTATGTGCCTATATTCAAAAATAGTTTATTTTGGTTGGGTTTAAATTATAGTTGATGTATGGTACTAACTGTTTTGTGCTGATTAAGTCCACACTACCCTTATGCGGGTTGACAACCTTACGTGACGTCGAGAAAATGTCTGAGGCATGAAGGTTTACTCACGATGTTTTCCTCCACCGTTAAAGCGAGTAATAATTACGCACATGATTCAGAATAGTAAGAGATGTCTACCTTAAATTCGAACTCGATACTTGGCAGTCCAATGATCACATCACTAGGCTATCACTGCTTATGCGGTTCTGCCCGATACAATAAACAATTAAAATGTTATATTTTCAGGTTTTCGGTTCGGTAAAATGCAAATAATGGCTGGTCTGGTTACGGTATTGAAGAGATACCGTGTTCATTTAGCAGATGGAATGAGTCCTACTGTTGAATTCGATCCTCGCTGGATAGTTAGCCACACTGTTGGAAAAGTAAACCTGAAGTTCGAACGCCGCAACGATGTGAAATAATTTGTACAAAAGTATATTAAAAATAAAAAAAAGTGTGAAGTTTGTTTAATCGAAACGCTTACACCGATACTAATCTCAGATAACTACCAAAATCTTTATCCCCGGTTTTCCCATGTTTTTTCGTGTGAAAAGGGTGTCAAATGCGGAGCATCAAAAAGTTTTGCTAAAAAATTGACATATTTTCGTAAGTCAATGTCAAATAATCAAAATATCAATATAATTTTATACCTACCCATTTAAAATAGATTGAAGCCAATGAGTAAGTCTACAGCGGCCAAGAGCCCTGTCCTTGACTTATCTCGGTTCTGCAAAAGCACATTCACGCTAACTTTTGCAATAGAAGTGATTGGCATTGATGTTTGGCACGACTGCAATGAAGGGTGGGTAGAACTTGGGCATATTGCTCAAGGAATCAAGTTACAATACCATTTGTATCCAGGACAGACATTCGAAGTTGACGTCGTTATATGGCCACATGTTGCTAAGGTAAAAGAGAATGTGATAAGTATTCCATTAAATAAATAAGTAGGTGTTATTGGTAATAAGTTTATTGAAACAGTTTGTTCCAATGTCATTATAAAAATAAACTTTAATTTTGTTTTTGTTTTGATGTCACAGAAGAGATAATTTTATCACCTCCTACTTACCTTATTATATATTTACCTATATAGCCTACTAGCTTCCCGACAGCGGCTTCGCCCGCGTGGTCTTATAATTTTTCATTACTACTCCGCTCCTATTAGTCGTAGCGTGATGATATATAGCCTGTAGCCTTCCCCGATAAATGGGCTATCTAACATGGAAAGAAATTTTCAAATCGGTCCAGTACTTTTTGAGTTTATTCGTTACATACAAAAATACAAATCTTTCCTCTTTATAATATTAGTGTAGATCTACGTCTGTTTACACAGTAGAGATTCTAGGGTTTAAATAAAGTCCCGTCATGGTCGTGGTAAATGTTCCTGATCCCATGACCATAACGCAAAGGGAAAGTGGTGGCAAGTGCAAGTTTGAAGTCTTTATGAGTTGGAAATACCCTGCGGCCTGTCTCCAGGCGGCGGGGACTCATGAGGATTTTCCACACACAAAAAAGGGTCTAGATACATGCAAGGCATTTATTTAATAAATCATTAACTATGTCGTTTTTTCTCACCTCTCTCTTAACCTGGTTATGTGCCCCATATAATGGAAGGGTCAGTATTCCCTGTTTTTCTTCTCTGCGGCGCATATCCAAATTTTAACATAACCCCTCCGTGAAAATGAAAAAAGAAAGTAAGAAGAGTAAAGTATATTATATTGTCTTTTAGGTGTTCTGCGGAGGGAACCACGGTTGGGTTCGAACTTGGCAGTTTTTAGAAAGAAGATGGTTGACGTTTTCAATCCGCCACGCGTTTCCATTGAGAGTAGCTGAACTGCGAAATTTTGTTGCTACTGTGGTACCTCATGCTGGGATAGGATCTCTTAGCGCTAAGTAAACAAGTGCCTCCTTTAAAGCCTTTTCATAGGTCCCGGTTGCGGTTGCTCGGTTGCCGGGACGCATGAAAGCGCATAAAAAGTTATAAATGGATTTTTTTGTGACGTTACAAGATAAAACATGTTTATTCATATATTCTTTCACCTTAAAGTTCAGTGGTAGCGCATTATCAACTTCGAAAATTACTTCATCGCTATCAGAAGTTATGACATGAACATAAAAACAACAGATAAGATGTTTGCTATTCATACAACTGTAGGTCAGTTACTGTAAGATGTTTATAATATATTGCTTTTATTTAATACTAGCTTTCCGCCAGCGGCTTCGCCGGCTATCCCACGGGAACCATACATTTTACCCGGACAAAAAGTAGCCTATGTGCTATTCCAGACTATAATCTATCTCTGTGCCAAATTTCATCCAGATCCGTTCAGTAGTTTTTGCGTGAAAGAGTAACAAACATCCATCCATCCATCCATCCATCCATCCTCACAAACTTTCACATTTATAATATTAGTAAGATAACTTGCCTTGGTAGACCCAAGCGCGACTTTTTTGGAATCTTATATAAAATTCACAATAGCAACTCGGGAGATTGGATTTGTGTCCGGTTATGCCTGACTCACCACCTATAACATGGGACTTAAACATAATTATCTACTAGTGAACTGTGGTAGTAGGTACACCTATGCCTAACCCTTCGGAGAATACAGGCTATACTATTTATTTATTTCATTAATTACTATGGATCCACCAATTCCAGTAAATAAAAAAAATAAAAAACACTACAAAACATAGCAAAGTAAATAAAAGAAGGTAAAAAACACTTGCATAACTTCCTCTCACAGTACTTCTGACATACCAATATAATCTTCGTCCACTCATCCGCAAACAGATCGCTTGTTGGATTAGAATCCAAGAGATCGTTTAGCGCAGCCAGGTTGCGAAGAATTGGCGACTTAGCGCGTGCAACTATGTTTATAAAAAGTAATATTTTTCTCTCCAGTGCGAAAAATGATAAGGGTACAGCTGAAGTATATTTACCTCCATTGTTTTTTGGCCAACGCCGGCAGTTCGCCCCTATTATAGAATCTGAGTACACTTTGGAGGAGTACATTAGGGATATGATTTGGTGGTACATTGTGTATTACATCCCCGCCTCGTATATGGATGGCCCGTTCGATGTACCATATCCTGTATCAGGTTACGAATTTATTACTCTTGCCACTTCTTTCATTTGTAATAAAAAGTATTTAAGCTAGTAGGCACTCAACATAAGAGGTCCACCCAAGCTTGTCAAGAACATTTGCGACATGAGATAAGTATTTCCATTTAAATAAGCTTGAGGTTGGTGGCATTCCCCTTTACCCAAGCTACTATAATCGTAAAGAGAGAAGAATAGAAATAACCGGCTGATACCAGTGTTACCATTGATGATACCAATGTTAAATTGTAGCTTGGCTCCAATTTAACATTGGTATCATCAATGTTAAATTGGAGCCAAGCTACAGTTTAACATTGGGAATCGACGAACGAATAGAAACAAAATGTATGGTAATACGTAAGCTTTCCACAAATCTGATGTTTACAAATGTCATTCCCATATACCTATTTCGTTTCTATTCGTTGATCGATACGAACATTAGATTGCAACTTGGCTAGGCCCGCAGGTACCAGTTTGGTTTCTCTTCTCATCACATTTTAGTAGTAGTCTGAATTCGTTTTCTAAGATACGTTTCAAAAGACTATATGCAATTGGTATTATTACAGATATTAGACATCAAGATGCAGCACTTTATCAGGTACAAGATATCATTTTAAATCGCCATGTGGTAGAAGAGACTACTGAGCCAGAAATCGAGGAACACCCCAAAACAAAACGTCATAGTAAAGGTACAGAAAAGAAGAAAGTAATAGAAGTTCCGAAAATTAAATATGAAATCAAATTATCGGGAGATTGGATACTTTCTGGTAAAGTATTCATCATTTTTTTGCAGTTAATAATATAGATAATACGGTTACGGTCGAATTGTAAGCCAATTCTTGATATCGGCAAAATTTAGTTGAAATAGATTCGGATTCCTATCCGAATCTATTTCAACTAAATACAATATATTTAGGATTGATAAATCCTAAATATATTTTGGATCCAATATAATTAGGATACAAAACCTAATTATACACATACATAATAGGAATCCGATGAATCTTCTACGTTCAAGATTCTACTTATAAAAATAAATAAAAAAATAAAATAAAATAAATGATTTCCACGCGATAAAAACTGTACCTACTCAAAGTTAACCTTTATTAGGTAAGGATTTTTGATTTTATTAGGTTAGAACCTTCATCTACTTTTATACTTTTTACTCTCTTGTACTGAGCGTTTTTTTGCTCAAGACAGAAGATATTACGCCCAAGTGACATCACTTCGTATTATGGCTTCATATTATACCAAAATTCAATGAGGAATGACAGATATCGGAACCGGAAGGCCCGATGAATAATTATGTTCCGTATTGTAAACTACATAATTATGGAAGGTGTATAGGTTATTATCATAATACTAATATAAATAGCCTGGATATTAAGGTTATTAAACCTGGTTCACAACAATTTTGAGTGTTATTACTCCTAAGAATTCCATAAATGGAATTTGATCATTATCGGTAAAATGATAAGCATTCACAATATTCAATGTTATTATAAATATTTTGTGAGCACCTAGCCTCACGTAATTGGAAAGTCGAATTTCAATTTAGTTGGAAAGGTCGAAGGTCCCTATAACCTTCTCCAATGGACCATTTATAATAATAACTCCTACGAGTGCTTCAAAGGCATGCAATTGGCTCTAAAAATCCTCAGTTAACAAGCTCGGGGGTTTTATATATTATACATAATGAAAATATTGTGATTAGGTACTTAATACAACATTTACTCTCAAATAAAAAGAATTGCTCATAATTTTTAAATGTAACCGAAATCAATGTTTAATAAATGTTTAATGTCTTTATTGTATAAATTACAGTAGTAACATTGATATTTATCGCTAATTCCCCTCAAACAACAACTGAGAGGTACATACAATAGGAAATCTATTGTTTTAGGACTCCCGGAATGAAACTTGGGAATGTCGTAAATACCTTTAACAATATTTATTTAATTAAATGTAAAAGAAACAGGTACCTACATTTTTTTACCATGTCGATATGATGAACTACTGATACTCGTAGTACTATAACCACACCTACACTCCATACAAACTTTCCGATACCGCTGCACACTACAATACCAAATGTCAAACTTGTCAAAATTACGTTTGTACACGTGCAAATGCAAATGTGTGCGTGAGAGTGCGTAGGTTTTGTTGGCAGTCCGTCCGGCAAGAACACCGGCAGAATGCGGGGGACCTGAGGTATTTGACGTTAGGGAGGGGCGGGGAGTGGCCATTCTGTTATTATTTATTCAATGAATGTGGGTAATTGAAGACCATAATGTGGTAAGCCTGCATTGGTCGTGGTACTTGTTGTGTTTACATTTGTACAATTATTTTAATTCTAGGAATTGGAAGAGTAGTGCCATTTGAAACAGTGGGAGACCGTCCCGGCGATCTTGGAGAAATAGCTGTTTTAATAAGCAGCACCAATTTGCCAGCGCAGGACGATCTGCCAGTTTTCTTTGTTAATGTTGGCACACTCACTGATATCCCATTGGAACATTTCAAGAAACACAGGTACATAGCAATTCAATCATTAGGCGTGGTGGTATAAAATTACGGTCGTGTTTACAAGAATTAGGTCCTGTACGCATTGTACTGATTTAAAGTGATGAAATAAAACATCCAAGTCCTAAAAACAGATTTGAAGAAAATGTTTTCCTGTCGTCGTCCGCAGTTACTTGCACAGGGTATTTGGCTAAGTAGTTAGAATTTTTTTTGGTCGTCGGGCCTTTCTAAACGTTCAGCGATATAAGGTTGAAGTTAATGATGTTGATTATACAGTCGGACAAACAGAATAAGAAAAAAAACTTAATCATCATGAAGCATTGCCTAGTAATATGACAATGTTCTGTGAAGTCATATTCATTTAGTAGTAAGGTCTTGAATCCAAGGATCATTCTGAGAGGAGAACCGTGCTCAGCACACCTGTTGGTGAAATGGGTTGAGCTTGGGAAGGGCTTTCTTAGATAATACCTTAAAATAAAGATGGTTGCAGATTTACACATATTTATACAAAATGGACAATTAGTGAAGAAGAACACAGTTCAGCACCGCAAAGTTTGCTTACGAAACATCCTAAGACGGAGGTTAATTTCCATGACCATCACTCAATCCCACTACCCAGTATGTTGGCGTATGATACCATGGCTATATTTTTAGAAGAGCCTTTTAGAATCGAGGTAATCAATTATAATCTTGATAGCTTAGTTAGAACATCTGCGTGGTAGCCTAGTTAGAACATCAGTTCTGCCGTGGAGAGCGAGTTCTAAGCTAGGAACTATGGACCTCTTTAAATTCATTATCATGCTTTGACGCGATGTGACCAAAAAACATACTGAAGCAGTACTTACTCTGGCTTACCTTTCGGGGAACAGGCGTGCTTTGCTGTATTAAAATGATGAAGGAAAACGTCATGATGAAATATTTATTCCAAAGGATTTTCTATAAAGTTTCGAATGTTTCGGAAGTCTGACATCAGCTCAGGGAAATTCAACACCTTTTTCTGTCGTTGTTGCCGAGGTCTTATAAAATCATTAAAACATATTAAACTAAATTCTTTTCTTAGAGCGGTCTTCGACACTATTACAATAGGGACTGATCTGACTGATCATAATACAAACTATTTGTGATTTTAGCTCCGTGGAATAAGGACACCTCCACCGATAACTGAAAAGCCTAAATTTTTTGGGTACGAAAAAGGCGATCGCGACTTCGGTATAGCTGTTCCACCTCCATTACCTAATCAGGAGACAGATATTCTAATCGCACAAACCAGGATTGATGCCAGGCTATTATCAAAAATGAACGGATTTGTTAGAGAAGAATTTCCTTTATATCCACCTGAACCTTATGTGGTCAATTTGGAACGCGAGGGAATTTGTACTAATGATATAAATGCAGTGAGAGCAAAAATCAAACCGGAATTTATTATTCAACCGGGCGTCGTATTGGAGGCACAAATGACGTTGGAAGTATCAATGGGTCTTGTGGGTTGTAAGCCCCTACCTCTACTTCAAAGATATTCCAGATTGTACTGCCTTGTTAGTGAACCTGACGACATAATGGCGATATTACGTCAAATTACTGAAATAAATGAGTCCGTATTGCTGTCGGGGTCTAGAGAAGGTTTGTTGACAGGATTTGGATTGGATACAGGGGATACAGTAATGTTATTTGTAGAAGGTCCAAAAGAAGGCCAGATTTTGCGTGTGTGGGAACGAACTGAAGATTTTCATCCCAATGTAAAGCCTGTTTTTTCGAGTTCTGCTAAATATCGATGTCGATTATATCCTGGTGAGCAAAATATTGCCTATCGATTCTAAATAATTATGTACGTTAATTATATACATTTTGTTGGTGCGCTTATAATTGTTTGCTTGGTAGTTAATTTCCAGTAAGTAACTTTTCCACTAAAATTCTTATTCATTTTACTTAAAGTTAGGTCATATTGAATAATACACTCAGAAAGTGAATACCTACTAATAGAATTTGTTGGTCTTCATATAAGTTGAGTGTACATTTTTATTTTGCTTTTCCACGCAGAGCTTCTCCTAGCCGCAATGCCTTTCAATATTTTGAAGATGTTTGTGCCACTTTCGGTGGTATTAGGTCTGGCACCGATTTATGCCCGTCCAGCATTACCCCTACCTACTCGTTCTGTGAGTGCTTATTATTATCTTCAGCCTAGTCTTCCGTACTAATCGCATACCGTACAAAATGTTGTACTATAGTCGCTCTGCAAAATTATTAATAGGTATTTAGCCACTATGGGTCCAATAAGGATTTAGCATGTCAGTATTATAATTATTATAATATGTTATTAGGAATTGTGCAGAGCTATTACATCCAATCATCTGTAAAAACATATTACGGTGATAGATGGGTTAGTTAGATGTATTTTTTTATTATTTTCATTTAAACATCTATGACCTTTGACCTGCAGTAGGAAAATAACGGCTGCATAAAAAAAAACCAGTATTCCTTAGACGTTCTCTTCAATTTTAATCTTCTGACTGGTTAATCTTGTTACCACAGATTTAAACTATCTTTCCCTGCTTGAGACAGCATTTAAAGCTGAAACCTCTTCCACCCAAGGCTGCGGTCTTGATTGGCTTTACGCAAAAAGATTTTGACCATGTTTCTTTTCAGGCGGTGTTGAAGATAGGACGTTTGGTCGCCAGTAAGTTTTCCAGAGCTCCGTGTCGTCACGACATGCCCACGGCTATGGAACTCAAGAGCTTCAGACTGGAGCTCTGCGTGGCACCGCGGCCGCCACCCATTACAGTTTCAGACACACCTTTAAATAGACAAAGTAACTCACGTTTATTGAATCCAAACCAGAAGGGACACTTAGTAATGACCTCGTTTGGTGAATAGATTGATTACAGCGTTATTATCATTAAGTTGCGTAAACGTGTTTTTATACGGTTTGTATGCTTCGGTAAGTTTTATAATCTTACAATAATGTAGGTTAAAGGTACTTTTAAAATAAATTAGTAGTAGTCATATTAGCCTTAATCTGTTCTCATTTGAACAAAATAAGAAACAATGATTAGTATTTAGGTTTGTACCTACCATAGTAAAAGCAATTATCCAACCCCAATCACCCATGCTAATAAACAACTTTTATATTTTTTTGTGTTTTTATTAAGTAGGTACCTACTTATTTTATAACGTAGAGAGGTTTTGCGTTTATGATGTATAATAATGATTATAGGAATATAATTATAATTAAGTATGATGAGTACAGATATAGCAGTCGATCGTATTAAATGACTTATTTCCCAGTAGGCCCCAGTGATCAGCCCATATCGTCTGTGCATAGTGTATCAAGGATCAATTGGGAAAAGGAAGCCAAACAAGTCATAGACCTGCCTCCATTAGTGATGAAGAAAAGTGAAACAAAGAGAAATTGACAACATCTTTAGTATAATTTATTTGGTAGATATTTTGTCTTCATCAGTTTCTAATGTTATACACGCTGTTTTTTTTGTACGGTATACCTAATACCTACTTAACTAATAAATAGACCTGTCTTCATAATGTTGTCATATTTTTTTTTAGTTTTTAGTGTCACTGTTAAAATAAAATAATTCTGTCAAAGTGGCCTAGTCATAAGCCTGACTACTACACTGGGGGTCCTCGGTTCCTAGATCGAGTACTGTTGAATGGGTTTTTCTGTGGAATTCTTTGGAGTTTGGATTTGTGCCCGGTTGATTGTAATAGCTGGTAAACATGCGGATTTCTTCAGTACACTTCTATCTAACCCTACGGGAAATACAGGCACCCCTGTAAAAAAATACAAAAAAATAGAGTATGTAAATTTTTCTTACATACACACCATCACGCATGGAATACATATCGGTATTATTGTATTATATCCCGTTTATTTTGCGTGTCCTGTCCGTGAGTACAGTTCACGTATTATTTACAGCCTCTGCGCACCCTCCTAGATTAGATTGCTAGATACGCTTCTTTTTTAAACAGCAAACATAACGATCTCAGCAACCATGCGTTTTCGTAATATAACAAAACGCTTCAAAGCTGAAGTGTATATTTTGTTTGCAACTAAAATTAATTCTAAACCTTCTAAACTAGTTAGCATTGTTAGTTACTTTAGAGCACACTAAGTCGCGTCACTTAGCTACAAAATAGGTGAACAGTTATTAAAGGCAGGAGGTTGTTTAACTAAACTTTGAAGTTACGCGGCTTGTCGACTTCTAAGTCAGGCGTCAGGTAAGAAGCTTAGTAAATGTTGGTTTGGGTTTGTCCTAACACTGCGACAGATTCTAATAATTTTGATTTTAAATACAATTGATATTCCATGTTGTGTTGTCACCAATTAAGAATCAATTAAGAAAAGAGAAAATAAAGGTAACTTAATGAATTATTCCCAAAAGAAACGTACTTATTCTCTGTCTATAAACTATTCAATGTTAATTAATACAAGTACAAGCTACATACCTAGTACAATTTAGCACTAGATGGTGCAGATGTCCCAAAAATATTTATTTTTATTACATTATTAACTATCCATAAACAAGGATATGGAATAAAAAATAAATTGGTCAGGTAGCTGTTGTTTTTCAGACAAAATTACGTAAACCTACATCAGGAAGCCATACATAAAAGAGGTTTAGGAAGGTTAAGGGAAGTCGAGTCATAGCGAGCATAAAACTGGAATAAGTAGGCATTCAAGGCATTGCGAGGGCAATAAATTTGTGTGTCATAAAAATGAAAAGGAGATAGCAATAAAATCTGTCATCTTAAGTAATACCGTCGTGTTTTAGGCTTATCTGTTAACGACGACAGAAATCTTCGCCTCCGTGAAATTGGTAAGATGGTAAAGTAAAATTTATCGCTACACTTGTCACCGAAATAACTTATTCTTGTCACTTAATTAACGCCGTATTCATATCACAGTGAGGGTTGGAAAATTGGGCAGTGGCGGGGTTTGACGGCGTAGATTTATGAGGATTGTAAAGCAATAAGATCGAATTCAGTATCTTATTTGTATTGTGAATTTTTACAACCGATATTTGATTAATGATTGTTAGGCATGAAATTGATGACTTCCAATATACCGAATGTTTCCTTGAGGACTGGTCGATATTGTCACAGAAATCTATACTTAATAAAAGTAGAAAAGCAGTGTCTGGACATTATGGCGAGCCAGTAAAACGTCGTCACAATGAGAAATAGCTGCAATGAAATAATTTATAGAAAAATACATAATTCATTTGGATTTTTTCCAGTGGACGTAAAACATTGAATCTTTTTATCTTTTACTGCTACTAACATGCCAGTTAAAAGTCATATCATTTGTTTAATTGATTCATGACTCTCAAAAGGTTTTATTTTATGTAAAAAATAAAAAAAAGGTATCTATATTTATGTCTGTTATTCTATGCACTTTGTAACGGTCAATGTGACAGACAAACCTATGAATTAAATTTTAATGATTTTGCGACTAGGCTAGGTTCTTGTGTTCATAAATTATAACACAGAATGGACCAAAGTATTTCGTGAATTAGCCAAAAGGTGTTTATATTACAAACTTGGTGAAAACGTAGTTGACAACCATAAAACATCACTTATTCATAACAATATACTAGGCACTTTAGACGATAACCGTTGCTTTAGCAAAGTGAGACGGTAAAACTCCAGTGTTGCCAGTAACTTAATATAACATTTTGCACACCTAAGCGGAATAAAGTTAATAATTACCTACACATTACTTTTACAACTTTATTTAACTTTACGCGAACCAGCCGGTGAACTTTGTAAAGCGTTGTAACTTTTGCTCATGTCATAACTTTGGCATTATCACTGGGTTGTGTTCACTCTTAACTTATTGCTATTGTGAAGTGTACGTCATATAATCATATTACTTGCAGGTGTAATAATTAGAAATTTAATATGTCAGAACACATTAAAACAAAGTTTCCTACCACATCCTTGTATTTGTGTTTTAATCTTCGTGAACTACTACGTGACTTTTAATGTTGCCAGCATTTAGAGTAACTATTTTACGAGGAAGGAGAAGGAAACTTTTGTCTTTTATTGAGCACAAATTTGAACTTTACATATATAGAGTACCAAGGTATTCCTTCCATCTGTGGGCAGGGGCAGAAGTGTCCCTCTTTTCATTTGACCGCACTCAACATAGCGGCCAGAAGTTGACAAGTTCGCGCTTTCCGATTGAGTAGGCTATGATTTCATTTTTTATTCAAAGAGTTTAACATCACACATTTGAAAGCTGTATTCTCATTGGCTGTAGTTGTGTGTAGACTAAACCGTGCACTTTTCAATTTCAAGCTATAAATCTCCCATTGAACGGTGACTCACGGTCACGGTAACGGTCACGGGGCTCGGGAATCTTAGAGTGATAGCTAAACATCCCCTACTAAGATTAATTTGAGTTTTTCGAAGTAGATTTATGGGGAAGGTTGGATCTGGGAAGCAAGGGCGCTACGACCGTCCTGTTCAGCCGATCATTTGTCAGTGTCTCGCCTTTATCTGATCGGAAAACTGAATGAATTTTGGCAAACGCTTTCAGAATGCCTTGATTGGATCAACACATACTGGTTCAGCATGGTTTGTGGTGTTAGGCATTCTGTTAGTTTTAATATACGGTGTAATGTGATGCAATTCGATTATGAAATTAAGACAAAATGCATACAAGAATATTAACGATATCGATTATCGACGGACTCAAGTACTGCTACTGAGCATGAAGGCCTGGGTTTGATTCCCACGTTAAGCACTGTAGGTATTCCCTATTGGATTTTTCAGTTTGTATCTCATTATTTGATGAACCTATAATTGACTCGTCAAATTAATGAGACCTAAAATTTCGCCTAACACTAGGAAACGCAGCGCGTGGCATAGCAAACTAAAGTGCACTATTATTTATTTAGCTGGCCTGTATCAATGCTCCAAACCTAAATACTATGTGAGTTATTTCGAATCACATGTCTCTTGTATCCATTTGAATGATGATACATTCACAGTTTAATTGAAATAATACAAAAACAGAATAGCAAATATTATTTAGCGAATTAGTCAAAGATGTTTAATTTTACCAAATACTGTGATTGTGTAGTTGAAACCAATGCTATTATTATTATTATTATTATTTTTATTGTTTTCAGTAAAGTATTACAATATTTTATGACAACAATTTTCTCCTGCCAAACTGCATAACAGTTTGTCGGCAGTATTCTCGCGGATACATTCTGCAATACTTACATTTATATATTTTTAAACTTATATTTAGCCCATCATGCAACAGTTTACACTACATTCAATTAAAGAAAAACAAAACACAGATAGTCATTCGCATAACGTCTATTATCGCATTCGGGTACGAATCGCCATACCCTAATACGATAGCAGAGGTCCTTACCACATCATCCAGCCACATTATACCAGCTAAGTTTATCAAAACATTTAATGTCGGACAATAAATTATTTATTGATTTACGGCCTGTTTCACCATCTCTGGATAGCTGCTAACCACCGGATAATTTCGAAAATGGAACAAAACTTGTATGAAATTATCTGCCAACTCATGCTAACGCTAAGTTACTACTTATGAGGTGGTGAAACAGTTCCTTTATAGTTTTGCTTTATTTAAACTAGAACAGTCGTAATTAAATGAAAAGATATTGTAGCGTGTCGTGCTAAGTGTCCAGCAGGGGGGGCTAGACAAGTTGCATTCCGACATTTGAATCGACAAACAAAATGTATGGAAATGACACAAGCTTTCGACAAATCGGGCTGTCACTAATGTCATTTACATACATTTTGTTTGTCGATTAGAACGTCAAAATGCAACTTGTCTAGCCCCCCAGCCCATTCGGGGACACAAGGAGGTTGTTTCAGTAATTTCACGTCAACCATATCATCATATCGAGCTACGCCACGTACGGCTCTTGTATTATTCCACGTTGTATCCACTTTTTTAGACTGTTAAAGGACACAATCTTTACAAGAAACGTGAGGTCTAGTCTAGGTTATGAAGCGTAGTTAGACCATGAACTGCTTAGTCGTAGATCTCGAAATCGAATCCTAGACACGTTTTTTGACTTGTTGAAATCATGTCCGTATTAAGAATTAATTATCATAAACGGTGAAAGTAGGTAAGTAAACATTGTAAGGAAACTTATTTGCTCAATAAGTTTTTATTTTTAAGCCTGCCAACCCGTACTAGGCTAGTGGCGGCGTGGTGGACTACATTTAATCCTGAAGGGAGATGCCTTGTTAGTCTAGCGGTTATGCTTAGACCCAAGGTTAGTGATACTAGGCTTTATAGTCCACCTCGACTCAGGCTCGCAAAATCCTCTGATTCTGACCCGTGCTCATCAGAGGGACAGATAATGGGTAGACTTAAAAATACCTAGGTACGGTGTATGTAAAGGTTTCAGCAAATAAACGTAATTAAGTTACTGTACGTTAAGGCAAAGCCGACAAGAAACCTGGAATACAGAAGAGGCATCTTCCGAGACATGGGACACCGGCGCCGCGTCCGGAAATACCCTTTTCAACCCTTACGTGACATGCTTGCGGACTATCTGATTTTTATCACAATTAATTTAGCTTTATGGCTTAAATGTTCTTTGTAAAATGCTTAAATGTTATTTGCTGAAAGAATTTATCTTTAATAGACAATAAAACTGATTTTATTATGTTAAAGTGATGTATTACGAAAGTGTTGGTTGATATAGTTACATACAGCATTTAGGGTTTTAGGATATTGAGTGACTAACAATACACTAAACACTAAAATATTGTTTGTTACCTATATGTACACTGTACAGTCACGAGCATAAACATGTATATACTATACAAATTTCAAAAGCGATTCCAAAGTACTTATATTAATTTTGTGGCTTTACGAAAAGAGTATTTATTTATTTGTACCAGAAACTTCACAGCTTACAGTTCTTATAAAAAGAACTAATACTTTAGTGAAATTGGTGTTATTTCAAAGTTTATGAAAGAATAGTTTAAACATTTGTAAGTGTATATCTTTATGTGTATATCTTTGTTCGTGACTGTACTCACCTAATTTATTAAGGGATTTTTTTTGTAAAATATATATCGATGTTTTTCTAACCTCAGTGAAAGGTCTATTAGGATATTAGGATATTTATGTCTTAAAAATTACTAATGTTTTAAATCATTAAAGTTATAAATAATAAAAAAGAAAATTGTACGATTTATTTAGATCAATGTTTTAAACTCTACTATATCGACGAAATAGTTTATACAGGTTTGTGGTGCTTACCCTGCAAATTATGGAGTAGCAATGGCCTTGTGGTATCATCTCTAGAATGAAATATTTCAGTTGCTTTATGAACGATTTATTTATGTTTATCTGTATAACTTTCTCGGGCTAAGGTTATAAATCAGAATGGTAATCCCTCCTCGTAAAACCTCAGATGGAATCCTAAAAGTTTACGTTTAAAAATATTTCGTTCCGATCATTTTCGAAGTACGCTTGTGTAAACTTTGTAGATAAAAAAAGTCATAAAATTCAAGTAACGAAGTCGGATAAATTTTTTTAGTCACCGTAAAATTGGATACGAAAAAAATGATTCTAGAAAATTTAATTGGCTGTTGGATGTACGAAGCTATATTTTTTTAACATTTTTCTAAATGTACATGCTTCGTACAAGAGTAACAGATTGTTGCAGTTATTTTAGTTTTAGGATTGAATTTTAGTTTTTTAACTGACAATGTTGCGAGGATGATGACGTAATTTATTTGTGTGTAAAAATGTTATTATTTTTTAAATAAAAAATAATGGAAAGTATGGAATAATCTGACAAAAAAATTAAAACAACACAGCCTCATGTCATTTTGTTTTATACGTCCTACTTGTGCACCTACTTTAATATTTTCTAAATCACAGAACAATGAGGTCAAATACTGGCTACCAAAAATTTGTGGTTCAGCGTTTATTCGAATTTCAAACGCTTGAAGCAGGCATGCTGCCAACTGCTCTGTTTGAACGCGACTATTGCATGGTCGCAGCATTTCATACCACGACCTTATAAAACGGGTGCAGTACGTCATTTTCACAACTTTTTACATCGAAATGTCAGGAGGCAATTTGTGAGGCTTGTTTTGTGTGCATCCGGTTGCTCACGGTATGAGATTTATGAAAGTACACGTTAAAAACTGCCGGCTTTTACTTGCATTACACTTGAACCTCATTCCGAGGACCGACAGACCATTTTTGAATGTTTTTAAATTCTCAGCTTTATTCCAGTGGCAATATTCCGGGAGCTGAATAACGGTCGGGTTGTCTGCGATTTATGCTTGGTGAAATCTGTTATTGGGATCCGGTATAATAGACACTATTTATAACTTTAAGTGGGTGTTTAAGTCAATTGCTGTTTGTTTGGATTACTAGAGTAAGTTAATATGCAGATATTACCTTAATCTCCTCTGTTTTAACAAACTCTATAAACTTAGATTCTAGCATTTTCTTAATCATGTTTGGTTGGATTTTCAGATTTATGGTCACGAGTAGAATCGCGAATAGAATCGGGTCTATTATTAATTAAATTTAAATATGTATTAGCTCAATATAATATCAATATATCGCTAATTCGCTATAAAATCCGCAAACAGTAGTAGATATATATGTGGAATCGGAAATAATAATGTCTTTTTGTTAAATTTAACTTTATGGTTATGGGGTAGTTCTATTGTTAATGTGCTTTTGTGTAGATTTAAGTTTTAGTTCATTGTAAAAGTTAATAACAATTGTAAGACGCCTTCTGCATCTTGCACGCAGATGTCTTAAGTGTATGACCGTTGCGTGGGAACACGAAAGGGTCGAAATGAGTGGGGTTGAGGCCCAGGTAGTATTTAAGGACTCGATGTTAGTTTTTAGAGTTAGTGTGTGTCGGGTATTAGTGTGTGTCGGGTATTAGTCTGTGTCGGGTATTAGATTGTGTAAGATTAGTTTTAGACGAGTAGTTTAAGACGAATCGACGAATCAAATAAAGTTGCAGTTGTAATTATAATTGACCTGTGATTCCTTTTATAGAGATAAACACCATCATATCTCTATACATTATTAGCATCGACTAAATTTACCTATATTTAGTAAAACCTCGCATGCTACATTTGGGGGCTCGTCCGGGATCACAGCAATCAGTGAATTATGATTGTAACGGAAGACGTGAAGACGACTAAAGACGTAAGACGTAAAGACGTAAGACGTAAAGACGTGTCAGTGCAGAGCGTCGCGTTTTGGTAAAGTTCGTCAAGTTAGTGAGGCAATGGACGGTATGATGGACCGCGTCGCGAGAGGTGTCAACGTGCTCGAGCTGGAAGACGTCCGGCTTGCAGGAATGAGGATTCCTGAGCTCAGAGAGGAGCTTAGACGAAGGCATCTAAGGGTGACGGGTCGTAAACCTGAACTGTTGTCTCGGCTAAGGGCAGCTTTACTAATTGAACGAGATCGCATGACTGACGATGAAGACGAATCATACTTTGATGACGAAGATGACGAGGAAGACGAAGACGAAGAAAACCAAGACGATACTACACCAGTGAAATACCGACAGCACAACTCATCGCAACGTGTATTATTTACATACCAAGACGTAGAGGGCTCATTAGAGAAGTTTAGTGGTGACGACCACGTTAACGTTCAACAGTGGCTGAATGATTTCGAAGAAATGGCGTTATTATGCGGGTGGAGCGATGTGCATAAGATTATTTACGCTAAAAGACTATTGTGTGGGACGGCGAAGCTATTTGTCGACTACGAGAGGTGCGCGAAGTCATGGGAAAAATTAAAGACAGCGCTAAAAGACGAGTTTGAAGAAACAGTGGATAGCCTGCAAGTCCACCGAGAGTTAAGTGATAGAAGGAAGAGGCCAAACGAAACACTCCAAGAAGAAATCAGAGATAATAATGTATTAGCTTTAGTAGACGTAGATAGTGATTTACCTTTAATGTGTAAAAGTGGACGTGAAAAGTTGAGATCAGTGGAACAAAAAAGGAAGCAGATATTTTTTGAGGAATTTTGGTCCAAGGTGAATGATGTAGGCTTATTTACTATTAGCACGCTAGTTGAAAATGATAAGTTTACTGTACAATTTGAAAGCATTGACTCAATTCAATCTGAAGAGTCACACATATTTAAAAATAATGTTGTTGACGAAACAAAAGACGTTAAATATGTTTTTGACGCTAGATGTATAAAACTATTGACTAAAGCGAAGTCTAAACATTGTAGTTATGGCTTTGTAGTATTAGCTGTTATAGAATTACTAGAAATATTTAGAGTATATTTGCTAGATATTATGTTTAAGAAGATTGTGACTGATTGTGTAAGGGTTGCTGTTAGTATATTATATAAGAAAAGAGGTAGATTAAAGTCCAGGAAACATTTGAGGGCAAATGTTATTTCAGGATGGCCGAATGTGGAATCGGAAATAATAATGTCTTTTTGTTAAATTTAACTTTATGGTTATGGGGTAGTTCTATTGTTAATGTGCTTTTGTGTAGATTTAAGTTTTAGTTCATTGTAAAAGTTAATAACAATTGTAAGACGCCTTCTGCATCTTGCACGCAGATGTCTTAAGTGTATGACCGTTGCGTGGGAACACGAAAGGGTCGAAATGAGTGGGGTTGAGGCCCAGGTAGTATTTAAGGACTCGATGTTAGTTTTTAGAGTTAGTGTGTGTCGGGTATTAGTGTGTGTCGGGTATTAGTCTGTGTCGGGTATTAGATTGTGTAAGATTAGTTTTAGACGAGTAGTTTAAGACGAATCGACGAATCAAATAAAGTTGCAGTTGTAATTATAATTGACCTGTGATTCCTTTTATAGAGATAAACACCATCATATCTCTATACATTATTAGCATCGACTAAATTTACCTATATTTAGTAAAACCTCGCATGCTACATATAAATGTCTAAATTACCTGTCTTGGAAATCAACTTGTATAATGTATTTTATTAGCATAGATTGCTATTGGGAGTTATACTTAATAGAATATTTGTTACATTTTAAGTGCATAGAGTACAGATTATTTTAGCCATGATCCTGTCCATTAATACGCCTGTGAAGTTGCATTAGGAATCTGCAATTTCACTCATGCGTTCAATATGTCCCACGTTCCAGTAGCACGTTCGCTAGTAATTAGTGGACTGTTCGTAATTTTGCCGCTATGCTCAGTGAATTTATGACGGGAGCACCCGGCGAGGCGTTGTGTACATCATTGTTATGTAATAACTAAAGTAGTAGCTCAATCTGGGATTTGAGCCTACTATTAAATTACCATTAAGTAAATTCAATGTTTCAATGGCACAAGATATGATCGATTTGCAGTAAAAACTATCAAAGAAAGAAGAAAAAGTTTGCGCTACATAATATAATTACACGTTTAACGTTAAATTATATGTAATTATTGCATTATTGTGTGCCTCGCAGCTGCGCTAAATAGGTCTAGTTCAGCATTTTGTCACGCAACAAGTTCTCGACGCTGATCTTCTATATGATACTAAACTAGAAATATACTATACCAAAATATAACAGACTTGATCATGAATCAATAATTCTGAAATCTGACTGATGAAAAACTATTTAATATCTATAGTGATCGAAATATGCTCCCAATTTTATATGGATAACTGAAAAAAGCGTTTACAAGTTGATCCATTTCCATTGATTACTTTTCAAGTTTTGCGGAAAAGAACACAAATAAACGGACGTTGAATTTTACATATAATTTTCTCTCAGAAAATACAGTTTTTTATCTTAGTTCACCGTGAGTTGCATAATATTAAAAATGTTCCCATTGTTTCTCTGTATAATATTAGGTACTTTATTCGGGAACAATTCTCGCTGCACCGACTATTACACTATTCTATCATGGCGTCTCGTCGAAATTGCATCGTGCTTGGAATTAATTCGAGGCAGCATAGCGGAATATTCATTAAAGAGCTTATTACGTTCATGGATTAAATTGTTCCTACTTTTTTATCAATATCCATTTATGAATAAAATTGTTTCAAGTTATACTGATACTACCTACACCACCTTTATGATGGATTTATTTATTTATTTATTAATTCTTTATGTACATAGGTAATGTACAAAGGCGGTCTTAATGCCATAGGCATTCTCTACCAGACAACCTTAGGGTGGTGGAGAGACGATCACGGTAGATGTACTAAAAGGATGGTAGTAAGATGGCATGAGATGAAGACAATTTTACAGATTATAAGCGTATAAACTTACATAAGCATTACATAGATACGTATTTAATATACATATATAATACATATAAATACAATACATAATACATACAATACATAATATATATATGTACTCACAAAGAAAAATTGGTGCCGAGATGAATCTATCGATTGATGAAGATGGATTGTATCGCAGCATATTATTAATTGCAAACTCCGAACTGATCCTGAGAATTGCATAGAAAAACTCAAGTATCAAACACGGGCCGTCACTTTCAGAACCGCTGCGCTATCTAGTAAAAAATATATAAACATATAGGTACGTTTATACAAAAACTTGATTTCCCAAGAAATCACAATTCATATTTACCTCACTTTCACTAATAGATAAAGTTGTGCCTAATAAGAATCAATCGCTTGCAAATTATACATGATTATAATAACGCAACTAATAAACGTTCCCAGAAACTTGGAGGCTGGATATTGTTACTGCTTTGTTATCAACAATGTTTCGTCGGTATGCTCGGGAAAAGTTGTTATCGAGACTCGCAACTCGCTTCGTATTGGGGTTGCAATTCGGGGCGAGTTGCTCTAAACAAGCACATAATGTGGGATGCTTACATAACATTCCATATCTGATTAAAAGTTGCCAAAATCTACTTCAAACCTCTTACAAAAGTTAGGGGTGCTTCACATCGCCCGGAATGTTCTTGCGAATAAATTTGATTTAGTTATCAGGCCCTAACCTGCTTTACAAAAGACGTGACCTGCATACATTTCAAAGAGATTCAAGCGGAAACGATTTCCTGGTACCGTTTAAAAATATAGAAATGTGATGCTGGATTGTGACTGTGGTTTTCCTATTGAACATACCAATAAAAGCGAAGATTTTTACATAAATGGAATTGCAAATGAAGAGTTAAGTGTTGAGGTTCAAATCAAAATATAACTTATCATATTTTTGCGGTTCCCTCGTCAAATAAGTCAGATTTCCACTTGACTTGGTAATTTTTTCCAGCACGTGTGGATGGAAGACAAACCCCGCAATCTCTGTACAAATCAACTGACTGATTTATTCGTTCGAATCTACAGGGAGCGGCTTCGGAATTCATGTTCGCATGGTTTATACGTGAACGTAGAATGTCGGCTGTGCGAAATACCGACATGCGAATTATATTGTGCTTATGTGCTAGAATAATGAGATTAGTATTACCAGTATTCAACTTAAAGCTTATATATAATATTTAAAGAAGAAACGTACTAGAATGTCTAATGTGTATTGATGCGGATTTTATAATCCAATGAACCAATGAAAGGATGATTCTCATTGGCATTAATCGAAACATGGAATTAAATAAATCCAAACAGTCTGTCTTTTCATTACGCAAACATGCAGTAAAAAGATGCACTGAAGTTTTTAATGTTTTGTGCTCATAAAATTAATATTAAATTCGCACGAATGTTGATTTTTAGTCGTCCAACCTACGCAATGAGTACAAGATAGAAAATAGAAAATGTAGCAGAACGTGATTCCTATTAAATAGGACAAAGGAATTGACCCTTCAATAAAATACCAAATAGGTACAAGCAACATTTACATAAGGCAATTAAAGAAAATTCTAGTCATTAAGTTCTTACTTTACTGGTTCCCCAACTGTCTCACCATTTATGAAACGGTAACACGTTTCAAATTTGTATTCGTCCCAAAGCAGACATTACTTGTCTTAGGTCCTGGACTTAATTACGGGCGGGCCTAATAGACTCGTTCATAAATTACGGGCCACTTTGACGGACAAGATCAGAATTCCGTTGTCTATGTCCCTCCCGTCTCTAAGGGACAATAGGTCTGTGAATTTACACTGCGAGATTATCTATACGAAGGGATGACGAACATTTTCTAATCTACATTGTCATTTTAAATAAGTTATCTACTTCAGAAGAAACACTCGCTTGAATTTTTTATTGAATATTCCAATCAGTTACAAGCCTAAAATGTTCTAATAAAATCTTGCATAAAATCTTATTATTATCGAAATCATCGTACGAAAACTACGTAAGAACTTAAATGTAACGAAGGTATCTAACAGTTTTAAATCTAACGTTTTCATCATGTACATTTTTGATTTCTATTAGATTGTGCTGATAGCCTAGTGATATGACCGCTGTACTGCAAAGTCGAAGGTCTTGAGTTCGAATCCAAGGCACGCACTTGCATTCATTGCATCGCATGACTTTTCGTCATTATATTATGCATATTACCTAATAATTAACTATCACTCACTTAGAAGGAAAACATTGTGAGGATACCTGCATGCCTGAGAGATTTTGCACTTTGTTTGCATTGTGCATTTGACACTATGTTGTTGATGGTGATGATTGTGCTTCAAGAATTGTCTAGTTGCGTGGTATATAATATAGCACATGTACCATAGGTTCGCCACCCCTGACCTACAGTGTCGCCTTCCATTTTAGGCGGAATTAAGTTTTGAGGCGGGACTGTGACCATAGATAATACAAGCTGTGACGGGATTATTTTGGCGATAGATAATTATCTATTTAAATTAATCTGTTTATGAATAAAATTGACTAATCTACTTAGTTCATCGTAGGCAGCTTTGTCAAGTGCGAGTTGTTTCTAAAAAGTTGTTGATAAAAAAATATAAATAAATAAATATTCTGGGACATTTTGCACAGAACCATCTAGTCCCAAACTAAGCAGAGCTTGTACTATGGGTACTCGACAATGGATATAATACTTATATACTTTTTTTTTGTAAATATGTACATACGTATAATATATAAGAAACATAATATATATAATTATAGGAGTGTGATATTGTGTACGAAAACGTTTATTTAAATTTCAAACAAACAAAGATCACGTATACCACTTTATTTATGACATATTTTACAGAAGATTCATATCGTCTGTGTTGCACACTATAAACTATCCGGCACGAAATAGCCCGGAAATAGACACTGAAAGTGAAAAATGTGGCGAACCGCACCAATAGTCCGGCTTCCTGTTGTTTTTACAACAAATATAAGGTTCCCTCAGTGAGATAATAATAAATCGTTTTTCTAAAACATTGACCGTTAATAATGTCTGCGATAGATACGCGACTTTATTAAGGATCCGAGTAATATTGACATTAATACTTACACGTGTGTGATGGTCTAATGTGAAATATTATATTCGAATACCTACTATAGGTAGTTTATTTCGTTTGCTGATAGGTAACTAAAACATTATCTTTTTTCATTTTGGCTTGATATCGTTATACTTAGTCTTTCCTGATATAAAGTAGGTTTGAACTCTCCAATAGGGTCTAAGAAGGAAAACAGCTTTGCCTTGGCTGATTATTGGATTTTATCAACAAGAAAATTGATCTCCTCAACTCACTCAAATAAATGCTCAACCTCATTGCGGGAAATTAGCCAACCGCTTGGCTTGAAAATCAACGAGTCATTTGTTTTATTTTTATTGATATTATTAAATTGTTGCATTTCTGATATTTTATGATGTTAATTTTTATGAAGTCGTCAGAATGAGAAGACATGTATTTTTTGGAATACTTTTTTATTATTTTAATTGAAACTAGATCTCACAGTCCTAATCTTTCGTTATAATTTATACGAGTACATTGTAGTCAGCAGTGCATGAAACAGGTTATTCATAATATTAGGTAGAATAAAGAAAAATATTCAAAATTCTCACTAATTAAAATGTACATATAAAGAGGTTCTTTAGCGAAAACCAGCGTGATTAAGGAATAGGTACTGAGAGATGAGAAAGTGTTTAAAAAAATTATGCATGAAAATGTTCAGGAGATGCGACGGCTTATAGTTATTATAATTAGGTATAATACCGCTAAAAGTCTACTTTAAGCCAGCGCGCTGCACTAGTGGCGTGGTGTTTAACTGCAAAGAGCCTATTGGTGTCGCCATAGTGACTTCTGTAGACGTCTCAGCGAAGAAATTTGACAGCGTGTTAAGCCTACGAATTTTAGCAAAAAAAAGCATTTTTGTAAAAATACTTAAGATACTAATATTGTATTGCAGGGATTGTGTAATATCGGAAGCATTAAACTTATACCTACAATACCTATACCATACGGCAAATAGCAAGTAAACGGATAATTGTGAAAAAATCTACCTTTGGAAGAAAACTGAGGCTTTAACTTGCACCATAAGTTTTTTGACTTTGATTATTAGAAGAAAGATGGAACAGCGTTTTGGAAATTGAAAGACCTTTTAGTTTAAACCTCATTGGTTCAGTGGTGGCAAGCGCGACTGCTACACAAATTTGCTCCGTTAAAAAAAAGCTGTACTAAGCTGTTTTTTTTTGTACGCGCTAATATCTGTAACTGGCGGTCGGATTTGAAAAAATCTTTTTGCATTTTTTGCCTAATTCTTGTGGTATATTAACATCACGCTACGACCCTTAGCAGCTGAGTAAAAAGGAAAAAAAGACGAGTAGAAACGCAAGCAGCAGCTAGTTAGTTAATTAAGGTACTTAGTTGAGTATTCCCTCAATTTGTTAATGCAAATGTTGGTTTAGTGTTATTGTTCCAAGCCTACCGGATAGCTATTGTTGTGACGACTACTTTCACTTGTTTGTCCCTTTTGTTACATAATTAAGGCGGCACTGTTTAGGTTAGCTTTCTGCTGTGTTCAAGTTATTTGGAAGCAGATAATAGATGTTTAATCTTCTGTGAATTTACCGGAATTATGTTTTGAAGTCACGATGGTATAAGATAGAGGAAAATGGATTATTTTATTGTTTTAATAAGGAAAATGGTAGTATTGTTCTCTGTTCGCTTTTGGGTGAGTTTTCTTATATAGTATTTTAAACTAGTTGTTGCCCACGATTTTATTCGTATCCCAAAGGTATTTTTATGGTATTATAAGTTTGACGTGTTTGGGTGTGATGAAAAACGGTCCAAGATGGCCACCTGCTGCCACAAAATGGCGGATTACATTTTTGTCAGGGGTTTTTTAAATTTTTAATTTATAATAGTTGACACAAAATGTAGCCTATCTCCTTGTATTTTTTTAGAAATAGGTTTTATCAAAACAATCAGAAAGAGTAGCTTTCGCATTCAATGATAAGGACTAGTATATATTTCAAAGTTGAACGATTAAAATAATTTTATGCGAGATTATACTACAGTAAATAATTTATTTAACATCTGTATTGTGCCTAAACTCCATCCCAGTTTACGGCTCCATTCCACGGAACAAAAACAAACACTCAAAGAGAATCGAGTTAATATCGTTACGTTGGCAATATATTATGTACACTCCACAACACACGAGCATCGAACCATTTCATTAGCTCTTTCCGGATTCCCCCACAGATTACACAAAGAGAGACGAATAAAAAACATATTTTTCACCTTTGCCTCTTATCTTTGTGCCTGCGGTGAAATAGTGTTACTTATTAGGTGTTTATACGCATGGTGTTTTACCAATAGTGTGTATTTCAATAGATTTATTGTATTTATATTATTTCGTATTTGAAAATTAAAATCCGTACAACGTCCTACACGTCCGACACAAGATTTACGTCTCTATGTCTTACGAGTCTTACGAGAGACAAGCAACCTTTTCAACTACCTAATACCAATGTTACGCCAAGCTTTCGTCTATAATTCTCGATGGCCAGTTACAAACTTATAAGGAGAAGTTAGTGCGTTGTGCACCGCCTTAATCTACAAAGATACGTGTCACGTAACGAAGTTTCAAACGGCATCAACTAACTCGGAACTACTTCAATCAATAATGTAGTAACTGCCAACTTTGATCCTCTCAGTCTGATTCCTATTCTAAAGGTGAATACGTGATAGGTCGAATGGAATTGGGAAAGCAGACTAAACTAGTTTAATTAAAATAATATCTACCTACTTGTATTATTTGTAACATAATTTTTAAGCCTGTTGAAAAGTTTGCCAGATTAATAAATATTTATTATCTTTTATTATTAAATGAGCAATATTTGTATAAATATGCATGTTTGTTATCACGATCTCGAAAATAGCTGTAATGATTTCGATTAAATCTATACTTACATTATAAAGCTGAAGAGATTGTTTGTTTGGTTGAACGCGCTAATCTCAGGAACTACTGGTCCGATTTGGAAAAATATTTCTGTGTTAGATTGCCTGTTTAACGAGGAAGCTACGACCAATATATCATCACGCTACGATCAATAGGAGCGGAGTATCAATTAAAAATGTTGAAAGAACGGGGGGAAAAAATCATCTTCTACGGGCACGAAATCGCGGGCAAAGGCTAGTTTGCAGTAGTGTGAAAAATCTATCTAGCTCGTTGTCATATCTGAGAAAATTCGTTTTCTCCATTTTCAACCGCTTTTCACAGCTCCACGTACTGCTTTTAATATCCGGTATTTTTTTATTGAGGAGCAAGCATATTATTATTTTCCGGGCGAAATCCAGACTCCGAGCTGGTACTGAGGATTTTGGTAGATAAAATCTCAATAATAATATGATGGCTCTCAGTCCACCAATGAAGCAGTTCCTTTATTGTTTATCGAAATGTTATGAGAATACTGAAAAATCGTCCAACAAAGTATCGGTACCAAAATTTTTGTAACAGTAGGTAAACATAAAAACCGCAATTTCGGAACTAAATCTTACTCGTAACCAAATTAGGCCTCGAATCGTCATCGATTTATTATTATAAATATTTATACTCCAAGTTTGCTTATTCTGTTAGTAACTTCAACTGATTCTAGAACTACGTCTAATATTTTCCGTGAACCAATTTAGTAATAGATACTTTTTAGGTCTTTGAGCTGGACTTAGCAAAGTCTCCACACACATTCTTCCAAGAGGTATAAAATTGTCTGGAATAGCCCCTTGTCTATGTTGAAACGCAAGAATGTGATATCATGGTCTATTTATTTTTATTTCCTACGATTAAGTGATGTAGCATTGTGATTTTCCAGATTTCCAACGCGAAAGTTCAACTGGATTCTCTGGTAATAACACGAAAGTCAAGGAAGCCTTATAAATTTTATGGCACGAATGAGATCGGGAGTAAGTCGTCAGATAAAATTTTACAACAGACTTATGCGGATTTTAATATATTTTTGTAAGTATTACCGTATTTTATTGCAATAGTAAGATACATATTTATGTAACATTAAAGCTATTAAAAAATACTACATAATGTTCAAGTATTACCTCGGGGTCACAGTACTACCTACTGAAAATTTCATGATGCTGGTGTATTTTCTTTTAATTTATAATACACTTTATAAAGTACAATAAAACACGCACTACCAAGTATCATGAAATTTTTGAATAAACACTCCAGTGTAATAATATTTCATTTGGAAACCAAAATAAGGAAGCAATAAAAAGAGGTCAATTTAAAAGATTCCGCTAAACGATCCTTTTATACGTACGTTAATGTTACGTTTTAATTTATTTAATTACATTAAGTTTTTGGGGTACTAAGGGATCACAGAAAGTCGCTACATTCGAGTTATTCTCATTTCCCACAGAAAACCTGTCAACAATGAAAATAAAACAGTATGTATTGCTCGGGTCACATTTGCAGGTAAAACTATACATCGTACCAGACATGAACTATGGGGACCATAATTGAAACATATAGCAGGTACTTCACGATAACGTTTCTTACAAATGAAAGCGTAAAGGTACAATGTGAGAAATTGTAGATTCTTTGGGTAGGAGAGAAGAGTGTAAGTAAGTTCCTACACATAAAAATTACAAGCTGAGGTTGCGTTTACTCAAATTGGAACATACCTACAAAGTTTATCAAGCACATAGATAACAAATCCTGGCTTATATTTTTAATTAAGTTACATGGTTTTACGTTACAAAAGAAAATGAAACAAATCACAGTGAGCAGAGCCTTCAGGTCAGAAAAGAATACAACTCACCTTTATTTTTCCGCATCCAATGGGAGTTCTGCACTTCTCGCTCTTAGTGCGGAGCGATGCCTCCACCGCCAAGCTCGTATGTCAACAAAACACCTTAAACCACCTCAGCTTTGCGTCAGTACTAGCATTGACGCACCTCCTGTCAAAGGATATTAAATCAATGTTCTCGCAAAACCATCGACTTTTGACCTAAAACTAACATTCATATTCCACGCACGATCATAAGCAGATCACGGACAAAACTAGGAATATCTAAGATCACAAGTGGTAGGCCCCCAGAGGGTGACTAACTATTAATGTCACAACGACGCAACCCCTGCAGCTTGTTGAAACGTTTTATGGACTATAAATCGGAACGTAGCACCCCCGTTAAGTCCTCTGCTTGGTCAGATGTTGAAATGTTTTATTCCTGACATTAAAAGGGTGAAAACCTTTGGAGTTACAAATTATACATTTTATTGAATCTTAAATTCACGTATTTAGCTAATATAGAGCGGGTTTTAGTGCCGAATCGGCCGTTTGTATGGGTTAATATATGGGTTTTAAAAGATGTCGTTTGCTTTTGCGTGATTTAGTAAACGCCGGAGCAATGAACCGTGCTGTGTCTACTTCTATTATATTCAATGGCGAATCCAGTTTTAGTGTGTGACGTTGTAGCGACATCTATCGAGCTACATAAGAACTTATACGAAGCTACAAATCCTGAATCGCGCAAGTGAAATTTACCGTGCAACTTGCATAAATACAACCGCCCGACATCAACCGTCGGGCAGTGGCCCGCCAGGCATAACACCAGTCTGGTCGGAGGATCCTCCCTTTGGTGCGAGGGACAACACTCCTCGTCCCTCCACAGTGGTGACCCCGAGCAGAACATCAACGCAGCCTTGGAAGACCAGCTTCGTCATCACCTTCCCTCCCAGCACCCTCCAGCATACGAGCAATGAGTCACACAGCCAGCCAGCACTCTTCCGGCTTCAACGGGCATCCTGACCACACGCCTGCAGCGAACGCGCATGCCTGGTCAGACCCCTCAGCTGACATTAGCAACTTGGCACAGCACACTGCACTTCGGCCGGTCAGCAAGCAGAGGACATCTCTCCTGGTCGACGCAGCAGCCAGCCACTACGCAGCATCACCCCGACGCACTGGTGACGCACCGCACTCACCGCACTACAGTCCCGACTCACTGCGGACTACGCGGCATCCTGTTCCGACTCACTGGAACACACTACACTGGCACTGGCAAGCTCTTGACGCACGACGCACTGACCGCTGACTCTTCATCGACCTCCGGTCTCGGGGGGGAATGATGTAGCGACATCTATCGAGCTACATAAGAACTTATACGAAGCTACAAATCCTGAATCGCGCAAGTGAAATTTACCGTGCAACTTGCATAAATACAACCGCCCGACATCAACCGTCGGGCAGTGGCCCGCCAGGCATAACACCAGTCTGGTCGGAGGATCCTCCCTTTGGTGCGAGGGACAACACTCCTCGTCCCTCCACAACGTCACATCCCAGTACGCCGTACAAATTTTATACAAACATTAGTTTTATGGGAAAGGGACAGCGTCTCTTTTGAATCCCCACCAAAAACTTTAAACACCCACACTTATGATTCGGTTCAAATGTTTTTTTTGTAAAATATTTAGTTATCTCAATAGGCCTCTTATTTCTTTTAGACCGTCAGTCTAATACATACCTTATTAAAACATTTAACTCTACACTATTTATATCTATTGTCAATAGTGTAGCTATCTGCCTTCTTTGACCTTTTCATACAAATTCAAAATATTTTATTTCAATTAGACCATAATATAAATAGGCACTTTTGAATTGTTAAACTAGTTGCACGGTTCCAAAAAGTGGGACTTATGGAGAAGAGCCGGCAAGAAACTCCATAGTCACTCTTTAAAAAAAAATATAGGCAAGTAACAATAAAATTTTGTGATGAATAGTATGAGTATAATGCAGTATGATGTGTATGACTAAAAAGAAAGGACAAAAAACAAACAAAAGAACATAGCCATTGCAGTAAGAGCTGACCAGTCCCGACGGACAGCACCCGTTCACGAGCATGACGTGTGTATCGGCGCCGTTTGACTCAACCATGTTGTAGGGAATAAAAAGACCCGACACACAACGTCACTATCAGCAGGACATTTAAGTAAGCATGACAAGCTCGTCCTCGGGCTGGTTATAATTATATTATACATTAATAGAATAACTAAAGCAACATTAAAAGGTGCAGCATACTCATACTGTACAGTTAATAAAGTTCACTTCTCAATAAAAAATGTCACAATAAGACATACATAAAATCACGTAGCATAATTATTGCAATGTCAAGTTATGATAATAATATCACGATTAAATTTCTGGATTTTGTCTTCATAAAGCTTTATCTAGGTTTTGCCGGTGCCTGCCACTTAATGTCGTAACAAGTGGCCAACCACTATTTTTCTCCTCTTGCTTTCTGTGGCTCCCAACAATTGTCTTTTTTTGAAAAAAAAAATGTGAGTTTTAAGCGAACATTTCCCGTGTATATGGGTATGTATAATGAAAACCTGGTACTTATTCTCTCACCCATGTTTAAGTGCGACGGTAAGGTTGGAATTTTTCACAACTATGCTTGGGTCTATGAATGTTAGAAGTCAGAGTATTTTAATACCTCCCGGCTCTCCTGATGACAATACTAGAAAGACCTTTGCCTAACAGACCAATGATAATGCGCCATTTTAGCCTGTATCTAGGCAAAAGGACAGCTAAAGAGGAAAACAAGGAATTTGTCTGAAGAGACGAAATGAATTAAGTACGGTCTGTAATTTTGTCGTTTTATATTCAAGTCTGTCTCTTCGGCCACAGGTGTTCAGCGTGAGGTTCTGGGTTCGATCACCAAGTCAAGCAACATTTTTTCTTATAAATTCTTCAGCGGTAGCTAGGTGTTTAGTCGTCTACCTGTTATAATTATAACCGATATTTTTTGTAGATATGTATCTACATGTTACATGGGACCTAAAACATACTTAACAGTAAAATGCGGATGTATACTGGTTATACATTGCGTAACTTCTGTTAACAAAGGAAATATAAACTCGTAGTTAATGTATATAGTTATTTAAAATCATTTAGATTAATTACATTAACTACGAGTTAGCATAACGATTGAAAAGATAAAATTATTAGCAAATACTATTTTTCATTCCTTAACTCATATATATAAATCTTGAGAAACCGAGGGCATAAAACTAGTGCTACCTTAGTAGGCTGCTATAAATTATAAGGCGTCGTATAAATTAGTATTTACAAATTGAGTTACATCTCAAAAGATATCGATAAATAGTCGATTCGGTGCTGACAAGGATTCAGAATAATTAATAGGATTACAGTACGCACTTAGATAGAAATGTCTTACTTGTCCTAATATTACAATTCTTGTCTAGATTTCGATTAATCAAAATCCTAGCCTTTTCCTAAATATTATAAGGTCGACTTTCAGTTTAATTAGGTTTTTTTAATGATAATAATTTATTGATAAAAACTAGTAAATATAATGGTGAAACCCTGACTCCAGAGCTAGGTTAGGACCTGTGTTTCAAAACAGATGCTCTAAAAACGGGAATACTCCAAGAAGACTGGTACAGAAGAACTGTAGACTGGAATGGAACAGAAGAAGGACAAATACAAGACTCCTTCTTTTTATTTATTTATTTATTAGGATTTCCAACGAAAAATACACGTTACATTTAAAATAAATACAAAGGTTTATTCATACCATCTTTCTTTTCTTTATATACTACTAGCATTCCGCCAGCAGCGGCTTTGCCCGCTGGTCTGGGTATTTCTTATAACTTTTATCCCATATTTTCACCCCTTACAGCCCTTTTTTCGCAATAAAAAATAGCCTATGTCCTTTTTCAGGCTCTAGACTATCTGTGTACCAAATTTCATTTAAATTGGTTCAGTAGTTTTCGCGTGAAAGCGCGACAGACTGACAGACAGACCGAGTTTCTTTCGCATTTATAATATGAGTAAGGATTATTCTCTCATTAGATAACCTATTTACCTGAAACCAATAAAATTAATAATAATTTCAGATACGTAAAATTTAATTTGCCCAACACGTTCACTAAGTAAATACTCGTGCATACCAACGCGTTGATTCTGCTAGTGATGTTATCGTGATAATTTATTACACCGTTAATGCAATCCGTTCCGATCTAATCTGAATACATTATTGGATGGAATTAACGTCACAAGTATTGACAGTAAACATGATTATTCTCAAAAAATATCTGCACTGCTGATAGAGTTTATAGAAAACTAGTGTTTTTAAGCGTTAAACGAGTCCAATTGTGTTTGCAAACCGTCTAGGGACCGATTGAAAAATACATACAAAATTTCAACTAAAACGACCCAGCCGTTTAGGAGGACTTAGGTGACAAACACACGTACAGAAGAAAACGTATGTATAGGTTATGAGTTTTTGATTTCTTTGATTTGAATCTTTGATTCACTTTCTCTGTATTCTGGAAAATGCTTAAATAAAGGTATACAAGTGTCTTCACTACGGAGACAGGTTTCACAGTTTAGATGTGTCATGAGCTAGATAGTGCTAACCCGAAATCTATTTCTACATCAACTCATAAAATAAATAGTTCGAGGTCGTCCTGTAGATATATTTAACACTAGCTTCCCGGCAGCGGCTTCGCCCGCGTGGTCTTGATAACTTTTTCTCCCGTTTTTGCAACATTTTTCACCGCTCCTATTAGTTGTAGTTTGATAATATATAGCCTACAGCCTTCCCCGATAAATGGGCTATCTAACATTGAAAAAGTTTTTCTAATCCAGTAGTTTCGGAACCTATTCAATACAAACAAACAAACAATCAAATCTTTTCTCTTTATAATATTAGTATAGACTTTATCTGTAATAGGCTCTATTAGCATTAATCTTGGCCACTTGGGAGTCGTGCTTCCGATATCTTTCTTATTTACCTAAAACAATATTATTTACCACTTAAATTCTAACACAATAGCAGTAATAGCATACCTAATGCTAACATTATCTCTTCTATTGTTAGAGCCCCAGATAAAAGCAATAAATACCTAATCCTAATCGACAAAATTAGAACAATTTAACTATTATCCGTTATTGGTTGAACTGTGAGCAAAATGGACGGGCTCATTGATTTCAGACGGCACGATTAATAATGGCGTAGGTTTGAATGCCCAACAAATTGGCGTCAATTACTCCTATTCAAAGCCTGAAAGACCTGTACGACTATTTGGGGTATTAGGCTTTATTTGTGATGTGGCTTTAAAGTGTGATTGATTTTTGGTTGAAAGACGAGTTTGTTCTTGCGTTTTTGACATTGTCTTGTCCTATGGTTAGGTGAGGACAGGTCCTTTGGGCCCTTCGTGTCTGGTGGCTGTACCGGTACCTATAGTCTCTCGTGGTCGTGTTGAATGTCAAGTAAAGACAAGCAAGCAAGGGAAGGTATGTGCAGTTTAAGTCAACATACTCTGCCGCCTTCTTGGGTGTCATACCACCAAAGAGTATTTTATATATATATTTTTCGTACCCAAATTATTTTTTATAAATTGATAGACATTTTCGCACACATAGGAATGATGCTGTTGTCTCTGCAACTCTTCAAGAAGTTCAACGTTCTTCTAACTATAGCTTTTATGAGACACTACACTTTGATCTTAGCCAAAAGGCCGAGACAGGCAGTCGGTACTGGGTAACATACTGGTTTCTAACACATACGCGAACATTATGCATCGCATTTCTTGAAGAGATGCAAAGACGTTTTCGTTAACTCAAATGTTTATCAGAAAATTCTATTCCGAGGCTTGAATAGGTCCTACATAATATCCTTATTACGTATCGCGGCAGCCACTGGCACGTCGTAAAAGGCATCACTTCGACGTACGGATTCCTATATTACGAGCAATCCCTCCCCTAGAGAATATTTTTCGTATATTTGCAAATTCTCGTATCAATAATACAAAATTCTCGAATTGACTAGAAAGATTCCTTTTGATGTACACATTTTGACAAACTAAACGTTTTGGAACTATTGCAATATTACCTAGGGTGTTGTCGAATGACTTTCAATTTATAAAATATTTTGGTGAATGTTTTTGATATGGGAATATTCTCACGAACAACTACTCGCATCAACATTTATAGCTATAACATAAGTACCTGTATAAATGCGCGAGCGGTCCTATGTTCGATTCCCGGGTCGAGCAGCGTTATTGGGTTTTTCTATGAAATTCTGGGTAGCAGCTCGGAGCTAGTAATTCTGCCCTGTTACTGGCAATTATTTGTTTCATGGGACCTAAAAGCGTCAGTACGTCTAGCTCTGACTAAATGTGATGGTATGTAAAGTTTTTACTCACCCACAAACTTATTCACAAGAATGATACAATATATACTCACCCGTTTACAACAATTACTCGTGTAACGTATACATATAAGTACACTTATATAAATACGAATAGGTACGGGTAGAATCTGCCACCTTCGTTTCTTTCAAACGTTTTAGAACGAAGCGATACTATTTACTTGCATTTGAAAGCAAGCGGAGGGAATTTAAAAGTTTGCTTTGTGTTTAAACATCCAGTAGATAGGATTCAAAGTTTCATTTTCATTCACAGAAGAAAATGTGTGGACTTCCAAAGTGTAGGACTTTTCTCTCTACGTCCCCTATTCCAAGCTCATAATCTACTTTATTAATTTCAGGAAAGAGCGTCTGCATAATAACCTTATTCTTTAGGAACTATGTAACTACTATAATAAGAAGGAGCACGCCTGTCTTATTTATACCATTGTCACCTAAATTTTCAGTCACAATAATTTGTAGTCATAAAATTTAGATACCTCTAATCAAGGAGCATCCGAGTTTAGGAGATACAATTATATCAATGATTTAATGTCCACCTGAGATTGGTTTTCGTTGATTCCTTTGCAGACAACGATTGGTACTAAGTCTGATTTAATAATAATAAATTAATTACATTATTGTAATGTATAATTTAGTTTGATATGTCACGAATATCATACGTGTATCACTCATATTGAACTAATGGGCCGTAATATCGTATGTATAATTCAAATGTAAATAACAAACGGACCACACTTGCAGCCAGACAAAACCGCGTACAAACGACGCATAATGTGGTGTATTACGGCACACTCATACTGATATATTGCACAGAGACCTGACAAGATTAATTTATACGAACAAACAAATTTTCGTTGTTGCAAACTCTTTATTTGTTCAACGCTTGGGCGTGATTTCCGACAGGAAAATACCTAAAAAAAACGATTAGTACAGAATTGGAAAAGTTTACATTGCGAGAGTTGGTACTTGTTACAGGTTTATAAAAAATCTAATAAACCTATGGTTTATGTAAGTATAAAAATAATAATATATATAAATAATATAAATAATTCTAGAAACAATTCGTGTTTCAAGTCAGTATAAGTCTACTTTTAATTAATGCAAGCAAAAAATATGCGATCACAGCCATGATTCGTACCTCTAAGCTACTAAGACAATTTCTTTTTAAAAATTTGAGTGCGTTTGGCAGCACCTCACCTGTGTAATCGAATTTTTCTATCACATATATCCTTTCTGAGGAGTTTGTTTTTATACGTATCTGGAACTACCATTCAGGTTTGATAAAAAAATGGCTGTGTGCGTCCAATTCTTGAGGAAGGCTTATAGGCTTCCTAATATCATGTTACAACTTTTAAGAGCCAACCATAAACGGTGGGCGAATTCACGGGGCTCATCTATGTACACTCTGTAAACGTACTTTGGAAATTTTATAAAGATTTTAGCGGTTTTCTCTAATGACTGCGAGGGAACAGATTACCGGCTTAGTCAGGTCTCCTGAATAACCTAGTATGCACTACCGCACTGCCCACCAGCACAATATATTGTCCCTGCGGACACATTGGTGAATGCATCCTCTTTAATATGTGAAATTTAGTAGTCCTTAGTTATTGGTTTCCGATAAATCAAACGAAGGAAGAAAATATTTATGATGAAGCTTACATGTCAAGATAAGACAACAGTTTATTATTTGTAGCTTACTGCTTTACAGAATTATCTTAAGACTGAATTTCTTACAAACAAACAGTAATAATAATTAGGTATAATAAGCTTGACTTGGAAATAGAACTCAAGCTTCCACGCTTCTTGCTTGCTTGTTAGGTCTTAGCTTCATTAGATAGTAAACATTCAGAGATCCCTAATTGAAGTCACAATGATACTACATAAGCCTCTATGAAGGCCTTTTTAATGTGGTTTGTAACTTTTAAATAATTCGATAGGAAACAGTCTGCGTGATTGGTGAAGTATAAACATTTGAGAAAATGTTGGAGTTCTATTATTACCTACGAAACGAATTTTGAAGAACCATGTTGTAGGACTTTCCATAAAAGCCGATAAAGTTCTCAATCGTGACGGATAATTAAGAAGAAATCCTCTCATGTAAAGGTTGCACCCATGAAATACGAATAAGTACTAGATTTTAAATACCCAACGCCAAAAATATTAAAGCCTTTATCTGTCAGTCTCAGCATAACTCTTAAATAGATCTATAAATTGAAATGCGGTTATAGTGAACTGGCTTGGTGCAAGGCTCGTGTTTTGTGTATTGACGCCTTCTGTGTCTTTCACACCCAAATTTCGAATCACATCGATTGGTGAATATTGTCCAATATATTCGATACGAGTTTATGAAGGGTACTCTCGAAAATAGATAGTGTGACCTTTTCTCTCATCTAAAATTCATATAAAGGTCCTACTAATATTTTATTTGGTGATTTCTTATGTTCAATATTGAAAGCTTGTTTTTGGAAATTGAATTTGATACAAAAAAATATTGTTTGCACAATCACAACGTAATACAAGTTTCATTTAACTATTTTAGAAATTGACACTTATTGTTAAATAATCCTGTATACATGGTATCAAAAAAATATATGACCAAGCCCACGAAGCCTTCCAGCCTTTCTGCCTTTAAAATACCTATAGCCGTTGTTTTATCAGTGTTTAAAAAACATTAATTTTACGCAGCTGTACTGGACTTAATCTTTATCACTAGATAAATCAAAATCTCGGTAAGACAATCAGTTATGCATAACTTTAACTAGAGCGTAAAATGAACTACGAAACAATTTAAAATTACATTTTCCGCTACAGAATTACTGGCCAATTACAGCTTGGCAGATTACGAAGCTAGTTCACTGGCACTATCAATCAAGTGGCGTCAAGTGATCGTGGTTGCTACATTTATAAATTGTGTGTTAGGGGCCACTTAAAGTAGGGCCTTTTCTGTATTTCTGAGAGAAAACTTCGTGTTTTAAGACATAATTAGATCAGAACCGCCCCTTAAATTCCATAATTAAAGATGAATGTAATCACTGCCTCTTAATTAGTTACCAACTATTAGGGTTCAAACCCTGAACTTACGCACGATGCTCTGAAGTTGATATTAAAGGAGAAAATCTGATACTGGGAAATGATTTTAAAACTAACGTTCCTACTACGTACTAAAAATTGCCGCATTAGTCTAGTATGTGGTCCTGGCTTCTATTTTCAGGATAAGCAGTTTTTTTCTCATAAGCGTTTCGGAGTTTAGATTGGTTCCGGTGAATGACAATAGGCTCGCTTCAATAGGCGCAATAGCTGAACTGGGGTAAACAAGTCCACCTCTGCCTAAGCCTTATGGGATGCAGGCGTTATGGTATGTAACACATTTACAAGTTAAATTTGCGTTATTCAAAAACTAGATGATTTACATAATGAGTCAGACGGTTGGACCGTGTCGTTCCTAGTTATAATTTAGGTATAACGAACGGTTTCCTACTAAAGCTTTAGTTCGCTGACGGCTTGAAAAGCGCGTGCGATGAAAAACTTTGCCGTTTAATTAGAGGCTTAGCAATCTCCTTTCGCTTTGAGCTTGTTAAATTAGTTTTACGTCACAACTTATGTTAAAATATGTCATGTGTAAAAGTTGATTTTGGAATTACTTTCTCTTCATATATCATAATAATCATCTTTATCATCGGGCCATTTACTGTTCCTGGCATAGGTTTAGTCACAGAACAACAAGGGCTATAGTCCATTATCCGAGTCTTCTGCGAGTTATTTCCTTCACTGTTTAATCGAATGATAATAAATGTAATAATCTCTATCTCTATGTCTATCACTGCTATGCTAAGTACGCTATCAGTTAAAATTTATTTTTATTATTCCATGTCCGATACAATGGTAATGTCATCCTCGCTGAGACTGACCTAGAAAATGTATGGAAATGACTTTAGTGACAGCCCGATTTGTCGAAAAGTTGTGTCAATTCCATACATTTTCTTTCTATTCGTTTTTCGATTCGAATGTCAAAATGCAACTTGTCTAGCCCCCCTAGGAGCGTAGAAATTGTTTTTTTAAATCCGTTCTAAACGAACCTTTCTACTCATGAATGTACGTCAGCGAGCGTAAATCTTTATAAAGAGAACTACTAACTTTATAAGAGACTAAAGGAATCTGTGGTCGATCTCAGGTGATCCCTCATTGTACGTATCGTTACGGTGACTTGTCTCTATTAAAAGTTTACTCTTATATAACAAAAGTATCTTCACTCCACTGCCAAACTTGCCAAGCTAACAGAAAACAAGTATTAACAAAATCTCGAAAAAGATTCCGAGCTCATATTTCGGCCAATCCTGGTGCGTGATGCGCAGGAATGAGAATGATGGATTAATGCTTAATTGCTGTGACAACACCAACTGTTCTCGAATTTCTTCAGTTAGGACCAAATCAGGAAACGAATTACGCTTCTAAAACACTCTCCCTTCTCTAAAAGTTGATTGTGTTTACTTTTTAATGCAGTCTCACTGGGCGTGCTTTTGTTACAATTTCGGGGAAATACTTCATAAAACAAATATGAGGGAAGTCAAAGAGCATTTCCTTGTTGGAAAATATTTCCGTGACATGATTTTTGCCTTGTTAAAAAGTCCTTGTGATCGAGTCTTATGACGTATTGTTAAAGCTGAGTCTAGAGGAGTCCAGCAATTGTTTGACCCTCTGAAGGGTACCGGTTTTTTTAATGAAATAAAAAAGTTTCAATCCTCTGCACTTTTATGAGTATGGGTGAGAACTATCTATACATACACGTTCACACGTGTGTGACTCGGGTGTAACCCACGACTAATAGAAAATCTACTCTTATGAGAGTTCCTTGAAAGTATTAAATCCCCTGCAGCAAGAACATGCCCGTGTCGAAGAAAGTTGTTAAGGTTATGTTGTGTATTCAATGTACAAGGGGTTAATAAAAGTTACGTTACGAAACGTTGTGTAAAGAGTATAGATACTCAACCCATCACTCTGCTACCACACGGGCGTGATGTGGTGAACGATTACGCAAAAGGTGTGTTTGCTGTTGTGTATGAACGAAACATTGATGTACTCACGAAGTTTGCCGATAAGTTTTTGGGTCCTATGTAATAAATATTTGACGACGTCTGTGGTCTAGTGGTTCGAGTACCGGACTGCTGATCACGAGGTCGTGGGTTCGATTCCCACAGGACACAAAAATTTACTGTGATGAACTTAAGTGTTTGTGTTTGTCTGAGTGTTTCCTAATTATAAGTATGTATTTACAACAAAACAAAAGTATATAAGTATTATATCCATTGTCTAGTACCCATAGTACAATCTCTGCTTAGTTTGGGACTAGATGGTGCTGTGTAAAAAATGTCCCAGGATATTGAAAAAAGAAATAAGGAGCAAGCCTTTAACCGGACACAAATTCAAACTTCGAGCTGCTACTAAGACTTTCATAGAAAACTCTTTGCTGCTACTGAGCCTTAAGCGCTGTGTTCGATACCCGATTGTTTGTGTGTGTTTTGTTGTAGTCCTCTTTAATAATTCCGTGTTTTGTTACTAATCGGTAACAAAAGACGGAATTATTAAAGAGGAAACTAACACTCCCGTCATGGTCGTGGTGAATGTACCCGATCCCATATCATGACGCAAAGGGCAAGTGTTGGCAATTGCGGTTTTAGGCGATATGAGTTCAACATACCCTGCCAACTCCCCAAGCGGCGTGGATCCATGAGGATTTTCCGCACACAAAAAAAACACCAACACTGACAATATTCATCAAATGAATAGGGTCAGTAAATATTGAAGTGCCACGAACTAAATAAAAAATCTGAAGTCAAGTCTCTGTTATACATAAATGAAAAGATTTCCGTCTCCATTTTGTACCGTCGGAACGACATACGAGGAGCGTAGTAGGATGTGGTGGAACATTGCGAGTCGCGAGCCTCTTGAATTATTTCAAGCCTTATATGTCTCAGAGCTTTTCATTCAGGCACTCTGTTGGAATAAAGAAAGAATAATTGAAAATCTTAGTACCCATGCAACACTGAATAGCAGTGGGCCTGTGTTTATTTATGAATAAGAATTTTCTAGAATATACTAAAGCTTAGTTATGAGTTGTTTTAACTGCCTCGGTAGTCCAATCTGGTCCTGGGTTCGATTCCGAGTCGTGCGGGTCGAGCAGTGTTATAGCGAGCAGAGTTTTCTGAAATTCTCAGTTACAGCTCTGAGTTTGGTTGTGTGCCCAGTTAATGACAGTAGGCTTCGCCCCTACCACCGTCATTTTAATTATGTAATCTCAAATTGCAAAGAAATTTATTTTATGTATTTTATATTGTTGCTTAATTTTACAAAACTAACTGTTGCAGCTAGTTTTGTCAAGGCAGAGGCAAAGGCAAAGGCAGTTTCACTCGTGTCCCGAAATGGACAATTTAATTTATTTTTAGACCTAAGGACCTAAGAACTTAGAGATTTAAGAGACTATGGCAAGTATTGTCAAATACTGTTTCGTGTTTTAAGCATGAAAACCTAATAGAGAAATGGATAAAAAGACAGAGTAACTTTCGCATTTACATTATTAGTATGTATAATATTATGATAGGTAAGACGAAAATTCTACCTAAGAACACGAACCCAAATCTAATCTAACTTTCAGAATTTATTACTCTCCAAGGAGGTTATTTTACAACATAAAATAAAAATATTCTTACTTTAAAACTAAATATTAAATCTTGCACGGATGGTGAAGTGGAAGTGGATGGGGCAAAAGTAGGTTACTAGGCATCATGCCTTTATGAACTTACTTCTTTCACTGTTTTCCTGTTACTTTGTAATACCATCTGTTTTACAATGCTTGCTGGTATTCAGTATTTCATAAGATTTTTAGTACTTATTGTTAGATTTGTTGACATGTTGTTCCCTTTTTTCATTGATGGTTAGAGAAAACTTATTTGGGTAAGATTTGAATTGTAAAAAAATGATTGTATTGCGGCAAGTAAATTTTTTTGATTTGTTTGATAAAGCGAAAGTGGTGTGCCAGGATTTTAGCTCGTGGAAATTTATGTATGTATGTATCTTTTTTTTTTTTTTTTTTTTTCTAGAATACAATATTATGATATTGAATCCTAATATTATTACAATCTAGCCAACTTAGGCTAATTAGTAATTTTAGTTTGACTTAGCTTTATAAAATAATATTACTAAGAATGTGTCCAATGGCACTTTTCTTATAGTCTCTAATTAAGGGGAAGACACTTTGTTTTTGTGTTCTATATTGGTAGTACTAACACTTCACTACATTACACTATTTTTCAACACTATATTAACTCAAAAGGCTTAGTTCTTTTGAGCCGTCTCACTATGTCCGTATTGTCGAGGAGCTGGATTGCCTCAACGTTCACATGTTGGAGAAGTCTATGTTCGTGAGCTTCTGCATACTTTTTAATAACTTCATCGACAAACTCTACATTAAGGTCCCGGTGGAGATCATCGTTTCTTACGTACCAGGGAGCATTAACTATTCCCCTGAGAACTTTGTTTTGAAATCGTTGGATGATAAGAACGTTACTCTTTTTGGTACAGCCCCAAAGCTGTATACCATAGGTCCAGACTGGCATAAGGAGTTGTTTATATAGTAATATTTTGTTGTGTATGGCCAGAGAAGAATATCTTCCAAGGAGCCAATACATCCTTTTGTACCGAAATTCTAACTCATCTTTCTTCTTCTTGACGTGAGCTTTCCAGCGAAGCTTCGCATCAAGCGTCATGCCTAAATACTTTGCCGTATTCTCATATGGTATGATCTTGTTGTTAAGACGACGCATTGAAGATTTGGGGGTCATGGATCTTAATATTTCTCAGCCATTACAAAACATACGGATCTGATTTTTACATATGTCATTATTCATGTCTTTAGCTATAAATTTGTAGTACAGAAACACGATCGGTTAAACTTTACTGCAGAGAAAAAAAATTTGAAGACAGCTCTTCAAAAACATGGATTCGCATTTTATGAAGAAACGGAACGGATTTAAATCTTCAAATTTTCACTATAGATAAGTTTCAACAGACTCTTTGAAATGGTAATTGGATTTTTTAAAATACATTTTAGATTAGATTTTAAACGAGAAAAACCGTTTTGGCGCATACGACTTTCCACTATAAGCTAGTTTGCACTTGTTTCTGTATGGAGAATGCCTCCTGTCAGTCCGCTATGGACTGTTATCAGCGCCGGGTCTGCGTCAGATGAGCTCCCACGACCAGTATAAGCTGACCTTTCAGCGTACGGGAAGCCTATACAATGTAAATGCTTATTAGACTGGACTTTATAAATTGACAATCGGTAAAATAGAACAAAGCTAAATGGAGTCGTCTTTGGACTTATGCGAATATAAAAAAATATTATCACATTTAATATATTTTCAATGTATTTCAGGTAACCAGGTCTATAAATCAACATACAAATACGTAAAAAAAAACCAAATTAAATCTAAAAAAATAAGCGACTGGGAACTTTCATGGAAAATGCTGCCTTATCCCTTTGAGATATAAAAAAATAATGTATGGTAGAATTGTTCCTTTTTGATAGGCCTATAAAAAAGTTCCCGATACCATAAGTGTATCTTTTAAAAATAGCTTACTATACCCATTCTAATATTTTAAAAAATGGTTACATTATTTAATGTGGTCTATCTTTAAACCATTGAGGGTTTTCTTCGACTGTCTTCCGTCTCCATCATCAGGTCACCTTTAGATGTCCATTATGTTGTAAGGTCATTAGGACTACATAACTGTGCTAAGTTTCATCATAATCGGTTCTCAAGTAAAAATTTGAAAGGGTTCATTTCAAGGGTAGTAAAAACATATACAATTATGAATATACAGACGAATATAAAACCTGCTCCGGTTCTTCGTCGGTAAAAAAAATTAATGCATACCTATATGCTCTGCTGTCTGTGCAAAGCTGGGCAGGTCGTTACTCGCTAATAAATAATAATATAAACTAGAAGGTACAAGTAAGTACCTGGGCTTGCGAGCTCTGCCTGGACGAAAGTAGGTTAAGACCGGACCAAACATTAGCCCGAATTCCACGCATTTATTAAATTTACATAAATAACACGACATCTTCCCAGACATTAAAAAAAATAACATAAGTTTAAGCTCTGATAACTCTGATAAAAACTATTTCTATACACTTTTACACACTACAACTAAGCCTATTAAGTAATATAAATTTCTAATAACAATGTGTGATCCTAATAGGAACGGTAGACCATTTTGTCTTATTCTGGTTTACATAGGAAGAAAAAATACCGAATACCGACACCAATTTTCATATATTACTTAACATAATATCACGTCCGCGCCTGTATTCGTCAAGGGCTATCGCGATAAACTGAGATATACTAATGTAACTAAAAGTTTGCTGGTATGTGTAGGCCCCATGTAAGAGGTGGAGAGGTGGTGAACCATTTGCCATCAAATTATTACCTACCTACAAACCCAACCTTAGGATGTACCTAGTACATCCTAAGGTAAGATGTACCTAGTACATCCTAAGCTTGGCTTTGTGACTGATTACATAAAACGACTGAATGATCATCGTCTTAGCTTTTTCTCAATTATGTAGGGATAGCCTTCCAATGTAACCAATGCCGCAGAATACCAATATTTTACACGAACACGAAGTGACTGCAGTCAGACATATATGCTTCTAAATTTCTGGGCAGTACCAATATTCGAAGGATATTCGAAGTTGTCAGGCTTTCTTGGGCTTTTGACCACCACTAACGATTGTCATAGTTGTCTGTATTCGTTCGTTCGTTAGGGGACATTTTATACAGCACCATCAGTCCCAAAATTAGTAGAGCACTAGACAATAGAAATAATACTTAAATAGTTTTTTTTATATATTTATAAATACTTAAGAAATACCCAGACCAACACAAACCATTATTTTCATCACACATATTTGTGTCTTGTAGGAATCTAGCCCTTGACAACAGGGAAAGAGCGCTTTACGACGTGCTCACCGAGGCACGGAGGGGTCTCGGTATGTTAAAAATGGTCACCAGTATAATTATACACGCACATCATCACACAAAACGGCTCATAACTCAGTTATAAGCTCCAGAAACGACTGTATGTGTTGCCATATTTAGAATTTTATAATTTTTGTTTATGAGTCTTTTGTAGATAGCAGCAGTATGACAACCATGAAAATTGTAAACCATTTTATATTATCGACTTATAAATTTATTAGCATGCTATTTTGACATGTTACCTTTAATTAGAAATCTTAAAATATACATTTAATATTAGGTACATAATAATTTAATTATGTAGTTTTTAATTCCTAGCGGTCCGTCCCGACTTCACACGGGTAGACATGACCGGGACTAGCATACAACTACTACCGTACTACAGTAGCTCCTTAGTACCACGTTCCTACATCCATTTTTATAACGCAGACATACTTAATTGAATTTTTATCAATATTTTTTGTTCTCAAAATATATGTAAGAAGCCTATAGACCGTCGGTAAACAAGTGATGGGTGCGTGATTCTTGGGTTCCTGATGAATACCTACGCGACGCCGCGCCGCCGCCGAGCGCTTTCTTTATCGCGGCCATGTTCGAGTTAGTAATAAACCAGCCTTACATTAGACGCACTCCATTCATATTAGTTCCACAGTACTACCATACTTATGAAGCGGATGGGTAACTTCAATAGTTGAGAATAGGAAGGTGGTAGCGTCCCAGATTCTAAGGGTGACTGGAATTGAGACGCCAAGCGAGCATGTGAAGTACGTAGCCATTTTAACCAAAAATTGTTCTGTCCATCTGTTCCTGGAGCTAATTATTATTATTATATAATCGTTGACCTCTGGAAACAACCCCTTAAAATATCCATTTTCAAATTAATATTCTTGCAACAAAAATAAAGATAGTAAGCGCGACTCTATGACGTCTCTGTTCCACAGCGCAAGCCTACGATCGCAAACCACGAAGTATTTGCGGGGTGTAAGCGGATGGCGCGGTGCGGGGGTCCGATTTCAGATTCATAGTTTGTCAATGCCTCGCCTTAATAAATACCGGATGGTAGTCTTCTTTTTTGTTGGTGAAGTTTATATGAATCGATTTTGATTCATTTAACTTTATTCTCCATTCTAATGTCCAGTCATGGATATTATTAATGGCTGTTTGGATCTTTCTTGCGGCTTCTTCATGAGAATTACCAACTGCCATTATGGCGGTGTCGTCAGCAAACGTTGCAATGGTGTTATTTTCTGGTTTAGGGATGTCACTGGTATACAAAAGGTACAGGACCGGACCCAGTACGTTTCCTTGTGGCACCCCTGCTGTGATCGTCTTGATTTCCGAGTAGGCATCCTCATGCCTTATCCTAAAAACTCTATCTGTTATATATGATTCTAGTACATCTGCATATGATCTGGGTAACATTTTTCTTAGTTTTGAAGTAAGGCCTTTGTGCCACACCTTGTCAAATGCTTGTGCTACGTCTAGAAAGACAGTAGAGCAAACCTGTTTTTTTTCGAGGGTTTTCTCAATTATATTTGTAATTCTGTGAACTTGGTCTATGGTAGAGTGCTTTTCTCTAAAGCCAAACTGATGATTTGGGATAAGATCCTTGGTTTCTAGTATAGGTTTTAATCTTTTTAATAATAGTTTCTCAAATAATTTTGACATGATAGGTAATAGGGAAATTGGTCTGTATGATGTTACTTCACTAGGTGGTTTTCCTGGTTTAGCTATCATTATAACCTCAGCTACTTTCCATAAATCTGGCACATATTTTAACCTTAGTGCAGCGTTGTATGTATGTATCTAAGTATATCTTTTGGGCGATGGGCGTGTCATGTGTCAAAATCGTAACCTAATGGTCGCCGGAAAATGGCCATCGTCGCCGAGGAGCGCCCGGAGAATTCAAGTGGATCGATTTGAACGCTTTCCGGGAGGACTGGCCTCAGGCAGCACTCAACTGAAATCAATGAAATGGGGGTGACCTAGGGGGAGACTTGCTCAGTAGTGATATCATATAAACATTCATATTAACATTTACAGGTCACATGTTTTAAAAACTTAATTTTGTGAAATAAATGTTTTAGTTTTCTTAAGCTGAACGGTTCTAGCACTTCCTAATTAATGTTCTCAGAGAAGAAACGTCTAAACAAACTCGTGACATTTTTAAAGTTACTGAACTTTAAAAAATACCACACAATAAAAGCTTTGTGACTGTCATACAATGTAGGTATGATGTATTGTTTATATGTAAGGTATGAGGTAAATACTCACCATCATCATCCGCAGCCTAACTTCAGACACTACTGCCTCTGTCAGTCTCATTCATCTTCGGCCTGTCATGCTGGTACAGTCTCGCCCGTGAAAACCGTCTGCAAAAAAAAATTATGATGTAAAAACTGAAGTAGAAATGGGTTATCTAATTGTATTTTTTAAGAATTTTCGTTGCTAAGATTACTGAGTGGAGGAAATTAGTAACCGACTCGCGGGCAGGACTTGAACTTCCGTCTTCTGGTTCAATACACCAGATGCTATGATAGCTAAGCCACCGCAAGTCCTACTCGCCAAGTCGAAATTTCGACTTGGCGAGTAGGACTCGTGGTGGCTTAGCGGTCATAGCGTCTGGTGTATTGAACCAGAAGACGCAGGTCCTGTTTGAGTTTTTTCCTTTATTCAAATAACTAGAAATAGGTTTCCGAGTAGGTTTTAGCGTTGAGCGGTGATTGTTAGCGACAGGCGATCACGATAAATCTCTTAGCACTTAGTTCGCACTAAGTGTTTCTAATGAACTAGTCTGTCCGATCCGTCACTGATTGGAAGCATTCGCAGTACGGTTGTTTACATATACCCGGATTAGACCCAGTCATAAAAATAGTATTTTATTTTCTCACTGCCTCATTAGTCACGTGGTCGTGAGCACAACTGGGTTCGATTCCTAGGTCCAGCAGTGTTATTGGGATTTTCTATGAAATGCTGTAGTAGCTCGGATTTTGGATTCGTGCCCGAATAATGGTAATATGCTCCATAAGCTAAAACTTAAACACACCCTCGCACTGTTTGTGTCCATTACTTCTCTGCGTAATCTTTCGGGGAATAAAATAATTTTGGTTATAATTTATATGATAAAATACAGTATTATGAGATACTTAACTCTTGCTTGCTTGTTCTGTAAACTCTGCCCACTCTTACGAGAAAAAGGCGTGAGTGTATAATACTACTTATTTAATACACCCACATCGTAATTATCATTCTGCCACCCATAAACCAATTAACTTGGGGTCAACACACCTTAGCGACAGATGAAAATCTATGACAATTTCTACCGGAAGACTTGACGAAATAATATTTATACAAAAATAGATGCTACCTATGTATCTAAATACGTCAATGCTTTCTAGGTTGGAAAAGAAAAATGTATACCGTCTCAAGTTTTGTGTTTGGCAACAAATACAATATTGTTTTCGTAAGTGAGGGGACGGAATTAAATGTCGGAAAAGATTGACGACCGCCGCTAAAGTTCTTACACCTAGATGTTCGTCCGTGATAGATTAGAGCTTCGCTTTTTCAAACTGATGTGGTGATACTTGACCGGGTCTGTCGTGGGTGGTAAAGTATAGTATTGTTTTGTATTGAACTTTTCAATTTGAAGCGAGTGTAAGGCAGTTCTCGACGACAGTAACGGGTGAGGTCGTCAGCGCAGCGGCAAGAACCAACCATTTACCTTACAAATTACAAATTACATCTTATTTACGGTTCTCACTATTTTTATTCATTTAATTACAACGTTCGTGCCAACCAATTATTACAGTAAAATTGTAAGAGGTTTTCAATTTAATTTCAAAGTGAAAACATAAATATAAGAAGGTTACCAACACTCATAAATTCCTCTCACAGTCCTATGAATGGCAGTAGACTGTGTCTTCGAAAATCTACCTGAGGATTCAGTGATTTAAAGATAATATATTAACAATGAAATATATATTTCGACAGCAGCGACCTGGCCTTAAAATGCAGTAAATTATAGATAACACTATCGCTCGTCTGTTGTTCAAAACCCGCTCCCGTTGTCACCGCAAATGGTTCCATGTAGGTATCCGTATTCGCTCCCCCCGTTATGGTGCTCACCCCGCTCATCACTATCGTGGCAAATGCGGGCCTGAGGGGGTTTGATACCCCTATAAGCAGATTTGCACTATACTTCCGAACCACTTATGCCCTGCGATCTCTTTTGACGACATCTCAACGGGATTACCTGTATTGAATATCAATGTATCAGCCCACCATGGGTTGTGATACAACGGAATACAGAAGACTGCTTAGAACGGAATTTATTTACATCCGATACATTATTTAGATACTTCATAGGCCCAAATTCATTCAAACTCCAAAGGAAATTATTGATCACATCAGAGTTTGGATTATGTATTTATAGAGTTATAGAGTGGCATCCGTGCTTAGGTAGGGATCAACTACATGTCTCTTGAGTTGTGGCGAATGTAATCACGATCGCATAGTCCCAACTATAGGGTAAGAGTAGGCAAGTTTGGGTTTATAGTCAGTACGGGCCCGCTATACCTAGCTATAGCAACCTCTCCAGGTGTTGGACGAACAACGAGGATGTTCCTCATTATGGAAAAAGAAGGGATCAAGACCTAGAGAATACTTCAAAACCCGTTCATGCGGGGTACTCAATGACATCCAAAGCGTTTTTCATTCCAGAAGAGATTTTTAGCATCAAACGAAATTCTATTGCTACCAGACTGTTAATGGGTGTTACAATATACATTGGTAACTTCTGCCTAACCTTGCGGGGTATACAGGTGTGTTGGTATATCAAATTATATAACTTATTTTATAATTCATACATATGCTATATGCTACTCGTGGCAAGGATTTCGCGTGTTTTCGTGTGTTTTTACATTCTTGTACCTATGACAGAAATAGCTTTTAAATATACAAAGGGAATCTTAACCAGTAATGGTTCCTCTCTGTACTCGGATTCCAGATAAACGCACTGCTACTTAACTAATCACATAAAGAATTTGCTATTCCCAACCTAAATTATGAAAGCGGTAAGCACCTATTTTTACCCGACTGCCGAAGGAGGAGGGTTATGTGTTTGACGCGTATGTATGTATGTATGTATGTATGTATGTCCGTTCTTATGTCCGGTCGTAACTACTTAACGGCTCAACCGAATTAGATAAATTACACCTCATTAGATTCGTCTTGATGGCACGACTGTCACTGGGTACATGAAATTTTAAAAAAATCAATATGGCGGATCTAATATGCTTTAATGTGCGAACTGATTTCGAAAATGATCTTTAGTTGTATCAATTTATATTTTAAATCATCATTTAGGATCTATCTAGTGATTCTATGATGATTTATAAACTAAAAAGAAGGAAATAAAATCACAAGCTCTGTGATGTTGGAAAATGTATTGCAGGCGGGACAAGCTGTCCCGCAAGCTGACAAGCAAGCCCGCCTGCAATACATTTTCCAACATCACAGAGCTTGTCTTTAGATTTTTAGTTAGTAGTTTTTACGCAATCGGGTTTTTTGTTTCTTTTAATAATTGATTTTAACATGTCCTCATGCAAAGCTCATAATCAATTATGTTGAACAAGAAATATATTTCACCAGATATTTGGAATAGGTATCTCGCCAATATTTGATCTAAACTAGTACAGGTAACCATAATGTATCAACGTAGGTACTAATTAATTATATCGTAGTCCCAAGTAATGAAACACTTCTTCCAAGGATCTCTTTCCTCCTAATTGTAATTAAAATTACTGAGGCTTCAAGAAAAATGTATTTACAGGTAAAAGGTCTTTATTATTAGATTCTCTTATTTTTGACGTATTGACGTGGTTTCAATTAACGAATTTAAATACTTAAGGTAATTATCACTCTAACCTTTTGTCATCTATGTTGGGGGTTTTCATTCGAAATAGATGAGACTGAATATCAATACTTTAACAATGATATATAAACTAAGTATATATAATGTCATTGTACTTTACATAAAAACTTTTGGTTGAAAACCCGTGACATTTGCGACTATACATTAATAAACATTGAATAGATAAAGGATTAAACCACTTCAGCCTAAGCTTTCATAGCAATAAAAAATGCGCTTACCAAAGCTCATAAAATCAAGAACCCGTTTTATTGAAATCAAATAACATCTTATTGAACAAAAATTGTGTCACACACACACACAAAGGCACTTAAATTCATATATATATTTATATAATTGATACACTGACTAACACGGACAAAACATAGCTTATCTTGTTACTTCAGTCACCGATTTCTTTTTGCGTTCATTTCTAATAATTGTAACTGAATTTAATTTAATTTTAATGTAATTTTAATTTAATTTAACGTTAATTTTTTGCGACTTGCCTATGATGTCTACGGAGTCCATAATACAACAATGTTAAAATAGGAATTGTTAAACTCTGTTGGTATCTGCGATACAAGCCCCGAGCTTAGTGCAGTAACCACCGCAAAACCATTCTGTGTATTTTATTTGAAATAAATTTTGATTTGATTTGATTTGATTTGAGTTTGCGAGAGAATCACAAAAAGTCAATTCCCACGTATGTATATTTAAGGGGTGAATTTATAAACCTTTCTCGAGTCAGGTGTGCGTAAGTAAATATAAGCTCTTGGCACCCCTGAAATTATTTGTTGGCTGTCATATTTGTCAAATATCTACGATTTTTCTCTCTCTATGGTGCCAGGAACTACTTGCATGGGGCTTGCTTTATATTGTCTTTCCTAATAAAGATTACATAGGCTTCTTCTTTGATTTAAGAGATCAGCTCTTGTGGGTGGAGAAATCATCAATTTTATATATTCACTTGAGTTTTGATATATATGACTCGATTCCCAAGTTTTTCTTCTCTTGCTGAATAACTCTTTTGCCAGCTAGATCGGGAAGATCTTCCTCGTTTTATTTCAATTTTCTTTCACTGAGAAAAGACTATTCTTTCAGATGTACTGTATTGTTAAGAGTGATAGAAAATATGGAAAAGAAAGATTATTGGCCAATTTAAGGACAGCTTAAGGAACAGGATCATTGCCATAGCCGGCAAAAGATTTCTACGAGCGAGTGCAACATTGTAACCAATTCACATACATGGAAATCAGAATTCGACGCATCAATTAATTAAAACAAAATTAATTTACTAAGTTTTTCTTAAATTTCAATTCTGCTTCTTATTTAATCATAACTAATGGCCGAGGAGATATATAATATGCTGAGGTGCCAAAACTTCAAAGGAGAACCTCATCCTAGGATTAATTATTACTCAACATAATGTTGTTCGACGGGTTGACAGGGTTGAATTAAATACGATATTAGGACCTCATACTGCACTACATCTTCATTAAAGGGTTGACTTAAAATTATATGTGCCTTTGAGGTTGTGTTTGCTGGTTATAAAGTCTTCTTTGATCGTTTAAGCCTTGTTGCTTTATTTTATTTGGACGATTTATAATAATAATAAGTATTGTTAGGGGGTTCCTTTCCCTAGAGCCCTGACCATCGGTAGCTTGGACTCTGTTCCCGATACCGGTGGGCTACTATTTTTTATATTTTTAAATGTTTTTATATTCTCTGTTTTTTATAAAAATATTTAAAAATGTAAATCATATTATAGATGAGTAAAGGAAATAATAATAATATCTTTATTTGCGTTATAGCCTGTCGAGACAGTATACTGTAAAACAAAACACTACGTTGTCTAAACCACGACACCCTGTAAGCCGCGCAAATTGATAATGTGCTTGGCGGCCATCTTGGTGACGTAAAAATTACGTAACCGCTCTCAGTATGCATTAGCACCAGTAGCCGGCAAGAACGGTGGATGACGTCACTTTGAGGTATGATTATAATTATTATTATAAGGTTCCAGCCCATTAGCAACTTGTGGGACTTATACCACGGAGGGTCTCGTTATGACAAAGGTCTCTCAATGGTCACCCATCTACATACTCACCGCAGAGACTACGTCTTAACCTTCAAGATAGGTTGATTAGCTCAGGTATTACTAATGTGTGTTTGTAAATCTCCTGCTGAATAAGTGTGTCTTTATTCAGCAAGAGTTGTCTTGCATTAAAAATAAATTGAACCCGATAACGAATTAGTTTACGTTGTAACAAATTACTCGATTCATTAACTCCTTAAATGGACCTTGTAAAAGAAATGAGCTTACGTATTTTCAGACTAAAGATACAAAACATCCAAATAATTAGTTAAAACACCGAGTCTTTAGAAAAGAGTCGGGATATTTTGAATAAAGAAACGGAACAAAGCGTTTTATATTCGTGAAACATACGTGTTGATATTATTCCGAGTACCAAAGTAATAATGTTCCGACGTGTTCTCATACATTAATGTAATGTATGAACCTTTATACATACAAGTTTTAAAAATGAGAGCACATATTTAAAAATTATATAGTCAGTGCAAAATGTTAAAATGAGTACACTTTTCAGTGATTTTTTTAATAGCAGTTCGAGGTTTGGATTTGAGTCCGGTGGCTCCCTATTACATCGGTGAATTGTGGTTGTATAGCAGTACACTAATACCTAACGCTTGTATTCCCCTACGGTAGAGTAGAGATGTTTTAATGTACACCCACAATTCGCCGGTAATAAGATCTGAGATTAGGTCTCAGATCCTATTACCGGCGAATTGTGGGTGTAAGACCCCTGAGACCTAATCTCAGATGTAATAGGATCTGAGACCTAATCTCAGATCCTATTGCCACAAATCCGAATTCGAGCTGCCACTACAATCAAACCCAGATCCTCTTTGGCAGATGTTGTTCGTCACTAACTGTGACCATAGCCTCCAACGTCTGTAGTGTAGTGGTTCGAGTACCGGACTGCTGATCGCTAGGTCGTGGGTTCGATTCCCACAAAACACAAATATTTATGTGATGAACTTAAGTGTTTGTGTTTGTCTGGGTGTTTCATATATATTATAAGTATGTATTAACAAAAAAAAGTATATAAGTATTATATCCATTGTCTAGTACCCATAGTACAAGCTCTGCTTAGTTTGGGACTAAATGGTGCTGTGTAAAATGTTCCAGGATATTTATTAATTTATTTAAGGGCCCCAATTTAGACGGGATGGCGATAGAGGGCAGACGATACATGAGATCCCCCCCCCCCCCCCAAAGAAAAAATGATAGATAGAACGAACCCTCGTTTTACTAGACTCGTCAGGTATGCACGTATGCACCAAAGTAAGTTACGGCACAAAAGGATTCCTCTTTATATTAAGCGGGAAAATGTTCCCATAAAGAAAACAGTCGCTTATATAACCCTCTTGTGGAATAACGACACATAATTGCGAGATGTATAGTAACACAAAATATGTATGAACAAAAGAAAAATATATTATGGAGACAGTGAAACATTCTTCGGGCTAGCCGTTAAGCGCTCTCTTTACACTTTATGCAGATTGTGAAGCCATGCCCTTTAGTTTTATTTACATAAAGAGAAATGTCTGGCTTGCACAAGAAATCCTAGGGAGGTATTACAATCTGAAATGAAAATTTTTCCTTCATTAAAAATAACTTATAATCTTAGCATGGAAAATGCTTAAAAAAATACAAAAAGATAATTAATAGGTAAGGTGGTATCATACGACATCGAACTAGCTGTAAAGTTAGCCGTGTCGGTTGTGAAGCATTCACAATAGATGTCGCTTCGTCACCTTTTAGACGTAAATTAGAATATGAAGGAAGATTTCGACTGGCGAGCGGGGCTCGCGGTAGCTTAGTGGTAAAACGTGGTTTTTCCTTCATTAAAAATTACTTGTAATCTTAGCACGGAAAATGCTTAAAAAAATACAAAAAGATAATCTAAAATGAGTCTACGTATTCTTCCCTAGATGTACTTATGTTGATGTTTTTAAGAAAAACGTTGACTAAACTACAAAGGAGTTACCAGCTTATGTATCCGATCGCGTATTTACAAATACCAATACTAACTCGGTGCATTACCCAATGAGGCTTCTCCTAGTGAACGCCATAAAAAAAAACAAATAGACAAACGCACAAGTATTTGTTCCCTGCGGAAGGGCAGATAATTTAATGCATTTTTTTTCCATTTTGAAATTATCTAGTGGTTAGCGGATGAAAGATGGCGAAACAAGCCCTTGGTGCTAAGGAAGAGCAGTGTTGAATGAACATGAATGCTTACTAAAAGGGAAGAAGACAGGTAAAATCAGTCATACGTTTAAAGGAAGTGCCTATAATCAACACGGTACACGTGTAATATATGCGTAGTCGCGATCGTTTTGGCTCAGATGAAAATTGCTTTAAGGATATTTCCACACACACATATAATTATTTCGCTCGTGGGCACACGCCTTAGAATATGAACCTTCCTCATAATAAATGTTATAAATGTCAAAACCAAATGGAATATACTGTATGGAAATGTCAATACAACCGCTGGGTGGTTTTGACATTTCCAAAAATAAAAACGCTAGCAATCAACCTCACCTGTTAGTGCGCTTCAAAGAGTTACTGTATTTCATCATAATTATTATGGATTATTATGCATTATTATGGTTATGCGGATTGGTGAAGCAATGCCAATTTGGCATTGCTTCACCAGTTTGATTTACATTATAAGAGAAATGTCTGGCTTGCATTGTGTCTACAAAAAATCATAGGAAGGGTCATATCACCTAGAATAAGCCTATCCAGGCAGAAATCAAAACTCCGAGCTGGTACTGTGAAAATCATAGAAATAGCGAATACAATTTGTTCTAATCTGGTAATCGAACTTACGTGTAGGTCTTTTGAAAAGTGTAATAATAGGTACCTACATACACATAACCCTGTGTTGGTTCTCTAAATCCAGTAAAATCGGTGTATAAAGTTGAAACGTTGTAGGTTTTATATGTTGGCTGTTGATCTTTTGGTACAGCTGCTCGTATGTTGCAACACAGTGTACTAGTTCCAACTCCAACGGAATATTCGGAATATTAAATGAATACTGGTGGTATTTGGTAAACAAAAACCAAAAGCTGTATATGAATCTAGGAGATTTTAATATTTTGAAGTACGAATAGAACGCAAAAAGGATAACTTTTTTCTTTTTTCATTGCGATAAACTCAAACAAAAAGGTAACTTCATTTTTTTGGTTGAGTAAAATAGTTATGGATCATCAATAGATATTTCGGACTTATACCGAGCTAAATTAATAAATTTTACTAATTATAAATAAATTCTTTACAGTGGTAAATAGAATAGGCGATATGTAAAGCAATTTTCGGATAAGAGACATTTATTTCTCAAAAAAGAACATAAATACAGTTCACTTACATTGAGAAAATACAATATATAGGTTTATGTTTAACTCATGAAAATCTGTGCTTATGACAATGATTTTAGTTATCAATTTTTACATTATTCAATTTAAGTAATATAATTATATAGTTAGTGTCATAGTTAATATTTTTGTTTGACAAATAGTTCCAAACGTTTTTTAAATAGATATAGACTTTGGCTACTAGTTATATCTTCAGGTAGACTGTTGTACAGTTTAGCCCCTTCATATAATATGCTTTTTTCCATAGTTGGTTCTGGGATGTAATAATTCTAGTTTCTTACGTCGCCTCGTACTGTATATTTGTTTTTTTTACATGAAATTGTATATATATACATGTTTAGTTGTTGTTTTTTACATGAATAGTAGGTGTGAATAGTAACACAAAAGGTTACTATTTTCCTAACTAGAGTGCATGTTTTGTGTATATGTTAACGGAAATGTATGTAATCCGTCATTGTATACAATTCCTAGGAAATGTATGTAATTCCTAAAATCGCACGGAAATGTGTGAAATAAATTATATTATACTTACACATTACACATTTCCTATGAAATCTATACATTTCCTAAATAGCAATCGGAAATGTAAAACATTTAAGATATTGGTGGGTACGCGGGGACAGCGGGACGAGGGGAGGGTATTGCTTCACCTGATCCGGCGATCGCGGTTAGGTTAGGTTTTTTTTTAATTGATAGTTGACTTTAGAAGTTTTAATTAGTAAGATAATATGAACATATTATTAATATTTTACGGTATGACTGTTACCCAATTGTCTCAATAAGTGCTATAATAAAAAAATATTATTAACAACGTGTTTTATTACAGAAAGCATTTACTTTATACATTTCCTAAATAGTATCGGAATTGTACACATTTCCTAGGATTTGTATACAATTCCTTGATTTCATACATTTCCGGTAACATATATATAACTGATTAATTTTAAGAAATTTTGTAGCTTCGTATATCTTACTGGTGGAAGCTAAGAAGTCATAGTTGTATAGTATTTTAATGATTTTATTTTGTAGTATTTGAATTTCCTGGACGTTAGATTTTGCTGCAGTTCCCCATATCTCAATAAGATATTCTATATGAGGCTTAACTAGGGAATTATTTATTAAAGTTCGTACTTTCTTATGTTTTTTTATCTTTTTTATGTATTAAAATACACAAAGCGTCTTTATATTTGCTTCCATTGGGATTTACTCTCATGTGAAAGTAAACAAAAATTGTAAGGTTGTTGGATAAAATATTAAGAAAAAAATGAAGCATCCTACTAATAATATAAATGTCAAATTTTGGATGTATGGATGGATCTATAGATGGAAGTTTGTTACTCTTTCACGCAAAAACGACTGAACGGATCTGGATGAAATTTGGGAGATAGATTATAGTCTGGAATAGCACATAGGCTACTTTTTATCCCGGTAAAATGTATTGTTCCCGTGGAATAGAGAGCGAAGCCGCGGAAACGTACTAATTAATACGAGTAAATTGTATAACGTGACGGTAATCAATCTAAACCGTTTCCGCAGCGAGCCTAGCGATACTTGTTTCGGGTTTGTGTGCAAGTAAGATTTATGTTTGTCACTCTCAAATTCACGGAACTGGACATGATGTGATACTTTAAAGGGACCGGAGAAAAAAAGGGAAAAAGGAAATTAAACCTAAAGTCCATCATTCATCATTCAGACATAAAGCTACGAAAAATCATTATATAACTTAGCAGTCTTTCGCTATTTTGTTATGTTGGTCTGTGCACTTTGAAGACATACATATCACGCTTGTATTCCCAGAAGGGTGAGGCAGATGTCTACTAATGTACACCCACATTTCACCAGTATGTTTAGGTCCCATGTAGGTAATAGCGGGGCGCCTATTGCCATCAACCGGACACAAAACCAGACTCCGAGTTGCTACATGAGATTTCACAGAAAAACCCAAGAACACTTCGTTTTTCCCGGGATTCAAACATAGACCAACGTGGCAGACAGCAGGCAGTCTTATAGTTGGATAGCATGCTTCGGTGCAGTTTGATGTTTATCTATATGTAATCTACATTCATGCTAGTTAAAAGGTGTTTTAATTGGTATTGATTAAATGTAACATGTAACAACTACGTTAGGTAACTCTTTATTGCAATGGCAATGGCACCGAAGCAAACTTGTATCTTGCCTATATAAAGTTTTTTAATTATATTTCTAATAAAGTTGTTTTATTATATTTACAGTTTTAAATCCCAAGTAGTACACGGGGCCATTAAGAGCCTAGACTTCAAGACACTGACAAACTAAATAACTATTGAGGGAACTAAGACCGACTTCAAACGATTAATTTTAGATCTTCACGGTCGAAGTGAAAAATGAAAAACTGGTTCTTGAACAACAAAAACCTTCCTCTTTTCTGAAGTTTAAGTAGCCACTCGCGGACTGCACTTGGATCAAGAAATTCGCACTGGGCGGAGGGTAGCAGAAAATACCAATATTGTGACCCAAATAGAATACAAGAGAACGTGCGTGATTTACTAAGTATGTGCGTAAATCATTATTTTTCGATATTTCTCCGTCCGTGTCGAATCAAGAACAAAACTGTGCTTTGTAAAGCGAGGAGATAAGCTCCCCTTTGTTCGCTTCTATACCGCAGGCATATTTTATATTTTGTTCCGCTTTTCAATGTTTTTTGAGATATGGAAGTATTTTTTTTTGAAATAGAGTGCTGGACTTGAATATGAATGAATGAAAAAATAAAAGGTTTACCACCTACCTAGGCTTTTCTGTTCAAAAAGGAAAGTAATGACATATTATATATATATATGTCGTGGATTATGATACAAACGATAGCTAAGCAAGCACTTTCAATGGAGTACTGTAGTACTGAAATAAGGGTAAACACCGTGACGTCATTGTTAATGACGGCGCGTGGGCAGAGTTGTGTGAAGGGAAGTGATGGGATGAAGTCACTCTTGTGCGAGTAAGGAACCGGTACGCTCCCTTGACACAAAACTATCGGTTTGCCTTGGTCTAGAACATAAGTGACCTGTACCGAACTAATTAATATCCTAACCGTTGTGAAAGTGAAACACTCGGTGCTGAGATCTGTGTATAGTGTGAATTTATTGTAATACAGTGTTATATAGCGTTTAGCTAAGTCAAGATGATGACGACGTTATCGCTCAGCTATCACTGAGTCGTATACATATAATAGTATGATTTATATATGTTTTACAATATAAGTAATTTGGTACCAGGAGAACAGAAAGGCACCGAAGGTTTATAGATGTTCCGTATGTCATGAACTGCCAACGAAACATATTACTCTTGATCTACAAAGAACCCGACTTAGATTGGGATTATTAGAATTCAGCTATATTTACTAAAAGTAAACTGATAGTTAAGTTACCTATCAGTTCTTTATCGTTTATTATGATCCACTAAAAATAATCTTTCCTATTTCTGATTTTTTTTAACTGTAATCATCTATCATTTAGATACGATACATATACAAAGATCCATACACTATTTTATGTAAAAGAAAGTATTCAAAGTATTTTTTTTATATGTTCTTACTCATCGATACTCAACTTTTACGATGTTGAATAAAAGGATCAGTTGACAACCTTTAAGGCTTTGTCCTTATGTCTAAAGCTTGTAGAGCATTTTCCTTACCCGTTTTTATTACTTCCCTATAAAATAAAGCGAGTACGGGCTTTGAGCATCATTCATAGTTTAACATAGTCATGAAAAGGTAGGGAAAGTCATGGTATATCGACGGCACTTTAGGTCTAGTGGTTACCTACCACTACCGATGCGCCTAGTGTGTGTCGTGGTTTCGATTCCAACCAGAGGCATTAGCCGACATAAAAAGTGTGTTTTTAATAATGTCTTGTATGCATTGTCTAAGCGTAATAATTAACTTTTTATGAATGTGTGACGTCATATAACAACTAGATGCCGAAAAGTTTAGATTTCACAATAAGCCAAAAAGCCAAAAAATCTTAATATTGTAAAAATTGTATAGTCCACCATAAGTAAATGTCGTTTGCACATCACAAAACAATAAGGTCTATTTTTGCTTAGAAAAAAGCCAAGAAGAAGAAGCGAAGTGACAGATTGATAATGAGCCTTAATAAATTTAACTTTTTGTCAAAAGTGGTAAAACAATTTTATGGTCGACTATAAAATCAATAACTCTATTGCCGTCTGGTTGTAGGAAAAGTTGTGGGTGCTGACATCTATTTCAGCTTTGCGTTGCTCTCCTCATTACGAGAATTTTGCAAGATTTATCAGAAAAAGGGTCCTAACGGTCTTATTTTATATAAGATAAAAAAGCCACTCCGCAAGTTGGTAAAGTGTAGAACGTTTTAAATGGCAGCATTCGCCGGTAATGTGTTAGGTACTTTGTACTAATGCACTATCACTAGCACTTGGCTTCATGAGGTGGAATACGGTTAAAACACCTCGATTTTCTGTGATTTTCCTACAGAGTTGTTTTCTAGATACTTCCGAGCAGAGCAGTCATGCTTAAGACTACTAGGCAAATGAGGCTGTACATTATAATATAATAAAGGTAATGGACACGCTATATATTCTGCCTTCACTTTATATAATCATTTGGCCAAACATAAGCGAGTATCATAATAATTCACTGGTCGATTTTCGATGTTGCCGACTGAAAAGTTTATGTTCGGTTATAAAGCAAGCGCGAGTCGTTGGGGCGTTCGAAACGAATATTTATTGCACCCGTTATCGAGTAACAAAATTAATTCAATATTTCAAATGACAGCAGTATCATGAACATTTGTGGTGACAATTCGATTTGATGCGATTTTTTTATGAATGTGTGGAGTTAGTTATTCGAAGAGTTATTTTGTATTCCGCTTTCATACAAAAAATAATTATAATATTTATTTTGATAATATACGGCCTCGTTTATATTGTGTGTTCAATAATATTATGTATACATGTTACTGTAATGATTTAGGTACATAATTAACTAGAGAAGCGAGGAAAAACAGAGACCAAGATCTTGAATACTTGATGAAATTTTTAATATATAAACATGTTCCTAGTTTGTCAGTTACACTAAAAACATTAAAAAAAACGTTTATTTAAAGATTTGTTAGGTAACATAATTTAAACGTGTATCTTTTTGTATTTTTTTAAGCATTTTCCATGCTAAGATTACAAGTTATTTTTAGCTTAGCGGTTAAAGCGTCTGGTGTACCAAACCAGAAGACGAAGGTTCGAATCCTGCTCGCCAGCCGATTTTTTCCTTCATTAAAAATAACTTAAACATGTATTGTAAAAAAAGTGTGAATCATTTACGGTGTTCTACAAGTTCGCATGAAAATGCTCGATATAAGTATTCTACATTAGCATAGGCTTCGTAGAAACGTAGCAAAATTATTCTGCTACGCTTGCTACGAGTTAGCTACGAAGTACGTAAGCCCTTAATGTGCTTAGAAGTACGTGAAAATTTAATAGGGAGAATAAAATAAGGATAAATAAATGATAAACTATATATGTAATATTTTTTAAAGTACTAAGATGGCGTCGGCATTGTCTTCGTTAGAAACCAGTTCCAGAGGATCCTACATACATGCATAGCTTCACAGACTTGACACTTGACTTTGACACTTGACGTTTTGACAGATAAGATGCAGCGAAGCACGTCGTTTACAGTAATATTAGGTATATATACGAGATTGTGAGTGTTACAATGCAGGGAAATGTCTGAAAGGCCTTTTAAAGATACCAAGAGCCATGCCAGCTTTGAACCAGTCCCAGCCGATGCCAATTACCTATTCTTCTTCTTCGTGTCGATGGTACGATTTTATTTTTTAAATTAGATATGGTGTGCCCAAAATTTCGCCACTTCCACAGCATCAATTACCTATTAACATACCATCACGCTCAAAAATTACATTTTTTGATTATTAATTAAACACATTCCCTATTATTACGACACTGAGAAAGTAACTGAAATACTTGTTTGCCTGTGACCTCATGACTTAGTACTAAATCAGCTGGGCTATGATGCTTGGCTCCCGTCCAAGTGATTTGAGTGATCTGACCCAGATTTTATGACCGTCCTATAAGGTTTCTGCGATGCCATAATATATGTACTTATGGGTTTTTTTATCATTAGATAACTTTTCTATTAATTTATACTATGTAAGGTATGCACCTCTGACTTAAATAATAATTGCGTATTTTCTTAACGATGTGAAAAATATATATTATGTTGTTAATATGAACTATGTTATTTCTAATGTTCTCATACACACAATTTTTTTACTTCGAGTTCTAAAACTTAGTTGAAATTTTGCTTAAAAGCAAAGTAAAATTGTTATAGTATTCCCCGTAGAAATACTGGCAGTATATCGAAGTTTCTTAGACGTTTTATGCAGCAACAACTTATTATGAACATATTTGAATACGCTGAGTTGCAAAGGATTTAACTTAGTTAAGGTAGCTTTTCCGGTTCTAATATAAAATATCTATTATAATATTTACCGTAGAAGGGGCTCGTATCTAAGTTATAGCAATGCTGATTAACTGATCTGCAAAGTTAAGCTACGCTTGCCAAGGTCAGTTTGTGGATGGGTGACCTTCGTCTCGGAGAGCACGTAAATCAGTCGGTCCCGGTTGTCATACGAACACCTATGGCAATCGTTAGTGGTAGTCAGAAGCCTAAAAAACCTGACAACCAGTCTATTCTTCTAATATCGGTATTGCCTAGAAATTGGGTTGCGGTGGTCTGATGGCAGTCGTTTGGTGTAAAATACTAATATTCAGCCGTATCTGGTTAGACTAGAAACCGATGCCAACATGGTTGGGAAAAAGGCAACGAGAAAGATTTACCGTAGAAGGTAAAATATTTGCAAAAATAAAGGTGAGCCATAAGCCTATTTTACAGGTAAGGCGGCACTCTGTTATACAATGTGACGCTAATATAATTAGCTAATTTATCTCACTATTTTAGCTACTGGAAACGGGTTCTTCTCAGAATAAGAGGGTTTAGGCTTTTGTCTAAAGTAGATTGGCACCCCGTAGAGAAAATCTCTCAAGTTTCCTCATAACGATCTTTGGCTTCACCGTCTAAGCGGGTTATACTTTAATCTAATCAGCTAAAACAAAGACTCCTCTGTTGAAGAAATCCTACCCGATGGACTGTTACAAGTACCGGTTAAGTGTAAATATGTCACCTGCATCCAACGACTCCCAGCGACCTTTACCAGGTCTACGACGTTTCCATGGTTACTCAATGTCACAGAAACTTTGAGAGCTGCGAGCAACTTGTGCACCCCCTTATCAGATACTGTTCGTAGTTGTTGGAATTTAAAAAACAAAATCCCCAGTCAAAATAAATTATCCATTGTGTCGGCATTGTTCCCTGGTGTGCAATATATTTGCGAAATACTACTGTGTCACGCCGTTCAATTAACGGAACACTGAGAAAATGCTTCAATAGTTTTATTTGTCAGCACAAAGAGATATAATGTACGCAGGCTTTGTTGCAATTCGATGTAGGTACCTATATATTTAATATAAATAAATAAATATCCTGGGACATTTTACACAGCACCATCTGGACTAGACAAACTAAGCAGAGCTTGTACTATGGGTACTAGACAATGGATATAATATTTATATACTTTTTTTTGTAAATACATACTTATAATATATAAGAAACACCCAGACAAACACAAACACATAAATGTTTGTGGCCTGTGGGAATCGAACCCACGATATTTTCAGTCAAACGTAACTGTAGATATTTGTGTGAGTCTTTCTCTTTTTCTGACAATGCTTTATTATCGCTTTGACGCATCCTGCATACCATCACGTCTATATGTCTCGAAGGGCTAGGCAGAGGTGTACTAATGTACCTACACCTACCATTCGCCGGTATGTTTGGGTCCTATGTAATTGGGGGCGAGCCTATTGCTATCAACCGAGCACCAATCCAGACCCCAAGCTACCTACTACCGGGAATTTCACAGGACAAGATTGCTCGACCCGGGAATTGAACCCGGCACCTCTAGCGTAGCAGCCGCGCTTGGGAACACTAGACCAACGAGTTATAACGAAGCGTGTATTCTGTATTAACGCTTCATTATAACGCTTCTTTCATTGAACTAAGTGGTATTAAATGCAAAAAAATGCTATTATGCAGTAATACAAGTAGCCACTAAAATGGTACAAAAATGTATGGCCATAAACAAAAAATTAACACATGAAAAATTGGTTCATCATCGCCAACAATTATTACTCCTGAATCTTTAATTGTAGGTCATAGTTTGTAGGCTGTAGCCGTGGTTTCGATCACCAAACTAAAAACAGTTCAGTGTTCGTAAGCAAGATGGTTCGATTTCCAGGTCGAAGATATTTGGTAGCTTTTCTGAGTTTGGATGAGGCTCATCTCGCATTAGACCTAAAATATACCAAGTATATCACGGAACACCTCTGCCAAACCCTTCGAAGAACATAGGGGTGATGATAGACAAAATAATAGTTATTTGTTATACAAGAGTGCAAAGTTGCTTTTTAACCGCGTGCTCAATTTTGATGACCGAGCAAGCGAAGGATTCTAAAATTGAATCACGAGCGGAGCGAGTGATTCAAAAATTAGAATCCTGAGCGTCAGCGAGGGAATTAAAAGAGCACAAGGTGAAAAATCTTTGCACTCGAGTGCAACACGTAACTTTTCATTCCACCTCAGCGAGGAAATGACTAAAAACATAAAAACATTTACAACCACAAGATACTTTTATTTCAGTTTAGGTATTAAATACTATATGATAGGTAAGTTTTGCAGAATACCTATTCTTTAAATTATAACAAATAATACTAGGTATAATTAAGAGAAATTGAAAGTAACGTTGCTACAATTACTTGAGTGTAATATTTTTGTTAGGTATTGTAATGTTGGTGTTAGTGACTTAAAAAAGTACACCAAGAAAGTTACGGTAGGCTTATTAAAAAAATATCGATACATCGATATAATTTTTTTTATGTATCGATATTTTTGAGTGATATTTAATAATTCGATATATCGATCCATCGATATAAAATTCAAAGTATCGGAAAGGTATAAAAATCTATATTTTTTACAGACCAATAAACATTTATAAGTTTTAAGATTATAAAATCCGAAAAAGGAATACTTTTTTTATACTAACATCTTTTTAACAAATTATATTTAATGTATTTTTTGTTTTTGGTCGACTTGATTTGTTGTTTTATAATTTGGTTTTTAAGATATATCGCCCATATATCGATATTTTTAAATAAAAATATCAGTATCGATACTGATATTTTCAAAAAATATCGATTCGACATATATCGATACTTTGTTGCGTTTAGACTCGGAACCTAGGGAAGGTTCCAAGTCTAAGTTTTTAACAAATTAAAAAAAAGTTGTATGATAAATTCGGCGCCAGGGGGGTAAAAGCACGATGTTCTAAATTCAATTTACTTTGTCTCTCTAGAGGATAAAAACGACTTTTGCACTCAGATATCGAAGAGTAAAAATACACTTTCCGAGATGGTGGGATGAAAAGTATATTTAACATGAGGTTTTGATCAGATTCATGAAAGTTTCAAATGAAGAGGATGAAGCGAAGCGAGCTTGTATTGGATATGCGATGAAATACCAATTCAAACAAACTAATGGACTCTTTATCAGACAAATTAATATTAATTCGCTACGGGCAGCCTTTCAAAAAACGATATTTATTTTTAATTGATGGTGATACCGCGAAATGCGTAGGTCGACTAAAAGTAATTATGAACAATTTTAATTTAAAGTCTTGGATGATTAAAGCCTGTTTCAGACAGAAGCGGCTTGCGGTGGTGGTCAGTACAACTGACAGATTAGTAATTATAACAACTAACCGCCACCAAAGGCTGTGTCTGTCTGGGAGAGGCTTTAAAGTGCCTTTTAAAATGTCTTATTTGGTTCCAGTAAAATAGAGTATGTTGCAAAACCTAACTTCCGATAGCACCGGTACATATATCGCTAACTAACTATCTATATATAATTATGCTTTCCGCTTTCCGCCAGTGGCTTCATCCGCGTGTTCTTTCTTATAAATTATAGCTGCGATAAAGATGACAATGTAGCTTTCTAATGGTGAAAGAATTTTTCAAAGTGGTCTAGTATTAGTAGAATTTTCGGACACTATTCAATGCAAAAAAAAACAAAACAAACAATCAAATCTTTCGTTTTTATAATACTGAAGATAATGTGTGATGTGTTCTTATAAGTCAAAATACAAACTGATTACATAGTCTAAACTTTCCTTCATAGTAAATCATCACCCAGACTTGAAAACGGCTATAAAGAATGAATCTTCAACAGTATCTATTTACTACCAATACAAAATCGCTTATCAACCTTTTGATGAACTTTCGATGACATCATAAAAAAGTAATGCAAGCCTACATTTCTTTTATTGACGCCGAAAAGTGAGAGGACGATAAATAAGACGTAAATTTGTTCATCAGTCATGCGCAAAAAGTACTGCAGACATACGAAGCGCCAAGTTTATGGCTTTCAGTAGTGTTTGTTCAATCAATGTCATACAAGCTTGCTCTATTTAATTTCACTAGCTGTTGCTCGCGGTTTCACTTACATCTCATAAGACTAACTGTTCTGCTTGCAAAATTGTATCGAAATCTGTTGAGCAGTTTTGGTGTGAAAGGTAACAGACAGTGTATATATCAATACAACACACATATCTATACACATTATATGTTATTTTTTTTTCTGTCTGACTGTTTGTTCCAACTTATAACACCAAGTGTCTTTAAAATATCTATACATACCATCAGAACAGACAGAAATAAATATCATTTATTATTTACAAAGCTTAATATTGCTCCATAGTACCACAGTAAAAGCTCTGCTTAGTTTGGGACTAGATAATGCTGTAAACTATATATTATATCCCAAGATATTATTTACTTATAGCTATTTCCTATGCCTATTTCTGTGTTTTAATTTAAGTTTATTTAGATATTACGGGTTGGGTTCAGTCGGAACTCATAAGATCTGTTACTATACTTATAGGATCTAGGTTGTGTGGTCCACGACGAGAAATAGCGAAATCTTAAAAAAATATTTACCTAGATCTTCGTAACAACATCTATGTTCTGATATTCCCAATATTCCCAACTCAATGTTATATACAATTCCATTCCATGAAGTCACATGTTACAACGTAATATATTCTTGTTCACATGTTTGACGGAAATTACAAAATCCACACACCCGTATCGCAGGTGTGTTTTTTATAACACTAGCAAAATATATGCATGTACGCAGATTCTAAGCCTGCTATAATCCCCAAGGAGGTTGGAGAGTTGTAAGTTAAAACTCGTCCAAAGAATTATCTTAGTAAGTAAGGGCCGCACTCAGAAACGTCACTTAACCTAATGAATCATTAGCTAATGACACCCAGTATATCTTAGTACACTGACAACAAACTCTAATATAGAAAAATAGGTCAAGATATAGTAGCCACTGTTTGTTAACGATTCATTAAGGTTAAGTGACGTCTCTGAGTTGGGGTGTGAGTATAATTATTCGAATGCAGAATGGTGAATGGTGACTAGGAATTGTTAGTTTTTTGCTTAAAAGTTTTTAGTTTGTTGCTGTTACAATATCATTATGGAGATTTTCGATAATGAGTCACAATTGAAATAAAAAAAAACAAAATAATCTTCCATACAAATTTAATTGGTGAGATTTTTTTGGTTATACTTAATTATTATTTCCTATGTTATAGTATATTATGCTGTGGTATAATTTAAAGTCGTATCGACGTCTCTACCCTATTTAACGAACTCTTTGTTTTCTCACACCAGAAATGACCCAGAAGATGTTCTGAAGAGAAAGAGGCTATTCAATGCTACAGGCTTTGCTGTATCTTATAATTCTTCTGTGCGTGTGTTTGTCCCACTACTTCTAAACAGCTGCACCGATTTGTCTTATATGATATATTGATATGATACCTACTAGCGACCGCAAGGGTATATTATATATTTGCAATATTTAATATAATAGCCATATAAGTTTTCTTTTCAAGATGTTTTCAAAAAAATATTGTTTGAATGAATTCCTATTTTCTGGAGTACTTGTATTGTAAAGTCATAGCAATCGCATGTTCAAAACTTTTTTATATAACTCGACATTGATATAAATATATTGCTTCGCTTATAGTAACGCTTATGAAAAATGTTTTACGAATTCTGAATATTTATTTTTATAGCAGATAAATATTTTGTTTCTTCAAATAACGTGCGAAGTACGTGTAAACGTGGTCTACGTGTTTTTTAAAGTATGATCTAGACATGTGCTACGTGCCTAATTATTTATAAAAATATATATCTCATCTTGTATTAAGACTTTTGTTTACTTTAAAACCTTGTTAAGTAATCAGGCTACAGAATAATTCAAAATTAATATTTTTTATTGAATTTAAGATCATATAAATATGTACTTTTGAAAGGACAAACTAGTTGTACGGTTCCAAAAATGTTGATCTCCTTTGCCGATTCTTCTCCATACGAAGTCTCTATTATGTGTGGAATCGGCAAGGATATTTGGAACCGTTTACGTAGTGTTTGGCAATACAAAACTACCGGTAATAATGGTCTAAAATAATAAACTACTTAGACTTGATAATTTGCTCATAAATTGCTCACACTTGATATCTACATAAATAAAAAGCTAAGCACAAAACTTGAGAATGGCTGGAACAATTCGACTAATTCCATTTTCAAATATTCTAGATACGACGAGTAAATTTGCGGGCAAAAGCTAGTTAGAACAGTAAATTTATAATTTAAAATAATGTTCCTATCAGTACCAGAGCTCTTTGCGATCGATTTGGCCTTCAAATCCCGGTCAGAGGGATTATGATCGCGCGTTGAATTTCAATCACCAATTTTCTGAAATTCAGTTTACGACGTGTCAGAACGGAAAATCAAAAATATTGTGTTAAGTCTCTACTAATGTTGTGTCTCAGATTATAATAAAATATGTGTATCTGTCACCGTAAGATTGAACACCGTTAGATTATGATCTATCTCACGAGATTGTAAACTGTCGATAAATTGTAAACAATATACAATGATCATCTTAGTTTCGGTTAGGTTAGAACTGTGACCACTGTGAATTTTTCTTTTCTTTATTGTATTCTACTGGAACCGTGCTACTATGTATCTATATAAATATTTGAAATACTTGTAAAAGCTTATTTGAAACCATTCTATTATTTTACATAATTGTATCTATTGATTTTTGGTTCTTCTTCTGGCGTCACACACATTAATTTTGCCGGCTCTTCTACAAAAGTCTCACTTTTTAGAACCGTGCAACTAGTTTGACTATTCAAAAATGCCTATTATATTATGGTCTAATTGAAATAAAATATTTTGAATTCGAATTTAAATAAAATTCACCTTTTGATGTAGAATCGTAGATAGGTTTGACGGTGTACGAATGACATGGTTGCATGTTGTGTCTCATATTCCTGATAATAATCTTTCCGTCACAGCAGGAAGCTTAGTCGTGGTCGGGACCACACGGCAATGGGGGTAAAATGACACCCCTTAATTAAATTTACCAAAGTTATTCGGAACGTAAATTGTTGTTAAAAGTATCTATATAGTGGCTTATAATGTGTATGTGTTAATATAACAGAGTAGTATGTAGGTAACTTGAGTAAATTATAATAAGTAGTAGGTAAGTATAGTATCATTAATTTGTAATCTATAGATCAAGTTTTTGGATATATTATATACAATTGACATCCCATACGATGTCAATTGTATAAAAATAACATTAACTTGGGTACATAATGCATGCAAGAAGGTCTGCACATCATCAACCCACTTACTGTCCCACTTCTGGGCACGAGTCTTCTAGCGCGGGTTGGCAGACTTCAGATGCCGTTGAGAAAATCTCTCAGGTATACAGGTTTTTTTTTTATTGCCTACAGTGGCAGACGAGCAGGTGGCCCACCTGATGGTAAGTGGTAACCACCGCCCATGGACATCAGCAACGCCAGGGGCAAAGCTGAGCCGCCGCCTACTGTGTATGGTAGAGAGCTCTTTTTAGGCCTCGTTTGAAGAAGAACATGTCATATCATACGGGAAACACCGCAGCAGGTAGTTCATTCCAGAGCTTGATAGTACGGGGTAGGAATGATCTTTGGAAGCGGACTGTGCTGGATGATATCGGTTCCAGGTAATATGGGTGGACTCTACTGCGGTGTCGAGTGGTGCGGTGGTAAAACGGTGAAGATGGCACCAGGTCAAACAGTTCTTCGGAGCACTCTCCGTGAAATAGATGGTAGAGCACACAGAGAGAACCAAAGTTTCTCAAGAGGTTTTCCTTCACCATTAGAGCGCGAGATAATTAAATATTAATACGAACGTAAGTAAACTGATACCTAAACAATGTTGTAAACTTTATTATAGGCATTCGCGTTAAAATAGAACGATAAAATATGAAACAGAAATAATTATACAAGAAAATTAATTAAACATCGCCTGTTATTTCTGTATTCCTCAAATATAACTTTACGTTACTGTACGTATAAGAATGTATGTACATTGTACGTAAATCAATCGGTTTTCAGTATTTTGCCATTAAATAACTTCTTAAATGTTACCATTACCTACAGGAAACGATGGGACGAAATGTAAATCCCCCTGTGCCGCCATTATATACGACGATCGACGATCATAAAGCCATAATTTTTATACTCGTGGGTACGAAAAAGCTTATAACAATAAAGTATGAAATAAAGCTTTGGATAACGGTTTATCTCCTATCATCTTATTCTAGGTCGCTCATTATTCATTCAGTATAATATAGAAGCTAGACCTCTTCGCTCCCCGAAAGGGTAAGAATTAATGCACGAACAGTTCCGTAATACGTTAGTATTCAAAGTGGAATCGCAATAAATTCTCTGTCAAAATGCTTCCTTGGTAACCGCCCATGGTACACCCTTGAAGAGAACTGTGATCGAGTTTCTGCGATAATTCGTAGTAGCGAGAAATGTAATGTTTAGAGTAAATGGGCCTATTACACAATGTCCAAGTAGGCACTGTTTGCTGTTACGGTGAAAAAAATAATTTAAAACTTTAAAAACTTTTCTTTAATTAATCTTTTATTTGGAGCCAAGTTATACGCGTCGTGAAGCTGCTATAGAGCATCGCAACGCTTTGTTTGTAATGGTGTAGGTATCTTAAAGGTTTTCATAGATTATGTCGATGTTGCGTGTGTCACACACATACTTTAAGGAGGTAAAAAGAACAAACACATTATTATTTATAGAATATTAGTTCTTCCCCAGCGGCTTCGGCCGCATGGTCTGGGTATTAAACTTTTAACCCCTTACAGCCCTTTTTTTGCATTAAAAAGTAACTTTTCCTTTCTCAGGCTCTAGACTATCTGTGTACCAACTTTCATTTAAATCGGTTCAGTAGTTTTGGTGTGAAAGCGCGACAGACAGACAGACGGACAGAGTTACTTTCGCATTTATAATATTAGTAAGGATAGTAAAGATAATGAAGTTGTTCCAGCAACTCGTAATAGTCAGTGTAAAACAACAATACGTACCCACTATTTATCGTACCATTGTGAACAAAGTTGTAAGATTTCCAGCCAGTTATGGTCGATTTATCTCTGGATCTGTTGAGGATTAAAACAAAGAGTGCGGTGCGGGGGATGACTTAATCTTGTGAAATACGGTCCGCGAGGGGGCTTATCTTAAGTGAAAATGCGTACCAAAATATTAGCAACTGAGGTCCTCGGGTTTTTTGTTTCAGCGGTTTAAATAGAAGCAATAAAATACGTTTTGGGGTGCGTCGTTAATTTTTATTGCATTGGGCTCGATTGTTTTTCCGTTTTCACGGGTACGCACGTGGTAGTAAGTGTGAATCTACTACCGTTTTTATTGGTAACATATTTTCTTCCTATCAATATGAAACTTATATTAGATTGAAGCTTAAAATAGAGGATTCTGTTTTGTTGGATAGAGTTTATTCCGAAGTGCTTCCTAATTTCGATTAGTATCTTCACTTTGTAGACAAACTACATCAAAGAAGGGAAGAAGGTTTGGTTCTATTTTCTTTTTCCTTTTTCTGAAATATACAATATTTATTAAAAAAAATACTTGGTTTGTAACAGTAACAATATATCTCAAGAAAGTACAATTTAAATAGAGACTTTTAAACCATTTTATATCAAGTGTGCAAAATTACAAGTAAGATAAGATAGCAGGACCCCCGCTAAGCGAGGCAGGCGAGCTCGTATATTCACGCGAACTCATTTCCCACACGAGGAACTGATTAAGAAAATGCCCTCTAAAAATGTCTAAGTAGGGGCAATATCTTCCAACCTTCACTTACACCTGTTACTTAAATATTCAGTAATTGAATTTTCTTACAGTTCACTGTAAATACAGTTCTAGGAAATTGTACAGGTGTTGAAATTTTATATCGAAAGCGTTGGACGTTGATGAATCGATTTCATTCGATGAATCTCCTTCATTTATTAAGCTTGAAATTAACTGGCTTGACGAGTGACTCCGAAATGTGGTTCGGAACTTAATGGTGATAGAAATGATTTACATTTTTGGCTAGAATTACATCTGGATTGTTGATTAGATGTCATTAAGGGTCTTTTGGAACGTGTAATTCATAAAGCTAAAGCAGATTATTTGTTTTAATAGCAATGACAGAGAGAGAGGTCTTAGTCTCGATAACTAGGTCAAACAAAGTTTGAGAAAAACAAAAGAAACAAAAACAAAATTAAGAAAAATTCTTAGAAATAGCCAATGTTTAACATTGGCTATTTCTAAGAATTTTTCAATAACATCCCGGAGTTTACATTTTGGTCCGGTTAATGCAATAGGTTCTAACGTGGGACTTAAAAAATACCGGCGAACTGTGTGTGAAACCAGTAGATACACTTCTACCTAACCTCTTAGAGATATGGCGTAATAGCATATATCACTAGAAATTTCTCTGTGAAGGACGATTTTACCATAACAGTCCTAATATCCGATATATGTACCTACATTGTAAAACAAGTCAATTACATCACTAGCGTCTACGCAATAAGGCTTCTAATGGCATCGCATCGGGTAGATTAGTAGACAGGACACGTACGTTATCTAATAACAAACACTGGGAACAGATAGTCTGGTTGTAGGCTTGGCCTGTACATAAATCGTGTTACAAATAGCTCGGTAGCCGTACCCCTGGCTTAATGCTCTGTCGAATCAGTTCGCTGGTTCTCGGTACTTGCCTGACAAATGATTGTGGACAACAGAACTGTCTTGTATGCGTTCTACGGTTAGTTGATTGTGGTGTCTTGCTGACTAGGTGACTGTGTTCGTCTTGTTTATGGTACTGCGAATGCATATTTGTAAGAGGTTGTTTAGGAACTAAGGGGAATGGGTTGGTAAATAGAGAGACAGGGCCCGAAGACAAGATGTAATTTGGTTTCGAATCGAGTAATCGACAAACGAATAGAAACAAAATGTATGAAAATTACATAAGCTTTCGACAAATCGGGCTGTCACTAATGTCATTTCCATACATTTTCTTTCTATTCGTATGTTAAATTGCAACTTGTCTAGCCCCCAAATAGATAGATCTTATCGCTAACAGCGATCGCAGAATCTATAGAATTTTATGGAAGAATGTAAACATATCGGCGTTGTCAAACTAAAATCTGCTATGTGTCGTAGATAGGTATGCTCATAGAAGGCATTTAGAAGTTTTTATACGGTAGAAAGTAAAGGTCAAAAAGTAGGAATCTCAAAAAGTGCACTTATCCGTTTTTGGTTTGACAACGACGATACTTATTGTATTGGCTGCAAGACAGCGCTAGATTTTAACGGCTCCTGAGCGTAAGGACCTGGGTATAACACCCAGGTCGAGTAGTATTTAGTAAAGTAGCAACTCAGAGTTTGGATTTATTGCTCAGCCCCGTCTATATGTAGCCGGTGAATAGAATAGAATAATAGTTTATTGCTTTCAATATTCCAGTCACATTGTTACAAAATAACTATAGGTAATAATAATACTGAAAGCAAAGGGTTCAAGCGTCAGCTTATGCTTAGGTCCCCCTAGAGGATTGCCCAGCGCTGGTTTTCAGCTTAAATCCTTGACTCCCGTTTACAATAACGATAAGCAGGCAGGTATTTACTTTGTTAATTTATTAATCTATCTGTAGGCCAGTGTGTGGTCACACGTTACACTTATTATTTAAATTAAATTAAATAGTAAAAAAAACATGAACTGTGTATATTAGTAACTATGCCTCTATCTCACCTGACTGTTTATCGTAATTGCATTATATAAAGTGGTCTATAAACACTGATGTCCGTATCTTTAATCCCCATCGTATATTATTGTTGATTGCCCGGGCGCCGCTTCCGTCGCCTGCAATTTCATTAAGGCTTCAATAAACCTGCCTGTGTACAAAATTATAGGGTGATCCAATATATATTGTTCACTCACTATTGAAAGACAGTGTGTCGACACTGCTTGCAGTTTGCATGATGATGAAATTTTAATGATATTTTTTTATAGGTACATTATCAGTCTGTAACTGTTCACTACCTACTGGGAAAATAGAGGCATTTTCCGAGTCCGTGACTACCCTTTGAAATGCCCGTATTATTGAACTGAAAATTCATCATGGTTACCTTAATACCTTCATCCAATCAGACTTTTTTTTATTTTTTATTTATTAGGCTCATCAACAATTGTTTACACTCAGACAAAATAATAATATTATCACAATTAAATAAGTTAAGTGTAACAATCTATTTCAGATAAGTACTGCATGCACAACATTAAATCAACATCAGCCTAAAAATTAAAATTACAATTACGAAAATAATTAAAATTACAACTAACACAAATTATTATTCACTAAGATAGTTATACAGAGACAAAAGAATAGAGGTTAATTACAGACTTTTCTTATAAGTTACCATGTTCACAAAGTACACAATAGTTGAAAAATTACTAAAACAATGTTGATACAATTCATAGCGTTGTTAATAAAACAGTAAAAAAGGAGACAATTATGGCCAAGACACTCCAGAAGTTCCGCCACTTTTAATTAACTTTAATTACGAATTTAATTATAAGCTGGCTTCAGAATAGTTTAGCTACCATATGTTGGTGCTTTCACGGAAGTTATACACCATGTATTTCCGTTTCGCTTTGAGCAAAGACCGAATTTTAGCAACAAAGAGGTATTCAGAAATCGCGTTCATTCAATTTTAAACTCTAAATCTGAATGTTTAAGGGTAGATATGAAACAATGGATTTGTGTAGATATTGCATTATGACTTGAAACTGGCCACAGTGGCCGTGCAATATTGCATTGATAAATCATGACTCGATGGTTCTAGCACTTAGATCGTCTAGAATTATTCAAGAAGACAGTAAGTCCTAAAACTTTTTCAACATCTAATCAAGAAGAAAGTATGTAAATCGAAAGCTTAGCTAAGCCTTCATCTGTCATAATTATATTTTAAAGGATATTAATACATTATTACTGTGTTACCTAAGGATTACTCTGAGATATAAAAAAAAATCAGAACTGTGATGATTATACTTATTTGAAATAAGAAATAATAAAAGTGGTCCTATAACAAAAGCGTGGATGTTAAGATTTATATAAATAGATGCAAAAACCTCACCCTACGCCTTTGGGTCCGCGGAAAATCCTACTAATATGATAAATGTGAAAGTTCACACCCTAATATTGAGCGGACTTTAAGACTTTACAGTATTATTGTATATACATCAGAATAACTTATGGGTTTCATTTATAACGATATTTTGGGTAATTCCCACGGGATTTGAAAAAAAATGAACGAGCGTAATACCACGGGGAACACAGCTAGTATTTATTCGCACGCCCCGTGAAGAAACAGTCCTACCCTGATACGTCGCACTGTACAGGGTTTTCGTGCAATGAAAAGACCGATGTGTGTGTAGCCGTGCGTATCAATAAAAATCTTACAAAAGTTAGGACTCGGTTTAAAGTTTTGTTATAAAAAAAAATATGAATGACAGCTTTCCTTTACGTTTTGAGTATAAATCTTGTCAATCTGTTAGTGCATTGGCGATTTTTTAAATATTCACGTGTACATTGATGCATGGCTCGGTTTAGGCATGTTAAAATATCTTGTTTTTATTTTTATGCGAAATAAACAAGGCCATATGTAGGATATGTAAATCTACCTATAAAATAATATATACTAATAAAAATTACATGGAATTGCATGCTGAGTCTAAACTACTTTTCAATCGACAAATTAGCAATAATAAAATTATAAGACTGAAAATCATTTTAAGACACGTTAGGTGACTCAACTAATGTTTCTTTGTATAAACTTCAAAAAAGGAAAAGGATTTTTAAAACTGATAGAATAAACTGATTTTGAATATGTCTAATTTAAAGTATATAATTATTTGGGCCCAAAGTTGATTTGTAACTGACGCGCGATACAAAACGCGTGAAGTCGGTTTTCATTTCTCATAAAGTTTATTTAGGAAATGTCTACTTTTTGTTGTTTGTAACATAGGACAAAGAAACAGTACATCACGCCTCTTGATGTACGCTCGTAGTTTGGACAGCACCGAGATACAAACTTACTCGAGAACCCGTGTCATGATTCGATTGAACTTCGGTCCCTCGATCAAAGTGACGACACGAATAAATCTTGAGGCGGTAGGAAGTGTAATTATCATACATTCACTATGATCTACGATGCAAATAAGGGTGACGTGACCTCGGCTTAGCTCCAAAGTGGCAGTACTATGCATAATTGATCTGAAGATAACGATTGTTGGTCCGCCTTAATTATTATCATACCTAATTGTTCAGGAATAGGAGGGGCTCGAGGCCAAGTTGTAACTACGCTGATCAACCGATCTGCAAGGTTAAGACACACTTGCCGCGGTCAGTCTGTGGATAGGTGACCATTCTTAACATATCGAAACCCCTCCGTGCCTCGGAGAGCACATAAAGCCGTCGGTCCCGGTTGTCATACGAACGCCTATGACAATCGTTAGTGGTAGTCAGAAGTCTAAACAAACAGTCTTTCCTTCGAATATCGGTATTGCCTAGAAACTGGGTTGCGGAGGTCTGATGGCAGTCGCTCCGTGTAAAATACTGATATTCAGCCGCATCCTGGTTAGACTGGAAGCCGACTTCAACATGGTTGGGAAAAGGCTAGGAGGAAGGAGAAGAATTGTTCATGAATAGAGTTAAAACAGTATTTGATAAACTTAATCATAAAGCAGCATTTTGGAGTATAGTGTCAATAATGTTCGTCGCATGTCCGATGATCGGTGGGCCAAAGTTACTACTAAGTGGAACCCTGAGATCGATCAGCGGCGACGCGGCAGACCAAAAAAGAGATGGCGTGACGACCTCGATACATTTAGCGCAGACTGGACCCAGTTAGCCCAAGACCGAGACAGATGGAGAAATGAGGGGGAGGCTTTGCCCAGCAGTGAGACACACCGGGCCTATCGTAATCGTGCCAATCATAGTTGAATTTAATGTAACGTGTTCATTTTCGCAGTGAAGACACAGTCTGAGTAAAAATTAGTAAATCCCATGTAATAGCAGGTCCCATATTATGTTTTAGTGGGCAAGCTTATTGCTACTGACCGTGCACAAGGCGTAACTCCGAGTTGCTACTGAGAATTCCGCAGATATTTTTTTTACAATTTAGCTCGACTTGGGAATCGAATCATTTAAAGACTTTACGCTGAACAGCCTGTTTTGGAACCACTAGACAGAAGAAGCAGTAAACATTTTCTAGATTAAAATTATTCTACCAACTATTGTAAGATGTATTTTGTAAAAAAAAAAACTTCGGTATCTGGCTTTACCATAACGGTGTCACTCAAAAATTTCTAAACACACAAAACTATAAAATGTTAAAATAATGTCATTATAAGTACTGCTTCATAATTAGGTCTATTGATGATAACCGTGACTGCTGGGGGGCTAGACAAGTTGCATTTTGACGTTCGAATCGATAAACAAAATATATGTAAATGACATTAGTGACAACCCGATTTGTCAAAAGCTTGTGTCATTTTGTTTGTCGATTCGAATGTCAAAATGCTCTTCTCTAATTCTCGGTATGATTTCCAAATTAGGCGATTATACAATTATCATAAGTATCAAATGGTCAAATAATAGAACTGTATCTTACTTAAGATAAAACGAAATTAAGAAGAAATACTATCAGTTAATTTATACCCTCTACTGTTGTTTTACACGTGTATCACGAACAATGTTACTTAATATAGCTGGAATGTCTCTGAAACAGATTAATGGTTTTCTTTAGACTGGTACTGCAAATATTGTAGGTACTGCCTCGGTAGATTCTAATAGAAGTTTTCTTAGCAAAGCCTTTGTTGTTCCAACTTATTAATAATTTTTTTATTAGTTACTAGCTTTCCGCCAGCGGCCTCGCCCGCGTGGTCTTGATAACTTTTTCCCTAGTTCATTTTTTTATAGTATTTCTTTTAACCTTCCGTGGACCTTAAGGAACATACCAAAAAATAAATTAGCCGAATTCGTCTAGCCATTCTTGAGTTACGCTTACCAACATTCATTTTTATTTATATAGATTTGTGGCTATAGTGTCACTGCGACCGTTGTCCGTCTATTGTGATTGCCATTTGATTTGATTTATTTAGCTCACTAACACTTTTATTGTTTACACTGAATAGTCCAATAATTTAAATAAGATAATAAAACGAAAGCAACATTCTAAATTAAAACAACATTTGGGGCATGTTTCAACACCTCCTGGAAAGTTCCCGTTAAATTAATTGGCAGATAGTTTCATACAAATATTGTTCCATTTTTGAATTTACCCGGCGGTTAGTGGCTATCCAGAGGTGGTGAAACGATACAAATTTTCTGACGCCAGTCAGTAATTTCTTTTTTTTTCCTATTAGGTATCTTAACAAATTTCGATGCAAACTACGAAAATCCCGTTTATACTAAGAATATAGCTAATATTTCATTCCCTTAGGAGTGAATTTTCATAAAATTCTTAGCGGATGTTAGCAAAGTTTGTACGCTTTATCGTTTCTGAGATTTCGTGGTTAGTCAGTGAGGATATTGATCCTCTAACTGTACCTAAGTATAAAATATACCTATTAAAGTACCTACCTATTTGAGGACGTCTGTGGTGTAACATCAATGAAGAGACTTAAGTGTTTGTTTGTCTGGGTGCCCGCGGTGGGTGTATTATAGGTAATATATATTTACAGAAAAAAATATTGTATCCATCCATATGATTGTATGTAGTCTAGTACCCATAGTACAAGCCCTGCATAGATGTTGCTCTGTTAAATGTCCTTGGAAATGTATTATTATTATTTATTATTAAAGTTATATATATAGTAATAAGAGCATTTTACAGTAAAGATTTCAAACTGGATAACATTGCCCATCGTACATGAAACATACCTAACGAATTTGAAATAGTTTAGGCTTAAGTTCTCAACAACATAATTGGTAATTAGTTTGTAAAGTTAAATCTAGACAAAGCTGTAGAACTTAGACGGTCTAGTATTAAAGCTAAATCTAGATAATCATTGCATTTGAAGAGCGTTGACCAGCAGGTACATGCCTTTTCTATTTTCACGTGGATCTGTAGCTTTATTTCTACTTAAACGTAAATACCAGACAGTTTTGATGAGATTTGAGTTGGTTTTAGTAGAAATATGTTGATTATTGCAATTAAATTTTAATTGTGTAGCAAAGTCAGTGGAGAAATGAATACTTACTTTATGCGGAGTCACTACAAAGGCAGTCTTAATGCCACGAGGCATTTCCCATCAGAAAATGTAAGAGTGAAGCAAAAACTATAAGAATACAACAGCTACACTAGTAATATTTGAAAATATAAATAAAACATATCGTTTAAATAGAATAGGTAACTCAATTTTGTATAAATATTTTTTTGAGGTATGTTTTTATATTTTCATATAAATTTTAATATGATAAAAAGGAAAGATTTCATTGTTTGTTTGTTTGTATTAAATAGGCTCCGAAACTACTGGACCGACTTGAAAAATTCTATCACCTTTAGAAAGCTACATCTATACCGAGTAATATATATAGGCTTTAGTTTAAAAGAAATGCCCAGATTAAGTAGGCGGAGCCGCTGGTGGAAAGCTAGTTATTTATTTTATAATATATTCAGTACGCTATCATCAAAATTAACAATCTTTATTATTAAATGGTAGCGTAACTCTGTCTATTACACGCCTAAACCACTGAACAGATTTCGATAAAATTTGGCAGAGGCAGATTGCATCGCAACCTCTCGTCATGGATTGTACCTGATCCCATGTCCATGTCGCAAAGGGCAAGTGATGGCAAGTGCGGTTTCTAGTCAATATAAGTCTGACACACCCAGTCGCCTCCCCAGGTGGCGGGGATCCATGAGGATATTCCGCACCCAAAAAAGGAAAAATGCTACCATTTTGTCTCAAGAAATGCTTTGGGATGCGAGTGAAACCGCTGTCAACAGCTAGTCTGCAGTAAATAATAATAAAAAGTAACAAAAAAAAATGTTTTTTTTTAACCTTTAGAAAAAAAAATGTTTTTTTTTGTGGGTATTAAATAGGTACTAACATATTCCGATTCTGATACACAAAGTGAAGCTCAAGCTACAGTTTTCAGCTGTTTTGACTATCTGAAAATGTTTTGTCTGTAAATTGTAAAATTTGTTTTTTCAAACCACTTTCGATGATAAAAAGCCAAGTATTTTCTATAATTAACAAGCAAACCTTGACCGTTGCTATCGCAAAATTGTCGAGATATTTTCTTCTCTAAGAGGCTTAAAATTCAGACCTTTTAAGCTTTGCGTGATGCCGGGAAGCTTTCGCCTCGGCAAGACCGATTAGTTTATTTCTTTTAGGCAATAAATTATACTCAATGCATATTCTTAGCGTTTTCAGTGTCGTTAGTCAACAGGTGTGGGTTGTTATTTTTGTTATTTTACGTTTGAGAGAATAAGACTTTTTCCATTGAATATCTTATCATAAAATGTGCGAATATATGCGTAGGTTGTTGTTGAGTTACCTGTGAGTTGAGTAATCATCATCCTTCCTTATTATCTTTCTAGTTTTTTTATGATCGGTTTGCCAACTAGCCAAATGCAGCTTAATATCATTATTTTACACGAAGCGTCTGCCATTAGACCTCCACTATCTAACCGATATCTAAGGAAATAACTTGTCACGCATTTCGGGCTTCTGAATACCACTAACGATTGGAACAGATTTTTAAATCAGAATATAGGAATTATGGACGACGAAACCTTTTATGTATTCGCTAATGACCTCAGTACTTATAAAGAAAACGCTCAGTTTTATATAGAAAAAGGAAATGGAAGAAGATGTTAGATAAATAGCTGGAATTATAACGGTCGACCGCACAAAAGGGTAGATAAAAACACTACAATATTCATTATCCTTCGCAATTTATCATGGGCCTTATATTGATCACAAATAAGCAACTAATTTAGAATGATTAATCGTTTAGGAATCGATTAACATTTATCATTGTAGTACAAACAATACGACAAGATTGTATGAAAAGGAGATTTTGGTACGGTAAAAAAGACTTGTAATATGGAATCTTAATAGATGTTATAAGGTCAATATGTCGACATACTCGATTTTTTAAAACAAGTTTATTTTTTAAAATTCCAGATAAAAAATACTGTCAAATATCAAAGCGATAAGGCCAAGGTCAACTTTAGAGATCTAATTTGAATATTGTATGTTATGAATATTTAGTAGTATGTAATATACTTAGTAAATATTTTTTTAAATTATTTCTAGATGTTGATTAGATAATACTAAGTGGACCTTGTAAGTGCTAATGCTGACCATAGGATTAACTTGTGAATTGATTGCTTAAAACAGTGTTCTAAAGGGATTAGTATCTTTCAACTGTCGAACTTTCGACCGTCGTTCCTTGGTACAAATTTCACATAATTTTTTTCTTTAGGGCAAAGTATCACTACTCTTGGATCGATCCCCACATCTTGTGGCATTCCTGTTGCTAGCTCAATTCTGTAACTCTTGAATATCGTCACCAATCCGGGTATCATTTGCATTTTCGCAAATCTTTGACCTGTAAATTACATTATTTATTGGTATAAAACATTAGATACAAGAAGTCGGTAGAAAAGAGCCTAAGAGAAGGCTATTAAAGATAATCTTAGGGAAATTATTATTAATGATTGTTGAAATGTTAGTTTGGTCATTTTCAGTACTAGTATTTTTAAATAAGTATTATGTTGTAAGAAGCTTATGATGGTAAAAATAAAATAAACATCACTCACCAATGCAAATTCTATAACCTTCCCCAAAAGGCATGTACGTGAAAGGTTTGATATTTTGTTTCTCTTCAGGCAAGAACCGTTCTGGTCGAAACTTATTTGGTTCTGGGAAGTGGATGGGGTTGCGTTGAATGTGATACACTGGGATATGAATCCGGATACCCTTTTCAACGGATAAACCTGTTGGGAACGTGTAGTCTTCCATCACCTCACGAGTTAGGTTTGTTATAACTGGATAAAAGCGCAATGTTTCATCAATACAAGCTTCGAGGTAAGGCAGTTCTGAGACACAGTCATAGTTTAGCACGTTGTTGTATTTATCCAAGTATTCATCAACTTCTCTTATAACTTTTTCTTGTACCTCTTTATGTTTTGCTATTTCAAAAAGAGTCATAGTAAGTGTAGTTGCTGATGTTTCATATCCTGCTCCAAAAAACGATATACACTGACTAGTTAATAAATTGTCATCTACCTTTACGGAAATTTCCTTGATTTCACCATTCTTTAGACTTACAATACTGTCACCTGTTAATGTTTCATTCTTGCTTATACTTAACATTAAATCAACCAGATCGTTTCTTGCACTTGGATTATAATTTCTTTGTTTGAACACACTAGTTAAAAGTTCAATATAAAAATCTTTGATAGAGGAAGGGTATAGTTGAAACCCTAATTTATAAAATATATATGGCCAAATAGCCCTAACAACATTTTTTATGCCACAGTAGGTTGACCTCATAAATATTTTTTCGGCAATTACTTTATACGGATTGTTTTCAAATTCCTTATGCATAACATTTGTTTCGACACCAAATACACAGGAACCAACACAATCCATAGTAAAACGAGCCATTAAAGAGTTTACGTCCATTACATTTGAAGTATTGGTTTCATCTTCCAGTAATTTCTCGAAGACGCGAGAATATTTCTCAATTAGAGGAAACATGTTCCTCATCTTACGCGTTGTATATAGTGGCGTCATATTTTGATGGAGGATCTTCCAACTGTCTCCGTGGTTATAAAAGACATTGTTTGTCATAGGTTCGCTTCCTGTGTATTTAGATATTTCTCTGCCATTGAAATAGTAAAAGTCTTTCACTAGAATAAGCTTGATGAATTCAGGGTCTTGCACTATGAGGGCGGGTTCAGTACCATAAAATGCTCCAATATACGGTTCATCGGGGAACTTATCACAAATCTTGCCAACAACGTCTCCTACGAAGGTTTTCAGTTGTATATATTCTCCATAATTACCAAAAACGGGTACAGGTTTCAAAAACGGCACTCTTTTCTTTTCCCAATAATCAAACCTTCTTTTTAAGAACTGATATAAAAACACGATAATAAAAAATAATCCGTATAATATCAACATATTTATAGAACAAACTGAGTCTGACTGTCTAGTCTAGTGTAAGACGCGGACTCTAATGTGACCTCGTATTGTGGCACTAGATTTTAAATGCAAATGAATTTAAGTAATGTATTATTGTCAGACTAAAGTAAGCATTATTTATTTAAATAGATAGAATATAATTGCCAGATTGTAAATTATACGTTGTTTTTTGTTAGTCACTTTAAGTTAGTAACTACCTAATGACTTTGGGTTTGACTTTTGCTTTATTAATGAGAACTATCAATGTTGCAAAAGATGTGTATGCATTTCCTGTATTATATAGCGACTATTACATTAATTGTTAAAATGATTGCCAAACAAAATGAGGATAGTAACTACAAATTTTTTTTATTTTACTGTTTGTGTAAAGTAACGTTTTTATTTTTCAAATATTTACTAGTAAAATATTGAAAATATTTAGATATGAAATATAGTTTGTATAAATTGCTCTACTGTGGAACTCACTGCCGGAATCCTTATTCCCAGAGACCTATAATTTGGGTGTCTTCAAGACGAGAGTGAATCGGTTTCTTCTAGGCAAGCGCGCTTCATCGTAGGCCACATTGTTGCTTAACATCAGGCGAGTTGTGGTCAAGCGCAAGGCTATCTAAGATTAAAAAAAAATATATATAAAAAAAACCTGGTTATCAAAAGCGAATCCAGGTAGTCATTGTACCTATAATTATCTAAGTACCTATTTTTGTTTATTAAACTAGTACGTACGGGTAGCTCGTGGCCGTCCTTCACGCATCGCTTAATTTTAACAAAGTAATAAATGTATTATGTATATGTAATTATATACCTTCTTATTATCTTTTTCTGATGTTGTAAACAAGCGCCTGGGAATACTGCAGGGAAGAAATGAATGTTCTAAAAGTAAACAAATTCCAACGTTGGTAGATTCGTAGTAATAGTGGTAGGATCTAAAGAACGGCATAGCACTTCTACCTTCGAGCTAGAACCACCATATTTCGACTCCTATTGGCTTCCAAGGAGGTTTTGGAAGCCGGTGATGAGAGTGTTTATGTAAGCATTGTTAGTTCCGGCTTTTTATTTATTATCTGAATTCGTCACTGGCTAGTTGTGAAGTAAAGACCCTCACATTTATAACCAGTAGGTACAAGTACTGTGTCCCACACACTGTGATCCATAATCTAAAGGAACATTCATTCTTTTCTAATTGAAAAAATTATATCGCATAAATATATATAAAAAATAATTATCAACTACAATAATTTGAATAACTAGATAATTTCATTAAATTGAAAGCTTAAATGAAACCATGAATAAAATTAAGAATTTCATTAAAGTTGATAATGAAATTCCGTATTCGTATCGAATATCGAGAGAGGAATATCGTTATCATATCGAAGATCGTCTTAAAAATGTCAAAAAGGTAATTTTGGTTATTAGATATTGGGATGATTAAAATTATTTAAATGTCTTGGGTTCTTTAAATACATAATGCTTAGAATACTTTAAGGAATACAAATTTAGAATTTGCAGCAATTTATAATGTCAAAGGTATAGGCAGAGTTAAACTAAGTTAAAATTTGAAAAATAAAATCGTACCATCGACACGAAGAAGAAGAAGAGTTAAACTAATGCACACCTAAAATTCGCCGATATTTTTAGGTCCCATGTAAAAATGTCCGAGTTTATTGCTATTAACCAGGCACAAATCCGAAATCCGAGCTTCTGTTAACGATTTTATAAAAACACATTAACACTGTTTGACCTCGGAATTGAATCCAGGAGTTTCAGCGTAGTAGTCGCGGCTACGGCCACTGGACAATGAGGATAACAATTTGAAACCATCTTACCGCACCTAAAGGTCTTAGGTATACCCCATATCAACATTCAGTGAATAAAATAAAGGAAATACTCGTACATACGTACCTGCTTCCTAACTTTCTATTGATTTAAAGCCCCAAGTGGACTTTCGACGGTCGGCTTTTGATTGACATTGGTTTAACTTTCCGCACATTTATCATCTTTTTTACCTTTCCCTGTAGGCAAATTGAAGTTTTGAAGTTTTGGGTTTCCGAAACTTCCTCAAATATCAACTAAGTTTGACGAGTGATCAATATTAGTCTACAGTTTTGGAGGTTTGGAGGCTAACGGCAACTTCTCCCTATCACAAATTATATTACAAGAAATTATTCATTTTATTATAGCTATTAATATAAACTGTCTCATTACCAAGTGGTTATAAGAACGAGAGAGGTTAATTCGGGAATAGACCCAAGAATCTCGAGCAGTGTTGTAGGGTTTTTCTATTTTCCCCGTAGCAGCTGGAAGTTTTGATTGGTGTCCGGTTGAAGGCAATGGGCTCAGCCCCTATTACATGGGACCTAAACATACCCGAGTACTGAGGGTACACGGCAGTATACCTCAGCCTAAATTTTGTTATTATTTATTATTTATTATTTATTATGATGTTTTGGCTAGTGAGAACTTGCATTCTGTTTTCATAACCAGCACTGCCAATGACTCCAGTTGTTATAAACTTTATTGCTAATGGATTTGCGAAGTAATTGCTTACATTCCATCATCACCCTGTACACACATCCTAATGAGCACATACACTAAAGATGCATTCAACCTTCAACCCTATTATCCACGGTTTGATACCTCGCATTTAGTTTCAAAGGTCCACACGGGTTAGCTCTCTCTAAACTTTGACGCTTTTCAATTGCGTGCAACTAAGTCCGCCATTAAAATGGCGTTGCCTACGAAGTGGCTGCTGTGAAACTTTATATTGCTATTTGCGAAGGCGCTCAGTAGACTGTACCATACATTTTCACCAAGTTGTATTGTATCCGTTATCAGTTTAACAGAAAAAGTTCATGACCCCTCCATGCGGGGTATGCGCGCATTTGTGTGTGTGTGCCTTTGCATGTGTGAGTTTATAGGTACGGGTAGTACGTGGTTTTTGAGTGCAATTCTCAGTTCGCTTCAAAGTTTAGATTTGTTTAGGTTAGCAGTTAAAGGCTTTTCACTAATTCGGAAATCTAAAGACATATCGAGGGACTGTGTCTGTACATAACCATAAGTACATATTTGACCTCCAAAAAAAAATTCCTAATAAATGCCGTAAAGAGTTAATCAATAACTTTTGCACGTGTCGGTTTCTACAGTTATAGTAAAGCACGGTGTACTAAGCGGAGTACTTTATATTAAAACCAACAATTTGTGTGCAAGAAGGGGTTGCTATGAAAAACACTTTAATTTACAAAGTGTCGAAGTACTCACTCGGCAATCACGAGGTCACAGTACTGAAAGTTAAAACAGAATTATACTTGCTAACGATTTCGTACTGAAGCTCCGTATTTTTCTTTCAAATAAGGATTACTTTGGATTTACGGGCAATAGATTATCCTGCGCGTCGACAAACAGAATTAGTTTTTATAGATTATACGTTCTCTTAATTTGATGTATTTTTTACGGATTCAGTTAAAAGTAGCGTTGATTAATATATTTTAGATGAAATTTTAAGCTTTTGTATTTGCAATTACATTAAAAGATCTGTGTACACAAATAACAAAACAGAGTCATCAACCTCTGTTCCTAAAGAAAAGTATACATAAGAATTTATATAGTTTATCTTTATTTCATGCAACTTCTTTATGGACTGATTCAATAAGTTTTGAGTATAAATACATCAGTCATCATTATCCTCCTGCCCTTATCTCAATTCACTTGGGGTCGGCGTAGTATGTCTCTTTCTTCCATACATCTCTATTAGCCGTCAATCTTGTCATTCAACTCCTTTGTGGTTATATTCTTTCTCACACAGTCCATCCATCTTCTCTTTGGTCTTCTCCTTCCCTTAAATCCATCCACATTCATGCTCAAAACCTTTTTGGTAACATGCTCTTCACTTCTACGCATCACAATGTCCATACCATCAGTACTCAAACATAATTCCCTATTATGTTTATGTATATTGTTTACAAAACATCTAAATACAACCGTAAAAATACAGATTCATATTCAATATATCATACAGAATAGTAAATCAAAGCAGGATAAATCACCAAACGTTCCCTATTATGGCAGATGATAACCGCATAAGACTGGGTTACCGCCTCAAAGGTAAACAAATACGCCAATATATCATACGTAAGCCGCGGCGATAGAATAAATATCAATATGTACGATATTTAGCTTATAAACACACATGAAATATATTCCCTAAGCCCCAATAGAATACTCCTATTTATTGAAACACAAAGTAAAAGCGACAGGAAGAAAAATAAATGCGTGCGGTTGGACGAAAGTTAATCAAATTCTGAGAAAGGAAGATGCTTAGCCCCGGCGCACACTAAAAGATTATTTCTTACGGAAAAGCTCTAACGGTAGCGAAATGTATGGACGCTGATAAGTACGACAAAATTATGACAATTGGCGGGGTCTGGTACAAAATGTATGGTGCAGATTGCCTCCTGTGAACGCAAGAAACTTTCAGATAGTGTGCATCCGGGTTTATACGGACATTCGACTCCCAAGGGATATTATTACATTATTAGTTATTATTTATTAAACAGACATAAGAAACTGTTGTATTATTTCTGTGAACGATTTTGTTGACTTGTTTTATATAAATGGAAGTTATAAAGCTTAGACGTTTAATCTAACTTTGTACCCAAGTCTGTTGCACGAACTATTCGGGAGTCGCTCAACTGCTGAGTCACATGACAAAGCAAGATTGGTCCTCACGTGTTCCGTACCTATCGTTACATTTCAGGAATTGCAAGCGATATTGGTGAAATATATGAGTTTCGAACTATGCTAAAAGTGTACATATATGATAGTAAAATATGTACTTATTTAATATATTATATTTAAACTAGCTTTCCGCCAGCGGCTTAGCTTGCGTATTCTGGGTATTTCTTATTACTTTCATCCCCTATTTCCACCCCTTACAGCCCTTTCTTAGGCTCTAGACTAAGTATGTACCAAATTTCATTTAAATCAGTTCAGTAGTTTTGCCGTGAAAGCGCGACAGACAGGCAGACAGACAGAGTTACTTTTGCATTTATAAAGGACCATGTAACCACTTTGGCCTTACCAGTTTCAAGTCGGTATGAGAATGAAAAACACTGAAATAAAGGTTGTCTTTTTATGTTATGCCATTGAAATTACAGAGACGTAACTGTTAAAATTAAATTTATTTATTTATCTATACTATTATAAAATTGTAAAAAAGTCGTTTCTGTACATTGAAGATATTTAAAAAAAAACAATTGGGTTAGAGTATATAAACGATCGCGAACCCAAAAATGTGATTTTTAGAATTCTTGTCTGTTTGTCTGTTTGTTAGGGGTTGGCGCTAAACCTACTGAATAGATTTGAATTTTGTGTTAACTGTTGTAAAGCATAATTTCCAACTTAAAAACTGATGTGAAGCTTTTTTCAATTATTTGTATAGAATCTCAGATACAGCTTGACCTCTCTGTTGTATGCAAGCCCATAGAAAGAAGAGATCATCATTGTTGGTTTTTGATTTTTGATTTTCTATTTAAAAGTCCATCGTTCAACTAAAAAAATGAGGTATATCTCATTCCACTCGGTTGCGTAGATGCTGAGATAGAGCTTGACCTCTCTGTAGTATGTATTCCTATGGATATAAGGGATCATTATTGTTGGTTCTTTAATTAAGTTGTCATATGCGCAGAAATCGTGATTGTTGATTAGTGATAAACGTTTAAAGTGGTATAGACTTAAATTAAACAATAGTTGTAAAGTTTGGTTAGAATTACGAGTTATTACGACTAACTGAAGCTTCCGTTTTCTTTTGGACATATTTTCACAAACAGCATTACCTCAGTACCTCATAGAGTACCTCAGTACCAAGACTAATTGTCGACCGGAATCGAACCCACAATATTCATTGAGCTTAGTGCCGTTATAACTTAGTCACGAGGCCCTTTTTACAAACCTCTAAAACACTACTTCAAAATACAAGTTTTTTATCAATGGGATCAATTTCTAATCCTAATTTTGTTTCTACATCCACGTAAGCGAAGCCGCGGGCAAAAGCTAATTAAATAATAAAAATGTAAACAATTGTTAAATAAAGGACCCCATTAACATTCAGTTACGTATAAAAAAGATTGCCGATTTTGTGTAGGTAAGTACTCCCACCAGACTTTCGATTTAGTGTCTACCTGTTTATTTTGAGATGTGTACGGTACCCATATCTCACTTCAATTTAGATCAAGTCGTAAATTACAAAGTTAGTATCTTAGGCAAAAACGCTTTTCAGATTCCATTCAGATTTTTTCAGTCGATTGTTACACAAACTAGGCCGTTTTCCTGAAATACTTTCGCGTGATCGTATTAAACTCACAAAAGATCCCTTTCCTAGCATTAGGAGGAGGTAAAGATAATTAGTTATACTTCAGAACAGGATTCTGGAAAAATCACACCCCAATGCGCATGATAATCGTATTACGATAAAATGGAAAACTTTTCTGTACTTTCGGTGGCTCTTTTTTGTTTCGTCTATATTTAAGGTGCGATTAAGGAGTTTTATTCAAAGTGGAACGGAACGGAGGATTGACGAAACGGGCTGCTACATCTTTCTTTTTCTAACAATGAGGTGACGGATAGGTACATAAATATTTTCTCGTCCGGGGTAGCGGATTAGTTCAGCGAGTTGCTGGTTTAATTTATAGCTTAGACGGGCGTTGTTAATAACATTGTTACAGAAGATTTGACGTCTGAACAGTCACTGGTGAAATAGAACGCTAACAATTTGTTCACTGTCGGCGTTTTACTGCCTTTCTCGTTAATAAATTTAAGCACTAACAAACATATGTTTGGTAAACAGCACGTTTATTGGTTGGAGTTCGTCAGTTGGATACTAAACATTGTTGATGGCTAATTTCTAGTGTATTTTAGATTCGATAGCCAGATCCTCTCAATTACTTTCCGCTGAGGTGGGCACTAGTTTCGCAGAATGTGTATTATATTACCTACACCCACGCTAGCTCCATGCGAATTAGCAGACTTCACACACTGCTATCGATATAATCTCGTAACCGTGCAGATTTTCTCACGATATATTTTTGCCGTTTAGGTTAGTGATTAATTAATTAAGCACATTGATTATACTCGAGACTCACGGTTACGTTATGACGTTATATATTAATAGTTTGATTAATTATAATCGATTTCAGCTTTCTCATTCGCCTTTGTCTGTTTATTAAAACCGATGCCAACTATGAAACCATATCTAAAATGAATTATTCTTCTAATTACAAAAGATTTCACTGTTTCAGAGTATTCCCAAAGTAATTGCTAAGATAAAATTAATTACCCTAGGTTATTGAATATATTTACAATGGCGCTATTATATTGTAAACGAAGCAATTGGCGAGGTATTGAAATACCTTTTCTATTCTTGATTTTCTGAGAAAAGCGTTTAAAATAATTACTTCCCGCTTGCTTCCATTACTTAAAAGAAGTATTCCCTACAGAAAAACAAGTAGAACCTTTTAATTAATATCAAAATATAAACAAGTTAGTAGTAATAAGTACTTGTTATAAAAAAGTATTGGTAAAGTTTACAACAAACTCAATTTAATTTAATTGGAATTAGGACCTAGAAGCCAATTTAAGAGCAACTTTTGTAATCGTGAAACAAAATTAAATGGCAAAAGACAGACTCGATCATAAAATCACTGATACAGAATATTGGGCATCGCTTTTCCACTTCTGCGAGATATAAAAGAGAAAACCTCTGTTCCAGACCGAGAAGGCTGCTTGTCAGTTAACAAACTTTCATAGTTGTCCATACAGACGGTCCGAGTAAACCGTAGGTTAATAAAGATATATCAAGTGGCCAAAGGTTAAAACTGATAAATGAATTTCTCAAGAAAAACATAGCTATGATAGGTATATAGATACCTATCATAGCTATGTATAGCGTTTCTATTTATTTGTAGCTATCTACAAATAAATAGAAACGCTATACATAGCTATAATAATGGTATAATTTATACATACGTATAAATATAAACGCTAAACAATAGTAAAGGGGTCGGTTTTAGAACCGTTTATTCAAGTAGAATACGGGGAGGGCTCTAAAATTTACTGTACCATATACATAATCAATATGAGTCCTCAAACTGCTGCCAGGCCAGGTGTAAAGATCCTCCTATTTTGTCAGAGGGATGTCACTAGACGTTCAGCTCTAACAAAGACCATCGGGCCATTGTATGGGCAACGGCCAACCGGTGTAACTTGTTAAATTGAATGGGTACGCTGTATCGTGAAACATAATTGGCTAGGTTCAACCATATTATAGTCAACATATTTTGCCCTTTATTCTTCTAATACGTGATATTATTGTCTTCAAGGACCAGTAATTACAAATCTATAAGATTACTTCAGTTTGTGATCAAGACAATATTATGAAAGAAAACGTGTTATGTATTATTTTAAATCTGATTATGAACAGTCCAGACCTCGTTTCTTTACTTCTTGAAGTCGTAGTTTATTATTTGCTCTCATTGGCGCCCCATGTATAGAATATTCACTTATTTTGTTCCGGCTAACCGCTGGTGAGAAACTGCTAAAATATAATAGTCACAATGAAGTTCAGTTAGAGCCATAGCATAAAATAAAACAGACCATCAAATATAACTTCCACAAGAGTTATGGTGTCGTTAAAATGATTAATGTAGCCCCGGAACCCCGACTTGATTGGCACAAACTGAATTAAACTTAGCCCGAGAAGTAAACTTGTAGTAACTGTTGGGATTAAATAGAGCTGAACAAGTTGCTTACTGTTACAATCTAATTGTGAAAATCACCTGTTGTTTATTAAAAAAAACTTGCACAAATGGCACAGTGGCTTAGTAAATTGGTGCTGCGAACCGCCGAATCATTCCTTAAAGGAACTAATGTTGGCCGTCAGGTAGTGGTTTCGAATTTGCGTGTACGACACTGTGTTTGTAAACTCACCCATGGTAACTACAGAACAAAATCCTAGAATCCCAAAACAAAATAGACATTGTATAAATAAAACAACAATTTGATCATTTATTTTATTGCTGCACTAAGTACCTATTCACATTCACAAGAAATAAATAAAAGAAATATAAATCCACGAAAAAATTTACTCGCGTTTCGCATTTACCGCCCAAGCATGCATATAACAATGTGGAAACAATTTCGGGCTGTTTCTGCTCGGTTTTTGAACGATTTTATGCTTGGGGAATTAAAAGTGAACCTATATATAGCGTGCTGTTATCAAATACGCATTAACATTGGTGCGTGATTTTGCAAATTGTAAGCATCGATTATTGTGGTATCCCCACGGCAAAAAGTTGTATCATTAAGGGCAGGGCACGGTGATATTCACTCGTAAAAAGTCGGCTTATTTCTTATAACTTATTACACAAACCATGAAAATTAAATAAGCTCGTCTCAATCAACACGATCCTTAGAAACTTTGACCAACGTCTTAGCGTAAAGACGGCACGCGGCAAACATATTATGGCTGCTTGATCTCCCCGCCAAAGTTTAAATAGTGTGTAATTAACTACGTAGTTAAGCTTGTTGTAGTTGTAAACACGCGTATAATTTGATTCGCGCGGTTAACTTGAAGTTCTTAGCTTTCTGCTTACGAAGGCGTTAGATCATTATCCCTTTAATGGCTGGTAGCAAGCAAAACTTTAAAATTATGGACATAGTTATTTTAATGAAGGAAAAAACAGCGGGCAGGATTTGAACCTGCATCTTCTGGGTTAATACACCGCACCGCAGACGCTATGACCGCTAAAAATAGCTGGTAGTCTTAGCATTTACCATGAAAAATGCTTAAAAATACAAAAAGATAGTTATGGCGTTGCTGATGTCCATGGACGGTGGTTACCACTTACCATCAATAATAAATAAGGCAATATAAAAAAAGGACCGGTTAAAATTAGTATTTTTGCAATAGGTGGACAACCAAATGCTACATGGTTTAGATGCCTCCGATAAATCTAAAGTACGAATTAGGTTCATATATTTGAATTGACATTGGCATTACTTAAATTAAAATATTTGTGAAGTTTTGGATTTTTTGCAGCCTGCATGCTGTAAAGGCTGTCCTACACTTCGGGAAATAATTATATCAATAGACTGCGATAAAATCCGTATAATACACCGCATTCATTTCATAAACATCTCGTTCATATTAGATTTTATCACTGACTGCTAAAGATGAGACTCAGATGATGACCTAAAATCTAAATCAATTACATATTACTTTGGTATATATTTTTTTATTTCAATAAATTGTAGTTGACTTGATTGGTACCCTTTACGAATGAGCTTATAACTACACTGAAGGACCAAACGAAATCGATAAATCAAAAGACAACGCTAGTAATTTGATACCTAAAAACTCTTTCAATTTCTGTTAACAAAGATACAATAAAAATACAAAAAATCTGTACCAAACGAAACTGTCTAAAGTTAAAAAAGATTATTTATCTTTTATACAGTGAACGGAACGAATAAGACAGCCAATAAAACTCTGAATTCTGGTGTTGAAGCTAGACCGCCGCAGTGGCAGTAACAAATTGACCCGTTGGCGTCCCCAGATCTATTAATGGATTCTGTTTTGCTCAGGGCCTTTGTAGTGCGAGTTCTAGGAACACAGTATTTATGGACCAGAAAACCGTGTTAATCCGATTGGTTGAGGATGAATTTGATGGTAGAGGTGGGGAAACATTTGTGTAGGTATAAATTATTTTGATCCTTACACTCCTCTCGGGAAGAAGGACCAAAAAACTCCGTAGAAAGTATTATTGGATTTTCCTGAAAACAAATTGCCAGTTTATATAGAACCTAAACATTTCAGAAAATTGCGGGTGTAAGACATCAGGGCATCTCTGCCTTACCTCTAAAGAAATGGAGACAGGCATTATTTGTTAAATGATTTGTTCTATTATGCAATAAAGGAGTAGCGATTTTGTGGTAACAATTTATCCGATTAGACTTGACAAATAATACCTAGAAGTCTAGATCAATCAGAACCTTAATACCTGCCCACGCCCACGTTGTCCTAAAACGAATAGCCCCACTGTGGACCCAGGATATTGATGTAATAAAAGCAGAATGGGAGGGACCGGAATGCGGAGTCATTTTTCAAGACATTTTCCCGCCAAATATCCAACAATATGGCCGCGTGCTTGTAACACAAATAATTGAAAATTTATCCCTCGGGTATCTCTCAATCAAATTGCGCGTTTGTTTTTGTGTTATCCTGAATATAGGACACCGAGTTTCATCAAGTGTTCAGTTACATATATACTCGTAGATAGAGGCTGACCTATTTTCGCTTATTGCTGGAACATCAGCGGTTCATAGCTTTATAATAGTTGAGAACTTTTTGCGCTCGACAAAATAACATTTGAAAAACATATCGATTTTGTGGAAATGTAGATTCTTTAAATCTCCATTTTACTATTCCGACATGATACCTGATCAGATTTCTTTATGACCTAAAATTTATATTCCATTCAGTGGGTGACAAGTCACGTCCGATTTAGATAGGGTTGGTACCTGTTTCAGACGTTAACTTTTCACGAGGTAGACGTTCTCAAAGATGCGCGAACACGTACTAGTTTTGGCAATAAAAGCAGCCCTAAGTGAAGTGTTATAAAAATGGTTATAAGGTTTTCATTCAATGTTATTTCTGTTTGACAACAGAAATAACATTCAAACAATAACAGTGTCAACGTTGTAAATTTAGCGAGAATAATAAACACATACTAAAACATAGTATCTATACTCTTGATATCACTGAGTACGGTATTACATTTGCTGATGTTTAAATTATACAAAAATATTGTTTTAGATTTTGTTAATTGAACAAAGAAATATCATGTTCATATTCACAATGTAGAGTATATATTTTGTTTACAAAACGTTTTACAATAAAGGAAAAGAATTAATCTAACAAGCTTGCTGTTTACACCACAGCAACAGTAGCAATTTCCCGGAGGCGACTTTGATTCATCAACAAAGCGGTCTCCATTTCAAAACATTAATAACGAGAAATAATTTGCAATCACACTTTAGATATTTTGTCAAGAACTTCGTCACTTCAAAAGTAATTAATATTTTTACTGACGACGACGAAATATAGAAAACGACTTAATTTGTACCAAAATTATGTTTTTTATTAATAATATTATATGTATTTAATATCCGGAGAGTTAATAATATAGGAATATTAATAAAGACTTATTATAGATTTTATTTTTTGAAATTTTATTTGTTAAAAAAATATGTATAGCTAATTCATTTATTATCTGTGATTTCATATTACGGCTGCTTTTCTATGTTGGAGTACGAACTGGAGGAAAGCTTTATTTTCTTAGTAGAGAAAGAGAGTCTGTCTAAGGCCTGTTTCACAGCTTACTGATAAGTTCCTGTTTAATTAACTCGCAGATAATTTCATACAAATTTTGTTCCATTTTTGAATTTATTTGGCAGTTAGTGACTGTCCAGAGGTAGTGAAACAAGCCCTAAAGCCCCAAGCCCTTTTCTTGATTCTCAGATGCAAGTCTGAACGTAATGCATTGTTCATATATTTGCATAATATATTAAACAAATGATTTCTCAAAATTTACCAAGCTTCTCTATTTTTTATTGAGAGCGAAGTATATAGGTAAATGTAAATTGGATACGATCTTTTTAGACATGCACAAAGTGAAGTTGAATTGTAATTCTACATTATGTATGTTACTTCACCCGTTTTATAAAGGCGAAAGATGTCGCTTAGGTAAGTAATGTGTTTGGGAATATATTAACGATTTTCTGTCCTTAGTTATAACATAGTATCCAACATGCTAAGTTCTTAGATAGGTTAGGCAGAGGTATCGTAATATACATCTACAGTTTCTTCACATACCGTATCTAACCGGCCCCATGTGAAAGGGGCGATCCTTTAACCGAGCCAAAATCCAAAACTCCAATCCGCTACTGACGATTTCATAGAAAAGCCCAATAACACTTGCTCGACCTGGGAATCGAACCCAGTAGCTCTAGTTACGTTTACTACCCTAGTAACGAGGCACTTAAGTTAAAGAGCTTAATAGTTATAAATAAAAATTATCTTCAACTGTATCCCCACACATTTAGCGCTATTTAGGATACTTAAGAGTAAGGCTTTTATCTCTAAAAGCGTTAAATATCTTCTCCATGTGCCGTAATATTAAATTTTCTCAAATAAAAGCCGATCCTACTAAGACCCCGAAAGATTATTATGCCCTTTAGGTACCTTTGAAGAGTCGAGAAGTGATCTTTGATATTTCCTTAAGCATTTTCTAAAAGTGTACTTACAGGATATTGAAAATATTGATTCGGCGGTTTCTGTTTTTACGTCAGTTTTTCCTTGGGATTTGTTTGAGTATTTTGTCGGTATCATGTTACGTTTGAAATTATTTTTGGTGAAAATGAGTTTTTGTTCTGTGAGTTTTCCTTCTTATTTTTTGGCAATGATATGTTACATACAATTATAAGGTAGAGATTAATATTAAAGTCATTATTGACTTTATAGTACTATGTAATCTTATTATTACGAATTGATACTATTACGGCTCAAATAAATACTATGATCGACATGTATTTGTTCCGGGTATGTATAGTTTACGTGTATTTGTGTATGTTAACGTATCCATTCGCGGTTCAAAGTTCAGAATATAATAATTTTGACGACGTCTGTAGTTTAGTGGTTGGAGTATCGTACTACTGTTCACGACGTCGTGGTTTCAATTCCCACATAACACAAATATTTATGTGATGAACTTAAGTGTTTGTGTTTGTCTGGGTGTTTTTTATATATTATTAGTATGTATTTACAAAAAAAGAAGTATATATTTGTATTCTATCCATTGTCTAGTACCCATAGTACAAGTTCTGTTTGGGACTAGATAGTGCAGTAAATATTTATTTATTAATCTATACTATTATAAAATTGTAAAAAAGTCATTTCTGTACATTGAAGATATTTAAAAAAAAACAATTGGGTTAGAGTATATAAACGATCGCGAACCCAAAAATGTGATTTTTAGAATTCTTGTCTGTTTGTCTGTTTGTTAGGGGTTGGCGCTAAACCTACTGAATAGATTTGAATTTTGTATTAACTGTTGTAAAGCATAATTTCCAACTTAAAAACTGATGTAAAGCTTTTTTCAATTATTAGTATAGATCCTTAGATAGAGCTTGACCTCTCTGTTGTATGCAAGCCCATAGAAAGAAGAGATCATCATTGCTGGTTTTTGATTTTTAATTTTCTATTTAAAAGTCCATCGTTCAACTAAAAAAATGAGGTATATCTCATTGCACTTGGTTGCGTAGATGCTGAGATAGAGCTTGACCTCTCTGTAGTATGTATTCCTTTTGATATAAGGGATCATTATTGTTGGTTGTTTAATTAAGTTGTCATATGGGCAGAAATCGTGATTGTTGATTAGTTATAAACGTTTTAAGTGGTATAGACTTAAATTAAACAATAGTTGTTTATTACGACTAACTGAAGCTTCCGTTTTCTTTTGGACATATTTTCACAAACAGCATCACCTCAGTACCTCATAAAGTACCTCAGTACCGAGACTAATTGTCGACCGGAATCGAACCCACAATATTCATTGAGCTTAGCGCCGTTATAACTTAGTCACGAGGCCCTTTTTACAAACTTCTAAAACACTACTTCAAAATACAAGTTTTTTATGAATGGGTTCAATTTCTAATCCTAATTTTGTTCCTACATCCACGTAAGCGAAGCCGCGGGCAAAAGCTAGTTTATTAATAAAAACAAGAATCTCCACGCCAGTACATGTACTCTACTTACCGTCATACTCGAATACTGCTACGATACTTACTTACTACTACGATAAATTTATCGTACAGTAATTAAAATACATGCTAAAAGTATCGGCTTGTTTTAAAAACTCGCTTCACTAAACAAAGTTTTATGTAACCAATACCCCACCAACAAGAAGTAAAAGCTCAGTTACTTTGCAAGTACGTATGTACTTTACGAACTAGATCGGTTACGGTTGGCTTGTGAGTTAGTGCACTTAACGTAACTGCTGTACTTATAGTTGAGAACTTTACGATAAATAATAGTATATACGCTCTGGTTATTGAAACAAAGGCAATAATGAGTTGCTTCAGTGACATGAAACTGAATAATTATTTGAAGATTTTTAATATACGCTAACTAGCCTTTGCCCGCAACTTTGTTCTCGTAGAAGTTGATTCCTCCCCGTTTACAAAAAATGTTGCAAACATTTTTTATTTCTAATCAACTCCTATATGACGTATCATGATGATATATAGCCTATATAGCCTTCTTCGTTAAACCAGCTATCTAACGCTGAAAGAATATTTCATATATAAAATGTATTTTTTTACACCTTTTTGTACCTATAAAGACTCATAACTTTTTTTCCCATTAAAATCTGTACCAAACAATAATTTTATGAGAGTCTGCTACAGTTAGATATTAATACAAAACAACATCCTGCCTGTTTTACCTGTCACAAGTAAAGATATTCGAATTTAAAGTTAAACAAAACTGGTAATTTTCTGTGAAATTAAAAAAAGTAAAAAAAAAACGGTGCGGCCAAGGTCAAATAATTTGGGCCAAGTGGGTAGCAGATGACCCCAACTAACCACCATTTTCGTATGTTCAACGTTCTACCAAATACCCTGTATATTGCTTTTAACCGGGCACAAATCTGTACTCCAAGCTAGAATTGTCTGCGCCACACCGATCAAATTTCTCTGCTTCAGTGAACAGACAGCCTAAGGGTAGACTTATAGATTAATTCAGAGGTCTCGATAATTTTCTAGGCCTGTGGCTATAGGACGAGGGATTCATTGCTATGCTTCAAAATGTTGACACTGTAAAGTGCTATGCCTATCTATTGCTGTTTTGGTTTTATTTGACTATACAATGAGATAGTGGAGAGTTGGGTACCAGAGAATCACGTAGTCTTATTTGCGTCTTTTTAGTTACGAACTACGCGGCTACGAAGCTACACGGTTACGAAACTATGTGACAACATAACTACGCGTCTATGAAACTATGCGTCTACGAAACTTTCGGCTACGAAACTACGCGGCTACGTTACTACGAAGCTACGTAGCTACATAGCTACGCGACTCTGTAGCTACGCGGCTACGAAACTATGTGACTACATATTTACGCGTCTATGAAACTATGCGTCTACGAAACTTTCGGCTACGAAATTACGCGGCTACGTTACTACGCTTCTACGAAGCTACGTGGCTACATAACTACGCGGCTCCGTAGCTATGCGGCTACGAAACCAGGCAGATGAGTAAGTTACATAATATCTACAAAATTACCTATAGTCTAGGAATTTACACAGTTACGAATCTATGCAGCTATGAAACTACTACGAAATTATGCGGCTACGAAATTACGCAGCTACGAGACTACGAAACTAAGCTACGAACTGTAGCACAAAAACTAAAGTGCTAGTGAAGCCAGATATGGCTAAAGTTCTATTTAAAAATTATTATGTCTTGTTGTCTCTCTCTCTCTCTATTTGTAATCAGAGGACCAATAACATTAAACAAAAGGACCCAGTACAAAGTTCTAGGTTGAATAGAATTGAGAGATATTTTTCTTCTACACATCGCCGTAGTTCCGTAAAGGGTAAGTGGGTCATTTATTTTTATAGTCAGTGTGATTGTCAGCGCCCTGCTTGCATTCGAGTCTATGTAATTGGCTATAGTAAGCCATATTGTGTAGAAATATTTGTGCACCTCCACATTTTATTTGTACTCACGTTATTTGTGCTCTTCAATTGATATCGTAACAGTTTGATTTAATATATTTAAAATGTGTCGCAGGGAAAAACTTGTGTAAAAACTTCTGGGGGGCCAGACAAGTTGCATTTTGACATTCGAACGGACAAAATGTATGGAAATGACATTAGTGACAGCCCGATTTGTCGAAAGCTTGTGTCATTTCCATACATTTTGTTTGTCGAAATTATTGTTTGTGTAACTTTACGTTGGTATACGCTAGAGGTCCTAGGTTTGAATCCCGTGTTGTTGGGTTTTTCTATGAAATACCCAGTGGTAGCTCGGACTCTGGATTTGTGGCCGAGTGATGGCAATAGGCCCATATTACATGAAACCTAAACATGCCGGCGAAATGTGGATGTACACCTCTGCCCAACCGGTGAATACAGGCATTATGGATGATGGTACATTTAACAATTCTACCAATTTAATGGAATAGAGATAGCTGCTACATACACATACGGTGATTTTTATCCCAATCACAAATATTAGTAGCTTAATAAAGTTATATTAATTAAGCAATTAAATTGTTATTCATATTAATGTAACGCGTACAATGTGTTTTGTTTATTAATATTAGCACACTATGATAAATAATGTAATTAATAATATATAGTAAATCAGCTTCTGGTTTTGGTAATGACAAAAAATATGATCTATGTATTTAAATATGAATCATTTTGATATAATCTTCATGGGTAATTTCTATAATAATAATTGTTATGGATTAGGCACTTTTAAAAAAATACAAAATTGATATTTTTTTACATACTCGTACGTTGTAATAAAACATATTTCCCAAACGCATACCCATTGGACCTAATCTCAAAGAGTGGTGAGTGAATTATGCTACGGGTCGCTTAAGTGGTCTTCCACGAATATGTTTTTAGTATTATTTTTATATACGTTTGGCAAAAACCCACTAGTCCGTTACAAACGCGAAATATTGACTTCAAATCTTCCCTCGTTCCCTCTTATAGAATATTCACTTATTTTGTTCCGGCTAACCGCCGGTGAGAAACCGCTAAAATAACCGCTAAAATATAATAGTCACAATGAAGTTCAGTTAGAGCCATAGCATAAAATAAAACAGACCATCAAATATAACTTCCACAAGAGTTATGGTGTCGTTAAAATGATTAATGTAGCCCCGGAACCCCGACTTGATTGGCACAAACTGAATTAAACTTAGCCCGAGAAGTAAACTTGTAGTAACTGTTGGGATTAAATAGAGCTGAACAAGTTGCTTACTGTTACAATCTAATTGTGAAAATCACCTGTTGTTTATTAAAAAAAACTTGCACAAATGGCACAGTGGCTTAGTAAATTGGTGCTGCGAACCGCCGAATCATTCCTTAAAGGAACTAATGTTGGCCGTCAGGTAGTGGTTTCGAATTTGCGTGTACGACACTGTGTTTGTAAACTCACCCATGGTAACTACAGAACAAAATCCTAGAATCCCAAAACAAAATAGACATTGTATAAATAAAACAACAATTTGATCATTTATTTTATTGCTGCACTAAGTACCTATTCACATTCACAAGAAATAAATAAAAGAAATATAAATCCACGAAAAAATTTACTCGCGTTTCGCATTTACCGCCCAAGCATGCATATAACAATGTGGAAACAATTTCGGGCTGTTTCTGCTCGGTTTTTGAACGATTTTATGCTTGGGGAATTAAAAGTGAACCTATATATAGCGTGCTGTTATCAAATACGCATTAACATTGGTGCGTGATTTTGCAAATTGTAAGCATCGATTATTGTGGTATCCCCACGGCAAAAAGTTGTATCATTAAGGGCAGGGCACGGTGATATTCACTCGTAAAAAGTCGGCTTATTTCTTATAACTTATTACACAAACCATGAAAATTAAATAAGCTCGTCTCAATCAACACGATCCTTAGAAACTTTGACCAACGTCTTAGCGTAAAGACGGCACGCGGCAAACATATTATGGCTGCTTGATCTCCCCGCCAAAGTTTAAATAGTGTGTAATTAACTACGTAGTTAAGCTTGTTGTAGTTGTAAACACGCGTATAATTTGATTCGCGCGGTTAACTTGAAGTTCTTAGCTTTCTGCTTACGAAGGCGTTAGATCATTATCCCTTTAATGGCTGGTAGCAAGCAAAACTTTAAAATTATGGACATAGTTATTTTAATGAAGGAAAAAACAGCGGGCAGGATTTGAACCTGCATCTTCTGGGTTAATACACCGCACCGCAGACGCTATGACCGCTAAAAATAGCTGGTAGTCTTAGCATTTACCATGAAAAATGCTTAAAAATACAAAAAGATAGTTATGGCGTTGCTGATGTCCATGGACGGTGGTTACCACTTACCATCAATAATAAATAAGGCAATATAAAAAAAGGACCGGTTAAAATTAGTATTTTTGCAATAGGTGGACAACCAAATGCTACATGGTTTAGATGCCTCCGATAAATCTAAAGTACGAATTAGGTTCATATATTTGAATTGACATTGGCATTACTTAAATTAAAATATTTGTGAAGTTTTGGATTTTTTGCAGCCTGCATGCTGTAAAGGCTGTCCTACACTTCGGGAAATAATTATATCAATAGACTGCGATAAAATCCGTATAATACACCGCATTCATTTCATAAACATCTCGTTCATATTAGATTTTATCACTGACTGCTAAAGATGAGACTCAGATGATGACCTAAAATCTAAATCAATTACATATTACTTTGGTATATATTTTTTTATTTCAATAAATTGTAGTTGACTTGATTGGTACCCTTTACGAATGAGCTTATAACTACACTGAAGGACCAAACGAAATCGATAAATCAAAAGACAACGCTAGTAATTTGATACCTAAAAACTCTTTCAATTTCTGTTAACAAAGATACAATAAAAATACAAAAAATCTGTACCAAACGAAACTGTCTAAAGTTAAAAAAGATTATTTATCTTTTATACAGTGAACGGAACGAATAAGACAGCCAATAAAACTCTGAATTCTGGTGTTGAAGCTAGACCGCCGCAGTGGCAGTAACAAATTGACCCGTTGGCGTCCCCAGATCTATTAATGGATTCTGTTTTGCTCAGGGCCTTTGTAGTGCGAGTTCTAGGAACACAGTATTTATGGACCAGAAAACCGTGTTAATCCGATTGGTTGAGGATGAATTTGATGGTAGAGGTGGGGAAACATTTGTGTAGGTATAAATTATTTTGATCCTTACACTCCTCTCGGGAAGAAGGACCAAAAAACTCCGTAGAAAGTATTATTGGATTTTCCTGAAAACAAATTGCCAGTTTATATAGAACCTAAACATTTCAGAAAATTGCGGGTGTAAGACATCAGGGCATCTCTGCCTTACCTCTAAAGAAATGGAGACAGGCATTATTTGTTAAATGATTTGTTCTATTATGCAATAAAGGAGTAGCGATTTTGTGGTAACAATTTATCCGATTAGACTTGACAAATAATACCTAGAAGTCTAGATCAATCAGAACCTTAATACCTGCCCACGCCCACGTTGTCCTAAAACGAATAGCCCCACTGTGGACCCAGGATATTGATGTAATAAAAGCAGAATGGGAGGGACCGGAATGCGGAGTCATTTTTCAAGACATTTTCCCGCCAAATATCCAACAATATGGCCGCGTGCTTGTAACACAAATAATTGAAAATTTATCCCTCGGGTATCTCTCAATCAAATTGCGCGTTTGTTTTTGTGTTATCCTGAATATAGGACACCGAGTTTCATCAAGTGTTCAGTTACATATATACTCGTAGATAGAGGCTGACCTATTTTCGCTTATTGCTGGAACATCAGCGGTTCATAGCTTTATAATAGTTGAGAACTTTTTGCGCTCGACAAAATAACATTTGAAAAACATATCGATTTTGTGGAAATGTAGATTCTTTAAATCTCCATTTTACTATTCCGACATGATACCTGATCAGATTTCTTTATGACCTAAAATTTATATTCCATTCAGTGGGTGACAAGTCACGTCCGATTTAGATAGGGTTGGTACCTGTTTCAGACGTTAACTTTTCACGAGGTAGACGTTCTCAAAGATGCGCGAACACGTACTAGTTTTGGCAATAAAAGCAGCCCTAAGTGAAGTGTTATAAAAATGGTTATAAGGTTTTCATTCAATGTTATTTCTGTTTGACAACAGAAATAACATTCAAACAATAACAGTGTCAACGTTGTAAATTTAGCGAGAATAATAAACACATACTAAAACATAGTATCTATACTCTTGATATCACTGAGTACGGTATTACATTTGCTGATGTTTAAATTATACAAAAATATTGTTTTAGATTTTGTTAATTGAACAAAGAAATATCATGTTCATATTCACAATGTAGAGTATATATTTTGTTTACAAAACGTTTTACAATAAAGGAAAAGAATTAATCTAACAAGCTTGCTGTTTACACCACAGCAACAGTAGCAATTTCCCGGAGGCGACTTTGATTCATCAACAAAGCGGTCTCCATTTCAAAACATTAATAACGAGAAATAATTTGCAATCACACTTTAGATATTTTGTCAAGAACTTCGTCACTTCAAAAGTAATTAATATTTTTACTGACGACGACGAAATATAGAAAACGACTTAATTTGTACCAAAATTATGTTTTTTATTAATAATATTATATGTATTTAATATCCGGAGAGTTAATAATATAGGAATATTAATAAAGACTTATTATAGATTTTATTTTTTGAAATTTTATTTGTTAAAAAAATATGTATAGCTAATTCATTTATTATCTGTGATTTCATATTACGGCTGCTTTTCTATGTTGGAGTACGAACTGGAGGAAAGCTTTATTTTCTTAGTAGAGAAAGAGAGTCTGTCTAAGGCCTGTTTCACAGCTTACTGATAAGTTCCTGTTTAATTAACTCGCAGATAATTTCATACAAATTTTGTTCCATTTTTGAATTTATTTGGCAGTTAGTGACTGTCCAGAGGTAGTGAAACAAGCCCTAAAGCCCCAAGCCCTTTTCTTGATTCTCAGATGCAAGTCTGAACGTAATGCATTGTTCATATATTTGCATAATATATTAAACAAATGATTTCTCAAAATTTACCAAGCTTCTCTATTTTTTATTGAGAGCGAAGTATATAGGTAAATGTAAATTGGATACGATCTTTTTAGACATGCACAAAGTGAAGTTGAATTGTAATTCTACATTATGTATGTTACTTCACCCGTTTTATAAAGGCGAAAGATGTCGCTTAGGTAAGTAATGTGTTTGGGAATATATTAACGATTTTCTGTCCTTAGTTATAACATAGTATCCAACATGCTAAGTTCTTAGATAGGTTAGGCAGAGGTATCGTAATATACATCTACAGTTTCTTCACATACCGTATCTAACCGGCCCCATGTGAAAGGGGCGATCCTTTAACCGAGCCAAAATCCAAAACTCCAATCCGCTACTGACGATTTCATAGAAAAGCCCAATAACACTTGCTCGACCTGGGAATCGAACCCAGTAGCTCTAGTTACGTTTACTACCCTAGTAACGAGGCACTTAAGTTAAAGAGCTTAATAGTTATAAATAAAAATTATCTTCAACTGTATCCCCACACATTTAGCGCTATTTAGGATACTTAAGAGTAAGGCTTTTATCTCTAAAAGCGTTAAATATCTTCTCCATGTGCCGTAATATTAAATTTTCTCAAATAAAAGCCGATCCTACTAAGACCCCGAAAGATTATTATGCCCTTTAGGTACCTTTGAAGAGTCGAGAAGTGATCTTTGATATTTCCTTAAGCATTTTCTAAAAGTGTACTTACAGGATATTGAAAATATTGATTCGGCGGTTTCTGTTTTTACGTCAGTTTTTCCTTGGGATTTGTTTGAGTATTTTGTCGGTATCATGTTACGTTTGAAATTATTTTTGGTGAAAATGAGTTTTTGTTCTGTGAGTTTTCCTTCTTATTTTTTGGCAATGATATGTTACATACAATTATAAGGTAGAGATTAATATTAAAGTCATTATTGACTTTATAGTACTATGTAATCTTATTATTACGAATTGATACTATTACGGCTCAAATAAATACTATGATCGACATGTATTTGTTCCGGGTATGTATAGTTTACGTGTATTTGTGTATGTTAACGTATCCATTCGCGGTTCAAAGTTCAGAATATAATAATTTTGACGACGTCTGTAGTTTAGTGGTTGGAGTATCGTACTACTGTTCACGACGTCGTGGTTTCAATTCCCACATAACACAAATATTTATGTGATGAACTTAAGTGTTTGTGTTTGTCTGGGTGTTTTTTATATATTATTAGTATGTATTTACAAAAAAAGAAGTATATATTTGTATTCTATCCATTGTCTAGTACCCATAGTACAAGTTCTGTTTGGGACTAGATAGTGCAGTAAATATTTATTTATTAATCTATACTATTATAAAATTGTAAAAAAGTCATTTCTGTACATTGAAGATATTTAAAAAAAAACAATTGGGTTAGAGTATATAAACGATCGCGAACCCAAAAATGTGATTTTTAGAATTCTTGTCTGTTTGTCTGTTTGTTAGGGGTTGGCGCTAAACCTACTGAATAGATTTGAATTTTGTATTAACTGTTGTAAAGCATAATTTCCAACTTAAAAACTGATGTAAAGCTTTTTTCAATTATTAGTATAGATCCTTAGATAGAGCTTGACCTCTCTGTTGTATGCAAGCCCATAGAAAGAAGAGATCATCATTGCTGGTTTTTGATTTTTAATTTTCTATTTAAAAGTCCATCGTTCAACTAAAAAAATGAGGTATATCTCATTGCACTTGGTTGCGTAGATGCTGAGATAGAGCTTGACCTCTCTGTAGTATGTATTCCTTTTGATATAAGGGATCATTATTGTTGGTTGTTTAATTAAGTTGTCATATGGGCAGAAATCGTGATTGTTGATTAGTTATAAACGTTTTAAGTGGTATAGACTTAAATTAAACAATAGTTGTTTATTACGACTAACTGAAGCTTCCGTTTTCTTTTGGACATATTTTCACAAACAGCATCACCTCAGTACCTCATAAAGTACCTCAGTACCGAGACTAATTGTCGACCGGAATCGAACCCACAATATTCATTGAGCTTAGCGCCGTTATAACTTAGTCACGAGGCCCTTTTTACAAACTTCTAAAACACTACTTCAAAATACAAGTTTTTTATGAATGGGTTCAATTTCTAATCCTAATTTTGTTCCTACATCCACGTAAGCGAAGCCGCGGGCAAAAGCTAGTTTATTAATAAAAACAAGAATCTCCACGCCAGTACATGTACTCTACTTACCGTCATACTCGAATACTGCTACGATACTTACTTACTACTACGATAAATTTATCGTACAGTAATTAAAATACATGCTAAAAGTATCGGCTTGTTTTAAAAACTCGCTTCACTAAACAAAGTTTTATGTAACCAATACCCCACCAACAAGAAGTAAAAGCTCAGTTACTTTGCAAGTACGTATGTACTTTACGAACTAGATCGGTTACGGTTGGCTTGTGAGTTAGTGCACTTAACGTAACTGCTGTACTTATAGTTGAGAACTTTACGATAAATAATAGTATATACGCTCTGGTTATTGAAACAAAGGCAATAATGAGTTGCTTCAGTGACATGAAACTGAATAATTATTTGAAGATTTTTAATATACGCTAACTAGCCTTTGCCCGCAACTTTGTTCTCGTAGAAGTTGATTCCTCCCCGTTTACAAAAAATGTTGCAAACATTTTTTATTTCTAATCAACTCCTATATGACGTATCATGATGATATATAGCCTATATAGCCTTCTTCGTTAAACCAGCTATCTAACGCTGAAAGAATATTTCATATATAAAATGTATTTTTTTACACCTTTTTGTACCTATAAAGACTCATAACTTTTTTTCCCATTAAAATCTGTACCAAACAATAATTTTATGAGAGTCTGCTACAGTTAGATATTAATACAAAACAACATCCTGCCTGTTTTACCTGTCACAAGTAAAGATATTCGAATTTAAAGTTAAACAAAACTGGTAATTTTCTGTGAAATTAAAAAAAGTAAAAAAAAAACGGTGCGGCCAAGGTCAAATAATTTGGGCCAAGTGGGTAGCAGATGACCCCAACTAACCACCATTTTCGTATGTTCAACGTTCTACCAAATACCCTGTATATTGCTTTTAACCGGGCACAAATCTGTACTCCAAGCTAGAATTGTCTGCGCCACACCGATCAAATTTCTCTGCTTCAGTGAACAGACAGCCTAAGGGTAGACTTATAGATTAATTCAGAGGTCTCGATAATTTTCTAGGCCTGTGGCTATAGGACGAGGGATTCATTGCTATGCTTCAAAATGTTGACACTGTAAAGTGCTATGCCTATCTATTGCTGTTTTGGTTTTATTTGACTATACAATGAGATAGTGGAGAGTTGGGTACCAGAGAATCACGTAGTCTTATTTGCGTCTTTTTAGTTACGAACTACGCGGCTACGAAGCTACACGGTTACGAAACTATGTGACAACATAACTACGCGTCTATGAAACTATGCGTCTACGAAACTTTCGGCTACGAAACTACGCGGCTACGTTACTACGAAGCTACGTAGCTACATAGCTACGCGACTCTGTAGCTACGCGGCTACGAAACTATGTGACTACATATTTACGCGTCTATGAAACTATGCGTCTACGAAACTTTCGGCTACGAAATTACGCGGCTACGTTACTACGCTTCTACGAAGCTACGTGGCTACATAACTACGCGGCTCCGTAGCTATGCGGCTACGAAACCAGGCAGATGAGTAAGTTACATAATATCTACAAAATTACCTATAGTCTAGGAATTTACACAGTTACGAATCTATGCAGCTATGAAACTACTACGAAATTATGCGGCTACGAAATTACGCAGCTACGAGACTACGAAACTAAGCTACGAACTGTAGCACAAAAACTAAAGTGCTAGTGAAGCCAGATATGGCTAAAGTTCTATTTAAAAATTATTATGTCTTGTTGTCTCTCTCTCTCTCTATTTGTAATCAGAGGACCAATAACATTAAACAAAAGGACCCAGTACAAAGTTCTAGGTTGAATAGAATTGAGAGATATTTTTCTTCTACACATCGCCGTAGTTCCGTAAAGGGTAAGTGGGTCATTTATTTTTATAGTCAGTGTGATTGTCAGCGCCCTGCTTGCATTCGAGTCTATGTAATTGGCTATAGTAAGCCATATTGTGTAGAAATATTTGTGCACCTCCACATTTTATTTGTACTCACGTTATTTGTGCTCTTCAATTGATATCGTAACAGTTTGATTTAATATATTTAAAATGTGTCGCAGGGAAAAACTTGTGTAAAAACTTCTGGGGGGCCAGACAAGTTGCATTTTGACATTCGAACGGACAAAATGTATGGAAATGACATTAGTGACAGCCCGATTTGTCGAAAGCTTGTGTCATTTCCATACATTTTGTTTGTCGAAATTATTGTTTGTGTAACTTTACGTTGGTATACGCTAGAGGTCCTAGGTTTGAATCCCGTGTTGTTGGGTTTTTCTATGAAATACCCAGTGGTAGCTCGGACTCTGGATTTGTGGCCGAGTGATGGCAATAGGCCCATATTACATGAAACCTAAACATGCCGGCGAAATGTGGATGTACACCTCTGCCCAACCGGTGAATACAGGCATTATGGATGATGGTACATTTAACAATTCTACCAATTTAATGGAATAGAGATAGCTGCTACATACACATACGGTGATTTTTATCCCAATCACAAATATTAGTAGCTTAATAAAGTTATATTAATTAAGCAATTAAATTGTTATTCATATTAATGTAACGCGTACAATGTGTTTTGTTTATTAATATTAGCACACTATGATAAATAATGTAATTAATAATATATAGTAAATCAGCTTCTGGTTTTGGTAATGACAAAAAATATGATCTATGTATTTAAATATGAATCATTTTGATATAATCTTCATGGGTAATTTCTATAATAATAATTGTTATGGATTAGGCACTTTTAAAAAAATACAAAATTGATATTTTTTTACATACTCGTACGTTGTAATAAAACATATTTCCCAAACGCATACCCATTGGACCTAATCTCAAAGAGTGGTGAGTGAATTATGCTACGGGTCGCTTAAGTGGTCTTCCACGAATATGTTTTTAGTATTATTTTTATATACGTTTGGCAAAAACCCACTAGTCCGTTACAAACGCGAAATATTGACTTCAAATCTTCCCTCGTTCCCTCTTATAGAATATTCACTTATTTTGTTCCGGCTAACCGCCGGTGAGAAACCGCTAAAATAACCGCTAAAATATAATAGTCACAATGAAGTTCAGTTAGAGCCATAGCATAAAATAAAACAGACCATCAAATATAACTTCCACAAGAGTTATGGTGTCGTTAAAATGATTAATGTAGCCCCGGAACCCCGACTTGATTGGCACAAACTGAATTAAACTTAGCCCGAGAAGTAAACTTGTAGTAACTGTTGGGATTAAATAGAGCTGAACAAGTTGCTTACTGTTACAATCTAATTGTGAAAATCACCTGTTGTTTATTAAAAAAAACTTGCACAAATGGCACAGTGGCTTAGTAAATTGGTGCTGCGAACCGCCGAATCATTCCTTAAAGGAACTAATGTTGGCCGTCAGGTAGTGGTTTCGAATTTGCGTGTACGACACTGTGTTTGTAAACTCACCCATGGTAACTACAGAACAAAATCCTAGAATCCCAAAACAAAATAGACATTGTATAAATAAAACAACAATTTGATCATTTATTTTATTGCTGCACTAAGTACCTATTCACATTCACAAGAAATAAATAAAAGAAATATAAATCCACGAAAAAATTTACTCGCGTTTCGCATTTACCGCCCAAGCATGCATATAACAATGTGGAAACAATTTCGGGCTGTTTCTGCTCGGTTTTTGAACGATTTTATGCTTGGGGAATTAAAAGTGAACCTATATATAGCGTGCTGTTATCAAATACGCATTAACATTGGTGCGTGATTTTGCAAATTGTAAGCATCGATTATTGTGGTATCCCCACGGCAAAAAGTTGTATCATTAAGGGCAGGGCACGGTGATATTCACTCGTAAAAAGTCGGCTTATTTCTTATAACTTATTACACAAACCATGAAAATTAAATAAGCTCGTCTCAATCAACACGATCCTTAGAAACTTTGACCAACGTCTTAGCGTAAAGACGGCACGCGGCAAACATATTATGGCTGCTTGATCTCCCCGCCAAAGTTTAAATAGTGTGTAATTAACTACGTAGTTAAGCTTGTTGTAGTTGTAAACACGCGTATAATTTGATTCGCGCGGTTAACTTGAAGTTCTTAGCTTTCTGCTTACGAAGGCGTTAGATCATTATCCCTTTAATGGCTGGTAGCAAGCAAAACTTTAAAATTATGGACATAGTTATTTTAATGAAGGAAAAAACAGCGGGCAGGATTTGAACCTGCATCTTCTGGGTTAATACACCGCACCGCAGACGCTATGACCGCTAAAAATAGCTGGTAGTCTTAGCATTTACCATGAAAAATGCTTAAAAATACAAAAAGATAGTTATGGCGTTGCTGATGTCCATGGACGGTGGTTACCACTTACCATCAATAATAAATAAGGCAATATAAAAAAAGGACCGGTTAAAATTAGTATTTTTGCAATAGGTGGACAACCAAATGCTACATGGTTTAGATGCCTCCGATAAATCTAAAGTACGAATTAGGTTCATATATTTGAATTGACATTGGCATTACTTAAATTAAAATATTTGTGAAGTTTTGGATTTTTTGCAGCCTGCATGCTGTAAAGGCTGTCCTACACTTCGGGAAATAATTATATCAATAGACTGCGATAAAATCCGTATAATACACCGCATTCATTTCATAAACATCTCGTTCATATTAGATTTTATCACTGACTGCTAAAGATGAGACTCAGATGATGACCTAAAATCTAAATCAATTACATATTACTTTGGTATATATTTTTTTATTTCAATAAATTGTAGTTGACTTGATTGGTACCCTTTACGAATGAGCTTATAACTACACTGAAGGACCAAACGAAATCGATAAATCAAAAGACAACGCTAGTAATTTGATACCTAAAAACTCTTTCAATTTCTGTTAACAAAGATACAATAAAAATACAAAAAATCTGTACCAAACGAAACTGTCTAAAGTTAAAAAAGATTATTTATCTTTTATACAGTGAACGGAACGAATAAGACAGCCAATAAAACTCTGAATTCTGGTGTTGAAGCTAGACCGCCGCAGTGGCAGTAACAAATTGACCCGTTGGCGTCCCCAGATCTATTAATGGATTCTGTTTTGCTCAGGGCCTTTGTAGTGCGAGTTCTAGGAACACAGTATTTATGGACCAGAAAACCGTGTTAATCCGATTGGTTGAGGATGAATTTGATGGTAGAGGTGGGGAAACATTTGTGTAGGTATAAATTATTTTGATCCTTACACTCCTCTCGGGAAGAAGGACCAAAAAACTCCGTAGAAAGTATTATTGGATTTTCCTGAAAACAAATTGCCAGTTTATATAGAACCTAAACATTTCAGAAAATTGCGGGTGTAAGACATCAGGGCATCTCTGCCTTACCTCTAAAGAAATGGAGACAGGCATTATTTGTTAAATGATTTGTTCTATTATGCAATAAAGGAGTAGCGATTTTGTGGTAACAATTTATCCGATTAGACTTGACAAATAATACCTAGAAGTCTAGATCAATCAGAACCTTAATACCTGCCCACGCCCACGTTGTCCTAAAACGAATAGCCCCACTGTGGACCCAGGATATTGATGTAATAAAAGCAGAATGGGAGGGACCGGAATGCGGAGTCATTTTTCAAGACATTTTCCCGCCAAATATCCAACAATATGGCCGCGTGCTTGTAACACAAATAATTGAAAATTTATCCCTCGGGTATCTCTCAATCAAATTGCGCGTTTGTTTTTGTGTTATCCTGAATATAGGACACCGAGTTTCATCAAGTGTTCAGTTACATATATACTCGTAGATAGAGGCTGACCTATTTTCGCTTATTGCTGGAACATCAGCGGTTCATAGCTTTATAATAGTTGAGAACTTTTTGCGCTCGACAAAATAACATTTGAAAAACATATCGATTTTGTGGAAATGTAGATTCTTTAAATCTCCATTTTACTATTCCGACATGATACCTGATCAGATTTCTTTATGACCTAAAATTTATATTCCATTCAGTGGGTGACAAGTCACGTCCGATTTAGATAGGGTTGGTACCTGTTTCAGACGTTAACTTTTCACGAGGTAGACGTTCTCAAAGATGCGCGAACACGTACTAGTTTTGGCAATAAAAGCAGCCCTAAGTGAAGTGTTATAAAAATGGTTATAAGGTTTTCATTCAATGTTATTTCTGTTTGACAACAGAAATAACATTCAAACAATAACAGTGTCAACGTTGTAAATTTAGCGAGAATAATAAACACATACTAAAACATAGTATCTATACTCTTGATATCACTGAGTACGGTATTACATTTGCTGATGTTTAAATTATACAAAAATATTGTTTTAGATTTTGTTAATTGAACAAAGAAATATCATGTTCATATTCACAATGTAGAGTATATATTTTGTTTACAAAACGTTTTACAATAAAGGAAAAGAATTAATCTAACAAGCTTGCTGTTTACACCACAGCAACAGTAGCAATTTCCCGGAGGCGACTTTGATTCATCAACAAAGCGGTCTCCATTTCAAAACATTAATAACGAGAAATAATTTGCAATCACACTTTAGATATTTTGTCAAGAACTTCGTCACTTCAAAAGTAATTAATATTTTTACTGACGACGACGAAATATAGAAAACGACTTAATTTGTACCAAAATTATGTTTTTTATTAATAATATTATATGTATTTAATATCCGGAGAGTTAATAATATAGGAATATTAATAAAGACTTATTATAGATTTTATTTTTTGAAATTTTATTTGTTAAAAAAATATGTATAGCTAATTCATTTATTATCTGTGATTTCATATTACGGCTGCTTTTCTATGTTGGAGTACGAACTGGAGGAAAGCTTTATTTTCTTAGTAGAGAAAGAGAGTCTGTCTAAGGCCTGTTTCACAGCTTACTGATAAGTTCCTGTTTAATTAACTCGCAGATAATTTCATACAAATTTTGTTCCATTTTTGAATTTATTTGGCAGTTAGTGACTGTCCAGAGGTAGTGAAACAAGCCCTAAAGCCCCAAGCCCTTTTCTTGATTCTCAGATGCAAGTCTGAACGTAATGCATTGTTCATATATTTGCATAATATATTAAACAAATGATTTCTCAAAATTTACCAAGCTTCTCTATTTTTTATTGAGAGCGAAGTATATAGGTAAATGTAAATTGGATACGATCTTTTTAGACATGCACAAAGTGAAGTTGAATTGTAATTCTACATTATGTATGTTACTTCACCCGTTTTATAAAGGCGAAAGATGTCGCTTAGGTAAGTAATGTGTTTGGGAATATATTAACGATTTTCTGTCCTTAGTTATAACATAGTATCCAACATGCTAAGTTCTTAGATAGGTTAGGCAGAGGTATCGTAATATACATCTACAGTTTCTTCACATACCGTATCTAACCGGCCCCATGTGAAAGGGGCGATCCTTTAACCGAGCCAAAATCCAAAACTCCAATCCGCTACTGACGATTTCATAGAAAAGCCCAATAACACTTGCTCGACCTGGGAATCGAACCCAGTAGCTCTAGTTACGTTTACTACCCTAGTAACGAGGCACTTAAGTTAAAGAGCTTAATAGTTATAAATAAAAATTATCTTCAACTGTATCCCCACACATTTAGCGCTATTTAGGATACTTAAGAGTAAGGCTTTTATCTCTAAAAGCGTTAAATATCTTCTCCATGTGCCGTAATATTAAATTTTCTCAAATAAAAGCCGATCCTACTAAGACCCCGAAAGATTATTATGCCCTTTAGGTACCTTTGAAGAGTCGAGAAGTGATCTTTGATATTTCCTTAAGCATTTTCTAAAAGTGTACTTACAGGATATTGAAAATATTGATTCGGCGGTTTCTGTTTTTACGTCAGTTTTTCCTTGGGATTTGTTTGAGTATTTTGTCGGTATCATGTTACGTTTGAAATTATTTTTGGTGAAAATGAGTTTTTGTTCTGTGAGTTTTCCTTCTTATTTTTTGGCAATGATATGTTACATACAATTATAAGGTAGAGATTAATATTAAAGTCATTATTGACTTTATAGTACTATGTAATCTTATTATTACGAATTGATACTATTACGGCTCAAATAAATACTATGATCGACATGTATTTGTTCCGGGTATGTATAGTTTACGTGTATTTGTGTATGTTAACGTATCCATTCGCGGTTCAAAGTTCAGAATATAATAATTTTGACGACGTCTGTAGTTTAGTGGTTGGAGTATCGTACTACTGTTCACGACGTCGTGGTTTCAATTCCCACATAACACAAATATTTATGTGATGAACTTAAGTGTTTGTGTTTGTCTGGGTGTTTTTTATATATTATTAGTATGTATTTACAAAAAAAGAAGTATATATTTGTATTCTATCCATTGTCTAGTACCCATAGTACAAGTTCTGTTTGGGACTAGATAGTGCAGTAAATATTTATTTATTAATCTATACTATTATAAAATTGTAAAAAAGTCATTTCTGTACATTGAAGATATTTAAAAAAAAACAATTGGGTTAGAGTATATAAACGATCGCGAACCCAAAAATGTGATTTTTAGAATTCTTGTCTGTTTGTCTGTTTGTTAGGGGTTGGCGCTAAACCTACTGAATAGATTTGAATTTTGTATTAACTGTTGTAAAGCATAATTTCCAACTTAAAAACTGATGTAAAGCTTTTTTCAATTATTAGTATAGATCCTTAGATAGAGCTTGACCTCTCTGTTGTATGCAAGCCCATAGAAAGAAGAGATCATCATTGCTGGTTTTTGATTTTTAATTTTCTATTTAAAAGTCCATCGTTCAACTAAAAAAATGAGGTATATCTCATTGCACTTGGTTGCGTAGATGCTGAGATAGAGCTTGACCTCTCTGTAGTATGTATTCCTTTTGATATAAGGGATCATTATTGTTGGTTGTTTAATTAAGTTGTCATATGGGCAGAAATCGTGATTGTTGATTAGTTATAAACGTTTTAAGTGGTATAGACTTAAATTAAACAATAGTTGTTTATTACGACTAACTGAAGCTTCCGTTTTCTTTTGGACATATTTTCACAAACAGCATCACCTCAGTACCTCATAAAGTACCTCAGTACCGAGACTAATTGTCGACCGGAATCGAACCCACAATATTCATTGAGCTTAGCGCCGTTATAACTTAGTCACGAGGCCCTTTTTACAAACTTCTAAAACACTACTTCAAAATACAAGTTTTTTATGAATGGGTTCAATTTCTAATCCTAATTTTGTTCCTACATCCACGTAAGCGAAGCCGCGGGCAAAAGCTAGTTTATTAATAAAAACAAGAATCTCCACGCCAGTACATGTACTCTACTTACCGTCATACTCGAATACTGCTACGATACTTACTTACTACTACGATAAATTTATCGTACAGTAATTAAAATACATGCTAAAAGTATCGGCTTGTTTTAAAAACTCGCTTCACTAAACAAAGTTTTATGTAACCAATACCCCACCAACAAGAAGTAAAAGCTCAGTTACTTTGCAAGTACGTATGTACTTTACGAACTAGATCGGTTACGGTTGGCTTGTGAGTTAGTGCACTTAACGTAACTGCTGTACTTATAGTTGAGAACTTTACGATAAATAATAGTATATACGCTCTGGTTATTGAAACAAAGGCAATAATGAGTTGCTTCAGTGACATGAAACTGAATAATTATTTGAAGATTTTTAATATACGCTAACTAGCCTTTGCCCGCAACTTTGTTCTCGTAGAAGTTGATTCCTCCCCGTTTACAAAAAATGTTGCAAACATTTTTTATTTCTAATCAACTCCTATATGACGTATCATGATGATATATAGCCTATATAGCCTTCTTCGTTAAACCAGCTATCTAACGCTGAAAGAATATTTCATATATAAAATGTATTTTTTTACACCTTTTTGTACCTATAAAGACTCATAACTTTTTTTCCCATTAAAATCTGTACCAAACAATAATTTTATGAGAGTCTGCTACAGTTAGATATTAATACAAAACAACATCCTGCCTGTTTTACCTGTCACAAGTAAAGATATTCGAATTTAAAGTTAAACAAAACTGGTAATTTTCTGTGAAATTAAAAAAAGTAAAAAAAAAACGGTGCGGCCAAGGTCAAATAATTTGGGCCAAGTGGGTAGCAGATGACCCCAACTAACCACCATTTTCGTATGTTCAACGTTCTACCAAATACCCTGTATATTGCTTTTAACCGGGCACAAATCTGTACTCCAAGCTAGAATTGTCTGCGCCACACCGATCAAATTTCTCTGCTTCAGTGAACAGACAGCCTAAGGGTAGACTTATAGATTAATTCAGAGGTCTCGATAATTTTCTAGGCCTGTGGCTATAGGACGAGGGATTCATTGCTATGCTTCAAAATGTTGACACTGTAAAGTGCTATGCCTATCTATTGCTGTTTTGGTTTTATTTGACTATACAATGAGATAGTGGAGAGTTGGGTACCAGAGAATCACGTAGTCTTATTTGCGTCTTTTTAGTTACGAACTACGCGGCTACGAAGCTACACGGTTACGAAACTATGTGACAACATAACTACGCGTCTATGAAACTATGCGTCTACGAAACTTTCGGCTACGAAACTACGCGGCTACGTTACTACGAAGCTACGTAGCTACATAGCTACGCGACTCTGTAGCTACGCGGCTACGAAACTATGTGACTACATATTTACGCGTCTATGAAACTATGCGTCTACGAAACTTTCGGCTACGAAATTACGCGGCTACGTTACTACGCTTCTACGAAGCTACGTGGCTACATAACTACGCGGCTCCGTAGCTATGCGGCTACGAAACCAGGCAGATGAGTAAGTTACATAATATCTACAAAATTACCTATAGTCTAGGAATTTACACAGTTACGAATCTATGCAGCTATGAAACTACTACGAAATTATGCGGCTACGAAATTACGCAGCTACGAGACTACGAAACTAAGCTACGAACTGTAGCACAAAAACTAAAGTGCTAGTGAAGCCAGATATGGCTAAAGTTCTATTTAAAAATTATTATGTCTTGTTGTCTCTCTCTCTCTCTATTTGTAATCAGAGGACCAATAACATTAAACAAAAGGACCCAGTACAAAGTTCTAGGTTGAATAGAATTGAGAGATATTTTTCTTCTACACATCGCCGTAGTTCCGTAAAGGGTAAGTGGGTCATTTATTTTTATAGTCAGTGTGATTGTCAGCGCCCTGCTTGCATTCGAGTCTATGTAATTGGCTATAGTAAGCCATATTGTGTAGAAATATTTGTGCACCTCCACATTTTATTTGTACTCACGTTATTTGTGCTCTTCAATTGATATCGTAACAGTTTGATTTAATATATTTAAAATGTGTCGCAGGGAAAAACTTGTGTAAAAACTTCTGGGGGGCCAGACAAGTTGCATTTTGACATTCGAACGGACAAAATGTATGGAAATGACATTAGTGACAGCCCGATTTGTCGAAAGCTTGTGTCATTTCCATACATTTTGTTTGTCGAAATTATTGTTTGTGTAACTTTACGTTGGTATACGCTAGAGGTCCTAGGTTTGAATCCCGTGTTGTTGGGTTTTTCTATGAAATACCCAGTGGTAGCTCGGACTCTGGATTTGTGGCCGAGTGATGGCAATAGGCCCATATTACATGAAACCTAAACATGCCGGCGAAATGTGGATGTACACCTCTGCCCAACCGGTGAATACAGGCATTATGGATGATGGTACATTTAACAATTCTACCAATTTAATGGAATAGAGATAGCTGCTACATACACATACGGTGATTTTTATCCCAATCACAAATATTAGTAGCTTAATAAAGTTATATTAATTAAGCAATTAAATTGTTATTCATATTAATGTAACGCGTACAATGTGTTTTGTTTATTAATATTAGCACACTATGATAAATAATGTAATTAATAATATATAGTAAATCAGCTTCTGGTTTTGGTAATGACAAAAAATATGATCTATGTATTTAAATATGAATCATTTTGATATAATCTTCATGGGTAATTTCTATAATAATAATTGTTATGGATTAGGCACTTTTAAAAAAATACAAAATTGATATTTTTTTACATACTCGTACGTTGTAATAAAACATATTTCCCAAACGCATACCCATTGGACCTAATCTCAAAGAGTGGTGAGTGAATTATGCTACGGGTCGCTTAAGTGGTCTTCCACGAATATGTTTTTAGTATTATTTTTATATACGTTTGGCAAAAACCCAATAGTCCGTTACAAACGCGAAATATTGACTTCAAATCTTCCCTCGTTCCCTCTTATAGAATATTCACTTATTTTGTTCCGGCTAACCGCCGGTGAGAAACCGCTAAAATAACCGCTAAAATATAATAGTCACAATGAAGTTCAGTTAGAGCCATAGCATAAAATAAAACAGACCATCAAATATAACTTCCACAAGAGTTATGGTGTCGTTAAAATGATTAATGTAGCCCCGGAACCCCGACTTGATTGGCACAAACTGAATTAAACTTAGCCCGAGAAGTAAACTTGTAGTAACTGTTGGGATTAAATAGAGCTGAACAAGTTGCTTACTGTTACAATCTAATTGTGAAAATCACCTGTTGTTTATTAAAAAAAACTTGCACAAATGGCACAGTGGCTTAGTAAATTGGTGCTGCGAACCGCCGAATCATTCCTTAAAGGAACTAATGTTGGCCGTCAGGTAGTGGTTTCGAATTTGCGTGTACGACACTGTGTTTGTAAACTCACCCATGGTAACTACAGAACAAAATCCTAGAATCCCAAAACAAAATAGACATTGTATAAATAAAACAACAATTTGATCATTTATTTTATTGCTGCACTAAGTACCTATTCACATTCACAAGAAATAAATAAAAGAAATATAAATCCACGAAAAAATTTACTCGCGTTTCGCATTTACCGCCCAAGCATGCATATAACAATGTGGAAACAATTTCGGGCTGTTTCTGCTCGGTTTTTGAACGATTTTATGCTTGGGGAATTAAAAGTGAACCTATATATAGCGTGCTGTTATCAAATACGCATTAACATTGGTGCGTGATTTTGCAAATTGTAAGCATCGATTATTGTGGTATCCCCACGGCAAAAAGTTGTATCATTAAGGGCAGGGCACGGTGATATTCACTCGTAAAAAGTCGGCTTATTTCTTATAACTTATTACACAAACCATGAAAATTAAATAAGCTCGTCTCAATCAACACGATCCTTAGAAACTTTGACCAACGTCTTAGCGTAAAGACGGCACGCGGCAAACATATTATGGCTGCTTGATCTCCCCGCCAAAGTTTAAATAGTGTGTAATTAACTACGTAGTTAAGCTTGTTGTAGTTGTAAACACGCGTATAATTTGATTCGCGCGGTTAACTTGAAGTTCTTAGCTTTCTGCTTACGAAGGCGTTAGATCATTATCCCTTTAATGGCTGGTAGCAAGCAAAACTTTAAAATTATGGACATAGTTATTTTAATGAAGGAAAAAACAGCGGGCAGGATTTGAACCTGCATCTTCTGGGTTAATACACCGCACCGCAGACGCTATGACCGCTAAAAATAGCTGGTAGTCTTAGCATTTACCATGAAAAATGCTTAAAAATACAAAAAGATAGTTATGGCGTTGCTGATGTCCATGGACGGTGGTTACCACTTACCATCAATAATAAATAAGGCAATATAAAAAAAGGACCGGTTAAAATTAGTATTTTTGCAATAGGTGGACAACCAAATGCTACATGGTTTAGATGCCTCCGATAAATCTAAAGTACGAATTAGGTTCATATATTTGAATTGACATTGGCATTACTTAAATTAAAATATTTGTGAAGTTTTGGATTTTTTGCAGCCTGCATGCTGTAAAGGCTGTCCTACACTTCGGGAAATAATTATATCAATAGACTGCGATAAAATCCGTATAATACACCGCATTCATTTCATAAACATCTCGTTCATATTAGATTTTATCACTGACTGCTAAAGATGAGACTCAGATGATGACCTAAAATCTAAATCAATTACATATTACTTTGGTATATATTTTTTTATTTCAATAAATTGTAGTTGACTTGATTGGTACCCTTTACGAATGAGCTTATAACTACACTGAAGGACCAAACGAAATCGATAAATCAAAAGACAACGCTAGTAATTTGATACCTAAAAACTCTTTCAATTTCTGTTAACAAAGATACAATAAAAATACAAAAAATCTGTACCAAACGAAACTGTCTAAAGTTAAAAAAGATTATTTATCTTTTATACAGTGAACGGAACGAATAAGACAGCCAATAAAACTCTGAATTCTGGTGTTGAAGCTAGACCGCCGCAGTGGCAGTAACAAATTGACCCGTTGGCGTCCCCAGATCTATTAATGGATTCTGTTTTGCTCAGGGCCTTTGTAGTGCGAGTTCTAGGAACACAGTATTTATGGACCAGAAAACCGTGTTAATCCGATTGGTTGAGGATGAATTTGATGGTAGAGGTGGGGAAACATTTGTGTAGGTATAAATTATTTTGATCCTTACACTCCTCTCGGGAAGAAGGACCAAAAAACTCCGTAGAAAGTATTATTGGATTTTCCTGAAAACAAATTGCCAGTTTATATAGAACCTAAACATTTCAGAAAATTGCGGGTGTAAGACATCAGGGCATCTCTGCCTTACCTCTAAAGAAATGGAGACAGGCATTATTTGTTAAATGATTTGTTCTATTATGCAATAAAGGAGTAGCGATTTTGTGGTAACAATTTATCCGATTAGACTTGACAAATAATACCTAGAAGTCTAGATCAATCAGAACCTTAATACCTGCCCACGCCCACGTTGTCCTAAAACGAATAGCCCCACTGTGGACCCAGGATATTGATGTAATAAAAGCAGAATGGGAGGGACCGGAATGCGGAGTCATTTTTCAAGACATTTTCCCGCCAAATATCCAACAATATGGCCGCGTGCTTGTAACACAAATAATTGAAAATTTATCCCTCGGGTATCTCTCAATCAAATTGCGCGTTTGTTTTTGTGTTATCCTGAATATAGGACACCGAGTTTCATCAAGTGTTCAGTTACATATATACTCGTAGATAGAGGCTGACCTATTTTCGCTTATTGCTGGAACATCAGCGGTTCATAGCTTTATAATAGTTGAGAACTTTTTGCGCTCGACAAAATAACATTTGAAAAACATATCGATTTTGTGGAAATGTAGATTCTTTAAATCTCCATTTTACTATTCCGACATGATACCTGATCAGATTTCTTTATGACCTAAAATTTATATTCCATTCAGTGGGTGACAAGTCACGTCCGATTTAGATAGGGTTGGTACCTGTTTCAGACGTTAACTTTTCACGAGGTAGACGTTCTCAAAGATGCGCGAACACGTACTAGTTTTGGCAATAAAAGCAGCCCTAAGTGAAGTGTTATAAAAATGGTTATAAGGTTTTCATTCAATGTTATTTCTGTTTGACAACAGAAATAACATTCAAACAATAACAGTGTCAACGTTGTAAATTTAGCGAGAATAATAAACACATACTAAAACATAGTATCTATACTCTTGATATCACTGAGTACGGTATTACATTTGCTGATGTTTAAATTATACAAAAATATTGTTTTAGATTTTGTTAATTGAACAAAGAAATATCATGTTCATATTCACAATGTAGAGTATATATTTTGTTTACAAAACGTTTTACAATAAAGGAAAAGAATTAATCTAACAAGCTTGCTGTTTACACCACAGCAACAGTAGCAATTTCCCGGAGGCGACTTTGATTCATCAACAAAGCGGTCTCCATTTCAAAACATTAATAACGAGAAATAATTTGCAATCACACTTTAGATATTTTGTCAAGAACTTCGTCACTTCAAAAGTAATTAATATTTTTACTGACGACGACGAAATATAGAAAACGACTTAATTTGTACCAAAATTATGTTTTTTATTAATAATATTATATGTATTTAATATCCGGAGAGTTAATAATATAGGAATATTAATAAAGACTTATTATAGATTTTATTTTTTGAAATTTTATTTGTTAAAAAAATATGTATAGCTAATTCATTTATTATCTGTGATTTCATATTACGGCTGCTTTTCTATGTTGGAGTACGAACTGGAGGAAAGCTTTATTTTCTTAGTAGAGAAAGAGAGTCTGTCTAAGGCCTGTTTCACAGCTTACTGATAAGTTCCTGTTTAATTAACTCGCAGATAATTTCATACAAATTTTGTTCCATTTTTGAATTTATTTGGCAGTTAGTGACTGTCCAGAGGTAGTGAAACAAGCCCTAAAGCCCCAAGCCCTTTTCTTGATTCTCAGATGCAAGTCTGAACGTAATGCATTGTTCATATATTTGCATAATATATTAAACAAATGATTTCTCAAAATTTACCAAGCTTCTCTATTTTTTATTGAGAGCGAAGTATATAGGTAAATGTAAATTGGATACGATCTTTTTAGACATGCACAAAGTGAAGTTGAATTGTAATTCTACATTATGTATGTTACTTCACCCGTTTTATAAAGGCGAAAGATGTCGCTTAGGTAAGTAATGTGTTTGGGAATATATTAACGATTTTCTGTCCTTAGTTATAACATAGTATCCAACATGCTAAGTTCTTAGATAGGTTAGGCAGAGGTATCGTAATATACATCTACAGTTTCTTCACATACCGTATCTAACCGGCCCCATGTGAAAGGGGCGATCCTTTAACCGAGCCAAAATCCAAAACTCCAATCCGCTACTGACGATTTCATAGAAAAGCCCAATAACACTTGCTCGACCTGGGAATCGAACCCAGTAGCTCTAGTTACGTTTACTACCCTAGTAACGAGGCACTTAAGTTAAAGAGCTTAATAGTTATAAATAAAAATTATCTTCAACTGTATCCCCACACATTTAGCGCTATTTAGGATACTTAAGAGTAAGGCTTTTATCTCTAAAAGCGTTAAATATCTTCTCCATGTGCCGTAATATTAAATTTTCTCAAATAAAAGCCGATCCTACTAAGACCCCGAAAGATTATTATGCCCTTTAGGTACCTTTGAAGAGTCGAGAAGTGATCTTTGATATTTCCTTAAGCATTTTCTAAAAGTGTACCTACAGGATATAAAAAATATTGATTCAGCGGTTTCTTTTTTTACGTCAGTTTTTCCTTGGGATTTGTTTGAGTATTTTGTCGGTATCATGTTACGTTTGAAATTATTTTTGGTGAAAATGAGTTTTTGTTCTGTGAGTTTTGCTTCTTATTTTTTGGTAATGATATATTATATAAAATAATAAGGTAGAGATTAATGTTAAAGTCATTATTGACTTTATGGTACTATGTAATCTTACTATTACGAATTGATACTATTACGGCTCAAATAAATACTATGATCGACATGTATTTGTTCCGGGTATGTATAGTTTACGTGTATTTGTGTATGTTAACGTATCCATTCGCGGTTCAAAGTACAGAATATAATAATTTTGACGACGTCTGTAGTTTAGTGGTTGGAGTATCGTACTACTGTTCACGACGTCGTGGTTTCAATTCCCACATAACACAAGTATTTATGTGATGAACTTAAGTGTTTGTGTTTGTCTGGGTGTTTTTTATATATTATTAGTATGTATTTACAAAAAAAAGTATATATTTCTATTCTATTCATTGTCTAGTACCCAGAATACAAGCTCTGTTTGGGACTAGATAGTGCAGTAAATATTTATTTATTAATAAAAACAAGAATCTCCACGCCAGTACATGTACTCTACTTACCGTAATACTCGAATACTGCAATTCATCGTACAGTAATTAAAATACATGCTAAAAGTATCGGCTTGTTTTAAAAACTCGCTTCACTAAACAAAGTTTTATGTAACCAATACCCTACTAACAAGAAGTAAAAGCTCAGTTACTTTGCAAGTACGTATGTACTTTACGAACTAGATCGGTTACGGTTGGCTAGTGAGTTAGTGCACTTAACGTAACTGCTGTACTTATAGTTGAGAACTTTACGATAAATAATAGTATACGCTCTGGTTATTGAAACAAAGGCAATAATGAGTTGCTTCAGTGACATGAAACTGAATAATTATTTGAAGATTTTTAATATACGCTAACTAGCCTTTGCCCGCAACTTTGTTCTCGTAGAAGTTGATTCCTCCCCGTTTACAAAAAATGTTGCAAACATTTTTTATTTCTAATCAACTCCTATATGACGTATCATGATGATATATAGCCTATATAGCCTTCTTCGTTAAACCAGCTATCTAACACTGAAAGAATATTTCATATATAAAATGTATTTTTTTACACCTTTTTGTACCTATAAAGACTCATAACTTTTTTTCCCATTAAAATCTGTACCAAACAATAATTTTATGAGAGTCTGCTACAGTTAGATATTAATACAAAACAACATCCTGCCTGTTTTACCTGTCACAAGTAAAGATATTCGAATTTAAAGTTAAACAAAACTGGTAATTTTCTGTGAAGCCAAGGCCAAGGTCAAATAATTTGGGCCAAGTGGGTAGCAGATGACCCCAACTAACCACCATTTTCGTATGTTCAACGTTATACCAAACACCCTGTATATTGCTTTTAACCGGGCACAAATCTGTACTCCAAGCTAGAATTGTCTGCGCCACACCGATCAAATTTCTCTGCTTCAGTGAACAGACAGCCTAAGGGTAGACTTATAGATTAATTCAGAGGTCTCGATAATTTTCTAGGCCTGTGGCTATAAGGACGAGGGATTCATTGCTATGCTTCAAAATGTTGACACTGTAGAGTGCTATGCCTATCTAATTGCTGTTTTGGTTTTATTTGACTATACAATGAGATGATGGAGAGTTGGGTACGAGAGAATCACGTAGTCTTGTCTTCGTCTTTTTAGTTACGAACTACGCGACTACGTAGCTACACGGTTACGAAACTATGTGACAACATAACTACGCGTCTATGAAATTATGCGTCTACGAATCTTTCGGCTACGAAACTACGCGGCTACGTTACTACGAAGCTACGTAGCTACATAGCTACGCGGCTCTGTAGCTACGCGGCTACGAAACTATGTGACTACATATTTACGCGTCTATGAAACTATGCGTCTACGAAACTTTCGGCTACGAAATTACGCGGCTACGTTACTACGCTTCTACGAAGCTACGTGGCTACATAACTACGCGGCTCCGTAGCTATGCGGCTACGAAACCAGGCAGATGAGTAAGTTACATAATATCTACAAAATTACCTATAGCCTAGGAATTTACACAGTTACCAATGTATGCAATTATGAAACAACGTCTAAAAACCATGCGTCTACGAAATTATGCGCCTACGAAATTACGCAGCTACGGGACTACGAAACTAAGCTACGAACTGTAGCACAAAAACTGAAGTGTTTAGTGAAGCCAGATATGGCTAAAGTTCTATTTAAAAATTATTCCATCTTGTTATGTCTCTCTCTCTATTAGTAATCAGAGGACTAGTAGGGGAGAAGACTGGTGTAAAATTTGTTAATAATCACACGCTTATTGAAAAATATAATTAGCATACTTCGTATATTGAAAATAAATATTAAATCGACCAAGAAATTTCTGAGATAAATGCGTTTAAAGTTTTTGGTGGGGATGGAGAGGGGATGCTTTGTCCCTTTCCCGCAAAACGAGTGTTAGTGTAGAATTAGTATGGCGCACGCTACTTTTGACGTCATTTGTAAGTATAGTGTGCTCTCTGTCTAGCATAAAATTAAAATGCTATTAACTTCGTTATTTTTTAACCATTTAAAATTTTGTTTTTGATTTTGTCTCTATTTATGGTCAACTTTTTCATGAGGTCATAAAAAATAATTAGTCGCATAGCCTATTACATGAACCAAAAGGACTCAGCATAAAGTTCTAGGTTGAATAGGATTGAGAGATATTTTTCTTCTACACATCGCCGTAGTTCCGTAAAGGGTAAGTGGGTCATTTATTTTTATAGTCAGTGCGATTGTCAGCGCCCTGCTTGCATTCGAGTCTATGTAATTGGCTCTTTCTATAGTAAGCAATATTGTGTAGAAATATTTGTGCACCTCTACATTTTATTTGTACTCTTCAATTGATATCGTAACAGTTTGATTTAATATATCTAAAATGTGTTGCAGGGAAAAACTGGTTTGTTTCTGCGCCCATTTATACTAATATTATAAAGAGGTATCTTTGTATTTAAAAATACAAATCTTGTGTAAAAACTTCTGGTGTGCCAGACAAGTTGCATTTTGACATTCGAATCGACAAACAAAATGTATGGAAATGACACAAGCTTTCGACAAATCGGGCTGTCACTAATGTCATTTCCATACATTTTGTCTGGGCCGATTACAAAAATTCTTTCACCATTACAAAGCTACATCTTTCCCGAGTAACATAGCCTATAATTTATAAAACCACTCGGGCGAATCAGCGGAAAGCTAGTATTATATATTATTATTTGTGTAACTTTACGTTGGTGTACGCTAGAGGTTTGAATTCCGTGTTGTTGGGTTTTTCTATGAAATACCCAGGTGATGGCAATAGGCCCCTGTTACATGGGACCTAAACATACCGGAGAAATGTGGATGTACATTAGTACACCTCTGCCTAATCGGTGAATACAGGCGTTATTGATGATGGTACATTTAACATTTCTACCAATTTAATGGAATATAGATAACTGCTACATACACATACGGTGATTTTTATCCCAATCACAAATATTAGTAGCTTAATAAAGTTATATTAATTAAGCAATTAAATTGTTATTCGTATTAATGTAACGCGTACAATGTGTTTTGTTTATTAATATTAGCACACTGTACAATAATGTAATTAATAATATATAGTAAATCAGCTTCTGGTTTTGGTAATGACAAAAAATATGATCTATGTATTTAAATATGAATCATTTTGAATCTTCATGGGTAATTTCTATAATAATAATTGTTATGGATTGGGCACTTTTAAAAAAATACAAAATTGATATTTTTGTACATACTCGTACGTTGTAATAAAACAGATTTCCCAAACGCATACCCATTGGACCTAATCTCAAAGAGTGGTGAGTAAATTATGCTACGGGTCGCTTAAGTGGTCTTCCACGAATATGTTTTTAGTATTATTTTTATATACGTTTGGAAAAAACCCACTAGTCCGTTACAAACGCGAAATATTAACTTCAAGTCTCAGAAGAACTTGTAAAAAGAAACAATGTGCGGCAACCAAACTAACCGTAGTTTCTCAATAAAAATCCCACGCTCGATTCTCCGATCCCGCTCACAAAGAAGATATTTGCGGGGAAAGTTTTAAAAATTGTTGTGCTCCAGATCTCGAGCTCTTTGTCCCAGTCACGAGCAAGTCCTCGGGGAACGTTCTCGAAACACGCTTACGGTCAATGTATGTGCAAACGGGCCTTTTTTAAGCATTTTTTTACGTATACTAGCAATTTATGTATGCCTGGTACTTTTTGTAGCATTTCAAATGTCCCAGATGAAATGAAGCGATAGAGTACATAATATGCAAGAATCGTATGTAGCTTGGTGTTCTGTAGTTTTCTGCCTATTCCTATGGGAAAATGCCGTTAGTGCAAGTATGTATGTATGGAATTTTTCCGTATAAAATAAATTGTAATTAATGAGTTTGCGCACGTAATAAAGGTATTGTAAAAAATAAAATTTAAATTTCTATTAAAATGTTCTATAATTCGTTTCGTAATTATGAAAGTAGTTTTATTGTTTCGACATTTGTTTCTCTGTATATGCTAGTGATGTTACAGTGTAAAATCTCGCGAGTTAATATTTCGGCGTACACGGTGGTTGACCAGCAATTACTCGAATTAATGCCAGTTCCATTTAATTGCCGTCACTTTTCCAGCGTTGTTACGTAACTTCTGTTCCCCGATAAATTGACCAACTTGTTTTGCACCGGCGCTAAAAAGGATATACCTACTCCGTTTTACATTTTGTTTATCTTTTCGCACGATTCTCGCCATGTCGCGGGCTTATTATGTTTGTATAAGAACTCATTGTAGCAAATTGATTTTTCGATACAAACATCGTTTGGGATAATCTCTTGTCGCATTTTATACGATAATTACGTAAACGTAAAAGTCATAAAAATATTTTTGGCGAGTAAGCGGTATTTAGGGAGGTGCAAAGTAAGGTTCACCCACAATCAAATTAACAGCAGTCATGACCACGTGATTTTCGCCGTTGTAGCCCAGCAAAATTATTCAATTGGCGTCTCCCGGGATTCGGACTTTTGGACCACTGCATCCAATTACAGTGGTCCTTTGAGTGTTTCGAAATACTAACCTTCTACACCAACTAGAGTTTATTGAAGTGTCTCAAGTTCTAAACTGAGATAGCAGTAGTAAATTAAGATTAAGTACGTCAAAAACATAAACATAAATTTGAGACTTAAAGGGCAAGATCTTGTATTTTAGCTTTGATATCACTATTTAGCTTGACTAATGTTATATTGTTTTAATTTGTTTAGTTGCTTTTACTCAAACAGACGTCAACGTGCAATGTGAATGACGTGTTTGATTAATTATTTTTAAGCTTTTAGAGGTGAAAGCAGCAGCAGAGAATGATGTGAACATTTTCAAGTCATAAAATGATATTATAACTTATTCAAAGATCAGTAAAACAACTGAGATGGCAGCTTTTTAAAATTTCTAATTCATTAAACGTTTCGAAATACAGAATAACTCTGAAAATATGAACGAATATTGAGAAAGTTACTACTTACCTACTTATTCCATAACATTAATTCTGTTTATATAAAAGGAAAAGGCGACTGATTGATTGACGCACAGCTCAGGTTGGGCTGAAATTTAGAAGACAAATAGTATTATGACTTGGACATCCGCTAAGAAAGGATTTTGGGAAATTCCCGCGGTATTGGGAAAAAAAAAGATGAAGACAATGGCCCATCTTCCATCTTGCCCAACATGTCCCGTTAACTGCACACGCGAAGACCTGGTCGCGTCGACAAACGCAGTCCGCGTTGCTGAGTTTTGGGCCAGACAAGTGTGAGCCCACAATGTGAACTATTGCTATCTGCCATCGCCACGCTAAGGAGAAGACGAACGCGAGTAATACCGCGGGTTATATATAATATATTAATATAATTGTCAACTAAAGTGGCAAACATGTGCGATTTTATTTCATTAATATCAAAATGTCAACAAAAGTACTTAAAATCGGCATTGGAAAAATGCGTCTTAATCAATGTTGTAATAAGGCGCTTAGGTCGGAAATTCTATGGATGCAATAATTAAGTTCTCCATTGATATATTTACAGTCACTATAAAAGCGGTCACTATAAAAGTTACTACGAGTTACTTCATGTCTTTTAATTGAACCTGTCGCTACTCATAATGACTCCGCGTTTTCCTCAAACAAGTGACGTCATGCAATCTGCCAGTTGCAAGTTGTTTGAGGTATAAAATTAGTGTTTTATTTTCGAACTACCATTACATTTTAATAACTTTGCAGTGCATAGCCAGCAGCAATGGTTAAAACTATAACAATTGATTTAAATAGAATTTGTAAGTAAATATTATCATAGAATAATTTAGTTAGATAAACATAAAGTAACATTAGGTACTTGCTATTAAGTTATTTCATTCCAACACGCCTAAATTCGTCGAAGGATTGGGCAGAAGTGTACCAAATGTACATCCATAGTTCGCCCGCCCGAGCCTATTGCTAACCAGTCATTCATAGCACCTAAATTTCATAGCTAAACCCAATAACACTTAGCTTGACCTGGGAATCAAACCCAAAAACTCGAGCATTTTATTATAATAAAATCAATCAGGAGGATTTCAAGACGAAAGTTTGATAATTGTTGAAAATACTTCACAGGATATTATTTATTTTGGCTGAAAATTTAATGTACCATTATTACGATAATGGGAGCAAGCAACATCTGTTGATAACGGTCGATTAATAATTCTGTAATGGGGTTCGATTTTAACGGTAACATTATATATTTTGGATATTGATTCACGCGTAACGGAACCGAGGGTACCCACATCCGGATTTCTGAACGTTCCTGGTTTAAAAGTTCCGTTCGGTTTACCTTATCAGTGAGTTTTATAGGCTTACCAGCTGTTCTCCGCGTTCATCGAATTTTTCATTTTTCAAAATCCTTTCTCAGTATTGCCTACGTCCTAAATACTGTGTGCATGTTTTAGCTAACGCTCAATGCGTTCAGTAATTTGAGCTGTGCGTTGATCACTCGCTTTGTAAATCTGTCAGTCATTTTATTTCTATATAATATACAGATAACTAATGTATTAAGCGGGTAAGTAGTGACTTTCTCTTTGAGACTGTATTTCTGAATCTACAGTGAATGAGAAATATTGTTCCTAAGTAGGCTCATAGGGCATATCTTAAAAAGAGGAAGGGCTATTTTAAAACTTGTTTCTGTCTGACATCACATAACATATCATTACGCCAGTATTCCCCGAACGGTTAAGCAGAGATTTACTGCTGTTCTCCCACAGTTTACCGGTATGTTTAGGTCCCATAGTCTCTATAGCCATCAACCGGGCACGAATATAGACTTCGATTTGATAGTGGTAACACACAAACAACATTGCTCGGATCTAGGGGGGCTAGACAAGTCACAGATAATCGACAAACAAAATGTATGGAAATGACACAAGCTTTCGATAAATCGGGCTGTCACTAATGTCATTTACATATTATATTTCGTTTGTCGATTCGAATGTCAAAATGCAACTTGTCTAGCTCCCCTGGACCGACAGAGGAGGCAAGTTTTGTCAATGAGATTTTTCTTAAACTATTCATACAATATGACATATTGTGTGAATAAGATTACCCCTTCTATATAATCATAATCACAGTAAGTAAGTAGCCTTATGCCAAATAATATTAACATCAACATAAACATAATTACTTGAGAGCTATTCGAATCCGCAGTTTCGTCTAGGAAGTGTCTTGGGATCAATTGCGTTTAGTTGTCAAACTAAATAATGAATGGATTAAACCGTAGCATTTGGCACCGATCAATGTTTGATTGTGGTTGCGCCGTATTTCAGAGTAATGACGGTTGAAAATGTATTTTAGCAACTACATTTTATTTTGTTTTTAATATAAAAACAGACGATTCATTGATAATAGTTTTTTTCATCCTCTATGCATTATTACGATAATATATTGCGTGATGTTGACGCGCGGGTTCATAAGTATCTGAAAAGACAAGAGTACTCACGAAATCCCACTTACCTAATTTAATAAACTATCTTGTATACGAAGTATGCTACGAGTAGTGTGTTTACACAGATCTAAATTTTAAAAGTTGTGACGTTTTAGATCGGACATACATTTTGATAATTTTTTATTTATTAGATTTAACCTTCTAGTGTAAAGTAAGTCGAATATATAATTATAAAGCGCGTTTTAATAATTTTATTTGAATTATTATTAGATATTGAGAACTTCTCGGTCGTTTTTCAGAACTGGTCCGATTACAAATTAAACTGCGTTCTGAAGATGTTACGTGATCGTTTTATTAATGTTCCAGGGTGAAATGGAATTCAGGAAATTGTGTCACGTTCGACTGTCAAACCTATTGAGCTTTTCAATCTATTGCAATTTCTACCGATGTTATGTCCACCGATTCTGATTAATCGAATTTGTAATTGTAAACGTCCAGACACCATAAACGCATCAAGTCTGTTATTCTAATTCGAGTTAACAGCCCAACATTAGGGTGAGATTTGATTCCAGTAGCTATAGAGGTTTTTTAAGTCACTTCACTATAAAAGTTTTCTGAAAATGACCAATTAAACACGCGAAATACTTGCTACATTGCCTCACATAACATCATAAAGCATTCATAGTTATGTCTTAAGTATCTTAATAGACGTGCCTAAACTAGAAAATCACTTATGCCATTCATAACGATTTAAATACGATTCAATACTCCTTTCACAAAATATGATTTCAAATATTTAACCGGCGTGTAATAAAGGATATGTAAAACGGAATCGTTTTCAAGTATCGATTACATTCGCATTCGTGCAATACGCCTTCGTTCGTGCTTCACATAGGTATACACCGCCGGACAGAGGAACCCTGTAGCAAATTGAATTTTCTAATCTCTAAACGGTAAAAGGTGACTGCTGCATACGAAAGGTATCGATCCGTTTATTTGAAAATAGAAATGCAATGATCGATGCTAACATCGAATTACTGGCACTATATAATACCGCTGGTCCATGCTAGCGGCATGTTTTATGTTCTGAATTTAAAGGTATATTACAACAAAGAGAATGTCTTATTATAACTTTGACGTAAAAGAAATAACTTGGTCAAAGAAAACAAATCAAATAAAAATAGGCTTAGTTCTTTTAGTAAAGTTTTCAAGACAAGTTTAGACTTGTTGACGTAAGTAACTTTAAGATTGAATAACTTCTAAACATCTATAAAGGACTCGATTTATAAAATAGGTACTAGCTTTCCCCCTTTTTGCAACATTATTCATTGCTACTCCACTCCTACTAGTCATAGCGTGATGGTATATAGCCTATAGCCTTCCCCGATAAATGGGCTATCTAACATTGAAAGAATTTTTCAAATCAGTCCAGTAGTTTCGGAGCCTATTCAATACAAACAAACAAATAATCAAGTCTTTCCTATTTATAATATTATAGATATAATAAAGACGACTCGCATACAGTAAAGTGGATGGCAAAAAGATTTTTACTGACTACCTCCCCTAACGAGCAACTCACCCTAAAAGGCTCACGCCGTTTTTCCACAGGGGTCGCCAGAATACACCCACAGCTAGGAAGCACAGAAGCAGCACAGGGATATGCAGAAACTAGAGCTTTGCCGCCACTTTGCATAGCATACTTCTTTTATAGACTCTTGAAACAAAAACATGTATAGGGTATGTACTATCAAAATATTAGCAAAACTCACTCGCTTAATGAAAACTTGCTACATTTCAGCGTCGGCCAAGACGGCAAATGTTTGTCGTCCATCAAAAGTTTACCACGGGGTGAAGTTCACTCGTTAATCATGTGTGTATCCTCAAACGTGACATTGCGACGTTAAACTTTACTTTCACGGGAAATTATTACCTAAATAAACTTTGCCGCCTAAATAAACGATCGCTCCTTAATTGATTGTTCAGTTTCAGGAGTCTAGTCGGTTCGGTTTGAGTTTTAGTAATTAAAATGTTCATTGGGAAATTGCGTTAAAATATGTTGATATTGGAAAATGATTATTTTTGATACTTTAATCTGTTGTTATCGCTTAGCGGTGCAGTCGGGCGTTAGCTTGCTGGTTGGTTTGAATCTCGCATGAAATAGATAGTTCTTTCAGGTTTGGGTGTTAGTGCATGTAAAAGTTGTGTTTTTTGTGTTTGGAAACGCAGTATCGATACAGGAGAGATTCCTTGTCTTAAATCCATAATGATGTGGATATTATTATAATAATTATGCGTAAGTGGGGTGAAACCATTTCTATCTAACTATACCTTTTTACGTTAAATTTGGCAAGATTCTGGAAACTCTGAATAGATTGCGTCCTGAGGGAGGACATAAGCTAGCTTTCGTTTCAAAAATTCCTCTAGGACGCGAGTGGAACCGTGGCCAATAGCTAGTGTTTTATAAAAACATAAAACAAAATTAACACGAGCTCATGACTTTGTATCTCAAACATAGATACGATGTGGAAAAGCAACCGCCGCGACATCACACAATGGTTCTCAAAACTTTAACAATTGTTAAGGTATATACAAACGATATCTAGAAGTTTAACGTTAGTACAAGTTTCTACGTCACTTTATTACTGTCCCCATATACACAATACACATACACTCAATATACTCGGTCACACGCGTACTTGACAGTGCCAAGTTTATTTCAATTCGCAAGACAAAATATATGACGCACACAATCGTCAGTATAGATAGTCCAAACTTTGTGTCACACATTGCAAAAATATAGAAGTTATATTAGTGCAATAACATATAACGGCATGTGCAGACAACATATGGAGTTTTATGGACGAAGCGACGTTAAAACTATTACAAAGAAAAAGTGAAGTTCATACGTTTTCTGGGTCAGGTGCATTTATTTATGAATCTTTTGTACGACGTTACCGACTGTTACCATATACTAAAGTACATAGGGATCTCCCTTTTTTAATGGAAATGATACTGTATTCATAATACATTAATTTTGTCTAAAAAATTACCAGACAATAAAAAATATATCTTTTAAAAACTGCACGCTATTAGGTTAAATCTATAAAAGGGTTTATTGCTGGCACAAATTGCTAAAACCGCTAATTAAGAAATATTGAGATTATTAATTCAGCAAAGTCTGAGGTTCATTGTAAGCAGAATTAAGTACTGATTTTAATAATAAAGGTTAATTTATTAGACATTAAAGTCTATTTGCGCTAACACAAAAGTCTTAGGTAAAAATAGAACAGAAACCTTAGGTTGCTAAAAATATGGAATTAATTTTCGTTATAGTTGGCAGCAATCTCGTGGCAGGCTAGTTCATAGGATTTGTGTTGCCAGTCCATCAGCTTACACTGAACTGGGCCCATTAATCATCTTCACGACACTGACAAGCAAGATCGTTGCCTGAGGTTGCCAGATTAGGAAAACATGATTAAGAGACAGAATATAAGCCAAGGTAAGCTATCTACACAGTCCAAAAAAGTAGAAAGAATAAAAATACCTATTTTAGTAAAATTGTCTGATAGACAACGCAGTGGAAACTGACGAGTCGCAAGCGCGACTGCTACACTTGGGGTTCCGTGTTCGATTCCCAGGTTGTCGAGTAGTGTTATTGGGATTTTCTTTAGGATGATTAGTAGCAGCGTGGAGTAGATACCCTTACTATTACATGAACCTAAGCATGTAGACAGTTTCTCATAAAACAGTAGTCTACATTGTACGTAAGTATATCTCGGTCTAACCCTTCAGCGAACTTCGGGGTTGACGTGATGTTATGGTATGTGAATCTTTATAGCATGTTATTCCCTATAAATATACGTAGGTATACGATAGGAAAATTCATGTGAACTTGAAAAAACCAAGAATTTTACAAACATTCACCAAAACGTTCTTCAAGCTACCGAAGCTCTAGTTATCAGTACCAAGTTTCCCTGAAAATTGTCCGCAGAAATACCGAAGCTACTTCGTTATCAGGCAAGGTTGCTACGGCGTCTAGGTATCAAAGTTAATATAAGCGGAGGCACTTTATTGCGGCACTTGAAGTAAATATTGAGATACACTGAGTGCTAATTACGCTGTTTAACTTAGTTTGTCTAATTGACTGAAACTATTTGGAGTTGTTGACTAACCTGTATCGGAAATTTAGCAATCAATCATGTATATCGACAAGAGTTTTAGTAATAGGAGATGTCTGATATTAGTTATTTGAAAAGTATTTTTTATTGAAATGTAAATATTATCAAAATTCGTATATTTCGCCTGGATTTCCTCTAAGGCTTAGGTAGATGTTTAGATACATACACAATTACAGTTCGCTGATATGTTTCGGTGCCTTGTAGTGAGGAGCGGACCTGATGACATTAACTGGCACAATTAACTAGTACAGCTGGTACTGAGAAGTTAATACAAAACACCCATTACTCCTCTAGCCCTAGCGTAATAGTCGCTCTTATGACTATGACTGTTGAGTACATAATTATTACATACCTAATATCTGTTTATTCCTCACTATAATCTTTAAAAGGTCTCTCTCGCATTGGTTATCACAGAAACGCATAAATTTGTTCCTCTGTCCTGCAAAATCGGGGGCCATTTACATTGCGACGATATGGCCGGGCGCGTTGTGCCCATAACTTTACGTTTGTAGCCTGCAAGCGACATTTCCTTGAAATTCGGCACACGTACTCATATCGACAAGTGCGAGTAGGCTTAAGTACGTCACACGGCAACGTATGGAGGTCTAACTGTGTAACAGTGGGATGTTGTTATGTTTGAATTCAGTAAAATCATAGTTTTGCTAATTTTACATACACGAGTTGATTTTCTTATTATCTTGAACAGGTTTCATAAGTGCCTAAGGGGTGAAATATATAGAACTATTTTGGCTTTTTACAAAATAGTGTTACATATTTCATATCTCTGCATAAAGCTTAAAGTCAGTTACGCCAACAGACGTTTTCCGCCTTTTAGCCGCATTTTAAAATATTATCACACTTGTACTACCTTTTTAGTTACTTACTTACTGTTACTGTTTGTCAACTGTTTGTTTTGTTTTAAAAAAAAACAGCATCTTTACGATTTTGTTTGAATAACGAAGATATAAAGTAAAAGTTTTACGAGCTACTCTTGCGTGTCTAATAGAGTTAAAACCATTATCACCGTGAAAAGCAATTTCGAAGATACGCTTAAGTTTTTGTTAATATGTAGGTCTGAGATTAATGAAAAAATCTTTCTGCGTGAAGGATTGATGTAACTCAAAACCTACTCCAGTAAATATTTTAGAAATACCAGACTGTAATTGAGGTCGTCCGAACCATTAATCTTTTATGCCGCCCTAGTACCTAATCTTCAAACATGTTCTTTGTGACGCATTACTTAAAGTATACAAAAACTGGTGGGATTATCTTTTTTCTTTCTTATAATTATTACTGGGCGTTGAAGTGGAAAAAAAAACGTTTAGAATTTACTTTCTCACGAAGTTGAGCAAGTTAGGTCGCCGAGAAAAATGGGTTGAGATGTCGCTTCTGACTGATTGCTAAAACAAAAAGAACAAGGCTTTATTTTATTCTAGTTTTTACACATTTTTGTGACGATCTGGGTTTTGTGTAAGTGCTCATGTATTAGTCCTTATTCATATGTGTTTTTTAATGTAAGTACGTGACCGTACGTATTTTCAAGTTCACTGAACTTTTATCTTATAAGATAGATTACGTTTATGTGTACGAAATCATAATAATTATGTACGACGATAACTAAGAGAGCAGTGCGCGTATTACGAATTCCACGAATTCTTCAAGACCTAATAAATTTATATAGAACGTTTGAAAGCAATAATAAGTTTATTAATCCAGGCAAGCTTTCCGCCAGAGGCTTCGCCCGCGTGATCTGAGTATTTTTTTTATTTATTTATAAGGCACACTAACAACTTATTTACAAAATATGTATAGGTAGGTATTACATAATTTCAGGTTGTCCTGTGCAAATAAGTTACTTATGCATGCACAACATTTAAATTAAAAAGTAAAATTATATAATTGAAAATAAAATTAAAATTAAAACAATGAAATTAAAACATATAAATACTAAAATCCTGAGATCATACGAAAAGTTATTAAAATTGATAATTGGTAAAATTGTATATTTATTATATCTTTCATCCCCTATTTCAACCGCTTATAGCCTATTATGTCCTTTATTTATTTATTTAAACTTTATTGTACACCGAATATAACACAATAACCTTTCTCAGGTTCTAGACTATCTCTGTACAAAATTTCATTTAAATCGTTGAAATAAAACATTTTTTTACGGATTTTATCGCGTTATACCGTCACCACCCACCCAGTCACCCGTGACCATGGACGCTGTAAAGGGTCCGAAACGTCGGGATTAAAATAATATCAATATAACGCGATAAAATCCGTAAAAAGTAGTTTTATTTCAATGTCTAGTATTCGCGTAAGTGTCAGAAAACAGTTCATTTAAATCGGTTCAGTAGTTTTGGTGAGAAAGCGCGTCAGACAGACAGACAGAGTTACTTTCGCATTTATAATATTAATACGGATAAGTATATTACTCTGAATAGGACCATATAATACAGTTAAAGCATTCATTACGTTTTTAATAGACCTACATACAGAAAAACGTATAGAAATGATTTTTCTAAATAAGCCAACCGTAGCTTTAATTAAAAAGCGTTTTACTAGAAATTTATTCACGTTTACGTTAACTAAAATAATAAACGTGGCACTTGCTCGAGGTGCCCAGATATTTTTGTAGTTCCAAAACTGGTATAAATTTTCGGAATGGACGCACAACACTACCTAAGTTTTGTACGTTTATCTCTTGAATTTTCACAAACACACTGCTCCACCAGAATAAATGGCATTTGTGTGATATTTTACCACTTATGACTGCTATGCATTGTCTAAAAAGGTTTTGCATTTAAAGAATCATCAAGTTAAATTAGATTATGGGCAGTCGACATTGTTACCGTGGTGATACCTACTGGGATCACGTTGGAGTCACCAATATGGATTTTTGAATTGCATTTAAAAAAAAGGCATCTTTTTATTTTATTTACTTATATAAGAAATAGAGCTGTCTCCAGGCTGTGCTGTTAGGTACTCGCGTCGAAAATACCGTTTCATTAGTGCCATTAGGAAAATTCATTAGATAAAATAATAAGTATCTAAATCTCTTGAGAAGGGCTTGAAATATTTAACGGTGTTTTTTGTTGTCTCCGAAATTGTAAGGATCAGGTTTGTACTATTTTTTTTTCGAGAATCAATTTGTACCTACATACTGATACCTTTAATATTTCAAACAAACAAGCCAATAAAATAGCTTTATGATCCCCTCAGACTAAACTTTATTCAATTCCAGTCTTTGATGTATACTCAAACAATCTCGATAGATACTTAGTTTAGACTTAAAGTGGACTGTGCGCTTAGTTCTTTGTCCATAGAGAATGAGTAAAGTGTTCTATAATTCTACTACATCAATTCTAGGTAGGTAGTAGGAATATTTTATACGAAGTACACACTTGAAAAAAATTGTTACTACGAACATGAATAGAAATATTTTATAATAACGCATTAATTTTCTCTCGCTCTACTACTACTAATATAAGAAATGTTAAAGTTTGTTGGAATAGAGGTTAGAATACAACTTTTTATCCTGATAGTGGATTTCCTAGTAAAGAATTATAAGAACACGTAGACATAGCCTCCAGCAAAACCTAGTAATTAGCAAATATATTTTAGTCAATATTTTATTTAACCCACTATTTATTTAAATAAAAGTAAAATAAATAGTGGGTTTCCTAGTAAAGAGTTATAAGAACACGTAAACATAGCCGCCAGCAGAACCTAGTAATTAGCAAATATATTTAATTTAATATTTTATTTTACCCACTATTTATTTAAATAAAAAGAAAATGAATAGTAGATTTCCTAGTAAAAAAAAATAAGACCACGTAGACATAGCCGCGAGCAGAACCTAGTAATGCAGAGCAGAGCAGAATATAATACCTATTTTATTTTAAAGCAGAGGTCCATAAAAAGAGGCTTTACGTTTGAAGACGACTTAAGAAAACTAAAATCCTGTTCCATTACATTGTTTACAGCTCCATGGGGAGTTAAATCCGAGCAAAATCCGCGTAACACCCAATTTTTGTAATGTTACGAGAGTTTCATTTAATTCTCGGTATTCCGGTTGTATATCGGGGAAGTCGGGGTGATACACGAATACCGAAGTTCTCTGTAAGTATGCCAAGTCATGGGAGCTTTTCCCAAATCGAATTCGATGAAGCGAATAATTGTTGGAGCAAACATCCACGTAAATACGAATATGTTGGCGCTGAGAATGCAGTTTTGGATTGTTTTAAATTAACATTAAAAGGCATGTAAAGTTTTTGCCTGAATTTAAATGAACAATAGCTCCGAATTCACAATTAATGTTTTGCTGGTTTTTATGTAGTAACATAATAATGAACTGGGTAGGTATCAACATTTACATAATATATATTATAAGGTTTTCAAAATTCGAGTCGAGAAAAGTGTTGTTGAGTTTTTCTATGAAATTCGCAGTAGCAGCTCGGAGTCTGGATTTGTGTCCGGTTGATGGTGATAGGCTCGCCCCCTTTTATATGGAACTAAACATACTGACGAATTGTGGTGTACATTAGTATATCTCTGCCTTGGTACCCTTCGAGGAATATAGGCGTGATGGTATATTCTGTTAACAAAGGAAATTAAAGCATATCAACTACAGTTTCTATTCGAAAATGGCTTAATGAATTGTTTTCCGATTGCAGCTGTTCCCAATAGTGACATACTGAGATACTCCGAGACGCGATTGCAGGTCATGACAAGAGCAAATGTTAGGGGTATGCGCAACTACAAATGTATTAGGTACATCAAACTACAAATTTTTGAAGGAGGTATATTACGTCAATACTGCCTCGAAGCACTTATGCTGAAATATATATTTATATGTATTAGCTTTATAATATTATTATAAATATTAAAAAGCTGAAGTTTGTTTGTTCGTTTGGTTGAACGCGTTAATCTCAGGAACTACTGGTCCAATTTGAAAAAAAATGCAGTGTTTGATAGCCTGATTATCGAGGCAGGCTATAGGCTATATATCATCACGTTACGACTAATAGGAGCGGAGTATCAATTACTTATTTTTTTTGCAAAAACGGGGAAAAAAATCAACTTCTAAGGACAAAGTCTAGTTAGATATATATTAGATAGAGCCCAATGGCACTAAGCTTTTATCTATACAAATACGAAAGATAAGAATGTGAAAGTAACTGTGTCTGTCTCCTTTTCACATGCCATCCAAATTGATATTAATAAAATTCTACAAGATAATAATATATTGCATTCTATTTATGTGATTTTATTTCTCACTTGGAAATAATCTAGTAAAGAAAAATGGGTTTAGGTTATCTTGTTATATAATAGGAAAAGGGGACTGAGTGACTGATCTATCAACGCACAGATCAAACCACGGAACAGATTAGGCTGAAAGGCACACAGGATAAATCTATACATATAAAAATGAATCTCCGAATTATTTGCACGCGCATAACTTCCAAACAACTGCACCAAATTGGATAATTATTTTTTTCTGTATTCGTTATTGTCAGGACAAGGTTTGTATGTAAGATTTATCTTATAAAACCACCGGTAAATGCAAGCGAAACGGCGCACATATATTATAAAACCTTTACAACAGGTAATAACCTATATTGATTTAGTAACTACATTTATTTAATTAATTGTGTGTACCTTAGTACTCGGTGGGAATTTAAAAAAAGAATGAATGGTCTTGAGCAGTTCAGCTCCATTTTATCTAGAAATATACCGAGCGTGGATATTGAAAAAACAACTAGCCAGACAGTATTTAAACACGTTCTGTGAGAGAGATTCTATTAGATCATTTTAGGAAGACAAGTTATTTTAAATTAATTACGTGCTTTTAAATAAGACTTGTTAAACGAATTTAATATAAAGTTACTGTTCAACTAGTATCTTCAGTAGATTATTTTATTACTGGGAATAAGTGCCTACCTACAATAATTTATGTGTTTTCTTTATGTGTATACTGTATACACACATTTATGTCGAGGCAGAATTATTAAGCAAAGCAAATATATTGTTATCCCTGCGCCGTCGGTTACTTGTGACAAAGTTTTCCTTCAAAGCAAAACATCTGCGCCACTCACTGTTTAAAATTTCCAAAATTGTTATTGCTCCTTGGAGTCGCAATATGAATTCAGACAAGATCTTCGTCCATATTTGTTTGACGCTGCATCCCATTGCCATGGCTCTCTGTTGGCTCCAAGCCAGTCGCCTGGTCCGTGACCAGAGCCGCACACCATTCGCTTCATACAAATCTGGAATTTAATTTTAGTGATAAATGGATTTGAGACCTGTCTCCGTGTGAAATAGCGAACGACGTGATTTGTAGTTAAAGAGATTTCAAGGAGGTGCTCACGTAATGCAAATTTGTACCTAAAAATGTTTGAACCTGGAATTTGATAGATGAATATTGATATTGATAAAATTCAATATTGAAACTAGGTATTGACAAATATAGATGATGATATATCTTCATGATAGAATTCATAGACTGTGTACGTATACAGGCGATTTATTTTACGTAGATATCTATTATGTTAAGTAATTATTAGTTAATAAGTATAAGCTAAATTGTAAATGTATTTGTATAAGAAAAGCGAAATTCTTTGAAACCCATACTTTAAAAAAAATTACGTATATAATTTACTTACCTACCTATTTACTTGATGGATGATAAAAACTGAGTGGATAATAATGGTGATAAGAAGAAGAAAGAAAGACATTTGTTAACAAACACACTAAAAATAACTAGAAAATGTTATGTATTAATAATATTATTATTTTCAGAGCTTGGTTCGCCCTTGGATTGCCGTTAACCACGGGATAAATACAAACATGGAACAACATTTGTATGAAATTATCTGATAAGTAATTTAACAGGAACTTATCAGTAGCCTGTGAAACAGTGAGGACCTGTACAAAAAGTTATAAAGAATTTTGAAATGATGTACTATTGTAAAAGTTTCTATTATAATCATGAATTATTTACAAAAGTAAAAGTTATCTAGTTACCTAGCGACAAGGGAAATCAAATAAGGCAGAAAATTGGGATTTACGATACGTTTTCCGGACGTTAGGCATGTTTTGTTAGTCAACAAAATAAAACGTATAGAAGTAGAAGTTTTATTGTTATGGCAACTCAATTACACAATTACACAATTTAACAATTAGCAGCTCCCCGCGGTGTTCTTTTCATTAAATTTTCCCAATACCGTGGGAATTTCCTAAAATCCTTTCTTAGCGGCAAATTTTAGCCCAATCCCATTTATGGATGAACTGTGCGTTGATAGATAACTCAATCAATCAGTCAGTCATTCGCCTTTTCCTTTTATATTAGTTTTCTTGTTCTGGCTATCAGTTTTTGGTGCTGTCCGTATCTGCATGGCAATAGTAGTACACTAATAGTGATACACCTACGGTAATGGATGAATTTGATCAAGTAATTATTTATTCATCGAAATTGCCACATATCTTCCCCCTTCAAGTACGCACGGCTAAACATCAAGCTTTGCAGTAACTATAAGCTGACCTCGCATTGTATAGGGTTTCTGTACAGTGAGAGGTTCTCATACACTGGTTTGTATAACTTGATGTTTCTGTATGAACCTACATATTTCTGGCGTGTTGAAGTAGTTTTCACTCAAACGGGTCACGTGGAGAGGTCGTGTATCGAACCTAAATAATTTTACTGTACTGTACTTAGATCTGACATTTACTACGCATTAGGAAATATAGTAACTAATTTAAGTATATGCAAAACATGAGGCACATCATTTATTTCCCGGCGACAAAAGGTGCCTTATCTCTGTTATGTCTAAGACTGTGTGTAATAATACCATCACGTTTGTATTTTCCGTAGCCTTAGACAGAGTTTTACTGCCGTACACCCGGTTCGCCCATATAAAAGGGGGCAAGCCTATTGCCATCAACCGGACAAAAATCAAAAGCAATCAATCAGCTACTACTGAGGATTTCAGAAATTGAAAAACCAATAACACTGCTCGACCTGGAAAACGAAACCAGGACCTCAAGTTTAGCAATCATTTCTATTTAGGAGTTTTATGATAATGAGACAGTTACTAATGTGTCACAACGCAATCTATGCCTAGACGCAGATGTCGTTCGCTGCCAACCTTTTTTATTCGTCGACTGTAGGTACCTACATGTATTCATCACACTATGACAGCGGGGTGCCCAAAAAATGAATCGATACTTAAAATCTACCTATGAGCCCACCGTGACACAGAATTCCATACATAAAATTATGTGAAATAAGACACACATCATGTAATACAAACATAATTTAAAAAATCCTATTGACTGTTGATTTTGATATATCGAAATTTGGTATTTATATCACAAATTCCTTTGAAGTCTTTTGATTTTGATCGAATTCACACTTCACAAATGTGAAGCTCCTATAAAATTAAGCAGTAAAACATTTTTATTAAGATTCTCAGAAATCTAAGTATGGGTTCTTTGAAAATCTTTTTCTATCATTGTTTACTATCGAATGGGATATTTTTACCACTTCCAGTTGCCTTGGCTGAAGTAAAAGGGACGAGATTGTTTATCAAAAATCGTTTAAGCCAGGGATATAAAGGTGTAAATAGATATTACAAAAATATTTTAACTGAAATTCTATAGTAATCCCGTAATACTATTTAATCGACTTTACAACTTTAGTTATTGTACAAGAGACTCTTATTTAGAGATAACCAAGTAGGTACTTTTTTATTTTCCGTTCATTTTATACTTTATCTCATCATCTCTAGGCATTCTATACAATACTTTAATTATAAGATTACTTTGCTGATAAGAAATAAACAAAATAATTCAAATTTACTATTTAAGTATGTGCACGTAATCTGTTGATTCTTCATTCTTTGATCCTGATAAAATATAGGTCACAACGTTCAAAAAGATGTATTCCCGTCATCTGAATATATAATACACAACATTAACCAAAGTGTCGGTCATAATACGAACTCGTTTTGATTAATAATTCTTGTTGTTGAAGCTATCACTTTGCTCGCACAATTTTACCACCGCCCACACATTTGCGTACACATGAAATCATTCTGCTCAATGACAAATTTCTCGGAGTGACAGTAATGGCGTCATATGTTACGCTCATACTCCATCCTGCGTGATAAGAAATGAGCTTATCTCCCTGAAACATCGCGGCAATATTCGGATTTCGGCTGCAACACAAATGAGACAACGTACCCACATAAATAATCACGGTGAAACGTAACACAACGGACCATATTATTTCATATTAATAAGGATGTGATTTGAATAGGGCTGGTACAATATTTTTTATTATAATAACTAGTATTTGCCCGCGGTTTCGGTCAAGTGGATGTAGAAGCAATCCAAATAATTAAATAGATGGATTAGAACCCGGACAAGAGAAAAACAAAAAAATTAAATCTAATTAATAGTTTTAGCGCCAACAAACAGACAAATAGACAAAAATCAGCTCAATCAAACAGATAATACAGTGTAGCGAACCCGAATAATCAGCAACCTGCTGAATGACTTTATCTTTTTACAATTGCATAAACTAATGCTATTTGGCTCGACACGATAGAAATAGTTAATAAAATTAATATTTATCATTTAAATCTTCTAATTAAATACTAAAAGGTAACCTTATTGTGTTACAATACTTATTCAAATGTTTATTTATTTGTACGTATTTTTACTTGTTATATTTAACCCAAAGGTTGACGGGCATAGAATGCCATATGGCATAAAGTCCGCCGTATGTGCTAGTGTACCTAAAAGTAAAAATAAATCAAAATAAGATCTTTGAAGCGCATTCACTATTCAAACAACAGCAATTTTCTCGATATATTTGACACTAAAACGTAAAAGTACAGCTTCACCGCAAACTTACTCAATACCAAAAAAGCAATAAATGCTGGAAACGCCTTGTGATTTGCCGCAGTCTATTTTAAATAAATCTCTACGCCAAACTGTCAGACCGTAAAACAGCAATTATAGCGATGCTACTGCATCATCCAATTATTCGGTGAAATGCTTCGTCCGCATCTCAGTAGGAGGATGCTAGCTCCGCATTTTCAAGATCCATCCATTAAGAGTAAAGATCCAATTTCCTAGTAACAGTTAATCTCGGCGTAACGAGTCCATTAAGTAGACACAACGTCCATTAATGCATTGAGGAGGACGCTCCACATAAAATATGATTGTATGGTTCAAGTTTGTGGGACGTCAACATGCGAAACATGTGGACATTAACCCTTCACTGTGTAGTGCGATACATCATGTTGTTTTGATGCGGTGGAGGGTTTAATGTAGAGTATCCATTTCAGCTTAGGATTGCTCTTGGATTTTTCGAGTCAAAATCAAAATCAAAATAGTTTTATTTTCACATAGACCTTATGCAGGCACTTATTAAAATTCGAAACTAGGTGCACGGTTCCAAATTGGTCGTTTCCTATGGAGAAGAACCGGCAACAAACTCCATGGTTACTCTTTTAAATTTTAGTAATGCCCAACTTCGAGTATTAATGGGTATTTATGATCGAGAGCCTTTTTTGATACGGAAGATCCTCATTGATCCCTGCCACCTAGGGAGGCGGCAGGGTATGTCAGACTTATACCGGTTACAACCGGATTTGCCTTCTCTAGCTCTTATATGTCATGGCCCCATGGTACTGATACCATTATCAGTAACATTCACCACGACCATGACGGGATGAACGGGAGCCTATAGCCTAACTCCTCTCATTCTGAGAGGAGACCGTGCTCAGCAGTGGAACAATCAATGGTCTATTATATAATGCCAAAGGGATAATGTAACAAATTTAATAGTCATAATTGCAGGGCTACTCTGTTCGGAAATAAATTGAAAAGGTACTTCATTATTTCTATTGTTAGATATATTGTATTACCTCGTTGATCATTCGAGGTGTAAAAAAAACAGGATAGCCGATTTTACAGAACATGAGATGAGCTGGCTCTTATGTAGAGTTACAGGTGAGGGATTTATGAACAATACAAACATATAATAATAATAATAAATATCCTAGGACATTTTACACAGCACCATCTAGTCCCAAACTAAGCAGAGCTTGTACTATGGGTACTAGACAATGGATATAATACTTATATACTTTTTTTGTAAATACATACTTATAATACATAGGAAACACCCAGACAAACACAAACATTTATATTCATCACATAAATATTTGTGTCTTGTGGGAATCGAACCCACAACCTCGTGATCAGCAGTCCGGTACTCGAACCACTAGACCACAGACGTCGTCAGTGCGTGCGATATACACATATGTGCGATACATAAGTGTTATTGTGTGTAAACCAGAGCGAGCCGAGTTATAACTTGTCCTGTTTAATTTAGTACGAAATGAGTTCTTGTGCGTAATGAAAAATAAACCCAGACTACTCCCAGACTGTCGTCACACAGGCCACAGATAAACAGAGCACATTGAAGTTTGAATGCCGCTTAGGGAATGGAAGAGAAACATTCATTGTAGAAGCAGACTATTTTCTCCTGACATGTAATCAGCTGAATGTACAGTTAGGACACATAGAAGATGTAACTGCGCTATTCTTCAGGTTTCAATGTCTTTTTGGAGTTCCTTTGAAATTTATCCTCGCACTTTTGCTTCAAGTTAATTCGTCTATAATCTTGTATCGAGTTATGTAACAATCGTGAATGCCATGGTCAGTCAGTTAATAGGTTACTATTATAGACATTGATGTCTGTAGGCTACGTGAAAGCCCTTTGAATGCATCCTGATCTTAAGAAAAATAATTCAGAATGTAATTAATGGAAATGAATGACATCTAGTTATAAGCAAGAAAGCAGGTTGGTTAGACTCCTATACAGCTAAAGGTACTTATGTGTATTTTATTATAATAGCCCGACTAGTAGCGATGAACTCAAGTGCCCTTATGCGCATTTGGTGCAACGTAGAGCTTCTACAAGTGCTAAAAAAATATTAACTCACTGCTTTAGTCTTATGAAAACAAGACCTAAAATTATACTGATTTTACCTAAAATTATTTTAGTAGTAATTCAAAATAATTGCAAGTGTTTATTTAGGCAAGGTTGGTTTATAAAAAAATTTAGTTTGAGCTCAAACAACGATTTACATTCTTGGTACATGCATGTTTTGTCTCGCAAAGGCTAAAATGCACGAGATTAAAAAAATGATGGTAAATATTTCAAGCTTTTAGACTGTTTCAAATATTTACATGACAAGCGTATGTAAAAAAACATATTTAAAAAAAATAATATTTTTCAATGGCTTTGTTGACGTCATGAGTAATGCGACAAAGCAATCGCCTTCTGTGCTAGGGGTCGCAGGTTCTATTTACACATGAACATGTTTATATGAATTTTATGTTCGAAATATGCGTAAGTTTTGTATGTGTGTGTGTGTTTTGTTGTACACGTATGTCTAAGAAGGTTTTAGGTTTAGGTTCTATAGTTTTTATTATAATCAAGTTTCATAAGGCATTCATTCATTCATTTTATGAGGCATTCTGGTATATACTTATGTGGTGTAACGTTTAGATTTTATTATGCAGACGTTTAGTTTATCTCATTAGTGTAGTTTATTAGGTGACATTTATGAGTGCCTATAGGTAAAATAAGCACAAATCATGTCATTCCTACTTTTACATGATAAGTAAATAGAGCTTACAAATTCCTAAAATGCGTGCCCTTGTCCTTCATTCAGATATCAGTAATCCGTGCGGACCCGGGGCAGTACAGATACGAATACAAAAGCTTTTATCTGTACGTCCGCATGTTGCAGCTGTGATATAGGTAACGCAGCGCAGCTGAATTTCAATCACCGGCTATTTACTGAAATTTGAAATAATCAATTCTAATCTTTTACACTTATGCTATATGCTTGGACATTGAAATAAAACGTACATTTTACGTAAACTGTAAACTTTTTTAGAATCTTACATAACATATCACGCTTGTATTCTCTAAAGGGTTAGGCAGAGGTATTATGCAATATAATATAACCCACAGTTCGCTGATATGTCCCTGGTAGGACCCATGTAATAGGGGGCAACCCCAAATCCCGACTCCAAGCTAGTTGGCTGCTATTTCACAGAATACCCGACAGCACAACAGACAGAACCCTGGACCTCAAGCGTAGTAGTCTCGCGAAGGACCACTAGGCCAATGAGGCAGTCAATTGGATTTATTTCAATAATTAATTCTGTGAAAAACAGTTTAGCTTCAACTTTCATAAACAGAAAATAGACATTATAAACGTCAAAATTATATAGAACTCGAGACTGTATTTATAACCTTTAGTTAAAAATAATACTTAAATATTTTGTTTCACAAATAAGCGTGTGTACCCAACCCATATTAGGCTAGCGTGGTGGACTATAGCCTAATCCCTTTCTGAGAGGAGACCCGTGCCCAGCAGTGGGACAGTATATGGGTTGCGGATATGTGTGTAAACGTATTTTGGATAAGACTTTTATTTTCCGCATCGCGAAATAAACGAATAGTAAAAATACGGAATATGGCCGTTACCGCGACATAGTTTTGGAGAATAAATACTATGTTAAACATAGCAAATGTGGGTAGCAAGCGGAAAATATACGATGAGAAAGTTTTCTCATAAAACACAATGCATGGTAGCTAATAAAAAACTTGTAAATTATTCAAGGTATTCTATTTGCTGTTAGTATTGGAGGGTTATTATTAGAAGTTAGATATGAGTTTTTGCTCATTGGTTTTCCAGCGTATGGTTGCGAGAGATATGTTTTTTATTTTTTTATTCCCGGTAGCAACTCGGAATCTGGATTTGTGCCCGGTTGATAGCAAAAAGCCAGCCAGCTATAACATGAGACTTAAGCATTTCGGCGAACTGTGGGTGTACATTAGTACACCTCTGCTACGCTACAAAGTGATTTCGGGTAATTCCGAGATCGGGAAAAACATTACACACAAAACAACAAACCCCGCTGCGCACGGTTAATTATTCATAAAACAAAATCCTACATTAATTGAAGTTCTTGTACGATACAAAAATCCGAAAAAGTCATAACTTTATTACAAAAATGCAAAATGGCTAAGTAAATTTTCCATCGAGGGAAGACGAAAAGTTTAAAATTTAATATGGACCCGCCTTTTACTGTATTTTATCGCTCAAAACTCTCGGTTGACAGTTAATTTTACAGCCGATAAATATTTTGCGGGATTTCAAAATTTAAAGCGCTTTCCGTTCAGAAATGTTTGAAGTCGTAATTGATAAATCAATTATTAAAAACAGTCCTTATTAATTTACTATTGTACACGATCAGCTGTCGTCGACAACACTAACGAAAACACAGTCTGTGGGAATTTCAAAAGTACTGTAAACATTTATTTCAGAAACACAATTAAACGGTGTTACTTAAGTACATTTTAGGAGAATATTTCTAGAGTTAATTAGTACGAGTATCTGAAGCTATTAAAATCAATGGAAAGATTCCAAGAACATTTTGTGCAGATTTACTAATCTTCTCTAGTCGATCTTAGTCTAGCAGAAAAACACTACCTTTAAAGAATTGTCTATTTTAAAATACTCAAATAACTGTATTTTCAAGGCATAATGTGGCACAAACTGAACTCCTACAATAGAAATTGGGCCCAATCTCCTGAAATATTGAGAACGTGATTGCCTACAGTAGGACAAACCGGGCTGATAGGCATCTTATTTTAATAATACCATGTGATTAAGGGACTGGGTTCGTGAGTGAACCTAGTTTTTTACTTTATTAATAAAAGCGTTTATTAAATCTACCAAAGAGTTATTTAATATTCAACACCAACCGAGATAAATAATTAATTTCACGACCCCATAAATATATATTCCGCAATCCAATTCACACAAAACTATAAGAGCTATAAATCTGAAGGTGCGTAAATAAACAAGCGGTTTCGAAGCCGAAGTATGGTTTCAACACATAAAACGTAAAACAAAGATCGTTCCGTTACATAATAAATAGTGACGTGAAGTCAGCCGGGTCGCGAGTACGTTGGCTGCCGCCCAAACAGCGTGATATGTGGCCCCGCCTTTCCTACCACGCTCAACTAAATTGTTTTTCTCTAAAGATTTTCATTTGAAGAGTTCTGAATAATATCCTACGAAATATGATGGTAATAACCTGCCTGCGGAACCATCGTCGTGCTCATATCCAGGCTTTTCCTTTCTGATATTTTTTATTCTAGCTCGCAATTTTAAGTGGTCAACTATATTCTGTAAAAGGAATTTATAAAACTGCTTTATGGAAAAATCTCAAATACATCTATCAAATAACACTTAGCAGTCATACTAGAAAAACAATTGCTTCGTCATGCGAGCGGACCAAGGGTTCGCTGAAATTTAAATAAATTCTTCTCCGAGCTTACAAGAGCCCATACAATATTCCCTATTTGTTTGTTGGTAATATCCCAATTGATTCTTCTCTTTTCGTGCGTTGGCATGACTATAAAATTGTGTCGTTCCTTACGTTGGTAACTAGCGAAACTTAATATTTTTTCTGTCTTTATACTTATATTCCAAAGGATTTCTATTTTCAACCGACTTCAAAAAAAGGAGGAGATTTTTTTTAATGTTTGTTACCTCATATCATGCGTGGAAGTTCCTAATTATTTATATATAGTGCGTTATTGTGGTGTATAAAAAATGTGTAAAATAATTATGAAAATCTAGCCTTAGCCTATTCCATGTGCTAACGCAAGTTTAACTTCTAAAGTAGGGCATTCTGTTTGCATGATCAGGAAATTAAAGCTAGTATGTTGCTTAACTACTTTTCAGCAAATGTCTGGAGCAAGGCTTGGAAAATGAAAACAAGTGACAATATATACTAGAGAATACATATAATGATGTATAATAATTGCCAACCCGCAGTTGATCAGATTGGTGGACTATAATTAATAGCCTAACCCCCTTTCTGAGAGGAGACCCGTGCCCAGCAGTGGGTATGTATAAGAAACAATATAATTTTCTAAAAAGGAAGGTTATTTATTTTCTAGCACTAATATAAAGAATACTGGTACATCGCCGTTTTTTCGTTTTTAGATTCAGTCTTAAGAAAAACGAGTGAATGTAGCACCTAGTAGTTTAAAAAATGAATGATGATTTGATTGTGCTTTCTTCCACGTTTAGGGTATTATCTCTCCAAACCTCGTTTAAACCTTTTACTCTTTTGTTATAAATAATTTATCATCAAACCATTTAACGACACATACCTAACAAAGTATCACAGAACACACCACAGACATACGATGATTTCCCGCTCAAATTGGACTCAATCAGTTTCACTGAAAAGTGCTTAAACTCAACCATCAAGATTTTAAGCACTCAAAATAATGTTGCCGCTTTAAAAGAAAGTATAGACGAATGCGTATGAAACATCCTCTTGAGCTTAAAACATTTTATCGGCAACACTCTCCACTCGATGCTTTGCTAGAACTACATTGCACTTTAATTCTGAAGTGCTAGGGTTGGTAATACTTTGATCGCAATTATGTAGATCGATTGGACACAAGTGGGCCGCGCGGGACATGTATTGTGGCCCTCGATACAAACAGTTTAATGCAAAGTGCTAGAGATAAGTCTTGGCATAGCTTTTTAGAGAGAAAATCAGATGCATTTACATTAGTTGATGGAATTTAAAAAAATATGGAATCAGTGAAAACATTACTTGATTAGTACATTTTACTCACTTCTCTTTGGCCCTAAGTTATTTATGGTCAATTTAAGTCAGAAGGTTTTAGTACCTGGATGGGCAGTGATTTGTTTATTTGAGAATTGTTTAGTGATACACACACACTTACATCAATCAAATGTCAATAAATGTAACGACTACTCTTGGTTGCAACTACGAAAATTTAAAAAGCACTTGAAATCTCTGCCAAACTTTCAAAGCGTACGTCTTTCTAGCAAAGTGCCTACGTAAGAGATAGTGAATCACCGGTGACTCGAACATTTGGAGTTTTACTCAGCCACTGAATTATTTATTATAGCCCCAGCAGGAGCAATAAGTTTAAATGTCAATTGGGCATTTACCAAAGTACGTTGCTTGGGCCAAAATTACACCTCATTTACATTATACATTCGTACGAACGTTTTCCTGAATGCAAGAGACATTTACTTGCAATCCAAACACAGCTTTCGAATTTAGAACGTTTGAATGTTATCGCTTTATGGTTTTCGTGTGGCCAATGAATGAACCTCTATGTTTAATGTGAAGTTTCAATGTTATTTGCTGCCAAGTTGTTTTCACACGAATTCGAAATTCGAATGGTACAGTTTTCAGGTAAAGGTACTGTTTGTGAAAATGCGCAAATCTGAATTCACTCGAAATACGTACCAGTGACTTCTACACGTTCAGACTTGGATACATCATAACAGAATACAAGTGTTAATGATATCCGCCCGATTGTTGAAGGGGTACAAATACCACGACTGATAAATAAGAGGTACAGTCAATTAATCCTGGGTTGTAAACAAGTTGCAATTTGACATTAGTGTCCTGTGAGCCTGATTTATCGAAAGCTTGTGTCATTTCCATACATTTTATTTCTATTCGTTTGTCGATTCGAATATCAAATTGCAACTTGTCTAGCCCCCTTGAGCTGGAATTTTTTTTTTAAAGTTTAGAGATCTTCAGAATTATTATACGTATCGCAAAATAGTCTTCCTTATTTAGTCAAGTTGGAAAAGAAAACACTTATTCCCTTAGTCGTAATTTTTTACGCACTGATAACTGGCGTTGAACCGGCGCAATACACCATAATTATAATGTATATACCTCTTCATGTTTTCACATTAAGGCCATTTTCGCAGATTGCCCTAATCTCTCCTTTATTTAATCCACCAACTCGCCATTTGCGAGATACTTTAGATAACATCGTGAACGCTTTCTGAGGCGTGAACTCTCATATTTAAGGTTCCGGCCTTGCAGATGTTGCGAGACATAACGCTAAAAGCGTAATTTTTGGGTTTCCTTTTCCCTTTAATCGTGACGATTAACTTACTTCAGTAGAAGCATGGCTAAAGGATTTTTTAAATATACAAATATATTTTAACGTCTATACAAATGAATAAAATAGAAGTGTCTCTTGGTAATTTTAAATTAACAGCATTTCACTAAATGCATATGAAAGTATATACGAAACTTACATAAAAAAATCTATTATTAAAATTTTTGTCTGTCTGTTTGTTTGTTCCGGCTAATCTCTGAAACGGCTAGACCGATTTTGACGCGACTTTCACTCACAGATAACAAATGTTATAAGGAGTAACTTTTATTTAAAAATGGATGAACGCGAGTAGCACCGTTGGGAACAGCTAGTTAAAAGCAAATTCTAATTTCAAGGTAATAAGGGCGTATTGTGAACAACGTATGTGGCTTTCGACAGATTCTAACGAATTGACTTGGACAATAAACTATATTCTTTCCTATTCTATTTCTATAAAAATAATGTTGATAAAAATGTGGCAAGCCCCCAAGCCTCAAATATGTTTTAAAATTCATTCATAATTCCGTTGGTTGACCAGAAAAGAAAAGCAATTTTAGCTCTATTAAAGAAAATTATGACCGCCATTACAAATTAAAGCAAAAACTTGGATGGTTTCTTCGATATTGAATTTTCAAGCTAAAAATGTTCAGCGTCAATATAAAAACTTAAAGAATTTATCAGAATTTTTATAGAATAAGGTTTTTTTAGTTGCATTGGAAAACATTTTCTACGTAATTCATCATTGAGATACTTTACTATTAAAATAAGCGGTGGTTCAACACAATGAACTGAATAGAGCAGAAGGAGCTCACTTCGTTCCAACAATGAATTTACGGGAAACACTGCAAATCCCGATAGTTTTTTTTATAAAATCCAATGTTAGCATTGAAATAGTTTTTCTTTAAAACTCATTTCACGTTGGAATAAGGCTCTCTTAATTTACCTTTATTACAAATTTGGAATTACTTTAATCAATTTTATTTCGATTTCTGTTAGCTTTATGTATCTCTGGTAGAGAGGAATCGATGTTTTCCATTTCTGTGTAGCGACTGTTATACGTCATTTGCAATGTAACCTTTTTCTCAGAACTCTGGACACACATGTAATGCAGTCGTTTCACTGTTGGAATTCAGTTAGTTCGTACATAAAATGCTAAATATCAGCCTATTGCCGTCCACTGCTGAACTTAGGCCTCCCCCAAAGAGCGCCAACCATACCGGTCTTGGGTCAGTAAATTATATACATATAGAAATGTAACTTCGTAATGTAACGTTATAATATAAAGACGCGTGGAAACAATTATTATTATCACTCTTCATTTTTTCCACCATGCACATTGGTTTCGGTATATCATTTCCCTAGTATATACTGATTCGCTAGTATTGTTTGTTTTTGTGTTAGCCGGGGATGTTTGGGCTTGAAATGGGCCCAAATTGTACTAAGATTTAGTAAAATTCTAATCTTATTAGTCTTGTATTTATGGTTATTATTCTGCCTGAAAAGATCTCGCCACATCGAAATGGTCGATTGAGATGAGATATTCGGACAGGTAATCTATTCATGCGATATTATCGATCCATAGCAACTTACTATATTCAGATCCGGTACCCATATCCATTTACGAGTGAAATTTATAAAGCATTTTAGCATTCTGCACCTGCCAGAGGCTAAATACACACTGCTGCAAACATACTTCTTTTGTTAACATGTACCAAAGCTATTATGGAACAACTCAAAATGAAGCACGGTATGGGTTCTCACCTCCAAAGTTTCACTAATTACTATTCAACAAACAACGCAAGTTATTTCTCTAATTTTCCTCACTCACGTTTCACACAGACTCACTTGACCTCCAGTTAAACTATTAGGTAATATACTCCAGAAACAGGAAGTAGAGAGTTCGTAGGCGTTCAATTAGTAAAACTATAGTTGCCAACGCTCAGACGTAATTGGTTTAAATTTTCACATCCCTTTAATTTACTAAGAAGGGAGGCAATTGGAATAGATGAGCACGTAAGTTTTCGTCTATTGGCGGCAAATTGAATTTGTGCGATATCTTGACATCTTGTGCAATTTCCTCAGAATTAAGTGCCGTTTTCAAGATGGGAGCTTTGCATCTTTTATTTACAGAATTAAATGCGAGATGGGTTTGATGTGTTGGCTGTCTTGTCTATGCTGCATTTATTATAAGCAAGCGGTTTCTCTTGGCTTTGTTTGAAATTTTTACAGACTAAGCCTTGATTTGAAGGCTATAGAGCTGAGCTAAGGTGTTTTTTCCGACACACCATTGCAACTTGATGATGTGTCCCACGGTACTACTTGAAAATAGCGTTTCTACCAATGGGGATTTTTTACAAATCCTTACATAGCGGACGTCGAAACTTTATAAGCAACAAGGTATAGGTTAAATCAGAGAAATAGACTGGAGGTTTTTCTAATAATGGAACTCCTTTTCCCCCACACAATCTCTGTGTGCAATTGAAAGTCCCATTGCATTTCCTCTATCACGTGACGAGCGAAAGCAGATGTCATTTGCATACGCATCGTAAACTTTTCTCTAGCTTTCTTAAACTAAATATTCATAATAAAAGTTTCTAGGAACTTTAGGTATCGGCAAATCGCGTAATTTAGACCTTCCAAACTCAATTGGTCTAGACGTCCTCAACAACCATTTCACCACTGTTCCTGTACTGGATGGTCTCACCAAACAGCTAACACTCCATTTAATATCTGGTCTAACGCGTCCCAAAATTAATGCTTTTCACTTCGTTCCAGTTGCTGAAGAGGAGATCAAAAAGATAATCCTCTCCATTAAATCTAAGGCAGTGGGCTGTGACAACGTCAGTCGCAGAATGATCGTGACAATACTAGACCATCTCCTTCCAGCGATATCTCATATTATAAATTTTTCCTTAGAGACTGGTTTTTTTCCCTCAGTGTGGCGCAAAGCCTATGTTCGCCCCCTGCCTAAGATTTCAAACCCATCCCTTCCATGCCACTTCCGACCTATTTCCATCCTTCCCTTTTTATCCAAAGTGCTAGAAGCCTGTGTTCATAAACAGTTTTCCCAATTCATTCACCAGAACAATCTCTTAAGTCCTTTTCAGTCTGGGTTTAGGCCAGGACATAGCACAGTTTCCGCACTCCTTAAAGTGACTGGCGATATTAAAACTGGGATGGAGGAATCCAAAGTCTTGGTTTTAGTGTTGGTGGATTTTTCTAATGCCTTCAACACCGTCAGTCACGATATTCTCCTGTCTATTCTCTCCCATCTTATGGTTTCTGATAAAGCACTGGAATGGTTCTCATCTTATCTTCGGGGGCGTCAGCAGTCTATCCATCTTGAAGAATCATCCTCAAATTGGTGTGATATAGAATCTGGCGTCCCACAAGGCGGCATACTCTCTCCACTTCTATTTTCTGTATTCATAAATTTAATTACTCAAAAACTTCAGTGTTCTTACCATCTGTATGCCGATGACTTGCAGATATATTATCAAGCTAAATTGGAAAACATATCTGATGCGATTAATAAGATAAATAGAGACCTAATGCATATTAAAAATTGGTCTGATATGTTCGGGGTGGTGGTAAACCCAAACAAATGCCAAGCCATCATCATAGGTAGTCAGCGCAATATTCAGAAGTTGAGTGGTATTACCCTTCCTCCAGTTATGTTTGATGACTTGGCCATCCCCTTTAGTCCCTGTGTCAAAAATTTAGGACTGTGTATTGACACAACCCTTAGCTGGCGAAACCAAGTGGCAAATGTCAGCCAGAAAGTCACGGGATCTCTGCGGTGTTTATATCGCCTGAAAAATCTACTCCCTCCTAAGACCAAGACAATGCTTGTGCAGGCCTTAATTTTTCCTTTAATCGACTATGGTGACGTGTGCTATTTTGACCTGAATGCAGATCTGCTCAACAAACTTGACCGCCTTCTCAATAACTGCATTCGATTCGTCTTCAACCTTCGCAAGTATGATCATGTGTCTGAGTGTCGTTCATTGCTCAAATGGTTACCTATTCGTAAACGTAGACACATGCGGGCACTAACTACGCTTTTCTCTATTCTCTTTTCTCCTAATTCTCCTTCTTACTTAACTTCTCACTTTCAGTATCTATGCTCCAATCACACTAAATATTTGCGATCCACAAATAATCGTCTAATTCAATGTCCTTCCCACCACTCTGACTTCGTCCACTCCACGTTCTTCGTCCAGGCGATCTTATTATGGAATGCTCTCCCTTCGGCGATCAGGATGACTAACACTAGGCTCTCTTTTAAATTTAAGTTACGGAAGCATCTCCAGGATACGAACTCGGCAGGTTCATCATCTCGACTTTGACCTTTCTAAGTATATATATATATATATATATATATATATCTATGTAATTATATATTATTTAAGTGTATGTAATATTTTGTATGGTATGTAGTTTAAGTACTTATAGTAAGTATTATAATATCATCTTTTAAATTTCTTTAAAAGCATCTACTGTGTTATCATCTCTGCATCGCCCTAAGGTAGTCTGGCAGAAAATGCCTAATGGCATTAAGACCACCTTTGTACCAAATGTGCATAAAGTTTTTTAAATAAAAAAAAAAAAAAAAAAAAAAGAAACTCTTTCTCTATTCTCTTAGAAATTTTAAGAAAATTTTGCGTATACAATCCTCTGAAATTTATCGCCATAATTTGAGAAAGTTTTTAACGCTTTATCAAAGTTAAGAAAAAGGAATTCTAAAGGCATCGGTTAGCACGCAAATTGAATAGGATTGCAGATTTAAAGCCAATTTAACTTGGTTGCTTACTCGCAGTTTTCAATGGTACGTTGCCGATTCATTGAAGGCAGACTGAAGCCAAAGAATTTTGATTCCTATCCCATTTTAATCGTAACTGTGATGATTCATGGACCTTATTGTTTATGACCGTATTTAACGTGTAAGCGAATTTAAATCTTAGAAAATTAGGAAGATTAGAAACCTATTTTTCCGAACGTAAAGCAGTAGATATTGCCTAATCTATTAGATTTGGCTACCTAATATATAATAAATATAACAATTTGTTGACAACAAGTTGATAACAAAGTCTCATTAAGACTACACAACAAATAAAGCACGGTGTGTGCTTCAACAATAGATAATTGAACATTGAGCAAACAACGCTTTGTATTTCATTATAAATGTATACATACAACTTAATATATACAATATACATACAAAGTCAAACTGGATTGGAGATGCTTTATGTAGAGGTCGAGTCAGTAGTCCTAGAAATGCTTAAGCTTGGACGGGCAAAGCAAACTTGGTAGCGGCAGCGGCAGAGGTGGAGGTAATTGAAATAACCTGCGTTGTAGTCTAGTGTGTGTGAGTCTTACAATAGAGATCGATACAGAGAAGCTGTCTATGAGGAAATATGAACACAATACACTGTATACCTATCTATATGTCACTGAACTCCTCGTAAACGGCTGAATCTATTTTGACGACTCGTTTGTGTGGGTTAGAGTTAGTTTAATCATTTGTTCTAGTTGGCGGCGCTGGAATTGAGTTCAGGCAGGACAACGTCTTTTGGGTGTAGTAGTATAATTTCAACAAACCAGCTAAGAAAATAACTTCAATTTTTTTGTTAGTGTAGTGACAACGATAGCCATTATCAATCAAATCGGTTTCGCGCAAAACATTTAAATTTCGTTTCGTCACTTTTATGATATTTTCTAATCATTCTTCTTCAACGAGGTTTTCCTGTGTCCTAGTTCCATCTGGTTAACAACCAGATAGAACTAGGACTGTTGTCACTGCGTCATATGTAAATGTGTAATAAACGATGCATAGAATACCTATTTGTTTCCGTCTTCTTAATTGTACAGCAAAAGAACAATGATTGACTTCAATTATTAAGACAAAAAGACACGAATAAGCATTAATTAAATCTAAATTAAACACCTAAATACTAATGTGTATGACGTCTCTGGCATTGTTAGTCATTTGTTCTAATTTAAGTTGCTTTGTTGGGCAACTGCCAAGTAATAAGTAGTTTCGACAAGCTTCCACTAACTTTATCGATGCTCTTACAATTTATCTTTGAAGGACGCAGAATTCATGTTTGAACAGATGGTGTTATGTTTTCCAGTACTTGGAATTTTAATATACTTTTAAGGTTGTTGGGGCACTGGGCGAAATCATCCCAACAAGAGGACTGATCGCCCGCCTGGTGTCTGCCGGCGTCCTCGAATATAAATATCGGTAGAAGGTTATTAAAACGATTTTTAATTATAAATTAATGACGTTTTGTGTGGAAATTGGATATAAATACACCAATTGGAAATAAGAGGATGCAATTTAGCGAAAGAAATAGTACTAGGTGCTAGCTGTTAAGGTATACAATGATTAATAAAATGTGAGACGAAAATATGGTCCAAAATTGGGGCCAAAACTTTCGGTTGATTTACGATTGCAAAGAATGTCCCAAGTATTTTAAACCCAAAAAGTGATAACGGATAGTCGAAGTTTGCCTGTACACTCTACAAATTGTGAAACTTTTCGACTATAGAACGCAAACATTCCCCAGCAATTTAAGCTTTGTTCATCAATAACTAGAGTGTGTTTGTTTTAAACATAGATTATAAACTTGTTTTACTACTACAAACAAAATACAACAAATTTGTACTAAGTATCTAAAATTTATTATTTACGTACTGAAATAAAGAGTAGACTTACGAAGCTATTAACACTGTTGTAACTATTTTGATATAACAATATTATATTCAGAATGAAGACAGAAGGAAGGAGGGATAGAGGAAGGCAAAAAAGATAGATTGATTGTGTTAACGTCAATATGAGCAAGTGACGGCTAGCAGGCATAAACGGAAAAAAGGATAGGCTGCGCCGACCTCAAATAAATTGGGACAAGAGCAAGAAGATGATGATGTATTTGATTGAACTGATGATTCATACCTAGTACTTAAAGACCCTACTTCCCTTCCCTTACCTTATAGTTACAGAAATAGGATTTGTGAAATTCGCCACAAACATTCGGTCCAGGAGCCGGTGGACTCTTTCAATGGGATTCCCCACAGTAAGGTTTAAATTCAGATTCAGCGGAAAAGTTGTCGACACTACAAACAAAAGTAACGTATAGAGGTAGTGTCGTATAGATCAAAGATATTGGAAACGTACATAGTTACCGGTTAAGTACACAATTTTGTACCGCAATCGTTTTCAGCGTACTGTTTAGGACTTGGCAACAACACACGTCCCCACCCCAGTCAATAAGTTAAGCTGGTCCCAAGTCAATAAGAGCAACGTGGATTTAGGAGATTGTGACTTTACTGCTAATGTTTTTTAATTCCTTTTATTCATGCAGATGCAATCTTTGTATCGGGTTTGAATAGAAACGAACCATTTTCGTTTTTTTTTCAATAACGGCAACGGCGCGGCTCGCAGTCTGCCAACCCGCATCAATCGAGTAGTCTGTAGCCATTTGTGCTGACAGAAAATAGGTTGATGATGATAATAATTATTGAGATATACTACGGAAAAGGAGTTTCTTCACTTCATCTTGTTTTAATAACAGTTGTTTTAGTAAGATAATGTCTGTTAAATTGTAATAAATACAATGTAAACTATATTTATTTATCTCTGGTTGGGTATATTTTTTATTTGGTGAGAGTTTCGAAATGATCAAGTCTACGTTTTCTAAAGCAATTTCATCAATTGTACTAAGACAGCCAACACCGTTATCCGTCTTGATTTGACAAAGCAAGCTTTTGTCATTCAATTTGCACTCTAAACTCCACTTTGTCGGGGTTTTGTACGATTCGTTGCTTAATAATGCCTGAACTTGAATTGGCAAGCGTATTTTTAGAATTTCAACTCAACGTCTTTAAGTTTAAGAACTATTTACAAATGAATATGTGACGTTCAATTTGTTATTTCTGAGAAGAATACCAACTATCGTGTAGTCAATGTTCTTTTGAGATGTCTCGCAACGGTATTTTGTTATTAAAAAAATATATGCACACAATGAAGAAAAGCATGGGTCCAATTAGATGCGATGAAAAAAATACTTACTATAAAAAATAACATTTGAATGTTTTACACTTCTTGCCAAAAATGCAAGTGCAATAAGTTTATAATGAATGCGAGTGGTGAATGCGTAGCCAGCATCGATGAATGATTGGATTTGTGATAGACGACCTGTGCCGGTTCGTGAGATTCGCCGAAGTGCGAAATATCTAGTGCCGTCATATTGATGATACGGGTGAAATAGGAACAATTTCAGGTGAATATTTAAGCAGTTGGTAGCGCCTGCGTATTCTCTGTATGGAATTTACGTATGACTTTATGCATAAGGATGCGTTGCGGAAATATAACAAGTTAATAATTTAATACATGAAAATGTAGATATCGGGTGGATGTGACTGACATGCCACAGTTAAACTTTTAATGGTTTGTGTGGTATGATAATTATCATTTAATGATGTGTATTGTTTAATTTGTATTATTTAATAATAAAAAAAACATACTTAGCTAGAAAAAAATAGCTCTTACTCTTTCTTTACCTAGTTACTATACATGCACACAACACGTGTGTGAGATTTTAGTTAGGAATGTAAAATATGAAATAGTTAGGAATGTAAATCTAATTTTTAAGGCTTACGGACTTAATTTGGTAATATATGCCTATATTACCAAATGAAGTTTTATCTTTAATATTATATTAAAGCTACACATAAAAATGCAAATGCAGTAGATACGTCAGTTTTACACCAACCTTGCTTCTAAGACAAGCACATCAAAACAGTTTGATATCTCATCACTCAACAAATCGGAGATCTTGAATTTCAAAGTAGTAAAAGGGATCTGCTTTTACTACCTTATCTGTGAAACGAGCTATCAGCATAAATTCATGCTGGTTGAACTTAGAAACTGGTCGTTTTATATTCTAATGACAGTTGTAATCTATGAATAGTCTAGAATGGAGTTAGACAAGGCTCTGCCAGACAGATTAAATTCATAGCTATTACTTACCATACCTAATGTATTAAAATTCAAAGCCTCATGAACTGAACATGAACATTTAAAAAAATATGTTACTTACTTGTTACGCCAATCGTCTTTACGGACTATCATGGGTTATACTGTTAAAGAAGAAAAAAAAAAGATTGTAAATATAAAAACAAAAATATATGTATTTCAATGAGAAAAATAAAGATATTTTTTATTTAGATAGACAATAATTCATCTACCTTGACCGTCTCTGCATCACCCAAACTACCTCTTTTCCACGCGTGATAAAAGGTACTCTTAAAACAGGTAAGCAAACATTATGAAATGTACCTACTTTCCGAATTTTACAACGGTATTTCTGATAAGTGATTTCCTTTGTGTGCTGTGGCACTTTGTTTTTTTCGGATATTGGATTGTCTTTGGCCAAGGATGGTTTTTATAAAAAAAATCTTTGATAAAATTGGGCTTTTAACTAGTCGGGAATCCGAACCTAGCGGTGGGTATATTTACTTGGGACGAACGTATACCAGTTTGTACCAGGTACACACAACTCGAACGTACAAGGACCTTTTTCGGGATTTAGAAACTTTACCATGTATATTTAAACAGAGTCCATTAAAAACTTTCTAGTCGTTCGTCCTGTTTCGGTAATAAGGATCAAATTTGCCTTTTACGATATTCGCTTTGATAGAAAATATATATTCAATTGAATTCTATAAATATCTGTGAAAATGAAAAAAATAATATTTTGAGGTTATCCTTTGGTTCATTCAGTTTAAGTACCTACCTAGTCTCATCTCAGTACAGTGGCATTTCATCAATGTGTATAAGCACATATTGATGAAACTTTAAATTAAATTCGTTGCCCAAAGTTTACGCTTGACGTCGCTAGTGACGCGCGTGCGAAATATATTAAGGATAAAAACTTCTTAAGTACAGCTTCTCTAGAAGTAACATGAGGAATTAATATTGTATCATCGTTTTTGTTTATATTCTTTGTTTAGTATTAAGCTAACGACTATCACAGATTTATACCACTGGTAGGGCCACAGCTGTGCGACAAAATTGACATCGCATTAATCCTGCGCGCGACATGGAGATATTATTCAAATTTAATTAACGCCATGCTACCACGAAGAGATTTTGTTTCAATTTCATTAATATTACGTTTGTGACAGTCGTGACGGTGGTGAGTCTCAACATTTTGATAGAGAACTCGTTTATTCTGTAACCAATTACCTACATTCATTTACATGAGGTTGGAAATTTTTAAACGAAAATTGCGCATGGATGGCTACGTACAATATATCTCAATGGTTTATAAATTTAAATGCTAACTACCAATCTACTTAGCATTTAAAAAATCTGCCATTTTTGTTTATGAATATAATAAAAACTAAGTTTTATTCACGACAGAAAGGAATTTTTGAGACGGTTGCCTATGTCTTTTAGAGGCATAGCGTAAAAGGGTAACAAATTACACGTACAATGGTCCACTGCAGGACTATGTGCGGAAACCGAACCCACTCAGAAGTGGGTTCTCCATGATGATGATGAAGGGTAACAGCAACAACTGACAGACAGTTTCTTTCGCCTTTACTATGTTAGTATAGTTATATGGATAAATTAGCTAGTTAGATACATGCCTCGTTAACCTGGGGGGCTAGACAAGTTGCATTTTGACATTCGAATCGACAAACAAAATGTATGGAAATTACACAAGCTGTCGACAAATCGGGCTGTCACTAATGTCATTTACATACATTTTGTTTGTCGATTCGAATGTCAAAATTAAACTTGTCTAGCCGCCCTGGTGGTGCTAAGCGCAACTGCTAAACTTGAGGTCCTTATTTTGATTGCCAGATCGAGCAAGGTTTAGTATTGGGTTTTAAATTCTAGACTACAAAAAGTAAACAAATAGTATATATTATTAATTCAAGAACCAGGTTCATAAATATCTCACATCCTACTTAATTATAAATTGTTTGAAATAATTATTCAGATGTGACAATGTTTTCATTAATTCAAATTTACCAAGAGCTCCTCCACTTTCAGGGTTAATTTAATAAGGGCACAAACATTCAACTTCGGAGTTATGAAGGATGTTACGTGATGTGAATGATGTCCGTACGGCACTGTCTTTTATGAGACTGAGTTACTTGATTACGTTCGAAGTCTTTGAAATCTTTAATCAGTGAATGAAGGACGTACACGGAATATCAGATTACATAAGTTTTGTGGTTCGTTTGAATTCCGACCCCGGGTTTACAACCTCTGAGTAGTGAGTTTGGCTACTTTCAAAGATGGCTGCCGTTTGACGTAAGGATTTCAGTGCAAGAAGTTTTGTTTTATCGGCTGTCTCGGTTTGTTTGTTCGAATTTCTAATGCAAGTTCTGAAAAGGAGATTCTTAAGTCGATATGCTGTGCTAAATTAGTAGAATTGTATGGTGTATAATAACCAGTATTGTGTGAGAATCGAAGGCGCTTGTGGCAGTTGAAGCAGATTTTCCAACCGCTGGGTCATTCGGGTAAATAATTCCTATATCTATATCTTTCTCTTCTAAGAGTGAATTATGAATTGCCATATAATTTACCGACTTATTATTTAAAGTCAGCTTTTATTGGGAATAACCTATTTAAATCTTACATTTGGGTACGTATATTTATGTAAGTATGTTCGAGAAATTATGAGTGCACAGCAAACCAATCGGCGAATACGATTGATTTTTCGAGCATAAGAAGTTATTTCTGAAAATGTACACAGAAAATACCTTTTGATGATATCAAACACAGCCCTGCATTAATTTAAGCAAATATGTATAAAAGAAAACTCACGTCGGTTTTATTTGTGTTTCGTCAATAAATAAAAGAAATTACAGATTAAAATTACAGATTAGTTTATTTACGACTCCAATGTGTTGATGCTACTAATATTATAAATGTGTAAGTTTGGATCGATGGATGTTACACTTTCACGCAAAAACTATTGAACGGATCTGGATGAAATTTGGCACAGAGATAGATCTAAGGTATTCCTTAGACTATAATCTATCTCTCAGTACATACGCTACTTTTTATCTCGGTAAAATGTGTGGTTCCCGTGGTATATAAATATTTGTTTTAAGAAGATGAGTATAGACAATTATGTCGTCAACATAGAATAATTTATAAACACCCACTTACTAGAAGGTGGTAAAACAGGCTTTTAGGACTGTTTTTCTTCAAAACTTCTTAGATTTTATTAGTCTGTCTATCATCATCTTTCTGGACGCATGACTTTAATAAGGGTGAATAACTGATTTCTGACACTTACGCAAATACTATACATTGAAATAAAACTACTGTTTACGGATTTTATCGCGTTATATTGATATTATTTAGTCCCGACGTTTTGGTTTTTTATTTCAAAGCGTGAATAATACACGCGAATGCTTCGATTTCTTGGACAAAACGATTTTTGTTTCATTACAATAATGAGTCCAAAAACACCACACAAAAAAAACAATTGCATTAAATATAACAAAAAAGAATTATTCGTGTTCGTTCTCATTCGTGATGGGCTCCCAAAACAGCAATTCGTTCATGCAATTAGGCGACAATTAATAGCGGAAATGTGAAAGGAGGATTATTATGTTTACAAATGGCTCCATAGACGGCTGGTCCGTTAAGCGATTTATTGTCGGTGTGGGGCACTCTATAAAGCTTTTTACTCCCTACTTATTCAAATTACGTGTTTTTTCGGACATTAAGTTTCCCGCCGGCGACTTTAATGGCTTCAATAAGATTACATCGTTTGGTAGACTATGACCCCTTAACTAATTAGACTTTAGGGGAGATTTAGAGGACATGGCGGGAATTGAGCTCTGATTCCTTGTATAAGGCTTTATATTGGATAGGCTTGTTATACCACTATATACCGACTCACTCGTGAATTGTAGACTCCCAGCAAAATTGGCAAAATCAAGTATTTAATTAATATTTTTCAAATTATGTCTGAACTATTTTTATATATTGATACACTTCTGCCTATCTCTTGTAATAGGTACAGCGTGATGAACGTAGAATCGAAATAGCTTTTAAAAAATTGATTCTTTAGGTGAATTAATTGTACACTATTTTTGCTTCCCTAAATTGAGAAGTTGAAAGTAATACTGAGTGAATATGTAACAGAGTAAAAATACATCTATGAACAGTTGAAACTAATTATATTAATTTGTATTTATTTATTTATTTTAATACTTTATGCACATTACAATAATGATGCACAAAGGAGGACTTAATGCCATTAGGCATTCTGTGCCAGTCGACCTTCTTAACTTTATATTATTAAAACTTCTTCTAGCTCTATCTTTCTAGCTCATTAAACATTTGAACATGTCACCACTAAATCTTGCTGGTTGAAAATCTTGCAAGCTAATTTACTCTTACGTGGCCACAAATTCGCAAATTAATTGCCTTATTTCGTGGTAAGGTGGTAACGAACTATTTCCATATAATGCTAGCGTTGGTAATGAGATTTTGTCTCGCCTTTTATACGTTCTGTGTTTAAAATAGTAAGTAAAGTTTAATTATGTGGGTTATGGGATATATATTCTGTTACTTTAAACGTGTTTAGTGATCTGATTTAGAAAAAAAAAATACTGTATTAAATGTGTTTAAAATTTTAGGCGCCTTGAAGCGGTAAATGGCAGTTTTAGCAAAGAGAAAAACCCCATTCTAATTTAATATTACTAAAATAGTAGGTATATTAATTTAAAAAAAAATGTGTTATATCATGGTATATATCAAAGCCTCAGTACATGGTTTTTTCTGAATAACAAAATTATGCGGATGGCATTAAGTATAACCCACTCTCTTTCCTAAAGTATCAACTAATTGCCTACACAAATTAAGTAGGCGCGCGAATTATGCGAACGCACTTTGAAATCTAACATTCGAATAGTGAAAATGTATGTAGCTTTGACAAATCCCATTTGAAGTACCGACACACATGGTTAACTGCACGTTTGGCGTGGTTCACTCGTGGTTGTCACTTGCTACATACAAAATTACTTTAGTCCTAGGTTGAATATTAACTAATGAAATTTAATGACATTTTGCAGTGGCAATCTTGACACTAATATATGTGCTTCTGGTGTGTAAAACTTCATGTAATCCAGATATAAAGGGCTCAATGATTTGTAAATTATAATTTAAATTGGTGCAACTGTATGCTATGTTTTCACCTTGCTGCTACCATTCCATCGAGGGTCGTGAGGTTTCCACCAGAGACCAAATAATATTTGTGTGATCCACAGATATTAAGATTTGAGTCTCCTTCTTCGTATTGTAAGTATGTTTGTAAATTCCCCCGTAACATACACGGCTTGTATCCTGGTACGAGAATTGTATTTTTTAATCTTTACATAGTATTAAACGAAGTCGCTCCCGCTGTTTCTACATAGATAATGCATCCGTGTGAAGCCTGAGCGGGTCGCTAGTATAAGATATGAACACATTACCAAGGCCTGCAGACAAGTTGCTATTTGAAATTTGACTCGACAAACGACTAGAAACTAAATGTATGGAAAGCAATCTATGACAAGCATTCGACTAATTGGGCTGTCACTAATGTCATTTTCATACATTTTCTTTATCTAAGTGTTCGTTGATTCGATGTCAAATTACAACTTGTCTAGGCCCCCATGCATTCATTATTTGTCGACTCGATTGTTAGATTGCATCTTGTCGACAGCCCTTTGTTTTATGCGAAATGGGCAATAAAACAAAAAGTTTATATAGCTAGCCTAGCACGTCATAAATCCTATATATAGCATAGTAAAGCAATAATTCATACCCTATTGACAACTCAATAAGGTTCTACGAGTATAAATAACCATCATTCATACAGCCGCCACTACCACGCTTATGAACGTCAAATAAACCACACTAGGGTCTGATAACAGATTTCGATATAGTACAAGAGCATTACTTTTTCCCTGATTGCGTTTTTTATGTTCTGTTAATAATATTTACGATATACCTGTTTTAAATTCACTTAAAAGTTGTCGAATGGCAAATCCTCAAGGCATTTTTTTAATTTACTACCGATAAAGAACGGTGATAAGTTTAAAAGTGTATGATGTGTATCAACCATAGCTCAAAATCTACTGTTTGCGTAACTAATGGTGTCACAAAAAGTAATATGGCCAACGAAACCCATAAAAGTGGACCTTAAACAAATAACATGATTGTAAAAAAACTGACGTCATTAGACTCCTCTTGAATCAACCAAGGAGTAGATCTTCTTACCGGACATAGCCCTCCTTTGGCAGTCGGGATAAAAAAATACCTATATAAAAGTTTCGCCTTAAACAGGTATAATTTTTTTTTTGCTTTCTTTCTTTTTATATACAACTAGCTTCCCGCCAGCGGCTTCGCCCGCGTGGTCTTATAATTAATACTCCGCTCCTATTAGTCGTAGCGTGATGATATATAGCCTATAGCCTTCCCCGATAAATGGGCTATCTAACAGGAAAGAATTTTTCAAATCGGTCTAGTACAGTAGTAAATTATCTTTCAGCTAGTTTAACGAGAACTTAGCAGTAAGCTGTGAAACAGGCCTTAATATTAAATTCAAACGAAATGAATTTATTTATTGTTACTGTTTATATAAACACAGTAAATATCTATTTGTTCATTCTATTGTTAAAATCTGTTGGCTTTTGCAGTAAAGCTGGCGAGGACACAATGACGAGACTCTTACGAAGATTGTTATCAGTGATGCGAGATTCTTGAAGAATGTCTTGAGGCCCTATATTTCTAGACGCGCTTATGTACACTTGGCTTATTCCTCTGTGCACTATATTTTTTTCTAGATTTTGTATTTTTTTATTTCTCTACATTTATTCAAGCGTAAATAGATACAATTTTGTCAATGTACTAACTACTAACCGTACTAACTTCGTCTATGAATGTATCTATATAAATTTATAGTGTTATTCCGAATGTTTAGGCTGTAATACTGTAGTTTTATCAAAATCCGTTCAATAGATTTGTGTGAAAGCGTAAAAAGTCCGTATATTCTCACAAACCTTCACATTTATAAGTTTTCTTTCCGCCAGCGGATTCACCCGCGTGGTCTTATGAATTTCTACCCCATTTTTATTGCAACTCCGCTCCTATTAGTCGTAGCGTGATGGTATATAGCCTATAGCCTTCCCCGATAAATGGGCTATCTAACACTGAAAGAATTTTTCAAATCGGTCCAGTTGTTTCGGAGTCTATTCAATACAAACAAACAAACAATCAAATCGTTTATAATATTAGTATAGATAGAGATTTATTGTTTTCGTTTACATTAATTATAGCGTAGTTCATCGACACACAACACTATAGTACTTGTAGTTTTATTGACAGGTCTTTGGTCGAATACACAATAAACTTAGGAATTGGGACATGCCAATGTTATCAAATTAGGGAACAATGAAGGGCTTGCAAATGATGTCAAAGCTACACTTATCGAAACCCAATTAATTCTGAATGACATTTGAATACATAATGAGATCGCAATAGGTATTACATTTTGCACGAACTACTGCTTAGTAAAATTCAATACCGCCAGGATATTATGGTCACAAAGGGAAGCTGAAATCGAATTTATTAAAAATATCAAGGATCATAATGTTACAAATATCTTAGCACATACAAGTCTTACGCATTTTAGCTTGGTCCTGTATAAATTTTAGGTGACTAGACCTTGAAATTATTTTGTATGTAAACGGTACTCCTAGAAATTTTGCGTACCTATCGTTAGGTAGCCCTGACCGCCGTCGGTAGTTTATAACATGTAAAAATTATGTTAATATCAATAAATTAAAAAAGTATTTGTATTAAACATGAGAGTTGATCGATTTACAGGCAGAATTAATTATTAATAAAAACGTTCTCGATTGTTTTTCTTACTGAAGATCAAAATTTGTCAAATGAGGGTATATGAGGCTACTTAATAATTAATATTCAAAAACAAACTTAATTCATAGTTTTAGTTGCATATCTATGATATATGAGCATAATAAATTGGAATGTATTTGAAGTTATTTGTAAGATATCGTAATTATATTACGAAACAGCTCATTCAAGTTATACTAGATTAACTTTGAGTTACCATCTTGTTTAATAATATCCAAACTTTTCGTGCCTCGAATAGATTTTACCGCGGGTTTACTTTCCGCTAGTTGGTAGTAGTTTAATGATATCGTTACGATAAGGATCAGCCCTAATCGAGGAACTCGGAAACATTGAACATAAAAACAGCTTCCATTTAAAGTTTTGCTCAGTACCCATGTACAGTCGCGGTCTATTAATGTTTATCAGATTTCAAATTCTATTCTTCGTTACACAATGCCATAAACTGATAGGTATTATTATATTACTTCTCAAAGTTGTGAAGTTGCGATACGAGTAAAGAGGCATTGATAATATGAACTTTCATAAATCCTTATTAAATCAATACGGAAGGTAACCCGAAGCTATGTAGCATCACATAAGCTGAATATAACCAAAAAAACCAGTTAAATTAAAATTGTCACAACCGAGGGGCTCGTGGCTAAGCTATAACTACGCTGATCAACCGATCTGCAAGATTAAGCTACGCTTGCCGAGGTCAGTCTGTGGATGGGTGACCATTATTATTAACACATCGAGACCCCTCCGTGCCTCCGAGAGCACGCCGTCGGTCCCGGTTATCATACGAACACCTATAATAATCGTTAGTGGTAGTCAGAAGCCCAAAAATCCTGACAACCAGTCTATCCTTCGAATATCGGTATTGCCTAGAAATTGGGTTGCAGAGTTCTGATGGCAGTCGCTCCGTGTAAAATACTGATATTCAGCCGCATCTGGTTAGACTGGAAGCCGACCCCAACATGGTTGGGAAAAAGGCTAGGAGGATGATGAACCTATGAAACTGATTTACCTTAAATTATCAGCAACGACAGAGTACAGATACCTGACAGCAGTAGTTAATGAACCGTACATTTAGGGCAAAAGCCACCTACGTGTAAAATTTCAGCTTCATAAGTTTTATGATTTACGAGATATTTTTAGACAGAAATTCAACCTCTAGTGGTTTTATTTGAACGAAATTCCTGTGTGAGTATTACGAGAGCCGCTGACCGCCCCGGGTAAGTACTTGAAGCCAGCTCAAACTTCATCCAGTGATACTCCTGGAGCTTCCAGTTACCTAATATAGTTCGAAATTCAAATTCCGTTACAGAAATTATAGAATAACTCCCGTTCTGAAACGCTTAGTAGGTAGGACTCTAGTGTTGTCTCAATTTGTTGCCGTCAAATGACAAAGATATATTATTATAAAGTGTCATTAAAGGCTTTGTAAAGGTTTTGGAAGAAGGATTTTAGAATTTGTTTCGATATTCGAACGTAAAAATTTCATAACTTTCTAGTAGCTGCGATAATCCTTATTGATTCCGATTCGATCTGGTTTAAAAGCAAATCTGTTTTATGTTCGCATTATCCTATAAGCGGCAAGCTGCAATAATCTGTTTTCTAAGTTTGAAAACACGCTTCAATATTGTAGCGTTCCATAAAACCTTTTTACTTATATAAGTTCGTACTTAAGAACTTCTTCCCGTGCACCTACCTAACTAAATTTTTTACTTTGTGCATTTAGTTTTCGCAGCATTGAAATTTTTGTGCTTGTTATGTAATACTCCTTTGAGGGAACGTTGAAGTATTTTATAGTATTCGTATACAGTATTCTATCGTCTGTTTCTATTGTTCGTATGGGTTGGTTTTTATTATTTAGGTATTATTATAGGTATTTTATTTTATACTGATTTCTGACACTTACGCGAATACTAGTCATTGAAATAAAACTACTTTTTACGGATTTTATCGCGTTATATTGATATTATTTTAATCCCGACGTTTCGGACCCTTTACAGCGTCCATGGTCACGGGTGACTAAGGTGGTAGGCGTCTTGACGTTTCAATTACTAACAGCTACCCTACATTTTTGTTAATTGTTGGCAATCCGATTCACGCAGAACGAGCTCACCGTATCCTTCGGTCTTGCATTTTTAGGCTTGGATTTAGATTTAATCGAACCTATAATAGGGTTCCAAGCAGGTGGTAAGACCCAGCCATCTTCTCTATTGAAATTTGGATGTTTTTTAATTTCAATGGCCTCACGAATCATCCTGGGTAGGAATCGGTTTTCTTTTGCGAGGACTTGTGGTTGATCAAATCTGATGTAATGGCGGGCCTTGTCAAGGGTGTGTTCACAAATTGCAGACTTTCCGGAACGGCGGTGTTTGACATCAGCGATGTGTTCTTTTACGCGGGTCCCTATGCTTCGTTTAGTTTGGCCTATGTAAGAGAGACCACAGTCACAATCAAGCTTGTATACTCCCGCATCTTGTAGAGGTATATGACACTTTACAGGTGGTAAAAACTGACTGATCTTCTTCAGCGGCTTGAAGTAAGTTTTAATTAAGGCACGCTTCAAGATGTAGCCAATCTTGTCAGTGACTCCTCTCACATATGGTAGTACTGCAGGTAAGCGCTCGACTGTGGCACGTTTCACGCGGTTTCTGTGACGAAGGCGCGGTATTCGGAGCTTGTTGTCGTGCAGTACTTGCTTGACATGTTGAAGCTCTGCAGCCAGGTGTTGCTCGTCACAGATCCCACGTGCTCTCTGAAACAATGATTTACCGACGGTAGATAACTGTGTTGGGTGGTGGTGTGAATCACCATTTAGGTATTTGTCTGTATGGGTTTTCTTTCGATACACAGTGTGACTCAAGGTGTTATTATGATTACGAATAACCTTTCACTGATGATGATACTTTCACTATACTACCATCTAACAAAGTGACAGCATTCCTAGACCATCTCAACTCCTTACATTCTAAAATTCAATTTACTATGGAGTCGGAGGCAAATAACTCTTTAGCTTTCTTAGATGTTTTGGTTATTCGTAATCATAATAACACCTTGAGTCACACTGTGTATCGAAAGAAAACCCATACAGACAAATACCTAAATGGTGAATCACACCACCACCCAACACAGTTATCTACCGTCGGTAAATCATTGTTTCAGAGAGCACGTGGGATCTGTGACGAGCAACACCTGGCTGCAGAGCTTCAACATGTCAAGCAAGTACTGCACGACAACAAGCTCCGAATACCGCGCCTTCGTCACAGAAACCGCGTGAAACGTGCCACAGTCGAGCGCTTACCTGCAGTACTACCATATGTGAGAGGAGTCACTGACAAGATTGGCTACATCTTGAAGCGTGCTTCAATTAAAACTTACTTCAAGCCGCTGAAGAAGATCAGTCAGTTTTTACCACCTGTAAAGTGTCATATACCTCTACAAGATGCGGGAGTATACAAGCTTGATTGTGACTGTGGTCTCTCTTACATAGGCCAAACTAAACGAAGCATAGGGACCCGCGTAAAAGAACACATCGCTGATGTCAAACACCGCCGTTCCGGAAAGTCTGCAATTTGTGAACACACCCTTGACAAGGCCCGCCATTACATCAGATTTGATCAACCACAAGTCCTCGCAAAAGAAAACCGATTCCTACCCAGGATGATTCGTGAGGCCATTGAAATTAAAAAACATCCAAATTTCAATAGAGAAGATGGCTGGGTCTTACCACCTGCTTGGAACCCTATTATAGATTCGATTAAATCTAAATCCAAGCCTAAAAATGCAAGACCGAAGGATACGGTGAGCTCGTTCTGCGTGAATTGGATTGCCAACAATTAACAAAAATGTAGGGTAGCTGTTAGTAATTGAAACGTCAAGACGCCTACCACCTTAGTCACCCGTGACCATGGACGCTGTAAAGGGTCCGAAACGTCGGGATTAAAATAATATCAATATAACGCGATAAAATCCGTAAAAAGTAGTTTTATTTCAATATTTTATTTTATTTTTATTTTTTATTTTGAGCAACTTACAAAACATACACTAATGCTTACAAGTTTCCAAACATGTTTTGGAGATAAGTGGCGAGTGTTGTTTTACTTACAAGTTGCCACGGCATGGTAAAGGACAGTATTATCTAAGAAATATTATATTGTTATATTGTTTTTTTTTATATACAAATCTAAGTTATATTAGTAAAAAATTAACATACAGAACATGATCGAGATTACAGGAAATAACGATAATTGAAGAAATAATGAGCATTTATTTTCAAGATATACGAGGATTAAACGATGCAATAACTTTACTTCTGAATTTTGGAAGACTGTTTGAGAAGATGTCTATATCAATTTCACGTATTTTTGTAAGCTTGTTATACTGACTTAGTAATCTATTCATAGTAGCATTCTGACCCAAGTTGGTTTTTGAGGTTTTAATCGAAAAAGGAGTGTACTTACTTGAACGGGGTAATCTTGAGGGCGCATTTACTTTAATTTTCTCAACAAGAGTGGGGCAGTCCAAGTTACCGTTAATCAATTTATATAGTAAAATCTGATCTAATAACTGTCTCCGATCGAATAAACTATGGAGATTAAAATGTCTTAAACGACTTTGATACGTCGGCAACTGTTTTGCTTTGTTAGACTGGTACGAAAGGTGCCAGAGAAAACGCTTTTGGATCCTCTCGAGACGCTTAATATGAACGTCATAGTGGGGTGACCAGACCAGACAGGTGACCGGTATACATGGAAAAGTTTTCTGTAATTCAGCAATTTTATACCATCGTAAATACGTTTTAGATTATTTTTACTTAATTTAAGGATGAGTCTTAAATGAAGCACGCGATAAAAATCACCCTTTTTGGCTCTGGTACTTACCCTTGTGAACCCAGCATGCTTGTTGATAGGATGAACCTATCAACAAGCATGCTGGGTTTGTTGACAACACGCGTATCGATGGTAAGAATTTTCATCCTTATGAGGCAGGTCCTGTTTGAATTAGCAGTCGTTCTATCAGAATAAATGCCTAGGTACGTCTTTTGTTCACTTAACTTTCTCATCCCTGTAGACTACTCTCAGAATCCTTAACTTCATTATCTATTAATGTACCTAGTATATGTTGCCATTCCATTAAGATAGCAACTTATGTAGGTATAACAGTATTATCTCAACACAACTTATGACTCTTGGGACATCGCGAATAGCAATACTACATGATCATCTGACAAAACTTTTAACTACAACTATAATAATTAATCTATATGATCACGCTTATTACAATCTGGTAATGGTTGGGTAGAAGTATAAAGTTCGCCATACTATTTGAACTTGAATGCAAATGTATTTTTTACGGATATGTTGATTTTAATTATATCAACTTATCGCGATATAAGCCGTAAGAAGTCATTTTATTTAATGTCTAATATTTGCGTGTCTGGTAATAGTAGGTATCTACCTACTTGTTTATATTACTCGTTACAAATAACATTCAAACAAATTCTAGTTTCGGTCGAGTTAGTTTCTCTAAAGCAGCGAATACGTACAACATACAAAAGGAAAACCTCTTACGTACTTCTTAAAATTGGGACCCCAAAAATCTTGACCTTTCCTGCTTCTTGAAATAAAATGCCAAAGTACCTACCGCATGTTAAGGAAGCTTTATATACCTAACGATTAGGACTTAAAATCTATATATGATCAAAAGTAGTGATAGCCTAGGCCTAGGGGTATGACATCTGACTTATCGAAATCATGTGCGTAATTATCACTCGCTTTAACGGTGAAGGAAAACATCGTGAGGAAACCTGCATGCCTGAGAGATTTTCTAGATGGCATGTGAAGTCTGCCAACCGCATTAGGCCAGCGTGGTGGACTATAGCCTAATCCTTTTCATACTGAGAGGAGACCCGTGCCCAGCAGTGGGACAGTATGTGCGTTGGTGATGATGATAAAAAAAAATGAAAAAAACATTTATTTTAACATTCAAATTTTGATGAATCTATAATTCTATACGTATATATACCAACCAACGCTGTTTCACTTTTTCTTCACTTGTTCAAGAAAGCTTCGTCTAGGTATTTTCTTTTTTCATCTGCCTTCAAGCCTTCAATTTTCCAAAGATTTTCTTAGGACAAGGAAAAAGAAATGGGTGCAGATAAACGATTGTTACCTCTGTACCGAAAACCGAGTGCTACAGTTCTAACCAAATCGGTTATTGGTGCTTCTATGGAACTTGGACGGTATAGTGCATTCTGCGGAAATAAAAATACGCAGCACAGTATTTAATACAGCAGTAGCTAATATAGCTTATATATAGGACTTTATTATTTAGGGACAAATAAATAATAAAATGCCGACCACCTCTGCGAAGTTACTTGCAGAGGTGGCCAACATTTTACAAGCCCCACGTTCACAAACATTTTGTCAATTCTAAAGCACACGTAACATTAATTATCAAATAAAACCGTACTGATCAACATTCAAGTCCTAACGCAGAACCCAATTTGAAACGGTGAATTGAATTTCAAACAGCTATACTAACTGCTTCGGAGGGTTTAAATTAATACTGTAGTTAGCTACGTTTAGTTTAGTTTATTGACTGCAGGAAATTATATAATCTAAATTGTCGATATCTATTCCATCACGCTCGTATTTCCCAAAAGGTTCTGCAGATATATGTACTGCACTGTAAACCCACAGCTTGTCCTAACTACACGTTGTTGGATCTGGTAATCGAGTCCAGGACCTCTTACTGAGCAGTCGCGAAGACGAAAATAATGTAATGAGGTAATTTGACTAGCGAATGATTGGCGATATCATCTACATTAATAGGTATTATGAAGAGGAAAGATTTGTGGTTTTGTATGTTTATAACGAACTATAGACTATCTGTGTACCAAATTACATTTAAAACGGTTCAGTAGTTTTGGCGTGAAAGTGCGACAGACAGACAGATAGACAGAGTAATTTTCGCATTTATAATATTAGTAAGGATGAACTCAAAAACTGCTGGAACGATTACAAAAGTTATGTCACCACGAATGCTACATTATCCCTGAGTAACATCGATTGTGATTTATTCAGATGAACGCGGGCAACTGTGGGGAGAATATAGTCAGTTAAAAATAAATTGAATGGTTAAAAGAGCTAATAAAACCGTCAGCAGCCGCGAAGTAGTACCTACAGGTATTTTACAATTAACTTTTTAGCGAGAAAATGCAAATTATCCTACTAGTTATACATATGCAATAACAATACATAAAAAAAGACATGGTAATGAGTTTTATATCCTTGCTTTACTCGCTGCCCTTGACAATATAAACTCGAGACGACGGAAATATCTTAACTAATATTAAGTATTTTGCAAAGTTTGTTTGTTCCAAATTTCGTCTCAACATTTTTCTTAGGCTGATATTCAGAGATGAAACTAAGCATAAACTTAGGCTTCCGTATGTCAATTTGTCATACAAATATGACATACGGAAGCATTACTTTACGCTTAGCATCGTCTCTGAATACTAGCCTTAGTGCAACAGAATGACAAACAAGCTGAGCTGTCTGGTAAGCGGCAAAGTCTAAGGACGCAATTAACACCAGTAGTATCACTCGCGTGGTCATTTTGAGACCTCAGTTATTAAGTCTCATAAGACCAGTAATTTCAATGGCTACCTGTAAGCTATCTTTAAAATGGAATACAATAATAATTTACAGGCATATGTACTAGCTTACCGGCAGCGGCTGCGATCGCGAGATCTGGGTATATTTCTTATAAATTAGGTATAGCCTATGTTACTCGGTAAAGATTATTATCATCAACATCAACACATAATAACGTCCTACTGTTGGGCATGGGTTTCCCCTCAGTATGAGAGGGATTAAGCCAGGATTAAGCCAGATTATAGTCCACCATGCTGCGGGTTGGCAGACTTCACACGGCGCCGTCAAGAAAAGCTCAGGCATTCAGGTTTCCGCAGAATGTTTTGCTTTAATTTTAAAGCGAGTGATAATTACGCACATGATTTCAAAAAGTCAGAGGTCCTTTGACTTTTGAATTGGCAGTCCAGTGGTTTTACCCCTAGGCTATCACTGCTTTTCCTCCCTTTATCTTATAAAAAACATTCAGTATGACCATGGCTATATAACATATAGTAACACTTTATAACTTCTACGAAGTCTTTATCTATATGTTATGTCTTTTATAATGTTATATAGCTAGACGAGAAAAGTCACGCTTAAATTCTAGTATGATCAATAAATCAAAGATTCTGTTGACCTTTTTTTATTTGGCTATTTCATACGCGCAATACAAACAAATTGCTGAATGACATAATAAATATTAGAATGTCCGAATATTCATTTATTTAGCTTTATTTACCTATGTACTACTAGGAAGATAAATCTATAGAAATCGTCGCCATGCTGGACAAGTGAATTTAACGAAAGCAGAATAGAGCAATACAAGTTGGTAATTAGTCTATGATAAGTGTAGTAGATACATCCAAATGGGTGTGTGTTATGTGAAGAGTTGTTAAATGAAAAGCTGACATTGAGAACATTTTTATGCAAAAAAATTGATTTCGATTTGATTTCGAAACAATAAATGTATAAAGAAATAATAATAACAATGTAGAGTCCTACATATTATTAAACAAAATTGTAGTAATAAGAATAACAATTATTATTTTTACTTAATTAAGCATTTATTGTACCTACTAGATAGAATAAAATCAAATTAAAAATTAAAAAGGTGCTAAGCTGCATACTATAATAATAATAATTATTTAAGAACCATATTTACCTTACTAGGCAAATAAAAAGTTTGATTTTGAGTTTCTCTCTTTGTTAGGCTAACATTGAGACAGAGTGACTTAGAGCGATTTGTTCCCATAGGAAAACAAAGAAATAGATTACGATTTTGTTTGTCCCTTCTATTGCTTTCGTATACAAGAGGTATACAGTGTATAGGTAGAGTTAATAAAGGTTTTTGCCCTTCAATGGGATAAACCATAATATCGTTATTCACTTGTGTATTGATCTCAAATAAAGGACAAATTAATTTGAGACGTAGCTTCGTAGATATAAGTGCGATAAACACATTATGTTTAATTACAGTTTTTTTAAATCAATTATAATTAGAAGGAAGTTACAACTTTAGAACGCGTAATTAAAGATTCCAATAAGACTATGACATATAAAATGACGTCAATTGTATAAGAAAACATATATGATACGAATACTCTTAAAAGCGTAAAGTAATTTAAGTCTTATATCCAAGAAATGTAGTTTAAAATTACTCGAGCAACACTTTTATATTTGACAAACGTACGGCAAAAATGTTGGTTGAATGGGTGATTTTTATATCACCAAAAAAATTAAGTGGTTAATATACATACCATGACGCCTGTATTCCTCTCAAGGGTATAGCAGAAATGTACTAATGTACACAAACAGTTCGCCACGGCGAGTCTGTTGGCATTATCCGGGTACAAATCCAAACACATTTTGATGGGACCTGGGTGTCGAACTCAGGACCTCTAGCGTAGAAGTCACGCTTAGTACCACTAGACTGATGAGGCAATACTTACCTATATTACATTTTAAGGAATTATTTCAATAGGTGACTATATTTTCTACTAAAAAACATTGGTAGGATTGGAATTGTTCATCTGCCTAGCTACCATTGTCACAATCTTGGACCGTTTTACAATACAACTTAACAATTACGAATAAACCCACTAAGATCCAAAATTGAGGTAATTTTGTAATCACATTACCTTCCAAAATTCTCATTTAAACCTATTCCGGGGAACTGACACGTAAAGCCCGCTTCGCACGTCGCTTGCCGTACTCGTGTCAGTTTAATATCGGAACTTGAACGCCTCAGCATTATTTTTTATGTCTTGATACATACGTGACACATCTGTGCTGAAACCAGCTTATTTTGTCAAACGTGTGAAGTTGCCATAAAAATATTCTATTCGTGCGAAGAAATGGCTGTTTTATAGACTTGTACCATGTTTCGGTAATGTAAAATGAGCTTCGTGGCTCTATGTGGCTTTATGGTTGAATTATGGATAACCGAAACTTTTTTCTACAGAGTTTTCTAAGCGTTATCTATGTGAGAACATGCCTAGTGCAATGGCTTCTTACATATTGCTCACACACAAGGATATTACTGTAACTATTTATTATAGTGTAGTGTATGGATACTCATCCAGTCGTTAAGTTAGAAAATGCCGACGCCATCTAGCATAAAACCGCGAAATATTGACATATAAAGTGTCTGAAAAGATCTTATTTGTAGAAATGAATATAATTTCATTACACTGTGAAAATATCACACTAACATAATGGCGTAGCTCGGTCGAAAAAGCCATTTTAAGAATTTCTACTGAACAAATTTTATACTTAAAACTCTCTTTATCCCAGTTATTAACGTGAATCTTACAAATCTTAACACAATTTTGAGCGATTTAAATCTTTTGATATACGCCTCTGGTAATACTATTCTCGTGCTTCCACCGTCGGAAAAGGCTGAACAATTACTGTGCGAGTTAGTATTTATATCTTTGTTTGTACTAGGCGACATGGTTGCTAAGCGACAACCTTGAAATCTCGTTTTTTTTGCACATCCATCTGACCTTTTTGTTATTATTGCTAAAATTACAATTGTTTCACATCGTTAAATTATATTCAATTTGTATCAATTATGAACTGCTAATTAGATCATCTTATACCGTCGTACCCTATTCATATTTATTCGACAGTTCATAAGCCGATTTAACAACTAACGTTCAAAATGGTTACAATTATTTTAGAGTTTAATTAAATTATACAAACATACCTCACTGATTATATTTAATGCTTGATCTCTTCATTTAATTTTGACAAAATAACAATAATTGTTGTTGAATAAAACATACAGAGAATTTCACTCGATCAAAGAAGAAAAATTATCTTAGAAAAACTTTAAGTTTTTCTGAACAGTTTATTAAGAATAAAACTAGAATCATGTTGAAGATGGAATAGAAAATCTTAAATTCCTTTGAAAAGAAAATTAAGAGATTTTTTTATTATTGCTAGTTTTTTTTCACACTTATCAAAATCATAGCAATCAAGGACATAGGAATTTTGAATAACAATGATTCTCCGCCTTCAAGGACCACAACATTATCCAATCTCGGGAGCGTCTCGTAAGCACTCACATTAGTTAGACGTAATTGATTGCTATTCTTTATTACAACCACAACAAGGACATTTTGGTCCTAATCTTAAGATCCTAATAAAAATGTTACACGTACTTACGAGTCGGTACCTACGTCTATAAGTCATGGATGTTCCTCTAATATTTGTTTCACAGGCTTAGTTAAGGCCTCGTCAAACAGAATGCGTATTTAGCGCACGTCAGTGCGCTAGAGCGTACCAGACTTACTAGCGGCGCGGCGCGGCGCGGCGTTCTAGCACGGCGTCTCGTCGTCGCGTTGTATTTTTGTACTCAATGTATACAAAAATATGGGTGAGCGTCCAAGTCGTTCAAATACAAAATACGCGACGCTAGTCTGGTAGGTATGCTTTAGCGTCCTGACGCGCGCTAAAAGCGCGTTCTGTTTGACGAAGAACGAACGAAAGAACGAATGTGTAGACAATGTTTAGTTTTGATCCAATGGAACAATAAATTATGTCGAAAGCTATAAAGATATAGACAATAAGGCGACGACGTGTCAGAATACTTACAGTTCACTAATAAAAGTCACTATAATTTAGGTCTTGCTAGCTTCTCCGATATAATTTTTGGAGGCAGATTTTAGTTCTATAGCGTTGGTCTAGTTGCTCAAGCGTCGCTAATAAGCGTATTCGCGTCCCCCTAAGCTGACCAAATAAATACGTACGTGTTTTTTCTATGATATTATCAGCAGAAGCTTGGAGTTTGTTTTTGTGTCCAGTTAATGTAGGTATGTAAATAGGTTCGCTTATTACTGGGACCTAAAATCAGCAAACTGTGGGTGCGCATCAGTACACTCTCTGCCTAACCTTTCCGGGATATAGGCGTGATGGTGTTATAAGGTATATAATAATATTCAGTTCTTATTAATTTTGAAACTCAATGTAACATTGCCCCTGGATTAGCTCGATCCCGAATAATTATGTAGTATTAAAAATAAACCAAATTAATGTGTATTTGGTGTTGGCAGTGTACAAAAAACCAACCCAAATTTGAATAGGGAATAAAAATGTAAGCATTTAGATGTCCCTCGTGTAAATTAATGGAGTAGAAAATGCGCCCAAAAGGCTTTATTAAAAGGTCGGATGGAAAGCCAGGGTTCCATAAATAAAATGATCATTATTCGCACCGAATGAACATGATTTTGTAACATTTTTCTAACAACAAGTCAATGTCATTAAAGCTTTCAAAAATATATTTCACAGGAATAACTTTGATACTATTTTATTCATAAATATTATAAAAATTTGTAAGGAGTTATCCAATGACTTTAAACATTTTACACTGAAAAAACTAATTAACAAAAACTGTTTAGCTATTGTAAATATAGCATAACTTTGTTTACTCGTAAACAAAGTTTGTTTACATGCAAGCAATACGCTTGAGTTACATCGAATAAAACGAGTTATGCTACTTAAGTTAGGCTATCCTTTTCAAAACTGTTAAGTTAATGGTTACCAATTACTGATCAGGTAGTTCTCAATACGAATATTTAGATTATATGTAAACAAACTGTTCTAAATTATTTACACAACCGTTTTGTCGCCAGCAACACAATTGTTTTACTATATTTTATGTTATTTCCAGCATACTGCATTTGTTATTAACAGCAATTTAGAAGTTATTATTTACACAAACAAATGTTGCATACGACGAAACGTTTTGCTACCACGCCCGCGCATCATTCCTGTTTTTTGCACTCGTTTTCCGCACCTCATGTCACCCACCATTTTTTTCGTGAAGTCGCCGCCGCCGTGATGTGTTGTTGTTCATCAAGACCACAGAATTACCTACTCATTAAAGATTGCTCTGTTGTCTCATCAAGTTCCCATTTTATGTTTTTGTTAAGTGAAAGAGTTGCGGAATTGAAACGCAAGGACATGGAACCATCAGAGGAGATACCCGAAAAATTTACCATCACGGACTATCCTAGATTTTGGGGCCTTGAAATATACATTGATAAGTTCAACGGTAAGTACATTACATTATAATACATTGTATCCCAATTACTTGGATACAATTCTTGTTTAGAATAATTTCCACCTCTAGCTACAAAAAGTTACAAACATTTAAAAAAATAGTTCTATGGTGAATCTTTTTTACTGTTCAGTCTGTCCTCAGGTCAGAAAACAGAAACTTTTATTATTTATGTTTGTTTTATTTTTAGAACATGCAATTGATCTGGAGACTACAAATGTTGTCAGACACAGACTTAGAAGACTTAGTGCCTGGGACACAGTGCAAAACTTGCCTTACAAATTAAATTGCTTAAAGAAATAATGGCAAATGCTTTCACAACCCCAAGTGCAAATCAAGAAAGTGTGGTCGCTGTAAGTACCAAAAAAAATTTCATGACTATATTATTTCTGAATTATTTAATTTACCTACATTTTACTGGTGTAAATTATGTGTCAATAACCTTCAGGTTTACATTATTGCTTTACATCACATTTCCCTTTGTTTTCAGTCAAATATTACATTGGATGATGCAAACGTTATGCTGTATGAATATACACTCCAGGGAGTTAATGTCACTGAACCGGTGACTGATCCAGAAGTGACAGAGACATCAGCAATTTCTGCTACACTTGATCGTGATAGAGTTTCAGAACATGGTGTAAGATTTTTATTGATTTGAATGTTATAAATTTGAAAGGGATTGTATTATTTTTTTACAAGCTTTTATTTATTCTTGCAAGCTAAATTTGACCCATTTCCGGAGGTCCAATTGAGCTGAAATTTTGCACGCATATGTACGTGACAGTGCAATCTTACGCTGACATGAAACTGATCTGATGATGCAGGCGGAAGGTGGCTATATATGAACTAAACTAAATAAGATAACTCCATCGTTGTTTTTAATTAAGGAAAGCATGGAAAATGCTTAAAAAAATACAAAAATTAACTCCATCGTGTTTGGGCTTATCTGTTTTGTTTAGATAAGCACTATACAGAATTAATGTGTTCATAATAAAAGCTTGTCACAAAAATGTAATTTTTGCAAAAAACTTATTTGGTAAATAAAATATATATTAATGTTTTCTATTTTAGGATGTGTATAAAATCCTGAATTCTTGTAATGAAGGCAAAGGACTTCTGCTGCAGTATGAAGAAAATGGTCTGTTAAGTGATTTTATTTTTATGACTGTTAGTAAAGTGATTATGTAGGTATAACGAAACCAGAATTATTTTTGAATGTACACTGTTGGTGACGGTTGATTTTGATTATCATTTGAATTGTTTTCAAGTAGAATATCCAGAAATATAAAAAAGTACAGGTGTTTATGAGTATAGTATCTCATGCAGTTATAACTTAAGTACCAGAAATATTTTGAATGTACACTGCAGTCGCAGGTTGATTATGACGAATATTTGAGTTGTTTTAATAATAAAACTAACTTTGTTAATTATATCTAATTGTTTTAATTATAATTTCTGTTAACCAAAGTTATTGTAAAAGCCAGTTTTGTCAGAATAAATCGTGTCATTCTTTAGTCAAAGTAGGTACTTACTTTTATTATGTCATGATAATAGTAAGTACCTACTTTGACTAAAGAATGACTGTCGAGTCGCGGCTTATAATAATTTTGGTTAAAATTTAAACCCTTAATACCCCTAAAGTAACGTAACAGTGTGGTTAAAAATAACAAAAGAGTTTGGTAATATATAACACATTCGAGAGGTTATGCTTACACAAACGATTGGTTAATAGTAACAAAATGTTTTATTAAAATTAACAACAATGCTTAGCATAAACCTACAAAAGTTTTAGCTATATTTAACCAAATTGTTTGACAGTAAATAACAAACGATGTAGTCTATTCCGAACAAAATTATTTTGTTGCTAATAACGTTAAATAGACTTGAATAGTACAAAATGGTTTTGTTATATGCTACAAATACAGTTGGTTAATATTAACTAAAGAAGTTATGTTCGAAAAACATAATTGGGTTTTGTTACTGGTGGCAATAGTTATGTTGTCACTATTTTTAGGTAACCAGTAACATAATTTTTTGTAATATATAGCCAAACAGTTTTTTCAGTGTACTGCATAAGGATTGGACGGACCGCATCATGGCGAAGGCGTTTATCAAATTTTCGGACGGCCGTATCTTTAGTATTTTAATAAAATGCTTAAATCCGTATAGGACTCGGTCTAGAATAGTGTAATACAATTGAAATTGAGTTTACTATCTAGACTTGTTAAGAAAAATCTAGTTTAAAATTGATTACATTTTCATTACCGCAATAAAATTAATTTAAACAAACATTTTACATTAATTTTGCATATATACATACATACATACATGTACTACTGTGCACTGCTTTGTAATTATTACAAGATGCGATGGATGTAGACCTTAAATATGTCGGGAATGTAAGATTTTTTGTTAGAATAGAATGATTAATAGAAGAAAAATATGTTATTTTGTTTTTTAATTTGTATTTTGTTACAATTCTTGTTTCAAAGTATTGGTTAAAAAAATGGTGAAGTTCTATAAATATTTTTGTAAATAATGAATGAATGAATGTCTTTTTTAATCTATAGAGACACGAAAAGCTTTATAATTAACGAACTAAAACTAAGAAGTGTTTATTATTAGACGTAAGCGTCCAGAATAAATACTAATACAATCATATGTGTCGCTTATGTACGGCGCAGTAAACAAGCTTCTATACAATATAAAATATGGGGCAAAGTAAATAATGTGTAGGTCGTTGGGTGGGTAGGCTTAAAACAACTAGACGTACTAGTTTCACTACCTCTATGGAATTTTTATACGGAAGTATACTGCTACTTAATGAGTGCGTCATTGCGTGAATGCATTTAATAAAGGTGACAAACGAGTAGCATAAATTGCTCAAGTTTTAAGTTTGAGGAAAATGTTGATACAAATTCTTGAAGCAAGTTTTGTGTTCTACATCATTTTATTGCTACGATAGATACATTATAAAATTTTATACTATTTTATAATACAATACTTTTCTGACTTTGAATGAATTGACTATCAAACCGCAGGGCGTTGACCTCAAAACCAGCCGATATTACTAAACTTAATATTTAATTCCTAAGGCCTATTTACACTACCTATATTTTTTTCTTGTCTGTTTCATACATTCAAATTGAAACAATAAATAAATTGCAGTGTTTTAACACTGTTCAGTCAGACGGTACAATTTTTATTATTGTATTCAACAGGCAATTAAATTCCCTGTATATATAAGGGAAATTTTGAGATTATGCTAGTGTGACGGCTGATTTCAAAGTATCCAAGATAGCATACTCGTAGATATGCAAGATAGCTAGAAGAGGTTTGTTTTACCAACGTCTTGTAAGTACCCATTAAATTATTTGGCAAATTATTTATACAAATTTTGTTCCATTTTTTTAATTATCTTACGATTAGCGTTTATCTAGAGGTAAAACAAGTCCGTAATGTCCATCAAACAAAGAGATTTAAAAGAATAGTAATGTAAAATCTCTAAAATAAAATTGTTCTTCAAAATCAAAATCACATGCATGAGGAAGGAGGAATCATTTAAGTTTTTGGGAACTGGTTACGCCGGTTTCAGTTGAGTTTTACAAACAAATAATTTGGAATTTTAATGGGTGGGGTTTTTTGGGACCAAAAGGTTATTACGATTTATTTTCAAACGTGGCAATCCACTACCTGATGCCACGAAATTTATTCTTAGAGCACAGGTACCTTCATCGGAAAAGACCAATCGTCTTTATAGATTTCTAAATGTATCTTAATCGAGGTCCTGGATTCGATTCCCAGGTAGAGCAAAGAGTTATATATGTTAGGGTTTTTCTATGTGCCCGGTAAATGGAAATACGCTTGCTCCCTATTACATGGACCTACACCTTTACACCTCTGCCTAGCTCTTCGGGAAATACAGGCGCGATGGTCTAAAATACCTTAAGAAAATTAATCTGAGTACTTAAATGCTAAACTGGCGTAATACAAACCGGCCGACCACAAAACCACTGCCTCATAACTCAAGACTGTGTATTAAATAGGAACTCAGACTATTGTTAGTGTAAATGTTTCTACTTAGACCGAGAATTTATACTAATCTCTCTTAGGCTGAAAGATATAGCTAGTCGTAAATTATAATTATACAAAGTGGTAATGTCAAGCCCGTTGTATATTTTGAAAATCGTTTATGTTCTTGTATATTTGTGTTTTGAATGGTGTACAATACAGTTTGTTTTAAATTATGTGTGGGATCTTGTCGAAGATATCTGTAAAATAATCAATAGAGAGAAAATTCTGCGATCGCGAAAAAAAAAATTTAAAACTCACTGGCATCATCTGTCACGAGACCGAAACCGGTAGAAACCTATTTTAAAAGATTCTGGAAACTTTAAGGGGTTCGGAAATGGACGATCGAGGTATAGAGGCACTAAGTTATAATATATAGGTGAATAAATAAATAATGTACATTTTGTATTACTTTATTTTGGCAAACAAGCTGACGAGCTATCTGATGATTATGATGATGGTGAGCAGCATATAAGACTGCACAGCAATTAAGAGGAGGAATTGACCGAACGCGCACAAGTCAGAACTTACACAAAGATTGATAGGTATTTTAATCTTACCGTGTTCAACTGGCATTTGAATATTTTGAAAATACGTGTGGTATTATTAATCATCATTTTTTTTGCTGTCTCTTGACTTTGTTTTTGAGTCTTAAACATCAGTCATTCTGGACCCAATTTGTCTTTGGCTGGCTCTAACGTGATATTAAAGAAATAAGTACTGCAAACATCTCATTCTTTTAAATCATTTTCCTGCCCTTGTCCCAATGTTTTGGGGTAGGCGCAGCCTATGCTTTTCTTCCATCCATTCCTGCTAGCCATCACCTGCGATCGATATCGACCTTATCACAATCCATCCATCTTTTCTTCGGCCTTCCTCTATCCCTCTGTCTTTCAACATTCAATGTCACCACTCTTTTATTCACATGCGTTTCATCCTTCTTCATCACGGGCCCATCCACAATTCCACTTCAACTTATCCGTCACTGGCGCCACTTTCAAACTTCATGCAATAAATAACTTACATCCCATTCTTTTAAATAAACAATTTAAATACGACTGTGTGTAACTTCTACGTTGAACTTTGAACTTTAAATTGGAAAGGCTTAAGGTTGATAACACTAGTAATGCCAGTTCCGCTATGCAATTATATTGTGGAGCACAAGGATCTAACCGTGTCGTGTGAATTGCATTTGCATTTCGACCTTACATTTCTAATACCGAACTGTTAAATAAGCTTCTAATGTCATATATACTGTGCATGGCTTGCAGTTGTTTCAGTTTCTGCATGAACATGTAAATGATGTACCATTTAAACAGAGGTTGCATTATACTAATAATTTTTAAATGTGTTCTTCTTCTTCGTGTCTTCTTCCTCCTAGCATTTTTTCTCAACCATGTTGGGGTCGGCCTTTCAGTCTTTCACCTGATGCGGCTGAATATCAGTATTTTATACAAAGCGACCGCCATGAAACCTCCGCAACCCAATTTCTGGGCAATACCGATATTCGAAAAATAGACTGGTTGTCAGGCTTTCTATGCTTCTGACTACCATTAACGTGTATTGTCATAGGTGTTTGTATGACAACCGGGAACGACAGCTTTACGTGCTTTCCGAGGCACGGAGGGGTCACGGTGTGTTAATAATGGTCACCTATCCACAGACTGACCTCGGCAAGCGTAGCTTAACCTTGCAGATCGGTTGATCAGCGTTGCTGTAACTTAGCTACAAGCCCGTCTTCTACTTCGTGTCTAAAGGTACGATTTTTTAAAACTTACATAACTTCACGCATGTTTCCCATAGGGGTAGGCAGAGGCTATAAGTTTTCACTTGTTACAATCCTGGCACACCATTTCTGCTTTCGGTTATCCGTCTGTGTCCAAAACTTCGACACATTAAATGTGTTCAATAAATGTTAAAACTTGTTAACATTGTGTTGGAGTAAACTTCTGGGCAAATTCTCCTCTAAGAATACATTTTGAACATACAAATTTAATTTTTTTTTTTTATCGTGCTTGATCTTTTGATCTCCGCCGCAGTTGCACATTCATACACGTTCTGCACAATATTATTTAGAGAAGCGTTGAAATTGAAACATTTATAGAACTTAAGTGAACACATTTAATTAATTTACCAAGTATCCTAGAATGCATAGAATTACTAGTAAACATCAAACATGCGAAGTTGTGGAAATCCTGGACGTTAAAGATGGAATCTCTAAATGGCTCATGTAATTAGAGGATGCAGTAGTGAAGCAAGAACTAGAATGTTTCGTGTAATGAAGGCGAGCGTTGTGAATTCCATTACAGCTTTTGAAACAGAATTTATCTACGCTAAAATAAGCTTATTTATATTCCCTTTCTCTAAGTTTTCCGAAGACGAAGTCTTGGACAGACGGGAAAAAACTCTTACCTAAAACTGAGCTCAGAGGGTACTTGGGGTCGTGTGTTTGTCGCATAGCCTGGAAGAGAGAGAGAGAGAGAGAGATAGAGAGAGAGAGAGAGATAGATTCTGTTTGGATTCATAGAGTTGCTTTTTTTCCGGATTTAAGGGTTGGCTCCATAGTATCTAATAATTGGTCATAATGATGAGTAAAATGCCACCCTCTCGGCCTCAAAAGGACTCAAATGTGTAGGTATCTGTTCACCATTGCAAAAGTATAACTTCCATCTTTTGGTATCTTAAGATGATTTTCTGCAGATATGTAATAATATTATCTTATGTATTTTAATTTTATTTCAATTAAAAGATAGGTATCGCCTTTTTTGTGACCAGTATTTGAGAATACCTATAATGATTACTTATCAATTTTGGAACTCACACAATTGAACGCGTTTCATTGTTATTATACTCGTAAGATAAACCGTACAATAATAACAATATAAAAGAATATCCAATGATGCCTACACTTTGAAATAATCCTTATCTATAGCGTACGCACAAAAAGGACATTATTTGGCAATGTAATTATTGGTTCGGAGTTTCGGACTAATACAAAAACGAAATTCAATTTATATTTCGATCGGACGTAACTAGAAAGGGAACGTAGATATTTCACAGGTGTGAATAAACATTTGGTGTAATGTTAAATATGTTCCCAGATAGCTTCCGATGTTAGCAATTCAGTCCAGATCCCAAGATATTATGGGTTTACAAAAAGAGAGAGAGCACCTAAAGCCGTCGGTCCCGGTTATCATACGAACATCTATGACAAACGCTAATCGTGGTTAGAAGCCCAAAACGCCTGAGAACCAGTGTATCCTTCGAATATCGGTATTGCGCAGACATTGGGTTACGGAGGTCTGATGGCAGTCGTTTCGTATAAAATACTGATATTCAGCCGCATCTGGTTAAACTAGAAGCCGACCCCAACATAGTTGGGAAAGGCGAGGAGAATGACAAAAAACTTTTATTGAACAAATATTGTTATTGAATTGCCAGCCAGTATGTTAAAATATTGATTACCATTGCACACAAAAAAACACAAGCATATACTTAGCTTCTTTTGAATTATTATTATTCTTTATTCGGGTCAGTGTTACTGGCACAAAATATTGCAGTGTGTTTTTTATGATTTATTTATTATGCCGACCTTTTTTACGTAGCCACTTAAATAACATCATTAAAAAATATAAATGCCTTAGCTACCAAACCTTTGTCTGTTGATTTTATTTAAATAGGAAACGTAGGAATTATTGTGTTAATACCTATATTCGTGATTATTTTGGGAAACTTATTGGGAGGATTTAAACAAATTAAACGCATAATTTGGTTACGGTTTATATTTAAATTCCTACTTTGGTTATTTTGATAAAGGAAATGCTGTTGTAATTAGGTGATTAAGAAATTATGGTCTTTTTTTAAAATTGCCGTATATTTATTGGAATACCTGTTATTCTTGTTACAGATTATTTAATTAATGATTGTTCAGTAAAGACTATTATTATAAATAATTCTACAAATTGTTGGCCCCGAAACATTGTTACTAAAGATTTTGATCAAAATTGATGAAAAATTTTAAATTCTACCTTGCAGGTGTCGAGACCTTTTTCCTGTTGAAAACCAGATTTGAAAGGATCACGTTTTCTAAACCTGTAAATCGGGTTTATAATAACAGTTTCAAAGATTTGTCTAAATTGTCCGTAAAGCTTTATTTACATACGTCATCGTTGAATTTCCCAATTTATTGCTTGATTTTAAATACCGCTGTTTTTAATATTATTATTATTTTGCTATTGTATTTTAATGTTTGTAACATTTTTGAATTCGTATTCATACGTTGGTGAGGAGACTAACATCCCAATAAACATAGAAAAATTGAATAGTATCCTGTTTGAGCTTGTATTTATTTTGAACATCATTCGAAAATTGGAACACGGTAATGCAACTAAATAGAAGAAATAGCTAGCTAGAAATAGCTATAATACTATCTTTGGATACTCTATTATTTTTCGCTTGCTATGAGATCTGTTCATCTCTATTATCTATCTATCCTCTTTCAACATACTTCAGTATCTGACTGAGTATTTTTTTTCTCTCTCGGTGCATATCATTTTGTTTTATGTAAATATTTTAATTAAGTTATATAAATGAGTTAACTATGTTGTTAGTCCTTAATTAAACTATTAAATATTTATTAATGTATCAAATAGAATATAATACACTGAGAGTCAGATTATGGCGTCATCATTATGGCTAAATTGCGTTCTCCATATTAAACTCCTTGCTCGTACTGTGGGTTCCATTGCACGAGGCTTGGGTCAAACACATTAAAGTCAGCGTAAAAAAGCAGATTAACATCTATTTACAGGATTGATAAAGTAATATAAATATAGCGAAGTTTCATTCATCATACCATCACGCATGTACCTATTTCACGAAGGGTTACGGAGACGTGTACTAAAGTACACTCCTAGTTTGCTGGTATGCTTAGGTTTGAAGTAATAGGGGCGTGCCTATTGCCATCAATCGGACACAAATCCACATCTACTCCGCGTAATACGAAAAGCGTAATTTATACCTCCAAACTCCTCAAATCTAGGGCACTTTACAAGAATCTGAAGGAAAAAGTTTGTAACGTAGGTAATTAGAAAACTCAGCAAATTAAAAAAGCAAACAATCCAATTTACTTGAGTGAGAATAGCTACCGATAGAATTCTGCGGGAACACGAACAGTAGATTGCATACTTTTTCTTCTAGTTGGACAAATGCAACGAGCATTTTTACCTGTTAGATTGCCGGAGGAAAATTTCTAGTGAATCGTTTTGGGTTCAGAAGAATTTTATCAATTTAAGAGACGGCCTGTGTCCCGCATTGGGATAAAAATGGAACCTATGGAAATGGAATTTATGGTACTAATACGAAGGGAGGTATATCGGAAAATCTTTGACATTTTTAAAAATTCTGTCTGGTAAATACATTTTTATTTCCCTGGCTGGACATGAAGCCCTCTATACACAAAAGCCGCCGGCACTCCGACCGGCACAACTCAGTGACATTGTGTTTTGTGACGTTATGTTCTTCTAAATAAGATCGCAAACACGTTGATGGTAATGATAATACCTAGTTGGTTGATGGCAATAGGCTCGCCTTCTATGACATGCGACCTAAACATACCAGCGAACTGTGGATATTAATTATTAGTAATTATAAGTACACCTCTGCTTTACCCTTTGGGGAATAGGCGTGTTGGTATGTGAAATCTAAGTATATTCTGTGTTGTTACCAAACGGACCTAAATTTAAACTTCAGTTTTGTTACGATTAATTAATTATAACAAAAATTGTATAACACTTACGATGCGGAACCTCACATACTTATCATAAGATTGGAACGACTTGATCAATAAGGCTTTAAAGGAACAATTAAAGCACTTATTTGGATAACACTAACCTGTAGTCGAACTTAATAACTCCGGGTTTTTTGCCCATAGTACTTATGTAGAAAGATGTGGACCAGTCGTGAGGTGAGACCGTGCGTCAATCGGCTTTTTTTCTAAGTTTTTTGTTTGTATACATTTTTATAGTCACCTACGTACTTCGTTATACAAATTTAGAAGCTCTTGTTAAGTAAAATATTTTCTTCTTTATTGTATTATATCTGTACTGCTATCACCCGTGATTAATTGCTATTAAAATGTATGTAATACCTATATTTTTTTGTGATTTATAAGTTTCTACTCTCTCAAAATAAAGAAATATTTTTTTTTTATAAAATATAGATTACTACCATTTTATAGATGTATTAACTTAATTTTGTAATATTTGTTCACAATAGATACGTGCCAGAGAATGTGTAAACTGCAATTTAAAAACTGTTCATTTAGATTTTTAAATTTTAAATCCAATTGCGAAAGTGTTATGCGCTTCATTCAAATATGAATATGTTTTTAATAATAAACTATTGCAACATTCCATCCAAATAATATTTCAACAAATATATTTAGGGTCATCTCACACTACACTACTGAAATATTTTTGTTTTATTTGGCAAAAGGCTTCGCCACACGTTAGTGACTTGTTTGTGAGATAAAATCAAGACACAAATGTGTCTGTTTAATTTAACAATAAAGCTTTAACAATAAGCTTTTAGAGAGGTAGGGCACAGCCATTTATGGCTCAAATCTGGAGCAGCCCATCTGGGGAAGTACCTCCACCTTACAGAAAACTGCAGCCAAATAACACACTTTATTATGTGTTGTGTTCCTGCAGTGAGTAAGGTCACCAGAGCTCCTTCTAAGGATGCGCTGCGCTGGCAGAAAGAGGAATATTCCCTCAAACTGTCGGCGCAGTGAATCCTCCATAAAGCTCTAAGAGGTTTTTCGGGTCGGCAACGCGCGAGTGATGGTGTTGCAAGCGTCCATAGACTATGGTAACCGCTTACCATCAGGTGGGCCGTATGCTTGTTTGCCACCTTATTGGTAAAAAAAAGTATCTAACTCAGTCATTCAGTGTGAATTGCCAACTGGCTCCATCACAACAAATCACAAACTCCATCATACCAATAATACTAAAACTCACTTACTCTCTCATAGGTGATGTTATTAAAATCGTGGTTAAACTCTTGTAGCGAATAACCACAACATAACCTCTAAAAGATCGCAATCAGTATATGAAGCAACATAACTGATAGCTAGCGTACCATCTGAGCTGGACTTTAGAATATTATTTTGTTGTAGGTACATAAAAAATAAATGGCGAAGAGTAATTTTATCGTTTAAAATTGTTCTAAAATATTTTGCCGATACGAAATTTGTTTTATTTACCATCACGGATAAATTCCATGTAGAGTTAAGCTACACCCATAGTTCGCTGATATGTTTGTAGGTTCCATGTATTAGACACGCCTATAGCCATTATACAAAAATCTGAACATCGAGTCACTATGGAGGATTTCCTTATGGAAAAACCCAATTACACTTTGCTTGGAGTCTTGGACTTTGCACTTTGAATCGCGCTTACGACCAATGCGACCAATAGACCAGTGAGGTAATATGAAAGTTTCGAATGTAATAAAAATGAATTGACGTATGTTAGTCTCACAAAACCTTAAGAACGGCTGAACCGATTTGCCTAATTTTGGTTTTGAAATATTTGTAGAAGTCCAAGGAATAGCAACAATATCGAATATATCCTTCTAGGCACCACTAGAAGGACATATCGATAGCTCCTAAATATAATGAGTTAACTGGTAATTTTAAAAATGTTTAGAAGAAAAATAATAATTTGAAGGATAATTGTCTAATTATTATTTTACGACCAATAAGTACTCTTCAAAGCGCTCTCATCAGTTGACTTATTTTACTTGGGAGGTATCGCATTGATCTCACAGCAGAAATCCTTCATAAAGGTCCGCTGGGCATTACCTACTCACAACCGGATTTTCGGAAAATAGTCGTAAACATGATAATTATGCCACGTATAAAGGTGTAGGTAGGTATCCTGCTTAAATTAATTTACTTCAAATGGGTTTTGAAAACACTAACAATCTGTCAATAATTATGTTGTTGTTAAAGAAAGATCATATACCCTCACAAAATAATGATGGTTGTGCAGTAGTATATTATAATATAGGGATATATGTATAAAAATTACGAAAAACCATAGGTAGTAACTGAAATAGGTTCGAAAGTTTGTATGAAAATCTTGTAGTTTTAAAGTTTAATGTCAGAAAATACTATTCGTCATTAAAACAAAATACCTATATCTTTAATGGAATACACAACTTTTTTTTAATCAAGTAGATGTAAACAAGCATATGGTCTATTGGACGGGGAAGAGTGAACCGACTTGCGATGCACCCAGACGCCAGAAATTCCATTAGCGCGTTGGTATCCTGAGACCTTAGTTGTATGCACAGTCATTTTACTGGTTACACTGCCCTTCAAACCGGAATACAATACTGTTAGCGAATTATTGCTTAGCTTAGAACATTTTCTCATGCAGCCTTTAATAAAAAGCTTCTAGAAGTACCTACAGTGTGAAAAAAAAATCTGCCCGTAAAACAACCTTCTTGTCGCAAGAATTGGCACACTTTGCAATCATTTTCTTAAGAGTAAAACATGTTTTCACTATAAATTGCTTGCCAGCAGTTTTAGTTCTTCATTTTGTATGCCCTATCCGCAACGTTAATGCCTCGACCGGTTCTGTGTACAAAAGTACAGCACTTTAATTTCCTCTGTGTAATTTAGTATTTAAGGGAAGCTTATTAAGCGAGAAATGGATAGTGTTGTCTATATTTTCGTGTTCCCGCGCAGTGACAGCGGGCTTTGACAGATAACTCCATGGACGATAGGCTTTTGTTCAGGAATATCATGTTTTAGTTCTTTCCTGAGAGCTTGAATTTAAAAACTGTTAGAAAGCAATATTCGTTATAATTCGTTTTTATTATGGGTTTGGAAAAAAAAACAATTAAACTATTGATGCGCAAATGGTGCAATGAGCCGTTTTCCTCTGAAGATTAAAAAAATATCCGCTAGTGGGTAGAAGTGTTTTGATTACCCTATTGCCAGTAATGTAAAATGAATTTTCATTGAAATAAATAAATTAATAAAGTGAAACGAAAATAATTTATAAAAAATAATTTATCATGCCCACTAAACATTGTACATTTGCAAACTGCTCTTCTGACAGTCTAGCAAGATGGTACGTTTATAAAACCTCAAGTTAACAAGAAAAAGTGTTTGCAGTAGATTCATTTATTGCGAAGAAATTTAAAAAATAACATAGTTATGTGTGTACTAAATCCGTTATTAGCAACTATATCAAAAATCAGTAAAAAAAATCAATTTATAAGGATAATATGTTCTAGACGGCAATTTGGCCGGATTCATATTCTATGCTTCCAAATATCAAATACACGCGCACTTTTGACGCACACAGTCACAGTTCTGTTGTGTAGTACAAAGAAACGCGGTTTTGATTGCAGCAAGGAACAAATGTTTGTGTGGCCTACAAGTTGTTGTTCCACGTAGTTGGGTGAATGAGAAAATTTGTGTTTGTAAATGCAGCTACGTTACCTTACTGTAAAACTCTAGTGTGGGGAAAAAATAAATATTGTATGAATATCAGAAATGTGATGATATTTTGCTTCCAATAATAATTTATAATAGAAAAAAAGGTAATAGCAGATTTATATTTAGATTTATAAACGTAGTTCCTATATCTACGTTATACTAAATAATAATTATAATAATAATGTTCAAGTGTACCTACTGATTAAATATTATTCCTAACGATCATTTTGTAAGGTTGATAATTTAGTAATTCATTGTGTAGTGAAAGAACGGACTGAGAATAAAAATGTTGATTCCCGCTATTTTCACATCCTTATTAATATTAAGATCAGGCGTCTCTATTGTTAAGTACGGCGTGCACACAGATAATCTATGGTACTTACATTTTTTTAAACGGAGAATAATGATGAAGCATTATCTTGTCCTTCGTTTGTGTGTGTTCATACCGAGAGTTTTTGTTCTGTTGTTCGTTTGAACATTAAGGAGCTATAAAAAGGAGCTATTAAGGCCAACTAACCCGATTTTCTTTCAATTAGTGTATTTCATATCAGAGAAATACTGTAGGTTTTTTTGTTGAATCATCTTTTTAAGGCTAAGAGCGCGTTACAAAGAATTTATTAAAGCTTTTTGTTATCTCACCGTTGAAATAATAAAAAAGAACTCTCACTCTCTGAACCTTTCATGGAAAAGTAAATAAAACATTCGGAAGAGGCTATCCGGATACTTTTTTTTTAACTCATGAAAGGAGGAAATTATTTTTTATTTACTATGAAGAAAATTACGATTAAATTATTACTATTTATTGTGAAGTCTGCAAATCCGCATTAGGCTAGCGTGGCTGATTATCGCCTAATCCCTCTCTTACTGAGAGCCGAGCACTGTGAGCTCGTGCCCAGCAGCGGGACAGTACATGGGTTGATGATGAAGATGATTCACTATGGTTTATCTTACCAAATTTTAATGCGGAGGCAAGCTATTTGATGTTAAGTAGCCATCGCTGCCCTTAGACACCAATAATACTATTGATGATGGGTTCTCGACCCTTAAGATGAGACAACAACTCTAGCTTGAAACCGAGAGAAGAAAAGCAAACAAGTAGATTGTAATTTGCTGAAATATTTTTCATGTCCACATTTTCATATTGAATTTCATGGTAAAAACCCCACAACACTGCTCAGGAATTCAACCCAGGATCTCAACAAGGTTTTGGGCCACTAATTGGGTCTATTAATTGACATTAAGCATCTGAAAATGGCGGTTAATAGAAACTATTAAGCTCACTTCATTAATTTAACTAGTATAATTAATATTTTACTCGAGGTATTCAATAAATTTTTCAATGTCAATTAACTCAAACCGCAGTAAATTTCATATTACATTCAAATTATTTCGATTTAACCAACCAGTTGAAACAGTTTTTCAATTAACAATATCAATGAATATGAGTCAATAGTAAATATTAAGTCTACGTAGCACAATGGCCACAATGTTAAATTCTGAATGTGAATTTGAGCCGGCAAATAACATTTTATAATCGATAATGATGTTGTTATTTTCCCCTGCCTGAAAAATTTTAGCATGAATAATTAACGTTTAATCTGGCAACCTTAATTTCCCGGACCATTTCTGAACCGTGTCACGAATTTACTGTTTTTTAAGGTTGCAAAAGCATCTGATCTATTATTAATTAAGGAACTCCTTCCGGCCTTCTTGAATTATAATGTTTAGGTATAAAAAATAGACTATCAATATTAAGAAGCATTAAGTTGTTTTTAAGTGCATATCTATAATCAGTGAATAGCCCTAATCTTATTATATAAAACAAAGTCGGGTTTGTTACAGCACTTGTAACTCGAGAACTGCTGGAGTGATTTTGATGGTTTTTAATTTGTTGGAATTATGTCTGCCCCGAATAGCAATTAAAACGGGGTTCAAACTTGGCGCGAGCGAAGCTGCGTGAAAAGTTATTACATCCTCCTAGCCTTTTTTCCCAACCATGTTAGGGTCGGCTTCCAGTCTAACTAGATGCGGCTGAATACCAGTATTTTACACGAAGCGACTGCCATCAGACCTCCGCAACCCAATTTCTGGGCAATGCCGACATTCGAAGGATAGACTGGTTGTCAGGCTTTTTGGGCTTCTGACTGCCATTAACGATTGTCATAGGTGTTCGTATGACAGCCGAGACCGACGGCTTTACGTGCTCAGCGAGGCACGGAGGGGTCTCGATGTGCTATTAATGGTCACTCATCCACAGACTGACCTCGGCAAGCGTAACTTAATCTTGCAGATCGTATGATCAGCGTTGTTATAACTTAGCCACGAGCCCCTGCGGGAAATGCTAGTAAATTTATGAAAGTTCATCGTCTACTTTATATACTGGTAGATACCAATATTGTAGTTCGCAATTATAATGGAATAAGGAAATCCCACTAGGTATATGATTTCTTTTAATTCATTTACGCAAATCAATTACAAAATATTCCACCGGCTTCATTTACACAGAAGCATAGTAATACGTACGTATCCTACTAATATTACAATTGTGAAAGTTTGTGAGGATTAATGGATGTTTGTTACTCTTTCACTCATAAACTACTGGACGGATTTCGACAAAACTTTATAATAGTATTGTATATTCATCAGAATAACATATAGGCTATAATTTATAACGAGATTTTGGGAAATTCCCACAGGTGTAGGAAAAATTGATGAACGTGTGTAACACTGCGGGGAACAGCTAGTTATCTATAACATTCAAATAGTGATAAATTGCACAAAGATTTATCTCAACCGTATTAGAATTAGATATTTCAAATTTGACCGTTTCATAAAGAAACACGAAAAAGTTGTTTTATTGTAACAAACTATGTAAATACTTATGCAATAAAATCAATATTTGTATCAATAATTGTGTGTTTAATAAAAAAAACTATAAAAATTACTACTCACCACGTACTGAAAAATAAATAAAATAACTTTCCCTGTCTAAAATATTGGGTAACAAAAATAAAAAACTGTAAATTCCAATTTACAAAAAGCGATAATAGCAAACGTGCCATTTAAATAAAACACCGAAACATTTAAAAGTCAATCAAAACAGATTTTGTTGTTTTCCAAACAAAAGTTTACCAAAGTATTACGAAACATACATTAAAAGCTAAATCAACGCTTTTAACATATTTTTAATTCATTTCTATTTGTCCAAGTTAGATGGAAATTAATATTTAACGTTCAATTTGAAATACCTTATGAATAAAAAATACCACACTTATCTTAATATTCCACATGGAATTGCACATTAAAAAATCATGAATAATAAAGGAGCTTTTTTCGGACCGAAGGGTTTTAGGCACAGCAAAACTTGATTCTTTAAACGCATGTCGGTGTAAATGAGGTCTAACAGACCGGTTGTACACCGGCTTTGAACGGTGGCCAGGAGAATGGCAATGCCTATACTCTACCAGTAGATAGTTTGTTTAGTAAAGCCTCTGTTGGCGCACGCGACTATAGAACCAAAAGCGAAACACGTTCGGGTTTAAAAGTATTTTAAACTTTAGAACAATTTTGTGAACAGATTTTTTGTGGACTGTCCCTTACACAGTAAGTTTTTCTTGTTAATTACTTTAATAACGTTTTTGCCGAAATATACGTAAACGTATTTCCTGTAAAATTGTGCCTGTTATCTTTGTATTAGCAGCGTGCATCTCTGATAATTACGATTTTGTAATTAAAAAGAGGAATTGTTTTTTTCGTGGAAAAGGAAAGTATCAAATATTTAAATTATTTTAAAGTAAGTATTCTTAATTCAAAATGAGTGTTATTTTAATGTTAAAATTATGAATGATATTTATTGAAGTTGCTGATATAAATTAAAATACTGGAATTGAATATATTGGATTATAGAATCTAGTCTGTGGGATCCTTCAAGGAAAATTTAAACTATAATGATAATTATCATAGAATTAATTTATTCGTTTCCACTTGTTGATCGCTACGACCATTGTAATAGCAAGCGGTACCTAAGGTTAGAACAATGGACTAATCTTGTATTCCTCAGAGCGAGTACTCGCAATCCACAAAACGCATTCCGCATTACAGATGACGGTTGTCTTTGTTCATTCATTATTATTTAGACAAAGTCCGCATTTTTACCCGATTATGGCAGTAGAAAGGAAGCGTTATTTTTTTTTGTTTTAAAGATATATCTTTATTTAAATTAGTGTTAATTTGTTTACTTCTTTTACATCTGAACTTGTCACATGTTCTTTGGCCAAAATTGATTTTACATTACGTCTATATTTTTTAGGCTTCAAGACTACTTTAATAATTTAAATAAAAGAAAAAAACGTCATCTCATCCTCAAAAAACATATTTCCATTGAGGGGTAATTATCTGACTTATGTCTGACTTTTCTATTATTTAAAATCAACCACGGACGCGTTTTTAGGGTTTCTGACTACTCAAAAACGCGTTAAATCAAATCATAAGTTGCACCTAATTGCGAGTAAATTGCTACAATTCGCAGTTAGGTGGTCGACATGTACGTTATTACGGTACCGTCAACGATGTTACCACAGCACTAATTACTGCACAAATAGGTGCATGCCCGTCCGTCGCCGGGCGTTTTGATGGGAAATGTTTTAATTAAATGGCAACACTGCAACAGTTTGAACGTTCCTTTTTCTCGTATGTCGTTTGTTTATCACCCGTATATTTCATTCTGACATACACATGCATCTTTTCGGAGAATTGTTAATTAATTTTCACTGTGTCATTTGTTGATTTTTATTTTTGACATCATAAATGAAAAGGAAATACCAGAATAGCATTTGTACGTTGTGGTTTACTCATTCCATTTTGCTAGTATTGTGTTTTATTGAGGCATCTCAATACTAGACTATAAAGCGCGAAATATTCAACTACCGTTTTTTTTGTTCGGTGGTTTCAAAGTTTTGCTCCAATATAAAAAAAAATATAGTGTGCATCACTATATTTAAAGTTTTGCTCCAATATAATATAGTCTGCATCACTATGTTATATTGGAGCACAACTTTGAAACCAACGAACAAAAAAACGGTAGTTGAGTATTTGGCGCTTTATAGTCTCTCATTTAAACACTTAACTAGCTTTCCGCCAGCGGCTTCGCCCGCGTGGTCTTGATAACCTTTTTAACCCGCTTTTCTGTTGAAATTTTTCCTGAATTTTCTTTGCTATAAACCTCACGGAGCCCGAGACCTTTCCAACGAATGCAAAACCGTGGAAATCGGTTCGTGCGTTCTGGAGTTATAGCGTCAGGAAGGAAAACCCGACTTATTTTTATATAGTAGATAAAAGAAATGATAGGTTGTGTCAAATAGAATACATATGCAATAATTATGTACCTGCATACCTGTGAATAACAGTACACAGATTTCATATTTTATTTATTTTATTTTATTTATTTATGGTCAGCCAACAATTGCTTACACTAATACATATAAAGTTAATTGGATTTATATTTATACATTTAAGAGCGCAGCAATTACTTATAGGCTAACACAGCAGGCACATTAACATGAATTATCAATATTACTTAAATCTATTTGAAATAATAATCATAAGAGAAATAATTTGGATAAAACAAAATGAAGATGACAAAATTATATTCATATAATGTTACAACCACTGCTTTTTCGCATCGGTCCGCATACGTTCTTTAGAAGTGAAGCATTCAGTGTGACGTAGTCTTTAAAATTCGTAGTACCAACGGTTGCCAAACATCCTCTTTTTTAAGTAAGTATCCGTTGAATTTTCACGTTCATTATTCACTACTTGTGTTCAGTTTACTAATCTGTTTCTACAGCGTATTAATTATGAAAATAATGACTGGCTACTAAATAATTCTCAGCAGCAGTTCGGAATTTGAATTTGTGTTCGGTTAATGACAACCTATTACATGGGACCTAAACCTACTAGCGAAACTGTAGGTTACCGATATAAGTACCCCACGAGGTATAAAAATGTTATGGTACTCGTATGTCGTATATAGACTACAAACCCTCTCTGATAAGTAGAGTGCGCCGCCCAAGGCACGCACTCACTTACCCCGATGACCCCATTACCATTGCACAACAAGAAGCACTCAAACAGGCTAGACGCCATCCGATATACCGTCCTCGCCGGCGAGGCCCGTGGCGAAGACCCCAAAACGTCCCTCCCCGTCCCTTGCTTGAGCCGGCCCGCGCCGAGCCAATAGTTTTAAACTCGTCCCAAAATAATTTAAACCCAGATCCAGCTATCCCTAGCTGCCCCCCCAGCAACGCCCTAAGCCGAGGTCCGAGTCCCGTTAGGGGACGCCCTTAGCTGCGGTTGCTTAGTTTATAAGTGCCCTGGCTGGAGGCACAAAAGGTGCCTCGCCACCAAGCCCGGTTAAGATTCTAAAGCTCCTGAGCTAAAATCTATATCTGTCATATAAAAAAAAAAGTATGTCCTATAAGTTATGTCTACGTCACATGACTAGTATTGAGTTACAAATTAAAATTAAAATCAACAGCTGCAATTATTTATTGAGACTTAATTCCGGGGTCAACTCCCCACGGAAACTATTTCTTGTGTTGTCACTTCATAATTACTTTACAATTAATTTAGTCACAAAAACTGTGTCAATTTTCCAGGAATCAAAACCCTACGGGTTACTCTGTTACCCTGGCAATTCTTAAAGAAACGTTTTTGTATATTTGTTTTTATAAAATCAACCAAAATTATTCGACAAACAACAGCAATCGAGAACCGCCGGAGCTCCGTTATTATGTAACACAGTGGCAGTCTGTTGTAATGTAACAGTTTCGTTGCACAAAACACAGGTCAAGTTCAATTTGGTGTTACGCATGTAACCGAACGTGAGTCGCTCGGAGTTCCGTTTTGAGACAAAATGCTAATAAAATATTATGAAATGAAAGCATTCGGTGTTATTTTAATGAAGGAACTGCTTTATGTTATAATTTACGTAGTTTATCGTCATCATCAACCCATATACTGTCCCACTGCTGGGCACGGGTCTCCTCTCAGTATAAGAGGGATTACGCTATAAGTCCGGTAGTGTGTCCAGTGTGTTTAGTAGAGGTACTAGTAGATGCTATTATGAAACCGAGTGATTTTTTTAACATGGCCGCAGACGTCAGCGATTCCTTCTGTCTTTACAAACATACATTCTCTTCTATATGAATATGGAAAACAAGTAGTGTTGTATACAGGTGCAGATATTAGTTCCGTGTTTAATTTCGTGGTTAACCTCGATTAATATAGTTTTTGAATTACGAATTATTAGCAAAGAATATTGCAGATTAATATTATACATTAACATACCTAATATTTCGCGCCTTTGCGGTGCTCATTTAATGGTCAAAGACCAATTTTCGTGGATAATAGTTGCTGTTTTAAACAAAGCAGAAGCAAAAAATTTTAAAATCTTAGTCAATCTTTCTTCAGAAAAATCATAATCGACTTTTAATGTTAGTGTTGGTAAACTAACCCATATACTTGTTAGTTTTAGTCACTGCTATCACATATAGTTATCGAACATAGGGAATCGGATATAAAAATCTTTTCGACATTGTGGAAACAGAGCACGTTAATTGGCATCGATTCTAACAACCCTGTGAGTACTCGTTGAATCAAATCTGATACGTAAAATATTCCCTCCAATATGTAGATACATTTCAACGTGACTTTTAGATATGTATATTTGGATTAAACCGCCTTTATTTTGTGTGAGAAAAGATGTATGAACATAAACGAATGAGGACAGAACAAAAAAAGGATTGAAGAATCGTAGAGGCGTTTCTGTACTTTCTGCCTACCCTTGGCCGTAAGGAAAAATCACTAATTATACAAGTCACGTTATTATGTAACCCGCCTTAATCGACTGCTTCGTTGGCTTAGTGGTTTCAAGAGGGGCTGCTAATTGTGAGGCAAGGTTTCAATCAAGCCCCAGATCGATTGAGAATTCTTAAATCCTGCCTGCCTGTTTCCTCATAATAAAGAAAGTTAATTTGTTATTGTAAAATAAATAAATAAATAATAAATAAATATCCTGGGACATTTAACACAGCACCATCTATCCCCAAACTAAGCAGAGCTTGTACTATGGGTGCTAGACAATGGATATAATACTTATGTGGAATCGGAAATAATAATGTCTTTCTGTTAAATTTAACTTTATGGTTATGGGGTAGTTCTATTGTTAATGTGCTTTTGTGTAGTTTTAAGTTATAGTTCATTGTAAAAGTTAATAACAATTGTAAGACGCCTTCTGCATCTTGCACGCAGATGTCTTAGGTGTATGACCGTTGCGTGGGAACACGAAAGGGTCGAAATGAGTGGGGTTTAGGCCGAGGTAGCATTTAAGGACTTGTTGTTAGTTTTTAGAGTTAGTATGTGTCAGGTAGGAGTGTGTGTCGGGTATTAGTCTGTGTCGGGTATTAGATTGTGTAAGATTAGTTTTAGACGAGTAGTTTAAGACGAATCGACGAATCAAATAAAGTTGCAGTTGTAATTATAATTGACCTGTGATTCCTTTTATAGAGATAAACACCATCATATCTCTATACATTATTAGCATCGACTAAATTTACCTATATTTAGTAAAACCTCGTATGCTACACTTATATACTTTTTTTTTGTAAATACATACTTATAATACATCTGGAAACACCCAGACAAACACAAACATTTATATTCAACACAAATATTTGTGTCCTGTGGAAATCGAACCCACGACTTCGTGATCAGCAGTCCGGTACTCGAACCACTAGACCACAGACGTCGTCAATTGTAAAAACTTTGATGATGTATAATTATCATTACTGTTTTAAATATTTACGCTAATTAGACCAAGCCAAGGAATGTCAATTATACAAAGCAATGTCATTTACTAATTAATATATTACGATAATTAATAATCCGCCAGTCATGCGGGAGAATAGCAATATTAATATTGTCAATATCATCACAGGAATGTAATATAATAATATGCCCCAAGTACAAGAAGGTAATGGAAATTAACTAATTAAAGACTGTTTTGATTGCCGGTACATTTGAGGGTTCAATAATCATAAATTAAATTAATTAAATTAAAATGTTTTCGAAACACATTCGAATGTTCTTTTAAGAAAAATATTTTTAAAATAAAATTGTTCTTATAAAAAATATTTTTCGTTTACATACCAGCCTGCCTAAAAGATAAGGTTACGCATTTATAAATTATAGGCACACTTATAATAATATAATCATGTCTCATGTATTCGAAAATTTAATGAGCAACCTACTCATAAAATATTTATTATAATTAATATACTTTAATATTATAATTAGGTTCCATTCAACCGTGTACAATTGTACAGGTTGTGTACCTACTGTTGAATATTAACTGGACATGTTATGGAAGTATTTTGGCGTTGTCTAAAAATTTACAACTGACGTCCAAAATTACACAGTATTTTTGATGTTATGATTTATCATGCAAAAACATGAAAAAATGCTTCAAAATATATACATATACTGACTTAACTATGAGTACTCACACTGACAATCTCACGCAATATAATGGGCTTGTTATGAGATAAATTTTTATTTCAGTCCCTTACAATGTATATTAACAGACTCAAAAGGACACTAGCGCGTATCTAGATCACATCACTATCACATTAATGGAGAGTAGGTCACAATGGAAGCGTGTGAGGTAGCTCCTTATAGACTATCTGTAATGGTTTCTACTGTCTCCGACAGGCGGGCCTTTTGTCGCCCGTATAGGTATGACTAATGGACTCACTCTACTAGAAAATGGAATATTTATAAAACTGAATTAAAATAGAGTACTGGGTTATCAGCCTGCAAGTGACTTTTCAGAGGTAAGATAAAATTATAGCTAATATTTTTTTTATACTCCCTCCTATAGGATACAGTCTTGGTGTATCTGTGTGTATGTTATGTTTGTGACATTTGCATCACACTTAAAATAAACTTTAAAGTGTTTAACTTTGTCTATCATATTCGTATTATGTTTTAGTTTTGATTACTCAATACTCGATATTTATTGCATTCCACAATGTAAGCTTATATACTGAACCAATGTATATTTATGCAAACATTACACACAACTCTAAATAATTTTATACGAAACAAAAATAAATAAATGCATGTCTAAAGTTCGTTTAAAAGAATATCATACACAAGACAGAGTGAAAAATAAATAACTGTTCAGACTATAGCTTATTAGGATTGCCTAAAATACTAACATTAAGACTAAAAACTGACCCCAACATAGATGGAAGAAAAAAAAAATTTACACATACATATTTATGTTTTGATTGCAAAAAACAAGCTATTATCCATTTATATACAATTAAGATCAGGTTATAGGATTGCAGTGGCATAATAACTAGTGTTGTAAAATACAAGTGAAAGTGCGAATGACGACACAGAGATCTGAGATTAATGTGCTGTTTTGAACCTTACTGCATGCTGTTAAATTGTGATGAACATTACAATTTATTGATGTTATTACTAGAAATTTATTGAGGTGCTTATTCCTCAATAGCACCTCAATAAATTGGTAGAACTCCGCTGGCAAATTCGTTAAGTACCACCGCATTCCGAAATATTCTGCCGCTTAGCAATAATGTGGTAACATTGCTCTTATCCGCTTTGAAATGTAATGTAGTCAGTGAAATTACGGGCAAATAATTGAAGTATCGATGACAACGAGTGAATGATACCACTGGTGTTGCCACTTACCAGGCGGACTTGTTATCTATACTAAAATAGAAATGCTTACAAAATACAATAAGATAATCTATACTAATATTAAAAAGAGGAGAGATTTGATTGTTTTTTTCTTTGGCTCCGAAACTACTGGAACGTTTTAAAAAATTCTTTCACCATTAGAAAGCTACATCTTTACCAAGTAATATAAGGCTATGATTTATAAGAAAGACCCTGACATCAGGGGCGGAGCCGCTGGCGGAATATTAGATATTAGGTAATAAAGAATAAATATCGAGGCCATAGTATTTTTATCTGTAACGTATAAAAATAGTAATATTGTTGCCAGCCTGTTAAATCTAACTGCGAATAAGAGTAGGACGAACAGGTATTACGAGTATGTTATTTTTTATAAAAAAAAGTATTATAGTATCAGTCTACCGTTGCGAAGTAAGTTTGTGTCTTTTGTACCTACCTACCCAAAAAATACGGTAAAGCTATCTTGAATATACCGTTTTTACTATTGGCACTGGCTTTACAGTATTTTTACAGGGAATTTTGAAATATAGCAACAAAGGGAAGTATTCTACTTTCTCATACATGCTTAATACAAAAAAAAACTACTTAATCCATATGGAGATTACATTTTGTTAATAAATAAAATCAACGTATAACAAGGTAACTCAAAATATTATATTTCTTTTGGAGGAGAATTTAAAAATTCTGTTTCAAAATTGTATCGAGGAAAATCTCAACATTAATCAAAATGAGTTTTCCTGTTATTTTTAATGCAATTAATTAAACATTTATAACTAGCCTTCAACGAATTTTAATTCAATATTTTATAGGCATTTTTTGGTTTGGTAACATATATTCATTGCCGAAACTAGGAGACGCTTGTATGTCTGGATATAAAACTGTGTTGCAAACCATATTTGGCGTGTTTTTGCATTGTATAACCTATAATCAAATCGCCACTGATGAAGCTGTAGAAGTAGCAAAGATGGCATACAAAAAAAGCGATAGACGATACACGAAGAAGAAATACAACTTTAAAGTTTGTAGTCACTACAATTTTCATATCATTTTTTTTATTTCGGGTAGTTACACAGTTCACAATATTAAGGTCTCATGTAATAAGGGAGAGCTAGGTAGGGCTGCCCCAAATCAAAACTCGAAGATGTCATTAAAATGTTTTATTTGACTGGGAATTAAACCCAGGGGGGCAAGAAAAGTTGCATTTTGACATCCGAATCGACAAACAAAATGTATGTAAATGACATTAGTGACAGCCCGATTTGTCGAAAGCTTGTGTCATTTCCATACATTTTGTTGGTCGATTCGAAATTCAAAATGCAACTTTTCTAGCCCCCCAGGACCTCTAGCATAACAGTTGCGGTTATGAACACCAGATCAATGAGGCAGGCGTATGATATCAAGCAATAAACGGACCTGTAAACATTACCACAGAACATCAGCTGTGTTTCCGAAAGCTGTCATATTAGTATGATATGTCTGACATTACAAAGCGAGTCAATCATAAAACATTAATTGTACGTGTATTTTAGCTGCTTTAGACGTCTATTCATTATCAAGCCTTTAAGCTCTCTTTGAATAAATTACTAAACACGTACAAAATACCTTCACAAAATTATTCAAACATCGATAAATGTTTAAATTGTGTAGCGAAGTGTAGATAATAATTGAAGCTCAAATTTATTTCAAATTGAGTTCATTATAAGTGAAATTAAATTATATAATTTCAGTTCTACACTGTGAATACTTGGGTCTTAAATCGTTTCGCACTGTGAGCTATTAGATCCGTGTGCGAATCGCCCAAGTACTGTTTCTGAAATCTGAATGGGACCTTTCGCACTCCAGTGGTTGAAACAGTTCACGATATCTTTAATTTGCACAGTGTATTTTAAGATAATTTTCACATTATTATCCTAATAAGTATGTGAGCATAATGCGTATTTCCCTGAAACCTTCCACTGTTTTCAGATTCGTGTACATAATTAGTTACGGTACGGCAATTTCAAATCATTAAAATATACGTACCTAATAATCCATCGAGGTCTAATTTTAAAACATAATACCTAAAACTAATGTAGCATGCGAGGTTTTACTAAATATAGGTAAATTTAGTCGATGCTAATAATGTATAGAGATATGATGGTGTTTATCTCTATAAAAGGAATCACAGGTCAATTATAATTACAACTGCAACTTTATTTAATTCGTAAATTCGTCTTAATTTACTCGTCTAAAACTAATCTTACACAATCTAATACCCGACACATACTAACTCTAAAACTAACATCGAGTCCTTAAATACTACCTGGGCCTCAACCCCACTCATTTCGACCCTTTCGTGTTCCCACGCAACGGTCATACACTTAAGACATCTGCGTGCAAGATGCAGAAGGCGTCTTACAATGGTTATTAGCTTTTACAATGAACTAAAACTTAAATCTACACAAAAGTACATTAACAATAGAACTACCCCATAACCATAAAGTTAAATTTAACAAAAAGACATTATTATTTCCGATTCCACATATGTAGCATACGAGGTTTTACTAAATATAGGTAAATTTAGTCGATGCTAATAATGTATAGAGATATGATGGTGTTTATCTCTATAAAAGGAATCACAGGTCAATTATAATTACAACTGCAACTTTATTTAACTCATCAATTCGTCTTTATCGTCAGTCATGCGATCCCGTTCAATTAGCAAAGCTGCCCTTAGCCGAGCCAACAGTTCAGGTTTACGACCCGTCACCCTAAGATGCCTTCGTCTAAGCTCCTCTCTGAGCTCAGGAATCCTCATTCCTGCAAGCCGGACGTCTTCCAGCTCGAGCACGTTGACACCTCTCGCGACGCGGTCCATCATACCGTCCATTGCCTCACTAACTTGACGAACTTTACTTCAAAACGCCACGCACTGCACTGACGCGTTATTTTTTTATAACCACAATCGGCTTCAGTTACAGTTGTAATTTGTTGATTTCTGTGATCCCGGACGAGCCCCCAAATGTAGCATGCGAGGTTTTACTAAATATAGGTAAATTTAGTCGATGCTAATAATGTATAGAGATATGATGGTGTTTATCTCTATAAAAGGAATCACAGGTCAATTATAATTACAACTGCAACTTTATTTAATTCGTAAATTCGTCTTAATTTACTCGTCTAAAACTAATCTTACACAATCTAATACCCGACACATACTAACTCTAAAACTAACATCGAGTCCTTAAATACTACCTGGGCCTCAACCCCACTCATTTCGACCCTTTCGTGTTCCCACGCAACGGTCATACACTTAAGACATCTGCGTGCAAGATGCAGAAGGCGTCTTACAATGGTTATTAGCTTTTACAATGAACTAAAACTTAAATCTACACAAAAGTACATTAACAATAGAACTACCCCATAACCATAAAGTTAAATTTAACAAAAAGACATTATTATTTCCGATTCCACACTAATTAGTAAACATAAGCAAAAAATAACCTCCAAGGATATTTATATGCAAGTAAATTCATACTAATAGAATATTGTTTTTTTATTCATTTGTTTATGATACTGTTTATCTTTTAACTTTTTACGCCTAATCCGCTGAACACATTTTTATAAAATTTGCCAAGGAGACAGAATGCATCTTGAGGAAACAGAATAACAGTTAACAGTTTTACAAAGAATAACAGTTTGTACAGTAAGTCAATAAAAGTAAACAATTTAAATGAGTTTTTTTTTACATTTTATAATGAGTGAATACTTTCTAAAACATTAATGGCCTGTTTTACAGCTTACTGATTAGTTCCCGTTAAATTAGTTGAAACATAATTTAATAAAAGAAATGTTAAATTTTTTAATAAGTTCTGCGGTTATCTGCTGTAATCTGCTATCCAGGGGTGGTTTTGTTAAATTACTTGGCAGAAAATATCCTACAAATGTTCTTCTATTTTTGAATTTATCTGGCGGTTAGCGGCTATCCAGCGGTAGTAAAATAAACCCATAAACTCTTAATAATATATATTTCAATGTAAAAACCGTACCTATTAGTAATGGGCCAATTGGTACAGAATGTAACTAAGTGACGTTATTGACCGTTTATTGAAATTCGAACGACACAATTTCCATAGGACTACGTTTTAGGGTCAACAAGCGTTGCTCATGAATAAAGGCCCCGAGGGTCTCAGAAACAGTTTTGGGTTTTGCACAATCGTCTTCTGTGAAGCTGTGAGGATCAAAACATCTCGGTTTTTTCTTATGAATTGTTCGAACCTTAAAATATAGCTTTTTCTCAAAGAAATTGAACATAGACTTGTCAAGTACGTTATTATAAGCAAACATTTTCCGATATGGTTTGCATAATTAATTAATAATTTAGAACGTTTCAGTCTTCACTAATGAACTCGCAATGTTAGTAACCTACAAAAAGACATTGAAATAAAACTACTTAAAAAAAAACTTGCAAAAAAGTAAAGTATAGTAATTTTATTTCAATGTCTAGTATTCACGTAAGTGTCAGAAATCAGCAATCTACAAAAAGTATGACGATATAATAATGTCGACTTAACGATGTCGTCGTCTATCTCGTGCCGAAACTATGACTGAAAAAGAGATAATGCGATGGCACAATTATGTCATGGGAGGCCGATTGGTTCATTTTTAACACGCCAACACGATAGAACATTTTTACTGACTTGTTTTAAGGTACTTGACGATTTCTATATTCGAATTTATCAGATCCAAAATTCACAAAAGAAGTGAGAGCACTAACGTTACCTATTTACAAAAATGAACCATAATGTCGTTATCTTTAAAGTCCTTTTTTCGTATCCAAAACATAGTGCATAAGTAATATATCAAAAGGAGGATCAAAAGAGAAGAATTTATTGAAGAATTTCACGTATTGGAATGACGTCAATAGAAAACATTTGATGGAATTTCATTCATTTTCCTTCTTCACAATTATGGGTATCAGAGGATTTGTATATAGTACTAGCTGACCCGACAGACCTCGTCCTGTCAAAAAAATTTGTAATGTGGCAGTGTTTTGTTCCTACCTTTTTTATATTCTTTGCAAAAAATTATCCCGAACAGAACCGTCACCCTGGTAATAATTCGGTGTGAATTAAAAATAGTTAAATAAAACACTTTAAGCATTTAAAAGTAGGTAATTTTAATCATGTAAATCATAATTATTAACAAAAAAAAATCCAGTCTATTTTCATTATAGTGCTTTGTGATAAACGATATTTTATATTTTGTGACTATTCAATTTGGTCGGGTCCGCGATCACTTTTTTTTAGTTTCGGAACGCGACATTAAATCCTCCAACGACGTATTCTGTGCTCCAACGCACACACGCACACTGTTTTGATTGATATGATTGAATTTGAACTTTGTACAGCGGTAAGAAAGTGCAAATTTACTTTTTGACGTTAGGAACACACCTACATTTCTTAGATAACAGTGAGTGCTTGTAATTTGATATGAACTTTATACAATAGCAATAAAGCTCAAATTGATTCTACGTTTTAGTTAGAAAACATTTGTATGTGAAAAAGAAAAGGGCTGTTTTTAGGGTTTTCCCGGCAACTATTCGATTTTTTCTCGCCGTAAGAACCATCGTCGGACTTCAACGAACATTTAAAAAAAAGAATTGGCCAAATTGGTCCAGGCGTTGTTGAGTTATGCGCTTACCAACACATTTTGCGATTCATTTTTATATTATAGATTTATAGCTTTATATTTGAGGAATCATATGAATCAAAATGAAATGAAAGTAGCCGTACTCGTAACTAAATTATATTTACCTATTTCATAAAATTAATATTTTAAACACACTTTTACAAGTCATGTAGGTATACATTTTTTTAAACTAGATGGCGCCGGCATTTCCTAACTGACGGCCTCTGATATGAAACACCGAAACAAACTCAGCGAATCATGGTATCTTTTAAAGCCCAGACTACAGACTACACTAGAATATAATAATTTATGCGAGTGACACAATGTAGAGGTAATGTCTGAAATGGCCTTTTGAGAACAGAACCAAAATCGCTACACTACACCCTGCTCCCCGTCATAACCGCGGAGAATGTTCTTGGCCATGCAGTTTTTAGTCGACATGAGTCTGACATACCTAAGGATTGCGTACACGAGGATTTTCCGCACCGAAAAAAAGGCTTCCACTGCTCTTTGAAATCATAAGAATTTGTAAATCGAACGTGTCTAAAATGTTTATTTTTCTTTTCAGGAAAGATGCGGGAGTCAAGCTTAATAATACTAACAGTACTTATTGTACAAACATACTCGGTAAGTATTTTTTATTTAATTCGCGTAAATCATTCTAATAAAAAAGAAGTGTCCTATTATAATAAGTTTTATAGAGCAACAAATTCAATAGATTTTTTACTCTATACTGTAATTGGGTACCTGTCTGTCTGATGCCTGAAGGGTTTTGTATTTCACGTTTAAAAAATGTGGAACACTACAATAGTATGGACCATAGAGTTCGTTAAAACAGACCTTCCATGTTTTGTTTATTTTTGCTAAAATTATGAATACCAAAATTATTAAACCAACACTCAAAGATTGTTTACCAACTATTTATATTTGTACTCCGCGAAGGTCTAGGGTCAACGACTCAGTAGACATATATTTACTTTTATATCAGACATGTGTAAATATACTCCCTGCTATTTCGAGAACTCAATATCAGAGAAAGAAACTTTTCTTAGATGAAGAAGTATTACAGAAAGCAGGTAGGTAAGCGTAACTTTATAAATTCTGAGAATAATTGGCCTAACATTTTGAGGTACAACATTTCTCGTATAATTTTATAATGAGCGAGATATTCTTGGGTATGTTAGGTAGCTTAAGAATCCCGTAATTACAACTTTGTCCTACATTGTGTCAGCTAAGTAAGTGCTTATGTGAAAATTTGTAGGTCATATGACATGAAGATGGATGATGCAAGACTTATTTATTTTTCTTACATGATGTAGTCTTTTTTATTAACATCTTGAGGAATGACCTGCCTCATTGGTATAGTGGTCGTAAGCGCGACTGCTATAAGTACTAGAGGTCGTAGGTTCGTAGGTCGAAGATTTTTGGTCTGGATTTGTGCCCGGTTCATAGTTCATGAGACCTAAACATAGCGACGAAAAGTGGCTGTAAATACGTACATTAGTACACCTCTGCCTAACCCTTCGAGGAATACAGGCGTGAGTGATGATCATCATTCATAGGTACTAATAATTTTGAATGTGAAAGAATCTGCCGGTCTGCACATTTTTACGCCTAAACCGATGAACGGATTTCGATAAAATTTATCAAGTATATTTATCAAGATTTGTCGCAAAAAGATCTCTGAGATGCGAGTGAAACCGCGGCCAGTAGCTAGTTTTAAATACAAGTTAACACAACGTTCTTTTGAAGAAAAAGCTCCAGACACAATAGGTCATTTGTTCAATTATTTGGGCAATTTGGGCGAGCCCATCCATTTCCATGAACTTTTTGCGTCATATTTACTTACGCGTCAATCTGTCACGCTCAGACGCGCCGTACGAAAACTAAGTTCGTGTTAGGCTGGATGCACATTAGTGTTAGGTGATCCGTCTTCTGCGACTAATTCTTCTGTGTAAAAAAGCGCATTAGATGTCTATATTCTATTTCATTGACTGAATTCAATAACGGCACAAGTCAAAATATTATGAACTAACAAGTTGGTTCTTTATTGCATAAAATTATTATTGACGACAGCCGAGGATTTATTATTTAGTTATTGAGTAGCTTGTTGTGTTATTGTAAGTCGATTAACACAATGTTTCATAACTATTCAATTTCCAGCCAAGAAACGATTGTGTTCTATCGTTACCGCAGCGTATCATATTTCTTACCACTGCTGTCTAGCAGTCTGGGAAAGGATTGATGCCAATCAATCCAATCCCTCTCAATCTGAGTTTGTTTGTTTGGTTGAAAGCGCTAATCTCAGGATCTATTGGTCCGATTTGAAAAATTAGATAGCCTGTTTAACGAGGAAGGCTATAGCCTATATCATCACGCTACGACCAATAGGAACTAAGTATAAATTAAAAATGTTGCAAAAACTGGGGAGAAAGTAACTTCTACGGGAATGAAGTCGCGGGCTAGTAATAGTAGTAACTTAAGTAAAAATGAAAGTAAAGTCTGTCTGTTAATAGTTAGGTGGCAAATACACACAAAAGCAAGTATTTCCTAAATTAGCAGAAAGTGCCTAAAAGTTTCATTCAAAGAAATTAAATGCGATTTATCATAAAGATCTACAAAAAATCGGTTTGTCGCAACACAAATCACTGCCCCTGTGATATTGTGTCCTAACCTTCATAACGTTAGCCTAGACGTGTCTCTAAAAACTCCTGTTTATTTTGGCTATCCTGCGTGCCCGAGTTCATATGTAGAATTAAACGATTTGTCAGTGTCACGCGGACCTCGAGCGCTTTGTGACTTGTGAAATATTATGCGGTCACCCAGCCGGTAGCGGGCTTCGGCGACGTTTTGGGGTATATTGCATAATTATAATATTTAGATGTCCATGTTGCGGAAACTGTATACACAGTATTATACCCGGAAACGTTTTAACACTCAATTCTAACTTGATTCCGTTTTTGATTCGAGTTAGTTCAGAAGTATTTAGGATCGAGTTCGTTTTCTAAAGTTGAATTGTTATAAAACCAATTCGAATTCAAATTCGTGTTTGGTAGCACGCCGGCCGTGCAGTCTTTTCATGCTTAAATAGATTAAAAAATCTTTGTATTTTTCAACTTGTCTCTAAAATCTGTTTTCTGACTGAAAACTATATGAAAGAAACTGAATTATTATATTTAATGAAACTTTATTATTATATTTAACGAAAGAATACTAAGATCAAAGTGTGTTCAAATCAAATCAAATGAAATTATTTATTTGCTTAGTAAGTGTACAAATATCGTAAGTGTTTTAGTTCATAAAAAAAATATTAAGAAAAATAAATGAGATCGTGACTTCTTTTGCATAAAATCCTAATACTTATATTTTCAGATGATTCTCAAAGCATGTACCAAAATTTCTTTATTGAAGAAAAGTATTTCAAGTCAGAATATTTGAATGCATGTATATTGGAGATTTTTATTAAAGATGGAAAATGAAATGTTTCTATTTGCATGTTCACGCTACAAAATATGTTTTATGGTGCAACTTGACAAATGAAACGCATCTCGCACAGACTGTTTATGACATTAATCAAAATGTTTACTCACAAACATTTGTTAAGCGTTTAACAACATTTTGCTATTAATTTTATCTATGTACATGACTGCAATGAACCTAGTCTTTAACTTGGGTTGAAATGCATAAATGCGACTCTAAAGACATGTTTCACCACCTCTGGATAGCCACTAACTATCGGATAAACTAAAAACTTGAACAAAATTCAGATTATTCAGAGTATTCGGACCTCTAATTGTACGGAAAGCCCAATACCAGTTCCGCATATTTCTGGATGTTTATAGATTGATGTTATTAAGGGAAGTACATATTATATCGAGGAGTACATTGTTTAGTAACTGAATGATTTTCTTTTAAACCTTGCCTCATGCTAGGATTTTGTCATTCAACACAAATATTAATATTAATATCTGAAGAGTTTGTTTGTTTGTTTGGTTTAACGCGCTAAATTTAGGAACTACTGGTCCGATTTGAAAAATTATTTCAATGTTAGATATATAGGCTATATTATCACGCTACGACCAATTGCAGCGGAGTATCAAAAATGTTGCAAAAACGGAGAAAAAAACGCAACGAAGTTGCGGGCAAAGGCCGTACTTTGCATAGCGTACAGTATTTTCTAATGTCGCATCTATTGATAAAATGCAGAACTTAATCAAATATGGCGGCAGAGTATTCCCAAAATTGTTCCGACGCATTTTCGGACGAACACACAACATATTAACACGAAACAGATACCAATGACACCAACAAAGTACAGAATGCAGTCGAATGAAAAATCCACTCCCATATTGGATTGGCGCTGACCGGAATAGGAAGCCAATTGAAAACAAAGAAGAGGACCCGAAAAATACACGTATTGCGACCTGGAGCTCTATTAGGAGTTTCCATTCCATTCCATCCAATAATTGTCTCAATTTGTCCCAATTTGTGTACTGAGTTTGATTCCCAGGTCGTGAAAAGTGTTGTCGAGTTTTTACATAAATTCTCTGTAGCAGAATGGATGCCAATAGATTTGTAACCTGTGGGAAACTATGGGTGTAGGTATATCAGTTTCTACACTTAAGTAATCTGCCCACATTATCTGAACTAAAACCTGTTTATCTAAAGATGGACTGGAAAAAATACTGGATTTTCACAAAATAATACAAAATATGCTAAAATATCTAAGTCGTTCACTTCACAATTCGAAGCCACTTACGAATCAAAACTTAATGAATGAAAATTATTTTTATGTTTGCCCGATTTGTTGAAAGTATTTTTGGCATTTTCATATCTTATTTGGCCTCTCGTCGATTCGAACTTTACATTACAATTTGTCTACAACTGGTCACGGTAAATCCTCTGTTCAAATATCTCTATGAGTATCCTTTTTAACTATCCTTTGAAGCAAAACTCTGGGGAAATTAATTAAAATCTATACGCACACTACAAAGAGGTCGTTCGATTAGATAGGTACTTTTCGATTAGTTTTTAATTTAAATTGTTTTTTTATTCTTCACAGGCCTAAAAGAACTATGTTAAATGAACAAAGTTCAAAAAGAGGTTAGTCAAGGACTTATAAAACAAAAGGCTGCTTAATAGGTTTTATTCTTTTGTTTCAAATATTTTTAAATTAAGTAAATGTTAATTTTATTGTTAAATTTAATAAAGTTGAAACATAGTCTACTAATGAAATGTAAGTAGTAATAAGGTTAATATTACTGAAGAATTGATTGGGTTCATAATGATTAAAGAAAAAAACTGAGTGTGATGGTTTCCGGCAAGTTAGTTTCCCAAGTGAATAGTAAATGAGGTTTTCCTGACGCTCTAATAATTTTGATGGTTGCTCTTCACAGAAAAATGAGATATAATCCCTTTAATGATTGAAATTCCTCAAAACACTTTATTACTTTAGTGGTCGTTAGCGCAACTGCTATACTATAAGATCCGAGGTTCAATTTCCAGGTCGAGCAGTGACATTGAGTTCACTTTGTTTGAATTTGTGACCGGTTAGGTTAGGACTTAAGTTATTCCAATAAGCTCGCCCTCATTACATGGATCCTCAAACATAGAGCAAACTGTGGGGATTTTGGGGATACAAGCGTGATGGTGCAGTATTTCTTAAATATCACGTATTAATTTATTGACGACCCAAAGCTTTAAGAACGATTGTTTTATTTTCGCGGTACTCGTTTTTCAATAATAAGTATTAAGTATTCAAAATGTTATCACAAATAAGTTAATGTATTTTTTCATTGTATTTTCAGTATGTTTATTGTAATCCGAACCTAAAATTTGAGGCAAATACCGACTTTCTCTTAAGCAAAGAAGCCTTTGAGTTTATTAAGAAAGTTAATTAATTTTGATGGCATTTAGAGGTACTAAAGTTAACCAAGTTTGTTTTGAAAGTATACTTGTGTTGGAGTAAATTAAACGTTTCTATTACATTTAATTGCAAAAAAACAAAAAACCGGCTGCGTAAAAAGTACTAACTAAAAACAAGCTCTGTGATGTTGAAAAATGTATTGCAGGCGGGACAAGCTCGAACAGCTTGTCCCGCCTTGTTCATAAACAAAATTGTTTCTTTGCTTGTCCCGCCTACAATACCTACATTTTCCAAGTTTTTCCAAGTTTTTAGATTTTTAGTTAGTCGCAGTCAGGTTTTTTGTTTCATTTAATAATTGATTTTATTTCGTACTTTTTAGTTTATACCTAAGTCATCATAGAATCATTAGATAGATAATAAACGATAATTTAAATTGAAAATTGTTACAACTAAAGATCATTTTCAAAATCAGTTTGCACATCAAACCGTATAGAATCCGCCATTTTTTTTTTTAATTGCATGTATTTTTAGTGATACTTGTAACGTCAAGACGAATCTAACGAGGTATCATTTATCTAAATCGGTTGAGCCGTTGAGTAGGTACAACCGGACATAGGAACGGACATACATACATACGCGTCAAACACATAACCCCCCTTCGGCAGTCGGGTAATAAACATAATTGTTTCTATATTGGTCTAGTGTTTCAAACGTGGCTGCCGAAGCTGATGGTCATGGGATTGATTCCCAGATAAACATGTCAACACGCCTGTATTCCTGTAGTAATTAGGGTAGTCCTAGTAATAGGGGGCGAACCTATTGCCATTAACCGGGTATTAATCTTTGAATTTGTGCTCGGCGTTCGCTCCGAGCTGCTACTGGGAAACCCTATAACACTACTTACGCAGTAGTCGGGCTTAGAATCACTATGCAACTGAGGTTAATTGGAACAGTTATTAATAATAATAGTTTGTTAATTATATCTTAGTAGCTAGTTGTGTGTATGTGTACTTGTATTTAGTATCATTTAACAATTGGGTACTGAAATACCAGATAAAGGTCCCATTCGCGCATGGCTGATTTTGTTTGTGCTACGGATGGTTAATTTCCACACAGAACAAGTATTGAAAAAGCTACGAATAGTCTTTCTGCATTTGGGGGTTTTTTTTGGGACATTTTTAACACAGCACCATCTAGTCCCAAACTAAGCAGAGCTTGTACTATGGGTACTAGACAATGGATATAATACTTATATACTTTTTTTGTAAATACATACTTATTATACATAGGAAACACCCAGACAAACACAAATACTTATATTCATCATACATAAATATTTGTGTTTTGTGGGAATTGAACCTCATGATCAGCAGTCCGGTACTCGAACCACTAGATCACAGACGTCGTCTTGTACCTCTAAAACGGTCGGTTTGTATCTCTAAAACTCCTTTCTTTTTATTTTTTTTACTGTTAATACACCGACTACATAGTGATGTCATTAGCAGTTAAATTATTGTAGACTGTGGTGTTCCACGAGGATACTCGCGGTTATATAATTGTTCCTAAAATTTCTAAAATCCTTTCTTAGCGGATACCAACGTAATAAATTAATATAATTATATCACCATATTACAATTACAATTATAAATAACTAGCTTCCCGCCAGCGGCTTCGCCCGCGTGGTCTTATAATTTTTTCCCCCGTTTTTGCAACATTTTTCATTACTACTCCGCTCCTATTAGTCGTAGCGTGATGATATATAGCCTATGTTACTCGGGGATAATGTAGCTTTCCAAAGGTGAAAGAATTTTTGAAATCGGTCCAGTAGTTTCGGAGCCTATTCATTACAAACAAACAAACAAACAAATCTTTCCTCTTTATAATATTAGTATAGACTACACATACAACATGTTAAGAAAACCCTGTCCGACCCGTGAATGTATTATTAGGTATCAATATTAGATTATATTTAGGTAATCCTTTTTAGTTTACAAGTAAAAAAAAATTTCGAATAAAACTTAATATTTTTTTATAAAATAAGGTAACTTAAAGTTCATAGTTACAGGGGCAAGGTGCCAAATATACCACGGCAGGTAATAGTGTTGTTACATTCAAGAAAATTGCTAGATTTTGGGTAATATTGGTAATTTTTGTACAAAAATCGTGAATTTAAAACTTCATTAACAGCTTCATTAATCATTTTTATGAATAATTAATTTATTTTATTTAATTTGCACTGTGATTGGGATACCTATATACCCCTTTCACATCGGACAGGGTTTTATTAATACATATATAATAATTGTATGGTTTGAACCTAACACATTAAAACACACACAACATAATAAAAATTATCATTCGCGATCTACGGAACTATGAATTTTATCAGTTGAAATATGAATTCTATGAAGCCGGTGACAAAATTGCAGCGAATAGTAAGTCAGACTAGCTATATTTCTTTTGTTCATATGATATTTTGCGAGTATCTGGTCCACATTGATTGTATTAGGTACATAACTAGCAAGTAAAGTAGTACGTAGAAACTGACGAAACTGTTGCCTGAACCCACAGGATGTTGCCATTGGCATTCACGCCAATTATTGCCGTATTTGATTAACTAGTTATTTCAGAACTTCCTACGACCTGTATTGCCGTCACGTTTGTGGCCAGGAAGGACAAGGAGTACATTTGAATGTCGTTTTTAAATTTTACAACAATAAGGTCAATTTTAAATCACAGTGGAGCTAAGACCACTCTATCTCAGAATTTAAGACGATTATTGCGACGAGAGCTGAAAGGGTCTCTTTTTTCCTCAAAATTATCGTAATTATGTAATATCGTGGATCTTTAGATATCAGGGCTTCTACGAAACTAGTGTGGAAACCATGGCAAATATATCTAACGAGCTTCCCGCCAGCGGCTTCGCCCGCGTGGTCTTATAATTTTTTCCCCGTTTTTGCTACATTTTTCATTACTACTCCGCTCCTATTAGTCGTAGCGTGATGATATATAGCCTATGTTACTCGGGGATAATGTAGCTTTCCAAAGGTGAAAGAATTTTTGAAATCGGTCCAGTAGTTTCGGAGCCTATTCATTACAAACAAACAAACAAATCTTTCCTCTTTATAATATTAGTATAGATAACTCAAGACAATAGTTTTATTTTATTTATGTACCTATTTATTTGATCAATGCAGAGAGATGGTACAAATTACTACTATTAACGGAGTAGATATATAATTCATCATGGCTAGTACAAGACATGACAAGGCAAGTACTTATACATTTCGCTTGAAAGATGGCACATTTATGCAACCAGGGTCAGCCTAATGTCAAGCAAAATTAAGTTCTTGATCCTGTTTTTCACCTGGACCAGCTGATCCGTATGTTTGGATCCATCAAACTCAAAACGTAATCAGTGGATCGACTTGATATTTGTACAGAACATACAATTTCTGAGTGATTTATTAAAATACTAAATAAATTAAACATCGATTTAATAATAAAACGGAAAGAGAATAATCTGAAAACTGATTTCTGACTTCAATATTATAAATATCTTAATCTTTGGTGTTACAGATCAAAGGTGTTAAGTAATTAAAGATCAAAGCTTTCGATTATTACAAGTTGTATTCGCAGAAGGTAGAGTTGGTATACGTGCGATTATTATAGCTAAACGACTTCCTCTTAAGTATATATACCTATATACATACATATAATTATAGTAAACTGTGTAACTGCGTCACACATGCCAAAAGAGTGTATTATTTATATCATCAAAAGCATATCTGTAAAAGGCATCAAGTTAAAATAAAAATATGTGTAGCGTTAGAGGTATTATACAATAGTATTAAAGAATATAGGATATTGTTGATAACAAATTGCTGTATGATAATCTCTTTACAGTAGATATGGTTATTCAGTTATAAAATAAGTGTATAGTGTAATATACACATTTTAAATTCGAGCTTTATTGCAATGTAGTAACTGTTGCTTCATAGACACCTCCGTGATTACTGGTAATGTCATGTGCATTAGCCTTCACCCAATGTATTTTAATGTTTGGAAAAACACGGTGAATGGACTCACAAACAACATGACAAGAGTTATTATGGCCGAATAATAGCGCAGATGTAGAACACAATATATTTTTTATTTATGTAGAATTGTAGATGTATTTCGACAATTATATTTAAACTTCGGACTCTCATTAAGGCAGTTTTTTATATTAATTGGCCAAATAACATATATAAAGTCATGAATATATAATCCATTACGCTTGTAAAGTGCGATACTTTACAGATAAAACTTAAACAACATACAATAATTATATTTTATTCGACTACGGATAAGGAAGATTTCTGTTCAAAAACAGTTGTTTGGATTTTGATAAATATCTAAAGTTACTAGTGCGGTATCTTATGTGTTTTTTAATTAAAGTAACATATGAAATGTAGGTAAATTATTACGTAAGTTTGCGAATATTCCTTGGGGCTGTATGGTATTTTGTACTTCTTTAAATTGATTATGATAAAATATCTATCAGTGAGGTAAATATCTAAACTTAATTATTCCATTAACAATCTTAAAGTCCGAGTTATTAAATTGAATTGGAAAATCCACGTTTTATCGTCGCTATGAGATGTGTTGACTTCTAAAGGCAACACATTCAATGACCAAACAGAATGATTCATTTAATAATTACTCGAAGGTATCCAAAAGTCAGAAACATCTTGAAATTGAGTTACAGTAAACGAGAGATTAAATCAAAGTTGCAATTGCTAAACTGTTTTATACTCTCAAGATAATTTTTAATTATTGTGTACAATAATTATTGTATAACATTTTTCACACCATCACGCTTATATCCTCTAAAATTAAGGTAGAGGTATGGTGATATACAGTTACTGTTCGTAGTACGTTCTTACGTCAATATGTAATATAGGATAAGTCTTTTGCCCGCGTCTACTGAGAATTTCATATCAAAACCCAACAACACGTAAGTAGGTACTGCTCGAATTTCTAGGAATTCAACCAATAGATCAATAAAGGAGTTCATATAATTTGTTAGAAAACTGTACTTGTAGATAAATTATGTATTTTATCTTTGTATGTGGATCGTGTATTTATAAGTCACTAAAAGCGTAGTGGTTATGTTAAAAATATTTAAGAGGGAACCACACGGAATAATTTCCGTTGTCAGCAAAGCCCATTTATTTTCTTCATTTGACTAATGACTTGCGCGAGCTGATGAAAAACAACGCTTTCTGTATTTATTTCATGAACAACTACTGGAAAATATCTCAAGCTGGTCTAAAGTGGCACGCTTCACGAAACTTATGAAATGCAAACATTCAACACTGTCGTTTATTTTATAATCGATTCGGACGTTTGCATATATAGTCTTCATAGTTTTCATAAATTGTAAAGGGACCCAGTAAAAAAAAACAATTCTTCAAACAATGTAACTTGTAAAAATGGAAATCAACTGTTTCATAATGGCCTATTTATATTTTGCTTATAATTGCGGTAGGTATTCAGTTTTATTTAATAATAGGGTATGAGCCTTAATAACGCCCCATGTTATAGCAATTCTCAGAACCTACTAATGAGTTTCTAAACTTAATAATAACATAAATTGCCGAAACTTTGGGTTGGCGATCAAAACCAATAAAGTCTGTTCATTATAAATATGCTATCAGATATAGTTCAATCTTAAAAAGGTCAAATTCAGATATTGCCCTACATTGTATATGTATAAATAAGTAATTTTTACTTATGCCACTCATGATAGCTACTCTAAGTTTATTTGCCATTAAAAAAAATTGACTTGAGTTTTGAGTACCTACCTATCTCTAAGGGCCGGATAAATGTTTATTTATAGAAATTAATTTATTTTATCATTAAAATTAATGTAAGCACTTGTTACTGATTTTATCACGTTACATTGTAATTAAAGTAGTTTTATTTCAATGTATTATGTTCTCGCGAGTATCAAAAGTTGGTATGTAATTTTATAATTATAATTATATTTAAATACATACTAGCTAAATAATTAACACACCGCGACGCAGGTTTACGGTTTACGCGTTTGTTGTAATACTGACGATATAATAATTACGTTGTGTAATTGCGTGTAACAGCGAGCCATGGAAACATCCATTCTCAAACAATGGATGACACAACCATGCATCAAAAATACTAAAATCACGCTTTGGAAACCGCTAGACAGGCATGAGTAATTTTGAATTGCAGATTGCGTATATATTACCTAAAAGTGAGTAGAATAGATAATTTGTTTGCACAAAAACGTATAATTTTATTCTACAGATATTATGATAATATAAAATTATTCTAAAATCGTTGGAGCTTACCTCGTTTGATGACAGATAGTTAAATATTTAATGTTATTTATCTAAATGGCAAATTAATTTTAAAATATGGCATTTATACTAAAATAAATATTACAAGTTTTTTGGTCCATATTCAACTAAATGCAAATAAAGATGAAAAATTTCGAAAACGTCGGAGAAATAAAATGACAAATTGTTCAATCATATTTAAACATTGCAAAATTATAAAATCAGTACATATCTTATCTGTAAATAGGTAATCATTTCATCGTTTTGCATTATGTACTTACCTAGTTTCTATACAAAGCAAACAATACAAATTTTAACCAAAAATATTTAGGGCAGTAATTTACAGATTATAAACACTGTTAAACAATAATTGCAATGCAATAGCTTATTATGAATAATGACCGACCCAAGATCTAACAATTTAGGTAACTGTGTTTTATTATTTCAATATCACAACTGGCACATACACGTGTCCACAATTTATTAGAATATTTGTAACATTAAAATTACTATACCCTATTTGCCATGTCATTGAAAGGGAACGTAAAAAGAAATCCGATGAATTCACTGATGTTGGTGAAGAACTGATTTCTTTTTACGCAAAACTTTACGCTGTTTACAGGTTTGGTTTTGATGGAATAATAATAATAATCACGAAATTTCAAAATGATGTTCATTCAAAGTGAGTAGGTACAATTTTACACCAAAACAACAAATAATAATTACGTATGCGATCATTTCCTATTGTGTAAATTCTGTGTAAAACATTGGCAACCTCGGACGAATTTATAGTGCGTGTTGACGTGAGGAGGAATCCGGTGCAATACCGGATCCGTTTCTTTTACTTCTATAACAGTATTTTTTATGATTTTTATTAAGAGTTATTTAGAGGCATCATTAAAATTTCAAACTAATCAGGTTAAAGTTCAGAACTAAGGTTCAAGACTGCGTTTGAGAAATCAAATACGCATTAATTTACAATCGAACTGAAAATTTATTTATTTAGTTTAATTTTATCACCGTAATTGGTTAAAATTAGTAATAAACTGAAATCCGTTTAGACGCAGACAATCACTTTATTTTTATTTCAGATCAAAGCGTATTTATTAGCGCATTGGGGTACCTACAACACTTGTTGGTTACTGCTGTGCTAGTTATTCTTAGGATTTTACTTTGCTCAAAAAATCGGTGATGGCAGTTCCTTTGTTTGTAATAGTGATGTGGGGTTCCTAGCCTTTACTCAAACTTTAAGCTATTAAAGCATAATAAGGCGCTGATACAATAAAGCGAGCTACCGTTCTAAAAACAGTCAATAATAACGTAATATTCATTTTATTGCACGCAGAAATTTATCGACAGTGATCGCCATACGTTAAGAGTATCTTCTACTTTATGGTGTACTATTCTGGCATACAAAGTGCTCCTCAACTTGGAAGTAAGTATAATCGGTATATTTACTGCGAAACCTTGATGTCTGCATTATATGGATCTATATTTTATATCTTTGCACTCCACGACCCATTTTATGGCGTAAAGGGTGAAGGAGTTAGTTATTGAGAAACTGATATCAGAAAATGTAGTACCTAGTAGGTAGTAAAGTTACATTATCAAGATTATAATATTTACTAGACGAATATTTCGGATCAATTAAAGAAAATCTCCATAGCTATAGGCAAATTGCTTAAAGTTTGTCAGTTAAGTGTTGTTCGGGTATTACAACAATGAATAAAATGCTTCTGTTATTAGCAAAAGCGATTTCTATTTCATGAAACATTGCGTAGGCGCACATTAACAATTTAGATATTTGTAAATCTAATTTTATTAAAGAAGATACGTCATAGAGGGAAAATCTGCCAAAATACCGGATATCCAATTAGTAATCAATTGTATTTAATTGGTATGCACATGCATAAATAAGTGTTTAATAATTCCTTGTATGCGGAATCGATGAATCAATTTCAAGGAGAGCTGTACGAGTGTATATGACATTAGTTTTATACTCACGTATACGAATCAGTAAAAAAATACATATAGTACAAATATAAATTGATAAGTAAATAATTCCTACAATCTGCCCCTTATGATTAGCAGCCTAACCCCATTTATTCTGAGAGGAGACCCCGTGATCAACCGTGTGAGTAAATAGGTCTATAATGTACCTATATTATGTTGCAAACCAAAATAATTTTGTAACATTGCTAATAAGTCAATTAGGTATTAGTATCGGGAGTTCTTGAGAATTGTTTGAACATGGAACCCAGCTCGATTCTTCTTTTTACCTTCCGAGTTGCGCAAGAGTTCTTACCGTCTTTAACAAAAGCCATTGTCTATTACACGTAATAGTGTCATGTACCTTTAATGAAGTCGTTTGTAATCAATTTATTTCTATCATAAAATAAACTTATGATGCAAAACACGACTCAAACAATTTTATAACACGTGTTAATGTGTGTGATTCAGTGGGTGGGTATTTCCTATATAAAAAAAGTTGTTTTTAGTATTTCCTAATGGCAATGTTATTGAGCCAGAGGCTACTAGTGGAAAAAAAATGTAGACAGAACAAAGTCTGAAAAGAGTATTAAACCAAAAGAATACTTACTTATTCATGATATTGTATAACATTAGTATGGCTTTGGTTGACAAAGGCTTTGTTATACTTACGACAGATTTTTTCATACAGTACTCACTTTGTGTAAATAAAAATAAACCCTACGGACTCGTGCCTTATTGAAGTACCGTTATGGGTCTTTATTGTGTGGATGTTCATGAATTGTTTCCTACTAGAAGAGAATATGGGGTATCCCTTGGGACATAGGAATCGTTATAACAATCCCAAACCTACAAGGGGTCTAATGAACCGTGTAGCGCTTCTTTTGTGTAAAGTCAATTATTAATTTATCCGTCCTCGTATGATACGAGGATACGGATAAATTAACGGTAAAACGGTAAATAAACGGTAAAACACGCTAGATGGATGAAGTGGTCCTGAGCGCGACTGCTACGCTTGGCATCCTCGGCTCGATTCCCAGTTTGGGCGAAGTGTTTTTAGGATATGTTAGACATAGTTACATCCGGGAAATAAAAGTGTTACCATTGAGTGACATAGACGCCTACTAATAATAATACTACATAGTTTGATTAAAAAAATATATCGACTACATTACAACGACGCAAGGCATAGTCAGGTACCAGTGACTGTCTACTGACAGTTATAGTGTTGGGCTGACGTAATTTCTAATTATCGATATCGATATGTCGGCAGTACCTACTAACAAGAGATAAAGATAAGAGTAATAACAATAAGAACTCCCAAAGAATAATAAGGACCCACCAAATGACTCTACTGGCAATGTATAACACGGTTAAAGTACAAAATAAATTGGTAAAGCTACAACCTAAATACTGGATAAACTCATATTTTTACGATAAAACCAATAAATTACTAAGTGGATCGTTTTAAGTGGAATTTATTGCAGAACCTCTATAAAATTTTCAATTAGATAGTCTCTCGAGTCAAATTTTGTTCAGATATCTACCATAAACGTGTCTGCTTACGCTAATTTTAATTCATGGATTCCCTTTATTATTGTTTACAAATTCATAAATGTGTTTTGTGAGCATTATTATTGCTTTTGAGACTAATTTCAGCCATATATAAGTCTGAGCTTATCCTAAATCCGGCTCCAGGCTTTGCCCGCATATAATATCTAAGTATTAAATTATATTTGGCTGTTCATTAGTGCTCAATATGCTCATTGAATAAGATTAAGATTTTCTGGAATGATCTGTAACTTAGATTATGATATTAATGTACTTCGAAGCATAGTATCGCATCTGGGTTAGGCAAAGGTGTACTTACATACACCCAGGGTTTTTCATTAAAGTCTACTGCGGCTGCTGAACGCGATGTCCTGGCTAATAGGTACGCTCAGGTGTGATCGTAAGATTTTTTATGAGATTCTAAACAATAGCGCGCTGTCTGGATTTGCTCTAATGACAATAAACTCGTCCTTTATTACAATCAGAGTAAAAAAGTTGCGGGAATCTGCGAGTGTATATTAGTACACCACTGCCATGCCCTTCAGAGAATATAGGCTTGATGATATGTTATATTATACCATCAAAATTATATCTCGTAAGACTAGACTACTACGCCATAAAGTGGTAATAAAAAGTGTTTAATTGTCATGAATTTGTAATAACTTAACTGTTTCTCTCTTTACAGGCTCCGCAGTTAATTACTTTCAATGATGGCAAGTTAGGGGTGAACTTCGCTGGGTATCACGCTGGCGTGGGCCTCGGAGGGTTGGGTGAGTCACGTGTTCCGTATAATTTATTATATTAATTTCTTATATAAAGACAATTGGTAGGAGTATTTTATCCGGTCACTATGAGCTGTGGTCGATGGGCAGCTGACCTGGGGAGTGGCCGACCAGATAATGGCTTCAATAGGTGAGAGGCCCCGTCGTCATGGGAGTCCGGTGGTTGCAACGGACCACGCAGAGAGTCATGGTGGTGGTGAATATTTCTTATTCCATGAGTATGACATATATGACAAGGCAAGATTTAATCGGTATGGGTCGGATATACCGTCTCCCAGGTAGCAGGGATACATCAGGATTTTACGCACAACATAATAAGGAGTTCTATGTTATTGGAAACAGTGCTGCATGTGTTGACAGTCTCCACCGAGTTAAAAAGTCTGAAAAGAGGTCTGCTCTTGAAAAAGCCACCTTTTGTAAAAGAGGACACAACTCACTACACAAACAACTCAGTCTGTTCTTAATAAGGGGTGCCTTTTTATTTTTATTTACAAGAATTTACGCCTGATATTTATTTAATTTAACCGTGTAAACATTGAAGTATGACAATCTTATCGTACATAATATGATTTATCACAAAAGAACTTATATTAAATGAGTCTGTCAAAATATTGTTTAATCTTGTGCATTTGTCGAATCACAGTTATATTTTTCAATTCTATTTTCTCAACAATATTTATTTTATAGTTTACTGTTAGGTATCGATAAATACCAATCCAAATATTTATTCTGATTAGCTAAGTCAATACAATCTAAATTGAATGAAATATTTACCTATTGCAAATAAATTAATGTTTGTGTATGTAAGAAACCTTGTGTTGTGTTACGTTTAAATAATACAACACAATATCATCACTGTTTCCCCAAAGGGTAGGTAGGTAGGGTAGGCCTACCTACCTACCCTTTGGGGAAACAGTCGTTCATTAATGAAAAAATCACCTAAGCACTTTTGTAAGTGTATATATATTTTGCTCGTAACTGTACATAATAAGCGAATAAGCACCTCGAGCGGAGCAGTCGCGCTTAGAACCACTAGGCTAACAAAGCAATTAGTGGAAACATATTATTAGAGTAACATTTGATAATATTTTTGTGATGTTCCATTGTTTTAGTCGGCAGTGGAGGCACTGCAGGCGGTCTTTATGCTGAAGCCGGTACACCTTTCGGACCAGCAGCCAGGGCTGGGCTGGGAGGATCGGTTGACGGCGAGAGTGGACCCTCAGGTAAGACATAATATGACAATCATGATAATCCCTTTTATCCAAAATCTTGCGTCCCAGGAGTCTTAGGAATGTCGCTAAACGATGAAATATATGATAAACATACATTAAACGATTTACGATAAATACGATTTAAATATAAGAGAACTGTCCATAAATGACTCAATACGGCGAATTTAGAAGGTAGGTCATGAAAGAAGATTTAATTGTTGACTAGCCTCGTTTTCTATTTTTATCAGAACTTCGAGCCCTCGTTTTTTTTATTTGAGAAAATCTATATCAATTCTACTTACTTTTCCTTTAGAGAGATCTTACAATTACTTTTGTTAACTGAACATGTTGGGCTTATATGAGATTCTTAATCTTTTTTCGTCTAACGTGAATATTGTATGCGAAGATTAAGGCTATTTTATGATATTACAGAGTAGAATTGGCTTATCTAAGACCGTATTTTATCTTAGCTAGACTTTGCACAATTATTGCAGGGTCTATTAAGAGCGTCAACTTCACCTCGACCTTTGTAGATCGCAATTAATTCTTGAAGCTTGAAATATACGAGGGAAAAAACTCATTGTCTTGATTGCATATGCTACGTTTGCTCGAGTAAAATGAGCGTGATAGTAAATATTCATTTGTATGAATAATCCATTCGGCTTTACTTCTTTACTGATGAATAATTTTATTTGGAAATTAATAGTCTTTATATGGCACGGTGCTTAGTGATACGTGCTAATGTTCAATTGAAACGCTCCTCATTTTGCGATTATTTAGGCTTAATTTTAATACAAATGTGAAATGATGAAATTTAATTGATCATGGATTGTAAACAGATAATCTTCGTTGTTTTAGTACCTATTTCAAATTAATATTTTGGGGTTATCAAATTATACATTTAGTACCTATGTCATAAATAAATCTGACATTCAATAGTAACTATGGGTTAACTAATATTCAATAGTAACTAATATCATTATGTTGATAATTTTGTGTAAAACATACCAAATTAAAATTTGTAGGATTCATTTCTGCTAAAATATCTTTCAGTATTTTTTTTATTTTTCAACTTAGATGTTTATTATATTGTTTTCAATTGAGTTTATTTATGTCAAATAGGAGGACTTTACGCTGGTGCAACAGCTGGAGGAAATATTAATGCCGCTGCCGGTCTTGGTGGATCAGTGGGTGGAGGGAAAGCAGTCGGTGGAGGCTTCTCATCAGCCCAATCAGGAGGCAACTACGCATCCTCGCACTTGGTAGGTGAAAAAGCAGAAAGATCCAGGAGAAAAGAAGAAAGACGTAGACTCAAAGAGATGCAAAAGCGACTTAAAGAACAACTTAGATATTGATACTGGTGGTGGTGGAACTAATTGTAAGATTTTACTGAACGTTCTTTAAGTGTTTGTTTATTTTGAATTCACAATAACATACATAATCTGTTCAAATTAAAAGTTAAGATAACAAGCAAAAAATACTTACTTAATGGAATAATAAATAAACTGCTAAGCAATACTTAAGGAGCGTTTAAATGTTTATTAAGTTTAGTAAGTCTGGAGGCTATTCTTCTCCTTGAAATAATATTTTATGTTTCTGAAACTAATCCTCTTTTAATTCAGAAATAAATATCTAACAAACTTATGTTTTATTTATCATTATATCGAACGACGAAAGGAACTCCTTCTCATTGGAATATGTTTACATGACTGTTATCTTTTACCTACTATTGTCAAAATCCACCGCAGTGTGACGTAGGTGAAACAAAAGCGTGGTTACTTACTGGAACAAGGTAAAAGTATCAAGTTTTCTCAGTGCATGCACTCACATGCACCGCCATTTGTCATTTCTACTTTCATTTTTGGGACCCTATTTTTCACTTTTCCTGTTACGCCGCAAAATACCTTGCATGTAGCTTTGAATGAGACGCCACAATGCCCCAATGTGTTATGATCAGCACGTCCATAAAAGAGTGCATCCCATACCTAATGTTTCACAGTCATTCACAACACGAACGTACAAAATCGGCTTCACAAAACATAAAATTAACATTAACATATTTTCGTTGCAGGGAGGCGAGTCAGGTGTTTCGGGTTCGTCAGGATTTTCGATCTCCGCCCACAAATCTATTTCAGTACCAACTACAGTGATTAAAGAAACTGAAGTTTCTGTAATTCCCGTGGAACAAGAAAAGAAAGTACACAAAGAAATCCATAGTGAAGTGAATATTGATGCTGCTAATGAAATAGCACCAGCTGCAAATGCTGGAGCAGCAGCAAATGCAAACGTCAATGTAAACACGTACCACTACAAAGAAGTGAGTAAATGGAATGGTCCACAATATCATAGGCATAAAATTCCGCCTGTTCAAGATATAATGAGTTCTTTGTTTAGGATTCCACAGCAATGGTATAGGCAACCGATTTGGTTGACACCACAAACCAATTATATTACTCAGGTTCGTTAAAATCTTAATTGAATTAGTACGTGCACCCAGAGGCTTGAAGACAGCTGCAAAATTTTGCACTTTATTGTTAATTACACATTTTAGTACTTTTCCAAGTGCAGAACTGACTCTACATGAATTGTGCTAATCTATTTATGTTATGTTATCTTGTATTGGTAAAAGTTACAGTTACCAATGATACAAATGATAAGGAGTAACCAGCTTATTGACAAATGAATGAAATACGAAAATATCCCCTTTTGTAGTAAAATTTCATAATTTCGTAAAACGTACGCATACGTTTAACGTTCTTTTCTTTCATTTTAATTTAATTTGTTCATAGATGTTGTGTTTCGTTTTGTCATGAACTCACTGAAAAAAAATGGAGTAAGCCTTGTGTAACTATGCTTTTACCTAATCGATTAAATTAATACAAATATTTTGTTCACATGAAGGTACACGTTGGACCATCTCATCCACCACCACCACCGCCACCACCAAAACATATCGTCGTTCACAAGATTGAGTCTCATGGGCCTCCCCCACCACCAAAACATATCGTCGTTCACGAGATTGAGTCTCATGGGCCTCCCCCACCACCGCCCCCACCAGTATTCGTCCACAAACACAAGCCTCACAGACACCACGTGCACAAGACCGCTTACATCGGCGGTTATGTATCAGCCGGTGGAGAAGTCGATGCCCCAGTTTCGAAAACTGTAGTAGTCAAAACTGTCCAGCCCATCGAAAAGAGAGTCGATATTGTAGCAGAAGGTGGATCTGGAGCATCTGTCGGTGGGCATCACGGTGGATCCGGCAATGTGGCGTTTAGTAGTAGCAAGGAAGTCGTTGTGAGTAACAGCGGAAAACCAAATACTTTCTTCCAGGACATCTTTAACGTAAGTACTGGGTCAAATAATAATATATTATTTTACCGCATCGCAACGAGATTTCGATCCTCAGTTTCATTTTGAGTTACACAAGTTGTATCATTTAAATAAGGTCTTATAATCAGTTAAACTTGACCCATTTTTTTTTGTCTTTTATTTGTTTCATTTCGTTTCATTAATCATGAATATAGCATACTCGCTAACACAATAGTCGATTTCGACCGTTTAATGACTACAATTTTTGTAGTAGGTAGGTACTACAGATTTTCGCGTTTCATTTTGCAGATTCCAATATCAACTTTAAAGGCCGTGAGTGGATTTTTGAGTAACACCGCTGCCAACACAAATGTGTCAATACAGAAGTCCGCTTCGATTCAAGCAGGTGGTTACTCTGGATTATCTGGTCATTCTGGGTTCAAAAGCCATTCTGACTATTCCGGTTACTCTTATTACTAAAATAAAACTTGAAGTTATTTTTATACCTTAGATGTAGGTTTTAAATACTATAAGTGATGGTATCTAAATATATTTTTTTTTCATAAAACATACTAAATTAGGATAATTAGTAGGTCTCCAAACTGTGTAACATCGACATGAAAGTGAAATGGGTCGATTAGGTATTTTCCAACGACTTATAAATAAACTGAGATAATAAAAACGAGTTCCATACATATTTATTTCTAAGCCTCTTTTTATGAAAGAAAGTATTATGTTCATCTTAAAATAAAAATATATCGTTTTTACAAATGTGATAAGCATTTTACGCGACCTGCAGGGAATGGAACTTTATAATCTTGGCCTATTTGTGCCCCTATAATCTTGATGATGGTTTTATCTCTTAACTTTTATTATGTCTTTGTTTTTTACGAGCACCCCCTTCTGTGGACTTATTAAAAGAAATATTTTACATAAAATAACAGCTATATCAAATCGTAAAATTGTTGGGTTTGTTTGTGTAATTGTAGTATCATAAAACTTCAAATTTACTCTGACCTTTCCTTACGATTTTTGCCTTAATTTGGCTGTACCATTTTCCATTTTACAGTTTTAAACGCTGAAATTTCTCTAGCAATGTTATGTTGTTTACAGTTTTAATTATACTTTCAATTTGTTTTATTTACAGCAACTTGAAACCAACATATTATTATTTCTTAGTAAATTCTTGCAATTTTGCAATTAAAAGGACATTTTGAAATTACTTTATTGCCTTCTTGAGTGTGATCTTCAATATTTGTTCATAGATCTTTAATATACCAAATTCACCTATCTTTTGTAATCTTTATTCTTATCATCACTACTCTATTCAATAAAAGTTTTTCTAATGTAATTAGTTTCTTAACAAGATGTCAATTATATTTATTTATTATCTTACTCACAAATGAATGCATTTTCTACAGACTCAGACTCCATAGCATCGAAGCATGCACCGTCATCATCATCATCATCGTCTGATGCACATATATCGGTACAGACACCGAGTGCATCACAATTTATCGATGGTATCTTCTCTGTAAGTGCATGATCTGATCGTTCATTGCCATCACATTCTTTACTGTGTAGCTTGTATGACAAAGTGTGCCTACGTGCTAGTAATAAAAATAGTGACTTTCTTATTATTATATAACGCTTGATTTCTTTTATCAATTAACTAATGGTTGAGGGGAAGTTTTTTAAATAAAAACTTGTTGCTTACTTTGCATGACACACTTTCTTCTGTCTCATTTGGTTATGGTATTTTTTTGAGTTCTTTGCTTGGTTAGTCATTTTGTAATATATTTTCTTTACGGCATTAGGTTCATTTGTCTAACTTAATCACTTAAGTTTGGTTTAATTTCCAGTCAAGTTGACGATTTAAATCTTTATCTCGGTGTGGTATGGTTTTAAAGGAGTCATTTATTTTTCAAAAGTTGAATAATTTTATTTTACAAATATTGATGTATTGAAAGTTAATATATAAAGCTTTTGCTTTTAAATGAATGACTTCTTGCTTTTTAAGGTACCTAACTACTTTTACATTCATTTCTATCAATTTATGTAATGGGTAAAATCACTGTGTACATTGTATGCACACGCGTTGTTTTATTTATTAAGGTTAAAAAAGGGTCTGGTGATTTCGGTAAGTACAGCTTTGTCTACATTGTGTATATTTTTTAAAGTTGTTTATTTTGAATAATGCTATGTCTAAAATGCCATATCTAAAAAACTTTTATTTTTATAGATTCCAATTAACACTCTCTCGGCTGTAAACAAATTTTTAGAAAACAATGTTGCAGGAAAGAAGAGAGTTCAGGTGAGTGTAAAAAAAATGCATTTTTTATTTATTTTAGTCAGGCAAACTATAACATGTCCATGCCGAAGGCAAAATGAAACAGTATTTCGTATAAAAATATTTTGTGCCTGACTATCTATTGAAAGTTCATAAAAGACATAGCTGTAATACTTTTTTCCCGGTTTTTCCGATTGGTAATATAATGAAAGGTGATTGTTGTACACCTCTGCCTAACCCTTCAGGGAATACAGGCAATGACGTTATGTTCTCATGACATGCCATAAAATCTACATTTTGGGGTTAAATTAGCAGTACATTTTGGAATGGATTAACTGATTACATGACGTGCAATTTATGCAAGCCATCGCTTTTTTAAGTTTGAAATGGTCAATTAGTAACTACCGAAAAGCGATATTTAATGACCATTGTTGATGATACTACGTAATTTTAGATGCAGTTTTTTAGATAATTGCTCTCGGTCGTGTACAGGGGAGGCCTTTGTTCAGCAGTGGAACTCTTTTGGCTGTTATGATTAATGGTATGGGTACAGCCCTATTACTATATACTATATTATTATTAGGTGAAATGAGTACGTTTTCTGTTTAATCGTTTTAGGAATGATCGGGCATGATGGTATGTTTTTTACATATATGCTAAAATACATATTGTTAAAAATTTTGGACATATTTTAACCTCTACAGACTTGTCTACCTCTACAGTCGCGTGCAACCGACTGTCATAAAAACTGAGGGGGAGGCCTTTGTTCAATTTTGGGACAGTCTGGGCTAATGACAATAATGATATATTTTCGCAGGTGACAGCAGAAGGTACCGGGGAGCCAACCAAGATCAGACTAGGACCACACGCCCGAAGGAGGGCCAACAAACGCGTCGTGATAGTCCAAGAGCCTACGGAACCACAGCCTCAGGAGTCACAGTAAAGCAATAATTATAATAACGCATTTGTACCTGAAGTTTACAATACTAATATTTGAATTCCCTTATGGAAGATATTGTACAAAACTGTATTACAACTACTTGTGTAAATATTTTAGTATTAAATATTAAACGGAAATTATGTAAATTATTGTGTTTGATATTATATACCTAACATAACTAGCGACCCGCGCGCAGCTTCGCCTGCATTTCCCAGTTTATTTTTATAAAAATTAAATTAAATATTGGAACAAAACTACTTTTCACGGATTTGATCGCGTTATATTGATATTATTTTAATCACGACGTTTCGGACCCTTTACAGCGTCCTTGGTCACGGGTGATTAAGGTGGTAGGCGTCTTGACGTTTCAATTACTAACAGCTACCCTACATTGCAATTAATTATTGGCAATCCGATTCACGCAGAACGAGCTCACCGTATCCTTCGGTCTTGCAGTTGCACCTTAGTCACCCGTGACCATGGACGCTGTAAAGGGTCCGAAACGTCGGGATTAAAATAATATCAATATAACGCGATCAAATCCGTGAAAAGTAGTTTTATTAAATAAATATATTATAATTGTTTAGGACCCGTGCTACAAACAATATCCGCAATATTATAGTAGGAGGCACCAAGATCCAATTTGATTAAATCCATTTTAGTATAAGCGTAATCTCTTTTATTAGTTTCACAAGTTTAATTATAGTAATTTAAGTACATGACGTTAAATACAGCAAAAACCACTTTGAGTAAGTATAAAGCTGTTGCATGTCAGGTTATCGAAACATCGTATATTTTATCCCTTGACCTGGGTTTTCAGTTTTAACTTCCAAGTTCTTTTTTAATTTATTTGTGAAAGAGTAGACCACCTGATGGTAAGTAAGTACCGCGCATGGATATATATCTTCAACACCACAGTGGCGCTGTTGTTGTATTGCTGATGGTTGAAGCTCCTACCGACTGCAAAGCAATCGAGAGGGGGAATTGGCTGTTACGCATATATAGCGGAACACATGCAAAGTTACTTTGCTTAGACTACAACCCCTCTCAGATAAGTAGAGTGCGCCGCCCAAGGCACACACTCATTTACCCTGACGACCCGATCATCCTTGCACAGGAAGCAATCAAAGAGGCTAGACGCCGTCCGATATACCGTCCTCGCCGGCGAGGCCCGTCGCGAAGACCCCGAAATGGTAGCCCTCCCCGTCCCTTGCTCGAGTCGGCCCGTGCCGAGCCAGTAGCTTCAAATTCGTCCCTAAATAATTTAAATCCCTAGCTGCCCCCCCAGCAACGCCCTAAGCCGAGGTCCGAGTCCCGTTCGGGGACGCCTTAGCTGCTGTTGCTTAGTTTATAAGTGTCCCTGGCTGGGGGCACACGGTGCCTCGCCACCAAGCCCGGTTAAGTTTTTAAAGCTTCTGAGCTAGAAACTACATCCGTCAAAAAAAAAAAGTTTAGGACCGACTGCGATGCAAGAATAGTCACTAGCCAGACAAACTCCATGAGATCAACCGAGCAATTGAGAAATCAATGTTATACATTTTAAGTTTTCTTTCAACGAAAAAAATCTTCTATAATAATCTAAGCCATTTTTGTTTGCTATTAGTAATTAGTGCTTCGAAAATAAATGAGTTAAAAAATGTTGGCAAATATATACCTATGAAATTGGGTCCAATTTACGAGCAATTAAAATACATTTTCAATCTCGTTATGTGTATTTTTCGAAGCGTGCAAATTGATTAGTCTGCTGTGCTAATAATTGTTTTACAACAATTTTGTCCTAAATATACGTAGAAGATAGCATTTTGTAAATGCAGTGAGTCTATTCAAAGTACTTTACTTTAAGATACCAATTGCTGGTTAGCCTAGACGTCATTAACTGTTACGCTCGATGTCTGGGTTGTGATTCCCAGGTTGAGCAAAGTGTTATTGGGTTTTGCTATGAAATTCTCAGAAAGTAGTAGCTCGGAGTTTGAATTTGTGTTAATAGGCTGACCCTCTATTACATGGGACCTAAACATGTCTCAAGTCAAGAGGCCGATATTCGTCTTTCTTCATCATGCGACTGGCAGTTACTTTTAACTAAGTATGTGGATAGCTTTCTCCTCTAGATGTTTATATCATAACCACAGAAGAAACTAATACCTGCCGCACTTAAATTTATTAGAAAAACAGTTTTAAAAATTGTTTGAGTTGAAAAAGTTAAGTTTAAAAATTAATATTTAATTCGGGAGTATGTAAAATACTATTTATGAAAACATAAACTAATTTCAATTTCCTACATAGTTAATTAATTATCATTACTGTTATTTCCTACTTGTATATTTACTTAATTACTTCGAAAAACAAAAGAAAACAAGAGAAACATGCATACAATTCGTTTTAATTTTGGTAAGTACAGTGATTTTAAGAATATTAAAAGTAATAAACAAAAATATGTTTGTGCCAAGTCGTTTATTTTATAGTAAACTGAATTATTGTTACTTTTACAAAGATTTAAAAAAAAACACATAAAAAAATACAATTAGTCAAAACATGTTTGCAATGGAAGATGTTGTTCGAGTGATGTAACACAGTGGCTGTAATTTCATTAAAATAGCATCGTTTTAAAATCTTAAATTAATTTGCCCTGAGCACGTAGCGCGAGAAAAGACAGTAACTTGTTCCTTTTTTGTTGTAAAAACTGAAGAAAACAAGGCTCTCCCCCATCTCTTTGATAGGGCTGTAATAGGCACCAGGATCTAATTTATTTAAATCCATTTTGGTGAATGCGTAGTTACCCTTATAAATTTCACAATTTTGATCGTTGTACCTAACGTTTGCAGCTGTTAAAATCACTCTTGGTATCACACTTTTGCACGACAACTTATTGAAACTATTAATATACTTTATGCCGTGACCAGCTTTCTCTATTCCAGTAATAATCTTCCAATAATATCCTCTTAGATTTTGTTTTACCGTCAAATTGCCTCTGTAATATGTGATACCACTTTTGTTGTATGCCTCGACGTGCATTGTTATTGATGGATTTTTCTCGTATGGTGGTTCTGGGTTGCTGCACGCTTCAATACTGCGCGATGTGAATTTATACAATGCCGGTGACACTGACACTAAGAAATAAATTAATAGAAAAATCACTGTTATAATAAAATTCCATTTTAACATCATAATTCTAATATTAACACATGTATATAACGTAATGGTTGCTTCGGAAATAAACGAGGTACACGATTTAAAAAAGCCTTATCAAATTGGATCTACCATACGAACAATTAAAATACGTTTTAAACCTCGTTACATTATGTTTTCCAAATATACTGCTATGGTACGGTCCCTGGTCTCCTAATTTCTTTATAATATTTGTAATTTCAAAATATCGCACAAAAAGCTTCAAATATATTCGAATACATTCATATCTACAGCCAGTTCACTTATATGACGAACAAAATGAATATTTGATCAGTTTCTAAATGCCTCTCTGGCAGGTCAAATGCCTCTTTTAGAAGTCTGGCAAAACTGGCAATTTCAAAGTATTGTACAACCATTTCTTTATTTGACGCGGTGTTAACAACATTCCGATAGTAATTGATAAATTTGGCTTAAAGTGCTTTTTATTTCAGATAAAAATTTTGAGGCAATTGTCTCCGTCACTATTCAAAAAGATAAAGAAGCTTGCCCCAAATATATAAAATAAAGTCTACTAGTTGAGACATCCTCTCAGAGTCTGAGAGGTTATGTCGTAAATCATATCGCTATTCTATTTGCGTTATAGTAAATGGTATGGGAAACGCTGCGAATTTTTTCGATATATTTTATTCTTAGATATAATAAATGTGCCAAATAAACTGAAGCAAAATACACAACAGTAAGACATAACGGTGGTATAAAGTGATTTGCATTTCATAAAGTGATAAATTAAGAATAATCCTAAAATCGTTTCCATTTCAAATTTTCTAATGTCAGTAAGTACATGAATCGAACTTCGATATGATTTCAAAAGTTTAATAGCCGACAAAATCATCATTTGACTCGGAATTTCTATTGAACGTGATCCCATTTGAAATAAGTTATGTGCGATATCAAAACACCGTTAAATTCACACTTCCATATCGCATGTGAATAACAAGCGTCACTAAAAGTATAATAAAAACATGGAGATGACAATAAAACTCGCAATAATACCCAATGTGGACTCATAAACCGTGCAGTCGCTTTGTTTACAGCTTTCAGACAAAATGAAAGTATGAAGTAATTTTACGGCCGACATCTTTTATGATGGAAGCTATCAAAACAAACTTTAAAATTTGTTGAGACATGGTGAAGAATACCAAGGATGGGAGGGACGAGATGTACTGAGCAATTTGCCGGGAACGTGTCTTTAGTGGCCTGTGTCTAATGCAAATGTTATACACAGTTCAAAGAAAATCTATGATTTTTATATTTCTATACACTCCGAATTGGAGTAGGTACTTATAATCTACATTTTACGCAACGTTAGAATTATGTTTGCTACCTGAATTGTACTCATTGAAAATTATTGAAGGAGATTTTACTAAAATTTCCACTAAAATGGACAAGTCAATCTAATTGTAGTGTTAACTTGAGATCCAACCCTCGTTAGGTCCCTACACTTCTAATTAAATTAAAACTACCCAAATCATTTGCCGAAAGTGCTTCAAGCTCAAATCTTCTCGGGCATCTTAGCATCTTTGCCCTCGGGGCAAACCTAAGCCATATAATAATAATCACATTGGAAGGGTTCACTCATCGACTGTCGATAGATAATCTTATATGTCATGGCCACTTTTTTTATTAACCGACGATTTTATTACCAGGCTAGTTAGACTGTAAACCATTAGGCACGGATGATTTCCGTGGCTTGGTCTGAAAGAGGAAGAGGGTTACATCAGATTCCTATCGACTAAAAACACACGACCGTACTCTTCACATTGAGAAACCACTTCAAGATCTACAATTGCATGCATGCATTCTGTGTTTAGGCAAAGAAAACAAAGGAAATAACTTTTCCGCGCTAACCCAAACCCAGTTACATAAAACAACTTTAATTTTAGACGCAGAATCTTCACAGAAATAACGAGATCATTAAAATTATAAATCATTTTGAAACAACAGAAGTCCTTTAAAATATGAACAGGATATTTGATTAAATAATTTCATTTTGCCATGTGACAAGGCCACAGCTCTCGGATTGAAGTTAATTATAAGGAGCAGTTTCACAAAACTCGCATAACGGAAACATTCTTCATATAAAACACACATTGAAATTTCCAGGATAAAATAACTTGGTTATGTAAAGTTGAAACAACTTGACGAGGTTAATTACCTTAAGATGTCTGCATGTAATTTTCATACCTGTATTGTTATTGATTTTTTATGTATTTGTCGTTTGCATATTATGTTTTTTTTTAATTTAGAGCAAGAAAGATTTGTATAGATCATAGTTATGTGGGACCTTTTAATGGTCTCCATTGACAAAACAAAAGAAAAACATGACGGTGATAGGTATCTATTCGATAGACCCTAAGAAATGTAACCTTTTCCAAAAAACTGTGAAGGGCGGGCAATTTTTGGGATATCAATATTAACTCTAACATAATTCCATTTGGGTTTATTTTTCTTTGACTAAAACTATATATTACAATGTATCTACTAAATTAAAAATCTATTCCTAAATAAAATTATAATAAAATAACTATTTACAATAAAGCATCAAAAAACTCCTCCAAAAACTCTAACATTACTCAACTACAAAAGTTACTAGTCCATCTAAATTAAAGATGACTTTCGGATTTATAACTTCACACGTAGGAGAAAATATTACCAAGTTGTTTTGGTCTCGCAAATGTTAAAAAACCATTCAGGGATATTTATCTATCGAATTTAAGACATGAAATTTAGCAGCTAGTGTTAAGCTTCGTTAATATCATTATAGTGCCGTGTTCACATCGTCTTCTGGCCACAAATGCGAATTTAGGCGAACACCCAAACATTCTCAAGCCACTTGATAACTGTTCCCGAAATTAGATCAGCTTCTCTCGGGGGAAAATTAATTTTGGACCCTAATCAAACTTGGGCCATGTTCAGTAAAGTCAGTTTAAGGCAAGATTGTTAGTAGGATCAGATTTCACATATGCATTCATACTAAAGAATTCTGCAAACACTAACCTTATAACTTCCCCACGTTTCAAAGCGTAATACTATTGATATTCATTCATAGTACGAAGAACTATATTGAGTATGAGAAGAAGAAGAATATAGGAAAGGAAGAAGAATATGTGAAATTAGGTTATAGGTTCTATGTGAATAAAGCCAAGCAAAAAAAAAATGCACGAAATACGCGTGGTGCAGTGAAGTCATTTTATGCAATTGAGGATTGTGTGGATTGTAGGTGCTTAAAGTAGAGCTGTGTTTATCTCGAGATGGGAACCATTCTAAGCTTTTCGTGTCTGTCGGCTTCGACCCTCAATAGCCGTTCCTCACTTTATGGTAACAGTTTTCATGAGGTTTCTTAAGAGTTGAGGCTTCTGAAAAAAAAGTAACTGTTTTCCTTGTCTCTTTTTGATATAGTTTATGTCGCCATCGAGCAGACGAGCCACCTAATAGTGAGTAGTAATCATCTTCTAAATACTATTGCAACTCATGAGCAGTTTTCGACCCTTAATTGCGGAGACTGCCGTAGTCACAGTAATCGAAAGCGAACTCGCTCTTACGGGCAAAAGTCTGAAAAATACAATAGGTTCTTTATGACTTTCTATAAATACCTTATTATTAAAAAAATATACTGATATTGTGCAGTTTCTGTCTAGAACATAAGCTATCTCTCCGTTTTATGTAAACGTCAGAAGAAGATGCTGAAATTTCGTCAGAAGAAAAATAGAGACAACAATGGGGTTGATTAAAATTACTTTGACTGTCTCATACTTTACTGTCACCTTTTTTATAAAGTACTTAATGATATTATGACATGACGTCAACGTCTTAGCCACTACGTTTAAATAGTATATAAATGCAATGCACTTAACCCAATTCTCCTTATAAACGCTTACACCAATTTCTTAGACCCTTCTTGTCGCACAAGAGACTGAAATTATTTAATTTGGACGCGCTCGTTTTCCGGATATTTATGGTTTGAATTTCATGTGTAAATTTTCCTTAATCTAATTGAATAAGTTGTTCCTACGTATGTTCTCCGGGAGTTCAATAGGATTAAGGGAGTAGAAAGTTGACATAATACCCTTTTCATCGAAACAATTTGGCTTCAATTATTATTTTAAAAGCTTCATTATTGTTTAATACAATAATCCATTGTACTGCCGACATCAGAGAGAATGGCTACTTCGAAAATTTCAGGGTGATTTTATACGCTGAAAACTTGTTTAAAACATTTTTATTTTAGCTTTCATAATAGTCCTAAAGTACTTTTAATAAAACCGTATCATATAAGCTTTTGATTTGTTTGAATATATCAAACAAGTCTAAAGCTTATATGATACGGAATTGAATATATCAAACAAATAAAAAGCTTATGAGATGCTAATATGCTATATTTTTTATTTTCTAATCAACTTACCAAACTGGTGAAATTCTATGAAGTTATTACAAATTGATGGTTATATTGTTTGTGTTAGTTGCGTCGATTTTACTTCGCAGTAATATATATGTTTGGGTTGCTGATCACAAAATTTTGACTCACATTCTAACATTTCTATAAAGACATAGACTTTCTTCTAATTCCTAAGACAGAAATAGTTTTTTTCAAAGCTTCTCTTGTGTTCCACTGCCGGGCAAAAGCCAGTTACAGTACACAGATAGTCTAGAGCCTGAGAAATGACATTAGGCTACTTTTTGATGCGGTATAAGTGCTGTCAGGGGTTGTAATAGGGGATTAAAGTTATAAGAAATACCCAAACAACCACCAACAGTTGGCGGACAGCCAGTGTATAATATAAATGAAAAAATATAATACCTATCCATATACGAGACATGCACAAGATCGGCAACAGTGGCGTAATAAAGAAGAGGCCTTTACTAAGCAGTGGGTGTTACAGGCTGAGTAGATAGATAGATAGATAGATACGAGACATTATGATTTTTTATATGGAATCAGAATAAGTGAACCGTGGTCTAATCAAAAGTTTATTAAGCACTTATACTTGTAAACTCCGGGTTCATAGTTTTAAACAGACCAGGCAGCTTCAATGACACAGTTTTTGAATAACAGCTTTAACGTAAACTGGAGTTTAGTTAACAGTTACATGTAAGCACTTAATGTTAAGCGAATATAAACGGTGGTCTATTGTAACAAAATATCTGTACAATTTAAAATTACTCGTAAATAAATAACACCAATGCAACTCTAAAATTTACGGGGTTAAACAGACAGAAAAGATTTACTTTATATAAACTTTTAAATTTCGACCTGCATACTGTCTCAATTTACAATCACGATGTTTGTTAATTGATAATCATCTGTTACGAGTAATCAACCTTGATCGATTTCGAAACAAAAACTTAGGTAAATGTACTATTGAAATTTGTGTATACAGTTTACAAGGGTTTTAAAAATGTTCAGTTAAAGAAAAACTTACCGCAATCTGCTTCTCCAAAAGTCTTAAAAGTATATTTCTTCTTTCAGTGTGCAACGTGACCTGCAAGTATAAGTTAGTAATTAGATATCGATATTTGATATAATGTCAGCGATGCGTTACTTACAGGCTCTATTGTATCTGCTTATTAGCACATTGATTAATTAATAGTCAAACGCTATTCACAGAGATTCTCTCGACGGTGCGAGAGAGGAGTGTCAAGTCAAGTGTATATTCACTATAACGCTAAATATGTTTATTGAAAGGAAATCGATATAATAAAGTTTATATAAGATTTACTTAATTACTAGGCTAGGTTTTTTCGGGACCTTTTCAATTCAATGCTATACCAAATACCGCATAGCAATTTTCAATCATGCCTTTGAAAGAAGATTTATCATAAGTACCACAGAGCTCAAAAACAATTAAAATATGGGTATTTATAAATATGAATATTTTATAAACTCCAAGTATGTGCGTGCGTGTAATTTTAATCACCGTTAATTCTTATTTGCATACTTGTAATCATGACGGAGGAGAGGCTTTGTATAATATTTTATGTTATTTTGATAAAGCATGGGAATTTTGCTTCACCTACCACGTGACGTGGTCCTTGATACGATGATATTGTCATAAATTATGATTGACTTGCAAAAAACACCTGCAACATTTTAAGCAGAAGCGGATTGCTCAGCCAGGAAACGCGTTGGCGACTTTGGTTGATAAAATTGTGAAAAATACACCCTCTATGCTGATATACCAGGGATCCATTAGGATTTTCACACGTTACAAAAACTGTATGCGTTACATTATGGTGAAAATATTTAAATGCAAACGTACTTTGTGCACTTTTTTAAAAAGGAAAATGTTTTCACACTTTCACATTTATTATTTGTACAAGCCCTCAGAACGTAATACATTTTCCACAACGTTTGGTCGCGGGTCTAGTGAATATGTTTATGTAATATCTCGACTTTTTAGGGTTATGTAATAAAAAATTAAAGAATTTTGTGATGTGCCTTTATCTGCTCAGTGATGAACTCTGCGTAGCCTTCCTTTTCAACTGCTCATTAAAAAGTCATTCCTATTGGGCAATGTACTAATCAGAGAAGGTACTAATATAAATAATATTAGCTTTTATCTCAAAAGCGTTTTTACACGTAAAAAGAATAATTTATATGTTGATATATGTAAGATAACAATAATATTACGTAGGCACTTGGTGAATATAATTTTACTGCTACTTTTCGTTTATCCATTAAATTACCTTAATGGTTTATATAGGGAAGCTAATAACGAACAACGTAAATAAATGATTTCTGAAACGTAATGTCTACAGAACCCGATTTTATATATATGTTCCTATACGCATCTAAAAGGTTTGTTACTTGAAAACTGTGAATAATTCACCCAGTGCATCCACAATGCAGATGCAAACTTTCCCTCATACATTATCTTTCTGCATCGTTACTTTCTTTAAAAATACTTGGTCTGAAACTACGTTTAGAAAAGAATAAAGTTGTACTAGTGTTGCCAGTGTTGAGAATATTGTTGACAGCAAAGAATCTCGTTCAGCCGGTAGCAATTTGGTATACTACAGTTTACACGTTTTATTTTAATTTTAAAGACTAGTTAATGCCTGGGGCACGCCCATCCTTTTACAGGAACCTTTTCAGTATAATTTTAAAAGGATAATTTTACAGTATTACTTAAATAATTTCACTTTTTTGTGGGGTAATGTTTTTATCATGAAGACATCTTTAGGATGTCTAGCTGAATGTTTTGATACCTTTGATATTTGTAGAGTTAGTTTTTAATACATCAGAATTAGAATTTTAAATACAAAGACCTAAATTATAGTGTAAGTACCTATTATTTACGGTCTGACTTTCTTATGATCTGATCATAAGTGTGATCGCCGCTGGATACTTACAACACCAGAGGCGTTGCTGTTGCGTTGCCGATCTTTAGTTCCCCCTATCGACTGCAAAGAGGAAACAATCGAGAGGAGGAACTGACGCCAAAAGTAAAAGTTGAAACATACACAAAGATGCGCTAGCGTATTACGAACGCGCGCGCATAGACCGTGGCGTAATCGTACCACTCTGTGAATGAGTTGAGGTGGGGTGGACGGTTGCCGCATTTATAAAGTGATGCCGCTCGCACAGCAGTCGTAAGGGTTTTTGCCAGCCAGTCAAACATCAAGACCCTACCACCGAGCTATATCGACGACGTTTATGGTCTAGTGGTTCGAGTACCGGACTGCTGATCACGAGGTCGTGGGTTCGATTCCCACAGGACACAAACATGTGATGAGCCTAAGTGTTTGTGTTTGTCTGGGTGTTTCTTATATATTATAAGTATGTATTTACAAAAAAAAGTATTTAAGTATTATATCCATTGTCTAGTACCTATAGTACAAGCTCTGCTTAGTTTGGGACTAGATGGTGCTGTGTAAAATGTCCCAGGATACTGTATAGTCTGCGCGGAACTAGATGGCCGCGCCTCAGGTATGTGAGCGGCGGGACGGAGGGGCGGGGGCGCTTGCTTTTATTCACAGTAACCCGCCGCCTCACCCCCGTCCCTACCTAAGGCGCGATCAACTAGTTCGCGCGCGGACTATAGTGAGATCTTTTCTCGCCTCTTCCGACACGCCGATCCGAGTGGCAGTAAGGATTCTAACCCGTCCCCCACGGGGGTAAAACTGTACTGTCTTAGTTTATAGCAACTCAATGTCAGTATAAAGGGATCAAACTTCCCTTAGGCTGCACTTTGGTTTACCATAAATTTCCGTCTGAACGATACTGTCGGCTGGACTAAGTTATTGCGACAACTTTGTGAGAGAAGTCGTAATATCAGCGACCTTTATTTGAATGAAATTGCTCTCACAACAATGTTTCCATTCAATTAAACCCTCCTGTAACTATATTATCGATAAAAATATTATATTTTATTTCAATTTGTATTTTCTTTGATAAACTCCGTTGAATATTTATACGTATAAGGTTTCATTAATTTTCCATGAAGTTTAAAATTCCTTTGCCTTTTACTTTTTTTTACCTTTTTAAACAACCTATTCTATTTTCCATAAAATATTGTTCCGTTTTCAAATTCATTTTTCAAAAGCTATGCGGCCAGTTTCCCTTTAAGCGGTTACTTATACATACTTTTGTGTATGCTTTTGACTCACTAGATGCAGGTTACGTCGAAGGAGGACATTTCCCTCGAGTATCATAAGATATGATGAAGTGAGATGAGTAGCATCTGTCGGTGAATTAGTTACACCCAGCTAGGATCTCCAGTCTACCTTACAAAAGTGAATACCGCAATGAAACTAAGAAATATTAAAAATAAGTAGGTACCTTTTAAATTTGGAATGAGTTTGGAAAAGCATGGGGCGTTTCGATTTCAGTTACAAAAAAAAATACATTTCTTAATTAGTTTTCGTTTGTCATGGATTTATGTAAATATTTTAGCACTCCCAAGACTTTTAATACAATACCCGCAAACTGAATTTAAAAAAACTTTGAATTAATAAGGAGGTCCCAACTTGAGTGAACTTAATTAAGTGAAGTTAGGAAGGATTAAGTATGAATTATGCGTTAGCTTCCACTTTGAATACTTGGTTTTTATTTTAAAGTTTTTAATGGAGTAAGTACTTAGGTAAGATACTCCGGTCATATTACCAAAGTTGAATAAAAAGAGGAAATTAAATGCAGTTGCGAAGTTTTTGCATGTGTGCAAGACCACTCTTTCCAGGAAGAAATTATCCGTAAAAAGTTTAATTTAAAAAAAAAACATTTTACTTGATCAGTACATTAAACTATATTCATCCACTCCTTCACTGTCACTGTTTCATCAGAATTATAAACATCACCACACTTCGGACGCGTACCAATTCCTGATATAAATACATAGCAAGATGACACATGTGTATCATCTTTGCACGTCAAAATGTGTGCGTAAAGTAAGTAATATAATATTTGTGTCGGAATTCGTTACACTTCGCCTTTTATCAGACAACAAACTCTACAACGAAATGCAGGGGGCATTATGACAATATTACAGTACCTACGACATGTAGGCCGAGTGTGCAAACAAGTGCGGTATTTAGTCGGTATGCGTCCGACGTACCCTGCCGCTTCCCCAAGTGCCAAGGATTCGTGAGGATTTTATTCACCCCCCAAAAAGGCTACTTTATTTTATGGAGGGTTGACATAATTTTTATTATGCGTCATCACAAGTTAAGAACCTCTTTGTTACATTCCAACGACAACCGTACTTCTGGACGTTGTAAAAAAGCTTTTAAGTTTTCTTTTAACTGACGGTCTAGTGTATTTCTTTTGTCATATTCAAAGGATTTTTAATTTCCTTGAGGAATTATGTTGTTCAATAAAAAGGGTCAGTAACGGTTTGAATAACATTTATGCGTCACAAATAGGTACCTACCGTAATATTGTGGTTAATATTCGATTTCAATTCAATCTAACTTTCGCAGGTAACATTTTACATTTACGAAACTAAGACTAGATAGTTTTTTTTAATAAGCACAGCGATTATTTTCAAACGCATCAACAAAATTTTTTTAAAATTCTGTCTAGATTTACTATAAGTGAAGCTTTAATTTTTTCAATGATGTTCCCAGCAGGCCCATAATAATTTTACGGAATAATAATTATTACAACAATAAACTTATAGTCATACCGTTATTGGCTCTAGCTATGAAAGGTACAATTGATGCACGTTTCCTGAATATTAAACACACACATGACAGCTCAAGCGCTAAAATTTTCCATATCGTTATGACTATGAATCATTTTTAAATTTGAACCTTACATATATTAGCATTGAGTTGAAAATTTAATATCTTAATGTGTTGTTCAAGTTATGCTTCGATTTGAGGATTTTCAAATTGATCACAGTAGATTGGTTTGTGTTTAGCCAGTTAATTGCGTGTCGGGGAAATGTTACTAATGATGATTGTGATTTGGGCAATCATTTTAATAATTCCGTTGTTTTGTTGTTGAATAATTTAAACAAATATTAATTCGGAGGATCACAAGCTGTCGCTTTCCATTATCATAAACCTTAATAAAAACAGTGTTAATGTATAATAAATACACAATATCCAGTAACTGGCTTGTATCATAAACAATAAATACTACGCACTACATATACTGTCCCAGTACTGGGCACGGGTCTCCTTTCAGTATGAGAGGGATTATTCTACAACGCTAGCCTAATGTGGGTTGGCAGACTTCACATGCCGTTGAGAAAATCTCTCGGGCATGCAGGTTTCATCACGTTTCCCTTCACCGTTAAATCGAGTGATAATTTTACGCACATGATTTCGTAAAGTGTGAGGTGACGTGCCTTGGTTACGCCGCACTCGAGACCTTTGACTTGGCAGTCCAGTGGTCCCCTAGGCTATCACTGCATCTTTTGCCGGCTTTTTAAATAGTATCAACTAGATTAAAGGACTGTTTCACCACCTCCCGTTAAATTACTTAGCACATTTTTTTTTTAAATTTGTTTATTAGGTTAACCAACGATTGTTTCCATAATACATTATACTTAATTACTAAAGTATATGCATATACATGTGTAACAACCACTTACTGGTTAACACCGCATGCACAGAAAACGGATAGGGTGCAAAGATATTATTTAAACATTATTATTAACTATTGATTATAGCAATATTATTAAAAGGTATAACAATAAAAAATAGATTTGAGTAAAAAAAAAAATCATAAAAATAGATGAATATAAACTCAAGATATGAACAATTCTGTAAGGAAATCAATGTTATTATTATTAAATAATGTGCTAAGTAATTGTGTCAGTGTTGCAAAACCAAGTTGTGTTGTTTTGTTGTTGTCTGTGTTGCAAAACAAAGAATCCATTTTTCGGGAGGTTTGCCAGTTAAAAATTGGTAGAATTCGGGAGATTTTAGTAGCAACCTCTACCTGTCAATAAAACGAAGATTTTCTTACGTAAATACGTTTATTATTAAATATCTACATACGAATCATACGACCTCTAATCCGACCTATAATCTAAAAGTAACGTATTCATATAAAAAATCTACCGATACCACACTTTTTTTCATTTTTTTATTTATCAAAACTAGCTTTCCGCCAGCGGCTTCGCCCGCGTGGTCAGGGTATTTGTTATAACTTTCATCCCCTATTCCAACCCCTTACAGCCCTTTTTACGCATTAAAAAGTCCTAATTTATTTTAATGATGTATCACTCATACTCATAGAAAATTGTGTGCTCGGATTTAATTAACTTCGTAGACTAACTATTTTATATTTGCATGCTGTGTGTTATACGGCAAAATGTGTATTTGCAACTATAATTAGAATGACTCCATCTGTACCTACCACATTTTATGCAAATAAAGAAATTATTATTATTATTCCTAATCCTATGGCCTTTCTCAGGCTCTAGACTATCTGTGTATCAAATTTGATTTAAATCGGTTCAGTAGTACTGGCGTGAAAGAGCGACAGACAGACAGACAGAGAGACTTTCGCATTTATAATATTAGTAAGGAAGTAAAAGGATTGGCGGTGTGTTTGGTTATTTAGAGGTGGTAAACCGGGCCCTAAGATAATAATAAGTGAACCGATTCTAATTGAAGCACAATCCGATGGGGAAACGTATGGCTCGCTTCACATGAACAACGTTTGTTTAGGAAACATTGACTTAGGAAAAATAAATTCATCAGAATAATAATAAGGGAGTGTGTTTGCTACATACAAAAAAAGACCCGAAGAAAATATGGATTCTCAAGTGACTTAATAGAATTAATGTTGTATCTTTTTGTAACCATGTACCTACCTAAGTATATACGTTTACATTTCACGTAATGTAAGAATGATAATATTATAATTATGCCCACCGCTAGGGGAAACAGTGTATTACGAAATCGGTCCGAATAAAAATCTCAATAACCTTTCCCTGCGCTATAATTATAAACTTGTAGATTATAATTAAGTACAACATATTTTTATTCCCTATGGGAATCGAACTCACAACCCGTCACCCAATCGTTTATATGAATCGACTTGGATCTGCATAGATAATAATCAAATTCAAATAAACAGTAGCGAAATTTATTTTTTAACTACAACGTAATTTAAATTCATTGGTTATATTACAACGTATTTTAAATTCATTGGTTTAATTACAACGTATTTTAAATTCATTGGTTGCAATTCCGAGTAAAATCCAATTCACAGTCACAATTAAATTTTCTTAGCTCAGTGGCAGATAAAAAGCTTTCAACAGGATATAGAAGCCGCGACGCCGCATCCGATTTAACGCGGTACGCCAATTTAGCTTTAGAAACTTTGTTCTATATTTACATTTTGTATGGGTATTTGGTTTTACTTAAACATACTTGGGACATTATACGAACATTGAATTTGATTCGGTAAGGAATTACAATAAGTACTTTGAAATTCGTTGAGTAATAATTTACTTTTTAGAAAATGAAAATGTATTTGATACTAATTAAAAATCGCTGATAACAATGACGAAATCCCAAGCACCATCTTAGTTCTAAACTAAGTAGCACTTATGAACTTGTTGTTTTGTAGATACATACCTATAATACATGAGAAACACAGAGAAAAACACTATGTTCATCACATAAATATTTGTGTCATGTGGGAATCGAGCCCACCACCTCGTGATCAGCAGTACTCGAACCACTGACTAGACTACAAACGTCGTACTATTATATATCGTTGTATACTTTTTGTACATAGGTACATATTTATTATAAGTATGCATGTACAAAATAGTGTGTATACCTACATAAGAAACACCCGAACCAACAAAAACACAACAATAATAATTCTCCTCGAATATTTTCTGTGAGAAATGAAATTAGAAATTCCCATAGAAAATATTCGAGTGTGAACACTCGTGATGTGCATTTCAACACTTACCATTACGACTAGACCACAGACATTGTCAATATCAACCTGCACAGCAATAATAATCGATTTCTAACCCTCTATTAATTGACGAGTATAACCCTGTCAGTGATGATAGATTAAACCCAATGCAAAATAGCATGACAATATTATATACACGTATCTGTATGCTCTGCAAGACAGTATCTGCATATTCAACAAGATTGTATTTCAAAGTTAGTAAGTAGATAGTCTTGTCACATGATCCACACATGATCAATGCATGAGAATATAAGTGACATGAGATCTTGGCCCTAACTACGTAGGTATATTGCACTCGATATCATGATATTGGTTCTAAATTACAAATTATTATAGGACCAAAAACATGCTGGCGAACTGTCACGACCAAATATACATATAGAAGGTGGAAGGGACATCGACGTACATCCGAATACCATGAGTCATTACATGATTCTGGACCCCTTGCGTTGAAATTTTCCGTAAATTTTTTGATCAAATTTTTCATTTTTTTCTGATTTACTTTACTACTTTACAATTTACTTGAAAGTGTAAAAAAACATTATTTATGTCTACCCAAATTAAATTTATAATTAAAAAAATCATTATATCATATATTTTGGATCGCGCGCACGATAACATTCACCGCGGAGCATTATGATCGCGTTTTTAGCAATACACTGCGCGCTCAAAAATGACAATATCTGTTATAACCGATCATTTTCTATCTACATAAATGACCTAGGTCATTTTATTTTTGACCTTGAGTGAAACCTTGTCACGACGTTTGTGCGCCGATGTCCCTTCCACTTACAAAAATGCTAAAACAATTTTTTCATGAATAAACGATTGCAACTTTGAGATAACACCGATATCAGAATAGTATTGGTTCTTAAATATTATGTTCGTAATACCACACAATTTCTATCAGTGCTTTAGGAAAAATCGCTTTTGAATTTTGCCTAGTGTATACATATTTATGCTCGTGACTGTACATGAGTACGCCTTTGCCTAATCCTGTAGAGAATAGAGTCATGATTGTATGATAATTATGAACTATATTTGACAAACTGAAGAGGTGATCTTTGTGTTTCGGGGTGGGTTCCCATTCCCCTAACAGGGGTAAAGCCTATTGCCAATAGCCGAGCACAAATCGAATCTCCGAGCTGCTACTATGAATTTCATAGAAAAATCCTAAGACACTGCTCGACCTGGGAATCGAATCCAAGACGAATGACTGACTCATGAGGTATTCTAAAGTAGGTTTTATTAAAATAACTAGATTTCCTAAACTCTTTTGACCCGAACTGTCGGCTTAATATTAATTATAAATGACAAAGCAAAAACGTTTGCTAATGTACCAACTTCCTCAACGGCGAGATATTTATCAAGCTTAATAATAATTAGGTATTTAATGAGAATCATGCCATAATTAGAGGTAATTTATAATTACTAACGTACACGATGAAATTGCGTTAAGGTAGTACAATTTGTAATGGACTCAGGCAGAACCACGATGGTATAAACGTTTATTTTAAGGTTGTAAGAAAGAGAAGCCGCTCTACAGGTTGTATAGCGGCATCCCCCTCTTACAACGTAAATCGCATGCCCAGACATTCGTGGTACGGCCTCCAATCCATCATCGGAGTAATTTAGCAGAGGTAGCATGACCCCACTAATGGAGAAATGAAGTTCATACGACAAGCTTTGTAATTTATGTTTCATACTGTATCGCAAATTTCTAGTACCGAGTACGAGTTCAAAACTCTTAATAACAAGAAACTTATGAATTATAACTTATCATACCATCATGCCTGTATTTCCCAAAGGAGTAGGCAGAGTTGTAGATTAGTACACCCTCAGTTCACTCATGTTGAGGTCCCATGTACAGTTCTCGCCAAACTTATCAATAATCTAGCTTTAAGAACTATTACGCCGCAATTGTTTGTTGTCCCGAAGAATAAAAAAAAAAAAACGAAATAAATTTATTGTCCGGCTTAAAGTTGGCACGAGCTAACTTCAGCCCGGTTGTAAAAATCGGAGAAAAATATATTGAATTGTAATAAATAAAAACGAAAGCTGAAGTCTTAAGCTGTCGTTTTAAACCAATATTTTTTACTCGCCGATTTTTACGACCGGGTTGAAGTTAGCTCGTGCCAACTTGAAGGCGGACATTAAGTTTGGCGAAAACTGTAATTGGGGCGAGCCTATTGCCACTAACCGCGCACAAATCCAAACTCCGAGCTACTACTGAGAAGAGCAGTGTTATTTATTTGTTCAGGGTGCAATCTATCTCCTTCCCTACCGATTTTTTTTATAAATTTAGAAAATAGTGATTGTAGGAATTTTTCTATCTTATGTTGCTTAAAAGATTTGCTATTAAACTAATAAATAAATCTAGAACTGCAGCGAACATTACGGAGCACAATTTCAAGTCCCCTATCTCTACCACACTCGCAAACTTAGAACGTTCATTTAGCAATAGTGCAGGCAATTTTCAACTTAATACGATAGCAATAACGTTGTTATCGGGAACTCACATATCGACGAAGGTTGTTACTTTGTTTGTGCCACTGCGATTAGACGTTAAGTAAACATGGTTCGATGAGCGACAACGTGCACTTATTTCGCTTTTATCTCTTAGATTTTCTCATTAAGCTTATATCCTTTGGAAGTGACCTTTAAAATATAATTGTTGGCTATTCTGTAGGATATAATATCGTTATTTTATATTTCACTGGCTGTTGCCGCGGTTTCACTGGCGTCCCGAATTTTTTGCACAGATCCAAACTTAAACAACTTTGTTTAAGTTACTCCTTATAACATCAGCTATCTGCTAGTGAAATTCCCGTCTAAATCGGTCCAGCCGTTACGGAGATTAGCCTGAACAAACGAACAGGAATCGTTTGCGCTTAACCCTACCTACACACTTATCTAAACAATTACACATTTTCATTACATAAAACAAATTCTCCAGTGTAAGATGAAATATATTCCATACCAAGAAAAAATATACAGCTTCTCAAAATGTCATATTATTATGGCAGCAGCAGATGTAAGGGAATCGTCATTTTACCTGAATTATTTCAGGAAAGGCCACGGCTATTGATATTCAGGGAAGGTCCTCAGGTGTTTTGTGCAGTCACCCAAGCGTCAACCTTTTGTATTGTCGACTAAACTACATAAAAAAGAGATATAAGATAGGGTTTCCTGACTTGATAAGGTTTTTAACGCAATGCGACTTTTCTGACAGTAAAAAATAGTTTCTGCATCAGAAAATGGTAAAGTAAATGTTACTATTTACGAACTCAAAACTTCTGGTCTCAAATTCATAATATTATTTAATCATCAGGTGTAACCTGTTTAACCCTCATCGCCGTGACAAATAATAATTTGTAGCTTTGTATCATTTTAAATACAATGTTGTGGAGTAAATGACATGGTTACATGTATAGCTCTACCTAACCTTTATTTTAGCTTCAAAAACTATCAATGTGATGTGGAATTGAAGCGAAAATACTTACTTGAGTGTAGTTTCTACGATCGCCCTTCCAAGTTACAGAAGATTAGCGGATATTTATGATGAATTAGAGAAGAATGCTTCTTTTATTTAATGGTACCTATATAAAAATAAAATTTTACTATTTTTAATTGTTAAAAATACAATCAGAACCAGTGAAATTGTTTTTCAGTAATTATAATAGCGCAAGAATCATTTTACAAAGATTTCAAATATTTTGTAATAGTACTTACCTAACTTCTATGAGTGGAGCAACAGCAATTTAAAAAAAGAAATATTTATTAAGCCAGCATAGGTGAGGAGGCACCGTACCTATACTGTTAGAAATACCAATCGAAATAATATTTTACCGAAAACTGACCTATTTTTTGCTAATACACATCTACTTAATGTGCTTGATGAAAATTAATCCGATGTAACAGAAAACCATGCTCTCACACTCAATTAATATTAAGTTCATTACCCAACGACCCACGATGTCACACTCAACAACTGACCTCGTTTCCTACTAGCCAATAAGATAATCCAAGCCCATGTTAACCTATAACTTAGACCAATAACATTACAGTAGCTTAACTCCAGCGGCAATATCTGCGGATGTGCCCGATAGTGGCCCCATAGGATCCCTTGACGTCATCCTCGCAGATATTAGCAGTGAGTTCGGGCTTGCTGCTCTCTTGTATTAACGAGTGTGGGGATTTTGAGGGTCTGAGGTCCTATGATATATCGACAATTAATCTACCATTAAATACAATCCCTTGTGGAAACGTCTTCGTCTATGGGACACTTTTTGTTTCAACTATCTAGCGTAAAATGTATGCCTTACGTGTAAAATATGGAATGTCTTAGCGCCATATGTATACCTAAACCATTGCTTTAAGCTATTTTAATTATGATTTTGTAGGTGCAGAACCTTCCAGAGTAATTTTCTATTGATAGCTCATCCCTAAATCTAGTTATATACGTCGCAACATCAACATAGTTAATAATAAATACAAAAAAAATACCTATTTAGATATTTCTCACCACAAATGTTTTACAGTTCGAAAAATATCAATATTCAGTTTCTTCGTTTCTTCCATACGGCCTCCATTTTAATTAAGGAAAAGATATATAGGGTTTTACCACACAACTTTTCTGAAACTTTTACGGCTAGAAGAAAAGTTTCAATTAAATTCGGAACACTTTCAGCACTTTTACAAGCCCTCTCTATACTAAATATAAATATATATCGTATAATAAATATACGATATTTATCATGGCATGTTACGTTATGATATTATGCCACCGATAGCCACTAACAGCCTTATAAATTAAAAAAATGGAACGTAATTTTACGGGAAATAACTACAAGGTGAAACAGGTCCTAAGCCTACTAATTACGATTACCTGGAATAGGTATTCAGGTGAACCGTGATTGAAACGCAACATAGATAATATCGCTGCGGAACGTTGATTGAGGATCATGTGAGCTATTCGCGGAGATTCCAATAAGTTTAACTAAACACGGTGCTCGATAGAATATTATTAAAATTAGGCTATAACCACATAATTAAGGTCTTTCGGATTATAATTTTTGTAAATTTTGTTGTTGTTTAAAATAAGATTATACAATTTTGTTATTAGAAGCATTTCGGTACATCTAGCATATTGTGATACTAAAATAAATTAATATAATTAATTATAATTATCAGCAAAATAGATTTATAAGGATATTAAGTACATAATTACGTCGCGATTGAAATCACGCGGGGCTTTGTTATATGAAAGTTTGTTTTAACTACAAATACTGAAAGAAACTGCTATTCAACATACTGGTAACATTTCTACCTTCCACACTTCGACTGTGATAATTTATAGTTTTGCATAATTTTAAATACAATTTTGTGTGATAAATTATATGGTTACATGTCTAGCGCTACCTAACCTTTATTTAATTAACTTCAAAACCTATCAACGTAATATGAAAAGTCTACACAACTAAATGATAAACGAGAAAGCTTCGTACCTATTTTTTATTATAGGTACTCAAAACGTACTGGGTGTAATTTTTTTCTTGCGACTCGAGAACGGTTCGATCAATTCGAATAATTTCCAAATATAAGTTGAAATCCGAGGAAGGTTTTTATGAAGTCAAAATTTTGGTAATGTGGGTTCAACTTGGCGCGAAAGAAGCAAGGGGCAAAAGCTAGTATATATAAACTAAATTAAAAATTTAGAAAACCCCCGACACGAAATGTAATTTGCCATTTTGTGATGGCGGCCATCTTGGATTTGAAATTTATGACAGTGTATAGAGTATTCTCCTAGTTAGGCCCTTTCATTTGATACCCATATTGAGGGAGCTGTGAAAAAATATGTAATTCGCTATTCTGTGGCGGCGGCCATCCTGGACCAATTTTCATAAAACATAGCTAAAAACACTCCCGACTAATTCACCTTTCATATATAAAAAAAAACAAAAATTAAAATGGCTTCATCCGTTCGGGAGCTACGATGCCACAGACAGACACACACACACACACACGCACACTCAGACAAACACACACAGACACGTCAACGTTTTTGCGTCGGGGGTTAATAAATAAATGTCCAACCGTGCGAAGCCGGGACGGGCCGCTAGAAACATAAATTAAAATAATATTCACGTTTTAATTTAAGTAATCCTACCTTTTTCATTATGATTCATGGTACTTAATTATACTCGTATATTGCTTGTTAATACACTTGGTTATTCCAATAGCAATCACATTACAATTTTATCAGAAGAACATTTTTGAATAAATAATGTATATTTTTGAATGAATATCAATTTAATTATCATTCCATTTGAATTGGCTCGAGCTACATAATAATTAGTTTGTATCGTGATAAAAATATTAACCAGTCAACAGGTTCAAAGGAGGTTGACAATCCAGGGTTAGTTGGGGGGCTCTAACTAATGGCCACTTTCTAGGTATAAGCCTATGTATAGTCTAGTTCTGCCTCATGGTCGAAAGCGTGACCGCTACGCCAGAGCATTCAATTGCCGGGTCGAGCAAAGTGTTATTTGGTTTTTCTATAAAATTATCAGTAGCAACACAGAGTTTAGATTCGTGCCCGAATTGGCAATAGGTGGATGTAGGTACTGTAGTTAGGGATGGGCAATGTGCCCGGCCATATTGCCTGTCCTAAATGCCGGGGAAAACGGTCAAAGAACCATGCTTTTTGCCCTTTTTCTGCCTGTTTTTGCCCGGAATTTAGGTCAGGCACATTGTCCGTTTCTAACTGTGTATACTTCTGCCTAATCCATCGCGGAATCTGGGCTTGATGTTATACATACTTGTTTTCTTATGCAGGAATTTCGAGTTTAATGGAGTAGACGGAGTGTAGCGTGTTGTAACAAAACAGGCGCAACGCAAACTTCTCGGAACCCGAGTTTGATTAAAAACACTCGAGCGAAACGCCTTAAGGCTTCCCTAGACGTTTTTCTTCTAAGATTTGTTTTGTGAATTAATTTAAAGCTTTCCTCACAAAATCTTGAAGGTTGTTATGTACTCCATGAATACTTAGCAACTTAGTGCTTGAATTTGCACCTAGATTTTTAAGAGATTATTTTTGTGACAGAATCCGACATTATAAAGTGGAAAGTTTCTTTATCTCTTACACGAATTACGAAGTTGTCTACAAGTTTGTGAAAATTGATTACGCTAAAGAGCTTCTTAAATTATTTCAGTACCTAGTCTTTTTTGAGAGTAATTAGCTTATCTGTATAAGCCCTTTAAGGTTTTTATAGGACGGTATGCCTCTATCTTAATATCTTTGTCCAATATCTTGGTCCAATATTTAACAAGTTTTACCAACAACAATTGTCATGAGAACCATGCAGGACCTTTTGCTCAATGTGCCTTCTGAGGTACGTAGTAATTTCAAATTGATAATATGGGCATTGAACTATCTACCAACAACTATCCATTGTTATTGTTGGGATAAAAAGACGCTTTTGATGAATCATAAGAAATATGATTTACATGGGTTAATATGATTTTTTTGCAGAGGAATGGCCTAATCAGTACACCATAGAAACCAGTTCAGTAGAGGAATACTGTTTGTCAAAAAGGAAGGCAAAGAATTATATTTAGAAGAATAAGACAAGTAAAGATACTCGGCGCAAACTTTTTAGTCCTTATCTATACCTAATATTGCTAAAACTTGGGCGTAATTTGCCAAAGTTATTGACAAGTTTAGAGAGATAAAAACCCGTTTCTCTTTCCAAATTACTGAGTAATTATTCACCCATCCAAGTCTCAAAGTTTTTACATACTTGATTAAATATACAAAATAGCTTTCAGACTGAAATAGACTGCGATTAAACTGTAATCTTTGTAAAGTAACTTAACGAAGATAGTTTGGAATTGTTAGCAGATTAAGAGTTTGTTCTTTCTTAAAGATTAAATACCTTTTCAAGATAAGTTAAATAATAAATATGACAGCTCAATTGGAAGCGGGAACATCACATATACCATATACATACCTTGACTCAAAGCAACTACCTGTAGATCATACAAATGTTTATCCCGTGGGGGAATTGAACCGCCATAATGATAGAAGCCGGTTGCTCAGCTAATAAGTTAAATGTTCCGGCCCAAAACTCACCAACTCACCGAAAATGAGACGTTCCTGTTTTAATTATTGATGGCCATTGATGTCGTAAACTAGGCCAACAATACATTAAAATAAATATCTGTAATGAGACCTTCTCACGTAAAACAGGGTACGGTCTACTGACTTTGACTAGGTGTAGCACGTAATGTGTCTAATACTATCTCAAGTGTGTACGTTAGCACGTGTGATTTATCCGTTTTTACTTGTGTATTGATACAGTGCCAGATACATAGCTCCCCGCTTAATACGGAAATAAGCCGGTCGTTGCAAAGCTCGATATTCGAAACACCGACTGTAATTTCCAATAAAAAGCTCAACATTTTTTAATTTCGATTGCGGACGCATACGTGCAAACCGCATGCAGTAAGGTAGTCACTGTACACAGATAGCGAACAGGATTGGGTTAATTATTAGGTTCTCTTTATTCCAGATTTTCATATTTTTGGAGTAAAACCACTGAATTTGGTTGAAATGATTTTTAAGAAACGGAACTATGTACTTTTGTTTTTCGTCGATAAACATCGGACTGAACTTCCGTACGCCATGATAGAGATTTCGTTTAAACGATAAAAATACCAAGTATTGCTATTAAAAGTAAACAGATTCTCAAACAGAAAGAATCAAAAGCTTTCAGATCAGAATCAGAATTCAACAGAACTAAAATACTAGGAAGCAGTGAATGACTACCTACAATGTTTCCGTCAAGTTGTGTAGATGTTCAAAATCGAATAAATTCCAGGACCTAACATAAGTTCGAAAAAATGCTAATATTGTGTAATATTTTTAATCTGCGAAGTAGACCTCAATATATTTTTTCATTTGTAACCCTAACATGAATACCTATCTAAAACGTGAATGGATTTGATTATTGTGTCTTTCGATAGTCAAAATAACAGTTTCTTTATCTTTAAAGACTGCAGGGTCAAAATCCCCTCAAGGTTCTCCGAGGGAATAATATAGGTAGATGGAATGAGGCAACCTAAGCTTAATAAATTTTTTCGTTATTTTAATTAGGATTTTGCAAATGGTTACGAACTGCATACTGGCGGAGCCTCAGCCATTGAGAGGAGGAACCGGCTCTCACAAGTGGAAACCCCCACGGGGGTGTTCTACAGACTAAGATGGCCGCCAGCAAATCAGACCCTAAGACTTAAGAGATCTTATCACCAAACAAGTCAGATTTTTCCATCTCTTACATAAAAATAAAACATTCCTTTTTTAATATTTTCTACTTTTCGATTTCATTCCCGCCCCGTAAGAATTTCTTAAATTCTTTTAAAAGAAACTTGTGTGCACAAATTGTGTACGTTATTTGCGTCAGTTCTATTTTAAGTGAATGCTTTTATAATAGTAGGTACGTTTTATTTGTATTGTAGACTATAGTGTGCAGAACTTCATGTGTACAATAGGCAACGACGCGTTACATTGTCAGGGCAGCAAATGCAAATACAAAATTACACTGCACTTGTCCAGCTTTACACAGAATATCTGGACATCTGAATGTAGGGTCGTCTTGTCTGCCTTGTCGTAAATGGCTAAAAGCCAAATTCAAAACAAAATTTTTAAAATTGCGTTTACTTTTGTGAGCAAGATTTCGACTGGCGAGCGGGGCGAGCGGTGGCTTAGTAGTGTACCGAACCAGAAGACGCAGGTTCGAATCCTGCCGGCCAGCCGATTTTTTTCTTCATTAAAAATAACTTGTAATCTTAGCATGGAAAATGCTTAAAAAATACAAAAAGATAATATCATGAATTTCAATCTCATGTTCGAATTCATTATACCTATTGTAAAACGTGAAAAGAAAGTGACTAAACTCAGAATGCCACACATAAAAATAAAATTGAAGTACGAGAAAGTTTATGTATAATCCCGTCTCGCTGACATCTAAAGCATTAGGGAAAGATATACTGGTGTATCTAAATCTGGCACATCACTGCATACACAACCTTACTGCACAAGCAGTGCGCACAAACTAATTATATTTTTATGAAGATTATAAAAAAGTGTTGTACTTAAATACAATAAAAAAAATATTAGCAGAACTCGTTGCGCGTGCAAAAGTCGCTATATAGTGTTTTGAAGTTATTTTCTGTTTTTTATTATTTGAACACTGGGTATTTTTTGAGAACTTTTTTTGCATGTCCTGCAAAAGTGTATAAAAAATACATCAGCGAATTTTGCACGGACAATAACGAAAGTACTTTGTAATTCAAAGGACCGCAGTTCGCAGTCCTGGACCAGACACGTCCTGAAGATGACGTTGCATAATGAGCGTGTCCGTCTTTCAAAGAGATGGTCACGTTTCGGTACGGCCTATCCGACAATCCTCTTGAATGTACGGACACACGTTATCAAGGGTGGGGGCGGAATCGCCGACAAATTGCCCCGCACCGGTTCGGAATTATTCCGGACATACTGGGAAACATATTGCTCAGGTATTTCTCACCGGGACGCGCAGTGAGCGATGCTCCACCGTGTTTCGGTTCCTCGCTTAATTATTTTGTTGCATAAACCTTTGAGAGTTAAGTTCCATGTTTGAGCTCAATATACTGCAAGTTTGCGTTCGAGATTTGAATCGTGTAAGTATGTGTAAGTCGACTTAAGTTTGCAGTCAGCAAATTGAGGTTATAGCTTCATGCTTGGCTTTTGCTAGAACAATTCAAAACATAAAGCCCTTTGAGACATAAATATAACTTCTCTTGTGCGTTGAAAATCTATACTACTACTATAAATGTAACTCTGTCTGTGTTTAAATTATAAGCTGCATTAGCTTTAGCATCTCTGTCTACGAGTAATTTGAGCCCGCCGTGTTACAAGACAATCATAATGTCAAGAAGCACTAGAATACTTTTGTACTCTAGTTCTGTAGTAAAAAGAAAAATACTAATCTCTGACTGAACATAAAAGACATTGGCACATGGTTCACTTATATAATTCTTCACATAACCTTTGGCCTACTGCCAGTACTTTCTAAGGCAATACGTGGGTTATCATGACCGATCGCTGTATGACTTCTGAATAGTAATGACACATTATCTTGGTAATGTACCATTCCCTTATTTTCTGACAGTGTAATATTTCATACTTAGTCCATATATGCTGTAGATCTATATAGCTTAGAAGTAACCTAACCATTGTTTTACATACTAAAGATAGGGCCGTCCGAACATTTAACAGCCGCATTCGCCATTCACAGAAACGCCATCTTTCAACGAAATTTTTCCTGAATTTTCTTTGCTATAAACCTCACGGAGCCCGAGACCTTTCCAACGAATGCAAAACCGTGGTAATCGGTTCGTGCGTTCTGGAGTTATAGCGTCAGGAAGGAAAACCCGACTTATTTTTATATATTAGATGTACCTAACTAATGTGTTTTTGATGCTTTTCGCGCTATGTTTTTAAGGCACAGATAGGTATGACGTAGAGCGAGAGAGAGAGATAATTAGAATTATAATTATGACATCCTATCACGCTTGTATTCACCGAAAGGTTACGCAGAGGTGTTTTACACCCACATTTTGACCGGTATATTTTTATGTAGCAGATCAGATATTGGATTTTTGCTTCGCCCACTATTACATGCGACGTCAGACGTCTAATTAAAAGATTATTCGTTGGCTTCCTCGAAAGGTTAGGCAGAGGTGTACAGTCACGAGCAAAAACATGTATACACTAACAAAAGTGCTAAAGCGATTTTTTCATGAATGAACGGTTGCAACTTTGAGATAACACCAAATGTCACCATAGTATTGGTTCGTAAATAATGACGTGTTCGTAATATCACAAAAGTTCTATCAGTACTTTAGGAGAAAATTGATAGGGGGCGAGTCTAATGCCATTAACAGGGTACATAATGTATACCTAGGTATACAATCCATATCAACAGTGCCGGTGGCATAATACCAGGTCCTTGTGGAAATCTATGGGAAGGCCTTTGTTCAGTGGCCTTTAAAAATCAATTAACCTAGCTTGTCTTCATGTGTATACCCTGCCGCACTTCAAAGCCACATCTTCAAGTAATCGCACCTGAACTACAAAGCCTGCGCTGCATATCGAAGCAGCTGAGCACAGAATGTCCCAGGAGTGACTTGCACTTAGTGGAACAATACGTGTCGCATCGTCAATATGTTATAATATATCAAGAGTACACGGGGGAATGTTGCAGTAGTCTAAGGGCTTGTTCCACCACATCTGGATAGACGCTAACTGCCGATTAAATTAAAAAATTGAACAAAATTTGTATAAAATTATCTGCCAGCAAATTTTACGGGAACTTATCAAGGGGCCTAGACAAGTTGCAATTTGACATTCGAATCGACAAACGAATAGAAACAAAATGTATAGAAATGATATTAGTGACAGCCCGATTTGAGGAAAGCTTGTGTCATTTCCATACATTTTGTTTGTCGATTCGAATGTCAAAATGCAACTTGTCTAGCCCCCCTGTAACCTGTAAAACAGGCCCTTAAGATAGTAGTTAGGTATAAAATATAAAATCATGAAATAAATTTAGTTAAAAAAATAATATTTCATGAATTTATTGCTGTGATGTAGCTGACTAGTAGTATAATTTAAAAAAAACGAATTAAAAAATTAAATTACTATTAATATGTGTACCTAAGCTTTTTGCAACATGTATTAGCTTATCAAACATCGTTTGCACCCTTATAGGTTGACTACAGGATTATAATATTGGAGAAAATGTACGGTAAAGTTTAATTTCACGACTAATCCTTACACGAGCTTCCTCTACAATTTAGCAGTTTTAGAGGCTAAGGACTTTTGATTACAATCTGCATACATTCGGACTCAAAATAGAGCTTAAACTGCGCTTTATAAATTCACGAACGGCAAACGCAAATAAAGTTACGTAATAACGTTAAAATAATATCCAAAATGTTATTAAAATCCGACAGAAATTGTTCTGTCCAAATTTAAATAAAACAAAACAATCGAAATTCCAGAATTGATGAATTTTCAGTTATCCGGGCAATTATTCAAATTTATAACATTTCACGCTTGTATTCCCTGAAGGGGTTAGGTAGAGGCTTGCGAATTGAATGTACACCCTCATTTCGCCGACAAGTTAGTCCCCGTAACCCCGAGCGGCGACTGAGTTTCATAGAAAAACCCAACACTACTTTACACGATCCGGGAATCGAACCCAGGACTTCGTGCAGTCGCGCCTACGATCACTAAGGTAACGAGGCAGTCAGTTTTAAAATTTTTCCTGTTCATAAAAATCTTATCAGTCCCGTTGTTCTATACGCTTACTAAGGAACAGCGTATAACGCTCTTAAAGATAATAAGACTGTACAACTTAAAATAAAACTGAAATGAAATTTCAACGTTAGGTACACTTAACTAGTTCACGGACTGATTCGCTTGGCATGGAATTAATATGCAGAGTTGAGTGCCAACCTTTACTTACAGAGATAGTGTGCACTCTGCACAGACAATTACATTCTAACTATAGGGATTGCAACTACCTGAGATTACTGTAAAATTCCTTTATGTTATTTTTTGTGCCCAAAGTGTGGCCGTGGTCGCATGCCGTGGTATGCCGTGGAGATGCGAAAATAAGTAAGTATAATTATGGGTACCTAGCACGGCTATAAATTGGACACAACAGTTCCTTTTGTTGATAATAGCTGAGCTAAATTGTCTCTCGGAAAGGTGACATAGAAATTATGTTCTTGTTTCAGTTGATTTCTTCCGTAGTCGGGTTGTATCTCTTAAGCCTTGTCAGGCTAACGTGGAGAGAAATCAAATCAAAGCTTTTGTATAAAAAATGTGCCCAATGTCTGCTTTTCTCTGGATTAGACAAAGCTGGGTGCGTGAACTTGCCTGCTATAGGTAATCTTTTTCATGATAATTTCATTAGATTTTTCTCATCCTTGACGTTTGGTGGCTTTACGTAAAGCTGCTGCTGCCTAACCTTCGTCAAAAAGACTAGATTTATACATGTATCCTGGTCGGTACCTATCAGTGCGTATATGAATAATGCCGGCATAACCTTTTGAATAATGGTCATGAATTAAATGTTCTCTTTTGTACGATATTATAATTCTTCTACAAATATTCTCTTTCATAAAATATTCTCATCATCATCCACCTAGGGACCAAGGGGCTACCGTAGTCAGATATTTGCACTCGAATTTCTAGTAAATACCGATATCTTTACACTAGGCTGGTTGTCAGGATTTTTCAGATTCTGACTACTAATAAAGATTGTCATAGGTGTTCGTATTACAACCAGTCAGTTTACGTCTACTCTCTGAAACACTGAAGGGTATCGATGTGCTTAGATTGGTCACCCATCCACATACTGACCGCGGCGAGCTGTTTAACCAGTCGGATCAGTCGATCGGATTAGTTATTACTTAGCTACAAACTCCTTCTTTCATATACTCGTAGATTTGTTAATAAACATTTTATCATGCAAGGTTTGGATGCAGAAGGCTCTTAACCGAGAAGACTGGAAGGAGGAAAGGGAGGCCTTTGCCCTGCAGTAGGAAGATCGCGGCTGAAATAATAATAATATCACTTCGTTATATCGATATTGCTTGTTTTGATCGAAATGAAAATCAAGGGCTCGAATTTAATTGTGTTCGTATTTCAAAACAAACAGTATCGCTTGCGTTTTCCTTCCAGTTTTCCTCTTTCCCTTCCACCAAAACCGTTTGCAAAGTGTGAAGCCTTAAATTACATAAACGAAATTAGATCAGCACTCGCGTAACCTTTAATCGAATTGCTACTGCGATTTTATATGTGCCGAGTTCATTTTTGTCACAAATCGAATACCCATTCATCGTAATAGGAATTTGATTTGTCGAATTCATTCGGGAGTCATATATTTTACGCAACTGTGACGAAGCCAAAATTTACAAGAAATGATTAGGTGTATGAAGGTGTAATTTTGTTTATTTTGAACTATTATTGGCTATTGGTTCGATATTTCGTATTTCCTGCAAAGCTAATTCTGGAAAAAAATATAGAATCACGTAGCGTAACTTTATAATAAACTAGCGATTGACCGCGGCTTCACTCGCATCCTAAAAGACTTTTTCATATCCTGTGTGTTATTTTGATAATTATATAAGCTATAATATTGTAGTTTCATCAAAATCAGTTCAGTAGTTTTTACGTGAAAAAGTACCAGACATCTATTCTCACAAATTTCTCTAGGAAAGATTTTATTGTTAACTGTTTAAGTCATTTTACTTACCAAATTTTATTTTCTTGTCAGGAATGATGACAAATTGGTTTACTCTTGTCTACTTCGTTTGATAGTTTATCCTGGGATGGAGATTTAGGGCTTGTTTCACAACTTCTCAATAGCCGCTAACCGCCAAAAAAAATAAAAAATGAACTAACAAGACTCTTTGGCAAAATTTCAGGTGACCATAATATAAAATGATAGTAATCGCTTCCATGTTTCAAAACGCTACTCATAGCCTTTTAAACCCTGGTCTAAAGCAAGCGCATCAACTTCGCAAACTTGTTGTTGCAGCCACAATGTATTCTATGTTTTTGGGTGTAAGGTTGATAGTTGATTGCACATGATGCTGTTTTTATAAAGTCAATACCGCGGGTCCTAACTCCTCTTGAAACAAACTCTAATCTAATATCCTAACACTTAGGTAGCAGATTTAAGAGAATATAGTATGAGAGGTGAATTTCATGCATTACAATGAAGACTTTCTCAACTATTTTTTTTTAAGTTTTAAATATTTGACATAGTAATATAGAGAAATGTATTTATTCCTTAAGCTATTTTCTATCTTGTAGTTTGTTAGAAGCCTCAATATTAAGTAAATAATGCTTTTTACAAAGGTCCCTATGGTCCCGGTCAATATTCATGTTGCTGATTCGGCTTTAACCTAAAATGGTTCCTAATCTAGATAAAATTAGAGATTTTAGCAGCTTAGTTGGAGGGCTAAAGCGTCTGGTGTACCTAGTTACAAACTATTTGTTTTTGGGTGCGGAACTTCCTCATGGATCCCCGCTACCTGGGCAGGCGGCAGGGTTAAAGTTTTGCTTAGATTTTTTTTCTTTTACAAAAAATTTACATACTTTGAAGCGTTAATTTAAAAAAATAAAGCCATGTATTTACTACCAAAAACCAAATTCTGCAGAATAAATAAAAACAACAGTTTATTTAAAAAAACCTAAATCCAAGATATGTGTCGCTGGTGTGTTATTAGTTTCATCTATCCCAAATCCTTGCGACGTAACCTTTGGATTGAAGTTGTCACTTTAAGTAAGACTTATGCTGACTTCACTTTAAGTGAAACGAAAGTCTTGGATTGGATCTAAATACCCCATAAAGTGTCTATGTAATAAAGTTTGTGATAAATAAAACAACCCGCTGAGCTATTTTTTCTGAAGACACTTTTTGTGTGACAAGATAATGTGGGTATCAACGGCCGGATTACGTGGGCTTTTCACCCTATTCTTCGTACATGTGCAAACTGGCTGTTTTCCGGTATCTAATTATATAGTAATCCCACGCCAAAAATCGCTTTGTTAAGTCACTTTAATATATTTTATAAATAAAAATCAAGTGACGCATGTATGGACACTTTTGAGAATGAGTCAAGTGATTTGCTTGTTTTTTTTTTGTTTTTATGTGTCTGCATAATGTATTTATATAAAAATTCATCGGAAATGTACACGAGTCACTAGTTAATCGATCGTTGCAAAATTTGTGCGGCGTGACTCGCAATAATAGATTGAGAAATAGTACCTATGATAACACTACTCTGTGTTGTAAAAGATAGAGGATTTGAAAAGAATAACTTGTGATGATTGAGATGTTATAAGAAGTAATTGAAAGACGGATTAAAAAAGGAACAACGCAAATGTCAGTGGTAGCCGGTAATTATGCCGACCTTTTTAGTGAGGTCCTCCAGATGGGGTCAGGCGCGTAGTACGCACAACCAACGCGTGTGTTCGATAAGATGTTATTATGAAAATGGAAGAAACAAAAAGTATGCAAGAATCATAGCAAGTAACAGTATCTAGTTTCTGCCTGCCCCATGGGAAAAGTTGTGACTGTATAGTCACGACTTTTCTCATCGGGGCAGGTAAGCTTTCTTATCGGGGCAGGCAAGCTTTCTTATCGGGGCAGGCAAGCTTTTTTATTACTACAGACTATTAATTATGTACACTTTAATAATATAATAAATAATAATAAATATCTTGAGACATGTTTACACAGCACCATCTAGTCCCAAACTAAGCAGAGCTTGTACTATGGGTACTAGACAATGGATATAATACTTATATACTTATTAGTAAATACATACTTACATTATAAAAGAAACACCCAGACAAACACAAACACCTGAGTTCATCACATAAATGTTTGTATTTTGTGGGAATCGAACCCACGACCTCATGATCAGCTGTCCGGTAATCGAACCACTAGACCACAGACGTCGTCAAAACTTTATATTTGTAACTTATTTACTTTACACTAAGCTAAATAAGATGCTTGATGCGTATACAAAATCCAATTCGATTATTTACTCGAGTTGTTTTTTGAGACCATTTTTTAAATAAAACCGAGATGGTTCTCGATTAATCATTCGCCATCTTAACCGTGCAAAGCCGAGATCTTTTACTTGGAGATGATTGGCTCAGCCTGTCTTCGTTTGAAATGTTTATTCAGCATTCAATTCGAGAATTATCGAGTGTTTAATCTTTATGACGACGTCTGTGGTCTAGTGGTTCGAGTGCCGGACTGCTGATCACGAGATCGTGGGTTCGATTCCCACAGGACACAAACATTTATTGTGATGAACTTAAGTGTTTGTGTTTGTCTGGGTGTTTTCTATGTATCATAAGTATGTATTTACAAAAAAAAAAGTATATTAGTATTATATCCATTGTCTAGTACCCATAGTACAAGCTCTGCTTAGTTTGGGACTAGATGGTGCTGTGTAAACATGTCTCAGGATATTTATTTATTTATGGTTTTATAACGATTTTATTATTCTTAACATAAACATCGATTTTAGCACATAACTACTCAATGGATTTTAAAGTGGTCACAAACCCCGGTCAAGCAAAGAAATTTCTTATAATTTTTTTAGTAAGTACCTAACAGCCTAGGCTGTTAGCCTTAATATGTTTATCCTATTGATGGCAATGAATTGCTAATATTACCTGGGATGAAAATACACTGGTGAATTGTACGTGTACCTACATGAGAACACATATGACGTCGGGGTATACATATGTGATGCTATCAATGTAAATAAGTTTTTTAGCAGACAAGTTTCGCACTACGGAACAAGCGTAGTGCGAAACATGTCTGCTACCCAATGTCGCGGGGGACTTCACAAACGTACAAAATTAACGGACTCAAAGTACACTCGTACTCGAAACAAGTACCCGTGAAACACACAAATATTTGCCTGGGAAGAGAATTGCACCCATGACACGCGAAGCAACGGTAGTAAAAAACATTTAGGTAATTTAAAATTACTTAAGAAAGGGATTTGGAAAATTCCAACGCATTTAGGAAAATAGAAGAACGCTAGTAGTACCGCGGGGAACAGCGAAAAGCCAGTAAAATATGTCACTACAATATTTCAACCTCTATCCCTGTCAAAGATCCGTGACCTACCCCTATACCGATGACATCAGCACCTTATCGCTCCCCTTTAAACTCGAGATCGCAGGATTCTGTGCCAGCATAAAACTGTTTAGTTTGTGCTGACATTTTAACGTGAAATAGAAACGAAGACAGGTCGAAGTAAAATGTATGTATTTCTAGATTTTGTTGCAGTAAATTCTTATATAGCGACAACAATAAATCTTTTTGCTTCTACTGATCTTGGAAACAATTTTTTTTTACAAAACTCTCGACGCAACAATGACGGGATTTTTATAAGTTTGACGTCTCTGCGTGTGTGTGTTTGTCTGTGGAATCGTAGCTCCCGAACAGATGAAACAATGTTAATTTTGTTTTTTTATGTTTGATGAAAATCGGTCCAAGATGGCAGTCGCCATAAAAATAACGGCGAATTAAATATTCTTTTTCATATTGTGTCGGTGGTTTTTAAATTTTTATGTTCTTTAATATGTAGGTATGTAGGTAAGTAGTGAATACGGATGACTGCGTTTTTCACCTCTTTTTTCTTTCACCTCTTTATCGTAATGTATTATCATTCTATCGTGACATTCATCACGATAGTTTCTTTGTTATGATTATATCAGTGTTACTTTAATCATAGTCGTAGGCTTCTTAAGAAAAAAAGATTTCTAATACACGCAGATCATGCAAACATTGGACCAAACGTTACGCCTCGTTGATCCCAACACAATTGGCTGCGATGATTGATGGCACGGAGAGCAGATAAAGTATAATTTCTTCCGTCATATTATCCGAAATATTCTTCCGTATAGGAAATGCACAAGGTCGATTTAATAGCTGAAGGGAAAATCTTTACGCATGATTAATATGTTCACAGATTGCGCACAACCTGATGTTTTCGCAAATCCACAGAGATATCAGGGTTATCTTAAAATATGATTAATTAATTTACTTTTATTTAGGTTTGCTATATTTAGCTAACCCGTCAGTTACATGTGTTCCTGTTGTTCCAATCAATCATGCAAAAAATTTTTCACTTAAAGTTTTTTCCGAAATTCACAAATTTCCCTAGAAACTTTATTGAGGTTATTTACATTTTATTTTATTTTCCAAATCAGCCTAGTTGTTCTCAAGTGATGAGCTTACTGAAAACGAACTTATTTTTTAAGCTATTTAAATAGATTAATAAATTATTAACTGTCTGATATAATACACAAACAGCCAAAACATACTAGGACGGAATTCTCCAGAAATATTCCGACGATATTTTAACCTTATTAATACGTTTACTTTCAAAGTTTAACACTTCCTTTACAAATCCGATGGTACCCGAACATTTGACTAAATTTGCGTCTTTCCTGAACATTGAAAGGGTTTGTATGAATAGAATCAACGTCTACACAGCGTATAATTACAATTTGGGTTACAAGACGCTCATGTTTGTTTTAAGACGTACCCGTATACCCAAATCAAGCGCGGTGTCTATTAAAATTTCAACCAAAACTGGTCCCGTGTACTATGTCAACGTTATCCTTTAGGTATAGGTTGTGTTAAAAGAGATGGCACTTTATAGAATTTGTAGGGTGGCATTTCTTTCTGACTTTCACAAACTTTCTTTAACAGATTGTAGTAAGAAACCTACTTGCTAAATTATGATGCTGATACTGGCAAATATGACAGTCATTATTATGTTAAAAGAATTATTAAAACTAAATGATTTAGTTTGGGTTAATATCGTTGTGTTGAAGTTTGATAGAATATAAATCTGCACGGTTCTCTAGTTATATTTGTATAAGTAATAATAATAATAATCTCGTTAAGTGGCTGGATTGGCTTGATACAAAAATCGGTACTCCTAGATACGGCACGTATTGTTAGGAGGTTCCTTTCCCTGGAGCCCTGACCGCCGGTAGCTTGGACTCTGTTCCCGATACCGGTGGGCTACTATTTTTTATATTTTAAAAATGTATTTATATTTTCTGTTTTTTATAAAAATATTTAAAAATACAAATAATGTGTATAAAGATAAATAAAGGAAATAATAATAATAATTTATTTATTCCACAATCACCAGTTTACAATAGTAGAATTCTTTCAATGTAGGTAATACACGAAACGCGACGGAAGGTACACCATGAAATAATTAGTTAGGAATGTTTGTAGTGCCACTTAACAATGGCGATAACAATAAAAATAAAGTAGGTAGTCTTTGTCTTTGAACTAGTCTTAGAACTAACTACATAAAAGTAATTTGACACACAGCTTAAATATTATACCTACTCGATTCAATTTTCATAGGTACTACCTGGGTCTATTGAATCCTCTTAGGTTCTATTTGCAGGGACGTCAGAGGTTTTATAGATATTTGTGAAAGGAGAACGAGGACGTCGTCTTTTCAATCTTCGCAAACAAAATCATATAGACGCAATGAATCAATCGATGCCGAGACTTCCTGAATGTTATTCATTTGAATTTAGAGAATATTTTCATTCTTTCTACAAAGTTATTGAGTATTGGGCAACACTGACAATTTTCAACCGACTTCAAAAAAGGAGGAGGTTCTCAATTCGGCTGTATTTTCTTTATATTTGTTACCTCAGAACTTTCTACTGGGTGAACCGATTTTGATGATTTTTTTATTCGAAAGCTTACAGATTGGTCCCATATAAATTTTATCGAAATCCTGTGAGCGGTGGTAAAAATATCGACGGAAATTTAAAATATTGTATACATAGATGATATTATGGTTTTCTCCGAAACCTCGCTGTCTGTGCCGGGCAGTGCGTTTAGTTGGCATCCCCATATAATATAATGGGTACAAAATAAAATACATCAATATTCCACTAAAACTTTTTAAAGAAATAATTTTTAAATAAACAACAAACCGCCTCCAAAAACACCTAGGAACTAAAAAGAAAAAAATAACAGGTAGGTATATATTTATATTATGATTTTTAACTAATTTGGAGGCGGTGTCAAACTGATGCCAAACGTTAACGGTAATTTTGTTTGAGTACAAAAATACCATATCATCACGCCTGTTATCCCCGAAGGATTAGGTTGAGGTGCACTTAAGGACATCCACAGGTCACCAGTATGTTTAGGTCTTATGTAATAGAGGGTGAGCATATTGCCATCAACTGGGCACAATCTCCGAGCTGCTACTAAGAATTTCATAGAAAACCCAATAATTACCTGAATGAGAACTCACTGCACCATACAGCTTACCTTTAGGTATTTTAAAGCCTTCATATCTGTTTCAGATAAAAACCAACCAATTTGCCATACAAATGAAACTTCGTATTGGGTGTGTATCAGTAATAAATCCAATTTAAAAATCCAATAAAAGTCTATTAAGTTATAAAAGTCAGTTAACGAAAATTTACATATTAAAGTCGGGCGCCAGTTCGGTAATAATTGGTTATTTCACCTACGATATACCCAGAGAGCAATCCAACTGTGATCAATTATGTATGAATCGAATGCATATTATCGAGAAATGCAATGGAGAATCTTGGCAAATATGGTGCATGGCTAAGATAGAGACTCGTGGCAAGACTTTTCTTTTGAAATATTACAGAGTTACGCCTGTATTCCCCGCAGTTAGGCAGGGGAGTCCTTGTGCACAATGTTTAGGTCCCATGTAATAGGGGCTGAGCCCATTGCCATTGGGCATAAATCCAAACTCCAAGCTGCTGCTAAAAATCTGCTCGACCCGGGAATCTAACTTCAACGGTACTTGTTGCGTTTAGAACCACAAGTCTAATGAGTCACAGACATACGTAAGCAAATTGAGGTGAGCATTTATGATACATACCTAGGTACCTTTTTCTAATTCCTACTTAGTAAGAATGTTGTTAGTAAATTTTTCTCTCTCTTTACTGTTACTTCGAAGCACAGATTAACTGTACCTAGACTACACCTTGTTCATAAATACAAGTGGTAGTGTAATTTTTTGCTTGCGTCATCACGCAGGAGGTGAAAATGTAAAAAATGAATCATAATGCCATTGCATTATAATTTATTTTCGCAACTAGATCAAGCTACCAAATTAAGGCAATTAAATACAGTAAACACAAATTTGAATTAAATTAAATTGGCTGTGAAATGAAAGTGTTGAGTAAACACCACTATTTTAAAAGCTCTTTTGCTGTTCGACTTTCTTTCAAGATTGATTTGCTGCTTGAACTTGTTTGGATTTAAAATGGGTTTCCTGCAATGCGGAATTGAGTTCAACCACTAGCTTTTTTTCAGAAATCTTGAAATAATCTTGGTTATTCCGGACTAGCAGTTGCCCGAAGTTTTACACGCATCTCAAAGAACTTTTTGAGACAAAAGTAAGCCTATGTCCTTTTTGAAAATTAATATTGATACGTGACGACGTCTGTGGTCTAGTGGTTTGAGTACCGGACTGCTGATCACGAGGTCGTGGGTTCGATTCCCACAAGACACAAACATTTATGTGATTAACTTAGGTGTTTGTGTTTGTCTGGGTGTTTCTTATATATTATAAGTATGTATTTACAAAAAAAAGTATATAAGTATTATATCCATTGTCTAGTACCTATAGTACAAGCTCTGCTTAGTTTGGTGCTGTGTAAAAATGTCCCAAGATATTTATTATTATTATTATTATTTTATTGAAATCGGTTCCACAACATACAGACAACGTTGCTTTCACATTTATAATATAAGCATAGTTAAACGGCCTATCACAAAAAAAAATTAAACTATGAACGCTAATAATAACCTTCATGAATTAAAAAGGATGGTTTGGTCAATGCAGTTATTTCCGCGGAAAGACGGATACGAATGTACAACATTATTTTCCTCTCTGCTGAGAAGAAAGTGAACAAGAAGAACAATAAGGCTTAGTGGTAGAATCTAATTGATTTAATGATACGCCTGACTAGTTCCCACGCATACATGCAAGGTAAGTACGATTACGTACAGGTTTACGTTAAGATGTTGAAGTACGGCCTCCCTGTATCACGACATTACTACGTCACAATCCAACAACACACGCGTGACGTAAGACTTAAGATTCATTACGTAAAACTGAACAAGAAGCCAAACCAGGCTTGCATTCAGTCTCAAACTTCACTTGTTTTTATTGCTCCAAGTTGGAATAGTTTTAGGAGTATCCGGGGTCCTCTAATCATGAACGTCATCGCACGCTGCGGATCTTGAGCAAGTTTCGAGCATAACTTTGAAGTATAAAGTTTCCGTACGATGCTTTTAATACCGATGTCTTCAAATTCTTCTCAATCTTGATAAAATTGTTTTTCTGATAGAAAGAAATAAGAATGTTTTTTCTTATTTTTATGCAAGTAGATGGTTCATAAAAATAATTTTAAAAATACTATGATAAGAGAGCACTTGAACCTACCAAGAAATAGTCCCTTTTTTGGATATAATGCTGCAACATTTTTATTACGCAACACAGATTTTTATTTGCTTGTCATTATCATTATCACCCCATTTACTGTACTAGTGCTGGGCACGGGTCTCCTTTCAGCATGAGGGGTTAAGTTTACATTCCGACCAAAGAGTAATAAGGAGAAAATACACGACGACAAATACGTAGACTAAGTAGGGCAAAATAATGTACTTGTAATCGAAATACCTATAACCGGGATTTTGGTGACCCAGTGCCATCTTCGTAGTCACAGTTGGCTACTAACCTATATCCAAAGTTCGTGTTAACATCATCTGTAATGTTCTGCATATAAATTGAGATTGGAATGTTGTTAGCAGTTTGACGAGACAATCTCACGGTCCATATTAATATACAACTAGATGTTATACATACTACGAGTACAATATCCTATGTATCGTATATGATGCCTCATTGCCTCATTAGAGTAGTGATTGCATGAGCGGCTGCTGAGCTCGAAGATTTGGATTTGATTCCCAAGTAAAACAAAGTGTTATTGGGTTCCTCTATGAAATTCTCCGTAGCAGCTCGGACTATAGATCCAATTAATGGCAAGAGGCTCGCCCCAAAATATACTGGCGAACAGTGGGTGTGTAATTTAGCACAGCTCTGCCTATCTTAATCACAAAGGTGAATATACCCCTTTAAGCTCTGGCACTCACATAGGTACACAAGATTGAACATAGTATAACACCCCGTCGTTTATGCGTCGGGGGTTAAATACTATATTTTCTAGGGTACGCAATTTAATATCTACCTACCTATTAATCTAATTATTAATAATAAGAAAGTTTTTATTAGGCGGATTGGTCAGAATCACTAAGATGATCACAATTTTTATGGCACGTGCCAAATGAACATCACTAGTGTGTTCAGTGATAATCATTTGAGTCAACGCTGCTAACTATAGTGGTTCGCAAAGCACTTAATTAAGGCGCAGCGCTTAGCGTTGGGAGCACGTGTTTGCGGAACCCCACTCGCTTTGTAAATACACTCCCCTGCTCCTGCTTTGTATGCCTTACGGAAAACCCCAAGCAAAATATTCCAGATCATAAAACAAAGCGTTCCTTTTTTATTTTACATAAATTCTAACCTTTAAAGCTCGTGAAAGTTATAAAAACAACCTCCATAAAGGTTTTGTTTGAATCGTTAAGCGTAGAGGAATTTTCAGTGCTGTTACGGTTATTGAATATTTGATGATGTGTTTAAATAATTGAGTAGTACCTTAAATAAGAATTTAATAAAGTAAGGTAATAAAAGAGATAATTAATTACTAAAACGTGTTTGAAATTCACTTTTCAAGTGAGTGAAAAAGAGTCTGTTTTTATAATAGATACATCCACTAAATATTTATAATGACAAAACATAAAGGGAATATTAAAATTAAAATATAGTAGCTATCACTCTTTTTTTATAAAAATCTGCTCCCCACTATTTTAAAGTTGCACCTGCTATCTGTCACAATCATTAAAATGATAGCGTGAACACGTAGTAGGCAATCTAGTAAAAAAATAAATTCCCATTATATTACCGAAACGTTCTATAAAAAATGTAAGTAGGTAAGTACAATAAGTCAGTAACTCAAGAAGATCTATAACAAAAAAAGAAAAATTAGAGTTCTTCGTTTAAATATTCGTTACAGCAAATTTACTCGGCATACCTCATCCCTGGGAGCTTAACTTTTCTTGCCAAGACAGTTTTCTTGTGGCCAAGTTTAGCTTTTTTCGCCTCATTAAATACCTACGTTTCTTTGCGGGACATCTTTTAAGAACTCCAAGTCTCCAAGCAGGTTACTCGTAAATAAGTTTTTTCTCGGGAAACACTATATATATTTAAGAAATTGCCGTTTTTTTTCAATTATTTTGAATCTTAAGTTTTAGAGTAGGTAGTGGAATTTTGGCGTGCCTTTTTAATCAATTAAAGGACTATATCTTTCGTAGTCAGGTTAGGTTTCTCTAGTAGTTAAAAAAACATATTAACAGAAATATTCCCAAAATGTCCTCTTTATCTCGAAGCCATCTGAGTCGCTGAGTGAACACCATTGCTCCCTCAAAAAGGTTTCGGGCTTTTAAAAAGTAAATGCCCTGACCTAAGCAATAAATATCAACTCGCTTCAAAATTATTATAGATAGATAAGATAAGAAGTTTATTTGCAGTAAATATGGGTACAGACAGTGCTACAATAGGTCAAAATAGTTGCCACATATTATACCATACAATGATGTGCAATATTAAATGACCTATAGTTTGAAGGTAACGTCAGAAACAGACCTATCCGATCGTTAGGATGGTTTACAACCTTACAAATACAGTATATATCAGTATTGCCCAGAAATTGGGTTGCGAAGGTCTAGTGGCTGTCGTTTCGTGTAAAATACTGATATTAAGCCGCATCCTGGCTCTAGCCTGGAAGCCGACCCCAACATTGTTGGAAAAAAAAGGCTAGGAAGAAGATCACCTGACAAATACCCTGGCCACCTTAAAACCAATAATACCCAAAATAAGTATCTGCTCCAAAAAATCAGTGAACCAATTATAAAACAATTACATTAAATTAAAATTTTAATTTTAAATTCATTAAAATACCTAATACATTTTACTGAATAATTTTGATGCAAAGAACTTAAATCAAAGTCCTACATTATTATTTTCAGGATTAATTATATAGTTTCTACAGATTATCTAAAACTTTTTAGACATTACTAATTAAAAACGGACTATATTCGTATTTGTCTTTTTGTTCGAGGGCAAGTACTACATGTTTCTACATAGGTCTCAGACTATTTGACCTTTCATATACCCTTAAGTGACCGGTGAAACATTGATAAAATTGAACCACACGTCCCTAATAAGATATTTGCTCTATTGGATATTTATTTAATTAATTAAGGTCTCTTTCACTTGTACTCAATAAGTTTCGGTGCAGATTTTATTGAGAACCTTTTTAGATTTATTGTATTCATTCGCCCATGTAAGCATCAATACATAATTATATCACTTGAACTTTTTACAGGCGATCGAATTGCCATAGATTTAGCATAAAACAGATTAGTATAATATCGACACTTCGGTTTTTAAAGAGCGTAAAGTACGCTAGGGTGTCATGGCATTTTGCTTCCTTTTTAGATATTGATAATGTAAAAAATACCTTATAGCCATAGTGTCTTTTGCGGTCTTTCGAAAACCAAAGGGTAGATAAATGTTTGCCTCAGTTATGCATTGGTAGTGATGAGTGACCGATATAACATTTATTATACTGGACACTACATCATCATCATCATGGAGAATCCACTCCTGTGTGGGTTCGGTTTCCGCACTTAGTCCTACAGTGGACCATTGTACGTGATACTGGAAACTATAATATTATATTAATTTATTAATTTAATAACGCTGGATTCCATATTATTATTGACTGCCTCGTTTGTCTAGTAGTCCCAAGATCAACTACTACATTAGAGGTCCTGGGTTCGATTCCCGGGTCGAGCAGTGTTGAGTTTTTCTGTGAAATTCCTTATTTTTAAGTCGTTTAAAAATGGAAACATTTCCCGTACGTACTCTAGTCTAGCTATTTTGAAATGAGATTTTATTAAAATTTGAGAAATTGAATTTTATTTCATTGACCATAAATCTCTAACTAGAATCGAATCGTAATTACTTTTAGGCCTTTTTATATGGTACTACATAACAATTACAGGATAGATAGTGACTGTGACCTAACTTAATTAAAATTTATATTCAAGTTTCAAGTAATTTATACCGAAATTACATGAGAGTAATACTATGTCTTCGTTTGTCTGAACTGAAATTATAATTGACTTAGACTAATATACTTGCTTTAATCCAGATCTTGGCTGTATTTGGGATTTAATATATTCTGTAGGTACTTAAAATATTATAGTATTCATATACCGATGTTAAGCTTCGATAGCTTAATTATAATTAATGGTAATGATAATTATGGTAATGCGCCATTAGTCTAGGTCATAAACGCGACTGCTACATTAATCTGACTAGTCCTAGGTTTAATACTCAGGTCTACCAGTGTTATTTGGGGATTTTCTATGCAAATCTAAGTAACGGCAACTATTAGGTATATGGAACCTAAATATACTTCTCTCAAATAAAAATTACCTAACTTGGTTTATGATTACACTGCACTACATAATTATAATGTAAAACAAATTTGTGCATGTAGATAAATAAAAATATACTCAAGTTCAAGTTTTATTTCAAAGGTCAAAATAGTTGCAACGTTTCAAAAAGTGGTTCTTACGGAGAAGGACTGGCAAGGCTCTCCATAGACACTCCGTTTAAAAAAATATGGGTATTTCTTATTTCTTAGTTTACTAAAATTTGCATCCCTAAGAAACTTTCTAGACGGTGGGCGGTCTGTTCCGAAAAGAACTTAAGGTCGAACCCATTCGACTCCTATATTAATTATACCAAGGTGCTAATAAAAATCATTATCATTTAAACACGTAATATTATTATGGCAGCCATTACACCAACCTACGAGATAAGAAGGTACAGCACTAAGCCCCTAATGACCCGAAACTAATGATGTCATTAACACTTCTCATAAGTACCTACTAGGACATCAATTTATTGCGTGTATGTGCCAGCTTTAAATGTGTGAGGAAAATATACATATTCAATAATTTTGCGTATTAAAAGCATACCGAAAGGGTGTTTGCATAAAAATTTTTGCAGAAAATAATTATAGTAAATAAAATAATTTATTTTATTTGAATCACAGTTACAAATAGTGTTTATTGTGTTTCTAATACGAATGTAATGTTTCATGCTGTGATACAAATTATTTAACAATTTATTTTTTGATTACTGAATCAATCAAATTGTGTTATTATTTGAAACATCATAATGGTCATACTACAGATGTAACTTTCAGTTTTCAAGATATCGTTTGTGTTTATAATAAACTACATAGCTTTCCCCCGGCTTCACCCACGTGGTCCGAATATTTCTTATAAATTACAGCCTATGTTACTCGGTAAAAATGTAGCTTCCTAATTTCAAAGAATTTTTCAAATTAGTCCAGTAGTTTCGGAGCCTATTCAATGCAAAAAAAAACAAACACAATGAAATCTTTCCTCTTTATAATATTTTTATAGATATAGTATAGATATAGATTGAAATTAGTAAGAGCCGGGATGAGTTATTCTTCCTTCATGTCGTCATAAAGTCTACACTTGATAAATTATTAATTGAAATACGATGACAGTGACCCTCTGATCTCTTTCATGAAACATTAATTGTTTCCAGCTGTTTTCAGAAAGTGTGTTGTTATTAAACTATGATTGAGATTACTTTTATTATGAACAGTAACACTTTGTTGAAGAGTGTTATTGGAGATCATAATTGTGTTCACAATTTTAGGTAAGTAAGTACCTATTTTTAGTTTAGGGACCGTCACAGAAATATATCTTATGAATCGAATAAAAGTTATTGAATAGTAAGTATAATATATACTCACTGAATAATATCTCATCATAACATTTTATTTTGTAAGCAGAATCGAATAACAAGATCTATAAACATCGTAAACAGGTTAAAAATAAATATACATATAAATCCGAGTTACAATTACATAAAAATGTTGAGAAAAATCCTCTAAAATTCGGGCTTCACTAAGTACGAGTGTCTCTCAGCTTCACAGAGAGCAGGCGGTCAAAGACATGCCTCGCGAAAATGTGACGAATATGAGTTAGCAAACATCAAGATAAGTAGGTATTGCAAATAAAAACAGAAAGGATATATTGTACGTCGTGAAAATAAAAGTTAAATGTATCTATTTAATTACGTATTAATATTATAATAAGGTAAAGTTTGTGAGGTAATCTTTGAATCTATTGACCGATATTGGAAATTCTTTCACTGTTAGAAAGCTACATTATCCCTGGGTGACTTTTTACAGAAAATTATAATAATAGTACCCGAAGCGAAGCGAGGGCGGATCGCTTGTAGATTAGTAAACAATGGATATAATACTCATATATCTTTCTTTTGTAAATACATACTTATAATACACAAGAAACACTCACATCATACATTCTTAATATTCTTACAAAAGTACTCCTATAATTTGTCGGTATGTTTAGGCCAATTGCAGACTGATTTTTGTTGTTTATTTAATTTGATATCGATACTTCTTGTAATTTTAAGTATGTGGCTTATTATCTCCCATAATCGATTTAATAATAGCATTTTAGTATAGAGCACTAACAAGTAAAACGGTTATAACACCACAATGTTGTGTACAAGATACCAGAAGACTATAAAATATACAATATAACGTGGTAGAAACCGTTACTTTACCACTATACTCTGTCAGCGTTGCACTAAGACAGCAGATACAGGAGATCCTTAAAGGAACATTTATTAACTCTCCAAGTCTATCAAGATCTGGCTGCACAAGGAAAGATTTTATAGAGCATTATCTTGAGATATTGATAAAAGATAGCTGTCACAACTCATAAGCCTTGGTTTATGTTCGTTTACGCGGGGATTGAACAGTTGTCGAACCAAGGCGATAGACTTATCGCGTGGGAAGCCCCCTCTTATTGCGGCCGAGTAATGCTTGCAAATCAGGTGGTGGAAAGGGAGAAAGATGTAACAACCTCTCTACCTGTTTTGCCTTTGTTTCGAAGGCAAGTGGGGGTTTTAGTCTCTGCTGCCTTTTCAGCTGGTAGAGGATCCGTGAGTTTTTTGCCTTACCCCCAGAAAAGGCAGCCTAATCTGATAAATTGGCATTATTGTATTATGCTTTACATGACTGATGTGCAACTACAAGTTCATAATATTTAACTAGTATGTTGCAACTTGTTAAATGTCATATATTATGGAATTTATGCTTCAGAAATCTTGACAGTATACAAAGATGCATACAGACAACACTTGAATACAAAATAGATAAGCACCCCACATTTCCCCTTGAGACTCGCGACTCAGTCTCTTTGAAATATTCTACTGTATGCATTTCTAACAACGTTGCATTGACGACACTTGTTAATCTTCAAACTAAACAGCTTGAAACTATGTGGAGAAGTTATCAATTTTAACGTCTCCTTGGGACCGAGTTAATGAGATGGGAATTTCTAATTGTATCACTGTGCACACTGTACACCTATTATTATATATTAAGTATCTTAAATTGAAATTTAAAAATAAATGTACTGGTGATTTTTATTGATGTTTTATTTAATAACGATAACATATTATTACATCATAATTATCTAGTCACTACTATGACGAAACTGACATTCGTGGAATAAAATGTAATACCTTATAAATTGTTAGGGGTTGTTATTATTGGTTCGTTTTTTACGTTTTTGTTTTGTATAAATACCTGTAAATTAAAATGTATAATGTTTGCGTTAGCGATATATTAGATAATGTGAACAGTGAAATCTTGAAATGATTGTCGCGCAGTTCTTGGCCAGGAGCGAGTGCGCAGGCTGGCATTCGCTCCGGGATGCTTAGAAATTAGTTTATCAGTCCATAGACTTGGATTTGTTATTAAAATATTGCAAAGTTAAATTAAGTTTAACTTCATAAAGTAATCCCGAGTATTCAATAGCCCTTTCGAGAATCGTAACCGTTGAGTACCACAAGTATAGTCCACAAATTGTAGTGTAGTATGTTAATGGCAATCGAGCAAAATATTGAAAATTTGTCTTCGTGGAAAACGTCAATTGCCACTCGGCATACATCCATTTGAATCAGTAGGGACGTATTTGTCGACTATTTCACAAAAAAAAATTGAGTAAAGTTCTATTTCGGATTTAAACGAAAACTGATTGTCTACGCTTGAGACAATGGAGCTTCGACGCTCAATGAAACGATATACGTTACGAATAAACAGTTATATTTGATAATTATGTTCTTGCTCACAATTATGGGTTTTGATAATTATTACAAATTTTAGAAGGCGGAACACGTTCTTCCGTGGCTATCAAGGTTTTTGCAAAGTCATTATACAAAACTAGAATGTTAGGAGGTAGAAATATCTCACTTGATTCAATTTAACATAAAAGTACCGACAGTGTGATTAATAAAACATGAGAAATATTACAAATAAAAATAGCAACAAGTTGTATCCGCGTGTAAACGTCTATGAGGTTTGTCAGGCGCGTACACTGATTAACATTTTAACCATAGTCAGGCCGCCGCCTATAAGATCAACTATTAATTACATCATCACCACGTACATTTTTAAGACATCCAGATTGATTTGTCACAAAACCAAATACCTTGTACTAAGGATACAGATCACAGATAACTGAAAAAAGAATTTGGTTAGACCTTATTCTGAGCTATTTCTCGTACATCTGCAGTGGTGTTGATCTTCCTTATCTTGATTACACGACACCTATGCTAAAAGGTTTTCCTTTATTTACGTGCACATTTGAATGCTTCCAAATATTTTTTCACAAAGCAAGAGTTCTTTGAATAGAACAATGGCAGGTCTCGCTTTGAATCTCACCTCATATTTTTCAGGTAAAGACGTTACCAAAAAGGAGAATCTCTCCTCATTATCCGATTGCCGAAGAAGAGTACGGTTTTTTGTTTTTTTTTGTATGTATTAGACGTCAAGTAAACATCTTCAAATCAAAGTTTTTATCTCAAGAAAATCAAGGTCTCCTTTGAATATTATTCCTTTCAACTTATTTTCACTTCTTAACTTATAGATATAGCACTAAGTAAATCTTATCTTTAGAGTAACTTAACAAATCAATGTTGGTAACTAAAATATTAGAAATATATCAAAGAATTGGATCTTCTATTACAGTCTTTAGTTAATCCTACATTTAAAACTCTTTGCCAAAGCTGCTTACCATTAATATAAAGTTTTTTACTTTTGTTTTATTCAACAAAAACAACTAACCTTACTATTTAGGTACTTTATTTTTTGAACTTAATGGATACAATTTAATAAACTTTTAATACTATTTTTGGCTACTCTGCATCACCCTAAGGTTGTCTGGTAGAGAATGCCTAAGGCATTGAGACCGCCTTTGTACATTCTTTGTACATTAAGAATAAAATAAATAAATATTTCACCTTAATACATAATATTTCTTTGAGAATAAATGTCATCCTTACAACAATTGAAGATAGGGTTGGCCGAACATGATGTTTATACTTAATTAAATGCGATAGTAACTATCTCTCTTAGCCTGTTACCTTTTCACACATAAACTGCTGAACAGATTTTTGTAGAATTTTGTATCAAAATTCTTTCTGCGGCCTCGAGCGAACTTGAATCCTGATGGACATTAGTTACCGTTTGGTTAAAAAAGTCTTTTGGGATTCGAGTAAAACCGGCAAAAAAATAATATATACGTAGAATACAAACTTTACGCAATTACTATTGTTGTTATTTCTATTGACTTAAAAACTGGTAAACCGTAACTGAAATTAATTTAACCATGTCTTTTCTACACAAAGTTTAAATTCCCTTGGCAGAAACACGCTCTGTGTTTTATAGCCGCTCCCATCAATAATGCAACGTACACTGGCAACATTTAACCCTTTGGGATTCTGCCCCTAATTAACTTGGGTCCACGTTACCACTGCGATATTACGAATGCAAAGTCGGTGTCAAACTCTGAACAATCAAAATAATGATGATAGTGGGTAGGTATTTATAAGGGACTATGTTGCTGGTTGACTTTTCAACCTTATTCTCTCAGTACTAAGGGTTAATTTTCAACCGAACAATTATCAGCGTAGTCTACATAAGGTGCGACCGATATAATAGTAGGAATTAAGTTTGCTTCGTTTGTTGATTGGGCTGTTATGTATTATGCTGAAGGCCCAAAATGTTTTTTTTTTAAAACATTGCTAATTATTATTTTTTACGAAAATTAGTAAAAAAATAGTCTGTTAGGGTCAGTGCAGAACAAGAGCAGCACCGGAGAGAGAGATATTTGCACTTTATACCAATGCTTTAAAGTTTATTTTCGAGTGCCATAAAAAGCTCTCTACTGCGCTGCTCTCGGACTCCGCTGATCCTTTGGCTGTTCGGCAGATATAGTCAAGACAAAGTAAATAATTAATAAAATAAGACGCAACGTATTTTGACATATTTTTTCCGAAATCAAGTCCCGCAATCAAGCCTTTTTTATGATTAATGGGTATCTAATGACCGTTAAAGCTATCAATAATCCTCACTTGGATATAACCCGTAAATATCCTTTACTCCAGATGTCCCGACCTCTTGGATCGCGACTAGAATCGACCTTGAGGGGATTATGACGTCACCCGTAATCAACGCCTATCAGATAGAATCTATCTGATAGATCACTTGATCGCATTTAGATGTTTAGTAATAATATAATACCTTAGTTCAATGTATAAGGATCGGATAGATTTTAAGCTGGGATCACACGATATTATACATACAATATATGTTAAAAGAACCCTGTCCGACCCGAAAGGGGAATATAGGTATCCCAATCACATTACCAAATAAAATAAAATAAATAAAATATTCATAAAAGTAAGGCTGTTAACGAAGTTTTAAATTTACGATTTTTGTACAAAAATTATTCAAAATTACCCAAACTAGCAATTTTCTTGAATGTGACAACACTATCACCTGCCGTGTTATATTTGGCACCTGTAACTATAACTATCTAAGTTACATTGTGTAGGTACATCTATGTATCTAAGTTACATTGTTTCATAAAAAAATATTTACTTTTATTTAGAGTATTTTTTTTACTTGAAAACTGAAAAGGATTACATAAATGTAATCTAATAATACCTAATAATACCTTCACGGGTTTTCTTAACATATTGTATATATCTACTGTTCTTGCTTTCATTGAATTGGATACCCATATTGATGATACATAGGTACTGTCACAACATACCATCACGCCTGTTTTCTCTGAAGTGTTTGCAGAGGCATACAAATGTACTTTACAGTTCGCCGGTATGCTTCGGTCCCATAGAGCCTATTGATAAGACATATTTCAAAACATAGCATAAGAGATACGCTAGTATCCGCCTGTAACATTTTTTTTGCAAAGAAGATGATTATGTAAAGGTGTAATAATGTACCCCACAGTTCCTCAGGTGGTTCAGGATCTAGGTGTTAGTGTATGACTAATTGGTAACCACCTACCATAAAGCGGAGATACGTAACTGAAGTAAATGAACACGTTAAAATTTCGGACACAACTGCGTAATACCTTTATTAATTAACGTGTTAGTTAACGTGTTAAGACGCAGGTGGAGCCGTAGCATTAGATAATCTCAGCCAAGAAAATAGGCAAAAGTCCTCTTAAAAAATAACACCATAAATACATCTGCGATAAATATATCCGCCTTATATACATGATTACGGGATATGAATAAAATGTGTAATATTTCATCACAACAAACTGTTCAGTACTTAAATGGGAATATGCCAACGATTTATCATTTTCCACTGACTTGCCCTAAGGCACCGGGCCCTTTTATCTGCGGCCTTTGCTAGGGAGTCCAAAGAATAATTCTTTTTTCTCAACCCTACCAAGCATTTGATAAGCGAAGCCCAAAGGCTTTTCAAAAGAATTGTACTGAATCCAAAATCGTTTCCATTAACCCTTATTGAAGCCTAAAAATGTTTATTCTGTTAAACATTTTTAATGGCCACGTTGTGTTAAAATACGAGGTTGTTATACAAAAATATTATAAAAAGGTTCGCAAAATATTGATTAATTGTAATACCCAGTTAGGTTCAAATATAACTTAGATAACCTATAATTTTCTTTTATCAATTTTAGCATAAACTAGATATTGATGGAGGTATTTAGATTAAAGTTATAACATAAAGAGTACAAGACGGATTTTGTTCCAGACAAATACATTATATTAAATCTGGAAGACTACCTAATGGATGACCTGTCTTCTTAATACCTAAAAGTTAAATAACCCTCACTGATCATGAGACCTCAGTGTAAAACCCAGAAACATTAAATTTTGTAGCGAAGATAAGTTTCATGGCATAAGAATAGTTTTAGGGAAATTCTCAAGAGATTTGAGATACGTGAGTATAAATCAGGTAACTAGATGGGCCATAGCTATAGTAGGTTTAGTGGTATATATACCTAATAATAATGATTGATTTTATACAAGACTTTAAACCTATATTATTATTATTTCAAGCGGAGGTGGATACTAAGAAGTACCTAATTGTGTAGGTAATATTATTGCAATATAAATATAGGTATTAAATAATTAAGTAGGTTAGATAGCTACCATAGGTAGTAATCATACCTGTATCGTAATATCTATAAGGATAGGATAAGTTATGTAGGTAATGGACTAACCTAATACCTATTTCAGTTGCAAAAATTATTCTTATATTCCGCATATCGATATTGTGGCAGTAATTAACATCGAAAATATAGTTTATATGTAATGCAATAGTAAAGAGGCTCCTGGTATTAAAAAAATATTGGGTAAAATGGTACATTTGCGTAAATACATTTTCCAGCAAGAATTTTCAAACAGATTTTCCCTTGTTTCTTGTTTGCCCAATTGCGGTGTACCTTCTGCGGTATCTTGATTCCATTTAGAAACGTAAACACACTCCACTACAAAACTGTCAGCTGTAGGCAATACAAATATTTCGTGTGAAAATTGAACTAGAGGTCCAGAGTAAAAATACTTTTATTAGACACATTACATTTTAAAGGAGTCCATTGTCCATGAATTTTCTTTCCGGATTTTCTGGAACGTTTTGAAAAATATATGTTATTCACCCTTTTATTCTTTTAAAAACGTATACGAATCATCTGCTGGTAAGTCGTCATTGCCGCCCATAATCACCCTGCAATACCCGAAGTATTGCTGATGCGTTACCAACCCATAAAAAGCCCTACCGATTGCAAAACAACCGAGGGAGAATGTGATTTCATGTGCAAATGTCGGAACAATCGCAAAGGTACTTTTCTGACCTTTCATGAGATGCCGATCTAAATGGGAGTAAGGAACTGTACTCTAAAGCCTCCTTCTTCAAAAGTTGCTATTTTTGTTATCTATTGAAATCAATAATTTAATTTTAACTTTGATAATTGGTCAACATTTCGTGCCATTAAATTTTGTCTCTAACCTCTGTGATTCCACTGCCATAAAATCTTATAATAATATATTTTCTGTTTCCGCCGAGAGTTATCTTTATTGCAAATAACAAACTCAGAAAAAGCGCTTCATAAGTAAAATAAATATACTAGGGTATGCTAAAGAAAAAAAATATATAAATAAATTAGAAAGATAAATATTTGCGCATCTAGAACGCCAATTACTGAAAAAAATGTTGTAGGGACGAGTACACGAGGGAGCAATAAACGAGTGTTTATACATATTTTACTCTTGGGATATCTCCTGCACTGCGATTTTTGTATTTATTTTTACCGATAATACCTACACAAAACTTCAAATTTATTTTTCTCTTGAAACTCGACCTACTCTTTCCAGTACCTTAATGTCTTGCAAATATTTTCATCATGTGTCGGTAACTGGAAATGGTAATCGATCCATATAATGATCATAATGAACATAATTGCCAATTATTTAACAGATTTTATATTTAATCGATATTAAAAAGGTAGGCTTTCTTAATTCTTCTGTACCTATATTTTTAAATTAAGCTTGAGCATCACAACTTGTTTATGAAAAGACATTTACCATTATTTTAATTTGATTTTCAATTTTTGTCTGATTAGATAAACCCATATAAATTAGTTTTGTATCTAATCATCTATAATAAAGATACACAAAATAAGGCTCATTCAGTTTTCTTTTCTAAAAAAATACGCTGAGCAAACGGTGACAAATTACCCAATTTTGTACCAATCTTTAACTTAAAGTAGAAGCGTAAACTAGCAATTTTATCTAAATAAAAGACCAATATCAATGAATCGAATATAAATACAGATCGAGACAAGCAATTTCTCAAAGTAATACAAACAGAATTCAAAAAGCAAACATTTTTTCAATTTTACAGTGTCTACACTCAGGTGTCGACTAGCGCACCGCGGGAGCATTATGAAAATATCGAATACATTGCAAACATATATTCCAAAAATATTTATCACCCGCTCTTGGGAAATATTTTGTAGGAGATCTCTTCAATTTATGGTTGAAATTCTCAAAGTTTTACATCTTAGAAATTGGGTTCGTATCTTTATGTTGAATCCTAAATTTGTCCTAAAGTTTTTTGTAAGAAACTTAGTAATGTATTCAAATTGACAATTACGCAGCTTTGATCTAGAAGGATTTGTATTTGTAGTTGTTAACAAAATTTAGGGTTAGGTACGTTCTGTTAAGAACTGAGGATATATTATTATTTAATTTATTTATTGCTAAAAACAACAGACAAGTCGTTGATCTAGTGGTCGCAAGTGCGACTGTAGCCTAGAGGGCTGGGTTTGTTGCCTGGACCATGAAAAATGAGATTAAAATGCTATTTTTTGCTAATATTATGAACTGAAAAAGTTGTATATTATTGTTGTTTTCTGAACACAAAACAAAGCGAAATAATAAGCTCATAATTTTAATTGTGTTTTCACTTAAAATATATTACTTTCAGGCAGTTATTGCATTTGCATTGCAAAAATTGTAAATGCGCTGTTGTGACCCCCGTGACGCAGTGCACGTGTCGTGTTGGGAGCACTGTACCGAATTACGATCCCAGTCTGCTTAATATTTGAGCGTTTGTTAATGAATATTCATGTGTGATTTGGCACATTTTGTCTGTTTACTTATGATCCTTGATCCGTGACTACGAAAATCAAATTGTCAGTGTGTTAATCTGCATAATATAATAATTTTTATATTTATTAGGTATGTATTTTATGTGTAGTATGTATAAATAAAAATAAATATCCTGGGACATTTTGCAGAGCACCGTCTAGTCCCAAACTAAGCAGAGTTTGTACTAGACAGTGGAAATATAATACTATTTTTTTAAATACATACATAATATTTAAGAAACACACAGACAGACACATTCATCATATAAATATTTGTGTTTCACGGGCTATTGCGGTCTCCGACCATTTGTGCTGCGGTATGTGGCGGGCTACATAAAAAAATATACGCTTTATATAAAAGCGTGGCTGGAGTGTTACCATTGCAGCATACAAAAATTAAAAATACCGGGTTCATTTTATTAAATTAAAATGCGTACCTTTTAACGACTGAACGTGGAAGTTTTCCACGCGAAAACATGGAAATTGTTTAAAAACGCGTAAACTGCTTTGATTTTTTTTACTTGAAGCAATTTGAAAACAATAGGTTTTTGAATAATGTCTATTTATATACCGTGAAATTGACAAAAAGAAGAAATAGAAGAAGAATAAACCGTTTGGTAAAGTAGAATTTCCGTTTGAAGCGTCTCTAGAAACAACGGCATTCAGACGAACTTAATTTGCGGGAACTCGCGATGTAAATAAGGAATTGTTTAATGACCTAAAGTCCGTTTGGACATTTAAAAAGAGGAAAATGAGCCTTTTGGAGTTACCATTATGACAAAGACACTTATTAATAAGGGGAGAGGGCTTTGTTTCGTCTGTGTCATTAGTCTTTGTAAACTCTATTCAGCGTGGTTTTGATCAATTTGCTCCCATGTTTTTATGAAGCTGAATGCTTGTTATTAAATAACTCTAAAGTGTTGAGACACTGACAGAGACACAGACACTGGATTAATTAATACAATTTGATTAGATACGGCCACATAAGTATCTAAAATTTTATAAATAAAAATACTGCCAATGTATAATAAATAGCTCAATGTATGATGTGTTTCCTTCACTAAATTGGTTCTTCATTGAAAGAAAGCAACTTTTGTGTTTTAAACACGTGTTAGTGACAAAAAAATCTACCTATAATACTTACTGAGTATCCACTAAAGTTGGCAACTTTCATAAGTGGCCCAGATCATTATAATATTATGTTCCTTTATCTCAGAAAATAGTATTTCGTAGGAATAGCATGAAACACATTTTCACCTCTAATATTTGTAGAAGTGGAACATTTAATTGATTCGAAATCCCAACATTCATTACTTTAGTAAACTTAAGTTGAAATTGTAACAGCACTTCATTATATTGCCACTTTACACAGAGTTTCACAGCTGACTTGAACAAATTAAAGTTTACGTTAACTCTCTTTACCAGACATTTGAAATGTAAAGCGCTGCAACAAAATTGTTTATGTAATTTCAAAGTAGTTATGTGTGATATTAAATTCTGTTTCGGGCACAAATTTAGAGAAACTTGTGTACTTGAATAAAGTCAGGCTTTTGCACGCAATTTAAGATTAAATGTATTGAAAATAACTGAATATAATAAAAGTACATTGTAAGAAAAGTATTTATAAAGATCTACTTCAAAGAATAATTCACGTTCACAACATAAATAAACACGAGGAACACAAAACGGTGTTCCATAGAATCAACCCTATAAAGGATTTGCTTACTTTGTTGTCCTTTGAATAATTTCATACATTCAAAGTATAATTATTATTCTACTATAGATCCTTCCGTTTGGCATGATTTTACTGATCTTTGGGACGCTATTAATATGGTCTTGTCTTTGGATTTTTTTTACTCGATTTTCTATGATAGACTTGTAATATGACTGAACTGCGTTTGAACCCAAGCCGTTCGTTACAGTTCTAATACAAGCAATTTGTAGCTTAAACGGTGAAGAAAAATATCAGGAGGAAATCTTTCATATCCAATTAATTTTGTCGACGACATGTAGTCTGTAACCCACATTAGGCCCGAGAGGTGTTTATGGATTTCATACTGTGAGGAGACTCTAGCAATAGACAGTGAATAGGTTGATCATCCTCCTAGCCTTTTTCCATGTCGGGGTCGGCTTCAAGTCTAACCAGATGCGACTGAATATCAGTATTTTACACAGTGAATAGGTTGATAAAAAGTTTTTTTTTCTTATTTAATCCCACTGTTGAGCAATGGTCTCCCCAATCACCTTCAGCTGATCTCTATTTAGTGCAAACTGAGGTAAAAAAGTTATTAATACGAAACGATAGCCATAAAAATTACACTACAATAATGTACTGTATATCCTTCATAACATTGAATACACTAGTTTGATAACCGTCTGAATTACGTCATACGTTTCGAGCTTCTCTTCTCCGCAAATAATATCAATATCTTAGATCTTGTCGCGACGAATGAAACTAAGGAGCTTTACTTTATCTCATTATCTCCAGTATATGCCGCCTCATACATATTCAGCAGGAAATCTCTGGTTTGATCTCAAAATTGAATTGTTCACATTTTGGTGGAATACGTGTTAGGTAAATGACCGTATTACTTAAAAGGCATTACGCATAAGGATTGCGACGCATTAAGAGTAAGGCACTCAGTGTAAATTCTCTGAGGAAGTAAGAAGACGAATTCATACATTTTTTTCAAAGGAATCAGGCTTAAATCAAAAGGGCGATGTTTTTATTCGCGAGATTATGGGGAATGTATGCTTTTATGCTAAAAGGTTCATGATTATTGTCTTATTTTAGTCAAATACTAGATTGCTTACAGTCGGGTAAAAGTGCCAAAAAATGTGTTGACCTTTTCAGATTTAACTCTTCTTTGACCGAATGAAACCTTTTTTACAATAATTATTGACTTATTTAAAAAAGGAACAATGAAAAACCTGCCGCGTAAATCCTTTTTTTTTAAACCGGTAAACCTACTAAAACTGCAATGGTACACCACAAATCCTAACAAAAATACACAGCCGCAACGAACGAGGACTTAAATCCACGACCTTCGAAACGCGACAGGTATTCCAGTAATCTAGACAAACGTTTATCGAAGCTCAGCTATTTTCATTCCTAGAACTCCACGGAGCACAACAAAAGCAGTGATGTGGTATTATTAAAATTTAGTTTATTTGTAATACATATAGTTTATGTATTACAAATAAACTGATGGTTTAAATGTGGTTACCATAGCGACTGCTAAATATGAAGTTCTGGGTTTGAAAAAGGTCAAGATGGGAAGACGGCACTGTTGACATTGTCATAATGTGAAATTTTATTGTTATTATATGTCAATTTTGTTATTGGAAGATAATGTTATGATCAAGAAAAATTATGTCAATTTTTATCGAGATTTTATACCATTGCTTAGCATGGAATCTTGCATGGACCTTATTTTTGACACATCAGGTAATGCTATTTTACCAGTGATATTTTTATAATTTTAGTATCAGAAATCAGTAGGTAGGTTCATATATCAGAATCTGATTTTATTTAGTTCGATCGACATTTTTAACTATTTAATTTAGCGGTGGCTTAGTGGTCAGAGCGTCTGGTGTACCGAACCAGGAGGCGCAGGTTCGAATCCTGCCCGCCCGCCGATTTTTTCCTTCATTAAAAATAACTTGTAATCTTAGCATGGAAAATGCTTAAAAATACAAAAAGATATTTAATTTAGTTCCATGCTACCAACACTACTGTTGTGAGCCCAGGTGTCGCGACTCCTACAGAATTGAGAACATTGAGCATATTCGGGCGATAAATTCTTTTATCTTATTTCTACGATCTTCGTTCTATTCGCTTTTTGGATAGAGTAGTTGCATCGAACGTAAGCTCTTAAAAAGATTTTACGCGTTTCCACAAACGTTTGCACTACGATTGAATACTAAATTACCACTACTAGAATGGTACGCTGTGCAATATGTGTACCTATGCTCGAACCAGAGTGAATCTTTTTTTTTAATTGGTTTGATTCATCTTCCACCTCGGACAGGTTGGGTTAGAAGGGTAGAATACCAAAACTACTAATTTGATCTCTTTTCCTACTATTACAATAGTCAGTTATAAGAAGGGTAATTATTGTGTTTTGTGTGATAATAATATTGCGCTTATATTTGATTCTCCGCGTGACTAACCCAGTAGTGGGTCAGTCAGTTTGCGTAACGGTATGCGTAAGATAATGTCATTCGTACCTACAGACTAAAAATCGGACTTTCTTTCCTTTCTACTTACTATGTTTGCGACCATCGAGCCACGGAGAGGTGCTAAGAATATTATCTTTTTTTTTGCATTATCCATGCCGATACCGATTTCGACTTCGCGAAGTCGTCGAATCTTCGAAGTCGAAGTGAAGGAAGATTTCAACTACGCGAGTAGCATTCCCGGTAGCTTAGCGGTCAAAGCGTCTGGTGTATTGAACCAGAAGACGTAGGTTCGAATCCTGCGCGAAGGTCGATTTCTTCCTTCATTAAAAATAACTGGAATTTTTAGCATGGAAAATGCTTAAAAATGCATAACATAATAACTACTTAACTCAATACATACTTAACCCATCCATAGACTGACTGCGGCAAGAGCAACAGTGAATTAAAACACCATGAGGAGCAAAGACTTCGTTAAACTTTGATAGTCTGATTCTTTTTTCTCTTTATCACCCAAAAACAGCATGAAATTCAAATCTACACCCAAATTCACTGGGAAACCAATGAAATCAAATGAACAAAGGGAGAAGTTTAAAGTTATGCGTCCCCTAACACTGGGCTCTTGGGTGCATATGGTGCAGTTAACCGGGCACATGCCGATAACGACTGCCATTATATCACTTACGTTTAATAAAGGCCGACGGGATTTTTTGGGAACGCTTTTGAATAGTACTACTTAGTCAGGTACTCTGTAACAATGAATATTTCCTTTGTTGTGTATCGGAGCACGACAGAAAACGCAACGATTATTTATCACAACAAGCCTGTATTTCCTAACGGGTTAGACAGAGACATGCTAAATGTACAATCACAGTTCATCGGTATTTTGTGGATAGGTCCCATGTAATAGGTGTAAGCCTATTGCAATCAATCGGGCACACATCCAGACTTCGAGCTGCTTTTTTTGTGTTGACTTAGAAGCTTGATTTTTACTCCACCAAAGGGGTATTTGGTTTTAGTTTCATCTTGATATCTCCACGTATTTGTAATGAAAAGTACTGACAGACAAACGGATAACGAAGTGATCTTATAAGGGTTCCTCACGTTTAAGAAACTCTATTCTCATAAAGAATTATGTTCACTTACATGAGAAAACAAACATTTTCAATTTTTATATCATAGAACAAAACAATTATTCAAAATAATATTAACAAGCGAAATAAAACATAATGTGAGACTGAACTGTTTAATATTTTTATATAGCTAGCACGTCTTACGGTATTTTTATGAGTTTGTTCCTTATTTTCCTATTGACGTACGTAACCCTAAAAAAAGAAAACCGATCTGTATGACTAAATAAAACGAAATGCAAATGAGTTTCATCTAGTACAAAACAATCATTGTACGAGTATACGTCACGTAAACAATGGACGCGACGTAAATCAGATTTTCTAAGCTGACGTTTTACTAGTTAAAATAGTTTACTCAGTTTGCTGACAGGGATAAATCAATAACTATCTGTCGATTTTACTCAAAGGTATTGTGGAAGGGATTACTGAGTGAAATATGTCACTGTAAACTATTACAGACTAAATAATTAATCCGAATTTAGTAATCGCAAGCGCAACTTCTAAGCGTGAGGTACCGAGTTCGGCTCCTTTCATTCAGAAATTCTTAGTACAGTTCAGAGAGTTTTGTGACAGGTTCACCGCTGTTACCTTTACAGTGTTATTATAATTTAAAAAAAAAACTTCTGCCCATCTTTTGGCAAGAAATCCAGGGAAGTTAGTATGTATTGTAACCAAAGTGTTATTTACGTTTGCGAAACAAATCACTACACTAACAACAAAATCAAGAAGCAAATTATAATATTGTAGTAGGTAGGTACCACAAATTTTTCGCAAATATAATTATTTCAAATAATTTAATAAAACAAATATTTCGTTCACGGCAATAAAGCAAAGTTTATTTCTTCACCTTAAAAGAAGAACACCGGACACATTTTAAACTTAATCAAAAGTAATTTCCCCTGCGTCTACCGCAACTCCATTCCGAGATTCTCAGTTGTTTTCACTCATCTTAATTCCAAGAATATTATAAACAACGTTGTTGAGCTTTAAAAACAGTGCTTGTGACCTCATAATACCAAAGGAAGAATCCAGTACGCCAAACAATGGGTGTAGGTACGCTGCTTTGTTCTCGCTCTTACATGCACGGCGTATGGATTAAGCGATTCACAATGTGGAGTCAACTTGCCTGACGGTGTAGATAAAACAATCTGCTGATTAAGCGCGGTGTTAAGTAGGTCATTTGTATTGTAAAAGCTGGTCAAGCCAAGGAGTCTTGAATACTAACCATTTTGTTTGTAATGTTACAAATCTAGACCATTTCCGCAGCATGAAAGTACCAAATAACTTATGAAAATGTTGGATTTTTTTATGAAATTTTCAGTAGTATCTAGGCGTTAATGGCAATAGGCTCGCCATTTATTACATGGGACCTAAAACGTACGCAACAATTTATGTCCTTCTTGTCAATTAACCCCAAAACGTCAACGACGCAATAACATCAGGTACAGTTTAACACCATTGTCTGTTCCAGTCGTGAGATTGTTTAATGAATCAATGTTTATGCACCGACACGCCTCACTAGCGGTTGAATAAATTCGTTTGCTGTCAAGAAAAAACCAAACAATATTCATTTGTGTATTTCAGACCGGTGTCTGAAGGCAGACGGTTGCTACCTTTGCTTACATAAGCCCACACGTTGAGTTCAAAACCCTACCTTTGAATCCAGCCACGCAACTTTGAATAGACAGCGCGTCACTATTCGGAAAACAATGGTCGTTCCGCGTCCCAAGTCCACTCGAGTCGAGTCACCACGTTTTTCAGCACGACGAGGACGTCCTTTAACACGTTCATGTCGCGTCAGCGGGCTTCGCAACTTGTTCGAGTATGTCGTTGTTGAGGTACCCGCTGGACAGCTCAACATTAAATCAGGGTACTAGTGTACCCAAAGCGAGCGGCGAGCTTCGTTATGCTACTAAAGATTCGGATTTTTTTGTGTAAATCAATTGGGTGACCCACGATAAAAGTGTAAAGAAATAAATTCAATCAATATATTTAAATTCATAAGTATATATTTATACCTAAATATTTCCAGTTATGTAAACGTCCTACAAAACATGCGTAAAAGTCCAAAGTGCCTACTTACTTACTTCAGTCTTCTTTTTTCTATTGCGTTTGCACGAGCTACACAATTAATATACCTAATAATGTAATTCATACTAATGTAAAAGGACAAACCAGTCGACGAGTGGAAGATAAGGCTGACTTGCCTAGGTGATATATATGTCTATGATATTACTTAATTATCTTCACTTGTGGAAGCTCGTTTTAATAATAAGATAGCGACTCTTTTATGGTAGGCACATATTTAAAGGTATTTTAATGCTACTTGGTTTTATATGATGTTAAAATATTTTTGTCTCTGAATTCGATGGTCGACCGACCTTAACAAGGGTCGAGTAATCCGAGCAGGGGCTACAAAATTTCGCTGGAAAAGGTCTAAAATTTTGCCAATGACGTACTGAGGCCCGAATTCGGTTGTGTTAGACTAATATTTGACAGACAGGACGGATTGCGAGGGTTATACGAGTTGAAAACTTTAATTGTATATTATTTTACCCCTTCATATTTAACACAAAATAAATAACAAAAAATTTTGGAATAAACAACAGTTTAAATTCAGGTCTAAATGTTAATAATCGGAAGTCTAGTACTTATCTGTTTATCAAACCGTTATTTAAAGTCATTAATATTTCACTTATTTTTCGCACGATATTTTATTTTATTTTATTTTATTTTATTATTTTAGGAAAACTTACAGCTAACAATCAAATGCACATTGTATAACAGAATACGGCCAATTACAAGTTTTCACAGATAATCAGTAGTGTAAACAAATATGCCTAAGACAGAAAACAGCTTTATACATAATTTAATGCATACCTAACCCACTCGTATCCACTTGACTTTTTTTTTTATAGTTATATAAAAGTAAATAAAATAATGTTCAGTCCTTTCTCATGCTAGGGATTAAAACTCTGCCAGCTCCGTCGCTTGACATCAGGTGAAATAAGGGCCACAACTTCCAAGACAATACTACATTACATTATACTTAATTATTATGATTATTATTATCAGTATTTTTTTTTAGGTACACGTCTGCTAGACCATGATACATGATGCTACGTTATGTTTATGTTCTATTTCCTAGAACATTTCGGGTTTATATTTTGAAAGTAACGTTCGCTTAATTAAAACGAGCCATCCTCTTGTTACGTTGGCTAACCTCGTCGTTTATAACCTTTTTGCCTCATTAAACTGAAAAAAGAACCAAGCAACTCACACGACCCGTATTTTCAAACTCCAAAATTATTTACATACCTGCATCTTTTAATACGGGAAATAATTTCTAGCGATACGTTTTTCCGACGCGTTTTTTGAATGAATAACGACGTAACGTTGCGGTCGCAGCTTGCACATTAGCATACCCAGTAAAACTCAGATGTTTTTGCTATTTTTGTTTATTCACATTTCACAATAGTACCGTGATTTGTATTGGTTTGTTGCCTTCGGTTTTAAGCTTACTAAATACAAACAACAGTTTTTGTTCCCTGTTTATGGCCGCCGGCTATTTGTCCCGTGAATTGTGGAAAAAGCATTAATTTAAACTTTCCACTGTAAAAACTGGGTACCATTGTGCAGTTAGTGGATAAACGGTGCTTACGTAAATGCTGCGTACCGGCTTTTGACTCACTGGGCTTGCACCGCGCTTAATTATAATATTTAATAAATTTTAATTATATTTAACGTTTGTTATACCGCGTCAAACGTAGCATAATCATCAGAATTCTATATCTAATCAACAGTTCTAGCTCTAGCTCTAGTCTACGAAACTTTAGCCGATCACAGGATCACCAAAAGAGAAAAAAAAACCGTAGCTTACATAAAAATTTCGTAAGTAACCTAGCTCTGATCCTACACTACCTAAATAGGAAGAGCTACAATAAAATAAGAAAGACATGCACGGAATAAATATGATGAAAAGTTAATTAAGAGTCAGTAGTACCTATGTGTACTGCTGAAAGTTTAGTTTTTCTCCATTGTACTCTGGGGATACAAAACTCATGGTGCTCATGCAAACGGTATGACAATGACCATTGAATTTCAAGAAATGAGGTTAAACTTAAAAAACAAGCAGTGCTAATTTAAAGCAGGCTGTATTTTTTGGACGCACCTCCGTAGGTATGTTGGCCACAGGATCACCAAAAGAGAAAATAAAAGACCTAATTAAACTAAAAACTATTTCGCAAATAATCTTTGAATTCTAGACTAGGTAGTTAATTAGGAAAATCTAGGATAAAATGAAAAAGGCTTATGCACAGAGTTATGATGAAACGTAAATTAATGAATCCAAGCCGGGCGATGTTTTCCGATAATCCAGAGAACCAGTTAATCATTTCTGAAGGGCGATTTGCTGGATATTTCAAATTCAACGAAACGATTCGGAGTTTTATCTCTGTAAGCGTGTAATGCAATAAATTACGCTTGATTGATTGATTAAATTTGATTTTAATGTGCAAAATGCTCAAGCAACGCTTTATTTTATCTTTCTTTTCTTCATAAAATATACGTGCCCATACTTTTTGTGACCGCGATGGATCGACGATTTGAAGAAGGTGGCTGGCAGCGAATGGATGCGGGCTGCCCAGTACCCAAAACCGGAATGGTTGGCGCTCTTTGGGGAAGGCCAAAGATCAGCAGTGGACAGCAATAGGCTGATATACTTTTTACAGTATGAAAAATCCTCGTGGGTTGTCTACCACAGGAGACGATAAGTCATGTTGGACACGTACTGATTTAAAACCACACTTGCCTATACTTGCCCTATAGTGACGGCTATGGGATACGGGACATTTGCCTAGACCATGTGATTGTGTTGACCACAGAGATTGACATCTTGCCTCGCCCACCTTACCTAAGTACTTAAAGGGACGCCTACACTGGGACCCGCGAAAACTTGCCTGATTCTATTCTTATCAAAATCTATAACATGTGTCTGTAATATGTATCATCTATACGCCTTGTGGGTTCGGGGTGAGGTGGTTAATTAATGAAGGTCGTCACATTTTATATATATTATACTTTACTGCCTGGTACCAGTTATAAATACATAAGGAACTTAACTACTAACAACCTAACTGTTTGGGTACGGGGAGACGACTGCTGCGCTTCGCTAATACAGTTGTGCGCCTGTATACAAATCTAATGCGTCAGCGGTGTCCCTACACGCCTGTAAGTATCCTGGAAAAGCAGAGATGTAGCGATGAACACCCACAGTTCAGGGATGTTTCAGGTCCCATGTAAAGGGCCGCTATCCATAGCCCCAAATCAACTCCGAGCTGCTACTGGGAATGAATAAAACCCATTTCACTTTGCTTAACCTGGTAATAATCCAGGACATTATTACCAGGTTAAGCAAAGTGAAATGGGTTAAGTTTGGTAACCGCGCTAATTTTAAAACAAAGAAGCTGTTTCTTATCGAAAATTATGTACATACCTACAATTAATTAATTTCCGAACGACAGTTTGCAAATGTTTGCTCTCCCACATACTCAGTTAACCTCATCAGAGTTCGCAAACATTGGCATGTTATGAAGCTATTATGTGTCACGCATTCTATACAATACTAAATGTAACAATTATCAGAATAAAATCACTAAGCTAAAAATCTAATTGACTATGAGTAAATCTCTGTCTGTTACCTTTTTACGTTTAAACTAGTGAACAGATTTCCATGAAATTTTGCTAGGGTAACGATACGATAGATTAGGTACCTACATCATGTAGATGAACATAATAAAGCCTCTTGTTACTTTTTTTTTTAATTTTGAATGACTCAAACCGCGGGCTAGAATTAATTTGTAAATTAACTAGCTGTTCATAAATTTTTCAAAATCCTTTCTTAGTGAATACCTACGTCATAATATCTATCTGTCTGGTCTGGTCTGGTTTGAGCTGTGCGTTGATACATCAGTCAATCTTTGACGACGTCTGTGGTCTAGTGGTTCGAGTACCGGACTGCTGATCACGAAAGGGTGGGTTCAATTCCCACAGGACACAAATATTTATGTGATGAATGTAAGTATTTATGTTTGTTTGGTTGTTTCCTGTGTATAATAAGTACCTATGTATTTACAAAAGAAAGTATCTAAGTATTATATTCATTGTCTAGTACCCATAGTACGAGCTCTGCTTAGTTTGGGACTAGATAGTGCTGTGTAAAAATGTCCCCAAATATTTATCATTTATTTATAATCATCTTTTCCTTTTATATATACATACAGACTATGACTCCAACATTTTAACTGCGCCATTTTATATTTTATCCAATACTAGTAAATGAAGTGTATAACAACAAAGCTTATAGCAGAGCAATGTCTTGCAATTTGGTAAATGACGCATATCACAAATTAGAAACAAAAGATGACTTTTATTTCAGTGTTCGAAAAGTCCTCTGTAACATATATTTAAATATTTATAGTTTTGTTTACCAAGTTTTCCACAAATTTGGAAACGGTTAATGGCTTACTAAAGCATTTTTTTTGTTACGAATAACAGTAAAACTGCTTCGTATTTATTTATGTATATTTGGCAGTAGATAAGGCTATGTATTTGTCACGCACATTTGAAAGATGGCTATTGAATTTCAGATTAGGGCCATTAAACGTGAAAACTATTCAGAAATGTCCTAATAAATAGTAGTACCATAATTATTCACGTGCCATTGTATAATTTGGCTTTTACCTTTTTAATTTTTCTTTTTCTTTATCAAACTTAGAAATAGTCAAGGATAAACCTAAATTTAAATATTATACCTAATGCTTTCAAGCGTAGGATATCGTAGGATATATTACTATTATGTCTTATATATCTATCTTACGAGTTGTAGCCCGCGACTTCACTCACTCGCATCCTAAATAGCATATTACTGCGAAGTTTCATCAAAATCCTTTTTGTAATTTTTGCGTGAAAAACTAAAAACATCATCCATGCTTACAAACTTTGACATGACTGTAACAGATAATATTAGTAGTACTTATTATCTTTTTCATGGAACTGACGCTAGGAGAGTAGATGGTTAATTACTACCGGGCTACCTGCTAAAATTACATTTGCCTACCGGTCCTCTGTGACTGGGGCCATGGAACTCTCGGTGGTATGGGAAAACGCCCGGAAAATCCTCTTGAAGGGAAGCTTCCTCAACGACCCTGTACAATCTTCCTTCACCTTTACAACATGATGTCTAATATTATAAATTCTGATAGAAAAAAATTAGAGCATGCGAAAAGACGAGCGGGATTGATTTTTTCTTACAAAATAAAAATACCTTTAACGGCAATAATGCTACAGATTTTACTACTAAGATATAGACAGTTATCTATAGTTTGGTCTAAATCGGTGTACTTAAGTTACAAAAACTTTTCAATGTAAACTTATTAAAAGATATCAAAACAGCAAAATACTGAATAATTTATTTTATAGTTATTTGTATTAAAAAGCTACATTGACTACGTTGCTATTCGGTCTCGAATTAATTAACAGCATAACAATGGAATGAGTATGAATGAACGGACGGGCTAATTTTACTCCGTAACCATGTCTAATTTACGGGCCGCATCCTCTGATATCGTTAATCTAACAGTGGACACCCGTGTAGGTAGCCAATGTATTCAATTATCTCTAACATCATGTTACAAGGAGCATAATGAAAGATATAAAAAAATAAGAATATAATATCCTTGTTGAAAATAAAACAACAATGATGTTATCATAACTCTAATAGCCGCTATATTAACTGTGTGTAAGCATTGTTCTGCCTCGTTTCATAAAAAAGCAACATGCCCTTCGAACGAAAGAAAGAATGTGTAAGCATTGTTTTTCTATTTTTATAAAAGCGAAATAGCCCTCATTCGATTTGAAATCACAGAATGTGTAGAGCCTAAAAATTAAGCAGGTAGATCCCATATAATATTCCATATAAGATTCCATATAAGGGGAATTTTGGGAACCTCTCGCGGGATGGGGAATAACCTGGGTCCAAAGACTTTAGAATACAATTCCTCAGTGCCACTCATATCGGCATCTCGTAAGAGGCGAGAAAGAATCTGATTTGCTCGGTGGTAGGGTACCTACTTGCTTTCTCTTAGGGTTTGACGGGCCGCGACCACCTTTAGTGGCGTTAGTAAAGCCGCCGAGTCATAGCGTGTGTTCCGACTTTTGCGAGAAAGAGCCAGTTCTCGATTGCTTTGCAGTCGTTACAGGTTTTGAGCATCGGCAACGCAATCACTGATATTAATACTCGCAAATGTGTTACAAATATTAATTTATTCAGAGGCAAAGTTATAGTATGAATAAAATCCAAAGCGAAAATATAAATCAAAGTCAATACAAATCAGACTTTATGCTGAAACAAAAATAGGCACAAACATCGTACTCGTAATCTAAAATCACTCAACAGCCCCCAACATCACTTAAAGGTCTTCAATCAATACCAAAGGGAGCTTCTCGAGCGGTCTCGTTAATCATTTTGATACTAATAGGAATAAGCGGTAAATATGCCGCCTCCGTCATATCCAACCCATGGCTCTTGGCACATCCAATTTGCCGGTATGATACCCGAACAATCTCACTAACAATAGAACCACAATGAATGGAGCTTGATCCAGCCGTAAATATATCAAAATTATGTTTAGAGGGTCTACTACGAAAATCGCACGTCGAAACTTCGGATCGAAACGAAATACCGAAGTGAAATTTCTTACGTTTTTAACAGTTAGGTATTTGTTTATTGATAAACATGAAATCAAGTTCAAGTTCAAATGTTTTTATTTCAAGCTTTTACATGCACTTATGGTCGGTTCCAAAAACTTGATCCTATGGAGAAGAATCCGGCAAGAAATTTCATGGACACTCTTTTAAAATTAGAGTCGTTACAATTTTTCACTGGTACAATATTGCGTTATCAGGTTGGTGGACACTAGGTTAATAACTTAATATCTTAAAAGCTTGTCCACACCGTGCCTACATGTGGTTGATATGCCGCTGTTAGTATTGTATGTATTTCGTAGGCGAAAAATGTGTGACCCAGCCGAAACCTCATTCATAGTCAATTTTTCGTAGTAGGCCCCTCGACGCCGCATAAGTTGAGAAAAATTGTTATATCTTTGATTTTATTTTCCTTTGTATACTTATATTGAAATTAATCTGCTTATAATTAATTATGACCTTCGTGCTTTTAATGGATATTAAGCTACATAATTCTTCGCATTCAATAGTTATGGAATGAAATTCAATAATGGTTAATTATAATTCTGAATTTTTATTAACTATCATTATTAATTCTCTGTACCTTCGCTTGAGAGCTTAATAAAAGAACAAAAAAAAATACAGCTGTTTTCTACAATGCTTTTATGAAATTGTTGATTTAATTTTATAGGTTTACTGTTTGTTAAGATAACATTATGATTCTCTTATTTATGATTGACAACATAAATAAGAGAATCATAATTTTATTGTGTCTAGTTTATTTCCCATTAATATTCTGATAAAATATGACACATGTATTAAAAATTAAAGTTACTTGGCGTTTTGTCTAAAAGGCCATTTTATTAACCATTTTAATTTACCCTCAATGTAACCTTAGCATTAGCTGTTCTTTATTCATCATGGATGGGTTTGCACTTGACCACAATCTCACCACAATCACAATCTTGTTCCCCGCGCTTTTACTCGTGTTTATCTATATTTTCCCAATCTCGTAGTAATTTCCTAAAATCATGTCTTAGCTGATGCTTACGTCATAGTAACTATCTGTATGCCAAACAGCGTAATTCATTCAGTGGTTTGAGCTGTGCATAGATCAGTCAGTCAGTCGCCTTTTTCTGATTTATAAAGACGTAAAAAAAAGACGTTCCAAAAGTTTTAAACTGCCTCATTGATGAAGAGCTGGTAAGTGCAATCGCTGATACAATGTCCTGGGTTCGATTTTCAGGTCTATTGTAATTTTTTTCTAAAAATTCTTAGTAGCAGCTTGCAAATTTGATTCGTGCACGATAAATTGCAATTATTTCGCTCTATGGGGCCAGTATTATTTTAGCACCCATTTATTAAACCACATGGTGGGACATAAAATAATACTAGCAACCAGAGGTATAAGATAAGAGCCAACATAGCTCACATAAATAAATCTCTGAATAACCCTTCGGGGAATTCAGACGTGATGGTATGTAAGTATAATTTATCAATGGATAGATAATCAATCTTCAAGACTATAGAGGTAGCTACGTATGTTCACAATGTTTTATATGCCGCCCGCTCATCACGAAACGTGCCTACCTTTCAGATTGTTTCATAAAAAATGTAAAGGCGTGCGAATAGCTTCCTTGTGGCTGATGGAAGGGCCACGATGACCCGGAAGAAACCACAAGAAGCGCAATGTTTTAGAGAAGGTACTCGTAAAAGCCCCATAAATTCTTGCTACATCACGTTAAAGATGTTATATAAAGGAAATTACAGAAAGATTTTCTAACGCCACGGGGCAATCTAAGATAAGTATAGGGAATCCCACTTTATAGAGTACATGAATACAAATATGTAAATTATAAAATTTTAGTTTAAAAAACTACAACCCGCCGACTACGGAAGAAATCAACTGAAAATCATTTAACAAGAACATAATTCCTATGTCACGTTCCTGATAAACATTCCTGATGACATAGGCAACATAATTATTTTTAATTAACTTGCGAAAAAGTGAAGCAGGTTCTTTGTTCGACTGTATGTTTAAAAATATAAATTTATGCGAAGGAAAAAAACGGCTCAGGCATGGTCCTCTCCCATTGACTATAATGTAAGCGGTACGAAATCAAACTTTCTTTCATTCTTTTCTTGAATAGGTACTCCTAAATTATGTTTACATTCTGCCGGGATTACTTAAATACCACAGTTAACTCAACAATCAGGGTGATTGGGGTCTCTGCAACATCGTTTAACGAACTATTGTGTTCTAATTCCAGCGCTAAACGTTAAGCAATAACACACTGTCTCCAGAGAATTGTACCGATTAAATTCACTCGGACCGCACAAGTATTTGCTATAACATTTAATTGTGTAACGGACTTGATAGTTAGATTACGGTTTGATTTGAGATTAGGACTAAAGTCTGTATACTTTTTACTATGATGACAAACAATATACGGTTTAACGACGTGTGTGGTCACTCGACCACAGTACCAGAAAATAAGTGCTTGTGTTTGTCTGGGTGCTTCTTATAATATTACCTATAAGTATGTATTTACAATTAAAAAGTATATTATGTTGGTATTATATCCATTAACTCTGCTTGGTTTGGGACTAGACGGTGCTGTGTACACAATAACCCAAATAAAAAAATATATAACATTGGAAGCTATTGACTTCGAATGATGGGAAGCGAATTATTCCGGAATTGACTTTTCTTCCAGGAAAATGTTATCGTCTAATTGAAGAAATCCTACACTTCTCAGCAGTAATGAAATAAGTGTTATGAATTTTTCGATGTAGGTACATCCATTTTAATGTTTTGTCTATTTGCAAATAAAAATATATGTTGTTAAAAATGTTATTAATGTTCAATCTGTTATTTTAACTTGAAATAAATCAATTTAGCATTAACTATGTACTAACATAGTTGATGCTTTGTCACGTCAAAATTCTTGACAAATACTCTAAAAAAAGGCAAAGAAATACGACAAAAAAGATCGATATAACTTGGCTTCGACGAATTTGCTCATTTGGTTGCGCATTTACAGCTAACTTTATTCCGGCCTAGTTATATAGCGCAAACTATAAACTTCATATTAATCCTGTTATTATTTCAACGTATTTTTGTTGCCGTCGCAATATATAAATCATTAATACACTTAGAACCAGCACGGCAAAGGGCAGTAAATTAATGTTTCTAAAAATTTGCTGATGCACGAGAAGCATAAGGGTATGAACCCTTATGCTTCTCGTGCATTTAGAAATTCCTTAGAAATTCACAAGACTTTCGCAATCATAATGTGATACGTATGATTTTTGGGGCACTGATACGTTGCAAGCTTGAAAGTGCAATGTCTGTGTGGAATCCACACGAGAGGACATACATTCTGCTGCTTGAAAAAGTACAAAAGGCCTTCCTTCGCTACTTATACAAGCGTATCAACGGATACCAGCCATACGTGTACCCCAGGAAATTTCTTTTGGGCTGCTTAAGTTATAACTCATTGGAAGTCAGACGGGAAAAGCACCAACTTATAGTCATGTGCAAAATACTCCGGGGTAAGATTGATGCACCTGATCTGCATGATGAGTTGTGTAGATTTTTTGTTCCCAATAACTACCGTCGCAACCGAAGACACCTTTTGTTTGCCGTGCCCTGGTGTCGCACCATGGCGCGTGCTAAGTCACCAATACCACGCTCACTGTCTGCTCTAAACGCTCTCCTGTGCGCCAATCCTGACTGTGACTTGTTTGTGGATGGATGGCCGTTTATACTTTCAGAATGATTGCGTTTTTGCGAGAAGAATGTATAATCGTGTTTGTATTTATTTTAGTAAAATGTAGTAGGTATAAGTTTCTCTGTGTCTTCAGTTATTGTAATTGGTACCGTTTTAATTGAAGTAAATAAATAAATAAAATAAATAAATAAGTCGCATTTTCGACGTATAAACATGTAACTGGGAGGTAAACCACATATGTGCAGAAGCGAGTTACGATGACTGTTAAGCGAAACGAAGCAAGATTTACTCAAAACTTTGTCTAACACGCCAAGTTTTGTTCACGTGTTCGTCGCCTGTATTGGTATTCTTGCAACGTGACGTTTCACTAATTAGCTGCAGCAAGAACGAGATAGCTATAAAGTGTATGCATCTCGCTAATATTATATTATCTCTGCGTTTATTTGGAAGTGTATCATAAATTGGAAACAAAATAGGTACTTAATACTAAAACGCTAGTCGAGTTGTCCACGCGAGTATAACACACGTATTGTGAATTGTGATTAAGTTAATTGTGGTTTTCGCTCATACTGTGTTGGGGTTGGTTTTCGGTCTATACAGACATGGCTGAACATTGCACAAAGCGACTGCCGTCAGATCAGTTAGATATTAGAATTAATAAATTCATCATAAATTAAAATTTGAACAGCGATGAAAAATGATTTAGGCAAATTTGATTATCATTTTTTTTTCTAAATTTATCGCAAACAAACCAATTAGCCCAAATAATAATCAAGTTTTCAATTACATTTCAAAACCCTACTCAAACATGAGCCTATATAAAGTCCCTCCTACGTATTATTGATGTGTGTAAGGATCTGTTTACACAAACCGACTCGGAGAGCATCTGAAAGTATCGGAGAGCACTTGTTTTGCAGACCGGGGATTTTGGTAGCGGATACACTCAAAGCCTAGAGTTAGGTCCGTATACCGGCTGCTCTTAATATTGCACACTATGAAATGTTTGATTGGTTTAGTCAAACAACTTTGTACTTTGTGTGTGGTTTGACTTTTGCGCGTGAGAGTTATTTCCCCCTCTCAAGGGGGTTGGGGTGGGGGATTTTAAGGATCGGCAACGCACCAGCAACGCCTTTGGTGTTCAAGGTGTCCATGGACGGCGAAGACTACTTACCATCAGGTAGCTCGTTTGCTCTTTTGCCCATAAAAGAATTTAATCGTGTCCTAAAGTTTAATTTAGTATATTTTTATAAACTTGCAAAATTTGCTCTGCTTTCCAAACCAATTTGTGTGAACGGACCCTAAGCTTACGCACGATTTCATTTGTCATGTTACGGTCGCCTGCCTATCTATACATATCATCTGAGTACAAGACTGCTTCTTATCGTCAGACGTTCCTTGGTAATAGATCCTTTATGAATAACCGATAGGTCTGAAATCAAGTGACTATTAAATAAAGGTAGTTTGAAGATCGAAAAACCGATATATGACCTTAACATCATTGTGGACAGGACTTACAATGACAGAAATATGTTAGGAGTACAACACACGAGTGACTTTTAAGATAAGAAGCAAAAGACTTCGTCTTTGTATTTTTTGGTTATAAGTATGTTCACACATAAGTTTGTTGTTGAACCATTTTGATCTTTATTACACCACTAATCGCTTGAAGCAAGAAGCCATTTTGATGTTGTAAATTGTTATGTATTCTTTACTCCTATTTGGACCATCCTCTCGTTGGTTTTACGCAGATACTTATTATATATTCATCCATCCTATCCAAGCTGAGGTCAAAATATTAATATTCGCTGTCTTCCGAACCCAATGAAGTAAACTTTTCATCCAATAAGATACCAGGAATTGATAGGTATACGTTGCTCCCGTAGGCTCCAAAATACCGCCAATTTCATGCAAGAAATTCGAAAGTAGCTCTTTTGTCTGTCTATGTATCTATTTATCTGTTAGCCTTTTACGCCCAAACCGATGAATATAATTTATACAAAATTTAACAAGGAGATAGAAATGCATTCTGGGAAAGGACTTATGATGGTAATTGTCTCAAAAAAGTCTTCTCGGAACGCAATTGATACCAATTCCTGGGCCAGTTCTCTCTAAAAAAGATACACTCATTAAAAGAAACAGGAAAACGCAATGGTGTATCATATGTTTTGGAAACAACGTTCATTTTCAGTTTTTCCTTCAATAGCGTTGTGCTTTGTTACAAAATTCCATTTTGTTTGAATGGGGCGACGAACAATGTAGAAACATATTTCAAGCTTTCCCGGAATTCTAGGGAAATAGCCTACTTATGTCTGTTGTTTTCGCTTTGGTGTAATGTAAAGACTGATTGTCATGTTCCTACATTCAATGAAAATTAGATTAAAATGCTAAACAAAGATATGAGACCTTTGCTTCTTGAAATGGAACGATTTTCCATAATTGAAAAGTTGATTTTCGTGCAGATTTTTGTTATTCATATTGTTTTTTTGATACGAACAGCAATAACTAATTATTAATTATTATAAAATTATGACTAATTCATTCATTGTACTTTGACATCTACATAGTTAAGAATTCATGTCGCCATTAAAAGATCTAATAGCCCCTTTATAAATTGGCAATGTTAGATATATTATATTTTTTAATGTCCTATCCGATAGGATTAATTAACAGGATACTGTGAATTAATTATTTACTGTAAGTTCACAATACCGTTGATAAGCAATTACAGTTTTTAAATGATGTAAAGCAATCCGAAACTCCTTAATAAAGCGAAAATCATGAAGTGAAATTTAAGGTACCAAATTTCTTCGGGAATTGTTAATGTATGTTGTGAAAAACTTTTAATAATTTCTGTGGCAAAACATTATTTAACTACCTAAATCTATGTATGATTTATTCACATGTTTTACTCGTTAAATTGTTCACGAAAACTGTTAGGTTAGCACTAATAGGCACCTAAGGGTTTTTTGAAGAAGAGAGAAGATATTTTATCATTATCAGCAATGTTGTTCAACCGATCTGCAAGGTTAAGCTACGCTTGCCGAGGTCAGTCTGTGGATGGGTGACCATTCTTAACACATTGAGACCCTCCGTGCCTCGGAGAGCACGTAAAGCCGTCCCGGTTGTCATACGAACACCTATGCCAATCGTTAGTGTTAGTCAGAAGCCCAAAAAGCCTGACAACCAGTCTATCCTTCGAATATCGGTATTGCCCAGAAGTTGGGTTGCGGATGTCTGATGGCAGTCGCTTCGTGTAAAATACTGATATTCAGCGGCATCTGATTAGACTGGAAGCCGACCCCAACATGGTTGGGAAAAGGCTAGGAGAATGAAATGATGATTCATCTACTGCTGGACGAAGTCCGCTTCTAGTGAACACCACAGATCCTGATCTTTGGCTTTCCTCATCCAATCACTGCCAGTCTTTCATAAATCGCCAACCAAGATCATCATCAATCAAGAGGCGTTCTCCAGTTGAGAACTCGTTTCAGATGCATAAACAAAAAGTTTCTACATTTGTGTAAAACCTTATTCGGAAAAGTTTAATCACAGTATGTGGAAACAAAAACCCAATTTGTAAATTCCTAGCCTAGTATCTGTTGTTAAAACTTAAACATGGAACCGCAGCCAGTCTAGTTTCATCTAATAAAGTTTTGTTTTGATGTTAGGCTATTCCATTTATTTTCTTTGTGCAAACTAATTTAATTATTTCGGCAGTTCTTCTTTTAGATTTACGACTTTTTCTCACATGAGTTTGATAAGTTGGTTATTTAAAAAGTTTTTTATAGGAGTACTTGTATAAAAATCAATGTGTGTTATAATAGAAGTAAGTTCTTAATAACTGTCATAAACAGTATTAAATATACCAAAATTATTTTCTTGAATTTACTAAAGCAACATCACTCCCCCTTCTATTTAGTGGGTTGGACTCAAAGTTAATCACTTATAGAATTTCCTTGGTCATGCGCGTCTTCCTTCTCGTAAATCTTCGTCAACCAAACCGTCACCTTTATAAAGAGATACAACCTTTTTTACAAAGACCCGAGACCATTTGCCACCAAAAAAATATGAAGCTCATTTTCGTGATGTCACGAGCTTGTATATCGGGCGATACTGACTCACCCTCGTTTTTATGAAGTAGACAGAGTAAACAGACAAAATTACTTGCGCCTTATAACATTAGTTTGGATTACTGTGTCCTTTTAGTATTGCACTTTTAAGCTTGCAATGAAACCTTTTAAAAAATTTGAAATCAAATGTAACACTCAAATACCATAAACGGTTATCACACTAAAGTTGACACTTCATACCTCTACTGCCGCATTTTATAGCATTATAGTGCATACTCTTAGACCTTCTTACCCCTATAAAACAAAGTTCAACACCGAAACGAGCGCACGTCCAACCTATTTATTGCCACTACCGACTCACGAGCAAGCTGGGTAAACACACTGAAAAAAATATGAAGGTAATAGAATTTTTAGTTCGATGCGATACAAAAACGTTTTGGGGATCGATTGTAAGTGGTTCTTTGATCTATGAAAGAAAGCTTACAATTCTATAGGGATTTTTGACGCCTCGAAATATCGGGTAAGTAGATGTGATACTTTCTATGTAAAATATTCCTGTTGGTATAAAGTGTAGCACTTACGCGACTGCATAATATAAAGAGGGTAATGTTTTTGAGTAGAATGTGAATACCTGGACAAGACTACCCGGACCTATATACATTAATATTGCTATGAACCCACGACCTATTGAGTCGATCGGCGCCTCCGGAGACGCCATTAACTACGGTAAAAGGAAATAGAACATTTTTGCTTATTTTTTTTTATCAGTAACCTTTTTTATAATTCTGAAAATCCTTATGGATCATCATGAGAATTTTTCGTGGGGTGGGAGCAGAATATGTCTTACTCCTACTCCGGCTAAAAAACGCACTTTCCTTATGCAAGGACAGGCAAAAATGCAGTTTCTCATGGCCAACGACTTCGTGACATTCGGCAGGACTATGACAGGCTTTGATACGGTCTAGTCATTGGACTCCGTCAAGGAGCGAGCCCTTAAAGGCTTCTGGCTTAAACGCGCGGGTAGCACCTACTGGGGGTCACTGTCAGGCCAGAAAGTAAAGCTTGAATTCGCAAATTAATTAAATTTTGCGGGCAAAGCCAACGCTTTTATTACTTCTGAGTACTCAAAAACTTAATTAATCACCAATCAGTGTAACTAAATAAAACATTTATTTAAATTTCATTTTGCAAAATTGCGGTATTAAAGCTTTAAATATTCACTTGGAAATATGTTATCCATGCCTGTACTAGTACATGAAAATCTTTTTATCTCCGTATGAGATGTAAAACAAGCTAACACGGGTTTCGTTGGCATCGAGCCGACAATATGCCTCACTTATGTACTACGGCAATTTTTATAAGCCCTCGGGCTATCCTTGTACGAGGTACCTAAACGTGATTATAGCCTTCATTTAAATCCCGACACAAAGAGAGCAGTGATTTAAGGTTAATAACTTGTGCATTAATAGGTATATATCTGTATCTGTGTCTCTGTGTCGGCTTGTAGCTCCCAAACTGGCGTTTTAACATCGTGGATAATACGGAAAAGTATGTAAAAGTAATTCTGAATGTAACATTCAGTGTTGTTTAGCTATTATCTGCCTTACTCGTTTATAACATCATAACATTATGGTCATTTACACACATACCTAATAATAATAATAAATATCTTGGGACATTTTTACACAGCACGATCTAGTCCCGAACTAAACAGAGCTTGTACTATGGGTACTAGACAATATGTATATAATATCGATATAATACTTCTATACAGTTTTTTTTTGTAAATACATACCTAAAATATATAAGAAAAACCCTGACAAACACAAACACCTAAGCTCATCACATAAATGTATGTGTCTTGCGGGAATCGAACTCACGACCTCGTGATCAGCAGTCCGGTACTTGAACCACTAGACCACAGACGTCGTCAAAATTGCACTTCTTACATAATTATCCGCTCTGCTTCATTGATCCAATGGGCGTAAACGTAACTGCTACGCTACAGGTTCTTGGTTTTATTTCTGGGTCGAGTAGTGTTGTTAGTTTTATTTATTCCAGTACCTAGCAGCTTGGAGTCTGATTTCTACCCGTTAATGGATCCTAAACATACTTAGTATAACCCTGCCTAGCCTTTCAGAGAATACGGGTGAGATGGTACGTTATAATATATTAACCTAAAAACAATTGGAACAGGAAGATAGATAGCCAGTATTAACACAGTTACAATTAAAACGTGCGTAGGTACCTACTTAGGTACTATAATACCTGAAATTTTTGCACTGAGAAATCCTGTTAGGGTATTCCTTTGTTGTCTTATTGAAGAATAAGAACAAAGGCATACTGGAACAACTTAAAAGCTTCTTAAGTAAAAGGGTATGTAGGATTTACGTAATCTACGAGAAGTTGACGCATTTGTATGAACTGTAACTAGGTTATACGTACAGTTCTCGCCAAACTTATTGTCCGGGTTGAAGTTGGCACGAGCTAACTTTAACCCGGCCGTAAAAATCGGAGAAACAAAATTATAGGATTGTAATAAATAAAAACGGAAGCTCAAGTTGTAAGCTGTCGTTTGAAATCATATTAATCCAATATTTTCGATTCTCCGATTTTTACGGACGGGTTAAAGTTAGCTCGTGCCAACTTCAACCCGGACAATAAGTTTGGCGAGAACTGTACTAGATGAAAACAGCTGAAGATCAGGCTGTGGCGTTCTCTAAAAGAGGCCTACGTCCAGTTGTGGGCCAATACTGGGTGATGATGATGAATGATGATGATTTCTGATAGTTACGCGAATATAACATTAATAGACGTATTCTTCTTTATTTATTCCTCTTGTAAGTGGACTTTTGTCATAAACAGAGGTAAGTAGGTATCAATATAAACTGCCTCGTCAACCGCATGGTCGTAGCCGCGACTGCTGTGCTCGATATCCTAGGTTCGACCCCCGGGTCAAAGAAAGTTATTGGGGTTTTTCTATAAAATACTCAGTACTATCTCAGCTTTGGATTTGTGACCGGTTAATGGGCAACTAAAAATATAAATGCGAACTCTAGGTGTAGATTAGTACGCCTCTGCCTAACCCTTCTAGGAATATAGAGGTGATGGTTTTTAAGTAAAGGTATAATGTATTATTATATTATATACGTAACCTTAAACAACAGTCAAAATTATATAGATATTGATAAAAAAAAATCTTGCTAACAAAACCTACGTAATGAAACCTACAAACAGTTTTATTTTATTGTAAAGCAATCATCGCCTAAAAATAAAAATACGCAAAATATTTATTTTATAGATTTGATAACTAGGCTTTTAGAACTAAAATCCGTACAAATACTTTTGTTATGTAGCATAAAGAGGAAAAGCTATTTACGTCTTGAGCATAAATTCGAGAAACACATTCCATATAGTTTCTTTTGTTGTTGGTATAAAATGGTAATGTTATCTTGTTTCTTGTGTTGACTACGTTACGTTACGCACCATTAGTGGTTCCCCACATCGAGGTAAAAAGGATTACGTTACAGCGATAGCAGCCCATAGCAATTCTGTGGCTTTTGTATTAGCTGCTTTATAAAGCGCTGTAAAAATACCCGTCTATTTACATACAGCGTAGATTTAATGCAGTAGCGAAAGGAGGTTATCAAAAACCCTACAACTCAGCCCAAATTTGTACCGGAGGTACATGACAGCTGTCAAGTTGATAGTTCGAAACTGATAATAATCTGGCGTAGTGGCGTGCGTTTGACATTCCGAAACTGACAAAGACAGTTTTTACTATGAAATCATTACGAAAAAGATAGCAGTGTGCCAAAAAGACGTGATTTTTCAAATAAAAAGTTTTTTTTCTCTACAAAAAAATACGACTGTAGTCGTCCTTTTTTTTAATGTTGACTGGGTAAACCAGCGTAATACAGAGTATTTTTTCTAATAAGTCTACATTCGGTATCTCATTTGGGCTGATTTTGATGACCAATTTCAATTAAGTCCTATCGGCTACATTTTTTGAACAGTCAATGTGAAACATACTTTATAAGTTAAGTTTTGAAAATAAAAATACATGTTAGCTGTCGGTATTTTCAAAAATTGCTTTCTTAGCCTAGTGGTCCTTATTGCGATTGATACGCTCGAGGTCTCAGGTTCGATTCCCAGGTACAACAAAGTGTTATAGGGTTTTTGTATGAAATTCCTAGTTAGTTCCTCTGTTTTATTTTACGAAATTAATCAATAACGTAGGTAGTTAAAATAATAGCTCAATATGCTAGATAAAAGTTGTGAGGTACCTACTTATATGTATGTAATGCTGGCACTTCAGAGACCTTAATTTTGTACTATGAATTCCAGCGAAAGTTTTTATATTTTCAGCAATTTTTTTATGCCGTCGTCATTGTGGTTTACTAGACAACTTTGTCAGAACGAGTTCAAAAGCGGCTGTAACATTTTTATTACACTTTAAACCACGCAGCAAAATAAAACGAAACACGCAAAAATATGAATTGTCGCGCGAGTAAAAAGGTAAGTATTTTTTAAATTTATTTTGTCTCGCAGGCAAAATGTTGCTTACTTCATAATTTTGTATAAACGACACGTATAAACCACTGTTGTATTATCTTTTTGTATTTTTTTAATCATTTTCCATGGTAAGATTACAAGTTATTTTTAATGAAGGAAAAAATCGGCTGGCGGGCAGGATTCGAACCTGCGTCTTCTGGTTCGGTACACCAGTACGGTGGTAGTAGTGGTACGGTAGCGTAGTGGTCAAAGCGTCTGATGTACCGAACCAGAAGACGCAGGTTCGAATCACTGTTGTATTATTATTATGGTATATCTAACAAATATTTGCCATGTTGCTACACAAAACAAAGAAGAGCGGGCTTCAACGGCGTATTATAATATGAATGCCCAGGATTTGCTAAAAACCGTCTGTAGAAGAGGTTAACAGAAGCTAATATGCATACCTAAAATCTAGAAGTATTTGCGCAGAGTTGCTATATTTAAATTTACACATAACATTTTCTATTCAACGCAACAATGCCAACAGAAAATTCGGTACCCGACTCTACCAATTTAATCAATAAATAAATAAACCACCGCAATTCGAAATTCGACCTAAACTCCAGCACACATGCGCAACATATTATTCATTACACCAACTGCGGCCCACACAAGATAAATGCGATAGTCCAACGTGGTTTCACGTTATTACCCAGATATAAATCTGCTGAGCACACCTTGTAAGCGCTTTCATCTTGGAACAAAGCGAACATACATGACTCACGCTGAATGTGCCACAAAAGCTGTCACGTCTATTTGGGTGGTACAATTGCGTTATCGCGCTTGTGACAACCAATAGTAGAAGCTTTTAGTATCGTTCCTGACCCAGTGTTTCAGTTATTATTCAAGCCTTCGTATACGGAGTGTAAATGTATAAAATAATGTAGGGTTTTTAAACCGACACAGGAAAAACTGGAGGAGGTTCTCAATTCGGATGTTTTTTTTATGTAGTTCGCCGATTTCTCTGTCAATTATGAACCGATTTTGAAAATTAATAATTATTATTATTTTTTTGTTTGAAAGGGAAATCCATCCGAAATGGTTCTATTTAAATTTCAAGTAAAGATTCCACGCCTAAGGGTAGATTTTTTTTTACTAGCCCACTGTCCCACTGCTGGGCAAAGGCCTCCCTTCCCTCCTTCCAAGCCGCTCTGTCTGTTGCTTTAAGGATCCAGTCTCTCTCGTGGAAGTCGAGTTCGTCACGCCACCTCCGTCTGGGCCGACCACGCTATCGCTTCATTTCGTGTGGGATGCAATTTGTGGCAACTTTTGCCCACAAAAAATATAGAATGATTGATTTTTTTGTACTGAATGTGAAGCGATTGTAATTAAACTTATGTACACTCATAATTATGTAGTTTTGATGTCCCTACAACATAATGAACACCACGATAGACAGGACAAAAATACAAAGCAAATCGAATAAATTATTATGCTTGTACATAATAGGTAAAGTATAAACAAGTAAGTTCATCAACATTATCATATCGGCGAATAGAACTCCACTGCTTAACAAAAACCTCCTCTATAGATTTCCAAAAGGGCCAGTTATATGCCGCCTCCAACGACTCAAAGTTACATTTACTAGGTCAAATATGCTGTTATTTTATAAAAATATGAACGCTACGTATGCAAGAATTGTGGCTGTTGTTTTTGCCTACCTACCCCTACCCCTACCCAATTGGAAAAAGGCGTGAGTATATGCATGTATGAACGCTTATCTATGGCCAGCCGAAGCCTAACAATATTCAACTGTTTCCACTATTACCTACTTTGTGTAACTATTGTGTTGTAAAGTAAGAAAAGAACAATACAACATTTATATTTGTTAAATTAATAGATGGGACTTACCTTCAAACTATAGTGTAACGACGTGTTGTAGCCTTCCTTTCCCAATCTTCAATCACTACACAACACAACACACAAAAATAACATACCTATCGTACAAAAGGATTACTTGTAATGATTCTATTGTCACTCACATATCACACAAGCACCCATTAAAGTAAGTATGATTGTATCTAACTTAACGAATATTTAAATAAAACGCAATTCGCAGTCGCGGCGCACTGTTGCGAATAGAAAAATACTGGAACTAAAAAGTTGCACACTTGTGGGTATATCGATAAAAGTAAGAAAAAATAGCAACGTTTCATTTCACACATTTTTTTTTACAAAATACAATTTTAATAATGAGCTTGTCATATTGATCACAATATTTTTCAATAGTTAACCATTTACTCACAATCAAAATAATGTTAATTTGATCTCATATTTTAGAACCGTCAACACCATGTAGAATATTCCAATTTTAAGAATTGTGTTATTGTGTATTGTAAAGGAAGAATTTTAAAATGTATTAATCGACCCTTTAAAACTTTATTTAATACTTTGCGGTGCCTGTGTGGAGTTTTCAATGTTTTATTTGGTAAGGATTTTTCTAGAGAATATTAAACTTTTGTAAAAAAATCAAATAAATATAGATAATATGCTTGCTATAAATATGTATGTAATTATTTAAGTCAACTTCAGTTAAAATTTGCTTTTTGAAGATCCTTTAGCAATTCAGATGAAGTACGGTCTAAAATTATTTTTTGTCTATGGTATGAGAAATTGTTTCTACGTTGATCTTTCTTTTCGCTAAATTTTATTAAGAGCTTAATCTTAGATTTTGCATCTATATTATGTTCAATGCAGAGCACTTATCCTTCGGTTCGTTGTTTATTGAATTAGGAGGTTTGAAAAGCCAATTTACTTGATTGAGTTATATTCACCCGCTTATCCAATCGTAGTATCATCATAATCAACCCATTTACTGTTCTACTGTCTAACACGGGTCCCTATTTATATTGAGTGGGGTTGGCTAGCTAACAGTTCACCACATTTTGGCCTAGTGCAGGTTGATGGAAGACTGTGAGGCTGTTGAGGTTGAGGACTGACTGACTGACATTTTCTCGACGGCCGGCGGGCGCTGGCGTAGCGTGTGACGCTACGCAAGCGCCCGCTGGCCGTCGAAAAAATGCAACTAACTTCATGATGTTTGCCTTTACCGATGCGCTCCTGACTGGTTCATGTCTTGTATTTTAACTTGAGACCTTTGACTTGACAGTCTAATAATTAGGTATATCTTTAGACTATCAATCAATCTTAGTAGTATATAAAAGCTAAATCCTATGTCGTTACATCAGATCAAATCTTTTCTTAAAAGCGAGATAATAAAAAGCAACATTTGTTTTAAAAATCAATTTAATATGACGAGACTAAAATATCAATATTGTTTTGAATTATATTTACAATTTACTATCGTATTTACATTACGATCAGAGTATTTACAATAATCGTATCCTGTAAAAAATGTTTGTGTATCGCCACAGACAATTTATATTCAACTTTTTTATAACCAACCCACAATTGTAGCAAAACTGTGTGGCCGATTTTTCTGTCTGTAATCTTCTTAAAGTATTTACATTTTGTTTCTTCTTACATTTCTTTTATATTATACAAATATTTATAATTTAACGACCAACAAAACGAAACTGAGGCGGGTGATGAATCCGATTAGCCTTGATATAAGGTTGCATTGCGTGTTGAGCGAAGCGGATAGCGGAGCGGACGATCTCGGAGCGCGCTCATCCGCCATGACGCTCGAGGCGACCACAATACGACGACCAGTGGAACCGTCGTTCCTTGTCTCGTCTGCGGCTGAGACGCTGCTGACTTCTGGAGGCACGCAGTTTGGAGGTTTTTCCTGCTACAATAAATATATTATATTTTTTTAAGGTTAGAGTTCAAATAATTATTCTTCATCCTACGATTATATTAATCGGTCTTATTTTGGCAAAAAAGTTTATATTCACATTAAAACATTTTATACACACGCCCGCGTCTTTCTTCGCGCTAAGTTTGAACCCACGTTGCACTGCTTTTAAGATTTACAAAAAATCGGATCTGTTTGTCAAATTTGACATGACATGAAATTACAATACTTTTTCATTACGCATTTCAAACTTTAAACTGTTCTATCCTAATTATATTCAAGATTAATCGGAATAGAAAGTAGGTATATTTTTTTTGGATTCTCACCGGTCGTTGCGTAACATTGACTTTTTCTTGACATCTTCGGGACTGGTGGGCGATGCATGCAGCATATGCAATAGCATGGGGGATGTAGCTCTGTTCCACAACGCCAGCAAACAATGTAGTTGCCATTGGGCCTGTATAACATAAAAACGTTAGATGATTATATTGGAACAATTGCTTTATAATAAAAAAATCTAAATAAAAAATACCTAGAGCATAAATAGGGACATCTTCTCCGCCATGAGTAGCCCACTGTCGGGGTACTGCAGCTGCATGAACAGCATCCGCAGAAGCAGCAGCAGAGGCTGTCATATTTGGTGGTAAAGCTCTGGGTTCTGAATGTCCGGGCCCAGTCCCATAAAGTAAAGTTGTATACCGCAGCCCATCAATATCTGAGGCCACAGTATCAGCACCTAAAGAAACAGAAAACATTTCAATAACCTCAAAAATAAATCTGCATAAAATTCGAAGTGAAGCAATCTTTAATTAATTTTTAAAACTTATCTGCAAATTCGACTTCAAAGTCAATAACGTTTTAAAAGATAACATGTAAACGAAAAACGTTTGGCACAGGACTTCAATTAGCAAGTTTTGTACTCTGTGCCAAATGTTGCTTGTTACGATATACATTTGGCTTCGCATTATAGACATTGCCAGTTGAAAATTAAATAACAATTTGGCTTGAGACAGAATAAAGTAATATTTAAATTATCTGTTTACCTAAAACAGGATGTCCTCTCGGCGTGGCCTGTCCTCCAAAAGTCATAACGTGACCGTGATCAGCCGTGACTACGATTAAAGTTTCGGAGGGATTAACCCTCTCTAATGCTGCCAACAGTGCGGTTTCTAACTCCAAAGTCTCGTCAAGAGCTCTATACGGATTGTTGTAGTGATGAGCATGGTCTATTCTCCCACCTACGAATAAATATATGCATTTATCAATATCCGAGTGCACTGCAGTGCGAAATGTATGTAAATAAAACATAAAGTTATGTTCGACATCACAAGGAATATTACATGAAGAGAATTTCTCGGAAATTATTTTTATGTAGGTATTCCGTAAAATCTTTATTCGAGTTTAATTAAAAAACGAGTACCGAGTTTGAAAAAGGAGCAATTTAAATAAATGCTGGTAATCTTATTACATCAAAAGAGTAATTCCGCTTATATAAACAGTGAAAAGATAAAAAGCCTTGCCTTCGATGAGGAGGAAAAATCCTTTGTCGTTTTTAGTTAAAATTGACAAGGCGGCTCGGGTCATATCCGCCAACGACGGATCGTCGGCTTTCGCAGTTGGTGTCGCGCCCGCGCCCTCTTCCGCGTCCGCTACCGCTCCACGCTCTGCATTGAACTCCATATGCGAGTATTCAAACAGACCTGTGTTGTTCAAAATATTGGAAGTGTTACAATAGGGTAATCGGATTTTATTTGGGTAACAAGTAATAGTACCCAGTTTACGAGAGGAAACAAAACGATTTCGTCTGTTTGTACAGTTTTATCCTACATACAAATAATTCATATAGTAGTATAATGTTTTTTCTTCCAAATTTTATCGTAATGGTAATGTAGTTTGCGCATTGCTCAAACAACATGTAACTTTACCGTTTCTTTTACACGTGTGTAAATGTGTAAATTTAAAAATCCTAATCCAAAGTCTATTGTCTACAACAACATTATGTAATACACGGATTAAATTTGTAATATGTATATATGTATAAGAAATATTTGCTAATTGTAGCAGAAACATGAGGACGTCATTTAATTGTCAAATTCGTGACAACTTGGGAGTGCTTACCAAATGAATGAAGCGTGTTTAACAATACAATTTTTGAATTAAGAATGTTGGTAGCAGCATAATCCATATTTGAATTACAAATGCTACTTAATGTCGGGCGAGTGAGATTAAAAAGGATTTAAATGGGATTACCCAGCAGAACCGCACTGATCATAATGTAAACTCGGTAAACGTAATCTGGGCGACCGTAAATATTTCATAAACTCCGCAGAGGGTCCGGAAGTATTTTATACAACTTTTCTTGAACCAAATTCTGACTTCCACCGCGGTACTGTTGTCTCTCTACATTAAATTTTTACAGTAAAGTCATGACTTTTATTGTGTCCTAATTTTTAAACCCCTGGGAAAATTAAAGTACCCCGTCAAAAGAGTGTTCTATAATTTTTTTAAAGGAAACTTTAGGGAATTTTGCAAATAAAAAATCTAAATAAGAACGTTAGGTAGAAGAGCAGTGATAACCTAGTGATATGACAGTTGGAGTGCCAAGTGAAAGTTCTCGAGTTGGGCGATCGAAGGCACGCACCTCTGATTTATTAATTAACACTCGCTTTAACGGCGAAAGAAAATATCGTGCGGAAACCTGCGACGATGACGAAACGACGGCATGTGAAGTTTGCCAACCCGCATTTGGCCAGAGTGGTGGACTATAGCCTAATCCCTATTTTAATGAGAAGAGATTTTCAAAAAGATCGCACAGGACATACTAAAATATAATTCCAATAACTTAATTTTCTTTCAATAACAAAAAAGAACATAAAAATTATTCCCGTACGTGCTATTTTAATCAGATTTCCAGAATCGGATGTGAACATTATTTTCTCGGAGTAATATAAATTTTATTTCATTGTGCTTACTCGGACGTAGCATCGGAAAAAGATTTTTTTATTATGCAAGTAGGTAAGTATTGCTGTTATGAATACTATTGTATTACCTATTTAAAATAGCAAGTTTTTTTAACAAAATAAAATAAAATAAATGATTAAACTCTTTGTTACTTTGTTTTCCGTGCATGTACTTTTCTGAAAACCTTATAAAAACAAACACACGGTTTTGCTGATACGCTAATTGCTGAGTAGGCTTACAACTTAAAACTTTACAGCTTGGCCACGGGACACGGGTGAAAAAATAATAATTCAAACTGCCTTCCTTGGTCTAGTGATCGCAAGCGCAGCGTGAAGTTTTGGGTTTAGCTCCCAGTTCAAAAATCTCTTCGAGGACTTGTTACGGATTCATTTTGTGCCTGGTTAATAGCAATTGGCCCGCACTCTTTTATACTTGTAGCCAACCCCTCGTGGATACAATAGTTACAATTCCGGATCAACACTATTGTGTTCCAACTTTTTCAAACATATTCCTCTAAAAGCGATTAAAACTGGATCAACACGACCAAAATAAAGCAACATATATTCATTAGCTGGCAACCCTAAGTCTTTTTATTCCCTCACATTTTACCCTTAATATAGTGTATCGAATGGCATGATTTATATATTTCCATTCACGCCATGTAAACAACCCTTGGTAGCAAGATTAACCTTTGCTTGGCTATCCGGGTGTACCATACATTACTTTTATATTCTGACCTTGGAATGAATTATGTAGATCAAAGCTATTGATCACCTCAGACATTATAGCTACGTTTATCTAGTTCAGAATTTTTGATACTGCGAAGTAATGGCAGCAGATGTTTTGTCTACAAAGTTTTGTTAAATTGTATGCATGCAGTTTTCATGTTTTCAATTTAGTAAATTATTTACCTACTTGCAAATAAATTTAAAAGTTATTTTGTTAATAATTTTTTGTTTCAGAAATTAACACATATAAATCCGAATAATTTAAGTTTAATAAATTGGTTTGGAGCAGTCAGTTGGCAGCCGATTCGTGTAAAATATTGATATTTATTTATTTATTCTTTTATGTACAAAAGTTCTCTATATTCAGCTGTATTTGGTTGTACTCGAAGCCGAATATTTTGTAAAGGGGCACCAAAAGTCAGGTAATGATACTTCTGAAATAAGCTTACTAATAGCTAAAAAACAATTTTAGTTCAATAAAACCAGTCCAAGCCACTATCGATTTTCACACTTATTGAAATGCACGTTTCCATAGTACTCAGAATTGAATTTTCAGTCCAATGGTTGTGAATGGGAGAGCATTTCTATGATTTCGACGACGACGACGACTGCGCAAATATCTTCACCGAAATTTTGCTTCGAAATCGAAATGATTAGTGACTGCTTAGAAATAGATAAACTATTAGAAAATATAGATCTATAGTTACAAATTTAATACGAATATCAAGAGATCGCTAAATTATCATTTCATTTCATAGGTGGGCTACTACGGGTACTACGGGCTACACCGCCCCCGGAACTTTAGATATCCCAACATCTACTTTTTTTGAGAGGGTATCCCTTTCTTTTTTTGTCTAGCTTACCTAACAGATAATCCACTGTCCTAGGATCCAACTTTGCAAGTTGTTCTTTAGTGTGTATGTATTGAGCTCTCAACCGCCGCCTCTTCTTCTCCCTCGCCCAATCTTCTGCTAAATTTCGTCCATCCAGTCTTCTACCCTCGCGATTGGGGTGCTCTGGATCTGGAGTCACGGTTGGCAGAAAATGTCTTCTTCCGCCACCCATGATGACCTAAGAATTGGAAAAAAAATTAAGCTAATATTTGTATTACCCCATTGTGTGTTACATTTACAAAATGTTAAAAGTTCTCGCCAATCTTATTACCTTATGCCAACTTCAAGATGGACACTAAGATTGGCGAGAACTTTCTTCATTTTGTAAATGTTATATACAATATTAAACATGGTAAAATTTCAAAATAATTTAATATAAGAATGGCGAAAAACTATAGATACTCTAAAAATTATATTCACTCATAAAAAAAACCTTGTTGAAAAATAGTACCTACTGCAAATACTAAACAAACATAACAATTCTACCAATATAAGGATGTGGTTTATACAAATGTGCTGTAAGCTGTGCCGATTGTTCTCTCAACTTAGAAGTCACGTTTAAGTGAGAGGAGCTTTATTGTATGCAATTTCATTAAACGTTAGCAACGGTTTTGTTATACATTCCACAATGTATTAACAAAAATAAACCTTTATATTGCAGTCTTTTGATATGGTACGTTTTTTATTGCGCTCGTATGTAGCAATTTCCTTATTCTCGGAATTGTGATATCAGATTTCAGAAATTCGCGACAAAGTATATATAATTCTTGGTAAGTATAGTGGCATCATTATGCATTTGACAACGCATATCTCCCTTTCATGGGTCTACGCTCCTTTTCAGAATTGAAAATAATAGTAGTTTTGTTGTATAAAATGGGACGGAATTTCTGACAATTTCACATAATTGTGAGCGATAACCCTATTAAGAGTACTTTTGTTGTTACTCTGGTTTGACAGCGCTTGAAGCGCTTCACTCTCATAGCCGTGTTATCTTAACTCATCACAGTACTCCGTCAAATAGTCAAATGCATCAACAGAGAATTTACATCAACATTACGTACACTTAAAATAATTAAAATGCGCAACCCGCAACCGCTGATAATCTTAATACCGCCAAGTGGCCCGTATCTAATTAACCTAACCTAATTTGCTAAAGGGATTTCGTACAATTTCAAAATTCACTTTTATTCATCTCCCGGGAGCTATTAGTAAAAATAAAAGAGTTTCTTTTGTGTTTCTTTTAAATATAAGTACGCAGGTTAAGACTTCCCTTTATTTTTGGCCAATTCAAGTTTTTGCCCTCAAGCATTAATTTCACAAAACATTGCGCTATATTTTGTGGAATATTATTTCTACAAAATTTGCGCATTGTGCATGAAAATCATACGGGTTGGTTTTGTAAAATGACACACACAGTCGTGTCATTTTTGATACAAACATATAAATACATAAATTCAATTTAAGGTGTCGTCCAAGTTTGTAGGTTTGCGCTAAATTTAGTTGAACATGATTCATTCTTCAAAATTATTGCGCATTTTGCATGAATACTTAAACAGTAAGTACGTGTAGATTTTTTAAGAGGGTATACACATATGTTCTTTAAGATGCAAACAGACAGATACCTAAATTAATTACTTAAGATTGGTTTGAGGTGTCGGTTTCTCGGATATAACCGAGCTTTGCTATCAGTTTTAGAGACGATATAATTTGAAAAACCCAGCCGTAAGTAATTTATCACCTAAAAATTGAGCTTAATTTATGGCTTAATTTTTACATTGATGCCTTTCCTAAACCTAATTATTCTGTTAATTAATTAATTTATTAATGTATGTTACATTTAAAAATATATTCTTAGGCATAGACAGACTCTGTATGTTAGAGATTAATTTAAATCATGAATTCTAAACTATTATATATTTAATCTGTGGTTTTATTTACGTACATTGATAGGGACTTACATTTATACTCCTTCCCGGTTCATTCTCCACAAGCTGCATAGCAATATCCTTGCAGTCTTTCCTGACCGTGGGTGGTACTCTGCTGTCATCCTCCCAGTATCTGGACGGCGCATGCGCGTACAGCGCCGCAGGAGTCGCGTGCGTTATCCGCGCTGTTGTTACGATGCCACTCGACTTACCTGATAAATTATGATTATTTATTTCATAGATACCTACATTTTTGTATAAAAAAAATATTTAAAATGGTGTCCATGTCAGAAGACCACGATTTTTGTAGGAATACTATGACATATCCACGTATCCATTCTTATTCACGAATTCGTGCATGAGTGCGCGTGTATTATTTGAATTTAGGGTTTTCTTAGAAGTCATAAGACGGTAATTCGTGGATACTATCATTATGATTTGTACACGTACAATTTTCATAATTATACATCTCTCATTAAGAAAAGGTACTTATTGCAATTGTTACATTTTAACTGACTTAATAACTATATTGCTGAGCTGACGGACTAGAAACAAAACATTGTTTTTATTATGTCTAGTAGGAAAACAACTCATAGAAAACGCACTTATCTTCCCAAAAAAACGAAAATACAACAACTGCTAGCATTGCTAGCAATGGCAATGCTAAATACATACATACACTCATTCCTACAGAAGTAGGCAGAACTAAAGACCACATCTTACTACGCTTATTCTTGCATACTTTTTTTTGCTTGTTCCACATTCTTACAATCTTTTCATACACATAAATCTCTTTTACGTTATGGTAAATTATATTTTAAATAAAGAACGCTTATTTTCACGCACTTTTAAGCTTGAATATTAAAAATATGCAAATATTTAACGTGTAGAGGACTGAATGCTTAAGAACCTGGAACAAAGAAGCTTATGAAAGCCTATTTTGTTAATGCTATACTGTTTATACAGCATAAACTTTGCTTTTAGTCGTTGGTAACGATCTAAGCCCGGCTGCACACTGTCCAAAATTTCTAAGAGATAAACCTCTCTGGCGAAATGAACGCTTTATCCCACAAAATTCTGTTAGTCGGCAGGGTATGGTACAAAACTTTAGTAAAGTCTATGGATTTATCGTAAAATGTCGCCTGTCCACGAAGAGAAAATAGTATGGTTGCAAAATAAAATTGCAAAACATGTTCTAACTAAAATGGAGTTCAATAGTGTTTCCCTTTGGATTTATTTAAGTGAAAATAACATGGGAATCATGTTAAAAACCACCAGCCTAAAGAGGCATTCTTAATCATTCTCAGTAAGTCAGAGTCAGAAATACCTGTAGTTAAATTAGGTACTTATCGTATTTTATTCTACAAGATGGAATGGACATCCTTACTTGGACTTGTTTAGTTTATTTTAACATAGATATCCATTACCAGTACATAATGAAACTTCTATAATTGGATCTTATTAATTCAACTCATGATACCGGTCGGTCGAGTGTAAGATAATACCAGTATCCACTACGTGACCCTACCTTTAAGACATAGCTTAATCGAAGCTTAACTGGAATTGTTAACTGGTTACAATAAACACAGCTTTATTTCTATGTGTATAGTCGTGTTCGTGACGTAATACAGAGTTCAGTATGACAAATTGGAATCGAGCTAGTGAGGTGACATGACCAACGCTACACTAAATGCGCAATCAAAATTTAACGAATATAATGTCGAATAGAAGGCATTAAGACCGCCTTTGTACATTTCTATACATTAAGCATAAATAAATAAATGTCGCTAATTTAAATAAGTAATTACTTAAGTGTCATCCAGTACCTTTTATCTACTCCAAGTGGCTTTGGAACTAGAAATTAACGATTGGTACCCTTAGTGACCCTTAGAGACGTGTAACATCCTCATGAATAATGTTTGTATATGTCAGAATCATGCGGACTTAAAATTGCTCTTGCATTTTCTTGCCTATTATGACATAGCCATGGGTTCCCCTACATTTACCAGTTTACGAAAACTGTACAGCTTACTGTTTCAATGCACAAGTTAGAATTTTAAAATTCAAATTAAGGCGTATCACTTTTGCTAGAAGTACTTGAAAAGTTGAGCTTTTGCAATTTAATTAATTTGCAAACTTATATTAAGTGTACCATTCCGAAAGTGACACTATAACCGAAGATTTCCTTTTAAATTTTTAATTTGCTCTTTGCAGCAAAATGACCTAGGGAACCAGTTCGATATAATAATCCTTTTCATAAATATATAAAAAAAACAACTTCCCTATACCTATTTGTATTCGCAAAACTCGAAAAGTAGGATTGACTTGAAGTTTTGTCCAAAAGTTGCATTTCTTTAATGCAAGTGCACTGATTAAAGCATTACCTATGCTCTACGAGAGAGTTTAAAAAAACATTTATTTATTGACATACTAACCAGCTTCATGTGCCCAGTCAACGAGAGACGAGACTTTGGAGTTGATGGTCGAGGCGCAGATGTTAAATCTCCCTCCTGCATCGAGGCCTAATGTCTCGTACCTGGCTTTCACGCCACACAGCAGAGCGGTGGCACAGGCTGAAGACTCCCCAGTTTGAGCATCTATGTTGTAGGTCTGGTGGCAAAAGAAACTTAGCTTGGTACGATTGCTCGAAAAAAAATAGAACAGCTTGTTTTTCAATATACCTAAGACGTAGGTACGTCGGCCGTTGGCGTTGTTGAGCACGTTGACCTGGGTATAAATAGGTAAGCCATAACCGAACCCTATTTATTTTTCAAACCAATGTATTAAAGAAAAAAAGCTTAGTGTTTATAGCATTAATAATTGTGCATACAATTTTATTTCAATTATTGATAATATATGCAGAAGATACAAAGGTTTACCTTTGTATCTTCTGCCTGAGCTGCTTGCCTGGGCCTGTCACATAGTCCACTCAATGAAGAAAGTCATACTATTACTATACTATTCGCCAATGATATGTACCGATACTGGCTATCTTTGCACGTGCACGAGAACCAAAAGTGATATGACGTAAGATCCTATTGGACATGTATTGTGCTGTTTTCTTTTATTTTACTCTGATATGGCTTTATTGGCTGTAATAATTATTTGTAATGTGACGTAATGAGCCTATTTGGCTCAATTATCTGGCATATTATTTTATTTTACTTCTTTTTTCAGTTTTTCTATCCTAGTATGTTTATCTTAATATGGCTTTATTGGCTGCAAATAAATCATTATTATTATTATTATTCCACCCTCTAGGTATTGATAAACACAATTCAAGAGAATAAAAAAAATGATTTTTTAAATGAAAGAGTTTTAACGTCATTTTCTTTTAAAAAGCTTCCTAAAATACAACTAGCAACCCAGTTAGAATGAAGCGATTGTTACGGCCAATTGTACGTTCAAGAATAGACTTCCTTGCGCCAAATACCACTACTTTAAAGTACCTATAAAAACCATAGGTACTGCAACGTAATTGCTATAATAGCCAAGCACAGCATAGAATGGTGATCGCAAGATTGTTACTTTTAATTTAAGTTTATTTGTTTACAAGCACCTGCAATCTTCGCATAAGCCTTTAATTATCACTTATAACACTCATAAAAAACAATGGGATACTTTCCTTCCCGAAAGTCATACGACACTAACTGTTTATGAGGTATAAGAAGGGAATTCGAGTTAGTGGGTCGTTTCGCTTTGCGACTGAAGAAGTAAACAAAAGAAAGTAGGTTACCATGATGTAGATGACTGGGAAGTTATGACTACTTGCCTACTGTAGAGCAGTATTCGATAACATTTAAATTTCGAATCCCCGCAAACACAATAATCTGTACCGATGCTGTATCATTAAGTTTGTTGATGTAGAAATATAAATTTAATAATAAAACACGGAAGAATATCACAAAAATAAATAAATATGAAGACTATTTTTATCACACAATCAGGGTCTGTGATAGAACAATTCAAGTTTCTTTTCAGGGGAGGACTTTCAAACTACGTAACACAGTAATATTTTAGGTTGTGACTGGCTTGGTGGATCACTGGATCCAACCTAGAATTTCACAACGAGAGCATCCAGAGTAAAAAAAAAAAGTATTCTAAGCCCTTGTCCAACGGCCAAAAAGTTTAAAATAAGAAATTCCTGAGATTCTCTCGGAAATTGTACTCGCAAAATTAGCAACTTAATACTAAAAGGCGCATAAAAATATAAAACAAAACGGTGCCCTACACTCCCCCCTGTTTAGCGTTTTATTGCTGATTATATGTATTATGCATGTAGATTTTATACGTTGCTCAAATTGTATCTTTGTAGCAATATAATCAACTCAAATTATCCTACCAATCTTAGGTGAAAATCATTTATGGAAATATACTGGTAAAAATTAGTCTACTAAAGAAGGAATATTATAATAATATAATATAAAATTACGCCTGTATTTCCTAATGGGTTAGGCAGACAGCTACTGCCGGCACGTTTATGTCTCATGAAATAGGGGGCGAGCCTATTGCCATTTACCGGGTACAAATACAAAGTAACATTTTAATTGACCTGGAAATCGAACCCACCTCGAGCGTAGATGCTGCATTTAGGAGCACTAGATCAGCAAGGCAGTTAAAACATAATTAATTTTTCTTTCCATTATTAACAATAATGTAGGGCGCATGGATCCAGCAGGATTTTCCGCAATCCAAAAAAAAAATTGGTCATATATTTTTAAAACCCATTTCTAGTGACTGTGAGGAACAAGCGGTATACAAGGAGTGCGTGACCTAATTCATTAGTAATTTTAAAAAGAATGCTGAATGCGCACTTTTGACTGCGGTGACCCAAAACATCTCGTCCAGAAATAATAAACCACCTTTTGTACACAGCACTTGTACTAACACTCATTAAAAATTTATGTAATTTATGCTATTCGCTAGTTTATGGTACCGTATTAAATATACATTATTTCTCTATTTTTTAAACAAATATTTAATACATTTTTAAAAAAAAATATAAAAAAAGAAACATAAAAGAAAAAAATATATAACAATATAAAAAATGCATTATATCTTTCCATTCCACAATTTACATTAGCACTATACATAATATACACCCTTATTTTTTATAATCTAGAATCAGCTTTTCTATACAGTTATTCGAGTTCAGTTACCTACGAGACCCATCCTAAAGTCGCGAAAGGAATTCTGATTTCTTCGAGTACAAGACACCCTTAATTTTGACACTATAATTATAAAAAATTAAGTATGTAGGTACCTACATAATGATTTACACACACTGTGTGTGTAAATCACTTTTCGCGATCATGTGTGTGACACACATGATCGCGAAAAGTCAAGAGGTGCGTGAATCAAACTCGAGACCGAGAGTGCTTTGTAATAAACGACTTAATATAATTAATAAACTATAAAAAAATCACACTATAACATAAAAAAAAAAATTGATTAAAAAACAACAACCCGACTATGGAAGAAATCAACTGAAAATTATGTAACAAGAACAAATTCCTATATCACCTTTCTAAGAAACAATTTACTGAATTGAAATCAACAAAAGGAACTGGGCCCCAATTCTGCTATTTTGGTTAAAATTACCATTCCACCGACACACTACTATGATTCTATTGAGATTTTGACAGATTGGGTATTCTGCTAAATATTCAATATCGTACCAATAGTGTTCGGTGGAGTGTCGCTAAAATGGCTTCTGTATTCTTAATTAATTTATTAACCCCCGACGCAAAAACGACGGGGTATTATTAACCCCCGACGCAAAAACGGGTGTTATAAGTTTGACGTGACTGTGTGTGTGTGTGTGTCTGTCTGTGGCATCGTAGCTCCCGAACGGATGGACCGATTTTGATTTTGTTTTTTTTATTTGAAAGGTGAATTAGTCGGGAGTGTTCTTAGCTATGTTTGATGAAAATCAGTCCAAGATGGCCGCCACCACAAAATGGCAAATTACATTTATTTTCGTGTCGGGGGTTTTCTAAATTTTTTATTTAGGTTAGGTTAGGTTATTATTTAGTGTTTCTTATTTATAATAATTCTATATCTAACTATTGACGACCGGGCTACCAAAACCTGTCTGTCCGTCTGTGACAGTTGAATGGTAGTTCAACGGAAAGTCACTGGAACGCCACTGGTATTAAATAAAGAGCAGGCTAAATGTGTAAAACTATTTCATCGACACACTATTGAGACACTGTTAAAGTGATATAGAAATAGCAGACTTGTGACCCTGTTGTGTATAATTTATAGCCTTATAAATTTAAAATTATTGAATAGTGAGAAACCCCCGAACTTTAATTACTTGGCAACACAGTATTAAGGGCACTCAAAGTAATGCGATCGCGTTTGTGTATGTATGGATTTGAATGGTAAAGTATGAATAATAAACCTCGTGAAATTAAATCATTTCAAACGGTAATGACTTCATCGATGGAAAATGATTACCAAGCGGAATATTTACTTGCCTACCTATTTAAAAAGGTAATATAAAAATGTCATTTTGCAATGAAAATTTTATTTTAAATCATTTAAAATATTCGTTTTTATTTATGCATGCTTTTATTAATTTGAATATTCATAATAATATAATTTAATCGTTTTTATTGAAGTTCGTACGTAATTATCAGTGCATTGAAATTGATGTGATGTTATCTTTTTGTATTTTTTTAAGCATTTTCCATGCTAAGATTACAAGTTATTTTTAATTAAGGAAAAAATCGGCGGGCGGGCAGGATTCGAACCTGCGCCTTCTGGTTCGGTACACCATGATGTGATGTTATTAAAATAATCACGGTTTCAATATTCAAATGGTGAATGAAATAATAAATATTTCCAATGCCTTTTATCCTTTTTAAATGTCTTTGTAGGTATAGGAATAATTATATTCGATATTTGGTTTTTAAATCGAATGTTTTTGTCTCTCCGATTTTTATTGCCGGGTTGAAGTTACCTTGTGCCACCGTCAAGCCGGACAAAAAGATTGGCAAGACCTCAAAGTTATATTTACCTTTGCCAGAGCAACTGCTGGGAAGGTATCCCACGCCAAGTCTGTGTCTTCCCCGGATTGGCCTCGTCGCTGTCCTCGGAGGATCCTGGCGGCTGTAGCCGTGGTCAGGCTCATACCGTCCCCCACTACTAGTATCACGTTCCTGAATGAAAATAATTAAGTTTAGAAAATTTAAACCGACTCCAACCATCTTGTAGTGTATTTTCTGAACTACTACTAACTAATTTATGCCATGTCCCTCTAAAGCCAACAACATAATATATATTATTAAACCTTAAGGTCTGTTTACATGACTAAGTGAATTTTGATGAAAATTTTCATTTTCATTTTAGAGCCATCTTATTATATTATCTATATAATTATTATTTTGTAATGGACATCACGTCGACGTCGCCGTCAAGGCTGGCGTTATTAATTTCTGGATTTCTCATAATAATCTTACTTCGACAATTTTTGCGTATTTTTGTGTTGTCAACGTAATAAAAGAAAGAGACTAGTCTCTTCGACATAGAGAATCGTAGTGTGAAAGCTAGTGTCCATAAAGTTATTCTTAGTGGATTCATGTTTTCGTGCTATTTAGATGAAGAATCATACGGCCCGCCTGATGGTGCCTAGTAACCATAGCCTATGAACGCTAGTGCAAATCAGGGTTTCACAGTTATGTTGTCATCATGAAATGTGACGTCAGACGACGTCATTGTTTAGGTCTCTCTACACCTTTAATTGAAGTTCAAAATACACAGAATGATAAATATTATTTAATCTACGAGTATTGAATCAGTCCTTCAATCATTCAGACTATTTCAAACTAAAGAAGGTTTTCGTTTTGGCAACACACAAAATCTCAACAACAACACAGCCCTATCCTGTTTTTTTGCCACATTTATCAGTGTCAACGCCCCCGAAGACTAATGTACAGCGATGTTAGGGGTCTGTGGGCTTAACTTGTCCCCCAAAAAGGTCGAGTGGCAGGTAAGTTTACAAATCCAGAAATTACATATCAATCTTTTGTACCTGTTGAAATAAATCAGTGTCATTTATTTTTTCGGAATAAATTTTAAATAACTTTTCTCAAAAGACCTGACTAAAATGATGCCTAAATATTTCATTTATGTAAATAGATCTTTTTAAGGCACTTATTTTACTTTTTTTTTTAACGACATGGCGCCGGCATTACTGCTTCAATGACGACTTCTGAGACGACACTCCGAAACAAACTCAGAGAATCCTGGTCATACAAATCACAATATGTGAGTGAAATAAGCAAAATAAGTTATCGTCATTGAAAGATAATAGACGTAGGCAGACGAAGTCGCGGCTAGAAGAGAGATAGATGAATAGTTGTAAAAGCTTTATATATAAATAGATGTGGCTTAATTTTGCTCACACCCACACAATGACAAGGTATTTACATCGAACATTTTAATGAGTAGTACGCACACATATCGGTTAATAACTAATTAAAATCCTGTTTGCAGACTATCGCGCCGGTAGCTTCTGTGCAATATTATGAGTTCATCACACGAGTCAAGTGCAGTGCCAGTGAAGCAGTACCTACCATGACCTCCAGATTTTGGTGATCACAGGTCTAGTGGTTCGAATATTGGACTGTTGATCACGAGGTTGCGATCCCCACAAGATATAAATATCAAGATATAAATATCACGATATAAATATAATAAAATATATAATATTTTTCTCTCTCCGATTTTTACGGCCGGGTTAAAGTTAGCTCGTGCCAACTTCAACACGGAAAATAAGTTTGGTGAGAACTGTATTTGTTTATAATTATGACCAAGAGATAATAATTTGACAGTACGACCACATGAGTAGGGAAGGTACTCTGTGGTACGAATCTTAGGCACGTGACTTATACCGATGTTCAGCCGCATTATGGTTAGACTGGTAACTCAACAATACTGTTGGGCAAAGTTTATGATTATGATGATTAAATAACAAAGCTCTGTACCTACTTAAAATATGTATTTGCATGAATGTGATTCAAGACATTTTACTTGTACAACAAAGATTATAATTTGGCCTTAGTTTTAGTATTGTTCAGGCTGTATTGTCTCCGGGCCTGATGCTAGTTCGGGTTGAGTGTGTTTGTTCACATAATAAAGGAAATGAGTGTGAAAGTTGGTCTCTTGCCCCGAGAAACTTACGGAAATGAGGCCGGAGGAAAGTAAATGTGAGGAACAGTAAGAAAATAATGGGGCTAGGCAGATATTTTGTATTTACACCATTTATTTAATATATTATCTGCTTCGTTAGTCTTGTGGTCCTAAGCATGACTTCTACGCTCGAAGTCTTAGGTTCGATTCCCGGGTCGAGAAAATTGTTACTGGGTGTTTCTTGTGAAATTTAGATATAGATAATTTTGTGTCCGATTAATGGCAATAAGGTCGCCCCCTACTACATGGGACCTAAGCGTACAGGGAATAAAGGCTTGATGGTATATTATGGTATTTATTATGTATAGGTCCCTAAATTCCGAGACAGACCCTTTTTTCTTCAAAATTTTTGCGCATAAAAATATTAACAAATACTTAAGTTTTAATAAATACAAATTAATTCTAAGGTCCCCCTTGCTTTCTTTATCCACAGTGTGCCTATTACCAGAGTTATTAATTACATAGAATGTATTTTTTTAAATCAGTCCAGTCATTTACCAGCTATAATACCAACACGGCCCATACAAACTTGACCGACATTTCTACTGAAGTATTTCTTTTATGAAAATCTCGGTCACGGTACACAACTGGCAAGGCATTCCAACATTTTTAACATAATAGGGCTCAAATTGTAATTCGTGGAAGTATCAAGACGTCGTACGCATAATACTTCCATGTGTAATTGATACTCAAATAGGAAGGTAAGTATTTACAAACCTATCAACTAAGCTTGTTACACCACTTCTGGATAGCCGCTAAATTCCCGATAAATTTGAAAATGGAACAAAATATCTATGAAATCATCTGCCAACTAATTTAACGGTAACTTATCAGGAGGTCCCAACAACAGGTAAACAGGCCCTAAACCTAGAGATTTAAAAAGGTTAAGGGGCTGTTTCACCGCGTCATAATGAGTTCCCGATAAATAAGTACTTGGCAGATACTTACATAGGATTTTTATTCTACTTTTAATAATTATATCCGTCGGTTGGCAACTATACAGATGAGGTGAAACATGCCCTTGGTATTTTTATTTTTAAATGTTGTAATGTTTAGTCCTTATAATCAAATTTTGACAAGTTCGTAAACGAATTCAGTATTATGAATGTATTTATTGTTCATATTTTTATAACAAAGAGGAATTATTATAGCTAGTCATTATTTTTACCTCTTTACACCCTTACTACTGAACAAACTGGGTCTCATTCCTTTGAACTAGGTAAATACAATTATCGGATTGGATGGAAAAGTTAGTGTGACTGATAACATCAGACCTGCGTCCTAAAGCAAAGTAAATAATTAAAACTTTTAGAATTTACACAAACCGGGACACCAGCCCCTGGCGCGAATTTACGAAAGCTACCGAAAGCTACCGAGTCAGATTCTAAAGCTGATATTTAGATCGCGTTAGTAAAGTAACGCTTCCTTATAACAAATTTCTTTTACAATTTGACATACGGAAGCCTAACTTTACACTTAGCGTAGTCACTGAATATAAGGCTAATATTCAGAGATGACGCTAAGCGTAAATTTATGCTTCCGTATGTCAAATTGTAATACAAATTTGACATACAGAAGCGTTACTTTAAGCTTAGCGTCATCTCTGAATATTAACCTAAGTCTTATAGTCTATGAGTCTTGCATGTGCAAATTCCTTGACGGGTTTCCTGTCCCCGGCGGCAGTTTCAGGAGACGCCAAAATCATAATAAATAATACTTAACCATCCAGTGTATGTTGTTCTATCGATTATTAATTTTAAAACACCCGGTTGGTTTTTAAACACATTATCGGTAGGTATGTTGATTTTATCACGTAAACTCTCATCACGCCTCTTCCGAGGCACCACTATCACTATCAGTTTAAAAATACATAGATAGGGCCACCTCTGGGGCCCTATATGTCATGGCCATGGGAATCGAAACATTCACCACGACCTAACCTGGGAAGCTACTTACAACCTAGGTTTAAAAAACAATTGCATACTCACTTTGCAACAGGGTTTTTATCAGCTGCGTACTGAAGGCGTTTCTGCAACGTTTCTTGCGCCTGAGCGTACCAGTAGTGGCGATCTGCGAAAAAAGAACGGTACAGTACTTGTAAATTATACTAACGGTCTACTCACCAAGCTTGTATGTAAAATGTATAGCTTATATACGGCTTGTATAGCTAAAAGTAGTAGTTGTAGTGTTAGCGGTACCTAAAGCTGTACATATCTAACTGCCGCACTCAGAGACGTCAATTAACGTAGTTAATAAAAAAGTTGAGTATTGAGAATCATTACCTATACTAGATATCCGGTATGTCTTGGACACTGACAACAAACTCAAACACGGAAAGTTTAGGCCAAGATATAATAGCCTCGTTCTGCTAACGATTGTTTATTGTAAATTGACGTCTCTGAGTGCGGCAGAAGCTGTGTATTTTTGTATGCAATTTCATGGTAATCCATTTTCGTATCCGTGTTCGGATTGTCGTTGCTGACGGCAACTGAGGCCAGTTTCCATCACATGATTAAAATTGAGAGTTACCGAGAATAGCGTGAATATTTCCCATATTCTCTTTGCGTATTTGTGTCCATACATACGAACCTAACATTCATGATTAAAATGAGTATCCGAATGTGAGATGACCTAAATATGAGCAAATTCGAACAAACGTTTCAGCGGGGAAAATTTGGAATTTCAAAATATTCAACATTTTGTTTTCATATAATTTTTTTATCTATTGTATTTAATGTTATCACCCTTATGTTACTCGGCAAAGAAATAGCTTTCTAATGGTGAAAGAATTTTTCAATTCAGTCCAGTACTTTCGGAGCCTTTCAATCAAACAATCAAATCTTTCCTCCTTATAGTGTATATGACTGCCTAATTGGTCTAGTGGCCGCAGACGTGGATCCTTAGGTAGCGTTGGGCCCTGCGTTCGATGGCCAGAGCATTCTCAGAATTCTGCTCATCAAACGTGAACAAAACAATATTGTTATGACAAAAAAAATCCTCTCAAAAGTGCCAATTGTAACACTGATTTTTGATCGGAATTATACTATGAAGGTTAATTTCTTAATTAGTACCAGAATTATGCTTTTCATTGCCCAGAGTTTTGAGTCACAATAGAAAATAACGTAAGACTTGAATGTTTCTGTACTTATATACGTTACTAAAACGTTTCATATAGGAGTTCACGTAGGTATATTACATAATAATACAAAACATACAATGGCGTAGTTAATGTTGTTTGTTTCCAAATAATAAAGACTTAGGTAATAGCAATACACAATATTGGATAAATTTAAGTACCTATAGTCATATGGTTTCTACTTAAATACCTGCCTCGGTTAGCAATATATTATGTTTGTGTTTAGGTACGTAATAAGGTTATATTGTACGTTAGCCATAATAGCTCAATGTACCTACTGTAAAGACCTACATTACTTATTGTATGTGTTTCTAATAGGTACTATATATCTTTGTATGCAGGGTACAATTCTCTTACTAAAATTCTTAATATATATAGTTTTTAGTTTTTTTAATACAACTCATTTTATTTTATTTTGCGTCGCAATTTTATTTTTTAAGAAATTAAGGTGGGAACAAAGGGAAAATTTTATGGGCCAAACAAAATTACTAAGTATGTACTTATTCAAAACCAGTGTTACTTTTGGACATATTATGTGAAATACCAATGAGATATTTTCAGTATTTTCCACTAGCCTGAAAGCAATTTATCGGGAAGGGATTTACTCATTAATTACGCGTACGAAACCGCAGGCGGCTCGCTACTCTATAAATAAAAAAAACACTGATGTTTTTTACTAGAAAAACGGTTAATTTTGCACATAACCTTCTCAACACCAGTTTATATAGAGTTATATAGAGTTTTTTTATTAGCACATTATGATAAAAATACTGTTCTGAAATTAAATTAAGTTTACTTTATCATTATATTAACATTACTTTATTTTAATTTTACCTGTATCTCCATAACCAATGCTTAGACACCCAGACAACTTATATGTCGATATTATATTTATAATGCATAGAATGTTTGCTATATAAAAAACAAATAACTGATTAATAATATTCTTCGCCTATCTTTAAAAACTGTTTGGCATGCAGAGGGCAATCAAAATTATTCAGTTAATTTTCAAAAAGAAACCGCTTTTACAAATAGATTCAATGATTATTGCATACTAGCTTTCCGCCAGCGGCTTCGCCCGCTATCCCGCGGGAACCATACATTTTACCGGGATAAAAAGTAGCATATGTGCTATTCCAAACTATAATCTATCTCTGTGCCAAATTTTATCCAGATCCGTGCAGTAGTTTTTGCGTGAAAGAGTAACAAACATCCATCCATCCATCCTCACAAACTTTCACATTTATAATATTAGTAGGATTAGTAGGACTAAGGGCATATTTCACAGCTCACTTAGGAGTTCCCGTCAAATTACTTGGCAAATAATTTCATACAAATGTTGTTCCATTTTTTAATTTATCCGGCGGGTAGCGACTATCCGGCTTAGTAGCGGTTTCGCCCGAAATTGGTTCGCCCGAAAAGGGCGAATGAACTACTTTCAGTTTTGAATATTTTTAGGGCCGGTTTCGCCCGAGACAAATTTAATAGCGGGCGAAACATCATCATCATCATCATGTCAGCCAAAAGAGGTCCACTGCTGAACAAAGGCCTCCCCCATTGACTTCCACAGGGACCGGACGCATGCTACCTGCATCCAGCGACTTCCAGCGACCTTTACCAGGTCATCGGTCCATCTCGTTGGAGGCCGTCCCACGCTGCGCTTTCCGGTGCGTGGTCTCCATTCGAGAACCTTTCTGCCCCAGCGGCCATCGGTTCTACGAGCTATGTGCCCCGCCCACTGCCACTTTAGCTTGCTAATCCTTTCAGCTATGTCGGTCACTTTGGTTCTTCTACGGATCTCCTCATTTCTGATTTGATCGCGTAGAGAAACACCAAGCATAGCTCGTTCCATAGCTCGCTGAGTGACCTTGAGCTTTCTTATGAGGCCCATAGTGAGTGACCACGTCTCTGTGCCATATGTCATCACTGGTAACACACACTGGTTGAAGACTTTTGTCTTGAGGCACTGTGGTATAGATGACGAAAAGACATTGCGAAGTTTCCCGAACGCTGCCCAGCCGAGTCGGATTCGACGAGTGACCTCTTTCTCGAAGTTGGACCTACCTAGCTGGACGGTTTGTCCTAGATAGACATACTCGTCGACAACTTCGAGAGCAGAGCTCCCAACGGATATTTGGATAGGCATGACATGGGCGTTTGACATGACTTTCGTCTTGTCCATGTTCATTTTAAGACCCACCTGCTGGGAAACTCTGTTGAGGTCATTGAGCATTGTGCTGAGCTCTTGCAGCGATTCTGCCATGACTACGATATCGTCGGCAAATCGAAGATGAGTGATATACTCGCCATTGATGTTGATGCCGAATCCTTTCCACTTCAGTAGCTTGAAGGCATCTTCCATTGCGGTGGTGAACAGTTTCGGGGAAATGACATCCCCCTGTCTAACACCTCTTTGCAATGGAATTGCTCCCGTACACTGTTCCTGTACTCGGACCGACATATTGGCGTTTTTGTATAAGCACTTTAACGCTTCGATATACCGATAGTCAATGTGGCACCGCTGCAGAGATTGCAGCACCGCCCAAGTTTCAATCGAATCGAAGGCTTTCTCATAGTCCACAAACGCTAAGCAAAGTGGCAGGTTATACTCCTCGGTTTTCTGTATAATCTGCCGTAGCGTATGGATGTGGTCTATGGTACTAAAACCTTTTCGGAAACCGGCTTGTTCGGGAGGCTGGAAGTCATCAAACCTGCGCTCGAGACGATTCGTGATGACCCTTGAAAACAACTTGTAGATATGGCTCAGAAGCGAGATGGGTCTATAGTTCTTCAATAAGGTGTTATCTCCTTTTTTGAAGAAAAGCACCACCACGCTTCTGTTCCATGCCTCTGGCGTTGTGCCCTCGAGTATAACAGAGTTAAATAGCTTCTGAAGGACTTTAAGTATCGGTGTTCCACCCGCTTTCAGAAGCTCCGTTGTAATTCCGTCGTTACCCGGCGCCTTGTTGTTTTTCAGCTGTTTCAAGGCCATCCTAATCTCGTACAGGCTGATGTCCGGGATATCTTCGGTATAGTGTCGGGTTAATTTGGCTCGGGGATCTGTTGGCGAGCCAATAGTAGGTTTAGTTGCCGAGGTACTCGTATACAACTGTCGGTAGAACTTCTCGACTTCTTCCAAAATCTCTGGCTTAGTCGACGCTACACTGCCGTCTTCAGTCTTCAGCTTCATAATACGACTTTGCCCAATAGACATGGTTCTTGCGAAAACTTTGGAGCCCTTGTTCCGCTCAATGGTCTCTTTAACACTGTTAGTATTAAAGGTGCGGATATCGTGACGTAAGGACTTCCAAATTTGTTTATTGAGCAGCCTGTATGCTTCAGCATCATAAGAAGACTGGAGCGTCATAGCGCGTCGTTCTGCCATAAGATTGAGGGTATGGTCGGAGAGCTTTTTTGGTCTACCTTTACGGTGGTTCTTAAAGAACTTAGACCCAACCGTTTGGACAGTTTCTACCAACCTACTATTTATGTCGTCCACAGAAACGCAATGTTCTAGGCACTCGAAGCGATTTTGGAGTTCGAGCTGAAAGCTCCCGGGGTTTTGGATATGAGCACTAGAGGGCCGGAGCGTAGACTTCATTAGACGGGACCTCTCAACTTTGAGATTTATATTCAATGTGCCTCTTACCATTCGGTGATCGCTGCCGGTTTTCACCCTGTGGATCACAGAGACATCATTGAATATTTGTCTTTTATTGGTCATAATGAAGTCTATCTCATTCTTCGTAAAACCCATCGGGACTCATCCAGGTCCACTTCCTGTGAAGCGGCTTCTGGAAAAAGGAGTTCATCATAAAGAGTCCCTCCTTTTCCAGAAAATCGGCCAGCTTCTGTCCCCTGGGGTTCCGTTGCCCATAACCAAATTGCCCCACTCTCAGCTCACCATCGCATCGTGTGCCCAGCTTTGCGTTGAAGTCCCCCATAACAACTGTGAAGTGTGTTTTGGTGGTATGTATGGCCCTACTGATGTCCTCATACATACTCTCCACTTCATCATCTGGGTGTGTCGAGGTCGGTGCGTACACCTGTATGACCTTCAAGGAATACCTCTTAGATATTCTGAGTATAAGGTATGCAACCCTGCTCGACACACTTTCGATGGTAATGATATTGTTGATGAGGGACCTGCGGACGAGGAACCCGACACCACCTTGGGACTGATGGTCGCCCTCCCGGTAGTAGAAAAGATTGCCAGATCTCAGGGTTATCGTGTCCTCGCCCTCTCTTCGGACTTCTGACAGACCCATGACATCCCAGTGCATCTTTTCTATTTCTTCTTCCAGCTCAAAAATCTTTCCGTCTGCCCTCAGTGTGCGTACGTTGTAGGTTACCAGGGCCAAAAGTCGTTTGTGTTGGTAGCTGGATCTCTGCCGGAGATTCTTAGCACCCCCTGCCTCGCCGCTACCATGGCTGCTACCAGAACCTGGAACAGCGAGGCCGCCGGGGACTAGGGGCCGGTTATTTGTTTGTGTCGTCATTTGAGGGGTAATTGCCGGTACTCACCACGCTTGGCAGGCGGGTTGGTGAGCGCAGTAGGGGTGTTGTTCCACAGAAAAGGATGCTGCTGCCCATCCTTCTGGTCTACGATTTGGCATTTAGTTCATGCCCCGATAAAAAGATTAGCCAGTCAGCATGTTGATATATCGAGGCTGACTGCCCAGGATGCGCCGGACGATCAATTATGTATCGTCACACGTGGAGGCTCTTTTTACGCACGCGGGCGAAACAGGTCAAGTAAAATTTAGTAATGGACTATTCGCCCAAATACTATTATACATTAGAAAAAATAAGTAGTACAGTCGAGCACACCGTAATATGTACAAATACAAATGTTTTTAAAGAGGATTTACTTAGGCACATGTGTTACTCGAAAATAGTAAGTAACCTACTATAGTCTGTTTTTTAATCTCAGAGACTAAAGTGACATTACGTGGGATACCAGTTTTTGCATTTCTTAAATAGTAATGTGCCTCTATCGAAAATTATCGCTACTAAATTGAAGTGTCGGTTTTTTACATTAAATTATCCTGAAAAAAATAGTAGGTCTTATTTAAAACATAATAATCATGAGTCGGCTTAGGTAGAGTTTTGAAGGACTAAATAACGACAGCGAAATCAACATAGATTTCTAAAACTTTTTTACAGCGATTGATATAGTTTTCTAATACTTTTTTACCTCGTTGGAACATAAGACTAAATTTATTAAAGTAATTTCTTAGTTTTTTTTTGGTAGGTAATTTTACGTCATTTGGTACTTAAAACTCTACGACGACTTACCTTTCATAGACTTTATTGTGCATTCGTACAATTTTAATTAATTTGGGTTTTAGTTATACGATTTGGAATAGAAAATTTTTAAGCTAATCGTCTAAAAGTTACGATTCAACAAACCGATATCGTTGGTACAACCCTATACAAAAAAACTGGTATCATTATTTGTAATTTTGACAGTTGCATGTGTCAATCTAGTCTCTGAGATTAAAAAACGGACTATAGATAATATGCACAATGACATTTGTTACTCAGCGATAGAATTAAAGACACAGCAAATAAACGCACCCACAGGAACACAAAGATAGTAGTATAATGCTGTCTCTGTCACTCATTTGCAAATTGTGCAGCGTGTTTCCCATCATTTGGTTTAGTGTATCTAAAATACTGACAGTATAACAACATAACTGCATAAAGTACACACTTTCTGACTTCACATCACATAATTTATTTTATGTTTAATGTTTCTTCAAAAAAGCCTGGATACACTAAGAAGTAAGTAGTAAATATATACTTAGTGATTGATTATTAGTAAGTACAAAGTTATAATGAGTAGAAGTGTAATTATTTATTTATTTATTTATTTATATATACTTTATTGTACACCAATAAAAACACATAAAAAGGACACAAACGATTTTTAAGTATACAATTGGCGGCCTTATCGCTAACTGCGATTTCTTCCAGGCAACCTTGGGATGGAAATATTTGCACTGAACGAAATAAATGGGTTAGTCTATGGTGCAGAATTTAAAGTAAGAGTTTTTTTTTTATAAATATATATACCTATTATATACATACAAATATATAATACATATAACATACATAATATACTATATATTTAGATCATTTAATAATAACTATACAATATCGAGAGGAGCGGATAGACTACGATGATGTAGAGACAAGGCTAAGGGACAAGTAATGATCTTTTACAAGCCTTTTGAACACTGGCAGTGATTGCGCATGTCTGATCGGTACTGGCAGCGCATTCCACAATCTGGCAGCTTGCACTGAGAATGACTTGTCGTAAAAAGAAGTGGAATGCATCGGCATCTTAAGTCTCAGGTTATCCGATGACCGTAAGAATCGTGTGTGGGAGTCACCAAGGAACTCGAAGCGTTTTTTAAAATAGAATGGTGTAGAAGGTTGGAAAAGCACATTGTAAAGTAGTGAGAGAATATGAGCATTCCGGCGAAGTCGAATTGGCAACCACTTGAGCTTAATGCGGAACTCTGAAACATGGTCATATTTGCGTAAACCAAATATAAACCTTATACAAAAATTTTCGAGACGCTCAAGTCTATCGAGTTGCTCTTCTGTTAGGTCAAGATAGCTGACGTCGGCATAATCAAGGATGGGAAGAAGGAGCGATTGAGCAAGTGCAACTTTGGTTGCAGTGGGTAGGAAGTTGTGTAGCCTTTTGAGACTACCAGCAGATGCATACAGCTTGCGACTGACTTCCTGTAACTGAGCATTCCAGGATAAATGTTGATCAATATAAATCCATATAAAATTATAAGAAATATGTAAGTGTTTCTATATTATTAGTTTTTATTTTAAATTGTTTTGTGTAAATTAAAATATATCTGATTATTATGTTTTATTTTTATTTAATACTTACCCAACCGTTCTGGATCCCATTTAAACAACGGACTGACATAATAGTTATAATTATACATTCTATTTATATAAATGGCTCGTTTGTTGAGTAGATATTAGACATACAGGAATAAACAGATTCACTAACAGTATTTGTTTTATTGTAAGTAACAATTGTGTACGCAACTGTACCTTTTTTTATAAAATTTCACATTTTATTATTAAATAAAGGCTTATTTTTAGAGGCATAGTAGTATTTGGGCGAATAGTCCATTACTAAATTTTAATTGACCTGATTCGCCCGGTAATAAATTTGTCTCGGGCGAAACCGGCCCTAAAAAATATTCAAAATTGAAAGTAGTTCATTCGCCCATTTCGGGCGAAACCGCTACTAAGCCGACTATCCAGAGGTGGTCAACAGGCCCTTAGTGTACAGTCACGAGCAAAGATATATAAACACTTACAAAAGTGATAAAGCGATTTTTTCATGAATGAACAATTGCAACTTTGAGTTAACACCAATGTCGCTATAGTATTGGTTCGTAAATACAGTGTTCGTAATATCACAAAAGTTCTATTAGTACTTTAGGAGAAAATCGATTTAGAACGTTTGTTAGCGTATAGGTACATGTTTTTGCTCGTGACTGTACATAATAGGTGTGAGATTAAATGAAAATTGTTACAATAAAAATTAAAATACACAGTACTCTTTTTATGTCTAAATAAGTATTAAAACCAAAATGTATCACGTCATGACCCTAGCTCCATTATTTTCAGGAGCGGAATGAAAAACGAGCGCATTTAATCAGAACGAAATCAGCTGGAATTCATTACTGCCATGTTGCTGTCATTATTTCCTTAACATTGTCGGCGCCTTACTCGGCATTTTGTTTATTCGAAGCCATAAATGCTTGTTATGAAATAATAAATAACATGTTTGTTAATTGAAGTGTATAATGGATCTATCCTATGGAAATGGAACTGTTAATTAACTGTTTCTCTGCCGAGTGATTTTTGTTATTCTACCCACAACTTCAAACGTGTTTATCACTAACGTTGGTAGGGTTTCAATAAGTTTTAAAGACTACGGCCACGCTTATTTACTAGAGATCTATGAATTACGGGGACTTGGTCAAAGGGGTTCTAAAAGAGTACATCAATTCTATATTTAGTTGAAACATAAGTAGCTTATTTTCAACAATTTTCTAGTGTGAATCAGTATGTTCTCTATTATGCGCGACCTTTTTGGTCCAACAAATCTGTCTTCATTTGCCGAGTGAAAAAGCTGGTCAGTTATAGTACTCGTATACATTATATAGGTAAATATTAGTAATCACGTTCTCAATAACCCTCCTTCAGCAGTCTGTTAAAAAGGGCTGAAATGATTTCGATGAAAGTTGCAATATAGGGGGTGAAAAATCGATCTGGGTAGGTCTCATAATGGAAAAAATCGTTTTCTCCGTATTTTCATTCGAACAGAGCTCGATCGCCTATGTATTATCATATAATACTACACCTTTTATACATATTACGGGGGCGTAGACAAATTGACATTAGTGACAGCCCGATTTGTCGAAAGGTTGTAAGCCATTTCCATAGATTTTCTATTCGTTTGACGAATCAAATATCAAACTGCAACTTGTCTAGGCCTCTTGAAATTTGTAATATATAATTACCGTAGGCTTCTTTAGCCTCAGTCTTCTGCGGTGCCGGCGTAAGAACACTGGTACTGATAGTGGACATCATGATCGCGATGCAGCACCAAGCACTCATGGTTCACAAGCCTCATCGGTGCTGCAGTCTTTTCCGGGCGTACCGAAGAAAGTCCGACTTCCCTTTACTCACTGCCGCGTTGTTTTCGACGTAATCACCGAAGTTTGTACTTTATCTGTAAAGATAGAGAGACTGATTTTCATAAATTTGTTGAGTTTGTTTGCCTTATTTTGTTATTCTCAAAATAAGTTTGTTCCTTTGACAGATTTATGAAATTAAATAGCATAAAAATAATTTCAGTATTCTTACAAAGTTCTGAATAAATTAAATAAAAACTTAGTTACTTATTACCTATTTACCTAGTTCCAACATGAATATTACAGGAATATAATTATTTATTTTACAGTAACAAAAAGGCACTCATACTGGTCGCCTACTAACAAATATCCAACAGCGAGTTTCTACTAACAAAACCCATAACGCTTTGTTCAAACTGTGAATCGAAACTGAAATCTCTCTCGCTCCGGTATTGCATTTATACGACTAGAGCAATGAGCCTTAGAGTTCATATTCACATGACATATCTACTGATTTATCATTTGTCAGTGAATGGAGAAAAACCGAGGAAACATATTTTAGATTCTAATTGACTAATCATTGCGTTAAGAGGCTTTTTTGTTAGCCACTATGGTCTATTTTATAGACATGACAAATATCACAAATCTTTTGTTTAACCGATTTTTGACAGACACCGAAATAGGTAATCAATTCGAATTGCATGATAACATTAAAAAAAAAAGTTAAGGTCCTACAGCGTAGAGTTCCTGGCGAAAAGTTTGTCAATTGTCTGGTAAGTAACGAGTTTAGGTGGGGTAAAGGTCAACCCCTAAAATAGATAACGTGTTTGAGAATAATAACAACTAACCTGAGAACCTTTTTTCTTTTTCTGAAAATATCATGGTGAAATGGGCCCCTTATATTATAATCTTAATGTCAACATAGCTAACCTAATCAGATTAGTTTTTTTAACGTTCGTTAGACACGAAAATAACACAATTTTAGGGTAAATAATGTTTGTAAGCGAATGGAAGTAGTGTGAAAAAACAGGAAATAACAAACAATTTACATATTTGATAGATATTCTGAGTATATGAATTTATGATTATTGTCAACATGCCAGGTATACAGTCATTAATTTTCTTTTTAATGGGTTATTAAACCTTTATAAACATTTTAACATCGCGATGATCTTGGAAGAACGGGAGAAAGAACACTCGCTCTCTTTTGAAGATTGCACTGACATTATGCTATTTTTTGGAAGGAAACCTACATGCTCTAGAGACTTTTTCGTCTAATATGAAATCTACCTACTCCAGGTTTTTACCTGCTGAAAAGAGACCCATATATGGACCAGCAACGTCGGTTTTTGATCTTACTATAATATCATAAATGTGAAAGTATATTTGGATGTTTGTTACTAGCTTCACGCTGCAACGGCTAGACGGATTTGGGTGAAATTTGAAATAGAGATACAATCATTACACCCTGGATTAACAGATAGAATCAATTTCCCAAAAGAATTTTACGCGGGCGGACCCGCAGGCAAATTCTAGTAAATAATTATGTTAAAAATTCATATTGCCTCAGCTTTTGAAAGCATTCTCATTTCCTCTTTACATACTTATGGAAATGCTGCAAGTTAATATTTTGGTCGTCTCTTTGATAATAAATCTTCGCACACGTAGCGACAAAGCGATTAAAGAACAAGGGGAAATCTCATTCATCTTAAAGAAACTGCGAGTAGGTACATTGATAAGGCGAAGTTCTTCCGAGGTCGGCAGCGATTGCAGCCGTAAAGTTTCGAACTCCATTCTTCTGATTGCGGTCAGCGAAACGACGAACTTTAAAATTGTTTTGCACGAGAACAGACGCCCAATCAATATGATTTGTATTATCAAACGGTTTATTTAAATCCCTTGCGGCTCTGTTTGTTTAATCAGCGAGTTTCGTGTTAACAAGTTCTGTATAAAAGAAAATGTTGATAGGATTAATTATTTTGTTAAAGTTTCTTCGAGCGACGGTAATTGAATGATTAGATCAAAAATGTACTGCTACGAAATTGGTTTTTCGATACTTTACTTACTTAGAATGCTTTAAATAGTTTTACTTACCGTGGCTGAGATTAGCCTTACGAAAATCGAAAGTGGGTACTTTGATTTTCGTTTTAGGCTCATCTAATTGATCGAAACTGTACTGTTCAACAACATAAAAACAATTGGGAGTAGACTCAACGCAAAAATAGAAATCAAAACACGAAAATTGAATGTATTGTATCCGAAAAACTTTCATGGTAGAAAAACATACCACGGTCCGTCAGTTGGAACTGTATTATTCGTTTTTCGGTTACGGTTGTGTCGAATGTGATCACAAGTCCCATAGCCAAGGATTAAGGTCAGGAAAGGCTAGTGCGGTTCTTAGTCAGTACGAGTCCAACAGACCCAGACGGATGACCCGTGAGAATTAACCGCATTATTTAAAAGGATGTGAGGATCTATACGGATGTGAGGCTTGGACGATTAAAGAAGACCTCAGGAAACGTGTAGAGGTGTTTGAAATGTGGGCATACAGACAGATACAGAGAGAGTGGACGGGGATAGCGAGTGCTGCCGAACTGTTTCGCCTCGCTAGAGACAGGCATGAATATGCTAAATTGACTGCCAACCTTCGCTAGTTGGAGAGGCAATATGAGAGAGAGAGATTAAAAATGAAAAAGCATAAAACATAATAATTTTTTTTTTTTTTATAGAAAATCGTTCTTTATCTAGATTTTTCTTTGTAAAAAAATATGTTAGGTAAATTGCTGTTGCCCCAAATATAAATTTATTACGTTTTATATACTTCACTAGTTTTTATTAATGATAAAAATTAAATTAAGTATGCATAATGTCAATAGTCCTACTTGCGGAGGTATTCACAATAAACTTCCGGAGCCTTCAACAAGATAACGTTATGTTTCCTGTAAACGACATAAGCAATACCTATATCTACACATGAAGGAAACCACCGAAGCATAAATTGTATATCAATATTACATCAGAGTGGGTGCTTCAAAGAAATAAGATAGCACAACATTTCAATTTTACTATCTTATTCTGCATAACACCATTAGGTAGGTATTAATGTGTACTTCCGTACTTCTCTTTCTTGCGTAGATAGGACACAGGTGGTCACAGGACGTATAGTCCTATTCCTATTAAGCAATAAGACGATCCTTAAATCAGACGCCAAAACAGGCATAAGGCTGCGTTTTTACCAGAGATATGCGAGAAGTTGACTGAGCGGAACGCGAGAAAAAAAGTTTACCAATAGACTGCGTTTGCTTCTTTTTTAACAAGCACCCTATTAGTAAATTCTTTCTAGAACGTGCCGTTTCCTGGCACATATCTGGAGAAAACGCACCCTTCTGAACATGATTTCTTTTATATTTCAAAAATAGAAACCAATTACACATAACAATGAAGGATAACGTCTCGAATGACCTTTTAAAGATTAAGCCTGGCAGCTTTGTGGTTCCTGTAAAATGAAGATGACATTATGATACTGAATACATTCTCCAGCTAATACCGGGACTGCGATGCAGGTTAATCGGGTTAACAGATTTGCATGAGGTTTAACTCACATGTATTATGTGACTAGCATTAACATACTTACTTACGTACTTTGAATATCAGGCATTGACTTATACATATAATCAGCGTACTGGGCGGACCGCACGTCACAATGACATCCCCGATCTGGGTCCCAAAATGGTCTTCTTTTTTATTCATAAATATTCTGGGACATTTTACACAGCACCATCTAGTCCCAAACTAAGCAGAGCTTGTACTATGCATGGGTACTAGACAATGGATATAATATTTATATACTTTTTTTTTGTAAATACATACTTATAATACATAAGAAACACCCAGGCAAACACAAACACTCATGTTCATCACACAAATATTTATGTCCTGTGGTAATCGAACCCACGACCTCGTGATCAGCAGTCCGGTACTCGAACCACTAGACAGTGTCGTCGAATGTACTTTCTATGTCCTGCCCGCGAATTCTTCTGCGTAAAATCGTGTTTGTAGATATTCTGTAATCGAGATAAAAATCTGGGATATCGGTGATTTGATAAATATATCCTATGTGTAAGAGATATAAGATGTCGATATTCCAAATGTCAGCCAAATCTTTTTAGCCTTTGCAGCGTAAAGGAGAAATTTTCACATTGATAATGTTAGTAGGAAAAAACCGACGGAGGCCTGTAGGTATCATCATCATCATCATTGAGAACTCACTGCAGTGGACCATTGTACGTGAAGGCCTGTAGGCATAGACAGAGATTCCAATATTTCATATCAAAATTCAGATACAGCAATTCTACAGAAGCATTTCACTATCGAAGTTGAACAGATAAGCTGAAGTTCCAGGAACACGTTTGCAGCGGTCAATAATCTGATAAGTATCCACTGTGTGAAGTTCCATTATGTTTAACATATTGTACGGTAATTAGCTTTATTTCCCGAACAACAGTAACTGGATACAATGGATATAAGATATTGTTGTTGTTTACTATTCATTGTAATATGTTACCTTAAAGTTACGGAATGAATGCAATTCAAAAGCAATATTTAATTATTCAGTAGCCTAGTGGTCTTAAGTGTGACTGTTACGCTTGAGGTCTCGGGTTCCATTCTCAGGTCAAGCAAAGTGTGAATTTCCAGTAGCAGCTCCAAGTTTAGACTTATGCCCGGTTAATGGCAATACAATCGCCCCTCGTCTGTCCCTTCGGGGAATATAGGCGTAATGTTATGTTTAAGTAATAATATATGCTTTTCCAGAGGATTAGGAAACACAAGTTCGCATGTAGCATTGGGCTAGTAAATAAATAAATCCCCTTACAAAAGATTCTACTTTAAGTATTTTAGTTTGTTCCGTGTTTGAAAAGTTTTTGGTTTACAAGTTCTTTGTAAAGTATGTCACCTACTATGCGGGTTTCAGAAATTCAAGGTGAGTGTGGGGAACTTTCATAAAAGTTTGTTTTGGAGTACAGCATAACATACTAGAAGTTTCTCACTTATTATACGCAAAAAATATTTTTACAAGGTTTATCTATATTTATTGAAATTTTATTGCCAAAAAAGTTAATTCTGTTCTCGCAATGCCTTGGAATAAATTTGACACTTGTGAAGAGGAAAACCTTAGTCATATCTTGCTAGATTATTCTTATTTTATTCATGCTAATGGTAAATATAATCAAAATAGTCCGTAAAACAACAATTTCAGCACCAATAACGCTACAAGTACAGACTAAAGAAAACACAAACTTAATACAAGTATTGACTAGCAAAACACTTGAAAATATACTTTGGCACTGTATTTATTTGTCTGCAAGGGTAGAAATACGATGTCGATTCCTTGAGACAAAATCAACACGACACAAAGGAGAACTTCAATATATTTCGATAGCACGCTAAAAAAATAAAAGAAGTAACTCATTTTATTCAGTACAGCGAATGAGGTTACAGTGGACTAAAAACATAATCTAAGCTCCATTTTCTTTCAACATCATACCATAACATACCATCATGCCTGTATTACCCGAGGTTTAAAATCACTGGTATGTTTTAGGTCCCATGCAATAGGATGCGAGCCTTTACATTAACCGGGCACAGACTAGGTACCTACTAGTTAAAGAGAGATTCAGTTAGGATACTATGCCTTCCTTAGTAAACCAGTCAGAAAAAAAAGTTTGTCCCTATTTATGTAGTTGCTTTAATAGCTGACATATGTCTTGGTCCCCAAATGTCTCCGTGCTGTTGCCATTACATTGCCGCAAGAAAAAATAAAATAAAAGGAGGTCATCAAAAACCCATACAACTCACCCCAAATTTGTACCGGAGGTAAATGACAGCTGTCAAGTTGACAGTTTTTACCATGAAATCCATTGAAACTGATAATAAGGTGCCATAATGGCGTGCGTTTGACATTCCGAAACTGACACTGACAGCAGATAGCTGTCAAGTTGAGAGTTTTTACTATGAAATCATTACGAAACAGATAATAGTGTGCCCAAATGGCGTGATTTTCCTCAAATTAAAAGTTATTTTTCTCATTCCCCAGTCAACATTAAAAAAAGTACGATTAGAGTTTTAACCAGCGTACTAAAGGGTATTTTTTTCAATAAGTGTACCTTCGGTACATCATTTGGACCGATTTCGATAACCTCCTTTGCCATAAATGTAGAAAAAATCCTTCATACAGCGTAAATTGCTTTACTACAAAATACATAAAAAAACCGTTTCTGTACGTTGACCTACTTTTGTAAAATATTTATGGTACAAGTATTATTCACATTTATGCACCGTAAATTGTTGCACCCAATTAAGTTTAAACAAAAAGTTAAAAAACTCAAGAAAATTACCTTTAAAACAGTTGTAAATTTTCAATTCAACATGCACTATAAAACTTTGTGCTGGCGGCTATTATGTCAAAAATAACATAATACCATAATTTTATTATTCTCAATTAAGTTGAAGCGGTTACTGCAACTGGTTCGAGCAATTTGCACTTATCAAACTGCCAAGGGAAATTCTAGTTCAAAACTCAAGCACTGCTTTGTGTTTGTGGGTTCTGTTTACCTGTATAAAACTGTTAGTTTGAACTACATAACATAGTATTACGACTGTATTCCCCGAAGGGTTGAGCAGAGGTGTACTAATGTGCATCCAGAGTTCAGTTAAGTATGATGTATTTGGGGGCGAGCCTATTGTTACTAACCGTTCACAAATCCAAAACAAGAGCTCATAAAAAACTTGATAACTCTGTTCCACCAGGGAATCGAACCTGAAACCTGCGAGCGTGATAATATATTTGAAAGAAAATAGGGGTGATTTAATATATACATATAAAATTACTCTTTATAATCCTACTAATATTATAAATGTAATGAAAGTTTGTATGTATGGATGGATGGATGTTTGTTCCTCTTTAACGCAAAAACTACTGAACGGATCTTGATGAAATTTGGCACAGAGATAGAACATAGTCTGGAATAGCACATAGGCTCCTTTTTATCCCGTTAAAATGTATGGTTCCCGTGGGATAGCGGGAAAAGCCGCTGGCTGAAAGCTAGTGCTAGTATATATACATATTATTTTAACTTTTCACACAACCACAGTAGTCTTCGTAAAGTTGCATTTCGAAAGACAAACGGAATTGAATACTAAGAATCCACGGGAGAACAAACAACTGCGCGGACTATCTGAAAGGAAGGGCGGGGTCTAGCTAGACTTTCAAATGGACTTGATAGACAAAAGAGCTTCCATAATGAGATTTCCATTTCAACGGAACCATAAAACGGTACGGTTCTACAAAAACGTAGCCTGAACTACAGTTTGACACGCAAACAAAAGCAATTAAGTACATGATTTGAATCGACTTCGAAAAAATATTGAACTATTTATTCGTAGTTACCGATGTAAATTAAAATGTATGAGTTGTTTGTTGGTAGTTTTGATTAAAAATCGTACTTCTATTTTTCATTCAGCATTACGCCAGTTTATATTAACAGCGAAATACCTATTCCCGTTTGAGCATCTATTTTTAGAGCATCGGTTTTTTTTATTCCCATTTGAGAATATAGCTATTAAATATTAAACAAGTTGCAATTTGACATTTGAATGACATTAGTGTCAGTCTGACTTGTCGAACGCTTCTATCATAAATTTGTATGTATTCGTTTGTCGATACGAAACTCAAATTTCAACTTGTCTAATCGGTTAGTCAACATAGACACGGGCGTTTAGTCACGTTTAGTGTCTCATTATAATTAGGTATATCTAGACGAAAGGCTATAATTACGTACCTAGGTAGGTAATTTACGAGTATATTCGCATGCCAAATAATTTTCTGCACTTTTGCCAACACAAGAAAATTTATTATGAAGGAAACATTACGACATTTTAATAAACTAAATTGCTCTTGCCTTGCTGCTCTTTTAAAGAGGTACCATTTCAAAGATAATTATTACAGGCAGCAATATAAATAGGTGTCGACGAGCAAACCAAGAATATTCTAACATAAAATTATTCATGTGGGTTAATTAGTATCAATCCAACAAAGCGTCATTTTGTATTATTTTTATCCAATGAATATACAGTATGATGGTTAATAATTTGTCAGCTTTATGCTCTTATTGATAGAATCGAGTATATCAATAATTTGAGCTACTCATTACATTCTAATACTAGCTTCCCCGTCAAATTTATATAGGGGATATCGATAATCACTACGATTTGACTACACCTGCGCAAAAACATTACCATCCGTTTTAGCCCTTTAGGAAATGAATTGAGATATAAAGTTTAAGAGTTCACATCAAATGTTTACACTGAATCTTGACAAAAATTTTATTTTGATATTTTTTTAAGCACCAGAATTAGTTGCGATCATTATAAATACAGAAGGTAAATATAAAATCTGCTTGGTCGATTATTTGCGAGCATTCGTTAAAACTTCGTGTAGAAACAAAGCAACTAACAAAGGTAATTTAATATAACAGGTGTTTCCCGGGACCAAACGTGATAATGATCTGAAAAAGCAAAGGCAAAGCAAAATTTCCCTAATGACATTTATTTTTTTAATTTTATAATAATTTACGACGTGGGCACCGACCGAAATCGGCTTCAATGTTCGGTACTTTTTAATTTTTACTTTTTTATGTCTTACGCAGCTGTTAAGCACAGTAACTCACGATCGTTCAGCCGGCCATTACAAAGTTATTAATTGCTTTACTTGCCCTTAAATATACTTACTAATTCCGCATATCAATGTAATAATAACTGCTCTTTGAGAGGTCGAATCATAGTCGTAAAATTCAGTTTAAACTGGAATTGGTTATATTACCAGATAGAGGTAGGTAAGTAGTTTGTAGGTTCGTTCCCCGTATGGAAATGAACATTTCTATGATCTACACTGGGCGTCTGTGTAAGTGAAATTTTGTGTCTGTTAACACACGCACGGCACAGGAAATGTCATAGAGTGAGGTAACGATTTATTTAAAAAAAGGTTTACATTACTGTCTTATTGTCATTGGTTTAATACTAAAGATAGGGCCGTCGGAACATTTGACAGACGCGTTCGCCATACATACGTTGTGATTATTTTAGATTTTATTAGCTCCTCTAGCCTGAAACACAGGGACCTAGTCACCTAGTTACCTAGTTCAGGCACATGTTACATTAATACCTAATGTATACTTTGTATTATATACTTGTTATCTTAAGATAAATTAAATATATTTTTTATTATTAGACACAGAAACACTAACGCCATCTTTGTTAGTATCGCATGGCGTTTGTTTTTTAGCCGATTTCTTAATTCACTTCAGCTTAGAGAAGATCATTTTGGGACCAAGTTCGGAGTTGTCATTGTGGTGTGCGTCCCGCCAAGTTCTTACGCAGTAATAATTATATAAGTCAATTTATAATGTTAAACAGTGCTCACACTTGTGGAGCACAAACTTGTGTGAGCAAGAAATAAAACTACTTAAAACACGAACACCATATTTTTTGTTTATCTATGGTTTAGCTCCTTCGCTTTCCTGACAGCGCTTCGCAAGAAACTATCCTCCCTAAATGTTATTTTTCTAAGGGGTTGGCGTACCTACTGAAAATGTATGTAAGCTGTAAGCTCATGTTTTCAAAACATCACGGGTAAAGGCAGGTAGAACCTCAAATATTCACTGACAAACTTCGAAGATCTACTACTAAAACAACCTTGGGACCTCTATAATAATAAACAGACATAGGAGTACAATATCTTACTCAGATAGGCGGATTGATGCTCAAAGTTACATGGTTGTATATTGTATATGATTTAAATGATATAGTTTTAATATACCTACAGAGTAGTCTGAGAGATTTAATCGAAGCCGTTTGAAGTAGATAGCCTAACTCTCATTCTGAGACATTATGTACATTTTAGTACATTTGGGCCCGATAAGTTAATATTAAGTACAATGGTATGATAGTTAAAAAAACTTCTATTAGGTAATTGAACTAATCTGTTCTATTACATAATAAAAATGACAAAGTACTTATTGACATAACCGCTTACAGTAAAAATGTTGATCCCTAGCCCCAATGATCTGATTTGACAATGATACTACTGTTAGCCTACTGGGATAGAAGGGCGAAAATAACCGTAAACGAACCTTCGTCTGAAGGGACTTGTAAGGAAAACCCTCTCATAAGTATGTCTTAATAATTACAAGTAAGTATTAAGCGTGCTATTGATGTGTCACGTTTTGTCTTAGACGGCTATGATGTTCCAAATAATATTTTATCGTATAAAATATACAGTTACTTACTCTGTTACTGGTTTGTTAGAAGAGAAAATCGTAAGTATGTAGTAAAAAAAATATCAATGTTACTTGGTTGCGGTCGCAAATGGTAAATTAAATATATTTTGCAGCTGATAATAATAATAAAACCGAATTTACGACAAAGATTAGTCCATATTCTGATGAAACACCAGTTTAGTGCCTACATACACCTCTAGGGTACTCGAGGAATATCTTCTCAGGCTTTGCGTTTGTTTATAAATTGTACGAGAACAAACTACCATGTGATACAACACACAGGCACATAGAATTAATTTATACAAGGTGGAAGGGACATCGACGCACATCCGAATACAATGAGTTCAGTACATGATTCTGGAAAAATTTACCAATTGAAATTTACCGTAACTTTATAATCAATATTTCAATTTTTTCTGCAGTTTTTTTAAAAAAACATTACTTCTATCTAGCCAAATTAGATTTATAATAAAAAAATATTATTTCATTTATTACGGATCGCGCGTGCGATAACATTCACTACGTTATAATCTCGTTTTTAGCAATACACTGCGCGCCCAAAAATGTCAATATCTGTAATAAACGGTCATTTTCTACAAGAATGACCTAGGTAATTTTATTTTTGACCTTGAGTGAAACCTTGTCACGGCGTTTGTGCGTCGATGTCCTTTCCACCTTGTATAGTTATAGAAAAGCCTATTACATCATAAGACCAGCGTGTTTAGTAGTAAAAAGGGGTTTTCGTTTTAACGTTATTACACAAATCTGTTGAAGCCCAATAGACAAAAACATTTACAACAACCCAATTTTCTTAGCAGCGCTAAATTCTTTAGAGACTGATAGTATAATCCTTTGTAAAGACAAATCGAATTTTCCTTTGAACAAAAAAAAAACGAAACGGGGCAAACTCGAAAACAATTCATCTTATAATCAAATAAGTGCCTTACGTAACCAGCGTTGAAAACATAACAGGGAAAAGATAATGTTGTCGCTTATTGTTTATTTCACTAGTTATAATGTATCGATTTAGAAAGTGCTACAATCGATAATCGAATAGGTTATGTATTTCTTCTTCTTTAAACATAATATTCCAGACTATCGATAAGCGCTTAGTTACTATGGGAATATGAGCAGTGCGGGCCAAATTATTTTGCTCGTTTCAAGCTAAAAGTACCGCTGCACTATTTCCATTTTCCCTCAAAAGTGATTTTTTTGCTGCTTCTGTGACAGTTTTGCACTCCCTGCATTTTATGGCACACCCGTAATAATATTAGTGGTGATATGCATAGGGAGATACTTCGCTAAGATTCACCCCCATCTTAAACAGGCTTCACCAGAATTTTGAGAACCTGGTGCATAGTACCCATTGCAGTGTTTTTGGAACGAAGTTCTATAAGGCTTGAGGTTGATTTCCCAACCGCATACTTTAAAAAAAATAAAACGATAGAAAATGTGTTAGTTCCTAATTTATAAAAAAGTGAGTACGTTGGAATGGCTGCAGGCACTGTACAAAATTTCCGCCTCCAATTATCCTATGCACACCATGCGGGTGACCAGGATAAAAATAATTGTGTTTTCCTTTAATCCTGTGTTCATTATGGCCCCCACGTGAAACGGAACGACATTTTCGCGAATATACATTGCAACGCTAGCGGTTACGGGAAACACGAGCCGTGGACACGGGTGTTGAAAATTTAAATAAAATTCGAAATAATAATGCAAGTTTTGTACGATTCATTTTTAAATGAACGCAATTCGCGCTTTTAAAAATGCATTACACGAAAACGCCATTTATTTATTTTTCATAATATTGTGGAGAACAAGGTATAAGGTGATGATAATTCTTATTTTATTTATTGTAAATTTTGTTTTTAAAAACTTTGTGCATAATTGAATTATATAATTATAGTTTTTTTTAAATAGACTGCGTGGGTGAAACCTTTTTCCAACCCTTTAAACGGCCAAATCAATGACGTATCGCGAGATACATCTCTTGATTCATAATAAAACATACCATAACGCCCGTGTTCTTCAAAGGGTTAAGTAAGAGTAAGATACTGCCATACATCTACAGTTCACCGGTATGTTTTAGGTGCCATGTAATAGGGGGCGAAACTATTTGCCATTGACCGGTAAAAAATCAGATATTTTCAGTAGAGATTTATTATTGAAAAACGAAAAGGAATAAAACTGTGGGTGTACATTAGTACGCCACTGCCGCTCTTCAAGGAATCTAAGCGCCACGGTATGTTCTTTGAAAAAGTTTCACTTAGTGTATCGCCTCTTTGGACACTGCCCAAGACAGAAGTTGTAAACTTTGTTTTTCTTATATTTCACGCCACCAAAATTGTAACTATGTAGCATTTTAGTGCAGCCTTGATGGTCTGCCAAGGTTTTATTCAATAATTTTATATTTGGTATTGGTATACCTATGGAATAATGCCCTTAGTATCTACATAAATTAGTCGGGGTTTGGTTCCTGCAGGTAAGAAATATGAACTATTATGTAGCTGGGTGTGTTGTGATTCTGGGGGGCTAGGCAAGTTGCAATTAGACATTCGAATCCACATACGAATAAAATTAAAATGTATGGAAATGACATTAGTGACAGCCCGATATGTCGAAATCTTGTGTCATTTCGATACATTTTGTTTCTATTCGTTTGTCGATTCGAATGTCAAATTGGAACTTGTCTACAGGCTAGAGAATTTCTGCTTATACTTTTGCTTACGAATCAAAAGAAAATAGTGAGGGACAATGCTTGTTTTTATAAATTAGAAATACACCATTATTTTTAATTAACGTAAGAACTTAAGGGTTATTTTACTCATTATTATAAACAATTTCTACAATGGTATAATATAAAAAATGCCGCTTAGAATAATGATCCCCCACCTTTTTTCGTGGTAAGTTACATTATATATTATGTATTCCTAATTGTAATAATTATCTACTTTATAATAATATATCTGACTATCTGTAAAATAACCCATCTAGAATAACTAATGAAATGTTAACGTTTTTTATTCATAAAAACCCACATTTATGAATATTGAAATTCCCAAGAGTTGGACAAACCAGATCAGCACAGCTAGTTGAAACTACAAAAATGTATTTGAAACAAACGTGTATGAGCTAATACAAAATGCTCACAGAGCCTCTATTATTAAAATAGAGTTCATCGCTAACATCGTTGTGAGCATAAACTTTCAATATTTTTTCATGAGGCGGACCGAGCCAATCTCCCCGCAATCCCCAAACGGGATTACATTCAACACTCTACAGAGTATTTTATTATTTTTTGTTGTTCCATACAGTTACTGGCCAGTACTAATGTTACGATACTTTTAATTTAAATCCAAGGCAAAAACTGCACGATCAAAGGATACGGTGAACTCGTTCTGCGTGAATCGGATTGCTGATAAAAAATAACAAAAATGTATAGTGGATAAGGTTTTTCTCTTCTTTATCCTAATGTCCCACTAGTCAGTATTTCTCTGTTTCTTGTCACTTGTCAATGTTTGTGTTTATATTATTAACTTTAAATAAATCAATTCCTAACATCAAGACGCCCAACACGTCAGTCTGCCCGTGACCATTGACGCTGTACTGCTGTATGTCAAGTTTAGACTGCAATATATTCCGTAGACTTCGTAGCAGAATCATTGTGCTACGGTCGCTACGACATGTAGCTGCTACGACGTATATTTTTTAATCTACAACACATACATTACACTCAATAAACCTACTCCCAAGGATTCGGTAAGTATTTAATAAATATTAAATCTTCAATACTCTATATTATGTAAGTAACAGATATTAACAACTTTTTTACTATGGGTTTCTAAAAAAATTTTAAATGCTGCCTAAAAAAATCTTATTTTTTGATAATATAGGATGCTTACCAAGCCCCATATTCATTTGTAAATGAAATAAACCTTTTCACTCCTAAACTGCCAAACAGATATCGATAAAATTTCACAAGTAAACTTACATAAATTGCATCCTAAAAAGGATGGTTACCTTTTGTCTCAATAATTCCCTGGTGTGTGGGCGGAACCGCGGGCAATAGCTTGTACTTATTCAACTTATTTGTTTAATGGACAGTCAAGCGTAAAAAACTTGTCTTAGTTCTCACAAGTTTTTAAATAAAGACTTGGCTAGTTTTTATTTTCAACGCTTTTGATGGGATTAACTTGTCTTCAACATTTCCGTTTACAGTCGCTTAACTAAAGAGGTCGTAAATTATGGGAGGGCTTTTAGTGCCTACCTTTTACATAATTCACATTTATCATGTGTGGCCGAGCTTAGCGTAGTGATAAGGAAACGTTCACATAAAATCTCAAAACTAAAAAAGCACTCATTAAAATGTAGACGACTGTGGTTTTAGTGGCTTCGATTTCCACAAGACACAAATGTTTATGTGATGAACATAGGTGTTTGTTTTTTGTCTGGGTGTTTCTAAGTTCATTGTGTTTACAAAAATTTAAGTATTATATGCATTTTCTAGTACCCATAGTACAACCTATGCTTAGTATGGGTGCTGCGTAAAATGTCGCAAAAATATCATTATTATCAATGACATTACAATGTGGTAAAAAAAATAATTATACTTACATAAAATGTCATTTATATTTCCCGGAATATATATTTATTTATTACATATATGTAGGTGTACATAACATGTGAAACGTTTTGTTTATGATACTAAACTGGTATTTAGATGCTATAGCGATAATGGTAATAATAGTCAGGCGCAAACATTTACATTGTCCCAACTTTGTTTGCTCAAAGCAATTAAATTTCATGGAAACCATAGATTGCCGAATCTAAACGTAGTGATAAACGATTAGCCCAAAACATATCATCACGCCTGCATTCCCTGAAAAAATAGGTAGAGATGTACCCACAGTTCGCCAGTGTTTAGGTACCAGTTATAGGGGTGAGACTATTTGTCATCAACCAAGCACAAATCCAACCTGGGAATTTCACAGAAAAAAACTTGTTCGACCAAGAAACCGAACCCAGGACCTCTAGCGTAACAGTCGTGCCTACGACCACCAATGAGGCAGTTACACACACACATTTTATGTATGGGATGGGATAAGTTTTTTTAATTACGCCAAGGTGACTTAAAATGCTGTACTACGCTGGTAAGTCCGGTTTTCAAGTAAAGTTCTCATAGAGTCTGTAATTTCAACTACTAAATAATATTGTGGAAAAGTCGGAGACTTCGAGAAACACTATTTGGATTTTGAGTTAAACAGACGTCTGTTTTGTTTTGTTCTGGTGGTGTGTCACGTGATGCTTTTTAGAGTAATTTTACCTTTTGTAGCGGTGGAGCCTTTTTCAACCGACTTCAAAAAATGAGGAGGTTCTCAATTCGTCTGTATTTTTTTTTATGTTTGTTACCTCAGAGCTTTCGACTGGGTGAACCGATTTTGATGATTCTTTTTTTATTCAAAAGCTGGTGCTTACAGATTGGTCCCTTAACCGATCCGCTGTGAATGCGCTGTGTTCGCAATTTTGCACTAGTGTGAAATTAGTTAGAAATCATAATGTAAATATGTTATTTTTTGCTTTTTAGTTCCTATGTGTTTTTTGGAGGCGGTTTGGTTTTTGTTTAAATATAATTTTAAAACTTTTAATAAAAGTTTTCTTTATTAGAACTACTCACGTGAACGGAACGTTTTTTGACCCAGTAGCCTTCAGTTAGCCGCCAAAATCTGCCCTGTGATCAACACCAAGTCAGATTTTATGTAACTTACAAATAAAGAGGTGATATTATTGACAAGTAACTATAGCAACAATAATAACAAATAAAACTTTAGTTTAAAAAACTATCACCCGACTACGGAAGAAATCAACTGAAAATCATGTAACAAGAACAAAATTCCTATGTCGCCTTTCTAAGAGATAATTTACTGAATTAAAATCAACAAAAGGAACTGCTGTGTCCACTTGGTAGCCGTGATCGCATGCTACTTATAATTATTAATTTCGCATCCCCAGGGCATAGCGGCATGCGACCACGGCCACAAACTGGACACAGCAGTTCCTTTTGTTGATTTTAATTCAGTAAATTATCTCTTAGAAAGGCGACATAGGAATTTTGTTCTTGTTACATGATTTTCAGTTGATTTCTTCCGTAGTCGGGTGATAGTTTTTTAAACTAAAGTTTTATTTGACCCTCTTTAGTAGCTATTTGATCGGTGTCATCTAAAACAATGATTAAGATGATTTAAGCATAATGTAACAACGGATTTATTTACACTGTGATTTAAGATAAGATTTGTTCATTCTTGATTGATTGAATGAAAATGAAAATTAGGTTTTCAATAGGCATAGTTTGGTTTGATATATGTACTCATTAGTTTATTATAAAAAATCTTAAATTTATAGCATGAAAAAGAAACGTACCAATTCAATGACTACTAAATATAAATAATATTTTGTACCTAGTCTCTGCTTATAGGTACCTAAGTGTGGCAGAGCGTAGAGTGCGGCACAGTAGTTCTGGACCGCCGTAATTAAGTTGAGCAACATTCTCATTAAATCGAAAGCATTTAGATTGTCTCGACATTAGTATGGAGAAAAATTAATCATAAACTGCGAACTTTTCACTTGTAAAATGTGTAGTTACAAAAATCGTTGATTCGTCCTTTCTGAAATTTAGTCTATGTTCTGTTAATGTTTTCCATACCTAGTATGACTGTTTATGGGGAAATGTAACATGGAACACAGGGTCTATCTACTGTAATAAGTTATTTGCTGACTCTTTCTTTCAGTTCTAATTTATTTTTAACGAATAATATCAAATAGTGCTATGCGTATTTGTGGCTAACCAGTCAGTATCCCAAAACGTACGATCACCCATTCACAGTGGTGGTACCTACACTTCTATAGGGAAATGAATGTTGGAAATGCGTCCCCTGTAACGTATAACCGGTGTAACACAGGATTAAGGGACATTGCGGTTTAAAAGATGCAGTGACTCGTATTAAGAAAAATATATTGTGATGGCTTGGGCATGTCGAAAGATTGAATAAACAGAGATTGACAAAAAGGATTTATAAGGCGAATGTCAGTGGAGAAGCCCTAGACAGACTATATATTGTGAGCAAGCGTATCGCTATTAACCAGGGACATATCCAAACAGAGCCATTATTGCGAATTTATAAAAAAAACTCAATAACTCTGATTGACCTGGGTAATGAACCCAGGACCTCTAGCCTAGCAACGCACTTTGGACCATTTGACTAAGGAGGCAGTCATTACATTATAGTAAATTTTTCCCCATTGTAATGTGTCCTGTAACAATGTGCAACAGGTAAAATTTTGCTTAGGGTACAAGTTGACTACTGTTGGAACTTGGGAGTTGGACCTGTAGTTCAATAGAGTAGCAGAAATCCCATGAATTCGCTACCAGACTACCAGTCCAGATTTGTGACCTATGTGCTACTATAAAATTCACAAACCGTGTTTCGGCGTTATTTCGTGCATTAGTAATTTTATATTATCTCTTAAACTGTACAACCAAATGACATGCTCTATTAAGTCCTCGTGATGGTGAGATAATTTATTTTTATAAGGATTAATATATTGCACCTCAAAAAATCGTTTATATATTACCTATAGAAAAAAATACGTTTTTTAAACATAAAAGTGTCTATATCTACAAAAATATAAAAGATAGATATATGGTATCGCGGACATTTTTGTAGAACTATTAAGGGCCTACATTTTTGCTATACATTATTTTCACTTCTATAAAACCGTTTAGGCAGCGTACGCAAAGAATGCTGTTCTTATCAGCATTTTATTCCAACTAGCTAGAAATAAACCTTGATAGCTCAGTTTGAAATTACGATAAGTATATAATGTATAGCCTATAGTACTTGGAGATACTGTAGCTATCTACTAATGCAATTATTTTCAGAATCGCATCATTAATTTCGGAGATTATCCCCTATATATCCACTCAAAACCTCGAATAATTACAAACTAACATTCTCACAAATTTTAGCATTTTATTATACTAGTATAGGTATTTCTAAGCTGAGAATTTTTTCCTCTTTCGTATGATATATCACTCGATAGGGTAGCAAATTTTTTTTTAAAAAATCGCTCTTTTTTTTGCATGTCACATTCGTCGTATTGATTTTGTTTATGTAATATGTAGCCATTGTTACCGGGACCATAATAACGAATCGATTGACACCTCATTCATCAAAATCAGATGAGTACTTTAGGCGCTGTAGTGGAACATACGTAAATAGGAAGATACATAGACTGCCTAATATAAAACCCTTCCTGTGGCTTTTTGCCGTAGTCGGGTAAAAACATAAATCCCAAGGACTACGTAGTAAGTAAAACTGGATTATGTTATCATAGAGCACATTGTTTTGCTTTATTTCCTATCCATGTTTTTCTATCGCAAGTTGTAAGCCGATTTATTATAAGTCCAGGAAAAGTAGGAATATACAGCCTTAAGCTATTATAAACCGATTTATACGTTTCAGAATTATGAAATAATAGCTTCAGGCGTGAGATTTAATAACAAGTAGTAAGTAAAAAGCAATTTCAATTAATAAAATATGATTACTTACAGTATAAAATAAAATAATAGATATTTTTTTATTTAATATTTTCCCTCTCCCGTCTCTACTTTCCTTTCCCCCATTTTTCTCTTATATACCTATATGTTATATTTATTAAGAGTATTGTCGATAATATACGTTAAAAATAGTAAGTAAAAAAATATTTCAAAAGCCTTATTAAGGCTATAATAGTTTACATTCCTCACGGATATTCTGAGGCGACTAAAGTATAATATTGTTTACTTAAAAGCTCTCAGAGATACCGGCAGTCGTTTGATCATAACAATTAATACATACCAGTTAAGATACAAATAAAACAGAATAATGAATTTTATCTTTTATCTTTGTTTAGATTATGACAAAGCCACCGTGATCATATTAAAATAATTAAATTTAACTGAATACTAATCTAAATAACTTATCAACATCTAAAACTTATCAACAATGACGTTCGTTTCATAAAGTATAAAAACTCGGCTATGAGCATAATTAAGTACTCTCTGATTCTTTAAGTTTCTGGATTGTCAACGATCCTCTACCTACTTACTCGAAACAAAAAAAGGGACGATAATCTTTGCGGGGAATGAAAAAAGTGCTGATTTAAAACAAGCCTCAAACTCGACCATTTTAAATACTTTTCAGAAACAATCCCTTTTTTTACTTTATATCGTCGATTCCGTTTCATTTGTTCGCTCTCATTCTAGTCCTTTGTGGCAGGCCCAATTTAATTACGTCAAGAGAACCTCTCTGTAATTCAAGTCTTATCGCTTAGCATTTCATGCCGCGTTATTCTCAAAAGAAATGGTACCTAAATACCGATCTAAATCCTGTGGTAGAAAAATGTAAAATAACATACTACACCGCCTGTTTCTTTTAAAGTGGTAGGTAGAGATATGCTGCCGTGCACCTAGGTAAAGTTTTCTGTTGTGCTTTAGGTCCCATGTCCTAGGACTCTATTGAACTATATGCACTTCATGCTGTCACTCAGAATTTCATAAGAAAATCTAATTCTCGGAATCAAACCTAGAACTTTTCGCTTAACATCGGCGAACTGTGGGTGTACAAGTCTACATAGTACCTCTGCCTAACCCTCAGGCGTGATTCATTCAATTATATAACATAGCATATAATACTAATGTTATATTGTGTTATATAATTGAATGAATCTGTACTTTGCATTAATCTATGCTCCACAATTAATCCATACTTGTTGTAAATGTAACTGTGCTTACATTTTTACACTGCAAAATAGCAACATAAATATTAAAATTTTATTTAAATCGAAATCCTTTGTTATTAGGCTTGATTTTTCATTTAAAGCCCTAAAGATTAATTTAATGGTAATGTATATTGTTGTAATACCCCGTTCGTAAACTCAACAGTATTTTTTAACAAGCTTAGTATTAATTAAGAATATAAGCGACCTTTTAAAATATCACATAACAAAGTTATCAAATTATTAAAATGTAAAAATTGTTGCATTTTTATTACAGGTAAATAAGTATTTTCGTAAAAGAATAGGTAATAAGGCTATTTTTTACACTGTGTTTTTTGCCCGCATATCATCTGTGGGTGCCAATTTCAATATACTTAATTACGGCGGCATGCAACCACGGCTATAAACTGGACACCATTGGACAACATATTGTTGTAATTTGAATTCAGTGAATCGTCATTAAAAATATAGGGAATATTTTCTGGTTTCATCTTTTCATTTACAGTTTTTATAGCCTTCATAGCATGTGTTTTTGTGTCGGACTCGTATCGAGTGAAAACTACACTTGCCTTTTTGTAGTATTGATGGAACTCGCAATCCTACTTATAGTTCTCGCCAATTTTATTGTCCGGCTTGAAGTTAGCACGAGCTAACTTCAGCCACCCCTAAAAATCGGACAGAAAAATATTGAATTATAAATGATTTAAAACGACAGCCTACGACTTGAGGTTTCGTTTTTATTTATTGTACCTAGATATTTTTCTTTCTCCGATTTTTACGACCGAGTTGAAGTTAGCTCGTGCCAACTTCAAGCCGGTCAATAAAATTGAAGAACTATACTAATATTATAAAAGTGAGTTTGTTACTCCATTACACTGTATTTGGCTGAAGTATAGAATAGATATAGCTTAAAGTTTGGATTAACACACAGGATAGGTACCTTTTTAAGCGCAAAGGTCACCGGTTCACAACCTTATTATACTGTGAAAAAAGTTAATTAATTCATGAAACACAACCGTCGGAAATGCTTGAATAGAATGTTTATATTAACAGGATTTTAGGAGCTTATAATTGTATGACCTGTGTCTTCGTTAATATGATGTTGTGATGCCGAATTTTAATTATTTAATAATTAGGTACTCTTCTACTCGTTTCGGATGATATTCTTATTAAATCTAATAGGTAACACTAGCATAAAATAAGATAATACGCAACTGCTGTGTACATTTATAGACCTCTGCCTAACCTTTCGGGAAATACAGGTGATGGTACGATATGTGGTTAGCAACCAAGCCTAATTTAATGCAATACAATTAATAAATAATAAATAAATATCCTGGGACATCTTACACAGCACCATCCAGTCCCAAACTAAGCAGAGCTTGTACTATGGGTACTAGACAATGGATATAATACTTGTATACTTTTTTTTTGTAAATACATACTTATAATATATAAGAAAACACCCAGACAAACACAAACACTTAAGTTCATCACATAAATATTTGTGTCTTGTGGGAATCGAACCCACGACGTCGTGATCATCAGATTCGGTACTCGAACCACTAGACCACAGACGTCGTCTAATACTTAATGGGTATTTATTTTATTTTATTTGGGTGGCTTACAGCTAACAGCACAGAGATATTATTACTATTTTATATACAAGTCGTCGGTCCCGGTTGTCATACGAACACCTATGACAATCGTTAGTGGTAGTCAGAAACCTAAAAAGCCTGACAATCAGTCTTTCCTTCGAATATCGGTATTGCCTAGAAATTGGGTTGCGGAGGTCTGATGGCAGTCGCTCCGTGTAAAATACTGATATTCAGCCGCATCCTGGTTAAACTAGAAGCCGACCTCAACATGGAATTGAGAAAAGGCTAGGAAAATAAAATAAAAAATGCTACAATTTTAAACTTGAAGTCTGTAAGTAAGTCCTACTTTATTCAGCTTCTAGAACCTTCTAGTCACCTTTACAGTCTCCACAAAGAATACAAAACATTCTTAACAATTTTTGGGAGGTTCAATCAATTTTTTTATTCAATTACCTACTAACTTTACGGGACAGGAATTTATTTAGTAAAACAGTTTGTATACATGAAAACTTGTTAGAACTGTTACTTTTTTTTCTTGTGTAAGAAGCGGAACCTAAAAACCTTTAAATTGCTTTTAGTTGTTTAAGTTAATTTTTGTACGGCAAAATTATATATATTTTTTATTTATTTAATTATTTATGTACACACTGAACCAGAAAGTTAAAAATAATTAGGACTATAGTACAAAGGTAATAGTTGCATAATGAAACCGAGCTTTTACGTAACGTGCAAATCTACACCGCTAGTGATGTGCTACATCAAAATATATTTCAAGCTCCATACACATCATTATTTCATTACTAAACCACCACATTTGGCTGCCACTGCGCTCATTACTACCAACCGAACCAAATTGGTAAGCGTACGAAATCATAATGCTACGTTCATTTGATTGTGGACATTATTTCTATAGCTGTGTTTCTGTTTGAACAAAGAAATGTAATATGTCTTTTGAACCTGAGAGTGATTTTTCTTTCGTCATTTATATCTTCTTACAATCGATATTTCGATATTCTTATACTACTCGATACTTTCTTGATATTTATATTCAAAACCTTTTTGGTAACATGCTCTTTCACTTCTATGAATCTACGCATCACATGACCATACCACGATAAGGAGTCACTGCACAACTTTATAGTAACCGGTGCCATTTTCGAACTTCCTCATTATACTCATGAGTGACCCTGTCCATTTTTGTAGCTACACACATTCCTCGTAACCTTTTCATCTCAGCTGCATGAAATTGCCTTTCATGCATCCCTTTTGTAGCCAAACATTCAGACACTATGCCGTTACATAAAACAAGCACGCGAACAGAACACGTATGACATTGAGTTACGTAAACTACTCTACATTAGCTTTAGTGAGAGCATTTGCCCATAATGATTGTTCCTCGTGCCTAGTTTATTTTGGCCGCGGTTTTCAGCTCATAAAAGCTGTGTTTATAATTACTATAGCTCCCGATTTTAGAGTTTGTTGAGCCGAAAATCTGTTATGACAAAGATTTTTGTGCAATAAATTAGATTTTTGTGCAATAAATTAGATTTTTGTGCAAAAATCCTGCCCACCTACCGTCTATTGTTAGGGTAATTATCGGTTCCTAGAAATTGGATGCGGAAAAAAAACTCGTATACTAGCCAATATTGCCATTAATCGAGCACTGCTCCAATAGCACTTCGTTTTACTTCTCAAACTTAAGGTTTTTGTCAATCCCGTGGGAATTATCACAGTTCCTTTCTTTGCTGATTTCTACACTTACACTACAACTACTATTACACTATAAGCAACCTATAGACCAAACTTAAAGTTCGTTAAGTATTTAGAGTAACTAACATTTAAATTTTGTACTTATAAAAGTAGGTATACCTATAGTATGATAAAAGCACCTACATAAAAGGTTACCAAATTAATAACCAAAGTAACTCGACAACTGAGCTAACATTCATTACGAATTTCATATGCACTCATTGGCACAAGCAATCGCAAGCTATATTCGCTTGAAACACTCCCAAAATTGCGAAAAACAATTGTCGAAATTGAATTTACTCATCTGTAATTGCTGCTGAAACTTGTACCCGGATGAACAGTTTCAGAAAATAAGTGTAAAAAAGCTTTTGCCACTCCGATTCAAAAAGTTTTTATGTAACTGTTACTGATTTTGGATCTCATTCTTATTTACATTTATATTATGAGCATAGTTTTATAGTTGTATAACACGCAAACTAAATTGGAAGCCAAATCACGGCATATTTTTTTAATGTGTTGGTCGAAAGCAAGCTGATTAGAAATCTTTCCGCTTCTTGCACTCATAGTTGACCTAAATAGGAAATTATTTCGATTGTAGCTTTTGTTCAAGAATCCATCGGTAATGGGAACTTGTTTGATGATATTGCGGCCATTTTATACTCAAACAGTTTTCATATTAGAGTTAACAATTTTGTTCTTGCCAAAGAATAGGAGATCGTGAAGCTAGCATAGAGATTAGGTATAGGTAGGTACTTACCTGCTTTCTTTGACGTCACTGTAAAAAATTCTGACTGAATCTTTTTTTTACCAAAAACACATACCTCGAAATGATGGGAGATCATTTCATCATTTAAGTGATAGATATTAATGATCATTTGTAAGTTAGATAATTATAACCCCATACTGATTACAATATTCTATATAACAGCTCCACAACTGGCATAAGAATAGGTATTCTACGGCAGCGTTTGAGCTCTCGACCTTTGCCAGATAATATATTGTCTCTTCAACGGAATTTTAGGACTTCCAGTGTTCATTAAATAGCTGGGGAGCTAGACAGCGATAGAATTCCAAGATAGCAACGTCGCGTCGTACTAAAATGGGACAGTTTAGTGGCCTGTCTGCGAACCTTTGCTTGGATCAACTTAAACAAATTGCGCTGGCATTTAGCTGATGGGCGAGCGTTTGAACTTGTTTTTATTAGACTTCTTGGAGTATCGTACTGTAAATACAAATAAAATGTATGCGGTTACAAAGTTTTCCCTTAATTATAAGTAAATAATCTAATATATAAAATTCTCGTGTCACAGTTTTCGTTGCCATACTCCTCCGAAAAGGCTTGACCGATTTTGATGAAATTTTTTGTGCTTATCCGGTATCTATGAGAATCGGCCAACATCTATTTTTCATACCCCTAAATGATAAGGGTGACCCACCCCTATATGGCAAAACAACGTTTGCTGGGTCAGCTAGTAATAATATATATATTATATTTATTTCAGGCAATTAGCCCGTAGTATTAGGTAAATAAAAGCTATTTATGATATACATATATAAAAGGTGGAAGGGACTTCTACGTACATCCGAATACCATGAGTTTAGTACATGATTCTGGACACCCCTGCGTTGAAATTTTCCGTAACTTTTTTCAAAAATTTTCAAATTGTTTCTGCAGATTTTTTACTTGAACGTAACGTAAAAAAACAATAATTAATGATGATGAGAATCAGGTCATTTTATTTTTGACCTTGAGTGAAACCTTGTCACGACTTCGTGCTTCGTTGTCCCTTCCACCTTGTATATATAATCACACTTGTATTACCTGGAGGGTTGGCAAAGTTGGTATACTGCTGCATTCCTACAGTTTGCCGGTATCTTTATACCTATACATGCCCTTTTTACGGACTTTAACATAGCAGGTGCGCTAACGACCACTAAATCAATGCGACAGTCAAAGGAAAATACAGTTATTTTTAATGAAGGAAAAAATCGGCGGGCGGGCAGGATTCGAACAGGATTCGAACACTAGGGCGAGCGGTGGCTTAGTGGTCAGAGCGTCTGGTGTACCGAACCAGAAGGCGCAGGTTCGAATCCTGCCCGCCCGCCGATTTTTTCCTTCATTAAAAATAACTTGAAATCTTAGCATGGAAAATGCTTAAAAAAAATACAAAAAGATAGAAAATACAGTTGTTAAAATAAACGTTTCTGTTTGAACAACTTACTGTTAAACATGTTTCAAGAAATTCTGAGAAAATGTTCAAAGACAGCTTTGACTACAGTATTTGTTTGTAAAAAAATCAAATATTTCATTTTAAAATCACATTAGCATTTTCTATTTATTTATTATTTGTATCAAATACCATTCCATTCAAACAACTTAGTTACCCAGCTATTATGTAAATAGTTATCCCCAGTCTAACGACTTTTTAACTAGTTTTAGACAAACGGACCAATCTCCACAAAATATATATGTAATCTTCTATTATATTATCCATCCATGCAAAACCACAATCCCTTAGTGCTTTTATTTATAGATATTTTTTGTTGCTTTTGCCATATGACCCTAAAATTTTAGGAAACTACTAAAACAATCAAGATAATGCTGTTATGAATCAATGATTGATTATAGATAAATAATTTGCTAAATAATAAAAATCTAAATGTTTATGCTCCTAAATATTTTCAGCGGTTGCAAAATTATATATAACCCTGTATGCAATAAACAGTACATGTACATGACTACACATATGGTAGGTTACAGATAGAAATTACATATAGGTAATATAAAAACTACGAATATTAAAACAACAATTGCGAAGTGAAATGTCCAAAAAATAAACAAAATATGCACCTAGTAAAATATGTACTTAGTAAGTAGAACGTGAATATACATTTTTTTTCTTCTTCTGAAAACCTCATGGATACCCTCATGGAGTTATGTCGGACTCTTACCGATTTAAAACACACGGCCGTCTCTAGCACATTGTGGATCCTGGGATCTCTGATGAACGCAGAAGAATATATCTAAAAGTACTTATAGAAAATCTCTAAACGCTCTGCATCAGCAAAGGTCACTGAATCACTGACGGATCTATCAACGTACAGCACAATCCACTGAACGGCAGAACATAGAGTTATTATGAGGTCGGCAGCCGTTAAGAAAGAGTTTTGGGAAATTCCCACAGGATTGGGAAAAGTCGAAAATAACACCTAATCTCATAGCTACTTTATAATATTTGTGAGCCTATCGATAAACAACAATCGAATACTTAAATAGACTTTCGTCATCTTACTATATACCAATCTCGTTATCTAAGGAACACAATTCGGCCTAATCGAATTTATGTCGTACAAAATGAGTTCACGGTTTTTTCGGCAGATTCAATAAGCCCTATGAGAGTAACTTGAAAAACAAACAGGCCTAAATCTGGAATTGACGGCTAACTCAAAATTTGACAAGCCAAGTTATTTAACTTTGTTTATTTCCCTAGGCACTTGATTGAAAGGCGTTGAGGCGGGCCGAAAAAATCTAAAGATTATTTTGGTGTCGAAAATGTTGTTTGTGAAACGTTAATCACTAGTACAAAAGCGTGTCACTCTTAAATTGTAAAGTGTTTAATTTGTCAAACCCTATAAGTTAAATAGCGGTTGTACTCGCGACCCAAAAGAACTTTATTCCCTATTATTAATAAAACTGGCGTCTATGTGGCGTATTAAGATGAAAAATGTCCAAGATTTTAAGTTACCTACAACAATACAACTGTTACAAACCACTTCCAATTTCATTTATACATTTTACTTTGACAACATTACAAACCAACTGATGTAGTAGTTTTAACGCGATGAGCGCAAAAACATACAGTCAGAGATAAACAATTTAATATTTAATGATTTTGACTTCCCTTGCTCTTATAAAAACTTCTCATATACAACGTTAGTTTTTGTTTATACGAACGCTGAAAGTAGTTTGTTCAGAATCAGTAACAGAATCGATTGTAATGGTTTTTAACCTATGTTACATATTTTTCTCAAATAATGGTAAAAATTTATTATAAATATCTCAAATGCACAGACCTTACCTCCTATACCTACATTTACTCAGTACTAAATAGCTTTCGACAAAATTACATGTTGCGTGTATTGTGTTCAATGCAAAATCTAGCGCCAACTGTGTATCATCGGTCGTTCGGTCGTGCCCTAAGACCACTAATGGCTAGTAAATAAGCACAATATTACCAGTTGCTTCCCGGTATTGCTGTATACTGTTGCATATATGATCATCAAAGTGACATTTTAGTATGAATTTAAATTATAATTTATGTTGTTCCCATACTCTCGAAACTAGTGAATATCACCGATTCTATTTCAGTTTCGCGATAAACTCATCTGTATAAATATAAAAGGAAAAGATGACTGACTGAATGATCTACAAACGCATAGCTCAAACTGATGTGAATGTAGTATCATAATATTCAGTACTATATAGTCATCATCATCACGAATTATTACAACTCGAGACCTACAATTTGGCAGTCCACTTGTTCATATCAAAATTATTGGCTCTCTATCATAATTATAGACTGCGCCGTTGGTCTAAAGCGCAATTGCTACGCTAGATATCCTAAGTTCGAATCTCGGGTCGAGCCAAGTGTTGGGTTTTTCTGTGGAATTCCCAATAGCAGCTCGGAGTCTGGATTTATGCCCAGTTAGTGGCAATAGGCTCGCCCCCTATTACAGGGGCCCTAAACATACTAGCGAACTGCCTAACCCTTCCATTACTGTGTTTATGAGCCGTGTGTATACTAACTTTGCAAAACAAACTCTTTTTTTTGTTTGAGTGGAGATCACTTGATGTTCGCCACATATTTTCGGCCGCGTATATTTGCACGATCCGCGCACTGTGTGGCTTGCTACGTACATACGTTTGCGATGCTTCTTGCATTCGCTGAAACGTTCCATTCACAGATGCATTTGGACTGAAACCTTTCCGCTAGTATTGTGGTATTTTTGCCGCGAAATCCGATGCGAGAGACCAATTTAATATTCGATGCCATATGAGGTTGAACAAAGTAAACAATGTTCTTTGACATATTTCTAGAAACGGAATACCAATTTCAGCGTTGTGGAATTCCATCTAAGCAAAATATCTAATACTAGCCAACCGGCCCCGGCTTTACACGAGTGCAATGTAGATACTAATATGAGGCAGTGTGGAGTAATTAGTAATATTAAATTCGATTATGAATAGTCCACAGCGGAACAGCGTGATAAGGGAGCGTTGTGGCATTAAAGATGACATAGTATCTCGGATTGAGAAAGATAAGTTAAGAGGGCATATAGAGAGGATGGATGAACGGAGGTTGACTAAACAAGTATACATGGCGAGTACGAATGGAAGAGATGGAAGGGGTCGACCTCTACGAAAGTACCACAACCAGATTGCGGACGTTCTCAAAAAAGGCAAGGTTAAGAGCACCCTAAACCGACGAGCATGCATGAGGAGGTTAATGAACATAGACGAAGCGAAAGTGGTGTGCCAGGATCGTAACAAGTGGAAATTTATAGTCTCTGCCTACCCCTATGGAAAACAAGCCTGAAGCTATGTATGTATGTATGAATAATCTAACTATGCAGTGCATAGGCACACCCCGCGCCCGACAACCTGCCAGCCCGGCCCGCCAGCCACGCTGCCGCGCTCCCCTGCGTTTTATTACTCTGATATCTTCTAAATAATCAATTTAATGATATTCTGTTCATGGCAATTTTGATCTACAAAAAATTCACAACATAATATCTAATGCATTTAATTGGATATGGGTAATTTTATCACACTCTATTTTATCATACTATCAGATTATATCAATAAAAACCTTCATCAACCAATGATCGTGCTGACGCATACCTTCACGCCTGCATTCTTCGTAGGGTTAGGCAGAGGTGTACTAATGTACACCCACAGTTCACTGGTATGTTCGGTTTCCGTGTAATTGGGGGCAAGCCTATTGCCCACTGATTACATTGCACAAAGCTACACTCACTAAGCCGCATTCAGGAATCAATTATCAAGTGCAAATTAATCACGAATAATGTATAAAGGGAGTATCAAGTTTCCTTAAAACATAAGCTTGTATTAATATGAAGGTCGATGGCCTTTATAGATAACATTAGTAAGGTAAACTAATCCCAAAACAATCAGACTGTTGGAATAAAGTAAAGGAACTAAAATTATTGTACCAACTGAGTGAGTGTGAGTGAGACTTACTTTGCTTAAAAAAACGTTCCGAAAATGAGCGAATAATTTGACAACTGCAAAATTTTGCTTGACTGTGGCCTTAAGACGTCAGTTCAAAATCCGTAAAAAGTAGTTTTATTTCAATGTCTAATATTCGCGCAAGTGTCAGAAACCAGTATTTATATTTATTACCTTTACATTTCAATATTACACTTTTATCTTTGATAAATTTTATTTTTTACAATATGTTTTTTTATATTTACTTATTCTTTTACATTTAATAATATTTTTGCACAATAATTGTCAAAAAGTCTGCCTATCCTATCTGTAAGTTTCCTTTAAATTAATTGCTTGGCAGATAACTGTAGGTATACAAATTTTGTCAACATTTTTAAATTTAACCAACAGTTAGCGGCTATCCAGAGGTGGTGAAAATCATCAGATTCATTTTATAAACACGACTAACGACATCTAAAAGAAACTTCATAATCACAAGTAAATCAAAGTAAAGTTTATGCCATGAATTTCAATAAATTATTTTATTCATCCCCTTTTTATACTTGACCGTTATAGTTTCGGCATTATGCATTTTATCGTCATCGTAAAAATGGAAAATGTGATAAGTTGTGACAGAAAATCCTCATAAATTTTTAGATGTGGGATTTTATCGATATTTCTAGATAGATTTAAAGTTATTATCGGCCAATCGTTTTTTATTTGCTTTAGTAAAAACATAGGTCATTTTATAAAGTATATCTATTTATGTATAGTATAAAAACTTATTTGTTCTTAAAACCTTAAATATTTTTTATTTATCTTTACAAGCGATGGTTAGAGACGAAATTGGTTTATTGTAAGGAAGATACTGTAAGAAAAACCATAATGCCTGTATACACTTATATGAAACAGAACTGTAGTAATGTAGGTACTTATACCTTGTTCGCCGATATTTTAGGTCCCATGCGCAACCTACCAAAGGCGCAACCTCAAACCACAGAGAATTGGGCCCTGGGTGCATACATAATTATAAAGATTTTGGAAACGATAAAATCCCGATTACAGAGATAAATAATATTTTTTTAACATTAATAAATTTGATTTAAAACTATTACCTAGATAGATTCAATTCATAAAACACGAATAGCATATTAGCTGAGAGAACTGCTTCGTTGCAAGTTCAAAAAACAATACCTGTCTCGGCTACAGCGTTGCCATAGACTAGGATACTATGAAACTTCTATACCGTGCGTTACCAAACACAAACACCCAACCCCGAACAACTAGCCATACAATACTGTGCACAAGGCAATCACTCAGCCATTGCACTAATTATGCCGAAACTCGTAGAGCTTCTGCGTAATTCACCCTTTTAGTATGGGCATCGACGGCATTATATTCTAACTGGGATCATTACTACGTATGACTGTGTATGAATTAATTAATTACTAGGGATATAACTTCCGACATAGACGAAGCGAAAGTGGTATGCCTGGATCGTAGCAAGTGGACATCTATAGTCTCTGCCTACCCCTATGGGAAACAGGCGTGAAGCTATGTATGTATGTATAACTTTTAAGTTGAAGATTGCTATTTCTGGAAATGAGGGTGCACTATTGATCGATCATTACGATATTTTTATTTTTTACTATTGTTTATTCACCAAAAGCTACTTAAACGGCCTCGGTATATTACGGTGCGTTAACCGTCCCTAATTTACTTTGTTTCCAAATCTCAGTGAAACCCCCCAGTTGAATAAACGTATATTATGCTCGCTAATTAATTATACAGACTGGAAATAAACAGTAGAACAAAAAAAGAAAAAATAGAAGCAATGCATACATATTTCCACAGCTCATTGTACTTCACGTCCTAGTTACCGCTCGACTCATAATAACTTCAGATTGATGTTGAAGCATGCGTGTAGTATGAAAATAAAATGCAATTTATGAATACAGAAGAAAATTAATTGCTTTATAAATGAAATACACAACACAAGTCATAAACAGCGTAGGAGAAAATTTCTAAGGGTCGAGCCATTTTTTTTTATTTTAAAATACTTTTAAATATAAACAACACTCTTGTCTGTATAAAGTAAGATAATTAAAGCAAATTCAGAATACCTTGAATAAACTTAAAATGAATAAATACAAAATCGTTCGTTTATTGTATTATTAATTATACCTATATCATAACCTTCAAAAGCAAAATAAAACCAAAAGAAAAAGCGTTAAAAATAATGAAGTAGGTATTCTTAAATCACAACGAAAATTATGAAGCGGTATGTAAACTTTTCTTCTTTTGTGAAACAATAAAAAAAATATTCTCGAAGGAATATCTTCCAGTATTTAATTTTCCTTTCACGAAACATAGGTATTTGGAATTTCAGGACCCTTATTTCAGTTTCGATAAAGTGTTCTATTAATACCTTTTTGGACGTAGCCCGGAGCCTTGTATCAGTATTTATAATGATAAAATATCTTGTACTAATAAAAATTCTACAAATTCTTGATATTTCTCTAGAACCTAAAAATCCAGAGTGACACTTAATTAGTGCGGGGCCGAGTAAAGCGCGGGTTGGATATAGCAGCCAAAACGGGTTTTTTCAATTAAACTTTTTACCCTCGGACGGTAGGTATTCAATTAGTTAAATTAAGCGGCGCAGTCGCTTTGCGTTTTTTTTTTGTAATAGAAAATAGTCTAAACCCTTTGGTAAAAAGTTCCATCCTAACGCAAGACCAGCTTAAGCTAAATCACAATCCTAAAATAATATTTGGTAACGTAGCGATACTTCTTTTGTAAAAATTTTAAAAAAATATTAAAAAGTATAAAAAATTTCATTTTCAAAAGAATGAAAAGAATAATTCGGATTCGATAAAAAAATTCCAACTTATTTTTATTCCATAATACTGACTGGAATTTTTATTATTCACTATTAATACTTTATTGCAATACTTTTGGGATGAAAAAAAAATTTAATCATAAAATTGTTGTTTTATTTTCAGTGTACAATTCAATTTCATAAATATATACTGTATACATTACTTCACGCATGTTTCCGATAGGGTTGAGCAGAGACTATAGCTTTCCACTTGCCACGATCCTGGCACACCACTTTCGCTTCATTGATGTTCATCAACCTCCCCATGCAGGCTCCTCGGTTTAGGAAGCTCTTAACTTTGCCGTTTTTGAGAGAGCCCGCAATTTGGTTATGATACGTTCGCCGAGGTCGACCCCTTCCGACTCTTTCATTCGTACTCGCTATGTACTTATACTTGTTTCGTCAATCTCCGTTCATCCATCCTCTAACCATCTTAACATACCTTTCTCAATCTCGTTACTATATCATCTTACATACCACAACGCGCTTATCACGCTATTCCTCACTTTATCTTTTAAAGTTACCCCACACATACTTCTCAAAGCTCTCATCTTGACGGCATTTATTCTACTTTCATTCTTCTTCTGCCATACCCAACTTTCACCATACATTAGTGTCGCCAACACACCCTTAACCACAGCCAGTCGTTCCTTCTCGGATACTTTCCAATTTCAGTGTATAATATTTTTATTGTCAACGTACATAATTCTTTCTTTAAAAATAAAGCTAGTGGAAAGGTTGCATTGTAATATTATTATGCAGGGTTCAGGAAGGAAAAAGGAACGCCTCCTAGGGCAAAATTTGTTTTATTTTAAGCATTATGGATCCTTTTAAAACATTCGCTTTCCTGATCCGGTCAAACCAACACAAACGCTGAAATCCTTTTGTTTTAACCTATAAATAACATACCTAGCAGTATAGCCTTGCCGGTAGTATGGTTTTTACTATAACTCACGCCTTTTTCCTATAGGGGTAGGCAGAAACTACAGAACGCCACTTGCGATTATGATTCCTAAGTAGCTACTTCATTAGCTTAGTGGTCCCAAGCGCGACTGCTATGGTAAAACTCCTAAGTTCTATTCCCAGGTCGAGCAGTGTGATTATGTTTATCTATAAATTTCTCAATAGCAGTTCAAAGTTTGGATGTATAGGCGCGCTCGCTATTACATGTGAGCTAAACACGTGGGTTTACATTAGTTCTCTTCTGCCTAACCCATCTGGGACCACAGGTGTGATGGCATGTTAATTAATTACTATAGGTAGTATTATAGGATTAATATTTTATTCATTGAGGTACATACTCGAAGGAAGCGTTTAATAAAAAAAAAATCTGTCAAGTAAAGGTGGCACTCTGCTTTTCAAATCTCAATAGAATTTTAATATAGAAAGTTCAATAAATATTATTATAACACTGAGATTCGCGTCCGATAGAATATAAAATTTTACTTATTTCCGGGAGAGAATTTTATTATTGGAAGTCCGCTCATTGAGTGAAAGTTAAAATATTATAATCGCCTGGGACCTTTTTGAATGAAAAGAAATTCAAATGTTTATAAAGAAAAGGTATATATACAATAAGTTCATACTTATTGTAAGTATGAAATTATCATATAACCTTATAAATAAGAATCTCATTTCAGAATGAAAAGGATCGGGTCAAAGTCTGCCTTACCTTAGTTGCACTAGTGCGGATTGATATACTTTCCTCTTTTAATTGACTTAAAAAAGGTAATTCTAAATTCGTCTGTATATTTCTTCCTGGTTTTGAATAAATAAATATTAATAACGAATCGATTGACACCTCATTCATCAAAATCAGATGAGTACTTTAGGCGCTGTAGTGGAACATACGTAAATAGGAAGATACATAGACTGCCTAATATAAAACTCTTCCTGTGGCTTTTTGCCGTAGTCGGGTAAAAAGTAGCATTGCTGTTTTAAAAACAAAGAACTATCGCCTTATTCGGTTTTGTTTTCGTAAAAAGTCACTGAAAATAGAAAGTGAAATATGTCGCAGGCACTTTCCCAATCAACAGTTAACATCAGCGAAGCAAATAATCCGCTAAACGCCAACACGTAGGTACTATTAAAAATTCAAAGGATTAAAGGCCGGTTTACACATCACGTTATTGACAGCACGTCAGGGTTAACGTGTATAAAATAAATGTTGTTGCATACATTTTGCACGAATTGTACGATCGCACCGCATTGACAAGCTGCGACGGAGTCTGGGCACGTTCAATGTTCCGTCCAACGATCCCGTGACGTGTGAACACACCAATGCTTGAACTAGGATTTACCCGGATTTGTCTCAATTGAGAAGAATTTGGTGCATTTTTACGACGGTAACGTGTCGGCGCTGTTGTAATGCATTGTCGGTTTGTTTCTTTTGCATTTAGAAATACGTTAGAAATCTCTAGAAATCTCTAGAAATCTCTAGGTATAGTCCGTGCGGAAGTAGTTGGCCACCCCATAGGTATGTGATCGGCGGGACGGAGGTGTGGGGTCGCCTGCGCGTGGTGGGATGGAGGGGTGGAGGCGCTTGCTTTCGTTCACAGTAACCCGCCGCCTCACCCCCGTCCCTACTTAAGGCGCGCCCAACTAGTTCCGCGCGGACTATAAGTACCTACCTACCTATGTCTTTAATTTTTATTTTGGAAAATTTCATGCACGCTTTTACATACATGCATAGCTCAACGCTTGTTATAGGCAGAGTATAGATTTCCACTTGCTATGACCATGGCACACCGCTTTCGTATTATCTAAGCTCATCAACCTCCCGATGCATGCTCTTCGGTTTAGAGTGCTCTTAACCCTGCCTTTTTTGAGAACGTCGGCAATTTGGTTTGCTGCAATGCATGTTTTTATCTCCCAAAAAATTAGGTAAAGGTGAATCTCCAGTACAGTGCAGTGCGCTGGTATATTTAGATTTTATCTAATAAATTAATTAAAAGAAGTGAATATAATACAATATACTTTTACTAACCTTTGTTGCAAATGACTGTACTTGGTTGTGGTACATTCTGTAAAAGAAGAAAAAAAACGTTAATCGATATTACTTAAAAAGAACACCGTGCAAGATACAAACAAAAATCCAAACTATTTCTAGTGCCAACGTTCCTTGAGTGCAGTGAAAAAACTAAAGCATCATCGTGTCCGCAGCAGTACGAAGGCTGTACCTGAGGTACGAATAAAAAAAAACACTTTCGTGGCAACCATATTATACATATACACACATTAAATATTCATTTATCTCATCTTCAGGACTTCTTTCAGGTCACCTCCTTCAAAATTGTTCTCTAAGTTGCCCCTGCATAAAAATAAACTTGTAACATCCAAAATTGCACATTTTGACCTCCAATCAAACAACTAAATAAATCACCCCTTCCTGTTGTTATTTTTGTTATAGATCAGTATATATAGTAGAATAGAACTTGATATGGTCCTGTGCACCCAATTTCCAAATTGCGATATGTGGACTGACAACCAATTGCCAGTTGACAGGCAGTTTACCGACCGAGAGGGTTCTATCTGCGGTTATCTAACCGCTTACCGGTTGGTAAATAGGCACATGCATTATAGAACGAAGCTTTGAAATATATTATTAGCCATATATTATTAGGCATTTCGTGGCTAGCTGTTCTTATATGAAAGAAAATTGGTGGTTGGGTGACTGTCATGTTTTTTAAAAGCAGCTCCCGCGCTTGTGATCAAGCCCTGTGTCGCAAGGGCCTTCACAAACATACAAGTAACGGACACAATGTTCATTCAAACTGCAAACAAATATCCGTGGGTGGGAATCGAGCCCACGATACGGCAGCATAACGCTATTGACCTTAATCGCTACACACCACAGCCATTTTAGCTTTGACTGCTCATGACATAGCATGAGGTGAAAGATAATGGTCAAATGTGTCCCATACAAATACCCGATTATCTGTACTAAGTTCTACCCACAGTTTATTGGTATGTTTAGGTCTCTTGTATTAGGGAGGGGGTGAGCTTATTGACATCAATCTGGCACATAACCAGAATACGGGCTGTCACTGCTTCCCAGATAAAAATTAACAACACATATTGCTCGCCACGGGCATCAAACCGTAGCGTAGCAGTTGCGCTTACGAACATTATCATCATCATCATCATCATGTCAGCCAAAAGAGGTCCACTGCTGAACAAAGGCCTCCCCCATTGACTTCCACGGGGACTGGACGTATGCTACCTGGATCCAACGACTTCCAGCGACCTTTCCCAGATCATCGGTCCATCTCGTTGGACGCCGTCCCCACGCTGCGCTTTCCGGTGCGTGGTCTCCACTCGACAATCTTTCTGCCCCAGCGGCTATCAGTTCTAAGAGCTATGTGCCCCTTACACTTATACACGAATATAATTACTTTACACTTCAAAGTATTTTTTCAACTCTCATACATACTCATCTCCATTTATCACAGGAAGCAATAAAGGCGCTTGTACAATATATTTGCGTCTCGGTCCCACACAATGTGGCTAATGATACTGTTCGCAAATAAAAGGAAAGCTTTTAGAAATTGTGGACACGTTCTTGCGTTAGGGGAGGCACTTAATAGCACGTGTTTATTTCGTTTCTGACAAATCGTTTCTTGTAAGGTCTGTCTCCGTCCTAGGAGAGCGACGCCTTGCGACGCGATGCGATACCATGTTACTAACTATGGTTTTTATTTTGTAAAGACATTTTTAATAAAGGAAAAAATCGGCGGGCGGGCAGGATTCGAACCTGCGCCTTCTGGTTCGGTACACCAGACGCTCTGACCACTAAGCCACCGCTTGCCCTGCTCGCCAGTCGAAATCTTCCTCCACATTCTAATTTACGTCTTAAGGTGACGTAGCGCCATCTATTGTGAAGAAATGCTTCACAACCGACACGACTAACTTTACAGCTAGTTCAATGTCGTATGATACCGCCTTACCTATTAACTATCTTTTTGTATTTTTTTAGCATTTTCCTTGCTAAGATTACAAGTTATTTTTAATGAAGGAAAAAATTAAAAATTAAAAATAACTTGTAATCTTAGCAAGGAAAATGCTAAAAAAATACAAAAAGATTGTAAAGACATCTTAAAATATTAGCACACATTTATCTTGACTCTTATTATTTAGGATTTTATAAAGATAATGAGGGAAAAGAATGAAAATGCATGTGACTTTGGTTCAGCAATGGACAGCGTCGGACTGATATTGATAATGGTGATTGGGAGAAAAAGTGTAATAGTATTTTTTTTCGAATCAATAATAAATACATCAGTCTGCATTTCGTCACCTTGCGACACCAACATGATTTCTGCCCACAACTTAACTATGAGTGAGAATATTGGTTCCAACGAATCCTTCGATAAACCTAATGAACTAATGAACCAAAGCCAATTTTAGACCCAAGGTGAAAAACTATTAACTGTAAGTAATTACACTAGACAAAAGGTAAGTGTTAATGTCAACAATCCGTTCCACTACGTCTAGATACGAACATTCACCGATTGATGTGTCTATATCGCATCGCAAAAGCCTTCACCTAGGACAAAGGGTCATACAATCGTCTTCTGTTCGTTACAATATGACAGTTCAATGTCCTATATTTCTTGATGCATGAGCAATTAATCAAGATGAAAGTCTTACAAGACGATACATTACTTAAACCTGTCTGGTTTTACAGAATGAATTGCGAAAGTGGATTACGTGGCGTTGTTTTCCGATGTTTGGCAAGGGTTAGATACGATTGTTTTATGTAAGTAAATGATAATGTTAAGAGAAAAGTTTTGTTTGTTCGGCGTGCCGACGAAAGTGAATATGAAATTTTATTGACCGGGAAATGGTATTGTTTTTAATTATAGTTTAGACGCGTAGCATAAAACAAATAATAAGTTAGTGGCACAAAAATAAAATTTGCTGCCGTAAAAATATTTTCTTGCAGTAAAATCTGTAATTGAGATGCTTTAATAATACGAATAAGTGCAAGTAATAATTACTACATATATGGTCATTATCTTACTAAAATCTTCTTTATTTAATTGGGTAAGGAAATAAAGTGATAAATTAAAAACAAAAAAGGGCGGTTGTTTTTAACAATAATTTTACCTTCTCTTAAAAGTTATACGAGCATTCATTATCCAGGAAAATATAAATAAAGCGTGAGGAAATTAAATGAAGAACATTTTTAAAGGTAAAAAGTTTGAGTAAAAAATTCTGTAGAAATGGCAATAAAACTGAAAGAGAAATATATTGCTTAGAAAGTCTTACTAATTTACAAGGCAATGATAAAATTATAATTCGAATTTGAAATAGGTAAAGGGGAATACCTATTATTGTTGTGATTTTCATTTATTAAATCATTAGGTAAGTACCTATTGATATATTAATTTTTTATTTAAGTGTTATCATATTTAAGTAATATTTTTTTTTTTTATGCAAACTAGTTTTCATCCGTGGGTCACTATAGGTCTGGTTGAAAACCAGCGCCAGGCATTCCGTCTGGCTTATTCTGAACCAGCGCCGTTTCAGTGCAATTTATTTTAGATTGTAAACGTATAGTTAGTAAGTAAAAAATTGTGCCGAATAAATCATTTTTCTTTCTTTCTTTCTATTGGGTGCAATTTATTACCTAATATGCAAGTATTTCAACCTTTACACATACTTATCATAAACCAATATACACTGTCCCACTGCAGCTGCTGGACACGGGTCTTCTCTCAATGTGAGAGGATTAATAGGCTGTAGTCCACCACGCTAGCCTAATGCGGGTAGGCATACTTCACATGCCGTCGAGAAAATCTCTCAAGCATGCATGTTTTCTTTCACCGCTAAAGCAAGTGATAATTACGCACATGATTTTGAAAGATCAGAGGATCGTATCTTGGATTCGAACTCGAGACTTTTGACTTGGCAGTCCAATCATCCAATGGCCATACCCCTAGGCTATCATTGCTTCTTATTATCTATTTTATTATAATTTTTGTTCGTCTGTACTGCACCTTGAAAAATATACTACACGGAAATTATTGCACTCTTCACCAAAGTATTGCTAGATCCAATTTCAAATATAGGCTCCATAATAATAATAATTATACATAAAACACGTACCTGGAGTAACATGGCGAAGTGAGGGCGGGTTGCTAGTTCAAAATAAAAATTATAGCCCTAAATATTATAAGCCTAAATATTACTATTTTTTAACCTTGGCTACTCACTTTCAACTTTAGCCAGTCTTATCAAACTCTTCTAAAAGCCTTCAATTAAGTAATTAATAACTTTATGAGGCAATAATGAATTTTCTTGTGTGTTCAAATTAATAACCGAGTGCGTGCCTATTACTAGCCTATTTTCCTAAATTGGTATAAATTATAACAGTGGCGGCGTCGTTAAAAGAATTTAGAACAAGTTTCAACTCTGTATACACGTAAAATATGAAAATCTTGATAATCAACTGGTTCAAGGTACTTAACAGAGAAATAAAAGTCGAATGTTTAAGCTCTTATTTAATTACTAGCTCTTCCCCGCGGTGTTACACGCATTCATACATTTTTCTAAACTAAAAGTAGCCTTAGTTGCTCCTTATAATATTTGCTATCTGCGAGTGAAAGTCCCGTCAAAATCGGTCCAGTCGTTTCAGAGATAAGCAGAAACAAACAGATAGACAAAAATTTAAATAAATGATATTATAATGCATTCTTATGCATTGTGAATCGCTGTTAATTTGAGAAGACACTTTAATTTTATTTATTTGTATAGATATATTTAAAAAATTGAGACGTCTTAAGTATCTACCTGTGTATAAGTATCTACCTGTGTAGGTCAGTACCGGAATTAATAGAGTCCGAACTACCTCTAGTCGAATGGTCCCAAGCGCTGTTCCCGGTTGGAGCAGTGTTGTTGGGTTATTTATCTGTGAAATTTTAAGTAAGTACCTACCCGATTTCTAATTCTGGTAAACTGTGGTTGTACAATAGTGCACGCCTGCCTAGCCCTACAGGGAATACAGACTTGATCACGTGATGGTATCATAATCACCAACCCTTTCTGTCCCACTGCTGGGCACGGGTCTCCTCTCAGTATGAGAGGGATTAGGCTATAGTCCACCACGCTAGCCTAATGCGGGTTGGCAGGCTTCACATGCCGTTCGAGAAAATCTCTCAGGCCTGCAAGTTCTCTCACGATGCTTTCCTTCACCGTTAAAGCGAGTGATAATTATTACGGACATGATTTCGAAAAGTCAGAGGTGACTTTTCGAAATCATGTGCGTGCCTTGGCTTCGAACTCGAGACCTTTGTCTTGGCAGTCCAGTGGTCATGATGGTATATGGTATGGTATTATTAATTAGAAACTAACACATAAATACCACTATGTACAGTAAGCTTCAAATATATCTGGAAGTACAAACTGTTGAACATTTTATGAACCACTGACAAAATTAGAAACACTAAAATAATTCCTTGTATTATTAATGGGTAATTATACGAATAATACAAGGAATGTTTTGGAATGAACATTTACGGTACACGGACATGGAATTTTATAAAAAAATTATACAGTTTAATTTATTTGTAGTCGAATAATATGAACATTCTGTTCGTTAGATGTAACCCGTCGAATAGCAAAGCAGACTACTTCAATCAACTACGTATTTTAATGAATGTTTCATATATATATAAGCAATCATGTTCATTATTGAAACTGTCATAACCGTTTATTAGTCAAAAACACAATCGTATAAACATATGAAAATTAAAGCCACATTACAAAACGTACTGTAACCCGATAGCTATTAGGCATATAATTGCATACCATAAAATTACTCATAAGGACAGTATACTCATCGATATACGGCATGCACTCAAAATTATGATCATTTCTGATAATTAACAGTCAAATACTTCCACGGTATTATTCGACACTAAACAATAGTGGCATAGAATCGTTCTTTGTAATGAACTTGCAGATTATTTTGATAATGAACACGCAAAACTCGAATTAAGCTTTATAGTATTTAAAACTAAAGTTTCAAATTTAATATTTAGTGAGAAGAGCTAACGATCGGGCTCCGTGACGTTCACTGGAAGGTGCCTAGGTTCTTCAGTCAACTACAACGAGCTGAAAAAAAAAAGATGATGAAAAAAGAAATTCAACCTTAGGCAGAGGAACTTAAATTAACTGAATAAATACGGAGTCATTCAGTAGATTTAACCTTATTTTGTTAACATTCACAATATTTTTACGTTCAAAAATTATTTTGTTCCCAAGGGCCCCAAACTCTTTTATGCCCAACGGCCCGAAACTGTTATGCCCAAAGGCCCCGAAATACTCGGTTAATAAAAACAGAAATGCGTAATCGTTTTCTAACGGAGTGATGATAATGTAAGAAAAATTCAACCTCAGGCAGAAGTACTAAAATGAATTGAATAACTGCGAAGTCATTCAGTAGATCTAACCTAATTTTGTTAATTTTATTACTTTTAACACTCTTTTGTTCCCAAGGACCCCGAACTCTCTTATGCCCATGGGCCCGAAATTCTGTTATGCCCAAAGGGCTCTAAAAACTCTATTATGGAACAAGCGAAACTGCGTGATCGTTACTATTTTATTATATTAGGCACATCACTACGCGTACCACCTGTCACCTGTCTTTCCAGTTGCTATAACAATAATTTTGCACAAGTACATAGCAGTTAATCGCTAATGATGTGTCATAACGTCACATCTAATGGGTAGGAACCGCTATTGTGGGCTATCGGGGAATTTCCGATGGCTCATATTATTAATTAGATTCGATTAGTATATTATTATATATTCTCTGTTTAGTTTTGCCTACTTATTACTACTCGTATGTATAACTCTCCTTCGATGGCGCCAAGTGTATGTAGTTTAAATTTGGAACAAAAAAAAATGGTAAGTACATATCGTTATGCATCTGTTTACTGCTCCGTATGTTTAATGTGTAAACTTTACCAATCATCTGTAGGTAGTGTACAAAAGTATTGATAAATGTACCTAATGTACCTACTTTATTAATTAAAATCGAAAACTGTTTCAAATTATATCCGAACCGCTATACAATTATACTAAACAATTCACAAATTAATAACTACTAGAGCTTTCAAAATGTCAATCAGTATTAGAGTGTTTATTAATTGTTCGATGTTACCTCTAACTTCAATTATGATTACTTGTTTAGCTTAAAGACCTTTCTCGCAACCTGGCTATTTCATTGTCCATAAACCTACGTCACTATTTCCCTGTATAGTATTATAATTTCATTTACGCTTACCAACACAATATTTACAGAACTTGCTTGCACGCCACTACCCATGTACTGTTTAGACAATAGTCGTAAAATTTCCCGTACATTTGGTAATCTAAGTTTCTAAATTGAACATGTACAAGCCTCCTAACTCCGACTGCTGACTATATCCCTTGCATATATTCAGTAAGTAAATAGGTATATTGGTCCACTCGTATGGATACTGAGACCCAGTGCCCATAATTACTGTGGAGGCCATGTTATGTAAATCGCAATACGGGTGATTCGCATAGCAATCAGATGCAGTAGTTTGAAGTGCGTACTAGTGCGGTTCGACTTGGCTATGTGTTGTTTATATACAGCCGAGTTTTTTAATAAATATGTGAAAGCTGTGTTCAAGCAGGTAGTATTTTTTTTTGTAATACGAACTACTTTATATGATCATAATTTGTAGTAAATCCACATTCCCACAGGAGTAGACAGATACTTGAGACCGCTACTTGCTACGATTCTCTCTAAGTACTACTTATAGAAACTAATCATTTACCTATTCGATATTTTATTACTTTTAATTAATATTATTTTTCAACGATTAAAGTTTATTTCAAAAGAAAACAGTTGTAATACTTTTTTTAAGTTTGATTTTTCTTGATTGTTTTTTATCAATACTTATTACTTTATACTTGGTGGCCTAACAAACATCTATACATCCTAAGTATACCCTACTATACTTTAACCCGTAAAAACTTCCACTTTCTATTTCAGCGGTGCATAAATATAGGCGAAATTGAGCTGTTGGCCCGGTTCCCAAAAAGACAGCGCCTGTGAAGAAACGGGCGGCACTGACATTACTAACAGCCGACGTCAATTTGCACGTCCGTCGGGTCGAACGCTACACCGTCTATACCCAAATACAGTAGACTTTGAGTCAAAAGATATCCAGACTGGCAATTTAAAGCTAAAAGGAGGTGTGATATTTTTTTGAGGGAATCGATCTTGCAATGATAAATATTCGTACCGTTTAATTGAATACTAAAAAGTTAGTTTAAACTCGTTTGGGAATAAAACACGGTTTATGCAGAGCATTTACAAAGTTTCAATTGATTTAGAAAGACCGCGCGTATTAGGTTTTTGTTCTCCTCTTTGTACCTCTTTCGTAAATAACTTACAATAAAATCTACCATAAATACCTACTTGTTAGATAGATAGTATTAAAAATCAATAATTATTATTGATAGATAGAATTATTATTGAGTTTTAATACTATCTATCAAGTTAGTATAAAAAATGGCTATTAATTTAGGCCCTATTAATAATTTGTACTCTAATCAATCGATTGGTACTTAATTAGAAGTGTTTAAATTTAAATTCAAATTCTTTACTTGTAAAAATGTGGTAGGTATACAGTTAGTTTTTATGTTAAGTGCAGTTTCACACATTTGCCATTTCAATTTTATGGCATGCAAATTTATTATTGTTTCATTCAGTCGTAGCCGTCCAAAACCCGTGTCGGTTTAAAAAGTTTTAGCGGTTGCGGCTATTAACTTTCTGCGACCAATAAATAATTATAATTACAAAAGAGATTTAATTAGTCTAACAGTTGATAGAAGCTGGCATCGTTTAAAAAGTACGCCAAAAAGTTAGAAGTGCATGCTTTGAATCCAACACCGAGACATATTGGCATATACTTGGCTATCGCTGCTTTATAAAATTATTTTGTAACTTAACGATAACATAAAATAAAATGTTACGTTTAAAAACTACATAAAAAAGTAGTTAAGAACATAATTTTCCAGTTCATGGCAGGTCAAGCTATTATGAGCTTTCCGTGACGCTATAAGTAATGATTTGAAATATAAAGAAAAATACCAGGATGGTTATAAAGTAGCGTAGAAACACGCGATACTTTATACCTAGTTGAGCTTTAGCCCTTTGATTGAGGTAATCAACTTGATATAGAGCTAATGGTAGGCTATTTTGTACTTAAGTGGTACCTATGCCACTGGTGAAATGCCTTCATCAGTTGTCTTGGTCCAAGATTAGATCTAGGGAAATTTCTTTTGAAAAGAAGAAAGTGTTGCTCGTACATTGGAAAAAGTAACAAGTCGCATGTCACCCTTAAATACGAGGAATAACTTGCTGAGCGGTAATCTTATTGATTGTATGAATGTATGCGATGCATTTGTCATTCTTGGGAACGGGTGAGATGTTTAGACGACAATGTGGGAGGCCTTTGCACAGTAGTGGGATAATGCAGTCTTCATAAATGACTAAAAACCGACTATACTTAGTACAAAACCTAACAACCCGGTTAAATATTATGTTGTAGCTTTGAGCTACATAAATATCAAATACAAGGCGAATCAAGATATACTATTTATAGCTATAAAGATCCACAAGCCATTTGGGAGATTTCATTGAATAAAACAGTAACCAGATGTGAGTAAAACAATGACATTACGTATTCACTTTGAAAAATGAGAAAAAATATTTCCCCCACCATAAATAAACTTCAGAAAGAGTTCATCATGCTAAGCTATTTTCAACAATATTGAGATCAGTTTTCAGTTCAGCCAGTTATGGTTGAATAATGGTATTGGTTTTGCACGTGCCATGATCTATAATGATAAAATAAATAATGGGGTAAAATAATTCTGGGACCATTTATACACAATTTGACACCAAAAATGTTTTGCATACATCGCTCAAAAATTTAATATGTCTTTTAGAGGTAGGTAATTTCTGTCATCAGCCCTTTGCAGCTCAATTACTGCGCAATACCGATTTTCTTCTTTTAAACACAATTTTACTATTTTGGAACAAGATGGCGTCGCCTTTTCCTAACTAATAAATTCTGAGAAGCCTAGCTTTATCATATACCTACCTACCTAGATCAATCAATTATCACGGTACGTAGCTCCTAGACTCTTATCCATCAAATCATCGGGGGCCTAGCTAAGTTCCAATCTAAAGTTCGGATCGACGAACGAATAGAAACAAAATATATGGGAATGAAATGTGCTAACGACAACAATCTGACGTTTAGAAATTTTAATGTCATTTCCATATATTTTGTTTGTATGTCGATTCACACGTTATATTGCGACTTGGCTAGTTCCACAGATGTACATAATATGGATAGATCTACTATCAAAGCTATCCCGCATACTTATCTATTCTATTTGAGCATTACGTAGCTAATGCGACAGACGACGTGTTAAAAATGCATGTGGACCCTACTCCGTCACTGGAATTATGTTCTGTGCCAACTATCTTCGTTGAGGCGAACAAATCGTGTTCATGTGCACAGTGGGATTTTATCAAGTCAACCCATTCTTTAAGGGGACGAAAACGGAATAACAATTTGAAAGAAAATTCCAGTATTCATAATAACATGTTTTACAAATTTTCTGAATACCAGTGAAGCAGCATCTGTTACAAATTCGACAAGACATAGGGCTGCAATAACCGCCGGTATGTTTTATAGGTCTCATGTAATAGAGGAGTTAGCCTATTGCAATTAACTGAACACAAATCTAAATTCTAAGCTGCTACAGATAATTTTATAGAAAAACCTCTTTCCTTATGGAAGCGAATCCAGGACCTCACTCTTAGTTTGCCATCACTAGATTAACGGGGAACTGTAAGTAATGTAATATATTATAATTTACAGGAAATTACAAGGAAGGAACATTATTCTTTGTTACTACCTCAAGTTGTAACCACGAAGTTATAATCCTCTTTCGGGTTGGTATTATGAAGTTACCCTTTATGAATAACTTTCATATAAGTAATGTATAGCATGTTGCGTTTAAATCCCGGTGAAGAATGGGTTGACTTCCGTACCCGTAGGAAGGTACCATAAAAGGGTACTAAGGGATGTTGTCTAGAATAATGTACAAGATAAAACCTGTCTACATGAGCTCACAACACACATGTGTCTAAAAATAACGGCACGTACAGCGTAGAGACTGAACAATCGGCTTTTGCGCTACGTCGTTTTTTTTATTTATTTATTTATTTTTATACCACTATGGTGACAAACAAGCATACGGCCCGCCTGATAGAAAGCGGTTACCATAGCCTATGGACGCTTGCGACACAAAATCACTTGCGTGTTGCCGACCTTAAAAACCTCTAAGAGGTTTACGGAGTATTCATTGCACCGACAGTTTGAGGGAATATACCTCTTGCTGCCAGCGCAACACATCCTAAGAAGGAGCTCTGGCGACCTTACTCACTGCAGGAACACAACACACAGTAAAATGAGTTTTTTGACTGTAGTTTTCTGTAAGGTGGAGGTACTTCCCCAGATAGGCTGCTCCAGATTTGAGCCATAAATGGCTGTGCCCTACCTCTCTTCGTCGTCGTGGTTTTATTTCCGCCGGGAAATTAATGTATGGCCTGGGTTAGAATGTGTGTCCCTTCTGAGGGAATGGGAATCGCTAATGCTAAAATAGGGTATAATAGCGTAGGCTGAACGTAAATATATCTCCGCTACGAAAGTACTACCACGCTATCGCTTAGAGCATCAATTTTAAGTTATTTGTGATTTGAGTCACTCGTAGCGAATTTCGCTACGTTGCGCACTGCTTCGTAGCTCTAGATACATATTCGTAGATAAAATCACGTATTTGAAATTGTCCCTCGAGGCTAAAGTTTGAAGCATAGAGCGACTTCACTAAGAACCTCTTGTTTCGTAGCCCAAAGGCTAAACCTTCATGTTGTGCAGATCTGTAGCCAAAGAGTCAAAATAAATTGATGAAATATTTAATTCAATACATGATGTATTTACTGCTTTTTGTTTCAAAAACTGGTGTCACAGCAGATTCTTTAAATGTTGCGGTTTGACGGGTTTTGATATTGTTCTCTTACAATAATAATTAATTGATTCCATAAAATTATTTAAACAGAACATACAAAAACAATTAATTCGAGAGTTATAAAACATTGCCTAAAAATGTACATAAATACATAGTTTCACGCCTCTTTCCCATTGGGGTAGGACGAGCCTATAGATTTCCACTTAAGATCCTGTCACACCAAAGGGGGGTTAAAATATTTTTACAGGTTCGACAACGCGCGAGATACTCCTAGTGTTACAAGCGTCCATAAGCTACGGTAACCGCTTACCATTAGGCGGGCCGTATGCTTGTTTGCCACCTAATTGGTATAAAAGATAAAAAATGTTAATTAGGAATCAAATCCAGAACCATTAAACATTTTATGTAATTGTCTACTATTCGTATGTCACCAAAATCTATTCCCTTGTTCATAGATATCAAAATAGATCTAATATCTCTCTAATAAAGTTATTTTCCGTACAACAGACGCAACTTAATTGGAATTGCACATGACTTGCTAAAGTTAAGTAACAGTTGATTCTCTTATGGATGTTACATTTGCCTCTCAGTTCTGTTATTATGAGAGCGTACATATTAGCTATAAAGCTAATTGGCAGTTTCAGAACTTTACGTGTTATACCTAGTTGAAAAGCTCAGATTATGTTAGTTGACTTTACTGTTCAGTAAAATTTATTGCTTTAGCCTTAGTTACCATGAACTAATTCGTAAAGTGGCATTGTTCTCTATGTCTTGAATTAGTATGATTTATTACGTTAAGTCGGCATCCTAGCTCAGATTTTACAGCCTAGGTAAAGATAGTTTTAACATTGACTGAGCTTCTGCACCTCTGATTCGGCTTCTGCACCACTTGTCGCGGGTTCAATCCCCGCATGGAACAAATACCTATGTATGATCTAGAGGTATTCGTTTCGGGTTTTCGTGTATGTAAAAAATATTTGTATTGAAATGCATCTATGACAGCAGAAAAAAATCATTCATCTTTCACGTTACATCGGTATCTATCATGTTGTGACGCAGACTTAAAGGATTATTCTATTAGCAATATGCAAACGAGTTTCCAGTACGGTGACGCTTTATGTATGAAGCGCAGTGAGCTACGATCCCAGTCTGCAGGAGACGATAAAAAAAATTTAGAATTTGGAGCTTATTGCCGTGGATCTGCAGCGAACAAAACGTGTTCATCTTGAAACAGGATCATGAATTACCATTTACCAGTACTCTCTCAATAGCATGTTGATGTTTGATGTTTTTTCTTCTATCTCAGTGTGAGAAAGTGCTTTTAATTCTGCTGCCAGTTATATACCTGCCCATTTTAAATTAAAATTAAACATTTTTCAACATACCTACACATACTTTTTATACACTTACTCTCACCACTTAGTAATACACAAATTGAATGCGCTCCCAGTAGGCTAGATTAATTGTATGCCGGATTCTTAGTACTTGTGTTGTACAAGGTACTTTAAATTGGAGATTATAGAAAAACTATTCCTAATGCCGGCACGGCCATGGATGCAATCTTGTTCGTTTCGTGTTCGTTGATCGTCTATGATTTTAGCGCGAACGCTATTCATCTGTCAGTCAACGATGACAGATGACATTTAGCGGTGACATTAGTGACGTTCACCGCATCGTTCAGAATTGGCTTCAACACAAATATTTTGTTCATATTTATGTAAGTCCAAGTTACTCGACCGCAACTGTTCGATATATGTAGATTCGCTATTGTTTAATTTTATGATCCCATCCTCCAAATGGCTTGATTAATCTGATTAGATTGAGACGCTTGTACCTTAACCTGTGTCAATATTCCTGAAACGTAATTAGACGTCAAATAGTAAATACCTCCACGTATTTTGTTGGAAATCGGAACTGACTACCATTTTTGGGTCGAGAAATGCCTAAACGCATACACCAGTCCACGTGGTATGGATGGATATTAGACTTGTACCCACTAAAACACTACTGTAACCTTCAGGAAATCAGTCAATTTTTTTAAATGTTACGTGTAAAAAAAGTTTCTTGTTAAAGTGTTAACTATCATTCTTCAGCTAAGAAATTATAACTCAAGATGATGCAGTATCTACCAAGTGATAATAACAATTAGTAGTTATTGAAAACAAAATTAAAACCAAGAATGTACCACAATTCATCTCTCACAACATCTTTTAGTCTGGCCAGAAGCTCTTAACATTTTACAATATTTCATTTTCATAGTCAAGTTAATATTTAAGGCCTTATTACCGACTCGGTTAATGAGTTGGTAGCGCGCTAATTTGTCCACTCCATTAAACTGTATTCCTTAGCAGGCAACTCAAGTATTAAATCTTATAATTAGGCGAAACCAGTTTTCTGTTTGCCGCAGACTTATCGCAAATAAATGATGTCGGGATAAAACAGATTTTAAAATGAATGGCCTTAAAGACAGATTGAGGAAAGCAGTTTTATGTCTCTTTAACGATAACAAAATCTCCAAGTAATGTGTTGAATTTAATGTTTTGTAGATCATTATGATAATATTCTGATTTCACATTCAGCTGTTCAGTATCACTTTGAAAGTCAAATTTTAGTACCATAATTATGTATGGATTTAGTAAATTTTTAAGACTTGAATGTAAAGGCAAAGTTGCTTGTTTTTGTCTATTTCAGAGCAAGCGTTGCATACAATATGATTTGTCAAAACTTGCTTTTAAGTAAACACTACTGTAAGAAACGCAAAAACCTCATGCTGGTTAAGAAGTGTGTTCACACTAGGTATATTCAGTCAGGATAACTGCTGATAGTTAGCCCAATCTGGGCCAGAAATCCGAATGGTGCGTCATCGAGTAAGCGGCCAACCATAAAGAAACTAACATAAAAACACTGAATATTAGCCGCTGACGCAACACATTAACTTCTAGCTGCATTTTTGCTATAGTAAGATCTGTTGAAAATAACATAAATAATGTAAACAAGGCGTAAGTCGGAAATCCTAGGAATCTGTACACTTATGGGGCGTTATTTATTTACTGTGAACGCTCTTCGGCAAATATGTAGGGTTCCAAGAATCCAATAAAGCCTTACTAACGTTAGCCCTCAGCTTAGGAATAGGATTAGGTGTCTAACTATTCCCTTTAGTCATTTATCTTCGTTATAGAAGATGGCTTTATTCCGGCGAATAGAAGAAAATTGGTTTGGTCATGAATTTACAGTAATTAAGGCTGCCACCGTATTTCTAAGTATTTCAACATTTTACAAGGAAAATTATATGCCTACGTTGAACAAAATTCAGCTGTTTTAGCCTACAACGTAATCACAACAGTGTTGACATCATTCTAGTTGAGTAGACCTTACCTAATTTAATTCGATACAAGACGAGTCTCGTAAGTTTTGATTTTGTCTGAGTTTTGGTTGTCAATTGCCGTCTCAATTAATATAGAAATGACAAGGGTACATAATAATCTAAAGTTTCTGACACTTACGTGAATGTGAGTTATTGAAATGAAACTATTTACGGATTTTATTGTGTACGGAGTTTTAACAAGTTCAAGTTTACATGGATGCTGTAAAGGAAAATTTAACCAAAGAATTTAGTCAGATTTTTTAAGCTCTTCATAAAATCTACAAAGAATGCTACCATTTATCGAATCCACTAAATAAATAACAGAAACGTGACCCAAAGAATACACTATTTATTTGATAAAAGAAATAAGTTTCTAAAAATAGAGCATTAACTCGAATCTTTTATCTTTCGAAGCTAATTTGGCGGTAGAAGTACGTACGAGTATTTGAATGGGATCCCCGTTAGTGCTGACTCAGTAATCCCTATAAAACAAGTAGAATACAAAGCGGGGTCGAGGGAAGCGAGGGATTATCACTTACTATCCCATTGTGCTTCGGCCAGCTACTGAACAGAAAACTCCCAATTAAAACAGGATTTGATTTTAACTTAATAACTGTATCTGCTTGCAAAGTAACGTGTGGGAAGATCAGAGAAAATTGTACAGTCAGTGAGTAGTAGTATATATTATTCTACTCTTTAGTTGGTAGGATAGGTAGGTAGGATCTACTCAGGATTAATTTTGTAATAGTGTTGTGTTCATAAATTTCGTATTCAGAATATCCATTTTAACTATAGGTAGGTTATTAGGCTATTTTATGGAATATCCATTTTAATATTATACCCAGTAATATTTACCCAATAGTAAACTACGTTATTTTCATTTTGTAACTCACAAGTTTGTCACGTTGTAACTCACAAGTTTGTCACGTTGTAACTCACAAGCTCTCCTCCAGCAACTTCGCCCGCATGGTCTGAGTATTTCTTATAAATGATAGCCTTACCCAGTTACCCAGGGATAGTGTAGCATCCTAACGGAGAAAGAATTTATTTTTCAAATCGGTCTCGTTTTTTCGGAGCCCATTCAATTTAAACATACAACAACAACAATCAAATCTTTCCTCTCCATAATATTAGTGTAGAATAGTCGTTGACGTCAATATGTACGTATATTTATTTTACATGGTCTCTGTTTTTAGTTTCTTCATCAAAAAAGACCATCAAATTTTTTTCTTAAAAAATCACCTTAGTTTGAAAATATCAATCCTGAAAAATCCTGAACCTTAATTGAAATAGTATCAAGTCTAGAAAAAGTCGAGCATGTCCTTTACATTTTATCTAACTTCTTGCGAAGGAACTTTCACAAGTTATGTAAATACAAATCTATCAAGCCTCCAGACATGTCTTTGAAATGAAAATGTTGGTAAAATATTGATGTTTATGTATTTCTTTTATATCATTCCTGTGTACTGATACAATGACTACGCTCGAGGTCCTGGATATCATTTTCAGGTCAAGCAAAGTGTTAGTAGGTCTTTATTTTTTTATCGTGACTCGGACCTGTCATTGACTTATTGTTGATAGTAGTGTAATATGAAAGGCGTTCTGACGACCTGATTTTAAATTAGTTATGAAGTAAAACTTTGACTAGTATCTTATTTTAAAATAACGATACCAGTCAAAGTTAAAGGTTAACTAAGCTGTAAAGCTCGCCTTGATAATAATAGTCTATTCTAAGATAACATTTGTATTATGTTTTTTTTTTATCGATTTATAACCCTGCAATGTCGCTTCACCTTTTTCAGTTATCATGATGATTTCGGTCTTTTTGAGCCCAATCTGTGTAGTTCATTTCACGATGTGGAAAACCCACGAACCCCAACTGCAAAGTCAATTTTACCAATAAATTATTGGGCATATAGACAGACAAAAGATTATATCACCCCATTTCCCGTACACTGTCAATAAATCACAACATGAAAATACAAAAAAATGTGTACAAAAAATACTTGTCATCTCGTACACTACGCTTCCGTATTTGTGTTCCTCACACGAAAAACATACAATGTCAACATTTACCTATCCATCGTCAACACTTCAACATGACAACAGTTTCAACGATAAATCAAACAACTGGGTTAGCAACATTGTATAGATATTCCGACTATGCCACCAGACTCAGCGTTCCTCGCGTGTTTTTGGTTCAATTCCAGTTGCAGTATAGAAGATTCTTGAGGGTTTAGTTAGGTAATGTTTATTTATTCTGGAAACATTTGTGATAGACTAGATGATGCATTTTAGAAACAAAGTGATGTAGGTATTTGAAGAAGCCATGGCAGTAACATAGAATTAATAAACCAACTCCACCCCCTTTTATTCCCACTAAAGAAACCTAGAGATAAAACTTACGTAGCCACAATAATAATCTACCTAAATCGAAGGGAGTTAGTTAACTATTATACTGGTTTCTGACACATTACGCGAATATTAGACGAATGCCTTACGCGAGTGCCCGTGACCATGGACGCTGTAAACGGTCCGAAACGTCGGGATTTTAATTATAATAAAAGCGATAGAATCCGTAAAAAGTATTTCATTTCAAAATAAACTATTGTAGTTGTTTTTTATAGTATTTTGTATTTATAAATGGTATCATATCTATGTCTGTTAGTTAGATTTGGCGCAAAAACTTGTCTTGTCTTTACTGTTTTTTTCACGTATTCCATGATATGCTTTGACAGAGCCGACATGGCTGGCGAACTAGCAAAATTGTACCGGCTCATCAAAATGTTCAGCTCAATCATGTCGCCACGTCGAACACTGATTGGGAAATGGCCGTGACTGTTAGAGAAGTGCAACACCACATTTCCATTTTAGGAGAACAACAAGAAAAGTGCCAATGGACACATTCTTAGTAATATTATTTTATAAACCTATGTCAAACTAAAATTACTAATTAGCCTAAGTTGGTTAGATTGTAATAATATATTATTAGGATTCAATATCATAATATACAATTCTAGGAAAAAAAATATTGGGATAACGGGGAGGTTAGAAAACTTAATTATTTTCAAAGATTTTCGAATCTGGATAACCAACTTTTGAAACCAAAATTTTAGGGGTGAGTGAACTCTAGCTACACATACTAGGATCGAAGTAACTAAAAAATAAAAAAATCTATAAAAAGAGGGTTTTATGCGCCATCGAAACGAGAACAACAATTTGTTTTAAATATATGGCGCACATCGATCCTAATAAATATGATTTACCTACAGTTCACCACTAAAACCTGGTTGCTTAGGGGTTGTTCTTTTATATCAGACAGATTTATTTCTGAAGAAACACTTTACATAAAAAAAACTTAAACGTTTGTCCGATACGTATTTGACATAATTTCGACATCACTCTGTCAGGCAGTACATTATTTGTTGTCTGATGGAAGTAAATTCTACGATGGATGTCTCCGAATATTACTTTTGCCCGTCAACTGGAATAATGACGTGAAATGAAAAAGTCTGGAGGCTATGTACGAGTAGAGTACAAACGAATGTTACAATTTATTTGATATGGTACGGTCAGCAACAAAGTTACTGAAAACAGACACATTTTTAAACAAAAAAAGTTGAAAAAAATGTGCTTTAATATTTTTGTAATGTGTCTATATTGATTAATTCGGGAAATACTAGCGACTAAATCATTATATAACTCTCTAACTATTAGCATTCAGAGTATTTTATATGTGAGGTAGAAACATCTAGGTACTTACTAGAAAATGGGAGCTTTGTAGTTTTTGAGATTAATTTCCAACAAAATGTAAAAATAATATGCTTCTGATTTTTACAATACCTATCTTTGGTGACCTATTTTTAGCAGGAACTAACACAGAAAAAAATTACATCAAGAATCAGGTTCTTAGTGCAATTCATTTTGCAGCTTTTTCCCAATAATAGTGAAACGCCAAGTCATTTGAAACAAAGGGTGTTTTGCTACCGTTTAAAGTCCAGCTAAACAGAAACTTACAGAATTGAATTGCTACAAAGACAATAGTCCATTTCTCTTAGTGGACCCCAACAACTTGGAGGATTGAACAGCTGTTGCATGCTGTTTGCCGATGTTTTTCTATAGTTCTTAGTTACAATCATGAAATTGAAAACTTTAATAGCAAAAAGGATTTATGGCAACACTTCAGTGTTTTTAATTAAGTTTCTCTTTTCTTTACTTTTCTAATTAAAAATCTTTCCCCACACTATGCTGTTGAAACTATGACTCTGGCTGGAATCTTGTTCTTTCCAAATAAAACATCAACAATAATGATAAATTATTTCCTTTTGCTAAAACTTATATCTATGTATGATAAATACTGAATATACGCATCATAATCAAAATGATTCATCTTAATTATTGGTGAAGTTTTCAAGACAAAAGTTATAATCATAGGACATTCTGTCATTTCTGCCTACCCCAACCGAAATCGGTTCGAACGAAATCAGGGGGGCTAGACAAGTTTCGAATCGACAAACAAAATGTATGGAAATGACACAAGCTTTCGACAAATCGGGCTGTCACTAATGTCATTTCCATACATTTTGTTTGTCGATTCGAATGTCAAAATGCTACTTGTCTAACCCCCCTGACAGACACTGTATCAAAATTACCTTCGTCACAAATTGAGAACCTCTTTCGAGTTGGTGAAAAAAAATTGGGATATTTGAGACCCGCTAAGCCGTAAAAAAAATTCTTGTAATTAGAAATGATCAAGAAGTCCCAATTACTTGACACCAATTACGAAAAGCTAAAACCAGGTGCGTATAATATTGTAACTCTTGTAATTAGTTTCAGAATACGTTTTATATAATATAATTACATGATAAAATCTCATCTAATTTCCTAAATACGCACCAGGGTCATAAAGTAAATGTCTCGTCGTGAACGCAAGGCTGTTCCATCGAAGTTCGCAATACGATCACGTGTGGGTAATACCTCGTAATTGTGCTTCGGTAGCCGTTACTTTTTATTACCTCAGTAACTGTTCCTAATTTCTTTCACTGCTAGTATTTCTCGTATACTAAGTCCAAGGATCAGTGATACGAGAATGACCATGGGCGGTGAAGGACTCTGTAATTTATGGTTTCTCATAAAAAAGAAAGATTTATTGGGTAGTTTGTGGTGCGTACAGGAAATTATTTGTGGCCAGTCCAATGAGTGGTATGACATCAGAATTCATATATTCGGAACCGTTATTCTTTGAAAATATCGCATTCATTTTTATGAACTTGAACTATGACTGGTATAGATCATCCGTTGCTAAATTATGACTTAAGTAAAATGACTAGACGTTTTACAGTTCATTTCATTTAAATCATTTCATGACTTTTGAAGTGGCATAACTTCAAAACAGCTGTCTATAAGTTGATATGCTAACAAAGAATTATAAGATAAGTCTCATAGTTCATAGCATTTTATTTTAATAAAATTTTCATTTCAAAGAGTTCTAGCATGAATAGCAAAAATTATACTGCATCAAAGAACATAACAAAATTCTTCTTTAGAGTTTTTCATTTGTATATTTTAAAATAGTTGAAACTAATGAAAATTTCATTGTCCGTCCATTTCAGAAGTTTAAGAAGCAAATTACACTTCAACAATGATAACATATTTAAATAAAGTCAATAATGTCAGAGAATTGTGGTCTAGGTCTCATTGAAAGTACAAAAAACTATCAAAATTGTGAGTGTCAGTGCAGGTTAAAACACGTTATTACCCACAGATAAATGAATTAAGTATATATGGCATGAAAAAAGAACATGTTTTTGTAATCTGTACAGCTCAACATTCGATTATTTCCCGGAACATTTTTAAATCATAGTATTACTGGTAACATCCCTATTAAATCCAGCCAAACACATCAAGTTAAAGATGTCGATGTTTTCTCTGCTAACAAATTCCATCGGATGTCTTATAAAGAGTACAAAGCCTACACGCATTCTTGAACAAACAACGATCGTTGGAAAACATTACCCTCTTAGAGTGGGGCTAACAAAATACGTAAATGTTGGTACCCCGATTTCGCAGAACAAGTTATTTGTTGTTTTTATTTTAATAAATAGATAATACTAGATTTTCATACTAGGTTACTTCTAGGCAAGCGTGTTCAATCGTCGACCCCTTCATCAGGTGAAGCAGTGGTCGAACGCAAGCTTATCATATAAGTATAAAAAACTCACTTCTACATTTTTATATACTAGTTTTCACACGCCTGGAAGACTTTTCGAGGTGGAATATCATATCTTTTTCAGGATCTATCTCCTCAGTGGTTTAGGCGTAAAAATATAAAAGACAAAATGCTAATCATGGCAAAATCAAAAGGGCAAAAACATTTATTTGTATTATATATTTTATTAACCATAACACCTGTTGTAGCCTATGTTCACAAACAATTAATAAATAAATATACTGGAGAGGTATATATGCTATTATGTAGACAATAATGAGATAATCTCAATTAGTACATCCTGAAATACAACTTAACCATTCCATTGTACACGTATTGTTTGCATACAAATGAGAGACTGGATACTGAGATATGATATAGTGATGTATATTTCTCTCAGTAATAATTGATTGGTGACATGCGATAAGGATAGATAGATAAATGTGATTGAAGATAGATGACAGATAACGAGTGATTGGTGATAGTGTTGTGTTACGTTAGTAATTAGTATCGATAGTTGGATCATTCGCATCACAAAGAACTTTTTAGAAAAATAGCTATCCTTCTTCAATAAGTATTAAAATTCATCGAAACTTATTCAGAGGTTTAGACGCGAATATGATAATAGATGGATAGCGTTACTTTTGGATTTATAATATTAGCATAAACAACTGTGGCGCTATCTATCCCGCCACTTGTATGGGAACTGACAAACCTACCAATGTGACTAATAAACCAATAAAATATCAAATCCTAAATCTACACCAGTTCGCTGATATGTTTAGTTCTTATGTAATAGGGGGCAAGCCTATAACCATCACATTCATTTACATAGAAACACCCAATAACACTTTCCTCAACCTGAGGAGAGGAGTTTTCTATGTAAATGCGTAACAGTTGCATTTGGGATCACTAGATAATCGAGGCAGTCGTTCTTGAGTAATTTATTCATTTCTTTATGAAAAGTTAATTTTAGTAATTGCTATCTTAAATGGTATTGATTTTTCTTTCAAAGGGTGTAAGGGTTGGCCCTTTGAATTTATTCTTTAGTCAAATGAATGCGTAGCAAGTAGGTAGCTTTCATTCAATGTGCTGGTTTGAAATCGTTCTATTGTATTTTATGCTTTTGTTTTTGGTAAGATATTATGAGCAATATGACCATGGCCTGCTAAGGCATAGATCCAGTTTGAATTCAAGGCACACACCTTTTCGGAATATTTTGCGTGTAAATCATTTTCGGCACGAATGGCACAGTGGTCGAATGATCAACTTCTGCGCTACTGATCACATGCTCGATTTTGTGTGGCCTAATATAACTGCCTAAACCAATGTGCGTGATTGCTGCGCTGCACGTTCCGGGTTCGATTCCTAGGTCGAGTAAATTTTCTTTGAAATTATCAGTAGCAGATTGAAGTTTGGATTTTTGGACGATTAATGACAATTGACTTGTGTGAAGCGTACCCCCGTACATGGGACCTCAAATATCGTTTCACTATGGGTATAAGTACCGTTAAGACATAATTTTCTGTCACAAAATAGAACGAAGAAAGAAAAACAAAAGCCAAACCTTTATGTCATTTTCCTTGTAATAAAATCTTGATAATTTTTAAATAATCAAGATTTATGGATTTAATAAACTTCTACAACAAAATAATACTGTAGTTGTCATTATAGATAAAACTAGCTTATGCCCGCAACTTCGTCCGCGTAGAAGTTGAAAATGATTCTAATGGGATTCATAATTGTTTTTTTACGTTATTAATTTTGATAAAACATAAATTAATACGTGAAAATGTCTGAATACTTATAAAATTTTACAATCTTTATTATGTTGTAGGGATTTATAGGTTAAAAAGGCATGAAAATAAAATAAATATTTGATACATATTATATTTTATGAACATTAAGCTCGGTCTTTGATCTGGTGTAAGTTACTTGGGATTATTATCTATTATCTTTTTACAACGAAATTGAAATACTACACCTGCCACAGTATTTCTTCGTAACAATATTTTTTGTTTTTTCTTCGGATGCTAGAATTTACAGGCTACTCTGTGCGCTTACTCTGGAGCATGCCACATACGCTGCCCGCGGCAGAAGCAACACGATTTGATAGTAGCAGTACCTACCTACCTAAATATTTACCAAGGTACTATTGAGCTACTTATCATAAGCCTATCTTCAACCACATTACAGTCTGGTGATTTAGTTATTAATCTTCAGTCTATGTAGACGTATTAAATCCCATAATACCTCCACAAAGCTATACAAAATTCTGTTTGAGCCTCTATTACTCAATAACACTGTTCGAATGTGTGAATTTAAATAAAGTGAAATACCTAGATTAAACATTTAAAAACAGAGTACTTTTAATGTTTAAATATTGTGAAGTTTATGAATACTGTAACCGTAAAAAATCATTGATATTTTTATATAGACGGAAATAAAAACTTACGTTACTTTTAAATGCTATCATAGCTATAGCATATTTTTACGGGTTTATTTTTGCACACTATCAAATATCTACTAGTTAGCTCTTTTAAAATGAATACCTACTTTAAGCTTAATGACTCAATTCGATCTCATAGTAATTTAACAGGATTAAGTACATAATGAAAGTATGTGCTATTAATATAATATCTCATCCCTCACATACTGAAAGAAGACCCGTGCCCAGCTCAGTGGGACAGTATATGGGTTGAAGATGATGATGTGTTATTAATATAATTCAAGTCGTCATTATAATTTGTTATCAAACTTTGATGTTTTAAATAGTAAAAAAAATTTAGTATGAGTAAAATTTAAAGTAAATATAAAATAACATTAATAACAAACTATTGTTGCTGATGTAATGTTATAATAAAATAACACACAAACTAACAATCATCAAAAATATAAATCTCCTCCCTCATAAACAAGGCTGGCAGTCATGACACATTCTCAAAAAGTAGACGAACAAATTGCACTACGGCAATTACAGTAATATTTTAAAACAAAGAAGAAACTGGAGACTTTTATTTTATTGGAGAATGTGAATATTCATAGTCCAGACTTTGAGACTTTGTCTAGAATATAACGAGGTTAATACAGTGACTCGTTCCCAACTTATAATGTTCCGCCGGTTCTACGGTCGCTGCATTGTAGTTTTCGAGTATATTTTAATTGCAGTTGTGAGGATAATGGTTCCTTTTTCTTAAGAATATTACTTACTGCAGGTTTCCTTAACGAGATATTGTGTAGTTTTAAGTAAGTTTTCGTCCTGCAAGACTATACATGCGCGTCATAAAATCATCATGTCGTCACATGTTCCGTGCTAAAACAAAAGCTAAATAGTGGGGCTTATACAAGTTGCAATTTGTATTTCGAATCGATAAACGAATAGAAACAAAATCTGTTTAAATGACACAAGCTTTTCATAAATCGGGCTGTCACTAATGTCATTTCCATACATTTTCTTTCTATTAGTTGATTCGAATGTCAAATTGTCTAGACCCCAACTGACTTATCAGAACAGTTAGGTAATCCTTGATAGCCCTGTCTGTATATCAGTTCTGGTCTGTCTATTGAGCCTCCACGATGACGATCTTTATTCGGCTTCTCACATAAAGTTGTAACTCCTCTTGGTGGAAGCCAAATATTTTTTCATTGGTGGTAGAAGTTTGACCGTTAGGGACTCCGACATGGATTTGGAAAACGTAAGCAAAGGTATCAAACAAAGACAGCGGGAGTACGAAAAGTAGCTTCGGGTTACCACAAGAAGAGAACAAGCCATCTATTGTTACCAATTGACCATCAATATCTATTTGAACCAAGTCAAGCAGCATTATACGGCAATTTCCTCAGAATAATTGAGGATATCAGGTGTTCGATGCTCCTTGCAATTCTGCTATTGCATACCACATCTAATAGTGCCTTCCGGCTGATATCATAACAACAATGTGATTTGCTGTAGTGTGTTATCGGAGATGGTCGAGCAATTCTATTGTGTAGTATTACCCTTACATACCATACCATCACGCCTGTATTCCCCGAAGGGTAAGCCAGAGATGTACTGCCATATACCCATAGTTCGCCGTTTTTTTTAGTCCCACACGTAATATGAGCGAGTCATAAATCTAAACTCTGAACTGTTTCTGAAAATTTCATAGTTCACACACTGCTTCACCTAGGAAAAGAACCTATCAACTACGTTTCTATGATATATTATCCTTGTATTATGTCCGTGTGGAAATCGAACCTGCTAGCCAATCGGTCAGCTACTACGCCAAACGTGCAGTAGTATTATAGGTACATATAAGCGAATTGTCGTGCTGGGAAGGTGGAAGGCACCAGTCCGCGCGGAAGGTCACCCATGCGATGGACCGACCAAATTAAATCATGTGTGAGCGGGCCCTTGCATGAGTGTACTAGAATATCCACCAACAGAAAACGATGGCGAGATATCTTGAGACTCATAACATCTGCCCCCAAAAATGCATGACGACCACGACCGCTCTGCCAAGAGCGAAACGATATAGATGAAGAATGAAAACATTGTAAATCGAAAATGCACTCGGAAAACCGTCAGTAGTACCAACTACGGATTGTTCAAAAAGTTATTCGAACACGTACAATAGATTGATGAAGGTAGAATGTTAGTATGCTTGCGGCTTCACGTCAGTGGTTGGAACTTTTAACAAAATTATATTGGCCTTTTTGGAACGTGATGAAATACGAATATGTTTCATTTTGTACCTCAGGGAGCAATCCATCTAAACGGGGTTTCCTATACCCTTTTCAGTAACATATATCGCGATTGGTACAGCATTTCAATGGATTCGCTATAACGTCAAAGAGTATATTCATAAATATGTATAAATAAGTAGTAAATAAATATGTGCCAGTAGGCTTTTTATGTAGGTAGTATTATATTTTTTGTGTGGATAATCGGAATAGGTTGTATCTGGACTTTCCATAAACTTAATGTTTCGATTTTTGTAATACTTATTTTTACTCAGCATACAATAAAAGCAAAAGCTTAGTTACATAAGATTTTAAATAGGTTTATAGCTGCTTAAATAACTTTAAAATGTTATTAATTCTCCGTCCGTTCCGTCTATTTGTTTACGCACTCTGTGAATTGTATTTGATGTAATTATTATGTTATTTATTTCTCCTCGAAGTGAGTGTAATCTTGAGAAATAAGTGATTTTAAACCGTATTAAGTTCCTTCATAGGTTAGAATTAACATGCCATTCTTGATAGACACTGCCCTCACACTTTGAAATGTTATAATAGAGACATTGTTCTAATTTCCTTTACAGATATGACGCCCTGGTACCTATCTACATCCCATTGACACATTTACGCACGCCCCTTAACAATTATTTGCCTTCCCGTTATCAAACAAACCAAGGTTTGGATTGCTTCGTTAAAATTATAACAATAGAATAGACTTGTATATTCTTTAGTGCACACCAAAAACCAATGTAAGGAACAAAGTTAAAGATATATTATTAGGTAGCTTGTTCTTTTCAAATGAATTAAATGGCTTGGGCTGTGGTGATTACAATAATTTGTGAAGTTGAAAAATATATGATCACCACAAATCTAACCTTATTTTAACATTACTTATAAGTGAAACTTAACAAGGATTATTGACTCCTTCCTACTATCCTAGTAAAATAAAATGTCATGGCCGTAAACTAAAAAAAAACTTTAACTGAACAGTCTAGTTAGACTACAACATTCGAAAGAATTTTGTTGTTAGTTTAAAATAAAAGAAAATAAATATTTGAATAGAAAATTGGAAGGATCCTCAAAACTTGAGTGAGCTTTGAAGTCTTTCTTCACGTAACGATAACTTCTGTACTTATATATCGTTATAAACCATTATTTTATAGACCTTTTCCTTAACAACTAAGCTTTACTTACGTATAAAGATCATAAGCTGTGGGCTTATTATTAGGTATAGGTACACAAACTGTATCCGATACAGAAGTATAAAAGGGATCAAATATATTTCCTGGTTTGAGTTCATTACCGTAAAAATTTCATTGAGATTTCTCATAAAAAAAATAACGATCGATCGAACACCGACATATTATGAAATCAAATTGCCCAAACGCCAAAGAAATAAACTTTATACCCAACTGTCACGTTTCTGAACGTCACTGAGATCGTGGATGGTTGCCGACATGGTAAGATAAATGCGTTTCCCTCAAACGATCGGCTCTTTACGGCATATTCTATAAGTGACGACAGTTTTACGAGTTTGATAGGATCTCATCGGTTCGTAACAAGTGAGATGAGATAGACCATCTGTCTAACGGTTATATGATCTTTGACACTTTGCCGTAAGTATACCGAGATTATTTTGAGTATGAATAACGATTTATTCTGCAAGGTTAGGACATGCTAGCCACGGTTAGTCTGTGGATGGACTATTCTTTACACATCAAGACCCGTAAAGGAGAAATACCGTAAAGTTGTAATCAGAAGCCCACAAAGTCTACGCTTCGAATATCGGTAGGTATTGCCTACAAATTGAGTTGCAGACGTCTGATGGCATTCGCTTCTTATAAAATACTGATATTCAGCTGCGTCTGGTTAGACTGGAAGCAGACCACATTATTTATTACAGCTACCGTCAGTCTTGACATAACATTATCTCGTTTTTATTTCACACGCTTATTCCATTTCAATTTAAACTGATAATCTTTAACTAAAAATAAAAGCTTTAGTTCAAAGTTATCAAGTGTTAATAATTCAATTACTGATTGGCAAACTGCCCTAGAACATAGTTCACTTTTGATATCAATTTAAACTTCAATAGATATTCAATGAATTCCATTTTGGTAGTTTAAAGTTGAAAGTCGTTTATTAATTAAACTATCGTCAACATCAATTATTATTAAATTGAACTTAAAGCGATTTGAACTAGCATTATCGATGAGCGGCTTTGTGTTATATTTTATGTTAAAGAAGACATTTTTAATGGTTATGTTTTCAAACGAGCAAATGAACCTCCTAATGGTAGGTAGTCAACGCCGCCGCGTTGCAGATGCGTTGCCGATTCTTAAAAATCCCCACCGAAAGCAATCGAGAGGGGGAACTTGCTCTTACGAAAAGGGGAACTTGCTTAGAAACTTAAAAGTTCTGACTTTTACGCGTAAGAAGAAGTTCCCCTTCCAAAGCATCTTTATGTGTGTTCTGACACACATAAAGATGCTTTATACAACTTACGACTGAGAGACGCTGTGGAAGTAGGGAGAAACCAAAGTTTTTTTTTTTGGACAAAATTTAAATTTCGCAGCATCGAAACAAAGAATAAAAAGACAGAGAGACTTTGACTAATATTAAGAGACGACACTAAGCGTAAACTAACGCCTCTGTATGATAAATACTAATACAAATTTGACATACGGAAGCGTTACTTAATTACTTTACGCTAAGTAAGGTAAACGTCCCAATAACCGTTAAGTTTTGAACTTCGCCGACTTTGCAGGTCTGCTGTGCTAAAACCAGTAGACTTACAACAATGATATTTACATGTATGGATAGGTAATTTATTCTAGTCTTTTGTGATTACTTTTTTCTAAATGAATATAAACGTTAATATACAATAATACAACAAAATAATTAAAAAGGGCCATTTGTACCAGTATCCGGTAGATTTGTACCAGTAATCGTTTTACTGTCCCAGAATCCGGTAATTTTCACCGCGAATATGAACTCTATTGCTTGACGTTAAGGTTCACAGAAATAAGTTTTATTATTGCATTTTTGTGATTAAAAATAAATAGGGTAAAAATAGGGATTATGTGTATTCAAAGAAACGACATTATTTCTAATTAAATATGTACTTGAAACATATTAATAATTAATTAATTACTTATAGGTATAAATTGTAACCATCAAATATTTTTTATGAAATTTCTATACATTCACTCGCCTATAATTTTGAATCAAATTATTTTTGAAAAGTACTTAAAGTTATATTTATTGAATTTACTTGGGAAGTACCTTGTAGGTGGAAGGGACATCGACGCACATCCGAATACCATGATTCAGTACACGATTCTGGACCCCCCTGCGTTGTAGTTTTCCGTAACTTTTTTCATCAATTTGTCAATTTTTTCTAGTTTTTTTACTTCAACGTGTAAAAAAACATTATTTCTATCTAGCCAAATTAGATTTATAATTAAAAAATCTATATTTCATTCATTTTGGATCGCGCGCGCGATATTATTCACCGCGGAGCGTTATAATCGCGTTTTTAGCACTGCGCGATCATTTTCTATATGAATTACCTAGGTCATTTTATTTTTGACCTTGAGTGAAACCTTATCACGGCGTTTGCGCATCGATGCCCCTTCCACCTTGTATAAGTAACCCCTATAATTTTGAATACAAACATAATTCGAACCTAAAAGAGAGAGAGAGGGATCAGTATTAATACCAAGAACACTATTAAATCTACATTAATACACATACAGAAAAATGTCATAATTATATACCCAACGCATTCGTTACCCTTTACTTATTGTCTGAAAATCCTCATGGATATTGGATAACCTCCGTCTCCCACAAGGGAAGCAATAACAAACGAAGAAGTTCTACAAAAAATAAAAGAAAAAAAGGCGGTTCCTACAAGACAGAGACCAGAAGGGGTAAAATGATAGGCCACCTTATAAGCCACAACGACTTCATAAAAAATATCATAGGAGGAAAGACAGAGGGAAGCAGAGGAAGGGGTAGGCCAAGAATGAGCTACATAACACAGATAAAAGAGAAACTGAAAGTCGCGACGTCTAAGGAGGTCAAGGAGTTGGCTCTCAACAGAGAGCAGTGAAAGACGCTGCACCGACAAGAACGTAGCTCTTAAATAGAAAAAGAAGAGACCGACTAAAAACACACGGCCAACTATGGAGGGGGCTCCGGGATCTCTGATGAACGCACCGGTGGCCCTGCTGTGCTTTGCCTTTGTGACGATGACGCCACTTGACGATGTCAAAACTTACGCCGACGCTGCTCCACTCCGAGACACTGTCTGTTCCGACAGCAAGTGAACGCGTAAGATGGTGACCAGTTGTTCACCGTAGAGCGCCGCTGCTGGAAGCCGTACAGCTAGGTCTGGGCCGACGCGTGACAGATGCCTGACAAGGCGCCCTGCAACAATTATCTCAAATGCCGTTTGAACGCCTCATCAAGCAGGCATATGGGACGATACGAGGCCTTCTTTTTTATTTCTAGCTGGAGTGGAACATATTATAATGAAGGAAGCTTATCAATAACCGTGTAGCGGTTATTTACTATCTACATAGCCTAGGTTCAGAACAAACACAACTGGCAACCATGCCCGACCTGGAATTCCATCAGGGCCTAGCACTGCGTTGCGGACCCTCAGGCCGCTTACAGTTCAGTCCAGCTCCATTTCTGTCACTTCTAACTCGTTAAACCAGTCTGACGCGGATTTTAAGGGTAATGGGTGACCTTCCTGAACTGTTAGAAAGAACAAAGAACGTATTAACAAGTCTGCCCAACAAGTCCGGGTCAAGGGTTTTTGTAAGTGGAAGGACTCAAGGACGCAGTTTGCCCATGACCACTTTATATGATTTCCCCCACGGATCCAGTCCAGTCCCTCAACAAGATCTAACCAAGGTCGAGACCTAGCTTCTGCAATGTCCTTTAGGAGCATCTTTGTGGCTGCCCAGTATGCCACATAAGTCAGGTTTATCTCGTCGGTTGTAGCTCGACGTCGGGTGCGCGAATACCGCCCGCCATTAAGACCTTAAGCATACTTGTCTCAGCTGTGTCTTCTGACCACCAATACACTGACCGAAGCTTTGCGCAACTTACCCTAAGCATCGATGTATTGCATTACTCCCTATACCAGGCTGCGTCCACTTCCGGATCGGGCAGGATACATTCGGTGTTCGATTCTGTTGGCCACGCAGCGACAAAGGCAGCTGCGACGAGTGGCATTGCAGGGTCTCTTGTTTCAATTGATCAGGACTGGATCAGGACATTGAAAATGATAACGGTAGTTGGATAATGTGACCACCTCCTACGCTACTTTCCACCCAGGCACTAAAGCATTAGGTCTCGCCCATGATAAATTGAATCCCCTTGCCATCGGACGCATGTTGCGACAGATCCCTGATTGAGAAGACAAAGATTAAGTCCAGCCGCTTCTTGTAGCATCCTTTCTCTAGTTCGCGTCGCTGTTTCCCCGCTCTCTGGAGTGAGTACTTATAGGTGTTCGGCTTTACGTGCTCTCCGAGGCAGGAGGGGTTTCGATGTGTTAAGAATGGTCACCTATCCATGAACTGACCGCGGCAAGCGTAGCTTATCGGTTGATCAGCGTAGTTATAAGTTAGCCACAAGCCCCTCAAAGACGACCTTCAGCTGAGTCTTTATTAAAATACCCCCATTTTAAAATGACAGTTTGTAGCACTACCTGGTACGAAAGGGTCCCAGTGTACAGCGGTATGCCGCGTGGCGTGGTAAGTACATGGAATATAGTTGTTATAGTCGTAATCGATTAGAAGTAATACAGAAAAACTAACAAACCAATTAAATCCACATGGTTTTAAAATAAAGTACGGTTTTAAAATGAAGTCAAAGGAAAATAAGTCTTAATTTAAGGTAATAAGAATCAATATGCAACAGTTAATCTACGTTGTAGTACCCGGCAGATCTTTATTCCCCAGTATCAAAGGAAAATGAGACTTATTCCAAGGCAATAAGGATACAATAACGGGTATCGGTACAATGGTCATTGTGTGCACCAATATCCGGCAAAAAATGCCGGGTATTAGGTCAGGTCGGGATTAGTGTGTACCAATAGATGTGATATGCAAAAATAAATACTTTTCAATTAGATTCATCTTATTTTATAGGTTATATCGATATATAGTTTACTTAAATATTTTAATAAATTAACCCCTTTACCGTATGGTCATCCGTAGCAGCATGGCAAGCTCAACAATACGAAGGGGTGATCTCATAGTTCAGGGACAAAACTTAGAATTTTTTGAATATTTTCGCAGAGCACACTTTTGTTGTTGCACAGTTTTGCTACTATTAAACTTTTTGGTCAGTTTTCCTATTATAACGGTACAAAATATTAGCAAGAATGTGTTACTGCTTACAAAATTTAATTTGTTATTAATAGGAAGGTAGAAAACAAAAAAAACTGACTGGTTACCGGGTACTGGGACACTGCCGGAAATAGGGACGTTTACCTTATCGTCTCTGAATATTATCCTCTGACTAACCAGTCAAACCCCAAGAGACCCTACCACCGAGCAAGTCAGATCTTTTTATTTTAAGGAAGGTAGGGCACAGCCATTTATTGCTCAAATCTGGAGCAGCCCATCTGGAGAAGTACCTCCACCTTACAGAAAACCGCAGCTAAGTAACACACTTTATTGTGTGTATTCCTGCAGTGAGTAAGATCGCTAGAGTCCTTCTAAGGATGCGCTGCGCTGGCAGCAAGAGGAATATTCCCTCAAACTGTCGGCGCAATGAATCCTCCATAAACCTCTAAGAGGTTTTAGTGTCGGCAACGTGCGAGTAATACCCCTGGTGTTGCAAGCGTTCATAGGCTATGGTAACCGCTTACCATCCGGCTAGCCGTACGCTTGTTAGCCACCTTATTGGTATAAAAAAAAACTTTTCTCGCCTTTTACGAATATGCTTTTATAATGCGGATCGGAGTGTGGAATTATATTCTATGAAAGGGAAAAAATCAGACATGCAGATGCTATACTTTGACTTCAGATGGACTATTCGTTTCCTCTATACTCATTCATAACCTGGCTATTTCTAAAGACTTGTTCCCTTTCATAAAACGTTACTTACAATAACCTATTATAACATATTCATGTCCAAGTTTACACAAAGAGGACCCATAAATAACTCAGTAAGTGTTGCTGTGAATAATTTGAGCAAACTTCCCCCACTACCCGACAAAGTTACCCCTAACTCTTAGTAAATTTAACACCAGAGGTTCCTGTGGTTGATTATAGAACAACTAACACGTAAACAACATTTTCATACTAAAATACGCTCTAGTTTTACAAACTTGATAAAAAAGCAAATGGGAAATTCTCAGTGGCAGCTCGGAGTTTGTATTTCTGCCCGGTTGATGGTAATAGGCTCACTCGCCTCCTATTACATGTGATCTAAACACATCATTGAACTGTGGGACGCGGGAGTACTGTACACCTCTGCCTTTGCCTATGCCGGGAATACAGGTGGGAATATAACGCTGAAATCAATAAAGCTAAGCCGGCTCGACTTACGCTCAGCAAAATAGGTGTAAAATATATTGAAATAAAACTAATTTTTACGGATTTTATTGATATACTAGCTGACCCAGCAAACGTTGTTTTGCCATATAGGGGTGGGTCACCCTTATCATTTAGGGGTATGAAAAATAGATGTTGGCCGATTCTCAGACCTACCCGATATGCACATAAAATTTCATACAAATCGGTCCAGCCGTTTCGGAGGAGTATGGCAACTAAAACTGTGACACGAGAATTTTATATATTAGATTGATTGTTATATTGATATTATTTTAATAAAATAATAGCGATATAACGCGATAAAATCCGTAAATAGTAGTTTTATTTCAATGTCTAGTATTCGCGTAAGTGTCAGAAATCAGGTGTAAAAGATGTTTCCATGGCCGGTGATAATAGGTAATTATTATAGTACGAGTAGGTCATTGTCAACATAAATACAGGTTATATATATTAGCAACTATCAACTTCTAAACAGCGTTTATAACGAGGCAACTTTAGTTTATGTAGACTATAGTATAACTATTATTATCATCTGTATTAAAATTATAAAGAATAAAAAAAAAAATGTATGTTCGTAATGGGTAAAATCAATTACAATTCAAACAAAAAACAAACTAAGCAAAACAGTCAATCAATCAACAAAAAAACAATACAGTCGAATTGAGAACCTCCTCCTTTTTTTGGAGTAATTTGAAAATTATTGTTTTCCTATTAAAATAACAATTCCGCCAATGCTATGCTTTATACGGCCATTTTAAATCGTTCTCGTTTAAATCACGACTCGTTCGCTCGGTGTGAATCACCAGAATCCCAAGCGATTACAATCTTATTAACAACCAGTGCCAAAAACATTTTAGTTAAAAAACATTTTATTTAAAAAACAAACCTTCATTACTCTAATTACTAAAGTACTCTCTAATTAAATCTCCAACTTGAAAAACTAAATTTAAATCTAATCAGTATATAATTTTGAAATATTGCGACAAAGACTAATCCATGGGCGGAGTAATTAATATGTCATTTACAGAATGTCTACATAAATTGATAATTATCAATTCGAGCAATTTCATTTTGACGGTGTGATATAGTTACCTAATTAAAACGTTTCGTGAAATGTATATATCAAATGAACTTAATGAACGTTAATTACTTATTCATGCAATCATACGTTAGAATAGAACACTTCATAGTTTATTGAATACACATTTATGTTATGATAACATCGAGCCTAATTAGGTACAGAACCTGTGTGCCCTGACAGGCAGTTGCAAGCTAATAATAAATAACTATCTTGGGACATTTTTACACAGCACCATCTAGTCCCAAACTATTCAGAGCTTGTACTATGGGTACTAGACAATGGATACAATACTTATATACTTTTTTTATAAATACATACTTATAATGTATAAGAAACACCCAGACAAACACAAACACCTAAGTTCATCACATAAATGTTTGGAAATAGGTATTTAATGAGGGAAGTAAAGCAAAGCTATACTAGATGTCAGCACCTCCGACTTTACCGACGACAACCAAGCAAGACGACAATATTGACATTAGCATTTATTTCAAAGAGCTTTTAGCCAATAGGATTACACTGGCCAAATCGTAGCTAGCGCTATTAGTTCCTTAGCTGCTTATACATTCAAATTCATTATCTTGCACATTCCAACTGCCAGTCGTCAAATCGTAAACGTGCATACCAAGATTACGATGGCGAATGCGCGCAATCAGCGTCGTGGTTTGCTCGATAATTCTTTAAATTATAAACTCTATTCCGTTAAGAGTAAAAACAACAGTTAAAGCTTGGCTCCGTACGATATCCATTTAGGGTTGATCGCTTAGTTACGTCATTGAGATAGCCAATGTCGAAAATAAAAAAGAACGTCAATGTACGACGCATGACCATCTATGTGTCACATTCAAATACTAGTAAATAGCATGTACTGTCTCATCTCTATATTTCTATACAAGCTTCCCGTCAGCGGCTTCGCCCGCGTGGTCTTATAATTTTCTCCCCCGTTTTTGCAACATTTTTCATTACTACTCCGCTCCTATTAGTCGTAGCGTGATGATATATAGCCTATGTTACTCGGGGATAATGTAGCTTTCCAAAGGTGAAAGAATTTTTGACATCGGTCCAGTAGTTTCGGAGCCTATTCATTACAAACAAACAAACAAACAAACAAATCTTTCCTCTTTATAATATTAGTATAGATTTATCTCGATATTGGTTGCATATTGATGGAGAGATACGTGATATAATTAATCCAGAAACGGACACCGCTGTAATTGAATTTGAAATTCGAAAATCAAAACTGACAGCTTTTTATCAATGCACCGATTTAATTAACATCCATAACAGACCGATGTTAACAAATCGACGCCTTGTATTTAACGCATTCACATCAAACTTACACAAACAATTTATTAAAACCGCTGAATCAGATATTTATATTTAACGGAAATTTATTCCATGACATTATTAATTTATTATGTTAACGTTCGAATAAAATGATGAATTTCATTAAGCTGAATTCAACAAAAAACCGCCCAAAGTTAAGATATTGCAATTACTATTGGAGATTAAGTAATTATTTTTATCCAAAGGTTAATTTATAATACTTTCGAAGGAAACTAATATAATTCAATAAGTAAAATAGAATATTGCGAGAAGGAACATAGGCACTGAAATAATGAAGACAGTTCCATCATCAACCCACTGCTTGGCACGGGTCTGCTCTCAGAATGAGAGAGGCTAGTCCACGACGCTGGCCTAGTGTGGGTTCACATGCCGTCGAGAAGATCTCTCAGACATGCAGGTTTCCTACCGATGTTTTCATAAATTCAGTTCTGTTAGGTACGTAGAAAAAAATTTGTTAATAGCGGTCGCTCCAGTATAAATTAAATAGAACTGCAGTGAATAATACTGACTTTTTAATACACACAAATGAACACCTATAATAAGGATAAATCAATATACAATGTTGCATCAATAATTTATGAAAGACAGGAAAAGCAACCTCATAACGCCATCTATCAATATTATCTGTAATATAAAAAAAACGATCGTATAAAAATGATAGCAAATATATCACCAATAATATTTATTTGTCCCCAGACTGTACTCATCCATACCTCTTGCCATTTACAACACCCTGCTTATCTTTTTTTAGGCTGCGCACCCTTAGAGTTGTGTATTGTTGAGATGCCAAGCCGTTTTACCGCAAACGATTCCTGAACAGATCTCCGGTGCGGTGTGAAAGATTTTTCTTTGTCATAACATCAATGGGAAGGAAGTAATCGCGAAGATGGCCGTTTTCGGATTAAAAAGGGGGAAATAAACGAAATTATGAGCCTATGGGGAAATGGTTATTTGTAATGGTACTATGCACTTGAGTTCAAGTTATTTTCATAGCTTTGTTAATAAACTGTGTTGAATTTCTTGTGAATTTGTAGAGTTTAACTCTAATTTGATGTAGAGATTCGTGATTCGATCATTCGAGACTATACCCAACTCACTGATAAACTAACGTAGGTAATACGATTGTAATTCTTTATTTCAAGTCTAAATTTCACGATGACGCGCACCGTCATTCTGGTATTACTAATATAGGTCCCAAATTAAATTGATTCTCTTCGTAAAATTAACGAAATACAAGAGACAACAGTGTATCCGTAAAAATACGTGTGTTCTTTTTTAGACAATAGCAATACCTATTCTTGTTGTGAAAAAGTCCGTCAGAAGACTGCCCATGGTGCGGCGAAAATAAAGTTCTTGATAAATAATAATTTAGTTTACGAGTTCTATTTACGGGTATAAGCGCGAACAAAATATACATTAGTCCGGACGATAATCGTCTGTGTGGGACATCGAGCAAAAACAACGTAAACGAGGGAAAGTTTTTGCGTGGCCGACACCAAAGCAACGCGCTCAGAATTTTCCCCATTAATTTTGTCCACAGGAAATCGTTTGACAGACCACTGGGCATGTCACCAACCTATTGTACATATTTAGCTGTGGGCACCGACCTTTTTATAAGACAAAATGTGACATTTAATTTTACAGTACCATTAATAATAATGTTGATACCTAAGTGAGATCTATTTTTACAACAAAAAAAACATTGTTCTGAATCGCTTAGATAATGACGTGACATGGAATTATATTTTATCAAAATTTTAAAGTACATGTTACTCTTTCACTAACGAAAACCATTAAACATTTTTACTTACAATATTTTGCTCGCTTATTGTAAAGAATACTTTTAAAATTTTCCAGAAAACCAAGAATAAAATTTTAGTCCCTCGAATTTACTAATATTTTGCTTTAAAAACAATTTATCAAGTAATTTATAGCTATTTATTTTTGTCAGGACCTTTATGATTCTCACGCTAACAATTAACATTGCAGAATTCGCCAGTGGTGATAGTGTAAGCTCAGTTAATAACACAGTTAATAGTTATTTAAAAAAATCTTATATTATGATTATAATTATATATGGCTGTCATTACAGTCATAGTAGAAAAGGTAAATAAACATCGTCTCTTATTACGAAGTGTACTAATGACGACTTCTGTAATACAAGCTCCACCCTTCTACCATTGTTTATAAGAATAAAGGACACAGCGAAACGTGTTATCTTTCCACCAAAATCATCCAATCGAAAAAAGGTCGAATTCCTTTAAACTGAGGCAAGGATTCTGTAATTAAATTTCTACAGCGCCATTCTAATCCCAGCTATATAAATATTACAACTTGTAATTTACAAGGAAAGAGGTAATATGAAACAGGCCATTGTATTTTTAAGTATTCTACTGTCGAAAAAACAATTTCCGTAATTAAATGTTCAAACAGTCAGTGTTAATGGCGTCAGTACCTATCAACTTTTAATCCATTTCGATCTCATTACAATTTCCCCTACCTATTGTTCACGTTTGAATGATGTTATTTATAGCTTGACAGCTATCAGTGAAACCGAAAAATACAACTATAGCGCAAAATGATCTATAATTAAATTGAATTTGTTTGGCACCGACTCAAAATTTGTTAGGACAATAACCTAAATTAAAAATATAGAAAACCCCCGACACGAAATGTAATTTGCCATTTTGTGGTGGCGGCCATCTTTGATTTGAAATATATCATAGTGTATAATATTCTCCTAGTTTAGCCCTTTCATTTGATACCCATATTGAGGGAGTTGTGAAAAAAGATGTAATTTGCAATTTTTTCGCGGCGGCCATCTTGGACCGATTTTCATCAAACATAGCTAAGAACACTCCCGACTAATTCACGGGAGCTACGTTGCCACAGACGTCTGTCTGTGGCAACGTAGCTCCCTGACGTGTGTGTGTGTGTGAGTGTGTGTGTCTGTGTAGACACACACACTCACACACACACACACGGACACGTCAAACTTATAACACCCCGTAGTTTTTGCGTCGGGGGTTAAAACAGGATATTTGCATAGTTTTGGGACCAGATTAAAAAAAATGGGGAAAAAAGATCAGTATTTGTTCGTGATAATTAACTTGGTAGTAAGACGTTGCCGCGTTAGAAGTTCGTTTTGATAAAATACCATAGGTACATTAACTAGTGTCACATAATCTTATGAAAAGCTTAAAAAGGCATGTATAAATAGACACTTGGTAAACCATTCATGAACCATAACCATAAAATGTAGGTAAGAATTAAATCATTACGAATCCGATTACTGCTTCAATGTAAGCTGTTTAACAAAATACAGAGGTTGAAGTCCTGAATGATAAAATTAAATGATGAAATGATATTTATGCAGCAAATAGATGGCTGATGATGAAGATGGAACTAGATGGCATCAGCATTTCCTAACTCCTTTATTACAGAGCAAACTAATAGATGATTGTAGTCGTAGAGTTAGTAATTAGAATGGCCAGGAGCCGGCCCCATTTGCTAGCGGGGCTTCAAGATAGGGACCGCTCGGGACTTGCAATTATAAATATAACTTGACCAAAGTTTAGATACAGACAATAGACAACCATATAAATCAGATTAATGCGTATACATCTGATACATCTGATGTGTGGGTATATAATAATAATACATCTTACCGGTATCTTATAATGGTATATTAAGCATAATAAAATTATCGTGACCTGAAAGCTGATTCGGTAGATACCTAATAAAAAAACATAGTTTTGATCCTTATTTGTTAAATGGCACGTAAATTCTTTTCCAAACTAAACAAGGCACACGACAGATTGCAAAGCCAATTTTGGTTAAGAAAAAGGTGACAGACATAACTCATCTATTTAACCCAAGCGTTTCCATGTTGTGTAACCATTAAGCGAAACGAAAAATGGGCGCCATTTAAAATAACAAACAACGAGTGCAAAAAGCTTATTTTTATTACATTTTTCACGCATGTGAAATGAGTAAAGTCATGTAAGCATATGAGAAAGGAGGGAACAAAAAATTATTACATAAAATAAGCTTCCGTTTAAAAATAATACTCATTTTTTATCGTAGCGTAGCGTAGGCTAGGTATGTCACGTTTTTGAATAAAAAAACTTTTGAAGGAGACTTGGTACTTATGTAAATTATTCTAGCGTAGATTTTGCGGACTCTGAGATTACTGGGTCGCGAATCCATTGTGTATGAAATATTTATGTCTGGCCTCGCAATTAGATGTTAAAAAAGATTGACTCAAAGACAGACAATAATATACATTCTAACCAATTCGCAAAGAATTTAGTTTATCATATTTTACATAACAGAATTATATCTGGCTTTAAATTCAAACACCGAGTTAAGAGTTTTGCTAGCGTTCCTAGCGCGTTTACTATGCGAGAAGAACCTAAGATCTACAAAAACTAAGACAAGAAGCCACATAATTATCATAAATGTCAACAATTCACATTTTTCTTCCATTTCATATTTTAACTGACCTGTTCCCCTGTGGACGTTAACGCGACTGCTGCCTGAGATCGTAGGTCCGTATTCCAGGTCAAGCAATGTGTTATTGGGTTTTTATATGAAGTTCTCAGTAGCAAGTCCGGAGTCTGGATTTGTGCTGGGTTAAATGGCAATAGGCTCACGGGTATTACATAGGACCTAAAGATACTGGTGAACTGTGGGTGTAAGTTTGTAGGTACACCTCTACCTAGAACCATTCAGGGAATTAAGGCGTGATGGTATGTTCAATTATATATTTTATTTTTAATAAGACAATCATGTTTTATTCAACTGTTTCCCATATGACAAACGTGAGCAAGTTTGAAAACGCCACCAAAAAGGCAAAGTAATATAAAAAGAAAAGTTTATAATTGATACGAAAATTACAAACAATCTTATGGACTTTATTTATGATAGGTAAATATTGTTTAAATAACATGGTTATAAAGCACTTGTCTAATTAAAATTCAATCAAGAACTACGTGCAATAAAAACCCCAACTAAGTAGTTACAAAAAAAATGCTAAAACTATTAAAAAAATAATATCCCTCAAACTCGTGGGTGGATAAAATAGAGTTATAATCTAAAAATAGCTTTCGACCCGTCGAGTCGCTACATGATCGATTAGGCGTAACGTAATCGATCCTCTCGATTAGACGTAGCAAAAGGGATGAGCTTAGCTTATCAATATCACGGCCAACGGATCAGTTGACAGAGGTTATGGAGTAGCAGCTTTGATTCTTATTTACATTTAAATAGAGTCTAATCTAAAGTCAGTTTATTTTTCTAAAGCAGAGACCAAATTTTAACTGTCGCTTTCTAACTCTCCTTACCAAGCATTCATTAAAATTTGAAAATGCACTGTAATATTTCTAAATTTTAACAAAAATAAAAATTGTGTGTGATATGAAATCAATTTTATATGATATATTTTTAGGGAATCATAAATTGATGGAGACCTACCTTACCTTCCTTAGGTACATAAGCCAAAAAATCATAGTACAGCAATTAAGGATTTTGCTTACTCAGTGTATTTCGTAACAAATCTAGAAAATTGTTGAAACATTTATTTAATGGTAACGCCCAACATTACCGGCTGTTCGTAAAAAAACTAGAAACTGTTCAAACATTTATTTATAGTTAATGCCCAGACCTACTGGTCTACAAAGATCCATGCGATTTTACTCAAACATAAAAATAATTTAAGTAGGTACTTAACCGTCATTACTATGACGTTTTATTTTACTACACCCATAAACTTGCCCTTAAAACATAATGACAAAAACAATTTTAACTTATCAAGAATCAATTCAGCGGAAACAATAGAAAAACAATGATTTCATCCTTTATGAGAGCCACCGTTTCTTTAATTGAAATTAATTAATTAATTCTGAGCTTCATTTGAAAGCAGATAAAAAGCTACATACACTAAGGATGCATAAGTTACAGCAGTAGGTTCCATTACGTTGAATTTAATAGCCGAAAGTATTTTGTAATTAATAGAAACATAAGTTGGCAGCATACTATTAACGTTTACTCTACTAAAATTAGCGATTGATGCAGATACATTTAATTAAATTTCGCCAGTTATTCCTATTTATTGATGAATCATAATGGTTTACTGAAATGTTGATTTATTTCTTAAATATCACAAACATTTAGACTAACACTAGAATTATTTAACATAACATAACATAAAATATCACCACGCCCATGTTTCCCGAAGGGGTAGGCAGAGGTTTACTAATGTACACGCACAGATTGCCGTTAACCCTTTTAATAGGGGGCGAGCATATTGCCATCACCAATACAGCCTGCGACTGCGAATTACACAGAAAAACCCAACAACACTTTACTCGAACCCGGGAATCGAACCCAGGACCTAGTCTGGCGTAGCAGTCGTGCTTGGGAACACTAGACCAACGAGTCAGTAGAATGATTTATCTCCACTAATCTTTGTTTATATACATAAAAAATTACAGAAAACTTTTTATAAATATTAGTCGTCTTAGTCGTATTAAAGTACCTATTATCGTCATCAATATATTTAATTCCATATTTTGAGCCACTCATTCTCACGCCACACACCACTTATCAAAATCTCAAACTACCTACTTCAGAGCAACAACAAAATTTATCCATATCTTATACTTTTACTGTATAATTTTCATTAAATTATTTTGGAGTGTAGTGTCTTTAGAACCAGTACAGAGCGTAAGGTAAAAAAAACCTATAAAGGACCATCTCGAAAATAATACTTTATCAGAAAATACGGTCTTCATTAACAACAATGCAACGCGCAAACATAGGTAACACCTACTGAAAAATAAATAATCAAGATCATCCCATTTTCAAAGTCTGTTACAAAAATAATACTAAGAGCGCGCCAAGTAATCGGCGTACTTTAACTATGTAAAAAATACGCGTTGAACGAAGAACCTTTTTTGAAAAACCTCATAAAAACTGAAATTTAATGGTTACAGTTAGTAACCTAAGCAACACGTTCTTCATTTACAATAAAACCATTCTCGCATTCGCTGGGACAATAAAACCATTCTCAGTGTCAAACAAAGAATAAACTAATTCAATTAATTTATTGGGGTCCCTTTAAAGGTATCTATTATTAATTGAATCAAAATTGAAACAGTTACACCAGATAATTAAGTATAATGTATTTACTATACTGACTAATAAAAAAATAAAAGCTCAAACTTTGTGAGCCAGAGTGATAGCAGTCTTAAAAGTTTCACAAACATTTTACGGGCATCAATTAAAAAGTTTTGAATCCACGTCTAATACATAAAAAATAAGGAGCTAATAAAAATCCACTTACCGTGCCACTCTGCGTAAACTTTCCGCTTAATACATGGTACTTATAACTTTAAACACAAATACAACACAAATTGTATTTAAAACACTTTTCCAAAAGACCAGTCACACACAAAAATAATGTTTTCAAACTAACTTCAAAGTTGATATTACGGTAGTTTTTTATAATATTTTACCAACACAGATTTTCATCGTACGTCATTTTTTCCATCACATTTTTTTACGTTTAGGTATTATATTCGTAGACGTAGTTACGTGTTGAGAATCTCGCGACCCGGTTCACTCCTATCCGCTTTCAAGCGGGTCTCAGAACAAACTGGTCCAACTGAAAGGCTACCAGCACCGCGCAGGCGTAAAGCGGTGGGTGACATTCATAAACACAGAAATTATACTGACGGACGGGCCAAGAATTCTTTTTTGTTTCCGAAATAAATCACTGCCGTGATTGTAGTGAAATGTAGTGTTAAAGTAGGAAGAAATAAAATGTAATAGTACTAAAATACTTCTTCAATCTGCTGCATAAACCAATACACATTATCGAAGAATCTGATGTTTTAGTAAAATGAAAACTTAAGAGTGGGTAGTTTGAAAAACTTACATGATGCGTCAACGTAACTTATTCGCGTCATTTATTTTTAGTGTAGCATACTATAAAAATTTGATCTCATTTAATTTAAATCGTTAATTTCTTTCTTATTATAATATTTCCATACCCCTTTGAATCAAATTAAAAACACTTGAAATAAACACCAAAATTTAAGGGTTATTCAGTCATGGAATTTATTCTGCGTTCATATTTTTTAATGTTCGTTTACCTGTAAATAATATATTTTTCAATAGGTTTAATTTTGTATGTATCGTATGAAGTTCTGCTTTTAGTGAGACTTAACTTGGTAACATTTTGTATTGTAGTGAGTGCTTAGTAGATATAAAGAGGTTAGGATTTTCATCCTGAGATGATTTCAATTTTTCAGATTAACAGACTTCGCCGATTTAATACGGATACACTATCATAGATATTATTGTGATTTGTAATTTACTGTGTCCTACAGGGTCAATGATTGTTACTGGCTTTAAAACATTGCACCTACCATCTCAGTCTACATTGTGGAAAGCAAATAAATAATATGAATAGATGGTGAGTAAATAAGAGCTCTTTATTGAAATTAATTAACCAAACACTAATCAAGCAACGGGGAGCTGACCAATCAACAGAACGTCTTTCTACTCATTTACAGGGCTTAAAACAACCTTTTTTGGTTTGATAACAGATTGATTTCATCATCATATCAGCCAAATTGTATAAAAAATATAATAAATAATTAATTAATAATAATTATAAATTTATTTTAAATTATTATTAATTACCAATGAAGAAATCTGTTAAATGTACATGTAACTTGTTGATACATATAACTTTTTTCAGACAAAAAATTCAGTTTCGTTGTGAGACAATAAAGTGTTAAGATGGCTTTGGCCCTTCCATTAATATGGGTTTTAAAGTGCTACAAGGGTGGGGTCGTTTTGAACATTCTTCTTTAATATTATGTAGGTACGTGATGATATAACCTGGTCCGATATTTTCAAAATCTTGTATTTAAATGATCAAGGCCTCAAGGGAGTACAAATTATTTGGTTAATGAAACGGTCATCATTCACATTGGCACAGTAGCTGGGTATTTGGCTTCTTGTAGTGCCTGCAGGTTGCAGGTTTGGTTCCCGCGTGGAATAAATATTCGTATACCCTACGGAGGAAAATTATTATAGTTCTATTTTATGAATTCGGAGCTTAAGTTCTTGACTTTTATTGCAAGTTACTCTGACGCCTGGGCCAATTATTTAAGCAACAAGATGTATTTAAGTGTATAATGTTGGTTTTATCTTAGAAATGAAATTTTAAAAGCGTTGAGCTTTTTAAAAAAAGGCACCGTATCTAAAAATGGTAACATCACGTGATGATTACTGCAAATTGCAAAAAAATAAAGGACTTATTCATAGTTTTGTTATTTTTTATTTCTTATTCCTTATCTATTCCCACATAATGAGTTCCACCAAAATGTGGAAAATAAAGTATCTCATTGGTTGTGCCTTTGGTTAGTGTTTAGTGCATAATTATTTATAATCCCCCTGTATATTTCGTTAGATACATACACATACCTACAATAATAGAAAGACGGAAGTACGTAAATATCCCGTCTTAGATTCAATATAGTTACATTATCATAGTATATCGAAATCTGCTTGGTTTAAGGATCATAATCAGAATGATACCATAGTTTTATCGGTAGTATAGGTTTCTCGTCGAATTTTAAATACTAAAGTACATACCTAGGTACAATGTAATAAAATAAAAATTCATTCAATTGCAGTCCAGTCAAATTCAAGTTATATTTACGTATACAATTTATGTTAAATAGAAGTTTATATAATTAGATTAATTGGATTTTAAAAGTAATATCTAACAAATGATTTTGTTAGAAATCCCTTCTAAAATCATGCCTAAAATCATGTTCAAAATCTTGTTTGAAGTCATGTTTAAAATCTTGCTTAAAGTCTTGTTTAAAATCTTGCTCGAAGTCTTCTTTAAAATGTTGTTTGAAATCCTGTTTGAAGCTTTGTTGAAAATCTGGATTGTAATTCTGTTTCATTTGTTGCTTTTTCGTTAGACTATTCATAATCTTTTTGCTATAAATTTGCAATAATTTACGAAGCGAATGCTCGTTTACTCGCCCCTTTGTAGTTTTCAGGAAATGTCTTAGGCAAAGAATAGGTACTATAAAATAACGACTCATAGAAAATTCAACAAAATCTAAAACCGTATCTCAGTACAAAATGACATCAATCAACAATAATGTCATTGTATGTCAATGAAATAAGAAGAGAGTAAAAAGTATTTAAGTGGGCATTAATGTAGCATCTCGGTAAAAAGTTTTTATTTAAATTAAATGCATGCTGCAACTTACTTGAACATGACGTCTTATGGAATAAGTGAGATTTTAACTTCTCTCAGGTATCTTATATTCGTATACTTACAAGAAGTTACTGTATGGAGGTTGGTCAGTTAAGGATTGATTCAAGTTTATAAATATCACTGTAAGTATTTATTTTATTTTAAACTAGCATTCCGCCAGCGTCTTCGCCCGTGTGATCCTATAAATTTTTCCCTCGTTTTTGCAACATTTTTCATTGCTACTCCACTCCTATTAGTCGGAACGTGATGGTATATATTCTATAGCCTTTTCTGATAAATGGGCTATCTAACACTGGAATATTTTTTCAAATCGGTCCAGTAGTTTTGAAGCCTATTTCAATACAAACAAAGATACAAGTGATCAAATCTTTCTTCTTTATAATAATAGAGTATAAATGACTGCGGGCTAAAGCAAGCTATTATTTTATGTACCTAAATGTAATTAAAGATGAAAGAATTTGGAGGCGTGGCAGTGCAACACGGGACGGCAATGATTAAAATCATGTTTTAAAAAGTGATATTTACTGGCGGACCTCCTTGATAATACATTTCAGGAAACTAATGATAAATACAATGAAGAAAGTAGTTACACTAAATTAAAAAAAAATTAAATCAAATTTCAAAATTGAAAATGAAACCAAATGAATCTGTAATTGTTGCCGAACTGCTATCGAACATTTTTCTGCATTAACAATGCAAATTTCTCTTTTATCCAAACTCATCCAAATACTAATTATCCGTATGAATAATATCTGAGATTCATACTTTAATTTCCGTTGCCGACCGATTGTTGAAGGACATTTTGTTGAAATGAGATTTAAATTGCCTTTTGTCGTGCTTTCGCATGATTGGGCTTATCGAGATTTGTGGCAAATGTAGGCAATATTGAATTAGGAATTATGGCGGCCATAAATTGTACGAAGCTGGCTTTTCTAATTGGTTTTATCAAACAGTGTAAATCTAAACTAAACTGCCTCGTTAAGCTCGAAGCTAGACAGCTACGCTCGACGTCCTGGGGTCAATTCCCATGTTGAGCAAAGCATGCATGTTATTCAATTTTTCTATGTAATTCTCAGTAGCAGCTCGGTGTTTAGATTTGTACCTACCCAGCATAACAAGGTGTACCGGTGAACTGTTAGTGTATGTACACATACATTACTATCCCTTTGCCTAACCCTTTGGGGGAATTCAGGCGTAATGGTATGGTACGTTGTAAAATTAATTTAAATTTACAACATAACGTACCATGACACCCTGTTTCACACATTTGTTAGCCATAGTAACGCTATGGATTAAGTCTTTATACAAATTATTACTGCCTTAAATATAGTAAGCTAGCCGTTACTCGTGGATGGACACAATTTTTGTCAAAACTATTAGCGGTCTACAGTATACAAGGTGGAAGGGACATCGAAGCACATCCGAATACCGTTGCGTTCAGTACATTTTGGATCCCCCTGCGATGAAATTATCCGTAACCTTTTTCATCAATTTTTAAAAAAATCTGTAGTTTTTTTTACCCAAATTTGATTTATAATTAAAAAAACATTCTTTCATTTATTTTGGATCGCGCGCGGGATAACATACACAACGGAGCGTTATAATCGCGTTTTTAGCAATACACTGCGCGCTCAAAAATGTCAATATCTGTAATAACCGATCATTTTCTACATGAATGACCTAGGTCATTTTATTTTTGACCTTCAGTGAAACCTTGTCACGAAGTTTGTACGTCGATGTCCCTTCCACCTTGTATTTATAGGCTGCTAATAGGCGGCTTATAATACCGTGCTAGCTTTTGGTGACTGTACAGGTAAGTACTGCTGAATTAGTAATATACACACGGCTACACAAATGAAGCTATCTATACATTTCCAGTAGAAGCGGACCATACATTCTAAATTCTATTTAGTGAAAGGTCCCTGGATATACTGGAATTCAAAAGCTTTGATGTTTTCATCATATTTTTTTATAATGTAGATTCTGAAAGAAACGAAATCCATTTCAGTTTATTTTCAGTTGTGTAAGCAAGTACCTGTGGAGATTAGCTGTGATTGTATTCAGTGAATGGAAACGAAGCGAAGTGTTGATTTGTACTTGGGGAAAGTACTTACCGCGACGCTAAGAAGTGTCACCCCTATTCTGAGAATCCTGAATAGGTCTCCGATTGTATTCCTTGCAAAAATCGGGGACAAAACGTTTTGAGTTAGAAATCCTTTTGACTCCAAAAAGGAATCTGAATACTTATTGCCTTTGACGACACAAAGCTACATTTTCAATATAAAATACAATAAAATAAGAATTTAAGTATTGCCATAAAACATCAAAACCTGTAAAAATATCTCCGATACCTATTTGATCCAACGCTAGATCGTGATTTTGTAATTTTTTTTCAACAAAAGCCTAAAAATGAAGAAACAAGCCGATGAATACATAAGTAACAGTTTATAAAAATAAAAACGTAAAAATAATTTTCTAAAAATTTAAATTAAGGATAGTGTGATTAACAAAAAGAATAATTTTATTATATAAAAACGTGGGGTGCTTTTGATGTTATATAATCACAATATTTACCTAGCCTAAGGTACTCAGGATATACGATATAGATGACACCCATCAATAGATGTATTTAATCGTGATGAAGTGAAAAACAATTTCCCTGATGCCGTACTAATCAGCCGTTATTGTTGTCTGTGTTCCATCGTTTTTCCTATCTGCTTTGACCCAGATAATTTATCGCTGTTCCCGAGTAAGGCGGAAAAAACCCGTCTGGGAAAGGCTGTCGGGTCAACCGCAACGAAGGTTTCGGATGAGTGATTGTTGTGTTATCATAGGTACTTGGTATATTATCATAGGTACTCGGTATGTTATGAAAGATTAAATGCTCACCTCCTTGTTTCCAGGTGGACTTTGATTTTATTTTTATTTAGGTAGAAACTTTTTCATCTCACCTTTACACTCATTGCGGCTTGGCCGTTTTTAAGTCATCATCGAGATGGGATACTATCCCACTGCTGGGCACCGCTCTCCTCTCAGTATGAGAGGGATCAGGATTAGGCTATAGTCTACGCTGGCCTAATGCCTAATACCTGGCCTAATGCCATGTGTAAAATGTCCCATAATAAATATTAAAAACAAAAAAAAAACGGGTTGGGAGCTTGGTAGATTTCACATGCCGTCGAGAAAATCTCTGAGGGTTCCTCACGATGTTTTCATACACCGTTAAAGCGGAGTGATCTTCTTCTTCTTATCGTGTCGATTGCAGATAATAATAGTTCACGTATTAGCGGAGTGATCATTGACATCATGATCATCACATGATTTAAAAAGTCAGAGGTGCCTTAGATTCGAACTCGAGACATTTGACTTAGCAGTCCAATGGTCATATCGCTAGGCTATCACTGCTTTTTTAATTTAACTACGTGTAATTTTTAGTGTAAATATCGAAATTGGGGATGGAAGTGTGCACAATCCAAGACACTGTAATTATACGTGTATTTATAAGAAAGACTTTTACAATAAGAAAATCCACAAAAACTCAATACATTTATTGCACTAAGAAAATATTTGCTAAAAAAGTATTATCGATAAGAAGTCATTAAACGGTCATTACCGTTTTTTATGAAGGCAGTAAATTATCGTAAAAGACTTTCTTCTGGGGATAATTGAGCGTAATAACAAAATATGCCATCCCTTATCTATACATCCTCATAAAATGTTACTCAAGGATATTACAGTAGCTAGTACATACTAAAAAATGTTTTGCTTTAGTAAATATATCTTGTCTTATCTCTTACTTCTAGGTGTGCCCATAAATATCTACCCCAATATTTTTACATACACTCACGCTTTTTCACACAGAGATAAGCAGAAATATGCATGCATACTTATTTTGTTTCATCCACCGTTCATACATCTCTACATACTCGCGCGCCGGCCAAGTGCGAAACAATTTCAGACACAAACTTTGATCCTAAATTCCCGATTTCTTCTATATCAGGCAGACATAATTATGGCACTATGCTAGAGCGATTTGTTACCTATTGGAAACATACACTATACATACAAACACATACAAATAAATAAATTTAAGATATCTGTTTGTGATTTCAAATTAACAGCATTTCACCATATGCACGTGAAAGTACGCTATACGCTATACGCCATACGCTACTTACATTAAAAAAAAAACATTTTTTTACATTTTCGTCTGTCTTTGTCTTCCTTCAAGTCTATCTGTCTGTCTGTCTGTCCGTTAGTTCTGTCTCTGAACGGTTGGACCGATTGTGACGGGACTTTCACTCGCAGATAACTAATGTTATAAGCAGTAAATTAGGCTACTATTATTGAAATTTATTTATTAAAAAAAATGAATTAACGCGAGTATCACCGCGGGGAACAGCTAATACTTATAATAGATTACGTCATAATTTGTCATTCCGCAAAATTATTAGTAGGTTGTGAGAGTGGGATACGTTACCCTACGTTAAACGTTGTCCTCGCAGTTGACATAAAAACGATAGCGTCAATACGTCACATAGTTCGACTCCCGGCGACAGTTACCAAAACATGGCTTACACTATCTGCTAAACTTATCTAGGCGTTACCTGACACCCTGGAAAACGGTGTCTGACTCCTACTCAAATACCGGAAAACATCAACACCGACGTGACATACCGGTGAAATTGGCTGTCGTACTTTTGTGGCTTCAGAGATTACAATACTCTATTTAGAACCAAACCTTATTTTCTGCTAGCTAAGGTTCATTGTCCGTTGCCACAGAGTTATTGGTGTCGGTTTCTTAGTATAGGTGTGCTATGTAATCTATAATCCAACCTGCTTTCCGGGTTCACAGGATAAAAAGTTGTGTTCGGACTTTTAATGAGCTCTCGACTAACGGCAAACTCATCGTAAGTGAACTCAATTTAAAAATATAATATGGATTCAAGTGTCTATTACATACAACTTAACTAGTAAATGTACGCTTAGTTATGAAGAAAAAAATTCTGTATCAATTTTTATAGAGGTTTTGTGAGTTTGCAAAGTATTACGAGTATCATCACGCCCGTATTCGCGAAGGTCCCATGTAATAGGGGGCGAGCCTATTGCCATTAACCGGGCATAAATCCTGACTCCAAGCTGCTACTGGAAATTTCAAAGAAAAACACAACAACACTGCTCGACTCGGGAATTGAACCCGGGACCTCTAGCGAAGCAGTCATGCTTTGGGATACTAGACCAACAAGACAGTCCGTGAGACGTGATGGGATGCTTTTTTTTGTGTGTTGAGAAAAAAAATCTCATCTAATTCGGCTAAACTGCTTTAATTTATGCGGGAATTACAACAAATCTCAGTCCCCTTAATGAGACCCAGCTGTGTTTTAATTAAGAAAAACGTAACTACTAATGCCGAACATTAGCAGCCGCTCAACACTTACGAGCAATGAATGGTCTTTGAACTCAACACTTTATTGTATCCCGGGTGACTACAGTCCGAACGGAACTAGTTGGCCGCGCCTTAGGTATGTGAGCGGCGGTACGTAGGGGTGGGTTCGCCTCCGCGCGGTTGGACGGAGAGGCGAGGGAGCTTGCTTTTGTTTACAGTAAGCCGCCGCCTTACCTCCGTCCCTCCCTAAGGCGCGGCCAACTAGTTCCGCGTGGACTATAGACAAGTTGCAATATGTATGAAAATGACATTAGTGACTGTCCGATTTGTCGAAAGCTTGTGTCATTTCTATACATTTTGTTCCTATTCGTTTGTCGATTCGAATGTCAAAATGCAACTTGTCTATTGTTATTTAAACTTAAATAATTCTAAAATTCTAGATTTTAGTTTGAATTTTTATAAAAAAGTTTAGCTATACTTTTAGCATAATAATCGTTTGTTTTCACCCTTGCGTTCAATATACTATGTAGTATCAAACAAATGTGCGAAATCGATCCACTTTTAAAAACACTACAAGTATAGGGTATCAAACATTATTTAATAGCCTTTGAACGTAATGATGATTTTCAATAAATTCGTTTGACAGGTACGAAGAAAAAAACATTCTGTTAAATTGTGCCGGAGTGATTAAAGAAACGGCGGCGGGTCAATCTTAAATTAGAAAATATTGGATTCATAGATGTCATAAACATAAATGTCTCAAAATATACCTACCAGTGACTGGTAAAATTAATAAACAAAGGAACCAAACCGAACTTCCGTGTTGCAAACATTTTTGTTTTTATAGTTCAGAAATTTTGATCGGTTCTTTAATAATAAATGGCTGTAGAAAAACAATGGAACATTTTGGTATTAAAAATATGAAACAAAAAGTTGTAAATGGTAATTGTAGATATAATAAATCAAACAACAGACCATCATTGCTAGACAAAGGCTTTTCCATGTTGTATTTAGGCTGGCTATACAAAGAATTCAGAGTAAATAGATACAGCCTGAGAAACAAGGAAGCCTAAACTAATTTATTATCTTAGTAACTGTAATCAGTCAAAGAAATTGTTTTACTCAGTTCATCTCAGTGAATGGGCGACACAGCAAATTATGTCCTTCATGAAGAATTTTATTTATTCTTTGGAACAACACGATACCATTGTTTATGTTGTATTTGGATGTTTGCCAGATCTCTGTACCTATTTCTACACTTGAATTGTTTGGTAACATGTAAGATTGTTCACATTGTAAGTTAGGAATTGCCAAGTGACATATTGGGTAGAGAGTAAAGGACTGATAATGTTTAGAGATAAAGAAGTTGAAATGGTCTAAGTTTGATAATTAGGTTTAGGACAACATCAGAAGTTCGAATCTAACACATTTGGTTTCGTAAATAGATGCTATCGGCTTTTTATTCATTGCTCTTCTAATTTCTCTTGATCGTCGCGTCGGTCGTGTGAACTCGTGTGTGGATGACCCAAAATTAACCCAAGTATTGTCATAATGATTGTAAGTGGCTTTTTGCATACAAATCAAGTTTGACATACAAATGTCACATGTGACTTATGTAATCACAGTTAAATAATAGTTATTTGTTATACAAGAGTGCAAAGTTGCTTTTTAACCGCGTGCTCAATTTTGATGACCGAGCAAGCGAAGTATACTAAAATTGAATCTCGAGCGGAGCGAGTGATTCAAAAATTAGAATCCTGAGCGTCAGCGAGGGAATTAAAAGAGCACAAGGTGAAAAATCTTTGCACTCGAGTGCAACACGTAACTTTTCATCCCACCTCAGCGAGGAAATGACTAAAAAAAACATTTACAACCACAAGATACTTTTATCTCAATTTAGGTACTATAATGATAGGTAAGTTTTACAGAATATTCTTTAAATTATAACAAATAATACTAGGTATGAGAAATTGAAAGTAACGTTGCTACAATTACTTGAGTGTAATATTTTTGTTAAGTATTGTAATGTTGGTGTTAGTGACTTAAAAAAGTACACCAAGACAGTTCCGATAGGCTTGTTGAAAAAATATCGATACATCGATATATCGATATTATTTTTTTAATGTATCGATATTTTTGAGCGATATTTAATATTTCGATATATCGATGTATTGATATAAAATTCAAAGTATCGAAAAGGTATAAAAATCTATATTTTTTACAGACCAATAAACATTTATGAGTTTTAAAATTATAAAATTCCAAAAAGGAATACTTTTTTTATACTAACATCTTTTTAACAAATTATATTTAATGTATTTTTTGTTTTTGGTCGACTTGATTTGTTGTTTTATAATTTGGTTTTTAAGATATATCGCCCATATATCGATATTTTTAAATAAAAATATCAGTATCGATACTGATATTTTCAAAAAATATCGATACGACATATATCGATACTTTGTTGCGTTTAGACTCAGAACCTAGGGATGGTTCCAAGTCTGAGTTTTTAACAAATTAAAAAAAAGTTGTATGATAAATTCGGCGCCAGGGGGGTAAAAGCACGATGTTCTAAATTCAATTTACTTTGTCTCTCTAGAGGATAAAAACGACTTTTGCACTCAGATATCGAAGAGTAAAAATACTCTTTCCGAGATGGTGGGATGAAAAATACTTTTCAAAATATTCAATGCCAAAAATTTTCCTTTGTTTGAAAATAACAAGACAGAAGCAAACATCTATCAAAAGAAGAAGAGAATGATAAATTGTAGAATTTTTTTCGTGTCATAAAAGAAGCATTGAAAATCTATGTAGCAACATTGTAATACTCATATGAGGAGCGTCTGTTCAAAAGGTCGTATTTCACTTTCCAAGTTTTTATTTTTTTTATTTTTTTTTGATCTCATAACAAAAAACTCCACTGAATGAGCCTAAATACTTGTTCAAAAGGAGCGTATTTCCCATATAATAAAATCTTAAAAAATTGGATTCCAATCAAAACGGATGTATTTCTGCATTAAAATGTTGTTTTGGATTTATGTTTTTGCCTGTTTTTGTGAAGTTTGTTTATCATAGAAATACGTCCTTTTGAACAGATGCTCCTCATATATATTAGACCCTCCACAAGACATCGGTGTCACCTAGTTTAAAAAAATTTCACCATTGACTTGAAGTGTCTCTAACTGTACGTAATCGAATCCAAAACCCCTGAAGTATGAAACCAAAGAGGTTCATAACTTTGTATGTAACGATGCATTTAAATTGGACCTAACGATAGCGCTACTTCAAAATTGAGGCAACTATGTATATTCAAAGTCCGGTTCTCCTAAAGTAATAATATTATGGACCGACTCCCTGGAACAAGAAGTTGAGTTAAGTGGATGAGTTAACAAACTAAGTGTAATAATGAAAGCTGGACTACTTCTGTTAATTTCGAGGAAAAATATAAAAGACATTGTATTGGACGGTATTCTGTTCGCTTCACACGAGCACTAGTGATGGATAATTTAAAATAACATTTAAAACATTAATGAGTATGACAAAAACATAATTTACCACCTCCTGATAAGTTTCCGTTAAATTACTTGACAGATCATTTCAAACAAATTTTGTTCCATTTTTTAATTATTAATCTTGTGATTAGCGGCAATCCAAAAGTGGTGATAAAACGGCCCTTTAATATTACAAAGAGTTAAACATCAGAGAGAGAGCTCCCATGTAAAAGAGGGTGTACCTATTATCAACCGTAAACAAATCCAGACTCCGAGCTTCACAGCTCAATCCAACCTAACCCAAAACCTAAGAACACTTCTCAATCCGGGTATTGAACCCAGGACCTCGACCATAACAGTCGTTCTTAGGACCACTAGACCAACTAAGCAAAAAGCTGTCTCTAATCAAAATTTCAAGCAACCAAACAACAATTTTCATCCCGAGAAGTGTGTCAATTATTCAACAAAGGGATGAACTTTACAAATTTTGCAAAACACAATCAAAACTATGCAAAGAGGGAGAACACCAAAAACTATTTTTAAATATTTTCGAAGCTTTCTCTCGAGTATCTTGTTAAACAACAGTTAGATACTTGGAGTTTGTAAACTCACCGAGTATGTCGTTTGCTTACAAGATAGGATCGTTAGCGAAACTTTGTCTATCAGCGATATCTGTTGTAAGAATCGACATTTCCGTAACGAGGCGTTGTTTTACTATTTCTTTGAAGACGAAACAACCTATGCGTATGTTCTGAAGTAGGTACAATTATGTTCCCTTTCGGCGTGCCAAAAACATCGAATGTTTTTTTGATAATGAAGTTAGAGTCAGAGTTCAGTGTTTTATCTGAATATATATATAGTTAATTCATCATCCTAATGTGCTTATCCCAATTCACTTGGGGTCGGCGCAGTATATCTTTTTCTTCAACTCCTTTCAACTCCTTTGTGGATTCATTCCTTCATTCAACTCCTTTGTGGTCATTATCCTATCTCACACAGTGCATCTATCTTTTCTTTGGTTTTCCTCTTCTCTATATCCACATTCATGCTCAGAACATTTTTGGTAATGCTCTTGGTCGTAGTCATACGTTAGTTAATTAACGTTGTAAAACAAAGTAAAATATACTACCTGCTGTTAATATTACCTTCAATGCAGGTTGCATTACCAAAAATCTCACATTAAACAGCAATATTCAGAATGTATGAACTCAGCTTTACAAATAACATATTATTACGCCTGTATTCCCTGAAGGCTGGGGTAGAGGTGTAATGCTGAACTCCCGTGACTTCGCCGGTATATTTAGTTTCCATGAAATAAAGGGCGAGCCTATTGCGATCAACCGGACACAAACCCAAACTTCGAGCTACTGATGGGAAACTGCTATTGGGAATGTACCTAAAACCCAACAACATTTTGCTCTAGCACTGCGCCAATCCAAAGCTTTTATAATACCATCGATTTCCTCTACTGGAGCCTTAAATAACAGAGGGAAAATATACTTAAGTACCTCCCAAAATATTATTATCACATCTTATCCCAACTCCAATACCCCATTATTTACTATTTATAACAAAGAAAATCAAGTGAAGAACCCAATACTGAATTACGATACGGCCGAACTATTGATATAAGCACCACTTAGAGAACAAACTGCTAAACTTCCATCCATATTCCGTCCATGAATATTAGAAAACGATTTTCTTGATCCACCAAAACATTAGCCAAGAGTGAAAGAGACACATTAATCTTTTGCATTGGAAGGTTTGAATATGTCGTTATTAGGTCTGGATGGTCGCCAGCGCACAGCATTGATCTACTCCTCACAAATTTGCTTGCAAACGTTTTGTTTGCTTTTGTACCATGGTCAGTGATTGATACTGTCGTGTTTGAGAGGTTAAGAAACCCTATGTTGTGTCTGCCAAATTCAGCTATACAAACCCACAAAGTAAGTGGATACAGATGAGAGCCAAGATAACTATACTTGTTAAATGAACCAGTTGAGTTGAATGAACCAAAATATGGTATACATGGCGCCGATTCAATTAACTGCACTGCTTCAATGTAGTGTAGTATTGGTAAGACACATGTTAGGCATAATTTATAATATGTGTCACAATCCCGTGATAAAGTGATTAATATAATTTTCATGTATACATCACCGCCGTACATTGACTTCCGCGGTAGAAGACGCGCGCCTTTTACTCGCTATCTCTGTATAGATAAGTATAGCTACAATAAGTTCAACGTCCTTTCTTTCGTGTCTTTGCATACGAAAATTGTGAAAATTAAAAATTAAGGTGTCTTTTTATTGAGTAAGTATATCGTGGTCTGATTCACCTGCTAGAAAGATACAAGGTAAATTGCCATCTGCGTATGCAGGATGGCAATTTAATTATGTATTAAACATTGCATACGTATGTATGTTATGTCTTCAAAATTATGTTCATATAAAGGTCAGGTGTGATATGTGCAAGCGGAGCGTGTGATCACACACAAGATGTATGAACATTATTTACCATAGAAACATAATTATTATGTTTGTTAATCCTTTAAGCCTAATTAATAAAGCTAAGCTAATTAAATTTGTTTGCTCCTTTGTATTTTGTGTTTTTCATTTTCCTCGTAAAATTTGTTTCCGTTCGCCATTAGGGCTCGCTAGTCTCGATGATTCAACCATAGAAAATCTAGAAAAAATTTAAAAGTTGTGATAGACTGCACAGACGCCACAGACTAAACAGAATGACGTGCCGCGCTAAACATATTAGAAGATAAATTAAGAAAACCCCCGACACGAAATGTAATTTTCCATTTTGTGGTGGCGGCCATCTTGGATTTGAAATTTATCATAGTTTATAGTATTCTCCTAGTCAAGCCCTTTCATTTAATACCCATATTGAAGGAGTTGTGAAAAAATATGTAATTCACCATTTTGTGGCGACGGCCATCTTGGACCGATTTTCATCAAACATAGCTAAGAACACTCCCGACTAATTCACCTTTCAAATAAAAAAAACAAAATCAAAATCGGTTCATCCGTTCGGGAGCTACGATGCCACAGACAGACACACACACACACACACACACACACACACACACACACACAAACACACATACACACACACACATATACACACACACACACACACACACACACACACACATACACGTCAAACTTATAACACCCCGTCGTTTTTTCGTCGGGGGTTAATAAAGAAGTATGCATGAATCGTCAAGTCGCGGTTTCTAGTTACTGCTTACACCTGTGGGAAAAGGCATGAGTTTATGTGTATTGTATAATTATTATGTATATTTTTAATTAAAACACCCAGTTAGTACCACGAGCATAGCAAATTTAAACGCCTAATTTACTTGTGGGTTTGCGAGTTTGCACGAGGAAACACAAAGGTTTTGTCAAAAAATATTCAGCTATCCCGAGATCGTAAAATTGGGACAGAACATTATATACTTTATTTTATACTTCATTCTTGTTCATATCCGAAAAAAAAATTCCTTATCTCTACTATAAAAAAACTTCGCCAAATTGGGCCTTATTGTCTTGCGAGAAAATTACATGTCAACACTCAGATACAATTATTATTATCCAAGTAGTACTACTAATATAATTTAAACGTGAAAGTTTGTTTATGAATGAATATTTTATAATATACCTTTAATATGATAAGTAAATTACAGGGTCTTATAAACTACTTAAATAACATAATTGAAATATTTACATAAAATGATATACACCAACAGAGGAAAAAAAAAAGTTTGTTTGGATAATATTTGGATGTAAAAAATTAACCGACTCCAAAAAAGGAGGTTCTCAGTTTGACATAAGAGTATTAAAGTAAGAACAAAAAACATCAAATACAAAATTCAAACTACTACAAAAACACTTAATAAATCGACTCACAAAATTAGAATAGCGCTCAGTACCTACACTCAGTGAACGTATTTGAATGAAGCCTTGTGAGTTGTCATCTAGTGTATCATCATCAGCCCATATACTGTCCCACTTCTGGGCACGGGTCTCCTCTCAGTATGAGAGGGATTAGGCTATAGTCCACCACGCTAGCCTAATGCGGGTTGTCTGACTTCACATGCCGTCGAGAAAATCTCTCAGGTATGCAGGTTTCCTCACAATGTTTTGCTTCACCATTAAAGCGGGTGATAATTACACACAATCATGGTTTCGAAAAGCCAGAGGTGTGTGCCTTGGATTCGAGACCTTTGACTTGGCAGTCCAGTGGTCCTAGGCTATCACAGCTTCCATCATCATCCAGTGTATAATCAGGCGCATTTAAATGTTTGGAGATTTGTTACTCCTTTACGCTGCAAGGTTAGAACGGATTTGGCTGAAATCCGGAATAAAGATAGCTTATACCCTAGATTAACACATAAACATAAGTAGGTAAGATATATTTTGCCTTGATCACGGAAATTCAGCAGTTTACACGGACGAATTCACGGGCAGAGGTTAGTAGAGAATAATTTCCGCCCTACTCTATTCTTGTTAATTATTGCTTGGTATTATTTGATGCTGATGATTTCTATAATAGTTATTAGAACTTTGTTCTATTCATAAGACGTGTTAGTAATTAAGGACTATGTTATCTTCTCAAGATTGTAATTTATTTTATCATTATTTATTTATTTATTTTTATCTAAGAAATGTGACTTTCTTGTTTTCGTTATCATGTTTTCTTGAACGCTCAATTTTCAAGTAATAGGTTTTACAAGTAGAGTAGTAGATGGAGTTTTAAATATACGTTTTTAGAAGACACGTGCTCATTTTATTTAAAATTTTAACACCTGAACTTATATTCATTGATGAAGTAAAAAATCGGCTGGCGGGCAGAATTCGGATCTTCGGTCTTCTGGTTCGGTACACCAGACACTTTGACCACTTTGGGGGCTAGCGGTAGCTTAGCGGTCAAAGCGTCTGGTGTACCGAACCAGAAGACTCAGGTTCGAATCCTGCCCGCCAGCTGATTTTTTCCTTCATTAAAAATAACTTGTAAGCTTAGCATGGAAAAATACAAAAAGATAGTTATATTCGTTGATATTTTCGTTTATCCTTAGTAGGTCACAGAAAAAGCCTAGCTTCGTTTAACAATTTTATTATAAGTGCGATAAATTCTTGTTCATAAAATGTAACGAATTAATTTAAAAGAACTAGAAATTAAGTTTTGTCTGCGCTTATGTATGTGTCTCTTAGTAAATAAGACGAAGATCCAGACGAATGACTCATTATTAATTCATTATGATAAAAATAACATTAGAGAAGGGAGTAACATAGTTAAAACCGACCAAGAGTAGTAAACATCACTAACAGTTACACTGGGTTCGGTACAAATAAAAAAAGGAATAAGTATAAACAAATAACTAAAATGTTTTACATTTTATCTATTACCATAAGAAACTTGACTTTAAATATGTAGTTTAGTTTACGTCATAGCAGTTCTAGCACTAAATAATGGTTCTAAGGCAAAGAAACGGCGAGGCAACTAATTTTAAGTGTCGTGAATCTTCATTACTTATAATAAACATTTATTAAGCTGACTTGCTGTTCTGATTTCTGTTAAGAAAATGCTCAGGTTGTAAGACTCAGGTCATTGAACTTTGATAATTTATCTTCTAAGAAATAAATTTCCAACATCCTGGCTTATTGCGATTGTTATTATAAATTATTAGTCGCTTATAACTTGGAATTCGGGTTTAAAATAGGCAATCATTCATAAATACAATACCCTCGCGCGGTATAACTTGGCTGGACTGAAGTCATAACTATTAAGTAATCTGTGCTGAAGTTAGCCGTTTGAATTCGCAATGGATTGTTTAGGTTATGAATTGTACACTGCGCAACTAAATGGCAAACTTCAGACTGTATACACCACAAGGCTGGCAGAAACTACAAGTATGCTTCGTTCAGATTCGTACACACACTGTCTTCACCTACAAGGACTCCCTGAAGTCCTTGAAGATGTGCAAGCTCTGCCAACCGGTGGTCAGTGTGGTCGACTACCGCCCTCTGAAGTCTTAACTTGAGAGAGGTCCATTATGGAATAGAACGCTACGCACTATCCAGAGGTCGTGAAACAGGTTCACGACTTCTGGAAAGCCGCTAACGGCCGGATAAATTCAAAATTGGAACAATATTATTTTGAACGAAATTATCTGCCAAGTAATTTAACGGAAACTTATCAGAAGGTGATAAAACAGGCCCTAAATAAATTATATCTGCCATATATGGACGTTCTCAAAAAAGGTAAGGTTAAGAGCACCCTAAACCGACGAGCATGCATGGAGAGGTTATGAACATAGACGAAGCGAAAGTGGTATGCCAGGATCGTAGCCAGTGAAAATCTATAGTCTCTGCTTCCCCCTATGGGAAACAGGCGTGAAGCTATGTATGTATTATGCCGTTATCCAGCTTTTCATGATGAATCTCCAACTCGTTTATATTCTCTAGAACATCTAGAAGATTGTGACATCATTAAAGGGTTAACGTGTTGTAAATTGTCGCGAGTGCCGCGGTTTTACGGAAGGAGAAAGCGCTGTTAGTGGTTCCACGAATTTCACTTAGGGAAAGTGATTGAAACACTTGACATATTTGCGGGTTTTGAAACTTTAAATTAGGTACGTTTAAGTACGATTAAGTAATACAATTAAATTATGGTGGTATTAGGTACTTTTTTGTGAAAGCAACTTGATTAAATAGCTAAAATTTCAACTTTTTAGAGGCCAAGATATTATTATGAGAATACAGTTCTTAGAAACCTGTCACGATAATAAATAACTACCTATAACACTGTATTACTTGTGTTTTTATCTTAACGAGACACCAAACTGTAACTGTGGAAACTTGGAAATAATTTGGAACTGTGCCGCAAACAATGGTGCACCTCCTATCCTGTCCTTTGTGCCCCACAACCTGCAATCTAAGCGACCTCTGCGCTGCCACTGACGATGCTGTGGAAGTGGCGAAATTTTGGGCACACCATATCTAATTTAAAAAATAAAATCGTACCATCGACACGAAGAAGAAGACCAAACTGTACCTAATGTGTGAACACAAATCACAGTGGGCACAAAACTACGTTCGACCTGTTATTGGGAATATCATTGATAAAAGCCAACAGCACACAGCTCGACCCGATGATCAAACTCGACCTCTAGCGTAGAATTCGCGCTTGAGATCACTAAATTAACGAGGCAGTAGAATAAATATTGTCGTCGTATAAGTCTGCGCGAAACTAGTTGACCGCGCCCTAGATATGTGAGCGGCGGGACGGAGGGGCGGCGTCGCATGCGCGCAGTGGGACGGAGGGGCGGGGGCGCTTGCTTTTGTTCACAGTAACCTGCCGCCTCACACCTGTCCCTACCTAGGGCGTGGCTACTAGTTCCGCGTGGACTGTAAAATTACACCAGAATGTATTTAGCTAAACGTCATAGAAAACCATGTCAAACGCTCTACCACATCAACAAACGGCACATTCTAATAGGTCATAAGGACGTCATCTTCACAAGTTCACAAAATCAACACAGACACCAATTCGATCCGTACCTAATTAATCACGTGCTAATAAAAGCAATTAGGATCATTGCACTGCAGTCAAACGCTACAAAAGCTGGTTGGTTTTAATCGCTGCGGTTAACTGTCGCACTGCGCACAGCCCTAAGCTGGTCACTGTACCTATTAATGTTTGACGCTCAACGAGGCTTTTTGCTCAATTAGGGTTGCTCTCAAGAAACTGAATTTGTCTCAGAGATAATTAGCAAAGCGGTGCCTTCTACAAGTAGAAAATGAGACTTGTAAAGGCCTGCCCGGGCCGGGGTGAATGAAATCACGAGTCTCATGGTTCCGACTATAAGGCAAGGTAAGGTTTGTAATTAGTCGATACGAGTCTGACATATCTCGCCCCCTGCAACTGGCAGCTGACGATCCGGGACGGTTTCCTGCACTATATTAATTGATTGATTTATACTTTATGGCACAAAAGTAGCACATAACGAGCTTAATGCAGTAATAATTATGACATTGTCTACTAGTCAACTTTATTATAAAAATGGTACCAGCTTCCCTACACGTAGGCAGTTGTTATAGTTATAATGTATCAAAGATCGTGATGAGTAGGTACCGTAATGTAGTCTTTTTTATTGAAAACTAGCTTTCCGTCAGCGGCTTCGCCCGCGTGGTCTTGATAACCTTTTCCCCCCGTTTTTGCAACATTTTTCATTGCTAATCCGATCCTATTAGCCGTAGCGTAATGGTATATCCCCGATAAAAGGGCTATATAACACTGAAAGAATTTTTCAAATCAGTCCAGTAGTTTCGGAGCCTATTCAATACAAACAAACAATCAAATATTTTCTCTTTATAATATTAGTATAAATGTATTGGAAGAGTTCTATACCTAGAAATAAGCACCTTTGTACTATAAATAGTCATTAGGTACTATCTATGACTTTCTGTCATTTACCGTGAAAAAATAAATTACAGGTCTTATACGCCCGACGGATCTCTTTTATAATAAAAAGTAGAAAATAAAATATATTCATGTATTTTTCTAGTAACGAAGAATAATATTTTCTTTATCAAGTCATCCAGTGTATTCCGGCCTTACGCAAACAAACATCCTATTCCCCTGATTAAGGCCACGAGTACACTGTAAACACGATTCTGTAGAACTTAGCTCGTACCGAGAAGCCTTACAAAAGGACGCCCCGGTTGAATACAGTCATGTCTTGGCACATGACGGACCTAAATACACGGTACCGGGTATTACGATAGTCCTCACGTCAATGTGGGAATAAAAGCGCAGAGCCTGTACCTAGAATACAGATAGATACTATAGAATACAGATGACTTATAAAACAAGTCTTTACACAACAATACAATTTATGTAATTTATAAATTCAATTCAATACATTATGGACATTATACATGCCGCAAACAATGGTGCACCTCCTATCCTGTCCTTTGTGCCCCGCAACCTGCAATCAAAGCGACCTCTGCGCTGCCACTGACGATGCTGTGGAAGTGGCGAAGTTTTGGGCACACCAAAATTAATAAAAAAAAACATACCATCGACACGAAAAAGAAGAATACATTATTTATGAAAAAAAAACTTATTTATTTTAGTCTAGCGTCAAATACTACACCATTATTGCAACCCCAATTATTTCGTTCTGTCCCGATATGTCTACCTATCTTATCCTAAGGTTGCCTGGAAGAAATCGCAGTTCGTGATAAGGCCGCCAATTGTATGTTTTTAAAATCGATTATGTTCTATATTTTGTGTGTTTTATTGGGGTAGGTACAATAAATAATTTATAAATAAATAAATAAATTCAATGTAATAAATCCCTGTTGATATATAATTTCAAATACAACTGTCACTAAATTCAATTATGGAAAAATCTTGCTCTTAGGTACTGACATTTTCCTTTTATATAAAGATGGCACTGTACCCGGTAATATAAAACGTAAATATCTACAAAGCAATTAATTATTTTATTCTTAACCTGCCCATAAATAAAAACCGATAAGATTGTCTACAAATACCAACACATCGTCCAATAAATACTTCATCTTCGTACGTGCGGCACTACCAAGAAAAGTTATTAAAGGTTAAAAAACAGTATCATCTTACGAAGTGATGTATAGTCTAGCAGTAGACTGAGTTCCTACATGGATTGAATTATTTATACGTCCAATGGGACGGATTGAAAAAACACAATTGCCAACTTTATGGTCACTCTGCCCGCAATTGTCACGCAAAATCCCGGTGCGTGAAATGCTTAGGCAATCACGCTACCGCGGACTGCAGTCGTCCCAAGGACAGGACGCTCTGCACAGAGCCACCCAGCTGCGTTCTGTGCGGTGAACAAGGCCATCCGGCCAACTACCGAGGCTGCCCAAAAGCCCCAAAAATCCCTCGCAAGCATGCAAATCGTGCCTCTGCTAAACTCCTGAGGGAAAGCCCCTCGGCGGCCCTCCCAAACCGCCTCAGCCCCCAAAGGCCCTCGCCATGGAACGCACTGAACCATCAGCAAGCGTTCCCGCCCCTAAAAACGCCACAACATGTGGCCAACATCCCACCCCTTATGGGTATTCCTTCCCGCGCACCGGCCTCCCAGGCCACCATCGTGGGAACATCCCAAGCCCACCCGGCCGAGCCCGCAAAGGTCTCTCGACTTGCACCCGCGCCTATGCCCGCGCAACCCCCCTTGTCTGACTGGGACACCTGTCATAAGGCGTTCAACCTCGTTCCCTACGAACGTATAACAAATATGGCCAACGCCCTCAGAGCCAATGAGGGCAACGGTCAAGCCATCTTTGAAATTATAGTGAAGAATGCTGATCTAATGCATGCATTCACCAGTGCTTCTTTTACAAATGGCGGTAAATAAAGGCAGAACCAAACCCCGGTCCCTTAAAATAGGTTTTTTCAATGCAAACAGCATGCATGGTCAACGCAATGAGATCGCCACCTTCCTCCGCGATCATCAAATAGACATATTCCTGATACAGGAGACCTACCTCAAACCCTCCAAGAGAAACCCTGGTATTGCAAACTATCACATAGTGCGAAATGACAGGACTCGTTCTCGAGGAGGTGGTACTCTCATATATTACAAAAGGTCTCTGTACTGCATCCCTATGGATCCCCCAACCCTCGAGCATATTGAGACCTCGATATGTCGAGTAGGCATGACCGGACACCAACCGATCACCATCGTATCGGCATATATCCCACCTGGCAATGCTAGGCTTCACCTCCGCCCCGACCTTGAAACCCTCCTAGGCTTAGGTGACTCAGTTATCATAGCTGGAGACCTTAACGCGAAAAATATCGCGTGGAACAGCCACTCGAACAACCAGAGAGGCAGAGAGCTGGATAATCTGAGCACCTTGCTTAACTATGACATAGTAGCCCCAATGACGCCCACCCACTTTCCCGCTGACGTAAACCACCGACCTGACGTACTCGACATAGCCCTCTTAAAGAACGTGAACCTAGGTTTGCGCTCCTTGGAGACGCTACAAGAGCTCGACTCCGACCACCGACCTGTGGTCATCAAACTAGGCCCTAGGACAGATCCCTTAGACCCAGGTCAGCCCGCTCTAACAAAGGTGATAACGGACTGGAGTAAACTCGAGGAACGCCTTAAGTCGACTTCATCCGTTCACCTGGACGCCATCCCCGACTCATTACTGTCAGTAGCCGACGCGACGGGCGCGATTGACTCCCTCACTGGTCACGTACAATCCGTGTTGAACGAATGTTCGCGACAGATTCCAGAGGAATTTGATGACCGCTGGAATCTGCCGGAGGATGTGCGAAGGCTGATGACGGAGAAAAACGCGGCTATCAGAGCGTACGATAGTTTTCCCTGCGAGCCGAACCGCACTCACATGCGCAACTTACAGCGCGCTGTAAAGGAACGCATAAGTGAGCTGCGCGAGGCCCGCTGGGACAATTTGCTGAAGGACCTGGAGCCCACCCACCAGGCCTTCTGGCATCTGACTAGGAAACTCAAATCCGACCAAGTTTCCACCATGCCCCCTCTGAATCGACCAAACCAAAGGCCGGCCTTTGACGATGACGAAAAATCCGAATGCCTAGCAGACAGTCTAGAGGCACAATGCTCGCCCAGCACTCTACCTGTAGACCAGGCCCACCTAGACGAGGTGAACGCCGAAGTCGAACGTAGAGTCACCCTCTCTCTATCCCCCGATAATCTTACGGCCCCAGTAAGTCCCGCCCCCTCCTCCCGCCCTGACCCCGACCCAGACGACTCCGTCCCCCCTGTCACTGTGGACGAAGTCCAGAAAATCATTAAGAATTTACGACCCAGGAAAGCCCCCGGATCAGACGGCATCACCAACAAGGTGGTAAAGCTCTTCCCCGCCCACCTCATTATTCTAATGACCGCCATTTTCAATGCGGCTCTAAAAAATAACATCTTCCCACAATCGTGGAAAGAAGCCACCGTCATCGGTATCCCCAAGCCCGGCAAACCCAGGACTGAGCCATCCAGTTATCGCCCCATAAGTCTTCTTAATGTCCTAGGGAAGATTTATGAGCGTCTAATCTATGCCCGACTAAAGGACTTTGCCGAATCCCACAATCTCATTCCCGACGAGCAGTTTGGCTTTCGAACCAAACACTCTTGCATCCACCAAGTGCATCGCATAGTCGAACATATCAGCGCTGGTTTCCAACGCGGTATGACGACTGGCATGCTTTTCTTCGACGTGGCGAAAGCCTTTGACAAAGTCTGGCACAATGGCTTGATATACAAGCTGTATTCCTTCAATATCGGATCGTCTCGTGCTCATCATTCGAGACTTCTTGTCAAACCGCACCTTTCGCTATCGCATTGAGGGTGGTACGCTATCGTCCCCTCATCCTATCCGAGCCGGGGTCCCTCAGGGCTCCGTGCTCTCTCCGCTCCTTTTCACGCTGTACACCAGCGATATTCCCAAGAGCTCAAAGTCACAGCTGGCCCTATTCGCTGACGATACGGCCATCTATTATTCCGGCATTAGCCTAACAAATATCACCAAAGTCCTCCAAGCCTCGGTCACTGCCCTCGGAAAGTGGTTCAGGAAATGGAGAATTGAGGTGAATCCCTCCAAGAGTGCAGCGGTTCTCTTCCACAAGAGTTCCAATCTTTTCACTCAAGTCCAACCCATCTCCCTATTCGGCCAACGGATCCCTTGGGAACCAAAAGCCAAATACCTGGGCGTGATTCTCGATCACCGACTCTCGTTCCGAGAGCACATAAAGACGGTGCGCTTGCGCGCCGCTTTCGCTCTCGGCCGCCTGCACGGCATACTCAATGCGCGCAGTAAACTCTCCCTTAATTACAAGGTGAGAATCTACTTGATGTGTATTCGCCCCATCATGACCTATGCGAGCGTCGTATTCGCTCACATTGAAAGTCCCGCAATCCATAGGATGCAGACCCTCCAAAACCGTTTTATGCGCAAAGCCACGGGCGCCCCGTGGTTCGTGCGCAATAGGGACCTCCACCTCGACCTAAAACTGCCTACCATCAAGCAGTACATGAAACGCGCCTCCAAGCGTTATTTCGATCAGGCCCCCCTCCACCCAAACCGCCTAGTAGTCAGTAGCGTAGACTACAAACCCTCTCTGATAAGTAGAGTGCGCCGCCCAAGGCACGCACTCACTTACCCTGACGACCCGATTACCGTAGCACAAGAAGCACTCAAACAGGCTCGACGCCATCCGATTTACCGTCCTCGCCGGCGAGGCCCGTCGCGAAGACCCCGAAACGGTACCCCTCCCCGTCCCTTGCTCGAGCCGGCCCGCGCCTAGCCAGTAGTTTTAAATTCGTCCCTAAATAATTTCAACCCAGATCCAGCTGTCCCTAGCTGTCCCCCCAGCAACGCCCTAAGCCGAGGTCCGAGTCCCGTTAGGGGACGCCCTTAGCTGCGGTTGCTTAGTTTATAAGTGTCCATGGCTGGAGGCACAAAAGGTGCCTCGCCACCAAGCCCGGTTAAGATTCTAAAGCTTCTAAGCTAGAATCTACATCCGTCCTAAAAAAAAAAAAAAGGATTGAAAAAACAGGATTGCTTACATCCAAAAGAACTAGGTAGATACATGACACGAAAACCTTGGAGTATGAATAAGACGAGGTAACTGCGTGATACGGATTAAAAAGATTGTTATTTTTGTTTATGTAAAGACAATTTCAAAATTCATGGATGATAGATCTTAATAAATTATATTGCAAATTGTAAGTACCTAGATTTTGAATAGTTTTTAATCTACACTTATACCAAGAAAAGATTTGCTTCTTTGTTTAAATTTTTTCCATTTTCTGTTTTTCTACGCTTGCTACTGAAGATATTCCTTACCTAATTCATACACAAAGCGCACCAGATATAAAGCATTTCCTTGGAAGTCGTAGGTTATTTTCACGTCCCAAAATCTTCGCAAGTCAAGCAAAACGTTCGAAATAGTTCAGAGATAGATGATCTTAGAAACTTATCTTTATTGTCGACCCCGTTGCCGCTTTAGTGCACTGGCAAAATGCTCACTCGTCCGTCATGCCACTTTTGTATTATATCCTGCCAGTAATATTGTTTATTTTTTACTTTATCCCTGTTTTGGCAACTTCCGTTACTTTTGGTGAAAAGAAAATAGAGTGGTTATAGGACAATTTTCTTTTTGCTTGTATTATGGTTTGCCCTAAAAGTTACACCAATGAATTATTTGTATTATTATTATCAGCCCGGTTGGTCCCACTGCAGGTCAAAGGCCTCCCTACCATCCTTCCACTCCTCACGGCTTATTTGTATTAATATCATCTACACTAATATTTTAATAATAATAAATAATATTGTTAGATATCCCATCTATCGGGGAAGGCTATAGGCTATATATCATCACGCTACGACTAATAGGAGCGGAGTAGTAATGAAAAATGTTGCAAAAACGGGGGAAAAAATTATAAGACCACGCGGGCGAAGCCGCTGGCGGGAAGCTAGTAAATTATATTTTAACTTGTATACTTAATGATGTACGAAAAATAACCTTTTTTAATCACTCAGTCGTTTATATCTTCTGCTCAATAACACTTTAAATAAATGCTTTCACCAAGGTTTACTTACGGTATAAATATTAATATAATATATGAATTTATACTTATTTTGCCCGTATATGACTCATGTGCAGTACGCTCTACATTTTACAATATTAAATCGTGCGTAATATGCGCAAACCTATTGTTATTTATTGTTTAGGCACAATTCCAAATTTCGGGATGCTATTGTAAATTTCTTAGAATAACCCTAACAGCACTATGTCCCACAATCTAGCAAGGATCTAACTCATATAACGAAGAAAAGTTACATAACTGGGATACTTATAGGTGTTCATTCGTTATGAGCCAAAAAAAAAACATTGTAAGTGTGTATAAAATAGGTAGTAGGTAAAAATGAATAATAGGTGAGACACATATATACATACATACACAGACAGAAATCACAGAACGTCACTTGCAAAGTTACTACGATCTTTGCAAACCTATTTGTTTTGCTTCGTCCACATTTACTTATACATCTTTCTATACACACACCGGTTCCGAATACTATGCACCTGACCCTTTTAAAGAACCTCACCAAACCAAGTCGGTGTAGGTACCTATGTCTTTATAGGGTTCCCGGCGCTTCCACTGACATTGGCCTCTTGCTAGTCACCGTTCATTCATGCGTTAAAAAAATCAGAGTTCAGCCCAGAATGAAGAAATAAACTATGTCACCATAGATAAAGACGGCTCTGTAACCGGTAATATAAAACGTAACTATCTGCAAAGCAGTTTATAGTAGAAAATATGGGCCGCGGCTGCCACGGTAACCGCATGCGGATTTATGAACACCCACTGAATAGCGCAACTTCTAGCCGGAGTAATTTATACGGGAACCAGCTAATGCTCCAGATATTTGAGTCTTTTGAAATTTGAGACGGAATTTTATTGAAGGGAATTTCCATATTGCTTTTTCAGAAGGTGTTTGTTTTAGCGCCCATCTATTTATTAACCTATTACTCAGAAGATAAACAGCAAATAACAGCTTACTTAAACCATAGTGTTTTTAATTTATTAGATAAACTATGCAACTTATTACCTATAGACAAAAATAGTTCTTCACGTAAGTCGTCGTCGTCGTGCGTCAAAATAATTAAATGAATTCCGAATTAAAATAATTATTTTTATTACACAATATTCTTATATATTTAAACTTAAATATAAAAAGACATACCTACCAGTACGCCCAAAAAGTTACAAAGACTTACAAAAGAGGTTATAAATATCAGAATCCATTAATAAAAAATAATTCTTAGACTTTGAAAATGATACCAAAGAAAATATATTTCATGGTTCAATGAATTCAGCTTCGAGGTTGTGTATTGAGTACTTATTGAGAGCGGATACGCGCCCCGAGTGCCTTGCTTTTACTTATTGAAACAAGCTAGGTTTCCAGGGGAACAAACTATACATATATTACGGAAATGGAAATATTCAGTGAAGAACTTGGGACTGTTTTGATTACCTGAAACAAGAATGAGGATTGCCAAAAAAAGAGAAAATGTATCTAGGATATTTATTTGTGTAATATACCTACGAGTATTTCTAAATATTCGAGTTGGTGTAATAAGAAACTTCATTCTCATGCAGAATTACCTACATTCACTTTACATGAGAATACAATAAACATTGTTCACAACATTTTTCTAGAGAAAAAATATTCAAAACAAAATCCGTTTAGCCATTTAGATAGGTTAGGTACTGCAATGCGTCGCCACATGATGATGGCATAATTATTAAAACCCTTATTTTTATCATTTAATTTAAATTCGCAGAATGTCGTACTCTCAAAAGATCCTTTAACTCCAAACGTCATATTTTCACTTGAATTTTATTTAGAACTCCAACTCGTCACGTCAGCTGTATGCAAGGCTGGGAATATTAAAGTACCGGTTTCAAATCCACTCACTAACAAGCTCGTTGCCTCAGCATTACCCATATATCTCAAATGATTTCCTTGTCTCCTCGCAGAGACGCCATCGTCGTCTATTAGCCACGCTTCGCAGAACATTGCACTACTCTGATTCCATTAAATTCTATCCACCTAACACGTCATGATTGAACGCAGGAAATTCTCTACGTCATGGTTTGGAACGTTCATTGCAGTTATGTCGTGTATAGAGTCCTTATCGTGTTGATGAACTTGAATTTAGCAGTTAAACCTTTTTATTACATCTTTAGCATTTTGGATTTCCGATTCATGATAATTTTAGGTTTTAGTTTTCCTAAAAAATATTTTCCTAGATGCAGTCTTCATATTCGCTTGATGTAATACTTTCTTGTAACTTGCTTCGGTGTTAGGTAATACAGTTCTAAAAGAAAATTCGCTTCTAAGACTTAGCCCCTTTGTTGCTAAAGTGATTATCTGGCATCGATAACTTCCGCCGTCTCAACCGTCGTTCTCAACTGGAACTTAAGTCAACTCTCAAAGGATTACGGTGTATCGTTTTAGCAAGTAAATATTTAGTTTAAAAAATAAACCGCCTCGTTGGTCTAGTGGTCCCAAGCGCGACTGCTACGTAGCTAGGTCCTGGGCTCCATTCCAGGGTCCAGCAAAGTGTTGTTGAAATTTTCAGTAGCAACTCGAATCTGGATTTGTGTCCGGTTGATGGCAATAGGCTCCCTTTTATATGAGACCTAAACGTACTGGCAAATTGGGTTAGCCAGCGGTGTACTAACCCTTCAGGGAACATAACAATACAAGGAATATAACATAAATATGGGATCTTAATTTACATAATTTAGAACAAATATTTTAAATTAACCTAAATTACCTACCTACCTAATTCATCATCTTCCTACCGTGGTCCCAACTAATTTGGGATGTCATTTATTTCATGTATCTCTGCTAGCCGTCTTCTCATTTTCTTTCTTCACACAAGGTTTTAACACGTATACACTTATGCGTCGGTTAGAAGAAAATGGTTAAATTCTGCTATAGGTACCTGAAATATTGTTAATTGGATTAAATGAATTTATAAAATTTAAATTAAACATTTGCCAATCAAATTCAAGTCTGCAAAAGCCAAACACAATTCTCACACAACACTTCTTTCATCAAATTCTAACAGAATATTCTAGATATTTACGTACCTAAGTCACTAGTTCGCAATGAACAAGTACTTAATAATGTTGAAACAGAAGTGAAGTGAACTCTCGTGATGGTAATACTAAACGAAGCACTAGAAAAGATAAGTTATAGTAATAACGTGATGTTGTAATAAACTTGAAAGGATAACTCGAAATGTAGCTACTTATGAAAAGGATTTAGTTGACATGGCTTATAGCGTTTCTCAATGTTTCCCAACAGACTCTATCGTGCGTTTATCGACATAAATATCATATATCGGTGTATATCGACATATATCGGTGGTATGCCACTCGACAAAGGTCATCAAAAGCCCATACAACTCGGGCCAAATTTGTACCGGAGGTACATGACAGCTGTCAAGTTGATAGTTGTTACCATAAAATCAATAAGAAACTGATAATATTCTGCCGTAATGGCGTGCGTTTGACATTCCCAAACTGACACTGACAGTTTTTACTATGAAATCATTACGAAACGGATAATAGTGTGCCAAAATCCTCAATTTTTTTTCTTATGCCCCAGTCAACATTAAAAAAGTACGACTAGAGTTTTAACCAGCGTAACACAGAGTATTTTCTCCAATAAGTGTACCTTCGGTATCTCATTTGGGCCGATTTCGATGACCTCCTTTGTTTGTCCAATCCCATGATCAAAGAGATGGGATGACATTTTATGACTGCAACACTACACTCTATCGACTAAGATATTGGAAGAAAACAATTGAAAAGTGGCATATAAGCTTCATTGGGTGCTTACTCAGCGAATGAATTTATGGGACTACTTTTTTATCACAGAAGATATTTGAAAATCGATCACTCGCAAGAGTCTTCGCACATCTTTTATGTATTTTGTATTTCTGCCATTTTGCTATGCTTCTTACTCCTTTCAATTTCCTAACTAACTAACTGCATCAGAACTAACAGTGCGGTGAGTTCGCCTACATTTTCCAGATGTTTTAAAACACGACAAACACGTTCTTACACAATAAATATAAATGAGCTAAATTTGTCGAGCCGGCCTCAAGCGATGATACGGATGTGGCAGTTAATTTTTATTTATAAAGATAACTTTGTGAAGGTATTGAGGGCAAAATCATAATGTATAATTAAATTAAGATAATTCTACTGCTAAGCGATGCAAACAAAAAAGATATGACTAAATGAAAACGTATTTGTTTTCGTAGCTTATAATAAATTATCAACGGCACTCGTAGACGACGTAATGAGTTCTTACTTCAACAAGAGTAAATAACATTACCGGTAGAATAGTTATACAAACACCATCTCTATTTACCTCTCCGGGAAATAGTCTTGCACTGGAACATAAGACAGATTTATTTACTTAAAGAAACAACACATTAAACACATAAACGTGTCACAATAATCTTTGCCAAGAATGCAGTTATGATCACTGAGATATTTAGAGATCCGTGCCAAACGCAGAGGGCATATCAGTTTTACCTAGTTCAATTCTGAGGCCAAAGTCCCACCCGTCATAGTTGTGGTGACTATAGGGAAAAGCGAGCTAATGTACGGTTTTTAGCCACGAGTCTGACATACCCTGCCTCTCCCCAGGTGGCAGACTTTCTATGACATATTTTCCCCACCCCAAAAGAATAAAGTCACCTAACTTATCCTAATGGTCAAAAGGAAAATATGTTTGGCTAATGGCCTTATATGGTGTTTATTTAATTAAGATAATTTCCTCACCTCACTTCAGCCATTTAAAATAAAAACCGTCGTTTCTTTCAAATTATTTTTGATTTATTTTCTTGTGTTAGTCTAACGAGTACGTCTCAACTTGGCCATTTTTTAAAATTAAAAGTTATTGATACAATGAATAGCATTATGGGTATAAAATAGCGAACAGTTTTTAAATCTTCTTAGTACCGTTTTATTTCTGGCGTTCTCCCTATAAAATGAAGTTTTATATCAGTGTTCTATTTTACATAATGCTTAGTATTTGTTTAGTTTTAGGAAGTGGTATGGATGTGCCTCAATACGGTATTGTAGGTACTTAGTCAATTATTTATCGAAAACGAGTGCATATTTTTTATGCTTAAATTACGCTACATACCTATAGCGTTACATGGCAGAATAACAATTGTAATCTGTTTCAAAACATGCATCGTTTCCCACTAGTAGTTAAGTCATATTTAATTTTTGTGCGTTATCTTTGGAGCCAATAAATTCATAATATCTCTCAATTATGTTTGCAGTCTAGATTCTTCGCATTTACGTCCAAGCTACTTCATTATTCCCAAATGGCTAAATTAAAATGATTGGCTTAATTCAATAGTGTCACAAGTCAAAATATTTTAACCCAGCAAATTGGTTCTTCAATGCACAAAATTAAGTACCCACGTAATTAAGAACGAGAATATCAAAATTTTTACTTGTGTTTGCGAATTCGGTTTCACGACCTGTGAAAAGTATTTTTACATTTAATTAAAAACTTTTTAATTTAGTATGTTGCATTTCTTTTAATTCTAGCACCTTTATTGCTTACTAACCTGTCAGTCTATTATTGTTTAGTACTAAACCGTTTAACACAATCGTAATATTCTCTTTACTAATCTCATTTGTTACATGACTGTATGCGTTTGATAACTCTGACCCCTGTTATCAAAATTCTTCCTCTGTAATATTTACTTATATCTGTTTGTATTACTAAAGGAAAGTGTAACGATAATTGGTCAGTTCTCAATTAATGCTCATTTGGTCAATACGTCTGCACAATGGCTGTGTTTAGGAGCTTCTTGTTACTTGCATTTACCTGTTCTGTACTTTCGGAAGGAGGTTAGTTCATTTCTTATACTTCCTACGTGATCGTTACTATTATTATTGTCTACAATATTGTTGCGTACCGTATCGTCCCTTATATTTACTTTTTTGTGCAATATAAAATTTGGTTAACGATCGAATACCACGCAATCAGTGGTACTTAAAATATTAAGAGTAATATATAATGTTTCTACACATAGTGACACCAAATATTTTACATTAACAGGTCCACTTTTCGATCCATGTAGCAAAAGTGACATTAAATGCTTGAGCACAGCGACACAAACCTTCTTGGAGAAAACTTACAAAGGCATGCCACAACACGATATTGAAGCATTGGACCCGTTGATCATACCAGAGTTGGAAGTTGTTGTCGATGAAAGTTTGGGACTGGTCTTCAAGTTCAAAAACTTGAATGTAACTGGATTGAAAAATCAACAGATTTCAGATTTCCAGTGAGTATTAGTAGTAGTAAAATTCAATATTGAATAAGATTGACTCAAGTAAGAAGACGAAAGATAGTAAAATAAGCGGTAGCTAGACCTATCACAAAGAAATATGAAAGAAGCTAAAAGATAAGCACTTTCATAGCTTTTTTGTACGTGAACGCCAAACTTACATGTTTTAATATAACTTTATTACAGAAAACACTTAAATAAAAAACTAGTACTCTAATTTGAATGTATTAACTGGTGACAATAAAGAATTATGTATTTGTAAAAACACTAGCATCGCATAATAAAACTATAACTAAAACTCACATAACTACAAGTAATTTAGTTATCAATGAGCCACATTATAACAAAGATGCAATACCCGCAGTAATACTTTATCAATAACATTAATTTACTGTTTCTACCTTGTTATCGAACCGATAACCTTATTACATGATTTATTCGCAGAATGGACACAGACAAGAGGTCAGTGATATTAAAAACGAAAGCTGATATCAATATAGTTGGTGATCTAACAATCGGATTCACCAAAAAAGTAAAAGGTTTTAATGGTGTTTACACTGCTACAACAAGTAAGTGTGTCTTGATTTTAAGTATTATAATTATTTTTATCCAGTGTTATGTTTTAAGATCTGATGAAAAGAACTTTATATTATTAGTACCTATATTAATGATAAACATTATTTATATACTACTAGCGGCCCGTCCCGGCTTCACACGGGTAGACATTACCGGAACTAGCATACAACGCCAAGTATGTTTTATACAACCCTAGTATACCGAAGTCTCTCAGAACGTCAACGTCATACACAGCGCCCCCGTGACGAAAACCAGTGTCTACTATCTTCGTACAGCTTATGCTACCCTAGTACTTTCCATTAAATTACTGAAGTTTGTCATCATTTGCCCCCGATGTCAAAAATATGTCACGTCCCACGGGAACGGGATAAAAAGTATCCTATGTCCGTCTCCTGGTTCTAAGCTACCTCTCCACCAATTTCTAGCGAAATCGGTTAAGCCGTTCTTGAGTTATAAATAGTGTAACTAACACGACTTTCTTTTATATATAGATTATTATTATTATTTTAGTTTTATTTATTTACCATAATACTTCTTTTTTTCAACAGCTGCTTTGGGAACCTCACAGTACGGATACAGTTTTGTGAAAAAAGGAGACCAAGATTATTTCGAAGTAGGTCCTGAAATAAACACTTGCGAGATTATTGGAGAACCAAATGTATCTATTGATTCGGATCTACTCAACACATTGAATACTGGTATGTAGACCGAAACCCTAAATATAAAAAGGGATTATTCATATTTTTGTTCAACCAAATACACTCATATACTTAGAAATTTCAAAGCTATTGTGGGTGTAGGGAAGCATAAATCTACGCAATGAGGAAAATAAAGTCCGAAATTTCCCGACTTCTTGACTTTCGACCTCTTGACCCTCTTGTGTCAATCGGATTCGGATCATAACAGCTACTTCTTACATATATTATCGACCCAGCTGTTGACATTTCTATATTTGGATTTGCCTCCTTATGCAAAATCTGTGACTATGTTTACTTGTTTAAAGATTGTTATGGGACTATTGTAGTGTTTATTTGCGTATTAATGTTTAATATCCCGTGTGGCGTCAGGTTAGAATACAATTCCTTACTGTCATTCAGATCGGCATCTATAAGAAAAGATAAGACTTGCTCAGTCACTCAGTGGTAAGATCTCTTGGGGTCTGACTGGCTGGTGACCATTATGTCAGAGTCTGTGGAGAAGCACCTGTGTGTTCTGCCTTTGTTCGTGAGAGCCAACGCCACCACTTGGTTGCTATGCGGTCGCTAGGGGCTTTTAAGGGACGGTAATGCATCAGCAAAGCTCTGATGCTGTAGGTGTCAATGAACGGCGATAACTAGTAACCATCAAATCGCTCGTCTGGTCGTTAGGAATTCTCAGTTTTTTCAGAATTTTGTTCGTTTTTGAGATGCGGGAAGTTCTCAAGGGGCCCCCCCTTGAGAACTTCCCGCATCTCAAAATGGGCATGAAACTTTTACCACAATAATATATATTTTTTTGTTGTGGCCTAGTCTGATAATGATTAAGATACGTTACAAAAGCTTAAAAAAAATAGTAAAATACACTAGTCTGCCGTCCTCAAGCTAAAATCGGCATTTTAGCTTGAGGACGGCAGACTAGTGTCTGACATCTGGCCGATTTTGAATTTTTAATGCCAACACAATCAGAAGTCGTGAGATCTCCTCGTGACATCTGTTAGTCAGTCACTTCTAAGTCTCTAGCGTATATGTTAAAAACTGCCCTCTTTTTTGTGCATAACTCAAAAATTAGTTTTTGTACATAACGGCATTTAAGCTTGAGGACGGCAGTAGTAGTCTAAAACTGTAATGCTATTTTTTTACAATTTGATTTGTGTAGTACCTAATTTATAAAAACTGTATGTCTCTATCTACAGATCCAGACGCAAAAGACATGAAGCCAACATATGAAAATAATAAAGTGTCACTAAGAAAAAAGACACTGTGCAAGATTGTGGAAACCGCCTACATTACCGTTATACATAACATCAGGGCTGTGGCAAAGATATTCCCAAAATCTGCCTTCTTCACTGATATATAATAAACTAATGCAAATTATGTACGACACCGCTATTGGATTTCATTATTTCAAGTCTCTGCTTTTATTCACACAGACTAAGGCACAGGTTCCTAAAAAAATCTAATCTATGCTTCCATTTTTCTGTATTGAAATTGGATATTGGAAGTGTAAGCATATGCTTAGTTTTGACTGAATATGGGTCGGATTATGTTGGGGGCAATACAAATATAATCCAATTTAGAATAGACGTTATTCAGCATTTTTATGAGGAAAATAACTCTTACGAATATTTTAATTACAGTGCGCTCAATTTAAAGTTCAAATAAAATTCGTATTGAAATTTCAACAAAAGCAGAATGCAATAAAGCTTTTGTTAGTTAGAACATAAAATTCTCATAAGTCCAAACATATAAAACGATGGTTATAATAGAAAAATGTTTATTGCAAAGCTTCAAGAAAATGCAAGCATTTTTAATAAGTATCCTACCTATTTTAAATGGTTTTTAGATCATGACTCGCAGAATGCCACGAAACTACTCTTAAATTCCTCTAGTCTTTTTTCTATTTAAGATTCTTTACCGTATAAGATAGGGAAAATTTTGTTCTTCTTCTTTTATTCAATAAATTAATATTTTATAATAAATACCGACACATTACATCAGAAGCACAGAATAGGTACCAAAGGTATTCCATTAATGTAATGTCTTTGCCTCAGCAAAGGGCATCGGGTAGGTTGTGATACCTGAAAGGAAAAAGGTCAGGATACTTTGAAGTGAACCCATATTTATTCCACATACATATTAAAAATTACTTGCCGACAGCTGACGCTAGAAGCCAACCGCCGATCTAATAGAAAAATGGGAACAGAATCAATATAGAGTAAGTAGAGTAAGCAGGAATAGATTAGAATAGATTTTTAAACAGTGACGATGCAAGCAATTTCATAATAGTATCTACTCTTCATTTCTGAAGAGAACGGAACATGAAGAACTCTTAAATTTTCTTGCTCGGCTTGCATACTAACCACATGCAGCTGAATACGAAGCAGCTCTAAGACCTCTGCAACCCAGTTTCCGAGCAATCCTTTACGAATTTTTTACCTTCATTGACCATTGTCATGACAGCCTGAGTGTTCCGAGGAGTCTCGATGACATAGACAGACTCAGATCGTTTATCAGTGATGATATTAGGATTTATGATTATATACTTAGGCCCTGGTGGTAAAGGTATTTATATCTATGAGATGTGTGCGCCACCTTACGCGTGAAATGCATTCAACAGCATCGTGAAGTCATAAGGTTGTGTTTACCCAATATAAATCACGTTAGGAGGTCAAATTCGTGACGTGTTTACTTACTATTAGTTAAGTGTAGTGTAGAATTCTATTTAGTTACTCTGTTTTAACTGTTTTATGTATCGCAATTATGATAAAAATATGTTTAGTTTGAAGAAGATCAAATTCTAGAATGTATGAGCAATATTTTGAGTAAACCACGTGTAGGTATGTTATAGGGCACGTGTAGGGTAATTATTTTGTACAAACACGATGATGAGAATTCGAGATGATGTTCAATTGAACTGACTTTGACAACATTGAACACATTTTTTTTCCTATTAGTAATAGGCAAAATGATCACATAATGTGCTATATAAATACCAATTAGAAATGTGTAAACACTAACATATTACTGATTGTAAGTAAACGAAAATATTTGTTGTTTTATGTAAACAATAACATAATTTATTGTTTACATTATTATGCTCGTGTTTCGTGGTTATTTTGGATAAGACTCAAATACGGGCCATGTATGTACTCCCGGCAAAACAACACGTGTATCTATTATGAAATGCCTCCAAGGTATAAGCCACCGTAAACAAACGATATTCTGTTGCCATGAATAAGTCACAATAAGATGAAAATATATATTATGGGATCACTCTCACTCACTTCAAGTTCATTAATGCCCGGTTTCTGAGGTACTTTTAACGGCGGTTTATCTATTCAATAGCGCTGTTGGTTCGATAACGCATGAAAATGCGTTACAATAAAGTTAGGGAATTGGTTATCGGTTTCATAGTTATTGAATGGGTCCTTGAGTGTTCAAAAACACAGTGACACCTAACCGACGTTTATCTTGTACATAACTTTATTGAACCAATAGCTAATGAGAGGTTAACTAACAACTGCAGAAGCCGAATAGGTGCGATTTTCCAATACACTCTTTCAATAAAAGTGAAATTGAATACGGCGAACATCCAGATTTCTCGGATTGCAATGGACCACAGTATTCTAGGAGTTAAACTAACAGATAGGCTAAGAAACTCGATACTTTTCTAAAACCCAATTTGAAACTCCATTCAAATAAAATTTTCATTTTTATTTTTTTATTTTTTTTACTTTATATTGATACGGAGAAAGGTCATACATTTTTGAGATAAGATATACCTTTCGCATTTGGAGACTAGGCAAATATATTTTGGAGTTTACTGCCTTCAATTTAGAGTCGCATGATAAAATCTCATGCTGTCAAAGGGTTTCCAATAAATATAGTGCAAGATATGGGAAGCCGTGGAAATTGCGTATATCTATTGTATAGTTTTTTACTGTTTGGAGGGGACTGTTTGTGAGAAAAAAATAACTATATCTTGCTATGGTTGTATGAAGAGTCATACTGAAACTTATATTGTGTCATGTAATTGGTACCTTGATTGATTAAGGTGAAATCACCTCATATTAGGTGTCATTAAAATGAAAAAATTAGATAAGTGCGAGTCTCAGTCGTGCACCGTCGCTTCTGTACAAAATTGTAATGTACACACATATATATCATATATGTACATGTATATCGTTCGTCCATCCAGCGCGATGAAGCTTAAAATGATATCCCAATTGACTTACAACAGTGTAAATTTTCCAGCTACCAATGTAAGTTATAGTAACCGAATTTATTTTTATACCTATTGAATTTTGTATTTTTTCATTGCGTTGATTTAAATGCTTAATTTTTTACAGCTTCAGGGGTAGACTTACGTCATAATCGTCGACCCATTAACTCTACCACTGTTGGGCACGAATCTTCTCTCAGAATGAGAATCCGCACTACGCCAACGTACCACCAACACGCTAGTGCGGGTTGGCAGAATTTACATAGAATTTTGGTAATACTTTCTGTAATTACAATTACAAAAAGTGAGAGGTGTGAGCCTTTAGTTTCGAGCTCTAGACCTACGACTTGACAGTCCAGTGGTAATAACCCTGGGTTATCCGCGCGTTTTAGAAAAAAGTGGTGAGGGCAGAACCTAGTGGTTTTTTTCTTTTGGAGTACTGAACCCTAAAAAGGGTTTGAAAGAACCGCCACAAGTGAAGACGTACAAATGAATATTCCGGCGTAAATTATTCTTTTTATTATACACAATAGCATAAGAAGACTAAAAAATACATTAAACCGACCCTTATTATTCAACTTTTATTTCTCCAACGTTCGCCTAAGCTTGTTACATAACTGCCACCCGCTCTCAGTCCCAGGTACTGTACCGATAAACAAAGGAATCTTTTACTTTGATTAATGTTCAGTAAATATTAGAAAACACCATTTATCGGATAAGATCCTCAGTCAGCAAAATGTCAGGTGAAATTGCTCTTGGCTCCAATGAAATAAGGAAAACAAGTTATGGGAGTAAGGTTGCTGTCACCGTATTACTACCCCTCTTTACTCGTAGTTATAATTAAGAGCACACATAGTTAATTAGCAACATATTATTTTATATGCAGATAATATTATGTTGGTGTTGTACCTAAGTACATATAAAGTTGTCATTCTTATGTTGTTATTCCTTACGAAAGGTGGTATAGACTTGAAAAATATGTATATTGTTTTATTTTTTACGAGGCGTTTGAAACAGCTACTAGGGCTGAGTAGGTGTTTAATTTTTCTCTTTTAAACTGTCAAACAAATTGAAAACCTCACTGTTTCCGAAGAGTAGTAAAAATAAAATTCTCTATGTAAAAATCAAATTGGAAACCATTTTTTTATACCTATCGTTGGGGGATGACGGTAAAATTGCAGCACACTTAGTTGTAGAAACTAAGTAGTGTCCCAAGAATTTTACCAGTCTGGAATATTAGGCATTGTTGGGGTTGATGCGGGAGGTAAAATGATCTTCAAATATCCAGGAAATAATCTGTATTCGTCTAACAGTGGTACAATAATAATTGTAATGAACCGTAATATATTGTCTTCTTCGAATTTGGCGATTTCTTTGGTCGCGCGTCGCGACACCGTCAGACCGACTCGTTTTAAAAAAAACGATCGTCTTCTTCTCTTCCCCGCTGCCCCGCGCCCCGCGTCTTCTTCACTCGGTCGCGTTCGGCGGCACTCGGAGGCGGCGCTCGGCTCGCGAGTCGTGAGCCGATAACGCGAAGGCTTTTGGCCATAGATGGCTTTAACAGGCATCAAATGTAAGACTGCCACGAAACTCAGTGGGCGACAGAGCCCAAAAGTATATTTTTGAATTTCCTACCTGCCTACTGTATCTTAGACTGTTTGTGCTTTCCATCAGACTGAGCCAGGGTCAATCACATTCAAGTCCACAGTAACTATTATGGACCACGTCTTCTATACTCTTCTATACGTCTATCTATACTAATATTATAAAGAGGAAAGATTTGATTGTATGTTTGTTTGTTTGTATTGAATAGGCTCCGAAACTACTGGCCGGTTTGAAAAATTCTTTCAGTGTTAGATAGCCCATATATAGGGGAAGGCTATATGCTATAGTATACTACCACGCTCGCTACGACTAATAGGAGCGGAGTAGCAATGAAAGACGGGGAAAAAAGTTATCAAGAAGGACGAAGCCACTGGCGGGAAGCTAGTCATTAAATGTATTTAAAACAAATTCTGCACTCGAGAATGAATGAAATTGGAAGTAACTGCAGTTCATAATAGTGGCGAATCTATCTATCAATAACTGTCATTTATACTGTCAAAACGCGTTCCTACATTCACAACGGTGCCTGGCTGACACTTCACTAGTGCAATCTGCAAAACCATACATCATGTGAAATCATACGAGAGCATCTCGAAATTGAAATATTCTCTGTACGTGGTTATGCGGTATCACTCTGTGCGCTGATAAATTAATACTGAAATGACGAAGCGATAAAATATCAAAGAGAACTATTTCTATTTCAATTGCAAACATTTGCTATCATTGTGACTGAAGTCAGCTTGGTTTGTTCTGGATTTATTAAACTTTTAAAGGTCGCAACAAATATAGAAACTATTGTCATGAAAGATGAAGGCTTATGTATGACACAGAGATCTATTATATTATCCTCGTATTGATGTATTGCCTACACGAGTGAGCACATTACCTTTAGTCCAAAAATAATAAGTCGCTACTACCCACGGTTTTTGAAATCACGCCCAACCGAACGACTTACATAGTCGAATAAATACTACTACCGAATCAGTAAAGTTACATAACTCTTTAGAAACTGAATAAAGCCACTGACTGAAAACCACTCGAGCATGTGTAAGCTCGGTTGGTTTTACCGATATATTTACGAATATGTGACAAAATCTGAACACAATGTTCTAAGTATTAATTTGTTAAAGCCTTTAGTGTCTCTCAAGATACTATCCGAGAATGCTGCCCCTAGCATGATTAAGTTTGCTATTATTCTTCAAATAAATTATATTTTCTGCCACGTGAGCCTAGTAGTTATAAGCGCGACTGCTACGGTCCTGGGTTCGATTCCTAGGTCAGGCAAAGTGTTATTTTATTTTTTTAGGAAAATCTCAGTAGGAACTCGGAATTGTAATATATCTCGGAATTGTGATATAATAGGCACGCCCCCTATAACATGATACACTTAACAAACCGGCTAACAGTGTGTGTACATTAGTATGTACACTACGGTGAATACATGCGGGATGGTATGGTATGTTTGTGATTAAGAAACCAATACATTAGATTTCGCAATTTTGCGCATCTTCCAATAATTAGAGCTTTAATACGACATCAGACAACATAAATTATCACTAACGCAATACCGGTGGGTAGCTAAGTTCTTTTATAGCCACAACTTCATTAATCATCTTCAAACTTTTGTAGAAATTATTCTACAAAGCCCTATTTTAGTAATACAGAAGACGAAGACACTTAAAGAAAAATTGGAGGCATTTTTTATAACTTGCTAAGTCGGAAATTGGAATTATAATTTAATCAAACTCGAAGAAAATTCGCGCCAGGTATAGCCCTGTTATAAAAACAAACTCTGATGTTCTTATTTAGGAGAATAAAAGAGGGCAAAATAAGCGGAAACCCCTTTTAGTAAAAGCTTTTAAAGGTAATGTAAGTTGTGTGCCTAAACAAAGAATGTCTGTGTACACTGTAGTATAAAATAATCACAGAAATTTGAGAACTCAAAACCGATATATTTCACCGACTGTTTAATTTTTGCGAAGGTGAAGGGATTTTAAATACAGACTACGAATATTAAGTTGATAATATAATAATATACACCAACAACACTTTGGTCATCAGTCGCACTTTAGTCGTAGTAAGTTCCTGTTAAATTAATTGTCAGATAATTTCATACAAATCTTGTTCCATTTTCAAAATTATGCTGTGATTAGGCTATCCAGAGGTGGTGAAACAGGCCCTTGGAATTATAAGACCGCTGATTGTAAGTAGGTACTAATAATAGGGTCGTATGCATAATATATTTTGCTGATATCTTCGCTCTCGATTTTCTTTATTTATCAGGGTTTGCTTTGCTTCATCGGGGGAAATAATAGTCAGCTCATTAGCAACCGACGGTGAAGTATGCAAGTATTATTCCGCTAAATAACAAGGCTTTAATTTTTTGTGCTTATTAAGGAGTCCATTTTGACTAATAGAAAAGTCTTCTTTTGTAGGCTAAAATGAGCAATGATAGCCAAGTGATATGATCATTGGACTACCATCTCAAAGGTCTCGAGTTAGGATAGGATCCACACACCTCTGACTTTTCGAAACCATGTACGTAATTATCGAAGGAAAATATCGTGAGGAAACCTTCATGTCTGAGAGATTTCCTCGACTTTTCTCATCCAGTCACTATCAGCTAGCCCCCAAGTCATCACTCCTCCTGGCTGGCGGCGGTATTATGAAATGACAAAGAGAAACTAAACCCTTTTAGGCGAAAAATTTATAAGTATTTAGGTATATTGACTGCAATATCACCATCTTCCCTGCCCTGGTCCCAATTTATTTGAGTCGGGGTGTACCATATCTATTTCTTGCATTTAACCCTGTTAGCTGACACCTCCTCATTCACTCTCTTTTCTATCATATCGACCTCAACACAATCCATCCATAATTTCTTTGGCCTTTCTCCACCCCTCCATTCTTTCACATTAATATTCATCCCTCTTTTATCAAAGTATAAGACGGTATTTGTTGATGCAAGTAATAAAGTTAAATATAAAAGCCATTTGCGTTCCTAAGACAACAAAGGCATGCAATAATTCTTGCGTATGTGATAAGCCTTTTTGCGTGGAGTCACCGAACTTTGTTTATACAGTAAGCCGATTACACAACTGGCAACCGCCTAGATTGTATAATAATTTTGCGATCGTCGCTATCAGAAAACAGGTCTGTGGTTTTGGGCATTAGAATTTTGTAATAAATTGTGATTTTGGCAATAGGTACCGGTTAAAGATAAAAACCTCATTATATTTATTATTATTTATACATTAAATGTAAGCTTATTAGAATTACTGAAGCTGTTTGAATTACTTCTTATTATGTTAACAATTAAACAAATACTTGTGGAATTAGTCCTTCAGTTAACAAACGAGGGAATTTGTAAGGCCATACTAAGAATAAAACTTCTACTGCAAAAGAAAAACCCCAGTAGTAATTGCTATCGGCATAAATATTGTTCAAGTTGACAACCGGTCGCTCGTTTTATGTGCGCCGTAAGTCTCCTTTAAGTTGAGTAATGTATAGATATGAGTAAGTAATAAATCACTAACAATGTCAGATTGCATCTTGTTTATTATCAGGGGTGTTAATATGCATCCTGTGATATAATTAGTCGCATTATCTCGAATCTAGTTTATTCTGTGGCGCGCATGTCAGCCTAAAAACCTGTCCGATCCGTGAAGATATTATTAGGTATCGATATTAGATTATATTTATGTAATCCTTTTCAGTTAACACGTATAGAAATACTCCGAATAAAAGTAAATATTTTTTTATAAAATAAGGAAACATAGGTAGGTAGGTACCTTCATAGCTACAGGGGTAATCGTCACAGGTGCCAAATATACCGGGGCAGTCGATAATGTTGTCACATTTAAAATATTTCATTATGATCACCTCCCGAACATCTTCATTCTATATTCCTCTTCCCTTGCAGAGACAAACATAATGAACGCGGCCATAAAACATCTTTCAAAACCGGTTCAAAGAAAACATTAATTTTTAATCTTTATGGAGCATAAATATTGTTTTATTTGCCTTAATTATATCAGCCTCTGACATTATAAAGAATGCAACAAAATTACAAGTTGTCTGGAGGAAGTAAAATTAACAAAAAGTACGTACAAGAATTAAGCCTACCTATAATTATGTAGATATAGGTATGAGTCAAGGTTATAAACTAGGTGAATGAAGCTAAGGATATTTCGGAAAAAATGTTAAAGCTTTTATGATAACATCTTCCTTCTAGTTTTCTAAACGCAAAGATTTAAGGTAGATTAGTGAGTGGTACAATTACCAATTGTACGAGTCATGAGTATAAAGCGCCAGTAATCGCCCGTGCACCTCAACGTCGGCAACAGACCTTTGACATGCGCACAAACGTCACATGCGCAAAACTGTGCATGTGACGTTTGTGCGCACGTAACGTTTGTTTGAGCTCATAACTAAGGTTATCGTGCGCTAATGCGAGTGCGACTAGCAATCCCAGCACGCACAGGCAGCGGCATCATCGCGGACAAGTTCAACATAACCTGCAGTTCAGACAATACACAAACGCGACAGTCACGCTTTATAAATAAAAAAAGTCAAGTAAGTATTAGGTTACTGATCTCCGAGGTCCGTCAGTATATAGCAATAAATAAAAAAATGCAATGTTGACAGAACTGGAATATTGCGACGCGAAGCTCAACGAGTTTTAAAAAAAGAAATAGAAAACAAAAGGTAACTAACTTCCATTATTGTTTACATTCCGAGAATTTTTACATTCAAAGCTACACACTATTAAACCCACTCTAAACGAGAAAATTTTGTCTCCGCGCGATTGGGGCGCTTGCCTTATTATTATGCAAAGATGTCAACCCCGATGTTTGACTTCATCGATATCACGTTATATTATATTGTACCACAATTAAAGATGGCGTGAGCAGCTGTTGTAGGCAATGAGTCATGTTAAATATAAAACTATAATTAATGACACTGACGTGCGAAAGGACTGACTGGCTTACTACCGATGGAAGGGTTTGTGACCGTAAGGTCATAGACCTTGTACTACCTCCCTTTTCTACCACGCCAAGGCCGAAAGAGCTCTTAATACTAGTAAGTTATAAACTTTTTTAACGGTTTTCATAATCAGTCTCATCACGCTTAAATACAAAATAATTTAATAACCAGATATCATGACTATTTTCTTTTAAAAACAAAAGTAAAAGTGTTTTTCTTTGAAAGGTTACAATCATAATATTCATAATATCAAGTAGGTAAGCCGTAAAACCCATATTACGAAAGAGGAATAACTTCAAAAACTACAAGATATACAATATGTTTACTTTGATGTTCCTTTTTACCACATAGTCAGTATAAGCTCTCTAACATATCGTCTTACAGCAAATAAGATTACCGTATCTTTATTTACTTACCTTATAAAATACCCACAAATGTTTTACGGAAGATTCACTGAACAAAGAAACTCCTTGTTCATCGCTTAGAATTTTTCATAAAGACAGATCATTAAATTTGCTCAGATCATTTATCAAACATCAGCCTCGAACCTAATTAAGGGTAAGGGAAATAGTGAAATTCGCCTTTATTTGCAGCGTAGGTATCCCTTCGTGAACGAACAAAGACTATGGTTCAACGGTTTTATTGACTTTCGATAGGAATAAAACTGCCATTCTATCCGTAGACAAATTAGAAGCATCATCATAAAACTTTAACTATTTTTTGTCTTTTCGAAGATTGTGTATTCCCTCTCTTTCTAAATCTATTAATAAATATTCTCTAAGTCAGTGATAGACAACGTCAATAACACTTAAAATGGTGAGATAGAAGCATGAAAGAGTTCCTTACATAACTTAGGTTAGTGCTAAGATGGGATCTTGGGCAGAATAGGGAAAAATTACATCAGGACTTCCCAATGAGTGGGGCGTGCCTCCCTAGGGCATAAAGTATCTAATGCTTTTAGGATAGTAATTAAATTTAGGTTTGTATAAATTGTCATGAAACAAATTAAGGGTGTCATGAAAATATAATTTATAATCCGGTACTGCACTAGATTATTACAAGTATTCATTATATAAAAATGTTAGTTCTATCGATAATTTACTTTCTACACAGCAATTGAAAATATACTCTTGTGGACGCTTGTAGGTACTGGTAGTAGGTATGAGTATCACACTCTATTATCTGAGTATCATACTCTCACCTACCTTCACTTGCCGCAGACCACAGTTTTTCTTCTCACATCTGTCGAATTACCTGTAAAAAATAAATAATTTAATTTACTCTATCGTCCTTTAAATATAAACAAAGAAGGAATACTTTTTAATCTTGGACTCACACAGATATAATAAAAAAAAAACAAAGTACCTAAGATAAACGTTTCAGCATCACTTTCGGAATTAACTATCTAAAATAAATCTATTTTTAACAAAAATAGGTGCACACATAGCACAGGGGTGTCACTCGTAAAAAACAGTTTAAAAACCTACTATGATCATGAATACAAAGAGTAAGGAGCAGCAACTTTGAATTAGCTAGATTAAATGAACAACCAATACTAAACTCATATAAATACTGGTTAATTTAAAAAAATACAATTTCATTCTCTCGTTCTACTGCCGGTAGTAGGTACAGTGCAAGTCGTTAAAACACTTTATTTATTCCGTGTGGGAACTTTTAAGTACTCGAACTAAAAACCGCGCGCTTAAAGTTGTTCTACAGTTGTAAGTACTATTGCAAAACAACATTGTAAGGTAATTTTGGTAGGATATTTTTCCGAAATGTTTATGTAGCAGCTCGAAGTTTGGATTTACGCCCGGTTAATGGCAAAACGTTCGCCCCCTATTACATGGGAACTAACCATAGTGGCGAACTGTGAGCTCTGGTTGTACATAAGAACACCTCTGTCTTACCCTTTGGGGAATACAGCCGTGATTTAAGATGTTCAACCTGTACGAAAAAGCTACCGTTGAATACCGTGCAAAGAATTTCATTTCAACAATGATTGCTACAGATATACCAATAGTACCGCTATTTGATCGGACATCAAAGAGACGGGTCGTAATACGGATGAAAACAAATACTGAGGACCTCGGGTATTAAAATTTTTGAGATAAATTATTTATTTGAAAAGTAAGTTTCAAAACCAACGGTTTTGAATTGATTCAGAGTGTTTCCTTCGTTGTTTATTTTATTTAGCTACATTGACCATAAAATACCGATTACAGTTAAACTAATAGATAATATTGCAAGGAGTCTATGGTGCCCTAATAGATCATTCACTAGATATCACATCATCGCCAAGTCATAGGTCTAGAATTCTAACTTGATGCAATCTGACTTTTCGCCATCAACCGGGCACAAATCCAGACTTCGAGCTGCTGCTGGGAATTTCAGCGAAAACTCAAAAACACTTTTCTCGACCCGGGAATCAAACTCAAGACCTTTAGCATAGCATCCTTAGGACGCGCTTAGGATCACTAGTATCTAGTGTTTGGTTTGGTCTAATGACTAGACCAACAAGACAGTGCACAGAATACATAATGAAATATTGTACGCTCTTGTGACGGTGACGTTTATCCTAGGTACCAAATTTTGAATGGGTTGTTCCATGGATAAAAAAGCAAAAGCTTACAAAAATACATCTTACAGGTACAGCTTCAACTAAGGGAATCCTCTGCGAGTTGTAAAGCAATGTAAACGCAACTTCAAATTCGCACCAGAGCGATCCAAATCCGGTTTTTTGTTTAAGTAAAAAATAAACTCCGTATATATAACGTTGGGTACAACAAGAGACTTTTCTTTGTAATAAGTAGTGCAAGCAAGATGTTGTTCGGTCGTGTGAAGTTTGCCTTTTGTGTTGTCATTGTGTTTCAAACTATATTGTATTGTGGTGGTCAGTTTCAGCCAAAGCACTATGAAGCGAGTGAGTATGTCTTGGTATTTTTCATGAAAAATATTGTTTACTAGCTGACCCGGCGAATTTTGTACCGCCAATAAAAGTTTTCTTACCGTTTAATCCTTCCCTGGACTTCCACGAATATTTTAAGACTAAAATTAGCCAAATCGGTTCAGCCGTTCTCGAGTTTTAGCGAGACTAACAGAATTGCAATTCATTTTTATTTATAAAGATGAAGGATCTTAGAGAAAAACATGTTACAAATGGCACTATTAGTATGTTGAATGTTTTGTAAATTGTGACCAAATTACTCCCTCAGTGGAGTTTTTATAAGGTTTTAGTAAACATACATAGGACCAACACGCCCGTAACTATTCACTGAAGGGTTTTAGCAGACTTGAAGGAAATACGCTAACAGTTTTAGATTCCATGTAAGTAGGTGGCAATGGCGAAGCGAAATAATTGGGCTGAAGGATAGTTATAATCAAGCTTTAAAGGGCTTTCAAAATTTCAGATTTCAAATAGTTTTAGGTACTACATCAAAGCATTGATTTCGGTATTAAATAAACAAATTTTATTAGAGTTCCCTAAATTATTTGAACTTCGTAAGCCCTCTTTTAGGTCATTTTACTGAGTACCCCAATACCTCTCGGAGGAAACCATTAAAACAAAATGAAAAGACAAGTCATCTATTACAAGCATCGCTAGAGTTTAATATTTCAAACAAGAAACGTTTTAATTTTGTTTAAACTGTTCAGGGGGTACACAAGACAAGGAATTAATTTGATTAAATTCGGTACAAGGTTCTTATCCTAAATACTGAATTGCTTGTCGCGGCTCCTCGTTCCATAAACAAGTGTCTAGTAATAAAGAATTTATGTAAATATTAGTCATGTTCCTAAAAATGAAACACATAAAAGGAAGGAATGTGTATTTTGGCCTGGTTTTACTACATTCTATGTAATTTATTAGATTTAAGCTAGAGGTCATTGGGACTTAGATAATGGTCAAATGAAATTATACCCACATTATACAACTCATATAGTAAATAAAAATACTAGGTACAGAAGTAAGTAGGTACCTAGTATATTTTATCTTCTTATAAGTTCTTCTTATTATAGATAAATAACATTCAAGTTAAGAGGATAATATTTGCCTCATTATCCCGCTAGCACGAGTGCTGATTCTGAAGTCCTCAATTCAATTCTCAAAGGTTTTTCCACGATATTTTCAGTTTAGATATGTAAGAGGCTTCTATTCCAGCGAATTAGATATATACTCTAGCTATCTTCCTAAACTAATAATTACGTTTTTAAAAAGTAGGTAAAGTGGCTATATTAAACATTTTGTACTCTAATAATGTTTGGCCTCGAATATGTCCGTCATAATATGTCTAAAAGGAGCACTTAGTGGAATATTATCTAGCGAGAGACTTTTCCGGAAAGCTCTTTGACTCACGTCACCTAGGGGCCAACTTTTGCTTCGAATTTAACCGTTTTTCTTTATTGCTTAATTTTGAAACAATGAACTACTTTGAGCTTGTATTGTATTATTCATAAAGTTTATGACTGCCATTAAATCCGGTGGAGGCTTATGACTTTTTGAAATGTACGAATCAGAAATTGTTTTATCGGTATTTAAAGAGTATACGTGAGTCTGCCGCGCCGTAATATTTTGCTAGAAATTTTAGACTGTGAAAGGGATGATGGTCTATTTATTTATTTTATTTATTCTTCTTGTATATGAATAACGTACAAAGGCTATAAAAAAGGCTATACTAAGTCTATCTTCCTTTCTAACAAACAAAAATTAGTACTACGGGATTAAAGCAGTAGGTATGTTTAATATCGCTCTGGGAAGAAACAGAATCACTGATTTTCAACTAAGTACCTAGTGTAATGTCATACATTACGTATGTGTAATTTTTTTTATTATTATTGGCCGTACACAGATAAAATAAATCCTTACAACATTAAGTGCATGTTTCATAACCTCTGGATAGCCGAATAAATTAAAAAATGGAACAAAATTTGTATGAAATTATGTGTTAGCTAATTTAACCAGAACTTATAAGTAAGCTGTGAAACAGTCCCTTTTATTGTAAGAAGGTAAATAATTAAGAGTTTCAACACTTTCATCGTTGAGCCTATTATCGTAAACCTTATATTATTATGGACATAAATATCATAATCTTATGATCTAATAAGTGACTGCTGCAATAAATAAGAAGCTTTAAGAGCTTGAACCGTAGAAGAAAATGAAAGTAACTAATTTAATGATATTTATCTTTTCTTTAGTACTGAGAGTGAGTACTGAGATAACCTATACCTATATTATATTTAATCGTAACGGTGTTGGTATCCCAATGACCTCGTTCAGTTGGTTAAGTTTTAGGAGTAACGAGCTCTGCAGCTGCAGATGACTTTTATTTTTCTTTTATTTATTCTCATCTTATATAGGCCAATTCTTTTCCTTTTGAAATGCTCAGAAAATATAATTTTAATGTAGCCTCAGTAGACCCAAAAAATAGTTAGTATTGGCTGCAGCATATCAAAAGATAATAGGGCAGGCTATCAGCACTATGGTAACATGGTTGGACGTATGTAGGACAATTTCCTAGATTTTTTAATAGCAAGGGTCTAGATTTTTTAATACATAATTATACACAACTACGCATACTGCAGGAAAGCTTAAAAAACTAATGTTACATCTTCAAAATACTCGTATTGAGCTTCCTTATTGTAAAAAATGTTGACAATGTTCAATAATTTCAAAACCAAGACCTTATTCTAAAAAAATGAATGCATTATTGTGCATTCATTTATTTTACCAGGAAATGATCACACAGAATAATCAAAGTATTTGTATTCTTTTTGATATTTTTAGCAAAATAAGCTTACGCTTACATATTCCAACCTTGATCTTTTAATAATAATGACCAGAAGGCCAATTCCAGTGATTCCAAAAGTTGATAATTCCAATGCAGTCAGTGTCATCAACGTCAAATTGTAGGTAAGACTAGTCACTAGTCCCCTAAGCGACCTAATCAATAGGCACTAGTCCCCTAAACTACTTAATCAACACCTTCAAGCTATTACTGTAGGTAGAAATGTTGATTGTTACGTTGTGACATTTATAACACATCTTCAGACAAAAACTAGAAATAAAGATATTATTTTTGTTTCTTTGGAAAAGTGTAGGTGCGACGCCGTATAATAATAATAAAATGCGTAGTAAAAAAGGAGAAAATAACAATTGAACCATTTTCTAACTACCCATAACCTTTGCCTGAAACAAAATCGAACTTCAATATCACGCCAGGTGTCGATAAAACCACAAAATTTTATGGATCACATTTACTTACTCGTATACCTTTATTTCTTTGGTCGTTTCTACAACCTTTTGTGAAGTTAGCTGAGAGTTGGGTAGGTACATAAAATGTAGGTAGAAGTGAAAATATCTAATACCCTCTGTCTCCTCTAAAAAAAGGGTCACACAAAATTCACATTGTTTAGGCAACAGAAAAAATGCAAAGAAGGGTTTTGGGAACATACCTGTATATTCAGGGGTGGATTTACATAAACAGGAACTTTGTACTTCCTATTATAAGGGTGTAACATAGGTAGGTGTCATTAACATAGTCACTAACTCGCTAGTCAAAATGTTGCTTAAAAAGCCAGACCGAATTTTCGAATCTGACTAGCTAAACGCCTACCATCTAAAAATAGAAAAGAATTACTAGGTATCAAACACAAGGGTAAGTACATTATTATGGGCCTGTTTCACAATTGGATAGCCGATATCTGCCGGATAAATTAAAAAATGGAAAATTTTATTTATGAAATTATCTGCCAAGTAAGTAATATCTAATCTGTCTAGACACCTAGGAAAAATCTTGTAAGTCGATTATATATTTGTGTTTACAGTTAGTTCTTATACCTACACAGAATTCCTCCAACCCAACGCAACCAGGTTTATTATTATTAGAGGCTCTACGATTTAGTTGACTGTAAACTTTCAAATTATATGTTATCTTATTCAAACTTTTTTTTTGAGATATTTGGTAATTTTTTTGATATTAGGTAAGAATCAGTGATAGCCTAGGGGTGTGACTACTGGACTGCCAAGTCAAAGGTCTCGAGTTCGAATCCAAGGTACGCACCTCTGACTTCGAAAGCATGTGCGTAATTATCACTGGCTTTAACGGTGAAGGAAAACATCGTAAGGAAACCTGCATGCCTGACAGATTTTCTCGACGGTAGGTGAAGTCTGCCAACCCGCATTAGGCAAGCGTGGTGGACTATAGCCTAATCGCAAGAAGCTGCGGAGACTTCTGAGTGCTATCGTTCTAAATAAATTTTTATTTTATTTTTATTTTTATTGATAGGAACAGCAAACAGTTACATTATAAAAACTTACAGTTAATTTAACATATAATCAATTTAGGTTATAAAGTAACCCACAACGCTGTCCACAAGTAGGCGTAAAGTTTAAGTAATGAGAGAGCTAATTACTAGGAGTATTGATAGCAGTACGTGTGACTATAAAATGAGATCGAATGATAAAGTAACGACTATAAGAAAAATAAAGTAAAAGAAACAATTTGTTTAAACTTATAGATGACAAAATTATACAATATTAGGTTATTAAGTTATATTTGACAGGGAATGGAGAATGAGGTTTTTGAATTTACTTATTGTGCAATTGAAAATGTCTATGTTCACAAAGGTACTGTTATATGTGTCAACCATACGGCGGACCGATGAGCGCAGGCCTGAGTTAGTTCGGCAATTGTTCAGTGCAAAAAGAGTACCTGCGCGTACCTGCCGCCTGTGGATGGTTCGAGGTACAGCGTAGCAGATCATACTGTTTAGATTTGTGCAGTTAAATTTGTTTCTGACAATTTTAAATAGAATTGTAGCTTCGAGGTAGTTCCTTCGAGTGCTAAGGGGGAGGAGCTTGTACTTACTGAGTAATTGAGAGTATGATAAATATGATTTGTGGCATCTGTAGTGCATAGCGCGCAAGAATTTGTACTGTAAATTTGTACTGTAATAAATAATAGATAAATACTTAAGTTCCAGGACAGTCTAATGGTACACGTCTCTAGTGGTATACGTGTGATGAAGCCGCTGATAATTCTCACATGAAAAAAGGATTCAGCTCATTACCTACCTATAAGATACTTACATACCTCAGTAGCCGTAGTAGTATAATAACCGGTTGGGAATGTAAGACAACATTCGTTTATTGTCAACCAGCTTAGATTGAAGAATTCAAGCAGGTGCAGAATTCTGTACCTAATGAAAAAAAACCTCGACTTGACTTGAGACTTTACAACCAGTACTGTACCTTTTATTTTTAGAGACTGCTTGCTTACCGCATAAAAGTTACAATTTCATGATTATTGCCATTGTTATGATTAGCTTAAAAAAAACCATCACGGTAATGGCGGGAAACAATAAGTAGGGGCAATTTCATTTATGATTATTGCAGGAACAGTTTGGTTATGGCCGAAATTATATTCATAAAATTTTATGACCCCAAAATCATATGGAGCCTTTAATATTAGGTATTTTTTTGTTAGGAACTGATTATTGGCAATATAGGTAGGGTAGGCAGGTACCTACTAGCATAAAGTATATTTTGATTTATTTACAACGGTTCTGTGAAATCTTGTAAAATCGTTTATTATATAAAATAATATAATTCATAATTGTGTAAAAAATATCTTCGAAAACCTTCTCTTGTTCAGGCACGGTTTCTTTACCATTCGCCACAGTCGTCAGAATATTGTATTTGTATGGAGTACCAACCTTTGCGCCAGCGGCTTCGCCCGCTATCCCACGGGAACCATACATTTTACCGGGGTAAAAAGTAGCCTAAGTGCTATTCCAGACTATAATCTATCTCTGTGCCATAATTTCATCAAGATCCGTTCAGTAGTCTTTGTGTGAAAGAGTAACAAACATCCATCTATCCATACATTCAAACTTTCACATTTCTAATGATAGTAGGACTATCAATTAGGCACTGTAGCTCTATGGCACAGCGCCGCGGCGCGACGTGTCTGTCAAAAACTAATTCCATTGTCTTTGTCCACAGTGTCACCACTCCCATTTCCAACTTGCAAGGCGGACAACATCGACTGCCTCCGCCGCAGTCTAAGGACTTTCTTTTTTTTAATGGACTCCGGCGACTTTGGCATGCAGCCTGTCGACCCGGCCACAATAAACAGTGTGGCCCTAGCTATTCCTGAAAAGCAAATGTCATTCTTACTGAGAAGGGTCAACGTTACCGGCGCCAGGTGGACCAAACTCGTTGAAAGGAGGTTTTAATCTTTATTTATTTACGTTACAATGATTATTGTCTTTTTCTTATTATAAAAGATTTGTGGGATTTTTTCCAACTTAATTAGAGGTATATTCTGGATGTAAGTAGGTTCATAATAGATATACCTACCTAGGTAATTTATCTAAAGGTTTAAAGACTTTTACTAGTATTACTTACGTAGGTACTAGTAGAACACCTAATATTATCTCACATATTACGTTACCTACAATAATAAACTATGCTACCTATGCTATGTAGTTTCTATTTTAACAATTTCTCTATTCAACCTTCCTGAAAGGTCAATTAGGAAGAACAGGATAAAATGAATCCTTTGTATTTTTTTGGGAAGAGCAACATAAAATTGAATGTCTTCTGATTACTGGTCGTTAATTTTGACACATTAGCCATCGGGGATGTAACTCAGTGGTAGAGTGTCTGCTTCGCATGCTGAAAGTCCTGGGTTCAAATCCCAGCATCTCCAAAATGTTCTTTTTGGATTTTTCTATGTTTTTTTACTTTTACTTTAATCAGCACAAATTAACTTTCAGATTCAACTTAAAAGGTGGTAAAAGCGGGGCGATCTTCAGCACTGATCTTCACTTGACGGGACAAATTAGTATGGAAGTGGCTGGCAAACAGGAACCCCATACTGCTTACATTACAATGGATATTCGTAAGTTCCTATAATAGAAAACGTTATATTTAGGTATTAACTACTTACATTAATTCTGAGAAACGATAATATAGAAATATAAAGATACTTTACCACCTCCTGCAAGGCTAACATGCGCGCCACGACAAAATTTTGTCTACTGTTTTGTCTCGCTCTTCCTCGTGCGAAAACGAGACAAAAGCACGACATAAGCGTCGACAAAATTTTTTCGCGGCGTGCATGTTAGCCGGGCTGGTAAGTTTCCGTTAAATTACTTGGCAGTTAAGTAATTACCTACATACGTACTTTGTTCCATTTTTGAATTTAAGTATCTGACGGTTAGAGGCTATCCAGAGGTGGTGAAACAGGCCCATAAGTAAGTGGACAGTGACAATCGTTTGCGCAGCTGCCTCGGCAGGCTACTGGTCCTAAACGCGACTGTTACGCTTGAGGACCTGAGTTCGATTCCCGGGTTGAGCAAATTGTTATTGGGTTATTCTGTCACTATAAAATTCTCAATAGCAGCTCGGAGAGATTTGTGCCCAGTTAATGGCAATAGGCTCGCCGCGAACGAATACCGGCGAACTGTGGGTATAAAATTACATTAATTAATAACCCTCTGCATAATGTGATGGTACCAAAACGTACCTAGGTACCGGTGTACAGATACCGGTGAACAATGATAGCCTTGTCACAGAGTACGGAATTGAAGTAGGTAGTAAGCTAATATTGTGTATTATTTAATTGACCCAATTAGGCAGATAATACTTACTCAAATATAAATACAATGAATGCGTGGGATAAATAACAGGATACGCGATAATTAATACTTACTTATTTACTATTTAGTGACATAGTATATAATTATAATACCACCTACGTACCTACCTACTGCTTCCGTTAAGTATACAATACCAATACATCTATGTACTTAGGTTAGGTACTAAGAGTTACTATTTACTCTTACCTACTAGATTATTATCATCTTAGACTTAGGTACAAACAAACTACTTACTTACCATACATACTTATACCTACATGATACTCCCACCATTTCCCTTGTATACGCAGATACCCAATTGACTTACTAAGCAATGGTAAAACTTTACGTACTTACCTAATTAGGGAAGAGTATAAAATACCTATAATAGAGATAATACCTACGCCCCAAACTCAAATTTGTACTAGCATACGAGCGTTTACCTATGAAAGCAACGGATCCTCCAAAACGTTACATACAGTAAACGTAAACACCCAATTTCGTACAATTAAACTTCGTTTTAACTGCAGTTAAGCGCAGTTTCGCTTGAGTTTTGACAACCCATATAAAACAACTAGGTACGCTTTAAATTTCAGAGGGTGCGGAGAGCAACATAACTTATCCCTGGAACATACAGCGGGGCATCGATAATGAGGATTACATTGTAATCGGTCCAGAGAGGATAGCTGTCCGGAATATGCGGATACCTTCGTATTTTTTGCAACCAAGTAAGCGTTAATTTATGGTTCATGAAATTGGTTGGACTGTATTTTTGGTTTTGGTAACTAGGGAGGTGATTTACTTTGACGAGGTACTTACAAGAACAACGCACTAAACCAATATGTATCAAAAGCTCCCATTACCATCGAAAAACGAGATTGATGGTAACAATGATAATTATGTAAGCAGATAAAATTTTCTGCTGCTGGGAGGTCTCAGGTTCGATTATCAAAATGTTATCAGAATTTGCTTTTAAATTACATTAGTTACTTTAGTTTGGATTTCTGACCATTCTGATTTTGATGGAGTGCTTTTACATGGGTTCTAAAATCGTACCAGCAAACTTTGAGTGTACCTACATCAGGATCATGTCTCCTTAACTTCTCATTATTATCTTGCTATAAGCGCTGGCATAGACAGTAATACTTCGACCCAGTGGGATCTTTGTGTTGAATACAAGTGTGTATATATTGTGATATTTATTGCTGAAAAAAGATCTTTTAAAGATGCTATTACAAGAAGGTATATATTATTTCTTTACAGATTCGGAGGACTCATTCATCATTGACGAAGAACTCCAGATAAAGCAATCTATACTGGATCACTTTTCAAATGAAATAACAGCAGCATTGATGCATTCTATAGTAGACAATTTTAGATTATTCTCCACTAAAGTACCTATAAAACACTATTACAAGTATTATAATCAGTAACTGATTTTATTAAAAAAATGAATTATTGTATATCATCTATCATCCAAAATCATTTAGCATTTAAACAGAAACGCATCATAGTAATATTGTATTAGGTATTTATTAAAAAAATATTAATAAAAACAGGCACATTTATAGTTTTTTATTCCTCTCTTCAGAAAGCATCACCCAAGGATTCTTCAACAAATTTCTTATAAATAGCCATGAACTTAGCGACAAATGCTTCAAGGTGGAATATGGCTTTATTTCCTAGTGTCATTCTATGTTCATAGTTTGCTGCATGGCTTGCTACTTGGCACTTCATAACCATATCACAGTTCCGCACCAATTCCTTCAAAAGACCACCAAATATCATATCAGGAGGGACACCATGTATAATCAGTTCATAGAGTTTTTGTCTGACTTCACCTAATTTTTTCGGAGTCTGTTCTGATAGTATCATAGAGGCTGTATCTCTGATAAATTGCTGCCAGTCTGGTTCAGGTATCTTTTGGTCTGCAGTGAATGGATACTGTTGAACTTTACAAGCCTCACACATGAGCAATGCTCTTCTTAAATTACGGTCAGCTGATTTGGCAATCCGCAGTGCAAGCTCTGAAGGTATATTCAGACTTTCTTTCTTGCATACTAGTTGGAGTACTGAGGCAATTTCACTTTCTGTGGGTGCAGGTACTCTTATGGTTAGACAACGGGATCTGATAGCAGGAATGACACGAGAAATGGAATTCGCGATAAGTATTAGGCGACAAGTTGCAACGTACTTCTCCATGGTTCGACGCAAAGCGTGCTGAGCATCTTTCGTTAAATCATCTACCTCATTCAATATGACTACCTTGAATTCTCTCTGCCCAGTCGAATCAATCTGATGAGTTTGAGCTACGTTCTTGACCAAATCCATGATAACAACTCGGTCGTGAATTCCAACATCTGTAGGGTTAACTTCAATGTGGTAGTTACTACTTACAGTCATGATTTCTATTTTCTTATTGGAAGGTGTTGTAAAAGTCATAGTTTCTTGCCTGAGCCTTTCGACGCCAGACCCGTAAAGTTCTCGCAATAAACACATGATGCGAGTCTTCTTACCGGCTCCCGAGGGACCGTAAACAAGAAGATGCGGGAAATCACTTTGCTGCACTAGGCTTTTCAATCGAACGGCTTGATCTTTATGAAAATCAAGTTTCATCAAATCTTTCGGCCTATGTTTATCTACCCAAAGGCTCATCTTTACTATTTTATATCAATTACACTGAAAAATAATATTTCCCTTGTACAAAAATTTCGTTATTTAAGCGCGTTTTGCGCCATAACATATTGACGCCTTGACGGATGTCATTAGTGTCATTCATTACCAATGTCAATGTCATATCATAGGCTTCTTTCCTCTATGGTAGTGACTAATGGCGCGTCCCGACTTTTGTTTTTAGGACCAAAATATATTTTTTTACTCGCCGACAAAGGCCAACCTAATAGTAATAAAACCATTAATTTTAGTTCGTTTAAGTTTATTCTTTGTGCCTTATTCTTTTTGTCGACACTATTAGCATTGACACTTGATTTACTGTCCTGTCACTGACTTGACACTGACAGTCTGGCAGCTAAGAGGTGAGGTAGGGATGCTCGATCCAGAGGCTTTGAATCAATATTTTGGATCGTAATACATTGTATCGATCCAAGTATCGATCCGATTAATTTGATACGATATTTTGGATCGATCCAGTATCGTATCAAAAATTAAAAAGAAATTAAATATGTTGTAATTTAAAGCTTCAAAGTTTAAGTAGTAGAGAAATATTTTTTTTTATATTGGTCAATCTTTGAATTTGAATCATAGGGTACGTAAAAATTATAATCTTTATAGCCACTCTGGATCTCTCTCTGGGTGGCCAACAAGAAAAGACGTTCGGCACAGACGTTCCTACCCACAGAACAATATTACTTGTTTCTACCACTGATAAATTTAATGACGTAGGGCTTGAGTGATATATTATTATGAAATTATCTATAATCTCAAGTAATCATGTCATGGCGTGACGAACTCGACTCCCACGAAAGAGACTGGATCTTTAAAGCAACAGATAGAGCGGCATGGAAGGAGGGAAGGGAGGCCTTTGCCCAGCAGTGGGACAAAGTGGGCTAGTAAAAAAAAAAAAAAAAATCATGTCGAAATTGAAGTTATATTGAAAAACATAAGATGTAATAACTACTTAACAGTCCACTGCCAGAGAAATATTTTTATTAGTGTAATATGAACCTGTTTGTTGTTAGAAACCATAGTTTGGAGCTAAGTAGTATTGCTTTTTAAAACTTGTAAGAATACTTCCACGAAACTAATAACTTCTTAAACAGATGTTGCTGTTAAAAATCCCGTCAAAACAAATCGATTTTTTATTAATCGATTTTTTTTAAATATAGAAATCGATTATTTTAATCGATTTTTCCGCTTTCATAATCGATAATTTTTTCACATCCCTAGCCTAAACTCAAAGTCAAAAGTCAAAACTTCAAGCAAAAGCCAAAGCTGAAGCAGAGGCAGCTGCTGTAAATAATAAATATCGAAACAATAAAAACATTTAAATAATTTGATTTATCCAAATCTAAATCCTCTATCAATGTTATTATAATTATTAGTCGTAATGTCAACTTAACATTTATAAAGATGAAAGTGGTATTTATTATTTTTCAAATAAGTGTCTTATTATTTTGTTTGAATAGAGCTTTTTGTGAAGAAATAAATTTATACGGAGATGCTGGGGAAGCTTATGCCATAGAAGTGTACATAGGCCATCCTCATCAAAAGGTATGAACCATAAGAAACCCCCATTAAATATTTCAGAAAAACTGTGACAAAGCATATTTTTGTACTGAAAACTAAGACAGTAAAACCTTTTGACTGGTATCCAATCAATATTGTTTCTAAACGGTTATAAGATTGTATAAAATTTTGGTAATTTTAAATTGAGAAATTGTCAAAATTGTTGTCCTTGTTCTGTCTTTATTTATGTTTGGGTGTATGCACAATAGTAAATAAGTAAAAATATTCTAGAGGAGGAAAATATCTGAACTCTAGAAGACTGTTCCCAATATATCTTTCTAGGTTCTCACATAGTGTAAATTATTTGTTTGTTCAGGCATGTAAATAAGCATAAGTTTTATATTATGTTGTAAATGTTTTTTTATTAATTTTTGATCCAGTGTCTATGTCATCAATACCATACTATTGTACTTTTCTTTTGAACGCTGACATATATCCTTTTTGTTTACAGTTCAGATTATTGGTAGATACAGGGAGCACAACTCTAGCCATAGCATCATATGCTCACCAGGATAGTAATAAGTATTTCCATGCAGATAACTCAAGCAGTCTTTATAACAGTGGGACCAGTGTAAGTAAATTCATATTTTATTATAACTTGAACTCACAAAAAAATATACCATCAAGGTAATTTTTTCTAAAGGGCTAGGCAGAGATGTACTATGTACACTTACAGTTTTCCTGTATGTTTAAGTTCCATGTAATAGGGGGCAACCTATTATATATCTACTATAAATTGAAACTGCAATCAACTACTGGGATTATGTTATGGAGTCAGCACTGTTCAGAGTTTGGATTTGTCCCTGATTATTAATATTACCAAGACTATCAATCTGCTGACATGTTTATTATTTTATTAACATAATATCACTAATGCATAATATTTACTTCCCCACTGCTGGGCATGGGTCTTTTCTCAAAATGAGTGGGATTAAGTTAGTCTTCTATTCTGTCCTAATATGGGCAGTAAGTATTCAGATTCCATTCTAAATTTCCTTCACCATTTAAGCAAGTTGAAATATGCACATTATGATTTTGAAAATCAGTGATGCATTCCTTGGATTCGAACTTGAGACCTTTGACTTGTCCAAGTCCAACAGCATAAATCACTGATGTACACAATGCTAAAGATATGTCATCATCATCATCATCATCATTGAGAGAACCCACTCCTGTGTGGGTTCAGTTTCCTCACTTAGTCCTGCAGTGGACCATTGTATGTGTAAAGATATGTCAAAACCTACTCTATCTCTATTTACAGATACAAGCTGCATATACTCAAGGTACCTGGGTAGGACTGTTGGGGTCAGACTTCATACAGTTCCCCTCATTGATTGGGGTACCAGAAGTGAGATCCGATTTTGCACTTATAACAGAAAGTCATGACTTTTTTACAAAGTCTTCAGGTTGGCAGGTAAGCAGGATAATAAGTCAGTACATAAGTCATATTAAATGAAAATTTTGAATGAATACTAAAAAAAACTACATGTCTGCATTCTTATTTAATGGTTAATAGTGTTTTCTTTGGTTATTTTTAATACTCTGTGTAAGCTAATTTAATTTGAAATTGTGCATAAAACAAAAGGCTATATTCCCTTTTCAATTAATGATGCATCCCACATTACTGAAACTTGGCTGTTTTGAGATTTGCCAACTCTATATTAATACTTGAGTCTATAGTAAAACCAATTTACTTGTGTAAAATAAAATACCTATTATGTGAAATTTCAGGGTCTCCTTGGCCTAGCATATCCACCTGTTGGTGCCTGGGGAAAAGCAAGCTCAGTTGAATCCTGGCTGGATGCAGTTGATCGTAACTTGAACAAGCCAATGTCTTTCCAATTGAAACTCTGTGGTCCAATAAGTACTACAAATACAACACATTATGGTTATTTTAAAATTGTTGGTATGTATCATATTATTGTATTTTGTTGTAACACAGCAACATACTACATAGGTTACTTACTAGGCAAGCATGCTCTATCATCAACCATATTGTCACTTAACAACAGGTGAGGTATTAACAATAAAATATCAGATATTTTTTCTGAAGCCCTGGTTTCACTTTCACAAAGGACTTTTGGAGATAATATCCTTGCCAAATTTTATCGAAATCGGTTCAGCGGTTAGGGGTGAGGTAAAAGACAGACAGTAATTTTTGCATTTATAATATTTTTGTATGAGATGCAGACTATGTATTTATATTTATAGGAGAAAAATACTACAGTTAAGTGTGGTTATTGGCTAAAATGAGGGCGGCGAGAGACCGTTCTGTCGCTATGTTTATCATTGGTTGTATAAATTCAAGGTTTATGTTGAGTGTACTAGTGATTATAATTCTCTGATTGTATTACAGATGATCACACAATAAATACAAATCAAAACAAAATATACCGAACTCCCGTACTACGCAAACGTTGGTACGAAGTTGGCGTTATATCAATTAGAGTTATGACGTCACTGGATCCTGACAAAGAAAGTAATATAGCTGAAGGAATGGTGAAAGATCCTGACATTGATATGTGTTTGAAACTGAATACTGTGAAGAGTATAGTTGATAGTGGGACTACTCAGATCAAACTGCCTGACAAATTGTTCCGACAGGTAATATGCTTGTTTGCCACCTGTGGTATAAAAAAAAACCATAAGCTTTGAACATAAATATTTTGTTCTGATAATAATAATTATTGACAAAACATGTACAGTCAACAAACATGATAAGTATATGGGCAGATAATTACATATGTTTTGACAAAGGTTGTGTAATAATGTATTAAACAAATTTGTTAAAACACAGGGGTTGTTTGCTGTCTGTAAAACAAACCATATCACTATTTTTGCCGAAATACAGATGACCTATACACTTGACTGTACAGTAGGTAAATTTTAATTTACCAAAGATATTATCGTCAGTTTTGTAAAAGTTAGTCTCACGTCGCACTTCCTATACGATTTATGTCGCATTGTTTGCAATTTGTCATAGAGATACTTGAATTGTATACATTCCGCACTGTACAAGAATGGAGTGAAATACGCAATTCGTTCCCCATACGAGTTTTGAATTGACTGTCATTGCCCGACCACCGGCATCGCGTCGTAAAACTGGCTTCCTATTGATGATTTACTGTGTTTCTTCAATATAAGAAACATAACATCACGCCTTTGTTTCCCGAGGGGTCTGGCAGAGGTGTTCTAAAAATGAACACGTACAATTCGCCGGTATGTTTAAGAGAAGTTTATCCGTAATTTGCTCCATACAAAACTAACTTCTTCCTATGTTAAATATTAACCAATATTTTGTAATCAGAACCCAAACAGTTGAATAAGAAATGATATATTTAGCTTATAACTAAAAGCTGAGTCTATATTTTTTAAATACAGAATAGTCGTACCTATATTTGTTTGGGCGATATCGGTATGCGTTACAAATAAGTCTTCAAACTGTCCCAGCAAAAATCAGCGCAATGATTGCCTAGCCTTTTAGAAGTTGCGCAGAAGTCAATATTTCAGCTACAGATTATAGCTTTTTTATTGATAGGTAATATTTTAATTTCGGTAAAATTTTATTTTAATTTCGTAATCTCTCATTTTTCAGGTTGTTGATGAACTGAAAAATGAATTTAGAAAATCACAAGTGCTCATTTTAGATGAATTCTGGAATCGACGAGAGGTAAGTTTATGTACAGGTATCAATGATTTATTAATGCTACCAAATTTTATCGGTAAAAGATTTTTTGTTATATTTTTTATAAGCGTGTAATTTAATTGGACGTAAATCATTTTACTAAATTACCATTTCAAACCTAGAGGATTATTACTAAAACAATGTTCAACCCAAATGTTTAGACCAAGAACCATATTCAAGTTGCAATTTGAAATTGGAATCTGTCGATTCAATTTCAAACAAAATATATGGAAATGACACAAGCTTTCGACGAATCGGGCGTTTACTAATGTCATTTACATACATTTTCTTTTCTATTCGTTTGTCGATTTAAAGTCGAACCATAGATAGCAACAGGCCCTAATGTATCTGAGATCTGAAACCGATATCCGCTAGGTTTGTTTGGTTTGCTCTTCTGCATAAAGCAATTACTTTTTACTATTTAGTTTACTTAGTCCTGTCGTATAAATTGCACAGAGAAATGTAAAAAAAAAATAAAAAAAATATGTAGTCACTATCTAAGACGGAAGGATGTCCCCCGCAACACAGGAATCTCCTAGTGCGGGAGCCATTATTCTATAGTAATTGTATCCATACCGAACAAAAAATCTGTACTAATAGTCATGTAAGGCAATGTATACAACCCTGTACCTTATTTCGTGCCAATAAATTATTATTATTATTTCTTCCTTTCAAACTGTTTGTATCACTTATTTCAGGCTGCCTGCTGGCCGGAACCTCAAGTTTGGACGTTACCTTGGCTCGCCATAGACATTCTCAGTGCTGATGCTGATAACCAGTACTTTACTTTGGAGATACCGCCACAGGTACGGAACTTTATATATATTTTGCCCAATATCTGAAAGTGACTGTTATAGTAAACACGCAGTATTTTTTTTTGTTGATGAAACCCCGGAAGAATCTTTAAAATAGTTTAATTAGATACAGTAGTTGTAGTTGAAGTAAAGTAAGAACAACATAACATATCACCACGCCTGTATTCATCGAAGGGGGAAGCAGAGGTGTACTTATGTACACCCTCAGTTATCTGGTTTGTTCTGGTCTTATATAATAGGGTAGGAGTCTATTGCCATCAAACAGGCTCAAATCCTAACTAGAGAATAGCTATTGAGAGTTTTATAGAAATGCCCATTAACAGTTTGCTCAACCTGGGACTCGAATCCAGGAACTCTAGTGTAGACTAATTAGGCAGAACTGTTTAAACATTGTGGTAATGTTTTTTTATAGTTTTGTTTGTATGTTTGTAGAACTATATGCTCGTAGTAGGCGTGCACAATAGCAGTGATACCACGGGGACGGTGTCCACATACTGCTATAAGCTCGGCCTGGAGGCGGGAGGCACTGAGACCGTGCTCGGCTATACCGCTATGGAGGGATTACAGGTAAAGTACAATTCAGACTCCTTTAACAGATCTACAGTTTTGAAAGGGGGGATACATAGTTCCTGGTGACTGACTGGCCGACTTCAGCAGATCTTTTGGAACATTTACTTAGAAGAGAAGCTTGATAATATCGATATGCGTAAACATACATTCTTTATATACTAACTAATCTATAAATACATTGCTAAACGGATTGGGCTAAAATTTAGGACATAGATAGTTATTAAAATATGCCACTAAGAAGGGATTTTAGGAAATTACTACGGGATTGCGAAAAACCGCGCAGAACAGCTAGCAGCTAAAATACATTTTTGTCTTTTAGGTGCTATTCAACAGATCAGCCGGCTGGATCGGCTGGCAAACATCAGACTGTGGATCAAACGCTCGCATTACGGGCCCATACAATGCATCCACGTCCCTAAAATCGTCGTGCCAACTAATAAGGCCGGTTGCAGACGTGGCGACTTCAATAAAAGCAGCTCAGTGGGCGCTGTGTGCCATATCTATAATAGCCGCTGGTGTGTTAGTGTACTTATTAGCGCCTTGCGTTAAAACTTTCTTCGTGAGAAGAATGCCGAGATCTCAGCAGATTTCACTGTCTCAGGCTGCGTTGGTTGAACAGGAGTCTTCGTAATGTGATAAGCAGGTTTGCGTAACTTATACTATGTATCCATCTTTCTGAGAAGCATCAAAACACATAGTTGCAACATAAAAGCAGAAAATCACCAATATGGTGTCGTAAATTTTATCGAGTTATTTTTTATTATCTGTAGCTATAAATAGCTATTACGATTCTTGCCACATTCTCACAATTCACTACAAACAAATACATAGACACTGTATATTTTCTCGAAAAACATTGGTCCCTGTTAAATCTGCTTCCAAAGCAAAGTTGTTTTACACGTGTGATTTTTTAACGTAAGTTTATAATAGTATTATGTGATTGAGCAGTACAACGTTTGGGCTACATTGATAAATGCAATACGATATTATTAAGCTGGGTACTCACTTAGCAGTGTAGCATGTAATGTATCAGATACGGTATCCAGTGAGTACGTAGGCACGAGCGCTGTAAGCTCGCAGTAACCCGCCGAGTGGCGGTATCACTGCAAACACAGGCGTCTCCGGCAGCTCGTAGCTAGATACGCGTTGGACCGTGGACGAGCCGTACCCACTTGCAGGTTGATTCAGTATCTGATACATTACATGCAACACTGTTAATTGAGAACCCAGCTTTATATTATAATATATAAGGTAGGTATTACTAAAATATAAAGTACCTACACTACCTAGTAAGCCGGTATTATTGTTTTTCTAAACAATATTTTTTGATCAACGTTGTCCAAACTATTGTGCTTAATAAATTAAGAAATACTTTAATTTGGGCGATAGATCAGCAGCGCAACTATTGCGCGATAGTTGTGCAACAGTTTCACGAGAATCGCGCGACTGTTGTGCAACAATAGTGTACAACATGTGCTCTGAATTTTAGAATAGATTTATAGTTTGAATATGGAAATCTGTCGCCTAAATTGAATCGTCTAAAAATAAGATTAGAAAATGTTTTGTAATAGTAATAATTTGATTAAAAAAACTCATACCAAAATTCGAAAACGTAGTGTGATTAGATTATAAATTATTCGGGCATTGTGGTATTTATACTAGTTGTGTACTCTAAAAGAGTAGTGTTTTATTTTTTTATAAGTCTGAATAGATAGGTAATAGGTTAGTTGAATATTTTTAATATCACTTTTACATCACGCTCTTGCATTATTTATAAATAATATTTATAAAGTAAGTTAATACCTGTCTTTTACTTCATAAAAGTTTCGTCAGCACATTGTTTGCTAATAAAGATTTAAAACTAGTTAACGTGATAAATACACTATAAAAAGTCGCTTCGTCACTTTATGCATAAATAATCTACGCAGTTACCTTTTCTCACTTGACAAATTGTCAAGTGTATCGGAAGGAATTAGGACCAGTAAAATTCCAAATAAAACCTCACACAACATATCATGGCAACCCTTTTAAACTATAATTTTAATTAAGGTATTAATTTTCCTCTTTATTGGCAAACAATGTAAACTTTGTAAATACAAAATATCAGTATTCTTGTAATATTAATGACTGTGTTTTAGCACTTTTATATTTTCTAAGAAAGTTTTTGCCATATTTAGATATTGCTATTGTCACAATCAGCCGATGTTAAATAAGTATTCTCACGCTTAGTATTTAATTAGTATTATAGGTATTAATTAGCAATAATTGTTTTACTATATTGTATTTCGCAGTTTGCAGCAACTTTCAAGTAATTATTTGAGAGTAATCGTAATGCGTCGACGCTTTTTTGGATCCTATGATTCTTTGTGTAGCAATCCAATTTCAAGAGTATAGTTTTCTGCTCACTACAACGTTCCATATTATGACAGTAACCGTATCGGAGCATGCAAAAACAATATTTGTATAAATTAATATGATACAACACACTAAACAGTTCCGTCGCTGATCAACACCTTATTGTGCAATTCAAAAATTGTATGGAAAAGTTGATACGTTCTATTGTTATCCGCGGTTTCATCAACGCCCCAAAAGTTCTATGAACTACAACGCTATACATAATTAAAAAAAAACAGAACAAATCTTTATTGCTGATCCCCTTGACCACAGATTGTTCGAAAATTCTATTAAATGCGAGGCAAGCTTATACAGGAAGTGTATAGCATGATGTGTAGCCATTTGCCAAAAAAAAGTCCTTGAAAACAAAACATGGCAGTTTATCAATGTTATAATTGACAAAAAATACTAACAATAAAATAATAGGTTCTAATTTAACATAAGTACTTAACATTGATAGGTTAAATATAAAATGACGTGTGTATTTTGATTACACTTTATTTTATTTATAGACTTGACTCGTTGGGTATACAGTTTTGGACCTATTTGTTCATTCTTATTATACCATTCGGGAAAGTTACAGTAGGTATGAGGAGACTAGACGGGTATTGAAATTAAACGAATTTTATGGCATAGTATATTGGTATTATAAAATGCCGACCTCCGCTGCCTCGTATAACCATGAATACTATAAAGGACCTGTAAGAGTAGCTACGTTTCAATACATTATTGTATAATAGTAAAGCGCGACATAATTTGACCGGACTGAAGTTGGCCGTTTGAATGCGCAATGGATTGCTTTTGCTATAAATTGTATATTGCGCAACCAGACGGCTGAATTCAGTCCGATTCCTGTACCTGTCATGTGTCAGAACATATCATGTACCTAACCTAAGTATAGTCGACCATATAATTGCTTTACCACCCTTAGAGTGAATGTCGTTTGCACATCACAAAACAACAAGGTCTATTTTTGCTTACAAGACCACCAGTAACAGATTGATAATGAGCTTTAGTAAATTTTATTTTGACGGAAGTTTTTGTCTAAAGTGGTAAAGCAATTATATGGTCGACTATACATAAGCGTCTAGGTCAGATAACTTATGATGGCATGATTGACTGAGCGATCGGATTCTGCTCAATGGGTTGCAGGTTCTATCCCCGCATAACAAATATTTAAATTACCTAGATAAAAATACTTTTTCCGGCTCTGGATGACTGTGTAAAATTAGAATATGTAGACGCACCCACGACAAAGAAAATCTTACGGAGGTTTTATGAAAAAAAAACATTGTGTATGTACGTATTATTAACAACTAGCTGATTCCCGCAACTTCGCTCGCGTTTGAACCCCGTTACACCAAATTTTTTAGTTATACTGTTATTCGATTACAAATCCAACAAATCAAAAACCGTGAAAAACGCTCCAGCAGTTCTCGAGTTATAAGTGTTGTGACAAACCCGACTTTGTTTTATATATTATATGTGCACTTCTGTTTTATAGCAATACGTGAAACAACGAGGTCGTGTTAACCTACAAAAAAGGTTATAATAACTTTTTACATCCTCTGTCTAGACTTAAGTACCTACTTACCTTCAAATCCAACAAAGTTAGATATAATTTTGCAGGATCTAATATGCAAATTCATATTTTTAGACATATTTTTTGTTGTGTCCATACTGTAGGTATTACCGTAATACACATAGTCAAAATAATCTTATATACTATAGTCCGTGCGGAACTAGTTGGCCGCGCCTTAGGTATGTGAGCGGTGGGACGGCGGGGCGGGGCGCTTGCATTTGTTCATAGTAACCCGCCGCCTCACCCCCGTCCCTACCTATGGCGTGGCCAACTAATTCCGCGCGGACTATAAATATATTTTTCTGTAATTGGTTCGTAGTTTGTATTTTAGTCAATATCCTAATAAGTAATGTAATTATCGATCTACCGACCGATAAAATCGATAGTTATTCTTTTATTAGTTTCATTTCGGAATTGTATGGCGTTATTTTGTCCGTTTATTGTAAATTATTATGAAGACCAATCTAGGCGAAAGGGTTAGTTGCTAATAAATTGAAACAATATATTTACAATTAATTAAATTGTTCTAAATCGGTTTAATTTGTTTTATATTTAAACATCATCTCATCTTCCTAGACTTTTTCTCGTTGGGGTCGGCTTCCAGTCTAACCAGATACCAGATGCAGCTGAATATCAGTATTTTACACAAAGCGACTGCCAGACCAGACCTCCCCAACCCAATTTCTGGGCAATACCGATATTCGAAGGATAGACTGGTTGTCAGGCTTTTTTTGGGATTCTGACTACTACTAACAAGAATGGTCACCCATCCACAGACTGACCTCGGCAAGCGTAGCTTAACCTTGCGAATCGGTTGACCAGCGTTGCTATAACTTAGCCACGAAGGGGCTCGTGGCATTTTTATTTATAAACATGCATTCATTAAATAATTCAAAATTACCATATTATGTAATAAGTACATTATTTTTAAATGAAATGAAAACTAACACTAATTATTTTGCACTAAGCAACAGCCCTCAGACCAAGCATCAGTTTTACTTTATAACTAAGTAGGTTCTTACCTAAAATAAACAGCTTTTCACTAAAAAAGTATATTACCTACTTATTAAAATTATAAAAGTCATTTAATTTTTACCGCTACTTCAAAAAAATAAATATTTCTTTGTCTGTCTGTTTGTTCCCGCTAATCTCTGAAACGGGTGGACCGATTTAGTGTAGTTTCACTCGCAGATAGCTAATTATTTGGAAATTAAATTTTGATATTTTACATAAAATTATAGATAATAATCGTACCTAAAGCGAAGCGTGGGCGGATCGCTAGTATTAACATAAAATCGGATCCACGTGTTAGAAGTAATTAATGTTAGTTAAAAGTTTTATTACACCTATAAAATTTGTTGTAGTAAATAGGTAGGTATCTACCACTTGATTTAAAAATGAAAAGTCCAACTTAACCACGCTTTCTCGTACGCAGCCATTGTAGGCGAGTTGCCTTATCAGTCTTGAGGTCCTAAAGTGTGACTGGTGTAGCAGAACCGAACCTGGGACTTGCTTGAGGTCCCAGGTTCGATTTTTATGTCCAGCAAAATGTTATTCGGGTTTTCTATTAAATTCTTAGAAAAATATTAATATCTTGGAGTTTAATGGAAATAGTTTCGTCCCTATAACACGAATCGTGGGTGTACATTAGTAGGTACCTAGGTAGGTATATACTTCTGCCCATCCCTTCGTGGGTATACAAGTGTGATGTTTGGTATACATTATGTAATTGATGACTTGACGTTTGTCTGGACAGCTGTCGGACTCCCGATTACCGGACAAAAGAAGGCAGTTTTCAGAGAAGGATCAGTTACGGGTCCGATATATCTGAATTATTCACACTATATTATCAAAAGTGTCTACCAAGGTTGATTTGCCCTTAAGGTTAAGGTATGTACCTTAAATATTATAAGTAGGTAGGTAGGTAGGTACCTGATGAACTGTGTTTAATTTGCCATTTATTATCGTTACGACGTAAGTTAATATACATAGAATGAATAACTTGACAGTTTACAAAGTACCTAAATACATTGTTAGTACCTAAGTAAGTATATACCTACTTAGGTACTAACCAGTTGTCAATAAGTAGATAAGTTTAGGTACCTATTCTGTGCTGCATCCTACAGGGGGCCCAATTCTGCTATTTAAGTTAAGCTTACCATTCCACTGACACACTGCTGAGATTCTATTCTGCTAAATATTCAGTATAAGTTCTACTAATAGTATTCGGTGGAGTGTCGCTAAAATGGCTTCTGTATTCTTATTGATACGAGGACCGGGCTAACAAAAGCTGTATCTGTCCATCTATGACAGTTGAATGGTAGGTAGTTCAATGGAAAGTCACTGGAACGCCACTAGTTTTAAATATAGAGCAGACAACCGAATGTGTAAAACTATTTTATCGACACACTATTGAAGTACCTATTAGTAAAATTGCAGATTTGAGGCCAGGGTTTCATGTTGATTCAAACTTTATAACACCTTTGTATGTAGTACAATCTCGGAAACATGGAAGCGATAAATAATAATTAAGTAAATTGACTTTGAACCGTTAGCAGTGACCGATGCCTTAGCAGTAATTAACAGCAATAATTTCCTTGAAGGTAATAACTAGATCGGACTGGAAGTGTCGACACTGCAGTCCATTTCCGCACTGATTAGGTATCCATCAAAGTAATTTGCTCGCTCTTGACCAATAACTTATAGTACCATATCCATATATTTTACCAAGGAACGAACTGAGAAGAAAAGAAGCCTTTTGACTTTAAATGGATCTGTAGGTACTTGATGTACAGTAAGAGGTAATAAGTCCATTATAAAATCAACCTTTACAATTTAAAGTAAGTTAGTCCTATTTTTAAATGGAGGGCACAAGAGGTCGAGGCAGACCACCTGCTAAGTGGAGTGATCAAATACTCAAGGCCACCAATTTAACACTCCAAAAGGCAATCCACTCTGCGAGTGACCGGGCCGGTTGGAGAGCGTGCTGTTGTCTAGAAGACATAGTGTTCACGATCCTCAGCATTGAGGGACCGACGAGATGGATGGAGTCCTATTTTTAATTACCTTTCTCGCCTGGTACCTGTAATTAAGTCACTCTACTAACTAAGCAGGTACCTATAAGGAGTACCCGAAGCCCTACTTTTCGTCCATTAGAAAATAAAGAATGTCTGGCGGGTCTGGGGCTCTTGGTCCATACAGTAATTTCTATTTCTATTTCTTTTTGTAAAATAAAATAAAAATACCTTTTCTAACACTTGTAAAACTTGTAACTTTCACCCACAATCCCTTTCTACATATAAGAATATAGCCAATCGTGTAGCATTATCTACGTAAAGAAATAAAATTCAAATGGCTGTTGAGTTCGATTAAATAACTCAGTCGTCAAGCGTTTTGCGGTAATTTGCATAGAAACGAGATCAGACAGAAGTCGCTATTCGAAACTGAAATTAAATTGCGATTATTCTGAGATTGGAAAGAATCGCGCCTAATGCCCTGTAGAAAGAAATTTAATTTTGTACGCGACAGAATTTCTTGGATTGCTGCAACTTGTTACAGATTTGCCGGATCACAGCGTAACGATATTAACTGCTATTTAATTTAAGAAACAAAGGGAATAGATGATTTGAGGACAGCAATATTGCTTTCCAACAATAAGGGGTTAAGCTAACCCCTTATTGTTGGCTACCTTGCGATCTTCTGGTGATGTCTTTGGTATTCAGGACCGTATGTAGGTATAATGTACTCTGTGGTATTCAGTTATGTAGGGAGCGTAATGCACACCAATAACATTCTAAGTAAATATGGTCCCATGTAAGAAATTTCAAACTGCTATGATACCTATACCGCCTGTGTAACACACTCATTAAACTCAAATAATGAACCTACCCAGGTATAAAAATATTTTTGGAAAAATATACTTATCTACACATCAGCATTATTTAGATCCAAACTAAGCAAAGCTTGTATACTACATATATTTGTTTTTTGTAAATACGTACTTATAATATTTAAAAGACCCCGACAAACATAAACACTTACCTATATCTAGGGAATACAGATATCGTAATGTAAACTGGTATTCAGGTTGTTCAGGCTACTGACGTGACTGTCACAAAATTACTGTCCAGTCACAGGTCGAGGAATTGTGACAACCGGTACCTACCACAACTATTCTTAAAACTTAGATAAATATCTATCTATCTACTAAGTCAAAATCAAAGGTCAAAGTACCAACCAGGACTTAGCAAGGTCACCGAGTTGCTAAGGCTAAGATTCAGAAACGACACTAAGCGAAACTAGCGCTTCCCTATGTCACATTTGTATTACAAGCAAGCGGAAGCCTAAGTTTAGGCTTAGCGTCGTCTCCGAATATTAGCCCCCATATCTTCCTAATAATAATATGCCAGTAGGTACTTATGAGGCATGTCACGTTGGTACTATTACTTATACTGGAGAGTCCTCATCCAAAGGCAAAGGTTTATTAAATTAGCCCTTCTCAAATTCTTGCTACATCTATCGCATAAATTATAAAGTAGGTACCTATAGTATATATTCCATAAAAGTATCAATACAGTTTTTTAAGAGAATATTTAGATTTTTTATTTTGGTGTAAGTACCGAAAGATAAATCTGTTCTGTAACCTATAATTAGATTTAAATAACACATGACATAAACATTCAAAAGCTGTAGATACTAATTAGGTCCCTTGAACTAAGAAAACTAAAAAATATTTTGATTTCTTTCTGCAGCTTTGTCAAATAAATGGAGCAGGTATGGATGGACCGAGATTATTTATTTACGAAATAAATGTTCGTTAGATGTTTTTAAAGTCTCAGATAATAGCCACAGATAGAAAAATCTACGTCTCACACGAGTATTAGGGGTTCCTTTGATTAAGGAATCGTAAATAATTAAAACTGTATTTTATTATAACAAACAAGTAGGTATATGCTGAACTGGGAGCAAAGGTCAAATAGTTCAAAGGTCTTAGAAAGTAGAGCATAACATACGGCCATTTGTTTGTTTTTTAACCCCCGACGCAAAAACGACGGGGTGTTATAAGTTTGACGTGTCTGTGTGTGTGTATGTGTGTATGTGTGTGTGTGTCGGTGTGTGTGTGTCAGTGTGTGTGTGTGTGTGTGTCTGTGTGTCTGTCTGTGGCATCGTAGGTCCCGAACGGATGAACCGATTTTAATTTTGATTTTTTTATTTGAAAGGTGAATTAGTCGGGAGTGTTCTTAGCTATGTTTGATGAAAATCGGTCCAAGATGGCCGCCGCCACAAAATAGTGAATCACATATTTTTCCACAACTCCCTCAATATGGGTATCAAATGAAAGGGCTTGACTAGTAGAATGCTATGCATTATGATAAATTTCAAATCCAAGATGGCTGCCACCACAAAATGGCAAATTACATTTCGCGTCAAGGGTTTTCTAAATTTTTAATTTAGGTTAGGTTAGTTATTATTGGAAAAATTGCTAATTCATTCTAGTCGATAGTTTTGCATAGATAAATTCGGCTGTATGTAGGTTTAGTTTGTAAACTCTATCTTGATCTCGGTAAGAAAAAGATGGAATATACAAAAACAGCAATTCCTAATGTTTTCCCTATGTAGAGCTCCACTCTATTCGTTGAACCGTTGCTCTTCATTCTTTGCCTTATTTTTACCGGACTGCAGCGAAACCTACAAGGAGGTTTATTGACCTATTAATAATACGACGTATGTGGTCTAGTGGTTCGAGTACCGGACTGCTGATCACGAGGTCGTGGGTTCGATTCCCACAGGACACAAACATTTAATTGTGATGAACTTAAGTGTTTGTGTTTGTCTGGGTGTTTCTTATGTATTTACAAAAAAAGTATATAAGTATTATATCCATTGTCTAGTAGTAGTACCCATAGTACAAGCTCTGCTTAATTTATTAATAAGACTAGATTTCCACTTTCTCCATATATACATAATTATATTTTTAAGGCTTTAATTAGATACTCACTTATTATAATGTCTTCCAATATTATAGAATGACCTACTAGAATATGCCCTTTTCAAAGTCACTCATCATTCAGACGAAATAAATTATAATTTATAGAAGCGATAATACAGATATATATGAAAATCTGGAATGTAAGACTGGGATCGTAAATCTCAATTTTGTTTGCTAGAAAAATGCTTCAGACATGTTTGTCTGAAGTATTACTTGAGCAAACAGTCGATACAGATGAGCCGTTTGGTATCGTGTAGCGATGTTCTTACGTTTTTTAAATATAATTATGAAATCTCGGTACCTAATGAACACAATCAAGATTTCTAGCTGGGCTATTTTATTCCAAATCATTAATTTAGCTACGAGACAGCACATTAAGTAAGTACTAGATATATTTTTGTATCTAGTGCCGTCCCACTATCCTCTAGATGACTTAGTGTGATCGGCTTCTGCTCTACATTTCACAGGTTCCCCGCACGAAAGAAATGTTACCTATATACAAAAACATGTAAGTAGGTATGTTTTTAAGCGCGTCCACTATACAGAAGACTACGAGTGTGCGGCAACAAATACTCGTCAATTGATATTTTTTACACAACACCTCTTGTCACAGCTCACCACGGATTGGGATGAAATTTGGCACAAAGTTTTTTTTAATTCATCCCGTAAAACTTGGTTTTACGGGATGAATTTTGGTTTGGTGGTTCAAACTTGGGGCGAGCGATGCTACAGCGAAAAGCTAGTTATTGTACAGACAAATTCGTAAGCCTTGAATAATAATGCAAAACACTGCATACATAATAAACAGTAAAAATATAAATCCAAAAAAAAACGAAACTTTTTATACATTGTAAAAAGTTAATACTTACTTCAATTAACCATGACCTTTATAGACTATTTTTGCTTATCATTACTTAACATTGGCCGTCTCAGCTTAGATTACTTGTCTTAGGCTGATATTCAGAAACGAGACTCAACATGAACTTACGTTTCCCTATGTCAAATTTGTATGACAAATTGACATACGGGAGCCTAAGTTTATGCTTAGTTTCATCTCTGAGTATCACAGCCTTAGATGTGCAAAAACGATTTTATTCTCACATTTGATTACGTATGTGTTCCTAACGTCCAGTAGGTTGGCAAAACGATAGTGTACAATTGTAACATAATTATTGAATTCTTGAAAATGAATGAATTATTTAAATTGATTCGCGTATCATCACAAATTCAATTTAATTCACTCCGCTAGTTGTTACATAATTATACTTATAAAGTAGATTTACTTAACTTGGCACTTTATTTTTGGTTTAGCAAACACTGACTTAAGTATGTATAAGGAATGACATTACTTTATTGAAATTTTTAAAGTGAATATGAAATATTATTTTTTGCATCCAATTAATTATTACCGCAAAAACTCGAGTTGCTGATAAATTATTTGGTATTTTATTTGTTATAGAGGCCTGTCCTCGTATCGCAAGGGTCTCATTTATAAAAAAAATATTTACCAAAATTAGAAGTAGTCTTTAACAATTACTTTCTAACAGTGAAATAATTTTCAAAATCGGATCAGTGGTACTGGAGATTAATTACCCCGGAGCCAGATATCCAAACTCACAAACTTTACCCTTTTATAATAAATTGGTAAGTATAGATTATATAGGTAGATGCATAACATAGTATATAAAGATTTAAAACATATAGAACACACATTTGGTTTTACAAAAACTTTGATCTCGATTTGTTTTTTCATAAATATTTTATTCTTTGTCAGTTATGAGTATGACATTTCGGCAAAGCGATTTGTTTCCTTTTATAAACAAGTTAGTAATAGATCACGAATTTGATGTCTCGTTGATTGCTCGTAATAATTATTCTAATCTCTTTGATTCAGTCAGTTTCAACATAAACATATTTACGGCCAACGAATGTATGCTTTTTATTACTTAATGTAAAAAAAGCATAATTAATATATGTAGATAATTATGTCAGGCTAACATATTTTTTTCCGTTTTATTATCTACATTAAAGTTTTGCAAATGAGTATTCCTTTTCATTGTATGTAATATTTTTTTAAACTCTTGCAAGCATGTATTTTACTACTTTAAACGGGTAGGTATAATAACTGTCAAAGTAATTTACGTTTAGGTATAAGAATGTACATACCTTAATCCAAGGTATTAATTATTAATCTTACACATAATTATTACAATGTACCTAGTTTATTATATTATATTATTTTATACAACACTCAGTAAGTAAATAGCGCAGACATAAATTTAAATCAGACTGCCTCGTTGGTCTACTGGTCCCAAGCAGGATTGCTACGCTAGAGGTCCTGGGTTCGATCTTCGGTTCGAGCAGTGTTGTTGGGTTTTCTGTGAAATTCACAGTAGCAGCTCGGTGTCTGATGCCCGGTTGATAGCAAGACTTAGGCCCCTGTCTACCCCTTCGGGGAATATGGGCATGATGGTATGTTATATACAAAAATCAAAACTAGGTAGAATGATTTTTTATCTGAGAACAACGTTTTACTGCCTTATCTTTACACTTTGCTATATCAAAGTCTACTTCACATCCTTTTGGTTTTAAATAAAATATGACTGGTTGGAACCAGTTAGGATTTTTTACACTTTTGTAAGTACTTCTGTAGTTTTTAATCACAAATTACTTACTACAGTAGGTATTTTTTGTTTGCTGTATTAAGTTGGAGCTTTTTGTTGCTAATTAATAAAAACTGTGTTCGTAATTTACCTACTAGTATACGAGAGATTTAATGACTAAGATTAAAAAAATCGTAAAACTTTTAAAACTTTTTTTAGTTATGATCACGAGCTCTTTAGGCTCGGTTCGCACAGGGCGCGATGATTTCCACACGCGTGGCTTTGGCAATTACCATTACTGAGATAGGTGCAGAAATTTTCTGTTTGTTAGTCTGTTATTTGATAGGCTATTTTGACATTAAATCCGTTGGGAGAAACATCATCATGGGATCGTATAAATAAACAGTATCTATTTAAGCAATGCTTGGCCCGGCCAGGAAGAAGGTCATCGAAATCGGCCCAAATGATATACCGAAAGTACACGTATTGGAAAAAATACCCTGAGTCGTACTTTTTTAATGTTGACTGGGGGATGAGAAAAATAACTTTTAATTTGAGAAACATCTTATTATTTGTTTTCCTTAATGATTTCATAGTAGAAACTGTCAACTTGACAGCTGTCATGTACCTCCGGTACAAATTTGGGTTGAGTTGTATGGGCTTCCTTTCCTTACCTTGACTTCATTTTAGGCACCTATTATATAGCCTACGTCGATAATGATTTTGTACCCTATAAAATAAAGCTCTTTTAGGCCGTAAAGAATATATATATCTATACCTAATAATATTATAAAGCGAGTGTTTGTTTGTTTTTGGTTAAACAAGCTAATCTCAGGAACTACTGGTCCGATTTGAAAAATTTGATACAATCGAACAGTGTTAGATAGCTTGCTTACCGAGGAAGGCTATATGCTATATATCATCACGCTACGACCAATAGGAGCTGAGTATTAAATAAAAATATTACAAAAATAGGGTAAAAAATTCAACTTTTACGGGAACGAAGGCGCGGGTAAAGGCTAGTTTAAAATAATTTGCAAAATAGCAATATTCTAGATAGATTTTCGAGTATGTATGTACGTTAAGTGAATTTGGGTACGTGCCTATATCAATATTTTTTTTGTCGAAATAAGAGTTCCACTTTTTTTTAATTACCTACATTATTATAATAATATAATAATAATAATAAAATTTAATTCAGGCAAAGTAAACCCATGTACACCAATTATTAACAGATACTTAAAAAAGAAAGAAAATTATACAGTAAATTTTTTAAATAAGGTCTCAAGAACAAAAACAGCTAAATTTGCCGTCAAAAATCAAAACTTTCGCTGCGACAGTTGCACAATAGTATGTTTGTCGCAGCAATGCCTTATGACGTAGGTAGCAGTAAAACCTGCTCGCAATCATCAACAATTTAAAAAACTCACACTACTAAAAAGCTTTATCTAAATAAAAACTATTATAATTTTACACTCAGGATAAGTCTAATCCACGTGTTAAGTATTGTTGATAGACTCATCCTTGGCCTTGGCAGTATACAGCTAAGTTTATATATAATAGGAGCTGCTGGATCAGGCTGATTTGTGCTGTGAACGAGCTTTGAAACGGACTGTGAAACGATATACGTTAATTCGCAATGAGTGTCATCTTAAATACGTTTATTTTGCTAACGCAAATAAGTGTTATATTTACAGCATGTAAGTGTTATGTTTTTTTAAATACAAAACAGAAAATTACCTATAGCTACTTAAATTCGTTGTACAAATTTTGCATTTTCTTGGCGAAATATATCTTATTTTCATTTAAGTTACGATACATTTAATTGTAATGTAACATTTATTTCGACAAGATATTATAAATTTTGAAATAGGGTAATCAAATGAAATACTTAATTAAGAAATAATTACACATTATAATCAGAGCAGGCAAATAACAATAATTACAAATGATTCAACTTCAACTTTCTGTTAAGTATGTGAAATTATTTCTTTAAAAGATTTATGTTTAATATTTTTTGCTTATATTTCTTGATTTATTTTGTTCCAATCATAAGTATTACGTCATTCTTAATTTTATATTTTCTCGTAAATACATTAATTAGATTATTCTACACCTCAAAACAAGTACAGTCATTCTCAAAGTATGATCAAGGAAATCAAGCTCTAAAGATATTTATATTATTATTTTAGGTTACTTAATAGTGTAGACAAACAATATACCTTAATACAGTGAAGGTACCTATGCTTTGGTGTAAAAAACAATCAAATGAGGTCATCGAAATCGGCCCAAATGATGCACCGAAGGTACACTTAGTGGAAAAAATGCCCTGTATTACGCTGGTTAAAACTCTAGTCGTACAATTGTGATGTGACGAGAAAAAAAACTTTTAATTTGAGAAAAATCACGCCATTTTGGCACACTATTATCTGTTTCGTTATGATTTATAGTAAATTAGTAGTAGTTAGTAGCAAGTTATGATTTATGATTCATAGTAAAAACTGTCAGTATCAGTTTTGGAATGTCAAACGCACGCCTTTAAGCAGATTATTATCAGTTTCATAGTGATTTTATGGTAAAAATTATTACCATGAAACGACTTGATAGCTGTCATTTACAAATTTAGGCTGAGTTGTATGGGCTTTTGATGACCTCGTTTAAACTTTTTCAACATAGTAAAATTAAAGCATTACAGTATAGGTTAAGCAAGTTATTTCAAGTAGGTCCTGTCTGTACCTTTACAGACATAAAAATTTCTTAATCCACTTTACGCGTTGATTCTGTATCTATGAGGGGTCTGATGTCTGATCCACGGTAGGTGTGTCTACGTCAATGTGAAGCCCTTGTAATAGCTGACTTTGGCAGTTTATGCTCAAGGATTTACCAAAGTAAATAAGTACATAATTTGATATATTGTGCTAGCTAGACAGGCTGACAGCTAGGTCTAACCTCGATTCTTGCCGAAAATTTGGTTTAGGTAGTTAATTATATTTTCTACTTATACTTACAATTATAATTTGTATCTACTTAACATATAATACGTAGTAGGATTTCACTCATCACCACCCTCAGCAGCCGTGATTACAACTACTAGGGCAATACCGTGATGTACCTATAGATCTTAAATAAGTAGTCTTTAATAATTACTGAACCCAGTCGGTGTGGCCAATGAGCTAACCCATTGGTCACACCGACTGGGTTCAGTCAACGGTCTTAAATACTTATTCAGTTAAAAACAAACAGGGGGTCGCTAAGCACGAACTCCGTAGTTTCGGCCTTCGTTGCGGGTGTTTCCTACACATAGGGGCGCATGATTCATTTTGAGCGCAAACTAAGAACGAATGACAACACAATTTGACAGTTTACCCGACGTGTTTTTAGTTTTTACCCATCCGAAATATTTTACGTGACACTTATTATCATGAATCGTTATGTCTATATCTAAACAGCCAAACAAACTAACATTGATATTATAAGTAGAATAAAAAAAAAGATTGTTTTATTTAAATACAGTGCAATAAAAATAATTAGTATCCGGCGCACCCTGAAGGCCAATTTCAGGTAGGTACCTAATTATTTCGTGACCTGGTTTGGAAGACTTATAATCTGTACCTATACTAATAAAGTAAAACAAAAAGTGGCGTAAAGACGAGTATTTTATACCTATTTCACAAAAAGGAAATATGACTGACTGACGAACTGGTTGACTGACAGAATCTATCAACGCACAGCACAGACTACCAAAGGATTTTGTCAAATTAGGAAGAAAGCGTAGTGTGGGACGGCCAGCAACGAGATGGACCGACGACCTCGTAAAGGTCTATGGGAGCTGGATGCAGGCGGCATACGACCGGTCCCGGTGGAAGTCTATAGGGGAGGCCTTTATTCAGCAGTGGACCTCTTTTGGCTGATATGGATGAATGAATGAATGAATAATAGACGCTAGCAATACCGCGCAAATAGTGTACGAAAAAAAAACCAGTAGAATTGAGAACCTCCTCCTTTTTTTGAAGTCGGTTGATAAAAGGTCCGCTTTTAGTAGAAATTTATAACTTGATGTACTCGTATATCCGTGTGTACCTTGATAATGCAAAAAGTTTGTGAGTTGAATGCAGAAATCGAAATACCTATGCACTAAATTACCCAGGTTATCGTGTTTAATGAATAAATACGTTTAAAATTTGCATTTGAAGGCAAATCACGTATGGATGTGTATTACTGTTTGTTTATATACTCGTGGTCACGGCCAACAAGGTGAGGGATCCCGTCGCGTCGTGTATATTTTAACCTTGTCAGTATATGAAGTTTTAAGCATCATAGACATAAATCATCATCATCAATCATCCTTTGACGGCGTCTGGTATGGTGGTTCGATTTTCACAGGACACAAATAATTAGGTGATGCATGAATATACTTAAGTGTTTGTTTGTCTATGTGTTAGGAAGGGTTAGGCAGAGGTTTATTTAAGTACATCCACAATTTTCCTGTATGTATAGATCAAAGTATATAGTTATAGTAAAAAAAAACACATAAAAAGGAGGAATCTTATCTTAATAATAATCTCTTAATCTATCAATGGCGTGCTACATGTACTCAACAAAAACCAAGTTAATTAAACAACGTTAAAAAAACTCCATAAAGTAACAATCGGATACCGCGTCTTAGTCAGTTAGCTTCACTGTCGACCCTTTTTACGTGCCTCAAAAGGAAAAAGCAACCCTTATATGAACAGATTGTCAGTCTGTCTTATACACCAAATTAAAAATTTACGCACTACAACAATATTTGTTAAAAAAAAAAGTCTAGTGGGGTGCTACATTATACGCTAGAAGTCTAAAGTAACGCGTCCCTATATCAAATTGTATTACAATTTGACATACGTAAGCGTAAGTTTATGCTTAATGTCGTCTCTATAGCATTCAGGCTGATATTCAGAAACGAGACTCAACATGAAATTATGCTTCCGTATGTCACATTTGTATGACAATTTGACATACGGAAGCCTAAGTTTATGCTTAGCATCGTCTCTGAGGCTGAGATTCAGAGAAGAGACTCAGCATGAACTTATGCTTCCGTATGTCAAATTGTCATACAAATTTGACATACGGAAGCATAAGTTCATGTTGAGTCTCGTTTCTGAATATAAGCCTGAATATTAGCCTCAGAGACGACGCTAAGCCTAAAGTGATGCTTTCGTATGTCAAATTTGTATTACAATTTGACATACGGAAGCGTAAGGTTATGCTAAGCGTCGTCTCTGAATATTAGCTTTAGTAGCCTTAGGTTCTATTCAGGTTGAAATCCAGCAGTGTTATTTGTTTTTTATGAAAGTAGCACCTTGGAGTTTTACATGAGATCTAAACACCGGCAAACTGAGGTGTACAATTCTACCTACATTAGTACACCTCTGCCTAAATCTTCGGGAATACAGGCGTATACATATTCAGGAATTGTTGATTGATGTGACAAAAGCTGAAAATTAATTCTCGCGATGAACCTGTGATGGCTCGTTCACACACTCAACTCGTCGAATGAAATTGTGAAATCGCTCGAGTCACGAAATTGAACTGGAGTCGCACCACTACTAGCCTACTAGGTACCTATACTTTACAAGCAGTGACGAAGGTATTACATACACAAACATCGCTAAAAAGAGACGCTCCCATAATTCTCATATAGGTTACGGTAAAATAGATTCTAGAACTGTAGCCTTGCACAGCTTTGGCTTTGTGCCAAAATATTGTGTCACCAAATCTGTGTCTTGCGAATGCCGTAGGTATTTACTGCTCCTTTTTTGAGTTGCGGAAAATCTTCATGGATAAATAAATAAATAAATATCCTGGGACATTTTACACAGCACCATCTAGTCCCAAACTAAGCAGAGCTTGTACTATGGGTACTAGACAATGGATATAATACTTATATACTTTTTTTTTATAAATACATACTTATAATACATAGGAAACACCCAGACAAACACAAACATTTATATTCATCACATAAATATTTGTGTCTTGTGGGAATCGAACCCACGACCTCGTGATCAGCAGTCCGGTACTCGAACCACTAGACCACAGACGTCAAGACCACGGATGCCCGCTACCTGGGGAGGCGGCATGGCTATGGGATCAGGAACATTTAGTACGACCATGACGGAGTATATCACGTTTGTCTTGTCCCGCAGGGTTTGACCCACATTTTAGTCGGGGGCCGCGGAAGAATGAGTTGTTCCCGTAGCCCCCGACGCAAGTGCGAGTGGGAGCACCGGGGTTGGTTTTAGTCAGGAGGAGTCTGACAGATCCCCCCGCCCTCCCCGGGGCGGGGGATTTCCATGAGGATTTCCAACCTCGAAAAAAAAATGATTCCCACATTTCGCCTTAGTCCCATTTATAATAAAAACCTGTTTATCTAGTTTTGATATCAATCTCGTGAGACACAAAGGAACTACTTATCTTAGGTAATGAAGGTTTAATAACAGTTACTCCATCTATATAATTATTATTGTTTCTAGTTTTTACATGTAGACGCCTCTTTGTTTTCCTTACAAAGTAGAATCAGGTCGAAACTACTAGGTAGGTTGGTACTTTTTATGGTATTTTTAACCCCCGACGAAAAAACGACGGGGTGTTATAAGTTTGACGTGTCTGTGTGTGTGTGTGTGTGTGTGTGTGTGTCTGTCTGTGGCATCGTAGCTCCCAAACGGATGAACCGATTTTGATTTTGTTTTTTTTATTTGAAAGGTGAATTAGAATGAAAGGGCTTAACTAGGAGAATACTATACACTATGCTAAATTCCAAATCCAAGATGGCCGCCACCACAAAATAGCAAATTACATTTCATGTCGGGGGTTTTCTAAATTTTTAATTTAGGTTAGGGTTAGGTTATTGCATAAATAAATGCTAAATATCCTTGAATAAAATCAATTATTAAAAGAAACAAAAAACCCGACTGCGTAAAAACTATTAAGCTGTTCGTTCATAAACAAAATTGTTTTTTGCTTGTCCCGCCTGCAATACATTTTCCAACATCACAGAGCTTGTTTTTAGATTTTTAGTTAGTAGTTTTTACGCAGTCGGGTTTTTTGTTTCTTTTAATAATTGATTTTATTTCCTTCTTTTTAGTTTATAAATCATCATAGAATCACTAGATAGATCCTAAATGATGATTTAAAATATAAATTGATACAACTCAAGATCATTTTCAAAATCAGTTCGCACATTAAAGCGTATAAAATCCGCCATATTGATTTTTTTTTTTTAAATTTCATGTACCCAGTGACAGTCGTGCCATTAAGACGAATCTAATGAGGTGTCATTTATCTAAATCGGTTGAGCCGTTGAGTAGTTACGACCGGTCAAACACATAAACCTCCTCCTTCGGCTGTCGGGTAAAAAGATATTACCTTGTTTAGTGATAGAAAAATACAATCTCAGGCAGGTAGATACTTACTAAGGTAAATTTGTTGTAATTGGTAACACGATGAGAGGTCCACCTTTCAATCTGTATTTGTTTGTCAGTCAAGGAATTCTGTTATTTTCTTCTTTTATAGGTGTAGATTTTAGATTCTTATCTTGTTAGCCCGCGTATATAATTACTTTATTTTAGATAGAAGATAGAGAAACTGTCTTCTGCAACAAAATATATCAATTGATCGATGCGAAAATAATCGCGGGCAATAGCTAGTCTGAAATAAACATTAAAGTCACTGTTTCTTTAACGATTAAAGAGGATCAAAGCAATTGTACTTTTATTGTGTATTAATTGATCCATAACAGGTTAAAGCAGCTGCACTTGATAAAACATGATTGTAATAAATCTTAGTTAATTATAACTAATTTGTCGCACGATTACATAGGATAGACGTCATTAAACGTTTAGTACCTATTCATCGCAAGTAACTCTTCAAGTACTTATAAATCAAAGGGAACAAAGGATAATAAAAGCTTAATTTTGTGATTAAAATCATTGTTTTTATGCTTGCATTCTTTATAGCGAAGAGAAGACTAGGTCACTGACCTCAGGGAAAATTATCATGATATATAATTATGATTCATATGAGTATTATTAAGGAATTCAATTCACACTATTGCTAAGGAATTCAACGGCTTCTAAATATGAATCTATTTAGCAATATAGGGTATTCGAATTATTATATTATTTAAAGCCCCATGAAAAAGTTGAGTTAGTAAACAAAAGCTAAATAAAATTGTTCAAATAACGAACTTAAAAGCGTTTTAATTTAATGCTAGACAGAGAGGGTACTATAGAAAACTGTGACGTCAAATGTTGCGTGCACCATACGAATTCTAGGTATACGCAACCCTCATTTGTGGGAAAGAGACAGAGCAATCTCTTTCTCAATTCCGACTAAAAACATAATTATTAGAACTTTATTACTTAGCTTATTTAAATTATTGTTTCATTATAAGTACATACAATTTATAATTAAATTAATTCTAATTTCTAACTCATTTGATCACATTCAACTTCTCCAAAAACAATATTTTGAAACTTAACAACTTTTTTAAGTGAATAAAATTTATACCTAATTATTTATCCAAAGTAGTCATGTTGATCCGGCTGTTGTACATCACTAAAACTCTTTTTTATCTTCCATTCCAGTACCACCGATTCAAAAATGCCAGTTGAGTGACTCAAACTGTCTCAAAAAGTCGGCACAAAATGCTTTGGAAGTGTTCACCGCTGGTATTCCAGAAGTGGGCTCCGAAACCTTAGAACCAGTCCGCGTTAACCTAATCAAGATTGACTTATCAGGACTTAAGCTGACAATTAAGGATGCTGATGTTAAGGGACTAAAGAACTCTGTAATTGATAAACTCAGGTAAGTTAATCTATCCGTCAGGGTCATGGATGGTCATGAATGTTCCGGATCGCATGGCCATGACATTGCAGGACAAGAGAAGGCAAATGCGGTTTTTGTCGGTATGATTCCGATACACGCCTCTCCACGCCTCTGACGCCTCTCCAGATGGCAGGGATTTATGTGGATTCATGTGGATTTTAGCTAGCATGATTGTTAAATAAAGCTAAATAAAAGGAAAGTCAGATAGGGACCTAGACGATGCTGTATACATAAAGTGAATGTGGGAATCGAGTCATATCAAAAGGCAAAAAATAGTACTAATAATACTCTTAAATAAATTAATGAACATATAGTTAGTACCGAGTACTATAGGTGTAATTAACCTATCCTTTTGCAGTTCACTAGTTTGGGACCACCCAAGCGAGTCCGTAACCGCAAGTTTCTCGGACCAATGGCATTATCCGGCCTGGTGAATCTTGGCCGTTTAATTGATCTCATATGCCACCATTGTGTTTGTTGATAAAAGTCAATACTTTTGATAAAGCGCAGATATATATACCAATGTGTGCATTTATATTTGCCACATCCTCAAATACACATCAATAGCCATGTGGAAGTGGAACTCTTTGCAGGAGTTTGTTCAACCATAAATCGCTAGATTTTTTACAAAAAATGAGACTAACTAGGGATTGAAGCGAAAGGAATCATTCGATAATTAAATAAAATACCTCGTAATATGTAGCATCAGTAAACGAACTCACATCTTCTAACTTTAAAAATTTAAAAAATATTATCTGTATATTGTGATCATAACAGTACATCGAGATCGTGACAGTAGGTAAATTGTGACTATTATCTCTATTTTCAGCTTCGACACTGCTAAGAAAGAGATTGTGCTATCCTTCCACGTAGCACCCATCTCATTGAAGGGCAAGTATAAGGCTGGTGGCATGTTACTTATCCTGCCCATAAGTGGAGATGGAGATTGCTCCATCAAAATCAGTACGTATAAATTCTACTAAAAACAAGTAAAAAATTAAAGCTGAATTTCTAAGTTAAGATTAATACGTTACTGAATATTACGTACTTATCTTTAAATCCTACTAATCCTATCCTACCCTACTAATATTAAAAATGTGAAAGTTTGTGAGGATGGATAGATGTAATGGATGGATAGATGTTTTTTACTCTTTCACGCAAAAACTACTAAATTGATTTCGATGAAACTTTACCGTATTATTAAGGGAATTTTGGGAAATTCCTACGGGATTGGGAAACATTGATGAACGCGTGTAACACCGCGGGGAACAGCTGTAGTCTAATAATATAATCCGTATTTTTTTAGAAAACCTTGAAATTACTATGACCATGGTCTACGACATTGTCAAGAACGCAGCCGGAAAAGACGTCATCCAGTTAAAGAGCTTCAAGTACACATATGAGAATAATGAGAACACACATTTCAAACTGACGAATTTGTTTAATGGAAACAAACAATTAAGTAAGTATTGGCGATAATATGTACAAAAATCCCTGGTAAAAAAATTAAAACTGAAAAAGTTTTGCCGATAAACTTTTAGACGGCTCCCGCTGAACTTATAGTTGAGTTTGACAATCTAGGGATTATAGGTACTGGTTGCTGATATTGACATCGTCGACGGAATTAGGTGAAAAAAGATAGGGGTTGTGGTGGGGTTTTATTAAATAGGGGTTTACCATCCTGGGTTTGCTGCAATTAACGTGTCTTCCTTCTGGTTTCAAGTTATATAAATTTAAATAAAATATAAAGGCTAGACAATGCGGATAAAGGCTAAATTTCTGTTTTTATTTGTGTTAACATATTTGGTACTTTATAATATTTAACCAATAAATATGCTAGACGACAGCACGACAGACAAAGGTGAAGATGGAGGAACGAGCTTGACTCCTACAGTAAAGACAGGCCCTCATAGGAGAGGAAGGCCTTTGCTCGACAGTGGGAAAATAAAGCCTAGATAGATAGATAACACGCCTGGGGGGCTAGACAAGTTGCATTTTGATATTCGAATCGACAAACAAAATGTATGTAAATGACATTAGTGACAGCCCGATTTGTCGAAAGAATGTGTCATTTACATACATTTTGTTTGTCGATTTGAATGTCAAAATGCTACTTGTCTAGCCCCCCTATATTCCCCGAAAGGTAATAAGGCAGATGTTTACCAATGTACACTTAAAGTTCGCCTATTGATATGGATTTACGCCCGGTTGATGGCAATAGCCTCGCAAATTCAAAATTCGAGCTGCTACTGGGAATTTTACAAAAAGCGCCAACAACACTATGCTCGATCCAATCAAACCTTTTAGCGTAGTAGTCACGCTTGGATCACTAAATGAACGAGGTAGTATAGATAGATAAATATTGTGATAATTTCAGGTGACGCGATGCACACGTTCATGAATGAAAACTGGAAGGCGATCTCACAAGAATTCGGCGACCCGATGTTGGCTAAACCGATGGAAAAAGTATATACTGCTATCAAAACCTACTTGGAATCACAGCCCTTGGAAGAAATTGTTAATGTTTGAATTAAAGATTCATGTTTTAATGTAAGATATTGAAATGGTTTTATTCTTTATTGTACTTACAAATAATCTAAAGTTTGAGTTAGGTGGATTTTTGTGAAAAACATATTTGAGGGTTGAACTGAAAGGTAAAAATGGATTAAAACTTTGAATAAAAAACTGTTTCATTTCTGCTAGAACTTGTAATACTACTTACGCTTTTAGTAGTCTATGAATAATAAAAAGAAATTTCTTTTGGATTCAAGCCATAGCCATATTAAAATGTATGAAAAAAATACTAACGATAAGTAGGTATCTAAAGCTAATAAAATAAATTTATTTAAACAGGAGGTACTTATTTATTGAAATTCCTATCTTGTAAATGACTAATCTTACATAAACGTTATATTGAGACAAATTAAAAAAAAATTCAAGAAGAATGCTGCTGAAGTGAAAAAAAAAAAATTTAAAATATTTCTTCCCTAAACTAATCAAAGGATTTGAAATGGACGTCACCGAGTCACTATTTTTATTTAAAAAGAAATTACCCCATTCCAGGATTACCTTCTGCATCGGGGTGCGTTTACAAAATCAAATTTTCATATACAAACTCCCAGACCTGGAATAATTAACTGTAGGTTTTAGTGCGAGATTTAGGCACTTCCACCATGTAGCAGTGGCATCTTGCCGTACCTCTCGTCCGATAGTGAAACGGGGAACTACGAGTATGTCATACAGTTCCGATGCACACATCGAAATGTAACTGGTAAAAGACTGAAAGACGTACAACTTTGCGCCGATGCAAAGTGCGTCATTGCCGAGCTTCTCCAAACATGCAATGAAATATAAGGTTGTCTGGAAGAGATCGCCTTGTGCGACAAGACCGCCCATTGTACATGAAACTTTGTATTGATTTATTTTCTTATTGTTGTTACTCTATTGTTGGTGTGCAATAAAGCGTAAATAAATAAATAAATAAATATAACTTAGGATATCATCTAACCCGAGTATATACTTAATACCCGTACTAAAATGAGTTGAACTGAGCCACACTTCTGCTTCACTGCTTTAAAAAAATAGTAGGCGCTTTAAAAATAGTATCTAGGTGTGTCTGAAATACTTAGTAAGGTGTAATATTATATAGGCATTTCAACGGTGCGTTCATCAGAGATCCCCCTCCACAGTGTGCTCCCACGTATCTGGAGAGACGGATGGTATCCATGAAGGTTTTCACACGAAAAAAAGGTTTCATATATACTTAAGCTGAGTTAAGTTTTTTTGTCAATACCGTTAATTTGCAAGTAGAATTAAGTATGTATTTGTAATACTATTGTTCCTTTAGGTTATGATGGAATTGGCTGTATAAAATTCCTCAAATAAAGAGAGAAAAAAAATTGCAGAGGTGTACCTACTGCACACAATTTCCAGTGGCAGTTTCCTCTGTAACATCGAAGCTTCATTCCATTAATTATTTTACAAATCTAAAACACTGGTTAGCAAACGAGCTCCTTTCAGTTTTAAGATTTATTTTTGGTTATTCCGACCAACAGTTGTACCTAGTCATCGCCGCTCACGAACTCCTACAACACCACAGGCGTTGCTGATGCGTTGCCGATCCTTTAAAACCCTCTTATCGTAGTTTCAGTTTTATTAGAAAACAATGTAGTGAAAAATGCGCCAAGGTTGAAAACGTGTTGCTATGATAAATGAGTTTTAATAAGTGTTAAATTATGCATTTTAAAACTTTAAATAATACTTTTCAAATAAGTAGACAGATGCACTTATGATAAGTAGCATTTGACCTTAGAATGAATAAAGGAAACTGCCAAATGAATTAAAAATGTTGTAACTCTGTCTGTATAAAATAAACGCCTGTATCTCCCGAAAGGTAAGAGGTGATCAATACCTATATTATCTACACCTGAAGTCCGTTAAGACATACTTAGGTACTAAGGGTAATATTCAGAGACGACGCTAAGCGCAAAGTAGCGTTTCCATATGTAAAATTGTCAGACAAATTTGACATACGAAATCGTTAGTTTACGCTTAGCGTCGTCTCTGAATTTAGCCTAAATGTTTTCGGCGAATGTGATAGGCACAATTATCTGGGCATAAAACCAGACTCGAGCGACAGAAAGTTAATTTCCAAACAGAAAAATAAAATAATAACACTATGTCCGACTTGCTGATTTAAATATACCAGGAAGAGCAATTATTTGAATGGCAATTATCCAAATGGCAATTGACGTGTTTCACGAAGGGCAACTTTCAATATTTTAGTCGATTGCCATTCGTGGCTTATATGATACTTACATATTTTATTCCACGAATGGGAATCGTCATAGTAGCTACTAGTGATGTAGTCTAATACATTATTTATGTCGATACTAAATAAAAAAGGCACAAATCCAAAGTTCAAGCTGCTACTAATAATTTTATTCATAAACCCCCTGGAAATCGAACCCAGTTACTCACGCGTAGCAGTTGCGCTTAGGACCACTAGACTAATGAGGTAATAATTCAAGATTAGATTAATTAAAACGACAAGAATACAGGTAAGTACGATTCCGAAACAGCAGGTGCATTGATGTAAAATCAAAATAGTTTTATTTTCACATAGACCTTATGCAGGCACTTATGAAATGTTGAAACTAGGTGCATGGTTCCAAATTAGTCGTTTTCTATGGAGAAGAACCGGCAAGAAACTCCATGGTTACTCTTATAAATTTTGTTTTTTTACAGTGACTTCTGATACAATAGTTTAAGGATACTTACACAATTATGAGAAAACAATCTAGAAACGTTTGCAAAATCTAATACAGAATAAATTACTGCTAGATTCCCTTAATAATTCCCTAGTAACATTCGATGTCTCCTAATGTGGGGAGGTTTTTTAAGTAAAAAAATCATCAATACCAATACCTAGATATTATATAACTTTTTTGAAAGAATTTTAAATAAGATAAATGGCACTGATCATTAAATTTAAACGCTTAAGTATGTAAAATACTCAGTTTTTTTTGTAAAATCTAAAATTTTTAAATTTAGTTTCTAGGCAAATACTAAAAAACAAGTGAAGATAGGTACTTTATTTGGACCTTGGGTATTCTTCTATCTACGTTTTTTTTCATTGCATAAAGCACTATATTGACATGTAATAAATAATACGTTTAATTTTTATAATAATAATTGTAAGACATTGAATAAAATGTTATTTAGGTATCTATAAGTGTAATTATGGTCAACGGTTGGGTATATTAACGGACTGTCTCCAAACTAAGGAACAGTTCTTACTTGGCGTCAGAACAGTTAGCCTCAGGAGTTTGAATTGAAGTGAAAATGGTGTTCAAAGTGATGTGTTTGGCCGTATTGGCATTTGGCTGCGTTCAATCATCAGGTAAGATTTGATAGATGACAGAGAGACATTTTTGTTTTGTGAAAAAAAACTCATTTTTGTAGAATTGTGAGGGCTGTATGTGCAAGGATCGTAGCAAGTGGCAGTCACTAGGAGCCATGTAGGAAAAAAGCGTGTGTGTATGTATGTAATAATCATATGATAAAATACATAATACCTACAATAACATTGTAACTAGCAATGTCGGTACATTGCAGATATGAGCAAAAGAAGCCAAAACAATTATTGTTATAATTTGTGTTAAAGTGTTTGTACCCATGTTTGTATGCGCATCGCATCACCCAGAAACTACTGCAAGAAATTGCATTCGGTTTTCAAAGTTGTATTGATTGAGGTCTGACTTATAATCTCATATCAATAATGAATCGATACGCCACTCATAGAAGCTCAGTTATTAATAATTTGTTAATCTTATCTTACTTCTTACTAATATTTTAATGTGAAAGTTTGTGAGGATGGATGGATAGATGGATGTACAGATATAGATTATAGTCTGGAATAACACATAGGCTACTTTTTATCCCGGTAAAATCTATGGTTCCCGTGGGATAGCGGGCGAAGCCGCTGGTGGAAAGCTAGTAAAATAATAATTATTTAATAGTAAATAATAAAATAGGTACTCAATTTGTAGAATAACTTGAGGTTAAGGTTGAGCACTCAAGACTATCCAAATTTATCTTATCCAAGTTGACAAATAATTATTAATACACTTAAATCCAAGGAGTACCTACTTACTTAGTCTCTACCTTATACGATTAAAATGCTTTGCATTTCTCTCTCTTCTTATATTAATTTATTATAAGGCTTGTATTTGTTACTAAATATAAACAGATTTTAATTAACATCATCGTCACGATCTTTCTTAATTGACTTAGCTATAATTATTTTCCTTCAATAAGAAATGTATGAAATAAAATAAGGGTCTACTAATTATTAAGTAATTTTAAAATTCGATAATTTCTTAGTAGGTACACAAAATTGTCTAAAAAAGTGATGTAGGTACTTATTTTATAGTGGTTCCCCGAAATGTTACTCTCGTTCATAAAATTCCCCAAATCCGTGGGAATTCCCCATTATAACTATGTCCTAAATTACAGGCCAACCAGGTTTGGGCTGTACGTTGATATATCCATCATTCACCTTTACTTTTCTGAAATATTTGAAGGACTGGGAAGCCGTAGATGAACTTCTTAATAAATAAATACTTCCACTAAATAATAATAGAACACTATATAATCTTAAATTCTAAAGTTTGAGTATCTACTTGTGATTAAAGACCCCATTTAAGATTATCTATTTCGCAAAAAACAAAGACAAACTAGCAAAGCTATGCAGAGTATCGGTACACAGAGAAAATGATAATCAGTGCTCATTTGTCAATTTGTGTTCATTAATGGTTAATTAATTAATTTAATGGGTCATTTGTAATAGGGATTTTGTCATCGCAATGCCGTGTATGTGATAATTTAATCGTACATACCGATAAAACCTATTGTGGGGGGTTATATTGGCGTCTTACGTTTTTTTATAATATGCTGTTCCCCGTGGTGTGTTATTACACCACAGCACAATCCTTTCAACGGAATCAGTCTGTTTCTTTCTTATTCTTTATAGATAGACTTGCATTTGTCTCATATTTGACCATAATCTAACGTGATGTCAAGTGACGAAGCTATCGACGAAATCGCACGCTTACGTTTAAAGTAACCTATTCACACGTAACATAGGGCCTGTTTTAACACCTCCTTTTTTATACCATTAAGGTGGCAAACAAGCATACGGCCCGCCATATAAGATAGTAAGCGGTTACCGTAGCCTATGGACGCTTGCGTATGACTCGCGCGTTGCCGACTCTAAAAACCTCTTAGAGGTATATGGAGGAATCACTGGGCCGACAGTTTGAGGGAATATTTCTCTTGCTGCCAGCGCAGCGCATCCTTGGAAAGAGCTCCTTACTCACTGTAGGAACATAACACACAATAAAGTGTGTTATTTGGCTGCAGTTTTCTGTAAGGTGGAGGTACTTCCCCAGATGGGCTGCTCCAGATTTAAGCCATAAATGGCTGTGCCCTGCCTCTCCTGATAAGTTCTTGTTAATAAAAAAATTGCTTAAGACACGCTTAGAAATTGTTCTCTGCGTGTCTTCAGATCTTTTACTTGTCAAGACAAGAACAATTATTTATTTGATACAAAAATGCAGTTCGCAGATTATGAAACTGCTTAGTCATTAAAATACTGTAGGTAATCATAAATAATAGAACGCAGTTAATAGGTATAATCGACTATATTTTTTACATTGTAAGTGGTCTTAATTAACTATGCATATCCTAACAACGGGACATTAGTTCATAGTCATGTGATATCTACTTAAACATGCGATGAAGTTCTTATAATCATAAACTTAAGTGGTTATAATTACTGAGTCGAAGGTATTCTAAACGCTTAGACACTTTGAAATAATTACTAGGTATTGTCTATCATTTTTATGACAATAAAGTGAGACGAAACTAGGTGACTATGTGGTAGGTTCTTCCACTTTGGTTCTTGTATCTTCTTCGGTAGAAGAACCAAAGTGACCTTTGTTCAGCACTGAACCTCTTTTGGCTGATATGATGATGATGATGTGATGGGTATAAACTGGTGGTTAAACACCAAATTCTACATTCAAAACCTAACATCTCATCAATAGTGAATGTAATTTTTTAATGTTACGATATTCCTTGATGGTTAATAGTTTTAAACACCATTTAGTTACTAAGGAATTTGTATAGAGAAAACTTCGATTATTTAAATGTAGATAGTGGTTCAAAGCACAGAAATTGTTTGTGGCGTCTCTTTAAAAAAAACAACTTATGTTTGAATCAATATTCTAGGAATTTAGTCTAGTCCTTTAAAGAAGATAATTTAAGACACAGAGAAGGGATTTTTTTAGATAGATTCCCAGGTCGAGTCTCAGAGCAGTAGCTGAAAGTTTAGATGGATTTAGGTATTCCCGGTTAATGGAAATATGCTCGCCCCCTATTAAATGGGACCCAAACATACCGGCGAAGTGTGGGTGCGCACATTAGTACACCGTTACCTTACTCTTCGGGGAATAGAGGCCTGAATGATGGTATGTTATCAATTACTAAAACATTTGTTTACAGTTATTCCAGTGGATAAATGCAAGCTCGAAGACTCTGCTTGCATGACGGCGGCATTCAACAAAATGTTGCCAATTTTTGTGGCGGGAATGTCTGATGAGAACATTGAAGTATTGGACCCCATGAAGATGGACGATCTAGCCTTCGACTTAGCTGGTCTCCAGTTCACCCTGACAAACGCTACCATGAAGGGAATGAAGAACTCGGTTGTGGATAAAGTTGAGTGAGTATGATTTTAAGATCGTTTAGGTTTAGGCATAAGAGAGGATGGCGAGTGCGAATTGAAAAGCTGAAAGGGATAATATACAAAAATTGCCAACGTTCTCAAAAAATGATAAGGTTAAGAGCACCCTAAACCGATGAGTATGCTTGTGGAGGTTGATGAGCTTACATGTAGTGAAAATGGTGTGCCAGAATTATAGCAAGTGGTAATTAACAGTCTCTGTCTACCCCAATGGGAAACACGCGTGAAGGTATGTATGTATGTACTGAATTAGCTCGTAATGTTGTTGTCGTTGTCATTTCTATTTTCCAAAAAATTACTGATACCAACTGCCTCGTATTATCCTACTTAATATTATAATATAATACGTATATAATACTTAATATAATAATGTGAAAGTTTGTATGTATGGATGGATGGATGTTTGTTACTCTTTCGCACAAAAACTACAGAAGGGGTCTGGATGAAATTTGACACAGAAATAGATTATAGTCTAGAATAGCACATAGGCTACTTTTTATCCCGCTAAAATGTATGGTTCCCGTGGGATAGCGGGCGAAGCCGCGGCGGAAAGCTAGTTTATTAAAATATTATTATTTCAGATGGGACACCAAGAAGAAAGTCTTCCTAGTTGATTATCACTTGGATTGCTTAGCAAAAGGCCACTATACTGCTAATGGACAAATCATGATCTTGCCCATCACTGGTGAGGGCCAGGCCAAAATACAATTGAGTAAGTAAAAAAAAACATCTAAATATACAGTTATTCTGTCTAGTATTTTGTAATATCAGCGTTTGTAAGACAAGTATCATGTAGTAAAAAAATACATAATAGATGAATCTATGTATAAATAATAAATAAAAATAAATAATAATCTATGTATATTTTCAATATAACTGCCTCGTAAGCCAAGCGTCGATTTCTTGTGTTCGATTCCCGGGTCGAGCAGTGTTGTTGGTTTTTTTTTGTGAAATTACTAGTTGATGCCCGGTTGATGGCTCAGGAAAAAAGGCTAACTGTGGGTGCGAACCTTGGTACACCTCTGCCTAACCTTTCTGGGAATACAGGCGTGATGGTATGCATGTATTATGATGAATCCACCTACTTTATTCGATACTAGATTTCCGCCAGCAGCTTCGCCCGGTTGATAACGTTTTTCCCTCATTTTTGTAAAAAAAATATTGCTACTCCGCTCCTATTAGTCTTAGCGTGATGTTATATAGCCTTTAGCCTTCCCCGATAAATGGGCTATCTAACACTGAAACAATTTTTACAATACAAACAAACAAATAATCAATTTTTTCTTCTTTATAATATTAGTATAGATAGATGTGGGATTTGTTAGTGTGTATCCGAATGTCTCAGTGAGTGAGGTGAATGTGTCCGAACGGATTGTGTGAAATGGACAATATGAGAGAAAGGAACAATAGATGGAGGGGAGTGACAGCTGGGTGAAATGGTTGAAAAAGAAAGACAAGACGGAAGAAGCAAAAAAAAAATATAATAAGTGTGTTTATTGCTTTTTATTAAAATAAAGTCAGAAAGCAAGATCAGATACGGTGTTTATATTTAACTCCTACATAGATATAGATGACTAATTCACTTATTTTATTCGATACAATCCACTAAACATGAATCTTTCCACAGAAAACCTTATAATCAAGCTGCGCATCAGTTACGATATAGTTAAAGATTCTGACGGCAAGGACCACGTCAAACCCAAGAAGTACACCTTCGAATATGACGTCAAGGACCACGGTCATTACCATCTGAGCAATTTGTTCAACGGAAATAAGGAGCTCAGTAAGTATTCGAAAACTTATGTACAGTTCTCGTCAATCAGCTAACTTCAACTCGGAGAGAGAAAAATACTGGATTAAAATAATTAAAAACGAAAGCCTACGACTTGAACTTTCGTTTTTATTCAATGTAAGTAGTCCAATATTTTTCTTTTTCCGATTTTTACGGCCGGGTTGAAGTTAGCTCGTGCAAACTTCAATCCGGACAATAAGATTGGCGAGAACTGTGCTGTGGGTACTGATCGCTGCTACGGGACTTAATGTAACATGTTACAAAGCGAGCATTCGTACAAACGAGCACGAATATGCGAGCAACGAGCCGCTCATTGCTCGTTTTCAGAGCTCAATCCGCCGTCAATTTTTTGGCGACTCCTTTGAATGTTACACGATTCATTCAATACGCCACGATGACACCTTGCAGCATTGGCAAACCAAAAGTTCGAAACAAGAATGTTACATGGATTTTAGCGCACAGCGTAACATAACATGCTCGCTGCAAATGGTACTTACATTACGGCCCGTAGCACCGCCCACGTAAGTTGGACTAAAACCAACGGAGAGGGGGAAATTTTGCGCAGTGCATTTGCATCCAAAATGTACTAAAATTAGACTTCTGCACATCCGCCATTTTAGGTAAAGTTATTTGCCGGCAAATTGATCCACATAAGCTGCTAACCTTTTTCAAAATGAGAGTAAGTATACGTTTCTCAGCCTAAGTATCACCAGCCTTTTGCAATTAAAAGTTGACAATAGATGTGGACATTAATCTTTGTCCAACATAATTGATGGCCCCATATTGCCTTCGCACTACAAAATTTATTCATAAACGTAGGTACACTGTTTGTCTCAAATTTTCAATTACTGCGTGACGAGATGGAATTAAAAATCTTAAAATAGAAAAATCATGGTTCACGCTTAGCAGATTTGATTAAATTTTTGAATTCCTTTCGAAATTCCTCCCTGATTAAAATTTGTCGGAACAGTTCTGTTTAATAGCTATTGCCCGTTGTGACTTTTTAGCGTGTTGTTAAATAGCTTATATATATACAAATGCATAAACATGTATTCCAGCCAAGCGCGTTCCATTTCAACAAAAGAGCAAACAAACTCTTTAGCTATATTATATTAGTACATGTGGATTATAAAGATCATTTATAGGTACATTAAAAATCTCTTTGCTCAGCAGTAGGTACTTACATGAACTTTTTATGAACGAATGTTTTCTTTCACACTAACAATAATTATCAATTTATATTACACTAAAGATTTAGTATTTATTATTATTATAAATATTTATTATTTCTATTTCTATTCTATCTAGAGTTGAAACCAACACTTTTATGACTTTTTAATAACCTATTTTATTCATCTAGGTGACACCATGTTGACTTTTTTAAACGACAACTGGAAGGAAATTGCTACCGAATTCGGTGGTCCTTTGATCAACAATGCCGCAAAGAAGATATTCAAAAATATTATTAAATTCTTCGATGCTAAACCCATTGAAGACATAGCTGTTGTTTAATATTGTCTGTTTATTGAATGAATAAATTGTTTTTGTTTAAATAAATTTGTTGGTTATTGTAATTTATGTTTTATTCACAAATCCACCATTGGCCTATTGGGGGTGGCTTATTTATAGGCAGTATTCCCGTTTGAGCACCTATTTTTAGAGCATAATTAGGTTTTTTAAATTCCCATTTGATAATAATATTAAGTGCTTCATATATTGGGTGCTCTAAAAACCGGTGCTCAAACGGGAATACTCATACTTCAGTATTGTATAGTAAAATAAAATCAAAACGTAACAGTGACAATATGATGTTGTATTCGATAATATGCAACAAAACAACGGCCGTCGTTGATAATGGATAAACACAAATAAATAATTAATTTAGAACAAAATAAACATTATAAATACAACAAAAAGCTAAACCACAAATTGTTTAATGTTAGGAAAATTTCAGCGTACTGAAATATTAAAATCATGTAAACTGTCACTCATATTTTTTACTGCCGCTTTTTTTTGTAAAGGGAACCGTTTTAGTGCCACCTGCAAAACCCATTCGTCCGCTTTATGAATATTTTATTACGACAAATCAGATTACGGGTGAAATGAATCTGTGTGCGCAAACTCCTCGTTCATAATGGGAACATTATGAAAACCCAGAATATCTTAACGTTTAGTGATATAATACTATTATATCCATGCACTATTTTAAATTAGGTTTTCATAGTAATAACCTAAATTAAAAATTTAGAAAACCCCCGACACGATATTTCGTGTCGGGCGTTGTCTAAATTTCAAATCCAAGATGGCCGCCACCACAAAATGGAAAATTATATTTAGTTTTGAAATTTATCATAGTGTATAGTATTCTCTTAACTAAGCCCTTTCATTTGATACCCATATTGAGGGATTTGTGAAAAAATATGTCATACGCTATTTTGAAGCGGCGGCCATCTTGGTCCGATTTTCATCAAACATAGATAAGAACACTCCCGACTAATTCACCTTTCAAATAAAAAAATCAAAATCGTATCAAAATCATTCGGGAGCTACGATGCCACAGACACACACGCACACATACACACACACACACACACACACAGACACGTCAAACTTATAACACCCCGTCGTTTTTGCGTCGGGGGTTAAAAAGGTTTGCCTTAATCTATTTAGGGTTCGCAATAAAACTTATCTGTGTTAGCCAACGATAATAACCGAGTACCCAGTAGTATTACCCTAGAAGCGTTACTACTTAATTTAAGATAAATAATTTTATATTTTACTAATGGTTTTGATTACTTGAAAAAACACAAGTTAATCTCGCATAACTGAACAAAATATTCCCTTTAATATATAGCATACCAATTACATATATTATAAGCTAAGTCATAAATATGATAGGTAGACATATAAAAATAGTGATGAAATTGATGAATCCTTATCCATCATAAGAGATTTACTGAAGATTGAACAAAAAATTTTACTGAAGTGAAAATAAGGGCTTCAAAAGAGTAACACAAATTTTGTGTCGAAGGTTTAAAATTCATGAAGCCACAGTTGAAATCAAACAGTTCATATTTTTTTATTTATATACAACTTTTTTATACTTAGATCAGAAAATGCTTTTTGATTTTGGTGGCAGATGTGGGGAGGAGGCAGATTATGTCGGAGTCCGACATGGTGGGACGTAGACCAATGCGGTTTTTAGTTTTAGAGTCTGACTAAAAATTTTAAAAAATTAATAAAATGTAATTCCCCATTTTGTAGTGGCGGCCATCTTGGATTTGAAATTTATTATAGTGTAGTATTATTCTACTAGCGCCTTTTCATTTTTTAACATTTAATTGCTACAATCTAAAAAGATTTCGAAAGTTTTATCATGCGAAATTCTAATATTCAGCTATACAGCATTATACATACTTAGGTTCAATGTTTATACATTGCTTAGGCAGTTGCCCTAACTCAATTTAGCAATGTCCTTTGCCATGCTGCTCTATAGTCACAATGACTCATGGCCATGAGGATCCGAAACATTCATACGATATATGAAAATTAATTAGAATGTCTCGTCCTATAGCGGTGAGTACCGAGATTGGGTGATGACATTTAACATGGGTGATCCAGGTCACTCCGATGTTTTAATTATTTTTATATCCTGCAGTGTAGCTATCGGCGATAAAAACCTCGTTAACTTTGTCGAACATTGCGATTGATTGTAAAGCCTACATTGAGGTAATAAATTCCATGGAGTTTTATTTGTCATCCGGAGTTAAAATCTTTGACTCATAATATTTATTTTATTATTTATATTTATTGATATTATCTTTTTGTGTTTTTTAAGCATTTTCCATGCTAAGATTACAAGTTATTTTTAATGAAGGAAAAAATCGGCGGGCGGGCAGGGTTCGAACCTGCGCCTTCTGGTTCGGTACACCAGACGCTCTGACCACTAAGCCACCGCTCGCCCTGCTCGCCAGTCGAAATCTTCCTCCACATTCTAATTTACGTCTTACGGTGACGTAGCGCCATCTATTGTGTTGAATTTATTGATATTATATTTTTTTAAGTGCGCGAGCGTGTATTGCTAAGTCGCGATTATAACGCTCCGCGGTGAATGTTATAAGCACGATCCGAAATAAATGAAATAATGATTTTTTAATTATAAATCTGACTACCTGTAGTACCTACTGAACTCATGGTATTCGGATGTGCGTCGATGTCCCTTTCACCATTCGCGTTCATACAATTTTTTTTTATTAATAATATTTCTAAAGTAAAAGAAGACTAAGTTATTCTTTATAATATTAAGCTATCTTCGAGTAAAAGTCCCGTCGAAATGGGTATCGGAGATCAGGAACAAACAGACAGACAGAAAAAAAAAAAATTTAATAGATTTTTGATGTTGGTAAGTTCCGTAATACTTTCTTAGGCATTTAGTTAAAAAGCTGTTAATTTATAAGTTACAAATATAGACACTTAAATTGTCTGAATTCCCTGTAGGGGGGAGGCGTACTAATATACACCTACATTTCGCCGGTATGTTTAGGTCTCATGTAATAGGGGGCAAGCCTATTGCCATCAAGCGGGCACAAACCCATAATCCGAGCTGCTAATGGAAATTTTACAGAAAACCCAACCACACTTTGCTTGACCCGGGGATCGAACCCAGGACCTCTAGCGTAGCAGTCGCGCTTGGAACCACTGGACCAACGAGGCAGTCGATATATAAGGTATAATTTATATTCGTACCTATCTAGAACGTTTATTGAGACAAAGTATGAAGCAGCCCTTATAGAGGACTTTTTATGTCATGTTTTCGGGCAGATGCCCATTGATATATCTGCGGTATAAATATTTTATTTTGACGCAGTGGTATAGGTACTGAACGGACATCGCCTTACAATGTTCACGTTAATTATTTATCTTTCGTACTCTGTTGATTTTTGCGTTGGGAATTTTGGCGCTAAATTATGTTAAATGGCGGCGGGAATGTTGCGATTTTGTTTTGGAAGGCTTTATAAATTTTTAGCATGTTTTGACTTGTGGAATGAGAAATATTTACAGCGTTTTTTTTAGGTATTTATAGTTTGAGTAGCTCTCCCCCGATTTTTTTCCTAACCCCGTGGGAATTTCGTAAATTACTTTATTAGTGGGTACGTGGCGTGAAAAATTTCAGCGCAAATGGTTCAGCGGTTTCGTCTGTGCGTTGATCGATCATCGACCGAGCGTTGGTGAAGAAACTGACTGAAGTCAGATTCTTACTTTATAAATTATTGCCGCCAGCGAGCGGCAATAATTTGCGGCAAAGAGCGGCAAGCGCACGTGGTCTTATAATTTTTTTCCCCGCTTTTGCAAATTTTTCATTGCTACTCCGCTCCTATTAGTCGCGTTATTAGTATAGAAGCAAGCACTGGTGAATCAATATGTAATATTTTTTCAGACTATTTTCATTCAACTTTTTTGCAACCTTCACAACTATCGACGGCTGTCATTGATTCTGCGTATAATACTTCTCTCTCCGATATATCCAACATTTCCATAAGTGCCACAGATATATTAAAGATATTAAAAACACTAGATCTAAATAAGTCGGCGGGACCCGATCAACTACCCCCTTTCTTCTTATCTCAATGTTGCGACTCACTATCCGTACCTGTAGCATTACTTTTTTCAAAATCATTGTCTGATTGTACCGTGCCTTCTATATGGAAGTCTGCTTTTATTACCCCGATTCACAAAAAAGGAACTAAGACTGATGTAACAAACTACAGACCTATCTCTAAATTATGTGTTTTGGCTAAAGTATTTGAAAAAATTGTTTACAACCAGGTATATGCGGGACTAAAAAATAGTTTCAATGATTTCCAGCATGGTTTCTTGAAAGGTCGTTCAACAGCTTCTAACCTTATTCTTCTGAATGATTACGTTTCTGACGCGATGAGCAAGGGTAAGCAGGTCGATGTCATTTATACAGATTATTCGAAATGTTTTGACAGAATTGACCACGTAATTCTAATTAACAAACTGCAACAGATTGGTATAAGAGGAGACTTGCTAAGGTGGTTCTCATCCTATATCTCAAATCGGTGTCAAGCTGTCGTAATTAATCATTACATTTCCAGCTGGGTTGAGGTGCCTAGCGGTGTGCCTCAGGGCTCACTTTTGGGTCCTTTGCTCTTCGTAATCTTCATAAATGACATCGATATCTGTTTTCATAATTCACAGTTGTTATGTTTCGCAGATGATATGAAGTTATTTGGGAAGGTTTCAACAAATGTTGATTCTCACTTACTTCAAAGTGACTTAAATAGATTGGATGATTACTGCACTATAAATAAGCTAGACTTGAATCCAACTAAGTGCTCAGTAGTCACTTTTAGTAGGAAGATCAATACTGTGTCATCCGACTATTTTATCAAAGGGCAGAAAATTCAGAGATGCTGTAATGTACGAGATCTTGGTGTAATTCACGACAGTAAGCTGCTATTTCATGACCACATAGATAGCATTATTGCTAAAGCTTCTCAATCGTTGGGATTTGTGATGCGGATGTCTAAAAACTTTAAAAATGCTAAAACTTTTAAAATCTTGTACTGCACATTCGTACGTAGCATACTTGAATATGCCAGTCAGGTTTGGAACCCCCGTTATGACATATATAAATCCCGAATAGAAAATGTACAACGTAAATTTATTAGATACATGTGTTATCGCTTAAAACTTAATTACACCCATGACGATTATTTTAAGCTTTGTGCCAAGTTTCACATCCTGCCCTTGGCAAGACGTCGAGAGATAGCTGATGTTACTTATATTTTAAAGTTAATTAGTGGTCTAATAGATTGCCCTAATCTTCTATCTCAAATAGCATTCAATGTGCCAAGAACATCGGCAAGGCATTACAACCCCATTCATCTTCCCTTGGTGTCCACTAACTATCGCCAGAATGCGTTTCTGTGGCGAGCGAGTAGTATTTTGAATGAATATTGTGTTAAGTACAACTTCGATATTTTTAATGCTAAGCTGGAAACGGTAAGACGGGTACTTAGTCTAGAATTTTTTACAAAGCATGAGAGCTGAATGTCATCTGAGTGCTAAAAACTTTGTTCACAAAAATAGCTTTGTTTTTTTGTTTTAATCCGTATTTTATTCGTGAAGACCTATTATTGGCTTTCTGTTACCTTAAATTATTGTTTACTTTAATTGTTATATGCTGTTGGTCTTCCTTTGAAAAATAAATAAATAAATAAAAATTAGCAACCAAATATTACAAGCAATGAGCCCTGCCCCCTGAACTAAGTAGAAACCTGTATCTCAGGAGAGAGCCTTCCATAATATATTTATTCTGTTATTATATTCGGTCAGTACAAACTTACTTAATGAAATTAGTATTTTATATAATTAAAAAAAGAAAGGGAAAGAAAGTCAGGCCCGGCTTTAAAAGTAGCAATATTTTGACAATAAGTTTGGCGAGAACTGTACAATTATTATTATTAATTTAATATTTTATTGAAACAAAAACAAAGTTTATTATTCCACAACTTTGAACGGAGCCTAATAGGTCAAGCCAGCTAAAATTTATTGTTGAATAATTGATGGGAGAAAATGGAAAATGTATCAAAGTAAACTTTAATAAGTGAAAGACGATAAATAAATTGACGCCACAATCTGCATTGTTGATGTTTTGTTTTGAGGAAGTTTTCATGTTTAAGATTCAAGACAGACTATCAAGTGATATTTTTGTACGAGTTTAACTAATAAAGTGATGTTACTAACTGTAAATAATTCATAATATTATTTATACATAACATAATTTAATAGATAAGTAGGTACAGTCAAGAGCAAAAACATGTATACACTAACAAAAGTGCTAAATCGATTTTCTCTTAAAGTACTAATAGACCTTTTGTGATATTACGATCACAGTACTTACGCACCAATACTATAGTGACATTGGTGTCATCACCAAGTTCCAAGCGTTCATTCATGAAAAAATCGTTTTAGCCCTTTTGTAAGTGTTTATAGGGCTGTGTTCGTGACTGTACATAATAATTTTTATTAGAATTAATAACTGAAATATATATAAAATATTAATTAACAAGGGCCCGTTTCACCACCTCTGGATATCGGCTAACTGCCGGATAAATTAAGAAATGGAACAAATTTTGTATGAAATTATCTGCCAACTAATTTAACGGGAACTTATCAGTAAGCTGTGAAACAGGTATGTGAGTTATCATGTTGTAAATAGCAATCCAATATTATATTGTATTATTATATTTTAATAACCACCCACCAAACATAGAAGTGTGAACCGTCTTAGTTCATCAACCCAGAAGTAGGGACTTTTAATGCAAAAACACTGAATGCATATATATTAGTTTTATTACTAGTTCAAGCAGTACAATTCTAGATAAACAGATTATCATTATAAATCATTGACCTCAGTCACAAATTAAACACTCGTTGGACCCGTCACCGAATGTCCGCTGTCATTAGGTTTCCCGCCAAAAGTACTTTTTTTATTGATCATAGAAGATTGCCAGTATCTCGACTAATCGCAAACAATACTTTTTAATAACAAACTTCGTAAAATTAAATGATACTATATTCGGTAAATAATTACTTATTTACCTAATATAAATATTATAATAGATATTTTTAAATAGTTATAACAGAAGGTGCATAACATTTACAAAACATCAAAGGTACAAAAAACTATCCTATAACTATTAAAACTCCAAACTGACATGACTCATTTTTATTTTTTATTAATTTTATTGACATTTTATAACATACTTCATAAAGCACCAAGTAGGTGCTTGAAGGAGTCCGATACACAGGCCCTTGGTGTCGTATTATCGTATCCAAAATAATTGTTCGTCTGCACTTCCCCTAAAATTTACATTTTCACAATCAATTCGTTAAAAAGACAAACGGAAAAAGAATTAGCAAAGCCAATAAGTCCATAACAATCAACTGTTTTATTGATGTTTTATGATTTGTTTAAAATTCATCGCCTGTGTAAAATGTTTAATTACTCGCCGTTTTAATTACCTTCGTTGATGCGGTTGTAAATCTTTCATTAATACCCGTTGATAAGTGCTTGTAGTTAAAAGATAAAATCTTGGACTTCATAGAAGCTAGCTTTCCGCCAGCGGCTTCGCCCACGTAGTCTGGATGATTCTTATAAATTAAAGCCTATGTTACCCGGTATTAATGCAGCTTTCTAATGGTGAAACATTTTTTTTAATTTGTCCAGTAGTTTCGGAGCCTAATCAATGCAAACAATATATAAAATATTTTAATTCTTCATACACATTTTGATATACTTTAACGGATTCAACGTTTGGGTACAATTTTGTTCTTAATTCAATTAGGTATATATGCCCCGTTTGACTTCCCAACAGAACCTTATGTAGTCTCAAAGATAAGGGATGCTGATTTGCATAAAACAATTATTAATTATATCTCATGGGACGCACCTATTACGCTAGAATACCAAACATAAGGTACTATTGCATACGATTGTTATGTAAATTGAATTAATTAATGTGACGTATTAGTATAACGTTAAACTGTTTTGAATACGAGTTGATTTTGTCGTCTTTAACTTGAGTGGATTTATTTTGTTATTAAATAGATATTTTCATACCTAATCTATCTATTAATAGCAATATTAAACGCTATCAATTAGCAGTGGAAAGAAGAATTGTTTCCACCTTTTGGGATTTTTTTTAATAAATAGAATATAATGTAACCACAAACATTAGAAATTGTTTTTTATTCTGTAATGAAGAAGAATCCTGAGTTTGGTTGCCGAGTCAAAATGTTGTTAGGTTTCTCTGTGAAATTTTAAGTAATTAATAAGCTCGGAGTTTGAATTTCTGCTCGTCTGATGTATAAACATAGCAATGAACTGTGGGTGTAACATCTCTGCTTAACTCTTCACGGAATACAGGCGTGATGGTATGTTATGTTAAATGTATCTCTAAAATATGTAAGCCACAGTAGACACTTGCCTTCGAAACGAATTTATCGCTTTTCTATCTTAACATTAATTTTCATTATGAATGCCAACTAGAATCCACGAAATTAATATTCACCCGAAATACGGACAGTTCAATTTTAAACTCTTTCAACTTTGCCCATTATTCATGGAGCCACCATGTTTCAAACTCGGCTTGTCAGTGGTCCATACAAAAAGTTCCACGGAAAATACCAGCTATGTAATAAGAGAATTGCAAAATGAATGATAAAAAACCGTATCATTTTGTTTTTGGTTCACAGTTCAGCCATGTGCATTTTACTAGAACCTTTTCATAGATATTTACTATATAAATATATAAAATAGAGATAATGGCTGTTATCAGACTAGATTGGTCATATTTCTGTACGAAAAGCAAATACATCATTAATAGTTTCAAACATAAAACAGTGTACAGTCACAAGCAAAAACATGTAGGTATACACTTACAAAAGGGCTAAAGTGATTTTTCATGAATCAACGATTGCCAGTAGTGTAGTGGTTCGTATATACTGTGTTTGTGATATCACAAAAGTTCTATTAGTTCTTTAGGGGAAATCGATTTAGCACTTTTGTTGGTGTATACAGGTTTTTACACGTAACTGTACATAATGTCTAGCCTATTCCGAAATACGTTAGGGTCGCCTACCAGTCGAAGAAACTTGTTACTGAGTATCAGCAGTATTTTACACGAAAATACTACTGTCGGACCTCTACAACCCATTCACGGAGCGACACTGATATCCTACTAGTTTTAACACCATCCAGGGTTCTCTAGTATGTGTTAATCGCCTTCACAGAGTGAAGAACTAAGAAGTCTTATGTAAAGAGGTTTCTTATTTTCCCCCACACCTTTTTAAGCAATTGTTATCTGTTGGCCAAGGCTACCTTATGAATCATAATATGATTCAAATTAGAATATTGCTACAGATCTACTATGGGTTCTAATATGATGTGATTAAAGAGGACTTGCTCGATGTGTGTACATAATCTTAGATATTGTTTTTTTTTCGTGCAATTAAATATCTTCCAATAATATTTCTATTACTACAATCTATAGCTTATTCAATTAACTTGATTCATAATGATCCTATTAAATATAATGTAGGTATTTGTTACATAATTATATTAGAATCCTTGCAGGGTAATCCAAACGATTAAGTTCCGGCGCAAACGTAATATGTTAACTTATAGTATTAGCCAATTATGGGCAATTGATCTGGCCAAATCCAATTATATAATTATGTTAATCTGTATAAAAATAATTGATCCATTAATAGATTTATTGATGGGACTTAAAGGATGATTTTATATTACAAAGTGAAATAGATACCTACCCTAAAAATATATTATTTATCTGTACATAACACTCTCGAAAATAGGTACATTAAAATACTAACAAAAATTACCCTGACTAAAAACGAGTGCCTCGTTAGTCTTCTGATCCCAAGAGCAACTGCTACGCTAGACTTCCTGGATTCGATTCCCAGGTCGAGCAATGATTTATTGGGTTTGACGTAGGTTAGAGTTTAGATTTGTGCCCAGTTAATGGCAGCATCCATGGGACCTAAACATACCGGTGAACTAACATTGGTATGTAATAACAAAAGGTACCGTTCTTGCCAAACTTATTGTCCGGCTTGAAGTTGACGAGCTAGCTTCAACACAGAGAAGAAGAAAAATCAGAGAAAGAACAACATTGGACTATCATAAATAAAAACGAAAGCTTGAGTCGTAGGCTGACGTTTAAAATCATTTAAATCTATTATTTTTCTTTCTCCAATTTTTGCAGCGGTTTTGAAGTTAGCTCGTGCCAACTTCAAGCCGGACAATAAGTTTGGCGAAAACTGTACCAAGGGTTCATGGTACCAAGACATTACCAGATAAGTGGTACGAACATGCTGCCATTTGTAATAACATTATCGGTTTTTGACATAATTATCTTGGTACCTTGCTCGAACCATATCTCCGATAAAAAATATTTTATAGGAAAACCTTGCCTAACCCTGAAGCTGTAGTATATAATATATATCTTCATATATCGACCTTGATCTTATTACAACAAAGAATCAATTTCTAAAGAGCTATTGTTTTTCAGAGCCTATACAATCTGGCAACCTTGGATACAAAAAGCTTGCGAACCATATATCTATACTAGGTAGTCAAAGAAAAGAGATAGTAAGGTATGTGTAAGAGAGAGAAATATATCATAATATTCTAATCTGTAGGAAAGAATTAACATACCATCATGGTTGTATTTTCAAGAAGTACCTAATTAGGCAGAAGAATACTGATGTAATACACCCACAATTAACCAGTATGTTTAGGTCCCATGTAAATAAAATATGTAAATAAATAATAAGGTAGGGGGCGAGCCATTAACCGGGCACAATTCCAGACTCCTAAGCTGCTACTGAGAATTTTATAGAAAAACCCAATAAAACTTTGCTCGACCCGAGAATCGAACCCGAGATCTCGACCGTGGCAGTAGCGATTAGGACCACTTGGCAATTATATAAGAATTATATAACATTATTACCTAACAGCTCATTGTGCATGTGTTTCCCTTTATCGTTTAGGCGCGTGTTTAAATATTAATACTCACTTATAGTACATAATTTTCTACCATAGCATAATTAATAGTTATGTATTAACACGCACAAAAGAGGTTTGATAATAAATATTTAATATTCCCGTGAACTAAATTAATAATCAAGTAAAAATGAAAAATTTAGTCAAGCTCCAATACTACTTAACAACAATTTTTTAACATACAAAGTATATTCACAAGAGATTGTGATTATATTTCTTTGAAAAACTTAAATTAATATCTTTACGGATTCACTAAAGAATATTAAACTAAAATTCGGATTTCGTCTTTTGAGAATAGAATACTTAGTCTTTATTAATGTCTGCAATTTTCTCAAGAATGTGAGAAATCAGTCTGAAGCGTCCGTTGATTTTCCAAGCTCTTTGAAAGTACAGAAACCTTAAAATGAAATTAACTTTATGTGCTTAAGTTATAATGGCTAAAATTAAATTAATGTTACCTTGTGATGTTGTAAATAGTGTATTCAACAGTAGGTTTTATCTACATAATTTATTAAATGAGCGTGGTATATCTACTTCGGCATAGTTCTCATATTTACGCTCCCATTTTCAATACGTGTCGGAAATTAATTTGACTTATTCGTGAAGTTTGAGTGCTCGTCTCTAGGTAAATATCTAGGTATGTACTACTCGTATTTACTTCGACTTTCTATAATTTATGGTTTTCATCGAAAAGATATCAGAAAGACTACCGCGACACATAAGACGCATTGCTTATTAATCAAGCAAGCTAGCAACTCATTGTTCTTAAACAATTCCTTCCCAGCTGATTACAGAAAATGAGGCAGGAAAAGGCTAACTAACGTCTCTTTAAACACTGCAGTACGTAAATTGCTTTTCAAATGGGACCATAATCTGTAACTTCAACATTGAAAACAGATAACTGAAGCAAGACTCGTTATCAACTTAACGCAAGCACTATTGAACTTATCTTTCACGGTGGTGGGAGGCTCTCCGCAGGGATCGTCAAATATTTCAGATTTTCAGCTTCTGTACCACGTCCACATACAACCAGTCTTCACTGAACCGTCGCGGGGGTTGGACGTCTGCGCGGACCGACCGTATCGCCCACACTCCGTTCGAAAAAACATCTCGAATATTTAAATTCAAAGTTTATCGGATACTACTTTTTGATAAATGAACACTGTTTATGTGAGTTAGTTTCGGAGTTGACTTAGGACTTTTTCTTTTTAGGTCAAAATTTCTGTGTTGCTTAAGTGGTGGTGTCGAGTTAATGAATTTTAGCGGTGTTGACACATAAGTGTGGTAAGTGGTAACATCAATTACATAATTGAACTGTATGAAATTAGGAACATTTATTAGTACTTTTTTGTTAAAGATACTTTTAATTTAAACTATTTTATCTATTCAGCAAAATTAGGTTTAGGGTTCAGTGTACAGGGCTTTCAAAAAGGTTCTCTATAAAATAGAGCCACAAAATACGTAGAAAGTGAAAAACTGAATTGCGACGTTAAAATTGGTGACAATCGTGACAATTCGTGTTCCGTTCAGGAGAGATAACGAAATAAAACTTTCGTTCAAGTTCGTCCGAAGGGTTCTGTACATCCGAGTGATTCGTCAACGTAACAAAGTGGAACCCGAGATTGACAGAAGAGAAATTTTCCGAGTAATTTTTCACTTTAATCACAATGGAGTCGTTTGTTAGCGCAGATTTTAATTCGCCTTTTTTATTCATCTTGAGCAATCAAATTTAGAACTTTGTTTTTTTTTTGTAGATAACTTTTTTATGATTGGATGAATCTTTGATCGCATTTATTTGAATTCGTAATTCGACGCTATTTGTTTACAGAGTACCATTTAAAACAGGATCAAAGAATATCTTTGCTTTTCCCTCTTAGACTGAACACGTAATTTTGAGTAAAAGTCCGGAAATTCGAATTATTTCATTCAATCGAAAATAGCGTGAAATCTATAAATGGAATCCATAACTTCATTACATCAACACTTTTGCGATTCTCACTGACGAATAATTGGTTTAACTTTTCTTTGGCGTTTGCCTTTCCCGGTGAAAGGTTCTCCTTAAAGCAATTTTCTGTAGGAACCGAAATATTACGAGATATTTTTTGAAGACAATAGCTGAATTTCACTTCAGACTTCGTTTATTGGGGTTCTCTCAGCAATAATACTGGATTGATCTAGTATTTTGTTGTGTACGAACGTAGTATCTAGGGAGAGAGATACGAGTATAGGTATCTATAAGTATGTATCTTTATATACAAATGGCAGCTGCCTCGTTAAGGTCGAAGTCCTGTCTTTGATTCCCAAGTTAATGAGTTTTTTCTTTAAAATTGGCAGTAGTTAGCTCGGTGTTTGGATTTGTGTCCATTTAGTGGCAATAGGGTCTCCACTATTACATGGGACTTAAACACACTGGTGAACTGTGGATTTATATAAGTATACCTCTGCCAAAACTTTCGGGGACTTTCGTTACAGGCGTGATGGTGCATAGCATATAATTTTTGATCTCTAAACATGTTTAATTCTATTGTTGTTTATGATCGATAACCCCAAATCTAGATTAACGCGTCAAGCAATGGCCGGAAACAATAGGAAAATTATTGTAATTGGGTGCCGAGATTAGATTGATATTCCAGATCTGATATTCGACAGGTTAGGTCTAGTGTTATCATCGCAAAATTAACGTCATAGAAGATCTCTCTTTTGTTCTTTTTTTGTCATAATCCTTGGCAGCCATACGCCACAATTCTTCAAATATGCATTTTAATCTAATATAAAATTTCACCTTATTATCCTAGTCCTAATTATAATTAAGCTTAACGTCAAGAAGCTGAGTTTCCAGAGAACATTTCTACTACAAGCAGCAGCATAATTATCTTTCACAGTTTTGACATTGTTTAAACTTCACGCTATGTTTCAACATGTTCAAGCTTCATCTAATGTGAAGACAATGTTAAAAGCAAACGTTATTCAACACAAAGCTGTATGACTTGGACATTAACATTATAATATAGTGAACTAGAATAATTTCCAGAAATTCTCTGTGTAAATTGCAGTGCTAGGTAGTGTAGTTGTGTAGTTTGTAGAGACTTACTTTGTATTCCAGAATGACATACAACGTTAATCTCCTACTTGAATAGCGTTTGAGTGACGTGTTTGTTATCGATTTCGATAACATTTTGGATTTTAGTCGAGACTGCGGCCTAGGTACATTGCTAACGTTTGGATCGACGAATAGAAACAAAATGTACGGGAATGACATATGCATTAAGCAAATAGGTCGTTTACAAATGTCATTTCCATTTACATTTGGTTTCTATTCGTTTGGTGACCCGAAAATTAGATTGCAACTTGGCTAGATCATTTATAATATATAACTTAAACTTAGCCTTTTCCTAACTTTCTGGAGATTGCTTCAAGTCTAACCCAATGGGGCTGATTATCTGTATTTCACACGAAGGGACTGCTATTATGCATGCACAAAACCGGTTCCTTAAAACCGATTATGAAAATCGGTTTTAAGGAACCGATTTTGCGCTTCTAGGGTTGCTGTTGGTGCTTTTAGGGCTTCCGACATTAATTAACGGTTGTGTTTAAAAATAAATTTGTTAAAACGAGAAAATATAATTCTCCTGAGCTATTCATATAGAACATATACATACACAGACTGCGGAAAGTACATTGCTCAATATTGTAGAAACTATAAACAGTTATTTCCTAACCTCGAAATGTATGTTAAAGTTAGTCTAGAATGTTTCTCATTGAAAGGTCCATCAGTAAAATTCGAACAAAGCCACAGTAAGAGCAAGTTTCTAGAATATGGACCTTAAAGTTTTAGCCAGTGGATAGATTAGTTCTAGGAGTATGTCTAAAAGGCATACAATATGAGGTTGGAAACAAATTGGCTAAATGATACCAGCGTATCATTCAAAGATAAGACATTAATTTTATTAAATGTTTCTTGAATATTATGTTAATTTGAATATTTGATTAATGTATTCCGTGTGTAATAGCTGAACTAGTAATAGTACATAGTGATACAAATATGTAATAACATTCTCAGTAGGTATCATGTTTGTTAATTGAATTATTCAACTGTAGATTTTGGAAATAAGGATAAAGTAGGTTTATTTTTGTTTGATCGACGATGACTCGAAAACATTTCAAGGATTGTTTGTACGTTGAATACCCATTAAACTATAATAATATTATTACAAGTATTTTTCCACGAATAGGGGAGTCTAGTGTAGAACAACGTTAGAAAACCACTCGAAATTATTTTACAAATGTACAAAGGGACTCAAATACTTTCAAATATATTTTTTTTGCCATGATTGTGTACCTAAAAAAATATAATAAAAAAAATCCGAGGATATTAAAACAATAAATACATTTCTCAATTAAAACTCGACACGGCGGAAATTTCGTGTGGGGAAACAACATGGAGCTTGTGAATTGTGTGGCTAGATGAAAAAATAAAATGGAGACAGTGAAAAGGCTGGCAACAAATCACGACGAAGGATGCGTAAACATCGTTCGTGGGGACAGAACAATGTTCCTTGTGAACTATTAGCAGAATTAACTGACGACTAACCGATGTTGGTTGTGCGTTTAACGTAAACGACCGTTTTTACCGACCTGAATGTTGGACAGTTTCCATGTTGATACGGGTTGGGAAAATAAAATGGAGTGCTTGTTTGTTTTAGGGGTGAAGGATCGCGAAAATTTTACAATGTTCCCGAGTTTTTTTTTAATTGTAGGGAGTAAAATAATTTGAGTAATGTTTTTCGCACATTACGGACAAATGGTTAGGTATATAACTGTTGACAAGGTTTTAATCTATAATAATAGTTATTAAGATTCATAAGTTTCTTACCGATTTTCATTCTTTATCTCTTTCCAGCTTTCTGCTTCTGCAAGCAAAAATACATTAAAATAATTATTTGTTGGGAGCTGAATGCTATTTATAATTAAATCAATAACATATTATAATACTTTTAAGGATCATCTGATATGTCTGTGTACCTAAGAAAATCTATACTATATAAGTCCCTTCGCATTATGCCATGCATGCATTTATTGATAGATGTCGCTACAAGCTAACGTAAACGCTGCGTAGATGCGGCGTAGACGCCGCGTAGCCGCCGCGTTGACGTCCCATTACCCCTAATGCAGAGGAACTGTCAGTTTTTATTATAATAAAATGATATTCATATTATCTGTTATACGGTAAGAGACAGAAGCAACATTATCCATTATCTTTGTTTTCCACCCAAATATTTATCGTAACCACCATCTTTCTTTGTTCTCGAGTTTCTAATACACGTCGATAATCTTCTTAATTACCAGTACTTCAGGCTGACGTTCGTTACGTCTTAAGAGAAAATTAAAGGTAGTCTTTTATTAAAATCTGCTATATTTAACGTTTGCGGCCTTGTGTCGACAAGGCCTTTATATCAAAGAGCTTTAATCATAAGAACTAGCTTAAACACGCGGTTTTGTTCTCGTGCACGACGATTATCCGTGTAGGCGCCATATTATAATAGGGGAGAAGACTGGTGTTGAATTTGTGAATAATCACACGCTTATTGAAAAATATCATTAGCATACTTTGTATATTGAAAATAAATATTAAATCGACTAAGAAATTTCTGAGATATATGCGTTAATAGTTTTTGGTGGGGATTGAGAGGGGATGATCTGTCCCTTTCTCGCAAAACGAGTGTTAGTATAGAATTAGTATGGCGCACGCTACTTTTGACGTCATTTGTAAGTATAGTGCCTCTCTTTCTAGCATAAAATTAAAATGCTGTTAACTTCGTTATTTTTGAACTAATTTGAATTTTGTTTATTGATAATCAGCTCTATTTAAGGTCAACTTTTTCATGAGGCCATAAAAAATAATTTGTCGCATAGCCTACTATATTATCTGGCATTTGTGTTGAAGTCGTATATAAAATGTATTCGTTTATAAGATATCGGCATCATCTAGTGATTGTTTGAAGAGCTTCACCCTACAGATATTACATAAAAAGATAAATGGGAAAATTTGTTTGAATGTTTAATTATTGTTATTCCTTCACACTGAAATTAATTTGATAGACCTACAAGAATCGAATTATACCTAGGCGGAACCGCAGGTAAATAGTAGTAATAAATATTTTAAAAAATATACTATTATTGTACGAAGAAGTACGATAAACTTGTATCAACTAAAATCTGCACTCCTCTTTCCTTTACCCCTCGCCATGGAACCCGACCGATGTTATAGGTGTTAGCTACCTAACTAAACTCATTTCCTAGTTCCCCGACCAATATTTATCGTCGATTTACTGCAAACACTGCTGAGCTCCTTTATAATAATATCAACTCTATTAGTGAAACCAGCTAGGTACACAATTTGCAGGAATTGAAGTTTGTATCCTATAACTTTCTCTATTTAAGGTGCTTGATTCCCGCGAATAAATAGTTTATTCGAGATATTTTGAAGGCTTGGTATCAGTTTGTTTATATCCAAGTATATAATTATAATATTGCGTATTATTATAGGTTGATAGAATAAATACCCCATGTTTTTCTTCACGATAGTATGGTCTTCTTTTTTTGCAACAATTTTGTTGAAATTTGTTCAATAACGTGAAAATATAGCAGAATATAATAATAGTAGGTATGGATAGATGTTGAAGAAATTCTGTTTTTCATAAATCCAGAAAAAGGTATCAATGAATATAAAAATAAATAAGGTTAAGTTGAAAAAAATAGGAGAATATATTTTCCAAGGCGCAGCGTCGGAAGGCCTCCAAGGAAATAGACACACGAAGGACCATTAAGTAAAGGAAGCTGTAGGGACTAAGCATTGTTGTCTTGTGCTGTGTATTATTTCACTTACTACATTTGTAATAGGTACATTATAGACAGAATTTCCAAAAGCTTGACTATATCAAATTGTATTTTTGCAAGAAAAGAAAATGTGATAACCAATAAAATTCTGTTCCAGGTAAAGAATAATTATAAACAAATAAATATCCTGGGTCATTTTACACAGCACCATCTAGTCCCAAACTAAGCAGAGCTTGTACTATGGGTACTAGACAATGGATATAATACTAATATACTTTTTTTTTGTAAATACATACTTAAAATACATAGGACACACCCAGACAAACACGAACATTTATATTCAACACATAAATATTTGTGTCCTATGGGAATCGAACCAACGACCTCGTGATCAGCAGTCCGGTACTCGAACCACTAGACCACAGACGTCGTCAAATTAAAATTATGTATTGTGTAAAGAAATATGTAAGAACCGTAGCAAGTGGCGGTCTTTAGTTTGTGCTTAACCCTAAATAATCTGAAAAAAAAAATTTTTGAAAACCCTCGACACGAAATGTAGTTCTCCATTTTGTAGTGGCACCCATCTTGGATTTGAAATTTATTATAGTGTATAGTATTCTACTAGTTAAGCCCTTTCATTTGATACCCATATTGAGGGAGTTGTGAAAAAATATGTAATTCGCTATTTTGTAGCGGCGGCCATCTTGGACCGATTTCCATCAAACATAGCTAAGAACACTCCCCACTAATTCACCTTTCAAATAAAAAAAACAAAATTAAAATCGGTTCATCCATTCGGGAGCTACGCCACAGACAGACACACACACACACACACACAGACACGTCAAACTTATAACACCCCGTCGTTTTTGCGTCGGGGGTTAAAAATAATCATTAAACCCTAACCATTAAATTACTTACACCAAAATTCCACTATGATTATACAGCGAAGGTTTAAGAGTATTAATTTTGCATCTAAAGTTAAAACTAACCGTCGACTGACTTAAATACAACGCCTTTAATTAATGCAAACCCTTAAATAATCCAAGAAACAACAACCGGAACACCTAATCGCCTCAATACGAGTTGCAAACTTGCAATGACCGACCCGGAGATCACTAATCCTATTAAGTAGGGAACCGCAGGCGCAGATACAATATTGCTGAAATTGGGGCATTACCATACCGATATAAAGCTGTTTTAGTATAAAGTTGCCAGTAGCCTACAGTTTATTTCAGGATAAATTATTAAACAAATTATTTCAGGACCAAGATGGACAGATTCCTCAAAATATCTTGGCCGAATATTATTAAAATCTATTAAGTGGTTCATGATAATAGTATAAAGTCTGGATATGCTGCATCTGCTAAGAATTTCAAGAACCTCTACACTTGCGCTAAGGATGACGTAATCCCTATTGAGGTCATCCTTAGTGGGAGTGGGGACGCGGTTGAAGATGCCAACTATCAGACGAAAATAGATTTATTTTCGATACTAAGGGCCTGCTTCTCAGCCTCTGGATAGCCGCTAACCATTGGATATAGTAGAAAATGGTACAAAATTTGAATGTAAATTATCCGCCAAGTAATTTAAGGAAATTACCAAGAGGTGGGGAAACAGGCCCTAATACTATTAAAATCTAATATATAAAATTCTCGTGTCACAGTTTTAGTTGCCATACTCCTCCGAAACGGCTGGACCGATTTGTATGAAATTTTGTGTGCTTATCCGGTATCTATGAGAATCGGCCAACACCTATTTTTCATCCCCCTAAAATGACCCACCCCTATATGGCAAAACAACGTTTGCCGGGACAGCTAGTATTATTATAGATTCAATTAAATCTAAATCCAGTGCCTGTTGATTATAATGTCAAGACGTCCAACACTTTAGTCACTCGTGACCATGGACGCTGTAGAGGGTCTGAAACGTCGGAATTGAAATAATATCAATGTATAGCGATAAAATCCGTAAAACGTAGAAAAAATATTCATATAGAAATACTACAATCTGCCTTCTTAGTCTAGTGGCATCAAAAATGAAGAAGGTGCTGTTGAATGTGAGATCTCGTGCTCGATTCCCAGGTTAATCAAAGTGTGATTTGCGTTTCTGCTTAGAGGTCGTTGCCTTCGTTAACTAGTACTATCCAAAACATTGCCTTACAAATGTCTCTTCAAGAGATCTACTTACAGAAGCAAATATGATTTAACCTAACAAAGAGCAACGGGTTACTTCATAATAATGAATTTTGTTCAAATGTTTTCAGTTTCTAACAACCACCAACGGCGTATAAGCTAGGGATAAGTTGCAGCATCCATTATCACACCACGAGGTAAACCCTGAGTTGAAACGATGCGGGATACAAATCCTGATGGGTCGGATAATCTCCCAAATCGCGCCCGCTGGTATAGCCCGCCCTAGCCTTCCCTGCAAGCTATTCAGTGTAACTATTTTTAACTACTTAACATAAAATACTATCATGCCTGTATTTCTCGAAGGGTAAGGCAGAGGTGTACTAAAGCACACCCACAATTTCCCGGTATGTTTGGGTCCCATGATAAAAGGGGGCGAACCTATTACCCTTAACTATTAACCGTGCACATATCCAAACTTTGAGCTGCTACATCAAAACTCAATAACACTGCTCTACTTGGGAATGGAATCAAAGACCAGTGCGTAGTGCGTACCGTTAGGCTAAATAAATAAATATCTTGGGACATTTTTACACAGCACCATGTCATAATGTAACAACGGATTTATTACACTGTGACCATGTAGTCCCAAACTAAGCAGAGCTTGTACTATGGGTACTAGACAATGGATATAATACTGATATACTTTTTTGTTGTTGTAAATACATAATTATAATATATAGGAAACACCCAGACAAACACAAACACCTAAGTTCATCACATAAATGTTTGTGGAGGCAGTATTTTCAAGTATTGATTTGGAAATGAGGTTATAAGGACTAGATGCCAAAGTTGCTCGTTGTGTTTTGTTATGATCAAGTTTAGGGATAGTAGCAATGTTTCGATATTTTGTGTACCTAAGTTTGTTTTAGTTGTAAGATACAGAGTACAGGTAAGGTTGGATGAAATGTTTTGAATCAACAAATTATTTAGGAAACCATTATAGAAAGGATTGAATACAACATTTCAATCACAATTTTGTTTTTTGGCACCAAAATAACGCAATAATAATGTAACGAGTATAGTTATATTATATTTTCAACAAATATTATGATTCAATGTTTAATTTTAATCAAAATTTTCCTCCACTAACTATGTGTGAACTACAAAACTGAACCGGACCAGAGTGTGGTAGACTATACCTATTATAAATATAGTCTAAAGCCGTAGAACGTCCTTCCGTAGAGTCTACTAGCCCAACCTCTCTCATTTTGGCAGGAAATCCGCGCCCAGCTGTAGGAGAGTATTCCTTGACTATCGCTAATAAGGGGTTGATAATAATCTCTGAATTAAGCCTCAATCATAAAAGCTTCATTCGAATCGCTGCTCAGTGCTCAATCTGCAAGATTTAATTATTAAAGCTTAACTCAGTTTACAGTCTAGAACTGAAACACATCATGCAAAACCAAATATAAAAAGAAGAAGAAGAAGTTAAAATGATACTATCAAACCCACAATATTCTTGTTCCCATCCTTGAATATTATTATTCCGTTATTTTTATTTGCCTAATTATGTTGTTTCTGTCAAACTAATTAATTGCCTAGATTATTATGTGAATGATGTGGTCACCTATAATTGGAGGAGCACACTTGTATTGACTGTCCATGAATTGATTTTTTGTATGTAACTGTGTAACCTCTGTTGGAGATCCAATAAATAACTCAACGCGTAAGTTTTAATGATTAGAGCTTCACTCAGCACGCATAAAAGAAAAAAGAGCTATTATTATTATCACGGCTTCCTACTTTGAGAAACAATAATTCAATATAATTTAGTTAAATATCTCGATAGACAGTCAGTTGTTACTTGCTTCGAAGAGAACGTAAATAGGTATCAGGTATACAAATGAACTCCTCTTCATCATTTTCTTATTTCTTTGCCAAACGGTTCTCTTGGAGAACCTTTTTCTGTGTAAACTAAAGGCAAAAGTATATGTTAATGAAGGGACTTTTGACCAAGACTTTAATGATACTATGGCCAGCGGCTATGGTAATTTTACACCGACTCAATAACATTATTAACTAGCGGTTTCGTCCGGAAATTATATCGCCTTGAATTTGTTACTTAGCTAATTACTTATTCAACATTTTCAATTAAAATGTCAGATTCCTCCTTATTCCCATTTCGAGACTTCCTTCATTAGTATGCTAATTGTTATTATGGTACAGTTGCCATCGAAAGTGGGTATTGCCACAAAGTTCAAAGAGTTGTTTTTCAATCAATATTTACGTTACTGTTGCTGTGAAATTTGCTGTAAAAAATATTTGTAGACCTTACAAAAAGTTTATATACCTCTTTTAAATAAATACACACATCTTTTAATTTCTATTGAAGATACCAAGCTTACTGAGCCTTATTTTGAAAGAACCTACGCTACAGAATAATTATCCTTGATTGATCTTGATGTTACGAATGATTTATGCAAATAATGTGTTCAATTTCGTCAATACTTATCAAACACTTATCAAACAGTGATAATAAACTCACATTACACAAAAGCAACATTGCCATTTCATATCAGATGCAAAATCAGATCACCATCAAACTCTGGTCCCGCAATCGTCGATATCAATTGATTCGATAGATACGTAAGGTTTTGTTAATTACCCCCATTAGTTACTGAGTACACATCAATAGTGGCAGAGTGCCCTGTGTATGGCAGCGACACCTCATTAGTGTCTCTGGCTTTCTATTTCGGAGTGATAAAAGTAGGCTGTTAGATTGGAAGTAATGTCAATTTGTTAGCTTGTATGGTAGGTAAGTAATTTTTATTTGCAGAAGATTCGTGCACATAATTATGTTAGTGATTTCCTTATGTACGAGTATTTACGAAGACATTTATTTTTAACTAGTTGTCAGTTTGTCGATGGCAATTTGTTCACCAATTGTTATAGTCCTACTAGATACTTACTATAGTCTGTTTTTTAATCTCAGAGACTAAAGTGACATTACGTGGGATACCAGTTTTTTGCAATTCTTAAATAGTAATGTGCCCCTATCGAAAATTATCGCTAATAGATTGAAGTGTCGGTTTTTTTAAATTGAGTTATCCTGAAAAAAATAGTAGGTCTTATTTAAAACGTAATAATCATGGGTGGGATTAGGTAGAGTTTTTAAGGACTAAATAACGACAGCGAAATCAACATAATCTTCTAAAACTTTTTTACACCTATTGATATAGTTTTGTAATACTTATTACCTCGTTGGAACATAAGACTAAATTTGTTAAAGTTCTTTCTTTTTTTTTTTTGTTAGGTAATTTTACGTCATTTGGTACTTAAAAACTTTACGACGACTTACCTTTCATAGACTTTATTGTGCATTCGGACAATTTTAATTAATTTGGGCTTTAATAATACGATTTGGGATAAAAAAACTTTTAAGCTAATCGTCTAAAAGTTACGATTCAACAAACCGGTATCGTAGATACAACACTACACAAAAAAGCTGGTATCATTATTTGTAATTTTGACAGTTGCATGTGTCAATCTAGTCTCTGAGATTAAAAAACGGACTATAAAAATAGTTACATGATATGAAGATACAATTAGGTATAATTGAACAAAAAAAAAAGAAATTGTTAGGAACCGCTTTGGTGTCCAATTTTATTGTGTTAGTACATTATTATCTTTTTTGAATTGTATTATAACACGGGGAAATCTAGTACATTATTTTCTTTACCAAAATAATTGCTGAATGAGCTAAACTTTTCTTACTCGTATAAAGCCACTAACAAATAGTACGTTTATAAATAATTCTAGCCAACCTAAGCCCTGCCGAAAGGCTTCCTTACTCTTATCAAAACAAATTGCTTCTACAATCTTCCCAATTTACTAATTACATAACGAAACCCTCAAACAACCTATTTTTACCAACAAGATCAAAATGGAAATGATCCGCAAAACTTCTTAATTAAATATGAGTTGGAAACACCTCGCGAATACCAAAGCTCTTCAATTTAAACCGGGTTTAGGCACGCCTACACGGTTCTAATCTAGGAACGTCTTCAAACCTCGCTCTGGTGACTTCAGTTCTTAGTCTCGACTCTTCAAACTGACGTGTGACCACTTGCTTTGATTTTATTTAGTACAGTAGCTGTCATGTCTGAACGCGGCAAGATGAAAATGAAACAGTTTTAGAAAAGTGAAGCTGGTCAAGACTGTTTACGGACTAAAACATTAATGTTTCTCTTGGCCCAATTGCATATAGAATTTGAGCAAAATCAGATAGACCCTTTTACAACTACACATTATTATATCCATCTAACTGAGTATCTAAGAGTTTTCTCTTCTCTGTATATAAAACTTGACGTAAGTTTTTAAAGAACTAAGACGTCTCCATAGTACTTACCTACAACTCTGATACCTATTTCTTTCTCTTATAAAGATTCGAACGGAAGTGACAACATGGCAACAAAGTTCAATTTTAATTTTCTTTTCAAAAGTATGTTGTTATTTATTATTGTATTTTCATGGCTACAATTTTATTACAGCCACTACTCATAAGGTATCAAGAAATATATTTTCCAAAACTTTTACGGAAACTTAGTCTTTACAGTCTAAATAAAGATATACTTTTGTCATGTACAACGTATTTTGTTTTATCTTAAACAATGTATTCAATTATTCATACAAAGTCTAATAAAGTCATTTATTCAAAAAGTTTGACGCAAAAATTTAACAGATGATACAAAAACTCCGGGATAAGTTTTAATCATGCGCAATTTTAACCGCCATTTTGTTAAGGCGGAGACGTATGTCCACAAAGCAACTCATCGTCAAACATAGTTAGTTTGCGAAACACGATTTAATTAACACGAACATCGTCATTTAGCATGAAATTTTCATAACTCTCTAAAGTTATTAGGCGTCGTCTGCGCCGCATCTTTGAGGCCTTTTGTGACAATACGGCCATGTTGATTTCACTGAGGTGTGCGCAGATTTACCCGCTTTTAATTAAGTCCCTAAGTTTACTCTGCGTTAATATATTATAGTAATAATGAATAATAATCCCCGGCTTTACTTTCAGCGTGGAAGAATTAAATGAGCCCACTGGAGGATGTTACATTGTGGATAAATACCGTTAAGGTTGTGTTAATCTTACTTAGTGAAATGTTCTGCTTTTAGGAAATAATTTAACAGTTTATTTCCTACGTGTTGCCAAACTGAGATATTTATTTTACATAAAGCCATTTCTGTATCTGTAGGTAGTGCCTATTTTCTAAGATGATCATTTTTCATTTCAATGCCGTAATTTTATATTAAGCTACCGACCCGTGCGCAGCTTTACCTAGGTTTCCACGTAATTTTTTACCTTTTCTCGTATTTTTACTCCATAAGATTTTTCTCTCCACAAGCACCTTCCTCAGACTTAATCAAACACAACAAAAAAGAAATCAGCCAATTCGGTTCAGCAGTTCTCGAGTTTTGCGCTTAGCAACACATTTAGTGACAAATTTTAACTTATACCTATACAGTCCTCGCCAAACGTATTTTCCGGGGTGAAATTGGTACGAGCTAACTTTAACCCGGCTGTAAAAACAAAATTATAGGATTCTAATCAATAAAAACGAAAGCTCAAGTTATAGGCTGTCGTTTTGAATCATTTAAATCCCGATTTTTACGGCCGGGTTAAAGTTAGGCCGTGCCCACTTCAACCCAGACAATAAGTTTGGCGAGAACTGTAAATTATTATTTATATTACTATTGTAGCGACATCTATCGAGCTACATAAGAACTTGTACGAAAAAGAAGCAACAAGTCCTGAATCGCGCAAGTAAAGTTTGCAAGTGCAACTTGCATATATGCAACCGCCCGACATCAACCGTCGGGCAGTGGCCCGCCAGGCATAACACCGCCTGGTCGGAGGATCCTCCCTTTGGTGCGAGGGACAACACTCCCCGTCCCTCCACACTATGTTGCCTGGACTATTGAATTCATAAACCATTGGGTTGCGAAGGTTTGGTTGCCATTAGTTTCGTGTAAAAATCTGATATTCAGCTGCAAATAGACTTGAACTAAGCCCGCCCCAGAATCGTTGGAAAAAAAATTATTTATTAAATTCGATACTGTTTGCAGGAAAAGCATAGCTCTGAAGCGCTAAAGATAATAATCAAAACAAATCGTCGATGAATAATTTAATCATGACAACAGATTTTCAGCGGGATTTGGACTTAAGCTCAAATATTTAATACAAATTACCGAACTTTGACAACTCCTTCCTCTTGAGGTAACTAACCCTTTAACTCTAAAACAATCATTAGCTGAGGGACAGCTAGTGACAGTATCGCCGTCTCTTTTTATTATATATAAGTAACAAAGACAAGCATACAAATTTCAAAGTATCATTAGATAATAGAGGCGTTAAGCGTTTTCGAATAAAGCTCTTTGAAAAGTTTTCCCGGCTATTCCCAGGAGTGGTTGGAATTATTCCGCCAACGCAGCATACAAACTGAGTGAAGCATAAAAGAGCAACTTTGCGTCGTTTATTTTATATTAAATAGAATAAATACTTTACTACAAAACAGTTTGAGAATCATACTGAATAATTAAATGTTACATTAAAATGTTGGATGCCCTGTTTTTACAGTTTGCCGATATGTTTTAGATCCCATGTAATAGGCGGCAAGCCTATTACCATCTAATCGGGCACCAATCCGAAGTGCTACGATGAATTTAAATAAAAAAAAACAATAACTGGGAATCGACCCACGGGGGCTAGACAAGTTGCAATTTGACATTCGAATCGACAAACGAATAGACAGAAAACAGGTTTATACGAAGTAAAAAAAATATTCTTCCGTGCCAAATTATCCACTATAAACAGTTTTCTTACTATCTAAGGAAACTGCTTATTTAGTAGGCGTTCTGCTTATTTATTATAAAAGTTATTTAGATTATCGCTATAATTTTCGATGGAATCAAAACTCGCTCTACAAAGAACAAAATTTCACTAAAATCGGACATGTGCCTTTTCTCGTGGTCATGTCATTATGATTTCTGCTATCGAGGTCATTATATACTTATAAACTGTGATCCTAACTATTCAATTTACCTGTTGCGGGTGTTAATTCTAAACTAAAGTGATAATAAGAGTGGTCCTATCGCAGCTGTGAACTTTAATATTTATGAACGGACTGCGTGCGGTCGGGTTGGACCGTGATTGTAACCGTTTATTTGGATTGTTCTCCATTAGTAAAGGGGCTTAATGGACCGGTCCTTTTAATACTACCTTTTTAGGACAAGATAAATGAAAGTCCCATGTGTGTGAACATCTTTATTTTCCGGTTACATAGATACGTACGGTTTTTTCGAGCGACTTACTTAAATTAGATTTTCATTTGTATTCAGTCCATCGGACTGTTAGTAATGGATTTATATTACTTCCGTCATTTTGTTGAGATTTTTTCCTTGTTTTCTGAAAATGACAATCGAAGACGACGAAGTCCTAGCTATACCTTTTTATTTATATGTTACATAGTACAAAGTTTGAACAATCTTGTAAATAGGATTTCATTTGCACTTTGTACTAATTATAAAGGAAATCCATACCTGCAATGCTACTAATTATGTGGTAGTTGCTAATGTATTGTGAACATGGCTAATTAATTAGGTAATAATAATAAATTAATAGTACAGTAGAAAATAGATTAAGCCGGAATTAAATGTCTTATAGTATTACAAAAGTATTGTACCTAAAGCAGGTACTTTTTTCAAATACCATGTTTTTCAGATACCTACAGTACGTAACCTAAGTACCGCATTATTTAGGTGGTAAACTTCACAGGTAAACAAAAAGGTATATAACAAAAACCTCGTTATCATAGATATCAATAAAATTTCCCCGCACAATAGGCGCAATAAATATATAAATGCGCGTGATAAAATTAATTCAAATAAAATAGTCTATTCAAAGTCGAAACACAGATAGCCTTCAATAATGAGGTCCTTTAAAACGGGCGACCTTTTGAATATCTGGAATAGCTAGGCGAGCGAAGGATTCCTTCAAACGTGCGCCCTCTACGTGCCACATTCACTGCTAAACCACCCTATTTTACTCAATCACGAAATAATTTTACCTTCCCTCGACCTATTTTTAGTTCGCACTGTGAATGGGAGATTTATTTGGTGTAGTTTTCTCAGGACGTGATACTTATTTATTTCCAGTTACTTACATTAACAAAGGATCTTATACAGTCGTGAGCAAACTGTAGATTCACGAAAAATACGTTTCTTTACGACTGAGTTATATCTATAATATTTTTTTTCGAAACTGTAAATGTCAAATTTTGTCTTATGTCTTTTGTCATGATGGCGTCATCAATAATTGCTGACAAATAATTATATAACCACATTCATTGATACAATTCAAACAATAATTTACACTACGTCAACATCTTTAGATTAATTTATTAACCTTTACATTATGTATTCTGATAAACCAAATATTCCTAACAAAATTATCATGCGCAGCGGATATTTCATTTGAGTTCATATTAATCTACATAATATACCAGTGTCTAGAGCAAGCCGGGGTTTGATTTAACATTTCATATGAAGCAATAATATTAACGCACGCGTTATACTTGCGTAAGACGATCTAGATGGCACATAATATACACTCATGAGCGTACAGCTTATGAATACGAATAAGTTACTTTTTCAAGGAGGTTTTATTATGTCTTTTTTAATGATCTTGTGTTAATTTAATGGTGATTTAGGGGATTGTTTCACCACCACTGAAGCGGCTGCTAGCTGACGGATAAATCCTACTAATAATAAAAGTTTGTATGTATGGATGGGTGGATATTTGTTACTCTTTTACGCAAAAACTACTAAACGGATCTGGGTGAAATTTGGCACAGAGATAGAACATAGTCTGGAATAGTACACAGGCTCTTTATCCCAGTAAAATGTATGGTTATCGTGGGATAGCAGACAAAGTTGGCAGAAAGCTAGTTAAAAATAGAACAAAATTTGTATGAAATTATCTGCCAGGAGCTGGTGAAACAACTGAAACTCCAATAGATATAAAAGAAACTGTTTTATATCTATTGGAGAATTTATTTTAGTTCATTTTATAATGATGATGATAGATTAAGTAATCAAAATACGGAGAACTGTAAAAGTTATAATTATTATGAGATTAGCGGAATTTATTTTGTTAATAAATAATTATCCGTAAATAATTATTTACTACTAGCACGAGCACTCGACCAGTTAATTAATATTACAACAATATGCTATGCCAGACTTTGCTTTTTTTAGAAGTGTTATTGAATATTATTTATGTATTTTAGCAAAACAACTTGATAAATGAGCTGTTTGACATAATGTTTTTTTTAATATTTATTAAAATATTGTGTATGTTACTTTATTTCATTATGATATAGTTAATACATACATAGCTTCACGCCTGTTTCCCATAGGGGTAAGCAGAGACGATATCTCGATGATCTGACGATGATCTACGATCCTGGCACACCACTTTCACTTCGTCTATGTTCATTAACCTCCCCATGCATGCTCGTCGGTTTAGGGTGCTCTTACCCTCGCCTTTTTTGAGAACGCCCGCAATCTGGTTGTGGTACGTTGGCCGAGGTTGACCCCTTCCAACTCTTCCGTTCGTACTCGCCATATTATATACTGGTTTCGTCAATCTCCGTTTATCCAGCCTCTCTATGTATAGAGAGGTTAATATTTCCTTAATTCATTTGTACAAATTCGTGTGTCCGAAATGTCAGACTATAATAAGGGATAACAAAGACAGATAATTATAGTAAATTGGTGTCTTGTTATCTCTTTTCCCATTCTGTGAAAAAGGAGTTGAGAAATGAATATGTATGAAACGCACCCAGTTGCCAACACCGGCTTTGTCACCACCAGTGATAAATTGGAAAAGTTCCATACCTTATAAAATCACTCTCTAGTAGTAACTAGTAGATACCGTATCTAGCAGTAGTAAGTACCTTGTTTTTCCTTTCATGTTTTGGAACTTTTCCAATTTTGGGAAGTTTATTTTCCAAGTTGTGTTTCATATATCCATTTCTCTACTTCTATTGGAATCTAGTAGTAATCTTAAATGGAATACTTTTGCAAAATATACATTTTTATACTGCACTTTAAAGTCAAGTCAGGTATGCATGTTACCGAAAAATTATGAGCTTTATTCGAACCTCGGTCCCTTCGGTTAAGTACATGAAGTCAGCTCAAAGTAAATATGAAATTATTACAGTAACATATATAAATATCATATAATGAAGATAATTTAATAATAACGAAGATATATTAAACGTAGCGCTTCTATACATATATATCTAGTGTTACCAATTAGAAATTCATTTGTAATTACAGCTTTATTACTGTCGGGTTTTGTACTCTGTAATAGAATATCTAATGAGTCCCATGTCAACAATACAGTAATGATCACTTTACATAACGCATTGTCTTTATCATAACATATGCTCAGAATATTCGGAGTGTCTTTGAATTCATTAACATCCTTTTAACCTAAGAAATTATACATACTCGTTCACGCCAAATTTATTGTCCGGCTTGAAGTTGCCACGAGCTAACTTCAACTCGTCCGTAAAATTGGAGAAAGAAAAATATTGGTCTTTAATAAATAAAAACGTAAGCTCAAGTCGTAGGTTGTCGTCTTAATTCATTTTAATCCAATAATTTTCTCACTCCGATTTTTATGGCTGGGTTTAAGTTCCCTTATGTCTCATTCATTTCACACTCATTGTACGAAGCAGCAGCTTTGAGAAGCCTAAGAAGGCTTAACTAACTGTTCGGTTTTGTCGCAGACTATAAACTTGACACGACTGAACCGATTCCGCTCCAATCACAGAAAACTAACCACTACCTCCATAAATAGGGATTGAGGTAGTCATCACAGTGCGACTAACCACCTGACCAGACTCTTCCCCATAAATATGGTAAATTCTCACTTATGTTCTCACTATAATATTCTCACTTCGCTGTTTTCCTGGTGTTAAACAGACAGAAATACTATCGCATTTACTGGCACGGAATTGTTCAATGAAATGAATATATAATTACAACATGGTTTTATCTAAATTTTGTATTAGAACACGCATGAACAAAGGATATTGTTTCAACTGCGGTTCGTTCAGACAGTTGGCAACGGTTACAATATTTCAAGTGTGGAACGTAGCTAGTGGGCTGTAAATGGTACCCGCATGTACGGTTCAATGCGTTCTCCAGATATTTATCGAATCCCGCAACGTTGCGGTGATGTTGGCCAATGTAAATGAACTTATTCCTGAGGACTGCGGTTCATTATAATCGTCGTCTTCATCAATCCATTTTACTGTCATACTGCTGGGCATGACAGATCTCCTTATAGAATGAGAGGGATTGGGCTACCTAGAAATAGCCTATAGCCAGCCTAGTGCGGGTTGGCAGACTTTACATGTTATCATAAAGGCCTTTTCTTAGCTCTTAACCTTCCCCCAATACTGTCGGGGTAGTCTTACAGTCTAATTAGATGCAACTGAAAGTTACCTTCTGATTACCACTATCTTTCTTATTTCGAGAGAGAATCTTTGACTAGCACAAAGAACAATAATATGCCATGAATTATTGAATATAAAGACTTAGACATAATACACTAATTTACATAAAAACAAAATTTAGAAAACAAACTTGGGCGATGTATTTATTCAAAGCTTTGTTCAATCTAAAATCTAAAATTAAGAAAAATGTATTTGATGTTTAAAGCGATAGCATTTTTTGTCTAAACATTTTAAAAAGGTCAAACGGGTGATCTTGTTTGGGTTAACAAGTATAATAATATATTTTTAAATTGAATAAGAAATTTATGTAAAAGTTTATACTATTTATAACATGGGTACAATATTTTATGTATAATTATCTACACAATGTTTACTGGATCTTGATATCAGGGTATAGGCTATATTTTTATCTTATAACGTCGAATAACAAATTTAGAAGTACTAAGCATAAGTACAAAGAGAAGGAAACAATATTAAATAATGTACAAAATATACATTACTAAAAAACGTTTCTAACTAAAGCAATTAAAACTTTAGTTATTTTCCAATTGTAGGTAATAACAAGTAGATGTAAAGATAGTAAAAATAAATTTCCTGAGTACCGTAGCTATCATTACAAAACAAAGTCCCCCCGCTGCGCTGCGTCTGTTTGTGTGAACGCAATAAACTCAAAACATATAAAACGAATTTTCTTACGGTTTTCACCAATAGACTAAGCCGCGGCAGTTTTTTGTTTGACGGGAGTTATACCTAGATAAATGTGTATTCAATAATATTAATTGTATGCGTAAGAAATAAACAAATAAACATTACTAAATTGAAAAAAAAAAACAAAGTTTAAAATTCCGGCTTAATGTTTCCACACCATTAGAAACTTAGCCCGTGGGGCAGAATTCTGTGTTAAACTCAAAATAAAAATATTTTCATTCAAAAATATAAAGTTTATAACAATACCAGATTAAAATATGAAACCGTAGCAGTTATTTACTCGCTTAAGCACCGAAACGCTAGGAAAATAAAATTAAACGGTGGACGCTAAATGACCCGTAAAGTTGATTTCCTTTTAGTGCATAGTAACCGCGTAAAAGTTAATGTCATGTTTTTCCATCGTGTTAATGAAAGTTTTTGTTATCGACTATGTTTTCAAGTAATACAAATATGTATATTGATTCTAATAATAAAAGCTACATAGTAAGATATATTTTTTTAAATCGTTCTCAGAAAAATAAATTAAAACAGTTTAATTTTGAAATAGCCCAGTGTTAGGGCCTCGATAAGACAGCTGCAGGGTGTGGTTGTGGAACTGTGCCGCAAACAATGGTACACCTATCCTGTCCTTTGTGCCCCGCAACCTGAAATCAAAGCGACCTCTGCACTGCCACTGACAATGCTGTGGAAGTGGCGAAGGTTTGGGCACACCAAATTTAATTTAAAAAAATCGTACCTTCGACACGAAGGGCCTGTTTCACCACCTTTGGATCACACCTGTGACACTCCATACAATCTTTCCGATACCGCTGCACACTACAATACCAAATGTCAAACTTGTCAAAATTACGTTTGTACACGTGCAAATGCAAATGTGTGCGTGAGAGTGCGTAGGGTTTGTTGGCAGTCCGGCAAGAACACCGGCAGAATGCGGGAGACCTGCGGTATCTGACGTTAGGGAGGGGCGGAGAGTGGCCATTCTGTAATATTTATCCTGTGCTTTGGATAGCTGCTAGCCGCCAGATAAATTAAAAAATGGAACAATTTCTTTATAAAATTATATGCCAAGTAATTTAATGGGAATTTACTAGGAAGTGGTGAAACAGGTACTTGTGTGACAAAATTTTATTATTACGAACGATTAACTTATTAGAATATTACATTAACTTGGTACCCAAGATACAGGCTTGCCCAGTTGGGGCCAATGGAAAAACGAAGTGTCCATTTTTTTTTTTGGTCCATAAACAATTTTTATCTTTTATCTTATTTTATTTATTTACTTTATTTTACAGAAAGCTTACAGACTAATGATAAATTTAAATAGTTTACAAAATACTAGAGGACAATTACTAATTACAAGCTTCCACATAATCTTTACATTATTGTGAAAATTAAAAAATAACTAGTAATTCGTGTACAGTCGTGACCAGTTGCTATTTTAATTACGTATCAAAAAGTTAAAAACAAAAATTCTGTAGGTAACATGATCGGAAGTCTTTTGATATAAAATATTTTCTTAGTCGTTCGGTAAAAGTCATGTCCAACGTTCAGGGCTGCGCAGTTATCACGAAACTTTGATAAGATGATGTTCCGTTCTTAGGAAATAATCTAACTTCCTGCCGACTTGCCTGCCTAAAAAAAAACTTTGCAAATTTGATGAGCGTCTATAAATTATTACTGGGGCACTTTACTTTTTTCTCGTTACGTAGATAGGTAGAGGTTGAAATTAGATAATCGATTCGGTTTTCTAACATTGTGGGAATTTGGAGTTTATTGTTAATTATATATTAGCTTAACCTAAAAAAACTAAACAAGATTTGGCAGTTGGAAATAACATTACTTCGGTCAGAGCGTCTGGTGTACCGAACCAGAAGACGCAGGTTCGAATCCTGCCCGCCAGCCGATTTTTTCCTTCATTAAAAATAAGTTGTAATCTTAGCATGGAAAATTCTTAAAAAAAATACAAAAAGATAATATTCTCTAGTTACATTATTGTAGTAGTATTTTGTTGACCTTTTTAGAATTATAAGTATTTTTTTAAATCCATAATTTCACAAATCTTTGTTGTATTTTTTTATTCTGAATATCTTTTTCAACCGACTTAAAAAAAGGAGTAGGTTCTCAATTCGACTGTTTTTTTTTGTTATGTTTGTTACTTCAGAACTTTCGTCTGGGTGAACCGATTTTGATGATTCTTTTTTTATTCGAAAGCTGGTGCTTACAGATTGGTCCCATAATTTTTATCGAAATACGGTGAGCGGTTGTAAAAATATCGAAGAAAATTTCTACCTAGACCTAGCCTAACCTCTTAAGAAAGCTTTTTTTAAGGAAGCGTGTTTTCAACAACATAAATATTTCTTCTGTGAATACGCACATGTAATATTTTTTTAAATCATAATTCACTTCTTTCTCATTCTGAGAACATACCCGTGCCCAATAGTGGGACAGTAGGCAAATGGTTTGACGAAAATGATAGTGAATGATGTGATTTGCTTATCATGCTAACTGTACATACTACTAAATCGTAGTTCCTACTCATGACAAGTGAAGCTTGAACTATATCATGTTCACTACCGGCCTGAATTGTACATGTCGAATATCGCCTATTATTCAGTGCATATTGCCTAAACACTGTTATGTCATAGGACGTGTCAAAACAAGGCGATTTGCGATCTCGCTGTGTGTTGCGTGTCTCGACGATGCGCACTATTATCACACTATTGTTCTCTGTATTGACTGATATAATTATATATAGAGGTGATTATTGTTTCTAATGATGAATAGCGATGCTAGTGACGTTGGGAATGTTGTATTGATATTAAGGAAATGGTGATTTTTGCTAACAAAGGATTTTATTTATTGATCTTTTTTTGAGATGGATTTCTTTTGTTCTGCGAGAGTCATTGACATTAATGTAATGGATATAATAAAAGTCAAGTGACCGAAAAAAATAATAGGTATGCTACTTACTAACAAAGAGATGCTTATACCAAAACTAAATCTTAATAGAATTGCGTTATTTACAAGCTAATAAATTTAGCATGTTCCAGGCCTTAGAACCACAAAATATGTCTCTACATTTACGAAGCAGTATATTACACAAGTAGGTTTGTTTTTTGTATACTGATGATGTTTATTTTTATTTCCTTTCCACATATCCTCAGAAAAATAAACCACGTCACGATTTATCTTTATGCGTAGATCAAGGCGTCGAACATACCAAATTTTCTTTTCCATACATAAAGTCTAGGTGCGTATTTTTCTCGCACGTGATCTTGGAAAAGGAAAGAATCTGTCGTATTTTAATGGATACAATATATTGGAACGTTTGCACGTTTATTAAAAAGCTGTATATTCGAAAAGTTGGTACCAAAGTTGGTGGCAAAGTTGGTTGGAAAAGTTTGTTACGTGTGGCTGGGAAATCAATGACAGAAAGAAAAACTGTTACATTACGTTACTTGGTAAAATGTAAAGTGCAATATTGTTGTTTGGGTTGTTTGCAGCTCACGGAGGCCGTTTACTGGACTTATTCCGAAACAAATGCAGTTTTTGTTTGTACGAGTCCAACATACCTCCACTTAATTACACTACAGGCAAGGAAATTTATAGCCAAAAATTTTGTGTTGTTTATTTTTACTAGCCCACTTTGTCCCACTGCTGGGCAAAGGCCTCCCTGCCTTCTTTCCAAGTTGATCTTAATTTTTTGACTTGAGTTAAAATAAAAATAAAATTTGGATCCTTAAAAAATCTATTGCTTAATTTTCATAAAATTTTGTTCTTTTTTCCATTCCATTTTTTATTGCGAAAATAAAAATGTGTAGACTTGTAGGCGAACATCTAAAAAACCTACTGGGTATGTTTTCTAAAATATACATTAGGACGTCTATCTAGTCCCATTTAGATAGGTCTAGTCCCTAAGTATCACTTAGCTACAATAGCGGTCATTTAGCTCCATCAGATGACGTCACAAGGGGCTCGTACCTTCTGTTCTTGATTGATTGTCAAGGGACAATGGATTGAGTGTTTATTAGCACTTAAGACTATAATAGCAAACAGGTTTAAGTGGCAGTAGTGTAATAATTATAATCATATTGAGTAGTTTTGTAATGAATTAAAAGAGTTCGACTAGAAAAGTAAACAACATCGAAGGTAACGACCATGCTATAAAGTTTAACGTGTTTAGATAGATTTTGGGCGTATGTAACTGAAAAAAAATACAGAAATCTTCACATAGATATAGAAAAACCTATCTATATTATATTTTCCAAAACAGAAGTGACTCCTTCGGGAACGAAATTGAAAAAAATTTAGATAATAGACAGAGATACTTTGCAATGCGTACACAAACGCATCTCAATTCAGAAAGTGCGAAGCCTGCAGATATGGCAATCATATTTGACTGTCATAAAGTTTTGGCAAGTAGGTTACGAACTTACGACCTTTTGGCGAATTTATTTAGATCAACTGTCTCGAACAAATATCTTATTTCAAGAAGTAAATTGGACAAACTGTTATGATAATAAGGGAAAATGTAATTTGCTACGCCTACACGAACGGTGCCTTATCTCATATCTTATAAGTCCTATATCAAAATATTTACTCTCATAAGTCACAAAAGTCAAACAGACACATCGGATTTCGTCGACAAAATGTTCTAGAATAAATTTCACACTAAATTGAATACACGTTCCATTACGCTGTTATACAAATATCAGTAGAGATGCGAGTTGACGGGGTCTCCGTACCATGCATTATCACTCGTGTGAAAGCAAGTGACGTCGATTCCCAGAGTACAGGCCATTAGTCGTCTGTCTCTGTTCGCACTCTCCAACGCTTCCTTTGTGACGGTGGGAGACAAACGATACGATTATAGCGCGGAAATGGACACCAATTTCGAGTATCTACCGTTTTGGTTCGCTTAAAGTATCATACTTATTGGATAGGTCAAGCGGATATAAAGTGGATAGCTAAAGGTTGTTGAATGTATATCCATCGAAACAATAATGCAATAAAAATAATTCCCATCTCTCTGTATAGTCCCACTGCTGCCCATATCTTGAACGGTGAAGGGAAAAATATATGATTCAATCTGCCAACCAATGCTTGCCAACCGACGCTAATGTTGTGGGCTGACATCTACGAATCCTTTTCAATATCATATATTATATCATAGCAATTCTGTTCTATTTCCTCTTCGCATATTTTATTGAGGTACTCATGCTCAACGACCGAATTATTTCGCTAGTTAAGGATACATAATATCAAATAATATTTTTATTAGAATTATGTAGACTGCAAAGACCATCTGCAGTAGTAGTATGTTTAGATCAATATCTCGCCCACGAGGTAACCACGTGATAAATTGGTTCTAGCAAACTTGAGATTGGTCCTAAGTGGCATAGAAACTTTTTACCTAAATCTATGTGCGTTGCCACAATTTTTCAAAGTTGGGTATTGGTTTTCCTAAAAAAGGCTACATTTTTCATGCGGAAAAAGGACACTACTGGTGGTACGATAAAATAATGAGTTAATATATTTAGAGGAATAAAAATATTGAAATGCTCCAAAGCCACAAGGTTTTTCCTAATTAATTGTAGAACAATAGTTTAATAACATAATTTGAAGAAAGAATCTTCTCAAGTAAAAGTATCTGGGTAAATACGAGTAGGTAGTATCTTTACAACATCAGAGATTTTTCTGATTTATTTAAGTATATTAAATCCATTTTGAACCACACGGCGCTTCAGTATGTACTTAATGAATAAAATGAACATACATCAGCAAATATATTGGCTCTTGTTGAGATATGCAAATACTGTTATTGATTTTCCATCAGGTGTGGTAGATTCCTCGTCCGTCTACAGATAGCGATCCTTTTGAATACCTCTCACTTCTACACTGAAATGTGTTAATGAAATTGCTGTATCGTGTAGAATTGCTTTCACAAAATCTTAAATATTCTTTATAAAATATACCTACTGAAGACTACCCAACTATTGCCTACTTAGTATACATTTATTTAAGTTTAATAAATGGATGGATATATGGGAAGAGGAAGACCAAAGAAAAGATGGATGGATTGTACGAGACAGGATATGTCCACCAAGGAATTAAATGACGGCTAATAAAGATATGGAAGAAAAAGACATATATACTGCGGCGACCCCAAATGAATTGAGATAAGGGCAGGAGGATGATAATGATTAGAAAATGTAATATAGGCAATGGCTTCCAGGGAAGCAAATATACAAACAATTAAACATGAATCAAAGAAAAATAAAGAAAATCTTATGATATTAAACCCGAATCTGTATTTAATAAAGCTGTTGTACATTATACTAGAGTTCAGAGACTGTGTTAAATTAAAATACGAGAGAAGCGTTAGGCTTAACACAATCTGACAAATAAACACTTTAGCGTTTATAACATTAACATGTGAATAGGCTTTGAATATACGAAGATTATTCGCTTAAGGGCTTACGATGAACGCGATGCAACAAAAATATGCAAATATATGGTAATAAGCTATGGAAAACAACAGTCCTACGAATGTGAGTGGTAAATAACACGTAGATCCCATTTGTTGAACTACAGCCGCATTTAAAGATGCAATCAACATTCATAGAGACGAAGTAATTGAGGAATTCTTTTAGATGCTAAATTATGATAATCATTATATTTAAAACCAAATAATCGTTACTAGTGCTTAGATATATAAAGAAATCTAATAAAAGAAAAAACAGAAAAACACGGAGGATTTTAGAATAAGGAGGTCAAGATTCCCGTCTAATTTTTAATATCGAGAGCAAGTAAGTGAAGTGGTTTTCAAAGAAATATGGGATTAGTAAATGCAAACTCCAATATTTGCTGCAACAGTGCGGTTATTGAGGTCATGTTTAGGGCTCTTGTAGTTGCGATACCGTCTACCGTGTCTAGGTTACCTAACAAACCTTCACAACTCTGTCACACTCAAGTAGAACTGAGCTTGAATTTTTTTTTTTTTCATTTTTTCATGAATTATGGAATTTTTTGTGACCATTTCAGCTTAAGCTGAACAGATGTCGATAAAATTGGCATGGAGATAGATTCGATCCTTAGAAAGGACATGGGTCATACCTTTTGCTAAAAATAAACAAATCCTAATGGCGAAGGGCAATAGCTAGTTGTTAAATAAATTGAGAATTGGACTGCACAAATTCTTTAGATTGCTAAAGATTGATTGTAACTTTACAATTTGATCCGAGTAAAAGGATTTGGAAGATTGATAAAACGCGAGCTGTCATTTACAGAAAATTAATGGTGTTGAAAATCCACAATAACAACTTTTATGTTATAAAATAGCGACATGTCAGGTTACAAAAGTATTTTTTTGAAGTAATTAGTTGATATTTAACATGGCTAAAGAAAAAATATTTTTTTGTATTTATTTACTCCCAAGAAATACATAAGATAAATACAAAAAGAATTTTTGCGAAACTGCTGATGCAATTTGTAGGCTCATTAAAACATTATTGCTTTAAATGCTACCGTCACAGTAAAATTTCTGTTACAAAAAATTAAAACATTATTGAATTACTTTATTGAAATTTACCTATCCTACACGTGTTTCACACTCATTCGTTCGAAAACAACATCCAAAGTCTTTGTCTAATAAATGTTGGTGACATCTGCGTACTCAGTACGAAGCCTTAGAGTATTCACATAATTTATCTACCCCTGTCTTCATGGTATTGACATGTTCCTCACAAGGGCGCTTTTTTGTTTTCATTTGTGGTAAAGTTACGGGAACATCAATCGTGCGGTTGTATCTTAAATGTACCAAAAGTTATTCTCCGTCAATTGTTTACGAATTGTGAATACAAATAATGGGACAAAGAAACGGTATTAGGTCGCGAAGTCTTGGCAATATTTCAGTATCGAGTCGTTTCATGTTGGAACGCTACAAATGCATGATATTTGGTATACAAACAGAATAGTTTCAGTTAAGTTTTCATTGCTGATGTTCATGGTATGCTGGCTATCTTTTTTTGTTTCCTTAAACAGTGAAATTTGGAAGCAGCCAATTCCAAAAATATTGGCATTATTATGTGAATTTATATCGGTATTTTTTCTCAGATTGCTTCAAGTTTTACCAAATTTTATAAAATCAAAGACAAAAGACATTATTAAATTGGAATATTTGTTTGATTTACAGATATAAAGATCATTTACCTAGTTATGATGAGATACAAATGGTCCTTTATTTTTCTGAATGGTTTTAGGAAAATTATTTTGTTTTCCAATTATATTAACAAACCAAGCGTATAAAATTCGAAGTGATTACATAAATTCCCAATCTCCAGATATTCATGAGAATTATTACAATAAGATTATATAGATTCAGATTGAATTTCACGCATGAGTTGCGATCACAATACTTGGATGTGGTTACTTTTCTACTCGTTTTGCGGCAAATTTGGTTTTATTGTGCGATATCTTATATTTGATCGCAAAGATTGCTTTAATGGGATCAGCGTATTTTTTATTTATACATCTCTAATTAATAACAATTTTGAAGGAAAAAGTCTCCAACTTATTCGTAGCATTTTTTTCTATTTAGTTACTTCTTACCTAATCGTGTTTCGTTGTGCATGTTGCCTTGTAAGTATTTCCATAAATCCGTTATTAACGGATACATACATCATAATTTATAGAGAACCTTATGTTTTGTTAAACCTATGTTTCTACTGTTTGGTGCAATTTCATGAAAGTATGTTTATGTGTTGCGTAATTTTTTTTAAACCACTTCCGAAAAAATATCTGAAACGATAATGACCAAACTATTAGTAATTTGGTTGTAATACTATGTTAAAATGATTAAATACTTTTTTTAATGCTTACATCAAAATATAGAATAATATAATTTATTAATTTAGCACCTGAATTTGCATCAACTATTTTAGTTAAAAGACTTGAAGACCTAATAAAAACGAAAAACATGGCCAAGACACTTACACATAATCCCACTTTACCCGACATATTAATAATATTCAGTGGAAAAAGTATAAATGGTCAAACGAATTGCCTTCACTTTTTCCTTGTACGGATTTGTCTGGGAGTGGTGTGTCTCCACATTTTGCGATTAGTAGAGCCTGGTCATATATTTTTCTTTATTTATGTATTCCTACGTATCTCACTTGTGTTATCTTTATTCAGCCATTCTCTTCGGAGAAGCGATCATAAAAACACAAAGGACATTACCCGAGCCTTGTTTAAAGACCATGCCGCATTTGGTGCTGTTTCCTGATCCGATGTTTATTTCTTTTTTGCTTAGCATTTGCGTCGAAATTTTTTTTTAACTGTCAGGGTAATCAAATTTAATTTGTTTCTTTCTAACTTTATCCACAAAGCTATTGCGTTGACTATAAATATTGTCGTACCTTAGTATTAAAATTTACCTCATTATTTTTATAAACACTTTTAGTTTACAACTTTACTATTATGTTGGTATATCCATACTTATCCATCATCACTTGAGAACGGCCCTATTACTTTGGCTGTTTAAATTTTTCTGTGTTGGCGTTTAAAAAAAGCATTTTGGTATATAGAAACAAAAGGAAGGAATACCACTTAAATACAAGACAAAGAACACAACATTACGCGATATTTTCAAGATTGAAAACCCAAAATTAACCCAACGCATAGATTCCTGCAAATAAAAGGGCACATAAAATAAAACCATATAAGCAAGCTCGTTTCGGTTTCAATACGACGCAATAATTTCGGTTTCGGCATAACAATTTCTAAGAATAAAAACCTATTCTGAACAACTGATCGTAAAAATGTGAGTTTTCCCTTCACACAAGTGTACTAGACCGTGTCAAAGTTGTTTTCGTCTCAGCGACTTCCAGTTCGAGAGTGGACGAGAATCGGTTCTCGCGTTTCTCGCATCTCCACTAATTCCCGTATCACGGCATCGAAAAATAAGCTGACCAACTTTGTCGTTTACTTCTAAAGTTCGGCCTTTATTGCCGTGTAATGTCAGATAAACCGGACAGGGTTGGGAGTTAGGGCTGTGTAGCGCAGTGAAACTGCCCATTACTATGATTGTAATGTTGTGGTCGTTATTGAGTACCTACAATCGGGTCTGCGATTTGATTGTGTCTTAGTCAATTTATTGGTCGAAGCTAGTTTGGATAGAAATGGGTTGCAATTTGCATCGAAAGACCTAGATTGACCTAGTTTGAGTATCAGCTATATCAGTATCAGCTATCACAACACCATAGCATAAGATTTTACTAACAGGGGGGCTAGAAAAGTTGCAATTATACAGAAAATGTATGGAAATGACATTAGTGACAGCCCGATTTGTCGAAAGCTTGTGTCATTTCCATACATTTTCTGTTTATTCGTTTGTCGATTCAAATGTCAAAATGCAACTTGTTTAGCCCCCAGCATTTTCAACGTTTTTGATGGTCCCTCAAAGCGTTTACAAAAGAGTACCATTTTGGCATTTTCATAAAGTGAAATGGTGAAAATTACTCAATAAAAATAATTACAAACAAAGACCTAGGAACATAGGTAGGTACAAAGATTAACTAATATAATAGATACAACAATTTAAATACGATGCTACTTTTAGCTGGTGCTACTACCAACATTCTGCCCAGTTTTAGTCGATATATTGAATTACTTTTATCTCATTTTATCTTCATATTTGCATACATTTTCTAATCAGAACTATGACAATTTACAAGCACCTCAACTTTGTATAAAACAATTTTTTACATTACTTTTCATTACTAAATATCCACAAAAGATTTTAATCAGCAAACGCGGTACAGTTGTTGTAATAATGCCAGTGTCTACATGCAAAGCACAAAGAAACGGAGAGAATAATTTTCGTACATATAACCTAGAGTTGGTTTCGGTCTTGGCGTCCCAGCCAAGTTCATGTTGCAGCCAAATGGGACGACATATCCCTGACCTGTTTTCTGCGTTTATTTTTAGGGACACTTAGTTGAATTTGTTGCTGTTATCTTCCGCTAGTGATGTGCCAATGGTCGTCATTAATTAGTGTTATGAAATTATGAACTAACCTAACCTTTCTAACCATTAATTATAGTGCATTCTTTATTTTCAATAACTTTATTATTGTGTTAGGCTTGGGTTTTATAATGTAACTTGATGATGACTTAAATATTTATGTCCAAAAAAGTACCTATATAAGTATTACATCCATAGTACAAACTCTGCTTAGTGTACTAGAAGGTGCCGCGTCAAATATGCCAAAAAATTATATATTTAAAAAACAATTCAACAACGGACTCCTGTAGGTTATAAAACTGATATTCAATTAATGAGGAATGGAGTTAATTTGTATCATTTTGTGACGACAAGCAACACAATAAACGACTAGTATATACAATGAAATCATAGTTTTATATTTTACAAAGGAATTCAACGTAAATAATTAAAATTTAATTGCATTGACGGATTCAATTATTTTAAAATTAATGTCCGATGCTTAAATACCTACTACTATCTACTTTAAACCTTTGCTTGCGATATTCCTCAATAATAGCAAAAATCATAGGAAAAAAGCCTTTTTGGTACTCGAATATAAGAAAAAGAAATCTTTTAGAAATTTTAAACAAGGAAAAACTTTTTACCGATTTTGGTGAGTTTTTCACTTCCACTTCGCGGACATTGAATGGAATAGCTATTTTTATTTTTCTGTTTTAATTAATAATGAGAATCTCAAAGATATAAAAACAGCAATTTTGAAACTATTATACGGCAGCACGAAACACCAAAAAGATTAAGAAAAAGCTGAGTAGGAACTAAAGTAAACATCCCATTTATTCGCAGATAACAAAACGATTCAGCCCCTCAACCATGAGTTCTATCGAATGACTTTCGATAGGTTTTTTACGCATCGAAACGCTGTAATCTCATAGCAGATTATAGTTCCTTACGTAACCGGTAGAGCCGCTGCCAGGGTTTATCATACAAATATTTTACGGCGTCGCTAGCGAGTCTAGTGAGAAAAACTCATGGTCGAGGCACTGATCTCATGTGAATGAACTCGTAACACTTTTTCTAGAGAATAATCAAATAAGGCCTTTGATCCTGAAATATTGACGCTTTATAGACTACAGACAATAACATTACAAAATTACATCTTGTAATAATAACTAATAACAATATTAACTCCTCGTTAGCTTAGTTGACGTATGCACGATTGCTACGCTCGAGATACTGGGTTCTATTCTCGGGTCAACCTTAAAAGTGTTATTAATTTTTTCAAAGAAATTCTCCCTAGCAGCGGAGTTGGGATTTGTACCTAATTGATGACTGAACTGTAAGTGTATAATAGTACGCCTCTACCTACCCCCTCAGAGAATACAGATAGTATGTTATGGTATAATAACATCAGAATACAACCAATTCTACTACAAAATAAAGATAGAAAAATAAATATAGTACGACAAAGAGCTAGTTACTACAGTGGAGAAAATTGTTAAATGAATCGTGGCTTCGGTTGTAAGTCTCGCAATGGGCGGTATGACCGAAGCCAACTCGGTGAAGCACCATGGTAAGGCTTCCCGGATGGCGGCCAATCGTCTCATACCCGAAACCCCATAATTATATCGTTATTTTTTTGTTGTGTTGTGTAATTTTGCTGTAGAATCGTAAAATGTTTTATTTTTATTTGCTCTTAGGAAGGCTTACAGACTAATAACATTGATTCATAATATAGATAAAAACAGATGATTAAGAAGGTACTTTAAAAGATGAGAAGAAATAAATAATAATAACTATTTCACATTAGACTGATAGGAATGAATTGTTCAATTGAAAATTTAAAAAAAAGGGGGGTTGATCTGGAGAGATTCTATTTATCCTTCCAAACTATTTTTAAATCCATTCAACAGAAACGTAAAGTTTTTCAAATATCGCAGTCGTTTGAGGTAGAAAATAAAACAAGCTAACTCAATAAGATTCAAAGAGAACCTGCTGACTGGATTTATTCGGGAAAATTTTAGAAGCTATCATCGTACAAAGTCGTGCAAGCGCGGTGGAGCATAAAAGACGGATTTTACGATCGCGACTGTTCAAATAAAGCATTTTGTGAAAATATTATTCGGTTTCATGCCGCGACTCCGGGTCATTAGGCGTATTACACATATACACGCAATAGAGTCGCGTGAAATCGGAACAATCTCGACACAGTGGTGACGCGTCGACGATGCGAGATATAGCCGCAACTTTTTTTGTATAAAAACAATTTTATTGAACGAATCCGTATTTATATTTTGTGGGAGCATTTGGCTATGCTCCAAAACAGAAAAGGTATAGAAACATAGGGATCAAAAACCTTAAACGACAATAACATTAAAAGCTTTTCTGTGTTTTCTGTATAATGTCTATATTGAATAGACTGCAAAGGTTTTAAAGTCGAATCTTGATGTCTTTGTTAAAGACTGTTTGGCAAGGAAGTATCGGTTATCTCTTCTTGCCAAGGCTGTATCTTTGATATAGTATTGTCATTACGTCCAACTATTGTGGGTGTAGTGAAAAAGTATGCATCACCCTTTACAATATCAAATGGTGATTCTACTTTATCGTTTTGGCAATGTGCCTGTGTAGATATGAAGTCTGAATGGTCTAATGACCCTTCCAATGGTGTTAAGCTGAGTTCAACAAAATGCCATACGTACTATATTATGCAAAATATATCATATTACGTTATTTATTTGTTTGTAATAACCTTTGTTGCATACAAAGCCTATCTTGCTACTGAGAATTTTATAGGAAACCCCAATGACACTTGGATCGAAACGGGAATAGAATGCCGGACCTCCAGAATAGAATAGGCAGTCGTATTACAGTAAAGACACATTTCATTTGTATTTTGTCTGCCAGACTATTTTGCTTACATTTTTTTTTAGTAAATATCCCTCAGGCACGGTACGGTACATCCTCAGATTTTGTGATCATTAACTTCAGGCCCCCGGAGGCACTACGTCGTAAAATACGACGGGGTTAAAGACACGACACATTTTTTATAACAACTGGCACTAAGAAATCGGTACTTTGTAATGAAAAAAATATTCCTGAATATGATAGGTAGGTACCTATTTTAATATTTTATAAGAGAATCAAGTACAGAAGATGAAGACAAAAAAAAAAACATACAGTCGAATTGAGAACCTCTTCCTTTTTTCGTTGGTTGAAAACATATTATTTGGTTATCTCGATAATATAATTACTGTAGAATTTATTGAGTGGTTACGCGGGTCCCTATGCTTCGTTTAGTTTAAGCATAGGGACCCGCGTAAAAGAACACATCGCTGATGTCAAACACCGCCGTTCTGGAAAGTCTGCAATTTGTGAACAGGATTGCCAACAATTAACAAAAATGTAGGGTAGCTGTTAGTAATTGAAACGTCAAGACGCCTACCACCTTAGTCACCCGTGACCATGGACGCTGTAAAGGGTCCGAAACGTCGGGATTAAAATAATATCAATATAATGCGATAAAATCCGTAAAAAGTAGTTTTATTTCAATGTCTAGTATTCGCGTAAGTGACAGAAATCAGTATGTAGGAGTCGTGTTATCATACTCAATTAGATAGTGCGTAATACCTACAAAGCCTTTCCCTTGATGGTAAGCAGGTTCATTACATATTAACTATTTCCTGTGTTCCAAATCTTTGCCCCTTTCGAAAAGAGTTTGGTCAACAAATTCGGGAAATGATTATTAAAAAAAACAACGGTTCACATTAACCTTTTTCTATCGTTTCAGAGCTCCAAATAAAAAACCGAGATTAGTATCAAGTGTCATAATACCTAAAATTTATAGGTCCCTAGCGTACACCTAATGGCTTTTAGTAGATTCATGCGATGCTCACACAAAAAATATTATGACAAATTGACGATATTTTTCAGCAGACCACAGTATTTACCTTTTTTTTTGTACTACTAAGGTGGCAAACAAGCATACGGCCCGCTTGATGGTAAGCGGTTACCACAGCCTGTGGACGCTTGCAACACCAGGGGTATCACTCGTCTTTTAGAGGTTTATGGAGGATTCACTGCGCCGACAGTTTGAGAAAATATTCCTCTAGCTGCCAGCGCAGCGCACCTTTAGAAGGAGCTCTGGTGACCTTACTTATTGCAGGAACACAACACACAATAAAGTGTGTTATTTGGCTGCAGTTTCCTGTAAGGTGGAGGTACTTCCCCAGACGGGCTGCTCCAGATTTGAGCCATAAATGGCTATACCTACCTACCTACCTTATTTTTAGAAGTTAAAATATTTATCTATTACTTTCCTATAACATAAATACAACACTTATGAAGCAACTGCGTCCGTAGAAGTTAGTGGCCTCATAACCCAATAGACTGAATACAATCGCAGTAATACTTACTATAGTCGCAAAAACATTACGATCGACGACACATTAGTGATATCTCACTTCAAGCAATCATAACATTAAAGGTAGGATTCCGGATCACGCTGCAGACTGCAACTGTAGACTCAGTCGGCGGTACAGTGTAGTTGACGGTGGCGGCTACAACGCCGCTCGGAAGCCCTTTCACAGAAATAAATATGTACGATTATACACACCGGTAGTTCCACCTCGACCTAAAACTGCCTACCATCAAGCAGTACATGAAACGCGCCTCCAAGCGTTATTTCGATCAGGCCCCCCTCCACCCAAACCGCCTAGTAGTCAGTAGCGTAGACTACAAACCCTCTCTGATAAGTAGAGTGCGCCGCCCAAGGCACGCACTCACTTACCCTGACGACCCGATTACCGTAGCACAAGAAGCACTCAAACAGGCTCGACGCCATCCGATTTACCGTCCTCGCCGGCGAGGCCCGTCGCGAAGACCCCGAAACGGTACCCCTCCCCGTCCCTTGCTCGAGCCGGCCCGCGCCGAGCCAGTAGTTTTAAATTCGTCCCTAAATAATTTCAACCCAGATCCAGCTGTCCCTAGCTGTCCCCCCAGCAACGCCCTAAGCCGAGGTCCGAGTCCCGTTAGGGGACGCCCTTAGCTGCGGTTGCTTAGTTTATAAGTGTCCATGGCTGGAGGCACAAAAGGTGCCTCGCCACCAAGCCCGGTTAAGATTCTAAAGCTATTGAGCTAGAATCTACATCCGTCCTAAAAAAAAAAAAAAAAAACACCGGTAGTGCAGCTGCGGTCGACTGCACGCAGGCGCTGCACCTGTGGTTGCAGTATGCAGGTTGGTTTGGAATAATCCTTCTTCAAAGGCCATGATTTGTGTGATGTTCAAGTTATCGCTTTAAAAAAATACCTACGAGGTACCGCAATAATAAGAAGACAATTTCAATATGAACTTTCTACACAGACTAGAAAGCACAAAGCTCGTCTCATAAGCTTATTTAGATTGAAATACACCGTGTAACTATATATTTAAATTAATTTACCAAGAAGTTAAACGAATTACGCTAGGAGCACTAAAATTCTATATTTAGCGCTAAGCGACGAACGGAGCGTCGCTTCAGAGCGTTGGCGTCTGCGGGTTAAATTACATTTGTTAGGAACAGAGGCTATCAGTAATCGTGTGTTTCAGAGGTAAATAAAAAGCAAGCAAAACAAAGGTTTTTTTCTCAAACATGGCAATAAAAATAATAACCGACTAAGCATTATAATGTAAATGGTTGCTTTTCTTTGCCTAAACAAAACGGCAAGTAGTACCTAAAGCAAGAGAGGATCAAGAGAATTTGCCTTAGTTTCTGGTTTTACTGGCTGGAGGCACACGGTGCCTCGCTACCAAGCCCGGTGAAGTTTCTAAAGCTTCTGAACTAGAAACTACATCCGTCAAAAAAAAAAATTGCCTTAGTTTAGTACGGTCTTGGATGAAATTGGTATCAAAAGGAGAAGTACTTATGTCTGTTTTATAGACTTTTATTATGCTTAACTTTTTATATACAACCTGGGTGATCGAGCTTTGCTCAGTACCAGATGTGAAACGTCTATCGAGAATTATTTTGTTGGAAATAGTTACAAGTTTCTTACTTTCTGTACTTTCTATAAATAAATAAAAACATTGCCCTCCTTCTCCTTTGGCAGTCGAGTAATAAATGAGACAGTCGATATTTCGATATTTCTCTCCTTAGCTTAGGGCTTAGGCAAGTTGCGATCTAACGTTGAGATCAGATCAGTCAGATCATAAACGTCAGATTTGTGGCAAGTTTATGTCATTCCCATTTTTGCTTGTATTTATTCACCGATTTGAACGTTAAATTACAACTAAGCTGTTCAAAAACAAACCATAAATTTCATCAAAATCATCAGAGCCCTTTTGGACAAACACAATTAGAAACTGTTAAGAATCAATGTAATACTTGAAAATGTAATAAGTACTTAAATAAAAAAATTCTTGTTTTTATTACTTAGTTTATGTTTTAAAAAGAATAAGTTAAAAATGACAGTAAGGTTCTAGAATAAAACAGTTGTTAACAGATAAACCTGGTGCTTTTAATAAAATTCCAATAGAAACATCACAAGATTCACAAGTATCGGGTAACAATGCAGACAGACAGGTTGATAAAAGTATGATTATTATACTTAAATAATTTGAACATGTTGGCGCAGTCCAGTAACTATGTCAGTGGAAGATTTGTGCAGGAATCCATTCAGAAGTCCATTCACACGACCCGCTACATTCCAAATGGAAGTTAAGCCTGGAAATAACGCATGAGTGAGTGCAGGTTTTATGAAATAGTTCAGCCATGTAAGTTTAATTCTTTTTAACATTATTTTTTAACTGATATAAAAATTCTTTTGGCGTTATATGATATTATTTAATTCCTGGCATTTCAGATCCTTTACAGCAATATTTCATCCAACATGACACGGCATTTGGTAGCAAATGGATGAAAAGATCTGAAGAACAGGCTCTGTGGCGTTCACTAAAAGAGACCTGTACCTATTTAACAAAAAAAAATATTTCATACTCGCAAAATGAGCGATGAGAAAAGTCAAATGCAATGATATCAAAATAACGAGATAAAAAACGTTAAAAAAATATGTTCCTTCTTCGGCATCCGGGTAAAAAGGTAGTTTTATTTCAATGCCTATTATTACTTCTTTGTCCCCCGACTAGAACTTTTGTAAATAAAAGTTAATTATTTGTACAATTATTACAGTTCATCTCGTTTGGACACAAAGGCAAAATACAGAGTATAGTTAGTTGGCGGAAGCATAATAATTATTATAGTTATTCATTACAATTGAAGTTTTTGACATTGCCATATGCACTAGGATTTTGTCTTGTATCATGGATGCAAACAAAAATTCACCGGGACTTGGAACAAAGTATCTGTAGGTCGTACAAATATTTGTTCCAACCACTGCGCCACTCGTGTCGTCAAAAGGTTGATGTTTCATAGAAACTACAAGTTTCGCCGGCGGCAGCGGCGCCGCCCGCGTATAATTCGGTAAATTTTTGCCTGTACTCTCCATTGAATTAAAAAAATACTTTATACAAACCTTATCATATCAGGACTATTACGAGCATTAAAATAAACACCCAAATCAAGCCGTTCTCAAGTCTCGTCATAAAGATGAAAAGTTTGTTTGAAAACTGCCTTGATTTGAAATATTTATTTTTGCATTTGATAGCCCATTTCTTGAGGAAGGGCTTTTTAAGATCACGCTGTAATAATTGGGAGTCGAGCAAGATAGCTGCAGCTTTATATTTTTTTCTTTTTCATATATGCAGCAATTGTTTTTATTATATTACTTTACTAGCTTCCCGCCAGCGGCTTCGCCCGCGTGGTCTTATAATTTTTTCCCCCGTTTTTGCATCATTTTCATCATTACTACTCCGCTCCTATTAGTCGTAGCGTGATGATATATAGCCTATGTTACTCGGGGATAATGTAGCTTTCCAAAGGTGAAAGAATTTTTGAAATCGGTCCAGTAGTTTCGGAGCCTATTCATTACAAACAAACAAACAAACAAACAAACAAACAAACAAACAAACAAACAAACAAACAAACAAACAAACAAACAAACAAATCTTTCCTCTTTATAATATTAGTATAGATAAAACTTACTGTTTGTTTTAAAAATTTTCTCAATGAAATTGCGCGTACATTTTAACATGCAGCACGCGTTTGCTTAACGACCTTGCAAAATGCCTAGAGAAAAAGAAGAACTAATAAAAAAGTATACAGTTTTTATTCAAGCGGCGTCCCCAATAAAAATATGAAAACCAAAACAAAGGTCACAACAGGCCAGACACGTTGTCGCCAAATGTGGCATTAAGTTTGGCCGAACTGTGATAATATCGCAAGAAAATAATGAAACCTATTTTGCCGGGGATTTTATTGTTTATCGTGAATTTATGGGTTGCTTTAAATTACAACATTCATTAGTTTGTTGTGGAGGAGGAAGTAATAACTATGAAGACTACATAGATCAATCAATCTTGTAGGTTAAGCTGTGCTTATCCTGATTTAACACAGGATATCTACTTTTATCCTGATTGAAGGATTACCACAAAAACCGTGCTGTGGGAAAATACTAGTTTTGAATAAGTAACTATAATAGCTCTCCCACGAATATTTTCAAATACATAGGTAGTTGAAAGTACTTAATATCACACGAAAGACATAAAACGACATTATGATCCCACTACCCTCTCACATATTCCTTACTTTTACTAGGTTTCTTTAACTACTAAAAATAAACCTAGTAAAACTAAGTGAATTCTTGCAGTTTCTTAAGATGCACACATAATAATAACATAAGTACTATTCAACTCTATGTGGATTACAGTCGTGATTTATGCTGTAATCCAAACTCCCTGTATTGCCATTAACTGGGTAAAAATCAAAGGACGTGGTTCTACTTGAGAATCAAACCTAAAGAGTTCGATTTATACGCTCAGAAGTCTCGCTTACGACCACAATACCAATAAAACGAGTTATTTTTAAAATTCTATACAGAACCTACAAAACAAACCTGTTAGGATAACAGGACCTTCTAAATACAATATAATAATACAATACAATATAATACATTCTAAAATGACTGAAATTTCAGTCATTTTAGAATGTATTTTAAGAAATTTAATCATACGTGGAATTAGGAAAATACTCACGGGATGACGTAACGGGTCAAAACTGGAGGCATAGCTAGTATTATAAGGTATATAAAGGTCACCGAGAACTCAATTTTCAATCATTAAAACCACAGCACTTTACCCTCTCTCGGGTACCTCATTTGTGTAAAGAGCTTTTACTTATTTACCCTAATGAGTATTTTGAAACACCAACCAATAGTTTGAGGGTGAGTACACCAACATTCAAAACCTCTTTAGTTCCGAATTTTCTTTGATGTTGGTTTCCATCAAAGACATGTCCACGTCAGTTGATCTTTAAGGTCTCCTATAATTGTTGACTGGTAGCACTCAACGATGTTTATAAGTTTATTGTTAACAACAAGGGGGACATAGACAACTTACAATCTTGCGTTCGAATCGATAATTACAATAATTATGAATGCTCGATTTGTTTTCAATTCATACATTTAGTTTCGGTCGTTTGTCTATTCGAATAATGAGTCATAGATACAATCACTCGTAGGTTACGCGATTCATGAAATAATTATGTTTATTACAAATGAATGAATGAATATGAAGAAAGTTACAAGTTAAATGAACCATAAAATCTATATAAAAATGTATTGAGCTTGTTAAAGTGAAACAAATGCCAGTAACAATTGATATGTCTTTACTGTGCCAGTAATATTGCATTCCATTACATGGAACTTTCTTTTTTTTTTTTTGCACATTTTATTTTATTTTTCAGTGGTAAATGGTGGTAGTCAGAAGCCCAAAAAGCCTGACAACCAGTTTATCCTTCGAATTTTAATCAGAAATTGGGTTGCGAGGGTCTCATGGCAGTCGTTTCTTGTAAAATTATTTTTTTAACAAGTTATTGGGCTCATTTTTATTACACTTTGCTCCATTGGTACCTTCTATTAAAATTGAGATCCTCGTATATACAGCTTGAGCTCTGAGTAAAGGCTAATAAAGTTTTCGCGCCAAGATTTCAATTTTAGGTCGTAAGTATTCAGATGTTTTCAGTGCTGGAATAAGAACAACATTTTGCTTTTTGTGTTAAGTAAATTTAAGTGAGGTCAACGAAAAAAATCATCAGTTTCTGTTCAATTAGCAGTATCAAAATGTAATGCAGCGCTTTTATCGATCGACTCAGAACAGTTCATAAATATATTGTAAAAGTAATGTTTAATTATGAAATTATTTTTAGAAATTAATTCGAACTTCTGAATTGGATGATATTCAAGTTTACTACTCACTTTTTATAGCTACGTCACACTTCCCCATCAGACAGATCAATCTACTTAGCATTAACTTGCCATTGTATCTCGTCTCTTAGCAAAACAGATTTATGGCCGCTAGTAAAATTTCGCTTCGGGTTCCCTTTTGCCTTATTGGTATTAGGGTGCGTACAACTTCGTACAATGTTTGGACAGTTTTAAGTCTGCTAGTGATATTGCTTTTCGATGTTATATAGCGTAATATTTTATCAATAGAAGTACTAATTACATAGGCGTAGGTATTAAAATTAGTAAATTATTTAAAAAACATTGACGATATTGCTGTGGCAATTTTTCTTCAATTTTTCTTCATTGCGATTACTAAATCTTAGGAGCAATCAAAAGCAAAATTAAACTTCGAGAATTCACGTGTTGGTATAGCTATGGTGAATTCTAGAGGCTTAATTTTTCTCAACAGTATGTTCTGAAACTATGACATTGCAGCTTTTCCTACTTCAAAGTATGACGTCTTGTATGTTTGACGTATTTATAGCTTATGATAGAAATAGTAATTTATTAGAAGGCACTTAACCTTTGACGAAAAACTCTATTTCCTCCAGGAAATTGACGGAGCACTCGCCACCAATCTGAGAAAAAGTTCCGATAGAGAAAAATATATCAGGGAAAGATTCCAAAGACGTGTCTTGTCACGCACGCTCCACATATGATCCTTTATTTTTCCTCTCTTTAAATGTGCGACGAAGAATTCAAGCTCCTATAAAATGTTTTAAAGTAACATAGCGTGGGACGGGACTTAGACGCTAGTCTCTCAAAATTACTTCCAACAGACTTGAATTCAGTTAAATTCTAATTACAAGAAATACAGTTTCTTTTTGCATTCCAAGGAACTTGATGATACATTTAGTTTTAAAATACAGTTCCTTGCAACATTTCTGGCAACTCAAAACACTTTATTGCTTCCAATGTATTAAACAAAATATTTATAGTCGGTTACGTTTTTATCCAAGTAGTTATTCGTTATAAGTTATACACTACTCAACTTATTCTTTAATTTTACAAAATAAAGCATAAGATGTGAAGGTACCAAACTGCAAAGCAACATGGTAAACTCAATGGAATTTAAATCTGAATTAAAACTTTTGTTGCAGATGAAGCATGAAGACTTGCAGAGGATCAGAAGAAAACAAATTAGCCATCAATGAATAATGATGGCGAAAAACCTAAAAATTCTAGTCCCAAAATAAAAAGTCGACTCTTTCAAGTTATTATGTTTAAGAACTATGAAAATCAAGAAAGTCTGAAGACAGTGTACCGATAGCATAAGGTCTAAATGCCTTATTTAAGAGAGGAGTGCGCTGCCTTCAGGCGCCGACTATGTTTGACTCGACCAAAGGTGCACTACTCGTAGCGCCATCTCTTTCCAACAGCTCCTGTTGGCTAAACGGCAAGGGCTGGCCCTCTACATTCCCTGCGCCAGCTGACATACTGAAAGCATTCTTCATATTTGCACTTTCTATGTCAATAGTTTTCGGGAACTTGGTGTTAATCTGCGTTTTGAATAATAGAAGATACATCAAGTACATCGATAATCAGGTATGCATGTTTAAATCTTTTACTTTATCAAAACCTACACATTTGTTTGAAAATTTAATCATAGGTTTGACCGATTTTATACATTGATAACCAATCCTACCTCAATTCATTAACTAATGTGTCAATTATACAAATTATTACATTAATAATATTGTTTTAATGATCGTGATCTTGTACCACTATTATCATAAAACCACGATTGTGTTTGATTAATAGCGTGTCAGATAATGTTAGACTTCTGACTAATGTTTGGGATATTACTAGATTCAACCTAAGTTATTTGGCATCGTAAGACATCTTTCTTGCTCATTAATTCAAAATGATAGTTCTCTACGAAATAATTTATGTTCTGCCATATTTTACAGCCGAGATACTTACTGACCTCGCTCGCACTGAACGATTTATTCACTGGAATCTTGATAGCTCCAGTGGCTCTACTCCCGGCTTTGTACAAGTGCTGGCCATACGGCGAGATATTCTGTCAAATACAGGTACGATACTTCAGTATTGCCAATACAATATTGGATAATATAAGGATACTCTAGCACCATAAAGATTCTCTTTCGATATCCTTTTCGCAAGGATACATTTACGATAATAATCTAAAAACTACTTTTCGTAAAAATATTACAAAAGATGTCTTGACAAATATGATTCTGAAAAGAATGACTCTGCTATCTGTAAGTTCCTAAAATAGTAATAGTAAACAGAAATTAAACGAGTATACTAAAATTAGTTTACCATCAAATTTCACGAGACTTGCTTAATCCAGTTAGAGCTAGGCGAAGCTACGGGGTCCTCGTAAAACTTTGTTTAAACAAGAGATGAAGAGAAAATGAGTAAAGTTGCTTCTAAGAAAAAAAGTTGGCAATTCGAAAAGCAAAGTTAAATTGTAAACGGATAATAAGGACAAATACTAACTTTAAAACTGCTGATATTTGATGATAATTTAGAAAGTTTTTTTTTTAATCTTTGGATAAGGATAACCTTTCAATATCCCTTTCACAAGGTTTTTTTTTACAAGAAAACTATGTATAAGTATTAATTATTTATCTAAAAAAGCATTTCTTGGGTTTGGGGCAGTTGAATTCAATGCTACTAGTATAACTTTACAGTAATTGCTATATTTTTTTCTTTAGTCATTGCTTTCCCACTGCTGCTAACTTGCTTTTTATCCAAGATTCCTACTAAGCTATGAGTGCTTTAATGCATTTATTATTAAATGACATTTTAAAAAGAATATCTACGTCAAATTCCAAGTCACTGTTAAATATAAAAGATAATTTGAAAAGGGGCAATGTTGACGTTCCGTTGGAGCGGCGATCCGTGAACAATAAAATTACTAAAACTTCTATGGCAGCCCATAATGGTGTATCAGCTAATGGTTTACAGTGACCAAGCACAAAGTATGGACAAAGTTTAAGCTTTGTAACTTACTCCAAATGCCTTTGGACTCGTTATTTCTTCATTAAAGAGTGGCCCCCTTGTTTCTCCGATCAATATATTTAGGAATATTTCCTTGTCTTTCACGTGAAAAGATAAACAAAAGATTTTGGCATGTAGAAAGTATGGGTAAGCGGAGATTAACGAAACATGTGCACCTGGCGAGAATGGTTGGAAGAGTTGGGAAGACTGACTGACTGAAGCTGACCTTGGCGAAAGTACTAGACTCAAATTGCAGGGTTTAAGAGCACCCTAAACCGACAATCATGCTTGTAGATAAAGCGAAAGTGGTATGTCAGGAACGCAGAAAATGGATATCCATGGTATCTGCCTACCCAATTAGGGGGCAGGCGTCGAAATATTTATGCATATGTATTAGCATTACATAATGTAATAAGTCGATTGATTTCAGGCTCTTTTACGAGGCGCTGTGAGTCAACAAAGTGCGGTTATTCTGGTCTGCATGGCTATCGACAGATATTTGTATTTGTTGCATCCGGACACCTATCACAAACATTCAAGTAAAAAGGTGAGTAGGTTTTGTATTGAATATTGCTGTGATAGTCACGTTTTTTCCATATAAAATGTAAACAGCTATAAATTTACATTGTATTTTTTAAATTACCTCAGTCTAAAACTTGTGAATCACATTTTGATCCGATGAATTATGCACTTCGCTGAACTTAACTTTCATGAAACTTCTACAAATAAAGTTGAAAATATTTTAAACTTATTCACTTTACGTAAGAAGTTAAGCGCCTAAATATATGATATATTCGACCGATCGCGATTCCTTTAAAGAGCTTTACTTGGTGACACATATCTTTCTTAGAAGTCTCTCTCTCTAAGCGGCTTAGAAAGTTCTAAGTATTGGGACCGAACTTAGGTGTAAAGGTTAGTTCAGTACGTGTTTAAAATTAACTCTTTTGTCTCAGAAAATAAGATGTACTGTATAATTTATTAGGTTTATGCAGGAACTTTTCGTCTCGAACAGTATTGAAAATAGATTTAGTTTCAATAATGCTGGGTTTATAATATTTGTTCAAATTGTGTTCATGCTTTGTTTTAGATTTTAGAAAGAAGTTTAGGAGTACAAAGTTTGGTAATCATGTAGGTATGCTTATTTGTAGGAGATTCAAACTATTACTCTGCTATTATAATATTTCACTAACCCAGTATCTGGATTAGCTAAGGGTTCTATTATTAATCATAATGGCAAGTTCAATTTACATCGAGGGGTCACCAGACTATAAGATAAACAACTGGCATTTCAATTTACATTAGACATAAGTCACTTGACATTACTGAGTAATGAGTATTACTAAAATGGTTGGAGTTTCTTGATCTTGAAATCTTTATATATAAAAATGAATCACTTAATGTTTTGCTTAGCGCAAATCTCGAGAACGGCTGAACCGATCCGCCTAATTTCTTTTTTGTTGTGTTTAATCAAGTCTAAGGAAGGTTCTTATGGAGAGAAAAAGGTAAAAAATACTCGGGAAAATTTAAAACAGGAAACGCAGGCGAAGCTGCGCACGGGCCGCTAGTAGTCCTATATTTCCTAAAGGATTAGGCAATAATGTATTAGAACATACACACAATTTGTCATTATGTTTAGGTCCCATGTAATAGGGGGCGAGCTCATTGCCTTCAATCGGGTACAAATCTAAACTCCGAGCTACTACTGGGAATTATATAGAAAAATCCAATAACACTGATTGACTTGTGAATCGGACCTAGGACCTCAATGACTGCAGTTAAGACACTAGGTTAATAACGCATTTTGTGTTTTGGAACATGACCATCTAATACAGTATTTTACGTTATGTTTTTCCATACAGGGTTGCGTACTGGTAATAAGTATAACTTGGATACTGTCAGTTTCACTATTTGCTATAATGGTGCTTCCAAGATCTGGATACTACTTTAACTCGACGGGACTCATGGCTTGTGACGTCTTTCATAGCAGAGTAGCTTTCAGGTGAGGATAAAAAAAAAATGAATGTTTGATTTTTGTTTTTATTATATAATCTTTACATAGTTGTGACTACCTAATTTTATTCCGTAGCAATATTATAAAACTTATTTTTGATTGTTCTGAACTAATTATTTACTTTTTACCCGACGACACGGCAAAAAGCCGAAGGAAGGGTTTTATATTAGGCAGTCTATGTATCTTCCTATTTACGTATGTTCCAATATAGCGCCTAAAGTGCTCATCTGATTTTGATGAGTGAGTTATCAATCGAGTCGTTATTATGGTCCCGGTAATTTGATACCGTGCTTGTAGGCACGGCTTCACCTTAATAGGACATGTTAAATAGTATAAAGCGTTATTAGTTTTTAAATAAATCTTCATCGATCTCCTGCACTTATCCCATTCACTTGGGGTCTGTGCTATATGTATTTTCCTTACATAATCTTTATTTTCCTTACATAATCTTTATTAGCCGTCATCTCATCATTCAATTTCTTCATGGCCGTATCTTAACTTTTTTTTAAATAAACTATGTAATATTCCCTATTCTTAACAATGACTAAAAAGATGTAAAAGTGCCAATGTTTGACACTTTGTTCTGTTCTAGAATCCTGTCATGCTGTGCCTACTACTTCCCTACAACGATGGCACTGATGTACTGCTACGGATCTGGTTTCCATGTTAGCAAAACTAGAGGCAAATGTAATCCTGAACCGATGAGACCCAACGGAGTGCCTGTGTCTTGTACAAAAACTTCACACGGTGAACATGAAGTTGTGGTAAGATATTTTTGATAGCTTGATAGCTTTCAAGAGAGGTAGGGCACAGCCATTTATGGCTCAAATCTGGAGCAGCCCATCTGGGGAAGTACCTCCACCTTACAGAAAACTGCAGCCAAATAACAAACTTTATTGTTTGTTGTGTTCCTGCAGTGAGTAAGGTCGCCAGAGCTCCTTTTAAGGATACGCTGCGCTGGCAGCTAGAGGAATATTCCCTGAAACTGTCGGCGCAGTGAATCCTCCATAAAACTCTAAGAGGTTTTTCGGGTCGGCAACGCGCGAGTGTTACCCCTGGTGTTGCAAGCGTCCGTAGGCTATGGTAACCGCTTACCAACAGGTGGGCCGTATGCTTGTTTGCCACCTTAGTGGTATAAAAAAAAGCTATTTATGTGATCTATTTTTATTATAAATACGTCTGCTGCTGCCACCTTCATTCCATCATTTATTATGCAATATTGAGCCCTATGGTTTGGTGAATGTCAACTTAACAATCACATCTATATCACACGGTAGGTAAAGCTAAGGTCCCATTTAATAGGCAGCTTATTGCTATTAACCAGCCACAAATTGAAACAAACTGGTACTGAAAATTTCATAGAAAATGATATTAACTTTGCTCAACGTTTGAATTAAACCAAGGACCTCAGTTTCAGCAGCCGCGGTTGCAATTACTATATCAATACGGCTCTCAAATTGGTGAATGTGAAGTCTTAAGATTTTTGATCCTGCGATACGGATTTTCCAAAGTTTGTTTGCATCTTTAAACAAACAAATCTCAATTTTTTGTAATATAAAAATGTAGTCCATAAAAATATGGGTAAAATATTTTTCATGCTAACCTTACACGTGTCGAAGACGTATAACCAGTTCCACGTATTTGATACCAAAGTACATAAACAAGATTTGCGTTGTGACATAAATTCTATATTAAATAAACATTTTCTTAATCTAGATAGAGTGGTAACGTTTTATAATTTACCAATCTGCCGATCCTCCTCATAAAAAAGACACAAGCATACATCTTACAAAGTTACTTTTTATAAATGAGTATGATAAATAAAATCCCACTCGTGGAGTAATTGCATCAATAAACAGAATAAAATTATCCCCCGTGCTTCATCTTCCCATCTTTTTTCCAAACTTCGTTACCAGTGTTGAGCTATGATATATTTTCTTTTTTCTTTTTAAGTAAGGCTGACGCTCTACCAGATTCATGATTTGAGTGCTACAACCTCGTCTACATTAGAATCTTGTAAAAGAACGTGACACATTAGTATTATTGCGATTCGTTTATTTTTGTTGTATATCAGATAGCCAATTATCCTTAGACATGTAAAATTTTATTTTGTTGGATCAATGAGACGTGTCACGTGATTCAAATTTTCGAATTGGCTATAACAACTACACATTCAATTAGCAGTAAAATATTTATTGAAGTCAAACTCCCGGAGATTTGCCGATGTAATATAAAAATTATAATACTTGAACAGTTATTATACTTAAACTCTTCTTAAAAAAATATATGTAAGAAAAATTATACTTAAACTCTTCTTAAAAAAATATATGGACCATGGAATCCATGGTCCATATATTTTTTTTCAGTAGGTTCCTAATTCACACATTTACGGACTTATTTTACTAACTTAATTTTCCCTGTTCTAGATTCAAGCTCCAGTGAGACCGCACAGTGTGAGTACATCACGAACTATGGCAGCAATGTCATTAGGGTTCATCGTTATGGTCACTCCAGCTACTATTCAGGAAGTGGTCGCGGCTTGTACCGGCTGCAAGGTATGGATTTCTGCTTTGATAATTATTTGAACCCTGATACTAACGCCAATTATCATTATGTTCTGTTTGCATACAATCTTGTGTCTATGTAAATGTGGTTGCTAACCACAATGAGTAATAATGCGATTAGATGTTGTATTGTTTTGAATTTTCATTTCGATAAATTTATTTATCAGAAGAGTACCAAAAATACTTAAATATTATTAATTTAAGCATAATTTTAGGTACCTCCATCCCTGGACTTCATAGTCACATGGTTGGCGTTGAGTAACAGTTTTTGGAACCCCTTTCTTTATTGGCTATTGAATAGCCATTTTAGGAGAATCAGTCATGAATTACTCCAATATTATGTAAGTATTGACCTATGCGCAAAATTGTATACAACTGGCGAATATCTAATATTATTTTTTGTACAGGTCTGCTGTCGGAGATCAAAATCTTTCCCGAGTTACGAGAAACCCACAACAGGATGTTGTGGATCCCCCGTTACTTCTGATGGACTACATTCAAAAGGAGAATTCGAAGGCCTTGGAGAAAAATATTGGGGTGAAATACTAGAACGTACTGTATCATCTTCATCCCTTCATGCAATCCAGAAGGCATGCCACCGAGATCCTTTAAGATGTAGCGGTTCCTTCAAAGGCTGCCCCAGTAATGTTTGTAAAAACGACCCCAGATTCTTTGAAGGTTATGGTCCATCAGATTACAGACAACTCGATAGATCAGCTTTTCAAATTGAGTCGTGTTCTCGACAGTGCAGATTGAAAAATTCTGATATGTGCCTATTCAGACCTAGTCCTGGTTTGGAGTGTGGTCGCTCTCGCTCCAATTTAAGCTTAGATGAAGGCAATTTCAACAAGACTTGTAACGGTAGGCATCCAGAATTGTGAGAGTTCCGAAACTGTCCGATTTTCGGGCATAGAAGTAATAGTATAAGCATGTATCCAGGCGTGGAACATTTTAATTCAAATATTAAGTGGAAGTTCGATGACTCGCCTGGTGTTGACGACGATATGCAAAATTTAGAGCATAATCTTGATAGAATACGCAGTTTGAGTCACGAGAGAAGTTTTAACGCGTATGGACTGAAAGAAAACGATAATTTATTGGAAGTTGAAGTGAATGACATAGCAGAAGACGATTCAGATGAAAACAGAGACTACGGTAACGGTTGTAGTCATGACATTCATGAAGAAAAAAGTGATTACAGTGCACATAAATTTTCTCGTACTTCATCGCTATCTAATAGGGAACTTGATGTTATTAAAGAGAGCTCTAGGAGCTCGAGTGACACTGAAGTGACATTAACGCGATGACTTCCGAGGGTAACCTTTGATAAAGCGGTTAACGTTGTTCACTTGGACTTATCCCCCGAACATAGACACTATTGTAAGCAAATGTGTAATATGTCAGTTAAAAGACATCCTTAGTTTATTGATGGTTTAGAAGAGACATATTAGTTTTAAGTACATGTGGACCAGTAGCTTCGGGTCTGATTTCTGTAAATGATTCAGTAGTGTGTGAAACTGATTTATGAGCGTTGTTGAAAAAACTATTGTGCCAAGATAGTGGTAGAACTTTGTGATCTCCAACTACCTCTTTGGGAGACACTAACCGTTTATGTAAATAATTTTCCCAGACTAGAATATGTATAACTTAAATATTTATACTACGTATGTATAGGTATCAAGTGTTAACGAGATGTTTTAGTATCAATCAGGAAAATAAAGTTTTGTATTTTTTGTAATAGCTGAATGAAATGTTATATATATTCGTTGATATATTGAAAGAAATTGTGTGTGTTTTAACGATAGTAAAATTAATTCGACTACTAAACTTATTTCTTTATTACCTCATGTATAAACCTTTTTCTGATACTAACATTAATTTATTCAGTACATATGTAAATAATAATAAGACTGTTTGAAGGGAAATTCTTAAAGTTATTCAGATCGCACAATACTTTTCTTCTATACATAATAAACTAAGTATAAAAACCATGTTGATGTCTACTTCAATGTTAAATCAGCAAATGGAGAGAAAATAAATTGTTTGTATAAGTTTTGTGCTTTATTTATCAAAGACGTAATGCACCTTATAAATTCTACCTAAGTTCATAATGTGAGAGATGAGTTCTTGTTGAAGTTTCTTTCCAGTTCTGGTTATTGAGTGCCAATTCCGAGAACTTCTTGATTGCAATACTTTTCGTTCGAAGAAAACGTAGTAGGTACAAGAAAATATAGAATAATAGAAGCTGTAAGCAACAAGACACCAGAATTAGGTACATATTAGAAACTATAATTATTTTCGATTCGTTCTCAGGCTGGATTCGAACCTGTCCTCCGGCTTAATATCATTTTTCGGGCCTGTAGGCAAGTTGCAATTTGACATTAGAATCGATAAACGAATATATACAAAATCTATGGAATTGACACAAGCTTTCGACAAGTTCACTAATGTCATTTAGATTGTTAAACATATAACACTTCCTATTTCGTAGTCGGGTCGTAGTCGTAATTTATCGTTTGTTGGGTGATTGAGAACGATTGTGGTGAGACGACTCTTGCCCTTAGCTATAATACATTGGGTACTTCTGGCCCGTATAGTCCGGCCAATTTAGACATCCAAGGTTACAATAATTCACATTTGGCTGAAAATTGGCAGAATTGTTGAAAACACTATTAAAAATGAAATGTGAAAACTCCTCATTGATCCGACACCTGGAAAGAAAATATTCGGGGTCAAAAGTAACACAAGACTAAACATGCTCCAACAATAGTATAATAATATTGTATGATGTAACGGGTTTTCGCGATTTTCAGCGAAACCCGAACCCGAAATTAAATAAGCCCAGATTAAAATTGTACATCAGATAATCTATAAAAATTTCTAAATACTTTTTTGATCTTTATATCTGATCTACAAATTTTGTCGGGGCTAGTTTTATAATAAAACCTAGTTTTTTTTGTGACCTTTGACTCTGAGTAATTTTTTGTCCAGTTGTCGGATCGATGAGGACTTTTCACATTTGGTTTTTATTAGGTATTTTGAACAATCCTACCAATTTTCAGCCTAGTGTGAATTATTGTAACCTTACCTCTAATTTTTGGTCTAATTTGACCAGACTAGTATGTTCAAAAATAAAATAATATGTGAGCAGCTGTGTCCTCTAAACTAGTTCATCTATGATATGTGTGGTTTACGGATATTTTTTACGGCCCGTCGACGGGTTTACAGCTTAAAGCGGACGGTTATGCGATAGTGAACGTTGGATGTTTGGAAGTATACAGCGGCGCTTATCTTGTGGACCTGTCCTTAGTGTGTAAACTATTGTTAGGTACTCAGACGTATCGTGTAATAAGTAGGTACCTAAGGGTCTGTGTACTCACCTCCTGATAAGTTCTCGTTAAATTACTTGGCAGATGATTTCATATAAATTATTTTAAATTTTTTAATTTATCCGGCAATTAGCGGTTATTCAGAGGTGGTAAAACACACCCTAAATGTTCTTCATTAATCTTACTATCTGACTAATATTATAAATGTGAAAGTTTGTGAGGATGGATGGATGGATGGATGGATGTTTGTTACTCTTTCACGCAAAAACTACTGAACGGATCTGGATAAAATTTGGCACAGAGATAGATTATAGTCTGGAATAACACATAGGCTACTTTTTATCTCGGTAAAATCTATGGTTCCCGTGGGATAGCGGGCGAAGCCGCTGCCGGAAAGCTAGTATATACTATCTTGCACTGTCTCGTTAGCATTGTGTTCCTAAATGCGACTGCTACGCTCGAGGTCTTAGGTTCGATTCCCAGCGCAAGCAATGTTAATGGGTTTTATCAAATACTCAGTACCAGCTCAAAGTTTTGACTTGTACCAAGCCTCAATCTCTATTGTACCTCTGCTTAACTATTCGGGAAGTACAGGCGTGATGGTATGTATGTAAATAATTATGGTATCATCAAAATACCACCAAGATAAAAAAAGGATGATCATCAAAATATTTTTATCAATCTTCTTTAACGAAAAAAATATAAATAAAAACGTTTACCTTGCCTTTCACCGTTGAAAGAACTATTTTAAGGACATTCTGATATAAAAAGCCCGTTTATATTCAGACCATGTAGCTAAGAGCGTCGGTAGACGTCTCGCCTATAAAATATGAAACTTATATTGTTTGTGAAATCCCTTTAAGGGGTGGTAATTCCATTTTCATTAATAGTTGGAAAGTTGGTGCGTGTAACTTGAACGTAATGATATCTACACTTACTTCTATATTTCCGACCACCACTGTGAGGTCGGGATTTTCTATGTAAACTAGGTACTGATATTCAGCAGCAGAATTTGGTAAGAAGTCCTTAGGCTTTAGCTGCTATTCTAAGAGTTTATGACTGCCTCGTTATAGTAGCCCCAAACGCTAGACTGCTATGCTAGAGGTCCTGGGTTCCCTGGTCGAATAGAATGCGAAATTCCCAGTAGCATCTTGACGTCTGGATTTGTGCTTCGGTTGATGGCAATAGGCTTGCCCCGTATTACATGGGGCCTTAAACATACCGTTAACCATTAACATTAATATAACTCTGCCTAAGTGCCTCGCCAATAAGTCCGGTTAAGTTTTCAAGACTCCTTTAGGGCAAAAACTACACATCCATAAAAAAGCGTCTGATAAGACTTCGTCAACGTAGTTAAAGGTTAGGATGATAATGATGATATATAATTTAATTTATTATAAGTAGTTCAACCTTTTAACTCAACAATCAACTTATGTAGTTATGTAGTGTTAACACAAGTAAGTAAAGTACAAGGATAGGATCCGCTACCAGTTTAGGACACATAGATTCTAAAAAGAAAATTCTTACCTACCTACTAGGAGTTCAGAGTTAGATAGATACCTACCATTTAACTAACAGCTAGTGAGAATTTTATAGAAGACACCAAAAACACTGCTCAACCTATACATTGACTGGCACTCTCGGCGCGCTAGTACCTAGCCACTGTAAGGCGGTTAGACAAAATATCGTCCTTTTTAAATTGATAAAAAAATACTCTAATTTTTTTTTTGTTACAAATGGCTTTCACGTTTTATGTTGAAGACATTATAATCTGTCACAATTTACAAAAAGGTTGTTTTTTTATGTTCTCACCGCGGCGTATTTAGTCAGGAAATTATAACAAATGGTTGCAGCTGCGTAGACGTGGAAAATCTTTAGCGTGAAATGCGTCTACCGTGTTTTTATTGTCACTGTATTAAGACTTACTGTGCCCAGCGGTTATTTCTGTAATTTGAGTCTTTTCGTTCAAGAATCTATTTAATCTTGATAGATACATAGAATATACTTTATTGTACACAAAGAAAAATAAATAAAAGTGACATAACAGAAGTTACAGGAGTACAATTGGGGGTCTTATCGCTAGATGCAATTTCTTACAGACAACCATTGGATGGACAAGAGTCGTGTGAAATTAGATAATGATACTAATTGATAATTATTTTAATTTAAATTAATTTTAACTGACTGTGCCTTGTATAGAGTTCGTGTGATGTTAACGATACCCTCGTCCTATTACTTGAATTAATTTATTTAAAGCAGATTTAATATTTTACTTAGAAGGCACAGACATAATATAAATAGAAATACTTTGTTAATAATTTAAAAGAACCTTTTTGTTTTAGTTAATATTTTTATAAACGCTACTGCTACATTTTTATATACATTCTGTAATTATTCTGTAAGAATAAAAAAATAATGTTTTTATAAATTTTGTTTACAAAATACACTTTGTAAGTAAATATAATTATGTAAAGGTTGATTTTAAAACTAATTATCTAAGGCTTTGAAAAGTAATTTCAAAAAATAAATTCTTTATACTTTCATAAAACAAATCATTTGTATATTTTTTAAATCTTAATTTATTTTTAAAAGTCTAAATAAGTGTTTTAGTAATGAATGTTAATGATTAAAACTCATATTTAGGCTAAGGTAGATAGTGATAGCCTAGAGACCACTGGACTGCCACGTTATCGGTCTCAAGTTCGAATTCAAAGCACGGACCTCTGACTTTTCGCAATCATGTGCGTATTAAATTATTAATCACGATAATATATAGATAGATATAACTAAGCGAATACATCGTGAGGAAACCTGCATGTCTAAGAGATTTTCTCGATGGCCTGTGAAGTTTGCCAGTGTGGTGGACTATATCCTAACCACTTTCATCCTGAAGGAAGACACGTGTCTAGCCAGTAGGACGATTAAGGATTGTGATATTTAGGCTCTCATTATTATTAGATTCTATCGGTCTGTTTCAGAAAGTACTGATAAGTTCCTGTTAAATTACTTGGTAAATCATTTCATACAAAATATTCTTCCGATTTTGAATTTATCCGGCGGTTATCGACTGTGCAGCCGTAATTATATTATGCTTGTATAATTATATCTTCGTTTTTAACGTTCGTACAGGCGGATCGTTTTACAATACAGAGTATGGTATTATTATTTTATGTGGAGCTCAGCCGCCAGCCACACTGAATGTCTGAGACGTGATCTGGGTAAGTATGGGGTATAATCTACCCCATAGCTCATATATATTATGTTTTTCGCTTAGAATGTTTCCCTTGTTAATAGAATTACTTTTTGTGAGATCTTCATTAACTTTGAAATTCCCATTGTGTACCTATATACGTACGTGTATAAATATGTCTTGTTTGTTTACAGATATTTCTTTCTCATATACCTAATATAAATTTATAAAAAGAAAGAAAGAAACATTTATTCAGCTGCAAGCGAGACACAAACATAGCTTACTTACTAAGAGAAAAATAGATAAAATACCAAAATAGAAGTAAAATGTACTGTGCCTCACGGCTGCGCTGAAAGGGATCTGGTTCAGCATATGCCAGACCGATTGCCTGGCGCTGGTTTTCAACCAGACCCGGTATATATGAGGAATATAATTATATTTTTATTTAGTCGCGACGTATAAGGAGGTCCAAGAGTTGGCTCTCAAGAGAAAGCAGTGGAATACGCTGCACCGACAAGAGCTGCGTGACTCTTAAATAGAAGAAGAAGAAGAAGAGATAATGTACATAATTATGTTCTTCGGATTCACTTCGGAGGGATTTCCTGTGAAATTCCCAGTAGCAGAGTCTCGGAGTGTGGATTTTTTCCCGGTTAGTGGCTATATGCTCGCCCCCTATTACATGGGACCTAAATATACCGGTGAGATCTGGGTGTATGAGTACGCCTCTGCCTAACTTTACCATCTCACAATAAAAGGAACATTCAGGTATAAAATATAATAGCAACAGATTTCATATTACACAGTGCAATGATTCGTAGCAAAATAATAAGCACAATTTTGTATGGTCCGTTTAACTGATTGAGTTCGACAAGACGCTTCTATAGTGAAATTGCCAATAAAAACTAATATTAATAACGTTGATATTGTGTAATCTATATCTCTATAGGTTTCTTCTTTTCTTTCTTTCTTCTTTCTACAGGTATTTGAAGTATTTCCATCTGTAGGTATGTTAGTACTATTGCCAATGGCCTGTAGTGTAGATACTGATGGCATCTCATTGATTCTACGAACTTGTAATACATAATACTGATTTCTGACACTTACGCGAATACTAGACATTGAAATAAAACTACTTTTTTACGGATTTTATCGCGTTATATTTCGCGTTATACACGTCGGGATTAAAATAATAACAATAAACCGCGATAAAATCCGTAAAAAGTAGTTTTATTTCAACATAAATACTAGTTAAAGGGACGAACTACTTACTAGCTATAAAGTAGAGGTTCTTTCAAATACTTTGCGTAGATAGTACTCGCAATCGGCGCGTGTCTATTGTAGTGACCCAAGGAGGTTTCTACAGAGGCTGCTTCGTAAAAGCCCTGGTTGGCATCAAGAGCTGTCATCGTAAAGTAAAAAAAATATGTTTTGAATTTAAACGTAGGTAGTTGAATTGATTAGAAGACTTGAAGAAAATTCCGAATGTCATTCTAGTATTAGCTTTCAGATTGAATAAACCGCAGCATCAGCTGTGTTCCAAAAATCGTGTGTTTCCTTTTGTTTTAGCTTTCAGGTAACGCTCCTGTGGAGGACTGGGTAAGCCTCCACACTATGATAAAATGTATGTAGGTACATGATAGAAGCAAAAGAAGTACTTATGCAAAATAAAGTAGCGTTGTCTAGTTTCTGCATACCCCTGTGGAAAAAAGGCGTGAGTGTATGTGTTTAAAATTATTTTATTCATGATCAAAGTTATACTGGCATCTTGAAATGTTAATTATGTGTATTTGGTCATGGTCACTTACATTGGTACTATCTGAATTCGATGATATAAAAAATACAATATCTCAAAACCCATTTATGGGTGTTTATACGACTACAAAGCTACACGATTTTTTTTCTTAAAACCTGACCAAAAATTACTTAACGACAGAAGTAAAAGTCGTATTCAGCGATTCTGACCGATATATATATTATACATAGATAAGCCTGTTTATTTATCAAGCACTAATGGCTCTTAGCCCGCGCCGAGGAAAACTTCTAGTCCCGGAAAGCCCTCTTTTATCCACTTTTTCTATCCTTTTTCAACCGAAATGTAGAGCGAACGCTACTGAAAGAAGTGTAATATTTCACAAGACTTCAGTAATAAATTACAGGCGATTTCAGAATCAATACTGCATCGTGGTGTAAAGTTTCTTTAGCCAAAATTGCATTCAGCAAATTTTCCTTAATGGGTCATATATTTCAGCACCCACTAGTAAAATTTTAAAAAGTACTTAACTAAAACGAATAGTCTCTCGAAACCACTTTGGACCGTAACCATTTTCGTTACCTTCCAGGTACCATAGTTGATTTCTGTAAAAGTCATTTAATATACACCCATTTATTCGTTCCCTTACACATACATTCACTCACTTATACACTAATTCACTTACACATCTCTGACTTGTTCAATCATACACTCACTCACACATATTCAATCACATATACGCTCAATCACTCACTCAGTTATACACTCATCAGTTTTTTAAATGTATAATATGTATGTTTTTATACCTACAATTACAATTACAATACAAACATAATAGTATGCTTATAAATGCGGTGCTAAAATTAGTTTTTAATATAGTTACTTGTTATTTAGGGAATATCGGAATGGATAAGGTTAAATTACTACAATTTAACCTTATCCATTCTCCCTTACCATATAATTTTATTATCCTGAAATATTAAAAATAAATAGTTACAATTAAGTTAAACTGATTTTAATCGAGTTTATCATCATTAATTAACTCTTCAAGTAACAAATTACAGACGTGAAATACAGAATCTATTGTTTTAAGGGGCCCGAGGGACGCTGCTGCTGCTTTTGCCGAATTAATTTCGAATCCAGTTTATGAACCTGTTTATTGAAATTATTGCTCGTAACTACGAAAATATTATACATTATTGCTTTGCTTGCTACACACACACACACACACATGCGCGCGCACACACACACATGCGCGCGCACACACACACACACACACACACACACACACACACACACGCGCGCACACACACACACACTTATACTAACCAAAACTAGTACATAATAATTATGTTCGAGTTCACCAATCAATATTATCGTTTGGATTTCTATGATAATTATTAATAAGCCTCGAGATAATTGCGTTGTAAAAGGCGGAGTCCTGGTGGCCTGAAATACAGGCTTACAGTCTAGTTTAGGCACCAGTCTCCCACAATAATAAAAGCTATTGTTACAACATTTAAATGATGTATTGTATAATATTGTGGTGAGAAATAAACATTTATTATTATTATTATTTATTAATTTTAATATTATGTTATCGTTTATAAAACGGGTTAGTATTTTTTCCAAGACAATGTTGGGTTATTACGAAAGTTTTAAAAAGGTATGCTGAAAAATATATCGTACTTAATATTTAAGGAACACCCTAATATATGTATTTGAATTTGATGCTATTTATTATATATATTTATCGGTATGTATCTAAACACCATCAACCCCATTTTTTGGTTCAGTTCTATTCAGTCCATCCTAAGGTTGCCTGGAAGAGATCGCTGGTCGCGATAAGGCCGCCATTTGTATATTTTAAAATCATGTTGTTCTGTCCGTGTTAATGTTTTGGTGTAAAATAAAGAGTAAATAAAGAAATAAATATGTTTACAGAATAAAATCCGTAACCGTATCCAAGGAATCGTGATCACAATCACAACTACCGACATTGAGCAGCACCTTGTAGTGCGGAAAATCCTTATGGATCCTTTGCCAGCATGCGAGACACCCTGCTGCCTCTGCATGTACGAATCCTACCGACTTAAAACCGCACCAGCCTTCCCTTGCCTGATAACCATGTCTGGGATTACCATTCAATCAATGCCTTACCATGACCAGTACCTACTTACCTAACTTACTACCTTAAAATATTACTTTTTTAACGGAGGAAAACTTTCATGGGCTGCCTGTGTTTACGGATTAGACCTGGGAGAGTGGGATTCTGACCCATTAAAACACTCGGTTGCCACCAACAGCACATGGGAGAGGCACTGTTTCTAAAAAGGACCACCCCTCTCTTGTGCGACGCCTGTCCTCCCCTGTGCCACCTGGGGAGACTGTAATAGGGTCTCCCCGAACCTTACTGTGCACAGCAGCAAGTGACCACTGTGCTGCTGACTTCTCTCATGGGGTACCTAACTTACTACGTACTTAATATGCTCTGCCTATTGACAATTTTCAAACTATACAACCTATTTGGACGCGGTTTTCGACCCTTAAAATTGTCAATTCGGTCACTTACACCTACCAGGCACCCCTCCACGCAATTGGACACGAAAATTTTCACTTTTAAATTTTCACTTAGGTTTTCCAAAATTTTCACTTTCCTTATTAATTTCGACAAAAATTTCATTTGTAATTCTGCAAATCCGCTTCAGCCGTGCATCCCGGAGATCGCGACCTGAAAAACAAAATTATTATTATTAAAACATAGCAAAAACACTTTAAATTCTACAAAATTCACAGTTTTTCCGCGATTTTTCTCGATTTTTCCTCTCAACCTACCCCCGAAAACTACACAGTCGTGTAGTGCTCGGCGGCCCGCATCTATTGGTACCCCACAAGTGGGCGTTTTCACTCGAGAAAATACGAAAAATCGACCAAAACCCTACTACATCAGGTACCGAGGTTACCTTATACCTGCCATATTCTTAGATAAACATTGACAATTTTCAAACTATACAACCTATTTGGACGCGGTTTTCGACCCTTAAAATTGTCAATTCGGTCACTTACACCTACCAGGCACCCCTCCACGCAATTGGACACGAAAATTTTCACTTTTAAATTTTCACTTAGGTTTTCCAAAATTTTCACTTTCCTTATTAATTTCGACAAAAATTTCATTTGTAATTCTGCAAATCCGCTTCAGCCGTGCATCCCGGAGATCGCGACCTGAAAAACAAAATTATTATTATTAAAACATAGCAAAAACACTTTAAATTCTACAAAATTCACAGTTTTTCCGCGATTTTTCTCGATTTTTCCTCTCAACCTACCCCCGAAAACTACACAGTCGTGTAGTGCTCGGCGGCCCGCATCTATTGGTACCCCACAAGTGGGCGTTTTCACTCGAGAAAATACGAAAAATCGACCAAAACCCTACTACATCAGGTACCGAGGTTACCTTATACCTGCCATATTCTTAGATAAACATTGACAATTTTCAAACTATACAACCTATTTGGACGCGGTTTTCGACCCTTAAAATTGTCAATTCGGTCACTTACACCTACCAGGCACCCCTCCACGCAATTGGACACGAAAATTTTCACTTTTAAATTTTCACTTAGGTTTTCCAAAATTTTCACTTTCCTTATTAATTTCGACAAAAATTTCATTTGTAATTCTGCAAATCCGCTTCAGCCGTGCATCCCGGAGATCGCGACCTGAAAAACAAAATTATTATTATTAAAACATAGCAAAAACACTTTAAATTCTACAAAATTCACAGTTTTTCCGCGATTTTTCTCGATTTTTCCTCTCAACCTACCCCCGAAAACTACACAGTCGTGTAGTGCTCGGCGGCCCGCATCTATTGGTACCCCACAAGTGGGCGTTTTCACTCGAGAAAATACGAAAAATCGACCAAAACCCTACTACATCAGGTACCGAGGTTACCTTATACCTGCCATATTCTTAGATAAACATTGACAATTTTCAAACTATACAACCTATTTGGACGCGGTTTTCGACCCTTAAAATTGTCAATTCGGTCACTTACACCTACCAGGCACCCCTCCACGCAATTGGACACGAAAATTTTCACTTTTAAATTTTCACTTAGGTTTTCCAAAATTTTCACTTTCCTTATTAATTTCGACAAAAATTTCATTTGTAATTCTGCAAATCCGCTTCAGCCGTGCATCCCGGAGATCGCGACCTGAAAAACAAAATTATTATTATTAAAACATAGCAAAAACACTTTAAATTCTACAAAATTCACAGTTTTTCCGCGATTTTTCTCGATTTTTCCTCTCAACCTACCCCCGAAAACTACACAGTCGTGTAGTGCTCGGCGGCCCGCATCTATTGGTACCCCACAAGTGGGCGTTTTCACTCGAGAAAATACGAAAAATCGACCAAAACCCTACTACATCAGGTACCGAGGTTACCTTATACCTGCCATATTCTTAGATAAACATTGACAATTTTCAAACTATACAACCTATTTGGACGCGGTTTTCGACCCTTAAAATTGTCAATTCGGTCACTTACACCTACCAGGCACCCCTCCACGCAATTGGACACGAAAATTTTCACTTTTAAATTTTCACTTAGGTTTTCCAAAATTTTCACTTTCCTTATTAATTTCGACAAAAATTTCATTTGTAATTCTGCAAATCCGCTTCAGCCGTGCATCCCGGAGATCGCGACCTGAAAAACAAAATTATTATTATTAAAACATAGCAAAAACACTTTAAATTCTACAAAATTCACAGTTTTTCCGCGATTTTTCTCGATTTTTCCTCTCAACCTACCCCCGAAAACTACACAGTCGTGTAGTGCTCGGCGGCCCGCATCTATTGGTACCCCACAAGTGGGCGTTTTCACTCGAGAAAATACGAAAAATCGACCAAAACCCTACTACATCAGGTACCGAGGTTACCTTATACCTGCCATATTCTTAGATAAACATTGACAATTTTCAAACTATACAACCTATTTGGACGCGGTTTTCGACCCTTAAAATTGTCAATTCGGTCACTTACACCTACCAGGCACCCCTCCACGCAATTGGACACGAAAATTTTCACTTTTAAATTTTCACTTAGGTTTTCCAAAATTTTCACTTTCCTTATTAATTTCGACAAAAATTTCATTTGTAATTCTGCAAATCCGCTTCAGCCGTGCATCCCGGAGATCGCGACCTGAAAAACAAAATTATTATTATTAAAACATAGCAAAAACACTTTAAATTCTACAAAATTCACAGTTTTTCCGCGATTTTTCTCGATTTTTCCTCTCAACCTACCCCCGAAAACTACACAGTCGTGTAGTGCTCGGCGGCCCGCATCTATTGGTACCCCACAAGTGGGCGTTTTCACTCGAGAAAATACGAAAAATCGACCAAAACCCTACTACATCAGGTACCGAGGTTACCTTATACCTGCCATATTCTTAGATAAACATTGACAATTTTCAAACTATACAACCTATTTGGACGCGGTTTTCGACCCTTAAAATTGTCAATTCGGTCACTTACACCTACCAGGCACCCCTCCACGCAATTGGACACGAAAATTTTCACTTTTAAATTTTCACTTAGGTTTTCCAAAATTTTCACTTTCCTTATTAATTTCGACAAAAATTTCATTTGTAATTCTGCAAATCCGCTTCAGCCGTGCATCCCGGAGATCGCGACCTGAAAAACAAAATTATTATTATTAAAACATAGCAAAAACACTTTAAATTCTACAAAATTCACAGTTTTTCCGCGATTTTTCTCGATTTTTCCTCTCAACCTACCCCCGAAAACTACACAGTCGTGTAGTGCTCGGCGGCCCGCATCTATTGGTACCCCACAAGTGGGCTTTTCAATCGAAAAAATTCGAAAAAATCGCCCACCCACCCACCCTGTGGTGATTGGCTAGGTGGATTTGGTGTTATACCTAAAGTTATATTTTTCATTCATTTTATTTTATTTTTTTATTTTGGCCGGAGGCGCTTTCTTTGACCCCTCTACAGTCAAAAAAGCGCCAACCGACTGGTCAAGTAACCGTCCACGCGTCCTACGTGACAAATTACAAACATCTTATTTGAATAATTGTGATTGACTATATAACGTATTGACTATATATATATTGTATATAAAACATAGGCGATTTGCTTACTGACATTAGAACCTATATCTTATTCTATTTTAATTTAGGTAATTCAATTATATTTTACACAGGTTTAGGTTTTACTTTATTTAATTACACAATTTACACAGTCCCCCCTATTGGGGACTAAGTTTTTAAACCGTTTTAACGTCTATTTATAGTTTTGCACCTTATCATAACTGTTATTTACTCAAATCATTTTATCTTTACATTATTAGTATACAACCCATTCCCCTATTGGGACCAAGCTTTTAGACCGTATACTATTATATTTATACCCACCACACAGTCACCCTATTGGGACCAAGTTTAAAGCTATCAATACTATTTAATCATATTGCGTGTTGCTTTAATAAAAAATATCAAGAAAAATGTTTGTGGCGCAGCGCACTCCCGTTAAAAAGGCCAGCGACCCCAGCTCTCCTGGAAAGGCTGGGCCCACGCAAACCACCAACGTCAGGCGGAGTGTAGGGGAGTGGGAGGCTGAGAAGGTAGTATCCAAACCCAGCAGCACACCACCATTAAGGACGGCTCCCGCCCCCACCTCTACTCAGGAGAGCAAGCTGTGTGCAGCCGGATCGAGTAGCCAACAGACAAAGCCGGCCCGTCAGACTAGAGTTGCCGAGGCAAGAGCGTGCCTAAATAAGGCTAAACTCCATCTCGGCAACTCTAGAAACCTGAAAAATGACATAAAAGTCGAGGTCACGGCAGCTCTCGACCGGTTGTACCACCTCGTAAAGGAAGGGGAAGCGGAAAGGGAAAGGAGTCAAAAAGGGGACGAAAATGAACAAACATCAGAAGCAGGAAAAGGAAGTAGGGACAAAGGAGAGGAAAAGATCTCGGAAGTGCTCACAATACTAGCTGAGCAGTCCCGAATCCTAAAAGACAACAATGAAAAGCTGGCAGAGTGTGCGCTCTTTACACGCACACTCTCCGAACAGATAAAAAAGCTCGAGGATAGCACGTCACCCTTTGTGACCCCCCCCGCTGACCAACCAAAAACAGCCCGCACATACGCGAAGGCAGCAGCAGGCGTAAGACATGCCATCCCTCCGCACATGTACTCCATCATCGTGTCCTCCAATGACAAACAGGACACATGTGCCAACGTCATTGATAAAATAAGGACCGCGGTGGACGCCAAGGAAACCCGTATCCACATCGATAGGGTGCGAAAGGTCAAGGACCAAAAGGTGGTCGTCGGTTGCAAGAACCTGGATGAACTGGAGGCGGTCAGGAGCAGGCTGGACGGCTCCTCGGCTGGTTTCTCAGTCGAGGACGCATTGTATAGGGACCCCTTGGTGGTGTTGATGGACGTGCTGTCGTACAACACGGACGACGACATCACCAGGGCGATCCTTAACCAAAATGCGCATCTCCTGGAGGGAATACCGGCGGAGCAGGTGAGGGTCGCCGTAAAATACCGTAGACGAGCAAGAAACCCACATGAAAACCACGTGGTTTTACAAGTCTCCCCACTGGTGTGGCAGCGACTGGTCGAGGGCGAGCGGGCTTATATCGACATGCAGAGGATCCGCGTGTTCGATCAGAGCCCGCTAATCCAGTGTACCAGATGCCTCGGTTTCGGTCACCCGCGAAAACTGTGCACCGGTGAGGACGACCTTTGTTCGTACTGCGGTGACCCTAATCACCGGCGAACCGATTGCCCTGCAAGCCAGGCCGGGAAGCCGCCCAAGTGCACCAACTGTACCGCCGCCAAGTACAAGGACACCGAACACGACACCTTTAACCTGAAGTGCCCTGTCCGATTAAGGTGGGACGATCTAGCGCGATCCACGGTGGAGTATTGCTGAGGGCACCACTAGGGTATGGGAGATACTGTGCGCAGCAACAGGAGGGACCGCGTTCGGAAAGGATGACACGTCACTGGCGAGGGATGGGGAGGTGCTGGCACCTAAGACCTTCTATACGGAGGACCCATACAACCTGGCGATGATTGTCATCGCCAGGCTAGAATGGAGGCCGTGGAAAACACTGGGACAGGTACGACCCCCTCCTCGCCAATCGAGACCCATCAGCGTCCGTAGCACAGGAGCTATGCTTCTAATATATTGTATGTAATATAAAATAGTAAGCATAGATAGTAGGAAGCGAATATACGGACGTTGGTGGTGAGACAACAAAATGTACTCATCTAAAAGAACGCGGAAGAAACTGAACACTCCGACAAATAGGGTCAGTCAGAAAGATGGTGGATAGCACCATCTAAATAGATACCCAAAGCCCCAAAAAACAAAAGTGCTGCTACGCCTAGGGCTTAAAGAATAGATGAGGAACTGGCGAAAATGGAAGCAAAACAAGGCTGAAGAATAGCTAGAGAAAGATTAGTGAAGCAACATGTAAAAGTTTAAGACAACCAAAGAGCACAAATAGAAACTAGAGGAAATAAAACAAAACTATTAAAGTTACACGTGTGGGATGCAAGAGATAAGAAAAATAAATGAGGAAGAACAAAGTGTAGAGACAAAGCGAAAATAAAGATTAAATCAAAATATGTAAAAACAGAAATAAAAGTATACAAATTAGTACAAATATTAAAACAAGACAGAAAGGATGATCATAGTAAACTAAAGAGTAAACAAGACAGACAGATACACTAACAAATCAAAACAAATGCGAAGAAGCTAAACAGAAAAAATGCAAACAAGGTCTCTAATTATGTTAGAGGAGCCAAAGAATACAAAAAAAAAAAAAAAAAAAAAAAAAAAAAAAAAAAAAAAAAAAAAAAAAAAAAATATGCTCTGCCTAGCCTTTTCCCAACCATGTTGAAATCGGCTTCCAGTCTAACCAGATGCGGCTGAATTACAGTATTTTTACACAAAGCGACTGCCATCAGACCTCCGCAAACCACTTTCTGGGCTTATATTTGAAGGATAGACTGGTTGTCAGGCTTTATGAGCTTCTCACTACCTTAACCGCAACCGGGATCGACGGCTTTTCATGTTAAGAATGGTCACCCATTCATAGACTGACCACGGCAAGTGGATCAGCTTAGTTAAAAATAAGCCACGAGCCCCTCGTTGGCTAACTTACTACTATGAAACACAAAAATAAAATTATCCAATCTCCTTTTCCATTATTATACGCGTAATACTATAAAATTGTAACAAGAACCCGTAAACGGAACATATAGGCACCGGCTTTAATACACTGCATCACTGGTTAACGATGGTTTCATAACAGATAGAAACTATAAAACTGTTTATAACCCCTGCCTTCGGGTTCTAGACGTCTAGATGTTATTACGTGTGAATGGATATTTGAGCTGCTATGACTTCAAGCTGGATAGTAAATATGTAGCAATATATTGTATTTAGGTTGACTTTTAATTATTTGGGAACTTAAAGATATCGATATCTAATCATTAGAAATGTAGAAATAATTATTTCAATAAGTCCTCAGGGGTTAACCCCTAAATGAGGTAAAATTATAATTTACAACTCTGTAACGGCGTCACTGGCAGAGTGGTCGTTTAAAGCGCAACTCCTAAGCTAGAGGTCTTGGGTTAGATTCCCAGATCGAGCAAAGTGTTATTGATTTCTTTGTGAAATTACCAGTATCAGTTTGCAGTTTAGATTTGTGCCCGGTTGATAGCTCGCCCCTAATGCATGGGTCCATAATACTGGCGAACTATTAGTGTACATAAATACACCTCTGCCTAATCTCTGTTTAATTACTTTACTACCATGTCATCACTAATTAAATTACTACCATCACGCCTGTATTCCCCGAAATCTTCTTCAAACAAATCTTCTTCTTCCTAGCCTTTTCCCAACCATGTTGGGGTCGGCTTCCAGTCTAACCAGGATGCGGCTGAATATCAGTATTTTACACGAAGCGACTGCCATCAAACCTCCTAGTCATTTAGAAATAAAATAACAGACTTTTTTCTTTCAGTAATTCGATAATTGACCTCTTGATATCAACTGGGTACAAATCCAAACGAGAGAACTTATCATAAAAAATATCGGAAAACTAGGGCTCGAAAACAGGACCTCATGCTTAACATGCGCAGTTCCAACTACTATACCAAAGATTCGGTCACTATTTTTCTAGAGTGCCTCTAAGATTGTACCAATAAATAAAAACGTTCCATTTTCCTTTTGGAAGAAATAATAAAAAAAACCCATGACTGAAGAGCCCACAAGTCGACACCGGTAACATGGAGGGTTAAACCAAGTAATAAATAAAGGAGCGCAGTCCCTATATATTAAGTTCACACAAAAAACGCCTTTTGGAGGCTGTGACTGAAATATGAGGAAAGGCGGAAGGGATAATGATCAACCGGTTACTTTGAGAGTAAGTCGAGGTAGATTGACTCCCGGCATTCTTATATGCGAACATTTGTGACGAGGATTTGTGCCGCACGGGTCCCTATTATATCACACTATGTTGTATTACGAGTGTATAAGTTATGTTCCATTGACGAGAATTATGAAAGACCTTTGTATTGTACCAGAAATGGATTGGTTGTTTGTACCTATAGTTAGAAGATTCGTGCAATCAAAAACTAAGTAGAACTGCAAAATACGGCTGTATAATTCATAGAATAGTAATCATAAAATGGGGTAGATAAATTAAAAGTTATATAGATTATATGTAGTATAGACTGATTGATAACATATTATAATAATGTACAACTTCACAAACATGTAACAATATAATAAAAATATTTTTTAAACTACTATTACTTTTTACATAATGGTCACAAATAATTCATTTAACACAGACGTACATACATTCAACTAAAAACATTACACCACTTTTGTGCTGCGCCGGAGTCGGGTGTACTGGCACGTAGTCACGAGCAAAAGTACACACACTAGGCACTTACACACTAGGCAAAATTCAAAAGAGATTTCCTCCTAGAGTATAGATAGAAATTTTGTGGCTTCACGAACATAGTATTTACGAATCAATACTATAGTGACATTGGTGTTATCTCAAAGTTGCAATCGTTCAGTCATGAAAAAATCACTACGTACTTTTGTAAGTGTTTATATATATTTTTTTCGTGACTGTAATTACAAAAAAAATATTTTATTGCATATTATAAAAAAAAAATTTTAGCTAAAATTATAATAAAAATCATACTATGTTCTTTGGCATTAAAAAAATACTAACATCACGCCTGTTTCTCCAAAAGGTGAGAGAAAGGTTCTTTCGTACATTAATACAATAACATAAATGAAATTACCTACAATAACTCAGAAATTATCTCCCTAAACAAACTCAATAACCGCAGCCAACAAAAACAGCAATCAATTAATTTCAACACAATCTGATTTCTCGCCATTGATATCAATTGTCCCGCGGCAATTATACCAACCGGTGTCAAATAGCCAGTGATTAATATTTCTTAATTTGTGTACAAAGGCAATAAATTGTTCTCTTTTAACGGCGATACTAATTTGACGAGGCGGTGACTTGAGTGATGTAAATAAATTGTTGTACGGTGGATAGGTCGCTTTCGTACTAATGTGGCTTATTTGTTTTTATTTTGCCGTTAATGTAATGAGATTACGTTAAATAGAAAATATTGGTGATTCTTTCTTGTTTATTTACAAAATATTAGTGATTCTTTTTGTTTTTTTTTTTTACAAAATATTTGCGATTCTTTTTTGTTTATTTACAAAATATTAGCGATTCTCTTTTGTTTATTTACAAATCAAAGATGTTTTTTGTTTATCGAGGATTCCTTCGCGGTGGCTGCGTTTACAACAAATATAAAGTAACGCCCAGACCAACAACTAACTGTACGTCATAATTTTTTTTAAAGCGGTGATTGAACTCACGGCAATGGATACTGGTACCTCTGCCAAAGAAATCCTTCTCAAAAGCCCTTCTCCATGCGCCAATTGATTTATAATTTATACCTAGACTAACGACCCGTGCGGACCCAGACACCTAGCGGGTCCAATATATTTCCAGGAACTCATTGAAAAATATACATACAAAATTTCAACCAAATTGGTTCAGCCGTTTAGGAGGAGTTAGGTGAATAAAACACACATAGAAGAATTAGATGCAGTTACTGACGCTCTTACTGTACACAATATGCATGTATTATGTTGAATATAGTAAGAGCATTTAGGACGAGATAGTCGAGGAGAAGCGCTAATGCGTCTCAAGCGTCTTTGCTTTAGCATAATGCGACAGTCGTAATTCTACAGCGATCGGTGAACACAATCGTAAGTTCTGTTATCTGTAGCTGTTCAATAGAAAACGTTTTATTCCTAGAGGAATACAAAATAATAATTTATTTTATTTATTTATTTATAGTTAATTAACACGGTACAACACCAATTACATTAATTAACTTAGAAAGAAACACAATATATACAAAAACTATACAATGTAGCCAATTTTCTATAACAGACAATTATTCGCTACGTACTAACATGGAACAGTGGACACCCTCGCGTACTGTTTCTCACAGAACATCAAACATACTCGCATTATTTTACTCCATTCGTCCGCAAACACATCGCATTCAGAGTTGGCCGTCAAGAGGGCATTGAGCATCCTTAAAGTGCGATATGAATAAATATTAGATTAGACTGTGCAGGAGTAGCTGTTGAGGCGGTAACCTAGCCACTATAGTAGTGTCGTGGCTTCGATGGCCACGCCAGATATTTATTTCAAATTTGGTTGATTAACTTTTTTATTATTATTTTTATGTTTATAACCCATCGTGACACAGAACCTGCTTGTAGTATTCGCCATATTTAACGAAATATTGCTTAGATCACAACGGCCCGGAATTGTAATGTCCCTACTGCAAACACATTTATTGCAGCAGTTTAGGAATAAAACTTATAGTATTAGTACCTATGGAATATTGTCAATTCTTTCCGAGATTTCTGAGGTAAAAGATACGGAGAATTGACGTCTGTACTTACGATTGTAGTACTTACGATTGTAACGTATCGATTTTCAACTTCTAAGATAGCTTTAGGATTTGTCCTTGTAAAGAAGCTTACAGACGTTCCCTTTGGAACCGAAGGAGATGTTGGTTTTGTGGCATCCTTTCGCTATTGACTCTTTCAATTTGCTCCGGGATGAATGCATTTTGAGTAAGTGTATTGCGAAATATGGCGTGCTAAGCTTGTCATTATGGCAGGCTTTGGTCCCGAACGCTTACAATAAATAAACCAGTGTATATTAGAAAAAGTACTTGCTGTTTGTTAGTCAAAACGTATTGCAATAGATTAATCAAGCTTGTAGAAAAAGGTAACGTAGTTACATCGGTAAAAAGTAACAGCTACACTGAATAGGTATGATAATAAAAATATAATCCAAACTTAAATCCAGTCTAGGTTAAATTGAAATTTATATATGTTATGATAAATATTATAAAATCATATTTTATAATTTGTTAAGGGTAGTAGTAGTACCTTTAAGATAATAATCTCTAATCCAAATTTCAGCTAACTGCGTCAAACTGTTGCAGCGTGAAAGAGTAGGATCACTAAAAGTACTTTAATTTATTTATTCCATCTTTTATAGTAAGACACATTATAATATTATTATAGATATTCCAGATTTTTATTAATGACTTTTCAGTTTGTCTCATGTTATCTTATCCATTCCAGATAAATATAAACAGACATCAAACCATTACACCGGAAAATCACCAATTTCCTTCTGACTAAACCCAGTCTTACATTTTCCCCCAGCACAAACAAAAACGCCCAAATACAAATTCATAAATATAAATAGAAAACCAGTCATAATTTAATATGATGTACAAATATGTACTGTGAAGTGGGGCACGATTTCCAAGGAACTAGTTCCCCTTGCTCGGATATTGGCAAGGAAGGAAACAGCCTTCCAACATTACGGAAAGTAGGCTCGGAGTTCCGTATTACGTTGGCGACGACGTGTCACTGCGTTGATATGTGTTTCAATTCGTGTCGCGAGATTTTATAGGTTGAGGTTGAGAAGGAAAATTGAGCTCAGATTTGTTTGTTGTTGGTCTCTCTAAAACTTTCCTAGGTACTTTTGAAGAAATAATATATTTGGTAGTGTCTTATGTTCGGCAGTTGGATATTTTTGATGTTTTTAAGAACTTATGCATTCCTCGGTAAATTTCATCTCATGATAATTTTTACATATTTGTTTTTTGATACACAAAGTATGTTGGATCTCTTTTTGTTTGCTAAGGTTCGGCTTCGTCTGCGTCTCCGCGTCGCATGATTTTATAGGCTGAGGTTGAGACGAAAATTGTGTTGAGATTTGTATTATGGGTTGCGTAACGTTACCAATTTTGAAGAAATATATTTATTGTCTTTCAGTTCTGTTAGGCAGGGTTCGACTTAAAAAAGATGAGCTTGTTTAATTAAATAACCTAAAAATATATTTCTTAAAAGAAAGAAAATTACATTGATACAAAATAAAGCATGAACAGGTTGAAAAAGTATGCATCACATCACATACAAAAAGTGTAATGATGTAAAATTGCACTTGCCCGACCATCGGCCTTCGACCATCTATTTCCATTCACCATTTCAACAGATAAAGTTCTCAACACGTTTAAACAGCAAAGTGAATTAAACTCATTGTGAAAACTCGTGACGTACAACATAATGTGTGAATTTTAAACGTAATTTATACATTGCCTGCATAACAAGCTTGCGTGGAGACTACATGTGATGCCTGTTAGCAATGTACAGGGAATGATTGACACAAATTGGGTGTATCGTGGAATTGTAGTTATTGGATACCGATCACATTTTCCCGGTTAGGCTATGTTCACTAGGCGCGACCGTATCTTATGTAAGCCTAATAATATACTGATCGTATTATGCAAAGAACTATCTATCCCAACGAAATTATCTTTTAAACAAAGGAAATATTAACCAACTGCTTCGTAAACCTTAACCCTAATGGTCTTAACCTTTCTGGAAATATATGCGTGACGATGGTGTTATAAATCAAATAAAATCAAATAAAGCCATTTTTTTATGTTTTTTTTTTTTCAAATAAAGCCGTTAATATTATGACATTAGTAGAAATATTTTACCAAATCGACGCGCTAACTTCCCACCAATAGCTAAAACATGGAACAAAGTTTAACAACACAGCTTGACCATTTTACACAAACGCCAGGAATTGGCCTAATTAAAAGTTCTATAACTGCATCGTTCATCGTAAATATACTTCATTTTGTGTTTTACAGCGGATCAAAGTTTGAAAGGTAGCTTGTTACTCTTGCTAAAATATTCTTAACCTACTATTATAGTATCCTACTAACAAAATTGCGATTTGCAATTTTGGGTAGTGCCCCTACATAAGCACGCAAAAACAAATGAATAATTATATCTGTTTTATTTAAACCATCAGGGGGGCTAGACAAGTTGCATTTAGACATTCGAATCGACAAACAAAATGTATGGAAATGACACAAGCTTTCGACAAACCGGGCTGTCACTAATGTCATTTCCATACATTTGGTTTGTCGATTCGAATGTCAAAATGCAACTTGTCTAGCCCCCTAGAGAGGTTACGTGCCCTTATGCGTCCCTGGATCCGTCTTTGTATGGTTGTGTCAATATCATTTATACCGTCTAACACAGTACTGTCAATCGTCGAACATTTATATGTTTTATTGGGGTCAACACTTGGTTACGATTGTGATGACAATAACGGGAGTGTTCTAGAGCGATTGGCTGAATTTATAACCGTTGATATAGGACTTATGTGTTGTGAAAGCTCTTCATACAATTGCACTAGACTTGATATAGTTTTAGTGCGTCCTTGTGCTATGCATGTGTACAATATTTTGTTATCTGTATGTCAATTGCATAGGTATAGACTATATGCAGAGGAGTGGCGGAGTAAAGATCGATTGTTATGTGATTAAGTTACGCTTGCCGAAGTCAGTCAACAAAATATGTTCCGTGCCTTGGAGAGAACATTACGTCGGTACCATTTATCATACGAACACCTATGATAATTGTTAGCAGTAGTTAGAAGCCCACAAAGTCTGACAACAACTTTATTCTAAGAATAATGGTATTGTCCAGAAATTGGATAACGTAGGCATCTGTTTAGTGTAAAATACTGATATTCAGCTGCATGATCAGACTGGAAGCCAAAACCACTTTATCTGGAAAAAGGATAGGCGTATTATGGTAAACTAGGTTAAATACTTCACAAGTGGACTGTTTAATAAAATAAACTGTTGAAATTAGATCCTAACACAGATGCTGAAGTCCATATCTTCAGTAGGAATACTAACCATGTTATATTTCGAGAACAGACAGTACACAAACAATATACTGATCAGAATATATTAAACACCGGTAGCGCATGAGCGATATAGTCCCAAACAAGTTGCTATCGCCGCCCTAGCCAAGTCTAAGTTACCAGTCACCCAATATGGCGGCTGGCCAAGGCAATACATTTCGCTTCACATAACAACACTTGGCATAGGTTAGTGTTGTGCTAAACTGATTGATGTTTGATCAATTTGTTTTTTTGAGAAATTAAGTTTATGTGTATAAGTAGTATAGTAACCATACAAGGGAAAGCTTCAATACCTTGACAACAATGCCGTATGTTCGTCATGACTAACCTCTTTTTTAAATTCACAAAGTTGCGAAGTAGTCTTGTCGGACTCATATCTACTAAAATGAGAAGAACGTCCGTAAATCTTTATTTAGTAATGGGAATTAAGTAATTAGCTCTCCAATTAAAAAAATACTACCAATTTTTTTTAAACTGTTCTTACAAACAAGGCATACAAAATTTCAATGATCACCCTCGGAATGTTTGTTTCATTTTATAAAGGATTACAAGTATCAAAATTTGTTGTTTTTCGAAACAATTAGTACAGTAGAAAGATGCACTTCATAAAAAATCTACAAGTCTGTCATTATGTACGGCAAACAGATAAGCAGAAATCCAAGTCCTATCGTCGTTAAAATGTAATATACGGACGCTCCAAGTTATTCTTTCATCATCACCATGTCAGCCAAAAGAGGTCCACTGCTGAACAAAGGCCTCCTCCATTGACTTCCACAGGGACCGGACGCATGCTACCTGCATCCAGCGACTTCCAGGTCATCGGTCCATCTCGTTGGAGGCCTTCCCACGCTGCGCTTTCCGGTGCGTGGTCTCCACTTGAGACCCTTTCTGCCCCAGCGGCCATCAGTTCTACGAGGTATGTGCCTAGTTATTCTTTACTTTTTTCAAATTGGTGTTTACGAATGTTTTGTGATGTTGTCACTAGAATTATTAAAAAATAACAGCCATAATTTGACCGTGTATGAATTATAGGCTTTAAAACTCCCCGGTCTACTTCCTCAGCACGAAGTCTGTAGTTTCACCCTTCATTACGGGCGTTTCTTACTCCGTATGACCTACAGATGGATTATGCGTTCGGGGCCCGAACTAAGAATAAATGACAACATAATTTAACAGTTGTACCTACTCTTAATGTGTTTTTAACAGTCCGATTTTTTTTACCTGACACTTGTTTTAACGGATCGTTATATCTGAGCTACTTTCACACGGCCCGTTCGTAAGACTTCGTAGACCTCCTGTAAAGGTAAAGCATCTAGTTCTACCTAACGTGTGCTGACAAGACGCGCTGAAGTAGATAAAATAATAGTATTTTTTCTCTAACCTTCTCTGTTGTCTGTTGCTTGTATACCAAGGGTCGTGTTGACCGGCTGCCGTCGAATGCAGTAGCTTCGTTTTGCTCTCTTTTCGTTTGTCCGAGTGACGTCATAATCTCGTCCTGTTCTTTTTCGAGATTCTCTCACTAGCCTTCCATTATACAACGACTTCAACATTTTAACAATATTCTCGGAAAATGAACAGGAAAATGCAGAAAGGTAATACTTTTAACCTAATTTCAAGCTTTCATTAAATTCGTCTAGACTTTGCGTTTTTGTTCGTGTTCGCAAATGAGACGCGATTTTTTAAAGATCCAGAAGATCCTCCATTATGACATGACATAGCTATTGACTCGGTAAATAGATTAGCTAGGTTCATATGTCTACCAATTTGTTTTTTCCATTTCGTTTAGTTTATAATCTCTTTCTTCTCTTTTTTTCTCCACCGGTAGCTAGAACTCCAATGTAACTCTCCTGTTCGATATAGGTAGGTTTGCCATCACTAACACAATCATGAGGAGTGGTTCCGAGATCTCCAATCGACCGCACCGATAAACGGTCAGCAGAACTTACCTTAAGTGCATAATAGACAGAATCAGATGTGAAATCGTTAGCACCATTAATGCGTCAGTTACTGACACGCGTATGCGGGCTCATGAGATTAGAAACAAGACTTAAGGGTGTGATTGGTATCACGCGATCGTCCCAAATTGACGGATAATTTAATGGCGTCTTTGTAATTGTGGATATAAATGCCTTTAAATGAAAAGAACACAGAACATTTCAAAGAACACATTTCTAGTATTTTTTAATTAATTTGGATTGCAAATAGCAGTGTTGCTTCGTGTAAAATTCTGATATACAATACGTCTTCAACCTAGTCAGCAAATAGGATGATAATGATAATTATAATTCACCCATATTAACTGTGTCTATGTTTTAAAAAAATAAATGTACCGGAACAACGTTGTCTTACTTTAACTCAGCTCAAGAGAAGAATTTCAAGCCATTTTCCGTTCAAGAAACAAGTTCATTACAACTGTTTCTAGCTTAATACCTGTAGCTTTCGTAGAGAGAAACAGACTCTAAAGACGTAATACTGAAGACAAATAGTTTTAAAAGACTGGAGATATTTTCTTTGGCTGTTTGGTGAACTGCAGTAGTAAATAAGGATGAAAGTTAGAATTGATTCTGATATCAAACATTTTCTTAGAGTTGGGAACATAGGACTTAGGCTTGGAAAGTAACTAGGTATTGTCAATTATGTTGATTTAATAAAAAATTAAAAGCGGTTCCTGATCTAGATATTGGTGCAAGCTATGTACATTTTTAAGTAGGTTTTTGTAGGCGCTAGATGCAAAAGAAAAGGCGGCCAATATAAGTTTTTTTTTAGTGTGAGTAAACATTCACTTTCCTACTTTATTAAAGTGCAATTTAATGGTATTTCAAAATATCAAAGATATTTAAATATTAGGATAGGATTCCTTTTCTTGATAGGTATATAAGCATTCGTCATTTCATAGTTCTAGTAGCGAGAACAACTTTTTCGTATAGTTTCATGTTTAAATGTAGTTGCACAGATAAAATGCGGCATTAAACCATTTCAATTCTTCCACAGTAAAAAAAAAATACAAAGGGCACACGTACAATAATCTTTGAAGCTGCCCAGAAATAAACAAAACACCGAACAAATTCATCAAAAGTTGTAACAGAATGCGTTTAAAAATAGGCGAGCATTTAAAGCGATATAATAGAAACATGCAAGTTTGCACCTTACTCATGGCAAAATGTGTACGCGTTTATTTTCTTTTCCACAGTAGAATTTATTCAGGGTTCAGTGGGCACGCTAGGGTTCCGTACACACTGTTGTTTATGCGGCTCTCCCCCAAACCGCACAGTAATGAGTGTCAAGTGCTTGCGACAGCGTCGCGCTTTAAAATCTAATTTGTACGACAAGAATGCTTTTACACAGTTTTGAACTTCGCGCCAAGCACAACCTTTGAACCCGCGAATGGATATCGTATATTTCAGAGGGCACACTTAGAAGTCGACTGGGTACATAGAATTCCCATTTTCATTTTGATCGCAGGGTTGTATAAAATCGAGGTTTTATTACTTTTCTTTTAACAGAATTTTGCCAAAATATAAGACCAATTCAAGCTTTGAAAGCCAGAACAAAAGCTGTAGAATTGAAAAAAAAAACAAAAATGATCTACGGCACGATTGTACGCTCTCAGATGGAAATCAATTAGTGTCTGCTTGTCTAGGTATAAAATAGGTAGCAGTAACAACTACTTTTAGTATTGATGTAGATACATATTCATTATTTATTATCTGTGTGTAAATATAGGGTGGCAAATATTACATTGAATGAAAATGTTTTAACATTGAATCATTAATAATAACATAACATTATATGTAGAACATCATTGACTTACATGAAACCGTATATTCTATCTCATTCGTATGTACATTTATACTAAAACATATCATTGTTTACGCATCTCGTATGCCGTAACCGACGCCTAATGAGTGTCAAATGACGTCACGAACGTCACCATTAGCGCCGCGCCACAGATATACCAACCCACTTGTTCAGAGTCACGAGAAATAAAACCTCCGTGCTTTCCTGAATAAACATTTATTTTGAAGATTTGTTTTTTCAATGAAAATATATTGTTATGTGTATTATTAAAGAAGTGCGTCATGTAAGTGAAGTCCGTACAAACAAGAATGAGGAAAACAGTGAGAAACTTGTAAAACAAAGCTTAAGAAGTTTTTACTAGTAACGAAACCGTGCGAAGAATAATAGTCTAGGTATATCGAATTTGTTAGATGTGATAGAAAAATGTGAAACTAGTTTATCGACCTACAATACTAACTTCCGCCTTACGTAAGCTATATGTATCGAAGCTGAGACATCTATTTTGTGAAATTCTATTGGTTAGTTTTTTTTTATACCGCTAAGGTGGCAAACAAGCATAGGTACGGCCCGCCTGATGGTAAGCGGTTACCGTATCCTATGGACGCTTGCAACACCAGGGGTATCACTCGCGCGTTGAGTTTATGGAGGATTCACTGCTCCAACAGTTTGAGGGAATATTCCTCTTGCAGCCAGCGCAACGCATCCTTAGAAGGAGCTCTGGCAAAGTTACTCACTGCAGGAACACAACACACAATAAAGTGTGTTATTTGGCTGCAGTTTTCTGTAAGGTGGAGGTACTTCCCCAGATGGGCTACTTCAGATTTGAGCCATAAATGGCTGTGGCTGTGCCCTGTTTCTCTTTTTTGTTAAATTATAAAATTTTGCATCATATTGGCCGTCTGATGGCCGCGTCGTCTTAAGACGTCTACAACACTAGTGACGACGTTATCATCTTGCGACCTCAGTTAGTGTTATGTCTCATGTTCATATCAATTTCACTGGCTACTCTACCCTTCTAAGTGGTCAACACCTCTCTGATTAAATGGATAGCCAGCTTAAGGCTTTGGTTTGAATATGAAATGAAACTATTTCAACCAAACTCACTTAAAAACACATTACGCGGAGTTTAGTTGAAGCGGCAGTTGCATTTCGTTGGTCGTTTATATTCTTGATCCATCGCAGTTCAAATTGTACTGTCGTTTACACAATCTTGATCGTTTAGAGCTTGTAAAGCACAGCTTATTGCAATATTCAAGAAGTCCGTTGGAACTTACGTTTATTATTTTTTTGGTCTTTGAAACTATTTCTGGTAAATAAATATTTAGATGAACTTTGTGGTCTAATGGTTCGAATGTTGGACTGCTGATAACGAAGTCGTGGATTTGATACCCACAGGACACCAGTATTTATGTAAGGAACAATTGTATCGGTTTAGATGTTTCTTATAAGTACCTAAGTGTTTACAAAAAATAATGTATATTGTCTAGTACTCATAGTACAAGCTCTGTTTAGTTTGACACTACATGGTACTGTGTAAAATGTATTTGTTGTTTATTTATTTATTAATTGAAGCCGTAGCCTATTATTTAGGATCTTCAATCAATAATTTGATCATAAATTCTTACTTATGTAGGTCATAATTATACATCCAACTATCTGATTACCGATAAGCGTAAATTTTCCATTGTGTGTGAACCTTATTGATGTAGATTCTTCTAATATGTACTTCTTTTGCTACGTCCATATTTATACATCTTGTCATACAGTTCTATTAACTCTTATAAAAAATCAAACTTGACCTACCTCGCGACAAAGGCGATAGCAATAAATTCAGAAGGGAGTCACTAGACAACTCCTAGCCCCTTAGGACTGAAAATCTTGAACAACGGTCCTTACTTACGCCGTACATTTAGAAAGCTTACACGAGAAATAATATATTTTAGGAACTCATTTCTCGTGACCCGAATACGGTGGGGATTCTGCAAAATTCAAAAGGTCGTTGAGAATCGTAAATGCTATCCATTCACTGGAAATTTGTGATACATGCACGTCGAGGGACAACTATCCCATTCATACATATGTGACATACATCATTTAATATATTATACTGCTTCGTTGGCCCATTTATTACTCGCTTTAGGCCTGGGTCCGATTCCTAAGGTTGAACAGTATTGGATTAGCAGTAGTGCTACCACTAGGTTAATGAGACATTTATGAGAGAGATAGCCTTGCCTCATATATCCTTGCAACATAATATTGCAAGGATATATGAGGCTAGAGCATATTAATGAAGAGCAGATGCTAAACCTCCCCACCTATGTTTGAACTTTCTCCGAAGTTTCTCGCATCAAAGCTGAAATGGATCTAATTTCAGGTTTATTAGATCAGAACATTATAGAATTAAGTTGCAAGTGAAACAGGCTAGCTCTAATGTAGGTTTGATGTACAAACTCAATCTATACCAGTAATTAAAATTGAAGTGTCCATGATTTTAAAATAAATAATTGTGGAAAGAATTGTCACGAGTAATGTTCGTAACGTTAGTTCATAAATTTCGTATTTAAAACAATTTAGTCGTCTATTTATTTAGAATCGTCTACCTAGACGATTCTAAATAAATAGAAAAAAAATCGTATCATATGTAGTCATATTTTACCGACATTCCGCCTAAGGGTTGAGCAGAGAGAGACTAGGTGAACATTGCACCATAGTTCTTCGGTATGTTGAAGTCCCATGTGACTGGGGGGACCTTTTGCCATTAACTGGGCACAAAACCATACTCCAAGCTGATACAAAAAATGACACAAAATAACACTGTTTGACCTGGCAATCGAACCCACGACTCACCAGGCTCTATCATACCAGTCGCGCTTTGGAAGACGAGACTGAGGAGACACAAAATATTCTTATTTGAGAAACAAGAAGTTTGATGCATTAAATAAACTCCAATGATGCAAATAAAAGATAACTCAATTTTCGACGAAATTTAAAAATTCAGTTTTGGGAAAACGGGAATGTTTATAATATAAGCGATATTATTCTCAAGATAGATTCTGAGAAGACGTTTCTCATCCCTCAAGGTCTAGACACAATCACGTGTCAGTCACGGCAACTAGGCCTCCAAAACCACCGTGACGAATCAACGAGGACAAGATACGATAGACAAACATCGATAAATTAGACACGTTAACGACATAGGTACTCACAGCATTGCAGTCGGAATAACTTTAAATTAACATATGTGACATCATGTCGCGAATCTTGTTACTTGAAAGCGTATCGTGAGTTAGGCGACTTTGTTCAATGTTGTGGAAATCTAAGGCGTGTTTCAAATTAAGGTCCCAACAACGGAGGAAGTTAATTTGCTATCACAAATCAACTTAGGACCTGGCTTTGTATTTAATTAATAATTATATTCATTTAAACACTGATTTTGTTACATTCTGTTACTAGTGTATGATGGGAAAAATCTAGTAGTAGCTACTATGACGAAATTGTCATTCGTGTAGTGCCAAAATGTAGTTCAAGAATGGCAATTGACCAAAATATAACTAACATTATATGAGTCCGCGTCAGTGGAGCTCAATAATTTTCCTCTATATATGTTACTTGAAATAAATGATTTTATTTATTTAATTATTATAACAAAATATTCACATTGCCCTTCGTGGAATACGTCAATTGCCAGTCCGATAATTGCTATTCAAATAATTGCTATTCCTGAAATACATCGCTCTAGTAAAAGTTGAAGATGATGGTACATTTCATGACAATTAAGTCTCCATTTCATTTGATGGTAATTGTGCAAATCAAATTCATACAGAAATAAGGTTACATTTATCTGACGTATAAAGCGTCTGATTTGATAAATCAAAGCCACAACCACATTTAGTTACGTAAACTATAACAATTTATGTCAATTAGGAAGCCACAATTACAAACATCTGTCATGCAAACTAAATGGTTGACTGGTAGAGAATGCTTTTAGCATTAAGTTCGCCTTTGTACAAAATTTGTGCATAGTGTTAAATTAAATAAATGTTGCTCTCAAGTTACACTACATCACATGTTCAATAGAAATAAAAGTTTAAACAGATCAATCAATAGCATCAACATCTTCTACCTACTTCTTCCTAGCTTTTTCACATGTTGGGGTCGGCTTTAACCAGATGGGGCTGAATATCAGTATTTTACACGAAGCGACCGCCATCAGACCCCCGAAACCAAATTTCTGGTAAATACCGATATTCGAAGGATAGACTGGTTGTCAGACTTTTTGAACTTCTGACTATACCACTAACGATTGTCATAGATTTTCGTATGATAACCAACACCGACGGCTTTACGTGCTTTCCGAGGCTCAGAGGAGTCTCAGTATGTTAAGAATGGTCATCCATCCACAAATTTACCACAACCGTAACTTAACCTTGCAGATCGGTTGATCAGCGCATAGCCACGAGCCCCTCATCGAGTTTCTATACGAGTCAAAATTCAATTAATTATGTTAATTGATTATTTTACTATGATTTTTATTTTATTTGAGAAATTTATCTGCCATTTTTTTTTTTTCATTGAGAAACGAACATCATTAACTGTAAAGTATGAGTATTCTGCAGGCCTTGATGTTTCTTTAGTTACCCATTGATGTATAATATAATATAAACCAGCCTAGCCCTGCAGTTTGAGCTTGTCATGCTCACTTAAATGTTCTGCTGATGGTGGCGTTGTGTGTCGGGTCTTTTTATTCCCTATAACATGGTTGAGTCAAACGGCGCCGATACACACGTCATGCTCGTGAACGGGTGCTGTCTGTCGGGACAGGTCAGCTCTTACTGCTATGGCTATTCTTTTCCTTTCTATTATATTAATCTTTACACATCGAACTGCATTAGACTCATATTATTCACAACAAAAAAATGTTACTGTCTCACTATCTTTTTTTAAAAGAGTAACTATGGAGTTTCTTGCCGGCTCTTCTCCATAAGTCCTACTTTTTTTTGGAACCGAGCAACTAGTTTGACTGTTCAAAAGTGCCTATTTATATGGTCTATTTGAAATAAAATATTTTGAATTTGAATTTGAATTTGAACACGCGATCCAGACATTGACGATTCATTTATCAAATTCAAAACTCACTTATACTGTATTTACATTTTAAGTTTGCGCGCTATCCATTTAACCTCAACCGTCCATTATTCCAATCTGCCTCTGACTCTCTCTGTGTCTCTCGTGTCTATCTATTCAATAACAATGTGAATCTATCAGCTATAGAAACGTGTCGGGTGACCAACTAGTTCACTAATTGAAATGAACAAAGTTAGTTGTTCCTTTTGTTTGTTTGGCCTACTATCCGTAGCCTACGCCCGGAGACAGAGACATCGTATTGCTGTCAATGGCTAAATTAGAGGTGAGTTTGGTACCTATTGGGAGAGCGTGTGTTGGTTATGTTATTTCTTCATGGATAATAAGAATAAGTTTATTGGGAAATAGTGATAGTTATTAGTTTATCTTCTTATAACGGATTCAATATTCTTATTCTTATATTTATTGTAGGATCATTCATAGCATTGTATATTGTGTAAATTGCATAATTTTATATAGAGTACCTACACAATTAATACTATATATTGTGGATATTGTAAATGTAGGACATGTTAATCACTTTAATTATTTTCTTATATTATCTGTCATGTCTTCTGATTTGATAGGTTATGTTCAGAGAAGTCGCGACTGTTCAGTGTAACAACTTAAAACTTGGAAGATGACATTTAAGTTCAACGATAATATGAACTGAATGAAGTTATGAAACTGTGTTGTTCTATTCAGTGTTCCTTTCTTTAATATTACAGTATTATAATGTTTTTAGTTAAGAATAGCGGTGTGTATTAGCTCTTTAATATTCAAGCCATGAAAGGTCCCCACTTGCATAATTGATTTAGGCATATCGGGTATTTTGTAAACCGTAAACAAATAAACTTTTTGACAGCCTAATTGTATTACCTACTGAAATATAACAAAGCTTATGTATGGCGATTTATTACTCTCTTTTGTAGCTCAATGAAAGCTATTGAATTGTGCCTAACTAAAGAGTTTTCAAAGAGAATAATAGTTTAGTTAGATTTAATTAACACCTTGAATAGGTAGTTAAAATGTAATTTGCATAAAAGTTAGATAAAGGTTTATTTGTATCTTTGTTTTACAAACCATCACGCCTGTATTCCCGAAAGGGTTTGGCAGAGATGTATTATCGTACAGTAACAGTTCACCATCTAATAGTGGAGGAGCCTATTGCCATTGAGCGTTAATTTAATTTCCGAGATGCTAATATTGACAATATCACAGAAAAGTCACAGCACTTTGCTCGATCCAGGTATCGAAACCTCTAACGTAGCAGTCGTGCTTACAACATCTTTATTTTTTCTCCAAGGCTTACAGAAAAGTTATTATACTTTTGAGAATCTTTCAGGTACGTTCGAACAAAAATAATGGTCACTATATGTAAATTTGGGATCACACCGCCATTTAACCAAAGCAGAAACACAGTAAATATATTTATTCTATTGCGGAAATGACCAAACAGACCTTATTCTGAATTTTAAACTGACATTGATAAAGTAAATGACTATTGACAAAAGATACCTCCGCTGTAATGTCGGAAAGTGAATAAGTTTTCGTTTTACGAGTTCCGAAACTGTCGAATAAAATTTTAGTAGTTTGTTCGAATAGTTTTCAGTGCAAACACGACCGCGACACATTACCGACTATGTTTCTGATTTTATTTGACTACCTACCTTTTTGCGAAATGCAGAAGGTAGTAATTTCCTTTTGAAGTTACCACTGGATTTTTAATACATAGTTTTAACGGTTTGCCTGATGTTTCTTGTTTGATACGATTGTATAAAACAGGTACACGTTTTTAATCATTTGTACCAACATGCATTCTATTTCCTATCGATTCAACACCGCACTTGCATTCCATTCACTGTCGTAGATGGTGACGGCGACGTTCTCAGGATTTGTGACATTCACACCATCACTCCACGGGCGTGACTGGCAGAGTAGCAGTGGTCCATTACAATCACCGAGTCCCGTTAGGGGTACGGTCTAAGGCTGGTGGACTTAGCGTAACCCTTTCATTGCTTAAGGAAACCCGGCATGGGTTGCAGCAGCAGGGGGTGGATTAATGACGATATTTTTGTAAAGAAACAGTAAGTCCTAGGATCGAAAAACTCCACAATGTGACACTGGTACAGTAGAATGCTGCCATACCATCTGATCAGCCCACAGACCATAGTTAAAACCATGCAAAAACCACACATACCATTTTAAAATCAACCTGAACCATGTCATATGTCGTATGTAGAGGTATGCTAACAGTATCATTCCGCAATCCGCTCATTAATTACCCCAGCTTCGTGGCCACAATTAATTTTGTTCCGACTGTTGTCATAGATTAAATAGCTATCCTGTATTGTTATTTGGACAAGTGCGGTTTGCGGGCAATCAGTATTGAGTGTTGGTGGTGGGGAATGAGCATTTTATTATTGAAAAGGAAAAAGGTCGGGTCGGTGCAAAATGGGCGGTGTATTTGGGCATGAGAGGTTTCCGCTACAGTCAGAAGATACGATAAATTTTGAAACGCAAAATTGCAGTAACGCGGCCACGCGGGGCACACGAAGATTTTATCCAACAAGTGAAAATAAATGGAATTGAGTCGTAAAAAGGGTCAAACAGAAAATACTTATAGAAGTAGAGTATTTAAAAGTAAAATATTTTATGCTCTGCAGTAATATGAAAAACCTCACAACAATTTGTATTATATTCTGTAGGTTTTTTTAAATTATAATTATATGAAGAAGAACTGTTCCACCAATTTCAATAAAATTCCTGATAACTTTACTACAAACTTATTCCTGTAAAAATTATGTGGCATTTATTTTCTCATTCATAAAATACGTACCTAAGATAGTCTTCATACAGAAGAAAATAGCACCGAAGTGCCTTTACATTTTGCGTCTTGCAAGACCGAAATACACTGACCTAAATCTAGACAAGGCAGAGGTATGTAGCGAACATGAAAAGAATTTCGCAAAAGAATTGCCAGTATCATCTTAAACTACTGTAAGGAGGTCTAGTAAGATATACACCTGCGTGGAGTAATATAGGTACCTAGTGTGTCTGTAGTTGTATATTACAACTTTAATATGCCTAGCATAAAGCGTGTGTATGATCAGACATGAATATGGACGAAGCAAAAGAAGTATACAAGAATCGTAGTAAGTGACGTAGTGGTCTAATCTAGTAATCTGTAGCGACATCTATCAAGCTACATAAGAACGAAGCGACAAATCCTGAATCGCGCAAGTGAAGTTTACCGTTCAACTTGCATATATACAACCGCCCGACATCAACCGTCGGGCAGTGGCCCGCCAGGCATAACATCCGCCTGGTCGGAGGAATCTCCCTTTGGTGCGAGGGACAACACACCTCGTCCCTCCACAATCTGTAGTTTCTGCCTAACTCTATAGGAAAACGGCGTAAGTGTATGTATATATGTAACCTAATAAACAAATGTGTACTAATGTACACCTACATTTCGCTGTTATGTTCTAGTCCTATGGAGAAAGCCTAAGAGTATCAAAGAAAAGTCCATTAACACTGCTCGACTTGGGAATGGAACCCAGAATCTCAACCATGAGTTCTATCAAATGGCTTTCGATAGGTATTTTACGTATCGAAACGCTGTTGTCTCATAGCAAATTTTAGTTCTTTACATAACCGCTAGAGGCGATGTGAGGGTTTCCCATACAAATATTTTACGGCGTCGCTAGCGAGTCTAGTGTGAAAAACTCATGGTCGAGGCACTGGACCTCAAGCGTAGTTGACGCGCTAACGACGTCGGCTATAAACTAAATATTTTTTAATCGTACTGCGAACACTGTTGTTAATTGTGATATTTGAAATATTTTTTTTTTCTAAATTCATCAGCTTTTCATTTTGTTAACTAGTTCCTATGTTCCAGAATGACTATACTCCTTAATTTAGACTGTGGTTTATGTGTAATGTGTATCATCTGCATAACAAAAAAACTATGTTGTTCGTATTGAACCAAATTACGTGGTGACTGTAAGCCAATATTGTATTTGTATTTGGAGGAAGCTGAGTGCCAATTTAATGTAGTCCTTGGTGGCCAATATCCTTTCAATTTGTTTGAGTGCATTTGCCTTTATTTGTTTACTGTATTTCAATTGTTTAAAGTGATTATACCTAGTTTATTGTTTTATACTAACTGTGACGGGCATGTGAAATATTTACAAAAAAGGAGGCATTACTTACTACTAATTCTTTTTTTAAATTAAAAATATATTTGTACATAAATAAATAGACACGTAGGGTGTAGACAGAGCTATATTAAACACAAGACCTTTACTTAAACACTAATAAGCAAAGAAGAGTCTATTCCCAAATCTGGGACACTAATTCGAACTCCGAGCTGCGACTGAGAATTTTATAGAAAAACCAAATAACACTTTCCGACCTGGTAATCGAACCCGGGACGAGAAAAGTGTATGCGAAGTAGCCGCGCTTAGTTACCTGAGTCCACTAAGTCACTAATGAATTAAATTGTATTCACTTGTAATTAAAATATTATGAAGAATATTTACAGAAAGTTTTAGTTAAAAGCATCAAGTTTGAGACAATATTTTTGACGAGTGCTATTCTGAGTGAGACACATAAATTATTCTTTGGATTTTCCCTCAAATAGATTTACGGGTCTTTGTTTCCGCAGCACGTTTTTACAAAAATCAACCATAATTACATGTCCAATTGTCCATCCTTATTGCGGCACAGTTATGGTATTGAAATAGTTACTGATGCGGAAAATTAATAAATTAATTTCATGTCACTACACTCGAAAGCGCACTTGATGTGCGTAAGGAAGTTGCTATAGACAAAGCTAAAGGACAAGCGAAGCTGCACGCCGCGTAGGAAATAATACTTAGAATGATGTACCTACAGTCAACAAAGGAGATAAGTATAGTTTTGACAGATATTGTAAAATACCTAAACAAAATTATTATCTGCCAGAGTTTTAACATAATATATTGCGTTATACATGATTCCACAATTTTTTTCAAAACACATTACGTATGTAATTATCTGCCTGTTTAAGTGTATATCTATTTTGTAATAAATAGAAACGAAAGCTCAAGTCGTGATCTGTCGTTTTAAATTATTCTAATCCAATATTTTTCTTTCTCCGATTGTTACGGCTGGGTTAAAGTTAGCTCGTGCCAACTTCAACCCGGACAATAAGTTTGGCGAGAACTATAGTTGTTATTGTCCGCATATCCGTCGCGTGTTCGCGTTTTGCTGCACGTAATCGCATTACAATCAGTGTGCAACATTCCTTATCGCATTAACTTAGTAGTCTCTTGGTTTTTAGACAAGAGAATTTTTCTCACCTTGCAATAATATCTCCTGACGTTTTGCTGAAATGTTATGAACTAAAATAAATTTTCTACTTTAAATGTAGATTTTATACATTTTTTTTCCATTTTATGCATTTTATTTAACTGCCGGAAAGTTTTTCACGAACATACGAGTAGTTACCTTTTTAAATATTTTTTTTTAAAGAATTAGTGTTTTTGAGAATAATAGACTGGACTAGAAGAGTCAGTTTTGTTGCCGTTTCTTGACATTAGTTTTTTTAAATGCATAATTTTCTTCGTCTTTAACTTCACAACTTGTGATCGATTTTCATCAAAATTTAAAAACTATAAAATCATGCATTTTGAATGTGGATTTATAGAGAAGAACTGTACTCGTATCCAGTCCTAAAATCTTCAAGCCTCTCTAATTCAGTTCCGTAATTAAATTTAATCCGCTTGACACAATGGGGATTAGGTAAACAGACCTAATGCGTCAATCCTCCAGCCGACCTCAGCCACACCCGAAACACCAATAAAATACACAATGTATTGACAAACACCTACACACTACACATAGACAGTAGTTTAAAGCGCACAGCTGCCCCTATCCCCCGAGGATACATCTCTAGAAACACTGTCACATAGTAAAATAAGATCAGTAGTTTCATAAACTCAGTTCAATAAACCTACAAATATTATGACCTTTTCTCCCTAAATATATATACTACTACTACACACATCATTGTCTATTCAGACTTAGGCACTACAGCAAAAATTACAGTAGTTTCTCTAAATGCCGTTTACAATGTCTGAAGTTGACTGTGGTTTGAATTTAGGTCAGAATAAATGGAGAATGGAGAACAATTTTTATTGTGGACTTAAAGTTCATAGCCAGATTTTGTTACAAACACGCACAATTGTACGAAAATGTGTAAAGTGATTTCATGGCCCTATATTATGTCCAATAGCATACGAATTATTCTATTTACTTATCATTTGTCCAGCGGTATACACACGACGACAAGTCAAGCTATATAAATCCAGTTTATGCTGATCTCACATAGTACACGCTTTCCTTAGGATGAGAGGTTAGCTTATACTGGAAACCCGTAGCTTGATAATTATGTACTGTACGGGCTGGTAATGATTCAAAAACAGGCTCCAGAAAAACATAATATGTTGTTCACTCAGGTCGTTATTCCAATAACACAACCTAGTTGCGATACTGCAAACAATATTGTACTGTAACCGTATCTCGTGCCTTACATTCCCGAAGAGACGGTTTTATTCAAGCCGTCGAGTGAAAGTCTCCGAACTTCAATCGGATATCTTGTTACGCGGAATTGTATACAGCAATTTTTCTTTGGTATTAAAATAGGTAGTTTTGTGTTTCTTCTCGTTGTAGGTGTACTTTTTTATGAACCTACTGACTTTCGTAAAATGTAAAAAATAGACCGACCGAAGTAAAAAATCTGTTTGCAGAAGCAGAATAAACAAAATACACTATATTTTTTTGGTGGAATAAGCTATTATTTTACATGATTAAACAAACCCGTTAAATAAACCCGTGCTGGGTTCGATTTCCAGGTCAAGCAGTGACGTTGGATTTTTTACTACACGACTCCCCAGCGTACCTACGGAGTAGAAGTTACATCGCATAAATTGCAGCAATACTCGTAAGCAACAGAAATAAACTCAACCTACCAAACCATCACGCTTGTATCCCTAAAGTGATGGGCTGAGGTGCACAGTCGACAAAAGAGATAAATACCTAAATAAATTTAATATCTGCTTTACGGTTTGGTATCTAGGCAGCTACAAACCCTTCGTTTTGACAGATTTTATAAACCAAAAAACATTTTAAGAGTACCTACGTATGTCTCAAGATCGTCCTTCTTTCTTTTTTCTTTCTTTCAAGATTTATTCCTTTTCACCTTGAACCATGATGATGATCACACAAATTCTTAGTCACAAACCAAAACTAAAATCTAGAGCAAGGCTCAATCTAATAAATTATCTATGTATCTTAGAAACCTATCTCCGACATAACACAGTAATAGGTACTCTGTGCTAATACGCCAGTAGATGAAACTTTAAGTAACCATTTCGCCACACATCCTGCTGTTGGTAATTAATTAAGTTCTCCCGATGACCCGCCCAGGTTCAGATGTTCATTTCCTATCGCTAATTGCCCGTACCATCTTTGAATTAATTAGTTTTACACATAAACTACCAGAGTACTCGACGGAAAATTAAGGTTATAAATATCAATATCTCTGTATGTATCAATATTAGGTTGTTACAGAAGGTGTCCTCCTTAAATGAGGAATATACCTATTATAAAATTATGAGGAATATTATATGTATTTACAATGATGAAGTATCATGCATTGTAAATACACCAGATGGAAGAGGAAAGATTTGATTGTTTGTTTGTATTGAATAGGCTCCGACACTACAGGACCGATTTGAAAACTTATTTCAGTGTTAGATAGCCCATCTATCGGGAAAGGCTATATATAGGCTACATATCATCATGCTACGACTAACAGAAGCGGAGTAGTAATGAAAAATATTGCAAAAACGGGGGAAAATTATAAAACCACGCGAGCTAAGACGCTGGCGGAAAGTTACTATGCAATAAAGACAACGATATTACTAAAAAAAACCTAATAGTAGTCTATAAAAACCGATATGATCAGAATCCACTTTATACAAACCACGTTTAGTATTCAGCGGCAAAATATGGAACGTATTGCTCTGGGAAATCAGGTGGAAACCGCGGCCATTATAACTTGACCTCCCAATATCCTTTGCGTTGCAAATTTTGATATTAGATGCTGTTGTTGTAAAGTGAGGTCAGGTTGTGCTGGTTATTCCCGCTGGATATTATACTTACAATGTACTTTTAATGAAAGGTATGAGAACGTGAATAAAAAAACCACAAAAATAGTATTAATTTACATAGGCCCCTGCTGAAATACAATTTGAAAGCTTGTTTATTATAGAGAACTAGAAATTGCCCGCGGTTTCATTCACCACCAGACTTTTTGAAATAAAAGGTAACCTCAGCTCTACTTGCCCAATTTCGTAAAAAAATATTCAGTGGTTTTGGTGATAAAAGACAGCAGACAAACGGATAAAAAAAGTTTACTACCGCAGTTATAATTAACTAGCTTACCGCCAGCGGCTTCGCCCGCGTAGTATGGGTATTTCTTATAAATTATAGCCTATGTTAGTTAGTAGTTAGTTAAAGTGTTATAGCCTATGTTAGTTAGTAGTTAGTTAAAGTGTTATAGACTATGTTAGTTAGTAGTTAGTTAAAGTGTTATAGCCTATGTTAGTTAGTAGTTAGTTAAAGTGTTATAGCCTATGTTAGTTAGTAGTTAGTTAGTGTTATGGCCTATGTTAGTTAGTAGTTAGTTAAAGTGTTATAGCCTATGTTAGTTAGTAGTTAGTTAGTGTTATGGCCTATGTTAGTTAGTAGTTAGTTAAAGTGTTATAGCCTATGTTAGTTAGTAGTTAGTTAAAGTGTTATAGCCTATGTTAGTTAGTAGTTAGTTAAAGTGTTATAAGCATTCAAGGTGAAAGATTATTTCAAATCGGTCCAGTAGTTTCGGAGCCTATTCAAAACAAGCAAAGAATTAAATCTTTCCTCTTTATAATAAAAGAAAAAAAATTGAATATTAGATTAGATAGCAGAGTTAAAGTCGATACTTTACTTTTACCGTTAAATTTATGATTGTAAGGGCTCGTTTCACCACCTCTAGATAACCGACAACCATCGGATAAATAAAAAATGAAACAAAATTTATATTTATTTATTTTCAACCAAATTAACACCTATCATTACATTATATAAAATTATCTGCCAAGTAATTTAATGGGAGCTTATCAGTAGGTAGTGAAACGGGCCCTTAGCCTTCAGTTCTCTACACACAGACTCCGCTAAAACGCTACCGACACAGCCTGCCAATATTGGCTTTGTAACCTTTTATTTGTAAGCGGACAAGGTCGCAATGCTCGGTATGTACAGCGGTTTCCTTCACACAACAGCTTATAAAGACGTCGAAAACAAGCTCGGCAATTTCTTTACCACTTTGTTACGCGATTTAAAAAATGACTCGGCGTAAAAAACTCACATAAATCGCCCACGTGCGAAAGCGTTAAAAAGAACGTAAGCCACTTAATGATGTAAATGATGTAAACTTACCTATTATTGTTTCTGGTTTTCACTTTTATTCTCGGAACCAAAAGCGAGTAAAATATTTCATGTAATTATAGTGAAATATTTTACTCAATGCTAAAACTCGAGTAGTAGTACTTAATGGAGACTGTTATATTGTTCATTTAATATGTTAATTCCGTGAAATTTTCAGTTTATTTATAATTGCAGTAAAAATCCTTTTTATTTAAACTACATTTTATTATAAGCATTTATTTTTATTAAATATTAAATATTTGATCGTAGGGAAAAGAATAGACAAAGGGTTATGGTGTTTAATGCATTTTTGCCGATCGACCTACGAGTACCTACAGCTGATACGGAGACAGAAATTTTAATATTTTCGCGTTGAGAAACTGAAACTTAAATAAATTTGATTTATTTATTGTCCAAAAATAAAACAACCCGTGTGGAACTCATAAATCGAATCCAAAACATTGTCTTCCATTGTTACCACTATACCGATGAAGCGTAATAAATAACTCCATAGTCAATTAATGTTGGCGGTAAAATCCAGTGTAAATCCATCACACAAAATACACAGTTTATATTAGCACATTGCACAAACTAATCCATCATGAGCCGGACCATTATACTGACTAGAAAATTTATTGGCAAATATTTTTGATGGGTAATTGCAGCTGTGTTGTTTGGTTGTGTTCAGTTATTTACAACTGACACACATATCAATATTATATTCCGGAGGGTTCTTCTTCTATTGCTTCTCATGTGAAGGGTTAACCGGGCCCAAAAATTCAAACTCCGAGCTGTTACTAGCAACTTCCCAGAAAAGCCCAACAAAACTTTGCTTGAATTTTGCTTTTCCCGGGAATTGAACCGAGGATCTCTAGCGTAGTTGTCGCGTTTACAAAAACTATAATAATGAGGCAGATAGAATGTTTATAGAAAATCACAATAAAAATACTACTGAAATATGCTTATAAATATATAACACTTCCATTTTCAAGGTATGATGAGAATTGCAACGAATACCCTAGCTAACTTTCCATTTTGTTAGACACGAACCACTAAATGCATTCTGAATCCCTACAAAATTATGTTTGAGTTGCCGAGACCCGTTTTCATACTAACGCTGTGATATAATGTCTCACATTGTGTTACCGCAACAACGGAACGTTCTGATTTCAAAATTACAGACTACCCACATTAGACCTTGGCCTCATGCGGTGCGTTGTCACGACGTTTTGTTGTTGCTAAAGTGTGTTCTTTTATGAATGAAATAGAATTTAATTTGTATTAATGTAAACCGATTATTTTAGTATTATTTTGAAATTCTGTATGTTTCTGGATGTTTGCTGCTGCTTCATTGCTGCTGCGTCTATTCAAAATTCAGCCAGTTACCACTGCAGCAGAAATTTGGAAAAGGAACAGCTTATATGCCCTGAATTAACACATAGGATACACACACATTTTTATACTGATCACGGATTCCCACGGAAAGAAACAAAACTGATTAAAAATAATGTGTCCTCATATATTCTGTTGTTTAAATTTCTCTGTTTGTATTTGTAACAGACCAGCTTATGAAGCTACTTTTCTCTTATTGCAAATGAGGCCAAAGCTTTAAGAAACTTAGCTACAGACCTACTTGTTAATTAACGTAAAACCGTCAAACCGGCAAAAACGTCAATATCAAGAAAACCTATAGATTAAGGGTAGTAGGAATTTCAAACTTCGCAAACTCGGAAAGATTGCGTGGGCGCGGTTAAGTGAGACTCGACAAATTGGCGCGAGGAGCCCATACTTAGAGTGGGCGGAACGACTCCGCGGCAGCCGTGGATCACAATGAGTTACTATGCTTGTCCATCCTTGATTACGTCATCTTCCTAACCCTTTTCGAACCTTGTTGGCATTGGCTTCCAGTCTAACCAGATGTAAATTTTAGATGAAACGACTAAGTATCATTATAACTTTTTTGGGATGAGGAAAGTTATCATGTGCACGCCTGTAATTGACTTGTTTACACAGAATCCTCTTTCTAAATGTATTGTCTACTCATGTATTGTGAATAAGTTGTTGGTGTGCCTTATGAAATAAATAAAATAAATAAATAAATCATGGATTGTGGGGAGGCGGCAGGGTATTTCGAACTCTTAATGACTAAAAACCACCCTAGCTTTCCTTTACCTTATATGTCGTAATCATGGGAACCATTCACCGCCAATGTAGTAATACTAATATCATTATAATATATCTACTATCAGTGCAACCCAAAATCTGGGCAATACCGATATTTAAAGGATGGAAGACTGCTTGTCATGATTTTGATTCTGACTTCCACTCACGATTATCATAGGTACTCGTATAACAACTGGAACCCACGGCTGTTATGTAGCTACGGTTAGGTAATTTTTATAGATTAATTAATTAAAGAAGCTTTACTCTCTAAAGGATACCTTAAATACATATTTTAAACATAAATATTAAACTTAATTATACTCAACCTTTTTACTTCTAAAGTAACAATATCATCATACATATCGTATTTTATTACGTGAAAAGTAATGGTAAAGCAATTATTAAGCTTAAATTTCTCTTCGCAATAACGTTGTTGTTTTTATTTAATGTAGGAACGTACTCGACGAAGGACATTGCGGTCATGTCACTGTCACGCCCACAACTCAACATTCCCTACACAGCGATGTATAGTCACGAGCATTAAATATGTATACAATATTTCTATGTATAATAAGTATGTATTTTCAAAAAAGAGTATATAAGTATTATATCCATCGTCTACTACCCATAGTACAAGCTCTGCTTAGTTTGGGACTAGATGGTGCTGTGTAAAAGTGCCCCAAAATATTTATTATTTATTTACTTAATACAACTGTAAAATGACGATTGAAACTTTGAGATAACGTCAACATTATTTTTGTTAAGCTAGGTACACACTTTATCACGCTTGTATTCCCCGAAGAGTTACGCAGAGGTGTATTAATGTCCACTCACAATTTGCCGGTATGTTTAGGTCCCATGTAATAGGGGACGAGCCTATTGCCATCAACCGTACACAAATCTAGATTCCGAGCCGCTACTAGGAATTTCACAGAAAAACCCAACAACACTTTACTTGACCCAGGAATCGCACCTAGGATCTTTAGCGTACCAGTCACGCTTAGCCACTAGACCAACGAAGCAGTCAATAATACAGTACTTACACCAAAAAGTGGCTTCAACAACATAAAATATTGTAGGTAAAATTTAAATTACATACGTCTTACCTACATTATATTTAATAGCGTCGACAGTACAGGTACTCAATAGAACGAGGAAACTCCACAGGTAATATTTTAACAACCCACAATTTACTCAATCCTTATTTGAGTAAGGTAAATATAAAAATCTTAGAACTCAAGATTCTCTCATAATGAATTCATAATAAAACTATGGAAACTGAAGGGCAGAAAGTAATGTACCGAGGGAGTGAAATCCTGAAAGGGTGATATTTGAATTTGATTTGAACCTGTCGTCTTTGAGTCGTCTAGGGACGTCCCTAGGGCGATAGCGGTCTTGCCCATAAATAGGACGAAGACACGAGTATTTGCCCAGGGATAGAATATGGTAAATATTGCCAAAATTCTGTGATAATGTGATGTCACAATTAAAATAAAATTATAGGTGTCACACATACACATTAGCTTCACGCCTGTTTCCCATAGGGGTAGGCAGAGACTATTACTTCCTCTATGCTCCACCACTGTTGCTTCATCTATGCTCATCACAAGCATTGTACCTGTCACAATCGATTAATTTGTACATCACTTTAATTGATAACATTCTCTGCTTTATTACGAAGGATTTAATTAAGATCTAAAGACACAAACGTCAGATTATGGTATTTGAATTTGATATGAAAAAAATATAACAAAATAATATCTGTTTAGCAAATGTCTTTTTCCAGGTGAGTTAGCGGTCAAACAAAAAGCAGAAATCGGTAAAAACTAAACAGCCCGCTTAACTCAGTAATTCAGTTATCATTTTAATAGTACAACAAATAAAATTAAACAATAAACATATCTATCCATCCATCTACAGTACCACAGGATCACATTTATGCATATTTATGATAGCATTATAACATAATCAAATGTTTACCCTCTCACATTTACGTCTACCTGAAGTTTTACTCAAAACAAAATCCAATAATCTTTCGGCCTTTCTTACGACTTCTCTCGTTCTTCCGACGTCGAATAAAACCAAGTAAATAACACGGTAAAAGGCTTGCTTTCGACAAACTTGGCAAGTGATGAAAATATCATTGCCCCATAAATATGCGATATCGGGACGTTCGGGACAACAAACGATAGTTTTCACCGATGATTTTCACAGTTTACACTTTATTGCACACTTAAAGTTAGTTCGGATATGATAAAGTAACGAATTGTGTGCAATTCGGAGGCTCTAAATTAATAATTTTCGGTTAATAGATTTCGTTTCATTGGAATTGTAAACGAAAATATGAGTTATACCGAAATATATAGTTTTATAGAAAAATAATTACACAGTATTGACTTTTTTATGTTTTATCGTTTTTGTTTATTTTACGTAGTTAGTATAATTGCTGTCGAATCGGTTTGCTACGACGTCTTCTGGAATTCCTAGGTATCCAAAATTTCGTATTTTTTGCCCATATTCGTCAAATATGCGGCAGATAAATATTTAGCCCATTAAGGATAGGAGGCATGTTTCTCTATTTTATTATAGTATTATTAGTATCTATATTTTTTGGTTTAACCTCTCCCACGCTTAGAATGTAACCTATGCGAAAATGTGCAGTATGCGGGTGCATATATGACTATTATTGCCATCCTTTTCGTTTCCCTACAATTTTTGTAAATTAGAGCAGGAAAAATATAGATTTACGAATTTCCATGATAAAAAAATCGTCAATTTTTATGCACAAATGGTGTGCAAACTACATTTACTGGGTTAAATTCGATTGATATAATATTCATATTTACAGGTAAATAATTATCCTTTTTACTTCAGTCAAAATATTCATCTACAAAAGTTATGACAGAACACAAGTTAGGTCATCCTATTTCAACCAACTAGCGGCAAGTGTCGTCTAAGCCCAAACTGTAATCAGAACCGATTATCCCTTCGACCTCACCAAACTTATCACTTACAAGTGCTCTACGGATGCTTTTGTGCTAGCAAATAGGCTCTAAGACTGTGTTTACACTATCAAAGTGAATAAGAGGCTCGGACGTTGACGGATGGTGTTTGTGGACACACAGGGAGGGAGCCCCAGTGGTTGTACGTAAACAACAGGTTTATTTATTTGCAAAGTTTTCTGCGTATTGTAAGTGGGCTCATATAGTTTGTAGGAGTTCTGGGAATCGGGTTTTCCGGGTACAATCTGCGTGGAGCTAATATTTACTTGATTATCGTGTTATTATTATCAGGATGTATTTGTTAGTGCTAGCGTCACTGAAGGCCAACCTCCAAGTGCTTAACTATATCTAACTTGTTTTGAATCATCACTAGCACCGATTTTGAAAGAAATAATAATAAAATAGAAATAATTATTTCTTATGGCAATGTGTTTATTTATTCAAATAATATAATGTAAAGTTTCTTGATTTCAATGAATTTAATTGCCCAACGAATGTGCCGAAAATTTACAGATTTTTGAATAAAGTTCGTACCTACCTTTCATCTTTATTTGTTCACTCAGTGATTTATCGGTTAATTTTTTAAGAGTTGCAATACTCTAAAACATTTGGCGAGTTATAAATTGTAGCAAGTGGTTTTACAACCATTTTATCACCAAGTGGGAGTGTTTGTGATTTTTTAGAGCCATCCAACTTTCACGGGCTGAAACTATTTGGCTTGTAAGCAATAAATCTAAAGCTTTTTGTGGATTAGTGACAAGACTTGGAAATATTTCTTCAGATTAGTCCTTATGTTAAAAATTGTTATTTTATACAATTCAAACCTTAGTCATTTTATTGCTTCGGAATAAAAAAGTTTATTGATTAGAACGTAACAATTTTTTTTTAACTATTTATTTGAAGCTGGCTATTGTCCGCGGCCGCGGATACATTTGTATCGAAAAGATTTTTAAACCAAAAGGTAGTCTAAGTATTTCTCCACAGAGTGCAATCTAGCTTCTTACCTAATTTTATAAAAAAAATTGCGGTTGTCTGCCTTATTACCTTTTCACGCCTATAAACGGTAGCTCAGGGTAACTCAGAGAGACCAAATTACTTTCGCTTATAATTATGAGTACCTTTGGATACTATTGGATAGTATGGATTACCTATCGAGTACAGTGCCTCAACCATGAGTTTTTCTCACTAGACTCGCTAGCGACGCCGTAAAATATTTGTATGGAAAACTCTCGCAGCGCCTCTAGCGGTTACGCAAGGAACTAAAATCTGCTATGAGATAACAGCGTTTCGATGCGTAAAAAACCTATCGAAAGTCATTCGATAGAACTCATGGTTGAGGGGCAGAACTCTGAGAATAAAAATACGTTGACTTTGACTTTGAGGACTGACAAGAAACTTTATAATTACAGACTCTAGTAATTACTATAGTTGTACAATAAAATAACCATATCAACAAAACGTTTGTTTGTATTTAATTAAGTAAGAATACCAACTATATCATCTTACTTAGAACAAATTTACCTACATTACTGTTTATAATTAAAACACCAGAATTCTGCCAATTAGTCACGTTATTTGCCACGAAACTAAGCAAGGCACGAAATAGGTAGTTAACAAATTAACTTTATTAATAGTTTAGTTAGGTACCAAACTGTATATAACTTAATTTCAGACTCCCTGTTTCTGTTACTTTGATCACGAATCTTGTGTTCTAAAACTGCTATTAATAATTATCAATTTTATTACTCTAGATGCCTGTATGATTTGAATATTGTGATTGTGTTCTTACGCTGTAGATCTTCGATTCTCGCAAGTAACACATTTTCTTTTGTTTCATAGTAAAACCAAACTTTGACAGATTCGTTTGTCATAGTTTTCTTTGAAAAGTACCTTTCGCAGTCATAAAAAATGTGCAGCCTTGTTGGTCTAGATTTCAAAACCTTGGTTGCTGAGTATGACGTCCTGGGTTCCGATCCGGATAGCGTTTCCGATAAATGATATTTCTCTCTGTAAATAGATCTTTTAAAGACACTTTTACAGCTGCCTTGGTCCAGTTCGGAGTTTGAATTAGTTATCGGTTCAAGGCAGTAAGTAGGCTCACACTCTATCACATGTGACCTTAAACATACGAACGAACTGTGGATGCACATAAGTACACCTCTGCCCAACTCATTGGGGAAAATAAGCGTAATGGTATGTTACAGCATAAATATAACCCTAACTGACATTACAAACTAACATAAACTTTGAGCACATTTCTTTCAAAATAGATAAAATAAATGTCTTCAAAAATTTCACGTAATTCACATTTATACTTAAATAAACACCAAAATAATATTAACTAGAACTAGAAAAGGACCTTAGTTAAATAAATGTCTCAGCTTCATTAGCTCTAACAACGCCCAACTTCACTAATTAGTACAGCCACTAATACCTTAGTTGACTTAGAAATTTATTTGAGACTAAAAGTAAAATATGTTCAACTTTCTTCGGCACCGCGACATCGAATTATAAGTTTATGATAACAATTTCCAAAAATAATTAATACATATATCGACGAGTACTTACAGATATCCAAAAACAATATAAAAATATATTCTAAGGGCCTATTTCACTACCTCCTAGTAAGTTCCTGTTAAATTACCTGGCACATAAATTGTTTCATTTTTTTTTTGTCGGTTAGCGGTTACCCAGAGGACCACTTCTGTATCGATAATTGTATAGTATTGTAATTCATAATGTGAATGTGGGCAGCGTCCCAGTTTTTTTTTATTACTGGGAGAGAATGTCCAATAATTCAGAACTTCCTCTCCTTACTTCTGTAGTAAAAAAACAACACTTCTGTGCCTCGACCATGAGTTTTTCTCACTAGACTCGCTAGCGACGCCGTAAAATATTTGTATGAAAATCCCTCGCAGCGCCTCTAGAGGTTAAGTAAGGAACTAAAATCTGCTATGAGATTACAGCGTTTCGATGCGTAAAAAACCGTTCGAAAGCCATTCGATAGAACTCATGGTTGACGTACTGGTCGTAGGATCCAACGATCCATATGGCGTCTACAACCTTCACGTGTAAGACCGTTGTTTTTTTATCTTAGATAGGCTTGCACTTGACCGCAACTCGGCTGATCTTAAGCCACGAAGTGGTCTACAATGGAGCGCGCTTGTCTAGAAGAAACCGATTCACTCTCGTCTTAGAGACATCAGAATTGTAAGTCTCGGGGGACAAAGATTCCGGCAGCGAGTTTCAAAATAGAGCAGTTCGCTCTAATATCAAGACTATGACAATCGTTAGTGTTTTTCAGAAGCCCAAAAAGCCTGACAACCAGTCTATCCTTCGAATATCGGTATTGCCCAGAAATTGGGTTGCGGAGGTCTGATAGCAGTCGCTTCGTGTAAAATACTGATATTCAGCCGCATCTGGTTAGACTGGAAGCCGACCCCAACATGGTTGGGAAAAAGGCTCGGAGGATGATACATGTCTGCATGTAGCGATTGTATTATATTCTACTTTATTATTTTATTCTTTACTATATTCGGAACCTAACTGCTGGCTGCCACTACAGACTGCACGTGCAGCTACTGCCCGCAGAAACCAATAATCCCGCTGCGGTAAATTTTCTGCAAGTGCGTCTCGGAATCGTACCTTTATTCTATTTCACGTCGTTTTGTCTTTGTAAAGGCCTGATTGACTATTTACTTGAATTGTTTACTGCGTCTTGGGAGATCCTGTTTGTGATTCCCATCAGGTAAGACTAGAGACTCTAGAAAAATCCTCGTAGAAAGTACCCAGGTACCCAGAAAGACATTATCTTCTTGAGGGTTATGGCAAAAAATTTCGAGTTTCATGGCCTCGACACTAGGGAGCAACTTCTTGATCGAGCGTTACTCTTAAAATCAGCAAATTTTGTGATTATGGAAATATTATCCTCGTTTCCTAGCAAAATAATATCATATTTGGTTCGTTGAAATATTCGTTGGCGCGATCTGTGTTCAAAAGGTTTTCCTGGTAAATATTATTATTAGGAAGTATTTTTGAAAAAGTACTTTTAATCTAAATGTTTATTAACATATAACAAAAAAATGTTGGTTATAGGTGCCTAAGCTATCTTAAAAATTAAAACTTATAAAACTTAGTTCTTAAAAAAGTTTGTAAAATTATTTCTTAAGTCGCGTTAACAAGAGTAGATAAAGTATTACCTACCAACTAAATACCTTACATTCCGTATCTTACAAAAAATTACTACACCGAAACACTGAAATTTCTAGTTCAACTAGAGAAATTAATGAATATATCCTAATGTTCCACTAAGTATGCAGAAGTGTACTAAATTAATGAAAGGTTCGTGGCTTGTATAAAACCATTAATATCTGGGCCACGACTCCACGACCAAAGCAAAGCAGTGCAAGTGTGGCACTAATGGCACAGCCCTAATGTCCACACCATCTGTCAACGTCATGTCTTTACCCGCTTTTTGTAGCACTTATGTACGAATCTCTCAGTTCTATTCACTTTATTATAATGTTTTTCGTTTTTATTTGCTGTGATGACCAGTGGGCTGGTTGAAATTGAATAGTTACTGCTCTTTGATTTAATGGTGTTTTTTAGATAGTAAGAACTTTATGAATCGGGAATGATTGGCGTTTAGAGATTAATCTCGCAGAACCAAACAATATACATTACATAATACTATTAACCGGGCCAAATCCAAACTCCGACCTGTTACTGAGAATTTAGCCTAAGTCAGTTTGGCCGACCCAAGAATCGAACACAGGACCTCAAGCGTAGCAAAACATAATTTATTTTAATTCTCTAGAATAACGACAACATACAAGGTGCAAGGCACAAGAAGAAGAAGAGAAAGACATCGACGCACAGACGTCGTGACAAGGTTCACTCAAGGTCAAAAATAAAATGACCTAGGTCAGTCATGTAGAAAATTATCGGTTATTACTGATATAGACATTTTTGGGCGCGCAGTGTATTGCTAAAAACGCGATTATGACGCTCCACGGTGTAAGTTATCGCACGCGCGATCCGAAATAAATGAAATAATGATTTTTTATCTATAAATCTAATTTGGGTAGATAGAATAATGATTTCTTGAACGTTCAAGTAAAAAAACCTGCAGAAAAAATTGAAAAATTTATGAAAAAAGTTACGAAAATTTCAACGCAGAGGGATCCAGAATGATGTACTGAACTCATGGTATTCGGATGTGCGTCGATGTCCCTTCCACTTTGTATTAGTCAAAGTGTCAAAAAGTGTATAAGTTTTGATCTGTTTGATAAAGGTAATCTACATACTTAATATATTTTCCGTCGTCTAGCCAAATAAATTTTATCTAGTGTATTATGGAATTATCTTTTAATTTTCTCAATCCTATTCCATCGTCATCATGAACTTTACGCTCACGATTTATATTTGCGACGACTAGACCATAAACGCAGTATATTAATTTAATTAATTAATACTTTAGACACATTGTTCACGACCCTTTATGTGGACGAGTATTACACGAATCATTATTACCTATCTAATAACGGTCATCGTTATGGACATTGGACGTTGTACCTTTAAATTAGGCCACCAAACTGCCATTGTTACGTTTGACGCTTATTAGAATATTAAAGCAAAATATGTGACCACTTTTAACATCATCAATATAGGGGAGCTTATTACGAAATGAGTCATTTTAACTGAGCTCGACTGTGGTTGACTGTGGTAAATGTATCTGTGGAGGGACGAGGTGTTTTGTCTCTCGCACCAAAGGGAGGATCCTCTAACCAGGCGGGTGTTATGCCTGGCGGGCCACTGCCCGACGGTTGATGTCGGGCGGTTGTATATAAGCAAGATGCACGGTAAACTTCACTTGCGCGATTCAGGATTTGACGCTTCGTTCTTATGTAGCTTGATAGATGTCGCTACATATCTAACTAGATTCTTCAGAATAAGAGGGCGTATACGTATATCAACATCAGCTCACTGCTGGGCGTAGGTGTCCTTTCAGAATCAGGCTAAAGTCCACCACGCTTTCCTACTGCGGTGGCAGACTTCACATCATATTATATCTCCAACTTGCATGAGACCCATAATAATAACACTACTCATAATTATGATAATAATGCCAAAATGTCTGCATTGATAATAATGCCAAAAAGTCTGAGACCCGTTATATGCTACCCTATATCACGCCAAAATATGTGCTCATCTTTTCGGATATAGGTACCCAAACAAATAACAGTGTCTTACTTAAAAGTAGGATAATAATATTTCATTCTATTCGGTCGATATTCGAACGATTAATATTGATGAGATGCTTAAAAACTTTAATTTCGTCAGGATACGTCGAGTTCGGGAAACTTTTAATAGAGCTTTTCAATGCAGAACGCGAGTTTAAGCCAATTTTAATTACAAGCTGACGAGGTATCTAGTCGTCGATTGATAGTGCCTCAGGAAATATCATCACGCTTGTATTCCCCAAATGGTTGAGCAAAGATGTATTGCTTTTGCAATACACCCACAGTTGACCAGTATATTTAGGTCCAATGCGGCAAGCCTATTGCCATATCCAAACTCAGACTGGACATTTTACAATAAAACTCAACGCATTTGCTCGACCCGAGAGTCGTAACCAGGACTTATTCAGCAGTCGCACTTACGCCCACTAAGCCAATGGAGTTGGAGAAATAGTGAAAACAAAATCATTTTTAGTCAAAAACGATGTTCAGTAGAAAGATTTTTTGCGTTTGTAAAATTTAATCGCACCATCTCGCACGTCCGTCCGCGTTAAGGCAGAGACATTTTGCTAAAATGCTAAGGCTCGATGTAACTTATGATGTTTATAACTAAATAGATTAGGTGTCAATTAGTATTGTCAGAATCTCAGATTGAAGTATTAGTGGCCGCTCGAAGTACTAACAGCATTATGCTGTATCTGTTTATAAATTTAACGTTTCCACGAAATACTAACCTCTTTCACGATTAGATTAGCGAGAAAATCTGATTAAATATGTACCCAGTACTCTGAATTGTTAAATTATTGCTTTTGTAATAGGAAGGCAACTTTATAATCTGTGCATATTATATATTATTATTATAGTTCACAATATTCCGACAGTTTACAGTCTTGCGGGATAGATTATAATCTAACGGTGTTCACAATCTTACGCTGACAAATACAAGGTGTTTTTTTAATAATTACGATAACTGGCAGACATTTGATGCGTATATTCGCAATAATGTTTTCATTTGTCTCATAATTATTTTACACCGGAATTGGCTGATCAACCGTTCTGCAAGGTTAAGCTACACTTGCCGCGGTCAGTCTGTGGATGGGTGACCATTATTAACATATTGAGACCCCTCCGTGCCTCGGAGAGCACGTAAAGCCGCCGGTCCCGGTTGTCATACGAACACCTATGACAGTCGTTAGTGGTAGTCAGAAACCTAAAAAGCATGACAACCAGTCTTTCCATCGAATATCGGTATTGCCAGAAATTGGGTTGCGGAGGTCTGATGGCGGTCGCTCCGTGTAAAATACTGATATTCAGCCGCATCCTGGTTAGACTGGAAGCCGACCACAACATGGTTGGGAAAAGGCTAGGAAGAAGAAGAATTAGCTGTAGTTTAGGAAGAATAATTGCAGTTGAGTCGTATTTTGATTATAATTTTATAAAATTACTAATGGATTTTTAGCTGACAACTTAATGGACATCGATAAAATCTAAAAGCTTATTGCAATTTATTTGAAGTCATCGTATGAAAATTGTGTCAACAAGATTGATTAGCCGTCCATTTTAATTAATTAAAAAAGAAGCATCCCGCTATTTTTGGGAAAATCTGTTCGAGCGAAACGTTAATTACTCAATGATTAATAACTTTTGAAAATGGAACAAAATCGTTGCATTTTCTGGAACACAGTGGCTGTGACAAAGGCACATTGTTTAGATTTTTCTATAATCTTCAATTTTATAATAATTATAATAGAAAGCAGAATCGGCCAAAAAGTATGAAACCTGGTCTGTGGACCATTAAGAATCACGGATAAAGTGGATTCAATGCATTACAAAAAGCAGTTAATTTTAAATCATGAAAATAATCATAAAATATGTATTTAACTAGATATTTAACTTGTCTGATAGCATTAACACATTGCTCGTCCAGGAAATCGAATCCATGCAATCGACCACTAGACCAACGAGGCAGGCCAACCAACATAGTAGGCAAACCAACTGTGCTGGGTTTCGTTAACTTTGACAAAATGTTCAGTTCCACTTTCTAGGGGGGATACCCGCTAATCGCCGGATAAACCACTGAGATGGAAAAACAGTCCCTTAAATTTTTTGAACTGTTTAAAAAAATGCCTATAATTATAATTATATGAGCTATGGGTATAATTATATTAACGGTGTTGTAGGTGGTTTAGTGTCGTGTGGCTACAAAATAGCATTTAAACTAGTATCTATATCAATGATTTAAACGTAGTTTCTATTTAATTAAATCAAATCAAATATTTATTGCGTTCCATAATGTATACAAATGGTAAACTTATAACAAGGGATCAATTATGTACCCTGTCGGGCACAGCATAGTAAAATAAAGTAGGAGAGAGGCAGAGTTTCAATAGGTTTATAATTTACTGATTTCTGACATGCAATTACAATACTAGACATTGAAATAAAACTACTTTTTACGGATTTTATCGCGTTATATTGATATTATTTTAATCCCGACGTTTCCTTTACATTAGCGTCCATGGTCACGGGTGACTAAGGTGGTAGGCGTCTTGACGTTTCAATTACTAAAAGCTACCCTACATTGTTGTTAATTGTTGGCAATCCGATTCATATAAATAATAATTATATTATTTAAAATAATATCAATATAACGCGATAAAATCCGAAAAAAGTAGTTTTATTTCAAGGTTTATTATAGCCTGGGACATTTTACACAGCACCATCTAGTCCCAAACTAAGCAGAGCTTGTACTATGGGTACTAGACAATGGATATAATACTTATAATCGTTTTTTTGTAAATACATACTTATAATATATAATAAACACCCAGAGAAACACAAACACTTAAGTTTATCACATAAATATTTGTGTCTTGTGGGAATCGAACCCACGACCTCGTGATCAGCAGTCCGGTAATCGAGACCACAGACGTCGCCAGTTTATAATTATCAATTAATTCGTTAATTTATGTGTTTTAATTATCTCACTATTATATTTATTATTTAAACATTTATTTTATTCTTATTATGTGTAATTGAATATAGTATTTTTTTATTTATTCTTGATTTGAATACGCAGTAATATACTGCGAATTAAGTTTTGTTATTTTGGAGATTTAATGTCATCTATCTATATCTATCTATCAGTTAGTGACCTATTGATTTAGATTAGCGACGTTAAGTGCTCTAAGAATTTAATACTCTGATGACTGCAAAAACACTGTTTCTTAATCAGTCCGTGTATATCCATTTACAACTTAATAAGACTGATCGGATTTCAGTAATTTAGCTTCGAATTGTTTATAAATTCTAAAGATCACTCATTGGTTTTAGATTGCTATCAATATCGGATGAATGAATTGAAACAGATATAGGACGGATTAACCTACACAAAATTTTATGTAAATTAAAAACTATAAGCAATCACACTACGTCAGCTTCTACCAAAATAATGTTCGACAAAGCCAGTGGTAACGGGGATTAAATCAGATTTAATCAACAAAAATTCAAACGCAACAACACAAAACTCTGGTTTAAAAAAAAACCCTCGTTTCTATTCTATTCAATTGAAATTTGTCATCGTGTCATAAAAATATGTATCTATTCTTTTTTGAGGATTTAATGCACTGTAACGATGTGAAATAATGAGTTTTCCATGACCAGTTTAAACCTTCTTTAAACTGAAGGAAGAACAGATTGATCGATGCTGAAAATGCATTAGCTTCGATCAGTGCTAAATGTTTATACGATCCACTCAATCAAACTCGAGAAAACTATACTAGAAGGTTCAACTTTTTAAATTAAGAAAGACGTTGCACTTCACTAGTAAAGCTAAAATGCTGCTATAATTACATATTTTTGTCACCGCATCTCATGTGTTGAATCAAGACGAGAAATAATAATGCGATATTGTTGCGTAGGACATGCAAGCCACCCCTTCTGTGTGGTAGATAGTTATATACATATACCTAAAGACAAACCTGTACGTCAACCATGAGTTCTATCGAATGGCTTTTGATAGGTTTTTTACGTATCGAAACGCTGTAATCTCATAGTAGATTTTAGTTCCTTACGTAACCGCTAGAGGCGCTGCGAGGGTTTTTCATACAAATATTTTACGGCGTCGCTAGCAAGTCTAGTGAGAAAATCTCATGGTCGAGGCACTGATCGAACACTTAGAACAAGTACGTGCCATGCAAAACTATATTTGTTCCGTGGAAAATAGATTACAAAGGAACGTAAAACAAATGCTATTAAAGACATTATCCTATAATATCTCTGAACGCTAAGGAGGCTGACGAAATTTTCAAACAATTTTACGTTAACCTTCATAATTAGCTACCTAATCGTCCCATTATGCAAGGAAAAATAAAAAGAATAATTAAAAATTTACATCATAAAAGAGAATAAGGAAACAACTTCACGTCACAAAATGTCAACAAAATTATTATGCAAAGTTACCGGCCCTTCTAGGTAATGATAATTTTAAGGAACATTAAAAAAATTTGCATGTCGAAGATAATGAAGTGAGGCGAGTGGGGAAGTGGCTAGAATGTGCGCAGAAGCGGAAAATATCCCTGATCAGCATTCCACGGGTTGATTCTGCTCTTCAATTACCATTTGCAGACAGTTCGGCTATTGTCGGCCGATTCGATCATTATTGAATGGAGAGAATAGTTTTATTTTGCCGTACGGGTACGGTTCGGAGTATGTTGATTAAAATGGATTTTTTAGGAAGGATTTTGTAGTTTTTAGGAAAAAAGGAAGGATTTTCAAAATAGTTCCTAAAAAATCCATCTTATTTGTTAGCAAATTATCAGTAGTTACACATAGTTTAGATTAGTGCCCAATAATAAACATATCGACAAAGGAAATGGTGGTATTGATACCTACTAAGTTATGTTTTTATAATATTATTATGTTTAATTTCTAATGATTGATAAATTTATAATAACTAGGTCCGCCATTTTTGTATTTAATATCTTCCTTATGGGAAAATGGACGCATTTTCCTTGAATCATGTCTGAGTGAACTTTTCTGCGGTCCCAACGCTATTTCCGAAAATAATTTTAAAGCTGCGGAACGAGATAACTCCAATGGAGGGTTGTTAACTAAGAAAACAGAATTGCCTTCCCTTATTGGATTAACATTTAAGTAGACATCACCATTACTTCTCCAGTAAGTTAGAGGTACAATAAATTGGTGAGTCGAGGCGCAATCTTCAGCAACCCCAACTAAATGGGCAAGGTAAAGAAGACTTAATGATTTTAGTGATAAGATTGATTTTAGCCGATAAAATTTCGCGTGGATTGAAAAGTGTGGGCGCCAACCCAATTACGTCACTTATAACACGAAGTACCAACGCTGCTAGTTTGGAGAAGGGTTAGAGAGGTGCTTAGTCGTATGCCCAGTTAATGTTGTAGCTTTAGCTTATATATATTATGTAAGCGCAAAAAGGCTTTGTTGACAGAAACAAGTTTTGTGCGGACAAAAACCGAAGTTACAAACAAATTTTATAAATTTTAGATGGAGGGAAAAGCTAAAACGTTGCTTAAAGAGGTAGGTATATAATTATATTCTAGTCTCTTGCTCAGCACAATATGGTCCACTACGCTAGATTTTTCACCAACTTCAAAATGGAATAGTTCTCAATTCATTGCGTTGCCGGCGCCATCTAGTTATTAAAATGTAAGACTTTGACTTGTTAACGTAAGATAAATTTTCCAAACTTAAATAACATTTATCATCTTTAAATAATTAGGTATCTCCAAAACTGTCATCTGAATCATAAATCAAAGCTGTTTTATCGGATTTTCTTTGTTTTTCTACTAAGTTTATTAGGTACAATCCTAGTATTTAATTAGGTATCTCTTTTTGATTAAAATCAGACTTATGTCTCTTTCTGTCTGTGACTCCGAAAAATTATCGGATGTGGTCAATTTTATTTTGCTTAAAAGTGAATTATGATTAATCTCAAAAGAACTGAATAAGTAATAATAATAATAATAATATTTCGCAAGCATTTACTCAACTACTTTTTCATTAAAAGTTAGGGTGAACCATTACTTCAACTCTGGGTTAGTTTGACAACAAAAACTTTTAAGTACCCAACGATAAACCAAGTTTTCTTGGGAACGGGTAAAATATCGGTAAGCGTAGGTATATTTAGACGAGTAGTATTCGGTATTCGGCCGTTTTCGGGCTACTGCGAGGTAAAGGCCTCCCTCTCTACGCTCTTTGCATTTCTCGTAACTTTTTTGAGGCAGTCCTCCCAGAAGGAGCTGTTTACCCCAAAGAAAAATGTATAAGTATGTACAGTTCTCGCCAAACTTACTGTCCGGGTTGAGGTTGGCACTAGCTAACTTTAACCCGGCCCTATAAATCGGAGAAAGAAAAATGTTGTTGTTGTTGTTATGTATAAGCATAAAACTGTACCCAGGTTAAATCTTTATTTAAAAATAAATAAGAAAACCTATCCAGTCGAGACATCCTTACAAAATGTTTGTATAAAAGTTAAACTGTCTGACTGTATTATTCATCTCACCCATAACATATTTTAATTGATAGACTAAACATAAATGACTATATTAAAAAATATACTGTTTCGTATATGCTGACTCCCTTATCAAAAAATGTTAGCCAAACTCTTTTAAAAAATACTCACGCCTCGTTAAAAAAAACATTAACAGTCCAACTTAATCTCCTGTAACTCCAAGATAAAACCCCCAAAAAAATATAATAAGCGTTTCCGCCGTAAAAGATCGTAATAGTTAAATTAAAGCTACGCAATTTCTCCGAAAGTTGTCACCAGTGTGCAGCGGTAGCAAAAACCGCAAACAAACCCGGATGAAATACTTGTATCTAATTAAAACTTTTGTTTTAAGTGCAAATGGCACATCTCTAGTGGGTGAGTCAAGTGTTTGCTTGTTATAACTTCAGTAAGTACTAAGTTGTGACTCTGCAACACTCATGTAAAGCTTTTCGTATGAAAATTTTCAGTCGTCGGATTTTTGGCGTGATTTTTGTTTGCGAGTTTTTTTCCCAGTAGTGTCCCACTGACCGGTAGTGTTTACACTTTGAGGAATCCGAAGAAATTTGCGTGCCCGACAACTGTAGTCTTGTCCAAATTCTAATTAAGCATACAAATTAAGTATGCATTGGGGCGAGCCTATTGCCATCGACCGGGCATATATCCATACTCCGAGCTACTACTGGGAATTTCACAGAAAAACCCAACAACACTGCTGGACCAGAGAATCGAGCTGTGCTTTGGACCACTAGACCGTAGATACAATTGAAGAAAAAGTAAATTGATAAGTAGAACAATATAAAATGATATAAAATGTTGTGTAAACGCAATGCCAGGTAGTCCAGTAAACGTGAACACAAGTAGGTACTTTCTCTATTGATATTCAGGGAGCTATAAATAACACAAACGGCCTACAAAGGATATGAGTGGGCTATCTTAATCGCTTACATGAGTTTCAATTACGTTAGCTGTTCTTTATTCGTTTTAACCATACCTACTTTGGAAACAAATGAGTTTAGTCTTTGGAGTTCATAATTAAAATTTGAACAATCTAGAATTAAACCTTTTGGGTTTGCAGTTTATCTTCTATATAATTAATTATCTATTGTTAAAGCTCACTTAAGCGGACGATTGAAATCGTTGGAGCTATTACAGAAAACGCGATTACAAACAAAATATATTGCTGGTATTTATATGAATAGGAACACCATGATAACTAAAAAAATACCTATGATTGCTTTAGTATCAAATATAGGTACGCATCACGCTTGACAAACACGAGGTGGAAGTGCTTCATAAAATATTCCAGAATATTATATAGACTTGTTTTTAGTTTGTAGATACATCAACCAATCGGAAACATTCATAACTTCGTCGTTTGTAAACTATCCATCAATCTACTGGAATGTTGCAATGAAAAAATCGACGAATAAAGAAAATATCTAAACAATCGCCTGTCAGAGAACTTTGTTGTTGTCTAGGTGTAGTTTTGAAGTTTGAATTTGACAGTTCACATGTTCAATTCATAAAATGGATTACCATTGTAGTGTATAAATAAAATTTACCGTAAACTAATAAAAACCTTTGGTCCAATAAATTAAAAGAAGATTGTAAACTTTGCTAAAACATAACGATAAACTATTTCGAAGTTGTTATTATATTTTCGCAGTCCTAAACTGAGAAAGTACCGAGGCATTTAATTGAAACTTGTTTTCTATTAAAAACTTAAGACACATTGAAAGAAAATTATAATTATCTTTTAAGAAAGTCATAACACAATATGAATCTTCATGTTTTATGCCTCAGAAACATATTCCATCAATATACGACAACATTTAGATAACACGATAGTCTATTGGACATAGTAGCACTTGATGCAAAAGGTTTTTCGTAATGTGCACACTGTAAAATAATAATACCTATCTAATAATTCATTACGGGGGAAATTAACCCTTTAATAAAAGATACCCCTTAGAAAATGGCAACGTTTGTGCTTTTCGGAGCTTCACTAATTGATGAGGGTTAGACATGAAGACGCTTAATTAACATGTCTTTAATTAGATACTTAATCAACATACGTTTTATTAAGGAGTTATGTTAAAACCAGTTTTTATGACGTTCATAAAATTTAAATATTTACGAACTCCAAATAATCATAAGAAAGTAGGTATGTTAAGAGAAGTTTGTATTGTGAAACTTCTTGAGTTTGATTCTTTTAAGCAAAAATAAACTGTAGCAAAAAAATATTTAATATACTTCTACACTATTTTGTCGCTGGACCCTAGTCAAAACTAAAGTTCGCTAAGTCACTCTTGTTTTATTGAATCTATGCCTTCGAACACTTATGTAGTCGTAGGCATAGATTCAATAAACAAGAGTGACTATATTCGACTTTCGACTATAGACGGCGGCTTTGTGAATTTAGAAAATGTAATACGTATTTATTATTTGATATGCCTATTTATGACGTCTGGGCGTCCGTCATTTAAATGCTACCAATTATTATGGTACCTACCGTGTCCAAGAAAACAGTTAAATACCACTTACCTCGATTGACTTGGATGTTGAGCTTAAATGCACACAACATGGCGAAGATTTGATGTTCAGTCACAGTTGGAAATTACACTACACGAAAAAGATACCACAAACACTACACAGTACACGAGCGAAAATGTCTATCTTTGAAGGTATGGGAGACGTTAAAACGTTCAAATTCAAATCATTTATTGCAGACTAAGTGTACATTTGGGTAATAATTATGTTATGGTAGGTAGGTACTTAAGACTTAGTGCCTTTTCCAAGCATTGCAACATCGAGGGCAAAATACTATAAACATTATATTCAATTAACAACAGCAACAACATTAATTATGTCAGCTAAAGGATTCATTTATGCATGTCTAGTAGCATTAAGAATTATTCTATTATTACGTTCAACCAATACAACGCGTAAAATATGACTGGCCGACACACCGCAACGTGCGTCAAGCACGAGTCGAATAGTGATTTGTTAAACTACCCTCAATTGTTAAATATAGCAAAACTTAAAAAAAACTTGGTTAAGTAATGATTTACATTATTTTAGTAGGTTCGACATTACATGTTTAATGGATGACTTTAATCAATAATAATGGTGTCTTTATAAATAATTCCTTACAGCAGTTTATTTCCAAAATTATAGTTTTGTAAATCATTATGTTAATAAAAGATAGCTTCTGATATTGTAAAAGAAATAATACGTTATTCGACCTAAACCCTGAATAACCTAATCCCAAAAGCACAATTACACAAAAAAATACAGAATTTATTTAATATTCCGACAAAAAAAACTTCAAATTCAGTTCCATTTAATAGAAAAGCGAAAATATAATTCATGTTAAAAAAAACAAATTCAAAGGTTCGCCAAATCGGCTTTAAATTCGGCTAAAGCGAAAACAACGCTTAATATACCTTTGTATTCTGTGAGCATAAAAACAATAGGTTTTGGACGAATTTAATCAGAATAAAATTGTACTCTTAAGAAGTGTTCCGTCAATTCAAATTCTGTTCCAAATTCAGGTGTCTGTTTAGTAAAACAAACAACGTAGACTAGTATGAAGAAACTCGCGCTTGTCATCTTGGAAACGAAAATTCTGTGTTGAATCCCAAGGTAATAGGCAGTTTAACTCCGTTTTTACGGACTTTAATTTTATTTCAGACGTGCTTATTTCACCAAAAGATTCGTAACAAAATATAAGGTCTAAGATTTGTAGGAAAACACTTCGTGTGGTGTTGATCTTTGAAATAAAGAAAACAAAATATTGTCTAGATTACTGCTTTTCTTGTAGGAATATCGCGAGGAGGGAAAATTTATTTATTTAAGGAGTTACTTTCTTATCGAGGAAAATACAGGTTTATTCTGCAGGGTGTGTGTTAACTTACCGAAATAATTTATATGAATGTAGTAGTCACATTTTGCCGATAAGTTATATTTTAAGTCTCATATATTATGGGGGCCAACCATTGCCACTAACTAGGCTCAATTCAACTGCTGACAATTTTATAGAAAAATGCAGTAATACTTTGATTTAAATAATTTATATGAATTTAGTAGTCACATTTTGCCGGTAAGTTATATTTTAAGTCTCATATATTATGGGGGCCAACCATTGCCACTAACTATGAAAGGATTCGAACAAAGTATTACTGCGTTTTTCTATAAAATTATCAGCAGTTGAATTGAGCCGTTTTTCTATAAAATTGTCAGCAATTGAATTGAGCCTTCAATTCAACTGCTGACAATTTTATAGAAAAACGTAGTTCCTAATACTTTGTTCGAATCGAAGCCATGACATTCAAAACGCCTGCATTCGCGCTTTCCTTGAACATTTTACTGCTAAAAAGTTTCCGCAGCCGTAAATGATAGGAAATAGATTTTTTTTTCGGACTGGCAGCAACAGTATTATAATTTTATGGACAACATAAAACTTCTAACCTTTTTTTATATAAGTACCTTATAGAATATCATCTGCCTATTCACACCCCGCAATTTAACATAGGCGTAAAACTAAATCGACGTCATAAGATTTTTGCAAACAAAACAATGGATACCCGGGTATAAAGATAAAAATGCTGTGTAAAATATTCATTGAATAGTCTAAAATTATCGTAATACTGGCGTAGAGTGAGCCAATCCGTACACTAGAGGGAATGGCGATCTCTTTACCACTTGGCTTTAATATTGCAAATCCCACCCTAGATTTTATCTTTCAGCCTCAACCATATTTGCTTGGTACGATCTTGAATAAAGTCATGTCGAATTTTCCTTGCATTATATAAAATTCATACCTACGCAGAGAATTTAAAAGAAAGGAAAGTTAACGGATAAGGAATAGAGTTTTATTTTAAATAATAAAAGTCTCTTTAATTCACCCCTAACTACCGTTACAATGGGTTTGCAATACCCCACTGCGGACTGTGCACTAATATAAATAGGAATGTATTTTTTTAACTACCTACCACCGTTGCCTCTCTTGTAGGTACCACTTCTGCACCTACATTTATTTTTGTGCACAAAGAATACGTAACGTGTTATGATTATTGCCCGGTTTTTTTGTCATAAAAAGAATATTACACACATTCACTACCCTAAGTAAATAAAAAAGATTTAATTTGGTTTTATATCACTTTCTCTCTAATTGCGTGTTGCCTTTCATTGAGTTTTCATTCAAGCATTTATGTCAGCTCTAATTAGAAGTAGGTGGTGGTTCTAAAAATTTGTTTAATGTCTGCTTTGCTTGTAGAACTTACCCATAAATAAAAAAGCATACCATGCCGCCTGTAGTTCATAAGTGATAGGAGGCACGCTTTTTAACACTAACCATGGACTAATCCAAATACAGATCGCTACTGAGAATATCCTAATGAAAAAAGCCAATAACACATTGCCTCATCTAGAAATTGAATCCATAACCTCCTACTTCTATTACTTGACCAAAGAGCTAGTATATGGGAACATGTTAAGTACATACAATGTTTAATATAAAATCTTACCCTCCATTTCAGTAATCGTAATAATGCAATAATATTAATAAATAGTGATAATAATAGTAATAGTAAAGTAATACTAATCGATTTATGAAAGACAAACTACAATACCTATTCCCATGTCAGATTTTCAGTACGAATAGACGTAGGTACATTTTATTGTATTGAGTTTAGGTACAAGAGCTAGAAGGTTAAGCAGGTAGGTATACTATCACTGCATATCACCGGTATGAACTACAAAATTCAATTCCCTGTAGGTAAATCATTGGTACAGCGGCAGCGCAGCGCTCTCACGGAAAACACACATTCTACGACGTCACTAGTTCATCCCGCGACTAACAACAATACTTACCGTTGCTTTTCGAAACCTGTTCGTAATGCAACTACATAAGAGTTGTTAGAACCGCATTAAAATGTTTGCTAGTTTGTATTCGTCATACGACCGCGGGTCGAGGCTTTGTTCTTGAAAAGTACCTTTGTTTGTCTGTTTCCTATAGCCCGACAGACTTGCGGGTGTGTTGTTTTGATATTTTATAAACAACTTGTTTGTTACATAGGAAGTTATAAAAGTAACATATTTGCTGTTACGAAATCTACATTAGCAACTTTTTTGAATAATTACGTTGTGAGGCATTGAATGGTGTCAGCAGACAGACGACTGGATCAAGTATTCTCAGCCAAAAGATGATTTATTACGAGTATTACAATTATAGACTCAAGGCTAATGCATAATAAAATTCAAACTAAATTGCTACGGAACTACTCAAGTTTAAAACAAGCTCTGGTGCCAGAATACAATATTTCTTATTAGTAGCTTGAAGATTTTAACATAATAACTAAGAAGGCGTTTAATTAATTAAACATATTTTAATACCAATAATTAACACGTTGCTCTTTACTAATAAAGAAATTAGATTATTATATTAATAGTGATAACTAATTTATATTCAGTTTAAACACATTTTAACTAATTCTTATCAAAACTAGGAAAAATCTAATTTATCCATTTTAAAGACTAAAGTGTTAGATATTGTGGAAAGGCTCTATCATCATCATCAGCCAGATGCTGTCCACTGCTGGACCAAGGCCTCTTAATGCATCTTCCATTCTTATCTGCTCTGACCATTTCTCGATTAGGTACATGGAACATAAAGTATACCATGAAATGTGGTTGCACATTAGCACCTCTGCCGAACCTTTTGGAGGCAGAAGCGTAAGGTATATTCTGTTAATATAAAAAATCTACTTTGTTCTTTTGTTCTCATTTGTACTACAGTATATTTTTGTTTCTATGATGATTTCGGCGTTGCATCCAATTTATGAAGTTTATTAGAATTTTAAGCCAAATCCGTCCTAATATTGGTCAAAAACGCCAATATCCTTTATCGTCTGTCTGTTGTTTTAGCAACAAAATCTAAGCCTCAGAATAGTCTGGTAAGTTACACTAAGAAAATAAATATAGTGTCTGCGTTGCACTGTACGCTAAAGAAAGAATTCCTTTCAACTTACAACTAAATCTCAGTCTCTACAGCAAAGCACATACAATCTTCATGCCGACATTGGACTTACATTTCTATGCGAAAGTGATACCAAAGTTAATGCGTTCTGGGTCTTCTCCCTGTAATAATGGACTGGATGTGGACGTACGAATTTATTACCCTGTTTTATATTTATTACTTTGATCATTGCTACTTTCCATTTAATATGGAAGTGGTTTTTCATGCGTGACCGAGTTCCACTGCAATTTATTCCGCGTCTTCGTTTGGTATTTCGAGTGGATTTCCTGATGAATCACTGTTAATGGCTTCAGTATGGAAGGTTTGTCAAAGATTAGGAATTTTTAATGAACCTCCACGTACCGATCAGCAAAAAGTTCTAGTTTTATATGAAAAGCTTTACGTTCTACATTGAGGCTAAGGTAAGCGATGTTATTAAATTTTCCTTCCATTAGTGTAGGTTTCATAATAGTAAGAGATATTAATAGAAATTCTATAGAGACGCCAAATTATTTTCGTAACATCGGCTATTTAAAGACCTAATGACAACCTGTGTTTAATTACAATTTATGGTTGGCTGAGATTTAGCACTCTTGGTACTTTTACAAACATAGATTCCTGCATAACTCGACTCAATAAGCAATTATTTCGTACATTTTATCCCGGGACTAAAAACAAAACCCCCAAAACTGAATTTTGCGTCATCAAAATTGCCTAATACCAAAGTACGCCTGTCAACTGCCAATCGGCCTCTTTATTAATAACTGTCATCTTTATTAGAAGGAACATAGAGTATATATTACTCGGAGACAGTACAGCAAGCTGATGTATAAATAGAATTCTTTCGCCAAAAGCAATAGTTGGCAATAAAATGGATTATTTCTCTCTAGGCCCGCCATTCCCCGCCCTAACTTACTACCCTCGTCTAATTGCAAGTTTCTTCTGAACATCTGCTGTCTTTTAATTAATGATCGTGTCCTACGTCCCAGGGCGGTACTGTATTTTTTAGTCGCCTCCGGTGAGGCACTTGTCATTAACTTCGTTACATTTTACTTAATATACCGTAGACTATCTTTTTGTATTTTTTAAGCATTTTCCATGCTAAGATTACAAGTTATTTTTAATGAAGGAAAAAATCGGCGGGCGGGCAGGATTCGAACCTGCGCCTTCTTCACAATAGATGTCGCTACGTCACCTTAAGACGTAAATTAGAATGTGGAGGAAGATTTCGACTGGCGAGCAGGGCGAGCGGTGGCTTAGTGGTCAGAGCGTCTGGTGTACCGAACCAGAAGGCGCAGGTTCGAATCCTGCCCGCCCGCCGATTTTTTCCTTCATTAAAAATACCGTAGACTGTAGAGAAAACGCTAGAAAATTATGAATATTATCATGCTTTATTTTAGCTGAGTGACTCGAAAGTTTTTGAACGTTATTACCCAATAATGACTGCCGCATTAGTCTAGTGGCCCTAAGCGAGACTGCTACGCTAGTCCTGGGTTCGATTGGGATTTTCTATGACTGTTTGGAGTTTGAATTTGTGCCCGCTTAATGGCAATATGGCCTATACTGCTCGCGCTGTATGACATGAGACCTAATATACCGGCAAACGGTGGGTGCCATTAGTAGGTACCAACACCTCTCCTTAGTACATACATACATAGCTTCACGCCTGTTTCCCATAGGGGTAGGCAGAGACTATAGATTTCCACTTGCTACGATCCTGGTACACCACTTTCGCTTCGTCTATGTTCATTAACCTCTCCATGCATGCTCGTCGGTTTAGGGTGCTGTTAACCTTGCTGTTTTTGAGAATGTCCGGTTGTGGTACGTTCACCGAGGTCGACCCCTTCCAACTCTTCCATTCGTACTCGCTATATATACCTACTTGCTTAGTCAACCTCCGTGCATCAATCCTCTCTATATGCCCAAACCATCTTAACATACCTTTCTCAATCCGAGTTACTATATCATCTTTCATGCCATAACGCTCCCTTATCACCTCTGCTTAGTCCTTTGGGGAATACAAGCGCGATGGTTTATATATAAATGAGGTAATAATAATATGTTTTATCCATCCAGTGGTTGTCTGGAAGAAATTGATTTTAGCGATAAGACCGCCAATTGTACTCTTGTAGTACTTAAGTGTTTTTCTTGTTTTATTTTTACTCTATGTTGTTCTTGGTGTACAATAAAGTATATTCTATTCTATTCTATGTTAAGCTAGTTGTTGCCCGCAGTATCTTGAAAGTGATAATTAGGTAGATACTATTAAGTTTTGAGAAAAGTTAAATATAGGATATAGTACATCCTTTCCCAGGATGCAACCTCTTTGCCAATAACTTCACCAAAATCTGTTCAACAGTTATTTTTAGTGAAGGTAAAATTTCGGTTGGCGAGCAGGATTCGAACCTGTCAGCTTAGACGAAGAGTTACCTCTTCGTCTAAGCTTACAGATGTATGTGAATGATAGCTTCTACAAGTAAAGAAACAGTGTTTATTTTGCATTTACAATGTTAGTAATTATGTAAGAATGAATGACTGAGGATTCACTGAAAGAATATTACCAACATGCTAAAATAAACTTCTCTTCATAAGTATCATTACTCGGTTTAAGTAAATATATCAAGATTAATGCAGTAAAAAAGTTGCAGATTATGTGTGTCTGGACTATATTTAAAACTACACTCTGGAACCATTGCTAGAACATCACGAGAAACGACAAGTCTAACTAATATAATGAAACCAATGCAACCATTATAGCCGTAACAAGATATTCAATGGACATACAGAATTTTGGCCTAAATTTAGCGATAATGTTACTGAAATCCGGCTGCACTCACTAACTAATGCGTTATTCCAGAAAATCATTGTGAACTTCGTTTCACTAGTTGCATTGCAGACTGTAAGTGCCTCATATTTTACTGCAAGCCAGGATACCCGAGAGGCGTTCGATCTTCATTAGTAAAGACGCTCGCACTTAATTGCCAATACTCCGGCTAAGTGCCCCTATTTAGTCGTGGTACCTCTAGATTAATAACTGTAAAATGTCTCATCAAGTTTTCAATAACCTCGGTTGGATCTTAACTAGGTCATATTGAATATTTGTTGTAAGTTGAGCTCTATGATATAAGGCATAACATTATTGTACATTCCCGCGGTTTTGCTTGCGCCTTAGAAGGACAATTACGTATATTTAATTATGCAAATCAATATAATTATGTAGTTGTGGAGGTTTAATTAGAATACGAAAATCATTTATATGGCTCCTAAATAATTTACCCTTTCGAAAACCTGTATATCCTAACCTTTATATTCTTTTATTCTTATATACCGCTTCTGCATCACAATTAGTCTATACAATTATCCGCCCTTTAACAGGTTTTATCCAAAATTTCATTGAACCAGGACGTATTTCATTGAAATTTGCCATAAGCGTAGCCGTGGTGTTTGGACATTACAAACAGATATTTATAAGTATAGAATATAAAAAGTAGAAGATATTACCAGATACAGAAGAAAGATTATCAGCCCTAGAAAACACATCGTGCAACACATTTATTTATTATTGCATATTCCGCTGCTCATTTATTATTTATTTATTTATTTATATATTCTTTATTGTACACCAATAAAATACACAAAAATAGGAAATTTCTCATTTTGGGTTTCGAAAAATAATAAACACGGTTCTGATAAATGAAATTTTAACAGTGACGGTAATAAATACCTATGCTGCTCGTGTTTCCAATTATAATAGAAAATGTTTTGTTTTTCCATGCCTGATTTACAAAGCCGTAATAAAAAAATATAAATTAATTTATGTGATACAGTGGCATAATTTCATTATTTAAAAAACTGACATAATGTTTATATAACTTTAATTATCACAGTCAAGTTTCGTCATGCCACGAATCCGAATCGAAAGCAGAGGTGGCTTTGGATTCGGATTTTCAAAATCAAAGCGTTATCACTTGATTAACCGGTAAAGGACAACATACTGAGCATTTCTGAGAGATGGACAAGAAGAAGATGGACGCGTGTTCAGACTGCCAACGTGATGCCACAGTATTACAATAATATAAAAACTGTAGTGACTAGTCCACCACCACAGGTAGGCCAATGTTGTAACAGCGTATAATTTAATGATGAGGACGCAATTTTTTTTTCTGAATGGTACAACGCCAACAAACGGCCTACATTTGAAATTCTGAAAATCGGCTTTAAATTTTCCGAATTTCAAATTTTGTTAAAAAATATTATTTTTCACACCGCCATTTTTATTTTAAGCCACTACACTTTGATCCCTAGATTATAGTCAAAATGCACATGTACTCGGATAGAAGCTGGAGGTCTCGAATGGACATTTTATTCCGACTATTCCGATATTGGACAGCTGAAAGCAAATAGGTATGGAACCCGCTTAGACGCTTACCTTGGTAGAAATATCCGAGCTTATATGTATAAGCTTTGAATATTAAAAATCTGTTCATGTGAACAGATTTTTAATATTCAACTACACTAGGTGTAGCTACTCTATTTTTCGTAAAAAAATTAACACTTTACTCAATATAATATTATTGTTTAACTTAACGTTTTATTGCCTTGAATTTATCTGACACTAGCTTTCCGCCAGCGGCTTTGCCCGCTATCCCACGGGAACCATACATTTTACCGGGATAAAAAGTAGCCTATGTGCTATTCCAGACTATAATCTATCTCTGTGCCAAATTTCATCCAGATCCCTTCAGTAGTTTTTGCGTGAAAGAGTAACAAACATCCATCCATCCTCACAAACTTTCACATTTATAATATAAGTAGGATAGGATTAAAATTATATAAGTACCTATAGACAGATAATTTGGACAATTTAAGCGGAGCTGACATATTTTTTTGTAGTTCTTTTATTTTCATGAAAAATGATAAGAAATAAGTATAAAAAGATACACACACATAGATTTTTGATGCTTTGGTATACCTACTCGTAATTATGCGTATTGAAAACTTAAGTGAATGAACCATGCTGACTTATCGCTGATTTCAATTAAATTGCATGAGACTTTAACTCTCCGAAAAGTAATCTCTTAGCTTCTATTTCCATCCATACTTACCTAAAGACAATCAGAATCAGTACAATGGGCGGAATGAGCTAGTGCTTCTTTCGTTGCTAGCCGCAGGTACGACTTTGTGATGGAAATAGACTTCTAAAAGTACAAGAGAAGGATCCTTTGCAAGGTCCTAGAACCGTTATAAAACTGGTCTTAGAGGAGTAAATTGTTTTTGTGCCTTAGGGCGGTTTGCATCGTCTGGAAGCAAGCGGGGCCGGGAAATATTAAGCGGTTGCTATCTCCTTTAAGTGTTACTCGCGAACATGTTACACAACATAGCTTGCCCTTAAGTTTGCAAAGGCTTTACTTTAAAGCAAGCGTAATAAAAATGGCCATTATCTAGAAAAATCTTAAACTTAAATCTCAGCGGTGCCGACGAAATAATTTCTTTTGGCACCAGCTGCAGAATTCTTTTATCGCAAAAATGGCACAAAAGGGAATAGTAACGTAGTCTATAAAGAAATAAATGGATAATTTAAAGTTGAATGCTAGGAGCAATTTTTCAGAAGAAACAAATACTTACACGTCAAATAAATGTGGTCGAGAAATAAGACATTTGCAGTTTTTAAACCGGCTATTGTGAGTAATATAATAAAGCCAGAGAGAGGGTTTCACGAGATTTGACCACAAATTGGATGACCGACTCGTTCAGATCACTGAATGAATATAAGCAAAAGGTTGTTGAAGAAACCGAAAATAACTTTTAGATGGCTCTCAGACTACTGGGACCATATTTTAGTGTAGGACCCTCAATTACAACAGGTGCGCAAGGGGATTGAAGAAACTGCTTGGAGCACAGATATATTTATTTTTCCCTTATAAAATATTCAAGTAAGCGGAATGGAGATAGGATTTATTTTGATACAGAGTAATTGTACAGGGAGAAAGGGGCTCATGGATAATTACTAACTCCGCTATGACAATTAATAGAACTGCTAGATTAAGCTGTGCTTGCCTTGGTCGGTCTCTGGATGGGTGACCATTCTTAACACATCCGGATCCCTCTATGCCTCGGAACGCACGTCGAAGTGTAGCTGTAGGTCCTGGGTATCATCAGTTTTAGATCAGAAACCTAAAATGACTGAAAACCAATTTTTCTTAGAATATTGGTACCTATTGCCCAGAAAATAGAATGTGGAGGTCTGATAGCAAACGATTCTCGTGTAGACTAATGATATTTAGCCGCATCTGGTTAATCTGGAAGTTCAACTCAATATGAGTACGAGTCTATATTTTTATTTAGTTCCATAAAAACTAGCTAAGAATTCTGCTAATAAGTCCAAGATTACGTTGTCTGCATTACAGTATCTCAAGTCATTGCCTTACTTACGACTAAAATCTGGTCTTAATGTTGCCTTTTCAGCCTATTGTGTGCGCCGTGAAGGCTCAATTCATACTGGCTTTAACGGCTTTTAACAAACTCAAGAAACTAGAAGCTTTTAACCGGAGAGGAAGTGAATCGGAATTGTTGCATGTTAGGTAAGTTCGTGACGCAGAAACTCTTACAAATAATAGTGTACTACAAAATGTATGATGTTCTGGTGCAGAGCCTGTGCCGAAGTGCTTTTCTAACTGCTGCAAGTATTAATTTTATTTAAAAAACTAGTTGTGCCCGTTTTCTTACTCGTGTTCGTCTTATTACCCGACGACACGGCAAAAAGCCGAAGGAAGGGTTTTATAAAAGGCAGTCTTTTTTCTGAAGTCAATAACAAAATACAAGCTGTTACTGAAAGTGTAATATAGAAAACCCAATTAAACTTTGCTTGACATAAATTATAAATCAAACCCAACCTCGCCAGTTTACTTTACGCCTTTCAACTTAAGTGAAATTATTTTGTTGACTTTTAGTTACTTACTAATATTCAACCAATCACTTTCATCCCCAAATATGACATCATAAAACATTAAATTTTATTCTGTTACCAATCTTTCACGAAAATGTCAGCATCAGCGTATTTTAAAACGTTATATTTTAAGTTTTCTCCGGCGAGACAAACAGTATTATGGTTCCCATTCCTTGTAATCTCATCTGCTTCGCCGTCGGTGAGGCGGGCACATTGTTCCACCTTTATCTCAGCTAAATTACATTTAGGCCCAGATATTCGTTGCCGCCTGTCTTTGTCTCGCCTACCTGTCTCGTAATTGCACTTTTAGTTTTAAATCTTCGTGTAAAAGGTATCTGATAATCGTTTATGCTTGTTTTTATCTCTTTCTTGCGATTGTACAATTCTCTAAGTAATTCCGTATCAAATAAAGTCTATATTATGTATCTTTTAAAATATGAAGTTATTTTTATCTCCTTCGTCTGCATCAATGCTATAATAAATAATACCGTAAGTTGATAAAGGGTATAAAATATTCAGAACAGCGTTTGTATAAAAAAAAATCCTTTCGCATATTTACCATTTTCTATAAAACCACAGCTGGAACAAACAAACCTGATACACATTCAAGATTTCATATCCCGGAGCATTCTAACCCTGTTTCGACGGTATCCAATAATATTCAAAGATGGCGGCATGCGGTTTTCGTATGGATGAACTTAAAATTTAATTAAATCATAAGGTTCGACGCGAGCACGTCCACCGTCAGTGATGATGTTTATGTTCTGTGCAAATACAGGCGGTTTACATACGGCAGACAATTTGGTAGCAGGTACGGTAAAATGGTAACGTAGTAATGAGTATTGCGGATCCTCCTGTCGGGATACTAGATTATCATTGCAGTTGGAGGGTTAAGGTAAGTGTTGTTCTCAAAGTTATTACTGTCCAAAAAAAGTAACGTCATGATAATAAATTAATGTTTTGTAATAGGTAATTACAATTTTCTTTCTGCCATACATATTTCTCTAAGTAAAAGAAATCCGAGTGAACCGGAAAAGGTTTCTTAATGTAGGTAGGTACTATTAACTGAAATAGGGATGTTTTTTTAACATTTTCATCAGACCGCTATTTACAAAACGTAATCACCAGATATGGATGGGACTTTTGTTTGCAGAAACGTTTATTTTTCCGTCAGTGAAATATACTTTATGGAGGGCAATAAAAAGTTATTTACAAAAGCCGTATTTCGTTGAATCACGCAATACGCAAGAGCGGACCAGTATGAAACAATCATATAAATATCATAATTTCACGATTTTTTCATACCATGGTTGTTGTTTCGAGTTATGCGGGAGGTCTCTGTTATCAGATTCCCCCTTTTCTGTATTTAAAACTACAATTTTTTCACGCTTAGGTTGACATAGACAGAGTTTTTAGCAAGTTATATAACTTTGTAATACCGGTCTATTATGCGAGCCAAGCGCCCCACTAATCTGAGAGATCGCGTATTACCTAATTCATATACCCTTTAATTACCACACCTAGGGGTCTCAATCTCAATCTCAATGAATCATTGAGATAAATCAATTCATTGAGATGATCTAAGTAATAAGGTAACTACTTATGTTATATAACATTATTTAGACTAATATTAGAAAGAGGTGAAGTTTGTGAGGTTGTAAGGGGTAATCTCTTGATCAACTTTTTATATAAAATAATAATATTAGTACCCAAAGTGAAGCAAGGGCGGATCGCTAATATTGTATAAAATACACTGTTACAGAATATAAAATGTAGAATCTAAAATTATACAATAACAATATATGCCAACGAATATGTTATCCTTAAATGAAATTAATTATTTTTTCTTTGTACATAAACGAACGCGTAATCTAAAACTTTGGGAAAAGTTATTAAGGTTCTAGGCAACTTTTCGAGGACTACCAAAACTATTAAAATAATAGGTGGAATAAATTATATGGGCGACCTTTAATAGGTAACCCGATATTATTAAGTCAGCAATTAGTGAACAAACAGAGGTTCTCGGGGCATTTAATTTCTGGTCCGCAGGGCTTTAATTAAGAGAAGGCCGGGGCACACGATAAATTAATGTGGAACTGTATTTTTGAGACAATCTCAAAGGTATCCCCTTGGTAGGCGTTTTAGTGGGATGTGCAACGCATACAAAATTGCGACGTTGGTGCGTGTTTTGGTTCGTACTTTTTCTATTGTATTGTAATCCTAAAACTCCATAGTATTAAAAAGTGATGCGTACTTCTTGGTTGATTTTCCCTTAACATAATAAACATGATGTATAAGGAATAAAAGTAGCTGCAAATTTTAGTTCGGAAAAAATACTAATAAAATACAAATCCATACTTTACATTTTTATCCAAACGTGCCAGATTATCATAGATATTTATTATGATGAAATGGAAATGGGATTTTAACGACGCTGTCAATTCCGAATGCAGGTGCATGATTGTGCAGTTGGCGGCGACTGCTGCTGCAGCGCTTAGACCTCAATTTATAGAAATACATACAAACCACTAGTGCTGCTGCGGTTGACAACACGTGCAGCTTGCAGTGATTCCAAACCAAACCTTTAAATTAACGCAACACTATTTTTATGTGATCCTGATATTCACAATACAACTAAACAAAAAACGATGGTTGATGAAAAAAAAAGAGTTTCGACAACTTAATCATTACATTTATTCCACAGGCAAAACTTTCAAACATAATCTTAATAACTCTCTTTCTTGAACTATTCTGGCATCAGTTCGTCATAAGGCACCTGTGCCAACAGAACGGATAGATTCTCCACGACAGCCGAACCGAGAGATTGGCAGATGGATGGGCCCACGTCAGCAACAATTTCACGCCACATTTCATTCAGGAGCCTGTTGATTTGGTCACCTGAAAAGTTATAGCACAGGATTTAGTTCATAGGAGGTTACGTTTGAAGTCGTTTCTTAACTTTGATACATTGTCATCTAAGATTAGATTAAAGGTTTTATCAATTCAAATTCAGTTAATTAATTATGTTCTAGGTTTATTTTTAAAGTAAGTATTCAAAGTATTTTTAGACCTAATTTCAAAGGCAATCGTTAATTTCTTAAAATATATTTATTCTATCGATTCGTATCGAAACTTTAAGCTTGCACCGATTTAACTTTGGGCACGGCAAATTTAATTTAAAAAAAGAAATCGTACCATCGACACAAAGAAGCTTGCACCGATGCCATATTTTAAAGATTAATCAGTAATATAAAAAATGATACGCTTACAGAATCCTTACTCTACGTTTTTACCCAAAAAAAATACCATAAAATGTTTCTAAGTTTATTTTTCTACACATTGAGTTGAAGTATTGCCAATCATCTAAATTCACAAACACCAAAACCTGTACCGCCCAACCATTTGCAGAACTTTTTCATCGTAAATTATTATATTTTACTGTTATAGGTTCGTGGAAATGCTCCCTCAACGATCAATCATAAAATTGTGGCGGTTTTGTTTAGCTAACACTCAGGTTTCCTAGCGAAACACCACCATATTTATATCGCGTTCTGTTATTCGATTGGAAACAAATAAATTAAATTTCATTCCGTTTGATTGAACAAAATGTTCGTGTTAACGAATTCAATTTTAATTGAACCACAAATATTATTTTTATTGGCGTTTTATGTTTCTATTGGAAAATTGTTCTTACTAACTGTATGTCCACTAAAAGAAAGGGCACTGGCCACTGATAGTATTTTTATGACGAATTTAAAATTAAATTGTTAAGAATATAATGCAAACCTATATTCTTGTCGTTCAAGAGATTCTCCAGCCTGAAGGTTGCTTTTTCGACTTCATATTTAATATCATGTTTATAAATATTCCAATGGATTTTACCATCAGGTCCTTCTACATGCTCGTACCAGTAGCGAATATGTAGAAGAGTATTTTCTGTAAAATAAAAATATTATAATAAATCAAAATCAATCAATTAAAATTAATTATTATCAAGATAATAAATAAACAAAAAATTTTTTCCAAGTTTGGTACCTCCTGCATCATTATTATTTTATATTAGAACCGGTACCTAAATTATGCATACCTAATTACATCCTTACTACCTATGTAGATATAGCATGTGTATATTAGAATAAATTTTTTATACCTCTTTGTATAATTTCAACAATTTTTTGCATTTGTTACTTGTTTACATATGTCATTTGTTGTTTGTTTTTAAAAAGGTGACGACACAATAATATATCACCTATATTGTGTTTTTATTGATATAATTTTCAGGGATTTGAATTATTTACTGTTGGTTTTATAGGTTTCCGAAAATTGGATTTTTTGATCTAGTTTCAATACAAAATACATAAACTGTTTGAATATTTATCGTAGGTATGTAATATATGGAAACTTGGTACTTACTCAGGTTTATCATGGAGTCACCATTTGAAGTAACAGGAATCATGAGTAGTTTGCCATTCAAGTCGTATGTGTTTTTCACATTCAAGGTAACCAAAGCGTCTGCCATAATAATTTTATTTTCTAGATCAAAGCTAAAATTAAAACATCAGTCACAAAAATACATTACTATAATATATTAGATAAAGAACCAAGTGTTATTCATCTTACAACGCTAAAGAGGTATAGCGGTGGTCGGGCAAACAATAAACTTAACGGTTTTGTTGCGAAATAATTCTATAGACTAAACGACTTCTGAGAATTTATAACCAAAATTTTTAGGTGTACTAGACTGAATTTCAGATGAACTCAAAGTTTTAATAATCATAAAAGCCATATCTATGATTAATGTTCACGAAACACAAGACGTTTACAAAAATGAAGACAAATTCGTAGTTAAAAATCACCATTTAAGACCACGCCTTTTTAATATAAGTTCTTAACTATGAACGAGTAAACTTGCAGAACAAAGCTCAGAAATAATGAATATGCAAAAATGTATTTGCATTCATTTTACGAAGCTAGCTAGTTTGAATCAAATTCCGCACGATCACCGCGCGGTTTTTCACACCATTACTCCTTTTGTTTTCAATGAATCAACGCCTGAGCCTAATTATTTCGACGGGCCCTTTAAGTTAAGGCGCCTTCATAATATTATTCGTAATTAAAAGGTCCAAAGCTAATTGTCCGTGAGTCACGTCGTCGTTAGTCGGGCACATAGTTCATTATAGACTTACATACCTACAGTCAGCAGAATAAACTCGCGGTAGAAAAAAAAATATTTGAATTATTATAGTTCCAATTATCATAGTTTGCTGTGAGCCTTCCGTAAATGTTATAATTTAACATTTACGGAAGCCTTTTAAAAATATTATGAGTAACATCTTCAACACAATTTATTTTAATTGGCCTATTAATCTAAAAGGTATCAGTGTAACGTATTTTTTAGATAATGTAGAAAATAATGTAGGTTCCTCAAACTAAACTACGAAATATTGCAAAGATTAACTCTATAATAGAAGGCGCGGTTTACACAGTTCTGAAAGCATTTCTAGATTTATGCTTAATTAGTTTTTCCAATGATTATTTATTTTCATAATAAAGTTTTTTTACACACACATTATTGTAGATTTGGTAACTATCTAATGTTGTTGATTTAAAACAACGTTGACCTTAAATGATCTATTGCAACGAAGAATTAGTCTTGTCATTAATGTTTATAGAAACAAAACGTGATCTTATCTAGCTACCCGAAGTAAGTAAATTATGAAGTGCTTATTATTCAATGTTGTACTCTAAATAATTTTATACAATATCAAAAGTATTTTCAAAAACTGTTATTTCCAAAACTTTATCCAAAACTACTTTTGCTAACCCTACTTCTTATGGTAATCATAATGCTGTGGTAGTAAAACGCTAATGGAAGCAGATATCTACTTACGTACAATATGACTTGTGTCACTACAACTACAGAGTGTTTGGTAGAACGTTGAACATACGAAAATGGTGGTTAGTTGGGGTCATCTGCTACCCACTGGGACCAAATTATTTAACCTTGGCCGCACTGTTTTTTTTTTACTTTTTTTTAATTTCACAGAAAATTATCAGTTTTTTATCAATTTAAATTCGAATATCTTTACTTGTGATGGGTAAAACAGGCAGGATGTTGTTTTGTATTAATGTCTAATTATATTCGAATTTTAAGTAAAAAAAACTGGTAATTTTCTGTGAAATTAAAAAAAGTAAAAATGAAAACGGTGCGGCCAAGGTCAAATAATTTGGGCCAAGTGGGTAGCAGATGACCCCAACTAACCACCATTTTCGTATGTTCAACGTTCTACCAAACACCCTGTATAACGTCATCTAAATATCTATATTGCATGTTTTGTTTAGACATAATTATATTAATCTTCACAAAATGTTTATGTCCTATCCTACACTATTTCATCTGATTTTTTTTAGATTACGGTCGTGACTGGATACGCCATATAAAGAAATGTGTCACAAGTTTATTCGTTTTGGGTATCAGGAAGGTATTTGGCAAAATCCGTAGAAACAATCTAGTCAGGACAAATTCCGTATTTCTCTACTCTCTAGGTACTGTTTTTTCGAGTTATTGTTTGCATGTGAAGAAAATATTCTTTTGAACTATGCGAATTATTCCTGCACCTTCGCAATATTTAATTAACACTTATTGAAAGGCTTCATCATCTTTTAAATTACTTCAATTTGTTTTCATGGAAGATTTGCCAGATAATATTGTTTCATAAAATACCCAGTCATTTAGTGTTAAACAATACTGAACGATGTTGTACCATTTATTATAATCAAACCAGGTATTTATTGTTTGTCTTCTTCTTAAGAAACTATAGGCCAACTGTAATTTAAACACAACAGTTACAACTGACGACATAATATATATTTTTTCATAATAAAACATCTGTTATTCATTTTAAACGTGTCTCATGAAATGTGTGCTAAACAAAAGTCTATAAGAAAAATATCTTACTTTAGGCTCTCCATATGCATCTTGGAAAGTCCTGTAAAATAATTGTCTTTGAATATCACCCTGAATCCCTGCTTATTCGGGATGTACACCGTCATCTCTGCTACGTATAACGGGTCTAGGGGATGAAGCCCTCTCTCTGGGTCTCCTAATGAAAACTGATGAATGGAATCCCGCGCTGACTTTAACGCACAATCGTTAAGGTTTGGATCATTTCTTGAACATGATGAGATGAATGACGCTGAAATAAAAGTAGATTGTATTTAAGTGATTATGTTATTTTTGACTATTAAAAATAATAAGTAACTTCTTCCTATTTTGTGCAATTTGACAACAGACCTAGTCAAAAGTTAATGTTTATAAGCATGAATGACTTTAATCACTTATGTAGTTGTTTTGAATATAATATTATACAAGAAAATATTACCTATTGGGCAGTTACCGTATAGGATATACTATATATTTCGTAAACTAATTGAAAAAACAAACAATAATGTATGTTTTATAATTAGGACGTTATCTAAAAATACACTTGATAAAATATAATTAAATAACAAGTTTAATTTAAATTCCCAGCTTAAGGGAAGAATATAATTATTAAAACAAACTCATTATGTAGTCCAAATAATTAAAACTTACGTAGTCCCATAGATACCGCAAAACTAAACAACCCTACGAACAAAATTATCTGCAGCATTTTATGAGACAACTGTATGATACTAGAGAAAACTGCACAATTGTAGTAAACTGACTTGTTTAGCACTTATAAACTAATAATGAAAAAATTACACGCTACAACCTCTTCATTATGTCAATACACTGTATACAACCCTTAATTTTCTGTCAACATGTAAACAGTTGTCTGACGTGCGAATACATAATTTGAACCTATTCTAGAGACTTCTTAAAATTGTTTCAAAACCATGTCGTCTTTTGTATTCGTTTGAAATAAAAGTATTGAAACTACCGCGCAATGTATGTCATATCAGATTGCAGCTATTTATAAACCGACTTTTCAAAGTATCATAGTTCTAAAACTCCTTTATTTAGATTCAGACTCGTAACTACTTTATTTTAAAGATGATATTTCAATGATATGTACTGGTACAGTCATTCACATTATGCGGGATGACGTAAATAATATTTTTCAGATTGTATAATAGTATTATTTACTTCAGACTAAATTACAGTTCGTATGCAAATACGTCAGTGCAGCTATAACTTTGTTATTGTTCAAATGAAATGCTACTTTAATTATTATTTTGAGCTGAGTAGGTTTGTGAATCGTTGTTGTTTTTTTTCAGCCTGTGGCTTCTCTGATGTAGATTCAAGTTTTTTCAGGATAAAATAATTTGTGTAATTTCAGGCATGCTGTGGAGCTTAGTGGTGCTTGGTGATTCAGACAAGAATATGTTACTGTTATTTATTTGATATTATCAACTTATAATGAAATAAAATGTCGTACCTTACATAAAAATTAAAAACACAAAATATGTTTTTATTTCATTTTACCTAAATTCCTTTTGTCGCTTATCCAAGTTATTTTAATGGTATTACCTTACTTCAGACTCATATATCATTACGAAAAACGGAGTTTAATAATAATAACACATTTCCAGAAAAAGTTCCGTGCTAAAAGCTAAAGTGTCCACTTGACAAGGACATACATGAAAAGCGTCGCAAATGAAAAATGTACACGACAATATATCACCGAGGGAAATGTAAATAAAATCACTCACATAAACATAACAAGATGCATCTTTGACATTATGAATAATGTGTGTGTAAAATTCAACCTTACTCCTGTGACATAGAATTCAATTTAAATAATGAATATTTTTACTTCAGAACAAAGGATACAGAACTCTACTATTTCATTGTTACGGTTGACTTTTAAATGGCAATGTTCAACTGGTGTAGTTTTTTTTTAGTTAAACGTTAACAAAATAGTTTATGTTGGAAGTGACAGGGAGCGCGCCACTTGAGCTTTTACGACATTTGTATTGGATGAATGGTGTTGAGATTAACTTCATAAAATGAAAATGAAAAACTGAAAATTGTGAACACTAATTGGCATGAGTAAACAATCTAATGCACATTGCGTTGTCAATGAAGTAATTTCAGAAATGTTGCGTTTTTGGTTTGGAGTTATGGAACCCTAAAATGTAGTCATCAAAATGAGAAATCAATGCTACTTCTGAAAAGTAACGCAATTATCTACAAAGTCCTTGTTTTCAAGACCACTGAACGTGTATAATTTGTCTAACAAGCAATTTATCGAGTTATCCACTTGTAGCTGAACTGCGGCATTGACATGTAAGATGCCAGTACTTGCATTTTCCAATGGTTGGCAATAATTATAGGATCCATGGAAATTTATATCATTGTAATAGTAGTGTTAATCATGGTTTCCCTTTCATGTAAGTCATTCAAGTACCTATTGCAGTCTTTATTTTGAATTATATCGCGATCGTGGCGACTGGGTTAGGTATTATCAGTCAGTACAAGTCTGACATACTCCGCTATAGCTTTAAAGAATACTTCTTTGACTTTGTTTGACCTTAACCTTTGACCTTTGATGTTGTACTCCTTTGACCAATTTTAAAGAAATACCGAGGTATTTCTTATAAATTACTAGCTGACCCAGCAAACGTTGTTTTGCCATAAAGGGGTGGGTCACCCTTATCATTTAGGGGTATGAAAAATAGATGTTGACCGATTCTCAGACCTACCCGATATGCACACAAAATTTCATACAAATCGGTCCAGCCGTTTTGGAGGAGTATGGCAATTAAAACTGTGACACGAGAATTTTATATATTAGATTAAAACAAATATATGCCACGGGAACCATACATTTTACCGGGATAAAAAGCCTATGTGCTGTTCCTGACTGGCTGACTATAATCTGTCTCGGTGAAAATTTCACCCAGATCCATTCAATATTTTTTGCGTGAAATAGTAAGTAGGTACCTAGCAAATATCTATTAATCAATCCATCCATCCAAACTTTCACATTTAGAGTATTATAAGGATAATATTAAACAATAATATTAATGAAATCAAATATTCATCCAAAGGTTTCGTGTAGGTAGATACATTTCACAGTGCGTAGGTATATCTCCTTACATGTTGCTTAGTTCATATTTATCCCACAGTCGCGGTTTCTTACTATCTCAAAAAGAAAAACAATGTTTTTTCTGACGACGTCTGTGGTCTAGTGGTTCGAGTACCGGACTGCTGATCACGAGGTGGTAGGTTCGATTCCCACAAGACACAAACATTTATGTGATTAACTTAGGTGTTTGTGTTTGTTTGGGTGTTTCTTATATATTATAAGTATGTATTTATAAAAAAAAGTATATAAGTATTATATCCATTGTCTAGTACCCATAGTACAAGCTCTGCTTAGTTTGGGCCTAGATGGTGTTGTGTAAATATCTTGGGTCATTTTTACACAACACCATCTAGGCCCAAACTAAAAATGTCCCAAGATATTTATTATTTATTATTATTTATTTAAAGTATCTGGTCTTAAACTATATTCATATCCATCTATGATAGTTAGTTTAGTATATAAACAAACCAAAGAAACAAAACCGCAGAGTTATCTAACGCCTACCTGAATTAATATTCCGTTTTGTTCACGCATCATGATTCTGACGTCTTGTGGTAGACGAACCTTGTTTTAGTTTATACCTATAACAAAGTGAATCTGTTTAAATACTCGTAATCACGCGTATTTTTTTTAATACATAAACTCGTATAATTCAGTTGGTTAAAGATACCCCAAATTTTGTGCACTGTAAAAAAATTATTGATAGTCTGCCATTTGGGAAAAGTATTGACATACGCATAAAAGTGTTTAATTAATTAACATAAAAAAATATATATCTTGGGACATTTTTACACAGCACCATCTAGTCCCAAACTAAGCAGAGCTTGTACTATGGGTACTAGACAATGGATATAATACTTATATACTTTTTTTAAATAATAATTTTTGTAAATATATACTTATAATACATAAGAAACACCTAGACAAACACAATCACCTAAGTTCATCACAAAAATGTTTATGTCTTGTGGGAATCGAACCCACGACCTCGTGATCAGCAGTCCGGTACTCGAACCACTAGACCACAGACGTCATCAGCATGTTGGTTGGTTGACAGAGTGGTTCGTGGCTTAGTTATAACTACGCTGATCAACCAATCTGCAAGGTTAAGCTGCGCTTGCCGCGGTAAGTCGGTTGATGGGATTCCTAACAAATTGAGACCCCTCCGTACCTCGCAAAGCACATAAAGCCGGTTATCATACGATTACCTATGACAATCGTTAGTGGTAGTTAGAACCCTAAAAAGCATCGAATATGAGCAGCATTGCCCAGAAATTGGGTTGCGGAGGTCTGATGGCAGTCGCTTCGTGTATAATACTGACATTCAGGCGCAGCGCATGGTTAGACTGGAAAACCACCCCAAGATGGTTGGGAAAAGGTAAGGAAGAAGGTTGGTGAAATGTACATAATGTGACACACATGTACATATTATAACATTTTTATTAAGTTAAAATGCTAGCAACTTAAACATTACTAGGTATAATTTAGAGCTCACAGTACTCTTAGGCACTGTGCACTGGAGACAGGATACAATCATATTTTTTAAATTTACATGTAAAATGGTTATTTGAAGAAGTATTGATTATAAAAGAGGATACAAGATTTTTCAATAGGATTTTTTTGTAAAAAACATTGTATTGTTAGTTAGTGTTTTTGTATTGATAATTGAACTAAAGCTACCACTTAACATCCACACAATTATAATATTGTATAATATGGGCTCAAACAGATTATGGTAACAACTGCTTTTTTCTTCTTTTGTTATTCATCTCTCGCGTAAGACGTCAAGTCGTTGGCAATATAATTCTTGGCGGGGACTGTATCGACGAACTTGTGAAAGTAATCGTACACGTAGGTCATGGCCTTATCCATAAAAGGCTTGCCAAATGCCTCCATTAGTGTCCTCCAGCTTTGATTCAGTAGTCCAGTCACGAACTGGCCTGTAAAAGTTAGAAATTAGGTCACAACGAAATACGTACTGCCAAGGTAACAAGGTACTGATAAGTTACTGCAGATGGTTTAGTCTCAAACCAAAAAAATCAAACAAAAAAAGTTTGTGTTTGTCTGGATGTTTCTTATATGTTATAAATATGTATTTACAAAAAAAAGTAAGTATATAAGTATTATATCCACTGTCTAGTACCCATAGTACCAGCTCTGCTTAGTTTGGGACTAGATGGTGCTGAGTAAAATGTCCCAGGATATTAAAAAAAACAAACCCTCCAAGTTGCAAAATAACTACATCTCAAAAAGATCAAGTCGCAAAATAATCAAGTCTCAAAACATGCATGTCTCATAATAATATTTTTGTGTTTATTCACAATTAGGCGAAGCTAAACACCTAAATAGACTTGATACACGTGGTAAAGAACAAACGAATAAAATAAAATAACATTCACGAAGTTGTTGAGTGGAAACATAATGACATCACTTTATGATTTACCTAATAATGGCTTGTTTTTAAATGTGCTAGCTATTCTGGTATAAAACTAGATACTAAAACTATACTTAAATACAATCATACGCTACATAATATAATTAAGAATAGGTAATCAGGTCTTATCGATGTATTCCAGGAATAGCAATGATCCGAATAGCAATTGACGTATTCCACGAATGGCAATAATTATCAATATTTTGGTCTATTTTGGTCAATTGCTATTCGTGGACTATATTTTTATATTAAATTTTATTCCACGAATAGCAATTTCGTCATAGTAGCTACTAGTGATGTGGTGTAATATGTTATTTAGGTTGACATATCTTTAGTTGTACTAGATAGCATTGTCATTTCCAAACTGAAGCCCTCTGAAAAAAACGACAAAACAAACTCAGAGAATCATGATCTCTTTTAAAGTCCAGACATGTTTTTGTATTAAATATGTTAGTGTCACAATGTAGGACAATGTTTGCAATGGCCTAATAAAAATAGGTATACTTACTTGATTCTTGGTTTCCTAAATATAAATTGTCAGCAAAGAAAGACATTTTTCCTATGTCATATGAGTAGTTAATTTTATCGGTTTTAAGCTTTATAAAAAGTTCCCCATTTCGTCTCTGGATGAAGAAAAATAAATCGCAATTCATGTGCAGTTTTTCTGAAAACACAAAGAATTGTTTATTTTCGGCAGCAAAACAGACATAATTTAAATTCATTTGTTTGAATTAATGTAAATTCAGACAAATGTTACGCCACATAGGTATTACCATAATATTACGAAGTTTAATGCAAACAAAGTTATCTTGTGGGCATCTTAAGACCACATCTACACTTACCATCGGGTGAGATTGCGGTCAAGCGCTAACCCATCCATGATAAAAAAAGTTACCGATACAAAATTTCATAAATTTGAGTTACCGATTTTGACTTTTCCATTTCCATCGCCATGCACTGACTGACCCCCAAATATGTTATTGATAATGGGGCTGTTAGTGGTTAATTTGTAGTGCCCTTTGACGGAGATGTCACACGTTAATTCCATGGAGGCGTGTTCTTTTTTGATGTTGGCACTAAAATATAGATTTGAAATTAGAATCGTAGAAAAATGTTACCTAATTGTAATAGTATTATTATTGTTGATTTTGACTTAAATCATGCTGAACAGAATTTATACTTTCCTTGGGAAACAGCCTAAACTATATTTAGGTGGTATACTGGGTATAACTAGTAAGTCCAACTGAAAGAGTAGGTCAAAGTAGTCGAGTAAAAAGAAGCTGCTGTTGCTTTTAATTAAATTTCTGGTATTAAGTAACATGTTGAGTTCATAATAAATAATATTTATTTTTATTATTATAATATACTAGCTTTTCGCCAGCGGTTTCACCCGCTATCCCACGGGAACCATACATTTTACCGGGATAAAAAGTAGCCTATGTGCTATTCCAGACTATAATCTATCTCTGTGCCAAATTTCAGCCAGATCCGTTCAGTAGTTTTTGCGTGAAAGAGTAACAAACATCCATCCATCGTCACAAACTTTCACATTTATAATATTAGTAGGATTAGTTAGTAAGGGATAAGGAAGTAGGAAGTAGGAAGTAGGATAGTAGGATTCATAATAACCCTCCTTCAACAGTCAGCTAAAAATAGGATTACTTAAAATATTTCTAATGATTTCTAAACTGCCTGTTCAAAACACGCTGCAAAATACATGACTTTACTACTTGAGGTGAACCAAGAACAATGCCTAAGTGGAAAACCACAAGAATTAAATATTAGGTAATAAATTGTTCATTAATGTTATTTTCGAGACAAAACCGGACATATGTCGAAAAAATATTTTTGGTGCGGGACGAAACAGGAACAAATCATTCAATGTAATATGTAAGAAGTTAAAGATGTTGATACTCACACAAATTTCTTGATGATGCAATTTTTGATGCCCTTAAGGTTTCCTTCAACCAATGTAATGTCAAAGGAATTCAAAACTGATACAGATACATTACTCAGTTTCAGAGGATCAAGTTTTGGTATGCCTACTTCTGGTATACCTGTTTTAGATAATATATCTTTTAGGACAGCTTGAATGTTATTTTTTTGGCAGTCACCATCGTCGATATTACATATCTCCAAATTTTCCACTGTAATGAAGGATACAATTTTAATCTGTATATCTGTTTATATGGAAAGGTGACTGACTGACTGACTGAAAGACAAAGCAAAGTTCAAACCTAAATGGATTGGACTGAAATTTGGCGTGAGAAACCTTTCTACCGAAAGGAATTTGAGAAATTCCCACGGCATCGGAAAACATTCATTTCAAGAAGTTGTAAAGCACGATGAAAATGCAAGAGCACACCTATTTTGTGTTTTGTAGGTGCCGAAAGCCGATAGAAAGATTCAATGTTAATTCACATGTCACATTTTAGTACAGTCAGTCTAGACCAGGGTCGATAATTTTAAAACCAAAAAAAAATAATAATAGTAGGATGAAACCCATTGGAAAAGGAAGAAAATATAACAAAAATTAAAGGTATTAATTAATTTACGGGTGATCTGAGGTCGGGAAGTGGATGGGGTGAGTTTTAAGGGTAAATCTGGTTTATTTCGATTTCCAGCAAAAGTACAAGTCCTATGGAGAAAAGTTAAATGACAAAGTTGTTGGTAATAAAAAGATCAACAACTTTTGTATTTACATATTTTTCACAAAACCTCAAAATGTATGTGAAAACTTACCCTTTTATGTCTAAATTATAATATAATTGTATGTATAAATTATTAAATTAGGTATGTAATTTTAAACAGTATGACCAATATATCAAATACAAAGGAAATAATAAATACCTAATGTAACAAATATTTGATGACAATGATGATGATGAAATATAATATACTAGTACATAAATAAATATTACTAAAAAAACTTACCAAAACCGGAGTCACAAAGAACAAAAACTGTGAACAGTAGCAACAGTGATTTTACTAAAAACATCTTTCTTACTCCAAGTCCTGGCTGAGATAAAATTTTACCAGACACCTGTTTTCACATTTATATCGTCTACAAAATAATGGTAGGTATACATGCATTATGTTACAAACAACGATTAAAGGTCACACAACAAGATCTCAATGATAATTATAAAGATGAATCAAAGATCATATTATATTTAAGAAATCAAAGAAGTTAAATATTTAAATTAAATATTTGTTTGGAACCGACTACAATACTAATTATAGGTATATTTTTTTAGTTCTGGGTGTTTTTGAAGGCGGTTTGTTTTTTTTAATAAAAATTTAGAAAACCTCTTTTGTTGTTTGTTAAGCTGTGTAGGTATATCTTCTCACATGTTGCTTAGTTCATCTTCATCGCATCGTCGCGGTTACTTAGGTATCTCAAAAGTAACATCAAAGTTATAAAGTAGTCATAAACTACGTTCCTATCTACGAAAGTTGACATAAACAAACCAAAGAAACAAGACCGCAGGGTCATCTAGCGCCTACCTGAATTAATATTCTATTTCGTTCACGCATCATGACGTTTTGTGGTAAACGAACCTTGATTTAGTTCATTTATAACAAAGACTAACTGTATAAATACACGTGTAAATATTTGTATAAATATATATACTCGTGTATTTAATTCAGTTGGATAAAGATACCCCGAATTAGAACTATACAAAAATTATTGATGCTCTGCTATTTTGGAAAGAGTATTGTTTAAAATTGATGTGTTTGACATGGCGGCGAAAATTGGTGAATACATAATGTTATGTCAACAATAAATATTATGACATTTTTATTTTTTCTAAGTTAAAACATGAAATCATTGCTACAGTTTATGTAGGTGGGTACTAGGTATGATTTAATAACACTGTTTAGTATAAATATGTTTAATATTTAATATCCTGTCCCCAGTGACAGGATACAATGATGTTTTGTAACTTAAATTTAAAATCCTTAATTAAATAATTATTGATTTTAAACGAGGATATTGAATTTATCAACATGATGTATTTAAAAAATAGTATGTATAAATTAAACTAATACTGCGACATAACATCCACACAATAATAGACTATTAATAATATGGGCACAAGAAACATTATTTTTTTTTCCTTTTTCATTATTCATCTCTCGCGTAAGACGTCAAGTCGTCGGCAATATAATACTTAGTAGGCACTGTATCGGTGAACTTGTGGAGGTAAACGTACACGTAGCTCATGGCCGTATCCATGAAAGGCTTGCCAAATGCCTCCATTAGTGTCCTCCAGTTTTGATTCAGGAGTTCAATCACGAACTGGCCTGTAAAAGTAAGAAATTAGGTCACAACGAAGTAGGTCCTAACAAGGTAATGCAGACACTAAATATTATTAAAAGTATTAGGTACTCGTACTAAGTATTTATGATTTTGAGTTTCTGTTTTAAATATCTGTTTCCATAAGTGTGACTGCTGTGTGAGTAGGAGACAGGTTCGATTCCTGGATCGCGCGTAGTATTATTGGGTTTATTTATGAAACTCTCAGTAGCATTTCGCAGTTTTAGGAATTGTACCTATCCTGTTAATGGCAACAGACTAAGCCCTTATTAAAGTTGGATTGGATGTGGTTTGTCTCAAGTGAAATCGAAAGTTTTGATTCGCCACGACGCGCAGCAGGCAGTAATACACGGTTCTCGCCAAACTTATTGTCCGGGTTGAAGTTGGCACGAGCTCACTTTAACGCGGCCGTAAAAATCGGAGAAACAAAACTATAGGATTGTAATAAATAAAAACAAAAGCTCAAGTCGTAGGCTGTCGTTTTAAATCATTTTAATCTAAAAAAAAATCTTTATCAGATTTTACGGCTGGGTTAAAGTTAGCTCTTGCCAACTTCAACCCGGACAATAAGTTTGGCGAGAACTGTACCTGCATGAGTATCCTTTTTTCTAGAATTACTAGATAAAGTATAAATTATAATTACCAAGAATATTTTTCTTTGTTGCAATGTAATTAAATACCAACAATTATGCGCAATTAAGTTGTATCGTGTTATTAACATTGAACTTCTGTGATCTTTGACCATAAACTAGGTTGACTAGTGTTGTAATTTGATGTAATAATGCTTACATAATTAGTTACGATATCTGTACGTAGAAGATTCTTCTCTTTTTATCAAAACAAAAGAAGCCTGTCAAGGACAAGAAACATGGTCACCTTAATAATATTTGATTGTTTATCTGTAGGTCTCTACGTACAATACATATCTACACAAAAACTACTGCACGAAATTGGTTTTGACAGTTGTATTCACACATCAATAAATTTATCCATACGGGATAAAAGTCAAAAGCAGCCAGTCTGCCAATATGACGATGCCGACCCGCATTAGGCCAACCCTAACCCCTCGAAGGATACCCACGCCCATCGTCAAACCATTAACGGTCTTTGATACAACATTTTAATATACCTAACATTAAAAGGCATCTAAGCATATTTGTAAATATAACCTTTTATAATGACCATGACAAATTTAATTACTTATGCAGATTATTATTGAGGATGACGTTTATTCTCATTGAAATAGCATGGCGAACCTTGATGTCAATAATTTAGTTCGTAGCGAACATATAATTAGACGGAGATAAACACCTAAATAGACTTGATATTTACACGAGGCAAACGACACACGAATAAACACAAAATAACATTCACAAATTGGTTGAGCAGAAAACATTATAATGAGTAATCACTTATAGATACAGACACTATCACACCAGGTTTATTTTTAAATGGAGTGCAATAAATATATTGAGTATTGAGTATTGAAATGTTTTAGTTTTTTCTAGTATAAATCTACTAAACTATTTATAAAAATTATAAAATTATACACGATTTGTAAGAATTGAAATGATATCAGGATCTTTTCGTGGGGTATCCATGGTATCATTATATTATTCATTTGATGTCATCACATATTTTGAATAGAGAATGTCTAATTACGTTTATTAATCGAAATCCCTTCAAATAATATTATGCACCAAAGCAAATTAGACAAAAAAATATTTCCAGTATGCAGTTTGAAACAGGAAAGCTTGGTTTGATCTAGAGACAAAAAATACTTACTTGATTCTTGGTTTCCTAAATACAAATTGTCAGCAAAGAAAGTCATTTTTCCTATGTCATATGTGTAGATAATTTTATCAGCTTTACATTTTACATAAAGTTCCCCATTTCGTCTCTCAATGAAGAAAAAGAAATCATATTTCATATGCAGTTTTTCTGAAAACACAAACTTTTTTAAAATTTCAGATTTTTAAATGTAGATAAATTGCATTGCAGATTATTATTAACTACTTACTTAGATATTTTTTAAATTATTTAAATATATATAAGTAATCTAATCTGCAATCTTATATGTCACAGAATGTATATTTTCGCTAGCAAAACAGAATTAATTTAAATTCATTTGTTTAAATTAATGTAAATTCAGACAAGTGTTACGCCACATATCTATTATCATATTTACCATATTACGAAGTTGATTACAGTGTTATCTTATTGGTTAACGCGGGCCATCTTAGGCCACAATATCAACACTTACCATCGGGTGAGATTGTGGTCAATCGTAAACCCATCCAATAAAAAAAAAACAAAATTAGGTACATAAAGAGTTACCGATTTTGACTTTTCCATTTCCATCGCCATGCACTGACTGACCCCCAAATAAGTTATTGATAATGGGGCTGTTAGTGGTTACTTTGTAGTGCCCTTTGACGGAGATGTCACACGTTAATTCCATGGAGGCGTGTTCTTTTTTTATGTTGGTACTAAAAACAGATTTGAAATTAGAATCGTCGAAAAAATGTAAGTGTAAAATTGGTGAATTGCGATCGGTTGAATCATGCATAACAGATTTTTTATATTGTAACTGTTACCTAAATACTACTACTTAACTAGTGTTATTATGATAAGATTAAAAAAAGCAAGTACTATTACAGAAACTTAATAATACTTAGGGCCTGATTAATCTCCTTTGGATAGCCGCTAACTGCCAAATAAATAAAAAAATGGAACAAAGTTTGTATGAATTATCAGCCATATAATTTAACGGGAACTTATCAGTAAGCTGTGAAACAGGCCCTAAATATAACAGAACACAATTTCATTGAAATCAATGGTAAGTCAAAGTCAAAAATACACCATATTTTTTTTAAGTTGACATTAATTAAAAGAGGTAAATTATGAGAGGATCTATGGAGATTGCTCTATAGTTCTAGGCCAATCGAATTCGTTAATTCAAGGTAATAGAGAAAAAGTTAAAAATATTTATACTCACACAAACTTCTCGACGATGCAATTTTTAATGCCTTTAACATTTCCTTCAACCAATGTAATGTCAAAGGAATTCAAAACTGACACAGTTACATTACTTAGTTTTAGAGGATCAAGTTTTGGTATGCCTACTTCTTCAATACCGGTCTTAGATATATCTTGTATGACAGTTTGAACGAGGTTTTTTTCACATTCACCATCGTCGATATTACATTTCTCCAAATTGTCCACTGTAAAGAAATATAAAATTTTAATCTGTACTCGTTCATAAGAAACAGGTTACTGACTGACTGATCTATCAATTAGCAAGAAATTTGGGAAATTCCCACGGAAATGGGAAAACCTAACACTGTGGGAAACAGCTAGTTATAACAAGATCCAACCTATTTTGAGTTTTGTAGATGCCTATAGAAATATACCAGCTTGGCAGCGGCAGTAAGCCATTATGGGCATAATGTCTTGCTTTGGTCCGATGGTGGTAATTAAAAAAAAAATATAATACCTAAATCACTTACCTATAGTATCTATATAAGGTATATAGATACTATAGGTAGGTGATTTAGGTGTTCAAGGGAACAAAATAATATTCGACGTACCTTATATACATGATTAAATACCTATACGAAATTCTAAACAAGATAAATCTATCAGCAGCTTTCTTTAACCAAAACAACATTAATTAAACAAATATTGTATATTCCCCTATAATGAAATATAATTGTAAAAAAATACCTACATGATTATTAAAAAATATATAACTATATAATAAAAAAAAACTTACCAAAACCGCATTCACAAAAAACAAAAACTGTAAACACTAGAAACAGTGATTTTTCTAAAAACATCTTTCTTACTCCAAGTTCTTGCTCATATAAAGCTTGACCAGACACGTGTTTTCATATTTATAACGTCTGCAAAATTATAGTAGGTATAAAATTGCACTCTGCTACAAAGTAACGATTCAGGGTCACTTTAAACAAGAACGCAATGGTAGTTATTAAGATGTTTTTAATTGAGTAAACTAACTATTCAGAGGAAAATGTGTCTAGAACATACATTGCATTTATATACATACCATCACGTCTGTATACCCCGAAGAGTCTGTATGTCCACAGTTCGCCACTATATTTCAGTCTCCTGTGCTTAATAGGGGGCGACATATATATATATATATATACTGTGTGGACACAAATTCTAGATTTCGAGCTGTTACTGGAAATTTCACAGAAACACCCAACAATGCTTTGGAATTTAATCCATGACCTCTAGCGTAGCAGTCGCGCTTCCGAGCACTAGAACAATCAGGCAGTCATCTAGACCTATCTTTAAAATACCTAGCATATTACTGACTGTCAGAAAACACCTAGCCTAATCTTAATTAACCGGTGGTGCCTAGATAATAATTTTATGAAGAAGATATATAGATGAAAGATAATAATTATATGCACAAAGCGTGTTATTAAAAAAATACGAATTTTAAAACGTATGTACACTATGTTCCTGTGTGTCATTTAAAACAAACAGGTAGGATACTGTTGTTTGGAATACAGTATTTGGAAAATGAGCAAGTTCTTCGATCCTTGAGATGATTAACAATCCCCGTCACAAAATTTCATGTTGCATTGCAACCTGTTCTAGCTTTTGGCTCAGAAATTAAAGCCTATAATATCCTTAATAGATAACACCTCTTTGTAGTGGTGAAGACACTATGCGAAGTGGTGAAGATACTAAATACGTACAATAGTTTCAGAGATTAGCCCGAATAACTACAAGCTAGGTGCGGACTCGGAATCTAACTTTATATTAACAATTAAATACATTACCAACTAAGCGAAACGTAAGACGTAATTTTTTTGTCTAGGCAAAAAAATTACCTAGGTACACGGTATTTTTAATATTATTATTGCAGCAAATTACTGACTACATTAATATTTATGAAACACAATTAAATTTTCCAAAAGTCAACATTAAAACGTACCATTATGTTGGGATCTGGCTTCTAAAATAATGAGCAAACACACCGCAACGCGACAAAATTTTGTCGGCGCTTATATCGTTCATCTGTCTCGTATGCGCAAAAGAAAGAGTAAAACAAAATGGTTTACTTTCAATACCGATATCCTAAGAGTGGACTTGTTTCAAGTGCATGATTGGCATAACGGCTAAAAGATCCATCTCTTACGGCGACTGTGTTCCTGACACCTACAAGACCTACAACATGGGCCTTGTGGGTAAACGTGGTCCATTTTTGACCACATCTACTCTTAACATCGGGTGAGATTGTGGTCAAGCGCAAATCCATCTATGATAAAAAAAATATGCATCCATTTGTATGACCTACGGGTGGTTGAGTAATAATAATTTGGATTAGTCTTACTAATTAATGAAATTGCATATCGCAAGACCTAATTAAGTCCACAATAAATTTGGACATTTTATCTCAACCCTATTACCAAGTTTATTGTCCGGAGCAATTGAAAAAAATATGGATCCTTGGAGCTCAATGAAAACCATTAAAGAAAATAATTTTATTAAACATAATTGTTTGTTTGAATTTTAGTATTAAATATTTGATTATTTTTCCATGATAACAGTTTTGTTTTAACTTTACTAACAGTTGTGTTTTAACTTTTTATACTGTATTGATAATAAAATCCGCCGGTGTTATCAACACCGGCTAAAATATTTGAAGCTGCTATACATAAAAGCATATTTCCGCAAGTGAGCGCACAACTGTCAGACGCCCAGCATGGTTTTCGACCAGGCAGAAGTACAACAACTAATCTTCTTAGTCACATGGCTTGTTTCGTACCATCTGTAGACAGTGGGGGACAAACCGATGCGGCTTACTTCGATTTCAGAAAAGCGTTCGATCTCGTGGATAACGACATACTGCTCAAGAAGTTAGCGGGTGTTGGTTTCACCCCACACCTACTGAATTTTTTTGCCAGTTACATGACCGATAGGCAACAGTATGTAGAATATGCAGGACACGCGTCAGAACCATATTTTACAAGGTCCGGGGTAAGTCAGGGGAGTAACCTTGGCCCGTTGGAGTTCCTGCTGGTTATTAACGACTTACCAGATGTTGTTAAAGACGCCAAGTGTTTATTGTTTGCTGACGACCTCAAACTGTCTCTCGCAATAAAAACCGAAAACGATTGTGCTAGATTGCAAAGGGATATAGACAGAGTCGTCAGCTGGAGCAAGGCCAATCTCTTACAATTTAACTCCTCGAAGTGTGTCACAATAACTTTTTCACGCGCACACACTTCCACCTTACATAATTATCACATTGATGGGTTGCCGATTGTAAGAGTTACCGAAGTGAGAGATTTAGGAGTAACTTTCAATACAGGGTTAACTTTTCGTGATCACTTCATAAGCTGCTGTAAGAAAGCTTATAGAAATTTAGGATTTATACTGCGTACGGTGCGAAGGTTCACAAATATGAAAGCGATCTTAGCATTGTATAACGCATTGGTTAGGAGCCAGCTAGAATATAATGCAGTCATCTGGGCGCCGCATGAAACTAAATATGGTCTCATGCTGGAACGAGTACAGAATAAATTCATAAGGTATTTATACATGCGTTATTATGGAGTGTATCCATTTTATCCGTTAATGTATCCTACTCTATTTGTTCTAGGGATGGTAGGATACAATGAATTGAAAGTTAGAAGGGAACTGGCACTCACCTCTTATATATTTCAAACACTCAGGGGGAAGGTGCATAACGCGGACATATTAGAGCAGATGAGCCTGTGGGTTCCGGACAGGTATGTGTGGCGGCGACGGAAGCCACGACTGCTGGTGGAACCGCGCGGTCGGACCAATCTTTTAAATGAAGCGCCGCTGACGCGTGCACTCCGCACTCTCAACCTAATAGCTAGGGAGATAGACCTGTTCTGTTGTTCTCTGAGTGAATTCACAAGAACAGCATTGTTTATTGTTTGTTACAAGGTTTGATAAAACTTTATAGATATTTTTTATTAGTTACACTATCGCATTAGGCTTAAAAAAAAATCCTGTAATGATAGTTGTAAGTGTGTGTGATAAATAAATAAATAAATAAATAAAATAAACCAAATCTAGCAATGTCATTCTCTGTTAGAGCTGCTACTTGGTTTTGTAACCGACGACGCAGAGAAGTTTCTATGTTCGACAGTATGGATGTTTTTTTATGTATATTCACCGATTTCTCCGTCATTTTTGACCGATTTTGAATTCTTCTTTGTTTTATATCCTCGAGAGATAGCAGAATAGGAAATGATTGATTCACCTGTAAACCGATTGCGGTGTAACTTGGCACACATAATTATGAAGTTTTAATGACCCTGCAACATAATTTAATTTGAAAATAATTCATCTTCGTTGATTGTTTATTTGGCACCGACTTAAAATAAGTTATTAAGGCTATAATTATTTTCGAGCTACTTAGTTCTTCTACTTCAGTTGCTTATCTAAACTACGCAACGGACTTTGATTTGTTTTGCACTATCATTATTTTAACTTACAGAATTTCATCCGAAAAATGTGTGGTATGGAATCCAGAAGACTATTTGCTACGGAACCACTGCATACTGTGATCTTTATAATTATTTTTTTTTATTTTTATTTGCATTTTGTATATATATATCCAAGTGGACTCCTGTAATTAAACAGTAGCTCTGTACAGCCACAGTCAGAATCTAAACGTTAAAAAGATGTTAAAAATCAGTGCTTTGTTAGTATCTGTTATATTTGTTTTGTGCGACTCAGCAGCTATCTGTAAGTCTATTTCTGCTTTTTTTTTCATTATTTAACAATAATGATTAGCTAATAGCACCCATTTTCTTATATGTGAATATTTATTACAGTGGAAACACTTAATAAAAAGGAGAAATGTAGTATAAAAGACGAGGAGTGTCTAAGGTCTTTATACAAAAGTATTATACAAGAAGTCGTAGACAATGGTATTCCAGACTTAGACGTACCTAAAGCAGATCCATTGGTAATCAAATATTTAAATGTACAAGCTCTTGGTATGCTCAACGTGACCCTTACTGATGCATCTCTAAAAGGTTTAAAAAATTGTTACAGTACTTCTTTCAAGTAAGTGCATATTATATACCTACAATTTTATCACCATCAGCCTAAAGCGGCCTATCGCTAAACATGAGCTTCTTAATTTTACGTCACTAAGTTCCTGTTGCAACACCTCTAGATAACCGTTAATCGATAAGTTTTTTTTTATAATAAAAAAAAAATCTTAGCATGGAAAATGCTTAAAAAATACAAAAAGATCGTTAACCGATAATCTCAAAAATGGAATAAAATCTGTGTGAAATTATCTGCCAGGTAACGGGAACATTCTAGGAAGTTGTGAAACGGGTCCTAAACCTAATTTCCAGCTGATATCAACAATATTTTATCTGATATGATATCAACAGTATTTTATCTCATATCAACAATATTTTATCTGATATCAACAATATTTTATTGCTAAATTCTTACGTATTTATTAAAAGAAAGAATGGTGACCCACCCTAGGGTTGTGATTTTAATTATTTTTCTACATGTATGACAGAAACGAAACACTAAATAATTAAGAACCGCTAAAATACAAAACATACAAATGTAATTTCATTTTAGGAAAGACATAGAGGCCAGACGTGTTGCTATAGAATACGTATGCGACATTTTCACTTTTGAAGGAAATTTCGAGTTTGAATCCACTCCGGCCCTCTTAGCACTTACAGGTGGTATCAGAGTTCATGGAAAAGGATTAGGAAGCGCTGTTATTGGTAAGAATTTATAAATTTATAAATAATAATAAATTTTATTGTTTGTAAGGTAAAACCAGAATACTGGGTAGGTAGGTACAAAATGTTGACAGGCTTACATAGTCATATATTTGGTTTAAATGGGTGAAGTACTGTTCTCTTAGATTGACTACTTAGTATGGGAGATACAGCTTCGATCCCCTAAAATGAATGAATTACAAATTAAAGCCAGTGAGTTTCAGAGTTCTTCTTCAAACGAGGCCTAAAAAGAGCTCTCTACCATACACAGTAGGCGGCGGCTCAGCTTTGCCCCTGGCGTTGCTGATGTCCATGGGCGGTGGTTACCACTTACCATCAGGTGGGCCACCAGGGGGGCTAGACGAGTTACATTCGAATCGACAGACAAAATGTATGGAAATGACACAAGCTTTCGACAAACCGGGCTGTCACTAATGTCATTTTCATACATTTTGTTTGTCGATTCGAATGTCAAAATGCAACTTGCCTAGCCCCCCTGCTCGTCTGCCACTGTAGGCAATAAAAAAAAGTGACATAATAAGTATGTTACTACTCATTTATTATTGCGTTGAACTGGTAGTTCAGTTCAAAATAATAAGATCCTTTTCGATAGGGTCGGCTAATGGTAACCAAACACAAGACAAAAAACCTCTCACTGTGGGATTGTTCCTTTGCCAAATTCCCTATTTGGACTTTGACATAATCAAACGCTTCCAACTTAAGACGTATAGTTTCTTTTAAGTTATCATTCATGAAAAATTACGCAACTAAGATGAATTATGAATAAGTACCTGGGCGACCGAGCCCTGCTCGAATGGAAATAGAGAAAAATATTTTTCCTAGTTTTTTTTGTGTAAAAATACAGAGAAAACTGTTTTTCTCAGATAAGAGACCTACTTAAATCGATTTTTCACCTCTAGTTATCACAATTTTGCAAACTTCATTGAAATCGTTAGAGGTGTTTTCGAGAACGTAATTTAAAATAGATATCTATACATAGTATAAGGCGAGAAAGTGAGTGAGTTCGTATTAGTTTAATAAATTATAAATGTATTCATTTACAGAAAAACTTAAATTATACTTGGATTTGGCATACGAAGTGAAGAGACATGCTGACTGTGAACTCCATTACGAGTTAAAACGTGAAGACTCTTTGCATTCGTTTGATATTTTAGGAAAAGTTACGGTTTCGGGTGGCAACATTTTTGTGGCAAATCAAGATATTAGTGAGTATCTATCATTTGCATGGTAACTAATTACTTATTTAGATATTGGTGAACCAAATATGGTTAAAGGAGTTAGGATAGATAATATAGCTTAGCAATAAAATAAATACAAACCAGTATTATAAAATATATATCTATACTATTATAAAATTGTAAAAAAGTCGTTTCTGTACATTGAAGATATTAAAAAAAAACAATTGGGTTAGAGTATATAAACGATCGCGAACCCAAAAATGTGATTTTTAGAATTCTTGTCTGTTTGTCTGTTTGTTAGGGGTTGGCGCTAAACCTACTGAATAGATTTGAATTTTGTATGAACTGTTGTAAAGCATAATTTCCAACTTAAAAACTGATGTAAAGCTTTTTTCAATTATTTGAATAGATCCTTGGATACAGCTTGACCTCTCTGTTGTATGCAAGCTCATAGAAAGAAGAGATCATCATTGTTGGTTTTTAGTTTTTTATTTTCTATTTAAAAGTCCATCGTTCAACTAAAAAAAATAGGTATATCTCATTCCACTCGGTTGCGTAGATGCTGAGATAGAGCTTGACCTCTCTGTAGTATGCATTCCTATTGATATAAGGGATCATTATTGTTGGTTCTTGAATTAAGTTGTCATATGCGCAGATATCGTGATTGTTGATTAGTTATAAACGTTTAAAGTGGTATAGACTTAAATTAAACAATAGTTGTAAAGTTTGGTTATAATTACGAGTTATTACGACTAACTGAAGCTTCCGTTTTATTTTGGATATATTTTCACAAACAGTATCACCTCAGTACCTCATAAAGTACCTCAGTACCGAGACTAATAGTCGACCGGAATCGAACCCACAATATTCATTGAGCTAAGCGCCGTTATAACTCCCTTTTTACAAACCTCTAAAACACTACTTCAAAATACAAGTTTTTTATCAATGGGATCAATTTCTAATCCTAATTTTGTTTCTACATCCACGTAAGCGAAGCCGCGGGCAAAAGCTAGTTTTTTATAAGATTAACCCTGTTTTACCACCTCTGGATAGTCGTTAACCGCCGGCTAAATTAAAAAATTGAACAAAATTGATATGAAATTATCTTCCAAGTAATTTAACAGGAACTTATCAGGAGGCGGTGAGACAATAAAAACTAAATAATAAAAAACAGTGTCCACTTAACCAGTATTTTTTGAAACAGGACTAAATTGTTATATTTATTTAAAAATTAAAAACTTTGATAATTTTTACTTTATTATGATACATAATTTGTATTTAATTAACATAAAAAATTAAGACAATTACCTTTCTGAGGAAATAGTTAGTGCATGGCCTTGGATGTAAGATCGAGTTGTTTTTAACACTAAATGTCTAAAAAAAATATTTAGGACATTATATTTTTTAATAATGAAACTCTGGCTTTTTCAGGTGCAGTCTCGGAAAACATTTTCAACGAGAACTGGAAGACATTTTCAAAGATTTTTGGGCAGGTATACTTTAATAAGGGTCTTGATTTTTTCTATGAAAATGCTCAGAAGTTCTTCGACAGCGTTCCAATCAAAGATTTTGTAATTGAAGATCAATCAGAATACGAAAGTCTGTAAAAACACCTTATTTCTTGTGTTGATAATCTAACATCAGCAAACTGTGTTAGCTATATTATTACATTACAGATGCATTATAAAAGCTATGAGAAATAAAGATTTCTACAACTTCCACTGTACTTGTTTTCTTTCATTCCTAATTATTAAGCGTAAATAATAAAATAAAGTGATGTAGACGCAGACAGCTCAAATTGGGCGGGGATTGGGTGGGGCACGTCTATGGCATGCCAGATAAACTGTGAGAAAAAGCTACCATAAGTTGGAGTCCACGGAGGCAACCAACAGCGGCTTCAGCCTAGGGAGAAGTGGCGGTACCCCCAAGGGGTTCTCGTCTTGTCGCGCGGGTGGGGCTTAGTAACCGTGGAGTTAGCAACCGGGGCTGCTTCTACGAACATGACCAGGAAGGCCCACATTGGAGCGGCCATTGTAGGTTGTGGTGTCGTATGGGAGGTACCGCAGCTGAGGCAGGCCGCAGTGTCGTGCGAACGACATCGCGGACCTGGCCCTCGCGGAGGGTCAGAGACGGACGTCAGTAGTGGGACCGCAGATCATGCGAGAGCGATTCCCGTGATACCGCCACTAAGCAGAGTTAAAACTAAAAATATGGTCCTAAAAAATGGGTGTGGTACACTTCTGCCTAACGACTCGGGGAATACTATGGTGTAGGTTATGGCTTATTTCAAATAATAAATACCTATTTATTAATATAATTCAAATCAAACCAAATAACTGTATTGTGCGTATGACCATAAAAAAGTAAGTATACAACAAATCATCAATAAATTCTAGATAAAAATTACAATACTAAGCCCCTGCTCCACCACCTCCCAGTTAAATAATTATTTGGCAAATACAAAAATTGATCCATTTGTGAATTTATGCGGTGGTGGTTAGCGTTATCTTGAGGTTGTAAAACAGGCCCTAAAACTACATAATTAAAGGCTACTTACCTACACTTGCTGGGAGTGTTTGAAGGAAATCTTGTCATCCACAGTCACACAATTGGGCTGAATGTGTGAATGGCTGAATGAATTATACTCGAAGATATTTCCGTACGATGATGCTGCTATAATATTAAGTTTTATTTAATTACTACAATTACATCAACAAAACATTTTTTAATTACTTTATGTGTTTTTAGTTTCACATGCCTACTTCCCAGTGCCTAGTTTATTAAGCATAAAAACAAATTCAACTTATTTATGGTTCCTCGGAGCGTAGCGCAAAACCACTGTAGGATTAAATAAAGATTTTTGAGACAATTTTTGTGGATTTCATATTTTTTAATACATAGAACCTCTATTAATACTCTGAGTAATTATGTGACTATAATATTAAACATGTTTAAATGATAAATTTAATGTCTCAACAAAAATTTGCTATTTGTATTGCTATTATTATCTCGCTGCTGTGGACAATTTATGTCATTTGCTAAGTCTTGCCCCTTGGATTCAGTCTAGACCTGCTTTTTGTTGCAATTTCGTTGACCCATCTCGCCGACAGACGCTGCATTTCTCTCTTTTTGGTCAATGTATGAATTAAAAATTGTAATCACTCGGCCTTACAACTCGAATAGGACTAGTCCTATAGTTGCATTGATTTAATAAGAATTGAATTATTTTCAATTTAACATTAACGAACATATTTTTTAATTTTTTTGTACGGAACCAATCCCATTATTTTAATTCAAATGTTTTAAGATTAATAAAATTTGCATATCTATATAAGTATATAAACGTAAGTAACTTCCATCAATTTGATATTAGATCATTACTATAGATTACCAAACGCCAGAAAAATGTTAAAATCCAGTGTATTGTTAGCCACGGCCATCTTTGTGTTATGTGACTCAGCAGCGATAAGTGAGTTTTTTAGAAATATGATTAAAATAATGTGTTTATCTGAGTGTCCCTAAACTTAGTTTAAAACCTTCTGTATTCCTTTCTTATGCCAGGGTCTTACTAGTTTAGTGGTTTAATTATTAATTTTATGTTTTTTTTTTCAGTTGAACAAGTTGATAAGAAATGTAGTATAAAAGATGATCCTTGTTTGAAATCTTTGTATGGGAACATTTTAAAAATAATATCAAACGATGGCATTCCGGAATTCGGCATACCTATAATAGACCCATTTATCGTAAAAGATATGAGTGTACAACCTCTCGGTTTATTGAACTTCACCCTTCTTGACGGCGCTGCAAAAGGTTTCAAAAGCTGTTACAGTACGAGTTTTAAGTAAGTTTTGAAAACATCACAATCAAACGAGTTCACTCCTAGACGAAGGTCTCTTTTACTAAATAACGTTACGCGGCCTTTTATTGACTTTTATAAATATCAAATCTTATACCTTATTAACCTTTAATAAATTAAGTAAGCTAAGGATAGAGGAGAAATAAGGATATGGGTTGCAGATGATATTAAGCATAAAAATAACTGACAAAATTATTTTTTAAAATATTGATCCTATTTCCGCTTGAATAAAACTATTCTTCGTCTCCCAGATCACATGGTCATGTAAATTTGACGAGTGGTATAGGTACTATCCATATGTACAGTCAACAAAAAAGATTAGTACACAGGCAGATAATTACATTTGTGTTTTTAACCCCCGACGTAAAAACGACGGTGTGTTATAAGTTTGACGTGTCTGTGTGTGTGTGTGTGTGTGTGTGTCTGTCTGTGGCATCGTAGCTCCCGAACGGATGAACCGATTTTAATTTAGATTTTTTATGTGAACGGTGTATTAGTCGGGAGTGTTCTTAGCTATGTTTGATGAAAATCGGTCTAAGATGGCCGCCGCCACAAAATAGCGAGTTACATATTTTTACACAACTCCCTCAATATGGGTATCAAATGAAAGGGCTTGACTAGTAGAATACTATGCACAATGATAAATTTCAAATCAAAGATGGCCGCCACCGCAAAATGGCAACTTACATTTCGTGTCGGGGGTTTTCTAAATTTTTAATTTAGGTTAGTTTATAACAATAATTATTGTGTACTTAATAGTATCTATTACGAAAAAGTATTCAAAACGCAGGTGTTGTTATCTGCATGCATACTGAACCCTTTGGTAGATAAAAAAATCTTTGCCGATATACAGATTGCCTGTATACTTATCTCTTTTGTTGACTGTGCACAGTTATCTATATACTAATATTATAAAGAGGAAAGATTTGATTGTTTGTTTGTTTGAATTAAATCGGCTCCGAAATTACTGGACCGATTTGAAAAATTCTTTCACCGTTGGGAAGCTACACTATATCCTGGTGATATAGGGTATAATTTAAAAGAAATACCCCCACCACGTAGCGAAACCGCTATCTACAATAAAACTGAATATTTTTTAATTTTTAGAAACGATATTGAGACTGGACATAATATAATAGAATTGATGTGTGATATTTTCACCCTTGAAGGAAGTTACGTCGTCGAATCATCTCCAACCTTCTTGGCACTTACGGGTGGTATCAATGTACATGGTAAAGGAAAAGGAATCCTTACAGTTGGTAAGACACTATGATATAATAACTGCACGTTTGTTGTGCCTAGTGACGTGGATTCGATTCCTACCTGTGAACAATTTTTGTGCGATTTTCAGATATTTGTTTCGAGTTTGTGCGTAATTTGTGTCTCTTATGATAGGTTTTTGTTATGTTTGTAAAGTCCCTCGTAACACAGGGATGTCGCTATCAGGAAATCCTGTGGGTTCGGGCTAATGTTAAATTAAATCTTACTGCTAAGCTAAACTGACTTTTAATTGAATTTATCAAATTAAAAATATATCGGGGCCACCGGGATGGTTGATAATCATTATTGTTTTTGAAATAATAAGAAAAAAAAATCCAAACAAGAATCTTCTTTAAATATAAGAGCTCAGCTCTTGTCGGAGGAGTTATAGCCACTGTTCACTATATTCAATAATAAAAATAATATTTATTACAGAAAAACTCAAACTGAATATCGATAACGTATACGAGGTGAAGAAACATGACGATGGCGATCTCTATTTCAGTTTAAAACCAGAAGAATGTTCATATAAAATGGAAGTATTAGGAAAAGCAACTGTGGCTGGCGAAGGTGTTTTTGTTGGAAATCAAGATATTAGTGAGTATTTTTTATTAGTAAATATTCGTATTATTTTATATCTAATATATAAAATTCTCGTGTCACAGTTTTAGTTGCCATACTCCTCCGAAACGGCTGGACCGGTTTGTATGAAATTTTGTGTGCTTATCCGGTATCTATGAGAATCGACCAACATCTGTTTTTCATCCCCCTAAAATGACCCACCCCTATATGGCAAAACAACGTTTGCCGGGACAGCTAGTTTCTTATAATATAGTTAAATTTTATTTTGTTTTTATATGCATATCAGCTATCGAAGCATAGGTAAGGGTTGCACGAGTGGCCGACATATTAAAAGGATTTATGACGGTCGCTACCACTTAAAGATTTTGTTTAAGCCCCTGAAAAAAAGCAGCTTTGATGCCTTGAAACTAACAGATGTTAGTTTAGATAATCAAAGCTAAAGTGAAACATAAAAATCTCAAAATTATACTAATTTGAATATTATACTTTACCCTTTCAGGTACCGTAGCGGTCAACATCGCCAATGAAAACTGGAAGATCTTCTCGAAGAATTTCGGGCCTATCTTATTTGATAAGGCTTTTGAGGTTTTCTATTCGAATGCGCAAAAATTCTTTGAAAAAGTTCCTATTAAAGATTTAATAACTGATGATCTATCATCTTATGTAAAATAATCTATGTAAATATTTGTGATTTATCATGAGAAAGTAGGTAGGTATGTAGGTATCATATTATGTATATAAAAATCAAACCATAATATTTTAATGAAGTAAAAACAAACAATAATGTAAAAATTACGTCAAACTGTCATGTAAATAAACTAAAAAGTGTTAATAGATCAACGTTTAATTTCAATGACTTCGTTTGGTTACATTACAAGGGGGTGACGTCACGTACACGGAGTAACATGGCGTCCAGCGTTTTCACGCGCTATAATTGAAAATGTAAAAGAAGGTCAGCAAAATCTTGGAAAAAAGATCGTGTATTATGCTGGTTAAAAATCCAGTTGTACTTTTTTATACTTACTAGGGGATGAGAAAAAAATACTTTTGATTCGAAATAACGCAAGCCATTTTGACAAAGTAACACTTTCATGTTTTATAGTAAAAACTGTCAACTTGACATCTATCTGCTGTCAGTGTCAGTTTCGGAATGTCACGCACGCCAATAAGGCACATTATTAACAGTTTTTATAGTGATTTCATGTTAAAAACCTTTAACTTGACAGCTAATATTAACAGTTTCATAGTGATTTCATGCTAAAAACTGTCAACTTGACCGCTGTCATGTACCTCAGGTACAAATTTGGGCTGAGTTGTATGGGCTTTTGATGACCTCCTTTAAATGCATTTAGCACCTTAGGATCCTAATATGACACTTTTCTAAAATGAATATGATTTTAATGATAATAATTTTTCATTTATTTCCTAGGCCTGCTTTTTTGTGTTTTATCTTTTTGATGTCACAAACTACGCATAGCAAAATATTGCCAGTGGTGCAACCATGGAACCTTTGACATCGATATAATATCGTTTTATTAATCGATAAAGTATTTGAGAGGTGCATTTTAGTCGTCAGTATGAAGATTTAATACGATTGATTAGTATAGTTCCTACTTATATTTTACGGTACGGTGTTTACGATAAAACTATTAAAATCTTGAGTAATAAAATAAATAAACCGCAGCGTGGGACGGCCTCCAACGAGATGGACCGATGACCTGGTAAAGGTCGCTGGAAGTCGTTGGATGCAGATAGCATACGTCCGGTCCGTGTGGAAGTCAATGGGGGAGGCCTTTGTTCAGCAGTGGACCTCTTCATTCTGTATGATGATGATGATGATGATGATGATATTAAAATCTGCCTCGGTAGCCCAATGACCTTAAGCGCTACAGCTGCCACACTCGAGGTCTTGGGTTCGATTCCCAGGTCGAGCAAAGTCTTATTCGGTTTTTGTATGAAATTCTCAAAAGCAGATACCTTATATTAAATCTGGCCAGGCACTAGTCCCAAGCCAGCCGCCCGAAGGCCGAAGTTGGAGCTCTGTCTGCTGTCAAGCCTCATATATCATAACCGTTTAAATTAAACTTAACATAATGCCTAACGCCATACCCAGTCGTTGATACATTACAATATGTGTAGTTTTAAACTCTGTTATGGGCAAGTTTACACCTTTTAATGTAAGTATAATAGAACTAAATATCAGTTACAAGCTTACCGCGAGCGGCTTCGCCCACATGTTCTTATGAATTTGTCCCCCCTGGTTTTGCAACATTTTTCATTGCTTCTCCGCTCCTATTAGTCGTAGCGTAATGGTATATAGCCTATAGCCCTCCCCGATAAATGGGCTATCTAATACTGAAAGAACTTTTCAAATCGGTCCAGTAGTTTCGGAGCCTATTCAATACAAACAAACAATCAAATCTTTCCTCTTTATAATATTAGAGTATAGATTATTATTTATAATAAGTATAGATTGATACAACATAGTAACGGTTTAGTGATGGGCAATTGTTACTAAAAACAAATTATTCGAATGGTTTCGAATGACTACTAATTTTATTTGGTAGTCCGTCCGTTCGTCTTACGAATTGATAGTCCGATTGCAGGGCCTCAACTGCTATTTTACTAACACTTCAATAGTCTCTCAATGGTGTGTCGATAGGATAGTTTTACACATTTGGTAGTCTGCTTATTATTTAAGACCAGTGGCGGTCCAGTGACTTTCCATTGAACTACAATTCAACTGTCATAGACATACAGACGCAGCTTTTGTTATCCCAGTTGTCAATAATTTACGTCTGTAGTGAATTAATATAAATCAAAATACTAAATAATAAATGAAATAAGAATACAGAAGCCATTTTAGCGACACTGCACAGAACACTATTGATAGAATATTCAATATTTTGCAGAATACCCAATCTGTCAAAATCTCAATAGAATCTCAGTAGTGTGTCAGTGGAATGGTAATCTTAACTAAATAGCAGAATTGGGGCCCAGATCGTGCGTCTAGTAGTCCATCGCTATTAAGGTTACTTACTTTTAACTTAACAACTCAGGTACTATAGTATTTTCAATACATGATGATATGCCTAACAGTTCTGTTCATAACTGATAATAATTAAAGTGATGTAACCCAGCAAACTTTAATTGATAGTTTTAAAAAATCAAATCAGTTGGTAAAGAAAATGGAATCGGAATTACCAATTTTATGATCAAAATAAATGGCCGCTCCGATTGATCGATTTTTTAAATTCGTTTAAGTTATATACCTACATTTTTTATTTCATTTACTTAAATTACTAACAGTTAATAATAACAACAATAATTTACTTGGTAGAATACAATAGGACAATATTTTTTTAATAATTTCGTTTTAATTTTTTTGCTAGTTAATTTTTTATTAGCGGTCAGTTATATAAACTTACGGCGAAAATACTATAGCTACAAAACTAAGCATAAATACACGATTACGATGATTTATGTAGGTACCAACTGTAGAACTAGATCGCTTTATTTTAGTCCCGTTAATTGACAAAAACTCAGCATTAAATTTAACCGAGCATAACTTTGGAGGGGTTATTATTTTATACATACATATACGAATAGCTGCTAAACATAAGCTTTGCACGTGGATGGTAACAATTATGCCTACGTAGGTATAATCAAATTATAATAAATCTTTTTTTTGAGCTTTTTGTGTTTTTTATTTAAATTAGACTTATACTGAAATTACTGATTTTTATTCATCATATTCAAACCAGAAAAGCCTTGCGTATATTTAATGTTTCAGAGTGTTGTTTTCAGTTTACTGAGTGTAAGTGACAGACTTGATAATTATGATGAGACTACACTATAAAGATGACAGAAGACTGCCTCGTTGGTTTTTTGGTCCCAAGCGCCACTGCTACGCGGTCCTGGGCTCGATCCCCTGGGTTGATCGAGCAGTGTTGTTGAGTTTTCTGTGGAATTTCTGTAAAAAGTAGCAGCTCGGAGTCTGGATTTGTGATCGGTTGATGGCCCCCTATTACATGGGACCTAAACATTACATTAATACACCTCAGCCTAACCATTCGGCGTATATATAAATATAGGCGTGATGGTATGTTATGTGACAGAACAAATGGATATGCTCCGTTGACTCCAAATGAATTGCGACAGGGGCAGGGTAATGATGAAATCCCGTCACGGTCGTATTGAATGTTCCCGATCCAATGGCCATAACGCATAGAGCGAGTGATGTCAAGCGAGGTTTTTAATAGTCGGTCTGATTCCAACATATCCTGTCGCTCAGGGGGATCCATGAGGATATCTGAACCCCTAAATTAGGAGGACGATAATAGATCTGGTAGGTAGTCTAACTTAAGTCTAGACCAGTTCTTCTTCTTCCTAGACTTTTTCCCAACTATGTTGGGGTCGCATTCCTGTCTAACCAGATACGGCTGAGTATTAGTATTTTACACAAAGCGACTGCCATCAGACCTGCGCAACCCAATTTCTGGGAAATACCGATATTCGAAGGATAGACTGGTTGTCAGGCTTTTTTGACTTCTGACTACCACTACTTAAGTCTAGACCAGTTAGGAAGTATAAATAGGTACTTAAGCTAATTAACTCGTTCAAGGAGTGCTGGACCACATTATTTCCGTACTACTGTATTACTATGACTAATATAATATCTAGCTGCGTGCGAATATGTTTTATTTGATGTACAGGTAAATAAAAAACACCACATTACAAATTTTAATTAAATCCGCAGAGTGTTTTAGGTTACTCACTTCCCACTGCCAAGTAGGTAAACAATTAAAATTATTTGTGGTTCCTCAACGCTTAGTGAAAAACCATCGTAGAATTCAATTTCATTAATGCGACATGTTGTTTAATAAATGGGTCATTAAAAACCTGGTCAGTGCGTAGCTAGGTATTCTATTGTGGGGAATGTTCCTCGACTTACAAAATACTACTTGACACAGCGTACTTATGGTCACAGACACTGGTGGCCATCTGTTGGCGGCCATCGGTACTCATACCTTCATGTGTTATAACATTACTTGTTGTGGTTGTAATTTCTGTGCAATAAAAAATATTACCCTCATTAGTCTAGGTCGATAGCATGATCCGAGTGTGACTGCTAAGATTGATGCCCAGAGTTTGATTCCCACACTTCGAGTGTTATTGGGTATAAAATTCTCAACAGCAGCTAGGAGTTTAGATTTGTGCCCAGTTAATGGCAATAAGCTCGCCCCCTATTACATTGAATCTAAACATAGGTACCAGAAAACCGTGAATGTAGACTGCTTAACCCTATAATAATTTGTCCTTCAAAATGCAATTAATTATATTTTCTATATTTCTACCAAAAGCTAAAACGGTACCGCTTGATTATAATTATACTAGTTTTCCGCCAGCGGCTTCACCCGTGTTCTTATGAAATATATTGTTCTTATATAGGAAATCGTGTTCTTATATAGGAAAGATGTAGCTTTCTAAAATGAAAAATTTTTTGAAGACGGTCTAGTAGTTTTTGAGTTTACTCAGTACAAACATACAAAAGTACAAATCTTTTCTCTTAATAATATTAGTACAGAGTATAGATTTATTATTATGTATTTCAGTAACAGTATAAAATAACAATCTAGATACATTGTTGGAGCATTCTCTTTGGGCAAAATATTGTCCCGTTGTTCCACATAAGTACAGGTATTTGAAATTGTAACGAACAGACAAAGCTGCCAGACCATAGAAGAGTTCTATGGTTCGGCCAACATCTTACTCACGCATGTCGTCCGCAACTATACCTTGAATTCCATGTTTTGCAAACTTCTATAGTCCGCGCGGAACTAGTTGGCGGCGCCTTAGGTAGGGACGGGGGTGAGGCGGCGGGTTACTGTGAATGAAAGTAAGCATCCCCGACCCTCCATCCCACCGCTCACATACCTAAGACGCATCCAACTAGTTCCGCGCAGAGTATATTAAAAGTATCTCAATTCTTTAAACCTCGATAAAATCATCTTCTTCTTAAATTTAAGAGCTCAGCTCTTGTCGGTGGAGCAATCGCCACTGTTCTCGATATTCTACCTTTCGGCTTTACCTCTTGAAACGACTTGCTCCTCAGTTTTAAGGAAGTTGTCGTGTTGTAAAAGTGGCTAAACATTTTTCCTCTCCTGTTCTCTATGGTTCTTAACAACTATCTTTTCTCGTCTACAATTACTAATACTTCCTCATTTGTTTCCTTTCCTTCCAACTGATGTTCTCCATCCTCCTCCAGCACCATATTTCAAAATGCGTCTAACCTTTCTCGGTCTCTTTGTGTCAAGGTCCATGTTTCGCAGCCATATAATGCTATACTCCAGACATAAGTTTTTATCAGTCGTTTCCTTATAGTGGTTTTCATTTTAATGATAAAATCATAATAAACCTAAATATATTTTTAAGCGGAACCAATATAACTAACTTGTAGGATGTGTATTGGCATTGATTTGCATTTGCGTTCAAGTATATAAACGTAAGTAGCCTCCTGAAATTTGATATTAGATCGTTACCATAAGCAAGATAGAAACGTCAGAAAAATGTTAAAAACAAGTGCGTTATTGGCCACGGCCATCTTTGTTTTGTGCGAGTCGGCAGCTATCAGTAAGTTGATTTTTTCTAGCAGTACTAATTCTATTGAATATGTATCTTTTAATAAACACCAATGATTGAGGACAAAATATAGTAGACCTTTGTCACTTTTGGGAAAGTCATAACATAAAATGACTGCGACCTAAACCTATTAAAATAATAAATAAATAAATCATTAATATCCTCCACTTAGGCTTTTTCCCAACCATGTTGGGGTCGGCTTCCAGTCTAACCAGATGCGGCTGAATATCAGTGTTTTACACGGAGCGACTGCCATCAGACCTCCGCAACCCAATTTCTGGGCAATACCGATATCGAAGGATAGACTGGTTGTCAGACTTTTTGGGATTCTGACTTCCACTAACGATTGTCATAGGTGTTCGTATGACAACCGAGACCGACGGCTTTAAGTGCTCTCCGAGGCACGGAGGGGACTCTTGTCTCTTGGAATGTGTAATGAATGGTCACCCATCCACAGACTGACCTTGGCAAGCGCAGCTTAACCTTGCAGATCAGTTGATTAGCGTTGCTATAACTAAGCCACGAGGCCCCCATTCATAAATAAAATCGTAAATCATTAATAAAATCATAAAATAAATAAATTACCTTTAAAAATAAGCAACTGGGCTTTTGCAGGGAATGCCCATCGCATATTTTTTTCTATAAAATACACAGCGATTAATCATTTCAGGTTATAAACAACGTCTGATTAACAAATGAAAGCTATTAATACAATATTAAATACTAAAACTATAATAGATATTATAATAGACAATATTAAAACTAAAAAAAAACACTAAGAAATTCTTACCTACAATACTTTCATAAACGATTTAGTTTTGTCAAATTTTCCCTAGTATGATCTTTTTCCCTCAAGTAATAAGATCATAATAAAATTATTTTACATCACGCCACTACGTACCTATAAGCAATTAAACATTTTTATTTATATTAAATATTTTATTTTATTTTTATAATTAATAAATTAATTTTGTTATTTTATTTATTTCAGTTGAAACCGATAAAAGATGCAGTATTAAAGATGAAGAGTGTGTGAGGGCTACGTTTGCTACTATTGTAAAAAAGTTATCAGAAGATGGTTTTGGAGACATACCTAAAACAGATCCATTCATTCTTAAAGATTTGAATTTACTATTTCTCGGTTTGGTCAACGTCACCGTTACTGAAGGTGCTATAAAAGGTCTTAAAACATGCTACAGTACAGCTTACAAGTAAGTTTATAAAATTACATAATCAGGTTTATAGAGTCCACGTACTACTAGGCCGTTTGGAGACTGTGAGCCTCAACATGGGTCTAGCAATTGTTAAAAGTAAAACCAAGCTCATGGTGATCGACCGCTTCGCAGCTATCCAGCTTACCGACCTGCTGCAGGAATATGAGACAGTGGATCAATTCCAATACCTAGGCTCTGTCATTACAAATAAAGGTAGCTGCGAACCAGAATTACGAACCGAATAGGCATGGCTAAGACAGCAATGACTCAACTGAGCAAAGTATGGAAGGACAGGAATATTACCAATCGGTCAAAAATCAAGCTGGTTCAAACACTTGTATTTTCCATATTTATTTATGGAGCAGAGACGTGGACTATAAAAGCGGCTGACAGAGGAAGAATTGACGCTTTTGAAATGTGGTGCTGGCGCCGTTTACTAAGGATCCCATGGACGGCACACCGCACAAATGCCTCGGTTCTTAAAGAACTAAAGATCGGCAGAGCTCAACGATTGTCATCAACCTGCCTACTGTGAAGTATTTTGGCCACATTGCCCGTAGAAATCCCGATAACCTAGAGCGTTTGATGGTCACAGGAAGAGTCGAGGGAAAAAGATCTAGAGGCCGGAGCCCAAAGCGTTGGACGGATCAGATAACCGAACACCTGGAGATACCAGTCAGCGCCGCACTACATCTACTACTCGCGCGTTGCCGACCATAAAAACCTCTTAAGAGCTTTATGGAGGATTCACTGCGCTGACAGTAAGAGGGAATATTCCTCATACTGCCGATGCAGCACATCCTTAGAAGGAGCTCTGGCAACTTACTCACCGCAGGAACACAACACACAATAAAGTGTGTTATTTGGCTGCAGTTTTCTGTAAGGTGGAGGTACTTCCCCAGATGGTCTGCTCCAGATTTGAGCCGTAAATGGCTGTGCCCTACCTCTATTATATACATTTATCTGCCGTCATTTAACTTACTGGGAGGTGGTGAATTAGGTCCTTAATTTATTCTTCGGCTAATATAAACAACAAAAAGGTTAAATACAGGCTTAAGTAGTTGACGTCTTTGAACAAAAATTATGAACAAATTGATTAACTATGTGTACGTAAAACACTTCTTTACCGAACGTACGAGTACCTTAACATAAATGTGCAACAAAGTTAAATACTATTGATACCACCATACTTGTGGTTTGAAACCGTTTTTGACATTATGATGCCCATAATGAGGAGCAAATATTGTGATGGTAACAAAAAACGCTAAAAAAAGCAAAATAGGTCGTTTTCGTACCAGTCTAAGCATCGTGCAGGTTTTAACTTTTAGCTCTTACTTGCTATTGCAATATTTTACGGTTTTTTTTTTTTATAATATTGAATAAGTAAATCTTATGCAAACTGTACTATTCTTAATGGCTATCTAAAATAAGATTGTAAATAAAATATTGTCACCAATATTTTTTTTAAAGCAGTGTCTATGAAGTTTGTTCCCGGCACGGCAATTTGCACGGTTCCAAAAAGTGGATCTTATGGAGAAGACCATAAGATCCACTTTTTGGAACCGTGCAAATAGTTACTTTTCAAAAGTACGATATGGTCTAATTGAAATAAAACATTTGAATTTGAATTTGACTTACCAAACGTAACATAATTAAATTGTAATTTTAAGGAACGATCTTGAGGCTGGAATGTCACAAATAGAAATAATATGCGACGTTTTCTCCATTGAAGGAAGTTACATCGCCGAATCAACTCCAGCATTTTTAGCACTTACAAGTGGTATCAATATTCATGGCAAAGGATCAGGAATAGCAAACATTGGTAAGAATTTCTAATTTATTAGTTGACGACATAGAGGTTGTATTATCAAAATTTCAAAAATTCATGGAGCTTAATTATAGCGCCACCTCGAGGTCCAATTGCGAAATTAAACCAACCATGGCTCAAAAATGTGTTAAATGTATAAATTCAGAGAGATAAGCATATACAGAAAAAATTGTATACCTACATAAATACAAGTATAATATTTTTTTTTTTTAAATCCACACGATACAGAAAATGTTATTTTGGAGTTGCGCGGAAAATCCGTTCTTTGAATTTTGTATCAAAGTTCTAAAAAAACACGAATACTAAAAAATATTGATAATATTTTTACAGAAAAGCTTAAATTGAATGTTGATCTCGCGTTCGAAGTTAAGAAAAATGATGACGGTGAAGCCTATTTCTCTTTAAAACCAGAAGAATCTTCATATAGGTTTGCAGTTTTAGGAAAACTAACGGTCGATGGCAATGGCTTGTTAGTGGGAAAACAAGATATTAGTGAGTATTTTTCGTTTGATTATTGATTTAATCATATTTTCACAACTGCCTAGCGTTGCGTTAGCCTAGTGGTGGGGGTCCAGTACATCAACCATGAGTTCTATCGAATGGCTTTCGATAGGTATTTTACGAATCGAAACGCTGTAATCTCATAGCAGATTTTAGTTCCTTACGTAACCGCTAGGGGCACTGCGTGGGTTTTCCATACAAATATTTTACGGTGTCGCTAGCGAATCTAGTGAGAAAAACTCATGGTCGAGGCACAGTAAAGTCTTATTGGGTTTTTCTAAGCAACATTATGACTTAAAAGTTAAACAGTGGGTTTCCGTTGGTATACCTCTACCTAGCTTACCCTTCGGGGAATACTGGCGTAATGGTAAGTTAAATTATGTATAGATAAAGATAAAAAAATATGAAAAAGATACCCACACCTTTCAATATCCAAGTATCACTCCCAAAACGATACTTCCTCCAGCCTCTATAAAAATACATAAATTATGTTAAGGTAATAATATTTTAGGTATTTGAATATAACAAAAATTGTTTCAAAGTGTAAATAATAAGCATTCCTAGTGATCATTATAAATGTGATGAAATATTTTATTCTTTCCTTTTTAGGCCAAGTTGCGGTTAATATCATCAATGAAGAGTGGAAGGTCTTCATGAACATGTTCGGGAATACTTTGTTTGATAAGATACTTGGATTGGCTTATCCACTCGCCCAAAAATTCTTTAAGATGGTTTTAGTAAAGGACTTAATAACTGATTTTAATTAAAAGATATGTATCTTCGTTTGATAGGATGGTAACTAAAGCCGGCGCTGGGTATTAAATACCCATGCTGGCAACCCATTCGGTTGTGACCTTTGTTATAAGTAACATTATTTTCTGATTTTATCTGTGTTGTACGGATTTTGTCTCAATAAATGTGTTCTTCTTTCCATTACTTCCACATGTAAATAATGATTTTATTGTTAAATTTATTGTGTGGTGATCAATTGTGACTATGTCATACATTAAAGGAAAATGTAATCGTAACAATGTTTTCTTTATTCCCTATCTAGCTTCGGGTTCAAATCTTCATTCGTGTTAATATCGATTATGTCCATTAAATTCCAATTTATCGATTTTGGTATCACAAAATATGAGTCATTCTTGATTGATAGATTTATTTATTTTATTTTATTAATTACTACGAATCCACTAATTACAGTAACTAAAAAAACCTAAATTTATTAAAATCTACAAAGCAAACAATAATACAGCAAAAGTATTTTTTTATTTGCACCGCATACCTATGGCAATCATTAGAGGTACTCAGAAGCCTAAAAAGCATGACGACCAGTCTATCCTTCGAATATCAGTATTGCCCAGAAATTGGGTTGTGGAGGTCTGATGGCAGTCGCTTTGTGTAAAATATTCAGCCGCATCTGGTTAGACTATTCGTAGAAGCTGACCCGAACATGGTTGGGAAAAGACTAGGAAGAAGGAAGAAGATTATGTTTATTGCGAGCTTAAGTTTGAAAAGATTAATATCTTCTCAACCCTGCCTCTGTCTGCATTGTTATTTTATCGTGTATTTCATTCAAGCGCAAGAAGAAGGGATGGGTATAAACTAACCAATATAAGACTAATTTGGGGGCTAATCCTCGACTTAAAAATGTCCCCTCAATAACCTAACCTAAATTAAAAATTTAGAAAACCCCCGACACGAAATGTCATTTGCCATTTTGTGGTGGCGGCCATCTTGGATTTCAAATTTATCATAGTGTATAGTATTCTTCTAGTTAAGCCCTTTCATTTGATACCCATATTGAGGGAGTTGTGAAAAAATATGTACTCCACTATTTTGTTGCGGCGGCCATCTTGGACCGATTTTCATCAAACATAGCTAAGAACATTCCCGACTAATTCACCTTTCAAATAAAAAAAACAAAATCAAAATCGGTCCATCCTTTCGAGAGCTACGATGCCACAGACGGACACACACACACACACAGACACGTCAAACTTATAACACCCCGTCGTTTTTGCGTCGGGGGTTAAAAATGCCGCAAGGTTCAATTTTGGGGCCTCTTATTAATACCTTCTGTTAATTGCCTTCTTCCGTTAACCTTAAAAGTAAATAGCTGGCAATAGGCTCCCCGTATACATGGTACTCAAAATACGACCAAATTGTGGGTTAAGTAGATGAGTAGACTGCTGCCTAACTTTTAGGGAAAGAAATAATTGAAATTAATAAATGAAGCCCTTTTCTACTAAAATATTTTATTTGCTAACTTGTAAAATACCTTTCAAAATAAAAAATAAGGCAGTAGTACAGCTATCGTAGAAAACTATCTTTCCAATAAATTTGACGACAATGTTCTACGGTAAATTTTAGAGAAGAGAAGAAAGTTTATCCTGATAGTCACAACACAACAAAATACTAAACAACATAACAATAAGTAGAATAATATTAACCTAAGTAAGTACGTTTGAAGCCCAATCAGGGTTTTGCATAAGGCGATAGGTCGTCAATGATGAAGTGTCTGGCGGGCACGTTGTCGAAGAAGTATCCAGCAAACCTGAAGTAGAACTCCATGGCTTTATCGATGAAAGGCTGGCCAAAAGCTGACATGACAAATTTCGAGTTTTCATTTAGCATCGGTATGACTGATTTGCCTGGAACAAATGCATCATTATTAGGACATACATCATTTTATGCAACTTTTGAGCTAAAACTGTTACTCGTCTTCTGATAGTTTAGACCCAAAATAAAATAAAATAGTTTTCTTTCGTTTTCGCCTGGCCATCACGAAGCTCACAATTCTTTTTTTAGAAATAATTAAATTTAAAACATTTTATTATTTCAAAAAAAGAACCCAGACTCGAAATAAATATCGATGGATTACACAAAGATTTCTTTCACACTTAAAACTTGATACTCGGCGGAATGGCACAAGAGTGCAGTCAGATTAATTGTTTTATCAAATTAAATATGTACATAATTATAGGTATCTAATGTTTTTATCATATTTATGTAATCATTACATTCCACCAGTGTAAGATATCAAAACACAGCAAAGAATATATTTATATGAGATTGTGATTTTAAAAAAGAACAATTTTAAGCAGTATTCATAACATCATAGAGCGTATCAAAATTCTGAATTTTTAATGAATAATAACTACGTTTTAGTATACGAAGGTCGAGAATTATCTTTTTATTGTTAGCGCTCAATGTTTCTACACATATTTATAATTAAGCCATCTTAATCATCATTAAGCCATAATATATCAGTCAAAAGAGGTCCACTGCTGAACAAAGGCCTCCCCCATTGACTTCCATAGGTACCGGTATGCTACCTGCATCCAACGACTCCCAGCGACCTTTATCAGGTTTAATGAATTTTTCCCCGAAGCCTTAGGTAGAGGCGTACTAATGTACACCCATATTTCGTCAGCATGTTAAGATCCCACGTAATAAGGGCCAGCCAGCAAATCCAAACTCTGAGCTTTACCGACTTCATATTAGAACGCGAGTCCCCGCGCGAGCGTCACTGTGTACGGGCGTGTGTGCGTTTGTCTCGTGTGCGGTCATTGACCTGTAGTGTCAACGATGACCTCTAAAGTTTTAAAATGTTCCAACTGTAATATTGTTATCAACGAGGTGCTTGCATTTGTGCAAAATAAAATAGAAGTCATGAATGAAGAGAGTTTAGTGCAAATTTGTGTAACGGCTTTTTCTGAGGAAGAAGTCGAGAATGCTAAAGTTCTGTTATTTGGATCAGTTCAAACGTCAATACGTAACATAACTCGCAAAAACAAAGGCAAGACGAACAGAAACTTGGAAGATATAATAAGTCTTTTCAAACAGACAGACCCGGAGATGATACCAGTTTTCGTTGCACGCGATCTGCAGAAGTTGCCACCAATATCTTTTGACCATATAGATGTTACTAGATTACTTAAGGATCTTTTAATCATGCGAAGTGAGATATCTAATATACAGGATAAATATGTGACGCGTGAGCAATTCAATGAGCTAAAGTGTGACCTAGATAATCTCAAGAGAGCTTCATTAGTTAACGTTCATCAAATGAACGTTAATATGAAAAGAGGTGCGTTTTTATGTGATACCTATGACAGTGGGCCAATGGGCATTGTGACTCACAGTGAGCCGGCCGGGTCGACTGCTGGCGAACAGGTGGTAGGGCGTGTGGCAGATCAGCTGTCTCTCTCACCCGAGCCCGCTAGCGATAGTCGCGTCCCGCTTGCAAAGCCGACAATTGAGGCAGCGACGGCGAGTTCGGAGCAAGTATCTTCTCATCTGACTCATGCGACCGCGCATGGAATAATTTCGGAGCCCGCGCAAACGGAGGTATTCCGTGAAAAAATTATGCACGATGAGAATGTAACACGAAAACAAAAGACTTTGGCGGACGTAGTACGACAACCGGGAATTTGGAAAGAGAATAAGCAGAATGGTGAATGGATTGAGGTTCAATATAAGCGATACAAAAATCGTTTTATTGGTCAAAAAGGTACAGCGACAAACGAGTTGCATAGTAAATTCAAAGCGGCTGATATTAAAGTCCCGTTGTTTATTAATAACGTAGACAAAGGTGCCTCGATGAGCGACATAGCGAACTATATTCTAAGTAAAACTCAGGTGTCTGTCCAGCTAGAAAAGGTTGTTATGAAACAGGACAGGGACTACGACGCCTACAAGGTATTTGTTCCTAGACATAAGTTGCACGTTTTCATGGACGACAACCTGTGGCCGGAGGGCGTAAATTTCAGAAAATTTGTGAATTTCAAAGGTAAATCCACTGAAATATTACGTGTACCTTCACCTAAGAGCTCTAATGGAACAAAACATAATTAAATTCGTAAGCTTCAACTGTAAGTCTATTCATAGATCGATTGACGGTGTCAGAACACTCTGCCAGTCAGCGGATATAGTTGCACTTCAGGAGACATGGCTCCTCCCACACGACATTGCCTTCTTGGGAACTATCCACAATGAGTTCGCTTTTACGGGAAAGTCAGCTGTGGACACATCAGCAGAGATAGTACGAGGGCGGCCGTATGGAGGGGTGGCGTTGTTATGGAGAAGAAGTTTGTTTACATCAGTGTCCGTTATCGAATGTAAAAGTGTACGTCTAGTGGCTATTAAGGTAATAGTGGAGGAGCGTGCGTTTATAGTATTTTCCGTGTACATGCCTACGGACTCGGTGGACAACCTCAGTGAGTTTACGGAATGTCTGAGCGAAATAAGTGCAATTATTGAGAACGAGAACGTCGAAAGTATCTTTGTGCTGGGAGACTTTAACGCGCACCCAGGTGAGCGATTTTGTACTGAATTACTTAGTTTCTGTAATGAGCAACAGTGGTTTTGTGCAGATATAAATAGGCTCGGACTGAACTCTGATACGTACACCTATGTTAGTGAAGCTCATGATGATTGTCGTAGGTGGCTTGATCACTGTGTGGTCACAGAGGCCGCATTTCAATCTGTTGTTGGTGTTAAAATTATATATGATGTTTTCTGGTCAGACCACCTGCCACTTGAAGTGTCTTGCAACATGAAAGTATTACCACCAAAAATTTTTAACAATAATATTACTTTAAACAAGACTAAGTGGGGGATTAGAGACACTAGTCAAATTCAAAAGTACAAAGAGATCTGTCATAGTAAGTTGAGAGAGGTTGACTTTCCTATTGTTTTCCGCGAATGCTGTGATAATACATGCCACAAGCTGGAGCACAGACTACATATAGATAGATTGTATAGTAATGTTACAAGCATTTTAAGTGAGGCAGCAGCAGTGACATGTTTGTGTCAGTCTGAGCGGAAGCGGAGGTATGTCACGGGATGGAACAAGCATGTGAAAGAGGCTCATGCAGAGGCTCGGCTTAGGTTTCAGCTTTGGGTGCAATATGGTAAACCCAACACGGGGCCCATTTATAGCCAAATGCTCGAGTCCAGGAAAGCTTTCAAGGCTAAGCTGAAGTGGTGTCAAAACAACCAGCAACAAATTCAAATGGACATTATTGCTTCGCACCACACAGCGAAAAATTTTGGAAGCTTCTGGAGAGAGATTAAAAAGTTGAACCCTAAATCGAATCTTCCCTCGAGCGTGGAGGGTAGAACTGAGCCGAAAGACATTGCTAATCTATTTCGGCAGCAGTTTACAATAAAACCACCTCTAGGTGCTGCAAATAGATTATATCAGGTAAGTTCTAACAACTTAAGTGTACGTTTCACTGCCCGTGACGTATATTCCGTTATTAAAAACATGTCTAGGGGCAAGTCACCCGGTCACGACAGCCTAAGTATAGAGCATTTGCAGAACGCAGGGGTCCATCTCCCTAGGGTACTTGCTTTACTGTTTAATTTGTGTATGAGTCATTCATATCTGCCGGCGGACTTGGTTAAAACTGTGGTGGTGCCCATCCCTAAAAACACGACAGGTGATATCTCGCATTGTAGTAACTATAGACCGATATCCTTAGCTACCATTATAGCAAAAATTTTAGATAGTTTACTGGATCGTCATCTTGGTAAACATTTGAATATCAATGATAGACAATTTGGATTTAGGAATGGGTTATCAACCGAGACTGCGATTATGACGCTTAAGAGTACGGTGCAGTATTACACTGGGAGAGGGACCCCTGTATATGCATGCTTCCTGGACTTGTCCAGGGCTTTCGATCTTGTTCCATATGATATCTTATGGAACAAGTTATCGAGTGTAGCCAACTTGCCGCCTGAGATAATTAATGTGTTTAAGTTCTGGTATGAGAACCAATGTAACACAGTGAGGTGGACTGACACTTACTCTGATGTATACAGATTGGAATGTGGGGTGAGGCAGGGGGGGTTGACCTCACCTAAGTTGTTCAATATATACATAAACGAGTTGATCGAGGAACTCAGCAGCACAGGAGTCGGATGTATGATAGACGGCGTATCGTTTAATAATATTAGTTATGCTGACGACATGGTGCTGCTGAGTCCGTCGATCAGTGCTCTCAGGAAGTTATTGAATATATGCGAGAGCTATGCCGTGGCCCATGGTCTAAGTTATAATGCCAAAAAAAGTGAACTGTTAGTTTTTATGGCACATAACAAGACCTATGAAGTAGTTCCACCAGTATCTTTATGTGGTATAACTCTAAATAGGGTGAAACAGTTCAAGTACCTTGGTCACTGGGTTACGGAGGATGGCACTGATAATTGTGATATGGAGAGAGAGCGTAGGGCGTTGGCCGTGAGATGCAATATGCTGGTTCGAAGATTTGCAAAATGTGACAGTAAAGTCAAAATATCCTTATTTAGGGCGTACTGCCAATCATTATATACCTGCAGTCTTTGGACCAGATATACGCAAAAAACGTACAACGCCCTGCGCGTTCAGTACAATAATGCTTTCAGGATGCTGTTGTCGCTGTCGCGTTTCTGTAGCGCATCAGAGATGTTCGCAACAGCGCGTACGGACGACTTTTTTGCAATATTGCGTAAAAGATCTGCATCGTTGCTGCGACGAGTGCGCGACAGCGACAGCGGTCTCCTAAGTATTATTGCTAGCAAGACTGAGGGCCATTTGATGGGGCACCTGTGCGCTATACATGTGTTGTTGCCTAGTCATAGATAATTTAGATTTTAGCCTGTATATTGTCCGTAGTATGTCTGTATTTATGTCTAAATTGTTTGTATTACGTCCGTGATATGTCTCATTGTCTATGTATTTAAATGTATTATACTAACATAGCTTAAATAAATACTAACAAACTGTATGGGATGTTTTGTCCTGAAATAAATATAAATAAATAAATAAATAAATATAATATTTTCACAATTTCAAAGGTTTAGTGGCTCTAAAAATTTATGAGTTATTTGTACTTACTGATTTCCTGGTCACCCACATAAAGATTATCAGCAAAGAACCCAACATTTCCTCGTATTTCATATTCATACTTGATGAGATCGTAAATGCATTTTATGTAGATCTCCCCATCATCGCGTTTTTGTGCGTAAAATGGGAAATCAAATTTCAAATGCAGTTTTTCTGAAATATCAATTTATTTTTATTGGTGTTATAAAATTAACGTTATTTCAAGCAAGAAAAAGAAAGTAGAAAAACATCACGCATATATTTTCGAAAGGTTAGGCTTTTGCCCAAAACATAAAATCACACAAAAGTGTACTAATGCTACCCACCGTTTTCTAATGTTTTAGGTCAATAGGGAGGTATCGTATACACATTAACTGGGCACCAATTAGAATCCTACACGTGACAATTTCATAGAAAAATCTAATATTACCAATATATGATTATCTAGGTATTATTAATTTGTAGGTGCACGGTTTAGCAAAAATTTCTAATAATACATGATACATTCCCACTAGATTAAGATTGTTTTGAATACTAAAATACCTAACCAATTGATTCAAACGTTAGGGTTAGCCAATTCGCCGGTTTGTTTGGGTCATGTATGTCCAGGGAGTGAGCCTATTGCCATCAACCAGGCACAAAGTCAGACTCCAGGATCAAAACCAGCTACCAATTGGGAATTTCACAGACAAACCCAACAACACTTTTTGAACTTCGAATATTTTTTTAAAGTATAGATAATTACCAATTTTGACTTTCCCGTTGCCTTCGCCGTGTATTTCGTTTTCTTGAAGAAGTCCTTTAAGTAATGGACTCACAGATTCTATTTTGTAATGGCCCTTTATTGTTATATTGCATGTATTCTCTTGAAATCCCCTTTCTTCTTTTATATTTATACTGAAACAATAAACAATTGAATGTTGAACTCCTTAGATTGAGCTACACAATGACTTATGCATGTGTGGACTGGTCTTTAAGCCGCTCTTTCTTCAACAGGATATTTCAGACATTGTATTGCATTGGGACCCTCATATTTGATATTACTATGTCTAGATTTTAAACGAGACCATGGTGATTGTATTGTATTGTGACCACCAACATGTAGGGGAATGTTCAGGTCCCATATACAAGGGGGACAGCCTTTTGCCAATAACCAAGCTACGATTGAAAATTTCAAAGAAAAATTGCAAACACACATTTTCCTCGACCAGGAAATCGGCCTTAAGACCATCGTATCAGCATAACAGGGATCTACCAGAAGGGCAAATAAATTCTGTTAAAACGGTTAATTTAAGATTTTACGATTGAGGCCTATACATAATAAAGATATTGACTATAGTAATTTCGTTCATGGTCACGACTCAAGGGAGTGATTAGGCACACACCATTTGGCTGATCTTAAAATCGTCTTGTCTTACTCGATTTCCATAACGGCTGCGTTCATGAGCAGAAAAAAGGTCATAATTATATGCTTCACATATTTTTGTTGCCTTGTTTTTGTTTCACTGTGCTTATATGCATTAAATAATGCTATTTAGATGCTAAATTATTGAATAATTGAAATAATAAGGATGCAAAATTAAACATAGTTACTGGTTACGTGTATTAATTAACTCATAAATTAAAATATTGCACTAAAACTGAACTGAACAAAAAACAAACTGCCTCCAAAAAAACACTTAGGAACTGAAAAAGTTCCTAGGTTTGGTTTTTGTTTAAAAATAATTTAATTTAAAAGTTTTAGTAGAATAGAAGTAGTATTTTGTTTTGTACCTATTATATTATATGGGGAGGCCAACTAAACACACTGCCCTAATAAGACAGCGAGGTTTCGGAGAAAACGATAAAATCATCGATATATCAATTTTTTGTAATTTTTTGTAGATTTTTTCAAACTGCTCTACCGATTTCGATAAAATTTATGTGGGATAACGTCGGGGGTAACTCGTAACTCTTTCAAAAAAAAACAACATCCCACAATTGACTGAGGAATCGCGTAACATACATACAAAAAAAAATATACAGTCAAATTGAGAATCTCCCCCTTTTTGAAGTCGGTTAAAAACCGATAGAACTAGATTATTAGACTAGACTAGATTTGAAATTATGTAGATAGTATATTCTTTGTACACTGTACTTTGTTAAGGAATAAACCCTGTGTTGCGAGGGATTTTACAAACATAAAATTATCTATAAAGTGTAATATTATCTACTATATAAAAATAAGTCGGGTTTTCCTTCCTGACGCTATAACTCCAGAACGCACGAACCGATTTCCACGGTTTTGCATTCGTTAGAAAGGTCTCGGGCTCCGTGAGGTTTATAGCACAGAAAATTTTGGAAAAATTTCAACAGAATAGCGGGTTAAAAAGGTTATTAAGACCACGCGGGCGAAGCCGCTGGCGGAAAGCTAGTTATGTATAATAATGTGTTACTTATTCAAATATCATTTCATAATTATTCAAATTAAATCCTCTTTTTCCTTTGTTTACCACATTCATCATGTACCACTCTAAGGGTGATTGGCAGAGAATGTCTAATGCCATAAAGTCCTCCTTTGTAGAACATGTTTGTTATGAACATTGACTTATATATTACTGCGTAACTATTTACTTTATAGTATTTAACATACCATCGTACCCGTATTCCCCGAAAGGGTAGCCAGAGGCGTAGTAATGTACACCCACATTTCGCCGATATGTTTAGGTCTCATGTAATAGGGGGCGACCCTATTGCCATCAACCGGCCACAAATCCAGACTCCGAACTGCTATTGGTAATTTCACAGAAAACCCAACAACACTGCTCGACCCGGGGTTCGAACCCAGGACCTCTAGCGTAGCAGTCGAGCTTGGCAGTCGGTATGGTGTTTAATAAATAAATAAATAAAAAGTCGTACCTAAACTTTTCAAAGAGACAATCTTTAATTCCTTTAGCTACTCCCTCCACTATAGTAATATTAACCATATTCAAAACACTGGCAGTAAAATTCGTCAATCTGAAAGGGTCTACTGGGGGTATCCCCAACTCTTTGATTCCATTTTTCCCAATATCTCTTATTATAGTTTCATATAACTTTCCTAGGCATTCGAAATCGTTCAGGCGACATTTTGGGAGATTTTCAACTGAAAAAAAAATGTATTTAAAATTAAAAAATATACTAAGTAGCTTAGTTCGCGGAAATGGTCATTGCGATTCTATCTAATAATAACTAAATAGTTTATATTTGCAACATTAAAATAAAAACATAATCTGTTCTCGTTTGTGACAATAGTGTGACAAAAATTAATAAACAAATGGCAGAATTTATGACAAAAAATATCTGGAATCTTTGGTACTAACTTACTAAGAAAATATTATAAATTTATAATGTTAAAAAATGAAATAAATAAATAAATAACCTGGGACATTTTTACACATCACCTTCTAGTCCCAAACTAAGCAGAGCTCGTACTATGGGTAGTAGACAATGGATATAATACTTATATACTTTTTTTTTGTAAATATATACTTCTTATTATACATAGGAAACACCCAGACAAACACAAATACTTATATTCATCACATAAATATTTGTGTTCGAACCACTAGACCACAGACGTCGTCAAGGAATTAATAAAGAAATAAAATATGAAAGGAAAAGTACTCAAAGATTGTTTTATAGTGAAAAGTTACATGGAAGCAAAATATATACAACCAAATTAAATTAGTGATGTCATAAACTAGCCGGCTTTAATAAATAAAATATAAGAAACTCACCAAATGCGGAGTTACAAAAACTGAAACATATGAACAAAAACAACACTCCAACGTTTTTAAATACCATTTTTTTATTCGACCTTCCGTGCTTAGCGAATTTATGATACATACTGATTCGAGATGCTATAAGACACTGGTTATAAATAACCAATTATAAAAAACTCAATATAAATTAACAAGTCTGCTTTTCAATGTCGACGTAAAAAACGGCACATAATATCATGTCATTGCAAAACTTGATGAATTTGTTAAAAATTAAATGTCACCGTATGATTGTGAGCACTGTGAATTAGTTGGCTCGAGCCAACTGCATGTAAGGCTAATATTGAGAAACGAGACTCAACATGAAATTATGCTTCCGTATTCCCGTATGTCAATTTGTCATACAAATTTGACATACGGGAGTCTAAGTTTATGCTTAGTTTCATCTCTGAATATCAGCCTGAGTGTGGTCAGTTCACAGTTTACAATTTCGTGATATAGGTAAATAAAATTATACAAGGTGGAAGGGACTTCCGCGCACATCCGAATACCATGAGTTCGGTACATGGTTCTGGACCCCCCTGCGTTGAAATTTTCAGTAGTAAATTTTTTCTTCAGTTTTTGTTACTTGAACGTGAAAAAAGCATTATTTCTATGTACCCAAATTAGATTTATAATTAAAAAAACATTATTTCATTTATTTCGGATCGTTATAATCGCGTTTTTAGCAATACACTGCGCGTTTAAAAATGTCAATATCTGTAATAACAGATCATTTTCTACATGAATGACCTAGGTCATTTTATTTTTGACCTTGAGTGAAACCAAGTCACGACGTTTGTGCGTCGATGTCCCTTCCACCTTGTATATTAATATCTTTCAGTATTACGATGACTTTACAAAAACTCTGCACTCTTTCTGGCAGATCAATATTATGTATCCTGCCTATATCAAAATATAAAAGAAATATACCTACCTACTTGCCTCTTTTTTATAATCTATTAAAAAACCAAAGCTTATAATCTAAGTACATATATATCTGTAACATTCAACTACAGGCCAAAGGCGGCAAAAAGAATGGATGTAAATTTTGTAGTAAAAATATGATATTATGTAGGAGGTTGTTTTTTTGCTAGCCAGTTTTATGATTATGTATAATCCCAAGACATCCTTGAAAGTCACCTTTACTATACGCTTGCAACAATTTAATAGAGCTATGTTATTAAATATTTACAATTTAATATCAAATAATTCATCATACCATCACGCCCGTATTTCCCGAAGAGTTAAGCAGAGGTGTACTAATGTACACCCACAGCTCGCCGGTATTTTTAGGTCCCATGTAGTTGGAGGCGAGCCTATTGTCATCCACCGGGCACGAATCCAGACTCCGAGCTGGTACTGGAAAATTCACAGAAAAACTCAACAACACGTTGCTCGACCGAGTCGAATCAAACCCAGTACCTCTAGTTTAATAGTCGCGTTGGGACCGCTAGACCAACAAGGAAGTATCAAATATAATTATTATTATTTCGTAGAAAGCCCTACAGTGTATTTATCAAAATGCCTCAAAATTTACCCACCTCACACCTTTTAAATACATCTGTGGATTAATTATTATTTAATCATTTATCATAATATATAGCATACTACCTAAGGAAGCAGTTCAGATATTTACCTATTCATTTTATAAAACATAAATATAAATACAAGGCTTAGTTATATCGCCTTTTAAGGCTTTTAAAGTGGGAATTTAACTTGATTTCATCACGACTCCATTTTTAACACTTTTCAGGAACATGTAAGTACCTATGTTATATATATATGTTATATATATGTTATATCCCATATTGGAGTTGAATTTGTATTGTATAAGAAAACACTTTCAAGCTGCCTTAAAAACACAGAGGCGCCTACCTATAAATTGCGAGCAACTTATTGTAGTTTGTAGCAATTGCATTATTGGCGTTAGGTTTATTTAATGTAAAAGACCTAGAGTCAGCAAGCATAATACTAAATATACCATCACGATTGTATTTCCTAAAAGATATGGCAGATATGTGGGCAGTGGACACTGATTTACACCTCTCGTTATCCAGTACGTAATACCTAGTTATATTTATGTCCTATCATGCTCATTGACTACTTAAAACTGTGTAGGTTGCACTATGGTAATTTGCACAGGCGATTTGTTTACAAATCTATGTACTTAACAAGATATTTTTGTCTAGATTTTAATGAGTTGTAAGTATAAGTAATTTCAAATAATTACGAATAGATAGAAGAAGCGTAACTGTCGCACTGGCGACTTGTGGGTTTACATTAGTATAATAGGACCAACATAGGTGTAATGGTATAGCTTGGTAGAGCTACAAGCTAAAGACAACAGTAGTATCATAATACTACTGTACTACCTTTAAGTAGGTAATTAAATATTTCAGGTTGGTGATTTAATTTACCTTCACTGCACTGCTTCAACGTAATGTAGTATTGGGAAACAATATATTAGTATCTCATCTATATAATATATTCACAAAATTAATGGGTTTGTGAAAATGAAAAATTGGGGTGTTTTTTATAATGATAAGGGTATCGTGGTCTGATTCAACTGCTAGAAGGATGAAGGTTATTAATTTGCTACCCTGTACCTATATAGGTATATAATGAAACGTAATTTATATTACATTGTTATAACTTTTGAACAACAAATATATCTTTTTAATTTGAACATGTTTCATAATTATTACGTTATAAGTACCTAATCGCGAACGATCAGTTAGAAGCAACTATGTGTCAGATGCTAGTTGTAGTGAATGTGTGGCATTCCACGTGTGTTGCGCTGGTAGTGCAAGTCGACACAGTGATGCAACTATGTCGCCGCTCACACAGCTTGACTGGGAGTGAACGTTTCAAGAAGGTAAGGTATCTTTGCGTTAATGCTTAGAAGATACTTATTGTTTGGATTTGTCCCCGTTAATTGCAATAGGCTCGCCCTTACATTGGACCTAACACATACTGGCGAATTTTGGGTGTACATTGTTCACTTCTGCCTGGAATAGGCTTGATGATATTGCTTGGTAGAGCTGTAAGCTAAAGACAACTGTAGTGACGATAGGGGCAGGGCCGAACAGTAATTTATTTATTTTCACTACTGTTAAGCTGTGCATCCATTTGAGCGGCTTCACGCCGAGTAGCCTCTACTTGAGATAGAGTGAGGCTGCTCACCTTGAGGCAGAGAGTTTTGGATCAAAGCGAGGCAATGCGATCCAGTTTAGAGCAAAGACGATGGCACTAGACGCCCGTCTCCACTAACGCACAGCTCAGACTGAGGCTCCTTTGAGTGCGCCAAAAAATCAACAAATAATGCTCGGCTTGCGGCGATAAATTGGCTCATGGCGCGGCGCGCCCCAGGTTGAGGGACCCCTTCTCCAGTTGCGCTACCTCAGGTTCAGGTACTGCCTCTAGTGGATACTAAGCTTTACAGTTTCTATTGTAACTGTCTCGTTAGGCTAGTGGTCGCGAGACTGCGCTAGAAATGCTGGGTTCGATACCCAGGTCTAGGAATATTATTGGGACTTTGGATTTGTGCCCGATTAGGTACGCCTGTATTCCCCGAAGATTAAATACAGCTCGCCGGTATCCTTAGGTCCCAGGTAATAGGGAGAGAGCATCTTTCCTTAAAGGTCGGCAACGCTCTTGCAATCCCTCCGTGTTGTTGTGGGTGTTAATGGGCGGCGGTGATCACTTAACATCAGGAGACCCGCTTTCCTCCCTCTCTACTATAAAAAAAATAATACTATATTATTTTTTATGATCGTATACCAAACGTAAAGTTATGTCATGACCACACTATTATGTACATAATCAGCCTGAGCAGTGGAGGTGCGAAAATTAATGATTATTACCTACGCACTTACAAATTGACAGACACTGCAGGCCCAGCTTGTTGGCCTTCAAATGGTCATTGACATTAGAATGGCATTCATAGACAAACCGTTTTATGTGGATTTTCTTGCTGGGAAACTAGTGGGTTGAATGGAGAGTTGATATATCAAACCGTAACAAGTGGTAAACGTTCTTTGGCCAAAGCCTAATGCTCGTTACACACGTAAGGATATATCATAGCGATTAATTTGTGCAAACTGATTTTCGCAGAACTATCGATCGTGTTGACAAATCGTTTGTTTGATCTGCAAAGGTTTGTCATACACACGATCGATAGATCTGCGAAAATCGTTCGCAATCAATAAGCAATAAGCGGTACCTATTACCATTTACAGCAGAATAACTCTAATCATAGCTGTGGCGATCATACACACGATACACTGAAATTGTTAGGTCCGACTGTATCTGGAAGAAGAAATTGAATGATTGGCTATAGTTTCATTGCACAGACGCAAAAAAAAAAACTTTTAGTAGTTTTTTTTAAACACCTAACGACAAAATTGAAAAACCTCATTTCTTCATAACTATTTGCAACAACAATAACTAACAAATTGCCGCAAGCCTCTACAATAATATGCCGATTGTAAAACAGTAGCATTAAAGATGAATCATGATAGTTATTAGCAGTTTCGACACCTATGCGCCTGCGCACGATACGGCGGCGCGGCAGTAGGACTCCCAACCGCTACCTTGAAATGATTTAATGCATAAATGCAACGAGCACGCACCTTTTGCTGAAATAGCTGGGTAATACCTATTTACTTGTGGACCTATTCTGGTTTTTTTTTGTTTTTTTTTTATTAAACTGCATCATCCAGATGGATGATGATGATGATGGATGATGCATCATCCAGATGGATGATGCAGTTTAATACTATGGCCACTAGATAGTGGCCGTAGTTTTGACTGCTAGGCTAGAAGTCCTGGGTTAGATTCCCATCAAAAAATTATTTTTCTGGCCCCCAAAATACAGACAAGTCTAGTTTGGGGGTCACCGTTAAAACAATTTTAATGTTTGTCTGTTATTTGTCATAGCTTTCCGCCAGCGGCTTCACCTGCGTGGTCTTATAATTTTTTCCCCCGTTTTTGCAACAAATTTTATCACTACTCCGCTCCTATTAGTCGTAGCATGATGATGTATTATAGCCTTCCCCGATAAATAGGTTATCTAAAGCACTGAAAGAATTTCCCAAATCGGTCAAGTATTTTCGGAGCCTATTCAATATAAACAAACAAATAATTAAATCTTTCCTCTTTAAAATATTAGTATAGACAAGAAAATTTAACTTGGCACTATGTTAAGAAACCCAATTTATGTATTTTTGGGTTTTTGTATGAAATTGTCAGTAGCAGCTTCGGACCTAAACAATAAATATACCGATGAACTGTGGGTGTACATTAGTACACCTCCACGTAACACTTAGTACAGGCGCGTGTCACAGGTTCGTGCCTCGGATTTTAACTTGGCAGGAGTAGCCGACTTGAGTCATAAATATCACTTAGGCTATCACTGCATTTCTTTAATGTTTCTGCGTTCACTGTAACGTTATATACTTTACTATCCTTTGACTTCGTTCCCGTAGAGATTGAATTTTTTCCCCCTTTTTTGCAACATTTTTAATTGATACTCCATTCCCATTGATCATAGCGTGATGATATAAAGCTTATAGTCTTCCTCAATAAACAGGCTATCTAATACTCTTCTTAAAGGATCTTCAAATCGGAACAGTAGTTCTTGAGATTAGCGCGTTCAACCAAACAAATAAACTCTTCAGTTTCATAATATTAACTAGCCTTTGCCCGTGACTTCCTTACCGTAGAGGTTGAATTTTTTCCCCCTTTTTTGCAACACTTTTAATTTATACTCCTGTCCTATTGATCATAGCGTGATGCCTATAGCCTTGCTCCATAAACAGGCTATCTAAGACTGAAATAATCTTCAAATCGAAACAGTACCTATTTCTTGAGACTAACGCGTTCAACCAAACAAACTCTTCAGCTTTTTTTTATACCACTAAAGTGGCATACAAGAATACGGCCCGCCTGATGGTAAGCGGTTACCATAGCCTATGGACGCTTGCAACTCCAGGGGCATTCGCTTGCAACTCTTGCAAACTATCACTCGCGCGTTGCCGACCCGAAAATCCTCTTAGAGGTTTATGGAGGATTCACTGAGCCGACAGTTTGAGGGAATATTCCTCTTACTGCCAGCGCAGCGCATCCTTAGAAGGAGCTCTGGCGACCTTACTCACTGCAGGAACACAACACACAATAAAGTGTGTTATTTGGCTGCAGTTTATAATATTACTATAAATTAAATTAAACTAATGAATAGTATAGACGTTAAAGACATAAGTACTGCAAATACCAAGTAGGGTTTAAGGTTGGCATATTGCACAATGGACGCTAATAGGTCATCATGTTCAACCACCATGGTAACCCGTTTCGCTTACCAGCCCTACCACTTACGCAACGATACAAGTAAAAGCAATACGTGCTGTATTCCAATAGATCATGAATGGAAAATTTATTTATGACTGATTGCAATAATTAGGTACTATTTTTATTGTTTATTCGTGAATAATCTGGTAACCGACCACAAATATGAAGTTTCATTCATGAGTCAAAGCTTGACAATGAAAAACATCGAAATGACATTTTACCACTATGATTCAACAATTAGGTATAATGATAACACAAAAAATACTTCATATGACTTCAAAAGTGACTTAAAGAGCTTCATTCTTGAGAAAAATTATGATCATTATTAGAAAATCTTTCATGAATCATTCTTAAATATCAATTTATTTTTGCTTTTGCTCTAAACATTATCTACAACTGTGTATGTAATTGAATACCTATTCGTATGTTTATTGATTGCTATATAGGTAACACAATAAATTTCCTTCGAAAAACCCCATGCTTTAGTCATCATTAGGCAAACGAAAGTACCCAATAAATACTTAAACTCCAACAGCACGACCTTCATACTTGAACCGACTTCGAAAACAGCGCAGACGGCGGTGCAATATCCCAGAATACGGTCGCAAGCGCACGCAGCCCGGCGCATTCACGTCGCGAACATTTTGTGGAACGGATTAGTGGGCAGCGTTCCGTGAAAATCAGGCTCCAAATTGGCAAAGAGCTGGCCGAATTTATGCAATAGAAATAAGAAAGAACTTGTTTCTATTTACATGAGCGTACCGCGAAGGTGCGAGGGTCACCTGGCTTAGTTCGCTTCAGGTTTTTGTGGACTTCGTTGTTTACGCACTTTACGCGGTTCGATAAAGTGATACGATGTGTGATAGTCGATATGTTCTGTTTTTCGCTTTGGTGGCGGCGTCTTTCGTCAGCGGGTGTTCGGCGAAGCTTGCACGTGAGTTTTTCTATTTGTTTTGCAATGTTTGCGGACCTAGTTGCGGCTTGTTTTGTTTATTTCCTATGGATTCTATTAACTATGTAGTTTTTTATTTGTATATTAAAAGAATTAAGGGCGTGTTTCACAACTTAATGATAAGATGCCGTTAAATCACTTGGCAAATAATTTCATACAAATGTTGTTCTATTTTTTAATTTATCCTGTGGGTAGCGGCTATTCAGAGGTGGTGAAACAGCCCTTAGTATTTTAAAGACTTTACTAGATAAGTAGTTTCAGTAGTTAAACAACCTTAGATATCATACATCTAGATATGTAATGCTTGAAAGTGAAATTAGATTTTAAATGTTTAGATGAGAGTTTAATTAAATTACCTACTTATAAGTAGATATTTATATTTGACGTCTGTGGTCTAGTGGTTCGAGTATCGGACTGCTGATCACTAGGGTTCGATTCCCACAGGACACAAATATTTATGGGATGAATATGAGTATTTGTGTTACTGGGTGATCCTTATGTGTTATAAGTATGTATTTACAAAAAAAGGATTTAAGTATTATATCCAGTGTCTAGTACCTCTAGTACAAGCTCTGCTTAGTTTGGGACTAGATGGTGCTGTGTAAAAATGTCCCAAAGCATTTACTTATTTATTTATTATATATTTAATTTATTGCATTTTTCTTATCTTGATATAACGTAGATGTCCCAACATCATTTTGAATTCAACCATATCAAAACGGGCCAACATTACACAAATTTTTTAATTCAACAATACCTAAAGGGTCCAACATTCCATATAAACATGACAACCCTAAAAAAATATTGTACAAGCTAATATTATAATCATTTTCATTTAATTAAATAAGAAAATATTGTTACCATTTTTACGTTGCTCTTATCGACATGATAAAAAGGCCATTATCAAATAATGGTTTTAAGTTTTGTTAGTCTGTTGGTGTGAAATCGAATATTAGAAATTTTCGTCTAATATCCTTCCGCACAACATTATCATTTCGAAGGTTAGAGAGAACCCGGAGGAAGTTGTAGTGCGAGCTAACTACCTCCGTCTACGTTGCCCCCAATCTGATTAACTGCAGTTTAGATATCTCATTCAAACCTTGAATTAACTTTATTAGAAAGCCAGGCAAACGGTTAAGTATTGAGTAAGTTATTTCCATATTTGGTACTGGATAGATAGGCATTTTATTACTACGATTTGTTGATATCAAGATAGAATATTTACTTGTAACCTGCCTATTTGTAAACATGTACTTAAGTATTCAGTGTAAAAGCCTAGAACTATAGTGTTTTATTATTCAGTACTTGACAAAGACTCATCTTTCTAACTTAGTTGGCTAAAGCCAGAGTTGTTGCAAGATGCAACTAGTGTGACCTTTCAAAAGTACCCATTTATGAGGTCTAATTGAAATCAAAATATTTGAATTCACTTCACCCTTGTAAGAGTGATAATAATTAATTATTACTTAATTCACACATGGTTACAAAGTCAGAGGATCGTAAATAGATTCGAGTTCAAGACCTACTATTTGGCAGTTATTATAGGTATTATATGTGACTTAAACATGAGGGGCTCGTGGCCAAGTTGTACCAACGCTGATCAACCGAGCTGCAAGGTGCCGCGGTCAGCCTGTGGATGGGTGACCATTCTTAACATATTGAGACCCCTCCATGTCTGGGAGAGTACGTAAAGCCGTCGGTCCCGGTTGTCATACGAACACCTACCAATATCGGTATTGCCCAGAAATTGGGTTGCGGGGGTCTGATGGCGGTCGCTGATAATACTGATATCCAGCCGCATCCTGGTTAGACTGGAAGCCGACTCCAACATGGTTGGGAAAAGGCTAGGAAGAAGAAGATGTGACTTATACATACCGGTGAACTGCGAGTGCTCTGCCTAACCTTTAAGGGATTACAGGCATGATGGTATGTTATCAAAACACCATAATACACACACTTCGCACCTTCGTGTTCGAATAATATTTGTTTAGGTTCAACAGTAAACGGGCGGCCGCGGTTCGTAGGTAATGATGTTAATTTATTATGTATGAGAGTATTGTTTTGGAGGGTAAGAAACCTTTTCTGGACGTGTAGAAATAATTTTGTATGCCTGTTAAGTAGGGAGGTACCTAATCTATTTATTTAAAAATAAATTGACGTTCTTTACTCTCACCAAAACTCGAGAACGGCTTAACCGATTTGACAAATTTTTCTGAGGTTTAAAAGGTTGTAGTAATGTAATTAAATCACTTTTATTAGCGGTACATGGTGTTTTAGTGTGAAAATTGCACATCAAAAACTGTATAATATAGGTCCTCGTAACTATTTCCACAAAATCCACTAAGTATGTGTGTATCTGACTGGTTAGTCTAGTGGTACTAAGTGCGTCTGCAACGCTAGAGGGCGTTGGTTCTATTTCCAGGTCCAGCATTTTTATTGAGTTTTTTGAAAATCATAGTAGCAACCCGGTGTTTGGACTTGCGCCCGGTTATAGTGGCCTCTATTACGTAGGATCCAAAGGCGTACTGTAGGTTTACATTACCTCTGCCTAACCCTTTGAGTAATACAGTCATGAAGATACGTTATCTGTGTGAGTTCAAAAATAAAGTTTTTTCTTTCTTTCTTTTTTATGTTATCCATGTTATTTTCTTTCTAACCTAACGTAACATAAACATATTGGCAAACTGCAGGTATACACCTCTGCTTATAGTCTGCGCGGAACTAGTTGGCCGCGCCTTAGGTATGTGAGCGGTGGGACGGCGGGGCGGGGTTGCCTACGCGCGGTGGGACGGAGGGACGGGGGCGCTTTCTTTTGTTCACAGTAACCTGCCGTCCCTACCTAAAGCGCGGCCAACTAGTTCTGCGCGGTCTATAGCAATACGGGGAATACAGTCGTGAAGGTATTTCTTTATTTTTTGTGTGTCAAATAATGACGTCTGGTAGTGAGGGCCCGCTGTCGGACTTATCAACGGTTAAATGGTGACATAGTTCTTGTGCAAATATTTCAAGTCTTCATCTTAAGTTAACCTTGGGTGCGTTCGGATTTATTACTTGACTACCCAATATAAGTGATGTAAGAAACCTTTACAGCCAATTGCTGTGAAATGAGTGCTACCTTCTTACCTACTTATAAATAATTATATTTAGATCAGTAACCAATTATTTTTCCTGTAAATATTGCGTTGGTTGAGTAGAGTGTTCAATTACATGTTAATAAAAGGAAAAAATAATAGATTTTTATTATTAAATAAATTTGATTCATGAATGATTCTATTCATGAGCTATACAGAAGAATTTTTGGTTTGGATTTTTTATTATTAATTTATCTATAAAAAAAAACTATTTAAAATAAACTTTTTAGAAAATGTATCTATTAAATTTTTTTAAACAAATTATTACTGAATTTAAAAATATTATTATTACTTATTTTTAGAAGACCTAATTATACTTTGCTTGACCTGAGAATTGAACCCAGGACCTCAAGTATCACGCTTACGGCTAAGCAGTTATTTTATACATATAATCAGGGAATATTGCACTTAGTTACTATCATCATCTATACTCGTACGCATGTTGCATGCATATTTAAATTACTCAGTAGAGCCTATGAATACACCGTAAAGGTAAATCTAATTTCCATTAAGGCCAATGCACTTATACAAGTTAGGTCTGATTGAGATAACACATTATTCACGACTCAATAATGTCTGTTTGTAATTTCAAATTAACAGCTTTCACTAAATATAGCATAAGAAAGTTTATAATTACGGCATCTACATCAAAAAATTAAGTTTGAAAATGTGTGTCTGTCTGTTTCTACCGGTTCATCTCTGAAACGGCTGAACCGATTTTGACGGGACTTTCACTCGCAGATAGCTTATCTTATATGGGGGTAACTTAGACTTTTAGAATTTTATTTATTTTAAAAAATTGGATAAATGCGAGTAATAACGTAGGGAACAGCTACTTTTGCTATTACTTAATAATAAAGTCCAAAGTTGAACGTTTTGACAACCAATACCCGAAAGCGTTATTGTATTGGACACAAAGCGAGCGTCTGAGCCTTAAATCAAACTGCCATTCAGTTTCAGTAGTTTGCACATGTTAAAGAATATGCTAATATTAGATACTATAATATTGTTTTGTTTATACAAGGATTAATAGATAATGATTTAGTAAGCATATTCGTACCTTAAAAAAACATACCATTATCATATCTGTCTGTCCCGAAAGCTTAAGTTGTCACAGTTCGCCGGTATATATAGAACCAATTAAAGGGGTGAGCCTATTGCCATCAACCGGGCACAAATCCAGATTCCAAGCTACTGGGGATGTCACTCAAAAACCCAACAGCACTGCTCGACCCAGCAATCGAACCCAGGATCTCTAGCAGGTTAACGCAGATAATGTCATCGCATCCATATAACGTTTTCAGTTTTATTGTGCTAAGGACACAAGTGTAATTTTCACTGATAAGAATCTAAACACGGCTGTTTTCAAACATTACATACGTAATTTTATTGCTGGCACAAAGATTGTTGTAAAGAAAAATAGAATAGTGAAGAAATAAGTGGATAAGCACACGCGACAAAAATTTTAAACACGCACTGTACTAGATGGACTATCAACGATAATGCAGATGGTACAAGTTACTCAAGATCAGCCTTTTCAATTTGCTGCGAAAGAAGTTTCATTCTGTCACAAAATGAGATAACCTTACTAGTGACATTTTTACAAGCCGGTGTAGTTTTGGAAAAATATTTTTTTTTCATGAATTCTTACAAAATACATTATGTTATGTTAATGGTTATACGCGCGATTGCTACGCTAGAGGTCCTGGGTTCGATTTCCGAGTCGTGAAAGTGTTTGGTTTTTCTGTGAAATTCACATAAGCAGGTCTGAATTATTCTTCTACCATGGGACCTAAACAAACTATCGGTGAGCATTAGTACCTACACCTCTTTCTAATTCTTCGGAGAAATATTTTTGTTCCTTTAATTTGTTACATAACTATGACATACACAGTTTACATCATCCACAAACCACCAAAAAACCTTGACATCCAAATAAAATTTTTCAGTAGGTACACAAAAAGTTACTCTGTTGTATTTACAATACAACATTATTTACGACTGACAAATAAAAGATGCCCTGTGTAACCAAAAATTTAAACAATTATTGGCAAACTGGGTCAAGTTCAGTACCCAAATGTCTCCGGTTTCAAGGTAAGGTATCTAAAGAGGTTTCAACCTCGTCTGACGAAACATGAGTAGGTATATGTAGTATAACCAGTTTTATACAAGTTTCCGTACATTGCGCGTCTGTAATCGATGCCTCATGTGATTTTTAAGGGTAGTGCATCATTTCTTTTGAAATAAGAATTTTGGAAAACATTTTGAGATACCGATAATCACGGTTTTATAGTCCTTCTTTAAACTTTGACGTGATTTTAACCTATATGTCAAAATACTTACAAGTTTTTTTTATACCACTAAGGTGGCAAACAAGCATACGGCCCGCCTGATGGTAAGCCGTTACCATAGTTCGTTATCACAGTTCGAGGGAATATTCCTCTTGGTGCCAGCGCAGCGCATCCTTAGATTTGGGCCTGTTTCACAGCTTACTGATGAGTTCCCTTTAAATTAGCTGGCAGATATTTTTTTTACAAATGTTTCAATTTTTAAAATATCTGGTAGTTAGTGGTTATCCAGAGGTGGTGAAACAGGCCCTAACACTAGTTGTTGGGTCAACACGGAGTCTCTCTTTAGACATATTATGACTAAAGGGTTTTACGCTTTGTAAATGGGAAAACTCTTTAGACATAATATGTCTTTTTTTCCCATTTACAAAGCGTGAATTGGACATTCAAATTGTAATGCTGTCGATCCGATATTCGCTCGAGATCAACCAGTCTTGGTTTATTCCCGAATTGAATCTTAATATTACCAAGGTGTTTGTTGCCAAGGTTAAATGCGAAATCTGCGAAATACCGCGAAACGATCCTCAGAGGAGCCTTTTTAACACGTTTGCTGTCGGTAAATAATTTTTTAACAACAAGTTTTACGTCAGATATATAGTATAGTTATATATATATATTAATAGTATAGTTTACTTTGTTACATAATGTCAGTATAATATAATTAAATGCAAAGTAAGTCTTTCTGGCTGTCTGCAATATTTTTACGCCTAAACTGATGTAAAAATTTGGCATAGAGATTTATTGTTTAGCTATATGTTTAACGAAGTCGTTAAGGGAATGGAGCACATCCCCTTAATAAATCGCGTGTGTCCATCGCGAAACGTAGTGTAGTCTTGCCTAACAACTCGGAATCAGTACCTCTGCATTAGTTGAAATACTATTACTAAACTGCATTATAAATGTCTGCCTTATTGGTTTAGCAGTTACAAGCATAGCTGCTGTGTATCCTGAATGAAGGGTTCGATACCTTGATTGAGCAATGTTATTTCTATAGGAAATGTCTTAACAGTTGTTAGGAATTAATATGTGTTCGGTCAAAGGTATACCCTTTGACCGAACACATATTAATTCCTAACAACTGTGCCGGCCTTTATATTAAACCTAAAGAGCACTTGGACGGACGTGTTTAATTGCTAACTAGTAGACAGGTTTCAGTCCATCCATTACAATGTTAGAAATTTTAAATTTTATTCGTAGTCATCACTCAATTCACCGGCGATATCCAATCACCGCCCGGCTAGTTGAGTGATGACTTGCGGACGGCTAGCTTCGAATGGGGAAAAAGCTGAAGATCTAGATTTCAATTAAAAAAGGCTTACGTACGTCATAATGAGCTTATGACGTTCATTTATGAAATTTCATACAAATAAAAGAAAAAAATACACAAGATGTTTAGTCATATTTTTTCATTGATTTTAACTGACGACGACTAAATGACGACGTCTGTGGTCTAGTGGTTCGAGTACCGGACTGCTGATCACGAGGTCGCGGTGGGTTCGATTCCCACAGGACACAAATATTTATGTGTTAAATATAAATGTTTGTGTTTGCCTGGGTGTTTCCTATCTATTATTAGTATGTATTTACAAAAAATACGTATATAAGTATTATATCCATTGTCTATAAGTAGATTAAGTACCCATAGTATAAGCTCTGCTTAGTTTGGGACTAGGTGGTGTTCTGTAAAATGTCCCAGAATATTTATTTTTATTTATTTATTTAACAAAACACCATTTTGAAATCGCTTGTTAAATGAATGATGTATAAGGTAATACCTATACAACGTACATTTCTAACCCCTGTAGGTAAAAATTGTACATTGTATTTTTTTTTAATTTCCATTTTTCTCCATCCACAGCTGATTTCATCCATCCTTGCAACAACACTGAACCCGCATGTCTAATAAAAGCAACTCAAGATGCGATACCACTGTTCTCCAAGGGTTTGCCAGAACTCGGAGTGCCATCACTAGACCCCTTCCTCATTGACGAGCTGCCCATTCAGCTGCCTGGGATCAAGGTCACGTTTTATGGCGGGAAGGCGACCGGACTTCGGAAGTGTCAAGTGCTGAATGTCGAGTGAGTCTTATTTTTTTGTTTGAGGTGGTAGTAAGTAGTAAGCATAGAATAACAGAAGTAGCGAAGTAGTGATAGCCTTGGGGACACTGGACTGCCAAGTCAAAGGTCTCGAGTTCGAATCCAAGGCACGCACCCCTTTCAAAATCATGTGCGTTATTATCACTCGCTTTAACTGTGAAGGAAAATATTGTGAGGAAACCTGCATGCCTGAGAGATTTTCTCGACGGCATGTGAAGTATGCCAAACCGCATTAGGCTAGCGTGGTGGACTAGCCTAATCCCTCTCATACTGAGCGGAGACCTGTACCCAGTACTACCCAGTAGTAGGATAGTATATGGGTTTGTGATAGTACATCACTATTGGAGTTTGCCTGAGTTTATAGGAAAAAATTCTAATGATGCTCCCAATAGAATAGGTTTTTTTGAATATCTGGAACACTTACAAAATCAAGCTTAAAATAGCAAGTTACAAAGCTTTTTCCTAGCAAGCATATAAAGAAAAATGTTTAAAATCTCGGACTTTTGCCCCTGAATCGCAGTTGAACAAAGCAACAATTATTTCTGCATGAAATGATTTCTAAGCTTTGGAAAATGTCCTTGATATTCTTGAGGCGAAGATTCTTTTGTCTACGTAAAGTCATATAAAATGCACATCCACGGCCATTAATTTATAGAAATTATTTTAGATCCATAGTTTAATTTTTTAAACAGGCAAACATGAAATAGTGAATACGTACATCTATACGGTTATCAATTGACAATTCCATATTAAGAAAAAATTAAGACACGCTTATAACCAATCAAACGCGTAGGAATTTAAATAATATAAATATAATTTATTTTATTAAATGAATGTCTATTTACTCTAATTACCAATCATTATTTAGATAAGTCAAGCAAACATAAATAAATAATGAGAACAAGTTACTAATTATATTGCTATGACAAAACTAAGATAATGTAACTAGTCTGTTTGGTGCAATAAACGGTAGACGCAGTACCTACTGCGGACTAGTTACATACACAAGAATTGCGGAATATATTCATATATACTTATTACTAACTTTACCAGAACACAAAAACGTATACAAACATACTTGCATAATCACAATGCAACGTTGTGTCAAAATTTAAGAGCAATCTGTGAAGAACTTTCAGAATAATCACATTTATTTACATCTTCATTCGTATAGAAGAAGAAGAAAATGTTAGTAACGAAACACTAAATTCGGGAAAATAAGTTTACATTACTTAAATAAAACACCGCGTTAAAGTTTAAACGTTAAGTTACAGTTTCCTTTGCTTTTAATCGCATTGTTTCAGGCAAGAAACAGCTTAAAATGTCTCCAATAGTTACAGTATTCTTAAAACTTAGTACTGCGAAGTCATTGTGCACATGAATTAAGTACTTAGAGAAAATGCATACATCATCCTGTTTATAAAAATAATATTTTTAAGAAATCTGTCTCGTTGGTCTTGTGGTCCCATGTACGACTGCTATCCTAGAGGTCCTGATTTCGATCCCCGGGTCGAGCAGTGTTGTTGGGTTTTCTTTGAAATTCCCAGTAACAGCTCGGAGTCTGGATTTGTGTCCGGTTAATGGCAATAGGCTCGCCACCTATTATATTGGACCTAACCATATCGGCGAAATATGGGTGTACATTAATACGTCTCTGCCTACCCCTTCGGGGAATATAGGCGTGATGGTATGTTATGTTATTGAATGAATTCATTTTTAAGCATTTTATCGCACCATCAATCAAAAGTAGATTTATTTCAATGCCAATTTACTATTCAGAAATCAGTATTAAAAGTAATAGAATAAAAACAAATATAAAAATAAGTATTTCAGAACAAAGTGTCTCATCTATTTAAATTTATTTTCTTTCAACTCACGTCGCAATCCAAATGCTACTAATAGAAGCGCTTACTTAACTCAACAATTACTAAGGGAACCTTGCCACACCACAATAATGCGGTTTTATTCTCACGCCAACTGTTGACGAAACCCTTTGTGTTTTAGTACAAAATATTCGTACGCCTCCACAAAAGGACTAGATACAAGGATTTTTCAAGGCTGAAATCTATAGACAAAGTGCTGTGGGAATGCTGAAAATATATTATAATTTCACCTTGATTTAGTCTCGACAGAACGTAAACAATGGTGATAAAAATTTAGGTTTAAACTGCAACCCGCCGATTTGATTCGTAGTAAAAGAAATCAACTGCAATACATGTAAGGAGAACATAATTCCTATGTCATGTGTATTCCTATGTCATCATATGTGTTCTGATAAAAACTTTACCCTATTGAAATCAACATAATAGCAACTCGATTGACACCTATTATATCAAAATCAGATGAGGACTTTAGGCACTGTACTGGAACATACAGAATTTTGCCGTGTCGTCGGGTAAGTATAAATGTTATATATATTTACCCGACCGAAAATATATATGTTATATATATTTTTACCCGACGACACGGCAAAATTCACACAAACCAACCTGACACAAATCCAAAGACCGAGCAGAAGTTCTGCCCCACCTGTTATTAAAACCTAGGCACCCCTAGATTAATAATATAGAGTTCATTTGTTTATCAATGACAAAAAATCAAAGAGTTGGATTTTCAGAGTCCTTTTTCTACCGAGAATGTCTAAACCATAGAAAAAAGGACTATGTACTTACGTTCTCAAATTTAGATGCAGAAGATATTCGCACTTCCGAAACGAAGTACGTTTAAGGACAGACAAGGAAACGTTTATCTCAGCATAGCTCTTTTCAGGGACAAAGTATGGGGCTTATTATGTTGTCGTCGGGTAAAAGGGTATGACATATCTAAATTGTTTTTCCTATTGTCGGCTCCGAGGGTCCTGAGATGTGGGATGGAAAGGCTTATAAAGACATTTTGTATTCACAAGTGTGTTATTTAAAGTTTTTCTATAAAAAATACGGTACCCGAAAGGGGAATACTTGAATTGAGTGATCCGTCTGTGACTTTGCTAGGCTAGGCTACACATTCAAGTCAATATGAAAATATACAGAGGTATTTTATAAATAAAATAAAAAAAATAAAAAGCTAGTATAATACATACCATAGTGTAAATGTTATATCCAAAGAATCAATAATAAAAACTATTAATAACTATCAAAAATGGTATAAGTCCTGTAGGTACCTACTAGAAAAATGCTAATTTATAAATATTTTCCCATTTCAGAGCATACTTAGAGAAAAACATATTCATATTGGAGGTGCGATGCAATATAACCATCAAGGGCAGTTACACGGCTGTGGGAAGACTGCTGCTCTTCCCCATCAATGGTGAAGGTGACTCCAAGATCAAAATCGGTGAGTCAAGATAATACGTAGAACCAACATGCAACATTTTCAAATATGTGAGATATGCACTAGATGCGTATTTGAAATTTTTGTCGATGAACCGTGATTTTTAAACAGTTTAAAAATGGTTCAAAAATAAAATCTTATTGGAAGTATTTTTTTATGTTTTATCTATTATGTTTTAAAGTAGTTTTCTTACTTTAACGCTAGACCGCGCCTTATAAAGCTCGTAGGCAACTTGTTGCTGTGCGTAGACAATTTAGGTATAAAAGCTTTGAAATAATTAAATTCTAGTAGATTGTTATTACAATCAAGTAACAGAGTATAAGATATCATACCTACATTTTCTTAGCCTTGAATTACAAGAAAGAAGTTTAGTAACAAACACGTCCACTTCCAAACTTTATCTTCACATAATCCCGTCTAGTATCTAGAACCATTGCGCCACATCTCACTAAGACAATCAAGGAAAACATTACACGTCATAATAATTACTCATCCTGCTATCCTTTTTCCCAACCATGTTGGGGTCGGCTTCTAGTCTAACCAGATATCAGTATTTTACACGGAGCGACTGCCATCAGACCTCTGCAACCCAATTTGTGGGCAATACCTACCGATAATCGAAGGATAGACTGGTTATCAGGCTTTTTAGGCTTCTGTCTACCACTAACGATTGTCATAGGTGTTCGTATGACAACCGGGACCGACGGCTTTACGTGCTCTCCGAGGCACGGAGTGGTCTCGATATGTTAAGAATGGTCACCCATCCACAGACTGACCGCGGCAAGTGTATAGCTTAACCTTGCAGATCGGTTGATCAGCGTAGTTACAACTTGGCTACGAGCCCCTCTAATATAATAATTACTACATCCAACAAAATTAAACGAAGCAGCACAACTTCGAGAAAAATAAAATCTACGCCATATTTCGAAGAATCTCTGTAAAACTTATTTGTAACTTGAAAATAAATTTCAAATATGACTGAAATGTCTTCATTCTATAAACGGATACAATGCCAACTCGCGATGAAATAGAAATCGTGCATTCGTCGGAATATTAAATATTGAAAGTGATTGCGTTAGTGCATAAATGCGCCTGCTAGTTGTGTTTTAGCAAGCGCGGGTGGGTTGTGTACTGTTTGAGTTTATCATCTAGGCTTGGTTACTAGAATTGGCATAAAATCCTACTTATAATAATGGATGGATATTTGTTACTCAATCACGCCAGAACGACTGAACGGATCTGGATGAATATAGTCTGGAAGCTAGAAGAGCTGATAATCATAGTGCAAGTTATTATGGCTTATGAGAGTTTCTTTTTTATTATGTGGAGAAGTCAGCGGTAATCTCATTATGCCAGGCTATGAATCTAGTTGGAAATTAAGGCACACTTTTCTGACGTTAGCAATAATGGACTTAATGAAAATGACGAAAAACATCTTGAGAAACCTCCTTGGTTGATTGACAGCGTCTAAAGTCTGCCAACCTCTCTTATTCTGAGAAAATCGCTGTCGTGGGTTGATGATAGTGATGATAGATTTTGCGCTATCATTGCGACCGTAGTCTGTCTATTGTGATCTTCAATCTATCTCCATAATTCCCATCGGAAAGTTGCGTGTTCTAGTTGTTGAAGTTTTATTCCTACAACTTTTTCCTAAGCTTATGATCTAGTTATATTCTGAAAGTGTCAAACTAAACTGATAATTTTACCCTTGTTTCAGTGAACTCGATTATCAAACTGAACATAAGCACGAAGTACTTCAAGGACGCTCAAGGTCGCGACCACTTTGGGATCAAGAATTACAAATACACGTTCGATTACGGTGAAAGAATCATCTACACTATCAAAAACCTCTTCAAAGGCAACCCAGAATTAAGTAAGTTTGGCGTTATTAAATAAAGTTTTTTTATTGATGAAACTTCTAGCACTCCCTTCAGCGTTACAGGCGTGAATGTTATGTTCTTCTTTTTCTCCTTCTCTCAGTGCCTCTACATCATCGGAGATTGGCAATCGGCTCTTTGCACTGTTCTCAAAACAATTCCTTATTTGCATTGCAAAACTATGACATTTTCCTCTCTTCCAGGCCTTCTTTTTCCCTTCATCTTACACATCGTAGCAGACACTCTTCATAAGTATCTCAGCTTCCATTTCGCTACCTATTTCTGTTTTTATTTCTGGAAGCAGGAAAATAGAAAATATTGTATAAACTTATAAAAACATAACATTTCCTATTCAGATTATTATTTCACTATTCACGTCGATACTCAAAATTATTTCAGGTAACACAGTGCTGCAATTCCTGAATGAAAATTGGCGAATAGTCACTGAAGAATTTGGACAGCCAGTCGTGGACTACGCCATCAACGTCACTGTTAGTACAGCGAAAAAATTCTTTGATGCCGTGCCGTATGATGAACTACTTTATGTGCCTATACCCAAGTATTGATAAGTGCCTTAATTAATAACTATACTAAAATAATCATAGAGAAACTGTTGTATAATCTGTGCCAGTAAAGAAAGGTTTTAAGACAGCTGACAATCTCATGTTATCTCTCTCGTAGTGTAAACTGTCAACACTGTGCGGGAATGAGATAGCACAAGATTGGATTTTTATACAACTTTTCTTTATTGACATATTGTCACGTCAAAACTATATTTGTATTTTAAAGTTGCATGCGTACTTTTTACTTTTCTCAAACGTGTTGAATTATTTTATAATTGTTTTGTTTGTATTGATGTATTGTTTTTGTATAAGAAAAATACATGAATTTCACATTAAATGCAGGTACAGTAATGTTATTGTATTTTGATGTTGTTGCATTTTATGAGAGCGCGTGAAATATTTAGAGCTCAACTTGGCGTGGACACTGCCAGGCATCCAGATTTGAACACGACGATTAAATTCAGAAATTGCGATAACGACAATGCTCTTATATAGAATCTTCAAGCACTATTCGGATAGTGTTAAATTTAATTTATTAAGGTTTTCGCTACAACAATTCTGATACAACTCAATAACATCAAATATGCAATTTAATGATGTTCAATAAAACGGTAATTAATATGCAATTTATTTAGCCATTTTATTGTAATAAATCTTGATCAACCTGATTTCCATTTATTTCCTTTGTAAAAACTTAGATATAATTTATTTATCCACTTTACATACCATACAAAACCATTTCGCAAATGCCAATGACTATTCAAATAAATTTAATCAATTTTATTCGAAAAAGCACACAAATAATGTTTTGTTTTGTTTTAGAACATGTTTTTGAAATAAACATTAGTGTCCATTGTATTATTATTTTTTAATTTAATAACTACGTTGAATTAACTAAATGTATGTAAAACATTCGCGGTTTTATGTTAACAAACAATATCGTGCGTAGTTATTATGCAGACCAAAAATTATTGGAATTTATTGTACAATTTACTTTTTGACTAGTTTTTCCTAATATATATGTATATCTTCATAATTATAATAAATTAGGTATCTTCATAATATTACAGTTATATTATAGTCACTACATAGTGTTATCACATTTTTATTGTAAATAGCTATTTTTAAACACAGTAGTTTTTAAACTAACTGTAGGTAACAACATCTCAAAATTGTTCATTGTATAAGTTATTAATAGTTATTATTAGGCTATTCGGAAGTATTATTATAGCCACCTGTATAAAAATAGTTTATAAGTAAAATGATCGAGGCTATCTTATACCTATAATTATTAATCATTAATTTTTATTCATCAGAGCTGTATTTTCTCAATAGAAGGAAAAAATGAAAACATGTTTTGGAACAGACAAAACATGTTTCATAACATTTATAAAACACCATAGAAAACAGAAAATGTTTCCATATATGCCTAAGTAACAAACACTGCGTATTGCAACTGCAACTGTGTTATTGTATAATAAGTTAATTAGTTTGTGTAATTAAGCTTTAAGTTAGTAGACTAGTGAATGACTATTTTTCTTTATAAATATACTTACTTGATTTTAAGGAAGACACCGTATTTCATTATCATCCTGTTACTATTACAGTTGTAGCGACATCTATCGAGCTACATAAGAACTTGTACGAAGCTACAAATCCTGAATCACGCAAGTAAAGTTTACCGTGAAACTTGCATATATACAACCGCCTGACATCAACCGTCGGGCAGTGGCCCGCCAGGCATAACACTCGCCTGGTCGGAGGATCCTCCCTTTGGTGCGAGGGACAACACACCTCGTCCCTCCACAGTGGTGAACCCGAGCAAGAACATCAACGCAGCCTTCGAAGACCAGCAGCTTCGACATCACCTTCTCTTCCCTCCACACAGTGTTTGGGGTCAGCAGATTTACAAGTTCAATAAAATTATTTCCTTTAGTCTAACAGAGCTTTCAATAACATACTATTACGCCTATATTTATGTCTCAAAATACAAGGTAGAGATGTACTTTCATACAATTCTCAGGTTCATAGCCAACACATTAAAATTATAGGGGGTCAAGCCTATTTCCAAACGAACTAAAATACATACTCCAATCTACTACTGAGAACTTCACATAAACAGGTTTCATCACGTCTATAATCCCCGGTGGATTAGGCAGAGGTGTAATAATGTAGATATAATGAGTTACTATGAACTTCCTAACACAAAGCTTAATAAAACTTGTCTCGACTCCAACCTTACCTTACTTATAGTACATAGATGTACTTAAGTAGGTTAAAAAAAAAACATATATTGTCCCACTGCTGGGCACGGGTCTCCTCTCAGTATGAAAGGGATTAGGCTATAGTCCACCACGCTAGCCTAATGCGGGTTGGCAGACTTCACATGCCGCCGAGAAAATCTCTCAGACATGCAGGTTTCCTCACGATGTTTTCCTTCACCGTTAAACCGAGTGATAATTTTATTACGCACATGATTTCGAAAAGTCAGATGTGCGTGCCTTGGATTCGAACTCGCGACCTTTAACTTGGCAGTCCAGTGGTCATACAACTAGGCTATCAATGCTAAGTAGGTTAACTATAACTAATATAAGTTGTAGCTTAAATATCTAGAACATATAATATATGTTATAAGTTAGTTTTCTTTTCCCTTTTTTTATTATTCTTTGTACCTATTATATTACATCGCATTTTATTTGTATGCCCCAATGTTTGTACATTCCTAGTAGACTAACACCTGTATTTTTACACCACCATACACGAGCAAATAAATACATTTGAATTTGAACCCATAACGTAACTGGACCATTGAGGCATTACCTAACTAAAATACTGTCACGAATAATGTTCAAAACAATAGCAATATGTCTAACTGCTAAAACATTCCGCATTTAGTTCGTAGGTACACTGATTGTGTACTACACAATCTGAATGCATAACTACGTCATAAATTAATTTACAGAAACTCCCAGCTTGCAGTTTAAATGCCAAAAGTTGTATGAAATACACTGAGCATTTGAGTGTTATTAAAATGCCTTACTTATCTGTGAAACTAGCGTAGTTAGTTTGAAGTAAATTATTATTGTTTCAGTGGGTATTATATTTGCAACTAACACTCAACCGAGTGTTCAATCAATTGAAACTTCTGTTTCTCCAAGCTTGTTTGTATGTATGTTAGGATCAAATTTTACAACTGAATTTTAAAGAAGTTATCCTCAAACGATTGAGCTGAAATTTTTATTAGTTTTTATTTAGATTATTAATTTAAGTAAAAACTTCTTTTTACAATGTTTTTCTTTGAGTCTTTTTTAAAATGTAAACTAAACAACAATACATATTGTGACATTTCAAAGACTTTCTACTTTGATACGGGCATTTTTAAACATTGGGGGAAATAGTGAACAAAATATTATAATAATTTATATATTGTAACAGTTAAGATTATACAAAATGGGCGTAGGATATACTTCATTAGGCAAACCTACCTGAAACTGTATTTTTTTTTTATTATAATAAAATATAAACCTACCTGAAACTATATATTTTTTTATAACATTTTTTTTTATTATAATAAAAAAATATATAATGGGGGTTCCCCATAGGATTGCGGCCTTTTAGCTACTGATTAAATATTTTTATTACATAATTAAAGGCAATGGGTCCAAACCCCTTTTACTTGAAAACTAAAATATACCGGTGAGCGGTTGATGTACCACAGGGTATGTTTTATGTTACAAATTTTAGTCAATAACCTACCGTAAATCCTAGCCTAGGGGTATGACCACTGGACTGCCAAGTCAAAGGTCTCGAGTTCGAATCCAAGGCACCTCTGACTATTCGAAACATGTGCGTAATTATCATTCGCTTTAACGGTGAAGGAAAACATCGTGAGGAAACCTGCATGCCTGAGAGATATTCTCGACGGCATGTGAAGTCTGCCAACCCGCATTAGGCCAGCGTGGTGGACTATAATCCCACTCATACTAAGAGGAGACCCGTGCCCAGCAGTGTGACTGATAATGGGTTCATGATGATGAAGTTCAATTTTGAACCCAAAACACGTAAGTACTTCGGTCTTTTTAAAATCATTTCCGTATTAATTAGGACAACACCGTGTGGAGGCCTGGCAGTGCGCGTGTCTATCAGTCTCGACGTATCGTGTGAAGTCTGGCCGCAATAGGCTAGCATGATGGACTATTAGCCTGACCTCTCTTATTCTGAGAGGAGACCCGGGCCCAGCAGTAACAGTAAAATGGTTTCATTGGAAATCATGCAATGTGTACATGTAATATGAGCAATTTTACACCTATGCCTTATCCTTCGGAGAATAGAGGCGAAATACTATATGCTATATTGTATGTTATGCTATATGCTATATATATACTATTTGTAAGATTTTGCTCATCGACAATCCTAGAGATTGTTATGTACAATCATCATCAGCTAATCTCACAACCGGTCTACCTTATGTATATCCGTGTAATAACAGTGTAATCGACGCGCAGAGGTCAGATGGCAGACTGAGGAAAATAGCAGCAGCTTGTAACACTTTGTATTTTTAAACTAAAAACCCGTCGATCGAATTTATTATAGTTATCCACGTACAAGAGCTAATGACTATGCATTTGCTGACCTTAACGAAGATGAAATTAAATATTATTGGCGGTGATTTGAAATAATAGTAATACATAGATGGTACAATGTTATCGTGTTAGATATTTAGGTATAAGCTACGAGCTTTTGGCTGTATCTTCACTTGCGCTAAGTTTGAATACCCATTTACATCCCCGCCCCAAAATGCAACATCCTTAATTGAATATTCAGAGAAGAAACTAAGCGTAAACTTAGGGAAAGGTTACTTTACGTTTAGTGTCTCTGTATATTGTCCTAAGTGTCACATGAACTGTTACTTGCCAATGGGGTAGTACCCCCCTACAACACGAACCTTGACAGCTTGAACAGAGTTTGACCACCTTAAATGTATCTCTATTTATTTATTTATTTATTGGTTTACCAGTAGTTATTACACCAAAAAAACATTCTTTACAAGACAGGAAGATGCTAAAACCATCAAATCTCTATCTTAAGCGAGCTTCTTTTTCTTTTAGTGTTTAATGGTAAATCGTAAATCTATTGACAGAATCTGAGCCCAATAGGTGGCCACTTTGCGGCCTCAGCTGCGTTTATTAAGTCCTCGAATGTGCAGCTGTATGGATCTCAAGTCCAACCCATCTCCCTATTCGGCCAACGGATCCCTTGGGAACCGAAAGCCAAATACCTGGGTGTGATTCTCGATCACTGACTCTCGTTCCGAGAGCACATAAAGACGGTGCGCTCGCGCGCCGCTTTCGCTCTCGGCCGCCTGCACGGCATACTCAATGCACGCAGTAAACTCTCCCTTAATTACAAGGTGAGAATTTACTTGATGTGTATTCGCCCCATCATGACCTATGCAAGCGTCGTATTCGCTCACATTGAAAGTCCCGCAATCCATAGGATGCAGACCCTCCAAAACCGTTTTATGCGCAAAGCCACGGGTGCCCCGTGGTTCGTGCGCAATAGGGACCTCCACCTCGACCTAAAACTGCCTACCATCAAGCAGTACATGAAACGCGCCTCCAAGCGTTATTTCGATCAGGCACCCCTCCACCCAAACCGCCTAGTAGTCAGTAGCGTAGACTACAAACCCTCTCTGCTAAGTAGAGTGCGCCGCCCAAGGCACGCACTCACTTACCCTGACGACCCGATTACCATCGCACAACAAGAAGCACTCAAACAGGCTCGAAGCCATCCGATTTACCGTCCTCGCCGGCGAGGCCCGTCGCGAAGACCCCGAAACGGTACCCCTCCCCGTCCCTTGCTCGAGCCGGCCCGCGCCGAGCCAGTAGTTTTAAATTCGTCCCAAAATATTTTTAACCCAGATCCAGCTGTCCCTAGCTGTCCCCCCAGCAACGCCCTAAGCCGAGGTCCGAGTCCCGTTAGGGGACGCCCTTAGCTGCTGTTGCTTAGTTTATAAGTGTCCATGGCTGGAGGCACAAAAGGTGCCTCGCCACCAAGCCCGGTTAAGATTCAAAAGCTCTTGAGGTAGAATCTACATCCGTCAAAAAAAAAAAAGGTGTATGGACATTTTGGCCACTCCAGTAAGTGAAACAACTCCTGGTCCGGCCCCACACTCACACTGGAGGATCGACGCATAAAGAAACCTCCATTTTGCAAGTTGTGTTTACAGCGGCCTACTTGGATGCGCAGTCGATTGAGTGCTTTCCATACCAATTGGATGTGACCTGCAATGGCCTATCCATTGCAGGTCACATCCAATTGGTACATGTACCCGGAGTTGGACAGTTTGTTGGTGGTGGATGCTGTACTTCCCATAGCTGTAATTACGGAACTAATGCTTTTCAATTATTATTAAGTAAGTTCTCACACTGCCCCGGAAACTCAAATCACGGCCATATGAAAACCTTAAAATTAATAGACAAACAAGTGATTTACGCCTCGCAGCTTTTATGCCATAAAATCTACATTAAATCTGTATCCGTGAAGATATCAGATATTGGAGTCGGTAAAGAATAAATTAGCTTTTTCAGGAAATAAAAAACTAACATAAACTACTTAGGCAGTTTTGTTGAGTACCTAATCAGGGTCATGTGAAAAACTTAAGATTAGACAAAAAGTGATGTCCGCATCACTGCATCGCATATGTATGGCTATAAGCCATAAAACGAGGCCATAAATCTGTGTTCGTGAAGACATCAGATGTTGGAGTTTATAAAAAATCATTCGCTTTTAAATAACTTGTGACTTGACATGCCAAGACACGACATGACATGACATGACTTAAGCTAAAGTCTGTTTTTTAATCTCAGAGACTAAAGTGACATTACGTGGGATACCAGTTTTTTGCATTTCTTAAATAGTAATGTTCCTGTATCGAAAATTATTATCGTTAATAAATTGAAGTGTCGGTTTTTTACATTAAAGTTATCCTGAAAAAAATAGTAGGTCCTATTTAAAACGTAATAATCATGAGTCGGATAAGGTAGAGTTTTGAAGGACTAAATAACGACAGCGAAATCAACATAGTTTTCTAAAACTTTTTTACAGAGATTGATATAGTTTTCTAATACTTTTTTACTTCGTTGGAACATAAGACTAAATTTATTAAAGTCCTTTCTGAGTTTTTTTTGGTAGGTAATTTTACGTCATTTGGTACTTATAACTCTACGACGACTTACCTTTCATAGACTTTATTGTGCATTCGGTCAATTTTAATTAATTTGGGCTTTAATTATACGATTTGGAATAGAAAATTTTTAAGCTAATCGGCTAAAAGTTACGATTCAACAAACCGGTATCGTAGGTACAACCCTATACAAAAAAGCTGGTATCATTATTAATTGTAATTTTGACAGTTGCATGTGTCAATCTAGTCTCTGAGATTAAAAAACGGACTACACTTACCTAGTTTAAAAGTTTGACCCTAACCGTAGGCAGCAAAAAAATTTTTATCAATAATCTCCAGAATATTTTTTATAAACTATTTATTAATTAGAATTTACAAAAAAATATTATATGTTGCTACAGCTTCTTGCTAAATTTGCAATTTGCTAAATTCTTCTTGAATTTTTTTTTGCACGAGACATTATTATTGTACAACTAGCTTTCGGCCGCGACTTCGTTCCCGTGGAAGTTGATTTTTCCCCCCAATGTTGCAACATTTTTAATTGATACTCCGCTCCTATTTGTCATACCATGATGATATATAGCCTATAGCCTTCCTCGTTAAACAGGCTATCTAATACTGAAAGATTTTTTTAATCGGACCGGTCGTTCCTGAGATTAACCAAACTAACAAACTCTTCAGCTTTTTATTATTAGTAACTATAGATAATTAAAAATCTCAGTGTGCATCCTCGAAGCTAATCAACACTAAGAAGTAATTGTGATAATTCGACGCTGAGGTTCGTCTTGGGACCGGTCGTCCGCTTACAATGTCGGCGGTTGAAGGTCTTATAATATTTTTTCCGTTTAGTTGATATATAGCAGCAACACTGGACGCTGTCGATACAGTTGTACTACGCATCTTTAATTGTTCAACGTAATCGTTGTTGGCCAAAAATGTGTTGGCAAGTGCCGGTCAACTGTGTTTTGTTATGTTTCATCTTATGCTTCTGCAGTAGTGGATACGCAAAATTGGCACGTGAGTTAATTTTACCTTTCTGAATTTGAAGCCTCCTTAGTCAAAAACTACGTCAGAAAAAAAAAATATTCTGGGATATTTTACACAACACCGTCTAGTTCCAAACTAAGCAGAACTTGTACTATGGGTACTGGACAATGGACAGATATATTAATACGTCCTAATTAGAATATTTTAAAATATAATCAGATAAAAAAAAATTTGGTAGTGCCATTTATTTTTTGAATATCAAAAAAAAATATCTTTGCCTTCTCTGCTGTCTGTATTTACAAACAAAAATAATGAGCAATCATGATGATGATTATGATAATGAAACATGTTTAGGCATATGACCGTAAAGTGATATAAACATGTTTCAATTGATGTATATTTAAATCTGGAAATATCATAGTTCCATCGATGTGTTGCTGGTAATATTTCATGCACTCTTTGGTTTTGTAAGTGATTCGAAATGGTAATATTCTGGGCAACAATACGCATTACCGGGCTTTTTTCTCACTAATCTTTTGTACTCTTAGGTCGTTGACTTTTCATTCATAGTGAATTTCAAAACTTTCAGCGTTTGTACGCGAAAATTCGCAAGCAAAGCCGGTGAAATGTTCAATAAGTACCTTAAAATGTTATTGAAGTTATTATTTTCATTTATACTTAGAAATAGTCTTCAAAAATAGTTCTTCCTCTGTTTTTCTTTCAAATCAATTTCGAGTTAACAAATAGATAAAAAATAGAGAATGCAAATCAAACATTTTTTGTTTGATAGTGTTATAAAATAATATTGCAAGTATAGTAACTTATAATATACTAAAACATTAATGAATTAAGAGTGAGGTCATGTCAATTTGTTTCAACAGTCCAAGGTTTTTAAGTAAACTGCAAGGCACAGTTGTTGGGCAATTCTGTCCATTTTTAAAACAAAAAAACATAAAAATATGTTTAAGTATTAATATAAATTTATAATAATGTATCCAATTATAAAAAATATAAATAAAAATGAATTGCAATTCTGTTAGTCTCGCTAAAACTCGAGAACAGCTGAACCAATTTGGTTAATTTTATTCTTGAAATATTCTTGGAAGTCCAGGGAAGGTTTAAACGGTATGAATACTTTACCGTGTATGCCAGTGAAATCCACAAATACTTTCCTCTGGTGGCAATCAATTAAACCCACGACACAGTGCAATGGTTGTAGTGAGGTTAATGTACTGACTGATACACTAAACAATCACTAAGCCAAATAATCCCTTAATGACTCCATCATTAAGTGATTATTTGGCTATAGCTGTGGTTTTGTTTCTTGTCGTATTGTCAATTCCACCCTGTACAAGTGTATATCGTGTATAGTATTCACAACAATTAATTATAATATAGCACGTAATCACTTTCGCAATAATAACGGAATACCTACGGTTTTATTTTTAACTACGGAAGTAGGTTAAAAATATTTTAAAATAAAATAGCTTCAATTTTCAACTTTGTCCTTCAATGAGTCCGTGTACCACGGTTCGATTGATTTCTTTACTTATACTAATATGTTTTAAAATAAATGTTTCGTGGTAATGTTACCACCGAAATAATTAATAGGTTAATTGAAAGGAGGTTATCAAAATCTACCCAAATGATGTACTGAAGGCACACTTATTGGAAAAAATACCCTGTATTACAAAAGTACGAATAGAGATACAACCAGCGCAGTTGTAACTCTACTCGTACTTTTGTATGCTTACTAGGGGATACGAAAAAAATAATTTTAATTTGAAAAAACGTACGTCATTTTGACACATTATTATCACTTTCATAGTGTTTATATAGTAAAAACTGACAGCTATCTCCTGTCAGTGTCAGTTTCGGAATGTCAAACGCACGCCAATATAACGATCATTTTTTATCTTAAAGTCTACCAAATTCTTGAATACATTCTTCTTACTCTAGCCTGTTACTATGCCATTTTTACAAAACCCTTTTCTTTCTTTGCAGCCGACTACATCCATCCTTGCAACGAAACATCTCGGGAATGTCTCGTAAAATCAACACAAGATGCAATCCCTGATTTCGTGAAGGGCATTCCAGAGCTTGGAGTACCAGTCTTGGATCCATTCTTCATAGAAAAGTTGTCGATCCCCTTGAGTGGACTGACATTTACTTTCTATAATGGCAAGGTATCAGGCTTCAGAAAATGCATCGTTGATGACGTAGTGTAAGTATTTTTTTTTATGTCAGTGTTATTTGGCTCGCACCATACCTACTTACCGATACCGCTGCACACTACAGTACCAAATGTCAAACTTGTCAAAATTACCTTTGTACACGTGCAAATGTGCGTAGGGTTTGTTGGCAGTCCGGCAAGAACACCGGCAGGATGCGGGGGACCTGAGGTATCTGACGTTAGGGAGGGGCAGAGAGTGGCCATTCTGTTATTATTTATTCTATGATTTGGCTATAAACCGAGTCTAGAATTTAGACTAATGTTCACTTCATGATAATAATTCTGGCAATGCCCAACTTAAAAATCAGTAGTAATAAAACATACCATCACGCCTGTATTCCCCAAAGGGGCCAAGGCGTGGCGATGTATGTACACCCACAGTTCGTCGGTAGTTTGGGTCCTGTGTAATATAGTAGGGGACAAGCCTATTGCCATTAACCGGGCAAAAATCCAAACTCCGAGCTGCTACTGATAATTTCATAGACAATTTCAATAACATTTTGTTCGGCTTGGAATCGAACCCAGCATCTCTAGCGTAGCAGTCACGCCTGGGACCACTAGACCAACGAGGTAGTCAGCTCCCATTAATGAGGGCATTTTAAAATACAATAATCGGTTCAGTAGTTTCGGAGCCTATTCAATGCAAACAAACTATCAAATATTTCCTCTTTTAAGTATAATTGAACTGATTGAATTGATTGAACTCTACCATCACGCTGGTATTCCCTGAAGGTGCAGGCATAGGTGTACTGTTTTTCAACTCTAGCCTAGACCAATAACCGGGTATAAATTCGAACTCGGCGCTACTTAGAGTTTCATATAATTATCTAATAACATTTTGGACCTGATTCAAGGGCAAAAAGTAAATGATATGTAATTTGATGAAGTTCCGTGAGAACATATGGAAAAGAAAAAAAAAACATACTAAACAATATTATGACGTGTTAATCATTTTCTTGTTAACTGGAATGAATAGTACACGCGAAGCCGGGAACTAGTTATGAATGGTAACGGTATTTACGCCCAGTATTCAATGAAAAAAAAATTGCTGTGTGCATGTTGCTATGAACTCATCTTTACTATGTTTTAGCATTAATTTGATTACCTACTTAGTTGAACTATATCATGATAAATGATCATGATACTACGCTAGAGATCCTGAATTCCCAGGTCTACCATAGTGTTATTTTTTTTTTTTTTTTTTTAAACATTTATTGGTTCTCATAAAGACAAAGAAACTCTCATTTGCGTCTTCTTGCTTCGCGACTGGCGTAGGCGTGGTTGCGACGCTATTTGATACGTCGCTCATCATAGTGTTATTAGGTTTTTTTTTTATGAATTATTAGTAGAAGCTCGAAGTTTGAATTTGTGCTCAGTTGCCGTCCTTTGGGATCTAAACATACGGGTGAATTGTGTGTGTACATTACTATACCTCTGCCTAACCCTTCGGTGAACATAGGCGTGATGGTATATGTAATTATTTACTAATTATCTGCATTGCTACATTGCTTATGCATTGCTATGCATTCATACTTTCGTCTTTAGTAATGTGTATGAGATTTTATCAGTACCAACATTCTTACCTACGTACCTACTACGTTAGTAAGATTTTTCTATTTTAAAAATACACAGAGGATTTACTTTAAATAAAATGCAGTTCACACTGTATACAAGAATTCGAGGTCGTTCATGACAACCAATCAATAAGCGGAGGTCAAGATTTATGAAGATTTTAAATGTCGGAAATGAATTATTACAACGTATTTTGGTACTAATCTGCATTTAATTATTTATCTGTACATAAAAATATGGTATTTCGATAACACTTTTTAAATTATTATGTGAGGGCTAGACACGTTGCAATTTGACATTAGAATCGACAAACGAATAGAGAAAATGTATGGAAATGACATTAGTGACAGATAGATTTGTCGAAAGTATGTGTCGTATCCATCATTTTCTTTCTATTCGTTTTTCGATTCAAATGTCAAAATGCAACTTGTTAAGCCCCCCTGGAATAACTAGAACTCCCTGGGGGGCTAGACAAGTTGCATTTTGACATTCGAATCGACAAACAAAATGTATGGAAATAACATTAGTGACAGCCCGATTTGTCGAAAGCTTGCGTCATTTCCATACATTTTGTTTGTCGATTCGAATGTCAAAATGCAACTTGTCTAGCTCCCATGTGTATCTAATCTGTAGTGGAATAAGAACCCGTTCTAAATTCACAACAATATTATTGAATAGGATTTCTACAAGGAAGTGTTCATGTCCGTTGCTCCTGGATTTGTCGAGTTTCCATTCATCACATTTATTTAGGTCATGAATGAGCGTTACAGTGTTGCAACACAAATCAATTTTTATTTGTTTGTCCGATCTGCGAAGGGAATGCCGAGGGGGTTGATGTTCAAAATTTATTGATGTTTTTCGTGGATTTTGCGTAGACTCTAAATTCATTGTTTTGTGAATATTATATTCCTCCCTCATATAAGTGAATAATAATCATTTATTTTCAGGCATTTATGGCCCATAGATATAAACCTTCGTACAAAAAAAATAAAAAAATATCAAATAGAAGTAGATAGGGCTGAATACTAAGATAATACCTAACATAAATATCTAGAGCTTTTAACAAGCAATATGGCAACAATTATTATTCCTAGCTTCTTTAGTTTCCATGCATCCATCTCGTCGGTCCCTCAATGCTGAGTATCGTGACCACTATGTCTTTTAAGACGACATTATGTTCTCCAACCGGCCCCGTCACCCACAGAGTTGAGATTGCCTTTTGTAGTGTTAAATTGGTGGCATTAAGTATTTACCCGACTCCCGAAGGAAGGTTATTGATCACTCAACTTAGCAGTAGTCTGCCTCGAGCTCTTGCGCCTTTTGTTTAGTCGTGGCTAAACGTGTTCCATATCCATCAGATATAGCAGTGTTATAAAAAGGTATATAGTTGTGTATTAAATTATAAACTCTTCGCTCATATGATCACATGAATGTTTGTCTTCTACAGGTACATAATAAAAGTACACTGTTGATTTGCCTTACAAAATAAAAAAAAATATGACTCTTATACAAATTAACAGATTTTCTGGTGCCAATATCTCATTAAACTTACGTTAAGTTGTTTAGAGAATTGAATCATTATGTTAATCAGAAAATGAATTGAACCTGTTTTGGCGGCGGGGTTTTATTTAATTAATATGTAATTTAACAACTGTAAAATAATTAAAGCTAACATTCGTCATTTTCGCTTTGTTTTTGTCCTCTCAAGCGTAGAATGATACTTTGATCTTATGAAATGCTACGCACTGTTTCCCAAAATCAAGTTCTGTTTTTGATCTTATTATTCTGATACCGGTTAATGGGCTAGTTGAAGTAAGAATAAATTACTTTATAATGGATAGGTACCACAATATTTTATAAAAATACATATCTAAGTAAAAAAAATATAATTTCAAATAGCTGGCCATTTTAGCACAGCAACAGAGACCATTAAAAAAAGAATATAAATATTTCTTCCTTATTATCATTATCAGATTTTAAAAACAAAACTTAGACCAAAACGTTTTGTATGACAATTTCAGTAGTTCTTAGTAAAAAACAATGAAATACTCTGTGTGTATACACAGTAAGAATAATCGGAAAGAAAAAAATAATAATCAAGAAAACAAAGAAAACAAACTATTTCAAAACTAGAAAGTAGCGGACATACCTACTGAATCTGATGTGTTCTTATAAAATATTGACAAACGGCCATGACTGTTTAATTTTATAAAAAGTTTTTTAAATTTTATGAAAGTTAATAGGTAATAGTATCATTAACTTTTATTACAAACGTTTTCCTCTTAAATTATTAATTATGATGAGTAAATAATTCAAACTTTGCAACCAAACTTCAGTTGATTTGACAAACCTGGTGCGAAAGTTCATCTAACTAACTAAAGTTCATCTATCATGTTTATTTATTTTAGGTACACAATCATCAAAAGGATAAAATTCGTCAGTGAAATAATTGGATTTAGGCAAATACTTGTATATACCTTGTATTGACGACGTCTGTGGTCTAGTGGTTCGAGTACCGAACTGCTGATCACGAGGTCGTGGGTTCGATTCCCAAAGGACACAAACATTTATTGTGATGAACTTAAGTGTTTGTGTTTGTCTGGATGTTTCTTATGTATTATAAGTACATATTTACAAAAAAAAAGTATATAAGTATTATATCCATTGTCTAGTACCTATAGTACAAGCTCTGCTTAGTTTGGGACTAGATGGTGCTGTGTAAAAATGTCCCAGGATATTTATTTATTATTATTATTAAATGGATAAAATGTCTAAATCACGAAGGAATTGGTTTCTTCTAGGCTAGCGCTCTCCATCGTAGAGTCGCCGAACTGGCGGTCAAGCGTAGGCAAATGTTATTTTTAAAAGCCCATACTAGCCAAGCCGGCTCGTTCGTTAGCGTAGTGATCGAAAACAAGACTACTATTCTTAAGGTTGATTCCCAGTGATTCGATTTGACCCTGAGATTTTCTGTAATAAAAGTTACACTAATAATTCACTATCATCACTTCTTTCCAGGTCTGAACTTGAGAAGCGTCACTTTGTTCTTGCATTCCACTGCAATCTAACAATCGTAGGCACTTACGATGCCACCGGAAAAATCCTTCTATTCACTATTGACGGTGCGGGTGACGCTAAAATAAAGCTAAGTAAGTACTGCCATTAATAATTCAACAGCTTGTGATGTCTACCTTCAGTTTGGCAGCTTTGCATTCCCAATTCGTTCGCATTTAATTGCAGTTTTCGGACCAAAATTAACAATTGTTGTAAGTTAAACGGTTGTACCTATTAGTCAGAGGTGGTGAAACAGGCCCTTAATTTTTTTTTACTTTCGTCCCCAATATCTACTTCTATCTTTAGTAAAAAATTCAATTGTAGGTATCATGTCTGCATACCTATTATTATTATTCTCAATTTCCTTTTCCTTGTAGTGTTACATCATTCAGTAATTAATTATTTTAAAACAAGATTTTTGAGACGACTGGTTATTCCGGTTGATCTAAAACTAACATAATGATCAATGCTGTTAATTAAAAATTTGAAGATCAAATCGTTCTCGATAAATCGATTAATTTAATTATTAACAACGTCGACAATTACCAATTTTTTTCATCGAGCTCCAAAATGTATTCCAATTATAACTTTTTGTAAAACAACATTTTATTTTCAGCTAATCTTAAAATGAAGGTCGATATAAAAACAAAATACATTAAAGACAAACAAGGTGTCAACCATTTTGCTTTGAAAAGTTACAAGTACTCTTTCGACTATGGAGATCGAGTCCATTTTGACCTTACAAATCTCTTCAAGGAAAGCAAGGAACTTAGTAAGTATAGCTATAGGTATTATAAAATAAAGCATGAAGAATGGTATTTTGATATCCCAAATATGTTAAGATCCGTTGATAATGTGAAGGATGAAAATTATTTAACTGTAACTAGTCATCGGGCGGTGCTCAAAATTCAACAATAACATCTACCTATAGAAAAAAAAGGTTTCAACATTTATTTTTATAAAATAGGTGTTTGACATTTAGTAAAACTATGGACAAACAATAGTTTATCGTGTGTGTTAAACGCATGGTAGTATGTGTAATGCTTTTTTAATTTATATTTTAATGCATATTATGCATGGATATTAGCTTTCTGCATTCCTTCTCCATATAACTTTTAACTATGCCAAATAAAAACCTCCTAACTGCATAATTTTCGTAAGAGGGGAACAAAGTTTAAACATTTTAACAATTTAAATTTAAACAAACCGTTGTGTTTTAAGAAATAGTTAATTATGCAGATGGAAACTATTTGCTTATTATCTCCAATGCTATCCTTTACGGATATCCTTCTACAATTAACAAGTGAGCTATTGCGTTATAGATATGTTGGGACTATTTTGGAATTACGTCGTCATGACGGATGCATGAATAATTTTTCATATAAATTCAAAATCATTCATGAAATCATCCTATTGACGACCTATGATTATTACAGGTAAAACAATCCTCGACTTCATGAATGAAAACTGGCGAACAGTAGCAGAAGAATTTGGGAAACCAATAGTAGACTACACAGTAGAACTAGTGGCAAAAACTATAGAAAAGTTCTTCCTGGCGGTACCCTACGAAGAACTTATCAATGTTCCCATACCTAAATTTTAATTAATATACCAACAGTTGAAATGTACATTTGAGACCGTTAGAATATAATTATTACTTTGGGTCTTCCTTTATTTTATTAATCCAATAATTTTATTTAAAATACTTTCAAAATTATTGTGGTCATCAATTTGCTGACAGCTCGTTTCTTTAGTTTTCTATTTTTTTCATAATACATTTACTTAATAGATTTTCTACACTTTACTAATGATATTTATCACCTATTCTATTGATTGTAGTAGATGTTTTAATTCCTTAGAATCGTTCTGACAGTGTCGCTTTAGTGATTATAAGGTCTTTCTGAATATCCACATGAGTAATAGTGATAAGTGCAATCGGTGACATATTTTTTGTCACTAATTCTTTATCACGATCTATTATTTTTAATTCCATTTTTAGATTGGCCATGGCTTTTTGCCTCTCTAAAACAGGTAGGAAATCAACAATCTAATATAATAACAAAATATATCGGAACATTACATTCATTGGTTGAATTGACACATGCTTACTTCAACCAATTACTAAAACTACGCAATTATCGGAAACAACTTCGTCCTCGTTACATCTGCCTGTCAATGAGCCAATATAGCAATTATTTTGTTTAATTGTCCCCAACACTAGATCTGCCAAGGAAATCCTCTTCCGACCAAGATGTGCATATCCGTGAATGTGCGTAATAAAATCTGTTCTGACGTACTTTGGATTAGTATTGTCTGTGCATAATGGTATATGATGTTTTCTATTTCAAGCAACGCTGATGAGCTTACTTTTCAGAATGAGTAGTGTTATTGGGTTTTCTACTATGGCAGTTTTGGATTTGTACCAGATTAACTAAAATAGTTTCTCACTCTCTCTCTGTCTAGTAGTACTTTTAGTTGGATCCAAAATAATATGTGGGTGAACATCGGTACACCTCTTTTGTTGTCAATTCTTAAACCCTATTACGAAATCATTAACATATTTGGTTATTGCAGGTACAACAGTTCTTGGAGTCCTCAATGAAAATTGGAGGACGGTATCAGAAGAATTTGGAAAACCAATCGTAGACTACGCCGTAGAACTAGCAATAAAAACTATAGAAAAGTTCTTCCTCGCAGTACCTTATGAAGAACTGATCAATGTTCCTATTCCGAAATTTTAATGTATGTAATTAAGTACTTATAACTCTATCGCACATTAGCTACACGAAACAAGTTTTGATCATTCTAGCCAGTGATTTACGGGAAAATATTTGCGATTACCCTAAACAAAACAAACAAACAAAATTATTTTCTTTAGTTTGTTTGTGGTTTAATTTGAAATTAATGAAGTGTCTTATTTATTTTGTGAACGATTAAAATTATACCAATGAGAGCTAGAATATAATCATTTAAGGTTTTCCTTTGTTTTATTGGCTTAATATCACTTCTAAATAGTTTTTGCAGTAGCAGCGTGTTTTCAATTCATCCTAAATTAAGCTGTAATACCTTGTAATAAGGAATTTATTACAAGTTCGTTTTGGAAATATATCAATTCATTTGTCTTAGTTAGGCTTGGGTGACAGTCCCGCCTTTACAGCGTTTCGACATCTTAACACGATCCTTTCCTATTACTCATGACGTCAGATCTCTGACGCACATAGTTCTTATGATCATGATCATTTAGATAAGTGTCGTTTGGGTGATTTTTTGACAAGATAAAGTATTTGACCATCGACATTAGGAATTTTCTAATGGATACTTAATAGGTTTGGTCATTATTGTAAAATGTATTTCAAAATTTATTGTGTATTGTGGCTAACTGAACTCTTCTCCAACCCCCCGCCAACCCGCAATAGGCCAGCGTGGTGGACTATAAGCTAATCCCTCTCATACTGAGGAGAAGGAGACCTGTGCCCAGCAGTGGGAGAGTATTATGGGTTGATGATGAACTATTCTCATTCTGAGAGAAGACCTATGCCCAATTACCCAGTAGCATTAGATGGGTAGACGATGTCCTTTTAGCATATGTATTTTTATACATACCCAAGTAATTAAACAATCAGATAAAATATAATTTATGCTATTTTTAATTAAAGAAAAAAAACTTTTTGTTAATGAATCTGAGACAAAACGGAAGAACCTTGCTCGTTATGGACATAACAAGGCTAAATCAGTAATTTAAAATGAATACATTAGGTAATATATACTTACCTAATTGTAGGTAATTTTGTGAAAAGGGTAGAAAGGTAGGTTGAAAATAAAATTAAAATTGGACTCGCAGTTAGATATTATATTATACTTACCTAAGTTAATACTAAGTATATTGGTCAGTTGTGTTTTATATACCTAGAGACTTGTCCGTTAAGGTTAAACAGGTTGCCGAGTCATTATAATTTAATCATTAATTAAATTAATTCACTATCCAATGTCACATTAAAATCATTTTATGATAAAATTCTAATGCTTTATAGATTGAACAGTCAATTAAGATTATACACACTCTTCCAATCATCACACATCAATTATGATTCTATTATTATTACAGTAACGACAAAATAAATATCATTGTCGATAGTTATTATTAATGTGATAATGAATAGCGATAAATAGAAATTATTTAAAAATATTTATATATAAAGTCCAATTTATTATAATATCTGTACTACCAGGGCCGGATTTAAGGGAGGGCAAGAGGGGCTACTGCCTCGGGGGCCTCGGGGCCTCCAAAAAAGAGGAGCCCCCACAATAGAGACTTCGAAACAAAAAACCTTTAAATTCTGACTAGTAAACAACTTTTCCTTTGATATATTTTTTTCGCTGTTCTACCTTTACCTCTACCTTTGTACAAACATGATTATGATTATTTATTGAGAATGTCGACTGAACAAATTTTTTTATTTTATTTGGATAACAATTTGGGGATTTGTTCCTGTTTTGCCCCAGGTTTTCGTCTCACATTCCTTAAAATTCCTGTTTTGCCTCACGTTATTCTTTATTCCTGTTTCGGGTCACTTTTTAAAATGCTATTTTAGTAGAGTCAGAAAAAAAAGTAAATTCCAGCAATCTTATAAATACATAACGATAGCTCAGCCGAGGTTAAAAAATGGAATGAAAGGAGTTCATAAACCTTGAAATTGCGGTACAGCTATCTCAGGCTGTCTCAAAAATAGAACGATAAAACTGTCCTTGGGAAACATACCATAAACGGACTACTTAGTAAAATTATCTTGAATATACGTTCATACATCAAGCTAAAGGTGGAGGAAGCGGCAGGTAAATATTGGAATTGGATGTAAAAATAAAATTGTATAACCATTAGATAATTAAGAGTCTTTATTGCTAAATCTTAATCAGAATCACAGATCAGTTACATTAATTATAATGGTTAAAATATAAAACCAGGCCCACTTTCTGTAAAGGACAGATCTTTTTTTTTTTTTTTGTGTATTCATATCCATCGTATAAGAGGATAGGTTCGTCACTTTTGGACCGTATAAAATTTAAATTAATTTGAGAAGTGGATGGTAATGTTATCTGATTCTTCCATAGTATATAGAACGCGCTACCCTGAAAGTAATAAATAATGCTCTATTAAACACATTTTAAAAGTAATGTTTGTAACTAACAAAATGGTAATAACATTTTACTTTAGTTATAATCTCTCCAATAATCGTATAATATATATATATATATATATATTTAGTTAGTTATATTTATATATATATATATAGTTTTATATATATATATAACAATCTAAATTATAATAAAACTTACCCTTTAACTCTTGATTTATCCACTCACAATCACAAAACACTTTGCGATCTATTACTTAAGACGTCATACTTCCACAAACACTTATTTTATGTGGTAATTGCTCGTCACCATATTATTACTGTAAATGATAATGCAATGACATGATTGGTCAGAAAATCCTATTCTTTTATTTCAGGTTTATGACTTTACCTGCTTGTCTAGCAGGCACACACTGATGTTTTTTTAAGATAATATTGAGTTGAGTTTTAAAACCAATAATATTACAAGTTGCGTAGTCATAATTAGTTTTTATAATAAATATGACCAAAGGTATAGATAGTTGGTGTTGGTATACTGGGTATAACTAGTAAGTCTAACAACAATAGTATGCAAAAATAATATAAACGTTATGCTAAAGTAGTAGGGTAAAAATAGGCTCCCGTTGCCTTTAAGTTTCTAGTATTACGAAACATGTTGAGTTCATAAAACATTGATAAAAATAAGATTAGTTAATATAATGTGTAATGATTTCTATGCTGTCTGTACAAAACATGTTATAAAGTACATGAATTACTACTCGAGGCAAATCAAGAACAAAAAGTGGGACAAAACGAGCATAAAATAATATTTTATTCAAAAATATTATTATCGAGACAAAACAGGAATAAAATCTAGGTCAAAATAGGAATTTTTGAGTGGGACGAAAGTCTGTGGGGCAAAACAGGAACAAATCAATTTGGGGCCGGGAGGTGGGAGCCTCTACTCCTTTGTTGCCCCGAGACCTCCACACCTCTAAATCCGGCCCTGTATACTACAACATCTATCTATCTATATATATAAATAAAAATTAATCACTAAATGTGTTGCTAAGCTCAAAACTCAAGAACGGCTGAACCGATTTGGCTGATTGCTTTTTTGTTGTGTTTGATGAAGTCTGAGGAAGGGTTTTATGAAAAGAAAAGTTGGAATTTGGGGGAAGGTGGGTTCAAACTTAGCGCGAGTGAGGTCGCGAGAAAAATCTAATTAAGGGTCTTTTTGTAAAAGTATTAGTAAATCTGTATTTTCTTACGATATACAAGTATTTATACAGATATACCTATCCTTGTCATTTTGATGTCAATTAAGTAAGACAGCACCAGGGATAATACCCTTTTCAACTGTCCCTTGCTAATGAGCTTTTGGAAATACGGGGGCTGGATTTGTTTTAATTGCAATTCATCTGGTAACCGGTGAATGGATAGTTTGATTCTTGACGTATCTGTACGTATGTATAAAACAAGGTGGAAGGGACATTAGTTCAGTACATGTTTCTGGACCCTCCTGCGTTGAAACGTTCCGTAAATTTTTTCATCAATTTTTCTAATATTTTTGCAGTTTTTTTTACTTAAACGTGTAAAAAAAGATTATTTCTGTCTACCCAAATTAGATTTATAATTAAATGATCATTATTTTATTTATCGCGCGCGCGATAATATTCACCGCGGAGCGTTATAATCGCGTTTTTAGCAATACACTGCACGCTCAAAAAATTCAGTATCTGTAAACACCGATCATTTTCTACATGAATGACCTAGATCATTCTATTTTTGACCTTGAATGAAACCTTGTCACAGGGGTTGTGCGTCGATGTCCCTTAAACAACTAGTTGCAATAACTAGTTGTTTATGTTATGTTAAGTTGCCGGGAGGGATTCACCAGAAAGACGTATTATTGGTGACCGACCTTTATTGGTGTGGTCTTTCAAAAAGGTTAAATACGTAGTAACATGGAAGAAGATAAGAAGTATGCAAGAATTGTACCAAGAGGCGGATTCTATTTTCTGCCTACCCCTGTGAGAAAAAGGCTTGAGTGTATGTATGTTTAACTAACATCACAAACGACTTTTTAAGACAATAGCCTATGTTCTTTCCCGGAATCAATCCTTGTCAATATTATCAAAATGTGTTCAGCGGTTTATATGTATAAGGTAAGTAACAGACAGACAGAGTACTTTCGTGTGTTTAATATTATTATGAATAATATAGATACAGATATTCAACAATATATATATATTGAAATGCAAAGTTTCCGATGAATTCTATACAAATGTGAAGGCTTTAAGGTTGTTGAACCGTTGCAGCAATATTGGTAACAATTTTGTAAATCTCTCGGTCAATTATTTCGAAATCCAAACGCCATACGTCTAGCGAGTAATTTCTAGAATTATCCATACTAATAAAAAATACTTAAGTAGGTATTCTGACTGTTTAGTTATTTAAACTTGTAAGTACGAAAATATGTTACCGTCGGAGCTAAAAGTCGCTGAACACAGAAACATTTTGAAAACATTACAGTATCAAATTTATTTTAATTGATTCGACACAAAAAGAAAGAAAGAAATTATATTTTTTTATATACAAGGTGGAAGGGACATCACACACACATCCGAATACCATGAGTTCAGTACATCCTTGAGTGCAACTTTGTCACGACGTTTGAACGTCGATGTCCCTTCCACCTTGTATAGAGAACTCATAGGTACCACCTTTTCTTATCATAGACTATGGTAACCGCTTACCATCAGGCAGGCCGTATGCTTGTTTGCCACCTTAGTGGTATAAAAAAAACCCTTGGAAATTCCCGGAGAAATGAGACTATCAAATAAGGAGGTTTCAAATTCAGTTTTTAGTCATAGTTTCATTATTATGAAATAAATAAATTATAAATGTCAATTGTGTGTGGTGTTTTCCTAAACCAAAAATGTCAAGAGTGAACAATTTATATCGAAAAGGTGACATTGGCGACGAACACAGTTATTAGATTAAAAAAATATGTTAAAAAATTCTAATGAACAGAATTTTCCATCGATATAGTCATTCATAATTGACGATACTCGAAGCTTTTAGCACTGTGCGAAATAAAATAAACACTTTTTACTGAGTAGATTTTTTCATCACTACATACAATAAAACATAGTTCTCCCCATCGCATCTTTCATCTGTCTGAATGCGATAAACTCAAAACCTTCCGAACGGATTTTCATACAGTTTTTACCAATCAAAACATAGTTTAGGTATATCTATTATAGATAAATCTGCCCAAGCCTAGTCTATGGAGCTAAGAGCTGTTATAGTGCTAGAGGTTCTGGGTTCGATTCCCAGGTCGATAAAAGTGTTATGTACGTGTTTTATAAGAAATTCACAGTAGCAAGCTGCTACTCTAAATACTCCAAGGAATATGGAGTATAGTGCCCGGTTAATGGCAATTGGCTCGCCGTTTATTACATGGGATACCGGCGAACTGTAGATGTACATTTCTACCTGACCCTCGGGGCATACATACATCATCACTACATAGTATAAAAAAAAGTCGGTTTCTCTGTCCCCATATCCCTATGTATGCTTAAATCTTTAAAACTACGCAACGGATTTTGATGCGGTTTTTTTTAAATAGATAGAGTAATTAAAGAGGAAGGTTTATATGTATAATACTTACATACATATTATACAGAAAATACAAAAAATTCAAACCCATGCGAAGCCGAGGTATATAAAGGTACATACCATCATATCTGTATTAAATATTAAATATGACAAAACAGACAAAGAAAGCTTCAATACCATCTTATGAAGATTAATAGCCGATACGCAAGTGATGACTCGCTTAAAGCCTAAACGCACCTTAATGAATAATAATGTTTTTCTACTAAGTACCCTATAGTATGCGGAGATTATTTGACAGTGAAAATGAATTTCAAATCGGCCTGTTTCCTTTGGATAGCCGCTAACAGCCTAAACTAATATGATTAATACTAAATAATATAGGTAATACTAAAGGGGATACAACACATCTGGTACATCGACCCACCCACCATTTTGTTTTTTTTTACCAAATTGCGGAGCACTATAAATATTGTATGGCATATAGGTACAATGATTAGTAGACAAAATAGTGGCTCTGAAAAATCCAACGATATTCAACTTCAAGTCGTTGTAAGCGTAAGTGCTACGCTCGGGGTCCTTGGTTCGACTTCCGGGATGAGTAGTGTTATTGTGTTTCTATGAGATTCTCAGTAGCAGCTATGATTTGTGCTTTAATAAAGACACAGGCTCACCTATTTACATAGGACGTAAACATACTAGCGAACACTGGGTGTCAATTAGTATACCTCTGCCTAACCTTTCGGAGACTACAGGCGTGTTGGTATGCTATAAATACAAATTCCATAATAAATAGGTCAAAGTTTTAAGCGCTCGTAAAACCGTATTTTACAACATAACTTAGTTAATTTTCCGTTGTTCATGATATTCACGGCACTCAATGAACAGATTTTTGCATTTTTCAAACTTTATTAACCTTGTAAAAAGGAATTTACGGTATGCTAATATTTTTAATTACGGTGCACGAGTTAAAAGAATTAAAAATATTGCCAAATATGTATTCTATTGAGTTTTTTTTATACTACAAGGGTGGCAAACATGCATGCGGACCACACCGAAGCGTCACTCACGCGTTGCTGACCCCGCAAAAACCTCTTAGAGCATTAAGGGGGAATATCCCTCTTAATGCCAGCGCAGCGCATTATTAGAAGGTACATAACCCACGTTCGGCAGTCGGCTAAAAATGGCACCTAATCTTTTGCTATAGCGTTCATCAATTCGATTATTGTCTCATGGTATTCCACTCAACTCAAGGTTATGCTATAGTACTACACCCGTCATGGTTGTGGTGAACTGATCTAATGGCTATGGCATATAGGGCTACGGAAGGCAAATGCGATTTTAGACGGTATGATTCCGACAAACCCTGCCACCTATCCAGATGGCAGGGATCCATGAAGATTTTCCGTATCAAAAAAGGTTAAAGGTACTACTATAATAGAACGTTTGGTAGAACGTTGAACATACGAAAATGGTGGTTAGTTGGGGTCATCTGCTACCCACTTGGCCCAAATTATTTGACTTTGCCCAGTTTTTTTTAACTTTAAATTCGAATATCTTTGCTTGTGACGGGTAAAACAGGCAGGATGTTGTTTGGTATTAATGTCTAATTGTAGCAGACTCTTATAAAATTATTGTTTGGTTCAGATTTTAATGGGAAAAAAGTTATGAGTCTTTAAAGGTACAAAAAGATGTAAAAAATACATTTACCCGTCACAAGTAAAGATATTCGAATTTAAACTTTAAAAAAACTGGTAATTTTCTGTGAAATTAAATAAAGTAAAAAAAAAACGGTGCGGCCAAGGTCATATAATTTGGACCAAGTGGGTAGCAGATGACCCCAACTAACCACCATTTTCGTATGTTCAACGTTCTACAAAACACCCTGTATATAACCTATAGCCTAACCTCTCTCTCTTTCTGTTCTCACAACTTTTTCCTTTACCGTTTAAGCGAGCGACAGTTAAATTATTAATACATCCATGATTACGAAAAATTAGAGGCATTTAATTCAAATTCAAGACACACGACTTTCTCACTAGGCTTGGATGTAAGTTTAAATCTGAGGATGTGCAACTGATGTTAAGCTTAGTTACAGAATAGGTAATACTTAGTATATCTGTCGAGTATAGTTTTGACGACGTCTGTGGTCTAGTGGTTCGGGTACCGGACTGCTGATCACGAGGTCGTGGGTTCGATTCCCACAAGACACAAACATTTATGTGATGAACTTAGGTGTTTGTGTTTGTCTGGGTGTTTCTTATATATTATAAGTATATATTTACAAAAAAAAAGTATATAAGTATTATATCCATTGTATAGTACCCATAGTACAAGCTCTGCTTAGTTTGGGACTAGATGGTGCTGTGTAAAAATGACCCAAGATATTTATTTATTTATTTATCTGTTTACTATTCCAGTACCGTTGCACCATAACTTGGCAAGAAAAATACCAACAGCTGAACAAGCTTACACCCGCAACATAGTGACAAACTCACGAGTCAGAAACTCTTAATTAAATGTCCGAACAACCCACAAGAGATAACCAAGTGCAGTGAATTCTATTCTGAGTACCTTACAAAGCTATGGGAACTCTGTACAGCCGCGGTCTAAAATATGTGTACACCTCTAAAGTCTATAATGGCTTGCGTATTACTTTTTAATTTGCTAAAAAATTTGCTACTAACGGTACCACCATTGCAAAGTAAATTTGTTTAAATAGTCATGTTTATATTCAATGATGAAATGAAATGATATTTATTTCTGCAAATAGGTTTACCAATGACACTTTTACAAGTCATGTGTTAAGGGTTTTTTAAGTTAGATGGCGCCGGCATTTCCTAGCTGACGACCTCTGAGAAGAAACGCTGAAACAAACTCAGAGAATCATGGTCTCTTTTAAAGTCCAGAAATAATAATACATTATAGGTATAAATTTATGTGTGTCACAATGCAGGGATATGTCTGAAAAAGGCCTTTTGGGGCAGGAACCTTTGCGGCTTTGAGGAGAACAGTCTCTGCCGACGGCACGCATCAGTCATTGTGTAGCTCAACCATATCATAACCATATGATTGTGTCTGAATCTATATAACTGAACATAATAATTTACACCACACTTACAAATGCACTAAAATGTTATTGTATGTATACTTTTAGAGATACATCATACAGCATCTGTGTGACGGCAGTGTTAGAAAGAATCAAAGAAAACTGATAAATATTATTATTAGACCGCGACTGTACGCGGAACAAGTTGCAACTTGTCTGCAAGTTAACAACTTGTTGTGGCAAGTACTAGTGAAGTGGATTGTCCCGGCTGACCGAACACAATAATTTTATTGTTTGGATAACTATGCTTTTACTATATTATGTGCTAAGTAATATAATAAGCGTTATTCTTCATCACCGACGTTCAGCCGATCCGATTTCAGGACGAAATTATACAAAATACCCTTAAATACAGGTGTAGTATCCAAATATTCAAATGAAGTAAATGCTCGTTGTACTAACGCAGAGCACGTCAATAAATTGATGATTTGACATTCGTATTCAAATCCAATCAACATGAACGTTAATCATCGCTGATTTGTATCGAATTGATGGCCGTACAGACAATTCTACCACACAATTACCAATATTGGCTGTTAATTTGGTGAATTCAATACATTATTATGCGATGGTTCAGTTTACTTTCAATTGTTGCAAATGCAACTGTCGTTTTATCAGAAGAGTCGTTTCTTTTGTTAAAATAATTATGCTGCCCCATGTTCAAGGTATATTCATAGATAGAATACTCTTTATTGAACACCACAAACCAATCCAATGAATAAATTATAAACATAATCAATGTAAGTATTGGGTGTTTTCTTATGTACTTATTATAAGTACCTATTATTTCCATTGTTTGGGACTAGATGATGCTGTATAAAATGTCCTAATTTCTTTTTATATTTATTTATTTTTGAGAAATAACAATATTTTACAAAGCATAGGTACTTACATGCACTCACTATTTTGCTACTTCTTCCAATTTGTGACTCCAAAGTTGTCCAAAAACGCAATGGAGGTCTCACCAGCGCAGTGATGCAATGGCCTACCTGTAAACACTTACATAGAATACATTGGAGAAGGTTGGAAAGGGGGGCTAGACAAGTTTGACATTCGAATCGACAAACAAAATGTATGGAAATGACACAAACTTTCGACAAATCGGGCTGTCACTAATGTCATTTACATACATTTTGTTTGTCGATTCGAATGTCAAACTTGTCTAGTCCCCTAGGACTGACAGGATTGTAATATAGTATTTTAGTTAGAAATTTAACTATAAGTATGGTAAATCAGAATTTTTTACTTTAAAATTACGGCGAATGAAAGTAATAAATATAATTTGCTAGCGTTCAGTTGGGCTGTCGCAGTTTTAAAATCAGGTTACAACTTCATTTTCACTGAAATTTGATTTAAGTTTAACCCGTTGAAAATGAAAATACTTTAGAGGATAAAAAAATACCTTAAAATAAAAATTAACCTATATAAAAAATAAAACATGTGTAGCTTTACGAACGGTAAATAAATATTTAATATTTATGACGGTTGATGCCTATGGGTGGATTGGGTTAAAACGAATCAAAACGACAGCTTTTGACTTCAGCTTTCGTTTGTATTTATTTCAATACAATATTTTTCTCAAATTTTTGTGGCCGGGATGTTTTCTCTTTAATTAATATACCTACAGTTCTCACCAATCTTATTGTCCGGCTTGAAGTTGGCACGAGCTAAATTCAACCCGGCCGTATATTTTTTTTTATTATTTGAATATTTTTCTTTCTCGGATTTCAAGCCGGACAGATTAGCGAGAACTATACTGATCAAAAACACATTGGGCGAAAACAAAGAACCACTAATAGTAAATGTGGGCAGTGGTCACAGCTGTCACTTGACAGGACACAAACTTTTACGAAAATAAATCTAAAAGTTTGAAATTCGTAACCAAAGAAAACACTCGGTAGAAACAAGTTAGACAAACTTGTCTGAGCTAATTTCAGCGTGTAAAGTTTGGAGAGCACCACGAACCGATTGTCAGAGAATTTATGCGTTCGTTCCTGGTTCCCAGCTTATTTATGTCTTGTAGAAAGATTAGAAATCGAGCCCATACTATTAAAACAAAAATAAAACTGAGAATTTGAATTAAATTGCTTGAACAATTTTTTTTCAATGACAGATATTGAACTCCCGCGTACATTATAAGAGATTGTGTTTTTTTGTAGCTCATACTGACACGGTATTTTTGGAAAACAGAGATAAAACAGTGGTTTCATCGGTTATTTACATGTAGGGTAGCGAGTAAATAAGGATGCCAACAGACGTTACAAAGACAAGTACATCAAAATGATTACGGATACAGGATATTAAAAAGCAGAAAAAGTAAATATCCATAGAAAGAATACATGGTTTTATTTAAACAACAACCCTTGATACAAGAAAAATCAATCAGGCGGAATGTGCAAATACAATGAAGCGATCTTTGAATTTCAGTGTTTAAATCTTTAATAGTGTAAGTAGTACCTTTTGAAAGTACATTATTGTTATGGTTATATTTCCTGAAAAAAATGTATATGAATTCACTACTAGGTATGTTTTTTGATCACATTTCTACGATCCTATTGCCACTAAGTAAGAGCCAAATTTTATAACTAAGAAATAAAGAAGAGATAACTTCATAACACTTCTCGATCTTCAGGACCTCGCGCTTAACGTGATTAGTCAGTTCAGCCATGCCTCAGGAACAACTAAACCAATTAGGACAGTCTTTCAATATACTATTCTCACCTTTATGTGCCTGTAATACATATTATAGCTAATTGCGATGGGTAGATAAGGCTTCATCTACTTAATCGGACTTTCAATTAATCCGTAAACTAAAACGGATTAATACCTATGTGACCTATTTAAAATGACTGAAACTGCCTCTTCTGGTATTATTTTCGGTACATTCCGCGGTCAATTGGCAGTTTTAGCCATGCTATACAATAAAAAAGAATATTTGTTTTTCCATGCGTTCATATGACATTTATCCGATTACGATTTAACTTTTGGAGATGATTGTAGTGTACGCGCACGCACAAAAGATATAGTACGTCATAGTGTGAGAATACGATTAAAGAAATAGAGCAAGTTTTTTAAATTCATCCGCCACGAATTTATATACTTTGGTTGTTCGCAACACACGTTCTAGTGCCATTCTACATAATTATTTCCATTGATTTTATTGAGACCTTTTTTAATTCAAATGCAATTATTAGAAATGGTAATTAAAATAATGATATTCAAAAATACCTACTGTTCATTAAATCAACACTAATTAATATTGTATACATAAAAAATAATATAATAATAATTCATTGTCGTATAAGATAACATATTCTTATGCATATCAATATCGGTTGACATGTTCAAACATAAAAGATAAGTCAGTGTGGTGTGAACCCTTGTTAAATCTGGTTTCACTAATTTGACTCCGTAATTACGTTTTTATGTTTGAACAAGTCAACCGATATCAATATCCTATGCGACAATTCAATTAAGAAAGAACTCGGTAATTAAAAATGTTGAAGACCTGCTTGCTTCATTAAAAAATGTTATTTCAATGCTTTTTATTTACTAATATTTCGTTTATTTTTAAAAACTGTTCCTAACTAAAACAGAAATACCTAATTATATATTGAATTGTGTATAAATAAAAAAATAGTGTTGTTTCAAAACTTAAAAAGAAGCAGTATGCAATCTGGAATAATTTGAGCAGCAATTCAGACGACTGAATTAGTTGTAACAGGTCCGTTTATTCATAAGATTGGAATGGGATGGCGCTATTTTACCTGAACAGGAGCATCCCTCTATAACAACGTAAAATATGGATCTAGTTCTGATAAGAAAAGCAAATTCAAAGTGTTTATTTTCCTAGATTGTGCGTTCTTTATAATAACTTTTGTACCCAATCTAACAGAGAGTTTTTCCAAGGGATACGAAAAAATATTACAATATTGTCATTACATCTTCAAATACATAACCTACCGCAATAATATAATTTTTAATAGATTAATTCGCCACGAACCTAGATGTACGAAGTTTGATTTTTTGAGCAAAATACTTGCTAGCTTATATTTTCCACACTTTCCAAGAACATAATTATCTGTTCGAAATATCGTCGTTGTAAAATAATAATTATTTTAAAAAATATTGTTGTTGTTGTTCTGAGTGTACTTGAAAATGTAATTCTGGGTACGATACCCAGGAATAGTATCAACGTGTGACCTAGATTTTTGCTTTCATCAAAGCATACTACGTATTTGTATTACTAGCATATGGTATTAGGTTCTTGTATTATAGTACCTAACTGTTTAAAAACTCTAGGGACAAGTAGAGCAGCGAATTTGGTAGAAAATATCAATAACACTGCTTGATCTGTCAATCTAAACCCGGACCTCAAGCGTTAAGGCAGTAGCAACCACAAAACTTACACGTAATTTCCATACAATTTTATCGTTTAGTTCATCGATTCGATCGTAAGATTGCCAGGCTATGATCACGCATCCCTACAACCAACACTGATTCAAGAACGGTTAAAAATAGTCGATAAAGACGGCCCGCTTTATCCAATTTGATCCTGAGATGTTTCGCAGTTTTTATATCCTACGGGCACTTGACCCAAATTTCACTTGATTGATGGAATCAATGGATGCAATCTACAAAATTAAACGCAGACTCGATTTCAATTCGACGAGGGAAATTGGATATAAATTTTCGGTCATCTTCCAAAGTGTATGGGACTTGCTACGGGTTTCCAAAATACCATTGAAACTTCCTTGATAAGATCAGATAAGATTGGGTGGGGAAATGCATTCAAAATGAGGCAGAACACTTTACTAATAAAAAAATGCTACTACGATTTAAATGAATACTTAAATGAAAAACCACAACAAAAATACTTATTAAATAAATAAAACTATAATAATAAATACTTATCAACTTATAAAATTTCAATAAATAATAAATATTTATTAATTAATTTTAAAATATATAGTATATACTATATACCTATACAAATACGCCATGCAAATACTTAAATAGATACAATATATAAATATGTATGAAGTAAAAAACAAGGAAAATGTGCAAGTTTAACAAAATACCTTCCTCCTCTCCTACATTGCCGTGCCCGATAGGATCCATGATTATTTATTATGAAATAACATTGTGGAGTGCAATAAATATATTGAGTACTGAGTATTGAACGCAGCTAATACTTTGTGGACAAGTAGGAATAATTTTGGTAACTTCGGTTTGTATTGAATTTTCTGTTTAGTGCTGTGATGATGATGATGTGGAATTAGAATTATTTGGTTCTTATCAACACACAACCAAAACTATTCACACATCAGTCATTTAGTATTTGGCATTGTATAAGTTTAAATTACATTATATAATTTCCCTTTGCCCGTGACATAATTCCCGTAGAACTTGAATTTTTCCCCCGTTTTTGCGACATTTTTAATTTATACTTAGCTCCTATTGGTCGTAGCGTGATGATATATAGCCTATAGCCGTCCTCGTTTGTCCTTGGTCCTCATTTTGGCTACTTTAAAAATGCTACTACAAAATATTTCACACTATCATCTTCGAAATACGAGAGAGTATGTGCCACTAAAATCATTTAGAAGCAAGCAAATGAAGTGACATCAAGTAGGTAGTGTAGGGTTGCCAAATGAACCGAATATCCTTATATGTGATACGTGGTTTTGAATGATACTTTACACTCTTTTTGTTAATAATATATCTTTCAAACACTACGCTTCCCGTTTAGAAATACTTACCTACTAAAGTTTAGAAATAATAATTTCTTTGATTCGATATAAATAGTACCTTGTACAAATTTAATTTAGGGCCGATCTCACCACCTCTGGATAGCCGCTAACCACCGGATTAATTTGAAAATGGTACATTATTTGTATGAAATTATCTGCCAAGTTTAACGGGAACTTATCAGTAAGCTGTGAAACTCACATTTTCCGCTGTAGATAAGATTTTAAGAAAAAAATAATTCAGTCTGAACTCAATGGGGAGAAAAAAAGTGTTCGATTCTATGTTCAAACTGAAACAAAAACATAACGGTTCTAGTTCAAAAATACTTTTGGACTACACTATTGTTAAAGTGCCGGAAAAGGGTTCCTTTCCCCTTTCGAGATCAAAAGGGCCCTCCTAATTAAATGCCACGACGATACGGTATCACAATATGACTCGAAGGTATTCTCAAATTATATTTAGGTACGCTTGTTGTTATTTGATTGCTTTCAAAGTTAATGAAGGAATTCAGAAATTACTTTTCGTATTATTTTCCATAAAAAAATACTTGGAGCTTTGGCAGCTTTCTGCCTTAAAGAAATATAAATATTTTTAAGAAGATTGTATTGTAGTATTTAGGCTTTAAGACGGTTTTTGCGTATTTTGGGTCTGAAAATAAAAATATACCTTAGGTAAATGTTCAATACTCCAGTATCTACTTCAAATATTTCAAGAGCTACGGTTCAAAAATATGGAGCTTCATTATTCCAGTATCTAAAACCTTAATTACTTACCACCACATGCAAGGTGAGGGGTGCAAGAAAAACGCGCTACAAGATGCTCCGGCCGCGGAGATGGGACGCGCCCCAGTTGACGCGGTAATTAATAGAAATATGATACACCAGGGACGAACTTGGCTATAACATTTTATGTAGGCACTTCTATCTGATTTTTTTTTTCAAAAAGACAGGAGATTAGAACTATCGCAGCTTGCTCCTAAATGTAAATGTAGATTTATCATGGAGAAAGTACAAAGTGATTTGAATACAGGTAAATAATTACGATACACTGAACGCGAATTTTTATAAATTTAATTGAGGGTAGGTACCTAATTTACGCCACATGAAAACTAGAAGCGATGACCTGTATTTCTCGGTTTTGATTAGAACGAGTAAATAAAAGTTTGTAAAAAAACCCTCTTAAAAAGAAATAATTATGTATATAAATTCGAATTCTGTATATTAATCAAGTTTTATAATTAAAAAATTAATTAACCACTTAAAAGGGTAGAATGTTGTATTAACGAAAGCAATACATAAATACAAATATTGCTATTAAAAGTTTACTTATAGGCAAAACAAAATTATCGTTAATTTAGACTGTTCAAAACAGTGTTAATTAGTGTAGTATTTAATCTGTTAAATACGCACAAGACGTGTATGTTCAGACAATTATGTAAGTACTTATATTGTACTTGGTACTACGGCTTACACTACAAAAGCTTCCATTCATTAGTACCTCACTCACTACTATTATACAAATAGATTGAGTACGTTCTAGAGAACCCAATTAATGTCGCTATTTCCACATAAATCTTTTGATCTTTCAAAGTTAGTAGGAACGTATGTCCTAAGTTTCCTAAGGTTCAAAGACACCATTTCCTGATTGGGTCTTCAATTAACAAGATGGAATCTTGAATGCTACAGACTTCATGGTTCATCTTGTCATCCAGTGCTTATTCAGTGGTGATTACAAGATCCTTATGGCACTAAGATGTCTCGAGAGTAATTATTGGGTTTATACAAAGGTTGAGGACATTTCAAGATGCCGTTATATGATCATCGAATTAGTTGGTTCTGTAGTGGCACATACTTGGCCACAACATAAGAAGAAGATATTGAAGCTTGTTACCAATTTTCTAGCTTTGCCCGCAACTTCGTCTGCGCCAAGCTTGAGTCCCAATCCGTTCAAACATCCGTTCTTAGCATAAGATAATTGTCTGTCTCCCAAATATCAGCCTAATTAATCCATTCAGATATTTTAAGAAATGTGTTGACAGATCGGTCATGGTTCCCTTTTATTATATACCTAGATATTTATTTAAACTTTATGTACATAAAATCGTACACAATGCGTTAATGCCATATGACATTTTCTGCCACTTTTTCGTCAAATAGAAAACATTTAAACATGGTAAGTACATGAGATTAATAAAAGATGAAAAAAACAGATATAAAGTTATTACTAAAACTTAGCCTAACTAAAAATGTGCATTTGGTAGAATTAATGCTATTTATTTTTTCACGAAAGTTTACGAAATCAACAACATTATGTTATAGGACTTAATTTGTTTAAAACAATGCCTTATAAGGATAACTAGCTTCCACATCAAAAAATACCACATTCCATAACACATACATTTACCTGATATAATCTAGTAGAATAAATAGGTACTTATTTCTTCTATTTGCTCTTCTTACCTGACTTTTAAATCTTGCTGTGAATAAGTGGCAAGATGTAGATAGTACACTTTATTTTGATTTTTATACGAGTTCATGGACTTTGATATGCGCATTAAGTGGAGCATTTTAAAAGGTCACTGGGCGCCACATACAACGTTGAAGGGACATCGCGCACAAACGTCGTGACAAGGTTTCACTCAAGGTCAAAAATAAAATGACCTAGGTCATTCATGTAGAAAATTATCGGTTATTACAGATATTGACATTTTTGAGAGCGCAGTGTATTGCTAAAAACGCGATTATAACGCTCCGCGGTGAATGTTACACCGCGCACGATCCGAAATAAATGAAGTAATGATTTTTTAACTATAAATCTAAATTGGGTAGATAGAAATCATGATTTTTTACACGTTCAAGTAAAAAAAAACTGCAGAAAAAATTGAAAAGTTGATGAAAAAAGTAACTTTTTTCATCAATGGACTAGTCCAGAATCATGTACTGAACTCATGGTAGTCGGATGTGCGTCGATGTACCTTCCACCTTGTATTTTGCTTTTAGTTACGGGTAAATGTCAGGGTCTATTTATATATGCAATTGAAATAATGCGTAGGAGACAACTGGTTAAATTATATCTATCTTCAGTAGCATCTTACTTAAAGTATAAAATGAGTATATGTTAAAACTAATACGGTAAAATAAAAAAAAACATATCATCACGCCTATAATCACCAAAGGATTAAGTAGCGGTGTACTAAATGTATCCCCCAGTTCGTCAGTATGTTTAGGTCTTATCTAACAGGAGGTGAGCCGGGGGAAAAGCCCAATAAAACTTTACTCGACTTTAGGAAAAAGCTAGGTACAAACAGATAGGTACTTCAATTATGTTTCGACTTAGAGCCAAGACTAGAGACACTGACTTGGCTGCACTGCATTAATCCACAAAAGCGTTCCTCAATAGCTTATTGAAGAAAGCTTCATTTATTTGTATAATTATAAATATCACGAAATCTCAAGAACTACAGGGCCTATAAACCTAAAAATAGTCATGTTACTTTATGGGGTTTAAACATCAGCTAAGAAATCATTTATTACATTATATATTAATTTATTTAAAAAATAACATTCAATCATTATTAAATTTGCCACGTGTTTGGGATTAACTAGATAAATGCAGGTAATACCGCGGAATACAGATAATTTTCCATATTGTAAAAAGTAATTCTGATAAAGTTTTATGTAAAATATGTCAGTCCCGCAAATGCGACCCTGGTGATACATGAACATGACACGCCACCGAGACCCGCTGACCCGTTTCCCTTCAACCACCTGCGACCAGTCAATTTACCTTTAAAAAAATCTCAAGCAAACCTCAGCCCGAAAGAAAAGCAGTCTGTTTACTCAACACACATACAAACTGTAACGGCCGCGTGCCCCCATTTCTTCGGCCACGCGAAAAGTCACTTTACCCTTTTCACACCTTTGCCTTTAAAGTGTATATTGCTGTGAACTTTCAAGTAGTGCTTCTGACGTTTCGTAAGGTGATTTTAGAGGAATGCTTAGGAATGGTTGAGACCTGAAGCGCGATGTTTACGGTATTCAAATTGCCGTCACACGCTCTGCACGCGGTTAAAGGTCCAATCGCACTTAGCCGCGGAATATTCTGTTTGTGCGAAACAAAGTATTGCATTGCGCAAATGGGTGTAAAGATACTTTAACATTTGTAACTTTGACGTCAGATATACGATCGGACTTTTAGGGCTGCGCCTGTTTGTAAGATCCAATAAAATGGATGTTTTATTCATAGCCCGGTAGTGAAGGATCTTTTGTTGGCGGTATTCTGAGTGAGATATCAGGTGTGGTTCTGTATACTATCAATAGAACAAATTTTATGCTCGAGTCGACGTGACCCTTCGCCTACCTATATCATAAATTTTGCTTACTTATTCTTCTTTTGCCAAAAATAAGTATGGATTGATTTTATCAAAGAGGTTACTTCATGTTTCTTTTTTTCTCTTCAAAAAGAACTTGAGGTCACCTGAGTTAGTGCCACCGACCGCCTTGCGTAATATTTAGCAACTTTAGCATTTTAGCTAATGTACTAAACTGCTAAACCAGTCTGAAAAAATACTTTCTAAATGGAACGTATCAACTGAAGTTTCAAAATGACAACGCATGAGATACTGGATGTTGCTGTCTTCAATAGGCTGCGCCTATCGCATAACATCGGGTGGACTCTAAGCTTTATTTTCATCATATTACCTATAAGATACAATATAATAATATACCTAAAAATGTGCTACAAAGGCTACTGGATATTTCCACTCTTCCAAGGTCAATCAACATTAAAATACCTACCAGAAACGATGAGACAACCCTCACTAATGGAATAAAATTCATAACGTAGGTAAATCTGTTTTTGAAAGTGTCAAACACTTGCAAAGTCGTACATAATGCGCGATTGCATTTCAAATACTATCCGTTGAGCCCGCGTACACTTCGAATGAATAATTCAAGTCAGACGTCCGTATTCAAATACCTTATGTATGGATGCAAAGCAAATCCGATCGGTAAGTACTTGGAAATTTGTTTTTACATGACATCAGGGATCTGATCTCAAAAAATTAGGCTGAAGACACGTTGAGAGAGCAAGAAAGGATTATAAGTTTTCTTCTTCGGAGAAAATCGTTTTTGTTGATTTCATGTTACCTATACCGCCAGAAGTAACTAAAACACTACAGCATGGGGTCCTAATGTAAAAAGGTTTTTACAGGGTCGGCAACGAGCGAGTGATACCCCCTTTTTTTGGTGCGGAAAATCTTCATGGATCCCCACCACCTGGGAAGGCGGTACTATAGCGGACTCATACCGACTAAAATTCGCACTTGTCATCACTTGCCCTTTGCGTCATGGCAAAAAAAAATTTTCTCAGAGAAAAAAAACATTGGACTGAATGACATAAACACAAGTAAAAGAGGTTAGTTTAACATTATTATTGTTTGTGCTTTACTTAGACGAGCGAAAAACTATTATGTAACGTTAATAAACATCATCCTCATATCAGCGAAAAGAGGTCCAGATCCCTTCCCCATAGTTCTCCACAAGGACCGATCGGCTGGTCCACACAGGAGATAATCCTAGTGTAGGGCACCGTCTTAAAAGTGCTACTATCTAACTTGAAAATAATTCATACATATAATTAAGTCGAATAGAATCAAAACTGGCACTGAGGGTTGTCGAAATTGCCGGTTTTGATTATATTCGACTCATTAGATGGCAACCAACTTTTTTCCGTGTTGGCAACACCAAAATATTCTCCGAAAACCTCCAATAAGTTTGTCAGTTTTAGGGCAGTACCTCCATCAGATTTTAAATTAACGTAAGAAGTCGGTAATAAGGCCGGGCTCACCTACTTGACTGTTAATAACGATCTAGGTTAGGTGCCGTTGCATGCATTTTATATGAGAGTTTTTAGACAAGAGCTCTCTCGACAGAACTGAACATTCCCGCGAGATTCCAATGTGAAAACTTGTAGAGGAATTCTTGCAGCAGCGCATTACTATTATGCATATAATTGTTCATTTTAATTGTTTGTGAACTGTAAAATAGGTAATACTTTTATAAATAACTAGCTTTCTGCCAGCGGCTTCGCTCTCGCGGTCTGGATATTTCTTATAAATTATATATAGCCAGATGTTACTCGATAGATTTTTTTCTAATCGGATCAGTAGTTTCTGAGCCTATTCAATTCAAACAAATAAAAATACAAATCTTTTCTCCTTATGATATTAGTATACCTAGAAGTATACTTTGGCTGAGCTGTCTTATTTGGTCGAGGTTGTGAGTTCAGATTCGATTCGCAGGTCGAAAAATTTAATTGGGTATTTCTAGTAAGCAACTGCTGTTTGAAGTATTTGTATGTCCGTATAATGGCAAATAGGCTGACCCCCTATTATTGGGACACTGGTAGGTTATACATACAACATACAGGAAAACTGCGGGTGTTTGTCAGTATCTCTGCCTAACCTGTATGCAAATATAGGCGTGATATTTTTTTTATTTCTTTGTCGAACTACTAGGATTGTTAGCCTAACCCCTCTCATTCTGAGAGGAGACCCGTGCCCAGCAGTCGGACAGTTAATGGGTTGATGAAGTCAAAAGTAAATAATTTGTTAGGCAATGCATTTATAAATTTAAAAAGCAAATTTATATTTAGGATGTAATAGATTCAAATTGATTATTACATGAAATGTTACACATTATGAAAGTTTATTATATAGTAAGTAGGAAAATAAAAAATATGTACTTTAAGGATTAAAACTCACCTAATATAGTTACTTAACTAACATAATTACATTGTTCTTAATCTTAGATTATCCACTTTCAGTGCTTTTACCTTAATCCAATGGAGTTTTAAGCTTTCTTAAGTCACGGGTAATTTTAAACCTTTATCTTTGCGACTTATCATATTTTAGATCTGAACATTTTATTAGTTTTACTATAAATATTTTTGAATAGATAATGTATGATAAATTCATTTTATCTCAAGAAGATCTGTGTGATGCTCTATTTTAATTACATAGGTTAATTTCAAATTTCAATAATGTTAAGGACTTCCGTGAGATACAAGCAGTATACCTGACAACCAGACAAAATTAGGACAACGCTGTTGTAAAATACTGATATTCAACTGCACCTAGTCAGACTAAAAATTATTAACTAGTGACTAATTATTACTAACCAACCTACCATTTTTGTCAATTCTTGGTAATCTACGATGAAAATTCGTAAGCAGTAGTTTTATTTCTACATGTTATTTTGATTAAATAAAATTACATATACAATAACAGACAGTCAACCTACTCTTTACATAATCCAGTAAAGCTACAGTAGGAACGTTGCCGTCGTGATACGATTGTGCAACGTCGCTGGGCAGACTACTAAGTGCTACAAATCCCCCGTCCAATGTCCCGCACTAGGGTGAGACTCAGTCACCCGTCGATACTTACGACACACAGTCGTGAAGAAATAAACAAAATAAAAATACTCAATGAAAATATGATTTCGCGATGGCGACAATTTCTCTAATTCTCGCCGTACTCGTAAATCGAGTCAACTCGCAAACAAGCTCAACCGCGTTGAACACAGGAAGCGAAATAAACAGTTTATCAGGAGGACCAGAATTTACTGCAATTTTTCCGACGCAAATCGAACAAATTCAAACGACATCGGAAACGACGCTCGCGGCTTTCACCGGAAATAATCTAAATGTCGTTGATGGCACGGGACAGGCCTCTGTACCAGAACAGAATTTCCCAGCAATCTCCACAGTTTACTCAATCAATAACAAGAAAATTGACGATGAAAAAAATGCGCGGGAAATTAACGATAAATTATTAGAAGAAAATGTGACAGAATACAAAAAAAATGGATTACAACTTTCTGAAGAAAATCTAGATTTGATTAAACCCGAGGCCTTAGTTTGGGACAATTGTTTGGAAACAAACTATAAGGATAGTCCCCAAAACGTTGTGAAATCTCAAGACATGCAAAATGATAATCACGATTACAGGTATCAAGGGAACAAAGAAATTGTTAGCTTATGGAGAAAAAGAGATGCCGGGAATTTAAAATTGAATTCGACTGCAGGAAAAGCGTGGCTGGAAAAGTACAATAATTTACTGAATGCCAAAACAGAGGAAAGGCGCCAGCAGAAACCTGAACCAACGATGATTAAGAAGATAACTACTGTGGCTACTACTGCAGAAACAAAAACAACGGTTCAAGTAATACCAATAACTAGAGAAATTTTCAAAGATCCCGTAGAAGTAAGTAACACTACACAAAATTCAGTAACTGAAAGTGATATAATAGCAAGTTACACGGAAGACTGGTTTGAAGAAAAGGACAGAAGCAAAATAAGGTTTGGTAAACTACCGCAAAAAGAAAAGTACTTGATACCAGCATTGAAACTGGAGGAAGGATTTCATCCATTTGGATTGATGTCGGAGTTTTTTTATTTGATTTATCCGTTTGATTTTCCTGTGGGTAAGCAATGGTTTTATTTAATTAGTGGTATTATTATTTTTCTTATATTTTATTCCGACTAAAAAATAGTTAAAACTTCTCCATGACTGTTTTCGTAATACGAGCCTCCTCTCGAAATAGGAATAGGTAATTTAATACGAATTTAATAAAATATGGTATCAAAAATAATTACATCATCATTCTGTTTGATCAGCAGTTCCAAATAGTTTCAACAAAACTGCCAATCCTAAATAAAACAATAATCTACCGATGTGACCTTGTGGCAGTCCCTACAATATCAAAAGGCTTCGCGTGGACTCATTCAATGAGGTCACGCGATGATCTCGTTACCTCAACTGCTAACTGTATAACGATTTCAATGGAATCCTCTATTTGGATACATAGTTCAATATTTTTTTAGATCACATTTTTATTTGGGTTCTATTTTGTTAGGGAATTTTTAGCATTTCATATTTCAATATTGCTATGAAATGCTCATACGCTCACGCTACACCAGATTAAATATTCTTATTTTAATAGACAATATTTTTCCATATTCTGAGCACTGTTTTATTGAATTATGTCTCCCTTTTCAGGACTTATCAAGGATATAGTATGGGGGGAGTTCACATTTCCTTACTCATTTCTTCATGTAAGTTAACTTTAATTGTGTAACTGGAAGCAAAAGTCATATAATATTCTCATATTTTAATAACAATCACTAACATTATAACCAACCTTATTTATTAAACATTTCACCATTTTAGGCATCGATGTTTTAAGGTCCTGCGTCATAAGTGAATATGTTACTTCTAGGCAATATCTATCATAAAAAATACTCTCAGGCATGCAGGCAAAAACCTAGTCACATAATAGATTGTGGAAAACCTAACCATTACAAAATCATTCGACAGTTTACAATAATATATGACTACATTTAATTTAAAAATAACAATTTACAGTAATAGTTCAGTACTTAGGTATCTATGACTTCTCTTAATAGTAATCAGCAAACCATAATTTACTATATTCAAAGCCAGGATTTTAGATTTTATATCATTAATTTAGATGGATCATCGATGGATTTAAATTTAAAATAAAGAAATCATTATTCCCTTAAAAGGAATATTGCTTTATGCCTCCATAAACAACTCGTCTTTGGGTACAGCTTCAAAGAACTTTTTAACAATGTTGGATACTAGTTCAACAAGCTTATCAACTAAAGGTTTTCCAAATTCTTCTGCTATTTGTTTCCAGTTCTGGTTCAAAAATTGCAGCACAGCTTCACCTGAAAAAAAAAAAAATATAACCCTCAAACAGTGCTGTTTGTGTGTTGTTCGGCTTATAAAACACGATAAAGTCCGTAGGAAGTAGTTTTATTTCAATGTTGTTCCTAATCAAAATATGCAAAATTTTAATTTAGGTATAAAAAAAAACGTTGTACGACATTGGGGCTATACGAAACTATAAATTGAATAATTTTAATTAGCAAAATTAGCCTTCAGTGTCACGATAAAAATCATAATTATATGACTTAATTTACCATTATTCTATATCAGACTTGGTTGCAACTTGCAACTAATTTAATAAGTTTCCGAGTTAAGTAGGTACAAAAGAAATAACCTAAAACAGTCTAGATTTTGCTCACGGATTCATTCGCAACATCAAAACCACTTTTAGAAACATAAGGTAGCCTATAAAGGTAGTCTTTTCCCAGGATGCAGTGTATCTCCTTGCAAAATTTTATCAAAATCTGTTTAGCAGTTTTGGCGTGAAAATATCACAGACAAGTAGACACAGTAACATTCGCATTTAATAAACGCGCCCGCGTATATCTATTTGTATTTATATAGTTTGAGCTCAGTAGATGGTCGCATCGGACCAGTAGTTCCTGAGATTAACGCGCTCAACCAAACAAACAAACAAAATCTTCAGCTTTATAATATTTGTATAGATAATAATAATTATATGGATATGCATATAATGTACTAGCTGTCCCGGCAAACGTTGTTTTGCCATATAGGGGTGGGTCATTTTAGGGGGATGAAAAATAGATGTTGGCCGATTCTCATAGATACCGGATAAGCACACAAAATTTCATACAAATCGGTCCAGCCGTTTCGGAGGAGTATGGCAACTAAAACTGTGACACGAGAATTTTATATATTTGATATCGTGTTTCGACATTACTAACATTCTTCCTTAAAATTAATTGCCATTGTAAAATGGTTGTTGTTGCAAACTTACTTATTTCAGGATTCCCTTTGAATAAATTTGTTAGGCCAAAGGTGACCTTTTCTCCAAAATCGTGGTCTATGTCGATATCTTTCACTTCATGGTATACCACTCCGTCACGAACCTTATCTTGGAAGTTAATTTTGGCGTGCAACATAACATTCTCTGTAATAAAATAAAATTTTGATTAACAAGACCCACCATTACCCATGATTACCCATGCTCGTACACAAAAAAAAATTGTTTACTACTTTTTTTTTATTTATAATTCACAAATTAATGGTAGGTACAGTCTGTTACAAATTAGTTCTTCTAATCTAATCTGTTATAATTATTTTTACAATATACTGTATTTTTACTTTCTCATAATCATCCTAACCTTATATCAACTCATTTTCTTTTATTTATATTAATTTATTACATAGGTATACTATACCACTGAATAAATCCCAATCTTAAACTAATTTAGCAAAAAACATTATAATAAAGATAATTAAGATTAATTATGTAAGATTTAATTTTACTTAAACAAAATATATTTCCGATGCTTAGATTCTAAACTTAACTAAAATTAAATATTTAATTTAATTTAATTTTTTTATTTAATTTTGCACTTTTTACTGAGTTATTAGTTCCTTAGAATCGAAAATATATTTTAATTGAAATTATACTTACTAATTTTAATTTTTGCATTTCCATCACCGTTGATTGATACAATCAATATTCTTCCAGAAGCTTTATACTGCCCTTTGATAGTTAAATCACAGTGTATTTTAAAATCAGCTGTCTTGTTACTGTATCTGGAAAAATATATTGACTTTTTAATTCATCACATATACAGACACGCACAAGTGCACACGCAAATACGCACACGCCCAAACACACATATAAGCATACATGTAAATAGAATTTCTTACTATCTGAAAATTCCCAGTGTGTGTTGATACAAGTATCTACATATTGAAGGGTTGGTTTAGTTCAATAAGAACTGGCCCAATAGCCTGGTGGTCGTAAGCGCGATTACCCCTCTCATTCAATTCCCAGGTTGAGCAGTGTTATTAGGTTTACATTCTTAGTGGCAGGTTAGAGTTTTGAATTTGTGCCCAATATACCCATTCCTACATGCCGACGAATTTGAGTGCACATGCACCTCTGTCCATCCTTCAAGGAATACTCGCGTGATGTTATGTAATAAGTAATGAAAAATAACTTTGCTACTTACGACACAGAATCCACGATACATTTCCTTAATCCAGTCGTAGTTCCATTGCGGAGTTCCACTTTGAATCCACCTGGAAGTACCAGGCTCACTTGATCCTTTATCAAAGGATCGATGGATTCAACACCAAGCTCAGGAATACCCTTTGCAAACAATGGCAGCGTTTCTTGTACTACTTTTGTCAAACAATCTGTTTTCAAACCTGGGCAAACTTTGATGTAGGAAGCTGAAATATCAAAAAAAAAGATAATGTAATGAGCATCTCTTTAAAATACATATAAAAAAACTTTTAAATATTAAGAATACACGATTAATTAAAAGAGAATCTGTCTATTAAAACTACCTATAGGTAGGTAATATAGGTATTAAATATACGCTATAATAACACATAATTATACATATTTGTATATTGCATTAAACAGATGACGTATATAATTATGTTTCATAACATTGTCTTTACTATAAGATTTTCGTGTATTGCGGTTGCTGAATAATTTGCCAAACATTTTCTTAAGATTTTTAATATTGTAACGGTTGTAACTAAGAACTAGAAAATTATCTAAAAAGTAATAAATGACTGTCAGAAAAAAAAATTAAGCTAAAGCTAAATAAAAATACTCACGCGCAACTCTGGCATAACTTCCATTGAAAACTATTAATAAAACTAAACAATACGATACTATTATTTTGAACATCGTGACCCAAAAGTCTACTACTGTTGATGTCTAAATGTGTACTGATCAGAATTCTGAAGGTCCTGCAGAATTAAACTTACCTTCTGATTTGATTGCGAATAAATATTCCGGAAAGACGTCTTGATTAACCGGTCCAACGTAATGATAAATAGTGACGAAGTGATAACCCTATTGAATAAAACAAAATATGGATGTATGTGCAAATGAAAGGCCAAAATAGCACAATTTGTTCTGTATTTAAAAAAATTAAATTAAACGTCGAACAACGTTCACACGTGTCAACATGTCTACAGTAAGACATTGACATTTTAAAAGAATCGCTTCCTGTTACCCGATAGTGCTTTTAGATCGTTCGAGTATGAAGCGATAGTGCGTCGCCTCGTTGCGAATTTGCGACTCTCATTTAATAATAAATATTGTATGCTTTACTTAAGGCATCTTTCACCGCCTCCTAGTAAGTTCCTGTTAAATTACTTGACAGATAATTTCAGACAAATTTTGTTCCATTTTTTAATATAGCCTGGTGAGCATTCAGTAGTGGAATAAGGCCTGTAGAGCCTGTTTCACCACGTTATGAAATTATCTGCCAAGTAAAGTGTAAGTCTGTAAGTGAAACAGGCCGGGCCTATTTCACCGCTGGATAGCCGATAACCGCAGGATAAATAAAAAAAATGGATCTAAAATTATATGTACCTATCTACCAAGTTATTTAACGGGACTGGTGGAACAGGTCCTTAGTGCTTTAGATTATAAGAACAGTATTTTGGACCCGATATTGGTATGCGTAACTTTACGCTATTAACTACACATGCCATTATCTCTATTTCTTTGTGTAGGTACATTGCGAATCCGTCCAAATTTCAAATTAAACCCCAAAATTTTTACCTTTTGCCTGAAAATAAGAAGAAAACAAATTTCGCAGAAATGAGACCTAGCTAAATTAATGTTTCGTCCCGGTAAACCGCCAGATTGTAAATTTCATTTACCGAAAGACGATTAAAAATAAAAACAGCTCTAAACGCACCCTAATGTTTTTAAAAATAATTAAGGGGTCGTTGTACCCATCATAAAGAACAACTTTTACTATAGGACCTACTCTGAAATGCATCAGCTATTCTGTTCCATTGTAAATGTATCGAACAGCCGGTTTTTTCGAGTTCAGGGTTAATTTCATAGTAAAAGTTGTTCAATCATAATTATGAGTGCAACAACCTCTTTACTCTTATAAAAAAAGCGTATTTAATGTTGCTTTTATCATCATCATCATATCAGCCCACAGAGGTCCACTGCTGAACAAAGGCCACCCCCATAGACTTCCACATGGACCGGTTATATGCCACCTGCATCCAACAACTTCCACTAGTACAGAATTAGTTATTTCAAAGAAAATGAACATAGCATTCATAGATACTATCAATGTAGCTTTGTTCCCAAGATATTTCAAAGAACCTTAATGTGAACCAGCACAATAGGTATCTTATAATTTAAATTGGGTCGTTTCGTGCCGAAAACGCGAATTATTGTAATTAACATCTTTGTGTTCAGTCAAACTTGCTAACGTAAATCGGTAATGAGGTGTCTCGTATGTATATTCTCCGGAAGCGAAATTATGCTAGAATGAATAACACTTAGAATAACAATAATTCTAAATTTAATGACGTCAGATGCAAGCGTCTCAGGCATTTCTGATACAGGTAAAATCCGCCCGGAGTCAACTGAGGATCTAAAACTGCCACACAGTAGCTGCTACCGCTCACTAAACCTGTAGAAAAGCTGCAATCCAATAGAAAGAAAGAAAAATACCTAAATATTTCTTGCTACGTATGTTTAATATAGTTTGCGCTGAAACGAAGCCGGTTCACCATATTATGCTAAACAGAATGCCTGGCGCTGATTTTCCATACTCGAATCGGCTCACGAATGTTTTGAAATGATGGCGTGTGAAGTCTACCATACATTCCCGTAGTAGGCTAGCGTGTTACACTAGTCTAAACCCTCTCATTTTGAGATCAGACCCATGCCCAGCAGTTGAACAGCATGCGATAAAGAGAATGAATATTTTAACTTACTCTAGCATTCGAAAACACTTTCAAAGTTGGTTCTCTTAGCCGAACTTGTGATTGAAAAGAACACTCGTACTTTTAATGACTTTTCTTTCTGATTTTATACACATAAACACACAGTACGGGACACAGGTATTGACAGAAACCCTTTAATTCAGAACCAAGTTCAGATTCCTTAACAATTTTATTACACGTGTGTTCACGATTGGAAGTCTTTTATAGTATTCACGAAAGATATACGACACGCAGCCACAATCTATTGTACGTTAGGTATGTTTTCAAACATTTTCATCGTAATATTCTACAAGAAAATCTTGTTTAACGTTCCTAAAACCGGCGTGGATCCAATTTAATTCAAAACATACGTTAAGCTACCATGGCCGTGAGATCAAATCTATACGGAGACCTCAAGTTACGGCCTTTTCGGCAACACATCATTATTGCCTAGCAAGAGTTGACAGCTCATCCTTATCTTTCATAATATCTATCACCTCTTGTTTGGTAACTTGCATTTTGAAGCTAAGAACACCGATATTTCATTGATTACACCACCCTATGGAGGAAGACGCATCTTGGGAGAAGCCTATGTTCAGCAGCGGACTTTAATTTTTCCGGGCCTGGGGATATTTCCTTTCGGTAACATAGTCTTTTAAGGATAATTTTATGGAAAATTCCAAAATGTCTTATAATATTTTATTGAATTTTAAATTTAAGCAATACTCAACCTTGTTGATAATCTTAAGTGAATTTTATACCTACGTCTTATACTAATTATCATATTATTATGTATCAGTCACTCTAAGAAGATTCGAGATTATGTCCATGCAATAAATATTCATGTCTCATACCCGTATACTTACTGTTTTACTTATTAATAAAAATATAATTATGTGTATGTAGGTATTTTACAGAAGTCCTTGATAAACAATGTAGGTACCTATAATAAAATCATAATATAAATCATAAACATGGAATAAGGTCGGATATCATTTGTATTATTCATGAGCGCGGATAAAGTTTAATGGTAAATAAATAATTAATGAAAATTTCGACCTCAGGCATGATTAAATTCAAACATAGGTCCTCCAAACGCTTTAGCCAAGGTGCCTATAAGGATTGCTTAATTCTTAATCAGGCTTAATTTTTCTACAACATTAATCTTATTTATGGCAGCAACAACTATTGATTGACAAATTACTATAATAAAATGCATTCTTATTAATAATAATAACAAGGATCGCTCATCATCACAAACATGACTATTGTTGCCAATAAGCTTGATATTGTGGTCATAGATCGTTTAGAGCGTAGTGCAATGGTTGTTGATATCACCGTCCCGCATGATAAGAACCTTATAAAAGCCGAGAAAGATAAAGAAATTAAGTATCTTGATTTGGCACGTAAGGTTCTCGACGTGTGAGAGGTGAATTCAGCGACCATTGTACTGATCGTTGTGTCTGCCAATGGCTTAATAGTCAAGAGCCTTGACCAACATCCAAGGAGGCTCTCGTTAGGTGTCTGGATCTAGGGCTTGATACAGAAAGCGGTACTTCTAGATACGGCACGTATTGTTAGGAGGTTCCTTTCCTTGGAGTCCTGAGCACCGGTAGCTTGGAAACTGTTCCCGACACTGGTGGGCAACTATTTTTCTTCTTTTGTATTTTTGTAAAAATATTTACAAATGTAGGAAAATGGGTGAAACAATAAATAAATGGAATAATAACATTAATATAATTCGATGTAAATCAGATACGGATAAGGTATATAATAATTATGGTAACGTTTTCAAATTCCATCGATTTAGTATAGAATATTTTGAAACGTCTGATTTTTTTGCTTTTTATTTGTGTTTTATTTATATAGGCAAATGGATAGTGTGTTATCTGCACGCGATTCATTCGCCGTAAATAAAATTGTACTATCACCGTTGTTGACACAATTTCCTTTACAAAATTTTCTTTTTATTTCAGTCAATAAAAGTGGAATCAACGTTCCTGGCATTTATCATCGCGTTTGCTTGCATTGCTCTCGTGATACCTGCGTACCTCCTCATTTTGGGAATACTGTCCCTATTTTCAAGGTCCAGGTACGATGATGAAATGGAAACTGGAGCTTTATTCCCTGTTGCTGAAAACTCCTATTGCAATGACAGAGCTCTGGCAGTTGTAACGTTATTCGTCGTTCTTGTTTGCTGGTTAGTACGATATTAATCTTGTATTTTCTTAAGGAACTCTCTAAGGCTTTGGTACTTCTACGTTATAAGATAAATTTAAACTGAACGGATTCTAAGATCATATTTTCTTTTTACTGTAAGACGGCCATAGTCAACATGATCACTGAAAACATTTAAATAGTTAATTACTAAATCAATTTTGACAAAAAACACAACATTCGCATAAAACTAAAGGAGATTTGAAATAATTAGTACCCGAATGGTAATATTAAAATGTTTCGATGATCCATAGATCAGATTCATCATATCCATCCATAGATCCATGGATCAGATACTGTAAAACTAATAATCTATTTATATAAATCTACTAGCTGTCCCGGCAAACGTTGTTTTGCCATATAGGGGTGGGTCATTTTAGGGGGATGAAAAATAGATGTTGGTCGATTCTCAGACCTACCCGATATGCACACAAAATTTCATACAAATCGGTCCAGCCGTTTCGGAGGAGTATGGCAACTAAAACTGTGACACGAGAATTTTATATATTAGAATTTCACTAATAACGAATACGTAAGTTGATCTACAAGCGCAAATATTGACCTTAGGCACATATTGGCGATATATATTATTATTACGAAAGAAATACCTACTTATTAACCTTTTGATCGACGAAAATGTAAAACAAGCAAATACATTATCTCCTACCGACATTCTCGAAGCCTACTTTAAATAAATTATGAACTAATTTATTCGATCCACATGTTTACACACGTCAAAAGAACCACGGGTGCTACCTAATTAATTTTAAAACATATAGAATGTAGGCAATGTTCACAAAACTTCCGTAGACTCGTGCAACGCGTAAGAAAGTTCCGTAAACTTAAATTAAACGCCTACAGTATATATCGTGTTGAGAATCTGCCTTTTCAATCAAGGAACAGGAAAGTCTTTTGACAGCTTCGTTGGGAACATATTGTAGTCAAATCATAGCTACTTCTTTGAGTTTTATTATTTTAATTCGGTATTTTTTTATATTATAGTGAAAGAAAATAGGCATGGTTCGAATATGCGTCCTTCTGATGAAGTAGACCGGACTCTTTTAGCCAACTAAGCTACTGAGACCTCGTTTTCCGAGACATATTTTTTTTTACTAAATAATAAACAGGCAACAACAGTCTTTAATTATACTACTAGCACGTTGTCATCTTGTCGGACCTTGGTAAGGTTAAGGTTGAAGTTATGTCTTATTTATTACTTAGCGGTCTATTTAACTGTACATATATTGTATAGTTAAATAGATATCCTCTTCAGGTGAGTTGTGGTCAAGCGCAAGCCTATCTGAGATTTAAAAAAATGTCATCGTTAGCGGCAGAATCTTCTTCCATCCCTTTGTTTCGAAATATATACTTAAGTTATATTTTTTTCTTTTAGTGTCCTTATATCCGGCATGGCTGTAAGCAACGAACAGGCCCGGGCAGCCTCGTCCGAAGGGCGCAACGTAGTTAGTTGCGCGTGCGCAGACATCGCCTCTTGGCTGTCGGCTGCTGCGCGAGAGTTGCACCACAGTCTTGTGCCACCTGTCGATCTTGTACTGCATGCCTATAAACAAGATTTAAAGAGTAAGTTATATCTTCCTCTTTTTGTCGTTAAGTACTTCTTAAAGAATACAGAATAAGACTATGGTTCAAAGAAAAAACATTTTAATTAATAGGAACTAAACCCAACTACGAATCTTCAAATACAAGACACGCACCTCTGACTTTTCAAAATCATGTGCGTAATTTTCACTCGCTTTAACGGTGAAGGAACACATCGTGAGGAAACCTGCATGTCCGAAAGATTTCCTTAACGGAATGTGACGGACTATAGCCTAATCCCTCTTATACGGAGAGGAGACCCGTGCCCAGCAGTGGGACAGTATATGGGTTGATTATGATTATTATTAAACCCAACAACTCAAACGGTTAAGAGATCGATAACATTTCATAAATAATTTGTCGACATTTTTTGTTAGGAATTAAGTCTAATACTTATTCCTAAAAAATGTCGGCAAATCTACCTATTGAACTACATAAAATGTTGACGTAATATTGGTTTAATTAATGACATTCAAATATCATTGATCATACTGATGAGTGGCATGTTTTAAGAGAATAAGTAAACATGACTAAGATGTTTTTCAAGTAAATAACTTGCATGCGACATCAAAGGTATGCGCGAGAACTTTGTAGACTATTGAGAGCTAAAGCCTCCATGACTGTACTGCAAGGTAAATTGTAGTAATGCGTATCAGTATTTAAAACTCGGTAAACAATAAAATATTTAAATTATTTTTATTTCTTGCTTAAGGCCCCAGTCTAGCTGTGCATAACAAACGAATTCAGTATATTGACAGTTCGCGGGCACGAACCCCGCGAGGCACCCTCTGTATCATCCTGTGATACGTAAATTACAAAGTGTAGAGCAGTGCGACGAAATGAAAGTTGCTCTACTTTACAAAATAAAATATTTCTAATAAAGGAAAAAATCGGCTGGCGGGCAGGATTCGAACCTGCGTCTTCTGGTGCGGTACATCAGACGCTTTGACCACTAAGCTACCGCGAGCCCCAACCAACTGTAGTGTACCGTGGTGTACCGAACCAGAAGACGCAGGTTCGAATCCTGCCCGCCAGCCGATTTTTTCCTTCATTAAAAATAACTTGTAATCTTAGTATGGAAAATGCTTAAAAAAATACAAAAAGATATTTCTATTTAATTATAATGAACAACACTACTGTGGCCTGTGGGATTATACCCTGAAAATCTGAAAAAAATATCTGTCGTTTGAAATAATTTAAGTACTTTATGATTTATGGAAACGTAGAAATTTTTAGTCGAGGTTTTAATTTCGTTTTAACAGACATGAAAAAGAAGAAGGTTGATTCACTATAAGGTCAAGTTCCAGGAGATGGTTTGCTTTGGAGTAGACCTTTGTGTTTTATTTCTTGATCTAAACTGGTTAGAGGATGAGCAAAATTCAGAGCGAGAAGTAAGAATTTGAGATAGAATACACTTCCACGACTGCTATAGCCGTCTGGCTATCATCAGAGGTGTGTAAACTCAGCTTTCAATGAGCTAGATGAACCAGATCACACGGGTTTGAACCGTTGAGCTTATAGCTCAGCAACAAAATGACTAGCCCATGGCTCAATTCAGCTCTTATTGTATTTGTAAATCCCTCCACAGATTAGTCTTGTAATTCTGTTACAAATTTCTTTTAAATTAAATGGGATTTTTGTTATTTCATGTAAATCTATTCAGCCGTTCAAAAGCTACAGCTCATGTCCTAGTTGGGATTAGAAATGTTTAACACCAAAAAATCGATCAAAAGACTTTTCTTCTGGGCACATGAAGTGGGGTAAATGAAAAACCGCGTGCAACGGTTATCTATAAATATACTGATCTATCTATCTATCTATTCAGCCGGTAAAACCCACTGCTGAGTCAGGGCCTCTTCTCTATTACGCCACTGCCATATTAACCGACAATCGGGAGGTGATCTGCCCTGCAATCGTTTACATCCAGCCAGTATATCATATGTCCATCTAGCTCGTGTATGTACACCTATAGGCACCACCTCACCTTCACTTGGGGTCACGTCGTCATTCTCACACTGTCTATTCATCTTTTCTTTGGTCTTCCTCTTCTACTATATCCATCCACATTTATGTTCAAAACCTGTTTTGTAACTAGGCTCTCTACTTCTACACATCATAAGTAATATGTCCATATATCGTAGATAAGCGGTCACTGCACAACTTTTCAGTACTTTTCACACTCACTTTCAAACTAAGTCTTTCCCACTTTCTAACTATGGTCTAATGACCCGATAAAGGTAGCTGGGACAATGGTCCACCGCAGGACCAAGTACGGAAACCGAACACACAGGACTTCATCATCATTGAGAACACAGGAGTGGGTTTTCAATGATGATGAAGGTCGCTGGGAGTTGTTGGAGGCAGGCGGCATATAACCAGTCCTTGTGGAAGTCTATGGGTGAGGCCTTTGTTCCACATGTACAGTGGACTTCTTTTGGCTGATAATTATAATTATATTAGGATAGTAATTATTCAATTTGTGTGATTCAAACCGGGGAGGGTCATAGGTAAATTTTTGGATATCGGACAAACTTGTTACCTAGTGGTAATAAGTTAACGGACCATAGTAACGAACTTGTTTTCTAGTGATAAAAAGTTAACGGACCATAGTAACAAACTTGTTACCTAGTGGTAACAAGTTAATGAACCATAGTAACAGACTTGTTACTATCGCACTTTACTGCTAACAAAACAGTCTATGTCTGTTATTAATGTAAAAAATGGCGTCGAGTTGTTTCTGTACCCAGGTGTTAACTAGGGACAGAAAAATCGGGACCATAAAGTTAGACGGACATCCAAGCGTTTAGGTGTCCAATAAATGCCTAAACACACCGCATTTTTTAAAACAATCGATCGATTAAACTGCTTGGGGAAAAAAAACGCGCGTGATCGGGAAACGCGCGTCGGAAATAATTTCTGAGAAATTGACATAAAAATAATGAAGTAGAGCAAGTTTCAATGCCCGATAGTACGCCAGCAAGGTTAGAGAGAGAGCAAAATTTAGAGCGAGAGGTACAAATTTGAATTTGACATAGAATCCACGTCCAACCGCTACGACCGACTGGCCGCCTCTGAAGAAATTGGCTTGAGATTTTCGTTTATAAACCGTGCCTGTTGAAAACACTATAAAAAATATTTGTGAAGCAGGTACACATTTTTTTTAAATTGGTTGTGTCATTTAATACACGTACTTTTAACTGATCAAATGATTTCATCAATATTTTTAGTTTTTATTATGAAAAAAAACCGTTTGTTTTGGGACAAAAAACAGGAAAATTTGATGATGTTATGACACTCGGATTAAGAAAACTAAAGGTATAATTAAAAATCTACTCAGCGCATTTTGAAGACGACTATCTTAAGCAAATTTAGCGCTGAGTAGATTTTTGAATTTATTCTTGATTACCCCGATTAACGTGCACAAACATGTGCACAAACGTGCCATCTTTGACGCCTGATTTATATAACATAAACTAACCAGAGGAACATGAAAAAAATACGTAGATAAAGCTAATATAACATATATTCTATCGCGATAAAAATATATGACACTATATCCTTCCTTTCCTTAAAAAAACGTTGCGAAAATGAGCTAATAATTTCACAACTGCCAAATTTTGCTAGACTGGGGCCTTAAGTTTACAGTTATTTTACAAATTTTTCTTAATCATTTCATGCAGTTATGCTACCTCTAATGGTAAAATTGCGATGATTCCCGATGTCCCCCACCAACTTGGCCCCCACTGGTGGACAGTAACACAACTTTTAAAAATAATTCTGTTACACTGTGTCTGTGTTTAAAAATAAACTGTCCACCGGTGGGGGACAATGAGAATTATTTTTCAAAATTGTGTCACTGTCCACCAGTGGGGGCCAAGTTGGTGGGGGACATGGGGTATAATCGGTAAAATTGCACTTAATATCACCACTACTCAAGGGGATAAAACTGTAGATTAAATACGGCTTTATACTTTCTTTTACTTTATAATATGCTGGAATTTTCATTCTTTTGGATTTTGAACCATTATTCAACCAATGTTCAAGTGAGAATTATGAATAGCTACTAGAAACTAAACTAAAGTTTAACTTGAATACTAATAAAAGAACTGGAATAAGGACGGAAAGGTGAAGAAATAAAAGGCTGACAGCAGGCTGAATAGCAATGCTTATCCTACAACCAACAAAGTCCAACCTTTGGTACACGAGAAGCGTCGTCGTTCAGGTTTTGGCAATAAAAAGTAGCCGTACACTCGGATACCGGGGCTCTACCTTTAAATACATTTGGTAATCACATTCCCTAAAGATTATTTTATAGGAGGTTACGGCTAGTCCCAGATTCCCAAAGGCACAGAACATAATTGTTTGGTATCAACTGACCGCAAACATTTGGTTCGGTTCCGGACTTGGGAAACTGCTCTGCCGGATCTTAGCGGTCTGTAAATTGCAACGCAGTAGCCTTTCATGGGTTTAGCGAACAATAGGCACACACGTTTTAGTATTGTATGGGAAAGCTCTAGCGGTCATTCGAAGAACTAAACCACGCTATTTCGAGAAAAAAGCTGAAGGTTATCTTACTTTATTCTTCTTTATTTAGTTTATTCTGGGTTGAACCAAAAAACTTGATTGCTCTGCGTATTTTTCATGAATTTCTCATTTCATGTCAGACAGAAAATTCCTAAAATGTGGATAATGCACCACCCAGTTTCACGTTTCAAAATTTAGACTATCGCGGTACTTTTCACGAATTCACATTGTTGGCAAATTTAAAACATAGGTATATAGAAGTACCAGACTTGTTCAAACATTTTTTATCCACCTTAATTAAGTTTTCGGAAAATCTGGTGTGCGGTTTATTATGAAAGCCCTTCGTTTCCTTTTTGCGTTAGTCATGGCTGCAATATGCTGATAACCTGCTAACAAAATATTCTTATACCGAATTCATAAAACCGAAAAACTGTGAAGTAAAACACCATCAATATGAGCCACTAAAGTGCTAAGCATAATGTATTTATGATCGATAATGAAGCTTTAAATGATTTATTACTGGTTCATTCATCCGCAGACGTGGAGTTGTTGTTGGGAGAACCCATTCAACAGGCGATATCTTCTGAGAGCGGGATCGATTTAGTCTTCGATTCTTTGGCAGATATTATTTCAGGTAAAGCTTTTATCAATAATTGATCCTTTATTCTTGAATGAACAATATTTGTATGTATATTATAAACAGGATAATTGTTTATCCAGTGCACAATTTTTTGGTGGGTCAATATCATTAATAGAACACATTTATATGAATTGTTCAATACCTTTTTATGCATTTCTTAGCAAGTTCAAAAAAATACATAAAAAGGTATTGAACAATTAATGTAAATGATTGTAGCGTCTTTCGTAAACAATAACTCATTTTTTAATAACATCAAAATAATAAATACGTTTTCATTAAAACTTTTAAGTTTCTTCTGACAACATTTGCGCACTGGTTTTTTTTTCCTGTATTTGTAATTTGGCTCTAACGATTTCTAAGTCCCATTTCTGGCAAAATCGTTTTCTTTATTTTCACTCGAGCAAAGCTCGGTCACCCATGTACCTACCTTTACTTTATTGCTATATTCGCTCCTAGATTTAAAGCAGTAAAAATGTTTTTATAATGCTCACTTAGTGGTATATATCCCAAATAATCAAATATTGAAATATTTCTGTAATCATTTCCCAAAATTGGGTCAGCAAACATTGACTAAAAAAAATTGCAGAATCCTAAATAAATCACATGTCCAGTTGTCCAGGTTTATAGAAATTTCCATCCATAGAAGTTATTTAGCTTATGAATAAAATCAAAACGACAAATGTAAAATACCTATTGAACATCATGCTTTTTAGAATGAGACAGACCTCGATGACAGAATCATTGAAGATAACAAGAATTCGATAAATTTGAGGTCTTCATTAATTAATAAACAAATTAATAGACTGTTTTTGATGTAGATACATACATAAATTCCAAATGGTGAGCATAACCTACAATAGCTAAGTTTTAAAACTTAAAAAAAAATGTATATTATCCGATTTAACTACAAATTACTGACGTAAAAATAGTATATGTCCTTGGAAATTAATAAAATGCTCATTAGTATAAGTTTTTGCCGCTATCATTTTTTTTTCGATAAGAAATCAATCAATGTTGCCTAAAATAACCAAGACGTATAAATCAGTATTCGAAAATGTTAATTAATTTGAATATAATTTATTACTTACGTGGATTCAAGGACTATCTTACAAATACTTGACGACGTCTGTGGTCTAGTGGCTCGAGAAAAGGACGGCTGATCACGAGGTTGTGGGTTCGATTCCCACAGAACAGAAATATTTATGTGATGAATATATGGACCAGGACCGATAGAAGTTAATTTTATTGTAAAACTGTATCTATGAAGATAATACTATCAGAAATTATGATGATCCTATAAATAACTGGATTGCAAGTTTCATAGGTAAATTAACACAAAACACGCGACGTCAAAAGAGACTAATGAACATTTTCAAAAGTGAAGACATTGTAATAATTGGTAAGTCCTTGTGTTCACAGAAACTGAAGACCTATCATCAAAGATATCCTCATTAAGAGACGTCAGCGTCAGAGCAGGATCTCTAGCGTCGGCCGCGTCAGACAGGATCAGAGACTTGGCGCGTCAACTGGAGAATCTCAAAAAGCATTGCACTTTAAAGGACTCGCCTCTTTGTGACACAATCAATACTCATTCGTTGGAGCTGAAAATGAAGTTTGATTTGGTATGATACTTGGCAAATCGGCATACCACTTATTAATTTCTTTGTCCAATGTCACTCTGATCTGAGATTTTATGATTTTAGGAACATTATTTGTCTTGATAATTAAAGCATGTGTTTGACTCTCATGTTTGGAGTTTTAAAGAGCCAAACATAGACTTGGATGAAACGAACCAAAACATAGTTTAATCCTTTTTGCCATCGGGTGAAATTATTGTCATTATAGTAACATTTGCAAAATCTTTATAATTAACATACCTATCGTTATTTTTTGTAATGATGACATGCCTAATATAATAGCTATTGTCTATTATAATTGATATATGTGCTAGTGTACATAAAAGTATAAATAAATAACTAAATATATCTTATAGGCTTCAGTGTATGTACCAATACATATACTGCACTTTTTTATCAAACGTGAACATCAGTGTCCTGTTCCAGATTCTACATGAACAGCAGTTATTGGAACTTCGTACTCTGGGGGTGGAGAATTTAACACGAGCGATATCAACGGCCCGCCAGGAGTTCCGAACTTTGCCTTCAGCCGTATTGGCGCAGACCACACAAGTTAGAGAAGGTAGCCTCTGGGCATGTAGTTTTGCCAACAGAATGCTTTTATTAAAGAGTTGTATTAAATAAAGTGGAACGAAATGCATTAAAAACAAAACAACTAAAGCGACATTTCAAATCCTTTACGAATACCTGTATCCTATAAAGGAAAAACAGTTAACCAAACATGTTTCTAAGGGTTCCTAAAAGGTTGTGATAAATCAGTGAGTGAGCGTTTTACTCCTGCATGTCACTCCTTGAATTTACCGCCCCTAAGGGTGATACATCTTAATAGTATTTCAGTTTATTATAAACGTAGATAAAAAAATACTACTAGAAAGAAAATAAAGAAAATATTACACAATAATCAAAACTTACCGATACACTAGGGACAGTAATAAAATAATTCAAAAAAATAAATATTAATCCTTTTTGATGTCGTAAACACTATCAAACGGCTTATAAAAATCTCCAAGAATTGTGGTCTCAAAAACATATTAAATGTCTTATTATTTATTCTCAGATATCCTCAGAGACGTGGAACTCCGCAGGGAAGCGGTCCATAGTTCAGCTAAGATACTAAGCGACATAGTGCGCCATCTGACATCGGGACTACACACTATTGCGAGACAACTAGAGTTGAGTCTCGAGAGAGTGCAAAGATATGAGTTTGCGAGATGGACACTCATGTTAGGTAAAGTTTGTCTTAGTTGCAGGTTACTTAGTGGTTAATAATCCCCGGTCCCTGTGGAACACTTTGGGAGAAGTCTTTGTTCAGCAGTGAAAATAACGTAAAATATAATGGGTGCCTGCTTATAATATACTGGGATATAAAATAATTGTTACTCACACGTTATTTTATAACATTTCATTTACCTACCTACTAACACAATTTCAGCATGTATAGTAACTTTTGGCTTTGGCATGGTGCTTATAATTCTGGCTATGCTCTGTGGTTGTGGTCGCGCCAAGAATCACGCAAGAAGGACTTTAAAAATGTAAGTTATTTCAGAAATATCATAGCATAAGAAATCTGAATTTAAGCTGATTGTAGTTCCGTTAAAAACATAAAATTTCTTGTGTAGCTTAAAAAATAGTTTTCTTCTGAGAAACTAACGTAGGATGGATTTTAAGCGAAGTGAAAGAGAAATACAAAGGAGATGTTGAGATTAAATTATAAGTATACCAAGGATAGTTTTATTTTTATTTTATAATTTTTAGTTGAAGGATTAATTTATCAAGGTCAGGACCGAAACTTGTGTTCTCCGGTTCGGTACTTACCTAATTAGATTGTAACGTAAAACGACGATCGAAACGTCGGGATTAAAATAATATCAGTATAACGCGATAAAATCCGTAAAAAGTAGTTTTATTTCAATGTCTAGTATTCGCGTAAGTGTCAGAAATCAGTACGTAAATACATTTTTATTTTCAGCTCAGCAGTTTGGTTATGCTTCACGTCACTCATTCTCTGGGGAATAGTATCAGCAGTGTTTCTCATAGCCGGCCATGCGGAGGTAAGTCTAGTTACACAGGATAATCAAAGGGGGAAAAACGTTCACTTAAAAACGCCTTTGTGCCACGAGTTGTAAAATTGCTTTTGTGTGCATTGCTAAGTATTTCTTTGAAGGCGTTTAAAGAACATTAAAGCAAGAACCACTCGCAAGTTGTTGAATTGCTCTAAATATAAAACTATATAGTCTAGTCATATCAAGAACTGCTGCTGAAATTTATAGCTCATAATTTAGATTTATGTCCAGTTCTTTGAAAGGACAAAGCTTATTGCAATATACCTACCATGCCAATGGGACCTAAAACATACCGATGGACTGTGGGTGTGCCTCCATTCAATACAGCTTTCCCTAGTCCTTCTGAAAAAAGTAATGGAATTTTACGATCTGAAAAGGTTTTTGCTCCATGAGTTGTAAAATTGCTTTTGTATGTATTGCTAAGTATTTATTTGAAGGCGTTTAGAGAATACTGCAAGAACAACTCACAAGTTGTTCTAAGTTGCTCTGAAGATGCGTTCACTGATACGAGCTTACTTTGTAAGTTTATCAACTGTGTTATTTGTACAATACGAGTATGCGGTTACTACTGGGTTTCCGTTAATGTTAGTTAGGTATCGAATAATTAATATTGTGATTATATAAACTAACTGCTTCATTAGACTATGGTTCTAAGCACGACTGCTACGCCTCGTATTCGATTACCAATTTGAGCAATGTTATTGGGTTTTTTATGAAATTCTCCCTAGGTTAAGTTGCTACCTATTGGGGTTTCTACGGCGTTTGGACTTGTGCCCGGATAATGGCATTAGGCTCGCCAGCTACTACATGGGATCTAAGATTTAAAGGGAATATTCAGAGACTACACTAAGCGTAAACGTACGCTTCCGTATGTCAAATTGTAATACAAAGAAATCAAAAGTGTAGAAAACCTAAGAATACCGGCAAACTGTGGATATACTTTATTACATCTCTGCCTAACACTTCAGGGAATAAAAATATGATGGTATATTGCGTTATGTAAATGATTATAGGCATACAATTGAAATTTCTGGCAGGACTCGAACTGAAATCTGAAATCGTGGGCAGGATTCGACCCTGCGTCTTTTGGTACCGAGAACGCAGGCTTGAATCCTGCCCGCGAGTCGATTTTTTCCTTTATTAAAATAACTGGTACCTAATCTTAAGCATGGAAAATGCTTAAAAAATACAAAAAGATAGTCTCTGAAACAATAGTAAAAAAAAACGTAAAAATAATCTTCATGTGTAAAATGTTGTTTCAGGTATATGTATGTCATGCTTTATGGGACTCTCCACAATATGAAACGCTGACTAATTTACTAGACAGGCCATCCCCGCTGTTGCAGAATAATGAGGGTATCTTTGACGCAATGTTCCGTGATCTTGAAAATATAACTATCGATGTATCCGTGAAAGATGTACTCAGGTATTTTGACGTGCATTTTCCTTGTATTTGAGTATCGATACCGTTTTTATGGGATAGTGCTGCCCCTGATTATGGTGCGTCAGCATATATTTTATCGAACTTGTCGTAAATACCATAGAACATTTATATGATAATACATTTTTTACAGGCATTTACAGTATGGTTATGTACAGTCACGAGCAAAAACGTGTATACACTAACAAAAGTGCTAAAGTATTTTTTTCATGAATTAACGATTTGAAATAGCACCAATGTCACTATAGTATTGGTTTGTAAATACTGTGTTCGTAATATCACAAAATTTCTATTAGTAATTTAGGAGAAAATCACTTTAGCAGTTTTGTTAGTGAATGTCCTTGTTCGTGACTGTAACTACATTTTGTATCAAAACGCATCATGATCATCTTAGCCTTTTCCCACTATGCTGGCTTCTTGTTCAACCAGATGCGGCTGAATATTATTCTACAGTAAAATAACATATACTCTACTAGAAGTACCTTCAGACCTTTGCAAACCAATTTCTGGAAAATACTGATAATATCCTAAGGACAAAGTTATTGTCAGGGCTTCTGACTATGACTAATGATAATGATCGCTGAACCTACTCTTTGAGGCATGGAATAGTATCAAGTGTCTTTAATGCTCACCCATCATTTGACTGACCGTGGCAAGCGCATCTTAAGTTTGCATATCGGTCGATTATTTTATTATTTAGCCACGAGTCTTATAATAGTTGTTGGTATTCATACACACTATGTTATTTTAATAAACTGTGCTTTCTGTTTTCAGGGATTGTGAAAAAGACAGACCAGCGTATACAGTGTTCCAACTGGACAAAATACTAGACGTTAACAAAGAGACTTCTTACTTCGAATGGGAGGAACTGCAAGCTGATTTTGGAAGACTAGCATCGTCCATAAACGTTGGACTGCTCAAAACAATATCAGTTAACTTCAGTAGGCTGTTGAATGAAATGCTGGTGGTGTCTGATGTCAATATTGCCAAATATAGGTCAGTATTTTATAATCTTCAAACAAGTCTACAGATTATGAGAATAACGTTATATTATCCCAAACTATTCTCAGAAAAAAAACAGAAAGAGTGCTTCAATAACTTTCTACTTATTAATATTATGATAGTAAAAAATAAGCTACAGTGCGAGGCCCGAACCTTCTCTCAGATTGAAAGGGAATAAGGTTACAGTTCAACACACTGGCCTACTGCAGTTGAGCAGACTTCACAGACCTGACGAAGTTTACTGTTTAACTAATTTCTCTCCAATATGTCTTTTAATGTCGTTAATTATTTCTGACTTTCAGAATGGATTACAACGTACCTGTAGTTGGTAAAGATTTGCCATCTTTGGTGGACCAACTTGAAAATATAGCGGCTCAAGTAACTGACCTGACCACAGCAGGAAGACTGGAAACTCTTGGTACGAATTACACCTATCTTTTTCATCCCACAGTATCACATACCTAATACAGCCTTTACCCAACTAAACTACTGCACAGTGCATAAAAGGGCGAAAGTCCGAAACTACGGTGACATAATGCAGCCTATTCTAATCTCACAAACTAAACACTTGAAATCTTATGTTTACCAGCTACAAGAACACAGAGACTGTACCTCACAAACATCAAACCGCTAGAACAACTCCGTGCTGATGTGGTGTTTAAGTTAACGGAGTTAGAGCTTCAACTGTCACCGTTTAGGAGGAAGCTCAACATTTCTCTTAGCCACATACATACGGCGCAGTTTTATATTGACAATCAAGGGGATGTTATTGCCCAAAAGGTAAGTCGGAACATAAAATAAGCCTCCTTATAAGATTGCCAAAGAAACAATATACAAACTTCGATCCAGAGCCATTTTTTCCACGAGCTGACTCAGTGGATATGTATCTGTTCCATTTAGAAAAAAACGATTATTTTATCTATTTGTAAAAAAATACGTTGGATCTACCTATTTTCTTGACATTTTTAGGAAAGGTATTGCTCCACGCTTGCTAAGAAAACCACATAGCTTTATTAAGGAAATTGCAATACCTAAAAAAATAATTTCACCTTTCGTAGATACTCAATACTCAATACTTTATTGCATTCCATAATGTTTTATAAAGGTGGACTATAGATTACTTAGATCATTATGGACCCTGATACTGACTGACTTTCTGTCTCAAGGATGGCTTTCTTACTTAGCTTTATAATTAAGACATTAGTTTTTCGTAATTTGAATGTAATAACAATTTATAGTTATTTTGTGTTTTCTAGAAAGTATCAATGTACATATCTCGGCTCATCTCTCATGCGGCTGGGTGGAGGACTCACGTGCTCATATCGACAGGGAAGCACGCCGCTCGATGCAAGCCGTTGTATGCAGTGTATGCGGCTGGGAGATCCTTGCTGTGTTCTAAATATGTATCCTCTTTGGTAAGAACTGGCCAATCGTCATCTGTTATGACTGAAGTTTAGAAGACACCATGATTCTTTTCGGTATTTCTTCTCAGTTTAGGATTCTAGTATAAGTGGACCTCATAATGTACGGAAAGCTTATATAATGCGAGGTCTTGTTATGCTGGACATCTATAATTGTATAGTTTAATCTTAATGTGTAGTTTCACAGCTTACTGATAAGTTCCCGTTAAATTAATTAACAAATTTACTTAGCTTGTGCCATTTATGAATGTATCCTGCAGTTAGCGGTTGTCTACAGCTGGTGAAACAGGCCCTTAGTATTATAATATTTTGGGTTACTTCTTTTTTATTCCGCACCTAACAAAACTTTTACGGTAGGCCTACCCCCAAACTACAAAACAATTGAAGATTATTTCAGCAAGATAATGGGTGCTACGAAGGCCGAACTGCGGAAAATTTATTTATATTATTACAACACTAAGATTAAAATTATGTTGTATTTTCAGCACGGCTGGTGGGTATGCGGATTTTTCTTGGGGATTTCATGGTGCGCCGCACTAACTCCACTTTGTGTCAAACTTTGGCGCGCATACGGAAGGAAAATTAGGGCACACGAGGCCATGACGCTGGCCAACTTGGGCTCAGGGTTGGTACAAGTTTTGCTTTGCTTCATTCAAATCTGTTTATGTTATGTGACTTTTACTTGCTTTTACAACCCTACTTTGCTAACCAAATAGTTCCTTTACCTATTAACTTGCTTTAATATGATTTAAATTTGTTAAACTACAACTAAATATACTTATTGTATTGTTAACTTTTTCCTATAAACATCCTCTAATATCTCCAAAGAACTAATAAAATAACATACTTACACAGACAACTTATTATTAACAATAATTGAAATATTTTTTCAGACAACAAGAAACTCCCACTACAGCTTTATGTGATAGTAGCAATTGGAACACACCGGGGTTAGTTTGATATTTTATTTCCAATTATGTTGGGATCATTTTTTAGTTTAACCAATACCCAACATAATTGGACAACATAATTCTACACATGTAGAGTAACGGTGTAGTAACGGCTTAAACTCCGCATCTCTCCAGCACTCGATTAGATCTCGATGTGTTGAGAAAGGTCCCATAAAACCTGTATCTATTTGTTAGTTATGCACGAGCTCGTCTATTTTATTAATTGTGATTTATGAAATAATGTTGATCAATTCGCAGGATTGACTTTTAGCTAATCAGAGACGACGCTAAGCGTAAACTTGCCTATTTTGACATACATACGGAAGCGTTACTTTACGCTTAGCGTCGCGTTCATATTAGCCTTAACCATCTTAGCCGATTATACTTGCTACATTACCTAGATTTAGCAGCTTAGCCGTACGTTGATATTTCATTACCTGTTTTTTTTTTAATAAAACATAACGGGTATTATTTTTCTGTGATGCTTTAGTCCTCCGGCACCTCCTCCAAGAAGTGACAGCTGGTGAAACAGAAGCCTATCGAGGAGCTTATAACAGCACAAAATGATGGATATTAATAACTCCGTTGATATTGTATAAATATTTTAAGTATTATAACAACATACCTATCTAAATCCGAACCAGTCTAATGTACATTAGACTGGTACCTACTGTAAGATTTTTTTTTAATTAATTACAAAATAAATGCTAGCCTAATTTGACATGCCTAGCGGTTATTTACTTTTTCGTCGTTACATTAAATAATTTTACATAAATATAAATAGTATTATGGTAATTTTGTAAGGTTATGTTTATTAGTTTGTAGTTGTTGTACAAAACCTTATTTTTTTATTTATCTATGTATATATGGTATATTGTATGGAATACGTTATTGTTAACACCATTTAAAGATACATAAAAACCATTTACGCATTACCTAAGTATTTAAATTACTCATAAGTTAACTTTAAAAGTAAACTTAGTAATTTGTAGTCAATAAAATTACGAAATTTCACATACTTTTCTTATTACTTTTAATACTTTTTTAAGACTTTTCTCTCTTAACTATTTGTGTACAACAAATAATTAATTGAGTTCGTTATATTATTTTTACACAACAACTGCAATAGCGTTGCATGAGTTTTAAACCAACAACACAATATCGTATGAATAATGGTCTCTTTGTTTCCTAGTACAGTTTATTCTATTTCAACATTTGAAGAAATATTACTTGGCTCTTGGCTAAGAATATTTTCTCTGGAATATAATATTTAATAAAAGCAATACGCCCTTTGTAGAGTAAATACATTTCCGTAAAGTATTAGTTTTGGATTCAAAAATATTTTTCGAGACGAGCGGCAAACCTCCTTTTGGTGAATCATAGCATAATAATTAATCTAAAAGCTGAAGCCTGTTTCTTTGTTTATTGTTGAACGTGCTAATCTCAGGAACTACTGGTCTGATTTGAAAAATCTTTTCAGTGTTAGATAGCCCGTTTATCGAGGAAGACTATATGCTATATATCATCACGCTACGACCAACAGGAGCGGAGTATTCATTAAAAATGTTCCAAAAACGGGGTGAATATTCAACTTCTACGGGAACGAAATCGCGGGAAATAGCTAGCCACCTTATAAAATGACCATGGAATGACAACCGGTTCAAAATTATATACTTAAACTGATTTAAATGAATTGCCAAATAGTACCAATTTGTCTAAAATTTGTAATATTAATCAAAGGAGGTCTCAGGTCATCGAAAGCCCATATAACTCGGCCCAAATTTGTACCGGAGGTACATTATAGCTGTCAAGTTGATAGTTTTTACTGGTACCATGAAATCAATACGAAACTGATAACAATCTGCCGTAATGGCGTGCGTTTGACATTCCGAAACTGACACTGATAGTTTTTACTATGAGATCATTACAAAACAGATAATAGTGTGCCAAAATGGCGTGATTTATCTCAAATTAAAAGTTTTTTTTCCCATCCCCCAGTCAACATTAAAAAAAGTACGACTAGAGTTTTAACCAGCGTAACACAGAGTATTTTTTCCAATAAGTGTACCTTCGGTACCTCATTTGAGCCGATTTCGATGGCCTTTTATTATCATTACTTAGTTCCCTTTACATATTAGGCTACAGTAGACTGGCCGTGTTACCGTCATTCCCAGATTAGCATGATCTACCTACATTTACATAGCTAAGCAAATATAGTCCTAATAAGTAAGTGAACGTCGAATACATTGGCATATACTAATGATGTGTGACCTAAATGCGTATTTAACATCTAATGGCTTAATTTAAATTGGAGTTGATACTCCAACTTAATTAAGAAGTAGGACTATTTACTAACACTTTAAAATTCAAATTACTGTAAGATTAAGTTAGCTCGTAGAGTTCACTAACCTTACCGATCATGTAAATAGAAGTAGTTAATACTTTTGAGTTAGTATAACCAGTATAACTGCGTCGTTAGCTTAGTTGTCCTTAGTGTGGTTGGGTCTTGGGTTCGATTCTCAGGTTGCGCTGTATTATTGGTTTTTTCTATGAAATTGTCGGTAGTCGCTCGGAGTTTGAAATTGTGCCCGGTTCATGACACTAGCTAGGCTCGCCAACTATGACCGGGACCTAAAAATACCGGCGATCTGTGTGTGTATATTTGTAGGTACACCTCTGCCTACCCCTTTGGGGAATACAGGCGTAATGGTATTTTAACATAAACATACATCGGAAATAGGAAGGTTATGCATTGCTTTAAAGGTACCTTTTTTAGTACAACAGATAAAATAAAAACAAGTTCACGTAATTACTGTTATTTAAGGAATTTACAAGGTCGACATAAACTTCCGAAAATATATATTATTTTATACGGTAATTATACATCGCGTAGGCAAACTTACATGATTCTTAAAACCTCCGGCATGTCAAGTTCCTATAATTGTGTTTGTTGTTCCAAGTAAGTAGAGTTATTTCAGCGTAAAGTGAGGTACTTAATTTTATTTTTTGATTATATTGATTTATATTGTTTTTTTTTATGATGCTAATCATATTAATAGGACTGATAGGACTGTTTTGTCAGGACCTTCTTTGATGTTAGGTCAAAGGATTGAACAGATTATACGGAACGGATATGATAATTAACTATTGCCCACTGCCTACCCTATACCCTATGGTATTGCCCACTGCCTACCCTATACCCTATGGTATTGCCCACTGCCTACCCTATACCCTATGGTGCCTACCTTATGGTATAGGATAGGCAGTAACCACAGAACACCACTTGATACGATTCTTTATTGCAGTTTATTTAATTTGGAAAAAAAAATGATTTATGACCATACATATTTATCCCTGCTAGTCAAGCCCTGAAGCATTTTATACTTATCTAAATCAGACAAAGTGATTCGAGTTCATGGATTAGATAGAGCAAGCAATTTCCAACTAGACTAACTAAAAAGTACTACCTTCATTCACCACTCATAATTAACAAACGTGCTATTTGTCTTTCATGTTTGGTCCCAGTTGTTCTAGAAAGTGTGTTCGACTCAAACACAAAGTTATCAGACATGTTCTATTCAACTAAATTGTATTTGTTTAGAGAATGTACCGTACATACGTTTGCATCTCTGATTTATGGTTGTCGTATGAAATTACGTAATTATAGAGCAGGTACTTTATTTGCGTATGTTTGTACATGATTATATAGTTGTTTTGTTGATCATAAATAAGTTGTGTGATTGAAAAATCAAGAGCATAGGTATACGTATTAGTTGAGCAACTATTGATAAAAGTTTTAGACTGTGCAATTGCAATCAATGATGTTTTATGCGAAAAATTAGGCTATAAAAAATTAATGTCATTAATGGACATGGCAGGTTTTTTTTATTGATGCTGACTGCCACATTGGCCTACTGATCGTGAGAGCGACTGCTGCGCTTGATTTCTTGGGTTCGATTCACAATTCAAGCAAATTGTTATTAAGTTTTTCTATGAAATTCTTAGTTATTCTTAGTTTGTTTTGTATTTTTTTTGTCCTGTCATTCATTCAGTGACCACTATTTGTGGCCAACATGGGGCGTTTTTTGTTACCGTGGAGGAATCACAGAATACTCCTGGATGGAGTTAGAGGAGAGTTTCACCCAACAATGAGACAAAATGAGGTTACATGAACAGTTTTCCTTTTACAAAATGTAATTACTTATTTCGCCATACCTTACTCCATATCAAACAGGTGATCGCATTAAATGAAGCGTAACACAAAAATGTAGCAACCCTAATGATTTATATACCTACATAACAGCACCCTACGGATGCTGTACGATGTTTTGCAAATAATTTATACCTGCAATCAATCTGATAAATATTGTGGGTAAACAAACACCGGTACTATGCTCACAGAATTTTGCCTTTTGTTTTTATTAGGCTTTTATTATTTTGTTGGGGTATATGGAGATTTCCTTGGCCCCATTTGGCCTGTTTCACCACCTATATGGAACAAAATTTCATTGAAATCATCTACCTGATGAGTTCACGGGATATTAGGAGGCCCTTAGTGTAGTTTATAGTCGATTTGAGTCCGTTCCATAACTTTTGCGTCAAAGAGTAACAAATAAACATCCATCCATCTATCCATTCATTCTCACAAACGTTCACATTAATTTATAATATTATAAGTATGATACTATAAAGTGGGGCTCGTGGCCAAGTTGTACCAACCCTGATCAACCGATCTGCAAGGTTAAGCTACAATTGCCGCGGTCAGTCTGTGGATGGGTGACCATTCTTAACATATCGAGACCCCTCCGTGCCTCGGAGAGCACGTAAAGCCGTCGGTCCCGGTTGTCATACGAACACCTATGACAATCGTTAGCGGTAGTCAGAAACCTAAAAAGCATGACAAGACAAGTGACAACCAGTATTTCCATCAAATATCGGCATTGCCCAGAAATTGGGTTGCCGAGGTCTGATGGCGGTCGCTCCGTGTAAAATACTGATATTCAGCCGGATCCTGGTTAGACTGGAAGCTGACACCAACATGGTTGGGAAAAGGCTAGGATGAAGAAGTAGGTATGATACTATAAGGCAGGGAGTCTGTTGAGTCAGAAATTCAACAGACGCTGCCGGTGCCCCTGTTCAAAATCCTACAGAAAATAAGCAATTGCAGTTTTCCCGAGGTTTTCCAATTCTCCGGACAACTTTTCAAATAAATAATTTCATTACACTCAGACTATTACCTACCAACATCATAAACAATTAGGCAAATTGATTTACTCCTTCTTAAGTGATGCGCTTACATTCGTTCTATCACATGAAGTCTTCGTAAGTTATATAAGATCAATTTCACATCACTAGTGATGTTGCTAGTTGCATTTTTCTTGTGGAATAATGTCATTGAAAATATGGGTTAAAAATAATTTCACAGGTGTTATTGATCTACATATTAATAATAATAATATTTTGGGGACATTTTTACACAGCACCATCTAGTCCCAAAGTAAGCCGAGCTTGTACTATGGGTACTAGACAATGGATATAATACTTTTTTTAAATACATACTTAGTATACATAAGAAACACTCAGACACGCATTAATACTTATATTCATAATAAAACATAATAATAGTCATATGATATGTTACACAATATGTATCCCAAATTACCCACACAAGTACTTAATCTACAAACAAACAAAAAAACATGAAAGCAATTATAATAACCCAACTATTACAAGCTACACCCAATCGTCTAGAACCAGACCGCTTAAGGATTATATTCAACATGCAAATATCTACAATTAGGTGCGTTTGCGCAACGTTCGGATGTAATGATCCATCGGGCCACTGTCGACCGCTTAACATTTCGCTTGGCCTTAAGCGTTGCGACATCTTGTAGGATACAGATCACATCTGAACTCATTGTTGTCGAGATACAGAACTATTGGTTTCGGATTATAGATTGGAAGGTCGCGTTGTGTGTTAAGAAAGAAAATATTATTAGAGACATTTTTTCGTGTGTGTTGGAAGCTTTAGAAGGACTCCTTCAAAGGGAGGATCCTCCAAGTGTGCCACTGCCCGACGGTTGAAATCGGACGTTTTTGTATAAACCTATTCAAGTTGCGTTGCAAATGTTTCCTTGCGCGATTCAGGATTTGCTTCGAGTTACTTTGAGAACTCGGAGTTCTTATACAGCGCAATAGATGTCGCTACATAGCTGTCAGAATTCATAATAAACGTTGAATTGAACATTAATTCTATTATCATAGAGGGTAATCGGGGATGCTTTTATAATCACATGGTCAAATACCCACTCGGTATTACTATTTGTAGTTATTTGCTCTGTGCGAAGATCGAACTCGCGACCCCTAACGCAACCGATTGTTCGACCACTGCGCCAATCGAGCCTACAATTGTGAGTATATTTGAATTTCTATAAATGTAAAATTGATTTTCTGAGCGAGCCTTAGAAGATATTTCCCCTTGAATGAATACTTATCTATTTTGCAATACCTGCATGACTTGAAATGCATGACCTTTTTATACATATTATACACTCAGTTCACTGCGTAATTGCCAAGTCACAAATCATTCTTAAAGTAAAGATTGGCTCTAATCGTGATCTCAAAACTTTTTACGACAGGAGAGTCGCGGCACTTTGCTTAATTTTTACATGAAACGTTTTTGGTTAAATATTATCCCTCGTTTATATGATGAAGGACCTGAGAGATGTTCACCAGGGATAATGATTATATTATATTTATAGTATTTTGGCTAAGAACATTTAGATTTTATGCAAAAACTGAAAAATTATTAATTAACTTTATTCGAATCGGGTCGTTCAACACATGTGCATCGATCACTGGGGGCCTAAGCCACGAAGCCGAACTGAACAGTTCAACAACAAGGACCTCAATGAACCAACAATAATCTTTACCAACATGGCTCTACTTTGCCTCAACCATATAGCAAACAAACACACCTCCCACTTATGTCAGTAACACAATGTAAATACAAACACTTTAACATGCCGTTACGCAAGCAATGAATAAGTTGAAATGTTAATGACATTAAGAACAGTTCTTGTTACTTACTACCTTTGTAGGATGCCCAGACAAGTCTATTTATAATCCTGCTGACCTACTTTAGACAAGTGTCGCAAACTTTATGTAGGTACCTCTGCACAGAGATTGGTACCTATGCCATTTTTTATTAACTTAAAGTAGATTAATGGCAGTGTTTTTAATTACTTTCCAAATCTTTATTGCACTAGTTGACATAGGTTTGACAGGATAGGTTATTGCAGGAACGGAGTCTAAGATAGATCTCATGGGTGGCTTTTGAAGTTCCAAAGATATTTCAGTGCTCCGATGATCGTCGGTTTCGATTTCGACGTTTCGTATATCACTGAAACGTCGAAAAACTAAAAAGCCTGACCGGTTTATCCTTAGGATAACAACGGTACTACCCGAGTTAGGTTGCGAAGGTTTCCTCGCTTTGTCTTTAATTATTAATATTCAGCTGGGTCTGGTTTGACCATTAGACTGGAAGACGATCCTGTCATAGTTAGAAAAAAGGCTAGAAAAAGAAACAACAATCATATAACAGATGAAAAAGGCAAGAAGTATGAGGAGATAGTAGTTACAATAACACAATAACAAATGGCACGGGAGAGATTATAAGAAAGGAGGTTGTAATTGACTCTTGATGAGACGCCACGCGTTTTGAGGATGTTATAAGACATTGTACTATTTACTTTTAGGGTGCCATACCTTATAAGGAACAAGGAACCCTTACAGAACCACCTCGATGTGCGAGTCAGACTCGAATGTGTTTGGACTTTTATTTAAAGCTTATCCATTTTATAACACCAAGGATAAAAATATAGAATTTTAAGAAAACGCTTAATGTCGTGTTACCACCCACAACAGATTACAATCGCCACTTCAAGCCAAATTTAGAATCCAAATACAATCCACTTCTCCATACCTGCACCAAAAGACTTTTTAGTGGAAATAATAAACGTCGCAACAATCTCCTGTGCCACACATTTCTCTGCGTATACATAACTAGATACCAAACGCAATATGGGTATCCCTGAACAATAAAAACCAAATTATAATAGGTACCTACTAGATATACAGGATTCTAATCCAACAGGCGATCTGTTTGCAGATGAGTGGACGAAGATTATATTGGTATGTCAGAAGTACCGTGAGAGGAATGTATGAAAGTGCTTTTACCTTCTTTTATTTGCTTTGCTTTGTTTTGTAGATTTTAATAAATTTAGATTTTTTTACTTACTGTAATTGGTGTATTCGTAGTAATTAATTAAATAAATACACGTGGTGACTGGCGACCGTGACCGATTTGTTGTTAGAGCAGATAAAAAGAAACAGCGTCACATCCTCTTGGTCTTGGTAAGAGCATGCTCGCCTTCTATGACACTGGTCTTGAAACTAACGATAATTTGTTTGGTAATATTTATTATGGCATATCCGATCTCCTTTTCAGATTTTTTTTTGGTTTAGTTACCTACTTATATCAACATAATTTTAGATTCGTTGGATTCGGCTTTATTAAATAAAGATGTGGCTGAATGCCAGAAGATCAACCAGGGCCATACTGGACTCTGTATATGAAAGACCATGTTCCCCAAATAACTAGTAGAGGCTATGTATCTACATGTTACAAAACAATTTTACAAATATGATAGCCTCTATCGTTCACTTAACTCCTGAGGGGCAATAAGTCCTGTGACATAATTTATGTCGTTGCGTTTCGCGTCTTTTCCCATAGTTCGGCTTGAGATATAATGTCGACAAAATGTTTTCATGGCTCGCTACAGAGCTTTTGGTTAAAAAAACTTTTTTTTTAACCGAAGTCAAAGTTTTGGCCATCAGGCTATTATAGCCTGACCATACCACTTGAGTGGCTATAAATACCACCTACTGCCACTTAACGTCCATGCCCCAAGCTGAAATAGCCTCAATTTAATCTCAACGACATCGCTTTATTGTCATCATATTTACAATTTCGGTACAACTACCGAAAAAAGTTCAATATTTCGTAATAGGCTGTAACATCTCACCTTGGCACAGAATTGGTACAATAGCTAATTATGACTAGACCGCACAAGAACATTGTTATTATAATATTATACACCTACTTTATGCTAATCGTTTTTCTTTGTTGGATGTTGGGGCGAAAATCCTGTTTATTACGCGCAAATTTAGCACGATCAGTGGTAATTTATTGTTCGTTAGGCGATAAAGATATTGGGATTATATAAATGGTGGTTTTATTATAATATCGTGACTGAGATAATAGCTGTTATGGTGTTAAGCTTTAGATTGAATCAGATGAAATGTCCAAAAGAACCAACTTAAGTATAAAATCTAAAAATACGTGTTTAAAATGATAGTGATGATGTCATTCCAAGCCTAAAGTAGCGTATTTCGAAGACGTAAACGAAAAAGAATGAAGTATACAAAGATTGCTTTAAAACTCTTAGATATTTTGTAAGACACACATCTTAAGTCTTGAAAAATGCCACTGACTACGCTGTAGAAGTGGCGAAGGCTTAGAGCAAACCAAATTTAATCTGAAAGAAATTCGTATCTTCGACACGAAAAAGTCCAGAAAATGTTGCTGTTTTGACCATGACAATAATAATTATATTTTTTTAGATAACCACACCTATAAACACAAGGGGATCACAGCAACTTATGCCTGAAATTATTTAAATTTTTAAATGAATTCCGAAAGAAACACGTAACATGTACATACGTATACGTTAAACAGAAAACTTATAACCATAAAACCTATCAAATACAAATAAAACAAAGATCAATGACCCGCCACTAAAAATACAAAACAATAATAAAGATGTTTCAAAAGCCTTGAACTAATGCCTTACTGACGGTCGAGAACTCACATGGCAGCCAGACTCGTCTGCCGCACCATACATAGAGCATAAAAATGTGCACTTTAGTAGATACGGCATTATTCAATTCCTACCTAATATTATAAATGTAAGAATTGTGAGATATTACTGTGTGGATGTAACTCTTAAATGAAAAACTACTGAATATATCTTGATGAAACTTTACACAATTAGTTAGTAGTAGTTTAAAGTATATAAAGAGGAAAGATTTGACTGTTTGTTTGTTTGAATTGAATGGGCTTCAAAACTACTGGACTGATTTGGAAATTTCTGTCTCCGTTGGGAAGCTACACTGTCCCCTAGTGACATAAGGTATAATTTCTAAGAAATACCCAGCCAGACCACGCGGGCGAATCCGATGGGGGAAACCTAGTAGTATATGCATCTAGGTATAAAAAATCTATAGAAAGATTTGTTAACGTCCTTTGGGATGTGAGTAAAATCACGGGCAACAGTTACACAATAATAGGTACTTTAGGTTTACAATGACAACTCATCTGCCGTATAGAACATAGAGTATAATTTATTAGAACAGAGGCGGCATCATCCAGAGTACCTTATTATGTTCTGTGGCATTAACTGTAATAAAATTATATTATGTTAATTATGCATTGCCAGCCGTAGTTAGTACTTAATCTAACTAAGACTACAAACTCGAAAATTATTAATAGGTCTAGTATCTATAAATAGTGTCATACATTTTAATTAAACTCCTTTCCTTACCGGCCGGTTAGCCCAGCGTCTCATAAAAAGGTAAATTATCATAACTTAATCGCAACGAGTCTATAACGCTATTAGCATTTAAAGTTATCATTATAACTACTAACATTAACAGAGGTCAATGCCCTCTGCTGTATCAGGAATTTTATTTAGGCTTTATATATTTATCTTTTTTTTTGTATTTTTGAAGCATTTTCCATACTAAGATTACAAGATATTTTTAATGTAGGAAAAAATCGGCTGGCGAGCGGGATTCGAACCTTCGTCTTGAGCCCCGCTCACCCGCAGGGGCTCGCGATAGCTTAGCGGTCAAAGCGTCTGGGGTACCGAACCAGAAGACGCGCAGGTTCGAATCCTGCTCGCTAGTCGATTTTTTCCTTTATTAAAAATATCTTTATATTTTTTTTAAAGTGCAACACAATAGTATAACATCATGCTTGCAGCCTTATGTCCTCGTATGGATAATCAGAACAGGTACACCCTCACTTCACCTTTGGTATAGGATTTAATGCAATAGGGGGAACCGGATATAAAACCAAGGTCGTAGCTGGTTCATGAAAAAATCTCATGACACCTTGCTTGAGCTGATCATTAAATCCGCGATCTCGCAGGCAGAAGTTTCGCTTGCGAGAAATGAAGCAATTTTACAGTGTATGCTATATTTCCAATTACAGAATAACACAACATTTGGGTTTTAATTAATATTTACCAAAACATTATTTCAATGTTTGTCTTGTCATTTGATGCATTATTACTTTGACAGATAAATAAAGAGATTTAAATATTTTTATAATCTAATAAAAAGTCTCATCCAATGTTAGTACATACAGCGATGTCTCGAGTACCTATTATTTTTTATATAAATGAAAGATGAGTAGGTAGCAAACAAGAGGACAAGGTCAAGTCTATTCTACGTCACAATTACATAATCTGTGTGTACAACCTACGTGATCGACTCGTGCGCATCTCAGTGCATCGTATTGCGTCATTTTATATGAATCAACATAGAGTAATGAACTTTGTAGTAAAGTTGTGGTTGTAAGAATCATGAATGAATTCAGATTATAGAAGTGGAGATTAAAACACAATAGCACACAATAGTATTTGGTGTTGTAAGCTCGGGACTAACCAATTTTTTGTCTTTGACCTACTATAATGACTTGTAAAAGTGTCTTTACAGAAATAAATTTCGTTTCATTTCGTTTCATTTCGTTTCATTTCGTTTCATTTCGTTTCATTTCGTTTCATTTCGTTTCATTTCGTTTCATTTCGTTTCATTTCGTTTCATTTCGTTTCATTTCGTTTCATTTCGTTTCATTTCGTTTCTTTTCGTTTCATTTCGTTTCATTTCGTTTCATTTCGTTTCATTTCGTTTCATTTCGTTTCATTTCGTTTCATTTCGTTTCATTTCGTTTCATTTCGTTTCATTTCGTTTCATTTCGTTTCATTTCGTTTCATTTCGTTTCATTTCGTTTCATTTCGTTTCATTTCGTTTCATTTCGTTTCATTTCGTTTCATTTCGTTTTTCACAACTCCCTCAATTTATGATTTCTTTATCTTCTCTAAAAGTAAGTTATTTTAAATCTAAAAGACACTACCAATACAAAGTAAATATCGAGTTCTAACACAGTAATACCCATATTCCCCTTATACGTTGCCCAACATCGTCTGACGGGTTTGCATGACCTTTCACCACAAACGTACTGTCAGCGCTCTAGATTCTCAACTAGATAAGCCATAGAAATCTTAAGAAGGATCTAGAAATGGCATCAAGATTATTTATTAACACTAGCACTTCTAAGTTTACACTCCATAGTCGCTATAGCGCTGTGTCGAAGAATTATACATAACTAGCTTTCTGCCAGCGGCTTCGTCGGCGCATGGTCTGGAATTTCTTATAAATTATTCTATGTTCACGACGTAATTATCTATACTCATCTTCTTAAAACAAATCTATCCCACGGGAACCACACATTTTACCTCGGTAAAAAGTAGCCTTTGTGCTATCCATTTTGTCTTTTTTAAGCATTTTCCATGCTAAGATTACCTACAAGTTATTTTTAATGAAGGAAAAAATCGGCTGGCGGACAGGATTCGAACCTGCGTTTTCCGGTTCGGTATACCAGAATTGGTACTTCAAGGGGCTTACGGTAGGTTAGTGGTCAAAGCGTCTGGCGGAAGACGCAGGTTCGAATCCTGCCAGCCAGCCGATTTTTTCCTTAATTAAAAATAGGCAAAATAGCCTTTGTGCTGTTCCAGACTATAATCTATCTCTGTGCCGAATTTCATCCAGATCCGTTCAGTAATATTTGCGTGAAATAAACCAAAATAAAGGGTATCCATCCAAACTTGTACACCCAACTTTTTCCCAGAAGATTATACAAAAACTAAAGATTCTGTTTCTTGCTACGATTCTTGTATTATTTCTTAGAAGAATGATTTATATAGTATTCTTTCGAAATGGTCCTAGATAAATTTGTTGGACCATCGATCCTGAAGATAAATCCCAAAACACTTAAAAACTATTACTCTCTAAAAAGTTATTCAATTCAACCAGTTCCATATATGACACACGTATTTTTGTGTGTTTTGTGTCCCCAGAGACACAAACTTCACGAATCTTTGACCTCTATAAGTTTCTTTAGATTCCTGTAAGATAAACGTATGTCCGTTTGCGAAACATAAATCGATAGACTCTAGAGAATTCTTGAAGTGTCACAAAAAGTATCGATATCTCGATAATTAATCGTCTCGTTATGATTGAGCGATATAAATACCGACACACGAGTTGTGATTTTTGTAACTTTACGTGCGTAAAATGCACATTAATTTGTAACACTGACATGGGGTTGCTCAACACATATTTTATGATTCATTGCAATAGGGTATGTTAATAGTTTAAGATGATAATATGGTTAGTCAATTCTTCAACCCCTTTTCCATGTGCTGATGCCACCAGGCACCAGGAACCAGGATGGTTTTAGGGGGAAAAGTCCTACACATCCTGGTCTAGGGGGCAGCGTTTTGAACGGTTCCTCCCTGTAAACATAAATACTACTCTGCATTACCGCATTGCCAATATTCTGCCACTCAGCAAATAATGTGTGACTTTGTTCCATTTTTTAAATTTATCCAGCGGTTAACAGCTATCCAGAGGTTGTGAAACAGGTCCTAAATCATAGTCATATCTCACGGAGCCTTTTGGTCTAGATAGATAATTAATACGCCATTTCAAATGCCTATAAACTGACTTCGCCAGTTACGAAATTTGTACATAGGTATGACTAAACCGCCAAGTCATACCTAAGATTTATTTACAAAATCTCCAGTACTTTTCCACTGTGTAATTGGCTACGGCTAAAGTGGTGTTAGAGGAGATGAGGGCTTATAAACTAACACAAAGAACTCCGTCTTTTTTCCGAGTGTCAAAGAAGAGCAATATATTTTTGTAAACTTTGATGAATTTATCCCTAGACCTGGTTAATGGAAAGAAAGAGTTTTTAAAGATGGAACACGCAATTCAAGTAAGGCATGGCTTATCTTCAGAACCGGTAGACAGAAAACAACCAAATTACGGGGTAAGAAGCTTAACTTGTGACCATTACCGGTCACAAGTTAAACTTCGAGGTGCAATTGAGAATTTCATAGAAAAAGATAAAACTTTCCCAACAACAACTTTTCGAACACTGGGGTATTAGACAATTTCAACATTATATCTTATTCATCTAAAACAAAACATAATTATTACAGCTGACAAAAACACTCAAAAGAACCACACGATAAAATTACTTAGTTCAAAACATATTTAATGTAAAGTTAATTGTACACCGCTCATACTAATTACACTAATTAATTCACTTGACATACGCATAAAAATAACTTTACTGTATCAAAAGATTCATGTAACACATGACTTGCTTATCATTATGTAAACCTTATAAGGTATGGAACTACTTTTTGAATGACTCAGGCAATTTATGTATACAATTCGCATGTACACTAAAGAGGGCACTACGCAATGTGTTAGGCCAAAAATGGACTAGTTTAATAAACATTTTGCACGTTTTGAAAGTGCCAAAGTCCTTCTCTTGTAATATTTCGAGGCTTAGAATATAAAGGCGTTCTAGTGAGTGACCTCACGAATCTTGAATTGAATGATGTTGACATTGTGATTGTAATAACTAAAACTATTTTCTAAAATCACTAGCTCATTACTTTCTTTCTTTCTTCTTCTTGTTTCTCATTAGTATACCTACTAGTCCTATCTTATCTTGCTATGGGGGCTGGTATATCCAGCAACACTTCAATCCAATGGGATATTTTGTGTCCCCATTACTGTATATTCCTTACTCTTTGAAGACGTGGTTCATGAAGGCGGCTCACCCACTGAGAGGAAGGAACGTAAAGTCTTCTGGCTTCGGGTACCCGTTGCCGAGCAGACTCATCCGTTTCGTCACCAGGACGACTATTCAGGATAGAATACTGGTCTTAAATAAAACAGCTACGCTTGTCCTTAAGCTCAGCACCAGCGCTTGCACCTTCACCTTAAGGTTTGCTCACAGGTCCATTTGGGTACTTCTATACCAGACTAGTCCACAGTCGCGTGCAACCGAATGGCATGGAAATTGAGGGGCCTTTGCTCAATTTTGGGACAGTACGGCCTAAAATAATAATTTCTATACAATCCTTGGTAGCGGCTTGGAGTTAGGATTTGGCCAGCTAATGGCAATAGAAAAGACGTTTCTAAATACCTGATGCTTTCACTCGATGTTGCATTTTTTTATAATAAAACAGTTACTGCTTGTATCAATAATTTCTTTAATAACCTCTTTATTTATTTATTTTTCGGCCTTCATTGCGGTTGACTCATAAATTGTACAAGCATTTTAATTAAATTAATATATGTATCAAATAAATAGTCAAATACGTATTTATTTATAATTATTGATTACTAGCACGTTTAACCTTGACTCATCAATGTTATGCAAAGTGTAACGGTCTAAAAATTATCTGGCTGTTATACATCTAAATGTCGCAGGCATTAATCAGTTTCTATGTTTTAATGTTGTGACATAAACCCGTTTTCGATTACTCATAATTATCAATTATAATAATAACTACGGGACCTGTGATCATTTGCCGAGCCCAGCAATGTTTTTTGGATTATTCTCTAAAATTCCCAGTAGCAGCTTAGAATTCTGATTTGTGTCTTATGATCATCATCATCAGCCCGTATTCGTCCACTGCTGGACGTAGGCTTCCTTTAGTAAACGCCACAGAGCTCGATCTTCAGCTCTTTTCATCCAGTTGCTGCCAGCTACCTTCTGCAAGTCGTCACTCCACCTGGCTGGCGGGTGGGCCTAAACTACGCCTGCTCCCCGGGCCTAAACTCGTTTACTCCAACGATTGTCGATTCTCCGAGAGACGTGACCGGCCCATTGCCACTTCTTGTCCATCCATTGTCACTTAGTGTCTTAAGATGACATTTGGTAATAAACTCGCTTAATTAGTCTCCTAGATTTTCGTCCCGCAAGTTATAAGCCTCAAGTGGCTAAAAGATACAGGTATTTTAGTCATCACATCAGCGAAAAAGATCCACTGCTGAACAAAGCCGGTCTTTGTGTACCCATAGACTTCCACAAGGACCGGTTTAATGCTGTCTGCATGCAACGACTCCTAGCAATCTTTAGCAGGTCTTCCGTCCATCTCATTGGAGTCCTTCCTATGTTGTATATACCGGAGCATGGACTCGAGAACCTTTTCAATAGTAGAACGTTTTAGAATGTTGTATAGTTATTCATAATTTCTGTTACTGTGTACTTGTTTGGTTTTGACCATTTTTATACTGATTAATTTCCATTTCTTTAACTTCTCATGTTTAAATTATCCGTAGGATATTGCCCGTTTCTCACAGTTACGAATGTTTCGAAATTAAATCGTCTTATGAATCAAGGAGTTAATTACTGCAATTTTTCTTGCTAATTGTACAGCCATTTTGTAATTACTAACTGCTATGAAGTTAGGCATTCATACATTCAAGAGATGATTCTTCTATTTAATTTGTAACATCCCGTTGTTGTGAAATTGTATTTCCATTGTGTTTTATCGTCGATAAATCAAACTGCCTCCTTAGCTTAGCGAATCAAATGTGCGGCTGGTAAAAAGTGTCAGGTTTTCTATGAAAATTTCTAAGTAGCAGCTCGGAGTTTGGATTTGTTTTCGGTTAATTAATAACTATTATAATAGAATTTTACTAACCAAATTAAACTGTACATTATTTAACAATTTCTAATGGTCTCAAACTAGGTTGGGCCTGTATCTTGGGCACCAAAGGCCGTATCTTGGGCACCAATTAGTAATAAAATGGGAAAAAGACCAATTAAAAACTTTTGACCATACTATTTTTGGTTTTAAGATTGAGAATGGAGAAGAATAAAACGGCTTCTATGTTGAATTATAAATTTATGAATTAATGGAAAGAAAACCATTGATTCAACTCAATACCACTGAAATCAAATTTATTTTTGTAAAACTTGATTTCAATTTATGTTCCTAATATTGAAAAAGTTTTAACGAAGGAACTTTAACATTGTTGAATTTTTTATTACTTTTCTACTCACAATGAATAAATAACAAGAAGAATTCAACGTAATTTATGTAAGTAAAGCTTATACACGTTCATCTTGTCCAGATTTCTTCTGTGCCAGGATCCAAGATATTTTCTGGTCTTTAGATACAAATCTTGTGCACTAATTTAAATGTAAAAGTACCTGTGTATGTGTATATTTCTACTTAGTATGCCAATTTTAGCCCTTATCTTATTAAAATGAAACAGTGAAACCATTAGTACCTATAATAAAAACTCAAAAAAATAGTATTTTTAGTTTCCTACTATCGGTACCAACTATAAGAAAATTTCTGATTTCAGTCCAGAAAAGAACCAGTAACGCTTACGTCCACATAATTGTCTAATAAACTCCTGGTAGTCCAACTATTATATTTTTTTATTTGGCGCACTACAGCATTAACGTAACTATAAACAATTAAGTAACTTCGAGGTCTCTTTGAAATTTATGAAGCCCTTATCAACAGACAAAACAAAACTTAGACATAAACCACTCCATCACACGTACTAGGGGTGTGGTAACAACATCGAGCTAGTCATGTCTTGATATATCTCCATCAAGGTCTAAAATTTATCACATATGAAATCGTAACATCAACACGACAAGCTATTAATATCGCCTACCAAGAGAGCTCATTTTTTTTAAATATGGAACAAGGTAACTCGCCAACTCTTGAAGTTCAACCACATCGTCGCGTGATTCCGACCGTGTTTTGTTTTTGGCAAATTAATGCACCATTCTCGTCTTTACTATGCCTATATTTTCCGTTTATCAAATAATGCATGGCATTACTTGCAAAATGTATGGTATACAAATTAAAGTACTTAATTCTTTCAAATGAAAAACAATCGCAGCCCAATACATGCTAGGTATAGACAAAAAATATATTCATAATCTTTTTTAATCTCATGTCGCAAAATGAGATAAATCTTAAGTTATTCACATCATACGATCTTTTGTAATAATGGGGATTAAACTAGTTCCGTACACAAAAACGTGAAAGATATTTAAAATTAAATAAAGGCCGAATATTTTTTTTATTCTTTGTAATTTCAGACTTTACAATTTCATTTTCGTTTTCAGTTTATAGTCTTCACGACTCAAAGGACCAAATAATTTTTTTTTCTTTATTTGACGAGTACATACATAGTGTTATTACATTGATACTGATCCTGCCCTTCTTATTAAGGGCATTAATTTAGATTATAAATCCTTACATTCAAACTATCGACGCTATACTATTATTAGGTACTAATTAACTATTTATTGTATTGAACCACAGCTCTTTATATTTTTTCTTACATAATACTATCCAGACTTTAATCTAGCTCTGGTAACGAGCCATAAATTCCTCTGATTGGTGCTGATATAATATTAATAACTTTATTTTTATTTGCCTCACTTTCCTACTTCATTTGAGTCTCGTTTTAAGCCCAATCACGGTCACCTCACGTATGACAGCCATATTGTAACACTTAAGATGTACAATTGCGTACAAACGTGCTATCACTTGAATAATTTAATAATAACCAAAAAAACATATTGCATACTTTGAATAAATTAATCCAGTTTTGTATTTTTAGTGAATAATTTTATGAAGTCATGCGAAATGTTAATTTGTTTTACGCCTAGTTTTATTGCCTTATTAATATACATTTGTTTTTGAAGTCTATTACACTATGAAGAAATAAACATGAGGAATAACGATGTTTGTAAAGAATATGCTATGCCAAATGTATGCCAAATAAATTAACCTTAAAAATTAAGTGTTTGACATAATGATCAATACACGTGTAAAAAATTTATACAAGGTTAAGTTACAGTAGGCCTTAAAGTCTGTTTTGGTATCTTAGAATTAGCAGGATAGACTTCTATTGGTTTGATAACATGACATAATATACTTATCTCATCCTATAACCTATTGCAATAAACCGGACACAAATCCAGACTCCGAGCTGCTACTGGGAAGTTCACAAAAAAACACGCAAACGTTTTGCTCGACCCGGGGATAGAACCCCGGACCTCTAACTTAGCAGTCGCGATTATCACCACTAGACCAATAGGGCAGTCAGTAGGTATTCGTTTGATATAACGTTATAATATTTTCATGTATTTGAAAATATTCTTCTACCTTACCTTTTGACGAAAACTTATAGACTTTTAATTTAAATTAACCACGAAAAAATAAATGATCTAATAATTAACTTCAATCTATTTATAACTTAAGTTAATTTATAATTTAAGCTAATGTATTTTTAAACCAGTTTTGTAACCATTAAAGCTATTAATAAGAAAAACCACACGTGTTACTGATTTACCTCTTACCAGTACAGTCGAGTAACACGTCTAAGAACATAACAAATGATGCGTAGACATTGATTTTGTAACTTTCGTACTCGACTGTCCGCCTAACCACGCCTGTTACTTGATTATGACAAATTACTCGATTGTCTCTGACTGTACTTGAACTTCAGTATCTACTTTAGGGAGGTGATTTATGAAGGTATTAGACCTTCCAGATAAAGCTATCGGACCATGCCTCTAAGTTATAAAAAAATATCTGTAGGCCATCTTGTTTTATTTTATCGAACTTGGTTTTTAGACTTTTGCTCAAGACAAGAACCGGTACTAATTTGTAAACTGAAGCTTCTGATAAACTTGCTAAATTAGTCTTTATTTTATTTAGAATAGACCAGTACTACAATCTTTGATCACCTACGATGAATCGCGCCATAATCGGTACTAAAACCTATTTTTTGCGTTTTTTTTTTTTTATAATTTACCTCTTCATTCGTTAAACGTACCACATATCATATCAGCTATATGAGATCTTCTGCTTAATAAAGGCCTCCCACAGAGTTCCACGTGGACCGGTTATATGCCACCTGCATGCAGCGAGTCCAATTCCACTTTATCAGGTCATCTGTCCATCTCCTTCGACGAAGATTTTCGGTGCGTGGTCTCCACTCGAAAACCTTTTTGTCCCAGCGGCCATCAGTACTACGAGATGTGTGCCCATACTGCCCACTGTATTGTATTTTTTTGCAGAAGCATTACTTTTGCATAATCACTAATACCAGAATTTTAGCTCATACAATTGGACATGTGACGTTGACGGATCCAGTGTGACGAAACAAACAAGATTCCTTAACAATCTTACTCAAACTACCATGACCAATTACGCACATACTTATTTAATACAATAACCTCGTTATTAACAATTAAACCGGTCAAGTGCAGTTTATTTCGCGAATTCCGACCTACGATACGCACCTTGAGAATATCGACCTTTGCTGCATATATGTATGTACCGTAAGGCTCTTGAACGGATGAACTAGTATTTATAACCTGGGTGAATTGGCAATTTTCATTTTTATTGCGTCATTGTGGGTTAAGCAGGATTTAAAAAAAATTGGTGCAAGGCATTTTTAAAGCATTTATTTCCAACGTCTTCTATTAACTCTACTGGATATTTCTGAGAATGAGGATAGATAAGGATTTGTGTGCTTAGAGAGGACTACGACCCATGTATCACACTAGAAAAGAAAAAGAAAAAGGTTTATTCCCGCGCAGGAAACCAGAAAACACATATTAAAAATAATAGTTACTAAAACACTAAAAAACTAAAACAGAAAAGGCCCTATCTCAGCATATTGCTGCGCCATTTAGATAAATACCGCAGCCCTGGTTTTTAGATAGGTCTTCCACTAGTAGATCCAATTATAACACTGCCATAAACTATGATAGAATTTAAAAAAAATACGCACTTGATTCACATTGACCTACATGTTCGAAGGCTGGACAAATGTCAACAGGACCTTTGCGATGAGAATCGGAGCACCTGCAGTGGCAAATGTGGCCAACTCGATTTCACACATCGCACATCGAATCAATTTGATCGAGTCCGAATGCTCCGGTAGATTTTTTGCGTATGCGTGATGCATTCAACTCTCTAGTTGATAAATAAAATGGAACATACCATCACGCCTGTGTTGTAGACCCCGAAGGCCAAGGTAGTTGTGTACATGTCTACTAATGTAGGTACACCCACCCATGAAGATTGAGCTGCTAGTGAGAATTTTACGTGATAAACCCTTTGCTGAACCCTTAGCGTAGCAATCGTGCTTAGAATCATTATACCACGTCCCATGTTATAGGGGGCGAGCCTATTGACATCAACCGATGATTGAGTAGTAGAAGTAGTATAATCTTCTTCCTAGGACAACCATGTTGGGGTCGGCTTCCAGTCTAACCTGCGGCTGAATATCAGTATTTTACACGGAGCGACCACTATCAGACCTCTGCAACCCAATTTCTGGACAATACCGGTATTCGATGGAAAGACTAGTTGTCATGCTTTTTAGGTTTCTGACTACCGCTAACGATTGTCATAGGTGTTCGTATGACCGCTGGGACCAACGGCTTTACGTGCTCTCCGCGGCACGGAGTGGACTCGATATGTTAAGAGTGGTCACCCATCCACAGACTGACCGCGGCAAGTGTAGCTTAACCTTGCAGATCGGTTGATCAGCGTTGGTAAATCTTGGCACGAGCTCCTCAGAAGAAGTAGAAGAAGTAGTATAATATGGAACCTAAACATACCGGCTAAATGTGGGTGTACACTATTGTACCTCTGCCTACCCCTTCGGGGAATACAGGCGTGATGGTCTGAGTACCAAAAGCCAATATCTCACGATAACAATGAGAACTATTTCGATCACAATCATAAGTCCGTGTTCACACGAGTGTGTCGCCAAGTTTTCCCATCATTATAAGTTATGGCTGGCACCGGTCATTACGCCCTCTTCCTTTTGATATAACTCCTCTTTATATTATGTGGTCTTTATTATTATAAGTTTTAGTGGTGCTTTTAGGTAAAAAGGAGGTCCAGTTCGACAGTTTCTGTACTTTAAAAAATATTTGTGAATTATAAAGAAATATGAAAATAATAGTTTTTACTCGCCACTTCGTCTGCGTGGACGTTAGGATTATTTCCGTTGCAGCGATGATTGGAAAAGATCTTATACACCTTCAGGATATTAGAAACTGTTCCAAATTTCAGCTGCATCCGTAAAACCATAAACAAAACGCGTACATGAAAGCGTTACAAATATCGAAATCCAAACAAACTTTCCCAAGATTCCCATTTATATTATTATTATTAGTGGGAAGCAGGATTTCTTTATAATTTACAAATTATAATATTCTTATAAACCTTATCGTTTTGTGGCACTATCTGTAGTAGAACTACCTACATGAAGAAACACACTTAAAAAATGAACTTTTAGGGCAAAAACCATTTTCACCATAATATCTCCTTAGTCCTTAGTATTAAGTATCCATAGGATATAATAATATTTCTCTGATAAACTTCGACATTACAATTATTATCTACAAAGTTTTTATGTACTCTGTTAGTATCTTTCTGTATTTTTTAAGCATTTTCCATACTCGTAAGTAATTATAATCCACTGATGAAATTATAGAGCTCATTAGCAACGCGCCGCCAAATCTTCAATAAAGCTGGTTCCTGTTTTCATCGGGAGCTTTATTTTAATGAATACTGCAAATAAATCCAACTATGGTATTATTGAAGTTTAATTAAATTCTTTGAGAGCCGCGAGAGACGACGAACCACTAGCCAATTCTTAGGGAGCCAGACAAGTTGCATTTTGACATTCGAATCGACAAACAAAATGTATGGCAATGACACAAGCTTTCGACAAATCGGGCTGTCACTAATATCATTTACATACATTTTGTTTGTCGATTCGCCCCGTGTTTCCTTCTTTTCTAAAGTGTTTTGCTTATGTGTATATACTGTTACTATTTTGGCTTAGTGGTCAACTGCACTTGACCGGATTAATAGTTAATAACAAGGTTATTGTATTAAATAAGTATGTGCATAATTGGACATGGTAGGTTGAGTAAGATTGGTAAGATACGCGCGACTACTACGCTAAAGGTTCTGGGTTTCATTCCGAGCAAAGTGTTATTTGGATTTTTCCACAAAATTCCCAAAATCGGAATGTTGGGTTTGTAACCGGTTAGTGACAGCAGTCACGTCTCCCAATACATGGGACTAAAACATACCTGCGAACTGTGAGTTACTTTAGTTAACCTGCCTTACCCTTCGAAAAACACAGGCATGATTGTATATTATTAAGTCATATTCTAGTAATGGTTTTTGGCACATGGCACACAAAATTTCATACAAATCGGTCCAACCGTTTCGGAGGAGTATGGCAACTAAAACTGTGACACGAGAATTTTATATATTAGACTAGCTGTCCCGGCAAACGTTGTTTTGCCATATAGGGGTGGGTCATTTTAGGGAGATGAAAAATAGATGTTGGCCGATTCTCATAGATAACGGATAAGCACACAAAATTTCATACAAATCGGTCCACCCGTTTCGGAGGAGTATGGCAACTAAAACTGTGACACGAGAATTTTATATATTAGATTAAGTCACATTCCAATAATGGTTTTGTTAGTATTATTTTCTATTGAATAAAATTACTACCCACACCTTAATTAGGTATATGAAATTACTTCAAAGCTCACACACGAACGTCCATCAATCATAATGTATCAATATGCGCAAGAAAACACAATCATTAACGTTTTTGTTTCACTTCCATACAAAATAATTATCCAAAATGTTTTAGCAACTTGATTTCAATCTTAGATACCATTTAAGTACATTTAAATCCATAATAACTAAGAGTCATTCAAATCAAATCAAATCATTTCAAATCAAATCATTTATTAATCAAAGAAAAATTAACATAAAAATGGCGTTATACATGTAAAGTAGGTATTAGACAGCGGTGGATTGCGAATTTTCGAGGTAGCCACACTAGGCAAGCCTGTATCGTGGATACCAGTTAATTTAACATAATCAATTTTACTTTTAGAATTTTGGCCTCAGTACACAGCAACTTAAGTATAAAATTATAACATGAAAGTAATACAATGTTATTATGAGAATATAATAATAATATGGTATTTAGGTAATTTAAATTATGAGTAAGTCTATATATAATTAAATATGTATATATATTATTTTATAATGTAAGAATAAATACAATGTAAATATAAGTATATTATATCTTTATATAAAATAACATTGGTCTAGAAGTATGTTGGCCTCGTGGCTAAGTTGTGACTACGCTGATCTACCGATCAGCACGGTTAAGCTACGCTTGCCGCGGTCAGTCTGTGGATGGGTGACCGATCATAACACATCGAGACCCCTCCGTGACTCGTCGGTCCCGGTTGCTATACGAACACCTAAGACAATAGGTAATTAGTGGTAGTCAGAAGCCTAAAAAGCCTGACAACCAGTCTATCCCTTTTATATTAGTATTGCCCAGAAATTGGGTTTTGGAGATCTGATGGCAGTCGCTTCGTGTAAAATACTGATATTCAGCCGCATCTGGTTAGATTCGAAGCCTACCCCAACATGGTTGGGAAAAGGCTAGAAAGAAAGAAAAGTTTAGAAGTATATCCAGATCCGGCAAATGCGCCGTTTGCGAACTGTACGCGCAAAGTACAGCCAAGCTCAAACAAAAAAATTTCCAAGGAACATCCTAGGAGTGTCTGAACTAACCGCACGCGACGCAACGGTAGAATACCAAAGGTCATTCAAGGTACTACCTAGGAAAAAATATTTAAAAATTCTAATATAAATGATATCATCGGGTTATTAAGTTGGTAATGTAATTTTATTATGGTTTGCACTAATCGCATTGTTTTAAACAATAAAGAAATATTACTGCAATGCTTCAATGTTTCCTATTCCTGGTTTCCATTGTAATTATTTACTTAAGATGATTATTTTCATAAGTAATTATTCCAGTCAGGAATTATCATGTAATAGCGGTTAATATTATAATTATAAATTTAGTATTTATTTTTAGGTAATAATAATCTAGCTTAAAATCCCATAATTAATCTATGAAACCTATTAATATAGGAGCATAATATTGTATGCAGAATCTACGACTAGCACTTAGGACTCTTAACTTATTTAGTAATCAGGAAGTTAACAGGAAGTTTTAAAGCATAACTAATACTTAGAGATATTACGGGAGAATTTCGCAATTTTCTCTCTAATAACACCCGAAGATAATAATAAACGTATATTCCGCTCACAACTCAGGAATTTATATTTAATTAAATACACACTGACTAAATTAACAAGCCCTTGTTTGATTAAATTAATTTTATGGAGTTTAGTGAGTGGAGCAAGGGTGTAAGCCACAGTCGCCATGATCTGTCAGTAGGGAATTTGACTGATGCATGGATATTAAAAAAAAATGTTCGACATTAATGATACCTATCACACAAAATGCTGAATGTCGGTTTTCTTTTAAAAGTATTACAGCTCCGAAAAAGGACATTAAAAGTCTTTTGCAAAATCTAGCTAGCCTTTATTGCCCATTCTTAAAGAAAATAGCGGTCAATTAGTAGCACCAGCAGTCGTTATCAACCACAAAAATCACTCCTGGCTTGTATCCAGCAGCATCTGAGCTTGAAGGCCAATTACTGTGGTTAAATGTCACCTACTCCGCGATATTGGCAGAGTAACTACACAGGTTAGGCTTTGAGCCAACGCTACGTGATAATTACTTTGCATAATGATAATTATACGAAATGAGCCCGTTCGTTCTGTCGACGAACGAATAGAAAAATGTATGGAAATGAAGGGTTCTTTTAATGCAATGCCAAGCTTGAAGGTATAGTGGTTCCACTTGTTTGGAACCGGTATCACAGTTTCTCCGTGCAATATGCCATAGACTAGACATATTATGAATAAAGATAGTTAATCGTAAAGGCAAAAAACTTAGACTCATCTAACTCATAAATTCGTACAAGAATTATCTATAAAGAAAACAGATGTTGTATTGTTTTTAAGTATTTAATCATAGTCATACACATATTTTATTATAACTATATATTTATAGTACCTAATTCTTTAAAAACAAATGCGGTTATTTGGCACCGTAATTCCACATGAATGAAGACGGATTGCTTTTTTTACAACTAACACCTTGCATAACACGTTTGCTTATTATTGTAAAACCTCGTCCTTTTTTGTAATCAGTTAAAAAGCAATCAGTTTAGTTGAATTAAAACAACTATGTTATTATAAACCAAATGAGCCAACAAAACATTAGAATATGTACGCAACAACATGACGGACAACGTCACAACACGCAACAAAGTCAAAAGTTGTTTTGTAATACAGGTAAGACGACGTGTTATTATAAATAACACTAACGATCTGATAGTACGGCAAAAGTGGCCTTCAATGTTTAATATTATCAATAGGTAGTGTAGGAAGATGCAGAAGATGCATGGGGGCAGAAGAAACGCTATGGAATGTAGGATCGTGGCAGATCAACGAACACTTATTCTTCAATCCCCAGCATTGCTCCCGGAAGCCTGTAGCAGTCTAAATAGGCTGCTTACCTTCTGGGAAAGCCTAGGTTGGTTGGAGTAAGAAGCATGGCCCAATCAAGAAGCTAGGTCCGGAAAAGTCCAGCCGAACCAAACTAATCTAAGTATTCCTTCAATGATTTCGAAAATTGAGAGGTGATTGCCTGAGATTCGAACTTGACACCTATGAGTTGAAAGTCCAGTGAACATGACTATCATTGCTCTTATGTAATTGAGTTACAAACACATATTTTTCAATATCCTTTGTACGTCCAGCCTTGTCGACATCCGCGCAATTTGCAAAAATAAGTATGTATTGAGGTGCGTAATTACATTTTGGTGTTCAAATGTTTCCTGCCTCACCTGTTTACCTACCTGCAGTCATAGGTACTATCGTTTTTATCTGCTGTTTCAATAGGTCATGAAACTTGCTCTGATTGAATGATGACGTAATTAAAACTTTATGCAATTATTCTCTTAAAGTCTAATTAAATGTTTGGCATACAAACTTAATACTTCAACGCTACGCTTAAGAACTATCACAAAGAAAGTACAATAACATGTTATTTGATGCATAGATCTTAGGTACTGCTTAAAGATATATTTGAAAGTCCCTCTTGTCAGAAGTCTTCGTTTGGTTTTTTTCTGACATACTATGCTTGCCAATTTTCAATCCAGCATGTAACATTACACTGCCAAATGAAACTGTTAAAACTAAAATACAAAATAGTATCCCACATACATGCAAAACATTTATTGCAATAAAAATAGGACAACCCATAACATATTTTTTTCCAGTTGATTTAATAAAAGGAAAAAGTTTATAAGAATCCCTTTGACAGACTTGATGATAATTTGCCGACTTTTTGTCCTTTGATAGTGACAATAGTTCATTTGTATTTACTGTGCACTTTAGCAATTTATTTATAAGTGCCTAGTAGTTCTACTGATTTAAGTCAGGGTGAAAAAATATAATTAGATAACGTAGTTTTGAACTTAAGGCTATTCCAAGACCCACGTCGATGACTAGACTGAAATTTGCGCATTTTCAATAAAAAAATTACAAAAATTTGAGCAAGCTTATAAAAATTCGAAACTATACGAATTATTCGCAATATGCTTAAGTATAGTAAGTGTGTTTTTTCAGGGCAAATTAATGAGAGGATTCGTCAATAAAATTCTTTAAACACTATGGTGTTTTTGGTATTCTACCTATGTTCCCCCCTTTCTTTCCGGTGCGTGGATGGGTTAGAATAGAATACCACACTGCCATTCAGATCAGCATCTTGTAAGAAGCGAGGAAACATTGTTTGGTGGTAAGATATCAAAGCATCTCACTAGCTGGCGATCATCCTTACATGGTTAACTTTACACTTTAACAATCGATCGTTTTAAAGATAATGTCATTTGACATCGCTCGTCAAATATTATAACTGTTTCTTTCTTGTCAATGGTAAATACTTTATTATTTGATTTTTTATTTGGGCCCCGCAGGTGGGCACGTTAATTACAACATGAGTCCTCAAAGGTGTAGATGTATGGACAGATTGGGCGATCCAGCAAATGGATTAATTATTGGGTTCTGGAGCACCGCATGTGCAATGGGTGATGGAAGTATCAATGATCCCCATTTCGCCAAATTAACCTGTTATACTATAACAAGTCGCGCAGTATCGAACCTGTGACATAAGCACATAAGAATGGTGAATGCCTGTCGTGAAATTTATTTTTTACAAGCTTTTATTCAACTTGCTTTGTTAGTAAGTTTGTGGGTGTGTATGTTTAGAGCAAAATTTGGGAGCCCATTCTGACCCACTTCCCGGAGTCCAATTGATCTGTAATTACTTTAATCAAAGATCTTCGATGACATTAATTCATAATTCGTTTTTTGACTAAGATTTGACACAAGTCAAAATTTTGCGAAATTCCGAATTCAAATATTGCCCTTCACCGCTTCGTAGTGATGACGAAGACTGTGCACATAAGACATTTATAAATTCTGAGTAGTACAGGTTAATTTGATATTAAATACTTCTCCCATGCCCTTTACAATTGACATACTAATGTAACCTTGCGGTAATACAAACTTGTATAATATTATCGCACACTTTATTCACATACATTACATTTTATATGGGAACTGTTCTTTATGGCATGCATTGAGACTATTTATGACGTCGCTACAGTATGTTCTCAGTGTTTTATTAGCTTAGTTCTTAGTTTATGTTTTAATTAATTAATTACTTACGTTTTAGGTAATGTTTTACGGTTGAGCGGTTCCTAAAGAAAACCGCAGGATGTACAAATTATATTATTCGCTAAGGGACGGTATCCCTGCTATGATGTATGCTATTAATAATTATACTTATAAATGTAAATATTTTTGAGCTCTGTTATACATCATTATACTATAATATGTATGTAAATATGTATGTTCATTATAACATACTTAATGTTATAATGAACATACATATTTACATAATATCTATCTAATAATTAATTTTAATAAAATAATATTGTTTTAAGAATTTTCAAGTAACGTTTTGTTGTTTAGGTAATAAGGTGAAAGGGAAGCGGGAGACATTTTTCTTTGCAATATTCAAGCTAGGATTTTCTAGTAGGTATTCCTTTATTTTATATTTATTATATTATCATTTTAAGATCCGACGTCATTTTTGAAACCCGCAACCATCAATTTACTAAGCTACCTTCCCGCGAAAACACAAATTTAATGTAGGCCGGCGTTTCAAGGTTATAACATATTAACTTTACGTCTAGCCAAGTGTTGAATTACTTTAGAAAATTGCGCCCGTACCCACTTGGCACTATTACATACATGTTGTTCAAACTAGTCGCCTGGGAAAACGGAACTTGGATGTACCGACAGCAACAAACTTGTATTAAAATTGTGACTCAATTTTCATGACGCGATCTTGCAAGTCATAAGGATGTTGATTATGTTTATTCCTATATGACTTGATTTCCTAGATATTTACTAAGTAGAGATTTACCGTGCAGTAGGTAGATTATTAATGACGCATACTGCCTCAGTACACTTAGCTAGCATAACTTATAGGAATAGTATGGCATGGGAATTCTGCAGCATTAAGCCAGCATGGTGGGCTTTATTTAGCCTAACCTATCTTAATCTAGGCGCAGACCTGTGTCCAAAAGTGGGACTTTTCATACGTATGTACAATTGGAGAATATCCCAATAAAATTTAATGGCGTAGCTTCTTTTTTATTAGTAAATACGTAGGTACGACTACTAAAAAATAAGCATTCAAATCATAATAAATGATTTGACGATGATTAAGTAGGTATCTCAGTAGGTAGGTAGGTATTCGGCCTTTAAGAATATTGTTCTGCTAACTGTACCTCCGTATTTTAATGTCAGACATATGCATGCAAGGCCGATGTAAGCCTCGTAATAATTAAGTAGATATTATAAAGCAATACTAAGGCTTAGCACATTAAATTGCAATTAGAAAAATATGAAATTGCATTACAGTTATTATTTGTTCTCATATCTTTTTTATTTTTTTTAGTATCCTGGGACATTTTTACACAGCACCGTCTAGTCCCAAACTAAGCAGAGCTTGTACTATGGGTACTAAATAATGGATTTAATACTTATATATATATATATATATTGTAAATACATACTTATAATACATAAGCAACACCCAGAGAAACACAAACACTTAAGTTTATCACAATAAATGTTTGTGCCCTGTGGGAATCGAACCTACGACCTCGTGATCAGCAGTCTGGTACTCAAACCACTAGACCACAGATGTCGTCTTACTTTATCTAACTTACAGTGTAGTTTCCGGTAGGTACAGATTATGCGAATAAATTACATACATGCCTACATGTTTATAGTTCTTAAATATCCGTATTTCCCAGTAAGTGAGTTGTTCACAGTAATTAGGTTAATCTAAAAACCTGTTGGTGTCTTGGACCTGTAGAAAAGTATCGACCCTCGATAAACGAAATGCATGAAAATAAGCTTCAAATCAAGCGTTAAAATGTAATTTTCCTACTTTATGTCCCGATTCATTAGTCAATTCGACCCGTTAGATTGCAACTAGGCTCCCTGTATGGTGTTTCGAGATGATTTCACTGTCTCATAACTCGTGCTGAGACAACATTGAGACCAAGTCCTAAATCTAGGTAGGTACTAAGATTAACCTAAAAAATGAATCTATGACTGATAAAATAAATCAATCTTCTAATCGCTACACCAAATGAGGCAACGATATCTATTGTAAAAAAAAACATATACCTACACTAAACCCATTAATTTCGATTGCACATAATTATCTAGATTAAGAGCTTATTAAACAACACTTTACGACATAGAACTTATTCAACTGAAATAACAATTACATTAATAATACAAGGTCTGAATCTCATAGACAAATAATATATTACGGAGTACCCAATATAACTTGGCATTTCGTAGTGGCGCTGGCTACATAAGGAAATGGCAATAATAACTTCGAATAAGTTGATCTAAATTTTGTTTTCTCCTTGACCACGTGTCAAAATATACTGGTACTGTAATCCGATGAACGCAAGATGGTATGTTACAGACATTGTTCGATAGTTTGACCTTCGATTCGATGACTAATTTAGGCAGTGGTAAGTAACTCGATTTGGCTATCTTAACTGTGCCTCGACCATGAGTTTTTGTCACTAGACTCGCTAGCGACGCGGTAAAATATTTGTATGGAAAACTCTCGCAGCGCCTCTAGCGGTTACGTAAAGAACTAAAACCTGCTATGGGATTACAGCGTTTCGATGCGTAAAAAACCTATCGAAAGTCATTCGATAGAACTCATGGTTGAGGGGCTGATTGTAATCGATTGAAAGTGTTTTGTTGTGTTTACAATGGTTATACGACTTGCAAGCGATTGCCTATGTATCACTTATGTAGTTTTTTTTAATTTTTATTATATCACAATTTTAACAAATTAAAATTAAAATGTAAAATTGTATATTTTCTTTTATATCTACTATTTAGGGTATTAGCTAATAAACGGACTATAAAAGTAAACTTAAAACATTTACCGATAAGCATTACTTGTGTAATTTTTGGAAACAAAGCAAAACGGCTTAGTTTACTTATTTTATCTAAATGTACAATACAATGAAAGACAGCAAAACACACACCAATAACACCACTATTATTACTAACTTAAAGCACTTAATGATTAAATGACTAGTAAGTATAGTTAATGTATCATAATTACGACTTCAAAGCTTTGCAGGCTTTATTGCTGGTACCAAGAACATTGGCACCAAATGTTGGCTGAATTAGACCCAATAATAATTTACATCCATCGCTTTGTTACTCACTACCTTACATAACTTATTGTATACAAGGGGAGTAATGTACACGTCCAAAGTTTGATGTATATTGGTCACCCAAGCTGTTGGAAGTTTTGTATTTGAAAGTTTATGTGGAAGAAATAGAACATCAGTCATAATTTCAACACATCCATTTAACTCACTAATATAGTGTTAATTTGAAACCTAACCAACATCATTTATACTATGTGTCATAGCTGCACACTCAATTTTAAACCTTATGACTTTATCTTAAAAATGTAATTAGAAACACTATTTATAATGAAAGAAGGATGAAGATTGTTATCTTTTTGACACTAGCTAGACTATCGCAGGCTTAAATTTTGTTGATTTAAATGGTAGTTAGTTAATTTAAAATGAGATTAAACCCTAATTAACTGACTAAACAAAACGCGATATCACTTCATCCGTCGTATTTAAAGTATGTTTTTAGATATCAACATAATTAAGAATTAAATAAGATGTATATACAGCATATTTTGTAATTAGATAAATACGGCGATCATGATAGTGATCCAATTCTGCTAAAAGATTTCATTATTGTTTCTGTTAAGTAAGATCAATTTATATTTAAGGTGTGTTAATGATTTTATGTTTATTTAAAGTTCAAAGCTTTTTATTGTTATGTTTTCTTTTATTAATGTCTAAATTACATTTCAAGATTGGTTGGCAAAAGCCAGAAGCCTCTGTCTATTTTACTTCATATTCTTGAAAAAATGTAAAATGTGTATTACGTGTATAGTAAAAACTTATAATTTTAGAAATATCTTATAAAATCAATTATAAACGTAAATAAATTGAATGTAATGAAACCTCAATTATATGAAAACATCCAAACACTTTCCAAATTTAATTCCCATCCCTCAAAGCATTAGAAAACGAAAAGGTTCCTAAAAAAAGAACGGAGGGCGTGTCCCCCATACATAGTGGTTCGACAGGGGTTCCCACTTACCATCCTATGTTTTATTGATGCGCCACCCAAGGCCTACCATTAAATTTTCATTGCTTTATCATCCAACATCCGTGTTATGTATGAGAACAGTAATTGCTTCATCCACGATGTTTAAGCCGCATTGAAAACTAGGTAGCGTGGTATTCATAAGTTGAACTCTGAAATTAAAATTTGGCTTTTGTTTTTGTGTTCAACTCTTTCAGTTTGCCAGTGGCTTCACACATGCGAATCATTTTATGAGAAAGCTGTTTCAATGTGTAATCTGAACCACAAAACGGAGGTTCTCAAAAACATACAGAATACGAATAATCTATGGATAAACTAACATAAAAATTATGGATTAAAAATAAATAAACGGCCAGTCACAGTGAACAAAACGATAGTAGCTTCAAAATCTCAATATTGAACGTCGATTTAACTCTACGTTGCGGTTATATTATATGTCCTGTGCCTAGCAAAACAATTACTAACCACAAAAGAGTACTCCAATCCGAATCACCGAGCACTATCCAAAACAAATCAATAGACACAATTTGAGTACCTAACAAACAATTGGGGTCACACCCACGCACTAGATTCAAGCATGTAGGCACTCGCTAACCAACGCTAATATTTTAAAATAGTTCATTGGCAGACTGGATTGCGATTGCAATAAACAGACGTACCAAATAAATCCTAAGAACGATTATGCAACAAATCGAGTGTGTAGAATTGATATATCGATGTTTAGACTAACAGGCGACATTTACAAACGCAACCGAGTAGGGCCCACCCAGCGGGATTCGATTATTCACATATATCGATAACGCGCTAACGAGCATCCATCGATTTGTTTGCGGTGCGGTATGAATAAAACATATCGATTGTTCATAATTCGCTTGAATACACAACACAGACTCACGTGCAGGATCATTTATTTCATAAAATCAATCGAATAATTGTACGTTGTTGAAAACGTGGATATACCGAATCTAATATTTATTTCATCATGTAAATTAAATATTTTGGAACAAAGACAAGACGACATACATACGGTTACAATGAGAAGAGATTTATGATCCCTTAATATTTACCAAAGCAATAAGGATTGATTTGGTAAATATTAAGGGATCCATACAAATTACAAGTGATTTATCAATAAGCTAAATGAAGTAATGTATAGAAGATAATTCAATAGAGCCTAAAAATGCATATATGTTACACAAAAAATCTGCAATCATTGATATACCTTGTCCTTATTAAGAGTATGTTACCATAGACGTCTATCGCGAATGGAACCTACTAGAATAAATCTTACTCGGAATATTCCATACTTAGCTAGCAATGTTTTACATTAAATAAGTGTAATGAAAGTATGGACTCATGAATAATTGTTCGTTCTACCTTTATGGTATGTTATTAAAGTCAAAAGGTTAACCTGGGTTTAAGGTCTCGAACTGGTTTAACAGCTGTGATGTAGTGATGCATAGCACTCATTAAATTGTTAAATGAGGGAGAAATTGTTAAAGCGTTGAATGTATAAAAGCTTGCAACTTTTGGCAATATTGTCACTCATTGTCCGAAATTTGGAGAAAATTAACGAAAAGATGATACAACAGGTGAGTTTAAAAGAATTATTGTGCAATAAGTTAGTCTTTGCATACTTACTTTCTTTTAATATGGTATAAAAGACCTACAAACTTAGCATAAATTAATACTTCATGATAATTATAAAACAACAATTTCATTAATAACAGATTTTGTTTCATTCCAGATATTATTGCTGTGCTCCATCGCACTTGCAAGTGCTGGAGTTATTGGAACTGAATATTCCCCTGCGACTTCAGTTTCTTACTCTTCGATATCACCACACATCATCAAGACCATTTCAAACCCTACAATCGAGAAAACCGTAAATACGCCGATTGGATACACCAAAATTATTCAATCACCTCCAGTGTATCAAACTGTACTGACAACAAAAGAAAATAATTATGAAGGCCCAGATGGCACTCAACACGCAACTTATACCAAGTCCTTCGACACAGCTTACTCAAGCCTTAACAAGTTTGAATCTGAATCGCCGAAAAGTGGTGACTTAATAGCCAACACTATTCCTGGTATTTATTCGACTGCTGTTCACTCTCCAATTGTATACCACCCAGGCGCAGCTTATACGGTATCTTCTCCTTTAGTTCATACAATTCACACACCAACTGTTACTAAATCTGTATCAAGCCCTATATCTTACACAACTCACGATATTCCTTTAACAAAAACTATTGTTTCTCCTGCATCATATTCAACACCTGTCTTCGATAAAACTAAGTATGTAACTTCAGGGTCGTCTTCATATTCTTCAAATGCACCCATTATTGAGTCTCAGCCAATTAAAACTACTATAACCTACTCTGAGGCTCCCTTGGTTTCCCATATGTCGTTCACTGGCCTAGGAACAAGTTACGCATGGTAAATAATTGAGATTTTTCCTTCACATGGTATGCGCGACTGACTGCTTGATTAAGTTTAATTTATGTTTTTAATGTTACGTTAATGTAAGTTTAAATTATACCTTGTAAAATAAATTATTTCTGCTGCATAATTACAAGTGGCTCATTTTTTTCTTCCTCGTTAGCGCAATACAATTTAGTCTTCATCCAATATTTCACTTATAACTTAAATTGGCATTGAATCTTAATTAACAACATTTCTAAACGTTACTTGGAAAATAAACATTAACATTTACTTAAATGTAAAGTTAGCAATGTTGCCCACATTCAATTTCTTCATTCCAAGTCGATAATTGTGAGTCAGTGACTTTACTTTGAATGACTTCATTAATTTTCCTGTCACTAAAGCTGCCAACTTCAACTTCTAGACTGAATCAAGATTCTAGCCAATTACACACTACTATAATAATTACAACTTTTCTAGACAGATAAGTTGATTCAGTATATGCGTAGTGATAGCAACGCACATACAGCAATTTCCAGTCCGAAAGTTATTGTTAATTAAAACGACAAAGTAGGTTTTACCGCCAGAAAAGAAATTCGTGAAATAAATGGTGTATCTCTTAGAACTAATAAGAAAAAAATTAAATTGTTTACTTCGATGTAGTTAATAAGAAAGAAATCATCGAAAAACATGTAAACTAATCAAACGTTAATGAAGTTTACACAAAGTCGTGTATTTCCTACAAACAATAACAACAATAAGCTTAAAAAAGCATCGCCGTTTCCCTTGCCAGTGATAATAAACATCCGTGTAAATGTTGGTAGATAGAGAATAAAACGCTATGAGAAGAACTAAAAAAACTACAAAGGAGAAGTTACAAGTTTATGTCAATGATACAAGAGACGCCATTGTCATCTAATCTGATTATCTCACTGAGCATACCATCATGCCTGTATTCCCTGAACTAGGCACAAATCTAAACTCTGAACAGCTACACTTTGCTCGACTTAAGAATCAAATCTTAAACCTCCAACGTAGCAGTCGCACTTAGGACCACTAGGCTAAAACACGAGGCAGTTCCCATGCCATTAAGATAAAATTTCCTTTAGAATATGAACAGTCTGTTGCCACAATATATTTATTTATTTATATTAGGTACAACAACAGCATATACATCACACATGGAACATAATAAAGAACAAAGGTACAGGATCTAATATATATTAAATGCCGACTCTATCTAATACCATATATGATTGAAAGTAAAATAAAAACAATTAACAAAACATATTTTTCCTACAATAAACAGCTACGCTACATACAAAAATAACTAGACAATACTCTTATCCTAAAAGGTTCTGTAACAATAACATTTCTAGTAAATCTATTAGTTTCTGTTCATTCAGCAGATAATATTTCCTTGATTGATTCACAAAATATCCATTGGCAAAAGTTTGTCTGATCTATATTTAGTCGATAAAACGTACCTACGCAGAATATTGCGATATTTCTGCTCAAAATAGAATTCACTTACGGCGGTAATCCGTTTTAGGCAAATCCCGGCACCAACATGTACTGCATATAAATATACCAATCATTTTATAGACTTTAACTCGTGGGGCTAAGTTAGTATTTACTGGTTTTTTTTGTCACATAAGCGAATATTATTAATATATACTTTTCTAGCTATAGCTATATATATTTTTTCGCGTTTTATTGATAACTAGAAAAACTATGGGTGTTCAGTTAATGGCAACAAGCTCACCCAGTATTACATGACACCTAAACATACTAAACTGTGGGGATACATTAGTAAATCTCTACCTAGCCCTTTGGGGAATACAGGCTTCATGGTGTGGATATCCAGCGCAACAAAAGTGATAAGGTTAAGCCCTGGACCATGCAGACAAGTTAAGAAACCCATAAACCCTAAACCACAAGCTTACTCTAAGTATATGCCTTCAATATCCTGTTACGTTTCCAAACACGTGCGTTACAATCTAAGATCAGATTACCACACGCAAGGCGGGTCCAATCGGTGACTGTTCACAATACCGGACTTGATAAAGATGTATTGTAGCCGCCATTTACGTTACACACTCGACTTGCTGCCCGCACGATTGACCTGTCCATATGCGTTGCAAAATGCAGCCTAAGCTCGGTGTACATGGATATTAACTTGATGGATAGATCTAGAATGATCTAGTTCTTATGAAGCAATGAACAGGAGAAAGACATTTATTTTAGCTGTACGGTCCACTTTGTCAATAATTATGTGTCAGTCGTTCTCCAAAAATGCAGATAGATCCCGAAGCTTTCAGACTTTCGGGATTTGGACTATTATAACATGTCACTAATGATTCTCATAGTTAATTGTATGACAACTATATATTTCACCTTCTTCGCAATTAAACCAGCTACCACTTTTGCGATACCAGTTAATCATGAGAATTTAATAAAAAAAAATTGTTTAAATTTTCAAGTAGGTTCATGAATATTCAACTATTACCGCTCATTACGTATCAAAGGACCAAAAATTATAGTTCCTGTTTTATACCTTTTTCGTCATATCAAGTACAACTACCAAAACTTATATTTCTGAAGTCTCAAGACCATATTTAACCAGTCCAGTTCATTTTATATTTTTGGTCTTTTGGTCCGCGCTCACTTTTTGCAACTAAATGGCGTCAAAGTCAGACAATGAATTGAAAAAGTTATTTTATAGATTAATTATTTAACTAGGATTGGAACACTGACAGTTCATTTGTACATTTTATAATCTCGTAATAGTAATAACATGTCTGTATAGTATCAATCTTAAGCCGACCTCGAAAAATCAGTACAAGAAGATCCTATTAACATTATTTCTCACACTAATCTCGAATAAACTCATTGCACCCTTTCAAAATTTCAGACATATTCCGTAGCAATCACTAGATTCGCTCAAATATACATAAAGCGCGATCTCAATATATTTGACTACGCTACGCTACGCTTACGTCATACTCGTAGAAGGGTTTTCTGGATTCTGCAAATCAGAACATCTGTCAAAGCTAAAACACTTTTACAGCCTTGTCCTGTCTTCCACAGAAGGATATCTCAATATTAAAAAAATAAACAGATTGTCAGTGCTGGTTTTCCCCAAGTATTAGTTTTTAGTACCGAAATAGGCCAAATTGAACCAGCATCTTTAAATAAATTTGTCAAAAGTAATTTTGGTAATCTTAAAAATATTTCGCGACTCTATATCTAAACCAAGTGTAACGGAACTGATCAAATGAATTAATTTGAATAAATGAATGTTAATGAAATGATCAATGGTAGCAAAATATTTGATTAATTACGTGCATGAATACGTTTTACGGATGTTTAACCAGCATCAATGGTTTTTGTAGATCAAAGTTAGTTGACGTTTCACTAAACAAGTTCCTATAAAAAACATAATGATAAAAAACAGGCCAAATTTAGTAACTACGTTATGATTGGTGATATGTCTTAACTGGTTCATGAACGTCGAGCTAATTCGCTTCACATAATATTTGAACATTTTTTGGTTTTTTGACGTAAGCACCCAGGAAGATTACTCATACCACAGGCTTGGAACAACCATCAACGTTTTACAAAGTTATGGTATCTGCATTAATTTCAAAGTTACTTTACATTGTTGACAATTCCTGGTCATAGTATTATGGCTCATACTTACTCAGAACTGACACAAATAAGATATAAACACGCTTGTATCATTTTATGATACAAGAGTCCCATTTGTTCAAGAAAATACTATAGGTATTAAGGGCCAATTTCACCACCTCTGGATAGTCACGGATAAATTCAAAAATAGAACTTTTTTTTTTAATTATGTGGCAGCTAATTTAACGGGAACTTATCTGTAACCTTTGAAACAAGCCTTAAAGATTTTAATTTCCTGACTACACGGAAGCTAGCTAGACTTTAAAAACATTTCTTATAATTGATGCAAAATAAAAAAACACTTCAACAAACAGCCTAGGATTTGATCTAGATATGTGTGTACCAGCCCTTTGAAATACCAGTATATTGCCCTCAGACAAAAGCACTCATAAGCTTGCATAACCATGCTACTAAGTTTCATTATGAAACTTTATGCATGCCATAAATTATAACCTAGAATTACTTTAATATAATCTTGATAATTACTGAACAATAAAAACTGTTCGTTACTTAAGTACATCAGGAACAAAGATTGCTTGCATTTATTAAGGATCTTCAAGGTTAATTGTTGGAAGACGATCTCGAATTGATTGTTAGAGAAAATAAAAATAAAAAATATTTCTAGGTATAATATAATTATTTGCATGTCAATCACAGATACACACAGAATCCTACTTTGAATGTATGGATGGATGGATGTTTGTTACTTTTTCACGCAAAAACTACTGAACGGATCTGGATGAAATTTGGCACAGAGATAGATTATAGTCTGGAATAGCACATAGACTACTTTTTATCCCAGTAAAATACCTTGACCACGCAGGCGAAGCCGCTGGCCAAAAGCTAGTATATAGATACATACATATATGAAACCGAGGTACTACTCACTGAATCACCACGAAATTGCAGGAACATTTTTTAATTTAAAAGTTCACAGTTATGTTGTATGGGTTGTGGGGATTCGATAAAAAGGACTTAAAGAAATACCCACGAGATTAGAATACAAAAATTCATCGTCGTCCTCTTCAATTTTAAGCAAGAGAAACACGCTGAGGTTCTTATGACAAAAATGGCAACTTCCTTGTTAGTTATATCACTGTTCCTTAGGATGATAATAACACTGTCGATAAATTCAATGATTCCTTTTCTTGAATGTCGTCAACAGATAAGTACATTAAAGACGTTATCGACTGTAAGAATCTAATTTCCCTAAGGATTGCTGTATTTGCATACTTTTTTTAAACGTTGGCCTAAACTTATGGGATGTAATCCCCCATACGTCCGAGCCGATGTTTAAAAAAAAAGTAACCCACACAGTATGAAACCGTATTTACTTACAAAAACAATATTTGACGTTCTGTCCAAGACATTTGTTTATTAATTTAAATGTTAAATAATTAAAGTAACATTATTTATTGAAAATTATAGTTCAAATTCAAATATTTTATTTCAATTAGACCATAAAAGTACCTACTTTTGAAAAGTCAAACTAGTTTGATGAAGATACTGAGCAAATGATGATTAATATTCGCCCTTGCCCACAAGCCATCACGCCTGTTTTCTCCGAAGGATAAAACAGAGGCGAAAAAATGTACCTTCACAGTTTCCAGAATACAAATAAACAAAATCTACAAATCTCATAGAAAAAAGTACCACAATAGGCTACGACCTAAACCAAAGACATAATTTGCAATACTGAAACTGTAACCAAAAAATATTTCATAATTCGTATCTCGTTTAAGTAAGTTAAGTATCTCAATCATAATCAAACATGACAATATTAATTTCACTATCGAAATCAATCATAAAACTAATGAGCGATATTGTAACTCACTGTTCAGGTATCGGCAGATTAGTATAAGAGATAGTAGCTGATTATATCAAAGTTTGTAATAGAGACAAATTAATTAGGCGCGAGACGGATTCCTGCTTCGAGTGAAACTTTGGAGTTGAGGCTTCCTGAATTTGATATATTAACGTTATGTCTTATTACTTAATCATTGATTATTGATAAAAGCTTCTAGTTCTGACGGTACTGTTAAGATCTTAGTGGCAACTCGAAACAGTAGGCAAGTGCATTGTAATTTTAATCTAAAGGAAAATATCATTACAACTGGCTCAGTAATCGTAGCGCGACTGCTAGGTATGCTAGAGATCTTGGGTTCGATTTCCAGGTCAGTCAAAGTGTTATGGTTATAGGTTTTTCTATGGAATTCTCAGTGACAGCATGGAGTTCGGATTTGTGCCAGGGTAATAGCAATATGCTTTCCGCCTATTGTATGACCTAAACATACTGCAAGCAAACAAAATAAACAGTGGTTGTACATTACATATACACTCCTACCCAACCCTTCAAACAATATAGGCGTGATGATATGTTTAAGGTGCATAAAATATAAGAGCCACCGCGAGCCAAGATTGAAAATTATGTACAACGATCGTCAGATGATTATTAAAGCGCGTCATATCCTCATTTGAACGACCGATGTCAATACCAACTAAATCCGCAATCCTGTACTTGCCCTATGGTTCGGACCATCATGGCAAGTGAAAGAAGCTGCCTGTCCCAATGTCCCAGTCATGTGACTCTTATCAAGTAGTTAATCTGCTGACTACCTAACCTGTGACACAGTCATCTTGTGTTTTCCCTATTACTCACAGCCAACACGATAGAGAAAGAATTGCTTGTTAAATTATCAGAGATAATTTTAAGTGATTACAACTTAACTAAAATGACTAAATTACATGTACACTAATGTACAGGTACATGTATGTTCGCTTACGCTTGATGTATGTTCAGTGTCACTAAACGTTTTCCTCAACGCAACTTTCATATTGCCTTGTATCCTTTAGGTACTAAAAACTATAATATTCTCAATATTCGCCTAATGACACGGTTTCCTAAAACAAATTTTCGCATATGTTACATATCAGTTCAGTGGCATACATTTTGGGCGGTCAGTTTGTAACAGGGTCCTAAGTAGTTGCGATACTAAACCACATTTGGTACCTGCGCCTGCGCTCACGGGGGTAACGAGTCTAGTATAAAAGTGCCTGTGTGTACTCAGACCGTATCACTTGCCGTAGTGGAATTTATATATCATAATGGCAGCTAAGGTACTTTATTTTATAGTGTTCAGTGCAGTTTTTAAATAAAATGTTTTTTTTTTGCGAATATTGGATTTTTGATCACGAGTTATCACATTTTGGCTTTTTGGTGATAAAAAGTTACAACACTTTTCATTAATATCACAACAATAAAATATTAACCATATTATTTCAAGAAAATCATTTCGCACAACATAAGAAAAACGAAAGTACTTAACGTGCTAAAAAATATATTATTCAGAAATAATTTTTAAACATTATAAATTGAAAACAAATTAACTCGTACTAAGAAAAAATAGTGTTATTAACAATATCCTTTTTGTTTTTCAGTTACTAGTCCTTCTGTGCGCGTTGGCGTCAGCCCGTGCTGGTGGTCTTTACGCCGCTGCTCCCGTGGCCACATACGCCGCAGCTCCTGTCTACAAGAGCTACGCGGCTCCGGCCGTAGCATACTCCGCTCCTCTCACATACTCCGCCCCTGTGGTTAAGGCGGTTGCTCCAGCGGTTTCCTCCGTGTCTTCATACTCTACACACACATCACACGGAACTCCCCTTGTTGCCAAGTCTTACGCTCCCGTGGCCACCTACGCCGCTGCTCCCGTTGCCACATACGCCGCACACGCCGCTCCTGTAGCGACTTACGCTGCACCTGCGTACGCTGCGCAAGCGACATACGCCGCACCCGCGTACGCCGCGCATGCGACTTACGCCGCACCTGCGTATGCCGCACAAGCAACATACGCTGCGCCTGCGTACGCTGCGCATGCCACATACGCCGCTCCCGCTGCCTACACCACGCATACGAGCTACGCCGCGGCTCCCGTCGCCTACGCTAAATCGTACGCTCCTGCTCTGTCGTACGCGCACTCTGCTCCAGTAGCGACATACGCCTCCGCTCCTTATGCCACATACGCCGCTAGTCCAGTTTACAAATCCGCCCTGACCTACTCCGCGGCTCCTGCTGTCTCTCATGTGTCATACAATGGACTTGGGTCCAACTACGGCTGGTGATCACCTTAACGTCTGTACAAATCTAGTTGTTTATGTTTTGTATATATACTTTTATACAATGAGAATAAAATTTATAAAATAATAATTTCTTGCTTTTTGTTTTATCTGTAGGTACCTGCACTACCTACTTACTAAAAGCTAAAGTGCTATTATATCTGTCATCATAAATGATTATAATTATATCACCATTACCTAAACAACATCACAAGATTAAGAAAATATTGAAAATTACACAACTAGTATACATTAGGCGGTAACATTTGTTTTGTACACAAGAAATTGATTATTCCTACCTTATTTTCTTATTATATAAGCGGAAGGGTGGATTTATGGGCTTCCTTCCTATCTAAGGCATTTGATGTATAACCTGGTTCTTTAGAAAGAAAGAGATATTATTCACAAACACTATCAAGATATTGATTTGCCTTCAAAACATCTAAGAACTTGCAAATGATTTTATAAAAAAAATGTGTACAATGAGGGACATGCGCACCTACGGTGACGCAAAGAAATTTCAGAATCATTCAATTTTTTAACAAAATACGTTAATGCATCACGTTTGATTCCATTACAGATAATTGTGAATCCAAATGCTTTTACAATATTCAACGGAACAGGAAAATCCGCTCTCAATAATAACTAATTACTCTTATTACAATATGGCTGTAACAGCTTCTTTTATGACCAATAGAAAGCATAGAATATCTAGCATATCTTATGATCTTATCATAATTATATTTTTAGCAATATCATACATAAATCTAAAGCCAAAAACAAATATTTAAAAAAATAAACCTCGCTCTAATTGGTGTATAATTATGATACCGTAGAAATTCAAACAATTAATAAAGATATGATGTGTTAATAACACGATAGGCATCATTATATTCATCATCATTGTCTTCAACAAGGCTGAGCATTGATGTTGAAAGTATGGGAACAAGGCTCACCTTACGTCACGCGAGTAGCAATGACGTATCATTGTGTATAAATGTCGTTGGCTGAGGTAGCCCCTTAATATAGAGTATTTTGCAAACTGAGTTAAATGCTCTAAATTCTGCAACTTGATGCACGAGTCTCTAAGGTACACAATATTTTTACACTGAATTCCTTATACACCATATATTTCTATAGATTATCATTTAATCAATCAAGATTCGTGACGTCATGTTTTGTTACCGTACCTCATGCGTGCTAGACCATATTAACGAGAGAAACACGCTACATAACTTACTGCGGACACCAGGACCAAAATGAGGTACCTAGGTATTTTAAGTGTTGTGCAATTTTTCTCACTTGGCATAAATTCGATTTTAATAGCACATGCGAGTGATTTAGACCACTGCAATGACTAAGATTACTAGTGATTGCAATAAGCGTTTACTTCCCATGTTGATTTAGGCAGTGAAATAAAATGTTGTTTGTACAAATTTTGATTGCGTAACTGTAATAAGTTCTAGAAGTAAAAGAAACGTATCTTCTGTATAATGGCATTGGGCTACTTATTCTCAATTAGTGTATAAGTGGTATCGCCTTAATAAATCTTAAGGAAAGCATATAACCTTCTTAAACCTCTATGAACTTTACTAAACATCATTGTCATCAAGTAGTCAGTGTAAATAACTACTAATTAACTAATATCAAAGAAAAAAATGCCTAAGACATATAACTCAACCCACCGCTGCGCCACTCGCCGCCGCTTAACTATTATGATACATAAATTTTTTATGTTATTATATAAATATCATAAAATATTATGAAATTAAAACATAAAATAGTACTATTAGTTCAATTCTCACATGAATAAAGTGTTATTGCAAAAATAATGCGCACACTCCCGCATCTTGATCACAACGTTCATTCAGAAATAACGGACAGGTACGAGTCACATTTTTTGGATTCTGTGTCAATTGAGTTGAGATTTAATGGCTTATTATGTCACAATACTTCACTGACGAGGACATAATTATGATTTGTCATGACATAAGTTAGTAGACTCTTTATTATAAGCCACTTGTAATCATTACACCAGAGTGTACAGAAACGTTTCATCTCTCGTAGGCACAGAAAAGCACACATTTTTGAATTACTTCGTAGTTACGTAGATTTAATATGATTCATATTACATTACATTTTGTACAGATCAGCATAAATTTGCACACATGGGTATATTCGAAATGTTGACTTTAAGTAATAAATTACATGGTATTCTCAGTGACAAAATATTTGTTTCAAAAGAACGCACTAACTTTATATGCACTTCATATAATTTTATGTTTGATCTTGTGGAGATGGTTGTTCTTTTCATGGCAATGTCATGATTGCCTTTCGTAAAATGACGAATCTTACTCCTACTATTGTATTGACTCTATAACTCTTGGATTATGATTGTTCCGACAGTATCTTAAAATACAAAATTTGTCACATAACCCTTACAATAAATAATATTATGTTGCTTAGATGTATATGTCAAAAACATTTGACATTTCCGCAATGAATACAGAGAATTATTCAATGGCAATACTATTCATCTAGAAAAAAATATTTTTGGTATGTTGCCAAGACATGAGTATTTATCTGTTGTTACATAAAATGTCTGTACAAAAGAGGCTTTTATTTATTATATAGTTGAAGTATGTGTTGAGAAGTTGTACATAAATAGTCCTAAGACGACTATACATCATTGTAAGTAGTGTGTCACGTAGGTAATGTTTGGAAATACTATTTTCGTTTACAACCAAAATAAACTCAAGCTTTTGCTATTTACATATATTAAGTATCCTGCTTATACTTCTTGATTGATAGTAACTTGAGTGGTTTTGTATTTATATCAACTACACGACATAGTTATTTCTTGATTTTTTTCTGTGATCACAGCCGTATAGCGGCCTGGAAGGCAGAGGCAAGAACCAAGAAACACACATTCTTACAAAACATATTACTTACTTAGGCCCAATCGCAAGTCTTGTTGAGCAATTTTATTTAGAGACAAGAAGTAATAAGATAAAAGTGCTGCTATAGCAGGCCTATCTTTTATTGTGACAACACATGTTGCACTTCAACGTGTAAACTTGTTGTCCTTATTAGTTTATATTAAAATTTGGTCCTTTTGTCCGCAAGTGACAAACTGTCACAGTAATTTAACATTATATTATCCCTGACCTTTTACAACCAACTTAAAAAAGGAGAAGGTTCTTTTTTATATTATTTTAATGTTCGTGTATAGCTTTATTTTTACGGTTCTTTGTTTGATAGAAAGTATTGTTGAGAAATGGTTCTTTACCAAATTCATTTAGTGTCTGACCATGGATTTTTTCTTAAATCAGACATGGGTATCTATGTAGTCATCTAACAAATTAGATAAGAGTAAAAAACTATGATTCTGTCAGCTCCAAGTATTGGACTTTTATAGAACTTGAGAACACATTATTACATGTTAATACTTAATCTTTTTTTACTCTTAGTGTTACAGTTTCAAGGAGGAGTAGCCATAATAGACCAGACGCATTAGCAGTATTAACAACACTTCGTAAAATCCTAAGACTGCTGTTATTTATTTAGACAATCCAATGTCAAATCTATACTAATATTATAATGAGGAAATATTTGTTTGTTTGTTTGTTTGTTTGTAATGAATAGGCTCCGAAACTACTGGACCGATTTCAAAAATTCTTTCACCTTTGGAAAGCTACATTATCCCCGAGTAACATAGGCTATATATCATCACGCTACAACTAATAGGAGCGGAGTAGTAATGAAAAATGTAGCAAAAACGGGGAAAAAATTATAAGACCACGCGGGCGAAGCCGCTGGCGGGAAGCTAGTTATTCTATAAAGTTAGAACCTTAGACAAAACAGTAATCAACAATCTAGTAAACGCACTCACGCTGCTATAATTAAAAATTAATGTAAAGACATATGTCTCATTACCGCTTAAGATAATTAATTGTTATGCTGTTAAAAATATTAATTTATAAACAGACGTCGCCGCGGGGCAGTACACTGTACAAGTCACTAAACATATTACAAAATACATGTACATGTTGACGTGTACCTATGTGCTTGTTTTTTGTCGTGACCCGTTATCGAGTTACAAGCTTTTAGGTCGACGAACTTTTGGCAGCTGTTGACCTTAGGACACAATATTAGACTGGCAAAGTTCGATAACAAATCGATTAAGAATATTTTTTATTACTAGCGTTTGCTTTCGGTTTCAGTAGCATAACAAAGTACTTTATTAGAGAAAATAAATAATATAAAATAAATATTTTGGGGATATTTTTACTCAGCACCATCTAGTCCCAAACTAAGCTGAGCTTGTACTATGGGTGCTAGACAATGGATATAATACTTATATACTTTTTTTTGTAAATACATACTTATTATACATAGGAAACACCCAGACAAATATAAATATTTATATTCATCATCACATAAACATTTGTGTCTTGTGGGAATCGAACCCATGACCTCGTGATCAGCAGTCCGGTACTCGAACCACTAGACCACAGACTTTTCACTAATAAAAGGAGGAAGGTTACAGGAAGCTGGGGTGGTTATAATCTAAGAATCCACACGAAGCCGGGCCCCCGAAGATAGTAAACAAAAGGCAACGAAACAATGTAGGTATATCTATGTAGTTCCCGGCTTATTTGATCACTTCATTGCCAGAGTTCTTCGAATTATCTGGTATTATGATAAGTTATACAGTATTATGATTTATATCAGTATCTATCTAAAATCTAGACAGGAAGAAATAAAATTCATAGCATTGAAATAGTGACTAGCGAATTAAATAATAACTAATTAAAATATTACCTGCGAAGAATCTTCTATATTATTGGACACATCATAATTACTCGTACCTATGTATGTCAACAGGTTTAGCCGGAAATGCGCCCGACCGACCTCGACATGTAAATAATATAATGTTATTGAACTATCAACCATAGATAAACATAATATTGAAAATGGAAAATGCCATATGAAATACGACCTGAAGAAGCAAATATATCTTTGAAAATATTTAGCATAAATTTATATAAAATACTAGCTTTCCGCCAGCGGCTTCACCCGCTATCCCACGGGAACCACACATTTTACCGGGATAAAAAGTAGCCTATGTGCTATTCCAGACTAAAATCTATCTCTGTGCCAAATTTCATCCAGATCCGTTCAGTAGTTTTTGCGTGAAAGAGTGACAAACATCCATCCATCCATCTATCCATCCTCACAAACTTTCACATTTATAATATTAGTAGGGCTATGCAAAAATAACTAGTGAACAGACGATTTTTTTATATTTCTGTAGCGTGTATTTACTCAGTTCTAAGGACTTGTCCAGAGAGCAGTTTGTGAGATATAAATAAAGAAATCTATCATCTTTATTGTTTAAGGAAGTACACAATCTTGTTACAACTCTATTGATCTGGGCAATGGAACAGTAGGTAGTAGAACGTGAATCGCTTAAACATCATCTTAGTGAATAAAGACACATAGAATAAACATTATCATGAACAAACAAGAAGTTACGAAGCCTATTGCGAAAGCTATAAGAACTATTATTATATCACCTAAGCGAACATAATACTAGGCATAATTCCAAGATACGGTACTTCTGAATTATTTAAGTAGGTACATCAACGTCATAGTATTTCGTAATGATGGATGCTCCAGTAGTTTACCAGATTTTATCAGATCTTTTGCGACGCACATTTCAGTAATTCAATGTGTGATGAGTTTTGTGTTAGTTCGATGATTTACGAAACCAATTCTTACACTTACCTATGCGAATATAAGACACGGAAATAAAACTTTTTTTACGAATTTTATAGGTATGGCCTACTAGCGACGAATGTGCAAATAAATCTTATGTAATGTTGATACCGACAGCAGCGCCACCTACCGGGTCCAATTGTGGAATTTTCAATCCATTCAGGAACCCATTGAAATAAACATACAAAATGTCAACCAATCGGTCCAGCCGTTTTGGAGGAGTTAGGTGACAAACGTACTCGTACGTACAGAAGAATTATAATTATAAATAAATAAATATCCTGGGACATTTTACACAGCACTATCTATAGTCCCAAACTAATCAGAGCAACTTGTACTGTGGGTACTACACAATGAATATAATATAATACTTATATACTTTTTGCAAATTCATACTTATGATACTTAATAAGCACCCCGACATACACAAACACTTAAGTTCATCACATAAATATTTGTGTGCTGCGGGAATCGAACCCACGACCCAAGACCATATTTAATTGCAAAATTAAGGATAAGCCCTAGCAAATCACAATCATTGAGCCTTAGCAGTGAGTTAGTGAATCATGGCCCCAAGCGTCCATTAGCTATTAACTAAAGAAATCATGGGGTGAGCTTGGGGCGGCCCACATTCAAAACAATCGTTAATTTCAATATCACAAGAATTATGTCGCTAGGTACATTGTCAAAAATGGCACAGCACGCATTTAAATAACTTACTTTAGCCCCTATTAAAAACTTATCCCTATAGCTAAGCTTATGACTATACAAATGTTCACATGTGGTAACTTCACGCAAGTGGTTCTACGAATGACTTGGAAAAACTGCAATACAAAAAAACACATCAATATTTCAACTTCCTGAAACAACTACTTAAGTATTCAGCAAATTAGTTCACCTTCAGTTCACCTTTATTATTATAATATTATAAAAATGCTTTTAATTTCAAAAGAGACCTTATGCATAACGTTTGTGGTACGTTTATGCGCCATTTTACTAAAATTACCTAGACACTTGACAATGGCGAGGCCGCTTTGTTTCCTGAGATTTGGTTAAATATATAAGCTGACAGATTTCGTTTGGCTAACATTCAACACGTCATATTCCAACAATCTACATCAAAATGATTGCTAAGGTAAGAACACACACAAAACAAAAAGCATTAAAATTTTCTTTAAACAAAGTGTTACGTCAGTTGGTGCAGTGAAATTATTAAAGTGATATCAGTGAAAACTTCTAATTACCTTCAACAGCTTAAGGTTTTCTTTCGCTTAAACATCGATAAAAGTAGCAAAAGCGTAGTGATACAATGACTAGCTTCCTAAGGGTTGTCCGAGTTCAATCAAAGTCCAAGATTTACAACTTTCTCTAAAAAATTTTTTGTTGTGAAAATGTATGTACCTACGCCTAAGTAGACTCGACCTCTTACTGATCTGTTGTAACTATAACCAGACCATTCTCTATTAGAGGTTAGACCTGTGACTATTGATTCAGTGTACATACCAATAGTATGTTGTGTTGGTGATTTAAGGTTTCCTGAAATATTTTACTGGCTCCTATAGTTCACCACGTGCAATCTTTAAATACATTTATATTATTGCATGCGTTCATCCAATGCTTTGAGGTTAGCCATGACAATGATGTAGCATTACCAAAAAGTGTATCAAACAAATGCATTTTGCAGAAATTTTGATTCTTTGAAGATCTTGAAGTCTATCTTGCGTAAATCGGATTAAAAACTATTTTTAGCTAAGTAATATAGTATTTTTAGCTACGTAATGAAGCAATTTGTTTTTCAACCATCATTAGCAAAATTTCGTTTGAGACCTGTGAAACTAGGTAACCAATTTTTGTAAGAGCCATTCGTCCATTATGCGATGCATAAAAAGTTTGCTTAGTCTTTAAGTCTATCTCTTTTTGTTTGTTTTAACATTTTCACTTTCAATATCTGTAAATTTTTTTTTCAAATTAGCCACTTTCTTTAACAGCCTTTTGCTTTTAAATATTGTCAGAATGGTTTCTTACTTACCTCTATTTGCTTATTGTAATGTATGCAATTATCATTGTGATATTCTCTAAGTAAGATAAATGGTAAAATATTTTTTGTCAATTCGAACCATTTGACCTCAGGAAAATCGTTTGTTCTCTCATTATTTCCTTTTAAATTATAAATAACATGTTAGGCGTGTCTAGTCGATATTATGTTCCACTAATAAATAATGCTTCACCACTATAAAAAGAATTTCCCAAACATAATTTTACATTCGTTGTGTCCATCTAAGGTATTTGTAGAATTTTTGCAGTTTTAGATATTTCGGTGATTTAATTTGCTAACTCATTTATTTATAATTCTTCATTTACCTACATAAACTATTCATTATACCCTACTGTAACGTTATATGTATAAGTCTTTTGAATAATTTTAACACAATGGTCATAATTGCGAATCGGCAGACCAATTAAGCCATCCGCACACATGCAAGTCACACTTGACCGGTTTTAATAGTGCAACCTATCTACTATTATTCTCGATCGTTGGAGGCTTGCCTAACCAAGTTCTTATTAAGTAACTGCGGCCTTTGAGCGAATCAATCAGTACAGGTTTTAGATCTTTGCCATCGGAGACAGCTTTCATAATATCTGTCACACACGCAACCAACTTGGTCGTTAATCATAAAATGTCTAATGCAAATTAATAAGTAAGATATTTCCCTTGATTATGTCCTGCAATATGTATGTCCTGTCATCTTGGATGTTGCCAACCTGACCTTTTATTAAGTTCAGATAACTTAAATTTAGAATCTTAACACTCTATTACTGGATGTTAGTGTACCATCTGAGTGATAAATTAATTTCAAGCACGGTAACTGTATCTATTGTTTCCGGTAAAGTTAACTCGGCCCACCCTTTTTTTGTTTTGTATGAGCCTTAGATGTTATAATTATGTTTCTACTGACTAAAATCTTACTGTATCCTGTACTGCATTTATTGTCTTACTCTTAGGCCAGACTTTCTAATTGACCTGTGTTTTCAATAGTTTGTAATAGCGACAACTTTCTTATTTTTATGTGTTATAGCTTGTTAAACAACAACTTTACTGTACAGTCTTTCCCGGGGGTGTTAATATCTTGGGCTAAGTTTATTCAGATTTGCTTCAGTACTTGTCATAAGTGCTTGTAAAAGCTTATTTAAATTAAAATAATTTCTCTCGCATTGAAATTAATTAATGTCAATGTTCGTCTACAAAAGTTTGTAAAGTATAAAGGTACCTAGTAGAAGAAAAGTATTAACTAATTAAGCGATTGTTACTAAGCATAGCATATTATGTAGGTGGAAGCGTAATGTGGATTGTTTCATGACAGTCCTCTACTTGTGTCGCAATTGTCAAGGTATCGACCTCGGACGATCTCAATCGACTAGCGACTGTAGACGTACTGAGATATGAACCTTGTTTTGAAAGTGACAAAAATTGCTCATCGACATGCATGGTTGGAGATTCAAGGTTAAGGGCTGGAGCTGTAGGATGAGTAAAAGGGTTAATTGTGTCTTTGGGTTTAATGAATACAGCAAACACTAATTTCACATGCTTAATTATCTAGACCCTAAACAACTATCTAGAATCGAAGCAAAGTTTAGAGTTTCAACGTGGAGAAAGCAATAGTGATGTGGCCACTGAAGAAGTTCATGATGATGACGTAAACACCACGACGTACTTGTATTTTATAACTTCAAACATAAATATTAATTGCATTCTATTGTTCCAGTTCTCCGCTTTTCTCTGCCTCCTCGGCATGGCCCGCGCTAGTGGCTGGAGTGGTCTCGGCTACTCCTCGGGCTACGCATCTGGCCTGGGCTACGCATCAGGCCTCGGCTACGGCCTCGGCTATTCCAGCTATGCCGCTCCCGCGTACACCGCTCCCATCGTCACCAAGGCTGTGGTAGCTCCCATCGTGACCAAAGCTGTGATTCCTTCTGTATCGTATGCTCCTGCTGTTTCCACTGTCTCTCGCTACCAAGTCCATTCGTCACCGATTGTCAAGTCCTACGCAGCGCCTTTGGCCTACTCGTCATACGTTTCCCCATACTCCGTGTCTTATGGTCATGGTTACAGCAGCCTCGGCTCAGCCTACACCGGCCTTGGCCTGGGCTATGGCAGCTACGGCTCTGGCGCTTATGGCTACGGCTCTAAGTACCTTTGGTAAGCAATCAAAATATGTCTAGATGAAAAATGTCCTTAATGAGTTTGTAAATAATGTTTATTTTTCTGTGTATAGCATGGCTGTTTTAGTTTATAGCAGAGTTACTATGATCCTGATTTATGTATTAATAAAACTTGTACCTGTTTAAAAAATATTTTCTTTAATTTTAACTAATTATATAAATCCTAGATAATTAAAAATAATTGTTTTGAAATGAGATCCGCTCATTCCAAACAATTATTTGCAACATAAGCGTTATAAACCCAGATAAGTAACGAGTAATAGCAACAACAGCTCTATGAACATTTGACAATAAATGTTTAACAAAATACGCTCACTAGTTATTACTTCAACAACTACACGCAAATTTTCACAACAAGGCGACTAAGCCCACAACTATGCCTAGGCAGACTTACGATCAAGTGTCTTACCTTATGTTCATCCTTCCGTTACTAGGCCTAAAAACTTAATCAGCTGTAATTTAAATACACGAACAAGATTTTCTTGTTTTGAAGCTCAAACACAGCCCTGTTTGTTTTTATTAACATCTAATTTTGCAATGGATGATTTTAAAGTACCTGCTCTAGTACTTGAAGGTAATCGCTTTTAATATTATTTTTAAATATTTGAAGCTACTGTTAAAAGCATAATTATTATAAGAACCAATTGCATTTAAAATATTAGTTAAAAAGACCGTTATCAAGGTACTCACTGGTTTATTTACCTCACAATGTTATTATGAAACTGATGCCATAACCCGATGGGACAATTCTCAGCCGTTGGGTGACTAGTTATAACATATTATGGTAGATCAAAGCATCCAGATAATATTTATTTTTTAAGAATGCCACTTGTGCAGTTATATCTCAATGGCAAGAGACATTTTAGAGAAGTCAAATTAGAATATAACTGGACTATGCAAGTTGTTTAAATGAAACAATAAAAAATATATGATAGTGTTTGCAAAATTAATATTATATCAATCTTTGTGGGATTTCGAGGCTCAGAAGATTGGAAAAATGAGACAGACTCGAGTAACACACAAAAGTAACATATTTTATTATTCATCGATATGCATATTATATGTTTGTCAAAGTTATTTATCACTTAGTACACCTTGTACGAACACAAAATTAATAATTAATTAATTACAACAGTTTGTAGTTTACATAAATGCCAACCCTTGTACAACAATTCTCAAGATTAACACCATAAATTAAAGATTATCATCTTTCCAACGTTTCCATGATTTTCTGCTCTATAACAACAACTTAAAGTTCATATTCGCTAGAGAAAACAAGGTCCATACATTAGTTAATATTGCATTTAAGCGTAATCCTAATTAAAACTCGTCACGCTCCGTTTTTCTCAAAATCTAATAGGACCTTGAAAAAGAATACTTATTTCCTACGTTTTTAATATAAAAGCGTGGAACAATAGCATCCAAAACATTCAATTCATCAGTGTTGAAGACATACCAGCAACATGTTCACTAAGGTAATAATTGCATATTATACAGTCTTTAAATCCTAATTACATTGTTCAATTTAACGTTTCAAATTATAACAGTATTATCATCAGTTTGTATCAAACATACAAAGGATATGTGGACCATATCGAAAATACTTCTACCACCGTAGATATTTCTGAGGCATACATATTACTTTTCAACTTAGACTTTATCCGATGGCTATTTATAGATAGAGAAAATCATTTTTGTCAAGTTTATCGTCGACATATCCCTTGTCTTTACCATGGGTCTATTACCGTATAGACCCTTTCAGTATAGCATTCTGCATAGACTTCCGACGGGAGGCAAAGATACAGCTCGAAATAAATGTCATAATTTTTATTTGCTGTTCATTCACTGTCCTCGTTACTATTTACAGATTTTCGCCATCGCTGTCTGCCTCTTCGGCATGGCCCGTGCAGGAGCTCTCTATAACGGAGGACTGGCTAGTGGATACTCTGGCTACGGAGGCTACGGCGGCTATGGCGGGTACGCCAGCGGCTATGGTGGCTACGGCTACGGTGGACAGGGCTACGCCGGCTATGGCGGCTACGGTCCAGCTACATCTTATACTTCCGTGACCAAAGTAGTCCCTGAAACAGGCTACGCAGGATACTCCGGAGCTCTGGGAGGATACTCTGGGGCTCTAGGAGGCTATGGCGGCTACAACGGGCTCGGCTATGCCTCCCAAGGCTACAACGGACTTGGCTATGGCTCTCTTGGACACAATGGTCTTGGCAACGCTGTGTCCTCCGTCTCCGTCTACCGTCAGGACTCTCCTAGCTACGCCAGCGGTGCGTACGGTGGATACGGCTATGGCTCTTACGGCCGTGGCGGATACGGACACGGTCTCTATTGAAACAAGCTTACCTGGTGATTTATCCACCATAGTAGTTTAAATTTCCAGATGCGATGTTCGAAAGAAAAATAAATGATTAAAAATGTATTTTGTGTTTATTTATGTATTAACCCCCACTCCCTAAAAAATTATTATCTCATCATAGTTTTTAAAATAATCTTCAATTTAAACTAATAACTTTAATAAATTGTGTAAAAGGAAAATTTCGACCTCGGGCAGGATTGGAACCAAAATGCAATGAGCACTAGTGACTCACTGATCTCAGAAGCTTAATAGTTCATTGTCTGACAGCGTCCAGTGTATCAAATTTACAGAAACGTTTATTTAATAAAATTGTTGCCTTTGCTTGCTGCAAAGAACGATAACGTTAAAAGACTAAATTTAAATATGCTGGATAATTTTCTGCCAATATTCTTTCTAAACATAGGTATACTAAACACGAAACCCTTTATAACCGGACATCCCTAACCGAGGTACGTAATAAATTGTATTTTGCTATTGGCATGGTTAATTATAAGTTTTAAGTGATTTATATCATTTACACCATAAACGACTTCCGAAAACCGCTTCCTTATTATCAGATTATGATATAAATATGGTGGTACATACTATAAATGCCTTCGGAGGCATTACACAATATTATTTTGCCGGGTGGAGACTCACCTTGACATTGAAACCGAAAGTGCCCGCGGCTGATCCACTACGGGATTCAATACCCAATACCAGTTTGCAGAGGCGATATAAAAGCGAAAGCAAGTGCTCCAAAAATTACACACAACATCAACGTTCAATACAAACATGTACTCCAAGGTACAGCAGTGAATAAAAATTTTTTAATCTTATTTTTTTCGATAAAATTTTATTGTCCTTTATTTAAATCGTGATCTTAAAACGCAACAGTTTTTAAATTGGTGGCAAAGTGCAAGTTCTGATTCAGTTCATCTGAATAGAGAGTGAGATTTTCAATTATGTATATTAATGTTTACTTTTTCATTTTAGGTCGTAGTATTCCTGTGCGCGGCGAGCCTCGCTTCCGCCGGCCACCTCCTGCAGGCCGCTGCGCCAGTGGCGTACAGCGCGCCCGTAGCGTACAGCTCCGCTCCGGCCGTCTCTTCAGTGTCATACTCTTCGCAAACCTCGCACGGCCCTGTCGCTACCTACGCCGCTGGACCTATTGTAGCAAAGAGCTACGCCGCTCCAGCCATCGCCACCTACTCCGCTGCACCCGTCATCACCAAGTCTTACGCTCCTTCAGTGTCCTACCAGTCCATCTCTACCCACTCTGCTCCCGTCGCATACGCTAAAACTTATGCTGCACCTGCTGTCACCACCTACGCTGCAGCTCCCGTCGTCACCAAGTCTTACTCGCCAGCTGTCTCTTACCAGTCCATCTCCACCCACTCTTCTCCCATCACATACGCTGCCCCCGCGGTCCAGTCTTACGCTGCCCCCGCGGTCCAGTCTTATGCTGCCCCCGCCGTAGCGACTTACTCTGCCCCAGTCTACGCCAAGTCAGTAGCACCCGCTGTGTCCTACTCGTCGGTCTCTTCCCACTCTGCTCCTGTAACCTACGCCGCGTCTGCTCCAGTCATCACTAAGACCTACGCCGCCGCCGCTCCGTCATACACCACCTATGCCGCCGCTCCCGTCGTTACTAAGACCTACGCGTCTCCCGCTTACACTACCTACGCTTCAGCCCCCGTCGTAACTAAGTCTTACGCTGCTCCCGCAGTCGCCACATACGCCGCTGCTCCCGTACTCAAGTCGGCTGTGACTTACTCTGCCGCGCCCGCCGTCTCTCACGTGTCATACTCCAGTTTGGGAGCCAACTACGGATGGTGAAAACTTGTTTGTTAATATTTATTGTTAGTAAATAATCGACTGTATATAATGTTTGTATATTCGATCGAAAAAAATCGAAATAAACACTAAAGAATAATTTTGTACTTTTTCATTTCTTCGTCTGTCTCATTTTTGTTAAAAACGAGTAAGTAGATACTAACTACTCGAGTATTTACTTGTATTAAGTAGAAAAAGCTTGGTTAGCATGGCAGTATAATCTCGAAGAATTCCGATAAAAATCTGGAAAGGCTCTGAGATCTCTGATTGCATTCCACAATGTAGAATTAGTTGGTAGGTAATCCTGGCCTCTGATATGTCCCACGAGTGGGAATGGGTGATAAAACTGTGGCACGTCAATATACCATGTACAAAATAGTTACATGCTACTACGGAGACCGGTCAAGAATGTCATATCAAACTACTGTACGCATTACTGGCATGAATTAAGAATTAACCGTCATTCAAGAAATAATATCTAGTCTGTTTAGAGGGTGTGAGAAATTATGTAATAGTCTTCAGCTTTGACTGGCTGATCAATAAACTGGCGGTACCGCACTACCGTACTGAGGTAACTAGATACTTAAATACCCAAAACACTGTAAATGGCTCTCTGTCGACAGCAATAATATCAGCATCAGCTGACTTCGTATCAATATAAAGTTTTATATGACAAAGTATAAGTAATCACTAAGGTGGGTCGCTAATACACAAGCGCAGTGCTCATCTAGGGAAACACACTCTAAGCCCTGATGAAATAAAGGAGCTTACCCTTAAGCAAATCCTGCAGTTTGTGTCAGCCGCAGGATTTAGCGGTGAACTCTAAATTTCATCGAGCGGCGATCACAATAGACCCATCAGGATCGATGTGATACGATAGCCGCGAACAAAATAATAAAAAAAAAACACTAAGGCATTTACAATGACTAAATATCTATATTCAAATAGGTGAGGGATCAGCAGTTTAATTTAAATTAAGTCCACAATCAAATTTTATAAAAATAGGTACTGTATTTAATACGACTGATACGCTCTTGCTCCTGGATTTGATTCCCAGGTCAAGCAAAGTTTTATTAGGTTATTCTACGACGTCGATGACTTGCAGCTTTCCGATTGAGCTGAAATTTTGCCTGCATATGTAAATCGGCTGACAATGTAATATTATTAAGACAGAGCTGATCTGATGATGGATCCGGAATGTGGCCTGTATAACTCCGTAATGAAACGACTCAATCCCATCGAGTTTGGACTCGTCTGATTCGTCTTGGCAAGAACTCTCTAGTTCGAAGGCCGGATGAATGGTGGTCGACTATCATGTATTAACATTTTGTAATTTTTTGGTACTTTTTTTATTAACTAATAAAAGCTTTATTTTTAAATGGATTCATGGATCTTTTTTTTACAACAATATTCCGCAACATTGAATTCATTTATACGTCATGGCGAACCCAGGTCAGGTGTGCAGACCTTTTTACATTGCCCAGACATAAAAATGTACATAAAGACTTTTTTATCATTGCGCGATATATATTTTGAGGGTTCTGCATCTTAAAATTAAAAACCCTTACACGACCATACCAGGACCAAGACCTTAGAGAATACCCTCTCTATTATTTTTCTCAAGAACGCGTGAAGGTATCACTTTATCAAATATGTATAAAATCAAGTTTCTAATTCAACGCAATAAAAAATACGATCATTTATGCCGTAATAGGTTTTTTTCGTTATTCTAGAATCGTAAAATTTTGGAAAAAACAAGGACTCATTGCCAAAATTACAGTGGCAATAAAACACATAACAATGTTCGATGCTTTAGTTGTTCATTCTGACACATACCAATGCGAATATTAGGCATTGAAATATAGTTTTGCTAAATTCAAATTCAAATTATTTATTTCAGACATGACATAATATGACAGTTCTATAACAATATAACAGTTCTATGATTAATAATTAAATGATTACATAAATAATAAATAATAAAATTAAAAAACACACACAAATACAAACAAGATACATATTGTTGCGTCCCTACAATAATGGGCACACTGGATCAGGAACGCCTAACATGTTGTTTTGTCCAGTACTCCATGAAGGAGCTGTCAGTGTCCATTCTCCCAGCAATGAGTTGCAGGAAGCTGTTGGGGCTGCCCCGCAAGTGGCGCATCAGGGACGCTGTTCTCTTACGATGTTTTGCTTTAAAGCCATCCACTTGTGCGTCAGCAAACATACCCGATGCGCTGCAGAAGCGTGGCAACCCCACCAGAATCCTGAACGCGTAATTATACTGGATACGCAGGGCATTATAAGTCTTTGGAGAGCACTGCCGTTCAATGTGATTTACGGCACGGTGTCATAGCACTTCATACCGGACTTGAAAACCATCATCTCGCTCTTGGTCGTATTATACCTTAGCCCATGGGCCTCCGCATAGCACTCGCATACTTTCAATAAGCATTTGAGGGCACTGATCGACGGCCTCAGCAGCACCATATCATCGGCGTAGCTTATATTGCTAACCACGCTTAACTGATTTCACGTGTCATTGTTTTAGACTAAGATAGTGCAATGGGCGTTTTTATATTGTTATAATTAACTAACGGTTCCCCTTCTAATATTTTTTATTAGTGCTCGAATTCACGCAGGACGAGCTCGTCTTCTATCCTTTGGTATCCTTATTATTTTAGCCGTGATCGCCCAACTACAGGGCAAAGGCCTCCCTTTCCTCCTTCCAGCCGTTTCGGGTAAGAGTTCTGCATCCAAAAGTTGCCGTATGAGTAAAGTTCATCCCGCCATCTTATACTGGGTTTGCCGCGACGTCTTTTGCGGAGGCACGACTGAACACGTTCAATGCCATACAGAGGAGACGAATTGCAACATTCATGTCCAGAGTTGCCACGTGTAGAAATAGTATAATTAAGGAATTAGCAGACAGGATGTGCGCTTCTCGACTTTTTAAGCGCTGGCTTGAGATAGCTGCGTAAAAATTCTATACGTAGGTATATGTAATAAAAGTACAAATTAGTCGTTACAGACAATATCTAGTTATTTAGTTATATGCTGCATACTGTGTTTTTTAAAATAGTATGTATTTAAATTTATGTTTTGGTTTAAAAACTTTTTGTATGGACCTTGAGTCTGCAATAAAGAATTATTATTATTATTAATGTCCTGGGGCATCCACATTGTTGTGGTTTTTAAATAAAATTTTGTATAAAATTTGGCAAAGACACAGATTGTATCCTGAGGAAAGTAGAGTAGTAGTTACAAGTAGCCTAGCTTTTAGTTTTAAAAATCCCATAAAATACGAGTATAACCGCGTGCAAAAGCTAGTTTTATAATTATCGAAATTATGCTTAAACGCTTGACATTAACATTACACTCAGACCTACTACTAGAATTGCGTTACATACTAATTGTGTCGTTACCCTCGACTCGTGAGTCACTCTCGTGCTTGACCGGTTTTGTCTTGACGGAACAAACTGAGCTCTAGGCAATATCTTATGGAGATTCAATGCTAATACCCGTTCGCAATCGCTGATATAAAAGCGAAAGCAAGTGCTCCAAAAATTATTACAAACGAGAACCTCCTTCACAACAAACATGTACTCCAAGGTACTACAGTGATTTAATTAATGTATTAATTGAATTATTTTTTGAGTATCGATTTTGTACAGACTCAACCTCTCAACTTGAAAACATTTAAGTTTAATTACCGATAATAGACTAATTTGTTCTCATAATAACAACATACATACTACTCAATAACCAGTAATGTCATATTCGTAACCTTTTCCAAACTGTGTTAGAATTGACTTCCACTCTAATAACTAGTGTTTACTATTTTAGTAGTACCCTTTTTTGAAAACATGCTTGAAAATTTTTAAGGTATTAATTAAATTGATTATTCCAGGTCGTAGTCTTCCTTTGTGCGGCGAGCCTCGCCTCAGCCGGAAACCTGCTGCAGGCTGCGCCAGTAGCATACAGCGCGCCCGTAGCGTACAGCTCCGCACCAGCTGTCTCGTCTGTGTCATTCTCCTCGCAAACTGCGCACGGTCCAGTCGCCACATACGCCGCCGGACCCGTTGTGACCAAGAGCTACGCTGCCCCTGCTATTGCTACCTACGCTGCCGCTCCAGTCGTCACCAAGTCTTACGCCCCGTCTGTGTCCTACCAGTCCATCTCTACCCACTCCGCTCCTGTCGCGTACGCTAACACCTACGCCGCTCCCGCCATCTCGGCCTACTCTGCCCCAGTGTACACCAAGTCTATTGCTCCAGCTGTATCTTACTCCTCTGTCTCTTCCCACTCTGCTCCTCTTTCTTATGCTGCGGCCGCTCCCATCGTAACTAAGACCTACGCCGCTCCGTCTTACGCCACTTACGCCGCTGCCCCCGTTGTAGCTAAAACCATTGCTCCCGCCGTGTCGTACTCCTCTTACTCAACCCACTCTGCGCCCGTCGCGTATTCTGCGAGTCCTGTTGTCACCAAGACCTACGCGTCTCCCGCTTACACTACCTACGCTTCAGCCCCCGTCGTAACCAAGTCTTACGCTGCTCCCGCAGTCGCCACATACGCCGCTGCTCCCGTACTCAAGTCCGCTGTGACTTACTCGGCTGCACCCGCCGTTTCTCACGTCACATACTCTGGTCTTGGAGCTAACTACGGATGGTGAACATTTGTTGTTTAGTCAATATTTATTTATTAATAATGAAAATCCGATTGTAAATAATGTCTGTAAATTTGAACAAAAAAGCGAAATAAAAACTGAAACATGCTTCTGTATTTTTTTTTATCATTTTTTAACCTACCCAGTTAACTGGACACATGGACATGGAATACAAATTCTACTCACCGAGAAATTAAGTAAGTAAGTAACTAAAAATTAAGTAAGTAACTGGGGTAATCCAGTAAACTCATAATAAAAACAAATAATACATTGATAAATCATTAAATTTTAGAAATTAAAATTGTGGACTTTGCTTGTAAAGAATAAATATATCACGGTTTTCTCTGCAAAACACATACAATATATGAGGTATTTGACCAACAAAAAATGATGCACATATCATTAACACAAAGAAACAATACAAACATCGAAGATACAAACACATGAGTATGGATGATTTTATTGTTGAAAAATAACAACTTTATTCATTCTAATCATTAAGTAAATTCTAACTGGGAACACAATTATGCAATAATATGAAGATACTCTCTGATAAGCAGATGTTAATAATATTATTAAAACTGTATCTATTCAAGTGAAATCGCAATTTATCTTTGTCTCTTCCATATACATTTAGGGCGACCTAGTTATTTTTTGCGACCTTGACAGTAGGTCTGTTTTTTGGATGCGGAAAATAATCGACCTGGGAAGGTGGCAGGGTATATCGAACTTGTATGGCCGACATCCTGTCTCACATCATAAGCGTGCTCGTGGCCAACAAGTGCGCTTCTGACAATAGCCCGAGCAGAAAGCGCACGCGCGGACTGCGGCTGCAAGCCACAAGATGAAGAGTCATTTAATTAAGTACAGGGTTTTTTACGTCCTGAAGATAAGGATAATAAATGGGTTCAGTTCATGGAAAGTACTATTGGGTAGTACCGTACTGTACCCCTTTCCTGTACACCGTAATAAGCAGTTATGCACCTCATCCTGTCTCATTCACTGACGTCAATAACTTCACTTGATGCTTTCCAAAGTAAACCGGTCCATACACATAGTTCACATTTAGTTACAGTACTGCAGGAACATTAACTGTAACTAAGTATGGAGGATAAGGAGTCTATAAGAGTTAAAGAGACAACGTATGAGCGACGGTGAAGGATAGATTGATGAAAAATTTAGAAAACCCCCGACACGAAATGTAATTGAAATTTGAAATTTATCAGTGTATAGTATTCTCCTAGTTAAGCCCTTTCATTTGATACCCATATTAAATAAGATGTGAAAAAATATGTAATCTGCTATTTTGTGGTGGTTTTCTGCTGTTTGTGTTTGTATACACACACACACACCTGTACACGTCAAACTTATAACAACCGTCGTTTTTGCGTCGGACGTTAAAAATTAAAGGGATGAATAAACAGAAAGACAGGAGAGACTTGACGTGGCGTCTCAGCGCAAACAGCTACTTAGTTAGATTAGTTAAAGCGTTAAAGTACCTAAATTAGTATCTCTGAGAAAAAATCCCTCAGTACATAATTTCAAGTACTAAGTATCTGAAGCCTTAAATAATTTCTAGAAATGTCATATATGTATATCCAGACGATCCAGGTTGAACTAGTTCGTATTCATATAAGAAACGTAGACAGCCTTTTAATTACCCTTCCTCCTTGCTTTTTGCCGTCGTCGTCGGGTAATAAATAATTGGTCCTATCACTTTTGCTGTCTTATGTAAACGACGTCTAGTAAACTCCTACGTAGATGTAGTTTGTACGAGTTCACCTCCGCTAAAAAGTTTTAGCACCTATACTTCTGTACTTTACCTATTCTGTGCTTCTGTACTCACCGTTATCTGTACCTACTTCTATGTACTTTATTCTGGAATCAGGATATAAAAACAACTTAGACCTTCATATGTTCTATTGTCATTTTGAGTAAGCGATTCACGTTTCTGTCCTTTCAGCCTTCTTTTCGTAGAACTGCCTTACTTGTCCAGTAAATCGTGGCTGCTAAGCGAGATTTTCGGGTAGAATCGGGTCGTCAGGCGTCAGGCGTATTATTGGGTTCCTGAAGTGAAATAGTTATTTGTTATACAAGAGTGCAAAGTTGATTTTTAACCGCGTGCTCAATTTTGATGACCGAGCAAGCGAAGGATTCAAAAATTAGAATCCTGAGCGTTAGCGAGGGAAATTAAAAGAGCACAAGGTGAAAAATCTTTGCACTCGAGTGCAACACGTAACTTTTCATCCCACCTCAGCGAGGAAATGACTAAAAAAAACATTTACAACCACAAGATACTTTTATTTCATTTTAGGTATTAAATACTATAATATGATAGGTAAGTTTTACAGAATACCTATTCTTTAAATTATAACAAATAATACTAGGTATAATTAAGAGAAATTGAAAGTAACGTTGCTACAATTACTTAAGAGTGTAATATTTTTGTTAGGTATTGTAATGTTGGTGTTAGTGACTTAAAAAAGTACACCAAGAAAGTTCCGGTAGGCTTGTTGAAAAAATATCGATACATCGATATATCGATTTTTTTTAATGTATCGATATTTTTGAGCGATATTTAATATTTCGATATAAAATTCAAAGTATCGAAAAGGTATAAAAATCTATTTTTTACAGACCAATAAACATTTATAAGTTTTAAGATTATAAAATCCCAAAAAGGAATACTTTTTTTTTACTAACATCTTTTTAAGAAATTATATTTAATGTATTTTTTGTTTTTGGTCGACTTGATTTGTTGTTTTATAATTTGGTTTTTAAGATATATCGCCCATATATAGATATTTTTAAATAAAAATATCAGTATCGATACTGATATTTTCAAAAAATATCGATTCGACATATATCGATACTTTGTTGCGTTTAGACTCGAAACCTAGGGAAGGTTCCAAGTCTGAGTTTTTAACAAATTAAAAAAAAGTTTTATGATAAATTCGGCGCCAGGGGGGTAAAAGCACGATGTTCTAAATTCAATTTACTTTGTCTCTCTAGAGGATAAAAACGACTTTTGCACTCAGATATCGAAGAGTCTTTCCGAGATGGTGGGATGAAAACTTCTTTATGCGCGTTAAGAACTGCATCATGGAACTTGCATCATCGTCAATGAACGCTTCCTTATTTTAGTTTTCACTTCTATCGGCAGTCCCCAAAGATTGTCCCGCATTTTTTAATGATATTATTAACAGCAGCTCGCCTCCTATGACATGAGACCTAAAAAACAACGAGCAAAATTTCGGTAGGTATGTTATAATTGTTTGTAAATCGTTGAACATGATAATTTAATTTTTTATAACCTAAGAGGACGATAAATCTTGTTTTATTTAGTTACTTTTTTAATACTTAATTATAATTAGTCAATTTGAGAACCTGCAACATACCTAATTATATTATACCGATATGCCTTGAACCTTCTAGTGCACTTGTAAAATGTGAACAACATTTCTGATCTAGTTTTGAACATGTGTGAATCAAACTCGCACTTGACCGATATTGCTCTCATAAACAAATTCAACTGTAAGCTATGTCAAGCAGGTATTCAATGCGAATACCAGTTTGCAGACGCTGATATAAAAGCTCTAGCAAGTGCTCCAAAAAGTATTGCATCGTACAACCACGTTCAATTCAAACATGTATACTAAGGTACTAGTGATTTTATCAATTAATTTATAAATAAAAAAAATCCTTACCAAAAATCTGAATCACCCTGTTTCTAAAGGTTTTTCTAATGATTTTTGAGGAAGTATGTGTTAGTGTTCTCTGACCCTAAAAAATTGTTTATTTTAAATATATGCGGAGGTTATTAATTTTTTTTGACAATCATAATTTTCTTCAACACATAGGTACAATGTTTTAAATTGAATGAAAATCCTGTATGTAATTTTAATAAAATTGTTTTTTCCATCACAGGTCGTAGTTTTCCTGTGTGCGGCGGGCCTCGCCTCGGCTGGTAACCTGCTCCATGCTGCCGCACCCGTGGCCTACAGCACACCTGTAGCGTACAGCTCCGCCCCGGCCGTCTCCTCCGTGTCATTCTCCTCCCCTATCACCACCTATGCCGCTCCCGCTACCTCATACGCCGCCGCTCCCGCTTACACTACGTACGGTGCCGCTCCGGCCATCGCCACTTACTCCACCGCTCCGTTGTATACTAAATCGATAGCTCCTGCTGTTTCCTACTCTTCTGTATCCACTCAAACTTCTCCAGTGACTTACGCCGCAGCTGCTCCCGCGATCACGTCATATTCTGCTCCTGTCGTAGCCAAAACGTATACAGCGGCCGCTCCCGCCGTAACAACTTACTCCTCTCCTTTGGTGGCTAAGACTTACGCCGCTCCTGCTGTCGCCACCTACTCCGCTGCTCCAGCCGTCGCCACCTACGCCTCCGCTCCTATCGTAGCCAAATCCTACGCTGCTCCCGCAGTGGCTACATACTCCACTGGCCCTGTTCTGAAGTCTGCTTTGACGTACTCGGCTGCGCCCGCCGTCTCCCACGTCACCTACACCGGTCTGGGAGCCAACTACGGATGGTGATTCATTGTTGATACATATTTATTGATGAAAGTAAATTACCTACTGTATGTACCTGTCTACATTTGAAAAATAATTTAAATAAAAAATATAAATTAAATTTTGTTGTTTTATCTTAATTTAAACTAAAACTACTTAATTTTATTAAACCGATATACCTATACTGGTCTCCTCTTGAACAGCGATATTCATCAGTGCAGACTCCCATATAGGAAAGAGAGTCTTATTGAGACTTGCGAAAAGTAGTATCAAAACGCTTAATAAACGGATTACTTCTAAAATAATAATTGTTTAACTTTTATTGTCTTACGTGTAGGTAAATATAGTGAGACATCACAAAAGATAAATTAGTTAAATAATATGAATAAATAGTTACTGTGTTCCATAGAGTATATAGGTACACTTGAGAGCCAATACACCAATTTTGCTTAGGCTCACAACTCACCACTGCGGGCCGGGGGACGAAGAAAAAAGCGTTGCTGTGATTAGCTGATGCAACAATGTAACAACGATAGCTCCTCCCACAGTGCGGGCCCACTTAAATTTTTAACAAAAATCGATATTGATAAAATCAACTACTTCTTACAAAATTGTATAATATTTTAATTAAATATTATCAAAAAATATAAAGAAAGAAAATAAATATGCCATCGATACAGAAGAAGAAAAAGAAATATTAAACTATTATTGATTTTCAAAATGCTGTGAAGTGCCTTGAACAAAACGCTGTTAGAAGTTAATTTTCCCTTTTCATAGCATTTAGCCACTTTTCTTTAGATTCCGGTACCGTCGGAAAACTAAATATTATTACTATTAATATTATCTATGAATAAACATTTTATCGATAATTAATTCGATATCGATCAGAAAAAGTTGTCACGCAACTATAAAATAAAAGAAAGAGACGAAAATATAGGCAATTGCCTCAAGATAGAAAGAGACTTTTCAAAAAGACATCAACGAGCGGTCAATTCGTAAGGTCCGGAAGGTGCAAGTTTACGTTAAATCACCAGTTTAGCTTGAGCTTTGCAATAACAATGTACTATTTACTATAAAAATAAATTTTGTAATTATTAACGAACGATAGAACAGGGAGGCATGATGACGTATTTTTTGGACGGATTTGTTTTTACAAATCTTGATAAATATCACGTGCACACGGATCTAACATTTGGTCGATACTAAAATGGTCGCTCGTCCCGCGGACTAATATAAGAGCTAAATCGCATATAGTTGGCGAGGATCGGTCGCCCTGTATGAGCAGTCAAGTTTATATAGTCTTTGCTGTGTTCATACATGAGCGAATTAACAAAGAATAACGTTAGATACCTACCATGAATGTCCCTATTCAATATTCATCCATGAAGCGACTACTGCCAGTAATAACCAAACCTTATGACCTAATAATATTTAATTACAAATTTAAAGCCTTGCCTCGCTATAAAGCCTTAGCCCCGATTGTTTTTATAATGATTTATAATATTTATAGAACATAGAATACAATTATAATAGTACAATATAATTATTATCTAAATTTGTAAAATAAAACTACTAGTCTTTTGTGGCGCAAAGTAAAAAACTTAACGAAAAGCCGTCTGATTTCAAATTCATTAAAAGGCTAGTAGCTTTTAAATAGTCGGGTAGGACTATTTAAAAGCTTCAACTGAATCCAGAAACTAGTCTTGCAAAATATTCATAATTTATGTTTCCGACAACTTCATTAACGATTAATGCTACTGCTATTAAACGGGTTTCGGTAAGGTAACACCTTATAAATCCAGAGAGCGAATAAGGTTTTAATAAAGGCAAAGATAAAATAAAGTAATATTTAGGTTGGGAGATAATTTAATGCAGATGTTTTACCATCTCGAATAGCTACTACCGCGAAAGGATAGGTAAATAAAAAAATGGAAAAAGATATTATATGAATTATATTGTTATTAAAATTATATTAGTTATATTTATATAATTATATAATTATAATTATAATTTATATAATTATATAATTATAATTATATAAAAAAAATACTACGAGAACTTATTAGGAGGTAGTAAACAGGCCCTAAAGTCAATACTTTATGAAATTTCCAAACAAATTCAATCTCAAAACTTAGATAAAAATTGTTTCATTTCATTTATATTTCTTTAAATACATACTTATGGGGCATTTCACGCCAAGCGGGCAGCGAAAAAAGTGTCAGGTTCTGGATTTTGTTTATATTTGGGGTAATTGAACTATAGGTGGAATAAAAAAATGTACCATATTTTTATTTTTTTTTACTAGCCTAGTTACCATTTTATGTGACTTGAAAGAATTGAAAAAAATTGAGGAACGGATTTTTCGAAAGCTATTAATGCAGTTAATAAAATGGATTTAATAATTACTGAATAGTGTTTATGTGAGAACATTAATTGTGTTTCTTGTACAGTGATTAAAATTTGAATCTTTTTCTTTTTTTCTCATAGTAAACCGGAAGTTAATAATAAAAATCTGTTTTTTTCTAACTTCGCATTTTTTAATATTTTTTATTTTTACCTTAAAATATAGATTGTAGTATAGAAATGTTATGTTAGAAAACTTTGAATGGTATCTCGATTAGTTTAGAAGCTAGGTGAACTGAAGTACCAAGGTGCCGCACGGCGCGCTGTTTTGGGCGGTTTCTTTGTATGGCAATCTTACTCGCTACTTATTATAACTAATCAAATATGGTTAAATAGCCATAATTAAGTACAAAATTTAATTATTTTGATTACATGTTATATGTAATTATTATTTTTCATAAATTAATCAATAAAATAAATATTTTTTTCTTTTGATCTTAGGTTGGGCATGTTAAATGCAACAATGAATTGATGTAAACTACTTAGATAAAATTTATTGTGTATTTTTAACTACTTTAGAGTTCGTGGTGTCCCTAGACGATGGTAAAAAGGCGTGGATTTTTTTTTGTTCCTCGATTGGTGACAGCGTTTTCAAGTCGCGGTTGCAAAAAAAGTCTGTTGATGTATCTCTTCTTTGGAACAATAATAACTGCAGTTTCCGTAAAGCCATTTTCGCCCAATTATTACCGGCAATTTAATTTTATAAATATGTTTGAATACTTTAGAATTTAGCACTGAACCCGAAATTAATTTCCACGAAACCTCACACAGAAATTGGCCCTGTCATGGTCTCAGCGGAAACCTAAAAAAACTGGCAACCCGTGCAAGCCTTTAATTGCCGGCAAACAGAGTGATAACTATCCCTGTCCGAAAACAGAATTGGGCGAAAACGCAGACTTACATCAACAGAATTTTTTAGCAACCGCGACTTGAAAACGCTGTCACCATTCGAGGAACAAAAAAAAAACCAAGCCTTTTTACCATCATCTAGGAACACCACGAACTGTAAAGTAGTTAAAAATACACAATAAATTGTATCTAAGTAGTTTACATCACTTCATTGTTGCATTTAACATGCCCAACCTAAGATCAAAAGAAAAAAATATTTATTTTATTGATTAATTTATGAAAAATAATAATTACATATAACATGTAATCAAAATAATTAAATTTTGTACTTAATTATGGCTATTTAACCATATTTGATTAGTTATAATAAGTAGCGAGTAAGATTGCCATACAAAGAAACCGCCCAAAACAGCGCGCCGTGCGGCACCTTGGTACTTCAGTTCACCTAGCTTCTAAACTAATCGAGATACCATTCAAAGTTTTCTAACATAACATTTCTATACTACAATCTATATTTTAAGGTAAAAATAAAAAATATTAAAAAATGCGAAGTTAGAAAAAAACAGATTTTTATTATTAACTTCCGGTTCACTATGAGAAAAAAAGAAAAAGATTCAAATTTTAATCACTGTACAAGAAACACAATTAATGTTCTCACATAAACACTATTCAGTAATTATTAAATCCATTTTATTAACTGCATTAATAGCTTTCGAAAAATCCGTTCCTCAATTTTTTTCAATTCTTTCAAGTCACATAAAATGGTAACTAGGCTAGTAAAAAAAAAAAAAATATGGTACATTTTTTTATTCCACCTATAGTTCAATTACCCCAAATATAAACAAAATCCAGAACCTGACACTTTTTTCGCTGCCCGCTTCGCGTGAAATGCCCCTTATGTTCGTATTGTCGTTATTAAAAACAAATGACAACTAAATTGAATCACCAATCACGATGTACAGTAGTAGCAAATTTTTTTGTCGCCGTAAAAATGATTGGTATAAAACTAACAAACAAAACATCCTACGACTCGAACTTTCGATTTTATTAATTTTAATCTAATCTTCTTCTTCTTCACCTTGCAATATTTGAAATATTATACAACCTTATTAATATTATAAAACCTTATAATGTTATTTAATTCACTGTAAAAAATTAAGGGTCATTGCAAGTACTCATCATTATGATCAAATGTTACTATGGGACCTGCTCTGAAATAGAGAGAAATCTGGCTGGACCCCTATAACCCCCCTCTTCCTCAGAAAAATAATACAAAATATTTTTATTTTCAGTTTTTAATTTATTCTCATTTTTTATTCAAATATGTACAGTGTCGAATATTTCTAATAATAAATAATCAACAAACATGGTGTTTTTACCAACCGTAGTTGGCTCCAAGACCGGAGTATGTCACGTGAGAGACGGCGGGTGCGGCAGAATAGGAAATGGCGGACTTGAGCACGGGGGCAGCGGCGTACGTGGCTATTGCGGGAGCGGCGTAGGACTTGGCTACGACGGGTGCAGCCGCGTAAGTGGTGTAAGAGGGAGCAGCGTAGGTCTTAGTCACGATGGGAGCAGCCGCAGCGTAAGACACGGGAGATGAGATTGAGGAGTAGGATACGGCGGGAGCAACAGACTTGGTGTACACTGGGGCGGAGTAAGCCGCGATGGCAGGAGCGGCGTAGGTGTTAGCGTACGAAATGGGGGTGGTTTGGGTAGAGATGGACTGGTAAGACACAGACGGGGCGTAAGACTTGGCTACGATGGGAGCAGCGGCGTAGGTGGCGATAGCGGGTGCAGCGTAGCTCTTAGCTACGATGGGTCCAGCGGCGTATGTGGCAACGGGACCGTGGGAAGTCTGCGAGGAGTATGACACGGAGGAGACGGCCGGAGCGGAGCTGTACGCTATGGGCGCGCTGTAGGCTACTGGCGCGGCCTGCAGAAGGTTGCCGGCGGAGGCGAGGCTCGCCGCGCACAGGAAAACTACGACCTGCGATCAAAACACATAATTAATTAGTAATTCATATTTTTCTAGTCTCTCGTTTCTTTTTTTTGTGTCTGAAAAATTTTTGTTTGGCGAATTTAGTTGTTCGGACGATTTCTTGAAAGATTCCCATGTAACTTACACTCCTAGTCAGACTTCTGTCTAAACTAGGTTTAAGAGTTCAGCTTCACACACAAATACATATAATGTAACATTTCTTTAGGTTTCCAAATCAAAACATGTAAATAAGAGGCAGCTTGTTAACCCGTGAGTCAAAGGTAACATTTTGCATAGGCCCCGGCCTATACACACGATATAATATAATATAACGTAATTATATACTTAAAATAGCAATAAAAAAATCACTGATATACCTTGGAGTACATGTTGGTTTTGGACGTGATTGTTGTGTGTAGTTTTTGGAGCACTTGCTTGCGCTTTTATATGAGGCCTGTGACCATATTAGCATTGAATCTCCGTCCCGTACCGCCTAAAGCTATGATAATTCCGGCAGGCAACTCGCGAAATATAAACAACATTAACACGTCATATTAATAAGTCCTAAAACATAATTATATAAAGCATTCTGGTTTCAAAAAATAATACCTAGATTCCCCAAATAAAGAACATAGATGACTGACTAACTAAAATAAATAAAAAATTACTCATACTTTTTTTCGTAAATAGGAAAGCTATAACTACCGAATGTTTGTGTATTGAGTTCTGAATTACATTAACATTTCAAACGTATAATAGTCTAGCAAGGTTTAAAAAAAATACACACAACCCTTGTCCTGACAATAATGAACACAACAAAAAAGAATAATTATCCAATTTGGTGCAGCTGTTCGCAAGTTATGCAAGTACAAAAATTTCGGCGATTCATTTTTTTTTATATAGAAGATAAGTAGGTAATATTAGATTAATATGTAACAATAAAGAAAAACGTACTTTTGATGACGATATATTCAATCATTTCTTCTGCGTACATCAATCCATGTTTAGATAATCTGTATACAACATATACCACGTATAAAAGGAAACTGACTGATATTTACCCACATATAAAACCACTGAACGGATAGGGCCAAAATTTGGCACACAACAGATATTATGACGTAGAAAGGATTTTTTTGAGAAAATTCACGCGATGAACGCCCCTAATACAGCAGGGAAAAGCTGCTTATTAAAATAAAACCATAAAAAGCTATTGTTCAAAAATAATTTTAATATATAGTAAAATATTTTTCTCTAGCTCTAAAAATAAGAAAATTAAATTTAAATTAAATCAAAGCCATCAATTAGATACTATTTATTACAACACAATTATTTTATAGGTATAAGGTACTAATATTAACAAAATAATAAATAAAAATAAAAACCAAAATTTCCGCACCTAGGCGTCAAAGTACTCCTCATCGCTGTCATCTGGTAACGTGCCCAGAAGACTGGCAGCATTGCCACGTTGAATGGCAATGCTGATTCTTTGGCCCAAAAATAATCCAGCCCTCTGGTCACGAGTAGCGTCGATAAGTCTTTTTGCTAGGTCTTTAAATAGGAGGCGAGCACTCGGACCCCACGGCCCGAGCGTTTCGACCCCAAACGGCTCAAAACTTACTATATTTGCGCCGCTTGAGGGTCTCCGCCGCCGCGGCCGCAGCGCCAGCACAGCCCGCCGAACTTGGAAGATGAGATGGAGCAAGGGTGTCGACGCAAGTTGCATCCCACACCAAAGGCCTACCCAACTTCCAAGGTAACAGTGACATACCGTCTGGTCTCTTCCCATCGTCACGTGCCAAGCCATTAGGTTCTAAAACATCTGGCACGCCGACGGTGGCAAGAGCACGACGAATAATGTCATTAATATTGGCATGCCGTGCTATGCGCCCTGCGCTCTTGCAGCAAGACAAGCCATGGTGTCCGAGGCTATCGACAGCTACACCGCAGTGACACCGATGCGGAGTAACACAAGGAGCACCAAGACGTAAACTTATAGCTAGCCGAAAAGTAGTGTCATCCAACAAGCTACCTATATTAGTTGAAGGAAGTACCTGAAGCCAAAGACCCGACTCCCATTCACCCACGGCCAGCAGACGAGCACGCTCGGCAGTATTGACTGACGTATTAATGAGAGATTTCCGTGTCAAACTGCGGAGCGGCCAGTCCCACTGTTTCTGTGAGGATGGGATGACGGGTAAAGCCGTATCCGGACAAGGAAAGATTGATATAAAAAAAATCAACTAAGTTATAACTACTATGCTGATCAAACGATCTACAAGGTTAAGCTACGCTTGCCGCGGTCAGTCCGTGGATGTTTGACAATTCTTAACACATCGGGACCCCTCCGTACTTCGGAGAGCACGTAAAGCCGTCGGTCTGGTGTTCATACGAACACCAATCGTTAGTGTCAGAAGCCCAAAAAACCTGACAACCAGTCTTTCCTTCGAATATCGGTATTGTACAGAAATTTGGTTGAGGTCTGATGGCAGTCGCTTCGTGTAAAATACTCATATTCCGGCATATGTGGTTACACTGAAGGCCGACCCCAACATGGTTGGAAAAAGGCTAGGAAATTGAAGAGGAATAATTGATAAGATACAAAAGCTTGTCGTGAGATTTACCTACCTGTTTTATATTTTCCAAATTATTTATGTCAAGATCAAGTTATATATTGTATCTTGTTTATTATCTACACAAGTAAAGCTTGCGAGCTTTTATAATATCAAATAAATTGTGTAATGTATTTAATGTAATAAATTTTAATATAATAAATAATACTTAACTCATGGGTTTTATTTATTTTAAAGTTTATTGTCTTTTTAATTTATTGTTTGTTTATTTATAAATTTATTTTAAACGAAATCTGTTCATGTCACCGTTTCATTTGATACCCATAATTATGGTGATCGCTATTATTACGTTTAAAATCTTTATTTTTGTACTGCCAAAATCATATTTTTCCCTTTCTTATAATAATTATATAATTGTAGAACATGTATTCGAGTCCGTATATCAAGTATACACTTTTATCACAAATTCAAAAGTAGTGACAAAATCTCCACACTGTTTTCTTGAATCCGCCTTTTCTAGCTTTTGTAAGGGCAGAATTAGGCGAGTGCGTGTGAAATCTATGTGTGTCCGCCATGTGAAATTTAGAATGACGTTACTTTGCTCATCATGCATTGTATACCCATAATAAGGGAGTCTTTAAAAATAACTAGCCCGACATCTTGGCTCGTCTGCCATATTGAATTTAGATAGGAGTCTTTTCGTATTATTATCAGCAAGCCTTTTCATTTAATTCCCATATTATGAGCGTGCTTAAAAATAAATAGTTCGCCATACTGGACAGTCCACCATATTGGATAAAAAAAACAATCATCTAACTTTAATAATATATTTTTTAAACTTTAAGTTGGCATAGGGATGGAATTTTCATTACAAAAAATTAGATGATCTCGATTCTAAAATCAGTCAAAATTTATTGATGGAGATATTGGTGCACAAATATATTATTTTTTTGGTACATGTAGGTACCATAGAGTCAAATTGGCATGAAGTTAGATTTTATAGGTTGTAGGCCTTTATCTATGAAACTTGCTCGAGGTACAGTGACAACCAGACACCGTACTGATACCTTAGAATTAGTCTGTGGTAGTAGTGTTATATAATATAACTGCTTAAGTATCATCTGATAGCAGCAATTTTTCTGCACATGCCGTAAACTTATATAATGTAATTTCGCCAAGTGATATTTTAATAAAGCGTCATTCAAATTAATTTAGAGGAGAAATGATACAAAATAATTATTATAATTTTTCAGTGTTTATTAATTTTTGTTTTAAATATGTACAGTGTCGAATATTTCTAATAATAAATAATCAACAAACATGGTATTTTTACCAACCGTAGTTGGCTCCAAGACCGGAGTATGTCACGTGAGAGACGGCGGGTGCGGCAGAGTAGGAAATGGCGGACTTGAGCACGGGGGCAGCGGCGTACGTGGCTATCGCGGGAGCGGCGTAGGACTTGGCTACGACGGGTGCAGCCGCGTAAGTGGTGTAAGAGGGAGCAGCGTAGGTCTTAGTCACGATGGGAGCAGCCGCAGCGTAAGACACGGGAGAGGAGATTGAGGAGTAGGATACGGCGGGAGCAACAGACTTGGTGTACACTGGGGCGGAGTAAGCCGCGATGGCAGGAGCGGCGTAGGTGTTAGCGTATGAGATAGGGGCGGTTTGGGTAGAGATGGACTGGTAAGACACAGACGGGGCGTAAGACTTGGTTACGATGGGAGCAGCGGCGTAGGTGGCGATAGCGGGTGCAGCGTAGCTCTTAGCTACGATGGGTCCAGCGGCGTATGTGGCAACGGGACCGTGGGAAGTCTGCGAGGAGTATGACACGGAGGAGACGGCCGGAGCAGAGCTGTACGCGATGGGCGCGCTGTAGGCTACTGGCGCAGCGGCCTGCAGAAGGTTGCCGGCGGAGGCGAGGCTCGCCGCGCACAGGAAAACTACGACCTGGGGAATTACAAGACAATTAATTAATTATTATTATTTTTATACTTCGGAACCAGTAGCTTACCTAACCAGGGGTTTATTAAGCGGTGAACACTAGCGTCTCTGGCTTTTTGGTTTGGCGAATTTAGTTCTTCAGATGACTGCTATAAGGTTTTCCATAAATGTAATTGCCAGAGTCGCTATCGTCTATTGCTCACTTAACTCCTGATCAGACTTCAACCAAACTATGTTACTACTAAACCAAACTATGTTGCTACAATATATGAGTTTAGCTTCACACTTCGAAACGGTTTATTAACCCGTGATTCATAGGTGTAGCATAGGCCATGACCTATGCACACGAAATGTATAACGTATTTTAAAAATAGTAATAAAAAATCACTGATATACCTTGGAGTACATGTTGGTATTGGACGTGATTGTTGTGTGTAGTTTTTGGAGCACTTGCTTGCGCTTTTATATTAGCATGCGAGTGATTAACATTGAATCTCCGTCCGGTACCGCCTGAAGCTATGATAATTCCGGCAGGCAACTCGCGAAATATAAACAACATTAACACGTCATATTAATATGACCTAAAACATATTAATCTAAATATTTTTAGCATACGACCATCAAAGATGTGATGAATCCGAAATAAAATCAGTTAAGTATTAAATGAAACAAAAAAACCCGACTGCGCCAAAAGTATTACCTAACTAATAACTGAAAATCTAAAAACGAGCTCTTTGTATGAAAATGTGTTGCAAGCGGGACTAGCTATTGGTTCAATCTAAATTTGTTTATAATGTTATATTTTTAATGTTATTATTTATTATGTTTTGTTTATAATTTGAATCCTTCGGCAATCGGGTAAAAAAGAAAATGTTTGAAAACGCATCTAATAATTATGACTAAAATAAATTGACTTTAGAACTACGAATGCTAAGCTTAGGTTCTTGGTTCGATACCAGGTCGAGCAAAAGTATTATTAGGATTTCTTATGAAATTCTTAGTTGCAACTTGGACTTTGGATCTGTTAATAGTACAAGCCTCGCAACCTATTATATGGCAACTGGACATACCGGCACTTATGTAGGTATACCTACATAAACCTTTGCCAACTTTGTAACCCTTCGGGGAGTACAGTCGTGATAGTATCTCTTCCATCTCCGAGTTGCTGTTTATGCCATCACAGTATATTTAATATTTTCTTTTAGACACCCCGAGGCTTAGAACCGGATTCAGATTTAATTTAATTAATTAGCTTCATTCATTCTGCACTACACTGCCAAAAATATTTCCAAGGCCAATTGCAAACATCTACAAAAACAGCAAACTGGTCAACTCAGTGCCAAGGTCACAACGAATATGTCCACAGTTGGAGTCCGTCCGATTTCTTCAGGATAATTCGTGTCCGCATTCTATAAGCGTGCGGATGTAAGGAATTTTGCAATAGGTAAATACTTAGTGATTTAGTAGAGCTACATTCCATCATAACAATATCAATTGACTGTGATATACAATAGGTACATAATTAATAGCAATTATTATTATACAAACACATAACCCTCCTTTGGCAGTCCGGTAAAACGGATGGAATGACTGCAATAATTGTGATTATAATAAGGTGCATTTTTATTCCAAATTACATTCCAATCATGTCAGTGACATACAAAGCACTACTTATTTGAATTTATTTATTTGTTGATAATGCATTCGAATTACATTCTGTGTGACGGTATACGGAAGACATCACTACCTGACTGCATAGCAAAAGGAGGGTATCAGGGCAATGTCTAAGATGTTCACAGTGTATTGATACCTCGATCTGATGACCTCATAGACTTATTACCTACATAATTAATGTCATTGAATTGTTACCTCATCTCAAGAATGTAAATTAATATGGGTAAATAAATGAATAAACTTTCAAATGATCTTGGATTTATTTTATATTTAAGTAATAAGGCTTTGAAGAACAGGCTATCGACATTATTCGGCTATCGGCTATTACTCATAATTTAGTGCATTTTTATGAAACCTCTTCATGTAGCAGGTGTATTATAATATTTATTATTTTGGTTAATTTCTACAATGTTAAGCAAACATTAATTACCTAAATATAATTGCGAACGATAACCTTACTAGACAAGAACCACTACATGAAATATATAAGTTAAACAATTACATTTATAAATACATGCTTCTACAAAATTAAATTCTTTGTACAATCACAGTTTAATATGCAAAAATAATCCTATAATACTTAAAACTTAACAACGAAACGATTGCCAAAGTAAGTCATGGCATCCAAACTTCCATCTATCTTACGAAACATTGGCAAACCTAATTATTAATATATCATATCAACAAATAAAACTAACATTTATATGACTGAGGTAACACGTTTATTTATAAAACCACTGTAAACAAAGTCATTCTGCCTTACCAGCCATAGCTTGCCCCAAAACCGTTGAATGAAACACGGGATACTTCTGAAGCAGGAGAAAATACCACAGCTTTGGCATAACTATTTCCTGAACTTGCTGGAGATACTGTTGTTCTAACAGGAGTATACACCTTTTCAATGAAAGATTCTGCATATACCCTAGGAATGGGTATGGTGTTGTACCTCACAGCACCTTTGCCAAGATTCACTACTACAGGTTGAGCTATTGGCGCTTGAACATAAGTAGCCGCAGTTGGAGTTGCAAATTGTTGAACAGCAGGGTAGTTTGTTTCTGCAGCAGAAGTCTGATAAATAACTGGGACAGGTATTGGTTTAGCTTCTGGAATAGCTGCAGGAGCGTACCTTATCAATACCGGAGTAGTAGCGTAAGTAGGAGTGGGTGGAGGATGAGCAGTGGCTGAATTAAATGTTTCTACTGTAATTTTCTTGGGAGTAACGGGAGCTGTGACAGAATTAACGGCGTTCGCAATCTTCGGAGCTGAAACATACTGAGCCACTGGAGACTGTACTCTATGATTTACAGAGTATTTCACCAAGGCCGGAGATTGAGCTGCTAATACAACATTTGGTTGAATTTGCTGACCAGCGTAGGGGGTAGGAGGATGCACATTAAATTCTCCATGAGATTCAATTGATACTTTATTTGCTGAAATGGGTACAGCATAATATTGTTTGGGTGGGGCAGCGTTGTTGGCGTATGCTATAGCTGGATTAACATTTGGACTATAAACTAAATATTTAGCTGGAAGATTGGCATTAACTGATTCGAAAGCGTTAACTTTCTTTGCAACTGGGGCGGTGTAGTACTTCCTTAAAGCAGGATCGATATTATTAATATAAACGATATCAGCAGCATTACTAGTTGCTCGATTTATGTTTAAAGTTTTTGCTGCAACCGGAACTGAATAGTAAGCTCTTATTGGCTTAACATTACTGACGTTGGTCTCAAGGATGTTATTATTTTCAGGGGAAGCAGGGTCTGAAGCGACAATGGCGGAATAGACAGGCTGATTCGCATAACCTGGTCCATAAGACTGGAAAGAAACACTACTTGACGCGACGGGAACATTACCGGGCAAAGTTTTCACTACCGCGACATTAGCTTCATATGACCTTGAAGGGCTGGGCAAGAATTTCACTAATTGAGGCACTACACTTTGATAGGAAGACTCTGAAGGCAAAGCTAGATTATCTTCTGGTTGCGCGGCAACTGATTGGTCAGCCTTAGCTGTAGTACTAGTCTCCACAGGAACTGATCCAGAAAGCACAGATTCTGCTGACGCATATGGGCTATTACATAGGATAGCCGCAGCGCATATAATCACAAACTGGAATTAAACAAACAAATCTTTAGTTTTCAATTATTGTTTCACTTAATAAACAAAATAATAGAAAAAGTATCAATCACCTCTCTTAACATGTTGGTTCCGATCGTTTTAATGACAAAATAACATCGAGAATATGTGCATTCACTTTTATACCATCTCCGTAAAACTGGTATCTAATCCTAGAAGAGTCTTTATGCAATTCAAATTAAAGATGTTAGTCATTGAGAAAATGACCTTTCGAGCGTTGCATTAAGGTGTATAATACTGGTGTGTTTAAGTTTACAGCTTTAAGGCTCGTTGGAGTTTTCCTGTTTTAATGGAATAAATACTACATTACGTGTCACAACGAGTTAAGTAGGACTAAAATCATGGAGAGAGTACTACCTACTAGTAGTTAATTATAACGTAGACAAATGTTTTTAAAATTATGTTAGATATAATTTTAAATTTTCCAAAAACACATAACAACAACAAAATAAAGATGGTTCTTAATTCATCCATACATTTTCATGGTACCTATGTCAATTGTGTAGTATAGTATGTATGTATGGATATTTGATCGACTGTAAACCATAAGTCCAGTTTACATTATCAATATCATTACATTTACATTTCAATTCAATACTTACATCATTTCAAAGTCTTCTTCTATAAGTACTGTAATAACCTCTAGGAATTCTAAATTCTTTGCAACTGTAAGTCCAGCATTGGTCAAATATAGATACTAGGATCTAATGATCTTTGTGATTATTCCTAAGCCTTTTTCGTCAGTTTGCCAGAAATTTTAATAAGTAAGAGGTTTGCCCCATTTTGAAAGGTGACCTCTAAAATCCTAAACAAAATTTACATAGCATGTTTAAATGAATATAGGTATATTAAGTTACTTAATTTTGCAGACACTTCATGGTTCAGTGAACCTCATTTCTAAAACATTTACACAAATCTTCAATTTACATATGTACGTGATCTAAAAACAAGTAGGTATTTACCTAAGATGCGTAAGAATAATGTTAAATGTTATGATATTGATGAATGTTTTAATGTTTGGTATACCTCATTATGAAAATACACTAGATCCGTATAATATTATGAATAAATTAATATGAGATAAACTATGGAGGTCAAAAAGTTTACGCGAATTTGTAGTGCTTGATAGTTTGATATTCATTTGATTGTTGAATTATTTTTTAACGTTTCTAAAACAGGGAATTTAAATGATAATAGGAAATTAAGTTAAGTATCAAATTATTCCTAAATGTACCTAAGACGATTCGATTAATTTTGTGAGTAAACAATACGTAATTAAATTGTAATTATATTAGGGTAACATAACAAGTAAACAGTAAACACTTTATAAATTGTCATTAATATTGAATGATATTGTTTTTCATGAAAGAGGTAAGAAGGTAATATTAGGTCAGAGCATAAATTAAACACAAATTAAATTAAGGCGAGTCGTTTAATTTTTTAATAGGTCTATTTACATAAACAATAGATTCAGTTTACCAACCGTAGTTAGCGCCGTGACCGCTGTATGCGATGGCGGGGCCAGCGGAGTACGCCACTGACTTAAGGATGGGGGCGGCAGCGGCGTAGGTAGCCACGGGAGCGCCGTAAGACTTAGCGATCAAGGGAGAGGAGTACGCGGCAATAGCGGGGGCGGAGTACGCGGCGACGGCGGGAGCGTACGCGGCACCGTGAGCGGTCTGGGTGGAGTAGGCAGACACGGAGGAGACGGCGGGAGTGATGGTCTTGGTCACCACAGCGGGGGCAGCGTATGCGGCAACAGCGGGCGCGGCGTACGCAGCGGGGGCGGCGTATGCGACGGGAGCGATGGCCTTAGCCACCACTGGGGCAGCGGCGTAGGTGGCGACGGGAGAACCGTGAGAGGTGTGGGTAGAGTAGGAGGAGATGGAGCTCACAGCGGGAGAGATGGTCTTGGTCACGACGGCGGGGGCAGCAGCGTAGGTGGCGACGGGCGCAGCGTAGGCAGCGACGGCGGGAGCGGCGTAGGTCTTGGCGACGATGGGAGCCGCGGCGTAGGTGGCTACGGGAGCAGCGTAGGAGATTTCACCACCGTGAGCGGTGTGGGTCGAGTATGAGGAGACAGATGAGACGGCGGGGCTGATGGTCTTGGTGACCACGGCAGCAGGGGCGGCGATGGCGTGTCCGCTGTAGGCCAGAGGAGCGGCTCCATAGAGACCGCTGGAATGGGCCACACCCACGGCGCAGAGAGCGATGATCAACTGAAATGTAAATAAGATTTAATTATTACTCAGAACTCACAGAATTATTGTTTAAGTACATCCTGGTTTAACAAAGGTCCAAAAACAAGAGCTTTTAAATGTAAAGCAATGGACTTCCTGTATGGGTTTTACTGTACATAAATCACTGTCAACGAGGTTTATTAGTAAGTAATTACAATAGTAATAAAACTTTGTAGTACCTTGGCGTACATGTTTATGCTTCAAATGTTGGCAACTGAATAATTTTGAAGGGAGGTGCTCCGGTTTTTATACGAATAGATCGCTTTACATTGTCCAATTCACTTTCATTGTCAAGGTGATCTGGCGTACTGAGTAAGTAGCCTATAGCCTACGCGTGTGACTCAGAGATAGCCTTTCAATTTCATTTGTTCCGTGCTTACAGAAGCACAGGGCGGACACAACCTTGATACGAAGCTACAATTCGTCCTCGTCTAAAATATATCGCAACTAGTACATAGTGATCTATTATACGATGCAATACATAAAGGCCAAAATTAAGTACTTAGTTAATATATTCGTTGGAAATAGTGTCCTCGTTTTTGGCTAGTACAATGTGACCAACTAATTGTGTTATTATTTTTTTACAATGTGTTTTTAATGAACGAAATTCACAGGTACGAACGAAAAATATAAAGGTATGTATATAAATTTAAAAGTTTTATAAATATTATTCTAGAATTTCGCATTATATTTATCCGTACACTGCCTAACATTGTTTATGTGAAGAAATAAAAGCATGAATATGCGTACAAAAATAATTTATCAATGGTCTCCTAAGTGATGCATCATAATTATTTCCTGTAGTGGGGCAGTATAAAGTTTGGCACAGGTCTCATCAGATTTATAGGGGAGGCTATAAGGCTCCTAGCCTAAAGCAAGTTGATAAGCTTCACACCCGTTTATAAATTTTCCCGTGCATTTTCTCTGGCGTGCATGTTTCTATGTTTTCTCTCAATGGGTGTTTATGACTTAATGGGTGTTTACGACTAGAGTGTTTTGGATTCGAATTTTAAGTATCATATCATATGTCTTCATCCTATAGAGTGTGAGCCACAGTAATTTAATTTTTAGCCGGTCGGACAAAGGAATCAACGCTGAAAGTTCATTGACAGAAAATAATTCCGAGAATTCATTAACAGAAAAGCCAAAAAAATTCAAACCTAGGAATCTAACCCAGAATCGCATGATCGCCTGCCATAATTGCATCTTCTGGAACTATAGCCACATAGGTCTAGCCAATTATAGCTAGTTTATTCTCACATTTCCCAATCAGTATAAAATAAATATTTCGGTACTTACCGGAACTGTTTTGCGACAGTAACTCGTGTAAATTGAAATTGGCAAAATACAATCGTGTTGACATATCAAGGACGCGTTCGATTCTCATTTCCTCAACATAAATGTGTGGAGGGAATGTAAGTAATGTAACAATATTATGGAGTGCATTGCATATGTTTCAATCAACAGAGCAGGAGTTGCTCCAGACCCCGTCATGGCCGCGGTAAATGTTTCTGACCATGCCGTAAAGGCCAAAAGGTGGCAAGAGCAGTTTTTAGTCGATATGAGTCTGATATACGGGGATCTACGAAGATTTTCCGCACACATAAAAAAGGAGTTCTCCAGACGGCTACCGCACTTTAGGTTAAATAGCGCCATCCTGGGAAGTAGCTCTCCCCCACGGTGTTAACTACTCGCGTTCATAAATTATTTCCCAAAGCCGTAAGAATTTCACATAATCCTTTCTTAGCTAATGCCTACGTCATAATATAGGTGATTATTATGACGTAGGTATCCTCTAAGAAATTATTATGGGAAAACATTCAATGATTTGAACTGTGCGTTGATAAATAAGTCAGTCAACTTTTTCTTTTATATAATCAACTAGCTTCCCGCCAGCGGCTTCGCCCGCGTGGTCTTATAATTTTTTCCCCCGTTTTTGCATCATTTTTCATTACTACTCCGCTCCTATTAGTCGTAGCGTGATGATATATAGCCTATGTTACTCGGGGATAATGTAGCTTTCCAAAGGTGAAAGAATTTTTGAAATCGGTCCAGTAGTTTCGGAGCCTATTCATTACAAACAAACAAACAAACAAACAAATCTTTCCTCTTTATAATATTAGTATAGATAAATAAATAAATATCCTGGGACATTTTTTACACAGCACCATCTAGTCCCAAACTAAGCAGAGCTTGTATGGGTACTAGACAATGGATATAATACTTATATACTTTGTACATACCTTTTTTTGTAAATACATACTTATTACACATAGAAAACACCCAGACAAACACAAACATTTATATTCAACAGATAAATATTTGTATATTTATACGAAAAGTCTTTACAATGTGAGATCAGTCAATATTGGCATTTTGTGCACGCTCAATCTTTTATGCGATTCATAAAGTGATTCACCAAAAAGTAGCCATTTTAGTATCTTTACTCTTACAACCTAAACCTAACAACCATCCAGAGTCCGAGCTGCTAAACAGCAACAAGACTTGCTTGACCCGGGAATCGAACCCAGGGTCTCTAGCATAGCAGTCAGGGCCACTAGACCGTTAAATTTGGACGTAAGAACGTTGGGAGAATCTTACAGGAACTTAAAATCATGAAATTCCTAATACCGGTAGACAGTAATAGCATTCTTGCATATTTATAGGAATAATATCAGAAGAAGCAATGACATAATATGAGAATTTTTATTAACGACATTATTGAGGAAAGAGTTCTTTGTAGGTACGTACCTACTAGTAATGCTTTTCAGAAAGACGTATAATATGAGAAATTCTCTGCAAATTAAAATGAAAATCTTTAGATAATATTATGTTATATTTTTTTATAGAATACATTGTCAGTATACCTGCTTATGATAAAACTGTTTCAGTATAAGTATCTATTGCTAAACTACATAAATTAGGGAGAGTTATGTTAACGACTAGGTAGGTATCTCATTTCCGCAATCGTGTAGTGACCACAAACGCGGCTGCGGAGAATGTAGTCCTGGATTCAAATCCGTGTTATTGGGTTTAGTAGAAGCTTTGAGTTTGGATTTGAGCAGGTTCGCCCTATATGGCATATGGGTGTACATTAGTACACTTAGGGCCTGTTTCACCACCTCTGGATAGCCGCTAACCGACAGATAAATTTAAAATGTAACAAGTCTGAAATTATCTGCGAAGTAAGGAGGTGCGTGTCTTCGATTCGCTTTCGAGACCTTTTACGTGGCAGTCCAGCCCCTCAACCATGAGTTCCATCGAATGACTTTCGATAGGTTTTTACGCATCGAAACGCTGTAATCTCATAGCAGATTATAGTTCCTTACGTAACCGGTAGAGGCGCTGCCAGGGTTTATCATACAAATATTTTACGGCGTCGCTAGCGAGTCTAGTGAGAAAAACTCATGGTCGAGGCACAGTAGTCATACGCCTAAGCTGTCACGGCCTTTAATGCTTTTTTGGTATATAATATTATACTCGTGGGGTATAATCCTATCAATATAACAAAACATTATAATTATTTTAGTATGATGACGACGTCTGTGGTTAAGTGGTTCGAGTACCGGACTGCTGATCACGAGGTCGTAGGTTCGATTCCCACAGGACACAAATATTTATGTGTTGAATATAAATGTTTGTGTTTGTCTGTCTGTCTGTCTATTATATCCATTGTCTAGTACCCATAGTACAAGCTCTGCTTAGTTTGGGACTAGATGGTGCTGTGTAAAATGTCCCGACTCCCAAGATATTTGTTTTGTTTTCTGTAGATAGTAAGCGCAGCCGAGGCCGGCCCAGAAAAAGGTGTCGGGACGATCTAGACGCATACCTCGAGGACTGGTTCGAGGCGGCACGAGATAAGAGTACATGGAAAGACCTAGGGGAGGCCTTTGCCCAGCAGTGGGACAGCAACGACTAATAAAAAAAATAAAAAATGATTTTATTTATTTTTATAATTTTGTATTGACGTATGGTATAGGTGCCTATTAGCTATTACTGTGACCGAAGTCGTTCTATTCATACTGTGGTATATGATATACACGGCCATGTATCGTCATCCACTAAAGTCACTCATCCAAAAGCCTATCGTCAAGGATATCGGTGATCGTCGCCACAAATTTGATGACGCTGATATATGTCGCAGTGAAAGAAGCCGAGGCGAGGCAAACCACAAACCGGATCACTACAGTTCCTACAAGCGATACCCTTTTGAAACTGTTATTAAAATTAATCACGAAGGCCGGCTAATAAACTGCCGGACACACGACGAGATGTAAACAGGCGTTATATATCGACTGTACGATTGGTGGAGTGGTCACCTCCGCCTTACGTTCGATTCCCACACGAGACAAATAATAATACTTTTTTAATGGGCAATCAATTTGCAAATGTTGCTAAACCCTCTTCCTCTCTCCTAATTTTGCTGTGCCCGACAGGGTCCATAATGATCTATGTTATCTATAGTCCACCTTTATAAAACATTATGGAATGCAATAAAGTATTGAGTATTGAGTATAACAATAATTCATTGGAAATTAAAATAATATTACGTACGTAAATGACTGCATTAGTTGTAACCTGTGTCGCAGCCTTTAACGCGTGTACAGCCTAAATAGTATTTAGGTTAGCTAGATTTTTTCTACTGATTTAAAACTGCACTTGCCTTAGGCCGGATGATTTGTGACATTCGCCAGGAACATCACAGGATACTTCCAAAAAAATAAGCAGTTTCTTATTCTTGGGAATAAATATGGCTATGATATCCTGCAATGGAACCCAGGACCCCTCAAATTTAACTAAACCTACCGAATCGCCTACTGAACTGAACTCTTTGCCAACCAGTTCTTTCCAAAGTATGGGTCCAGGCCGCTGGTGGGCCGAAATTGAGTGTGCCGGGATTATTGATTGTTGTTTAATTGTATTATTAATGTATTTAATTGTATATTAGTTAGTTATATTATTATTTTATTACAGGATATTATTATTGTAGCTATGGATAAGTTATCTGAAATAAATGAATTTAATTTAATTTAATTTTAATTTAATTAAAGAGTGTGCTCTGAAAAATAAGACGATACCTATTTTTTTTGTTTTGTCCTTTGTATATTTTCTTCGTGAAAACCCAAATTTGGGAAGTGATTCCCAAATTAGGAAGTTTTTGTTAGGTGGAAAAATAGTCAAGATTTTCGAATTAAGTAATCCTAATCTTAAGAAAACTATATCTGCAAACACTTCAATCTTACATTGTTGCCCAATTAAAAAATTCAATTTTACAATTGTAAATGTAATTTAAGACCTACTTACGACACATATCTAAAGATTACATTACATGTAGGTGTTCAGCTTTATAATAAATAGAAATCTAATTTAAAATGAAACCTTGAAATTCACTAAAAAGAACAATTACTTTTGTTATAGGTATGTAACTAAATAATTATCATGTACATAGAATACATCACGACTGTATTCTCCGAAAAATTGGATTGTAAAAGTATTGAGGATAGGTAACGTAAGTAGACCCACAGTTAGCTCTTATGTTTTAGATCCTATAATAAGTAGATAAGTAGGTACTAGGTAGGCGTTAGGAACACTTAGGGGGGAAGCCTTTGCCTTGATCCAAATCCAAACTCCAAGCTGCTGTTGAGATAATCCCAATAGGTACTTAAAACTTTGCTCGACCTGGGAACCGAACGCAGGTACCTACTGCTCACGGTCAGCAGTCAAGCTAACTTCATTCAAACAAAGACCTTTATTTAATTTTATCATAGGTATTTATGGTTAGAATTCTTATTACAAATCACTTACACGGAAATAAATACTATACATTACTAATAACCTAACCTAAATTAAAAATTTAGAAAACCCCCGGGCACGAAATGTATTTTGCCATTTTGTGGTGGCGGCCATCTTGGATTTGAAATTTATCATAGAGTATTCTCCTAATTAAGCCCTTTCATTTGATCCCCATATTGAGGGAGTTGTGAAAAAAAATATGATTCGCTATCTTGTGGCGGCGGCCATCTTGGACCGATTTTCATCAAACATAGCTAAGAACACTCCCGACTAATTCACCTTTGACATAAAAAAAACAAAATCAAAATCAGTTCATCCGTTTGGGAGCTACGATGCCACAGACACACACACAGACACGTCAAACTTATAACACCCCGTCGTTTTTGCGTCGGGGGTTAAAAATATAATATAAGCAGTCCAGATAAAGTGCGTAGAAAGAATTTTATTTCACCATCACATTATTCTTATGAAGGTAGCAAGAAAATGTTTTAAGTTATCTATCGCTGTACGGCGCTCGCCTCGTATGTAAAGACCTTGTTCACACTGGAAGTTATTATTTTGTTATATTACTTTTTTTTTCAATTTCTTTTAAGATGGTTTTTTTAGGATGGATGGATTTATTTAGTTTTAACATTCAAAATGTTGATGCTACTTCCTAAAATAGTTTATTAAATAAAACTGCACTTAGGTTTGACGACTCCCAAAAACAGATCTGTTTTCACCACTACATTGAGTAACAATTTTTTTCGGACAAGTCGGAGTTTAATTTGCCGTAAATTTACCTAACCATTTTTTTACTCGCATCTTAATTTCCTAGAACCTACGTTGGTACTTGTGCAAAAAACAAAAAAAAATACATATTCAACTTAGGTCTTATTCAACTAATTTATTTTTTAACGAAATACGTCTACTTAGATACATTTAGACTCCAAACTACCTACCTAATAGCATAAAAGGTCGTTGACCATACCCGTCACGACAAAGGCATGAACAGGAGTAGGTAAGAAGGTATACACGTTCTATTTCATGAAGCCCGTTAAATTATTGAAATTGGAACTTTATGTCAATGTAATAACGGTTGTCACAAAGTATTCTTGAATGAAGAATGACTTAGCATACCTACCTACTCGTTTGGCTCATGATAAGATGACAGATTTTTAACGCTTTTTACCAAACTTAGAAATGTAATGTATTATTATAGACGCTTACTGCGAACCTGCTCGTACGTAACTACGAGTACATCAAGATTCACGCGCTATTTCTCTAGTTATTGTCGTCTTTGTTTGCGAAAACAAATTTGACATTTAGGGCTACAGCACGCTTTGTGAAAGTTCTTTTTTAACGTCGTATGCATAAAGATATATCTCTTGGCGAGACAATGGACCATTATTTCACACGATCGATCCATATTTGGTTACCTACCCTTTTCGCGTAGCTACTACGTGTTTTGAGTTCCTACGGTATTTTAGCTACAAAATACATTTGTTATCTCTAGTAGTAGAGGTTTTGACCCGACTGAAATTTTACAAAAGAAACATAATATTGCGTGCTTAGGTATATCTATATTTTATACTAATATTGTAAAATAGGAACGGAGTAGCAATGTAAATGTTGCAAAACGGGGAAAAAAACTATAAGACCATGCGGGCGAAGCCGCTGGCGGGCAGCTAGTTTATCGATAAAGGAAAATCTGACTAATCACAAAAATAAAACATACCATCACGCTTACATTCCTCGAAGGGTTAGGCAGAGGTATGTGACTGTACACACTTTATCATAAGTCATTAGGTAACTTCCAATTGCTATGATATTGAAAATCCTGGATAATTATCATAACCAAGAGCTCTAGCGTAACAGTCGCGCTAAAAATGGGGTAGTTCACAAATCTAATGACTAATCAAAATACAATTCATTTAATTAAAACTGCTATAGATAAGTTCGTGGAATTAAATTAAATAATTTATATTTCAGGCGTTGTTATCTTTTGACATTCAAGGTTGTCGAAATGAAATGAAATTATCTAGCAGCAGATAGGCTATGCAGTGACTTGCATTAAGCAGCGGCCTCGAAGCTCGGTTTAAAGATTTTTTTTCGGCCTACAATGTGTCATGCAATTTGTTATGCTCTAAGATAGATTTAGACTTGAATAGATGACAAATAATCAGTCTAATTTGGTATGAATATCATATTTTTAATGCATTTGACCTTAGGGTAAAAATAGGTACACCCTTTCACTATCTCTGTATGGTACGTATCTGGATGCCTTGCCTTAATATTTCTAAAAATATCAATAGGCATTTAGGGCTTGTTTCAAGTAAGTAAGGATATTCAGGATAAAATCCAATGTGGTCCAATTAAGGTCCAACAAGGATTAGGTATTATATTTTTAGCTTGCGTGGTGCAAGCTAAAAATATAATACCTTATCCTTGTTTGTATATAAGTAGTATAAGTACCTAATTATTCATTGGCGCTCATAAAAAAGTCATACATACAGTCAAACATAAGAGTAACTCTTGATTTTTGTCAGTTAAGAAATATAGAACACAATAACGGAAACCCGATTGATCGGGAGTCGGAGTTTATTTTTACAGAAACTGGAAACTTATCTTTGTAGAAATTAATCTTAAAAGGTTTTATGTAGACGTTCTATCTCATGAAGTCCGTTAAATTATTTATATTTGAACTTTATGTCATTGAAACGTATCTTATCGACACCGGTCTTGGTGTAGAATGATAGTGAATGACTGTAACACTAGAAATAACGATAGAGAGGATATGTATGTAAAATTTGAGTAAAATAAAACACGAGTCATACACATAATATCAGATTTATTTGTCTTTTAATTGACAGACAACCCACATCAAAAATACATAAATAGTGACTTACAATCTAACACAGATTACAGTCATTACAAATTGTTCATAAAAATGGCATCATAAACTAAAACTTCTAACAAAATAACTCATACTCATTTTATAAACAAGAACAACAAAAAGTTTGTAGGAAAACCATAACCAAACCTACCTAAAAGTATTTAAAAAATCTATAATCTACTGAATCCACGCGTTATTTTGAGATCTAGTCTTTTTAACTATTAGTAACGAAAGATTTTTGAAAATTCCATTAGATGCATTTAACCGTTCGGAACCTCTAATATATCCTATCCTGGGTCTGTTCCTAATTTATTAGATAAGAAAATTCGACCCTGTAAATTCTTATCGATAAACAGGTACCACGCTAATAACGTGAGTACCTAGCGCTTATACCAAATAAAAAACTGAGCACCCTAATAGTTAGGTGATTGTCAAGATAAATTTTGAACTGGCAAGTTATAATGTACTTTCGTGTCATCAAGATACAGATGATTTTTATTTCACTGACCTTTAAGAAGGTGAAATAGTACTGATAAATAAATATCCAAAAAAATATCAGCTCATTCATAAATATTGTAGTAGTGAGTTATAAATCATTGTATGTAGGTATATCGCGCCCAACAAAAAAAGCCATCGGGAGTATATTGACATTTATGTTAAACCTAGCGATGTTGTAGAACAAAGAAGGTTGACTTACACCTTTAATCGCTTGCGTACAACTTTAGTGAGACAAAGTTATTGGAGCATCTAAATTCGAATGTATTTGACGTAACTTACACCTAAGGTATAGCTAGGTACCATCTTTGTGCGTGTAATATCTAATAGTATGTTTAATAAAATAAAACCAAAACCTATAGAATACATAAAAAAGTCTAAGTAATTTCGTTCTGAAATTAAGAATTTTGAACAATAATAATGGCAATATACTCGGATGGCAAATATTAAGCAAATAAGCCGACATTTTTAATGTCGTTAAAATTTTTATACGCCTAGATATTATAATATATAGTTTCAAATTTAAGCAACCAAAACGCTGTAATAATACTCTACGAGTCTACGTGTATATTTATCACACGATTCCGAAGCACCAACCCCAATACGTCATATCGCAAAATTCTAAACCACTCAAAGTTGTCAAAAGACCGTTTAAACTAAAATGATGTTTTTTTTTTACAAAAATGACATTCTGTCTTTGGCATATCTAGTATATAAACACTTTCTTTTCTTCACATTTTCACGATACCAACTGCGAATGAAACAACGAATTAAAACCAGCTTGGGCACAAAATTATAGTCAAAAGCTTAATAATTCTAACTTAACCCAGGAAAATTCTATGACCTAAATATCCCTAATATACCTAGTATCTAGTATTTGTGCTATACGTTCGCCCAGAGTGAAACAATCAAGTTTTTATTTTAGTTTTAGTGATGTCAACAGATGTACTCAGAATGAGAACGGTCCCACAGCTTATTCATTGCTAACCTTACAAAAAGTAGTACGTCCTCTTTATAATACCATCGTACCTGGATCGAACGCAATGCATCCTAAAGACATATCGTGTATAGACAAAGAGTACAAACATCTAAATTGTCACAAACGACAAGAGGTGGGAATCCAAAAATACTACTGCAATAAATAAGGCATTGGACAGCTACTGCAACAAAAAATGAACACTGCAATGAGTTGCGTAGATACTACTACGCATTAGTGCGAAACTACATCACTTGCTAAATTTCAAAATGGCGATCTGTCATTCTTATGTCACCATCATAATGTTCAAATTTAATGTTTTGCGCACCATCTTCACTTACGATCCCTACGTTCAGCAGTGGACCAATACGGACTGATGATGACGATGCATCTTCGGAAAATGAAGGAACTAAACCCAGTTTCGAAACTCTTAAACTCGAGCTCTGTTGTCAACGCTATGGAAATTGTGATTGAACATTTCAACAACCAATCAATTGCCTATAGTACAAGCTCCGCTTAGTTTAAGACTAGATGGTGCTGTGTAAAATGTGCCAGAATAGGTACATAATTTAAAAAAAATAGATTTACTGATTTGAATACCCATTCAGAAGCGAGAAAGATGGTAACTGTTCCAGGAACTAATTGAATATAAATTAACAGATCTGTCATATTAATATCGAATGGATGCATGGTCCATGGTGCGCCCTAGCTGCACAATGCCTTATCTATGTATATTAAAGTCAATCTACAAAACTACTGCTGTCTCGGTTTTTGATAATCCAGACTTATTCGTATTATTCCCCACTTGTGACAAAACAAAAGAAAAACAAGTAAGGACTCAATAATTCGATCAGGATGTATATAGACGAGTAAGTCTGAATAACCCCTTAACCCTACACGGAAAAATATGTTTTAAATCCTACTTTAACTATAAAGTACAGAAACCTTAAAAATACTGGTCATATATCTACGGAACTGAGCAAAGACACAAATACGCCAATACATTTACTACATTAGTTTGTTCGTCTTAATTGCCAACTGTCAAAATAATATTCGACAACAGTTCAACATTAAAGTATCTTTATAAAATGGATGCAATATGTATTAAAAAAAGGTCGATAGAATTTAAATTATAATAAGGATTAGCCAAAAAGCCGAATTTCAATCATATGAACGAAAGAAACTCTTAGCCATATTCTTGAAAAATAATTATTGTAACCTACAGCTACAGCCTTCGTTATTTAATAAAAAGTATTTAATCCCTTCAGACATGAGGCGGAACCGTACCATTTAGGTAGACACTGTTTTCCCATAACGAAGAAATCATCATTTCAATTACGCCTTTTTGGCACAGTCATTACTTGGAAACCATCATACAAATATCGCCCTTGAGCTTACCACATAAGGTTTTCAGAATCCACTACTTCAGTTAAAAGTTACTTATTTTAACGAAAAAAGTCGATATTTTATCATAGAGGATATTTTGATTAAATATAATTATGTAATCTATCTTACGAATACTCTGTTCTTATAGAAAAAGTTTGTATGAGAAAATACTTCGGTGAGGTAAGATATGAATTGTATTCGGAAATGGTCCACAAGATTAGAGATATCAAATAAAAGTAAATATTACATGAGAGTATGAGATGTTTTTCATGCAAATATTATTTATACATAATCACAGGAGTAGCCAGAGAATAAAAATTAAAAAAAAATCTAACTAATGTCTAGGAAAAATATATTTTACTTCAACAGTACGAATGTATTTCAGGTACTGACAGAAAAATAATTTATATATATAAATATTAACTCGTTTTTAGTTTAGGGAGGGAATATTAGCATTGAGAGTATTGCGGACGGTTTACGAGAATTACAAAAATATGGTCACCGAAACCAAACGTTTATAGAATAGAAGTCAATGTATCCATAAAAGAGTTTGGCGGATTCATAAAAACTTTTTTATAGACCCTGTAACGATCACAGACATTATTAAACTTATAATAAACTTATTATTAAAAAGCAGGGCTATTTAGGCGGACACTCAAGTGCGATAAATTTTAAAGGTCTATTCAAATTTAGGCGATATTCCCGGCCGACTTAGTGAAAACGAAGCGGTGAATACTTTACTATTACTGTAACCGTAATAATAATAATTATGTATTTCGCCAGTAATACCGCCCATACCAGAATAATCCTTCAGTTATATTTATGCAATGTATCGGCATTTTCTATAGAACATATGAGTAGTTATAGTAAAGAAATTAAACATATAATGTTATTGAGTTAGTTGTAAAAACTTCACAGTACGGCGACAAAAATTTTTATAACATAAAATTTGAAGAATCAGCCAGACTGGTCTCGGGTTTTATTGGTTCGCCATAATTTTAGTACCTAACTGTTGTGATTAGTGAAAATTACCAATAACATAATGTGGTATAATATAATAAGAAGTCAGCGATAGAATTTTTTACTCTATACTGTTATAACCATGACGTGGTTTGCTCAAAAGCTGATTTCAGAAGGCAGCTATTTTTTTTTATTCAGCCCGATAGTGTCCCACTGCTAGGGGTCTACAGGGGCCTTCCATATAAAGAGGATTACGTTTAACAGAAGTAAATGATTATTACTTTCTAGTTATAATTTATTTGTTAAAAGTCTCGACCGCACTTAGAACAGGAGCCTTCACGTCCCGGTACCCAGACACTTCAAGCCAGAAAGGATACGAGGTGTTGCTAAAGTTATTATCTGGCACATTATCTTTACGGTGACGTCAGCAACATCAATTGATGATACATTCAAGTTGAACTAGCTTAGCATTCGTAAATAACCAATAAACTAATCATCTAATTTTGTAATCCTTTGTGTACCTATCTATCGCAGTCTAAGACAATAGCGGTTATTATAAGTGATTAGTAATTAAGAGTGGAGTAAGGAATTAGTTTTACGTTTTACTTTGAAACCTTGAAAATAGTTATTGAGTGAATTGTAATTCCTAAACTAAGGAAACAATTATGGAACTTAATATAAACGCGACGATTATTTTGCTTGTAGTAAAATACAATTTTTTGGTAATACTTATTATAATAACAACTTAATCTAGAGATTAAATGGTATTTGTATTTTGGATACATAACATAAATTCGTGTCTTTATGAAAAGTTTTTGTGAAAACTAAGGTTTTCGTTGTACTTGAACTTAATAACAAATTAATCCAGAGCATTGTAATGAATAATTCTAAAACATCAATATAAACATGCTTAATATCATAGACAGCGATTACGTATAACACTACTGATTCATAAAATAGGCGAATATTATTGTTAACACTAAAAAGATTCTTGAGGAATCTGTTACACATATTTTTCATCATAAACCCAAAAAACATTAGGTTTCCGATACGCAAGTTTCATGAGATTTAAATCTCTCCATATAATCCAAATGACGATTTATTTGGCAAACCTGTATTTTTGCAGCAGCGGAAGCAAGTGTCTGGGCCACGTCTGGAGTTGAAACCCCATCTTAAAATGATCAATGATGCATCACTTAAAATGAATATAACGCACGACGCGTCTTAGCCGGAGGGAGCAGTTATTTGATATGTCAACTTCGTATCAAGATTCACTTTAGCTGCGAGCAGTCCAGGATTCTTTAAGAAATACCTGGAAAAAAATAAGCTATATAAAGCAGCAATATAATTATCAAAGAAAAACAGAACCTGCTGCCTGCCTGAAAGAGATCGCTGGTCGCGATAAGGCCGCCATTTGTATGTTTTAAAGTCATGTTGTTCTGTCCGTGTTAATGTTTTGGTATACAAATAAATAAAATAAATAAAGAACCTTCCACATTCGAACCTTCGAAACCCCCAATAATAAATTAGTTATACGGTAAGTATAATCACTATTCACTAATGTAATAGATAGTTAGAACCTATGTGATGTATGAACGTAGAGGAATCTAAAGAAGTAAGTAATGCAAGAATTCTAGCAAGTTGCGTAGAAGTTTCTACCTACCCCTGTGGGTAAAAAGCGTGAGTGTGTGTATAGTTAGAACCTATCACTAAGGCAGAGACGATGCTCAGCGTAAAGTAAGGCTTCCGTATGTCATATTTGTATTACAATTTGACATACGGAAGCGTAAGTTCATGCTAAGTCTCTTCTCTGAATCTCAGCCTAAGATTTTGTAGCTATATCGGTGCTGTATGGTTGTTAAGAAACTCTAGGTCCGATCGCGAAATACTAAGCTTTAAATTCACCACAAAATTATTTTGATCGTGATCCAACCGTCCTTAGCTCTCTATAGCAAGGCTTTAACCGGCGGCGAAAGTCCTACTAGGGGACACCCCCAGCTGCTGGTTGGGGGCTCTTATGGTACCTCGCCACCTTGTCCGGTTAAGTAGTCAAGGTTACCTCACAGCAACAATTATATCCCAAAAGCATTATTTGGATTATTTTCAACCAGACTGGTACACAGTCGCGTGCAACCGTCTTGCATGGAAAAATAGGGTGAGGCCTTTGCTTAATTTTGGGACAATTCGAGCTAATAATAATGATGAATGCTTTCTCTGCCAATGGCTTAATAGCCAAGAGTCTCGACCAACATCTAAGGAGGCTTTCGTTCGGTGGCGGGATCAAGGGCTTGATACAGAAAGCGGTACTCCTAGATACGGAACGTATTGTTAGGAGGTTCCTTTCCCACGAGCCCTGAACACCGGTAGTCTTGGACTCTGTTCCCGATACCGGTGGGCTACTATTTTTGATGTTTTTATATTCTCTGTTTTTTATAAAAAATATTAAAAAATGCATGCATGCATACAATTCATATGTATATAGATAAATAAAGGAAATAATATTGAAAAAGCATAGACTACTCACCCAAGGCCGCGTTCCTTAAGGCGTTGAATGGTGGCGGGTTTTATACGAGCACGTCCTTGGCTGTGGCTGCCCCTTCCAGTTATAAAGAACAGCGTTTGTTTGCGACGGTTACCGCTGTCGCGCAACTTCGAAACATGGGTGTCGATGAATATATCGAGAGACTCTTTTGCTTCTTTCACGCGCAAGTAGTGAAGGTCTATGGTTGTGCAATCTGGGTTATTCAGCGCATGGAACTGGAAAAGTGAGGAAGTGTTGTGTTGCATTACAAAATCATCTTTATTATTTATATAGAAAGGTCAAAATAGCAGCAACAGCATTTCCAAGAAATAAAGGCATTCCCTAAAGTCTTAAAGAACTCTTCGCCAGACACATATCTACTAGTTGTAAATAATCTAGTAGTAAATTAGCAGACAAAATAGAAAAACATTTTGGTAATTATTATTTAATGAATAAAACCAATAAATTACCTATTTAAAAATGGACACAGTGCGATGAATTAATCCATTAATGAATATGCATGAAACTCTTTTTAGCAGCACTTGATAAGCATTTGATAAGTGCTGACCAGTATTTTATTGCTACGCGGCGGTTATTGCATAATATTTTCGTTACAAAAACACATTATTTGAGTCATCAAGGCCACGTGTTAGAATGTGGGCATAACAACTTCATTCAAAGACGCGAATAACATTTATGTAACTCAAAAAAATTACGTCGTATACACAACAAGCATTTTAGACTGCTGACCACTATACAATGAGAGATCTGTTTAAACTGGTCAGTATTGTTAAAATTCGTCAAAATGTGCGTTTAATGCATCTGCTACGATTTCTCTCTATATCACCCTATGGTGGACTGGTAGAGAATGCTTATAGCATTATAATAATAATAAACATTTGAGGACATTTTTACACAGCACCATCTAGTCCCAAACTAAACAGAGCTTGTACTATGAGTACTAGACAGCGGATATAATACTTATATACTTTTTTTTTGTAAATACATACTTATTATACATATAGTCCGCCTCTGTACAAACTTGTGCATAAAGTGTAAAATAAATAAAGAAATTCTATATGTTGATTTGTAAAACTTACTTGCATTAATGAAGCAACAGCGAGCCCGTTAGCGTGCTCGTACTTCTGTTTATGGAAGTTTGCTATCTCTGAATAATAATTAGCCACTTGAGTCATGCCCCGGCGAATGCAGTCTTGAGCTTTCTGATAGTTTCTGTAACGGTTTATAAGAAAAATGTTATTTAACATAACTTATGATACCATAACGCCTGTGTTCCCAGAAGTATACTAAAGTACACCAACAGTTCGCTGATATGTTTAGGTCCCATGTAATAGGTGGCGGGCCTATTGCCGTCAACCGGGCACAGATCTAAACTCGAAGCTGCTCGAACCCAGGACCTCTAGTGTATCAGCCGCACTTGGGACCACTAGACCAACGAGGCAGTCGTTAAAATGTTATTTGTTATGCTAAATATTAATAAAATCTGAGGGTTAACGAGTTGAAGTGGTGGTGTCATCTATCTAAGAACAAATTGCAGATATGTCTTTGAATGAAGACCGTAGATCGGCAAACACAATGTCGGGCGAATAGACGGTTAAGTAGACGGATAACCGAGTAACGATTGTACTCCTCATTTCGCCAAATCGATCATTCAAATATTAATAATAGATATACTTACAGATTTCGCCGAGCAAGATGTTTATCAGCTTCTTCGCGGAAAGCCTCCACCGTGGACATATCGACTTTGTTGTCTTTGGACAGCAAAGGCCATTCTGTTTCAGAGAGTTCCTGCAAACATTCTTCCTGTGTAAAATTGTTGAACATAATTATACTTTACTTACATAAACTCAATTAATAAAAGCCAAATTTGTAATAAGCGACTGTAAATCTATAACGTATGGTCGAATTTTTATTGCAACTTATTTATGAGGAAACAGTTTTGGGCTGACATGCCTGCTGCAACAAAATTTTATGAACTCAGGAGCAAATAAACTTAGCATAAAAACGTGAGTCTGAGATCTCGATTTATTCTATCTTTTATACGTAATAAATTCATCTTTTAAAACTAGCTAGATAACTAGATAGATAGCTATCCACAATTTTGCGTAGTTATTATATCCTTTAAATATTGTTTTAGAACTTCATTTTTTTACAATTAATAATTAATAATTGTTCTTACAATAGCAAGCCAACAATAATTGATTTGTATTGAAGTGTCAATTATTACAATTTTATTTTTTTAATTATTACAATTACCAAGTTAAGCTAAAATTGAACTATATTGAGTTAAGGTTCATAATCCCTAAGATGAATCATATTATTATCATTTATCATATATAGAGTGGCTAATGCGACCGCAATAACAATCATTACCTATTTATAAATTATAACGTCATTATGGTTTATTATTCTTTTTTGACCCATACCTTTCGTTGTTCTTGTAAAATCTTATCTTTCCTTTTCATTTCCTCGGCCACAACAAATTTGTTAACACCATTCTCTTCTTCCAATATATCATCGCGACCAGTAGAAATCAGCAGCACCTAGTCATTAAATTTTTTAGAAATTTTGATAAACCTTCCTACTGCCAATTAAAAATATGTCGTATTACCTCAACGGTAGAATTGAAATTATTATCGTGCGCCATAAGCAGTTCCGTGAGAGTATCCTTATCGACATCAGGGAATAAGTTGTAGAGTTTGTCTCTGGTCATCTTAGCAGCCATATCTGTAGGCATGTTGTTCTTCCATTCGGCAACATCTTTTTGGTAAATGGCCAATGCCATATCCATATCCATAATTTCTTTGAAATCTGGGACCACTGGCTCTTTTCCCGCCAGTGATAACTCCGCCTCCTTCATCGCAATTTGTCTGTAAATAGAAATTTGTAAAATAAAGCAAAGTAATAATAGGAATAAGGATAGACTAACGATAGGATAGACTAACAGACAGATTAGAGGATAGACGCAGATGTCGCCACCTTAAGACGTATGTTTAGAATGTGAAGGAAGATCTCGCCAACTCGAAATCTAGTGTGGTGGTAGCGTCTGGTGTACCGAACCAGACGACGCAGGTTCGCATCCTACCCGCCAGTCGATTCCTTTCCTTCATTTAAATAAGAAGGATAGAGTTCCTTGCCTGAGTTTTAGCCGTGGACAAAAGAATACTAAAGCGAGTCTGGCTAATAAAAGTCAGGGATGCATTTGTCAGTTATCGGACTCATAGCGACCTTGGATTTAACACAGAGACAATGTAAACTTGAAAATCGAAGGCTCAACCTTTGAACTCAAGTTACGCAACAGAAACCCTCATAGATACTAGGATTAACAGAAAATTGCCGGATTATATACAATACTAAATAAATTAATAATTGATATTTGTTACTCACCTTGCGAATTCTTCATCTTGTAGAACCATAGCTGCAGTTTGCTTCGCATGTTCATCAAGCTGAAACGTCAATGATTCCATCCACAACGCATTTATTTCGTTGAGGGCAGACAGGGGAAGGCTAATCCTAGGCACTATGTATGCTGGATACTGCATATCTTTCCTGCCGTACATTTCATCCAACTCAGATATAAAAGTGCTCCCCAAATTAACGCTGACTATAATCTCGTCAGTTTCGCTAACATTAGAACTATCTTCCTCGTCACTGACATCGAAAGCAGATGTGTTTGGTTCAAATGGTAGAGCTTCAGCAGACAACCCCCTAGCCTCATTTTCCTCTAAGTTATTCTCCTCCAAATCTGGTTCACCACGGCGAAATTTCCGTATCTTAAGACAATGTTTCGAATAATGATTGTCAGATATGACCACGTTCTGCTCAATTTGGCGTTTGATTTGAATAGATTCATCGGACATTGTGACGTCACGTTTTTTCTTTTGGGTTTGAGTACCGCCTGTTGCTGCAGCGGTTTTATCATCCTTTGGCATAGTTTTTACTGCATCTGATGAAGCGACTCCCGATGGCGCAACATCCGGTATGATATTGTACTTAGCCAAACAGGCACACTGTTCCATACTTTCTTCTTCGTCTTGATCAGACAATTCTTCTGTGTCAACGGTTTTAAATTGATTGTTACTCATGCCATCAAGTACAATTTCTACGCTCCAGTTAACATCACCGCAGCATTTATCAAAAATGTCCCTCAAATCAGACCTCGCTATATTCTTGAAGAGTTTTCTAAAAGCAATGAAATGCTTTTCTTCATTAGAACACCTAAAGGCTTCTGTAATTAAGCCTTCATAAGTCATGCTACTTTTATCAAGCATCCGTTTTTGAGGGATCTTTTCGCGGTTGAAGGATATATAAAATTCATTAATGTTACGTGGCGTAGCAGTTATTACTTTGTTTTTACCGTAAACATTTGTATCACCTATTTCCATAGATGTGCCACTAGACTTTGTTTCGACAGGAACTTCTAGATTTGTAAGAGTAGTTGAAGGATCAGGTGAATCAACCCATGGTGGCATAAACATTGAAATTTTACTCCAATCATGACAGTCATTAACTGTTTTCATCAAAGATTCTGCAGCAGACTCAAACTGTGTTGATAACGGCTGGGCCGTGTTAGGAGATTTCCTTTGTGGTTTTGCATCAGGCACCAAGCCAATAGTGTCGGTGTTGGCAGGTATTTCAGAAGCAATGTTAGGTTTGCGAACTCGATTCACTGAACCTGCAACACCTTGGTCATCTTTATCCCAACTATCACCGTTTTCCCATTCTATTTCTACCTTTTCTACTTCTTCCAGCTTTTTCTGAGCTTCCAACAATACTCTTTGTCTTGCTCTTTCTTCAGGTGTCAAATCATCATCATTTAAAAAAAGAAAAAAATCATCAGATTTTTTCTCTTCCTTAGTTTCTAATTGCGTGTTTTCTTCACCTTTTTTTGGTTCTGATGTGTCGATAGGAACCTTTTGCTGTGTCTGAACATTTACTGATGATGTTGACGATCGAAAAAACTGAATGTTAGTAACATTCTGTGTAGCAGAACTGCTTGCAGTGGTAGAAGTGTTAGTGTTGGTATGTTCCTTATCAACAACATCCGGTGTTGATACAGGGGAGGCTTCTTTAGGAATAGGAGGAACATTTCGCTTTACTGGAGGTACCATACCAGCAGGATAAGATAGCCCATAGGTATGTCTTAAAATTTCACCTGTAATACCATCTTGGTAGTTATCCAACATTCTTTTTATGGTGTTTATAGGCACATTGTGCGTATTCCTTTTGACTAGCTGATTCGCTTTTCTGGCCCATGGTGTTGTTGGTTCTAGAACCTGAATAATATAACCGTTTTTAACCCCTTCTCTTAAATACGGTTCCATTTCCCACACCTCAATATTAGTATTGTCTATAATGATAGGACTATATCCCAGCTTAGCAATATCTCTGCATCTATTTTGATTCCACATATGAGCTTCTCCCAGTTTATACTTTTCGTGCTGATATTGGCCTCTAACCATAAAATAGTCATCTGTGCTCAAAATATGCGCTTTATAATTTAAGGTAGCAGGGCCTACCGTCATGTCAATTATTTGTTTAGCCAGATGTGACTTTCCACTACCAGGTGCACCTCGCATTAAGATCAGTGTCCTGTTGCCTTGACCGTGATGGTGAATAATTTCTCTGACCTGGTTGGTCCAGATGTTTAAACTCTGTTGGACTGGTTTTTGGACTTGTTTTGGTATAGCACCAGTGTTCTGTGCAGGTTGGGCAGCAGAAGAAGCATATGAAGTTGAACTTTGAATTTGTTGTGTTGCTTGTGTTGTTTGTGTCGGAGACACAATTTCAGATGTAGTTGTTGGCGTTGGTTGGTCCTCCTCTTTTAATATTACATTTCCATCATTTGTCATATTCATAATTGCGTCCACTGATATATTTACTGGTAGATAGAAAAGAAATAAAAATTGTACAATTAGTATATTATCAAAAGCAATTGCACATTAGACAAATTTTTAATTTTGCAGATTTATGGTTAATGTTGGAGTTATTAAGACTCATTTGTAATAAATATGAAAAAATAAAGATTTTTTCATGGCAGACCCTGAAAATAGACGCATTTAGACAGTTTGATTTTGGTTGAAATCAGAGTGAAACCACTAGCAAGAGCAACAGCTAGCATAAGCTAGAGAACAAATCATGTGAACACGAACTTTGGTCTAATTTAATGTAGAAAACATATCCGATAAGATCATAATTATCACATAATTATTTTTAATGGACTTTAAAATATAAACAATGTATCACTCAAAAGAACACAAAAGAATTCCCGACAGATTCTTTAATTTATTTTTCTCTATTCTATTTATTCTTTGATTTATTTAAAACAAGCCTGAAAATATACAATAGGGTCTCCCCCTAGTAGCCCTAAAATATACTGGTGATCTGTGGGTGTACCTATGCCTATCAGTACACCTTTGCCTAAACCATATATGGGCAACGCCCGGCCCGCCCGCGGCGACTTATGACAGGACAATATTCATTCATTTACGTGAACTTATCACGCCGACAAGAAAGAAATACTAGCAGTCTTCTATTTAGATTCAAACTTAACGTGACAAAACTGTTATGTTTTCATAGATAGGTAATGTCCAATGCTTGTTTTGGGTACTTTTTTCGTACAAGTTTATGGTGTTAAGAAGTAGTGAGCAACAAAATATTGTAAGTCAATATCATGGTGCAGTTGACCCAAGGTCTCCAAGGTCTAATCTATTTCTATGCTGCAGTCATCAAAATCTGTTTAGCCGTTTTAACATGATAACAGAACATAGGAACTATACTATACTATAACTACACGCTTTAATATTTATACCTATTATTAATAAGTAAGCGAAGGTGACTTCATTGGTACTCTAAAGTTTGGCCCGCACCTTTCAAAAGGTTGCCCATCCCTGGCCTAAACCTACCAGGAATAGGTACATGTGTGGTTTTTGTAATCCTACTTATATTATAAATGAGAAAGTTTGGATGGATGGCTACTTCTTCATACAAAAATGACTGAAAGAATCTAGATGCAATTTGCCACAAAGATAGATTATAGTCTAGAATAGCACATACGCTACTCATCTGGTCAATGTATGGTTCCCTTTGGATAGATTCGTTTTAAAAATATGAGTATAGGCAATTATGTCGTCAACATAGTATAATTTATAAGCAATAAATACCCAGACCATCGAGGCGAAGCCACTGGCGGAAACCTAGTCTTTATATAAGGGCTTTGTCGCTGTGCAATAATATTAATTGTTTGTTTAGAAAAACTCAATATACAATAATAAAAACAAAGATAATAATATGTAGTCGCATTGCATCATAAATACAATCAATATATCCATGTTTAATAGCTGGTTCAGACACGGCGGGAACCGTGCGATTTCAGAATCGCATGGAAATCGCGCGAGTCTTATTTATCTTTAACAGTTCAAAAAGAATGGCATTCAATTTTTACATGTGTTATCTCATATTAAATATCTAGACAATCTCATAACAGATTACAATGACAGAAACTGCATGCATTTAGAAGAAGACTTATTATTTGTCATTTAAGTAACATAATTTGAAAGCCTAGGCTTTCTAGGTAGGCTAGGTAGACAATAGCTAGCTATCATCTACTTTGGAGATCATTACATTAGTATATGATATCTATACACACTTACCACAGCAGCAGAATATTTCCCCAGAATTGAGATATCTAATTATCAATAAAGATATTATTGACAATACAAACACCAATGTTATTATATTTCACACTAAACTTTGAACTTTATCTATCAATAGAAAACAAGGGAAGCAAAGGTGATGAATAACAACCATTATTGGCCACCATTTGCTCTGCCTATTGGATGTATCTGTCAATCTATGAAATGAAATATGGATTTTATGAATAGTGCATCCAAAATCGTCATCCTTGTTTCGCACAGTGTCCTTTAACTACCTGACAAGATGCACTATAATAGGTAACACGTTATTGATCGAATCACGTTTGAGTACTTGTCTTACTGCGCCGCGCAGCTAATCAATAGGTTTGATAACAATAGAATTTTACCCTTACACTATAAATAATGATTTTCTACTTACAATCACCATCACAACTCTCAACAACAGCAGAAATCACATCTTTACTCATCACATTGCCGAACATGTTCATTAGATTATCAATAACATCAGAAAAGTTATTTTCTTCTTCTCCGTGGGACTCCATGGTCGCTATCAATTGTATTTCGTTTTGTGATTATAACACTATTATTTTTATTCTTTCTGCACATCAATAGCGGAAAATTTACTAAACCGAAACGTTGAAATGAAACAGGGGGAACTTTGAATCGGATCGGATCGGATAATACCACAAATCCAGCAGCAAACAGAATAACAGACCGAGCGAGATTTATCTTGACGGCGGACTTGACATGAATGGAATGACTGACTGTCAGTCTGGTCAGTCATGTCAGTGACAGAAATGTCAAGTGTCGCACGCTCTGACGTCTCTGACTGTCATGGTGATACCAAATCTCGAAAATATTTCCCCCTGCTAAAAAAACAAAACCCCTTAAAATATCGCAACAAACACTTGAAAATCCCCTGAAAATAAAAATAAGAACTGGTAATAACAATATTTAAAACAATGACACTGACGTGGACACGAACTTCTCAAAGTTTCTAAAGGTTTGGCAAGAGGTTGCTATTTTTTTTAATAATTATAATATAATAATACACGCAAATATTAAATATTACACGAGTTTTCTTTTTAATTTGTACATGACGTGCTGTTTTTGTAAATAAAAAGGTCCTGTATAAGAATGAAGGTTTTAAGTAAACAGATCGCATTAACATTTTAGGGGTTTAAAAAATGCAACATGGTTCTCAGACAAATATTTTTTCTTTTTTTTTGCAAACCTAAAAAGTTGGGAACCCTTTTCTAAAAGCTATGACATACTGACAGTTTCACACACTGAAATATAGTACGCGTGGCATCACCTGGCCGGACGTTAGCCATTTGTAAAATAACTGATAATCTTAGCAACGCTTAAAAAATACAAAAAGATAGCAGTTGCAGTCGCTTCCGCTATTTGAACGCATATATCTTTTAATCTACGCAACGGATTTTAATGCAGTTTTGGGCAGTAGATAGTAATTTAAGAGAAAGGCTTATAATATTATTATGTAGTAGCATATTATAGTAGAGAATGTGCCTATGTGAATCCGGGGCGGGTTGCTACTATTCAATAAACTAAATTTGTGATTACGCTAGATTTTTACGTTAGAGTTGGGATCAAAAACTGAGACGATGTGGCTGTATTTTAATGTATATATATGCACACCCTTCCAGTATTCATAACTCCACTACTTTTGAGCAGCAGGAGCCTTTAAATAAATTCAAAATACTATCCTACTTTAGTACCGTAATGCGGAAGGCGTTACATGTTATATTACATTATTACAATGTAACATTATTTGCATTATTTTTTTAATTCATTGCGGTCACAGCTATTACTCTTACTAGGTATTATGAAGGGCAAATTTCAAAGAAATATATTATCCAACGTCAAGGACAGACCATAAAAGGTCAAGGTAACAAACTAACCTAACTGGTACGAGTCAGGGTGCCCGATATCTATTAACACTTAATAATCATCCATTGATTTAGGGAATTTACAATTTATTGGCAACACCTATTTAAATAACGCACAGTACTACAGGTACTTTTGTTGGACACTTTTTTAAATACATTTTGCAAGGGGAAAACCAAACATAGACAAACTCTCACCAGACTCCGCAAGTCACCTGACACCTTTTGCAATGCTGCCATTATAGCCAGTAGCAGTTTCACAAAAGTATACCGTGCAAACCAGTCGCATTTATGATCTTCTCATAAAAACATGCCGCAATCTGCCGCACACATACACAGTCTCAGACCCGTATGTCGTAATATAGCGTTTTTGCACTACAAGGAATGTTACGTTCTGACACTCCGACATTTTACCCATGGCGCATGAAAAAACCTGATGATAAACTTGTGCACTTGTCCGTCTTTTCTCGGATCTATCGAAATATTTAATAAGGAAAAAAAAAAAAATTCTTCGGGAGATACCCTACACTTAACAAGGATTTGAAAAATTTAAAAGTTGGTTTATTATGAACTATCATTATGTCAATTTTATTACGCATGTACAGTCATGCGTGATGTCTCTGCCAGGGAAATCCCCGCGTATCTATAAACTAGGGATACCTACCTACACGAGCTGTGCCGAACTAGAAGTCGAATGTCAAGCAGGGATTACTGTTTTTTTTTTGGTGCGAGGCAACTTCAACCCGGTCTACCGTAAAAGTCGAAGAGTGAAAAAGATTGGATTAAAATAATATTTAAAACGACAACCTACGTTTTGAGCTTTCGTAATTTTTTCAGCCATTAACTTTGACAACGATAGCCTACGACTTGAGCTATCTTATTTTTTTATTACAACCGAATAATTTTCTTTCTCCGATTTTCAAGGCCGGGTTAAAGTTAGCTCGTGTCAACTTCAACCCGGACAATAAGTTTTTTTTTGTTTTTTGGGGCTATGGCAATCTGCCGATACTTTCAGCAATTTCTGCCAGTGTCGTGTAATGATTACTCATGGGTATAGTAGTTATATAGTTGACTTTAGAATAATAATGTTCATATTATGATGTTACTTTCGAGCCGGAAACAAAAGCCGAACACAAATATGAGTTAGTTAATAATACATATTTAAAATATATACACATTAATGCCTACTTAATATTATTATAAATAGATATCATAGTTTTATCATGTTAGTGGTTATAAATTTAATAAAAGCGTTTATCATAAGGGGATTTGGAAAGAAAGAAAGGAGGTGACGAACATTGACTGGAAATTGAATGTTTAATTTTGAAGCAAGAAGATCTAATGGAAAGGTTTGATTTAATTGACAGTCAAGAAAAATGTGTTCTAGGGTACCGTCGTCTAGGCCACATTCACATAGTGACGAGTCTCGGACCCTGATTTTGTGTAAGAACACTGGGGTGCAACAATGTCCCAGGCGGATTCTGCAAATCACAGGTTACTGTTTTGGGGGTCAATTTAAATTTATAAAACCAAGGTTTAGGCGGACAGTAAGTTTGGCGAAGAGCGAAGACTGTAATAATCGTCATGTCAAAAAAATGTCAATCATACAAGTCAATGTCAACTGTCAACGTCAAAATAAACAAGCACTCGGCTTCGCTTGAAAGTTGAAGGTGCTGCTGAAACGAATTTTTGTTTTCCAAAAATGTCCAAAATAAAGTCTCGGCTCGAATTCGAATGGTAAAAGAAAAAAGATAGTAATTCTAAACTAGCGACACTTTTCAATAATACAGAACTCGGAGCAGTAATATTCTCATTTATTGCTTCAATCAATCAAGTGTGGTTGCCAGCGCGCTGAGTGGCGAGTGCCGCTAAGCGAAACCTTAAAAAACAATCCCGTCTCGATTTTTTATTTGCAAACGTGGTTTATAGGATGCAGTAATTTCGTTGAACGAATTCATTGTTCTGTTCAATTCAACAGCATTTAAATTGGTATAATGGGGGACAATTTTCAAAACAAAACCATGGCTCCTGTGATGATGGACTATGATTTCAAAGTGAAAACTCAAAATGAGCGTTCAAAAGTGGAGGATTTGTTCGACTTTGAAGGATGTAAAGTTGGTCGTGGTACCTACGGTCATGTATACAAAGCCAGGCGAAAGGATAACTCTGATACTAAGGATTATGCATTGAAACAAATAGAAGGAACTGGGCTTTCTATGTCGGCTTGTAGAGAAATAGCGGTAAGTCTAAGTATTTATGTATTATAATTATATAGGTAGGTATATGTAGAATAAAACAAAATACTGTTACTGGTGATGAGAATTGTCTCCTGGTAATATACCTAAATTAAAGTTGGTGAGTGATCTTTGATCTTGTGATCTTCATTAGAGTACTAAAAGACCATTCAGATGTATGGTCAAATTGAGGAAGGCCTATACCAAGCAATGGGCGAAGTCCAGGCTGTGATGATGTTGATGAACATTTACAAAGTTTTACTTAATAAGTACATTTAGCATTGGTTATTGAAAAACATGTATTTCTATCTTTTCAGTTGCTCCGAGAATTAAAACATCCAAATGTAATAAACCTCATTAGAGTATTCCTCTCACACACTGACCGTAAAGTTTGGTTGCTGTTTGACTATGCAGAACATGATCTTTGGCACATTATCAAGTTCCATAGAGCTGCTAAGGCTAACAAGAAGTCTGTGATGGTGCCAAAAGGCATGGTGAAGAGTCTCCTCTATCAGATATTAGATGGGATACATTATTTACATTCTAATTGGGTTTTGCATAGAGATTTGGTAAGTAATTTCAATGTGTACGTACATATTGTAGGGATATCTTCCTCTCACAGAATTTAAATTACAGTATATTGAAATGAAAACTGAATTTTTGAATAAATTGGAAAAAAATTCTTCTTTCTGAATGCTACTAGGTCAATCTAACCTATGCTGCTCTAATTTACCTTTAGTGAGTATACAAGGCAAAAGGGTCATCAACACACAAACGTCTTGACAAGGTTTCACTGAAGGTCGAAAAAAAATTACCTAGGTCATTCATAGGAAAATGATCGGTTATTACAGATATTAACATTTTTGAGCGCGCAGTGTATTGCTAAAAACGCGATTATAACGCTCCACGACGAATGTTATCGCACGCGCGATCCGAAATAAATGAAATAATTATTTTTTAATTACAAATCTAATTTGGATAGATAGAAATAATGTTTTTTTATGTTCAAGTAAAAAAAACGCTAAAAAATTAAATATTGATGAAAAAAGTTTCAATGTAGGGGGGTCCAGAAGCATATACTGAACTCATGGTATGGCGTCGATGTCCCTTCCACCTTGTATAAATATAGCATGTATTTTCCTTGTGTAATTATAACTCAACTATTATAATAATCAACCCATATACTGTCCCACTGCTGGGCACGGGTCTCCTCTCAGTATGAGAGGGATTAGGCTATAGTCCACCACGCTAGCCTAATGCGGGTTGGCAGACTTCACATGCCGTCGAGAAAATCTCTCCGGCATGCAGGTTTCCTCACGATGTTTTCCTTCACCGTTAAAGCGCGTGATAATTACGCACATGATTTCGAAAAGTCAGAGGTGCGTGCCTTGGATTCGAACTTGAGACCTTTGACTTGGCAGTCCTGTGGTCATATCCGAGGCTATCACTGCTGGCTGGCTGAGGCACACTCAACTATTTGGTTCTTACATATTATTTAGATGAATTAAGGCATTAATCTAGTAATCTATATACATCTTCATGTATCAATTACATGAAAATGTTGAAAATAGTTGAGTGTGTAATAATTTAATAAAACTTAATCCAAGTACACCTTGTGATTGGTATTTATCTTTTAAGGTTAATAGATCTTTATTTCTCAAAGATTACATGAATCACTTACGAGAAATACATAGTTATTTTATAAAGCAACATAGTTCTGTTCTGGTAGGACAAGAAAAATAAATTCAAAATAGTTAAAATGTAGTGAGGGTAAACTGAGAAATTGTTAGTTCGCAGCATAACTACCCGAGCGACTTACTACGTCACGCTCATCAAACGTTATAGAGTGGCGTTTACATTGTACGTTTGAGTTACATTTGAATTTAAGTTTTTAATTAAAAATAGTAATAGATTTATAAGAATCATAATCATACATAGAATGAATATTATTATTATTAGTTATTAATATTTTTAAACTACACTCTTTTTGTATTTTTTAAGCATTTTCTATGCTAAGACTACTTATTTTTAATAAAGCGTAGCGGTCATAGTGTCTGGTGTGTCGAACCAGATGATGCTTGAGTCGATGCAGAGAGAATGGTTTGAGTCCTGTCCGTGAGTGGATTTTTTCCAGCATTAAAAATAACCTTGGTATTTTTCAGAAACCAGCCAACATTCTGGTGATGGGCGAAGGTCCTGAAAGAGGTAGAGTGAAGATAGCTGACATGGGTTTTGCAAGACTGTTCAATGCTCCATTGAAGCCATTGGCTGACTTGGATCCTGTTGTGGTCACATTCTGGTATAGGGCTCCCGAACTGTTGCTTGGTGCCAGGCATTATACAAAGGCTATTGGTAAATATGATTTTTTTGTTTGTTATATAATATTTATCCTGCAATCAGTCCTCCCGACTATGAGCAGATGTGTTGAATGCCTTTATTCATTAGAAGATATTCCCCAGTAGCCAGTAGGAATATCCTTCATACTAATATATTGGCTTAGTCAGCACTGCCGAGATCCAAGGTCCAGTCAGGCAATGTGAGCTGGAAAATATGTTATAAATTTTATTAGTTAGTAAATTTTCAAGCAAGGGACCGACTGTATTTTCTAACTTCTTGTTTGGGAAAATTATGTATACTTTATCTATGTATGAATGTGTAAAACATAAGCTTAGAGCTTTTGAGGTAAGGCAAATGTAATGTGGGGCGAGCGTATTACCATTAAATGAGCTGAAACTCTGAGCTGCCCTGTAAATTTCCTAGAAACTCAGTAACACTTTGCTTGACCTAGGAATCGAACCCAGGACCTCGAGCGTAGCACTCCCGCTGAGGACCACTAGGCTAACAAGGCAGCTGTTTCAATATTTCGTCTAACAAAATGTTTTTTTTTGTTTTGACTAGATATCTGGGCGATAGGCTGTATATTCGCAGAGTTATTGACGTCTGAGCCTATATTTCACTGTCGCCAAGAAGACATAAAGACCAGCAACCCTTACCATCATGACCAGTTGGACAGGATATTCAACGTCATGGGCTTCCCGCTGGAGAAAGACTGGGAAGATATAAGGAAAATGCCTGAACATGCTACTTTGGTAAAAGATTTTAAGAGATCAAAGTAAGTCGATCTTAATAATAACTATGTAAGTATGTTAAAAAAAGTAGCAGAAACAAAATAAGTACAGAAGCACCCAAGCTATCACTGAACAGGAAATAAAATGAAATATGTATTCCATAGTTTTCTACTATCAATATAGGTAGAAATTGGGTATCACGACTGTCCAAAATGCACTAGTCAATAATCTATACTTCTATACTAATATTATAAAGAGGAAATATTTGATTGTTTGTATTGAATTGGCTCCGAAACTACTAGGCCGATTTGAAAAATTATTTTAGTGTTAGATAGCCTATTGATCGGGGAAGGCTATAGGCTATATACCATCACGCTACGACTTATAGGAGCGGAGTAGCAATGAAAAATGTCGCAAAAATGGGGAAAATATTATCAAGACCACGCGGGCGAAGCCGCTGACGGGAAGCTAGTTTATTACAATAATGTCATTCTTGGAGTCTTTTAATGACCAATATTAGCATGCAGTCACTCTTGGGCCATCATAAGATTCTCATTTACGCTGTCTGAACTTGTGAAAAGACAATTTATTGTGCATCATCTGTGGTAAGGCATACCATTATAAATATGTAATGATACTATATTATGTATACTTCTATGCACAGAAAACACCATATTGTCGTCTAGCAAGTTGTGGAAAGTTTTTAGAGGGTCACAAAAGCTCACTGAGTTCTTGTCAAAGAGGGTGCTTACCATATTATACCATCACGCCTGTATTCCTCGAAAGGTTAGGCAGAGGACTGTACTCATGTACACCCAGAATTCGCCAGTATGATTAGGTCCTATGTAAAGCTGGGTAATCCCTTAGCAGTGTAGCATGTAATGTATCCTGTACGGTATCAAGTGAGTACGTAGGCACTGCGAGCCACTCGCGCGTGGAGCGCTGTAAGCTCGCAGTAACCCGCCGAGTGGCGGTATCACTGCGAACACAAAGGCGTCTCCGGCAGTTCGTAGCTAGATACGCGGTGGACCGTGGACGAGCCGTACCGACTTGCAGGTTGATACACAGTATCTGATACGTTACATGCAACACTGCTAGGTGAGTACCCAGCTTAATCCACCTGCATGCAGCGACTCCAAGTCCACTTTATCAGGTCATCTGTCCATCTCCTTCGACGCCAATTTTCGGTGCGTGGTCTCCACTCGAAAACCTTTTTGTCCCAGCGGCCATCAGTACTACGAGATGTGTGCCCATACTGCCCACTGTATTGTAGTTTTTTGCAGAAGCATTACTATTGCATAATCACTAATACCAGAATTTTAGCTCATACAATTGGACGTGTGACGTTGACGGATCCAGTGTGACGAAACAAACAAGATTCCTTAACAATCTTACTCAAACTACCATGACCAATTACGCACATACTTATTTAATACAATAACCTCGTTATTAACAATTAAACCGGTCAAGTGCAGTTTATTTCGCGAATTCCGACCTACGATACGCACCTTGAGAATATCGACCTTTGCTGCATATATGTATGTACCGTAAGGTTCTTGAACGGATGAACTAGTATAGGCGGCGAGTCTATTGATAGAGGGTTGATCAAAAAGACTAAGAGAGAGATGACTTAGTACCTAATATCATTCCTCCACGCCTGTATCATACCATCAAGCCTTCACTATGTTTGGGCCCCATGTAATAGGGGGCAAACCTATTTCCATCAACCGGGCACAAATCTAGACTCCAAGCTGCTACTGGGAATTTCACAGAAAACACAACAACACTACTCGACCCGGAGATCGAACCCAGGACCTCTAGCGTAGCAGTCGCGCTTGGGACCACTAGACCAACGAGGCAGTCACCTAATAAACTGTTATTATTCCTTTCAGCTACCAGAACTGTTCTCTAAGTAAATACATGGACAGGCATAAGATAAAACCAGATAGCAAAGCATTCAGTTTACTTCAGAGGCTGCTGCTGATGGATCCTAATAGAAGAATCACGTCAGAACAGGCCATGCAAGACCCATACTTTGCTGAAGATCCACTTCCTACACAGGTATGTATCAGTTACCAGAACTCAACAATGTTAGCTAACTACTGATTAGTGTCAGAATGCAGTCCACACAACAGTTTATTTGCTTTCTGTTTTAAACTTGAACTCAAAATTATAGGGATTATTGATAACAAACGTTATCTACCTTGATTTAATTAATTAATTACTACGGATCCACCAATTACAGTAACTAAAAAAAAACTAAATTTATTAAAATCTACAAAACAAAGCAAAGTAAATAAAAGAAGGTAAAAACACTTTCATACCTGTCTCTCACGGCACTTCTGACATACCAATATAATCTTCGTCCACTCATCCGCAAACAGATCGCCTGTTGGATTAGAATCCAAGCGATCGTTTAGCGCGGCCAGGGTGATATTATGGCTATTGAAATTTTAACATGACTAGGTTCTATCTATCATCTACCGCAAATAAACTGGTGAGCAGTTTCGTTTTATTTATTGTATATTTCGCGGACATTGGTGTGGGTTACACATTTACCTTAGTTTTTCGAATTGTCATGCCATACTTCATTTACAATGTGTAACTGTTTTATGTCCCAATAAAGTGAAATAAAATAAAACTGTCAGAGGAATATAATTCATTATTTTTATGTACACAGGATGTTTTCGCCGGGTGTCCTATTCCTTATCCGAAGAGGGAATTCTTGACTGATGATGACCAAGAGGATAAAAGTGATTCTAAAGCGCGCCAGAATCAACAGCAGCAGCAACCTAATGTAAGCATAGAATAATAATATTACGCATAGAGATGGCCCTTTGTATTGTATTTGTAAGGAAATGGTTTGCTTTATTACTTACCCCAGATTTTTTTACGTCAGAATTGCATTCTAAATTGCGCCTTATTACGTTTTATGTAAAATAAGAGATCAGCTTATACTGTATGTGTAAAGCATGATGTGCCATATGTGCATGAATCATGTTATGTTTCATCAAGTGTCAATTTTATCCCTTCTTATGACATTTATACACATCATAAAACAAAGCAGTGACTTGTTAAACTCTTTGGTAAAACTGACATAAAATTCTTATGCCATATCATCATATTTGTATTTTTTAAGCATTTTCCGTGGTAAGATAACTTCTTGTGACATTCTCAGAAAGTTTCAAATTACATAGTGTGGGTAAATTGTTACTGTACTATATTAATATTTATTATGTTTGGTATTTTTCAGACTCAACAAAATCAAGTACAAGCCAACAGTCATGATCATGGAGCGAATAACGCCAAGAGGATGAGAATGTCAGGTACTTTGTACTTTTTTTATACTGTGCAATAAAATACATCATACATACCAGCCTGTATGTCGAAGCGTGCAGAAGAGGTGCCCTAGGGACCTAGACAAAATGCAATCTGTTTCTGTTCTGTTCTGTTTTAAATGTATCCATTGTATCAACTTAAACTTGAATAAATATTTATATTTATTTAAATTTATATTCGGAATCTTCCTAGACAAGAAATGAGAGACACGTATTGTATTGTAAGCTGTTTGTTATTTTTATTGGTCTACTCGAACGTAAGATTGCAACTTGTCTACAAGACGGGGCTTTAAACACACTGACAAATTGTGGAACAATGTATACAACTCTGTACCTTATTTTATTATTATTATTATTATTATTGTTAACAGACAGGCAGTTGAGACAACTGATAGTAGCCTATTATTATTATTTCGTATTTTTATTAAACTGGAAAAAATCCAAGCTTTTACTGAGAGTTATACAGAAAACCATTGCTCAGGTTCAGCATTGCTTGTTGGGATCGAACTACACCTGAGTTCGCTTCCTTATTTCCTTAAGACCAATAAAGCAGTTTAAATGCCAATAAATACCAGGGCCCAATGAAAAAGCAAAATTTGTTCCAGACATATAGGATGGATATGTCCGCCCTACTCGTTGATAGTGAGGTATAAGCCTTTACGTCATGTGTCTATTCCAGGCCAAAATCAAGGCAACAACGCGGGCGGAGGCGGTCAGCAAGAATTCCATCAACAACAACAGATGATGTTTGGCGGTCAACAACAGGGTGGGAGCTCACAGCAGCAGGGCAACTTCCAGCAAAGATTCTAGTGTGTACAGCGTGGTTAGTTTTGTATTAAATACTGTTCCCCTTAATAATATACGATTGTATTCTTTGTATCGAAAAAATCGTGGTATAATAATATGGTTACGCCAAGTATTGTCTCTCCATAGCTAGGTAACGTGATTGGGACGCAGCAACGTCATCATTTTTTTTGTTTAAATAAATTATCCGAAAGAAACATTTTTTCACTTGCTTCTGTAATAAATAAATAAATAAATATCTTGGGAAATTTTACACAGCACCATCTAGTCCCAAACTAAGCAGAGCTTGTACTATGGGTACTAGACAATGGATATAATACTTATATACTTTTTTTTTGTAAATACATACTTATAATACATGTAATGTAACAGTAGAAATCAGTATTATGATATATACAGCTTACTTTTTCTAACCAAATATCTATAGTACAGTCAAGAGCAAAAACATGTATACACTAACAAAAGTGCATAAATCGATTTTCTCCTAAATTACTAATACTTATAACTTTTGTATTTGAAATTACGAACACAATATTTACGAACCAATTCTATAGTGACATCAGTATTGTGACAAAGTTGAAAGCGTTCATTCGTGAAAAAATCGCTTTAGCCCTTTTGTAAGTGTTTATATAGCTGTGGTCATGACTGTACACGTAATTAACTTAATCGTATTGGAGATGTCAATTAACCAGAATACTGATCATTAATCCTACTCCTACTAATATTATAAATGTGAAAGTTTGTGAGGATGGATGGATGTTTGTTACTCTTTCACGGAAAAACTACTGAACGGATCTGGATAAAATTTGGCACAGAGATAGATTATAGTTTGGAATAGCACATAGGCTACTTTTTATCCCGGTAAAATGTATGGTTCCCGCGGGATAGCGGGGGAAGCCGCTGGCGGAAAGCTAGTTCATAATAAATTATACGTGTCGTGTCTTCGCCAAACCATCGTGGGAAGATAATCTTGGCGTAGCTTAATTATTATTATATCATGGTAAAATGATGTTGTGCTGTATATTGTGAAGCATAAATATTTAATTTTCTATAGACACATACTAAAGTGCCGGCGCTTAAGGATTAGTGTCCTTGAACTTTTGTGTTCATTAATATTGATGCATTTTTGTATTCAAGACAGGTTAATATTCAGAGACGCTGCTTAGCAAAAAGTAACGCTTCTGCATTTTAAACGTCGCAATTAAAATCAAAAGCATCGTCTCGGAATTATAACCTCAGTGTCTCCACACATTTATCGACGCACGCATACACAACGTACACCGATAAGTGTGCGGACACCCTTATATCAACAAATTATAAAATTAAAACAACAAGAATGTAATAACATCATGTAAATATTAGTAAAGTAAGTGTGATTTGTAAAAAGTAATTTGAGAATACATTTAAAAAAAGTACAACACAAATGTCTATTAATTCAAAGTATTCAAACCACAGATTATTGTAAAAAGTATTTATTAAAAGGACAGAAAATCAAATATCAAATTATTTACACCTTTGTGGACGGAATAAAATTATTGCCGAAATAATGATTAAGTTAATAAACTGATTGACCTATATACTAAAAACTTATAAAATATCAGTCATGTAAAGAGTAGGCGGCTAAGAGCAGTCGCTAATACAAATATAAAAACCATACTTCAACACATTTTCTAATATAAATACTGAATACAGTGATCTTATAGGTACCTATTGCATTACATGCGCAAGCGTGTATCATTTGAATTTGAACCTTATTTGTATGTTCTTTGAAACGATGCTTGCACTTGATACATTTTTAGTGCAACGCTTTATACTGCAATAGACTGCATTAGAGTTGATCCCATTGTTTTATAGTTTTCACAATAATCAAAGAATAGAAATCGATAACATTATGTATACTAATAATTCTCGCGAAGCTATTTTAAATAACCTCGTTTTTTTAAATAAGCCTAGAGGTAAGGCCTAAGGTATTGCAAACACGACTTCAATAATAAATATTCCTGATTAGTTTAGAATTCGAAGGAAGATTTCGAGTTGGCGAGCAGGGCTCGCGGTCGCTTAGCGTCATAGCGTCTGGTGTACCGAACTAGAAAACGCAGGTTCGAATCCTGCCCGCCAGCCGATTTTTGCCTTCATTAAAAATAAAATATTCCCGAGTTTAAAAGTTTAAAAACACTAAATTCATACTAAGTAGGTCCGTATACTACGTATCCTATACGTATATACCAAAAAAAATCTAGTCGTTTCGCTTTGATGTGTTTGACCTAATAATTGATCCACAACCTTTTTCGTCGGTCGAAGATACATATTATTATTTATTGTGTATCTTTATTACCAAGAATTTCTCGTTCTCGACTCGTTCAGCGGAGAGGAGACTACTAAAACACTTTGATAAATTGTTTCATCCCTCTGGCAACATTTAATGTCATTGTGTTCTAGAGTGAATAAATCATTTCACAGGTACAGCTAGCTCACGAGCTGAAATGCTGCATGTGGTCTTCTTGACGTGTAAATAACAAAAAGTCTAATAAGACCTCATTTACCTACGTAACTTTTTTTAAAGCTACACTATTTCTTATTTTACAAGAAATGTTCGTAAATAATTTAGAAAGCGTTGTTCTATTTAAATAAGGGCCACTTTCCCATACTAAGATTAGTCAAGAACTTGGTACAGATTGTTCGTGGCTTGCTCGTGTAAACCAATTTTGTAATGATTACCTAACTACCTATACGTATAATACAGTAATATTAATTTAAACCTGAGAACTCGACAACAGTTTTAATGCCGCTATTGTCGAGGAAGTATTGTGCTTTGTTCAGTTCATCCCTCTTCAGTTTTGTGTTGGAGTCGACTGTCTTGATGCGCGTGCGCAGCCTGCCGCAACGCCCGTCCAGCACCTTTTCATAGGCTGGAATTGTGAAAAATACATTTGTGAGTCGTATGAGCCAAAAAAGTTAACTCAGAAACGGAATATGGAAGATATAATGTTCCCTATAAAATAGATCCTCCCTACAAAGAGCATAGTTTTGTATACTTTAACACAGAAAATAATAAATTCATAAAATTATACGTCCTGTACCTAATAATTATTATACTATGATTAGTAACAGAACAGTCTTCTAGGTACCTATTACTATAGTCCACGCGGAACTAGTTGGCCACGCCTTAGGTAGGGACGGGGGTGAGGCGGCGGGTTACTGTGAACAAAAGCAAGCGCCCCCGCCCCTCCGTCCCACCGCGCGCAGGCGACCCCGCCCCTCCGTCCCGCCGCTCACATACCTAAGGCGCGGTGCCCAACTAGTTCCGCAGCAGACTATAACTAAACATAGTTTGTAAGTACATCACATAAATGCTATAAAGTTTAAAAGTAGAGTACAGAATTTAGTTTAAAAGACTAGTTTATACGCACTGGTTACTTACTGTTCTAGATTGATTATTCATTCATCGACTGAGGAAATCGTAACTTATTAAGGCGAGCCGATAACTCGCGTATGCGCAATAGTGTTATTAATCCATTTGGATCAGTGTAAAATTCAGTTTTTTACTTGCCGAAATATGAGTCGGTTAAATATGCGTTGAAATGTAACGTAGCAAATAATTTGTCGTCAAGTGCGAGTCAGATTTTTGTGCTGAGGCATCCGTATCATGAAAAACTGAACTGAAGTAAATCAAACTGGGCTACCGTTAACTGCTGTATGCAGCTCTATTATGTATCTACCTTCTTACACTACCCGAAAATGTAAGTGCCAGAAAACGAAAATTAAAAAAAGGGTTCCGGTTGAATTTTTTAGGTAGGGAACCCTAAAATGAATAGGTGATATCACGATCACGCCTGTATTCTCCAAAAGGTTTGGCAGAGATGTACTACGCTATACATTAAATCCCACTGGACTCAAATCGGAACTACTATTGAGAATTTCCGAACAGCAATACCCCATAAACATAACTCTTTTTTATGTGAACATAACCGATACCGCCCAATGACCTACTAATCCATTATACCGTTATAAGTACAATGATTGAAACTGCAATATTTGAAGTAGGTACCCATGTTGCCGTAATAACATTATTGTAATCTTAATCGACGGGGATAAGGTTTTCTTTCATTTGCCAAAATAAAGGAGTATAAGATATAAGTAGGTACTTACAATCCTTTCTGTACGAGTTATGGCAGGCCATATGACAGACGGACGGGAATCCCTTCAAAGTGTTCGGGTCCAGGAAAGTTGTTGAAAGCGGGGCTGCACATATCGGCTCTCTCCTTCCTTTGCAGCCGTCTGTGCACGCTTCATAGTTATTCTTCTTCGGTTTGCTGGTCCTTCGGGTCTTTGTCGTAGTTGGTCTTCTTGTAGTTGTGGTCTTACTAGGGTTGAAATTAACGTTTGTGATAGAGCCGCTAGGAGCTACTACTCTAATTCTTAGAGGGAACGTTCCACCAAGAGGAGCAAGCTTTGGTTGTGGCGTTGTAGGAACGTAAGTTATATTTTGGCAGTTACGAGTTCTTGCAGTCGGTGTTGATTGGACTCGAGTTGGTAGCGGAGTAGTCGATGTAGGAGGTGCAGTACGAGTTGATGGAGGAGAAACCGTTGGACCCGGCTGAATGATCACCGTTGATGGTGCTCGTGTAGTAGAACCCTGTACACCTGTTGTAAATTGCGCCACTTCTTGCGACGATCCCACCTGTCCTGGATAACCTTGAATGGACTGTGGTGCTTGTTGGTAGATTAAGAAATAGTTTGACAGCGGTCCTACTGTCGATGATTGCGATTGTTGTTGCTGTGTAGATAGCTGTTGTTCAGGGAGATTTTGGCCCGGTAGCAGTTGGCCTTGAGGTACAAGTTCGAGTCTTATTTGTTGTGACTGCGTTTGCGACGTTTGAGATGGTGGTTGCTGCGGTTGAGGTACGGACAGTGTGGTTCGTTGTAGCTCTGGTTGGATTGCGATAGCTGGCTGTGATGGTGGTTGAGTCTGTTCCGTGAACTGGGTTATTATCTGTGGTGGTCGCGGCGCCTCAGTTGATGAAATTTCTGCTACTGTCGTTGGTGTGGTTTGAAAACTCGTTGGAGTTATAGTTTGTACGGAAGACGGTGTTGAAACTGGTAATACTACAACAGACGTCTTTGTAAGATCTGTAGAAGGGAATCCTGTAGTGGATAACTTCCTCGGCGGTGCTAGTGTTGATAATAACAAGATCTCGTCCGGTACAGAACTGGATTGTTTCGGCAAAACAACTATTGGATTTGTTGATGAAAACGGCGATTCAGTTGAAAATATTTCCGATATTGATTTAGGTTGAAAGCCATCGTTGATCACATTTGCCGAATACCAGGATTCTGGTAAAGAGTCCGATATTTCAGCTCGGCATAGTTGTAACACTGGAAGATAAAAAATATAGATTAGTTGCGATATTTACAGAAGCTTTATAACTCCGTAGCTTTTTTTTTTCAGAACTATGTAGGCCTAAATTCCTGACGTGGTATACTGACTATAGCTAGGCGTTTCTGCCAGCATTTTATAGCAAACACAAGTCTATCTCAAGAGTTACATTGTAGTCCGTTTATAAAAAAACGCCAAGTTGATTTACGCATATTCGTTCCATCACATCCCGTCTTGTTGGAACCAGTTTTCAAGGTCCGCTTTTTGCGAGTCCCGTCTCCAGGGAGGTCAAATACCTCATGGACGGAACCCTTGTGCCGTTTCATTGAGTAAATCGTATGCTCTATATGTATTACACAATGAATACGAACAGGCGAGTCGGTTCGAACTTTCACGTTGTGCAGTCAACCGCGGTTATACAAACGCCAAAATATCGATTCTTGTTTTTATAATTTAGGTAGGTAGCTGTTGCCCACAGACTTAGACCCTTACTAGCATCCCAAAGGACGTATCCAATGACCTTGATCAGGATGCAATCTATGTTTTACCAAATTTTATTAAAATCTGTTTAGCGCTTTGGACGTTAGTGATAACAAACAACAAGTCACTTTATAATATTGCTATGCATTCGTTACGACCGCGACGCTTCGGATAGGTAGTAGGTACTTAAATTACGACTGTTAACAGTCGAATCTAGTTGAACAACTAGTTAAAAACTCAACAAGATTCTTGATTGACGTCATCGTAAAAAAATCTATCATTGTCTTGGTTATCCATTGTTTTGTGAAATTGTTGATTTGAATCCAACAGTCGCCTTCATAGTTTATTTTTATTAGGCAGAGTAAATACTTATTATCTACATTCTACTATGATCGAAAATCAACAATGGTAATCAGTTTTTTTAGTTTTGTCTGGGTACGTGATGCTATATCGATGATATCATCAATAATTGTAATTCGCTTTGCAATTTCGTCTTTTGCACGTTTTGGATTTAACTGATGTCCAAGTTTCGATGAATTTGTGTTCACTAACAAACTGATAAATAAAATAATCACGTTTTGCATACTTAAAAGGCAAAACGCAATCATGTTCTGTGACTAATTTCTCAAGAATTCTTACCATCTCAAAAATGTTTAACACCGTTGGAGATGCTGGATATTGTAGTTTGAGTTTAAACCATATCGCTACCATCTTAAGGTTTAATATAGGGAAATGAGTATCGTGTAAATATTCCGACAGCTGCAGTTGCAACCGAAGGAATGTGTTAGTCTATATAGCAACCTTGATGCTGCGACGTCGTGGATCAATTTGAAACTTAATGTAAAATAATGTGCTTCAGCTGTGAAATAAATAGTCCATAAAGGATAATAGGGGGGTAAATATGATAATATATTATTGCTTTCTATAGCGTAATATTATTACCTATTAAAGTTCTAAGATACTTTAAGCGTTTAGTGAGTAACGTTGAGAGGGGACTCTCTGTTTCCCACAAAACGAGTTTTAGTATTGAATTTGTATGGTGCACCTAAGACGTGACGTCATCTCCCAGTATATTACGCTCTCCGTATAGAATAAATATTTATTTTTGAGACAATTTTAATCTTGTTTTGTTGATCAGCTATATTTATGGTCAACTTTTTATGAGGCCTTAAAATATATTTTAATTATTAAAATCTAAACCGGGTTCAACTGCCACAGTAAACCAACAAGCCGGTAAATTTAACTGGTTCAAATTTTACCTTCATTAAAAAAACTGGTTCAAATTGATTACCAAATGTAAGCAGGTAGGTAGGTAATAAAAATGGTAATACCTACCTACTTTGAACGATCATTTTGGATGCGTGAATGCTTTCAAAGCATTTTTTTGCTTTTGGTACCTAATGATTGTTGCGTATATTCGGTTAATGTAACAGGGATTATAAACCAATTACTGCGCATCATTACCGACACTCAATCAATTAGTGTTGGACGTTTTACGATTCAGAAACTGCATAGTAAGTATCAAATGAAGTATAGCGTTCAAGTTGTATGACTGAGTGTGTGTTAGTAGGTTCCGACTGTGTCAAGCTAGAGTTTGCCTCTAAATTGATACCGTTTGTGGTGAGAAAATATGTGGTAATAGGTAGATTCGTTTGGGCCATTACGCCAGTTTAAGGGGCAGGCTAAGCTGTACCTCAACCATGAGTTCTATCGAATGGCTTTCGATAGGTTTTTTACGCATAGAAACGATGCGCATAGCAAATTTTAGTTCCTGACGTTACCGCTAGAGGCGCTGCGAGGGTTTTCCATACAAATATTTTACGGCGTCGCTAGCGAGTCTAGTGAGAAAAACTCATGGTCTAGGCAATGTACCTACTAATGTTGATCCACGCGCGAGTTCGCTGGCATGTTTTTTGGTCCGAGCCGATTGGGGGAGTCTTTTGTATCGAACCTGTACAGATCCAGTCTTTGAACTGCACTGGAGAATTGCTTAGAAAAATCCAATAATACTGCTTGATATAGAATTCAACCAAGGCTCGCCCCTGAACATCTTTTAGGGGCGAGCCTATTACCAATTTGCGTTAGATTCAGCCGCGTTGGCGATCACGAGGCCACTTACGCATGAGGTTCTAGGTTTCGATTCCCAGGTCGATCAATGTGTTATAAGGTTTTTCTAAAACTCTCAGTAGCAGCTCAGTTTGAATTTGTTGGCAATATTCTCGCCCGCTGACTTGTGAGTGTTAGGTATCTTAACCTCTGCCTAACCTTTCGGGCAATTCAGGCGTAATGGTATGTATAATTAGGAAATATATATATATATAATTATACTTAGGTACATGTTTTGGACAGAAAAGCGTGATTTTTTAAATAAGTAATTGCATTACAAGAATAAGTATTTATTAGGTAAGTACTTACAATGTTAATTGGTGAAAGTATTACCGTAGAAACTACCACATACATTACCTAGTCTAGTGATCTCAAGCGCGGTTACTGACCGAGAGGTTCCGGGTTCGAAGACCAGGTCGATCAGGTTTTTTTTGGTTTTTCTATAAAATTCTCTATAGCAGTTCGGAGTTCAGAGTCTTGGTTAATAGGCTCGCACTAAAATATAACGGCATACTGTGGGTGGCCTACCCAAAAAAAACTTATTTGTTAAAAAAAACAATTTCCCATAATTGTTCAAAACTAAGTATTTACTTTGGAACAATTATGGGAGTTGTTTTTTTAGGTATATTAAAAAAAGCTCCAAATATGAAGTAGTTAATGTTTAATTATTCTTCGTTCTATTTATAGATTGGAATTCCCTTAACCGGAATAATTATGTATCAAGTACCTACCTACATTTTATAATAGAGTGATTTCAGATTCACGACACGGTAAAACTTTCTCTCAATGTACCTACGACTATATAACGACTATCATAAAATGAAATGTCTACATACATACAGGAATACGACCGCCCACACAAAGCGGGCCCGTACCGTATTTGAATACTTAGTGACTAACCGTCGCCTAACCAGAATAACACACTAAACTACCGTTAACAGAACAGTTATCTGTAAAGTAATAGTGTATTGAACAGCTGATGAACTCTACTTATTGACATAATCATTTAGTATAATAAATGGTTACATCACGGCAATAAAATGCATGCAGCATTTTATTGGGTCGGTGCCCCTTCGACTGCTTTTCGGATTTTCGTGGGCTAGTTTACAGGTATAAGTAGTGATCAATTTCCCATTTCAGCTTTCAATGTAAAAACACCTTGACATAATTTAGATATGAATCAAAATAAAAAAACACTTCTTTAGTAATGAAATATGGTGCAATAATCGATATTTAAACAATAGCCACGCATATAAATCTTAGAGTGGCCATTTTACTCGACCTTCCTAATACACCTTTTGTCTCAAAAAGTTCTTTTGAATGCGAGTGACACCGCCTGCAACGGCTAGTATAATATATTTGTACAATGCTTACTAACTTTTTCTCACATTTCTATACATATTTACGCTCTCAGAGATAATTGTGGTGAAGCTACTTGACCTCTCCAATGGGAAAGTACGTAAGTAGTTGAAACAATGGAGATGATGATGGGAATTGTAAGAAATGACGCGACGCGGTGACAAGTTGTCATTGTTAGAACATTGATTATTACGAGGAAATAAACTTTCATAACATAACTATACACTTTCCAAAGAATGCCTACAGTATCGACTCTGGAAAACATAATTTTCTACCCGACCTCAATCTCTCTACGTGACAGGCTATTAATGATGATAGGTAGGTATCGGCTAAAATGGCCACTGTTCGTGAATTACAATACAAATCGTGTAAGTACTTGAACGTGCACAACGTGCCACACATTTTTAGGACAAATGGTGAATGTTTTAGATCTTGACCTATAGGGCAAATACGGTTAAATTGCTGGCAATCTCATGATTTTGTAAGTACCGATTTAGAGTGAACAGAATTTGGTTTGATAGAAATGGAAGGCCGAGACGACATGCCTTCACGTTTTTCGAGTGTACCGCTAAAGAGAGTCTGCATTATCGGATACTAGCTTTCCACCAGCGGATTTGCCCGCGTGGTCTTATAAATTTTGCCCCCGTTTTTGCAAAATTTTTCATTGATACCTACTCCGCTCCTATTAGTCGAAGCGTGATGATATATACCCTATAACCTTCCCCGATAAATGGGCTTTCCAACACTGAATTTTTCGAAACGGTCCAGTAGTTTCAGCCTATTCAATACAAACAAACAAAAAATTGAATCTTTCCTTTTTATAATATTAGTAAGTAAGTATAGATTACAGCTTGGTGCTGTAGACAAATGACATAATATTAATAAGCTCGACAAATTGGAATTTCAAAAAAGACATTTCCTCATTTTGTTTCAATTTGTTCATCGATTCGAATGCCAACTAGTCTTTGTTTTTTTAATTGTAAGATTACAAGCAAGCTTACGGGCTGCCTGGTGATAACTGACAGCTGCAACCCAGCAACCATCACTGGTGTCAGACCTTTTGGACAGTAGTTTCAATGGCTACATTACTCACCAAACCGCAGCACTAATGCTTTTCCATTTCTGAAACATATGTACCTACCTACTGGTAAAGCTTTGAACTCCTAGCTGGAATCGAAAAATCTATATAAACAAAATGATTGTACAAAAAATATTTATGCTTTTGACAAACCCGGCGTTATATTACAAACGAAAGATACGATTGCAACTTGTCTTGAAGCATAATTATATTTTACTAAACAGCAACAAGGGGTGTTGGAAATGCTATGTAATTTTGAAAATTAACTAAAATCATTTAGTTAGTCTGTCTATCTTTTGGTTCAAGCAAAAAGGTTTGCAATATCGACACTAAGTACATGCATACTCCATTTTTTTGCTAGAGTTTAGAGTTTTTTGTTAGAGTTATTATTCTTTTGTTCTCTTTTAATTAAGTTATTACGCAATCTAAAAATACATAATTATGAAGTGTATTCTATTAATTACATAATTAAGCTACCATGTAGCTATTTTTTATTATGGTTGCAAATCATTCCTAATTCTATACATCTACATCTAATAGATGGATATAATAAGACTATTGTTGTGTAAGGTCTTCTCTGAAGTAAGAATATTCATGAGACGCCAGAAATTAATAATTTATGCAAATATTTATACAAAAATTTTTCGTTGAACCATTAAAATATTATGAACTAAGTATACTAAGTTTATTTAATCTTTATACTATAACTTTAAAACGCAATTAAAGCTATTTGAAAACGTAATGTAAACACACATAAGAACCACAACTAAACGCGAGCTGCCGTCATAAAACCAAATGGGCCATTTAACAAAATGACAATTTTTCACAAAACACCACCGATCATCAACACAGATAATCAAAATATACAAGTTAAACAACAAACAACGTATAAATTTACTTACAAGTTAGAACGAAGAGCGATCGCACGCGCATGTATGCCATTCCGGTCGGCCTGTGACGGTATGGCGGGCGAGACGGACGGGCGAAGTCCGTTGGTTGCCTACCACTGGCACTGCGCATGCGAACTTGATTGGGCTTGGCAGGTGTTTCAAATGATGCGCAAACGATTGCATGTGATTGGTGTGGTAAGGGTTCATTCCCGTCCAATGATTTTTATTTTACTTACCTAATTTCACAAATTCTACAGCTACAATTATTTTCTACTACAGTGAGAGATTATTTTATTTAATACTAGCGATAGGGGCCCGTGCGCAACTTCGCCTGTGTGTTCCGGTAGGATAAAAAAACACACAATGTTTTTGTCCTGATAATCACAACAAGAAAAGAATTATACAATTTGGTGCAGTTGTTCGGAAGTTATGCGCGTACAAACATTTCGGCGATTCATTTTTACATACTCGTATATATCTATACATATAAAATGCTTTGTCCTGAATGACTGACTGACTGACATACTCACTGACGGATCAACGCACAGCCTAAACCGCTGATCGTAGAGACCTGAAACTTGGAGGGTGTGTGCTTTGTATAACGTAGGCATCCGATAAGGAAGGATTTTCCGAAATTCTACCCCTAAGGGAGTGAAAAAGGGGGGCAAAGTTTGTATGGGACAACGTGTTTCCTTGGTCCAATTTACTTCAAATTTTGCATAAACATTCTATAACAGAATTGAAGGAAGACGTGTTTCGTATTTTATTGAAAGTCATCCCCTAACTGGGTTAAAAAGGGTTAAAATGTTATTTTGTTTCGAAGTTGATATCAATACTCCTTAGTCTTTTCTATTTTAATTACATTTTATTTTGACACACGAGTTGTCAATTCCTTAGCAGCAAATAATGTCAAGTAGTGAAGGCTCTTTAATCAAAGATTTATTGAACAAAGAATGAACAAAGATTTATACAGAATTACAGTTAGTATAGATGATAATAAAATTAATTATTATAAGATACACACAATTACACATACACAAAATAACTAAGTACTAAATTAAAAATCTATTCCTAAATATGACTAAAATAAAATAATAATAAAATAACTATTTACAATAAGGCATCAAAAAACTCCTCCGCATCGCCATCAGCTGGAAGGGTACCCAGAAGGCTGGCTGCATTGCCACGTTGTATGGCAATGCTGATTCTCTGACCAAGATTTATTATATTCCAGTTTAATAAATTTATGTAGAGGTGTAGGTGATACCATTTTTTTTATGCTCCTGGTGGAACAGGCAAGAAGTAATTGGCTAAAGTGAGAAGTAATCGTGATATCGCCTTAGCGGTCGCATCGTCTGGAATTGCTGATGGAAGGAGGTAAAACTGCACACTCCGGGCTCAAAGTTCTTCTAGATTTTATATAAATCGGCAATATACCCAAACAAAGTGTTAAAATGTCGCCAAAATATATAAAAAAAAACTACTCCGCAAAACGAAATTAATTATTTGGGATGTGAGTACTATGGCTCATAAAGAGGGTTACTTTATTGTCAAGAGGCGATTTACGACAGACTTTACCAGTAGAGCTCAGCGGAACGCGAGCGGACGAAGCGGTCTCATTTGTGGCCTTCAGTAACAAAACTGAGCCTTACCAAAAATATGAGAATCCATCTGAGGGAGGTGTTACTATCGGACAGTTCTCAGACCTGTTCCTTAAATAGGAAATTGTGGAACACATATTAAAATTGAGAGTGGGCGCGCCAATTATGTTGCTGCGGAATATAAATCCACCAAAATTATGCAATGGCACCAGATTTCAAGTGAAAACATGCATCGCAATGTAATTTTGGCATCTATACTGACCAGATTGTTCTCGAGGAGAGTGTATTTATTCCTAGGATTCCCCTAACACCATCAAATTACCCATTTGAATTCAAGAGAGTGCAGTTTCCCACCCAAGTCGGCTTCACAATGACTATAAGCAAAACTCAAGGTCGAACTTTTAAGGTAGCGGGAGTAGACTTGAGGGAGAGCTGCTTCTCCCGCGGGCAGAGTATGTGGCATGCTCCAGAGTAAGTGCACAGAGTAAAAAGATAATACCCCCATGAAACTTACACCAGATCAAAGGCCGAGTTCCGTGTTCATAAAATGTATATTATGTAATAAAATTTTATTTAATTTTGATGCTTATTTAACCTTTAAATCCCTACAATATAATAAGTATAGTCTATAGTCTGTAGTCTCTGACTACCCCTATGGCAAAGAGGCGTGAAGCATGAGCATGTATGTATGTGAATTTTATAAGTATTCAAACATTTGAAAATAATAAGTAGGTAATAATTTATATGTTATAACAAAATTGATAACTTAAAAAAAAAAAACCTACTATAAACATTTTCTTCACAACAACTTCTACGCGGACAAAGTCGCGGGCATATAATCTAGTCTAATATATAAAACAAAGTCGGGTTTGTTACAACACTTATAACTCGAGAACTGCTTGACCGATTTTCACGGTTTTTGATTTGTTGGATTTGTCTCCGTCCCGAATAACAGAATAACAAAAAAAAAACGGGGTTGAAACCCAAGCTAGCGCAAGCGAAGCTGCGGCAAAGACCTAATATCTTATATATAAAACAAAGTCGGGTTTGTTACAACACTTATAATTCGAGAACTGCTGGACCGATTTTCACAGTTTTTGATTTGTTGGATTTGTCACCACCTCGAATATCAGAATAACTAAAAAAAATGGTGTAACCGGGTTCAAACGTGAGCGAAGTTACGGCAATAGATAAATATATAAGATTACACAAAACAAAAAATGACAAAGAACAATCGTTAAAATTGAGATTTTCTCGGGGCAGACGCGACGTATGATAAACCTTTTACAACTCAACATTTTAAATAAGTATAGGTACCAGATGGCGCCGGCATTTTCTCGATCTAGCTCATGACCTCTGAGGCAGAAGAAACAAATTCAGAGACTTATGGCATACTTGGACATTCCATAATTCTGTGGTCACGGTCTCTTTTAAAGTCCATAAAGTAAGTAAGTAGTAGTAGCATAATGTAACAACGGATAGTGATCCAACTCCTTTGTGTGGACGCTAAATGCCGACAATCGTCTAGACACTGAAAAGAGCTTAGGGTTCTCAAAAAACACATTTTGCAAGTACTTACGTTCCTAAAGGTGATATTATGTTTGTAAGTTCATTTTAGAAAAAAAACATCATCGTATAAAGGGTTATAGGGTTATATTACGTCAACCTTTCTAGATACCTAGAAATTACGCTATTTCCGGCATAGGTATAGTTCTCGCCAAACTTATTGTCCGGGTTGAAGTTGGCACGAGCTAACTTTAACCCGGCCGTAAAAATCATAGAATATAGGTAGGTACATAAATAATAAAGTAATAAATAAGTTTAGATTCGCCAAATCTTACTTATTATCTCGTAAAATACCAACAATAGGTACTTACTTATCTAAAAAATCTAGTAAAAATGTCATTATTATTATTATATGTGAAAATCGTACCAAAACCCATTGGAAAGTATATATTATATTAAATATTTTTTTAGTAAGTACCTAAACACACGGTGGCGGCGGATAGATACTTTATTCTGTTTACTGTAGAGATAATATTACTTTAGGTAGGTATACATAATTGGTTTGGGGGCACTTATCGATTCTCATCCTTTGGAAATCGATTAAATCTCAATTCTCCTTTATTACTTCTGTACGATGTCGGCAAACAACCGTGAACTGCACAAGTAGAACGCATTATTATTGAAAAATGATCGCATCGGCAATATTCGAAATAAATTTAATAATATTAACGACACCGCGATGGCGATGCACTTGAAACTCCGTACCGACGCGCAGTGTACGTCGGGCGGACGGGCCGCCTGCGAAAAAGCGGTGGGGGGACGCCGCTCTGCCCCGCAACCCACCTCATCGTTGACCTGTCTAGACGGCCGAGTCGTTTCACTGTTAGAGATTTATACACTGTGGTAGTAGTATCAGAAATATCTGAGTTAAGGACCTTTGAAGTTATATCGTTGAGTGGTCTGAACTGACTGCATGCATAGGTTCATTGCGCAGCTCCCAGTTCCCACTATTTTTTAAGGAGCTCAACGACCTTCCGCATGAGATCACAATTGACAGAGAACATATTAGCCCTTTTTAGTATTTTAACATACCATCACGCCCATATTCCCCGAAGGGGTAGGCAGAGGCGTACTAATGTACACCCACATTTCGCCAGTATGTTTAGGTCCCATGTAATAGGGGGCGAGCCTATTGCCATAAACCGGGCACAAATCCAGACTCCGAGCTGCTATTGGGAATTTCACAGAAAACCCAACAACACTTTGCTCGACCCGGGGATCGAACCCAGGACCTCTAGCGTAGCAGTCGCGTTTGGGACCACTAGACCAACGAGGCAGTTACCTATACATATAAGTGAGGTATTTCACTGAAGGTGTTGATTATGTTAGGCGAGGTCACGTGAGGTGTGATGTGGTCACCTAAAGTCCTGACTTTATTCACCACACCACCACACCTTACATGACCTGTCATGTGTGGTCACCTGAGTCACATTAGGTGAGATCACTTGAGGTGTGGTCAGGGCCTCTAGACAAGTTGCAATTTGACATCCGAATCGACAAACGAATAGAAAGAAAATGTATGGAAATTACATTAAACATTAGTGACAGCCTGATTTATCGAAAGCCTGTGTCATTTCCATACATTTTCTTTATCTCTCTGTCTAGCCCAGATGTCTATGGTCATCTAAACTAAGGCTATGTGAGGTGTGGTTACGTGAAGTGTGGCCAGTACCTCAACAATCGAAACGCTGTAATCTCATGGCCGATTTTATAAAGACGCCACAGAAAATGCTTATACAGTAGAGTAGAGAACAGAAGATCTGATTTCTCAGGAAGAAAAGCATTTTAGGAGTTTTAAAAAAGAACCGATTGGAAAATATACAATCTACATCATCACATTTTTTTTAAATTATGGGTTGCCTGCCCTTTCTTTTTATGAAAGACAAACACATTTTTTACAAAACATTATATTTTTTTACTTCATCTATCTATCTATACAAATAAAGCTGAATCTCCAAATGTGTTTCTAAGCGCAAAACTCAAGAATGGCTGAACCGATTTGGCTGATTGCTTTTTGTTGTGTTTTATGAAGTCTGAGGAATAAAGGTACAACGATTTTCTTTTACCATACAAACCACTCTGACCCCAGTCAATAAAATCTACAGTCGTAGATCAAAACAAAACATAGGCACGATAGGAAAAGCTTTGGTATGCCTTTAATTTGATTAGAGGTTGCATGTCGAATAATAAAATAGGTAATAAATAGGAAAAAATAGGTATTCATATTAAGACCATATTAAGACAGACAACGTCTGCCGCGTCTAGGGTTTCTCGAGAATTCTCGAGTCGGGAATTCTCGAGAAATTTGTCTATAGTCGAGACGGGAAAAAAATCTCAACGCCTCGGGAATTCCCGAGTTGTTGGCAGGAAAATGTTTTGTTTAATTAACCGACTATAAATCGGATGTTATCATTTTGAAGGTTTATCTAGAGGCATTGTTAGCAAAAGGTTTTGTTTAATTAACCGACGAAAAATAGGAGGTTATCATTTCGGAGGTTAATATAGTTTTTTACATTTTGTTATATGGATATCTCATGTCTGAATTAAATTGAATTTACATAATTATGTTCCCCGATATTTCCGTCAAATGTGGATCGATTTCAAAAATTATACCAAAAAATTCCAAAGTGGTGGTCCCATTTAAAGCTAGAAAAATAGGGTATGATTGATTTTTATCTACTGAATTTTCACATGTGAATCGATTGTACTGAAACTTGGTACATACCTATATATAGTTCTGATGATCCTAGGAAGACAGTCGAAGGAAACTCAACGGTTTACAGCGACTATCTCGTGTTTGGGTTTATTTTATTTAACTTTATGAGATCTAAGCAATAATTTAGATATTAGCCACAAAAATAGAAAATAAATAACTTTATGACATGAAATGAAAACTGACGTAAAAAGTAACTGACAAGCGAGAACTAAAATTTAATGAAACTTTAATGCAATGTTATGTATCTTTTTGTATGTATTTTAAGCATTTTCCATGCTAAGATTACATATTTTAAGATTAGATGCAATTTTATGTGTTTTTATCCTTAGTTATCTAAATATGAAATAGTAATTTTGTTGAATTAATTTTACAAATTATTTTTGTTTGATTAAAGACTATTTGCACATTTGGGAACTGGTAGGGACCCAATAATTACGGAAAAGTTAAGTAACACCCTACTCTTTACTTTTTACGAGAATATCGACTAGATGGTTATAATTTGTATAATTTATGTTAGGTGCCAACTTGTTAATTAATAAGTATGGCATTGGTAAACCAAAAAATTACTATTTCATTTAATTGATATAAAAGTCAGGTATAAAATATTAATTAAGGATTATGAAATGCTGACAATCGTGACTAACATAATGCAGGGACCATTAAGTATGCCACGTGTATCATTAATTTAACATTTACATTACAATATAGCGTTTCTAGGGTTAAATAAAAACTATTGTAATAATGCATATAACAGTTTTTATTTAACTCTCCCTAAAACTGCACCGTTAGCCTTGTTTCTGTATTCCCCCGTTTTTGCAACATTTTTAATTGATACTAAGCTCTTATTAGTCGTAGCGTGATGATATAATAGCCTTCTTCGTTAAACAGGCTATCTAACACTGAAATATTTTTTTAAATCGGACCAGTAGTTCCTGAGGTCACCGCGTTCAACCAAACAAAGAAACAAATTAAAGAGGAAAGATTTGATAGTTTGCATTGAATAAGCTCCGAAATTACTGGACCGATTTGAAAAATTCTTTCAACATTAGAAAGCTATATCTTTACCGAGTAACATAGGCTATTATAATTTATAAGAAATATCAAGACAACGCGAAATAAGTCGCTGGTGGAAAGCTAGTCACACAATAAAGATAGTAGCATTCGAATCTATATATTCCTGTTATTTTTTTACGTTTTAAACTCATAACTATAAAGGCAGGGCCGAATTTAAGGGAGGGCAACAGCGGCTACTGCCCCGGGGCCTCATCAAAAGAGGGGCCCCACAATAGAGACTTTGAAAAAAAAAACCTTTAAATTCTGAGTAGTAAACACTAATAAACTACTTTTTTACTACAACCTTTGATATATTTTTTTTCCTTGTTCTACCTTTACCTTTACCTTTGTACAAACATGATTGTGATTATTTATTGAAAAACTCGACTGCAAAATTTTTTTCATGCTATATTTGGATGATAATTTGGGGCCAGGGCTCTACTCCTTTGATGCCCCGAGGCCTCCACACCTCTAAATCCGGTTGTATAAAGGCATTACGTCTAAAAGCCACTGCCTGTAAATCATCCATTGCCATTAACTACAATTTTACTGAATTATATGAATGTATTGCCTTTTTTATGCGGAAAATCCTCATGGATAACAGACACCTAGGGGGAGCAGGGTATGTCGGATTCATACCGACAAAAACCGCTTTTGTCATGGCCATGGGATCAATTGCAGTCACCACGAACCATGACGGGATGAATATAGTACTTACCTATAGTAGTCTACCTAGTTGTTCTCTATTGGTTTATGTTACTCCATGTTCCTCAATACGATGTGGTGCTATACGGAGCTACGTTGCCGTTTACAGGACGGTATTGATAAGTATATTTAGGTACTGACCTAAATTGTTGTATGTGGTCGTGACGTAATAGGTAATTGACTTTCTTATTACTATTATTCGACATTATTTATATTGTTAATTGCCCGATTTAGCGCACCTTTTTTTTATACCACTAAGGTGGCAAACAAGCATACGGCACGCCTGATGGTAAGCGGTTACCATAGCCTATCGACGCTTGCAACACCAGGGGTATCACTCGCTCGTTGCCGACCCGAAAAACCTCTTAGAGGTTTATGGAGGATTCACTGCGCCGACAGTTTGAGGGAATATTCCTCTTACTGCCATCGCAGCGCATCCTTAGAAGGAGCTCTGGCGACCTTACTCACTGCAGGAACACAACACACAATAAAGTGTGTTATTTAGCTGCAGTTTTATGTAAGGTGGAGGTACTTCCCTAGATGGGCTGCTCCAGATTTGAGCCATAAATGGCTGTGCCCTACCTCTCTTTTGAAAACCTTGGTCTTTTAACTTTGCACCTTTCACGAGAATGTTTAGGGATTTACGAATGAAAATTCTGAGAATATAAGTTTCTATATTGGTGCTGGTTGATTTTTCCAACGCTTTCAATACCGTTAGTCACGAAATTCTCCTGTCTCTCCTCTCCCATCTTATGGTTTCCGATGAAGCGCTGGAATGGTTCTCTTCTTATCTTCGGGGGCGTCAGCAGTCTATCCATCTTGAAGAATTATCGTCAAATTGGTGTGAATTAGAGACTGGTGTCCCTCAAGGCGGTATACTCTCTCCTCTTCTATTTTCTATATTTATAAATTTCATCACTCAAAAGCTTCAGTGTTCTTATCATCTATATGCCGACGACTTGCAGTTATATTGTCAAGCTCGGGTCGAAAATATTTCGGAAGCTATCAGTGCCATAAATCATGACCTGATTTCCATAAAAAAATGGTCAGATATGTTCGGGGTTGCCGTAAACCCTGACAAATGCCAAGCCATTATCATAGGCAGTCAGCGCAATATTTGCAAGTTGGGTGGTATCACCGTTCCCCCAGTCATATTTGATGGCTTGGCCATTCCTCTTAGTCCTAGTGTCAAGGATCTTGGACTGTATATAGACACTACCCTTAGCTGGCAAAATCAAGTGGCAAGCGTCAGTCAGAAAGTTACTGGATCGTTAAGGTCTTTATATCGCCTAAAAAACCTACTCCCTCCTAAGACCAAGGTAATGCTTGTACAGGCCCTAATTTTCCCTATAATCGACTATGGTGATGTGTGCTACTTTGACCTGAATGCAGATCTACTCAGCAAACTTGATCGGCTTCTCAATAACTGCATTCGATTTGTCTTCAACCTTCGCAAGTATGATCATGTGTCTGAGTGTCGTTCATTGCTCAAATGGTTAACTATTCGGCAACGTAGACACATGCGGGCATTGACTACACTGTATTCTGTACTCTTTTCTTCTAACTCACCTTCTTACTTAACTTCTCACTTTCAATTTCTATGTAATAATCATACAAAATATTTGCGATCTACAAATAATCGCCTGCTTCAATGTCCCTCTCACCGCTCTGACTTTGTCCACTCTACTTTCTTCGTCCAAGCCATCCTATTATGGAATGCTCTCCCACCTGAGATCAGGATGGCTAACACTCGGCTCTCGTTTAAATGTAATCTACGAAGACACCTCCAAGGTAGCTCCTCGGCAGATTCGTTATCTCGACATTGACCTATCTACTTTCTCCTCATATTTATGTATATATTTATATAAATATGTATTGTATATATTATATTGTGTATAGTATGTATGTAGTTAGTCCCTAATTTGTGTTATATGTATAATTCTTTTAGGTTATTTTTTCTAACTAATTTTACTAGTGCATCTACTGTGTTTTATTATCTCTGCATCACCCTAAGGTTGTCTGGCAGAAAATGCCTAATGGCATTAAGACCGCCTTTGTACCATCCGTGCATAAAGTTTAATAAATAAATAAAAAATAAATAAATAAAAATAGAGATCGTGGATCAATATCTATAAACAAGTTTAAAAAAGGGGACAAAAATATTGTAGTACATATTTTTTTTTCAAATGTGTATTATACTATATAGTATAGGTACATATATTTTGTAGGTACATAATATCATTGTTATTAAGGAACTCATTTAGACGTTTTTTTTCCTTATACATTATATAAAATAATTCTTATTTAATCACTACTTGATAAATGGTATGATATTTTGAATATTGAAGTGGTAGTTAAAATATTTACATAAAAGAAAAATGATAAACACCTACAGAGAAAAAAAAAACCGTTACACTAAGCTTCGAAGAATTCCTCCGCATCACCGTCGTCTGGCAACGTGCCCAGAAGACTGGCAGCATTGCCACGTTGAATGGCAATGCTTATACGTTCCCCTAGAAACAAGCCAGCCCTCTGGTCACGTGAAGAGTCGACCAGTCTCCTTGAAATTTCTTTAAAAAGGAGACGAGCACTCGGACCCCACGAACCGAGCGTTTCGACTCCAAACGGCCCAAATACATAACTACCAGATAAGTTAGTATACTTGCGCCGTTTGAGAGTCTCCGCAGCAGCAGCAGCAGCGCCAGCGCAGCCAGCTGAGCTTGAAAGATGGGATGGAGCAAGGGTGTCAAAACAAGTTGCATCCCACACCAAAGGCCTACCCATTTTCCATGGCAAAAGCGTTATACCATCTGGTCTCTTACCATCGTCACGTACCAAGCCATTAGGTTCTAAAACAGCTGGTACGCCGGCGGTGGCAAGAGCGCGACGAAGAATGTCGTTAATGCTGGCATGTCGCGCTATGCGGCCTGCACTCCTGCAACACGACAGACCGTGATGTCCGAGGCTGCCGACAGCTTCACCACAGTGACACCGATGCGGAGCAACACAAGGAGCGCCTAGACGAAGACACGTAGCGAGCCGAAAAGTTGTGTCATCCAACATAGTCCCTATGTTGGACGACGGAAGTGCCCGAAGCCAGAGACCCGATTCCCATTCACCCACAGCCATCAGACGAGCACGCTCGGCAGTATTGACTGACGTATGTAGAAGTTCTTTCCGCGTCAAACTGCAAAGCGGCTCGTCCCACAGCCTCTGGGAAGATGGGATCAAAGGTAAAACCGTACTCGGACAAGCCATTTTCCATACGCTCATAGCATTAGACATGAACGGTACCTCAAAGTCAACCCGAGATGGTCCTAAGATATCTCTGGTCAACTTCTCAGTACCGTGGACTGAGGATATAAACGCAGGTAAACTAATACTTGAAATTTTGCGGATGCCCAGGCCACCCAAACGAATGGGAAGCGATGCTTGAAGCCAAGCTCGGTCATCCAGTGCCACGTTTAAAAGAGAAGACAGAAAATTTCGTATGATTCGATCAACTTTTTCCAAAAGATGTGGGTACATCCACAAATGTGAAGAACGAAGAAAATACGTAAATTTTGGTCGAAAACAACAAAATCTAATAATAGTAAAAGCCGAATGTATATTAATTTTGAAAAGTCTTTCCGAAATGTCATTAAAATTTTGTATTTTTTCTTCGATGAAATACGGAAAAGATTCGTCGAAGATTGGGGACCCTAACAGATGAAGACTACTTTTTTTAACAATTTTGATGTCAGGAGCGATTTCATAAAATTTTTGTAAAGTCACTTGTCTGTCAGTAGTGTCTGGTAAAAAGATTTCGCACTTAGATGGATTGAGGTCAAGGCCAATAGAATTGAATTTATGTTTTAAAAATTTTAAATCTTCCAAAACTGTGTCTGCATCACCTCCTAGAGTCCCGTCATCTAAGTACCACAAGTTGAATTTTGAATTTAGTTCCTTAATAATGGGATTTATTGCTAAACTAAAGATGACTGGTCCAAGAGGGTCACCTTGTTGACAACCGACAGCAGATTCTAAAAGATGGTCCTTATATAATAATTTAGAGGGGTGTCTATAACACTGCCAAAGAAAACTGTAAATTTTGGATATTTCTTTTTTGACTTCTGTCAATCCCTATTTACGGAATTAAAGGCGTTTTTTATGTCAACCTTAAGGATGACCTCATCTTTTTTATATTTCAAAAAAGTTGATAGGGCGTGTACGGCAGCCTCACAGCCCCCTTTGGCGCCAAAACCTAGTTGTAAGGGCTGGAATTTTTGCTGAAGTACATCACTATAAAAAGCACAACAAATTTTGGCTGCCGTACGCCAGTAAGTACACCCTACGGCGATGGGACGAATGCCGCCATCCCTCTTGCGCAGAGCACATAAATTGGCTCCGTACAAGACGTCGATGACGGCTTCGTGCACATTACCGGAGAGCATTAAGTTAATCAGAGCTGTCAGCTCCTTCAAAAGCGACTCACCAGCTTCCCCGGCGCTTGAACCCGTTAAATCTTTGAGATGCTGGGGTGTCAAGCCGTCGAGTCCACCAGCAGATCCATTTCGGAAAGAGCTGACGGCTGTGACCAATTGGCGAGCTGTAATTTGAAGGGAATCAGAATCAGGGTCGGGGCGACCAGGGAAATCGAGGTCATCCACTGGAGACGGGTGCTTACTCTCCAGAGCTGTAAGAGTCTCAGGAGAGTATGGTGCGACCACGTCGCTACTAAAAATTACCCTGGCAGCTCCACTTATGTCACCTTCACTTAATTTGGATTCCACATGGTGCAGTATACCTTTGTATAGTCGCGGTGCAGGCAATTTTGGGTCAAAAGTTAAAGAAGAGTTACAGTTTTCTTTAATTTGGGTTGTCAAAGATTTTTTACTAGCCAAATTTTTTTGCACATGCAGAATCCTGTAAGGGAAGGTGAGTAACCGTTCCCAAGCATTTTGTGAGTTCTCCCGGGTGGCGAGGCGAACACATCGCGCTAAACTCAGTGCAACTAAAGGCCTCGCCCCGCGGGGAACTAACTCTCTCTAAAACAGGAGTTGAATTTTTTAATTTTGATAACTTTTGCCAGATTGGTTGAACAGAGGTGGTATTTATTGGTGATGAATTTAAAACCGTCGTGAGGTTAGAAAGTACATCGTGGGGTTGGGCTTTATGCACCTTGCCACAATGCACTTTCAAACCTCGTTCACCTTTAAAAAAACGGGCTTGGGAACAGTGCGGACATCTTACCAGATTATCCAGCGAGGTCAAAGGTTGACTGGCACTGCTTCCCGGGTCGTTACTGCCATCATTTATCATAATATTACTATTTACACTTTAAATAAAAACACAATACAAAAACACTATAAACAGGAAACACAATAAAAAACTGACAGTAAACAATATTGACGGTGTGTCACCACGTCGTCGCCGCCGTCGCGCAGCCGCGTTGCGGAGCCCCGGCATCTTCACGACATAACGACTGGACTGGTAGGGCCTGCAGCAGGCCGCCACGGGTGGCTTTTAAGCTATAGTTTCCAAGAATTTTCTGCGGTCAACTAATGTGCACATGTGATCGTTTTTCAGCCTTTGTGTGTAGCTTGGGAGCTTTTTTGCCAAATAATCACCGTAAGAAAGATGGTATAGGAATCGTCTCTGTACGCTCTCTAGGCGCTTGTTCATGCTTCCATTATTTTGTAGTAATTTTCTTATTTAAATTATATTAAAATAAAAATTTTGACACGAGATGTCAATTCCCACGATTCAAAACAATGTTCAGAATAATTATTATATGTTACAATGTTTAGAATAATTATTATATAAAATAATAATTATTCTAAAAAGAAGTCGTAGTCGTTTTTTGTTGGAATGTTGACGTATCTGGGGACACAGTAGTGCCGCCGCCAAGATGAGCCAAGCGAAGCGCTCTAACTTCACAAACTCTACACCACGCAAATTTTGTCGCTACCGTCAAATGGGCATAATTTACAGTTGATTTTTTTTGTTACAGTTCTTGTAGTAACGAAACGGCCAAGACAGATATTTTGAATAAGGTGTAGTTTGTGAAGTTGGGCGTGTAAAGTTAGAAGCTTGTCTCTACATGAGATCTGATAACTTTTTGACAGCGCGAGCCATATGGTCTGGTCTTGGCAACATTTTACAAGAAAATGTTTTTGGTGAGATTAATTAATTCTAATGTACAGGTGTGTAGGTACCTTTAAAACTTTAAAACGGGGCGACTTGCGGTCTTTACCTGCATTTAGTATTTAACTTTTGGAGGTGAAGTGTGTTTTAGTAGTTTATTAGTTTCGTAATTTAGTAAGTGCATAAGGCTCAAGGGGCCAACAATAGATTTTGTATTATATCTGTTATTTGAATGATTAATGGCGAGTCATGTGAGTAAAAATATTCATTAAATAAATAAATAAAATATAAATATTTTAGAGACATGTTACACAGCACCATCTAATCCCAAACTAAACATAGCTTAAACTTTTTACTAGACAATGGAAGTAAGTAATACTTTTTTTTTTTTGTAAATACATACTTTTAATAATTATACTAGCTTTACGCTAGCGGCTTCACCCATGTGATCTTGTAAATTAGAACCTATTTTACTCGAGAAAGATAGCTTCCCAATGGTGAAAGAATTTTTGAAATCGGTCCAGTAGTTTTGGAGTAAACTCATTACAAACATACAAATATAATATATTTATTATTAGTATAGATATCGATAAGAAACATACAGACAAATGCAAACACATACGTAGCCTAATATTGTAAGTTTTAACCCAGCATCCCGGTATTGTCTTGACCCCGGTATTGGCTTAATATTAGCTGTATGAGCCCAGGAAGTTTTCGACCGCTAGTACCTAACTATCAGTCACCTCTATATATTATTTACCTAGTTCTGCTCTCAGGGCAGAGTTGTAGATGTTGGTCGCATAAAGTTAATAATGATATTTGGACCTACATGTAAGTATAGTTTTAAATTATCATTGAATCATTAAAGAACCGCGACCTTCCGATCGTGGTCTGAACAAAGTATTTCCATTAATAATAATAATAATAATAATAATAACTTTATTATTGTTCTCTCACATAGAAAGTTACAAGATTTTATATTATTAGGTCATTTTTCTAGTGTACATTACATTTAATTATAATCTATGTGAGAGACTGGTTTCTGTACTAGGGGACCTGTATGACAGATTACCAGCCTCTCCAGACTCTGAACAGGTGGATGATAGGTAAGTACATGCTTAAAGTACAAGAGTATTATTAAGTTAAGTGGGTGTAAATATATGGAGTAAGTGTGTCAGTATCTAATATAACATAATGTGGTAGTGTGAGGGTGTGTGAATGTGTTATATGTGTGAGGTAAGTCTGCGTGGGTGTATGTGGATGTGTGTGTGGATGTTTGTGTTTATGTATGTGTGTGTGGATGTGTGTGTGGATGTGTGTGTGTATGTATGCGTGTGTAGATGTGCATGTGTGTGTTTAGTATTCTACAGGGGTATCAGTGATAGAACATTTGGTTCTAGTTTAGGATGGGAGTTTCAGTATAGTTTCTGTCGCCTCATAATCAAGGGACTTAAGCCAGGTAGTTATAGCCTTTTTACATTTGATTCTCGTAAGAGGGTAAACTGTTGTCTTCTCATTTATTTTATTATATAAGTATCCTCCTAGAAAACCAAAGAATTTACGTGAGAAGGCTGTTTTACATTGCTTGTTGACTTCACAAACCCTGTGTTTGACACGCTTGTTATTATTAAGTGAAGGATCATAACCTATTAGCGAATGCTGTTTTAGGGCTGCGTACAAGATATACAGTTGACGTACAGTCAGGACATCAGAGAGCAAGTAGAGATCTTTGGAAGGAAAGAAAAATGGTAACGACAAACTTACTTTTAGAACTGCTCTTTGGGCTCTTTCGAGCTTTATCATGTTAGTCTTACAAGCGCCACCCCATACTGTGATACAGTAACATAGTATGGATTGGCAGAGGGCCATATATACCATTTTAACCTCTCACGCGATTAGAATGCAACCTATGCAAAAATGTGCAGTATGCGGGTTCATATATGACTGTTATTGCCATCCTTTTCGTTTCCCTATAATTTTTGCAAATTAGAGCAGGAAAAATATAGTTTTACGAACTTCCATGATAAAAAAAATCGCCAATTTTTTTGCACATATGGTGTGCAAACTACATTTACCGGGTTAATGACATTTTTGTCCGCAATGTGGCGTAGATTTTTAAAAATGTAGATCAGCTTCCGTGTTCTGGATTGTATCTGCTAATTGTTTCTTGACGGGTTAAGTGGGTTAGTAGTTAAGCAGGTACCTATAGTCAACAAAAGAGTTAGGTGTACAGACAACTAAATACAATCTGTGTTTCGACAAAGATTGTGTAAAAATTTTATGCCTCACATTATTCCCAAAGGCGCCTTTACTGTAGCATTGGCTGTAGCTTAACCATTAGTTCTATCGAATGGCTTTTGAAAGATTTTTTAACGCATCGAAACGCTGTAATCTCATAGCAGATTTTAGTTCCTTACGTAACCGCTAGGAGGCGGTGCGAGGGTATTCCATAAAAATATTTTACGGAGTCGCTAGCGAGTGTAGTGAGAAAAATTCATGGTCGAGGTCGAATGGCGGACTCACCAATTCAATGGTAAGCTGGAGCTTGCGCTCTCGGGCGACAGGGGCACTAATGCGCGTCGGAAGAGAGGATGATAGTTCTTCCTCTCTTTCCGCTGCCTCTTTTGTAAGTACTTTTGAAGTTATCGTATCGGTACCGTCTAGTGTTGCCGCTCGATAGTCCCCTATCGATAGACTATCGATAGTTAAAGCAAAAACGATAGTATTGATATCTATCGATACTGTCGATAGTATTGATATTGATCGATAGTATTGATGTTGATCGATAGCATTGATGTTGATCGATAGTATTGATGTTGATCGATAGTATTGATGTTGATCGATAGTATTGATGTTGATCGATAGTATTGCTCTAACAGAAGCACTTATAGGTAAGTACTATCGAAGCATCTATACTATCGAAATGGTACATCTATACTATCAAAATGGTACATCTATACTATCGAAATGGTACATCTATACTATAGTGTATTACATTAGGTCTATACTATTGATTGATAGGGTACATGTTTTTGGGGTTTTTTATTCGGCAACGCTAGTGCCGTCTTCATAATGTAGTTTGGAGATCAGTACCTCAACAAAGAGAAAGGCTTTCAATAGGTTTTTTATGCATCGATACGATGTAATCTCATAGTTCCTTACGTAATCACTAGAGGCGCTGCGAAGGTTTTCCATACAAATATTTTACGGCGTCGCTAACGAGCCTAGTGAGAAAAACTCATGGTCGAGGCACAGACAGAACGCCTTTATTTACGATCTCCAGTTGCATTTTCAAGTTCCTGGTAACTTAAGCCAGTCCTCCATCAAAATGTATGCATCGCAGTATCTTACCTATTAACCTTTAATTTAAGCGAATATATTTGCAACACTGCAACGGAAACTCAATCAGGTAGGTAAACGGTAATTACCCGTAATTACAGGTACGTGTAGTTACTTGCATTTGATTACCAAATAGGACAAGATATGTCCAGTATTCTCGTTTTCGGTAAGCCAGTCATGCAAATACTAGAATGCTAATAAAATAATCTAAACTAGATCGATGTAAGTACCTACATGAAATTAACCCACTTGCCTACTTTCAATTAATTGATCAATTAAGTAATTTGTAGCTTATGTTAATTAAGATATGATTGATAACAGTGACTGCCTCGTTGTACTGGTGGTATCAAAGTGAGTCTGCTACGCTAGAGGTCCTGGGTTCGATTCCCGGGTCGAGGGTTTTTCTGTGAAATTCCAGCAAAACCCACACGCTTTAATGTGGTTGGATTATCCACTTTGTTCGTCAGAAGACGGTGGTGATGAACCAATAATAGTAAGTTCTGCCTTAGTTCTAAGGTGTTAAAATCCACCATTCGGCCGTGACGAACAATGGATAATGGCCGTATGGATAATAACCATACATCTTATAGATGAACTGGGCGAACTTTCTTTGTACTCGTTCTATCAAAAGCGTGTATTTGGCCTCATGAGGATCCTATACTACTGCATTGTATTCCAGCCGGCTATCCTAAATCTCGTACTTGATTAACACGATCTAATGAAGTACCTGCTAGCTGATAGGTAACATTTAGTGGTAACCACGCGCGTGAGAATGTAGTGACCTTGCACTTTTCTTTAATTTGCATGCATTATGCATGCAAATTAAAGAAAAATGCAATTATGATAGTTAGAAATTTCATGATTTATGATGCATTAAATTATATTTTATTCTATTCTATAGTATAAACGCTAAGTACCTTATATACCTATACTTTCATATACTGTTTCTTTCTGTCTGTCTGTTGTTGTCTGTGTGTTTGTTCTGGCTAATCTCTGAAACGGCTTCACCGATTTTGACGGGACTTTCACTTGCAGATAGCTAATGTTATAAAGAGTAACTTAAGCTACCTACTCTAATTTTTTAAATTAGATGAACGCGAGTAACGCCGCGGGGAACAGCTAGTATAATATAAAGAAATAAGAAAATATTGCAGCTTACTCTTGAAAACAATCGCAATAGTAATCTAATTCCAATCCAAATCCAACGTTAATTTTAAAGTCGTACTCTTGCAACCAATATCGTTGATAATGGATTGAAATTGGAATCGCTCAAGCTACCTTCGACGAGAAAGTTAGCAACGCTAACAGCCGCAGTAGGGGGGTGTGCCCTAAGGATTCAAACGATTGAAGAAATACCTAGTGGTTTTACTATTTCTGATGTCAATAAAAATAAAATTTTGGCGGCATTGGTCAATCATTTTTAGTTCATTCAAGATTCGCACAATAATGAGCCAATATGGCGCTAGTGTTGCATTCAAGAGTACGAAACGTCATAATCCCAATGCCAATGGATCGGAATTGTTTCCGATCAGCCGCCACCGCCTCCACAGACAGCACCCGTTCACGAGCATGACGTATGTATCGGCGTTGACCCCAGGAAGTTTAGGGTCTCTAGTCGTGCTTAAAATCGCAAGACCAATGCTGTTCCTAATTTAAAAAAAAAAGCTTTTAAATCTATAAACTACGCAGTTGGGACGATATATTCCGTAGCTAATGCTCGTATAATGAGTTTGTCATAAAATCTTAAAATCTGTATGAGAGTGTACGTATGAAAAAGCGAGTATGATAAAGAAAAGACTGAGTACAATCAACAAAAGAGGTACATTGGCAGCTATTTCCATCATTGTGTTGACAACCTACCTAAAGTTACCTACTTCGTGGCTAGTGGTCTGGCACCTGCCTAATGGTTGCAAGCAGTAGGGTTACTCTTGAAAACTATTCTAATGAATGAAACAATTCAATTGAAATTATACATTGGCATTGGGATTATGACATTAAAATTTCCTACTCTTGAATGCAACACTAGCACCGTATTGGCTCAATATTGAGCGAATCTTGAGTGAACTAAAAATGATTGATTACGAAAGAGATACAAACAGTGTACCAAACTTTTTAGCGGATAATTATTTATAGCGTAATATTTGTCAAGGTGCAGTTGTCATTAGCTGCCCGGTTACCTTAATCTTTTGCTGACTGTACGTACATAAATTGTTGTCATCATAGATCAAAATCTTTAGAATGATCGTGATTATTCCAGGTCTTGAGTAGCTTAAGATCAACAAGATCATAATCATCATCAATCATCACAGTCAAAAAGTTCTTTGATCGGTATCTGTTAATATTTAAGGAAGTACAGCTGAAAAATACGATGTATTTTGCGCCTGACAGACGTTAAAATAATTCATTTTAGCGTGCGTGTTTCTTTAAACCTAAGTGCGAGTATTATTCGTTTTACGACTTACAATAAGTAATTTGTAAAATTATAAATGATAAAAGTGCATCATAATTATTATTATATTCATGATCAACTTTTGAAACTGAATCTATATAAAAAATCAGCTAGGCACATATTGTTGCCGCGATTTATTGAAACTTTTTAAAAACATTCGTGGTACCAAGTAAAATATGGCTCAATCAAAACAAAAAACCCGAATTTTGGAGAACAAGGAAGAAAATATAGTGACTTTGGTGCGGCCTCAACCTTTGCCGAGGAGATATCAAATAGTGTACCGGAATGTTATCACCTTTGGGTATTGGCACTTGGCGGCCCTGTATGGGCTTTACTTGTGTATCACTTCGGCAAAATGGGCAACAGTAATTTTCAGTAAGTATAGTTTTAAATGACGTAAAATCTCACCTTCATCACCTTAGCATGATTAATTACATTCACATAAAAATGTGTTAAAAAGACAATAAAAAATTTACAAAGTAAAACCAGACAGTACATCGACTGTACAGACCAGTATATCGAGTTCTGTAGTTGGTGAGGTAAAAGTACTTAGGCTAAGATTCAGGCTGAGATTCAGAGAAGAGACTCAGCATGAACTTACGCTTCCGTATGTCAAATTGTAATACAAATTTGACATACGGAAGCCTTACTTTACGCTGAGCATCGTCTCTGAATGTTGGCCTCAGAGTAGAGACTCAGCATGAACTTACTCCTCCGTATGTCAAATTGTAATACAAATTTGACATACGGAAGCGTAACTTTACGCTGAGCATCGTCTCTGAATGTTAGCCTTAGTATTGTAGTATTTGTTGTGGCTTTCAGGTTTCATCTTATTAGTGGTGGCGGAAATCGGAGTTACGGCCGGCGCCCACAGGCTTTGGGCCCACAAAACGTACAAAGCGAAATTGCCGCTAGAAATTCTTCTGATGCTCATGAACTCTATCGCTTTCCAAAACACGGCTACAGACTGGGTGCGGGACCACCGTCTCCATCATAAATACAGTGACACTGATGCAGATCCCCATAATGCTTCAAGAGGTTTCTTCTACTCCCATGTTGGTTGGCTCCTCGTGAGGAAACATTCTGAAGTTAAGAAAAGAGGAAAAGATGTTAATATGTCTGATATATATAGTAATCCGGTATTGCGGTTCCAAAAAAAGTAATTATAATATAAGCATTTGTAAACGGGTACATAAATCTAGCAGTACCTAATACCTATTCAGAAGTAAAAATCTCAATAATACTTTCTAACGCTACTTATAACTCCTAACCTATAAAACTAACCTATCATAAAATAATTATTTTCTAAAAGATGAGGAAATAAAATTAGGTAGATATCAGAAATAAAATGTTTTAAAGTAGTTATAAAGCAATCATAATTGTTATTTATATTGATTGTGATCAGTTGGACGCTAAATTACACGCTGTCATATTGCTGTTATATATATATATATATATATATATATAAGGCACTTCATAATCCTTACTAGTTATACACAATCATATACATATATTGTTTGAATTATTAACAAATGAATTTAAAAAACATAGTTTAACTTTTGACAAACTTTTGCTAAATATTGTATAATATTCGCGAAAGTGTCAGAAATTTGTATTTTTTTTTATTACAGATACGCAATACCTCTTATTGGAGCCATTTGCTTCAGTCTACCAACTGTGATACCAGTCTACTATTGGGGAGAAACTTGGAGCAATGCTTGGCACATCGCAATGCTACGTTACGTCATGAACCTCAACATCACGTTTCTTGTCAACAGCGCGGCACACATTTGGGGTGCTAAGCCTTACGACAAAAGCATCTTGCCTGCGCAAAACACTGCCGTTTCTATCCTGACCGGTGGGGAAGGCTTTCATAATTACCACCACGTTTTTCCCTGGGACTATCGAGCAGCTGAGCTAGGGAACAATAATTTGAACTTAACTACAAAGTTCATAGATTTCTTCGCGTGGATTGGTTGGGCGTACGACTTGAAAACTGTATCAAATGATATAATTAAACTCAGGGCTCTAAGAACAGGTGACGGCACAGATCTCTGGGGACGGAAAGACAAATATTTGCCAAAAGAAATCGGCAATAAATTAAAAATTATTGACAATAAAAACGAATGAAAACTATTGTAGTTTACATTGATGAATCTTGTGTTGTTCTTTGCTGTTTATTTCATTACAAAGATTTTTTACAAATATGAAATTAAATTCATTTACTGGCTTTGTTTTATTTGCGAAAACTTTATTCCGAGTAAATTAATTGTTGAAGTTAATTGAATACGAATACTGATAGATGTATAATAAGTACCTATTTGTTTAGTATCTGTACATGATTTGAATCTCAATTCAGCAGAGTCTGGATTGACTATGATTTAGTCAAAAAATTATGTAAGAACATTTTGTACAATAATCATAGAAAAACACTTTCAAGTTTAAAAGGATGGTTTTATGAATTTTCTCTCTAATAGGGATCGTTTATATTAATTCTACCCACCCACAGTTATACTTTTAGATCGGCGGCTATAGGTCCTAAAATAATATTAATAATAATTTCCATAATACCACTTAGTCACTTATGTTGCAAACAAGAATTTATTATAATATTTTATTATAGCATAATTATGTATATTAAAACCCAATTGGCAGATCGGTAATCATTATCAGCATATAACCGGTCCTTGTGGAAGTCTATGGGGGAGGCCTTTGTTCAGCAGTGGACCTCTTCTGGCTGATATGATGATGATAATGGTGTAACCCAGTCGCCAACCTGTATATTAGAGCGAGATAAATATATTTAAATGCTTTCAGTTAAAAGTTATTTGGATGAGACTCTTAATTACCTACCAAGAATTGGAAAGGGGGAAATTAAAACACTTGAGAGAGGCTTATTCTTAGCAGTGGCATCAAACGGATTTAAAAATCCATGCCATATTGTTATCTTCATTCAAATATCTGAAGAGGTAGGTTAATGTATGGCAGAATTTCATTATTCAAATAGGCGTTTTATTGTTGCAGTAGTTAAATATGGTTCAATCACAGTCAACAACCACTATTTTGGAGAAGGAGAAAGAAAACACAGTGACTTTTGTGGTGCCTCAACCATCACCGAGGAAATACGACATAGTGTACCGAAATCTAATCACATTTGGGTATGGGCACATAGCTGCTTTATACGGGCTTTATTTATGCTTCACTTCAGCAAAATGGGCAACAATTATCTTGAGTAAGTATAGTGGAATCGTTAAAATGTCTCATTATAATACATAAAGTAAAGATAATTGTTAGTTTACCTAATTTAGATAATTAAGGCCCCAGTCTAGCTGTGCATAACAAACGAATTCAGTATATTGACAGTTCGCGGGCACGAACCCCGCGAGGCACCCTCTGTATCATCCTGTGATACGTAAATTACAAAGTGTAGAGCAGTGCGACGAAATGAAAGTTGCTCTACTTTACAAAATAAAATATTTCTATTTATCGGCTGGCGGGCAGGATTCGAACCTGCGTCTTCTGGTGCGGTACATCAGACGCTTTGACCACTAAGCTACCGCGAGCCCCAACCAACTGTAGTGTACCGTGGTGTACCGAACCAGAAGACGCAGGTTCGAATCCTGCCCGCCAGCCGATTTTTTCCTTCATTAAAAATAACTTGTAATCTTAGTATGGAAAATGCTTAAAAAAATACAAAAAGATATTTCTATTTAATTATAATGAACAACACTACTGTGGCCTGTGGCCTACAATACCCTGAAAATCTGAAAAAAATATCTGTCGTTTGAAATAATTTAAGTACTTTATGATTTATGGAAACGTAGATATTTTTAGTCAAGGTTTTAATTTCGTTTTAACAGACATGAAAAAGAAGAAGGTTGATTCACTATAAGGTCAAGTTCCAGGAGATGGTTTGCTTTGGAGTAGACCTTTGTGTTTTATTTCTTGATCTAAACTGGTTAGAGGATGAGCAAAATTCAGAGCGAGAAGTAAGAATTTGAGATAGAATACACTTCCACGACTGCTATAGCCGTCTGGCTATCATCAGAGGTGTGTAAACTCAGCTTTCAATGAGCTAGATGAACCAGATCACACGGGTTTGAACCGTTGAGCTTATAGCTCAGCAACAAAATGACTAGCCCATGGCTCACTTCAGCTCTTATTGTATTTGTAAATCCCTCCACAGATTAGTCTTGTAATTCTGTTATAAATTTCTTTTAAATTAAATGGGATTTTCGCTAGCCATATTTCATGTAAATCTATTCAGCCGTTCAAAAGCTACAGCTCATGTCCTAGTTGGGATTAGAAATGTTTAACACCAAAAAATCGATCAAAAGACTTTTCTTCTGGGCACATGAAGTGGGGTAAATGAAAAACCGCGTGCAACGGTTATCTATAAATATACTGATCTATCTATCTATCTATTCAGCCGGTAAAACCCACTGCTGAGTCAGGGCCTCTTCTCTATTACGCCACTGCCATATTAACCGACAATCGGGAGGTGATCTGCCCTGCAATCGTTTACATCCAGCCAGTATATCATATGTCCATCTACCTCGTGTATGTATACCTATAGGCACCACCTCACCTTCACTTGGGGTCGGCGCAGTGTTTTTTTCTTACGTACATCGTCGTCATTCTCACACTGTCTATTCATCTTTTCTTTGGTCTTCCTCTTCTACTATATCCATCCACATTTATGTTCAAAACCTGTTTTGTAACTAGGCTCTCCACTTCTACGCATCATAAGTAATATGTCCATATATCGTAGATAAGCGGTCACTGCACAATTTTTCAGTACTTTTCACACTCACTTTCAAACTACGTCTTTCTCACTTTCTAACTATGGTCTAATGACCCGATAAAGGTAGATAGGACAATGGTCCACTGCAGGACTAAGTACGGAAACCGAACACACAGGACTTCATCATCATTGAGAACACAGGGGTGGGTTTTCAAGGTCGCTGGGAGTCGTTGGAGGCAGGCGGCATATAACCAGTCCTTGTGGAAGTCTATGGGTGAGGTCTTTGTTCCACATGCACAGTGGACTTCTTTTGGCTGATAATTATAATTATATAAGGATAGTAATTATTCAATTTGTGTGATTCAAACCGGGGAGGGTCATAGGTAAATTTTTGGGTGTCGGACAAACTTGTTACCTAGTGGTAATAAGTTAACGGACCATAGTAACGAACTTGTTTCCTAGTGATAAAAAGTTAACGGACCATAGTAACAAACTTGTTACCTAGTGGTAACAAGATAATGAACCATAGTAACAGACTTGTTACTATCGCACTTTACTGCTAACAAAACAGTCTATGTCTGTTATTAATGTAAAAAATGGCGTCGAGTTGTTTCTGTACCCAGGTGTTAACTAGGGACAGAAGAATCGGACCATAAAGTTAGACGGACATCCAAGCGTTTAGGTGTCCAATAAATGCCTAAACACACCGCATTTTTTAAAACAATCGATCGATTAAACTGCTTGTGGAAAAAAAACGCGCGTGATCGGGAAACGCGCGTCGGAAATAATTTCTGAGAAATTGACATAAAAATAATGAAGTAGAGCAAGTTTCAATGCCCGATAGTACGCCAGCAAGGTTAGAGAGAGAGCAAAATTTTGAGCGAGAGGTACAAATTTGAATTTGACATAGAATCCACGTCCAACCGCTACGACCGACTGGCCGCCTATGAAGAAATTGGCTTGAGATTTTCGTTTATAAACCGTGCCTGTTGAAAACACTATAAAAAATATTTGTGAAGCAGGTACACATTTTTTTTAAATTGGTTGTGTCATTTAATACACGTACTTTTAACTGATCAAATTATTTCATCAATATTTTTAGTTTTTATTATGAAAAAAACCGTTTGTTTTGGGACCAAAAACAGGAAAATTTGATGATGTTATGACACTCGGATTAAGAAAACTAAAGGTATAATTAAAAATCTACTCAGCGCATTTTGAAGACGACTATCTTAAGCTAATTTTGCGCTGAGTAGATTTTTGAATTTATTCTTGATTACCCCGATTAACGTGCACAAACATGACTCTAAATGGCGTTGGGCGCGAGAGCGCCATCTTTGACGCCTGATTTATATAACATAAACTAACCAGAGGAACATGAAAACAATACGTAGATAAAGCTAATATAACATATATTCTATCGCGATAAAAATATATGACACTATATCCTTCCTTTCCTTAAAAAAACGTTGCGAAAATGAGCTAATAATTTGACAACTGCCAAATTTTGCTAGACTGGGGCCTTAATAGATTATGAACATTGTAATGTTATCATCGCTAAGTATACCAATTGTAGTAAGGGCACAAAAAGTACACCATTAGTAGAAGTAGTAGAGGTTGTAACCAATGATAAAATTTTCAGGTTATATACTTTTAGTGATGGGAGAAATTGGAGTCACGGCTGGCGCCCACAGGCTTTGGGCCCACAAAACGTACAAAGCGAAATTGCCTTTACAAATTCTTCTGATGCTCATGAACTCTATCGCTTTCCAAAACACGGCTACAGATTGGGTGAGGGACCACCGTCTCCATCATAAATACAGTGACACTGATGCAGATCCCCATAATGCTACTAGAGGTTTCTTCTACTCCCATGTTGGTTGGCTCCTCGTGAGGAAACATTCTGAAGTAAAGAAACGAGGAAAAGACCTCGACATGTCTGACATATATAACAATCCTGTCCTACAATTTCAAAGAAAGTAAGTGTGGTTAAGTAAGAATAATTTATGGTTTTATTTTAATTAATTTGAAGGCAACAAATAAACACAGAAAGTCTCTTGAGAAGAGTTATTTTTTGACTGATAGATGAAAGTTAGATTTATGAACATTTTTGGTTCAAAATAACAAAGCATTTTTTATTTTATTTTAATGCAATTGTGATTTTATTAACATATATAATTAAGAGTACCTTCCACATTTTGTGTGAATTTTCTGATTCTATAAGATCATTTGTTGATTATAGGTACGCAATACCTTTTATTGGAGCTATTTGCTTCGGTCTACCAACAGTGATACCTGTCTACTGTTGGGGAGAAACCTGGAACAATGCTTGGCACATCACCATGCTACGTTACGTCATGAACCTCAACATCACGTTTCTCGTCAACAGCGCGGCACACATCTGGGGTGCTAAACCTTACGAGAAAAGCATCTTGCCTGCGCAAAACATTACCGTCTCTATAATGACTTGTGGGGAAGGTTTCCATAATTACCACCACGTTTTTCCCTGGGATTATCGAGCAGCTGAACTAGGGAACAACAGTTTGAATTTAACTACTAAGTTCATCGATTTTTTCGCGTGGATCGGATGGGCGTATGATCTGAAGACAGTACCAAACAATATGATTAAACTCAGGGCTAAACGAACAGGTGACAGAACAAATCTCTGGGGATTGGAAGACAAAAATTGGCCAAAACTGGCAAGTGATGAATGAACCGTGCGTTTATAATAATAATAATAATATCATTTATTTTCGGACAACAATGATCATGTTTGTGATGTTAATTGATTATGTGATTAAGTAGGTTTTATTGAAGTTTATAAACAAATTATTTAACAGCTATTGTTTTATTTGCGAGGTTGTTTTCCTAACTTTATAATTTTTCTATTGACAATTATTTCTACTTTCCACTCTACCACAACCAGCACGAAGTTGTCTTTGGAGTCCTGCACTTAAAGATCCCGCCTTCAATACATCAACAGTTCTTGGGACAGTATGCTGCCTTTATACTTCGGCTTCAATTGGGACAAATCTACTGCAATCTAATTAATTCAATTAATTTAGAAGGGCAAATGAATCACTTCACACATAGGTATAACTTTCAATGACTACATTCGTCGATTATTTGATTTCTAAAAATTTTTGCTCGTACGGTAAACTTTAACTTCCAAGTTCTCGGCACGAGTTATGTAACGCCAAGTAATTTTGAACAAGGTAAGAAGCATCAGGGCGTACGACTGGGTAAGTTTCCTTTGATGAACTAATATCACGGTCTATGTTATTATAGACACTAGAGCAATCAATTTCTGTGTTTCGAATGTGGTGGGCAGGGAAGGAGGGATCTTTTTTATACTCTGTGCCCATAATTTTCTGCGGTTTGCGAGTGAAAATCGTTTATGTGGCGTTCATTTATAGAGGTCTATGTTTGCTGTAGACGAAAAGGGGCTGATGGTGATTAATTATTGCGAGTGGTAATAACAATGTGGCACATAGTTTTTTAATTGAACATACAATATTTAATTTAGTGGACAATCGTATTGCCATTACAAAACAGAAATATAACTTCTAACTCTTTGATCATTATCAAAGAGTTGGATTTAAACATGTCTATTTTATTTACTATTCTTGTCATGCTATGAAACGTCAGTCATTTTTGTTGTAGATATTTTTATATTTTTTGATAGTGTTATTTTAATGCGTTCCTTGTTATATATCGATAAAAGTGGTTATCTACCTATACTAATCTAATTTTTAATCTTTTTTGTCGCGATCAATCGCAAAAAATCTACAAAGGTGATTTTCTACAAGACATATTTTATAATAATTATAATATTATGTGCTTGTATAGCTCTAAGTTCTGAAAATGTAACTTTATTGCAAAGAAGGGTAAGTATTTTATTTAATACTTAAAAATTTATTTGCAAAACAGTCCTTAGTCCTCATAATCAAAGAGCCTACACTTGTCAGATCAAATTTTCTTATTTGCTGGTGAGAATAAAATAGGTACTCAAACAGCGAGATGAGTGACCGACAGGATGGCTGGACCAAACGAGATATGTACATGAGACTATGAGACCATGACCATAGAACGGCCTGCCAATTCTTTTTCGTCTTTTGTGTGCCACATAATAATAGTGGTTACATGACAGATTAGCCAATTTTTAGATGGACAGCGAGGTCTAGCGCCTACCGAGTGTGCCGCACGAGCATTTGCATCGTGATTTGTGGAAGGCCGTTTGATGCCAAATGGGGATTTCGAAGGGGGTACTTCTGAAACCAAGCAAGCATAAAACAGTGTTGTTTGTGTTTCTGATAAATAAAAAAAAGTTTATCAATAAAAAGTTCGCACATTTTACAATACTTATCTTACAATTCAAAATAGAGCACAATTTCATAATAATGTACTTATGCCTGACTGAACTAAAAATATTAGGAGCATTACAAATAAACTTATCTTCTATCAGACTTAACTATCAGAGTTAAAATGTTCTTATATGTAGATAAACATTTGCAACAAAGCTACAGCCAGTAAAAGATTGGTCATAAGAAATGCTTTGCAAATATTGACTTATTATTATTTTTTTGCTGCAAAAATAAATACTTAATTCTCAATTTAATCTGTTGTACAGAAATGGGCCTAAGAATGTAATAATCTAATAATAAATACATGTTTTGAAGTTGAAATTAGAGGTTGAAAATGTATGGGAAATGCTGTTATGTATTTGTAGTTTAAACATTTCAGAGTCGCTGGGGGAAATTACGGACAAATTTCGGCGATGAAGTTAGACAGGGGGAATGGCCGCACCATGTAAGATATAGTTTGTTATTTCATAATAATAATAATAAGAATGAGATGGTGAGATGAACTTGACTCATACTGCAAGGTTTGGCTGCAGAAAGTTCTCAACCGAGAAGACTGGAAAGAGGAAAGGGAGGCATTTGTCCTGCAGTGGGATGATCATGACTGAAAATAATCAATACTGATATTATAAAGAGGAAAGATTTGATTGTTTGTTTGTATTGAATAGGCTCCGAAACTACTGGACCGATTTGAAAAATTCTTTCAGTGTTATCCCATTGCCATGATAGCTCATTTATTGGGAAAGGCTACAGGCTATATACCATCACGCTACGAGTAACGGGAGCGGGCAAAAATGGGAAAAAAAGTTATCAAGACCATGCGGGCGAAGCCGCTGGCGGGATGCTAGTAAATAATAATAATAAATATTCTATTCATAAGGTGTTGTATAACTATCATGTTAGTAATATAAATCTTAAACTATGTACAAGATAATAATTATGGAACCATTTTCAAAAGGAGTAGCGATTCGAATATTGGATAGGAACTAGAAATGAATGATAATTATAATTCTATTAACTTAGGTATAGCGGATAGAAAAAATGAAAATTCTAATACTGTATTCCCTTATTTTAAGGTATTAATTTTTAGATTATATGACAAATGGAGGTTGCTTTATCGAGCATTCTGCGCAGGAAGCATAATCGGAGAGACAAGAGTACTCACTTCAGCCAATTGTTTTCTTACAAATAGAAAAAAGTGAGATATTATATGAATTTTTATTTTATTTCACACGTGTTTTCTCAGTTGTGAGAGCTTTACTACGCTGGTAAATCCACCTTGACGGTTAAGATGCGTTTGCCGCGGTGATTTTTTGGATGGGTGACCATTCAAGCACGCTGAGCAGTCGGTCCCAGTTATCATACAAGTTACACAATACAAAACAGTTAACGGCAGCATGTAACTTCGAAATGTGACACGATAAATTTGTAGGCAAGGAAACATATTGTTGAAAGTCGATACGATTTAAAACAGCTAAGAAGATCATAAATTAACTTTTTAAAACTAGCTGTTCCCCGCGCTATTACTCGCGTTTCTCAATTTTTTCCCAATCCCGTGAGAATTTCCCAAAATCCTTTCTTTGTGGATGACTACGTCATTATATCTATCTGTGTGCCAAATTTCAGCCCAATCCGTACAGTGGTTTAAGCTGTGCTTTTTTATATTCGTCAATCACTAAGTATTGCCTTTCACATATTATGTAAATAGATAGATTAAGCTCTATGTTAAGTAATGGACAACTGTTTAAAATAAGATCGCAGGTAGCAGTAGACTAAGCCAAATTATTTTGACGATAATAAAGATTTTGACAAATAAAGACGATAAAATTTACCGCTGTCGGTTTCACCATCACGGCGTTGTGAATTTTTTTAAATAATTCTATAACTTCTATTTTAAATTAATACTTGCGTTTTGTTATTTCAGCCTAAGACACAATTTTCATTATGTAAGATTAGTGGCCGGTATTCTCAAGACAGTCGGGAAAGAACCGCCAACTGAAGACGTTGAACAATGGCGATCAATGGACCACGTATATTCACAGAAATTTTACAGATTCCCCGCTTTTAACCTGGCGATTGTGGTAAGACCTTTTGTGTTAGCGGCCCGCTACAGCTTCACACAGGTATAGCTTAATAAAAAAATATAGTTTATGTTACAACATTAAATTAGGTTTATATTTAATTATACGTATTACAGTTTTTTTAAATGGCAATCGGCTTGCCACTTACATAGGACCTAAACAAGCCGGTAAAATGAGGGTATAAATTAGTACCGGGAAATACAAACGCTATATTTTATGTACGTAACGCTATAATTGTTAACGTATTTAATGTTTTGTTAAATTACAGAGACTCACTAAACCTTGGACATTCAACGCTAACGTAAACAAAATACCTTACGCTGCCTCAGAACACGATTTTGATGGAGTTTGTACTGCTACTGCGGTAAAAGCTACAAGAGTAAGATCTAATTCCGTACTAGTACTTAATACGTCACCTTTAAGACGTAAATTAGAATGTGAAGGAAGATTTCGACTGGCGAGCGGGGCTCGCGGTGGCTTAGTGATCAGAGCGTCTGGTGTACCGAACCGGAAGACGCAGGTTCGAATCCTGCCCGCCAGCCGATTTTTTCATTCAATTCATTCAGTCATTAAAATTAAGAGTCATTAAAAATAACTAGTACTTAATACTTTGAACCCGTTTGCCGTACGATCTTTGAAATTTGAAGGATTAAAATGAAGCCTATGTCCTAATCCAAGGTATAAAAGCCATCACCAATTCAACTTTCGCCAATATGTTCAGCCGTTTTGCCGTAAAAGAGCAACTAACATCCAAACTTAGTCGCCTTTATAATATTAGCCTACTTCTGTTTTAAAATAACCTAACCTAAATTAAAAAATTTGAATACCCCCGACACGAAATGTAATTTGCCATTTTGTGGTGGCAGCCATCATGGATTTTAAATTTATCATAGTGTAGTATTTCCCTAGTTAAGCCCTTTCATTTGATACCCATATTAAGGGAGTTGTGAAAAAATATGTAATTCGTTATTTTGTGGCGGCGGCCATCTTGGACCGATTTTTTATCAAACATAGCTAAGAACACTCCCGACTAATACACCTTTCAAATAAAAAAAAAACAAAATCAAAATCGGTTCATCCGTGCGGAAGCTACGATGCCACAGACAGACACAGACACACACACACACTCACACACACTCACACACATACACACACACACACACACACACACACAGACACACACACGCACACAGACACACACACACACACACACACACACTCACACTCACACACACACACACACACACACACTCACACACACACACACACACACACACACACACACACACACACACTCACACACACACACACACACACACAGAAACGTGAACTTTGTACCTCTCTTTACGAAAATTACGCGGATGGAGGAGTCTGAAATTTGGCACAGTTGGTGTTTATGTGGAGATGGAGTGCAAAAAGCTAATATTTATATACAATATGCTTGTTAGATTTATTTGTTAACTATAATAGCTTCCCGCCAGCGGCGGCTTCGCCCGCGTGGTCTTATAATTTTTTCCCCCGTTTTTGCAACATTTTTCATTACTACTCCGCTCCTATTAGTCGTAGCGTGATGATATATAGCCTATAGCCTTCCCGATAAATGGGCTATCTAACATGGAAAGAATTTTTCAAATCGGTCCAGTACTTTTTGAGTTTATTCGTTACATACAAAAATATAAATCTTTCCTCTTTATAATATAAGTATAGATGTCAAAATACCATAAAAATAATGAGGACTTATTACATTTTTGAAGTGGTATAAATAGGCCATCTTAGTGAACTATATCCCAATCCCTTGCATTTTGAGAGGTGGCCCGTTTACAGGACGATTGAAACAGACTCAATGATCTATACTATTATAAAATTGTAAAAAAGTCGTGTCTGTACATTGAAGATATTTAAAAAAAACAATTGGGTTAGAGTATATAAATGATCGCGAACCCAAAAAAGTGATTTTTAGAATTCTTGTCTGTTTGTCTGTTTGTTAGGGGTTGGCGCTAAACCTACTAAATAGATTTGAATTTTGTGTGAACTGTAAAGCATAATTTCCAACTTAAAAACTGATGTAAAGCTTTTTTTAATAATTTTAGAGTTGGTCAAGAGTAAAGTATGTATACACAGAAGAGGTTGAGATGCTCACGAGATCACAATGCGAGAGATTGTTGTGTAGAAGTTGCAGGCTGTTTATGTGCACTGTATTCGACAATCGGATACAATATGCTTATTCCGTATGTATTATCTATGACTATAATATCGATATTGATATTTTCAAAAAATATCGATATATCGATATATCGGCCAACTTAAAAACCAAATTATAAAACCGCCAAAAAAAAGGTAATTTGTAATCTTTTAACTAAAAAACGTTTATTGGTCTGAAAAAAATATCGATTTTGATACCTTTTCGATACTTGGAATTTTATATCGATACATCGACATATCGAAATACTAAATATCGCTTAAAAATATCGATACATACATCCCTATAAAAAGTAGTAAAGTAAACTAAGTTCTGGTCAAGTCCTGATCGGACTCCTGATCACGATTTCTTGAGGTTCGATTTCCGCCAGACACAAATATTTATGCGATTGGCAAAGTGTTGGTATTGGTCTGGATGTTTCTTATAAGTATGTTATTTATAACAAAAAAAAAGTATTACATCCATTGTCTAGTACCCTACGTTTGGGGATAGTGTCCAAAATGATAAATTATTGTTAATTTTAAGGAAACTGAAGGCGGCGGCTTAATATGTTACGAAACTGGTGATGCAGCGGAACTGGATAAAGATCAAGGGGTGCTGGTTGCCGTGACCACGATCATCAACATTGGGCTGCCCAACCTCCACATGCGGGTGGGGCTGTTCAACAAATGGGTAACGGACACCTCATTTATCATATCTATCAACAAATTTGTGATGTGCATTTGTATTTTTATTTATGTTATTATAACATTTTTTTTGTAGCGCATCAGAATTTTATTTTGCTTTATGTAACTATTCCCCCTAAGCAGTGATACCACTGGACAACCAAGCCAAAGGTCTCGAGTTTAAATCCATCCACGCACCTCTGACTTTCGAAATCATGTGCGTAATTATCACTCGCTTTAACGGTGAAGGAAAACATCGCGAGGAAACCTCCATGCCTAAGAGATTTTCTCGACGGCATGTGATGTCTGGCAACCCGCATTAAGCTAGCCTAATCCCTCTCATACTGAGAAGAGACCCGTGCCTAGAAGTAAGACAGTGTTTGGGTTTATGATGATGATGACGAATTGAAATTCCCATTGAAATATGATACAAGATTTTCTAAGCTAGGCCAGGTATTTCAATTTTAATAGTTGCTCCATTCTGCTGTTATTGGCAGATTGTGTTTTGTATACCTATTTTAACAACGTGCCATTTAAGTTTAGCTTCAAGACGAGTATCATGTACTAATCATTATGAACAAAGTTTACAATGGGACCAACCCTTAAAAAAAGGTTTTCCATACATTTATGCACCCTGAACTCGACAGATGGTTCAATAAGATTATTAGTCCAGTCCAAAATAATAAAATAAAACAAATCAGAATAACAAAATGGTTATATATATTAATGTAATACCAGTATAGGTTTTAAAACTGTATTTGAATTCGAAGACCGAGGATGATTTACTTTTGTGTACAAAGCGTCTGTATCTCGATACCCTGGTACAGAAGGAGCCTCGACCTCTGCTGTGTCCGCTGACAACACCGACAAGAACGCCTTTACCCTTTTCGTTAGGATCACCCGTGCTTGCACATACTAGTGGTCCACCAGAATCACCCTGAAAAGCATATTATATTATTAAGTCGACATAACATGACGTAGAACTTAGACGAAGAGGCCTCAGCAGTGAAGTATAGATAAATGCATAGCAGCAGTTGTATACCTCTAGACTGATGAGGCCGTACGCTTTAAAAACTTGAAAAACATAAAAAATACAATAAAACTTCACATTCTAATTATGTACAAGGCTTTATCATTAGCGAAATGACACACTTTATACCACTTTTATGTAAGATTGCATTTAAACTTGCTAAAATTCACAATAGATTAAAACAAATTAACGAAGAAAATATCTGTACTAATATTATAACGAGAAACGATTTGTATGTTTGTTATAAGGTCACCCAAAAACTACTGCACCGATTTTAAAAATTCTTAATCCATTAGAACGTTACATCCTTTCCGAGTAATAGGCTATAATTTAAGACCAGGCGAGCGAAGCAGCTGGCGGAAAGCTAGTACCTATATTATAATATAAATGAAAATAAAATTAAAGTAGGTACTATATAATAATTACCCAGAAAATGTAGTTTGTACACCAAGTGTGCAAAAAAATTTTTTTTATCATGGAAATTCGTAAAACTATATTTTTCCTGCTCTAATTTGCAAAAATTGTGGGGAAACGAAAAGGATGGCAATAATAGTCATAACTATATGCACCCGCATACTGCACATTTTCGCATAGGTTGCATTCAAATCGTGGAAGAGTTTATGTAGATAGGTAACTAACCTTACCGACGTCCGATGGAGTTGAAGAGGTACATACAAAATCATCCATTCTTTTGCGGTGCACTCTATTGCATTGCCCTTTTGGCATAATGTCTAAATGAGCCAGTAGTAGACAATCGGATTTTTCCTAAAAATCCTTACTATTGATTAATCACGAAAATTCAACAACTATAAAGCCTTTTAGGTTTTATTATCAAGTGGTATTATAGGTTGCAAAGGCAGAAAGGTTCTCGAGTGGAGACCACGCACCGGAAAGCGCAGCGTAGTACGGCCACCACCGAGATGGACGGATGACCTGATAAAGGTGGAAGTCGTTGGTTGCAGGTGGTAATATAACCGGTCCTTGTGGAAGTCTATAGGGAGGCCTTTGTTCAGCAGTGGACCTCTGTAGGCTGATATGATGAATGGCAAAAATGGATTTATGATGTTCTATTGGGGTTTCTTGCCTATTTACGGATTACAATGAATTCTGAAATTCTGTGTGGCTTACCCACAAATTTTTATTTTTGTGTTTAATGTATATTTTTTTTAAGAATATGATTGAATCAATCTTACGTGTGCTTTCTCCCCTATCCTTCCAAAGCCCGAGACCAAACATTTACCATGATAATCTGTATTTTGAGTCGCCATAGGAATGGCGGAGATGTATTCGGTAAAAACGAAAGGCTTTGTTGTATACTGAAAAAACAAAGATTTATATTCATCACAGACATTGGAAACATTTTCATGGGACTATAATTATTATTCCCGATTTCCTTATTGTCATTCTGACATACTATGAAATAGGGCGACTTGAGTGATTTGTCCAACTTAAAAGCTGATGTAAAGCTTTTTTCAATTATTAAATAGATCCTGAGATAGAGCTTGACCTCTCCGTTCCATATAAAAAAGAGATCGGTTTTTGATAGTTTTTTTTTTCGATTTCCACGTGAGTGAAACCGCAGACAACTATTAAGAACTATAATAAAGTTATTTTTAATGAAGGAAAAAATCGGCGGGCGGGCAGGATTCGAACCTGCGTCTTCTGGTTCGGTACACCAGACGCTCTGACCCAGGGTTGGATTCAGACCCTCAAAAAATTATGCTACATGGACAATAAAATAATACTATTTGTCCAAAATTATACTACGTTTGGCTTTTCAAATTTTTTTATCGTAGGTATTTTTAATGTTTAATTTTTGACGTTTTCCTTTTTCCCCACAAGGGTAAAACGCATTCGTAAATCGTAATTTTTTTTTATTCAGTTGAGGCATAAGGCGTTTTAATTACATAAATGGAAGTTTTTTTTTATTTTATACCCAGAAATACTAGTCTTGCATTTTTGAAAATTTTTGTGTATTTTTGAAAAAGATACCAGGATTTCTAATTAGCTAAAAGAAATTATAGTAACTAAAAATACTCCTATTAATTAGCACCTCTTTATATCGAATCTTTTGAAAAACGAGCGCTTAAAGTATTTTGATGGTACTCCAAAAGTGACCAAATAAATGTGTAATACAAATCATTTTTTGCGACAATTTTTTTTCTGACGCTAACACTCAGGCAAAAGCCACCATTTCTAGCAACGAAGTCGCTAAATTGGCAACACTACGTTTGTATTTGGTAATCCCATAGATATATAATATAGGTACTCCATATATCTATGGGTAATCCTGATTAGGTGTTGCCGTACATACAGAAATTCCCGACATTTTAGGGTAAATATTAATAAGTAAAAGGGCTCACTTAATACAAATCAGTCGACATCAAAATTATGGTATTTTCACGTAGTATAGTGGCATTACGATACTACATACTACACACTATCAAATAATGGTACAAATAGTATTATAATACTACGGAATCCAACACTGCTCTGACCACTAAGCCACCGCTCGCCCTGCTCGCCAGTCGAAATCTTCCTTCACATTCTAATTTACGTCATAGGTGACGTAGCGACATCTATTGTGAATGCTTCACAACACAAAATAACTTGTAATCTTAGCATGGAAAATGCTTAAAAAATACAAAAAGATAACTATAATAAAGTTAGAATACTCACAGCGACTGCTATATCGTGCTTAGGAAATTTATAGTTTTTGGGATAATACACGCTGTGTAGCGTCCTCCATTGACCATTTGGACCGTCTGATCTATAAACTTCTATGTTATTCAAATTACCAGCCACTGCATACTTGTTGTCGAGGGATCGTTTGGTTGCTTGCCTAGACATGTGGAACACGTGTTGAAAATCTATACTAATATTATAAAGAGGAAAGATTTGTTTGTTTGTTTGTTTGTTTGTAATGAATAGGCTCCGAAACTACTGGACCGATTTCAAAAATTCTTTCACCTTTGGAAAGCTACATTATCCCCGAGTAACATGGGCTATATATCATCACGCTACGACTAATAGGAGCGGAGTAGTAATGAAAAATGATGCAAAAACGGGGGAAAAAATTATAAGACCACGCGGGCGAAGCCGCTGGCAGGAAGCTAGTAAATAAATATTCTGGGACATTTTACACAGCACCATCTAGTCCCAAACTAAGCAGAGCTTGTACTATGGGTACTATATAAGTAAAGATAATAGATATAATATCTACTTATATACTTTTTTTTGTAAATACATACATATAAAACATAGGAAACATCCAGACAAACACAAACATTTATATTCATCACATAAATATTGTCTTGTGGGAATCGGACCCACGACCTTGTGATCAGCAGTCCGGTACTCGAATCACTAGACCACAGACGTCGTCAAAAATAAATAGATGCTCCCCGTCTCATAGCATAACTTCTTAGCATAAGAATACCAGATGTTTGGAATAACGTCTTTAGCACTAGGAATGAAAATTGATGACCTGGACCTGGACCTACTTAATGGAGGGACTACCTCCATTAAGTACATGCCAAATTCGTGCTAAATATATAAAACCGGATAATTGCGAGTCTGACTTGCGTACTGAGGCTTCCCCACAAACTTGTTATATAGTTCGTAGATCAAGGGAAACGAATCTGGAAGTTCTAAGATTATTGGAAAAAATATTCGTATTCTGTATTTGTTTTGAATGCGCATTAGATCATGACGTGTATTTCAGACGTGTTGATAAGAGCATATTTAGTAGTATACTTTTATTGATCAAATGTACACACACAGAGAGCATGCTGTGAATTAGCATACCACCAAAAAACAAGTATGATTTTCTAATAGCATGTGTAATCCAGGCTTTACAAACAATTTTAAAAATAGTCAGGTAATTGAGAATCATCTTTTTTTTGAAATCTAAAAGATAACAAGTTGTTAATCGTTTCAAAAATGACACGATTAGGGACGTACGGGCCAATAAAATGACAGACAATTAGGGACGTATGGGCCAATGAAATAGAAAGGTATTTAAATCAAAAATACATTTCATACTGTTGATATTTTGGTGGAAATAAAACGGGAATTAGAAAATATAGTGTATATCACGAGAAAGCTTACATAAACAATGTATAGGAAGAACTAAGGAACGAGAAAAAGAGAGTGTTGCCAACTTACAGAGCTATACCAACAGAGAAAAAATAAAATATAAAAATGTTTGCGTTCCCATTTACTATCACATACCCTGGGTACATAAGTTTTTCACAGCTACCTCCATGCTCATGGAAACAGTGTGCTGCACTTAGTAACTTAGTTTTAGCGATGATGCTGCCTCCGCAGAATGTTTGGTATTCCCTCTTTCTGCGATTTAGTAATGCTTTAAACGCTACCTGTAAAAACCAATGTATAGGTCCTGCAAGTTGCTAATAGGCTGGAACCTTATCTAATTAACCTCAAAATGACGTCATCCACCGAACTTGTCGGCTAGTAGTAATAACGCGTACTGACGCGGTTACGTCATTTTTACGTCGTGCGAAAACAAGACAAAACACGACATAAGCGTCGACAAAATGTTCTCGCGGCGTGCATGTTAGCCCGGCAGGTATCATAATTATCAACTCGGGAGTTTAGATTTGTGCTCTTAACGCCCCCTATTATGTGGGACCTGAACACACCGGATAACTATGGATATGCATATTGCATAAGTGAACCTCTGCCTAATCCTGAGAGCTGGCGTGATGCTGTGTTTTTATAGTTGTGTGTAAAATAGAGTATATCTAGGTACAAGTTTAAAGTTTCGAGACGCGACATTGTCCTTACACTCCTGACTCTAGCAAGAATAAGTAAAAATTATAACGATACCTGATAGGGAACATCTCCTAGTTTAGCGGGCCAGCCGTTGATTACACGAGGAACCCATAAAGGCTCTGACGAGTCAGTTGTGCTTATATTTTGTGAAAAGGACATTTTAAAATAAATAAAAAGCCAAAAATAGTGTTTTAAAATCATGACACAAAATTTATCGAAATTAAATATACAAATGACATGACAGTAATTTGAAGGTAAATAGAGTAGATAATTAAAAACCCATTTGAATCCTCTTTCAAAACAATAAAGAGTATTTAATCAGATTTACCATGCCTTCTTTTTTGGAGCTCCATGAAACTGTGTCAAACTTCGTATACTTATTATTTCGATGGCTAAATCCTTCGATCAATAATAATATTGATCGAAGGCTAAATCTTAACAAGTTCTATGGTTTTTTAAAAACTGGCTTAAAAAAACGTTAGGAAGTTCGGCTATCAACTTGCTGACCAACTGATATTTTTGTCACGGCGCGCGGCGTGAGCTATTTTGCCAGCGTCCGTCGTCACAAAAGAACTTAATGTTCTGAAAGTCAAAATTGAACTCAATTGTACCTTAAGGGCCCTTTTTCTATCACGCGGATTTGCACCTCATGCGTCACACCCGCATGCGTGCCGCACCCAAATGCGTGTCATATATTTCATATAAAATTTCAGTAACGTGTGGGAGTCCTGTGTGGCAACTGACAGGGGTGGGCGGGAAGGGCCAAACCCGCTTGCGTGCGCAAATCCGTGGTACAGGAAAAGGGCCCCTGAACCAGTCTTTTAAAAAGGAGTTTGTAACTTCTAATGCGAATAAGAAGAAAACTGAGTATGAAGGAGTATGAGGTACTTAGGTAGTCATTTATTCAATAAAACTCAAATAAATCAAAACTGAATAAACCAATATAATTTGGCAATAAACAACATAACAAACACTCGAAGATTTAGTGCAGCGGTTCCTCTCTATAAAACGGTGGTAAGACGATACCCTGACAAATATGGAATGTATGCCTGGGTAAGTTCCACTTGCGATTCCAACTAAAATCCCACTTCCATTGTTTTCCGTCCGAACTCCAGACTGTGTACAGACTAATGGGCTCCCTGAGTCGCCCTGTAAGTCGAAATGTTTTTTTTTTACTAAAGTATGATTTTTTGTCTCTAATTACTATGTTTAGGGTTTAAGTATTTAAGGAAACCATTCAACTGGTCCTCCGTTTGTCTACACCGGGCGAGCTGTCTTCAATATGTTACCAGCTAGGGTGTAGGAACATATCTTGATAATCTATCTACCTATCTATCTAGAATGTAGTGTCCCACTTTAGGGCAAAAGCTTCACTATCCCTTCTCCACGCCTCTCTGTTCTCTGCTAATGGGAACCAGTAATACAGTAATACAAGGTTTTATGTAATGGCTAACAGGCAGATATGCGATAGACCTTACCTTTCCAATGTCAGACCCGATCACCGAAGTACATATAGAAAATGACATATCTCTCCTTTGTAGTTTACTGCACCAAGCATCAGGAAGTAAGAGCAGGTATGCTTTTAATAACGTATCTGATGATATCTGCAACATTATTATTCAATTTTACGCATGTAACTAAAATCGATGGGATTTTTTCATGGGTTACCTATATGTTATATAGGCAAATGAGCAGACGAGCCCCCTGATGATAAGACTGCTATACCAGAACTTGCCGATCTTTAAAATTCCCTACCGACTACAAGGCAACCGAGAGACGGAACTGACTCATACACGCGAAAGTAAAAGTAATACACACAAAGTTGTTTTACGATAGACTCTAACTTAAGGGTAGTCAGCCAGACAAACCTCAAGAGGTTCCACCACCCAATTCTGATCTTTTCTCGCCTCTTACGAGATTCCAATTTGAGGGGCAGTAAAGAATTGTATAGAAATAAAAATCAGAAACCTCAAAGATCCAGACCTAAATAAAAATCTAAGTTGTGATGGAAATTACCAGTCCGTTACATAGCCTAGGCCTAAATGAGATGCATAATGCTCTTAATACAATTTTAGCTCATTTTGACCGGAAGAGAAGACCTTGGCTAGGTCTAGATTGTTAGGCTGGGTGACGTGAAATTAGATTTAGCCGACTTACAGACAGTGAAATTTTCCCATATCCAGACACAAGACAAAGTCCTTCGTAATCTTCAAATTTTGTTGCATATTTTATGGGCTTCACATATTGGTTGTAGTAGAAGCGATCTTTAACAAACTATCAAAAAAGAGAGAAAGAAAAACCATAATAACTAAGGGGCTGTTTTACCGCCTCCTGGTAAGCTCCCGTAAAATTATTTGACGAATATTTTATTAAATTATCCGGCGTGTCAGATTCTAGATTCGGTGAAACGGTTCCTAAAAGCGTAATAGAGGCAGAGGTGTACACCCACAGTTCACCGATATGTTTTGGTCCTTGCCATAGGGGGCGAGTCTATTGTCAATTGACATTAATCGGCAGAAATCCAAATCCGAGCTGCTATTAAAAAAGAAAATCGAATCTAGCTTGAACGTAGCAATCGCGGCAGTTGTACACACTAATTACTTAGTATAAAATAACTTTAACTGCTTTAAAGCACACCCGTAATTATCATCGTAACTGCTTAATCAATGTTTTTGCTTAATTTTTAGTTAAGTAAAGCTGAGATTAAAGAGAAGTCGATTAGCATTTTTCTTACCACTATAGCTAAATCATTTACAGGGAATTTGTAGTCGTCAGGATACATAATTTTATCTATATTCCTCCATTGCTCATGGTGTGCTCGCTCATAGGCTTTATTTCTTAAAGTCCCTGCTACAGCAAATTTATCATTCATGTCATCTAAATATGTGCCTCTGAAAATGAAGGTTATTCGATTTGAAATATTATTTTATATTTATATTATTTCGATCTTACTCAATGGAGATAATTGTCGGAAATCGCCTTTTCAAGAAATAACCATAGCGACTTTGAGTGGACCAGATCAAATTGGCGGCACAATACAGGCACAGCGCACTTTAACAAGGTTTTAACCACTTTACCAGTCAGCCATATATTTTTTTATTTCAAGCAATGTGCAATGCTTTACAAATCTAGGGGATTTCGACAATTACATTATTAGGATTTTATTAAAATAAATTATGTAAATATAAATTACCCGAAACACATCGTAAATATACTAGATGATTCGACGACGAAGCAATGGGCAGCTGACAATGCTTTAGTCTCTCCAATAATGGCGCCCCCACAAAACGTGTAGAACAGGTTCTTCATTTGTGGATGTTTCTGCTTGAATGCTAGCTTTGGAGTTAAAATTTATATGTAATAACACTGAATGTAGTGATAGCCCAGTAATATGACCAATGGACTGCCAAGTTAAAGATCACTCGCTTTACGGTGAAGGAAAACATCGCGAGGAAACCTGCATGCCTGAGAGATTTACTCGATGTGCAGTCTGCCAACCCGCATTAGGCCAGCGTGGTGGACTATGGCCTAATCCCTCTCATACAGAGAGGAGACCCGTGCCCTGTAGTGGGACAGTTAATGGGTTGATGATGATAATACGGAATAAAGGAATTTCTTTCAATTAACTTCCAACTTTCAAGCTAAGTTTGTGTAAACAAAAATAGCCGCTAACCGCCGGATAAATAAAAATGAAACAAATGTATGAAATTATCTGCCAAGTAATTTAACGAGAATTAACTAGAAGTGGAAAAACAGTTCTTGGCTTGTGATTTAGTGGACAAGGTCTATAATTCTATACAAGCCTCGCAAATTCATAACGGGTCCGACAGCCATCTTGGTGACGTGAAAATGACGTAACCGCTCTCAGTACGCGGTAGCACCATTAGCCAGCAAGTTCGGGGAATGACGTCACTTTGGCGTTAATTAGACAAGGTTCCAGCCGATTAGTAACTTGCGGGACTTCCAGCATTAGTTGAAGATGTGCTGCGGATGATGAGGATGATGATGATAAGCAATGAAAACACTGATAACCTGATAAGGCATTTCACCAAGTTGCGCGGGTGTTCCTTCATACACACGCAGTGACATATTTTTTGGAAAATAAGGCAAATCTCGAGACATATTCAACTGAAACTGAAGATTGAGCATCATAAATAATATAGTTATTTTATTTATTGTAATAGGCATTTCACCACTGATTTAATACAGGCTATTTAATGCAGGCATTCTGTAGTCAAATAGGTTAATGGAATTCACATATTGCACAGAATTTTCTTGACAGACCATTGTTGACAGACCATACCGATTGATGTAAACATGATGTAAATATTGTAATTTGAGTAAATTCTCTCCGTTCTAAAACTGATAGAGGGGTGGACCATTTAAGGTTCACTGATGATTTAGATTAAAGTACATGAAATTTGGAAAAAAACGTCTTTTAGCATTTTGTATACCTACTACATTAAGGCTTGATCGTTTTATACGCAGCTTCAAAACATTTAGAAAAAACACATTTTGAAGGTTGCATCCGAAACTATATTTCCGAACAAAATATTAAATATGTAAAAAATTAAGGTAACAAAGTTCTCTGTGACACAAATCAAGAAATTTTGATGGATTGAATGTCAATTCAGATATTCGCTTTTAGGTAAAATGTTTTAGCGTTAATAACTAAATTAAATTGTGCAACAAAATTCCAATAAATGGTAACATTAATAATAAAAATTCTTTCTGTTTTGATAATTTACATAATGCCATTTTATGAAAAATCAGTGATAGCTTTGAGTAGTTTTAAGGAAGCAAGTGATAAACCTATAAAGAACAAAGAAAAGTATATACTGAGGTCTGATAAAGCAAGTGATAATGAAACAAAGGCAAAGAAAGAGTTTGATTTTAGAGTAAGTGCTGCACGATTTCTTTTCAGCTGTATCTTCCATAAGTGGAATCGAAAAATTTCGTGCATAACCGAACTTTTTAGTAGACCTATTTTTCGAAGTCAAACATAGCGGAACTAGAGCATATCGGGACTAACCGTGATTTCCTCTATGTGAAATTCTTTATTATTATACCTATATTTTCTTTAAGTGGAATGCGGAATAATAGTGACACTCGCAATTGTTGTTATTTATCGTCATATTCCATCATGTTCTTCCATCACTATCTCATAAAATGTTTACCAGAAGCCGTAGGAAAAAAGGCTTGAAGAGGATGAGAGGTCTATCTCTAATCCCAACTCTGTTTGCTGATAGTTGCAATATTGAGTGTGTTTTATAATGTCTTTATGTTGAGTTTGATTTAATATCACTATCACCGTACTTTACCCTAGCTAGTTTAGACTAAACAGATACGGCTGAATATCAGTAAATAATAATAATAAATATTCTAGGATATTTTACACAGCAGTATCTAGTCCTAAACTAAGCAGAGACAATGGATATAATATTTATTTATTTGAAACAATATGCAGAAGCGACTGACTATTACCAACCCTCGCTACTCAATTTAAACGCCTGATGTCTGTAGCCTAACTAAACTAGGCGACACTGATATCAACGTAAAACCTATAATAATAATTACTGCGTTGGAAATAGACTTATGTATTGTATTTTGTCGTATATGAAATGTATCGTATTGAAATAAAATAAAATAAAACAAATTATTTTTAGGATATAATAATCGAAAATAGTCAGTATTCACCGTTTCTTGACAAGTGTCCTCTTCGGATATATGGTGGTCCTGCTGTGGATGTTTCAGAAGTACCGTACCAGGTTTATTATTACCTACTTTTTTATGTTTATCGTTTGTCTTGCGTAGTAGCGAGTGTAGCTCCATCCTCTCTGAATGGAGTTCGTAAAAATACTTTTGTAGTGATTTTGAACTGGTTCTATTTTCTTGATATCGGCAATTTTATTGCTTTCTTTTTTTACTATTCGGTTTCCGAAACTGATATTTAATAATATTATAAATATCGTTACCGGTTCCTCTAAATATTTTGGCAATTTCGGGTAATGATTCAATAATTATAACTCAATAAATACCAATGTGAACATTCACAAATGATACATCAAGTTTTATTACTCCAAATATTTTTTATTGTTTTTTCTCTTTTTCTCCTTTCTCACAGGAATTGCAGAGGTTGAGCACGATGGAATAGGGTTGTTTCTAAATGGTTTTTTTAAACTTTTTTCTGTTACGAGTTTGATTTCAGGTTGTGATAAGAAAAAGTGTGAGACGAGGCCGGGTATGGGGGTTACATTGTGGAGGATCAATAATAACTAACATTTACATACTATCAGCCGCCCATTGTTTCGAGAGATCGTAAGTATCATTTTCACTGTCAATGACGTCCTGAGTAGAACACTCTAGGGCTGTTTCTACACCATCACCAGCACCGGGACGTCAACGGTGATCCCGTTGACGTGATCAAATCTAAATCCTATTCGCCTATTCAATTCAAACAAACGATCAAATCTTTACTCTTTCTTATATTAGTATAGATTACATTACAAGGTGGAAGGGCCATCGGCGCAGAAACGCCGTGACAAGGTTTCATTAAAGGTCAAAAATAAAATCACCTAGGTCATTCATGTAGAAAATGATCGGTTATTACAGATAATTATTGTCATTTTTGAGCGCGCAGTGTATTGCTAAAAACGCGATCATAACGCTCCGCGGTGAATGTTATCGCGCGCGCGATATTTTTTAATTATAAATCTAATTTGGGTAGATAGAAATAATGTTTTTTTACACGTTCAAGTAAAAAAAACTGCAGAAAAAAATGAAAAATTGATGTAAAAAGTTACGGAAAGTTTCAACGCAGGGGGTCCAGAATCATGTACTGAACTCATGGTATTCGGATGTGCATCGATGTCCCTTCCACCTTGTATGTACGAACTCTTCGTGATAGACCACTTTCTTTGCTTAGAGTCCTGAAAATTCTGAGTCGCTTCAGAGTGGTAGCAGGCGCTACTAGATCTAATTGGTTTTATACGGCATCAAAGCACAGACAGGAACTAGAAGAGAAACAAGCTGGAAATGCCGAGGTCTGGAGGAAGATTGTGAACTGTTTCAATCACGCACATTACAACCCACGATATATTAACCACGATATGGCAGTGCTACTGGTATTTTTTTTTATTATTTACTAGTTTCTTATAATTTTTTTCGCCCGTTTTTGCAACATTTTTCATTAACACTCCGCTCCTATTAGTCGTAGCGTGATGATATAGCTATCCCCGATATATGGACTATATAACACTGAAACAATTTTTCAAATCAGTCCAGTAGTTTCGAAGCCTATACAATACAAACAAACAAACAATCAAATCTTTCCTCTTTATAATATTACGTATAGATATAGACTAACGACCCGTGCGCAACTTCGGCTGCTTTTCTCTGTTTTTTACTTTTTTCCTCATATTTTTTACGTTTTTTCTCCATAAGAACCTTCCTCAGACTTCATTAAACACAACAAAAAAGAAATCAGCCAAACCGGTTCAGCCGTTCTCGAGTTTTGGACTTCCAAGTCAAAGGACTCGAGTTCGAATCTACACGCACCTCTGACTTTCGAAATCATGTGCGTAACTATCAGTAAAGGAAAATATAGTGGGGAAACCTTTTGTCCGTCTGTATGTTTGTACTTGCAACCCGCAACAACTACAGCGTGGAATTGAATGCATCCACTGATTGCTAGAGGTTTAACTTAAAATATAGTATATTATAATATCATTTTTAATAATAGTATGCCAATTGAAAGGACTAGATGTTCTTTGAGACCCACCATAACAACCATCATTGATTGAATATCGTGGAAATGTATTTTTTTACAGCTCGAAAGTCCACTGCAGTATACGCGCTATATTCAGGCGATACCGATGCTCAAAAACAGTCACGGCATAGAACTAGAGGAAAACGCCTTGTGTCTGGTTTCAGGATACGGATTAATGGAATTTGTAAATAAGTTATATTTGTTTCTATATAATTGTAGACATGATGGCGATTTAATGACTTGCAGTGATTCAGCGTAGTGTAATATTGGTAACATATAACATCTTGAATCAAATTTATAATTGGTATTTTTAAGCAATCCCGTGATGAACTGATTAGTAATTTAACCTTTAATTTTCATGAAATGCTATGCACCACAGCGAAATTTGGGCAGCAGCGGGTTTATGTACTTACTATCTCTGGATAGATAAAGATGTATTCCAGGAATAGCAATGCAAATTATTATTTAATATAAAAATATAGTCCACGAATCGCAATTGACCAAAATAGACCAAAATATTGATAATTGCCATTCGTGGAATACGTCAATTGCTATTCGGATCATTGCTATTCCTGGAATACATCTAGATAAATACTTAGTATAGCTACAATAAGTTCTATTTTTCAGCAAAATCCATCTGCAACACTTCGAATGGTTTGTGTTCCTTTGGTGACAGCGCCAGACTGTAGGTCGTACTATGGGAAATATAGTATAACTAATGAACAGTTCTGCGCAGGCGATTGGGGCAGGGACAGTTGTCAGGTATGTTTAAAAAAATTTTTGCATTGCCAAGCCTCACACTGAGTCGAGAAATTAGATTATTAGATAGTCGAGGACGTTTTCACAAACATTAAGTTTGATACTAACACCGTGACTGACCGGTCATTGTGGGAAGCGGAACCTATTGCAGTAAAGGAGGATCAAAAGCCCATACAACTCATCCCAAATTTGTACCGTAGGTACATGACAGCTGTCAAGTTGATAGTTTTTACCATGAAATCATTACGAAACATAATTATAATAGTGTGCCAAAATGGCGTGATTATTCTCAAATTAAATTTTTTTTCTCATCCCCCAGTCAATTAAAAAAAGTACGACTAGAGTTTTCACCAGCGTAATAACTACATGGTATTTTTCCCAATAAATGTACCTTCGGTACATCATTTGGGCCGATTTCGATGACCTCCTTTAGACAGAAGGGCATGATGACGTAAACAGCGTCTAAGACTGAAATGAGGCGAAGGCTATCACTGCTTAGCAGAATTTCATCGGCTATAAATACCAAAGTTTTTTTTATTTCAGGGTGATTCTGGTGGTCCAGTGACTTACAAAGGTTATTTGATTGGCATAGTATCCTATGGAGGCAGATGTGGCGAGTTTCCCGGTGTCTACACGCTAGTGTCAGCTTACACAACCGGTGCTAAAGTACCTTTTATTAAAGGCCATAGTATTAAACTTAGGTTTAATATCTATAGATTTATGATTATCTTATGGTTTACATTCGTATATAATTTCATTGTTTTACAAAACTTATGATTCAAATTACTTCTGAATTTACAAATACGTGCACGTTTCAAGTAGTGTGATTAGATGTTAAAAAGTTTATGCTTTTGGGGTTCAAATAAATCAATGTGAATATTTATATTGTGTGAAAAACGTTGGTATTCTTAATTATTAAGTGATCATGTGTCTGCCTTAAAAGTTAACAATGAGCCAGTGACAGTGATGATTTTGCACATCCAAAATAAATATTTAAACTTTGTCTGTAATATGTACATTGTTTTATTTTATTCTTTTGCAATGAAAGGAAGCCTGAAATCGGGTAAAAAGTAATCCTACTAAAATATTATAAATGTGAAAGTTTGTGAGGATGGATGGATGGATGGATGTTTGTTACTCTTTCACGCAAAAACCACTGAACGGATCTGGATGAAATTTGGCACAGAGATAGATTATGGTCTGGAATAGCACATAGGCTACTTTTCATCCCGGTAAAATGTATGGTTCCCGTGGGATAGTGGGCGAAGCCGCTGGCGGAAAGCTAGTATGATTATAAAATTATGGTCTCATATTTTAGATAGATGTTGACTTTGATAAAGATAATAAAATATATCTGCTAAAAGTACTATTAATTTTAGTTACTGCCTCGTTTCGATTCCCAGGTCGTACAGTGTTATTGGGTTTTTATATATGAAATTCGCAGTAGTAACTTGGAGTTTGGATGTTTGATGTGATGTGTTTGGATGGCAATAGGCTCGCCTACTGCTGTTACTTGGGAGATAAACATACCGGCGTGATAATTTGATCGTGGCCATGTGAACATTCAGTAAAGAACTCTATCGCTGATATACTTGGTAATTTGATATGCTCAATTCAATGCTGGCTGATCTGAGATTGACAGCAATGAGAAGCAAGATAGGCAGAGACTATAGATTTCCACTTGCTACGATCCTGGCACACACATTTTAATATTGAAATGGAAATTTCATTAAAAACTACAAGTGGTAACTTAGTTTCAAGAGTATTATGTGGGCCGATCCCGGCGGCACTGCAATGCCGGGCCGACCCGTGACGGGAGTGGAGCGAGCCCCGAACATCCCGTCAGCTTACAAAAATCAGTTTAATATACTGGTCCCTCAGTGAGGGAACTTTCAGATATTAAGCTGAAAAGAACAGATACTACACTTTGATCTTAGCCAAAAGGCCGAGAAGCGATACCGAACTACAGTATGCGCGGAGGGTCGTTAACTCGCGGAGAATCTTAACACCGCGATTCAGAAAATGACGTAAATTGTACAGCGCCATCTATTGTTTATGAGTATCAACCAAGTTGTAGGTATTTTTTTGTACCTACCTAAAATTGAGATCATAATGCAAAAAGTTTATGCTCATTGTGTTATTAATTCAACTGGCCATAATAATAATGATTCCTCTACGACATTTATTCAGTAAACTGTATCCAGTATAGTGCTGCCACCTATCGGGTTTCACACAAGTCAGTAGTTACGTTGTTCACTGAGACAAATATACACGAGGTGGCGCCTTTGGCTTTGTATTACATTTGATGATATCAGATAGCGTTGGTAGAGAGCGGTATTTAATCATTATTGAAGCTGAAGAAAATAAAACTGCTGTTTTATCTAGTAGTATCTGTAAATATAATTATACTCAAAAAATACGGCTACAGTAATAAGTTATTCCCCGCAGTCAAAACATACCATCACGCTTGTAATTCTTGAAGAAGTTAAGCAGACTATAATTATACTGTTGTACAACTGCAGGTCTCCGGTATGTCTTCCCATATAATACGGGCCCGCTTATCTAAGCGGACGCGCATATTATTGCCATTTATCGAGCGTAAATCCAAACTTCAACTGTTACTTGGAATTTACTGATGAAAAATCTAAAAACACTACCCGATGTGGGAATTGAATACAGGCCCTTGTGCTCACCAGCCGCGTTTGCGACCACTTGATCTAGATTGCTTTATTAAAAAAAAAAAAATTATGTTAAAAGGAGTCTTTCCTTCGAATATCGGTATTGCCTAGAAATTGGGTTGCGGAGGTCTGATGGCAGTCGCTCCGTGTAAAATACTGATATTCAGCCGCATCCTGGTTAGACTGGCAGCCGACCCTAACATGGTTGGGAAAAGGCTAGGAGGAAGAGGGAGGAAGATGTAAGAAGGAAAAAAGGAATATAAGATGTGAAATTAAACAACAACTTTAAAAATGTTGTTCTAACTATCCGCTTCAACCATATTGTACAGGAAAAAAAATTAGGTTAGGTTTAGTAAGTTAGGTAAAATTTAGGTAGGTGTTTACCTTAGAAACATATGTTTGTTGATCTTTGTTTGCTCCTTTGTATGATTTCCTTTGTATCTTGTGATTTTCGTTTTCTTAGTAAAATTTGTGTCCGTCCGCCGTTAGAGGTTTTGAAAAAGAGATCTCTCGATGGTTCGACCATAGATAATGTAAAAATATTTTGAAAGTTGACATAGACGGCACAGACGCCACAGACTAAGTAGAATGACGTGCCGCGCCAGTAGGTTATCGTCTACTATGTTAACTTGAACCTAATTCTATGAGGCGGTTTACGGTACGACGAAGATATAATTATATAACATTAAGATACTTAACATAATTATATGCTTAACACTAACTTTAACTAAATAAGATAGGCCTCTGTCGGTGCGGTGTCCTAAGACTGGCACCAAAAAGGTTCAGTTTTGTTGATCAAACCATATAAAAAAAATAACAGAAGTAGGTATTAAAAAATTTAGTGAATATGTGTTATATTATTGACTAGCTTTCCGTCAGCGGCTTCGCCCGCGTGGTCATGTTTTATACATATAAACCTTCCTCTTGAATCACTTTATCTATTAAAAAAAACCGCATCAAATTCATTGCGTAGTTTTAAAGATCTAAGCATATATAGGGACAGACAGACGCGGCGGAGGACTTTGTTTTATAATATGTAGTGATACTGAACACACAAAAAATTGCGCACTGGATAAAAAAATATCCTATATAAACTACGAAAATTTTGTGAATATGTCTTATATTATTGATATTGAAATACAAAAAATTGCGCACTGGATAAAAAATATCGTGTATAAACTACGACGACGTCTGTGGTCTAGTGGTTTGAGTACCGGACTGCTGATCACGAGGTCGTGGGTTCGATTGCCACAGGACACAAATATTTATGTGATGCATTAAGTATTTGTGTCTGTCTGGGGTTTGGTGTGTATTATAAGTATGTATTTACAAAAAAAAAGTATATAAGTATTATATCCATTGTCTAGTACCCATAGTACAAGCTCTGCTTAGTGTGGGACTGGATGGTGCTGTGTAAAAATGTCCAAAAAATATTTATTTATTATTTATTAACGAAGTCTTCACTTTAAGATCAACGTCTGCAAAACTTCCTCGCTATAATCTTAGCAGCAGTTTTAAGGGGAAGCTAGACGGTGTGAATTATACATCAGCTGTTTCATTACCTCTAGACTGAGCGGCCGAAGCCTCCGGAACTCGCTTCATAAATTATAACTTCCGCTAGTTTAGACTTGACGGATTTAGCGTGTTGATACACTAGGTGAGTTTTGAGCTGAGAAAATTTGCCTAAAGAGTAATAATAAACACTAGCTTTCCGTCAGCGGCTTTCGCGTGGTAATTTATATTTTAGCGTATTCAAAAACTTGACAAATTATATATCTACTAAAAACTTCCTCGAGAACCACTCTATCCATCGTGAAAACAGCATGAAAATTGGTGCAGTAGTTTTTGAGTTAATCGCGAACAGACAGACAAACAGGCAGAGGATTTTTATAATATGTAGTGATCTTTATTTTTAAAGGTGTTGGACTAGTTTTATATTCATAAAATGTACAGTTCATATGCTTAGTTGGTCTAAATAAATAATAAATAAAATAAAATCTTTATTTAAGTTATTTTACAAAGGATGAACAGTTCTTCAACTTATGTGGTAGCTAAAACTATGATACATATTTCTTAATAATAATTACGCTACAGTGTAGGTACATTTATAAATAGGTGCAGATAAAAATATTCAAAGCTCTGAGGATATGTAGCGACCTGCCTGAACTAGGTTTGTACAAACCTGTGTTTCAGGCCAATTGCCACGCTAGAGGTCCTGGGTTCGATTCCCAGGTCGAGCAAATGTTGTTGAGTTGCCCAGTAGCAGCTCGTAATCTGGATTTTTGCCAGATTGGCAATAGGCTCACGCTCCATTACATGGGACCTTAAACATGCCAGTGATATGTAAGTGTATAGATATTAGTACGTCTCTGCCTTACCTCCCTCGTGGGGAATACAATTAAAAACCAAAGTCAATTCGAAGCCGAAAATTAAAATTCACCAAATAATACGCAACTAGGGAGTGCCTATACACGTTAACGTTCAAATTTTCACCTCGTGCGTTAACACACGCCCCCAAAATCCGTTTCTCGTGAATTGTCTTGAGATTTGTATTTAATTAGTGCGACCTCAAGTCGATGTGTGTAGCCCAAGACCGGATATTAGGCCTGCATACCTAATACGCGCACTTTGTAAGGTAACAGACGCAAATTGGACGTGAAATGTATCTAATTGATAGGAATTGTTCTTAATTAATTAGCTTTAGGTGTATAGCAAACCGTATGCATATTTCCGTGATCCGGTAATAACCAGTTATACTGCGCAGCATAACTATAGAGTATTGAGTTTTCTTAACATAATATTATTATCGAGAACGTTCCGGGAAGTTTTTGAGTTGTTTACTTCTGATGGCTGTCTGTAGCTTCGTGTAATAAACTATTACTTTAAATACTCAGTCGAATATTGTTAGTATCCGACCGATCCGAACATAGTTTGGAAAAAGCTAGAGGGTTGATAACATTTGTTCATGACTCATCAAATTGATTCTTGCATACTAATAAATAGGTGCTTAAGATGAACATATACTTACCTGCCGAGATTTCAGAGATAAAATCGACAATCAATTTTCAGTTTTCATCATCTAAACCTACCTATTATAATTTCGAAAGTAACGGTCTGTCTGTACTCTTTTTACACCTAAACCTCTGAACAGATTTCAAAAATATTTAGTTAAGAGATAGATTGCATCCTGAGGAAGGACATAGGCATAGCACATAGTTACTACTAGCGATCCTCCTTCGCTTCGGCTACTATTATTATAATTTTATGTATAAATATATAAAATATACCAATATTTTATAGTCTTTAGCACTCAGGGATAATGTAGTTGTGTTATGTAGTTCTAGCAGTGAAAGATTTTTCAAAATCGGTTCCATAGATCCGTTCATTCATCCATTACCCCCTACAGTCTCATAAACTCGTTATATTATAAGGGCCTGTTTCACCAGCTCTGGATAACCGCTATCCGCTGGATATATTCGAAATTGGTACAATATTTGTATGAAATTATCTGCCAAGTAATTTAACTGGAACTTATCAGGAGGCTGTGTAACGTGCCCTAAGTATAGACGATAGGAAAAGCAACTGGTAAACAGCTAACTTTTTGACTCAACGCTAAAACTGTGGACTAGAGCTAGTTATCAATAAACGCATAAGCTCTAGGTTGCCTAAGATATATCTACTACCTAAATCCTATCTACCTACAAACAGTACACAGAACAAGACGCCACTAATTAGGTCTGCCAAGTTTAACAAGTTAGAACACCGTCACTACCGAAATACTAATTAAGTGATCCGTTGTACTAAGTTCTGTTAAGTTAGTATTAAGTTGTATAGTCTAAGTTCGGTTCAGCTGAAGTGCAAACTTTCTAAAGTAATCTGTTTCTTGGTTTAATTTTAATTAAGTAGATAGAAAGTTAATTAAGTCTTCTTTGTAGAAGAATTAAATTTTTTCCGCAAAACATTCTAATTTTGAAGCTGTTCCCCGCGTTGTTTTATTTTCAATTCAATTCAATTCTTGATTGCATTCCATAATGTATACATGTGTTGGTAAGTTACAGTAAGTGTCATTTATGGACCCTGACCAGTGAGGTTGGGAAAAAATGTTTGCTGGGCACAGCAAACATTTTAACGTCTTTTCTTTTGCCAAACAGCCCAATCTGGTAATTAAAGTGGTAAGAGCTAAGGCATGATAGTGCCAGTAACCTTTTCCTTTTATTGTATAAAACATTCAGTTACCAATATAGCCCCTGATACGTGATAGACTGTAGCAAAATCCCTCCCATTTTGAGAGGAGACTGTGCCCAGCAGTGGTACAGTAAATGGGTAGATGATGATAAGTAAAAAAAGAAGCCTTCAATGAGTGAATTACGTATTAATGGGGCAATTCTTTTCAACCTTATGCTCATTAAAATAAGAGAAGAGAAAAATAGTCAACCATCAAAATTGTCGATCGTACATTAACCAATTGTTTTGGACAAAGTATTGTTTCCAAAATAAACATAAGTACACTACTTCTGCCACGACCTAGTTGTCAAGTTGAAAGAACATAAAAAACCACTCGTAAGTATCTATAGATCAAAAAATGAACAGATGGGTCACAATACTTCGTTACACCGACGCCTCGCGGAGTCTATAAAAATATAATGAATCATAATGTTGCACATATGCGAGACTTTTTAAAGGACAGTCAATCGGTTGGGTGGGTTCTCTTGTTCTATCTCTTTGTCAATAGATTTTTTTTATGAGTGTGAAATGTTAGTGCAGTTTACAGTTCATTGAATGTAGTACTCTTTTAGATAGACTTGTTCAAATGTTTTTCAATATTTTAGCGTCCAAGATTTAATGTCGACGTCGTGTTCATAATTCACAAGAAGATATACATAAGACGTTCGTAGAACACAAAATGACACAATTTCGTAGACAAATATGTAAAGGATCATCTTGTCAAGAATCAGGAATCTCGACATTGTGATCTTTACTAATATTATAAACAGATTTAATTGTTTTTTTGCTTGCACTGAATATGCTCCAAAACTATAGGACCGTTTTGAAAAAATAATTAGGCAGAGGTGTATTGACACCCACAGTTCCCATTTAAAAAGAGGAGAGCCTATTGCCATGTCCCAAATCCAAACTAGGAGCTGCTATTGAGAATTTGATAAAATAAAAACAATATTTAACACTGCTTGGTAGCTCTACTTACCTCTAGACTGACGAGATAGTTAAACAATAGTATTAACAAAATACTGTTCAAGTCAGCATGGTTTTGTAGATAATACTATCAGACAAAATGTTTCTCTTGAAATAATCTGAGAACAGAGTACTAGATGTCCTGGAATTCTTAGTTACACTTAAAAAAAGATGTAAAAGAAATCAGGGTCGAAACACAAAAACAATAACTTCCCGCATCAAAATATCCCTAATTCGAACAAACGCAAAAAAAACTGACCATACTAGAAGGTCACTCAAGTGGCTAATGGCTCAACAAAAAGCTATTTAATAGTGGGCCCTACTGAGCCATTACAGTTAGCAACCGGTGCTTATTAAAAATGTGGCCTGAATATCAAATTGCTATCTCTACATTGTGTAGCACCCCTAAATCATAGGCACCAGCTACCCCTTGAATTGCGATGTCAGTGTATTTGTAGTCTATCGAAAGTTTAGATGTACCAACTTTTTTTTATCACTTTGTTTCATCTTTAGCCAGACTTGTCACGATTTATGTCGACAATATTAGCATATTTTGTTTCGATATCGGTTTTTTTAGCTCTCTGTTGCAGGTATATAAAAATAATAAGGGCACGCAGTTTGGTTGAAGACTTACTGATATTTTTTTTGGAAACGGCAGACTTTTTTTATCTTGCTTTGTGTTCTGTTGGGTACTCATTTTCAACGACCACATTCATTCTTTTAATTAAAGTAGGTACAGATACAGACACACGCTTTCTATTGTTTTTCTACAGCTTTATTACATGTATAAAACATATTAGCTAATTAAACAGTTACGGTGTCTACAAATTATTAATTTTGTCTGTTTGCCCCCTCTAAAAGTTTCTTTGCACTACATAAAAAAGCTACAAGTCCAAGTAGCAGTTATCAGGGGCGCCACTAGCCCTAACGCGGTACCATTGTTTCTTTTTTTATATAAATAAATTCAGTTGTCACATCTCACATGATAAATGGTCGCACTGACATGATGCTCATATGGCGAATTTGGGCCCGCTTGTGCCACTTGTTACTTTGTTAGTGCCCTTAGTAAGGGCGCGATGTTTTTGAATATAGAAATTTTAATTTTTATAAAGGATAAGTCATTTTTTATCTCTGTTCTTGTTTGCATGTTTAATGTTGTCTGTATATCTGTGTATATCTTGTGAACCAATAATGAATGATAAATTGGTATAAGAACAATTTCAAGTTATATTATCAGATTTATTAATAAGTAAGTGCGTTTTATTTTTATGTATTTAAAGGCGCACCTGTAAACTCGACTGTAACAACGTATTTGAAAAACCTTATCTATATAAAAACAATACAAAAATAAGTTACCTAATATTTCTTCCTGTGCCGTTTTCAAACACAGATAAACAGACAAAAGCGAGGCGAAGTAAATATAATATCTTGACAAAATAATCTAAACCGATTTTGAGGCTAATATTTCGCGACGTTAAATAAATAATCAGCTCGCGAATCCATTTGCTTCGGTTTCCGCATTTTTTCGGCTCCATTACAAGAACGGTGTGCAGCCAATTTGAAAATATTGAATAAGTAAAGCTTCCCTAAATATGAATGCAGAGAAGAGACAAATAACAGAACCGACACGTCGTTGGTAAAGAACCTTCAGCTGAATGTTATTGTAATGCCATCAAGTTAAATTTCCTAAAGTTTTTTAAATTAATGGAATATCATATCTCTTTTGTCCAGATGCAGTTAAAAGTATTCACTGTTTTATGCATGATAATAATTTGAACGATTCATCAATAACCAGTACGAAAGCCTTTTTGTGGTATCTATACAAAGTCAAACTGCAGGTAAATATTCTTCTCAGATAAATCTATCTTTGACCACCAGGAGTGTTCAACAAACTTAGCTAGTAGCCATCTAGCGGTGGGTGAATTTGGTATCTTGTTACAAGTTCTAAAATAAATCTGTGAAAAGGCGCAATATTTAAAACGTCTGTTTCTGTTGATTCTGTTTTGATATCGCGTCGTCCTATCTATTAACATAATCTTTGGCGTTCAACAGCGGAGCAAACGCTAAACACATTATGACGAGTTACTCTGTTTTATCATGGCACCGCTCCACAAATATGATAACACGAGTCTGTGGGAAAATACACCATGAAAACGCCACGGAAATTACTCTGGCGCCATTAAGAAGGATAGACAGAGTATGCATTTTTTGTTAGAGGAAATGGAAAACCCGAGTATTTTTTTCAGCTTTTTTCGGGACGATCGTTTTAGTGAAGTTGTTTTAGTTGTCTGTCTGAGTGAAATTGCATTTAGGTGTTCAGGTGATTTGATTTTATTATTGGTATGTTGATTAATATAAGTATAATGGGGTTTGAGGGGAGGGAAGATATCATGAGGAAATCTCCATGCTTGAGATTTTCTCGACGGCAGGCGTGAGTATTCTATCAATCCGCACTACACTAAACGGGCGTGATGGCCTATAGCTCAACTTCTCTCAGTCTTAAAGGGACCCGTGCCCAGTAGAGTGGGAAGATGATGATGTTGAATATTAAAGGATTACGTAAACATTTCAATTGTTTTTTTCATTTATATATTATAATATATTTCTCCAAACTTTATTTTTTTGTACCACTAAGATACCGCCTGATGGTAAGCGGTAATTTAATCAATGAAACAAAAAACCCAACTGCGTTAAAAGTACTAACTAAAAATGCAAAAACAAGCCTTGAATGTTGGAAAACAGTACAGTTAGTTGCAGGAAACAGTTTCCTTTATAATTCGGTATGGTTTAGAACGAATAGCTTGTCCTCCTCGACCTCGACTGTGACCTCACTGAATCGACGGCTAGGTCTGCGCTCAATTCATAATGGACTACAGTATATCATGACGTAATTTTAATGAACTTTTTTTACGAGTATGTAGGTGAAAGATACGTGTCAAAGTAGACACTACGAACTTTTTTAAGCGCTGTTTTTGAATCCATTTTCGCTGTCAGCTTCCGACGTGCTTCATAGTTCACATTAGAGCTCTTTTTTCTGCCGTTTTAATGTTTTTTTGTTTGGAATATACTTGTCTGTTGAACTGACTGTTTAGTTTTTTGTGTAGCCTTTTTTAGCTACTGTTCTTTTTTATCACTGGTTATCTGGTTAATTGTTCATTACCGTTAATAGATTTAAAATTATATTACTCGAGGTTATATAGACGCCGCTACTTTTCCGTAAAGTTATATTTTTTATATATCCACGAAATCTTAATATAGTACCGGTAATCGGTATAAATGAAGAAATGCAAGAATGAAAGTTTTTTTTAGCAGTTATTATGTGTTACATTAATACAAATAGTTAGCCGTCGGGTTTTGCCAAAGTCACACAGCATGATATCAACATTCTAATACAATTTTTTACGAAAAAAGTCGGCAGCTTTCACGGTACAAACAAATCAGTAGTATCGGTGTGACAGACGGCTAACCCTTTTACTGCGGACGTAGGGTACATTAATACCCTTTTATGGCTTATTTGTTTTGTCAAAGACGTCACTGAAGACGCATTCAGAGTCTAACAGCAGCGTATTGTGTCAAAATGTTTGCGGAATTTGTTTGCACAGCGTGTTGCGATTTTTTTGTCAGTTTTTGGTATTTTATTCTTTTCGGTAGTAATTTGGTATGCGTTTTCCTGCTAGTAAGCAAATGAGAATAATAAAATTGACATAATTGGGTGCTTGATTAATGTGCGTTGATTTGAAGTGAGATTAGAATTAGCTTTGACGCATCAATGACACATTGTTTTTATCGTCCGTTCCTACCGATGTCGAATACCTAGTTAGTAACATTTTGTCAACAAATATTGTTTAGTTTTATTGTCACAAAAACTTGCTACTTCCTTAACACGTTACGCTAAGTGGCCAGATTTTTTTGTCCGCCAACCACTTATGAAGTGTGAAAACCAAAAAAAATTACTCGCCTAACCGCAGATCATCCAGAATTCACACTGTTTGCAAACTAATCAATTGGTATCAACATCCGCTGTACGCATCTGTCCGTTTTTGTCGCGGACATTTCCTAGAGGCCCTTCATAGAAAAGCAATCGGGTAGTCGTAAACGTTAAGGGTCTGAAAGCACCCCCGGGGGGCGTGTAAAGGCAGGACGATGTTTCTTGACACTGGCAGAAAAAGTACCCGTTGGTAGCCCCTAATCCGGGACTCGCGTCGGGGGGGTTATAAGGCCAGCAAAAAGTGTAATTTAAAGCTGACTTAAGGTTTCGAATTAAAATGAAGGAGGAAGTCATATCAGCTTCTTTCTAAGTGTAACTCGACTACTGTTGTTAGGTAGGTACATATTTTTTACTAATAAATCTTAATAATTATTTGCTGACGATTGCCATATATTTTGTTTTTTTTTTCGACCAAATCAATTAACGAGGGAATAAAGGTTCACATTTCTTCATTGGTTAGGTATAAGTATTTTAGACAAATGGACTGCTCTATTCGTCTATTAATACTTAAATAATTTTAATACTAAAACTAAAACCTCTAACTAATTAGAATGTCATATTTTTTGTTTACTGGGCTTATAGACAAGTTGCAATTTGACATTCGAATCGACAAACGAATAGAAACAAAATGTATGGAAATGACACAAGCTTTCGACAAATCGGGGAACGATATCTTTATTTTTACGCCCTACTACGTAAAAGCCACCCAACCTATTTACAAAATAACTATGGTTTCTGTCCTGTTTCAGTGATTCTTGCTAAATAGATTCACGCAGTATTTTATTTATTTAATTCTTTATACCTACATAAGTGTACAGAATGGGAAGCATGAAGCATTTTCTTAGCCACGAATCACTCAATCACGAACGATATCAGCATTCATTCAATAACACTAATTAATATTCATCTCATCAACTGCGCAATGCAAATGTAGATTTCCTAATTGATTTCGCTCTAGTTACTAGCACAATAGTAACCTGATTATAATGCCTGGATCTAGATCCTATTGTTCCAATAAAGGTGTTCAGGAAATAAACTTTGTATGCTAATTAGGACTGGCAGCTGCTTAGAAAGTACTTTAGAAAAATACTTGTAAGTACTGCTTCCAAGTAGTATTGGTAACATATAACATCATCATCCTCCTAGCCTTTTTCCCAACCATGTTGGGCCGGCTGCCAGTCTAACCAGATGCGGTTGAATATCAGTATTTTACATGAAGCGACTGCCATCAGACCTCTGCAACCCAATTTCTGGGCAATACCGATATTCGGAGGATAGACTGGTTGTCAGGATTTTTGGGCTTCTGACCACGATTGTCATAGGTGTTCGTATGACAACCGGGACCGACAGCTTTACCTGCTCACCGAGGCACGGAGGTGCCTCGGTTGGCTATAACATCTTGGATATAACATCTTAGATATCTATTGTCTATATAAATAAAAAATGAATCAATAAATGTTTTGCTAAGTGCAAAACTCGAGAACGCCTCAACCGATTTGGCTGATTTCTTTTTTGTTGTTTGATAAACTCTGAGGAAGGTTCTTATGGAGAGAAAAAACTTTAAAATACAAGGCAAAAGTTAAAACAGGGCAACGCAGGTGAAACTGTACACGGGTCGCTACCTATATAGTATTTTATAATTTGTATCGATATGCAATTCCGTGATCTGAAGTTTCACAAAATTCTATTCATCACCGCCGTACATCAACGTATACGGCCGTGGACGTGCGCTTTTATGTATGGAAAGTTAAATACCTGTATAGCAACACATCAACAATAAGTTCAACCTCCACGACGTTTTTTTGCGATTGTGAAAATGTAAAAATTAAGAAATGTTTTAGTCGTATATCGTGGTCTGATTTACATACGAGAAGGATGCAGATAATTAAATCGCCATCCTGCATACACGGGTTCGAAAAACCTGACAACCAATATATCCTTAGGATATGGATAGTACCCAGAAAAAGAACTGCAGAGTGCTCATAGTCTAGTACCTTTGCGTAATACTGATGTAAAGCTGTATCTGCTTAGACTGGAAGTCGAAGCTTTTTATGGCATAAAAGCTAGGAGGATGAGTGTTTCTATCATACCTACCTAGCTCGTTCTGTGCTTTGTTTTTAAAACAGAACATGGGTTTAATAGGATATAATTTCAACTTAACCTTTACATGTAACTTAGAAATAACTCTACTTAAAGATATTATGTATATCTAAGTGAAATCCATCATACATCTTAAGTTAAAACAAGTAACGATATTTCACGTAACAGTCAGGTCTCTAGGCACTATGTGGGCGTGGCGAGCGGTGGGCGTGGCGAGGAGGGCGGTCCCTCTGAGGCCTCCCAGAGCACTCAGGCCCCGGAGACGAGCGCCAACTTGTTTATACCTTGTTGTTGAACTTAGATATTAGTCATTCTATACCTAACTGTGGTATAAATGTACCTACTTGGTATGCGATAGAGTATATTATATATCTACATATAACATGGCTGACGATATCACTCTTACTTTACATATTCTTAGATACATATTTTATTTGTTCAATTTTGAGTAGAGGTGGAGAGTATTTTTTTTATACTACTAAGGTGGCAAACAAGCTCACGCCCCGCCTGATGGAAAGCGGTTACCGTAGCCTATGGACGCTTGCAACACCAGAGGTATCACTCACGCTTGGCCACCCTAAAAACTCTTAGAGGTTTATTAAGGATTCACTGCGCCGAGTTTGAGGAATATTCCTCTTGCTGCGCATCCTTAGAAGGAGCTCTGGCGACCTTACTCACTGCAGGAACACAACACACAATAAAGTGTGTTATTTGGCTGCAGTTTTCTGTAAGGTGTAGTTACTTCTCCAGATGGTTTGCTCCAGATTTGAGGCATAAATGGCTATGCCCTGCCACTCTTAAAAATTAAGTATTTACAATTTCTAAGCCAGCTTTAATCAAATCTTACTTTACTGTGTAAAGACCATTTTATCATTCTATGGTTTATAAAATTTTATTTTGCATGGAATTAAGTGTGTCATAAATCGATCTTACTTTAATAATTTTGGGAAGTTATCAGGGTCCAGTTTAATAAAGCTGACAATGCGACAAGTCCGACAAATGTCAAAAAGTGACAATTCGACACTACTCCTGTTTAATAAAACCTACAGTTGACAAAATTGTCATAGTGGAAAATTCTACAAATTGTCACTAATTTGACTGTGGTTTTTTGACATTATGTCGGTTTTATTGAACGGGTCTTTAAATTTTTTGACATAAATGTCGAATTGTCAGCTTTATTAAACATGGCCCAGGTCGTCTTAAGAGTTTATAGTCTAAGTAGTCTTCGGCTGGGTACAAATATCCACGTAGGTAACCACGTTTGCTGAATCGCAATAGGAGTTATTTTAAGAATTACTTAAGACAAACCTATTTATTTCAGCAATATCAGCAATAGCAGCAATGTCAGCAATACCTATTAAAATTAAACCACTGGACTGGCAAGTCGTAGGTCATATTAATAAATTAATCATTACTCGCTTATAACGGCGAAGGAATACATTGTGAGGAAACCTACATGCCTGAGAGATTTTCTCGACGGTATGTGAAGTCTGCCAACCCACACTAGACCAGCGTGGTGGATTATAACCTAACCCCTCTCAGTAGTGAGACATTATGGGTTTATGATGATGATGATAACAGATATGAAATTACCTTTTGAAAATTAAGCTCACAAGAGTTTCGAAGTTTCCGAATCTAATGACTAATCAATGTGTAATTTGAAGTCGGTATTTTTGATCAGTTTTTGTTGACAGTTTTTTGAACACTTCTTACTCCTTTATTATCTCTATTGTTCTCTGTTATTTTCCTTTGACAAAATGACAGAGTCCTAACTTGATAGAGACTTAACTACTCATAATGGATAATTGGTCACTAAGTCACACTTAATAGAAGAATAATTATTTAACCGCCGCATCTGTAGATCAATTTGAAAGAACCAAATATTGTTAAGTTGAATTGTTTAGGTGGGCAATACCGTGTCGATAAATATTCTATCACTAGGAAGTACAGTGCTAAAGTTATAATTAATTTTAATTTTATATATTAAGGATCTCCAACAACGGGTATACACAAACATTTACAGGTTACAAAACAAAATAAAATCTATCTCGTGTACTCCTTCAATTAGTGAAGACCACAGCATGCACAATAAAATTAAGTAATAAAACTAAGCTAAATAATTATGTAGGTATTACATTTTTTTTTAAGTTGATAACAATTTATAACAATTATTACCTTTTAGTTGGAAGGTTTATGCAGACTGTCTGAAAATTGACGTCTAAGCTGACAACGCGTGAGTTAAGGTTCCCCTGATGCTGCTTTTGAAAACATACTTATAAATGTATACAGAACTGTAAGTATCAAACCATTCAAGAAGTCTTTGGGTAATAGTGAGTTCTATAACATGGATTGCTGTGTCAACTAGCAGAATAAGATGTAGGGCCTATCTCACAATCTCCTGACAAGTACCCGATACATTACTTGACAGATAATAAAGGTCCTATGTAATAGGGGCGAGCCTATTATCATCAACAGGGTAGAAATTCAGACTTCAAGTTGCTACTGGGAATGTCACACCAAAACCCAACAACACTTTTGCTCACCCCGAAAATCGAATCCAGCACATCTAGCGCAGCAGTCGCTCTTAAAAAATTTGTTTAATTTTTTAATTTATCCGATCCGGCGATTAGCGGCTATACAGGTGGCGAAACAGGCCCTTATTTTTAAAAACAAAAAATTTCAAATAAAAAAAATTTTGGGATATTTTTTGTTGATGTTTAAGCGAAGCGAAGATTAGCGAAACAAAAATACATACCCAGGCAGGATTCAAACTTGCAAACATAAAACGTAGAATGTGAAAGAGAATTTCCATATACCACAGGCATTGGTCTCATGGCATGGCATTTGACTAAAATTATAAATAACGAGCTACACTAGATTATTCTTCCCGCACGATCGGGACAAAAAGTATCCTAGGTACTTTTTGTCCCGATCGTGCGGGAAAAATGACTACAAAAGTGAACCCAAATCTGAAGTCCTCGCAAACGAAGTCGTGGGCAGATGATTATAATAAAACTTCATAAAAATAAGTTCTTACAAATGCATCTATGTTTTTCAATGTCGAAAACGTTGTCTTCTTATTTATTTTAACGATGGAAAAAAACGACTGGCGGGCAGGGGGCCTAGACAAGTTGCATTTTGACATTCGAATCGAGAAACAAAATGTATGGAAATGACACAAGCTTTCGACAAATCGGGCTGTCACTAATGTCATTTACATACATTTTGTTTGTCGATTCGAATGTCAAAATGCAACTTGTCTAGCCCCCCTGGACTCGAACCTGCGTCTTCTGGTTAAATACACCAGACGGTATGATCACTAAGCCACCACGAGTCCTATTCGCTAAGTCGAAATCTTCCTTCACATTCTAAATTGTAGAGCAAAGTGTTATTGATTTGGTTTGTCTATAAAATTAGCTGTCGTCAACTACGAGACTGCTAAAACTACGAGAGATAATTAAATTACACACGACAGAAATATGACATAGGCATAAGTTTGTGTAAACTCTGATATTCATCGGAATCTAGATAGATTGAAAGCCGACCCCAACATAGTTGGGGAAAAACTCGGAAGATTATGATTAAATAGGTAAACAAATCACACCAGTACACCAATGTTTATGACCCTCAGTATATATTTATAATGCCCCGTAGAATAAACACCGATATTCGAGCTGACACCGGCTTGCAATCTACACATTTGAATTTTATGATCGTCGATGACGGTAGCTATTCTCGAAAATGTAAATCTGCAAAGCTTTGTCTTTTTATTAGAATATGTTAAAATTATTTACTACACTAGATAACCCTACAAACGATGATTTGTTCAAGTTTATATAAATATAGAAAAATACTATCACGCTTGTATTCTCCGAAGGGTTAGGCAGAGGTGTACACTAACAGTTCGCCGGTATGTTAAGGTCTTATGTAATAGAGGCGAGCCTATAGTCATCAACCGGGCACGACCCCGAGCTGCTACTGAGAATATCACAGCAAAACCTTACAACACTTTTGCTCAACCCGGGAATCGAACCCAGGACCTTTAGCGTAGCAGTGACACTTGCGACCATTAGACCAACGAGGAAGTCAATAATTCCATAAAAAAACGCTTTCAGCTTTTTCAGATTTTCCAATTTATATATCATCATAAAGCCTTTGTAAAATAACTACTAAGTTGCTGTTCCCCGCGGTAGGTATTACTCCAGTTCACAACTTTTTTTTTATTTCAATAAAATTCCTAAAATAAAACTAGTCAAGTTATTTCTTATAACATTCGCTAACTGCTAGTGAAAGTACCGTCAAAATCGGTCCAGCCGAGATTAGCTGGAACAAACAGACAGAAAACAATTTGATAAATTGTTTTTTTTAATATTAGTACCGTCTAAACTTTTGCATTTAGCGAAAGCAATTTGAAATTACAAACAGAGACTTCTATTTATTTTATTTGTATAGATAATATTTTTAAAGCAAGTAAGTAAGTACTAAGTACCTAAGCATTGGCTGTACGTCCCAGGACGTCTAATACAATGTTCATCGAACGATCCTAACAGCTATTAACATAAGCAATATCATCAACGCGCTCTCTAGGCACCAATGTTATTTTGAATTCAGAATATACAGTTCTCAAATCAGCAGCTTATGTCATGTCAACGACCCGAAACGATATTTTAACAACGGCATTAGCATGCAACGATTTATTCACGTTGAAACATACAGAACACTTTACATTATAATTAATGAGACGACAAAACCTCATCTCGGTAGCAGTTAAAGTCAATTCCCACTGAAATTTCATCATCGTCAATCTAACTTGGGTTTAATAAGTAATACTTGTGTCGTGGGCCGTCCCTGAGCGAAGCTCGGCTGGTCCAGCGAGATGCTGTGCCTCTCATCCATCCCGCTATCTCTTACTCGCGCGAACGTGCCGCGGTCTCTGAGGGAAACCTCGCAACAGCCCTCCATTACCATAATACCCCTCTATAAATCCACACGTGTACGTTGAAGTTTTGGTCTTAAAAATCGTACATGATTTTTTTATATCATTTGGACAAGTATTACGGGAGATTTTATTTGTTTGTTAAGGAAATGGAAGTGTGCAAGTGGCGCCACCTGTGTCTGTGTATCTGTCCCGCTCTCGAGGCGAGGGCGTGTCCCCAGGGCGCCTCCCACAGTCCGCGGGGACGGACGGGGGCGCCGCGAAGCCCGGGCACTCGGCGGCGCGCTCCCGCGACGCTTGTTAGTGTTCCGCAAATTCACAGCGGGATCGCCCGCACAACCGGGACTCGATCCCAGAACGCACATACGATAACACAGAGCCGCCTACCGGATAGTTATACAACAGATACTTAGTACGAAGTTGAGAAATTGTTTTTTCGATACGGTTTAACAACGAATGATATTTGTTTTCTTTTTTCGAAGTTTTCCTGTGATTAATTTAATTTATTCAGACCTTATTTTTGTGTTGTACCATTTTGTATTATGCACTCTTAGACTTAGGAACTTTTTTCCAAATATACCAAATAACGTTTCATAGTTTTAAAATCAGAACTCAATTATTTAACAGCAAAGAACAGTGCAATAAAAGTAAATTTGAATTTAGACCGCGATTTTCGGGAATTCTCGTGATTTTCCGGGAGTGTTCGTGCGCTCTCGGGCGCGTAATCGGGTGCGTGTCGTGATTCGCGATTCGGTCGGACGAGTTGAACGCGGCGGCGGGCGGGTACACGGGCTCACCGTGGCCGCCGCTGGAACTCGACCCCGTGGGATGGGGACGAAAGCTGTACCCTTCGGGAGCTCCAAGATCCTCAGGTATGTTGGAAAAGTCAAAACTTTAAAATTCCCAATTACACCCTTAACAACGTCATTGTTTCACTTCTGAGAGCATAAAGACGCTGAAACAACTTTTAATTCTGGGAAACAAGTTTAAGTTCCATAGCTTTTAATACTTTAAAAACTTTTAATATTTCATAATTTAAAAATCGGGAGAAAAAATTTAAAACTTTCATACTTTTTTAAGACCTAGGTACATACTTTTAAGCTTACAGAATCTACGATACAATAATATTCTCATCCATGATACACTATTTTAATCATATATCATTCAGTAACAAACTAAAGGAAATAATAGAAAATCTAAATTCAGTGTTGTGTTGATATACCATGTCTACGAAAACGTCTACGGCGTAGCATAACAAATGAACGTAGCCGGCGCGTAGCAATTAATTTGGCGACTAATTCAACGACGTCTTAAATTAGCGGGTAAATTAATTTTATGATTGTTTGATTGATAGTTATAAACTTTTATAATATTTTCAATTTGTTTACGGATAAGTTTTGTATTATACTCTTGAAATTTTTAATTTTGGCTCATAATGATTTACTGTTCAGTTTAATAAACCCAATTCGCTAAATTAAATAAATACATTACATATAATTACCTACTAATATGTTGTAATAGTCTTATTTAATTTAAGCGAAACGGTATTATTCTTGTAACAACTTAATGTGGATTCTTACAAATAAAAAAGTAAAAGAGAAAGTATAAGATGCATCATAATGTACAATATTTTAAAATATCAATTATGTACCTATTTTTTACTTCAATTCTTACATTAACTTGATGTCATAAACCTGCGGCTAAATGATTGTATTGATTGAAAAATACTAAGGATTTCCTAAAAAGCCAAAACTATTTTTTTCGGCGTGTCTAATCTAAAAATCTATAAATTTAGTTTCTATTAGATTGCTTAATAGAGCTCTAAGAATAATTAAAAGAACGTTCTTTAAAAATTTTAAAAAGATTTTATGTAATGAAATAAAGTAATAGGTACTCTTCTAGCTTTGGCTTAACAAAAATGTATACCTATGCGTAAAGTTAAAGGGGTTTAAGGAACTCAAAACGCATAGGTATACATTTTTGTTAAGCCAAAGCTAGAAGAGTACCTATTACTTTATTTCATTACATAGGATGGTTCCAATTGGGGAATTGTATGAATATTATGTGTATTTTTTTAAATAGCTGTCCATTTGTCCAAGTAAATAAATACTTCGCTTTTTTTTATCAAATACAAAGACATTTTAGCTAAGCACTATATTTTTAATATGATATCTACTAAGCATTTCTGAACTATAATGTTCTAGAATTTACCCTAGAAAGATGTTTTACCCCTTAACAAAACATCAGGCTTTAAACTTGTAAATAAATAAACTGCAGTACATTCTCTTAGAGATTTATTTGTAGGCTATTTCTTTACTCATTGATATTATTATTGCAACCACTAAGGTAGTGTAAATGTATGTTACTTTTACAAGCAGCTCCAACAGTTTACAAACAAATAGTTTTATAGAAAACAGTATAAAGTTACATATTTTTTTTCATATATTGCAAGGTAACTTCTATAGGGGATCAAGTATATGGGTATATTTTAAATAATGAGTAGTTTTCTACTGAGAATTTCTAAGTCCTTTTTCAAATAATGATGGACAAAATAATAGATAAGAACTTAGATAAGTTCTTCAGGGATATTTGAAAAGCTTATGCCACGCCCATAGTCTATATACATAACAACTATTCATAAAAACAAAGAAAAAAGTTCCATTACAATATTTATGAATTTTTTGAATATTGTATGTAAAAAAGAAATATATAGATGCCAATGTGAGTATTTTTGCAAGAGTTAGCAATACAGTAACGCCTTTCGGATTAATATTCCTAATTACCCTTATTCCTGGGATATTTTTAGGAGGACTATCATGATCCTCTTCATCCTCTTAGCCTTTTCCCAATCATGTTGGGTCAGCTTCCAGTCTAACCAGATGCGGCTGAATATCAGTATTTTACACGAAGCGACTGCCATCAGATCTCCGCAACCCAATTTCTGTAATAACTATCATTGGAACTTATTTCTTTGACCGATACTACGTTTAAAAATGTCTGCTCCTTCTGATAGTGACGTGTTTGCAGGCGGGCTGATGTTCGGCCTCCACCACCAGGAGGCGGCGGGGGGCCTGCACGCGCAGCCTCGAGGACCCGTCACCTCACTCAAGGAAGAACCCCTCACCCGCGCCTGGATGACCCCCACATCGCTAGTTGATAATACCAAGTATGTATTAAAGCCTATTGAACCTCCTCTGTAACCTGGACTCTTTAAAAAAAAGGAAAGATAATTTATTTTACAACATTCAATGGCACGTTGAACATATTGCTGTAGCATAAACATGTTGTGTTATGCCTCCGATTAATATAATTAAGTACTCTCCCAGTGATTCTTTTTTTTTTTGGTTTTATTATTTAAAAATCACAAGCATGCCAATTTTATATCACCAATGAATCGTAACACACTTATATTTATTTTCTATTAGTCCATAAGCAAGATCTGTAGAGTTAAATGGATGAATAATGTATAACTTAAATACATTATAAAATTGCTAATGGATTCTAAACATAATTTGATTGCAGAAGAATGACTTATCTATATAAACTTTTCAGCCTACTAGCTATCTTATAAGTGGAGAGTACGTAGGTCTCCTAAAGTATTATGAGCCGTTTATCTGCTTGAAACATTCTTCTTATCTTCTCCAGGAGGAAATAATTGAATAGGTACCTAGTTATTGTTTGCTTATTTCCCACAAGAAAATAAAAAGCCTAGTTAATATACAAGACACTGGACTGAATTGGTTAAAAGCAAAACAATACAATTTTAACAAAAATACTAGTTTAACTCAAACAAAACACCCTCATTTGATACACTGTTAAACCATTTAGTAACCGAAAAGAGCATCGCAGTAAACGTATTATGGCCACCGAAATTGTATTAGCGCTCTTCGAACTCAAAGCAAAACGAATGTACCCTGTTTGACATTAAATAACTGTAAGGGATTAAGTTCGGTACATAATGCGGCTTTTCTGGGGTTGCTGTCAATCAATACGTTTGGTTTAACTTTTATTCGTAAAAGAACGGCTGTAGATAAAATTGTTGTGGTTTTTGTTTAGTAAAAATAGTTACAAACTATGCATTTTTTTTTTTAGTACATAAACAATAGTTTAGTATTAATTTTTTTTATAAGGAACGTTATTATTATAATATTGTATAAAACAATACTTAATTTAAAAAAAACTCAAAAAATTAATTAAATTTCAAGACCCGTTGAATCAGTTTCAGTGTTTACTTACTTTCAAGAAGTAGTTTCTTGTTTCTCTAATACTCAAAAAGCCTAGTGTTAAATAGTACTATATTATAAATGTGCTAATATTCTTCCAATGTGTTCCACTCTTTCTTTTCTTTGTACCTTTGTATGTACAAATGTTTGTAGAGTTCACTTTACCGTTTTAACCAAATAAATGTATCACAAAATTACCAGCTTCCACCAAACATCACCAAGCAAGCGTACAATGACTCTATTATCAGGCGGTATCCAATCAGGGGCGTACAAATTTCGCACGGCCCATAATGAAGCATGCGGTAACAAGTGTGTATTCATAAAAGCAAAGGGCGCTATAAATCATAGCACGGCGCGATGCGGTGGGGCGAAGCGCTATAGGCACTTTTGCTTGCGACTGTACCCGTATAATTAATAGGATAGGTGCAGTTTGAGGTACAGTTGTAGACATTATGTAGTTACCTTTGGTACACCCACAATTCGCCGGTGTGGTTTGGTCCCTTATAGGGGGCGAATACAAACTCCGAACGGCTATTAAGAAGTTCATAGAAAACGCAATAACACTTCTTGACCTGGGAATTGAACCCAAGACCTCAAGTATATCAGTTACACTTTGCGTTCACCAGAGATCCCGGAGCCCCTTCACCGTGTGCTGGAGACGGCCGTGTGTTTTTGATCGGTAAGAGTCCGACATAACTCTCTGACTTTCCTTTTTGGGAAACCGTAGGGTATCCATGAGGATTTTCACACAAAAAAAAAAAAAAAAAAAAAGCAGTTGATCTATCCATTTCATTATTTAATAGAAAATAATGCCATAGTATCTTCAAACTCTATTTTGCCAGACAAGATGAAGTTAATTTTTTTTATTTATTTTAAGAAAAAAAAATAGCATTTTTAACACAAACTCAAAAATGACAATAATGGAAATAAAAATAAATTATTCAGAATACATTATTTATTCAAACTCATAATTTAGTAAAAATACTAACAGGAGCATACCTTTTATGATAATAATGAAGTTGTGCAACAATATGAAACATTTGGCGGGATATATAATGCGGTGTGTAGACGGACCAGGCCGAATTAGGGAGTATTGTGTTTGCACAGAATCATAGAGCACCCTCCTGACATCTGTCGTGTTTTAGCTAACCAAATTCCGTTCTTAAAATGTTTACTTTGTTTGTTGAGTATTTTTGTTTGTTTAAATGTTTATTTGGTGTAATAACAAGTGGTTAGATTGATTACTTTTAATTTAATCATTAAAGAAATAGTAGCATGTTGTGGTCTCTATTTTCTACCTACCCTGTCGAGAAAAGGAATGACTGTATGTATGTAACCTTTATATAAACTGCCTCGTTAGCCTAGTGGTTGTAAGCTTGACTGCTACGCTTGAGATTTTGGGTTCAATTACCAGTGTTCTCATTTTGATCCCATGGCCATTGCATAAGGCAAGGGAAAGCAAGGGTGGTTTCAAGTTGACATAAGTCCTACATACTCTACCGGAATTGATCCTAATGGCAATACGCTCGCCACTTCTCCATACTGGAGAACCGTTGGTGTAGATTAGTACACCTCTGCCCAACCCTTCGGGGAATACAGGCGTGATGGTATGTGGAAGAAATTAAACATGTACCTACGTCCAGTTCTGTGATCAAGTCATAGATTAAAATCTAACATACACTAGACAAGGTGGGCAAAATGTATGGAAATGGCATTAGTGACAGCCCGATTTGTCGAAAGCTTGTGTCATTTCCATACATTTTGTTTGTCGATTCAAATGTCAAAATGCAACTTGCCTAGCCCAAGGTAGCATAATTTCATGATCATGATGAAGATAATAGTGAGTTACAGATTAAACAAATACAGAGATGTCAAATTCTTCTTCCTCCTCCTAGCCTTTTCCCAACCATGTTGGGGCAGCTTCCAGTCTAACCAGGATGCGGTTGAATATTTTACACGGAGCGACTGCCATCAGACCTCCAAAACCCAATTTCTGGGCAAAACCGATATTCGAAGGAAAGACTGGTTGTCAGCTTTTTAGGCTTCTGACTACCACTAACGATTGTCATAGGTGTTCGTATGACAACCGGGACCGATGGCTTTACGTGCTCTCCGAGGCACGGAAGGGTCTCGATATGTTAAGAATGGTCACCCATCCACAGACTGACCGCGGCAAGTGTAGCTTAACCTTGCAGATCGGTTGATCAGCGTAATTACAACTTGGCCACGAGCCCCTCACAGAGATGTGAAATTACATTACAAAATTTAAATGTTTTTGTATTAACGTGACCTTAACCCGAATGTTTTAAGTCAATAGCCGACTAATTAATGTAATAGCAAGCAATCATCGGGTCGTGGGATGACAAATGTTGACAGATAGCCACCCGTCGGCGATGACAGCACCATTTGTAAGCGCCACTGTATATCATTAGGCCGCGCCCGCTTGTAACTAGCGTTTTTAATAAATTACATTACTAGGTAATGATCCGTCTAAGAGGGCCGCTACACGCGAATCGTAATTGGTTTTTGTACTATTATAATTGAAGTTATTCGCTAAGTAATTTGTTGTTTTTTTGTTTAATTGAAAAAGTCACATTTAAAATTTAGGAATTCACTTATTCAAAAGATTGTCTGCAGTCTATAAAAAAATATCATTGTCCTAGCCAATTCCTATTTATGTCAAGATTGAATTGTAATTGAATTAGCAACAAATCAAATTACCGCTTTCGGTGAAGAAGGAAATGTCTAAAGACTTGCTAAAAATTGCAAAAAATTAATTGATTCTAAAGGAATCGTTTAATGTGGTAACAGCAGATAGCTCAATAAGTATTCAATACAATGTTCTCCAACTTAATGATTGTCCAATTGATACCAATATACCATGGTAAACAACAAAGTATCAACGTATCAACCAGTCGAGGTTACTCATGTTTAATATTAAAAAAAAACAACATTTTTATGAATCAGTGATTTTTAAAATCCTTTAAAAAAAACAATCATAGCCTTATTTCACCGACTGCACCAACAAATACTAGAAGCGCACAAAAAAAAAAACTACGTTACAGCCCAAAAAAAATCGTCAAAGATTGACAAAACGCGCGCGATCTGTAAGCGGAAAAAGCACTACAACCTAATCGCGAACGCGCCGCCGAAACTGGTAACGATAAATAAAACAATGGAGTGTCGCGCGCGAGAGTATAAAATGGCAATCGCGAAACCAATTTGTTTACGCAAATTCTGCAGCGGGGAGAGATGAATGGGCAACCATAGCGTAATACGGTCCTGGGTAATGTGCTCTAGTGATGCTACTGCGCTATCGAAGTTTTGAGACTAGAACATGTGCATAGACGTTGCTGTAATATTCATTGTAATTCTTAAAAAAATATATGGATAATATGCCTGAAAAGACAGTTTTATAACTTTTATAGATATTAACAAAGCAAAGTTTACGCTCATTAAATATCTTAAAAATATTGCATGCGACGTGCAGCCATTATTTTATACTCGTATAAAAAAATATTATACTGAGGGCCTTTTCACCACCTCTGGATAGTCGGTAACCGCCGGATAAATGTAAAAATGTAACATCTGTATGAAATTATCTGCCTAGTAATTTAACGGTAACTTATCAGGAGGTGGTGAAACCAGCCCTGAGTATAGTAAAGTTGTATGTTTCATCATGGTATATTTCAATGAACCTATCATAATTCACATACATAAAAGCAATACTAAAATAATACGTGTGTAATCTTTTAAATAGAGTTCCACATTAGAACATCACTAAACACGAGCTGAGCTTTACATTTACGGGGAACAACAATGAGAAATGAGACCGAAGATTTGATGAACTGCGCGCATTTGAAATGTTACTCCATCGATGTATTTATTGAACACGTTATCACACACATACTGCGACATTTTATTCCAAAATAAACCTTATCAGCAGTATATTAAGATCGAGTTAATGGAATATTTGAATGTGTTTAGAACATCGAACAGCCCCACATGTCGATATCGATGTGTGTGGTGCTATTTGTACATCGTCACTTCATTAATGCTATCGATATTTTGGAATTGCTTCCGAATGTTAATCTTACAATGCTGGGATTTTGTAAATAATCATAGAATTCAAAACTTCTGTACGATAATTTTTATTATTTATACCTATAACTTAGGATAATAATATAATTAATCATAGTATATTATATTACCTAATATAATTATATAAAACATATTACCATTATATATATTTAATGTATCGCTATGGTGATGAGTGTGTCCTGGGCGCTCAAATGCTATTTATATAGAATTTAAGAGTAGGTACACATCTCTCAAATTTGACAATTTTGACAATGATGCGACAGCATTTATCAATTTCTTTGATAAATATCCTTGCTTCCGCACACAGACCGCACGTTTCTATTTGTGAGAAAATTAAGTCATCAGTATCTACAAAAAATTAAAGGGTAACAGTAAAAATAATGCAAACTTCATTCTCAGTAACGGTAAAAGCAATAAATCATTTTTTAAAAGGATTATAATCTGTGCTATTGTTTATCTCTATTTTTTGTTTAGTCTGTGGTTTGTAACAAAAGCGCGCGCTTAGCAGTTTTGGTGGCCATGTCTATTGACAAATTGCAGTTTCTAAATAAAGTAACTGTGAAAGAAATGAAGTAATTTATGACCTTAGAATGTGGTTTCGGTGTTTTTGTAACTTATTCGTAACTTCACGGCTAATCAATATTTGTTTGTGGAATATATAGATGTGCAGAATAGATTCGTATTTTTGGCATAATATGAGATAGATTTGTGTTTTTTTAATTTAGCGATGTTGCTATTATTTTAGTTTTACTTATATATTTTTTATAATACTGTCAACATAATTATTGTATATATTATTATGGCGCCATTACTTTCGAATTAAAACGTTTGAAAACATTCGATTTTTTTACCTGTACTGTGCTTTGTTTTTATATCAAAAACAGGAGTTGAATTTTTCATCACTTTTTCATTATAAAATTTGTCCTAACAGCAGCGTAGGCGTGGGTCGAGCACACTTCGAGAAGCAGCCGCCCAGCAACCTGCGCAAGAGCAACTTCTTTCACTTCGTGGTCGCGTTATACGACCGTGCAGGACAACCAGTTGAGATTGAGCGTACAGCCTTCATTGGATTCATAGAAAAAGATCAGGTTTGTTACATATTATTTTATCTGAAAGGCTTTATGGCACATAACAGCTGAACTAGCAGCATGTAGACTAGCATGTAAGTGGAAGAAATTAATTAGTAATTTAAAGAAATATTGTTCCAGTTTCCATAAAAAAGTTACTCCTTTTTCACTTTGAAAGCAAAACAGGAAATAAATCCCGATTCAGCTCTAGATTTTTTGTATGTATTTTTATCTTCAAGATACGTGGTAAATTTTAGTAAATACTTTAAAGCCCTTGGTACTATTTAAACAAAAGAATGTAGAGTCGAAATTTTGAACCTTAAACTCAATTTTAGTCATGTTACATATGGCCTGCAAGTACCATATTTTTAGGGAGGTATTTAAACGACATAGCCATCCTTTACCAATAAAAAAATCTTTATACAACAGTAAGAGAAAAAACACAGAAAACCAATGTTAGGTTGAAGTTATTAAAAAAAACTGTAAAATCATTGTATCTTCTAAGCATTGTAAATCGTAGAACATACATAGGGGTGTTTCGTATGCCCCTTGATTAGAGGTATATGAACTTCGGAATCCCTAACCCAATACTTACTTAGCAATACCAATTATTTATACGATTACCTATTTAAAATTTACTGTCAGTATTCATGGTCATTTAATTCTCTCCTTGTTTATTGGTCTCCACTAACATACAAAGAAATATTTAAACAAAACAACCTGTTTTAAAAACATTCTTTAAAACAAAACAATGCGTAACAAACAGAGCCGATTACGATATTCCGATATCCAAATAACTTAGCTTAGTTAGTCCCTTTCAATACGGCGTCATATTGTTAGTTTATCAAGGTATGTTCAAGGCGAGATAGGAATCGCGATTCACTCGAGGTCATCAATCAGGATCGCTCCGACATGATGTCTATTGTGTGCACAATACTTATTTACATAATACGCATGCGTGTTGGTGGCATGTGTTAAAATGTAACTTTCGACATTCTTTAAAGTTCGATCTTAAAAATATTTGACAAGAAAGAACTAAACAAATTTTTGTAGTTAGGAAACATAGATCGAATCAAGTACCCTTATTTTTAAATTAGAAACTAATTAAAAACGAAGTTTGTTTTGAGAACTTGTATATTATACAAGGTGAAAGGGACATCGACGCACAAACGTCGTGACAAGGTTTCACTCAAGGTCAAAAATAAAATGACCTAGGTCATTCATATAGAAAATGATTGGTTATTACAAATATTGACATTTTTGAGCACGCGCTGTATCACTAAATACGGTAAATGTTATCGCGCGTGCGATCCGAAATAAATGAAATGATGAGTTTTTATTATAAATCTAATTTGGGTAGATAGAAATAATGTTTTTTTTCACGTTCAAGTAAAAAAACTGCAGAAAAACTTGAAAAATTGATGAAAAAAGTTACGGAAAAGTTCAACGCAGGTCCAGAATCATATACTGAACTCATGGTATTCGGATGTGCGTCGATGTCCCTTCCACCTTGTCATCATAAATTTAAGAGCTCAGCACTTGTCGGTGGAGCAATCGCCACTGTTCACCACCTTACCACCTTGTGTTCCACCTTGTATAGAAAGTATATTTAATTTAGGCTTTTTTACCAATAAAGGACATGGCAGCATGAAAAGGGAAACTTGAAACTTCAATTCTCGGTAAAATTTAATTAGGTATATAATATTAGTGATTTTGTCATATACATGAAATGTGAACTGGGAGTGTAGGTGGGCACATAAGTTTACTTCTGCCTAACCCTTGGGTAATACAAGCATGATTGTTTGTATACAATAACAAAAAAAAAAATACTAATTACATTTCAATGACAAATCGTAATTATTTCCAATATTTTAACTGTGGTCTCAGACAAGTGAATAAAAACATTGTACAAGTACTCGTATATAGGTTACAGTGAGTTTCGCCAGAGGGCGTTGGCGCGTTCACACGTCTTGTTTGTTGGCGTGGCGTTAATTATACACATAGTAAACATTCATGTTCGCGTTTTTACTGAATGTGTGGTGCGCACTTTAAATGTAACTGAATATTTTTTGGACCGGGTTTTAGTTATTATTTGGTTGATCTTTATAACTTGCTGACTGCACAGTAATTGATAATTATTAACTACATAATAGATCTAGACTAATATAAAGAGTTTGAGTAAAATTAACACTTGTAACTTAACTTGTAACTTAGTGGCGAAGTTTTGGGAACATCAAATTTAATTAAAAAAAAAAATCGTACCATCGACACGAAGAAGAAGAACACTTGTAAAATTCAATTTTACATGTAGTACCTGTCGTAATTTTTTTTTGTTATAAACAATCCGACATAATTACAACATGCTTTCTTAGTCTCTAGTCTAGTTGGTAGTAGGTCCCACAAGGCGTGTCTACCTCGTGTGTAGGACCTCGGATCGAACCCCAGTACCCGATCTCGGTACCACTAGTTCCATGTAGCAGAGTATATTTTTATTCAGTAGACATTTCTAACCATAACATTTTTGTTCCAGGAAGTTGAAGGACAAAAGACGAACAATGGTATCCAGTACAGACTTCAATTACTTTATGCAAATGGTAAGTGACTATCTGCTCAGTTTTGGGGTTACCCCATGACGAGGTTGAAGATATTTCTAGCAAAATCCACCCCTATATACTACTATGTAAAACTTAAGTTGCGTGTGACTTGATAAAAAACCTTATGTACTTGTGTGTTAAGACTGAATTTCACTCGCCTATAAACAAATATATATTTTATAACAAAGGAAGATCAGTATTTATCCGTTCTGTGTCATGATTATGACAGAGATGACAGACTTCACGTGCCGTCTAAAAACTTTCTGACATGCAGGCTACCTCACGATGATTTCCTTTACCGTTGTAAGCGATAGATAATTATTTATTAATCTGCACACAATTACGAAAAGTCATAGACGCGTGGCTGGGATTCGAACTCGATACGTTCGACTTAGTAGTCTTATGGTCATATCACTAAGCTATCACTGCTGCTTCACCGTTGTGAGCGATAATTAACTATTTAAGTTGTCTTGGATTCGAACTCGAGACAGTTTGGTAGTCCTGTGACTCTTGTGGTCATATAGCTTTAGCCTACCACTACTTCATAAAGTACTCTATATAATATTTCGCAATGTGTCTGTTCTCACCCATAAGTTCCTAATAAGACCTCTGTGGTCTAGTGGTTCGAATACCGGATAGCTGATCACGAGGTCGTGGTTTCGATTCCCACAGGACACAAACATTTATGTGATGAACTTAGATGTTTGTGTTGTCTAGGTGTTTCTTATATATTATAAGTATGTATTTACAAAAAAATAATAATAAGTATTATATCCATAGTACAAGCTTTGCTTAGTTTGGGAAGCGATGGTGCTGTGTAAAATGTCCCAGGATATTTATTTATTTATAGTTAAACAACCTTAAGGTGAAGTCGAAAACGAAAGCTAGATTACATAGCTTATACTTAAATATGCACCCTATATATCCTAGGTAAAGTCCATATTTGTATAGACAGAGCACCTACAGTGATGGGCAAAGCATTACCGCCAGTTGGTCGAGATTGAGCAAATATTGCCCGACTTGACTCGCATTGTCGTACTATCTTGCATGCCATTGTCGTCAATAGCTATTCAAGACTGCCTCTAAGATGGCGCATGGTACTTAGAAATAGGTTGTAACTGCTTACATAATATGATTGGTGAGTTTATTCGTTCTAAAAGCATTTCAGCGTCAGTAATAAAATATTAAATTAGTATATTAAATAGAGTACATAAAAAAATTATACACACCAGAAAATATAAAAGTTTAACTCTCAAAAATACACAATAAAACATACTATAGTTTACAAAAATTGATTTATTATTTTTGTTTTTTTTTTTGTAATCCCATCTTATACTAAACTTAAAAATCAAAAATATTTACACAAGCTATTATAACCTTTATTCCGTAGTAAGAAGGTATAAATCACAAGCAAACCTTAATCTCGTATTCAACAGACGTCGGCGACAACACAGACTACACACGACCGTCGCATTGTAAATATTTGCCGTCTTGCCGTTAGACCACGGATAATGGAAAATTGGCACAGAATAGCGAGCTCTTGGACTATGAATGACGACTGCATTGAAGCTCTTAGACTACGTTATTGGAGCCAAAGCTCGGTTGGATAAATGAGACAATGTTCAGCTTAGATGGTGTTAGTTTGAGCTTAGTTATAAGTAGATGTAGATTAAGTTGTGTTGGTAATGTGAAGTTTACTCTCTTATTTACGAAGGACGTCGTCGGTTCGAATCCTGTCTGAACTCAAATATTTATTTAATAAAAAAATATAATTTTTAAAATAAGCATTTTGCAGGGCTCAATGGCAAATGTCTAAAAATTTTTCATCCTAAAAACCATTTCAAAATTCTTTTCTACCACAAATATCTCTCAAAGGACATCGTGATGTAACTTTTTGTTGCTCTCATAGACACATTAAGTATCTAATTACAATTCGTAGGATATTAAGGTTAATTTAAACAGCTTCGGACACGGATCTCTAAAAGGAGAGAACTAAGAGTAGAGGCAATTCTAGGAGGTTAACAAATTGTGCAATGTCTGCTACGCCGAGCTACGCTCGTAGCCCGTAGCTTCGTAGCCTGCTACGATCTTTATTGCTACGATGTGTAAATGTTACTGTTTTATAGAAGCGGGAATTAGAACGTTCTTAATATAAACACAACATGTTGTTTTAGAGTATGTTAGTAATGCAATTATTTCTATTTATATCTTAAGCTAATCTGAGTGTAAAGATTGCTTGGGACCAGCGAAATAAGAATACTTACATTGCGATTACAATTTTTACACAAATGAGTTTAGAAATGCAAATTCCATTTGTGATGCCGATTTAATAGGTTAATAGTACAAAACAATTCAGTCATAATAATGATTTTTAGACAAGTTAGGTAACCAAGAAACAAAAAACTGTTTCTTGTAAAAATTGAGTTTTGTGATTAGTAACTGGGTTATTGTTTAGGGGCGTCGATGTATTAACAAGATATTTATCTACTTCAATATATATTTATCGTCTTTCACAGGTATCCGACAAGAACAAGATATATTCGTGAGGCTCATCGACTCCGTAACAAAACAGGTAAGACTTCCAATGAAGTATTTTAATCTAAAATTAATTATAATCTTATTTTTAAATGTAAAGAAGATATCTTTTTGTATTTTTTAAGCATTTTCCATGCTAAGATTACAAGTTATTTGTCGGTTATTACTTGTCGGTTGTGAAGCATTCTTCACAATAGATGTCGCTACGTCACCTTAAGACGTAAATTAGAATGTGGAGGAAGATTTCGACTGGCGAGCAGGGCGAGCGGTGGCTTAGTGGTCAGAGCGTCTGGTGTACCGAACCAGAAGGCGCAGGTTCGAATCCTGCCCGCCCGCCGATTTTTTCCTTCATTAAAAATAACTTGTAAAGAAGATACTTGATTTTTAGTTTGATAACAAACCAGCAGAAAGTACATATAATGTTTCCTAATGAATACAATTAATACTAATATTGAATAAGAAATAGAAATTAGTATTAGAAATAGACTGATTTTTAAAAATAGGTAAAAGCATAGCATCACCCCTATATTCCCCGAATGGTTACGTTAGGTAAGGTGCTAAATTGTACAACCAATTTGCCAGTATATTTAAGTCCCTACTAAAAATTTCATAGAAAAACCTAATACCACTTTGCTCGACCTGGGAATCTAACCCAGACCCTCAACCGTAGTCAAGTTTAAGATCACTAAGTCAAGTTTAAGATCACTAATGAGGCTGCAACAAGGCATGTGTATTATGACGTCAAAATTCTTACTGTACATTCTACGGAAAGTCGGAAAGGCATTTTTTTTTAAATCTTAGGTAGGTTTGCTCTTGACCACAACGCGCCTGGTGTAAAGCAACGATGAAGCGTGCATGTGTATTATGAGAGAGAAACGTCATAATTCTTACCGTAGATTCTATGGAAATGGCTTTACCAAAAGTGCGCCATGTGGCACGTGTCATCCACGTGGTGCGCACGCGGCTGATTGTCATCGCCGACGCCCGATTAGCCCCTAATCCCCACGCCCCCTGGTCAAGTAAATTGCATTGCGTTTGAGCACAATCATTATCTTTATCTCTTGTTACAATTTTAGTTTAGAATTTGATGGTGCGAACGGGGAGTGTCATGTTTCGAAATTTTAGATTTGATCGACGTAAAGGGTTCGTCTGTTTTGTAGGTGTTAATCCTCTTGTTAGGATTATGGTTCATGGGAATTGTTGAGCATGCTGTCATCAATAATGACAGATAAACGGAGAGACCGTTTATCTGTCATTATTGATATTCTTTTATTTATTTGTAGTTAAGTGGTGTGCATACTTAGAGTAATATTTAATTCTTCTTCTAGGATAAATATTAAAATTGCATCAAAACTTTTATATTTAAGTGTATGTCATTCTATCTCACGAAGATCTGTGTGATAACCTTTGTGTCTTTACCATAAAGTTCAAATTTCCATAATTTAATGATTTAGAACGTATATAAGTCTTCATCTGTTATAGCAATATTTTCTCTAATGTTGCGACCTTTAAAAAGATAAGTATTTGGTACTGTAACTGCAATAGGCTCGCCCCCTAATGGGACCCAAACATAGCGGCATACTGTGGATGTACATTAGTACACCTCTGCCAGGCCCTTCGGGGAATATAGACGTGATGGTATGTCTTATTTGCTAGTAGTGGGGATTAATTAAAAAAATGTCGTAAGTTTTATCGGTTTATTCTAAATACATAAATAAAAAAATACTCGACCTAATTCAAATTTAAAAAATTAAATGTAAGTATTTGTTGAAAAGGGATACATTGATTTTAAATCTTCAATGTTTCATAATCAACTGCAATAAAGCGCACAAATAATAATATTAAGTAAAGCATGATGAAACTTCACCACCTCACATATATAATTTCAACACGTCCTCTCTTAGTGTTGTGTAACAAGAGGCCAATTACCAAAGATTTATGTTGAGAACATAATTAACTTAGGCTGAACGTTGTTAACTAAGAATTACGGATACGTATGTGTGTACTGGCTGCAGTGTTTTATTTACCGGTCGATGCTACCATTTCGGTGGGACTATTTATTTCACTGAAAATATTGGAAAAATAAGACATGTACTTCGATGTAGCAATTGCCGGTAAAAAAAATAGTGGCTGCAAAGACGTTGACGAGAAGTTTTGATTGCTTTTTACTGGCGTGGAATGAAAAAGTTCAGGATAGGAAACCGTGGATTAAGTTAGGGGAAGCCTTTGCCCAACATTGGGACATAATAGATTGGCTATATAAATAATACAAATTCATAAAATATATTAGGGACAGAGACTATAGAACACGTCACGAGTTTCTAATTTTTCGTAAGCAAAAGTGTTATATTTTTGTTTCGTCCGCATTCATTAATTTAATCATACACACATAGGTACATTATTTTATAATCATTATGTAATAAATTTATGCTTTTGTCTATTAGGTTCCAAACAAAATTAGTAAATTAACATGCTTGGAAACCAAAAAGTCTCAACATCATGTTAGCTTCCCGCGAGCGGCTTCGCCCGCGTGGTCTTATAATTTTTTCCCCTGTTTTGCAACATTTTTCATTAATACTCGTAGCGTGATGACATATAGCCTATAGCCTTCCCGGATAAATGGGCTATCTAACACTGATATGTTTTTTTAAATCGGTCCAGTAGTTTCGGAGCCTATTCAATACACACAAACAAACAAACAATCAAATCTTTCCTCTTTATTATATTAGTATAGATAAGATAGACTGTAGGGTTTATGAAATTAACTCGGTACCTACTCCTTCGATTGACGCCAACAAAAGTTGCCATAAATTAAACTTTAGGGTTAATTTAAATTGCACCACATCTCCATACCTTACCCTTTTAGGAGGGAGGGGGTTATTTTAAATTATGACTACAGGATATTGTCTTGTTTGAGTTTAGAAGTAACGCAAGAAACATATAATTTTATCAAAATGTTTTAGAATACATGATATGTTTATAAAAGCATAAAAATGTTTTTTTTTTTTTCATTTAAATTGATATTTATTTTCGGGTACGTTTTATTGTTGAGAACCAACAGCCAAACATAATTGCAACAACTTTAACTTTTATGTAAATAATGTGCAATCAATGTTAGGCAGAGGGAAAAGCCAGTATGTTTTAGGTCCCATTAAAAACCAAAACTAAGTTACTTTATGACATACAAATTTATCGGTACCCCTCCCCGTCCCTTGCTAGAGGCGGCCCGCGCCGAGCCAGTAGTTTTAAATTCGTCCCAAAATAATTTTAACCCAGATCCAGCTGTCCCTAGCTGTCCCCCCAGCAACGCCCTAAGCCGAGGTCCGAGTCCCGTTAGGGGACGCCCTTAGCTGCTGTTGCTTAGTTTATAAGTGTCCATGGCTGGAGGCACAAAAGGTGCCTCGCCACCAAGCCCGGTTAAGATTCCAAAGCTCCTGAGCTAGAATCTACATCCGTCCTAAAAAAAAAAAAAGAATAACTCAATAATGTTTCGCTCGACCTGGGATTCGGACCCAGGACACCGTGCTCAGCAGTCTCATTTGCAACGGCTAGATCACAAGCACCCACTGTCATATAAATAGGACATATTTTAAATGCCGCAAATTGACAAACACTACAACAAAACGTGGCACAAATAACACAATAATATAGTATCAAATAAATTGTGTTCTATCACAGCTAGAAGTACGATAGTGGTGTTTTATGAGCGAACAACAAATAAAAAGTGTACTGCACTAGTCTCAAGACGTTCTTGCATCGCAGCATCTCCGTGATTTACATGAGCGACAACGCACAGAGACTTTGAAATTGTGCAGCACATCTGCGTTACATTTTTGTGATACGTAAATAGCGAGTAGGTTTTAGAATAGGTACCTATATTTATTTATTTACTAATTGATAGTAATGATAAAGCTAAAAATAAACTGTATCCACGACGTACACTGCAAAAGCATGTATATAGCAACAAAAGTGCTAATAGAACTTTTGTGATATTACGAACGCAGTATTTACGAACAAATAATATCTATCGGTGTTATCTCAAAATTGCAATTGTTCATTAATGTATGAAAAAAAAACTTTAGCACTTTTATTAGTATCTATATGTCTGACTCGTTCGTGACTGTACGCTATGTATGTAATGCATTTTGATATAATCTTGATTTTATAAAAACTTTGCTTGATGTACATTTTAATGTAAATTATAGAAAATTATTCTATTTAATAAAAGACATAATTGAAATCTTAAAATAAGACAAAACTTTTTTTTTTAAACAATAATTAATGTTACTAAACCAATTAAGAATAAAGAAAGAACAAGAAAATTGTACAATTGTACAAATAGCAAATAATAATATAAGAATAGACGTTGCAAATGTTAGAAACAGTAGAAAAGACAACAAGAGCGATGATTTACGCACGAAGCAAAGACGCCTGGCAGCCTTGCCAGAACCGTTACATTTTAGTTGTTACTGCAGTTGTAAAATTTACTTGCACTCCTCCAAAATTTATTAACATACACTTTATAGTATTTTTCTCACATTAAACAATATTGCAAATGACATACACTGATACAAAACGCTACATGAATTTGTAATGTATATCTCATCTATAATTCTATATCTATAAAAGAAGAAACTGGCAAACTGATTTACTGATTAATCGATCAACGCACAGCTGAAACAGCTTAGTCTCGAAGTTTAAAATTTTGCATAAAAGTTCCTTAGATGACGTAGGTGTGTACTAAGACAGGATTTTGGGAAATTCCCACGGGATTGGGAAAAAATGGATGAACGCGAGTAACACCGTAAGGAACCGTTAGTTAAGTGATATTGTCACATGAGTCATGGTTGCAAATACGTTGGTAACGTTAGATCTCGAGTTTAATTTACAGGTCGGGAAGTTTTATTTTTTTTGTTAGGAAACTCTTAGCAGCAGTCTGAAATTTGGATACGTGTCTGGTAACCATAATACTGGCCCTAAATTCTTAGTAAATCAGCTTCCCAACAAAAGGCCACCAAATTAATATGTTGTTTGAACATTGTTAAATAAACATAATCATGGCGCCACGTGCGCCGCGCACGCCTCTCCATTCATGCCATGGACCATTCTATACGATTTGGCCGAATCTCATTCGGCGAGCCATGAGTCAGTATCTTAAGACTATATTCAAACAGAGGGTGGGCAGATTGATGTTTTAGATATTGATATGATAGTGATTTAGTATGGGAACACAAATAATCCGGTTGTTGCAATTTAGTTTGGTGCGCAATTTTGAGACACAGGGCTCGTTAGCTTAGGGATCGTAAGCGAGACGCTTGAGGTCCAGAGTTCAATTCCCAGGTCGAGGAAAGTGTTAATGGAATTTCTTATGGAATTGTCAATAGTAGGTCGAAGTTTGGATTTATGCTTGGTTAATGGCAATAAGGTCACCCCATATTACATGGGACCTAAACATACCGGTAAACTGAAGATGCAAAATATACATGCCTAACCCTTCCGGGAATACAGGCGTGATGGTATATTCTAAATTTAAAAAAAGATAGGAGCAGTTCTCGCCAAACTTATTGTCCGGGTTGATGTTGGCACGTGCTAACTTTAACCTGGCCGTAAAAATCGGAGAAAGAAAATTATTAGATTGTAATAATTAAAAACGAAAGTTCAAGTCGTAGACGTACAGCCTACGACTTGAACTTCCGTTTTTTAAATCATTCTAATCCAATATTTTTCTTTTTCGGATTTTAGATTTAGCTCGTGCCAACTTCAACCCAGACAATAAGTTTGGCGAGAACTGTAAACGCCATTTTCTATACATAGAACGGACTTCTATTTCCAATAACAGTTTACTTATTCACTTTTTCCACCCCGCCCTATTCACGGAAATCCGTTAGCATTTAAAATTCCATGCGTCATATTTGTGCGAGTGTTTTGACATTTGCACACAGCAATCTTGTTCAATATTTTGTCTTTCCAAAACAAGAGTTGCGTGTCCCGTTCGCATGCACCGTACAACATTAGCTGATTGCCCGTGTGCCCGTAGCCTAACGTTTTAATACAATTAAATCGACCGCAAGTCACTATTATCCGAACATCTTTTCATCGCCATTTTTGTGAATGACTCTTTTGCGTGTCACTCGATTTGTGCCGACTTATTAAGATAATGTTACGTGACATTTTGGACGATTACGTCTTTTGTTTCAATCTGTTTTATTCAATTAAGCTTTGATTAGGATGGAGCATACTACCACGCTTGTATTCCCCAAAGGGTTAGGCACAGGCGTACTAATGTCATTCACCCACAGTTCATGTGTAGGTCTCATGCAATAGTTGACCAGCCCATTGCCAAAACTCCGAGCTCCACTGAGAATTTCATAAAAAATTCCAATCATAATCAATATCCAAAAACACTTTGCTTGACCCGGGTATCGAACCCAGGACCTCGAGGGTAGCAGTCGCGTTTACGACCATAATAAAGCGCTGCTAATACAACCGTGATTATATGATAAATTGTTCGCAATATTTCAGTTCTCACAGATCCGATGAAAATTTATGAACACAGCACTAATTAGCAAAGTTAGGTGTCCATTTTTTTTATATCCCCACTAATTCCCCAGAGATTGAATCCCATGCGACGGAGTATGCCCAGTGCGGCGCCGACCCCAGACATCCTGGGGGATTCTCTCAATTCAAGGAGAGAACTTGAAAAATGTTAGCTCTCACGACTAACATACTAGTTCTAGAGTTTTTATACAAAAAACTAATGTTACGTGTTAAAAGTGTTTCTACTTTTGTAACTTTGCTAAACTTTTTGAGATTAGCCCTCCTACTCGTATACGTAACGCCTGTATCCTTTAACATGACCGCTCAATATTCGTGTCCTATTAGAATTATGATAAAATAAATCAACATTATGTAGCATAATATTCAGTTACTTAACGGCATAGAAAACTGCGTAGAATAAAATTAGTTTTATAGCAAATCATAATAAAATAGGCTTAAAAGAGGAGTATATTTGTTATAAGTTTAATTTATATGAACTTTAAAATTTTAATAAAATTTTATAAAAAATAAATATTACAATTTTAGGTATAATTTTACAGTAACATAAAATTAAAATATTTTTCTAAAATTAAAGTTATATACATATTTTACTGTAGTTGACTATTAGACTATAGATGTTGTAAATCCCTTGCCTAATTTTTTTAATCTACCTGCTTACCTTTTACCTAATTAACTACATAATGTAAGACCACAATGTGTACCAACCTTTATTAAAAAAAAATTGAATGTTGAATTAGTATCCCAGTCATCATGCATGACTATTAATTACAACACCAACTGCACACAAAACTTGTACAAAATGTGATTTACAATCACACCTGATCCCATCCCTTGCTTAAGCCCAAAATGCAGAAAATACGACCCCAAAGCTATTTTGGTGTTCCTAAATACTTTTGTATGACCCTTAGATACCTATTACAATATACAAAGTCCTTATAAATCCATGGCACAAAAGACGATAATACCCTGCTTCATATTCAATTAAATATTTTGTCAGGGATGAAAAAATCTATTTAGGATTTAGGGGATCACGGTAATGTTGGATATGTAAGTAATAGTTGCACATATTTTAGTTGGTGTTTTGGTAATGGAGCATGAGTTTTCTGTGTTTTATTAGCCTATGTAGGATTAATATATATAATAATAATAATAATAAATATCCTGGGACATTTTTACACAGCACCATCTAGTCCCAAACTAAGCAGAGCTTGTACTATGGGTACTAGACAATGGATATAATACTTATATACTTTTTTTTTTTGTAAATACATACTTAAAATATATAAGAAACACCCAGACAAACACAAACACCTAAGTTCATCACATAAATGTTTGTGTCTTGTGGGAATCGAACCCACGACCTCGTGATCAGCAGTCCGGTACTCGAACCACTAGACCACAGACGTCGTCAATATATATGATAGTGTAGATTGAAAATGGTCTAAAAGGTACTTTTTTGCAGTGTTGCAATTTCACAATTTGGAAGAGAAATATACGTAATTGATTGATTTTATAAATCACCTTTTGATTGACTTAGTAGGTACCTATGTGCTAATTAATAATAATAGATATTCTGCCTATAATTATCAAAATATTTTGAAGTGTATTACAAAAAAATCAATGGTTGGAAATGCAATTCCCATAAAAACAATGTCTAAATTTCCTGTATACAATTTATACCCTCTTTCATTTGGAGCTACCAGTAATTAGATATTAATAGATAAACACAGTACGCGTGTTGGGGTTGGATGTGACCAGATGAAAAATAATTAAGATCAGTATAATTTCTTTTAGTGCGAGATAATTCCAAAAAAAATGAGTAACGTCTTTTTAAATTTTATTTTATTTAGGGCCTTGTTATAAGTTCTTGTTAAATTTCCTGACAGATAATTTCATACAAAATTTGTTCCATATTTTAATTTATCCTGCGGGTAGCAACTATCCAGAGGTGGTGAAACAGACCTCTTTTTATTAATAATTTCCGCCAGCGGCTTCGCCCGCGTGGTCTTATAATTTTTTCCTCCCGTTTTTGGAACATTTTTATTACTACTCCGCTCCTATTAGTCGTAGCGTGATATAGCCTATAGCCTCCCCCGATAAATGGGCTATCTAACACTGACATAATTTTTCAAATCTTTCCTCTTTATAATATTAGTATTAATTTTAATTAATAAAAAAAAAAGTAAAATAATATAATATGAAAGCTGTTCGATCGATTTTATAATTGTATGTGGCTCGTGAATTCAATGTGCGAATTATGCAAATCATTTTTTGGTTTAGATAATAACAATGCAATAATTATGCACGCGAGGGTGCATGAATTAGCAAAAAAGTAATAACTTGATGAAGACGGCCCATTTTATCTTATCTTTTCGACAATTTTTAATTAAATATCGTATTTTGTGACCCTAATTTATAATTAAGGTTAATGAGAATTTCGCTGAGGCTTTGACTCATAACTTGATTAAAACTATATCTAGTTGATATGCTAAATAAAAAACTATGCTATTTTTTTATTTTTTTTTAATGAAGGCGCAGGTTCGAATCCTGCCCGCCCGCCGATTTTTTCCTTCATTAAAAATAACTTGTAATCTTAGCATGGAAAATGCTTAAAAAATACAAAAAGATAGTAAAAACTATGCTGTTTTACAGCTCACTGATAAGTTACCGTTAAATGAACAGATAATTTCATACAAATGTTGTTCCTTTTTTGAGTTTATCCTGCAGTTAGAGGCTACCCAGAGGTTGTGAAACAGGACCTAAATGGTGTATCTTTGGGTACGATGACACATACCAAAACTCCTGTAAAAACCTGTAAAGATTTTTTAAATCGGGAGAATTGAGAAATTCTTTTATAAGAGGTCGGTTAAAAATGTTGTAGGTACAATGATTCATGTTAAGTTTTTGTTTCAGCCAATCATCTACGAAGGTCAAGACAAGAATCCAGAAATGTGCAGGGTTTTATTGACACATGAAGTTATGTGCAGGTAAACATTTTGTTAACTCACATAATTTAATATTGATAAATTATAATTAAATTAGATAAGTAGTAAAGACAACATATTATCATTTTTCTATATTTATTAAATATAGAAAAATAACAAAACTCTGTATATTTTATGAGCAAAAGTATAAAAAAGTAAATAGACTAGGTTGCACAATAGTATCACAATTTTCCTTCTTTAGTTATTAACCGTACATTTTAATTTATTACTGGCTAGTGTGTCAATGTCAATAGTCGAATTCCATATTTAAAACTACATGACGTCAAAAAATTACACACACGTTTGTTTCTTAGAAATGTCGCGCGACACTCATTTGTCATAAATATTGAGACCCAAAATATTATTGCACGGTCATGTTTCTCCAAATGGTAGGCTTTTGTGGCCATACATAATACGACTGTGTCAATACTTTTAAAATTGATCATAATGTAAGGGTAACGTCCCTTAAAAAGGCGGGTCATTTCTTTTTATGTGCAGGACAGTTCTGGGAGAATTTTATTTCCATGTCTGTAATGCTGTTATTTACTTTTAGAATTAAAAAAAAAACTTAATAATAATGTTGAGAGCAGTGTCATATTTCCAAAACTATACCTAGTAATTTACCAAATACAGGCTACTAAAACCTCCATCAAGCTTGGATTATAACACATAAAAATATTACATTTACATCTGATTTTACACTGTAGTTCCAAAATAATATTTTTGTACTGTATTGTTTATAACGTTATACTTATAAACAACTACAAGCTAAAATACAATAAAGTTAAACTAGACAACTACACAAAATAACGTAAAACATTACAAATGTAAACTACTTACACAGAAGCGCATCTTGTAACTTCCTAATTACGAGCGAACAAAGAAGTGAGCGTCCTTATTAATTTACCCATTTGTTTGGGGTGGTTTTTCCGCTCGTAAATGTACCGCGTCTCGCCACTTTATCAATGTATGGGTGTGTGACGATACTACATCGCGTCAGTGTGAGCAATTAAAATTTTATTCCACCTTAGACTGTGTGTCGTTGTCCCTTTCTGCTGGATATGTGCGTCCCTGTTGCACGTCTTCAGGGGAGGAGTCTCTAGGGAGTCTGTCCTTTCAATGTCTTTGCCCTTTGCGTCAAGGAGCCCCGGTAGGGCGCGTGCAACGTATTGTTTGTTTAGCGTGGATACGCCGTTTGATAAGTCCTTCTTGTTGCGTAGGTTTGTATCTACAAAATTCAATATGAAAAACACCTAGTCTTACATATTTTTCTAGGTACAGAGTATTCTAAGAGGTATTCTAGGTACCGAAATTTTAGAATAAAAAAAAAGGAATAAAAAACAACATTATCAGTTGTCTTAAATTATAGCTCAGATTTTTCCGCAAAGTAATTTTAAGCAATATGTTTTTCTATTTTAAGATAACTATAATAACTTTATTGATGCCAATTTTTTTTGCAGTCGGTGTTGTGACAAGAAAAGTTGTGGCAACAGAAACGAAACTCCTTCGGACCCTGTTATCATTGACCGGTAAGTCAATATTTTACATAAAATATGGTTTCATTACATTACATAACACATACATATATACACGGCTTTTTATAGATATAGAGATAGGCAGACTTGTTCGCTACCTACGATTCTTGCATTCGTCGTTTTGCTTCGTCTACAATTCTATTCATTTTGAATGCTCCTGAATTGTGGCCACCAAGACCTTTTTGAAGGACTTCACAAAACCCAATAGGTTATATTAGACTTTTACCAGACCACACATATCATGTTTTTCATCATAGCATTCTATTTCACACTCACACTCCATTAATCAGTTAACGAAAACTCCAAACACAATACAAAACAAATCACAAAGTTCATTGAACACTAAAACAATAGAGTAACGTTTGTTAAAATTTCGTATTCCACAATTCGCGGCGATTCATCAGGCCGCAATGACGGCAATCTCGAAACTTTGCCGAGGCAAATGCATTTTCACGATACAGAAACTTTTGAGGCTCTCAGTTTGCATTGTATTTTTATTGCGATCGTTGCTGCCAGATATCTATTGCGGAGTTTTTGTACGCGAAATTTTATTGAAAGCTCTCCGTGAGCGGTTTTGTTGATGTGTGGTATTGTTTTCGAAATTTTCGTGGGTTATAAATATCGATACGTTTGCAAAAAATCGAGGTTGCGCCGGGAAATGTCGACCATGGACGTAAAACTGTCATGGTTCGGTACGCTAGTTGTTTTGCCATCTCTGCTACCGAAGTTCGTGGTGTAAAATTTGTCTTCCTCAGTTGCCATCATGGCGAAATCAGTAGAACGTGATGATTAACTTTAATTAAATGTTTTTTTATACAATGAGTTTTATTTGTAAAAGCCAATTTACGCAATCAAGTTAAATCACAAACATAGAACAATTTTAATTAAGATTCTTAATTTTACTTGTACCAAATGGTGGTGTTAAACATCACTATAGGTATATCAGAAATTTTCGGGAGTCGTCAATTGGGGGTTCACAAACTATTCAATAAAAACAAAAGCTGCACAAAATTGCGCTCACATCGGTCTCACGCTGAGCCATTCAGCCTTCTCTGATGTAGAACAGTGTCGGGAGGAGCGGCAGCTAATCAGGCTGACAAATATCGGAAATTTCAATAGAGTTGCGGCCACTATTGATACGAGGGGTCGCGGGGTATACCTACTCTATATTTTTTTCGGCCTTTTTCGGGAATTCAATAGAGGTAGGCGTCTCTCGTTCGGTACGTCGTTCGATATTTGAAATTTAGGGTTGGCGATAATGATTTACCTATGCTTTCTCATTTTGTGGAGAGTGAATTTTTCTCTTCTGTTTTTAGGTAAAAAATCTGTTAGTCGATACATAATTGTGGCGCTTTATAGATTGAGGATTAATAGAGTCGTAAAAAATTTTTTGCTAAAAGATTTGTTTTTCTTTATATGAAAAAAATCAAAGGTTTTCACTCCAATAACTATACATTTTTTTATCACAACAATATCCCTAGCTGATCTGCGCTATTTTATGTTATAAGTAGTCTGAAATTACCTTAATTAAAACTTTTAAACACTACTTAGGGGTGCTATAAATATAGGTAATATACACTTGCCAACCCTACATATCAAACGTCGCGCGTCGGTTTTGTAATTCGCTCGATTCAAATTTTTTTCTACCTTGGAAACAAAAAAATCAACGGTTGCCTTTGTGCCAACTTTCCTTTGGTTTTCGGCGCATGAAGTTGATCGTGGAAATTCTCCCTCGCCACCAATAATACTTGTGATTTTTGAGCGTTTGAAGTATCAAAATTAAACTCTTTTGTGTGTGGTGTTCATTAGACGTGAATTTTTGATGAAAGGTATATTAATGAATATTAATTCTCATTTATGATTGGTGGAATTGGATGTGTTGTTGTTGGACCATATTTTAATAATGTGTTAGGGTTGGTAGAGGTTATATAAAATTCGATATATTATAAGTAAAACATCTATTGTGTCGTCACACAATATTTTATGCTGTAATTAAATGATAAGTAAGTTAGCAGTTTGATAGCGAGGTATTTTTTAATTCTTTATAAAAAAATATACTCACAAATAAGTTTCACATTGAAAAAACTGGAAACAATACACGAGTTAACGTCAAGCATCAAGTACTATCACTGTCACAAGTCACTAGTATATGCAGCAATATTCATCAGTCCATTCATGTACACGGGCCGCGCCCACGGTACACTCGCGAACTAATGCGATAATTGAAATTGTGCAATTGCGTGCGAAACGCCCAACACCGAATTCATTACAGTCGTGTTTTTTGCAATTTGTTTTTTTTTTTCTGTTTCACTTTTTTGCACTGGCGCTGCCAGTGAAATGATACGTTCTCTGATGGTTTAATTATTTTATGGATGCGTCATCGTAGTCTTTTTATTTAGCAAATGGATGTTTTATCATAAAAATAATTTTATGACTAGCATAATTTTTGTAGACGCTTAGTATTTTTTTTATTAGAGTAGTTTGCCGTTATGGATTAGGTTATCCGGTTTTCCTAGTTAACGTCTATATATAGGAGATATGATACCCATGTTAAAAGTTTCATATATCTATGTACCAATGTTAAAAGTTTACTGGAAGGAGAAAATATTTCATGGGCTTAATAAATACGTAACTTGTAGTATTTTACTAGTCTGGTCTGTCTGTCTGTCATCAGGTCTGCTTCCTATAAAAAGTTAAAGGTTAAAAAGCGACACTTAAGACAATGTATGGTGGTCCTTATTATCAACCTATTTACAACAGCATTAGATGATATAAAAAATAAATTGGAAAGGTATTGTAAAATTATCAGATCAATTGACTGACACATTTCATTACATACGTCAGCGATAACGAAGCACCTTTTCCCATCCCTATGCATCGGAAACAAAACTCGAAACAACACTCTAAACCGTTCGTGTATCGATAACACGGCGAATAATTGACGTAACGGTAAAAGCAGGCAACAATCCAGAACCCTACGAATCAGCAGCAATTTGTTAAGTGGATTTTTGGCCGAGACACGCTCCCGGCTCGTTGCGCTTCTGTACACAATTTCATTATCTCTGCCCGCCTGCCCGCCCGACTCTACTATTAACTTATATGCGATACTGTTGTGAGCTATGGTCATTTTTCGGATATTTTTTTAAAAATTTATATTTTAAAATTTTGTTAGTCAGATTTTGGGGTAGATTTTTTTATTAAATTTATTGTTACTGTATACTACGGCAGATTATTTTTATATTTTTCAATTCTGCCCTTAAGAACATGTAGATAAGTATTATTTTTTGTTCATAAAATATTTTATATTTGTTTTTCTTAATGTGTAGGATATTTTTGTTTAATTTTAAGTAATAATAATCTTAACAGTGTGATTACCGTTTAAAAATAAATTAAAAACACAAAATCCAATCTTTTAAAAGAGTAGTTTTTAATCTATCACCCACCGAAAATAGTCATGGCCAACAAAACAAATGAATTAAAATCCAATCAACGATACTTCAAACCTTTGTAGACACCCCTCAATATTGTTTCTATAAGTACTACCGTTTACCAGTCAGGTACTTTAGAAGATGGACTTTCCAAATCAATTTATGCCCACGCAAACCGTCCCCTACGCAATCACTTAAGAATTTTATGAACCGTAATGATTAAGATGTTTTGTCGTACTTGAATTTAAAGCTGTGAGGGTTGTCACGAAACTAGATTGTTGTGTTAAACATATTGTGACTGGAATAACTATTAAAGGATTAAGCGGATGATTTAAAAGTTGTTTGTTTATTGAGTTTAGGGGCGTAAACTAATTGAGTTCAGCGTGAGACTGTGGGCGGTTGACAAAGTACAGAATAAAGTCGTAGAATTTTAATGATGGTATGTAAATAAAAGCTGAATAAAAAATATTTATACATAGCAAGTAACAAATCATTTAATATGTTTTCTAAGTGTTCTAATACTGGTTTTATTACATCAGTAGTGGTGTTTATAACTTAGTGGCCTGCATTAGCAAACCACGGATAGAAAATTCTGGATTGTGTTAAGGAAAGCCTTTGCCCAGCTCTAGAATACAAGTAGCTACTATTCTGCACATTGGAACCAGAAACAGACTGACAAACAAAACCAATGCATTTTTAATAAATACACATGTGTAGTTGTCGTATGTTACAAAGGCGCGTGAAGTGCTCCAAATTATATTTATTTGCGGTCTTAGCAGTCAAATGATAATATTTAATTAATTTTACTGAACTATTAATTACCGTTTTACAATCCAAGCATGTAAAATCAATAATAACCCCTTTTTAAAATGACAAACGTAGTAAAGGACCAAAGAGTCCGGTCTCTTTCGACATATGGCCGACATCTATATTACAATGGGATCTTTACACCCTATTTCGGGTGCGACAAAATCGATTCCCAATTCGATATGACCCTCTTGTGCTGCCGGCTTGATAGAAACATATTTAGGGTATAAATGTGCACGTACACGTTACTAGATTCAAATAGCTAGCTTAGAGTTTAAACGAGCAAAAAGTTTTTTTTAATCGATTTATTATTGTTAAATATAAAACGAGCAAGAAGGTTTGTGTCGTGTATACAAATAGGAGTTTATAACTTTTGGAAACATCAAAATGTTTTTTATTATTATATAAACTGAGCGTCTTCGTCAAAATATTGTCCTCGATATCTTCTTCTATGTATCTTCAATCCCGCACTGCTGAAGATCGCGATAATAATTATGTTGCTTGCTTCTACAGACTTTCTTTAAATCAAAAATTACACAACATTTTTGAATATGTAATCTTTTCTATTTTGAGCATACAAATACTGATGTACTAAAAATAGCGTAACACATCGTAGAAAATAATATTCTATTAAGTTTTTGCTACAGCTAAACTTCTAACATAATGTCGAACAAGAAACCCTTATTTTAAATTAAGATAACATTACCAATAGGTTTTTATCGGTTGCAGTTTTGCGGTGATTTTCGGTCTCGTGAACGCTGGTGTGAGGGAATCACGGCTATTATATTATCTCATTAGACACGCCGCGCCGCCGCTCTCGTGCCTCTTTTCTTTTCGCCAAATAAATTCCTTTAACGTCTGATATCTCTATTACCTTTTTTATTTGAATACTTATCTAGATATTATCTTTCAACACTACCTTTATTATTACCTCCAGCCAATTATTGCTTTAAAGATCTTTTAAGTCAAAAAAGAGTATTTATCAGGTAAAGAAAACCAGTGTTAACGTGAAACTATAAATTTATATTACTTACAAATAGTTTCCAACTACAAGTTTATTGGTGCACGAGTTCGGAACGGCTCGGTTTGCAGTTACACTGAGAAACTTTCCATAACTTCATAAGTCCCTTTATTAATAGCTTTGCACTTTCTTCTGTTCACGGAGAAAGGAGAATTTATTTAACTGTACTTTTTATTAGGTGTGGTTGGATTATTTCCTACGATTGCATTCTCTAAGCCATTTTCGGTAACTTTACTAAAAACAAAGATCATACAAAATTTTGCTAGTCTTCATTGGGTTTCTTTTTCGCACATAAGAAAGCTATTTTTTATACATTTCATGTCAAATTACCCCACTTATCTCGTTAAAACGGTACTAACACAAGTACCTAAACACAATACAAATCACACAAATCTGTACAAAAAGCGGAGGCGGCAACAAAAGAATTCGGCACACTTACAGTGTAATGTAAACCAAAAAAGAAAACTGGTCCCAAAAGTATACCCTGGGGAATACTCGCGCGCTTCGCCCGGCCCGATACAGACACGACGACTGGTGATTAGGCTTCTTATCCACGAGATAGCGACAGAAACTGTGCAAGACTTAACAACTAGGACCGTTTTCTTATTCCCTCCGACCAAGCATTTTCTTGCCCGCCGACTTATCTAATGCTTCTGTTCAGCTTAAAATTCCTATATAATATTAGCGGCTAACTTTCGGAGCTTATGAATTTTATCATGCGTATTAAATTTTAAATAATTAACGTGGCATTTTATATTCTTTTAGTTAAGGAAATAATGATAACAAAAATTCTGTTAGTAGAATAAATTCTGAAATCAATAAGCCATACTATTTCGGTAATGAGACGTCTCATTTCTGATTTATATCTGCGTATTGGTTGCCCCCCGATTTTTCTACTCGATAAGTCCGGGTGGTGATCGTAAATTGAAATATGATAAAGTCGCAGTAATAAGCTCCGGTAATCGCATCGACCCTCTGTAGGCGCTCGAGTGACGACGGGAAAAGTCATGCGAACCTAATTTGGTAGTAGTTCATATTTAATAAACTCTTGTCAGGAAAAACTCTATTTTGGTACCATCGCTCATTAATTTTTATCGTGTCCGTTATCTTTCAACGCCAATCTCATCCTAGAAGCTCCTTTTATTCTAAAATGTGCTGGTCTTCTATCTCAATTCAGACCTCATTCCCGATTCCAATACGTGATTCGTCGGTTCGCAAATTATTCGGTGAAAATTCACCATCTCGTTAGAATGTGCGATCCGGTCGGGCGCGGCGAGCCAACCGCTTGATAAATTGTCTGGAATAATAATGATGAATTGCAACTAGTCCGATTCCAATGTAGGATCTAATCTATGGAGCTATTTTACTACACACATAAACGCTGTGTCTACATCGTTTTATATAACCACATATACACCTACATTAGGTACTTAGAATATCTCTACTTTAATTTTCTAAGAAACGGGAATATTTAATTCGCCTAAATATGATTTATGATTAAATTTTATTCGACGGTTTATATTACGTGGAGCTCGACAAAATGACTTCAAATTAGCGACAAATCTATTAAGAATAGGACGTCTTGAGCCCATTTAATTAGTGACGGGGTTTTATCATCCGCCCTCTTTCCTACCACTCGTTGAGAATTTCAACTGTAATACGGCCATATTGGCGTGGCTTAAATAATATTGGGCGTACCTAATAATAGACGTTCTTTTGTAATTTATATTTTCCGTGGAGTATAATATATTTCTAGGATGTTTACGTAAGATATCTTGTTTTATTACCATTCGTTCATTAGAGGTGGTCATAAAGCGGTAATGTAAAAGCATCATTAAATTTAAATACAAATTCACGCGTGACATCTTCTTTGAAGACAAACACACCCAGTACTTGGTAGTAAAACAAACTAAAGTTAATTGTTGCTTTTATGATGACATCGCGTGAGTTGGGGTCAGATAGCAAACAAATTGTTACTTTTATTCTGTCACAGGAGTAGTAAGTTCTTCACCGTTTGGATGTGGTATTGTTTTAATTTATACTCTCATTTATTGTTTTCAGGCAAAATTATCTTACGATGCTATCAGAACAGTAACATGGAAGTATATGGTTCGTTTGGTATTTACGATGAAATTCTTTCTGTTTCAATTTTCATTTACCAGTGACTTTATTTAAGATAGATACTATATTCCTTGTCTATACATTTTCCTTCTTTCTATGTATCTTCTCTTTTGTAACGACAATAAAACAAAACATCACTTAAATTCAATTTATACGAGTGGCTCGTTCATTTGTTTATCTAGATTTGTATGTAATCATGCGCTTTTACTTGATTGATAGTATCTTCAATCTTCTTCAATTTTACGTTTAACTAATTGCGGCTTACAATTCGACCCTTACACCGTAACCACTGTTTTATGTCCATTAGCTTGATGATAACGACTTTTAGTCATTATGATTTCACAGATTTTTAGGGTAATAATTTTGGTTGAAAACGATTTTGAAGAATATTGTTTATCACGTATAATATTATTATTCCGTTTAACATTATTATATACTTTCGTGTTTTATTTCGCCGTAGCTAAGGTCAAAGTTTACTGTTTGAGTCCTATTTTACAAAACAACATTTTCATCTTGAATAAACTCGATCAAACACAAAATCAAATCGCACCTCGCTTAACAGAAATCGTATTCTGTATAACAATTTACAAATTCAAAACATGAGTAAACCCATCTCCACTTACGGATAGCAAGCATATGCATAGGAGCAGTTAGTGCCCCCCTTAGGGGCTCCAAGACGTCAGCGCGTTTAAGCGCCAATTAATTATTAAGGAACACTGAGCTTCCTTTGGCTCTTTGACGGCGACTGTACAACAATGTGGCTGACTCTCGTGATTGGCTGCTTTGTAAATTGCATTAGCGTGGTTTGCTTGTGTGTTTGTTTACTTGTATCATAATTAATACTACCAGTATTAATACTACTACCAGTATTACTAAATAAATCCATAATTAATACTACCAGTATTAATTATGGATTTATTGCTGTTAGCTTGTATGAAATCTGCACGAAGACATAACTGAAATTATGGTACAAAAATAGAGATTACTGGCTTTCCGCCAGCGGCTTCGCTCGCGTGGTCTGGATACTTCTTATAACTTTAATCCCTATTTCAACCCCTTACAGCCCTTTTTTCGCATTAAAAACTAGCCTTCGTTCTTTCTCAGGCTGCTCTAGACTATCTGTATACCAAATTTCATTTAAATTGGTTCAGTAGTTTTGGCGTGAAAGCGCGACGGACAGACAGTTAGTTACTTTCGCATCTAAAATATAAGTAAGGATAAGGAAGTAAGGATTATTGGTTCTAAGAACAAACTATCACCTTTAGTGAGATTATAAAAAAAATTTATTTATTTATTTATTTATTTGTACCAGAAACTTCACAGCTTACAGTTCTTATAAAAAACAGTAAAATAAACTTAACAATACGCCAATAACGAAGTTTACAATTAATTAGATCAATTAATGACAAAGAGATGGACTTTATATTACATCTTTACAGATTTTATCTATATTTATGAATTAACTATACCTACCTGTGTGTATGTGTGTGTGATTGTATAGAAGGATGGTGTGTGTGGGGTGAGTGTATGTGGGAAACTGGCAAAAATGTTAGCTGTTCGATAATAATCTTAATATATTTGTTTTGCAAGTGTTGCGTGAAGTATTAAATAAATCTATAGAAGCGAATTTATCGTTGTAAAGAGTTGGTAACCGATAAAATGGCGAGTATCTAATATAATTATTTGATGCATGGGGAATCGAAAGCAATGGGGTATTTCTGGTTCTTTTTAGGGGGACATTGAAGTGAATTTTATTTAATAAAGGTGGATAATCAAATTTATTGTTTACGATATCATGTAGAAACATCATATCCAGAAGTTGTCGTCTGTCTTCTAAAGTATTTATGTTAAAAAAGATACATGATTCTTGATAATTATGATAGTTTCTTTTTACTTTATAGTTTAGGTGTTTGACAAAGATACGTTGGATTGTCTCAATTCTATCTATGTATTTTTTGTACATAGGTTTCCATATTATACTTGCAGATTCTAGGATACTCCTAACGTAGCAATAGTAAAGTGTTTTAAGGCATAGCACATTATTTATAGGTTGACTTGAGCGCAAAACAAAACCAAGTGCTTTGTATGCCTTAGTCGCTATATGTTCCATATGAGGTACAAATGAACATTTGTCATCTAAGATAACACCTAAGTCTTTCACTTGATTTGCCCTTGGGATTAACTTATTATTTATATTATAATTAAAAGTAATGTTGCTTCTTTTACGAGAAAAACTTATAATTTGACATTTTTGTATATTGACTCCTATCCTATTATTTACATAATATTCTCCTAGTCTGTCAAGGTCCGATTGGAGCAAGTAACAGTCTTCAATGTTACATATTTTACGAAAAACTTTTTTATCATCCGCATAAAGGAGACACTTTGACTTGGAAAGGTAATTCGGAATATCAAATAAGAATATATTAAACAGCAACGGAGATAGATGTGATCCTTGAGGCACGCCCGAAGTGACATTTACAAAGTCTGAACGATAACTACCTATAGAAACTGCTTGGCGACGATTTCTTATATAGGACTCAACCCATCTATGTAAGTTTCCTTTGATTCCTACAGCCCGCAACTTGTCTAAAAGGATGTTATGATCCACTCTGTCAAAAGCCTTTTCAAAATCGGTATATATTACATCAATCTGCACTCCATTACTCATGTTTGTCAATAAATAATGAGTTAGTTCAGCAAGATTGGTATTAACCGAGCGTGCTTTGAAAAAACCGTGTTGAGTTAGAGGAAGACATTGTTTACATGACGCGTATAAGTGGTCGTTTACTATGCTTTCAAGCATTTTCCCGAATATATTTAAAAGAGATATACCCCTGTAGTTAGTAATTTCATTCCTAGTGCCTTTTTTATGAATGGGAATTACCTGCGCATCTTTCCATTGTTTAGGAAAAGCCCCCTCGTTTAATGACCGTTGAAAAATTGTTTGTAAAGGAATCATTAGGCCTCTTTGACATTTTTTTACGAATATTGCTGGAATCCCATCCAATCCCGCCCCTTTTTTGCTATCCAACTTTGAAAAAGCCTTTCTAATCATGCCGGTTGTAACATCAAGTGAATTAATACAATTCGCGGCTGGTGATTCAGTACACGGTGTTATGTTATTTAAGTGAGAGGGAGAATTAAATACGCTTTGAAAGAATATATTAAATGCATTACAGATTTCCTCGCCCTTAGAATAAGTTACCCCTTGGTACGTCATACGACATGGAAATCCAGGAGTTTTCCGCTTACTGTTAATGAATTTCCAGAATTCTTTTGGTGTTTTTATTATTGATTGTTCACATCTTTGAACATAGTTATTAAAGCATTCGTCCTGAAGTACCTTGACCCTAGTTCTGAGTAAAGCGAAAGCCGAATAATCGTTCGGGTTTTTATATTTTTTCCATTTAGTATGTAACTTAAACTTTTCTCTAATAACGTTTATTAAAGCCGGAGAATACCAGTTAGGGTAGCGGTAACGCCCCGAAAAAGTTGCAGAAGGTACGTGATTATCAATAATCGAATTTAGCACGTCATAAAATTTGCCAACCGCTTCGTCCACCGTTCCGTGATTAAGAATGCCCTGCCAATTTGTATTACAGAGAACAGAGTTTATAGTAGGATAGTCTGATTTATAAAACTTTTTAATAGTTCTAGGTTTACCACGCAAAGGTTTTAAGCAATAGTTTTTAATATGTATTAATAATGGAGGGTGGAACTTATCAATACTCACCAATGACTCGTTATTTTGTTTACAAACCACCACTAAGTTTGTTAAGACTAAGTCAAGAACGTTACCACAACAATTACCTATTAAGTTATGCTGTGCGAGTCCGGCTAAATAAATAGAATTCATAAAATCCGTGGCCATTTCCATTAATACCGAATTAGTGTTATTTTTAGTCGAGTGACCGTCAGTTGTCCAATTAAAAAAAGGAAGGTTAAAATCACCAACAATGAGAAATAAATCGTCTGTATTGGTTTTCTGCAAATCCTCAAATGATCTCTTAAAATCGCACAACATGTTTGTAGCTTTGGCATTTGGAGGTATATAAACCGCGGCAATATGCAAATTACTATTTTTGTTAGGCGTATTGATAGATAAACTATTTAAAATGTCACGAGAAATCGTTATCCAAACACATTCGGTGCAACCATACCGTAACTCAGGCCGAAACATCGCGGAAAAACAACGTTTTATACATATAATCACACCACCTCCTCTTTTATTTGATTCACGATCACAACGAAAAATATCATAGCGGCTATCACAAATTTCTGTGTCCAGTATACCGTCACATAGCCAGCTTTCCGTAATTATTATAATATCAAGATTGTTAGCTTCAATATTACGATGAAATTCAGATAGTTTTGTCCTGAGTCCACGAGTATTTTGGTAATATATGTTTAAAGAATTCATTCAATAAATTTACTAACTATAAGAGGTTAGTGTTTGTTAAACAAAAGTATTCTACCGATATCCATACTAAACTTAAGTATTTATAATAAAAATATTGGGGTAGAAGGAAAAAAGTAGTGGCATAATTATTACTCGTAGGACTCGGTGTTACAATGAGTAGATAACAAGCTAACAATATTGCATAGAAAGCAGGGGCTAGAAACATTTTGTTTAGAATCATTAGTGTTAGTGCCAATTTCTGAATATTCGTATATTTGTACTGTGTTTTTGTAACGTGTGTTTTTGTAATGTTGTATATAGGTGATAGTAAATGAATTATTATTTTATATAGAATGATAACGTTATACAAATTAAATGAGAATACACGAAAATATAAACTATACCAAAAAACCCGTTCTATGTTCGATTCAAAAATTTTTCCAAATCGTCTTCGCATGTGATGGCCACAGCGGGTGACTTCACGTTGGACCGCATGTAAATAGTGCAGTTTTTTACCCATATAAACTTGATGTCTTTATCCTTAGCACGCTGACGACAGTTATTGAGCAGAATTTTGTTCGATATTGTCAAATGTTCATTAATAAATATCTTAGCGGAATTCCCATCATATCCAAGGTCAGTTGATGTTAAACCTTTGTTTTTATTTGCTTTGCGAAAGTTCGCGATGATTCTATCCTTAACACCTCTGCTCTGCAGTTTCGCAATTATTCTCCTTGGCATTATTGAATTCGATTTTAGAGGTTGAACTCTGGTGATAAATTCAATGTCTTCTTTTTGCAAGTTAACGTCGATAGCTGTTGCAATTTTCTGTAAAATTTGTGTAAGATCCTCTGTTTGCTTCTCTGGAATTCCTACTAATTCAATGTTCAAGAATCGATTCTGTTGTTGTGAGTGTCTGTGCTCTTTCTCTAAGATAATGGACCTTTGTTTCAAATCTTTTATCAAGTCATCTCTTTTCAGTAAATTTGTTTCTAGAGAACTTATACGGCTTTCGTAATCGCCAATTTTGCACCTAAGTCCGTCTACTTCTTTACTTAAGTTATCTATGATAGCCAATTTACAATCAATATTGTCCAGTCTAGTGTGTAAATCTTCAATCTTTTGAGAATCAATCCCGGCCTTGAGGTCATATAAATCGGATCGCAATTTGTTAACTTGTTCCGGTAAGTGTGATAATGACTGCAGCATAGCTTCAATTCTTTGGAGTGAAGACTGGTCTACCAGACAGTCTTTTTCGGGATCGGGGTCTTCGGATGCAACGGGCCTGGGGGATGCACTGTATGTCTTCGGTTTACAGTCGGAACATGTCCAGGCTGCTTGCCTATCTACGCCTAGTCTCTTCCAACCAATTTCCGTCAAAGATACACAGGGATAGTGGAAATTTGAGCAACAATTAGAGCAGCGAGCGCCTTCAGTGACCCTGATATCACAACGTTTACATAGTACGATGTGATTCATTGCGGAAAGGTTGACAATTCCTGCCGGCGTTACAAAGTAGTGGTGATTGCTAAAGATGACTCACCGCCTCACCGGTTGATGCAGCGCAGAGCGTGTCCAAATATATCTGTTGTCTCTTTCCCCCGAGGTGGAGCGGGGCGCTTCGTTCCGACCGCTTCTAATATTTACGATGCAATTTGATACAGAAAAATGATTTCTATTTTAATGATGCTATGGGTGATAGTGCATTGTATTGATAATTAAAATTTTATTTACAACGAGCGACACGTCCACTCTCATATGTGTCCTAATATCGACTTAAATCCCATCAATGACACAAGTGTGAAGCAAGCTTCATATTTTGACGTGAGTGTAGGTACAGTTACGTACACTTTCGATATAACGCAATAATTCTTTGTAAGAATAGAAAGCACTTTTAAAATGTATTTCGGCAAACATGTCGCAGGGGTCGCCTTTGATGGAAGCGCCTTCTCCAATTGTCAGTTGTAAATTCAATTTTCACTTTATATTGGTAGTTTCATATATCGGGGGGTGCACACTGATATTAGATACACATCTTTTGCACGCTAGATATGCGTTATGATATGCGTTGCCTTCGCATAAAATTTTTAAACACTTATTCACCAGACAAAATATTATTAAAAAACAACAAGATTGTATCGAACAAAATAAATTATTTTTACGTGCACGTACAATTAAGAACTATGAAGATTTTTTTTTGAAGTTTTCGAAAACAGTGTGCGAGGATTAAAAAAAATAGTAATAGGACAATTTATATAAAGTAATATGACAGCTTAAGGTGAATGCTCCAGGGTAGCCCGCGAAATTCAAATTTCCGTACGTTTTTTGCAATTTGCAGCTGAGTATCGGATATTTTATTAATAGAAACTAAATTCGCGGTACTGGCATGTATGTATTTACACAATTATACTTATTAAAACCTTCAATATAATTGTCTAACTTAGAGAAAAGAGAAAATGTGCCATTTTAATAATAACTTTACGTTTAATATAAATTTTAACTTAGTGGGTTACATTGATAAATTTAACTAATATAATGATATAAATACATACATGCCAGTACCGCGAATTTAGTTTCTATTAATAAAATATCCGATACTCAGCTGCAAATTGCAAAAAACGTACGGAAATTTGAATTTCGCGGGCTACCCTGGAGCATCCACCTTAAGTATTGAAATTTTACATATACACTGTGATAATTACAGTTATCTACTTACATTTATTAATAAAAATCTATTTTCAAAGGATTTTCATATCCTTAATCGAGAGAACCCTAAAAATTCTCAGCTTAAATGTGCGTATAAGGAAGAAATTCGGTTACACGCCAACTGGGGTAGATTAAATTGCATTGAGCTACCCATTAACGCCTTGTCAGATCGGGTTACGATTTATATATTTGATAAATCGGATATATTGCAGTCTTGAATGCGGGGTTGTACGTGCAAAAATCATGAAGCGGATTAAGGAAGCAAACGAATGGAATGAGAGCGATTACGTCAAAGTTCATGATGTTGGTAATGTTATCTATAACTCCCGTATCATAGAATTGCTTGAAAACATATCTCTGACATTCAAACTCAAAATGTATGAACACTTATTCTGTAAACAACTTTACAGCACTTATTGAAGATAATCTTCGTAAAATAATATGTATAGAAGTTATTCATGTTATTGATTGAAAATACATATTAAATGTGTTGTAACACTTTTAACTCCTTCGGCTGATAATCAAGTATTTTTTATGTTATTTTATATATTTTCTTTCTAAAAATCGGCCCAACACCAAAACATTTACTTATCCAAAGTCCCTCTACATTTGTTTTCGTTTGTGTTACATTTTTTCCCGTTGTCACGGAGAGTTAATGAAAGAATTAGCTTTCATTACAACTGATACGATTCCTTAAAGGGATTCCCGAATGAAGATGAAGTGTTTTCGTAACCTTTCTGATGGCTAAGGATCAATGTGGGAGAGGGTCCTCTTATCTGTGATTAGTTTTTCGGGACATATAAAATGCTGTTAGTACTAACACCTACAGCATTATTCACTCAATATTATTTATAGCCTTTATAGTACTTTCATCCAAAGTTCTATAATTGAATCTTATTAAGGATATGAAACGTTAAACACAAAGTAAAATGGATGGTTCGCATAAATGAAGAGTCGTCGGGACTTTCAACTCTAATGCATTAATTAAGCTGGACCGATCCCCGAAAATCGTCTCGGAACTCTCTCTGTTTAAATTAGTGCAGAATTCATTTTCTTTTTTAATTCGTCTTCCAAATTCAAATAAGATTTCTTTTTTTTTATTACGCCACGCCGCATAAAAGGGTAGACCAGCATTCGTCGCTCCGCCGTTCACTTCGGAACGCTAATTCCTCCTCGTTCCGAGATACTGATTGGACGATATATTTAACAATGCTACCGACACGCTTCTCTGCGAAAAAATACATCTTACGTACTACCTTTTTTTCTCGCGCTTGGATTCCTTTATTTTCTTATTTTCTATTTGGCATCGCGGCCAAAGGTTAGAAGGGGCGGTAGATTGTACAAGCGTTAATGATACTAATAGCAATTAGTGGAAGGTTGTATTTGGCTTGTACGGTTTTGGTGTTTAGTTATTCCGTGTTCTAGTTGTATAAGCATATTACGGGGCACCCAGCCTATGGAGGGTCTTAACGGGAGGTCGTTTGCTGCGCTGCCAGCCTTCTAAGATTAATGACATTACGCCAAGACAGTTTGTAAGAGACAAACGTGACAAAAAACTGGTTGTAATTAAGTGGATCGAATGAATCGATTTAATGGCTGAAAGTAGTATCTTTTCCAGATTTTTATTTAGGTAAAATAAGTATCAAAAACATGTACTTTTTACTGAAAAAGTATCGTAATACATCTTTCATATGGACATATCGACTCACTGAGACAAAATAAGCTCCGCTCTCAGAAATTAGTGGTTAAACTAGATAGATGTTCTCAATAAGATAAGCGGCGTAGTAAAATTGCAGGCGGCGTATCGCGGTACAACGTACAAGGCTTTACAAGAGCGTGCCCCCGACTTGAAACTCTGAAGTCCGCACTGGACATCATAAAATATTTAACACTCATATCTCGCGGAGCGGTCCAAATATTATCGACGTGCCTATAAAACGGAAAAGTCCCGCTAAAAAAAGATAGACATATACTTTACACTTATGTAAGAAAGAGATGTGAACACCGTTATTGTACGATCTTTGGAAATTCGATGGAAACGTTTGGTTTCTTTTCCATCGTTTTTATCGTGGTCGTTATATTTTGATAGAGCAGTTTGGTAGGATCGGCGATATAACGTTTATGTTTTGGTTTTCGGTAGATACCTTTTGGCGTTATTTTGTTCCTGTTTATTGTTTACAATTTTAAATAGTTGTCCATGCCAGAGTCTGTTGGTTAACAAATTTAAAAAGTGAATTTTATAATTTTCATAAAGTAGGCAACAGAAAAATAGAGCGCATCTTTTTAGAATAGGAGGAATAGACATTATTTTGTAAAATAATAAATAATTTATCAATACGGGTAAACTTAAACTCAACTAAAGTGTCAAAAATTATTCGATTAAGAAAAAATATTATGGATTTATTCTACACATACACAGAAATTTCTGACATTCTCGGGTACCTACTAAAGGGACGTAAATATGCTTACCTTAAAAGTTTCCAGTGATAAATAACCTGTAGGGCCCGTGAATGTAAAGCGTCTGGTACACTCGCTCACACAACTCGTCACCACAGTTTTGATTGATGACAATTTTTTCATTTTTAGTGTATCGTACTAAAATGACATAAATAAATACCTCGATGTTTTTCTGCCACAATAGTTTGGCTGAAGAACTATCTCACGCAGATGAATTCGATATCCAAACAAAACGATTAATTTAATATTTATAACAATTTATAATAATACAAGTTAAGGGTTTAGCCTCCGTATTACGTTTCAAATAATTTGCATTATGATATTCCAATGCCTCATATTCAATTCGGTGACGTACTTAACGTTATGCATATTTTCTACATTTAAATCACTAGTTGGTAGCAAACCGTTTTGTTCGCGAGTGTACAGTTGCCACAATAACTCAGCGGCTCCCTCTTGCGGATATGATACAGTGCGCAATGCAGTTACGTATATTTTTCATTCGCCAGTCCAACTGCCAAAAATCTATCCATATCATACTCTTCGATATTATTGACTATTTTAAAGTAACGATGGTTTTTAGCCTCGTGTATTTGTAAATTAAGAATGCTAGTGTTAATAGTTATTAGGAGTAGTAACAGATTTTTATATCAAATAAACTTAAACTTAAAAAAACTTTAAAAATAACTTGTAATCTTAGCATGGAAAATACTTACTTAAAAAAAATACAAAAAGATAAATAAACTTAGTTCCAGATTTAGAAGTTGTAATGTGATTTTTTTTATGCTAAAATACAAATTGTTGCTAGTTGCATTGTTTTCGAAAATAATACTAAAAAATATATCTGTAATTATGTTATCCAATGTTAAATGATCTATGTTGTATAAATTAAAGTCATACAATTGACTGACTAGATTTCTTCAGAGTATCGCTCAACGACTAGCACTTACCAGTGTTATCTAAGATAATCTTGTTTTAACCAAGCTAATGGGAATTTCACAAAACACCTCCTTACTTCGTAAACTTCACACATAAAAAACACAAACATTTCATGAGCTCTTTGTCAGAGTATCAGTCAGTGTTACTGTTTTATTCATTAGTTATTCTGATGTCTCATCTAGATAACAGTATCTAGGTACTCCCATAAAACCTTATTGCCGTTAATAATGCCATTTAATATTGCGGCTTCAATTACGTATAGCATGATCCGCATAGCGTATGAAAATACGCGCTCGCGAATTTCCCAATAATAAATTATACTCCTTGTCCGCTTACCTCGGGTTAACCGGCTTTTATAAACTACCCGGGTAATTTATAACTATTACCCGGCCGAAAACGATCACGTGATATCACTTTATAGCATATTCACCCGGTAAATATGAGGGAGCCATGTAATAATGTTTCATGTATTTACATAAAAGTAAGTGCTAGAAACTATCTGTGATGAGGTTGTAATTTTGTGGGTGAAGGTTGAGCGAGGGTTAAATTATTGGGCAGTGATGATTTATATTTGATATGTTATTGAGTTATATCTTTTACCTATTCGTTTTTTCAGTTATATTGTACCAATTTAAAGTATAAAAACTTTAAACAATTCAAATATAAATGTTTGTGTTTGTCTGGGTGTTTCTTGTGCATTATAAGTGTGTAACTACCCACAGCCACTATGTGTTTACCCATTGTGGCAAACTACCTATTCGTCTAGTGACCACCCGCCACTAGACCAATAGGTAGTTTGTCTGAAATAGGTATGTGAAATTTCTATAGTAGGTTTTAAATACAACATATATTGTTTATTGAGTGAAATTCGTGTACTCTAAACACAAAACAACGTCTGTATCTACTATATAGTAACAGTAAGCTTGCACAATAATAAGCTCGACATCGAACTTAGTGTGGGAACAAGACCACACTAACCATTTTTGTTACTACTCAATATTCTCAACCACGTGTTAAAAACATAACATTTTGGCATCTCACAACACTTTATAATCGCGCTACCCACCACAAAATGTTCAAAGTTTTTCATTTAAAAACAAACAGTAACCGGGAAACATCGTGAAAATAGTCCACAAAACACTATCTTACCTTTCTAACACTACAACTACGTACTTAATGTAATCGCGCTCAATATCCTTTGTTCACTTTCAGACTCATTAAAAAGGCGATGCAATTTAATGAGTTGATAGTGTGCGTTAACCCTCGCTACGTTTGCAGATACGACCTTTTTTGTGCAATCCAATGTCGACTTTCGCTCTTGGTGATAAGCTCTATATTCTTTTAGGGGGTTAAGGAAGCGTATTGGTATGTAGGGGTCGAAGATTAGTGGCTCACGCCTACTCGGCGGAGCGCTGAGCGGCTGATAGCGCCCAAGAGTGTAGTTACAATTAGACTGGTGCCCACAATGAAGTGATGCCACGTAATGTTGGCCCTTGTCTTTGTATGTTGATTGTGCACGAAAGAGCAATGTACGTATATGTTTCAAGTGTACATGTGCCTTAATTTCGGACTAGTTAGAGCTTATGAATATTAAACGGTCGCTTATGACGCTTGTTTGGATGTAAGCAGACTAATGTGTAGACAGAACCCACAAGTTTATTGGTACAAATGTGTTTGCGCTATTGTGTGTAATTTGTTTATATTTGGAGCTTTAAATACTACAATGTTAATAATTAATATCATCTATACTAATATTATAAAGAGGAAAGATTTGTATTTTTGTATTTTTTATGTAACGAATAAACTCATAAAGTACTGGACCGATTTGAAAAATTATTTCCATGTTAGATAGCCCATTTATCGGGAAAGGCATCATGCTACGACTAATAGGAGCGGAGTAGTAATGAAAAATTTTGCAAAAACGGGGGAAAAAATTATAAGACCACGCGGGAGAAGTCGCTGGCGGGAAGCTAGTAGTAAAATAAATAGCATTTCTTAATAAAAATATAGAAAGCAATAAACGTCACTTTTGGATCAGGAGCTTGCCTGTGGGAGTCTATTTGGACTTCTTTCATTTTTGTAATGTCAAAATGTTTACCAGCCAAGGCTTCGCACTGATGAACATGAGGTTAATTGGTTTTTTATTTCCATTTTCAAGTACCTAATAAAAAAAACTTCTGCTGTGGTTCTAAGCTAAAATCAACTGCCTCATTGGTGTAGAAGTTGAAAGCGGTCCTACCAAAGTGTAAGGTTACTGGGTTTTAATAACTATGAAATTCTCAAATTAGAAGTTGCAGTTTTGAATCCTGCCCGCAAGTCAATCATTTCCTTCATTAAAAATAACTGGTAATTGTAGCATGGATAATGCTTGAAAAAATACAAAAAGATAGCAGTTTCGAATTTAGATTTGTGCCCTGTTCAATCTGTTCATGGCAATAGGCTCAACTTAACACGGAACTTAAAATCATCCTAGTGAAACTGTGGGTTTACATCATTTCTAACCTATCAGGGATTCAACATGATTTTAGAGCACATTAATAACCCATCTTTTCTATTTTCCACAATGCATATCTACATGATATTAAAATCAAAGATAATAAGACACCCAGTGGCTTAACAGCAAGAATTTCAGCTGAATTCTGGCAGGCGGGAGGGGCAAAGGCGCTTACAAGCCGCGAGCGATTGCCCCGTCTAGTAGTAGGTACATTGTCAATTGGAAACTACTCGACTCCGAGAGCAAGCGCTTTTAGATTTGAAAGAGTACCTACTACAGTATACGTAGAAATTGAAGATAAATTCGTTTCATGTTGTGTATACAAATTGTGAGGATACAAAATAAATCTAAAACTAATTTTTACCCACGACGGTTTATTTTTATGTTTCTTTGAACTTCTACAACTGATTTTGGTTCTTGCGATTTAATAATAGATAGTTTTTATTTGAGCACAAAAATATATTTATAAAAGTGAAAGAAAACATTCGTGTTAGAGTTAGTTTGATCTAAATTTTTGTAAGTATACAATTAATGTCTCCAAAATAATACTTAATTAGTTTTAAACGACTACTTATGTTAATATTTATGCACTAAAAAAATACACATCACCGAAATAAGTTCCTATTAATATGGAATCTATCCTCGAATAGGCATCCCACGCAAAAATTTCCATCGCAGAAGATTCTCTGAAACTAACGTTTACTGTTACGGAGGGCTATGAAAAGGCGAGGTTTTATCGCGTTGCCATGACGACGGCGGGATGCTGCGTCGTCCGCGATACCCTCCTCACTCGACACATTGGAAAAAACTACTACAGTGCTTTATATTTACAGCCTCCGATATATATGTATAGGCCGCATTGTACGAAGTGAAAGTCCCCGAACCATGGATGGAAATCGATAGGTGCAGTTATACTTTGTGTTACAATTTCGGGGATTTGAAAGAAAGTTTGGGATATATTCGTGTGATTAAAGTATAGTGCCGATATTTATGTAGATTGTTGTTATTAACTATTACTATGTCAGATTAAGTGTGAGCCGATTAAGTAAGTGTGGGATAAGTGATTGTGTTTGTAAGCTTTACTTTTTTAAACATACATTATATTCTTCTCGATCATAGGCTACTATTAGACTAGGAATAGTAGATTAGCCGTTTAGAAAAATTACCTACCTAATAGTAATGTACTTTTATCAGAGAATAACAGTAAGCAGTGCTTACTGATAAAATGTTGTCTGAGTAGGCGTTTAGCAAATTCTTAATATAAATTAATGTCCAATACATTTTGCACTAAGTTTAAAACGTCCTTGATATAGAGGCGTTTCGAAAACCTTTAGAATTTTAATAGTGAATGTTTGCTGATATAATCTTTCAAGCTTTAATCTATACCGCCTTGTTGTTCTATGATTACAAGAGAGACTGCTTAGCGTTAACTTCTGGGTTAGAGCCCAATCTAGACGGGCGGCCTTAAAAACATTACCAGCGGACAATGGTGATATATTAGTACACCTTTGCCTAACCCTTCGAGGATTCTGGCGTGATGATGGTACCTATGTATAAATAACAACACATACGCCAAACAAAACACATCACAACATAAATCATATCCTCAGTTCCATCGCTATTTAATCACAATAGGAATCGTTCAATTGTTCCGTCTATTTACACCGTCAACGTAGGCGGGGAACAGTTAACCCTTGAATTTGGTACACACTGAAATATTAACGCCTGCTATGGAAGCACGCGGAAAAACAAGTCGAAAACTGGGCCCGTTATGGGCCCGTCGCATGTTACGCAAAGATCAATCCGTGTTATTTAGTGGCAGATACGACATACCGTCCTAAGTCAAAGTGTGGTTAACTTAAAGTTCAAAATTGTATATAGGTAATGTGCAACTTAAGTTATAGTACAGCATTGTTTGCAACAATTGCTGAAATAAATGCATCAATTTATCGGTATTTAAGTTTGAAAACTAACTTCTGTCCTAACGTACAGCATAAATATTACTTATATATAATTCGCCACTATCATTGGGTGGTTGCAAACGAGTCTCCTGATTCCTGAGTGTGAGCTCCTGAATTCGATTTCCAGGTCGGGTAGAGCTATTGCGTTTATTGTTATGATATTCTCAGTTGCAGCCCAAAAGTATGGATTTTTACACTGTAAATAGCAATCAACATAGCTTATTGTTTTATAAAATTATTCATTATGCTTAACTTTTACAAGTAAACTCACAACTACTGCAAAGTATTGCCCACATACGTCCAATTGGACACAATAAGCGCCGCTTCTACCTGCTTAATCTTTGGCGTCCGCTTGGCGTGTCGGTATTGAGTGGTGGCAGGGGAGGGGCGCACCAGGGGAGTCGATGCCGGCCCAGGGGACCGCCTCCCGAGGGAGCTGGCGACGGGCCGCGGGCCGCGGGGCCACGGGGGGGACGAAAGGTTAAAAGGGAAAAGTTATAAGAGACCGCTTGTTGTCGGATCTGCGTAGTTCGATTTTCGTATGCGGTTTAGCGAATTTTTCTTTGCCGTAGTGTTGTTGTAAGTGTTCGGTTTGGGGTTATGTTAGTTTGTGTAAGTTATCATATTGATATTTCTGAGTATAAAGGGCGTAAGTGACATATTTAAAGCCTTTTGACGCTCAAAATATTTGGGTATAAGCGTGCTTAATACAATGTGCTTATCTATTCGGGTGTGGTAATTTACTGGTATCTTAGAAATCTAGTTTTTTTTTGTAAGCAAATTTTGTAAAGGTTAATAACTGCCTTCTTTGTTAAGTGGTCTCAAGCGCTACTGCTACGCTAGAGATCCTAGGTTCGATTCCCGGGTCAAGCAGCGTTGTTGAGTTTTCCTGTAAAATTCCTAGTAGCAGCTCGGAGTCTGGATTTGTGCCCAGTTGATGGATATTTATTTTTTAGTTTGATTTTCTATAAAAGTTTCTAAAACTTTTATTTGTTAGGGCACAAGTCTGTTTTTTATATTAATATTTGCCGAAGAAGTATCCGATGCAAATAAACATAGTCTATGCCTCGCCGGGTGGTGTGAGGGAGGGGGGTATTCAAGTGTTCCGAGGTGACTTGAAAGAGGGCAACCTACTACCTCGCCTCTTTGCCGCGACTTAATGCCGTACTAGATTTTTTCCATCGAATAGTGAAGATGTAAGGTTGTGTGTATTAATAGCTATTTATCTAATGTTGTAAAGTGGGTATATTAGTACGGTCTTTATAACGTAACAAGCTTTATTTTTTTATTGCAAGCATACGAGCCAAGGTTGCCATAGTATAGATAAACAACCGCAGCCTGACGCTGTCATGTTAAGATTGAGACCTCAATGGTGAAGTCTCATTTACCCAGTATTTTAACTGGCTTTAATTTCCCTTTTCAACCGCCTTCAAAAAAGGAGGGGGTTCTCAATTCGACTGTATTTGTTTTTGTTATAATATATTTTTAACGCGCAAACTACGTAATCAATGCGTATACAAGGTATAAATTCGTGATATGTATTGAACATAGGTACCATCACACCTGTATTCCCCAATAGTTTAGGCAGAGATATACTAATTTAAACCCATCATTTGCGTTTCCATTAGTAAGAGCAAGATTATTGAGATTAAGGGCCGTCGTCACCAATTCTGGATAAATTCAAAATTGGAACAAAATTTGTATGAGATTATCTGCCGCGTAATTTAACGGGAACTTAGGCACAAAGAGTGTTGAAACAGGCCCTTAGCGTTAAAATATCAAAACAACATCTACTACTGAGAATTTCTTATTGAAATAAAAAAAATGGATTTAAAAAAAAAAATATTTAAAAAAAAAATGGCATGAATTAAAAATTTTCTTACAATAAAATATATATCTTTGATAATATAATGCTCAAAACAAAAAAATACCTAGGTAGGTATAAGTATTTATTTTAATATGCCCCTTCTAAAAGTTCGTAAGCCTACCATCAATACAATCCATAGACACTATTTACCTCAAGGTAATATTTTTTCGGCTTACCGGTCACCGCGCTAGAGCGATATCGCAGGATAACGTAACTGTCAGGTGGCCCTTACAATGATATTAATGTTCCGAGCTTTGGATGACCAGGGGAGGTACTTTTACGATACGTCTTACTGAGGGCCCAAGAAAAAATATGGCTGTTTACCTGAATTTAGCGAATTTATCATAGAGTTGTGCGAATAGTAGAGATAGTTTAAGGAAAAGCAAGTGAATATAAAATCTACTTAGTTATGGAAATACCTTTATAATGGTATGACTATTTTGACTTTTAAAAGAGACTTAAGTATATACAAAATTCACTTTATACAGTAATATATTTGAATATTAAGATGTTCCTATCTATAGGCTGCAACTCTCTATTACACACTACGGCTACTCTGCAGCTCAATTTATACGTCATGTAAGTTTTTTTAAACTCAAAGATGAATTTTAATAATCAAAGCTGGTCAAGAGCGAGTTATTCACTATTCAAAAGTCAAATCCATTTAACATTTGGTCCGTTTTTCTTTTGTTTTGTACAGTAAGGCTATTTCGCTACTTTTTTCTACGCGCGTATAGATCTGCAAATAGGTAGGACTGCTTGTTTGTAAACACATAAGAACGCTTGCGCATTGAATTCCTTTGCCGTATGTTCGAGTACCATACTAGTATCCATAAGTCATATCGTAACAAGACAGAAAAACACCTACTTATTGTACTGCTTAAAATAAAACCCCCATTCACGGCAAGTCGTTTGACAGCGGCGTAAACTCGTAACTCGCAATATTGTGACATAAGGTGTTTAACATAAATAATGCGGGAACAGATGTGTGGCGCCGCGGGCACCACAAATACGTTCGCGCAGTACCAACGCCGCTCATATCTGGATACGTTTTTACTATTTATATAGAGCTGTTGTAACAATTGAAAAGTTCACAGTTAAAAAGTTGTATATTAAGGGCCTGTTTCTTCGTATCATTCCATCATATCGAATGAGAACATTTCTCGAATATTCATCATCCACCCATTAGTTGTCCCACTGCTGGGCACGGGTCTCCTCTCAGTATGAGGGGCCATAGTCCACCACGCTGGCCTAATTCGGGTTGGCAGACTTCACATGCCGTCGTGAATATCTCTCAGGCATGAGGTTCCTTCATGTTGTTTTCCTTCACCGTTAAACACTGTTAACCTACGTTGGTCATACTCCTAAGCTATCACTGCTTCTAGAAAATTATTCGAAAAATATTTCGCAAGTCAAACACAACCACACCAATCATGACCGACGAATAATTTATTACGTACATTAGGGGTGTCTAACAACTCTACTAAATCCACACGTGTTGGCACAGCAATATTCGGCGTGGCGGCATCGCCGGTGCCTCAGGCTATGTAAAATATTTCTGCTAAAGCATTCATCGTGATCGCCCGCCTGATCGTACGCTCAACATTACGCACCGACCAACTTATACAAACACCTCTCGTGGACCTTACGACGAAGACATAAAGACCACACTATATCAACAAAAAACTCAGAATAAAATTGCAAAGTCCAACTATTGTGTGTAATCCGATATGCCGATAGTTGGCCCGATAGACTTTCCGTTGGAAATTGTTTGATTCCGTTTCGACGTTTCGTTTTGACAGCCAATAAAACAACGTAGATCAAATATTCTTTTATTTTCAAAAAAATACAGATTTTAGTTGCTGTCTGCACTTTGTCGATGCGTTTTGTTTCTTTTCACGTCCAATTCATATTCTTTTTTAAATTGTCACATGACTTTTCGTTTATGGTGAAAAAAATCAAATAGGTCGTATTCACACATTGGCTGCCAATGAAGCAAAAACAGTAGTTTGAACGGAAGAGCGGAAGGTACAAATTTGTGAACACGAGAAACAAATTAATGTGTGATGTTCAAGTGGCGTGCGTAGTAGAGAAGTGGAAACAGCTGGGCTACTTGTGAACAAACTTGAGACAGGTAGTCAAAGTTGCTAGATACGTAAGCAGTGATTCGATTTTACGCGACTAAGATACTTGATATTCTATTTTCTTGTCTTTGTTCTATTTAACATCTCCAAAATACATATTTGCACTAGTTCTCTCAGAGCTAATTAGGACAAATCTTAGAGTAATCTAAAGATTTCATATTTTGTCATTGAATTTCGACATATTTAATTATAATACTCTCAGATTCTCGTTTTCACAAAATAGGTATAATTATTTCCTGTTTTTATTTAAACTTCACAAACATTTTCTGTTGTTCATATAATTCAGATTAATATGTTGTCGACGTTTGATTTATGTGTCCGCTTCATTTGCAGCATATTATCTGTTCACACGCCCGTCGATATTTTATGGATTATGCTTGTGACAGTTTTTAATATGAAAAAAAAACTTTTACGAACAGTATCTATGTGAACACAGTGCATTGGTTAATAAAATGGTTTTGTTGCAGGTTTTTCTTGAAGTTCTTCCTGAAATGTAACCAGAATTGTTTGAAGAACGCCGGGAACCCTCGGGATATGAGAAGGTTTCAGGTATGTAATAATTTAATTTAATGAAAAAAATGCCTTAGTAATATGTAAGTCTGGCTTTGCGGATATCACAATAAATCGGCTATGAATACAGTGATACTACTACGATATACTTACCGCAAAATATTTTTTTCTTTAACTTTCTTACTTACGTTCCTTGTTGTTAGTTTTTTTGCGGCTGCATAACGATTCAATAAAACGCCATTTAAAATTCAAGACTCTTTCTGATAAATATGTGATGTAAAAGTTACAAAAACTCAATTTAAGTTTTTAACATATTACATCTCAATCCAGAAGACAAGTCAATTGATGAATTGACCCCTATGTCCACTGACAATTAGTAATTATTCGACCTGTCGACAACTCAATGGTAACTTGTTTACCAGACGTGGCGAAAAATTGCCACTATCTTTACACGAGTCTGTCTGTATTACTGCTAATGTTTGGTCTAAGTCAAAAGGTGAAGCGGACAGAATAGAAAGTTAAAAGCTTTGAATAAGAAATGATAAAGATTTTTAATTATTCAAAATACTAATAATATAGTTATTATATTTGTGTAATCGTTGTAACGTCTCCATGTTATATTTATGTTGCTTTAATGCTGTAATTATGAGGGACAAGAGTCAAAAATGTAGTAAATTCTCGCATTAAAAGACAGTATAAAAATAGTACCTTAAACTTATTTTATAAAATAATGTTAATTATTATCAGTCTGGCGTAGCTTGTTTTCATGACATTGGAAATTGAAATACAATACACAAAATTACAGTTTACAATGTTTCTTTTTTTCTTTACTTACACCGCACAACTGTCTGTATTGCCCTTAACTGTAGGAAGGGTTGCGTTCACGACTCTTGAATATTTGAAGCGCCTCCAATTTAGGGGAGGGATGAAATTAAATTTATTTATACGAGTTTATTTATTTACTTTCAACGGATCTCTGCTTGCCATTTATTTGTATTTTTTAATTGATTATGCTGTGTTATTTAATTAAGAAGCTTGTCCAAGGGTAAGTTGGATTTATAAAAACTGCTCTAATTTAAAATTAGCAGGCAAGACGTTAATGCCAACCAACGCTAAAAGTTATCATAATAATAAAATGAAATGAATAAAAAAATAAAGCTAAGTACATAAAATATATCAGCGCAGTCACGCAAGACAACTCTAGAAATAAATTTACGTACATATTAACATTGACATATTATTCTAACGCTAAACTAACAATAAACTACAAAGTCGTTATTCTCACTTAAAACTTCCTCACAAAATCTCGTAGCTCATAATATAACTAATTAGTAGCAGCCCTAACATAACTACCCAAAAGGTGCATTCACACAGTCTACTTATGAGTACAAATTTGCTTCCACAGTTGGTCTAAGACATATTTGTCTTACGTGTCCTCTTACCAACTTTAAACAAATATAGAACTTACTGTTACACACATATTGCTCATTTCTATATGCAACTAAAACGACAATTTCTGAGTATGTGTGCGTGTGTATAGTTATGTCTATTTTGGGCTTTCTGTGTGTCATTGAATAATTCAGTGGTCGTTCCCCAACGTTTCAAGGGTAAGAATATATGGGCATAATATATAACTACGTACATATTTATAGGTAGGTGTAGGAATCGAAATAATGCAGTCGCTTTATCGACATGAATATTGTATTCCAACTGATTTAGGTGCCAACGTTTGGTTCTATTTTAGAACCTTCTGCTGAAGTTCTACTCAACTTCAGCTTTTGATTTTTGAGCTTACTCTTACAATGCTTCATCCAGATATCCTGAACAAAACCAAAATATTGAAATTTGCTGATTCGATTTTTATCAATAGTGTTGGATTTCGAACTTCGAACATTAATTTTTTTTTGTTTATTATTTATTTGAATTAGACGTTAAAGTGTAGACTGAGAATACATTTTTGCATACTTTGCATAATTACAAAGGCCCAACGCCGGTAGCTAAATCTACGCGTGTTTACCCAACAGCAGTTTTATGCTACACCCCAAAGTACAGTCGAGTAAAAAACGAATCGATTGAATGGCCGTCTATCAATCGACCACCCACACACATGGCCACATCGGTACGCAAGCGTGCACACAATGCACTTCCTTGCATACCCATTGGAAGAGTTTCGTCCATTTCGTCGCTCCCGAGACATTGGCTCCACCTCCCAAGGGACTCTCCCTTTCAGCTCCCTCCACACTAGTGTGTGTCGGAATGCGGGTGTTTGTTTTGGTGTGTGAAATGTAGACGCGTTGTATATCTTCATGCGTTTTATTTCGGTGACTGTACTTTTTTTTTGTAATAGTGACGCTAAAACTTTGTACAGATATATGCGATTTGTTAATTATGAATTATTATATAGGGATGTTTTAAAAACTAAACTTATCTCTTAACATCCTGCCTGTATTGGAAGTTAGTGTAATTGTTCTATCACGATATACTTATAGTTTCAGTAATTTTAATATACAGTACGGCCGGCAGATCGTGGGTGGACTGAAGTTAGCCGTTTGATTGCGCAATGGATTGTTTAGGTTAAAAATTTGATACTGCGCAGCTACACGGCCAACATCAGTCCGGCCACGATGATAAATGTTAGGTAATATTGTGACTAAATATAGGACTCGAAACTGTGGTTTATGCCAATGTGGCACTTATTTGATATATCTATTAGGGACAGGATTAAATCCACTAATATAATATTTTTTTTATAGGTGGTAATATCAACTCAAGTGATGGTCGACGGGCCTCTGCTAGCGATATCAGACAACATGTTTGTCCACAACAACAGCAAACACGGCCGGAGGGCGAAGAGGCTAGACCCTAGCGAAGGTACAGACGCCGCGACTGACAACACTTGTACGTTTTTTATGTTCTTTTTTATTTTTTTAATAGTAATATTGAAACAAGCGTTTTAATTTATATAAAATGTGTAATTGAGAAATTATTTTTTATAATAAATGTTTCTAATCGTACATTTTGTCTTAAATAACGCTTGTTTGAATATTACTGTATCAATGTTTAATTATTTTTTTTATATTTTTTTATACATACCAACACGCATGTATATGCCGAAGGGTAGGCCAGAGGTGTGTTAATTTACACCTCCAGTTTGCTGTTATGTTTTAGTTCCATGTAATTATGTTAGCAACTTTCGTGCATAGCATTGCATTTCTTTTGAAGACTTAGGGCCTGTTTAACCACCGGATAAATTTAAAAATGGAACAAAATTTGTATTGATTTATCTGCCAGCTAATTTAACGGGCACTTATCAGTAAGTTGCGAAACGGGCCTTGAATGTTATATTAAAAATAAACGCCATCTATGAAGGCATTGATTAAATGCACAGCCTTTATTTTTTGTTTTTTTTTTATTAAAAAAATATGGTTGATTCCTAAATTACCTATATTTTACTAGTGTCATATGTAAACAATATAATTAAATGAAGTTATGGTCTTAAAAGATTTTGAAAAATCTCTTCTACGTAAATACGTGTGAAATTCAACAGTCAATTGAGGATGAATGTGCAAAACTCATAATACACCGCTTTAAGATGTCGTTTGTATTCAAGGAATCACTGTAGACATTTCGCAAAGAACTTCTGCCGGGTGTTTCGGGCGGGTGGGGGCGTTGAAGCGAGCATGAACGAATAGGGATAATTTAGTGAGAAATTATACTCTGTACTAACTTGGGCATGCGTTTGTACTATTTTAATTCAGTGTTTTTTTGGTAAATGTTGGAAAAATATTATATTATGTACATTATTGTTTACACGAAGGTATTTAAATTCATTGTTTATATGACAATGGTGATGATGAGTAAATGATAGCCTTGGCACGGACGGTTCTATGCATTATGCCTTAGTGCTCCATAGCTTAGATCACTGGATGGTCTTAGATCTAGATCAGATCGACATCAAAATTTATTATCAATATAATATGAAGTCTCTCACAAAATTCGTCATATCTTATATTTAAAATTATGCTATCTTTAAGTCAATTCAGTTTCATTAAGTTCTTGCGAGCCTTAAATCTCATTAGCTTTTTACTTTTCAAATATTTGAATGGGAAACATATAAATGAAAATAAGCCACCTTTATTATTACCTATTTATGATCTATTTTTATAGAAAGTAAAGTCTTTCATTTAGCTTTTAAACAAAAACAAAATTAGCCTATTCCACATTAAATAAGCGTCAAAGTTCCAAGGAGGCCAGACAACGGGAAACCAACACGAAGGGATAACATGGTGCGAATGAGAAAATTTACACAAGTACTTGAAAACTTAGTAAACAAAAATCGTACCTCCTAGTCAAATATTTTAAGGGGGTCAGAAGTAGCTAAAACCATCGACTTATATATTACTTCGTAAGAACTGGGCAGACCGCTTGTCCCTATGACACCCGCGAACTTGGGCCCAAAATAGTCTTCTGTAAACCGAAGTCAACTAGTCCGTGATCAGCTAAAAAACAAATGCCATGCGATACCAAAGATGGCGGTAGTGTTTCTGTGTAGGTATGGCGAACGCGTATGTAAAATGTTCGGACAGCTAAAACACATATTTTGAATTGTACCTACTTATTGACATAGTATGCCATCATTATAGTGAGCTCGTCCACTGGACGTAGGCCTTTTTTAGTGAACGCTACATAGCTTGATCTTCAGCTCTTTTCATTCAGTCACTGCCAGCTGCCTTTCGCAAGTCGTCAGTCCACCTAGCCGGCGAGCGTCCCAAACTACGCTTGCCTAGACGCGAGCTTCACTCAAGCACTCATACATGTCTGATTTTGTCAATTTTTTTGTACGATGAGCAGAAAAGGTATCTATTAAATAGTATCTAGATGACTTGAGATTATTATCAAAGTTCAAAGCAGAAGCTAATTTGATTGACTTTTATCTTGGATTGTAAATAAATAAATCATCCAAGCGACCTTTTTCACGTAATATTAAAACATCTTAAATGGGGAGAATATAATATTAGTGAAATTAAAAAAGAACCACCGAAGTAATCGCCTTTCGTCCCCTTAAATTCACTTTCTCCCGTCTTTATTACAACGTTGTTCGCAAGATTTCAGTTTCCCCCTTGTTCGGCGCGTGTCCCCCCTAAACCTTGCAGTCGCAGCAGTAGACAAGTCATAACGACCGTAAACCTGTATTCCATAACCAACTTTATGACTTACAGTTAAAATTCATTTTCAATTATCGTTATCAGTTGTTTCATTCCTTGTATCAGTGACACTTACACGGTGACTTTTACGGTGTACAATTGTCCTTTTTCTAGAACAGTCTAAAGTGTACGTTCAAGTAGGACGGAGCGAGTTTTAGTGGTTTTGCGTTCAACTTTTAAGTTGTTGTAACATTCAGCCCTTACTTTTGCGGTTCCTAAGAAGATACCTTTTACGACCCTGAATGCTATTTATATCAAGTTGGGGAACTATTTTGAACTTTGACTAGTATTGTTACTATGGGAAAGAATTTGAGAATTTGAGACATACACTATTTAATTACTCGAGCGTTGTAAATTTCAAGGACCTAAATGTTATAAAATTCTATGTTTAATATTTTCTAGAAACATATAGACACCCGTAGCCAGTACTAAAACACTAAATGGGTTGATATGATTATGATGATAAAAATAACACTATTTACGACTTTATGACACTGGTAATTTATGACATAATGGAACACTTTTTTTTTTCAGACTATATATATTTATTTTTTTACACTAATTCACGCTAAAGAGTTTGCATACCGTCAGTCCTCTGTACAAAACTCATTATACATTTTTGACAGCAGGTCTCTATCCACCGCTGCCAGTAGCTACTCCCTGCATCAAAGCGATATCGCCAAGTGAAGGCTGGACGTCTGGCGGGTCAACAGTTATCATAGTAGGGGACAACTTCTTTGACGGACTACAGGTCGTGTTCGGGACCATGCTGGTTTGGAGCGAGGTGAGTTTGTAAAGAATTTTGTTTATTTATAACTTTGAAATTGAATAGTTTGACTGACAGCCCTGGCCTAATAGTTGCTAGAATCTCCACACATTCAAGAACTTTATGGAAGTTCTTGCAGCTTTTGAAACTGGACTAGTGATACTTATAAACACATAAAAAATGTAAGGCTTTCCAAGTTCTAATTATATTAAAATGTTCAAGTGAACCCAGCCAAGTTGTTTAATTTTACAACCCTTGATTTTTTATTTTGTTTATTGAAGTTACTTAAGTTGTGGAACAACGAAGAAAGTATACAATATTAATACTATAACAATGTTTTATCAGTTAATAACATCACATGCGATAAGAGTGCAGACGCCGCCCCGACACATACCAGGAGTCGTAGAAGTAACGCTTTCCTACAAGAGTAAGCAGTTCTGTAAGGGCGCTCCAGGAAGATTTGTTTATGTTTGTGAGTATATTGTTATTGATAAAATGTGTTATTGATTCACAAAAATTGGTGAATCTACTAGCTTAACCCATAAATTCAATTTGAGCGCTTTTTGTGCCTGTTGCCAAGTACAGTCTTATTATTTACGTTCCAAATTGTTCTCTCAGAAAATAATCAGTAATTAGGGACATCGGAAAATCTTATACAATCCATCAATTAGGCTTTAATTTGTTAGTGGCCCAACTAATGATTGATTTTGTTTTTCTCTTGTTCGCATAGCAGCGTTGAACGAGCCAACGATAGATTACGGCTTTCAGAGACTACAGAAACTTATACCAAGACATCCCGGCGACCCGGAAAAATTACCAAAGGTATTTTTGTTGTTCATTGTTATTGTTGTGTTTTATAAAAAGCGTAGTGTTAGTGTTAGTTACGAATTAACAATACTTCAGTTTTATTTTTTAATGTTATATGATGTATTGGTATTAATTGGGAATATGAATATAAGCTGCGATATAGTTATCGTAAGATATTGTAAAATAATTAGATACATATATATTTTTCGCGCAGTTAATATTTTATGTAAGGAGAATACATAAATATTACTTTAAATACATTTAGCTTTTTTATTAAATCTAATCTAGTCTCAAACAGTCTCTCGTAAACAGTATTCAGTATTCAAAAAATATTAACAACAACATTTTCTCCTAGGAAATAATCTTAAAGCGAGCAGCGGACTTGGCGGAGGCATTATATTCAATGCCTCGTAACAACCAGCTAGGGTTGGGCGCCCCTCGGTCTCCACCCGCCAGTATGCCATTCAACTCGTACACAGGACAACTCGCGGTCAGCGTGCAGGATACTGCGGCCTCGCAGTGGACTGAAGGTGAGTTTTTGTTTTATAGGAAACTGAAATAACGCAATATCAAATTAATTTTTGACTTACTTTAAGCCCTTAGTCTTTTTGCCCTAATATTTCTTGTATTTCGATTTAATAACATGGTTTGTTAACCACGTTATAACAACCATAATGAAACTAATTAAAAGTCTTAATGATTTGGAAACACGAATGAAAGTATTAGCACTGTTTTACGTTAAATTAATTATGAAAACTATATTCAAATATTGTTTTATACTAGGTGTAGTCAACAATTAACGGTAATTATGTGTTGATCCCAGGCTTTTTCTTTTAGAGGAGTACGCGCGCAGCGGCGGCTCGGTGTCGCCTCGGTACTGTTCGGCCGCATCCACGCCGCACGCCGCGCCCGCCGCCTACCCGCACCCGCAACACTACCCAGCTCCACCGACCTCACTGTTCAATACCACGTCACGTAAGTTGAAAAAAAAATTTTTAGAATTTAGAAATCAGAAAGAACTTGGCAGGGGCCACTACCGTTCACCATCTGTGAAAATGTTGTTATTTAATGATTTCTTATAAAGATATATTTTCTAATATTTTAATATTTAAAATATCTTTAAATATTTGAAATCGTGTAGTATAATGTTATTAAATACATATAAGTGTTTCTTCCTTTATATCCCGGTTATCCTTAGATGGATTTGGTTTTAATATTTAAAAAAGTCATAAAATGCTAACCATAAATACACCAAATAACTATTAGGTACATGTGCATCTAGCTTCTTATATTTTAAATGTCTAACCCAGCTTATCTCTGGCTAAACAATACAAACAAGATTTAAGTTCACATTTCCGACGCTTTCTTCGCACGGCATCTGTTTGTTTACGTCGCTTTGTGTTAACCCCTGTTTTCTTTATCCCGTCCAGTGTCTCTAGGACCGTACCATCCAGTGAACATGAATGGACACTTATCATCTGACCGCCACTATAACGCGTATAACACGAAAGATAGCGGACATTACAGTGAAAGAAATGGGAATTCTAAAAGCCTGGCCGACTGTCCGGTAAACATTCATACAAAATGCACCGGCAGCGATATGAAAGGAGCTCAGAATAAAGAGACTAAGCTGAGGAGTGCCTTTGCCGTAGTGAGGCAGAGTCCGCCACGGGTTGCCAATGAGCATCATCAGAATTGGCACCACCTCGCCGTTCAGTGTTAGTAGTTTTGTTTTTATTTGTACTGCGATTTTGTTTTGTTTTGCTTTTTTTCGTAGCGCAGTTGTTTGTGTATTGTTTGCATGTTTGCTTTCACCCTATTCCATTTTGATACAGTCGTGAACACAAATGTTGATAATTATGAAATTAACAAGTTAGATGCAGTTTTTTCTTATGCGAAAGTCCATTATTACCAACCTTACCACAGTACGTTGATTTTCATTAGTGAAAGAAAAAATAATCCTAATTTAAAATCTGTCAATCTAAACATCAAATTCTTTATATTTAGGTACTTAGTTTTGTGTTAAATCATGTCATTGAGAATAAAAATTCTGTCTAAGCATTAGAACAATTTAATTTTTCATTTTCTAATCCTAGAAAATCTAAAAATAATAATAAACTACTTAGGGCCGATGCCGATAACATCAATTAAAACAAACTATATTATTGACGTTATGTCAATATCCTATTTCTGTTAAGCAAATCTACCTATTAATTGGCACTGGCTTACGAGTGCCAGAGAGTGTACCTTTGTTTTATTTTTATCATAAAATGATAAGTACATGTCTTTAACACAAATTTAAATTAGTTTTCTTTGTTCACAGGAATGGGTGGGTTGGTTTCGTCACCTTTCAGCGTCAACCCTTTCTCGCTGCCAACCTGCAGCGCTCAACAGTACGCTCAAACAGCGCCACTAGCTTCCAAGTAGCCCACGCTGAGGCACGTCTACGACAGTCAGTTTCTATCGTGACAGTTGTATTTGTGATAGTAAGTACTGTTGTACAAACTTACAAAGGCCATATTTCCTTGAAAAAATATCTGATGATAAAAATGTATTACTTGATTTCATTTTTGTTACCGCATTAAATTTTTGCACTTAAGAAAAACCAAGGATGATTTGAATCGCAGCACTTTAATAATACAGAAGCCCTACAATTAATTAAAACAGCACAGCTAAACATTTTTTTTCGCCTGACTAAAACTATTTAAGAATTTATTGCGCAAATTAAATGTATGAAAATGAATCGATAACTACGATAACATTGTTCTTGGTTGTATGAAAATTTCATCAGAATTTGTACGTGCAAGGTACTTATTGGTAGGCGGCATTGTAAATAATTATATTGTAATTTTAATGTAAATATATATAAATACAATTCAATAGTTCAGTTGCTAGATCGGACGTAGTGTAGATTTTATATACATTTGAAGGCTAATGTTAAACTGCTCAGGACGATTTAAAAATAACTGTAAAAAGTGATTCTGTTTTCGTTTACCTGCATGTCAGTTTCGTTCTTGTAAAATCTGTGATATATTTATTGTAAGTAACGTTGTAAATTTTAATGTAAAACGTAAAAGTGTAAATTTTTCGATTCTTGAATTTTAATAGTGTTCGAATTGTTTTTCGCTTAGGTTACGGATTCGGACATCGAAATATTTTAACCGAATATCGATCATATCTAGAAACAATACATATCCAGTGAATACGAAGCTTGGGATATATAAATATGTACAACGAAAGAAAATCTGATGCCGAATAGAATGTATACGAAAAAAAAAGAAAATATCTCTGGTTCACTTTACTTAGATTCACGCAAAACGAATTGTATTTTGAGATATCCTCCGTGAATATATTATGTAGTTACATATTATTGTTTAACGCAACTGTGTATCAAATAAGACATTGTAAATTATAATCGTTCATGAAACAAATTATCACGAAATACGAGATTAAATTACGTAAAATAATCAATGTGTTGTTTCAATACTAACTAAACCCCTAAATTATAAAGCAATCAAAAAAGAAAGAAAAGAAATCAAATGTTTTTGTAAGAAAATCAATACTTTAGTGAAGTCAATTGATAAGCTCCCGTTTAATTAGCTGAAATTTCGTACAAATTTTGTTAAACTTTTTTATTTATTCGGCAGTATGCGGCTATTCAGGGGTGGTCTGGCCCTTAAAATTAAATAGTATCGATAGGAGTGAAATTTTAATATATTTCAATATGAAAAAAAAAAAGATTTCAATGTTGACATAATTCGTGATATAACTGATGAGCACCATAATAGTGTATCCTGTCTTAATTACAACTGGACATAAGCCATCAATCATGCTCACATGTGACTCAAATAAAAACATACTTCTGGGCCATTGTGATTTCACACATGGTACTTTTTGCACCCCACTTGAAATATTATACTAACAATTTTTGTCCAAGGGTAATATTCTGCATTGTGGGCCATGACGAGATAATGCATGGGTTTATAGCTGCCTCTAATTGTTGTACTAAAGAATGGAGATCGTATTTCTTCTACATTAGCATTAGAATAGACTCGCCCGGCTTAAAAGGTATGATTTTGTTCATTTAAATTAATTATCGTGATCTAATATGGGCTTGGAAAGGGTGTTATTTTAAATGGGTACTTAATAAGTTTAGAGGCATTAGTATCAAAAGCAACTACGAGATTTTTATTAAAATAAATGTTTTATGTACGTTGTAGTAGTGATTACCTAATAGGTAGGTATTATGAGAATGGACTGCCAAGTTCTTGAGATCGAATTAATGACACGTACTTTCAAAATCATGTGCGTAATAATTAACTAACCCTTTCTGATTGAAAACTTTTTCAATAGAGGAACTGCAGCTTAGTTGGAATATCTGTTTCTTTGTTTTTGATGCTGTTTGACTACAACAGTTATCAACAACAGTTATATGGTATCAATCTTGTTAAAAAATCTGAACCCTTAAAAACGTCAAACAAAAACGAACGTGAGAAAACCTACTTACATGCCTGAAATAATTTTTCAACGGTGTGTAAACCCTGCTAACCTGCTAACTGCTAACTGTGTATACTAGACAAGAAGGACTAAATAGAGTGTGTACTACCATTCTGAAAGGAGGATGTTTATGATGATGCAAGATTTGAAATAAAATAGGGTTTTGGACTATTTTGTCACAATAATTCACAAATAGAAATAACTCAAATAACAGTAATTGCTTTAAAATTAGTATAGGAACTTGATATCACATAAGGCACAGTACACACTATTGTCTAAGTAGATTACGCTACAATAATCTAAATGAGCGTTTAGTCGTGCTCGTTTGTCGTCGTGTGCGGCGCACGTGTGATGCGTCTGTCGCACGCGCCAATCCGGATGTCATTCCATATCGGTGTGAAGATGGACTTATTTGGAGCGAGCGGTGTGGGTATTGTATCTAATTGAGATTTATTTTTTAATTTTGTTTTATTGATTATAAGGTCAAAGTAGTTACTGCCGATGAATTTGTTTTATGTCGAAAAACAAGTGAATAATGAAACTAATTTATTAGTAAGTTTATGTCCTCTAAAAAGTATTATTCAATACCTATACGGATAAAGGATAGGCATATTACAACTATAATTACTTATTATTTTGATTGGCTGGCTGATGAAAATGTGATTAGGTATCCAATTACAAAGGGGGCGGGAGTGACATTTTTATATTTCTGCATATTTGTATGTCCCTCACGATAAACAAGTTAAGTGAACAAATCGTCTTGTCGCGTCAATCTGTCGCGTGGCGGTCGCAGCGCGTGTTAGTCACGTGGCGATGTCGCGCATTACCAAATTAGCGTCCGGTGTATACCGAGCCTTAAATTATATTAAACCCGGGTCACTTTACTAATAAAAATAAGTTTTATTCAAGGTTACGTTTCTAAATTATTTGAGTTTTATTTTATAATAAGCTTATCGTAACCTTGCGATACGGTTTGATAAAAAATCACACAACAACTTGTCTTACTTTATCACGTAGCAAGTTAACTATGCATTAAAGGCAGCTTTTTGGTGGGTACCTAAATTCAGAATTATAAACTACATTCTTACAGACAAGAAAAATATTTATACTTTAAAGCTGGAGACTATGAAAACAATACGAATCGAGCCTAGAAACATTCTCAAAAATAAAACGTAAAACGCATAAGAAAGCTGAGGGTGGAACGGGCTGAAAACTGGGGTGGGGAGAGGGGGTGGTCGACAATAGGTGTACAGATAACTTTCCTTCTACAGTAGAGTCAATACCGACCCTAGGGAGTTTTACCCTCGGGGCTCGGTCGCTTGGGAAAACTAGACCCAACAATATAGAAAAGGACAGAGCTATACATCACGCGAAGGGGGGAACGGTGCACCGGATTGTACTTATGTATTAATAATATATAGAGGAAAAATGCCGAGGACGTGCGTCGAGTGATATGTTGCGACTGTTAGCAAGAGAGGGATGGATGACATCAATTTGTCGTGTCGTGATGGGGTTTTATTTTGTTTCTCCTTTTGCAATTTTTCATCCATCTCGATCTATTTTTGTAGTTTTATTCGGTTCGGTTTCAATGGGGCTGTTTAGAGGCTTGAACAAAAAGGTTTGGTTTAGTTTAAAATGTACTACATATATTTTGTTCGCTTTTATATTTTATATATCTCTAAGGACTACAAAGCATCTAAAATTAAACATGAAAAACTTTATTGGGCAAGTTAAACGTTCTCACTTAAAAAACGAAACACATAAAATTAAATTATGTAATAAGTAGTCTCAACCTTCTAAAAACACTTCTTGAATGTTTTAAATTCCTTTGACTCAAAGGACCAAGTTTGTACGATAATGTCATAGTAAAACGGTTATAATGCGATATCGTAGCAGCATCGAAGCGTGTCAACGGAGGCGTTAAGCGAAATTGAGTGAAAGTCAAGTTAAAGTATTAAAAGTTTTCAGCTAGCGATCTCTGTGAACGCGGCAAGCGACCGCCGTACACTTTGAGGTGTTGTGGTGAGGCGGTGAGTATCGACATCGATAAAGTTAAAATATGTTTTTTACGTAATTTAATTTACAAATGATTTTATTATTACCTAATTTCATATAAAAATTATGACCCTACTGTAAAATACAACAAACCATAAAATTATATTAATAAATTTTTTTGAAGCATTAAATTGTTTCTCAGACGAAGTCTTTACTTGCGAGCTACTCATTCAACAAGGTCATACATTTAATTATAAAACTAGTCCAGGAATACCAATTAAATACACACAATGCATAGGGCTACTCCTTAATTTGAATCTTGAAGATAAGGAATGTCGATAATTATTTTGAGAGTGTCGATAAATCTTATTCGCATTTATTCTCATACTAGAGAGTATGAGAATAAGATTTATCGACACTCTCAAAATAATTATCGACATTCCTTATCTTAACATCGACAAGAATAAGATCCGATAGCGTCCCTACTTCCTTAACACGGTGTAAGTTAATAATGTAATAGAATTACGAGGGAAAAACTGTTGAACTCCGCCGGAGCGGGTCGCACTTAATTGTGGCACTTTGTTTTGTGAGTCTGACGTCACTTTGTACACATACTGTTTATGCTTCGATTGTTCTAGTATGTGTATAGTAAAAAAATATTAGGAACGTGTAATTTTTGTGTGAAGCATCACTGCACTGTTGTCTAGAGCTCGAATCCAAATGTTTTGAATTTATTAGGTAAGTAATCGATAAAATCGGTAAAAACAAAACACTGAGGAAACTTGCACCCTAAAGATAGGGAGATATTAAACGCTGCCTAGCAACTGCGTAGCTGCGTAGCACCTACATAGCAACCCCGTAGTCTCTACTTAGCCAACGCGTAGTCACTGCGTAGACGCTGCGTAGGCATGTCTACGTCATCTTAATGCTACGCTGGACAAACGCTGTGTGAAGGAATTTATTCTTTAACCATTATTTTCCAATAAAACAAATGATAGGCTGTTCCACACACGCCAGGTTACGAAAATAAATCCAGAACATTATCCAAAACAAAACCAACTTTGGACATGCACAGTCGCTAATAAAACTGAATTCAAATGCTAAAGTGACGTCTCAGAGGTACCTAACACACGAAAGTTGGACTAAAAATCATGCGGAATATGGAGGTAGTTTGCGAAAAATTTACAACTCGGACGTGATGTGTCTAAAATTTTACGCTCGGTAGAAACAAACTCCTGGATAGTTATAAACAGTCTGTGAGTATATGAATGTGATGAGCAATTTATAGGACTTTGTTTTAACTGGAAATAACTTTAATAGTGCCTACGTATACTACATACATACATAGCTTCACACCTGTTTCCCATAGGGGTAGGCAGAGACAATAGCTTTCCACTTGCTACGATCCTGGTATACTAATGAAATAAATGATAAAAAAATAGATAATCAGCAAAATTTTCTACTTTGGTCTCTCATATTTATGTTTTATCACTGTATCAAATTATCATTGTCAAGAACTATGAATTTAAAAGAGTAACCAGTAACGATGGAGTTTCTTGCCGGTTCCTCGTAACAGGAAACGACTAATTTGGAACAGTGCACTTAAATTTGATAATTCATAAGTGCCTGTATAGATGAAAACAAAACTACTTTGATTTTGATTGATTTGAATGAAAAGTGGGTATCGAGTCGAAGCAAGAACAAGCAAAGAAAACAGACTTTTTTTGACTTTGACTTCGATATGATTCGAGTGAACAGTGATTCTGCCGACACCGTAAGAAGAGTAAAAATTTCTAGTTCTTTTCAAAGGTACTGTTTTCCAGTAAACGGTTTCATGCAGATATAAAGTGCCTAGGGATACCAACAATCAACATAACATCACGTCGGTATTCCCCGCAGGGTTAGGCAGAGGGGCAGGCACCACAGTAGGTACCACATATCAAAGGTTTGTTAAGTAATGGCCGAGCCTAATTGTCATTTTATTTATTTATTCAATAACCAACTTATACTATCATTATCATTATTTGGGCACTAAACTCCGAGCTGCTACTGAGAATTCCAGAGAAAAATCTTATCGCAATTTGGTTTACCTGGGAATCACACCTGGGAACTCACACGCAGCAACCAGGTTTGCAGCCACTAGATCAATGAAGCAGAATAACTAATAATATCATTTTACATTAACATTTTCAACACAACCATACCACATGCAATATAACCTACATAATATTCAAGCTAATCTGCAACAGTTAGACAATAAATTTAAATGAATGTTTATTACATGACCACTTCACACAGAGTATACGTTGCCGATTCACGCATCCCTTATCAAGATCGCGCCGAGTTTTATGGCCCTAATCGCGGCCACCGCAAATAGGACCCGGGTGGGTAATTTTCTAACCTGACCGATTATAGGATTACGGCTAATTACCTATTACCGATATATTGTGACTTACAACGCAATTTCGCACGGTTACTTAAGGACTTTTGTCTTTGGTAAAAAGTTTGTGGAAAAGAATTCGTTGTTCTTCTTGCATGGTGTGACATCACCTAAGTCGTGGAATTTGTAAGAGAAATTCGACGTCACAGGCAAGCGTCTTGGCAAAGCGGCGCAGGTTCGAACCCTGCCTGACACGAATTATTATTCATTCACAAAATTTTACAATATTGTTATGACTGTATTTCTGAACTTCGAAGTTCAAAATGTCGATGTACGGTATTCATAAAGTTCATAAGTGCGAATTAAGTGAGTTAGAAAGTACGTTATGCCCAATTACTGAATGTCGAAAGTTTACAATCTCGATGTACGGAACTTCGAATGTTTACTATTCCGAATTACCGAATGTCGAATGTTCACAATCTCGATGTACCTACGGAACTTCGAAAGTTTACTATTCCGAATAACTGTATGTCGAATGTTTACAATATCGATGTACGGAACTTCGAAAGTTTACTATTCCGAATTACTGAATGTCGAATATTATCACTGCATGAGTGCACTAGAAAAGTTGCGGTGCGAGAGGAATGGCGACTGATTGTGAAGCGTGCCACCGCCCCTAATGTGACGACCACGACCACTCTGTCAAGAGTGTAGCGACTAAGAAGATTGTTATTGAATAGACTGTCTATTAGAGCCTGCACTGTAACTATTTGACAAATGGACATGGAATAGACAAAATGATGTCCATTTGAAAAATTAACATGTATCCTACCCCACTATAGGTAGTAGTACTGCTCATGCTAATCATGAGCTCTTGGGCTCGTTTCCCAGGTGGAGTACAGTGTTACTTTGTTTTTTTTTTTTTGTAAATTCTCGTTATCTTGTAGATTGGATTGGTGCCATATTGATGGCAATAAGCTTGTCCCTTTTTCTGACTGTGGGACTGTGGGTGAAAAAGATACATAATTATGCACCAACCTAGCTCTCTACTAGGTATTTGAGTACCTATAAGCGACCAAACTCTTCTTAGGAAAAATACGGAGAAATCTGTTTTCTCCAGATGTGAGACTACACTAAAGCTAGATCCTTTTTTCACCCCAGTGCCAATATTTGGACTCAGAAACAGCCTACGAGACTTACAATCCTTTTTTTTATACCACTAAGGTGGCAAACAGGTATACGGCTCGCCGTATGGTAAGCGGTTACCAAAGCCTATGGACGCTTGCAACACCAGGGGTATCACTCGCGCGTTGCCGACCCGAAAGAGGTTCCCTCTTAGAGGTTATGGAGGATTCACCGCACCGACAGTTTGAGGGAATATTCCTCTTGCTGCCAGCGCAGCGCATCCTTAGAAGGAGCTCTGGCAACCTTACTCACTGCAGGAACACAACACACAATAAAGTGTATTATTTTGCTGCAGTTTTCTGTAAGGTGGAGGTACTTCCCCAGATGGGCTGCTCCAGATTTTGGGCCATAATTTGCTATGCCCTACATCTCTTAAAAACTAAGTATCTTTCATACATACATACATATCTTCTCGCCTATTTTCACTTGCTACAATCCTGGCACACCACTTTCGCTTCATCTATGTTCATCATCCTCCCCATGCATGCTCGGGCCGTAATTTGGTTATGGTACGTTCCAAATACGAAACGATATTAAAGATAAATGGTTGTGATACGTTGGTATCTTCCAAAGTTGAGAAATTCTTCGAAAAATAATGATTAATTAAATAGCATGATGGTACCTACGAGGTTTTTATTATAGGTACTGTTAGATAAGCACTTAGTGCGTAGGACGCTAAGCCTCCCTTATAAATTGATAAGCTACTTACAAGAGATCGATTTCGCATTTTATGGCTGCTCCTTTTATTTATGAAGTTCGTGTAGATCTTTAAAATTATTGCCTTTCACTAATAGGTTTCTACAAATATTTAATGAAGTTTTCTTTTTATCATTAATTAAGTACTTTTGTACTTATTAATGCAGACTGGTTTTTATTTAGAAAAATCACATCGACTTTTTTATAACGATTGTATTGTTAGTGTGTTTAATAAATGACGAAAAATTTTACTGTAATTATTTTAAATATTTATGAAAATTATTTATGAAAGATTCAGTCTCAACCTCGACTGATGATAACGCTCGAGAACCTGGGTTCGATACCTAGGTCGAGAAAATTGTTATTGGTTTTTTCTATGAAGTTCTCAGTAGCAGTTAGAAGTTTGTCTCTCCTATATTACAATAGACCTAAAACAGCCAGCGAGGTGTGGTAGTGCTACATTTAGTATCTACACCTGTCTAAATTCTTGTGGCAATTCAAAACGACAAACATCACAATTAACGTCAACGTCATAGTTACGTCGCCGTGTACATCTGCGGGGCTAGACAAGTTGCATTTTGAAATTCGAATCGAGAAACAAAATTTATGAAAATGACACAACCTTTCGACAAATCGGGCTGTCACTAATGTCATTTACATTCAGTTTGTTTGTCGATTCGAATGTCAAAATGCAACTTGTCTAGCCCCCCTGTACACGTCATAAAAAACAAAGATCCTCATGGACACAACTCCTGATACTTATCTTTTCCTTTATCTATTCCGAGTATTAAAACTGGTACTTCGTCCATTTGAAAGCCTAAACAAGTATATCACAACAGGGTATATTAAAAACATTACCTACATAATTTTATAATTTCATTGGTCACACTAACAAAAGCAGGCACATACCCCATCATTAGGTACGTACATAAACACAATTTTACAAAGTTGATAAACTGTCTATCTGCATATGAAAGATACTCTAAAAATAGAAACAACAGACTTATATGCAATTTTTGAAAGAAAAAATATTTTTTGTTAATTAGATAGGTATAACTAAAATTACAATGAGTAATTAAATGTAGAAATTTAATAACCTTTGGTAGTTTCAGATTATATAGAATATCACTACTTGGGGGAAATAAATACAAAACCAAGAACCTTAAAAACACTCGGGAAAAGTAAGTTTAAACTCCTCTAATAAAATCTTTCTACTCTAAAGTCGTATCAAAATCATAAACTTTCGCCGTCCCGAAAGTCATCTGAGGTGACTATCGGCGCCATCTTGCAGTAACTTCACGGACGTAGTTCAGGCGAATTCCAAGAGATGGCGTTGTACAATACTCGTGGGACATTAGCACAAACTCGGTTTCAGTGGGCACCGTCCTGAAACAGAACACTACTACTTGAGAAAGGGAGAGAGAAATTCTCAAGGCTCGCTGTTTAGGGACCAGTCTCGTTCAGTGCCAATGTTCCTTTTTGTTACAGCAGTGGGTGTGTTTACTGGCAGCCAATGGGAACGATTTCTCATGGTCCGACCACACCTACCCAGTTTTCGATGCCTACTGGGAGTTGGATGGAAAAAAATGTTGAAAATAGGTAATTCTGAACGTCGTTTGCCAGTGACGTAATTTCGAATTTATGGTCCAACGAATTACCTTGTTGATATTGCGAGTTGATTGAAATGGAATTTTAAATTATATTCCGTGAGTTAACATAACGTTGTAATGGAGTTACAAGGTAATAACTGTATTTTTACATATTTACGATTCGCTGAGACTCCTGAACAACGCAAAGTTCGAAATGAAAGCGCAAGATTACACATGTCTGAAGTTTACTCTTGGAAAAATAATTGTAACGAAAACTTCGGGGTTTTTCTAATTTTAAGCAAGAATATTTTGGTATCTAGGCAATTCCTCCTTTAACCACTCTTGTTCTAAGTTGCCGTGCCCTGCAGGGTCCATAATATACCTATTGTGATATTTTAACATCGAACATGGTTATTTATGGAGTGCAATAAAAATATTGAGTACTTACTGAGTATAAGTAGGTATCTGATCTAGAGTTGGTGTAAATTGGAATCGTCTCCGAAGTTTACCAGATGCGGCTGACTGTTGGGAACTGTTTCGCCACCTCTGAATAGCCGGTCACCGCCGGATAAATTAAAAAATGGAACAATATTTGTATGAAATTATCAGCTAAGTAATTTAAAGGGAAATTACTAGGAGGTGGTAAAACAGGCCTTTTCTTAACTAAGTAACTGTTGACAAACCTTCACAACTTAAGTTACTTGTCAATAATTTCTAAGGATAAAATTATTTGTCACTTTTTTCAGGCTTCTACAAGTAACAGTACCCGATTATGATAACTAGATTGTTCTTATGACAACCGGACCTAACATTTTCTCTGAGACACGGAGTGGTCTCAATGCGTAATGTGCAAAAATTGCGCAAAAATTGAAGGCTAATCTGTGTAGTTTGTCTATGCCTTATTATTGTTTATGACTGTGCTTTTTTGACGTATGACAGATGTCAATAAGGAAGAATTATTTGTGCCAATATCACGCGTAACTCACCACGCCTTTTCTATGTTACCGAAAACTTTTACTCTACAACTGTTATTTTGCATTATATACGCGAGTTTTCAAAATTATTGCGTTCATATTTCAACGTCTCAAACATAGTTTTATTATACATATAGCTAGAAAACGATCATTATTAATTATAAGACGTAGTAACTACTTAGATAAGTATATCTTATTATTGACATCTTCTAAATATCGTGCAGCTATCTTTATGGTCATAACAGTAGGTAAGAAATCTTTTTCCAGCTCCCATCTTCACACCACATATAAAGCTAGGTGCACACATAAAACTACGAAGGTACGGTATGCAAAAGATATATTGATGGATAAGCGGTGTGTCCCTGGGAATACGGCGGTCTCTACACGGCTTAGCACTTCTAGGGGGAGCCAACCACCTTCCACACGAGTTTTAAAGTATACCAAATTGCTTTTTAGTGGCAGTTTTGAATAGTAGCTGTTTCCAAAGTTTGGAGACGGTTGTTATGTGTGATGGAAAGCCATGGGCCGAGAGTGCTTCGTTAAAAGGTTTTTAAGTGACGTTTTTCTTATGTTTTGTGGTCACCTTGCTGTTTACCTTTGTATGAAATATAAAAGTTAAAGAGTCATTATTGACCGATATTTTTAAGAACCTTGTTATGAAAGACCCAGTTCAAATTCAAATTTAAAATGTATATATTTCAAATAAGCTTTCACAAGCGTTTATGAAACGTTAAATGATTGTAATTGCACGGTTCCAAAATGTTGGTCCTATGGAGAAGAATCCGGCAAGAAAGTTTGGAGTGTTGTTGCAATTCAATGCTGACAAATTTCAACAGTGCGGTCAGCAACAAAATGTATTTTAAGGACACAGTTTGTTATATCTCACGGCGTTCAGGAGTGCTCTGTTATATACCTAAAGTTCGCCGATATATTTTAGGTAGCAAGGCAACTAGATGGCAGGGATCTATAAGGAAATCTTTACCTTCCTATAACCGCACCGGTTTAAATGTTATTTAGCCGAATAAAATTGCTCGACCTAGGAATCGTTAGGACTGCCTCAGCAGGGGTAGGCCCCTGCTGAGGCAGTCCTAACGAATGTCAAATTGCTACTTGTCTATGCCTATAGTGACAGCCTGATTTGTCGAAAGCTTGTGTCATTTCCATAGATTTTCTTTCTATTCATTTATCGATTCGAATGTCAAATTGCTACTTGTCTATTCCCATAGTGACAGCCTGATTTGTCGAAAGCTTGTGTCATTTCCATAGATTTTCTTTCTATTCATTTATCGATTCGAATGTCAAATTGCTACTTATCTATGCCCATAGTGACAGCCTGATTTGTCGAAAGCTTGTCATTTCCATAGATTTGCTTTCTATTCGTTTGTCGATTCGAATTTCAAATTTCAACTGGTCGACCCCCAGTTGCGGTTGCTAGAATAATAATCAGGAATTTTTTGACAATAATCACATTCGACGGCAGAATTTCTTTCAATACCCCCATAACGAGCAATCATAATTCTATCACATTTATTTCCTACCCCTTTCGCTATAACATGTGTTGTGCCTATTATCACTAACGCCGCACTACAACAAAGCTACAATAGCGACAAGTGATATTTGACAAGCAATAAATTTAATTCCAACTTGTACTATTGTGTTTTCATTTGTGTTCAATGTGCGATGAAATTAAGATATTTAGCGATTTGGGGTGTAGCGAATTTTCTAATGTGTTGTGTTTAAGAGAATATGTCGCGTGTTGTACGATTTTACACGAACAAATATGTTACAAATTCCGAACATTCCTCCAAATATACTTGAACGTAGATTCTGAATATTTCTGACTACAATCAGGAATTTTCGTAGATAGTTTCACGCAATAATTGGCATAGTTAATGGCAATTTTTTAAGATCCGCAGTTCACTTATATTCTACAGCTAAATTAAGTAATTCTTGAAAACTCTTGTAGACTACGGGCCTGGGGGGCTAGACAAGTTGCATTTTGAAATTCGAATCGAGAAACAAAATGTATGAAAATGACACCAGCTTTCGACAAATCGGGCTGTCACTAATGTCATTTACATTCAGTTTGTTTGTCGATTCGAATGTCAAAATGCAACTTATCTAGCCCCCCTGTTTCACCAGTTCCTAGTGAGTTCCCGTTAAAATTCTTGGCAGATAACAAATTTTGTTCCATTTTTTTATTTATCCGGCAGTTAGCTATCCAGAGGTGGTGAAACAGGCCCTAAGCCTTATCTTTTTGAAATTTCTCGGCAATTAAATTAATATAAATTAGTTGTAAAGATCCACGTTCAATATTACCCTTACTCGACGAAATTTACATCAAAAAACCCCCTCAAAACCAGAAACCTCGACTCGTAAAAGGAAAAGAGAAATAAGGTGTAAGCACGCATTCTCGGCGATCATTAATATCTCGTTGCGTGTAATGACGTGCGACAGGCGGAGGTACACGCCTCCAAATTGAAATTCTTTCACATAAACAAACTCACTTATCAGATTTATTCCCCCCTAGAAGATTTTTGGAAGGTGTTTTTACTTTTCTTTATCGTATTAGATTGCGACTGGTTGATTTAAATACTATTGGTGTACATGGTAATGTGCTTTTTTTGCCTGTTTAAACGATTCAATGTATAGGTATGTAATGTCAGGTAAAACTATACTATTCGTAGTTATAATTTGATCACATAAAAATAATCGAATAAAATACCTATTGTCTTTTTTTTAGTTTTTCAATAATGGATAAAATTACTGTTAATTGTACTTTTGGTATATTGCTAAATTAATACGCGTTAAGATATATTTATTTTTCTACGCGTAAAATTTGTGTGGGTGTACCTATATGACCGTGATGGTAGGTACCTGTACCTGTTATGTAAATAAAAAATCCATATTTCAGCCCAAAAAAACACGACGTCTTTTACAAAAGATCACCCTGTCTTATAACAAAGGCAGTCACCCTAATACCTTTACACAGCCACGTTTATTTAAGAAACGTCGAGTTTATTTCATTCACACCTCTTTGTGAATTTAATTTATTACGTTCCGCAAACGAGATGGGACAAGTATCGCAAAGACAGTGAGTAAAATAAAAATAGGAGAACATGCTAATACTGAAGGTATGTGTTTTGCTTTAGCAAATATTTACCAATTGAATTCGATTCCTGTATAATTTAATATGTGTAATTTTTCAATGTAGGTTCTTGTTCTTGTCAGCTATAATTCCGGCAGGAGATGCCCTAGAAAGACATAAGTACAACAACCTTATCGTTGAGATCCTTCAAAATAGTCAGGTGAGTAGTGCCTACTCGAAACCGGAACGTGTGTATGACCAGTGTCTCGACCATGAGCTTTTCTCACTAGACTCGCTAGCGACGCCGTAAAATATTTGCGGTCTAGTTCTAGCGGTTACGTAAGGAACTAAAATCTGCTATGAGATTACAGCGTTTCGATGCGTAAAAAACCTATCGAAAGCCATTCGATAGAACTCCTGGTTGACGTAAAGATATGTAAGAATTGATGAACACTGAATGCAGAATAAGGCAGGGTCAAGGACTATGTGTATAGTGGTCACCAATCTATTGTTAGTATTCAATTTTAATCTACAATTCAACCTCTATACTCCATCTAATTCTGATTCCGTTTGCCTCATTAACTTTGCCCTTGTGACAGGGCTATAAACATCTTATTGTACAATTATAAATGGCGTTTGTATCGCATTTGTATTGTGGCACGATTCGTCAATGTGCCACGACTTTGGAGCAGATGTATTGCATTACAACTTCATTTTATACCGAGTCGTTATCGGCTGGGGTTGGTAGCGGGCCAGTGTAACAGAAATGAGTGGATAAGCTTACGAATTTTATACTTACTAGACAATTTTAGAAACCTTATTTTAGTTTTTGTAGACAGGTAGATATAGGTGGTGTCTGGTTTAATAAACTAATTAGTGTTTTTTTTATAAGAATATTTACCTAATCATATTTTTTGGCAATTAAAACAAAACATAATTATCCTACATAATGCACTATCACAACGCTTTTATTAAGTTTTTCAGAAATTTAAATAAAACAATTTCTATATATTTAAAACTACATAACGTAACGTAGCATATCTTATACTATAAGATATCTACTTAAAACAAAATCTCTGGTAACCACATCTACCCTATTCTCACACCCCTCAGTACCGGCGCGCACGCACCGCGTCACAGAACTGTGTAAAGTACGAAATAATTTCACGCATCACATGACCCCGCGTATAATGACCCCAGGAGCTCCCCCGCGATGTCCCGGCCAAAACAAACAGCGGCCTAATAAGAGAATGAATAAGTCCCCCGAAGAATCCTTTCGGAAAAGAAATTGCGTCGGTTGAAGGAAGTTAATGTGTGTGTTAAGGGAATATTTGTTGTAGCTCCAATTGTTCCACATGTAGGGATCAATTTGGGATTTGATGAGGTAACAGTATATATTCAACGCAAGGTTCCACTGGACTAGGAAGGTGTGCAAAAATGTCGAAAAAGCTATCAGTAAAAAAAATCTATCAGTCTAAATTAACAAGCTTTTATTTTATTCGTAGATAGTGAGAGCAATTTAGGAAATATCCAAAAGTGTTTCTAGTGAGACTAGAAAATATACGTTTCTTGAGCGTGATGACGTAAACTATTCATATGCTAAGGTAGCAAACTATGATACAGTTATCTATCTTATCATATATTATATGATTCTGATCGAGAGATTAAATATTCGGTACAAAACCGATTTCGATTTAGTACTTTTTTACCGTAAAAAGTAAACAATTTGATATGACTGTAGGTACACTAGTAGGTAGAGAGGTATAACTAAAATTAAAAAGAAAGGGGTAAACACCAATTTGCGACAGAACCAATAAACTTCAGCACGATGAATGATGAGATCAAACAATCGAATCCCACCGCAATCACACCGCACTGGCTCCATACATTGTGTTGACAAAACCAATGAACATTCTTAATTATTTGCCCTGTTCGTGTAAACAATGACCCCATATAACAACCACCATAACTTGACCTTCCAATTTCTATAACATATCCCTTTTATAACACATTATTTCTTCGCCGTTATCAAAGGCCAATTTAGAGTGGTTTTCAAAACTATTGTTTGACAGCCCGTGTAGGGTCTGTCTCAATTAAAAATATTGCTAACAAGACAAACAGTTGTCGCTTGAATTTTTGGATTTTAATTGGCTGTTTGGAAAGAGATTTTTAGATAATGGTGTGTGGTGTCGCATTTGTTGATTTTACGTTCCATATGTCAACTAGTTTTAGAAAGGTATAGATTAGATAAATAACGTATATTAACTAGACAGTTTTAATTTTATCGTCAGTCCTTCCTATATTTTTTTACCCCATAAACAACAAGGTTAATGTTTAAAGTTGGTAGGTACAATAATTTTAGAATTATCCAAACATCGCCGCTCAGCGCGACGCCCGCGCCGACGCGCCACTGCCCGCAGGCGTCAATTTGCGGACTTAGTTTAAAAATTAGTAACTAGTACCACCCCACTCACTGCCCCACTGCTGGATATTCCTTGCTGAACTGGGTTTGGCTAAAGTCCACTTTGCTGGCGTAGTGCAGGTTGACATTCACCTATTAATATGCACGTGATATGGAAAAGAAAGTATTTGTGAGCATTTTACTAAAACTGGAGATCTTTGATTTGGAAAATCATGGTCATTAAGTAAAGTAGAATGTGGTCAGTCAGTCAGATATGGAAATGAGTAAAATAAAAATAAATGTTTCAAGTGGCTCGCTTTAAATCTAGTTCATACAAAATCCTTCTTATAATAAAGTTCAAACAGTAAAATAATAAAGGCGGTCGATGTATTGTTTACCACTAAAGTAGCACTCAATTTGGGTAAAGGGCTCAGTGGCCAGCGGCACACGCTTTAAAATAGGGATCGAATAATAGTGATGCAGTTAATATGGTTACAAAAATATCGACTAAACGTTTCCTTTTTTGCGAAGCATAAATTGATTATTATAAATTCTTATTTCGAATCTTTTGTTAAACGATGGAACGTTAATATTATAGAAAAGTGTAGAATACGTAAAAATTCTAGGTAATAGAATGACAATTAAGTACTATTCCACTACAGCAGGTGATAGCTGATATAGAAGCAAGCAGGTATTAAAGTAAGCCGCTGTTGGTTACCCATTTTAATATCCGTTTTTCCGATAACCTTTCTGCATTCAAAAGTCTTCACAAGTGATGATATACAAAAAAATATCACTTTGTGCATCATACGCGGCTACAGCTATGTATGTACATTATATTGTTTTTATCAGCTTTGCTATCCACCGTTTGGTTAATTCTTTTTATTATGGCGTGAATAATTAGGAAATGTACTAACACACACGATATAAGAAGTAGACGGTCAACGTCAACCCATTTAATGGCAAGGGTAAAAGGAGATTATTATTGTAAATGACTGCAAAAAGAGATAAATATCGATAGATTGCCTTACACATCACTAGACCGGTAGCCCCACTTTTTGACATGACGGGACATCTAAATATTTAAAAAGCTCTCATACTATAATTACGTTGATTTATTGCTCCAGTTTTATAATATTGTTTACATTATCCAACTATTTGAAATAATTAAAAAAGGGGTCTATTTGTATTCCGCTAGGTTGGAGATTAGAATATAGGGATTTCGATTGCCTAGAAAGTAAGTAAGTAGTAAAGAATTTCCAGATTGAAAATGGCTGATGTTTTCATACACGAACAAACTATTTTTTAGCTTTTGAAGTAATTAAGTTTTCAATTTAATTATGTTGTTATCTTATTGCAAATTCTGAGTCCCCAGTAGTTATCTATGTAGTTGCTAGAAGAACTAACCAACGCTGCAACGTACCTACAAGGTATAAGTAATCACGAAATTTCTTTATACAATCATTACTAGCTTCCCGCCAGCGGCTTCGCCCGCGTGGTCTTATAATTTTTTCCCCGTTTTTGCAACATTTTTCATTACTACTCCGCTCCTATTAGTCGTAGCGTGATGATATATAGCCTATAGCCTTCCCCAATAAATAGGCTATCTAACATGGAAAGAATTTTTCAAATCGGTCCAGTACTTTTTGAGTTTATTCGTTACATACAAAAATACAAATCTTTCCTCTTTATAATATTAGTGTAGATGATCAAAACAAAAACCTAACGTTTAAGCACTGTATATATTTGACATTAAAATTGTATACAACCTCCTTTTATCAAAAACTTATATAAAGAATTCCAAAAACAAAGCATCAGGGTGTCTTGGTAACATTGGGCTTTAAACCATTATCAGTATAGTCGCAGGGCATTTTAGTGTTATCTGTGGGTCGCATCTCAGGGGTCGCAAAGTGGTCAGCCTGGCCTTGCGGGGCAGCCCCAGTGTCAAGATGAAAGCTTGTTTTATTATGAGGAGGGTCACTTGCTAATGACTTTAGTGGCTTTAGGATTAAATACAGCCAATTTGAATGGTTGCGGATGTTGTCTAGACAAAATATGATGTAATTTTGACAGTATTTATTGCAGACAGTGTAGTTTTTAATTTTCATAAATAAAACTACATAAACTCTAATCGTTATCGTAAGATCGTAAGCGCGAATGCTAGACTCGAAGTCCTGGGTTCATCCCCGTCGAGGGTTTTTTTAACCCCCGACGAAAAAACGACGGGGTGTTATAAGTTTGACGTGTCTGTGTGTGTGTGTGTGTGTGTCTGTCTGTGGCATCGTAGCTCCCAAACAGATGAACCGATTTTGATTTTGATTTTTTTATTTGAAAGGTGAATTAGTTGGGAGCTATGTTTGATGAAAATTCGTCCAAGATGGCCGCCGCTACAAAATAGCGAACTATATATTTTTTCACAACTCCCTCGATATGGGTATCAAATGAAAGGGCTTAACTAGGAGAATTATACACTAGGATAAATTACAAAACCAAGATGGCCGCCACCACAAAAAAGCAAATTACATTTCATGTCGGGGGTTTTCTAAATTTTTAATTTAGGTTATTGTTATTGGTGACTATAACATAAAAATTAAACATACCGGCGAACTGTGGGTGCACCTTAGGCAGATGTTCTGCCTAACCCTTCAATTTAGGCGTAATGGTATATTATGTTGTTTAATAAATAAAAACATGCGATAGTAAGCACGTCACCTGAGTTCAAATTGAAACAACTGAAAAAAATAGCAGAATCTGAAATTTTTTTGATGTTTTCAGTTTCGAATTGAGAATACCTATCCCCGAAAATTTAGAAAATCTATCAAATTATTAAAAGTAGATAATCAAAATTCGAATAAAAACAAAACAGTAGCAAGCAATAAACAAAAATATCGAGATTACATTGTTTCCCTTCGGCCGTCAAGTGTGACGCGAATGCATAATCAATCAGTAATTCTGAGCGTCACAGCGCTGTGACGTGACAATCGCATGGGATTTGAATTTCGAACAAAGATTTTCGAATTTCAAAAATGGGGTTTCGTTTCAGCTTTGTAAAATTGATGTAGATACCTATCGCAAAAAGCAGCTATATTTATTACATTTTGAAATAATGATACATTTTCATTATGATACTCTATGCTTAGCCAAGCATAACGGTAATTTTCCTTTTTCTGATTTACGACAAATTTTTAGTACATTCCTTACATTATAATAATATTTTAACCCATAATTTAAATATTATTTTATGAAAAGAATCAGATAATTCGATATTGAATCCATAATTACAACATTAAATTAACTGCCTCAAGTGTCACACACAAATGTGGTTGCTGAGAGTGAAGTTTCTGGCCAAGCAGTGTGAAGTTTTTCTATAACGGCTCATGCCCGAAGATTTAGTAGGTGTCTGATTAATGGCCATAAAATCGCCTTTTATATTTATAACATGGAACTGAAACACCAACAACCGTCAGTTTACGTAACTACACTCCTGCTTAACCGATCGAGGAATACAGTCTGGATCGTATAATTACCCAAAATTAATCTTCAAATTGAACCTAAAATTAAGAATAAAGTACTAAATAAAACTACGTACATATGAATTCAAAATCAAATTCACCCTTTGGATTTTCTAAAGACGTTTGAAAAAGCTGTCAATTCGCTTCATCCGAGAATTCCCGAACGTCGCCGACAATTCCCGATCATCTGTGGTTATCTTTTAAAGGGGGATGACAAAGAAATGCGTGCAATGAATGGATTTTAATTTTAAAAGCTTTCGCGGCGTTTTTCGGAATCCTGCTTACCCTTGGGACTTGAGCGGTGATTATTGATGTTTTGACAACTCGTATTTACTATTAATTATAATAATGGATTGTGTGCGGTTGTAAAAACCTCCTTTGTAATTTTGAGCGACAGTTTCACGCTTCTGTGGTGATTTCTTCGTGTTCGAAATTCGAAAATATTTGACGTATTTTTTTTCATGGGTCTTTTAAAAATGCAATCGTATATATACTTACATCTACACTTTTTACTTTGTCTGCATATTTGGTCAAAGGTTACCTCATCACTACCTTTAGATAGTGTATGATAGTTAGATATATAAACACTTACAGAAGTGCGAATTGCAACTTTGAGATAACACCAATGTCACTATAGTATTGGTTCCTAAATACTGTGTTCGTAAAACCACAACATTTCTAACAGAACTGGGTAAAAATTGCTTTTGTATTTTGCTAACTGTACACTTATTTTTGCTGACTGTACTATGTAGTTTTGGGTTCAGTTTCCAGGTTCCAGTTCAGGTAACATACGCATCACTAATATTTTGTCTTCACACACCTTATGTCGAGACAGGGCAAAAGACGAGAAAATGCGAAGACAAATGCATGTCTAACACGATAAACTGGTCTAAATGCTTTAAATCATTTTACGTGCATAACATGTGGAAACGTGGAAACATGCATTCACACAAAGTTTACAAGGCAAAGGCATAATAACATGCGAGTAGCACCTCATTTCATGCCACTAAAGTGAGCATATTGCATTACCAACTTATAACACACATTTGATATGCCAAATTAAACCTTATAACATTGATAAAAGGGTCAGGTTAAGTGTATGATGGTTGTAAGCGCACGTCATAACCTCTGTACGAAATTGGGGAAATCGTGTGAGATAAATTATGTTACAGATGTTAGTGTAAAATTTATCTCTTTCTCTCTCTCTCTCTCTTACTCTTACTCTGTCACAACTGCAATTATAAACAAAAAACTGCCTCGTTAGTCTAGTGGTCTAAAGGCCTGCGTAAGACCAGAACAAGCTAGACTGCCATGCCCGAGCTCTGTGTTCGATTCCCGGGGTACCTAGTATTATTGGGTTTTCTATGAAATTATCAGTAATAGCTCGGATTTGTGTCTTAACAGGGCACAAATAGCTCGCCCTCGTTACGTGATATCTAAACCATATCGGCCAACTATGGGTCTTCTATACGCCTCTGCTTAACCCTTCGGAAAATAAAGGCGTGACGGTATATCGTACGTAACCTGTTTTGTGATTTTCAGTTGTTGTCTGTATAAACATTGTTTTTTTAAAATTTCCAATACTAATGGCCTGTTTTTCCACCTCTGGATAGCCACTAACCACCAAAAAAAGTTCAAAAATAGAACACAATTTGTATGACATTTTCTGCCAAGTAATTTAACGGATATATACTGGGAAGTGGCGATAGAGGGGGGCTAGACAAGTTGCAATTTGACATTCGAATCGACAAACGAATAGACAGAAAATGTATGGAAATGACATTAGTGACAGCCCGATTTCTCAAAAGCTTGTGTCATTTCCATATATTATTTTTCTATTCGTTTGTCGATTCGAATGTCAAAATGCAACTTGTCTAGGCCCCTAGGGCCTAAATTATTTAAACTCATGAGGGAATTTTTGACCAGTTTTTGTTTGTCATGTAGTTCATCGCCTCAATGGAAAAAATGGAACGAAGCTATCCAGAAAATCAGTAGAGTAGCCATGTATGGTCGGTCACCGAGCTACCAACACTCCCGCTGTCTGTGATTGGTTGAATTTCCCACGAGAGCGGAACGACTTGCGACCGAACTCTTAATTTCTTGCTTCAACTACATCTGGTACCCTTTTAGCGACTTGAGGTGTTCTTTAAGCGTTTGTTTGGGTACATGCAACAGTTTAGCCGGTGAATTGATTGTTTTGTAGCACTTAAAAGTATGTAATACAGTAAGAGAGTGAGTTGTGATTAATTAAAAGTTGACTAAATTAAAAAAATATGTGATCATTCCTAGCAGAATTTGGGTTTCGACTTTGTTAGCATACATGATTTTATAATAATACATAATTTAGAAACTAGTGTAAAATTCAATTCGAAGGCACATATATTTAAATTAAAATAGATATACCATACAGTTGGGTAATACTTTCATCTCCTGAAAGGTTTCTTGGGTTTGTATATACACCCACTATTACATATATGATATGATGTAGATTTTTTTAGTACCTAATAGAGATTTTTACAGTTTCCTTAATTGTCAGGCATTTTATGGAAATCTACCCGATGCACCCTTTAAGTAAAACATTTTAATTTTAATATTGCATACGTCACTAAAACATAGAACTACGTCATGACTTCATGAGTGACATAAAACAAAACCGCAGTAAGGCAGCGAGGTGGAAGGCAGCGTGCGAATGAGCTGATGAACTAAGAGCTTGTGCATCCATCCATTAAAAAGATCCATCTAGTAACACCCACCTTCAATCAAGTCATTCGTGGCAGTGGTTTGAATGAGTAATTTGATGGGTTTGGTGGAAAACTACAAAACACGGAATTTTCTGGTTAGAACCGCTTTTAGGTAATGAAAAAGAGGGTTAAGAAATTCTACTACAGCTTAGTAGTATTGGGAGTAATTAAACATGTGACAAATTGCAAAATGCTTGTATTTTTTTATTCGGCTTTTATCGTTCCACTTCAGGGCAAAGGCCTACCTACGCTCCTTGCACTCGGTTTAGGAGCTTTCTGCTTCTTTTACTTGTTTTAAAACCCGCCTACCCCCGCACTAGGATACAAACAACTATGTACACAAAAACAACAAGCCCTGTGTCGTAGTTTATACAAAACAACAACTTGAAATCAAATTTATTTTTGATAGTCATACTTATACAAGGTGGAAGGGACATCGACGCACTAACGTCGTGAAAAGGTTTCACTCAAAGTCATAAATAAAATGACCTAGGCCATTCATGTAGAAAATGATCAGTTATTACAGACATTGACATTTTTGAGCGCGCAGTGTATTACTAAAAACGTGATTATAACGCTCCGCGGTGAATGTTATCGCGGGCGCGATCCGAAATAAATGAAATAATGTTTTTTTAATTATAAATCTAATTTGGGTAGATAGAAATAATGATTTTTTACAAGCTCAAGTAAAAAAAACTGCAGAAAAAATAAAAATAAATTATTAAAACGTTACGGAAAATTTCAACACAGTGGAGTCCAGAATCATGTACTGAACTCATGGTATTCGGATGTGCGTCGATGTCCCTTCCACCTTGTATAGTATGTATGTATAGTATATCTATGGTCATAACAATAATATTCTTCTATTGTGGTTATTCAGTGGTACATTATTATGGCTGCCGTCCACGACGATGATGGATCGCGACCGCCAAATCACATGAGATTTGAACTTTCCCTTATTACGCGGTACACGATTAGAGGGAGTTTTATATTTTGCCAAAATAGTCGTAGTCTTGCTTCGGATTTTCGGAACTTTGGAACAAAAAAGTCCAAAGAAAATTTTTACTAGGCAGACATTATACTGATGTTCTTTTTATTTTTTAGAAACACTTAACGTAAAGCAGCTAGTCATAATGAGCTATATTAATTAAGAAATTAATCAATTTTTGTTCACTAAAAGTTACTTTTTTATTTCATACATACTTTATAAACATCGTTTATACATTACAGACAACCCTCGATTGGTGACCTAATTATAAAAATAATTCCCAAAAATACACCTAATCTGAGACGCCTCAAATCCCGTACCCCACAATATAAGGCGTTATACATACGTTAACATAACATCCTGTGGGTCTGTATAAATATTTGACAACGCGACTCTGTCTTATGCCTAATTTATTTTGACAAATCATCTTTAGCGAATAAAGGTGTGTTTGCTAAGGAACCGCGGGGTTGATGGAATGAAGGTTGGGTTTTTTCAAGATGGGCTGGGATTTGGGTTCCATAATAATGTTTAGAAATTGTAGGGTAAATAAACTGACGTTTTAAAAGAAGTGTTTATGCCGTTCTATTTTAACTTTTCATAAATCAAAACCTCGTGCTGCTATTGAGAATTCGAAATGGGAAATGCCAATTACACTTTCCTCGACCGAGTATCTATGGTAAGTTCTGCAACCGCATTTGCAAATACTAGACCAACACATGAATGAGACTCTCAATAAATACTTTTTAGTTTGGAATAATGGTTACAACCTTTCGACATCTAAACTCCTTTCTGTCATAAATAAGCCCGCCCAGACGTAGCTATACTTATATCGCGCTATAATATAAATTGTGGTATATTTTGGTGACGTTATAGAAATAAATATTATAGCTGTGTGTGGTCAAAAAGTATAGAAAATATATCGTAATGTGCCTTGCTATATCTCGGTATTAATAAGTACTACTACCTACATAATCATTATAGCTACGTCTGTCACGGGCTTTACCTTTATGAATTACTAGTGAGACAATAAACAACGTTAACCGATATGGGCTACATGCAAATATTGGATGAGCAGATAGTTGAGCTCCCAGTTAAATAAGTAAGCCGCGACCAAATCCCAGAAGGTCGCGACATCCGACATTCGGCGAGCCTTTATTTTGCCTTCCATCTAACCAGACATCTACATCATGTTTCCTTTTACATTATATTATTAACTTTTTAGTCTGGTCTTTAGATACATTTGTCTAAATACACTGGTCTTTCGATAGATGTACCACGATATATATTGATAGCACAGATGATATTAATTCATATTAAAACTAATCCTGGGTATATAGTGTCATTCTCATTCTCTTCATAATCTGAAGATCGGTTTGGAAGAAATTGAGCCAATAAATTGACTTTTACGATTATTTTGTAGATACCTGATAAAGCTACAGAAGACACAAATCAGATTATTATTATGATTTTACGATTTGCGTACATATCTGTGTAAGCGTAAAATTATTTGTATAATTAAAATATCTTCGTATTTCGCTTGAATTTCGCTTGAGAAAAATTTACATATTTACGAGGATCTCTACCTAGAAGTCTACAAGTCAGGAGTGAATAGATTATTTCTAGGCATTAACGCTCCATCGAAGACTTCATCGTCACTTAACATCAGGTGCGATAATGGTTATACGCAAGCCTTTTAACAATAAAAAAAAAATCTCGAAAAATATTTTTTTGCACCAACCTGTATATATTCACTCGCCGAACACATTTGACATAGCTTCATAATATATGAGACGAGTTAACAAGCATGTAGTTACTGGCTACCTCAGATGGCAGTGCGCTGCCGCCCCGTGGGACCGACAAGTATGGAAATAACTTTGTTTTATAATATTGCTAATTAAGTTTCATGAAATCACTTTATTTGTTGTGTTTAATCCGGAAAGAGAGCTAAACTAAATAATAGCAGCCTACTGTGCAAATGATGGGCATAAATATTCTTTCCTCATAAATAATAATATCATGGCTAACGTATTCACGACGAAGGAACAAAAGCCCAGTGCGCTTTTACTCAGTACTCTTGTAGGACAATCTTTGAAAATCTGTTGCACCTATCCTGTTCACTAGTCATCCTCCTAGCCTTTTTATTGGGATCGGCTTCCAGTCTAACCAGATGCGGCTGGATATCAGTATTTTACACGAAGCGACAGCCATCAGACCACCGCAACCCAATTTCTGGGCAATACCGATATTCGAAGGATAGACTGGTTGTCAGGCTTTTTGGGCTTCTGACTACCACTAACGATTGTCATAGGTTCCTGTTACTGTTCACCAGTCTGGTATATTTTGGCAGACTGTTTACACATTAAATGTAGGTACCCAACTTACTCGTAATATATTGGTGTTGGCAATGTTCATCTCGAAGTTTTACTTCACCACTATAGAAATAAGTACATTAATACTTAATTGATGTCTAACTAGTAAATTGATTCGTTTTATGCAACCAATAATACTGTATTGCATTTTTTATAATTCATATAATATATTTCAAGCAAGCGAAGCGGTATATTGCAATGATAAAATAAATTAAACTCCAGGAATGAGGTTTCAATACGTAAGCGATATTCAAAACCAATATTCTAGGGTTATATAAAATTCATACGGACATCCAATTTAGTTCCTATCTCGACCGACCAACGTCTGTGCCTTAATGTATAAGCAGACGTTATCTGTATCGGACTCGATGTAATTATGTGGGGACCAAAATGTCACTTCTTTAATATTTCACAAGGGTTAGTTCGGGTTATTCTAAAGGGACTTTTAATTTCAAATCGCGATCCGAAATTGTTTTTGTGAACTTTGGAATTGGAATCGACCAATTCAGGTAGTTAGGTAGGCCCTGTATTATTTTTTGAAGAATAGTTGATCGCAACGGTCCAATATTTAATAATCTGTTACAATAGTAATTTTAATATTGCCAATTGGCAATACACATCTATCGTTAGTCGCGACTACAATAATTTAATTATTGATTATATTTTTTATACGTCATAATATACCTAACCTAAGGTCAACTGGTAGAAAATGCCTTGGACATAAGTCCGCCTCTGTACATAAAGTGCAGATTAAAAAAAAATCATAAGAAATATAAACCAAAGCCTTGGTCGAAGATTGCCCAGCAATTGATACCAGACTACTCAGCAAGCATTACTAGTAATTTCATCTATTTTTTGTTAATTATAAAAATATTGAAACTATGTTATTATTTAAAATAGGTAACATAATTATAATACCATTACGCCTGCATTCCCTGAAGGGTTAGGTACAGGTGTACTCATGTAAACCCACATATTAGCATACATTTTAAACTAATTTACGCTAATTAGAACAGTAAGCATAATTGTAATAGCTTTTAACATCACTCAAACTAATTAATATACTCTTAACATGTTTATCTTGAAAATTAATGGCAATTTACGAAGCGGTCAGGTAGTCCTGAGACTTCTGACCGAAACTAATCTGTCTCCTTAATTGTGTTAGCGACAACTTTGATCCCTGCCTCCCCCAGGATATGATCCGACAAGAAATTATATTAGTTATAGTTGGCTTCGCTAATAAAGGGACGAACGAACGAATTTTGTCGGCCGTCCTATCGGTATTTGTAGAAGTGTGTTACGAGTAGGTACGCCGAATATTCGTGGATGATCGATTGGAGTTGTATTGTGTGTATAGTTGAATGTTTTGTATATGTAGTCGATCAACGAATGGTAAGGGATTTTTTGTCTTAAATGCGGTTGCGGTTCTTTTATTCGGTACGAGTATACTATACGCAGTATAACATACGCTGCCGACTAAACGAACAAAGCGGATATTTGGCATTTTAAAGATAAAGGCCACAATTAATACAAGTCTTAGGAAAATTAAATTCTAAAGTAATATTATTGATAGCGCAAGGTAACCGATTTTAAGTAGGTTCTAGCAGAAAATTGATTGGTTCTGGTCGCTTGGTCTTTTATATTAGTATGGACCTCTAATATGTTTTTGTTATTATTGTTTTATATATTTCACAGATAACTTATGCTTAAGAGTTTGAGAGCTTGATACTTGACGAACATTTAGGTTCCATACATTTTATTACTATACATTTATCGAACATTTACATTGTACCTACAGTTTTCGCCAAACTTATTGTCCGGCTTGAAGTTGGCTGAGCTGTAAATTGTCTCTGCACCTAGAAAAAGCACTTACTTTTAAGATCAGTCTCCACAACTGCATCAAAACAGGTGACAAATTTTTGAACCAAAAAATTATGCATGAAGCAATGTTATTCAATGAGGTGTGCAAATATCCTCCCTACATCTACTTGAATATTTAAAGGCTCGATGTCTCTGCTGCTGAAAATTCATTACTGCGCCGCGTAAAAATGCCACCCTCTTTGTTTAAACGCAAAATCACAATAAACTTGTTCGTGTAATGGCCTATGCATTTTGAGGAGACTGTGTACATTGTAAACAGTTTTATTTATCGTTTTAATCTGAGCAGTGTTGGTTCCCTCGATGCAAAGTTATGTAAGAAGATGTATAAAAGAAGAATGGTGAAGTATCTAAGATGTTTCACACTTAGAACTTTGTGTAGTACCGGTAAAATTTTCACCAATAAAAAAGATCAGGACACACTAGTACTGATAAAAAATATAAATTTTATCTACTCTTATGAACAAAATTTAAAACAACCACGGAGAGAGTGTAATCAAAATTATCTTGACTTTCAATAAATACAGCTGATTCAGAATGCAGTTATTGTCTTAGACACAAAATAAAATCATAATTATAATACCACAAATAGGTTTATTTCTAAAATACAATGCATATCTAACCAACGCAGCATATGTAGCTTTTTAAAGTTTAATAAAATAACAATACACTACGAATACATTTCAAAAACACAACAATATAATAATTTTAATTGACAGTAGCCACCATAGATATAAAGCATTGCAAAACCGATTAATCTAATCTTCTCGACTGTCCCTGGGCTAACTTCGGGCGGACTGTCTGGCCGGTCCCCAAAGACGGGACCGCTCTGATATTAGAATGTCTCCAATCATTACTATTGCTATATATAAATAGAGAGTTTGTTCATAACATTCTAATATGTAAGACGTTATTTTCATCACTAGATATAAATGTTATTTTAATTGTCTTTAACTAGCGGCCCAAATCACTTTTGTCTATCGGTGAAAACCGCAAGAAAATTTGTTCAATATTTTTAGGTTTATATCGAACAGGCAGACAGATTATATGTTGCCAAATGAGACTGGACATCAAATTAATTATTTGATTATTTATGTAACAACATTCACATTTAACGTTAATTTTCTAAAAACTACTACTGGTATTAATTAAGTTTGATTTATTCCTGCCTACCTTATACATGGATAGCAACCTAAAGAATAGTAGATATACGTGGACAATAAGCTCAACCCCTCTCAATCTGAGAGATGACCCAATAGTGAGCGATATACATAATTATATCTATATCGCCAGAATTAATTAACCTTCACGATTCGTAAGTAAATTCTATTTGACAAAATAATGCTACTATAATTCTCGAGGACGCATAAGACTTTATATTGGTAGGTAATTTAATTTTCGAACGAACACAATTTGAGAGATCGCTTTACCTTAGTAAAGCGACCTTTTTAACGAGCCGTATAGCATTTCAATTTGCCACATTTACCGGCAAATCAAGCGAGACTTGCCAATTTTGTGGCATTATAGTACAAATTTTGGACACAATTTCATATAGTTACACCGGAACCCAGGGGATCATTACCGTCATTCGATGGTAATGACACAAAGCCTTGCGTATGCCTCATTAAATATTATTGAATCAAATTGCTGATCCAAATTCGGACACATTAAAACTATTTTAATGTTCCCAACAATGTGTACCTGAGTTGAGAAAGGGGTTCTGTTACTTTCGAACCATTTCACTTTTTTTGAGAGACAATGTACAATATATAATAAAAAAAAGCTTGTAATTAAAGATAGCGGAGACAGGGTTGTGCTATATCTAGTACTATTAGATATTCTGTGGTTTAGTCAACCCCTCAATAACGAATAATAATGTGGAGTAAGTAATCAATCTTTTTTATTTAGTTTTTTACTTCTTGTAAAATTAAAGTGATTAATAAAAAAAGGGTTGTTTTTAATTCCGATTTGTATGAAAGTATACCCATTATTGGCACTTTCACATAAATTAAGAATGATAAACACATTAAGTACTCGTAAATAGGCAATCGTATCCCCATAATGAGACAATAAATAAGCTCGATAAACTTCAGCTACGTTATTATTTACCGCGCAATTCGCGACAAATGGAACGTGTATTGTCGCGATTGGCGGGAATTTGTCGCCGATATTTATGGCTATTATTATCATGGAGCCACGAAGATGTTATAGAGTACAATTACGGTTAATTTATTTTGAAAAATGTCTAGCTGTTCCAATTAAAAAAAACTACACTTTTATAAATACATAGATTTTTTTGAAAAAAGGCGTTAGGCGTACAAATAATAATACCTGAAATTAGTATTATGTTCTAGTGAATAGAAATGATTCTGCTCATTAGATTTGTTTATGGTTTTTCGGTGCGAAGAAAACCTTATCTTAAAAATGTATTCTACTTGTGCTTATAGATCGTATTTTTAATAATAGATGGCAAAAGTTTATCTTGTAATGTAAATTTTTCAGAAAACAGAATTATTATTTATAAAGGTTTTGTTAAACAATCAAAACATAGACCCTAGACTGGCCGATACTTCGCTGGAAGTATCATTTTGGTCGTCGGAATAAGAAAACCTGCCTTTTGGTCAACATTTTGAAATGTAATACATAGTAGTTTTAAAAAGTGCCACATCCACAAAATTATTTGAATATCATTTCCATGTTTATACCCGTAAACAGACAATATTGCATACAATTTATGCGTGGGTAATTAAACGTATCATGTTAATTGCAACCCTACAGTATTGATGTTTTACTATACCTGTATAAATACTGAATAATATGAATATATTTTTGAACTCGTAACACCATAAAATCACAGAATTTTACCCCGTCTATGGTCCGGGCCCCGGACATAGCTCTGTTTAGTTTTACCTACTTAGTTTTTAAAATGAATGAATAAATACTTTTTAGTATCCCACCAATCAAGTACACAATCATATTTTGCATACTGTGATACCTAACAAAGTTTTGGATTTAAAACAACATATTTAATTATATCATGTTAATTAAAAATATAATAACTACCTACTGATTTGCGATTGCCTATGAATAAAAAATAAAATAAAAGCGTACTTAAAGATACATTTTTAACCCCAACCTTTATTTGGTTTGTATAAGGTATTCACTTGAATAGTTATATCACATATGGGTAAATAACTATAAGTACTAGATACACTCATAAATATTTTCTAAAACGCGTAAAGAAGGACCAACTTCCTAAAAAAGTTGAGACGGGTTGTTCAAACGTTTTTCGGTTAAACAAATGTGGGTATAAATTAGCTGAAGACTGACGAGGGTAGCTCTGACACGTGGACATACGTAGGTACCTTATAAGTACATTTATACTTTAAGCATAAGGGTGGCTAAAGGTATTTGTTAAAGTATAAAATAGGTTGGTCGATCGCCCCCTTTATCGTAACTTGTATCAGTGTTTAATAAAAAAATATTTCAAGATTAATCGTTACATAATGTAATTAACTCAGTCATAATCCCGGTAATTATACTGGGCAACAATACATATTTGCAAAATGCCCTTAATTATAAAAAAATAAATGCAATACCTTTTCTATAAAGTACCTATAATAGAGCCAGTGAAAAACTTTTAGACATATTATATATAAAAGTATTATCAGTAAGTTTCTATGGACTATAAGTACAATAGCGATCATATTGTAATGTAATTAGGTATCATTAAACAAAGGCTCAATATGACGAATCTTGATTGATAATGTGCTACGCGACTACGCGTCACTGTCGCGTAGCAGATTATAACTCCGTAGCTCTACGAGTCTTTTATATTATTTTACACTTAACATTTACATTAGAAAACCAGAATCATCAACCGAAAAAATCACCTATTCATCTTGTTCATGTTTGTTAAACACATAACCACAAATGTTTTATTCAACTACTTATTACGAACTAAACTATAAAACTGAAAGGGTAACTCCTGAAAATTGACATTTTGTGTTTTACAATTGCTCAAAAGAAAATGTTTTTGATGATCTATAAAAAAATTAAAAATATTGAAATCTACTTAATTTCAATAAAAAAATATTGATCTGTAAACTTCATCAAGGCATAACTGGCTCTAATATGTCACAAACGTGTCCACTATTATAGGAACCCACGTATTTACAAAGCCAAACGTTTGATTTCCAAAGCCGTGTATAATCTAATTACTGCGAACAAGCGTTCTGCCAGACACATGACACGTCATGACAAGGCATAACATGGAGTTACCCGTGCCTGACTATTAGAATATCACTATGTGAATATTACATTTGTTTTTAAACGGAAGATTATTTATTATTTATTTAAACTACTGACTATATCGTTAGCCTAGTGAGCGTGGGCGTGATTGGGATACTGGAAATCCTGGGTTTGATTCCCAGGTCGAACAGTATTATTGGGGTTTTCTAGAGAGACTTGAAAGTAAGTTTATGTTGATTAAACGGTGTGCACATAAACTTTTAGAAGGGGAGCCTTTTGCCATTATATTTGATAGTATTTTATAAATCGGTTTATTTAAAAAAAAAACAATTCAAATTATTTTATACAAATTACGCTAAACACAGAAATAGATCGACTTATCCCTTACAGTCAACCGCAGTGTAAATACATAACCAGTGAGTACAATCGGCGACATTGACGTTCTGCCACCGGACAAACGTTGCCCCAAACATTTATTACTGAACTGAGAGTACCGTAGAGTCGAATGAAACATAAAATTTTAAAAGCAAAATGTTTCGATACAAATAGTATTCGTAGGATGAAACTGCATAGAAGACAAGACAATAAACAGTTATTTATTAGGATAAATATTAATTAACACAGCTCGTCCAGCTAAGTTTTTAAAACATAATCATTTTAAAAATTATCAAAAGAAGCATAGTGTTTATTTAAAAAAGGTTAATATTTTCATAAAAATTTTGCAATGATATCTAATAATAATCAACCCTTATACTGTCCCACAGCTGGGCACGGGTCTCCTCTCAGTATGAGAGGGATTAGGCTATAGTCCACCACGCTAGCCCAATGCGGGTTGGCAGACTTTACATGCCGTCGAGAAAATCTCTCAGGCATGCAGGTTTCCTCACGATGTTTTCCTTCACCGTTAACGCGAGTGATAATTACGCACATGATTTCGAAAAGTCAGAGGTGCGTGCCTTGGATTCGAACTCGAGACCTTTGACTTGGCAGTCCAGTGGTCATACCCCTAGGCTATCACTGCTTTGCAATGATATATTGAAATAAATATAAAAACAACAAATACTTGAAGGCAAGAATCGTTTCGCCAGCTTAATACTTTTTTAAATTTTAAAAATCGTATGACCGACTCTACGTCAGTTTCTGTTCCAGTGACGTCTGCATACATCACGGCACACGCACCATTATTCTAATTGGTCACAAATTATGCCTGATCGGGTTAGCTTAGTTTAGCTGGGGACCGCACGTAATTCAGTTTAACTATTGTGCGATTTACTGCTCTTTATTGATTATTGTATTGTTGCAATGTTAGCTGACTAATTTTCTTTGTTTTATTGAAACTGGAAGAAATAATAAATATTTTAATAGATTTGAATTTTTTGCAGAAAACCAAAAAGTTCCAATTTTTGAAAGACTATCTGGCATATGGCATGGATGGGTAAAAAAATACTTCAAGGATGATGAAATACGAAGAGTACTTATTCTCTCACCATTTAAATAATTTCGTCTATCGATCAATCGCATTTTATACCATCAGTTCTAAAATTAACATTCATTTTTTTTTTCCTTCATTAAAAATAACTTGTAATCTTAGCATGGAAAATGCTTAAAAAAAATACAAAAAGATAATTAACATTCATCCTAATTAATATATTCAAATGTATAAAAAAACGAAAAACATAATATTTATACATTATAAGTATGTATAACAAAAATGTACAGTATACATTAACATAACACGGAAATCCCATAAACATACGACATTTGTTTTAACACCCTTTTGCGTAACCGACTGCGGATTGTCACAGTTCCCCCTTTTGAGGACGAAATTTACTGTATAATAAGCATTTGTCTGAAAATATGATTTGTTAGTAACATGAATTTTTATAAATTTGCAATACAAATGCAAGAAATAATTATGAATTTTATTTATTTCTGTAAATAGATCCTTTACAAATCAATTAGTATTTTTAGGACGCACACGAATGAAATATTTGTATAACGGAAATATATTCAGTAGTTCTGGGTGTTTAGAAACCAAAGATACAAATAAATTATGTCTTGAAGAAATATTATTTTTACAGACTGTAAATCCTTTTTTTCATAACTATGTATAATAACAAATATACATAATAATAATAAATTAACAATCGTATCATAGTTCTCTTTTTATGTAGAAACACTGAGTTATTTCTGAATTAGAAATATTGCGTAAATGAAAATGAATGTGTGGTATTAATTTAAATAAAGTAAAGTATACGTATCGTTGTATGTGATTACAACGGTATTAACTTAACCCTTCCCTAGTTAATGTGATGTCAACGTAATTTATTTATGTTTAGTTTTAAATGTACGGTTGGCAGATAAAATTAAACAAACATGTTTATTATTGAAAGAAAATGTTGGTCCTTAGCTTCGAATAATATGTGAAGACGTTTGAATTTATAATAATTAGTATGAATACTTATTTTCAATATGGAAAACAGTGAATATTTATAAATATGTACATTTAAATTAATTATTTTTATTTGATGTTCGGCAAGAATTTGGACTGTCCTAAAAATACATATTAGTATAATTTCCTCATTAAATGAGGTCGTACTTCCTTAATGAAATATACGTATTGTATAAGCTACATGCAATACATATTAAAAATCCCCTTTTATTTAAACTTTTCGCAAAAAAGATAATCGCCAAATTTCTTTTTTTTATATATTTGTTTTCAAATTAGTTCGCTGTCCGTACAACCACCGTAGCGAGTAGTCATTAATAGTAAAAGGGTATGTGAATTTCTTATCTCATATCTTGTTTTAGAATATTCTATGACCTTTAGTCACGATTTTTTCTAATTTTATCTGATAGAAGTATGATTTACGTACCACAATAGCATCATAATTAAGCCTCACCTAGAAACTTAAAAAATGCATATACTAAATTCCTTAACCAGTAACTTATACCAGAATATAATACCAGGAGTTTTTTCTTTGAGTGTTTAATTTTTTTTTCTCTTAAGCCAAAGTGGATTGGCGACTGAATAATGCGATGTAATGTAAGGTGTTGTTAATTATTTCCGGATTTGAATAACACACATTACAGAATATAAAACAGTAACATACCATAAACAAACATTCAATTCAGACTAAAAACACAACAACGAGAATCGACTCAACAAAATTTCGTGTAAACAAAACCCAAAAAAGCAGTAGAAAACCGCGGCCCAGCCATGTTTTATTCAAATTTACTTACATTTATACTAACGGGAGCGACCTTTGGTACGGAATTGTATTCCCTTGCCAGACCATACATCTTCTTCACGCGTGGAACGTAGGTAGGTACTTATTTATTTCCGTAACGTACAGCAAGGAACATGATGTTTTTGTTACTTGCCAGCCGCGAGGCTATAGGCGTTACAAAAGAAAATGGTTGAAAAACTGTAACAAAATAACTTTCGATACAGTTTTTGAAAGATTTTAAGATTATAATGGCAACATTGATCGTAAAATATGAGTAGGTATATAGGTAATTATTTTTGTTTGTTTATCGAGACCTTACAGAAATAATTTTTCCTTTATAGGAACTATTCTATTTGGTCTTTTATGTAGGTGCCTGATGATAATAATCTTGTTGCGAAAGATTTAAATGTATTCGACTTAGAATTTGGAAACTTAAAGCATGAGAAACATGAAATAAAAAAATATTTTTATAATGATGTACGAAAGTGGGTTGTGTATCGAAAGGAGCTTAGGAAATAATTATCAAAAAAAAAAATATTTGCCATGAATACTATGGTCTTAACAGCTACTGCAAAAACGGTTGAAACAATATTATTTATCAATCTAACAATCTTACTTACCTACAAGACTTATTTATTGGTCTACGCTCACCTAATTTTTCCACTCACATCATGAAATCATGCAGTATAACATGAACGATAAATAATACTGGTTGTCTTATAAATTATTATCGTGTTAGCTCACTGCTCATTTGCTGACGAAGTTCAAACCCCCAGGGGATCCAGCCAATCACGGCGCGCGAGAACTTGTTATGGGAAAAGTATGATCCTGAAAGTTCTGTAATGTAATGAAGTGTGGCGTAGATTGTTTTATATCTAGAGTCATGTGAATAGAACTAAGAATACACAAATAAAATAAACATAGAACAATAATTATAATAATAAAAATTTGGTCCCTACCTATTTTGAAAAAAAAAACATAATTATTATTATCATCAACATAGAAAAATTGTGTTCTTTAGATAAGTTTATTTTAATTTTAGTTATTCCCAAATATGTACTACTAAGTATCAATCAGCAGTACATAAAACTCACAACAATCCAATTAATTTAATTTATCTCATGTTGTCATTTAGTGGTCCTCTGATTCGCACCACTTATTGTGTAAATAGGAAGGACCACAAAGAATTCTTAGCGACGATTTACAATACTAATGAAGTAGGAAAACACTATCTTCTTAAACCATTTCCAATAAGCGAAAAGTACCTCAAAGATTGCTACTCAAGCTCTATAAAACAAAAAGGCGTCAACAAATGAACCGAGGTACAGCGATGTATCATCGAGTTATTACAGACGAGCCTCCGACGCGCTGATGGTGACAATTTTTCAACGCGAAGTGGGAACGGAACAATCCCTGATTAATCCTACGGTGAGATTATTGAAGCCATTGTATGCGGCGGGGAAAAAATATCTTGATACTTGGGTTCGAAGGAAGCAAGAATATTGTGATACGTTTGTAAAGTAGGGTGCTATTTTAATTTCACAATATTTATGAAAGGTAGTAAGGTAGGTATTTATCAAAAAAAAGTATCAGGTTTTCGATATTCTACACATGACTAGATTCCTTGTACGTAATATATTTTAGCATGAAAAAGGAAAGTCATTATTTATGTTTACGCTTTCAGCTACATTAGACTTAATTTAGCTCATTCCTTTACTACTGTGTATAAGAACATCAACATAGTTGATTAATTGTCAGCATCGAATTGGGTGAAAGCCATGCCATCGTAAAAATTACATTTTGAAAAAGAAAACAATACTAACTACGAATTGAAACTCGCTAGGTCAGAACCGCGGCTAAGAGGTTGAAAAGGAAAACATTATTTTTATTATTGCTACTTCCACGGATTAAGATTGACTGAACCAAATATATTATCGCGCCAATACTTACCATAGAACTGGTGCATTAATATTTTGGTTGAGTTTTTCGCCGCCATCAATTCCCGTAGCGACTAGAATGGGGGGAAGTTATTACCGGGAGATATCGCTCCGTCTCAATAAATTATAGGAGATGAGCGGGAACATTAACTAATTACCGACACCGATACCTGAGTGCCTGAGGAAGTACAGGTACTTGTTAGTGAAGACAGTATTAATGAAGGTTTAACAGTTTCACAATTTAATGAAATTGATATTGATTTCTTAACTGTATTACCTTTGGTATTCTAAGTTTGACGCTTCTTGAAGTTTGGATTGGCTGTGAAAAATTTCTTACTTTGCCTTTACTAATAAAATATGAGTAGTATGTGTCGTTGGATTCATGGCAGTATAGGGTAAATCTTCTAATTACTCTGATTTATGACTCAATGCTACATTATTAACGACAGTACACATTGTTACCAAAAATCCATTTAAAAACTCCAACTTAATATTTGCTTTAAATTCACCGGCCATGATATTCAATTACAACAAGCAATCGCATGCAACGTCCAACTTAAACACAAAGAACCAACTCGTTCCCGCCTCATTGTTGAACCAAATGCAAATCCAGACGTTACACCCTTTTGCCCGGCGTATATTTAATTCAACAGAATGCAGGTAACAATCGCGAAACACCGGTAACTGTTGTAAGTGTAAACGAAGAGGGAAGCACGAAAAATTTCCACGGGAAAGAAAACAAGAAAAAAAGCAACAAAGTGAAACTCTGCCTTCCTTATTTCCCCTGGCGATGGCCCGCCGACGTTCCCAGTTTTTCCAGGAAATGGAAAATATTGCGATAAGGCGCATTATAGATTAAACACGTCCCGCGTCTTTAATGCGCTCCACTGTGATCAAGTGTTGCAGATAGGTGTGTGTGCGCCTTTAAAAAGTTGTAATGATGTTCGGTGTGTAAATAATGGCTTCGATAAGGATATTCATATGCAAACTGCTCTTTATTGTGTCCCAATGTTTAATATGGATGTATAATGTAAACAAGAAAAGCTATTTATAAACCAATGTTTTCTTCTTTGTAACACAGTGATGTACAGTGAATGGGTGACATTTAAACTTAATTAAAGATATGTTAGGCTTTTAATTGTGTTATTTCATTTTAAAAAATCTAGGTAATCTTTTACAAAAGCGTTAGTACAAACTGCAACAGCTCCGGATACGAGAAATGTTACTTTATCTGTGATGTTTCGAGAATCTTTTCTCATCATCATCATCTTAATCATGTCAGCCAAAAGTTGTCCACTGCTGAACAAAGGCCTCCCCCATTGACTTCCACAGGGACCGGACGTATGCTACCTGCATCCAACGAGTTCCAGCGACCTTTACTAGGTCATCGGTCCATCTCGTTGGAGGCCGTCCCACGCTACGCATTCCGGTGCGTGGTCTCCACTCTAGAACCTTTCTGCCCCAGCGGCCATCAGTTCTACGAGCTATGTGCCCCCTGTCATGTGAATCTTTTCTGCACTGGTATTATTAGTATTATTAGTATACCCTAATAGGGATATTGGGGTTTCTTGCTATCCATTACCGATCCTGTCAGTATCTAATCTTACATAGTCTGATTCAGTTCCCAACTTGGTCTACCGCAATATCTTCAACACATGCGATCTTAAAATTTGTCTCTAACCTGTTGTCTCTATTTTCTACTCGTTTTCTCCCTACTCTAGTCTAGTTCCATTACCAACCATATCTCCAAACTAAATTATATAAAGATAACCCTAATTACCCTTACTAAAACCACATCAGTTAATCCGTACCAATTTTTCTCATGTAATACCCACACGAGTGGTGCGTGCCGGTAATCGGTATTAGATCAAAATTTAAAGCCCCGCGCACATGTTACTGGCTCGGATTACACTAGTCGTAGTGCACCCTTATTTTATGTACGATATTATAGTAAGACTACTTGCATAAATATGATTTTGTTGTGTTTTTTTGGTTGTACCAGTACATCGTAATTTACGAATTATTCCTAAATTATAATAATAATAAGTAGAGAAAAATAAATTTGTTGCATCTACTTCTTCTTTTTGAAGATAAATTATTTACAATTAGATTAGTATTTTTATAGTATGTTATTTTTATATTTACCAAAGTACCAAAGGACCAATATTTTTGGTCACTGGTCTTTGTGGAACAAAAAGATTAAATCAAACAACCGCGCTATACCTACTCGCGTGTCACACACAATCCAAATGAACAGTCGACTACCAAGTGTAATACAAGTAGGAGCGCATATGGTAACGCTAATTCCACACACTGCCCTTAGGGGTTGAAATAAAATAAAAACGAAATTAGGGGAAGATGACGCAACGGCACACCCCTTCGATTTTTGATAAATTCCATTATACGCTTATATCTCGATGCATTACCTACTTAGTCTGTTGATGTATGTGCCTCTTTGGATATTCATGATGTTAGCATTTTTAATACCCTTGTATCTACATAATGTAAATAATTGATACACATGTGTATAATCGATCACGGCATCCTTATATCGCCAAATATTTTTTTAAATTTATATAGGAGTGTGCCCAGTTAATAGACTTGCGCGGGCGCGCGCTATAACATGGGATCTAAAACATACCGATGTACTGTTAATATACACAGTTCACCTCTGTCTACCCCCCGGGAATACAGGTATAAATAGTCTGGATTTTTTTCACGTTAATTTCTTAATTTGGTCTTTTGGTCCGCAATAAGCGAGTGTCGTGATCTTAATGATAAAACAACAATTTCCAGGTATAGATAAATTAGATTTCTCTAAAAATTCTACAAAAATATTGTAATAAGAGAAATGCAACGTCATATCAACACGCTATCGATTGCTTGTGCCCACATGTTACCCAATTTGCACAGAACAAGAATCGCCCGCTGCGCTGAATAAATTATATCGCGAACGCCCCTACTATCAAAATCATTATACTCAACAAAAGATACTTGATTATACTAGTTATTATAACTGACTCCTAAGCTATTTTTGTATGATTGCAACATTTTGATATTTTACGATAATTGATCGCGCAAGTGTAGCTTGTGCTATTTAGTAAATCTAATATTTTCTTTACCATCTGTAGTTCTGTTTTAAGAGTGATTGATACTTTAAATACTTTTTACAATTAACATGAAAACTCAATGGAAGTGTTATTGGTATTTCTATGAAACTCTTAGTAGCAACTCGTAGTTTAGATTTGTGCGGTTTTAATGACGATAAGCTCGCCCCCCTATTACATGGACCTACGAACAGTGGAGGTACATCAGTATACTATTGCCTAACTTCGGGCATACACGCATTATAGTAGGCGTTATATTAAAATATTCGAGTTAAGTATTGAGTATCAGAAATCAGAAGGGTAATTCTGACACACACAATTTCAACGTATGTATAATTTCGATCTATTATGAGTTTTATAAATATCATATTGTGTTCTACCCAACGTCTTACGTGATCTTGATCAATTTAGAATGAATTGAGATCGAATATTGACCCAAAATGTATAGAACTTGTGCAGTAACATTTTTAAAGACCAGAATTTCTGATTCTGTTAGACTGAAGCTGACTAGACTTAGCTGGGAAAAGGCTAGTTGGCTACTGGAAGCCGACCGAATTAAGCTGAAAAAAATATGGAAGATTATGATGTCAGTAATCAGTATGTTCTATACCTACTATTACTACCTGTTGTACAATTCTACAGCGAATCAGACATGTGTCTGTACATTCGCGCTACAACCGGCAATCAGTCGCGGCGTTCCCATATAATGAATCCCGGAGGAATGATCCGTCCGTGCAACAATCGTGACTTAACTCTTGATCAATTCCCAATACGTTTGGTAACGGACAGTGTGATTTATTGTGTTAGACCTATGTTATGTACGCAGCTGAAAGATGGAGGTATGAGGAAGGCTTTGTATTTACTTGGAAAAGAAAAAAGGTTTGACCATTGACCTAGTGGTTGTAAGAGCGGTCCTAGGGTCCGGAGACTCTTGGGTTTTACAGGCAAATTCGTTGTAGCAATTCGAAATTTAGATTTGTGCCCGCTTATTGGCAATAGTGAGTGAAGCTGTGATAGCTAACTGACATGACCATTGGACTGCCAAGTAAAAGGTCTCTAGTTCGATGACTTTAAGAAATCATTTGCGTAGCCATCACTCGCTTTAACGGTAAAGGAAAACATCCTGAGAAAACCTGCATGTCTATGAGATTTTCAGCCCGCATTAGGCCAGCGTGGTGGACTATACTTATACTGAGTGGAGACACGGTGCCCACAAGTGGGAAAGTATAATAGGTCGGCGATGATTGGCAGTAGGCTGGTCCTATATTACATGGGACCTAAATATAACGTCGAAATGAGGGTGTAACGCAGTGATACCGATTAAATGTGAATTAATATTATTATAATTAATAATTTACTAATGAGATAGTAAGAATAGTACATAAATATCTTGTAAGATATTTAGTCTTACAAATGAGATATTTATTAATATATCTGTAATGCTTAGAATGTACCGGTAAAGATGAAATATTAAACTTTTATTACCGGAACAAATCGAATAAACTCATTAATTCAAAAATGTTGCGAAAACAAAAAAGAACAACCTGCAAGCTTTTAGCTCCGAATTTCCGTGTAATTAATAAAAAAGTGTGGTCCATTAACGGGGATATCGATCTACATCTTGTTGTAACAAGTTGATCCTAACAACCCTCTGGCGGATAAGCCAATAACGCAAAAAACAGGGAGGATACTAAATGAGCCGTCTCCTGTTACTCGTGAATATTTATGAGACGAAAAATAGTGGAATATTTTGTTAGAGGATTTAATGTTGAACCGACTACTTTTAAAGGGTAGTGCTATTTTTACCCGACAACACGGCAAAAAACCGAAGGAAAGGTTTTATATTAGGCAGTTTATGTATCTTCCTATTTACGTATGTTCTACTACAGCGCCTAATTACTATATTAATTATCTAAGATTTTAATTAATATATTCGCCTTTGCTATCGGAAGTTGTTAAACGGTGTTGATACCACCTCGTACTTCTTTACAAAAATATATTAAGATTTATTTGTTCACGTTTCATGGGAATGAAAAATCATTACTTTTCGTCTATTTTTAACCCCCGACGCAAAAACGACGGGGTGTTATAAGTTTGACGTGACTGTGTGTGTGTGTGTGTGTGTGTGTGTGTGTGTGTGTGTGTGTGTGTCTGTCTGTGGCATCGTAGCTCCTGAACGGATGGACCGATTTTGATTTAGTTTTTTTTTATTGAAAGGTGAATTAGTCGGGAGTGTTCTTAGCTTTGTTTGATGAAAATCGGTCCAAGATGGCCACCGCTACAAAATACCGGAAAACATATTTTTTCCCAACTCCGTCAATATGGGTATCAAATGAAAGGGCTTAACTAGTAGAATACTATACACTATGATAAATTTCAAATCCAAGATGGCCGCCACCACAAAATGGCAAATTACATTTCGTGTCGGGGGCTTTCTAAATTTTTAATTTAGGTTAGGTTAGTTACATATTTCATACATGGGACGTGGTAAATAATAGCAAGATTAGGTACATAACATATCATCAGGTCTGTATTCTCAAAGGGTTAGGTAGAGGTATTATAATTATACTAATGTACAATTGTACACCCACTCTCTATTGGTATGTTTAGGTCTCATTGAATAGGGACAACTTCATAAATCATAATCATAAATCATAAATTTATTGCACTCATGTTTGTTTACAATGTTGGTATACATTTGGATTAGTTTCAAAACATGAACCCTGTTAGGGCACAGCAATACGAGTATAAGTATTTGCTTACATCTAATTATAGCTAATTTTATAAATTTTATAATATTAAAGTCTATATAATACAGTAGTTAGTAGAAGTAGTGTTTATAGTGTAGTGTGTCTAGTAAGCATGTATTTTGTATGTATAGGTCTATGTAGATAAACTATTTTGATTAACTATTTAGTAGTTTATTTTTATTAATTTTGCACCAACAATAAATTAAACTATGTTAATTTTTATTTATTATTTTTATTTTATTTTTATTATTATTTATTTATATTTTAATATTTATTATCACTACTTTTTACTAACTTTACATAAAACAATTGTTATTTAGGTATATTTTATTATCTACATCTACACTAATATTATAAAGAGGAAAGATTTGTATTTTTGTATGTAACGAATAAACTCATAAAGTACTGGACCGATTTGAAAAATTCTTTCCATGTTAGATAGCCCATTTATCGGGGAAGGCTATATATCATCACGCTACGACTAATAGGAGCGGAGTAGTAATGAAAAATGTTGCACAAACGGGGAAAAAATTATAGGACCACGCGGGCGAAGCCGCTGGCGAGAAGCTAGTTAAAGATATAATAGCAAAATACGATCTCAGGCAGCGTTCGTATCTGCTTCTCTGCATGCTCCGTCCAAAGTATAAATTGGTTCTATTGTAAATTAGCTTTGAACAGACTGACACCTAAACGAATCAGTTTTGAATGGTATTTCCCCTCCCCTCAATGGGGGATACTTAAACAAAGCAGCATATGCATTACGAGATTCTGAGAATCAAAACCCTAAATGCTATTTCACTTAATAGTGACATGTTACTGAACCACAAGAGAACATAGACGTCACAAAGTTTATAATCTATGCAGCGTTACTCCAAAACTTACTAGGAATTAGCATATGACCGTGTAGAGTTCTCAGTACAATAAAGCAATTATAACTGTCATATTTCACCCGCGCACTGTATTTACATATATATTGGTACCCCGATCTGCCGTATTCATGCGATTCTGAGTAGGATTGAGTTCGTTATTTTGTACCGGGGCGTGAAAACTTTCATTGGGCGTCCGTACTGCGGTAGGTATTGCAATGCCTTCAATTAATTCGATTTCATTGAAACAAGGAATATAATTTTATGTAATCAAAAGAATATCTCGGTAAATTATTGTGAAATAAAAGCTTAGTTTATTATTATATAAAAGTAAGTATATAATAATAGGTAGGTCTATTGTTTAAAATAACACAATTACACAATAATATTAAAACTGTGACGCAGACATAATTGTTTTTTTTTATTTAGTAAAATAATAGTTAACTTTACAATGTGACTAATAGCGACTAATATTAGGCCTGTGTAACTCTTTACAGAACCGACTCACTGATCCGAATCACTGAAGTGATCCAAAAGATTGGATCACTCGAAACGTTTTAAACATATCATTTGGATCTGAAACATTACTTTGCCGACCGCTCATTTCATGCGACGCGAGAGAGACAAAATTGAGACACTGAGTAACTTAACTATTGACTCGCGACTGGCGTGTAAGCGGGCGAAATAATTACAATCCATACAAGTCAGAAAGATATAACAAATGAGAAGTGCATCACTCAATTCGTACGGATTTTCGCTGTCAGTATTCATGCACGTAAAAATGACCACTAACGCGCTTACGTATCAAATACTATACGGTCGTTGCACATAAAATTTCACTGACTCAGTAATAAACGCCCGCAACGCAACTCATATGTATGTATTCGAAACATTCTGTATCATATTTTGAGTCGATGATCCAAATGAGCCAAATGAAACATATCAGTGTTTCGGAACATTTCAGTGATCCAGATGCAAATGTTCTAATCGCAAAAATGATACACTTTGCCCACCTGTAACTAATATCGCAGCAGACTGGCGCGTAGCATGCTACGCTAACTACGCAGCTACGCGGTAATTTTTTATTGTAATTTTATAATAATTATTGTTACCGACACCGTTATTGTTCTCGTCTATAAATATATTAAGTTGTTTCAATAATAAAATACATTTATATACTTATTTTGCTTATAGATCCAACCCTCCAACTCACTCTGATACTAAATATGCTTATGTTTTTTTTCCTGTAAATACAATCACATTGCAAGATTGTGAACATCGTTAAATTATAATAAACTCGCTAATTAAATTAAAATAACATCGCTAACTCTAACGCGAGATTGTAAACTGTCGATTAATTGTGAACTGTACCATAATTATTGACATACATTGGTCGTCTTTATGTCGGTTAGGTTAGAACTGTGACCAAACCATAATGCCAGAACCAAAAAATAATGCATCAGATTGTTAGAGATAATTTTCCACTTGTAAACATACTATCCATCTTCTAGAACGAAATTCTGTTCAGAAAATTGCCATACATTTGTAATATTTACGTCTCAATACTACGACTATCCGAACTACTCAAAAGGATAAAATAAAGTCAGCGACATATGAGTATTTGCAATTCGGTCCACGGTTGAGGCTGCACTCTTCCTGATTCCATTTGGGAATTACTCTGTCGCCACAAACTCACAAATCAGGGCTTTCATTATAATGTTACGTAGTGTACGTGTGTGCTTGTACTGTTATTTTGTATAGCGGAATGTTTTCTGTAACTAAAGGCAGATTTTTCTTGTTTATAGTCGACCAGGTTTAATTTGTAGATAAAGATCATTTGGATTGATTTTGCTGGTTTATCTGCGCGTTAGAAATAAAAGTAAAATGGTTAATTTATCGGCCGGTTACAAACTATAATAATTAAAAGAATTCACTAAGATGAATTCGGGTATTGGGGATTCGTAAACAATAGATTTATTCTTGTATCTATAATTTGGTGCATAATAAGCTATTAAAATATTCTTAATTGATAATATCCGATCAATTCCACATTGTGAAACAAACGCTTCTATAGTAAAAGGAAGAAGTTATGATTTGAACCATACCAATTCCTAAAATAAAAGTAAATATAGCCGTCTTCCATAACATCCAGATTCCAAAGGAAACATAGATCACAGTTAAAAATATAGCATTTGCTCAGTATTTACAGTCGATTTTTTACAAGTACGAACTAAAAGAAACAAAATACACGTCTTCAAAACTAACTGGAGCAGGTGCTTTCAATTCAACTTTTGCAACCGCCAATAAAACTTGAAATCCCATGATAAAATAAAAATTCACGACATGTTGCGTCCAAATAAATAACATTGACAGTGTCCAAAATGGCTTTTCCTGGCCAAAATGTGGGGCCACGTTTTATCCCATTATTGTTTTTGAGAAATTGTTACACTTCTGACGAGTGACCTGACCGTTTTTCTTCGGTCGCTAGTCGGCCGGAATGAAAAATTTTCAAGTTGGACCCCCTCGCGTCCCTAGGGTGCCGTAAAACTCTGTCGGACGCGGGATAGTCCGGCTGACCGCCGGCGAACAATTTGTCATATTCATATGTTAACGTGTCCGTCTTTTCTTGCAAAAAGTGGATAACTTAATTCCGGGAGGCGGTGTGGTACGGTTATTCGATTTGCGGACATTCAAATTTCATGTCTTGTTATGGTAATACAGGTGTTGTCTCGCCCGAGGCGGATTTTATTTTATTTAGGGAGTGGATTTTTGTGTCTGTCTTGAACCCTCTTTCATTTGTGTTTCTGTTGCAAACACCTGATAATGTAAGGAAAAAAAATAACAAAAGTAACGCATAGGTAAATATTTTGGAAATAAATCCATAAAATGATATCCATAATCCATAATTTGTTCCTTAAATATTAAATACTTTCTTAATCTGTACTAGCATCTGCACACTTGCAAGCTATTGCTTTTTTTATTTAATTAAATAGTATTAAAACTGATATTCTTCTTGATAACGTTGCCTATTTTTTTTAACACTGAACTGTAGGGTGACCACGAAACACCGCAGCTCACGCCAATATCAATAACGTGTTGCAATTGATGACTTGTCCGATTTGTTTCGGCCAATCGTTTCTCATCGGCTTTACGACATACGTGTCCGGGTTTGACGTTACTTGTAGCGTTTGGACACCCTAATAATGTAAGAATGTTTAATAAATAAAATATTCTTAGAAAAATACTGTAGTTGTTTACATATTACATTGATTGTAAATTCACTATTAGACATGCATTGGTTGTTTAATAATTTCTAATGATTTGGATGATATGAGGGATCAAATATAGGTGTATAATATAAACGAATGCGCGTTCTTTAGTCAGTCGAAAAAACTACAATTGCTTGCTGATCTTATATTTCCCAAATAGTTTTTAGATTGTTCCCAATTCTAATACGCAAATAACACTTAAATCAAAACAAACAAACTACACAAAAACGCAGCGGGATCCACTCTAAAGCCCATTACACACGAATCACTTAATTAAACTCATTACCATATTTATCATCACCGCTCATTACTTTCCTGCAGCGTCATTTTAGAGGCAAAGTAAACAGAATTTTTGTCACCATGTCCAATGAAATTAACAGCGACGGCCGATAGAGGGCTAGATGACTCCTAACTTATGACGGGTGGTCACGCGATCTTGTCACGGTAATGACAGAATAATAAATTATGTTGTAATAACTTATTATAATGTGCTCTAGCGCTTATGATACAGGGAGTGGGTAAGTACTTAATTAGCGAATTTAGTAATTAAAAGTTCGTGTTTTTTGTTAAGTAATGAAGGGTTTAACGGGTTTTGATAACGCGTAAGTTATTAATTTAATAACGTATAGTAGTATTTCTTTAATATGGCGAAATGGGTCACCTTGTTTTATGTTTTTTTTTTTCATCATATGTATTTTTTGTTTTCTACTATGTCTGTCGGTAGTTACTTAATTCAAACGTATAAATTTTTAGTACTAATCATAATTATCAAAATTTTATTGTGACAGTGAAATCGACTTTAGCGTATCGAGTCTTTTACTATTGAGGAACCTAGCATCTAACATCTTTTCATTTAGGTAGCTAAATAATATTTTATATATTTAAATTATAAAATCGTTTAAATATTATGAAAGATTGTTCGTAATATAAATCTGCAATGGTTTTTGAATCAAAGTGCAATCGTAAACCTCCTAATTGACGGACATTATGAAATGTATTTTTTTTTATAGATTGGGTCATTAATTCAGTAATTCAAAGGATACGCACCTAAAGTAATTCCATTATAAGACCAATAAAATGCGAAGTAACACCGGTATAAATTCAAATAGTTTATTGTAGTTTAGTATAAACACACGTGCCTACTATCTGCCTACTTAGTATGCACCCTTAGGGAGGCTCAACTAGTATAAAATAGTTAATTTTTAATTACAATTTTATTACTCACTCGCATCCCATCCAATTACCGAAAGAAATATTACGCGCCGCCCAAAGTAAATTGAAATTAACTTTTTTCTATTGACAATAAGCTTGGACGGCCCAGACATCCAAAGATATAAGTACATACCTACGTAGGTAAGTAATACGAAAGTAACACTGTCTGTTTGTTACCTTTTCACACCTAAACTCTGTAGAGATATCGTAGGAGATAGATTGCGTCTTAAAGATCGAAGGACATTGGTTACGTGTCTCAAAAATTTCTTTGGGATGCGACTATATGCGATACTATAAAAAAAATATTAATTGTTGGCTAATTTTAGGTGTGAAGATCCAGTCAAACCTCACTTTTGGTATTTTCTTAACCTCTCAAATACGCTCGGTAGTTGGTTGTAGTTCCTTGGCTATATGGAAGTATGGAAGTAAAAATACGATGACAGATCCAAGTCAGAATAATTACAGTTACCTATACAATATTATAAAGAGGACTGATTTGATTGTTTGTTTTGAATAGGCTCCGAAACTACTGGACTGATTTGAAAAATTCTTTCACCATAACAAATGCTAAATTAATACAAATACAAATCACAAGCTTGAAGTCGCTGGCGGAAAGCTAGTTATTAATATAATAAGTTGAAATCAAAAAACAAAAGGACTTAACTGGATTTTTGTAAACTATATATTGTTTCAAGATTTTTCATTTTTTGACGATATATTTTCCACGAACTCCCGACCATAATTCGCGAAATAGGTCGTGACGAAACTAAAAAAACCCTTTGAAATTCGAGTCGCGAACCACCACACGATGGGAATCTGTATTCCCCATGCTTTCCCCCGATACGCATACGATATGCGTTATCTGCTAATGCCACTTGGGATCACGCAGAGTAGTGCTTTGTACTCAAAGTCAAAGGCACCTGTTTTTTGTGTAAACAGAATCTATTTCTGTTCACTTTGGTTTCGCTAATATACAGTGTTTTGTAAATTATGTTATTTTGAAAATGTAAACACACACGACTTTATTCTCAAAGTTTTAGGCTGTTCTAATGTATACCTATAGTTAGCCGGTATGTCTAGGTCCCGTGTAATAAGGAGTGAGATTATGGTCTATCACACAAAATTCTGATAAATACAAACATTAAAAATCAAAATTTCCAAATCGGTCCAGCCGTTCTCAAAGAAAATTGTTTCATATTTAGTAAAAAAAATATTTAAAATTTCAAATGTAGTCTAATATTTAATTAGAAAATAGAAAGACGCTTTAGGCTTCTATAGAATTACGAGTAGATAAACGAATTATTTTACTCAAACAGGACTGCAACGATACTCCGACGGCCGTCGGTATCATTATTGTTCCAATGCATAGGCTCCAATTGGGGTTTACATTCAGGAGTGGACTAGGATAGACTGTACTGATTGATTGATAGTATCATAGCAGATAGTTAAATTTAAGGGCCTGTTTGTCAACTCTGGGCAGCTGTTAACCACCGGATACATTAAAAATGGAACAAAATTTGTATGAATTTATCGATCAAGTCATTTACTTTTTTTTTTATACAACTAAGGTGGCAAACAGGCATACGGCCCGCCTGATGGTAAGCGGTTACCATAGCCTATGGACGCTTGCAACACCAGGGGTATCACTCGCGCGTTGCCAACCCGAAAAAACTCTTAGAGGTTCATGGAGGATTCACTGCGCCGACAGTTTGAGGGAATATTCCTCTTACTGCCAGCGCAGCGCATCCTTAGAAGGAGCTCTGGCGACCTTACTCACTGCAGGAACACAACACACAATAAAGTGTGTTATTTGGCTGCAGTATACTTATCAGGAGATGGTGAAACAGGTCCTTAGTGTTTCTTGTCTTAGAGACCACTTGTCATTTCTAATAGGTGAAAGCACAGTTTACCAGTAATTGCTATGTCATATTGCGAGACGAATGTCTTGAACTGGGCACAAAAACTCCGAGCTCTACTGAGAATTTTCTAGAACAACCAACAACACTGCTCGGCCTAGGAATCGAGCCTCAAACATTACTTTCAGTAGCCGCATTTGTAACTGCACTAGACTTACTTAGAGCTGGATCACAATAAATTCATTTTTTATTCAAGAGATCCATACACCAGCGTCGCAGTAATAAAAGGTAACATAACAAGAGCATATTAAATATAATTCAAGATAAAATTAACTCTCCAAAATACAACAATAATAATCCTCGTATATAAAAATCGCAATAATCACACAGAATTAGACAAGGACTTACATAAAATAACAACATAAAAGTCTTTCTTCTTTTTCATAAAACCTGGATAGGCTTCCAGTCTAACCAGGATGCGGCTGAATATCAGTATTTTACACAGAGCGAGTGCCATCAGATCTCCGCAACTCAATTTCTGGGCAATACCGATATTCGAAGGAAAGACTGGTTGTCTGGCTTTTTAGGTTTCTGACTACCACTTACGATTGTCATAGGTGTTCGTATGACAACCGGGACCGACGGCATTACGTGCTCTCCGAGGTACGGAGGGGTTTCGATATGTTAAGAATGGTCACCCATCCACAGACTGACCGCGGCATGCGAAGCTTAACCTTGCAGATCGGTTGATCAGCGTAGTTATAACTTGGCCACGAGCCCCTCAAAATAACAACGTAAAAATAATTCTCCAAAATACAAAATAACAGGTTTAAAAGACATACAAATGCTCTTGAAACAGTTACCATTTATCAGTCAATAAATATGATAAAAAGTATTATTGGGGTGTATATGTGTCCGTCGGGATATCCGAGCCGTTATTGTTTTTATTTTTCACCCTTTATACGAATGTAAGCGAGAATGTTTTTTATTGAAATGATGTTTGATATAAAGATTTATTGCAAATGTTTTTGGTGGTGAATTGTTTGTGCGGTATCTTCTTTCTGGTTGAATATGTTGGTTTTTGGACGATGTGATGATGAAAATGGAAATGGTCTGTGTGTTTACATAAATACTAACTACTAGCTGTAGCTAGAGATTTCCTTATTCTTAATCATATGAAGCGTAATTGATATTTATTTATTTATTTAATTCTTTATGCACATGTGTGTACAGAGGCGGACTTAATGCCTAATATTATGTCTACTCAAATGAATCTCAGAACATTTTCAGTACGATCGGTATCGAGTTCTGTCTGGGCCTGTAGACAAGTTGCATTTTGAAATTCGAATCGACAAACAAATAGAAACAAAATATATGGAAATTACACAAACTTTCGATAATTCGGGCAGTCACTAATGTCATTTCCATACATTTTGTTTCTGTTCGTTTGTCGATTCTTATTGTCGTGTAGATAGGTATATTTAGGCTAAAAAGACAACAGAAAGCGGTTAACAATACACGATAGAAGTTAGATATGGGACATTATTTAATTAGTAGTAACCGAGGATGTATAAAAATTTACTCAGCGTTAAATCAAAATAGCTATTTATTTGAACCCAAAAATTCCATAACCTAACGAACCCCATAGCAATTTTCCAATCATCGACAGATTCACCCTACCAATTACAAAGCTACTAATTTGGGCAATATTGTCGCCAATAGTGACGCAATATTAGGGTAAACGTCCCCGTCGCCGGCACGTCCTTATTTACTTATTGTAAACTCACATGACAGGTGCCTTAATGAGCGAAATAACATGGCGGGTGCGCCGCCGGTAGCAGATCCTAGAGTAAGAAATAGTAGGTGGAATGGACACTACACATTCACATAAAATTAAAAACATTTTTATGTAGAAAATGTTGAGCTGAAAAATAAATAATGACGTGAGCGCGACTACTCAACTACTCACATCTACTTATAATGATTGAATTAGTTTGACGTCGTAGATAATTAATTATAGAAATTCCATGATAACTAACAACAACAACAACAACTAACATTGCTCTCTACAAAGCTAATTTAACAAAAAAAAAAGACTATTACTGCACATAAAAACAAAACGAAAGAATACTTTTAGTATGTAGTTTTCTATAAATGTGTACCGTATTTTATTTAAAACAGCGTTATTCAACTCAATAAAAGGTCAACTCTCAATGTCATATCTGCTGTTATTGTTGCATGATCTATGTCTCAACGTTGAACGTGGACCTCATGGGAAATCGGCTGTTGCTCGCTAGTTACGGTAGGTGCTGCGGCCCGGGCGCGCCAAACTACCTGTAAACGTAATTAATTAATTATCGATTTTAACTTACCTATATTATGTACATTTAGTTTAGGTTAAGTTTATGGTGCCGTAAATTTTTACTACATTGCAAATAATTCATTGTTTTAGTGAACGCAATTTAAAAAAGTGCTTTCATGATTTGCAAATTGTTGAACAATAAACCACTAAGAACTTAAAAAAACTTTAAAAGATTATTATTTATACTCACACTGTCTTTTAATATAATTTGCACTCCTTTTTCTAAAATGTCACATATAAACACAACAACTCAACTATGAATTACTTTGCTTACAAACTTCCAATCTTCACAGCAAAACACAAAACATTACCGTAATAAAAATAACAATTGCATAAAATATTTACATTTCAATTGTGTACAAACAATCTCCAATTCTATTCACACAGCTCTCACTTGGAACCTAAAACCTGCAACGTCTGTCGTAAGTGCCAACAATGGGGACAGTTACCCTATCTCTACGAACCGATAATGGAGCGTGAACTCTCCAGACGATTTCCGTCTGTCTAGAAATGTCTTTCAATGCTGCATAATGTGTAACTGTGAATATTGCCATGTTTTGGATAATGTTGAGCTTCTAGTTTGGTAAACTTTTCTTTAGAATACTAGTGGTTAAGTTTTATATCTCACAGACTTGTTCTATAGCGACAGCTTTGTATTGCCTGTGGGGGTGAGAGCTAGGTTTTCAGATTGCACTGGCTAGCAAACTCTATGTAAAACCGCAACCGTATGCCAACAATGAGAGGCACGTTTAGAATAATTTATATAATATTATGGTCTAATTTATTTTAATTAGACGAACATCAGCAGCTCGATTTTGAACCCAGGGATGCACCTCTGAATTTTTAAAATCATGTGACTATTAATTGACTGTCCTACTGAAGTTCAAAATTCAAAATATCGACGTAGGTACTGTATTCATAAAATTCACAAACTTGTAAATTATGTGCGTTATAAAGTACGTTATTATTATACTCACTTTCACTCACTTGCATTTAAGCGAGGGATAAAATGAAGAACAAAATCACATAATCAAGAAATGATACCAAATTTTTAATGTTATCCAAATTCTTCAAAAATATCTACCACCCAAACGAACATTACAATAAAATACTAAGAAAAGTTTTGTAAATAATTTTAATATTTCTCTAAAAAAATTACCAAAAAGTTCTAAAAAGTGAAGAGGTAAAGAGGTAAAACCATGTACACTCACACATTTAGCATTCATAGAAAATATAACATTACCCAATTCAGCATGAAATTTGAATATTTCCTACATTCCTGTAGACATAAAAATCTGACCGGTCCGTTCAATAGGAATTCGGTACATTAACCGGCAATAAGGCGTTTGGCCATCCAATAAAAGGAGGTAGGCTTGGCAATATAAACATGGGCAACATAACGACGGGTCGAATGTGCCCTGACAGACATAACCGAGGGAGCCGCGGCCAAATTGTAAATAGTGCTACCTCCAGTTTAGTTTGCAATATTTGTGCGGTTTCGTGTAAATGGAAAAAAGGTGTATACAGAGTAGTGTTTGATAGATTTGGCAAAAAATATTTTATATCATAAGTAATTTAATTTTAAATTGTTAAATGATTTATGGGCTTAGTCGAAGTTTGAAATAAAATGATTCAACGTTCCAGATTGCTAGATTTTTTTAGTTGTACCTACTTGCTACTTTGTAAATTTTTCAAATTGACTACTTTTTTATTGGTTTGTGCAACTGCACGATTCAATCAAAAACTGGATCATGCAAACACGACTATTGAGCTTAAATCCTCCTATTCTCTGTAGCAGATGGAGTTTGTTAAGTATTATTTTCCTAAAAAATATTTTTGTTCTACACGTGATACTGCACATTTGCTATGGTTTGTGTTATCTAAACCTTTCTTACTCTATGGATAAAGGGGGTACAACACGATATCGGAAACGCTGATGTGTGTAAGTCGACGGGAATTAGACGTTACGACGGCGGGGAATTGAGCAGACGCGGGGCACATAACCGACCGTGCGATGAGACCATACGCCGCGATTATGTGTGCTACACTTAATTTTATATAACATTTATTTTGTTCGATTTCGATATTCGAATTTGACATTAATTTCCGTTAACAAATCACATTTTAAATATTTTTTGAAATAATAAGTACCTACATAAATGGTAATTTTTACATTTCTCCTACTCTCAAAATCTGAGATATATTATGTAAGTCAGCTAAAAGTTTAAATAGCACATATAAAAACGCATTTCTATTTTAAAAAATCGTGTATTCCTTTTTCTTTAATATGTCTTGGACATCGCTTATCCGGGCCATTGTTAACTTCTTCAGGTAAAAGCATATGCATCATATTTATAATTCTACAATAAGTATAGGAAAGTCACGTTGTGATTTCATAGAAAGTCAGACATGAATGTGTATTCATAAAAAAAAAACATTTTAAACTTAAATGAGAATACAAATGATAGTATAAATGGTAACGCGTGAACAATGATGGAGTTGCCGCTAACGTCGGTGTAACATTGTCCAATTAATCGCGTCAAACGCGCGTCATTGGCGCGTGAAGATTAGAACGCGTGACATACAGGGAACGGATAGACGTGTTTACGGGTGCATTGAGTATTATTTGAGACTAGCTACCCGCCAGCGGCTTCGCCCGCGTGGTCTTATACATGTTTCCCCCGTTTATGCAACATTTTTCATTGCCACTTCGCTCCTATTAGTCGTAGCGTGATCGCATATAGCCCTTAGTATTCTTCGATAAATGGGCTATCCAAAACTGAAATAATTTTTCAAATCGGTTCAGTAGTTACGGAGTCTATTCAATACAAACAAACAATAAAATCTTTCCTCTTTATAAGTTTAGTATAGATTCCTATGGGCTATAAAATGCTGGGACAAGTGTGGTTTAATAGCCCTAGATAAATTGTAAACATTTTTATAACAAATAAAATAATTTAATATAAAGGTAACAATAATAAATACACCTACGAAACCCAACATTATAATATAATATTGTTTTTTTTTTTCTGGGACATTTTACACAGCACCATCTAATCCTAAACTAAGCAGAGCTTGTACTATGGGTACTAGACAATGGATATAATACTTATATACTTTTTTTTTTAAATACATACTTATAATATATAAGAAACATCGGACAAGGATCGAAACTGTTATCTTACTTTAGATTGCAGTTTACTTTAGAATATTATGAAACAGAACATTATTATACTATCTAAAATGTCATGGAGAAGAGATAAAAGAATGTGAGATTGTTGTCGAGCATAATAATATAACTGGACATGTTCCCCGAATATTACTGTATTTCTTTAACACTTATAACAGGTAGAGCTACGATGTTGAGAGGCTGCTACGCCGGCTACGGTGCTACGCAGCTACACTGTCGTAGCATTAATATGAATACTGCTACGCGTTGGTGAAGTTTGCTGCATCATTGCTAAATGTAAAGGGAACATTTAATTAACTACCCATTTTAATCAACTTCTGTACTTAAACATAAAGGTGAAATATATCACAAAAATAAGTTATAGGCATATGCTTAGAAAGGGATGTGTTGGAAATAATAACTTCTATAATATAACACAAAACTATACTAACATCTTGGTACACAGCTAGTTGTTCTATAAAGTAACAAGTATCAAAATCACCTGAAAATGTAGAGACCTCATTTGAAAGGGCCTCTAGCGAGGCACAACCGCAGCCCGGCCATTACGTAAGGTTGTCACGTGCCGCTAATCACTGCGTCCGTGACGTCACGCACAGCTAATTCGCACATTTACACCTCTACATACTTGGAGCTAGGTGATGTGTATAATGTGATGTTCAGTATAATTAATGAGCTCATATTTTCTTTTCAGGTATTATTGTCGTTTACACGAAAAGAAAACAGTAAGATAAAACCTTAATTTTCGGAGTCTTCGCAGTTTTTCTATTTTTTTTTATACCACTAAGGTGGCAACAAGTGTACGGCCCGCCTGATGGTAAGCGGTTACCGTAGCCTTTGGACGCTTACAACACCATGGGTATCATTCGCGCGTTGCCGACACTTTATGATTTATGTCGGAAAACGGACCCATGGACCTGCAACATCAAAGACATTGCTGATGCGTGGTCAGGCGTTACACCAAAGTCCCCTGGCCGAGCTAAGATTGATGTCAATTTTCTTATATTGTATTTTGCATGTTTTTGTTATGTTTCATATTTAATGTTGATGTCGAATGTTAGAAAGAACGAACTTTGAAGTGACAAATACGAGTATCATTACAAATCCAAAATCACTTCAATATCGAATTAAACAGGTAGGTACTCATCTCTAATCGTCGGCTTTCAATAAATAACTAACGCTAAAACCTAGTCTAGACCCTATTGTGCATTACACATACATATATACGTGGCCGTCAATCTGTCCATTTGTCCACTAATAACGGGCACCATCGTCTGGCCCACGTCGAATTTACACCGCAGCATCATTAAGCACTATTGTTTATTTAGAGGGTCAATATCAATTTGTATGCGGTTATAGTTTATTAATTATTAGCTTTTGCCCTCGGTGTTGACTATATGTGAGACCATAAATATGCGGCATAATATGTGTTTTTATGACGATAAACTGTAATGTTTATAAAGATTGAAAATAGCGCCATCTAGTGACACTTTTTTTTCTGACAGCCCCATCCGGGATAAAAATTAATTAAAGTTGTTTACCTCTTTATTTATTACATTCATACACTCAAGCCTTTTTCCTACAGAGGTGGGCAGAAAGTAGAGACCGCTACTTGCTGCGATTCCTGCATAAATACTTCTTTTGATTTTACCACGTTCATAGTTTTGGATTAATACTAATTATTATAAAATACTGTACCTACTATACTAATTATTATAAAATAATATACCACCTTAAGGTTATAATAATGTAAGGTATAACCTTAGATTATAGATTTACCGCGGGAAGAGGATGTATCGATACGGTATATTTTACTTATAGCCATTAACCCCAAAAAGCGAATGGCTATGGTCTGGGTTACTAGGTATGTCCATTTATGGCTTTTAGCTGAATTTATAAATAGTTAACAGAATTTTGTTTTTGTATAAAGAAGAAATGATGGACTCCGTTTTCAAGAATTTAAAAAAGTAAAATAATTATTTGTTTTGTTGTTATCCTCCTCTCTAATATGTAATACGAATGGGTGTATGCAACATGATTGTATTCAATAATATACAATGCAATGTTTTTTTTTCTAAACAAGCACATACAGCATCACGTCATCAGCCCCAATACTACGGGATCTAACCCTCAGGGCGCAGTAACCCACCGTAGTAATTAACACGACGAGAAATAATTCACGGACGGACAAAACGAGAATTTTAATACGCAAATGAAATAATTCCTCAGATTGATGACGCGGATTCCTCGCCAGATTTTTTTTCACGCGTTTTTTTTCCGGAATTGAATTTTTAATTATGTTTTACGCGCTCGCGAATAGCAATTTGTCGGATTAACTGCTTTTTCCGTTGTTTATCGGTTCCGTGAAGTTTTTTATTGCTCTGGTTTTTGATGGATTGTGTTCTTGCTAAGATGGCTCTAGAGATTTCTCTTCTTCGTTTAATAGACTGAAGCGCTTAAAGGGTTTTGTAGGACACTTTTTGTTATTCAAGATACCTACAGAAAACGCTTCCAGCATCATAGAGGTGGTAAGCACGCATAAAAAATTAAAGGTTTGGTATTTAATGTGCGTTTAAATATGGTCAAATCTATAAATTACTAGCTGTCCCGGCAAACGTTGTTTTGCCATATAGGGGTGGGTCATTTTAGGGGGATGAAAAATAGATGTTGGCCGATTCTCATAGATACCGGATACAAAATTTCATACAAATCGGTCCAGCCGTTTCGGAGGAGTATGGCAACTAAAACTGTGACACGAGAATTTTATATATTAGAAGATGTAACGTAACTGTGATACTTATAACTAAAAACTATAATTATTTTAAAGCTTGTTACCCGACTGCCGGAGGAGCGTTTCGTGTTTGACGCGTATGTATGTATGTATGTCCGTTCCTATGTCCGCTCGTAACTAATCAACGGCTCGACCGATTTAGATAAATGACACCTCATTAGATTCGTCTTGATGGCACGAGTGTCACTGGGACATACATTAAATTAAAAAATCAAAATTGCAAATTTGATATGCTTTAATGTGCGAACTGATTTTGAAAATGATCTTTAGTTGTATCAATTTTTATTTAAAATAATCATTTCGGATCTATCTAGTGATTCTATGATGATTTATGAACTAAAAAGTAGAAAATAAAATCTATTATTAAATTAAACAAAAAACCCGACTAAGTACGTAAAACGATTGATTTTATTATGATAATTATTAAACCTCTTTAGATATAAACCTCTTTAGATTATAATGACCTATAAATTATACTAGTACCTGTACACTGTAAAAATTCAAGGACTCTATAATTTCAAGGACCAGACCAATTTATTCTACTTTATAGCTGTTAGTAGCTCTGCTTAGTGACTAGTAGGTTGCCTCACCTAAACAGCTCCCCTGACACATACTTTATTCTAAAACAGAGACTGTAGTGTTAGAAATTTCTTACAAGAGCGTTAATTTACATTTAGTATCAAACTTTCCATTCGGTGGTCGTTAGACCTCCTACTAATGTGTTCACGTCTCTAATTAAGGGAACGCACAGTACCAAAGTTGTCCAAAACTCCGGACACATCCGAACATTATTATAATAACCCCAACTTCGCTTGCCCAAAATGACATAACATGTCCCAAGTCCACGTACAGTTTATACCCACTCTGAGCTCGCGACCCGCCACAGAATGAAACATTTTCATTGAAGATGATATTTCGATATTCAGTTACGCAATCCGATGAACGGTGTGTGTTTAGACTGTGGTACGGGCAACGCTAAAGGGTAACGTACACTGAATGTTGTTTTAAAATGATATGCGTTTCATTTATAAACAGAGAGACACGCGCGACCCGGCAAACAGCCTCCCCCAGGAACTAAACTTTCCGTCCACCTAGCGACAATATTTGAAAGTTATTTCAGCATTTACAACCCTCATAGGCGCCGTTAAAATTTTCCCTACCACCTTATTCATAATACACACATCCTGCATCTCTTTCACCCTTGAATTTGGACAAACAAGAGCGAGAGGGAAAGAATTATTTACAAACTGACATCTCGAAATTAACGGTGGTCGGCTCATGATAATTTACATATTTAGGTGAAATTAACCTCGGTACGTTAAATTATATTATGAATATTAATAGGTGTGCGTATGCCAAGTAATGTATTATATTAAATGGGTTAGTGTAACTCCATCTTTATGGCTCAGATTTCATAGAAGTTATGGTCTAAACAAATAATTAATCAACCTTGCTGGCGTCAACCATGGCTGTAACATTTCACATTATTCCCTAAATAAACCATACCGTTTTTTACATACTTTGTCTAGAATCTATTTAACGATAAATACGATGTCAGGAAGACTTCCAACCTGCGTCTCAACCACATGGTTTTAGCCACTAAGGTACCGAGAACAGTCAGGAAGTCAAAATAATCATCTTAATACTAAGTTTTTTTTTTTCTGAATTAAATGGAAATTTTCTATTTACTATAAATAGAAATTTTTATTGTTTAAACTTTTTATGCATTTTTTATAATTTAATTTTCTCGTTAAATCCATCAATCATCAAATTAATCTCAAATAAACTCCATAAAATCTGTCAAAAAATAGGTTTTCAGAACAAAAATCCAAATGTATCTTACCATAATGCAAATATTCGAGATATCTTGGGGACAAAAATTGCAAACTCCAAACTGGAGGTTTATTTGGTTATCTAATAAAATATTACGAGCTTTGACAAGTGCCTCGGAGCTGCCCCCTTGTGGCCTTTGCTCCTTACCTTTTTCAGTTATGGCTGCGTAAGCACCGAATTCTGCTTTTATGTTACAAAACAAAATAATGTTAAGAAACTTAAAGAAAGTTCGACCGTAGGAATCCAGTCTAAATATGGATAATAACTACGAAGTAAGTACTGCAAACGGTTTTTCTTGACGCTTTAGGTACTAGGAGATCATAGTCATTGTGGAGTTTACAATAAAAATTAATTATTGTTGCCTTTTCAAACATTCTATTTGTTTAATGGGGAAGCATTAGTCACTGCTTTTCTTTCTGATGCTTTTTTAATGTACTACTAAATGTCTTATACTATGAAGAACGGAATGGAATTATAGGAAAGAAGCTAACACGATAATTTAACAACATTAAAATATTAATCACAAGGTACCTACATAATTTACGTAATGAAAAATATTCGTGAAATATAGAATGAATTACAAATATTTGCAAAAGGTCGCTGTACCCAGTAGATGAGCCCACTTTATCATCATAAAGGTCATGTTGACCCCTACAAAATTAAACAATACACAGAAAAACTCCTTACGGCTAGCAATAATTCGGAGGGCGGGAAAAAACGTTAGGGGATTTAAATTTAATTTTCGAAGCGGAATGACGTCAGATATCCCCAGCGGCAGTTCCAAGTTCAAGCGTGAAACAACATCTTGTAAAAGTCGCGTTAAAATGAGAAATAAAAAATTAAGATTGGAAAGTTAAAACGGCATGTTCAGCGAATGCGAACACGCTGCAACGAAAATAAAATTGCGCAAATATTTATTGATTAGATTTGTATAAAATTTCTAATTAGAATATATATAACATTGACTAGTACGGTCCATAAGAATGATCAGGCAGTAACGAAGTGCATAGACTATTAGACTTACTCGTAAAATACATACAATGATAATTATGTGCTAAACTTAACACTATGTGTCATGATGGACCCTATTAGGGTATAGCAACATTTGGAGACTAATTATTTATTTAGTTCATTATTATGCTCAAAGATACACGGGAATATCAACAACAAAACATAAAAGATGCATTGATAACTTCCGTTTTGATTTCTGTTAAAACCTATTGGTTCCTACTTTACCAACAGAAAATTATAAATCCAAATTAAACCTAAACACAGCAAACATTTTATTTTAATATAAAGACAAAACATTTAAAGGTATCTGGGGGTAGGTAGCAGTGACTTGTACTTCATAATTAACAGACCATCCTTGGGGAAAGCCGGGTCGGACGCAATATATTATATTCTAGATGACACCCACGTTGGGGACTTTGAAGGATCGTATCTGTAATTCTGAACTCCGCGAATTGGATATGTAGGTTCTAACTTCCATTGTTGTATTTTTGTTTTTTTTTTGCTGTGGAATGAAAAACCGAAATTTTAATTTTATTGTCATATTTAAATGATGTTTATTTTGTTATTAAGTTTATTAACGTAGACATTTCGATAATAAATGGAATACAAAACCTAAATGATGTTTATTTGGTTTTAGAAATAAAAGGCAGAAGACGACTTGACGACGTCAGTGGTCTAGTGGTTCGAGTACCGGACTGCTAATCACGAGGTCGTGGGTTCGATTCCCACAAGACACAAACATTTATGTGATGAACTTAAGTGTTTGTGTTTGTCTGGGTGTTTCTTATATATTATAAGTACGTATTAACAAAAAAAAGTATATAAGTATTATATCCATTGTCTAGTACCCATAGTACAAGCTCTGCTTAGTTTGGGACTAGATGGTGCTGTGTAAAATGTCCCAAGATATTTATTTATTTAAAAAAAAGTGATATCTGGTGACACCTCTATCCTTGGCCATTTAAAGCGTTTATGAAGGAGCTCGGGCTATGTAGAGGTGTAATAATGTACACCCGCAGTTCGCCAGTATTTTAAGACCCCGTGTATAAGGGGGCAAAAGACAGGAAGCTAAAATTTAGGTTGACATATGAAGCTGGCATACATAACACTTACATAAAGTGATTTGTTCCTTATTTATACAAAGTCCTGTCCTTGTTTCTTAATTATTTTCCTTTGTTACAAATCAAAAGAAGAAAAACAAAATGATAAAATCCTCATTAGTCACAAATAAAGTTCTACCCCTCGAAACAATAATACACCAAGACAATATCTAGCTTACTATAATTTTCATAGTTTAGTGCGGCGGTTTTTACGATGAACGTTATGGCCTCGTCTCGGCATTACGACGAAGGAATGGTTCTACGATTAATTCGTAAATGTTTCATGAAGTACAAAGTATCTTGTTTGAACAGAATGATAGAGTTTATAGCTGGGGATTGACTAGTATGCTTTTGTATGCGACTTTTGAAGCTTAGTTTACAGATGACAGAAAATACATTTTAGATACTTATATAGCGTCACGCTCAGAATGTGCATTTCGCATTTGGGCACTTCGCGTTTGGTGCAATTTACATTTGGGGTGATTCTCACTCATAGGTAACGGGCACTTGAGTGCTTTTTGCATTTGGTAGTGTTTCCAATCCTTCTTTCTCCGTTTTTAAGTAAGTAAGGTATTGTATTACATCGCTATGTAATACCATTTTCAACCTAATCATATCTACAGTTGACCTACAGGCCCTAAAAACTATATTATTATTATTTACATCGTAAAAACAAAGTGAATTAGTTTTATACCTCACATCCCAATACACAGTGGCTACTAAATCTTACCCTGACATTATATATAAGAGCTGCTTCACCCCTATTGCTTAGGCGGAATTAGGAATTATCGTACGGTTGGCAAAAAAGTTGCACCCATTATAAAAATATTTACTTATTTTTGTAATTGGCATTGATCATAGAGATCTTCGAGCAGGAAATCGTTAAAAGGAAAATTGTGGTATTTAGTACCTAACGAAAAATATTCTATAAGACATCGCCGTTATCTTGTCCTTCGTAAAACACATTGTTTGACTATTAACGAAAGTATGAAAGAAGTAAAATATCACAGGTTTTTTATGGTTTATGTCGGCAAATGAACAAATGAGACGAAAAAAAATTCTGGGAAGTGGCAGTGTATTACACTGGACGACTTGTCGTATGAAGAACACGTACCTAAATTAACAGCAACGCGCAGCGTGCATGTTACAACCGCGTTTATGCGCATTTAAGTTAACGCACGAATTTTCATAAAAGAATACTTAGATAACTACCTAGGTTCCGTTTTTTTTGCAACGCGCAGCGTGCATGTTTCAACCGCGTTTATGCGCATTTAAGTTAACGCACGAATTTTCATAAAATAATACTTAGATAACTACCTAGGTTCCGTTTTTTTGCCAACGCTACCCACCGTCTCGCTCATCTGGCGCGTTCGTAACTAGTGTTTTTCACACAAGTTTTATGTGCTATTATTTGCAACGGGACATAAAAGCTGCCCTGGCCATGTTTACTGCTGACCCAACCTAATCCCGCCAGCGTGATGCCAGTGGCAACCCCTTTATGTTGTGTTCGACAGTAAAATCTTAACGTATGTGTCGTTTATGTACAAACACACATAAGATTTGAGAGCATGGTGGTAGGAACAATTTAGGTAATGGCTACGAGTACACTGTAAGTACTTATGATTTTGACCTTTACACATACTTACGTATTTGTTTTGTCGTTGTTAATGATTTTATTAATGGATGAAGAGTTTATTAATTTTTAATTTTTATATCATTATCATTGCCAGCTTTGCTCGCGTGGTGTCTGGTATTTCTTATAAACATATCTATTACTCAGTAAAGATGTAGTTACTTGGTAAAGATATAAGTAGCTTTCTAATGGTGAAAGAATTTTTCAAATCGATCGACTAGTTTCGGAGCTTATTTAATTCAAACAAACAATCAAATCTTTCCTCTTTATAATATTAGTATAGATACATTATTTTGCTTTTGGCCTTTGCTCACCTCCTAATATAGCTAATTCATACAAGTAACCGACGTTCCCCAGAAATTTCCTAAAATTCCACCTTCACCTTTTATAACAGAAATTCGAACACAAACCACAGGATTATTCTAGGAATAGCCCGTAACAATCGGTTTTACGCGACGAAAAGTGATTCTGTGTGCAATCAAACGCACACAAGTGCGCTGTGATTTCGTGAAATTTTCATCTGTACTGTGACGTAACCGTATACACTGAAGTTAACGTTTATCGAACAGGCGACGGAATTAGTTGTAAAATCGGAATTGGCCCGTTAAATTTAGTACAGGTGAGGTAAATTGAATTTTGAATTCGGAACTGTATTATCTTGTTAGAAGAAATCACGTGAGCACCTTAACCTAACCGTAGACGGAGCAAAAATAAGATGAATTTTAGTGTGAATAGCAAACCTTAGGAAAAGCGTACCTTATAACAGAACCCGATTAAAGAATCAATTTTAAGGTGCCTAACAACATATATACATAAATTATTATAAATATCGCCATATTCCTGTATTTTTTTCAATGAACTCCATACAGTGTTACACTAAACAATTTGAATATGTAAAGTGATCTAGACTTCTTCATACTAATTTCAAGGTGTGATCATTATTGCATAATAATGCATTATGTTCGTATTAACGTTTTAAAACACACCTAGTTAGAGTTTAGAGTTTGTCGTATGTATACACTCTGTCACATTTACCTACCCCTACCACCCACTCGCGCCAATCCAAAAGCCATTTTCTGACATAAATAAAACAGGTCTCAAGCGCCCCATAGCATTCAATTTCTACCTAGTATGTACCAACAATATTCCCGGGACTATCCTAAACAACTGTCATTTTATTTTATCACCGGGCTTTCGCGTAAACTCTCGCGCTAGTGATAAATTTTAATGTTGCCAAACGAAATATTGTCGCGTGGTAGGGGCTCTGAAGTTTACGTCTTCCTGAAGGAATTAACTTGCTACATGTCTGTCTCTTTGGATAATTGCTTTATTTTTGTTGTTCTCAATTTAAAATGCTAAACTAATTGTTAAAGTTGGAGTTTTTATAGACTCACAGGACCAGTAAAGAAATCTGAGTTATCTGAGAATAAAGGTTGAAAAATATGGATGATGAGGCTAGCTTTTGCCTCCTAGGTTACTTCTTTCTTTCATTCCTAATCTTTTGGTCAATTAAATAATCTATCAAAAGTAGGTTGTAAGTACTTATTATTAAACATTAAACGGTGTCTAAAAATGTGATCTAGGATCCTCCTTAGTATTAATATACTACTTAATGTTTTTTTAATGAAACCTGTGTTCTGTTTATTTTTTGTATGACTTTGGTTGTTGTTGCCTATACATATAGGCAACAACAACCTTGCATATGAGTTTAAGATTGTGCCGTATGTAATTTATGTAAAGCCATATACTTACGACTTGGAAGAGAAGTCAAATGCGAACAACTCTTAATGATAAACTTAGCTGCTCACACGTTAAAAAATTAAAAAGTTTTATAATTGGGGGTGTATAACGCCACGCATCATTAGCTGCATAAGCTTCAGCAAGGCCAACATTATTTCTAAATTATAATAGTTTTACCCTTCCAGTATAATTACCACACTGTATCCACGACCTAAAGTCAAACAAACTTGCCAAGTTACCTATAATTCCCATAACTACGTCACACGCGACACAACCTGTACATATTTAATGTATACACGATTAATCTCTGCTCTCTCACAAAATAAACAAAGAGAGACGCCATAAGGGAACCGTAAAATTATTCATCCACCCGAAAATTTACGTAACCCATTGTAAAAACGTCTTTTTTAACGAACTCTAAGAAGTTTCGGAACTCCGTCGCGTTTCAAATCCAACATGGGTCTCGGGAGAGTCCCCGTAAAAAATTAAGTCACAAAAGAGTCCAAAAAATAAAGTTTAAATGTCCCCCTCTTTTGGCAGAGTAAACATTTTACGTTCGCTTAGGAATTGGTTGGCTGTGAATTAAAAAAGCTCTTTGTAAGCTCCGCGGTGGCTGTGTTTGTACACACTTCAGGTAATTTGGATGAGATAATCATTTTATTGGCTTTGACAATTTTTATTTTAAAAGGTTCATTTTTTATCTATAAATATCGTAGATCTAAGCAAATGTCAATGTATAATTATGATGGTTAGCTACACACAGCCGATAACTATACGATTTCAAGAAATAACTATTTCGCCAGCTTTAGTCCACTGCTAGGTTAGGTTGGTACATAACCTAGCAGTGGACTAAAGCCTTATTTTTACTGAACGTCTCAGAGCCCGATCTTCAGCTGTTTTCATCCAATTGCTGACTGCTGTATGCATTTAATTTTTGATACTTAATGTTATTTACATAGAGCTTATTATTGATAAAAACTTTTCTCACCTGGCAGCACTTTCTCTCACTTTTTTTTGCAGGTACAGTTACCTGCAAAAAAAAGTCAACCGGTATCATACTCCGTACAGTACCGACGCCGTGAAAGCAAGGACTCGAGCAGCGGTTAATTTCATGTTGAATTCATTAAGTTTGTAGGCGCCTTAACTAGGTGTCTTGATAATTTAATCCGGCCAGGATTGCCCAATTAAAATGTTGCCAACGACTTTTTAAATATTCAACCAGGAAGGGTTACCAACTCCAAAAACTCAAGGTAAAATTCATCACTCCAGGGAGGATTTGTGCGAAATAATGACATTTTAGGTGTCGATTAGGAAAAGTTTGGCTGTAAAACTTTTTGGAGATGGATTTAGGTTGTCGAGTAAGATGAGGCGTAAATATATTCCTGAATTTGTTCGGTGTGAAGGATTTGCGCAGTGTGCCATCAATAAAAATATTCAACGAATACTCGTTAAAAATATTAACCGAAACATCATGTAATTTTTTGTATGAAATTTCGCTTGCCCACATTTCCTAAACATACCGGCGAAATGTTGGGTTATGTTGCTAACATGCTACTATAGTGCTTCAGGAATGTTTGCGTTTTATCATACTGACGGCTTTCAAGCCGTCTTGCGCAAAAGAACGGTATCCCAGATCCTCAGGGTGCGTGGTAGCCCCAATGAAATCCTGAAGACGTTATCAAACAGGCACTCATCCACTCATCCTTAGTTAAGAGGGTGATTTAGGGTTATTATTTTTATTCATATTTTCTTTTTGTTTATATTTCTATGGACGGTGTAAAAGGTTGTCTGAAATAAAGAATATTTTATTTATTTTATTTATGTATGAGTTTCGCCCACCGGCGGTATGTGGGTGTATATTAATACACCTCTGCATAATCCTACGGCGAAATACAGGCGTGATGGTATGTTGTATGAAATTTCCTGAAAGATTATCTCACCGGTGGCGTGTGAAATCTGCGGTCCCGCATTAGGCCAGCTTGGTAAATGTGGTTGGTAAAGGAGGCCTCTGCTCACCAGTGTGACGATTAATGGGTTGATGATGATGAAGTTAGTCTTTGGTTAGAATACTTATGGTAGGTACCTGATTATATTAATACACAGCTATCCACATACCATGGATAAAGATAGAATCAGCGTTGTTACTACTGGGATAATACGATCACAAACTATGTTGCAACTCGAAATATAATCTAGAACGCAGATAGCAGAACAGAGAATGATATGGAGTATCTAACATGCATTTTATTCTCATTATCCATATTTCCATACTTATTACTATAAAATGTTATAAATCCGAGAGCAGCTTCGTCTGTTTGTTATTTTTTGCCACACCAGCCCGGCTAACATGCACGCCAAGACAAAATTTTGTCTACTCCTTTGTCTCGCTCTTCCTCGTACGAAAACGAGACAAAAGCACGACATAAGCGTCGACAAAATGTTCTCGCGGCGTGCATGTTAGCCCGGCTGAACTGCTGAACTTAATTTAGCAAGGAGGTAGATTGCAGATAAGCTACCTTTTTTGCTTTAAAAAGTCCTTTGAGATGCAAGTCAAACTGCAGGGTGGAGTCGACTACTAATAATACTGGTAAGTATATTGTAAAAAGTAACCACGAATTCGAATATAAAACCGAAATACCAATTACTCACTGATTGATCAGGGGCCTTTGCTCAACAGTAAGTTAATTTAAGTAAAAGAAATATAGATAACCAAAATAACCTAGGACAAAGTCATGTAAAAGTAAACAATAAAAATATAGGTATCTAATTATCTATTTAAGACACAGTTTTTTTGATTGGTAGACAATGCCTTTGGCATTAAGTCTGCCTTTGTACATAATTATGTGTAGTAAGTACTTCTAAATAAATATTAAATGAAAGCTACAGAACCCCTGCCTACTGACCACGAACTTTTCCATGCCTGATGAACTCTGGTCATCAGGCATGGAAATGTTAGTCAAAGAATAGATAACAGTACCGTACTGTACCATACCTATATTTTTATTGTTTACTTTTACAGTACCTGCTGCTTGCCTTAAACAAGTATCTAAATTGATAGTCACTAGTCACTACCTAAGCATAATTATATTCAAGCCTAGTAATACCAATTTCTAAAACCAATAAATGAGTCTATTACCTTCTCACAAGAAATAATAATATTAGAACTACTCTATGCTTTTTTGTTCCATATTCGAAAATAGCCGAGGGACAGCCGGACGTCGAGTCGTGGACAGACGGACGCGGGACGACGAACAACTTTTAATATTTTCATTACATTTCTACACCCATAGGTATGCCCGTCTGATTGTACTAAGATAGAACACGGTTCCACATTTACACGAGACAATAATTTTAATGGCGAAAATATTTTTATTTTTTTAAATAATTGTTTGTAACTCATGCCTCGTAAGCCTAGTGGCACGACTGTTACGGTTAAGGTCAAGAAAGGGTTAGATTTCCATTACAGTGTTCATGAGATTTTCTATTAAATTCTCAAAGCAACAAGAACATTCTGGGTCTCAATCTATTTTCAAGCAAGAATCAATCCACATGATTGAAAACCAGTATACAGAACAATACAGCTAATAGAGAACACTTATTTTATCTATTACATCACCGGCCTCGGTAGCGCAGTAGGCAGCGCGTAAGTCTCATAATCTTAAGGTCGTGAGTTCGATCCTCACCCGGGGCAAATCTTTTACCTTTTCAAATCAATTATTTAAAACTTTTTTTTTGTAGCAACTTAATGTTATTCTTGAAACCAAGTACCGTTATTTTTTTACGCTGTTACGCATTAAATTAACGCAAGTAATCAATATTCAGTCTATAGAGAAAGGTAATGAGGTATTAAATAAAATATAACCCACCTTATCTTATATACCGAACTTTCAAAATATTTACTGAGATTAAGAAGAAGAGAGAAATTACTGAGGCCAAAAAAGCTTCAGGAGTCCAACAAAAATACTGTACGTCTACTTTCAAAATAAAGTTGCATTTTAAGACTTACAGTGACATCTACTAGGTATTACTAATAAATAACTAGAGAGATGACGTGCGATGCAATTCTGCAAATGCTAATTATAAAACATAGATGGCGCTTACTTAACCGCGCCATCTATCCGAAAATGTTTAAACTTTACGGACTTTGAGTAGTCAAGACAATTCATTTGACTTGCGTTTACTTTGTTCATACATTTACTACTAGGTGGCGCTGTTTATAATATTATTTACACAAATTAATTTTATTGAAATGTAACAAATTAATTTTATTGAAATGTTGATATTTACTCGTAAAAGTGTTTTCAATGTAAAATACATAAATAAATATACTTAATTTATCATTTAGCGTTGTAAGCGGGTGATATTATAATACGGACATAATTTACGAAAAGTCGGAGGATGGATTCGAAGTTCGAACTCTAGATCTTGGCAGTTCAGTGCGTCGGCCATGAGTTGACTAACAAAAAATCTGTCATACGTAGTAATATTTGGATATCAAGTATTTTTTAGGATTTTTTATCAATATTCAAAGTCCACTGGGTACTTAGATCTTTTGCTGTCGAGTAACACTCCTTACTTCTTTACTATATTTACCCGACTGACGAAGGTGGGCTATTTAATAATATTATATATGAGAAAGTAACTCTGTCTGTCTGACACGCTTTCAAGCCAAAACTACTAAACCGATTTAAATTAAATTTGGTACACAGATAGTCTAGAGCCTGAGAAAGGACATAGGCTACTTTTTCTTAAAATCTGTTAGGGGTTGAAAATAAGGGATGGAGGTTATAAGAAATACATAGACCACGCAGGTAAAGCCGCTGGCGGGAAGCTAGTAGCGTATAAATTTATAATTCGAGTATTGAATCCCATAGGATAAAGCGATTAATCGATTACCTATCTCTTTCTGACTACGGGGAAAATGTAATTAGGTATGTTTATTACAATAGTACACCCACACTTACCTTTGTTTTACAGATAAAGATATGAATCCTATTTTAAAATATTCGTGATAATAGTAAATTAATTACTTACCTATAAAGTATGGCGTCACAACCATTAGTTAAATGGCGTCGCGTGACAGAATGGAGAATTATTAGTGCAAAAAAACCGTACAAGTCTCTTAGTTCAGCTAAAAAAAAGGCAATTTATTACCAAAATCAATAAAATATTTACGCAAACGATTAAAAATAAAATGAAAATTGTTTTTTTTTACAAGGTCGTCCACTGGCGCCAGTGCTTTAAATTCTTCTCTGATGATGCCGGACTTATGGCCAAATAAATACCTAACAAGGGATTTACCTCATTTTATGTTTATTTTTAAATTATTATTGCCAATTCTTTTACGTCTAACTAATGTTATTTTTATTGTTATGAAGTTTATGCAGTCAATAAAAATCTGGTGTTTATATTTTATTTTAGACATTTATTACATTATTTAACCCTTTTGCAGTTGGTCCAAATTTTTATGCAGTAGGTATTAAAATAAAATGAACTTGATTTTTTTATTATTGCTTTACGTTATTACAAAATTAGGTATAGGTAGTTGCCGGCAATACTTTAGGCTAAAATGGCGGATGCGCAGTTATAGTAGATTTTAATACATTTTGCGCAAATGCACTGCGTAAACTTCAAACTTTTTATACGTTAGTTTTAGTGCAACACGTATTTTTAACCTCCGACGCAAAAACGACGGGGTGTTATAAGTTTGACGTGTCTGTGTGTGTGTGTCTGTCTGTGGCATCGTAGCTCCCGAACGGATGAACCGTTTTTGATTTTGTTTTTTTTATTTGAAAGGTGAATTATTTGAGAGTGTTCTTAGCTATGTTTGATGAAAATCGGTTCAAGATGGCCGCCGCTACAAAATAGCAGATTACATATTTTTTTTATAACTCCCTCAATATGGATATCAAATGAAAGGGCTTAACTAGGAGAATACTATAAACTATGATAAATTTCAAATCCAAGATGGCCGCCACCACAAAATGGCAAATTACATTTCGTGTCGGGGGTTTTCTACATTTTTAATTTAGGTTAGGTTATTAACTGGTAAGCTAACTCGGTACCTATCAATTCTATTATTCGAAAATTAAAGGAATGATATTATCAAAGTCAAGTCAACGAATCTGTGTAGGTACTTCCATTATTTTAAAACAGATAAGTTAGGTCCATGAAACGGTTAACTTATCTAAACATCTATACCATAATATCTGCTCTGTCCTGTCCTGTTCCCAACAAACGTCAATACCTAGGTATTGGTAAAAAGCACTTAATTACAATTTCAACATACTGTCCCGTCTATCATTGGTAACTTAAATGTGTTCGACTATAACCCTTCATTTACGTCTTCAACCATGCAATACATTCGCATTCCTCCTACCTCGTACAGCCGTGGCTAGTAAACCAGCGTCCAGTAAGGTCACATTTGACAGTTAAGCAGTAAAATGAAACAGGCGCTCGGCGGTTTGATGGAGTATTGTTTCGGATTCCGTCACGCGTTCAGCGCAGCGCTGCAGTACACGGGTTAAGGCCACCGAGCAGTGAACTGATATGGTTGTTTCTGTGGAATTTCCAATATTGTAATGTGTTGAGGATTTGTAAAGTATTTTGCAGTTAACGAGACGGACTATTGACCTATTTTTCTTAGGGTAATGTGAATTTAAATAGTAGTTGTTAGATCCTTTTTTCTGGGCGTAGGTAGAATTACACTGGGTATATTTTCTTATAAGTGAAAGAGTTGTTAAAATCGAGAAACTATATAGGTAACTGACTCAATAGCTTAGTGGCCGCAAATGCACCTATTGAGCTTGAGATCCTGGGTTAGAATCCCAGGTCGAGCAGTGTTATTATCATTTTGTATGAAATCCTTGGCACAGTACAATTGTAAATACTGTGTACTTAGTAAGCAGCTGTAGTTTGGATATTGGCAATAAGCTTACCCCTTATGACCTGTGTAACAAACAAATCCAAACTACGAGCTGCGACTGAGAAAAAACAATAACACTTTACTTGACCTGGGAATCGAACCTAGGACGTCTAGCGTAACAGTCGTACGAAGCACCACTAGACAAGCAGTTGTGTAGTTATGTAGTATGCTTGATACTTCCATGCATGACGTTGTCATTCAGTGACGGATGTGTTTTTCAACACGTGGTGATGTTTTCGCAAAGCATGCTTATTTATTGATAGTAAAACCTCTTTAATGCTTAAGGTTTAATTAATTTATACGCAATACCTATTATCTTCACGTTTATGGACCTACACCTGTAATATATCACTGATTTCAACCTTTATTGGAATGTTAACCTGTTCGATATAAGTTAAAAAAGTCGATTAATATTGTCGTTCTCTTATCACGCGTTATATTACCAGCCGGGCTAACATGCACTCCGCGAGAACATTTTGTCGACGCTTATGTCGTGCTTTTGTTTCGTTTTCGCACAAGAAAGAGCGAGACAAAAAAGTAGACAAAATTTTTTCGCTGCGTGTATGTTAGCCCGGCAGGAATCAAGTCAATCAAGGTAAGCTCAACCTAGTCTTAAGTCGGTAGTTTAGTCAATACATTATATTCGGGCCTTACCGCAGTAGAGGCGCCTAAAAATAAGCTAATGATATCATTTCCATTTATTTATTTTTTATTTACTGCTGGGCACGGGTCTCTTTCAGAATGAGAGGGGCTAGGCTATAGTCCACCACGCTGGCCTAGTTGGCGGGTTAGCAGACTTGACATGCCGTTGAGAAAATCCCTCAGACATGCAGGTTTCGACAAGATGTTTTCCTTCACCGTTGTTAGCGAGTGATAATTAATTATGATTCTGAAAAGTCAGAGGTGCGTGCCTTGGATTCGATTTCAAGACCTATTAATACTTGGCAGTCCTATGGTATGACCTTAGGGCGGGCTAGCCCTAAGGCCCTAGGCAATCACGGCTTATACAATGACAGTTTCCCTAAATACAGGGATATGCGGGTATCTTCCATGATTTTCCGAATGCTTTTCTCTTGAATTCAAAAATACTGATACCATATTATATTGTACCAGAGCCTTAGCGAGCGTGAGATATCCAACCATTCAGCATGACTGCTTTTTAGAAAAATATTTGAGTATGAAGGGTTAGCAATTCCTCGTCCTTCCCGAACTCAGTAAAGATCTTATAGCGTCTTTTATTCTTTCAATGTATGTAATCCTATCAATGTAGGTACTTATCATGTATCTATACCTACTACTAACTAATACCTATTTCAAATAGATTTACAGGTGTATAATCTCCGGAACTACTAATCCGATACTGACAGTTCTATCACTGATATATAGGTAGCTAAGCTACATTATCAACAAATATGGTAAGATAGTGATAGACATGTACTTATTGTGATAACACGCGAAGGAATTTTCGGACGGAAGTTAGTAAAGATATAAAACTATAAATTAACCTAAATTGAAAATTTAGAAAACCCCCGACATGAAATGTAATTTGGCATTTTGTATTTTTTCATAGTGTGTAGTATTCTCCTAGTTAAGCCCTTTCATTTGATACCCATATCGAGGGAGCTGTGAAAAAATATGTAATCCGCTATTTTGTGGTGGTGGCCATCTTGGACCGATTTCCATCAAACATAGCTAAGAACACTCCAGACTAATTCACCTTTCAAATTTTAATTTAAAAAAACACACACACACAAACACGTCAAACTTATAAAATCCCGTCGTTTTTGGGTCGAGGGTTAAAAATGATGTTGAGATGTTCGGTTTGGTAACCCTTATGCTGCAATGGCTGGAATTTTGAATTGAAACAGATTGATATTATCCTGGGACACCATCTAGTCCCGAACTAAAAAGAACTTGTATGTACTAGACAATGGATATAATGCTATATATATTTTTTGTTAATACTTTTATAAGAAACACCCAGACAACACACAAACACTTATGTTCATCACATACATAAATATTTGTGTCCTGTAGGAATTGAACCCACGACTTCGTGATCAGCAGTCCGGTACTCGAACCACAAACCACGGACGTCGTCAAAATAAATAAGTCCTGGAATAGACTTGGAATGGAAGTTATTCCATTCCAAGTCTATTCCAGGACGATTAGGATAAAAATTAGGATGTTAGGATAAAAATTAGGATAATTAATCGCATGGCAAAAACAAGATATAGGTAAATGTTAAAAAATGTTGAAATAAAACTAAGTCTAAGTCTGCTAAGTCATGTAATAAAATAACTATCTGCAAATGCTTATTGTTTATAAAGGCGATGACAGCCTATGCAACAAATATCTTTCTACATTATTTGTATACAAGTAGAATAAGATCTATTTGTATCTATTGTAATATTTATGTAAATAAAGACATTTCAAAATCAAAAATCAATCAATGTCACGCGATAAAATCCGTAAGAAGTAGTTTTATTTCAATGTCTAGTATTCGTGTAAGTGTCAAAAATCAGTATGTTAAAAAATTTATTATTTCAAAAGAAAAATTATACACATAAAGATGATTTACAAAATCAGCCCGCACATTAAGGCGCATATTTAAAAAAAAAACTTGTACCCAGTGAGTGACACTCTTGCTATCGAGGCAAATCTAATAAGCGGACATATGAACGGACATGTCAAACACATAACCCTCCTTCGGCAGTCGGGTAAAATATATGTATGATCGGGATTATTAGACCCTTAGCACATCTGCGCTAGGAATATATCGGCCAACTTAAAAACCAAATTATAAAACAGCCAAAAAAAAGGTAATTTGTAGTCTTTTACCTTAAAATGTTTATTGGTCTGAAAAAAAAACGATTTTGATACTTTTTCGATACTTGGAATTTTATATCGATACATCGAAATATTAAATATCGCTCAAAAATATCGATACATTAAAAAAATTTCTATATTTTTTCAACATCCCTAATCTACGCGTTACCAACCATCGCTTTTGTCTACCGAACATCGTAAATTAACTTAATTGTTACTTGTATACATTGCAAATTGTTTTACTTATAATGAAATCATAGGTTATGTTAATCCTTCAAGTTGACGAGCGTGGCTTATCATCACGTTGCGTCGATTAACTTTGTGTAAAATAATCACTGTTTTGATTTAAGAAGCAATTGAACATAGTCTAATTGTAATTCAATGGTTCTTGGTGTATTTACTTGTGTGTAATGACGTCAAAGGGGTCGCAAGAATGGCTGAGGAACGTGGGGGTTCCATTCCCAGTGCAAGTAAAGTGTTATTAGGAAGCTCGGAGTTTAGATCTGTGCCCGTTGGCAAAGGCTCGTAAAGTAAGATGGGGTTATCACCTAACATTTTTTGTATGTGTTTTGATGATATCCGTAGCCGGGGTATTGGTACAAGGTCTGTGATATTCTTTTATAATGACTAAAAGAAAAATAGTATAAGGGACACTATCTATTGTGCTAGGGTAGAAGTGTAGGTGTAGAGCTTTGTTAGGCAAAGTTCTCCCTTTCGGGGAATACGCCAAATATGCTTTAAGTTCAACCGTTGACAGACACTTATATTCTGACATAGGCACTCGTACGTATCTACCGGTTTACCTTATTTTAAGTAGGACTAAGAAATTCTTGTTATTTTTCGGAATCAACTACAGATCGAAAAAAACGCGTCACGATTTGTCGATGACGATCGGCCTTGCAAGGCGTCTGTACTTATACTTAAACCTCAATTTTACAAGAGTTAAGTAAACAATATTACTTAAGTATTGTTTTATCATATCATATTTCCGATTAAAAGATTTAGGTAGGTACTTACCTACCTACTTAAATCAACAAGGAAAATTCTTGACATTTTTGTTAAGGCGACTTTTTGGTACACATTTTAAAATCCATAGGTATTTGCTGTCTGGGCTTGTCATTACAATTTATAGGTTTAGGCATAACAGGTTTATACCTAGAGATGTCGACATACATATGTTAGTATTTATTTTATTAGACATGTTAAATACTAAATAGCAAGATTGTGTGAACAGGATGCGTCCAACAATAGCAATTACTTGCTTTTTACGTTTTATTTAGTCAATTAATGCACTATAAAATCTTGTAACTAATTGCATACAGGATATTTTAATGTGTTGCATTGTATTTACGATTACGTTGCGTCGTATCTAACTACTACTGGTGTGTAAATTATTTAAGTTATTATAGTAATTTAAAAAAATCCTGCAACAGTCAAGACGTATGAAGATTTTCTAACTCAACACCATTTTTACTATGTTGATATTATTGCCATAAATTTTGCTCTACTTACGACTAAGTATCTAATATAAGACAATTAGGTATTATTGATAAATATGGTTTAGCTAAATCTACCTTACTAAGGCTTATATTCAGAGACGACGCTAAGCGTAAAAACGTATGTCAAATTTTGATACAAATTTGACACACGGAAGCGTTACTTTACGCTAAGCTTCGTCTCTGAATATTAGCCTAAGCTAAGATCATTTGTATATCTATAATTTCATGCCTGTCTCTCGGTGGGGTAGGTAGAGACTGAAGTTTTCCACTTGTTCCTGCTTTTGCTTCATCTAAGTTAATTAAACTCATCCATGATCCTCAAAATAGTTGTAGTCAGAGTAGAAAAAACAATTATTATTATTATAAAAACTAATGTTATAATGGTGATCTAATCGGTAATAGCGCCATCTACCATACAACTTTAGTTGAGCGCGCTTTAATACGAGATTAAGTTTTTAAAAATCCTACTATTATTTACTATCTTTTGCCATTCATACTCTTTACATTTCTTTCCACATCATCTTTCATAATTACTAGCATTTTTTTTTCTTAGTCTCTGGTTTGTTCATCAGCTCCTCCCTTAACAGGACAAAGGGCGGACGGTTAATATAAATCACAAAACTAATGTGATTGGTGTTTGACCTTACCTCTTGGCACCATGCACTTAAGAATGTTTTAAAGGGAAGCTCTTTCTGATATTATAATATTTTTTTACGCCTCACTCGGCTCAGTATTTTATACTTCAAGTATGGAGACTGGGGTTAAAAACCCTTAGCGCCTCTAAGTAGGTTTCCGTTAAATTCATTATCATCAACCTATTAATTATCCCACTGCTGGGCAAGGGTCTCCTCTCAGTATGAGAGGGATTAGACCATAGTCCACCACGCTGGCCTAATGCGGGTTGGCAGACTTCACATGCAGACGATAATATCTCTTAGGCATGCAGCTTTCCTCATGATGTTTTCCTTCGCCGTTAAAGCGAATGATAAAAACGCACATGATTTCGAAGAGTCAGCGGTGCGTGCCTTGGATTTTATCTCGACAACTTTGATTTGGCAGTCCAGTGGTCACTCCCCTAGGCTATCACTGCTTCCATTGAATTACTTGGTACATAAATTCATACAAATTTTGTACTATTTTTTTATTTTTAACAATCGGCAAGCGGCTATTCAGAGGTCGCGAAAAATGCCCTTAGTCTTATGATTTATAAAACCTTGTAGAAATTATAATCATGACATGTCTATACACTTATATGCACTGAAAATATCTTACGTCATTTCTGTCAAAACGATTTTTTTTTCTACCGACACTCGCTTAAACTAAGCGCTGTTATTTCTTGAAATTCTAATAAATTCAACCGTAGTGTAAAATTAAATTCCAAAACGCAGCGGCTCATTTAAAACTGTACAATTCACTAAAGTCCCCTCGTAGCTTCCTCTTAACCCTAAAATGGTGACGGTGCAACCCTCAGAATCACCCAATTATACCCCTTTTAAGGGGTGCCGCCCAAAGCTATTAACTGTTGAACTACTGATTTATCTACGATCATTAGGTGCATCGCTGATTAGCAACGGTTGCCCAAAAAAAAGAAATTCTATAGTGGCTAGTGATTAATTACTTTGGCCCTGTTTTAACAGTTTTCTGATTGGATACGAAAATTTTGAGCAGTCTTTTTAAATGGTTAAATTGTTTTTAAATGACAAAAGGTTTTGGCAATGATACTTAATTGGTTTTGGAGCGCTTTTACATTTATCCAACTCAGAGTGCTCATAATTTCTAAGAAAAATATTAAAAGTATTAAACAAGACAATGAGGCAGAAACCTAGTATGGAAAAGTGTCCGATGTATCTAACGAGAGATCGCAGAAGTACGCAGAAAAAGATTACATCTATGAATAATGCGTTGCGCCACTATAAAAAACCCTTTGTTAAAAAAACAAATACTTGTCTTTAACTTGTCTGGGAAAATTCTGAATCTTCTGCGCGAAGCATCTTCAATAATTTATTGTAACATTACCCTAATTGATAATAATAACTTTACAAAAGCCTGATGTCAAAATAACGAATACCTACATAAAAGGGGTCAATTTGACGTGGACCCCTTAAAAGTTATCTTTCTAACGAATCGATCATGTAGGTAAGTGTTCGATATTAATAATGCACAAAACTATTATTATTCAGCTTGCATCTTTTCACAAACGACGCCGACAATGATGAACATCGACAGAACAGCGTATCAATAGAGTCATCTTTACGTTAATATTTTTTCCGCGGAGTTATTAATTTTATTTCTTGAAATATTAGATTAGTCACAAAATTAATACATATTTCACATTTATCTTTTAATTCAATAGTGCTGATTTGTTAAGCAAAATTTCGGTTAATATTAAGATGTCATAATTATTAATTGAGTGCCTGTTCTGCGAGGTAATTTGTCATCGATGTCTATTTGAGAGTCTATAGTCATACGCGGATACTGGTTATATATATACATAGCTATAAATATACGCTTGAATAAAAATTTTAAATGTTATTATTAGGTGTGGTATTTTATATCTCTAGACAGAAATACCATCAGTTAATATACAATAAACTTGACTTCCTTCTGCCAAAGTTATCAGTAGATAGTTACAAATATTTTTATTGTATTATTAATTCTTGACAAAATCAAGAAACATTTATTAAAATATTTATTAGCAGTTTCCTCTCAGTATATTTTTTGTTCTATTGCATCGACCCAAATTGAGTTATCAACTTTCGTGAAATTCATTGTTTTTAAGCTTTTATACATCTTTTTGTGCCGATACGTGTTTAATAGTCAATTAATGAAGCTACCTGCGGCTCTTTTATCCCAAATCGATCGGTCAGGATGACCAGTTACTTGCCTTAGGTGATATGTCCGTGCGGTCGATTGGACCACATTCGAGTGGCCGCAGGGTTAGCGGCTAATGAATTCGGATTGTATTTTTATAGATGATTATTATCATCAAAATTAAATGAACGCTCATTGGATTTATAGGGATATAACTGTAAATAAGATAGAAATATTGGACATGCCAACGTTGGATTTAGGTAACAGTTGTACTTATACCTGCTTAAAATCGTTTTCCCATAAATCGATGGTAAGCAATGCTTGCATAAGGCTTGTTGCTAGCCACAGGTTCTCGCCTCTGGCTACCAGCAACAAACAATTCGAGAAAGACTAAACATGTAATATTTAAATGTAATTTTTGTAGCCATTTTTCTTTATAACACTACTTGAGAAACATTTAAACCACAAATGTGGAATTAATACAAATAACATTAATTTAAATCATAAAGAAAACAGAACTAAACTCAAAAAAGAATAAAAACACTCAAACAAATGCAACTCTTCTGTATAAAACCACAAACAAATAAATTTTTTGTACCTATTTTACCAATCAACAAAAATTATCCTTTTATATTTTTATGGGCGCGTCTAATTGTAGGGCAGGGACCACTTATGGGCATGATATCCTGATCCACATTGGATCGAATGAAAATCTGTGGTTAATAATAATAGGAAACCATGGAAATTAGAGAATTCTTCAAGTTAGGCTTTGGTCCTGTTTCTTATAGGATTGGAGAATGTGTAACTTCTGTTGATGTAGTCGTATTTGATACATGTATTGTCTTTTGTACTTCTGTGTACAACAACTGCATATTTTTTTGGTTCTGTAGCTTTGTAAATTCACTTTTATAACATTGGGTATAAGATAAAAGGTCTAAAAAATATAGCGTTTTGTACCTAAGTACCTGATATTGGTTAAACGGTCTAATTGATTGATCGCTTTAACTTAATTTATTGATTAACTGATTATTTTCAGTGTCAGATAGTGTTTCCAGTAAACTAATAAAATATAGTTTTACATAAATAAGGTAATGTGAATGACATATTATGCTATAACTTGCACCCCCAAAATGGAATTAAGTTTGCTCCCCTTTAATATTCCTATACAGGATTATATAATCCTCGTGACCCATTTAATTCTAAACATTCTTTTACTAGCACTTCGACCGACCAACTCGTTAATTTGGACGAGCGCCACTTCCATTTTATTATGTTGAAGCGTTGAATGCGTCCACATTAACTGGCGTATACCAAATAAAAGGTAGCAGTGTTGGGTGGTAGGTGTTTATGACCCCAACTTGTGTGTTCCCATAGTAGTCGTCGCATTTTTATTTCTTGCTGCCTAGCCACTTGCGACTCCGATTGAGTCAATGGTTTTATTATTCTGCGTAGTACCCAGATTATTCCATTACTGTATTTGCTTTAGTTCGCAATTGCTGTTTTGACCTGGCATTTTATAAAGATTATCGAGTGCTACGCCCGAGGTCCTGAGTGCGATTCCCAGGCTAAGCAGGCAGGGCGGCAGTCTTGCTAGCACAGTGACTCAGGTTTGTCATACATTCATAAAATTTACAAAATGTATTATCACATCATCAAGCTCTGGAATGAACTACCTGCTGCGGTGTTTCCCGTATGCTATGACATGTTCTTCTTCAAGCGAGGCCTAAAAAGAGCTCTCTACCATACACAGTAGGCGGCGGCTCAGCTTTGGCCCTGGCGTTGCTGATGTCCATGGGCGGTGGTTACCACTTACCATCAGGTGGGCCACCTGCTCGTCAGCCACTGTAGGCTAGAAAAAAAAAAAAAAAAAAAAACATTTTACACACATACAGACATAAGGCCGCACTCAGAGACGTCACTTAGCGTAATGAATCACTAGCTAATATCTGCCAGCGTATCTTAGTACACTGAAAACAAACTCAAATATAGAAAAATAGGCCATAAATATAAAAATATACTAGTCATTGTTTGTTAACGCTTCATTAACGTTAATTGACGTTTCTGAGTGCGGCCCATAGCTTACTTATCAGCCTATTGCCGTCCACTGCTGATCGTAGGCCTCCCCCAAAGAGCGCCAACCATCCCGGTCTTGGGCAGCTCGCATCCATCCGCTGCCAGCCACCTTCTTTAAATCGTCGGTCCATCGTGTCGCAGGGCGTCCTATACTACGCTTGCCTAAACGTGGTCTCCACTCTAGCACTTGTCTGCTCCATCGACTGTCAGACCGTACAGACATGGCCAGCCCACTTCCACTTCAGCGTGCTTATTTTTCGCGCAATATAGCTTGCTGGAATGTTTTAGGTTCTGTCCCATGTACCTAATACTGCCACCTACTTCTTATTAATAGAGCATTGGTACTCCTAATATAGGCCCATATAAACATGTTGGTGTGTGACCATATTCTAAATATACGCCACATATTGCTAAAAGCAAGTTTTGTTATTTAACAAGTTAAAAAAACCGCGCATCTATTTAAAGAAGCACATCTCGTTGGAATTTAAATTATGAGGATGTTCAATGTTCAGTCATAAACAAGAGAAATTATCATAAAAGCCCGTAAATATCTATTGTTTTGTAACAATATTGGTGGAGCAATGAATTGATTGCTTGACTGAAAACAATAAGTCATTAGTTAGTTACATAATAGTTTGTGTTGGTATTACGGCTGTGGTTGAAATAATAAGGGAAATCCCAAGTGGTGAATAAGGCTAGTGAACCACTAAAGTGTACCAATTTATCAAGGAGTAACGTGTGAACTCAAGAGCGGTAAATCAGTTTATTATTTACTAGAAGATCCTCGCGGTTTCATTCGCGGGATTTCAGAATTTTGCTCAGCCCCTAAGAGTGTGAGCGTGAGAGTGAGCGTGATGTTAAATAGCTTATAAACTTCCTCAAGAAATTATTAAAATCCTATTGGTAGTTCCAGAAATTAGCACGTTCAAAAAAATAAACAACAAACTCTTAGTATAGAAGATTATTACTATGGATTTATTATAATTTAAGAGCTACCTATCTTACATGGTATGACTGATCAACTAATACAGTATCCCACAAAACTGTAGGTATCAACATGGAGGGAACTTGTGTTTTTTTATACCACAACGGTGGCAAACCGCATGCGGCCGGTTGATGGTAGATGGTAGACGGTTACCGCAGCCTATGGACGTTTACAACTCCAACTCCGTCACTCACACATCGCCGACCCTACAAAAACCTCTTAGAGGTTCTTGGAGGATTCACTGCGCCGACAGTTTACTGTTTAAGGGAATGTTCCTCTTGCTGCCAGCGCAGTGCATCCAGGAGGTCAGAAGAACACAACACACTGTAAATTATGTGTTATTTAGCTGCAGTTTTCTGTAAAGTGGAGGTACTTCCCCAGACGGACTGCTCCAGATTTGGGTGATAAATTGCTGTACCCTACCTCTCGTAAATGTAAGGTAATAAGTAAGGCGGTAAGGCAAATAATTCCTGGACTATGCCGATATCCTGGGGGTAAACTGGTTGTCTTGTCACTTGTCAGGCTTTCGAGCTACTAAGCTTTACGATTATCACAGCTATTCGTTAGACAGCTGGGGGGCTAGACAAGTTGCATTTTGACATTCGAATCGACAAACAAAATGTATGTAAATGACATTAGTGACAGCCCGATTTGTCGAAAGCTTGTGTCATTTCCATAAATTTTGTTTGTCGATTCGAATGTCAAAATGCAACTTGTCTAGCCCCCCTGGTACTGATAAAATGAACGATTTACTTATTAGTTGGCCGTAAGCTTCTCTAGTAAGGTCGTACTTAATAAAACATTGTAAACTAAAATTATTTTAGTATTAGTGAGTGAGTACCTCGAGTTTAATGTCAAGGTCTTGCAAAGAACGATACCTATGAAGATTATTATAATGATAGGTTTGAATAGTATGCGGTAGGTCAGCTGTTATGCGGTAATCTTATTTCAATGTTGCCTCACTAGATAGACCAGTTACGCCATCTACTGCTACTACTACTGGTAGGTAAACTATAAAAAACAATAGATCATCACGCCTGTATTTCCTGGGGTCGACAGAGACAGTTCACCGGTATGTTTAGGTGCCATGGAACTATTGGCTATTCATCATCATCTTCCTGCCCTTGTCCCAATTTATTTGGGGTCGGCGCAGTCTATCCTTTTCCTCCAGTCATCCCTATTAGGCGACACCTGCTCGTTCACTCCCTTTTCCATCATATCGACCTTAACACAATCCACCCATCTTTTCTTTGGCCTTTCTCTATCCTTCCGTCCTTCTATATACAATGTCATCACTCTTTTAGTCACATGCGTTTCATCCCTCCTTATTACGTGCCCATACCAAGACAAACGATTTCCCTTCAACTTATCCGTCACTGGCGCCACTTTCAAACTTCCTTTGATATACTCGTTCCTTATTTTGTCCATTCTAGTCACTCCACACATCCATCTTAACGTTCTCATCTCCGCTGCATGTAGTCTTATTTTATCCATCTTCTTAACGGCCCAGCACTCTGAACCATACAATACGACAGGTCTTGTAATAGATTTATAGATTTTGCCCTTTAGCTTGAGAGGCATCCGCGGGTCGCAAGTGGTTTCGCCATTTCATCCACCCTCTTATGTAAATTCTGTGTTGTTGTTGTCGTTTTACATAAAAGCGTTAGATACTTTTTCTTAAATATTTTAGCAACTGCGGACATTAGGCCGCTAGTGAGTACCTAAGTGGTATTACCCGCCGTTTCGGGTCGGTGGAGGGAACCTGCGTAGCAACTTCAACTACCTTAAAGATACTTATTCTGAGTAATTTTTTAATCTTAATTGCAGATTCACATTCACACCTACTAGAACGTTTTTAACCTACACTTAAAAAAAGAAAAAGCAATAAATTCACAAAGTGCAGCAGGTATTGTACAACAATGAATCAGGCAGCTAAATACGTAGTCATTACGCCATCTGCCGGCCACACGTCGAATATCAATTTGAACGAGAGAACTCTGCTATTAAGGTTGTAATAATACGCCGTTTATTTTCTTGCTATACAGTTTCATGTGGTGTTGCTTGATTTTTAGAGAAATTAAAAACATTCTATTCATCCACTGTTGAACGTAGGCTTTTCCTAGTCTGACATGCGTAGCACAAATTGATTTTGTCGTCGCGTATTTCGTGCAGACAAATGGCTCAAGTCGAGATAATAATGTAGAAAAATTATCCCTGATCACACATATCAAACTTCTAAGATACAATAATAATATGAATAAAGCAAAAAGGAGTATTTATTTTATATTTTTTATAGCACGTGACATTTTATAGTGACTCAATCTTACATGATGCAATTATTAAAATTCTGATCGACTGTCTAGCATTTCTGAGCATATACAAGTATAGTAAGTCAATTACCCTAACCAACATTCATAGTATAATATCATGATAAAATGAACACTTACCATCAGGTCACCCGTATATTTCATAGCCCCTCTGAAATAAAAATAACAAAATTATAGAACATAATATTTATAATAAAAATAAAGACGTTGAATTGAGAACAATTTTCATGTTTGATGTTGTTTCAAGATTTAAAAGAATCGATAAGCCTCTTTTCAGATCCTCAGATTTCGTCCGCGGGGAAAACCATTGTTTTTCCTAAGATATAAGAATTCTTTTAGAATGATTGATTATTCTTTGGTTACCTTTGTATAGCTGTTGTCTGAACTAGGCTCAGTCTTATTTACTTCAATTAAAGCATAATATATAATTACGCATGTATTCTTCTAAGAATTTAAGCAGGTCTACTGCTGTTCACCTACAAACTGTAGGTGAACAGCAGTAGACCACCAGCAGTAGGCCAGTGTGTTTTAGATCCAATATATCAGGGGGCGAGCCTATTGCCATCTAAGCTGCTATCACTTTTCTCGACCCAAGGTTCTAATCCAGGATCCTTTAGCGTGTAGCGTGGCAGCTGCCATTACAACCACTAAGACCAATTACGCAGATATCTTCCAGTAACGCACAAAATTTTAATTACAAACAAACAGACTCACATACAGTTATTTTAGTCTATAACGAAGGATTTAAAGATGTGTGAAGGTTGAATAAATGGTAAGCGATACGGTGGATACTTGGATAGTGGAAAGATTAACCCTAATAACAGGGAAGCTTGGGTTACGATCTCGGTACATTTGTTGGTACTAAGTACCCAATTAACTCGCGTACTAAGGATTATCTACTGGATACGTAGCTTATTATTCAGCTAAAGATTTTGCAGGATACAACATAAAATAAATCTAAAAAAGGTCTTTTAATTTTTTTTTTTTTCAATTTCTTGTTTCTATCTCTGCATCACCCTAAGGTCGACTGGTAAAAAATGCTTTGGACAATAAGTCCGCCTCTGTACACAATGTCTCTGTACACATGTGCATTAAATATTCAAATAAAATAAAAATTAATAGAATAAAATAAAGCCTACGTTCTGTCAAATGGATCACAAGTTTTTATAGACATCCAGGTTTTCGGTTGTACAAAATTTCATAAAAGGACTTATAGTTTTTTTTTCTCATGAATCCCATTTACAAAGGATACAGAAATATTTACTGTGCACGAAAATTGTATGTGACCTCTAGTCTCCAAGTATTATTAATATTAGTGTATGTTAAGTTTATGTCACAAAGCTGTAGGAATTTTCGATAAAACACCATCCTGTCGGCGCACTAATAGGTACTGCGCCTTCCACCTATCAGCCGTGGTTTCGTCATTCACTTCTTTTGTAGTCATATCCTTTCTCATACGGTCCATCCATCTTCTCTTAGATCTCCCTTTCCCTTATTATATCCATCCAAATGCATGCTCAAAACTTTTTTATAAATATAAGACCACCCTGCAGCTGAGCAAAACAAAAAACTCCGGTTATTACAAAACCAAGCAATCTTGGTAATGCATCAGTAGATTAGTAAGAACACTACAGCAACGCAACGGAAGACACGTGCGCCTGAGTGCACTCGTGGTCTATTGTGAGTTGTGACGTAGGAAGTAGGTACGCTTGTGGTGATATCGCTGTGTGTGTAGATGCAGGTACCTATACAAGAATTTCGTTAATGTAAATCTGTATTTAAAAAAGGAAACGGTGACTGACTGATCTTTCAACACACAGCTCAAACCACTGAGCTGATTGGATTGTTTAGCACAGACAGTTATTGTGACGTAGGCATCCGCTAAAATTCCCACACAGGAAATTCCCACAGGGTTTGGGAAGAAATATATACATATATGAACGCGCGTATCACAGCGGTCTGTATATACCTATTGCGTATAAAAAAACAATGACTATCAACACAGCTCAAACCACTAAACTCAATAGCAGAAATTTGGAACACAGAATAATAATAAATAAATATCCTGGGACATTTTACATAGCATCGTCTAGTCTCAAACTAAGCAGAGCTTGTACTATGGGTATTAGACAATGGATATAATACTTATATGTATACTTTTTTTTGTAAATACATACTTATGATATATAAGAAACACCCAGACAAACACAAACACTTAAGTTAATCACATAAATGTTTGTGTCTTGTGGGAATCGAACCCACGACCTCGTGATCAGCAGTCCGGTAATCAAACCACTAAATCACAGACATCGTTATAACAGATAGTTATTATGAATGACGTAGGCATTCGTTAAGAACGATTAAAAAAAAAAACAATTTAAAGGGGGGTTTTACTTTAAATGTTCTGTAATGAGTTAATGTTATGTAAGTAGTAGACTAATTAGTTTGATTTATCGGAGAAATAATTATGTATATCTATATTGTTACTCATTAATAATATCTATTCCCATCATAATTCAATAGGTGTACCAGACCTCACATAAAATCACAAAAGTTCTCAAGAATATTAGCTTGCTTAATTAAACTATGTAATTAAAACTCCGTCGTCTAAACACGAATTAATTCACACAATTTACTACTAAGTATAAAATTCTCTCACGTTAAAAATATACCGATAGTCGATACACATATCTACATGGTTCAAGAACGAAAATAATTACGCGCGATCATCGACCATTAAGGACCGTAAATTACGCGCGTAACGTAAGACGCCCATACTAATTATTACGCGCGGTGTATAATTGAGGCGTTTTAAATATAATAATAAATTTACCTACTTGGTTCAGCCAATTATTGTTAAGGGGAAACGCCGCGGTGTTTCACAAGGCTCTGATTTATTTTTATGATCTAAGAATTGTGACATTTACAGTCAGAAGCAAAAATCATGGATAGTATCTCTCAGGCATGCAGGTTTCCTCGCAATGTTCTTCTTTATTGCACATGACTACGATAAGTCAGAGGCCTTGGATTCGAACTCGAGACCTATGACTTGGCAGTCTAGTGGTCATATCCCTAGGCTATCACCACTGAACCGTAGTAGTCGCAAAAATCTGAAAAGTCTGATTATTTATGCAGAAAGACACCTACTTTCAATCTAGCTGAAGAGTTTATTTGTTTGAACGCGCTAATATCTGGAACTACCAATCGGATTTAAATAAATCTTTTTGCATTTCATAGCCCTAATATTGAAGCATGATATAGGCTATAAAACATCACGCTATGATCATTACGAGCCGAGCAAGGCGGGTAAAACCGTGGTCACAGCTACTTTATGATATAAGTGGCGATCGAAGTGATTGGTTGCCAAAGGTCTGAGGATATTGCTAGGCCACCATATGTTTGATAATCTCTTAAGCAGCTTAAAAACTAGTAACTTCCGTTCAAGTAGGTACAACAAGATTATAATTATATATTTGTGTGATAAGATTAATACTATCTAAAATACATTGGTAGACTCAAATCACCATGATATTTAAAAAATATACATGCATTCATACGCCTGTTTCATATAGGGCAGGCAAAGACTATAGATTTCCACTGGATTCGATCCTGGCAGTCCTGGTACACCATTTTCACATAATCTATGCTCACCAATATGCTATGCTTTGCTCCTCGTTTATGCTCCTAAAAACTACCTTATTGTGTTCGTAAACAAGACTGCCAAGCGAGTGGACTTGTGTACCATTCCCCAGGGAAAGCGAAGAAGACGTATTTTTGATGTATTCTATGAACTTCGCAATAGGGCTAACGGCAAGGCTAACGGTCTTCAAGGAGGACCGGGAAGAGTGGGATCACTAAAACCACTCCAATGGCCACTATCACCACATGAAAGGGAGCACTATTTCCTCCTAAAAGACCATCCCAGAATTCTCCCTATGCAACGCCTTCTAGGGCACATCGATGGGGAGGCTGTTACAAATATTTTATGGTAGATATCTACTTGTGTTCTTCTTCTTCATGTCGATGGTACGAGTTTTTTAAATTAAATTTGGTGTGCCCAAAACTTCGCCACTTCCACAGCATCTTCAGCGGCAGCGCAGGTGATATTGATATTTCTTGATTAGTTATTTCATAAAACCTACTTACCTTGATCAGGAAACCGAACAAATTTGGAAATGCACACGTGTTTCATTTATAATACAAACTAGCTTTCCGCCAGCGGCTTCACCCGCGTGGTCTTGATAACCTTTTTAACCCGCTTTTCTGTTGAAATTTTTCCTGAATTTTCTTTGCTATAAACCTCACGGAGCCCGAGACCTTTCCAACGAATGCAAAACCGTGGAAATCGGTTCGTGCGTTCTGGAGTTATAGCGTCAGGAAGGAAAACCCGACTTATTTTTATATAGTAGATTAGGTGCGCCAATTGATGTTTAAAACTAAGACATTGATGAATGGATATACCTACGTCATATTATATCGCCTGATTTTTAATCAATGCTATATTTCAAGACAAGAGCCTGGTTAGTGACAGCTAATCTATAGCAATACTAAGTAGTATTTATTGTAATCTTTTGCATAAATATAAAATTTAATTTTGTAAAGCCGCATTAGGCCGCTAATGATTAAAATGGAAGCAGATATAGAATAATATTTACGGAAAAATATCAAGCGTACACGTGCAAAATTATCACTAATTAACGATGTGCCCTCGCTTCACTTCAGGTATACAATTATTGTAATTTTTACCTGATATGATGAGACCTTTATAATAAAGGTACCTCATCATATCAGCCTACAGAGGTCCACTGCTGAACAAAGGCCTCCCCCATAGACTTCCACAAGAACCGGTTATATGCCACCTGCATCCAACGACTTCCAGCTACCTTTATCAGGTCATCCGTCAATCTTGTTGGAGGCCGTCCTACGCTGCGCTTTCCAGTGCGTGGTCTCTACTCGAGAACCTTTTTGCCCCAGCGGCCATAAGGTCTACGAGCTGTGTGCCACTTCAGTTTGCTTATCCTTTGAGCTATGTCGGCAACTTTGGTTTTTCTATGGATCTCCTTTTTCTGATTAGATCGCGTAGAGAAATACTAAGCATAGCTCTTTCAATAGCTCACTGAGTGACCTTGAGCTTTCTTATGAGGCCCATAGTGTGTTCCTGGTTATGGTATATAGGTACCTACTTCATACAAAATACCATCACACCTGTATGGCAGTGATATAAATAAATGGGTAAATATTAATAACACTGTTTGTGTCATATCAATGATCTTGATTATAATCAGCAGTTAATTGATATATTTGGAATGTTTATTAAGTATATGTTTTCCGAATTCCATAGATCATTTGATAAGATTATTTGTTGAAATATGAAATAAAGGCGTGCATAACAACAAAAATATCTACTTATTGACGTAAATAAAAATTACTTATAATATCTACATTATAATCTACATTTTGTAGGGTAATCCCTACATATTACATACACGTTTTAAATTGTTGCACCGTTAGGTACTGGATAAGTTTAATCATTAACCTATTTTTCGTCACTGACCCACGCGGGTCTTCCCTCAGAGTGTGAAGGGTTATGCTATAGTCTAGGGTAAATTATGTCGTGAAATAGTACCCAAGTAGTTAGTCACTAGTTTACAAAACACCGTGAGTTCCCTCGATTTTCTTAGAAATATTATTAGATAACAATTTTAGCTTGATTAGTAGTACTATGTCAATAAAATGACATACAATAGTGTGTGATTACTTGTTAATCCATCATTAACTAAATCCACAAAAATTATAAGAAGCTTTTAGACCAGAAATCACTTTTGCGTGGGTGTCGGCGCCAAAGCTCCGGACAACTCATATTGTATGCTAATATGCCAAGATTTCGAATAATAATTATTTGAAAAATAATTTCTTAAAGCTGCTCATACGCACCGCAACTGGTTCGTCAATGGTTTACTGTCTTAGATAGAATAGATATTACATTACTATACCGGTTTGACGAAATTTAAATGGGCCCTTGAATATTCAGGAAAGTCCCGTTATATACCTACGCAAATAAAACAGGTAGCTTGTGTAAATTCAAGTTAATTTCTGATTAACTACATAGCATCTTAGTGCTCCTAAGCGCGACTGCTACGCGAGAGGTCCTGGGTTAGATCCTAGGCTCGAGCAAAGTGTTGTTAGATTTTCTGTGTGAAATTCCCAGTCTGGTTTGAGTTTGATTGAGTCTGGATTTGTGCCCGGTTGATGGCAATAGGCTCGCCCGTAACATGGGACCTAAAACGTACCAGCGATATGTGGGTGTACATTAGCACGCCTCTGCCTACCCCTTCAGGGAATATATGCATGCTGTCCACGGCCACGCGGTGCACTTCTACTGCGTGGTTTCATTTGAACAACGTGGGGTCTACGTTTACATCACAGCACACGCTATACACGAATTTACACAGCGTGCATGGCGTTGAGCTACGTGGGCGCCGTACCCGAGCAAGCCACGCGTGTGTCATGACGTCAATTCGTGCGTAGCGTGCCCGTGGGTTGCAGTGGAAATGGCTCCATACATTTTCTTGCAAAGCAAAGCTTGAAGCACGTGCGTAGCCTTAATTCTGGGAAGAGGATCCATGCCCAGCATTAGGACAGGCAGTAGCAGACAGCGATGGCATATGCCGTCTGGACATCTGTGGTCTGGTGGTTCGAGTTCAGACTGCTGATCACGAGGTCGTGGGTTCGATTCCCACAAGACACAAATATTTATGTGATGATGAAGTATTCGTGTTTGTCTGGGTGTTTCCTATGTATAATAAGTATGTATTTACAAAAAAAAAGTATAAGTATTATATCCATTCTCTAGTACCCATAGTACAAGCTCTGCTTAGTTTGGGACTAGATGGTGCTGTGTAAAAATGACCCCAAAATATTTATTATTATTTATTTTATTATATGCTGTGACGTCATTACTATGAAGTAGGTACCTATTTTGCCGTCAGCTGCGTGCAGAATAGCACCTTTGCGTTCTTAGATAAGAGAGTACATTGCACTATCAGATATTTTACGTCATAGTCGAGTCTATTGCACTTTGGTACCAATTTCGATCCCCACATGGTTCAAATGTTTTAGTGTATTCGTACGTAAACTACATAGGTATGTGACAGTTTATGTTGGTACACCCACTAAATACAGGAGAAAATCCTTGCAATCGGGGCTGTATTCATTTAATTTCTTGCTAAAGTAAAAAATAAATTGATGTAATGGCCCGGCTATACGCTACCGTCTTGCCTGCGCAGTCCAGTACGTCAACCATAAGTTCTATCGAATGGCTTTTGATAGGTTTATTACGCATCGAAACGCTGTAATCTCATAGCAGATTTTAGTTCCTTACGTAACCGCTTGGGGCGCTGCGAGGGTTTTCCATACAAATATTTTATGGCGTCGCTAGCGAGTCTAGTGAGAAAAACTCATGGTCGAGGTACAGGCCTGTGCACTGTGCAGCCATGACTACAAAAAGATGGAACATAGGGGACTGCGCCAGCTACCGTCTCGCCGTCCACACGCACGCTGCGCAAACTGTGCGCAGGCATGCTCCCAGGTAAGATGGAGCGTGTAGACGGCCTATACCATCATCTTAAATCCTTATTGTACACATGGCAACACGTCAATCTAACGCTGAATTTTGTAGTACAGAATTCACCGTTATTCTGACGGAATACGGGCGGTCCAAAGCACAAAATGTATAGCTTGTTTTGCCTCGTGTGTACTTCATAAAGATTGTCTACTTATTATAATAACACCATACATTTATCACAAAGCCGATGAGTGATCGATCAAGTGATTATATTGATATTTTCAAGGATCCTGATACTAGATGATGGGGAAGTCCCTTGGTCAGTCTACTTCCGGACTGTTAATGATCTTGATAATGTTTAGATAAGCTAACTTTATTTGTTATCGTTATACCTTGACATACCTCAATTGCCAAGACCTTGGTTGTCGGCCATCATAGACCTTAAGACTGTCGAGAGCTATGAATTATTGTTTAGACGCTCCGTTTCACGAAGTCCGTAAAATTATTGAAATTTGAACTCTATGTAACTGCATAAAAGTTACCAAAAAGGTCTTAGTGTAAGAATCTATACTAAAGGTCCTGAGTTGGCTTTGACAGTCCGATCTCCAGACTCGGGTCAAGCAAAGAGTTGTCGGGTTCCACCTCGGAGTCTGGATTTGTACCCGGCTAATGGCAATTAGAGGAACTCTGGGTGTTCAGAAGTACACCTCTACCTAATTCTTCGGGGAATACAGACGTGATAGTTTGTTAGATTTAAATAATACGAATAAAGGTTTTTATATTTTTAAAACCAATCTTGATATTTAGGTAGGTTATATTTTCCTCCTTTGATAGAAATATTTTGGCAGTTCATTGACGAAAATTGTATTGTTTATCGATTCAAAATTTACCGATTGTGTGTTATCAACTGATACATAGCAAATCGAGTACATAAATAATAATGGATAATTATAAGATTATGCAGACAGAGTAGCAACTGATATCCGAAGGAGAGACTGGTTGTCAGGTTATTTGTGGTTCACTAACTCAAAAATTAATAGATTGGAAACTGCTTGTTTTTAACTTAATGCACCTTGAATCAAAACAAGAAATAAGCGCGAATTTGCTACTACCATTTACGAAGCTTAATCATAGGTTATTAAACACATTATTTGTCATGTTTTAGATCCGTTTATGCTGCCTATCGCACAATGTATTTGATCAATAACTTGAACAGTAATGTGTTCTGTGAATACTCGTATAGCCAGGATGCCAGGCCAAGGAGTATTTATCTCATGCCTACTGTTTTCCTCCTTTTACATTTGAACTGAATGTGTCACACATGAAATTAGTCATCATACTAAACATTTCGTATTAGACAAAGATATTTAAAAGAATATTGGCTGATAGCTTCATGCAAATTTTGTTCCATGTTCGAATTTAGCATGTACGCTAATTTTAAGTACCACTACTGATGTAATAAGACCTCATTTGTACACTAAGGCTAATTTCAGAGACCACGCTAAGCGTAAAGTAACGCTTACATATGTCAAATTTGTATTGCAAATTGACATACTGAAACGTAATTTTACGCTTAGCGTCGTCTCTGAATATTAGACTAAGACCCTGTTTCACCACCTCTGAATAGCCGTTAACAACAGGATAAATTAAAAAATGGAAAAACAATTGTATGAATTTATCTGCCATATAATTTAACGGGAACTTACAAGGAGGTTGTTATCTAGAGGTGGTGAAAAACAATATATAGACCAGGTAATTAAATTATAAAGCTCAATACAAATTTCCCACATTATCCAAAAGAAACTTTAATATTCCCAATCAAATATTCTTATGTTCAATACTCACTTACGTTCTCATCGTCAAATGGCTTATTTAAAAACATAGTCGACACTAAAACGCTTTATTATATCGTCCAATATACTTACAGAGTCGTTTAAGACAAATTTAAGAGATCTATCAAATAACTTCTAAGATTACTATCGATTAGTACTTATCGGTTTTAGATAATTTCTTTGTATAATAAGTAGATACAATTTGCTTTGCATTTTTTCGCAATAAATATTGGTTTATTTTAGATATCTTTCCATAATTTTAATCATAATTAGGAAGGGATTTAGTTGGACAATGAGTTGTTCAATTAGTTTTTCCATATTTATTATTTTCTTTGAATTTTACCTATAAATAAATGTAAATTGTAAAAATATGCATATCGATAAAAAATCTCTGAGCTCCACTTCACGAAAATTAAATTAGTTTTTCTTATTTGTGTGATGATTTCAAAAACTACTTACTTCATTTTAGTGAAATGGGGCTTATAATTATCTGCATGGTTATAGTATTGTTTATGAGGTATAGTAATTTAATGAGAAACCAATATTAGATAGAAATAACATTTACAGTTGCCAAACCAAATTAAAACCTTGATAAAAACAGTGTTAAAAGATGAATAATTCATATCCATTGTTTTAGGTTTAGTCATGTAATCCAAGGTTAATCTTACGAAGGCATAGCTTTGATGATGATGTCGTCTGATAGGAAGAATACCTTATTTTGTTTACGGGCCGCCTGCCGGTGTTTAGGGCGGGAGAGTGAGGAACTGTGGGATTCTTTACCACTAAACCTATTCTGGTAGCTACCATTAGGATAAGGAGATAGGAGGAATACCTACAAGATTACCATCTGTTATTACTTATCCTTGCCAAGCGTGCTTGGTAAAAGCAATGAACTGACAAGTTATTTTAATACAGGGTAAAATCAATTCCTGTTAGCCAAGACCTGCAATGGGTATAACAACAACCGTCGCGGTAAAGCAATAAAACGGAAAATCATCCAATGTGAAAAATGGGAAAATGTCAACTTTACAGGTCATGTCACCCGTAACAAAGTTGATATTTGTTTTTTTTTTGACATCACTTATTATTACTTTATCAAGAAATTATTTAAGTTCTTGTTCCCATTATTAACAGTAGGTGAACCTGGGCAATATTTCAACTTTCATCGAAATCTTTAGAGGTTTCGAACTCTGCTGTTCCCGGCTATCACTTAGCGATGAGTAATACAAGTTTGTGAAACAGGCTTGCCGTCGGCTTCCTACAGAAGCGGTAATTGAACGATTAAATCTGTTCCTATAAGACTTTATTGATTACACTTTTGAAAGTTAATAAGGGTAAGGTCGATCTCATAAATATTTGATTGACCTGAGTTAGGCTATTGTGTCTCGAATGGTACATTGAGTTGTAAGGTTACCTACTCTTAGTATTAAGGTCAGACGATACGACATTAAAAAGGTATGTATCGTTTGTATAAAGACTATCATAAATGACAGTAATACTCGACTTGATAGTGCATACATATATCTCCGTATCCGTATTAGTTCAACTTAGGCCAACCCTCTTTGATTTTATCTATCTACATAGTGAGAATGATTCAATATTCTTTGGTCAAAATTTCCTTCAATCTTACAATCCATTGGTAAAAGACAGATGTAGGTAAATTTCGACGACGGTATCATCATATTAGCCTACAGAGGTCTATTGCTGAATAAAGGCCCTACCCATAGACTTTCACAAGGACTGGTTATATGCCATCTGCGTCCATCGACTTCCAGACGGACGGATACACTTTGTGAAGTTAACAATCAAAAGTGAGCTCTTGATATGTAGGCGGGTATGGTAAATGTGGTCATCGGTTCAATACCCCCGACTAGGCCAAGGAAAGACGAGTGAAGTTTGTAGTCGGTAAAAGTCCGACATACCCCGTTACCTTTTCTTATGGCGACCCAGGGTTTTCCGCATTATTCCGTGTTATAAAAGAGTCCCGATACCTCGTTAAGCAAACAAAAGAAGTAGGTATGTGTTGTGTCCTGTGTTTAACACAATATATCCTAGAATGGTGTTGGGATTAAATAATAAACATGTTAGAGTTTTGTTATACGTGGTGTCGCTTAGGGTGTCGGACTCCGAGAGGGTGAGTGCATTATCTTAAATAATGTTGTCAATTTATTCTCAACTGTCAATGTCAGTGTCGCACGTCTCTCTACCGCGCCCTCTACCACAGCACGCGTAACTAGTTTATTGTAATAGTAATTCTATTCGCAATACATCACAGTATGCAAAAATCTAAAATGTCTGTCATGTCATGTAATGGCAGTCTCTAGTATCTGCATACGCGTATGTATCCCGGAATCATTGTCACCTCGTTTCCTTTTGCAGCAACTTGTTATGTCTACAACTTTGTGACCTTAGCCGTACGCAGCTTATCGTACAAGTCTTTAGTTCTTAGAATAGGATCATATTATGGAATATACTTTCTTCCTTTTAACCGAGTAAGGCAAAACAAAAGCATTATTCTTGTATTGACTTTTCTATGAAATTCAGTAGCACCCCGGAATTTGCATTTGTGCTCGATTAATAGTAATAGGCTCGCCCCATAATACGTGGGACCTAAACATCATTACCCTTCCCTTGGCTAATATGACGCTGAAATACCTAAGCGCCGATAACGCAAATCATAACTTAGTGCAACACAAGCATAAAGTTCGGATTTGCGTTGGCAAGGATTTTATAAATTCGGAGGGTAGGTAAGTACTCACCGTTGCGCTGGTTACTGATCTGGATTTTCACAATCTTACACAAACAAGGTTTTGATTTTACACATTGAGATTGACACAAGAACACTTTTCACATTCACACACACTTTTCACAGACAGTTTCACAGCAATAAGTCTATAGTTTCAAATTGTTCATGCTTACGTGCGGTTGCTAGCAAACGATTTCGAAAAGTATGGACAGTGGCGCCTCTAGTGGAGCTCGATGAAAGGATTTTGACAGGATTACCAAAAGAGAAATTGGCGGAAGGAATGAGTGTTGCAATTTGCACATGCGAATAGTACCTGCATTTCTAATTCCCACCCACCGTTTGCATAAATTAATACGCGAAGCAAAAACCTTGTAGGTACCTAATCCTATTTTACAAAAAATACGCAGATGGAGTAGTATGAAATTTGGCACAGTTAAAGTAGGTATATTATGGTGAAGGAGGGCAGAACGCTAATATTTTTATATAATATACATTAGAACTACATTAAATTAATTTAAAAAAAACCAGTTACCAGTTAATTTATTATAGTATGCCAAATAATTTGATTGTAATAATAATAACTGAGTAGACAGATTACAGACAGATTTATGGTGGAAACGCAGTCGAAATGTGTATTATAATTTAGACTTACTTAATATTATTTTATTTATATGATGTATTAAAATAATATTAAGTCTAAATAATAATTGAGTATAAGATTGCTTGGTTTTATGTGGCTTATAGAATGAAAGAATCTTTATTAAACATTTATCTAATTTATTATTTTGTTTCTCCTTTATTATTTTTGACATTTCGACTCCGTTTCCACCAGAAATCTGTGATTGGCTAATCTTTTACATTGGATTATAGAAGAAGTTAGGTAATCAATCATTTAGTTAATAAGTACAAGCTGTTTCAAGCGTTTTTATTTGCAGCCCTAAGGATTTTTTGAGACAAAAGGTAGCCTAAATGTCCTTGCTTAGGATGAAAGGCAGACAGACGAATAAAGTTACTACCGCTTTTATAATCTTCTACATAAAACCTGCATCGTATGATAAAATAATAAGAAAATATTAATTAAACTACCTCTATAAGTGATCGATTACATTATGACACGAGGCGATAGTTTGTGGTCACCGATATCGAACAGACATTTGATCATGTAAGCTACCGGAGTGTCGATATCTTTCAAGCATTTTCACCTTATAGCTTCTTTTGTTTTTATATCTGGGGGGCTAGACAAGTTCACTTTGACATTCGAATCAACAAACAAAATGTATGGAAATGACATTAGTGACAGCCCGGTTTGTCGGAAGCTCGTGTCATTTCCATACATTTTGTTTGTCGATTCGAATGTCAAAATGCAACTTGTCTAGCCCCCCGTCCGAAAAGGGTCATTGAAACAGTAGTTACTTCTACATAAAAATAGGTTTGAATTATCTGCCTCGAATTTCGGTTGCTGAGCGAGAGGTCCAAGATTTGATTCTCAGGTCGAGCAAAGTGTAATTGATTATTTTCATGAAATTTTCAGTAACAGCTAGAAGATCAGATTCTTTCCCGGCCAATGGCAAATACATGGGATTTAAAACTAATGAGAAAATAAATCTTTTCTACGAATAGTATTCATGGTGTTTTTCCTTAATATCGATTTCATATCGCGATTATATCGAAGCGATATTAACAATTTAAACAATAAATTATTTTTAAATAATGTCCGTTAAATATGCTCATTACATGACGGAACGCCTCCCAAAACTGTCGATGCATATTTTAGTAGCGCGATTTAAGTACAGTTATTGGCAAAGAATAAAGAATAAAACAGAGGGGTTGGCGCGAAGTTTTACCGTCAGTATGCAAGTCTTATCTTTCTAAAGTAATCTATGACAAAATGTCATGCCTGACCATGATGTCGTGACCATGGACGCTGTAAAGGGTCCGAAACGTCGGGATTAAAATAATATCAATATAACGCGATAAAAACCGTAAAAAGTAGTTTTATTTCAATGTCATGCCTCGTTTGTCTAGTGGTCCCAAGCGCGACTGCTACGATAGAGGTCCTGGGTTTGATCCCCGGGTCGAGCAAAGTGTTGTTGGGTTTTCTGTGAAATTCCCAGTGGCAGCTCGGAGTCTGGATTTGTGCCCGGTTGGCGGAAATAGGCTCGTCCCCTACTACATGGGACCTAAACATACCGGCGAAATGTAGGTATACATTAGTACGCCTCTACCTACCCTTTCTTTGCGATTTGGTTATTTTCAACGTGAATTTAGTCACGTGACTATTTTCCGGTCTATCCTTTTTCATGTTTGTAAGAAATATCAAAACTAGCTTATCGGATGTTGTATTAGGTATATTTTGTGGATCTTTTCTTTGATTACATATTACAAAATTCATATGCAGAAAATCGGAATTGGTTGGAATGCAACTGACGTAGGTACTAAAGAATTTTTTTTTGTCATTAACATTGTACCTCTATACCGGGCTATTAGGTACCTACTTAATTCAGTAGACTACCGTCTAGGACTAAAAAACATCTTTACGGCTTTATAATGATATTTAATGAACATAATCTCCGTCACTATCTTCATCTATTAAGTACCAATTACAAACCACGTTGGTTACAAATGAGGCGACCGTTTAAAAACTTGTCCGATATTGACCGTCTATTTTTTTTCTTTGGACTCTATCTATGCTAATAACGGTTGTGCATGTTCATGAAAGAATATTCAGTAAAAAATCGTATCTTACATCCATTAGCGCCTCATATCGAATGCAAATTGCAGACACCACAGGGCCTACAATTACTTCGGCCGTCGGTTTCTCTTAATTTTTCATCTCATTTCTCTCCATTTTCTCCCTTATCTTTTTAGTTTATGATCGCATAATAATGTACATATTATAAAGGTGATGATTTTGGGTGGTCCGCTTTTGAAGTAATGATGTTATTATTTATACGGGGGTTATTAATGGTGCGCCTGCGACTCAACTGTCTCATCAAGATAAGTCTGTTCTCATCGAGCACTCATTACTATGCTATCGGATGAACGATTGACTTTTAAACGTTTATCTGTGTTTAGAGATTTCATTTGATTGTTTTCGAATGTTGCCGGTAAAAAACTGTGTTTGGATTTTGTTTTGCTCCTTGCCCGCTACCGTTTCAAATTTTCTTTTATTTAGTTTTCCGTTGTTGGGAAATTGAGGTTCTATGTTTTTCTAAATATTTCCTGTGTATTCTAACAATACATCTGCTAAGCATAGTTCTCAATGGTAAAATATTTGTAATGTTTTACTCAGTATGGTGATTTATGGCCAAGTGTGATACTGAAACAATATTTTAATCCATAGATAGTCTAGTGAATAAATATCGATAAATATCGGTTATCAATATAAAATACGGTGGTAAATACCAAAGGTTTTTTTTTTCAGATAATACAGACACTTACGCCTTGTTTCCATGGGGGTATGCAGACACCACAGACCGCCATCACCATTTGCTATGAATCTTGAATACCTACCCATACCTATTCTTATATGTTCGTAGGTTCCCACACGTAGAGACACACATCTTGTGCTGAACGCCGTTTTGACCTTCAAGGACCTTACAAATGAGACTTACGGCGTGGGTATGTACTTCTAGGGCGTCCTCTCGCCCGGTCTGGGGGCCCAGACAAGTTGCAATTTGACATTCGAATCAACGAACGAATAGAAACAAAATGTAAGGAAATGACATTAGTGACAGCCCGATTTGTCGATAGCTTGTGTCATTTCCATACATTTTGCTTCTATTCGCTTCTGGTACAACTTGTCTACAGGCCCGGTAGCCCAGTTATCGCTGCCCCTGACAGTCGCCTATTCATTCTATCAAATTCAAACCACAGTATATGTATTTCTTAAATATGTACGAGGAGGTATGCCTCTGGCCTATGTGAGATTTTGTTGAACCAATCAGTGATACCAAGGTTTTCTACGTTCAGAAAGGCTGTTATCAACTGCATCACACGATATCTTATCGAAACCCTACGATTGAGTAATTATGTTAATTAGTCATTAGAAGTTAATTATACTGTTTTCTACAATATAAGCATCGACTACTTCAATAAAGATATAAATTATTTAATACGGTGACATTTATCATTTGCTTAATTACCCGGTTTTAATTCTCTGTAGAAAAAACTAACTATGCCTAACTTTACATTTACTTTCGTGCGATCCTAATGCAAGAAAAAAAATATCCAAAATATTATCAAATTATATCCGCGTAAAACATGCCTTGTGTACAACCTATATTAACATCTCAATAAAAATTAACCTATGGTTTTGTGGGTGTCAATTAGCGTCGGTGATCACTTACTATCAGACACCCGCATGCTCGTTTGCCTCTCACTACTTTAAAATCATCATCAGCCCTTGTCCCTATTCACTTGGGGTCGGCGCAGTATGTAATTTTCTTCCAAACATCTTTATTAGCCGTCATCTCGTCATTCACTGCCTTTGTGGTCATATCCTTTCTCACACAGTCCATCCATCTTTTCTTTGGTCTTCCTCTTCCCTTATCCATCCACATTCATGCTTAAAACCTCTCTCTACTCTGTCTCTCTCTCCTTTTTTTTAAATATCTTTACAGTTTTGACTCCTCCGTTCATTGTGTCTGACTCCTCTTTCTGACGTTCAGCTCATCGTTCATCTTTGTCACTCCCCTTATTTACAAGTTGCATTTGCAAGTGGAAGGCAGTTTGGCAGTAACTGGATGAGCAAAGAAGATCTGGCTCTGTGGCGTTTACTTGAACTGGCCTATTTCAAACAGTGGATGATTATACGCTGCTAATGATTATGGTAGAATCTTAAGTCAACACTTAGTTTCGGAACAGACGGTACACAATAAACCCTAATCTCATTATTAATCAACTAAATCGAGATTTAACTTAAATACTTCCATCACTGTCTAAACTAAGGTCATGAAAAGAGACAGAGCTATAAGGTTTGAGTTTTTCTAGGACAATAAGGGTGTGAATGTCAATCTAGTTCAACTTTTCCCGTTATTATAATTTTGGTGAACTATTTCGGTTGTTACGGTTATAAGGGTCATAGAAACTGGTTGCGCCAGACGTGGGAACCCGGGCTATTTGCCCACAACGTTTGTTGGTCTCTCGAAGACGACCAAACACTCGACGCCTTTTGTCCAAAAACGTAATGGGGATAAACAAATATAATAGGAGAACACTTCAATGGACGGCGCTAGATGTTTTGGGAATAAAAGAATGCGTTGTCAGTTTTTTGTTAATTTTTGAAAGATGAGATCTGTAGACAAATCGCAGTATAACATTCGAATCGACAAACGAATAAAAACTAAATTTATGGAAATGAAAATGACATAAGATTTCGACAGATTAAGCGTTCATAAATGTCAAATGTGTTTCTATTCGATTCAGTTATTCTTCACCCCCGTTATGAATTCATTATTAATAAAATGTGAACAAGACTTTCGCCAAATATTATTTCTTGTTTATTTACCTGCCTGTGTATATTTTATATCTCTCTCTGGGGTCGGTCCCTCATGTCTGAGGATCGTGGTCAGCATCAGGGTTGCATCTGGAGCGGATATATTTTATATATAATCTTTAGTAAACAGATAGTATAAAACTGATTTAGGATACATATTGATTGTTGATCATCTGCGATTTCTGCCAGGCAGTCACATGTTACGGTATACTTCTCGATAGAAGCGGGAATCATGACTAAAAAATTAACTATTTGTGGAGGGACGGGGAGTGTTGTCCCTCGCACCAAAGGGAGGATCCTCCGACCAGGCGGTGTTATGCCTGGCGGGCCACTGCCCGACGGTTGATGTCGGGCTGTTGTATATATGCAAGTTGCATGGTAAACTTTACTTGCGCGATTCAGGACTTGTTGCTTCTTTTTCGTACGAGTTCGTATGTAGCTCGATAGATGTCGCTACATCACTCCCCTCCGAGACCGGAAGTCGATCATTTGCTGATGAGTCAGCAGTCGGCTGACTGCCACGTCGGCCAGGAGGGACGCTCCCTGTGCTGTTCGGCCGAAGCGCAGTGTGCTGTGCGACTGGCTGACTGCCACGTCGGCCAGGAGGGACGCTCCCTGTGCTGTTCGGCCGAAGCGCAGTGTGCTGTGCGACTGGCTGCTCGATGATCACGTCGGGGTCACCACTGTGGAGGGACGGGGAGTGTTGTCCCTCGCACCAAAGGGAGGATCCTCCGACCAGGCGGTGTTATGCCTGGCGGGCCACTGCCCGACGGTTGATGTCGGGCTGTTGTATATATGCAAGTTGCATGGTAAACTTTACTTGCGCGATTCAGGACTTGTTGCTTCTTTTTCGTACGAGTTCGTATGTAGCTCGATAGATGTCGCTACATATTCTATTTTCCAATTTCTTGACAAATTAAAAAATTTAACGGTTTTCTTCTTCTTATTTCAAATCTGCGTATATTCCTTTTTCTTGTGGACCTTGAACACGCCTTAGCTGTAATTTAAAAAGAAAAAAGACATCTCGCATTCTTTAAGACCTGCTCCTCCGCACCTCTGTGATGTCTCAACATATCCGCGAGGAACCTAATGGACTTGTAATACCCGACGACTTCAAACAAACAAGTGGCGTTAAAAGGACAAAGGGCCAACACAATACGCTTGGGTCTATGGCCCAATTTGGAAGAATACGCTCAAACTTAATATCTCAATGGACATTAGACCTTCTGAATTCTAACATTACTTGGAGCAGAATTATTTTCTTTCAAACGGAAAAATCCAGTAATGCTCCCCCATGAAAAAAGCCCGCCCCACATCAGATCTGTCGCCTTCATAATAGGCTGTGTTTTATCTTCTGAAGATATATTGCTTACTAGCTTCCCGCCAGTGGCTTCGCCCGCATGGTCTTACAATTTTTCCCCCGTTTTTGCAACATTTTTTATTACTACTCCGCTCCTATTAGTCATAGCGTGATAATATATAGCCTAAATAAAGCCTTCTGCGATAAATGAGCTAACTAACACTGGAAGAATTTTTCAAATCGGTCAAGTAGTTTCGGAGCCTATTCAATACAAATAAACAAACAAATCGTTCCCCTTTATAATTTTTGTATAGATTAATCGAATGGTCCTAAGGGCTACTGCTACAGTTCTTAGCTTCGAAAAACGTATGATAGTACGAAGATTTACTCGAATTGATTACTTAATGAAATACCGATGAATCCTCATGTAGCATCGACTGTTCGTTAATATTAGACTGGCGTTGGGTCATTTAAAAAAACATTTATAAGTTATTGATAGCCTACATAAATATTATCACTACATACTTAGTATAAAACAAAGTCGCTTTCTCTGTCCCTATATCCCTATGTATGCTTAAATCTTTAAAACTACGCAACGGATTTTGATGCGGTTTTTTTAATAGATAGAGTGATTGAAGAGGAAGGTTTATATGTATAATAACATACCACGCGGGCAAAGCCGCTGGCGGGAAGCTAGTTAATAATATAATGAATTTGCTTTTGGATCCCGCACACGCCTTTAATTTGGACCAAACTACTAGACACTGGACTTCCAATATTTACAAAGTGGAGTATTTTTTGTCAAGCCCGAATGGAAGGGTTGAATGGCTGAGGGTATTTGGAGTGATGGCATAGAAGGCAAGCCTTCGTAAGGATATAGAAAATTGGGTTCCAAAATAATAGGACACCATTGTTATTACGTTATTGCCCATGCAATGTGTATTTCTTTCCTACATCTCGTGATAAATTAAATATTGTAAGCATTGTGTGCCTATGAAAAGGCTTATAACTGGAGTATGGACCAATATTTAGATACCTACTTGCTAAATTTTATTATATGTACCTATATCTTCTTATATATAAAATTCTCGTGTCACCATGTTCGTTCCCGTACTCCTCCGAAACGGCTGGACTGATTTGTATAAAATTTTGTGTGTATATCGGGTAGGTCTGAGAATCGGCCAACATCTATTTTTCATACCCCTAAATGTTAAGGGTGACCCACCCCTATATGGCAAAACAACGTTTGCTGGGTCAGCTAGTAATTGTCTAAAATCAGCATCTGTGTACCACATCTGTTGTAGATAATTCTATTATGAGATATTTTATTAATAAAAAAAAATTAGGTGCCTTGTTTACTTTTACATATACCTATACAAAATCACAAACTTGCAAACTATATTTTAAGGCTAAGGCTAATATTCAGAGACTATGCTAAGCGTAAAGTAATGCTTCCGTGTGTCAAATTTGTATGACAATTTGACATACGGAAGCCTAAGTTTATGCTTAGCATCGTCTCTGAATATTAGCCTAAGTTAACCTATCTCAACAAAAGATCTGCGACCAGAGAGTTGCATCAAAGATATAACCTTTTTTCTTTACTAGGGGGATGGATATCGATATACAAACTATATTTTATTTCTAGAGATTTTTAATTTGGAATTCGACACTGTAAAACTATCTGTATACCTCCAAAAAAAATTTTACTGTTATTTTGATGGGGTACAGACACTTTTAGGCGAGGTTTTAGGTTTTTTAGACTAAGTAAGATCAAATTACATCCACACGAAATAAAAAAATATTAGTTGACACACACATACTTACGGACTTCTTTCTTTAATATAACGTTTAATTTTTGCCGTGTAGGTACGGCATCGTCGGCATCCGCATGAAATATACAAGTACCCTTTGGTACATCAATTATTTGCTTACCACTTCAATTTCCTTGTAACGAGAGATTATTAAAGGCTCGGAGCAGTGAAAGGGTTATTATTTGGCTACTTGTAACCCATAAGCCTTTAAATGATATTGTTTACGACTGTACTGTGTTGTTCTAATGTTACTTTGTAATATATCATATGTAAAGAAAGAAAGATTTTATTGTTACAAAAACAGCGACATGTATATATAGGTATAGGTAAAAAAAATGGTTACACTAAACACACAATAATAGACCTAACTGTACGTCGCCGTTGTTTATAACAATAAGGTCCCCACTCAGCGTAATGCGGCAGCGTATTGAGTCGCAACTGCGCTGATTTTCAGTGGGTCCCCCATTACGTGTGACGTCATTCAGCGGTGGCCACATCACATAACTGATTTTTTCATGTACTATATATTCAACCATATTTTCTTTGATAATGTAATTTCTCCTTCCACTATTGACACATTTGAAAAAGATCCATAGGTACCAAATGATCAAATATAGGATGAACAAGATACACAAAGTTTTGATACCATTCCATACAATTTATTGAAGAGCTTCATCATTCATTCATTTCTTTGAGCCCATGTTACAACAGATCACTTAAAAAGCGTACGGTATAAACTCACACACATTTGTAACCAATTGTAACCCTTCAAAGCCACGTGCGTTCTAGGGTCGTCAAACTGGTCCCCCTTTCTAAAGAATCCATTTACGAAAATATTCATGAATAAAAAAATATGTATTTTGTCGGTTCATAAACTTCTTTTTACCGGTAGGTGCTGTCTCGTCCAAATGTTTGGTCAAGGTGTTAGCATGGACCCTCGGCTGGTTAGGATCTTGACTCCGATTAACGTACGATTAGTTTTTAGAATATTTCGTCCCTTTCATTCAGGTCCTTCAGTGAATAAAGTTAAGTTTCATTTGAACATAATACACACAAGTTATAGTTATTGTACCTAAACGATATTTTTTATTATTTTGATACACGTTGTAACGTAACTGATCGTTTAATCAATCTATTTTAATAACATCAACATTAGAATTGAAAAACACAAACGAGATTTTCCTTTGACAAGCATATACATCTTAAAAAAATAAACAAGCAATCTAACAGTATTAAACAATAATGCATATTTAATATGCTTTTAGCGTAAGTACATAAATAGTATTAAAATTAATATTCTTCCCACATATTTGAGAGGTCTCGTTGTACACCTGCATAGGCCGCGGTATGCAATGGCACGTACTATAGACTAGTTAACACATACATCAGTACATATGTTAGTATCGACAAACATATTAATCGACTACATATGCGGCGGTGTGCTCGCGCCCGAACTTGCTTATTACACTCAATGTGTAGAGTAGCCCACGAGACAGAGGTGGCGGACCGTGAACATCCGAGGATCATTTTTACAATGATATTGCTGGAGATTATTTGAATATGAAAGAAAAATAAAGTTTAGGTAACTTTATTTTTCTTTCTTATTCAAATAATCGTACGGTACATTTTATTCTTATTTGAATAAATAAGAATAAAAATTATGTAACTTTACTTATTAAATTATTGATTTCATAGCTTGTACATCACCTATTATCAAAAGACACCCCGAAGGTATATAGATGGTGATAGGTATTTAAGATCTTCAATCTAGATATAACTTTGTACAGTATCAAAATTGATTATTTTACCGTTGCAGTGCAGCTTATACTGTATTAATGTAATCGCAACTTTGTTTATGGAAATATGATGATTATTATATGTCTCGTGTTACAATTTTATACGATAACAAATCGCACAATATTGATAAATAATATATGTTCTAGTTTTTCAATATTTACCTAGATGTCTGCGGTTGAGTATTCAAGTGAGTAACAGTCGTAATGATACTAAAGTACTTGAGGCTTAAGGTACTACAGACTGACACAAGTAAATAATCTGTAACCCGCAAAAGGATCATATAGTTTCTTTTACCCACCACGCGGACGAAGTCACGGAATGAATAAATTCTATACTTATTATGAGTAAAATTATCTATGTAAAATAATTATAAATGTTTTTACCCCTCAACTGCTGAACAAAATTCGATAAAATTTGGGAAGGAATTAGATTGCATCTTGAAGAAGGATATTATATAGGTTTTCTCTTGTCTCAAAAAATCCTTTAGTATACTACGGGAACCAGTTTATTTAATATAGGTATTGAGGACTAAACGAAGAGATCATATTACAACAAATAAAACCTTTTTGTCTATTAATGTGTTGAAGACTCCTTCAGTTAATTCAATAATAAAAAAAACACGTAATGTTTTCATAAATTACGTAAACGGTGCATGATGAAACATATCAACGTATTGTAAAAAACTGTGACGCAGTCTAACCGATAATAAAGATGTAGAAATAATATTACTTTACAATTCGCTGTCAAAGGCGTGTCGAATCACGGCCAGTGCCGTCAAGAGTTCGCATTAAGTCATACAGTACGGAGAACAAAGATTAGAATCGTACGTAGTCGACTAATATAGGTACGAGTACGTTGGTGAGTAACGTCACCAATGTATGACTAAAAGGAGGTAGTAATGGGGCTGGATACCAGAAAATCTTGTCTTAACCATGCAACCAGCGTTTAGTTTGTTTTGAGATATCAGCGGGCCTAGCCAAATTGTAATCTAACGTTCGGATCGACAAACGATCTAAACAAAATGTATGGGAATGACATAAGCCTTCGATAAATCTGACGTTTACAAATGTCATTTCCATACATTTTGATTCTATTCGTTTGTCGATCAGGTCAGGATCAGGATTGACAAACAAAATGTATGGAAACGACAAATCGGGCTGTCGCTAATGTAATTTCCAAACATTTTGTTTGTCGATTCGAATGTCAAAATGCAACTTGTCTAGCCCCCCAGAACGTTAGATTGCAACTTGGCTAGGCCCACTGATATCTCAAGATAACTAAACGCTGGTAACACTAACACTACCTAGTGTCTATATGCTGCGCGTTGCCGCTTACCAGCAGACGTTCCGTATACTTGTTCTTAATTAAATAATACGGAAATTGACCTCATGTGTGGAAAATGAATTGCAAGAGATAATAAAAAAAGTTCTTACAAAATATGCTTGAAAGTGAATCTCTAGCACGAGAGGTCAATGTGCCAATACTATTTTTGAAAACAGTAAATATTATTGTTAATACAATATTTTTCTTACCTCATCCTATTTGAAATCTTCTCGAAAATGTTGACCAAACACTGTTGTACCAAATTTTGAATGTACTCACCACTTCAGTTTGCATTGCTAATTTATCAATGATTGCCTCTAGCAAACCTGAATTGGCGCAAGTATTCTACCAGTACCCACAAAAATTAAACACACTTGGATTGCATATTTTTGTTAGAATATGTTTTTAAAACGATTTGTAAATACAGAATCGTCTTTTTCGTTTTCTTTAACTGGCGTTAGACAACCATAACAGTATTTTTTAAATACCTGTTCTTTGATTTAATACCTACTTTTTGTTTTTATTTTCTCTATTTTTTTCTAGTCTTGTCAATTTGAATTTAGCTGTCAAAATATAGACTAAGTAATTTTCCTACTATTCTTGTGGATTCGTTCATGTTTCACATAGTTAAAATAATATAGTATTGCAAGTATTAGGTATTTATTATACCGTTATAACGCCATAATATTTACAGACACTTTTCTTGTACGAGTACTTTGTTATCTCTGTGTTATCTTGCTCTATGCGCCGACGCAGCGAGGTGCTAATCGGAGAGCGCACACGCGCGGGCGACGGCATCACGCCCAGTTATCCCCACTTTACCCTGTTTGTTCTTATTGTTACATTTTACTTGCAAACACCCTCTTCCGGCAAGATTATTAGAAATATCGCCTTTTTTGTGGCCGCACCCGTCTGGCTACTTTTAGGTAAATAGTCCTTTAGCCGGTTTATTACGTACCTACCTATCAGGAATTTTACTTTTTAGAAAAAGCTTTATATTTCCTCCTTATGACTTTATAAAACTAAACTTTTAATTAGAGGGAAAGAAACAGACAAGTTAACCGTGATAACAAAATATTTTAAGTTATTTACATACCTAACCCTAAAATATTCATTAAAAAGATTTGGTCCTTGGGTACATAACCAAGAATTGCTTAAATGAATAATGTATTTTTAGGAATAAATAACAAACGTATTGATTGCGAGTTAAATATGATTTAATTTCGTAATTTTTCTTAGCAATTATATTTCGTTCTCAGCATCTGAATACTTATAATTAGACACAGTAATACATAAAACAGTGTCACGTTATTTTAACAAATTTATTATGTATTTAAGCGCATATTTTGTAAACTATTTTACACATTGTTTGGAATGATTCAATGTCTTTTACAGTTTGTCTTCTATGTATTATATATTCTATGGAATAATGGAGGAATGTCAAGCAACATATACACTTAATACACTGACTGAATGGTGACAACGGTTTCGCGACATTTAGTTTTATAGAATAATGTTGGACATTATAATGAGTGAGCAACATTTTGTTCATTGTATTGTTTGTTTCAAATATTCCTATTGGTGTCAAGAAGTTAGTGACTCCTTTAAAAGCCTTAAATAAAAAGTTGAAAAACCTCTCTAGTTATTCCGTTATCGCATTCAACGGGTTACTCACTCGGCACTACAATGTTCCGCATTAATCGATAACATTTACTTATAATTTGAATATACACTGGGTACAGGATACAAATATTACTTTCATTAAATTTTTGGATGAGCTTTGCAATCATTTTCGACAGGACAATAGTGCTGTACGCATTTTTTGTTCTAGGGCGGGCACATTTGAAGGTAATTTGGTGTCGTCAAATTTCCCATTTCACTAAAATTATATTTCAATACTGCTATTAAGAAAATTACGTCATATTCCATATGTTCCCTTTGAAAATGACTGCAGAGTTATTAATTCTGTTATATTTTCTTAAGTTAAATACTTTTATCTACTCCAAGTTTACAGACAAAATTAACACACTAGTTATAATGCGAACACATAGTCATACACTGCCACCACAATATGGCACAGATCTTATTAAAATATTAAGATTATAAATGTCCTTTATATGTATTTACGGTGACGAACATATGGATAACAGCAGAACACTCGATACTGACGCCTTTTATGATTCAGTTCTAATGAATACTAAAACTGGCAACTTTATAATTGAAAAATCATCATAAAAATCGCCAGAAATCGGGACGATTTCGACGAAAAGAGATTCAAGTACCTATCACTCTCATACAAACTCTTAAAATAATATATACAAAGCGCTCTAAATCATACAATCAAATTCACATATCGACCGGGAAATTATTTTCAAATGAACATTAGTAAGGAAAAGTTTCAGTACATGGAGTTAGTAAAGAAAACTAGGTCATAGCGACTGTGGCTAATCACAAGAGAGCGATTGGTCGGATAGATTAAATACCCATAATTAAATACAAAACATTTTAATACAACTTTACATCTAACACCTACGTTTACAAATTTCTGATTAACTTTTGTTTGATAAATAAGTAAACACAATTATTTTTATTATATTTACAAGCAGATAACACGATCCGTACTTAATAATAAAGCGTTTTAAATAATAACACACTGAGAATTGACGTAAAGGCGTTTTCGCTATACTGATGGCGAGCCAGCCGGAGCAATCGAGGTTACATAGACTACGACGCGTCAACCAAGTTGTTCCCCAGAGGCCGCGCGTCCGCGACGCACGCCTCAGTCCAGCGGTGGTCCGTCGGAACACTCGTGACTGGCGAGACTACTATTTGCTCTTTCCACAGAAAACCTTTTTTCCTTTTAGAGCACGAGTCCGACCGCTGGCACAAGAGCAAACGAGCGCCAAGATGTTACACGACCTTAAGGAATTTCACAGCTCCGGACGACGTCCCGGCTCGGGTGTTTTTTTCCCCATTCAAATGTTTGCTCTCTCGCTTCAGCTACCATTCATGCGGCGTTTGAAACGCCGCGGCCACCGCGGCCGAGCTAACCTAACGCTATCCAGTCCACGTCACTGTAATAATACTGCGATAGTTGACTAATACTCTGTCCACTCACAATGTCCATCGACAGCTGGCAACGGAACGCGCGAAGCGTTGAAGCGCAAATGAGCTGCTAACGTGTTGAGGTTGTTGGCGGCCTACGTGCCGTCGCAGTTCCTCCGCCTCTGATGCCTGCCGTGGTGGTGGCGCGTGCCGTGGCACGGCGGCTTGATGGAGTTCTGCGGCGGTGGCCGGAGCCTACGCTGCGGACGCCACTTGGGCAGCTCGCCGGCGCGCATTATATTGTGCCTGTTTATGTCGAAGTCGTGGGCCTCCTTCATGAAGGAGAAACACTTGTGCAGTCGCTCCGTGAGGCGACTCTTGCCGCGCCGCAGCTGCAGGCCCCGTCGGTTGAACCCTATGTAGCGGTCGTCGTTCTTCACCAGGTGGTATCTGTTGTAGCCGTCCACAAACTCCTCTTTGAATAGGCAGTTGGGTTGTCTCTCCGCTTGGAACCGCGTCTGTTGACAATGAAACGGTCTTATAATCCCTGAATATTGTGTTACTTACTTAATAGTTAATTTGACGGTTACCCCTAATGAAGCTTGGACTAATATTCATTGTGATGATACTTACCAATCGTCTGCCTACAAGCCGGGATCGGTTGAAGCAAAGGTACATATCCTGCATGGGAGAGTGGATGAGCAAATCTAGGCTGAAACCGCGCGTACTGATGGTGAGATTCGCTGTAACAATAGAAAACCATACATTAAACTTATTTTTATAACATATTATGAGAAATGAAAGAATGTTGTATCGACAATTAATTCTTTTATTGCGCTCATTTGTTTATTAAAAATGTTGTTCCCATAAAGGAACACCACTACAACAACAAACACCAAGTAATTAAACATAAATCAAACTTTCTTCCCGACACGGAATTAATTAACTCATAAGAGCACGGATTAATAAATAGAAAGTAAATATTCAAAGAATTCCCAATCTAACTCCTGCTTATAGTAATTACGACACCCCAGGTGCATATTTTCTAATTTCAATCAATGCCGATGACCGTGGTCACGTAATAAATTCAATTTATATTGTAGAAGAGTTAGCCGAACGGTCAGGTGCAACAAACTAATCGTTAATGATATTTGAACACTAATAAAGTACAAAAATGAAATGTCCATAAATATTAATCTATTGCCGGACATTCAATACATGACAGGTTAGGGGCGGCTTACATGCCGGGCGAAAGTTCAAAGTTTTCTTGGGCATTTGGACAATTAAAAATTCGTTTTGAAAGATCACCAAATTTTGAGGACATTTTAATGATTATTGATTGAAACACTGGGAAACGCGTCTTGTTTCACTATCGCAAAGTTTATAAATTCCGCGTAAAATGATTTCTGGTATTAAGTCAAATAAAACATAAACAGACTTTTTGTCTATACAACAGTTGAAGTTTTTATCACATTTACGTAATATCTGAATATTAAAATTTAATGCCAGCTCACTTATCTTTACTGGCAACTGACACTATGAACTGAGTGATATTGTGAAGTATTTTGTTTTGACCACACACATTATTTTTTTAAATTGAATTGATAAGTAAATAAATAATAGATACACAATTTTATGAGGTGCTAGAACCTACGATGACCAAAACAAAATATTAATTAAATGCGTACAATCAAGGCAACTTATTTCATTGACAAATAATACGCACGTTTTTGTTATTATTGTACGATTTAAAATATTTCTGCCACACATATCACAATACCTATATTATATTAATAAACAAAATAATTCGAGCGTAAGCATTAAAATGTATAATATCTAACTGTAATTCCGTGTGCCGCCATGTAAGCCGTCACAACTATCGATAGATAACATGTAAAAGAGAAAAGTCGAAGTATGGAATTTGAGGCCCTAACTCGCCGGGTTCCGTATAAAAAGGATGAATAAAAACAAAACTCTATACTCGGATACAGCCGCGTGTGACACCGGCCGTGTCATTTCAATTAACATTAAGAGAAATAAAAATGCTTCGACTTGAACAGAACATTACGTAATTTATTTAATTTTACTTTGACCGATCGATACTGAGAAGTTTTGTATCTATGTCTGATCGGCTACGGAGACCATTTTCTTCTGATGATTGTACTTACAGGTGTAAAAACAAAACAAAATATTACCCCGAACCTGACGCTTCAGTAAAATAGTGCTAAGCTCTAGTTGCCAGACTTCACATGCTGACGAGAAAATCTCTTTCATGCAGGTTTCCTCACGATATTTTAATTCTCCGTTGAAACAAGTGAAAATCACGCAAATGATTTCGATCAGTCAGAGGTGCGTACCTTTGACTTAGCAGTCCAGTGGTCATAACCTAGGCTATCAATGCCTGTGATAATCATTTGGTCAAGATATAATTTTAAACAGCGCCCAAAATGCCCGTCCTTCGTGGCTTTCTAGTGTTTTTGTGTGAAAAAAACGGCGCAACAACCTGATAACCATTATCACGCTAGGAAATTGTATGATTCTTCTTAGTTAAATAAAACAGGTACTTTATAACAGCTCGAAATGAAATGAATGACTACTGTAGTAACTATGTATTACTGCAGTAAGTATTTCTTTTCCTGAATATAAAACATTAATGAAACAAGTTAATCTGTGGCGCTAAGGACGTAATTAGGTAAGCCTTCTCAAATATAATTATTTTCTTTTGCTTTTACGACACTCGTAAAACAGCAAAAGATAACAAGAGGCAGTATTTAAAATGTTCTTATTATTATCTAATCCATATTTGTACTTAAGTAAAGCCATCGTCACGTCACATGTAGGATATATTTTTAAATTTAATGTAACTTGTCTTGTTATTTGTTTAGATTAGTTTAAATACGGAGAGTTTTTTTTTCTTTTTTCTCGCCATTACTCTTACCAGCCGGGCTAACATGCACACCGCGAGAATATTTTGTCAACGCTTATGTCGTGCTTTTGTCTCGTTTTTGCACGAGAAAGTACGAGACAAAAGTGTGCGTGCATGCATGCAAATAAAATAGCGACCCCGCCCCAGCTTCGCACGGGTTTGAATTATTCGGCTTTTCTATACTTTGTGCGTTGAAACTACATGATTATAAACCTTCCTCTTGAATCACTCTATCTACCGTTGCTGAAAACTGTATAAGAATCCGTTGCGTACTTGAAAAGATCTAAACGTAGAAACTATACAAGGTGGAAGGGACATCGACGCACAAACGTCGTGAAAAGGGTTCACTCAAGTTCAAAAATAAAATGACCTAGGTCATTCATATAGAAAATGATCGGTTATTACAGATATCGTCATTTTTGAGCGCGCAGTGTATTGCTAAAAACGCGATCATAACTCTCCACGGTGAATGTTATCGCGCGTGCGATCCGAAATAATGTTTTTTTTTAATTATAAATCTAATTTGGGTAAATAGAAATAATGTTTTTTTACACGTTCAAGTAAAAAAAAAATTGATGAAAACAGTTACGGATAATTTCAACGCAGAGGGGTCCAGAATCATGTACTGAACTCCTGGTATTCGGATGTGCGTCGATGTCTCTTCCACTTTGTATAAAGACTAGCTTTTTCCCGCGACTTCGTTTCCGTAGAAGTTGATTTTTTCCTTAATAATCCAAGGTTTTTGCAACATTTTAATTATTACTCCGCTCCTATTGGTAGTAGCGTGATGATATATAGCCTTATAGTCTTCCTCGATAAACGGGCTATCTAACACTGAAATAATTTTTCAAATCGAACTAGTAATTAGCGCATTCAACCAAAGAAACTCTTCAGGTTTATAATATTAATTAGTATAGATTAGAAAAATCGTGACAGTTGAGTTTTTGAACTGTCACGGTTTTGTTGTCTAACTTGCAACTAAGCATGACTTTCTTTTCTTTTTGTATTTTTTTTTTCAATTTCAACATAGTTTTTGTCCAAATATTTTATCAATTTTCCGTTTACGTTTGATGCTTGTTAAATGCACAAAATAAATAATTAATTTTGATAAAAATAATCCTGTTGTTGTCGTGCGTAGTGCAATTAGCTCTAATTAGCATGATTGATTAATATTACATACAATTAATTAAGTATTAAATTTTAGACTTATGATATTAAACTTCTTTCAACAGAATTATTATACATCTCACGAGAATTTTTGTTGTTTCAAACACAAATATTTGTTGACTACATTATTTGTTTACGCTAAAACAAGACTGTTCGTAGGTTGACCTATGGGCCGTATGGCCGACTTAAGGCCGAAGGGACTTTCTTTCAGACGTAACGAAGCGAGTAAACATTGCCCAACCTCCGTAATAGGCTAATTTTGTAAAGACAACATAATCTCGAGTTGCTAAAGTAAACATGCTTTGAAGTGCCGACCGACGCTTGTAATTTCACTTGAGGCTTTTTATACTTAGGAAGTCACTTTCCTTATAGTTTGGTGAATGATTAGATAAACCTAGATATAATAATATCATGCGCAATCATATCTATAGTAGCTCTGCTTAGTTTAAGACTAAGTTTGCTGTATAAAATGTCACAAGTTTTTTATTCAGCCTATATTGTAAGGCCCGCCTTCACCCATTTCTTCCACTTATCTACAAGTATTTAATATATTTTTATTAATCATAGTATATTTTAGAGGACCTTCTTCGATGTTAAAATACCTGCGTATTACTACTACGTAAAAGAAAAGGCAGCAAACGACGTGATTCGATCCACTCAAAACACTGGGCTGAAATTTGGCACAAAGCACATAGATTATGACGTAGACAACCGCCTTCAGGGTGGCAAACAAGCATGCGGTCTGCAGCCTTATGGACGTTTACAACACCGTAAATTGACTCCGACCCTGTAAAAACCTTTTTTCTTTACTGTCTAGGAAAAAACCTAATATTACCTATTACTAGGTACTTTTCTCCATTGTGTACAATTTTCTTTTTAAAATTTAATTCACGAAATGTAGCTAAACGCATCGGAAGTATGAACTTTCTAGAAAGAAAGTATTGATATTTGGATGTTAGCCGACACGCTCGGGTCAACGACTGACTATCGAGCCGATAACGATATCGATGTAATCTGTACTTGTTACCTGAATTCTCTAGAGCTACATCTCTTTAACTTTTTTTCTAATACGGCAAGTATTAGATAATAAAATTTTAATAATATTATAAGAGTGATATTCTTGTGTTTTGAATTGTACAAAAAAAATACACATAATTTATTTATAATATACAAATTAATGAGTACAGTGTGAAACAAAAACTTGACTAATTATTTGAACAGTATAAGAATGGATATTATAGCTTAAAAATGTGTTTTTTTTTTAAATCACAATCAAACATACGGGCTGCCTAATAGACGCCATGAAAACCAGTGGCGTAGTGGCAAATGAACTCAATAGTAAATTTTTATCGCCTCAAAAATAGTTCATAAAGAATCACGTTTTGAAGAATCTGAACGGATTTCGAATGATTATTAATGAATAGCGATAATATTTACTTTCGTAAAGTATAATTCCATTATAATTTCAATTAAACTGAACACATTTTGACAGATAATTACCATTATTATGAATGAAAGCTTATTTTTATAATTAAGATAATTTGTTGCACATGTAATTAATCAAAAGGAATTAGTGATTTAAGCCACGTTTCTAAGTGATTTAGAGTTCCTAAATCGATGATAACGGGGAATAATTATTATCTTATCAAAACAAAAATGGTGCATTATTATCTGTCTTATTCGGAAATACCCATAATACTTAATCCAATTCATTAATACAAATTTTGGGAGTGCCTTGTGTAAATGTTGATTCTAATATGTGATAAGCATATTGGAAATGATCAACAATGGCTTTTGTAGTGTTATATTAAGTACTTACTTAGAATAACTACATACATAGACAAGTTTTTTTTCAGGTGGGAATAGAACCCGTAACCATGCACGGATAGCAAGCAGCCAGTACGTCAATCCAGCAATCTACAAGTTTTTTTTTTAAATATGATGCGACGATAAACTATTAAAAACCTTCTTACAAAAATTCATTCACATCGTAAAATCTTTTTTCACATAAATCTGTGAAAATGTGTGTCACGTCATTATGTCAGTATTGTTCGAAGTTTAAACAGATATCGCCGGTTACTAATGAAATCATGATTTGTGTAGTTGCCAGTGTGTCTCGTGTACCTACTCGTAATAATTCGATAGCACACAACATGGTCTATAACCTTGGACATTGTAATCTAGATGTAAACATTACATTTGCGTAACTACATACAACAGCAAATTAAGTAGAACACAACACAATGTTTATTTTTTTATTTTTATATTGATATATTACTGATGATGTCGTTAGGGTTAGATAATGTCGAAAAATAATGACGATTTCCTACTTTTATTGTTTTTTTTTTAATTTGTAATATTGTTCATTTATATCCAATGTACCTACTTACTAAAATATATTATGACAGGTAAAAATCTCAAAAATAGGTACTGGCTTAATTCAATTGTAGAACGCGGATCGTATAAACTTTTTGGAATACGAATAAAACTGCTCCCATAAAATTAAAAAGAGACATTTAATATTTAAAATTAGAATGACGTTCACGCCGGCGCCAGGCCCATTTCAATTAACCAACCGGATTCCCACATACTAATTACCGTTGTTGATAAAGCGAAATCCCAGTTAACAGAGCCGTCGTCGACAGATAAACAGATATAAACTGGTATAAGCGCGTACAACGCGTCTTAACCCTGCGGATAACGCGCGTAATCTGACCAAATCCGACAGGATACAGCCGCTGCGGTAGGTAAGTATTTGTCGGGAATCTTGTGTTAAATTCCAGACCGCTTTAGTAACAGGTGTGTTCGCATTGTTACTTCAAACAAAATGTGTTACCAAGAAAGAAGAAATAAGCTGGACTGAATTGATGTAGTAGTGCTTAAAGAGTCTTGAGAGATAAACAATCCCAAAATAACTTAGAGTCGAAGTATTTGATGATCAATTGAATTCAGTTAAAAATCAATTTTTGTACCACTAAACACATTAATTTTTCTTTTTGCAAATAAAGGAGATATATTATTTACTATCCCTTCCCTTCGTTTACATATTTTGATACAGTTTTATAAACTATCACAGAATTTCAGAGCAAGAACCTTTATTAATATATCTTTGCACTCTCCGTAAAACGTCATCCATTTTCCGTCTATGAAAATTCTGTAGCAATGGAAACGCGACCACGAAGCGCCTTCTCGGCGACAGGATATGTACTTACAGAGGCACTATAAACAGGGATTACACGCCTTATTGAAATCCTTTAGTGTGCCTCTATCTTAATCTTAGACAACTTCATACTTATGAATTATTCGTCGAGATGTTTTGCTTTACCATAGTGTATAAGTATTCTGTGTAAGGTAAAGAACTTCTAAGGAGGTTTGTGTTTCTTTTAGAATATTTAATAATCTTTGTTGTTATGTTGTCTGAAACATAAGTAAACCCGTATTATAGACGATGTTAAACCAACACTAACTGTTGAACTCAGAGACGTCACTTAGCCTAATGAATCATTAGCTAAAAGAGACCCAGTATATCTTAGTACACTGACAACAAACTCAAATATGGAAAACTAGGCCAAGATATAGTAGCCAGTGTTTGTTAACGATCCGTTAACGAAAATTGACGTTTCTGAGTGCTGCCCTAACAAATCTTTTTTTTCCTAACTAACGACAGTTTACCGGCTGGCTGGCTTTACTTATGTGCTTTCAATTAAATTCATACATCTTAATTTGTTTAAAAAAAAGCAACAACTGAACCCAGAAATCGAGTTCGGGGTCCCAAAAGCGGCAGCCGTGCATGATTATTAGACTATTAAGGCATTAAGTAAGTACCTAAATAATATTTTTTTATAGTATCTATTAGATATCGGCGAACAGCCATTATGGTTTTCATCATCGAATATTTGACAATACCAGGATTTCCCGACATCGCTCAGTTTTAGACACTATCTAAAAGTAGGCCATTCTTCAAACTTTTTATTTAAATTGACTCATTAACATGTGTTTAATACGCACGTTGCGGAAATATCAAATTCAATATTAATTACTGTGTTTTAATGAAATTTGACCTTATTATCGGCATTGGTTGTTATTTAGAAATGATATAAAGAATCGCATGCTGTTTGCTAGATTTATTTTATTTATCCTACTTCCTGCTTATATTTAAAAAAATATGAAAGTTTATTTGGATGTTTAGATGTTTGTTACTCCTTCACTCTGCAACGCCTGGACAGATTTAAAATACTTTTTTAAATCAAATATAGATAGGGTTTACCTTGGATTACCATAATTAATTAATAAAAAAAAAATACTTTTTACCGTAATGTCGAGATTATTGTTAATCGCATACTTACCAAAAAAAATGGGAACATGCAAATTGTCTTTTCTGTCATACAATCTTTGGGTGAACTGCAGACATTTTTACTGCATATTTAGTATTGATGTGCCAAAAATACGTGCCATACTCCACGTTTTCTTTACAACATAATAACAACGTCATTTTACAAATGTGTTATAATTACAAAATATATGAATACAGCAATAAACCGCATGCTAACGAGTTGTTTAATACAATTATTGTACATAAAATCATGTGAATAAATAATGTATTCGTCGAACTATTCATTTAGTGCGATAATCGCTCACTGTATCCATTGAGATATTAAACGATACAAAAGTCACAAAACTATATCGATGTGCAAGATATAATTTTGCATGTTAGTGACCAGCAAGAATATATTATTATTCTTAAATTTGTTTATGTTTCCATAACATTTTAGGTTTCTTCAACTGAATAAATGTTCAATATGTTGCGTACTAGTGACGTGGCACATACTCTGAAGCACGAACTCACAGTATCGTCTCTAGTTTATAATATCTCAATGATCATGTCTTACATTATATGCATTCCGAGCTATAAAACCTTCACACGTCTTTTCCTTGTCAATCTTCCTCGTGAAATGACGTCACAAGTCTGTATAGTTTACCTACCTTGCAAGAATCCTGACATTTTGAGGCGGTTTCACATCGACGGTTTTGTAACTACGTTTAATAATTCAGTGCATTTGAATAATATGAACATTGTAGTACTTCAAATATCAATACTACAAATGTCAGGTGCTACCGGTTTTCCGTGAACTTGTTGCGACAAAAAGTGTCAAGAATCATTCACTTAGTTCTGGGAATGATGTTCATTTAGTTATCTTGACTATCATTAATAAATACAAAATAACTACCATTTCGCAGAACTTTTTCTGATCATGATGACTACACAGAATACTTCTTCTGATATGACAAAATGTCCTTTGAGGAACAAAAACTAAAGCAACTGTAGTAAAAACAAAAACTATTTACTAAAAGTTGGATTTTCCATAAAATCCAAGATGCGAAAAACAAATGCAAATCGCAAACATTTTAAAACGTATTCATTGTTAATTTGATGAATACTTGAAACATCACAAGAAATAAATAGAAGTCATTTAAAATTTAAAAAAGTAGCAGTTCGTAGTGAAGTCCATAGAATAATTAATGGGGAAATACCTAATACCGCAGAATATCAGTAACTGTTCATCAGTATGAGTGTTATTTTTTCAAGTTACTATTACGTTTATTAGTAGTGTTGGCCTACATTTTATTAGGAATTACAGATAAATACCTAATATTAATGATAACCATTGCCAATTAAAAACTCACATACCGTGGATTCTAATCGCATCCTAAGACTAGCAATACATTACATTGGCTCGGCTACTAATATCAAGTTACCGTCTAGTCTGACTAGATTATATGACCACAAACATTATATGGCATTGACACTAATACGAGATATGCCTGATACCTTTACAATATGGAGGAGCTCATAAAGGTACGAGATTTTAGGTGATTTATTTGTGGTTATAGCTGAAAATATCCTTTTTGTTTTTAATTCTTTTTTTTAAGTATCGTTATTAGACAGTTAACTAGACGTACTTTTATAATTTAATTCTATATTTTTTTGTGTACCACAAAGGTGGAAACTAGCGTGCTGTCCGCTTGATGGTAGACGGTTACCGTAGCCTATGACTTGTACAATACCAAGGCATCATTTACGCGTTGCCGGCCCCGAAACTTTATTTCTACCCGAAATAAAATTTTACAGATAACAGGTACCATTGGTACCAACATTAATCATTTACTTCTCGGGGTTAATCTGCGTTACGAGAAATTCAGTAGTCGAGAACAAAGATTTCATTGCAGAACTCAAATATCAAAAAAGTATAAGGTTCTAATTCTAATATCGTTAGAGAAACCAAAATTTTGTATAAAACTTACGCATCCCTATTCATCAAAAATAATATAAAGTAACGAATTTATTTTCGAGTATCGGTCGTTGGTACAACCCTAAGCTATCAGTGTTTACGAAGAATCTGGCACATGACACATTAGACGCCCCCTAGTCTGATCTCTAATATTCGCAAAATACAGATAAGATTGTTTTGCATGTCAACAACATTGTCAGGTGTCTCGTTCATTTATCCGAATCTATTTTAGCACAATCTCTGTCACAAACTCTCAATCTGTGCGCTTATGTTTTATTTTTAAGAAAATAAAATGTACTTAATCTAAGAACATGAATCGAAAAATAAGAAAAGGATCTGCCTCATTATCCTAGCGTTCGTAAGTGCAACTACTACGCTGGAGGTACTGGGTTCGATTTCCAGGCCGAGCAAAATATAATTGTTTTTTTTATGAAATTCTGACCTAAACACACAGGCGACCTAAGAATACATTAATGTGCATTTATGACCCCTAAGCAGGCTATGCGGGAAGCATTAGGGGGTCATAAACGCATCTACTACGGAACAAAACCTGAAATCGGTTTCATAGAAAAAAGGTCAAGGTCCCTCGACAAATTGATGGCACGTACCTAGTCATTAGGTCATAAGTGCCATCATTTTAATGAGTGACAGCCGATTGAGTAGCCAGTAGGCCTCAGTAGCCAATCGCTTAGCCACTAGGCCCTAGTGGCCCATCGTTTAGTCAGAAGGCCCTAGTGGCTACACAATCGGTTTCTCGACAAAAGCCGATCGCTTCTGTCACTTCTTTGCCAACATTTAAGAGTACAATCCCCGCACGGAACAAGAAATTGTATGACCTAAAATGTTACGATGTATGACTTAGTAACGATTATCTATGACTAATATATCGAACAAATCTAGACATAACGGGAGTAGGTCCATGACGTTGTTGCCAAAAACTATGTCAATATTGCATCGACATTATTTGCAATGTACACCGGACAAGGGAAATTGATCTGTAAAGTCTAAGTGATAAGAGTTGCTTAAAGTGCGTTATGTTATCTTGTGATACGGTTGGGTATGGATTGTCGCGACAATTGGATTCAGGTCAAACACATAAGTTGATAAATGCCGAATATAGCAAAAACTCTTAAAGATACGATAACATTTTTGTATCGGATATTTTGACGCCTTTTTGTTACAAAGTTATTTTTTTTTTTTTTATAGTTATTTTAAGCAAGTAATTTATGTTGTTACTAATATCTAACTGTACAGTATTAGGTATATATTTTTAATGACTAGATAGGTAAGTACTTATTATAGAAAAACTACTCGTAAACTCGTATTAACTCGTATTGTCTTAATTAATTTAAAAACACTCTTATCTTTGAAGTAATTATTAGGTCAAGCTACTGTATTAACCTTGATATCACTTATTTCAATATTACTTATTACTTATTAATAATACCTAGTACCTATTCATAATTAATAACGACATAATTATGCTATGCATAGTGTTGTGATAAAAAAACCCGGTAAAAATATTCCAAGCATCGATCAGCGAACGATTTTCAACGTGTGCCAATTTACAGCGGCGGTCGAAAAAAGTACCCACTACGCATTCCCTTTGCAATAACAATAACATATTCCCTACAAAGCACGAATGTTTACTAAATAGTGTTTTTTTTGCGACATCAACACTGGAAACACACGCAAGACCACCCAACGTGCAATTGTTTCGAACACATGTTATAATAACAGCAATAAAACAACAGATAAACTGTATCTGTCTGCCATTTTGATAAATTAGTATGCCTGAAATTCCTATCAACAAGTATTAATTGAAATACGTAATAAAAACGTTGATAAAAACTTTGGCGGAATTATGATGCATGCTATTTGAGTGGGACCAATATTCTTGTAAAAGTCGTGTAACCCTCTACTACGATGCTGTCTAGTGTGTGAAAATTTATCGTATAGTATGTAACTTTAAATGTTACTATAAAAAAACAAATATACCAGTAGGTACTAATAACTTACACCGATAGTCCAGAAACGAATCGAGAACGCATTATAATAATTATTATTTAAGTCTCAAGTTATTAAAACACCTAAAAATCTAGAAGTAGACATACTTCAAACTCATTTAAGCCCGCAAATAATTATCACCCCTGTCTATTCAATTATAAAAACACTGACACAATAGAGATTAATTGAAACATTATAAAAGAGCATTGAAGAGCAATACTGACACATTGTTTGTTTGCCTTTGGAAGAAAAAAACAATACAAACGAGCAAGCAAGTCACGCCACTTGCCTACTTATTAACAAAAACATCAAACGTTATCACAAAATTTCTCGCAACTAACTACAACAAACAAACCGTTGATAATCACTGCGTATTAAAAAAAACTGTTCTTTCTTAGAAGGGGCTATTGAAACTTGAAACGCATTCACAGGAAAAAAAACTAATCGATAAAAAATAATATTCGAATTTAGAACGTCTGTTATTTTGATGCGCGCGCAAATTACATTATTAATTCCCTATTAGATTATACCGCATTATTGGTGGTCTCGCGTGTGGTATATTTTTTTGCGAAACAGAGGGCCTTATGGGCCTTTATTATTATGTTTTAAACGTAACAGCTTAATTTAGGTAGGCGCCGTACCGCCTACGTCGATTGATTTTATATAATTTTCGTTCCGCCAAAGTCTTTCGATGAATTGCCACAAAAAATGAACCACCGTGCGAGGTATCAACGTTTAAGAACTTGCGTTTAATGTTAAAGACATTTATATATATGATTGATAATCTAGACTTGTCGTCAGTTACTTTTCCAAAACCTAAATAATCCCAATTACCTAAAAAAAAAACAAAAAAAACCTGTATAAGATTTAATGAATTCCTGCCTTCATCCTCTGGAAAAACTGCAGGGAAATTACGTAAAGAAAACTGGCTATTAAAATTGATGCCAAATCACATTCCTTTATTATATCACAGTGAAAGCAAATAAAAAAAACTCGTTTAAAAATAATACAAAAATGTGATTGATGTTCTACATTAGAATCATTAATCGATTAATATTCCCATTTGTTTTATTAAACCCGTTCATTTCATTGGTGACACTTGAGCGTCATAAATATTTAACTAAGTTCAATTTTCAAAAATATATTTTTAAAGCCTGCGGCGTCTGCACTGTTGCCGTTAGTTTGAACCAGTCGCTGTTTCTAACACGATGGAAATAATTAAATTTCGTTATCAGTGCCTTCGAATCTAATTTTAATTAAAAAGCGTCACATATTTCACGCGGTATTCGGTGGTAGGCGGTGCAATGTGTCCGGCGAGTACAACAAACCAAATTAATTTAAACTACATTCCATTAGTATTTTGGTATAAGGAATCAACATTTAGAGATCATTGTAAACTGGCGATGCAATATTAAATCGTTAAATTTAATATTGGCTGTGTAGTTTCTTTTATTGCTTCACAACTAACACGTATGCTAACACGGGTCAAGTGATTAAATTTTTTACTCTAGCAACAAATAAATGTTTATTCTCACGCGATTATTGTTCATATTAAATTAATGGCTTTCCGCTCTGTATTATTTATTGACGTAATGTAAAAAATGTACGTAATGTATAACATTATTGAGTGTCGGTAATTTTAAAAGTGGTAATTTTGATATTAGAATTTATGATCGATTACATTTGTAATTAACTATGCGTGGGTGACGCAATAAATGTAAAGCAAACATCTTCATAATTAAGTTACGTGTCAAAATGCTGATATGAAACTGTCGCAGACTTTATTGGGTCACTAGTAGTAACAGCGCCTTAAGTATCGCGTGTAATGTGAACTTCATGATAGTAAGATGGTCCGCATTGCATAAACACGGCTACTTAAACTTGCTCTTCGACGCAATTTCGACGTTCATCTGCTAATCATAAAGTTAAAAGTTGAATACGCCCAAAATAACAAGCAGATATAAGATACGACAACAATATGCCTGCATGCTTTACGATAATCAAATCCTTTCTGTGATTTCAGACAAAGATCCTTTTGCGTTGACTAATTATAATGCGCTAATGATACGGGCACATAAATGAGGGAAAATAATGACCAAGTCATGGAATAAACATTATTATACTCAAGCTTTTGCTGCCTACACAGTCGAGAATGTTCAAGTAAGAGTAAAAAGATAAGGCTTAATCAGAAAGCAGAACCTGGCACTTAGCCAGAACATGCTAAGTAAAAGAAAAGGTTGAATATTTAAAATGCAATTCGCCCGAACACCATCGGAAATTGCAAAATAAAACAAAAACAGTTTCTGAATTCACTCAAGAAATACGGTAACAACTATGCTATAAAAATCTTTCTCCACTGTTTGAATATTAAAAAGAAAATTATTGGCTGAAACTGTTCCACAAAGTCCTTTGTAATACTCGGTAACAGTCAGTGTCTAAAATAACGAAAGGTGAAAGCCAATTTAAACAAGCGACAGCGCTAAAAGTTGCGTCGTGCACCAAAACAAACATTAAGTAATTCGCAAGTAAGAATAGTATTACATATTCGTGAATACATACATTACTTTCGTCAAATAATAGAAAAATGAAAGGCCCTTCACTTTGCCAAGCTCAGCTTAAAAGCCAAGTCTTGTATAAATAGAAAAAGTCACCGATTTATGGCCGATGTCGTTAGGGGAGTTTTTGCAAATGTTTTTTCTAGGGGATGCGAGAAATAATGATAGAAAATAACCAAAAGAAAGTTGTTGAGACTTAAATTATCGCCGGTTTTATTGCAAAAAACATGGTGGCGTGGCTTTTTGTCTAAAAGCTTATTATGATAGAATTCAAAGTCACTTGTGTGAGCTCTTACTTTAAAGTTTTAGGGATTAAAAACTGTAGCATCTTAAAACAACCAACAAAGACAACAACTGCAACAAGGAAACAACCTAAAAAGTGTCGATAATAATAAAAAAATACTCTTTCTTTTCACAGTTGTGCTGCGAATCTGCTTAAATTGCTGTCATTCTCATTTGTTCGTTATTGAAATTTAAAACTGTAGTTTGAAGCAATTCTTGTTAGAAAACAAATCAATATTAAATTGTCATTGTTCATAATGTATATAACTTATAACATACTCCATCCCAAAGGAATCAATTAAATCAAAAGACTGAAAACAATACCTATTGATGAACACTGAAGTAATTCATTGAGCTTTGTACAAACACATAACTGGAAATATACTAATAGTACAACATGGGTCATCAAACAACTAGAAGAAACTAAGAAAGCCTTGAGTTAAGTCTTTTTCACTAATAAACCAGGTATAAATATGCGCAATGCTAAGAACAGTCACATTTCACAGTCATAACTTCGTAGCAATGCTGTACCCGTTACTATATCGCACAGTGGTCTCTACCTGTTGCGGTGACTGGCCGTTGACCCGTCAAGTATTGACATATTCCTATAGTTTCTCACGTCTAGCCCCTACACACTATTACTCCGCGTGTTTTTACTGTGTTAGCGAAATGCAGCCTTCATCGATGCACCTGGTTGTACTTGCAACTTTCTTTACTTATTTTACGTAGGTTCCCATTTTAATTAACTTCAAGTCCAAGTTGTTTTGTGTTTTAGGGGTTCCTCAAGGGACAATATTAGGTCCTTTTTTGAATAAAATGTTTTTTGTTGCCTGATTAGTTTTACAGCACATACCTTAAACGGCTTAATATACAATTAAGAGATATCTTTTATAACTGTGTTTATTACTCCAACAAAAATAAATACAAGTGCAAGTCCAAAGTCCGTTTTCAAGGATTTCCCCGTATGTCACTTAAAAATGCGAGAAAATACAGCTGTAAAGTTAAGACAGGCACTGACTGGCTCAGTGTAAATAAAACGACACCCCTGGTCATTACCGACTATAGTATACCAGAGATATTCAACCTTTTACCATTCATGTAGTTCGGAATGACTTGGCTCTGAGATAGCAAAAAAATACCAATTTAATTCTAAATTCAATTACCGCCTACGATTTTAAGCATAATACAAAAAAATATCTTTAATGAAAATCCCTAATTTAGAATCCACTACTAATCTACAATAAATTGAGGACCGAAGACAAACCGTTTATATAAGGGGAACGATAAAACCCTAAGAAGTTTGAAAGGTTGCGTGCCTCTGCTTTATAACAAGCACTTCTAAACCCCAGCGGCTGATCGTCGCCAATCACAGTATTACTTATTCAACGACTTATGTCTGCATTGTCTTCGTATTTGTAACTCAATTGGAGGTAATTGATAATTGTAATCGGTTATCGTGGTTCATATCAATGTTTGACCAAACGATATCAGTATCCATATAATTTTATGTTTCCTCATTTCAGTTTGCTGTGTATTTTTAATGTCAAAGAATGTTACTCAATTAGGTTTATTTAAAAATCTGCCAAATCAGATGTCTACTGGCGGTCAATGAGAATGCCATGCCCTGCCTTGTATGGTATGCAATAAAAATCATATAACTAGGATGTAAAATCTTAAATACAGTAGGTACTTACGCTGGTCGTTTCCATCGGAGCGAGCCATGACGGTACCGTTTGGAAACACGTTGACGTACATATGGGAGCACTGGCTGTAGAGGCGAACCGACCGGACCATCGATGGCACCGCACCGCAGATCACCACCTGTTAACAAACAAAACCACTAATGTAATCAAAATTTCACAAAACAGCAATAGTCTCGAACCAACAAATTTATTGCACAATTAGAAGAACGGACAGCATGAGATAAGATTTCAATTTAATGGAGTGCAGAAATAAATTCGCAAACGATTCGGAATATTCTAATATGTTCAGCTTATCGTGAATCAGGTTTGTAAGGGTGATAATTATGAAAATTACCAAGCACGACAAGATCTCTTAATAAACATTTAGCAAGACTACCTACGGACATTAAATTCATGAACTTATTGAGCCATTTTGTGTGTATTCTCGTAATGAAACACAGAACTGGATATTTTCGCCGCTATCAGCGTTCAAACAGACTGATGGTCATGCTAAATTGACGACGCGATAACACTGCGCCGTAAAACACTGATTTACGCAAGGATTAGTCATGACTTTTAATGTTCGACTTGAGACTATGTCACAGATGTGACGTAAAGACGTGCTACGTATAGGAAATCTAAATCATATTGAGTTGTAGAACGGACTGCCGTTTTACTCGCATTTGATTGAATCTATACATAATTATAGCTTAAGTAAAAGTATGTAATGATGTCATAGAGAAATTGTATAATGCTCGTCTGCTGCGTGTGGTCCATTCTACCTCACTCTAACAACTAAGTGTCAAGTCGTTTAAATTAGTTTCCTTATTCTGTTGGTGCTTTCACCGGGATTTTAATGGCGCCAGTGTCGCCCAACACCTCATTACGCAGATATTGATCAAACCCTATCGCTATGACCTTGTGAACTTCACGAGTTGAGATGTTGAATATTTTACTCGTTAACCCCGAAACACGTCGAAATTTTCTTCTAATTTCCATTAACAGATCTAGATTTGATCTGAGAACCCACACCTGATTAAATTACTACGTGTGATATCTAGTATTGCTAATCAATTAATAATGCAACAACTACACAAACACGCCCATAAAGTGATAATGTCAGTCCTTGCATATTTCCAACGGTGTTCATACGCTTGGAGAAAATACTTGTACGTATTGTAGTCATATTGTAATTATAACCAGAATCACGAGTCGCAGGCACTATAATAAGGAAACAATCGATCGTTTTAATGGGTCAGCCACACTCAGTTAATCCGTCAAACTGAGGGTTCCAATCGCTACGTTTAGGCAATAGTAAATCCTATTCAGATGTCCATCAAAGTTGGTTTTTCATATTTATCTACAGTTGTTTTAGGACCTTTTGTAACTGTACCAGCGGTGTCATATTCAGGTGGGAAAGCATAGGCTACCGCGACGCGGTCACTATTCAGCCATATTGCATTTCACGTGAACTTTTTGTAAACAATACGCATTTACTTTTTAGTGTTGAATGTTTAAGGCATTCCAATTGCTGTTGTAGCCATAGCAATTCAGTTAAACCCAATACATATAAATGCTTATAAGATAGATAACGTTATAACATTTGTGGTAATTTATACAGCTCGAGAGTTGACGAAAGATAATTAAGAAAAAAATACTTTTGGTTTCAAAATCTTGAAACATAATCATATCACGTCAAAACGAGTCATACTTAAAAATAACGGTCCTGTTTCCAAATACGATGTGAGAGTTAATTATGTTAATGGAGTTTACACAGATTTTCATATTCTTTAAAAATGTTAAAAATATTATCTCTCAATGGTGTTTAATAAAGCGGTAAAGTATGGCCTTGTGGAACTAGTCGCACACGAAACGCAATAAACGGTAATCTTATTTACAGTAAATAAATAATTGTATGTTTATCTCAATTAGTTGTAGCATCATGTGATATTAAACTTTGTACAGTTGATTCTATTAAGATAATTAATCGAGATATCTCTGAATGCCGTAACTATGTAATTTATATGCTCTCAAATACGATACCAGTTTATAGAACCAATGATTTTGTTTTGACTATCAATACGGACTGACTCATCGACATTTGTTACTTTCTTTTGTTTCTTAACTCCGCAAAATATGGGCATTTTGTTTTATATCTGGTAATATTTAGATATATCTATCAGTTTATTCTGCTTTCATTTTCAGAGTACTTGACCTATATTTAGATTCCAAATCATGTTTACGGTACATGTATTGAGAGGAAGGTCGATACCACGTATGCAATTATCAAGTATTTGGAGGTCACTGATCGTTCTGTCATTGGGCTTATCTTGGTCGACCCGAGCAAACGCATTATTGACGCTTGATTACATGTCAACCAACCAAAACTATCCGGTACCAAGTGTATCGGAAATTTTCACGGTACACAGCACAGATATCTGTGTTCAATACCATGTAATCCTCAGTACTTTGCATGCTCGTTTAGCTATGAGAAAATTAATATTTCAGACGCCATTTATCATTCTATTTGAGTGTAGGATTACCTCTCAAGTACTCATTTAGCGCCGCTGAAATTTCCACGCTTTGAGGTCGTCTAAAAACACTTTATCTCATATAGAAAGATTACTATAAGATTAGGACTAGAGCGTATGCAGAATTTTACAACACAATAGAATATAATTGAGTAAATATTACTCATAAATTTATTTTATTCATCAATATATTATATATAATTTACGGGTGTGAAAATATTTTCTACATACATTGATAACGTAATTTCTCAGTCACACCTCGCTTTTGTTGATAGGTTTAAAAAGTAAATCTTATGTACTTTTGATATGACTGATATTATCGTTTTATTGGGTCTGTCTGTATAATATCCGGGTTCATCCAAATTTATTGTAGGATTTACGCCATTTGGTAGTGGACAAAAAACATGTTAGGTTTTACTTTATGCTTTTGACTGTCTTTTTATTTTGTGTCGTATTATAATTTTATATTAAGATGAGTTAAATTTTGTTTATATTATGCAAATGCTTATGTTTACCTACCTACGTTCTTCTTATATTTTCTATCACTTTGACTTTAGCACCAAAAACTTTACTTATAAGTAAGGATTTTTTTGGAAAATCTTCTTTTGCAGGCTGTAAATAAATATGTGGATGGATGATCCCACTAGTGAGGAAATAGAAAGTAAGTGAAACTGTTTGGGTTGATTTCACTAGGTCATGGCATATAGCAATAAATGATATATTTTCACACATTTTCCCTCGCGGGGTTGAAGAGAAGCAACATGTATACAAGAAGTTGCATCACTGTTTAATGCTACTGTTTACAATGCTCTTGCTAACGATCTGTTAAGTATTCCTTAGAATATGTTTAAACGCTGATGCGATTCTGTTTTCTGATCATTTCATAAACCATAAGAAACTACCTACTCAAATACTTATAATAATATTCACAAAAGAAACATCATTAAATTTCGAGTAAATATTGCCTTTGAAACCAAGTTTGTTGACCAACTTCCTTAGCTTACTATCTTCAAGGAGTCTGTCAACTAGGACGACATTAAGCTGTAAGTGAGACATCAAAATGAATACCAGTTTGGTTTCCAAATCCTTATCAACATTATCATTACTTATGGATTACACCGGCCACACACGCACCATGTTATCATAGTTGTTTTACTATGATAAAGAACAGAGGTTACAAAATGTAGTTTTTAATCAAATAATTAAGTGTGAATATTCCGTTGTTTAAATAATAACGTGATAAATGAAATTAAATAGTTTTATTTATTCATTAAGAAACTATGTTTATTACCAACGCTTGTAGGTTACGTTTCTAATAACGGTTAGGTATTCGTAAATAGCTTATTGCTTAAACCTCTTGTAAATCCAACTTCATAGATTGAATATGGAATATTGAAAGCCCACTATTCCTTCGCTTAAGAATTCCATTCAAAATTCATAAAATGGCTAGATTATAGAAGTATTCTCAATATTTTGACGATGTTTTCCTGTGAAGAATTAAAAAGAAAAAACACGAATGTAAAGAAAGAGCCACAATACCGTAAGATGTTTAAAATACTCATGTTGAAATAACAACTGCATACAAAGAGATATTCAAAAGCAGAAGCGAATCATAAACGTGCTAAACAACAAATCTTGTAAGTGATTTGCAGAGATCCGTTACCCATCGTGCATAAACCCGTCCTGTGGCATTTTTGGTAAAATTAATATTTATTATGTTTGATGTGAGCATACTTAATTATTATGATTTCTATATAAGAATTTAATAGACACATATAAAAGATAAAATACTTAATTTGTTTGTTTCTTTTATTATTTACTCTTGTCTCTCAATCTTATCTCATAATTTCTTCTGTGACCCATCCCAGAAGGCTAAGTCCATATTTCAAAATAAAGTTTCTAATATTTTCTTAAACAAACAATACAATATTTTACTGGCTTCCAAGATTTCAATGTAAAACGAATGTTGCTCAGTATATTATATCTAAACGTTTACATATCGATTACATACGTCAACCGATACCAAGTAACAGATACATTTTGAACTATACAGTCCAGTACTGGCTGTAATTCTTAAGTAAACGAAATTACCTATTCTGTAATACAAAATATGATTTATAAATAAAATGTACTATTGTTATTTTTCATTACGGCTGTGGTGACCGCTAACCCTGGTGGAAAGTTTGATTTACAGTTCTGGAAAATTTTTGTTCCAGAAGCTTATTACATAAAATCAAAAATATAAACGTCACCCATGAACTACAGACTAAGAGTAACGCAATACACTCCTTCAGATCCCAGAGAATTCTTGGTTAAATATTGTAATAATCTGTTTGGTATAAATGGAGTTTAAACCAACATGGCTTTCTAATATATCGGTGGTATCAATGCACTTCGTATCAGAATCTTGTCGATTGTGATAACCTACATACTCGTGTCGCCGAAATGTCCAAACAAGCAGGTCCGGTCTCAAGTGGATGCTAACAGATATCCGTAGTAATCTGCGGCCTGCTATAGCAGATGGTTACTATTACATAGCTGATATTAGTATTAGCTTCGATAAAATAGATGAAGAAGATACTTGGCAAAACGAATAAAGAAATAATTATTTGTTTATGTGGACACAACGTATCAATTTAGTAAGTTATTAAAACTGTTACTACAATCTTCTCCCATCGATTTGGTATAGTAACTAAAACTATTATTAATGATTTCTCTGAAACAACTAGTATTTTACTGGTAATTTTAAATTGATATCGATTACCACTGTATCAGCGATTTAGATATTTTTAATTAAAAATACTAGTTACCGTCCCCATCCGTGAGTTCTATCACTTTCAACACTTATTTGTGCTAGATATTTAGTTTGCTCTTTAATCAGCGTTGGCCTGGATCGTGCTTTTAGTATGATTATCGTATCATCAGCCGAATAATTATTACTGTCAACATCTGATTCGAGTTTGAACTAAAAGATTTCTTTCTCTCATTTGCGATGTTTAAAATATTATTGCCAGTTTTGTCATGGGATACAGATGGGATACCAATTTTAATTCAACAACCTGAATTATCAGGTTAATACACAATTTGGCTGGTGTTGAATTAACTATATTAATACACAGTGATATTTTTGTAAATGAGGTTATGCAAATTATCAATGATAGTTAAAAACTGGATGAAATCAATATGCTTTCGATGAAACATCTAATTATAAATCTTAAAGCTATCTGGGTCACCATTGCTTAACCCAAAGCCCACTTAGGCAGGAAACACTTTTGGAAATTCCTACGAGATTCAGAAAAAGAAGATCATATCAGGAACAGCTTGACAGCTAAAATACCTTTTCAAAAAGGAATTTATGTAACTCGTTTCAAACTCATGATAAACGATCTAATATAACTTTATAACATTACCCTTGTTTTATAGCAGGCTTTGTAATTGAAAAACTAGTAATAGGCGGTATTCAATAAGAGCAAATTTCTTCATCGGACAGCGTGTAGTGTTTGCGTATGTAATCATGGCAAATGATAGGTGGCCGCTAAACTCTCCTATGATGTCCCGTACTTTAGATATAATGTGTTCGCGGAAAAATAGGGAGGCCCTTCAATTTTTAATGGATTATTAAGGTTGATTATAGACTGTGTTTTAATCCATGAATGCATCGTAATAGATACCTGATTATGTGATATCATCCAGTCCACAAGTACGAGTAGATATAAACATTGATGTATAAACTATTTAGTAATTAACAGGTTTCTTAGTGGAAAAAATGAAAGAAATGTATTTTCAGAAAGCTGGTGGCAACGTAATACCTTGGATGAATGGAGGATGCTTAAAAAGTTGGTGATTTTTTTACGTAAAATTCACGTGATGTTTTTCAGCACCGCTTCGTATTTCGATCATGATAACACGTAGCATATGTGTTAATTACAGCGGCTTAGCTGCGGTCACGTACTGCCGCTCCTAGACTTGGGAATTCAATTTGTTTAACTTCCTAGCCACCGTTTCAAGGATATACCTACTAAAATTTATTTTATATTCTATATTCAAAAATCTTGAAACTAGATAAAATATACTCATATTATTATATCTCACTCTAACAGAAACATCAATATAAAAATGTCAAAATTTTCAATCGAATTACTCAACAATTTAACTTCTACGATAATAATCATCATCGCAAATCGATATTGCGTTAGTGAACAGATAATTGATTGATTGATTTAATTGAATGAGTGAATGATAGATTTATTATCGTCGTGCGACCGATAATGACGCCCGGGACACGTCACGTCAATGTCTAGACGTCCGTGTTGAACGTTATTACGAAAGCGGAACACTTATGTGCATTTAATTTCTAACTTCTGATATTTGTGTGTCACAAAATAGTCTATACAAGGAGAATTTAAAAAGAAAACTGTTTAATTGATCCATCAGTTTTTTTTAATTGTTTAATTGCATTGGGGATGCATGAACACCATAAGTTCTTACTGATACTTACTGTGCACATAACGCTAAAACATGTTTACAAGAATATTTCCATTAAACAAGAAAATAAATTGTAAGGTTGTTTGTATGTAAACTCTTATCAGTCACGGTGTTTCAATATTCTTAAAGTTAACAATGCTTTTAACAATTTCTAAAATTATAAATAACACTAACACTGTATATTGTAAAAATATCTTTAAATGCGGACAGACATCAACTAAAGTTGGTATTAAAATATTAAAACTTAACAATATGAACTTATATTATAACTTAATATATAAGTTCCAATTCTAAACATTCTATATTAAATTAAATTGATTAATTAAAACTTCTCTCTGTGGTGTCTGAACTGTTTAATAAAGGGGCCTAGTATAGTACCCTGTGGAAATCTACGGAAGTGACCTATATATCGCGATATTATAATAGTATAAGATGTCTATAGTGTGATTAGATAAATAAGTCAATTAAAATCTTCGGAAATATATTCAGATTGGGTGAGTTAAAGTAACAAATGGTTCAATAAAATATAACTAGTACGTGCAAACTAATCAGAAGCGGATTACGAATTGGAAATACCGAAGCTTAGTTGTTTACTCAACCTCGGTGTTCTTAATCTTAATTGTAACCTGTCGAAATATTTACATAATTACATTTTATGTTATCGTTTTGTAGACAAGATGAATATGCAACAACGTAGTTTTAATCGATAAATTGTATTCGATTTTGAATCATAAATAATACCTACAGACTAATTTTTTTGCAGAATCTACTAATCGCAATCAACGGACATTCGTCAAAAATTATAATTAGCGCAAGGAAAGACTTACTCATAACGTTACTTCTGAGATTTCGTGATTAGTCAGTGAGTGACACAGTGGTATCACTTTTATATTTATTATAGAAAATAAATGGTAAAATCAATCGTCTACCTGTACGTAAAAGAATTTCTTAGAACTTAACTTATCGCACTTAAACGCGTCGCATGCACTTCACGGCTAACCGGCAGACGTTTTCTCATTACACCAAGCTAATGTAAATAAAATGATAGCTACGATTGAAATTACTAATCCTTTTACACCGGATAACTGACCTTTTTCCGTGTTACGTAAATTAGTTTTATGAATGCTTACATACTTGGGTTATGAGTATGTCAAACTAAGATTGGCACGGATAGGGCAAATCGTCAGCTGATGCTAATTTTCAATCATCGAATAAGAAATTTGATTTGGAAATCATGAATGTGTATATGTAATGGTATAATTTGAATTTAACCAACTTTGATAATTGAGTTGTTAAGTGAAACAACCTTTGAGCACTTCGGTTTAAAGGAATACATACATATACAAGATATTGACTTGACTCTACATAATCGACTAAGGAGGTGATACGACACAAAATAAACATGAACGAAACAGGTTAAAAAAACAACCCACTACATAATAATATTAATTTAAATGAAGTGGATTATACAGAAGCTTTTATGGACTGCTACGGATCACAATATACATTTATAACTACACACGATAACCTTAAAACTTCTGATTTAATTTTTATTTAATTAAAACCTCTTACAACATTTATAAACTTTATGATCATTACTAATTTATTTTATCACAAATTAATTGGTAATATTTTTTAAATTTATGTTCTATGCTAAATGAGTTACAAATTCTACGACTATAAATGCAATACTAATGATTCTAGTTTTAAAACCTGTTGAATACAATAAAGAGGAGAGAGACAAAAGACCAGATCAGGCTAAATATGAAATAATGCTTCTGATTATTTTTCGTATCTCATTGCTATTTTTATTTCTAAAAGTTTAAATATTAGAATAATAATAGCAGCCCGCTGCCATTCAATAGTTTTAATGATAATTTGCCTTAACATAGTCGTTTAGAGTAAGTATATGAGAGGTAGTTCGAAAGTAGCACCGGTAACTGATAAGTTGTGCAGTGCTGCTTATCGCGGTATGGACATGTGATGCGTAGAAGTGAAGAGCATGTTACTATAAAGGTTCTAAACATGAATGTGAATAGAAATAAGGGAAGAGGAAGACCACAGAAAACATGGATGGGCTGTATGAAAAAGGATTTATGACCGCAAAGGATTTGAAAGAGGAGTATTGGCTAATAAAGATGTGCGGTAGATAAAGACATAGGTACTGCGCCTACTCCAAGTCAATTGGCATAATAAGGGCCGGAGGATAATGAATATAGTCATTTAGATTCATCATAAATTACAGTTAGGATCAGAATGCTTCTTAGTTCTTAATTTTAAACGAAACGTTCGCATAAGCTGTGACCTACCGGGACCTAGATCAAATTGTTTTATTATTTACTCCACTGATTAGTTCGTTGAAGGATATATTAAACTAAAGACGTAAACTAGTTTAGTCTATCTATTTATGTATTGAAATAAAACTACTTTTTACGGATTTTATCGCGTTATATTGATATTATTTTAATCCCGACGTTTCAGACCCTTTACAGCGTCCTTGGTCACGGGTGACTAAGGTGGTAGGCGTCTTGACGTTTCAATTACTAACAGCTACCCTACATTTCTGTTAATTATTGGCAATCCGATTCACGCAGAACGAGCTCACCGTATCCTTCGCAGTTTTAGTCACCGCACCGTGTCTTGCAGTTTTAGGCTTACATTTAGATTTAATTGAATCTATAATAGGGTTCCAAGCAGGTGGTAAGACCCAGCCATCTTCTCTATTGAAATTTGGATGTTTTTTAATTTCAATGGCCTCACGAATCATCCTGGGTAGGAATCGGTTTTCTTTTGCGAGGACTTGTGGTTGATCAAATCTGATGTAATGCCGGGCCTTGTCAAGGGTGTGTTCACAAATTGCAGACTTTCCGGAACGGCGGTTCTTTTACGCGGGTCCCTATGCTTCGTTTAGTTTGGCCTATGTAATGTAATGTATTTAATATCAATATAATGCGATAAAATCCGTAAAAAGTAGTTTTATTTCAATGTCTAGTATTCGTGTAAGTGTCAGAAATCAGTATATTTATGTATTGTTAAATCTTATGGCAAAACTCACCATCAGGAGGCACAATATCTTCGCAGAGACGGCAAGCTGTGGTAACCTGGAACCAACAAGAAAAATCAAATTAACCACGATGAATGGTGTAACAATTATAATTCATTAACAATTCATAAACAAGTTATTTTGATTCAAAAAACAAACCGCCTCCAAAAAACCCATAGGAACTAAAAAGCAAAAAATAACATATTATTTACATTATGATTTCTAACTAATTTTGAGTCGGTGCCAATATGGGACCAATCTGTAAGCACCAGCTTTCGAATAAAAAAAGAATCATCAAAATCGGTTCACCCAGCCGAAAGTTCTGAGGTAACAAACATAAAAAAAAATACAGTCGACTTGAGAACCTCCTCCTTTTTTTGAAGTCGGTTGAAAATGGAACGATTGACATTTGATTTCTAACGTCGTTGAAAATATCTCGATCCGTAGTGATTACAACAAGAAAACGGTTATAAGTTATCGTGCACTTTTTCATAACAATTTTGTTGGTAGAATCGACATTCTGACATGTTCGAAAATGACTGAAACACAGATAGTGTCTACAATAATTCACTTTTATTATGGCTTGAAATTACTAATGTTGATCATACATAACTACAATATTATTAGTGTTATGTAGCTGATTACGCCCAGAAAGTAATCTTTCTCAGGAGTTGGAAAGCGCAAACAATGTCAAGTATATTTGTCTTGTTTGTGTATGTGACCAGATAAATGATATACAGTATTAACACAAGGGAAAATAGTTTTAAACCTCTTTGGTTACTAAGTACTACAAATAATTGCTGTTGTGCATAATCTGTAACAGAGAACTTATAATTTAAACTGCGCTACGCGTTTTTCCGCTCTATTCGCTTCGTGATTTGGATGCCGCCAAAATTACTGACATATTACCAACTGTCAAAACGATAATTCTATTTTTGATTATTTTAACACTTAATTACTATTATCTTTGTCATGTAATGAATCTATTGTTTCGTATCAATTGCCTATGAAGATAAGAGAGATTTATAATATTAATAGAATTTCAATAACAATTATATAATTAAGTCTATTGGTCTACATGCAAGGTTATAATTTTATCGCTCATAGCAAATACGATGACTATAAAGATTATTATTATATACATCCGTTTATCAATATTATCCTTGTCTGATCTTTTCAGATAAGTGATATTTCTACATAATTATGATGATAGTTTATTCGACTCAAATTCGTGCTTCTTCATTCACCACCCACAAGATATATGCGATGACGGCAAAATTATTTTATGATAACCGTCATGCATGTTATGTAATACCTTTTTTATGGATGATGTCGGTAAATGGAAAGACATACAACCTATGGACATCTGCAACACGAGAGGTGTTGCTGATGCGTTGCCAATCCCTAAAGACTGCAAGCACCCGTGAGTCTCTAGCGCGAGCGCAAGCACTCTAGCGCTCAAAAGTCCAAACTCACGCAGAGGCATTTTACGATATACTCCGACGTAAGGGTGGTTATTAGTCAGTCAAACCCCAATAGGTCCTACCATTGAGCAAACCAAATATTTTCTCGCCTCTTTCGAAATACCGATCTGATCTGATCTGTCTGCAGATGCAGGTAAGAATTCAATTCTTCTCCCTGTTAAAGAGAGAATAATAACCTGCATACTTATAGCATCTTACAAACATAAATACATATTATATTGTATAACTCCCGCTACACTGAACGCTCTTTTGAATTGTAATCAACGCAAGATCGACTCACAGTTAAATGGCCGGCCTTAAAAATTTTGTCGGTATGTCGGAAAGTGTGAGAAGAACGACACTGTTTTATACAAATGTTTTGTATTTTCTGTACCATAATATGTATGTATTATACATATAAACCTTCCTCTTCAATCACTCTATCTATTAAAAAATACCGCATTAAAATCCGTTGCGTAGTTTTAAAGATACATACATAGGGACATACATAGGGATATAGGGACAGAGAAAGCGACTTTGTTTTATACTACGTAGTGTTAAAAAATAAAGAAAAAGATTTTACTGACTTAAACAGTAAATATTCCACATACAAAGGAGTTTTTAAGCTATTATAATCATCATTTTGTTACTTCCAAGGCATAAGCGACGTAAGTAAAGCTCATAAAAGAAAACAAGAATGTAGATATTTTCTTATCTCACTACTGTTAGGTAGGTACAAGTACCTATATACTAAGAACGAACGATTCAATAGATTATTTTTTATTTTACATGCTCTTGAATAATACTAGACAATGGCTAATAAAACTTACAGTACTTTTACGATTCTTACTGCAAAATACAAAAATATCTGCATGGTGAAGAATATGATTACATGACAGTCATGTATGTAGTAATCTGCGCACTCGGTATTTAAGTGGCTATGTCTCATAAGTGGCTAAAGTGTAGAAAAAACAATTACTACATTCTTACACACTCATTTAAATTCTCCTATCAAAAAGTGTGTCGCCTCAAAGCATTTTATGACCTTTCGAGCACGGTAATGTGCGAATCATATTTGCTAATGGGATGTAGGTCTCTTTAACAGATCTCTTCCCAACTCAAACATTAGAAAACTAGGTAAATCATAAGTAGGTAAAAATAGTCTTATTACTCTCACGTATAGCCCATTTATCTGAAGCAAATGTCGAATGTTGAATAGTCACTTCACAATGTTATAAATTCAAAAAAAATCTAAAAATAGTAATATTTTACACTAATGAGGATAGCCCAATTATCATAGACCGCGTATTCAAATTTTTCCTCAACTGTGACTACTATAAGTATTCTAGATTCCATACAAAACGATTAATCACTGATAATAATACCAACTGCACCTAAGTAGTAAGTAAGTTAAGTATAGTAAGCCAGGCACTATTCTTGGACAAAAACTTAGGTTCATAGGCCAGGTAATCACTGTTAGGTAATAGGTAAAATGTAATCTGTATATCAAATACTTTCGTAGAGACGTGCTGATTGAAAAATAAAAACTCATAACTGATAATATTATTTTATTTTATTCATAAATTTTAGTCGAACGTTTCATATTATGAAAAAATCTTGGGGAAAAACGAGAAATAACTACAAACAATACAATTTTTTCAGACCAATGCTTACTCGCGTGAATATTTTAGGATTACCTTCTGTGTTTTTTTACTCGACTGCCGAAGCAGGTTTATATGTTTTATACTCAAGTCGAACGTTACATTTTCTGCCTATTTACTCAGATATGTTACAGTAAATACAAGTAAGTAACGTTCACTGTTTTCGCCGTCTCATTTCATGAGAAAACGATTGTAAACACATTATCGAATAACACTCAGTGTTTGATTGTTGTTTAAAAGGAAGAATGTGAACGTATGTACCTAAAAATTCTTTAAATTACAAATAACAGGTAGGGTTACCACTGCGTAATTACTCGTACAATTTCACCTTTACGCTGACATAGGATACGACACGTATAACTTTACGTGAATTCTTACAAATTTACCTGACGCATCGCCGAAGAATTCTATTTTACGCAACGCACAGACACGAGAATTTCTTTTGAAACATAATAACGTACGTCAGTTACATTATCTGTGTATGGAAAAATGTTAGTATTTAAAAAACAAATAAACGTCGCTTAGCTTAATGACTGTTATTGTTGATCACGTGGACGCACGTTTTCGTCAATGCGGTATGAAAAGTAAAAAACTCTAAGTTTTAAAATTCGAATGCCGCATTGAGTGTTTTCGTTATTCGAATCCACGGCAGTTTTACGTCTCACATTTGAATAGTAGCGAATAATTATTTAGATTTGGTGACTTCCTTAAGTTCATACGTAAGGAAATCGAATATAAACTATCGATTTCCATGGTTATCTAGCAATAAAATTAAACAAGTAGCAGCTACTTATCGACACGTGCGTGTCCCAGGAAAATTACGGCGATGCGTCTTTAGAACCTTTTTAAAATAAAACAAAACTTTTTTTCCAAATATTTTAAAAGTCTAAAAGCTATTATGCAACGATAGATTACAGCCCAGTAACCTACTTCTATCAATCAATATTTTAGCAAAGAGATATGATGATAAGATACCTACGTAACGTTATCAAAACATGATTAACTATAAAAATTCTGAATAAAATTCACAAACAGTAGCTGCACGCAAACTCATATAACATGACATGTCATAAAGTGTTTGTATCGTATTATGGAATTTCAAGGCTGCAATAAAACAATAAGTGGAGTCGATTGAAGGACACATTATAACGTGCTTGCAACCTTTATGCCCACTACGAACTGGCAAGTATACCTATAGCATTCCAATTTCAACCACTATCTAAAAACTGATTATTTTGAAAATCGGTTCCATTCAACTGATATTCGGAACATTCCTCTAGAATAAATTCATATTCGTAATTCGAAGCAGATTAGCTGTCACTTCGGCCAAATTGACAAGCAGATAGAGACGTCATTATTTTAGTTCGGAATATTACTTGACTTTTTGGGGAAGTTATTGTGAAATGACTACTAACTAAATTATTTTCCTAAAATCTATCAACCAAACCGAACTTCCTGAAAAAACACTGAGGCTCCGTTTAAGCCTGCGTTTCCACCAAAGCAGTCCTAGACGATAGCGAGCAATGCGAGGATGCGTAGCAAAGCTGTGAAACGCGTAGCTGAGTGGTGAGAAGTGCGTAGCCGACTCTTTTCAACTGTGCGCAGACATTATAGCGAATGTTGGGCATACATTTCTCGCTCGCATCTTTCGCACTTAATATGGGCATTTTCGTATTTACAAATACCACCAAACCTTTTCCCACCAAAGCTGAGCTACGCGAGGCTAGGAAAATGAATTAATCCTGATAGATTTTTTGTTCTGGCAATACCTTGCTACCTCGCCCATCTCTAGTGGATACACAGCTTTAGTTCTACATAGCTATAGTGTGACAACACTTGAAACATGACCAATGTAGACATCATTAAACTGAATTAAATTCCGTAACTCCAATGAAATGAAAATTAATAATACTGCAATATTTCAAGCAGGTTGTACTTAAACTGAGCTCCTTACTGTAAACTATGTACCATATATCCATATATAGAGGGAAACTACCACGTTGTGGAGGTAAATACTCACTTGGTAATGAATTTTCTCGCTCCGGCCTTGAACTTCGCGTGCCGTGAATATGAAATGAGTACAGTTTCTAGCGACTGTAAATTCTAACGAGTGTCTGGGAGGTCTCCATTTACATAAATGCTTCGAACACTATTAATATTGGGGAATTCGTAACATCGCATGTGGTACCGAATAAATTCGTATACATTAGATTTATGGGTAATTTCTTTATTGCGTAAGGTTAATTTTGTTGCGCAATAGTGTAAGTTGATAGTAGGAAAATGTTGAATAATCAGTGATTAGTTATCATTGTCATTAACTGGTTGAGAATATTGCCCGCTCGCGTCTGCAAATCGAACAATAATAAATAAAAATGGTTTATATCTCGCCACAAAATATTGTGATCATCTAGCTATCTGAGTTCGACATAATAATTTTAATATTGTACATTTAAATTTAAAGATAAGTGTTGTATGATAGTCAATTAAAATACAATTTTTAGAATATAATTAAAGTCAGCCGATTTGTATAGTGCACACTTATAATACTGAAGCCCTGAGATAGTAACCGGCAATGTGGCAGACCACGGAGGGATGGCGTAACGACCTTGGTGTCTGTGTTGGGAACTGAAGAAAAGTAACATAATCTAGAAGAAATGGTTCAACCATTACTCAGAAATGATATAATACAGGGTAAAAAAATATATTATGTACTCAAGTCAAGTTATAGTCATTTTAAAACCTATTTAGTAGGTACATATGTATACAGACGGACAAAACGTCACAAGGACTTCTAGAGCTGATTAAAGACCATCGAACTTTCGATAAGTCACGCTTGTACCGTACATACGTCGTACGATGAAGCCACGTGTATAATAGGATACTGGAATGCTGATTTTGTTGTTCACAAACTAAGCTAATACAGTATTACTGTCTCTTTCCAACAAAAAAAATAAAAGGCGATAGAAGACATTTTGTTCTGTCAAATTATTGGACAATTTTTAACTAAAACAGAAATGAGGTCCGCTATGTTTTGCCGCTCGTGCATACAATATTTATTATATATACCTAAAAAATCGAAATGTATAAATCTAATGGCTACACAAATCTATACATTTCTAGTATAAGCTGATCTCGCATTGTCTAAGCTTTCCATACAATAAGAGTTCATTACTGCAAATGTATAGGCTAATACAAAGCCGTACGTACGTACAACCAGCATGTCATATCAATTATTAAACTCTAAATATAAAATATTATAAGATTAATTTAAATAATCAAAATTTTACAGATGTTTATACATATTATTTTGTTGTCCTTTTTCAACGTCGTTTATAAGAAAGAGATATCTACGTAGTGTGATTAGTTAAGAGCGTCAGACAACAGGCCACTATAGTTACTAAGTATTCAGTGTTTTGACTTAACATAATGTCTTCATATGCAAATTTAGATAGTAAAATGTTCACATCTTTTGTTTTTCTTTTTTATCGACTTCAACATAGTGGCTGCTTGTCATTGGTAATTGTACATTGTATACGACGATATCTACATAGCAGTAAATATATTTTATTATTAATTTTTAAGTGATTTTTTCATAATAAAATGTATGCTTATTTTACCGTTAAATAATTTACCGTAATAAAATTTAAAAAAACAAAGTAGGTAGATAAAAATTTAAAAAAACTAAGTATGCTTGCAATTTTGCAGCAAAAATAAAAACCATAGTAAAACATCAAGTTTATTCAATTAAGTAAATTCTTTATTTAATTTTAAATGACTGCTTAGTTAAAATTTCTAAGCAAGCATTTTGTATATAAAATCACAACACAACAAGAAACATTTTTTAACAATATAACTAGGTACTACTAAGTGAGACGTCGCCATATTTAATTTAATTTGGGTGTTGTTCGTATTGTGAAATATTGACAACACTGCTGACTCTGCCGACTCATTTAAATATTGAGACATCAATACAATTTATTGATCTATTATTTAGGATTAAGAATTTGATCGTCAATTTATGATAATCAGGCAGCTCCGAATTCAAAAATTAGCAAGCAAAGCAAGGTACCATACTAGTATCTATTATCGATAAAAATAATACATTTGAAATATATTGCAATATTTAAAGGAGTACTTTATATTAAATGAAATTTAGAGAATAACTTTTATTTTAATAGGATTATTGAGACATTGTTATTGCGCAAATATTTACAAAACTTCCTCAACCATAAATATTTAAAAATCGATTTTGTATTTGTCTTTATTTTGTATTATAATTTATTTAATATTTATTTCAGTGTTGCATTTATGTTAGTTGTAAAATCTTCATTGTTTTATTGAATAATTTGTCATTCACAACTTTTTATTGTCTATGTGCAATAAATCATGACAACACTATATTATTACGTTTTCTTGTATCAGCATTATTGTATAACTTGGTATTCATTTAGATAAATAATGCAGTGAACATAATAAACTGTCAAATTGTATTTTCCTAGTCAAAGAGAACGAGTGACGTAATGTTCGACACTCATAAAATATATGTTTACGTAAAACTTTCAAATAGGTACTCAATAAACTTCTTGCATGTGGACGAAGCAAGAGAAGTATGCAAGAAAGAATTAATAAGAACCGTTCTGTACTTTTTGTAAAGGGCATAAATGTTTGTATGTATGTTACTTTTAAATAAACATACACACAAGTAACACACACACTCACATTAATACTATAACAATACAAGACGAACCTACTTTCTTGGATAGCGTGGACTGTGTAACTAGACATTTATGAATACCTGAATTTAATCCCACTGCTGGGCACGGGTCTACTTTCAGTATGAGAGGGATAAGTTAGGCTCAGCAAGTCCACCACGCTGGCCTAATGCATTTTTGAATTTTCCTTTTCAATTAACGAAAATTGCGTGACTACACAAAATTATTCAATTAAGCATTTTTTTTTCAATCAAGCATTAAAATTATTCATTTAAGCATTAAACACCTGTATAATCACATTAGTGATAATTAAGACACAACACTGTAAATAATACTTAATCAAGTATTCAATTAAAAGCATGCATTAATTAAATTCAACATCATTTCTTGTTTCAAAATCGAGAAATATGATTAAGAAATGTGAAAAGACCAGTAAGATAAAATTTATAACGTAATATACCATCACCCTTGTATTCACTGAAGTGTTAGGTAGATGTGTATCATGTAATAGGGGCGAGTCTACTGAGAGTTTCATAGAAAAATACTTTGCTTGACCTGGAATTCAAACCCAAGACCTAAAGCGTAGCAGTTGCACTTGGGGTCAGTAAGCTAAGGCAGTTAATTTAAGTTAATAAATTATGTTATTTTTTTTGTATTATTCCGTTCAATATCTTTGTTATATCTTTTTGTACTTTTTAAGCATTTTCCATGCTAAGATTACAAGTTATTTTTAATGAAGGAAAAAATCGGCGGGCGGGCAGGATTCGAACCTGCGCCTTCTGGTTCGGTACACCAGACGCTCTGACCACTAAGCCACCGCTCGCCCTGCTCGCCAGTCGAAATCTTCTCGTCTTAAAGGTGACGTAAATTAGAATGTGAAGGAAGTAGGGCAAGCATGCAGCCCGACACTATTAGTGAGTGTGGAATTGTTACCCCACTTTGCAGAGAAAGGGTAATGTTTTTCTTGTGTATTTGTATATTCATTACCTCAAAGAGTAACACGAAAAGCTCTCTCATTAAAAAAGATCGATAGACTTTAATAAAGACAATTTTAGTGGTTTCCTCTAGCTTTTTCCAAATTATTATCAATTATTTGACAGTTCATAATTAAATAATTATTAGATTAAATTAATATAGATACTGAATCTGAAAAAGTTTAATTATAAAAATGAGATATCTAATTTAAACATAGTATTTTAAGATCTGAGAACAGGCTATTTTTGCTGAAGGAAAAAATCGGCTGGCGAGCAGGATCCGAACCTGCGACTTCTGGTTCGGTACACCAGACGCTTTGACCGCTAAGCTATCGCGAGCCCCGCTGGCGCTGAGTCAGTTGAAATCTTCCTTCACATTCTAAACTTACGTCTTAAGGTGACTTAGTTTCGAAGGTAATAAATAGTCAACCATCCAATCACTTACCGCGGCAATCGTAACTTAACCTCGCAAATTATCGTACAACTACGCGTCTTTTTGTGATGTATAACGAATTAAATATTCCATAAAATTAACATCATTTGTGAACAGAACAGCTACCACAAGATAATGTAATTAGTGTATTGGTTACCCATTAATTAATATTCGCCTTTTCGGGGGGTAATGTGACCTAGGTCAGCCACATACTAAACGATAAGTTTACAGCAAAGTATGTATTATGCGCATAGTAATATATAATTCTGCGTGTAACATAGTTGTCATTTTCTACATTAATGACCTAGGTCATTTTATTTTTGACCTTGAGTAAAACCTTGTCACGATGTTTGTGCGTCGATGTCCCTTCCACCTTGTTCATTACTGCGTAAGGACTGAGCGGACCGCATGTCACAATGAAACCCCCGAACTTGGTCCCAAAATAGTCTAAGGCAAAGTGAACTAGTCCGCGATGGGCTAAAAACCAAACGCAATGCGATACTAACAAAGATAGCATGGTATTAGTGTTTCTGTGTATAGTAAATGCGGCTGTCAAACGTTCAGACGGCCCTATTTTAATATTTAAATCAATGATCCTATCTAAATATATAAAACTCAAAGGTGACTGACTGACTGACTGAAGTTTGTATGAAACTTTGTCAATTTTAAACCGATCGGGCTGAGACTTTGCATGCATATAGCTACTATGACGTAGGCATCCCCTAAGAAAGGATTTTACCAAATTCCACCTCTAAGAGGATAAAATAGGGGATGATGGAGGATGTAAATGTATTAGTTTGTTTGAGTTTTTTACACACGTTCAACAAAACTAAAGCCGCAAAAAATATACCTAATTAATAATAATACTTCTTAACGCGAGCGAAGCCGCGGGAAAACTTATTAATAAATTCCGACCTATGTAGGGGTGAAATAGGGGATGAAAGTTCATATGGAACAAAATAACTATTCCACGCGGACGAAGTCGTGGGCAAAAAGCTAGTACATTATAATTCTGGGACAGGAGGCACATGCCCTATAGGGCTGTGTCAGCTGTGTCCCTAATGTTAGTCAAATTCTCATGGATGTCCCCGTCTCTCGGAAGGGAAGGCAGAAGATCATCAGGTGGGACTCCGGTCGACTAAAAACAAATGGCTATCTATAGCACATTGATAGCTGTATGCGTCCAAGATGTTCAATAAATAGCCATAAGTACCGTGACCCTTCTGTGCTATGCCTTTGGCACGACATAAATAATTCCTCCCAGGATACAGTGCGAGTACGCAGCTTCAGAGTTTTTTTTATTCATTATTGGCCTACGCATGACCGCCAGTGCTCCTGATGTTAAGTGACACTGCGATCTACGATGGAGCGCCCTATCCTAGAAGAAACCAAATTCACCCATGATTTGGAGACACCCAGATTATATCCATCGGCTGAGATAGACTTTTAGCTACTCCTTATATCTAAATTTAATGGTGATGAGATTTTCAATAGGTATAAAAATACACTCGTATACAGGGAGGTAAAAATTACGTTGAATATCCAAATTTTATTTTACACTAGCTTCCCGCCAGCGGCTTCGCCCGCGTGGTCTTATAATTTTTTCCCCGTTTTTGCTACATTTTTCATTACTACTCCGCTCCTATTAGTCGTAGCGTGATGATATATAGCCTATGTTACTCGGGGATAATGTAGCTTTCCAAAGGTGAAAGAATTTTTGAAATCGGTCCAGTAGTTTCGGAGCCTATTCATTACAAACAAACAAACAAACAAACAAACAAATCTTTCCTCTTTATAATATTAGTATAGACAAAGTTATTTTTGTAAAAATGTTCGGTATTTCACTCACATCCCAAAAAGTAAGACCATCCTTACTCAATGTCCAATCTATCTATTAAATCTATCCAGCCGTTTTGGGCTGAGAAGGTACAAGACAAACAGACAAAGTAACTTTCGCAGAATTACTTTAGCAGTGATAATACTAATAATAAAAATATAAGCATGCAACGCCAAGTAAAATAAAATAAAAAAGTCATGCCACTCAACACTGAGTATTCAAAATCATGTGTGAATTATCGCATACTTAAATAGTTAACATTTTGAACCAACCAACCAACCCCACAACACTAGGCAAGCGTGGTGGACTAACTAGCCTCACCCCTCTTATATTGAAAGGAAACGCTTGCACAGCAGTGGGGATGTCCAGCAATTGGGTTGATGATCAAAATTTTAACTAAATCATTATTTTCCCATAATGTTTTATTATGTTGGTAATCGGTAATATTTTTATGCCTGACGCCGCAAAAGAACAAGCACGGAACCGCAAGATATGTAAGCATAAAAATAATGATCAATATAATTATCTTTATATTATGTTAATTATTTTTATTGGCAATAAGTACATAGTTGTATCAGCGATATTAACACTCCTGTCACGATTATATACAATAGAGATTTACAGTATCTATATCGCGCACGAATCAATAATACAAATTGATAAATAAAATGCTGTAAAAAATAAATTTCCATTCATAACAAAAGTTTTATGAACGAATTTACGTCACTTTAACGCCCAGGTATATTATTCTTTTATCGATATATGTTAAGATTACATGGGTTTTGATATCTAAAGAGTGCTAAAAATAAATGTAAACGATAACACTGAAAAATAATATGAAAAAAATATTGTTCCATTCATGGTACCGAACTAGGCGCATGGCAACTAGTGACGCAAATGAAAAGTATTAGAAATAATACCAAATCCACTTACATAGCCGAACTTTGCCGTCATGTTGTGTCCCGTTGTATATTATGTAGAACATACATCTAACTGAATTACTCGGCCGTTTTTCCTTTACTAAAACTGAACAATCCACTTTTATGTAATATTTTTTCAACACACTTCTCATTCAATAGAACAAAACACTGAAAATAGTATACTTTTTGTGCTTCAATTCAAGCAAAACGCAAACAATAGCTTTTGTAGTCACTAGAAAAAATACAGAGTAAGCGCTGAACGTACTCTGAAGAGAAACACCTACGTTTCACATCACTTTCATAATTTTCCGAATAAGCCCGACGAGTGGGATTTAAAAATGGAACACCTTTTTTTGTCAAACGCCTTTGACGTGCTTGGCGTCTTTGAATTATCCAGAGTGCGATTTTTTTTCTAAATTTTTCATATACGGGGTGGGTGTATTTTTCACGCGCGTATTTGTGAGGCTTCAGCGCTGACGGTCGACATGTGCGCTGCGCGGCGTGCGGCCAACGACTACGAGATAAAAACCTCGCTTGATTATAAACTTATAAGCTAAACTTTTTTGTCCGTGTGCGTGCGTTTGTAGCAGTGTGCACGCGAGGCTTTGTTGGTGACCTTACAAAGTTTTCACTTACGTAGCTATTCTTGTAGAAAAGTCGTCTTTTAAATTACTGGAACTATGGATATACGTCATCGGATTATAAAAATGATTAAATCGTTTATTTAATTGATATTGTTATATCTTCTGACTTGAACGGAATTATTGATCGTTTCGTTTAGATATGACCGGCAAGTTTTTTTGGTAAACAAAAATTATAAAAACGAAGCCAGTTAACAGCCAAACAGTTAAATGACACAAGAACTCTCCCCTTTTATATTTTGCCGCTAATTCGGTATATAAAAAATACTGTAAGTAGGTAAATGCGAGTTCAATTTCATGTTCGTACATGCCTATGTAGATACGTTCAAACATATTTGACGCGGAAAACGCTCACTCACAAAATACTAAACAATATTATCATTACTTTATACTTAGAACACTAATTTTAACGCAAAGTAATTGTTGAAATTATTTAGTAGTGACCTAAAGTAATTACGCCGTGATTACCATTCATATTTACTCGTAAAATTGTGGAATTCCGAAAATTATTCTATTTTAATATAATTTACACAATCATATTAATTATTATGTACGAATACTGCGTAGGTAGGTAGTACAGTAGGGTACATAAAGTAACTACAACTTTTCCAGGGGATCAAATCATTTAGGTCTTTAAGTGTATCTTTTACATTAAGCTTTTTTTTAATTTAATTGTATGACCAATGACTGTCCAATCGCTGGTCTTCACTCTTAATGTGTGGGGTTAGGCTAAATTAGAGGCTAATATTTTAAAATGCCCCGCGGTGCTACCAGCATTCATCAGGTTATTCCCAATCCCGTGGGAATTTTCAGACAGCCTAATTTAGATGATTCCGATGTTATAATAACTCTCTCTACCAAGTTTCAGCTCTTCCGTTCAGTAGTTTCATCTGAGCTTTGATAAATCAGTCAGTCAGACAGACAGTTAGTCAGTCAACGTTTCCTTTTATTTAATATGCATAACAAAACATAACTTTCATCATGTTTAGGTGTCCTCATCATAATTATCATCGTTATAAGGATACCAAATTGGATTCCACACGGAATGAAGCGACAGCGTGGTCAGCCCAGACGGAGGTGGCGTGACGAACTCGACTCCCACGAGAGAGACTGGATCCTCAAGTCAACAGACAGAGCGGCTTGGAGGAGGAGGGAAGGGAGGCTTTTGCCCAGAAGTGAGACAAAGTTGGAAAAAAAAAAAGTAAGTGAAAGTTTGTATGGATGTTTGTTACTCTTTCACGCAAAAACTACTGAACAGTTTTTGTTGAAACTTTACAGTATTGCAACTTATACATGAGAATAACACATCGGATATAACGGTCTTCTATAGTGCGAGCAAAGCCGCAGGCTATAGCTAGTCTTTTATAGTTATTTCCAAGTTTTAAGGATGGGTTTCCCCTTTAACGGATAAAATATGAACAAAACCAAACACGGAAAGCGATGCATGCAGCACCTGAGCATTAAAGTGGACGGACGTAATCTATTCACGACTTTATCAAAATGGGTCAATGCGGCAGTACCTTACTCTGTTACTCTTTACTGCGGCAGTGTTGTGTCGGAGGATAAACACGCCATGATGCTCATACATTGCTGCTTTTGACGGTAACGTTTTTTATGTAGAAATATTTAGGCAGTAATGAATTTAATTATTTGAGAATTGAATGTAGGGTACTGTTTTTTTTTGGTTAAGTTAGAAAAAAACAGTAGGTAGAAAAGAATATACTTTTGAATTATGCCTCTTATCTCGTATAGTCGATAAATTTTGATGTTGCAGATTTTTTAAAGTTAGTAATTGTATCTAAGATTGCAAGCTTAAAAATTGTAATCAAAATTAGGTAAGGAATAGGATAAAGCAACAGATAATAAATGATTAATACTAACGTCATGATGATATTAATTTTAAAAATATTGAAGTTGTATATACTTAATAATCATTTTATATATAAATTAAAATAAAATATATTTAATAAATATTTAAATATGTACTCCGCGATTATCTGGATGATGAAGGACCTACCTATCTACCTAGTACCTACTCCGCAGTAGGTACTCTATCATCCACAAAAAAGTTGATTTAACGTTTTAGTCAATTTAAAACTAAAATCGCCAAATAGCAATTAGGTATGTGTTGATCAAGTGTTTACAAACATTACCTTGGAGAATGTTTTTATTTGCCTTTTACATACTAACGTATACGCCTATGTTTGTTAGCACAAAATTGACATTGTCGAAGTTTAGTCGTTCAATGCTGAATACTGTCCGGCAACATAGTAGGGTCATGTATACTTGGAACAAGGGCATGTATATAAGAACAACTAGCTATTTCCCGCGGTTTCACTTGCGTTCATCTATTTGACGACGTGTGTGGTCTAATAGTTCGAGTACCGGACTGCTGATCACGAGGGTTCGATTCCCACAGGACACAAATCTTTATGTAATGAATATAAGTATTTGTGTTTATCTGTCTGTTTCCTATGTATAATAAGTAAGTATTTACAACAAAAAAAGGGTGTAAGTATTATATCCATTGTCTAGTGCCCATAGTACAAGCTCTGCTTAGTTTGGGACTAGATGGTGCTGTGTAGAAATGTTTATTTATTTATTATTTGTTCCCAATCCCGTGGGAATTTTCCCAAAATCCTTTACACCCGCTAATAAAGGGTTATTAGATTTTTCCAAAGTCGTCGTAACAATTATCTGCGTGCCTATTTTCAACCCAAACCGTTCAGCGGTTTCAGATGTGCGTTGATCGATAGTCAGCCAGTTTTTTTTCAGTTTCTTACTTTATATATGAAATGAAATGAATATATTCATGTATATATATAGATATTAACACGCTAAAACAGAGACAGCCTAATGATAATGACTATTGGAATGCCAAGTCGTAGGTCTTGACTCGAATCTGAATTGTACACCTACATCCTACAGTTTAAGAATAATCATAAAAGTTTGCCGGTTACATAAAATAGGGACGAGCTTATTACCATCAACCGGGCTCAGATCCTAGTCCGAGCTGCTACTGATAATTTCATAAAAAACAAGCAACTAATCATCTCGGGAATCTTACCGTACCGCAGACCAATGATGCAGTTTTTGTCACAGTTAAAACTAGGAAAGTAGGACAACAACCTTATGAAACAAAAGGTATCTACCACGACTAATAAATAAATAGACTGTGCTTAGATACCAATAATCTTAAAGGCTTTTATTACAGTAATAAAATATCAAAGAATATTTATGAGATAACACGTATTTCCCAATAACATTTTTCGATACTGTTACATTTTTTCTAGGAATAGCAAAAATCCGTTGCCTTGAAATTTAAGAAAAAAATATCGAATTCCTACGAATAGAATTTTAAATTTCGACCTCTGTCACACTTGGAACTCTACTTCCGAGTTCACAATACGTTTCTTTTTTTTTCCTTGTTTAGACTCGAGGATAAAGTGCTGTAGCAGGTATGCAAGTAAAGAGGATTGTTTGGACAACGTCGCCTTGACCCGTCCAGCGCATGACCGCTTGATCGTCGTCCAATAAATCGTGACCTTTTAAATCTCATTCCATTTCCTTTATTTACCTTACCGACAAGTGTTGACGCGATAAGCAGGAGGTACTCATTAGCTGGTCCAAAATAGGAAAATTTTATCACTGTCAATTTCACCATAGCTATAAATTTTTACAAACAATATTTATGTCGTTACTAATAAATCTGGCCATGAGAAAATGTGTATTGTATTTCCTAATTTTCTCAACAGCCGTGACGAAACGAAAGGGCAACGGTACACCATGACTTTTAAAACGTCGTGGAAATATATTTAAACATACCTATACATTTTTGCGAATGAGAAATACTACCTCAAGGAATGTTGGAACTTATGCTTATGCTTTTGCTAATAAAATCTACTGACATCTTAGTAAAGCGACGCAGGGGGGCTAGACAGGGCTTGTAGACAAGTTGTATTTCAGACATTCGAATCGACGAACAAATAGAAACAAAATGTATGGAAATGACATTAGTGACAGCCCGATTTGTCTAAACCCTGTGTCGTTTCCATACATTTTGTTTCTATTCGTTTGTCGATTCGAATGTCAAATTGCAAGTTGTCTTGACCCCTAGTTGCAATTTGACATCTGAATCGACAAACAAATACCAACAAGATGTATGGAAACGACGTTAGTGACAGCCCGATATTTTGTCGAAAGCTTGTGTCATTTCCATACGTTTTGTTTCTATTGGTGTGTCGATTCGAATGTCAAAATTCAACTTGATTTTAGGACCACTGGACTGAGAGTATCACTGAATAGATATCATCGAAATATACTAACAAACTATAATTTTACACTTTAAATAATGTCCAATTTAATACACTATTAACGTCGCACTAATAATAAAGCGAGTCCTTATTGCGAAATGGTTAAATAGCACATAATAATGGTGTGGTTTGTCGTTGTCGCGTTTACGAGTGTATATTTACTCAGTGCACTACAATGCCCGTTTCGCACAATAAAGCCACGCTCGAGAAGCTATAATCAGAATGTTCTGTGTAAATAAACTTTGTCCGTGAAGACTATACTTTGACAAGAAATTTTATTTGTACCTCGAAAAGTCTTCATACAGTTACTATTGTTTATTACCACAAACTAGTTAAACGTAAGTAGATTGTGGCTTTTAATGTCCAATTAGATCCCTAGTCTTATTTATTTTGATGAAGACTTTTCCACATAGTTTTATTTTCTTTTTTCTTTAAATGGTTTCGGTACTGAGAACCTTTTCTTTTTAATAAGCTCGTCTTCGAGTTAACTAAGACATTAACCTACATGAATGTCCACGCTGTACAATCATTTAATGTTTCATAAATGTTTGTAAAAGCTTATTTGAAATCCTACTAATTGTACGCTTGGATGTTTGGATCTTTGTTGCTGTTTCACGGCAAAACGGCTGAACCTATTTGGCTAAAAGTTGAAATGGTGATGGCTTATACCTTGTATTAGGACATGGGCTACATTTTAATTCCGAAAAATTCTAAGTTCCTACGGGAAACGGGTTCAAAATTCCTAACTCCACGCGAGCAAAGCCGTGGACAAAAGCTAGTAAAAACATAATTTGAACTTTGAAAAGACGGTTAACTTGAAGCTTTCTCTAGTAAAAATGTCTAGTCTGTTTGTCATCTACGTGTACTTACTCTACTGTTAGTGCCGGCGACAATGTCGGCGGCGCGACAACCGTCAATTCTGTAAATTTATGCTTCAAGTAAATCCAGCGAAAAAGTTCAACATGCTGATGTAAATTACAAACGTTAAGCTAGAATAAAAAGGGGACTGCATTGTTTTACATAATGAGGCCAATTCTGGTATTGAAACATTGTTCAAAAGATTATACCAGATTATTGTCAGTGTCTGCGAGGCTCTTAATTAAAGTCCTCCGCCACCAAACTGAGTTTGTGTTTGTCCGGGCCAATCTCAGAAACTACTATCATCTGCTACTTTCTTCGTCTCTGCATCACCCTAAGGTTGTCTAGTAGACAATGCCTAAGGCATCAAGACCGCCTTTGTACACTCTTTGCACACTAAGAATAAATAAATTTATTAGAATTTTCATAAAATTTTCAACAATGAAATGAATGGAACATTATTTCATGATCAATAGTTACAATATACAGTGTTAAATTTTGAAATTGTTTTTAGTATATAAGAATATTATTGACAGTCTTTAGAAATAATATTTTGAACATTTAATTTTATCAGAATTGGCGTTCAGTTCTTATTCTATCAAAAAGATATTGATCCTTATTACTGTGATTGAGTGGACTACATTTAGTTCATAGCTTTATAATTGGTAATGCATTCACCTGAATAGTCTTCGGTAGGTATATTTAAATTATGATTTATCGTCGTATTCTAGATTTTCTTTGCATTGATTTCTGATTTTAATTAGAATTTGAAGTAGGTAAATTATTCTCAGAATCGGTTTAATTTCCGTTCATGATATTATTTCGCAACGGTTCAGTATTGGCTATTTTATGTTGTTTACTTCCTGTATGTTATATTTACTTTAGATTATTATTTTAAAGTTCGCAGGATAATATTTCCCAATCCTGTGGGATTTTTTCCAAAATACTATCTTAGCGGATAGCCTACATCATAAATTACCCACTTATACCTAGGTAATTGTATGACGAATTTTATTGTGTTGTATCATGTATAGATCAGCTTTTCAGTCAGTCAAGTCTTCCTTTTACATAATACAGATTAATTATATTAGCAGCAATAGCTTACTTATATCATATTAAATCATAGCTGCAAAACGCGCCAAGTTTTCCGAGATAAGTTGGAGGAAACCGTCCTGTTTCTTTTCTGAAACTATGTCTTGAATGCGCCATATATTATTCAATATTTGGCAATATTCAAAAAGTCATAGAAATCTTTTATAGGTACTTTGGAATACTTCTAATAATCCTGTTTTGTCAATTCAGCTTAGAAGAGGAAGAAGGTATAAGAGTGTTGCACTGCCATGCACCCAGTTATAAATAAATATCCTGGGACATTTTTACACAGCACCATCTAGTCCCAAACTAAACAGAGCTTGTACTATGGGTACTAGACAATGGATATAATACTTATATACTTCTTTTTTTTGTAAATACATACAATACATGAAACACCCAGACAAACACAAACACATAAGTTAATCACAATAAATGTTTGTGTCGTGTGGGAATCGAACCAACGACCTCGTGATCAGCAGTGCGGTACTCGAACCACTAGACCACAGACGTCGTCGAAAGATTACATCTAAGGAATGTGACACTCCTCTTGCGGTTTTTTTTTGAGTGGCAATATTATATATTAATGACGCAATAACGACCAATTTGATTATTTCTTTCGTAGCTCGAGGGTCAAGACCGCACTGGAAGCGTCGGAAAATTTTACTTAGCAATTTTTGTTGTTAAGGAGTTTCCAACCATATTGTTAAGAATATAAAGCCTTAATTCTATTATTAACTGTTATGTAAGCCAAGCGTATGCCAACGAGTAAGTATGTAATGTAAATAAATAATAAAAGAAGCGCCACCTACACATTTTTGTATCGATTTTTTTTTATTTGTACAACACTAACAAATTATTTTAAGTAGTGTTACAAATAACATTAGCAAATAAGTACAAAAATACTTTAAATATTATTATAAGGTTAAAGGAAACAGATCATAAGTGCAAAATAATATTTTTTGGAATTTCCGTTTTCATTTAGGTTTCAAGTACAGTCGAGAGCAATAGTGATTTCGAAACACTGTGTTAACATCCGTGATAAATGCGGAAATATGGATGTAATAAGGAAACCAAAAAAGCAATGCATTTTTTTATACATTGTAGGTGTTTATACTCGTAATTTCGACTATCGAAATTCAAAATAGCAAGTCCACCTTGCAGCTACGTACTTAACAAAACGGAACAAAATTCGAAATACTTCAAAAAGTACCTACCTACATAACAACCTGTAAATATTAAAAAAAAACACTAGGTAACTTATAGTTACGATTCGAACATAGCAAGCTTCTTAATATATCCTAATAGATCCCTATAATAAATATATGAAACAAAATATCTGCCTATTCGAAATTTTAAATTCTTCAAATTCTAGGCAAATCCCGTAGTAAAACTTAGTATAACTATTAAAAACAGCACGGAACATTAATATTGCATAGTTAACAAGTTTTATCTATTGATCGTAACGCACTAACTGCGCTATCGCAATGTGTGAAATTCTAACGCACCGTACCTCTGAGTGTTAACTATGAAAACTAATATTTGCTAAAACTAAACTTCTCTTATAACAAATTAATATTTCTATAAGACTCATTTCATCCATCACATTTTGGTTAACCTCGAAAACCTATTTTGAAAAAGTTACCACAATTTTATAGGACCTTATACCTACTTCTAGGTTAGAAATTTTATTGGTCTTAAATCAAAGTTTTTTTTTCTATTGCATACAAGTTTTTTTCTATTTCTAACACCTGCACTTTCTTTAAATATTATTGTATATAATTCCAGTTTTCTTTTTGTGAAATGATAAGCATACTAGGGCGTAGGAAAAACCTGCAGTACCTTTTTGTACCACTTGAGTGGAAAAGTGGCATAAGTATCTAATGTCTGGAACAATATGGGTACAGTAGTACCCCTTAGGACACAAATACTATTATGACTCTTGCTTCAGTCATTTCAAAGATTACCCTACGCCCTACATTGTGACACTTCAATATTAGCCGTGGTCGCATGCCGCTATGCCCTGGGCATGCAAACTATATAATATGGGTGGCATGCGATCACGGCTATAATGTGGACACCGCAGTTTGTTTTATTGTTGATTTCAATTAGTAAATTGTTTATCAGGAAGGTGACATAGGAATTATGTTCTTGTTACATGAATTTCAGTGAATTTCTTCCGTAGTCGGCGGGTTGTAGTTTTTTAAACTTACATTATTTATAGCTACATCAACTTCCTTCTTCTTATAGTGTCAATGGTTAAATAATTTAGACCTCCTCAATGGCGTTAGGCGTGGCCGCATAAAGTTCGTTCTTCGTGGAGGTGTTCGGACAAAATGAACAGACCAGTAAGTGTGACATACTCTGTATCACCACAGTCAGGCTCAGCAAGGTTAGGGGCTCGGAATCCCCATTACCCTTAGAAACTAAAACACATTAGCAAATACATAAAGACTTTCAATTTCAGTGTATAATAAAATTGCTAAGAAAGTATTGAACATTCTTTTATCTTCTTAAACGTGCTCCAATTCGAACATTTATCAGATAATTTATAATTCCGTGCCAATTCCGTTTCCTTTTAGATAAATATGTATTCATATTAGGTACGAATTCAATGAAAGATATTGTTTGTGACAAATTAGAAAATGGTGATGTCAGTGGTGATGTCGGTATGGTTCGACGAATTTCACCAAATAGGCATATTATGCGTTATCTTAATTTCGGTATTATGTTAATTTTACTAACATTTGCAACACTTAGCAGGAAAAATATAATTATGTCATATTTTATTATAGATTTTCGAGGTAATTTGTGATTTACATAAAATACAATCATTCGGTATTCCTTGAAGGGTTTACACACAATTACACATGCTATTTTACAAAATTACAAATCTACAAGACAATTCATGTTTAGATCCCATACGTTGACTTTATTGCGTAAAGACTGGACGGGCCGCATGTCACAATGACACCCCCGAACTTGGTCCTAAAATGGTCTTCTCTAAACCGAAGTGAACTAGTCCGCGATAGGCTAAAAAACAAATGCCATGCGATACTCACAAAGATGGCGTGTTTTCTATGTATGGCGAACACGTCTGACAAACGTTCGGAAGGCCAAGAACAAATTCAAAACTCCTACCGAAATAATGTCTTTCTGAAATCGAATGCAGAAACTACGTTCAGCAAATACGATGTGGTTTTCAGAATTATTTTTATGTTATATACTCAGGTAAAATGACACATGTAGGAGTATAATAGATTAGTATCGCTAATCAATCAACGAGGTCGCTTGAAAGGAGTATAAGTAGCAGGTCTTTCTTTTGTACCTCACCCGTAAGCAGTGTGAGGCTAAATAAGTTACTCGTACTGTAATTTTAGGTACAACAACTGCAAGGGCCTGTTTCATACTTGTCGATAGTCGTTAACAACCGGATAAATTCAAAAATGATATTTTCTTTAATAAAAAAAAATGGAAATATTATTAAATTATCTGCCTAGGTGGTGAAACAGGCCCTAAGTATAGGCACATTTCGTGCCACTATATGAAGCGATTGACTTAAAAAAAAAACAATTCAAAGAAAATGTTCCAAAGACAAACTTGTATTACTCGATCAACGACCATTAATCGACGCTGCCCACAATAACGTTTTAACTGCACCTCGTAGCTAAAGTGTATATTTCCCACACTGAGTGTGTTGTATCAGTTGTATGTTTGAAACTTCGTAGTGTGTGTGTTGAACATTATGAATAAGGAGGTAATTGTCTAAAGAGCTTTCTACTTGTAGGTGTATTCGGTGTCTTATTTAGGCATAATAAAATATATATTTTTTTGTTGAAATTCTGCCTAAGCGCGACTGATACGGGTCATCAGATTCGCAAGTTGAGCAGTTTGGGTTTTGCTGGTTTGAAACTCTCAATAGCAGCTCGGAGTTTCCATTTGTGCCCAGTTAATTGCATTAGGCTCCCCCCCTATTACATCATTCCCATCCATCACATGACACCCACTTCACCAGCTTGACAACCGAAATACCTGATTGCCACAACAACATCCCGCAATACTTACATTTTCGCAAAAGGCTAATGTTTTCGCTTATAATCCTCATAGTGTTGTGTAAGTGCTAAAACTAGATACATTAGTAAATCAGGAGTCTCGACTCTATGTATCTATTTGTTCGAACAATTACATACACCAGGCGCCAGTCGACAAATATAAGTACGACAAACTTTGAACGTGCGTATAGGAGAAATACGTAGAGGATTAGGCGTATAACAAAATAGATTACAGAAGGTCAATTCTACATACATTAACATCACACTGAATTTTATTCATTCATTATTCATTCATTATCAGCCGTTATCGTCCCACTGCAGGGCAAAGGCCTACCCGCCTTCCACTCGTCACGATTAAGGGCTATCTGCGGCCAATCCTTCCAGTAAAGGTCTAGCTCGTCCCGCCATCTCCTTTTGGGCCTACCGCGACGTCGTCTAACGTTGTATGGGCTCCACTCGGTAATACGTTTTGCCCACAACTCGTCCGACATGCGGCAGATGTGACCAGCCCAGTTCTATTTCAAGCTTGCGGCTTTTTGACCAACGTCGGCGATCTGAGTTCTGGAGCGCAGTATACTATTCCTTATACGGTCTAACAATTTAATAATGAATTTTATTCAGGCCTGTCCTAATTTTTTGCGGTTATAGCCTTACCATCATAGCAATGTTATGATGTTAACAATTCCATTCCTACCTAGTTGTTTCTTTGAAGAGACTATATCAAACTATCAAATTCCTAAAGAAAACAAAAAGATGCATAGGACGCGTCGGCAACCGGCAATCAAATAAAATCCATACAGACTTACAACGGAGACGAATGCGAGGTGCGCGGGTGGAGGTAAAAGTTCCAGTGTGCTTTACAGGTAATTAATTTGGAATATTTATTTCAATTATTAATTGGCATCTGACATCTCTAGTACCTACCTAGTACCTAGACTAGTAGTAATATTGAATTGGCTACAGCAGACATCACAAGCTACAATTGCTGTTGTAAATGAATCTTCTGCAGATTAACTGTTTCGTGTTTAGCATACTTCTACGTGCGATTTCCTATTTGTGATTACGAATTTTTTTGATACGGCAGTGTTTTATCTTGAGTTAGAAGAGAGGGCACAGCCATTTATGGCTCAAATCTGGAGCAGCCCATCTGGGGAAGTACCTCCACCTTACAGAAAACTGCAGCCAAATAACACACTTTATTTGTGTTGTGTTCCTGCAGTGAGTAAGCTCGCCAGAGCTCCTTCTAAGGATGCGCTGCGCTGGCAGTAAGAGGAATATTCCCTCAAACTGTCGGTGCAGTAAATCCTCCATAAACCTCTAAGAGGTTTTTCGGGTCGGCAACGCGCGAGTGATACCCCTGGTGTTGCAAGCTTCCATAGGCTATGGTAACCGCTTACCATCAGGCGGGCCGTATGCTAATTTGCCACTTTAGTAGTATAAAAAAATATTCTAGAATGCTTCTTTGTGTGTAATTGTGTGTACACTCGTGTAATCAGTAGATATCATTCATAAGTCTAGACTTGTTTCACCACCTCCTGATAACTTTCCGTTAAATTACTTGCCAGATAATTTCATATGCATTTTGTTAATTTTTTTCATTTATCCGGCGGTTAGCGACTATCCAGAGGTAGTGAAAGAGGCCCTAAACCAATAGTAAGTATACTGACAGGTCTAGTAAAAAACTCTGTAGGCAATTAAAATATTTTTAAAGCAAGAACTTCCAATGATATACGAGTCGTTGTGATATATTTTATTTTTTTACCACAGGTGGCAAACAAGCATACGGCTCGCCTGATGGTAAGCGGTTACCGTAGCCTATGGACGCTAGCAACACCAGGGGTATCACTCGCGCGTTGCCGACCTTAAAAACCTCTTAGAGGTTTATGGAGGATTTACTGCACCGACAGTTTGAGGGAATATTCCTCTTACTGCCAGCGCAGCGCATCCTTAGTTCTGGAAAAATACTTTAAATAAAAAAAAATACGTGCTATATAAATGTAATAAGTAGACTTATCAATATAAGTCTACTTATTACAACTGAGACTGACAGCAGAATTTCGCGAAAATAAATAACTCCGTCTTATTAGTTTTTTTTTACTATATTTATTTACAAAAAAAGGATCTTGCGCGAGTTTTCAAAATACTTAAGCGACTTTGCTGTAGTGATGTTTACCAGGTACATACATTATGCCATAAGGCCAGTCAAACATATTACAAATCATTCAAGAAAAAATATTATTTGCAATAATAATACTTAACTTTCCTTATAAGCCTTTATCCTGATACATTATTGAAAAAAGATAGCCTAAGTTCTTCCCCGCGATGCAAATAATCACCTTGCCAAATTTTATCGAAATCTGTTCAGGGGTAAAAAAAGGTCACAGACAAAGTTAGTTCAAAATCTAGTTTAGACACTTTCCATGCTTATAAATGGAAACTCCGTAATCCTCACAAGTGAAAATTATTAATTTACCAGTAACACTGTAAAATAATAGACTAAATTATAAGAATATTTTTGTGAAGTGATTGATAGAGAAAGTAAGTGGTTAAAAAATCCACCTTCTCCAACAAGAACCTACCTATAGGTAATAAAAATACTAAATAGCTGTCATAACATTTTATCAGCGTCGATACTTTCAGAAACAGGCGTCTGCAACGCTCAAAGTTATCGCCTTATCGTTATTATTGTTATCACACACTCATTGACACTTGGCGCCATTGCACTATCACATGGCTTTACAATTTAATCCCATATCTGCAACGTATCGAATTTAATTTTGGAATTCTTGCGCACTTACATTCATCATTTTGAATACGGAAAATAGTGATGTAACCTATGCGTAATTAGTTCCGAATAATTTAGTATAAGAGGGATATTTTTGGATACTATTTTCCCGTTACTATATCGGTGCATTTACATATAAGGTATGTGATTCATTTGAAATCATTGACAGTAATCTTGTGAGATCTGTCGATACACTGTTGAAGAATCCGTTTGTGGAGAATTTTAAGGGGATTATTACACCCGAAATATTTAAATTTTATGAAGATGAACATTGAAAAAGTATGCTTTACATTATTTTATATCGAGAATATTTAGACTAAACGTGTGAAATATTACATCAAAATTCCTCTTGTTCTGATCCCAAGATATTCTAATTAACGAATCTGAATAGAAAACACATAAAACGTATTTAAAATAATATGTAATTTAATGCATATTTATACACGCCATTTAAAAGTATGAGTCATTAAATCTAATTTAATCTATTACGAATAATCTACGACACTTATTAGTAGAATTAACTAAAAGAATGTTCAATGACATCTGACTAATCAAAACCACTCAAAGCTTACATTATAAAATCAATTTAATAAGAGATAACAGCGATTGCATAAACTTTCTTCGAAGCGCACGCTCATCGGTACACAGAATAAAATATCTCGTAGCCAAACGTTTATTCACTCTGTATAGTAAGAGGTTTTTATACATAAGTTGTTATACTGTGGCGTCCGTCAAATTTAGGTGTCGCAATATGGGTAGAGGAAGTTTGGCCGTAATGTACATACCGTCATTAAGTGTCATGTGGTCACATAGTGACGTGTCAATGAACTCGTTACGTGTCCTAATTCAATTGCATCTAAAGTACTGGTGATTGACTCTCGATTAAAAAACATAAGTGCTTAAAATAATATTTCTAGTAGGAACCTCTAAAAAATCTATAGATAATGTTGCAAACTGAGTCAAAAATTGATGTTGCATAAAATCCTTGCATATCATAATAAAGTGCTTGCTTCAAATTTAGGTACATTTGTAGAAGTTACCTACCTTACATTACATCTCACTGTGAATAAATACTCATTTTCCAGTTCAACCAAAAATGCCTTACAATAAAAAAATATACTTGCAAATATATCGTTTAATAAACCCTAGATTAGGCTGTACGCCTTCATTTCAAACTATACATTCCAATATAAGCGGATCTCGGTCTTTATAAAGTTTACGTACCATGGGAGATTGTTTTATATTTGAGTATTTTATAAGTAGAGCTTCACGGGTAACGTGAGTACCTACGTAACTTTTCCGCATCGGTACTTTAAGGTACTTACAAACAAACTATACCTTTTCAAAGATTACGAAGAGTATTACGTATAAACCTAAACAGAAGTCCACAACAGTCATGTAACACACAATAGGTAACAAAAAAGTGCATTGTACACAAAATTTACTGAAAACGGTGACCAATGCATTACCTAAGCGATTAAGTCATAATGCTTTTGATACTTAAGTACATTATGGCCAAGTGGTGTGCGTAAGTAGCTATATGTATTTACAGTAAGCATATATTTTATGTATTCACTATCAACACAGTCATTCTTTCTTTCAAACTTTCTTATTACAAAATGTCTGTTTATTTAACCTTTTCTGAATTTACACATATTATCTACAAGTACGTCTAGATAAATATTATAAAGAGATTAACTTTTTTATATTGTTTGTAGGAGGCGAGCTTTTAAATTCTTCTAATAAAACATACCATCACGCCCGCCGTACTCTCCCCAAAGAACTACACAGAGATCGTCAATATAATTGATGATCATGTCATCTTTTATAATGCGAACGGCTAGGGAGTGGAATTCTTTGCCGGCTGCTGTTTCCCGATTTAAATAATTTAGGAACCTTCAAGGCGAGAGTGAATAGACATTATTTGAGTTTGCGTGCTCCATCCTCGGCAGCATGGTCACTTACCAGCAGGTGAGGTGCTGCCAAACACACTCAAATTTACTGTTTTTTAAGCAAGAGTGTGACAGACGGACGACGGACCGAAAGACCGAATAAGGATTTCCAATACGCCAAAGACCAAAAAAAACTTCATGAAAAACTCCCGAGTTTTTCATGAATTTAATATACTCAAGTAAGTAAATACAACGAAGCTATATTAACATTAATCACTACAATAACTTGAGTTACCACTATCGCAAATCACGCAAAAAGAAAATGAGAAAACGAAATACCATACTATGGAAAATAAAAGAGCGATCCTTATCGAACTTAGTCTGCACAGTTAGTCATGGCATTGCTCAGGTCTCGAGAAATTGTTAAGCGTATTAGCAGGCATCTTGATGACTATAACAGTTAGTATAGCTTTATGAGATCAAGGGCATAGTTATAGGGAAATATTCCATAGTAGTGTACTATTAGTAACGCTTAATTAGGTATTAATTGTTCTTGTCGTTGTGGCCAGTACCTACATATATTTAACTAGCTTCCCGCCAGCGGCTTCGCCCGCGTGGTCCTATAATTTTTTCCCCCGTTTTTGCAACATTTTTCATTACTACTCCGCTCCTATTAGTCGTAGCGTGATGATATATAGCCTATAGCCTTCCCCGATAAATGGGCTATCTAACATGGAAAGAATTTTTCAAATCGGTCCAGTACTTTTTGAGTTTATTCGTTACATACAAAAATACAGATCTTTCCTCTTTATAATATTAGTGTAGATAGAACTAAAATTTATGTTGTGTGTCTTAAAATATCAAGATCAGCTATCCGCCCTATACAAGTGGCATTACTAAGCTCATAGGATCTAAAAAACTGTGGACCGGCACAGTTTTTTTATTATTGTATTTAAGTATAACATACTATCATTACGCCTTTTTTTGTTTACTGGGGGAGACCTTCAAAAGGTTGCCGGTCTTTGGGGATTAGGGAGTGTGGGATTCTTACCCACTAAAACCACCCCGGTGGCCACCATCAGCACGTAGACGGGGGCACTGTTTCCTCTTAAAAGACCATGCCAGCACCCCCCTGTGCGACGCCTGCTAAGTCACATCCCTGGGGAGACGGTAAAAGCAACTCCCCTGAAACCATCATTACGCCTGGGTAATCAAAGGGACAGAGGTGTACAGCTGCGCATCCACAGTTAGCCACTATGTTTAGTTCCCATTAAATAAGGGGACCTATTGCCATTGACCGGGCAGAAATCCAAACTCCGAGGTGCTACTGAGAATTTCATAGAAAGACCCATTAACACTGATCGACCTGAGAATCTATCCCAGGACAATGTAGCAGTCTCCCTTAGGATCACGGCTAACGTGGCAGTTTAGTTTTAAGTATTGCCTTTCTAGTATTAAGGTTGTGCTAATAAATACGTCACACGTTACGTTTTTCGGTATATAAGTAAGCCGCTTAGCAATTTCTGTCTCAACGGTCAATTGCACACGTTTTAACACAAATAGTGTGTAAATATAAAACAAACTCTTGAGAAATGCGAGTTGTTTTTCTTGCGGCAAACAACTTGAAAAATAAAACATAATTGAGGAAAATATTGAGGCTAGTAATAATCTCAAAACAAACAACAATTGTTTACTTATCCATCTAAAACCCGAATAACGTCATAAAGTGATTAATTTCATCTCAAAATCAAACACGTGAATGGCCACATTTCAAATCACAATAATTTTTGTTGGCCACATTTTCCGCATACGACGTGCTAAGTCAAATCCCGTGTATTTTAATGTCTGAAGCTGACGTGTATTTGTTGAAGACATGCCTGGGCATTGTTGCAAGACCACTGTGCAAATAGATACGTCATAAAAGATGCGCTTAACCTTACCCTTAGTTCGATGTTCTAATGCAAAATTTAAAGGAAAATGGGCCTTAGGGACCATGCAGTGCGGACTGACGCTCCGACGACGCGGTTTAGTCATTTCAAATCTGATTTATTACTAAGAGCTATGTTTTCTATTATGAGATTTCACCGCGGTAGAGTTCATATTTTAAGCCTTCGTAGGACATAAAGTTCGTCTAGTTACTTTTAAACTTTATGAAGATTCTTCCCATAGGTAAACTATGTAAGTAATGAAAAACAAATTAATAATTCATAATGCTTTAGTTACTAGCCTCTTATAGCTTAGCTTCATAACAGCTAGAAGAACTTCACGCTAAAAGGGGGGTTTAGCAGACTTCATGTAATTGAAACATTTTTGAGGATTGCTTGGGTATATCATCAAAATGATACATTATATTTACACATTTGTATTCGAAGTGTTTTATTATTAAAAAAACAATCAATATTAAATATTATTTATATTTAATCTAATAAACGGAAGCAGTGATAGCTTAGGGGTATGACCACTGGACTGCCAAGTCAAAGGTCTCGAGTTCGAATCTTTCGAAATCATGTGCGTAATTATCACTCGCTTTAACGGTGAAGGAAAACATCGTGAGGAAACCTGCATGCCTGAGAGATATTCTCGACGGCATGTGAAGTCTGCCAACCCACATTAGGCCAGCGTGGTGGACTGTGGCCTAATCCCTCTCATACTGAGAGGAGACCCGTGCCCAGCAGTGGGACAATTAATGGGTTGATGATGATGAATCTAATAAACGCAGAATTTTTACCGCGGAACTTTTGGTATCACGTGGCGCATATGCCCAAAACGTGTCAAAATTTGTATTTCTTAAGAATAATAATTTTGCACTGTAAGGTAATTACTATATTGGTACAAAATCCAAGTATTATCGGAATAAATGATATTCAAAATATTATTTTTATTGAGAAGGACACGAGTCAACAGTCGGACAGGTCAGACGTTGAAGCAAGGTAACACCAAGGTTTTAAGGTTATGACAATATACGTGCCGAAGTACCCTCCAATTGCTACATTAGCACTTTTTACTTATATTTATTTTGAAGTTTATTATCATGCATGTTTGTATACTTGAGATTTTAAGACTTAAGTTTTGTGGATTCGTTGACGGATAGGAAAACATCCAGGGGGGCTAAATAAGTTGCATTTTGACATTCGAATCGACAAACAAAATGTATGTAAATGACATTAGTGGCAGCCCGATTTGCCGAAAGCTTGTGTCATTTCCATACATTTTGTTTGTCGATTCCAATGTCAAAATGCAACTTGTCTAGCCCCCCAGCTCTGCCCACTGCCTTATTAGATTAGTAGTCGTTAGCGTTACTGTTTCGATCTAGACCTTGGGTTCAATTCCTGGACCGAACAAAATGAGTTGTCCATTGAAATTCTTAATAGCAGCTCGGAGTTAGGATTTTGTGTTTAGCGGCAATAGGCTCGCCCCCTTTTGCACTGGACCTTGACATGACGGCACACTGTGGTGTACATTAGAACACCGTACGCTTTTGCTTAACCCTTTGAGAAATACTGGCGTGATAGTACCTAATGTAATGTTTACGAAAACAGCGTAAGGGAAACTGCGCTCCTGACAGATTTTCTCAACAGAGTGTGAAGTCTGACAGCCCGCAATAGGTCACACTGGTGGATTTTAATAGCCTATATCACTGTATAGGCCTTTAGTACCCCACTGCTTGGTGTCCCACTGGACTGGCTTGATTAAGGTAGTAAAATACGCAATGAAATCAATTACATCCGTAGAAATAGCCAGTTTTACGATTACGATCTAAAGTTCGCCAGATCAGATAGGACTTGCATACTGAATTAAGTCGTTTTTCAATTAACACAACGAGGTCAAGATGTTTTTCTCTGTACAGTACTAACATTTTAATTTAAAGTCTGCAATTCGTTTTTCGCGCACGTGGAAAGTCAATAGAGACTTTCGACTTCTGACTTTTGACTTCTGAGTTAAAATTAAGCTTTAGTTAAATGTTAAATGAAACAGCTCCTTTTATTTTTGGTACTTTAACTGTCTTGTTGTGTAGAGGAACAACTATCTTGTTGACTAATAAATAAGATTTAAAAAATTGACTTCACTGGAGGGTTTCAATAAATTAAGGGGTTTTCTAAAACTTCTACCATTCCTCTAAGCGCGAACAATATTTACTTTAATATTTAAAAAAAATATGGTTTCGGTCGGCAAATGACACGTTGTAATACCTGCAACACCAGAGGCGTTGCTGATGCGTTACCGACTGCAAAGCAACTGAGAAGAGAACTGACTGTAGTGGGCAAAAATTGGAACACATACAAAGATGCTTCACGAAATATTTCGACGACTAGGTAGTCGCCAGTCAATCAAGGAATCTTACGTGGCAGTGAGGAATAATGTACTCTAGCTCTCTAGCCTGTCCACTAAATCAAGTTTACTAAATCTTAGTAATCTTAATATATAAAACAAAGTCGGGTTTGTTACAACACTAAAACTCGTGAACTTCTGAACTGATTTTTATGGTTTTTGATTTGTTGGATTTGTCTCCGTCCCAGATAACAGAATAAAAAACGGTGTTCAAACATGGCGCGAGCGAAGCTGCGAGAAAAAGCTAGTGATAGATATAAGAATGATAGACGTTCAAAGAGTAGGCATGGAAGACATTAAAGTCACCGTGTAAAGGTATGGTAGACACTAAAGTCACCCTAATCACAAAAAGATAGCGAGAATATTCACACAGGCAAATAAAAACCGACGATTCTAATATAGTACGTCTAGCTGTCTGAATAAGACAAGTTTCTCAAATTACTAAGATCAACTTGAACATTCCTAAAACTTATATAAACGTATCGAGGCCAATCCACGGTGTTTTCCGCGGTGACCACTGTTTTCACATCATCACAAACATTTCGTAGAAGACATTAGCTAACAGCTAATTAATGCACCCTCACGTTTGGCGTCTTTACATGATTGTACGTATCGTGTTAGATTTTTATTTTAAATTATAATGCAAACAACAAAAGTAAACGTTTATGTGAACATTCCATAGATTTTAAAGAATTGTGTCATCAACTATTTTATTCATTAACACGTTCTAATTGAGTAATGGCTATTAAAAAATCTTTGAGCACACAAACAATTAAGATATTTTGAGATGTGATCTCGTGATTTTGTAAAAATAAATTTGTCTTGTCATTTTACAAATAATCATAACATACATCTTTGATATTATACGCAGTAATAAAGACTGTTACTATCTTATATAGTTCTGTAAAATTCCTTTAAGAAAATGGGTGAACATGCCAAACAATCCCAATCATCGACTGTTCAAATCCCTAATGCAATGAACTTAGGTATATGACGCTGAACTTAGGCTGAGATTCAGAGAAGAGACTCAGCATGAACTTACGCTTCCGTATGTCAAATTGTAATACAAATTTGACATACGGAAGCATTACTTTACGCTTAGCATCGTCTCTGAATATTAGCCTTAGATTCACAATAAGCAGGAAAAGTGTCGGTTTAAGCTAGTATACAATGGCGGTATAGCGAGTAATCTCGAATATTGTAAGGCGCAATACCCGAGTCATTTATCTGCCATACTGCCAGCGTTTCAAGGTTCGACGTATCAAAGGTAGAAAATATGATTATTAGGATGGCACTCCGCGACCGCACGCCACGTCGATTACATATAGTTCTTTAATGGAAACCGCAGCATGCGCGATTGTAAAGCTTAGGACTTATGATAGTTAAGAGGATATTCGTGTATGGAACTTTTTTTCTTAAATATTGTCCCATAAATAATAATCAACCCTGCTGTCTGCTACTGTCCCACTGCTGGGCACTGGTCTCCTCTCAGTATAAGAGAGATTAGGCTAAAGTCCACCACGCTAGCCTAATGCGGGTTGGCAGACTTCACACGCCGTCGAGAAAATCCCTCAAGCATCGAAAGCGAGTGGTATTACGCACAAGATTTCGAAAAGTCAGAGGTGCGTGCCTTGGATTCGAACTTGGGACCTTTGACTTCGCAGTCTAGTGGTCATACCCTTAGGCTATCACTGCTTTTTACCCGACTGCCGAAGGAGGAGGGTTATGTGTTTGACGCGTATGTATGTATGTATGTATGTATGTCCGTTCCTATGTCCGGTCGTAACTACTCAACGGCTCAACCGAATTAGATAAATGACACCTCATTAGATTTGTCTTGATGGCACGGCTGTCACTGGGTACATGAAATATAAAAAAAATCAATATGGCGGATTTTATACGCTTTAATGTGCGAACTGATTTTGAAAATGATCTTTAGTTGTATCAATTTATATTTTAAATCATCATTTAGGATCTATCTAGTGATTCTATGATGATTTATAAACTAAAAAGAAGGAAATAAAATCAATTACTAAAAGAAACAAAAAAACCCGACTGCGTAAAAACTACTAACTAAAAATCTAAAAACAAGCTCTGTGATGTTGGAAAATGTATTGCAGGCGGGACAAGCTGTTCGTTCATAAACAAAATTGTTTCTTTGCTTGTCCCGCCTGCAATACATTTTCCAACATCACAGAGCTTGTTTTTATTAGATTTTTTGTTAGTAGTTTTTACGCAGTCGGGTTTTTTTTATATTGTCCCATGCTGAGGCTCTATTATTAGTCTTTATCCATTGTATTTAACTTAAACTTGAATAAATATATTGATTTCTGACACTTACGCGAATACTAGACATTGAAATAAAACTACTTTTTACGGATTTTATCGCGTTATATTGATATTATTTTAATCCCGACGTTTCGGACCCTTTACAGTGTCCATGGTCACGGGTGGCTGAAACGTCGGCATTAAAATAATATCAATATAACGCGATAAAATCCGTAAAAAGTAGTTTTATTTCAATTGAATAAATATATTATAATTTTTATTAACAACCACTTGAGTACCGTCTTATTATCACTACATACATGTACTTTTTTATAAATTAAAATCCTCAATGCGCTGAGTTTGTGTTTGTTCAGGTTAATCTCAGAAAATACTGTTCTGATTTACATACGGTTTTCATCATTAATAAGAGGGATTTTTAGAAAGATTCTAGGTTATAGTTTATGAACAATAAAATAAATAAATAAAGTTTTTATTTCTCATTCACAAAGGTGGGTACTTAAAATAATTACAATTTGCAGTCTTAAAGATAGTATGATATGAATAATTAAAGGTTTGTTTTGATTTTCAATAAATTCCTGCTTGATACTTAAATGAAGTATTTGGCAAATAGTGTACACTTATCTTTATGGCAGACAGAAAGATACAATGTTTTCATCAATGTGCTTATAACCTTGGGAAATATATATCAAATTAGTTGCAATGCTGTCAATTTTGCATATATGTGTTTAAATATATAATGAAAATATACAACAACATTTTTTAACGTTCGGCGGATTTCTGGAACAAATTGTTTTTATGTATAAAACCACGAAACTGCATAGCGCATACGTTAACTTAGGAACTAAGCACTTTAATCTGTCTCTGGGTATGCTATAGCATAGTCTTTGCCCAGCAGTGGTACGTTAAATGGGTTAATTGTGATAGTACCTATAGGTATGTATATTGTATAAGTACAGTATCAAAACAAAAATTACGAATTTTATCTTATAAACTTAGCCTTCACTTAAGGGCATGACGCCCACACAAAATAAAACAAACAAACATGTTGTATGGAAAATTTTGAATGGACACATTGTCACTTCATTGGCGAGACCACCCGCGATATTATCATAGTATGTACCTGCATATTGTACATATATTGGCACCTCCATTGAGTAGTACAGGTTTATCAATAATTTCAATACATCTGCCAGTCTGATGTCAAAAGAATGATAAACTTATCTCTATTTTCATGCAAATCTTGTAAATGCTGTTTGTTATGTTGCAAGATTTAATGGTTGTTAGGAAGATTTTCTAAAGCCAAAGCAACGTTTTCGGTTATTCACCCAATATAGCTTGGCAACGTGTGGTGAGCCACACATTAAATCTTGAATTATGTCTTGACTATTGTAATTGTGTGACTATTGTGACCTAAAATAATTAATTTGTATGCCAAATTAATTATTTTAGGATGTCTATGTGCATGCTCGGAAAAGGGCCAGAAAAATGGCCTAAATACGTATCGACACTGAATTAAATAAGCGGGATATCGGGGCGTCAAAGTATTTGATACACTATCGATATATAGAAACAACGTCTGGTACGCCTTAATAATCCAACTGTCGATACATACATTCAGACATGTTTCTAATGGGGTAAGCAAAAACTACAGAATATCGTACTACGATCCTCGCTTGTAACATTGGCTTCATCCAGGTCCATACATCTCGTTATTAGAGTACATGCATGGCCGGTTGCAAGCACCTCGCACCTGATGGATGCTTGCTCATCTCGATGGATGGATGGGGGATGAGGGTAAGAGAATGAGCGAGATGGACGGTTGGTGATAAATATAAACTGACTAATGAGGACTAAATTCTACGAAAAATGTTTATAACATGTATGTGGTTTCTTCTTACATAACCTTCTTGCATTCGACATAGTAGTGTCGGACAGTAATATTACATAATCGTACACCTATTTACGAACTTACGACAGATTGCTAATTAAGCATTAATTAGGAGTGATCATTTAACTAATTGTATCCTATGATTCTTAAGATTAACATACTTTTATGTGCTTAATACTATTACAACTTAATTAAGGAAAAGTTGTAACTATAGTTTTAATTCGTAATGGCAGTAAAAAGGTCTACATAAATCCGTAGCTGTTTATTGCTACATCAGTTCAAGTAAGCGAAACATTGAATGATCTTTTGAATTATCGAAAGGAAAACCCTGGAATCTAGACATACTGAAGTACTGTGGACCTAATTACGTATTATCATGGAGATTCTGACAAATTCATATCCACATATTTCTATGTCAGAATACTATGTACCTAACTACGTATTATCATGGAGATTCTACCTTTTACTATAGCATAAATATTCAGTAAAATGTGTTAGAATATTTTAGCTGTCCTAAAACATCTCGTTGTGTAAAGTATACACAGCAGATGCTAATCATTCATTCATCATTCAAAACTAAGGATGTAATTTGATATGACAATATTTTAGTGCTCATGTATTTTGATGGAATGACAAACACAGATAACGCAATTTAATTGTTTGATTATGTTATTAACAGGCGGATTTCAACAATTAGCATTTTTGTTTGAGTTAGCAATGTATTTAGTACCTACGCTTTTAATTCTGGATGACATTTTTGAAGTTACCCATACTAAACGTTAAAATTATTCATGCTCTAATGTTGCTGGCGTGTATAAACTTACCACGTTTTTACCGCTTACTGTCAGGCGGCATGGATGCTCCTTTGTCATCTTAGTACAATAAAAAAATCGTCGTTCCAAGTTTAAACTAAAAAAGGGTTACCAGCAAAATTTCATTAAAATACAATAATACATTGCAAGGCTGCATTTCCTAAGATAAAGTTCATGGAATTCAACTCTAAATGGAGTTTTATGTGATTGCAACATTGTTCATTTTAATCATTTCGTTGAATACTGTGTTCGTTATATAATTTCATAGTTGCAAAGTAACGGTGTAGGTATAATTCTAGACATTACGTAGAGTAATAATTTTATTATTACTTGACTGCGCAAAGCAGGGGCAAAGTTAAATGGTTTTGCCCTCGTATATCTACGTACTAGGAAGTAACAAGATATTTTTCTTCGTTCCCCTTTTTTCAGACGTTATGGATTATGCATAAGGAGCCGATTTAATTCTGACAACGAAAACGAAAACAAGAGAATAAGATTAGATTAATTAAAAGTAGGTATAAAATAGTGGCGCCCAATCTTATATTATTTACATCAGATTTTTTCAATTTTTTTTCTTAAGGTACACTATTCTCCGAAGAATAATGCAGCGGTGTACTGTTGCACCACCGGCGGTTATCGGTTTTGAGGTCTCATGTAAATCGTCCTAGGAGCAGAGACTTGCTATTAACCGAGTAGCAAACATCGAGCAGCTACTGGGAATTTCATATCCAATAAACATTTTTGCTCAATCAATCAATGGCAATCATACCTGACGCTCAGCAACCAATTGTTTATACTCTCAGCTCAGCAAAATTTATAAGACTTATAAATTTTTCCCCTGTTTTTGCAACATTTTTCATTGCTACTCCGCTCCTATTAGTCGTAGGGTGATGGTAAATAGCCTAAGGCCTTCCCCAATAGATGGGCTATCTAACACTGTTTTTTTTTTCAAATCAGTCCAGTAGTTTCGGAGCCTATTGAATACTATTAGCTTAATAGTTTGCTTTGTATAATTTTTGCATGCTGTGGTCTCTCATAATTGAAGGAGTACACTGGCTATAAAATGTATATGACTTATTACTAATATGTCTTTGTGTATATCCTTTGTCAGAGATCCTTAAGTAAATAAATAAATAAATAAATACAAACAAACAATCAAATCTTTTCTCATTATAATATTAGTATAGAAGTTTAACCACTTGTTTAAAAAAAACATTTAACGACCTAAATAATTAATCGGAACGATAGCCCAAGAGGGAGCCATCAATTAGTGGCAACAACAGTCGTTAGCATAGAAAAGAGGGGAGGTCTCATAGCGAGTATTGCAGACATTTAATTTGTAGAATGACTTTCGAGGATTTATTAATCAATTATGTATTGTAAAATGACAAACGTTTACTGGATACCGAACCGAAGATTAAGGGCCTGTTTTACCTCTGGATAGCCGCTAATTACCGGATAAATTAAAAATGAAACAATATTTTTATGAGATTATCTTCCAGGTAATTCTGGTCTCTCACAGATAGCTAATGTTATAAGGAGTAACTTAGACTACTTTTATTAAAGAAACATTATTTAGTAAAAAAAAAAATCATCGCGAGTTACGCGGGGAATATCTAATTTCTAAAAAAGACTACAATATTATAGATCTACTGAATATTAACCCAGTTCCTAACCCACAAAATTAATATCAAAATAAGCCAATCCAATCTAAAATTTCCTAATCAAATTCAACAGTTTGAACACAGAATAACTGGAATACCTACAAATATTTTCATAACATCGCGAACAATTCGAGACCTAAATTAGTTGAGCACACTGAACTCTATTGTATTAAGCACACAGTGTTGGAAGGGCACGAATTGTGTAGAAATAAAACGTTACAGAGGCTTCGTGAATTGGATTAATTCAGTGACCCCAACCCCGTTCACCGGCATTCAAAGTCACGCAAGTTTCGATTTGATTGTTGCTGAGCCATTTATTGGTGTAAAGTTGATAAATATTATGTAGTTATTAACTGTAGAAGTGGGATGATGAGACATAAACGTGAACATAAATTGACGTATATATATATTTTAAATATAGGAAGATAGAACAACGTTTGGGTAGGTCATATTATGGTAAACAAAATTCCTCAGCGCATGGAAAGGATTACCAAATGACTAGCGATGACTAAACATAATCTCATAGCCTAAAATATGCAAACAACTAATCTAGGTGATGCCCCATTTCTCTGAACAGTGTCACAATAATCTTGATGTATTAGATCTTTAGAGAAATTCGTACTAGCTTTGAGTCAGACTGCTTGACGTCAACCTAGCTATGACACAGGTGGAAATTTGGCGATTTTGACGTAGGTACATATTACTCAAGTAAACACTGATAAAAGAAAATCGATTAGGTACATTGTATTTTAGTCATGAATGAATATCCTCCAAGCCTTTTTTCGTACGTACCGTGTATTTCCACCTGTGTCATTGACGTCAAGCAGTCTGACTCAAAGTCAGACTGCTTGACGTTAAACTATCTATGACACAGGTGGAAATTTGGCGATTTTGACACGTAAACAGTAAACACTGATAAAAGAAAATCGATTACATTGTATTTTAGTCATGAATGGATATCCCCAAGCCTTTTTCGTTCAATGTCCCGTACGTACCGTACTATATGTACTATATGTACCGTACTATATAATGGTGTACATTATATAGTACGGTACAGTAGCGTTTTTTTCATGAATGAACGATTGCAACTTTTAAGTAACACTAATGTCAATATAGTATTGCTTCGTACATACTGTGTTCGTAATATCACTAAAGTTCTATTAGGACTTTAGGTGAAAATCGCTTTAGCACTTCTGTTAGTGTATACATGTTATTGCTCGTGACTGTACATGGACTTTGTATTTTTAAGTGTATCAAAATTTTCTGTTTTAAAACGATCAAGCTTCGAAGAACATAAATTATACGGATACCGTTAAACTATATCCATTATGTAATAAAAAATCGAATCAATAAAATTTGTAACATCGGTAGCGCGTCGCCTTCGCTACTCTAGTCTCAAGACACGATCATAATCAGCTGATCTAACAAAAATGTGACTCGTGGGAAGCACCACTAATATATTACCGAGATATACATTAAAAACAGAAGCATATCATCCAAAGTATCGAATTGAATCGATAACGACCATCGAGTTACGTTTACGACTATCGGAAACCGTACGGAACGGCATCGTAACTAATGCAAATGCCAATTTAGAAATCAAGAATGTGCTAACAAAGAAATATAAAATAAATTTCCCATTTGACTTTCTTTAGACTCAACCCAATAATATCTCTTATATTATATAAGAATGTTTATATTTATTTAACATTTGATAAATTTTTGATAAAAAAAGAATTTCTTCTCGATTCGATACATCGTGGGTGGGTTTACAAAAACAAATTCTCACTTGCACAATCTCGAACTATTTGCGCGAATAAAATCCACGGTCCATAGCGCAGAAGCCGATAGATTTATTACTGAGCTATACCTTCCGTCTGTATTATCCGGAAGGTTAGATAAAGGTGTACAAATATACACACAGATCGCAATAGCCGGGTACAAATCTGTTGTCACAATCAAATGTTCAATGATTAAGGGAGTGGGATCAGGGAGTGATGAGTCAGAGAAAGCCTAGCAGTCCGTGGGTCATCTCGGGTTAGGGAATAATAATATAATAATGTTATAGAAATATAAGTTTACAAAATGTGAAGGTTATATAAATAAACAAGAAATATCTATTTAAGGTCACACATTATCATAATTTACGTAAAGTAGTATCTACTTTTCCATTTTTAATAATAGTCGATTGACAAGATCCAACTCTGAATATGTGACCCAAAGACGATTGTAATAACCAGGACATTGGACATTAATAGCTCACATCTATTCTTCCTAATTTAAATTGTTAATTATGTGAAAAACAAAGGTGTGGGTTATTATTTACATTTTATTTGACATATTACTGCAAAGTCCGGAGATTCTACGCCCGATACCGGTCATATACCAATAACTATTTGTCGAAACAATAATTTATTGTACATTTATGTAAATTGAGAAACTAGTAGGAGATATAAAGCTGGTTTTATGGAATTTTCATTACCTTTTTTATTGTTTCATGTCGGAATGCGAAGATTCTTGTTTGTGTCAATACGTAATAATTTTAATTCTAACAAAAATAATGTTAGTTCTTAAAACATTGAAAAATCTAACACAATATAAAACTTCTTCGATAAAATTAAAACGGTTTTTACGACAGCGTGCTGCACGACATTAATTTAATCCAATAGTTTAAACGTCATGCATATATTTACTACGTACAATATTCGTAAAATATTGCTCAATATTTTAATCAACCATCCAATTCGATATCTCGATAAAAAAGAACACAGTTTTACAACACACGATTCGCACATCTTATTGTTAAATGACAAGCAAAAACCCAATAAAAACATACAATTAAATTTTTATTTACAAAATGACATGTAAATTGGCAAATTTACAATCAATATGTTAGATCGTTTCGGTCAATTATAGTAATTTTATGACATTCCTTATAGAGTGACGTATACTATTGTTATTCATTGAGCTACTGTTGAGTTGGCAACAGTTTTGGGAATAAAATTAATTAGTAACTGTGAAAAATCTTAATTGAACTCTTTGCACCCCAAAAGTTTTTACAGCAGACGTGCAAACCGTTCAGGGGAGTCACTAAAAAACCTCGCAAGGCTTATTAGACACTTTTAGTTGGCGTTTTTTGTTTATTTATTTGGGAAACCAACAGATAACACAATAATTATGACAGTGTCATTGTATCAAAGTACACAATGACTGATGTAATGATGACTCTTTCTTCAAAAGGCCATTTCAAACTTTGCCCTGCACTGTAAGACTCACTTAAATTATTTTAAACGATAGGTACCATGATTCTCTAAGTTTTTTTAGGTGTTTCTTCCCAGAGGTCGTCAGTTAGGATATGCCGGCACCATCTAGTTTACAAAAATGTAAAACATTGACTTCTAAAAGTGTCTTTAAATCACAAATATTAGAAATAATAGCACATGATCCAAAAATCAGTTTTTGTTTGAGCGATTGAAATACGTGCAGGGGCTTTATATAATTAGGTTTATATAAATATTTATGTCTTTGTAATTCGGCAAGAAATAGTAGGTACTCAAGTGCAGGAAGATTAGAAGAATAACAAAATAACACATACACCAGTGTTTTTATGACTGGCTTCATTGTCAAAGCCTTCTAACAGTCATAAAAAGCTTCCATCATACATTCCTTATAAGAAAAATATTTGTATGCGTTCAACAATAAAATTGAAACATCTTCAATCAACAAAACAATTTAAAGGTAAATCACACATGCATTGGCCTCAATTATAAATGGTTTCTTCCAAAATAACGTCTTATTTTGTATTCTAAATGTGACCGCAACTGGTGCGTTCGCCTTAGTATTCCCAAAACACTATACATTGTCGATTTAGAACTGATATCAATTTGTAGTTGAGCACGCGAAGGGAATATTAAACGCAACGTACACGTAATAAATTTGAGTAAAAAACGTTGCATACATAAACTTGATAGGATCCATTTGTTTCTCTTTTTTTATTACGATTATTAATATTTATAGTCGCTGCAGGCTTGGGAGTTGATACCAAACGATTGTGACAACGATGAAACAAATGACAGTGTGATCTAGTAGGAAACAAACTTGTTTTATGTAAAATAATGTTTAGAGAGATCGAGGAAACATGTGTCTATTTTCTCGGACAAATTAATCTAGCGATGTTTTCTCTTTTAGAGGAGTAAAAACCTGTAAATCTGAGTATGTAAGTGTATGTATTCCAAAATTAAAGAAAGCATGATTGTAGATCGCACTCTTTAACTTTAAACTCTTTTTATAACTATGTATACTTCTTTTTTATCAATGTTTTGCCTAATAGTACCAAGTCGACTGCATAAATTTATCCATGTATGCACGCAGATTAACATTTATAGAAACACATAATAACACTGCTCCAATAGTAATCGAGTGTACTACCTGTCTCCCTTTAAACTGAAACGATAGTAGCAAATATGTGAAAATAAATACGTACGACACAATCATGTTTATATTTCTCAATCATTAACTGATGCATCTGTCACATTACTCAGTAATCGGTACCAAAGTTATACCGCACGGGGGCGCTGTCGTCTTTAGATATCGCACCGGTATATCGGCGCTTTGAACACCGCCGCGAATTATCACAGGCTGTGGGCACACTGGGGTTGCTGATATCCCTAAAAAATATACCATAAGTACCAAGCAGGATAATAACTTCTATGAAATTATTTATTACAATTTTAAATGACCTTGCCTGATATTTTGTTTCGAAAAATAATTAAATCAAGTCAAACTAACAGCACATCTTTCCCTTATCCAATAAAAAATATGTCAAAGTGTCCAATAAAACATTAAAGTTACTCTTACTGGGTCTTACTGCGTCTGATTCTATAATAAAATAAAAATTATACATTTTTACCTGTATTAAATCCACAATAGAATTAATTATTTAACTCAACAAAAAATGATATCCCATTAACACGACATTCAAGTTAAGTCAACAGAGTGGTTAACTCAAGAAATCAATCAACATGTAAGCGCGTGCGCACATTCTTGAATCGATCATTGCGTTCGAAATACAAAATTCCTAACGCTCGAAAAAATGTCATCATGAGTAGGTATGTAATTAATTACGTGAAGCCAAACATACATTGGTGTCACAGACTTTGTTCATAATTAGCATGTTGCGGTGTGTACACATTGACAAAAACACAGCAGTGTAATCGTTAAACAAGCGAAATTTAACATCGAGTCGACAACTATACGCCTATGTTCTTTATGTTCGACGCACACATTCGACTAACGGTCGCCTACTATCCAACACTATAGCGCCCACAAAGTACTTTAGGATTAATTTTATCTACAACTTGTTAATGATATTTGCATAAACAGCTTCAGAAATAATTCAATAGATGATTAGCATAAAGCCAAATCATCTGCTAAGTTTTTTATTTGAAGTCAAAAGTTGTATTGTTTTTTATAAAGTCAAATGAGCAATCGTCCGGCCGACCCCTGTGTGTCCCGCACCGAATGACAAAGATTCTCGAGTCGCTCTCCGCTATATCTCGATTGTTTTGCATATCGCGCAACCACTTCTGTGCAGCTGATGCGAGGCAAATTAATGATCAAATGGAATCCCGCCACTGCCCGCTATACTTGAACTTCCGACGTAAGCCATGCAAACAACAAATGCGTATAACAAAACACACTTTGAACTTTATGCCGCCGACACATGAAAAAATTGACAAAGCCTAGGGTACGGAGTAACTTTGGTATCATAATTCAATTACACCGTCCTTGGCGAGTGTGCGGACGCCTCGTCCATCAATCACACTTTCAACTGTATCAAGTTTTTTTACCGCTTGCGCATCACCACGTCTCTTTAAGAGACCGCCGAACAGACTGCCATAATTTGTCAAACTTTTTTATTCAATTAATTGATCACCGTGACGGAGGCGAGCCAAACGCGTAGCGCACTGAGGAAATATTAACATACTCCATGATTGTGTATCTAAGAACTGAATGTCATTAACCATTTCCTGCACAAGAGTTTCGAGTGTCCATCTTTCAAGTCGGTATTGAATAAATATTGTTCAACAAGTTGCCAAGTGACATTTTGTTGCGCTAGCGCATCGGACGGCTGCCCCCTCCCACGTCATCTCACGATGTCCACTCTTAACGTGAACAATTTATATCCAATGTGTTTTATGCAAAACATGACAATTAAAATTGTTTTATGAATTCATAGTCGGATCAATTAAGATTTCATTTTGATAAGGCCGGTACTTTTGTGAACTATATCATTAGGCTTCATCACGTTCAACTAGTAGTTTGAGTTACGAGAGGGATGCGACAATATTAATCTATCGTTTGCGGAGTAATGGTAGTTCTTGCTGTTGTTGTAGGCAACAAGACACACGAGAACGTTTTTAAAAACATGTCAAGTAAAGAATAACGTCTGTAATTTTAAATTTATTGCAGTTTATACAAGTGATGCTTTCACAACAAGTTCAGTACCAATAAAGTTTCAGACAATAAAAACTGACAAATATAAAGATTTAATACTGAGTGGCGCCGAACTACTGTCTCTCAACAGAGGATTTATGAGGATCGAGTTATGGCAAAATAAGTTTAGATCCAAATTATACCGTCAAAGCTTTCAAGTAAAATGTTCTGAAGAAAGACCGACGTATTCTTCTACCTATATACGTATCAAACAAAGGATAATGCAAAAGCGCATAACAAGCAATTTTCCACTTATAAATGTGCAAAAGCTTTAAAATACTCAGAACTGGCTCATAAAAATCTTCCGAAAGGCTGTACCATATGTAAAACGGCCGTCAAATCTTTAGGGAGTTAAAATGAAGACATAAAGAATAATAGTGGTTCGCAAAAGCAGTGTTAATTTCCTTCAAACATTAACAGGGCCATCTTAACAGAGCATCACTTCACATACCGACAGACAAACCCCTATTGTCAGCAGTGCTATTCGTGTCATGGACATAGTAGTTGAACTGGGCGCAGCAAACGCAGGCATTGTCATGTACATTGTAAATGTGAATGGACATGGTAAAGACTTCCGATTGTTCGAAAAGTTTGTTAGCGACTTCTAAAGGTATAAACATAATGATAGACAGGTTGAAAAATTAGCGGTTTCCATACTAGATAGTCACATTATGATTGATGGCAACAATTGTAGCGAACACAGAACTTTCTAGAAACTATTTTTTTTAATCTATATGGAAAAAAATTCAAACACGACAGAGATTGTGTAACTATGTGTAGAATGCACGATGCATAATGTTTATCACTAGTTATAGAATTTATATCTTAAGATTTGCATTTTAACCTTCAATTTATTTTCACGTAATAGGATAATAATCTATCTAAACAGACCGAAATGATAATTGGGTAATGACTTCACAAATTAATACATTGTCCTATTCGGAAATGGAATGTGGGCTTGACGGATAAACGCTTCTTGAAGTAAAGGCTTATTTAGTAATCCTTACGAGTCAAAAACATGAACAAATTGCTTTTAGGATGAAGTTGTCTTTTCGCAAAGTTTACATACCAATATCTTCTTACATAAAAAAAAACTAAAGAATATTTTACTGTAATTTTATTTAACATACCCACCGATATCTTTATAGCTTCGGTAGCCATAAAATGCTCCGCGAAAAGTATAAACATGATTTATTGTGAAAGTAATGTTAATAATAACATCTTGAGTTGCCACTTTAGGATTCTCTCCACAGACCAAAGCTGGTTAAAAAAAAAACAAGTTAGATAGAGCCTTTTAAATTTTAGTTAAGGTGCAAGTCGTCGCACAAAACATTTGCTTGAAAAAAGAAATAAACAATGTTAATGAGTGTTGTCTATCAAATCGTGATTGTTTGGGATCGGTACTTATGCTGCCCGTGAGCTAAATATTCATTTCATAATAATTTATTTGTACCGTGATCATTAACGGATTGATTTTGATATTGATTGCTCACTTCCGCATAGTTCTTGTTCGTTTGCTCGTGTTTTGTTTTCAAACAAATTGTTTGATCTTTATCAATATTTGTTTTGAAATATGATCACTAATAGTGATCATGTAAATTCTTTCGATTATTGGTTTAGCGTCGTTAGATGACATGATCAAAATTCTTATATTTATTTTTCCATGCTTAAATATTCTTCAAGTCACTGGTATAATTTTTTAGGTCTTAACTTTTGGCAAATCTACTGTTTTTAATTTAAATTATTAACAATCAATTTTGTACTGATTTCTAACACTTACGCGAATACTAGACATTGAAATAAAACTACTTTTTACGGATTTTATCGCGTTATATTGATATTATTTTAATCCCGACGTTTCGGACCCTTTACAGCGTCCATGGTCACGGGTGACTAAGGTGGTAGGCGTCCTGACGTTTCAATTACTAACACCTACCCTACATTTTTTAATAATTAAAATAATATCAATATAACGCGATAAAATCCGTAAAAAGTAGTTTTATTTCAATCAATTATGTTTCACATAGACCCTGTTGCAGTTAGAATTGTCTAGGAAGTAACATTAGTTTTGTAGACAAATGGCGCTATAGACAATCTTGTGCGCAGAACGGTTTTGATTAAAATAACATATTATTTTATATGCTACCGTAATAGCAGCTCATGTTTCTTCATTAAGCCAACCATTTGTTATGCTGCCAGCCGCCTAATGTGGTGCTAATATACTTTTAATGGTATCTTTTTTAATCTTAGCCCTGGCGCATGCTATTGCCACAGAAACTTCGCGATTGATCAAGTTCCAAACCTTCTAGCTGTAAATTTTATGATGCATAAGTAATTTTTAAAAGCTTTTTTTATTTAGAATTTGAATAAAATTCGTCAAAAATTACAATAATATTATATGGGATTTGTACCAATCTACATAAGTATCACCATTACTGCTATATTAGTGATGTCTTCATCGTAGATGCGATTTTAGAAAAATATCTTCAATGGTATCTAGCTAGAAACACAACTCGTAATAAATCTCGATCCAAAAAGGATGGAAAAGGTAGATTAAGTACATACGTACAAGTTTCAACTCTACTATAATGCATTAGTATGGACATACCATACCGCCTGTATTCCCCGAAAAGGTAGGCAGAGGCAAACTAATGTACACCCACATTTCGCCGGTAAGTTTTAGGTCCCATGGAATAGGGGGCGAGTGTAATAAGGGGCGAGTGTAATAGGGGGCGAGTGTAATAGGGGGCGGGTGTATTAGTATGGATTCTAATATTAATTAACATATCCGAAAGTATCTATCTGTATTTGTTTTGCTAAACTGCAACAAAGATTTGGATAAAAAAATTGTCAAGCAGATAAACTATCCTGAAAAGGACAGTCTACCTTTTCATACGAGTGAAACCACGGGCAATAGCTAGTGGTCTCTCATATCAAGAACTTACACAATAATATCAATGGAGCAAATTATTCTAGTCTTTAATAACTTTCTCTGGCCATATTACAAAATGTCGTTAAATCAAAGGCGGGGCGTGTTATCAATTAGCCACCGAGTCTTTAGCGTTCATTTGATTCGCGTTATGTTCAATTTAATTGAACGTTTGCTACGCCTTCTAATAAATAGAAGTGCCGCGGTTCCAAATTGATAGGATATTCTAATGTATGACGTTACTTTTAGAATTGAAAGTGAAACTGGATTAAACAGTTGAAGATATAGCATATGTTGCAAATGAGATTTTTTTCTTAGAGATTGTAATGACTTAACGTCACGCCTTACTTGTAATAGGTGGCAAGCCAAATCGAAACTCCGGGCTGTTACTGAAAATTTATGTATATAGAAACCCTAATTACACTACTTGATCTGGAAATAGACCTCTACTAATGCCAAAGAGAGAGTTACATATTATATATTTTATACAATAGGACTTTGTTCTCTTTGCTCTCCTATAGTAATTGTAGCTAGTAAAAGTATTTTAGCATAATGAATTTCGCGGCAAACATCTGACATTCCTGTTTATCTTAACGATGATCAACACATCATAATTTACCGTAAATTATTACGCGTCGAAGTTGACATGACGTTAATACAAAAAAAGGCCAATTAACAGTGTCTCTTTACGGAAAAGTATGAATTGTTAAATTTTTATATCTCATAAAAAATAATTAGTAAGAAATAGCTGTTCCTAAATGTCATATTTTTAAGGCATTCAACTTACTACGGTTTCGCAGTGCACTGGAAAATTATTGTATCGACAGTAACGTGTATCCACGTTCCAGGCAAGACAAAAATAATGAAATATTCAAAACAATACAAGACCATGTATGTAAATATATATCTTTTACAAAAATATACGACTAGAAAATGCTTTGAGAGCGTTAAAGCGATGATGCAAGAGAGAAAATATAAAACCATTTATAATAAACAGCAAAGCTTTCCACTAAGAATGAAAAAAAAAACAGTTAGTACCTTAAACAGAATTAACCATAGTAAATATATTTCACACGAACCATCCAATATAAAGTCACAATAATAAAGATGATACTCAAACCCATTTAAGCAACATTATAAAAAATATTCCAAGTTTAAAATGTTTACAGTGTGTAAAAGACTTAAAAGGATATCAGATACCATGTTATTGATCCCTGATAAAATCTGCTTTTTGTTAAATAAAAATTGTTCAATGTTGTAAACATTTTACAAGCTCGCAATTACTTTAATTGTGAATTCTGAATACATAAAACCAAGTATTTTATTATCATTAAAAGTGACACTTTTGCTTGCCGAAGACATGTCGATTACAAATTGGTAGTCAATTTGTAATTTTTATTTTTCAATTTTTGTAAATTGACGTTTTTACCTCAATGAGTGTGTATGGTATGTAGTGTTCGTTTACTAAAATAGTAAAGTTGGCTGAGAAGTATCTATTTCTACAATTTTGTAAGTACTTCAATATTAAATTGTATAGTTTTGTCATAAAGAAATCTTGTTCATTATTATAACTGACTACAAAAGGGAAGAGGTTCTCAATTTCACTACACGAGTTTTGTTTGAACGGTGAACCGATTTCGATGTTTTATTTTTATCTGATAGAATATACTTTCTGGTTAATCCCATACAAATTTGGTTGGCTATTGGTTCTGAAGATACACCACAAAATGCTTTAAGTCGGTGTCTTATTATTTCATAAGAAGTATATGTTACAGTGATAATTAAGTAAATGGTAGTCAAATAGCAATACTGTAGTAAAGTTACACTTTCAATCTAATTTCACTTACAATATCGTCCCAACAAAGTAATTTGTTGATGAGGTATTTCCTTAGCATCTCAATAATTATGTGCAATAAAGCAGTAAGTACGTAACTCTTTGCCACACTATAAAGTGATACCTCTTACAAACCTCCTACATCATTGGCATGTTCCTTGCTAATTGGTACTCACTTGTCTTACGACGTTGAATAAGATACAACATTGATTTTTTGTTCCTCTTTTTCAATACTTTAATGCAATTGATACTGATAGTTATTGAAATAGGATAGGATACTTGCAAGTGCACGTCTCGTACCACGAAGTAAGGCTTCATTTGAATCCTAGATAGTATTGAATCGAATTAAAATGGCGGTTTTATAGAAGCTTAGTCACCCTTGGGCGCAGATTAGATTGTATGACATTTAATTTAGTTAAACACATTTCAATACAACTGCTGCCTTTAGCGTCTATGTAGATGCTTTAATCGGCGCCGTAAACAATTTTCCCTTCTTTGGACCAGATAATTAAAACATGTTACAAATACAGATAAGACTGAAATTACTACTTATATTTACAATCCTAGTGTGATCAGCCTGGACTTAAATCTAATTAGAAAGGTCTTAGTACCTACTAACGATACAAAGTACATTATTGTATCGTATTATTTACAAAAAGGATAAATAGTATATGACGCATACATTAATGCGTATCTATCTTCAATCTAGGTCGCAAATCAATTTTTTTAATATTCATAATCGGCATAAAATTATAAAACGTCTATAAAGAAAAATTCTCACGACCTCAAAGTACCGACTGTATCGATAAACATCGGCCTGAACTTGAAGTTGTTAGGTAAAGCCTAGATCGCCGAATACGATAAAAAGTCTAGCTCAGATCTTGAATCCAGATAAGGTGGAAACTTGAGCCCTGGAAACGGGTCACGGACTTAACGAAATAGTAGGGGAAAATATGTGCGGCTCTGATGCGGGTAAAGATATGACTAGTGTTACAATGGAATGACTTTGTTCAACAAATTAGAAAATTGGTTGTAATGGTTGCGTTGGAACAGGTGCGAGGGGTCCTAAGTCAATATGTAAAGTTCAATGATCAGGAGCGAAGTTATTGTTCTTCCTTAACCAGTGTCGGTGGTATGATTTGGTTAATTACAAAACCATATTCTAGTTACAAATGTTTCTGGTTTAACGCTCAGAACAACGGCATTAGTGTCACATTAGCAAAGACTAAGTAGTGAAAAGCAAACGAACAATTAGCGTGTTACCTAGCTGTCTGCTTTAGTACAATGAAAGTTAATGTCAATAAATCCAATGAAAAATGATGAAATCCAACAATAACGATATTTTTGTCCAAAACAACTTTATGAATGTTATAAAAGGAATCATGAAAAATTCCATTAAAATAAAGCCAGCATAAAATGCTGCAGTTTTATACCCTGATTGTTCTGTCTCGCATAAAACAATATTACCTACACATAGTTCATAAAATTTCACACCGACATTTAAATCATACATTGAGCGACAAGAAAATCGAATCGAACCACGAACATTATAATTACGCGGCTTTTAATTTAAATTAACAAACCGTGAGATGATTTTACGGCTATAAATATCGGTAACTATGAAATGGACCATTCGCCCATTCGTTTATTAGACGAAGATATGGTTATGATCGAAATAAGAAACTGTGTTGAAACTACCATTATGTTACGTTATATGGGTTATGAAAGTGTCAGACTATCGCGCATGTAATAGAAAATAGTGTTGGTTGTTAAATTAATTGTTACTAACGATGTCGACCACACGGATTTGTGTTGATAAGTTATGAGAAGTTTTACTAGTAGATTATAAAGCTTGGACTATGTTTGAATAAACTCCAATAAAACGATTTTCTTCCTCACTTCACAGGAAGATTACATACTGACATGGAAGCAATTATTTTGTGCTTTCCTACGATTAAAGTAAAAATTACGCCGTTGAATTCTTGCAGACTTTTCACTTTTACATTTTAGATGACTATCTAAACTATCTATAGGTAAAGAAGTTACTTCTGGTACAACTAATACAATATTATCAGGTAATTTCCTTGTGAAAGTATTCTAAGCAGCATCATGCTCGAATTATACAGCTTTATCTGCATCTGATAACATTTTCCTTATATCAATTTTAGTATCAGTATACCATTACATCGTAATTACGTTAGTAATTATCTCAATCAATCAATCAGTTGTTGATAAAACTGACACTTCTAGAATTCAACTTTCGAAAAACTAACACGTTCCAAATTCGAGTTCTTAATTCCAAATATGGCCACCGTGGTTTAATGTCAAATAAATTTTAATTAAATCGAACAGCGTCAAGATGGCCGTTTGCTTCTAGTAATTGACAAGCTCTTGATGAATCGCTTCAGCCTTCTTGTTATGTTATAACTAGAGCCCATCTGTCTTTTCTTGGCACTTTATCCGTACATTCGAAAGGTTTAATTTGATGTTAAATCTATGAGTGATATATCGTATGGGATTTCGCTTTCTGTTAACATGTTTATTTGTTTGTGGGATATGGTCAATGCTGAGGTGACATGTTAACTACCTTTACTGTCATGTTATTGTCACCTGTTTAACAAAACAAACAAATCTTTGCATGCACTAAAATTGATAAAAAAATTATTACTGTCTCACCAATGTACTGGATAGTTTTCGGCGATTGAATATCTACCTTACCCCAAACCGACCCCCTTATTTCAGAACGGATACGTATATAATATCTAATGCAGTTTCTCATTATTGGCATCAATTGGTTTTATTTATGTGTCATAATTATGTTGATCAGGTTTTATTTCAAATCAAGACTCTGCTTGGGGTTATTTTTATTTTATTTATTATATTTGTAAGAAAGGTACATGATAAAGCTTATGAACTAACAGTGTCCCACAAAACTGTATAAACAGTTTGACTGTGGGATCAAAATCACATAGGTATCACATAATTATAAGGAATATAAAGGTTAGTTATTAGATTCTAGATAAACACAATACTTATTATAATTATATAATTCTATTATTATTAGTAGTTATTGCACTTTTGTTATGGTAAGGCATCTAACATTTTACCTTAGGTAAGTACCTACGTAGCATAAAAGTGAAGTTTAAATACATTTCCAGTATAAGCTTACCTTGCACTTTATATGATTTCCGTAATATGAGAGTTCCACTTATACTGGCAATGTATAGCTTGATAGTTAGCCGCCGTGTGTACAGTCGAATGTCTCAAATTTGGCAACATGCGCAAGCGTGGTCTATACAGGCTATCTACTCGTTTTTTTTCTGAATAAGAAGCGGTCTTCTTTTCTTTCATTTGATTACTGTTATTTCATAATTATTCATCTGTTGTATAGTGTTTTAGTGATCAATAAAAAGATAATATAAATCTAGCTTAACCCTAATTCTTAATACCAAATTCCTGTCGCATATTAAGGCAATAATCTCGGTTTCCATAAAAGCTAATCCGTTCTGATACTCCAAATATAAGCTCGTAATTTTCTTTTACGACTATTTATAGAAACTTATCAGTATTTGTAATAAAAAGTTTCAATAAATTAATATCCTTACTATCGTCGGGTAACGGTACAAAATCAAAACTATAAAGAATGCATTCCTTGAGTTTAAAAAAGGAATGAAAACAAAGCGGGTGTGTCTTGACTTGTATCTTGGAGGCGAGAAGTTGACATTATTCTTCCGTCAGAGCCTTTCAACGATCAACATGGATGGCTAAAACGAAGGAGGAGGTATTTTACTGTAATAAATATACAGGTAGTTAAAAAAAAATACTCACAGAAAGTATTAATTCCAAGATATTGTCAACACTGCATTGGTCTTGTGGTCCTAAACACCACTGTAGAGTCTTGGATTCGGAGGTCAAGCAAAATGTTTATTGGGTTTTGCTATGAAATTCTCGGTAGCAACTGGGACTATGGATTTCAAATTCAAATTCATTTATTCAAGATAGGCTACTAGGTAGCACTTATTGAACGTCATTTTTACATTAATTAATAAAAAAATGTGTGCCCGTACCCTATTAAATGGGACCGAAACATACCGGCGAACTGTGGAGGTACATTAGTACTCCATTACATGGGTATGTCTTAATCCCACAATTTCTGTTCTTGAAAATATTTTGTTATTGTTATACGTATAAAATAAAAACTGCCGTAATTGGTTGTATTAATTAACATCGAATTTAATTGCTCAAGTCCCTAAAGAGGACATTGATGTTTATTTTCGTTTAAGCTTTTTATAACTTCATTTTTTCTTATTTAAGTACCTTTTTAAGATTGTGTCAATACTTTCAAGGGCTCGACTAATTCATAGCTCCTTGTCGCGTTGAGATCATAGAAACTCGGACAATTTGTCGTGGGACATCAAAGTCCTAGTTCACTTTGTAATATTAATCTTACTATCCCTCATCAAATCAACTATCATACACCTACACAGATTCCTATCAACTCACATTATTTCAAATCCATTCGTATTAGTCGCTGCAAGATAAGAACAGGATCGTAATAAATGAAACTTAATAAAAATACCTTTAATCAAGGATTACATATTATCTTCAAAACGTATGTAAATTAAACAATAAATTGTGTGATTAAGCTACTAAAAATTTCTTAAATAAAATCTTATTTTTCAATAAAAAATTACATCAAAAATGTAGAAATCGATTCAAACAACAACAGTTAACTTATGAAAATTATTAGCTGCTGGCAGGATACAGCTGCGTTGGAAAAAAGAACATAAGATTCCATAATTAAATTAGCGTGTTGGAAATTAAAAATGGAAAAGAACACACGGGGCGTCCTACCGGCCGCTGTGGGGCGCCGTCCTCACGACACATACCATAGCGTTTTATACCCATCAAATCGGCCGATAATTGAAATGAGTTCCTTGTAAAAAGCAGAAAAACGATTATCCCTATACCTTTTAAGACGTCCGAGATACACAAATGGACTTTGTATTAGAATTTATGTCACTTAAAAGAGATGATATAAAAAAGCGCCGACGGGTTTACACGCAATAAAAATATGGGAACGACGAGAATGCCTTCCCGGTTGTCAATCGAGGGTTTAATAATCGTAAAATGCTTTTTGATCTACTCAAGCCGCGTGGTCCTGCTTAAGAATGTTCAGTGTATGACACTTTGTGTATAGATTGCGAGATTTATGTAAACTAAGTAGTCTACGACGCCAAACACCAGATTCATATGTTATGCATTTTAATTTTTATTTGGCATTTATAATACGAATAAAATCATTTATATTAATGTCACAGGGTTTATTTATTATAAAATTATTATAATTATAATCTTTTGGAAATAAGTACTGCATTTTAATATTATTATTCCAAGACAAGAATTTTTATTAAAGTAATAACGCAATTAAAATATAAATTAAATGATGCACTGCAAGGTGATATAAACAGAAATGTAGGAAAATATGTCCCACAGGCTTTAATTTATTAAATTAAAAGTAATAACATGCTGCGCTTTAGATGCGTGTGACACATCAATATGCTCATATTGATTTTATGACTTTAAGTGGCAATTACAAGTGTTGTTTATCTAAAAAATTCGGTACTCAATGAGCTAGTTTTACGATCAACGTAGTAATAAGGTATTAGTTAAGCTAAGAAGCGATAAAAAAAACGTTTTAACGTTCTTAAAAACCCATAAAATAATATAATTATTGCATACTAGTTACCGCTTTCACTGGAATCGATCATTTTACTAAACACCCTAAAAGATTATAATTATCTTTAATTACATGCACTGTTCCTTGTCGGTCATTTTTCTCGTTTCTTAACTATTTTCTGACATCTAATAACGTGTTGTGGTAATCGGTAAGTAATTTATACGCCGAAATCTTAACGCCCTGAACGATTAATGCGTGTTCTTTTTAATATTCATAATGTCGGGCCGTATGCTGTTGGAACGGAAATGCAGACTCCATCGATCAGGTTTTTATTGGATCGAGTGTACAAGAACTTATCAATAATAATACGAACTCATAAAAAAGTAAAAAAGGATGTGAACTCTCCAAATATAGATGTTTGTAAACATGAATAAAAAGTTGAGTACCTACAATAAAATATCTATTGATTTTTTAAGAGCGCCGTATCCACAAGACGTGTCCTTTTCCTTTATTGAAATTAATAAAATTCTGGTCCGTGTAGATACAGCTATTGTAGGATATAAGTAAAATCTCTTTAACGTAAGTTATTATAAACACTGAATACCGGTCACTCTGAGCTATATCATCATCTTTTACAGTAGGTACAAATGGTGCAGTAGCTTACTGACCGGCTTCTGCGTTATGGCTCGGTTTCCGTACGAAACCAATATTTCTACAGCCTACAGAGAGTTGTTTCGGGTGTGGGTATACATGTAAATTTGTGTGTTATAAACACTTCCGCGATACAGGAGAAAATACTATGTATTTTAGTTTTAAACAAATCGTGAGCCAACTTGATGCATGCTATGCCAATCTTAAAAGATTCATATAATCAGTACAGGGGGGCTAGACACGTTGCATTTTGACATTCGAATCGACATACAAAATGTATGTAAATGTAATTAGTGACAGCCCGATTTGTCGAAAGCTTGTGTCTTCCCATACATTTTGTTTGTCGATTCGAATGTCAAAATGCAACTTGTCTAGCCCCCCTGGAAACATATTCAATGTGTCGGCTATAGGGATGAGCGTTGAATCAACGAACTAGTTGAATCAACCGTTGATCTCATGTCAACGTATTAACGTTAACTGTATATGAATCAACTAGTTGAATTCGACAACGACGTTTATGAATTTAACTCGTTCTTCTCGTTCAATAATCGAGAACGCAAATGAAACGGACTGAGCAAATTTAAAAAACTTACGTTAATAATAACGTAAGTCGCGAGGGACGGTCATTTCATACAATTTGAACTCTAAGTAGCGTACATAAAAGCACTTAGCGTTGATTAAAAACCGTTCATATCAATAAACAGTTTACGTTGCAAGTTGACATTAGAAGTACGTTAACTCGTTGACGAATTTAACTAGTTGATCAACTAGTTGACGAACGGAAATCAACGTTGACGTTTCGTTAAGGGAAATACTGTCAACGACCCATGTCTAGTCGGCTAGTATCATAATAAGGCCAAAAACTAGGCTTGTTCTCCAGTCACGGTTTGCTTTAATCTAGACCCAAGTATTCATAATATGCGTAGATAAAGGTAATGAGGTATTAACCCAAATCTGTGTACAAGGCCTCCAAGATAATGTTGCAAATAGTTTAGAAGTGATATTAGTAGGTACCCAACAAATTCTTTATAATATTCAATGCCTCTTAAATACCGAACGTCTCAAAATTTCAGAAGTGTTTTCAAAGTCTTCTAATAAAATTTTGTTTATAGGTTTGTGTTGTTTGTAAAATTGTATAGAATACTAGCTGTCCCGGCAAACGTTGTTTTGCCATATAGGGGTGGGTCATTTTAGGGGGATGAAAAATAGATGTTGGCCGATTCTCATAGATACCGGATAAGCACACAAAATTTCATACAAATCGGTCCAGCCGTTTCGGAGGAGTATGGCAACTAAAACTGTGACACGAGAATTTTATATATTAGATTTGTATAAGTATGTAGATCATATTTACCTGTTTTGAGGACCTATGACAATAATTATTATAATATCTCTCTGATTCTCAACATCAAAGTCATCAAACCCTTGTATAATTGTCACATTTTTGTTAATTTTGCTATATTATCCTATATTATACATACTTAACCTAGCACGAACTAAAATATATTCACATCATTATCATTTAGAAAAATACAACATTACAAGTTATGTTTTTAACATAAATTCATCCTACATAGTTGTCCCAGAAAGGCATAATAAAAACGATGTAATTAAAAACCTTTAACGCTGCATATATTTCACAAATAATCGAGATACGCTGATAGTCGCTGTTAATAAGACATCAACGGTTTATGGTATAAAAATCCTGCCCCCGAGTTAATATAATACCTATTCATTAAAAACACTTGCGCCATGTAAAAAATGTTGCATTTAATCTGTGGTATAAGGGAATCGCGGGAAGCGGAAAAATATTTTCATCTCGTATTTTTGTCGACGTTTTCAAAGCCACTGTAATTTTTTTTTTAAAGTGTGGAACAAAACTGTTTACAGTGGAACCTCTTTGCCGGAGTATGTTTCCGGTTACGTACAACTTCTTTAAGTCATGAGTGAATAAGCTACTTCTAGCAAGCTTGTTCCACCGTCAACCGTCGCTTTACATCAGGTGAAATAGTGGTCAAACGAAAGTTTGTTTCAAAATATCATTCATAATAAATTCGCTTAGACAAATCTTATTGAACTGCTAGAAAAACCTTTTATCGCTACGCTAGACTCGATTAAAATAACTTATACACAAAGTTTTTAAAAGTGACAGTTGCACAGTGGATATTATGTTGGTCATATTTGCCTGCATACTTATCTCCTTTTCCGTGTGTACATAGCCAAAAGAAAATAAACGTAGGAACTGTACTGACTCTTGGTTTAATTGTCATAACACCTATCGAGCTCTAAGTAGGTTTTACTTATTTGAATAGTGTATATTTTTCTCTCTATTATTCCGCCTACGCCCTCTGTCTTGCTAACAGGTGTGATCATTCAGAACACGAAACAGAATAGTCAGAAGTACCATCTATTTCAGAATGCGTGACGACAATTAACACGCAAGGCTACAATTCAAACTTGATAAACGAGTGGAGGGCTTTAGCGACTATGACAAGTTTCCGATTTAAATTGTCTGCAGACGGTTTATCGGCTAACAACCTTTTTTATACAGTCAAATACTCAATGTCAAACAGCCAAATTCGTTCGATATGGTTAACTTTACATTTAAAAAAGTAAATCCTAATCATAAAATTCTTATATCAAAGCTTAAACTATACTAATGCTTATCAGTTACTATCCGTCCAAAAGTTCATGTCAGTGTACGTTTTAAGAAATGGGCCTTCTGTATTGTTGTGTCAAATTAAAAAGAACTTGCCTTTGTCAAACCTCATTGTCGCTTTCTCCACCCACGCTGTCTCTCGTCACTTAAGCCGAGGTGTTAACCACTAAACCCACAATTACGCATATTGCCTGATCAGATCAAAAGACCCGACCGACAGGCTATTATGACGCGAACAACGAGTTAAAATGAAAACATTTAATTTTGCTATTAATAGGTACCTACTCGATGTATTACGCATTACATAATGTTTTGGAAGACTTTGTACATAAACAACAACTTTGTCATACATACATATATACGTAGACATATAACTATATATATCAACCCGTACAGTGAGGATCGTTAAAAAAGTGACATAAAGTCATGTTTAAATAACAATTGTGCATATTTCTTTTCCTAAGAGACCGATGGGCAGCATAATAGACTACAAACTAATTTGAGCATCAAAGATAACAACAGCTGGTAGCCCAATACTTCAAAGTGCTGCTACAAACAATTTAAAGAAATAAACAAAATCTCCAATTCGTTACATTCCAACCAAAATCAGAATAGTCGATGTGTACGAAACTCACGGAGTTATCTTAAAGAAAACAGCTAGATAACATCACGACAAAGAGAAGAAAAAGTATTTTTAAATAAAATTCTCTATTGCGTAGATTATAAAACTTTTAGCTCGCTTCCAAATAGTTTTGTTTTCCCGTTTTGGTTCTAGGAAATGGCAAGTCAAAGTTACTTACATACATTCTTTTCCTATTCTATTTAAAACTGTGAGGACAAAGTTAGTGTCCCCAACAATCTCAAATCTTTATTATAATGGATATTTGAAAACTGTTACATGTCGAATATAATAACAATTTATAAAATGTGAGGGAGCTCTAATGGGCCACTGTTGACAGCTGCCAAAACTGAACCGAGACATGAAGTAACCTATTGGTAAAGATACGATTATAAATAGAGGAATCAATAAAACATGAAGGAATTAGGGAATCGATTTTAATAGCTGAAATCAAATTAATTCCTACCTCCTCAGTGGTCGAACGCGCAGCTTCCGAGCGACAGATCCTGAGGCTGATACCTAGTTACCGAGAAAATTATTATTGAGTTTTGCTATAAAATTCTCAACGACTGAAAGTCTGGAATACCTATGCTTGGTTAATAACACTATTGCCTTGGACCTTTCATTTTCCCAAAGACTAACGAGTAGCTAGAGAATCTTGACTCCAAGTATCATCTCCATTTGACGGAGATAGTAAGACCAGTAGTATTCTCCCAGTCATGCCACTTAAAGCCAATCCGTGGACCATTAGTTGCTTCAATCTTAGCACTAAATGTGAAAGTGATTAACGTAATACACAAATATTTATGACACACACTTTCTGCTAAGTCAAGTAAATGCTTCATTACATTTAATGTGTTTTTCTTTGCCCTCTCCCATAAAACTAAGACATTGGAAAAGTCGGTCAGGCCGTTAGAGACACCATTGCAAGTCAACAATCGTATCTCCATTACTTTTCTCTTCATTAAACTCGGACAGTTGCTAAAGGAAACTTTGAGAATAACAACCTTAACGACAGATAAAAAGTGTTTAATATATCACATCTGCTAGTGGAATTCTGGCATAAGACTTGTTTTGGACTAACAAGTCTTATGCCAGAATTCCTATTCCTATTCCTAGGGTTATATCCCTAAATTCTGAATTTGTCTCCATTGTATTACCAGAGATAAAAGAATATATTGAAAAATCAAGAATATGTGATTTTTTTTTGTATAGCTGTTGGTTTTCCAAAATTAAATAAATAAATAAATTATAAACAACGAAAAGGAATGAAAATCCTAAGTTAAGTCTTTGTTAGCAGTGGGAGAAAAAGACGCTAAGGATACTTATTAAGAAAACAGATTCTCTTAATTAAAACCACTGGCCAAGATCCAAGATAGTTATAAGAAGCCAACAACGAATAAGGTGGTAAAGTCAAAAACAATTTAGTTTACAGTTTAAATTCCATTTTCTTATTCGAGAACAACATGAAATCAATGAACTTACATAAGTTTTCAGTCGCGTCGCTGACTAAGGTATAGCAAGTTTGCGTTTCCCGTAGTACACTAGCTATGAACGTTACGACGTAGATACTATTTTGATCCAACAGCCAACTTTGTAACAAGCACTATTGGCACAAACTTTGTCGTGTTTGGAGGCAACAACCTCGCGGTAGTACTGATAAAAGGAAATACTTCTGTGTAAACAAATGAAATATATTTACAAGAAACTTATAACGGTTTTCTTTAAATAGAATTTAAATAAGATTTGGATTTACTTTCTCAAGAACATTGGTCGTCAATCCGCTATTATATTTCACTTTTTTTGATCCCATTGATGTGGCCTCTACCACCAAATCTCCCCTCTCTTCCTCTTAAAGACAGATATCTCTTTCCCGCTCTCTTTTAAGACACTGGATCTATAAAAAATCCATGTTTATACAGCTCTACGATACAATTTTGCTACGGACTAAAAGTGACACAAAAAGGCAAAGTTGTTATTATAGCAGAATTGTCAAATCCGTCACCATACAAAGTTGAAGACTCCTTTTGTTCACACAAAAAACACTGACAAGCTTCCATCACTGAAGAGCAGTAATAAGTAAAAGCGACGAGCGTGTTCTTTTTATTGTAAATGCATCAGAGATGTTCTTGAATGGGTCCGGATCACAGGGCTATGTTAATTAATTTATTGTCACCTACATACTTTTTGTATTGAGTACCTTTTCTCGAGCGCGGATGTTAATTAATAAGTTTTTTGCCGAACTGTAAGGGAATGGGGACAGCTGATTTTCGACCTCTGAGATTGCATCTCGAAAGAAATGTTATGGCTATCAATTTCAATTCCTACCTACAGAGAAATTTAAAATCGGAGAGATAAGACGTTACAACTTGGAGCACTTTTACAAATAACAACCAAATATGGCTTAGAAGCTTTTTAAAACTTGTATCCATTCAAATACTCATACATCATCCCAACAATAGAAAAGAATATTTTATGACAAAAATTAAAGAAACACAGCCATAGATCATAAAACACACTTTATATAAAAAGTTTCAAGTTTAACTCCTTTTTGTACCGAATAAATGCGCCCACGCAGTTATGGTAAAAGTTGCTTTCCAAACGCAATTGTATGGCGTGACGAGTTCAAAAAACATGCTAGTACAGGCCTATAGCTCTTTGGTCGGTTTAAAATAATTTGTATTTGTAAACATAAGAGACATAGAGAGGAGGGGACTGAGAGCTCTTATGCTATAAACTAATCAACCGATCTGCAAGGTTAAGCTGGATTACCGCGATCAGTCTATGGATGGGTGACAATTGATCAGATCGAGACAACTCTTGGTAAAGAGAATGTAAACCCGGTTGACATAGGAACACCTACGATAATTGTCAGAAATCCAAAAAGCCTGACAATCAGTCTTTCTTTCAAACAATAAAAGTATTACCCAGAAATTGGGTTGCGAAGATCTGATGGCAGTTGCCTCTAAATCTGGTTAGAAACCGACCCCAACATAGTTGGAACAGGTGATGATAATGTAACTTCAGACATTTTTAAACAAGATGTTTTAATATTGAGCTTTTAATACTTTATTGAGATGAATAATATTACAATTAAGTTTTATAACCTTGTCTTGACCATATACCTATAAAACAAAAAGGATGAACAACCACCAGTGAATTAGTTTTTTGACCTAAATGTTATACAAGCTTGTTTAAAATAAAAAAATAGATATCTCAGACTAAATAATTGCCGCAGTCATCTGGTTAAATAAGTCATTTACTTAATAGTTTATTTATGACTAGTATTTAAAATAGTAAACCTAACAGAACAATAGGACCATTTTTACTGCATTTTGACTAAAATACTAAAATTAATTGTTTGTTTAATCAGAGTTTTCTTAGCTTCCAAATGGTAATAACATTGCCACCACTAACTTAAAAATACCGGCAAACTTACAGGGTGGGAAATGTATTAGAACTAATCAAAAATCCAAATCTAAATGGTAATGGTGAGAACCGCAAACAAATAAATTTTCATATTAATATCTGAACATAATCATTAAAGATAATAGAAAATTTACAATAACCATTATCCATGTACATTAAATAAAGATTCAGCTTCCATTCTTATATTAAATACCCAACCTTCATTAATAAATTTCTTTAACAACCGTGCACAATAAACTGCAAATTAAATGTGTGTAGAATTAATTATTTCGATAACTAATCATAGAGTAAGAAAAAAATGGAGCGCTAATGTGAGAATGTACGACGTCCATCAATTGTAGCTATTCTTAGTCACGGCATGCATAACACTAAATTACTAATAAAATTTCTTCTTTACTCCACAATCCCGTGAAAGTGCTATCCCAATTAGAAAGGCTTAAACAAGGTTTTTGATTAAATGTAATTTGCGGAGATGATTATCATGCTTCTTTTATGAAGACGATTAATATTTTTAAGACAGAATCTGGTCTTAAGCACTCCATGTTTATTACTCCATGGATATAAGTTACGATCATGTTACGGCTAATATGCTGTATAATAATGAACATATTACCTCGACCGTCTGCCCACTACGACACCTATTAGCTAAACAAATTATAATTACATACATCACCTCTGTTTAATTAAACTTCCATTATGAATTCAATGAGGTTAAGCAATTAGGCAGTGGCCAAATTATCGCGTGGGCTTATAATATAATGAGCTCTTCAAACTTTTGTGGTTTGAAATATATTTCCTTGAGGATACACTGTATTTTTGTTCTTGAATTTTGGTCCTTTTATCCGAAGAATGACTAAAACTTCGCCTACGTTGCTGGAATTCTCAGAAGCATTTCGACATGTTTATTGTACGAAATACCTTATTGTATACTCACGCACCGTTACATCTTTAATTTCAATTGACCTATACAATTTCATAATTTACATATAATATGATATGAAGAGAAGTTCTTTAAGTATCGTTTCGCCTTTGATGACAATCAGTAAAGAAAACTAATCCGTCTATTAGTATTAGAGGCCCATCGCGCCACTTAGCCCATTCAATTCCTGAGTAGGTAGCTGTTAAGGCGAAGTTTATAACTGTTATGAAAAATTCTTCCAGGCATATTTTCATTGAGGATTTCAACTGGTAAGTATTTATATCACTTACAGTCGAGTGGTATTGAATATCAATATTGTTGCATAACAAATACAAATAAATTACACCGTGCTTATGATACAAGTAAATATTGTAGGTTAAAATAAATCCCTTGAATACATTATCACAGAATAAACAAAGCAACAAATTTTCCATTTCCATGGAAAAATTGCATGACTACGTCGCTTTTTCCTTTACATATATTCAAAAGAATAATTAGACCAGAAAGGTATAATTGGAATACCAGAGAGAGAAGAACCTCTTTTTGGATGTGTCAAGACCATCCCAGGACCACAAAATACAGATTTTTTATAGTATCGTCTATTACGACAAGTTAATATGACAGTAGACAGACTAGTCGTCCTTGAAAGTTTATTTATACCTAGGTATATAAATTGAGGCATCTAAAAATAAATCTGATCTTAATATAATTGGATGGTTTTTATATGCCAGGCAAACAATAATAGAAACACGTCGATCAGATAAAAGTGGGTAAATAAGATTTATTTTGGGAAATTCTTGGAAAATTACTCAGTTGCCTTTTATATTTACTTACAAAAGTAACAAAAATATAGTGTATTCTGTTGTTTATTATAAAAAGTTGGGAAAAACAAATACTGAAATTGTAGTTTGATGAGAAAAGACCCTTTAGATTCACTATTTCGACCCGATTATCGATAGGACCTCACGGTCAACCATCGGATGAAAGTTTTACGATATATATTCATTATATATATCGTATAAGTATTTAAAACAGAAACAGCTTCTACTTAACTCGCTTCGTGTCAATAATTCATCAGGCTCCGTATTTGGACGGCGTAAGTTGATATAACTGACATATGAATTACATTGTGTCTTGCGTCGCTGCCTCATGTACGAAGTCTTTAGCGAAAATAAATACACTGTCGGTTTTCTTTATCACTTAAAATTATAAAAGTACATAATATACTTTTTAAATTTTAATGGGATGTCATAAAATTAGAAAAAATATTAAATTACTTCCAGAAGATTTTGAAAATATTATAATTAATTATATATATAATCCCGTTACTGAAATAACTTGAAGACAAACAAATACTCAGATCTGTGGCAGTGACAGTCAGGTAAAAAACGACTTATATTAGTACCAAAAGTCCACAACAGACACATTAAAGCACGTGACACAATAATTTATAAATAAATATATCTTAAAAATTTAAACAGTCTCATGACCGCGTGTAACCCTCAAATACTACCAGAACTCAAACAATCATCGCACATCAACACAACAATGAACCTAACGGTGCCTCTACATACACCAAACCATATCGCATACATCAAAACACAGCTATTAGAAATAAAACGCAACTACAAGACAGAATCAATCATGATTGATTCGTTTTTAAAACCCGCCCACAGTTAGAAGTAGCTGAAATAAAAAATGTCTGCCTTTCAATGCGTCTAGACGGTTCTGTTGTAATCGGTAACGTTGTCCGCTAATTGGCGCCAATATTTGTAACAATGTTTTTGATTTTGTTGGATCAAAATGTTGGCGTTAAACTCATCAGATATTATTCTATAACTAACCTATTGTTCCAGGACTCCCCCTATTTTTTCATACACTTCTGTTATAAGGACTAATGAGGCATTATTAAACCCCAACATTTTTTTAATAAATAAACAACCAATTAAACAATTATACACCACATTTTATTGCGAAAGATATCATTTTAATATAATTATCATCACACGTAGGTATTATTTTTTAATTAGATACCTATCCTTATTGAATGTTACACAGACCAAATTTTAAACCAAATGTTTGTCCGAATATTGGCGACAATATTAATAGTAGATGGTGTAACATGAGACGGCCACAAACAATATTCTTCTGCCCACATACAACAGTTATTGTTGCCGCGACGAACCGGCGTCGTCAACGCGGCGTTTCTTGACGTGCGAATAAAAAATAGGCTTGGATCATTAAATCTCGTAGTTACAAGCATGTGAAGACAGACGATGGAATAGTAAGTGTACATGGAAGCAGCATTATTTAAATGTATGTAAATATTTGTTACGTAGCCAAAAGATTAATGTTTTTTTCTGACAGACATTGTGTTTAGAATTAGGCACTCGTAGGTAACATGAAAAATAATGAAGGTATTGTATGTTACTATAATTTACCTACAATAATATTGTAAGAGACGGAATTGTGATTAAAATATGATGAGCAAGAAATGTTACAAACTTAACACCATATTATAAAATGTATTTCGCACATGTATTTCACTGCTAATACAAAACAATGCAACAAGGACCAAAAACAGCAGCAACACTTCGCCTTAAATTTTCTCAGGAAAACGACTTAAAAGGCCAATCTATTCACTAACGCAGAACCAGGCGACATGTCGGAAAATACCATTTCAAGAATCCTACTTACAGTACAGCTAAACAAGTACATTTACGAGCTTGTAACATCACATTTGATTTAAAACCATCGCTTTCACTAAGACAAGATGTCAAACGTTATTGCTTCAGTCAATTACATGCTTAAAAGGCTACCCGAAATAGGCTGTTAGGCAATAAAATTCAGTTGCAATAAATTCCTAAGCGCCACATTATTGTCTGTTTACTACGCAGCGGCTCCTATTGAAATAACATTGTGTTCATTTCACCTGTGTTTGTGATCTTTGCCGTAAGTTTTTTTTTCTTTTAATTACTTCCAGCTTCAGAAGACGACTATTGTCTTGTCCGACATTCGTAGTCAAAATATCCTCACCACATTATAGTTGTCCGGCAGCCGCAAGCGGTGTTGTTGAGTGTGAGGCTTTTTATCCGATTCTCTGGTCGAGCAAAGTGTAATTAATGTAATTTGTTAGGAAATTTTTAGAAGTCGCTCGGAGTAGGCTGCTTTTACATAAACGGAACTAAATTTTATTGTGTCACTATAGGTGAAACATAGTGTTAGAACAGTTCGGGGATACTCGTGATTTTATTTATGTGTATGTGAAAGTTTGGAGTCAACATACATAACCATTTTTAGATACATGTATTCAATATAGCGTGTATAGCCCCTGAGGCCCATAAAACAATATATTTTTCATCCCACCATCTCGGAAAGACTATTTTTACTCTTCGATATCTGAGTGCAAAAGTCGTTTTTATCCTCTAGAGAGACAAAGTAAATTGAATTTAGAACATCGTGCTTTTACCCCCCTGGCGCCGAATTTATCATACAACTTTTTTTTAATTTGTTAAAAACTCAGACTTGGAACCTTCCCTAGGTTCCGAGTCTAAACGCAACAAAGTATCGATAATGTCGAATCGATATTTTTTGAAAATATCAGCATCGATACTGATATTTTTATTTAAAAATATCGATATATGGGGGATATATATTAAAAACCAAATTATAAAACAACAAATCAAATCGACCAAAAACAAAAAATACATTAAATATAATTTGTTAAAAAGATGTTAGTATAAAAAAAAGTATTCCTTTTTAGGATCTTATAATCTTAAAACTTATAAATGTTTATTGGTCTGTAAAAAATACAGATTTTTATACCTTTTCGATACTTTGAATTTTATATTGAAATATTAAATATCGCTCAAAAATATTGATACAATAAAAAAATATTATTGATATATCGATGTATCGATATTTTTTCAACAAGCCTACCGAAACTTTCTTGGTGTACTTTTTTAAGTCACTAACACCAACATTACAATACCTAACAAAAATATTACACTCAAGTAGAGATGGGATTCTACCCGGTATTTTCCCGGGTAAATATTATTTTGGGTAAAAAGCGGGTATTTACCCGGGAAAATACCCAAAAGGTGGGTATTTATTTTTCTAAGAACGAAGTATATAAATATATTTGTAATTACTTTTTAGAATGTTATTGGTGCAAAAATGGTTGCATAGTTAGCAGTTTTCAAAATGCTAGTTATTACTAAACTGCACTGGGATAACATATTGTTTGTAAATTGTATCAATTCACTAATCAGGCATGTCATTTACTTACTACCGGAATCAGCACACAACGCCACGATTCCTGTTTTATGCAACCCTAGTATTCCGAAGTCTCTCAGAACATCAACGTCATACACAGCGCCCCCCGTGACGAAAACCAGTACCTACTATCTTGGTACAGCTTATGCTACCCTAGTACTTTCCATCGGATTGCTTAAGTTTGTCATCAGCTGTAATGGTAAAGTAGTAGTAGTAGTAGTAACAAGTATCCTATGTCCGTCTTCTGGTTCGAAGCTACCTCCCAACCAATTTTCAGCCTAATCGGCTCAGCTGTTCTTCATTTATAAATAGTGTAACTAACACGACTTTCTTTTATATACATACTAGATAATTTATAGTCACAACTTACAACCTAGCACCGATGTGGTCGTGTTTCAGAGGCATTATTTGTTCCTACGTACGCTTAGGTCAGAGACTGGTCCCATAAGCTTAAAGTCGCATAGTGAGCTATGGAAAGAGCTATGCTCGGGGTCTCTATAAGGGATTGATATCGCAATGAAGTTACCCGTCAAAGAACCAAAGTAACCGAAATAGCTCTAAAGCAAAAAGGATTAAGCACGCAATTGGCCTGATCAAGTCTTTTAGAGAATCGATAACCGTTGGGGCAAACGAGTGGTTGGGTGAAAACCGCGTCTAGGCAAACGTAGTTTAGGACTCCCGCCGGCTAGGTGGACTGACGAATTGCGAAAGGCAGCTGGCAGTGACTGGATCGAAAGAGATTATTGATGATTTGGTCTGATATTGGTGATTGAGGCCTATGTCCAGCAGTGGATGAGTACGGGCTGATGATGATGACGATTACGCTTAGGTTGTACAATGAATCCCCTGCAGAGGTTTTCTTTGGAGATTAGAGCATGAGATTTTACAAGAAGGAAGTTAAGAGGTTTTTTCAGCTTTATGCTTCGGTGTTGAAAATTTCCTTAGACTGTGGTAATTGCTTATACCATTGGTTTATACCCAAGGGCAGCAAATAAGCGTTTGCCACCCTTGTGATATAAGAAAAAACTATCAAGACTATTTCCTGAAGGGTTAGGCAGAGGGTTAGTTCAACGTAAAAGAGGGCAAGCCCAAGCAAAATTTCAAACTCCGAGCTGCTACTGAGAATTTCATAGAAAAACCAAAAAGACTACTCGACTTTGGAAAAAAAACAGGATCTCTTCTAGCTTAGCCGTCATAGAGTAGCTTATCAGGAATTAAAAAAACTACTACATAACTAACTTCATCCTAGTGCAGTGAAAACTGCTAGTTTTGCAACCCATAACATGCTAAGAAGTAATTACGAACATATTTAAATACTTCGTTCTTAGAAAAATAAATACCCACCTTTTGGGTATATACCCGGGAAAATACCCGATATTTACCCAAATGGGAATTTACCTGGGTATTTTCCCAACGGGTATTTACCCATCGCCCATCTCTACACTCAAGTAAGTGTAGCAACGTTACTTTCAATTTCTCTAGTATTACATACCTACCAACTAATGTACACATTATGGAATGCAATAAAGTATTGAGTATTGAGTATTGAGTATTGAGTATTGAGTATTGAGTGTTGAGTGTTGAGTGTTGAGTGTTGAGTATTGAGTGTTGAGTGTTGAGTATTGAGTATTGAGTATTGAGTATTGAGTATTGAGTATTCAGTATAGAGTATTGAGTATTGAGTATTGAGTATTGAGTATTGAGTATTAAGTATTATTTGTTATAATTTAAATAATAGGTATTCTGTAAAACTTACCTATTATATAGTATTTAATACCTAAAATGAAATAAAAGTATCTTGTGGTTGTAAATGTTTTTTTTAGTCATTTCCTCGCTGAGGTGGGATGAAAAGTTACGTGTTGCACTCGAGTGCAAAGATTTTTCACCTTGTGCTCTTTTAATTCCCTCGCTGACGCTCAGGATTCTAATTTTTGAATCACTCGCTCCGCTCGTGATTCAATTTTAGAATCCTTCGCTTGCTCGGTCATCAAAATTGAGCACGCGGTTAAAAAGCAACTTTGCACTCTTGTATAACAAATAACTATTGCTTTTGTGTGTATAATTTGTTACTTGTGGTTTAATTTCCCGGACTGTGATTTAATTATATTAAAAACTACAGAGGAGTACATTAACACGTGAATCGTTTTAGTTATATAACAATTTTGGTACAAAATCTTAAAATATTTGGCTTGCAGTTCGCAGACTAATAACACTATTAACATACAGTAAATATTTCAAATAAGTAAATAGAGATGACACACATTTTATTAGTCGTAAACTCTCATTGAAGCTAATAAGAGTTAAAATCGTATTGGATTTACAAATATACCCGATAAACGAGACTTAAGTGCCTCTAAAATAATATTTATATTAGTTTCGAACCATAAAAATATGTAAAATTCCCCTTTATCGTGTGTCCTAATCTTTTTGTCGTCTTGACGTTTACAATATTTGTGATATTAAATCGCAATAAATTAAACTAAAAGTCAATTTCCGATAAAATCGGCTTTTGTGTGAAATTCTCAGTAGTAACTCGTAGTTTAGATTTGTGCTCTGTTAGGTAATAAAATTGCAAACTGTGATAAGACTCGCAAAACATTTAACAGATGTTTGGATGCTCTTTAAACAAACGTAATGATTCGTCTCTATTGATATCTCATCGTTTTTGGCTAAGAATGTCATAGATTACCACAGATTTCCAGAAGGACCACCACCTATATCTGGCGACTCTTAGGAATCAAAATCATACCCAAGTCCACTGTCCCAAGAGAAACCTAAGACATATTAATATTGATCTATACGGCACCTAAGGTGATGCTTTAATAAACTTAGACATCACGACATTTCATTACGCAAACTCTATCAATTATTACACTAGTCTTAATTACAAACTGATCGTGCAATGTTCCTATAGATCGCCTGTTTTGATAGGCGGTTGGGTAAGTAGTCGCAGGTAACAATTAGTCTTGTAATATTTGACACTTTGCACCTCTGAACCCTGAAGTAATTAATAATGGGTGTACAAATTAAACTTAAGTAAATAATAGGCAGGAGTCAGCAATTCTAAATTAATGCCGATAGCTAAATAATTTCAGACAAATTACAATGAAGTTTGACTGCATCTCGTCGTCGTCGTCTGCACTTGCAGAAATATCCATCAGACAACTGGTGGGCTTCTGCAAAGCAACTAGGAGATTCGCGACGCCGAGCGCCAGTAATCCATGAAGGGATCCACCAAAATGGGGAACTGGGCGAAATAATCCCAACAAGAGGACTGATCGCCCGCCTGGTGCCTGCAGGCGTCCCCGAAGATAAATAGAATAGAACTGCATATCGTGACAAGCCGCACAGTGATATTTCGTTGGTGTAAATACATCTTTTATAATACATCTTTTATAATTGTACTACTAAAATGACAAACAAACAGGCCTTCCTATGGTAGCAGCAACTACAACCTATAGACGCCAACGCCACCAGTGAAATCACTAGCGTAATGTCAACGAAAGACCATTAATTTATCTCAATACCGAGAGCATTTCCCTAAATACTATTGCAAATGTCAAAACGTAGGGTTTTGGAGCCAAAATGCCTAAGGTTATTATAAGCATTACTCTTCTACGATTTAATGATTAGTCAGTATATAAAGTGTAATGGTACTTAAATAAGAATTATTTTCCCTTTAGTCAAATTCTAATAAGACATCAATGAAGCAATATATATGGTAATATCTTCCTCTTCTTCTTAGCCTTTTCCGAACCATGTTGAGGTTGCCTTCCAGTCTAACCAAGATGCGCCTGAATATCAGTATTTTACACGGAGCGACTGCCATCAGACCTCCGCAACCCAATTTCTGGGAAATACCGTTATTCGAAGGAAAGACTGGTTGTCAGGCTTTTTAGGTTCCTGACTACCACTAACGATTGTCATAGGTGTTCTTATGACAACCGGGACCGACGACTTTACGTGCTCTCCGAGGCACGGAGAGGTCTCGATATGTTAAGAATGGTCACCCATCCACAAACTAACCGCGGCAAGTGTAGCTTAACCTTGCAGATCGGTTGATCAGCGTTGTTACAACTTAGCCACGAGCCCCTCATGTATGGTAATATAAGCTTGTATAATAAACAAATTATACATAATAAAATCACTTACTGTGTTATACTAGACTACTGACTTTGCAAGCGTCTTTCATTAGGCATGCATCGTCCCAGACAACCGTTGTTATTAATTAGCCTATTGTGTCCACTTTTGGTATGACTTGAATACGAAGAGTGGGTGGAACACATCGGTCAAGGGTATAATTGGGCTATATGTAGCCAAAAATCTCCATCTGACCTTTATGTTTTAAGACAAGACACCATAAAAGTCAGTTATTCGTTGTTTATTAGTAAAATAATGGCGAAACGATGATAAAAATATTTACAACCGCTATTTTGAAATCCAAATTTCGAAATTAACAATGTGGTATTGTTCGCTAATACTATAAAGGTATGCAAGAACCTGCTAGTTTGCCGGGTCAGTAAAATATTACTATGTTGGAAATTATGTTATAGTTAATGCGACATTTTTATTGTTATTATTCTAAAGTGGTTTATGTGATTTTGGAAAAATACGAAATAGCACTTTCGAACGCCTTCGTCCTTCAAAAATTTCGAAAGTTGAAATACATTTGAATGTCGAAACTTGAAATACAGTTGAAATACTTTTAAACAACTTAAATGTTGAATACATAATATATTTTTCTACCTATACTTGCAGTAAAGGGAAAATAAACACATATTCTTACTAGAGAAACTGCGTCGTAATTAAAAAAACCAGGTAAACCGAATTTAATTTCCATTCAGATTCTATACACAAGTATTGGAAGCAAAGATTTTCTAAGAAATATTGCGCCACCCATTTTCATATCAAAAATAATCAATCGCTTCTCTAATCTGAACACAAGTTAAAGCACTTTTATATCAAAAAATTTATATCCAGTAAAGCCCACGAACCGTACCCGAAATCTCTCGGATAAATCGATATCTCTAGTAAACCGATAATCGATAACTCAGTGAGCAGATGAACCGTAAAATGTAAATTAATCTTGTAAAAACGAATAATCTGTTTAACATCAAACAATATGACATTCCTTACGTCTTGACACGTCCCCGTGAGTTTTTTGACAAACGATAAGAACAAACAAAATCGTGTTGTTGCCAAAGAATTTTGCATCTCCAATTGATGATATTATCACGTAAGACCCACTTTTGGTTATGAAATTAAAGGTAGATAATATCCATATTTATTTGCCGAGTCATTTGACAGATGACAGATCTTTGATTGAAACTCCTTAGGGTTACCACAAAACGGTGTTAGCTATCACAAATCAGGATTCTTGTTAATTAATGATATACTCGATATCAACAGTAATAGATTCCCAAATTCTATAGATGTTCACTTTCTGAATATCAGGGTATAAAGACATTGTTTTTATACGATGAATTCAGATGTGAGATATGAATTATTTTTTAGATGCATTTGATCTTCTCAGTGTATTCTTTCAAAACAGTCCTCAATTGATCCAAAAATTTAATAAATCACATATCTACGTATAAAATTATCTAAATCCTTATTCCCAAACAGTCGGAAGCATTTCACTGTAACTTCGCTGTGTGAACGAACTTTATCTGTCTTATCGAAGAGCACTTACCGTAATCTGTCGATGAGAATTTATTTCTACACTAACAACTAGCAACAGAACATTAATGTTAGAATAATGTAAAATATATTCACTAAACACGAAACTTACTTTCACGAAATCTGGTAGTTAAAATTTGACATTTAACCCTAATGTAAAACGTTCATTAAATCAAACATTGTATATTAAAAGCTAGAAAAAATGAAAATGTTATTATTTATGATTCTATTGTAAACAAACGCAGTGGAGAACGTGCTGAATATAATGACAATAAGAAAGACGCATTCAAAGAAGTTTTCGAGCTGACAAAGGTAGGAATACATAGAGACGAAACCGCGTCATAAATCGAACAGCAACTAGCCACTCCCGTAAGACACGCCGGAGATTCAACGGAATGTATTGACACGTTTTATGTCCTTTACACTGATGAGCGTTAAGCAGAAGAGGTTTTACTAGAACAGTGATGATCGTAAAAGTACTCATTACCATCTAAGATTTATTCTAGCTTAAAGTAATTTTAGAAGACACAATGTTAGAAATCTTTAATTAATTCCTGCCAACATACCTACTTGATCTAGTCGTACCCGGAACAAAACCTTGTTGCTGTGCAAAGTTGTTTCGGCTGGACGTGTCCCAGAAAATAGTAAATAATTAGTAGCAAGGCAATCCCACAAAGGTTGGGAATGAACACGCAAGATAAATACAAAGAGAAGTGTGATTAACAAATTGGGAATTAAGATAAATGTGTAATAAAAACTAAAATTGATAAATATTCTAGAATTTAAATAACTTACACCAGTTAGAAAGTGAACTCTAATAATAATAATAATATACAGTAAAAAATTAAGGAAACAAAAATCGACAATACAGATAACGTAGAAACGATAGAAAACACAGAAATATAAATAAAACACATTAACATAGAAGAACCGTAGAAGCATGTAAACATTACTTACGATACTTAATGATAATGTTTAATAAGTTAAAACAAGCAATACTCACGTGTATACAGATAGTAGCATCCAGCACTGCAGTCGCGCGCTGGGAAGCCACGTGACGTAGCGACCTGACAGCGCACAGTCGATCCAAGATGCAATATAAAGCATACCACCGCAGTGGCCACCCCGAACCAACTAACGCAACTTCTGGTAACTCACTATACAACGATTTTAATTACTCTGACTAGTTTAGTTTGAAAATCTTCAGTTTTATGTCTACTTTTGAATTCAGATTTTTTGGACTTATGGGCCGAATGTGGTAGAAAGTTTGTCTTATTATCATCTACTTATCTATACACCGGCTATCGTCAGCCGAGCTGAAGCTGATTTCTTTTGGGGAAGAAGTAAACGACGAGGTAACTCTGCTTAGAGCACACCCCAGCATCTTTGATTTTCGAACCGATTTGAAAATAAGGTTTTTATTCAAATATAACTATTCAAAGTCTCCTAACAGCGTGCCGATCCGTAATTTCCATATTGTTCCTGCAACAAAAGAAATGGAGCGTTAAACATTTTATTGGCTTTGATCACATATAAACATTCGATTCAATTTGGACTAACAACAAGTTAGAAACCACCCAAAGTCGGTCAAGAGCTCGCTTTGAAGGGTAAGGTCATAAATAAATCGCACCTTCACACAAGCCCCGAGTCCCTTTTGTTTAAATGCTACCAAGCATACAAAAAAGCGATATTTTCTGGCAAGCTGTTTAAAAAAAACAAAGCTAACCAAGGATTGTGCAAGATCACAACAGAAAATCATTAAACAATGCCTCTGCCAGGAATTGAGGTGTTTATTATGTCGGTCCACGTTCGCTCCGAGTCATTCTGCAAAAAAATCAAGAATCCAGGTAAACTGTTACTGTGCTTTTTTGCACCGGGAACTTATTATGCGGGATTTATGTCACTTTTTGTTGCGTCCGAGCTAATTATTGTTATCTGCTTTATGCTTGACCATAGCGTTTTCTATGGAGCAATAATGGGCCACTAATTCTCCTAACACCTCCGGAGTTAAAGCGTCAATCTCCCGGCGGACATTCCTATTGTGTAAGTGGACAAAGCCACCCGCAATTCCTACCGTGCCTTTAACATTTTTATTATTTGCATTGTCGATGTCTCATTCAGCTTCATCTCGAGATACCTTTATGGCTTTTGCAAAAATTTCTCTGCACTATGCATATATGCCTTTTGGTGTCGACCATTAATTACCATATCGCTGACTCATTGGATCTACCGCTAATGGGCTAACAAAGGATTGCAAATTAATATTTCGACCGGCATGCGGCAAAGAGAAAAAACGTAACAATAAAATTTCGAATTTAGAACAGCAATCCGGGCGCGGGGCTTATTATTTTAGCCAACAAAGTAGAAAACCATTTACAATAAATCATTTTGAATGCTTTCTTGGTTCCCATACGTCGGCCGGGCGACGCAAAGGGTGATTTCTGTCTGAGTGTACATAAATAAAGGTGAAGGTTCCGAGTGCGGATCCCAGGTACTTTTGGTTTGAAGTTGAGTACACAAAGATCGTGTTACTGGAAATGGCAAACGTACACTACTGTGCTTACCGTTGTCCGTTAAACTTCCTTACAGTTATCATTAACACACATAGTAGATAAAGATCCAGAAGCGGATATTTTAATTATCTTAGTAGTAGGTCCTTTCCGCAATTTATCGCATTTCAAAGCACTTATGAGTTAGTCTTTAATCTACCTCAGGATCCAATTTACATCTCCTTGTCAAATTTAATGAGCAGTTTAGGGTTACAAAGAAACAGACAGAACCAGTTTTAATATTACGAGTAATAACAAAGTACCGTTTACCCGTAGACATCATGTGTTAAAAATATATTTCACTGGTGAATTGATTCACGAAGAAAATTATATGATATTTGGATGATTATTTATGGGATCTCTGTTGAAATGTCACAATCAAAACCTAATACTTTCACTTTCAGTTCCAATAAAATCTGCGTGAATACTACGCTGTGGTGTAGTGACCGCACTATAGAATGTTGCGCCTGCGCACCGCACACGCGTGTTTGTAGAACGATTAGTCGCGTTTCGAGTTCATGGATTCCATCGCCACGCAGGAATGGAACATTTCACAGATGGTGATAAAATATACTAAGGAATAATTTAAAAAAAAAAATATCCTTAAAATCACTGCAATAAAATGAAAAATCGTTTGATCATCGTTTAATATCGGCTAGTTATAAATCATTGGATTTTCAACCTAAAGAGACCGATAGCAAAATACGAAAGAAATCTCACCGGTGAAATCGCAGTCAAAATGATAGCAGCAGTGATTCCCATGACCAGTTCCTTGTGAACTGCCATGAAACCTACAACATGACTAAACTTTAACGCGGAGACATTTGTGTCTACGTAATTGGAAATGATGATTAATTTCACTCGGTGTTTACCACCTAACGACTATGCTAAGGATACATTTTAAGTACCTATCATAAATATGCAAGATTAAGTACAGAAATAATTTACTATACACTAAGGTGTAGCTTAAATACTATACATATTTGTAGTTATTTATTTATGAATAGTTTGCGTTTGAATCGTAAAACATTAAGACATAAGAAACACAGTCATGCTTATTAAATTTGACGATCTCAACGGTCAAAAATGCAATAAGATCGAACTCAATATTGAAAGCTTAAATAATATCAACAAAGCTATAAACGTAATTCGGTGGGTGGTCCTTTTAACGTTTCATCATGTTACAAATAAGAGCCATAAAAAGCAACGACACTCAATACTTTGAATTGTTTAAATTTCGAAGGGCTACAAGACTTTTACTTTTTGGAAGTTGGTCCTTTTTCCCAAAAATATCAAAAGAGGGCAACGTTTTGTTTATGGGAGTAATAAAATAATTAGTAGATAGCTACTGGCAATGTGCTTTCAAGTGGTGCCTTCTCATTTTTTGTTGGGTACTGGGGCACGAACCAAAGTTACTTGTACTTAATAAACCAAGGACCAAAACTATGCAGCCGCATATCTAATCAATGAAGGAGTTTCAACAAGTCTCAAAATGATTTATCATCGAAATACCAATAATACATTCTGGAAATTCAATATTCCCGCTAAAGTCTGCTAAGCTCAAAAAAGTTTTGATACAGATTGAAAACGCCAGTGACGTAAAATATAGCGCTCTCTGTTGGCTGCAGCAGTTAGCAGGCAATAAACCAACTGACACTATTAATCACTGGCGATGGCAACGAATTTCATTTGGCAACTATATGGAAAATATTGGAAAGTTTATTGGAAAACTTGATAGTATATTCATACGTGTGGTCATGCGCGTAAATGTGTTAAGCCTTATGCTGTGGTTTCGAACATTTCTTTCGGTAAGATAGAATTAATAGTGTTTGTATATGCGTTATTAACAGAACGCGCTCCATCGTAGATCACATCGTTCCAAAACATCAGGCGAGTTGTGGTCAAGCGAAAGCTTTTCTAAGGAAAAAAATCTGGAGCCCCAACGCGGTAGACTACGGAGGAGTTGGCAAGACGACCTGGATGTCTTCCTTGAGGACAGTGAAAGAAATGGAGGCCTTTGCTCAGAATTGGGACAACAAAGAATCAATGAGAATAACTTGTGTTTACTAATGTTAATTCATAGATGGGTGACTATTCTTGAAACAGCGAAATCTATCCGCTATACAAAGACCAATTAGGATTTAATATGTTACGACTGATTTAATTAAATTAATGTTTAAGTTGTCAATAATGACGCTAAATATTATGAAACCGCCAAGCACCTATATATATTTACATACCATCCATCCAAACATTTGAAAAATATTTTTTTTTTAACTACGCTTATCTGTATTGGATTAGCTTTTACCAAATGCAGTTGAATATCAGTATTTTACACCGAGTGACTACAGCAGACCCTTCAAATCCAATTTTGAGGTAGTATCGACTATCGAATAATAACAGGTTGAAAACTATATTATTGGAGGTTTTTCTGATAATAAAACAATGATCGAGAAGCATACTGCCTATTACCTATATTTATGTCTTTGCGTGGGTGCAAATAACGACATTTTAAATTATAGGTACATAATTATATCTTAAGTAATATGATACCCTGTTCTAACTGTTACAAGAACTGTTTTTATTTGTTATGTTAGTAATAAATTAGAGCAACGTACAAGACAGTCGAATATTTTTTTAATTATTTACATAAGTGCCTTATGTATTACATAAGGAACACGATATACGACGTATGTATTAGGAACATAATCGTTATTGTCATTTCTTCTACTTAAGAACTACGATCTCTTTCAATATCTCTCCTATTTCTTTCTCACTCTCTCTCTTTGTTAAGAGCCAGCTCCTTCACCTTCTTATTCTACGTTATCACCTTTACTATCTTCTAATGTTTGCTATATAGCTCTGTCTTGACCTTCCTTTCCCTCTTCTTCCCCCTATATATCATTATAATTTTTTAAGATACTCTTCCTGATGAATGCAGTCTATCTCCATGGCAAATTTTATCAAAATCTGTTCAGCGGTTTAGGCGTGAAAAAGTAACAATCATGCAGACGAACAGGAATGCTTTAGTTTCAAATTTATTACTACTTGGATATTTTTACTAAAAAATAAAACCTCTAAAAGGAACGGTACAGTTCTAACTAGCATAATTTTCGAAAAAACATAAAAAGTTTCTAATATCAAGACAATAGATTATGTATAAAGTAGTATCTATTATAATAACTCTATGTCGACCAAAATGTCTAATAGAATTGCTTAATGGCCAAATTTGGAGTACCTCTCTAGGTGTGCCCCTTTTCATTAGTATGCTTTAAGATGGCGTCTATCAATTTTCTGCCTAGTTAGTAACAATACGGATATAATAATATGTCTCTATATGTATATAAACGCATCTAATATAATTGATGTGTCTGGCAAGTTCATTTTGGAATAAATTTTCCATGTAAATTGGAGTATGAGTCCATAATCAGTTGATTGAAGGCTCATTATTGCATAATTAAATTTCCTTATTATATTCTGCATTGAAAAACTACCTCCTTTAGCCTAGTGGTACTAATTACGACTACTAAGGCTCAAAGGTCCTGGTTTCGATTCCCAGGTCGAATGCAAAATTCAAAAACTTCACATAAAAGCCGATTTGTAACTACCTATTTCATCCATTGGAATACAAATATTGATTACTATTATTATTAATTATTTGAGACCTAAGACGTTCCAAATCCAACAAATGGGGGTATTTTTGAAATTAGAATTATTAGAATTATTTTTGAAAAAAATTGAAGTACTCTCTATTAGAAAATACGACAAAATTGGTTGATAAACTACAGTGCAACAAATAAAATAAGTAGGTACCTACTACTAATTAAGGGCTTCAGCCGAGCAAAAAGTCAAAAGTATGAAAATCCGGTTTTTGCGACAAAGACCAACCACATTATGGATGTTAATGGATAAGTAATGAAGTACTTACACATACAGTATACTTGACTAATTCACATGATGTTACACAATATATCAAATATCCTGTTTGCCAAAAAACTTTGTACGTTATCAAATATTTTCAACGTCATAGCATATTACGCCCTCTCCCTCCTACTAGTTACTAGATATTAGTAGTAAAACAGCTTAATTATTATTACCTAAAACATTTTTGTCTCTTTCTAACCTTCCGGGGGATACGGTCGTGATGATATTTAAGAAAAAAAATAGATACGGTATGTACTTAAATATTGACTGAATATTAAAACGCTAATGTGGCGGATATTTGACGTTTCCTTACAAAATAAATGTCAAAAAATATAGCTACCCTCTTCATTCTATCGGCGACATTCATATCTACTAGTATTAGTAGTAAAAAACTTTATTATTATTACCCAAAAAATATATATCTTTCTAACCCTCCGGAGAATATATAGATCCGTGATGGTATAAATAAAAAAAATAGATACGGTACCTACTTAAATATTGACTGAATTTTAAACGCTAGTGAAAGGTATTTTACGTTTCCTTAAGAAATAAAGTCAAAGACATTACCTACCCTCTTTAATCGATCGGTTTCAAAACAAATATCCAAACAAAATAATTTGCCTACACAATACTAGACACTGTAATGTTTTTATCTACTTAAAAATTCAAGACGAATCGTTACATTTTTCATTCGACAAATTGATCGCGACACATGAGAGAGACACAACACAATCCCATCTCGTTTGTCTACCAAAAACAACCATCCATCTCGTACCACGAAAATATCCGTACCAATAATAAATCACCAGACATTTCTCAATCGACATTTTATACTAAAACGTACGGAAGTTACCAGTTACACGTATATGTTAGGGTTGTACAACTAAGGGGTTGAAAGTCACCTAATTGTCGATTGAGTTTCTCGTCGAACTTATCGAAAAAGAGATCGGATAAATCAAATTTATTATTATAAAAAAATTTAGATGTTATTGTGGTGTTTGAACGTGTTTTGAGTCTTGTTTTGTTATGTCGTAAACAAAAGTGTATGTTTTTAGTATACTTACAGGTATCGGCAATGTGTGGATTATTTTACGGTATTTCTAAAGTTAATATGAAATATTTATTTAATCCGGCAACAAAACCCTCTTTTATCAGTTACGATCACATATCAACTGTCATTTCATCTGTCAAAACTTTTACAGAATACCATAAAATTATAGTATTGCCTTTAAATCTGCCGCAACTTTGTCACTGAAATATAATCGATATGTTATTTCATCATTGGAAGTATCATTGACTTTCTGTTATTGCTCGACCGTATCGTAAATGAAAATTTAATGGGCGGTGAAACAAAATACCGTTGCGTTCAAACTATTATGGAACTTTAACCGCCAAACGACATTAATGATACCGTAAGTGTTCTGAAGAAACTTGTAGAACCGACAAACAACTGTTTGTATTAAGTCACAATATTTAGCTAAGACATTCGCACATGATGACACTCAGATATTTTTTCATAAAAAATATAATACCTAAAAGAATTTGGCATTTAAACTTTATTTATTAAACGTCATACCTATAATTCGGTTAAGTAAATAATCGATTACTATAATAACCGGACCGAATTAAATCGAAAGCCAATCGAGTTATCACGGTAAGTGCCAACATACACGATTCCAAAAATACGCACGTACGGTGCAAAGTGAATAACGTATTCGGAAATTGTGAACGTTGTGTCGACGGCGAGTTCAAATGACATCAATGGTGCAACGAACGAGTGCAGCGGTGCAAAATACAGATACGACCTTTTAAAAATACAATGTCAGGATTTTGTGTTGGGGTGCGAGTTTTTTTTTATTTCCTATACAAAGCTGATTGATAATAAGATATCAAATTTATTTTTAAGCTGCTCATGCTATGTCATGCAAATGCCACCTTTTTTACAGATGGAACAATCCCGACATAATTTATATAATCCATGCGGCATTCTTATGTAAAATCTGTGTATTTTTATTAATTTAATATTTTAATTATGTCATCTTCATCCTTTATTTACTAGAATGAATTATATTTATATCACAAAGGAGCTGAATAATAATCGTAAAATATTTCGCAAAACAAACATGTCCTTCGTACCCTTCCAAAAACCAGAAAACTCGCTAATTGAAAATCAAGTTATCACAATAAGTGCGAACTCACGTGGTTCGTAAAATACGCGCGTACGGTACAAAATGACTAACGCATTCGGAAATTGTCGAACGTCGCCGATTCTTTACGAAAATGCTGAGTGCAACGAACGTTTTAGGTACAATAAACACAGACGATTTAGCACGACAAATTGCGAATATGTGAAATATTTTCGCAATGGTTCGGGATTAAAATTTTACTGTATGTAAATTGAATTTAGCTTGGAAAACAAAGAGTTTCGTTGCGTTACAGAAAAGGGTTACGACCACAATATCATTTTGGTATTCGGAAAATTCTAATACATGTTTTCTTGAATAAGATTTGAAAATATTTCGTTTTCATCTCGTATTTCTTTCGAAGTAGTACTCTTTTAGTTTACATAATCGGAATAACAGATGTATTATTTTGACTTTAGAATAAAGAATAAGGAACCATTGACTTTTTTTTAATGTATATCTTATGTAGGTACTACCTGATCTATTAGATCAAGGTTTCTATAACCACAGTCTAATAAAATACAAAGAGATATTCATTGCGTATCTAAAGTTAATCAAGTGACAGGCAAGCTATTACTTCGCGAATTCTAATACGCTAGTAACTCATACGCATGTGACGCGTGGCGCTATCGGCTCCTGCAATACCTTATGTTAGCAGTATATGCGCATGCGCAGATTATAATAATCGAATCGTACAGAGTATTATATCTTAAACAATTGGAAATATTTAAAAAGTAATTAAAATCAACTGTTCTATATTCAAACAGCCAGAATAAAATCTTTTATGTTTGAATTAAAAATTACAAAGAAAAACAAAAAATATTATTATCATTTTTCGGTGGCGATTTGGTCCAACAGAATAATTATTACATTTCTTGTCTATTAGACAGAGTGAAATGATACCTACAAATAATAAATCTTTTTACAATGCTATGGCATGCCATCAATGTAAATCTAGAACATTCCTGGACATCCTATTTAGCTAAAAACCAGATTAATTCCCAAAAATGCAAGTATTAGCAACATTTTATATCGAAACCACAACTTGTAAGCACTATTCGTTATTATAATATGACAAGACGACATCCAGACACAATTTGTCAAAACGCACTCGAAGTCTCTCGAACCGAACTCGAAATGATAAATAGATAAATATTTTAAACTGAATTTATGAAAGCTTTACCTCCTAATATATAGTTTATGGCTACTATTGATAGTGAGTGCGTACATGAAGTAAACAAAGGTTTTATTTATTCTTATTCTTACTCGCGATATTTGTTTCGAACCACAACATGTTTTGAACAATGAAGAAGTAAATAGGACTTTCTATAGTCAGAGAAAACATGATAGTACTGATGTAGAGTTCTTACCAAACTTATTGGCCGGCAAGTTGGCACGAGCTAACTTCAACCCGGCCGTAAAAATTGGAGAGAGAAAAATATTGTATTGTATTAAATAAAAACGGAAGCCGGACAATAAGTTTGGCGAGAACTGTACTGGCACTTAATATAACATTTAAGCCTTTTCCCAAATATGATTGGGACAGTTTCTAGTGTATGAATGAGTATTGCAAACATAATGACTTTTACATTTTTACTATGTTAGATGTACGTAACTACGTATCAACTAATCAATTGTATACACATTTTCGACTAAATAAAAGTCACATGTAGTTCTAAATTTTAAAAAAAATTTGGTTGAAATATGGGTTCAAACAGTTCAAACTATAAATCATAGAATTAATATCTAAATCTCCGAAGCAAAGACTAAATTATCCAAACTCGTATCAATAGCGGGATGGCGCCAGTAACTTGCGTAAGTGAGAAGTAGGCTCGCTAAGCACTATTAAACTAGGATTAGCCAGCAATTAATTAATCACCGGCCACAACACTATATTGCCATACTGTCAACTTAATTACTCTGTGGCCTTTGAAATGAAATATTTAGGTTTGGGTATGTGCTGGTTGCCTAACTTTGTAAGGCACATACATTTTTCTTTCTGTAGCTATTCTAGCTCATTTGGTGAAGTTGTACTTCGGTCAAATTGTGTTCATATCTTATAATATTTACTACTATGATACTATCAAAATTGTGGTTTCTATTTCTCTATCCACCGGATAAATTAAAAAATAGAACAATATCTGTATGAAATTATTGACGACGTCTGTGGTCTATTGGTTCGAGTACCGGATTGCTGATCACGAGGTCGTGGGTTCGATTCCCACAAGACACAAATATTTATGTGATGAACTTAAGTGTTTGTGTTTGTCTGGGCGTTTCTTATATATTATAAGTATTTATTTACAAAAAAAAGTATATAAGTATTATATCCATTATCTAATACCCATAGTACAAGCTCTGCTTAGTTTGGGATTAGATGGTGCTGTGTAAAATGTCCCAGGATATTTATTTATTTATTTATTATCTGCCAAATAATTTATCGGCAACTTATCGGAAAGGTATGAAACAGGCCCTAAATCTTAAAATATTTACCACTATCAAACCCGTGGTTTCTTTTACTCTAAGCGCTTCAAACAAATTTTGCGTAGGCTTCCGAAAAAGATAAAAATATTGTTAGAAACTGAAAAATCCATGGTGAAATATTGTTTATATATAACGTAAACTAGAAGAAAGTATGTAATAAAATGTCAGTTTCACTATTTTTGATAACCTTCTACTCTCACTTTCGTTTTGTATCATAATTTAATTCATTCACTGAAGTTTAAGTACCTATCGCTATGCTTATCGTTACCGAAACAAACATGTTTTTAATCCAATAACATTAGAAAGGTTCTCGTTACATAAATATAGTCACAAGTCCTCCTAGTCGCGTGTTTGGAGCTAAAACTTACAAGTGGGTAACTAAGTTTAAAAATGAATTAATTTGATGTGAAAATTCAACTGTTTCCAATGCCTTCAATGTATTTTCCAAAAACAACACTTTTATTTTATTTACTAATTAGAACTCTCAATACTGACTGACATATATTACAGCTGGTATCAAAGCGCACGATATTTTTGCACAGCAGTTCCTTAATAACTTTTTCGTGAGCGGGATTAATAAGACGGGATTTGAAAAAGCCGAAATTTGACCGCGTTTCAATATAAGCTATCAATTTTATTACCCTAGGTTGACATTTAACAATATTTTGTGTTAATCAGCTGATTAAGGCTTACGAACGCTTAATGCTTTTGATTGCATACTACTGTATTCACAAAATTTCTTAGAAACTTAGGAATCGAACCTAGAGCTCTAGCGTTGCAGTCGCGAAAAGACAACGAGACGAATTAACTTTTGATTATTCTAATAACAAATCATAATAGAAATTTCTTCTTCTTCGTGTCCATGATAGGACATTTGTCATTTCAACACGACATTTTAATTTATGTGTAATCCGCTGATTAACTCAAAATCATGTTCTGTATTAAGCTAGGGCAGTTGATAGCCAAGGTAACGAGGAAATGGACACGTGATCCGTCACTGACTATGCATAATCGATCGTTAAACCCGTCACATTATTACTGTACACGACTTTAACACATCACGAGATATGAAGTCTTTCGATTCTCCAAGCGGTATCCTAATTTGGCTAATTTATGAATCAGCTAAATGACGTTCATTGCTCAAAGCCTCATAGATTTGAAATAAAATTTCATTATTCAAAAAAAACCAACTTCGAGCATTTTTGGCAGTAGTTTCTTCAGACTGACCGATCTCGGAAGTAAGTACGTATTGGGCACCTCCGTTATTGAACATTGTTCAAAATGTTAAAAGGGAAAGAGGATAATTTATTATCAAGTTAGATCCTAGATAATATCACATCTTGCCATACCTAATAGAATAAATAGCCTATTTGTCGCCCTTGCCCTGACCAAAGGAGGGTAAGCAGCTGATTAGCATAAAACCATGTATAATGACGACATAAAACGCTTGCTTGCTAATAAATAGACACTTCCAAAACATTGTTTTTACGGAAATCCGTGAAATGGCCGATAAACAAAACCAAAACGGCTTCAAAGCAAAATTAGAGGGCTAAAATTACTTCTTATCTCCCCAAAATGCAAATCTGCGCAAAACCGAATAATGAAAACAAAAATAACACCCCACAAACCGGTAAACATAAGAAATAACTATCTAAATATAACTTTTATTTCGCGGAAATAACGACGCAGATATATTTGATTGTACCTTGTTTATATGCTTTGAAACTTTTCGAAGCGAAGATGCAGTTTCTTAGATACGTTTTCGGAAGTGCAGTTGCGTTGCAAACAGTTATCCACGAACTTATTCGTACGAGTCAATAACACCGTTCCCTGAAATATATGGCTTAGCGACTTTAATACCCATTTCAAGTTATTCCTGCGTAGACATTATGCGATTTTGCTGAACAACATTATACCTGCGACATATTGTACTAGATACATAATATATACACACATATTATATTATACTACCTCGTAGAATCGTAGAAGTTTGGAAGATCAGTCGACCAATTTATCTTTGTGACAAGGACATTTGTTGATGATTATGACTATATTTTTGGATTTAGATGAATTGACAAGCAGTTAAAGTCATGTTTATAATGTTAATCGTTATTCATTTTATGTTTTATTCGATTTTGTCAAACTTGATTCGCTATATTTAATCTTCGCCTCTGGTATCGATATTTCGTAAGGAAAACAAGTAGTAGAAGTGTGCACAAAAATATCCGAGTGATTTTATATCAATCCTAATAAAATAAAGCTATGGTTAGACGATATCTCGGATTTATGTGTTTTTTACTATTCGTATTGCTGACGTCCCTAATACATTTGCATGATGTAGTCATGCCCTAACGTCATATTACGTAACATTGTTTTTTTTTCTTTTCAAGGCCATGCCTTTCTTGGTAAAAGGTTTTATTAATAAGAAAAAGTACGTCGAAAATGTATTACTACATAAATAGGGCTAAGTAATTAGTTTTTTTTTTTTGTAATGTTGAGAAATTAAACAAAGATAGAAAACGTTTGCAATGCCTGCTACGTGACTAGGTATATACCGGGATAGATACCTATATACATTAAAAGATATCAGTTTCAAATTACATTTCAAATTAAATATATAATCACATATCGACGACGTCTGTGGTCTAGTGGTTCGAATACCGGACTGCTGATCACGAGGTCGTGGGTTCGATTCCCACACGACACAAACATTTATTGTGATGAACTTAAGTGTTTGTGTTTGTCTGGGTGTTTCCAATGTATTATAAGTATGTATTTATAAAAAAAGTATACAAGTATTATATCCATTGTAGTACCCATTGTACAAGCTCTGCTTAGTTGGGGACTAGATGGTCCTGTGTAAAAAAATGTGCCAAGATGTTTATTTATTTATTATTAATATATTTCCTCGGATATATTTTACCCTTGGATTTGTCAATAATATCAGAATTTCATATAAAAAATCAATAACACTACTCGACCTGGGAATCTAACCCAGGACCAAAGTAGCAGTCGCGCTTTTGTGTCAATAAAAAAAAACCTTATTCACAAATACTTATGGTAGTTTATTGTATCGGAAAGCCTATCATCACACGCAAAATAGATTCATTTCTTGTTTATTTTGCGATAATAGTCTGCGCGGAACTAGTTGGCCGCGCCTTAGGTATGTGAGCGGCGGGACGGAGGGGCGGGGGCGCTTGTTTTTGTTCACAGTATACCGCTGCCTCACCCCCGTAGCTACCTAAGTCGCGGCCAACTAGTTCCACGAGGACTATAAACACTACTTCATACCTAACATTACATAAGTACCTACCTAATGTTATTAGATACATCACCAACCGTCCCAATGGCCATTTACTATGTCCCTAGAACATACTATCTCGCCGGTATTCCCCGTTGCCCGGTTAATGGCAATTGGCCCCTATTAAATAGGACCTAAACATACCCAAATCTGTGGGTGTACATTAGTACACATCTGCGGAACCCTACGGGGAATATAGCTGCTACTGAGAATCTCACTCGTCCTGAACGACCTGACCTGAACGGTGCTCGACTTGAGAATCGAACCCAGGCTCTCGAGCGTAGTAGTCGCGCTTACGACCATTAGGCTAACAAGGCGGTTTCCCAATGATAGGTTTAGTCGATTTTAATTACAGAATTGAATATAATTGCTGCTGAGTCGATTATAGTCAGTTTGCACTGGTTGTGACTAGACTATAATAACGTGTTTAGTATATTATTGCAGTTTCAGTTTTATGGGATGGTCAAGACACGCTTTGCAGCATGTACAGATTTTAACATCATAAAAAAGTAAATTTGACTTCTTCTCTAAGCCTTTCTCTCAACCATGTTGGGGTCGGCTTCCAGTCTAACTAGATGCGGCTGAATATCAGTAAGTATTTTACACGAAGCGACTGCCATCAGACCTCCGCAACCCAATTTCTGGGCAATACTGGTATTCGAAGGATTTACTGATTATCAACCATGTTGGGGTCAGCTTCCAGTCTAACTAGATGCGGCTGAATATCAGTAAGTATTTTACACGAAGCGACTGCCATCAGACCTCCGCAACCCAATTTCTGGGCAATACTGGTATTCGAAGGATTTACTGGTTATCTACCATGTTGGGGTCGGCTTCCAGTCTAACCAGATGCGACTGAATATCAGTATTTTACACGAAGCCACTGCCATCACACCTCCGCAACCCAATTTCTGGGCAATACTGGTATACGAAGGATAGACTAGTTGTCAGGCTTTTTGGGCTTCTGACTATCACTAACGATTTATCATAGGTATTCGCATGACAACTGGGCCGACAGCTTTACGTGCTCTCTGAGCACGGAGGGGTCTCGATGTGTTACGGAAGGTCTCCTATCCACAGACTGACCGCGGCAAGCGCAGCGATCGGTTGATCACCATATAACTTAGCCATGAGCCCCTCAAAAAAAAGTTAATTCGACTATTTTTGTAATATGAATCACGTAATAACAACACTTTCCCTAATGAGTTGAGTAAAATTCAATCAGTGTAAAAGTAATAATTATGTTAATTGAATCGAATCTGCGTTTCGCAGATAGGTATACCATCACGCCGGGATTCCCTGGAGGTTTAGGCAGAGGTCTATTGTACACCCAATGTTCGCCTGGTTACGTACTGTGCGTTTAATAGAAAATCCTAATAACACTGCTTGACTTGGCAATCGAACCCAGGACTAACCACTAGACTAAAGAAGAAGTTGTTACTAAAGTAATCGATACTCTTCGATACTCTAACCCGATGTCTTTGCGCAACGAATTAGCCTTTTTTTAATCCGATGGAACATGAGTACTTTTCATATAGTCCCATATATGTCCTAGGGATATGACCACTGGACTGCCAAGTCGTAGTTCTCAAGTTCGAATCCAAGGCAGATCTGACGTTTCATAAACGTTTACGTATTAATTAATTATGACTCGCTTACAGCGGTGAACGAAAACAAGCACGTGCATATATTTTCTCGACGGCGTGTGAAGTCTGGTAACCCTCACGAAGCCAACGTGGTGGACCACGTCTACTTTACTTAATACGTTTTGACGACGCCTGTGGTCTAGTGGTTTGAGTAGCGGACTGCTGATCACGAGGTCGTGGGTTCGATTCCCACAAGACACATGTGATGAACTTAGGTGTTTGTGTTTGTCTGGGTGTTTCTTATATATTATAAGTATGTATTTACAAAAAAAAAGTATATAAGTATTATATCCATTGTCTAGTACCCATAGTACAAGCTCTGATTAGTTTGAGACTAGATGGTGCTTACTACAGCCTAACCCCTCTCCCATAAATTTGGTTGGTTCTTAACTATCAGTTATATGATACATCACAAACCTATGACATAACCCTCGTTGAGGTTAAATTATGATACACGTGCAAGTTAAACTGGCAATCGAACTAAACTTGGAAAAAGTTTTAACTCACTGCTATAAATCCTCTTTTGTCAGAAAGCATAACATACCTAACTATTTATTATCTATGCTCAATTCTGTTAAGAGAACGTCACATCGCGTAGACGTAATTCCTTTTATAATTTTCCAGATTTTCTTTTTACGTGCGTATTTTCAAGAATTATTTCTTTGTTCCCAAAAGTTATTGTCGTGAAATTATTATCAGCCAACAAGCTATTCCTAGTACATATAAAACTGTACAGGTATTTTTAATTCCGCAATTAAAACCTGTATAAATGAATATTTTATTACGAAACCTAGCTGTGCGCTGTAAAGTCTGTGTTTTTATATTTTTTTAATTACTTCAGTGAATCGGTGTCACTAAAGTTTCGACTTAATCGTACAGGTAATAGGTTCAAAAACGCACAAACAAAAATATTTTTAACCCCAACCGCAAAAGCACCCCTAGGTGTTTTAAGTTTGAATAAACATACAATTTTTATATTTTAGACCTTTCAGGACTTTAAGAACTTTTAAAGTGCCTGTTTAGATCTTTGTAAGAAAAATAATTATAAGTAAAATTAAATATTTTTGCTATAGGCATTTACTGTTAAGAAATTAATCACAAACGCATGGAGCCGATCGAGTTAAACAATTTTCTAAGTGGCTAACCCGTTACTGATGTGGTGGCTTTGTCGACAAGATAAATTGATTAAGTAATTATGTAGTTTTTGTCATATTGTAAAATAAACGCTTCGTACAAACGAAGTATCCGAACGAAGTAATATAGTAAAAGAATCGCGAAGGTACGAAAAGAAAATAAACTGAATATTTCTTCATGTCAAGTTCAAAAGACAGAATCCCACGATCTCAGAGAAATTTAAAAAGATGCGTCACTCATTTAACTTCAATAATAATGTGTTTATCATAATCATAAACTAATATTAACGCACATTCCACTCTGCGGCCCAATAACAGCCAACCTACGCATTTTCATTTTCCCATAGTTTTCCGCAAACACATAATATAAACTACAGCAATAAACAAAGCACTTAATAACTAATCAAAGTATGAATAAAGTTTAAAAAATAAAATGAAAATAAACAATAACCAACCAAAAACTCCGGAACAAAAAAATCCAAATCAAACAGTGCACAAAATAAAAATCACTTCACACTAATACAATGTTTCGGCACACCGGTACAGCACACAAATAAATTAAAAGAAAATCTTAAAAAGCTCTGAAAGTTATCTAAACACTGCTAAGGACACTAACACACAACTTTACCGTTTGCCGCCAACTGCTCCAAATTTTTCAAGTACAGAAAAAAAATTGTTCGAAATTTTCGTTTAAATAATTCGCGAATTCGAATTTCAACTTTCGCGTCGCGTCGTCGCGCGTGTCTCCGGGAATGTGGAATTTCGGCTATGATGGGGAAGATGCTCGCATAGCTGTGGCTTAGATGAGACTGTGGTGTGGTACCGCGTCGATCCAACTGTGTGGCCGAAGCCGACTTTCGCCCCGACCGGTCGCCCTACAGCTCTGGCGACCGGTGACGCATCCAGGAACTCTGTTAATTCACTATATTTAACACCATGACTAAATTTTTTTCCTGGGATATTCTAACACTAGATTTCACTGGAATTTATACTTATGCAAAAAAATAACTGTAATAAAACGCATCTCAAAGAGATCATGTTAAGGGTGGGCAGCATTAGAATAATGAATTATTTATTCTATAGACAACCAACTTTTAATAAATAATTGCCAATTCTATTGTTGCTACCCGCGTCGTGTTTTGTTTATTGATTCCACAATTCAAATTTTTTTATCGGAAGTGCGGTGTCATTACAAGAAATTGATGCGTTCCATTAGACAATAACAAAATATTTTGATATCGATTATGTTGTCTTCCTACAGTCGATTCATCACTTCCGAACTTAAAACTTATGATAATAACGATTGCATTATTCATTGTGCAAATGTCTAAGCATTATTTTGTCGGAACTAGGTCAGTATTTTACGACGAAAATAATACTTTTGAAACAACATTGAATTAGCGGGTAGCGAGAAAAACAATTAAAGGCCATTTTAATAATAACTGCGAATGACGAATAGAAAAACCGCAACCTGACTCGACTTATATGGAGTGGCTAATTTAATACAAAAGCAAGAAATGAGTATGTATTTAAAGTAGGTATATATATAAAACTCGTAACCTAAGCTGTGGTTATTTTCGCAGACGTAATCTTGTGTTACCTATCAATCTTAGTGGGTAAAAAGTTTAAGTACTTGGAAGAAAATGCGTTATTTTTTTTGCACAAAATGCAGTATTTTAATAATTGGTTATACTTTTTTGCGTATTCAGCTAAACAAAAAATTAAATGTAGGTACTTATAGCGAATCATTTGCAAACAATTTTTTATTTTAATACATAACTGTTAAAGGAATATAACAATATATTTGCCTATAAACTGAATAGTAATATAGACGTTATCTAGTATTATGTCACCAGTAACCCAGTTAGAACACAATGTGAAGTTAGAACAAGGATTGCAGGGACCGCAGGAAGTGACAGGAGCAGGATATTCCGACTGCAAGTCCAACTGCGCGACAGAGCCGTGGAGTTTACAACTGTTGTACAGTTCGCCACGCTATTTATGATCGCCTGGTACCTACTGTGATTTCTCAATTCAGATCACTTATTGTTATTACTTCAACTTTGCACTTCGTACATTTTTTAAAGAAATGAAGTGATTCAAAACTTCCTTCTAATAGAGACAAAAAATCTATACTACTTACCGTCTATGTGCATATACATTTATTACGTGCGTCTCATTTAATGATCGTGGAACTTTGTAAGGAACTTTATAAGTTGTTATTGATACCACATTTTTAACTTATTCAGAAATAAAGAACCTACAAAATTAGTCAATCACCTATAAAAAACATTTACCGGTTCCTGACAGATAATTCCAGAAATACATAGGAACTTAAATGAAAATAGTTTAAAAAATAATAAAAATCTGCTTGTCGCATACTATAACAGCGTGGAAGTGATTTGAAATTCTAATTTTCTTCAGAAGGAAATTATCCAAGTACTCATTTAACGGTGTACTATAAAACGAGTACATAATTAGGCGTATTTTTATTGAGATCCGCTTTTCTTACACATCATGGACGTTCCTCAATAAATCGATAATTTATATACAGTCACGTAAAGTACTCTTTTAAAAATAAAAGAAGATATTATATAAATTGTAGCAAGTCTATACAATATGCAATAATGCATTTTTATTAATATTATACACATTATTTAAATGCCATACCAACCACGAGAGGTAAGACAATAACTATTATGAATTATCGATACGACTTAACTTTTAGACTTACTAAGCAAATTACCTTGAAAATATTCAGGATGCTATAAAATTCCACTAGGATTTGAGATATATCGAAGTTTTCGCAGAAGACAATAAATAAAACAAAAGATGTCGGTACTGAAACAGAACGATCTGCAATGGCCAACGGAGGGAAAAATTTGTTAAAGCCACCATTTCTGTCTCGGACGATGGCCCATAATAGTAATTCAATAAAATTTCATCATTTTACGCGTCTTTGTTTCGCTCATACTTCACATGAAATAAGCATAACAGAAATGTTAAGAGGTTATTGTTGACACCACGTATTGCAATAATTATGTATTGTGTTTAATAATTTCAAGAATTTACACGCAGTGACGATGTCTCCACACTTACAAAGTCACAATCGAACCTCAAACGCATAATTTCAAATTCATCTTTATAGCGACTTGCAGAAGACAAAGAGCCATTGGGGGCAATGTTTTCTTATTTCCTAGACGATTATTTGAAAACTTTTAACGACATTTGCGCATACTGCATTAACATTTCCAAATGTATTGTGTATTTCAATAATAAATGTGAATACGACCACAGAATGCAATTCCAGTTCTCTCTATTAATACAGCTTGGTTTACGTATAAAATTGCAGGTTATGTTATACCTATGTGTAAAACATAGTACCCACACATACAACTCAAATACTATTTCTTTAACTTATCAATTACTCTAATAGCTCAGAAGCATCGCTCGACCGAAATAAACATTTGAATGCGACGAAAACGTGTGTCTACAGTGTCATTCATTAAACTTTCTCTCGAGTCTGACGCCCTTTGACTGATATCAATGGGCCCTTCAACAAATAGGTTTAAAATGTTCGCCTCAATTGATAGCCTACTAAGAAATCATCACAAGAATTGAGTATGAGTAACTACTTAACACATACTCCTTAATTTGCTTGTTTAGGCTGCGAACCCTTGCGTTGACTCCATTGTTTGAAATCTTCTCGAATATAAAATTCACGCTAAGCTTTATAAATATTCTGTTTAACCTTTATTGGAATATTCTCGTCAAAACAGAATATTAAAACAAATGAGTAAGTATAGTACTAAATACCTTCAAACAACTGGGTATCCAAGCGTATAAACAAACAGTGTAGGTGTTAGCGTATCAAACCGAGCATCTGTTATTAAATACACCATCAACATTAGTTAAAATTATCGAAGCTGCAAGTCAGGTACAAGTTTAATGACAAACTTGATTTGGAAATTATACGTTATCGTTCATCTATCTTGATCTCGCAGACAACTCACTTGTAGAGGCAGCTTCTGCAGAGCTACCGTCTGCAGTAATAAACAGAAATCCGATATCTTTGCCTACGACAACCATTTAAACTACCAGATCTCTGATAAGAGGATCGTTCCTTTTATTATTTACAACCTGTACTCTGTAGTTCATTACGCCAAAATTGATTTTATTTTATTCATACGGCAGATCATTGAGGTACGAGTAGTTTGTTTCGATTCCGAGTAGATGAATATTTAGGCTTTGAAGACTAATCGCAATGCGAATTCAAAATCATTTGAAAGTGGAATCGCATTACAAATTCAAACACAGCAACAGCTGCGGCCTAAACTACAAATTCTAAGGCCTCATATTAATTTATTCATTTACCCTTCACGCCCTAAATCCCTCGGTGGTGATGAATAAAAGGGGTCGGTGCGCGTCGCCGCGTGCGCCGGGCCATCCATCACGCCCGATGCGAAGCAAATCGATTTCTAAACACACGTGATTTGTTATTTCATTATCAACAATTTGTTCTATCACTTTAGCAACAGACGCTACCGTTCCCAATTTCCATCTAAGATATACTTCAAAACCGTCAAAAATAACTGACGCATTAAACCAGACCAATATCCTTTTTATTGGCATATTTTAGTGCAAATAAAAGTTGTTGACGTATCATCAAAGTTTTATATCGAGAGCTTGTTTTATTATACATTTTGTACTATAAGTACAAGTAACCACGTAATTATTTCTGCTAGATATTATCGCTGTTGTTAATTAATTGTAGATAGTGATCGGTTGAATTTAATATCCGCCAGCCGTACACGAACATCTTTTACAGAAGAGCTTAACAAACTGCTTGCTTGAAAATGTGGAATGTTAAATATTGCACGATAACCATAGATCATAATTAAAGAAAGATAATGTTGTTTCACGTGCGGATATCTTTGAAACCGGTACCAGTAGCTTGAAGATTTAACAGCGATTATTATTATCTTAATAATAATTTATTGCAGTCAATTCCTTTTTAACTGTTAAGACCTCTATAGGTTTGAGATACTATTAAATTTTAATAGTAAATTTGATACGTGCAAATTAGGGAAAGTGGGTACGTCGAGAACATAGAAAGATTGAAGCTTTGTAATAGTAATGAAAGAATTTTCAATTTTCTTTTCAATCATTTTGTGGGGAAATGTTGCATTTAAAGCCCTTGGTGTATACAAATGATCTAAAGGGAAGTATTGTCACAAATAGATCTCGAACAAAAAAAAATGGCTGTGGTTCGTTCGGAAGCCGAAGGGTGAAATAGGATGTGATACCGGTTTTTATTTCCGTCCCCACACTATGTATCGATTCCCCGCTGTCACCGCAACGGGGTGTTACTTTTGAAATGATTTTGATTGATGTACATCCCTTATTGTTGGCTTGCGAATCAAAAGAATATTTATTTGAATCTGACAAACAAATAATTTCTGTTGTAGACTTTTTGTTATTTATTTTTGGGTTTACTTTAATAGGTTTTTTAATCTGTCGCGGCTCAACAAATGATTGTGATAATCGTTTGAAGGTGAGTCTTATTAATGGCGTATCTTTTAGTAGCAAATTCATCAATTTATTCATGTTTGACTAACTACCGTGTTTTCGACTATTTTTAGCATTACTTGGTGATATAATGATTAATCGTGACATGTGTAGTGTTTACTTCACTTAACTGTCATTTCTGTAGAGAAACCTGTTTAAGATGGTAAATTTTCTGTATAATTATTAACTTTATTATATTCGATATAGATATTCTGCTGTGTCAGCGATATCACTAATTATAGTCTAAGTTCCATGTTAAAATTAGTACCTTCATACAATATTGCAACCATATTTGCATTTCAAATTACTCTAATGATGAAGATATTATTCGGAATCATCTCTCCCGATAATTTATGATTATTACATTACACTTAACAAAAGAACATCTTAGCATATTCATAATTAAACGACATATTCGTATAATCTGCATATAGGTTACTACAATTACAATTTACAGTTATATCGCAAACATATGATATTTTAGAAATTCGAAATTTTAATTAGGGAAATTGTATTATGCAAAGCTATCGTCCCTGGCTTATAGAATGAAGATGTAAGCGGATGGGTGTCGTGTGCCAAACCGGTCTACTTTCAATAGAGATGTAGCTTTTACAACGGGTCTATTGTTAACATTTTAATTGGCATTAACATCGCTGAATTAGCATAAGGGCGAGGGTCATAGCAACTCCCGGTATTAGGTAACACGATTGCTGATCGTAAATGGAAGCGAAACAAAGTGGATTTGGGAATAAAATGTGATTATTGACATAATATGTAAAGCTGGGAGTTTATTTTCATGATGAAAGAAGCTTATCTGCCCTCGCAAGATGTAGGAGTGGACTGGAAACCAGGTTGTTTAATAGCGTAGGCGACATGCGAGCAATCGTTACAGCTGTAATAGTGTAACTGTACCACAGTTAACTACAGAATTTGGAGGTGCTGGTGTCAAAATTAGCTCCTCAATTATGTTTGTAACATTTAATGTTTATTTGTAATGTCTCACTGTTTGTTTACCCAAATAAAATAAAAAAACTCTTACTAAATTAGAATTAACCCTATGTGATATTATGAACTACGGTTTCCATTTTTCTATAGCTTTTTCTTTAAGATTGCGTTGAAAAAATTACCGGTGTATTGGGGAAATAACAAAATACTATCACACCAGTATTCCCCGAAGGATTTGGCAGAGGTGTCCTAATACACGGTATATTTAGGTTCCAGAGTTTGAGTGTATGTAGGTACTATACAAGGTGGAAGGGACATCGTGCACAAACGTCGTGACAAGGTTTCACTCAAGGTCAAAAATAAAATGACCTAGGTCATTCATGTAGAAAATGATCGGTTATTACAGATATTGACATTTTTGAGCGCGCAGTGTATTGCTAAAAACGCAATTATAACGCTCCGCGGTGAATGTTATCATGCGCGCGATCCGAAATAAATGAAATAATGATCATTTAATTAAAAAATCTAATTTGGGTAGATAGAAATAAGGTTCTTTTACACGTTCAAGTAAAAAAAACTGCAGAAAAAATTGAAAAATTGATGAAAAAAGTTACGGAAATCAACCAGAATCATGTACTGAACTCATGGTATTCGGATGTGCGTCGATGTCCCTTCCACCTTGTATATGTATGTATTGATCATCGTTATGTGTGCTCCAGTTTTCTAGATCCAATTGAAGGTTGCATCATATACTTTTTCTATAAATATTTTTATGGAGCTACTATTAGCGAGATTATTTTATTGGAGGTTTTTATTAACATATCTTTCATAATGTAGCCAGATGGGTGGAAATTTGATCAATGACCTCCATAGTTAATCGGATCAGATTAAAAAAATACATATTTTGACTGTTTAGGAGATTATTAATCCGCATATATTTGCCCTACATTTGTTTTATTGCATTTTTATATCTAACGGTGATGCCGTTTCCCAAAAACGTCTAAGTCCATGATAAATGCGATAAGTTACGTAAACAAAAACAAAACACCTTTGTATTTTCACTGATTCATTATGCTAAACACAATAAAAAACTATCTAATCAGTCTTTAATTTCATATTCAACAAAATCAAATTAGTAAAACGAAGTATCGTGGGATATAAATTTTTAACGCAACGCAATAAAACGAATGATATAGCGTATTAGTGGCAGGCCAATAAATAAATATTTATAGCATATTAAACATCACTAAAATCTCAATAAACGGATGAGCTGTAACACTACAGAGCGTATTGTGAAACGTCACGTGATTAACAATAGAGAACCTACTTACGTAACCATCGGTATTATAATCTGAAATGGAATGATTTTGAACTAAACGATAAATGTTGTCTGGTCGTAAACATAATATTTGGGAGAACTACTGTGCGTTTTATAGTCTGTAATTTTTATGTAATGAATGCCATACAAAGATAGATTCGGTTACTGAGTAATATATTTTGTTACACCCCTAATAAATAAACCGTTTGGGTACTTATAAAATCGAAAGCGAGCCGAATGATGCACCAAATGGTTTCTTCGTTCGTGGTATTCACCTATCACAGCGAACTAGTATCTCAGAAAATCATTTCTAAACTACTTTCGGAAAATCCTGATGCACCAATAAAGTCCTCTGACGATGAATTATAAAAAAATCTTAATAAGTAAGTATTATGACTCCAAGGGTAAGAATGTAAAAATAACCTTCCCAAAGCAAGTCAGCCTCACAATCGACATGCTAATTGTAGACAAAGACTGTTTTTTTAAAATAAAACTATGCACGACATGCAGAGGCGCTCTTGATGATGTGGGCAATCATCATAGTTAATTTTGAAACAGTACCCTCATATTAGGGGACCTGAAAATGCCTTCATACATACTAGTATTTTCCCGCCTGTCTCCATGGCCTAGTGGAGTCCACAGCCTTCCACTTTCCTTATCCCTAGCATGCCACATTCACTTAAATCTACGTTTATGCACGATACGCGGTTTTGGATGTTGTTCAAGTGGCCCTCTTTGATAATATTTACTCGTTTGATTGTGGTATGTTCTTCCAACTCTTCCATCCGTAATCGCCATAAGTGCATCTCTCAGTTATCTCTGTTCACCCATCCTCTTGAAACTGACCAAAGTTTGCTAACCTAATGATGGACTATAGCTTAAGAACGAAGGTTTTCATTTGAAAGAAGTTTAACTGGTTATATGATGTATATGTCATCCGCATTGCCATTACAAAGTAAGAAAAATGTAAGCGGCGTCATAAGGCATGTAATTTACATGCCTTTGCTCACATTAGTAGTAATCATAAACTTAAAAATCACATTAAAATATCTTTTCAGTGTCAACTTGGCTACCGTACTTTGTCGTTTACTGTGTTTTTATTACTTGATCAAAAAAGGATTATCGCAAAAAAATATTGTGTAGACATTGCAACTTTAAACTTTTTGCAAAAGGTGTTAAAAGGTACTTTACCTATTTCTGAAAATAGCAGTAAGTACAGTGTTTATAAGTAGGTACCGCTGAAATACTTAAACTATCCCAAGTCTATTATTTCGATTGTATCAGAATTATTGTCCAATCACACTGATTAGGACAAAGACTGACAGATTTAATAATCAAAACTGTCAAAAATCAACAATTCCAAAAATCTCGATTTTGTTGCAATCCAAATGGGAACACACAATTTTTTTTAGACATTTGTATCGTACGTTTCTACTGAACTACTATTGAATGAAATTTCAACTGCATGCCTCCATTCAAATATTCTACTTTCAAAAAAATAATTATCATATTATCTTTACCATATTTATGATATTATTAGTGATGGTATGACATGCGCAGGGGCCATTATCATTAGATACAACACTTAGTAAACCTTCGTGAGGCATAAAACAACGTGTTTCGTCATAAGGCGACCACGGTGACCATATAGAGGCAATAACGAAAACTCGCGGGCTTTCATACCAATAAAACAATATAAAAAAGTTATTGACAATAATTTATTCAATGCGGTACACGGAGCTAAGACGTTAACTTGAGTAGAATGGTTCTTTTATGTGAAGGGAATTATGGAGTATGTCATGTGTCGGTTTTGCCAAGTTAACTTCTGACAATTGGGAATAGGATACTATGTTAAGCTTTTGATCGAACAATGAGAGAATGCAAGAGATATAAAACAGCAATTCAATCCTCTGTCTAGGTATAGTCTTGTTGCATAAATCATGTAAAATGTTGCTACTGATTCCTCATTGGCAATGCGAAATGTGAGGATTAGAAGAAGAGGGGAAGTAGGTACCACCATTTTATGGGGGTATATCGAAATTTAGTACAAGTGTTAAAATTATTAAAAGGAGGTATCGAAATCGGCCCAAATGTTTTACCGAAGGTACACGTATTGGAAAAAAATACCCTGTATCACGCTGGTTAAAACTCGTTAAAAGTCGTACTTTTTAATGTTGACTGGGGGATGAGAAAAATAACTTTTAATATGAGAAAAATCACGCCATTTGTGACAATCTACTGTCAGTGTCAGTTTCAGAATGACAATCGAACGCTTATTATCAGTTGCATAGTGATTTCATGGTAAAAACTGTCGACTTGACAGCTGTCATGTACAAATCTGGGCTGAGTTGTATTGGCGTTTGATGACCTCCTTTGAACACTAAAATGACAGGAATTGACACAATAATGTTTGTTTTTTTTCTAGGTACACCTAGTTCACTTCAACCTCGTCTTATAGACAGTTATTCTGTACTAAGTCACACAGTCACCGGCGCACACGCAGGGTTCACATCTTAAACTATAAATTTGTACATTAACGTCTTTCCCGTATCTCCGATTGTGTATAGACTCAAACTCTATGGGAAGCCGAGTGGGCGGCCCTAATCTACTGATTACAACAGTATTATCACCGTCAAACGAAAGAAGCGCACATAACTTTTCCATAAATACGTAATTTGCTTGAAACATATTCTATTCATACATTTTGTTTATTCAATATTTTATCGAGTGTGTATACGATGTATCCCGACGTATAATCTCGGCTTATATCTATCCGTTCGAGGGCATATCTATTGAAATTAATTTATTTTAAGCTCGTAAAATTTTGAAATTCACAATATGAAATTCTTTAGATAAAATTACATTGACAATCCTATTTAATGCTTAGGTACTGGTGTAATATTTATTGTTGGATATCGGAGTGAAAGGGTTAACAATAAATCACACATTATTTTGAGTGTATTTCAAATGATTGTGATGTATTCCTTGGTAATCTACTATACTGCTAATATTTATGTAGGTATTATACATATAGAAGACCTATTATCAATTTGATGTATATGCTCAAAAAATTTCGAATCATTAAATTTAATAGTTTACTTCTATATTTTGAAAGGAAAAACCAATGTGTAGTAAGCATGCTTTGTCCATTTAATTAGCACAATAAATTCCTAAAATTTGTGTTTTCCCGAGCAGGTGTATCTGTATTTTATTATTAAAGGTACATAGTATAGTTTGCTAGCTTGTCGAGTCGAAGGCAGCCGCAAACAACGTGCGCCCGCGCCGCTGCGCGCGAGTCATCGCTCCTTCAAGTGTTGACATTCGATTGTTTATTCGCGTCGTCAAAGTCACATAACAGTTGCACAGACTAATTACATATAAATACGACATTTTTGTACACATCTCGATGACTGCGCCTTTAATGACCCTCAACTTTTTGAACCCTAAAGAGGACATTGAAACTTGAAAAAAAAAGTTAAAAACAAACCTTCATACACACTTGATTAACCAATTAATTGCTATGTCAATTTAAAGAAAATATTCTTAGATTCTTGGAAAACATAGACGTCATATTCTAGATTTAGAGAATATTTTTGCACTGAACTGGGAACTTATTACTAAATCTTTTAATTAATTATAACTACCTTACACAAAATGATCTTGGACCTTTCCGTAGTATTCTAACATGAAAAACATATAATTACATAATATTCATTCATATATATTATACAGGGTGTTTGGTAGAACGTTGAACATACGAAAATGGTGGTTAGTTGGGGTCATCTGCTACCCACTTGGCCCAAATTATTTGACCTTGGCCGCACCGTTTTTATTTTACTTTTTTTTATTTCACAGAAAATTACCAGTTTTTTTTAACTTTAAATTCGAATATCTTTACTTGTGACGAGTAAAACAGGCAGGATGTTGTTTTGTATTAATGTCTAATTGTAGCAGACTCTCATAAAATTATTGTTTGGTACAGATTTTAATGGGAAAAGAAGATATTAGTCTTTTGAAGGTACAAAAAGATGTAAAAAAATACATTTACCCGTCACAAGTAAAGATATTCGAATTTAAAGTTAAAAAAAACTGGTAATTTTCTGTGAAATTAAAAAAAAAACAGTGCGGCCAAGGTCAAATAATTCGGGCCAAGTGGGTAGCAGATGACCCCAACTAACCACCATTTTCGTATGTTCAACGTTCTACCAAACACCCTGTATTTATTCATAAAATATTATAATTCAACACTAAAGGTACCCTATTGTGTTACATTACTTATTCAAATGTTTATTTTTTTGTACTTATTTTTACTTGTTATATTTAACCCAAAGGTTGACGACTGGCATAGAATGCCAGTAATAATAAAATAGATAAATAAACACCAAATATTATTTTTTATAACGACTGAACACAAAGATTCGTAATATACTTATTCCTTACGTATTTTCACCACCGAATCCTTGACACAATATTTTTATTCCAACAAACAATAAAAGAACGCGAAAATTTCATTGTCAGTGTTGACTTTCCTTATAAATACTGTGAAATATTAAGCACACAGTCTGTCTACGAAGGTCGCAATCGCAATCCAGACAAACTCTTTAGGATTAAAGAAACAGATAAAAACTAAATAATCGTAACTTTACTTAATAAAGAAAATAGAATATTCGCTTTAGGTAAAGAAATTTCGGACAATGTTCTAAGAAACACATGGATGGTTATCGAGACACATAGTTCTTCAGTAATCGTCTACAAAGTATATAAACACAGATTATACTCGTTGTTGTCTCGTCCGAAGATGTTAGAAAACAAGTGTAGTCCCGGTATTGTCAGTCACTGGCGCCACATAATTTTGAAGAAAAGAAATAAAGAGAACGCACTTCCACTCTCGCTCCCAGTCCCAGCCTCTGCAACTCTATGGCTTCATTCGGTGTTTATGTCCGAAAACGGCGTCACGTATTTCTCCCATATCTTTATTTTTTCTTGTTATGCATTTCTTATAAGTGTTAGAAATCAACAAAAATGGGAAATAAGCGATCAGGTGAACAAGAAAAGAATCATTTATTAAAAAGTTACGAAAACTTGGAAAACGTAAAAAAGTTGAATCAAAACTTTCAAGTGTTGTTCAAGTGACAACGAAAATTACGGAATTCAATCCAATAATACTGAAAAAGGTAAGATGCTTACCTACTAACAAAAAAGCGTGTACCTAATGTGATTACCTAATGTAATCGTGTCCAAACGCATGCCGCAAAGCCTGCAATGCAAATGCAAGATGGTGGGTGCAAGTGGTGACTAACAAAAGCACACAATATGTATGTTGCAAATAGCAATACAACCTAGGCCTAGGGGTACTCTGCGGGAGTGCACGTGGCTTTATCATGCAACCTTAATGGGACGTCCTGCGGGGGCGTACGTGGTTGACATTACATGACCTAGGGAAGTTCGGCAGGAACTTACATGGTTATTTTGTATAATGGCTGGCATGCACTACCTATAACAATTTCCAGATGATATTGTAAATCCCAGTGAAGGACTCACCAGCGAGACTGGAAGATTATGAGAACATTCCCACAGGAATGCTTCAATGAGTCCAACCTGATGTACAGGTACTGGAGTGTGCACCCCCATCAATCAAATATGAAGATACCTAGCCCAAAGGTGGGAAATCATGAAAAGGAGACAGAATAGACAACAGATTTCCACAGCATTGTCATGCCTGACTTCAAATGTGTGTTATATACGAAGTCAAAAAAGTAAAAGGGATGAAAGCTTAATGATACAGCCTGGCTGTTGTGTGATGCATTACACTCAAATACAAAAGGGCATAGGTCAATTCTTCTAGCTGCTATAAACAAAGACATGAAGGAATTCTTGCTTTAATCTGAACCAGATCGGTGAAAATCTTACCGATGAAATAAAAGCAGCCAAGTCAGTGCAGAAACTTGACAGACTTAATAGTGGCAGAACCTGCAAAGAGTTCATTCCACACTGTCCAGAACAAACCTCAATAAAAACGAGGCTGTAAACTGGTGGGGACCTCCGTGCAGTGAAGTGAAGAACAGGTCATCAGCAGAGGTGCCATCATGCAGACCGGTAGCAGACAAGAAGAGAGAGGATAAGTTCCAGCGGAGCAGAGCAGAGAAAAAGTAAACCTGCAGGTGGGTCAACTTCCATTTCACATCTGTAATTGGAAAATAACCACCACAGACCCCGTCATAATTGACTTGGTCGGTCAGGTTAGTCAGAGATATGATTCTTTCTTCTGACTGAGTCTTTTCAGATATCTTATCTGATTTATACAACTTAATTAAAAACATTTGTGAACCTATAGACAGTTAGTTGTGGTCACATGCTTATTCTTACCATAAGATCCAATGGCCTATTTTGTTTTATTCAAAATCAAAATAGTTAAACACTTTTCAAATTCAAATTCAAATATTTCATTTGTTAAATATAGGTAAAAAGTTACAAACTCAGTGGAATATTAAAAGTTCTTACAAGAGTATCACTATGTTTTACCATTAAGGGTATACAAATATAGGTACATTTAAAAAAAAAAAAAAAAAACATAAATAATTGCAGTATCACAATAGTCTATACATTTTTATTAATACCTACTGAACTTTTTAAGTTAGTAGATTACAGAACAGTTGAAAATTGTTACAGTAACAAACTATCTAGAATATCTATCAGTATTCCTAGATAAAGATATATGATGCATATTACATGATAAAGATACATGAAGGTAGTAAAACCTAAGGTTAAAATTTTAATGAAAGTATTAACAGTTTAATACTCTACCATTCAGTCTCTGCACAGCATGCATTCACTAATACTATGAAACCAGTCATAACTACACAAGAGAAAGAGATTTTCATCTCTAATTTCCTTAGATAATTCTCTATGTAAAGAAAATAGTTACCTACAATCAATGATTAAACATTACATTACATTATGCATTCCAAAATAAACATATTGGAAAACTAGGTTTCATAGTTTCATACTTAATAAAGGAAAATATGAATTTGTACCTAAACAGAAATCCATAGATTCTTAAGTTTTGAATTTTAATAAGAGAGACAAATTCAAGTAAAATTCTTAGACAAAAATATCTCATATTGAATGCTAACACTAATAATTATGATCTTACATTCACAATAAGAGAGTTCTCTTACCTGAAAAAATACTCATGAGTTAGAAACATCCAAATACTTATATTTATATGTACTATATTATGATAATAATATTTTATTACATAATATGACTAATATCTACTGACTCTCAAAGTGCCACTTCTGATGAAGCTCTCCTTCATATCAATTCACTGGAATTGCTTCTTCCTTGGAATATGGGACTTATGAGATTATGAAATGTTATTAAGGATAGGCAATAAGACAGTAGTAACATAGGCTGGGAGGAATCCAGCACAGTCATTAACATAAAAGTACAAACAGCATTGACAATGGTGTGAGCTAAGACATTTCTAGATCCTTGCTAGTTACATAAATACAAAAGTTTATATTAAAAAAAAAAAAAAAAAAACAAAAGAAAGGCTCCAGATATCAACCCCAATATTGAGTTATCTACCTTGGTACTCAGTAGGTACTTTCAGGTGTTTACTTGAATTTCTGAAGTTTTTTAAATCAATAGTGAAACCGCTGAAAGTGAAATTATGATCAGTTTACTATTCAAGATTACAATTTTTTTCCTGCAGTGGCATGGATAAACACACCATTACTTATAGGTTCCAGGAGGGATCACCTATAGGTATATTTCCTATAGTTTAAAATCCCACAGATCAGCTGTTTAGATTTCTATAGATTAGGACCCCCAAACCAAAATATAATAATACTTGGGATGTGTCTGTTTGTTTTAATCATACTAAACATGATTATAACCAATATAATAAATTAGTTATATTACAATAAAGACTAGGTATTGATGTAGCTTCCGGCTAAAGAGCTAAAACCATAACACATCAATATTGGGCACCTAACAATATAACAATCAAAGAAGATTCCATCTCTATCTAGATGAGCTTTAACAACTTAGCTATTTTATAGCTAGATCTAGATATTTCTTCGCACAACAGTCAGCTACAAAAAAAAAAAAAAAAAAGGTAGCTAACGTAAGGTAGTTTCCTTTTGCATTCAACAATGACTTTAATTACTAGTTTAGGTTTTTTTATAAACGTCTAGCTAGTTTTGGGGTAACATTTAGGAATCTGACAACTTTTGCAGAAGATTTAGCTACAATATTTAAATGATGATATCAGGAGAGGTTGTTAGACCGGAGAGTCATACAACCTATGCTATGTTTTATAATAGTACCATCATTAATAATAGATGCTCCTCTCAAGCAATCTTTAATATAAATGAATCAGAACCTACATAAAGTTGTGTAATTTAATTTTGTCTTTGTGCTTAAGTTTAATTATTTCATTTACAACATAATTAAATAAACTATTGATCAGACTGCATTCTGCAACTATCACTGACTCTGAACAATAGGGCCCTGTTTCACAGTTACTGATCAGTCTCTAATAGATTGGATAAATAATTTCATACAAATTTGGTTCCCTTTGGGAATTTGTTCAGCAGTTTCCTGATATCCAGAGGTGGTGAAACAGGCCCTTCGAATCCATGTATTATGATAAGAGTCATACCTACTACTAACAATTGTTCTTAAATATAATTTTTTTTTGTATTAATAAGTTGATACAAAACAATGACTGACAGTAAGCCAAAATAATATTATTTCAGGATTGTTATGTTATTTCATTATTCATAATTGTTTTAAGTAAAATGATTACAGTAACATTGAAATTAATAGTTCAGAATCTTATTTAGCGATGAATAGGTTTTATTATTATTATAAATAAACGTTTACAAAATCTCGTGCTACAGATTAAGATAATAAGCGTTGCTAATGTCTATTATAATGGCTCCTCTACATAGTCGGCGTCGTCGGCGATTATATGCGAACACGATCGTATAGAGGATATACTCTGCTGCTGTCGCCGATGATCGTCTTCGTCAATTGTTTCAAGGTTTCAAGGCACACATCAAAGGACTTCCAAGGTTCAAACGATCACTGAGTGTTAAGTCGAGGTGCCCACATGATCGCTGATCATTCATTCGCCGTCAGGCAGTGAAGCCTTTCACACGTTTGCGTGTAACTACAAATCGGTGCAGTATGCACTTAATATGACTAGTGGATGGTCAAATGAATACATTGAAGTTCATAGAACGTTATCAGACCTGTTTCCAGAAATTGAAATTGAATTTGAATTTGAAATTGTAACACAAATATTACAAAGATTAAAATGAATAGCCAAACTTATATACTTTGTATCCACAACTTTTCGTGGAATTACATTGACATAGTGGTTGTATACCGCTATTCTGAAAATGGTTGCAGTAGCAACGCACTCCGCGTCCGTCTTACGCAGTGCCGTTCGAAAAACTACCGCAGCCGAATGTGTAGATACTTGCACGATGATCGTGGCGATTACAGACGATTATGATCGCCGATTGTGAAGTTCACACACAGGATTAAAATTTGTTATTGAATTGATTATAAGTTGAGACCAATGGTAAGAGGTGAAAAAGTATTTAGTTATGATAAAAAGTAAATATTACTGATAGTGATTTTTTGTTCCTTTTTAATAAATTAATGTTTATTGATTTTACAACAAGTCTTTAAACATCTACACTTGTTTTCTAACATCTTCGGACGAGACAACAACGAGTATAATTAAATAGTCAAACGAACTTACCTGTAAGTGAAGTTCGACGGTAATTATACGAAGTTGTTGTCTCGTCCGAAGATGTGGAGTCCCACCCTACCCAATTATCTCATACCATGTAGAGACACGAGTATGAGCCCTATGTTGTAAAACCAATAAATCACTATAAACTTAATGAAGCCATAGAGTTGCAGAGGCTGGGACTGGGAGCGAGAGTGGAAGTGCGTTCTCTTTATTTCTTTTCTTCAAAATTATGTGGCGCCAGTGACTGACAATACCGGGACTACACTTGTTTTCTAACATCTTCGGACGAGACAACAACTTCGTATAATTACCGTCGAACTTCACTTACAGGTAAGTTCGTTTGACTATTTAATTATGTCTGTGAATTATATTGACATGAAAATATGCTTGTACACAAAATACATTAATCGTAATGTTTTTTGTGTATAATTGTTATTATCATCTTTATATATTACTAGCTTCCCGCCAGCGGCTTCGCCCGCGTGGTCTTATAATTTTTTCCCCCGTTTTTGCAACAATTTTCATTACTGCTCCGCTCCTATTAGTCGTAGCGTGATGATATATAGCCTATAGCCTTCCCCGATAAATGGGCTATCTAACATGGAAAGAATTTTTCAAATCGGTCCATTACATTTTGAGTTTATTCGTTACATACAAAAATACAAATATTTCCTCTTTATAATATTAGTGTAGATAAAGGTAGGTAAATGGAGATAGACTGTCTCGTTGGTCTAATGATACGCTAGAGGTCCTGGGTTCAATTCCCAGGTCGAGCAGTGTTGTTGGGGTTTTCTGTGAAATTCCTAGTTGCAGCTCGGAGTATGGATTTGTGGCCGGTTGATGGCAGTTAGGGCTCGCTTATTCCTATTACAGTGGACCTACACATACCGGCGAACTGTGGGTGTACATTGGTGCACCTCTGCTTACCCTTCGAGGAATACAGGCGTGATGGTATGATGGTATGTTTACATAGAAATGGATAAATAAAGTTTAAATATAGATGCAGTTTAAATATATCAGCGTTTCTTCGAGTCTCCATCGTTTGATAACAAGTTGCTGTTTGATGACGATCAATAAAACAAAGGCAGTGTGACCAACACAAGATAAAAACAAATAACAGCCGATCAAAGTCCACAGCAGGACGAAAGACAACAGATATGTTAAGATTATATTACATAGGGGTTGCTATTTGCAACTCCATGATAAAGCATGCCAGCAGTATAAGGGTTATAAAAATCAAATGATTTGCTTTTCCATGCCGTGTCCGATAGCAAAAATTGACGTTTACCAATCTAACTCATCGGGCGGTCCAAAGATCTTATTATAAGACAGTTAAAATCAATGATTAGTGAGAACTATGACTCCCTATTCAAGTGTACTTTTCCTTTTGATAAGTCTTTACAAAGGAAATGATGTATTTACACACCGGTAGCTCCCACCTTAAAACAGGAAGTATGACGACTGATAACTTGACAACGATGCCACATCACTAGCACAAAGTACATTTGTCATCATTTTCAACGAACCTTCAGGAAATGTCCTAATTTCATATCAAGCTATATTCAATTCAATTGCGACACACCGACAATAGATGTTTGTTGATATGATAATATTCTTAATTGCGGTTCCATACAGCTTATCTTCGCTTGTAAACTTCCTTAATGCAATCTCGGTTACATACTCGTCATAAGTGAATGATAATTAGTAATCACAACGTGCCATTGGCAGAATTATCATGATAGAATAATTAATTCGTTGGTCAATGGTATATTAGTGAGCCTGAAATATGTTATTTTGGTAATCTGTTTGGTGACTATACTATCACTACATAGTATAAAACAAAGTCGCTTTCTCTGCCCCTATATCCCTATGTATGCTTAAATCTTTAAAACTACGCAACGGATTTTAATGCAGTTTTTTTTAATAGATAGAGTGATTGAAGAGGAAGGTTTATATGTATAATAACATACCACGCGGGCGAAGCCGCTGGCGGGAAGCTAGTACTATATAAAATGCTAACAATCTCTTATATAAAAGGTTAACAGACGGCGCTCAGTGGCTAAGGACAAACAAAAAGAAATAAAAATCTGCACGATAGAGATGTCAGATGATCAAAAAATAATGTTATGTAGATGTTTTAGATGGTCGACCAGCCCGATGGCCGGATGATATTGTGAGGGCAGTAGGGAATCTGTGGGTGCGACTTGCACAAGATCGGCAACAGTGGCGTAATAGAGAAGAGGCCTTTACTCAGCAGTGGGTGTTATAGGCTGAGTAGATAGATAGATAGATATTGTAGCGAAAGAAAAATACGATGTATTTTACCAGAAAATTTAAAAAAAACAAAACTTAATTAATGAAAATGAATTACCTATACCAATTCGCTTCCAAATTGAATTTCGACCGAATCGAATCGTGCACAGAGTATAAATATAATTTCACTTTTTCTACGTTTGCATATTTCAGATCCACGTTTGCGGGTTGCGGCGAACACATTTCCTTACAAATCGTTATCGGAAATAGCGTTGAGTGAAGTTGTTTCGCTGGAAAACCCTTATCTTGCAACAGAAGGTAAATCGAGTACATCGTCATTATATTAATACGAAACGCAGGGTTCACACAAACTGAGAAACAAATCACTGTTTTAACTAGTTAAGTTTGTAGAAAATTCCGTCGCAAACAGGAATGTCTAGGTAGTTTCTTAAACTCCTATTAGTCGTAGCGCGATGGTATCCCCTATAAATGGGCTATCAAACACGAAAAGAATTTTTCAATTCGGTCCAGTACTTTCGGACCCTATTCAATACAAACAAACAAACAATCAAATCTTTCCTCTTTACAATATTATATTATAGTATAGATAATTATGACGACTGTGAAATGGCTTAGCTATGAATGTTTTACTTATCAATAAACGAAGTCTACATTCCTCTGGACGACAACCCTAGAGACCTATTGCTGGTACTTTGAACCTGTTTAACGTGACATAATGTATGTAGTTGGAGTCGGCTTCGGCAGTCGACGAATATCTCTATTTTATAAACAAATACTTATTTGTATTTTTTTTTTCAGGTATCTAAATACAGTAAAAATTATACGTTCTATGTAAAGCCTCTTACTGCATCATTATTAAAGAAAAGAGTTTAAAAAAGTTGTACCATACGACACCATGAAGAAGCGAGAGAAGACTAAAATAAATAAAGTTATCACTATCCATACAGTTATTATATTTTTATATTGTAGATACTTTCAATATATTTTATTTTATTTAAAGCCTCCAGATAACTTTGAACACATTTTTGGAAGCTTCTCATAGATTTTTTTATCGTTTTCATCTACTAATGTGATTCACAAAATATTGTTGTCAATCTTGACATACTCATAAAATTTTCTTGGTGACCTAACTCTGGGGAAAGTAAACTGAAATAACGATGACTAGAAAAGAAACTCCTCGAAATCCTGACGTAATTTATCACACGGAACAATTACCATGTAACTGCGAAACCGATATCGCTCCATAAACCTCGATAGCCAATAAAGAGTAATTTGGAGAAAGTTCTGATCAAATTGTCTGTTACAGCCTCTAATTGGGATCGAGTTACTTAATTATTAGGGGAAAAAAGGTTGACACATTTCCGAGATACAGTCAAAAAAATAGGTGGATCGATAAGTCTGAAACTGCCTTGTTGGCCTAGCAGTCATTAGCGTGGCAGCTACGTTTGAAGTATTAGGTTTGATTCCCAAGGCAAGCAGTGTTATGGGTTTTTTTAATAATAATAATAATAACCATTAATTTCAGGCCACTATGGCCCATAGATATACCTTACAAACTAACATATATAGAATATATACAAAAAAGTGTTAGTAGATAGGGCTTAAAACTATGTTAGTAGCACTTCACATTGCACTTATTGTCTTTGTGCTATCCTGTGGCACTGGTCCGCGGAAGCGACGGAACACCACGTCCTGCGGCCAAAAGTCCTCTTCCATGACGAGAGGCAGAAAGCAGTTCGGTACTCGCACCACGAACGCCTTAAGGTTGACGTTCCGGCGCGACTCCAGTAACTGCACTCTCGGCGTGTACTTAGTCTTCTGGCGTACGTACTCCACGATGTCCTCCGTCCTAGTGGTGTAGTGCAGGCGGCAGATATACACCGGGGTGTTCGGCTTGGCGGCTCGCAGACTCATGTTAGGCTCCGTAGGAGCTTTGCCGCAGCGATTCTTACAGCTTCGAATTCATTTTATGAAATTCCCAGTAGCACCTCGAAGCTTATTTACCCGATTTAAGGCAATAGGTTCGCCTCCGATTATATGGAGCTTAAGCATGCCAGCGAGTGTGTGTATACATTAGTACGCCCCTGCCCAAACCTTCGGGTAATACAGACAGGTGATGGTATGTATGTTTATGGATATATAAGGAATTGGGAACTTATATGTTTTCATCATGCATACTTGTCTGTAATTTACTGCTTGACGAAAAATGTAATAAAAAAAAATTCTCACATCTGCAACACGTTTTTCGAGTGACCAATTGGGCTGTACAAAGTCTAAGATAAGTTTTTAGCAGACTTTAAACAAACAGAGACGACAAACAGGAAACCTCAGTAGACAAAAACCACAATACATAGTAGCTTAATCGGCTAGTCGAGTGTCCCAGTCCTTCGGCGCGCGAGTGCGTGCAAATCTTAATGTGTCTAGAAACTAGTTATATGAGGGTGCTTGTGAATTGCCAGTCATTCACTCGCCTCTACACAGCGCTGTTTAATGATGAGACTAACCGCTGTTGCGGCTTTTCTTTCCGTACTTAATATAGTATTATTGTTTTTAGTTTATAATTATATTCCTTTGACTGTAGATCTAATAAAGAATCCAGGCAAAAACGTTACTTAATGAAATCAGAAATTCTTCAAATGAACTTCCTTGGAGCCTTGTTGTGCCTTTTTAGGGAAATTCTTCACCAATTCGTAGTATTAGCAGTTGCTGAACTACTATAATGTAATACGAAGAGATGAGTATAAATAATAATATGATAGAATAAAGAAAACACGATAGAGAAGATCAGATATCATCAAAGTTAAGTTTAAGGAAAAAATTGAGCTAGTTTGTTTTACGAATTATTCGGGTTAACCATTGACATTGAAATTATGAAATCTACGAACAACAAAAAAAATACGATACGATATTTTTTGTCTGAGACGAGATTTGAGATTTTTTTTTTATAAATTTAGTATTTTTCTTAAGTTTTTAGAGATGTTGAGCCTCCAAAAATTTAAGAAAAAAGTTCAGCTCGATTTAACTGCAAAGATTTGTATGGAATTCTACCGTACAAAGGAACAAACATCGTAAGGATGTCCGCACGCTTCTGTCTACGCTACTCTGTGTCAAATTAGTCTCAATAGAGATGGTACGGATCATATTCAACTTTGTTTATTAGGGTTCCGTAGCCGAAGGGTGCCAACGGGACCATATTACTAACCTTCCACTGTCCGTCCCTCCGTCTGCCTGTCAACGGACTGTATCTCTATCTCTATATCGTAATAGGAAGAGTTGAAATTTTGACAGTTTCTATTTTTAGTCCCACCATAACGACAAATACAATTTTTATTAAACCTAATTTAAAAAATCTTTTTGCGTAATACCTATATGGTACGGAATTTTTATATGCGGGTCCAACTCTCACTTGACTGGTTTTTATCTACATAGCTTTGAAACTTTGGTCTCCGATATTATTGTGTTTTTGCAAACAAATGTGTAAGTACTTGAAAGTTAGATCCGTTGACACGAGGCAGACAGAATAAATGTTCAAGAATAAAACAAAGAACAAAGTACAAAGCAATAAGCGGTGTTGTAAGAATTATTTTCTTCTTCTTCCCAAAAAAAATGTTTTAGTACCTGGCTACGTATCTCGAATACTGTAATGCCAATTAAGACTGGCACAATTTAAGGGTTGTCTATTTAGTAAAAAACGTCTAAATGTGACATTTTAAATTATACTAACATTCTTGAGGAAATATAGGCAATACACCTACATATCGCCTATTTTATTTTATATAAAAAAAAAACATAAGAAAACTTACAGCTACCTACACAAATAAGTAATTACTAGGAAACACAAAATAAGGCCAATTAAAAGTTTTCACTATTAGCTTATAAACAAATTAGGTAAAAAAGATATAGCCAGTAGACAAGCTAAAGCTAAATAACACGCAAAAAAGCCAGTATATTCCCTGTAGTCAGGCAGACGTGTATTAACTAAACACTACAATTCGCCGGTAGGTTTTAGGTCCCATCTTGAGACTCCGATGTAAATAGATCTGAGCGACGAGCCTATTCAAAAACAAACTCCTAGTTACTGCACATAATTTTATAGAATACTAGCTTTTCTTCAGCGGCTTCGCCCGTGTGGTCTAGATATTTCCTATAAATTAAAGCCTATGGTCCTCGGTAAATAATATGTATCTTTCTAATAGTGAAAGAATATTTCAAATCAGTCCCGTAGTTTCGAAGCCCATTCAATACAAACAAACAATCAAATCTTTTCTCTTCATATTTACTTGATATTAGGTACAGATAACTTTGCTCGACCCAGTAATCGAACCAATAGCCTCACGTTCAGCATTCCCGCTTGCGACCACTAGATTAATAAGCAGTAAAATAAAGCTTTACACTTTAGTAACAACCTGTATTACAAAATTGTTCTGTCTGGAGATAAGTACTTATCATCGACTGACAATTTAAAGAATGTCATTTATTGTTGTTAATATAACATCTAGTTCAAGAGGCTCTCGAGTGACCTAAATGTAATCTAATGGTATTCCCCTTGTAAATAATAAAGATTATTATTAACAACTACATTCATTATACCATTACGCCAGTATTTCTCGACGGGCAGATGTGTACTTATGTATACCCAAAGTTTGCATGATTAGGCACCACGTAATAGGGAGCAAGCCTATTGCTATTCACCGGGCATAAATACACACTCCGACTGACTCCAAATCGCTACTAAGAATTGACCTGGGAATCGAAGCCACGACCTCTAGCATAGCCGCTCACGAGGCAGTTAGATTATTATTATTATTCGCTAAAAAATATGGCCAGAAAAGAATGAATTCCAAAGTCACAAACAACAACAAGCATACGGGCTCATACTCGGGCCTGTCTCATGGTAAGCGGTTACTACAACCTATGGACGCTTGCAACACCAGGTGTATCATACCGAAGGAACCAAACCGACATACAAACAGACTAAATCTCTAAGACTGCAAAATAAAATAATTAATTTGGTACTACAGATTCATTAAGCTTAACTGCTCTTATCTTCTCTACAGAAGACTACAAAATTAAGACTGGCCCATGTTTCGAAAATTCAATAAGTAATTAATCATAGAGGCTTTTTATTTTATTATATAATTAGCTATTACGAATATAAGTGTAGATACGTCTAATCGTCCTAGTTCTACCTACATCGCAATACCGCAAGTACCTCCATACATTATACAATTTTAAACCTAAAGGTAATAAATAAGTGACCTAGAAACACTATCTCAGGATTGACTAACACGGCGATTCTTAAGTGCCATAAACCGTAGGTGTTAACGCAAAAAACCATTTAATATTGATAATTAGTTCGGTGAGCCGCCGCACGCGCCGATCGTTAATCGGTTATGATTGAGGTATTTGGAGCGCATGCGTAACCGACGCATGTTTGAGTGTTAAGTATATTAATATGATCTGAGGGGAAGTGTGAGTCAACTAAAAAAACCTGACTATTTGAAATTCTACTAGCACTGATATTTTTTTAGGGTATAGTAATGAGCAGACAAGCCACCTGGTACTAAGTTGTCATTGCCGCTTAAGAAAACAACTGCTGAGCTTTGGGCCAGACAGGTGTGAGCTCACAGCGTAAACTGTTGTTATCTGCCATCGACACGCTAAGAAGAAGAAAAAAACAACCTTAATTAAATTAATCACCGTAAGTAATATTGTAGTGTGCGGCTCGCCTAACCATTGGCCCGAACTATTTTCTTTTATTCGCTATTCGCAGTTAAGTAAAGTAACACCATTATATGACGACCCTCAGCCAGTCTTTCCATCAAATGTCGAAGATGTCTGAGAAGAGTAAAGATACAAACAAGAAGAGGAAATATTTAAGTTGGAAGATTTGTAGAAAGAAGGCGTAGATTTGTTTCCCACTACTCAATGTTCGCAACCAAGACATAGGTATTCATGAGAAGTCACAGAAGAACAGCAATAGTCTTTGCCTCATACTTTCCTTAATGGTAATGCATCTACCTTGATCGTCTCTGCATCGACCGCCTTTGTACATTCTGTACATTAATAATAAATAAATAAGAACTTCACAGAAGATTTTCAAGAACCAATACGAGGCATAAAAGTCACAAGAGGAACATAATACCATTATACCAGTCTAAATTATCTTCTAGCAGACTAACATACATACATAATATTATTTAATTGAAATAGCAAAAAAACTACATTAACACACTTATGAAACCACATTTTACTAGCGGAACCACGAAACGTTAGATCTCCCACGTAATACTCTATATTCGCTATGGAGCACTACATAAAATAATAATGATCATGTCTGTATGTTTATTTAACTCACGTACTTATTTGCGACCGCTGTGGTCCGTTTTATTACTACGTTTCAACAGATGATGAGCCGACTTAGAATATTAACGAGTGGAATTTAACGTTATAATCAAGGCGTTTTGATAACCATAGACTAAAATGTAGAGGTACCACATCTTTGAAAGACAAACAGTAATACCTACGCTATGTTAAAGCCGTATTAGGTTGATTGTTAGTCTTTGTAGACAAGTTCCAATCCACGAATTTGTTTGTCGATTCAAAATTATACTTAGATTGTAAATTATTTACAGGCCCTGCTATCTTAACGTTATTTATCAGTATGCTAACTTAACAGAGCTGACATTAGACAAAAATATAGTACCCACATATTTTACAAACCTGAATATAGCTTTGTAAACAAAAATGGGGCAATAAGTATAGAATTAAATAAATGTAATTAATTTACTTAGTTAATGGTTAGATATAATTTACATCATTTTGGTAATACAATAAATCCTCAAATCACAGCATGTATTAACCGCAACCTATTCACAACAGCTGAATATCTGTCAATCCATATCCATTTACCCTATTCGCTCATCTGCCAATATTAATTTACAATAGAAGCGACAATTAGTGAAAATTTACTATAAAAGGGGACCCAAATCGAGAACTAATCGATTTACCTACATCATCGTTGGCATTCATCACACCCCTAGCGCCGCGCCCGTGAAATGACCAACTATATCACCCCGAAATAACATAAATAGGAAACGTATAATTCATGGGTAAATTGCTCTATTTCCGTACAAAATCGACGAGTCAATTCGTCACGGAATGGACAATGGTCAACGCTACTCACTAGTGTAATTAGGTTTTTATTTCGCACAAAATAAAGTCCACTTTCAATAAAAAGTTAATCGAAAATAATAGGGATGCCCAAATCTGCAGATGAAATTTTTTACTTATTCCATTTAACATAAATGGCTGTTTATTTTGAACACCGAAGGTGGAAAATTTTATAGCCCGAAAGAACAAAATGAAGATAAATCATGATTATAGTAATAATCATACACTTTATTATAAAACTCATTTATAACATTATATTTTAAAAGGTTAATTACTACATTATTTATAGGTGTCAAGAAAGGGATTCGCCTCACTAATGACTCCACCTTTGCCTGACAAATTGAAGAAATACAATGGATTAATAATAATTCTAATAAAATGCCAGCTTTCACCATCTGCTCAGTTTATTTGTGAAGAAATGTTTTTGCCACGTGTCCTGTCATACAAAAGCAGCATATTGAATAAATCTTATTATGATCACAACAATAGGTGTCAAATGGGCAATAATTCTTTGGCATTGTGGTCAATCGGATGCGACGCTATTCGGGAATACGGATTTTCTAAATCATTACATTTTATTTTCGGGATCGTTTAGGGTTGAACGTAACACAATGAGGTATTAAAGGTATTATCACTGTCACAATATTGAATGTAAGTACAGTTTATTTCGACAAATCCTGATACAATTATTTTATATAGAAATCTAACCATTGATGTTGAAGAACTTCACATAATATTTTATTTTAGCTTTTATAATTTAAACGCAACTAAGAGTGAGGTTCTTATGAAGTGTTAGGTATTTAGTTTTTGTGTGAAATTCTCAGTAGCATCTCGTAGGTTGTGTGTAGGCCCTCTATAGTTGCAAAAGAATCGAAACCTATTTACATGGGACCTGAAACCTACCAGCAATTTACAGTGGTTCATCACTATCGGTACCCACTCCTCTACCTAAGAATACAATAAAATATAGCATGTCAATATATGTTTATTACCTACCTTATTTTCTTAAAAACAAAATTAATATTAGATATAATAAATTCTGGCTCGTTTAAATAAAATAATAAACAAGTTCATTCGGAGTGACAGCGTAATATCGTAAAAGTCTAAATACAATACCGTCTAAGTAGGCACCGTCGTAAACACTTGAAATTCTCATATTTTTTGTGTCACTTATCTGAGACACCCACGCTTTAAACACAGCTAATCGAATATATTAATTAAATATGGACAGCATTAACCTATTACGTATCAGTATCTAGTAGCAGACAGTAAAAAAATGTTATTTCGACCCTCAGGAGGGTCACGGTGGTTTCAAGAATTTACCGTGTACTAAGCCGTGTGTTGTCGTCCTAGTGGTCACGATCCTCAGCATTGAGGGACCGACGAGATGGATGAATGGAAGCCGTGTTAGCGGTAACCTTTTTAAAGTTTGACTTTACACTGTCTATTAGTCACTCCACAAATCTTTACTTGTTAGTAACAGTTACACGTTCACCCTAATGATGAAATGAAATGATATTTATATCTGCAAATAGATTTTATCAGACACTTTTACAAGTCAATGTTTGTTTGTGCTAGATGGCGTCGGGATTACCAAACTGACGATTTTCCTAAATATGGATGGTCAACATTTTTAAGCCTAAATATTGAACATTGATATTCTCAACGCCTATCCAAAACAAGATTGTAAATAAAATATTGTAACCAAACATTTTTTAAAGGAGTGTCTATGGAGTTTCCTGCCGTCTCTTATCCACAAGAACCACTTTATGGAACCGTGCAACTAGTTTGACTTTTCAAAAGTAAGTACCTATTGATATGGTCTAATTGAAATAAAACATTTGACTTTGAAATATTAAGGTTAAGGTGATGGGAAATCTGTAAAATACTTAATATTCTGCATGCTCTATTAGATATTTGTAATAAAACAGTTAATCAGATAGATTATATGTACAAAGATAACTGTTTCTAATTACCTTCTTAACTCCTAACTAAATCTACAAAATTCTTCTAAAGCTTATCGCGTTTAGGAAACTATTTTTCAAGGCAGCAAAACTTGCAGCCGTCCTTCTTAGGGTTAATAGAAAGAGTGCCCTAAGATCCCGCCTGAGTTTATGCCTAAACCTAATGGGGGGGGGGGGGGAATCTAAGTTTATGCCTAAACCTCGTCTAGTCTAGCCTAATCATGGTAAAGCTTTTATTGTTTATATTAACATAAAGTTTTTCTTAGAATCCGACAGCTTTGTATTACGTCTTTTCTTGGAACTTATCTATTATTCAAGAATTTTATGTTACTGTTTTTTTATGAAACTCGTCTGAAATCTCCAACAATTTATATTTATTCTTAAAAAGCACTTCACTTTTCTAAAGAAGTCAAATTAATTAAAAAGACTGATATCTTCGTGACCTTGAACGTCAGACACAAGTATCAGGTAAGACAGTTTTTTTAGTTATGAAGATTACTTAATCTTCTCAAAATAGAAGTGAGTTATAGCTATCGATTACCAAGAACAATCAAAATAAAGCGTCGGCAAAAACTGTCGCACTTAAAGACAAACGAGTCTGTCGCAGCGACAACCAGGTGCGACGATTTTTTGCGACAAATAGTCTAAAAACAGTCGCGCCAGATTAATTAACAGTTTTATTTGTGGAGCACGTCGTGTCACGTCTTCGTGGATATCCATTGTCGCATTATGATGTACGACGTGTGTTGTGTGGCGCAAAAACTGTGGCACATAATAGTCGGAGTGTAATCAATTCGCCAGACAGCGTGCCGCGAGTGTTGCTAACTAATCTAGGTGACGCGGAGCTACGAAGGACATACATCACAGACACGACGTGTTTTTAACCGACTTTAAAATAGTTTCTAGTCTGAAGACTTCAAATTAGGCTCTCAATTCGAGTCTATATGTTTGTGTGTGTGCGTGTGTTTTTATCAGATAGAAAATACTTTCTGGTTGGTCCCATATAAATTTGAAGTCTGCCCATCGATTCTAAAGATATAGATAAGTTTTACATAGTGACTGAAGTCGCTTTTCTTTACATAAAAGTTCATTATTATATTTATTATAATTTTACAAAACAATGTCTCGAGCATATTTAATCTTTACCCACCACATTATATTTCATTGGCATGTTCTCTAGAAAAGTGGTCACTGAACTATGGCTCGCATTAAGCTTATTGCCTTTACACGAAAGTACACAAAAGTACCTACATAAAGTGTATCATATACTCGACTTTCAATATTTATTTCACACAAATTTTCGACTCAACAGTGATGAAAACATCTCTATTTAAGCTCTGAAAATAAAATATGGTCAAGTTCAACTCCATCCGGTTCTTTTACGCTGAAGACAGTATAAACTAATTTAAAAAATTTTACTGGATTCGTCACGAAATCTGTATATAGATGATAAGTTATATACTTATTGCATTTTATTTATTCCAAAGGCCTAAAGGAAGTGACTTTCTGCCGATACCTTTAAGCAGAGTTGTCATTTTGGAAAAAAAACATTATCAATCAAAAACAAATCGAATCGTGATAGGTTGTGAATAGATAAGCCTTTGTTAAATATTTCATATGCCTATATAAGATAATGATAACATCAACACTTGACTCTATTTCCTAGGCCACCTGCGCTGACATCAGAAACAGATTAATTGGAACGTATTAAATCCTTGAATCATTTCAACCTCCATACGTTTCCTCGTCCGAATTGAACCCACTCCAGAGTAATTGTAGCTCCATGTCGCTACAGAACATCTGGGCGACTCAAGGTCTGGGAATTGAGGAAACTGAATCAAAGACCTCATAAAAAAACTAGTGTACGATTAGTGTATTATTTCTATATCATTAAATCGGTCGTTCCATCATGAAGAAAAAAATTATATACAAATATCATTCGACAAAAAGTACCCACAAAAAGTAATGAGCTAACAAACTAGATCAACTTCCTTGACAACGTACAGTTATTTTGTTAGTTTTATTACTCGTTTATTCAATGCAAAAACTTGGTACATATGATTAGGACGCGTGCCTATATAATTATCTCATTGGTATTCCATCAGCCGGTCAGTCACAATATGCTATGCCGTTAAGTAACCTGAATAATGTAATCGACTAAAACCTTGTGAAACACTTTTTTGTGTCTGAGAATTGATTGATGCGCAACCTAAAATAAGCTTCGACGTCATCATAGGTGTTTCTAATCACAGTTTTTAACGGACCAACTAGAAAGTAGAAGGATAACCTTGACAAAAAATTATACCAACTACCTATTTTCTACCTTTAACTTGTCCTACCTTATGCTAGAAGCAGCCTCCTGGCTGTGCCCAAATTGGAAGTGACGCAGAAAGCAATGACGCAAGTCAACTTGGATAAGGAGACCTGAGTCATCCAAACATCGATATCAGAAGACGTCGGCCATAAGATCATGGAATTGAAGTGCAGCTCTTCACGAGAACCAGTGAAGACGGATGGAACAAGCCAATGACTGAATAATGGCCGAAGAATGGCAAGAGGAATTCCCCCCACCAGGAATCAGCGTCGTTATGGTACAAAATCAAGGAGAGGGTCTCCCTGATTTATATACGGATACGACGGAACATAACAGAGGCTGAAGTCAGTCTACCAATGGTGATGACGATAAAACTTAGGTATATATGAAAAGCAACAAGGTATATAATTAAACAGAAAATATGCTACAGAATCCCATAAATAATCTATGATGATATGCTAGTTAAAGTTTTCACAAATTAAAACCGCGTTAACAATAAATAACAATAAAGTACGTCTATATCTTCTTATTTTAACGTAAATCACGTTTTCTTATCGTCTACAGTCATAAATATTGCGCCGTAATAAACGAATGCTATGCAAATTTCTTTATAGCACTTTAAAAAATGATTTTTATTGAAAACACGAGGAAAATGGTTGTTCATTTTACATTCTATGGTTCATATTCAACACTTATGTGCAGTTAGTTTAAATTCTTTTGAGTAATTTTCGATCACAAACAATATTATTTGAATTGCCTATTATACAAGTGTTTGAATGTTATTTAAATAGCTCTTAAGACAAATTTATTTAACCTGTATGAAAGACACAAAGAACTAACATGAGTAAAAGCTTGTAAAAATGTAAAGTAATTGAAATTATATTCACTGACCCACCTACAAAGCCTAATATCGTCGAGAAACTCATATGTATAAATTTTCCCGCGTGTCACAAGCAAAGATCACGGGCTGATATGAAAATCAATAAAGATTATAATGATGATATTATTATACGCTATAAAACCAACATTTGCACATGAATAGTGTGTTTCTCACGTAAATCAATGTACAGCTTTCTTTGTCTCGAAAATTGACAAGTTATTTTATGAATGTTCGGTGACTTTATTGTTATTGCACTATTCAGAGTTATATGTGCTGTTTCAAGAATATATATTAGTGATTCATATAGAGATATGCGAACTATATGATGACGGAGTAATAAATATATTCAAATCACAAACTTTTGTTATAAAATACCATGATACAAATGAAATTAAATATATATAAGGTTTTTCGGGCCGGCAAAGCGCGAGTGATACCCCTGGTGTTACAAGCGTCCATAGGCTACGGTAACAGCTTACCATCAGGCGGGCCGTATGCATGTTTGCCACCTGAGTGATATAAAAAAAAACAAAAAAACTTGCCTGTTTGAAATAAAAAGTTGATACCTTTCATGTCATCACAAGTATCAACACCAAGTCATCTACAAGTACAATCTAGAACCTTTAGAGATTGGTAAATAAAATTCCCGAGTATTATTCAAAAGGAACAAAACCGGACCAGTAATATACAAGTAACAGCTACACCATTATTCAAACAAGCATCATCTACGTCCATAACCGCTACACAATTCATTAGCTCCCCCAAGTGAAGAATTAAAATTGATTGATTGGTGACATAAAAATTTTACGTCGCAGCTTAGTCGGGTATCATTCAGCCGTTTCGTCGGCTGTCTCATCTAGTGGGTATGACTTATACACCGGGGCCTTTTATGTTGTAAACACCTTAACTTACTTGACTTAACGATGACAGTTTTATTTAGGAGCTTATCTAGTCGGGTGGCCTGGTCTTAGGATGTTATTGGACAGTCCACTAAATAATTTGATAAAATGTTCAAGTGATGTACGATAAACAATTCGTTATCACGTTGGTAAAGATATTTAATTTTCGTTTTTGTAAAAAGAATTGATATATTTTTATTTACAGAAATAACGCGTTTTTATTGATAACGTTGATTGAAACTTGCTGAAGCCGAAGCAAGCGAGAGGGTTGGCTGGCTCTCACACGCAAAAGTTGAAACACACAAAGTAAAGCACCTTTGTGTAGCGGATATGAGGTCACCAGTAATTCAGACACCTAGAAATAAGCACTGAGCACTGACATACCCAATGGTCAGTGGTAAGACCTCTTACGAAAACTTAAAACTTACCTATATTAAAAAAATATCGATAGAAAATATCGATATCTATGTCTATACTACTAGATTTGAATGTTTGTTTGTATTGAATAGGCTCCGAAATTACTGGACCGATTTGAAAAATTCTTTCAGTGATAGATAGCCCATTTATCGACGACGATGAATCGACGACGTCTGTGGTCTAGTGGTTCGAGTACCGGACTGCTGATCACGAGGTCGTGGGTTCGATTCCCACAGGACACAAATATTTATGTGATGAATATAAGTATTTGTGTTTGTCTGGGTGTTTCTTATGTATTACAAGTATGTATTTACAAAAAAAAAGTATATAAGTATTATATCCATTGTCTAGTACCCATAGTACAAGCTCTGCTTAGTTTGGGACTAGATGATGTTGTCTAAAAAATGTCCCAAGATATTTATTTATTTATCAGGGACGGCTATAGGTTATATACTATCACGCTACGCCTAGCGGAGCGGAGTAGCAATGAAAAATGTTACAAAAACGGGGGGGAAAAGTTATCAAGACCACGCGAGCGAAGCCGCTGGCGGAAAGCTAGTTACTAACAAGTTTTTATGTACCTAATTAATAGCCATACTTATTACATTTTTACAAGTTAATAAATTTTAGGAAACTGTGTTACGAAAATCTAATAAGCCTTTAAAATTCGACCTTGTAAATGTTTTTTATTATGTATATCATTCAAGGACTCTTATTGACATTATACAATTATTTATTTACCTACGGAAGTTTATGGCTTATTACGTCAATAATTCAAGGATTGTTTAATGTAATTATGATACTTTGCACCTATAATTCAAAACTGTGTAAAAAACCGATTAATGTGTCTTGTGTATAAAACCGATCGATATTTTATGAATCTACTCATAGCACAATAATTAAAATAACCCAAGCTCTCTTTGACAAACAATCAGAAACTGTCACAAACAAAAAATAGATAATAAAGTTTATCCGGTCAATTAAACTTGTTTTCAGATAGTCGTAAGTACGCAGCTTAAACTTAGGTACTATTACAAACTGGTGATAAAACTGGAATATCTGCGAACACCACGATCATAATTCACGTGAAAATATTCGCTCTTGTGTCAGCAGAAAAATACATTCAGACTATATTGAGGTACTATGGACAAGTACTAAGCACAAATATATATCTTTTTTTTTGTATAAGACGAAGGTAATGGTTGTTAGTTGCTTAAGTTGCGGTGCGATCTGCCATTTCAGTTGCAAATTCTTTATACCTCGAGATAGTGTATCTATCGTTATTAATTCATTGTAAAAACGTCTTAATATCAGTCCTTTACAGTCTAACACTAGTACTAGCAGTCTACTCTTAGATTTAGAAAGGATTAAGGCATAGTCAACCACGCACGCTGGCCTGGTATTGGAACAGAAATCACACACCTATTTTTTTTTATACAACTAAGGTGGCAAACAAGCATACGGCCCGCCTGATGGTAAGCGATTACCATAGCCTATGGACGCTTGCAACACCAGGGGTATCACTCGCGCGTTGCCGACCCGAACCTCTTAGAGGTTTATGGAGGATTCACTGCGCCGACAGTTTGAGGGAATATTCCTCTTACTGCCAGCGCAGCGCATCCTTAAAAGGAGCTCTGGCGATCTTACTCACTTACGCATGAACACAACACACAATAAAGTGTGTTATTTGGCTACAGTTTTCTGTAAGGTGGAGGTACTTCCCCAGATGGGCTGCTCCAGATTTGAGCCATAAATGGCTGTGCCCTACCTCTCTTAAATACAATTCGTTGCCTAGAATCTCCCCTGCCCAATATTATAGCGTTATTAAAACATAAGAGAAGTTTATTGTTTAGTCTTCACCTTCGTCTAGGAAACAAAACAATGCTAAATATGTATAGCGTTTTGAAGCGCAATATTTTCTTGATGGTGACAACCTTTACCGATAATACCGCAATGTTCAGTGGTTGGTAGTTTGCTAAAAATAATCTTTTATTGCAATGGTACCGTGGAAGTTTTGTCAGGTGCCGATAAATAAGAAGTTACCCACTTACATTGTAAGACGCCGTTGTAAATAGTAGCAGGGTTGTTTTCCCAAAAGTAAATCACGGTTAGTTTTAAGTGCTTCGAGTTTTATTCGTTTCGACAGGTAATCTCTCATTTGGACACTTGAGAGCAAACTGTTTACACATTATATTCGACACTTCAAGCTCCGTTTCTTAATAAACAAGATAAAACGAAAGAAATTTCACAGCTTCTGACATCCTGACAACTCTTTTAATAAATTGCGGGTAGGTACTAGACACTAAAGTCCGGAAATCTCCAATAAAACGAAGGTATCTCGTTAATCATAATCAAATGTACTCGTAAAAATGCCAGTGACATGACAATCCAGTCAGCATTTAGCAGGTGCGCGCTCCCAAACAAATCACGTTATGGCGCGTATGATTCGATTTTCAAAATTTTCACCAGCGTCGTATTTTTATTTTTATGTGTCGCCAGTCTCAAATATCCTGTTTTTCTGACAACGTCTTCTCTGAATTCTAGGATTTCGCTATTGTTTTTCACCTCCTTTTATACAGACCACTTTTCAATAACATTCAAATTAGTTTGTCTGCGACAAGAGATTGTTTTTTGTGTAGCTTTATATGACAGCAACTGGAAAAAACTGCCAACAAGTTGTCTTTTAAAGAAATATAAGCAAATAACAATATAATCCAACATTCAATGAAAGAGCAGAAATCTAATTTCCTTTACATAATATAAATGTAGAAACGATTGAATAATCGAAAATAGCACCGTCAGCGTTTTCGTAAATTAACAGAGCTAGGAACAAAATGTGCCCGATACAATTCTCGATTCGCGGTCGGCATAAATTGAATTCGTATGCGATGAACCCGCAATCCACAGAGTAGTTGAAAATGGAGTTATCATACTTTTATACATACCGACTGGGTTTTTTTTTTAAATGTGTTATATTCACACCCTAGAATTTTTTAAGATATTATTTTTTCCAACTAAAAATGTCACGTAGGATTTGAACCTGCATCTCTGCGGTTAAATACACCTCTACTAGACGTAGAATTTGGAAAATAAATTTGACATCAATTGGCTTAGTGGCTAAAACGTCCGGTGTCCTCGACCGTAATGTTTTTTCGGTTGAACCCGCAAAACACGGCAAACAATCTGATCGCTGACACAGTTTAAGTCTTGAACTGTAAAGTCGATTTGAATAATCTATCGGTTACAGAGTACGCCTTTGTAAGATTTAACACTCCTTTTATTATCGACTCTGTGGCACAGCTAGACGGTTCATTTGCTAACTGGGTCTTTTATACAATTCTACGGCCCTATTTGAATGTATTTTCGTGAAATGCTTCTTGACGTAAATGAAAGTTTCATTGGAAATCTTTTAATTAAATCTTAGCTTCGTATATTCGAAGAAGTAATTTTGCTTCTAGACTTGCAAGGGGTTTATAAATTTCAGCACAATTTTGTCTGAGGGTTGATAAGTCTACAATGTACCTACTCGTTTATGTTATTTATTCGTTCTTTGTTATTAATAAATACAAATAAATAGCCTGGGACATTTTACACAGCACCATCTAGTCCCAAACTAAGCAGAGCTTGTACTATGGCTACTAGACAATGGATATAATATTTATATACTTTTTTTTTGTAAATACATACTTATAATAGGAAACACCCAGACAAACACAAACATTTATATTCATCACATAAATATGTGTGTCTTGTGGGAATCGAACCCACGACCTCGTGATCAGCAGTCCGGTACTCGAACCACTAGACCACAGACGTCGTCATATTAGCTGTTGTCCGCATTTCACTCGCATCCTAGGACCGTTTAATATTTTAATATAGATAAGAAACAGACAACTTGTGGTCAGCAATAATTATTACCTACGTAATAATTATTAACTTCTTTTTTCATCAAATATATAAGACCATCTTAAAAATTCTTGAGCGTGTACTGATGACGTCATACGACACCGAAAAATTATGAATGAGCATGTCCAAGGGATGCTTACGTCAAAATACTTGGCATGATGCCACAATGTGTGGGTAGATAAGAAAAATACAAGCGAATGTCAAAGGTCAAGAAATTAAATGTGACGACCTCTACAATGGTAGGTTTATGGAAGCTATTTGCAGTTATGGCTATCTGGTTCAATACGTTGAACAAATTCATTTGGATAACGCTCTTGTAGCACCTAAAACGTCTTTAATATTGTATAATATCACAGATTTCTGTCAAGATAAAACAACTGTTGGAAGGAGGTATAGTAAACTTTATCCATTTATGACTAACTTGATACGTAAACACAATAGAAAAATTGTTTAAAAGAAACCGATTTGACCTTTTAGTAATATGTAGTCGATTTTTTCCTTTATTTAAATAACTTATATTATCTTAGCATGGAAAATGCTAAAGAATAATAAGTATTACCTTCTTAGCTAAAAGATACTCTCCTACATATTAAAATGTTGTTACATTCAGTCTTCAAAAATAAGTACTACCTAATAAGTGGCAATAAATTGTGTGTGTCGCAGTAAAGAAGTTTTATGGCGGGGTATAAATTATATATGTAATGATATAGTCATGTCTCATAACTATCTCACTTAGGTATATAATCATATCAGGGCTTATATATATCTTACTGCGACAAAATGAATTATCCTCAACCCATTAACTGTCCCACTGCTCGGCACGGGACTCAGAATGAGAGATATAGATTGTGATGATATTTAGATATAGACAGAATATTAGGCTATAAGAAAGAAAATGTATTTATTGACACAAAAACGAGAAGGTACCTTAAAATAACTATACATTTAATAAAACTTACAATATAAATACCCAGATACCTAGTCATTGTGCCAAAAGGGCCACAGCTCAGCATAATGTCAGCAGTGATAGGGACTACTGAGCTGTGAGCTGATTCATTGAATCAGCTCACTCACCTGAGTCATGAGCTGATCTGCAGCTCGCGTATTTTTGATGAGTTACCCACATTTAGGGACTACCACCTACTATAATCCAGCACGCTGGTCTAACGCGTGTTGGGAGACTTCATACGCAGTCGAAAAAATCTCTAAGGCAGGTAGGTTTCCTGACGATGTTTTACTTCACCGTTGTAAGCGAATAATAATTAATACAATATGAATAATTAGGAAAAAATAATAACATACATTACTAAACTCAACTCAAGCCGTCGGTCCCGGTTGTCATACGAACACCTATGACAATCGTTAGTGTTAGTCAGAAGCACAAAAAGCCTGACAACCAGTCTATCCTTCGAATAACGGTATTGCCCAGAAATTGGGTTGCGGAGGTCTGATGGCAGTCGCTTCGTGTAAAATACTGATATTCAGCCGCATCTGGTTAGACTGGAAGCCGACCCCAACATGGTTGGGAAAAGGCTAGGAGAATGATTACTAAACTCAATGTTTCATCTCCTCATAAAAATAACAAAAAGCATTTTCTCACAGCTTTATGCATGCTACGAGAATTCGTAGCAACCGTGCTACGACCGCTTCCTACCACCCAATCAATCTCGCAACCGAAGTGAAAAGGAACTTAAAGGCCTGCATACACGACATGGTTTCTTTCAACATACATATGTACTGGCTGCCAGCCAAATATTCTGCAGACTAGTCTTCTTCCCACAATCTTCTAAAGGTCTTCGGTGACAATAATAATGTAAGGTACTTACTACTTTTAGTACAAGATGTTTTACAATAGGTCGTGTAGCCACAAAGGCTATGTGGGCGTTTGTGCGGCAGACCGTTGCGGATATTGGCAGTTTTATTCTAGCCCGGGTCTACAAGTTGGTCCTAACTATCGCGCCAATATTGGCGCGTAAGTAAATATGAGTTTTATATGTTGGCTCCAATATTCATTTAGTCAAGCCAGCTTTTTCCGATACGTTTTCCCTTGTATCATGAGTACTTCCTAGACAAGCACCCAGATCAGGAACAATTACCAGGTCATGCATATTATGTTTGTTGCGTCAATGGAACTCGCGGCCCTTAGCGTAGCCGTAGCAGTGATGCTATTTCACCAACGTACACGTTGGCCGAATAGAGATACCGCCAACATTGGGGCCAGCGTGTGAATCCGCTTGAATATAGTTCTTTATATCTTTTGTGAACTATGATTAAGATATAGTAGTTTTTTACTTTCTTAATACAATATTTCCATTCGTAAAGCTTTTTCGTAACCTAATAAATTACTTACCTCATTATTCATGAATATTGCTAGAAGTAGTATTACTTCTTGTTTATTTGCTACGATTTTTTTCTTTATATGGGCGCCAGACTATCTGGATAATGCCATTTCTTTGTCGTAGGATTATCTGGTTGTTAGCGATAAGATCACCCTTAAAATTTGTTTTTCGTAATAATTATTTGAGAGCATTAGAGAACATTCGTTCTACTTATTTAAGTACTAAAAAGTTTAGACTGTTTGGTACCTCGATAAGCGGTACTGTTACGTAAATATTTACGTAAAATACAGAGTGGAATCTAGGAATACAACTAGCTAAAAAATAGCTTATGCTTGTCCAAAGAAGCATTACAGAGAAAGGCAATAGTTAAAACTTTCCACACTGTCAGGTCCTCAAATCATTGGAAAAATGTTTCTTTTGTGTTAAAATTAATATCATTTTAATATTTTATAGTGCTCCTTTATACTAGTATACGCTGTTGTTTTATTTGTTGGTCTTTTCACCCTGCTTACTCCCAACCTTACTAGCATATAATACGACTATTACCTATTAGTAAGCCCAGAACTAAAAGCCATTCTTGTAATTACTATACACATCAAAATATCTGCAATATTCCATTAGATAATAGAAATATTTAACTACTCACATAAATAAACCGTAAACAATGTAGATTTTTTTTTAATCTTGTTAAAAAAATACTACATGTTTACGGTTTACTAATTCACCAATGTACTCAGGAGATATGCGAAGACAATAAAATATTTATAGTACCATAAATTATCAAAGAGATGATTATATTAATAGTGTACGCAGATATAACTATTTACGATGCCGATGCTGCTATAGTTCATATAATCGCTATAAATCATTCAAACAATAACTAAAGAAGTAAAATAATGTTATCATACAGGAGCATTTTCAATAGCGTCTGTTCATTTTTTTGTCGTTAGGAATTTGATGATATTTTCAAGACTACCCTCTTATTTTCATAATGACGTTGTGTCAGAATGTACAAAAGGCTTGGTAAAATGTCACTAGACACATCTGCTCGAGAACTCTTCCTGGTCTTTCTGATGTTTTTTTCTTTCAGTCAGGTAATAAAGAGAACGATGTAGCAAATCTCTGTCCATATTTTTGATAGTGAAATGATATGATTTGATTCTTCGGGCACTGGATACAAACTAATTGGTAGATGCAATATTTAAAAAGGCTAAGAGGCTGTTCACCACCTCCTAGTAATTACCTATCATTACCTGGTAGATAATTCCATACAAAAGTTACTTTTTTCCAAATTTATCGGGCGGTTAGCGACGTGAAATAAAAAACAAAATATTTTGTATAAATAAACAAAATATTATTAAAATAGTAATATCTTTAAATATCTTAAGAAAAACAATGGTAAAAAATAATAAATAACAAATACTACGTAAACAAATTTCATTTAATCATATCATGCCCCCCTCCGTCTGTTTGTCTGATGTACCGGTGTCTGACGTCAGAAGGCCGGCCGGCGCCTGCCCTGCCCGCGTTCAGTGACTAAGCTGTATTAATATACTACCAATGTGTTTGCCCCGGCTTCGCCTACGCGCTGAAAACCGCGTGGGAGACGCTGAAACTTGTCTACATGATGTTTTCTTTTCAAACATTGTCTATGTTTGGTTTACTATTTGTGGTTGATATATTATGACATATTTTTGTTTGACATGTAATGTTAGTTTTTAATTTTCAGCATTTTCCATGCTAAGATAATACCGTTATGTTGTTATTTTAATGAAGAAAAAACTGGACTGGCGGACAGGTACCTGCGTGTTCTGGTTAAATACACAGACGCTATGATCTCTAAGCCACCGCAATTTTTTCCTTCATTAAAATTACATGTAGTATTAACATAACTATTTCGGTATGACTGGGCTTAAACATAGCTTCACGCCTGTTTCTCATAGGGGTAGGCAGAGACTATAGACTGGGCTTAAAACACTTTAAATAACAGAGAATAAGCACACATTTATTTATTTGAGTTTATAATATAGGTAAATAAAATATATACATACGTAGTACTTAGTCCATCGTCTAGTACCCACAGTACAAGCTCTGCTTAGTTTGGAACTAGGTGGTGCAGTGTAAAATGTCCCCATTTTTTTTTAATTAGTAGACACCTTGGAGTCTTAGACGAAATAAACTTATTTCAAATTCAATAAAATGGATCTAAAAGCATCTTAAACTTTACTGACCTCTTACCCCGAATTCAGGCAATGGATGCATCTCGAAAATCCTTTTACAGTGAAGTGTCGGAATTCTAAGAACAGAGCTAAAGAGTTCTTTGAACATACTGTGCATATGAAAACGGCGCGATGGCGACGCCGCGGCTCGCACGATGACACACTTTCCATTGACGGGGATGAAGCCACCCCACCCCCTCCACCTCCAAGAAATTTATACTAATGACATGAGTGTTAAGTAACAATGAATGCTATTTACTATTTTCGGCGAATAGCGCATTGGTATTCATTCATGTAATGTAGGTGGAAGGTAGGTTTATTGGATCTGAAATTAGTTCTGTCTCTATTTTAAAAATAGGACATGATATTAGTTGATGGTGGCTATTTTTATCCCCCGACGTAAAAACGACGGGGTGTTATAAGTTTGACGTGTCTGTGTGTGTGTGTGTCTGTGGCATCGTAGCTCCCGAACGGATGCACCGATTTTGATTTTGTTTTTTTTATTTGAAAGGTGAATTATGATAGTATGTAAGTTGTTCTCGGATAACTAAATAACTAGACTGATCAATTTATCTGTAAGGTTACCATTCTTAACACTTGCCTCGGAGGGCACGATGACCTTTAATGACACCTACGGCATTCGTTCAAGTCCGAAAGTCCTGATGTCTATAGTCTGTGTCTGTTACTGTCTTATTATTACACATGTATTACGTAAAATTAATAGTTTTATTCGGTTACCACTGGTCCATGATAATGTATTTCGGTTACAATTATAACCCATTGTGCAATATTCGGGAGCAGGCAGCCAATAGCAACGGATGTGGATATAACAACAAAATTAATAGGTATATCTTGTCGTTATAGCAGATATTGAGCTAACCGCCTATTGTTGAGTATTTAATAAAAACAACGATACGGTGATGGTTGTAATAAACAACATTATATCTACTTCAGAATAATAAAAAAAGAACTTATTACGTATTGACATAATTATTTGAAGTAACTCGTGGTATCCGTTTGATTTTCTGTAAGCAAGCAAGCTACAATATTATATTATTTAGGTATTTATACAAAACATTGCCTTAGTTTTCTTCTTTGTCATTTTGCTTTTACAAACATAGACAAATTAGATAACCTGGACCCCGAAACAAAATGTATGAAAGCCATTAAAATATTTCGTGTGAGCGTAGGAGGCCAATTACTGTTACTACGGCGAAAATTATGTACAATAATACTTACTTATAAATTAATGTAAGTAACTATATTTTGTCCACCATAAACCACCTTATTAATTATGCCTTGCGTGATTAGATACAACCTTGGCACTAATTCTAAATGACCATAATCCAATAGAACGCATTTTAAATCTGAAGTTACTGTGTGAATTCACTTAAATCCACTTTCAATTTCACACATTTTAATTAGTATTTTTTGGAACCGTTCCAAATTACCAGTTACCGACAAAGACCTAATATAAGATTAGTTAAATTAAATGAATATTTTTTTGAATAATATGAATATAACTGTGATTGGTTCACTGCGGTCTCCGGTGGTTGTTTAGATCAAAAGGGCCGCGTATTATTTTGTTAACATGAGCTAAACGCTAAAACTGATTTGTTAGTCACGGGCGGACGCGTCGCAAGAGTATGAATAAAATATTGATGAGCCAATAAAATGTTTACGATTTCCCTATTCAAAATTAAATGTTTGGAACGGGATTAGAACAGCGATAAGCTTTTTAAAATTCGAATACGTTGGAGTGAATATGGTTTCACTGGAAACCAAATGAAAATAATCATGTGAAAAGACAAGGCGATTCCAGAATTTGATTTAAATTCATGTTTAGAATCTAACAAGAAAAATAAATAATTTATAGTCGAAGTACGCCGGATAAAATAAAAAAAATTACAAATTTGTATTAAATTAGTTGCTAACGGGAACGTACCTAGTAAAAGGTGTAAAGGTGCAACATGAATGCAGAATAAATTATTATGATTATGATTAAACCAACCATCAATCATTGATTCATTACACAACTAAAAAAAAACACCACCACCATTGACCATCACAGGACTGCCACATCTACCGTTAAGCCCTTTCGCACATCACGTACAAATCCTTAGGACGCTTTGTTAGTTGCAAACGTGTCCACTTGCAGGGGATTAGCGTCAATGACGTCATCACACGTCCGCACGAGTATCCCCATACAGCTTAAGAACCCTATGAATGGGGACTATTTGGGACCGGATGGCAAAAAAAAACCATTGAGGTTTTGTTTGCGAAATAAAATTCAAAGGGTTATCAATTGAAACTAAATAACCGGACTATTTGGTACGAATATGATTAAAATTTATAATAATGAATCCTTGAACTATATTCTTTGTGTAAACTAACTGTTAATATACTGATAAATCAAATTAGGTAGACTGTAAACTAGTCTTAAAATAACTGGAAATCTCATGATGATGACTTCAAAATGCCTTTTGCTAAAAAGACTGGCTAGTTACATCATTATATGGTGTTTTCCAATACTTAGTTACACAGCTTACTGATAAGTTCCTGTTAAATTAGCTGGCAGATAATTTCACATAAATTTTGTTTTTTTTTTCGGAGGTTAGCTAGCGGCTATGCAGAGGTGATGGCCCTCAGAGATTTTATTAATATGTAAGACAGTAAGAGACTCGGGTATAGAATACAATAGAATACAATTCTTTATTGCACACCAAAAAACAATGTAAGGACACATTTATTACTTACTCACTTGCCGACAGCAGTTTCACCCGCGTGGTCTTGATAACTTTTTTCCCCCCGTTTTTGCAACATTTTTCATTGCTACTCCGCACCTATTAGTCGTAGCGTGATGATATATAGCCTTTCCCGATGAATGGGCTATCTAACACTGAAAGATTTTTTCAAATAGGTCCAGTAGTTTCGAGCGTATTCAATACAAACAAACAATCAAATCTTTCCTCTTTATTAGTATAGATTATAGTTTTATTTTTATTTTTTTTACAAATCTAGTCAAACCATTACATACCATCACGCCTGTATCCCCAAAGGGATAGGCAGAGGTTAACTGATGTTACACCCACAGTTTACCGGTATACATAGATTGGATTATGTGTGTGTCACCCTGGGAATGAAACCACACCATTAAACCAATGAACTGGGCCAGAACTGAATTGGTTACACAATTGAAAATCTAGCTACTTAACATAAACGTGATGGTACATTAATATGAAATCTTTAACAAAATCGAGCATGTTTAGCATATTAATATGACTGAACATACTTTCTCCTTTAAAGGCGCATATTACAAATTCATGTACCACGCGTCCACTAAGTAGGGGCAATTTAAAGTGATAAATAGAAATAATACAATATTGAGCGTTGGTCGGTGCCGTAGAACAAACTGTTCGTTTGTTTGCCTTAACAATTTTACGTTCTCGGAAGGTGCTCTGAGTGCAGGTAGACTTTTTTTACCTCTGGCCACACCGCCAACTCTTTACATACGAGTTGGGTTAAGTTTCATTATTGTATTTGTGTTTTAGTGTTGCCTATGCTAAATAGATTTCTATTCCATTCATAAATATTTTTAGTAGCGGCAGCACTACACTAAGTATTCGACTCGCAATAATCAAGTATTTCAGATTTTCAGTACAACTCCTTTTTGACGGAAACCTACTTGCAAGCATAGATATAGGGATATAGATATAGATATACACACAATCAATAACGCCATCTTTGTTAGTATCGCATGGCATTTGTTTTTTAGCCGATCGCGGACTTCGGTTTAGAGAAAACCATTTTGGGACCAAGTTCGAGGGTGTTATTTTGACATGCGGTACGCCCAGTCCTTACGCAGTAATAGGTAATAAAAGTCAATGCCTGCAAGACTGATTTTCAGTAACTACATTCACTGCATTTACAGAGCTTCTACGATACATTACAGAAACAATACAGAATAAATATTTATATGTGTAAAGCAACGCAGTTTGTTATACTTCAGCCACAAGAATAAATAATCTGTTTATTCTTGTGCTCCAATAAAGCTGTAATAAAGTGCTCCAGCCTTCAATAAAGCATACATTTAAATAAACATTGAACACATTTAATAATTCTCAATTACCAATAACAGCTGTTCTAGACGTTCTATTCTAAAACCGCCACTTGATAATAAACCTACATTCAACTACATAATTAAATCACACTTAAATTGCATTAAAGTTGATACGCTGTCGATCAACCTGATTAAAAATCTGATTTAATAAAACGATAAAATCGTTTCCGCTTAATTAAAAATATAGATACGTGTGACAGGCAAAAAACGAAACTCGTCAAAGTCAAAACATGCCACGTTCGAGCACCGGTGATTGATTTAAACTGACAGTTATTACCCGATTATGAAGTGACGTTACCTTTGACATGTCAATCTCGTAAGCACAATATTTTATTCGATTTATTAAATATTATTTTAGCGTTGATGTAATTATCTTACGGAAAAAAGATTCCTATTTTGAAATAAAACTACGGAGAATTGTTAATATTATTTTGACATGCGTTTTACTAAAACTCGTGGAATTATGATAGCAAAATGTTAATGTCATGCCTTTCTTATCATCAAATCATCACCATCATTAATCAGCATCAGTAGCCCAATAAATCAGAAGGTAGTGCTTTTAAATGTAACTTACCTATGATTCTATGAATAATGGCACCATGGCATATTGGCATTATAATTATATCACCATGTCGACCAATAACTTATTGTGCCGACCAGCGTACACGTCATTATTCGCGAGACTCCAATACCAACAAGGTTGCGCTCGCGCAGTTTTATAGCCGAGAAAATGCTTTTAAATATAGAAAACAATGTGACCCCACATTCCTGAAGCTGTATGACTTTAGTGAACATGTTGCTAATCGTGTTCTGTATGCGGCATCACGGAGGAACCACTCGCAGCCGTAAAATCACGCTTCGAGACGAATTGACGCATATTAACGTTGAAATTCGAACGTCATTGTTAGGTTTTCGTTAGAAGTGCAATGATCTTTAATAGTAGTGCTCAAGATACCTGTTATGTGTATAAAAGTATCGGAATTATGTCAAAAATCGCATAGAAAAAGAAATGTTACTTTTACCGAATTTTCCAATTTCGCGAATTACTTCTCCATTTATTTTTCTAAAAATCTTATTTGTAAATAGCCAAATTGGTTCAGACTTTCTCCAGTGATGCGCGTACCAACCAACAACATTAAAATTTTTATTTTTTAAATATAGATTTAATATTTCGTTACATTACGAAAATATTGTCATATAAAGAGAAAATCTCATAATACATGTATATAACCTCTACATTTAGTTGGTCTTTATTAACTAGATTCAATATACTTAAACAACCTTTAAAAAGCTGCTGGATAATATTATAGTGGACAATGTCTTGCTTAAGACCTTCCTTTGTTGGCCTTATCCCTACTCATAATGACACACTACCGATTATGCGTCATTTTAGTCGTCGTCGTATTGACGACTGTTCCAGGAGAGTGCTACACGAGATGAATCTGTGTAGAATCACTCCTTGTATCATTTGCATACGTTCAGTTTTATTGCACGGCCGTAAATAATCGTCATAATGCTTGTCGTATAGCGATGTTTTTCAAACGCATCGCCGTCAATACGTGTAGTTGGAGAACTTGAGTGACTGTTAGTGAAATCGCTTATATTATCGACTCATTGGCCTATTGACATGTACTAAGACGGCTTCTGCTTCAGAGCTTTATTTTGCTCTATGGTAAAGGTTTTCTTTCATTGTAAATTCTCAGATATATTCTGTAGTCGATTCAATGAAATATTTCACTTTCGCTGTTCTTAGACATGTGCCTGCCTGTTTTTTGAAATACGAATTTAAGTGGATCGCTTGAAATACAGATTAATTTAAAAAAATGCTTTTAGTTTTATAGCAACGAATAATACCTATATTTTTGTATCATTTTTGTAATCTGTAATGCGTAACTGTCTGTTTTTCCAAATAATTAATTGGCTAGTTTGTCACTCAGTCATCTCGCTTGCTTTAATGGTGAAGAAAAATATCGTGAGGAAACCGGCAACCTGTCATCACTCTGCCAACTCGCACTTAGCCAGCGCGATGGCTTAGGAGTACGTAAGATGTACCTACTCCTTTTCGATCTTAGGGTAGGTCCAAACCCATTCAGTGGTTGAGCAATAACAAGCAGATATTAAAAGCAAAAAAACTACTCGTAGCAGACACAGTATCTGCCAATAACTGCGTAGTAATTTTGACAGAACACACAAAGTTGATATGGGCAATAAAATTTGACAATACGGTACACAACGACATTTACATGAGGAATAAACAGCTATGTAGCAGGCACTTGTAGAATTCTGTGCTATTGACAAAATTCCAATTGTTCTTTTTTGTTGCTCTGTTTATGGAAATGTAAAAAGCCTTAGTTAGCTTCAAGAATCGGTAGAATAAAAGCATACTTACACTTGTAAAATAATTATATAATAATTAAGTATACAATGTCAACGTCAATGGTTTTCAATGTCTATACAGTTGACAAAGTATAAAAAACCTGAATTTTAGAATAATGTATAAAATTTGTTTGTCAGAAACATTTTTTATCTGAATCCGAGTTTAAGTTACAAATACACAGGAGTTATATAACGCTCATAATTTTTAGGATAGGCAGAAACAAAGAACTCTCAGTGTTCAGGTTTGGTTCGTTCATCTTGTTGGGTATTTATGTTTTGTCGTATGTTTGCGAATACTACGAGCATAAATTATAATTTTGTCAATAGCAACTCACATACACCCGACCTTCTTAGCTTAACGATAATGTGAAATAGGTACCTACATACCTACTGCCGGTTAGGTACAGTAATAAACGAAGATATTTAAGGATTGCTGTTTACACACGTGATTAGGTACTTGCTAAATGCTAGCCACATACTTGTAACCACTACCAGTTGGAGATAAACTACGATAGATACTAGTCTAAGTCCTAGGTGTATTCAGTATTTAAAGGTAATTAATAGTTGTTCTCCCACTAAAATAATAATAGAAAAACCTATTACGTCGTGTGTATTAGACTCCTAAAAAGTTAACACAAATACCTACTTCGGAACTCCACATTTCATTTTAATGAACAACTACTTATTGCGTTGACATTTTCATTCAAGGAATTTTCAAAATTACCTCATTTTAATAACTCGCTGCGACATATACGATGTTTCAAGAAATGTTGGGAACAGCATATGAGTAACGGCGGGGAGGGTGTCTCGGTGAGCAATTTGGGGTTCCGTCGGCGGTCTGTATGCATGTGCAATGTGCCTGCAGTTCAAACTCGTGCCAAAATTGCCATCTTTCCGCTTGATAGTCGCGAGCTGACGAAATGAGGTGCCGGCACCGTATTTGGTTAGCAATCTAATCTCGGATTAACTTGGAGGTTTAAATTTGAATTAGTAATAAAAAGGGATTTAATTTGACGCGCCTTAATTGCTTATTTAAAGTTTGATGTGTATTCATTTCAATTATAGTTCGTTTCTGAAACTATATTGTGTAAGAACCTAAACGTTATGAAAGAGACATCGAAGCACATAGAGCCGTAACACGTATATCTTTCCTTTTTCACAAATTAGTAGTTAACATTATAATATTCAATTTACAATAAAAAAATATCATCACAGGCCGTCTATGGTTGCATAAACAACACCGTAACCACAAAGTCGGGTATTTTTTAATCATGACTAAGAAAAAGTTTGAAGGAAGTTAATTAATCACGGCTTAACTAAACGAAACATTGTGGCACAGGCCAATTTATAAAATAGTCTTCGACAATGTCGCAGACCTCATAGGCTTGATAGAGCTCATTTTAAATAACTAAGACACATATCCCAATATCACTGCCAACACATTTCAAACCTTAATTCTGGAAAAATAAAGTTTTGTATCGGTTTGAGTAGTTTTAAGTACCACATCACAAACTGAGTTACTATGGCTTCCATCCAAATGTGATGCAATAACCTTTGATAGTACCAACTAGTAACATTTTGCTGCGCTATTGTGACGCTCGATTTAATACAGAAAGCCTTACATGTATCGGTAACTGTTTCTAATATACCAGTTTCCAATTTAGCTACAACTATTGGCGATGAAATGGAACGCATCCAAGATGGCAATGTATGTTCTGGATATTGTGCAATACTGGGTACTAATAGTAATGCATTAATTTTATTGATTGTAAAATATACTTAATGAGAAATAAATAAATATATTTTTGTATGGTTCATGTCGGCAATCGAGCACACAAGACACCTAAAGGTACCTTCGTCTTAATTGCCGGCCAACCCTGTAGCTACAGACAAATTAAGAACCTTCGCCTTTTTTTAAGTTGGAAAACATACCACTGAATGAGGAACCCTCTTTTTCTTTAAGTCGCTTACTTATAAGAAGTAAGATATTAGAATTCTTGTTAGATTGTTTTCTGAATAATTGGTTTTGTATGTGGTGTTCACTAAAAGCTAGATAAGACGTGCACCAGTGGATGAATATTGACGTTTCCAGGATATAGTAAAATCCTGCTACTGATTTTACTAACTGAACTATTATTCTAACGTGAAATATATTTTTGAAATTGAGGGGCTCGTGGCCGTTGTACCAACGCTGATCAACCGATCTGCAAGGTTAAGCTACACTTGCCGCGGTCAATCTGTGGATGGGTGACCATTCTTAACATAGCGAGACCCCTCCGTGCCTCGGAGAGCACGTAGAGCCGTCGATCCCGGTTGTCATAGGAACACCTATGACAATCGATAGTGGTACTTAGTCAGAAACCTAAAAAGCATGACAACCAGTCTTTCCATCGAATATCGGTATTGCCCAGAAATTGGGTTGCGGAGGTCTGATGGCGGTCGGTCCGTGTAAAATACTGATATTCAGCCGCATCCTGGTTAAACTGGAAGCGACCTCAACATGGTTGGGAAAAAGCTAGGAAGAAGAATATATTTTGTGAAATTGTTAGAAGTATTATGAGACGCAATACAAAATAATTATTTGCTATTTAGGAACACGGTTGGAGAAACGTTGAGTAATTAAGTCGTTATAATATTATACAAGTACCTATTCTCCGACTTTTAAAGCATCGTAATTGCCACAGTATTTTCATAACAATTCTAGACAACATATTCTGACAATAACATAACACATAATAAAAAGTTATGTGCGCTAGAGAGAATCGTTCGCACGTAAATAAATTAGTTAAATATATTTCTGCTTTTGTCGCTAAAAACAACATAAATTTGTTCTCGCATTATTGAAAAGTTGTATTCAAAGTAGAAAAGACCACCGATATGAATTATTCAGCATAATATATGTTTTAAGAAAACATGTTGAACAAATAAACAACAGTGATTTGACTATGGTCTGTAAAGTGTTAGGTCATGAGCTAAATTCAAAGTACCCCCTCTGAAAATACGAAAATATCGTAAGAAAATCTTCATTTAGGTAGGATCTCCCGAAGGCGTTTGAAGTCTACCAACCCGCATTAGGCCAGTGGGAAGATAAGTGCCTAGCACGTATAACATGTAAAATAAAATAAAACAAGTTTGTTTCTAATACTTAAAACGTCTTGGGCTCAATTTTCAGGTCGAGCAATGTTATTGAGTCTTTCTATGAAATTCTCAGTAGCAGCTCGGATTCTCGGTTTTAGTTAACGGCAGTAGGCTCGGCCCTAAATATACCGGGCGATTGACGGAACAATAGTACACCTCTTCTTAACCCTTAGAATACAAGCGTGATGATAAGTTCAGTTAAAAGAAAAGTGTTTTTAATTTTCGAAGTATTTTGCAATTTTCATGAAGCAAACAGTATTACAGCATTAAAATTCTACATAAAACTCTATTTAAAGATACCAGTACCTCGGGCCGTATTATGAAGCTATATAGCCATCATGTTACGAGAGCGAGATGGAGCTATGAATCCCAATTAGCTCCATCTCGCTCTCACACTGGAACCTTGATGGCTTTAAAGCTTCAAAAGCCCCTGAGCAGTAATACGTAGGCTCACAGACCGTAAGCTGCGGAGCCCTTGCTCCCAGTAAAGTCCCACGGTGGGTGTTTATGTTGAACGATCTGCTTGTGATGTTCCGCCGTCCAATTCGCACTGCGGATCGTAAAGCTGCGGTCGACTCGGGCGCATAGCACGTGTGTGCGGCCATGAGGTATGCGTTTTATATTGAATCTTTGAACGCTAGTTCAGATAGTCTTGTGAATGTAGAAATAACAACAGTAAATTACGATTAATTACAAACTTAACTAAATTTCACAAATTTCATTACATACATTGCATTTTACACTATAATATTATATTATAATTATATGACGGCGTAAGGGACCTATTACGATTACGATATGCCTAGTGGGTCCCACTGCTGGACAAACGCCTCACCTAGACGTGTCTCATGTGAACCTGTCATAAAAACTCCGCCGACCCTAGGTAAATATGAGAGGAGGTTGATGATATCTTTCTCGTTATGCATTTTTCTCGCCAGCAGACAATAAATAAGTATATCATTATAAATATAAAATCTCTCAAAATATTTACGAGATAAATAATTAATTATAGATAAACAATTACCCCGTTCATCAGTCACGTGAATCGCATTTTAAGGTAAACGTTGGTATAAGATTTTTTATATAAAGTTAAGATACACTAACTGTGTAACAAAACTCTATCTGTAATAGCATTACAACCAAAGCTTACAACGACTCAAGTCGACAGTTACTGTGAATAAAACCTTATTTTCGAATGACTTTAAAAAAGTTCTTAATTTAAAACTTTTGACAGTCCTCTTCGATTCTCCCGTTACTCGCTGTTTTAGAGACCACCGCCTGAAAGATAAACCGCTTTGATTTGAAAACACCGCAAGTTTAATATGCCGTAATCTACACTGCTATAGTGGAAATTAAATATACGGGAAAATAGACTTTCACGTGCAAGTAATAAGGTTATCTCAGCAATGTTAGTCGACAATATGTCTATTTTGAGACAGTCGATGGTCTCGTGTGATTCTTTAATATAACTACACCATAATTTCTCTTAAGAATAAATCTTTCTCGAACTTCCTTATGATATTCTATAAATCTAAGTTAATAAAGCCTCACCAATCAAATAATATTTCCTTATAGTCCCAACTACAAATACAATAAAAATCTTGTCAACACATTGGCTGTCTTAAGGTGGCGTCGACAATTGCTATCCTTACATACTACAATGTCTTATAACCGACATGACTTAGTCGTTTTACGACTTAAATACTATAAAAGGTACTACAATAACCAGCGGCGCCTAAAGGTTTAGTTTCAACCTATATATAAGCGGCTCGTTGGTCTAGTGGTATGATTCTCGCTTTGGGTGTGAGAGGCCCCGGGTTCAAATCCCGGACGAGCCCTATTTTAGGTCTATTATAAAGTGTAAATATTATTTTATGTAGCTTAGAAAACCTGTTTCAGATAACTTGTAAAAAAGGGCAAGGGGTGATATATTAATATAAAGAGTATTTTTCGTCTCCAGCTTTTGTTTTTTGTTTATTTTTGTATCTTCTAGTCGTTGGATAATAACAACAAGGTAACAAAATACTTCGTGAACTGTAAATTATAAAAATATGTTTGTGTTTAAATATCGGAGATTTGAATTAAATTTATTACATTTCGAACTGTACTCTTATCTCCTTTTCATTTTCACGTTAGCATTAGTATTTCCATAATATGCTAATATTAATGCTAATAAATTTCAAAGATTTTCGTATCTCCACAAGTATTTGACACTATTTTAAATTCAATACAAACAGGTGATAATCACGGCAGTTTCACAACTTAGCAACAAAATAAGAAATTAATTATACGCAGATCCGAATTCTATCTATATAACATTACAATCTATAATAAATAGTGTTTAATCCGTAAAGTAAGAATAATGTGTGGTTGATGAAGGAAATGCGACATCGAAGCTCAATATATTATTAACTAATTACCTATATATTATACTTATCGGTTGGTTCAACAAACGAAAGAAAAATATTTTATTTGACCTGTTGAAATGTATCCGGTATTTACATGTCTATTAATAAGATTAAAGGAGGATTTAGTTACACCTGTTTGTAACTTGTTTGTGGAGGAATGTCTGTGACAGTACAACAAAAGGATTTCTGAAGTGGAAAATTAGTATTTATGATACCTACTGTGATAGATTTTATTAAAAAAATTCTAATTATATTATTTATTGGCAAGATCCGACAATAGACTAGGATAAAGAAGGTAGAAGATCTGTTTAGACTGGCACTGAACAAGGAAGAATTTAAAAGGATGACTGCCGACCTTCAGTAGTTGAAAGGCACCTAAAGAAGAATAATTATTTATCCATTATAATAAACACCATCATGTTCGCCGGTATGTTTAGGTCCCATGTAATACGGGGCGAGCCCATTGCCACTAACCGGGCACAAATCCAAACTTCGAGCTGCTACTGAGAGTTTTATAGAAAATCCGAGTAAGTAACACTTTGTTCCATTTAGGAAAACCAATCGAGCTTGGGACTAACGAGGGACAAGTATGTTCCCTGTTCCCATGTTCGGAGCTTGGGACTAACGAGGGAACATACTTGTCCCTCGTTAGTCCCAAGCTCGATGTCGGGAGTGTTCTTAGCTATGTTTGATGAAAATCGGTCCAAGATGGCCGCCGCCACAAAATAGCGAATTACATATTTTTTCACAACTCCCTCAATATGGGTATCAAATGAAAGGGCTTAACTAGGAGAAATCTATACTCTATGATAAATTTTTATCAAGATTTAAATCAAATACAAGATGGCCGCCACCACAAAATGGCCAAATACATTTCGTGTCAGGGGTTTTCTAAATTTTTATAAACTTTTCAAAAGACTTTTTACTCTCTCTAAGATAGTCTGAACGCTATTTTTTTTCTAAAACATCATGTACGAACATCGACCGCTTACAATTTTGTTATTATGTAGATATTAATACAAGACAAGATCAAAAGACGACAAATGTCACCTGCCATATGCTACAAACACTCTCGATTTTAATAATAAAAGAAAAAGTAAATTTATAACTAGGGATGCGACGTTAACAAAAGTCATGTTTACTTTTTATACGATACATTATATCAGACGAACTTTAATAAATCGCTTCCTGTGTCACTATCGATATTATTTTGATTCTTTCTATTGATATAGATAATAATACTGTCAGTTACAGCATCCATGGGATATAGGTATACGCTTTTTCTTCGGAATGTGTAAAATGTCGAGAGAGATAGGGCACAGCCATTTATGGCTCAAATCTGGAGCAGCCCATCTGGGGAAGTACCTCCACCTTACAGAAAACTGCAGCCAAATAACACACTTAATTATGTGTTGTGTTCCTGCAGTGAGTAAGGTCGCCTGAGCTCCTTCTAAGGATGCGCTGCGCTGGCAGTAAGAGGAATATTCCCTCAAACTGTCGGCGCAGTGAATCCTCCATAAACCTCTAAAATGTTTTTCGGGTCGGCAACGCGCGAGTGATAGATACCCCTGGTGTTGCAAGCATCCATAGGCTATAGTAACCGCTTACCATCAGGCGGGCCGTATGCTTGTTTGCCACCTTAGTGGTATAAAATGTTATGTCAATATTGGTACCTATCTATAAAATATTGTAGGCAAAGAATTACAATTACCTAGTTCTTGTAAATGGTTTATTTTTAAATATAGCTGGTAGGTACTTCATTGTAACTAATAGAATACTGACTATATTTTTATAAGTAAACTAAGTATAAAAAGGTAGGTATCGGATGAAGTGAACTCAGGGAAAATAACTTTACTGATTTTACGGCTTGTAAATAATCAGCAATTTAAATTGTCATAGAAAATACAATAATAATTGTTCCAATGTATTTGTCGATTGGAACGTTAAATGTGGCTTTAAACGGTTTCCAAGTGTAAATGATTAATTAAAATAATATTTAAGACACAGCTGCTCTATATTTAAAAGGACCCCCACTGCACGTTGATATACCTAATTAAAATGTATTAATAAACCTTACAAGTCTACTTGAAACCGTTCTTTATCCATGAGTCAAACATACTTATGATTAGTCACCGGAAATGGATGTCGCTAGTAAGGATTCTACGCCTTAAACGGGAAAACGGAACCCTTATGACATCACCCCATTATTGCTTGATGCACTTGGCAAAAACATATGAATACCTAAACCTAATTATAAAAAAGAAGTTGATTGCTCAGCTACGTGCCGTCAGTTTTTCCTAGTCTGTTTGTGCATGTGAGGTTGTTTACAACGCTGTCTAGCTATCGTGAGCGCGACTGCCGAACTAAGGGATCTGGGTTCGATTCCCAGGTCCCAGCGTAAATTTTTGAAAGGTTAGTCGCGTAATTTCTGCTGCATTCAGTTTCATATAAACGTCCCAACTCATTTAGCGTCGCCGCCGTACGACAGGAAAGGACTTTTATATGACTACTGCTACACCCGTTTGGCTTCACTCTTATTTGGATTTTCTGATAATCCTCAGTAGCGCCTCTCATTTTGGCATTGCGCCTGATTGAGCTATTACTCAGCTATATAAGGTGGAAGGGACATCGACGCACATCCGAATACCATAAGTTCAGTACATGATTCTGGACTGGACCAATTTTTTCATCAATTTTTCAATTTTGTTTGCATTTTTTTTTACTTGAACGTGTAAAAATACATTAAGTCTATCTACCCAAATTAGATTTATAATTAAAAAATCATTATTTCATTTATTTCGGATCACGCGATAACATTCACCGCGGAGCGTTATGATCGCGTTTTTAGCAATACAATGCGCGCTCAAAAATGTAACTATCTGTAAGTAATAACCGATCATTTTCTACAAGAATGACCTAGGCCATTTCATTTTTGACCTTAAGAGAAACCTTGTCACGACGTTTGTGTGTCGATGTCCATTCCATCTTGTATTTTAAACTGACAATTGATATTAAGGGATATGATGTAACAGATAGATAGATAATTAGATATATTATTTTATTGCATAGCCAAATCTCGTCGACACCTTAATAACACCGTCTAACAGATTGATATAAGGAAAATTTCGGCTTAGTAGCGGTTTCGCCTGAAATTGGTTCGCCCGAAAAGGGCGAATGAACTACTTTCAGTTTTGAATATTTTTTAGGGCCGGTTTCGCCCGAGACAAATTTAATAGCGGGCGAAACAGGTCAAGTAAAATTTAGTAATGGACTATTCGCCCAAATACTATTATACATTAGAAAAAATAAGTAGTACAGTCGAGCACACCGTAATATGTACAAATGCAAATGTTTTTAAAGAGGATAAATCCTCTTTTAAACATTTTACGTAGGCACATGTGTTACTCGAAAATAGTAAGTAACCTACTATAGTCTGTTTTTAAATCTCAGAGACTAAAGTGACATTACGTGGGATACCAGTTTTTTGCATTTCTTAAATAGTAATGTGCCTCTATCGAAAATTATCGCTACTAAATTGAAGTGTAGGTTTTTTACATTAAATTATCCTGAAAAAAATTGTAGGTCTTATTTAAAACGTAATAATCATGAGTCGGCTTAGGTAGAGTTTTGAAGGACTAAATAACGACAGCGAAATCAACATAGTTTTCTAAAACTTTTTTACAGCGATTGATATAGTTTTCTAATACTTTTTTACCTCGTTGGAACATAAGACTAAATTTATTAGTCATTTCTTAGTTTTTTTTTGGTAGGTAATTTTACGTCATTTGGTAGGTACTTAAAACTCTACGACGATTTACCTTTCATAGACTTTATTGTGCATTCGTACAATTTTAATTAATTTGGGCTTTAATTATACGATTTGGAATAAAAAAAAATTAAGCTAATCGTCTAAAAGTTACGATTCAACAAACCGATAGCGTTGGTACAACCCTATACAAAAAAGCTGGTATCATTATTTGTAATTTTGACAGTTGCATCTGTCAATCTAGTCTCTGAGATTAAAAAACGGACTATAGATAATATAAAATATGCAAAATGACATTTGTTACTCAGCGATAGAATTAAAGACACAGCAAATAAACGCACCCACAGGAACACAAAGATAGTAGTATAATGCTGTCTCTGTCACTCATTTGCAAATTGTGCAGCGTGTTTCCCATCATTTGGTTTAGTGTGTCTAAAATACTGACAGTATAACAACATAACTGCATAAAGTACACACTTTCTGACTTCACATCATTCATGCACGCGCATGAATGATGTGAAGTCAGAAATATAATTTATTTTATGTTTAATGTTTCTTCAAAAAAGCCTGGATACTCTAAGAAGTAAGTAGTAAATATATACTTAGTGATTGATTATTAGTAAGTACAAAGTTATAATGAGTAGAAGTGTAATTATAAGAAATATGTAAGTGTTGATATATTATTAATAGTTTTTTTTTGTGCTATTTTTTGATTATTAGTAAGTACAGTTATAATGAGTAGAAGACTGTGAAGTATAATTATAAGAAATATGTAAGTGTTTCTATATTATTAGTTTTTATTTCAAATTGTTTTGTGTAAATTAAAATATATCTGATTATTATGTTTTATTTTTATTTAATACTTACCCACCCGGTCTGGATCCCATTTAAACAACGGACTGACATAATAGTTACATACATTCTATTTATATAAATGGCTCGTTTGTTGTGTAGATAATATTAGACATACAGGAATAAACAGATTCACTAACAGTATTTGTTTTATTGTAAGTAACAATTGTGTACGCAACTGTACTTTTTTTATAAAATTTCACATTTTATTATTAAATAAAGGCTTATTTTTAGAGGCATAGTAGTATTTGGGCGAATAGTCCATTACTAAATTTTAATTGACCTGATTCGCCCGGTAATAAATTTGTCTCGGGCGAAACCGGCCCTAAAAAATATTCAAAATTGAAAGTAGTTCATTCGCCCATTTCGGGCGAACCAATTTCGGGCGAAACCGCTACTAAGCCAAAATTTCGACATGAACACACCAAACAAATGGCGTCTTCAAGTTACCAACCTTTTATAGTTTCCAAGAATGTGTCCTCAGCCCTTGAATGAAGCGAGGTCGTGGACGTGCAATCAATAAATACGACGCTTTACAAACCATTATTAATTACTAGCGCCTGCCCGCGACTTCGTTTATGCGGAATTCGGTAAATAACACTTTTGTAACTCCTAACCTAGGTTCTTTTGACTTTGTAAGTTTGGATGTTTGTAGCTCTTTCATGTCAAAACGGTTGAACCGATTTGACTAAAAGTTAAAATTCCTACATAGGCTAAAATTTAAGCTGGTATAATATAAATTTAAACTCTTAATAACATATTGTTAAAATACATATTTTTCTGAATTTATCAATTTCTCAGAACCACCTCGGAGTTTAGACTTGACCTTAGTTAATGGCAATAAGCTCCCTCTCGCCCATTAGGTACGTGCTAGCTCTGCGTAAGCTTCCAGAATTAGTTTATAAACTTAAAATTATTAAGCTTTATTCGCAGTAATAGAAATATTATTTTACATCAACTTCAGCTTTACCTACAGTACTTATCTACTTTACTAAACAATTATTTTCTTTCTTAGATTAGGCGCCAGAGGGAATAGAGTATGCAAAATGTGAGGACCGCAGTTTGTACACAGTTTTGAACTCGGAAAACCTTGCAGATTAGAAAGTAGAAATTTGGCGTCCAGCTGGGTATTGTGTGTATACAAAAAAAAACAATCAATTTCTGATTGTTGATCTGATTTCTCGATTCCGTATAAAAAAATGGACCAGCCAACCTCCTAGCAACATCCAGATTCTTAATCTGCATGGTTTTCTGAGTTCAAAACTATGTACAGACTGCGTTCCTCACATTTTGCATACTCGATTCCCTCTAGCACGTCCGCTCTATCTGTATCGAAGCTTTCCGTATCTCACCAAAAATGTACATTAAAACAAATGAAAAATGCCTATTTTATTTTGATTAGTTCTTATGATGGTCTCTTAAAAATTACCTATTTCACATATAAAGACAATAGTTATTTGTTATACAAGAGTGCAAAGTTGCTTTTTAACCGCGTGCTCAATTTTGATGACCGAGCAAGCGAAGGATTCTAAAATTGAATCACGAGCGGAGCGAGTGATTCAAAAATTAGAATCCTGAGCGTCAGCGAGGGAATTAAAAGAGCACAAGGTGAAAAATCTTTGCACTCGAGTGCAACACGTAACTTTTCATTCCACCTCAGCGAGGAAATGACTACAGCGAGGAAATGAGATGTTTTACAGAATACCTATTCTTTAAATTATAACAAATAATACTCAATACTCAATACTCAATGCTCAATACTCAATACTCAATACTCAATACTCAATACTCAATACTCAATACTCAATACTCAATACTCAATACTCAATATTTAATATTCAATATTCAATATTCAATACTCAATACTCAATACTCAATACTCAATACTCAATATCATACTCATCATACTCACCCGCTGCGCCGGTGCGAACGGACGCGCGTACCATTTGTTCTAAAGAAATTATTAATACTAATTACTGAATTTTGAACCGTTTGCATTGTCTTTACCGCTCAAAGTCGTATTGCAGTTCCGAAGTTGTAAACGTTGTAGTGCATTCCTGACGTTTCGCTCTAAACACAGAACTATAAATAAATAGACAGTCAAGATGTCCGAATCACCAGGCGAACGTGCGTGTTCAGTTCCTGATCTCTCGATGGATAGACCAGTTGGTGAACCGAAAATGAATATCACCCGTCGCAAACGTGGACATAATGACGAATTTTCCCATGTATTTGAAGAGTTCACTAAGAAGATCACGACAACACTGAATGAGTGGAAAACCGAGTTCAGACAAGACGTATCACAAATAAATTTATCCCTAAAAAATTTGAATGAAACCACATTGGAACTAAAATCTGAAATAAGTGCTATCAGAGAAGAATATTTGGTAATAAATCAAACAGTTCAGAAGTTAGAAACTAGACAAAATAATGTAGAAGGTGAAATCACATCACTCAAAAAGTCAGTACAGTACCTCAGCGATGAGTACGACGACGTATCAAAAAAACTCGGAGATCATTCTAGAGAGATTAAGGCACTGAGTTCTCTTCAGGCTGAGATTGCCGAGATCAAGGTAGAAAACAGAAAATTACAATCTAACATAAATGCAAGTGAGCAACGTGATAGACTTTTAAACATTGAGATCGTTGGTTTGCCTGAATTTAAGGAGGAAAACTTGCCTGAGATTATATTAAATATAGCTAAGCATACTAGCATTGATTTGACAAAAGATGATATTTTACATGTTAATAGAGTAACACCTAAGTCTAAGGTTCAGGGCAGGCCTAGAAATATTATAGCAAAACTGCGTACTCGACAGCTCAAGGACAACATTATTTCAAAGGCACGCAAATACCGTCTAACAACTAAGGACCTGGATATACAAGGCAACGTCATTCCCGTATATATTAACGAGCATTTAACAGTATTCAATAAAAATCTTCTAAAAAAAGCAAAGGAGAGGGCCGCTAATAAAGAATATCAGTTTACGTGGACAAAAAACGGCAGAATCTTCGTGAGGAAAGCAGTCACGATGCAGCCTATTTTTATCATGGACGAGGAAGATCTAAAGAAAATTATTTAGTTCCAACCAAAAGAGTGAAGTTATTCTCAGTGTTGCTTATAGTTCTTGTATTTCATAATGTTTATAGCTTGTGTATCTATCTTCAAATACTTGTTGTCAGTATTAAACAAAGCGTAGTGAGTTGTTTGATGCCTCTGTCTGCCGAGTCTAAGATTACTGTGGTCTGTGCATCGTATTTTTTGTTCGAGCGACGCGCTTACTGCGTGATCACTGGTGTTTGTGTAATGGATGCGCGCTTGATGCAGGTGCGATGTCTGACGTACGTACCACAATCACATATAATTATTTTGTTCACGCATTGGCACGGGATAATCTTGGCGTTGGGTTATATATTTCTAAAATCTCATTTTACTTTAATAAGTATTACCATAATGTTAAAAAACACCTATATTCATATAATTAAAACATACACTTATAGAAGTTTCAGAGATAGGTATATAAAATTACGTAGAATGCGCGGATTGATCGGTTCCTACATACTGATAAATTACAATAAATATGCTAAAGCCATTAACAAAGACACGGCTACATTGAATTGGGTTGCACCTGCGCTTAGCGCATGTTCTGTTCACTTAAACTATTTGTCGTCCGATTATTTTTGTTATTCTTTAGCAACTTACCCACAACTTTTTGTAGTGGTTGATTGCTTGTTTAGCTACGACAATATTTATCAGACGCTGTCACAATCTTTTTTAATTATTATTACTGGTATATTCAGTCGGTCCCTTCGATTATATACTTTGCAAGGAAAACCATGTTTGGCATACGATTGCCTGAGTATCATTCGTTTTAACTTTATGTATGTTTCACGGTCCGATATTGCAGCGTTTATTAGATATACATACTGTAGAAAGATCACGCCATAATGCAGCCTTGGAACTTAAACATATATTACCAAAACTGTCGCGGACTTAGGACCAAAACAACTCAGTTCCAACAAAATATTTTAAGTAACTGTTATGATTTAATAATCATAACTGAAACTTGGTTGCATAACGGTATTTTTGATAGGGAACTGTGTGACGACAGATACGATGTGTTCCGTCAAGACCGCGACCTTTCCATTACTGGCAAATCAACGGGTGGCGGTGTGATGATACTCGCGCGACATGAACTAAGAGCCTGGTGTGTGGAATTTGAGTATAACGCGATCGCTACGGAACTGTTGACCATAATGATACCGGCTCGTGCGCTGTCATCCACCGCTGATCTTTGCGTCAGTGCAGTCTATATACCCCCAGATGCTAATCGCATACCTGCAGACGTGGATTACGTATTGAATAGTGTTAGAAGCAATTTTATTAGCAACACCAACTACGTGCTAGTAGGTGACTTTAACCTCCCTTGCATAAAATGGATTTCGTGTGGACCTACTTTTCTAAAACAAGGTGCCGTTGAGGTACAGAACGCAGCTACGCGCTTAGTTGGTGATTTATATTTTTTGGGTATATCGCAATATAACATCCTCCTTAACAACAAAGGTCATACTCTTGACCTAGCTTTTTCTAACCTGCCATTACAAATAAGTGAATGTCCATTTCCTCTCACAAAAATAGACCCACATCATCCAGTGTTTGTTATTGAAATTAGCGATCTTTCAGTCTCCCCTCTCCGTGAATTATCTACGCCTCGATATATATATCGCAAAGCTGATTACATTATGTTAAATAATTACTTCGCGAATACGAACTGGTCCTCAATCTTGGAAAACGTCCCAACGAACGAAGCCACGCACAACTTTTATGAAAAAATCAAAGCAGGGGTCGTTAAGTATGTACCTACTAAACGAGGGACTGGCACGCATAAATATCCGATTTGGTACAGCGGCTCGCTTATTAAAATAATCAAAGAAAAAAGTAAGGCACATTCGCGGTGGAAACGCTTTGGAAACCTTCTCGACTATGACGAGTTTGCAATGTTGCGAGCTAGACAACGTGATGTGCAGGATATATGTTATAGGAAGTACTTGGAGGAAACAGAACTCAGCCTGAAAAACCAACCTAAAAAATTTTGGACTTATATAAAAACTATGCGTGGAGTCTCCAACTATCCGAAAATGCTGACTCACAGCAATGTGAATTACTCTGGCGGACGCGAAATTTGCGAAGCATTCAGTGACTATTTTCATGGCGTTTTTGGTGAACCTTCTGATTGTGATCTTGCTTCAATTCATTCTAACGTTAAAGTTACTTGCTCTGACATCATATCCAACTTACAAATTACTACATCAACAGTGGAAAAGTCATTGAATGCTCTAAGCGTCGAAAAGGGAGCTGGATGTGATGGAATCCCTCCATTGTTTTGGAAAAACTGCGCGAAATCTTTAGCATCCCCAATTAGTTTTATTTTTAATCTCTCTTTAAAGGAAGGCTCTTTTCCAAACGCATGGAAGAAAGCAAACATTATCCCAATACATAAAAAGGGTTCGCGAACTAAAATAGAAAATTATAGGGGTATTTCAATATTGAATACGGTAGGCAAGGTATTTGAAAAACTTGTATACGATGCTATTTATCCCTACATCCTCAATGGCATTTCTAGTAAACAACACGGATTTCTAAAGAAGCGATCAACTATCTCAAACTTAGCTGGCTTTTCAAACTTCGTTCTTGAGAATATAGAAAATGGTGGGCAGGTTGACGTGATCTACACTGACTTCGAAAAGGCTTTTGATCGGGTGGATCACGTCATCCTGCTCATGAAATTATTCTGCCTAGGTATCCGTGGCGATCTTCTACGATGGGTACAGTCATATCTGCATAAAAGATCACAAGCTGTAGTAGTTGGAGGTTACTGTTCTGACTTTATAGAAATACCCAGTGGCGTTCCGCAAGGTTCCCACTTGGGGCCTCTTTTTTACAACGCATACTTGTATGACATCACTGATTCGCTTAATCACTCAGAACATTTAATGTATGCCGATGATAAGAAAATATTTTATAAAATTAGAACACTTGATGACTGTAAAGCTCTTCAAGAAGATCTTGATAGCCTACACAATTATTACTTAACTAACAAGATCACAGTAAACGTCACAAAATGTCAATGTATTAGTTACACTCGTAAGAAAAAACCTTTACTCCACACTTACCATTTTAATAACATCACTATTAATAAAGTCAATATTGTTCGGGATTTGGGCGTTTTGTTTGACAGTAAATTATCATTTTCAGATCACGTAGACTCGGTTGTTTTAAGAGCCTTTAAAAATTTAGGATTTGTCCTTAGGTCATGTAAGGCATTTAGAGGAACGGAGGCTCTGAAATAGGTCTATTTTGCATATGTTCGTAGTGTAATAGAGTATGCGTGTCAAATTTGGTCCCCACACTACATTATTTATAAGAATCAACTTGAACGGGTGCAAAGAAAATTTGTTAATCATCTTAATTATCGCCTCCATAAACCTCCGATGTCCTATGAAAACAGCTGTAGGATACATGGTCTGCTTACCCTTGATGAAAGGCGCAAAGTTCTGGACATGTGTTTTCTTTATGACATAATAAATGGACGACTGGATTGTCCCGAGTTGGTCGCGCAAGTAACATTTAACACTCCCTTAAAGCGCACTCGCCACACGCCAATGCTACACGTACCTAAGCATTCAACCAATTATGCCAAAAATTGTGTAATGACGCGTATAGCTCGAACTTATAATACGAATTTCTCCCAAGTTGACTTATTTAGTTGTACTAAACCTACGTTCAAGGCACAAATTATAAAGAAAATAAACGGAGACAGAGGTAAAATAATGTAGCTCTTTTGGTTGTTTTTTTTTTTTAAGGATATCCTTCATTAAATTACTTAGTTCCTATTGTTGTCGTCGTAAAATCTACTTTGTTTAGCTTAATTTCTTACACTTAAACATATTGCATTGTTCTCTCGAACTTACGCTAGTTAGTTTACCCTTACCCACTTCATTGTTTATTGTCCGTTCGCATCTTTGTTACTTATCTCAGTTATACAGGGAAACCTATTATTAGCCATACCATATTGTAACACACAATTTATGTATTATGTTATATGTGTCGCTGTTGGTTTTCTAAATAAATAAATAAATAAATAAATAAATAAATAAAATACTCAATACTCAATACTCAATACTCAATACTCAATACTCAATACTCAATACTCAATACTCAATACTCAATACTCAATACTCAATACTCAATACTCAATACTCAATACTCAATACTCAATACTCAATACTCAATACTCAATACTCAATACTCAATACTCAATACTCAATACTCAATACTCAATACTCAATACTCAATACTCAATACTCAATACTCAATACTCAATACTCAATACTCAATACTCAATACTCAATACTCAATACTCAATACTCAATACTCAATACTCAATACTCAATACTCAATACTCAATACTCAATACTCAATACTCAATACTCAATACTCAATACTCAATACTCAATACTCAATACTCAATACTCAATACTCAATACTCAATACTCAATACTCAATACTCAATACTCAATACTCAATACTCAATACTTTATTGCATTTCATAATGTGTACATTAGTTGGTAGGTATGTAATACTAGAGAAATTGAAAGTAACGTTGCTACAATTACTTGTGTAATATTTTTGTTAGGTATTGTAATGTTGGTGTTAGTGACTTAAAAAAGTACACCAAGAAAGTTCCGGTAGGCTTGTTGAAAAAATATCGATACATCGATATATCGATATTATTTTTTTAATGTATCGATATTTTTGAGCGATATTTTTATTATTTCGATATAAAATTCAAAGTATCGAAAAGGTATAAAAATCTATATTTTTTACAGACCAATAAACATTTATAAGTTTTAAGATTATAAAATCCCAAAAAGGAATACTTTTTTTATACTAACATCTTTTTAACAAATTATATTTAATGTATTTTTTGTTTTTGGTCGACTTGATTTGTTTTATAATTTGGTTTTTAATATATATCGCCCATATATCGATATTTTTAAATAAAAATATCAGTATCGATGCTGATATTTTCAAAAAATATCGATTCGACATATATCGATACTTTGTTGCGTTTAGACTCGGAACCTAGGGAAGGTTCCAAGTCTGAGGTTTTAACAAATTAAAAAAAAGTTGTATGATAAATTCGGCGCCAGGGGGGTAAAAGCCCGATGTTCTAAATTCAATTTACTTTGTCTCTCTAGAGGATAAAAACGACTTTTGCACTCAGATATCGAAGAGTAAAAATAGTCTTTCCGAGATGGTGGGATGAAAAATGTATTTTTTCTATCATAGTATGGGTATTAATAGTAGGTAGGTATATTTATTGACACATACGCGTGGATTTCATTGAGCTTTGTCGAGTAGTTTGTGTAATTAAGACGCATTGTAATTTGCTTGAGGAAATATAATAGATCTATTGTGTAGGTATATACTCGTATGTGTCAATTAATAATGCGTTAATTGCCGTAAGATGGTTATTTATTGATAAGTTCTAACGGTATACTTACTCTACTAGTGTCAATAAAACGTTTCATGCAATGTTGGTTGATATCTATACCTACCGCATTTGTTTTTATTTTTTGTCATGTAAGAAATCCTCATGGGTCCTCTCTCAGCAGTCCTGTGTAGGTCCGCTGTAATGCTTTAGTTCCAATATAACGAAATTACATTACCTACATTATAATGTCATAACATTACGGCGAGCGGCAATAGGTTCGCAATATACCTATTTGTAAAAACTGTAAAGTTGTATGTTTTGCAAATAAATAAATATAAGTGCCAGCCAATTGTCCTTAAATTGTCCTTAAAGCTGCTTCCATGCGTATGTTGTCACCTACTTGTATTGCGAACCATTATTACACTGCGGGAGATACTAGATAGACATGCGTACTATGCGTAGTGTACACGACAATACGGACCTCCGACCTCTATTAGCTGACACCTGTAAGCTGAAAAATACGCGTGTTTCATCTACACGCGCCTTTAAGTAGGACGAGAGGAGAGGCCTCGCTCTTCACAGCCTCTCATTGTCAGGCAACGGAATGACTCTGTATGAGTCCGGTCTCTCCTACCGGCTACCCAAGTGACTGTCGATTCATGAGAATATTCCGAATGCCAAAAAATCTGGTCTTAACTACTTGACAACCAGTAATTGAAGTAAAATCCTAACCAATTCATAGCTTTCTAATTATGATCCCAACGAATTACTGGACTATTTTTATGGTTCAAACATTAATGTTTACTGAATTTAAATTAATAACAGTATTTAGACATATTGTGTAATGATAACCATCTGATTTTATACCAATGTTAATCGTACGTTCCTTTGAAACGGAACCTATAATTTATGATAATATATCATGTGTAGTTCCTTAAACTTAACGTTATAATTAAAACATGACCCAGTGTCACAAATACAGGTATCGATATCCGTTGCGGCAGAACCCTTTAATTGCGATCAAATCGAAACCTAATGTTATTGTGCCTTCGTTCATGTTATCGATTGAGTTTATAAATCGCTTTATTTGTCATAGATTAAAACCTTCGAGGTAGGTTAGAATACTAGTTTAGAAAGAATATTAAATTTATTGTTGTCTCCAAAATATGTTTTAAATGTGATAAGCCATCACAGAATCTTTTGTTCATTTGGGTTTAGTGTTATTTGTAATTCAAGAATTAAAATAAAATTATACTTTTTCTTGGTATGGTTACATTTATTTTATTACATGGTGGCTAATCAAGCATGCGGCTCACCTGATGTTAAGTGACCTCATGAACGTCTGCTACACCAAGAAGTCCTCGATGTGTTACCTAAAAGATCAGTTAAACCTGGATGATTCTTTTTCTACAAAAATCTTGGGAAGAGAAACTATTTGATTACAACTCAATACAAATGACGTCACGTTTCTATCTAAGAACTAACCCGGTCCTAGTCCTCACAGAGTAAATCTGTACGTATCCACAAGCCTCAAACTCAATTACCGGTCTCCGAGATACACAAGACCACAGAAGCGATGCGGCGTCGGCGGCCGCAAGGCACGCAGACAATATCGCTCCAGATTGAATTATCGATCCGATAATAGGATCGCGAGAGTAATGCCCCTATATATTGTTCTTGCTACTTTAATTATAGGAGCTATTGAACCAACTTGTTTATAGTCCACTTGTTGCGCGTTGACTGCAGAATTAAAGTTAATTATTTTATAAAATTCTATTTCCAACTTAAAATTCATTTACTGTCTCATTAGTCTAGTGGAAGCGCGACTGCTACGCTTGAAGTCTTGGGTTCGATTCCCAGGTCGTATTAGGATTTTCTATAAAGTTTTTATTAGCAGCTCGGAGTTTGGGTTGGGAGTGGTTAATGGCAATAAGTTCGCCCCCTATTAAATTGGGACCTAAAAATACCGGCGAACTATGGGTGTACATCAGTACTGCCTGATCCTTCGGCGAATACAGGCGCGATGGCAGGTATCTATGTATGTTATATTTCTAAGTATTATACTAATAAGTCTTTTTATTTACTAGCCTAGTTGACAACGTTTATAGATTGTAGGTAGAGTTTGTACCTAATATTGTGACTGTTAGTCATAAGTCCACACGTTACTTGCTCGATTTTAGGTCTCATGCAATTTAGCCCAACTTATGCAAGATTCCAAAATGGCCATTAGAAGAAAATTAAACATATAATAAGGCCAATAAAAGAATTTTACAATTTAAATTAGAAACATATATCACTCGATCGATAGCAATTAAACAAAAATGTACCAATTCTATTTAATCAAAAGATCTAAACCATATAACTGACCTATAGACACAGTTTCAAAGCGTTGGAAAGCTGATAACAATCAATATGGCGCCCAAAGCGTCAGCGGCTGTCACCCAAATGAACGAGCACATTAAAATGAAACGCCTCAAAGTAATGGATATAAATTAAATAGTCGTCCACGTCACTCAAACCGCAGGACCTAAAGAAATACGCCCTGACGGAAGCCAGGTAGTTAAGATTCGAAACAAAAATATGAGATAACAACAGTTAAGATGTTCAATTTTATTAGTAGCCAACAAAGCGACGCTAATTTACGTCCTTTTTGGGTCGTAAGATAAGGAAAACAGTATTCACTTTTAACGATACAGAATATCAAGGCACATCGTGAGAATTCTCGGTAACCGCCGAGTGCTAAGTTTAACCACTCACGTTTTCTAAGACTACATTTCTAGACACAAACAGAACATAAAATTTCTTCACAGCAATCGCTCATCTTAAATTATTGCTGTGGGTCATACCACACGCGAATGTATTGCAATTCATTACGACACTAACGTTAGAAACCGATAGTTACAATACACAGTGGTTACAAGTAAATTACTCGAAGTACTCGTAATCTACGCCCAGGAGGCAAACAATAGAGCAATAAAAGCAACTGCACCCGACGACACGAGAAAGCAACAAACGTATCGACAACATATAAATCAGAGACAACCTCGAGCGTTACTCTTGAAGGAACCCAGAAATATATCAGTGAACGTTACAGACCAAACACTGGCACATAATTCAGTTTTCCGTTACATAAAATACTCAGCTTCATAGAAACACATCCCGTCGAAGCGAACTATCCGCACTCTGCACTATCTGTCTCATCTTTCCGTTGATTTATTTGTTGAAGTTGACAAAGTATTAGCAACTTAATTTTCCGCTTTGGGTAACTTTTTTGAGGGATCTCTTATTTGTATTCGGATTTCTGTTACCAAATCCGGATTGAAGTAGGTCGGTATATCTCCAAGAATAGAGAAAAACATTTTGTCTGATCAATATTTAAAGCATCTAATTGCTTAGTCGATTTCAGAGTCTGTAACTTCATTATCACTATGACCTTGCCTTTAGGTTTTCATTTAACGGCCTAAACATCACATTATTCGACATGACCTCGAATGGTACAAAACATTGACATTGCAATTTCCCAAAATTTTGTTTAACAACATGACAAATAAAAAGTAATGTTAAGCTAAAAACTTTCCACTACTGCGAAAATCTCAATACAAAAGCATTCAGCGCGAATTCAACTGCCGCATATCAGCATTAACCGTCGGAGATGTCACATAAGCCGTAATAAAATTTCGGTACAATTATCCAAATACGTACAAAAGTAGCCGGAATTCCTCCACGCTATATTTCGTAAATAAAAGTAATCTTAAGGGCATCGGAGCAGGTGGAGGGGAAATCAACATTGTTGCATTGCTTCACGGCATTAACAATTATAGCAGTTTTCATAAAAACTTGGTTGATATTATCGGCTCGCCTTTTCTTTGTTATTCGTAAATAGAAGACATTCGCTGACAAAATGTCTTCATTATAATATTAGATAAAAATATACGAGTAAGATATCTTTCTTACAATTTAAAAAAATATGCATATCTTGCAACTAAGTTCCATAAAACACGAAACGCTTCAAACCATTACACTAGCATTTTTAAAAGACTATCTTATACTGCTAGAAATCTGTAAAGAATAAATAAAGAAACATAAATCTAGAAATATTTCTTCATTAAATTTTAAGTCTATTTACAGTCTGGTAACGCTAAAAATCAAATAACTACAACCCTCTTCTCACTATTCTATCAAGGACTTTTATATGTAGGTACAAAGATGAATCGCGGTGCGGGTGCAAGCGACTACTTGTCATAAGCACCCAATGTTTAGAGCATTCTGATAGCATCAGACTCGCGTTTCGTAGACGTGATCTCATCAATTTCACCATAACAAGACTTGTTCACATGAGTATCTTGATCTGTGTCACTATTATGAACTATGGTACAGTGAGCCACTTCGAAAATACCTTCTTCAAGCCCTTTGTCGTTAACGACTAAATTATAATGTTTTATATTTCTAGATTCTAAAGAAAATAAAGCTTTTAATACACTTTTAATACATTTTCACATACATTTAATACATTTTTTACCTTAAGATACAAAATTTCAAAATTCTAGTATCAGAAAAATCGTGAACTCGAATTCGAAATCGTGAATTTGAATCTCTGTCTATCTATACTAATATTATAAAGAGGAAAGATTTTAAGTTATTTTTAATGAAGGAAAAATCGGCGGGCGGGCAACTGTAACTTGTAATCTTAGCATGGAAAATGCTTAAAAAAATACAAAAAGATAGAGGAAAGATTTGTTTGTTTGTTTGTTTGTTTGTTTGTTTGTAATGAATAGGCTCCGAAACTACTGGACCGATTACAAAAATTCTTTCACCTTTGGAAAGCTACATTATCCCCGAGTAACATAGGCTATATATCATCACGCTACGACTAATAGGAGTGGAGTAGTAATGAAAAATGATGCAAAAACGGGGGAAAAAATTATAAGACCACGCGGGCGAAGCCGCTGGCGGGAAGCTAGTACTAAATAATATTATAAAGAGGAAAGACTTGATTGTTTGTTTGCATTGAATAGGCTCCGAAACTACTGGACCGATTTGAAAAATTATTCAGTGTTAGATAGCCCATTTATCAGGGAAGGGTATAGGCTATATACAATCACGCTTCGACTAATAGCAGCGGAGTAGCAATGAAAAATGGTGCAAAAACGGGGGAAAAATTCATAAGACCACGCGGGCGAAGCCGCTGGCGGAAAGTTAGTATTTTACTACCTAGCTATCCGCACGCAGATTTGCTTGCGTCCTTTTATAGAAACCCAGTTCTCACAATTACGAATACAACAAAATTTGGCCATACTGGCCAAGCCATTTTCCAGGGATGATCTTTCATACATGCGACAATTTTCATTTAGTTTCAAGATTTTTTTTTATAATTGCGAAATTTCTATTTTGGATTTAATTGAAATATATATCACGATAGCTGACCTGTTCATTGTACCCGAACACCTGCACGAAGAACGATATTTATGCGGCCACGCCTAACGCCATTGAAGTGGTCTCATACTACTCCAAAAATTGTTTAACCATCACACGAAAAGAAGGAGTCAATTGAAACAGAAAACTCATAAAAACCAAAAATTCATACAGTTTATTCAAAATGGTATTTCATGAAAATTAAAGAATAGTAGATATCAGTGATATCATCTAGACACAAAAAAAATACTAAAAGTAGCATCAACATGATGTTTATAAACGAAACACATAAGTACTCGTAAGTAAAAGATCGAGCAACTCGAGTAGTAGATGTGAGACAACTAAAATTTAATTTTGAATGGAAAAAGGTTGTAGAACAATAAGGTAATATAGCTTTTTATATTAAAATAAACAATAAGTACTCAGGTTAGATAAAATAACAATATACTTATACATTTGTGTTTAGATAAATTACAACAGATATTATAATGAAGCCCAAAATCATTTAAACCGTAAGGCGCGTTTATTAGTTGCATCTTGGTTCACTTAAATAAACTAGGTAAAAATGACTATTTTTGTTAAATATGCACTGGAAAAAATCCAAAAAGAAAATTTATAATCATGCCTGTACCATAAGTTCGTAAAATTGTATTGGAATCCATATATTAGCCAATACTTTAATAATCATATTTAAAGTCATACGAGGAACCACTACTTTTCGAGTTGGATCTGCTTCTTCGATTCCTTCCTCTATCTCTACTTTTTCTCAAAAAACTTTTATTATCGTTGGCAATATTTCTCCCACTATTGTAATTACTGTTCTGTCTTGTATTATTGTATCCATAATGAGACCTGCTATATCTGTCTCTAGTTCTGCCTTGGTCTTCTTGGTCCTCGTCTTCAGCAAGTGGGGAACGTTTATAAGGCGTATATTTGTTACTAACAGGTTTAATATCCGTGTCCTTACCTACATCAGGTGGTGGCGGTGCTTTTCCTAACAAATCAGCTATATAGTTCTCTCGTTCTATCTGATATCCTCGAGCCTTCTCGAATCCTGTAACAAAGTGATCTTGTAGCTTCTGACCAAAGACTAATAAAAACAATTTAGTTTTATCATTGCAAAATATATCTATTGTCTATATATAATGAATTGCGTGGTGATCGTTTCTAGGAGAAATGCCACCCAACCCAAGGAGATATTCCTTTAAGCTTTCACCTGTCCTAACAAGACTTTCATCACTACACATTATAGCTAGCGGACTTAGTACTGACGGCGTGCGAACTAACCAGCACTAGTGAAGCAATAAACAGTTCACAGTAATATTTATAGACAATAACTAACTCTTAATAGCGTCCTTGGCGGGGACCCCGAGGCGGTCGCGCATGTATCGGCACACCATGTAACCGGTGCGGTTCAGTCCGTGCGTGCAGTGGACACCGATCAGGAATTCTGTAACAATGTATATGTTCAGTCTTGGTCACAATAACATCACTGCCTGTAAAGTAATTGAATTCAACGTGAATAAAGCTTAAAAAAACAATAATTTGGAAAAACAAACAGTAATGCAATCACGATCAATAGCCACTAAAGCGCACCGCGGAAAATAAACGAAAACCGCATGTTTGTGTCTTCAAAATCGCACGGCAAACATCGGCGGAGGTCATTGACTCCCGCCCCCATCGCACCCCATCGCAAAGCGAGGGCGGTGCAACGGGGTGGCGCCAGGGAGAAAGGAAGTCGTGGCCGCGGTTTGACACTTCCTCAGGAAGACCTTTGAAGTAGCAACCAAGATGTACCTTCACATACTACACAATTGTACAAAGCGGCATTTGAAAATTATTACGTTTAGGTATTACTTCGAACCATAGATTTCTTTTTCTTAACATTATGCTACATTCAACGTATTAACCTCCACTTGGCGGCGTCCACTTCGGCCAGTAAAGAAAAACCTACAAAGACGTATTTTATAACTTGACATATTTGTTATACAATCAGAGAGTACGTTTCAAATACCGGCGAACAGAATCATAAACCCACGAAGCGTACGCGAGCATAATACAGACGTTACGACCTGACTTTGTCCGCTACATATGCACCTCGTAAGTTCCTTAGCACGAGACAAAAAACGAGCAAAAACCTTATTGTCGATGCAAAATTCCCACGCAGAGCGGCCAAGAGGTAATGCATTTGAGGCATTACACATGCAAATTCATGCCAAGTCGGGACAGACAAAAAAAAACAAATTTCATTTAAAACAATCCATCAAGGCAAGCTTTAGCCGGCATCTTAATTAACATGTGTACATGTTTTCAATTACAGAAACAAACAACGTAATGATAATTACGAACTCACTCGACTCACTCTGAGGTATCTTTATGAGATAATATTTATGAGTACAGCATTAACGAAGCGAAGTAAGATTTATTTAAATCTTATGGCTAAATTCTCGTATTCTAAGGCTTTTATGCACAAGTCTATATTGTTTTTATTGAATTCCTCTTGAACGTCATATTGTTCCGGTTTAAACCATGTAATCGTCGTCTCATTACACACAAGTTAATCTAACAACATTTTTGTTACTTATAGCCATGTCGAATGACGAAGCTTGTATATTTTTATTTGTTATCAATTTGTTTATTTGATTATGAATTTGTTCAGCAGCCATTTTCTTAGTTATATTGACAGCAATTACAATGCAGTAGAGCTGCCGTATCAGGTTTCCAAAGTAGCGCTGGTGACATTTCAAATGTCAACTATTACGTTACGTTGCATTGATTCACATGCAAATCGCAATCGACATAACAATAAGCCAATAGCCCATACATGTTACCACTTGTAAGTCACTTAGCATAGAAAGCGTATACGTACTGCATTGGTAATGTAATAAACTTGATAGAAAATAAACAACAGTGGTATTCCGACAGACGAGCCCAAACAAACAGACAAAGGGTATCAAAAGAGGGCGTTACATAATTATAATAATGATGCATTGATGAATACTATTATTGCGTAATAGTAGGACCCACCGCAGCTTTAAAATCATACAGATTAATCTAAAGTAAACGCTAGAACCGTACCTAAAAGCATAATAAGAAAATTCAACAAAATTAACAACGCACACAATGCTAAAATGTTTCTGTATGCGGAACATGTTTGAACTGTAATATTTTAGTTAGCGTTACATTTCTTTGACGTCAATAACCAAATCAACAACAATGCGACTTAATATACAAATAACGTAAAATATTTCAACAAATACTGCATTACAAAACTAAGGAATTCAAGATATGTATTTGCTAGCGCAGTACATATATCGTTCAGCTCCATAATTAAAGTTACATCAAATATGACATCTCTTAACTGAGACGAAAAGGTGTGCGCATCGCGTCTTATATCGATTGTCGACAATTGATGCATTGTAAACGAAACGAGTCGATATCGATACGCGATAGTTCGCCTACGCGCGACCCCCTTACATCGTAATCGGCTTATTAGGATTTTACCACACGCATCCATGTGACTGCGGTGTGTTAACAATGTTACGATGTCGACCTAGGTATCTCTATCGTACTATCCTATTACATACACACTTAAAAATTGCGTTGAAATCTTAACATCGATCGATTGGTTTCTCGATAATCTATTGTTTGCCAAAAGCAGTTCATTTTTTTTTGTTTAATCGCTACATATTATAAAACAAAGTTCCACGCTACGTCTGTCTGTCTGCTCGCGATAAATTTAAAAACTACTGAACGGATTGTTATGCGGTTGGCACCAATAGGCAGAGTGATTCATGAAGAAGGTTTAAGTGTATAATTTGTTAAATCATTAGGTAAATTGGCTGAAATTATAACAACAAAGATGTAGCTCTGTGCGAAACGAGGGGATGGGTCGCTAGTTCTTAAAAAATAAAGAGGTTCATACAAAAGTTTGTAAAGAAAATACTACAAACGATATTCTTCTAACGCTTAAGTGAGCGGATCCGAGGCATACGGAGTCAGCCATAAACTTGCTAATAGATACTTAGAAATCTGGATAAGCAAATAAAGTTACGTTACAACTACGCTATTACAGATATGAGTAGTAAAACAAACCAAAAGCGCCGCGGGATGCTATTAATGTTGCCTTCACTTGAGACGCCACTTGACGCAAACAACATTTTTCGGACGATAAAGGCCTTATTACGTATTAATACATTGATATTTTTATGATAACAGTTTATGAAGTTACGGAGTAAAAGGCTGAGGTTAAGAGCTAGCGAGAAGCGATTTTGTCGCCTGCTTGTAACACGCAAATGCGAGTTGAAACGTATTTGTTATAATTATATTTTCCGTTACAGTGTGAGTATCGTTCAAGCTCATCAAATCGCTGGTATTGAAGCCTTATCCCAAGTAGTGTCTCCGAACTTGTAGCGTGTTGCCACATCACCGGCGCCACGCGTGGGCTGTGATGTGATGATCAGATGACTGATTAGGTATTTAAGAATATTAATTGTCGCAATGGCTCTACATTCTTTCGCTCGGAATTTTTATTAAACACGAACGACAAAATACCAATGAAATTAAAGTAACTGATGATTGAGAGGCAGTCGAACGTAAAATATTGAAAAACATTAGTTCAAGCTTGTAAAATCAAGATAAAAATTACTTTTACATAATTTATTTTAAGAAGTTACGGCTGAATAAAAAAGAACCAGGACTAACTAAGCAAAAAACGAGCAAACATTTTAAGGACAACAAAGAACACTAAATATTTATGAATATGAATATGTCGCATCTCGTATAAAATACAAGAATAGACCATAATCAAATCTTCAAGCTACCAATGCTCTAACAGAACACTAATTGTACCCGAAGAAAGGAGTGCCTCGCAAAACAAACCAAGATAAACAATAGCCACTAACAAAATATGTAAAATTGTTAAAACAATGCCTAGCGTACCTATTGGAAATAAATTGTTTCTCTTTAAATAAACCGCAGAGACAATACTAGAGTTCAAAGAAACAATAAATAAAGATGGAGTTTCAGAAGATAATTTTTAAAGTAACACAATAATTTACCAAATAACTATCGCCATATATTATGAGCAACTGTTAAAGTACGTTATCACTCCACAAATAGACGTACAAACAGATTCCTCAGCAACATTTGTCACTGTTACTGGTTCTATTCCAAAAGTGCAACTTTGTCTGCAACTATTTTGCTGTAGTAAGTAAACTGCTTGAAACGCAGCGATATATCCAGCTCCCATATCAACAAACTTTGAAACTTAGTTTCAGACGAACTCATTTTTACGTGACGCCATCCCAATAATATATAAAAGAAAGCTTATTTTGTTAGTGTTCGCTCTTTACGATCAAGTTCAAGACATACAACAATCGTAAAAATTTTGATAGAATTGATTTGACTTCCATATTATTTTAGATTGCATTCCATTAATCACCATAATCTCAGTCTGAATAGAAAACATCTAGGATAGGTTAACAAATATATCTAGACGAATAGACTTTAATGGTTTTTTTTTAAAGCAAATACTATAAGCAAACAAAATCCTATCTATTATTACAACACAGCATCCAAAGTAGCAAGTCATCTATGTAACAGTAAAACAAATCCATCCATCAAGCAAAGCGACATGCGGCAGTGGGACATCTGCAAGACACGTCAAATAACTTCTTGTAAAACATTTATAATAGCGATAACCTTTATAATTGATTTCAGTACTATCCATCTGTTGGAAACATCGATAAAAGTGGTCTATGATAAAATTGGCTTTTAATTCAAAGCGAGCACTATAAATTATGCATAACGATGTAAACGTGACGTATGAAATGATAATAAAGTTTCTAATGTACTCACAACAAATACCAGAAACACAAAATGGAAGATACAGACAATGAACATAAACAAACGAACATAAAATATGGTGTGAAACCCAAAATGAATATTTCATTAAATTAAGTTATATATCCATAAACGAAATTTAAACATCAAATGTAAGCATGATTACGACCACCACGGGGTGCAAAAACGGTAGCAAGTGTAACAACATTCCCGCGCATGCGATATCGTGTAAATCAGGACGCGAGTGCGATTCCACCTCAGATAACGGGTGATATACGAATATCGTCGCATTACGCGCGGAACCCTGTACAATGAATCGTGCCATTTACTTGTATGTTTCGCACAATCATCTTATTTTAAAGATATCGCAACAGTAACAAAACTAAATGTTGACAAAGAAACAGTTAACAGCAATTGAGAAAACAGATCAAACCGCATGGATCGACTTACATTCTTAAAGATTCTGGCGCCAGCCTTAGCAAACCAGTATAATATACATCTCACTCAATCTACTTAGCGACACCGATAACCGGCCATTACCAATGAAAACGCCGACAGATAGTCGCATGCTCACAATTAATTGAAACTGCCCACGTAATCTAATAAAAGCTAGTTTTTGTGATCAAGACAAACAAGGGCGCCCATTCGTAATTAGAACTTAATGAACATTCGGAATATTGAGTTCGGCACCGTGAGAAGTCCGACGATAACTACGATTTGTGTCACTGTAATTAAAAGCGTAGCTGCCGATAAACTGGACATGTAGATTGAACCTACTAGTTTTGACTGCGTTCGTCAACCAACATTTGAGGAGCTCTCCCGTTGTTGCATCCCGTACTAATAAAGGTGAAACGGAAAAGGAATATGAGTTCTTCAAAAAGTGAACACGAAACAAATTTCTCGTTAATATTGAAGCGGTCTTTAATTGAAATCGTATGTTGTGTCGAACGTCACTGATAAAGCCGTATACGGGAATGTTGATGCCATGACGTAACTGACGGCTAATGCAAATTGAAACGCAATGAAATTTAAATGACGATATATTAATTACAATAAATACATATTTCATTTGTTGTGATGATTCACGCTTGCATTTAGACGGTTGCATTTCTATCAGTGTTGTAAGTGAGAGTGAATCTTTTTTAAAGAAAAATGTGCCACCTTTGCTAGTTTGATTTTAAAAGGGAATTAATTTAGTTTGTTATGGTCCCGTGCCTCTGAATGGAATGCATTAAGAGACTCCATCAGTGATGACATATCTTAAATGCTTGCTAACACAGCCTGGTCAGTCAGCTTTGCTATAAAACTAAATGATTTTATCATTTTACCACGTCAAGAACTATTATTGTTTAATTCATAATAATATGATAGAAGATGAATGGGAATCAATGGTGTTGAACTATCATCATCCCCAATCCCCAAAGAACCCAATTAACACAGTTTTTATTAGTAGTATTTACAGCTTTCAAAATAGTGCCTTCATAGTCTTAACCTAATTAAAGAAAGAATTGAACAACTTTATTTCACACAAGAAAATTATTGATCCATTGTTACAGTAACCTTACAATTTGTTTTACAAGGATTTCTGTCTCATAAACTGAACACATAATATCGCAATAAAAGATTACAAAACGATGATGATATTTAAATTCCAGTGGACCAAATAACAATCGATATTTCAATGATGGTATTAAAAAAAAATCAAGCGTTGTTCAGCAACTTGTCACAGTATATTAGAGTACTTATGCTATGCCTTGTGTGAAATCTGAAAATAGCATACGACAATTAGCGACTGTTAATAGTGAGTACAACAATATACTCTATAAGGTGTACTCGTAAAGCAGTACAATTAAGCAATGGGTGTGCATTAACACCTCACTACAAAGTTTTCACCCACGCGAAATGAGTGTGCCCATACCGACTCATGACTTTAACCTACATGTGCATGTACAGTGCGCTCGAGCTAACAACACACCCAATTCTGTGCGTTTGTTTAGATTGAATGTATGAACGGATCTTACCTGTGGTCGACAAACCGTGTCTGGCTCTCTTTACTTGCACGGCCACTAAAGAGAAAACCGCAACAGCAATATAAATGCACACACACAGGCCGACATTAACTACGGCCCAAAAATAATCAAGTGCGCTAACGTTTGGTGCAAACAAAATTTGACTCACCACAATCTTTTCCCAAGAACTCGTCAACGGTATCCATAAATCTGGAAAAAACAAAGCTAACTTAATAACTAAAACAAACGATCAAATAAGCCGTGTTTTGGGCAATACGAGCTTTAAGTAAGGTGCCAATTTTGATGAAGATGACATGTAACATGACGCACAAGGTATTAGTCATTATAATTTAGACAGGGAACTTTAGTCAGTACATAATTAGATTAATACACAACAGATAGAAGGTATATAAGCAACAATAAAGGGAAAAAAAATGCATAGTGGAAGCTGTTATTTTATGGCAACAAAATTATGATTGGACTACAACGTAAATTCTCTACATTACAGCACATAATAGTAGTTCCTAATACAATACAATAAACTATAAAAAGTAAAAGACGATGTAAAGTGATACGTAGCAACAGTGATTCCGCCATAAAACATTAAATTTAATTTTACAAAAATATAGAATCTACGGCAGCCGTCAAGAACAAAATGAAATATTATCATGTATCGATCGCAGCGTGTCGCCATACTTTAATCGATTTTTTTACACCTAAAACCGCAAGAACAGTGGGCGTTCACTATTACAAGGCGTTTTGCCGACCGGACAGCTAGTTCAACCTATCTGGTGAAATATGTTTGTTTTCATCATAACAAATGTCTTTTAATATTTGTTGCGAGGGGCGCCGGCAAACCCTAACTTGACATTATTGGAATGTTTTCTTAAATAACTTGCAAGGGTGGTCCGGTGTTGATATTTGGGATCAGAATTTTCTTTTCATAGAAATATGAATGTATCGCATAATGTATAGGTATTGATAAAAAAAAACTTTGAACGCAGCCGAGGGTCGTGGTGATTAAGTCTTGTCATGCAAAATTGCAGGCGTTTACTAAGCGCCATCATTTTCTAATTATTCTAGAAACTCCCCTCGAGCGACATGGGGCCGACAGCGGCGCCGCGACTAGTTGCATTCAAACGAAATTTACAATTCAGTTTATCATCATCGTCAATATTAACATCTAAAACGGTGCAAACGAGCTCTTCATTTAGCACGTAGATGAGTTATAGGGATGGCGGCGAATGCCTGCTTCACAACAGATATTTTATTACTAGAAATAGGGACTGTAAACCAATGGTAATGTTGATGTTATTGTAATCGTACGCACACTAGAAGAAAAACAACTACTTATTCTAGTTGTCGAAATCATAAAACACAGCCAAATAGTAGATCATGAAACAGTAATTAAAAACGACCGCACATTAAACTCAAACAAAACTGTGTTAACAAGGTGATTCTATGGAATTTAATCTGTACTCCAATAACATTTACAAATTAAACTAGCCACGACGTGTGGCGCCACAAAGTAAACACTATATTGTGTATTAAGTCACGATTCAACAAATTCAAAGAACATTCCCATCAAGGTCCTTGACTACGTGAATTTTGTCTTGATGTATTTTGATCTTTCCAGTACATTGTTAGGTCAACACTTTTTTATGTTGAATTATATAACACTACAGATAATTAGTATTCAATTATTGGTAAGTACAAAAGATCTATCACCTCTATATTTTTTCGGCTTTCTACGCTTTAATCACACGAAATTACATAATTTATTAAAAATCGATGTGACAGATCAATTAAAATAATTGAAGTAGTATTTGAGTCAGAATCAGTACCGTTACTTTTGAAATAAAATTTGTTTAAAACTCATTACTCTTTATCACGAAAGGACAAGAGAATGAAATAGGAATAGATAGGTAAATGAAAAAAAAATCTAACTAATATTATTATGATCAAGTTACTCCGTAAATCTTCGCGGCTCCTTAAAAAGATAGGTGCGTTTGCAATACTATAATTTGAACATATCTCAACACTGCGTGATATAGAGCTTATAATTTAATTAATATACATTGAAATAGCAAGGATGACAAATTCATTTCAAATATAGATATGAGATAATTTTCGGCTTAGCCATAATCCTTATTAATCCTATAATGGCGCGTCATTTGTTATTTATGCTCACAACTTACAGAACAAACTTATGCTAACTACAAAACTCGAAATGTTCTACAAATGGCTACAATTAATCACAACATGCAAGGTCGACATGATCACTGAACGACTTCAAAGCAGTACATTGTAACATACAAACTTTCTAAGCATTTCCTGAGCAACGCGGACGTCATTATTTAAAATCTGTCAAAATTGTGTATTTTATTACTCGGGCGGCAGATCGAAGCAACGTGAATTACATGCTTTCCTATTTAATATTAGTAGCGTCTAGCGTATGTGAGATAATTTATATCTAGCGTCGTTATCTGTGCGGTAAGATCGCTCCCGAGTTATAATCCGGGTATTTTTCATGGCACACCGGCTGCGGTGCCACTGCCGTGCCCCTGCCTTATTGGAAAATTTATGTAACTACCAGGAGGCATCGCTGCAATTATTATTGCCCCTCCGACACCAGCCGAGAATATTTGTGAAGATGACAGAGAGCAACACACTACAGATATCTTGCATACCGCTTGTTTGCAAACTACAAATACAAATTAAAATGCATTAAAATGTTAATAGATAAATTGACATAAATATGCTAATCTCACGGATTACATTGATTAATCTCCTGCCGATAACTGAATGCTAGCTGCTCGATGTAAAAAGTCGAATATAATCGATAAGCCGCAGTTTTAATGGAAAAGATCATAAGCTTTAAAATTTTGTAGGCTATAAAATGTCAAATTTACAAGTCCATTACACGAGTTTGACGATATACGATCATAAAATATGCGTATAAACTCTGTAATAATTTTATTGCGAATTAATAACGACATTTATTATAATTTCAACATATCCAAACTTGTTCCTGGTTTATTGTCATTGTAATAACAGTTGTCCGAAGTAGAGATTTTAAAAAGCTTCCGTAACGTTTTATTGCAGTCTATAAAACGAATCTATTAGATATACATAACGATTTCATTAACAATAAATTTCATCAGGTAATCTAGTTACTGCGTAGAATAGAAAATGACAAACATGCTTTCACAAGACAGCGGACCTCACATACGCGAAGCCAACGCATCCATCATGGTAGGAGCGTACATGTCGTTATGTGTCGGTACCCAACAAGCGCCGAAAGTGCCCCAAACAGAGATAATAGGCGACATTTTGATACAACGCGAGATAAGGGGCAAGGAGGTTCCCATGCGATCCAGGGCGTCCTCACAACTAAGAACAACGATGAAAAACAACGGGTTAAAGGTCAGACGTGGATTAAATACAAGCAGAAAATATGCATCCGGTGACAAAGCAGGACCTTCTATATGTTAAAAACTGAACCTTGCTATAAATAAGAGAGTAATTGAGAGATTTATCGGTTCATTATGTACGGTGGGGACAGTGAGGTCGTGGTGATCATTAATATTACAAAGTTATTAAGCATGTAAAATGAAGACGCGAAGGACTACAAGACTATCAAAACTATTTTAATGATTTAAACATAAACTTAACGAAGCTTTAGTGTTGTGTGGCTGGATGTAATTTATGCTGGAGTAGACGTATCGTCCGTACGTCATCAAGTTCGTGTTTACGGCGTGCAAACTGCACGACCGTCGGTGGCAGACTGCCGTCGCGAAGTAATTACCTAGTGATACATCGCCTTGATCCGAGATGCGCACGCGATCCTGTTTTACTGATGCTTCGTTTCCCAACGAGTTAGCTATCCTATAGGTAATGCATGCTTATATAATTTTAATTGGTTTACCAGTTAGACAAAATTAGTAGGCACTGGCAATTACTATGAATTATCTATAATTTGGCACACATAGCTATATGACGTAGGTATCTGCTAAGGAAGGATTAGAAATGCGTAATATCCATCCAGTTTAAGCCTCGATGTTTTAAATTATTGGCTGCAGAGTAAACTAGAAACCTAACCTAACTCTTAGAATTCACGAAGACATAATGAGTAAAGTTAAGTTAAATTTAATTTAAAATAATGTAAGTAATTTAAATAGTTTTCCTTACATATTCTCACATTAAAATCGTCGCACGGGACATTAGTAAAAGTTACTATGAAATAATTTAATGGCTATGAATATCAATGTACTTTATAAGACTATAAAAAATCTGGAAAGTTTAAAAGGAAAGTTTATATAGAGATTGGGTTCATAATTTAGAGTCGGTTTATATTGACAGTTTTATGTGATGTGCGTGATAGTAATAAGTACAAATCAATGTCAGTTTAAAAGTAAAAAGGAATAAAATAAAACCAAGGAATTGATCAACAGCAAAAATTGCTTACCTGCTCGGACCTAATTTTAAATAACGCATAATATTGCGAAAGTATTAGCATTAAAACATAAAACTAATACAAATAATGCTAAAGGTTACTCATAAACACGTAAATTGGCTCTAAATGTTATCCTTAGGTTTAATTTAATCGCATATTTCGCACCAAAACCAATTGATTCTTTGATACATATAATATTAATGGAAATTTTATGAGTCTCTCAAAATACAAGCAATAACGACACCATTTAAGTGGTGACAGTACTGTAAAGAATTCATTTTATTAGGTAACCACAGAGCTGATGCCGCATTTTTTTTATTACCAATTGATAGCGTCTGTAAATATTGTTTCTTATTTAGGGTAGAATAAGGGTGTCCATTATTGCAGCTTTTATTGATGTACAAAAAATTCACTGAATTAAGCAAACAACATAATATACGTTAAAAGAGTGCCTTCCATGTTGGAATTTTAGCCAATAACAGATAAAAACATATTCCAAACGAAATAATTTCAATTTTAGCTGTTCTGGCGTCAAAGGTTTGAAGCTTTACTATCAATATGAGATATAGGTACTGTGGAGAACGAGAGCCTCACATTGGTAGCGACCTTTTTGGTCTCTACAGTACCTACAGTAACCAAAGTCATAATCATTATTGTATTCAGTAGCAGTGAGATATAATAACTTATTATTACTGACAGTTTCGGAATATATTTATAGCAAAACTGTCTGAAAATTTTACGACAATAGTTGAGCTATAACACCACAAACATTAGTCACACAACTGTCCAGAATCCTAAATGTAGGGTTGTCATCTGTCTTTTTAAATCTGGATACAATCCAAGTAATATCCAGAACTTTAAGTGAAGTGTCATCACAAAATAATTTTGGGGTTTTTCCAATTCTGCCTTGTGTAATAAATAGTAAGATTTTTTGAGAACGTTGTAGTAAGGGCTTTTATTGTGTGTATACGTATTTGTATTATATGTATTTTATTAACATCTCCTGTGTTCTGCTTAATCAAACCTGAGGTTAATATGTTATTAGATTCAAGATGGTGCATAAAGGTCACAAAATGTTTTTTGAAAATGAAATGAGTTCGAGTCATCCCTAAACAAACAGTGATCCCAAGAGAGTGATTGTCAAAAGTAGCGCCATTCAATCAGTACAAAAGCCATGACACCCCATTTCTTAAATGTTTTCGTCGGGAAAGTTTCAGGATAGCGGTGTAACCTTGGTGCCTTAAGTCTGGATTGTGTGGCTAAAGGTGTGTTCTCATCCTAGAAATATGTTTGCAGGCAAATTAACTAAAATACTTTCGGGCGCATTTACTGTAAAAGTACCAATTCAGATGTCAATATTTGTCAAATCGAATTTTACTGGGCAATCAGAGGTATGTTTTGTTTTTATTAAAATAGAAAGTTTCTTAATATGAGTAACTACAATCAATTGAATGATTTAGTTAAGTAAAAAGATATTTTGCTCCGGCTTTCTTACCACAATTGACCATTGGCAGTGGCAAAAGAGGCAGTGGCTTTAAAATCACCGTCGGTGTACACACCTCTTCCAAAAAAAATCCAAGGACTAAACAAATAAAATCCATCAATATAACCACAGACAATACATAACAATAAAATAGAATCACTGCTAAACATAGACTTGAAGTTAAGACCAAGTATTTTCTATTGAAGATTTATTTTGATAGCATGTAATAATGTAATTATTTTGTCTAAGAAATTTTATGGCTAGTGGCACAGAACTGAGGCACAGGGTACAGTTTGAGGGAGACCAATACCCAGCAGAAAGATAAAGTTTTCTAGTTTCATATAAAAATTATTGGAAGTATATAAACTATATGCTGAAATGAATTGTCAAAGGCTGATGATAACGATACAAGTAGGTACTTAAAAATAAAAGACAAGAATCAATATTAGCACCAAAAAGTTTTGCAAAAACGGAGTAGGTACTTGGTACCTACTGCAAGATTATACAGACAAGATACACGGGGTTATTCAGAACTGTGACGTAATCGACTATATATGTTCGCAAAGGATGTTTACTAAAATACTCTAGACGGTTTCACGTCTCGCGAGACAGCCAACGGGCCGGAAACGTTCACGGTAACAGATACAGGGTGGCTACCATAAGTTGTGTACGATTAAATCGATTATATATAGGATTTTAGGAACGAGAATCCTTTTGATACTATTTAAATCATTTAAGGTAAACCGTTAAGACCATTGAGGTATAAGTATGTCTGCGTCCGTACTTATTATAAACAAATGGCTTTTCAATGAAATTTAGTTTTATGAGCATTCGATAGACGATCAATAGATTAAAATAGAAATGAATAAAATTTAATACGAAAGCAGTTCACGTTTAATAATTTTCTGACGACTAAAGTTATGAACATACTAGCCATAGCACACGGTTTCACACGCGTCCCAAGAGGTCCTTTTACAAGGCATATGACAGCCTATGTCGTTTTTCAGAATACAATATTATCTTCTTTAAAGAAAAATAGATAAACAGACGGTTGCTATTTTAATATTAATATGGATTAGCCATACTGTATACCACCATACGCCCGCAGTCGTCCCGCTTCCATAACAACCTGAGTCATACACATTACGTGTCCGACAGTCCTCCAAGTACTCGTAAAAACTATCCCAATTATACAGTGAATCAGTTGGTTTAACGTTTCCAACTCGACAATTGTTGCGATTACGTACCGATTCTGAGAATACAGCCTCCTTTGTGGTCTAGTCGAGGTGCCGCCGGCGGCAACAATGCAAAGATTAAAGCCTAACTGGTCATTATTATTTTAATGTCGATGATATTGAGACGTTTCTGTTCGTAACGATGTTCTGCTTCTGTTAACCACAGTTATTATTACAGTTTAATGTTCTTAAGAGAATTTCGATTGACAAATAAGTTTAAAGGAGTTTCGTGTTGCGGTTGTTAATGAATGCAGAATGTTGTATGGAAAATGTAATTAAAGTTACTCTATGGATCATATTCATTTTCATGCAAATGCTCCCTTTGATTCTGTTTTCGGAATCCACTGATTAATTTTAATACTACTCCGTACGTAACCCATTATCCATACATATAAAAAATAAGGTTCGCAATTTCAGCGCTACTAAACGGCTTGACCGATTTTGATGTTTTTTTGTACTTACGGGTATATGGATAATTTTTAGCTATAGACCGGGTAGCTAGGTACAGGCAGACGCGAGTCAATTTTGCCGGGCCACGTTTTCCTATTCCTGTCCGCCACTATTAAATAGATATAAAAGATCACCGAAAAATATATGATGTTATTAAAATCAACATACTGTTTACAAACAATACTAAAAACAGTCTGGATTTTTACAAAATAAAAGTTTTATTTGACAATAAAACTAAAACGCCGCCATCCTTATATGGTAATTGTATAATAGGTAGTAAATATAACCACAACAATGCGATTCGTCACCAATTAAAGATGTAGGATGTGCAAATTAATTAGCAGGATCATTAGAAGCGGCGCCAATGACACATAAAACTACCGTATTATGTTCGTTTACTTCAGACTTTGCTTACACATGTGTGAGTTACGAATTAATTAATTTTAGCGCTCATATCCTAGAAAGCGTTATATTCATTAAAATTTCTGTGAAGCATAATTATAATTAATTATGAATTATTGTCTTACAGTACAGTCATATCTTTATTGTGAATATTAAGAATAATCAGTGATGAGATCATTGTTTTGATGTAATATCCTTTAAGTGTAAGTTTTGTCGAAATTACGAATTTTGTGATTCACCTCACAGTAGATACACATTTTGTACAAGCTTAAAGGCTTTGTAGTTTTTTGGAATTTCTGGATTTATCAAGAAGTGGTATTTTATAAAAATTATAGTATGGTTTTACATAGTATAGGTACTTACACTAGTGGCCCGCCCTATGTTACTCAGTGATAAAATAGCATTCTACTGATGAAATAATATTTAAAATTGATTCAGAATCTTAATAATTTAGTCCATTCGTTTCTAAGTTTAAAAAAAAATACAAATAATATATTCTCTTTATAATATTAGTCTAAAATTCTATCTAAAACACCAGATTACATTTCACCGTCAATACATTTGTTCTGTATCGTATAATGAACAATTTAATCTAGAAAATGTCGCTCAAATACATCAAACTTGTCATCATTACTCGCCGAGACCAGAAAATAATTACTTGTATTAAACAAGGGCACGTTCTAATCAAATCATGTACGGGTTTTCGTAAGCGTTTAATTAACTCAGAGTACGATGCAACCGAGAACTTTCGTAACTCATAGTAGATAAAAGTATGTATAATAACAGGACAACTATATAATAATACATACAATGTCTCAATTATACTCAGCCTGTGTGGCCCAAATTATTATATATACACTGTAATAAAGAATAGTATAACATTGTCGATATTTAGGCCGGCCATTACGCTCAAGCAAGTTGTAATAGGGAAGTTATTAACATTATTATGGATATTATAGAAAATCGGCAATTCGTTTCATCATTCTATAGAATTTATGTTATTATAGTTCGGCAGGTTATAAATAGCATAATAAATATGAAAGTTAATATTGATGTAAGGAGAAAATATATGTTTGTTGGTATGTCAGATGTAATTGGCGCCATGCGATAGCTTTGATAGATCTTATCGCGTTCATTAGTATAGTACAAGCACATTAACATAACCAGATGTTATAAATACACGGTTTACTCATAATCGTTCTTTAGTAAACTCATTGCTTTTTAGTGAATATAACATACCAAAACGCCCGTATCCTCAAAGGGTTTAATAAGCAGAAGACACATAAAATGGGAGGCAGGGAGGCTATATCCAAACTCCGATAACTTTATTTAAAAAAAAAACAATACAATTTTGCTACAACAGAATCGAACCCAGAACCTTTACGCTTAATGCCTGCGAAAACTTTTTAAATAAAATGTTACAGGAGAAGTTCAAACGTAAAATTCAGATGTTATGACGTGTTCAATACCTTCCGGTAATGACTTCTGTCGCAGTTGATCAAAACACGTATAATTTAATGTTCAACTAGCGATGGGCGATTGTTACTAAAAACAATCGAATTATTCGATACGGCATTGTATTCGAATGCATTCGAATGACTACCAGTTATATTCGATAGTCCGTCGATTGTAGTCATGCGCGATATCAAACTGCGTACGAATTGATAGTCCGATAGCAATTCGCGCGTCTAGTAAGTTATCCGAATGAATCGAAGGCGTCTAGAGAAGCAATAGTGTGTAGTCGACGCATCATACAATTGTTCGATAGTCATTGGAACATTCGAATACATGCATACATCAATTTCAATTCAATCGATTAATTATTTAGTAACAATCGCCCATCACTACGTTCAACACCACATTATTATCGAACGGTTAGAGAAAAATAACCGTTCACAGTGTTAGTAGAATTGGTTACTGACAGTAAATTTGGACAATGGCCGGCAGTCTCTATATTTATGTGTTTGTTATCACGCTCGGAAGTCTCCTATCTTACTCTGATTTACACTGGCCTCTTACTAGACAAACAGTCAACAACGTGAGAATTTACTTTTAACACCTTTAGTGCGATAAACGAGTTCACAGCTCGTAATATACGTACAGTCATACTTTATTGGGCACTCATTAAAGGAAAGGCGTCTTACACCCCAACTCAGAGACGTCACTTAACCTTAATGAATCATTAACAAACAGTGGCTACTATATCTTGACCTATTTTTCCATATTCGCGTTTGTTGTCAGTGTACTAAGATATACTGGGTGTCATTAGCTAATGATTTATTAAGGTTAAGTGACGTCTCTGGACTCTGAGTGCGGCCCTTATTGTCTTATTGAATTGTTTGTTGTTACTGAACTACCTCGTTGGCGCGTCTGCTACGCTCGTTTGGTTCGATTCCCAAGTCGAGAAAAACGTTATTGGGTTTTAACAAAACAATATGAAACAAAATGGTTTTTTTTCTATAAAAATTCTCAGTGCAGAATGCCCGTCGCAATAGGCTCGTCTTCTATTATCTTCATGGGGCCTAAAAGATAACGACGGACTGTGGGTGGAATAGGGAATACAGGCGTTATGTTATGAATTGTTTGGTTCATAACACCCACAGTTCACCGGTATGTAATAGGGGCGAGGACTCGAACCCAGGACCACGAGCGCAGCACTCGCAGTTCGGTCCACTAGGCTAACGAGGCAGTTTGTGGACTCCTAACAAAATCGACTGGGCGTTGCTAATCGCGTTGATATCAAACCAACTTTTTGCGCACGCGTCGTACAATGTTTGATTACTGTTTATGCAAACTGACCACGGTTGATGTCATGCCACTTGGTGCCCATTAGACGCCAGGTTCAAAGTCAAAATAACATTCTATCGGTTTTCCCAACTGTGATTGAACAGACTAAAAATAAAAAAATGACTTAATAGCATGTTAAATTGTCTCGTTATAAGTCTCAATCATGCGCTAATATTATCACAAACAAAAAACAAAGGCGAAAAAAGCTCAGAAGCGGATTTAACAAGTGAGCTGGTTTATCAATATTGGCCCAAGCGATGACTCGACCCCGTAGGTTATACTATTAAAATATTACGGCTGCATTCCCCAAAGGGTTAGACAGAGGCCTACTAATAAACATCCAAAGTTCACCGGTATGATTGTCATGAGTAATAGGGTGCGAACTTCACACAAATCCAAACTCCTAGCTGCTACTAAGAATTAAATAGAAAAATCCACTTTACTCCACCTGAGAATCAAACCCTCTCGTGATCACTAATGAGGCAGTTCAATATGTATCTCAAATTTCGTGTAACTTTCGGTATAATAAAATTCTTAACGATTCGATGATTCTGCTATTGTCAAGTAAAACATTAAGGCTATCACCAACTTCCCGGAAAATAGGCCCGTAATGGTCTCCGCTTTAGACGAATCTGTAACAGCGAATAAATCGTCAAAACAATAAAACCCTTAAAAGCGGAGCAGTAAAAATCTATTAAACGGACAATCGGTACCACCGGCGGTGTTCACAATTTATAGACGGGGTGATATGTACACGAACGGGTTTGTAATGACGACATGATTGTCGACAGTCGACATGGAAAACAAGTAAAAATACAGCCGTGATAAATGAACCAAGCGAGCACGCGAGCATCATTACGCCGGCGTCAGATCATCTTCGTTCGGTAAAAGGTCGTTTATATGAAGGTCTCATGACAATATATTTATCCTCACTTTATCATAATATTAATAGCGCGCCATTTTATTAGTTCTCCTGTTCGTGTCTAGACTAAATTGCGGCATGCGATTTACGTCGAAAATTTTTCACACGATCAGGGTGATTATTCTGAGAAAGTTCGCTCACTAAAGATAGAATTTATACTACCGTAACTTGGATGGAGCAATGTCACTTGGATTTTTCAAAATGTTTGGAATCAAAGATATACCTTTGTATGATTTTTTTAAATTTTCCGAAGGCTTGCTTTTATCTTCTACTTTGCCTGTTGAAGTTATCTATGTATATTGGATTATTTAGCTGGGTTAAAACTGCTGCATACTTTTAATACATTTGCCTACTTGCCTATTTACATCAGATATTGACACATTTAACACTACTCGCTCATAAACCAAAAACACAGGAATTAAAAAAAAATCCCTAATTATAGAATGTGTACGCAACTTTAATTCAGCGAGACTTCACTCAAAGTACCCTATTCTCAAAACACATAGACCTGTCCTTAAGTCGACGTGCCTTTTAGTTAAGTTTCGAAGTAGCTGTACGGGTGGCACATTAGTCTCACGTTGACTGACAAACAGATGCGAGGTCCATGCCGTGATAACAGGGGCGAACTATCTCAGAAATGCCGATGGTTATTTATGTCGGTGACGGCCGGCGATGGGGCGCAGCGCTGAACAAAAGACTAGACAAATGATCGAGATAATCTAAGAGTTAAGCTGAGCAAATCATTTTATAAATTGATATGTTATGTAGTGTGATATACTCGCTTTCATTCCTAGTTATCTTTTTTAGTTTTCTTTTCCAAATACGAACTCGGTCTCTATATTGCACCTTTCAACTAGATTTTTATTATTTTGTACGTAACTAATTTTGAATTATTTATGAGACAAAAACAGCATCTTCCATCACACATACATCATTCACAAAAGTGCTGAAAGCATTACATAATTATATGGTTTCTAAGTATGTTAATTACTAAAAGCGATAGAACAAGCTAATTTATCACCACCTGACACAACGTTAAGTGTACATTAAGATATTTAGTATTTTAATAAAGATATTAATTAACAAAAATTCTGTAATATGACTACCTCGATAGTGTCAAAGTTTACGACATAATAAAACGCCGTGTGTTTTAGTTGCAGGGGACAACTGCTACACGTGAGCCGGCACGCATCGTTGCTGCGACAAATACCTTTCAAATTCCGAAAGGCATCGGACCTCGCGTGGGAGGCAGACGCCATCGACACAGGCGCTAGATGTGACCAAGTTCAATTGAATGCGAGAATAGGTACCCGGCTCTACCGGCACCGGTCGGGTCGACGGCGCGGCGGCCCTTAGGCGCGCGCGCCGCGCCGCCCACGCATCCCCGCGTAGATTTATAACATTACCCATATTCGGCCTACGAATGGCGCCAATTCGACGCTTCAAATTAAAATCCGCCGCGAATGCAAAACGATAACTCCGCGCTTTGATAGATAGCTGTTCTGTTACTGATTTACGCTCCACCGTATAAGGGCGGTGTAAACTTGTTCAGCTGTGTTCATCCTTAGGCGAAATGTCCTCGAATACTGCCCATATCAATCACTAGTATTTAGAGTTTTGTAGTCAGTTCTGGTTGAAGGATTTAGAGTTGCAATAATTTTTAATGCTACATGGTTTAAAAACCTTTAAAAGAATGTTGATACGCACAATCTCAACTATATTTCAGTATGAAATATTGACGCGGTTCGATAATAACACAATAAATACTATATCACTTCTCAATGTCTGACTTTCAAAGGTTTATGTGATAAAGATTACGTCTGGAACATGTATATAATGTGTGTGAGATACATCTTCTACTTGGGCGAGCTAAAAAGGCTCGGCGTCGCGTCGCGTCGTGAAGACGTCTTACATGAGAGCGCGATTAATCGCACGTAAACCGCCGGGGAAGATGGACTTACTCTGTCACTTTGTCCTCGGGAGGTATTATGCGACCCGGCATTAAAATTTTCTTGTGTAGTACGCCCGCCGCTTTTAATTCCTATAACAAATAAACCAATTATTAATACACACTGTACGTTTGACGGTGCGTATACTTAAAATATGGAGAGTCATTGTTCAGTTTAGATTTCCATGATAAAATAAAGTTATAGAAAAATTGTCTTTAGGTACGAAATGTTTACTATATGATGCGCAGCACAGACAGTGTGTGTCCTTTCGATACATTTATAAAAGAGTGGTTTCAATAACATTTTGTAATACCCACTCAAGATTTAGCTTGTAAACGAAGATATTATTCATACATTTATCAAATAATGTACATTTTAAAACGATTTCAGTAAAGGTCCACAGTAAATAACGCATTTACTTAAATTCTTAAAATCAATAAACCTTAATTTGCTTGTAAAGTCGCATTGGGAACAAACAGGCCGCCAAAACATGAGTCAAGTATTTAAATGAAAAGTCAAGTACGCTTTACTTCTTAACCGGTTTCAAATCATCGTGTTATTAAAGATACGCGTTTAATAATGAGATTATAGAATGTAAGTAGAGCATGAAACAGTCGATGGTAACGTAACACAGAGTAGAAAAGAGAAAGAGAAAACAGAGCAAGTGAGAAGGATAATTTGGCGCCTTAATTGTTTTATGTCATCAAACGCAAGATAATATTTTATTAAGTTTTAATATCGTAATAAACATTTGCCACTGTACTGTTCTTTATTCAGACACAGCTAAGAGTTGGTCAATTTTCCTGATTTTAGCCAACCCGACAAAGTACGGCAGTTTACGTAAAATAACCACCAACACTCCTTTCCCTCACATACACCGAACGAATACACCAATTGTACAAATGCACCGATAAAAACTGGCGAGCAGGTTGCTGAAAAAAGTACCTACGCGTATGATCGCTCCATTAACTTCCTCCTCCGTGTTAAGTAGTAATGAAGTGAGCGACGAGTCACTAGACGTCAACCGATGACAATTACCAATCAGATTAAAGAGGTGTCGAAATATAAACCAGTCGACTACGGCTTAATTAATAGCGATAGCGTATTTAATATTTCTTTATAGTTCTTGAGAGTATTGGACATACATAGTGAATGAGTGATATGTTAATTATGAGTTCATTGACATGGCTAGTTTATTGTTAGTAATAAGCTGCAATTAATTTTAGGTGAAGGCGGTCGCATCGCAATACAATATGGGCATAATAGCATGTCCATATTGGACGTGGTTCATTTTTTTTTTATTTATTGCTGACAGGTGTCGTTGAAATCAAGGCATATTGCAAGACATGTCTTGGCTAAGTTTAGTTATCTGTGTACTTCAAAACGTTATATAATTTCAAATTGCATTGTATTTTGAGTCATTACCGCTAATAAATTCTTTAGAGAACGGAGAATCCAGAGTTTTCTAATAATTATTGTTTATAAATTAAAATCAAGCGTCAGTTTGACGTATACGTCAAACGTAAACAAGAGTGTGTTGGACTAGTGTCTCGAGGCTAAACGCATGACACCAACCAATCAACCGAGTGATTAGAATGACTTGGATATGGGTATTGACCAGAATTTCGCTTTATGTAAAATACGGCTAAAATAAACTGGAACCCGACCGCAATATAGATGGGAAAAGGCTAGGAGGATGACACACAAACATACTCAATCGAATATAAATATGTATTGATCGTATTCAAATCATTGTAAGGCCATTTTCACAATATCTTGAACACGCTTATAGAGCATACAGTTTGCCGGTAAAGTCCAGCAAATTTCACAGCCGAGAGTCAAATAACGGGGCCTAGTCGTCATACATTATTAGCAAGGCACCACGGGACATCACAATGGCGACGAATGTATCAGGAAAGCCCAGAACGTTTATTACGAGTGTGGATAATGGGCCAACAAGTTAGTTGTATACTTGTGTGTCACAACTAGCTTCAGTGTTCGCAGCTATCCGACGCGCATTCTTCATAGTATTTACAGCCTCGCCGACTGGCGGATAGTGTTCATGTTCACAGATTTCCTCATTTAGAAAGAATTACCGTTTGTTTGTAGTTAACATTTTACTGTTTTAGTAAACTTAAAATACCACACATGAGGGGCTCGTGGTCAAGTTGTAACTACGCTGATCAACCGATCTGCAAGGTTAAGCTACACTTGCCACGGTCAGTCTGTGGATGGGTGACCATTCTTAACATATCGAGACCCCTCCGTGCCTCGGAGAGTACATAAAGCCGTCGGTCCCGGTTGTCATACGAACACCTATGACAATCGTTAGTGGTAGTCAGAAGCCTAAAAAAAGCCTGACAACCAGTCTTTCCTTCGAATATCGGTATTGCCTAGAAATTGGGTTGCGGAGGTCTGATGGCAGTCTCTCCGTGTAAAATACTGATATTCAGCCGCATCCTGGTCAGACTGGAAGCCGACCCCAACATGGTTGGGAAAAAGGCTAGGAGGAAGAAGTAAACTTAAAATACCACACAACATACGTCTGAATTCGCCTAACGGGTAGGCGATATGTTCGCCGGTTGTCCAGTCCCCATGTAATCAGCGGTTTGCCTATATCCGCCAATAACCGGGTACAAATTTACCCTCGAGCTTCGTGTAAGAATGTATTATCCCATTAACATTTTCAAGCTTATTGGAGACCTGACGCTTAGCGGTTGCGCCTACAACATATTTAATAATAACTTGAAGTTGAAACTGAAAAAGAAGACGGTATTGGAAGATACGCTATTATGAGTGTGCTGAGTACCATTAAACCTATCGGTGTCCAAATTACTTCAATCTGTTTGGTAGTACATTTTACAGTACCTCAATCACCTACTCATCCATAATTGTACTGTAACTTTAATATCTGTCGTCACTTTAAAATGAACATTAAATTTAATACTCATTATCTTACCTACTCATTTTCAAGCGGTAATAAATATAAATTTAATTCACCGATAACCAACTATCATCACTCAATTAACACGATCATTACATTATGAATCTTACAGTATTACGAAATACTCATCAAGCTATGTAAGACCGGGTAACACATTGAATCATGTACATACCATGTCGTTTGCTGACTTGGATCACAAGGGTCCCGAGTCAACTGCTCCATGAAAACCATATTTTACGAGCGGATTATGCCAGAAGATGAATGCAAGGCAATCAGACGTACGTACGAACAAAGCATAGTACTGGAAAATGTGACTTTCAATCGTAAAACTGAACATAATTTTATAGCTTCCCGGTACTCTAGCACTTGGCGGGCGGGCCGGGATTCCTATGGGCGCTATCCCAACAAGTAAAAGTAGTAACTAGCCCTACACGTTGTCTTACATTTGTTAGTGCGAGTGGTTGTTACCTTTCATTATTGTTAACAACCAACTGAGGAATGTTTATGGAACTAAGATGTTCGTTTCAGTATGCGGTGTGTGCAAGTGTCTGGCTAATGACAGTCTATGCGGCCTTTGTTCTATTACAATGTCATTTTAAGTATCTTAGACATAGGAGCGTGTACATACCTCAGGATCGTAATACCGGGCCGTGTTTGTCAAGTCTATGACTGCTCCCAATTTCGGTACTTTGGCAAGTAGAGCCGGTATATCCCATCTGCAAATAAAAAGGATTATTACCTTATTGTGTTCAACGCCTCACCGCTATGTGAAATGATGACGGATTGGTACGTAGGAGTGAACCCAAATAGTGTCCAATTACAGAAAACTGTGTACCCGTCGGCGTTAAATAAATAACTTGAAGAAAATTGTTCAACGCAACAGTTTAAATATAAAAATAACTTTCTAAATTAGTGGCGGCGCCGGCCTACCTACTGCACGTCGGCAAACATTTGCATAATTATGTTTTAACAAGGGATTTTTTTATAAACTGAAACATCAACCCTTATTTGGAATCTTGAAAGTTGGAACAGTACTGTTTAAATGATATTTAGTATTCTTTGTTAGACAACCTTAACGTAATTCATAGCCTAAAAATTAGGTGGATGCACAAGTAACGTGAAGTTAACAAGCATAGAAACAATACTAGGTATTTATGTAAAAACCCTTCCTTCGGCTTTTTTGCCGTGTCGTCGGGTAAAAATGTTATATTGATGGATAGACTTAATAATTGTATTATAAATTATGAATCTGTCAACGTCGAATGTTAACCAATTCAGGTATTTTCGATTACAGGAGTGACTGAAAGAAGAATTTAGAGTCGACAAAACCTGAACACTGCCTTCAATAACACTATAGTAAAAGTGACTATTATCCAATATATATCGAAAATATTCAGTCAGATTTATCGTAGATACCGAAAGTCAGAAGTTAACCAAAGAAGGTCGTAATTAGTGTTTGATAATAAAGTTTAAGAGAAGTGTCAATAAACCATAATTAAATAATCCTAAAAGCTCTGTGTCACACTGAACCTTATTGAAATTCAATTATCTCGTCATAATTACGGTGAAAGGGTCACAACTGGAATCACTTACGGTAAACTGACAGTTTTTCAATTTACAAAATGTCCACTTGTCTTGTATTCAGTTGGCGCCACACGTTTACAGCAATGCGATTATTATAGTTTTGAATTTGAATCTTAATTAAACGGAATTAAGGACTGCATTCAAATGTAAATTGAAAACGTAAAATGATATCCATGAAATTTATCTCAACTCGCGGTGACGCTAATTTCCGATATTTATATCATGCGTGCTGTCCACACTTTCACTAATAAATAAATTATCATTATGTGACACGCAGATCTTTTAGAATTTAATTAGAGTTTATTTTTTGTTGTGTTGAATATGAAACAAAATAATCCTTACATTTCTTTAATCTCCTTGTTCCACGACTGAAATTTCTGAAAAAAAAAAGAGAAAAAGTATGTATAATAAATAGAGTTAGATTTTGTTTGTGGTAAACTTGTAGTGGTATTAGCGTATGCTTCTCTGGTCGGAGACAATGTGTCTTTGAGAACGCCGCACGTAGGCGACGGCGTGTGATAAGGGAGCAGATCAATCATCTACTGGCCCTACCTGACCGGTGTCAATGAACTATGGCCAATGAGGGCCACCTGACTCGATCCACTTTGGGACCTTTCGACACACGACACAGGTTAAAATTAAAAATTAGTATGCTAATCATATGAAAACGTCGATGTTTAAGTTATATAGAACCAAATAACCAACCATTCAACCATTCCAAGAAATCGATAAGATTTTATATCCACTGTATAAACATAGAATTAGAATTTTAAATAACGCTAAAATCGTTGGACATAAATCTCAAAAACCCATTCCTGTTGCACCGCAGGCAAAAATTTTGGGTAGAAATTTACAATTTTACCCAAAATCACCTTAAATAAAATGTCAGGGTCCATAATAATAGCTTGTTAGAGTGGCAATAATTTATCGACGGTGTTGACATGATGTAAAAAGCTTGTAAAAAAAGTGAGCGCCAGGAGGTGTGTCTAAATGGGGTTATTTTCAATTTGGATTCGCCGGTGGCCTTTATAAATTAACAAACGGCAATTTAAATAAATCCATGTAGTTATAATACGGAGAAATATGCATAAATATTGAATATTGTTACTTGATTAATAATATTTTATGTGATCGATTAAAATTAATGGGCGACATGTGAAAGTCCCCAAAATTCGCCGACATCTCCTTTACGACGAGATACGAAGAAGCAATCGTGCAATTAATTAATTGCTTAACAATCTGACAAGCGTATGAATGTAAATACTTGCAATAAATTAAAAATACACGACATGTTTTACGTGATTTAATCCTTCATCACTGAGTTAATATTTTCAATTTAAAAAAATCTGCTACTGTATGCGAACTCACTTGGATATGACAATTTGGTCAACACTTGACTATTATCTTATTAAAATAAGATAGAAAAAACTCTTGAAATTCTTGGTTCTTGCATTCATAGAAGTAGCAGATGATACTATATAAGTTTAGCAAAAAAGTTACAACAGAATTTGTCGAATCAATATAAACAAACGGTCAACAATACTTTAAACAATCACGACCTCATCGAGTGCATTTACCAAAATTTTCAATTAACTTTAAAGCACCGGAACAAATAAAACGCAGCCTGGACAAAGGGGTTTATTGAAACCGCGAATATCAATGTAAAAAATGCGGTGGCACACTAAATTAAACCTTGGCTTCATACATGCGTACGAAAAATGACGCAATTTTGATTTTACTGCCCTGTGGCGAAACACTTATAATGAACGCTTTGGAAGGTGATTGTAAAAATACTTCAATTTTTCTTTATACCTACTCTTATTATAGACTTCAGAAACGCACCATGGAATCAATTATCATTAAAACAATATTCTTGACGATAACTAGCTATCAAAAAATAATCGAAGTCGACTACAAATTAGCGTTCTGTAATAACGCTGCCTTCGAGTTGTATTTAGTATTAAATGAAGTACAACAAGCAAGTTAAATCGATGTGGTGATCCTCGATCATAAATCGATTCCATTACGATATTAATGACAATCGTAACTCTCAATCACAAGCTGGATCTGCACGCAATGATACGCACTACATTATTGGCTCTACCTTCGATGAACGTCAACAAAATAAAATTAAAAATATATTTATTTGCGCGTAGTTAAACCTGTGCATAAATAATTGGTAATTTTGTATTGACGTCTTTTATATGTATTCCCCTGTGAGGTCCCTAAGCTAAGCCCAAACCCACGCGTTCAGCTGGAACAGCCCAATACGGTCATCAAAAATCTCAATGTTTTAAGTGCAATACTGATTGCTCGACAATTTGTGGATACTGCTTCAAAATCAAAACTGACTTGAAGTTATACAACCTAAACTAAACGCTTTATATCGTTACCAATTAAAAATAATACTGCTGGCTGTACAGACTTGTACGGTATACATTACAGCAGGTGAAATAAATTCTGACAAGTGGAAATTATGTCGACGATATTGATCTCATACGACTTCAGCAAGGTGTAATTGTTAGAGATTATTATTGCATACACTATTCCATAGCTCATAAATTAATAAGTCTGCGAGTATCGTCATTAGAAAAGTAACGTTAACGTTTATGCTATTTATAACTTGTGATAAACATTGATTCGTCAAGCCTCTCAACAGAACAACATGTGGCACAACGATTCGAGTTGTGATTGCGAGTAACGATCACGCAATCGAAAAAAGTCGTTAATAAAATAATCAACAATGCGATTCAATAAATCGCCGATTGCCCGCTGACAAAAACCATACGACACGACAAGACATTACTTACATGTGTCCTACAAGGCAATAAATGTAAGTTTGTCATTTTTACGACATAAGGTAAACGTCCCTATTTCCGGCAGTGTCCCAGTACCCGGTAACGAGTCAGTTTTTTTTGTTTTCTACCTTCCTATCAATAACAAATTAAATTTTGTAAGCACTAACACATTCTTGCTAATATTTTGTACCGTTATAATAGGAAAACTGACCAAAAAGTTTAATGGTAGCAAAACTGTGCAACAACAAAAGTGTGCTCTGCGAAAATATTCAAAAAATTCTAAGTTTTGTCCCTGAACTATGAGATCACCCCTTCGTATTGTTGAGCTTGCCATGCTGCTACGGATGACCATACGGTAAAGGGGTTAATTTATTAAAATATTTAAGTAAACTATATATCGATATAACCTATAAAATATGATGAATCTAATTGAAAAGTATTTATTTTTGCATGTCACATCTATTGGTACACACTAATCCCGACCTGACCTAATACCCGGCATTTTTTGCCGGATATTGGTGCACACAATGACCATTGTACCAATACCCGTTATTGTATCCTTATTGCCTTGGAATAAGTCTCATTTTCCTTTGATACTGGGGTATAAAGATCTGCCGGTTACTACAACGTAGATTAACAGTTGCATAATGATTCTTATTACCTTAAATTAAGACTTATTTTCCTTTGACTTCATTTTAAAACTGTACTTTATTTTAAAACCATGTGGATTTAATTGGTTTGTTAGTTTTTCTGTATTATTTCTAATCGATTACGGCTATAACAACTATATTCCATGTACTTATCACGCCACGCGGCATACCGCTGTACACTGGGACCCTTTCGTACCAGGTAGTACTACAAACTGTCATTTTAAAATGGGGGTATTTTAATAAAGACTCAGCTGAAGGTCGTCTTTGAGGGGCTTGTGGCTAACTTATAACTACGCTGATCAACCGATAAGCTACGCTTGCCGCGGTCAGTTCATGGATGGGTGACCATTCTTAAGACATCGAAACCCCTCCGTGCACCCCTCGGAGAGCACGTAAAGCCGAACACCTATAAGTACTCACTCCAGAGAGCGGGGAAACAGCGACGCGAACTAGAGAAAGGATGCTACAAGAAGCGGCTGGACTTAATCTTTGTCTTCTCAATCAGGGATCTGTCGCAACATGCGTCCGATGGCAAGGGGATTCAATTTATCATGGGCGAGACCTAATTTAATGCTTTAGTGCCTGGGTGGAAAGTAGCGTAGGAGGTGGTCACATTATCCAACTACCGTTATCATTTTCGATGTCCTGATCCAGTCCTGATCAATTGAAACAAGAGACCCTGCAATGCCACTCGTCGCAGCTGCCTTTGTCGCTGCGTGGCCAACAGAATCGAACTCCTGCCCGATCCGGAAGTGGACGCAGCCTGGTATAGGGAGTAATGCAATACATCGATGCTTAGGGTAAGGTGCGCAAAGCTTCGGTCAGTGTATTGGTGGTCAGAAGACACAGCTGAGACAAGTATGCTTAAGGTCTTGATGGCGGGTGATATTCGCGCACCCGACGTCGAGCTACAACCGACGAGATAAACCTGACTTATGTGGCATACTGGGCAGCCACAAAGATGCTCCTAAAGGACATTGCAGAAGTTCTTGGTTAGATCTTGTTGAGGGACTGGACTGGATCCGTGGGGGAAATCATATAAAGTGGTCATGGGCAAACTGCGTCCTTGAGTCCTCCCACTTACAGAAACCCTTGACCCGGACTTGTTGGGCAGACTTGTTAATACGTCCTTTCTAACAGCTCAGGAAGGTCACCCATTGCCCTTAAAATCCGCGTCAGACTGGTTTAACGAGTTAGAAGTGACAGAAATGGAGCTGGACTGAACTGTAAGCGGCCTGACGGTTCGCAACGCAGTGCTAGGCCCTGATGGAATTCCAGGACGGGCATGGTTGCCGGTTGTGTTTGTTCTGAACCTAGGTTATGTAGATAGTAAATAACCGCTACACGGTTATTGATAAGCTTCCTTCATCATAGTATGTTCCACTCCAGTTAGAAATAAAAAAGAAGGCCTCGTATCGTCCCATATGCCTGCTTGATGAGGCGTTCAAACGGCATTTGAGAGAATTGTTGCAGGGCGCCTTGTCAGGCATCTGTCACGCGTCGGCCCAGACCTAGCTGTACGGCTTCCAGCAGCGGCGCTCAACGGTGAACAACTGGTCACCATCTTACGCGTTCGCTTGCTGTCGGAACAGGCAGTGTCTCGGAGTGGAGTAGCGTCGGCGTAAGTTTTGACATCGTCAAGTGGCGTCATCGTCACAAAGGCAAAGCACAGCAGGGCCACCGGTGCGTTCATCAGAGATCCCGGAGCCCCCTCCATAGTTGACCGTGTGTCAGTCTCTTCTTCTTCTATTTAAGAGCTACGTTCTTGTCGGTGCAGCGTCTTTCACTGCTCTCCGTTGAGAGCCAACTCCTGGACCTCCTTATACGTCGCGACTTTCAGTTTCTCTTTTATCGGTGTTATGTAGCTCATTCTTGGCCTACCCCTTCCTCTGCTTCCCTCTGTCTTTCCTCCTATGATATATTTATGAAGTCGTCGTGGCGTATAAGTTGGCCTATCATTTTACCCCTTCTGGTCTCTGTCTTGTAGGAACCGCCTTTTTTCTTTTATTTTTTGTAAAACTTCTTCGTTTGTTATTTTCTTTGTCCAACTGATTCCTTCCATCTTTCTCCAGCACCACATCTCAAAGGCTTCTAATCTTTTTATATCTTGTTTACGAGTCCGAAATAACTCTCTGGCTTCCCTTGTGGGAGACGGAGGTTATCCAATATCCATGAGGATTTTCAGACAATAAGTAAAGGGTAACGAATGCGTTGGGTATATAATTATGCCATTTTTCTGTATGTGTATTAATGCAGATTTAATTGTGTTTTTGGTATTAATACTGATCCCTCTCTCTCTCTTTTAGTTTCGAATTATGTTTGTATTCAAAATTATAGGGGTTAGTTAAATACAAGGTGGAAGGGACATCGATGCGCAAACGCCATGATAAGGTTTCACTCAAGGTCAAAAATAAAATGACCTAAGTCATTCATGTAGAAAATGATCGCGCAGTGTATTGCTAAAAACGCGATTATAACGCTCCGTGGTGAACATCGCGCGCGCGATCCCAAATGAATGAAATATTGATTTTTTAATTAAAAATCTAATTTGGCTAGATAGAAATAAAGTTTTTTTACACGTTGAAGTAAAAAAACTGCAGAAAAAATTGAAAAATTGATGAAAAAAGTAACGGAAAACTTCAACGCAGATGGAACACACTTCCAGAATCGTGTACTGAATCATGGTATTTGGATGTGCGTCGATGTCCCTTCCACCTACAAGGTAGGTACTTCCCAAGTAAATTCAATAAATATAACTTTAAATACTTTTCAAAAATAATTTGATTCAAAATTATAGGCAAGTCAATGTATAGAAATTTCATAAAAAATATTTGATGGTTACAATTTACACCTATAAGTAATTAATTAATTATTAATATGTTTCAAATACATATTTAATTATAAATAATGTCTTTTCTTTGGATACACAATCCCTATTTTTACCCTATTTATTTTTAATCACAAAAATGCAATAATAAAACTTTTTTCTGTGAACCTTAACGTCAAGCAATAGAGTTCATATTCGCGGTAAAAATTACCGGATTCTGGGACAGTAAAACGATTACTGGTACAAATCTACCGGATACTGGTACAAATGGCCCTTTTTAATTATTTTGTTATATTATTGTATATTAACGTTTATATTCATTTAGAAAAAAGTAATCACAAAGGACTAGAATAAATTACCTATCCATACATGTAAATATCATTGTTGTAAGTCTACTGGTTTTAGCACAGCAGACCTGCAAAGTCGGCGAAGTTCAAAACTTAACGGTTATTGGGACGTTTACCTTACAACATGTACGTACATTTGCAAACACGGAGGGGGAGGCTCACCACCTGCAGAGACGTGACGGTATTGAGATGTATTCATTTGAAGATAAGCAAATCTTAAAAGTAAAATTAACAAGATTTTTATCACATTTAGTTGTTAAATTGATATAAATTAAGGCCGATATCTTTATGGTTTTAGTTGCCAGGCTCTGCCTTGATTTATTAAAGCAACAAACCAAATATCATACGTTATAATGTAGCTAAAATATGTACAACTAATTCAAAACAAACCTTATTAGTTTAAATCAATTTGTCATAAAAAATAGACATACACAGCACAAACAGCGAGTGGTACAAAAAAATAAAACGTTAAAGCTCGAGGACCTCCCATCAAATTACAAGTGGCAAGCTTCGAACTTATCTCACAATCGCGTGTCGACAAAACGAATAACACCTTCGCACGCTTCGATCATATTTGACAAATGGGAGGATCAAATAATCGCAAATACGCTTCGGTGAACATACAACAAAAATCAACCTATAGCAATCAACAATAAGTAACCAAACGGCGTGGCAGCGACCCTTGCAAATCATGCGATAGTGATCAGAATATGTTAAATAATGATGTAGACTCACTAGTGAATAGTAGACAGTAAATTTATCAAGTCAAGGAAGGAAGTTAAGTATCTTGATTTAAATAAAATTGAATGATAGTACAAATTGTACAAACAACGTCAACACAAGACAAAGCAAATACACAAAAGCGTAAACATTTCGCAAAATTGAAACGTTTTAGGTGAGTCAACGTTAAGTTCGAGTATTAAATTTCAATGAAATGTTCAGGGTACAAATCTGAGCCGATACCAAATAGAATTTACGATTTTACAAGAAGGAGCTTGTAGCAGCTTATCACGCTACCAACACCAAATCACTTTTGTGGCTTTCTCTCGGTAGTAATGCTGACTACTTGAAATTCACGTGCCACTGCAACATGCAGATGAAACAACATAATCATATACCACTGGCTTGATGCAGATGGCATAACTTCAACTGGTACAGTGGTAACATAACAAGCCGGTGGAACACGCTTGACAAGATCATCTTTCTAATTTCATAATCGCCTAATTACAATGCACAAAGAAACTTATTAACCGGCGTGCGACACTTAATTATTCAGATTCATTGTACATTGTTAGTGACAAAAATTAAGACGGCGCCGCAGTCTATAAATCATTTATAGGGTAACTGTTTCGACATTTTAAAATATGCAAGATCATCGTCATATTTCCAAGAGGTATTTGAAATTTTATTTATTAGTTAATAAGAATTATTTTTGTTTGTGAATGCTGTGATGTGCATTCGTAGTCGCGTTGCGTTGTCATCATGTTGTTTTTGACAATCATCTGATCCGTTACGTCGTTTATTCCAATGGTAATGATGGCATAATTGACAGAGGGCAACTATTGTTCCCATTGTGTTCTATTGATATTACAGTTTTGTCGCCTTGTAATGGTTGAGCTTTTTGTATTGTTTTATGGATCGTTACTGACTTATTTTCTTTTGACACCGAGTTCACTGCTGCGGTAGATTTAAAAAAGGTGGAGTTGCCTCATTCAAATTTTGACCTGTCTAAGAATTGTTCGTAGCTAAGCTAATTATATTCTGTTATTATCGAGACATATGTTTAGAGAGATGTAGTGATGTCGTTTTAAAATTCTTACGTGCCCATTACACGCGTGCACCAGATAACAATCTATATAAATCTGAAAGTAATTTTTTAATCGTACCTACTAATATAAAAGCAGTTAATAAAAACGGTTTATAAACCACAATCAACAAATATTGATGTCACAGATATGTATGACCCTCGTTATGGTCCAATATTCAGAGTAAGACATAAAATTTAACAATGTAATTGAGTAATGATCAAAAAAACATTCGGTGTCAAAATAATTGATATGTGGCTGACTGTAACATATGCGGGCTTTGTCAATACAGAAAAAACTCGTGCTACTAGCAGTTTAACTAATTTAAGAACCAAATGTATCGAGAAACATAGGGGTTTCAATAAAACCAATTATCTTAAGCTCCAAGACCATATGCCAGCTCAAACTAAAAGAGTTCTTACACATTTCTTAGTTTTTTTTTTGCAATGGCAGATGATGTGTTAAGATTAAGTAGCAGTCGTTTACCAAAAAAATATTGCAATCATAAGTCAAACAGCCTTTAAACAACCGAGCTTAAACCATCGAGAACACGCTGAGATACGTATCGAAATATCGCATAAGGTGCTACATAAAAAACTAAAAAGTACGACCTGTTAAAATCGGATTCCGTATTCGTTTCGACCGATTAATCGAATGAAAAGCCGGTGTATCGTATGTCGGGGGCATTTATCGCGCCTAATTGCGACCACCGCGCCGAAATTCAGTTTAAGAACGTACTGGGTGGCGTGATGGACACCAATGATACCCCATGTAGCCCAACGTTTTGAAATTATGGGATAATGAAAATCCCTTTCAAGTGTCTAAAATCGATTACGAATAAAAGTGATACAACCTTTATCGTATAAATATCTTACGAATAATAATATGTGTTCCTTATGTTACCTAAATATCTTTGTTTAAATCTATCGGATTGATTGTGATTACGATTTGTAAGTGAAATGAATCTAATATTACGTAAGTTATAATATTTTTTTAAGGACTAAGCCAATTTATCGATTTGTTATAATGATTTGTGGTTTAAAATTAATATATTCATAAAAATAAAATTACTAACGAACAGGGTTTGTAAAGAACACAATACGAAAATTGAGATATTACAATAAATCATACAAAGTAATAAATCACTAATCCGAAAAAGTCTTCGTTACGTACCAACAAACCATAAATATTGCTTTACCGTTGTAGCTTTTTCGCTTCAATACTTTTGCGGAATAAAATATGCACCACTTCATAATGTCTTATTTAAAAATTCTTAATTGGGCCTTGAAATACCGATTTATACCGATAACAGCCGAAGAACGTGAGTCGTAACCGTAGCTCATGATAACTCAACACATTATGGTCACTCTACAAGACATCGCTTTTCGGGTGTTGCGAAATTAAGTTAATTGTATTCTTTTTGTGAATCCGCATCCGCGCACGCGCTTAAGAGATTGTATTTTATGACAATTAAAAATAATGGTCGTCCGGAATCGCACCACCCTTAATGGTATTAAACCTTTCAGTTTGGCCGAAACAAGACAAAATAAAAAAACAGCGATCGGAATGCGAACTGTTAAGTACTTCCGAATCATTACATTATTGGCTAGCGCTCGTGCGCTATGACGAAAATTGTACATACTACAGTTTGTAAATGTTTCGAAAATATGAATTATATACAGTGCAATGACGTCATTATAGCCTATCCTATATATAGTCTAAAGCATTTTAAGATAGGAAATAATAATTATAAAAAAAAAACCCCCAAATAAGTCCGCAAGACAATATTATTATATTAATTTTATTTTTTGCTATTTTAAAGTGAGTATAGCCTGTGGTTCCCTTATTAATATCATACTGTCGTGTCCACCCTGTACATTAAACACCTCGTTTGAGATGATTTGCTGCATATTCCATACACTTTTATTGGAAGGCGTATCGGCTTAGTTGAGAAATTACACCCGTTGTGCGGCAATGGCGGTGCAATCATAAAAATCCACAGGCCACAAGAGTTGTGTCTGAACGTTCAATTTCAACCTAAATCATTTACTGCATGTTACTGGGGTAATAACAGGTGATGATACCTCGCAAGTTGATTAAATCGAGATGACATACATAATAACAGTTTATAAAACACACTAGTTATTAAGATCTGGAGCAAGGAAGTTTAGTAATGTAATTTAAATAGGTCCATATAAAAAAACTAACTTTACCATCAGAGGTGGAAGCAGTTTCTGTCTTGCAGTTGGGCGATAATTGCTGAATAAAAAATTGTACTAGAGTTGCTCCAAAATGGAAGAATTTTAAATAGAAGTTTAAAAATAAGCGATATATTACTCAAAAAATACGTTCAGTGTAAGAGAAATAAACTTCACTACCTATCTAATGATGTGCTGATTTTCTTAACAGATATAACTAACGACGAGCACCTGGCTCTGAAGGCTCGAGTGTGAATGATTTCCCTAAATTCCTTAATGGGCATGAAAGTGCGAACAACTGTCGAATAACATTTAAATCTTAAGTGCATGAATAATAATTTAATATGGCCGCTATCAGGGGCGGCGATCTCCAAAATATTATCTGGCATGACAACCGGACAACATGTAAACGAAACCATGCGAAAACTCTCCACCCTTCAACGATTCGCTTTATTATACATGGCACACGCAACTGACATGGAATTAAGCGGATCTGGATAAGCATAAATATGTTATATTTATTTCTGATCCTGTTCAACCAGAAATTGCAAACAGGATAGGAAAACTATGGTATCGAGTGCCAGTACGACCAGAACAAATGAAGTCCTTAGATAACGAATTTTCAGTACCTACTTGGTTAGACAAAACCACAGAAGTAGATTTAGACCTACTTCGTGGACAAAACCATGAAGTAAATTAGTTTATATGGCAATAAAATAAAAAAACGCAGTATGGGTGCAATTCAGTCAATATAGGTATTTGCACCTTTACGCATGAATAGGACAATGCAGACCGAAAAGAATGGAAAACGCAAATAAAAATAACGAATTCTATCATTTCTGTTAAACAATATTTCCTTGGTATCAGGTCAAAACAAGACAGTCAAGAAAGCTGATTACACGGTGCTCCCACGATCTCATGCCCCGGCTTGTGAAGTACGAAACTTGGCGCGTACGTGTCAAAAGATGTAATTATGAAGAAATCCAATCAGCGGCGGCGCGAACTTGCGCGTACGACGACGTTGATTGAGCGATAAATTTATTGAAGATAAATCACCTGGTCGCGACAAATCGGTAGCAACAACGGCCCTTTGTTAATTTTAGGCGGCGAAACGATCAGGCGGTAATTCGACACGTGGGTGTTCGATACCACCAAATGTATCTAATAAATAAACAAATTAATATGTGACGTAAACCAGTTTGTCATCATAATATTGGCTGAAATAACAAGAGTAAATAATGAGAGCTCCGTTACTTACAATGAGCACAATATTTTTACAATGCTGCTCTTATTTAATCCCAATAAACATTTTTTAAATTGGAAGTTGCTGATACACGATTCAGATTAATTTCACCGTTGGCGCCATCGTGCCGCCGTGTTTCAGCTCATATTTCTGATTCAGGACCTCACGCGTGACTCAAACCAGTGGCGTAATAAGTTCAGTGATAACTTTCCTCTTGTACCTTACAAGGACTTGAAAGCAGTATTGTTAAATCAGAAATAAGTACGCAGAACTTCCAATATCTAGATCCAGCCAATATCAACACAAAGAGCAAACACGAGACGCGACTCGGTGTACAAGGCGAACTGTTAAAAGACGGTTTGAGGAAAAATATATCACACGATACAAGCTATTCAACGCAGACGATACCGCAGGCGAGCGCAATAAATTCAACAAAATATACTCTTTGATATCCGTCGACAACGAGACTGAACAAAAACATCATACAAGGAGTTTTAATGTCACTTGTGAATATTCTTATGAATAAGCACTGGCAGATGAATCTGTACTGTACACGACTATTGAAATACGACGTCCCCACTGGCCAGACGCTGAGTATAAAGCAAATATTATAGTATTGTTGTAGGTGTATTGACGGGCCTTTACTTGTTCATATTAATTCACGTTTTGTCAGAAAAAATGTAAAGTATGTTAAAAATCCTGAATAAGAAGTCTATAAATAATTGTAAATGTTTATTATTAATTTATCTTATATTCATGACACGCTGGATATCAATAAATCACACAATTTCACACTGCATTTTGCATAGTGAAATGCCTGCGGCGAGTGCAGCACTAAACAGACTGACTAATTAGACGCACTAGGCAACAAAGGGCCGTCACACGAATTTCGCTGTTCGGTTGTGTTTAAGAAAATTGAACCTTCTGTGTTAGGGTTAATGTAGGGGAGATGTTACAGGTGTGGTGGCAAGTGTACGTGTGATGGCGGTACACGATAGGCCGCCCACGCGCAGGCGCCGCGCCGCGAAATTCGTGAGAAGAGCTGCGCCGGCGCCGGCGACTCAAACATAATACGGCGACGGTATAGAGGAGGTAAAACATCTTAGCGTTTTATATTGTGTTCTTATAATAAAACTACTTGAAATAATAATGTTGAGTCTTTTGTACCTTTCTATTATTAGACTGTAGTTACAAAATATCTGTCCATACCGATATAAAACTTTCGTTATCATCTGATTTTAACAAAAATAGGTGCACGGATTTTAATTTAGTTAAAAAGGCAAGTTTTTGTGAGTAAAAGATTACATTGCATTGCATTTTATATCAAATTAGTCCCCTATTTAAGATTAGGTACAAGTGACATTTAATGATTTTTACATATTTTAATCAATGCTGAGCTATTCTGATCAAAGGAAACTGTATAGGTACTTATGATGCTTCTATTTCATACAAAGTCTATAGCAGCATAGAACGTGACTAAAGCATTACTTCTAAGAAATGTGAGATTATCAATGTCGTTGTCATATGCCCCATGAACCCAACATAATTGAATATGTAATATCATTTGAAGATGCATTGCATACAAAAAAAAAACAAAAGTCATTTAATCGCACATTGCATCACAAAATTACTTGTAAAATCCTTGAAAAGCAGGCCATCCTGATTCACGTCCAAGAATTCACATCGGAAATGTATGTACCTTACTCGGAATTTGCAATCGCATGCTTAAATCACTCTTCATAAAGAGTTGTGCCATTGGTGTTTACTTACCCCATGTATGGAGGTATCGTTACAATAAAATGTGGTAACAGCCTTCGTATTGTTAAATTCGTAAAAGTAAGTGTATGAACACCAACATTCATTGAAGTCCAAAGTCAAAATATCATAATTCGTAACCGCAAAACAAACACTCAAGTTTATCGGACTCATAAAACTTGGCGAACACATCAGCACAAAAATTGAATTGGCTAATTAAGTCAAGACCACTTGAAAGTCAACAACGCATTATATTTTGACAAATTGTTATTTACTTTTATTGATTTTGATGTAATTGAAAGTTAAGAATACTGTTTAAAGGTATTTTTATTGCAAGTACGATTGCGTAACAATATATTTAAAAAAAAACCATTAAAAAAAATGGAAAATAACTGTCAACTGTGTGATTTCGAAAAAAAAGTCGAGAATGCATCCTAAAGAAGAAAATAGACTACCATTTATCTAAAAAAACATTGTAACAATAATAATCGGATAACCTAGGCATTTTCACGTAATCTGTAACACTTTATTCAATTTATGTGCAAAAATGTCATCCGTTTATGGAAATCAATTGTGAAAATTATGTCATTTTGCAAGCATTGTTTTCAATTCACAAATGTTCATAAGTCAAAATGGATGGATGGATCTGGACGCTCTAAAAAATATATCGATACCTGAACACTGTAAGTATATTTTTGTTTTTTTACCCTAATTCCGATCCGTATTCCGTATCTATGTAAAGCTTTATTAGACATTTTTTCCTGTAAACCTTTCGCACCAGTTCGTATATACAATTATCGCTTAATAACGTGTTGTGGTAGAGTAAAATCAACAGCGCAAAGTTGCGAGCTTGTCGTCGGCACATCAGCGGCGAGGCGTGGCGACACACCTCTCTATTACTGTACCGGTCGCAGGTGCTGCACAAGCTATGTAAGTATGTACACTTCATTAAAATTGTTTTGCGTTATATAAACAGCTAGCCAACACTGCCTACTTGTGAATCCTTTGAATAATAATGAAGATTTCAAGGCAACATTAAATTGTTCAGATCAGTAGGAGCTAACAGTAAAGGTGGATTTACACGGCGAAATGTAATTGCCTGTTGGATGCAATCATAAAAATTGTACCGTCTGAATAGTTTAGACGATGCAATTTATTTGTTGCATCAAGTTTATTGTTTGTAACTGGCAAGGAACCTGTATAGTCTTATGTGTAAAAATACTAGACACAATGCAAAATCTAGAAATTACTTTTAAAGTCAATAAACTCGGCAACTATTATATGGGATCAAAACATACCGGTAAACCGTGGGTGTAAAGTTTAAAGGTGGAATTGTACTTCTAGCTTACGTTATGTCACTCTTTGAACTAACAACAATTTCCAAGATTCCAATATTGAATAAGGTGTCCAAAAAAGCAACAGTGATAAACGTAATACACGAACAACCTAAAACAATACAGGCAGTGAAGCAAGTGCAGACGGATAAAGAAATTGAGATCCTTACAAGATAACGAATGAATTACAAACGATAAATTATCGATCAACAAGGTGCGCACGCGTGTAAATTGAATTAAAAGATAAGTACCGCATATAACATTGCGATTAAATCCTTACGCATAACGTGCGGAATCCAAAGTGTTTTGGACATAGATAATATTAAATTTCCTTTATGTATCTTAAAGGTTCACAGGCCGAAATCTCCTATTTCAGTAATTACCTACTATCGAGCAATATTTGGATAAAATCATCACACGGTCCAAATGCAGTGTTCGCCGTTTATCGGACTGATAAAACGAACATGATTTTGCAGTCAGAAGTTCCTGCTTTGGATTCGGACTCAAAGTTGCCAGTCCATATGGTTGTATCACTAGCACAACAATCATTGCTTTTTTTTTACATTTATAACGTTTCACATTAAATCTCTACTTGTTTGTTATTTTACATTATAAGACTTTTAACTAGATCCTCTATACAATTTTATTACATAATTACAAATGCGTGTGAAATTGTCATCGTGGAGTTCTTACACCCATAATATTTTGAGCAACTCAATATATCTTCTTAATGAGAAATAATATATTTATCATCAGACTACTGCCTGAGTGAGAACAGGCAATGCTTCATTAGCTTTATTTAAATTATTAGGCAATAACAAGTCACTCGCTACATAACTTATTCCAATATATATGATTTACGTGTCCAAGATTATTTCCTAACAGACGGAATATACATGTTTGAATAAAGAAATAAAATGAGAAAGCATTAAAATAAAAATTAATGACGCAATTATGTATACCTTAATTAATTAATTATGTGACGACGGTGTTCAATCAACACGAAGGTTAAAAATTAGCTGACAAACTTAATAATGAATATGTATAGGAGTTTCTAAAATGAAAATAATAAGCGAAACACAATTTTTACGATGTGGCGGCAGTAAAATTGTGTATAGTCAATAAATTGATCAAGAAGATAATAATATACCTAGTATAGAGTGGTAGAATTTAAAGAATCGGCAGAACTATATTCAACTTTGTTTAGATCGTAAACCAAATAAGCATGTAATATCCGCATCAAAAGTAGGTACACTAGACATAGATCAACAATACATGGATGCCACAGGTATGACATCAGTTGTAAAAATACACATGGAAGACGTCAAAGTATGCTAACAGGAAATAACCACTAGATACCCATTAAAGAATTTCTAAAATAGTGAAAACATAAATTGCACAGAAACCATAATTAAAAGTATCGTATATACAGGGTGTTTGGTAGAACGTTGAACATACGAAAATGGTGGTTAGTTGGGGTCATCTGCTACCCACTGGGACCAAATTATTTAACCTTGGCCGCACTGTTTTTTTTTTTACTTTTTTTTAATTTCACAGAAAATTATCAGTTTTTTATCAATTTAAATTCGAATATCTTTACTTGTGATGGGTAAAACAGGCAGGATGTTGTTTTGTATTAATGTCTAATTATATTCGAATTTTAAGTAAAAAAAACTGGTAATTTTCTGTGAAATTAAAAAAAGTAAAAATGAAAACGGTGCGGCCAAGGTCAAATAATTTGGGCCAAGTGGGTAGCAGATGACCCCAACTAACCACCATTTTCGTATGTTCAACGTTCTACCAAACACCCTGTATAATAATATTAGATCTTATTACACAGAATATCAAAAACAATTTCCAAAGGCGCCATCCTTGTCATTTAGGTCCAAAGTGTAAAAACTGTAACAAGTGAGATTCCCAAAGAAAATATCTAAAAAAAACTCTTTAAAGCGCGTGATCAATTACCTGTAGCTCGGTAAAAACAATGCGCCCTACATGAATTATTCGATGAGGAAGTACCTGCGTCGTACCACGGCTTTATAAGGCCATAAATCAAAACCAAATTCCGACCGAACATCTTAATTTGCATCGCTGCGAGCCAACCGGTGACACTAACGATCGACTAACGAAAACAACGGAATGGAACTATCAATTTTTGTGTCCCCAAAAGCTTCATTTAAAAATCCGAAAAAACATTTTCTACGTGTGGCTCATGCCATGTTCATTAATTTTCAATCATGGTGTCTTTATAGGTAATTAAGACGCAGCCGGCGATGAGAATTTTATGTATTTTATACGCAAATATTGCAACTTTCCCTAAACAATGAATTATTTCGCGATTGTATGCTAATTAGAATTTTCACCGTTAACCGTTCATGTTGGACGTAATTAGGAAACCACCGTCGACAATACCGTAACACGGATAAATCACAATTCGATAGATATTGTTTATTAACGTAGGAATGCAATAAAATAATCATGGGTGCGTTGCTACTTAATCACCTGTTAGTATCTTATTTAGGAGGAAGCTAATGAGAGGCGTAGATCACATTCGGGTAATGATGACATGTTCAAATTTATCAAACACTTTCGATCCACAACTTATGCGCAGTGATTAAGGTATTCGTGTTGACATAATGGTTGGGTAAACGAAGTAAAACGACACTATTAGATATATACCCCCCTTATTCCGAAACGCTTATTAGTTATATATATAAACTATCGAATTGCCGTTTGACTTTATAAAGAGAATTTAGGATCCGCAATACTCTCAAAAGCTGTTCCTTTTAAAAAACTCCCATAAATTAGCACTAGACCATTCGTATATGCAATTATGCATGTGTCAACACGAAAAAAGAACTGAACCAACACGCATGAGAATCAGTGCCAAACTCATGAATAAAGTCAGCCATCAAACAACCGCGGCATAATTAATACAGTGTTATTCATGGCGTAGTAGCGATGACGAAACGCAAAGAAAGCAAGCTGCAAACTGTAGTTCACACACCGACATCAAGATATGGAGATACCTTCTTATTTTCTCCTAGCATTAAAAGTAATCTCAGGTTAGGAAATTATATCATATCTTATTCTCTCCGATTTAACTTCGAGTCAACTTCCAGTCTTAGCTTCATCCTGCGAATTATACAAGCCGTTTCTTGACCTGGACTTAATCTTGGTAATATAAAAATATGCATTCTTAAGTCTTCGTCTTCTTTCTGTTTGGTGCAGGCTGCCTTTGGTTTTCTCTATTATTTGGTCCAGTTGGATCCCTTACCACCATCTCACCGTCATTCTAAAGTTGCACCACGCGCGCCACCGTACGCGCCACCGTCTTTATGCTTTATTAAGTCATTCCAATTAAAAATAATACTAATACTTTACCAAACTCTACACATTGCTAAAAGTAAAGTTACATGGTAGCAGCACAGGCCAATAAGATCTTAACTGAAAGCCGACGCCAATGCTCAGATCTTCAGATCTCAGATTCTGATATTCTGTCGCATCCACGAACGGCCAACACGCAAATCGGACCACTGCACATTGTATGTTAAATGGTGAGCCATTAAAGGGAACGGCGCTTAATAAACACATTACAGTGCAATATTAGGCGCGAGCGCAGAGCCGACGTGATTAAGCGTCAAGAACGTGGGAACAGACAGAGAAAGAGAACGATGAAAGGGGATAGTTATTGCGACAAACAAATAGACAGCGCTGTTAACATTTTCAAGCCATGTCCAAGACATCATTTAAGAGATATTTCATTTTGTCTAGCAAATCTAGATATCAAATGTCTGGGAAAATTTTACAAATCATTCATTTCATATTTAAGCTTTGACTGAAAATCGTTCTCAGAAGAAATGCATTTTATATGTTTTTTTAATCAATAAAAATATCGGTAGCCTCCGATTAATGATAACATCAAATCATACAAAGGCAATAAAATTACAGAATTGACTGCCACACGGCACAACACCGACATAAAATATCAAAATACCATAACGAAAACGCACTAAAACTAGACGTGCATTGAGCATCGTCACCACACAATAGAAGCGCGCTTTTATGAAAATATAAATAATAGTATTCAACTAGGTTTAGTGCGCTATTAATGCACCGAGCGCTTGCAGACAAATTCAATTGACAGGAGCCTCCGCCAGAGCCCCAGGGTGTCCCTCGTTTACATCTACCCGCCTATCTATTTACGCTGGTATTGGATATAAAATTGAGCGGCGAGATTGCATAGGAACTCTCAAAGGAGGCGATCGAAACTTTATGATCCGATTTTATTGTTGTCATCGACACTGACTGTCGTCTTTATAAACGCCGCAACATTGCGGTAGAATCCTTCAAATGGACCGGAAAATGGAACGCTTAACAGCCTCGACTTACTCTGACCTCATCGACATCGAATGCAGAATCCGCTCAATGATAACATTATTGACACATGTTTATATCCACATCGTTGTAATAAGTACACTTTACTGTTACTCAGTGTGAAATAGCAGTGTACCGTTGCATACGACTATTGTCGCATAGCTTAGCTCCAAACCAGATCGACTCAATACGTTTACGAGATGCGTCCTAGTGGCGTTATCACAAAATATGATAGATCGTCGGGCGTGCGACGACGCTCTCCCACGCGGCACAACCGTGATTAATTATAATTCGAATTTTATTCAAAGTGAACAGCGGACAAACTACGATACCAATCAATAAACGGTTCCATACCGACGCCGGTACCGACACGATACCACAATTTACTATTGCCGATAGCACGTATGAAGACGTCAAAGCTAGAGTGAATAACACGCTTAGATAGAAAGCCCCAGAACAATAGCAGCCTTTTCATTGTGATACGGAACCCTCGTAATAATGAAATGTAAAGCAAACGCAGGATGATCTATCACCAAGTTCACGTTAGCGTCTTACAAAAGGGAATTTAATTCAACAAATAAAGTCAATGCAATTATTAACGCTGAAGCCACAAAAATAATAAAAGAAATAAAGTATACCATGCATCAATAACTGAAAATATCAAACGATCGGTTTACGAGTGTGAATAAAACATCAAAAGACGGTCACACAGGGAGGTAAAGCAAAATCCGACAAAAGCTATAAAATATACACGAGTGCCATCATAATCCTCAAGTAGTAACATTTTAAATTGCGCAACAGGCTTATTATTCAATAAACACATTTGTATACACAAATTCCTGTGAACCGTGTGTTTTGATCATTAGCTATAGATATTAGACCCCCACGAGTAGAGGCTCATACTGCGTGAGAAATAGACGGTCATTTGACAATATCGTCGCTATGAACATATTCCACATTACCCGGCCAATATTCCATATTTCCATCGCATTATATTACCCAGGACTTCATTATCTCGTGACGGCGGATCTCACTACAAACTACTTGTGAATGGACAGATCCTGTTTGCTGCTCACATAGATAGTAAATAAAAACATCTAGTATTACACGAAGCTAAATTTCCTTATGGCACTCTGCACATTTCTCATATTACTTAAGTAATCCTGTTAAGGACTTACCTGCCTAAATTGCAGTCTTTGAATTCCTAGACGCTGAAAATAATAATATTTAAGATATTTGCAACGCATAAACAGCTGTTGCTCGCGGTTTCGGTCTAACCCCAAATGACTTTTTAAGTCAAATAATTGCCTTAAATCCATGCAATGCAATGTATCTCTGTGCCAAATATATAAATCTGTTTAGAGGTTTAGGCGTGAGAAGGTAACAGATAGACGGACATTATAATACTTATTATATGTATTTTATAGTATAAGGGAAGAGCAGAAAACAATCTTTAAATCATAAGAGCTTTAATAACGCCAGTCATAAGTTCGAAAAAGGCTATTCGGTAACCAAACTGTAATATTATGAATGAATGAACTAAATTATTGTCAGTAGTCATACGATTAATAATTTTCTCCATTAACTGTGTTTACGTGTTTGAAGAACCAAGCCGCACTCCAATTCGTGTGGCCGTAATTACGTCCTTATAAGCTCAATAAATCATAAAGACGAGCTCACGAGCGCCACAAAGATAGAAGCGACAAGCATCCTCGTCTCAGGATAATAAATAACATCCAGTTCTCGCTTTCAAAGTGAGACCGGGGAGCAATAAGTCGCGGACGGGTCAGAGGTGAAGTGAATAAAAAACGGCCAACAATTAAATAGCGTTCTTGAAGGTTAATGAGCACAATAAATATGTTGTCGGCACCGCAGCTGCGGACAAACAAATGCATAGTCCCGTCACACGTGAGGAGGGTTCACGGTATAGTAAAGTCGCGTCTGTGTGAGAAGCCAGCGGCGCGGCTAGCGGCTGACTGGCAAGTTCATTGTCGAGCCGAGACACTTCCACGATGTATTACGAACGTGACACATTTATTATGAAAAGAAACGAGGCTAAACAAATATTGAACCCGACAGAAAGTCTCCAAGAAACATTAATATTATACGTTGAATCAAGTTTATTGAAATACACCATTCTACACGTTCCGGTAAAATAATCATACAATCCTATTATTCGTTACGTTAATCCTATAATTTATTGTACAGCTGTTGTTAAAAATAACCCAATTTTTTATACCTCTAAGACTTGTTTATGAAAACAAAGTTCAGAAATCGGTCATGGCCCATTCTGTTAAAAAATGAAATCTTTATTAGTTTAATCTTTTAATTTATGGATCAAATAGTATTACAAAGGTCATTCTTCAAAAATAATAGAGGAAGTGTAAATTAAAGTTACAATAAATAACCAAAAACGTTTGAATTATTTCATTCCCATTATACCTATACTGTACGGACCTGCGTGCTTAATTAAAACATCCCCAAAACATGAGCATAATAGCAAGCATCGTTGCAGAAATGGCCCCCGCAAGGGCTTGCAGCATTCCACACGACTGCTCCAGACGAAATCATACCTGCGTTTGATTTATAACGAGGAGGGGACACGGGAACTGCGGGTGTGAATTCAATCGGCGAGTTTCAATGTCCCGGGGCAAACGAGACCAGTTAGTAAGATCTGTGACACAATACCCAATACTCCCTGATCAGTCTTTTCAGAAGAATAGCGGTGGACGCTGAATAGGTCAATTTAATCTGGCAAGGGAAAGGTATCGCAGCGGGTAGTATCAACTGCTGGCGCCTCGGACAATACCAAGCACCTTCGTGACCACTGACTATTATGAGTTGCGGCTTTTATAGATTTTTTCCAATATTCTTTATAAGGAACGTGACTGTACTGTTTAACAGACACCGCCGACAGCTCAATATGGATTTTTGAATACATAATCGATTCATTCCAGTGCGTGGATTTAATCATATCATTTATTAAACCGTACAATACTATCATAGCATGACTATTCCTTATTCAAAAAATTAACACTACTGTTACGGGGACATATCGTAGCCTATAATTAGAAGACAAACCTGTTTTAAATAATAACACGGAAGTCTGCATTGATAATTTGATTAACATCTTCATTGCGACGGACGTCTTTAAGTACACGAAAAAAATGCATTACCACAGTCATGATCACATCTTTGTTGTGTTTCACAAAGTTCAGCTAAATACATAGTGTGAATTAGGCAAGGCTTGCGAACGCACAAACTTTCTTTAGACCCGGTGGAACTTTTACCATGTTTAATATAGAGAGCATTATTGCTCTTAGCAACAGTGAAAAGAATGTGGTGTAGGCACAAAATCAACAGAGCCGTATTAACACCAGCCGGAAGGTGGAAATCCGTGGGTGTTCCTAACCAGTCGTATTTTTGTATACACTAACTACCGCATGCGTATTTAGTAATAGATGTGAATAAGAAAGAAGCATGTTAATGTTTCTTGATCTGATGAAGCTGTTCGTAGACTATTACCGAGCATTAATGAATTGGAAATTATTGACGGTAATAGATTTTATGGATCTAAACCATTATGGGAGAATGTATTAATTTACGATTACAAATTCAATTAAATTAAACAGCTGATATGTTTAATCTTCTTTTTGTAGTTATCGGATAGGGAAAAGATAAAATGTCAAGAAGAGGCCATAAGGATTAAAGGAAGAATGATGAATAAAGTACAAGTGAGAATGAAGACAGTGTAAAAAATGGCGCAGTAATCGTGGAACTGATTTTACTGAAATTACTACGAGTAATAGAATCCTATATAAGATCATTGTTAAAGCCATTGAAAACTAGTAACAAATAATACCAATACACAAGGTAATTTGAGGCCACAAAGACAGAAGCGACAGTACAAAATCTAAACATAACCCGAAACCGCGTTGCACTTAAAAAATGCCTTAAACACACCGGTGGCTGGCCGAAACGCCGCCCTCTGTTCTAGAGACGAAGGCAAACAATACGAAGATAGTCGACAAACAAATGTAAATGACCGAAATGTGAACGTCATGTTTGGCATTCCCATAAAGCAACGTTAACACGTCATTAGAAGTAATGATGGCGTGATTACAGAGTGAGAGTGGGAGCGGGATGAGCGATGTTCAGGTGATTGCCTGCTTACTGTGTGGTCTGGTGCACCTTTACAAACACGCGGTCTGGACACGAGAATTAGTACCACGTGGCGGACGATTGACTTTAATAGGTCGCCGTGTATCGATGCTTTTGTTTGATTTTGTTTGTGTTTGAATACAGCAATAGCTTCGAGAAAGTTTATTTACATCAAAAGGGAAGCGGAACTTATAACAATAATTATCAATTATTTCAAAATGCTTGTTGCTTTCTGCTTAAGGTATTTTAAGACGCTTCTCGACTTTTCTTGCAAAGTATACAAAATAATACCTACAATTCTTTTTTATTCAATTCAATAAAAAATCGAATTTTACATTTACTAAATAATACGGATTCTCAAAATTTCTTCTCAGTGCCCCTTTGATCAATGACAGTAGTCTTCATAACCCCTTCAGTAAATCATCGACAAAGAACAAAAATTTCAAGATGGCTGCCGCACCCGATCACTGGGAGATGTTATCGTATGCCCCACAGATAATTTATCGCTGGTTTATCACTCGATCTGCGTAATTGATACGGGTACAATCACGGCACGGCTCTGACGGCCCATAGACTACGTCAATAAATAAACCTTCAGTTTACATTGAAGCCTAAATGGTGAACGTGGAAAATTCTTAATCAATGCCAATAAAGGTTTCAAATCACCAAAAAAATACAAGGAAGTTTAATTGTATATAGAGACTTTTTTCGTAGCCTATTACATATCGAATGACAATTAACTATAAATAAAAGATACAATAAAATTGCTCAAATCAATAATATTCTATCTAATACCTGTCTAACAATGTAAATTAATTATTATCTAAATGTATTCTATTAGATATTAAAATTTGCAGTTTGGATCCCATAAGTATTACACTAAACCTTGGTGGTCCATCCATAACAAATGCAGTGCTGTAATAGAAATGCCACCGGGACGCGTATTGCGACAAATAGTGCCAATAATAATTCGTGGTATAATTCGTGGCCGGCGCGTGCGCCGAACAACCGTCACTGATTGAAGATCGCATAAACTGCGCCACCCACCGGCTGTCATTTGCATTGTACACAGTTGTTCATAATAAAGAGAGGATATCTCTTCAGACGGGATCGCATGGTGGTCTCTTTATGCACTCAAAAATAAGGCCAACGTAATGAAAACTTACACTTTCTCTACACAATTGTAGGAAGCACCATAAATTCCAGAGACTGAAATAAATCAATAAACAAAACTGTGTCAATTATAATGGAGAACGTACGTAGATATGAGTTCAATTCGTAATTCAGTTGTTACATACCATAAATTTTAATTAATTCTAATTGGAGGACGTCAGAACATTTGAACAATTAGAATGCTTTGATTTAATGCGCACCTAGAAGTCAGGAAGACTTGGTGAGTTTGCATAAATGACCAGGAACTACATAATTAAAATCCCACGCAATATTTGCGTACAGAGTACAACCCTGGTTAATATCCTTGACAATTAAACGCAGCAATCGGCGATATATCAGGGCGCAAATTGGCAATCAACGAGCATTGATTAGTAGGAGTCGAGGCGCACTGCTTTCGCTGTCGGGGTCCCTGATCTACCACAAATATATCCCTATACCAATGTAGCGAGGCGCCACATAATGCACACATTAATTAATTGTCGAGCTTAATAATCGTATATCAATTTCCCACAGACCGCTTAGTGTCAACCCCTCCTTAACAATGACTAACAATCTAATCAAAAAATTTAAACTGGCTAAATAAATGAGCTCATAACTTAACATGGTAATAGCAGACAGGGCGTTACCATCACGATTATCGTGTCCAGAAACCGTCGGTGACATCACCATAATGATTGTGTATGAGAAAAAAATGCCATAACACAACCAGCAAAATGAAACGATGACAGCACTAAACCTCCAGTACGTTACATTTGACGCAATCACACACGTTTCAGACTATGTACGACGACTCAGTGTTTGGCTTACACATTATCACACCAAAAATGCATAGATCACAAAAACAAAGTGTTCCCAAACGGCTATTTTAAGATCAAACAGCACGCTAAATAAGAGGCCATTAACACTGCCCACCGCTATCGGCGACGCAATCAATACGATGCTAATCGACTCCGCGGCGGACTTTATTTTAGCACATCGATACTAATTACCAATTACCACGCGCCACGATCAAGACATTACGTTAGGTACTTATGTACTCATAAGATAAACTAAGGATCCCCTGTCTTTTTCCTTTTGTACAAATTACGCGTAAACTGGAAGTCTATTCTATATTGAATATTTTTGTATTTTTATGTAAGTAATGTACGCACTCTGCAGTAAACAGATGGGTTTCCTAACAACCCCCAAGCCCACCGTTTGACGCCAGCCGGAAACCAGACGGAGAATAAATTATTGCCCTCCCTATGCCCAAGCACAAAGAAGTCTCGGTTTTTTCTGGATTTCTACGTATAATTGAGGTGTAATTTTGCGGACAATGACAAACCTTCGAGCGATCTAAATGTACCGGTGCAATGCAACGTAGGGGACAACACGAATACGTTGAAGTAGAAAGCTCTTTTGTCCAAAGTGTCTTCCGATGATCATGATTTACGTCTATCCAGACACGGAATTCTTAACAATATAATAATATACATACAGACAGAGCTGTAACAGAATCCAGTATGAATTGTAAATTGGAACTCAACTTTCTTAATAAAAGTTTTATTTTGGCGGGAAGTGGTGCCGAACATTGTGGCATTTTAAAGGATGCTGTTATGGGACGTTGATCAAACTGGCCCCGAAAGATGATTGAAGTCCGCTCGTAACACACCTTCGTTACTGACACACGGTCGGTTTCTTTATTAATTACTGAATCCTTCACACCCTAATGGATATTCAACACGGTGCGAGAATGAATTCAACCCGACCTTAATGGGGATGTCGAACTAGTTTTTAGTTTGTTTTACGAGCATGTAACGCTATATCACAACATGCTGATAGACGATAAGTGCAATGTATTGGAGCTTTCGCTGTTGTCAGCTCAATAAAATAAACGGCCGATATCGACCTACATTACTACCCCGTGTTCCCAAGCCTGTCATCATTTTATGACTTTTTTATTTGGCCTGATGGCCGGAGAAATGCAACACCATTCCCGATTCAGATTTCCACACCGATACTAAAGTGGGGTGTACTTTAAAAGTGTAAATAAATAACTTCGAACCAATAACCGTGCAATGAAGTCGATCATCTCAAAAAAATCGAAAATTATGTAGACTCGTTAAAAAGATAGGCTTAATCAAAGCATTAATAAGAGAACAAAGCTAGACTAATAAAAGTAGTAAAATAATAACATTACCGTACATCATAAAAGGACCAAAATTGAAATTCGATACCGCAACGGATACTTCGTAATAATCATGTCTTATTATGGCGTCCTGTCATAATAGTGAGAATGTAAAACAAAACCAGACGTATATTTTAAAGGTAACACACAGTTCAGAAAGCTTTTTCTGCCTCAAATACCCTTATGTTGCACTCTCCCGTATTCTCTTTAACAGGTTCAGAGGACCACACATTAAACTTTAAACTGGAGACGAATCGATATTGACACCGATTTAGTTTCTTAGCAATAACAACCGCATAGCAATTACCTATTAAATCGATTCAAGATGTGAGATATCGGTCAGTTACATTAAATCGGATAATGTATTGCCGGTTCACACTTTCACAGGGAATTACAAAATAATCGATTCTAATTTGTGATATAATTTCTGGTGTGGGAGGACTGGGAGGTCTGGGGTTGGTGGATGTAATTGAACATAACAAAGTATCCAAAACAACCTTCGTAAAAGTAATAGATAAATGGTGACAGGTTTATTTTTCTCTGGGTCTGCTCATACATCGCAGGTCAAACAAAATTACTGCGAGCTCAATAAGAAATGGCCGTCGCTTAAAAACTTTATATCTTCGTGTGTTTATAATGAAAACATAAGCGTACATCAAAGTCACAGACCAATTGTGTGTGCCTGGTCTAGAGGTGATATCGTAAAAATATATTGCGAAAAGAAAATATTGTTATGGTTAAGACGTTGAAATATGTGACTGATTGATACAATGTGTTACATCTGGCATCTGTTCAATACATCGCTCTTACTGATGAAAGTCAAAACACGACACAAGTACAAAAGAAATATTGATGACGGCTGTATCAAAACAGTACCAGGAATATTAAAGTCATTCAACATTCTAATAAACTCTCTGTCAATTCTCTACTCAAGCACGGAGATATACAGCCAAATAAATGACAAGGCAAAAAGGTGTCATCTGCCACCTGGATGAATAGGAAACGCCCTTGAATCTGTCATCAATTATCATAATTATAACAAAACTTTGAAAACTGTTACTAAACAGTGTATGGAGGCGGTAAAATGAAAGAAAATTGAAATGAAAGAAAATTTCCTTTGATAGAAAGGATGCTGCAGCTCGTTATGAAACATAAAATAGTTAACATACCTACATTACAAACAATAAACAAGCAGATGCTTAAGTAGAATTTCTAAAAAAGATTACAATAAGAAAGCAAAGGTAGCGATAGTGAATCATAATAAAGTTACAGTTGTGGATCCATGAATGATATCAAATTACACCTACCGATTGCCATTAACGTAATACCCTTTATAACTCAAAGAAAACAAAACTATTTAAATTTATGGCCAGATACCGTTGAATAAAGGAACGGAATCAAAGCGCCACAGATACCGTATAAAGGTCTATTTTTTTGAAAAAAAATGAAAAGATGTATAGATATAAAAGAATCAAGTATTCATAGAGCGCCGTGCGAGGCACCCGCTGCTTTATCAAATACGGGATTAGTCCTATCGATGTTTGGACCCGTTTCTTTTGTAACAAACAAATATTATGACACGCGGTTCAGCAAATAGAGCGGCTTTATTTTCTGAATATGAAAAAGTAATTGTGTGACGGAACTACGTCTATTTTTGATGAGAAACAAGTTTTTGTCTTCGCTTCAGTTCGAAAGTTTTATTTATATAATTATAATATTATGAAAATCAGTAACAAAACTTCTATTAAGTGGAGAGAGCTATGCTCGGAGTCTCTCTGAGGGATAACATTCGCAACGAACTTATCCATCAGAGAACCAGTGTGACCGACATAGCTCACAGGATTAGCACGCTGAAGTGGCCATGGACCGGTCATGTCTCTCGGAGAACCGACAAACATTGGAGCAAACGAGTGCTGGAGACCGCGTGGTGGTGGACAAGCGTAGTGTGGGACGCTCGCCGGCTAGGTGGACTGACGACTTACGAAAGGCATTTGGCAGTGCCTAGATGAAAAGAGCTAAAGTTCGGGCTCTAGGGCGTTCACTAAGAGGCCTACGTCCAGCAGTAGACGAGTACAGGCTGATGATGAATCAATATTTAAATACTTGAGTGATATCAAAAGACGTATGGCCCTGCGCCATAATATATGACTATACGTTTCAGAAACTCTCTATCTTTAAAAATTCTCACTAACAGACGCTAAACGTTTTTTGCACTGTTCAGTGAAATCACTAAAGGACACTGGACAACAGTTTTGGAAAACTTCTATTTCTATAATTTAGACTAGACAGTCACTCCAGCGTATTAAAATCATTTCAAAATCACAGAAAAGTTATAAAATCTATTGTTTTTCTGTTTAAACATTTCAAATAGTTGCGGTAAACGTGTACCCAATGCCTGACACGCTACCTACGTTAACATGAATTTTCAGTGTATTAATAAATAATTAGTAAACTAAGCGATAATAAACTGTTCTTTAAATGACGCTTTTTGTAAAAGTTAATAAGGGATGTTATACGTTAACAATAACCTTCACCATCACCTTCGAAGTTTTGGGCACACCAAATTTAATTTAAAAAATCGTACCATCGACACGAAGAAGAAGAATAACCTTCAAATTCAGATCACTCGTACACTAAACGAGCTATAAGCTTTGGGCAATCGAGTACAAAAAGTGTGTGAATCAGAACACGTACTCTTTAACACGAACTAGATGACATACAACGTAAGAACAAACTTAAAGATGCTTAAGTATAATTCACGTGTCTTTTTCTCAAAACATTGCACAAGCACCTCGATTAAGGAACCAACTAAGTACAGAGTTTACTTAGAATGTTTTGTTGACTGTAACAATATTGTGGCGAGTTAACAAACCCACAGTTTCAACAAATATGGAGGTTGATACGGCGTAGCATATTAATCTCATAATTTTATGTCAAGTGGCAAAGGCTGGTGAACTTTCTACAGTTTTAAAGACATAAGTAGGTAACTGCTGAATTATATACAAAAGGAAAAAGGCCTTTAATAGAACTCAAAAATATCTAGAACTATTTCAATCGTATAGTTCGTAATTTCACTGTTATTAAAAAGAGAGAATGCTATCATGTCAAACTTTATCCGTAGATACCCGTAATATGACCGAATACCAAAACCCAATTTTCGGTGATACTTTAGCATTAGGTTTTGGGATGTTTCTCTTAAGTCACGGATCCACAATAATATTGCATTGTTTCAGTATCAGCCTGACTGGTCCTTTTCTGACAATTATTTTGCCCCCAAGAAATCTAGTCAATACTTATTTATAGATTCTGATAGTCGTCTTTATGTAGATCTAAAAAACTTAGGTACATAACCAGCGAAGTGTATGTGTTCCTATCTCGCTTTAGGGAGAAGGTTCCTTCCAGTTGTACATTAGGGATCACTAAATCCGTTCAGCATGCGAATAAAAAACATATCTCACGCATGGATCGATTATCGTAGAGCCTCGAGTGGCAAGCCAAACACTCTCCCGATATCGCAGCAATGCAAGCGCTATGCAGAACAAATTAACACAGATCGTCGAGAGACTGTTTGCCATCTAACTGTGGTACGGTCAAGTGAACGCCCAGGCAAACGGACAGTTATACAAACACGCATTGTGCGTCGCGCTTGTGGACCAATAATGCGTTTCATTGTCGGCTTACCCCCGCCAATACAGGTGCAAATGCTACCATTTTAGATATCTTATGCGTTGTAAGTTATAAGCATGTTCTTACATTTACATTACTTATATAATTTGTTTACGTAAGGTTTAAGAGTACAGTCAATTTGCGTTGGTTTTTCAAACTTATGCCAACAATTAAAAAAAACACCTTTCACGACACTTCACCTTCACTTCATGCATGTAGTGATAAAAATACACTATGGAGTCGTTAGTCTTTTAAATAAAAGTATTTAGGTAGGTAGTTACTCATTTTAAAACATAATTATCATGATTGTTTTGGCAGATGAAATGACCAAGCTTTATGATGATACACCAATTTGAAAAAATCTAAATAAAGATTAAGATTGACAACTTAGATAAAAACACTTTTTACTTTAAACTTTAAATAAAATACAGTTTTTAATAATATTTTTTTTCCTAATGCACAGTTTACTAAGGTAGCGCCATCTCTGACACATTACGTGAAACTACTACACATTAATCTTGTGACAGGTTGATTATAGATGGCAGTAGGTGATGTGTTGAAAATTAGAAACCAAATAGCTACATTACCATTTTATGAACATGTAACAACTGGTTAAAAATTATTAGAAATGTTAATTTGCAATATTTTAAAAATCCAAATTAAAATCTCTATGAATTGGTCTGAACATAGGAATAGTAAAATCATGCAATAGATATTTCACACAGAAAATAATAATTATTGTTATTATAGGGTAGTTTCGCCGGTTCGCCGACCGTCGCCACTTTTCGACTTTTCATCGACTAGTTTGACTAATCGGTATAAAATTGAAATACTGACCACATTACAAACTAAACAAAAATATTCTGGCATACCCAAAAAGTTCAGCTAACCGTACGTCTAGAAAAAATGCATTTGTGTAATTACAGTAGGGAGTAAAAAAATAAACCATTTGTGGTTCGCAAAAAACTAGTCAAAAACAGTACTTCACTGTAAAAAAAATAGTGGGGAGCCCCACAGTTCAGAGTCACTTTTAGCTGTCGTTTTATGTTTTTTAAAGGTTATATTTTACAGAATAAGTAAATCTTACATATACAAAGCACTGTCACAGAAAAAAAAAACATCACTACATAATAATTATTAAAACTTAAAATGGCCCACAGGTCAGATTTAGTTTGTTTGGAACAATGTTATGCACTGCAGCCCATGTCAAGTGAACCAAAATAGTAAACTAATAGTAGTATAGTACTATTTTAATTGTTATAGTCAAGTATTCAAGTCTTATATGAAAAACGATAGCATAATTTCATTTCTGAAGGATAAGTTAAAGTATGGTAAACCTTTAAGGCTGGCTATCATTAATGAATGGTAAGATTTTTCATTAACTATTACTGCAGCGACTCATGCTTGACCTACAGAGATTCATTCAGTTTCTACTAATAGAAACAGTGATTACCTAGGGAGGTTATATCTTATAAATTTTGAATTTAGGTTAAATTTATTGTTGTGTGACTACTGTCTACTGGTTTCATGTGTGGCTGACGTCATGGAATTAAAGATGTATATTTTTAATATAACTGATAGATTAGCAGAGACAAGGAAGAAAGGGATAGGCTGCACAAACCTCAAATAAATTGGGACAGTGGCAGAAATATGATGATGATGATAGCGGAGACACTTCTCATTAGCAGTACCTATTTTATATTTTTTAATATCACTTATATTTACTAAAATTAAACTATAATTATGAGGGTATTTTGTAATTACTTTGAGTGTACCATACATGTGTGTATTAAACCATCTGTTAGTTGTAACTGAAATAGCTTTTGATTTGAATGTTTACAAAAATTATGTTTAGGTACGTACTTTTCTTAGAGGTACTTTGAAGCAGATCAGCCTGGTACCCTCGATAACATTGCCACACGCTTTATATGGTATCCATCTGAAATCATTTATCACAATATTGACAACTTAAATATGTCAGTGTACCCATTTTTTTTTAAAACATGCTATTTAAACATAAAGTACCTGTCAGGAATAGTAGGCATTTTTATATGACTTTAAGTCCTTATTCAGGAGAGACTGCTGATTCTCAAGAAATTTTGAAACATAAATGTAAATTACAAAGTATTTTGTCAAAACATAACCTGGAAAATAATAAACTGAAAACTGACATCAGCGACGTGACGTCCAGTGACGTCTGACAGTCTGACTGACAGTTTGTGACTGACTAGTGATGACGAATGCGAATGATTTAGTCGAATGATGATCATTTGAACGGGTAGTCATACGAATTATTAGATTGTAAAAAAGAGCTAATATTAGAATTTCGAACAAAATACATCAAAATCTTACTAATATTAAAAGCGCGCAAGTTGTGTGTGTATCTGAGTATGAATGTGTGTGATGTGAATTCTTGTTACACCTTTAAAAACTCTTTTATGTTGTCAACCTACTGCGAAATATATTTTCATTGTAATTAATAATTATAATATAATGTTTTCAAATGTATTTAAAATAAAAACATTGGCTACTTTTTAGACAATGCGCATTTTTTTATTTTGTTACTAGCAAGCTAGCTGTTCCCAACACTATTACTAAAATAATGAATAATTACTAGAAACATAATTTTCTCACTACATAACAATTAATAATAATTTAAAAGAGACGGTAAAATATCTAAAAATAAAAAATAAATCATTGATGTTAAAAAATCGTGTTTTGTGTGTGTTTCTAAGTAATATTTCGTTATTTAATAAGATTTCCCACATATACATTTGGTTTTGGTGTGCAATAAAGAATATTCTATCTATCTATCTATTCATCTATACACTTATTGCTAAAAAAAGTACGGTTTACTTCAAAAACAAACACGTAAAAAGAAAATCAATTATTAAATGAAACAAAAAACAAGACTGCGTAAAAAGTACTGACAAAAAATTTAAAAACAAGCTCTGTGATGTTGGAAAATGTATTGCAGGCAGGATTGTAAATTTTTGTACACAATCGCCTATCACTAGTGATTGTGAATTGTGTGATACGACACCATGATTATTGACATGATGGCCGGGTTTAAACTTAAAGTTAGCTCATAGCTCGTGCCAACTTCATCCCGGACAATAAGTTTGGCGAGAACTGTAACTGATAGTCTAGATTATGTTGCATAATTATTGATAGTACTCATTAATTCCTTATTTAAATTGATAATCGTTAAAACTAAAACATTTTTATTAATTTTACTGCTAATCCAATAAGCACAAAGCAGAATGATATGTTTCGCAGTTCCTACAAACGTTCCTACTTCCTAGTTTTTTTTGTCTCATGTTTGATGTTTGTCTATGTCTTCTCTTCTCTTGCTTTTTTTCGGTAGGTATTGGTATTGTAATGTAAACAACATTAATTATTGTTGTGTTTTCTTTTTTATTTGATTTTTACTTTTGAGTGAATAATTTGAAATAAGTAGTTATTTTATTGCTGTTTATTTAGCAAATTAATGTTTATTGCACAAAAATTATTTATAATTTACGATTTGAAGGATGCAGGCATGGATTGTAAACATAGGTTAGCTACCAAAAAGTTCATAATCCAATACAAACCATACTCCGTTGCTATAGAAACATTATGAAAAGGAATAATTGTATAATCGAAGTCTTCGAAGGTTTCAATAGCATCCAAAAAAGAGTTAAGGTAAGTATCGCCGAAGGAAATACAAAAATGTTTAGGAACACGATTTGGTATCGTTCATTACTCGATGCAGAAAAATCGTGCTTGAAGGAGGACAAATTAAAAAAAATTCACTACAAGTTTCAAGATGACAAGGAAATGGTAGAGGAGTATAACGCGGATACGCAGGTTTTACTGCGTCGGGCTTGGAAAGTGAAGGGTAAACTTGGTGGGGACGGAAAATGGGATGTGGAGATTGGTGACCCGATTCCTGATGCTATTCCTCACATTGATGGGTCTACCGCTGATATAATGGAGAGCAAGGATCAGGTATGTTATATCTATCAGTAATATTGTGACTCTTTCTCTAAGAAAAGTACCTACTGCCTGATGGAAATTTAATATATCTCTGCGCTTTTCCTATAATTGTATCTGAATATTTATTTGTACAGCATAATACTGTGTAATTACTGTTTTATTACAGCCAATACTAACTAGACGCAACACAAGAATAAACCTGGAATGGAGGATCAGAAACTTGCCATATCCTATTGAAACATATTCTGTGAGCGCTAACAATGATGAAAGATGTATTATTATCCGTACAACAAATAAAAAATACTTCAAACGACTTCAAGTGCCTGAACTGGACAGACTGAACTTACCTTTAGAACAAGCTAATATACAATGCAGTCATGCATTCAATACTTTGATTGTTATGGTGAGGAATTTATTAGATTTTTTTATTTATATTGCTATGATGCCTAGATCATAATACTCTCTCTCTCTGGGGTCGGTCCCTCATGTCTGAGGATCGTCAGCATCAGGGTTATATCTGGAGCAGATATTCTGTCTCCACCGGTTTCTGTCCAGATCATAATACATAAATATCACATCATATAAATATGAATATCAAATTAATTTGGTAGTGATTTTCGACATATTGTCTCTTAAAAACAAGTGAAAGTGATGGTCTGAGATTGTATAAACTGGTTTTCATTTTTCAGTACAAAAAACCTCAGCAGTTGCTGGATATGGATAAAGAGTGGTATCAAGAGTTGAACAAGGTGAAACCAATAAAAGATATGCCCAGTGACTGTAAAACACAATAAAAATTTATTATTCAATTCTTTTTCATTTTGAATTACTTTTACCCACTGCTTGCATAGGAAGTGTATGTAATACAATTTTGTCAATTATGCATGTAATACAATTTTGTCAATGTCACAATCAAAATTTCAAATCAATGTGTAGAATCAGTAATTGTTTTTGTTATCTTCACATCAGTGTTTCATCATCAATAGCCATCTATAAGCAAACACACAGCGACAAAAACAAAAAAAAACAGCAAAGCACAAAATGTATAATAGAGAATGTATCAAAGAATGAAACGACTAGGTATGTAGTTCTTAAAAACTTAAATTTATTTACAGTACAAATAATATAATCACTTAGCAAGATATTAATAGTTATGAAAATATAACCAATAAAAATAAAAACTTAATTCCTAGTCACCATTTGTGACCAGGGCTTTTGCTACTTTTCTTAATTCTTCATCATTTTCCTCTTTATCCAGTAATCCTCTAGCTGCTAAATATTCTCCATATTGTTTGGGGATCCCCATGAAAGTTTTGACTTTTGCTCTTAATTGTTTCCATGTTTCTTGATAGTAGTTCTTCTTGTCCTTTTCCATAGCTTTGTAATCATGTCCATATTTATCTAATAAATATGTTATAAATTCAACTTGGGGTTTTGGCAACCTGCAAGTGTATTCAAATTAAAAATTAACGCTAAGTAGAACAATTTGAAGCTGACAAAAAAGATTATAGTGGCACAAGTGCTGACAGATTAGTTTATTGTATTAAATTCCAGCCAGTCAAGTTGCAGCTACAGAATTCTTTTAGCATGGCATAACAGTTGTCTCCCCACATCCACCTGGATAAGTTGTACATAGTTACATATAATACATATTTAAAACTGGTGCCAGTAAAGTAGTAGTTCCACATTTATTTCTCCACAAACTATTATCTCTGAACAGAGACACTTATAATTATAACCCTACAAGATAAATCAATGATATATGATGTAGTTTTAATGACTTGTTACACATTATCTTCAGTGCAAAAACAGAACTAAAATGTAATGCAACTGTGAGGATATAAATAAATGTAAATTTTTATTCTCTTATCCCAACCACATGAGTTTTAAGTTTCAAACTTACATAAGCCGTCTAGGGCGTGGTGCTCTAGCTTCTTTTTCTAACATCACAACAACCTCTTTCTTCACTACTGGTTCAATGACTTCCTCATCAGAATCTTCAAGGTCTTCTTGATTTACTATTTTTTTTGCCATTTTTACTTTTTCTTGTTTGAAATTTGGTATTTTAATAACTTTATTAGGGTCATTTGCTAGACCCATTTCTTTCATATTACGTAGAGAAGACTTTTTTGAATCCCAAGCATCCTTTATTGGTTTACTGTAAAAATAAATATTTTTTTTAATGTTTACTAAAACATACCTAGTTTAAAAGGTATATTAAGACGGTTTGGGCATATAGAGGGGATGGATGAACAGAGGTTGACTAAACAAGTATACATGGCGAGTATGAATGGAAGAGTTAGTTGCGAACATTTTCAAAAAAGGCAAGGTTAAGAGCATCCTAAACCAACCTCCCCCATGCATGATGGGGGAGGTCAATGAACATAGACGAAGCTAAAGTGGTGTGCCAGGATCGTAGCAAGTGGAAATCTATAGTCTGCCTACGCTTATGGGAAACAGGTGTGAAGCTATGTATGTATGTAGTTTACAAGGTACTACCTAATAATCTCATTTAATCTTAGGAAATTGAGACGACAATGAAAGCAATCATGAAATAATTCACACTTGGCACACAAATCCTATCCTACTAATATTATAAATGTGAAAGTTTGTGAGGATGGATGGATGGATGTTTGTTACTCTTTCACGCAAAAACTACTGAACGGATCCGAATGAAATTTGGCACAGAGATAGATTATAGTCTGTAATAGCACATAGGCTACTTTTTATCCCGGTAAAATATATGGTTCCCGTGGGATAGCGGGCGAAGCCGCTGGCGGAAAACTAATGATATTATATTCCCATACTATTTAGTTTTGGATAATAACTGGTTTCTAAACCACGTTTTACTGAATGCTATAAGTACATGGTGCAGTCTGAATAACAGTAATTAAAAGTACATGACATACTAACCAATTCACTTCCCCGGTACTTCGTTGTTTAAGATGCATTCTCTTTCGATTAAGTTTATGAAGGAACTTTTTTTTACGATGCTGCTTTTTAATCTTCATCTTTCTAGTGTTTTATATTTTATAAATAAAACGTAAGCAGTTTATGACACCACACCACGTGCAGCTTATACGGAATTTATTTACGGAATACGGATTGATTTTGACTTTTGGGTGACGTTACCAGTTGTCAACTGTCAACGTTAATTTGACACTGACAATTTTTAGTGTTGCTATTGTTTGATTTTTACGTTTTGGTCGTTCTTGCAGCGCCAGATACTCGGGTAGAGACCGCGCCACCACTGAAGGGCAAAAGCGAGAACAAAATTTGAAAGTTCCGCCATAATGTCAACGCTAGTTGTTCTAAGTGAAATAAACAGCAATATATGGAGCGTAAAGTATTATTAGTATGAAAAGTGCAGCCCGTGAACTGATCCTTAAAGTGCATGAATTTTGTAATTAAGAACAGAAGAATTCCCGCTAAATAAAGTGATGAAAGACTGCACAATAGATGTCGCTACGTCACCTTTAAAACTTAAATTAGAATGTGAAGGAAGATTTCGACTGGCGAGTGGGGCTCGCGGTAGCTTAGTGGTCAAAGCGTCTGGTGTACCGAACCAGAAGACCCTGGGTCGAATCCTGCCAGCCGATTTTTTCCTTCATTAAAAATAACTTGTAATCAAATACTAAATGCATGGAAAATGCTTAAAAAAATACAAAAAGATAAACGACAAAATGTATCAAATTTTAATTTTAATGCAGGAAGATGTTTTATTTAACAAAATCGTAAAATTACCTCCCATTTTTCTTTCGAGCCGACTCGCTGATGAACTTATTCGGCGGAATTAAAGCTCGCGGTTGTGGTGACACGGGTGAAAAAGTTTGTCCAGCCACACACACACACACACGTAAAAATTGGATTAAAAATGAAAACTCAAGTCGTTGTATTTCTAGGCTGTTCTCTCTTCTCGTGTCATGTTAAAATTGGCATCGCTTGCCATTATAAAAAAAGAAAAAGACTGTTTAATGTCAATGTCAGTGTCATTCCCATGTGGCATCAAATCTTTTGTCAAATAAAAAATCTAGTGGCACGCTATGACCACGAAAATACAAATCCAATCCACAAAAAATCAGGAATTTAGAATCAGTCGGTATTGAATTAACTCTATTCTAAATCCCTTAAAATGCCTCAAACGGGAGCAACGCGGCGTCAAAAATTTCTCAAATCTGAGAAATCTAAAACAAAACTGAAAAAGGGTAAAGAATTGCCCAAAGGCACGAACGTAACAAAAACAAGTTTCAAAGTCAAGAAAATAGTTATAAAGGAGCAGCTGAAGAAACATGGTGAAACTGAAGCATTATCTACAAGGAAACTTAATATTAAGGAACTGCTGTCCCGTCTCAACCATTTTAATACCCACTCCAGAACTGACGCTCTCAATGGATTGAAAGAACTTATTACATCTCACCCTGAAGTATTAGAACACAATCTTGGAGAACTTGTACATGGAATTACGCCCTTGGTTCTTAATATTGAAAAAATTGTAAGTAACCAAATTGATTAGGTACATCAGTATTTCTTTCCACCTTACACATTTTAAAACCAGGCATATTGTTATTATAACCTAAATTATGTTTCAGGTGCGGCATGAATCTTTGAAGGTGATACATTTATTGCTGTCAAATGCTAATATTGAGAAGATAGATCCATTTTTTGACATTATGTGCACATATTTACGGAGTGCAATGACCCATATTGATGCAAGAATACAAGAGGACTCTCTTCTATTTCTGGATACACTTCTACTTTGTACACCAACCAAAGTAGCACACGATTTCCATAAAATAATATCAAATTTTCTTGATATGATTTCTAAATTACGGATTGATTCGAAACCTGGAAGAACACTTACTGTTAACTTAGGAAGTCAAATAACAAGTGTTAAATGGAGAGTCAAAGTTTTGCATCGCCTCAAAGATTACCTCCTTGAGTTTGTAAAATACAATAACATTCAAGACTTTGAAGGCCCAGTTGTACACACCACAAAGATTTTCGACTCTACTAAAATGAATCACTATGCCTTGTTCAATCCAATTTATATTCAAACTTGTAATTTATCTTGTTTCTCATCCAAAAACTTGCAAGATATTACACCACTGGATGAAGTGCAGAAGTTTAAAGACTACATTGACACTTTAATGCCTCTATTGTTTGAGACCTGGCTTGAGGTGTGTCCTAGTATAACCGCTGTGAAAAATATTGAAACTGTTGTAAATGAAGATGCAGCTTCACTACTAAAACATACTCTTCAAGTAATTTCCTTGATATGGTGTCTCGTAAAACACTTCAATATTAGGAATCCAAGCTCAAACATACAAAATTTATTTTGTCAAAAGTACCGTCAGCCATATTTGCAACATTTTGTCAGTGCATTTCCGTATGTGACAAATATACGTTCGAAACAAAGAAATAATGTAAATAATTCTATAGTAGAAGACATTATTACAGATCCCAAATTAGTTGCACAGAACTTGGAAATATGTCAACAATTTATTATGCTTAATCCTAACATAAATGTGAAGAACCAAAACAAGGATATGATGTCTGTATTGAATTATATTGAGAAAACTTTTAATCAGAACACTCAAGCTGAAATTAATGATGTTATTATTAATATCTTGCATACTATATTTTCAAATGAAGTTAACAGTTGGACCAGAAACCTTTCAGTAATGAATTCTCTGTTTGGTAAAATAATCTGGGCATATTTTAGTAACAATATTTCTAGTCAATTTAAGCAGCAAATCTTTAGTCTTTTATGTAAAATTGCTCTAAATGATAAGCTCATTCATTTCCATGAAAGTGAAGCTTACAACACCTGGCTAAAAAACTTGCCAGACATATTATTGGAAAAAACAGTAACAGTTCAAACAATAGGTATAATTCACAAGTTTGCTGTGCAAAATAACAAAACTTTCAACTTGGTTATCAGGTCAAAGTTGTTAAAAATCATAGAAAATCTGCCAAAACTAGAAATATCTGATGTTGACCGTAATGGAAGTGGGTACTATAAGTTATTTTCATTGTTATATTACATAAAAAATTGGGATGCAGAATCTTTAAATGTGCTAGAAAATCAATTACTTAATAATACTTACAAAAGTGATTTTGGCAGTTATATATTTGATACATTACAATTAAGAACTGGTGGTGTTTAAGAATCATGTTATTAAATAAAACTTTTAATTATAATTATCATTTATTTTGATAAACTCAAACACAAATTAGAATACAAAATTGTGACAGGCAACTAGTAACACAATGTTCAATTTCATGTAACAAGGTAACAAAATTATAAGGTAATATCAAATTGTGAAAATGCAGTAACATTCCATTGAAATTATTATACAAAAAAAAATCTTAATGTAACTGCTCAATTGCGGATTACATAATTATTACTAAAATACATAAATACTGCATCAATTTATTTATTACCACCTACATAATCATGATTACACAAGTTACATTAATTAGTAAATATGTGATTGATGGAAAAGGAACTTTCTTATCATCATAGAAATTAGTAGGTATACATATAAAAAATAATGAAAATTCCACATCTTACAATTTGTGCAAATTACTGTACTTAACTAGTTATCCTTTTGTAAATTAGCTCAAATTCGGTATCACAATACCAGGGCACACAAAATAATACAACTGCACATGGAAGCCAAAATAATACACGATTATGTTATTTGGTAAAGGAAGCCTTCTCACAACACGACATAGTCATACAATTCCGATATGAAGCCTCATTGAAGCTATTTAGGTACTTATATAATTCATTATTTACGACTAGTTTTATCATTTTTCTAAAAACTAATTCTACAATAAATATGACTAATACAAAATAAACTTCTGCTAAGTGTTGAGTCGTTTCGTGTCAATTTGGCAATTTTTGGCTAAAATTATAAATTACCAAAAATGTATTAAAAGTATAACTTGGGTAACATTCCTTTCAATAACTAATATTTTTTTATAGGACAAGTATAACATTCGAGCGATACGGCCTCTGATGGGATTTGATAATAGAACAATATTTGACCAATCGTGATAACTCAGGACCTATTTGGAAGATAGTCACGCAAATTGATACAGAAATTTGTATAGAATTAAGAAGGATCATTATTGAGAATTGAGTTCTCATAAACAATATTCATAAAAACAATCACGCATTTCATGCTTAATAAATATTAATAAGACAAATAGCCATTATTTACTTTTACAAATACATAAATAATCAGCCCACAAGTGCCGAAGAATCCTGAGATCTATTCTGAGAGAATATGTTAAATTCTAGTAAATACTACATATTTGTTACGGATACGTTTTAGGTTATTTTATAGAATTCAAATTAGATGCCTAGGTCAAAAATATGTTTTAAGTCTTTATGTAAAGATAAGTCTTGCGTAAATCGTCGTAAGAGCATTTATACGCGCTATATAAAGCAACTAGTTGGTATCTTTTAATACGGCTGCTATTCTGACCTCTCGGGTCCAGATTAAACTAAGTTTTACAAGTTCGAGTTCGTTCAAGTGGAGTCCTCGTATATTTTTTAAATCAATTATCTATGTCTGAATTCGTTACCTATTTAAAGAAGAGTTTGCATGCAACTCTAATTTGTTTCTAAAAGCTCGGAAGGTTGAAAAACGTTATGCTCCCTAATAGCTGTACACATTCTAGAAGTCAATTACTTTATGAAGTTCTTCTTCGAAATGTTTCAGAATTTTAAGAGCATAACCGTAATTGCACGAAGCTACGCTGAGAGGATTAAAAATATAAGGTACTTATTTGGATATGATCTACTGCGTTTTCCTTTTATTAGATTTTTTTGCGCGAGGAATGGTAGCAGAGGCCGACAGCATTGCCTGAAAATAAAAGGAGTAAATTGAAAACTAACTCAAAAAAAGCACAAGCACACTACTCAGTTATAGTTGTATAGTGGCATTTTTATTATGTTTAGTCCATTCTTAGGCTTTTTAATGAAAGTGCAACCATATCATATACAGTCATAAATTGGCTTTAGGTTGTTTGTGATTACATAGGATTAGGGCAGAAAAACACTGGTTTAAGTCAAACAAATAAAATACAACACAACATCCATACTCAAACAAAATATAAACTATTTATAAATAATTGCGAAGCGAAAAAGTAAAAGAAACAAATAGTTGTTATCTGTTGAACATCATTATTATAGAAGATTTAGGGCCTGTTGCACCATTTCTGGATCACTGCTTCTTCTTCTTCGAAGTGCCTCTCCAATTACTGGAGGTTGGCTGTCATTTAAAAACAATAGTGCTAACCAACGTATAAATTAAAAAATGGAACTAAATTTGTATAAAATTATCTGCCAACTACTTTAACGGGAACTTATCAGGTGGTGAAACAGGGCCTTAAATATTAGTCGTAGTCTGAAAATTATGCAAACAAACTCAATATTTAACGCATGCACCTAACACTCGCAAAACGTAACTAAAATAAACATACTGTTTTGTCTAACTTCTGCTTCAAGTAAAAGCGGGCTTGGGATTTTAGGGAAGCCTTTTACACGTCAGTACTTTTTGACGAAGTCGGTGTTTCATCGTGCAATGATATGAACTTATATTCTGGATGACCAGCAATTTTTGCATTAATGAGTTTCTGCAGAGCATCACTTTTATCGATAATATCCTGAGATATGTCTTCGCCATCTAAATCAGATGCGTCCTTAAAACTAATTTGATCATCTGATTTTTCAATCTGTACCTGAGGTACTTCTACCGCTTCTACGGTGTCACTCGGTTCTTTCATGTCATCTGCGGTAATAGTGTTCAGCTCAGTACAACTTTGAAAATCATCAGCTGTTCTTTCAACAGTAGATGACCTCCTGCTGTGATCATCTGATGAGGTTGATATGTCATCTAATTTAGGTTTTTCTTCACTCTTGTGCCAAAAAGCAAGCTTTCCTGGCAGCTGTAGCAGTTTCCCTAATCCTGAACTATTGCCTTTTGGAACCCGCGCTGGGGATTTAGACTTATGACGTTTTTTATTTTCAGCTATAGGATTTACAATTTGAAGACTTTTGGATATTCCTAAATCTTTAATACTAGTATTCGGTAATTTACTTATGATATCACCCAAGCTTTCTTGGGATGTTATACTTTTTAAAGAAGCATCTAGATCCGATTTAAAACAAGCTTCTTTATTATCATCTGGTGCTACCTCGACTGAATCACCTTTGGGCGGCGGTGGGGCCTTGCCCTTTCCATATTTACCTTTAGGAGATTTCCTTTTACTTTTAGGGGAATTTTCGGGTGTTCCAAAAGACGCCTCATCGTCGCTTTCGACCGAGTCGTTATCGTTTAGTGAGGTATCATGGCTCGTTGTTTCAATGGGTTCGTCTAAAACAACAGTGACTACTTCTTTCACGGCAGTATCAACTGGTTGTTTATCCGTATTATTAGAGGCAGTTTCAACGACTAAATTTTCTTTATTTGTACTAGATTGGTCGTAATTATTGTCTTTAAGCTGACTTGCAACAGGAATGTCATTCACAATATTGTTTTCCTTACTTATATCTTCTTCTTTAGTTATAGCATCAGCTTTTGTAATTTCATTTTCTTTATCTATTGAACTAACTAATGTAGCTTCTTCAGAAGTGACTTCTTTTTGGTCCCAGTGATCTGTATTTTTATCAGTTTGATTGCTAACACTTGTATTGAAGGGGTAATTACCCAACACTTGGAGTATTTTCACTTGATCTCCAACGTATTGGTATATAAAAGGGGGTTGTGTGTGGGATAAGTAAATGGGGGATGGGAGATTAATAAGAGCAGGCATATTTGAATATTCTAAACTATCGTCGTCCTGTAGCTCCTCGATGATTACTTCACTTTCCTTTAAATAAAAAGTTCTTAAGTCTATATCAAAATAAAGAAAACCCAAACACAAAATAATATAAGCTATTAAATGCAATTAAACAGACTTATTGGTGTTACCATTGTGATTATAGTGACGTATTGGTGTAACCATTGCCGGAATTTTAACGCATGCATTCAAAATCTATGACCCATATACATAACCAGTAAAGTTTATACTAAAATAAAATAGAATACAAAATCTTAATTAATTTTTAAAAAAAGTTAGTTTTTAAAGGATTTCCTCTTTTAATAAGCCAATTTGTTGAACGAGTTCTAGCATAATACTTTTATTTTTTATCTTACACAAACCTTATAAACATAACAGTGAAGCCAAATAGCAATAAGTTTATAGGATAGGTATGTATTTATTACATTTGAGCCTTACACACATACCTAACCATTGAATAGACATCATTCCTTAAAAGATATATAATGTTCAGTCAAATAGCCAATATTAAATAGATTTCCGCACATTGCTTAAAAATGTTCTGGCTACAAACACAGACCCAGCACCAATCATACCCTGGCACACCAAACACTAAAACATTTATGTAGGGAAGTTGGGTAGTCCCTAATTTATAAGCTAATGTGACATTTAAAGCCTCACAACTACATGTATAACAATTGTAATAGTATCATAGTGTGAAAGCACTTAGTCAACTACAAAAACTCCCTACATAAATGAATTGCCATAGAACCTCTAAATACAATGTAATTATGATTAAAAGTAAAATGTAAGGAACGAGATAGGCTCAATATTAATATTAAGTAATGTAATTATTCCATCTGTCATGTGATAAAGTATATAGCCGTACAGTACGAAAAACAAAACGTTCAAACTTAATGGCGGCTCGGAACATGAAGCGAGTCACTGCGCAGTAACGAATGTATGTGACAGCGGGGGTAAGGGGTGGAGTACTGCGCAGCGAGTAGCTAACTTCCGAGCCGCCGTTAAGTTTAAATCGAACTGTATCTTTCACGTAGCCAAATGATGAAATAATAACAACAATAATTTAAGATTTAAAATTATAATTGCCAACAGCCCCAGTTCAGAAGTTCGTACATAATATTTAAATTGAACTTAAAAATGTCTGTATAAAATCAGGTACATTTTTGTGCGTCTACTTCATCTTATTCAATCGTAATTTTAAATGTATTACAGAATTTTTGAGTTTCTAGTTTCAACATCGCTAAAAATTGACCGAGTTTGAGGTAACTTATACATAATTATACTATATATTTTAATAAAACCAATATTGTTTAAAGATCGCCAAAGAAAATAATCCAATACAATTTTTTTTAAGATTAAAGTTTACAGGCTTAAACATGAATTTACACAACAAAGTACTAAATCAGATCTTAACTAAACTTTAGAGAAATCGTATTGAAAAGTATACTTAGGCTTCAGTAGAAAACTTCGTGAACTAAGGCTGAAACACTGATTACATACTAAACAGACTTCAATTTAGGTTAGGTTTAGTGACATTGCAAACCACTGCAACTTAATTAATCGTATTTTCTACGTGTCTGTAAAGTATGCAATCCATAAACGGAATACTTATAGCCATTTGTTTAAACAATGTATTAAAAAATAAGCATTAAAAATTACCGATTCCCACTATACCCTATTCAGGGAAGCAAACAAATGAGGTTAGAATGTAAACAAACACCTTTTTGGTTCAAAAGGCCAAGTAGCATGTTTGGTGCTAATCTTAGATCGGACTTTGCAGACCGTGTTTTAAACGTATATTTGTTTGCTTCCTTGAGTAGGATAATCCATCTATGCCTTTGTCGTGTTATAGTAGATCAGTGTTACCAGACCTCGGCTGCCTGCGGCCGCTTGATGGCGGTGACGGCGGGGCGCGAGGCGCGGCCGCGGGCGCGCGCGCCGCCGCCCAGCGAGCCCGCGCGCGACAGCGAGCCGCTCGTGTCCGCGCTCGAGTAGCCCGAGCTTATGTCCTCCGTGGATTTTATGTGACTGGAATTGAATAAAACGTTTACACATCTATAATTATATACCTAACTAAAAATAAGTGCTTAACACGTTGAACGCCATGACGGACACCATGTGTCCGACAGCATACTTTCCTCAGGGGCCTCCTTAAAAATCGAAACTATTCCAAAAAACGTTGAAGTGATTTTTTGCTAATACTGTAAATAAATAACTTTTAAATGATAGGCAACTTACAAAAACTGAGATATATTAATTATTTTTTGAGATAGCGAGTAGCAGACACCAGTGTCCGTCGCGGCCCACTATAACGTCAACGCGTCTTTGCTTACGCGGGCGCCGCGCGGGTCACGCTGTCGGGCCCCCACCCCGCGTCGCCGTGACTCTGTTTCAGTCTTTCGACTGCATGCCTCCATTTCTTGCGATCAGCCGCTTGATGTAGTGCGGCGCTGACGGGTATCTCCAGGTGTTCGGTTATCTGATCCGTCCAACGCTTTGGGCTCCGGCCTCTAGATCTTTTTCCCTCGACTCTTCCTGTGACCATCAAACGCTCTAGGCTATCGGGATTTCTACGGGCAATGTGGCCAAAATACTTCACTATGCGCTGTAGGCAGATTGATGACACTCGTTGAGCTCTGCCGATCTTTAGTTCTTTAAGAACCGAGGCATTTGTGCGGTGTGCCGTCCATGGGATCCTTAGTAAACGGCGCCAGCACCACATTTCAAAAGCGTCAATTCTTCCTCTGTCAGCCGCTTTTATAGTCCACGTCTCTGCTCCCTAAAGAAATATGGAAAAGACAAGTGTTCGAACCAGCTTGATTTTTGTCCGATTGGTAATATTCCTGTCCTTCCATACTTTGCTCAGTTGAGTCATTGCTGTCTTAGCCATGCCTATTCGCTTTCGTATTTCCGGTTCGCAGCTACCTTTATTCGTAATGACAGAGCCTAGGTATTGGAATTGATCCACTGTCTCATATTCCTGCAGCAGGTCGGTAAGCTGGATAGCTGCGAAGCGGTCGATCACCATGAGCTTGGTTTTACTTTTATTAATTGCTAGACCCATGTTGAGGCTCACAGTCTCCAAACGGCCTAGTAGTTCGGCCATTTCAGCTTCAGATGATGCGAATAGTGTAGTATCATCTGCATAGCGAAGGTTAGATATTTTCTTGCCACATATCTTAATGCCTCCTTGATGTGACCTCTCCCATCGTCACTGTACCATAACCGGACCGGAGAAATATAAGGTGGGGTGGAACTCCTGCATTAGTAAGAACCTTCCATAACTTTTCCCATTTGACACAGTCGAAAGCCTTCTGGTAATCGACGAAACACATGAACGTTGGGGTATTGTATTCGTAGCATTTTTCTATTATGAGCCGGACGTTTGAAATTTGCTCCCTAGTACCCTTCCCTTTGACAAAGCCTGCTTGTTCTTGTGGTATCTGCCAATCTAGAAAGGATCTTAGCCTGGTGTTAAGTATATGTAGTAGAATTTTACTAGCATATTAAAGCTATTGTTCTGTAATTCCCACAGTTACGTACAGATCCCTTCTTATGCAATGGAAGTATGCAGAAGTGCACCCAGTCACAGGGCCAGTTTCCAGTTTTCTACACTGCGTTACAGATGTTGTGTAAGCAGGTTATCCCATTTTGCCATAGAGCTTTTAATGCTTCCGCTGTGATTTGATCTGGTCCTGCTGCTTTGTTGATTTTTAGTTTCCGGACCGCGTCTTCTATTTCTGCGCGCAGGATACTGGGTTCGATGTTGTTCTCGGTTGTTTCAAATTTTAGCGGGGACTGTGATACTACCATATTTAAAAAAAAATATTGTCACAAACTCGCAATTTTTAATAAACTAATATACGGAAATATTATGACTAATTATTTTTCAGTTACGGTGTTAGTACAAACCTATCTTAATAAATAGGTAGCATTTTATATTTACTTACATTAGAGCCTCCTTTGTTTACCTACGACACATTTGGCAACTACTTGGTGAAAAGACTATAATTTCTAAGTCCTTTTGAATTTCTTTGTGCCAAGCGGCTAGGTTATACTGTGGGGCCGCGCGGGTCACCTGCCGACGTAAAAATAGTAGAAACGCTGTCCGTCGGCCGTCTAGAGGCTTCTGAAGTGATGGAACTTATACGGACACACGGTGTCCGACGCGGCGCCTTGGACCCGATATACTGTCGGGCACATGGTGTCCGCCGCGGCTCACTAGCCTAATCAAGGTTTTTAATGTGGCGTTCAACGTGTTAAGGTTGTTACTGTAAGTGCAAAACTCGAGTGCGACTGAACCAAGTGCAAAACTCGAGTGCGACTGGACCAAAGACAAAATTTGTAATTAAGGTTCAAACTAGAAAGGTTACTAAGTCAAAAGCTAGTTCTAAAATAAAATTCTAAAGATATGGGATGTGGTTGTTTCTACATGTGACAAGTCCAAATCAATATGATAGGTAACATAAATTAAATTCCCTCGCCGCTGAGTTTATTTTTTCAGGCTAATCTTAGAAACTACTGTACAGACTATCATATTTGGAATTTTGTGCCTAATTAATGGCAATGGCTAGCCCATTACCGTTAAACCCTTTGGGGAATACAAGTATGATGATATGTTAAAGATAGTGTTACATTTTCATAATGTAAGAGAAGTTAACGATCACCAACCTGAAATCTGGTTCATCACTTCTAGGACGAGGTCTAACATCAACATCGACTTCGGGAAAGTACATCGGTGAACGGCTGTTGGATTCTGAAGCGCTGCGACGCGTGGCGAATCCACTATAAAAAAAATGGATTTAGTTTAAAAAAAATGCATAACATTGGAGCATAAAGGCGTGATGGTAATAGGATTTCAAAGTCGTGACCACGTTGAATAGGGACATTATTATTATAGCACCAATATTATTACGGAACCAAAATTTTGTTATACGGGTCGTAGAGAACTGCTACAGTTCGCGCCAAACTTATTGTCCGGGTTGAAGTTGGCACGAGCTAATTTTAACCCTGCCGTAAAAATCGGAGGAATAAAAATATTGGATTGTAATAAATAAAAACTAAAGCTCAAGTCGTAGGCAGTCGTTTTAATCCAATATTTTTCTTCCTCCGATTTTTCTCGGCTCGTGCCAACTTCAACCCGGACAATAAGTTTGGCGAGAACTGTACTTTCAATGCCTCTTGCTAACGATATCCCTATCACAACCCACAATTCATTGTAGTTGATTCTTGTTTTGCAATGATCGCAATGCATAATCTTGCTTATTATTTAAATACTTTTTTTTAAATGACGACAAAAATCAAGGGGAAAGGGTAATAAATTAGGCATTTCTAATCTATTTATATTTTTTTTGTAAATAAATAAGAAACACACATGTTCATCACATAAATATTTGTGTCATGTGGAATCGAATCGCAATGAACAGTCTGAAACTCAAACCACTAGACCACAGATCACCAGCCTTCTACAACTTTGACGACATCCGGTACTAGTGTACTCCAGAGTGTTTATGGAATGTTCTAGGTGTAACGAGTACTCACCTCTTGCCGCCTCGTCGTATGAGCCGGGGCTCAGTGAGAACATCGTCGGCTTCGTCACTGCCTCTCTCCTCACGCGGCTCGCACTCCGTGAGGTCCGACAGGCTGTAACTCTTGCGCAGTTGCTGTACCAACCCGCCACCACCCTGAGGATGTTTTAATGTTAATTTATGTCTGACGATGACAGTTATATATTACTTTTATAGAAGACATTCCAAGTAACCCTTGTAGATGTGGTTCTTTCGTTTTTATATAATCTTCCTCCGTGTATAAAGAGTTTTGAGATATTTTATTACCATTCACTTGTCCCTATTCAATACCATAACTATAACCAGTCTCCGCAAAATATAAAAAATAATACTTACGTGATTTCTGCAGTGTCACAAGCTTTGTGAGGCAAAGCGCATGCTGTCATAATGTCTATCAAAGCGATGATATTGTACTCTTTACACAAAAATAAACGATCGCGAGGACACTAAGTATATTTATTTATTGAGAAATCATCGAATATAAAACTAAATCAGTCACACAACTAAATCTAAATAACACAATACACAACGTTGGTGGTCTCACAACACATGCGTTCTTTACAAATATGTTATGTATAGAGATAATACACAATCAGTTGACAAGCCTATGAAAATTGTTTCGTCAGTAGAAAAACACTAAAAACTAATTGAACTATCTAATTACAGAATGCGTCAAACAGGATCGCGTTAAACCAATATTTTATGTCTCTTTCTTTTGACAAAAAAATAAGTATCTAAAAAACTTGTCCACTGTAGTATATTACATCTATGTGTTTATATGCTAATTATTTATTTAATTACAAACGTCATGCAATGTCACGTATTAAATAAACTCGAATCGTCTATGAGATTGTGCGAGACAGTTGAGAAAGTAAATATTTAAGCATCATTGCAAAATAGTAAAACAATATCAAACAGACTCCTGGATGATGGATCCGTAACTTGCATTGAATTTAAACAGTATTTCATAGTAAATACGTTTTTTTATTAACTAACGAAGAGTATGAAATATGCAATCGTTTTAAAAGTTTGTAGACAACAATATATTAAAGATCCCTGTAATAGACGAGAGAAACAGCATACGAAATTGATTGATCCTTTGGTTTAAGCTCCATTAAAACTGATGATTTGTAACTTTTGTAAGTGCAACAAAAGTATTAAATAAAAAGATTGTTAAGAAAATATAAAGCAATAGAGGAAGCCTCATAAAAAAATTGGCTTCATCGAAAAAATAAGGGCATGAAAAGTAGACATTGAAATGATCTCAAAACATTTTGGTATAAAATATCATACCTACAATTTATATGTTACAACTAGAGTAAAGATTAGAAGTTATTATTTAGAGTACACATCATCAAATTCCAGATTTTATTTCAAAATTACTCTGTTTCATTTTAACTCGATCCAACTATGTCGGATGTGGCGCCCTAGTAACTGAACAGTTATTATTATAATTATATAGATCAGTTCACATGAACTTTTCAGTCGGGAAGATTATTATAGGATATTTTATCGGCCGACATAATAGGATTGAACTTAAATTCATCTTACAACTTGTGAGAATAAGTTCTTCACCGCTTAAATACACTGCAAGATTATCATCATGAGAATTTTTAATTCACAAATACTTGTTAAAACCAATATCAATTCAAATTTCGCAACATTTCAATCCTATAAAAGTTTAGGCAGTAGTGTGATACACTTGATACTTTAAAAACAACTGGTCATTCTAAACGTTGTCTAAAATTATCTAAACATCACAGTTGAGCTTCCTTCGTACTCGTTAATCAGTCGACCATAATTTCGTTGTTTTCTTTGTCTACGGCCGCTTGGGATCTGGTGCGGCGACCTCGGGACTTGCTTCGAGGTCGTTTCTCTTTAGCAACTTTACGCTTGCGTACGACGTTGCCGCGGCTTCGTGCTGATGTATCTTCCGGCTCATAGTCCGGATCGTTAGAGTCACCGTCCCCTATCTGTAAATCTTGAGGTTCATCCCGGTCCAATTCCACTATTTCCACAATGCCAGGCAGGTCTGAACGTTGATACTCCAAGTCCTCGTAGGTATCGTGGTAACCGTCGGTGACGTCACGCGCCCTGATCGCTTGTCTAGCCCGCGCCTCTCTGTCTTGTTCAGGACTCGGCAAATTGAAGTTCTGCGTGAAGCAGCAATGGAAAGGATATTTGGAAAAGATGGGGTGGAAGGGGAGAAATTAAAAAAGCGTGTTAATAAAATTAAAAAAGACGAAATTAAACAAAGCGGCCATGTGGTTTAAATTCTAATTGATGTGAGAATTAAGATATTACATGGTCTTGATGTGGTCATGCCCAATGACTGGTGGCTACTGGATGGCTAGCTTGCTAGTGTGTGATTAGGCCAATTTGGAAAACAACAAATAAACATTTAAAGCTGTGTGCAAATCAACTTGGTGGGTGTAATTTATGTTTTGCTAAATTATTTACACACTGTAATCAAACATGCCACACTGTTGGTACCTAAGCCTACTCTGTGACAACTTTAAGTAATATGAAAACAACACAAAGTTAAACAACAAAATTAAAACTTGTAATGGTGTATAAGTTAAGGGTTAAAGCCCACCGACACCCTTATTTGACTCATTTAAGAACTGTTGAAGTTATGTCCAACGGTATATTTATCTACAGATCTTACATGAGAGCGCGTTTAATAAAAAAAAAGCATGCTAATATGGTAAACACAAGGTTGTCAAAACTTACTTTTATGGCAGTCTGCATAATAACAGTTGTGGCATAGTTGACGCCTTTAGTGCCTAAATTAAGCACAGTGTGGTAACCCTGGTCTTTGGCCTTCGCTATGTATTCATCTATTTCCTGGAAAATGAAATATTACTATATGAGTAAAATTGCTCTTAACAAAGGCAATTTGAATCACGTTTTTTTTAAATTCTTCATGTCCTAACCTTAGTAGCGAAAACCTAAAATAAAACATTATTTATAGGCAAATATGTTTCCAATAAAGACGTACTTAATGAAATAAAAGAGAAGAATTACAGAATATAATAATTTTAATTATGAATATTATTAATACATATTTTAAGTTTTAAACATAGTCTACTTTGATAAAAACTTCAGTGAACTCAGCAACATACATAGAACACACCATCTTATCACATCCCGTAAGCGTCTACACAGACTACCTAGTAACTAATGGATAATATTACAAGATCAGAGAATCGGTAATAATAATACTGTACTAACTACCTATGCAAGGATATTCAGTATAGATTGCGTGTATATCCGTGTGCCGTTGAGTATTTGACCAATAAGCTTAGCATATTAAATAAATAAATAATAAATAAATATCCTGGGACATTTTTACACAGCACCATCTAGTCCCAAACTAAGCAGAGCTTGTACTATGGGTACTAGACAATGGATATAATACTTATATACCTGTTTTTTGTGAACACATACTTATAATACATAAGAAACACCCAGACAAACACAAACACTTAGGTTTATCACAAAAAATGTTTGTGTCCTGTGGGAATCGAACCCTAGTTCGTAGTAGTACCTATACCTACACAAACATCAAAAACACACCTGTTGTGTTAGTTTACATTAGATGAAATCTCTAATTTTTAACTGTTAAAGTGGATAAATGATTTTTTATTAATGGCAATTGTCCAAAATGCCAAGAGATGATGAAAATAATATTGGTGGTATTTCTCACCTGTTCCCGCCTGCATAGCGCGGGATGCACAAACTTCCTGTACAATATGGAGGAGCCCTTCGTGGCTGGCGACAGCAGCCACAACACGAGCACTATCTTCACCTCGTAGTAGAAGGGGAACCATGACAGGAACACGTCTGTGAACGTCTCCGTGCAGGTGAACAGAGCGAATACTATCCAGTACATCATCCATTTTACCTGAAAATGTTTAAATTGGTTATTATTGGTATTGTTTTTAAGTCTGTAAGTTATTATATTAATATAATCAAATAGTTTTGGAAATACCATAACGAGCTGATGGCCTTGTAAAAGCCGTCATTAAAATTAGAGAGTTTAGAATCAATGACATTCAAATCAAGAAGAAATTAAAAGAGAATTATTTGATTTTTTCCTTCATTAAAAATAACTTGTAATCTTAGCATGGAAAATGCTTAAAAAAATAAAAATTATAGTTAAAAGGGAATGATAAATAAAAGATAGAACAGATAAGTACTACACAGTATTTGAGTACAGTGATCAAATAACTGACTTCCAAGGTTAATGAGGGCAAACTATTTCAATGTTTTCAATACGAGACCATAATTTTGTATTTTAATTATAACAACTAGATATCTACCAAAGTTTTACTAGGTTTGCATAAAAGTAAAAAGCAAACTTTTTTAAATAATTGTAACTCGCACAGTTGTTAAATTTTAGAAGAAAAGTCAGTAAAACCGGGGCTCTAAGTTTGCGATATAAAATATATTTTTAACTATAACAAAATATTTATCTTGCGAGATCTTACTAAGAATGCTCTTGGCTCAACTTCAGTATATATCCTCTGTGGCATGAATAGGTTATGAGTTCATGACACCATTTGAATAACATTCTGTGTATTGTTTATAAAACAATACCGAGAGATATGTACCTGCTACCGGTGAGTAATTAGTCATAGGAAACCGGGAACAAGGTAAAGGACACAGTGGGAGACGAAGCGTTTCAAACACGAGCGCCCGTAACAAGGCCACAGATGTACTTTACTGAACCATTTACGGCAAATTACACATTTTTTCAACACTCCAAATTGACGCTCGACGAATGGTAATTTGTCGTTTGACAATTACTTGCCTTTTGTACCTTATAGACAGTAGTGTCATTCAATTGTAGTCTAATAGCACAAGCGTTACAGAAATGGAGCACAGATAATTGCTTATTATTGTAACTATAGTAATGTAAAGTTCACTTACGTATTCCTTTAAGTTCTTCGTCCGGACAGCTTTATATGAAGCATAGGCTGGGTAGAGGGTCCCGAAAACCAATCTGCAAAATGGATATACCACCAGATAAGTTATCATCTTCGGTGCAATGAATCCCGTTGCTAAGGCAAATAGGCCAAAGTTTCCAAACGTGACACTAGGGATGCATTTACTAATTGCCAATCCTATGTTCGTTGCGAATCGATTCCAGACCTGTCCTCTCGATTGATCGAGAGGAGAGTCATCGTAATCGGCGTAACCCTCGTCAATGTTCGGGTCGTATTTGGCGAGTTCTTGGCCAGTTACAAATGCGTCGGAGGCGGTGACACGAGCGTATTCCGCCTCGAGCTTGTTGACAATGAATCGGACGCTGGTCAGTCCGAGGCTCAGCGGCGGCAAGCGAGGGCTGTCGTCACGGTTACCGGTCGCGCGACCCATCGCTATGGATACGGTGTCCACGACATTTGTTTTCTAGCAACACATGTGTATACACTGTTTATCTATCGTTTTATTAGTGGCTGTCCGAGTGCACTACACATTAACAATTAAGACGCACGCGCCAGATGAAGTGTACAGACTGATTGAATAAAGATCTATCTCTGCGTGATTGGCGAACTCTTAGCCACCTTGTAAATCAGTACCAACGTGCTCAGTGCACACTAAGGCCGCGTAGACGGCTGTTTAAGTTGAAAGGTAATAGTCACCAAAGGTATACAAAGACGACCTTCGAGTAGCAACTAAGTACCTCAATTTTATTTAAGACTGTTTACAAACGTCTTAATAGAAATTTATCGTTGTATTAAGCAATGTGGTTGCCAGACAATTGGTTGTATTGCTGCTTGATGTTATTGCGTGTAGGCGTTTTTCAAGGCATAAAATGTACAATAGGCAAAAATTGTAAACTGCTAAATACATAACTGGTATCAATTGGCTAAACATTAAAAGTTAGTCTTATCCGTCAACATTCGGACGATAAAATATTTTAACATCATGCACTACATGCTCGCTATCCGGTTAGGTGCACGAGTGCGTGAAATTTTAACGAGTTTGTGCTTACTGAAAGTAGCTACCTATCGTATTAGTTTCAATCAATACTTGTGGAACCAGTTAATGTAATGATAGATCAACGTATGAATCGCAAGATTTTATACAACAATACGTACAAGACATTACTTACACGCTATTAAAAATAGCACGGCGGAAGACAGTAATGCAAGAGTGGATTGCAGATGAATAATAAATTGAGGAGGGCTAGAAGTCTTAGCCAGTTTAGTATGAGCCACCCCGACCGTCTTCATTGTTTAGTCCGATTAGACAACAAGATTTCTATTGAACTGGACGACTTTAAAAATAAACGCAATTGCACTGTTGTTACACGACATATACGTACAAAGGCACCTATAGGTATGTCTAACTTTAGTCTGGAGCAACAATAAGTATTGTGTATTATGTACCATTACAGACAATGATACGTTTGTTTTCGTGTATTAGCATCATTTTATTGTTCTCCTTTATCATAAACGCCTTGGGTAGTTATAAACAGCAAAACTTGATACCCTCATTAGATAAGTTTTACTATCCAATATACGAAGAAGAGACATTTCCATCCACTAATGGATTTATTATGTAGTGCAGTGATAGCCTAGGGATATGACCACTGGATTGCCAAGTCAAAGGTCTCGAGTTCGAATCCAAGGCACGCACCTCTGACTTTTCGAAATCATGTGCGTAATTATCACTCACTTTAACGGTGAAGGAAAACATCGTGAGGAAACCTGCATGCCTGAGAGATTTTCTCGACGGCATGTGAAGTCTGCCAACCCGCATTGGGCTAGCGTGGTGGACTATAGCCTAATCCCTCTCATACTGAGAGGAGACCCGTGCCCAGCAGTGGGACAGTATATGGGTTGATTATTATTATTATTATTAATGGTTTTATTATCAGAGCTTTGTGATGACTAATGCATGGTTTACGTTACGCAATATTTGCTTTTTGTATGTATTTAACATATTTCTGCACTGAGGCACTGACAATTAATATACATAATGTAACTTTCTCAGCACCATCACAACAATGATCATCCAAATAAGAAATCACATGATGTCATACTTCATAAAGTACACCCACCTGGAGGGAGACAATGAGCCATATTACCAATATCAGATCAATAATATTTTAACTTCATTAAATTGTCACGTATATAACTTGCAATCTGTATAAAACAGAATTACCTATGTACACTTGAAGTTTCTTTTACCTATATTATACTAGTTCCGCCAGCGGCTTCGCCCGCGTGTTTAGGATATTTCTTATAAATTATAGTCTATGTTACCCGGTAAACATGTAGCTTTCTAATGGTGAAAGAATTTTTCAAATAGGTCCAGTAGTTTCGGAGTCTATCCAATTCAAACAAACAAACAATCAACATCGGAAAGATGTTGATTGTTTGTTGTCTTTATGATATTAGTATAGAAGTATAGATGGATTTTATTCCTAACACCAATCTTAATTTTGACCCAATTCTTATGACGTTGCAATCTTCAATTCGGAAATGTGTTCTGTTTCGTTTCACGCGAATTGGAACACTAAATGTGGATAAAACTAGATCATCATGCGTGCGAAACGAATGCGCACGCACATGGTGCGATTTCACAACTCCCTTTTAACATCCTAAAAATAAATAGGTAAGAAACTCGACCTATTTGGTCTAAATTGGTAGTCCGTTGCCAAAGCATGTGTTGTATCGATCATGCCCTTAAGAAAACAGTAATACAATAGGCCAACGCTAAGAAATATTAATGAGGGAACTTTTTTAAGTCACTTTAGAATCAATATTTTAAAAGTAATTTTAACGTACAAATTATGATACATAAAGTATCAAACCTTTTAATTAATTCCTTAAGACAACTAGGTATGCTTTAGTAGTAAAATAATATAAGTAGGTAATATAGCCCATTTTTACCTTTCACGGGTGTCTTTAAATCACTCAATATTCAGAATATTTCCGAGTAATCAATACCAAGCTTAGTTTTTCTAGTTTTAACTTTTAACGGTCGGTTAGAAAATCATCAGTTATAAAAATAAACGCTACGCATATAGGTGAAGAACCTCTAATACATTGCGGTGCATCCATATCTCACGCGATATTATAAGCCTTTGTCCAAAGGTTTGTTTAATTTCAGCTTCAGTTGTTATTACGCAGTACATTCTTAAAAAGTTTAATAATTTAATCAAAATTCTATTACAGTTGAGAGTATACAATGACTAAACTGTATGTACAGTAATATTGGCATCCATTACTCCTACTTTGAGATTGCAAGGCCAATTTATACTCGTAACTGCATTTTGCATCACAAAACCAAGCAACTGTGTGAGTTTTAATCGGATGGTTAATTTTGTTCTTTTATGCATATAAGTATTTGACCTACTAAAGATTTTTGTTGTACATGGACTTTCCTTACAGAAACTAAATCAAAACGGAACAGGTTTTTTAAATGAGCTTATGGCTTCCTTACACCAACCGGTTGTTAGCTTCTCATATTCAAATCACGTTTTATTGGAATGCATCCTGTTATACCGATAATGAAACAGCTTGATCCTTTCTATGCGGACGAGTACGGCTATTGGTGTTCTAAATAAGGAGTGTGCGCATCATATCGTGCGCATCGCTTTGTTCTTCAGGGTCGATGTAACAGTCAGTTGAGCGTGGCCGGCGCGGCTTATAATTTTGCGTATATGTGGTATACCTATTTTATTTGCAATGAACCAAACACGATTCTAGTTTCCAGCATCATAAAACACAGTTTTTGTTATTCATGTGCAACTTTTTGCCATCTCGAAGTCGTTGAAAGTTCCCTAAATAAGACCCTAAAGGCTACTTAAGCATTCTGAAAAAAATCCAGCTGTAACCATCCGCTATTACACTTTTTAATCTCACAATGTAAATCGTGAATCGCGACGTAGGTATTATAGGTATTTGCATCTTATCAATTGATATTAAACATTAGTTTGCGTAAACGGCCCTAGTAGTGAGTAGTAATATAAATGTAAACTTCCTTGGTAGTGTAAGAATCGTTGAGGCATGCCGTTGGTTAATTTGTTTCATTACCATTTTAAATTACTTCTGGGATTGTTGAAAACACTCCTCCACCATACTTCAAATGCTTCTTTAAAAGATATAGAATCTGTTTGAATAATTTTGAATAGTCCAGCTTTTCTACCAAATATGTAGTCATCGCAGTAGGTGGAAGGCATAAAAAAGAATGTCATGTCTAAAAATGGTATAAATCCTTGGTTTGCTCAGCGAGCCTAATGTTATAAATTCTATACCCGACTGTGCCACTGTAGGGGGGTATACAAGTACAATAGGTGTATTATAGTAGCCATAATAATGAAAACCTTTAGAAATACCATAACCTTTGGTTAGGCCGAATAGGAATAACCCTGTTATATAATGTTTATGGCAGACCAACCATGTTTTTTTAAATTCACCTTAAATTTTGTGAAATGTACGTACCTACGTTACTTCAACTTGAACTTTGTCAAATCTACGAAGTTGATCTAGCCTAGTTAGGTAAAACTTTTATAACAAAACCAATATGCAACTCTCATTATTTTTCTTATGTGAAATACACGGATCGAACGAATTATAATTTAATGAAATCTTACTGTAGGTAATATAGTAGATACGTTCCAAATAGTTTTTATCGTTCAACGTGAAGTTCGTTAATTTTCATTACATTGACTCATCTTAGTAGTAGTCTCGCTATATACCTATGCCAGTTATTTTGGTCAAACCTAACCCAGTTATTGACTGACTACACTTTGTTTATCTACATGTACTTATGTTAATTTAAGTAATTAACCAGACAGGTTTTGATGATTCTATCTTCTTGCTAAAGGACTGTGTCCTCTATCCCTCATGATACTATGCAGTATATAATGTTTCAAACACGTAGCTCGTACTCGAAAGGCAATTGAAAATAAACACAGGGTGCAACTCATTATTATATTTACATTTAAGTTAGTATAAAATTACCGTGTACATACCCTTATTGGTTAAATATAAACCACGACTACATGATCCTCGTAAAAAATAGTTATTCTTATGTCAAGTTTTGTACGAGAAGACATTTAAAAATTATACAAAAATATATGTCACCAGCGAAACTGGGTAAAGGTACACGTAATCCAGCCGAGGTTGTTCCTAAAAAGGCAAGACAAGCGCTCTTATTAAGCACATAACGTGGCGCAGTCAAGGTATACGACCTCCTGACGGCGCGAACTGATTGAGCGCACTCGAAACAGACACTAATAAGTCTTTGCGAAGACCGAATGTCGATAAATGAATCACTCTACAGTTAGGTGTCAACGCACTTCACTTGTTGCTTGCATAGAACAACGACGCGGACGCAAGCCGTGAGCACCGCAGACTAAACCTTCTCTTCGTTGCACCAGAGGCGAACGCCCGAGCTTTGCCGAAAATAGCACCCCGGTAGTGCACTGGGATACCCTAGTGACGAATTCCGCAACGCCGCTCAACTTTACTTTGTTTAATGCGTCACTGCATATATTCAGTTACAAATAACTCCACTGCTAACAACTGGGATTGGATAGATGCAGAATTTGATACAACAAATACAACTACTCTGTAAGAAAGCTAGTTTACGTCTGAAGGTGAAAAGAATGATAAAAGGCGTACACAAGTCTAAAGAGTTGCCAAATTTTAGGATGGCTGGCCGATCCCAAAATCAAGATATTTGGACTACTGCCAGCATTGAACTATTCTTACGGCTAGTTTAATTTGATGAACAATTACCTACAAATAACATACTACACTGGAATCAAAATTAAATAGATTAATTTTGTAGCTCAGCATTAGTCCATTTTTGGGGTTTATTTTATGTTTTAAATTACCAAATTAATATTAATTATTAATTAATAAGTCCAAATTAATATTAATTAATTATAGGTAAAGGGAGGAAAAGTTGACATAAATCTGCATTTTCCACGGATGGGTATCCATGGGGTACGACGAAAAAAAAATATAATTGCTGTATCAAAATAACACTTAGTAACAGTACCAAATTAATACTTAGTCAGACTTAAACTGAATCAAAATCAACATTTCCAGAACTTGGGGATTTCTAGAAGGGTGATGCAATGACAATAGACAAGCACAATAGAAACAAAATAGTAATAAATGTTATTTTCCAAGTATACTGGTGTAAATTATTCTAATGTGTACCTATGCTATGTTATGGTTGACCACTATGATAATAGTGTTACAAGTGACTTGTTAATTAATGTAAATTAAATTACATTTAAATAGTTGTTAGTTGAAATGAGCATTAAATGTATTTTTTGCAGTTTAAGATTTTAGTAACTGGTTAACACAGAACTTGTCAAATTTACTGTAGTTTCAAATTAAAATTACACAGTCGCGAACTTGTTAGCATTTTCAAGTCACAAAACACAACATGTGTGTATTGTGTCTTGAAAACAAAACACACAACATATTATGTTTTGTTCCAATGGAGAATGAGAAATTTGCAGAAAATGTGCATAAAATACAACATTAATTAACAATTACATAATAGCTGTTGTAGACGCTGTTGTAGAACCAATCAAGGAAATAGAATTCATGAATTGTGTGTTTTTAGCTCTTTTTAACAAGCTGTGTTTTGAATCTGTCAAATTAACATTATGATTTAGGACAGCAAAACCTTATTGGGGTTGAAGGCAAATTACTTTAACAGTGGCAAATTGTCAATTAGCTAAGACGGAGCTAGAAGGAGTGGGGAAATTAAATTTACCTTGACATTATTAGACAATAGTAGTACTAGTAAACACTAATTAATAGTTATTGTTAACTGGACTAAAGCAAACCTTGTAGGAATTGTTGAGTAATATACAGCTTTCACCTCTGCTATTTATGGAGATTGTTTCCTTGTGTGGTCACTAACTTCAAGAGTGCCTTAATCAACAAAAACTGATAACAGGTAGGGATGAGACATTACTGCATCATTGCAGCTCCCACTAGCAATGACTAGGTCTCATAGACAACATGCTGTACCGAGTCAGCCTGGGAGATGATAACATCACAGCTCATATGCCATTGCAATATCTGGGGTTTCCGCATACAGAGCAAAGTACTTTGGTAAAACAAGTACTGATCAAAACATTGTCAGCAAAAAATAAAAAAATGCTGTTGTGATGCTGAAAAAGACAGCTGGCAGCTTTGCTATACCATTACACATTGTCTTACAATCACATCCAAGCAAAAAGATTCATGTTGTTATGGTGTCTAAATTCTCCAGCCAAATCCTTAAAACCACCTCCCAATATTTTTTATAATAGTTAAATTAATATGGAAAATGAGGCCACTGTCCTGTAGTATTAGATCATAGTAAAAAAGTTAGTCACCTTAATATTAATTAATGAAACAAAAAACGAATATTAAAGTATTGATGTGACAAAACAGAAAAATAATTAATAACAATGAAAATTGGTTCTTGCCAAACTTATTGTCCGGGTTGAAGTTGGCACAAGCTAACTTTAACCTGGCCGTAATATTTTTCTTTCTCCGATTTTTACACCCGGATTAAAGTTAGCTAGTGCCAACTTCAACCCGGACAATAAGTTTGGCGAGAACTATATGTATTCTCAATTTTTTTTATTCTAAATCAGAGCATTCTATCATTCCAAACATAGATTGAGCAAAGATGAAGAAGAAGCTAACCTTTAATTTAATTTAGGTGTTTTTTATTTTATTTATTTAATGGGGCAGCCTTTGTTCAGCAGTGGACCTCTTTTGGCTAATATGATGCAGTAGTAAAGTGATAAACTGCAGTGGATATTAGTAGAAAATTTATATTGAAGTGATGGCTTCCATTTTGGTACACAGGCTGACAAAAAATTATATTGAAGATTTGACTTCCTTATGCTTAATACAGACGGAATGATGACACATCTACAGCTCCAATTACAATGACTTAATTACTCATAATGTGGTTTTAGATACCAATCTATTTATTCTGACTAATGATAAAATTATGATGAGTTCAATAAATCAAGAATGACAGGTCCAGCGGCAGATGTTAGGTATGTCAGATGTCAGTGTACAATCTATACTCTTTTAATAGCATTAGCAACAGTTGACTGTTGAAGTTGGAAGTTGAAGATCTAAAAATTTAAGCATTATCACGCAATATGCTGAAAAGCAGACGGTAGGTATCATTACAGAGGCCTGACAAGTTAAATTTAAAATTCTAGCCTACAAGTAAAAATATGTTGCAATCGACAAAACTGATTACGACCATACGATCTAGTTAATAGCAAGCAGCACAAACAGGAAATTATCAATAATATTATTTTCATTTTTTAAACAAAGGAGGCATAATTAAATTATACTATAAAATCTTACGTCTACGAGCAAATGAAAAATATACATACATGACCAGCCGAGAAATTATCGACGATATCATATTAATAATCACATAAGAAACATACACTCAAATAATCACAATAGAAAACATAGCAAAACACAACCACCCGATGAAAAGTCTAATACGCCATGATGATATTGAAATGACAGTTGTTTTGATCACGTGACCGCACAAATCAATATGGCAGTGCCAGTATGACCACAGATACGGTAGCAGGTTAAAAGACTTATTCTAATATATTTTAGTGCGCATTTTTTTAATGATTTTATACACATTTGGATAATTATGTAAATCGAAATGCAAAAATTTTATCCTACTTGGCTGCTATGTCAATGTATCTTTAAATGTTAAGTTTGAGCGCCATCTATGATATAAGATATTAAGTTGTGGTAGGTAATAAAATAAAATTTAGGGTACCTTTGACCACTTTGACCACTATTGTACGTATTGTACGTACGTATAACGTTTGTAAATTACATACTTTATTTTTTACTTTGAATAAAGAAGCTTAATTATAATAATATTATTAGTGTGTTTACTGTCGACACAACGTCCATCCGTCAACGTCCGTATTGAAAACACAAACATTTAAATCTATTATGCTGATATAAATATTTAACAAAACCACTATTAATAGAAAACCTATAATCTTCGATAATGAGCTAAAAAGAAACGTCATGAATACCTAAATAAAATGACCAATTTTCAAATGAAACTTCGAACTCACTGCCCTCTTTTGTTATTCTTTAGAACTACGACGTAAATCTACGTCCCTGTAAAATGAGCCTATTACGCGAATAGTTTTAGTAGCTCGCTATATTGACCTGAAAACCACACAACAGTAAGACCATTTTGTTCTAGCAGGATTATAACCAGTTTCAATCCAACGCTACCAATTAAAGAAGTTCTACCTCGCGTCAGATTTAGTAGTGTTTATTGGTCTTTCCAATACAGTCGGCTAACATATACGTTCAGCAGAAACGTTTCTTGTGTTTTCCACGTAGTTTCCCTTCGCTCAACGAAGAGTGTGACGTGTAGTGTGTTTTAATGCTGTTTCATTGACGTTTGTGTAGTTTTTTATGTGAATAATGTGATTGTGTAGTTCGTTATGGCTTATAAGTACCGTGAAGATTTAGTTGGCAAACGATTTCTCGCTGTGAGTGGTGTGACAAAAATTAACGTGAATAAAGTTTCCGAATGGGGATGGAAAGCTGGTGTTATCAGAGCAGCATCGCTCAAAGATAACAAGAATAAGGAGCTTCAGGTAAAGTTTACTTTATCAATGGTATAATTAATTAAAATAATCAAGAGTTTCATTCATATTTTTTAAGAATGTTGCACCTAAACAGAGGCCTTTCGTGTTTATAACTAACCGACTCACGATCGCGAACGCGCGGTTTTTCTTATTTGTACCTACTTGCCTACCTACCTACCTTCGATCTGAGTACCTAGGTTGAAATATGTAGGTACCTCCATCATTGGCTACTTTCCATAAACTGATTGCTTTTCATAGCCAACTTCAGAAGATGTTATCAATGTCGTAAAATGCGAATCAATGCCAAGAAAATGTATTATTTTACTGTGATTGCTGTTTGTTTCTATAATTTTTACTCGACCTTCAAAGCTGACAAGTGCAGTGAGTGATTTATTATTATTATTAGTTAAATACCTACCTCCTACACGTAGATACTTAATAGGTATTGAATATGATTGTATATTATATATTATATTTCTTATATATTATAAGTATGTATTTACAAAAAAAAAAAGTATATAAGTATTATATCCATTGTCTAGTACCCATAGTACAAGCTCTGCTTAGTTTGGGACTAGATGGTGCTGTGTAAAAAATAATGTCCCAAGATATTTATTATTATTATTGTGTTTTATTATGCCAAGCAGCTAGTAATTAGGTATCTATGTATTTATTTATATTTATTCTAGGAGGTAGTTCCCTAAAAGCGCGAAAGATGCGGGGTGGGTGGGGTAGCAAGAAAGGGCTCGCAAGCCGGCAGTTGGGAAGGGCTGTCAAGGGCCTGGACTAGCTGGGAGAAGGGTTATATTCAGGGACGAAACTAAGCTGTAAGCGTAAACTAACGCTTACGTAGCTATATCTGCCCCTCAACCATGAGTTCTATCGAATGACTTTCGATAGGTTTTTTACGCATCGAAACGCTGTAATCTCATAGCAGATTTTAGTTCCTTACGTAACCGCTGGAGGCGCTGCGAGGGTTTTCCATACAAATAATTTACGGCGTCGCTAGCGAGTCTAGTGAGAAAAACTCATGGTCGAGGCACTGATGTAACAAGCCTAAGTTTACGCTAAGTTTGCCTAAAGAGTAAGCTAAGAGTACAATCTCTGAAATAGGTAACTAGGTGATCGGTGAATGTTGGCCTGGTACCTGAGTATCTATATTAGGTAGTTACCTCCCAAGGTAACGTAAGTAATTAGTTTTTTGGATGTAGGAAGTGAAATCCGCGTATGTCGTACTCACACCGACTAAAAACCGCTCCTGCCATCACTTGCCCTTTGCGCCATGGCCATGGGATCACCACGGTCCACGACCATGACGAGAGCCTATGCCTATCTACTGTAATCAGACGTACCTTAGTAGTTAGATAGATAAGTACTTACCTAGCATTGTAGATTAGTATGTACTTACACCTAGATATTAACCTACCGATGGAACACCTAGGTTTCCTTTGTTGGTCCATAGACGGACAAAATACCTATATCCAAGTTGAAAGTTTATACCTATAGGTACCTAGTTTATAATTTACCTAGATACCGATACTGAGACTTGAAAAGGCACGACATTGTTGCGTAGTTACCTACCTATTCACACTATATCGAAGACAAGATGTATAAAGAGCCCAGTTGCATTTCATTGACAACATGGCAATCAAAACATTTTTACCAATAGCCTAAGTTTGTTTGACCACATTACTACTTGTAATCAATCGTACTGGCAACTAGCACAAACACAAAAAAAACAAATGCGAAACCTAAAATAGAAAAAACTACTTTCACAAAGGTTTCGGTAGGTACTGCAAGAGGGATGATAATAGCGTTGCCATAGTCAGGATTTTTAGTTGCGTGTCCGGCTAAGTTAGACAGTGTTCGGCTTTTTTTAATAAATATTTTTACTTTTTTAATCTACGTAGACTAAAAATTAAGGGTGTCCGGCCTTTTTTCCCAAATGTCCGGCTAAACTGGCAGTCTATCTAGCCAGGTATTAAAACGAAAAGCCGGCTTTTCGTTTTAATACCTGGCAACCCTAGATGGGAATAATAGGAACTGGCACAGAGTACCTAGACCTACCTTCGTGCTTTGCAATGTATAAAATATACATAAGACATTCATTACATTTTACGTATATAGGTATGTACCACTACCTAAGTAAGACACTTAATTATTGCTTCACTGACCTTTAGCATAAAGCATAGTAAATAGGAAGATAGGAAAAGTACATTAGTAAACAATCCAGTAACCGTAAAATATTTATCTAATAATGATTTATCATTCATGCAATAGCTTTGTTAAATTGTTTCGTTATATACCTACCTAAGTATTGGTGTAACTTTTACTTTCAATTTTATTATAAAAAAAACTACACTATTTAAGAAACTTCAGGGCAGCATGATTGGGGATTGTAATGGTCGGTCAGAAAATAAATTAGTTCTTTATAGGTACCTACAATTACTACTAATATCATTTTGTTCTATGAAATAGCTAGATAACTGTGCTATGAGTATTGACAATGACGCGATGACGTCCATTATCCTTCTGGAAATATAAAGTAGGATAAAAGCATTAGAGTCTGTATGTAGATTAGATCATTGACCCCTACCGCTATTTCGTGATATTGCTAATTATTAAGGAACCAAAGACATAAATATTAGAATCTATCTCGAGATCATTAGCAATTTGTATAGGTACCTATTTGGTAATAGAAACGTCTGTTAAAAGCTTTACAGTCTCAAAACCCTTTTCCTGTAGGTTTTTTTATAATTTCAGGAACTTCCTACGCTTCTTCTCATTACTATGACTAAATTCCTGATGTCTGCCATATTACGTGGAAACAATTCACTAATGATTAGTCATTAGCACTATTATTGCGATCGGGTACAAAATTGTACAAAACCAAATGCACATGGCGCGAGGTTCAACGACCCCGCTCTCACCGCGTTCGATGCACCGTCCGTACGCACCGCTGGCTGTGTCGACTCGGCCCAGTCAGTTTTTGGAGGAAGAAAAAAGTTATTAGACATGGAAAGTTTTTACGGGTCTTACCTTTAACTTGACCGAAGGAATTCCAATTTGGAAATAAATTATTCCGATTGATATACTCCATAATATCTTCCAGTCCTTATACTGATCCTTTTTAGTACGAGTAGTGTGAATGAGATTATCTTAGTACTTATTTACTTAACTTTGTAAAACCCGGGTGGAAACATAATTAGGTACCTATATCAAGACGATAAGACAATAATATTAAAAATAGGGTTCTGTTTTAATCCTAATTCCAATGTGTACCTATCTATTGGTTCTTTTTTTTTAAATCTATACCTACTTTTACGTCTCGTCTATATCCCGTAGATATGTGAGTATATCGAGGTGTCAAGTCATTGCAGTGACAGCTGACAGCTAATAAAATAAACAGACCAAAATATTTTTTATATACATGGCTATATTAGTGATCACAAAATTAGTGAATACCTACTATGTAGCATTGAACACAATTTTATTATCTTACATACTTCTATAACACCTGCCCATGGAATTAATCAATTAGCCATATTAATCATATTTTTATGTTACTTAGCCAAAGATCGTGCAAGCATGAAGATGTAGATGTAGCTCCTCTAATTATAACATATCTATAAATATATTGCTTACAGCTTACGTAATCAGTTAATAAAATTGGCACCTTCACACATATAGCTACAGCTCATAATTAAAACTACACAATCTCATTAATGAAGTTAGTTCCAATGCTTCAATTAGATCTACGGCAGTGGCTTCAATCATCGCATTCGAATTACTCTTATCAGAAACATTGTGACAATGATTTTATATTCTAACAGATAACGCGGACAGATTTCACAATGACTGGCATGTTTCTATGTAGTGTCTGCGAATTGTTGTAAACACCAGGTACAACACAAAACATTCAAAATCAAGAGACACGACAAAAGCCAAGTTGCTCTGTGATGCGTCCGCACGCTGCATTACTCGTCCGTTATAAATAGACGACATATCTTTACTGTACCACTGCAACGCTATTCGCTTGCTCTCCCGCCGAGTGAGAGACGCCAGGCCAACTAAACACACTGTACCGTACACCACATGAAAGATAATTTGTTTAGATTACCTACGCGTTTTGAACACTCGGGACGGACGCAGGTGTCTTTTTTACTTTGATTACCCAAATAAAACAAGAAAACAAAGCAAGAAAGTAGGGCAACCAGTGAGTGATCTATGTATTTCAGCGTTTCTTGGTTTGTTCTAGAACAACATACATAATTATAATGTATGTAACACTTCTGCTTCTCGCAGTTGTAAATGTATTTGACACCCAATGTTGTGCACTTATACAATTTGTTTCTGAATAACAAATTAGTAAACTCAGTCCTAGACTTTTGGTCCCACGACACTTAAGGCAAGGCTAAAACGTTAAAAAATAAGTAGATTGGATTCATACCTATCGATTGGGTCAAGCGGGTTCAAATTCCAAATCTTGTTGACCGTTTTTTGCTTAAAAGTATGCTTTAACTAACCCAAAACAGGTATTTATCGCTCTCATAATCGAAGTATTTTTTTACCAAAATGTGTAAACCAAAATTTTATAAGCTTGAAACGAAAACTGGTGTCCGAAAATATAACCCTTTGATGTGCAGGATAAAAGACTAGATTTTAGGGTCCCTTATTTTAGGCAGTTGTAATATTCATTTTTGTACTATTTCTGTTACCTTTACCGGTTAAAAGTACCACGACGTTCCTTCTGCAAATACTGAGCCCTTCTTTAAGTGACAAATTCACACTACACAAAACTTGTATTGTGGAAATATTGTAAATATAGGTACTAGTGAATAAGTAGTTCAAGTGCCTAACAATAAATAAAGAAATAAAAAGGGAAACAAATTTATAACATTTTCGAAGACTCGAAGAATAATTTCTACAAAAAACCTTTCAGTTAGTGCCCCAATAAGTTGTTTTAATCGGATGTTTTTTAGTGATGACTAATATGTACAAGTACACAGTAGCTTCCTTTCATGGACAATAATCCTGTTTAAATAATACCTGTTTTAAACTCGATCCAACGAGTTTTTAAATAATAATAATACGCGATACTACATTCTTATAGGTCACACCGGTTCCAATAAAGTTGAATGTGTAAATAAAGTACATAAGATACACATTGTTTTTCTTTTATTAATTTTACATGCGCTTTACGTACTCAATTCAGATTTGATCACCTGAGACATTTCGCACAAATTTCTACTGACTTTTATACTTATTGAACACATTTCAAAACATTCTGTATCGTTTCCCCATTTGTTTAGAGCCAGATTAACCGATATTTTTCAATTCAAAATTAATTGGTACGAATAACTGTCGAAACTCGAAACAGATGTCAATATTAATAGGTCATTTGATCTTAATTGAACTGTGGCCAGAGAGAACCGGTTTGTTAATCAAGTGTATTTATTTCTAGATAGCAATTACGTCACCATCACCTAGGTAACTGTTGCTATTGTGAGATGAATGTGTAATTTATAAGTACCTTCAATGATTGTACCTCTACCTACTTAGTGTGCTGCAATCATCTTAATTTTTAACTTGTTGGACTGTCGCCAAAAATATAAGTTGTTTGGGCAATGTAGTTAAGGTGCATTTTCCCCAAATAAGTAACCTGTTTATTATTTTCAAATAAATTGTGTACCGACATCTAGTTTATAATAACTACGTCATACATGCATAATATTAATTATTAATTTGGTTACTTAACTTTGTCTTTTACTGTACTTAGTGCAAGCACTGAAAAAATATACAACCTATTAAATTTATTCGAATCGGGTGCGTTGATCACGGGTGCGTCGAACACGCTCTGAATTTTCTTATATGTATAAATAGTAAAGTAGTTTAGTCTTTGTTATTTTATAATATTGTCATGGAATTACATCTACGCCATTTATTGGACTTACCAATACCTATACATATAAACCTACACCATAGCACAAATGCACAATATTGTTGTCAAGGCCAACATAGAGGGGCAACAAAATAACATTATTGTATTATCATAGTTTTACCAAACTTAATACACTTCTTTGAAGTGAGGATACCTATACTTACATACATTCTTCCTTCTTGCCACAAAGTTCGCTTGATGCCGCCATCAAAAAGTAAAACGATTTAGGTAATGTGAAACCCGATATCGTTTGCGGAATATTCTTGGTACGTCCCTGAAATAGCCCACACTGTAGCTACTCTTGCGTGCCCATAGAAAATGACTGTTGACATTGCTGAGTCAGGCAGAAGTCAGTGTTGACCTTCAGCATTGTTTTATTGATCTCATTATTTTATGTATTATTAACTATAGACCATTGTTTGTTTTGTAAGCTCAAAATTCCTTTTGATAATTACAGTGTATGTAGTACTCAATAAGTAACTTTTTCAAGATTATATGTGGGTATATCAAATGCCTATGGCAATACTTATTAATAATAAAAATATTTTTGTAAATTGAAATTTAAAACTACAATGGAAGCGGAAGATAGTAAAAAGTTCATATTCTGTAAAATATCCATTAGAGGTTGACCTTCGCAACACTTGGAACTGGGAAATAGTCAGACGTTTACGAGTACATTCTAAAAACAAAACTGCAAATTACGAACGAAAATGGCGATTACTTACAATCTTTACAAAACATGACAGACAGGTATGTTACAAAATATTACTAAATACAAAGGAGCAAGGATATGAATGATCGTCATAAAACAAAAAGTTACTCCCGAAGTTATTTGGAACTCATATACCTAGCTGATCGTTGACACAAAGAAAGTAATAAAAGCAATCGAGTAAGTAAGACAAGTTAGGTGCTAAATCGTAATAATAACCAATACATATGTACGGGACTAAGAGTAGGTGCAAGTTCAACAAACTCGCTGGGAGAGTTTCGCAATGTGATCCAAATTCAGAATAGAAGTGGTACCTATGATCCAATCCACATTATCATCCAGCTGATATCAAACGAGTTGTGCAAGTGGCAGCACAAAGATCGCGAGGGCGAGGGCTGAAAGTAGGTCACAGAAGTGAGGGGGGAGCCCTTAGGCCACTTATCAAGCGAGCGACCGGGGCCGCGGCAAGCGGGGAAAGCGAGTTTGGCTCTTGAAATTTTTGTTGGCAGATATCTGGCACTGTTGTGCTCGTTGGCTGAAGTTTAATGCCTCTCCACGGATGAGATAATTATATTTTATCTTTGTAAGTAAAGAAGAAGGCCCTTTCATATGCGAACTTTTTAAGTCTCACTCTGGCACGACAAAGAACACATCAAGAGAGAAGAAGAGCACTAGAAGTCTAGACGCCAATTATTTCCATTTAAATAGAAATAGGTATAGATAGCATGGAAATAATTCTAAATATTCTGAAACAACCGTGTTTGACTATTTAGATAGAGGTGAAATCTCTTGTATTCACGTGAGTCGCTTTCCATCTGCCCTGATACCAGTTTGAGTGGGCTTGACAAAGTGGAGGCAGCTGGGAAACAAGTTAGGTAGTTATCTAGTACACTTCATGTTTGCTCTCTAAAGATAAAGAGATTGAAACGTTAAAAGAAGTCCAGGGATTAAATCTACGGAGGAAGGAGGTAAACGTTTTAAGTGCTATACGAACAAACTAACTCCAGAAAGAGCCAAATATAGTCAATAGCGGTGGACAGGAAATAATAAGCAACTACCTACCTATGCATTACATACACGGCATTTCTCAAACAAAATAACAAACTCATCTAGGTTTGTAAAACTTTAAGATTGCAGTAACCCATAGAGTTTGTGTGCGATGTTTACAGTCCAAATGAGGTTAAGCTATTGTAACCTCGCAAAGCCCTTCGTGACAGCCAACCTGCGAGGCCCCCGATTCTCAGTGCCATCGACAAAAATAATACTCAAATTCTTCAATTGATTCAAATGTTGACGGTGCAATTACTGTTGAATCGGTACCTAAGTAAAAAGTGACTTTCCTCTCCCATACAATACAAAGACATCGAAACATTTCTAAACTGTAACCTAAGAATCTAACTAAACAATGACAAATACTCTTCATTCGATTAGAGTAGATCATATCTATATTTTCTTAGCTTCCATCGTAAACTACGAAGAAGAAGTAAAGAAATTTTAAAAAAATACTTACTTTTCTATCACGAAGGTCTTCGCTAGCTAGCCCTACCTTCTCTATTACGTTCATCCTAAAACATTTGGATTTCAATTGCGTTTTCAAATGAGCAACTAGCTACAATAAACAAGTGTTTCCTGTTTGTTTATGTAAGCAACTGTCGATGCAAGTTGCAATGAACAAAGACACATAATAAACACTTCATTCGAGTCAGTTTCTTTGTTGCTGTATAAAATGTTATTGTTCTGTGTGCAAGCCGTTGCAGTGCTGTTTTCTTTAAATACATTCAATTGTTATTTTCTTGTTCGAACTGCTCTAAAGATAATATAGGACTGGATCTAGAAACCAAGGTTGGTTCATTGTTTTAGAGATGATTAATTTTTTTGTATCTACAACAGTAGTTGATTTAATCTGAAAATGAACATTTTTACGTTGCAAAATAGATAAAACTTCTTCATAAACATTGTTAACATCAATGTAAATAGTAAAAGGTCAAATTTGGATATTCAATTATCATTGTAAAACATTATCAGGTAAGTTATTATAAGTTTGTATCTTTTACTTTACATTAAAAATGAGAGAGAATAATCAGAATAAATATTAAATACATCCAGTCTCATACGGTTGGAATCCGCTGCACGGGAAGATTGGAAATAGCTTACCGCTCAAACTGTACGACCTGAATTCTCAAGGAATGTTCACTTTTATAAGTCCAAATTCCAATCCCCAAAATAAATGTCCCTTGTCAACTGCGAGCACGGTAAAACATGTATTATTGTATCAATATTTATTATATTTTAGCAACCTTTATGGCAGATGATACATAGGTGGGTAACTAGGTATTAGAAGAATCTTAATGCATTGCTGTTAGGCCTATCCTAAGTTACGCAATTTGGTTACTTCTTCGGAAGAAGGATTTAAATTGCGTGCTTCCGCATTCAGTCCCATTTCGCCCGTCCCCGAGAGTCCAATTTCGTCTCTATTTCTGTTGATGCACACTCTTATCAACGACGTAAGAGTTTGCTTCCACGATCATTTGTCCTTCTTCGATTTTAGAATTTTATTGCGAATCGTATAGGCTCTTAATTTCTAATACGATCTTAATTTGTTTTGGAATATTGAATATCCCAAGAATAATTCAAATAATTTATAATGATACGTATTTTATTAGGCTCTAGTAAAAATGTTCGCAAGAAATGGAGGCATGCAGTCGAAAGACTGAAACAGAGTCACAATCCTCAGCAATGAGGGAACGACTAAGAAGAAGAAGAAGAAAAATGTTAAGTCTGTACCACTATCTCTTCTATGTCCTATACAGAACAGTTCAATCAGTCAGTAGCCTTTGTCAGGATGGAACACGCAATGCTAATAAGGCGAATTCCAAAAAACTAAAGCAGTTCTTCAGGAGTCTGGTACAAACAACGATTTAATAATGAAGGACCTTAGGTAGCATCGATCGGTACCGTTATTTTGTATTCTGCAGAACAAAGCCGAGGACACACCGCCGTCGCGTCGGTCACGCACTGCGATTCTTCCGTCCGTGTGTTACTTGCCCTGCATTCATAACAACCGCTAGCTGTAGCTTACGTAACAAGTATTAAAATATAAGAAGTAATGATCTGTGATTTCAATTACATTAAATGAGCCGAGTGTCATAATGATTCTACATTTGTTGATGATCAGTTCTAATAGAATTCTGTAATCACCAGCCGACTTCTAATGGATATGGGAGCTTCACGTTGATAAAATCTCCGTAATGAGATGCTGCTTTTCAATATGCAATAAAATGCTAATGACTGTTTTTCTCCTTCAATATAAAATAATGCAAGACTGATTTATTGCACAAGCAAGAATGATGAACCAATGATAAAAATATAAACAAAAGGATGATTTACATTATGGAAAGTTAAAAATATAAGATTTGGTTTCTAAAAACAAATCAGTCAAGTAGAAGTCACGATGAATAGAATGCAAAGGAATCTGTTGAGGCAAACCAGGAAGCATCGGTGGGCACGCGACGCGATCTAACGGAGCGTGACACGAGAAATTAACTGTTATTTATACCAACACCGATGGCCCCGTTGAAATAACCTGTTACAAAACTGACGAAAGTATTTCGGCATCGATTTCGGATTATAGCGACGAGCCTAATAACCACGCTTTGGCTCAACAACCGAATTTAATCTGCTGAAAGTGGTTGCTTCACTTTGAATTGCGTAATGCAACAATTTATCTTATAGGTGACTTTGATTTATTTGAAGTGTGGCTGTTCTACAAACGTCTTCGTTATCTATACAACAAACATTTTCTACTTTACTTTGTTATGTAGTACCATGACCAGCCATGACCATCGGCCTTGGTCGGTGAGCGGTTCAGACTGAAGGCTTGTCTAAATGTTTCTGCTGATGATTTTGCAACATCAATATCTGCATGCTAGTCAAGTCGTTGGGTGGATTTTCAATCTGATATGTAATTTTCAAAAGTATAGCCAATTAGAGTGTCCTCGCTTTGTTAAAAAGACAAGCAATAATATTGTCACCACGATTAACATCATGAATCATAAATATCACAATGAATTGTTTTGGTAGCAATAAGAACTTACATACTAATAAAATACTATAATTTAAATGCCATTCTTTATTAACTATATCATTAGTTGACTGATTTCAGAACTTATAGAGAATTTAATCCCATTCACAAATGATATTCCTCTTTAATTGCTCTGCGAACATGAGAACACTTCATTAGGGTTACCTAAATTGAATTGAGAAGACTATAGCAACACCCATGTAATAAAATAATAGTACGGTCACGAAATCGCCTGCCAAGCGTAATAATGATGGCATTATTCTCCTAAGATATTTTGTTGTCTCCATACGAGCGTTTATCCTGTATGAAGGTTGGTTGTAGCAGCAAAAAGGAGGCCCAAGTGGTTCACCAGTAAAAAGTTACAATCAATTATGTATGTACCTCTTAAGTCTCAAATATATTTAAAAATAACCTGTAATATCGGATTACTGATGGTGTGAGCGTTAAAAGACCAATGAAGGTTCCTGCACCGCCTATTGTTGAAGGTTCGTAATACTAATAATGAAACCCCTGGACTAATTATTTTTACTGCATAAGCTTCGCCGACATCTGTAAGTATAAAAGTAGGTATCTCTAAGAATGCGGGGATCTGTTATAAAGGTATTATGTGTATTGATCTCACGAATCGTGCTTAGCCTGATGATATAATGGTTTTGTAATTGCTGTTACTTTATAGAAGAAGGTTAAGTTCCATTGTGATCCAAAGCCACATCATTGAGGCTAAAGTGAACGTAAACAATGAAAATAATTTTAAAATGTAAACAGATCGCGAGGAACAAAGCTTTATTTAAATATTCTTATAACTACAATCACAAGATGGTTCTATGACTCTTTCTTTTATTAATAAAAGTATCGTGATTGTTATGATTTTAAATAATACCTACGTTGCATTTTTTGTGAAAATGTTAGAATAAAAAAGTCTTGGTAGTTCAAGGATATTAGTGTATTAATTACAATGTAACAATAACAGGAGCATTGTTTCTATTTCACGGGAGAATTCCCGTGAAATAGAAACAATGATAATAAGTCCTTTCTCATCTAGATCTTTTACGGATTATGTTGTTGATATTACGGTATATTACTTAGATGATAAAATCAAGTCATTGTATCATCAAAGTACTACATTAAGACATAACATTTGCACATATAGGCAGAGACAGACGTAGTGACCAAGGAGTTTCTTAACAGAGACAGACTGCATTCTCGTTTTAAAAAAATACATCACGCATTGAATAGGATTGATTGGAAGAAAAATTTTGAAAATATCCGCTGTGATCTGCATAATGTTTGAACTGACGAACAAAGCCAGTACTGTATTGGACGCAAAACGTTGAAGTTAAAAAATGGTGTTCCATTTATTTCTGCTACATTATACGATGCTCAAGTCAACATGCCATCCAACATTACGCTGGTTGTACTTTAAATCGTAGAACAATTATGATTTTATTTGTTACGACAATGCAATTAAGATAATGTGCGCATAACTGTATAGTGTTTATGTCTTTATTGTTTGTCTCTGATAACAACTACTGAGGTTTTATCACGCCAGCTTCTATAAATAATTTGATACGTGATAAGTACCTACTAGGTATGAATGTCAATCAAGTAGTGATGCGTTGCGTTGTTTTTATTTGAGAACATTAGTAAATACTTATAAGTATGTATTAGACATTGTAAAGAAGCAAGAATACCCAAACGATTTTTTGTAACATTTGAGCCACTCATGTTTTTGTATAGGGTAAAAGAACCAGGACTGGAAATAGGTCTGGTATTTGATTAAACTGAAGTAATCGCAATGTTTCGTATTATTCTTCTTATCAGAGATTTGAAATTAAAGTCTGAATAATTGTTATTTTGATTTCTGAGCTGACATTTTGTGTCGCACTCTGAGTAATCCAGATAATATTGACAGCGTCTCACCTATTTTGCTGTGATATTACTATTCTGCCTAACCCCCGAGTCTAGTCATCCTAGTTTAAAATCAATGGATAACCAGTTAATCGTTATTTACCTGCAATCTTGATCCAAAGCCGATAAATCTGGCTCGTAGTTGTGCAACACGACACAATCTGGCCTGACAGCAGGGGTCAGTCCACTAAACCGGTCCAAGAGCCGCGAGGTACTCCGTTCTTTACCCTGCCGGTAAACACTGGCCACTTTCACAACACAAATTACTTTAAAGCGATTCGATTACAGAGAAACAATATACCCAATTTTTATTTAATTAAGATTTTGGTTTCAGAGCAAAACTAATTGTTTCAACGCTTTGAAAATTATTTATCTGAAGCACATTTTTTCGATTATACAGAATTTAATTTAATTTATTGTGTTCATGATAGCCTCTTTTAAAACAAGTAGCGTTGGTTTTGACACTACTAATACAACGGAAATTTTCTACTTCAGGGAACATTTTTAAATTATTTCTTCGTCCTATAGACATGTCGATTTTTACAATACTTTTAAACATACCTACGTGTATTGTTATTTTACCAATCGCATTAATATTATCATGCGCCATAGCATCATCATCATCTTTGCTTTACTTATATTTTTTATTTATTGCTTTCTAATTTGGGGGCTTCCTTGTACATCAGTCCTTTATGATTTAATAATAATCATTATCTTTATCATTATCTTTTATATCATCCCTTTCTAAGGAGACTTCTGGACACTCGGTTCTTTGGATATGGGTCTTATCTTAAGGTCTAATAAGCAAAAACGAATAAAACAATAGAATAACTTCCAAATAGGTATATTATTTATTCTTAAGATTGCCTACAACGTTAACATGTTTCTTTAAATCAGCCATAAGTAGGTGTGACCTGAATAGCCGGTATATTTGTTTATGATATAAGCAAAATACATCAATGTCATGCTGAGCTTAATGGACTCTGATGAACTGTTTTGCATAATATTAAGCAACGTTTACAATACGTTACTTTAAAATGTGATTTTAATCGTTTCTGCGATAAACTAATTTAATATGCTTGTTTTCTCTTTACCGTTTGAATTTTACTCTTATAAATACTCGGTTACATAAAACGTTTTAATTTTTTACATTACAACAATAATGTGTTTCTATCATTATATTGTTATAGTTATATCGGATTGTAAACGTTACCTTTACATTCGAATAGATTTATGTTATGTTTATAACAAGTTTCTTAATGAGCCATTGGGTGTGGTGATTTTGTATATTTAGTTAATGAAGAATCGTTATTGTAAACATCCAAGTACCTATGTTCTATTTGCATCCGTCTTCCAAGCTAAAGTGAGCTCAATTATACACCTAATAAACTATATAATCGTTATCAGAAATCATTAACATTGATGGTGTACTTGTCAAGTAGGTTTATTCGAGTAAAAATGACATAAAAGTAGGTCAAGGGACACATCGGAGACAAGGAAAATTCGTAATGGCGATGTCGTAGAAGCCACCTACGATTTACGTCTATAGATAAAAAAAGATATTATAAAGTTGTCAAAGAGTTATTTTAATCGATTCTTTTGAAGGATCATTATTTAATAATGTGGTAACAGCTGTACTTTTAACAGTCGTAACCATTGCCACTTGTCTAATAGAATCTACAGCTACACCAAGTTGTTTTACATTAGCAAATATAAAATAGAAAATTCATCAGGCAAAAGCAAAAAAGCAATTTACCTACTTTAAAATTGCCTTCGTTGGTTCAAACAATTAATTTTACGGATTATATCACTTTGATTGGAATTTTACTTTCCTATAACGATTCAAGCACTCTTGTGTTTTTTACAATTTCTTTTTTCATAAGCAAACTTATGCCAGTATTGTCAATTGTCTATGTTACCTCTATCTCTAGAATTCCTTATAAATGTTGTTCACTTAGGTTGAATTGTGTTGACATGTTTTGTTTTTGTAAATGTATCTATAGATACCAATATTGTTTCTACAAGTTGAAATTTATTTCTTTTTTTCTGATAAGTACTGTTGATTATGTAAAAGATACTTTATTATACTATTGATTCAGTCATAAAGTTTCGTTTGACACGGTCGTGAGATCAATCTTTGTTTAAACTTAAATACAACGCAATAAGCCACCGCGCCATTTCGGTTGACTGCGTTTGCTTGTTAGGTAACCATTAGTTACTGTTAATCTACTCGAGTACCTACTAACTTCTTGAAAAATCATTCGCAAACCTTATCGGTTATTCAGCTTGCTTATTAGCACATAGTATTACAGTATTCTGTGTAGTAGACCATTGCATTGTTTCTTGTGCATATTCGCGTTCTTTGCCCAGATTTTATCTTCACGAGGCGAGGTTTTTCGTTCTGTAGACTGTATTCAATGTTTTTAAATTTTATTTCGATAGTTTACGTCTTTATCGAATTCCTTTATTTTTTTTATCACAATATGAGGGTCAGTACATATTACAATACTTACATTGCTGGTGGTATTGTAAAGATAACACTGAAACGTAACTAATTTTGATATTTTAAGTACTATAAGTAATATAGACTGTTTTGTTCGATATTCTGATAGGGATTCCAAATTGAAATAAATAGTTTGCACCAAAATTATTAATCTTTTCCTATGAATCAAGTCAAATCAATCACTCCTCTTGTAAACGATTTTAGAATTCAGATTTAATTTTAAAATTAGCATTCAACCTGCAAATCATCGCTATATTTCTCGCCACACACTCATTATCCTAATTTTCATGATGTTAAATTCTCGGGCCGAAGCAGCAACCTTGTGGCACTCTTGCAACATTCTTCGGTCGTTCACCCGGCGCCGTGTAAGTGGACCTTGTTTTTAGTTTGACACTTTCATATGATTTGTTGTTAAACACCAAAGATAGATAAGTGTTAAAGTGACGCAAGAAAATTCCACGCCATTTGGCTGTCATGTAGTGGTAAACAACGTCCAATGCACCGAACGAAATCCCGTTTGAGCAACATGCTACGAAATATATAAGTTTGAAAATATTTGAGTTATGTGTTATGAATATATTCTTTTATTCATTATCAAAATAAAAACAGCAGAAATATTATATTACATTATAAAAATTTGTTTGGTTCAATTCTAAGCGGATGTGATTGTGACGTGTCAACAAAGAATCACATAGAGAACTCCAACCGATTTCCATTAATTTTCAATCCTCGTCTTTTATAGATATATTTTTTAATCTGAATATATTTAAACAAGAAAATAAAATATCAGGTGGTATTCCTTAGAATTTAAAAAAATGTACTCGTTGGCAGGAGAGAAGAGGCCCTTGAGTAAAAAAACGAAAATACGGTCTACAGTCCAGTTTTAATATTATATTATTTGCATGTCCGTTGCACTTAGTTTAGAGTATTTCTTGCAGTAATTATGCATGAAACCTTGTGAATTCAATAGAACCTAAGGAAAGGTCTTCTTAACAAAGCTTATTTGCATGTCAACAATAGCCAGTTATGTACTGCTGAAGTATCAATTTGTGCAAAAGAGACGGAATATTTCCAGCTGAGCACTGAAACCCTCCGAGTATGAGGGCAAAGAACGATTACATACAACCCCATTTTAAACCTACGGTGGCAAATGAGCGGCTTTCAGAACTGGGTCACCGCGTGAAGGGACGAAATTGGGACGAACCCTAGGGGAGAGATGAGGGCTGGTTAGTTACTGCTTTTCTACGTCGTATTTGAAATTGTATTGACTCTAAATTTCATTCAAGGGTTTTATCTAATTATGTTACGTACGACTTGTTTTTATTGGTACAAAAAAGCTAGCCTTATAATATTAACCTTGTATTTAGTTTTTATAATAAATTGAAAAAGTGACTGACAGATTACAGACGTTTCAATTTATTCCCGAAACCTTCATTATAATTTCAGCTAGATATTTCGCGCTGGGAAATATCAAGACGAAATTAATTAATTTAAAGTTGGGGTCTGTGGGCCCTGTAGTGTGGTTTCGCTTGAATTATCAAGGCAAAATACCAGACATGGATGTCATCGTTCTTCAATACAAGTTTGTTAAACATGCATATCGGAGACGTCATCTGGACGAGTTTAATAACATCACGAGTTTATCACCGCGTACAAACATTTGCTAGTTTATCATATCGCAATAAACATTGTTTCTTTGAAGACGGTCCTTAATATTGATATTTGACATCATTACAAATATTTCAACAACATTGGAGCGGTGATGACATTTTCGCTTTCAAAATTGTTGAAACATTATGTTATGGGAACAATTCTTTTCAATTATTATTTATGCTTTCGTTGTTTAAAAACATTCAATTCGAGAAGATATGAACAAGATTTCCATTGGATAATTAAGTATCCGAGACAATTTTCAACAGACTAGAACAAGTCTTTTGAATATCTGGTTAGCATTGTCAAGATTGTCAAACGCTATTGTAGAAACCTCGCTCGCTATTGTAAAATTTTACTTCCCATGTTTCTGTATATTAATTGGTATGCGATGTGGAATAGTAAGCACTCTATTATTTTTATTGTAGAATCGTTACTACTAGGTTTATAGTAAGAATCAACTCACGTCTCAAAATTTGAGGCCAGTGAGCGACCGTAGTGTCGCAACAATGGCATTTCGTAACAACTAATTTTATTTCATCGAATACGTGACATGCATTCGATAGTTACTTTATTTATAGCATATTTTATTATTTATTAAAGATAATGTAGTGAACGTTGGGCAAGCTTGCAAAATTGAATGAAATATTGCATGATTGCTGTGGTTTGTGGAGTACTTGGCTCCGTTTCAAATTATTGAATAGTGTTAGTAGTAGTGCTTAATAGGATTTCTATTTAGAAAAGCTAAGGATTTCAATGTCTGGTTTTGATTAGTCATGATTTCAGTACGCCGTGTATTCTTTCCTAGTCCTTATTAACCGTAACCTCTGATGTGTATACATTGTTAAAGGTATTGCCATGGTTGGTAAAGCACAGCGTTCAGATGCATAATATATATAGTAGTTACTACGAATTGCGTCAAATGTTAAACATTCTTTGCTTATCGTGAATTCTTAATTCGTTCCAAATTACTTTGTTTATAACTCAGTACACTCAGTACAGCAAATATAGTCACACACATCAATGTATATGTGATTTTGTTAATTCTGTATAATTCATTAGTATTTTCAAGGAAAGGAAAGTTGTTGCGTTTGTTACTGGACCTATCACGATTTTACATACATAATAAATGAATACCTTGTATAACTTGACGTTAGTTCTGCAATTAATACATGTAAATATCTAAGGTTAAACAGTTTAATTACAAGTAGGACAACTGGAGGTCTGTCCTTGTTAAAATATTATAAATAACACTGTAAAATAAATTGTCATCAGTCTAGTCTTTATTTTGTAATGTCTCGTGATAGGGGTCGGCCTCATTAGCATTTAAATCTGGGCTTTCATCAAATTCCTTTGCAGAATAAGAAATTTTAATAAAGGGCCTGTCACAACCGCTCAAGGTTGTTAACCAGTGCTAACACATATTTTTCTGTAACTTTTCAAACTCGTATAATCATTCAAAAGATTAATCATTATCGCAAATGCTGCGACGCGTTTTTCCTTTATAACTGGTCGTATTTACTTATGACCTGTTATGTTCTTCGTTCATGGAGCTGGATGAGTGCTGCTATTATAAGTTTAATAACTAGCATCGCATAAGAAAAATCTTTACAGGACCGTAATACAACCGAAAGTCCCATAACCCGGTCCTATCGATCGACTCCAGCAGTCGTCGAGACTTCAACCCGTTCCACGTCTAATTCACCGCGAATGAAAAATTAACGCCTTTTTCAAAGAAACGGGACCTTTTGTGTCTCAATCTTTCTAATTGCTATGCTGGTCCCGTCTCACCAACACCAATCTACGCTAGGAGTGGTTGTTTTTTAATAGTCGGTAGACCGCTTAATTTGCCGCGAAATAACTCCGTACTTAGGTGTCTGATGAAATTGTACGGCGGAACTATTGATGATTTAAATGTTTCTAGGACGCATTGCTTTGTGTTGCTTTTAATAGAAAGTTTTTTTTCATTCGATTGGTTTGTGTAAATTTTGTTGCTACTAGTTTATATGCGGTCTTTGTTATTTAGAATGATAACAGATTCTCTAAAGTATCAAATAAGTAGATTGTACTTGTACAGAATTTTACAAGGAAACTCCGCTAAAATTCTCTGTGAACGTGGAACTGATTTTATAAGTAGATATAAGTGAATCACATAAAAGCGATAATCATAATTATTCATAGATAGCTTTTTACTAGTTCGATAACACTACATTTAGAGTCATTATTACGTCATCACTACCAGTTATACGATACGAGCGGTTATAGAGCAACATTTCAAAACATCATGTGCAAGAAAAGTTGTTTAAAAGTCCATTACGTTTTCGTTGAAAGATAAGATTAGAGTAAGTTTAAATAATGTGATGTTTGTCGTGATACTTGTAAAGAGTAATAATGATATACGTTGTGTAGTGAAGTCATGCGCTGTGAGCAGTGCGCGTGCGTTGACCGCTAGGAATGCATCGCACGCGCAGCCGAACACTCACAGCTGTTCCCTGTTCCGCTGACGTTTAGTCAGTTGTTGGTGAGAATATTAAATTATGATTCTGACAATTATCTGACTGAGCAAATGCTAAAATTTTTACAAAAATATAATTTTTAAACCATTGTTCTATTTTGTTTTTTAAAAAGTTTATCGATCTAGTCCAACCTTTTTATAAAACCGATTAGAGACGTTATAATCAATAATGTTCATAAAATATTAATAATTATATTAATTATTCTAAACATCTACCATTTCTACAGCCCGCTATTCCGCTGAAATGTGTATTCTAGGAGGTTAGAACTCTCTGGGGGCACTAAAAAATTCACATTTAGCAATTCCTATAACACCAATTAATTTTAGAATTATGATGAATCCAAACCGACGTATAATATATTATGTCGATTTTAAAATACGAATTTCAAATTCGTTTTTAAAATTTCATATTCGTATTTTAAAATTTCGTGGGAAAACAACAACAACACTATACCCGAAATACATATAGATTAGCATCAGGGGAATGGTACGCAGTAAGGAAATTCCTTCGGAAGAGCGGAAGGCGGATGCTCGCTGGAGAAACGGCACAACCAGTAGATAGCTTCGCCTTGTGTGTTTAATAGCCTATGTTACGGAATACTAGATACTACGAAAGTATCAAAAGTATGAACGAACCAAAAGGTATTTCGGAAGTTAGTATTCAAATCTTGGTTTATATTATTAAAAGGTTTTATGAGGTGAATACTTAATATACTATCCCAGTATTCCTAATATTGCAGGTTATTATTGGTTATATGAGCTGTATTCCAGTCATAGTCGGCATATTCAATAATCAGTCTTCTCCAAATATAATAACATATATACAACATTTGTAAACTTCTCACTGTACGTGAATGTGCCCCCACTTCTCCCCGTCTGCCCCCCTATCCCTCAGGACCGGAGGCTTTATCAGGCAGGGACGCTTTATGAGCAACATCAGAAGCTAGCGCACTTATAAATGGAATCTGGCTTTACTGCCGATGCTCCTTCTCCCTTGAAGGAAAAATCGTTGGGAAAGTACTCGTAAATATTTCATGATACTGTTACGGCGTGTCTCATCCCAGTTTGGGGGAAATTACCGATAAAAGTGTTCAAGCGAATGTTAGGAATGTTATGGAATTTTAAGAAAATTAGTCAAAACTACGTCACTGCATAATAATAATACTTAAATGTTTGTTTGGGCGAATCTCAAAAGTACTGTTCTAACTTTCATACGAGAAAATGAATGGAGGAGCTAAGTATAATTTATGAATTCGTGCAAAGCTATGTGCCATTCCCACTCATTTGACTCTAAGTATGTACTGTACACTAACATAAATTTTTAAGTAATGATCTAATATTTTAACGAAACTTGCTTTACATATTCAACAGAATAAACAAATATTTGGACTAGCTATATGACTAAGATTACTTTCTCGTGAACTTTCTCAACCCTCCCATTCACAAAAGTAGGCCGAGAGCGCAGAGGTCTTGTTTGACAATATCAACACCAGCCTAGCAGCACCACGGACTAACCTAAATACGAGCGCATCCAAATACGGAACTTTCTACATAATAAAACAATATACAGGTTATTTATTTTGCTGTTTACTTCACATAGTATATTTAACTGTGGAATGGTCTCATTGAATATGGATCACGCCGAGGTCGGTCAGTGCCAGCAAGGTCACTCACTACAACCAATACACGATTTTATTTAACCGTAACAAACTTTCCGATTCCTTTTGATTTCTTTTACGGTTTTGTTTGCTCATAAATTCTTAACGAATGTCATGCGTTCAACATTCCGTGTAGGAAGCGCTTCTGCAAAAAATATGCAATTTACATACGCGGGGAAAATGTTTTGCATTACTTTATTGAAAGTAAGAAAGTCAAAGAGCTGCATATTTGCATTTTAGATTAACGTCTCGTAATGTTGCATAATATACCGATAAGAACGGAAATCTCGTCAAGTGGGAGGTGATATCGCCCACTTCACGGGAAAACAGTGATTTTGAAATCAAGTAATTTAATACGATAATAATTACAATACTATTTTCAAGTCAGCCTAAAAAAAATTAAACTGTTTTGTGTGTTGTGTACCATTTTCGTCATTCTATGTAAGGTGGATAGGGATGAGGAACAATATCCAATTCTGATCTTTCTTGCCTGATGCCTAGAGATGGTTTTGTAATTTGTGCTGTTGCTAATGTCTGGAAATACTGATGCTCAGACATCAGCCTCGTTGAAAAATAGCAAAAATTTAATGAAAGACATTTCTATTTTTACACTGAGATTATGCTAAGCGAAGTTTCAAGAGCTTAGTCTTGCAAACCCATTTGTCACTTTCAATTTTAATTTTCGTACAAAGCACTTTCTGCTCTATCAAAGCCTGGATTCAGTGGATTAATTTGTCTAGAGGACGTTGCCCTTGATTCAAAGATTAATGAAGGTGAATATTTAAAAGGGCATGGTCCCCGTTGTCATGTGATTACTTGCGATATTAAGAGGCAGAGCTTGCAGAGAAGAATCTACAAGTAATTACTCAAACTTTTTTACGTGTAGTATAGCTCAGAACCACAGTATTCCTTTCATAAAAAAACCATAGGTAGGTCTTAAACGCGTAATAATTAAATAATAACTTCACGGTGTAGTTTAACTAAGCGTGTACACTTCAAGGTCATTGTTACCATACCGTTTGGTGATGTAAAGCGGAATTCTTTATCTGATATTCTCACGCTATGTTAGTTTTGAGATTGGAACCGGCTAGCGTGGATACGTATAATATTTTACTGCTTGTTACCATTATTTGGAAATAGAATATTATGTCTTCTTTTGTTTTGCGCTGTCCCGGAGTGGTACACTGCTTGGTCCCATATTGTCTTTGGATCCTTGGTCGACTGTATTGTATTATTATGTAGACAGTCACCTGTTTTGTCCTTGTATAAGCCCACCCTCCACTGAAGGTTGTAAACCTGTTCCCTGCAGTTGATTTCTCATCAAGCCCAAACTGTTTAGTTTACTTGACTTTATTCATTCATCGACGCAAGATGCCTCTAGTCTTTATCTCAACCTTGGCCATAACTATAGTACAGTTCTCGCCGTACTTAACTGTTTATGTCTTCTGTGCCAGTATTCGGTTCTAAAATGTATAACATAGTGTATTTATTTTGCCTCGCTCTTTAAGGAATAATGAGTTAGGTTCGGAAGTTTTATACCGGGATACCCGGAAAGCGGATTCAATAGATGCACCACTAAGTCATTTTAAATGGTGCAAGTACGCCAATAGTTTGTGTTTCCTCTTATGTAAATACAGCATTGTATTCAAGACCATATATAAATTCTATTGAAAATACATTGGTCTAACACGAGTATACGAGTAGTATTTTACATTTCAATAGTCCAGTAGATTTAGCTTGATGAAGAAATATTAACACCTAAGAGTTAGGGGGCGGGTGTAATTTATTAGCCTGTGAAGGGAACCGAGGGATGTATTGTATCGTAAATATCTATATCTGGTATATTATGTACATGCTACTCAGAACTATTTGGAACGGTATTATAGTCTGTATAAAGTACTTTCAGGGAGTGATTTATATTATTATCCTACCTGCTTCATTTCGCTCGCATGGAATAAGTATAACGTGATTTACTGAAAGATTGAGCTAAGTATAATCTATTAAAAACCATATGTTTGATGAAATATAGAACGAAGACCAAAGATAAGATGGATGGACTGTGTTATAAAGAATATGACCACAAAGGAGTTTTATGACGAGATGACGGTTACGAGAGATGTATGGTAGTATGTAGATATACTGCGCCGACCCCAAGTAAATTGGGATAAGGACAGGAAGATGATGATGATATTTGATGATAAATTATGCTTCAGATTTCAGCGTGAGTTACACCAAGAGTAGCAATGGCCCTTTAATATTGAGGCAGAAATATTTCATTTGGAAGGACAAATACTTACCGAATACAAATTGGGCTACAAAGGAAATATACATATTATTATGTACTAGCGACCCGCTCCGGCTTCGCATGGGTTTGAATTTCTTGTATTTTCTGTACTATAATATGTATGTATTAAATACATTAAACCTTCCTCTTCAATCACTCTATCTATTAAAAAAAACCGCAGCAAAATCCGTTGCGTAGTTTTAAACATTTAAGCATCAAGGGATATAGGGACAGAGAAAGCGACTTTGTGTTATACTATGTAGTGATTAGGACGTTCGACAGAGATGCCGTGCCACCAAAAAGAGAAATACGAAAGCACAATCATACTACGTATACAGGTGTTTTTTTTTAATTTCAATGATATGGGTATGTATACAACTGTACATTGGTACACCTCCGCGTAAATGTTGGGGAAAAAAAATAATTAATTAAAATTATTTTTAAATCTCATTCTTATAACAGGTCAAGAAACTAATTGAAGGATTTACATCCCATCCATAATTCCATACGTCACCGGACCGCTCATCCTTCAAATCAATTTCGGTTTGAGGGTATCAACGAATTAGGGTCATGCGGTTGGTACGTCCGATGATAAATGGCACTAAGTTTTCACACGAGCCGAGACGTTTGAGCTATCAACACGGTCTACATGCCTGTTATTAACGACCGGTCTTGGATACGCATTAATATCACTACACACGTACAATACCTATGTACGGTAATTACAGTGTACCGAAGGTTTTCACATCACTAGAATAGTTGGCTCGCTTTGAATATACGAGGTTTTAGAGTATGAATTAGACGAGCTTTTTCAAAATCTGCTTTGGAGTTGATGGCTTATGAATGCTGTAGGTAAAGCTCGTATCGTACAACAGCTTGGGTCATTTTTTACACAGCACCATTTAGTCCCAAACTAAGCAGAGCTTGTACTATGGGTACTAGACAATGGACATAATACTTATATACATTTTTTTGTTGTAAATACATACTTATAATATATAAGAAACACCCAGACAAACACAAACACCTAAGTTCCATTGAAAGGTAAAAGAACCCACGACCTCGTGATCAGCAGTCCGGTCCTCGAACCACTAGACCACAGACGTCGTCAAAGTCAAGTCGGATATACTGCAGGCTATCTCAAGTATTTTAAATCGGGTGCTAATTGTTTGACTGAGTAATGAGTTATAGTTTTTCAAACAGGTAGTTAAATAGCTTTATGAGTCAGTCAGTAGATTATATTCAAGGTGATTAAATCCAACTAAAACTAAACGTCAAAAAAGATGCGGGTCCTAATAGTCTGTAACTTATTTACTTACCTAAGTATTTTTATCATAAAGGTTTATCATAAAGCCATGATAAATTACCCCATGTCTCCGATGTCTTTCAATTATTATTTTTTCTAGAAAGTCCACTGCACTAATAATATGTAAAAATCCTTTATCGCACAGTGAATACAAAATATAAACTACTGTCAATGCATGTACGATAACGTGGCTACGTATGACGATAATGTAGCAATGTGTGTACATCCGTAAATGCAATCTACAGCTTACCTCATTCATACTCTAAGGCTGATATTCAGAAACGAAACTCAACATGAACTTATGCTTCCGTATGTCAAATTTGTATGACAATTTGACATACGGAAGCGTAAGTTCATGCTGAGTCTCTTCTCTGAATCTCAGCCTAAGCAAGAGAGATAAGAAGAATTATCTTGAGACGGCAAGTTTCAAATAAAAATAAATGTTTATTATACAGTGTAAATACATTATGGTGCATGCAGGTTCTATAATAACACAGTCATTTATTTGGATATTTTTTGTTGTTGTTATTTACGTTTGATAGCTAGTATAAGCCAAAGTAGAAAGAGGAAATTTACTGTGTATAAGCGGACGAACGGATTGCAGGATTGGCGAGACAATAAGTCACATCGTAGGTCGTGATCAGATCGTCAGTCCTAAGCTTTAGTCTAGCTTTATAGGGCTAGTTTAATTTGTCTGACAGCTACAACAGTGTCTACCACATGTCCCAACTTTGCTCTGGATCGCACTTATCTGTTTGAATCTGGCAAAGTACAAATAGCTAGACAAGTCGTCTCGCTAAATTATATTGTTTGTCTCAGACCGAAAGAACCCTGGAAAATTATAGTTAATATCTTTAGATCGAATAAACCCGAAACTGGTATGACATTGTCAGTAAAATAAGATTTCAAAAGCAAATAAAGATGGTTGACAAAGAACAAATGAAAACAGGTTGACGTGCTTATTAGTGTTTAGTGGTTTGACGTAATTATTAGTTAATTGTTATTATTGTCTACTTACATTATTGACAATTTAAATGGGTTAGGTGTTAAAATTCCTTTCGAGATTTTAGGATTTTTAGGGTCAAATTTGTTTGTTTGCAATGGGTCCAATGGCTCCGAAAATAACGACCGATTTGAAAAATTATTTCACCGTAAGAAAGCTACATTTTTACCGAGTAACATAGGCTATAAATTTATAATAAATACCCATACCACGCGGGCGAAGCCGCTGGCGGAAAGCTACTCACAAATAAAACAAGTATTAGTATTAGTATTACCACAATCCATATATAAGAAAGTCCATATATTCCCTGTATGTACTGTGTTATTACGGAGCAAATTACTTTGAGAATTGAGAATTTGAGATCGATTAAATTTCGCTGCATCCGCGTGTGTTCTCTGCGCATTTTCTATTCCAGATAGATAGATGAAAATAGATTTCGTAGGTATATTTAAAACACCAGGCAACGCACCTGTAAATCTGAACGTACCGTGGAATGCGTAGGTAGGTATTTCTACATAATTTAGTGCTAAACATTTCAAGATTGTAGCAGGTTCATCTTGATACACAATAGTCTTTGAACTCTTTATCTTCGCTGAGAAACCAACATAAAAAAGTAATAAAACTCAAATAAATAAGTACCTAGTAAAGCAATAGCTCGTACGAAATATTATTGTTTGTAAACTAGTACCTAGTACCCACGATACGACTCATACGACCGACGTTTCTCCTAATTGTAAAGTTTACAACTGGTGCAAAAACTAAAGTTACAAAAATAAGTTAACCTTATTGTAAGCATCACCCAGGTTTAAATAAATAATATAAACCGTTACATTGGTTATAAAAAAAACATACAATACTAAACTGAACTAGTTTCAAAAAGGTTGGTTTTTGTTTTGTAACAAGGTGGGGATTTTTTGGTATTATTTAAACTACTACAGTTTTATTTACTAAGTACTTTTATGTGCCGAACTACACTAAAATATTATTTAAGTGGAATTAAATTGCAAACCATAATTATTGTAAACGTTAAAATTATCATTTCGGGGGATAAATGTCCGCCAAGTGTCATTACGATTGGGAGTCGAAGACCTCTGCAATGATAAATGCATGCACATACCTACTCGTCTATCAGCCACTATCGATATCGTCATAATAATGACCTGTTTGTGTTTTATTGCGAGAAGCTCATTTATTTCTATCTATCATATTACACTGTCTGGCGTGACGTGACAAAGAGTCTCAGTTAGTAATTCTGAATGTTTTTAACTTGACCCCGATTCAACGATAAATGTTTTTAAATATTTTGATGAAATGTGTTAGATTGCTAAAATAATAAAAAAAAACGAATTGGTATTTCAGAATGAACGATTTTAACAGTCAGTAAAATGTTTTAGGTTTAATTCTGTAGAAGAAAATTTACATACATACATAATAAACAATCATTGCTTTTTTTATTTATCATTTGAAACATTCCTAGTCAAAAATAGAGCACATTTTTGGATGATTTGCTATCCGTGATATCTGTTCTACAAAGACGAAAAACTCAGCTTACCATAGTCGCGCAATTAGTAATCTTTTGTTTAGTTTCTCTGAGACGCTCATGCGTGGCACAAACCAAGGTCGGGGCGGTGACAATGTTTTGCAACGGATCGCGCGACAGGTCCGCGCGCCCGCGTCTGCACAGCGTTCATTGACCCACTGAACCCGGCCTTACCTTACGGGGGCTGCGCTGCGCCTCAAGCCGACCGCCTCCATGTCTTCGACACTCGGAGAGTCCGAGTCCGAGCCCTACGTCCACGTCAATTCTTTTGGCGGGAAATATTATATTTCTTGAGTCAGAGGAAACATCTGGTTTAGTGAGTTCAAAAATAGAATTAGAGGTGGTCTTTCTGTTACGTAGTGGTAATTAAAACTTTTTCTAGTTACTCATTTACATTAAATTTTTGCATGCCTGTCGTTATGTTTATGTCACTGTAGTTATTTCGATAAAAGTGAGAAAAAGTAAAACTTGGCACCTTGTGAGGTACTAATTTTAATTAACATTATTAAATAAATAAATAAATATTTGGGGACATTTTTACACAGCACCATAATGTAACAACGTTTATTACACTTTTTACACTGTGACAGCACCATCTAGTCCCAAACTAAGCAGAGCTTGTACTATGGGTACTAGACAATGGATATAATACTTATATGTATATTTTTTTGTAAATACATACTTATTATACATAGGAAACACTTAGACAAACACAAATACTTATATTCATCATCACATAAATATTTAAGTCTTGTGGAATCGAACCAACGACCTCGTGATCAGCAGTCCGGTACTCGAACCACTAGACCACAGACGTCAAGTTATTGTAACATTATGAATGTAGGTAATTCATAAAAACAGTGCATTATTTTCGATTTTTCCTAGCGGAGCGTTATTATATTTAATTTAGAAGTGTTGATGTTGATATTCGATATCGAAAGTGAAGTGCGGCCTGCTTCTATTACTCGCCCTATATTTGGCCCTCCCAGTGAGCGACGTTTATCAATAGTTCATTTTCAAATGTTGCATTCAATGTAGATAGACACAGCGGTGTTGGTATAATCTCGCGTTTGGCCTAGTTTCGCAACCTTGACGTAGGTACTTGGTGTTTCTAATAATAATGGCAGACTCGTTTCCAGCGGTAACCAAGACGAGATGATTGAATAAATACGTAGGTAAGCATAGTAAATAAGAAGTAAATACACAAATTATAGTAACTGCTAACTGATACGTTATTTTAGGATGGAAGATTGCCATTGCTGGAAAAGTTTTAATGAAAACATATTTCGAGATGTTGTGAAGAGGTTTTTCCGGAAATATTTTTATAATACTACAGAATAATGACCAATTCATTATTCTGCGGTTGTTTACAAACTTGTTACTGCGTCTTCCCTTCAGCCTTGGGTCTTTGTTAAGTTAAAGGGTAAACCGGTTATATATCTCACATACAGTGGAAAAATAACGGCAGAACAACAATATAATATACTTTAAATTTAAAATAGGTATTTCCCAATTCTACAATATAATATTAAGAAAATAATTACACCGGAAATCGTTTATTGAGACAGTTTAAGTGTGTGAAATGGAACTTGGCACTTGGCAGTCTGCAAATCAACAGAATATAAGTCCCCTGTCAAATGTTTGCATTATACGTGGCCGAGTTTAACTTCAAACGAGACAGCGTTTGAAGTCGGTGTAGACGCTGTGTGGCTCTTCAGCTACGAGTGTTACGAAATCACGTCTATATTTGCTTTATACCACCTCGTTAAATTCATAATTCTGACAGTAATATATATACACCTAAGCAGAGAAATGTCTTGTCACGATGTCCGGGTAATTTTGAGTTATTAGTCGAGCACTCGAGCTTGGCGGCTCCTCTATGACTGTGACGGCCCTCTGTCTGAATCCCTTGTTACATACATATTATATGTACGAGAGTATGTCCTATGCTTTACAAATGTCACGTTAGATTGTTGATCTTGTTTCTCGTCACTCATGTGAAAAGATAAATATTGTAATCTTACTAATAAGTATTTGTTGCTCTTTCACGGAAAAACGGCTGAACCGATTTGGCTGAAAATTGAAATAGTGATAGCTTATATCTAGTGCTTATACGGTATATTACGTATGGCTACATTTTATTCCCGAAAAATTCAAAGTTCCTACGGGAAACGGGTTCAAAGTTCCTAACTCCACGCGTGCGAAACCGCGACCAAAAGCTAGTACGAATAATAATTGCTCCTTAAATTTTCGACTGATGAACACATGTAACACTGCCTTTGAAAGAAGCCATGGTTTCATTCTTTTTGGTCGTTTGTTAGTGGACAGTGGCTCCTCTGGGACTGGACGACTAAAACATTTTTTGTCAAAATTCCGAGCCACGAATAGCGAGAAGGCAATAAAATAACAATCAGGGAGAACCGAACTGGCATTTAGATTGCAAATAGTACGGTCCCTACTTCCGTGAGTTGTTGAATGACTGTTTGATTCCAATCCCAACATTCGCCGTAGAAGTATGGAGTATTTCTCAGAAGAGAAACGGGGTTATATTACGTGTATAGCAATCTTTTTGCACGATGAGTACTCAAGAATCGGTAGTGAATACAAATTAGAGCGTGTGCTTACCATTGCATTCAATGCAGTGCAGTGTCTACAATGTTTGTTTACACATTCGGCTGACGTGATCGGTATTCGTAAGCAACTAAGCACTAATAGAGCTATTTCGGAAAAAAAATGTCTTGTGTTTTTATGTGTCTATAGCTAACATTGAATTAATTTGCGTATTTTGTGTCATAGAGGTGACATTTCAGTATCCTTTTGCTATGTAGAAAGACAGAGTTCTGTGAAAATTAGGCGGATTTTTATTGTATTTAATCACCTTATTGATTTATGTGGTGACTTGTGATAGTTTGGTGTAGGAAGCTGGATGTACCAGCTTCCGTCTTGAAAAAGTCCCTTATTGTATTAACCATAGTGAAGGTCACAGATGTAGATCTAAAGGTGTAAACCTGCTTTTAGTGACTGCCAAAGCGCCATAGTAGGTATTTACAATAAAGCTAAAGAGATACATGCACTTGTGTATGTATGACTCAGTTCTATAATTAAATACCTTGGCATTGGCATAATTTCAGTATGGTGCCGTGTAGCGTAGTTTTCGGCTTGGAATAATAACATAATTCCATAATTTATGGCACTGGTAATTACATCCAGAAAATGGGAAACGGGACCAAGACACGATAAATTATTACATTCTTACTAATTGCAAATATAAACATGTAAACACCAATCCCATTAAGTACCTACCTTGCGGTATTGCGGAGTACTGTGTTATGGAATTCTTATCTAAAGGCACACCTGTGAGTGACACTCCATACAAACTTTCCGATACCGCTGCACACTACAATACCAAATGTCAAACTTGTCAAAATTACGTTTGTACACGTGCAAATGCAAATGTGTGCGTGAGAGTGCGTAGGGTTTGTTGGCAGTACGTCCGACAAGAACACCAGCGGAATGCGGGGGACCTGATGTTCTGTGCTATAAGTACCTCTCCGAAGAATGCATAATCATAAACCTTACTAATTAGTTATTCTGCTGGATCCTAAGATAGATACAAATAGTGACAAAACACAGTTCACAATAATAAGTTACAAAATAAACATTTAGGGAAGTAATTAACTATTTATACACTAATTTGAAATTCAATATTTATTCAGTGTTACATAAAAGTGGAAAGGAAGTTAACATAACCATTTTATTTTCTTTCCGCTTATTTACACAGTAATCTCTTTCATGGCACTTTCTTTGGTCGCCTGCCAAAAGTAATCAGGGTTTCACTCGGCGTCCATTATAAACGTTTTTGTACACAAACATTCCGTAAATATAAATGTAAATAAACGTATGTAATATGTATATATATATGTATAGTGTACATGAGACACAGATATTGTGACAAGGTCGCTTTGACAGTAGGGCTTCGATTGAAACTGGGACAAATACTGGCACGCTATACCATGCCGGCCGGTCATGTCGTGTAGATTGTTAGCATTATTATGCCTTATAAGGTAATTAAAGCTGGAAATTGGTAAATAAAATTGTCAATGTAATACTCATTATTGTAATGAAGGACTTTATTGGACGTCTGGCAATAAGTGTGGGTGGACAGTCATAAATTGGCCTATCAGTAGATGAATTTACTATCAATACATTCATGATACGTTTAATAAAAGTGCGTTTCGCGTTTGTACTCTGTTTCTGAACGTAACGTAATGCATCGTCTGCGTGTCTGAAGCAAGATTCAAATAAAGGACATTAAACAGTACTAGGCAACTAGGTAGATCTTTGATGAGGTAGCAACCTATCATTATTTACTCATTACTGAGAGCTTTATTTACATAGCTTGAAGTAGTACAAGCTATGAAGCTAGGAAATCTTAACCTATCCTTGTACTAAGACAGAGCTCTAGGAAATATGTCGTGAGAAAACAACATTACTATATTTAAATGTTTGTTCAGCGAAACAGTGTTAGTAGGTGTAATCCGTGACATTGGAGAACCGTAACGTAGCATTATTGTATCGTAGGTAGTGTAGGTACTAGGTACTCTCGTTACGTCATCACCTTGTAATAAATGTAGATCATTATTGTTGGAGATAAAGTTCACACCGTTATTAATAGAACTTTTTTAAAACCTCATTCCCGTTACAAGAAGTTTGTTTACCTGTGAGTCCTGTGTCAAAGGGTTTTCGAGTTTGAACAATATCACACACAAGTGCTTATTTTTAATGAGGTTGTAGACTCCAGACAGCCTTCATGGACTTCAATCACTTTTTGTGCGAGAATTTTGTTTGGCTCTTTTTGTGCAACTGTGAGTAGAATTGGCTTAATTGACCACCTGGATTTGGTCCCACTTGAATCCGCGGTCTCGAATTAACGAACACTTACGAATCGATAATTCAAATTTGGATGGTAGATAGTAGTTCGGCTTTGAAGGCTATCTCTAAGTAAAGGTTAATACAATGATAAGCTGTTTCTGAAGCCCACAGACGTAGATCTAAACTAAATACGTCTGTGATGAGACCATAGAAACAAACAGTAGGACTATTACCTATTTTGTGGACGTACCTATATCATGGCCCGATCGTCTTCGTGTGATAAATGCATTTATCTTAACGAGTTGCCGGTCATTAAGAGCAATTTGTTATAATTAACTATGTATCTAAGTAATTATTGCATAACATTCTCCAGTTCTCAGTTATCTTTTATCGTCAACAAAACAGAACTTACCTAATAGATGTCTGTCTCCATAGAGAATAAAAAGATAATACTAGGTTATCCAACTAAGAAACCTCTAGAATTTTACCATCTTACCCATGATCTTACCACTATTTTGCATAGATTTTGCTGGCATTGCATACATGACATGACATATTAGCTAGCTAGGTGTAAGCTATCAGTGGTCAAAATAGTCGCCAAGATAAATTATTCCGGCGTCTGTGTTAAATTTGGTAAATCACCATTTTATAATATAAGTAGGTAGGTGTATACGTATGAGTTATTATAGTTCGCATTCAATTTTGTATTCAGTAACTTGTACTACTAAATTCCCGCTACTTTATTCAAACCGTGTTTATATCAGTGCAACAACTTTGATAGTACTACGGTATGAGATACCTAGTTGTGTACGATAGAAAGTTGATTTGTTATTATTGTCGTCCCTTTCAAAATGCAAGTCTCTTTCACACGCTGGATTTGGGCGGGGTCGAACTGCAGTACAATGCGTCTTAATACATGTAGCGCCATCTATCGTCGAACCGTATGCAACTTATTACACCGCATGCCCGAAGCACGAAGTCGACTGGATTTACCAACGCGGCTGTAATGTCGCTACTCGCTGAAAGATGGCGATACTTGTTCTTGTTGATAAAAGTTAGGTTATAAAAATACCGTTCATTTTAATTGGTAAAAACATTCAAATAATTGGCGTTATTCTAAAATAAATATGTCTTTTACAATTATAACAAATTATCAAAATCCAGTTTTAATGTTATCAATTGAATGCATTTTTCTTTGTTTCAGGTGCTAGTGGAATATGATGGTGTAGACTGGCAACGCCGTGAGTGGGTGGCAGTGTATTCACGACGGACGTTTCGTGTTTTTTTAGTGGAAAGAACTCTTGTTTGGGCTCCGAGGACACACGAAGGAAAAGACATCAAATGGCCGGCTTTGGTAAATAAATTTTAGTTCGTTTAGTTTGTAATAGATGGCGCTACTAGTACCAAAACGATCCATAAAATTACCAAAAAAATATTTATATCAATATCAGTCGGTGATAAAATAATAAGTGTTATAACCTTACGAATTGCTAATAATAATAGCACATGCTACTTTTAAAACTTGTAAATTCTTCCTTGGGTCTCTTTTGTTATTTTAACATTTCTGCTGTAGTTTCACCGTTTTATTTTTAAAAAATACTCCATCTCTCTTAAAGAAGTGTGATTGTGGCGATGATGTCTAACTCATTTGGGCTACAGTGACTGCTCTCTATGGTTCCGCATCATGAGAGCTTGTAGGGGCTGCTCTTACATGTGATGATAAGCGACTAGTATATATCGAAGTTTAGTTGAGAAACTCCAAGTATAAAGCGAACGTGTACGCATCAGTACCCGTTATTAGATTGTAGAGCACCATCGACGACCTTATAAATTATATCCGTAGGTGGTCCCGCTTTGATACGTCATTAAGGTTTTCATCTAATTCAGATCTTCTTTCTTTAAAGACATAAATATGTACATAAAGGGATGTTTGTAGGGTTACGCCGAAATGTTTCTTCACCTTTAGTCCGTCTGCACGTGTCATGTGCGACCTCCATTTGTGTTAGATTCACACGCGCCCCTCTTCACAAATGTCGGTCACGTTTTGTATACATCTGAGGTCGCAACACTTTGATTTACAGCAAAAACCGAGCTCTGTGTTACCTAAAACATTCAAACAAAGGTGACCTTTTCAACGATTATATTTATTTTGAGTCATCATCCGTTTCTGTTGGAACGAACTCATCTTCCATAACTTGCTGATCTAATTCGCACAGTTATTGATTCAAATTCAAATTCAAAATTAATATTCAATTAAGTACCTGCAATTTAAAAAAACTGACCTGGATTATAATTGTTTTTTAATTTGAAATTTGAATTTGAAAAAGATTCAAGTATTTTCTATTAACGGACCTGATGATGTGGATTTTCTTGCATTATATCAATGCAAGAAAATCCGGAAAATGGTTCTTGGAAAATCCGGAATATAATTACTTTATCTGCAGTTACAATAACAACATATCTACTTTGTATAATTTACATAACCAAACTAATTTAAGTCAAATTGAGGTGTAGAAGGACCTTTCAAGACCAAAAGCAAATAACTTAATTAACTTTAGATTAGCTACATCGATTAACTATGAACCTATAACGGTATACTAGTAACAAAAAAAATCCTGTTTACAATAAAACTAATCTTTTTTTTTTCCTAGACATTCATGCCGTTGGCAGCTGACCTGACGTTGCAAGCCGACGCCCAGCCCGTGGAATTCCTCCATGACCAACAGCTGGAGTTCTTAGATTACGCCAACCTACTTCCGTATCAGGTAAGACATTTATGTAGAAAAAATAAGTTACACAATATGCCATATATGTACAATACAAATGTTGCTCGAGCAATGGCCTTTGCATAGATAATATTATATCTATGGGACTTTGTATTTAAACTAGCTGTTGCCCTTCGGTGTCATTCGCGGCCCAGAATAGATACTACGTATTTACGTAAATAAAATACCATTGAGGCCGTACTATGCGGTTAATTTTGGCAAAATAATAGTTGTACCTACAATATTTGAATTAATTGCTGCCGCTCAGTGAGATGACTGTAATGCCTGATAATTTTCATTTGTTTTCATTTATTCTCATACCTAGCTCTATAGTATAACGGTATAGCTAAATATAGCAGTTTATTGTAATATCTCAATATTATACTACCGTCTTCATTGCACCGGAAAAAGAATATATCAACTTTTCACCCTTTTCAAAGTATTTTAGCTAGTTTTCGCAGAATCGGATATACTTAGATATATACATAAGGATCCAAGAATTTCTAAATAAATTTTCTCACGAGTTTCTGCAGCAGCTAGTAGTAGTTAAATTATAATCAATTCATGAGAAACGTTTTGCACCGTAACCACGTTCTACCGGTAGTTCTAGTCCGGCACGACAGGTGGCGCTACGGGTCATTGTTCGGAGCCAAACAGGCATTCTGAATACATTACACTATTGAACATGCGGGCGCAGTTTATCGCGTACATTGCTTATATGGCTTGAAGTAGTTAGTATAAATACATAATGGTGTGGCTGAGAACTGATAATGAATACTGATTATAGTGTTTTTTTATTTTTGATCTAGGTATCACATGTCGTTATGATCGGATACGCAACAATTAAGTATTGTGATTACGGGTTAGGTATTTAATTTTAGAAATGTTATTCCGATCTGTTTTTCTAGTGGCATTTTTTTATCCTGGGACATTTTGTAATTTTTTTAAAGTTGTGGGCACCTACATAACTGTAATTATATGTAGGTATATACATATTTTTTTCCAAGAAAGCTACCCACTTACCATTTATATAAGTATACCTACGTACCTATTATAAAATACACAAATAAAACAAAATATAGTTATCAGTGATTTCTGTATTATTATAAGAGCAATCAGTAATGCTCATGAACCCTTTATCTTGGAGTTGGAACTGTTAAGTGATTTATGCCATAAGTAGATATCATTGCGTACTCATAAATTCATTACTTACCAATAAAATAATGATGTTTTATGTACCATATTCAATATCAATCACAAGAAAAATTTCCATGCTAAACCGATGGTAGGTCAACTTATATTGCTATCGATACATTTGATTGCGTGCCGCGGACCAACTGTGCTATTATGTAATAAATGACTATGTCAAACCCGCTATCAATGACTTACATAAACGATATCAGAATGTGTGACATAAAATGTCGTTTTCTATGTTCTCGAAGTTATAAAAACTACTAGCTTTCCGCCAGCGGCTTCGCCAGCTATCCCACGGGAACCATACATTTTACCCGGATAAAAAGTAGCCTATGTGCTATTCCAGACTATCTCTGTGCCAAATTTCATCCAGATCCGTTCAGTAGTTTTTGCGAGAAAGAGTAACAAACATCCATCCATCCATCCTCACAAACTTTCACATTTATAATATTAGTAGGATGTAGATACCGGCTACACTGTTGTCCCTGGTTTCATTGAGTGCGTTCGGTATTTAAAATTAAGTACTTATCTCGAAATGTATTCTACAATTTTATTGAACTCAATTACACAACAGGTGCGTTTATTATTGGAATGCAAACTAAGTAGGTAATTCACATTCTTAAACATCATTGTTCGTTGTAACCTATTACTTACCTCGCCCAGTTGATTAAATGTTTAAACTTGTTTAATTAATATTCATGTGACATTCATTTAAAATTTCGTACGTCCTCAGTGCATTATTTTATTGAGGAAGTTCGTTGTCAATATATTTTTCGTAGTGTCTTACAATTACCAATAGATGGCGCCACGTGGTGCGAGATACAAAATTATCAATATAATAATTTTGTTCAAGGCTATTTCCGGCTTTTACTAGAATCTAGTAAATTTAATATTTTAAGAATTTAGCAACTAGATTATAATTTCTTAGAGTTTTCTCTCGTTTTCTTTCTTCTTTCTTCATAAACTATTACTCCTAAGGGAGTGAGTAGTAGAAGTGCAAGTTAACGGCTGCTCAACCCAACGGTAAAATAATTTTTCAATTCGGTCCAGTAATTTTTTAGCATATTCAAACAAACAAACAATCATATCTTTTCTCTTTATAAATGAGTATAGAAGTATAGATATAGAGGTATTGCTTTGTCTGGCACTGCGGCTTTAGGCCTGAAATTAGTGTCTAGTAATGGTCCTATCCGCTCCTGAAATCCAAATCCTAATCCGTGAACTATACCGCACAATGGTTAGTTATCTTGATTTTCAGAATCAGGATAGGTATGTTCATCAAGATAATCATAAATATTCAATACCTACCTGTATTCAAATTTATTTTCCCAACTATGTAACTATACAGCCTACATAGCTTCTAGTTTCCTGTATTAAAAAAAAATGCATTTGTCTAATAAAAAGATATTCTAATCTAATACAATAATTTATGTTTGAAATTGGGTCATTGCGCCCCTCGCAATTATGTAAATTCACGTAGATCGTAATTATGCAGATAACGCGCGATAAATTTGAAATAATATCACAGTTACGTTATTAATTATCAAGAGATACAAACGTTGAACAAAATTAGGTACCTATATAAGATTCTATGAGCAGCTGGAGCTGAGCGAGGAGAAACAAGACATATCAAAGGCCCGAGTTTATTAGTTTATGAGATGAAAGAGAGCGGATGGTAAAAAGCAAAACGCATAAGCGACCCAATTTCTAGAGAAACGATACGAGTGTTTATCCAAACTTGCGCGCTCAGGCGAAGTGGGGAGATCAAGGACGATGTCTGCCAAACATGGGGAGGGTTTCCCCGGGAGACGGGTGCCAGGGGAGCGCTGGGTGGCGGAGGTGATCTGGCGAGAGGGGCGCGGTATGTTTTGATGCTCGCCGCCCGCTTTATTGATTTTCCGCGCCCGCTTCGCCCGCGCCTCCCCTTTATTATATACATATTCTGAGCCAGGTGGTGGATGGTGGTATTGCCGACTGTCGTGCTATTTTCGGTTAGCCCGGCTACCTCGCACCCGTGTAACTTATGATTGATCGGCTACTACCCACAGAAGCCAATCTCCATTTTGCTTAGCAATTTCATCACCAAATTGTTAGTCTTCAATTAATATTTGAAGGTCTTCTGTCGAATTAATTGTTATAGGCCCAGATTTATATTATTTTGTTGGATTCTTTTATATGTAATTTTGCCAGTTTAAGATATTATATTAAAGCAAGGTTCTTCTTTGTTTTGCAGTATATAGTATATCTACCATAATTTCAGTTACCAGAGATTTGGGAAAGCAATTTATCTTGTGTAAAGTACAACATACAAACGCTTTAATTCAGTGGAATATTATTACGAAAAGGGATGTTCATTAATGTTAAATTTCCTTTTAACGTCAGTGAACCGTGCGCTGCTCCCGATCTTAGTTAGGTATTTTTTTCTCTTTTCTTTGACATTTTACTTAAAAGTTGAATTTAATTGAGAATGAATGCCTTCGCTTATTTTACGAACGTTCATTTAAACTAATTACTTGAGAGAATTTAATTTCAGCTTATTTGGTAGATACTAAAGTATGGAAAAACCAAGTGGGAGCGTAGGGTCATTAATATAACAAATTGTTGTCATAAACAAAAACTTGTCTTCTTTGGCGCAGTTTGCGTTCGAGGAAGGTATCTTAAATGAGTTTTAACTACACTAGAAAATGTAATCTATGGTATTTAAGATAAAGTTGTTTGCTCTATTTTATTAGAGGAATGAGTCGAGAACAATGGATGTTACGTAACTCCTTTATATTGGCCTGGCTGTAATTTTGTGGAGTGGGTATTAGTGGTCCATTGGTAATATATTATGTAGTTCTGAAGATTGACAAGTACCTAACTATACTAACGTGAGTCATTAACGTAGTTACTAACGAAAATACATACATATTTACATAGATGAAGACATACAATATAATTTAGGAATTTGTTCGCCCTTTATATCCAGGTATCCAAAAATAACTTCTAAAAAACTGGCAATACGCCAACTTAAGCCTACAGGTGAAACATTACAAGTACATTTGATTGCGCAACTGTATAAACAAAGCTATTTGTGCTTCAAACCGTAAAAATACATTAATTAAAGAACCAAATCTTGACGGAAATGTTTATAATTAAAAAAAACTCAATTAGCCAACCGGCAATGAAACTTTATCGTGAGTTTCTTAACTTTGTCGTCGACAGCATGCACGCAACCCAACTCAGAAACTGTTCTCCGCAAAATTTAAACGAGTAAAGTTTGTTTCAGTTAGCTTACTCAACTGTCCGGTTCTCCCCGTCCCTACCTCCACGCCACCTACCGGGTGGCTGGGGAGACACAGGCGTGTGTAAGACACCAGACAATGTTACTTTGATCGTGCTCCTATTTTATGAAGGACATCAAATACCGAGGAAAGATTTCTTTGTTACTAATTCTAATGAAAGAAAATATGATATCGGAATTTTTTGCTCTTTAACAACATGTTGGCCTTAATATCTCAGTAATTACTAATAATGTTCTTAAAATACATCGGAGTTTTCTACTTCATTGTTTACTTTAGCAAAAATTTGAACAATTAATCTTAACCGTCATTGTACGTTTCATTACAAAATTAATTAATTAATTCTTTTTCGTTTTCGCAATGCTTCGAGCGTCTACGTCTAAGCCCAGTGATTAATTTGTCAAGCTTTTCAGGCTGCCTTTAATAACACAAAGGTTTGTTATACCTAATGTACCTATACATACCTTTTACAGAAGGGAGTAGTGAATAACAAAAGTGTAATTTATGTTTTCCGGTGTATGTTTACATTTTCCTGAGGGCAGGGAGGGGGAAACGCCAGACGTTTCATCTCGCTTGATGGATACAGTATGAGTGCATTGTCTAGGGAACTAAAACCTTTCGTTTATGACCGCTTCGGGCAGTTGGCAATAAAGCCACTTGCGAAACTCCACACGGATTTTTTCGTGCGTTTATTTTTATCTCCTTTTATTGCGAAAATTTCAATGTTTGAATGTGACTGTTGTTTATTGTGTTCCATATAGCGGTGTAGCACGAATATTTAATATTCGTATTCGCTTTGTACAACCAAGTCACTGTAAATTAAATTCTATATGCGGATGTAAAAGTATCCGTTTACATTGATTGTAGCGAAGATCGTTACAAGCAAAATTATGGGCACTTAAAATTCTCTTACGACTGTTATGTGATCTTTATGTTACCTAGATCTTGGCGGATAACGTAGGGAACATTAATAAAGGTATTGGAGGTCCGACTAGGGTACCGTTAGATATGAAAGGTACCAACCTAAGTATAAATACGATACCCAATACCAACTTTACAGGCTGCGCCACACGGAATGGGTGTGCTGCCCCTGGTGGCGGAGCTAGACATAGGCTCTCTAATTTTCCGGCCATATTTAGCGAGTAATTAATACTAGTAAAGTAATTTGGGGGTAATTATCACGAAGTGACAGTTATGATAATACAAACTTTCCGCGGCGGCTTCACCCGTGTGGTCTGGCTATTTCTTATAACTTTCATTCCCCATTTCAACCCCTTACAGCTCTTTTTCGCAGCCTTGCCTAGCAGCAGTAGCCTATGTCCTTTCTCAGGCTCTAGACTATCTGTGTACCAAATTTCATTTAAATCGATTCAGTAGTTTTGGCGTGAAAGCGCGACAGACAAACAGACAGACAGACAAAGTTACTTTCGCATTTATATTAGTAAGGATAGGGACTAGTAAGGATTATCGGTTGATAGTAGGTTTATGTTCCGTCTGTATCTGATTTTGTTGGCCGGTCTGGTTCTGAATAAAGTCCATCGGATATTAGATATGTGTAATATCAAATAATATGTTATCAGAAGTATCACGAGCAGGGGCCAGTCGTTGGCAGGAAATTGAATGAGAGTCGCGGGAGACGCGAATGTGTGCCAGACGTAATGGCTTCCCGCTTGTACGTAAGTACACGAAATACTTATATAAGAATTAGAACCGTTCGGAATTATATCGTGAGGGTCTTTCACATGCTACTTTAGTCTCAGTTTGCAAATTATCCATGAAAACCGTGAAAGTTTTAGTGATCTCGCTGAATCAGTTTTAATCGATAATATTATTACTCCTAAGTACAATAATATATTTATTTTTGAAACGGAGTGCTTAATCTGAACGTATTTGGAGCACTTATACAAAGACACCCTGCTCTGGGCTCTAAGAAACCATTCGTAGTGCCGATTATAAGGAAGGAACGATATTTCAGGAAGCTGTAAATTTTCAGTGGGTAGGTACCCAGAAAATTATTTACACTAGACAGGTCATATGGTCAAAACCTGCAGTAGTTACCTATACTAAAGTAATAATGTATGTTCTTTCGTAATCCTTCAAAACTGACTGAGTATCAAGCAGACTTGAAACCTGAGAATATTCATCACTTTCTCAAACAAAACCGGCGTAATCCTTTCCCTGATCCCGGGGCCACGGCCCGGTATTAATCACGACGTAATCTCACCAAATAGAGCGACCAGTGAGCAAAATAAACAGTAATGGCTGCAGGCAACGTTGCGTAACCGTCGCGTCGCCGCGCGCTGCTGACTCACCGCGGCGTTTAACCACGCTCGTCAGTGCGTGACCCAACAAATACTTACTGCTTACGATTACTACGCCAGTCTCCAGGCCATAATATCAGTAAATGATTTGACCGTGAAAAGGGCTTCATTGTATACCATTGTTTCATCCGTAAAGCGTTCTCATTCGTTCCACAATATAAGGTTACAGAACAGGTAAATCATTATTTCTGCTGCTCTGAATTACATAAATTGCAAACATTCATGATTGTAGTCAATTACGTCACCTTGAATAGTTTATGTTAACGCGTTAACTGTATCCTTACATTTATAATTACACAATTGTATTTCCATTGTCTTTGTTTGGTTTCTTGATAAAATTCGTTATATGTTCAACATAAATACTTTCAAGCAAGCTGTCCACACAACGGCGGTGACCCTGAATGGTCCAATAGCGTTAGTTAGCAAACAGGCGGATACAGTAGGTCTACATGTAGATATAACAGCCGTTTGTAGGGGGGCCTTAGGGGGGAGGGGGACGGGTTCAACGCACCGGATACGTCTGTCGCCGGGCACTGGCTTGTATGCAATACACAGAAACAGGTGTGCGTTTTATGTCCATGTGTGTGTTGTAACATTGACATAAATACTAGTGCAATTGTGTGCACGTTTAACTCCAGCGTGCATACAGACGTGCACATGTATGTGTATGTAGATTGTGTGTGTACGGTGAATTATTACTGCACTTAACACGATATACGTGGGCACGTATACTAATGTTGATTTGTGGAGGTGTACCATAATGTGGGGCATAATGTTTACATGTGATACGAGGTCGTAAAGCCAACTATCGATACTCGATGTGCTGCATTAATTAATATATAAAAACAGATTTATGTTCTGGTTAGGATTAGGTATGGTATGTGTGCTACCAGCATGTATGATGTTAATTAAACGAGTTGGCACATAGTTACGTACCTGCCTTCATACTAAACAGGCATTAATTTATGTTGAAACTGTAACAGTTCAACTGGAAGTTTCTATCATTTGGGTGGATTAGCATTCAAGTTTCATGATTTGAAAAGCGTTTTTATTTTGTTACGTGTTCATACCTACTTACATAATCTTTGTTATTGAGAATGGAGAATGTCAAGCTACATTTGGTTGTATCGTTATCTTTATATTCTATGTAGGTAGTCACACAAAGAAAGTTCCTTTCCAATACGAAGCCAATTGGTTAACCTTGTCGTGTAGCGTAACAAAAGGTTACCCAAGAAATAATGGGTATGCGACACAAAACATGGCAGTTCTTGCTAATAATATATTTAGAAATCTTTTCATCTTCATGTAGTAAACGTGTTTCCATGAAATGCTTACAATAGAAATACCTACGTTTTGAAATAGTGGTGCTGTGTATGTAAACTGTAGGATACAGAAGGTCAAGGCCCAATGACTTGCGGATAAAAGTTATTCTTACACGAAACAACCAATAAATCAGTTTTTTGTATACCATGTTCTTCTGTTCTACTAATAATACTTCTTTGGGCACGTTTAACAGCTGCAGTAAAATTTCAACAGACGAAGACTTTTCACCTTCAAGTAGTTATTTATGATAGCGGAGTTATTAAAAGTAACCCTGTGACGCATTCATATTATGAATCTGTCTTGTATTGGGTTAAACGGTGTCAAAAATGATGTTACACTTCTACTTTTGTTACCTGTAAAAAGAAAGTCTTCTAATATAAACTGTGACACCCACTAATCGCCAATATGTTCTAGGTTTGTAAAAAAAAACATGTAAAACTTACCTTATCCATTATTTCCAGGAATGGGATCCTCGTCTAGCTGGTGCAGATTCAGGTCTAGACGCTACACTCCTCTCTACCTTGTCTTCCGAAGCTGCGGAGTGGCGGACCATACAGGACGGTCAACGGATCCTGACCACGACTCCCTCAGTGCTTGGGGGCTGTCGAGCCCAGGTGTATCGTTCTGCCGGAGCTACGCAGTGGTATACCGCTGTCATCGTTGGAGTGAATGAGCACACTGGAGTAAGTTTATTATGACATTGAATAACATTGGAATCACGGGCCATAAAATTTCTCAAAAACTCAAGCTTGTGAGAGTCTTATAATAAAACTTATGGCATGGATACTGCTAAGATAGATAGACATTAAGTAGAGACTCGGGCAGTTGTAAACGGCAATCGTTCAAAGTAAAATACTGATGTTATTGGCTGATAGACTGGCTGACTGGAAACCAATCCCAAACCAGTTAAGAAAACGCTAAATGAATGTAACGGTCCCAGATACCAACTAGGTATATTAATCTACTTAGATACGATTGCTAAGATAGTTGAGAAATACGTAGAAAAGAGCTTGAATATATTAGGTTTAGGACCATCGCTTAACATTACTCAGAAAATAGTGTTAGAAAAGAGTAATAAATACTGAGATAACTTCGAGGAAAACTGTGTAAAGCGTTTAAATGCTGCACTTAAACCTTTTTACGATGAAGTTACTGCAAAAGTGCAAACTACGAATATTGAAGACACCTACATTCTATTACTTTGTGGATGTTGGTAGTTCCCTTGTCAACTGATACCAAGAAAACCAGGGCGATACAGACAATTAAAATAATGTTAAGATGACGTATTAATCTACGTCCTTGTTTTTGACGTAGAACCGGTTAGAAAATAGAAAGAAAGAAAAATCATTTGTTCAACACAATTTTTATTAGTACTAACTAAAACTTAAACAGATATCTAATATTCATTTATATAGACAGCTAACGTTACAATAATGTAGAATTAACCCGATATGTAATTTAAGATTAAGCCAATTTGTTCGTATAACTTGCTAACTTATCACACACCATCTGAAACGATACATATAATAAAAAGATTTCATGCCCGATTCCTTAACATTTGTCGAGTCATTTCAAATTATCTTCTAGGAGGATATTACACAAAACCCATTTAGATAATGCGTTTTGTGAATATCCTTATCATTCAGTTTGTTCCTTCAGCTAACAATAAGATTTCCAAGAAATATCTCAAATAGTGTACAGGCGAGCATTATAAAGTGAGCAAGTAACTGTACAAGAAATTCTACAAGATAATTCCAAAGCGGGAAGTTCTGGAGAGAACCAGTTTGGTTTATTGAACGCGATGGCATCCGACAACGATGTTCAATTTATAAGGGCACTCATAAGTAACGAAACGACTTGAACGTGTTCGTTACTCGATCAACATATGGAAACCTGTTCTGCAGAACGTTGTGTCGCACCATAAAAGTGTACACGGAATCCTGAACTTTCCACATGCTTCCAATTATAAACGCTGCCTCTGTATTGGTCAATACGGCGCCCGTTGAACCTGTTCATTACTTATTGATGGATTACCAAGTACGTTGATAAAACTCATTACTTCGAAGGCAGCGATGTATGTATTACATGTAGCAACATCGAATCGTGTAGACGTATACTAAGTTGGTAAAACAGCGACTCAATTTATGTCGACAGCGTCCGTGTGAGGTAACACTGATGGAGATTTAATTGAATTCCGTGATCGATGTGTCATGCGTAGGACTAAGTGTGCTTGAATTAATTGCAGTCCATTAAATTGTCTATAATGCCAGTTTGTTCTACAACAGTGTGGTCTTTGATAGTAATTCAATCTTATATAACTGGCAAAGTTTCTACGTGTATTACGACTTAGTCTCATGAGAATGAAGGCGATGAAATTGCCCGGAGAGGGCCCTGTATGTGTTTGAAAATAACAAGCTCCTTTTACAACAATAGTCTCGTTGGGGATGTTTGACCTATGAGATACGTTTAATGCTTGGATTACGTAGAATATTTGACCATAATTTTAAATTCTGCCCCAGTACAGTACCTACTTCAATCGCAAACTGTGCATTGTTTGCGGATCAAGGCCGGCTCACGTTATTAAAGGGATTTAACAACAGTTTAACATTTTACATAATGTTAGTATTCCAATTAAAGTCATCACGTATTGAATCATCATCATCATCATCATATCAGCCAAAAGAGGTGTTGTACAAAGTCACAACCACCACCACTGCTGTGGCAAAGGTCCCCCATTGACTTCCACAGGGACCGTATTAAATACAATATAACAATAAGTGGTTTGAAAAAGTGTAGTTATGAGGATTTTCTTCGCAAAATAATCTGACAGCAAGATGTTAGATGCCTGAGCGTTACACTTATTTACAACTATGATTATGTCAGTAGATGTTACTCAAAATAAGCCCCTAAGCGCCTACTGATGAACCCTACCCATGTATGCTTCAATGGGTGGTCAAAGAATAAATGAACTGTGATCATTATGTTTTCTACTCAACCAATTTTTTACAAGCAAAACCGCTATCCACATTATCTGACTCATTATTACAACCAGTGGTCATAATAATTTACAAGAGGAAGTTGTAACCGTCCGCCCGCGTGTTCCTTCATAATGATTATTAATTTATTACTGTACAATCATTTCCTTTAATAACTTCTACATTGCTTTCGGTTCGTTGCCTACCAGTAAATCCTGTTAATCTCAACCCTTGGGTAGCGTGAAATCAGCTTATAGACTTATAATCAAGATTAATCCGTAACATATTCGGGAATTTCATTATTCTACTGAATAGCAGTTCTGTATCCGTAATACTGTGGTGTGCGATGGGTTGGGGGCGCTCCATTCCCCCATTCACCCCTTCGCTAACTTCTCCAAACAAACTTTGTTGTTTTGCGTTATTGAAACACTTTATTGTTTTTCTTTCATCTCTTCTCCTTTGAGGACGGCAAAGTCGAAGTTCCTTGTATTGTATGTATCCGAATGAAATGTTTCTGTTTGAATTACTTGTTAAATTTGTTCTTAAATGTTTTGGCTTTCTGTACTATTTGAAGTTATTTTTAGGATTTCATTATTCATTCCTATAAACAGATTACGGTACATTAAATTTGTACATATTTTTAGTTCCGCTATTGACCTAATCTTTATTTATCAGTCATAGGTACGATTTAGTTTTACCTAATCTGTAGATTATTTCGATCTTAGCGTGGAATGGACTTCGGAATAAAGATAACCGTTACTAACCGATTCATTCCGATAAGAATTATCGTTCATCGCGACACATAAAAACGAACTATTATGCAGGCCAGCAAATTCTGCACTAATATATGTTGTATTAAGCACTGAATCATCCTTAAATCTAACTCTACTGTTTAGAATCACATATTTTAATGTATATCAAAGGCAACATAATTATAATGTTAATTTTATTATTTACATGAATTCTGCGTGTTTTCTACCTAAAGAGTTACTCAATGTGAAGGCCTATACAATGTTATGAAGTTACAACCTCACGACTTTAACTCGTCCTTGCTCGGGTAGGTGATTGCGAACTTACAACTACAATTATTACAATAACTCATCAAACTCTTCACGGAGTCTGTCAGAGTTTTGGAGTACTTCAATCTATCTCGAACTTTGCTAAGTAATTACAGTTAAAAAGTTGAGACGTTAAACAAATTTATACTGCGAATTAGCGAGTGGAAAACTTGGTTCGTACTTGGCGAGGTTCGTATTACTGGTCCGAAATGTCGAAGTTTGGAGTAACCCCCTCACTCGCCCCCTTTCCTTGTTTCCCAAGTAACTTTCCAAAAGTTCCATCTTTGTTTCTCGCAAGTTTGTATACAACTTTGTCTGTCGGCTCCCGACATGTTTATCGACAACTTTGTTTATTTTATTGATATGTTTGATTTGACTTATGAATATTGATGTTACGTAATATAATCTTTGACATTACAATCTACAATGTATTCTGCGGATCATTCTACGCTATTCATTTATCAAAGGATGTCTGTAAATAGATCTTTTGAAAGATCTTTTGAGAAAATAATTTTATACAAGATCATCCGTGCGTAAGAATTAGATACCAAAGAATGATCCAGACGCAATGTGCTTCAATTTCGATTTTGATTAAACTCGCAGTAGGTACGCGAAGTTGATAGCTGTGTTCAAGGTTATATTCGTTCAAAACACCTGTGCCGGCTCGACGAGCGACATAAAACAGATACGTATTTGTTTACGCCATGTTCTGCTGAATCGCGCTCGGGCGTGAGAAAGTTTTGATGAGAATTTAGGGAATCTTGTTTAGTTGTTTACGAATATAAAACACCTGCCAACTCCCGTGTTTTACTTTCAAAGAAATTGGTTATTCTTACACTATGAGTATTGTATGTAAGATGGAATTTATTAATAGCAGCGATGAAAGAGCTAAACAAAATATTTACGAAACGGCTTTTTTGGTTTCTTTCAAACTCTTTTATAATACAAGATGTATTCTAAAAAATACAAGTGTAGTAGTAACGAGTAAACGCCCACGCACAGATCGGTGTCTACTTTCGTAACTAGATGGCGCTAGTTGTTGTTAGATGAACTGCCACAAACAAGTTTTGGGTCGTGAGGTTTTATAACGGCATCCGACAGATCATGCATCGTATTACCATATCTAGTTTTATAAACAACGCAATTTCAACTTATCCGGTTATGTAGCAACTTTAAGAAAAACACAGAAATAAAAATCCTGTTTCTTGTTCTTAGGAGTTGACTGTTACCGACGACACAGTTTTGGAGGAGCACAGCGAAGATCCTTCGCTTGTGCAGATGAGACTTCTTGGCGATGGAGGTAAATAAAATAACCATTACTATTACATTTATTAACTGAAAGTAAAACCAATCAACAACAGCAACCAATGGACTTCAAACAATGCGAAACCGTATCGCTTTGTCGCATTACGCACTATTATTCTGGTTAACGATTAAAAGGATCGTCATGATTGATTACGATAACATTAATGTGGGTATATGGAAACAATGGGGCCTGGTTACATAACCTACACGCTGCAGTGAACAATCTTCGGGCGGCCATCTGTGGAACAATGGCCGGGTTTCACCACCTACGGTTATGATTATTATACTTAATGTATTTTTAAATAGATATCGCTCAACAAGTCATAGTAAGGCCGATATTAATAATGTTTATCTTAACTACTAACCTAATTACTGGGAATACTTAGTTTTAGATAACACATAGAAGATCTATTGTTTTCGAGCGATTTGACCTGGGAGATGGTTTGCTTCCAAAACTGTTTTAATAAACCTAAATTCGTCTGTCATCTTAAATTTTCTAAGAAAATATGTCAGATATGTCAGAATTCAATGTTGTTTATTGAAAATAAATTATCTATAAATAGAAAGGTCATTAGTTCAATCGAAGTACACGTACAAGTATCTTGGAACACTGAATATTGCTCGGGGCAATGTAGAGCTATGAAAGCGAAGATATCTTTTATAAATTGATCCTTTGTTTAGATAGCAACTGACAGACTAATAACAGTGCATTATTATATTGTGCAACCGTGTGTGCCAATGGCGGTACCGCAATGAGAACATAGGATGCATGTCGTAAATGTATTGTAAATACTCCAAAGCGCATAATTGGATTGGAAGCCTTAGTAATACACGTTGCAATATTACGCTGAGTATAGAAATACGTTAGGAATTCGGAAGAGAAAACAATAATTCTTATCTTGCTACTATGTCGAAATTAGATCGAGCTCAATATTAGTATGATAAACAGACTGTAGACAATATTGAGATAAGATAAGACAAGCGATTTGTTTGCTTTAAATGTATAAAGATTGATTAATATTGTTACGAAGGAAGTGACTAAACTGTAGAAAGAGCAACTAGGTACTCCTTTTTGTACTCCAGATTACCAATGTTGACTTAACATTATTATTTCCAGTGATCGAATCAATTATGAAGGGAGAAGTGGTGGGCGTGATGCCGAGAAGATCCCGCTCCAACCTCCAAGTAAGTTCACTAGCTAATAATCTGTCTTGAATATTTAATTAAGTAAGAGCCGGGCTCCCGCCTATATAGAGGAAAATTATTCAGCTCCAACGAGACGATGTTTCTCGAAACTAACTGTATAACGTACATGTTCTCTGTCTGGTTTAATTCTGTTTCTCTCAAATAAAATATAGCTAATGGGAAAATTTGCGTAGAATGGCCACGTTTACTGTTTTATTTGTTAAAAGTAAACAAGTCTGAGACGAGCCTACATTAAAATGTTGGTACTGCTACTGATAAGCATGCAAATTACTTACTTATATATATTCAAGGAGCGTTTGTCGGTCTATTCGTCGGTTATTTTGGTGTTCGTGTCGCGACAAGTCCCGGCGCCTGGTGACGCATTCGCCGCCTTTATCCCGAACCCACACCGGTTCAGCTAAATATGGTATAAATGACTAACTGGTAGCTGCAGTTACGATCTTGCTTGATGTTACCCATTTGCTAGATTAGAAATAATACTATCACGGAAACACTGAATTCGGTCTGATTTTGCAATTACTATCAAACATTCAGAACCATTTGGAAAAGAATATATTTACTAGCTTTGATAACTGCAGAGGGTAAAAGAGATCGATATTTGATAGGTAGAGAAATACTTTATCAGAACGATTTTAATAGACGCCATTAAAATGATTGTGAGCAAGCAGTTCAATCGTTTTTCTTCTCAAGCTTCGCCATTGTTCCACTGAAATCCACTAAACATTTACGACATAACATTGTTGTAGTCAACCGCAGAATGTTTTCTGAACAATATTTCGGTCGTACAAGTTCTGTAGCTCAAACTCTAACCGATGAAGTTTCTGCAACACTGAACTCATTTGAATATTGGAATAGAACCAAAATATGGAGTTTGGTATTGTTTTAATGATGTTCTATTAGTTCACAGACAGAATACTCCTTTTGAATATAATATATAAAAATGAATAGCCGAAATGTTTGTACGTGTATACCTTCCGAAAAACTGGACCAAATTGAATTATCTCTTTTTGTTGTATTCATTATCAATCCACCGGAATACGCACAAGTCGCTAGTTTAATATATATATATATATAAATCTTTAAAACTTCTCGTTAAATACAAATTTAGAACCATTGCGGTTACAACTGTAAAATAATAAGCTTCCAGTCCATAAATATGTCCATGCTAATTGTGTTTCTGAGTGGATGTATTTACAAACTATATTCAATTACACTGGCAGTTGGGAAACATCCCGTATCGCTTCTTTATCTTTTTGATGTAGCCTTGGAAAGTATTCACTCCTTTAAAAAAAACTAGCTCAATAATATACCATTGTTTTGTTAATAATCTTCAATTGTTTATGAAGGAATCTAAAGCCTTGTTTGTAAAATCAATACTTTCTAAACTTAGAATCTTCGCTCTTTTTCAAATATTGTTCGAGATATTATTTCAAGGTCTGAAGAAGGATCGGGCGCGCCAAGGTCCCGACATTCGTGAAGGACGCGTCCTCTTATTCTCTCGAATGAAATTAGTCCTGAATAAGAATGACTAATTATATGGTTCACCTTCAGATAATATTGCGGCTCTTGTCAGAATCTTATCGACTGTAATAATTTGATTATCCTAGGAGCACATTTATTCATTTCTCTAAATATTTTCGTAACTGAGCTAGTGCTCCGCCACTAATGTGGTCATGTGGTCATAAGCTATATAGTGAATTTAGAACGTATTGCCATTACAAAAAACACTAGAAGGTACTCATAAAAGTAAAGTCTCCACTATTATTTTCCACTTAAGGTACAACAAGTTAATGGATGCTGATCCTAAATCTAAATATCATACTCGGTACCTCCTTCGTGTTGCTTGATCGAATAAATTTGATTCTACACAATCTACACCGCATACGAGGTACTTTCATAAAAATTACATAATAAAATAGTCTTGCGTTAGAATTATATCTACAGAGCCTACGGAAAAAACAATAACTAAAAAGATTCATATTAACATGAAACGAAGACAAAGAAAGTCGTCAGTTATTACGCAGTGACCCATCCAAGCCTGAGGATGTGTAGTTATTATTCATGGAGACCAATCATACTAGACCTCGGACCTCGAATCCTTTGTCTACCTTTATTATGTAGGTCGCAATATCACACTCGTGAAACGGGTCTTTATAAAGTGGTCCTATTAGAACACCCACGCTTACTTTCATATTCCTTTGAAGCCATGTAGGTATTTGAATAATCTTTATCTTTACCCGACAACATCAACAAGGTTACGCAATTAAATTTGACGGAAAGAGTTTAAAAAACGTAATAAGCTAGCTTTAAGACTAGCTTACGAAAGAGTTATCATCTGTTCTAGATTTAAATTCTTTCCCAATGAATATTTAATTCACATTACGAAAAGGAAATTGAGTATTTTACAAAACGGTAATTCAGTTTCGCAAAGTTGTTCAAATTCGTGTCGCTATTCATAAAACAATATTTCTTTTGAATGCCAGGAGGCAATGAGAGAGATTTAGTGGAGCATTGTACATTTATGTCACGTACAGCTGCGCAATGGCCGATAGTGCTCATCTCGTATGCCACCAATACACTCGGCCATAATTCTCATCTGGCCATGTTTTCCGTATCACGGTGACGACACGAGTGTCGTTCATCAAAACTACCGATATTAAATTTAAATTTCTCAGTGGGTCAATTTTGACGATCAATTTTGTAAAAAAGACAACACTGGTCATTGTTAAGCTGCACTAATTTCCAGGTACAATAGTATAAAAAAGACATTTGAAAGCTCTTGAAGTTGTGACGTGGTTAATTCACATCGTATCCACTCCGCCCGACAACAAAGCGTTCAAAACAATCCCACATTTGCATATCCCACGGAAACCTAGTTTGACAGTTATAAAGGAACAATTTATGCTCAATTAGTGCAAATTCTTGTTCCTCTTACCTCTAATTTTAATTCACCTAAAATTCAACTCTCCGTAAATCCTGCAAATAATACGATTAAGCCGAACATTGCGCTCCGATTTGACAAAAGGGGAGCGAAGCAATTCTCTTCGTAGCAATTTGTCTGGTTCAGTGACCCTTTTCGGAGACATGACTATTCTCCCGGCTCGGAACCCATAAACAATTCATCTTGTGAAATCTACGCATTACGATAGTATATCAGAACAGGGGCATTATGTATGTATGCTCATGCTCTACAATATCGATTCAAAAAGTACATTCAAACAAATCATCTCCACTTTTCTCTCCAGCAGTGCTGTAATAGCACCGTCTCTTTCAGCACGTGAGTGGAATGATAAAATGTAATCCGAACTCGAGTTGTTCCTGCACGTTCCACGGGAATAGTAAAAGGGACTTTGAAAAGTGCACTTTTAGAGTGTTTTTAGATTGCATGCGACAACTTTGTGTGCAGGTGTTCCGTGATCGTGAAACAGCTATTACTAAGCTTCTTTCCTATTGACTTTTCTGAATTGAACGGTCAAGAAACATCTGGAGTTACTTATTGTCTAACGCTAGCTCCCACTATCTAGTGATGAAGATTTTAATCGAAAGTTGGCGCCGGTTGAGTCGTAAAGGTTTATTTACAACATGTTTTAAATTCTGCTAATGACCCGAAGATATAGGAGTGGGAAATCCGGTTAGTCACGAATTCTCGATGCTGTTGCCATCAGTTATTTAGTTAATACAATTTTGTTTTGACGTAATAGTTTTGGCAAAGTCGCCTTATGTCATTAGTGGGCTTCTTTAATTTGACAATTGCAGCTGTTAAATAGGTGTTAAAACACAGTTTGGCATAAAACAAAATATGAATTGGCATTGGCAACACATTCAAGATTTCAGCTTGTTTTAACTATTAATTAAAATGTAGTTTGTTTAGATAACCTACTTTTAGATTTGATTCATAAAAGTGTTCTACGAAAAATAGTATTGCTATACATTTTTTTGTAGAACACTTTTATGTATATCTATAGTTTTGTACAACCTATATTCATGATATTGCTATATCATGAAGATATGTTTATAGAAGGACCTTTTAGACTTTATATCACAATCCACTGCTATGTTCATACATAGCAATCTCCTAAGTTGCACCATAACACTTGGTTCTACGCATCCAGTCAACTCTATCTTCTTCAGGTCTTCGGTTCACTGCCTCAGCTCTGGGGTCAGCGTATACTGCCACAACACTCAGAATGCCCTTGCCCAAAGCCACTTTTAATAACAAAAAGAATTAAATGATATTATAATAATATAATGAAGCGGTTAAAAAAATATTTTATATTTTATGTTAATGTAAGCAATTAAAAACTGTATTACCCAAGAAATAATTTAAAATATTTATGACAGCAGTTATAAAATTAATTTTAGTTAGTAATTAAAGCCCATACCTATTAAAACCGTTTATTATACATATTAGCAAGTGGACTACATTTTATTAATATTTATACGTATTGTGAAATAAAAGCATAATTACAAAATATGTGCCTACACAAAACATATTGTTTCCGCGAGACAGTGTAATATTTTAGATCACATACGAAATTGATGATTCTTCTGTCAGTAGAGAGCGATTTAATTTATCAGGGTAATAAAAAACATTGCAAACTTTTCTTATTATACATAGATGCAGACACAGTTATAACAGATGTGAGGAAGTTTTGCATTCGTAACTAACATTTCAGAGAAACCATTTCAAGTTGGAGAGTTGCCAAGAACAACTCTACACCCCCTGGTCAATTCAAATAAATTATCATTTGAGACTGAGTGTTGATAAACATGAACACAGTGAAATGAAAATTTAATTATAAGTATAAATTTACATAGTTAATGTTGAAATATAAACACGTGTGCAACGTTATTAATAGGCAACATATTAAAATAGATATTTTAATAGTAAATGCATCTCTATGCAAACAATCGTCTTTGCATGAGACAAGTAAAACACAAGCCCTCGTGAAAGAGAATACGAACAAGATCATTATAACAGGTAAGTATCACGAATTTAATTTAAAATTAGACTATAAAGGGCTTTGGTTGGTTGAAACAACAATCGTTTTTTCGAAATAAAATTTTCCTAAACAACAAATTACCTGTTATTTTTTCCTTCATTAAAAATAACTTGTAATCTTAGCATGGAAAATGCTTAAAAAAATACAAAAAGATAAACAAATTACCTCATAAAACGTAATACGAGAATGTCTGATCCATGTTGTTTAGTTTCTATAGGATGTTAAAAACTAAATAGGTTAGGAAAATGAGAATTTGAATTCAAGCTGTGTTGTATCAGAGCATGTTACGGAAAATGTAGGGGTTTGGTTTCTCGAGGATCGTTCTCGTGTCGCTGTCGCGCGGCGTGAAACCTACCGCGTGTATCGATCCTTACTTTTCCTATTACCATGAAATGGGCTACAACGTCACATTTGTTTTTGTCGACACATATTGCCAATATATCGTGCCGGATTGTAGCAAGTGTGAGTTTTCCATTAAATACTTACATTATTTCCTATTTAATAGAAACCAAATGAAAATAAATTTAATATTTATATATAAATATATTTTGGGGTCTACCCTGGGATGTTGTACTTAGGAATTCTATGAAATTACTTCGGGAAATTGTGAACTTTGAATTCAATGGCCCGCTATAGTATTTACTTGGAAACGATGAAGTTTATATAACTAATTTGCTTACATTGACTTGAATAATAATTATACAAGGAACGAATTCAAAATTACTACACTAAATATTGCCTTAATCGTATAATTAATACTTTATTTTATTTCAGGTCGTAGTTCGATACATTATGCTGATGTATTTTCATAGTGTAGCTTTTCCTAGAGTACAAACTATTTCCTGCATTCTGCGCTAATAAAAACAGGAAACATTTCAGAAATCAGAAACCTCAAATCAACTATATTTCTATTATGTTTCCTTTGTGTTTATTTGTCATAAAAGGAAGAAAACACTTCAATAGAGTTTTTGTATGTAAATACCGTAAGTGTCAAATAAATAAAGCTCCCCTCGGCGACCGGGTCACTGGTGACACTGTAACAAGGATTAATGGGCTACATTTGCAATTTATATCGTTATCGTCATATTCGTTTTGGCGACGTTCATAGCGTGGCTGCGTGGCCCATTTCGCCTCATTGTGTTTAATGGCTGTTCTAAAAGTCGTTTGTACGTGAATCAATTCGGCCGACAGATCAAGGCCATATTGAACAATTCCAATACTCAGCATTGGTCATCGTTTTTTGTTTTTGGACGGCCGCCAGATTTTGTGTTGTCTGTAAAACAAACATAGTTAACCTGAGATTCGTAACAGCATGAATCATCGTATTATGGATACCATCACGCTTGTATTCGTCTAAGGGTAAGGTACACACACTTTTCCGGTATGTTTATAGCCTAGTTAGTGCATTTAATCGGGCACATATCAATACTCAGAGCTGCTAGTTGCTACTGAAAATTTTACATTAAAACCCAATAATAACTCGACCAACACGAGCAGTTGCGCTTACAAACATTAGACCTAGACCCTAGACAATAAGACAAATGAGGCAGCCTTATCACTCTAATTATTAATTTTAAAAACTTTGTATTACAAAGTATTAGAAACGTGTCCTTTCTCGTCAAACAAACAAAGTCAAGTAAATTTTATTAACGCAAGCATTTGCGAATAAACATATTCACAACGATATCATTATATTATTAAAAAAAGTCCTTGGTATAATTTAATTACCGTATAATATTAGCATTTAAATAAGTTTTTTATTCTTCCATTTCTACGTAATTATCTCGGTTGTGGTTACATTTAAAAAATTCTAGCAGTACAAATAAATAAAATAATCTTCATCATACCGTTGTAACAGATTTCATCACAGAAAGAAAGAAATAAATTATAGTATTGCTTAGATTGCCCAGGATCAATTACCGTTGCTTAATTGAATAGAACTTTTAGATCGTGATATAACATTACATAAATTTTATTTTAATTAAGTCTGCAGTTGATACCTACAATTTGCAAATGATATTTAAATTTAAATGGAATGGAATACACGAATAAAATATACTTATTACTTGCCGAGTCTAAACACGTTTCGTGCAATGAATGACTACAAGTACTATTATTAGTAAATTCTGGTACATTCTCTATAACGTCAGAACTTCTAGCCAATCTGTCTGTTGGTCGCTCAGTAAGCTTTATCAAGATTCATTTGATGCTTTGCCAAAACGAAATCTCATCCGGTAAATCGTTTGATAGGTGGGGAACATCCACGGTTCTCCCACGATGACTTCACAGGAATATCTTTTGTAAAAATATCTATGTTATTTTTGTTCTTGGTAGTGAAATCGTATTCCATCTTTCAGTCTATGTGTCAACTAATATCACATGAACTGTCTGAAAAGAAGCCAGCGCTAAAGAGCTTCCGCAACTATTCTATAACATAAATGAACGTTCGGCGCACCCTAATTAGCCCTAATATTAATTCCAACCTGCCGACTAAATATTTCACCACAAGGCATCCAATATTAAAGTGTAATATATGCCGAGACTACAAGATAGCAGAAGAAGTTAACAAGCTTCTGAACAAAACTTTTACAGTGAAGCGAAGGCGTCAATATTGTTACTCTATCCAACGAGTTGTTGATTCATTTAGAATAACAAGAGCGAGAGTATCTCGTGAAACTCTAATCGGTAAAGTTTGTAACAACATCGGCCGACTTTCCACCTCCATCGGTGGAGTTAGTTAATGCGAGTTCCCGTGGCGTGCAGCGGATACGGATATCGATCGCGACAAGTGCGGGATGCCGGGATTCGTCTGGCAGTCCCGGGTAACCGAACACCCTCGCCCCACCCTATTCCCCACCCGTCAAAAGGGTCTGTATTAACGTGCCACTCACTACTTTGTTCTTGTTTTGTTTGAAGGTTAATATTCATTTTGACCTTAATGACTGAGTTCCTTATTTGAAACGGGATTTTGAATTTAGATTTGTTGTTGACCGATGTGCTTATACTACATTATGTGTGCCGATGTAATGAAACATAATTAAAACTTTAAAATAAAAAAAATAATTGGTATTGCCCTTGCTTTAGGATTTTTTAATTATGCTTTGTAGTTTTATGGACTTCGGTATATTTGTATAATATTTGTTTATTAGTGCAATCAAACTATAATAACTAATAATAAACCACAGCATAATTTGTAAGTACTCATAGATTTATGTTTGAATTTTTTTCTTTAATTAATATCTATCAACTAGTTCATACTAAAATTTACTAACAGTCAATATGCTAAAACTTCCTATTTCCCAGAGATTGAAGATAAAATTCTTTTAGTTCCCGTCGAATCAGATAAGTAAGAACCAGCACAGATTACAATGTGGCTTAATAGATAATCTTGTTTACCACCTGTCGATATGAACCGTCAGTTATTCTACCGAGATAAGCAAAATCGTAAATCTATATCGCTTAAAAAGATGACCTTGCATGTGACTTGTGCGGAAGGCGCAATGTGTGTGAAGTATAATTAATTATGCAAGCCTGTGTCTGTTGGCCGGGCTGGCTCCGGGCTGGGAGTGCGGTGCGCGGGGTGCCCCTCCCTCCCGACCAGCCAGTTTGCGCCATTCTCCGACGGCATCACTACGCTCGGTTACTCGTTACTCGGAACGGTTTAACTGAACGCATCTTACCTTTCACCGCACTAGCTAGCGTCCACATGTTTTTAGATTTTTTTATGTGCGTGACGTCGTGAAGTGATTTTGGTGCTTTGTGGCCATTGTGGACCGAGGAGCGTCCCCCGCCGAGCCACCGGTACTTGTCATGACTCATTGTTTACTACCACCTATTAGTTCATATTACTTCACAGGCTATCATTATTTATTACAAGTTTAGTTTACTAGGTATATAATTATTTATAAGACCAATAAATCTTTATTTTGCTAGCTCATACGGAACATGTTATAATTATATCGTATTATGTATTAATTTATAAATATTACTTACCTATTTCAAAACGCTTTATGTTATTTATTTGCATACCCATCACCCGCTATAACGATTTATAACTTAAAAATTTAAGTATTATATTTTTAAGGAGTCCGTATTATGAAAAGAAATAGCAGTTTAATTTTTAATTACTATCATTGCTTAATTTTCTCTCTCTCTACCTGTAACCTAATGCAATGGAAATTCGTGTTGTTAAAAATCAATATTAAGAACTTAAAAGCCTAATCTGCAACAATGAACATACATCGGAAAGCTAATTAGCATATAATGGCATGAGCACGACTGGCTCTGTATACTCATGCATACTGTATGTACCTATGCTGGTATGTATACTCGCATGCAACTATGTAGGCGCAGTGCATACAAAATACAAAGTAGAGATAACCACACCCCGATAAGAGGACTGTCTCCCTCCTACCTTGGCTAAATGTAATAATACAATATGTCTCTCACAGCATGTTGACGATACTTTGTGAAAACGGTCGCGAGAATTGAGTCCCGGAGACCGGAATTAGATCAGTTGCGGGACTGTTGCGCGCATCACTAATCGACGCACGCACGCACAATGTCCGCCATATTGTTATTGTTATTACATCGCCTTAGAAGGAAACAGCTCGTTTGACTCGGTCTCGATGTTTGCTTTTGTTCTTTTCTAACTTCTTTGTTGGTCGTTATTGTTCCTTTGTTCGGCATGATAAAGCGACCGCCGTTGAGGAGACTATTTATAAACATCCACTTGTCGATCGGAATATTTTTTATTGCGTTTATACTCTCACAATTATCGGGGAATTCACAAAGGTCACGCGTATTACTTTCTTTGAATACCTAACAATACAATGGAAATCTAAGTTACAGTTATGTAATACGACGCAGGTGCTGGCATCGTTTAAGTCTTTGTTGTTTTGCTTTTACGGAGTAAAATATGACTAGAAAGAGCAATAAAGCCCAAATAGGGAGTTGAATAGTTCGCTAGACGCAACGACATAAAGGCGGTACACGAATACCACAACCCGTCTACATCCCACGCACGCCCACTCCGCATGTTTTAAGGCTATACGTGAATAAATCTCACCTGACAACGCCGGACCAAACCCTCCATACATAGCAGGGTTTATCTTACACTAGCGGATTTAATAGAAACGTGAGACGAAATTGCCGCTTTATTTTCCAATACGTATGAAACTAGAACGACAATGTCTCCTTTCAGGAAATATAACATTTTGATAAGAAAGCTTTATCTAATTGTGAATTTGTGACAATGTAACAATAAATAGCAAGATGTGAAAATTCCCAACCAATTCCATTGTTTGCTCGCAAAAAGTCTAACAATGTTATTCAGAGTTGACGAAGTATTGAGAGCAATCGAAATGGAAGTAACAAAGGCATACGTTCCGACTGGCTGTCACGGCTCACGGCGACATACCCTTCTTATTTATGTCCGGACTATCTCTAACCGCATTGGAGACGTGCCATAATGTATGTAAACCACATACATTGACGTCATAAAATGATCCGAGTTATAAAATACCCGTTGCTTATATTATTTACCTCGTAACTTTGATTTATTATTCATTATAAGTACTACATCTTAATTTATGGAGTAGGTCTGATAAACATCGTCGAAATTCTCGGTAATATAATATACAAATACTTAAGTAATATTCATCGTTATAACACAAGCAACTATTTGATACACTAATTAAAACTCAGACTCGACTTACTGAGGCAGAAGCTTCTCTTCGAAATTCCATTTGAGACCATTAAAATGCGATGAAGCGGGTGTAACTTTCAAAGGTAGTTATAAAATTAATCTCTTCTTTATTGTCCTGACCTACTTTCTGTACGTTCTCGTAGATTAATTACATATTCCCTTTTAGTTATTGCTGCTGCAGACATTAATAAAATAGCTTTGGGACGGATCCAACTTTGAGCCCACCGTACGTGTAATGCGTTTGTTTAAACTTTTTGCCTTATTTCCGGGACAAGCTTGATATTCATGTACTTATAGGCTTTGAATACTACCTACTTATTATTTTGCACTTTGATATCAATTCTTTGTTGCGTTCTGATGCCATTTTTATCTTAATTCTTACCGCTTCCGTTTATTTCTAAATGGGTATGGTTTTTTTAATTAATAGGAATAGTTAGAATTCACGTTACCTACACGTGTCCATGTAGTTAGTGTTAGTCGTTAGTGCTTCCTGTTTCACGAAAATATTAATAACAGTAAAATATACACACGATATAATTTATGGCAATACTACCAATACATTATCCCATAATTTTTAGCATATTCGCAATTTAAAAATATATCAATAGTCGTGCAAATGTATCCTTAGTACTTGAACTTTACAAATACCATGATTTGTGCAAATATGTAAAAAATTGAAAATCTACTTCAATACATTAAATATAATTATGACCAGTTAGCTTCGTAGCGACGATGTAATCTAGTTAGCGAGTCTGGCCCCAAAGGCTTAGGACCGGACTAGGAATACCGGTTCTAGTGGGAACAGAGGGGAAAGGGGGGCGGGCTGGTCGGACCAGTCGAGTAAAGTCGAGTTGCACTCCTGCCTCCGGCTCCACAAGATTGGGAGATAAACGTACCGGGAACCGCTCGTATGAACATACTGTATAACCCAAGCCCCGAGGCATTATGTTTTTTCTCCCCACGAGCTTGAGAAAGTTCGTGAAATTGTATACCCGTGTAGACGGAACGAACCGCGTAATATTACGCTCAACAATGATAAACGCTTAATCATCTTGAGTAATCACAACAATCCTACTTCGTGTTGCATAATGGAAATAATAACAGAGAATGATTACAATGCATTTACAAGTACTTGGTATTTGTATTATAAATGCGATTCTTTAAGTGGTGGGTACGATAACAACAGTATTAGTAGAAATATGAGTCATAGATAATATATCTAGAGCGTTCTTTTAAGATAATGTTATCGTAATTGACAATACATTAATATCATAACACAAACAGCTATCGAGGGATAAACAGATAGTTTATTATTGTACGGATTAAATGAAGTGATCCTCTTAAGCCAATTACTGGTAGTAGAGGACTTACAAAGGAGTATGGCAGCATTATATAAATTATGTTAGTCGTATTCATCCATAGACAAAGGTCAGGCGAGCGTGCACTTGCGTAACGTTTGTAAAGTGTTACTCCTCAGACTAAGTTCCGTGCGACTGCATTATGCAATGTTCAAACAAGCCTTTCTTTGCCAACGAGGTGGAAGATTTACACGTGTCAGACTGTTGATATGTGTTTAAAAATATTAGCCACTCTTTTATAAAAATTACGCGTTGTTGGCTCTGTACTCAGACTGACTGACTGATCTTATTATCTTGGCTTTTACTTACAGCAAAACGCTGTAGTGGCATCAGGACCAAAGTCCATTATTAAATATTCAGTAAAAATATTTCTTAAAAAGAAACTTTGTTTATAGAAATACACTCCCACGTTTCCTTCAAATTAAACTGCTTTATACAGTTTTCCTCAAGCTTTAGGCTTAATGAGATATTCTTTATCACGCAAAATCGTGACTTTTACTTGGCAGAAGGAATTTATTAAGAATTCAATTGAGTGTTTATTCCGTTATGTCTTAATGTCACTTTAATGCTTTGAGTCGTGCCGTTAACCTCTCACGTTCGAATTAACTAATTAATCAATGCTCCGTCTATTGTGTACCCACGTATCTATTATCACGATCTTGTGAAGGCAGAATGGTTCAATTAATCTTGGTTATTTTGTCGATATTACCCTCGGGGAGCGAGCGGGCGTCGAGAAGGTGAACTCAGAAATAAATCACTGTTATTGCGGACGTTCACCTGCACTGTTCCGCGTAAATATTACACGTGTGACGGATTGATGGCATCCTTTCAATTTGTTTCTGTATCCTTACGTGTTTTTAAGGATTAATAAAGGATTATGTTCTCAGAATGCAGGCTTGTTTGTGCAGTGCAGAACGTGTCGATAATCCGCTTAGTTTTTCATCTGCTCGTTTAGTTGCGTTGCTGATAAATCGTTTTCTTTTATTAATGGCTGTTAAAGCTGAGTACTAACATGTGTATTTATGATCTTTACTTTGTAAGCCAAAGTATAGAACATTATCTTTTCATCACTCATGAGCATGAGTTATAATCTCAAGACTGTTTCTCAGAGAGGAATAAAATCTTCATTCACATTTTCTCAATTATCTCCGTAGGTAGTGGGTTCTGTAGCACCGTTGGTACTGTTGCTAGGCTGGGAACCTTCAAAGGCTTTGCCCGTGCCAAGAATTACCCGGCAAATTGCTCCTCCCACGGTTTGTTGCAAAGCTCTTTAACATAAGCGATCAAGGAATTTTATATTTATTTTTAAATGGAAATTGATGTTACCTACAATCTCTTCTTATTTTTCAAGTTTACTAACATATTTATTTGTACCTTCAATTTTGATTTCGGTCTTTTCATATTGGTGTCTCATTGAATTTGCTTTCTCAGAATTTCGTGAAGTTTATTTGTACGATGAGAAGAAAGCAATTACTTGAGAAGTCAATATTCAATTCGATTTTCTGGAACCTACAACATTTTTAGCCTTTATTCCGGACGTTAAGCGAAAAGCAGGTTAGTTTTAGTAAGTAAGCTACACTTGATAGTACCGTTGCTATAGAACACAGTTCAGTACACTCCGTCCACAATACTGTGCTTGTTTATTGTATGTTTCAAAGGGAAACACACAAAGGACCGATACACACTGTGTAACGTGCGGTACAACGCCACCACGGAGAATATAAACGACCTGATTGTGTTGCCATTGAATTAACTTGTGCTATACAGCTTTCATGATAGTGGTATATTAATCATTTATTTTCTATAACTTGCAAATGTGCTCTAGGAAAGGAAGTATTAATTATTCTTACAACAAACGATATGGACTTACAAATGTGTCATTTGGAACAGGAAAAGTTTTAACCACATTAGGTATGTAAAATTGAGAAATCAGACTAACTTACCTTAAGTGACGTCTGATGGTAATTTTATTAACGGCTCATCCTGAAAACAATTATTTTACATGGTAGTATTCGCCTCCAGCGAACTCGGCCGCGTAGTTTTTTAGAACTAGAAAACAAACTGAAAATCCACTTATCCAGAGTAGCTGTCAACGGTGACGTTTCTCTCTCTGTCAAATCACTTTCTTTAGAGTAACAAAAAGGAGTTGCCATTATTTGATGGGTGGGCGGTACCTTGTAGGTAAGAGCCAGGGTGGGAACCTAATTGTTTACAGGATGAGCCGTTAATAAAATTACCATCAGACGTCACTTAAGGTAAGTTAGTCTGATTTCTCAATTTTATTACACGGCTCATCCTGAAAACAATTATTTTACATGGTAGATGTTTAGAGATAAGTAGATAATGGCAACATCAGTGTGTGTGTGTGTGTGTGCAAAAGGGTTAAAAGTAAAATCCGATCAAAATTAGATCCGAATAAAAAAAATACTCCACAATGTTATTTTATAGCTAAAATGAAAATATAGAACGGTATTTAAAACATAATAATAAATACCAAACAACTCAATTGTTATAACAACAAAATTGATTTACAAACTGTTAGGTATTACTTATTTACACGATTTTGTTTAATATCATATTTTAACGTTCATTAAAAATAATCAACTAATAGTAACCTATCACTTTGTTAGTGTTATATTTACTTAAGCTTAACCTTAAGTAGTTATGATGATAAGGTATTTCCTATTTTTATATCATTTTATGTCCCGATGACATGTGTCACAATCCATATTTGATTGGCCTAAAGTTCAAACTTTAATAATCCAACTGCATTCGTGCGACAGAACGTCCATACAATGCTGACTCATTATTGACATTATTTTGGGGCATGTACTAAATTAACAATTTTATCCTGAAATAGAATTGGCAAAAGGTCAGTTCTACCACTAACAGGTGAATTGTTATGTCATGTAGGTATGACAAAAACAGCTGACCCGTCTGACTAGCCGGCAGTCTTTTTAAACTTAATTGGCACCCCTGATATTTTGTCTTAAATGTGGTGGATGCATGTCTAGCATAATGTAAAGGAAAAATACTAGTGTCGACGCCATTATCTGTAAAGATTTATTTTATCCAACGGCTTACTTACTGTTTGCCGATTGCATTTTCTAAAAGATTTTTAGTGTCTATTAATAAGAGCAAGTGGTACTGTTTTACAGTCGTTATAGTTTTTTTTTTTTTTTTTTTTTTTTTAATCATCACGTATTGATGATGGCATTATCAGCAGTAACGTCAGTATCTTAATATTTAATCGACGTTAGAGTTTGAACACTGTGGCCAATAGTAGGAGCCAAAAATAAATAAATCAAATAATAATAATTACAAGGTAGGTAACCAATTATTTCGATATTCCTTTTAAATCTGAAATAACTAGCATCTTACTTCTTATAAAATCGTATATCACTGTGTTATCTGTGTACACATTACCTAGTAATCTGTGCACATAGGTCCATATGGCCCCTTTCTGGAAGCTCCCTTCAACAAACGCTTAACATTCTCATCCATCCCAACTTCAGAGCTCATTAGCAGTGGCAGCACTGAGTAATGTGTAATCAATATACAAGTTATAACCATTATTTAATGCTTCCAACTAGAAGCATATTAATTGCTACTAAAGCCACTACACTGACAGTGGCTTTATAAACATTAATACTGTATTGTGGCAGAATGCTTACCATCTTTATAAGGGCAATCATAATGTTTTAGGGTACCTGGTGCTGAAGGTCCAAGCATTACCTCCAAAGAATCTTAATCCTGGTTGGTTAGTCATCCAGATAAGTTTCCTGCAGCTATGGAAATATGGGAACTCTGGCAATGTTGTATGCTAAAAGTAGATGAAAACAACTCTGTTAGTAACAAATATTGTTTGTTTAAAATATCATCAATAATTTTGTTATGGTAAACCATTGCTGTGCTAACCCTCAGGGAAAGACAAGAATACTTTCAGCTCGGTTATCTTAATTTTCCTAAACATTAGTCATTATTGAAATAGGGGAACATATTAAAACGGGGAAAATGTATAAACCAAATGTTCTCCAAACATATGCGAATGCATTCTATGTGTATCAAAGGCTATTTGAACACCTTTCCAAGAAAATTACTTTGTACACTTGGTGTTTACTTAGATAATAAATAGGTTATAGATAACAAATACTATCTGGTATTCCAGTGTTGGGTATTTTTATAAATTGATAGTCTACTTAATACAATTCTGTTTCATGTTTTTCGTTCCTAGATTTGTTGGACTTAATATAGGAAGAGGTCACCCATATGTTTCTATTCTCACACCATTGGTGTAATTTTTGAGAATATTTAAGTGTACTAATAGAACACTATTCATTTCTTTCATTAAAATAACTATTCATTTTGTTAATACAATATAGGTACATAGCTGTTGTGTTGTCATGCAGTAATAGGTACAAGACAGTTTGACATTATCTTAGCAAACCATCTTAGGCCAAAACAAGCTGATACTAGTTGCTCTTTCTCGTCTGAGTTCCAACATCCCCAAATTGAATCACTTATGACATGAGACCCCAACCTGTAAGTGAAGAGTCTGTAAATATCCAAACAAATATTTTGAATAGCTGTGAAAGCAAATATTTTGTGTAAGTGATCCTTTAGCTAAAGTATGTTACAAAATCACTATTTTAGTTCAGGAATGATAAGTGAAGCAATATTCATATTTAGTTCTTAGAATTTTCATTGAATGACTGTAGCACTAAGAACTATTCATTCTTAAAGTTTGATATGCTGACAACCATAAGTAACTGCCAAAGAAGTTGCAGACAATATTCCAAGTACATTAGTAGTTGGATAAGGTTCTTAAAATTGCATTGTCTGTGAGACCAAACTGGTTTCTCATAATATTATTATATTTCTTCTTTTTTTGGTAAATGTTGAGGAATAAATTCAAAAATTCACATTGTTTACTATTCATATTAAGTTACTTTTTCATAGGTAGGTAAGGTTAAAACCTAGAAATACAGGAACATGAGTGATATGATTTGTTTGATTTTACATTCTTGTAAAATTTAAAGGTTTTGAGTACTTGCTAATTATTGTCATTTAAATAAATTATTGTTACATAGACCAAACTCCATATGTGTGACATGACATCTTGTACTGACTGTAAACACACTATTATGTGTACATAAGTCATATTACAGCAGTGTTGTAAGTTCATACAAGTTTAATTTAAGATATTTAGGTACTATCTTCTACAGCAACTGGAACTAAAAAGTAAGATTCTCTTAAATCAATAGTTGTCATAGGGCAATCTTTATGTTCCCACTGAATAGACATAATGTTATCTTCAATATAGCTTTGGGGAACTGGGTAAAATAATCCCAGCAAGAGGGCTGCTTGTCAGCCTGGTGCCTAGAGCTGTCCCCAAGTATAATAGAAATGAAAGAATTTTCCATCTTAAAACAAGCTGTGACAATAAAATTATTTAAATGTTTTAAAATTAAAACAACTCAAAATGTTAACATAGGTTTAAGTACCAAAATATGTTTGAAATATATTGCTCACTCCAGTTGGCGGAGTGTAATAGTACCCAATTTCAGTAAACCATTGTTTTATTAATATTGAATCTCTTAGATTGGGAGTAATTATTGGACGGAGTTGTAGTTTGAATCAAACTTATTAAAGTAATTACAATATTTGTAACAATCCAACAACAAATTAAGTACTTAGCCAGATTACCTGCATGTTGTACCTGTTGTGGAGTTAGCCTCAAGGGCAAGCACACTGGTAATCCCTCTCGGGGTGGTTCACAGGTGCACATTTCAACAGCGTGGTTGGTATGTAAGACTTCTTGTCTGCAATGCTGGACACTTATTTGTGTTTGGCATAAAGGACTGTTGAATAAGGTTTTAGTTTTCCAAACAGGTAGGGAATTATATCTTGGTAATAATTCAAGCCTTTATGAATGATTTGTCAAGAAGCACTAGTTGCTGCTTCGGTCTCTTGTAGATCTTGTATCACTGAGACTGCTGAGCGCTTTCAATACTTAACCCAATTGTTGTTTGGTTTGTAATACATGACCTTGGTAATGGCTAATATAACTATTATGGCTAGTGGCCTTGACCTGGGTATAATTCCATGCCTCTAGGAGGTGGATAGATTTTGGAATATTTATATAATTTCAAATTTATGTATGTATAGATGATTCCTTCATTATCATTAATTTGATATAGTGCTTTCCCACCTTGAGCCAATATGGTTGTTGATATTTAGCCCATACTTTCTTCTAAGGGTTTATCATTTAACCAAAATAATTTGCAAAGCACCTGGAATAATTGCCTTGTCCACATTGATAGTGACAAAATCTGAAAACGTAGGTACTTACCGATTATCTTCTTGTAATTATAGGGCAATAGGTATGCTGGCCGTAGGTGGGACCGTACGCCTGTCGCTTTGTGTCACGCACAATACGGAAGGGTATATCAGAACTGATATCTCGTATCAAAATCTGATCTTCGTGCGTAAGTATCTCGTACTGGCACGGGTGGCGGTCAAGGTCGTTTTCTTATGTACAAATGGCGCATTTAGGAATCTCGTTCCATGCGTTTTAGAATCTCGTTCATTTCCTCGACGTATGAATCCAATTAGATATTCCTGTAACCTAGAAAAGGACGTAGGTACTTCGTACGAATTCCTTTTGTTCCGTACGAACCGTGATGGGACGGAACGGATGAGTTGACATCGAGTGGTTACACTATGGAGTGATTGTAATAATCTCGTCGAGCGTGATCTAGTCGTAGATCGTGGATCTGGTCCGAGATTTATTATGCCGGTAGGGTCAGTGGCGTCGTCGGCGGCGTCGGCGGCGTCGATGACTTATTTCCTTATGTTTTTTCTTCATTCTTGTGATTTCGTCCAACACAGCGTCTTGATTCCAACTTGATCCAATCTTGAGGTGTACAATGAGGTGGTTAAATACACAGAATTATAATTTAAATAACACCACACACAATTTTACGCGGTAGCGCGAGCGCGCGAAGTCGAAAAGTGATTTGACAGAGAGAGAAACGTCACCGTTGACAGCTACTCTGGATAAGTGGATTTTCAGTTTGTTTTCTAGTTCTAAAAAACTACGCGGCCGAGTTCGCTGGAGGCGAATACTACCATGTAAAATAATTGTTTTCAGGATGAGCCGTGTAATAAAATTAATGACCCATGGCGTGCTTATTAGTACGCTAATAGGGTTAATAGACCTCAAACTCACGAACATTCTATACACCACTAAATACTAGTCATCCAAGTTAAAGCTGCTCAATTGACCAAAAATCGGGATGACAAGGATATGGTATTCCTTGATTCCATTGGTATCAGATTAGGTTAAAATAAATATAGGTTGTATTCACTGGCCATCAAGTAGCCAATGAGTTAGCCCAGTATAATGGCGACCATTTCCTTTAAATAAATTTTATCTCCTAACGGCCCCGAGGACTTGAATGGGAGTGAATGTACCGTTTTCGCGCGTGAGAAAGTCAGTTCGGAAGGGGAGGAACATTCACTGTATCTTCTAAGGTGTGGTCTGTATGGTATGCTTTTGTAGTAATCAGAATGCTGATGATGGGTGGATGGGTGGCTTGTGGATAGGTTTTTACTAAAAACCCCTCTTCGCCTCGAAAAGCCTATAGCAGTCGGAAATCTAAAAGTTAAACAACCAGTTTGTTTTGTTCCTAGTAAACTGGTATACCCCGGAAATAAGGTTTCGGAATACGGCAGTCGCTCCGTGTAAAGTATTGATATTCAGCCGCATTCGCTTAGACTGGAAGCCGATGGATAAGATTTACATTGGAAAATGCTCCTGAGAATCCGAGATACAACAACTGATACAAGAGAATTCACTTATTGTTTTTTTTAAGTTGTTTGTCGCGTAATCCGATATTAAGAATTAAGATCCTTGTTGGTTCGTACACTTCGTATCGCTTGCGCCTCGCCTTTACGACGTAAGTAGAACAGGCATTAGTAACTTGTACCGCTTCAAGCTAACGCAGCTGAACAGCGCAACGTTGCCAGCTTTCATACACCATAGTTGGCTATGTTGAGATTATTTTGAAATATCCGTAGTACTTACACGAATTAATTGCATACATTTATAGCATTTTTTAAAGGTTGGTCTTTATGCATTCGATGTTAGAGCAAATAAAGCCATTAAAATTTGCTCTAATAACATTTCCGGAAAGGGACATTTTGAACCTGAACGATACTACTACCTAATATTCTTCTGTAGAAGCAGTGAATCATTGATAGTCTAGGGATATTACCACCTCGTATCGGTATCGATCTTGAATCCACCTCTGACTCATAATCATATATGATCGATATTCATTCTCGCTTACAACGGCAAGGAAGGCAGGACATAGTGGAGAAACCAATATGCCAGCGTGCCAGCATGGTGGACTATAGCCTTACCCATCTCAATCTGAAAAGAGGGCGGTATCCAGACGGAGTTAATGGGTTTGGGCAGCTCTTGTCGATGGAGTAATCGCCACTGTTCTCTATCCTCTGTCTTCTGTTTGCCCACTTGATAAGAGTCAATTCTCACTTTTTCCCGTTCTCTCATGTAATAAATACTCTTTAGTTATGTAGGAGTTCATTGCTATAAATTAATTCGGATTGGAGAAGTCATTTATACCGTGGTTATTTGAATTCTAGTGTATCGAATTCACCGAATCAATAATAGATTTGACTATTACAATATACAATACAGCCACATTGAATGTTTTGTGTATTAATTGAGTACTGAAAATATTTTCTTACTGTTTATTTGTGTCTGGTAGGTATTACCAGTCACGTCTCTCACTACGTGGAAGTAATATAATTATGATCGAATTCTGTAATTGTTAATTAATTTTGTTTGAACCGCGGTTTAAACGTAGACTGTACCGACAATACAACACGTTGAACATCATATGAGTTCACTTTTTTATTTGTGTCTACGTAGAAGTAGCTGATCCAAATCCATTGTTATACATTATGTAAAAACTGTATTATTATTTAGTTTTATTATAAGATTAATGAGAATACGAATTAATATAATTCAGATTTGTTTTGTTTGTACGGTGCAGTGTGTAACTAATTTATTAATTAAGTGCGCAACATTTAAAGTATATCTAAGTTAATCAAGTCCGTTTAATGTTTGCTTACCTACTTTATATCCATAGATCCATAGCCCCTACAAATTGTAATTACTCGGAGGGTAAAAATAGAAGATTAACCCTCCGTGTGAAAGATGGTTTGATCTGTCACGCACAACGTACTGTAGATTGCGATAAAGGGTAAAGGGTCCGACACACCCCGTGTAAGGGGTGAATGACATTGTAAAAGATGACACGACATGAAATGGATCGTTCGCTTTTGTGAGAAGCAGTGTCTGTTTGAAAGTAAAGGAACCAAGGTTGTGGAAATTCTTACCAATTAATAAATTAAACATACTTTGTCCTCCAGTGAAACATTACAGGCTTATAAAAATTACATAAGAATCGCGAATTCTATTTCAAATAAAATGTAATGAACATAGGTAATCAAATAGCTCGAATTTATTTGAAATATAAACTTAAATTGCAGATAGATCAATAGGATATAAATTAAATATAGGAATTGTGTTTAATTTTGGAATAAGCAGATTGTCATGGATGTCGGGAGTGTGAAAATTTTATAAATAAAATCTGGTTGGGTTAATATAGGCTAAGGCATGTGTGTTTATATTTATATTTTGTTCACGCTTCCTATTTGCTAAATTTACAAACTACATATAATACATAATTCATCGTAAATGAACAATAAATAAGTCTCCAATTCTCATAACAATATTCAATTGAAGTTTTATCGTCAATGTTACCGTTCAATGGTTTTTAAACATATCGCAAGGAACAATCAAACATTCATATGGAACGTAGCCAAATATGAAATATATAAATTTCGATGAAATTCTGTGAAAAAATCTCATTAATTTTCTCATACGCTGTGTAAGCTCAGATGATCTATGAAGCTATGAATAGAAATGCGCGGGTGGACGCTAATAGTGCCTATTTAGATTACTGCGCAGTCAATAGCGGACCGCCCACGATGGTAAAAACACGTTTGGTCCCGTTTTTATACAAACTGAAAAGCAAACAGTCTTAATGTCAACACTTTACGTGTCAACATCACAAGGTTTTCACTATAAGCTTACGATGATTTAATAATTTATGAATAATGTATGAAGGATTTTTCAAGTTAAATAATAATGTTCTGTATCATGCTTGCTGGGTTTATCGGCACATACTTCTTTAATGGTTTAATATACTTCTCTAATGATACCAAGTAGATAAATGAACTAGTTCGCGATAAGTATTTATTATAGTCTGCAATATTCTTCTATTATCGTATCGGTCAATTTAAGATGATAATAATTGTTCATGCTTTGGTAAAAAGATTAGCTTGTCAGTTAAATGGAACCCGAGGCTGAAAGTCTAGACTGGCCATCACTAGTGGAACACTTCCTTTGCAGTGTACTCAAAATTCTTAGATAAAGGAGATAATACTCTTTATGAAAGTTTCAATCGTCTTAGATTGTTCAATGACCAATAACATTACCATGTTCAACATTCCGTTTAAAAATAAACGCATCAGTAGCCATGTAGGTTGCCTAACAATAATTAGAACTGCATCTCGCATCGTTGATGTTGAAATAATTTAATTTATCTTGAGCAAACAGCGCTTACGGACGCGCAACACTTAAGACTATTAGCATAGAGTAAGAAGTGTAATGCAAAGTATGCATTTCTTGTGCAAGCGTGAGCCGTGGCCCGTGGCCCAGTTTGCCGAGCGCATTGCGTAGGTCAGTCATGTAGCGTGTGACCACACTTTCTCTTTAATGCACCATTTCACTTTCACTTACCGATCTACATTTTTCAATACATACAACTTAATGTACAAACGCAATTTGTTGATCAACATTTAATTCTTGAACACAACCGATAATATAGTAATTGCACAATGAGCCAGCGGAAACGTGTTGCGAGTGTAAAAAATTCTAAGAGCAAAAAAACTGTAATTAGTAAAAAAAGGATTAATTTAATCTCGTAGTAAGTATTACGTAAAAAAAAAAGCAAAGCAATACTCATAAAATCTCATCAGTGCACAGTGCAAAACATAAGCATAAATAAATCCAACCAGATCATCAACAATTCGTAGGAGTACAATCGTTTGATTACATCATGATGTAACACAAAACGGCATAAGAACAGAAGTCAATATTAAAGTGAACCAAATGACTCATAACTTTCTCTGGCGCACGTTCAGTAGAGTACCACTGCAAAGTTTTAATTAACGTCTTAAAAACTTTCTATTCGTATACAAAAGTTTCAGCGCGTGTTGATTGTTTCAATTTTGAATCTTAATTTATGTAATTCTAAAGTTGTAATTCTTGTGTTATGAAAGAAATTTTTCGCCGCAGTTTGTTTGTGGTCAATTTGGTCGACAATGTAATGTTTTTGAATTGTTTGTATCGCAATTGTAACGGGAAAGGGCCAGGAGTTCTAAGGATAAAACTAAAACAATGTTAGTATAGGTGTTCAAACTTCCGCAGTGAGCCAACAGTGTTCCACGATCCATACAAACAGGTTGTTTGTCAATTTCCCGATGACGCAGCGCGTTGTCAAAGCATAGCTCGCTTGTGCACATAAACAGTTCAGTCGCGACGAGTCCACCCGAACCCCCTCGGTAGGGGCGAATCTCCCACCTCCCACCTCTGCCCCATTTTTTACGAGTAGGTACTTAGCATGACGTGGTGTGCTCCTCACCCCCAACCTCCCCAAGTTTCGCATGTTTATGCTATAAATTTTGTTATGACAACACGGTCAGCTGAGCCATACATTTTATTCAGAATGTGTATCTAGGTAAGACAATTTGTTATGTTGACGCTGAAACTTGTATATTCAGTTAGTTCAGTAATTACATTCTGAATTTAATTTACTTTCACAACTGTGTCTATACAATTATTCCAGCTATTATTTGAGTTTGTAACTTTATATCTGCACGCTTGGTATCATTAATTAATTAAAATGCGAGATTGCTTTGTGTCCTTTTGGCAGGCGTTCTGCTCCACCCGGCGTTTTATTAAATCTCTTGTTTAGCTTCTTGACATCGTGATTTATTAAGTACTTTCCAAATCCATATTTCATTAGTGCTATGCTACTGTCTACAAATAATTCCTAAAAACTCTCAACCATGATAATTGCTGCCTATTATAATACCTGAAGCTAAATAAAAACAGATTGTGTCTAAGGGGTAAATGATGAAAATAAAGCTAAGATAGAATTAAGAAAGGTTTAGTTTGTGATTATCGAGTATCAATCAGTATTAGTGCATAACATTGAACGGGCAGTCGCTCATTTCGCTCTGTCAGCGCAATAACCGCTGTCGAGGTGCGCCGCGCCGCTGAGTTGGCAATTTTCGCGGTCTTGCCGACTCGGCCGTGAGTCAGCATGAGCCGACACGAAACGGCATGAGTCATGACTCAACGTAATTCGGACTGGGATCGCCCGCCGTCAGCCGAAATAAGTGGATTGCTGCTTCACGACTGAATGATTTCATTTCAAAGGGCTCCCTCTGATGTCATTACTCCATGCTTATGTTCCATTAATTTCATCTTGGAGAGGTTACCTGAAAACACGGTTCGTTTGATTGTATGATCACTTCTTTTATGTATAGAGGTCGACGCCTTACAATTGTATTCACACAAAGAACGCAAGAAATTAGAATGTGGCCTGAATTACGTTTTGATGAGACTGTCGAATATTCCCCAATTCACGAACACGAAAAAGAGTGTTTAGTCACCACAAACATTTGTAATCTTGCAACGATGTTCTAAATGCTGGACAATCTAACAGAAAAAACCAGCTTGAGGTTGGTTTAAATATATATAATTATTTATTCATGAATAACGTTAAATAACGTTGTTAAATTAAACAGTGACGTGCAAAAATGAGTTCTTTGTAAACATACATTTAACATTTATGTTAATTTTAAATGAATTAATCGTGCATTAACGTTATCGGTTCTAAGATCTAATCACATGCCATTAATAGTAATGTGGATAGGTAACGTTTCCTTGTATGAATGTCAAACGGTTTTAAATAAACATTAAAGTATGACGTAGCTGTCTTAATAAATGAAAAGTTTAAAAGTTCATTAAAATATGTATAGGACGGCCGAGCCCTCCGCATTTATTTGAACATCAAACGTAGTGGGGGATTTCGAATTAACATTGTGTCCCGAACACAAAGTGCTTTGTTTATTCTGATTGAAATTTATTATTAAAACACGTCAACTTTTTTCTTAATTGGAAATATGAAACCTTCTGCAAATTAACGTGAGCCCGTTTCCATAAAATCAGGTTTTATTTTGGACCTTTCGACATTCTAAAAACAAGTTTATCTTATTTTCGGATTTGGAATCAATAAGTTTTATTTTTTTTATTTCCAGAGAGTAGAGCGCGAGACCACAAAAAGTCCAGCGACTACCGGTGGCAGGAAGAAATCGTCAGCCGTGAGGAGCAACGGGCAAATCGCACCCACAGAACCACCGCCAACACCAGCAGGTAAACGAAACTTTTTTATTTCACCCACGTAACTAATCTCCTTTGTTCATCACACAAACTTGCCAACTTTTCAAGAAAACAATAAAAGACAAAATTTATGGCACAAACTTATCTATTTTAGCTGCAGAATAATATTATTATTCCCAAGACAAGAATTGTAGTCAACAACAACGCCGTAGAGGAAAGGTTTTTGTAGTGAAAGTTATTTGATTGATTATCTCTTGGCAACACTCATGGGTATTATCTGAAAGTCAATTACAACTTCGTCCTATTTAATCTAGCGGAATATTAGATAATTTAAAACATAACAGAGGCATTGTATAAAAAGTCAATGACGATGATTGATGACGGAAACTACTTTAAACTACATGAATAAGATAAGAAATTCTAAAATGGAGTTGTTTTATCACTGAACGTGAATATCGGAGAAGAATATCTTTATTCTCTTCAACATGTTGTATTGATTAAATTTCTTGCGAAGCCACACGATTCGGGGCATCCTCAGTATGTCGTAATTGACGTAGCGTGCAATATACGAAAGGGGATAGTTACAAAGGCTCCCTCGAGAGTTACCCGGTCTCTACGCTTAATAGGATAGAATTCTGAGCATTCAGGTGTGCAGGCTGTTACAGAGGACCTTCTAACCGTTCCATTTGTAATTCCTATTAGATTGAATACACTATTCACTAAAGCTTTCGTTTAAATTGGAATGAACATATGAAAAAATGCAATTCAAACACTTTGGAGCAAAAGCTTTAGGGCAATTTTGGAGTGTTAACTTTCACATTTTGTAAAAAAAAAAAAACAGTAGGTTTTTAAAGACTGTCTTTCTGTTATTGATGCGTTTACTTGTCTGTATTTTGATCCCAAGGTTATAAATGGTACGCATACGATACCAGTAAAAACAGTAGTTATATTATCTACTAACATTACGTAGATAAGAAAATAAAGTACATCATCTTTACGTCTAGTCTAATCATATAACAAATACCGTTCGTTTTATCTCCTTTTGTTTAGCGTTAAATGAAGCGGTTGACGGGTATATCTAGACGAATTTAAAACGCATTTTTAAATCTAACCAGTTGGCTTTGAAATATGAGTAAAGATAAATTTTTGGGTCAGTATAAATTGTGGGTCGTTAACTCGTTACTCGGACGTCTTTAGGCATATACTTGTGAATGTATAGATAATCTTGTCTCTTTTGCGGCCTTTACTCCGTACGTTGGCACGATGCCAGCCGGCGACTATAAACGGGTTACTTCAACTTAAATAGTATATTCTCTCACAGCTGGGTTTTGTGCAGTTGCAGCTAACTTGTGAAATGTAGACTGCATACTCGTATACTGGGTTTTTGAATTTGTTCAAATATAAAGTGGAATACATTTGCCATCCAAACAGATCCTAGGTTTTTATTTGTATAGTTCCATAGTTACATCATTATCAATTCATGAGACAATTTCATCGCCAGCATAACTGATACTTGTAAAAGATATCGAATTAATAGTAAACGTAGAGAAAAAAGTTGTCATTCAGGTTTTTTTTTTATATCAGAAATATGCGACCGTTTCTACCTAAAACGTGAAAATATTTTTAACTCGCAACAACAAACAGATAAAAAGAACATTGCGTGTATTACTGAACTTTTTTAATGGTCATACCAATTTGTATGAATATTCAATTCGATGGCAATTTTAATGGTGTGTAACTCAGCTCTGAGTCAGCTCAATGAATCAGATCGCACGGGTCTGAGCCGTTGAGCTACAGCTCAGCAACGAAATGACTAGCTCGCGCGGCTCAATTCAGCTCCCTTGAATCCTTGAATCCCTCCACAGACAGATGAGTCAAATGAGTCAAATGAGTCAATTGATTCAATTGAGTTGATCTGTGATTCTGATCTACTTGAGGCTTGTTCAGTGACAGTCGATGAGTCCAGAAAGTAAGTTTTTGAACGAGTCATTCGTTCTGAAACGTTTTATTGATTTGTTACTCAAAAAGCTCTGGTTTTTTTTTTGTCTGTTAAATTAAAGTATTAAAATCTCTATATATTATCATAAATAAATATATCGTATCATAAATATCATCAGTAGTGTTAAATTTTAATTTCATTTTCATTATAATTATTAATCATACCAAGTTTTTTTTAATAGATCCGATAAAAAATAAAACATCAAAGATTCGATGTTTCTATAACTAAATACATCGATATATTGTCAAATAAATATTTTATTTTTTCCTTTATTAAAAATAACTTGTAATCTTAGCATGGAAAATGCTTAAAAAAATACAAAAAGATAAATAAATATTTGTCAAAACATCGATTAAACCGATGTATCGGAATACATCGAGTAGTCAGAGTTAAACGAACTGTCAACTGCCGCAGCTCAGTCGGCTCGATTCGGCTCAATTCGGCTCTCAGCTCAATTCAGCTCGCGGCTCGTAGTAGAATCATATACCTGTACAGGTACAAACTGAGCTGATCTGCGAGCTGATTCATTGAATCAGCTCACTCGCCTGAGTCACGAGCTGATCTGCAGCTCGCGTATTTTTGATGAGTTACCCACCTCTAGGCAATTTATTGTCAATAATATTGGACCAGTTCGGACAAAATAAATAGAAATAGTAGCTCAATATAATTATAAATCTGTGTCGGTAAAGCAATAAATATAAGATGTACATTTTCCCCATACTTCCCTCTAATGGATGATCCTGCTTCGCCTTTGACTGTACTCAAGATGGATGGCGTCCATTTGCAATTGAATGATTTACCTTTCAATACTATTTTCTAAATCCTTGCGACATTATTGCCGATTGAATCTCTTAATCTTTCTCGTGTTTGGAAACAGTTCTTTACAACAAAGGAATCTTTTATAATGCGAAATTCTTTACTGTGTGAATTGTTTGTATTCAATTATCTTTTGTTTCCTACATCTGTGTGAACTGGGCATCGTTGAATGTTTTGTCTCAAGCCTCATAGATATTAAACACAACGTTTGCTAGAATAGGTTGTGAAACGATCAAGAAATTACACTTTATAGATGAGCTATGCAAATCATTACATTATGCAAGATTGAATCATGCAAATCATTACATTATGCAAGATCGAATCATTAAATTACTATTTTTCTCGTGTAACAATAGCTAAAGTGACTTTAAGTTAATCGTGTTAATGCTGACTTTGAACGGAAATATATTAGTAATATAAATACGCGTCAATTATTGTTACAACCATTAGATTATTCTAAATCCACCTAGTGTCGTTTATCCATATATCTGGTCACTGTACTACCACATGGTATATACATGTGTATCGTAACTAATTCATATTCAAACTCCGCTTAAACGTTTCCATGTAATCCCAGGTAAAAGTGGATCGCGCAATAATTGGGAGCATCCAAGACCCACAAGCCGACGGCATTAGTATAATGAACTAGAGACTAGTTTGGGATATAACACACGATTTAAACCCACGATGTGCTTAATACCATGAAAGATAAGGGCTCCCCATATTATGTGCTTTGTTTAAAGATTCTGAATTGTTGAATCTATTCAAGAATTAAGCGAAGAAGAGTTTTCGCTTTCCGAGAATGTTAAATTATTGTTTCTTTGTGAGTTTAATTACCTATCCACTTAATCTAAACGAGTAAAAACCCGACTCTTGCTCAGGAATCTTTTGTTCCTGTTCAACTTTCTAAAACTTTCAGTGTTTTTAAATCCATTTGCTCTTTTGTAGCATCTTAATGTTTAAACTCAGTCTGAAGCAGAAAGAGTTGAAAAATTCCCTTTTGTCTGTCGCGCGGACTCTAGAATGTTATCCTTTGAGTGAAATAATATGTCCGCGATAAAGGGAGATAAAACGTGCTTACATTTTATGCAGGGTGCGAGTGACAGTGGCATGACGTCACAGAATAGCCGAATGCCCGCGGGGCGGCAGCGGGGATGATACATGTCATGTGTATATGTGTCATATAAATCAGAGGACTGTGTTCATAGTATAATTATTTTGTACGTCGTGCGTCGCTTTGATACCAACGCCGCCACATGTATCTTTCACCGTTATTGGCAGTATTTCATATCCATGTTTTCTGTACCAAATTTTTCTGCTTGATATTAGTTTTTTGTATACCTACCTATTTTACTTTGTGAATTTGAAACGTGAGCATACACATCGCCTACCAAATGATGGAAAAACAGAATGATGGAATATAAATTCCTTCTCTTCTTCAAAAATTGGATTACTTGTAGTAGACCGTTTGACTTGTCTTTAAAAATCACATACATATTAAGGATTATTTTTACTTTTTATGGATAAACGAGCCCTGTTGCTTATTCCTTGAATAATTCAAATTACCTATATTAAATTTCATCGCGGTTGACCCGACGTATATTATATTTACATAATAAAGACTTGGGATCCGAGTAATATCGCAGCAGAGAGCGACTCCGCGGTTTTCATAATTCTCGCCGCCCCGTTGCCTTCGTGATTAGTAAAGCCTGTATTGAACGGTCTCCTTTTAAATTTGATTCTGCTCATGTTTATTATTGCTTTTCATAATGTAGACTCTATCTACATTTAGTGATGCGTTTACGTAACGTAACTATGAGAAAGTTATTGTTTACTTAGAAGTTGTTAGCAAGTTGGTCTGGGAGCCATTTGTATGTATATATTCAAACGGCAGCCAACTTTATATTGGCTTGGTACTACGGAGTTTTGAACAGCCGTGGGCCCCGAACAAATATTGCTCGGATCGTTGGAACTTTGTTCACATTGTTGTTCATCGTTCCAAGTTCGGTCACTTTCGTTCAGCGTTTCGCGACCTGCCCCATCGGCCAGCGGGGCCAACTTTTGAATGTGAAACTAGTTAAGTTTCCAAGGTTGGTAGTAACTTTTGTCGGAACCGTTCGGTAAACAATACCGTTTTACATAATTGAGAATGTTTTGTCCTGTTTTGCTTATATGGGAAAACCTGCTTGCTTATATGTCACGTTTCTTAGCTGCCTATCGTTCCGAAAAAGTTAGAATGTTTGTGTATCGTATTGTAGATTATAAACGACGCGTCGTTTATAATCGTTCATCGTTGTTTTTATTGTTTCTAACACTTCTATAATGGTTGGCTGTCGTAATATGTAGGTAGGTACATAAAAAAGGCAAGAAAAAGAAAACAATATAAAAAAAAACAATAATATAACAATATTCTTACATAGCATATTCCGTGCCTCACGGCTGCCTAAATAGGTCCATATTTAGCCAGGCCACGTTTAGCAAATAATGATCAATGCCTAATTATTTCCTTCTATATTGTAATTTGAAGGTGTGTGTGTTAACATAATACAGCACCCAATTTATATAAATCCGAGCGTGTTCGATTAATCCCGCTTTGATAGAACATTATGTATAATCCAAAGTACATAGCTCAGCCAGCCGATAGCGGCAACTACTCGCGAAGCTATCAAATGTATACCTCGCAAATACATATGCGGTGTTGTGTATTCACAAAGCGACGGTGGAAGCGACAGTCCTTTGTGTCAGTTAACGGAATTCGGATATTGGATAAGCTTCCGTGGTGCCGGCGCTGTTTGTTTACCTAACAATTTGATTTTAATTGGTTTCGCCGCATCACCGCGCGGGGTGCCCTGCTAGTTGAGTCTATCAATCTAGTAAATACTACACACTCAATTATCGCATTGTAATCATATTGCGGTGTTTATGTTGTTGATTGAAGTGTTATCGAATTTCATCGAAATGTTCTATTGCCATTTTTGGCGCTGTTTTCACACATCTGAAAAGAAACGCCGAAACAAATTCAGAGAGAGATATAAAATAGTAGCAGTAATATTAATAATAGTAAAGTCGTTTACAGTCAAGCGGGCAGTGGCTGGTTGAACTGGTAGTAATTAGTTGTTACGAGATTACAATCGAACACGGTGTATAATTCAACTAATTGTGCGCCTGTCTCAGATATTTGTCAGCGATAATTCAATGTTCAGATTAATAATGTACATTAGTTAACCCTAATGCCATGTCACGTCTGTTACCCAGTCCTTTAATATTACGTAATGATGTTTGACAAGAGAAACGCGTCACACCAATTTGCACACTTCAGCTGACTATACAATGACATATTATTGTACTAGCTGTTCACCGCGGAGTTACTCGCGTTCAACAATTTAAAAAAAAAAAAACTATTTCTAAAATAAAAGTAGCCTAAGTTATTCCTTGTATCTTTAGCTTTCTGCATGTGAAAGTCCCATCAAAATCGGTCCAACTGTTTCAGGGATTTACCTGAACAAAGAAACAAGCATTGATTTTTTGGTGGAAATACCGTATGCCTTCATAATGCATTTAGTGAAAAGCTCTTAACAAACAGACACTTAAATTTTATTTATTTGTATGGATTTGTATAGATTAACAACCTCTTTGAGTAATAACATGTTCATGCTAATATTTTTAAAAAGCGCAACACAAAATCTGTTAAAATAATTATCTCATGCTTCAACATGACAACGCTACTTATAATCACGCTAGTAAATTATGTTTGTTTACGTCTTCTAAGTTCTACGTCTAAAGGTCATACAATTCTAAATTGCAAATGAGGGAGACAGCTTCATTTGAGCAAATTTTATCTCATTGACAGATTTATACAATCTTGATATTCGGTAACGAAGCAATCTGCATTCCGTTGGCGAAACATCGCAAATTTTGCGTGCACTTCCGGTATCTCCTGTAGTTTGCATAACTTTACATATATTTACCTTTAAATGCACCAAAGTACGTTGGGGATTCGGTGTATCTAGCACATACATATTTAAAAGTATAAACAGTATAGAAAGCTCTCCCATTCTCATACACATGAAATATTAGAAATAATATGTGAATGTTCTCTGCAAGTGCATGTTTGCAATCTCGAGATTAAGATAATGCCAAAACAAAGAACTTTATTCGTGACCCAAAAACTTGTTTTAACTGTAAAATTGTTATGCCATTCTCTGTACACTACACATAGATACATTATCATACTTAAGTGCAAAATGTTGTAGTCAATAATAAAACATCCTCAAGGCAGCCCCTGTGCCTGTAAATATTTGCGAAACCGGTCGTACATTAATACATATTATGCCCCTTTATCATGCTTTGCTTCCCCTACTGCCCTTGTAAAGTTAGAATAAAAATAACAATATTAAATTTGCATGCCGACGAAACTGGCTGAGGCACGCGACGAACCCTCCCCTGGAGCGCACAGGGTGGGCGGGGTGAAAATGGGGTGTGCAGGGAAATTGTGACACGTCTAGCGCACGTTTTGTGGGGTGGTGTTAGAAATTCGTGCAGGAATGCAGTGTCACCCTAATCTTTGCTACATAATAACCCTTCACCTGACGGTAATGACATCAAGTTTGAGCCAATGGGGTGAAATTGTGCAATTTGTTACATTATAATAGCGAATGTAGGGTTAACTATTCTTTAAATTCTTATATTGGTGCTTAGGTAAAAAAATCTAAATAAAGTTTTGTTTCGTATTCTGAACTCCCACACGTAAAAACTGTTACTAAACAACAACGTATAAGTACCAAATATGTATTAAAGAAAATATTTCATTGAAGCCCACGTAACCTAGTTAATAACAAACTACTTATCATGTGCGTGTCAACATAAGACGGTACTAATTAATGCTAGAAATGATATTTCTAGCATGCTAGAATTGATATTTTGATATAAAGCAAGCAACGCCGGGTCGTGAGCCCGTGATGAAGTACACAAACGCATGACAGCCGTATCCGGCCCACAATTGTGCGAAGGTCAGTGACACGCGTCGCCACGCGAGCGTGCGCGTGAATCAACATCTACTTAATTAGAAGAAAAGCGTCTGTCAGACACACCTTGATGGTGGGAGGGGGAGTTTAATACCGTGCCGTGTCGTGTCCGTGTCGTGCCATTTGCCCCATTTGTCCCATTCAGAACTGGTTCGTAATTATATCATCTAATGTAATCGCTTCGTCAGTTTGTGTTTTTTGTAGAGCTTAATATCCCCTTATTTAACGCACAAGCCATTAATCATCTACCTTTTTTTAATTTACTTGACTTCTCGACTAAGTTCGTACTTAGTTGTTACACAAAAACTAAAATTAACAGAAAGACGTATGATGTAGGTAGGTACTTGGTGTTCTTTGCTAACTAATGTTTCTGTATTTACGTTTAGTTTCGTTGCTAAGGGATAGATGTCGCTACTCGTACCACAAGAGCAGTTAAATTCTTCATTCTTTTAGGAAAGACGGTAGAACGTGTCCTCGTTTAAAAACACAACGTACCGACTTCTTTTATTATTATTACGTAACCTTAGAAGTAAAGTTTATTGGAATACGATTTAATAACTTTTTCTATATAGAGAAGAAAGACAGAGTGAACGATACTGTAAAAAATAATGGTTACTATTTTCCGATCCCTCAATAGACAGCCGAATGCCCTTTTTATGTTGGGTCGACCGTTATGGAAGATTTATGAGGGCGCGCTGGAGCCGGCTTTCCGAGCTCATTTAATTTTTATTGCATCGAGGTCGTGTTAAAAACGTGACAGTAACCCGCCATACATCAATTGACAAACAATCGCAACGTGTTAATTACCCGCGACGATCTTCAGTCGCTTCGATCAATTAACACTATTACGTTGAACGAGCTAATTATAATTCTTGTATGGCCACATTATTAGAAACAGTCTTATAATATCCGTGTTTATATGCAGATTAGCGCGATTACAAGAACAATAGCTGGTGGAAATCGACACGGTGAAGAGCTCGGCACCTGCGTAAGCATAATAAATCGTTGCGGGCGCGTCACGTTGGCGTTACGTAAAGAACAATGGCCGGCTGGGAACGCGGCCGTGAACGCGACGCGAATCCCCTACATGGAATCTATTCCATTTATTTATTCAGAATGACGTCTCAGCTTTAACAATATCGGTGTGGAATCGCAAATGGCCGGCGGTACCGTTTCCGTCCTTAGTGCCGAGTGCGGGACAAACATCAATTTGCATATTTTCGTATGCTCATGTTTGGCGTGCGAAATGTTCTAATTGTATCTTCATGCTCGTGCAAACTAAAGAAATAACAATGCTTCTTTTTTATTGCTTTATTTTTTGGTTAGGATATAAACGGCCAACACTTAAAAAGATACAAACATTTCATTAAAATAACTGGTTTTACTTCATTAAAATAAGATACAAACAATTTATCAAGCAAGTATCACGCGATAATACACAGAATCACGTAGATACGTATAATTACATGATTAATTAATTATAAGTTATTCAACTAAGTAATTTATAATGAATGTAGGTAAGACTTGCTGTATATGGTGATTTATTTACATAAGTATTAAGACTAACAAGAAATTTCAAGGATGAAAAACACGTGGTGTTCTTAGTTAATTAGTTTCTAACGATTCCAAGTCATACCTATAATATAAACATATTAAAATATACAAAAAAAATATATAGTGGAAGTACCTAATTAAAATTTCAAATGAAAAAATATAATTATTTTCAAGTTTAAATTCAAGCTAGAAGCGAAACAGTCCTTTCTTTACACACTTGCTTCGGCGCCAGCGCACGTTACGTTATTATGTGTACTTTCACCCCGTTTTACCGTTATATGAACTACTGAATGTCCGCTATCTCTCTTGCACTAAGTATGCGATTACAAACTCGATCGCCCGAGCTGTTTGTTATACTAAATAACGGACGAAGTGATCATTAATTCATGGCGGAACGTTTATTTCGCATTAAAATAGCAAGATCAGAATCTTTCCATAGAGAAAATATTGAGTATCCTCTGTCTCTACATAATCCGGTTTCGGGTCATGCATGCCACCGAAGGTATTGTGTTACCGGTTCCATATTTAAACGTTGATGTTCAGGTTTACGATACTTATTTACTCAGTAGGTGTTCTCGTATCTAAATGGCCTCGAGAGAGACGAGACTGGTAATAGCCACTGTAATGTATTCGCCTTTATTTTGTCCTCCTTAGAAATTTATTGAACGGACAGAAACAGCTCGATTTATATGTTTATTCAGGCCGGGTATCTGGCCTCGTTTGAACATGCTTTGAATGGAAACAAAGGTCTCTTAAATGTCTATTGATAATAGATACCTACGTGAATATAATTATTCTTATTCATTTCGCAATAGATCGGTAAATAACCAAGTATAAACGGCATTCGATTTATTAGTTGAATGTAAAAGACACAAATGTCAATTGTTCATCGACTCGATAAGCAAATATCAAATAAATTCAATGAACTGACAGCGTAATTGCCTTCAAACTACGCTTTTACTATTCTATCGATCACTTAGCCTCAATCGGTACATTGTGAAAGAGACCCTAATAAGGTCGTAAACGTAATAAAGCGTCAAGGCGATCCGGCTCATTCCGCTCAAGTTTTAACAAGTGAAATCAGAAGCCCATTGTATCGCACACCAAACTAAAATGTGTTGTTTCTACATTATTCAAATCACACGTCAAGACCACAGAGGTTGTGTATTTTTCACACGTCGGCGCAAATGCATTCCTCACACAATTATCACGCCGCCCGCCGCCGCCGGTGGCTACTCTCGCTCCGTTATGACTTTTATTTGCCCTCCGTAGAACGCATGCCCAGAGCAAACAGGTTTTGAAACCAGCTCCATAAATACGAGTAGGGCGAGGCATGCAGGCTCTATCTGGATAATCTCTTACATACATTCATCTCCCTCTAATCGCCGTAAACGGGAAGATTCATAGTGCCCTTAAAGGGAATTTTGCTGTCGAATCGTAATCGGTTCCTAGAAGAATTTATCACCAGTCTTTTCGTAGAACCTGTTTCGATGCGGCCGCCTTTACATTAAAGGTTTGTGCTTGTATTTTTATTTTAAATACCTATCTATGGAGTCGAATGGACCGTTAATTGGACCGGAATGCACTTACATAATTAACAAAAACGAAGAACCAAAAAAGGGTAGAATTATTCGAGCTTGTAAATGAGCTCAAAAGAAATACTGTTCAGGTTAGATTTACAGACAACCTTACTTTTCATAGTTATTGTTGGTCTACTTTTATCAAGCAAGTTGGCTTTTGCAAGGTTTTCACACTGACAGAAGTACAAAGAACAATGTGTTGGTTGTTAAAAACTAATGGACCTGAAAATGTTATGTGGTAACATAATAGTATTTTGCAAAGAAGATGTAAAGAGGTCTTACTATTAAAAATTAAAAATGTGTTAATTACGAACTTACGACTCATTTTAGTAGAGTTTAAAGTTAGAACATCAACACGTACATAGTTTCTCAAGATGGCTGCGGGAATGACGTCAGCTGACGGTGCGCGGGCGCATTAAATTGATCGTTGTGTTGATTGACGCTCACGGTCTTTTTTGCAGCAGTATATAAATACAGATCTGTGTCGCAGTCAACTATGTGAAGGACGTAAATAGGAAAAAACAGATTTTCTGTTACAATAGAACCTAATCAACTAATCAACCAGCATAATAGAGTAATAGCATGACTAATCGTAAGGCAATAATTAATTGAAGTATAGCTATTAAATAGATGTAATAGGATAATTTCAAAGAAATCTATTGGCATAAATCTGATTAAAATTCACGTCTGTTTTTATTGTTGTCGTTTTTACTATTAAAATGATTTTTTGTTTAATAAAACGCAAAATTATATAATTTTAGATTAAAAAATAAATCATTATACAATAATGAGGTTTTTAAAGACTCACAATCACAACCTATAATTAAATGCCAAAAACCTTTTCTTCGGCTATTAAATGGAAATTTCCTAGCAAAAGAGGACAATAGCCTACCATGGAATAGGTAAGAACAATTTGTAATTTATTACAAGTCTATGGTTAAAATACGATTATGTCCGCTACGCAGCACGCAACGCCAAACAATAATTTTAGCTAGATTTCAAGTTTTCAACAACAACACCAAACAAAATTATCCTTTTGCTGACTGAAAATTCTTTGTTCAGAGACCAAACAGGTTTATTTTTAAAAACTAAAATAACTAACAAGGTTATTATAATTATAAAAGATTAATCAAACTTATTTATAGTTAAAAATTTTCTCTCAAGAGAATGAGATAATCTCGAGTAAAAAAGCGCAAATTCTCATCGCTTGTAATCTTAATTTAATTTAAGAAACTGGTTATTTTTATGATAGTAAAATAGACAAAGATCTTTTCTGGTTTATGAACGCATGTAAAATTGATGTAGGAATAGCAATTCTTTGAATGGCAACTATTCGAATAGCAATTAACGTATTCCGGCAATTTTACCATAGTTACTTTGTGAATTTGGTTTTAATATTTTAAATTACTTAATATTCAATTCAATTGTTCATTTGATTGTTGAATATTCTTGACTGTCCTTCTAATAGTATCGTTATTATTTATTCGAATTACAAACTACTCAATTTAACATACTAATTAGGTATTAGATTCTCTCAAAACAAAAACATACACCACCGCAATACTGGTTTATTTTTAATAGCAGCAATTTTAATACCATCGAGCAATTATTTAAATTGTCTTGGATTTTTTTTATCTTTAACAATCTAGAATAGAATTGCATAGAACAGAGACTAGGACTAGGTTCTTATGCAATTCATAATATGACTATGACGATTCGTTTATAGCGGAGCAAACTGGCGCATGGATAGCCACGTAGTGAATTAATTATCATAACAAACTCGTCATGTTGGTATTTCTAGTTCCATAATTTTATTTAAATTCAGCGTTGCTTAATATCTATTGATTCGCAATCATTTCATCATATTTTTCTCAATGCTGCTATAATTCAACCATTTATAATCTAACCGTTTTAGGAGATAAAGTCTGTTACTTTAACTATCCATTTACGGGTGATAACGAGTCTCAAATGCTAATTCAAACCCAGTCTGAAATAAATTAATTCAATTTTAAAAATTATATTCTGCATGCATAAATAATCATGCATCTCATCTAATCGTCGTGATTTGGCATGGAATATTTTTGGGTAATAAGGAAAATAATAACACGTTGCTACTTGTGGGATTTTAGGGAAAATTTGGGAAATTAGGTCACATCACCGAAGTAAATTACACGGAAATCTCCGAAGGGTGCACGCTGCGCAAAATGGCCGCCGCGACACGCGCAGTAATGGCCGCCGCGCCGGCCTTGGGCCGTACTCGCAATCAACTTATTATTCAATCTCTTGTCGCGAATTGGTCCGAGGTCCGCCGGCCGTTGACCCAACCGTTCCACTCCACTCGTTGTTAACGTTTTGCCCGTAGGCTGATAGATTAAATTACATAACGTAGGTATATCATTATTTTTCTCCTTGTGCGTACCTATTACTTTTTTATTGATGTTTTTAGTAGATTGTTTTCGAATTGCTGCGATCACAATTAAATATTACAATTCTAATCTTATTGACATTTATTTACCCCAACCGCACGTAGGCAATAGCTAATCTGTTGTTTAAGGAAAATGGACGGATGCTTCGAATTGTATTCCAGTTACTTACCTGTAATTAGGCTAGGACATAATTTTATAAATGTTTTAATCCTATTGGGAAAGGGACCTTTGTATTGCTCACCATTCCAAAGGTCGTCGGTCGGCGTAGTTGACGTAAACCCGACACGGTCCGTTATGTCCTCTCAGAGAACAATAGATTGTTCGCGCTACTCGCCTAATGAGAAATGTTTGTTTTTCAGTTTCATACAATGGCCACTGCTCATTGTTGCTTTTATTATTATCGCCTTCAGTATTCCGACGTAAAAAATAATAATTGTCTACATTTGTTCATTTCATCTTTCTTCTTTATTTTACAGTTGAATTTTTTCTTTTCTATACGAATATATTATTTAAATATCATTAACATAAAATGGACCACTTATTTTTATTACTTAACATAAAAAAGAAACGTTAATAGTCATATAAATGACCAGATTGGGGAACAGGTTATTTAAATTATAAAACAAGTATGTTTTTTTAAAAAAGCTATGTGTGCTGGCTAGCTATGCAATAGTACAGAACGGGTTTTAAATTATATAGTGGAAACGTCGCCGTATTCCAAGTGTCGACCTTGATTGACGACTCATTAGCCGTGCAGAGTCGAGACGAGCGAGACTACGCATCAAACCGGTCTCAGTCGTGAGCCCGCATGATTTATGCCTTTGCCTTTACAAAGACTTTTTTTTTCTGTACCGACCGGTTTGCCCACCTCTCCCCCGCTCCGTTTTTGTTGCGCTACCTGGATGCCGCGGAAAAAATATAGTGTCAGCTTTTTTTCATCGTAATAAAAATACTAAGCATTCCTTTTGTAGCACATGCGGACGTGGCCAGGCGCTGGAACGTGATGTGATGGCGCTGTGGCTTCATTATATTAATGGACTCGACCGGATGAATACAAAGACGGGCCTTTAAACTTTATCGCGTGTAGAATACGTGTTCCCCGGTACACGCGGCATGAAATTGAATTTATGATTCATGTGATAGGGATCTTGGAACTAATAATAAGTACGAACAAGACGCATTAAATATTAACATAATGGGATTTAAATTAATTCTTTGTCTGGCCCAACGTACTCGTACATAATATAGGTATGTACTAAGTATTCAAAAGATCTAGTCAAGTATCTATAACTAATAACATTAGGTAGGCAGAATTTGAAAATAATTATATTAACAAATTCGTTGTAACTTGTACCATCTGTACAAATGCAAAGACTAAAAGTTAATATTTAATTAATATGGTAATGTCGTTCGTACCTATGTATGTAATGTAAATACACGACACTGGAACGTGTACTTCTGATATTAATAATAAATGTTTGTTATAATATTGTGTAGCAATAAACACCTAAATGTTTCTTACATGCTAAATATAACAATATTTAAACATTCATAATTGGATTCCGAGGTTACACGATAGTCCGGTTTTCTCAAAATAAAGCCACTTTAATAATGTACCTACTTAATTGATAAATCGTCGTAATGTTCCGACGACCTTTATTTGACATTGGCGGGCTCGCTCGTCCTCGCTTCAACAGTTTTTGTTGCACTTTTTTTCTCGTAATTTATTTATCGGCCGCCATTTTATATACCACCTGCCGCGGTCGTTACCCGCACAGAAAAACTCCCCTCCTATAACAAAAGATATTCCCAAAGTTATTCTTACTTATAATTACAGCTCACAAAGCTTTTCGGGTAGAAAGCATCACTTTTTGTCGGCCAACAAAAAATCGCCCTTTAATTCTTTGGAAAGAGGCATTCTTCTGCTTAAATATTGGGGCTATATGACCTGTTTTTTTTGTGCGCCAAAAAAATGTAAACAATTCGATGGTGCGACCGGGATCGGGATTTACTGAGATCGATATATTGGTATCCGCTGTTGCGCTAAAATGTTCGATAACAATGGATGGAAAAGGTGGTCGTATGACAGATTTACAACAGTATTGTGAATGGTAGTGACATAGTTGCGCAGGTCACAATGTCGTGGGACATACATAAACGTAACCGTTCGCTTTTCACTTCGGAGCCGTCGCTAAATACTAATCTACTGTTTATTTACGCACATATTGCGACATATTTACGTGCACGGAATGAACAACACGTAATCGTAACACAGACCGTGTGTAATTTGAAGATAACAAGTTTTGTAAGATAGTGTTTGTTATTAAAACGCTTTCTGGAACAATAATCGTAAAACTAATAATACTCTTGATTACTTTGACGTTGTATCTTGTTGATAAGCATCGCTATTTCGCTATAATATTGTATACTTAGAGGTTATATCTAGATTTCATTAATTTATATAATTTAAAAACATTACTGTTTTAATTAGGCTAATTAATATTTTTGATAAAAATAATTAAGATAAAAATAAATGAATATTGTATATTTTATTTTAACCATACTTACTCCAAATTCAAACGTCCTTTGATTTTAAACGTGACATAAGTATAATGCACAGTAAATTATTTCCATTGTCAACTATAAACGGAAGGAAACAGAAAATAATAAACGGAATATAATAGTTGCTTATTCATATTTATTTATAGTGGCAATTAATTTTGGTTTCAATAACAGCTTATGATGTTGCCTTACAAACCTGACAGGTTCCGGCTTACCGATTAATTTTAAATGAATATGATAAAATAAAGTTTCTAAAAAAAGGATAAAATAAATAATTCACATATCTACTATGTATTAATAACAATATTGTATGAAGCAATAAATCTAGGTAAGGTAATTGTTTTCTAAATTATACGTTGTCGACATTGTTGCCTTTTGTTTTAACATAGGTCACTTTGACACAACCTTAGCAAACAACCGGGCTAGTATTATTAACTGGATCAGTCGGAAATGTAAACAAACTTATTTATTATTCACTATTAGTTGTATAAAATATTCAATCGATTTACACAGCTGCTTTATATTAAAAGAAGCCACAATAAAAATAACATACTGAATAAAATTTTCCATGTCATTTTGACATTGTTGTGTTACCTAGAATTTAACATCTTTGGAAATGATAATTACCAAGATAACATTTTCCTCATTCATACATTTAATTATTACCTAAGTCGTGGTTAGAAGGCCGAAGAGCCTGACATTCAGTTGCTCAGAAATTGGGTTGCAGAGGTGTGATTCTACGAAGTGGCTTCGTGTAAAATACTTGATATTAAGCCTGGAAGGAAACTCAACAATTGTGAAAGGCTATGAATGCTATGATGAATGAATGCCCGTAATTATTATGTAAACAGATGGACGGTATTGCATTTGAATAAATTGGCCCAGAAACAAGTTTTAAATATAGGTAGCAGACGGAAAGTAAAAGGTTATCAGTGCAAAGCTCGATAACAAATTAAGAGTTAAAGAACTTTCTCAATCAAGTGAAACATTACAGACAGTTGTCAAAGAAGTTGTAAGCGGATATAAATCTCAGTTAAGTTCGATATTGCCCGCCATTGCTCCTGCCAAGTTAACAAACTTCTCAAAAGAAATGCCAAACTTTTAATGCTCTTTCCTCGAATTCTAATAATAGGGGAGAAACTTCGTCGTTTGCGGTTCTTTATTACACTTTACGAAAATATAAATGATTATATAAGAACTTACGTCACATCTGCCTTTGAATAATGCATTAAATTAAAATAATCTACCATCATCAAGATTCTTATGTGCGGCTTTTTGTTTTCATTAACATGCTTCGGTTATGTCAGACTCTGTTTATACATTCACGATTCTAATTATTATGGTAAACACATGTTGAATGTTTAAACTATGCAAATATATCTTTTAGTTTTGAATAAGATTTAATTATTAACAGGTACTCGCGATGTGACCTCCAATTCGACACTGAATTGTATTTTAATAATTGTGTACTCTTTAGCAATACTCATGAAACCAGTAAAGCAAGTATTCGCTTAACAAATACAGTCGTGACCTTCTTAATATTGAATGCGCTTACATTCGAATGGTTAGAGTTAAAAATAAATGATTAGGTATGCATCATTTATTTGAAACTCAATACTCCACAAACTCATTTCGTTGAGGACTTTCAACTAGTTGAAGACGTCAATGTTTATTTAGAAACCTGATCCGTAGTGTTTGGAGCCATTACTGCGGCATGTCGGGGTCATGCCCTCACTTGTGTCAGATCAGATGGCCGACTTCTACTAAACGAGCTCGATGTAAGATAAGCCTTATTATGTTTTGACTTACCACATGACCTTTTGGTTTATCACGAATTTTGACATTTGATCCTCCGCAGCCGGACCCCACCCGTTTGTTTTATTATCAGCCACTTCGGTTACTGTGTTTAGCATAAATTTACATTGCTAATTATAAATTTCTGAGAATTTTTCCTTAATATGCTTCTGATGTAAAACTTTGTCGTGTTACATGTTTTAGAATGAGTTCCACAAACAAAAAGTAAAACATTTCTGATTTCTGACTTTACGCACTGTAAAACTACGTTACACTAAATTTGGAGCATTAAAATGTGTTTATTATTCGAATTATTTCAAAACAATGATCATGTCGTGTCATCGTGATAATATGTTATAAAAATATGTTGGAATTATGACTTTGTATGATAAAAAAAAACTTATGAAATATGTGGCAACACCTAAGATATCATGCTTTATGGAATGTAACCTTTCATAAGAAGAAATTTAAATTCCTTCCATGATGAAACGACTTTTTAAATTAAGGTCTTTTAAAACTATGTACCTAGGTAGTTTAAGCAGCGTCAGCATTGATTTCGAATTTAATTGAAAATACACACTTCAAGATTAGTCGACACTAGAAAAAAATGATTGAAAAATAATTCACACAATCAAATTATCAAACAAATTTTCTATTACAATGGCATAGCGTTGAAATGGCGAACTGTTCACGCATGAATAAACAAACAATTGACAAAACGTGTTAAATGAAAATCTTTTGCAAAATTGCATTATCGTCAGTATCCGTGTAGCCCGACTTCACCCTATTGGGTATATTATAGACCTCGTTCTCTTTTATGTGCCAATGTCAAAAAAAAAGTAGTTGAGAAGGAATTATTTATTTTTGGTCGCCATATGTGTCACACCTGCCGCCACATTCCACCCTTACACTCGACTCACCCCTCGAAAGAGCTTCGTAACCTTGAACAGCATAAAAACAGTTCCCAAGGTTAACACGTTAATTAGGATACCATTTCTTGCGCTACAGATTATAAAAATAAAGATAAACAACTTTAAACAGGAAAATGTTATAAAATTCTTGAGTATGTTAGATAAAAAGGTCATTCGATAATAACGAAGAAAAACAAAGATAAAAATAATTTTGGATCAAGTACCTAAGACCCGACGTTGGCTTTACCAGCCGAGTCACCCCGATCAAGGTTGTTGAATGTATTTATCAACGAAAACACTTTATCGACGAGTACGTTATCAGTCGAATCGCTCGCTCATAAGTAAACATTCATGCGTTTTGCAATCTACTAGATTGTTACTGTTATCGGTATCATAAGTGCACGAAATAGGATGCTTATCAAGTTTATCGCACGGCCGATAAGAGCTGTGAGTATCCCTTTGTCGCAACACAGCGATAACACCCGAGGAATTTTTTATTGTCACTTCCTACGATACATTATAATTAAAGTTATCATTTTATATCCGCTAGCGCTATGATGACACAGCTATCGTGTTTCCTTCGTAGTAAGTATGTGATGTTTATACTACATTTCAAAATAGTGTAGAATTTCGCGTGACTTGATGTAGGCATTCGATATTTGCAAATATCACAAGAATGATGAAAAATGTTGCTGTGGTCGTGACACATTAAAAAACCAGTTTATTCTTACGACGCAGGTACCGGGTATAATGTGTGACAAATAAAAAACTCCAACTAGGTATCGAAAACCGTCTTGTTATTTTTAAAAACCAATTTGTTCCAATTCTGACGTCAAATTGGTCCCAGCTATAAATAAATCCATCCTCATCAGGCGGGCAGATGACGAGAGTAACATTTAAGTGGTTATAGCAGCGACTGTCAGCGGACATGCAATTGAATATGATGGATGGACCACTGTACCGTTATTAAAGAGAATGTTTGCGCTAAAGAAAATATTACGTTAAGCATTCACTTTCTATACTGTACTAACTCCTGCGTATATCACCGTCTTTGTTATTATTACACCCCCAAATACAACAATATTTTTATCAAATCAGAAACCTGTTGTTTAGCTAAATATTCTTGATAACTCTGACCATCAGCTAGCCTTCGCCTACTAAATACAAATAGATGAATTAATCCATTTATCCAACTTCTAAAGAAACTATTAATTTAAATCGCAAAGTAACCTACCAAACCGGTGAAACTTCTTTAGCCTGAGCAAAAAACCTTACAGTTTTATTGCGATATCAAGTCTATAAACTCAATTATAAACTAATCCGGTTTTGTGTGTACGCGAGTCAGTTACACCATCAAGAATTAACATACAAGGAACTGCAGTTTAACAGGCAATTAATTAGCGCAATGGACCGTTGGGTGGAGTGACCCGAAGGAGTGGCGGTCTCATTAACCGACGACGTCAGACTAACGATTTATAGCGCTATTAAAATTCAAATTAGCGAAAGTTAATTCATTGATATATTGTGTCACTGCTCCTTACCGTTATACAATTAAAAATTAGATCACTTATGATTGTGTGCAGTAACGAAATTAAAATACATATATTAAAATATTTTAATATCGTTACTAAAATGTAATTCATTTAAAACCGGGAACTTGGCTGTTATCAGCGAGGTTATCGTACCAGGAATTATGTTCGACACAATTAATGTTTTAAGTACCTACACTACCTACGTATTATATTCGGCGCTATAAATAATATGGAAATTCAATAGTCGTTTTATAACTAAGGAATTTACTAGAACTAAGCGCTATTTTATGTATAATAAACTAATAAGATTTAGTGTAAATACTAAAAATATGTAGAAGGAATCAATCATGGGTACTTCAATATTGAACCAACATTTCCTTTACTATTCCTATCAGCAAGATTATATACTAAGATAGTCTTATCAACACTGACTTATAATGTATACACATTTTTAACATTTTCTGCTACATTTATATCTAAAAAGGAATCGGAGATGAAAAAAATCTATTCACGATAAGAACTTTGAAGTAAATGGTAATCTATTGTTCAGTACGTCAACCATGAGTTCTATCGAATGGCTTTCGATAGGTTTTTTACGCATCGAAACGCTGTAATCTCATAGCAGATTTTAGTTCCTTACGTAACCGCTAGAGGCACTGCGAGGCTTTTCCATATAAAGATTTTACGGCGTCGCTAGCGAGTCTGGTGAGGAAAACTCATGGTCATGGCACTGATAACAAGAGAAAACGAGGCCATGAATTTTCCTCAACACAAACCTTGACACTAATTATTTATTGTTAACTTTACTTTATAGTTATACGTCTTTAATTATTTGTTTTTATTGTTACAGGTACAAAGAGGTTTACTTTACTAATAACGTCTGAAGGTATAGTAAATAATATAGCTGTGTGGTGTATATAGCAAATAACATGTCATGTTTTGGTTGTCTTATGAATATAGTTTGAGCTTGATAAAATAATATATCCTGGGACAGTGTCACACAGCACCGTCTCGTCCCAAACTAAGCAGAGCTTGTACTATGGGTACTAGACAATGGATATAATACTTATATACTTTTTTTTTGTAAATACATACTTATAATACATAAGAAACACCCAGACAGACACAAACACCTAAGTTCATCACATAAATGTTTGTGTCTTGTGGGAATCGAACCCACGACCTCGTGATCAGCAGTCAGGTACTCGAACCACTAGACCACAGACGTCGTCATGTTTTGGTTTGATATTTATAATAGTTTGAGCTTGATAAAATAATATCTATTCTTATCAATATTTTTATTATTTCTTTGTCCATTATCAAGACAAGCTTTGAATCATATTATGTATAAGTAACGCCCATCACATGGCCGAAAAAAAATGGATCCAAAATTGAATTCGAGAGTATTTGAATACCGCGATAAAATCAGCATGAAGAAGTATAATTTTAATGTCAGAAACCAGTATTATAATATCACTAGTAATATCATAAATCTTCAATAAACCTAGATCAAAAATTTCCATTCAGAAAAAAATTACACTACTACATAATCATAAGGAAGATAAATTGAAGTATTTCCCCATCTGAGAGATAACACAGAACAAGAAATTCACTGCCATTATTACAATGGAATGGCATGGCATGACATCGTTTTAAAATTATATTTGTTCTACGCTTTTTATTTATCGTCCGTTTTGGTAATCGGCACCTCAAAATCATTGTTTAAAAATTTTAAAACATGACATGACATTTGACACTGACAAATTAAATCAAGTTTTTTCGTAGTTCATTTGTCATTTATCGAAATGACACAAACTTTCTTCTTAATTTTATCTTCTGTTTTTCAATACTCATATCGTTTCTCTTTTACGTTGTTTTCTTTATTACACCTGTAATTAATGGCAATAGTTATCTGGCGGGCTGATTACAGATTCGAAATAAAAAGACAACAAAATTTAAAAACAGATATTGAATTCTTAGCTCCATGTATCTAGAACAAAACTCATCCACAAATTCCCTCTTAAACGTAAAACCTGACGAACGTACACACACATACGTGGTGCCTAGCGAGGTCATCACGCCATGGTAGCCGCGTGGAGAATTAATTTCCCATGAGCCTCGTTCATTGTGTACGTAAAGCAATATTTGTCGACCTGATTACAGTTTGGCCTGTTATCCATGCTAAACGGTCGTGACTTTTCGAATTATTAGCGATAGCACGCTAATTTGTTTCGAATCTTTCGGTTTAGTTCCAACCCGACGTTTGTAAAACATTTTAAATCAGGTTTTATTTAAGAATCAATACCTACAGTAATGTGATTCTCTAACATCAAATTCCGAAACCCCTGTTAACGGATTTTTCTGATCTTTTAAGTATTCATAAGAAACCTCTTCAATCATAATGATTTACAGTTTCATTCTCACAGTCATGTCAATATTGTTATTATACTTCGAAGAAATACCATTTCATTATATTGTCCGATAGTGTGTGTACGTAGAAAGCACTACGTAGTAGTTAGTAAAAGGCCAACCTTTCGTAGAAAATTACCTACTATTAAACAACCTACCGATGAAATATAAGTCACAGTGGGTTCAATGCAGAGTTGGCTAGAATTATGGATGAGCAACAAATCAGCGGATCTAAAATAAACACGACTGACGTCAATGACGCTGACGCATTTGTGACCACGGAAAATCAATAGGCATTTGTCCCCTTTGATACTTGGAATTGATTGAATGAAATGGGGCAATGCAAACGGAATTTTTCGCCGTTTCAGCGACGTTTCAGTGATTTGTCTTCCTTTAATCCCCGCAGCGTTTTTATTGTGCTAATATTTTTGGTGCGCTAGACTCGTTTGTTTTGGGTTTCATTTTGAAAGCATTGCTTTTTTGTGTTGATAAATAACAGTTGCTATAGAATTGCTCCTATCTTTTAAAAATAAAGCGATAAATGAAATAATAATATCTAAATATGCAGGTATTGCTCTATTTATGATACTAAGGAATTTGAAGCAACTCAAATCAGCACGTTGTTTCATGGTAGGTATAACAATTTAATTTAATACAATTGTTCCACCACTTGTTCTTTATTATATAGCCACAGCTGTTGGGCATGACCACGGTGAACTAGGCAGTCTGCGTGGTATTAATTTGTTCATGATACGATTGTTAGTTTTCTGAGTGGTTTGGAAAATTATTATTAATTCATTCATGTTTTACCATGTCCTCATGAGTCAGATGCAAGCTTGTTTGATCAAAACAACTCATATTGCACTCAACTGTCATGAATTCGCTATAAATCAGCCAGTGTCAGTTTTCGTTTAGTGTAACTACATGTTCAGACGTACTCTTAGCCATTTATACATTCATATATGCACATGTGTTATGTTGTCGGGCTCCCTGCCAAAACATTTGCCAGACATCTTCGAAATGTTTTTATTGTAAATCGCAGTGGAATAAAAAACAGAAAATTCGTTATATATAATTTCAATGGATCTCAATTCTCGAATGATGTCATTGACACACCTTGTGTACCGCTCAGGATTAATTTATGATGTTCACGATAACGGTTTTTGAGTTGATAAAAATATACATAAATTGAATTGCTACTTAAAAGAATTCTAAGAATAATTTGTATGTGTTCTGCAAGTCTTGTAATCAGACGTTAAGCCTGCCATACCTTCCGACCGATCGCAGATAATAAATAAATGAGATAAGAAATAAGCTATGTGATATGTACATGCACGTATCACGATATCTATCGATATTAAATCATAACAATAGCGTGACAACACAGATAGGATTGGAAATTTTCCCAGAACCGTCGACTTATCGCGTGTTTTATTTCTCTTGCGGAAACATAAAGCGCTCAACAAAAGGTGTGTTAGTACTGTTAAAAGCCATGTGTAGAGCTAATGCATTCGTTTGAAAATCATAACAATACATCATAGGAACACCCGGTCACCTTTCGTCTGTAAAAGTGTAAACAGATGAATCGAGTGAGGCGTATTCTCACCATAGAGTATTGATACATCCAAGTCGATTTCTAATGCGTTACAGGAAAAAACAACTGACGTGGAGTCAGCAGTTGTATCTGTATTCCATTTACGAGAAACTGATTATCTTGACAACTTTGCATTTAATTTTCCCTAATTAAATATTAATGTATTCTATTTAACACAACTTACACGCACAACTCATTATATTGCTAAGCGTACAATTGTCAATATTGATTATGCTCACAAATGGTTTTATTATTGGAACTATGGTAATTATCTTAGCGAGTATTTGTGAAATCATGTGACTTGTTATTTAATTAATTGTAGATAAGGTAGTTTGTCTACTGATATCAGAATCGCGTTAACTCACAGAATATTTTTACATACTCGCGCTATCTCTGGAGTGTTTATGATAACATAAATCCTCATTATTAAATTTATCATTGGAAACGACTGCGTTATCATTTTAAACAAACTGGCGAACGATTGTGAACTAGGTCACAGCTACAGTTTATTTTTATTACGTTTTTATCGTAGCAATAATTTTGCCTCTTATTTTACTATTGCGCCTTTTAGATTTCAAAAAGACAGCAAATCATTAAATCCTTCTATATTAAAAGACAACTACTTTGATCATAAGATACTTCGGTGGCATGTTTAGAATTATCTAATTAAACTTACAGAAATTTATCCATAATAAATACAGCTATTATACTTTTAGCTGCATCACACAGTTCATTTGTAATTTTGAATATATTCAAATCCAAGTTGAAAATATTCAAAATTACAAATGATCTAAAACAATTGATAGTTTCCAAATAAACGTTTCGATTTACATATTTAATCAACAGAATGGCCGAGTTCCAACAGCAAATGTGACAGAATGAAATAACATGTACTACATTTATGTATAGTAGCGCGCCCACGTGCTGCATTAAGTGTCTCATCAAGTCTGATGTCTTTGCTATTTACAGCTTCACCTAAATTATTGTATATCCTTTTAAATGTTTCAGCAGTACTTAGGTCAACTACTACCATACCCAGTTCTGTGCCAACTTTGTAATTATTTTTTTTGTATTTATATGTTTCTTTGTAAAGATTCTATTCCATTCTCTAGCTCGGAGTTTTGATTTATGCCGAGTTAACGACATTAGTCTTGTCCCATATTACATGGGACCTAAATCTATCGCCAAAATGTGGTTTTACATTGTCTGATTTAATATAGTTACCTATAGTTCTCTAATTCTGTTTCATGTAATGGTATTATTAGTATCAGTTAGTCTTTCCCGACGAATACTTATGTGTATCGAAATATTATTTTTAAGTTTTTTATCAATATGAAGTTATGCAAAGGATTACTATAATCCGGTAATCAATATGCGCATACAGTGAGACGGACATCTCGGATCACGTCTCGATCTTGGTCAAGGCGAGGCTGACGACCGTGGCGGCACGCCAAACGTGCCCACCGTAATGGATGCCATTTATCATTTTTTTTATTGGAAACAATGAACAGAGGACGACAATATTTATGGCTGACGACGTTCGCGTCGTTCAACTCAAATAATCTTCAATGAGTGTAATTTGACTTTGAACGTTGGGAAAAATTTTGTAATTTGTTTGTTGTATTATAAAATGGAGATAAATTAAATAAAGAGACGATGTAAGAGGTCGCGACCCTCGCGAATGAGGAAACGTCGAGAGGTGGAGACAATTTTATTACATCCACAAAGATCAAGGAGGCAATTATGAAGAGAATTCTTATTTCCATGTAGCTTACCGAAACATTAATACCAGTAATAATTATCCTAGTCATTTTACTGAGCTGCCAGTTCATATTGAATCATGCTGGAAAATATCCATGGCATGTGCGGACGTATTTATTTGTTATTGCAAATATTAACATTTCCTTACAATATGCAATGTCACAATCCGATGCTGAAAACAATAAAACTGTGTGTTAAGTAAGCAAATTAATGCGGTATCGCGAATTGGTTGGCTCCGGTCCAACAACAGAATATGGTCGCAATCTCAAGGGCATTTAGACTCCACGAAATACGTTTATTTCGCAAATAAAACCGCTTGTAGTATTAACAATAAATTATATATCATTATCTGCAAAACAAGCGGTTTTATTAAGAATAATGACATATAGAGACTTTTATTCGATACTTTAATTAGTCATTGTTTTTGGTGCCTCGTGTCCAGTTATTTTAATTTGATTACGTAAGTGTGATTTTATTATCATGTTTATGCGCAGATAGTTTTTGTCTCAATTATAAGTTATTTAAACATTGCTCCCTACTTAATATAGAATGTTTGGTTGGAAATAAACTACGTACCTACAGAACTCGTTTAGTCGTTATCCATAAAACGTGAGTCGTAAATTATATTCCCAATTTCGGAGCATCGTAAGAGGAAGGAAAACAAACCGTAAATGTGTGTGAGTCAGGATCTGTAAATGCGCAAATATACTTTACAAACAAGTACTTTTCTTCTTACACAATTCCATTCTCAATCACGTCGTTTACATTAATAGTGTATTGTTTTATACTTGTTCAAATAGCTTTCTCGTCTTATCTTGAACACACACTTGAACATAATTTAATCACTTTATTCCGTTTCTTTGTTGATGTTTCTATCAACAGCATTATTGCTTATTATTTTGTCATGGTCATTATAATTTAGTTTTAATTATTACAAGTTTATTTATAGCTAGTACATGAACTCTATGGTTGTAAATTGCTATCTGAAGTAAAATTGGAAATGCGCCAACATCGATGTACAAGTAATCGTATTCCAAGTGGTCATATCAAATAAATGATGATTGATGGTTTCCCTTCACTATAAACGACCGGATCGACCTTTGCTGGAGCATTTAACTTGAATATAAATGTGCAATCATTTTCACAGAATCAAGTGCCTTAAACTTTAATACCTGCTGATTACTCACATGATACAAGCATGGACAGAATATATACCTAAACACCGTAAAGCCCATAAAGTATTCATATTAAGATTTTTTTAAACGGAGAGAGAAGAGAATCGCTGATAAAATGAGAGCCGTAAAAACGTTTTACATAAACACGACAATACAAATAAAAACGTCATTTTAAGCAGATATGAAAGGTTACGTAACGGAACAAAGTTTGTACCAACATGCAAAATAATACTTTTAAAAAAGTGGTAAGAAATTATACTGAGAATTCAAAGCAATCCAAGTAAACAGATATAAACAGAACCTGAGTAACTCGGTCTGACCAATTAAAGTTCGATCGTATAAAACATGTTGGAGTACCGTCCTCTCTCCACTCGCTTTTAATGAGTTTCCAGCTTAATTTACAGTTATTGTTTTACCCTAGTGGCCGTGGATTTTGGACTTGTTACATCCGTTGAATACCAAATAGGGTATTGTAGAAACTTTAGTGGTCACGCCGATTGTAATATCAGATTAACTTAAATACTGGCATGGGCTTCATTAAGCTTGTTTTAATTAAAATTTATTAATATGATTTTAGAAATTATAGATAGATAGATAATTTCAAAGAAAATCCCAATAACGGCAACACTGTGTTTAACACAACACTTAAGTGTTTTTGAGTTTTTCTTTGAAATTCTCAGTGCTACTGAGGCTGATAATCAGAGATGAAACTAAGCATAAACTTAGGCTCCCGTATGTCAATTTGTCATACAAATTTGACATACGGAAGCATAATATATGTTCATGTTGAGTCTCGTTTCTGAATATCAGCCTGAGAAATTCGGTAAGAAGAAAGCTCGGAGTTTGAATTTATACCCGCTTGGGCTACTAACCGGCCTGCCGAACGCTTTGGATATTACTGGCGTGATGGTATCTTATGTTTTAATTATAGCAGATTACTTGAAAGGTTGAATTTGTCCAGACATAATAAGTACAAGTACATATTCTGATAAACTCATTGATAGATAACAATTGTTATTATCCAGTAATTGTGGTGACTTGTTATTGCAATATTTTATCATCAATAAACAAGATAAAAACATAAAAATGTGAGATAGGGGATGTTGCTAAGTCTTAAATTTTTCCATTTTCCACGTTTGACTTTTACTCAAACCAACTGAAACCGCAATTTGTTGTTGTCATTCATTAGTTCATCAAATTGTGATAAGTGGTTTTCTTATAATTTTATATTAGTCATTTTCTGATAACTATAAGCAGGTATATCCATCTAGTAAACGCACCCTTGAGATCAAATTTACTTGAGACTAATAAGGAGAAAGTAATGAGGTAATCTGCAAACTAGTTAACTATTAATAATCTAAAAACAATTAAACAAACTATAATCAGGCATTAGAGACTTATTTTGTTATTCCCCAATTTTTCCCTCTAAGGATAAAATAATTTCATGTTTTTGTAAAGTTAAAGAACTTCTACTTCCTTTCCATTCCCAATTCCAGAGTTTAAATCAATTCCCGAAGTTTGTGAATCCGTACAACTCAATTATATAACTAAGGTTGATGAGAAGTTCAGTTTCACTAACTTATTCATGATGCTGTGGGTTTAAAGGTCCACCGCATATCTTCTTGTTGTTTGTATTAAATTCGGCTTTATTTTACTTATCAGTATCGTTATGTCAATGTTTTTGTCATTGTCTTCAATTTCGTATGCTGTTTAACTTATGTCTTTAAGTATCTATCTGAATATTTATTTGAAATTTATTATTACCTCCTTTGTTTATACTTGTTTAAAGTTTAAATATAGCTATACCCAGTTCGTCACAGTTAAAATAATTATATGAAACATCTAAAACAGAAATGTCCACTTTACAAAATGTGAACTCTGCAACACCAATAAACACTTTAGGACTTCGACTTGAAGTTGGCAAGTAAAGTTAAACATTATAAGGTTTTACATTTCACAAGATGACTTTTAGTTCAGGTTTTCCAAGACTTGCTTGTTATGAAACTTTCTTGTTATTCTTTGTTTCTATTTCATTAAAATGAAAGTTGGAACGAATTGTCCTATTTTTATTATACGCAACGTTTATTGTTTCAATATGATTGCAACAGTTTGTTTCTCCTTATCTACCTACTGTAATTATGTTAGGTAAGTTACTAATACGTGGTTCAATAAGTTCATTTTAAATCCCCTTAGCTAGCCGTTCTTAGCTATGTTTGATGAAAATCAGTCCAAGATGGCCGCCGCTACAAAATAGCGGAAACATATTTTTTCACAACTCCCTCAATATGGGTATCCAATGAAAGGGTTTAACTAGGAGAATACTATACACTATGACAAATTTAAAATCCAAGAAAACATACGCCACCGCAGAATGGCAAATTACAGTCGGGGATTTTCTAAATTTTTAATTTAGGTTAGGTTATAATTTTTCTGAATATACTTTGGCGAAAATCTGTATCAATGGCCTGAATATTCTAAATTGCTATTTAGTTCAATTGATTTTATGGATGTAACCCTATGAATTTAATCATAGCCTGAAAACCAATTATACTTTAGATCGAAATAATACCATGCCACCATAACATAATAAAGTTTTCTTAATATGTTCATGATTAAATTTGTTGGTAATATTGACTCAAGTTTGAAATGAAATTTAATATTCTCTCCCTGTAAAATATTCTTGAACGGTATTAAGATCATGTTGGTAAAGTAATTATGGATCATACAAGCGTAGTTTGCGTACAGTGACAAACTTGCAGATTATCTGCTTCCAGCCATTACAGTTTTGAAGGAGCCGAGTTCCAGCCGGCACAAGTTTCCAACTTGCCAACTTTGCGGACTGTGCCCAACTCTCTTGTCGTCTCGCAGCCTTCTTACTTAGAAATAACGCGTTTATTTGACACTTCTTTATCTTTTATTTATTTTGTTCTGAAACTTCTCAGTTTTATTTAACATTAATTGGATTGTGTAATTCTACATTCACTGCCGATACGAATCATAAAGCGATACGTAACACAACAGTGAAGGGTGTTAATTTAAGTGGAAGTAATGTATCCGCTCAACAAGTCGCAACACAAGTTCCGCCCTATTGACAATAAACGTGTAATGAAATCGCGGTGAATTCAATTAATCCACTGAACGATCAACTTTTTCTCTCATTCCCAAGTGTCAAACAAAGTTAGGAGCCCTAAAAGATTCCAAAATAATCGGATAGAGCCCGAGGGTGGTGGAACTTTGACAATTTCACCCCCTGCTGCGAGTTCGAACCGTTTCAAAGGGGTAAGGGTTGGGAGGGACGGAGAGAGAGGCCACCCTCCTCTTTGGTGTTCGTGAATACCGCTTAAAGTTCTCGACGTAATTGCTGTCTGGCTGCGAATAAACTTTGTATTACATTACCCGAGTTAATTTATAGTGTCTTCTTATTCATTGCTTAAAGTTAGTTTTGTTTTCCAAACGACCCGAGTTATTCTAACTAGTAAAGTTTTCTTAAAAGTAGCGTGTGTACCTATATTATGTTTAAGTTCATACGTCTCAGTTTTATCACCGTACACTTTTCCAGACAAAGGTCTCATTTTTCTTCTCATTCATTCTTATTAGGTCATGAAGTTTGTGCAGCTAACTAAGACGTACTTTATTGCTGTAATGGAATTTTATGTCTCTTACAAGTCATAGTCTGTCTACAGAGCCAGCACTAACTGTATTTAATGGATATTGCACGATTTTACGTCGTTTTACGTCACAAATCATGTCTGTGTATCATGATTAATGACTAAATGGCCACATTATAGTCAGTTAATCATTACATCCGAGATGTAAAGACGCTTCAACAAGAATGATCACTCGTGATCGAAGTTCTGAATGGGTTCGTGTTCGATTCGTCCTTGACTTGCCTCGGAAATATCAACCACACTTTATGAAAAACTGCTTTCAAAACCAACACCGAATTAATTCTGATAATTTTGAATTAAATACTTAGTAACAAATTGAAAATAGACATGCAACGCCACTAAAAGTAGGAACATAGCATATTGAATTGAACAATCAGTCACGGAATATCGTGATTGTTAGTTTAAAACGTCTCTATTAAAACAGGACAGTCTCGAAAGGCGGCCAATTGTATCTCGTTTGCACACAGACGTCGAAAGTTCACAACTGTGTTGCTGCACTAATTGACTATGAACTTTACTATTAAGAGGTTAAGTGGGCCGTAGTTTACCGAAAGCAACAGTAGACACAACAATATAGAGCATTATACAAGGAATCTTAACTAATCTTTGCAATAACCATTACAACGGGAAGGTATAATGTAAATTGATTTAGTGGATGAGGTAATTTGTGCAATTAATCGTGCGCTGCACATTGCAGGCCAATAAATTCGATGAGCGCCGGCCGAAGGTTATCTGCGTGATTGCTATGCCCGCTTGTTGTGCGAGCGCACATTCCATGACGAGCGAAATCCATTTATTATTAGAGCCGTATGATAACGATAAACCAACGAGGTCAGACGAGAGCGCGCAAAAAATAGAAACGCTGTTTTACTGCGCGTGACTAAAGACTCGATGCAGGCAAGATGGCGTGCACATCTGTCTCCTTCTAACGGTTGCAACCCACTACCTCTGTCCCTTTCTATCAGATTTGGTTGCCGTTAAATTTTTTTGCCAACTGGCTAGTTTTTTTTCCACTTTTTTGTCATTGAATTTCACGAATTACGTGATGGTAGCGACTAGCAAACAGGCAGGCAGGCGAGAGCTCCGCGTTTTGCCTGGTTTTGTTGACTTTTTGCTATCTTTTGAGGTTATGTAATGATAACCCCGGTATAGTATTCGATTTAAATGGATATTTTGTCGAGGATAGTTTTGCTTTTGCATCGATTTCGGTTAAAAAGTTAAACCAGTTGATAATTATTAATTTGATATTCGTGAGAAACGTGGGTAAGTACATAAAATAGTTTATGTAAGTACATTAGTTGATTATTTTAAAACGTTTCTCCAAAGTAACAGCAGAAACTAAACAGAAACAACCACAATGCGAAAGAGAGGTAGGTAAAGGCGTCGAGATAAAAACTCTTTGCATAATGTATTCAGTCTGAGCGCCTCTGTATATTGGTGAACAAGTTACGTAAAGGAGACCACCTTTTTTAGGATCATCATAAGACTGGTTGCTTACTACCTCCGACTACCTACGAACATTATCCTAATGCCTTAAAAGTACGAAATAATTAAACACGAAGATTTATTTTCGTTAGACAGAGCAGCAGGGGGGCTAGACAAGTTGCATTTTGACATTCGAATCGACAAACAAAATGTATGGAAATAACACAAGCTTTCGACAAACCGGGCTGTCACTAATATCATTTCCATACATTTTCTCTGTCGATTCGAATGTCAAAATGCAACTTGTCTGGCCCCCCTGATCAGGAAGCTGTCAATGAAATGGCAAAGCTAAATTACCGGATATAAAAAAGGCTTTTTGAAGTGATACACCGTAGATCCGTACTCTTTGGTTGAGCTGGCAACATTGCGCAGACGTAAATAATAACATAGGTAGGTAACAAAACATAATACTGAGTCACGCATGGCGTGATGTGTCGCCGCGAGGAACTGTTTGTCACGAAAAACATTAAATGACTATAACAATCTCCCACATAGCAACATTGTTGGGATGTCAGAATGACAATAGTCTTAGTCATTTTCGCGGAAATAGCTGTAAATACCTACCATATGTACATTTAATTATATCATATCCAGCAATAGCATACCTACCAGTTTTGTTTTACTTACTCAAATTCTTGTAACTTGATCTGGCAAACAAAACTTGAGGTTAAATTCCAGTTTAAGTATAAATAACCTAACCTAAATAAAAAATTTAGAAAACCCCGATACGAAATGTAATTTGCACTTTTATGGTGGCGGCCATCTTGGATTTGAAATTTATTATAGTGTATAAGTATTCTACTAGTTAAGCCCTTTTATTAGATACCCATATTGAAGGAGTTCTGAAAAAATATGTAACCCGCTATTTTGTGGCGGCGCGGCGGCGGCCATCTTGGACCGATTTTCATCAAACATAGCTAAGAACACTCCCGACTAATTCACATTTCAGATAGAAAAAAGTAAATCAAAATGAGTTCATCCGTCCGGGAGCTACGATGCCACAGACTGACACACACACACACACGTCAAACTTATAACACCCCGTCGTTTTTGCGTCGGGGGTTAAAAAATAAGGAGCATTTTCATGTCGTATTTTGCAGAGATACTTAGTTGGTTAACTGTATTGATGTATACAATTAATTAACATGAACTCAATATCACCAATTAAGCGGGACTGGGGGACTAAATTATATTATTATTATAACACCTAGTGATACACTTATGTGATTATTAAACGTTTATTTAGTAGTCGCAGGCCTCTGGCGTGGCTTCAGCTGTCACAAACATAAAAATGTTACTGCGTTGTTCTAAGAAATTCGCAGTTATAAGCTTGGAGTTTGGAATTGTGCTCGAATAATGGCAATTAGCGCTCTTTTTGTGTTAGTTCGATCTAATCTCAGAAACAATTGTACGGATTTTCATACAGTTTTCACCGATAGAAAAACGGGTCGTCCGAGAAGGTTTAATTGGGCGGTGGGTCTCTAGAAGTATAATTTATATTAATATTGTTTAAATGTATGCGTTGTTTATCATTATTCTTTCGAGACGATGGTTGACTTGGACGTAAGAAATCCTGTTCATTCACCTCAGTTTTACGACGTTTTTAATATCGGAATCGCAGTCACGTCGGTATTCATAAAGTATGCCCATTGCCCATATTGCTAGGAATGAATTCTAGAACATCAAGTAAACGGCACAAATGCACATTTAAGTACCGAAATTGGATAGTTTAATTGAATAAAAATAAATAAATAACCATGATACGATATTTCGTATGAATATAGGGAAAGAAGGAAGGAGGAATTTGTTAAATGAAATAGCAACATTTTGTAAGTTATTTTAATTGGTTATACGCTTCACAATAAATAATAATCTTTGCTTAATTGTGTACACTTTATTATTCATTTTTATCGTTACATAAATTCTCATTCTTGTGAAAAGTCTAACAAGGTAATCCTTTGGAAAGCATGGGCATGGCGGCGAAAAAAAACTGAGTTTGTCAAGTTCTTTAACAATTAATGACGTTATTCCGCAATTCATATGCTGACTCTGCAATAACGGAATAAAATGTTGCTCCATTTCCTCAACAAATTGTACGAAAATATTATATGGCACTATTAATAAACTTTTATTGTAGTTTCTGCTATATATCCGGTAACGTTGATAACGATCGTCTGTATTAAAAGAAGCTAATCTTTGATTTGGTTTAACATACGATTTAAAAATTTCACAGTTACTGTGGTATTCAAAACATTTCTTTACTAGAAAGGCAGACATATCCATAAGACATGGTTTATCAATAAGGCCAAATTTATCGTAGTCAGAACTCGAAATATTAATGCAGTCCTCATCGTGTTTTTTAATAATTTTTGAGATCTTACCGGGCTTATTTTCACCCACTTTGTCGCCAACTACCATTTGAAGCTCATTGAGAATTTCACCAATATCATCTATGCGATTCCCTCGTTTCGATAGATTTATGATGTTGGAATAGAACCATTTTCGGAATTCCAAAATAAATTGGTGAGACGTCGGTTCTGACATTCCACAACGTTTTCTAATCTGATCATGAAAAATCTCAAGTACGTCCATATTCAGCCTTCTAGTTAACAAATACGTGCATCCTTCTGAATTAAGATCACTGAATAATTGTAAAATGGAAGTAAGTGTTATTTGGAACCCTTCTATTATATTTGATTTTGATTCAATATTAATGCCGGTTTTTGGATTGATCAGCCTCAGTTCTTTGAAAAATACTAATATTTCCTTGAAAAATGTTATTTGTGATTCTTCACCTTTAAAAGCACTTTTGCGTCCTTTGGCCTTTAGGTCTGAAGAGTTTAGTAAATCAAACAAATCGTTCATGAATTTTATAAACTCTACAGTATATTTCGCAGATTGATCCACAGCATTAAAGTCTATGTAGGTTGATAGGGCAGTGGCAACAGAATTACTCAATAGTTGCACTGCATAGATCACTTTAGTTTTTTCAAAGTTATTGGGATGAATGTGACTATTAGTTAATTTTTCTGCAATTTTAAAGGCTTTGTTTCTGTCTTTCGAATAAAATTTTATAATGTGTTGAAATTTAGCAACACATTCCTGAAAGTGAAAGTCACTTTCCATAAATTGGTTACGGAGTAATTTAAAAAGATGAGGCGCATCAAAAATGTAATATATTTTCCTATTGCCTATGAAAAAATATGGTTTTTCAATGCTTATAGATTTATTCTTTGCAGGATTAAATAAACCAGAACAAGTGATAGAAACAAATGTGCGAACATTGAGTCCAATTGCGAAGAGCTTTTCTAATAAATCGTCAATCCATTTATAAATCACCGTATAGACATTGCAATCTGACAGTAATGCATATCCCACAGGTTGTTTCCAACTATCGTATATTCCGCGAACCATCATAACAACAGCTACTTTAGCTCGTTCTGGCGACCGTACTCCATTGATGTCTTGAAAACCAATGATCTTTTCGTCTTTCAAGTTATAAAACAAACTTGATTTTAAAGGCATAGCATCAATCATAACTGAACAGTTCTTTTCCATTTCTGTCATACGCATTACTTTACTTTTCAGTAGTAACATATATCTACCGTTTACATCGGTTGTGACTGGTATGGCATTTGTATTAGGACATGGTAGACATAACGCATTCTTAAGCAACCTGTATGCTTGTGGATTGATGAGGTATAAATTCAAACAAAACTGTTTGTAATCATAACAAGCTTTTCCTGTAGAATTATTCGTGAGATAAGTCTGCGTCTTTACTAAGTCGGCCATTTCTTTTGTGAGGAATTTATCGCACAATTTGTGGAGATGTTCTATTTTGTATTCAGTTTCTTCTTCGTATACTTTTTCTTGTTTTATACTTTCCAAAAGTGTTGACGTTGATGCAATTGCCTGTTGTTTAAAAAGAGGTTGTGAATAACTTTCAGGAGATATATCCATCGGAATATCTATAACCTCGTGCTTTATAGTTTTTCCAGAAATATCTTCATCGCTTTTATGTAAGTTTGGTAAACGGAAAGCAGGCAAGGAATTACTCTTTAAAGTTTTTCGTACGTTTCCTGGAAGTACATCTTGGGTACGAAAATGCTCTTCACAAACGGTATAATTCTTTGCTGTCTTATTCATCAAATCCTCTCGGCCTATCAGGGTCAGCCAATTGGAGCGTCTGAAACCAAATTTATTTACTTAAAACAACTATGTTCAGGGACATAAGTAAACCAGTGCATACATATGTGTCACGTCACCGTAAGATTGTAAACACCGTTAGATTACCATCTACCTATCTCTCAAGATTGTAAAATCGATAAATTGTGAACTGCACCATACTACCATACGATGATCATCTTTGTTTCGGTTAGGTAAAAACTATGACCAAAAAATTAAGCCAGAACCGAAAAATAATGTGTTAAATTATTAGCAGTACCTAATAATTTATTGTCATGGAGAGGTAGGCTCCATCCATACCTTACAGAAAACTGCAGCCAAATAACACACATTATTGTGTGTTGTGTTCCTGCAGTGAGTAAGGTCGCCAGAGCTCCTTCTAAGGATGCGCTGCGCTGGCAGTAAGAGGAATATTCCCTCAAACTGTCGGCGCAGTGAATCCTCCATAAACCTCTAAGAGGTTTTTCGAGTCGGCAACGTCCGAGTGATACCCCTGGTGTTGCAAGCGTCCATAGGCTATGGTAACCGCTTACCATCAGGTGGGCCGTATGCCTGTTTGCCACCTAAGTGGTATAAAAAAAAACCTATGTTACAGTTCACAATATTTCGACAGCTTACAATCTCGCGAGATAGATTGTAATCTAACGGTTTTTACAATTTTACGGTGACATATGCACAACACAACTAAAGCCAAAAAAAATGTTATGGTCTAGTGGAAGTGTTGCTGATTCGGTAGGTGTTTTAAAGGTTGTTGTGCAAATGTGCATCTAAGTATATCACTTTGAGAAATGGTCCGTACCGAGCAGTAGAACAGTAATGAGGTAAATTATAGGTACTACAATTATGCATTAAAATATTTATTCGCATTCGCAAATGTGCGATGTAGTAATCACAAGGTTAGTACCTTGTGAATACTATATCCGCAGAATGTTATGTAACAAATTCCGAATGTGCCCTGTGGTTTGTATGATAAGTATGTTTGATGTCAAGCCGGGCAATAAGTTTGGCGAGAACTGTACTGTGGTATAACATCATTGTAGGTGTTCGAAGGTGTACGTACAGTTCAAATTCAAAATATTTTATTTCAATTAAACCATAATAAATAGGCACTTTTGAATTGTCAAACTAGTTGCACGGTTTCAAAAAGTGGGAGTTATGGAGAAGAGCCGGCAAGAAAGTCCATAGTCTTCTTAGTAACTTCTTCTTCTAACTTCATAGTAATAGTATTTATGGCAAGTAACAATAAAATTTTGTGATGAATAGTATGAGTATAATGCCGTATGATGTGTATGACTAAAAAAACAAAAAACAAACAAAAGAAGATAGCCATTGCAGTAAGAGCTGACCAGTCCCGACAGACAGCACCCGTTCACGAGCATGACGTGTGTATCGGCGCCGTTTGACTCAACCATGTTGCAGGGAATAAAAAGACCCGACACACAACGCCACTATCAGCAGGACATTTAACAACGGAACACGGGCGTGATGGTATGTACTGGTTTAATAGTTCTCACCTTTCCGCATCAGCTGGGAGTTTGAAAAATGAAAGTTCTGGTTTTTCATTTGATGTGTTTAAGCAGCCATAAACAACGCAATACACTCGTGGACGTGTCATTGTTAAAATACCGGCACAGTGCCGGTAAGTAAAGTACTGCAGTGGCGCGCTCTGCAATTACGCACGATTCACAGAATGTTACAGGGGCCACCGACCATTCGCATCGGCGCGGCGCGCTCTACTGTTTCACAGCGAAACTCGCTAGAGCAGGGTGAGGGGGGGGGGTTTCAACTCAATAGAAGCGAACGAATATTTGTGTGCGCGGCGCGCGACTCGCCTCACGGACTAAGTAGGTACCTATAATATGAGTATTTAATCGGTGTAGTGTAACTGTGTTAGTAACGCTGATTGAGGTACAGATGATAGAAAACTTAATTCACTTAAAAATTAATACACTTTGTTTATTAACGTCAGTGAGGGCGTGACTTATGCACTTTTGTGCGCGCACTGTTTGTTTTGTATGTTAGGTACGATGTACATTACTGATATAGGTCAAATATTCAGACAGCTACTATTAGAATGCACTTCAAGGTAGTAGATATAATTTTTAAATGAATTCCAATTATACATACAATTATAATTAAATCTGGGTGCACGGCAGTGCACCCAGATAAGTTTTAAGGTGTAAGTTCAAACATTTGTGCCCTGAAAAGACGATGTATTAAAAATCACTGTATATAGAACAAAGACATTTAAACGTTCAATCTCTTTGGTATAGAAGCAATCTAATTGGATTCGACGCCTACAGTGTGCACACACTGTTTGCGAATTTACCCACACAATACTTAGCTAATGTTACAATAATATTAGTGTTATCGCTGCGAACCAATCAATAAACTCAATAGACATGGGCCGTCGGAATGTTGCACAAATAAAAAGCCACGTGGTGGACACGAATTGTTCCGCTCCGTTTAGCGCTTGTACGCTGTTGCCAGGCGGACGCGTGGACACGTGATGTTTTCCGAACGAGCCCAATCCAAGATGGCCGCCAGCACCAAAGCTGCCATTCGCTTTCCCACGTCGCGCACCACCACTTCGCACGCTTTATTCTCGTTTCTTTTCTATTGTGCATCGCAATTTGCAATTGCATTTTTGCACTTACTCCGTTTTGACGATTGCATTTTTATTAGCTTTGTTACCGTTAATGTTCATTCTGAAATAAATTGCTGCATCGTTATTCTGAAGTAGGTATACAAGCTTTTACGAGTTTCTTTTAAGCACGTAGCGTGTGTTAACCTACACGTGGCGAGTAGGAACCACGGTTAGCTAACATGTGTTAACAACATAACCGTGAGCATGACTGATGGTAGTGTGTAACAAGACTTGTGAGCTGCTAGACAGAGAATATTAGAATGACAAACTGTGTTAACTATAGATACTGATGACTCATTACATTTTGCAAATGATTGTTTAAAAAATATTTGCTTCCCACTATTATTAAATTAAATTTCATTTCCCAGTATCATTGTTTGACAAGGCAAATTATTTCATCTTCAATTCGAGGTTACTTGTATTGTCTAACCGTCATTTAATTTGCATTTGTTATTATCTATTGCATTGTTCTTCGAGTCATTAATACGAAGTTCTTCACATTGTTCTTGGCTCGCACGAGGTGATGTCACGCTCGTCGGTCTCCGAACATCGACTTTTTTATAATAAACAGACTTAGTTTTTATGAGCCACATTCTACGTTTAATAAAATATTGACAAATGTGCTGCCGTGTCACGAAATGAGGCCATTGGCCTTCGGCTAAACGCAATTATCGCACACAAAGTACACCGGTGAACGGAAATAACTGAAATAAATTAACGACTATTGAATAACTATTTACGAGGCACTACAATATCCATGTTAAAATGAATTTCAGATTTTGTAGTATAAAAGTACATTAGGAGGATCGCACTTTGAAGACTATGCAGACTAAGGCTAATATTCAGAGACGATGCTTAGCATAAACATAAGCTCCCGTATGTCAAATTGTCATACAAATTTGACATACGGAAGCATAAGTTCATGTTGAGTCTCGTTTCTGAATATCAGCCTAAGGCTAATAATATTCAGAGACGATGCTGAGCATAAACTTAGGCTTCCGTATGTCAATTTGTAATACAAATTTGACACACGGAAGCATTACTTTACGCTGAGCATCGTCTCTGAATATTAGCCTGAGACTAAGCAGCGCTTGTACTATGGGTACTAACTAGACAATGAATATAATACGTATTATATTGACAATATGACATGACAGCCAGTTTAAAAACTTGCTCTGTTCAACTTTTAAATAATTATAGTTCAATGATGCAGAACATTTCAATACGTATGTAAAGTTTTTTTTTTTTTTTTTTTTTTTATGACGGATGTAGATTCTAGCTCAGGAGCTTTAGAATCTTAACCGGGCTTGGTGGCGAGGCACCTTTTGTGCCTCCAGCCATGGACACTTATAAACTAAGCAACCGCAGCTAAGGGCGTCCCCTAACGGGACTCGGACCTCGGCTTAGGGCGTTGCTGGGGGGACAGCTAGGGACAGCTGGATCTGGGTTGAAATTATTTAGGGAGGAATTTAAAACTACTGGCTCGGCGCGGGCCGGCTCGAGCAAGGGACGGGGAGGGGTACCGTTTCGGGGTCTTCGCGACGGGCCTCGCCGGCGAGGACGGTAAATCGGATGGCGTCGAGCCTGTTTGAGTGCTTCTTGTGCTACGGTAATCGGGTCGTCAGGGTAAGTGAGTGCGTGCCTTGGGCGGCGCACTCTACTTATCAGAGAGGGTTTGTAGTCTACGCTACTGACTACTAGGCGGTTTGGGTGGAGGGGGGCCTGATCGAAATAACGCTTGGAGGCGCGTTTCATGTACTGCTTGATGGTAGGCAGTTTTAGGTCGAGGTGGAGGTCCCTATTGCGCACGAACCACGGGGCGCCCGTGGCTTTGCGCATAAAACGGTTTTGGAGGGTCTGCATCCTATGGATTGCGGGACTTTCAATGTGAGCGAATACGACGCTCGCATAAGTCATGATGGGGCGAATACACATCAAGTAAATTCTCACCTTGTATTTAAGGGAGAGTTTACTGCGCGCATTGAGTATGCCGTGCAGGCGGCCGAGAGCGAAAGCGGCGCGCGAGCGCACCGTCTTTATGTGCTCTCGGAACGAGAGTCGGTGATCGAGAATCACGCCCAGGTATTTGGCTTTCGGTTCCCAAGGGATCCGTTGGCCGAATAGGGAGATGGGTTGGACTTGAGTGGAAAGATTGGAACTCTTGTGGAAGAGAACCGCTGCACTCTTGGAGGGATTCACCTCAATTCTCCATTTCCTGAACCACTTTCCGAGGGCAGTGACCGAGGCTTGGAGGACTTTGGTGATATTTGTTAGGCTAATGCCGGAATAATAGATGGCCGTATCGTCAGCGAATAGGGCCAGCTGTGACTTTGAGCTCTTGGGAATATCGCTGGTGTACAGCGTGAAAAGGAGCGGAGAGAGCACGGAGCCCTGAGGGACCCCGGCTCGGATAGGATGAGGGGACGATAGCGTACCACCCTCAATGCGATAGCGAAAGGTGCGGTTTGACAAGAAGTCTCGAATGATGAGCACGAGACGATCCGGCACATTGAAGGAATACAGCTTGTATATCAAGCCATTGTGCCAGACTTTGTCAAAGGCTTTCGCCACGTCGAAGAAAAGCATGCCAGTCGTCATACCGCGTTGGAAACCAGCGCTGATATGTTCGACTATGCGATGCACTTGGTGGATGCAAGAGTGTTTGGTTCGAAAGCCAAACTGCTCGTCGGGAATGAGATTGTGGGATTCGGCAAAGTCCTTTAGTCGGGCATAGATTAGACGCTCATAAATCTTCCCTAGGACATTAAGAAGACTTATGGGGCGATAACTGGACGGCTCAGTCCTGGGTTTGCCGGGCTTGGGGATACCGATGACGGTGGCTTCTTTCCACGATTGTGGGAAGATGTTATTTTTTAGAGCCGCATTGAAAATGGCGGTCATTAGAATAATGAGGTGGGCGGGGAAGAGCTTTACCACCTTGTTGGTGATGCCGTCTGATCCGGGGGCTTTCCTGGGTCGTAAATTCTTAATGATTTTCTGGACTTCGTCCACAGTGACAGGAGGGACGGAGTCGTCTGGGTCGGGGTCAGGGCGGGAGGAGGGGGCGGGACTTACTGGGGCCGTAAGATTATCGGGGGATAGAGAGAGGGTGACTCTACGTTCGACTTCGGCGTTCACCTCGTCTAGGTGGGCCTGGTCTACAGGTAGAGTGCTGGGCGAGCATTGTGCCTCTAGACTGTCTGCTAGGCATTCGGATTTTTCGTCATCGTCAAAGGCCGGCCTTTGGTTTGGTCGATTCAGAGACGTATGTAAAGTGAGAAGAATCGGTTAGATACTTACTTGCTGAGGATGTATGTCACGGATAAAACCCGTGCGTGTGTGGTGTTTGAGTAGCTCATACATATTCAAGCGGCGCTGGACAGCGATCATAGTCACTCGCCATTGCCCCGCAAACTCGCTGAATACTAAGCGAACGCCTTTGCAAGATCTGCATTGAAATTATTGTTAGATTTCGGTTTCCTGTAGCACGATCGGCAACTAGCAGGAAGTCATCAAATCTACACATTACTCCATTGAAGTTTAATACGTTAGCTAATTCTATTTTTACACCATGACGTTACCGTTAAGAGCTACTGCCAAACAACAATTTTATAACAAATGCTTCCAGTAAATATAGTTTTGCTCGTTATTATTACTTATACGACATTGTACATTACAGCCAGTACAGTGAGTGGAGTTGACCTACTTGCTTTAGATAAGTTATCAATTCATTATGTGTGTGATGTATTACTTGTGCAATTTTATTATCGACCATTTATGGCTCGATTGATAACAATGTTGATTTTTCAAGTTCATCAATATCCTTTGTTCTTATTCAGAGCTCTGTAAACATTCGTCACTGTTCCGATGTTTATTTAGTATTCAATAAACTTGTTTACATAAACAGTGACACACTCTCCCGTTTGTATGTCGTGTAAATCCAAAATTATTTGTCCGCAAATATAATGCAAAAAAGTAAATCTTTTCTGTATCCAGTTATCATTAGGGTAAATAAAGTAAGTAGGTACCTTACTCTGTTTAAAATGTCAATATGATTTGAGCCGGTAAGTATCTACTTACTTCTCCCTTTTATCTAAATTAATACGTACCTATCGTATCTATCGTATCAATTATCCACCATGAACACTAGGTATTAATTAGATCATTTCAAATAGGCTCTTTAGAAACGATGCATTTAACTTGTATTCATTAATTCCAAGTTATTCACTCAACAACAGACAAACTGCCGTGCTTGTTCGGTCAAGGTGACCTTCCTCGCGTCCAGTCACATCGCAACTTAACGGCTCCCTATTCAATGTAAATTTTGCGAGACCTTGTTCAGAACTCAAGCTCTAAATCCATATGAAATCACAAATAGTGAATTTAACAATCTCCGACGCTCTTTGCTTTGAATAAAATATTAGCTCATTCTACCTTTAAAATGCACCAGCGCCGTCTGTTTTCTTTAAATAACAAAAGAAAGAAGAACACGTGCTGCGCGCCGGCCGCCATTTTGCAATATAAATAGCAAGATGGCGGCGGGCCGTCGGTTGGCGAAAGTACACGGTAATTATAAGCGGCGCTGCGCAGTGCGGCGGGCAGGCGAGCTGAAACGCGAGGATCTATGGCCGGCCGATGCACGCAATGCTTAGCTTGATTTATATCGCTCTCTTGTTTCCATTCGGCCGATTGTTCTCGGTTTTATTCGCTAGAGACTCGCGATTCTGGTATTGTTTCCAGCGGCCATGGGAACTGAGCTCGCGTGGGTTCTCAATGACCTTTATTGCTCATGCCACTTAAAACGAAATGAATTTTTGTTCACAGTTCAAGTTCATGACATTTTCTTTTCAATGCAAATAAAATCATTTGATTAATTCTTGTATATTATAACAAACTAGTTCTTAATGCAAATTGATATTTCGTTAAGTTAACTAACCAAAAACTAAGCTATAATAGTCATGAAATTCTGATACATCAATGACGCAAATTGATCAAATTATGCAGTCAACAACCGGAAAGATAACACATACGGAATAATTTCCCTCCACCTTGATCTGTTTCCATTTATAGACGATGGTAATAAGCCGTTTATAAAAGCCTTTAGCAAACACATAAAATATGTGCGCCTGCCGACTGCCGTGGTACGATGGAGGAGAATACATTATGTAAACATTCATAAATAATACAGAAATACATACGTGCACACATACATTTGTACGTTATTATACTTTCAGGTTAATAATATCAAAACGTGAGGATCAAACGTATATACCATAGACGTGTTAATTAAAAAAAATATTTGCACATGGACAGTATCAGTAGTAGTAGTCAGTTTCTCTATACCTACTGTGTCATGTGTTCTAGTCTTGGCGGGAGCACTACCGTGCACCTGGATTACGTATGTAGACGCTTAGACAGTATCCGTTTGTATTATGTAATTTTATGTCCTTAGATGTGTTTTATATCCGCAATGTGATTTGAATTTCTATATGTAAATATTATTATTGATCAATTCAGGCGTCAGCGTAACATAATGTTGGCAAACAAACGTAGTAGCGGAGGTCGGGTGGTTGGCTTCTGACGCGTCTCGCCTCGCAAATAGCTCGATTAGTTAGCTTCCACGAAACGCCAACATTCTCTCGTTAATCAATATTTAATGCCCCATTTCCGCAATTATTGTACACTATTTCAATATTTAAAACTTTCAATTTATTCTGGTGACAATGAAAAAGAGAAGAAGAATAAAATATTTTAAATAATCCAAGTGTCATTCCGAATCAGATTTTTTAAAATGAAATCTTATAGTAAAAATGTTTATTATGTTGTTTTTGAGATCTTTTGAATAGGTATATGTCTGTTCCATTTACAAACTGGTCAATCAACATTTATTAGTATCTAAAATGGCTGCATATTTACCAGATAACAGCAATCGAGTTCACGTTAAATTTACGACATGATTGCGACAGCCACACATGGTATAAATGTTACTGGACAAATTTATTGGTATTCATGGCCAGCTAGTTATTATTGGTGTACAAATAAGTGCAGATAGTATGGACAGAGTGGGCGGCCTGCAATCGATGCCTACGACCAAATAATAGGTCGTAATCGTAACTTTTACGACGTCTGCACTGCACATCACTAGTTGATGTAAAGTGACCTCGTTTGTAGCATTTTTATTCATCCCACTATACAATAGCTGTTACTTAAGTGTTTTTTAATACAATGTACGTAGCTGCGGAGGAAGAATTTCTCGATACGGTCTCTCAACAATTGATTAAGGTTTTGTTAATTTTTTTAGGTGTGTAAAAATGAAGCTGAATTCGGCGCATTTGCAATGGCTTCCTTTTTAAACCGACCGCCCGTGAAGGTTTGAATTCAACCCGGAAAATAAAAACTCCTTTTCAACATGAGCCATGATAGATTTGCCAGCGCAAGACAAAACAAACAAAAAATATCGAAAAGAAGCCAAGTTGGTTTTGATTGTTTTTTTAAGACTTAAGTCATGCCTCATTCACAAGAAGTTTTATTATACTTTTAGTGATTGTTTTAAACATTGAAAGAGTATTTATTTATTTCAGTTCCCAATATTTCAAAGTAAAAGACGGTTTTCTCCGAAATGATACCTATATAAATCACTTTGTTATTTCTCCTTCCGAAGTTTAATGTTACGTTTCAGAGATATATCGATGTCTGCAACGTGATCAATAAGATTTATAAACAAGTTTCCATTCAAGTTAATTACAGAGTCGATAAGGCGGTGCATTGAACGACACGATTGATAATATAATACTCCTACTCGTAACTCGATTGCATTTCAATTGCTATTGTTATCGTAATTAATGTACCGTCACGTATTTACGACCTCTAACGCAAATTTACGTGGTGTAGCTACTTTGAATTCGTGCCCTGTTTAATGATAATGTTTTTCAATGAGTCAAACCTACCTTTATTTAGCTGTGAAACTATTGGCCGGTTTGCAGCGTTTAATTCCAAATTTCTCCAGTGGGTGTTAAGCATTAAGATGCCAACGTATTGTTTATTACCGTTGGCATATTTCAGCAGCCTACAGGGGATCGCATGCCAACTCGTTTGACCTCATTCCCGAGACTAGTTCTGCGTAAACTCTCATATCGGGTTTATGAAAACATACCTATTTTAAGACTATATAAAGCGCCAGACCGGTCCAACTTATTATTTGTTTGTATAACAGCTGGAACGTGTGCCAAGTGTATGTGTTTTCAATGTTCGACGTTACTCAGTCTGATTTACTATAAACAACTTGAGAGAAAGGCACCGATGAGAGATAACACGTTTTTCCGACATCGATTCATTACACCATTCTCGTAACATAATGTAAAATATTTATACTGCAATACTCATACATTCCAGTAACTGAGTCCGATTATGTTTGTGCTGGTAACATGAGATGTTTCAACATGTGAGGTCGAATTCGTAGAGTATCAGTGCACTGTGATAATTCTTCACATAAATTCAATGAGCTTCGGCAGCGCTGGTGGGTACTGGTCTAGAGGACACTGTATTACAATCCAGTTCTCGTGGCGTGGCATCTTATCTCAATTAGAAAGTTAAACATTCTGCTGACAAAAGTGACGTTTTGATCGATGAAGGCAAGATGCTTTTTGCTATTAGTTATATAGTATTAGATCTGACGTTCGATCTATTTTCTATTTGTACGATCGCTTTCAAGTTCCAGTTCAGAGATATTATGCGAAGTTTATCACATCGATAAACCCGAATAAAACTTGTTTTGCAAAAGTTATTGAGAGATTTGAATGTATTTTGTCGTAATTAAAAACCTTGAGCGAGGTTTTTTATTAGCTTAGATCCTACAAACGATGAATCACTACTTTCTAATGCTGTCAAGACCTAGTAATTATCTCGTTTCTTAGTAACGGTGCTAAACGGATGCCGTTAAAAAAAATAAACAACGCTCACAACTGATTTACAAACATTTAAATTAAACATAGTCCTTCTTAGCCGTTCATTTAATGTCGGCACGAGCTCCACATTACAAATTAATTCGCTCGTTTCGCTCGATCAAATTGGCCATAGTATCACGAGGTATATCGGGCAATGAACGCAGTCGAGTCCTCATTTCTCATGTCCTGACCAGTTGCAGACTGGTCGGTCAGCATACCGATCAAGAAAGGCTGTGGAGCGGTGCCTTTAAGGGGAAAACGGCATGTTTTTTGCTCCCCCGAGTATGCGGACCGCCAATGCCATTATTGTCCGTGCTTGCGGCTCAAATAACGATTAGATTTAGCCTCGCAACCTCTCACGTGTAGAATTAGGCTGGGAACACACTAGGTAGGCAGACTGCTGCAAGAAAATTATTGAATACTTGCATTTCTGTTTTATAAATCATAGTAAGAAAGAAAGCAAATTGTCTATTTAGATACATTTCGAGACGCACAACACTGACGATAAAGATACCTACCTACTTAACATAATTATTACTAATTTCATTCACATAATTACCGTCATTGTCTAAGTACATTCTTAGAGAAATTAGAAAAGTTAAATACTTATTTGACAGATATTTAAACAACCAAATTAAGGTAAGTTCTTAAAAAAATATGCATAATTGCTTCGCAGCTACGTTTGCTACGAAATGGCCACGATTCAAAAGCTCTTAGAGCTTAGGTTCCAATTCTTTAGCTGATTTTGAGATTAGCCACACAAACTATCTACTCAGTGCATAGCCAGCCTTAGAACATAATTTCGGCAGAAAGTTGGCGTTTTTGTTGGGCAGCGGGAAAGGGTTATTCGCTCTTTAGTGCTTTTAAAGCTATGCTTATAAAAAGTAGACACTATTAAAATAAATAGCAATTCTGAATGCATTCCTGAAGATGCGAGTAGTGTGGAAGCTGCTAACCAGCAGCTGACTTGACTTGCAATGACAATACGGGCTGTTATAAAAAATATAAAATACACTTCAGGTTATTTAATCACTTTCAGTTTAAACGAACCAAATTGTTATTCATTAAACAAAACTTGATTTTAGTGACAAACATTACATACAACACAGTAAATACATATTATAAACGACGAAGGTATATTAACAACACACACAACGCAATACTATTAACTTCAACAGCGCAGCGGGGCAAAAACCTCCTAAATCTATGTAATTATGGGCACGTCCATGTATTTCAGTACAATTGACAGGTGATTATGCTAAACAGCCAACCGCGCCGGCATGCCATTAACTGGATAATGTTTTCTATTGCATAACTTAAAAACAGGTTTCTATAAAATGTCAGACGAGTCATACGAGTACAAGCATTTAAACACAGCTGTTTCGCATACACCTACGCTACAATTACTGATGGAGGTTCTTTTTTATCGTTGCAGTCTGGTTTATTTAATTTCAGGTTTTTTTAACGAGAAAAGAATAAAACTTTCAATGACAAGAGCGTTTCAATTTAAAGATAAGAAAGTCACGCTTTGTTTTTAATAATGAAATAAGTCTAATCAATCAAGTCAATGAAACTTAGTGCATATATCCATGTAATTTTACATAACATACTCAGTTTAGCATATTAATTTGAATTAATTAACCTTAAAAGTACCCAGCATTTGAAAGTAGTCGGCCATTAAAGGATGTAAAAGAAAATCGTATCGCAAACCCATTAGCCGTTGGCAAGTCGCGTCGAGTCGCATATGACTCCGGGTTAGTGAACCGGCAGCTGCGAGTGGCGGCCATGCGGGCAAACAGAAACATGAGACAAGCCTACTCCCCCACCTGCCGTATAAAACATCCCCTGTCTGATTTTACCGCCGTTCTCCGCATTACCTTGTCATTAATTATTTCTTCTGAAACTGCAGATAATCGCAACGGCTGATATCGTTGACGGGAACATATGGAATCAACTTAAACTTTTATTTATACCGACCAAGTGTCTTGGCACTCTTGGCCTTTCAAATCGATTCAACAAAATTATTCAACTTTAAAAACTTTGCATGGACGTGCGTGGCCATATTTAAATACCAACTGGATTATATTAATAACTTATTTATAAATAACAGACAGGCCAGTTCATATTTTTTTAAATATACGTGACAAAAAGAAGGTTGTTTCGCATACCTTTTACTCACCGAAACAGGTTATCGTAACCAGTCCTTGTCTGTTATTCTTGACAGGCGTTATAAATATTCAGTGGGTAATAATTGACCTTTGAGTTGAAAATGGTTCCGTTTTGGCAGCAATTTATTGTTAATATCTCTCGGAGAATAGATTTAATGTAATTTTATCTAATTAAAACGAACTGCTCGTAAATTTGTCGTCGACGGCTGTGTCGTAACTCTGTGTTTCATTTTAATAATTCCGTGAAGCTGTATAACAGTATTATTCATAGATTTCCGAGACTTAATTTCGTGTTCCTGCGTGTTAATTTAGTATTTCTGAAGTCGTATCATAAAAATAACGTGTTTTTTTATAATAACATATTTTTTCTCCTATTTATCTTATTTATTTCGGAGGATGTGTGTCCATTAATGTGATATTATCGTCAGACTTAATAGTTGTAATACATGATTTTAAAGTGCATCATCTTGATTCGATGAAGCAAAAACCTACAAGCCACTAGATTTATTACTATTTTATGTAAAGATTTAAATCTTATAAAAAAATATAAATTTGTTGCACCAAGTTTCGAAAACCATGCTCAGCCCCTCAACCATGAGTTCTATCGAATGGCTTTCGATAGGTTTTTTACGCATCGAAACGCTGTAATCTCATAGAAGATTTTAGTTCCTTACGTAACCACTAGAGGCGCCGCGAGGGTTTTCCATACAGATATGTTACGGCGTCGCTAGCGAGTCTAGTGAGAAAAACTCATGGTCGAGGCACTGTTCACAACTGTCGAGTCTAATCTCATTTCCTTTTCTGGAAAACTTTGTTTTTGCAGACTCATATATCTGATGTGATTGCACATTTATCTCATGTATCTGAGACTTCATGACTAGTTTAGTTATATTAGTTATTATTATTAACAAGTTCCTCAAAAAACTAGCTAGACTAGACTTTAACGAAAAACTGGTTTTGAAGTCGTTGGTTACACTTTACTGTGCACGCAAAATAACTTTATCTGAAATAAAATATACAAGAAATACTTAGGCTCTATGTTTGTAACAGTTATTTTTATCGTTATTCTCTTTTGTTTCAGGGACATCACCAGAACGTGAATCCGGTGAAGCTATCAAAAAAGGTAAATATCGAAAATGTTTGATCACTATTCATTAAAACATGTATTCAGTGGCTCATATTGATCACCGTCTCATCTGATTTAAAAACCAAATGGCCGTACCTCAGCCTCTACAGCGCAACTGTTTTTTAAGGCTGATAGTATACTTGCGACTGGAATAACAAAATATGAAATTAAAAGGTACCTTTTTAATGTAATTGAATTTGCTAGTCCACGAGACAAGGCACCTGATGTCAAGATAGATGACACTCATAACTAACAACGGCTATTTACTAACCCTGACATTGATGAAGTGAATATAACTTCAGGGGAGAGATGTTCTAAAACCAAAGAAAAGAAAATCTAGACAAATAATCGGATCATTTAAAACTTTGCATATTTTAAACGAGAATCTTCTTATCGATTTGATATCTTATAATAAAGAAGTTAATATATTTTTTTGTCTCTCAGTCTGCCACCATCTCCGCGAGAATCAACGTGTTTACGTTGAAATATTGAGATCACCATCCTTAATTTCACATTCAAATTTTCCTTTGTTTGTCGAGCCCTGATCTGCGTATGTATGGAGTATTTATGCTTCACCACGCCACTTTTAAAGCCAGAGGTCACTACAGACGACAAATACATTTGTTATTATCATTTCACAATCTGAATTTCAATTCAGCATCCGAGTAACGGGGTCACAGTATTTTCGATAGATGTTTATACATAATTCTTTATTCGTGCGTCCGTTTCGTTTATGGTAAATAGGTTGACACTGTATACTATTTTGTGCAACGGTACGTGGCTAATTGTTATTTATGATATTCACGTATGATTGAATTCGTGTTCGTTTACTGTGGCGTCTCGGCTGGATGTTTTGTTTGTCGACTGGGCTCATGTTTGGAGTAGGTTTAAACAACACGTTCCGTTTTCCCTTCGGCAGTTAAAGCCCGCCACACACGAGGTGCCACCCTCGCTGTTATATCCTTATTTTCTTTTCACCACGTTTGCCACACCTTTTTGAACTCGGAACGTAATAAAGTAGGTACACACAGGGTCACTGGAAACCAAGCTGAAACTTTTGTTTGTTATGTTTGAGAGCCGGCCTCGACTAACGCAGCCTTATATTCACGCTTATTCGTACCTGTAACAATTATATATCACGTATTTTCATTGAGTTTATTAAAGGCCGACAGAACGTGTTTACGGCCCACTGTGAATTGAATTATCAATTCTTGTCTTTGAAGGAATTTATTGTTTAAGTTGGGAATCATAAAATACCTATTCAATTTAAACTAGTGTCGGCATCATTCATTCCACAAAATCGTGTTGTTGCTTTATCGAACTGAGCTATAAACATAAATAAATACGATACTGAGAGCTCCGGTTAAGTAGGTGTGCGTCATCTTGAATCTTGTATAGTGATACTGATGTATTACTGATGAATATTCATAGCGCGCTCCGGATCAATTTGTGGTGGTGCCAAGAGCTGCCTCGGTTTTTTGTCGGCTATTATTTAACTTGGTACATTGAGAATGATTACAAGTTATTATAACCGCGGGTGTATCATAAAACTTTTTATTTGTGATTTATGAACACCTTGGTTTATATCGTGTGTCCACTGCCCATGCGCCCGACGGATACGATTAATTTAAAACTGGTAATTAATTGGTAGGAACGCATTCATTTAGCAAATTAACATGTGATTGTTTGTTTATTTCATGACGCACAAAACTGTATTTTACAATTTGTAACGACGATGTCAAGCGACAGCGTAGAATCTTATATACCTTTACAAGCGCGGATCCACCGTTATGGGCATGATGGGCATGCCCATCACCTAAATCGAAGCCGAAAGAAAAAAACAATGATTTAAAAAAAAACTACGCATCTGTACACTGTACACTGAACTGATACTTTTCAGGAAGGAAGTTTACAAACTTGATATCATTTAAAAATTATCGTAACCAAAATTCTTCTTATTTCAGAAGACGTCAGTCAGTAAAAAAATAATATATTAAGTACTTAGTAGAATTTTTAAACCCCAGATCCAAAAAGGATGTTGTTATAACGGTCACTCGTGTCTCTCTGTATACCTTACAATGCTATCGGGTTTGGAGTTATCCTAAGCAAATGGTCTGATTTTGATGCGAGCTGAAATTGCTTCTTAAACAATTATAATTTCATGAGTTTCAATCTGACTTTCAGAACCATCCTACAATTGAAAACCAAACCTACCAAATTTTCGAGAGGCTTACATGAGGCTAGGCTAGGCGCTACGCTTGTTCTTACAAGAGAGGTAGGGCACGGCCATTTTTGGCTCATCTGGAGCAGCCCATTTGGGGAAGTACCTCCACCTTCCAGAAAACTGCAGCCAAATAACACACTTTATTGTGTGTTGTGTTCCTGCAGTGAGTAAGGTTGCCAGAGCTCCTAAGGATGCGCTACGCTGGCAGCAGGATTCCCTCAAACTGTCGGCGCAGTGAATCCTCCATAAACCTCTAATAGGTTTTTAGGGTAGGCAACGCGAGAGTGATACCTCTGATGTTGCAAGCGTCCATAGGCTACGGTAACCGCTTACCATCAGGCGGGCTGTATACTTGTTTGCCACCTTAGTGGTATAAAAGAAAGCACCTGGAGGTAGTAAACAAATAATTGCAGTTACTCTTCTAACCCAGCCTGTCCCAGGTGGGTGGCGAATTTTCGAGTTCGCTTCGCTCGCTCTTAGATGAGACATCTGGAGGTAGTAACAAACTAATTGTAATTACCATTCTAACCTAACCTGTCCCGAGGTGCGTGCCCAAAAATTTTCGAGCTCGCTTCGCTCGCTCTTACATGAGACACCTAAAGGTAGTAAACAAACTAATTGTAGTTACTCTTCTAACTCAGCCTGTCCGAGGTGGGTGGACAAATTTTTGAGCTCGCTTCGAGGTAACCCACCTCGGACAATCCAATTTTCCAACAAATGACTCCAATTTTAAATGAGATAACTGGAAGTAGTAACAAACTAATTGTAATTACCCTTCTAACTTAACCTGCCCGAGCTCACCTCGGACAATCCAATTTTCCAACAAAAGGCCAATTTTCGAGCTCGCTTCGCTCGCTCTTACATGACATAACTGCTAGTGAACAAACTAATATTAGTTATAGTCTTCTAACCCAGCCTGCCGGGGTGGGTGGCCCGAATTTTCGAGCTCGCTTCGCTCGCTTTTACTGTATCAGATAACTGGAGGTCTAGTAACAAACTAATTGTAGCTAGTCTTCAAACCCAGTCTTTCCAAGGTGGGTGGCCCAAATTTCCGAGCTCGCTTCGCTCGCTCTTACATGAGACGACTGGAGGTAGTAACAAAGTAATTGTAATTACCCTTCTAATAACTTACTGTTGTAGTATTAAGAAAGGAGATCACATTAACATTACTACTTGTATCGATCTACGCCTTTAATATGAATATTAGACATTGACATATGAAATATTCATAAATATAATGCGATTTTTGTAAAAAGTAATTTTATCTGAACAAATTAATATACTTTTTAAGTTTCGTGAAGCAAATGGACTAACATTATACAGGTCTCCTTTCCTTCAAAATACCTACTTATGTATATCGATTGTGAGCGACTCGCACTTGACCGATTTTCTGGTGGCCGTGCCCATCACCTAAATTTAGGGCTGGATCCGCGCCTGTACCTTTATAATACTTCTGTACTTTATAATCTTATATACTTGTGTTTGTCTCCTTACTCTGTACCACACAAAGAACGTTAACTGTGTAATAAAATATGCTTCTGAAGAGGCCATATTCTTTGTATTTATACATTAATCTAATCACATCGCCTTTCGTTACTGAGGCGTGAACGAAGGTTATAAAAAGCAGCGCAATTTGTTCCGAAGTGTTCCTTCTATCTCCATTATTCTCCATCAAGGTGCAATCTCTACCATTGACATTGACAGCCGCACAATTGATCGCGCATTTAGATTGACAGCGAACAATGAGATATTCGGAGATATGAACAGTACCGAACAATGTTAGAGGAGGTCAGATGAACAAGTCGAACGAGTATTTCGAGTATGCACGAGTAAGAAAGTCGCCGGTGAAAGTACCAAGCCGCGGCTACTTCGACCGACTAAATTATTAAATGAGTTTCATAACGACTCGTATCGTAACTAAACCGGTTCTTTTAGTCAGACTCACAAGGTAATCTTTTATTATTATTGTAATATAATGATGCGGAGAATAATAATAAAGGTAATGTATGTGAGACTTGTAAAGCCAACCTGTCCCTTTTGTTGGAGTCGACCGGGACGAGGGTCTTGGGTCGACTATTATGTCGTTGAATAGATTCGGGATCTCCTTTTGAACCGTTACTGTTATTCTTGAGTTACCTGTTTGACTGATGGGGTGCTTTAGATAATAACATTGTCCTTGAGTTTTTTTCTTATTTTTTATTATAAGATCACTGTGTTGTTTTATCGGTCTTTGAGTTACAGAGAAATAAATCAATTTTATCGCGCACGATAGGTGAAGAGACGTGTAATAATGTCTCCAAATTGAAATATATACCAGTAACGGTGTTAGCATTACATTGGTAAGTAAAATGTTATTGAAATAAATTCGCCTTACTTTCAAATTCAAATGTATGTGACTACGAGGGTAGTGGACACGATTAACATAAAAAGGGCAGTTTCTCTTTTACGTTACGAACACGAATGATATGTTTTTACATAATAGTCCGTTACTTTTATAATTTTATTTAAAACGGGTGCAATTAACAAGCCCGCATACTCATGTAAGCTGATTATGGCTTTCATTTTTGCTAAAGATAAGCATGTCTGTCACTAAAAACGCAGCAATTTTCAATAATTTTTATGTAAGTAGTTTTTAATCTTCTATTTGCGAATAATAGAATTGTTGCTCTTAGGGCCTCCTTCACCACCTCCTACTGCCTCCTAGGAAGTTCCTGTTTAATTACTTGGCAGAAAATTTCATAGGCATTTTGTTCCATTTTCGAATTTATCTGGCGGTTAGCGGCTATCCAGAGGAGGTGAGCCTTAAAGATGCGTGGTTGAAGAATGACGTCATTCATATTAATTCGCCCGCATGCGTGTTTATGGCGTGGCGGTTTTCAGCGAATTACCTACCTGATTGCCGGTTGCTAACATGCAATTTTGCTAAAACTTTCTATTGCAGTCCAGCCTGTATAGCCAGACAAGTTACAATCTGACTTCCGAATCGACAAACAAATAGAAACAAAACGGAAGGAAATGACATAAGCTGTCGACACCTTTTTTTTAAATTTCTTCTTCGATTCGGACTTAAGATTGTTTGTGGTGTGCACATTCACGACTTCCTATACTATACTATACTCGAATTATACCGCTACACAAACTACAGAATGCCTTACAACACACAACATTTTTCTGAAACGAATTACTTATAGGTAATAAGTAGGTAAATGATTGAAGTAAATACACGTACATAAAAGTATTCATATCACGGAACATCCATTTGTTCATGGAGAAAATATTGTACGGGAACTATCGTGGTAAACACATGAATAGACAATTGAAACAAAAGAAGCAAGTATATGATATCGAGCATGTGAGATGTTACTGAATAATGATTGTATGATAATGCCTTGTTGTGAGTCAAATTGAATATTAAACGAGACACGGGAAAACATGAACCCCTTAGGTGTATTCATACGACGTACTGCCATGCCAACCATTGCATAGACAATTTACGACATAACGATTGTTTTATTGCTTCCTGGAAGGTGACTCGAGTAAACTTTATCCTTTCACTCGCTATAGAGTAATTGGTGTTTGAATTCATATACTATCGTATTTGTAGTAGGTACTTTGTGCTTTAAGCTGTTCTATAACGCATGTCAAAACGGATAGTAGTCATTTTTAAAGATTATAAAGAACCAAGAACTCATAGCTAATTGATTTTAATTATTTTTATTTGTAAAACAAGCGTCAAAACTGCATTCATCCTCACAATTATAAAACTTTCAATAAACGTCAGATAATTATTGGCAATAATTGTTGTGACCTTTAAATCGAACGCTTGACCAAATTTTCCACTGGTTTGTGGCGTGGCGTGGCGTGGCATACTTGAGATTTCAACGTAATTGCTCCTTCATGCGGTGCAGCAATGAGCAATGCAGTTGTCAGGGTCGCGGGAGGCAAGTGTCAGCGCGACACCCGCGCCACCTGCACGCCAACCGGTGGAACGAGTTTCGATCGCCGTCACCGTCTAGTGCCGACTCAAGTAGTTATGAAACGTTTATTTATCACCGCCATGATTTTATTTTACCGCTTGCGCAATAATTGCTGAGAACGCCACTATGCCCTCTATACGCTGCTAACGCCCATCAACACTCTTATTCTGTTGAAGTTCAATAAGGATAAGTGAGACCAGACCAGCAGCATCGTTATTGTTTTATTCAGCTGTAATGTATCATTTCGAACTTCTATCAGAAGTAGAATTACAATTTTACCGTTCGATTATTGCAAAAAACTATACATTATTAGGTTCTATTGGAGCAAAAACTAGAAAAAAAAACATCAAAATAAAAACAGTTAAACAGATCTAAAAACTAAAGTTGTAAAGAAGAACCAAGTTTGTTCTCAAAATATTAAAAATAATTTATTAAAAACGTTAAGAAATAAGTTCTCAAAATACTAGGCGATGCAATTACAGACACCAATGTATCAGATGTTAATTTCAACTATTGACGTTCAAGCACTCCTAGCCAAAAATATATAAACGAGCACTTTTGAATTTTGAGGTGAATCCCGCAACAATGGGAGATGATTGACGTGTTTTTTGCCAAGTCACGGTCTAGTGATTTTCCAATTCTTTGTTCCCTTTGCGACAAAAGAGAAAGTAATTTCCGCCACTATCAACACTAGCTGATGTTTGTGACGAATTTTTTAAAAGGTCGTCTAAATCGTTCTTGTCAATTAAGAGTATCATGATAAGTATCATAGGTTTTTTTACCCGGAACGTGGGAGTCGTGATGTAAAAATAACTCGTCATCTGTGTATTGTGCGAGACATAATAATATAAACGGTCCGTATTAGGTTGGTCACGATAAAATCGAATTGAATATATCTCGTAGTCGGAGGCGGTTGGTCCAGTGCTCGTCACGATCCGTGCGCCGGAGTGTAGGCAGCTACTTTCTCCTAACGGGATTTTCCTCGCCCCCTTCCCTCAACCGGCTGCCGACTGCTCAAACGCCGATTACGATTACGACATCCATTTTGAATTTTATTAACTGCGGAATCACGATGATGGTAATGTTGTTACACGTTATGAAATAATACGCTTGCTACAAATATTTGTTAACCTTTATATAATTGAAGCAGTTTTTGGCGTTCATTGGCGCTTTTTTCTCTTTTACTGCTTAACATTAAATTGAAATGTAATTTTACTTCAGCATCGTAATGGCAGCTGTAAACTTTTATTTTAATTACTATACAGTTTTAATTAAAATTAATAGCATTGAATCATTGATTAGCTTATAAATATCTGGTCATTAATAAAGGAAGAAAAAAATAGTTTGTGAAATCGGAGCGTTCGTGTTTTTTTATAGATTAACATTATTCTAATACGCACGATTCTTATACAAAGCAGCTGGAAGGGAGTTTAACAGGAACAGTCGTGAGCAGACAAGTTCTTCGCGCCCTCGATGCCCCGAGGACTGGCAGTCAAAGGCCACAAGTCACGATCTTTGCTTCTCTGGCTTTAGCAATACCTGCCGGCATTCATGTCTCATTGTATTGTATTCAACCAAACAAACTAACGTCAGTTTGTTTCGTATGAAGAAATTAGTTTATACAATTTCTTTTTACCACCACTTTTTGTTATTGAGTCACAGTCATTGAACACGACCACGTCAAGAGAATTAAGGTCGTCTTACTTATTCAATTCAGACCGCAGTTTTGTTTACAAATCAGTAAACACTAATGATTTATTTATTCTCTTCTTGTTCAATAGGTCTGCCGGATTCATTTTCTTTCCTTCGGATTTCTCTTTTCGGACAAATTCGCGTCTCGACAGGTTCATTTCTACTTACCTTAGTTGTCCAAATTAATATTAGACTATTATTTAGGATTTGTTTCAATAAAATTTTTTTGGACTACACTTTATTTAACAAATAAAAATCATTGACTCATTTGCGTAACAGCAGCTAAAGTCTCTATATGATTCATCATCGTCATAACTGTTGTAACTCAATCTGTGTGTATTCAAGTGCCACTTTTGCTCGTCCCGCTCACCGCTACTCTGGCATCAATCCAACATGTGCCGATCTTCTGAGAAATGCATCGATCCGCTAGCGAAGAATTTAGCGCTAACTTGCTAATTACGTTATCATTAGCTGCCTAAAGATTTCCTGAGTAAATTGTGGCCTCCTTACAACAGTCACGGTTGAGCGGAGTTTTTACTGACGTGACTGCCATTTGATTTTCATAAATCAATTAATTGATGATGTTGATATTATTTACTAAATTACATCATGATTCCTACGATCGGAAAGGGATTGAATGAGCAGTTGACGGCTAGCAGGGATGATTGGAATAAAAGGATAGGCTGCTCCGACCCCAAATAAATTGGGACAAGGGCAGAAAGATGATGATGATTCCTTCCTACTGTTTACCAAAAACTTCCTCACCTGCCGACAAAGTAGTTAGAAAAAGTAGTAAGAATGACAACTTTACTGCCACCTGAAGTACCGTATTTTTATTGTATAAAAGATTTGATGACAAAGGAGACAACAGTTATTTTTTGTTGGCTATGTCCGTTTTCAATTTCCATCACGATATCAAATTAAATTATTTGTCAGGTTCCGAATGTTTGCTACAATCAAATTGATTCAAATCGAATTGAATAATAGAGAAAAAACAACATCAACAGTGTCACTCAGTAAAAATTACGAAAGGAATAAAAAAATATGGATTATTCTTCGTTTTTTCCAACTAAGACTAAATGAGATCAAATTACTGTTCAGTATGCAGTACAGTAGCATCATTATCATATTATTTTGTGACAGCATGCGGTCGTTTATCGCTAATTCTGTAACGATTCGAAAGCAGAGCGAATGGGAGCGACTATAACCCCAGAGCGCATACGTTCAAATTCTCATCACAGCGTCACGAACGTATTGATTTCCTTTCTAATAAAAAAGCCATTGTCCGTTTGAAAGCTCGCAAGCACAAAGCGTGAAGACTACAAAAAGCTACTGCACAAAAAGGCTCGACCGTATCGGTGCGCGGTGGTTGCGCGCACCACTCGCATTATTCCACTATGAAACGGAACGCACATGTATGGCAGATGTTTGGGGTTCTTTTTTCAAATGTATTATTATGGGTTATGGGTCCTCCGCCCCCGCCCCGCACCCTGGCCCCTGAACACCCCACTGTGCAGTCACTGACCCCTTTTTGTAGAACAAGTCGTTGTTTCATCTGTTTTTGACCTGCTTCAGAGCAGGCAACCAGTTATTTTTTTAGACCGCGCCGGTTTCTTCACAGTTTTATTTGGTTCAAAACTTGGCGTATTTCAGCATAACTTGACCAAGTTTTACTTTTATGTTTTCTTCTAATTTAATTTTCGTGTCTTGCGTCATAAGCTCGCCCAAGCTGTAAATGTTGGTAAAAATATAGCGGCTATTATTGTGAATTGACGAGCTATAAATATACTCCGCGTTGATCGACCACATGTGACGCCCCGTGGATCTTGCTGAGGGTTGATCACCCGGTAGGTAGATGTAGACAGGTCCCAAGGTTATTAATGAGAGACAAACAGCTGTCTGTCATTATGTGAAGTGACACACTAGTATAAAATCTTTTGGAACATCGCCGACGTCAGATGTTTTTATTTGACTAAAAGTAATAAAGAAGTTTGTTACGCAAATATACTTTGATTTATGGCTACTATCAAATACATTGTCAGTTTACATACCTAAGTACTGTATCGGCTTGTTCTAAACTGTCCGGAAAAAATAACTTTTTGTAACCTACCATAAATAAACAGCAATTTTAAAAGATACTGTCAAACGAATATCATTTCCCATAAATAATCGGTATAAAGAGATATAAAATAAGATTAAATTCTAACTACCAAGTTCAATGCTCCAGTAATCGTTTAGCGGAGCAATCAAGAGTCGACTCAATAAACGCAAAATAACCACTCGCTCGAGGCAAAAATGTCGAAATATTTACGAGATTCGAGACTTTTTGTTTCACCTCTATATTTAGATGCATAATGTGCTAAAGTGGTCCAAACGAATTCAAACTCTACAGTAGTTATGGACATTGCATTTTGAGTTGTCGGCGTGGGCGGTGGTTACTCTCAATTATACTCGTGCGCTCGACGCCGACGGACCAAATCGTGCGTTCCCTGTGAAACGTGTTTGCCGAAGCTATAAAGGAACTAGTAAAACTTGTATTGTGGTCAGTGCCTCGACCATGAGTTTTTCTCACTAGACTCGCTAGCGACGCCGTAACATATCTGTATGGAAAACCCTCGCGGCGCCTCTAGTGGTTACGTAAGGAACTAAAATCTTCTATGAGATTACAGCGTTTCGATGCGTAAAAAACCTATCGAAAGCCATTCGATAGAACTCATGGTTGAGGGGCTGGTCTGGCTGTTTTTTGCTCGTTTCGAGCATTATTTTTTTCTTAACTATGAATTCGGCAGGTACGTTAGTAGGTACGTTAGTACAGTAGGTATGTTAATAAACATTGACTAATGGAATCGCACAGCTACAATTTGTTACGATCCGCAATTTATTCTTGGTGTATAAATCTAAACAAGAAAGTATTTCTTATCCACTTGATTGTTTCATCGAATCGAAAATACATTATCGAAATTCGTTGACATAGGTACTCTGAATTGAGTCCAAAGGATTTCTTGAAATTTTATTCCAAGAACCAGCTTTTTGGTCTGACTAAAGGGTATTGGCGCAGGTAGAAAGAAGCCTCCGAAGGCAAATCTTCCATGTTTTTTGGCGTTTCATTGTAGAATACCATATGGGTATTATACCTTTCTTAACAGTAACGTGTATCAGTTCTGTCTGGATCCCGCTTTATGTCGTTTTGTTTTGTACCTATTTCTCTCCCACGAATATAGTGATGTGCTTGTAACCGGTCGGTTTATCGATACCGGAGCCACGGAGCAGTCGTTTCGCTCGATTTCTTCTTCCGCGACAACGAACCGGACGGTCGACTCATTCATCAATTATTTATACTTGGCTTAACTTTTAAAAGGGGTATTTATGCTAAGCTAAGAGCCAACTTAGCATTATATCAGAACAGTGAGACGATATACTGACTTTTGTGTCAGTGAAACGTTATAATAATGAGTGGGTAATTAATTAGTTACTATTTATTTAATTATTTTTAGACTTAACAAATGAACAAATGTAGGCCATACGGCAAATTATAGATTTGAGGAAGGAAAACATTAACTTAAATAATGTTTAACGTAGACATTGAGCGTTATTTTACAAACGTAATTAATTATTTTACGACTGAGAATGTTTGCTTAATGCCAACGACTCGACTCACTCGACAAATCGAGAGAGTAAAATGGAAATATTACTGCAGCGTAGGTATACCAAACAAACGCGCCAACCAATCTCTTTTGGCACAATGTTTACAAAATCTGGTGGAATTGAATCGAGTCTGCGCTAGTATTTGTAAACAGGCCGGCGGCGCACCGTGAACGGCGTGCGTGGCTCCTAAAATACTTCAAACAGGAATTGAACCCACGCCAACTGGTGTGCGTAGACGGCGGCTCGCGAACCCCTCGTAAACTTTTCATTATACGACATCTCATTTTATTTCAGATCATTTGTGTTTTATGTTTGTATAATTTATATTAGGTTGTGGACGAACGGGGTTGTGGTCAACAAAATTTTTGTGATGAACTAAATTACTTAGTCCAATAAAGACTTTAATCGATTGACACAATATAGGCACAAACCTTTACATTTCCTAATGAATAAGAACATAAAATGTCAATTATAATTGCCTTTCGTGTTATCCGCAGGCGTTTATTCTCAGCAAAATATATTTTCCATTGTATATAATAAATATGTAGATACGTCGTTTATCAAGATACAAACAGGTAAATCCGTTCGCTATTTGCATTGGGAGGTATTTATAGTCATGCGGAGCTTGTTGAATTTACATCGTCTGTAATCTATTAACCTTGCTTGAATATAACGACTATCGATAATACGATGATGCATTGCGCAACACTGTTTGCACAATTGTCTTTGACATACCTCCTTAGCACTCTGAAAACTACCTATTGTTTTCGTGAACACACAAATATTGTGACATTTTATTCATCCTTCTGCAAGTTATAAAATGAAACTAACTCGTTTTGTTACCGTTTAGTTAATTTTCCTATCTGTCACGCTGCCGATGCCGTCTAGACGGTATTCTCCAACAACAAAGATGTTTTATATTTTCGATTATCTCCGCTTGCTCACCTTCAAATACTCTTCAGGTTGTCTTTGGTGGGAGGTCACGCTACTCGTTTTTATACAGCAAATTGGTATTTTATGATAAAATGTGAGATTACAGATCGGGTAGGTTATAATTAGGAGCGCTCGTAAGATATGTAAATTATTTGTATGATTAAACAGCTCGGTATGAATAATATTTACGGCCATAAATATTTTACACGATATTTGCTGTTTGAATTAACAGCCTATTAAATAAACGCGGATGTAGCGTGTTCGCCACCGCACTCGCTCAATAACTCGTTTTATCTGCCTCCCGGGTGACCTATTTTAATCCTACGATCCTCTACGATATGTTGCAGCTGATTAAAATATTAGTTGAGAGCCGAAAGGATTTTGTTACATTTCAAACGTTACTTACGAGTATGTAGGTCGCGTGTGTTCACGTAGTTTTCACAGTTTACGTGTTTCACAGTTTGATTGCCTTCTCAACTTCGAACCCGTTCATCAGTGGAATAAGCCGCAGGATGCACCTTTTGAAATTGTACTACTTACACTAGGTGTGATGTTATTGCAACACGATCTGAACTAGTTTCATTGCTATTAATAAGATCCGATCGTCAATATTCTTGCCCACGCTTACACGTATAATGTCGCAATTCTCAGTATTTTCTGCGAGTTTTTATAAATAAAATGGTGAGCGGGTCTAAAATTAATGAAAAGCATTGCTAATGCATTGTTTCTGCGCGGTGTCGTGTAACCGGTTCTCGGTTCGTCACGCGTGTCGGCTTCGAGGAAACCAACAGTAAAGTTGTTTCCATTGGCATTCTTCGCACGCCCGCTATCGCTTGCCACAATGTCAGCGAGAACCAACGTAACTACACAACGAGAGCCTCATCTCCATTCTCTATTGTTCTCGCTTGGAACTAACCTCCTAACTTCTTGTTGCCATGCTAGAGAAAACAGTGCGGCGTTTGGCACCAATACCGATTAGCGTGGCAATCTAAAACGGTCACTTTCCTTTATTGCTTCATCCATACCAACTGGTCTAATATACGGAATATGTCTTCAAGGTTTCAAACGGAGCGCGTCTGTGCCGGATCAATGCGTATAATTTATTTATTTGTACGGCGGATGCGAGCCTATTTACGACGGAGCAACCCGAAAGAAGGTTATTCGCGTTTACACAACCGATGAACGTATACAAAGAAGAGTTAAACGAACGCTGCGGACATTAATCAACGTTGTCGGTAACCGTAACCGTCTCCGGGGGATTAGCCGGCGAGATATTCTATTCTTCGGTCGTAATTAATAGCTTTTGGCAAGTGAGCGTCGTGGCGGCGCAAATAGATATTCGTGACGAGACGTTGCACTTGCGTAATTAGATAATTAAAACACGCGATACGAAAACAATATTGGTGTATAGGAAGCGTTAGTATCGCGTAACTGTATACTCTGGGATGTGGCATGCACATAATACGCGACCCACGCCCGTGTAAAGCAGGCCAATGGCCTTTTGACGGGCTAGGCGTCGGGTCTAGATGTAGATAGGCGTCCGCGGTGTACGCAGATGAACGAATGATGCCGACCATCACGATATGTCGACATAACACTGTGAATAATGGCAGCGCAGTGTCGGGCGTGGGCCGCCCGTCGAACGCCATTCGAGGTCTGTCAATACAAGTTATTTTGTACACGAAACACTGCTCAAGTGGCTCACTCGCTTATGGTTTATAGCTATCGAGTCAAGAACCTCGACATTTAATTAGGTATGAGTTATGGACGCCCACGGTTGTTAAGGCAATGACTTCTGGCTTTTTGATTCATTAGCATGCAATTACACACTGAAGTTATATATTTTAGTAAATACCGAGTTGTTTAGCAATGCAAATACGAATGGGTTCCTGCGATACTTGAATAACATGAATTGAATGATAGGGCGATAGGTTTTCCCACATTTCCACAGTAATTTTCAATTCAGAACGGTATCTAAATGCGTTAGGCGTAATCTCGATCCCGGTTGACCGGATGTGCGTTAATTGCTACCAAAGCTATTCAGTCCAGTCCCTTTAGATCCCCAAAGGAAAATGGACCGTAACGAACGTAGTCAATTAGCTACTAATGCCTCAATATCTATTACTCGCGCAATGGAAAAGTTCCTTTTTAATTACCTTTTAATTTATACTTCATTTTGAATAATAATAATTTATTGGTCAATTTCGCGTCAGGGACAGACATCGGCGTTCTATATTTAAAATAATTATCTTTGTAGAATTCCTTTGTTTACAAAAGCTTTGATAAGCACCCAAATGACATTGTACGTTTTATTTAATCCAATGTTATTGGCGCAAGAAAGGCGTAACATAGTGTTTGACATTGGAGACAACACAAGACCAATTCCACCAAGAATGGTGTGATGAAACTTTAACGTGACCGTAGTGCCAAATCAGGTTTTCCTTCGCCATTGTAATACAAATTATAATATGAATATTAGCGGTTGTTTCCCAAGACTTGGCTTCACCTCGATTTCTTTTCCTGTTTATGACATGTCCCCATAATTAATTAACATGTTTAAGCGTGTTAAATATTAATAGAACCGGTTTACCTGAATGTTATTATTCCTGGCGTTTTATTATTGAAATTGAATGCTAAAATTAATTTTATTAATAATGTAATGGTTATTTATATATTAAATAGGTACCTATAACGGGCTTATGTAAGGAATTAAAGTCAAAACACTTTTTTGTGTGGTTTTTAATTGTAGTAGTGATGTCACCGAAAATGATCGTTCTTATCATTGACCAAAGTATAAATAGCAACTACTTATATTTCTTGGCAATCCAAGTAGTTGCTAAATATAAGGAAGTTTCCCATCAATTGCTATCAGGTTTAGTTATGTCAATGAGAGAATAAAAGTGATTGATGACTCAAACATATTCGAGCACGCGTGAGACCTGATGCTATGCGCTCAATTTGCGATAGGTAATGTTCGTGTCTAGAAAATAACTGTTGTCTATGTAGATTGCCGGTATTTGCCTGTAGCTGTAGTAGATCTACCGATATGGCTTCTTCTACAAAAGGACATTTTAGACATCGCCCTACTTTAGTCCCGCGCGAACATTTTTGGAAACAAAAACACGTGTAATTGTTAGAGTCAGTACAGTCAACGAAAAAGAATAAAGTCAGAAAAAGAAAAGGGTCTCTTCGTTCATATTCCATAATCAAAAACCTAGATATATGTACCTTCTACTTGAATTCTTATAGAGAAGTATATAATTTCAGACAATATTTAAGTAACCTTCAGTCAAGGAAGTTCTTATTACTTACTTAAAATAAAAAGAATATGTAGTAAGTACCTATTCATGAGTTCGGAGAAGTAGAAAATTTAATGTTTCAATTCCAATGCTCCAAAAATCATACTTGACAACAATTAATCGATTAAATTGGAACATGGTTATTTATGTTATTTAAATAATGTATTGTAATTTATTTACCTACTGTGTATATAAGGAAGGAAACTTGTTTATTTATATAAGAACTTACCTCGAATTACCGAGTTGTACGAGTACCTAACGTTTACATTATCCTTGTAAATATGCATGTATGTATACGCTAAGTCAACAATTTAAATTGACGTACATAACATGATATTATTGTTAAATATCCATGAATTTGCGTTTGTTACTTGTTCATCGTAAAATGATTATGTTGACATAACAGTTTCATCATCTTATTAGTCATAGGGATAAAGTAACTTGTTTTTGTCAAAGTATTGTATGAATTTGTGTTCCTACCTCATCATCATTGTAAGCAATATTTTAACTAAATCACACACTTAAGCAGTGACCAATTACGTAACGGATTCGTCGTAGAAAGTGTTACGAATCAATTGATTACATATAATAAATTTACATACAGTCGATTGTCAATAGAAATTCACCAGCGACCAAATGCCACGAGGTCGCGGCGAGTCATCCTCCAATACTTTATTAGCTATACAACGCACCTATTGGTAAACTATCGTATTGAACTCGTACCTATCAATTTGCATTGCCTCAAGGTTGATTACCTAACAAGCCAACGAGCCTTGCTGTTTTTGTCATGTTCAAAGTACACAATTCTTTTGCTTTATTTGTATTTTACGCCTGTTTTTGTAGTTGGTGAAATATTTAATGTGCAATGTGTTCGGTTTATGTCTTACAACAACTACTCTTTTTGTTTAGACTTAACGCAGATTTAAAACATACCACGATAAGATAGCTGTGCAAATAAGTTACTTAGTCTGATGTTATTGCGATTGCAAACAAACCCAAGACTATTTAGGTGCGCACGTAACAGACTACTTAATAAAGTTTAGGTAAGCGGCCAAAACGAAGATTATTTTAAATGGAGGTCGAGAAAGTAAAGGCCGAGAATCGACGACTGAATAACAAACTCTTCGGGCATGTCGCGTCGGTTGCGCAACAAATTGTCTGCGGATGATTATGGAGAGCGGACGTCACGCGTCGCGATCGCGACTTCACGTTAAAAACAATGGCTAATTTAACTGGGCCTCTGTCCGTCTCCTGCGATATATAGAACGAAGCGACCTATTGAATTATCAAAGGTCTTGAGTCGCTGGTCGCACGAAGTGATTTGAATAAATTTGACGAATAAAAGCGCAAATAACGACGCCATTAGAACGTGAAAACAGTACTATCCACGCTCGTAATTGGCTACTGTACGGTTAAAGGAATGCTATTATGCTACTCACTTATCGCCGCCGCGTCTGGCCTACATAAAACGTGTCGATTTTCGACCTGATAACGCTGGCCTTGCGTTTCAACCGTACTGGCATTTAAATTGCATAAATCGAATTTAAACCGTGCAATTTACTCGATGCAACCGGTTCTCGTGTAATTTAATTCACGAGTCGATTATAGCCGTCGTAAGTGGAGAATGAGTCATTGTTAGTTCAACACATGTTCTAGTTATTAAGGATCATAATCATAACGTATGTTGTCAATGTATCAAATTAACTACTGTCTCAAATGAGTCCACGAAATGATGTCACACTAGCACACCAACATTGATCCGATTCCATCTTTACAACGAAACGTGAACATGATCGTGATCATGGAAGTTCTCTTCGACGACACCAAAGTCTGTAAAAATATAAGAATATGACGTGGGTCGAATTGTCTATTCGTAAAATAGAAATCCAATATGGATGTAGGTCGTCGTGACTTGATAATGGAATGCCCAAACGTGATGTTGACACGAAAACGTGAACGCAATTCTGTACGTCAACCATGAGTTCTATCGAATGGCTTTCGATAGGTTTTTTACGCATCGAAACGCTGTAATCTCATAGCAGATTTTAGTTCCTTACGTAACCGCTAGAGGCGATGCGAGGGTTTTCCATACAAATATTTTACGGCGTCGCTAGCGAGTCTAGTGAGAAAAACTCATGGTCGAGGCACTGATATTTATGCGAACGTAAGTGTATTGATGTTTGTTCAATATAGTATACCCAATAAGTTAGCAAAGTTAGAAGCTAATGTTATTCATGTTGTTTCCTATATATTATATAAGTTGTATATATAAACAGAACCGTTGTTGGCCTGCTTTAATTTCGTCTTGACCTAACAAAAGAAACCGCGGGGATCGAGCAAATCGCTCACTTATAAGAATAATAATTTGAGTTCACCCTCGAAAATGTCTGTCTCATATCTTACATCAATGTTTTCTTTTATACGTGTATAATAGGAGGGTTGGGAAGGGTCTTTGTGTTCCCTGGAGGGTCTGCGGAAAGGGTTGACGTGGCTTTTCTATTTCATACTATATTTATGATAGTTATGTATCTACTGCGCGGTAATTCTGTTTTAATTGAGCTTTGATTCATAACAGACACTAACATTCTTGTTGTTTATTTTACTTGGTACGTAAGGCGATACGGACAATGTCAGAACGTTCTATCTGTGCAGTAAATCCGTTGAGATTATGTCTGCCCATTGAAGATTTATTTTTAGAATGTTTAAAAACGAGTTGGAGTCATAATAAATAGATCTTTGTTTGCTTTTTATGGATCGTTGAAAAACTCATTCGGATTCTTCAGAATTGTTCATTGTTTCATGGAATACGTGATCACTTCGTGCAAACGGGCTTAGTGGAAAACCGTTCGTAATCCAGGAGATAACTTCAATAAACCCGGGCCGGACTCGTTGTTATAAAAATAAATATAGACAAAGCGGTTTACTTTCCAGTTTATAACTGTTATAAAAACAGAAATTACGGTGTATTGTAATTAAACTTAAAGCAATTACTTTAATGTACACCAAATTATTAATACAATTATTGTTACTTATTATTCTCGTCTATATTTGGATAGTTTTTAATGTCGTAAGCAACGTGAATTATGTCTTAACTTTATAGTCAGAAACCTATAAAAAATGTAAATTTATGAATGGAATCAGCTGCTCGGAGGGTGCAATGTGAGAAAAAATGGGGATGTTTTGTGAAAAGGCATGGGCGTTCGTTGCTTAGCAACCGGGGGCCCGTCGTTAATAAAGGAGCAAATATAAAATGCTTTGTTAGACGAGGAACAGTTCCGTATTTATTATTTTGTGTTAGGGCTACCTAGCTTTATAAGTGTGTCCTTATTTATTTGCAAAATAATCTATTAATGCGAGACCCGATATAAAAAAATTGTGTTGATCGTCATAATTACACATCGTAACATAGACACTCACTACTAAACGAATCTGGCAAATACGAGCCATTTCTTCTAAGAGCTATTAAGTAATTTGTTATTGTTACAAGGAAGGTAATAAATTAAACTGTTAATAGATGATATAAGTATATGTACCCTATTTATATCGTAGGTAACGATGTTTCATGTCACAATCTATCTTTATCGTCAAATCAATTAGATAAGTAGAACAACACACCACTTGTGAACAAGTTTCAAAGTACAGAGATCACAAACTTCTGGGCGATGCTGGTAGGATAAATGGCCTCTTGTCATCATAAATAAAAGAATAACTAATCAAAGTTTTGCCCCTGGATTTGCTTCGATTCATGGGTGACAACGTAAACAAGCTGCGAGCGGTTTGTGGGTGGCTTACCTCCCCGTCTACCTACCCCTGCCTACCCTCTTTCGTCCCTTCAGCGCCTCAATTGTGACATTTTCCTCTCATCGCCCCCTCACAGTTCAATAATCTTACAACGACATGAAATTTCAAAATTAAACGCCCTCACAATGTTGAACGATTTCTTTTTCATTTCCATTTTTTGTAAATACTTATTGCTTTGAGTATTTTTTTGAAGGGTAAGTCCATTGAGTCGTTACTAATGGCGTTTGGCATGTTTCTTTATATTTTGACAGAAATAGAAATGACGACGTAATGCCGGTACTTGTGAAGCAAGTTTCCTTATCAACAAGCGGGTTTGCGTAACCACTTCATAACGTAAGAATCTGTAGAAATAAATGTGTAATTTTAGTCATTTTCACCAGTTTGTTTTGAACTTGCTACGCCTACATAAACAAGATTCTAATATAATCTTGTATCCGGGAACTCTGTAAATTATGAATTGAGGTGGAAGGGCGGGTGGTATTATAAATAAATATACCTACATACAGTATATTATAATACTAATAAATACGTACATAATATAATAATCTTCGATACATTCCAATACTATAAATATAGCTTTATGTGCGTGGAAAATTACGTTATGTTTACGAAGTCATAAGCACTACCTACTCTTGTTATGTTATGTGGCTATAGATTTTCTCAGAACCGTTTAGTCGATTGAGCTCGTGCATATTCGCCAGGTAGCCGATGGGTATCGGTCAATGTAACTCGTTGAAATATTTCTTGGCGTTCTTCCAGTTCACCGGTTGTGCTTCCCCAATAAACCCGTGATAGCTTGCACCAGTTACTCGTGCGTGCAGGGCTTAACGCGCTGCTCATATACTAGGGGTTCCTATTTCGTATCCGCCCTAGTGAGGGGGTTTCACCTACGCCCGTGATGTATGACAAGTCGAGCCTTGGGTTGTCAGACAAGGATGCCGCTCAACACGTTGAACCGCGCCATCCCTATTTGTAAATAATATTTCCTTCGACATGAATATGAAACTGCGATAATCGTCTGACAATGACTCGAAAGTAATTACTGTTTAATGACGTGATTTATACAAGAATAGACACGATTATGTAATGTAGATACACATTGCCTCTTTGTCATAGTAATGGGTTGCTCCACCACTATTGACTTTTTATTCATACGTTAAAACAAACAAAGCGTCTGCGATTATTGATCAATGGTATTTTCCACACCCATTATTATAATAGCGAACTATATGCTAGATGTTTTGATATCTCTTGTATTACCGTATCGAGCACAAGGAAGCGATTGTTATGTGTAGCGAAAAGTATAAAGCATCTCGGGAACAATGGAGTCATTGTGGGGTTTGATTAGTGAATTGAGGCACAGGGGCGTCGGCTTCGTGGCGGACGATCACGACTTTCTGATCTCACGCCAGCCGGGTTCCCAGCGCTTCGCTACAAATTGTTTGGACAGTTCCAGTACTAGTACGATAAAAAAAAGACGCACCCTATTACCGGTATGCACGATACACGCATACCGAGATAAAACTACCAGTAATGTTTTTGATTCATACACGAGAAAGAAATTGAAATTGCACATTAAAATTCTTGAGATACTGTGCAATGGCGTAGCGTCGGTTGGTTTGTTCTTTTGTACTGTCTGGCTATGAAGATATCAAGATGTTTGCAACGAAATGTTACATGAGAAGATGAAGTTTTGTTGCCAGATATGAAACAGTTGTTGAAAACATAATTTGTCACGCAGATAAAGTGTACAATGTTATCATAAACGTGTAGTGTTAGCGTTGCTATTCTTAGATAATGCGTCATAAAAGTATGTATCGTGGTGGTGAGTGGCAACAATGGGTCGTTGGGCTTACAGGAAGTGCGGCTGTAGCCCGCAGCTGTCTGTGTGTACCCCACAACTATTGCTCACCTTCGATACACACAACTACATATAAAAGAAACGGTTTAGATATGTTTATCGTATTTTATACATCTTGCTCATGTTTTTATCAAGCAAAAAATACTTAAAAGCTGCGAGGGAGGGAGGGATGGGATGTGATATTGCGAATAAAACTGACACACAGTAAATGCTAAAAAAATAATGAATGGGGCTTGACTATTATCTATTTTGTGCTCCTGCGTAGCGAGTGCTACGCGCCGACGCCTGAACCCTGAACGTTGCATTCTACATCCGAAAAATTACCAATTGATATTATTTTATGCATCCGGTTACAAGAGAATAACTTAAATAATTAATGATGACACTAATCAAAGACCTAATTAATTGAATACATTTTAGTTTTCCTTGTTTACGGGAAAATACTTGGACATAACACAAATCGCTTGCAATAGTTGCAATTCCATCGCGTTAATTCTATTTATACAGCTTGCTGATTGAATGTTTTTCTCGCTACTTACATAAAACAAAGGCATTTGGCGTAACAAATAAATGTACTTATACTTTTTGCTTACGTTTACATTTTGATCATGTTTCTTTACATCAGATTTCCTTTGACTCTGGATGTTGTAATAAAAATGCATAGAATTCACATGGTAAGCTGACGCCTGTCAAAAAAGTAATATGTGAGCACATTTTCTATTCAGAGTCGGACTTTGTATTTCCAGTACAAACGCTATGTAATAACTCGTAGTTCACGGTTACGCATTCGCTTATGTTCACGTTAGCGTGTGTTAGCCCACACTTGCGGTCGCCGAACAGACGGATGGGCGCGGTATTTCATTTCACATTATTATGAGTCGACGCGGCGGTAGACTTTCATCAGTAATGAGTGCTTCACCGTAGGGTAGGCCTCGACCGCAAATGTATTCAACGCAAATTCAAGCGCGGCGAAAGGAAACAGATCCATAGATAGTGCTACGACCGTAGAACAATTGAATGTTATTATTACTGTTTAAACTTGGAATGAAATAACTCATCATCATCCTACGTCCATCAGTTACGTAAGAGCTATCAGCACAAAGGGTATCGCTGTCATTCAAAGTTTCAGAGCTCTTTAGTTCCAATGGCTAACCGTTAATTGTTGTGAAACGTGTCTATTAATGATGAGTCTTTCGTTCCGAGAGAAAATACTTTTGATTACGATTACACGCTACAATGGGCGTGCGTGAGAGTTGGACGCGTTGTATTGTGCCATTAAAATTATGTATTACAACGGCGCATGCTCTATATAGCCGGCCGGTAACAATAGAAACTAATAATGATCATTCTGTATTAATTGCACGTTGCGTGCCGCGCTAAAGACTGTTTGCAATACTTATCGTGTCATGATCGTTACGTGCGATCGATGGAGCGCAGCGGAAGCGAAACGGAGTAGAAAAAAAGGAGTGCTTTTTAAATTGGGGCTATTATCCGAGTGATGCAGTGTTCATCATAAGGTCGTATTAATATTCACGATGTGGCGCACCCGGGGCGGGCAGGCTTCACAAAATGGCTGCCGGAGGCGCGCGGGCCGACCGAGTCGTGACCGCCAGGAATCCACGCGCTCGTTTCGAACCCTCATCAATTATGCATGAATGCGGCCGAACGCCGATGTTTACTCTCCATGAGACAACAATTTATTGCGTCGTGCGGTTTTTGACATCCGATCAAAGACCGGTCCGTCCACGGCGATCTCGGCCAGCAATGACGAAATACTGACGATTTACGTCTGCACTGTATTTATACGCAAATATCATTCGCTGTGATTATGTGCGCAAGCGACATGTGTGTGGCGAGTTTCCAAAATAAATCTACGTTACGATTTATTTGAAATATTCAGTCATTGTTTTCAATCACTGTTTTTTAAATCTATATAACTTCAACTTTAATAGATAGTCGATACTCTCTCGTGGCTAATTCACAAACAATACAATAATAAAGATACGTAGTCTTAAGTCTATGAATAGAATACCAAGTACACGTCCTGAATCGTTTATAAAATATAGGCATGACATGAGTCACATTTTATTATTGCATCAGGCAATCGTCGAATTAATTTAATCGTAATAGCCGCGATTGTCGACTTGTCGGCAGCTGTGCAACTATCGATAAGGGCTGAGTAACAACTCATTGTTATTATCGTACGAGTCTCGGACCTTCGACATTTTCTTCGACGTTGTCAGTTTGTTCAGCTCTACTGAGGAATTTTACCGTCGCATGTACATTCTCTACATTATACAATCTGGCGTACATTCTCTCGCGTATAACCTGACTCATGGGTCCCGGAAAACGATAGGAACGCTCTCACACATAGCTGTGGATAAAATATTATATTATACGTTCTCTTAGAGGTGTATGCACACTACATTGAAATGTTCGTTCGTGTCCCAACCACGAGATAGTATGATAACGTTATCTTTATCACATAAAACTGTTTCTAATCGGAGTTGTTTGAATAATTCACACTATGTACCTATTATTATTCTGGATATTCAAGTTCTTATTGAAATACTAAATCGTATTTGACATGAAATGTAGGTAGGCAACGCTTAAAACAACTACTTACCAAAATAAGAGGTAGATCGTAAACAGTACAAACACAACGTGGAAAACATTTTTATAACATGTTTGAGTTTCTCAAGCGTAAATGGAATGAAACGAAGCGTACACCTATTGAAATTCTGAGAACTTCACAAACGCTCTCAGAGTTATTTATACAGGTCTTTGTACAAACAGACGGCTGGTAACGGGCCCCTTATCAGCGCTACAACCAGGCTATCGACTGCCGTGTTTGTATTACGTTATCTACAAATTCCCGCCCCTCACTATACCTATAAGTTATCTGTGTACTGTGGAGGCAAACTATTGTAGGTATGATAAAACACCTATTTTTAGGAGATTATCTCAAGTCGTGATGTTGTGTTCTTTATGCATATCTCGAACGTGATTCTGTGTAGATACGCACACTGTTATCGCATTGACATTAACTACCTACTTATCATTGTTATTTGGAACGCGAGACATTAGACTCGCAAGTAGGTGGATATGAATCACTTAACATGAAACATGAATGCGTTCCACTTGATATATCGCCGTTTTTCATCGCATTGTGTGTGTGCAAATTACAGAACATTAGTTATTCGCATGTAACCGCTAACTCGATTAGCACAAGGCCAAAACAAGGTATGCGACCTCTTTGCTTGTTTTTACAAAAACTACGAACGGGTTTTGCCTGCCAATTTACCTACGTATCCGCCTGCGCATGACGAGACAAGCCAGTAAAAACAACTAGGTAGGTACCTACTAATAACGACGCGATACAAATTTTTAAAGCATGATCTATTTAACAAAAAACTAATTAATTTTTTGACTGGCTGTAAAAACAAAAAAGGTTTACCTAATAGTTTCTTAACGTTATTGGTTTTTTTATCAGCATTTATCTAATTCGTTTGTTTCTGGTCTGCAAACAAATATGAATAGCTTTTATATGATTTTTTTATAGCAAATTCCTTTAGTTCAACATACATTTTATTTATGTGACCTGCGAGCTGAACTCTTTGTGTTATTTATAAAGCAAACGTAGAATGTATAGCTTGTCACGGAATAGTTGGGAGTGTGCCAAATCGTTAGCGCGTTGTAAAATGTTTTCGGTATGTTGGTCAACGATCGCTATTTGTTTATACCTATTAAAACAATGCTTGTTCTTATAGTACAGCGCCCGATTGATTGATTATCTCAGTTTAAATTTTCCCTAAATAACTTTAGTTTTAATACATGCTTTTGAATCAATGAAGTTGATTAGCGTTAGTTTACCTAACATAATACCTACCTATTAGATAACCTACCTAGTGCCTACAGATAATTTATCTAAAACTTGTCAATTTAACTGGCCACAATTTCGAAAGAAAGTAGGTAAGTAATGCCAATTTTGTCAATGCATAAATTTTATTCGATCAATCAAATGTCAATCTAATAATCTCGATTGTTTTCTAAGTCGGATGTTTTACTCTCACAATCATTCGTGACTCGTGTGTGTTTAAATATTTACGCATGATAAATAAATATTCTGTTTATTTCAATACCTACGCTTACGTAAGTCTCCATTGTTTTATCGAATTTATGAAGTGTGTTTTCTTGGAACTAATTTCATTTCCGTATTATTGTCATCATAATTTCGTTGTAGGCATTTCAGTAACAATGGCTCATATTCTAAATTTTACAAGCATTAATTGTTTAAAAGTACTCGGTATCTTCACTATTTGTCGTAAATAAGTATAAAAATTACGGGATTTTTTTAAGTTTGTTCCATAAAACCCAAAATAAAGTTTAATAATTCGATCAATAAAAAAATTGCCATTAGATAAGACGTTTTATATAGAAACATATTGATTCTAACAAGCTCCCGTTTTGTTTGTGACCAGTTGACCACTTAGATGTTTTGCTATCGTTCAGCTGCTTGATTATGTAAATTGAGTGTTGTGATTAGCGACATCTGCTCTTCCTGTCGTATAGGTAATATGGGTACAAGCATGGGGTCTTGTGGATGGAACACAGGACGGGTGCACATGAGCGTCAGGTGCGCGCTTTGTGCGAGGGGGGCGCCTCGCCTGCCGCCCGGGCCCCGGCTCCCCATCTGCTTACCCCGCGCGCACCCACACCCGCGCCGGCCGCCGTTCACTTGTTGCTACGCGTTGTGCTACGTCGTCGCCACTAGACTACCGCACCACACCTCCCCGCTACCCCCCTTCCTCCGTACACCACTTCCCTTCCCCGCCCCGCGCATTTCAGTTCTTTGTGCGCCACTGAGGCTTTTGCACGTCTGTGCTGTGCCACATAACGTCCGCAACGAATCATTTTGACATAGTCGTGAATTGTACAGAATATTACTACATAGATAGCATAGCCTACTGGAATTTGTGAGTGTGTGCTGGTGAATGTCTGAATTCTATGATTATTGACGGCAATCTACTATAACTTCAAAAGGATTTAGAGCTGATTGGAATATCCACGAGGATTTTTTGTGAGAAATCTGTGATAGTGACTTAGGTCATTAGTGTGGTTCATAGGCATCGAAGAATATTGTGTCTGAATTGTTGAAGAAGTGATTTCAATTTTAACTTGACGAAGCTGTTGAAAATAACACTAAAAGAAGATAGAATATAGTGCATAATTAATTGAGCCGAGTAAGTACTTCTTATTTTTAATTTAAATTTTAACTGGTATAAGTTCGGATTACGTTTTCGATACCCAACTAGTGACAACCTACCCCCTAATTTCATTATTCAATTTTGAAAACTAGAATGATCCGGTGACCGTTAATTTTTACTCAAAAGATTTATGGCATAGCTTTGATTACGGAAAATAAGCACCTAGTGAAAATATCGATTTTATAGTATCATAAGTACCTACCTATGATACTATCAAGACAAGACAAGTACCTACTTGTCTAGATTTATTTGTCATGATTATAAGGTAAATTTATGCAGTGTCCACTTATGTAAATTATGCCACCTCTGATAATCAATGCTTTATGGCCATGCAAATGTTAGGTACAGTGTTTCTTCCAAGTGAGATGGGCAATGTGCCTGGCATTTTGGGCATACATTTTTTTATGCCCTGTAATTGTGATTATATTCGGGCATCTATGCCCAAAAGGCCAGGCACATTGCCCATTTCACTTGGAATCTAATTATGATCTATTACTACTTCTAGTAAGTAGGTACCTACCTATTCCTATTTCTAAGAAAGGTCACGGTTATACTTAGTAGATTACCGTTTTTTTTAGTATACCTAGTGTACCTATAATACAAATAGATCCTTAGCCTACCTAGTAACATTCTTCCTACTCTAAATAGGTACCCATGGAAAGCATTTACCTAAACTCTGAATAAAGCCGGACATATTAGGTACTACAATAAATTTTATGGATAGGTATTTAATTACTCGCTAGTAGAAGGTCAATGTGAACCCATAAAATTCATATTTACGTATCTAAATTGACAAGCATTAAACATCATTAACACGGAGGCCATTTAGATTTAATCGCTGTTAAAGTCATGCGCATTATACAAGCTATCTAGGTCTACCAACATCATTAAGTACATGCCTAACCGCTTATTAACGATGAGATAATGTTGGAAAACTGTGTTAATTGCCTTGGATACGTTACTGGCATTACCTGTTAGATAATCGCATGCCTAACGCGCAGGCAATCAGATCATCGTGCTGTGCTCGCACGATAAATAACAAGTTATTTATTGCGTTACGTTATAACCGCTAGTCGTGCACTGAATGACCTTTCATATCGCGTTATCAAGAACGCTTTCCGAGTGCGCATTGTTACCGTAAACAGCGATTCGTTATCGAATCAAGTGTTTTATCGCCCTATTGTTTATTGTCGATTGACCCGTACTGTTTGTTCCAATTTCTTGATAGTGCTAATCAGTTTTGTAAGCTTTTCCGTATTTCGATTTCACGGTGCGTTTTTTAAACAATTCCGCTCGGCTAAATAGACTGATTAGAAGTCATTGCCACCGATATAGGTAGGTACCTATCGCAAGTTTTATATTCAAACAATAAATCGTTTGATTAAAACACGCGACATATAATAATACAGGAAACGCCTACCGAAAATAAGTTTGTCCATTAAGTAACCAGGTAGTTAACTAACAGTTACATTTATTTATAAATCTTGTAAAACTTTTTTTATCGTAAAACTTTCAGGGTCGGACCAATTCACTGTACAATAAATAATTAATTCTCGCGACGAATCAGGATAAGTCGTTTTATAAAGTATGCGTTACTTGTGTTGTCTATGCTGGAAATCAAAAATTCCGGTCACCAACAATCGGGACACGTCGTGAGATGCGAGGGAGATTGCAGCTCGCTCGCCTCCGCGCGCTTTCAATAGCACATTGCGCAATTTACTGCACGAGCTGCGCTACTCGTGATATCTAGCTACACCACATCGTATCTTCAAGGTGGTATTGCATTCTGTAGTCACGATATCCTGATTCTGTATATACTGATTCGATGCGCCACATCCCTCGCTACATTTTGTACTCACTACCTACACAACATTTTCGTAAAAGCAATAGAATAAATGACATAAAAGGAAGTATATGATTCTGTTCTTACATGGCAACCGTCGACTTCCTTAAGTGTCGACTACCACACTAAAACTAGGTTGATAGGTATTTCAAAAGCGAATGTTAGGTACTTGAAAATCGAATAAGTAATTTGCGAGCTTCGTTTAGAAAGTGAGATTTAGCTGCGGTCGGCGGCGGCGGTGGACCTACTCTAATTCGAGACGCTACAGCCTTACGTCAGTCAACACACGCTTCTTTATGTAACTCGACGTAAATTGTTTAATTGCTTCATTATATAGAAAGCTTTGTCACAACTCGCAACTAAATGTCCCATTAACGGTTATTCTCAGAGTGGAAGTGTTTCATTACACGGTCGGTGAATCGAAACGCTCCAGTGGTTTTAACGAGATGGCTTTGAGTCGGCAAACGCTCAGATACCACAGTAACAGGTTATTTGAGACTATTGACGTACAAACGCTTTGTCTGCCACATTCGTGGTATGGACTTAGGGAGTAGTGTATTATTTGAGCGTGTAAATTGCACCAAAGCAATAGTTGCACAGTGTGACGGGATTCATGCGTTAACGCTTTTAAAAATGCTATAACGATTTCACAGTCATACAAACAAAACTCGAATTCAGCGATGCGTTGTGCGTTCCACGTTCCACATATGTATAATAGAGGTTTACGCAACATAACTTCCCGTCGGTAATTGCTTGCTAACCTGCATAGGTAACCCTCAATTCCATTTCGTGGGTTCAAGGAATATAGTACACTTTTGATTGATCGTTACCAGTCACGCACACACACGAACGTGAGTACCTAATAATGTATGTTCAACTTATACATAGGTATAATGCATACGCCTACATTGCTTCGCTTCGAAATGGTCTGATGATTTCGACCTTTTGCCCTCATCAAGACTCGTCATAATACAATGGTGAAACTCAATTGACGCGTTCTTGTTTGAATACCTAGAGCTAGACACTAAAAGGTTGACGTAAGTGGTAACTATAATGTGTGTTATGGACTTGCGGTTAACTAATACCTAGTTAGCTAATGCGTTGACACACCGAACGGTATTGCGTTTAAAATTAATCATTTAATACCACTCTTATAAGCACCTAATAGTTATGTTTTATTTAATTGCTATTTGGCCGTTGTTGCTTATTTATTTGTAAAGATTGTGTAGTTTGGGAATGCATTCGCATTACGCATAGGTACATAGGTACCCTAAATATTATTAGTGTGTGAGGATAAAATTGTCATCTCTGTATACTCCTTACGTTCCTGTTCAACTGCAATAACTATGCATAAGCATACTGCATGGAGAGGTTGGACCGGTTGCTGCAATAGTCAGTCTGAGTTACGGCTGCCGGGGCCCGCCCTTCATGAATAATTCAAATTGTCGTGGTCAGGATTTACTGCGTCGCAGCGCGCAACGGCAAGCAACCGCTTCTCGGAGCCCTCTCATGTCAACTTTTTGCCCTTCCTTTCCATCTAATGAAAAGCTCTCACCGGTTCCGCCTCACCGTTTGTCTTGTCAATCAACCGTTGTCGTTCTGCGACGTTGCCGCACTTCCCTATCGCGTTATTTGTTACCCCATTGTCCCCTCTCGCTGATCACTGTCGCATTGTTTCACAACTTTTGTTTACATTCGTTCAATGGTCGTTTGTTTGTAAAGCGGCGGGTTTGTTTTCTCCGCCTCGTGTATTCTTTTAACATTGTAAACAGCTGGAGCTTGTTGAATTTCTTGTTATCGAATATTGTTGACTAAAACAACTATCGTTCCATTTGCAAGCAATAAGTAACGCTATCGTACTCCATTGTGATTTTGTAATTCTTTTTATCTACACGCCTACTCAAGCACATTTACGTATAGCGTCGTATTACTTAGATAAGTAGGTACCTACTTACTACCTAACAGTAGTATGATTTACGTCAACATATTTGGTAATAGGAACATTTACTCATCAGTTAATAAATTGACAAAATACTCGGGTTATTAGTTTTTGTGTAAGTGCGTCACCAATTCACTATAGCAGGAATGGAATGTCGCTTGGGGCTGTTAGCGAGGCGTAGTCTGGCTGATTGTGCCGCAACCGGTTTGTGGCGTGGTGTGCCGCCCGGTGAGTAATCTTCGGGTGAATTAAAAATGGCGGCTCGACCGCAACCGTATAGCGATACATTATCATATCATTATGCGCCGGCTGAGATGAAATCTCCCGCCTCACGCACCCTGTGTATAATGACCAGCTGTAGGCAGCACACAATCGCCAGTTTCTTGTCTGTTTATGTTTGTTATGAATAATTATTCATGCGATTATGTAGATGAGGATCCTCGTTAACAGCTCTCTAATTAAAATTCCATTGTTGTTTGCTTGACACGAAGGCTTGCTCTTTTGTGTAGGTTTCGTGTCGAATTATGTATTTAACCATGTAGGTGTATCATGTGATGAGTCTAACTGCGGTATTTTTTGTTAGAAATTCAATCTATGTTCAATATTCAGATAAGTAAGAACTTAGGAATTAGGTTGGCGGAAAATCATTATAGGTATTTTTTACCTGCGTGATGCCCTTTATCAATAACCGCCTCCCTTAGTTTTTAAGTTATTATCATTATTCAGAGAGGTACTTATTGCTGTAGTTTGGCCGTAGGATGTACTCCTGTTTTCTTATTATAACGCGTCACCTCAGGATTGTATCACAAGCATTGTTTTAAATATTTACTCAGTAATATATAAGTCAATGATCACAGTATAATCACATTCTGGTGAAGCGCCAAATGTCCGGGCAGGGGCTGGCAACGGCCGCGGCGCTGCTTGGCTCTCCTCCAGGGATCATTCACGTGCGGCTTGCCGGCCCCGACTGCCAACACCAAACATGTTACTTCCACCCACGCTGCCATATCTCTTCATGAGCTTAGCTTCCTGTTCCGGTTACTAATAATCTACCTATTTAAATTATTTTGTTGTTTGTTGTGCAAGCTGATAACACACAGTGCACTTGCTACCTTCACGGATGTGTTTTAAATGTATCTCATCCGATCAATTGGTAGTTATGTAATTGTGAAGTGTTGAACTTGAGACTTGAGTCACGTGAACATAATATAAATACAAATCACGATTAATGTTTACTTCATAAAACTTGCGTCCGTTTAAAAATAAAACGTTTATCTTGACGTGTCGCTACATTTCTTCTTTGAAGCTAATGAAGTTGTATCGTTGATACCATACATCATTTTTACGCACTTATACGCGTAGGTATAGTGTGAATGGCTTACTTTGGCTTCGTCCCAAACGTGCCGACATAACCGACGGACTCAACGCTGACGTCAGCCGTTTGAAAATATGCAGCTGGCACCTCGTTGATAACATAGGTATTAATCCGTTTTGACAGGGAGACATGACTTTGAAAAATTATTTAAATTTCGTACGTTTTACTGACAGATCCAGAATTTGTAAATCTCGTTGTATATCTAAGTACGTATGTATTTATAAGTACCTTACTACCTACACACTGTCCTTAATAATTTATTTAATTGTTTCAGGTATCGCTGAAAGTGTGAGTGCAAGTGATGTCGTCGAAGTCAGTGAGGAAACCGACAAGTGCGTGAAACAGGAGGAAGTGAAGACAAGTGAGTGTGAAGTGAAGAGTGAAGTGAGTGCGGGCGCGGATGGTGTTGCCAGCGCCGTGGCCTCCGAGGAGGACGACTGTGTGATAGTGTGCGCGCGAGATGCGGACGATAGGTCCGACTCGGGAGTGAGCGGAGTCCGTTCGGGCGGCTCGGCGAGTTCGGTGGAGGAGCGCGAGTGGCGCGGCATGGCGCACGGCTACGGCGGAGGCCCACCGCCGCCCCTGCTGCACCTGCCTCCCCCGCCGCCGCCAACGCTGTACCCCAGCGAGCTGCTGTGGAAGCAGCGGTACCAGCCGCCGATACACGCGCCGCTGCATCATGCCATCGCTGATGACTACCTTGCAGCGGCCACCTACGATAGAGAGAGACATGAAAGACTGCTACGGTGAGTTCAGATTCACTACTTACTGTTATAACAACCTAGATCTTTTCTTTGAATCTTCTGAATTTAAGTTTGTCTTGAAAATTACAATTTGCTGTCAGCAAAGTTACCTCAAGTAAAATGTTCCCTAAGAGACGTTGAACTATAGTATTTTAGCTGTCGCGTATAGTATCACAAGTCCCGTAGCACGATTAGGGCAAAGAACGAATCCACCAGCTCCTAAAATAATCACCGTACCTACAGTAAACTGTCTCTTAGAAATATGGTGTTATTGCCAACATGTAAGATGAAAGTATTTTAAAATTTCCTAATGGGAAAGTCAGGTCGGAATTTTCGAATAGTGCCCATTAGTGCCAATAGTCTCCCCGCCTCCTAACAACATACAGGCGATCTGTGGGCGTATATTGATATACTTCTGCGGAACCCTATAGACACGATGATATGTTATTATTCTATTCATTGGAAACCAATACCATGACTAATTGAATTTTCGTGTAGTGCATAAAACGTTATGTTTACGTGACTAACCACTCAGATTGTTCTAATTTATGCTGAAGCTGTTTCTTCTATGATTCATGTCTTGAAAATAGGTATATTACGGTCACTTGAATGTAAAAACACTTAAAAACCGACAATTCAGATAGATAGCTAGGTACTTAACCTTATTTTATCAGATTATACCTCTCAAATACTTGAGATTTTTGTTAGCATAATATAAACGTTATTTTTGTAGTTGAATATTTGAGTTTTCAAACGAAGTGGTGCTTTTTACAAGACTTCTAATTTCTAATGTTGATGTTTCGTCATATTACATTTTTGTAGCATGTTTGTTTTTCTTGTTTGAAATTTCAAATCATTACATTATTCGGCATTCTTTTATTATTAAACTGGTACTAATTAAAATTAGATTAGCGGGTTGCTTAGCAAATCGGTCGCCGTCTATACAGTTGACACATTATGAATAACTAATCCGTTTTATGCGATGCGTCCGATGCGTGCGATGCGGATCTGTGGACGCTTACCTAAATGCGACATTTCGCATATAGTTAGTATACTTTTAAATAACGTATAACGGATACACATTTTAAAGTCATCATATAGGTAACTATGAATATGTAATATTAAGTAATTAATTAAAGCCCTCCACATCCGCATTGCAATGCTTGTAAAAGGCCGCTAAGTTTCAAGCACACAACATTTTTATGTAACACCTTATGTACACTTGGCATGCAATAAATGTTTGAATCTTTGAATCTTTGAACTAGCTTCCCGCAACATTTTTCATTGCTACTCCGCTCCTATTCCTCGTAGCGTGATGGTAGATAGCCTATAGCCTTCCCCGATAAATGGGCTATCTAACACTGAAAGAGTTTTTCAAATCGGTCCAGTAGTTTCGGAGCCTATTCAATACAAACAAACAATCAAATCTTTTATCTTTATAATACTAGTATAGATTTGTAGAAAATTAGTGAAAACCAACCATTATAGTAATAAATCTTTCTGATAACATAAATACTAGCATTTCTTCCTAGATTCATTGGTTGTTTTGACTGCTGACCTAAAAAATATCCACGTAATACCGCAGTAGTTATAATAAATTGATTGCGTTATTCTAGGAATTAGTGTATTGTATAAATAACCTCAATTGTAGTAGCTACTTCCTGGTTACTATTATTCGAAAATGTGCTTCAAGAAATGTGTGGGTTGACGTTGTATTTGCGTAGGTGTTATTATTCCAAGGCTTATCTAACATATCGGTACCAAAATTTGGGTTAAGGAAAAGAGGGAAAGAGTCTACTTACTTATCTCTTTCCCTCAGGTCGGTTAAGGTTACGGTATCGCAAAATGTTGTAGGTGAAGTACCAAAGTGAGCGCGGATATTTCAGCTTATCACATAAATATCTCCTCTCAAGTATAAGATGACAACAAAACTATCGCCATTTATTGTCAATAGGCCGGAATGTCCAACAAAATCCCACGTGGCTAGTCTCAATGGCTCAATCTGGTGGGCGTTTCTCCGAAATGTACTAGTTTGTAAAGCAAGAACGAATTTGTATTACAATTTTACAACTTTATTAGCATTCCACTAAAACAGCCTATAAAATCCTCCTATAAAAACCAATCGTATAATAAAAGTATTATTTATGCAGACACTTACTGTGTTATTGTTGTTTTTCGTTATACCTAGTATAATCATTGAAATTCCTATTGTAGGTATAACAATGTTCTTTTATGTTCCACCAATGGAATTTCTATCTAAATTAATAATGCGGTACGGCGCATGAAGGGCACTCACCCCGTTACCTGTTAGTTGCAAATGACTGGCTTATGTTCTTACCACGTGTTTTTTTTACAAAAGATCGCAATCTGGAACTAAGAATAAATTGACACAATTATCTATACTAATAAACTGACAATTACGGAAACGAAGTTGGAATGATACCAGAATTTGCACTAACATGCAAGGCCATCACTAAAATAACTAAGCATTGCAGACAGAAATATCGGTGTCGACACGCAAGAAAAACTTTGCAACGATAAACACTAAAATAATTGGTATACTGCCAACTTTCTGCTATGTGTTTTTCTTGTACAATGTTTAGTAAATAGGTACTTTATTATTTAAACACCGTCTCGCTTGTGAATTTAATGTAGTGACGTAATAAATTGTTATTAAACTTTGAACTTTGCTATTATGTATCTTGAACACTCTAATTGGTAAATATTTACGCAGATAATGTGCAAATCATCGTCGATGTGCATAAATTGTCTCATTTCAAATGTTTTGTAAACATGCACAAATAACATGATACAAATGCATGTACTTATAAGTTGTAATTTTTCATTTGGATTTGAGTCATCAAATCACACACAGTTAAACATTGCAGTTGTGTCTAAGTAATGCAAATTAAACTGAATTTTGATGATGAGAACTTTATTAGTGTCTTCGAAGAATTTTGTGTCATTACCATTCAGAAGAAGGCTGGTATTTATAAGTATGTCCTCAATGAATACCAATTGGCAGTGGTACACCGTTTTCTTTATACGATAATCTCTTATTCTTTCAACATCTGGGCGTAAAATTCTCAGCCTGTTGGCCAAGGATACATCATGTTAATAAGGCTTAGTTTATTACGTGCAAAGGTTATCGAACCGAAAGCCGAGCGTACGGCATCTCAAGTGATGCCGATTGTCGTTGTAATTTTCGAGCAAATATTAAAATCCTTATTATAAATTCAGTCAAACTTATTATTCATTTTAAATTTAAATTCCGAATGTGTAAATTTATAATACCGTTTCAATAAATTTATATCTGGCAACGATAAATCATTGCCACCATTTAAATGCTAATTCATTGTGACATGTTTCTTGAATAATCGTGAGAGAACTCGCGGATGTGGAACAATAAACATTTATATTCAAGCATGCTTAGAAAAACAAAACTCAACAGTTTGTCATAAATCCATTCATTAGATATTTATACAGTTAAACACATACATACATACAACTCGACATATAAACCCAATAACACGATTACTAAGAATTATGGAAGTCGGTCTGCTTGAATTGACGTGACGTCTTAACGTATCATATTTATACCTAAAACAACGTAAGTAAGTAACTAAGTACCTATAATTCGCTACAAGGCCTTTTTTGTGAAATACTTTTTTTTTTCGATTTCGCAGCTGTTGCTTGGCCAGGTGATGAGCAAAAAATGTTAAATCACCTTGCCATTGTGCCATATTTTTTCTAGAATAAAAGCTACCGTCATTTTCAATGGACTTGTTATTTTAATTTCACAAAGAACAGCTGTAAACATGGTTTAACTGTAGCAAACGTTCTGGTTTTAGGAACTTTACGCAGTAAATGTAATCTATTTATGGTCGTGGATCGAATAGAAAATACATTCTGTAATTACATCACTAAATTCTACTCAATAAAACGTTAACACTGGTTATTGGCCGATAAAAGCCCTTATAAACGCAATCAGGTGACAGCCACCAAAGAACCGGCGGTGGGTCAAAAGCGTGGTAGAGTCTGTAGGTGAGCACTTAGGTGATGTTTTGGGATATTCCCAAAGTTATGGGTTAAATGAGATAGCGAAATCTTAATTTTCACTTTTATTAATCAAGCCAATGTGTCCATTAAAAATAATGAAATGTTGATCATAAATAATTTAATTAAATAATTAACTAGTGCTAACTATACAATGTATAAAATAGTAAACAGGTTATTTTATTTATGAATACATTATACATGTTATTATGTGTACATACGAGGAAAATCTATTTTCGTAAATAAAATAACTACTTATAACCTTGTAATATCTATCCGGTTATGATATTATTCGTAACGTAACATGATACAAGCAAAATACCTATCTTGAATGAATAATGAATTGAAAATGATTAAAATGTTGTTTTTAACCTTGACTTGTCGCGTTGAATATTTAGCACGTCGGCATGCATGTTGGTTGTTATTTAAAGTTATTATTGAAGCGTGTTGATTGAGGTCAGTCAAATTATAATACGGGATAATAACCTACCTATTTTATTTAGGTTGTAGGAACATTGAGGTACAATATGAAGATACCTAGGACGTTCTTTTAATACTTCAAGAACTTTATAGGTATCTCTTATTATTGTAATTATATATTATACTAGCTTTCTCAGGCTCTAGATTATCTCGGTACAAATTTCATTTAAATCGGTTCAGTAGTTTTGGCGTGAAAGCGAGACAGACAGAGAGTTACTTTCGCATTTATAATATTATTAGTAAGGATCTAGGTTGTTAGTAATAAATCAGTGGCTATTCATGAATAACCATGATTTACGCAAAATCACGGAACTCGATAAAATGTACTGAGAACTGTAGGTATATCTATATCTATACTAATATTATAAAGAGGAAAGATTTGATTGTTTGTTTGTATCGAAACTAGTGGACCGATTTGGAAAATTCTTTCAGTGGTATGGTATCACAGGGCTGTTTTCCGCAACTCCACGTCAATGCGCGTATTTTGCGTACGGGTGGGGATGTTTAATATTTACTCAAACCACCCTAACTCCTCAAGAAACGCCAGCACACTCCTGATGTTGTTGACGATCTCTCGGAGGGTACTTTTGTTTCCGAAGTACTTAGCCCTGTATGTGGCGACCTCAGTACAGTGCAAAAGCATGTGAGCCGCTGTTTCGTCCTCTCCCAGACAAGCTCTGCATACGGGGCTGTCAGTGACACCTAAAACATGCAGATGTTTATTGAAGAATCCATGACCTGTGAGGACTGCGGTGATTGTCCTCAGTTCTTTCAGTATTAGATAGCCCATTTATCGGGGAAGGCTATATATATATAGACTATTAACCATCACGCTACGCGACTAATAGGAGCGGAGTAGCAATGAAACATGTTGCAAAGACAGGGGAAAAATTCATAAGACCACGCGGGCGAAGCAAATAAGTAAAGAAAATAAGTTTGTTTACTTTGTTATCATTCGATCGTTTGTATTTCAAACAAGATTGATTATAGATTGAATATAAAACTATTGATTCAGGGTAATTTTAGTGTCGGTTAGTCTTAGTAATTAGTCAATATTATTTTTATACAAAGATTACAAACAAGATAGAAGATAAGGAAATCGATGATTCGAGTTTTACTTTATTCTTGCTGATAAATGTTTTAAGTACGTACTTAAAGATAATTTTGTTCTGATAAACATTGATAACTCAATTATGTTTCTAGCAAATTTCGATGAGTAATATATTTAGAAATATTTTAATATGTACCTAAGTACACATTGACTACTTATATATTATTACTGCGTATTTAAATTTTAAAGTACATTATATCATAAGTATTTTTCTCTTTTTTCTTCTTAGTAATTGCTTCACTGCTGATTATGTGTGACTGTATGCCTTCAAATGTTACGTCCACTTTGAAGTAAATAAGTCTTTCCACAGTCATTTATGATGTACATTAACATAATCGCTAAGTTCTATCAATAAAACATAGGCGTTTCTTAAATGTAATCCCGTTTTATATTGGGTTTTATACGTAAAATTGATTATTTAATCTGTGCTAGTATAAAACATATTTTTGTACTTGTGTATAAATTAAAAGGAGAAACGCAGCCTCAGAAAGGATTTTTCAATACAAAGAACCAAAAAAATGCATCGTGACGAATGTACGAAAGTAATTCAAGGATTACTTTTAAATATTTCTTTCATAATTAATAAAGTAGGATAGAATCTACATTACTGTAATTCTATCATTGTATTTATAAAACAAAGTCAGCGGTAACATGATTTGTTCTAAGTAAATTATCCACGTGTATGACAAATTATAAATAGGTTTCGCTACGTAGATTCTACACACATTTCTAACTCGACAAGTACTCACATAAATTAAATAACTTGAAGTCGCATGAGCGTTGTCAACAATGATGCGCAGTGCTATGGATGCGCTCAAGGTTGCTAATGACGTCAGTATCCAAAAGTCGCTGTGGGCCAAGGTCAACGAACGGTAATGCCAGACAGCTGTGTGTGCAATCGATATGCGCTTGATTTTATTATCAGTTCCGCTTGGCCGCGGTCGTTGCAGGAATTCCATCCAGTTTGTTTGGCTTGTGTCTTTTGAATTCTTGTGATATATTATTCTATGACTTATCCTAATTTTATTCTTACCTTTAAATCTGCTATTTTAATAATCGTCTAAAAATAATAACATTAAAAACTCTAGGTAGGGAGGATTTATTTTTTTTGCTGTAAGTAGGCGTAGTTTATTATGTAAGTAGGTAGGTATATACTGGCTGCTAACAAAATACAGATCGATTGTTATGAAAAAAAAACTTGACATTGAGTGACTGTTATTAAAGCAGATTATTAGGTACTTAAAATTTATTACTTATTTAAAATAAAATAATGAAGATTTAGTTACTGTAGTGTGCTGTAGTCCTACCATTAAATAAGTATAATAATAGGACGTTTTCGGTTTAAAGAAAATCGCGTTTTGTTATGAATTTGCAATTACATTATGCCCGAGAGAATCTTATCATGTAAGTTTGTTTCAGACTTTTTAAAGGCATGAAGAAGCTCGTGTGCTGACCGATTGCCCCCTTTAGCACGTAGCATTAAAATAATTAATTGTAACTACATTTTGTTAAATTGCTTTTTTATTCAGATAACTGACCGCATTTATGGATTTGCTTTCTATTACCTGAATAATTTAGAAGCTATTTTAAATTGACTGTTGTATTATTTCACATTTCAGTTTTGTTATGTACGTATTGTATTTACAAATTGCGAGACAGCTTTTTCCTAGGTCGAATCCACAAACTTTCCGTTTAATGACATAATTTTGTAATCGGATTCCAAATTAACTGAACTAGGTTATCTTATTAGTGTTACAAGTGAGGGTAATAAAACGGTAAACGTTTGGTATAAAAGCCAATTATATTTAAGCATCTACTACTGGATTACATAGGTTGTGCTGTTGAGATGTATTTGACATCAATAAGAGTGTTATTCTTGTAATCTTCTCTCCAATATGTTCCTGTTTCACAGCTTACGGATAAGTTCCCGTTAAATTAGCTGGCAGATGACTTCATACAAATTTTGTTCCATTTTTGAATTTATTCGGCAGTTAGCGGCTATGCAGATGCAGAGGTTGTGAATGTCTATAAATTCGGTAATTAAAATCGTGAAATCTTTGTCATAGGAAATTATCATCTAGACAATGCAGGGTAGGCAGAAATACTCTTATAATTCCTATAAAGAATCATCTGAAAAAAAAAAAATTTACACAAATAACTAGGAAATGAGAAGATTAACAATAGTAATAAACAATAATAATGTATCATGAAGGTATTTTATTGCAAATAAGTCTTACGGTGAGAATATTTTGCAATCTAAAAGAAAACCAATATTGCGTAACCTAAAAGTTACATAAATAATATTGAATGACCTTGACCCACTTAAATGGTACACATAACTGATTACTTGGGAAAGTTGTGTAGACGCAGGTTACCTAACAACAACAACAACAACAACAACAACAACAACAACAACAACAACAACAACAATTACTAATGTTATGATTTTATTATAATGTCTACTATGTAACTTTAAGTACATACCTAAGTTAAGTAAGGCACCGTTACTTAATATTATTGGAAATAGACAATTTATTTACATAAGCCCTCGATTGTAACAGATTTTTTTGGATTAATCAATGAAAAAAATATTACCTATTATACTAAATCAAATATTTGTTCTTTGTTACAGAGATCGAAGAGAACAGGAGCAACGAGACATGTTGGAGAAACAACAGAAAGAGAGAAAGGAGAGAGAACGGCTAGAACAAGAGCGAGAGAGGGAGAGGGAAAGGGAACGAGAAAGGGAAAAGCAAGAGAGGGAAGAAAAGGAACGGAGGGATCAAGAAAACGCTGCCTCGAAACTAGTGACGAGGCATTTTGAGGAATCTCTCAGGCTGGCTAACCAAAAGGTACATTGCATTTACATTGTCTTGAATGTCAGAATAGATAAATAGGTACATCTATTTAGCTTTGTTTGACAAAGAACATATTGATAAATATTAATAATTTTGGCACAGCGGGAGCGCATGTCGTGGTCGCTGCTGCACAGCCTGGGGCCGAGCCGAGGCGCGGCCGCGCAGGAGCACGAGCGACTGCGAGCGCCGCCGCCCGACCGCGCGTACTACTCGCCGCCCGGACACCCGGCCGGACATCCCGCGCATCCCTCGCACCCCTCCACCAGGCCACCTGCCACCTCCCCCGCGGACTACCACCCGCAACATGCCCGCATCTCCATCCCCTCAAAACCAGACAAACAAAACCCCCACCCCTCCCTACCTAAAGGTGAACCTAATTTTTCTCCTTACAACTATCCCCCTTACCGGTACGATAAAATGAAGGACCAGCACTTACCGGCACCGCCACCGCTAGTCCCCGAAAAGAACTCTGTGATAGTCAAACATGACCCCAAACAGATCCACCTGGAACAGAAACACCCTTACCCTAGCAAACCCCGAAGCGAGCCAAACGCTCATTACCTGCCGTCGCGAACGTACCGAACGGGACCCTCGCCGCACGCGCCGCCCCATCCGCATCCCACGCTGCAGACGTCACCGCACGCTGCACTTCCCGCGCAAGATAAGAATGCGCGGCGGATGTACCAGCCTCCGCCACCGCGCTCTCCGGCGTACTATCAGACTGCACCGCCGGTGAAACCCAAGGTCTCAAGTCCTGCGCCTCCTCATATCTACGGCAAGCCCCCGTGCAATTCCCCTGGCCCTGGTCCGGGGCCGGCGCACTACGCCGTTGCCGTCGAGCCTCCCATGCCACATGCCAAGGTAGAGCAACCGCCGGTGCCGTACCCGCCGCCCTACGCCCAAAGAACGCGGCCACCTCCTCCCGCACACTCGCGGACCCCTGAGCCACGTCCACCTCAGCGAGCGGTCGTTGACTCTAACTCCACCTCGCCGTGCCAACTGCAACCGTTAGACCTCGGCGTGACGCGCGAAGACCCTGACCGGTTATCGCCTAGACGACGAGGTGCGCCTGAGCCTCCTGAAGCCGATGCCAAGCGTCGAAGACTCGAAGAACCTCCGGCGCCGGAACCATTGATAGCAGCTGCCGCTGGCATCGGCCGAACACCGCATGGTTCCGAACCTGCACCCCAAGCTCCCGGTCCGCCTTGCGACGTGCGAGTTCCCTCCGCCGATGGTAGCGTAGCCACACCAGAGCGGGCCGCCGGAGCCTCGCCCGCACCGCACCTGACGCCCGCGGCAAGCCCGGCACCAACAACCCCAGTACCTCCGGTGGCAGCGTCGCCGCCCGCCGCGGCCGCGCCCCCCCCGGCCCCCACGCCGCCCGCGCCGCCCGCCACGCCGCCTGTCACGCCGGGCACTGAAGGCGACACTCCTGCGAAAGCTGCCCAATCACCTCGCGATGGGGGTGGGGCGCCTGTCCGACACCTCGGCAAAAAAGCGTGGCTACAGCGACACGAGACTGCGCCGATCGGCGAGGGCGACTGTTCCGGTGGCGGCGGAACGTGTATCACACTACCTATGACGATCAACAGAGTATCAGAACCGGACGATTCGAGTTCAAATATAGTCGTACCCGTCGCTGCGAAATCGATCCAGCGCGGCGCGCGGAAGACAACGAAACCTAGAAAGCCAAAAGAGGCGAACGGTCGGGTCGAGGACGCCGAGGAAGATAGCTCGAGTTCTGACCGCGAGTCCGCCGCACCGCCTAAACGGAAGCCTCCAAAGGCGAAACGGAAAAAAGGCACCGTCCCACGGAAGGCTGGCGACGAGCCAAAGAGGAAGAAGGCATCTGAGAGTGGGAGCGAGAGCGACAAGGAGAGTGACGATAAAGACTCGGATTCCGGTGGGAGTGGAAGTGGCAGCGGCAGCACGTCAAGCCGTCGCGGCGGAGCGGGGCGAGCGCGCGGGCGGCGCGCGCGCGGCGGCGGGCGCGGCGGGCGGCGGCGCGACGAGCCCCCGCGCCGCGCGGCGCCGGGCGCGGCGGCGGCGCGCGCGCAGCCCGACTCGTTCCTGCAGAACGGGCCGTGCTTCGAGGTGGCGCCGCGCCTCGCCAAGTGCCGCGAGTGCCGCTGGTCCCCCGCGCAACGCGACAAGGACATGCCGAACATCTTCTGCCGTTTCTACGCTTTCCGAAGACTGAAGTACGCCAAAAACAGGCAGCTGGCTATCGCTGGCTTCTCGGATCCTTACAAAGACGCTGAGGAGGTGCGTTATCAATATTTTTACAGCTTTTGATATAATCTTACCATTGTCCGCTCTTTTAACGAGTGTATAATTAATTATTGCAGGCGAAAATGCTAATCTGTTGAAATACTTTTGTCTACAGGATGATAAAAAGCTATGGCTGTCGTCTTCCGCTGGCGCAGCTGAATTAGACATAGAAATGAGTTGCTTCCTTTTGAGGGAGATTGGAGACCAGTTCTGTGAACTGCTACAACAAGAGAAGGAGGCGGCATCCCATCACTTAAATGACGGTAATTATAAACCGTAATAGAAATAGTTATGTATTGATATGTATATTATTGTAATAATTTATTATACATGAGCTGTCAGCGTGTTCAATTAAGTATACTTATAAATGTGTTGTTTTAATTTACAGATAAGACGATAGCATGGAAACGAGTAGTGCAGGGCGTGAGGGAAATTTGTGATGTTTGCGAGACCACCCTGTTCAACTTCCATTGGACGTGCGGGAAATGTGGCTTCGTCGTGTGTTTAGACTGTTATAAGGTAAATAACTTAACGTTTTTTCGTATTATATCAGTTAAAAACATAAAAAAATACCAGTGACCTATCAATAAAATACATAATAATAATTTATTTTTGTTCCTTTGTAGTCGCGATCATCCGGCGGAGAAACTGCCACCGTCCCAGCTGAAACGAATAACTCTTCGAACGCTAATGCCAATGGCGAGAGAGATTCATTTGGGTGAGTAAATTGTTTGGTTACATTTGTTGATGATTCAACTAGACTGAATTAATTTGGTTTACATTGTAAAAAAAAAACAATTGAAAATAATGTTTCTAGTCTTTCTTTTATGCCTCGATAATAAACAAACATCAAACACATGTACACCCCGATAGATATCAGCAGATTCTCAACAGTATCCGTGATGTAGATTGTAACGTACCGTACCTGTTCCAGCTGGCTGACGTGCACGTCGGGCGGCGCGCACCCGGCGCGGCGGCTGCTGCTGACGCAGATCGCGGCGGGCGGCGCGCTGGACGCGGCGGCGGCGCGCGCGCACGCGCTGCGGGCGGCCTTCGCGCTGCCCGCCTGCGCGTGCGGCGCCGCGCCCGCGCCCGCGCCCGCCGCGCGCGCCGCCGCCCGGCGCCTGCTGCATCGGGCGCTCATGAAGGTAGCCTTCTTGTCATGTAGCAGGTAGATAGGTCGTAGGGATAGTAGCTCTGTTGCGGATAGTAGTCATCTCATACCATCATTTTTATGAAATATTTGTGGTAGGCACTATTGTTGTCACCATTATGTAATGCTAATGAGTGTTTGAAGTAAAGAAAGTTAGGTGAACCTTATTCACTCCAATCTACAACTACTAGCTGTTGCAACGAGTATCTAAATTTTAATTCACTTCTTTCCAGAATGTTAAAAAAGAAGACGTTAAAGAGGAGACGACACCAGCCAACGGCTCATCGCCAGTCAAGTCAGAAAATGGCAAAACTGGTAGCTCAGTCGTCAGCTGGCTGTCAGACATACCGCTCAAGACTGAGGCTGAAGACGAAAAGTCAGAATCCAGCTCGTCCGACTCGGAGGAAGGAGGCAACTTCTCGACGTTACGGGAATTGCTCATTCGGCCTGCACCGGAGGGTAGTGACGCGCAACCTAAGAAAAAACAGAAAAAGAATAAAAGCGACATCATCGATGACGTCATCTCTAGTGTTGTGGATGAAAAAAAGGACGAGGATGGCGAGGTGAAACCGTTCGCGCTGTCCAATGTGGTTAAGCGGTACGACCGCAGCGGCCGCGGCCGGGAGGAGCTGCCCATCCGCATCATGACGCTCACAGAGTCCAAGCTGCTGTACCCTGACGTGCCGCATGCCTGGCTCTGCGATGGGAAGCTGCTGCATCTCACAGATCCCATGCATCCCGGCAATTATAAACCGTTCCAGGTAAACTATAGTCATACACTTTTAGCATACCACTCTGTATTACTCATTAATATTTTTTTTATGCAGATAGTACAAAAGCATTTACACGCTATATCCCAACTTACTGTCGAAAAAATGTAAAGGTTTAGGTTTAGGTTTTTTTACGTTTACCCATTAGGTTTTTTTTACAAAATCCCATACCCCTTTACAAAAGACTTCGTTAATAATCTTTAGTTTTAAGTAAGTTAATAATCTACTTTTTCTATTTTTACAGGACCAGTGGAAACGCGGTCAACCAGTTCTAGTCTCAGATGTATCGACCATTCTTGATAAAGACTTATGGAGTCCCGAGAGTTTCTCACGGGACTTCGGTGAAACGAGAGTGGACTTGGTCAATTGTGCGTCAGGTTTAGTGGTACCGTATCAACCCGGAAAGAAATTCTGGGACGGATTCGAGCTAGCTGCTAAGAGACTACGAGACGAACGTGGCGCTCCCATGGTGCTCAAACTAAAAGACTGGCCACCTGGCGAAGACTTCGCGGAGCTTCTCCCGGCGCGTTTTGACGATCTCATGCGTGCGTTACCTCTCAGCGAATACACATCTCGCACCGGAAAGTTAAATCTGGCTGCGCGGTTACCTGAATGTTTCGTCCGTCCAGATCTTGGACCAAAAATGTACACGGCGTACGGAGGTGCCGGTGGGACCACCAACCTGCACCTGGATGTGAGCGACGCCGTCAACGTGATGGTGCACGCCAGCGCGCCGGCTGACGCGGCCGAGCGAGCGCGCGAGGCGGCGCGCGCCGCCGAGGAGGCGGGCGTGGACGTGCTGTCGCGCCGCCGGGCGCGCCTCAAGCCGCCCGCGGCGCTGTGGCACATCTACGCCGCTAAAGATGCGGATAAAATCCGTGATTTCCTAGTCCGAGCTGAATTAGAGCGTGGTGCGCGACCGCGACCACAACACGATCCCGTGCACGATCAAACTTGGTACCTCGACGCTACGTTACGCGAGCGCTTGTACCGGGAATACGGAGTAGAGGGCTATGCGATATTACAATGCCCCGGAGACGCCGTCTTCATTCCGGCCGGAGCACCGCATCAGGTGAGGAACCTTCTAGACTGTATCAAAGTCGCCGAGGACTTCGTTTCACCCGAGAACGTTTCGCGGTGTTTCGAGCTCGCGCAACAGTTCAGACGGCTATCCCGCCAGCACTCTAATAAAGAAGATAAGCTACAGATTAAGAATATTGTATACCACGCGGTAAAAGATTCTCTGTGCTGCCTGGAGGAGGCGCTCGCCGAAGCCAAGTGAAGACGAGCGGGCCTCCCCGCATTTGATCTCAACCTCGAACGTAACATTAATTGCTAAGTTCCGCATTTAAACGTAAGATTGGGAGCGAGTATGATACGCGCTGTGCGCCGTTTCGTGTATAAGATGCCATTGTTAAGCGTCCGAGTCGATTGTGTACCAGTTATGTGTGTAAGTGTACTCGAAATGTGATTTAGTCCGACGGTCGCGATCGGAGTATGTGCAATGTAAATTAGTCTGATTATGGTGATATCGTTGAGATGTGGATATGTTTTATGTTCCTTAATTGAAATACAAATAAAACTCTTCAGGTTATTTACAGCTTAATTGTAGCTATAGTGATATGTATGTATTGTGTAAATTTTAATTCGAATTCCATCGAGTACATATTAAGAATTGTATACTTTTAAGTTATTGTATTGAAATAAAACAAACGTATTCGCTCGAAGCATTGTACATTACAACACGGCATGTAGATAAGTTTATCCTATTACTAGATTTCTCAATTTGGTTATGTTACAAAATGATAGTTAAACAAAGTATGTGACAATTTATTTTTGTCCTTATTGCTGTATTAGGAAGTTTTTTTTGTACTGTGTATATTATGTATGGTTATAAGTTGGAATAAAAAAAAAAGATGTTTATATGAAAGAGTGGTTTTATTATTTTTTATGAATACCCAAGAGCAAATTCCGAAACTGATTTTTGTGTATGGGCGTATGGAATACACTTGAATTAAAGGGACAGGCTCCTTAATAACTGGATAAGTGGATATGGTTGCACGCTACAACAGCGTGTGGCTGACCCTGGCTTGGCCACAATCACGGATTTTAATTTTGATGACGTCAAAATTTAGTCGCTATTTAGTCGAAATTAGTCGCCAAATATCAGATTTAGTCGGTCACCGGTTCAAAAGTTATAAGGGTTTATAGGTGGCCGTGCCAGAGTCAGCCTCCCCAGCTTGGCCACATTTATATCTCGGAAACCAGGTCACCTAGCGAAAATCTGTTTTCTTCCAGATTTAGTCGCTATTTGGTCGAAATTAGTCGCCAAATATCAGATTTAGTCGGTCACCGGTTCAAAAGTTATAAGGGTTCATTGGTGGCCGTGCCAGAGTCAGCCTCCCCAGCTTGGCCACATTTATATCTCGGAAACTAAGGCACCTAGCGAAGATCTGTTTTCTTCCAGATTTAGTCGCTATTTGGTCGAAATTAGTCGTCAAATCTCAGATTTGGTCGGGTCTTAGTTTAGAAGATATTTTGAATTTCATTTTGAAGGGATATAGTCCAAGAGCTAGATCGAAGTTTACGAAAAATAAAGGACAACCTATTTTAATGTGTAATATAAGTAGGTACTTCAGAGAGAGATAACTTCTCAATTAAATACTTGTTTTTATGTTTTATAATAAAAGGTTCGAGTAGCTTAAACTTCTTTAAAAATATTAAAAATGGTGTCAAGATCTACACACGCATGCAACTGTTTTACCAAATAATAAAACTTCTGATGCCGAAATAAGAATATATGATTTATGTACTTTTTACGTTATAATTGTCGTACTTTTAGTGAACTTAACACAATTAAACTTTAAAAACTACTACAATACCTACGTTACAAAAAAATACATACCTTATAATATTTAATCAAATATATATATAGATAGATAGAATATTCTTTATTGTACACCAACATAAATTATAATAGGAAATATACATACATCTTTGAAGATAAGATTATTAGGTATGTATTTTATATAACGTTAAGTATTTTAAACAGTTTACTAAAGGTACGATAATTTTAACGTATTATGTAGGTACATAAATCATAATTATGTTCTTATTTCGCCAACAGTAGTTTTATTTATCTATTATATGTATAGTTTATTATTTCTTTATTTTTCGCCTAATTTGTACAAAAATTACAGACCCACGCTGAAAAAGGTTTATCTGAGGAATCGATCGATAAAACTATTCCATGCATTCCCTGTTAAAGAGCAGTCGATGTTGGTTAGAATAGTTGGTGCGTACTGCATAAAAAGCATTGATATACTATACAAGGTGGAAGGGACAACGACGCACAAACGTCGTGACAAGGTTTCACTCAAGGTCAAAAATAAAATGGCCTAGGTCATTCATGTAGAAGAAAATGACCAGTTACAGATATTGTCATTTTTGAGCGTGCAGTGTATTGCTAACAACGCGATCACGCTTCGCGGTGAATGTTATCACGCGCGCGATCCGCAACTACCTACCTATTACACACACAAGTCACCGCCGCGAGTTGCCGTGAATCCGCGACCGTTGTTTTCGTGACACCTACCTACAAAACATCACCTAAACGTTGATACCACAATCATAAAATCAAGTTTATTAATTTTATAACCGATAACAGGTATTTTATACCAAAAAGGATATGAAACTGCGAGGAAATAAACTATTTCTTTATTATGCAGCATTTCGACGTCCTAACGTTGGCTATGATTGGACGATACTAATTTGAAATAAGACCAAAGTATTTGTGGCCTTATTTTTCGGGCCGTTTTTGAAGCGCACATCAGGAATCTAATACTATTATTGATCGAAGGGTACAACAGTGTCAAGTGAAGTACAGAACACCACTATACGAAAAAACATGTAACCAAACACAGAAACTGTTAATTGAATAAGACAGCAGAAGGTTTATTATAAATTTATACGAGAACCGAAAAAAAAACCGGGTATACCCGGTTCTGAATTAGGAACGGAACCAAAGAACCGGTTCCAAAAAAAGGTCCGGTTATCGATGCCCTAATCTACACATCATGTTTATTATTTTCAAAGAATTTAAGCCACTCGTAAACTTGTAATATACATACACATATAACTTGTAATAACATAAAAACAAATATTTAAATGAGAATTTATCTCTCTGGCTTTTCTAGTAGAAGTACCTACATAAATATATTTCACATATTAATTCGATCTAGCTCTTGGACTATACCTTCAAAATGAAATTCAAAATATCTTCTAAACTAAGACCCGACCAAATCTGAGATTTGACGACTAATTTCGACCAAATAGCGACTAAATCTGGGAGAAAACAGATCTTCGCTAGGTGCCTTAGTTATTGAGATATAAATGTGGCCATGCTGGGGAGGCTGACTCTGGCACGGCCACCAATGAACCCTTATAACTTTTGAACCGGTGACCGACTAAATCTGATATTTGGCGACTAATTTCGACCAAATAGCGACTAAATCTGGAAGAAAACAGATCTTCGCTAGGTGCCCTAGTTTCCGAGATATAAATGTGGCCAAGCTGGGGAGGCTGACTCTGGCACGGCCACCTATAAACCCTTATAACTTTTGAACCGGTGACCGACTAAATCTGTTATTTGGCGACTAATTTCGACTAAATAGCGACTAAATTTTGACGTCATCAAAATTAAAATCCGTGATTGTGGCCAAGCCAGGGTCAGCCACACGAAAGGACTACATAGGTATCGGGAGGAGCTTATTTATTTGGGTGCAATTCACAATTTTTTCCTGGACACAAGTGAAAATGGTTACCCCAGCAAAATCATGTCGAAAGATACAGAGGTACTCCTAGCACCCAAGCTTCTGTAATTGTGCCGAACATTTTAGTGTTATTTATAGTTTTTTAGATATTTCATAAACTTAGGTAACAAGAATACCATAATGTCCTCTTCGATCAGTTTCTAAAATAAGGAAAATGCGTACAATGGCTACAGGCCGAGAGGATAATTTTATTAAGTTTCAGATTCAATAAATATAATATAGCGCCATCTTTCGCTTTATTCGTGAAGGTCTTACTGGTATTATTTTCAATCTATTATTATCGTTTTGCTACTCACCAATAGATGTCGCTGCAGAAATAAAATTATTTTCCTTTGAAATGATTTCATAACTTATTACAGCAACTAATTAAACTGATATCGAATTTATTTCTTTATTATAAGCTATTGATAACGCAATAGGTTTATTGATATTTATGTTTGCAATGAGGCTTTTTCCTCTGAAGATATAAAAAATATCCGCTAGAGGCAGCACTAGTGTAGGGGTAGAAGCGTTTTGAGTTCCCTGTGGATGGTAATGTAAAACGCATCCAAAGATTAGTAAAACTGTTCAATCTATGAGGTTATGCTCTAAATGGAAACACTGTAGGAGTGGTTGAGTAACACTCCGTGTTGCCAACTGTGCGTCTCTGCAAAAAGTTGCCAGATTCCCAAATCTTATCCCAAAAAGTAGCTACTTAGACGTTAAAAAAGGAAACTAATCATTGAAATCATTGTTGGCATCAGTGTGGTGGGAACTCGAAACACTTGTAACTCCCACTAGTGCTGCCTCTAGCGGATATTTTTGGAATCTTCAAAGGAACATTCTTTTGCATATTTACGTTTTTATATATTACCTACAGTTTTATAAAATTAGTCATCAACCCCCTACCCCGAGTTCAAAAAGATAACCTAATGGTTAAGGTAACGGTAGCTTAATTGGTTAAAGCCGATTCCTGAAATACGAGTTTTACTTAGTTAAGGAATCGGTGTGCAGTCACAGGTTACTTAATAGTTACTAAGTTGCAGTGTGCTTACGAATTATGTTTCAGAATAACCATCCCGATTGTTATAAAAAAATATGTAACTGTAAGTACCTACTAAGTATTTATATAAGATTGAGAATTCCTCCTCTCATCACTAGGAAGTAGGTACTTAGTTAGAAGTAATATTATAATAGTTAGGTGTACTTAACCGGAGGGACGCAGGTTTGAACCCCGCTTCAGACCGTTATTTCCTTCTGTCTTTCACTTAAAATTAATATAACTGTTGATCACTTACGATCAGGCTCGCTGGCTCGCTTGCCTCTCTCTTCTATAAAAAAAGAAAAAAATCGCATGTAAAATACAATATAAATCTGGTAAACAATAAACTTGGCCTATCTATAACTATATTAATTTTCAAAAATATTGTGTGACGATGTCTGGTCTAGTGGTTCGAGTACCGGACTGCTGATCACGAGGTCGTGGGTGCGATTCCCACAGGACACAAATATTTATAGGATAAATATAAGTATTTGTGTCTTGGTGTTTCTTATGTATTATAAGTATGTATAACTCCGCTTAGTTTGGGACTAGATGGTGCTGTGTAAAAATGTCCCAAGATATTTATAAGAAAACACTTCATAAAAAAAAAAAAACTATTCTACATAGATTTTAATGATTTTGTCAAAACAATTGAAGGATCTCAGAAATCCCGCTATCGTTAACATACATAAATTAAATAATTTTGTATAGCATAGCATTGCTTGATAAATGATAACAAAGGTTACATTCGCTTGCTCCTTTAATCTTCATATAACTGTGCTGAGATTCCATCTGTATCGACAATATATGAGTTCACTTTTATTTATATCAGGTCAGAAACAACATGATTTACGAAAGTAAAAGAGAGAAGATAAGAAGTAAATAGGTACTCAATTTACTTAACTGTAAACTTTTTTATTATATATCCTTTTATAACTATACAGGCGATTAGATAACTATGAAGCCCCGAGTCAGGATTGGATTGGAGTTTAAAGTAATTAATTAGTCAGGTAGTAGGCCAGTGTAAGTGTCTCGTAGGATTTGCCACTAGAGGCAAACAACACAACGCATTTATAAAACCAAACCGCCTTCGAAAAACACCCGTGAACTAAAAAGCAACAAATAATTTTTAACTAATTTGGAGTAAATTCATCGATAGTAATAATTAATATTTAAAGAAATGCCTACCGTTTAAAAATTATGCCTACTTGGCACCTCAATTTTGTGAAAACTGACACCATGGACAGACAGACTGATAGTAAAATGGGTTCCATTATGAGGTTGAAAAAAAAATACCTTGGCGTCTTACATTCCATTTGTAAAATAGATAAGACCGTTACGGTTAAGCTATTAATCTTATTACAGTTATCAAATAAATAACTCACAATAGCATAACTGAATCCCGCTACCGGTTACAATAACAACAGGGTTTAACGATTTATTGTTAGTGCATATTTTTTATAGATAACTATCAATCAGATTATACGGTTTTATTCTAAAAAACAGTTTAAAGCTTCTAAAAGCTTATACAATTGAATAATCATATATCGTGAATCACCACACTCAGGAAAAATATAGTTTTCCTTAGTCAAACGCAAGAGGAAATAAAACTTCGTAAACGTATTAAAATATAAAGAATTATGAAGAACTTTTTTATAACTATAATAAACTTCTTAGGTACCCAATTAAATTAAAGTTGGATTTATTAATTTATACCCCAATGTATCATGTATTTTCCTCATAAACATTTAATAACTATACTAAAGGAAATAACTACAGGAAATTTAAAACATGATCTAGATACAAAATAATAACTGTATCTGCCAAACAATAAACACTACCTATTGGCTTTTATTCTAAAGCATTGACCTGCAAAGTAAACGACATCTCTTGTGGTACGCAGTCCATCGCGGTTTTTATCGCCAAAGACAAAGAAGTTGACTGGAGAACGAGGTAGTGGATGTGCAATACAAGATTAGCATCAATCACGGCTGTTTGTGGAGCTCCCCACTATGTGATATAAAGGGGATTGGCGTGCCCTCACTGATGCCAGTTCACATTTCACGTTGTACGAGGTATACACAGTTTTGTGATTGAAAACTAGGAAAATGAAGGCGGCTACTTTGTTTGTTTTTGGTAAGTTTTATCCTAAAAAAACATATTAAAGTAATATGTGTTTTTTCCTGTTCATTAAATGATCGAAAATATCCAAAAGTATATAATTATGAACTTATTTTACATGGTCAACTAGGCATTTAAATTATCAGTCATCTTGTTTTTGTAATAAAGTCAATATGATTCACAACTGAATGTTTTTGCCTGACTCTGTTGACAGGCTGTTTAGTATTTTGGAGTACCTAAACTGTATGAACTGATACCTTTGTTTTTCGTAAGTACCAAGTCTACTTAGAATGTTGTTTGGTGTCGGTGAGCTTCTACGAAATTTACATGGAATGAGTTCACATGAATACTTTTAATATGTCTGTTGTTAATATGTCTGTCCTTTAATATGTTTGTGATGTTATAATAATAATAACGTGGAGTGGAAGGTGGCATCAGGCCTTGATCCTGCAGTGGGGGTGGTGGGGCCCACCGGGTGGATAATACCTAATAATAATAATAATGTATTTGTCATTTTTAATGAACACTAAGGTTCCTATGATTTATAAATCTTTTTGCACAGAATTAGGTAAATATAAGTCGGTATGGGATATAAAAGTAGGATATTTAAGTATATAAGATATGTAAAAATAAGTATGGGATTATGTATATATAAAACATACTGAAATGTAAGGATAAACTAACATCTATACTAAAATTTGACAAGTCAAGTATAGTACGTAGTTAGTTTTATTTACCTGTGAGCGAATAATTTTATTAGAAGACATTATACCTATCAACTAATAAATAAATCTTTTTAATTAAAATTAAATTAAATAAAACCACAGAATTTCTCTTTTACGAAAGCCGCTTATTGCTTTATACCTAGCTGTGTCATAAGTAAACCGGTATTCATTGGTCTAAAGTGGTCCCCTTCCTGTCATTACCTAGATGAGCGTTTTACGACCCTAATGGTCTTTGTTAAGGTCAGAGGCATGCGCCTACGACGATCCTTTGACTTGATTACATGATGAGGTCTAACCACTTCCGGTTTGTGGTACCTACCAATGTTAGTAAACGTAGTAACAATTTGCGTTGAAGGAAAACTTCTCGAGTAATGTATCCTTAAGTGAACTAACTATAGTAGGCGTATTCTAGAACAAACGGTTCTAAAATGTGTGTTTGTTTATTCTACTACCTACTTTCCGAAATACCGTAAAAAATATCGTGGGGCATAGATACAAAATGTGTCTTTCGTATGGAAAGTAGAAATGTTCCTAATCTTTTACAATGGCGTGAAATATTAATGAGCAGTTTATGTTGATACTATACTGTAACTATATCAAATTCTCACAAAGCCTACATACTTATGCAGTAGAACTAAATACATTATAATTGTTGTTTGTATGTTATGCATTCGTGAACAAACACAAAAATAAATAACCTTTTCATGCCATTGTATACCTACATTATACAAATTTTTGTTGGTCATCAATGTGGTTACGCAATCAAAACACAGATCCCGTCTACCTCGCGTTAATCTATAAATGGCACAGATTTTTACGTAAAACACAAGAACAAAATTTCCGGATGTGTTAACAGGTACATAACAATAAAACATACAATAATACATAATTATAATCTGGTGTATCTACCTACCTATCAAACCTACAAATGGAGTATACTCCATTTGTAAAAAAAAATATAGGTATAAATCGGTTTATATAAAAAAATATATAATACGTGCATAAAATTTAGGTACTTTGCCCTTAAGTAGTAGGTACGTATAATTGACCCATCTTTTCTTAAAATATTTGTTTGATCTTACGGTGCCATGCCTAACAGGGTTCATAATTTATCAAACTTGAACCCTGTTATGCACGGCAGCCTATAGAAGCATAGTATCCTATAATAATAACATTTTGGCGTGTAATAAACTTATGGTGTATTTCGCAATCCAAGTCAAAATAACATATATCACAACCTTTAGCATGTTATTTAGTCCACCATCACCTGTTTTACAAATCTTTAATAGATATTTTACGCTACTACAATCGTACAGGTTCAAAACATAAAACAATTACTCACCTGTGATTTATTGTCCATGAGCTTCTGTATATTTTATTCCAAATTTACTTAAGTATACCGAATACCAAACCGATGACACTTCATTTCACTGCACTGCCGGTGCGACGCAACGAGGGTAGAATGATATTGTTTTAGAGTAGCGTCGGCATCGAAGTCAAGTTAAAACCTAATTTCCATTTAGAGATTCCTATTTTAAATATCCTTCGGCAGTCGGGTAAAAATCTAAAAATATATAAGAAATTAATTCTATGTGTAATAAATATTATAGACATTTTATATTTAATAAACTATCGATATGTATAAATTATACAGATTATGAACACACCTTTTTTATCTAAAAAGGGACGTTCTATTTTTCGTTGACATTCCCTATTACCGGGGACCTAAACATTTAACAACATACTTACCTATGTATATAGCTATATAAAATGCTGTGAGTGCATCGCACTTCACCTAACGTAAACCTTTGGAAAAACTGGCGTGGAGGCATTATAGAAAAATATTTACTGATAATTCTCCCTAAATTTCCAGCGTTGGTGATCGTAGCGGTGTCCTGCCGGCCAGACAAGCCTGATCTGAAGCAGGTGAAGGCTGAGGCTGCTCGCAAGAAGGCGTGCATGCACGACTGCTCTTCCTCGGCGCTGGAACCCGTCTGTGCCGGCAAGCAGGGCGAGAAGCCCAAGTCCTTCGGCAACGAATGCGTCATGAACAATTACAACTGCGAACACAAAGACAGTAAGTAATCCCGTCACGACGGGAACTACTGATCCCATGATACCACAAAGGATAACGATTCTTCATTCTTCATTTCACAAGAGTGGGTATCAAATATTGTTAAAACACTCACTTTATCCCATCTCTTACTATCAACGAAAACTTCACAAAAGTTTTCATGACAGAAAATTGTTCAGTACAATTTATATTAGAACAATAAAGAACAACGTATTTTATATTTTAATATAATTTTAAGTACATCTTCACGTAAATACAAAGTACAAATCTAGCTTACACATAACGCACTCATAATATTCTAATTGGATCGTTGCGAGGTCGCGTCAACTAATTTAAATGAAGCATAGTAAAAAAACTTTTGGATTCCTAGCTTTATTTTCCTGGTAAAGTAACTAACTAATAATTCAACTACGTAGATGATGCGAATGTGTGGTAGGTATAGTAGATGGCTTCTGAGGTTCTGAGTCATAAGGAACAATTTAACACTTCACTTGTAAATGTTTCTACGCCTACAAAGGCAGAGCATGACTGCATGACTAAGACGCTGTGTTCTATTAGATCTATCATTATAATATCTTACGTTATTAAGATACACTAGACTAGATACAGTTCATATTTTTGTTTGTTATTCATCTGAATTTCATTGTATTCCATAGGCCTTGTGAAAGCTTAATCCTTGCTAATATCCTTACTAATATTATAAATGCGAAAGTAACTCTGTCTGTCTGTCTGTCTGTCGCGCTTTCACGTTAAATCTACTGAACCGAGTTAAATAAAAGGTACACGGATACTCTAGAGCCTGAGAAAGGACATAGGCTACTTTAACGCTATAAAAAGGCTGTAAAAAGGGGTTGAAATAGGGGACGTAACTTATAAGAAATAACTCAGACTAAATAATATCTGAACTGAAAAAGTAAGGCAGCTAGTATACTTAGTGGTTTTGATTTGATAACTATACCAAGGAAAACAACTTTAGTCGGATTGAGGTAGTGAATATTAAGATATTAAGCTATAAAATGGTTCACACTCAAGGTGGATATGACAGTATATCTACATTATAAGAATATAGTTAAGTTGTTTGGCAAACTCTATTGTCGACTACTAAGCATATTATGGCTCAATGTGGTTGTACAATGACTAAGAAACCCAATATCGAAAAATGCCATGTTTCAAAATAGGCACACGGAAAATAGAGAAAAATACACATCGCTATAGTGTAGAGAATAAAGGCTTCAATTCTATAGAGAATTAAACGTATCAACACCATATCAAATAGCCTGTGCAACAGAGCAGTTACTGAGGCTCACAGAGGCTGTATTCAACGAGGTGTGACCCGACATGTAGCCGGTAATATAACCGCCATTGTACCTGACCGGATTCTGACTCACATGCTATTTTAACATACACTGTAGGTTGTAAACAACTTGCAATCTAACCGCGTTCGAATCAACGAATTCAGACAAATGGTGCATTTATAAAATAATTGTTGGTTTCCATTTCCATAGTTTGCACTAACAACTCGCCCCAATGCGCATGGGGTCATAAATTATATAGGAACCAAAACTTCTTGGATAGACCCACTTTGTAATTGTTAAAAGTACTTTTCCCATATATTAAAAATCCGTACATCCGTACACTAGTTTATATTTTTTAGTTTAGCTAAGCTCGAAGACAAACTGAGAACAGCGTATAATAAATGTAGTATTGTAGTGATACTAAACGCATCGTTATGAAAATTATCTGCAACATAACATGAAGCCAATATTTCTTTTATATCTATCTGCTTAGTTTTCAACAGTGTTTAAAAAAAAACATATTTTTGGTAATTTACCTATAATAATTATGTCTATTGTCGCGATTATTGTACCTGTAGGGGATTTGTAGGAGCTTTGGCACTACTATTTTCTATTTAAACATAGAATTATGCAGTTTCGTTTGCTTGTAGATAAAACCTACCTAACCATTAGTGTCTGACGCCTCAGACGTTTTGCTCAGAGTAAACAGTCGAGGGCAATGAACCTATTTATAACAAGCTTTTAAAAACCGTTATTCGACTAGAAAAACAAGAACTCTCCTTAAGTTTGTATTTAAAACATAACAGAACATACCATTAGGCTTGTATTTCTCGAAGATATTGCCGAGTTGTACTAATATGTACAGCAACAGTTCATTGCCAAATGTTTCAAGTAGGTGGTAACTATGTAGTTATAATTTATTTTGTATCGTCACAAGATATAGGTACCTACTTAGGCACACATTTGATAAACAAAAAAAAATCACTACACACAGAAATACCCACACTAAGTATCTTTATAAGCATATTAATAAATTAATAACCAACTAGCCAAGTGGTAAACGACGTCTTTGAAATATTCTAAATGAATCTAAAAATAGAGAATATTATACAAAAACAATGCATCCATTTTTTATGTAACATGATTTGGGATCAGCAAAGGAATGCACGTATTATTCCATGATAATTAAAAAAAAAGTCAATATTTTGTATTTGGAATTGTGGTTTATGGAGGCAGGGATGTGAAACTGTCCAATATTGTATAATGTAATTTGTTCTCAAATATTTTAATATTATCTAATTATATGAACATCATTCGTTGTAAATATTTTTTATGACCCACGAAATCATAAAGCAGAATAAGTCCTTAATATATTTTGTTTTTTTTTCAGCGCTCCACAAACTAAGCAAAGGTGAATGTCCCGGCTCTGATGGCATCCGCCTTTCTTAAGTCACCGAAGAAATGAAGTAGAAGAGGTCCCTAAAAAGCTTTTGACTGCATTTTTAAGAAAAGTAATTAGTTCTTTGCTTATTAACTAACATCAAAGAAGCTGTGATTAAAGTAGAGTTTAGAACTGTGTATTCAAAATAATGTTAATATTTTATATTAAATGATGTAAGTTCCATAATTATTCTGTACAACTTGTTTTATTTGGACTATACTAGAATAACTTAAGTCTGTTTAAATTTATGAAGGGCATGTATCTAGGTAAATGTTATATAAAACAAATTAGTACTTAACTACTCTGAAAGCGAATGTTAATATTCCATTCGTTAGGCTACGTATATCTTTGCTCCTTGTCATGCCTAAGGCGCTTTGAATCGGCCGAGTGCGGACTACGACTCGGCTAAACGCTCTCACTTCTTTACGCCGGAGAAACTCCAATGGCAAGATTTTCCTTTGAAGCTAGGCTTCCAACCTTCTTCCACCGTACACAAAAGAGCTGTCGACACTAAAAATATTTTACAATCTTTAAAAAGCTTTGCTAACGGATATTGTCTATGGTGACTCTCAAGGAAAAATACTAAGTGAAGACTAGGCCGCATGGTCTCAGACCTTAGCCTGTTCCGTCAGGAACTAATTAAAAAAAAATCTCTATGGTGATCTGTGATGTGGGTCAGTCAGGTCACTTGATACGAAAGTAATTCAAAGCTGGTTTATAGATGGAAACAACTTCGCTCAATGGAAACAAGAATAAAACACATCATCAATTCAAATCACATGTAGCTTAATTGGCAAAACGACTGTACAGTACCTAATTACCTAAGTACCTAGTAGCGGTTTAAAACCGTCTGAGGTTAATAATAATAATAATTCGTACATGAGATGTTACAATGTAAATACCAAATAACATTCTCATCTAAATTTATAAAACACCAAGATTTAAAGATGAAATTAATTTTAACGAAAGAAAAAATCGATGTCTTCACTTATCCTTGCTACTTCTGCAAGAAGACAGCTAAACTTTCCACAAAAGATGAAGGTACATCTTAATCGAATCTAGAAGTTACTTTATTACATAAAGATACCTACCTTATTACAAGTTTTATCAGAATTATAAGCATAGCTCATCTCAGCTGCGTAGTTAATCACATGACATAGAAAACGTGCCACTGACATAAACAAATTATATCACCAACGTCGATAACATCAGGATTATCGTGTATTTACTTCACTTCTGACATTACCTAGATCTGGAGTCGTAGGCCGCACGTCGTGACCCACTTGTGCCGACATAGACTGCCTGTCGCCTATAGTAACACTTGGAGTTATTGAGTAAGTGTGTATGTACGATCATGTTTTCAGATAATTATATTGGTACGTAGTAAATTCTTCACATCTAAACAGGGTTTAATGTTTATACCCACTGTTTTGATACTGGCAGGAAACGCCGCCGACATTAAGAGAAGGTTCATATCGGCAACCGATGATACGTCGCGTATTGAGTATGAACGGTCAAGTGTTTTTCTATACATTTGTTCTGTTCTGGCGTTACGCGACCGATAATACGCAACACATGTTCCGTCAGATATGAACCTTCCCTTTTACTACTCTTTACTTCAAGACGTTTCATCTCGGAGTCAGTACCTAGATTGAGAGATAAATCATCATAGGGGGTTTATATGTTTAAACAAAAGTGTATTAACTACCAAATTGTACCTAGTGCCTAATTAGATACCTTTTATTCCCCATTTCAAAATTTTCCTGGAAAATGTACATTTCAATTTGCCCAATGGTGATCTGCTCATAACCTTATTAAATAGCAAATCTCTGCAATACATATCTTTTTTTATTTATAGGAGCAGTAAAAACAATGCTACATTATATATTGTAAAATCTTTATTGAATCTAAATTTGGTCCATCATGATGACAGCGTTTCGGCTGAGGATCAGCCTATACAGACAAGTCATGATTCGTTATTTCGTACTTTGTACAATAAATAAAAATATAGACTTACACTATAAACTTATAATTAGAAAAATTACTAATTTAAATATTTATTTGAACTTGACTTTGGCGTTAATTTTATAACTACCTACAAACTAATAAGTTTCTTATAGAAATGGAACAATTTTGAATTTTAGGAACTTATTGACCAAAGTCTAATGCTAATTAAATAGTATCTAGTAAATAGCAAAACCCTTCACAATTTTAAATGATCGTGTTTACTAGTGCAATATAAGTTAGAGAAATTTAAGTTCAGAAATATTGTTATGATTATAATTAGAATTCAATAAAAAAGAAATACTTTCTTATACGTTAAGGTTTGCTGAATCATTAAACCTGCGACTTTTTACTTAATAATTAATAGTGTACGATAATGCGAAGAAACGTTAACCGTTTTCGCAAAATTACTCCTAATATTCAAACTACATTTATTTATATTATATCATACAAGTAGACCTTATTTTTTAGAGCGTAAGCATTATACTACCTGATTTCTAATAATTGTACAAATCCAATAAAAATAATCCAAATAAAGAATTAAATAAAAATGAACACAAAATTAGGCAGCAGATTTGGATGGAGAGGATGAAAATATAGACATCTATACATTTGTAAGTACATATTCAGCATAATGAGTGATTTTCTGTTTATATATTTTAAAATAAGACAGGTGCACATATAGTTCGCGCGGTATAACTTAACCGGTCTGAAGTTAGCCGTTTGAATGCGCAATGAATTGTTTGGGTTATAAATTGTATATTGCGCAACCAAATGGTCAACTTCAGTCCGGCCAACTTATACCGCGTGAACTGTACAAATCTCTTAATATTAACACAGTCTATCCACATCCTAGTACTTCATACAATAGATCAAGGCAATCAATTATAGTAGGTAATAAGCAAAGTGCAAGGTTAGGTTATGCTTTGCTGTCCAAGTGAGCATCACAAGGTGCTCTATTCTCAACGGGATACGGGTTGTGGTTTTTTGGGTGCTGGTTTTTTCTTCTTCACCTTTTTTCACAATTTGTGGTTATTCTGGATCTAGGTCTTATGGCGGCTCTTGCTAAACGTCTTCCTTCGTCCATATTTGGACTACGGTCTTTTTGTCCTTCTATCTGGGTAGAATTAATTCGAGCTAGTTTAAAATAAAATGATAAATCTATAAATGACAATATTGTATGCGTTGCACTATTGTATGGAGTAGATTAAACTGTTACTTTATTACTATACAACGTAAGTTCGAACATAATATGGCGACCGTACTCAGACTGCGGTACGTAATGCTTACACTTTTGTGAGAACCAATGCACTTTGCGTGTTCTGAGTTACATCAGCACTCTCCAAGACTCGTGATCGCGTAATCTGGAATGAGAAATGTTGTGGTCAATACACTGGCACTGAGTTTTATGAAATACTGCTTGTTCTTGTTTTTTAAAACTAATTCATTTTGGCAGAATCCAGTACTTGAAGGACCAGATTAGCATGGTAACGAAGAGCGCAAATTTGCCAATGAGTCAATACTAACTGTTCTTGCTGTGGTAAGAATATTCGCCAGTGAGAACGTTAATAGAGGGACGAGACGTACGTAGAACGTAGACATTGATGGACGTAGCAGGTTGCGCCAGACTATCATTCATAATAAAGTCTATCACAGATGCTTTTTTCATGCGACTCCATAAAAGCAGAAAATAAATTTACGGACGACTTACATGTGCTCTCGCGACACGATACCGCTTCCAACTCGCATAGCGTGGCAAACGTCCTGGCAGTGCCCGTGGCGTCGAAGGCGCACACCGGCCCGGCGGGCGGCGACACGCATCTACCGGCGCACAGCGGAGGAGGCACGCCCTCCCGCACTCGCGCCCTCATCAGTTCAGCTGGCACTCTCATATCCGGAGCCTCGCCGATCTCATTAACGTCACCGATGCGGGACGGCAGGAACGGCAGGCTGGCTGGTTGTACCTCGTTCCATGCTGTGGAATCAGAAATAATAATGGCTTCACCAATTTGTATTATATAGTCAGAGGCGCTATGGTCAGCTGTTGATGAGTATGGGTTGATGATGTTGATTACGCCATGATTCCCTCTGGGTCCCTGACATATCTCGCATTGTGAGAAAGCTTGTCTAAGAAAATTGGTTATTAATCGCCTTGAAGCTTAATGTTGTCCTTGACTTCATGTGACACTATTGAATCAATAACGGAGAAAGGTATAAACAACAAATTATCAGAATGAGCCAATCAGAGTTTAAACAGTGATATAGTTTGACCTGTAACCGAATGCAAATCTTCATCAAACAAAGCGGCCGCGAGCACACCGCTCGCCACCGCCTCGTTTGCGATAACTGCTTAACCGATGATAATTAATGGGGACATAAACGTAGCTTAATTGTTTCTTGTTTTATTCCGTTATTGTTTTCAACAGTTGTTCTTGATTATGTTTGACATTTCATTTAACCCCTCAATCTAATCAGTGTTATTTATTTTCCTAAACTTTTCCTGTGATCTCATCCATATTACGCATTTGTGATTTGTGCGCCCTATCGGCTCGGTGCACTATGTAAACAATGAGATGCACACGCCCCTTCTCATTGACTCACATTTGTCGAGTAAGCGGTACGTCTGTTTCTATACAATGATTCAGTTACACAAACTGTGCCTCGACCATGAGTTTTTCTCAATAGACTCGCTAGCGACGCCGTAAAATATTTGTATGGAAAATACTCACAGCGCCTCTAGCGGTTACGTAAGGAACTAAAACCTGCTATGAGATTACAGCGTTTCGATGCGTAAAAAACCTATCGAAAATCATTCGATAGAACTCATGGTTGAGGGGCTGATTTTAACTTCATGTAGGTAAGTATTTCAGGCTTATGTGCAAAGTAGGTAAAAACTTCTAGGTACATTAAATTGTATATAACATTGTGTTGTTAAGAGTTATCAACATTGTATTTTTGAAATGCAATGTCAAATGATTAACTGTAGGTTAATTATTAAGTACTTGCATACTTAATCTTTATCTTTATTTGTTATAAACGCTGACGTGAACCGGAGTGCATTTTTAATCGTTGATCAAAAATTACGTAAGTCAATTTGCTCAATACTCCAAGTAATCATTAAATTGACAAACGATGTATTATCAACCTTGACCGAATATAGGTAAAGCGCAGGTCACACAGAAGGCGGGCGAGATGCAGCCCGGGTCGGGGACAGCAGGTTTTAACTTTTAACGTTATAGTTTTCCCAGAAATAATTTAAATCCAGCGGCCAGCCATCCCTAATTGATGCAGGGTCCGAGTCGCGTTAGCCGTCCCTGCGCTTAGCTGTAATTGGTTATTTTTGCTCCTGGTGCCAAGAGCCACCTAGGGTTCAAAATAATTCACCAAAATCAGGTACGTACATCCGTCAAAAAAAGGTCGGATGGACCGCGCTGACGTCACCGGGATTTGTCTGCGATTTTTTTCATTATTTAAGTTGTGTGTCCAGACATTACGACTTCATCCGTCCCTGTGTGGTTTGCGCTTTACATTTCCATTAAGTTCTTCGAAGAAAACGTGTCAACATCATTAGTAGTAGGTATCTACTTAAAATAATGTACTTAGACATATTTATCCTAATATATATTTGTCCTTATATGGATTACAGGACATTATAGAGACAGCAGGCATATTATGAAAGAGGATATGGAAGATGTTGCAGCTTTTGTTTGTACTAAGGCTCATTTTAAATATATTATTTCTTTGCTGTTTCTCTTATACGGGGAATTTTGAAATGTAATGTAAATTTGTTCGATTAGATTAGGTCAAAAATACATCTTATTCAAATATTGCTTGTTATCTACTAAATAAGGACCATTTTTTTCGGTAGGAATCAAAGTAGCCCAAATATAAAGTACAAATAATTATATCTACAATAAAACTCGTATGTAACCACGTCATCACTTCGGTCCAATTCCATTTATCAAAAATCTGAACCGATCCGTAACATTAACAGATAATAAACACTTGCATAACCGAGTAACGAAGTTACTGCGTACATTAACTGCGTAGTTGACCCAGGATGGAGTAATTACTATGATTTTTTATCGTTTTATGTCGGTTCGGTGCCCAGTAAGGGTAACTGATCCAGATAGAGACACTTCCTCAGTGACTCACGATAGGATGTGAGTGAGTAGTTACTGCGTGTTTTACAATGATTAAGCGCTTGCCTTCAGAATTTCCAAGCAACTATTTTTCTACGTGTATGCGTCAATCGCGAGTATATTTTTACTATTTTATTCACGACTATCTATTGTTAAATCTTATAAGAGATGAAACCTTTTATTTTTAGTTGAACACTGTTCTTGGCAAAACGCATTAGGTATGTTGGTTTTGTAACGAAGTCCAAAAGTATATTTCAAGTTCATAAGCAGGTATTAAGAAATTAATTAACACGAAAAAACATTGGAATTTTTTGCCTACCATAACGAAACTCAAACACTGACCAGCATCGTACAATTGTAATCGGTGAGTCCAGGCTCTAGATTAGTTTTCATTGTCCTCGACGCTTTTATGAAGTAGGTAGGTAAGAACTAGACGGAATTTTGAGAAATTCCCACGTGTTTGGCACAAACGACAGATATCGCGGGTAACACGCGTATAGACAACAATCTTAATAATGTTGAATGTAAGTATCACTGATTTAGTTAAAGAATGCGATTATTTTCGATAGTTAATCAGCACTACATGCAAAGTTATTCTTTACTGCATGGAATGGTGAGCAGTCTTATTTTCCTAGTATTAAAGCATTACAAAATGTTTCGTCCAAACTAAACGTGTATGCAAAATTTCATCCCAATCGGTTGAGGTGCAAACCACAGCATTCAGACGCGGCACGCTTAGCAGTATGAGCCGTTGACCTAACCGGACACACGCACATATATTATAATATAATATATAGATTGCAATCCGCTGAGCTAAACTAAATGAACTCGTGCCACAAGATAAGCCCAAAGATTCTCTCTGAGGCGACACGACTCTCTAACAAACCCATTGCAATAAGCCAACAAGCTTTACTATTATAAATGGTTTAAATAGCAGGAACTGTTACACTCTTAGAATTACTGACGTAAGTACTTACATCTGTTTTGATAAATAATATGATTTTAAGTTTAAGTAAACATTTTTTTTAAGAACCTATTGAAGGTGGGTTTTTTCGTTGGGTTTTAATTACTTACTACTTATGTTTGGGGAGATTAATTCGAAGATAACGTAAACCACAATTTATTAATTTTTTGTTTTATTAAAATGTATATTTTTGTAAATAATAAATCTGAGCATCCGTTAATGCCAAACACATTTAAAAATCTACAACTACTCTGAGACAGCTCATCTGATAGATTAGTAGGTGGAAAATATACTTAGATTTTTGCAAAAATAAACCGTCTTAGGGCGATTGGCGCTTTAAAACGAGCATTTCATGAGATTTGATACTTAAATTTATGGATTATTTACATAATTTTAAAACATTCTTATTCTCACTAGTAATAATTGTAAATGTGATTGTTTTTTTTTCTTCTCCTGTCAAGACTACGACAAATTCGTAGCACGCGGCTACGGCGTAGCTAAATATATAACAACATTAAACTCTGATTAAATGTTTTTTCTTAAAGATAATTTTAAACATAATTCTAATCTTGTAAGTTGAGTTAGTTTTTATAGTTATTATTATAATAGATATCACGTCATACGATGAAACGACCCTCCACGATTCGATGTTATAAAAAATATGTAGTTTGTTTTCTTATTGTGATATAAACATTACAATTATTTCTTTTCATGTATTACCGAAGATAATGGATATTTATGTACCTAATCTATAATTTATTTTGAGCAAATAGGTACCTATCAGATTTTTATCCCATCAAGCAGGTGGGCTCGACACGGTAAAGGAGTTCGGTTGCCTTGGACTTGCATAAACTTTGGACTGAAGATCAAACTTGAAATAAATAGTATCGTAGGTACGTAAATACTATTAATTACCATAATAATGTAAACACTTGGGAGATAGTGATAGTAATGCTCAACGTTATTTAGTGACTTTACGCACACACGCGCATAGATACACACACTCAGACACACTTGATAGTGGCTTAGATTGATCAGGTCATTTACGTCATCATACTTTTATCACATTACTTGACTGAGGTTTTCAGAACATTCATTCTATATGGAGTTATTGAAAAAGTATGATATGTTATGTTGTTTTTGGGTGCAGATAAAAAAAAATACAAATAATTTAAAGATTCCTAGATATTTACAATTGCAATGATTTGCAGCGTTTTTGTTAGCCACATCGGGTTGCAATAGTTTTTCATCAACGTCAGAATTTTTGTGGCCTTTAATTTACTGAGTAGGTAGATATTTTCTTAATGAGAATAAGAGCAAGAATGGTGATTGCAGCTTAGTTAGACATGGGTACAATATCTTTTCCGCTCCTTTTTCGCAACCTTTTTTAGCTATAGATTTAATTTAAGAATGTTAGGTTGTTAATCCATTAATAATTATTATAACCTAACAGAATGATTCGATTCTTCTTAGAAAGGAAAACTAACATCGTATTCCTATTAATTAGACCATTACTGGGAATCGGCATTAGAATCCTGTAAATAGAAACTGTGAATAAATGAGATCATATTCGCAGTAGTGCAGTTAGATTGCGGCGTCGTCCGTATGTCTGCCCTATGATCGATTACTCACTGCTAATAATAAATGTGCGCTGCCCTCTAGTGGGCGTGTGGTGATAACCTTAAGATCAAGCCGCCAAACGGTCTAATGTTTCATGCTTGTTTCGGCTTGATGCTGTAGTCTTTGTGTTCCTTCGTAGTAAACAAAGGCAGGAGTACAACCCTTGACAGTGTTTTTTCTTAATCGTGATTGCTGATTTTAACTATTATGCCAATTATGGAATGTAATGGAAAGAGCATGTGTTGATTAGTTCAAACGAGAGATTAGTACGAAAACGTTTCTGTGCCATACCGATTGAACTCAAAGAAAGTTAGCTAGTTACACTAGCATCACCAGGAATGTCAAGAAACCCTGAATTAATCTGGTTTGAAACATCAACGGCCCCATGAGCATATCGTCATTGCTTATTGGAAGTACGTGCTTTTTAAGATAACGGAGTTATGAATTAGAAACGAATGGAGAAATTAACTAATATCGTAGTTTCTCAAAAGATTCTAAAGTCTGATTTCCAAGACAATTTCCCTTAATATTTATAGCCTGTCAAAATGATCAAGTGTTTATTGTAGAGTGTTGATTGAGTTTCCAGCGTTATGAAATGTTTAAAAGCATAATGTAGGATATAAATAAGTTCTAATTACATTAAACTTCAGTGACACTCGAATGCCAGCGTTCCGTTTCAATAGTTTCAGCGTGCACCGATCATCACTACAGTAGCAATGTAACATCCTGTTATGTATATTTGCATTGTATGCTTTTATAATGAATATATTATAATAATCAAATAATAATATTATGTAGGGAAAAGCTAATGTTCTTTATGTCAATTATAGATGTGTTACACACATAAACACTCACTCTTTTACCCATACGGGTAAGCAGAAACTACAGAACGAACGCTAATAAAGATGTATTAATTAAAATATATTTAAAGCTTACCAGCAACTAAAACTACGCACAACAAAATCTTCCCGTTTAACATTTCCAACTAATTGAGTCCAAATATTGAACGGCACCACTATCGCAACACTACTAATTTAATTAACTTCTTAGATAATTATGTATTCGTATTTTTATCCGGCGTCCAATGATTCGATCGACCTAATGACTGTCAAACGTTCGAGATTTAAATATGTACAAAAATGTATGTACTTAATAAACGATGTTTATTGTGTTGAACTTATCTGTTCACTGGTGCATCAGAAACGCTTGGAGCGTGCCCCAGGATGGACAGAAGGGGGGATGGGATCATAGCGGTGGTGGCAGCGATAACCTCTGCCTCGGCCGGAGGACGAAGTGCTGATAACGACTGCGACTTTCAAATGAGAGCGAGTATTCTTTCGCTACAGATAAAGGTACGGCGCGATGATTGTTTTTAATCTTCTAATTTTTTTTGTAGCTTCGTGGTCAATGACCAAGGAGATTCGAGTTTTGAATAGTATTTATTGTCACGTTGATTAATGGAATGTAATTGTGACTTCATTGTTTCCTGTGTTATGGAGATAAGTGTACATACGATGGTTCATTGGTTGGAATTATAGAATAATCCAATGAATATTATTTTAAACAAATGATCCCGATAACGTCACGTTGTTATTATTGTATAAACTATTTATTTATAAAGTGAATTATTTATATAAAATCTTTTAGTAGAACCTTTATGAACAAATATAAAACAAATGTCTTTTAGCTGATTGACACGAGTTATTATCACCTCAAAATAGGTAGGTATGTAAACGTATTTTTGTCTCGAATGATCCATAACAAAGTGTGTATCAGTCTACTAATCAGTGATTATTTTGCCACAGCGGTTCCGTTGACTGTTATCACACATAAACTCCCCAGGGTTATCTCTTGATTTCGTGTCAAGTCAACCAACATCATGTCCAGCAATAAATTGTATTAAAAATCTTAACGGATTGATAAGAATCTAATTAGAATTTTAGAGTTCCGTTGTCACTCAAGTAAAATGGTATAACTTTTGCTATTGCCATCCTTAATATTATAATTTCAGATAAAATTATTCATTTATTTATTTATGTTCACACTAAACCAAACAGATAGTTAAAAATAATTAGGACTATAGTACAAAGGTACTGCTTATTTCTATAGAAATCTCTTCCAGCAGACAAATTATTTGTAAAAAGATACCTGATACAATAATAGCCATCGTGTACCTTCCCTTACTCGCAGCAGTGTACTGTGCGCTGCAGGAATGAGATGGCACGAGATTGATAGTTATTTCATAGAATAATTATTTACTGGCACGGAATGTATTAAGTAGTAGCTGATAAGGTTTCCAGCAGTTTAGAATCATTCAGTATTTTAAGTGACTGGCCAAGTATTGTTCAACCGGGCAGGGGTTCCGTATTACATATTATATTATTAGTTAGATAATGATATTAGATATTGGTCGCAGAGTAAATGGACAGAGAGTACCTACTTCCGCATTTATAATACGGTTTAAATATCGGTATGGAAGACTGATAGGTATTTAATTAACTCTCATATTTCAGATGATAAGAAGCTGAAGTCACATCATCAAGCATTTCCAGAAAGTGTCCAATTTAATAAACTATTCAGTTTCAGACAATTAATTTTATACCACTAGCGATACAATTTATTTATTTAATGTACATAATGTACAAATGCGGTCTTAATGCCTTAGGCATTTTTTGCCAGACAATCTGGTGATGCAGAGACGATCAAGGTAGATGCATTACCATTAGGGAAAGTATGAGGCAATAATATTAATATTGAATGACTAAATTCTAGTTGGCAAAAATATTAGTTACTAAACAAAAGCATGCTTTTAATTTTGTGTATGTACACCACCTGAATTTTAATCCCAAAAAAAAATAAGATAACTAGGGTTGAAAAGTTCGAAACTGAAATGTTCAAACAGCGTGGCATGACAGAGTGAAGTTGACGTCATAATACATATGGGAAATTCAATGAAATACTTAGTTCGGAGTTTGGTTTTGTGCTCATTTTACGGCAATATACATATAGGCTCGCGCCTTATTAAACCTCAACATACTTTTATTGTGTCTGTACATTAATTTAGCACCTATACCTCTGCCTAACCCTTCGGAAAAATCAAGCGTGTTATGTTACAATGGATTTAATGAGAACTGAGAAGGTACATCGTAGATTTTTTTGGTTTTTTAAACAGTAAAATTATCATACTTAGGTATAAAAACAGTCTGTGACATCAACTTTGGTGGGAATTATTCTTATACGTTGGCAGGTGATTATAATTTATTCTTTTCCTTAGTTTAATTAATAAGATTTTTCCGAAATATTTACCCGTTTTTTCTAAGCTAGTTATAATTTTAAAACTGGTTATCTTCAATAGCCAGGGTGCTTAGATAGAATAAAAAAACAAGTCTAACTAGTTATGTTGATTTCTTTTTAATTTAAAAAGAGCTCTAATCTAAAGACAGTGCTGTTTAAAGTATTACACTAGAATATTTTTTATTGTTTATTAACATGCATACTTAGTTACATAAGTTTAGTACTTAGAAGAAAAATTTGCTCGCCTGATTTTTTTAAATCGAGGTAAGCTAGGTAATACTAAATAGACGTATAGATTTGTGTTGGGTGTCTATGAATGTACCTATGTTAAATTTTAAACACTTTTACAGTGTACGGTGGCCTACGCCCCAAGACTCAATGCCAACATTCCTAATCCTAACCTACTTAGCGACCATCGCTGTGGTTTTAATCGATTGTCCCTTAATAGTGATTGTATTTGAAATGCCTTTAGATTTCTTTTTGCAGCCGTTGTAATGTGTGTAATGTATGAGATAATGCTAGCGAAAGGTCAACGGTGAGACATCGCTGTATTGGCAGCGAATCATATTCATTGACGTCATAGTAATATATGGAAACTTCATTACGATATGACTTAAGTTTATAGCCAAATAGCAGTAGATAATAGCCTAGTGATTACAACACTCGCCTGTTAGACACGGTGGTCCCAATTCACATACCTAGACACAAACCGAAATGTCGACTTTGATTAAAGAGGATAATCACTTGTTATGTTCGTTTTTAAAACCGGGTTTTAACATTTTGGTCACGGACCAGTTTAAGAATCTGCATAATGGATTCCGAGTCTATGGACAAAAGCTTAAGAAACTTTTACAAGGTCTGTGAGTCTGTGACAGAACAGTCGTATACAGTATTTGACGTAACGAACGTGAACTTGATGTTCCATGTGATCCCGATGAAAGGACAAGGGGACGCAACTTGTCCTACGCTTACGTCACACAAACATTGCTGGATTAAGCCAGCAGCGCTGCCCCTATCAAATGTGAACAGTAGACCCCTGATTTACTTTAGGTATTTTGATACGATATGTAAACTTTTTAGTTTAGAATGTAACTAAAATAAAACAGCATTTAATTTATATTAACAAAAAAAAACAGACCGTGGTATCTAATTTATAGCAGTTTTCACATGACATCCGTAACCATAATGGTATCTAAGGTTCCTACATTGTATAGTACCTATGTTGGTATCAATTCAGTAAATTGTCTGAGGTAATAAGAATAATTATGTTCGTGTTAAATGCAGAGTTTTAGTTTTTTGAACTCGAAGTTATTTGTAAATTTTTGGTGGCTCGTGCTTACTTCATTCACTAGTGTATGCAACCAAACGGCCAACTTCAGTCCGGCCAGGGTATGCCGCGCGTGCCGCTTACTGTAATTTTGTATTATTTCATGAACTATATATACTGTATACGGCAAATCTTATCTATATTATCTAATTATTACTTATAATGTCAAAATAATTTATTTTTATAAGTAGTCATTTGTAGTCTAAATCATTTCTACGGGCCGAAAGCCGTAATTGCGCGGGGCCCGTAGCAATTGTTGACCCCTGCTATATTGCTAATCCCACACTGCACATAAGTTTCATTCGGTGCGAGTTTATCCTGCCTCCTGTTATCCTAAGTTTATCCTCTAGCGGTGCGGCGGACACTTCGTGAGGATTTTCCGTACCTACTAGGAAAAGGTGAAAGTAAAGGGCTGTTTACCTACTAGGTACCTATTTACAACATTATAAACAAGAGTACTGGTAGGTACGCTACGAATGACGCCAGGAACATCAATAGTATCACTAGCGCGTTGTGATTTTGAGTCCCCAGCCAGTAATTTTACTGGCTATACTGCATTGTTAGCACATTATTGCTTAGTGGCAGAATATTTGACAATGCGGTGGTAGGTACCACTCCAGACAAATTCCTGCAGCGGACTCGGTGGACTCCGCTGCTGGAATCCAAGTTTTAAGGTGTTACAACTTTCTCTCGCAGAGATCCACCTGCGGTCGCGCGGACATCTGTGACATTAACTACAATCCTAATAATACCTAAATTTGTTTATTGCCATATTAAGTATTATTAGTGTCACGAGAATCAATGCTGTAAACTGGTTTTTATCAAGTACTTTTGTGTCACCTTTCATATTGATTAGGTATATTCCAATTTCGACAAATTAAAAGGATGAAACACGAAACATTGTAATGTCACATCAAATGAACTATCAACTTTACTTCGTTGTATAGAAATCATTATATTTAAATAAACGTTAAGTAAACCGAGTATTTAACTAAACTGCTAATAAAATCCAAGTAATTAAGTAACTAATTCTTTACTGCAAAATGAGTATAATATAGGGTTGTAACGGAACTCCGCCTCCGCCTTCGCCTGCTCTGTGTTCTCCGCAAGCGCAACAAAGTTCTGCGCTTGCGGAGAACACAGAGCACAACACGTAGACACCGAGTTGTAACGGAGATGTATGTAAGTTGACATACGGGTGAATTTCAACAAGAGATTTTTATGTGTCATTTCGGTGGGATTTTTTTATTTCAATGTTATCTACATATTTTTAGTGACAAATAAAACTTGTACCTATTTTGTAACATTGTGCGTGAGTGGACATTAAATATCATCAAAACTTACATAAATATTTAAGGATGAATTTTTAAGAGTCCACTGAAATGAAAAGTGTCTACCGTAATGATAAAAATCCCCACCGAAATGATAGACTGTGCACCGGAATGAAATAAATCCACCGAAATGATACAGTTAAGAACAACCGTGCCGGGCAGCCAGGGTTCCGTACTTTGTTAGGTTAGATTTTCACAAATTTTATCATATTATACTAAATATATTTTATGTCTTTTGAGTACCTACCTACAAATGATTTTATATACAATGTATGTTATGTTTTTAAAAATTATTAAATATAAAATTATATCAACTGTTTATTATATTAACTGATCATTATATCAAATAAAATAATAGATTTCTAACAAATAAATCTATAATAAGATATTATCTTGAATATGAATCTTTTACAATTTAGAAATTTTGTAATTATATTGTATCAAATATTACTCATAATAAATGATATGAAAATAAAGGTAAGTGACTTATAATGAAGGTACACCCTCGAAGTAATTATTTTGTTGACAATAGTAGATATAATAATCTACACTGGTGACTTACACACTCATCACATCATCGTTGAGCCGAACAAATGTGTATCTAAAATATATACATGTACTAACTAGATAGATATATGTATATATTTTATATATTTAAACACAAATACACCCGAATAATCTAATCTACACTCTAGGTAAAAGTACCTACATTACAAAACTATGACTTTGTATTTGACATAAGGATCTCTAAAACTTTATGGATTTATCATTTCGGAGGTACATTTCATTCCGGTGGACTGTGATTGGTATAACAGTCCACCGAATCCACTGAAATGATAACACTGAGATGATAAAATAGAGGTTAGTTCTACATTTAACTCCGAAATAAAATTATTAAAAAAATATGAACACTGCTCAAACAAAACGGTACATACAGCAAATTTAATACACAATTTTGAAACAAATTACATGAATCTAGCACGAGTTATAACAGCCACCGAAATGAAACTATTTTTGTCCCCTTATTACTGAAATGATAAAATTACTTTTTTTGCGGGAAACGGCAAGACGTTAGGACCGGTGCGTTCGCGCCGAGAGCTTGAGCCGGAACGATCCGAAGTGAGGAAAGGTGAGAGGGGCGTAACAACGCAATGTTGACGTGGCTATTCTACTAAAACTTACTGTCCTCTGAAATGATAACTTTTTTCCAGACAAAAGTTAACTGCCTGTCAAATCCATTAGAAAGAAGATAAACAAACAAAAATAGTTTTATTTGATCGAATATATAATAATTTAATGATATCAAAATCGATTTAAATCCATATTAAGAATGTATTTGCAGGGGAAGGTATTTTATGAACGGAATTGGGTTCAGGACAGGCCACCGTGATGATAAAATAACACTTTATAATTATTTTTTTTGGTATATTAAAGGGTAGAAATCAATGATTTTTTTTGTCAAGGTAGAGGAGTACTTAAGTTATTGAGGAAAAATTTTTAAAATTAAAAATCAGCACCTTGCACTACCGTTCTCAGGTTTGCCGTGTATTTTTTTTGCTTGCGCAATTCACCCATACAATGCGTGATGAGCTACGCTGGGCAAAGACGCCGCTCGACTGAGCGAAATGTTCAAGATTTTATCTGTTGACCACGTTTGTGGTCTAGTGGTTTGGAGTTCGATTCCTAATAGCAACCGAGTCTAAGTCTAAACGTAGATCGTGTATTGTGGTGGACATAAATTATAACAGCAATATCAAGATTTTGCTCCCATCGTTTGCATTTACATAATTATAGGAGCTGGTTTGATTTATGAACCTTTAAGAAATTAGCTGGAAGGTGACAAAGCTGCAAAACTGTTACTCGTGTTACTACAGTACCTACTTAAGTTTTAACTTTTCGTTACACCCCTTCAAATCCCTTACCTACAACCACATAATTTTTTGTTGAAGTGCGATAATTGTTTAGTAGTTAATTATGCACCTCAACCTTTTTAAGTATTTTCATTTTATTTAATTTTTAATTTAAATTAAGCGGAAAATGTGTATAAAAAAATCTACATAACTAGTTGCCAATAGTTGCCAAAAATTAACAGATTTTATGTCCTAAATTCAATCTTCCGTGTTCGTATCTTCATGTTTGTTATTAATGGGAAAACTCAAGGTAAGTACATTCTCACCAAATAACATGGGCTGTAGTTTATTCTCAGATAAATTGAGTACATCTAGCTTAACTTTGCCATACAATGCATGATATTGACTACGAAACATTTTCGTTGACTTAGTGAAAAAGCTGAATCGAAATTTTTTCTCGAAATTTCGAATCGGGGCGTCGACCACAGGTGCGTCGACCACTGGGGGGCTTAAGCCACGAACCCGAATAATTACACTACAAAAAGTGAGCTTTATGCAGGCAAAGACAGAAAAATACGAGTTTCTTGCATACAATTTTAATAACATTAAGGAAAATAAACTGAAATATCAACTTTATTCCAACTTACCAGTTTATAACAACATCATTAAATTACATCCAGTCAATATTCCTGTGAATGCAGATAATATTATGAAAACAGGTTATGAGGGTTCGTCCCCCTTTGACAGGAAAATTGCGTATGAACTAGGGATGTTCGATCCGATCCGATACTTGTGTGGATCGATACAAAGGAATACGATCCAAGCGATTTTTGTATCGATACAATGGCATTCGATCCGTTAGTGGATCAATACAAATACCATGCGGATCGGATCGAAAAATTTGTTGTATTAAATTGAAAGAAAGAAAGAAAGAAAGAAATAAACATTTATTTGGACTCAGCACGGAAGACACACTACAAAGCTGCTAGTACAATAAATGACAAAATAACATATTAAAAGGAAAAAAAAGAAACATAATTATAACGAACAACAAATCAACAATATCAGCATGTCTCACGGCCGGACCAAATAGGTGCCCAGATCAGCTTCATGTCAAGCAGGAGGACCACCTATCTGACGCTGGTTTTCATCTGGGACCCGTACAAATACTTCACGGATGCCAATAGTGGAAGCAGTACTCGTTATGTGTGTGTGTGTGTGTGTATGTGTGTGTGTGTGTGTGTATGTGTGTGTGTGCGTGTATGCGCCTGAGTGTGTTGCCGACTCAATTTTTTTATATACTTTGAAATATGTATTTTTATATTGGATAGATTGTAAAATAATAAACTACTAAAAAATAAACAATCTGTAACCTTAATATTTATTCGTAATATTAATACCGCATTCCTTAGCTCCAAAGTATGGTTTATAACAACACAGCACTGATATAAGTATTTCTCTCGTGGTGGACGGTTAAATCAGTAGTTATTACATCTTATATTTTTCAATATACCTTCAATTTCGGCATGATTACTTGAGATTTTAGATAATTATCATCCAAGCCCTTTTGTCAGTGGTAGAAACAAGCAATATTGTTCTGTAGGTAGGAACGTCTGTGCCCGCCGAACGTCTTTTCTCGTTGGCCAACCCCTTTAAATAAAATCTACAATCGCCTAGATCCAGAGCGGCTATTAAGATTATAATTTTTACGTACCTTACCATTTAAAGATTAACCAATAAAAAAAAACAACTTAAACTTTGAAGCTTTAATTTCTTTTAATTTTTGATACGATACTGGATCGATCCAAAAAATCGTATCAAATCAATCGGATCGATCCTTGGATCGATACAATGTATTACAATCCATTACGATCCGAAATATCGATACAAAGACCCTGGATCGAACATCCCTAGTATGAACCACTCATAATGACGAAGGCCATAAAGGCCTGTGTTGGGCGGCATAGTGTTGGGAATAAGTCGGTAAAATTATTACAATATTATGGGTATTTTGACTAGCGATGCTCACGAATATTTTAATATTTTTATAGTAAGGAAAACAATCATGGTTCGTCTGCCACTTGGGAAGTAGGAAGCAGGGGCAGGATAGGTATGTCGCTTTGACTAAAAAAAAAACTTACCTACCTTTGCTCTATCTACGAGTACTCTATAAATATTAATAAATGATAGGTAACCATTTAAAAAAATATTGCTATGAGATCCTATTATTTCTCTTAGTAAGCGTCGTTTGCACACCAAGTGTACAAAAAAAAAATGGTGTTTTTTTTATCATGGAAATTCTAAAACTATATTTTCCTGCTCTAATTTGCAAAAATTGTAGGGAAACGAAAAGGATGGCAATAATAGTCATAATTATATGCACCCGCATACTGCACATTTTCGCATAGGTTGCATTCTAATCGTGGGAGAGGTTAATTTATTTTAAGAAAAGTATTATTATTGGTGATTAAAGATAAACATGACAAAGTGATATAATATAGGTTACTGGTCTTCTTTATTAAAAGTTATAATAGTAGTGGTAATATAAGTAGTAGATTTAATTCAGGTCCATGTCAAATTTATTTCGATATGTTTTCTCGATTGTTTATCCAACATAATCTAACAGCATTGGAAAAACGAATTGATTTCAGATATCGAATTGGAAAAATTGCTTTTAGTCGTTGCCTCGTTGCAATGTTCTTTTTCTTACAGCTTCACATGTCTATAGTTGCACTGCGAAGGGTCAACATAATTTCATAGCACTTTTGTCCATACCTTCGATGCGGTCGGGGTTATTATGAGCTACCATAAAACTACCGCCATGATAAATATAGCCAACAGAAATCTCACAAAAATCTACTGAGAATTCGATATATTGCGATATCAGTTTGTCCATGCCCTATATATGTGAGCCAGTTTGACGATATTTAAGCTTGGGAGTACCCAAGTATTGTCAGGGGACGCCCTTAGCTGCTGTTGCTTAGTTTATAAGTGTCCATGGCTGGAGGCACAAAAGGTGCCTCGCCACCAAGCCCGGTTAAGATTCAATAGCTCCTGAGATAGAATCTACATCCGTCATAAAAAAAAAATAGTATTGTCACTTATTTAAACTGTCTAGTAGGATAGTTTAAAAACAATTAAGTAGTGGACGCTAAAATTGTCCTCTTCCTTCTTTAATAGGAAAACTTGCTGAGAAAATCCCATCGCTAAACTTACCTACCCCCACACTAAATATTGGTGGCTTAAGTAATGAGCTAGTCGAGATGCGCGTGCGTTTATAAACAAAACCGGTGTCTCCGAGTAGACAGTTACTCGCCGGCAAGCGACTCGGACGTTGTATTTTGTACTAAAAATATATTTTACTGACACCAACATAACGTAATTATTAACCACAAAATGGACAAGCTGTGTGTTTTATTCGTAATTGGTAAGTTGTTATTGTTATTTTTAGTATTTATGCATTATTATATTATTATATGCTGCTACCACATATCTTAAAAAAAATTAAAGTAGTAATATCACAAGGATATTTGATTAAAAATAATTAGGTTTTAATGTCAGGGATTTAAAATACATAATAATTAAATCATAAACTAACAAACTTTTATAATAATAATAAAAATAAAGTACTGGTTTCAACCAACTAACAATAATTTGCATTTTGAATTAAAAATGTTTTGTTGTTTACAAACTAGATTTTTGAAACCAGTTCGTATTTTAATTAAGTCGCGGTGACATTAACTTGAATGTTTTTTAGTTAGATCATAGCTTAATGTCTGTACATTTCGGTGGGTAACATACCCGTACCATGAACAAAGAATTTAGCGAGATGCATCAACCTGACGTTTTTACGTTTCTTATTGTTATTAAGAGTGTATGTATACGTACTTAATTTACAAGTGAACAAAGTGGTAAGCGGGACTTTACTAAAATGACTCATGAATCTCGGCAAAACTATTAAAATTTAATTTCAACAGGTAAAATGGGTGGCCTAGAAACTTTTAAGGCTGTTAATTATAGAACTAACGAAATAATAATTTTGAATAATAACGGAACTGCTAGATAGACTTCCTCTGTGAGCCCCTAAACCTGAGAATAAGCTTGTGCTTAGTATAAAGATAAAATAATTAAATTGAGTTGAATTATTTGAAGTTATGGCAAAAATGAAGGTTTATAATAAAACTATTAGTTATTTTAAAAACTATTTTCACTGTTATTATACTAATGTCAGAAAATATCTTACAGACGAGGCAGTGCTCGATTTATAACAGCTAAAATATCTATCAGAATACCTTCACACGGAATTATTAAACGTTTCTTTTATTTTACAGCTCTTTTTACAAATGGGGCATTTGGACAAAGTGCTCAGAGACCTGAAACAGACGAGAACTTAGATGATAGATACGGGTTTGAACGCCAGAACTGGTTCCCAGGACAAAATCAATTTCCAGGACAAAACCAGTTCCCTGGACAGAATCAATTCCCTGGACCGGGACAATTCCCCGGCCAGAATCAGCGTACAACAACACCTAGATCGAACACAGCACCAACTACGATACCTACCACTGGGTAAGTGTTGCCATCTTCATTGTAAAAAAATAGAAATACGGCATAACATGATATCTACCTATGATGATAATCCGGTCAAATTATTAAGGCCTGAGAAATAAAATGAGTAATAACTACTCTTCACGCTTGGGTTATCTCGAGTTGTCATGAGCGTTCGTGAGATTTTTGATAAATTACTTACTTCATGATATTTTGTGACCACCTTCATAGTGTTCATTTATCGTGGAATATCTTAATTTGAAAGTGTAATGTTAGAGCCACGTCTAATGTAGGTACTAGGTACCGGGTCGCTAGGGCTATATTAAATATGGCCAGTCGCGAGGATTTTAAAACATTAGGTAGGGAAGTTGTTTTGTAAGTAATTGTCACAAGCCATACTTGACCAAAAAAAAACATCGCAGATATGTATTTTGGCTTCTGCGGGGCTCGTGGCTTTAATTTGCGAATATGCAAATGTTATACTGCCAACAGATACTTGCTGAGGTCTGTGTATCTGTTGGCTGTATAACGGCGTGAGAGCCTGGAATTTCTTCTTATAAACATTATAGCTGAACCAAGTAGCCATTCGCGGCGGTAAGTAATCCGCCTATAATTCCGAGAGCCTAAACACCAAATAAAACGAGGTTGAAATGTCAATGTCAAAAATGACATTTTATATCGATAAAAATGGTCACCTCAATTCGACATACTCGAAATATCGACGTAAACCTTTCTTCCTTGCACATTTTTTTTTCTATCTTAGATAGGCTTGCGCATGACCACAACTCGCCTAATGTTAAGCAACGATGTGGTCTACGATCGACCGCGCTTGCTTAGAAGAAACCGATTTACTCTCTTAATATTTTTGAAAATGTTTAACATCCATCTACCATAAGTGATGCTTTATGTGTAACGTACACAGTAACCATGATGAAAAAATCAGATTAAAACACGTACATTTGTACATTCCAGCGCCAGCACCATGTCTCCGCAAGTGCGTCAGTGTATTAACCAGTGTCCAGTGACGCCAGAGTACAACCCAGTGTGCGGCACTGATAGCGTCACCTACACCAATCCTGGAAGACTGAACTGTGCTCAGTCGTGCGGTGTCAGTGAGTATCGAGAATTTATTGAAATGTTTTTGACAGCCAAGTTACAATAGCTACAGCTATTGTAACAATAGCTACAGCTATTGTAACTTAGCTAGAAGATAGTGTGATTTCAGAGACTGAGTTTGCTACTTAGAGAATCGTTAAAGGATCGTTCGGTAAAGAGCTTATGCACCAACCAAAAACATTATGTGCAAACTGTAAATATTATTTGAAATTCCGATCTGTACCTATTTTAAAATCCGGTATTCCTTGATATTAAACATTGAGAGGTTTTCCTTGAGAAGACATACAATACTGATCTTATTTTAATTGAATCTTGACTCACGAAGACCTTGAATCATTGGTGTTGACAAAGTCACAAAATGCGCTTAATTTAAATGTTTTATGTAGTAAGTAACTGTATGTAGGTACTTAATCTTCGACCTTAGAAAAAACCTTATGACATCTACAAACACGGGGATTTACTAAATGATGTCATTATTTATAATAAATGGTAATAAAAGTAAAGATGTTCTTTCTGGGTGTTTTTCGTATCGTGGTAAGAATTCTGCCAGCAGGTTGAAAGTGAGGTTATATGCGCCCTAGGCCCCTGGCGGTCATTTGCCAAGCAAACATGTGCACCCTGGTAGTTTTGTCATTTTCTCTCACTCTACTACTTTGTCTTGCTATTTCTGGTGCCTGAATCAATATGTGGAGATGCGATGGAGGCTGATCTTGTTCAACAAAATTTAAAAAATAATTATAGTTATTAACTATTACTAGACTAAATATATACATAAATACTATTAAAGAAACCAACCATAGAAACCCATTTCAATAGCTACATATTACTTATCATAATAAATAGTAATTAATAGGTGGGTAGGTAAACCTACTTTGTTCATCTTTAACATTATGGTTTTTATTGGGTACTTGCTATAAATCATATACCTACTCTTTGATTACAAAGACCACGTAATAACATAAGCGGTAAAGTAACAAATTAACGACCAGTTGTAGTCTATAGGTACTTAATGAGGAAAAGGAAGCTCTACACAAATAGTATAATAATAATAACAAGCAAGTTGTTTAGGTCTTGGAATCTTGTGTACCTACAGTTAAACTAGTTAATAACTTTTAATTTTATAAAAGTAAGTATACCTGAGTATAATAGACAATATTTTTTAATTTTAATAATTTGATAAATTTGTGTTTGCCTGAGGTAATCACAGAAAATACTTCACGTATATTTATACGGTTGTCAGATTTTAAGAAGTTATTTATTACATTATCCTTACTACTTAGTAACCTAAGAGTTCAGTGTTGAATGGGTTCCTTTGCCACCTTGGTTTAAAAATCTTTAGCCATGTTCCAGTTATGAAGATTCATTCGAAAATTAAAAAAAAATAAAAAAAATATTAACTAGCTCTCTATATTAAATAGCTCTCATTAAAAATGCTAAAGTATCTTACACTTTAAGGCAACTGGATCGCTTAAATAATGTAAAAAAATTAAGGGTTTAACCTTCATAGGACAATCTCGGCGATCTATCGACCCATTTCGTTAGCACTTACCCAAGAGCCCGTAATTAAATTAACATTTTGTTATTTTCAATTTCAGATGTGAGCTTGCTAAGGACATCCCCTTGCCCGCCGCCGCAACCAGCCGCTGACGCCACTGCCCAGCAATAATAAATTACTTAATTACATCTACTAATATGACTGAATTAATTATTAACTACTGTGTTCGGACGATATTTATATATTTAACTTAATGAACGAATTGTTTTTATTTTCGAATTATTGTAGCTCGAGTGTCGTGAGATAGGTTGCATATCCAACTCCAACTCCAAGAGTAAAAAAATGTATCCAAATGTATTTCGGATCAATTTTGTTACTTTGAAACTATATTATAAAATGGAAAAAAAATGAAAATCGGTTATTGCCAGAAATTTTTACATTATTGGTTATGCCCTAGATCCTACACAAGGATTCCCTGTGTTATAGGACCTAGGCTCTGCGATCCGTTCTCAAAAACTTAGTTCTAGAACTTAAAACCTAAACTAGAACAATCAACATAATTTGAGTATGTGTGTAAAAAAAATGGGTTAAAAAACAGTTGCACTAATTCTGTTCGCATTAATGGTTTTTACATGTAGTTTACATGGGCTTGTTCTCAAAGGTCCACGACATTCGACACATATTGTTCTCGAAAAATGAAAGTTCATATTTTATTTCTCAACGGGTCCACGGCATTTTAAAATATGAATTATTTTCTTTCCCAACGGGTCCATGAGTGTTTGGAACAATTAGGCAATAGAACCCTGGCCAAGGGATAAATATTTATTATTTATATGAAACTACCAGCCCGTCCTGGTTTTATACGGGCATATATTACAGGAACCAGCATACAGCGCCATGTTCATGTTACCCTAGTACTGCAGTCAACGTCATACTCAGCAGCCTACGCGACGAAAACCAGTACTATCTACATACAGCTTATGCTACCCGAGTACTTTCCATCGGATTGCAAGGAACAAATAACTAAACTTGTGTAAACTTAATAAATTATATTATAATTATAATACCTAAACCTACATAATAATAATTATTTATTAATTTATTAGTAGAGTTATTACTGGGTTTATACAAATTTACAGTGGTCATCATTTTTAACATTTTCTCCGTTGGCTTGAATTTGGTAAAAATGTTGTTTTTCATTAATTGTGCCTTAATGTTTCATCAAATATTTTAGTGGATAAAGTGTTTCTTAGTTTTAATGGAAAAAATAAGTAATTTTCTGTTATAATTATTAAGTGGCCATTTTCTATCACGAGCATAGAACAAGTCAATAAGTCACTTCCAATTCTCGCACAAGAAATTGTTTTACTGACTGTACTTTCGATAAATTTCGTGGACCCGTTGGGAATTCATATAGGAAGATTTCAAACAATATTATAATTATGCATGGACCCAATGGGAAAAGGAGAACAATAGAATCATGGACCTTTGGGAACAACCCTTTACATGTTATGTATCCATCCATGTATCCAAGACGGATTCATAATGCGTAAGTATCGAAGACGAAACTAACCTGCTAGAGCACAGCAAGATGTTTTTAATAATTATTTGTAAGTTATATCTTTATGTTCCGGGAATTGTCGTTAGTTAATAAATCTGAAAGATAATTATATTTGTGGTTGTAAACGCACCAATCATGTATATTGCAGACAGTGCCGTATTGAATAGGGTATTTGACAGGTTTTTTAAAACTGTACTACGTTAATCACTGATGTCTAAGGACTCTGTATGAAGTATGTACAGAAGTCTGTATTTTACGTTCCATTACATTATAAGCAGTACAAGGAAAAACTAAAACAAACAAAAAATTAAATATTCCGCGAAAACGCTTTTCCTAACAATATAGCGCCTCATGTCATCGTAACGTCACCTGCTTACAAGTAGTTGACGTCATCAACCATTCGGCCAATCACAGCCGTTTAGGATCACGTGACAAAAGTAGCCAAAAAATATTTTCTCTTAAAATATCTCGTGTTTTTCATTAGCTGGCTAAATAAGTTGGTTTCCAAAATTCATATTCAATACGGATGCCATCATTAGATCCTGTAATTTACATGCTGTCAAATACCATATTGTTGCTTTTTGTGGATAGAGATACTTACTCATTAATGTTAAACGACGAGTACCTATATAAAAAAGTACAACGTAAACAGTATCTTGTTTTACTGTTTAGGTATTTATTTAGTTAGGTACGACGACGTCTGTGGTCTAATCCTTCCAGTACCGGACTGCTGATCACGAGGTCGTGGGTTCGATTCACCCAGGACACAAACATTTATTGTGATGAATTTAAGTGTTTGTGTTTGTCTGGGTGTTTCCTATTTATTATAAGTATGTATTTACAAAAAAAAAGTATATAAGTATTATATCTATTTTCTAGTACCCATGGTACAAGCTCTGCTTAGTTTGGGACTAGATGGTGCTGTGTAAAAATGTTCCCAGTTATTTATTTATTTTATTTAAATTACTTATCTAAAAGTACCAAAATCCTCATGTATGATCTCTCACTTTTTATTGTTGGATGTAGTTTTTAGCTCAAGGGAGCTTTACAAACTTCCAGCCAGGGACTTGGACCTCGGCTTATGTATGGGCTCCCACCTGGGGAGGCACCTACCCTCCCTTGTTGCCCTATAACAGTGGTGGCCAATCGCGACTATTAGTCCAGTCGATCTTGGCAAGGCAAAAAATATAAATACGTAGAACACTGCGCAACGTAATCAACCAACTGCAATATAAATTATTCAAATAAGAAGCAAGAATATAAAAATTCAACATGCTTATTAAAGTCGTCTATGGTTTGGTAGGTAAGTGTGACATTCCATTGTTTCCCTGGGCGGTGGACAATCCATGAGGATTTTTGACATTACAAAAAAGTTTTTTTTTAATGAAGGAAAAATTTTAATCTACTGTACTATAGTAAAAGTTGTAATTAATGTGATTGATCCCATCAGTGACTTTAGGGTAGTTTCCTAAAATCAAGTAAGTGCTTGTTTTATTTACTATAAATAATATCATTGTGATTGCATATAACAAGGGCTAGCTACTGTTTGCCCTCCAACTAAGTTTTAAATCAAATACCTATTTGGGTTTAACCTTACCTACTCAATTATTTAGGTATCATGTTACGTTTATATAAATATTTTTAAACTTAATAAAGGCGGTCTGCGCTTACGTATAACGAATAAGTCATGTGAATGACGCTGTTGAATATCGAAAGCATTTAAAACAACTTGTCTACGTCAGCAATATTCATAAATCATCATTATTAAAATAAGAAAAAAAAAACCGCTTATCCGCATTGTGTTTTATTTTCCTAAAACATTGAATGCGGAACCGTAACATCCGTAGATCATCTATACATTTTTTAAAACAGTGAACAATGAATTATACATTTTAAATCAGTGGTCAAACACAAAAATTGAAACAATTGCGACCTGCGGATGCCTCTCAAGCTAAAGGGCAAAATACATAAATCAATTATAAGACCTGTCGTATTGTATGGTTCAGTGTGCTGGGCCGTTTAGAAGACGCATGAAAGAAGACTACATGCAGCGGCGATGAGAATGTTGAGAATGAGATGGATGTGTGCAGTGACTAGGATGGGCAAAATTAGGAACGAGTATATTAGAGGAAGTTTTAAAGTGGTGCCAGTGACGAATCGTTCGTCTTGGTATGGGCACGTGATTAGGAGGGATGAAACGCAAGTCACAAAAACAGTGATGATATTTAATGTTAAAAGACGGCGGGATAGAGGAAGGCCAAAGAAAAGATGGATTGATGGAAAAGGGATTGAATGAGCAGCTGACGGTTAGCACGGATGAATGGAAGAAAGAGATAGGCTGCGCCGACCCCAAATAAATTGGGACAAGGGCAGGAGGATGATGGTCAAACACCAAAACATTTAAAAAACGCTTGTGAATATATTAAGAGCTCAATGTATTGGGTTGCTCTAAAAACAGGTGCACGAACAGGAATACTCCTTATTGAGACCTTATGAGCAGTTATGAACGAAATGAACATGAATCTGAAAATACAGGGAGGAAAAGACCAAAATTCCATTTCGAATGCATCGTGTGAAACTTGGGGAGAAAAGAAAGGTGAGAGGGATAGATGATGAAAGATTAAGAGAAAGCACAGTCGCTCACCAAAAAACCATTATCATCCTCCTGTCGTTATTCCAGTTCACGTCGGCGCAGTATGGCTTAAACCAAAATTATACGATAAATATCAGGAACATGACAGGATGACTTGGTGTGTAGCCTCGTGACCTCTAAACCAAAATTTTGTTACTAAATTGAGATACTTGGTAGACGAAAATAATTTGGAAAATCCCAATTTGAAGGCTGTGCGGTTGCAGACGTTTCTCACGCTGCAGTATAGAAATGTGGGTATCCACCGCCTATAAGAGGTCACAGCGGTGAATCACCCATATTACTAATCAGAACATTAAAAGGTTGTATTTAAGAAAAGGTAAATCCGTTGATTGAAACTTAATAATACTTAATAAAGACAATAAACTTTTGTTTCGGTAAGAATACGCGATAAGCATACATAGTAGATACATTCCATTAAAATACTTACACGCAGAGATTTGTTAAATATCACTGAATTGATTGTACTCTTCGTAGAGCTGTTATAATATACAAGGTGGAAGGGACATCGACGCACATCCGAATAACATGAGTTCAGTACATAATTCTGGGCCCCCCTGCGTTAAAATTTTCGGTCACTTTTTTCATCAATTTTTCAATGTTTTGTGCAGTTTTTTTATTTGGGCGTGTAAAAAACCATTATTTCTATTTACCCAAATTATATTTATGATTAAAAATCATTATTTTTACGCGGAGCGTTATGATCGCGTTTTTAGCAATACACCGCGCGAACCGATCATTTTCTACATTAATGACCTAGGTAATTTTATTTTTGATCTTGGTAGAAACCTTGTCACGACGTTTGTGCACGATGTCCCTTCCACCTTGTATATTCTTTATCAACATTTCACGTTATTATTCTCTATGAGTGCAAAACCTCACGTGGAAAAGAAAAATTCAGTATAGAAAAATTGTTGGTATAAATTCAGTCTCACACCGTCTTGTAGAGACTATTGTCTTATTACCTTGCCTTCCTTTGACAAAATTACCTACTTGATGACTAATAAGCCTTTGTTCATATTATTAACATTTGCAAATACTTTACATATAATTTTATATAGAAACTTACCATTTACTAATTAAGTTAATATGAAGGGCCGAAAAATAGTCAGCATTCCATTAAATCTTACTAAAAGATATGAACATAAAAAGTTTTGACTTGAGGGATCTCCCTAAACTAAGGTCTCCGTAAACATATATGAGTTTTTCCATAAGACTTCGCTCGTGATGTCACGGTGCAGTGCGGTGCGGTGCAGATGTTTCGATATAAGTACCTAAGTATGTAATGTAGCCAGGGCCAGATTTAAGGGGCTACCGCCCCGGGGCTTCCACAAAAGAGGGGCCCCCACAATAAAGACTTCAAAAAAAACCTTTAAATTCCTGCTAGTATACAACTTTTCTGATTCCTTTTTTCATTTTATAATTTGGGGCCAGGGGGGCCTTTAATCTTTTGTTGCCCCGAGGCCTCCACACCTCTAAATTTGGCCCTGAATGTAGCACAAAACGTACCTTGTTAATACTGGTTATAGTGGCTACACATACACTGATGCATTAGTCTAAAACAAAGAAAACATGCATGCCACCGATGTCTTGTAAACCTGGGTGTCTAGTCTTTGTTATTTTTAAACCTGCCTGTTGCTATATTGTGAATCACTAGTAGATTTGCTCATCTATAAATTGTAGACTGTTTCGAATTTACCTTGATGTTTTAATTTTGACATATCAATGAAAAATACAAATTCCTTCGTTATGTACGTAATAATAACGTTGACAGTAGAAGTTACTTCAAATCTAAACGAAAATACAGCGGAATTACGACTTTAAGGTAACTGACCAAATGAAAACGGCGCGAATTAAAACGAGTTGTAGGAGGAAAATGTGGTGGGGATATGTTTAAAGAACCTAATAATAAAGTCGCAAATGTTTTGAAGGTTCTCATCATTTTGCAAACCGGCTTCGAGTCGGGTGATCGCGTAGTGAAACAAAAATACGGCTTACGATAAGAATAAATAAATAATGTCTCTGTGATAAAAATGAAGAGTCTTGTGTATATCGGTAAGTCATGTTTTGTGATTATTAAAAAAATATGATTTAGCACTTACCGAAATTGAATTCAGATTTCAGATATGTTTAAGTATACTTGTCGAGTTCTTTTATATTTGTAATTATATATATATATATATTAAGATTTACCTGTTGTTATGAATTTCGACTTTAGCAGAGTACCCAGGTAAATGACATTTCATCAATTTCCGTAATTTCAAAGCAATGGACCACAAAATTATCATGACAAGTCAGGGCTGAGAAACGTATAAGTATTCACAAAGCAAATTAGGATTTATTGATAACACTTCATTATTTTTTGTACCGGTATAAGTATTACATTTTTTGCTATTCGATAACAATACGACACACATAATTATACATAAACCAAGTGTAAAATTACTTGATCGTAACAGCAACGCATCGGGCTGCGTCGTCGTCGTCATGAGAGGGTAACTGACCTATCACACACTCAGCATTGGATAATCTCATCCCCTTTCTTGAATAGTTGGTATATTATTGGGTTGTTCTATATTGATTTTATATAAAATTCAATTTTCAGATTAAAGTAACCTTTTATGAATAATATTTCTAATTTTCAGTACCTATTTATAGATACATAAACATTATCGACTTTCCATACAAAATGAACCTTGACATGCAGTTACATATAAAGACGTTATTTTTGGATGTTTCCAAAAGTTCTAAAACAATATGGCATAATTTTCCCGATTGGTTTAGGTACCCTTCGAAGGAGCTTCGATTATTATAATGCTATTTCTATGTATTATCCTCTTATCAGCGTACCTATTACTGTCATGTTGAACATAATGTAGACTAAAAGACCAAGTTGCTTCATATCACTCGTCGTAATTACTTATTCCATCTTAATAAAAAACAGCTTAGGTACAAGTTTTCAGGTCAGTGACAGGCGCACATGGCTAAACCAAAATAGCCAATATTCGTTTAGTACTTAATGATATTTTTCCTTTGAGCTTGCTGGATTGCTTGGATGTGTTGAAATAGAGCATGGATACTGGATCGTAATTATGGCAGTCCATTTGGTTCCTTTTAGGAAGGATCCTAACAGGATCCTAATTTTGGTCCTGGGATCGAGTTTCGTTTGAATTAGTAGTTACGCCTCAGGCTAAACTTTCGGCATGGTGGTATGCCATTATCTATGCTATCTCTACCAGGCTGTAGTCTCATTCATATCTTCATGCCATATTCATCTTCTTAACACCTTCTGGCACCAAAGTTGAACAAACATGAAAATCCTCTTAATACATATTACTTATAGATGTGAAAGTTTGGGCGGATGAATGGAAGGATGGATAATTGTTACTCAATCACGCGAGAACGGCTGAATGGAATTGAATGAAATTTTGCACAGAGATAGTACACAATTTTTATCCTGGTAAAATGTATGGTTCCCGTGGGGTAGATTTATTTTAATATTTATAAGAAATACCCACACTACGCGGGCGTAGCCGCCGCTGGCGGAATGCTTTATAGTTGAAGATAAAATTCCTGTTTTAATTACTACTGTTTAAATGTTCCCGCAAAACCCCTATAGATATTGCAACTTTCATTCAAATCGTTATAGCCGCTTTAGAGAACGTGAAATCAAATATATAATATGCAGGTATAAATATTTCTCATTTACGAATAGACGCGGCGACGCATGTATGTGAAAATAATAGGATCCATTTTTATTTTTTACTGAGACTATTTGTAATAATTTGATAATTATTTTTGCTACCTTTGTGAGCTGAACATATTCTGCTCTATCATACAGTATTGATAAATTTATGTTATATGAATTTATGTATACATACAAGTTTTTTTTCCATGAATGAATGAATATTGACATTCACGATTTCGCAAATTTTGTATAAAGAAGCAACAGAAATTTAATTTTTACTATACATTTTAAATCATTTTTTTTTAATAATAAATTGCTACCATTCAAATATAAGGAGTAATCTATCTATGGTAGTTATTAGTTAGTATGTACATTTAGTTGAGTTTCATTTTGCTACAAAATGTTCTGAAAAATGTTTATTTTCCTTTTGATTATGTGACATTTGCAAACGCATCCTTTTAAGGATAGGATAGGATTAGGATTACTTTACTTGGTAACAGTTACGTAATATATTCACTAATAGGATTGTCTATGCCTCTGTTTTTAAAACTAGTATACTTACCTAATAAAATGTAAGTACTTGTTAGCTTTCTAGTGTTAAGCCGATACAGTACGTAGGTACATTTTACGTTACTAAATGACTTAATTGCCTAAAATTTAGGTTTTAGCACCGGATGACACTTCCGCAACAAAGTTTTATTAGGCTTGAACTAGTTACCTATCAGTAAAGGTATTTAAGAGTGGTTAACTCTAACCAAATTATCTCTTCGTTCATTTGACAATGCAAGAATCCTAAATTAGCCTTGAATAGGATATTCTGGGGACATTATACAAAGCACCATCCACCATTCCCAAACTAAGCAGGGCTTGTACTATGGGTATTAGATAATGGATATAATACATGTAGGGACATAATAATTTGGAACTCGAGTTTCTTTGTCTTCATTAATTTGGGGCTTCTAGGTATCCTTTCCAGAGTTCTCATAGCTTACACCAATTTACCACTTAGCTGAGTAACCGAGTCGTATTATTATATATGTTTTAATGCATACTTATTAAGAAAATTCTGCAAGGTTCAACCAGTAATGGCCAGCAATTTATAACAGATGCTTAATAAATCAAAATTATTTTTCAGCTTTAGTTGGGTTCTTGGGCAGTGTACCTGTTCAAGCTTATGGCCCAAATAGACATTATTATCACGGCAGGATGCACGGGTCTCTGAACAGATCACCCGGTGAATTCCAACATTCACCTCACGGCCCATATTATCCACCTCCACCCGAGTTTTATCATTTTAGTCAACCCTATGGATATTTTGGACCTCCACATCCCTGGGATGATTCAACCGAATGGGATAGTGGGTCTAAGGAGAATGATGAATATAGTTCAGAAAGTTATGACACATTGGATGATTGGCATTACTTCCATCGTAATCATCACTCCAAGAGGCCTTGTAAGCGGAATTGTAAGACAAAGTACGTCCATATTTATTAAGATTTTGTAGGACTCATTGGTTTTTATTGGAAATTAATAAATTTATACATAAAGCATAAACGATTCATTGCTGTTTTACCTACTCTTATTCATTCAAGTGTCAGCCAAGCTGGGCTGACATCATAAAAATTTCAGGGTCAATATTTGAAAGTGTACCTACGTATATTATTTTAAACCTAAGCTTAATTTATAGGCAGGCGGCTAGGTAGTTTTGTGATGATTTAAGTAATCTCTCGGCTTTTATTACGCTTATAAAGGTACTTACGGTTCAAGGAAAATATCGATTATATTATGATTTTGTTTTTCTAGAGAGCCTTCTATAATAGCTTTAGCATTTGTACCAAAAACTACGAATACAGAGAAGACACGCCAGACTCAGGCCACGGTATCGCACGTCACAGCAAACCCTTTGTCTATAACAGCTAATTCAACGCCTCGATCAACCAGAACCGTTAGTTCTACAGAAGCTCTCGGTAAAACGACTTCTCCGCAACTAACCACAACAACAGAAGAAGAATTTACTACTTTAACACCGGAAATATTATCTTGTTTTGAGTCATGCAGATCTACACCAGAGTTTAATCCTGTCTGTGGTACCGACGGTGAAACGTATGAAAATGAAGGAAAGTTGTTCTGCGCCAAAAACTGTGGAATCGGTACGTTGAACTGATTAATTATTTTTTAAATATACCTAGACAGTCATGAAAAGGTTGTCTGCGACCTATGCCCTTCTCACGCCTACTTATGATTCATTAAAATAGGTGTGTTACGAATCTCAATGACTTCACACGAAATAAAATTGCACCCGAGGTAAATCAGTCTAAATGTGTTACGTACCTATGACGTGTTTCAAAAACATACAGTTTGGACCTACCCGAGAGTCGATATTTTCCCTCGTAAAAAATAACATAAAGTTTGGAGTTTTGAAGTTTTGAACATTATACCTACTCACTGTAAAGCTCATGGTATCATTTATGGTATTATGATTAAGTAATAATAACTTTACAATGCACTTTACAGTTTGTGATAATATGTTGCAGATGTAAGCTTGCAGCGTAGGTCGGTGTGTCCACCACCCTTTTTTAGTGGTGATGATGAAGAAACGCCACCTACTCCTCCACCGACTGTAGCGATTACTCGTACAGGCACCACATCTGTGTCGAGATTGCATTTGTGCATGAAACAATGTGCTATAACCCCGTACATTACACCTGTTTGTGGTACAAATTTTGTCACGTACATGAATATAGATCGGTTGGAATGCGCCCGAGGTTGTGGAGAAGGTAATGGTAGAGATTGAATAGTAATAATGGTTACACACAAACATAAAGGTTGAAACCCACCGCCACGCACGGAGAGGCTACCCACGTGCGTCAATCTTCGCTTTGCAAGAAAATGTATGAAATTGTTTCCACTGCAACCCACGGATACGCTACGCATGAAATGACGTCATTGGCACACGCGTGGCTTGCTCGGATATGTCGCCCACGTAGCTCAACGCCATGCACGCTGCGCTGTGTAAATTCTTTTATAGCGTGTGCTGCGGTGGAAACTTAGACCCACGTTGTCAAACAAATGAACCCATGCAGCAAACGTGCGCAACGTGGCCGTGGGCAGCTTGCGCCGGTTGCGTGGCTTGCGTGGGTTTCCACTTTTAACACTATTAAGTAGGTATGCTCTATTCTTAATACTTTATTTTCCACCAGATGTGGATGTTTTATGTAAGAAACCGTGCGCTGCTTGTGGTGTAACACCACCTACAACAAAACCTAAAACAACGCCGTCGAAGTTGACAACCGAAACTTTGGGCAGAATTACACATAAGCCTGGTATAAAGGAATGTCTAGCTAAGTGTCCTGCTACCTCGGAATCCAATCCTGTCTGTGGAACAAATCAAGTCACGTATAGAAACCCTAGTCACCTGCTCTGTGCACAGCTGTGTGGAGTTGGTAAGTTTGATTGATATAATTATATTAAAGCTTCATGAGTTTCCGCGATATTTATGATAGATTATTGCATATTATAGGATCGTTGGATGAAAGCTGGCCATTTGGTTTTGCTATGAACCTAGTGAATGGCTACTTACTACTTATCGTGTATTTGTGTGGCTCATGCCGACACGATAGAAGAATATTTTACCGTCACTACTTTCTTTTATTAAAAATATGCCACGATGTACCTAAAAGTTCTGTTACCTACCATTTCTGGATGACTTGTTTTTACACACGTAAACTTGCAACTACTTATTGGTTAGTTGCAAGTTTTCTAGTAGTACATTTGGTATACAGATATTGTTTTGGATTCCGACAAAAATCCTGTAAGTAAATGCTGTATTGACCTGATTGCCTAAGGATGGTGGTGTGTTTGACATGTATGTACATAATTATGTATGTATGTCCGTTCCTATGTCCGCTCACTACTACTTAACGGCTCAAACATTTTAGATAAATTATACCTATTAGATTTGTCTTTATGGCATGCTGTCACTGGGTACATGCAGTCCTAAAAAAATTCTGAAATTGTAAGCGCGGGCTGATTTTGAAAATCATCTTTAATTATTGTGTAAATGAAACAAGCAATTCGACTGCGTTTTAAGTACTGACTAAAAATCTATAAACAAGCTCTGTGGTGTTGGAAAATGTATTGCAGACGACAAAATATTCGTTCAGTCGAATTTATAAGCAAATAGCGATACGGTATTATAAACAAAATTATTTCTTTGCTTGCCCCACCTGCAATACAATCTGCATACAAAGCTAGTTTATAGATATTTAGTATTTAAATTTATTTATGTATTGTTTCTATTTTCTTTCTTAATAAGTATCACATCTTTATCCAATCAGCTATCACTGCTAGCCGTCACAATCCATCACAAACTTACTCTCTTCTTGACTTTCAGGTGTAAGCATAGATCAGTTTTCACCATGTCTTCCTACAACTACAAATCTACCTTCATCTATTTCCACAACCATTGAATTTCCCACTACCACTGTATCACCAAGTCAACTATCTTGTTTTACAAATTGCCCTGTGACATCAGAATATAATCCCGTATGTGGGACAGATGATCTCACATACAATAACCCTGGATACATAGAATGCGCCAAACTTTGCGGAATTGGTACGTTCAGTTAGGTATTTACTTAGTATAAAATTATTAATCTAAAGAACTTTATCTATTAAATCATTTACGATTTCAGAGGTAAAACTGAAAAGTAAATTACCATGTGAACTAAATTTTGAGGAAAACACTGACAGCACAACACTAAGGACCACTCAAAATACAAATGAAAGTAAAGAAGAAGTGACCACGGTATCACGGAGTACTGCACCAACTACCTCGCTATTCACTTCACCGGTACGGACTACGACACCGGTGTCAACACTGACAACAACAACAGTTCCAATTTTGATCACAACAACAACCCCAACGACCAGCACCAGATTTACGATTCCTTCAAATATATTGATTAATGTTTTTGGAACGGCTACAGCTCCACCGAAATCAAGTGTCAATCCAGACGATGACGAAGATGTCGACATTGATGCTAGGTTCAGTAATGACACTGAAAACAATAGCCCTGATATTAGTAGAATAATTTTCCCCGAATAAAGGCTAATTACATTAATAATGCATTTTTGTTATTGGAATTCTATTAAGCACCTGCATGTATATTAGCTTTACGACATCATTTAAGGTAACAAATCGATGTTAATTGCAATTTGGATGTAAGTATATATTCTGTACAAAAGTTATACATCGCATCAGTTGGTGACGACCTGGCTTCTGAGATTACCTATACAATTTTCTATGTGAATTTTAGTGGTTGTTATAAAAAATGGATAGTTGCCAGTTATATTTTCTTGTTACACTTTTAGGAATTTTTGGATATTCGTCAGGTTATTCAAGTAAGTGTCTTTTCCCTTTTATTTTATGTAGTATTTCCTTAAAAAAGGCAGTGCAAATAGCTTATGTATAACTTTGTATGAACCTATACCTAGTCGGGTAGGTATATTGCAAAGCTGAAAGTACCATTGATTGAACTGCTAAAATAGTTATTCCAAATTATCTTTTCAGTTCCTATCCGGAGACCATGTCATGATATGTCACCAGAATGCTTAAAGAAATCTATACAAGCGGCTTTGCCGACTATTGCAGAAGGCATTCCTGATTTAGGCATTGAATCTTTAGACCCTTACATATTAAAAAAATTGAACTTGAATTTGCCTGGAGGAATCGCAATTCAGTTCAGCCAAGGGTACGCAAATGGATTAAAAAACTGCATCGTCGATTTTGCAAGGTACCTGTTTAATAAGTTTTTTTTATTCTATACTACCTATAAATTTTCCTTTAATTTTTTAATTTTTCGTGCACCTACCAATTTCTTGTCTCTGTACACATGGCCATAAAGAATTAAATAAATATATATTATCGAAATAAAAACAAAAGAAAAAAGTTCCACGCAATAAGCAATTAATATTAAAATTCCGCAATTTTTTATTTGCAGATACACACAGGAGGATACATTTGAAACTCAATTACATTGTAATTTGACTATTAAAGGAAATTATATGTCTTCTGGACGTCTTCTCATGTTCCCTATAGATGGAGATGGAGAATCTACTATTAAGTGCAGTAAGTCTACATTTCTTGAGTGTGTTGTTACTTCCCTACAATAATTATTAGGTACATTATAATTCCATATCACGAGAACAAATAAGCTTATGATTGTATTCTATAGGCGTTTACATACAATATTTGCTTGCCACTAATTTGACGGTCAAAATAAGCAACGTTTTCCTTAATGGCTGTCTTACCTATATTTTTTCAGACAACATTAAGTTACATAGTATCCTTAAACTGGATTCAAAAGTACAGTCAGATGGACAGCGGTATTTAGAAATCAAAAGTTCAAAAGTCGATCATAGTTACGATGGCAGAGTTAGCTACACTATGACGAATCTCTTCAAGGGCAGTCCGGAAATAAGTAAGTACCTCATACCTACTTAAGTAATAATACCATTGAATTTAATGTAATTATCAAAAACATTCGTGCAATTCTGGCATATTTTGCGGTTTACTAAGCTAGCACAGGATAGTAAAAACTTTTTTTATATACTTATTTTGATTCACATTTGTCATTGATACCTAAATTAAATATCATTGATAAATTGAAGTGTCTTGCAATATACCACTATTACAGTGGTATAGTGTACTATACAGTGAGGAAAGTAGAAAGTCAAGTTGGATAAATTCGTCCATTGTATCAGAATGACAGAGGCTACTACGAAAATCGCGTGATAGAAACACTTCATTCAAAATGGTGTAGTTACAAAAAACGTTCGGCGAAGCTTCGTAGTTGGATTTTCGGAGTATTCCCGTTTGACCACCTATTTTTAAAGCACTCAATACATTGAGCAATATAACCCAATATACCTATTCTCAAATGGGAATTAAAAAAGGCTCTAAAAAGTGGTGCTCAAACGGGAGTACTCCGCATTTTCGCCCCAAGAACCGAGGCCTTTGACTTTTACCATTGAACATATCGAGTCGATACTATTTGTATAACATATACCTGCCACCATCTATTATTTTGCCATGTCACTTGTCAGTCGTTTGAGTATGAGTACCTAAATGCTACGACGCTTAAATGTCATAATTTTAGATTCCTAATAAAAGACGTGAATACCCAGTCAATGTTATCGAAATCCATGGAAACTTTAACGCCAATTAGCGATTTAAACGCAGTAATTACTATAGTGACTCATTTGTTTGTCCTCCTATCGTAGCATATCAACTCAAGATTTGGCGTGCAATTTTGTAAGCGATAAATGGCAATGTCACTATTAGGGGAACCATGCGTACTTTATAAGCGTATTGAGGATATCGGTAACAATACAATAAATACAACAAAATTAGATTTTTAAGGCCTGTTTCGCCACCTCACTAACTTGTTAAATAACTTGGCACATAAGTTTGTAACATTTTTTTATTCATCCAGCGATTAGCGGTTATCCAGAAAGAAAGAGGCCCTTATAGTGTTAAACATAGGCGTGCCAAGATCTCTATATCTACTGAAATCTATAGTATCAGCCTCAACCCCGATGGGAAGGCGTGAAACTATGTATGTATGTAAAACATAGTACATGAATATGAATTGTTTTGCTTCTGCTTTACAGGTGAAGCCGTCCTGAACTTCATGAACAGCAATTGGAAATTAGTAGCTGAAGAATTTGGAACTCCGATAGTAAATTACGGCGTAAATTCTGTTATGAAAAATATTAAAAGGCTGTTCAAAGTGTTGCCTATAGAGGAGCTACAGAAAATGTAAATTGATAGATTCTGGTAATCAGTTTAATATGAGAGTACTTAATTTATTTACTTTAATGAAATAAAAGTTTAGAAGTAACACTACTTTTAGCATCATTTTTTACACACGAAAAACAGTAAAGTCAACATAGGATACTTCAAAATAAATAGTAGTACCTAACTAAATAATAATGTGCCACAAGTGTTCCCAAAGATGCATGTAATGAAATAAATAACAAATGTATTGTGAGTAAGATACCTTTATTTTTTAAGACATACAATCACGTGACAACAATCTCAAGTCTCAACTTCAAAAAAAATCGTGAGATACTATAATAAATATATGTGGTAGGTATATGTTTCCGCACTAAGTAAAATGCTTTTCAAATGAAATGAGATATTTGAATGATGACAATAAGGTAAGTCGTTGCCACGCTTATAAACTTTAACATTAAAGTTATATCAACAGAAAACATGTCATAAATGTAGATCCGTAACGGCAGAGCTTCTATCAATTCCATAAATGCCTTTGCTTGAACTCTCATCGATTTCGGCAAGTCGTAATTCATGATAATCTTGTTCACTAGTACTTTAGTCTCATTTCGTTTTAGAAGTAATCGTTCACAAGCAAAAGACATGACCACCACATTGCAAATCATACTAAAGCACCAAATCGCAATGTTTATCAATTGACTAGCTTTATAGTCAGGTTTTCGGTAATAGTACAGCGATGACCATATCGTAATTACTGTGCATGTAAATGTTGACACAAGAGTCATAAAGTTCTGAAAGTTAAATAGTCCATTTATCTTGGAACAAATGTCTCCGATGCTGTCATAGTTTCTAGCCAGATCTCTTATTTTAATATTTCTTTCTGATGGGCGTCCAATAAAATTAAACGATTTCTCGGTTTGTATTTGCGAGCCCCTGATAAAGAAAATTGTGACATTCTTCTTGTCTTGTTCTTGTACAAATACTTTCAAATAGCGGTTGATCATCGCTAGTCTACTAATTACCATGATAACATATGCACAAAATACGAATACTTCTATTTTCTGGATGAAATAAAGAGGGAATACGGCAATTCCCCACTCCAGATCTGGTACACTTAAAAAGTCTACCACGCCATTAATAATGTGAGATACAATTATAAGAATTAACAACTTATTGAGTCGTGATCGAAGACTCTTATAAAAATCGGCACACTTCTCAGTTTTCAACTTGATATCCAGCTTTGCAAGTGAAGTTAAGGTACTAATATTCATTATGCTGAGAAGAAAAGGAGCTGTAACCGTAGAGGTAGCGTATTGAATTAACACCACCAAAGAAGAGAATTCATCCATAGTGTTGACAAAACTGCTTGTCTCGGTTATTGAAGTCGGATAATCAAAGCATAAGAAAAATATTGTGCTATAAAGTAACAAAATGAGAATTCCGATTGTTTTCATTTTCCAATTCGGGGTAAATAATTTTCCATTTGCATATTGAAATCGATATATTCCACAACAATATTCAAGTATAATTTCAGGTTTGATGGTGTAAATAATATCGATTATTTTTTTCTTAACGTCTATGTGATTGTTTTGTACCTTTTCGTTTTCCATCTTGGATTCCATAGCAAGCGAGCGTTTGCACGGAAATAATAAGCACGTCTAGTTGTGAGTGTACAACAGCAAAAATGGAATTAATATTATCCTAAAAGTAAAATTATGTTCCATTACAATAATTAATCGTTTGCACATTGCTGATGACTGTTGTCAAGTAGGCATCAAGTAAATTAAGTGTATTGATCGATGTAATAACTTAGTACCTAGTACCTACCTACACGAATGTTTTTAAAATGTCTTAGAATGTTTACTAACTATATATTGTATACATAATAAAATTTACCTTGACTTACAATTATTTTATTTATTTTATTTTTTATTTTATTTGTTTTCATTAAGGTACCTAGATACTATCATCATGTCAGCCAAAAGAGGTCCACTGCTGAACAAAGGCCTCCCCCATTGACTTCCACGGGGACCGGACGCATGCTACCTGCATCCAACGACTTCCAGCGACCTTTACCAGGTCATCGGTCCATCTCTTTGGAGGCAGTCCCACGCTGCGTTTTCCGGTGCGTGGTCTCCACTGGAGAACCTTTCTGCCCCAGCGGCCATCAGTTCTACGAGCTATGTGCCCCTAGATACTATGATGTCGTTTAATTCATTAATTGCGATTAACTATTAATTTTATTAAATAAATAACATAAAAAATATAGTTGTGCTTTTTTACTTTGCATAGAACTTCTTGCATTCAGTACGCATTATTTGGATAAATATTATTATAATTTACTAGCTTCCCGCCAGCGGCTTCGCCCGCGTGGTATGTTATTATACATATAAACCTTCCTTAAGAATCACTCTATCTATTAAAAAAAAACCGCATCAAAATCCGTTGCGTAGTTTTAAAGATCTAAGAATACATAGGGACAGACAGACGGCGGAAGCGACTTTGTTTTATACTATGTAGTGATTGTGCCTACTGTGCAATATTATGCGCCTTTTTTTCCATTTTGGGAGGCCTATAAGCCAAATAATGAAGGACTATAATAAATGACCAATAAATGAAGGACTAGAGTACGCATATAAAATATGTATCCAATTGTTAAGATTTTTTTGTGGGCCCAATAAAATAGTAGTGAATGTCGTCTACACCGCGAGTCATGAACTCACGATCATCTGGGCATTGGGTTGGTTGTAGCCTTAATAGGTAAGATTTTTGTGTTGTTTAGGTACTTTGTATGGATAGTTTCCGGGGTGGTCCTTTAGTATAACTCTAGATGAAATAATACTTTGCTATTAGTATTTGGTACATTAGATTATGATTATGGTAAAGAATATATGTAGGTAAACGAATGAGCGAAAGGAATCTACGAATGCTTTAAAAATTGCTGCACTACTGCCAAGTTGTTATTCAATGAGAAAGGAATAAAAACATAATCCATAGTCATGACTAATTTATTATTTAATTGAATTCACATAGGTAAGCCAGAAATCTTAGTTGGAATTGTATTAAGTACACATAATAAAACACCAATCCAATTTAACAATGACCTTAAACAAAATGAGATATTTGAATGATTACAATCAAGTAAGTTGTAGCCACACTTATAAATTTTAACATTAGTGTTATATCTACTGAAAACATATCGTAAATGTAAATGCGTAATGCCCAGGCTTCCACCAATTCCATGAAGGCTTTAGCTTGCACTCTCATAGTCTTTGGCAAGTCATAGTTCATAATTATCTTGTTCACCAGTATCTTAGTCTCGTTGCGTACTAGAAGCAATCGTTCGCAAGCAATTGACATAACAGCTACAGTACAAATTGTACTGAAACACCAAACCGCAATATTGACCAATTCTCCTGAATTGTTTTCAGGTGTTCGATAGTAGTAGAGCGATGTCCATATAGTAATAACCACATAAGTAAAGGTAGATACAAGAGTCATAAAAATCTGGAAGTTGAATACTTCGTTAATCATAAAACAAATCTTGCCAATAGCACTGTACATTATCGCTAAGTCGCGTATTTTAGAATTGCTTTCAGATACACGCCCGATGAAATTGTATGTTTCTTCAGTTCCGATTTTTATATCCCTTACAGTAAATACGGTGATGTTATTTTTTTCTTGATCTCGGACAAATGTGCGCAAGTAGCTGTTAATCATTGTTAGTCTGCTCCTTACCATGGCAATATATTTGCAAAAAAACACTATTTCAAGTTTCTGTACAAAGAATAGGGGAAGGACAACAGTTGATTTCATGGTTATTTCATCCGAAGTCACTAAGTCTATAACAGAATTAATCGCGTGGGAGATAATGAGGACAAATAAATATATGTACGTCTCCATTCTTGATTTTCTATAGAAATCAGTAAATGTTTCCACGTGGAGAAAGGCATCAATTTTCGCAAATTTATTTACTATGGCAATATTTGCAGAGTTGACAAGAAAAGATACTGTTATCGTCGAGATAGTATACTGAATGAGAACAACTACCGAAGGAACTTCATCCATGATAGCCACAATATTTTCAGTGCCAGATATAACTGCTGGAAATTTCAAGTACATGATAAACAAAATGAATAGGAGCACAATTAGAAATAAACCGTACGTTTTCATTTTCCAATTAGATGGGCGTAGTTCTCCATTGACCAAATAAAATCTGAATATTCCGTAAATGTTTTCAAATAACATTATTGGTTTCAATGAATAAATGACGTCAGATATTTTCTTTTTAATTTCCCGCTTGTTCTCTATGTTTGGCTTGCTTTCTTCCACTTTTTCTTCTGCCATGTTCGTAAATTTTCCAAATTGTTTTAAGGAGGGACGTCTTTTTGTCAGTGTATTAAAGATGAAATTAAATATTTCAGTACGATTATTAATAACGAAGCAATAATACTTTGTTCCATTACGATGATTAATTGCTTGTTGAAACAATAAAATATTCATTGGAACTTCTTCATCATGGCTATAGCACATTAGGAAATTGGTGTAAAATTTGTTATTTTATATTGATTGCTTGGTACTTTAGTGAAATTAATAATTAGGTTAACTGAGTTATACATATAAGTCATAATTATAATGTAATATAATTAATACAACAAACTGGTAAAACATTAGTATTTAGGTAGGTAGGTAGTAATAATTATTTTAATCCGTTTGTTTGTCCATTTGGACCATTCGGTACAATTGGTGTAGTTTTATTTCATAAATTTTATCCGAAAAAGGTACATTCTCTTGAATTTTGGTGATAATTCTAGTACTTATACACAAGACTTAGTTCTTTATCTTACATTAGCGCCACCTATAAATAATTTTAGCTTTTGCTATTTTTCCATAGATGGCGGTGTCATAAAGTAGTTTCACTACTCAACACAAGATGCCGCTACTTGTTCAAAGTTGTCACAGAACCTGAAGACTGATAGAGCACAAATCACGATAATTGTTTCACGGCATATTATTTTTAAGCTTTTTACAACATATTTTTTTTTGATACAATGATAATTGAATACAAAAAAAACTCTGTACTGAGTAATAATGCCAATATTTGCCGCGATTCCCGTGGCCCCGTTCATCGCTATAGGCACACTTTGCCAGTATCTATAGTAGTTTTTGGGGGCACAGAAACAAAATAACTAATAAGATAAGCAGTAGCCGATAAAATGTGGTGTTTAATACCCGTTGGGGGGAATACAAAGTGTTGTTTGAGATGGTAACCACCAAGACAAAACAGTCAGGCTATCCAAGAAATCTCCCAATGAATGAATTTATCTACAATCTTGGATCTGGATAAGTATCTAATCTATCTAGTAGCAGTAGAGATATGAATCGTAGTAAAGCAAAATTTAAAAAAATCTGTGGGTGACAACACGAGTTTTATTTTTCGGAAAATCTTCAGACCTATATCCTCATTGGCTGCCACTTGACAATTTACGACGTTTAGACAATTTTGTATATTTTTTAGTAGAACTGTTTCAAAGTGAACCCTTATTAATATGACTAACGAACTAAGTAAATACCTTCTTATAGACAAGTGAGATGGTAGTTAGTGAAATAGTGGGCCAGGTTAGGGTTACCCTTTACTTTTTAAGCTAAGTCTAGGTTTATGCATTAGGTATACAGTCATAGCCACTGAACTGTAGTCTAACCCCCTCTTATTCTGAGAGGAGACTTGTGGCTATATCAATGCGACCACTGTAAATTATGTGGTTTTATTCGTTAAAAGAAATCACCGGAATAAACAGTTAAGTTACTATTATTGTTATAATAATATATTTGGAAAAGTTTGCAAGTTCAAACTGTTAGAGGTCCCAGCTGTACGTTGCGGACCTGCGCTCGCTGTATCGACCGCGCCGACCTCTAGGGATGACTCGCTCGTTGTCGATAGATAGATGCACTGGAGAAATATTTATGCGAATACCGAGAATAATACAATACTGAGGATATGATTCAGTTACTGATTGACGTACGTACATACTGTTGTTATTTTTACAAATTAAATGAAATAAAAAGCCCCACTGCATTAACATACGAGAACAATAGCCTATTTGTGCAACACAATTTTCAGCATTCAAGTAAATTACGATTATTTAGAGCTTGTTTTTCTATAGCACTTCTGACAGTACCAGACTAAGGGCCTGTTTCACCACCTCCTGATGAGATTCCGTCAAATCACTTAGCAGATAATTTCATACAAATATTGTTTCATGTTTTAATTTATCCGGCGTTTAGTGGTTGCAGAGGTGGTAAAACAGGCCCTTATTCTTTTATAAAAAAATTTTTTTCCCCACCTTGCTACTATCGATAGCTAGCCCCAACCTTACGTGGGAACAGCGAGAAGCCGAGGCGGCGCGGCAGTGGACGCGCGACAGACGCGCGGGCTGCTCTACGCGGCCCCGCTCGGCCTAGGCCACACGCCCAGCGACCGTCACCATGGGCCAAACAGCCGGTGCCGAATGCACGCCTGGGGACGACGACTCGGAACCTCGTATTCGTGTCAATCCCACAGAAAAATCATTGGTAAGTCAACCCAAGATGCTTTTTCCTCTTCGATGAATAAAATATAAGACGCATACACCGTCAAAACTTTTAAGTAGACATTTACTTAGTACGTAGTGAGCGTTTAATAAAAGTTTGTATTTAGGATTTACTTCTAATTGTATGAATATTGCCAAATTAAAATTAAACGTAGGTAGTATCTGGTAAGGTAAGTGATACAATTTACATAATATGTCTAAAATTAAAAAAATCTATTACCATATTTTTTTATATAAGAAATTCAATGGTTAATTGCCCGAAGGCTTTTTAATATCTCATGGGATGGCGTACAAAATAGTTACCTATCCTGTAGTTGGTTTTATTTCTCTCACCAGGCTTTAACAAAGACGCCCGTCCGTTATGGATTGTAGTGGATATTTCTGATACCATCATGGCCATGACGCATAGGGCAAGTGTAGACAAGTGTGGTTTTTAGTCAAGTCCGACATACCCTACTGCCTCCCCAGGTGGTAGGGACCATAAGCATTTTCCGCACCAAAAAAGGCAGCAAATCAATATATATTCTCACGCGTAGACTAGTTTCATCAATTGAAATATTTTTCCATGGACCGTGAGTCCGTGATGCTTTGGAGGGTCGAAACAATTGTTTGTCTGTCGTGTTTGCTATTGACCCCCAATAACACGTAGGTATAGTATACATATAAGTAGGTTCAAGACCTATCCTTCGAGCTATCCATGTATGCCCCACGTGTATGCGCCGCCACCGTGGTACTTGGTATTACTACCATCCACAGCCAGTTTAGCTGGTTCAAATTTCCAATACCAATAACCTGCTTTCGTAATCGTTTATATGCAAGTAGGTACATGAAAAATTCCAAGTTAATTGCAGGATTTGGTGTAGGGATTTTGACAATCGACATGTTGAAATGTTTGCAGGTTAAAGAAAAAAAATTTAAAGTATGTCAGTAGGGGGTCATCAACTGTGAACCCGCGATATTTACCTATTTATAAAGTTATAAAATATCTTTATAATAGGTACCTAGTATATCTTTATCTTTTTATAGTTAATTAAAATATTTCCTACAGTACTCGTCAATCTTTTTCAACTTCAGGCCGGACCTAAAGATATGTCTCGCTAATCTTAGTGCTATTATTCTAAGTAAAAAGTTTTTACCTTAGGCTCGCTTCTATACAGGGTACGATACCCTATTCCTCCTTTATCTCTCAACATCTTCGTAGTTATGAGACGACAGACGACCCTGAAAGGTATAGTACTTATTATTCTTTGTGTAAATGAACTGCAAACTGTGTTGACATGCTACCTGAGTAAAGAATATTTTCTACATTACTAATATGTGTAAATAAACGAAAACCAGAATTTTATTACGACGGAGAAGTTTCATTGTCCTTTGATGCTTAATTGCAAATCGAAACTATCGAAGGCTTTGTATTGTAGGCGTTGTGGCTGTGTTCTAGGTAGGTACCTAATTATCATGTGATCGCAAAATTTCGGCTCAAGAAGATAGTTTTTTTACACAGCTGTAAGATTTTAGACAATAATAGAGATAAGTACCTGCTTCCATGGAACATGAATTTTGTTCTAACATGTTTTAAATAAGTACCTACTTACCCTAAATTATTTTTACAAACAAATTTTAAGCCACATAATGTACTTACCTGCCAAAATTCCAATCTATTGGTACCTACTTACTAAACCAGTGGTAGTAAGTATCCATTGTCCGGTAATATTCATTTCTTAAATACACTAATTACTTATTTATAATTATGTAGCTTACTTAATGTACTTAAGAAATACATTTGTGCTTAATTACCTAATGCCAAGTAATGATTAAAGTGACAATTAAATAATGAATAATCATTTAACAATCGACTAGCGCTCAATACAATTTTCGCGCCGCACAATACGCACTTCGCGCGTTTTTGTTTGACGTTTAGCTTAGCAGTTGTCGCCCTGATGGCACATAGAACGGTTCATAAAAGCGCGTGGGTTCTGTGAAACGAAACGTCACAGACTCGTAAGCATTCTGTCAAATTCAATTGTTATTTTTATTTTTTAATAACTTTATTTTGTTTAAATGCTCGTTGTATTCCAATAAATAAGTTATAGATATCAGTAATTTTTACAATAGAAATTATTTAATTTTGCGTAGAATTTAATTAAAAAGCTGTTAAAAAATCGGATTGTGCAACTCGTATTTGTGCTGTCAAAATTAACTTTTGTTATTGTAAAATAAGGTGTTAGATATTCATCTGTTTTTCCCTTGAACTTGGTGTAATTTCAAATCAGCCAGTGCCAGCTGGAAAGTGACTAAACGTTCTATTTTCTGTTGTTGTTGTGTGAAGAATAACTGAAGATGTCGAAGGTGTCCCTGAATAATATTCCATCAAATCCTCGTATAAATCGTTTGAGAACGTTTTCTAGGGTAAGTTGTAATATTTAACATGATTATTTAAATAGTTTACAATCCAAAACTTTATCGAGGTTTGGCTAAAATTTATAAATTGTATTTGAGGTTACAAATTGTAATTGCATTCTTTTAGAGGGTTCATCACTTGGGCGGGACTACCAAAATATATGCAACCAAACCAGGGACCACTTAGATCTTTGTTTCGTTATTTACATTAGTGATATGTTTTGCAATTTGTATTCTTATAATTCTGCCTTGTTGATTTTTATCCAATGAATCACCTGTCAGTCATTTTAATGAAATTAAGAATACAATTTTTAACACAATTCAAGTTTAAAGAGAGTTATTGTATTCACATGATCACTTCAATGGTGGCATATCAAATATGGTCGATTATAAAAAAAATATATACCCATAAATATTATTTACCTTATAAGTAAGCCATTTTTTATAATAATCAAAGGTGACTCTCTGACCCCTTTGTTTTTCTTAATAATTTGACCCCTAAACCAACACAGGTACTTTTCTAGACTCCATTATTACAACATCTATGGTTAAAGTAGTTGATACCATTGTTTACTTTGCTGTCTTATTTATTTATCACTCTAATGTTCATATTTTTCATTCATTATCTCTCCTAATTTGTAAATGAGATGTAGAAATATATTTTATTGAAGTACCTAAATAAAATTATCTATCCATTATAGGTATGAGGCTATGTCATTAACCTATGCTACCACTGCTGCACTAAATGATTATAGAATAGGAAAATTAAATACTTCTATATATACTCGTTTTGTAATATTTTTTGTTATTATGTGAATTGAATATTTTTTTGTAAATAAGCTACCTACATATAGGTTCTCTGTAATAATTTCAGTCCGGACTAACCCCAAATTAAATGATATATGATCATTCGGGATTTCTGGATTCCCGTTCCATATTTCCATCAAATATGATAATGACAATGATTTTACTTCATTTTGTAAACATAATTAATTCATGCAACACTTCACATCATGATCAGGGCTAATCAACATTACTGCATTCTGAAATGGAATTGCCAATAGTTCAGCTTATGTTAATTGGCATTTTTCATTTGTATATCAGCCTCCGTTCCATTGCGTTTGTTCAGTTAATCTACTATTGTGATTCATATAACATGGAAACGCTGGAAAAGGTTGGTTGACATAGAAATATTGTGTTCTGTTCTAGTTACTTAATAATGTTGGTAATCAGGTATGTGAGTATCATTTTTATAGGTATATAAATACTTTTAAATACTAATTTCTAGTGTACTGTTTGTACTAGATTGCAATATTATTCTTCTTTAGCAATTTGTTTGAATACACGCAACAAAAAGGATTGTGAAATTAACTAAATTTATAAATACTAATTTCTAGGATTGAGCTAACATGGCATTGAATTGACTAGAATATTTCTGAAACTAGGTATACTTAGGTCAGAGCAAATATTTACCAGATGAATTATGGATATTAGGTTGAATGAAATGTATTTTTGTATATTATGATTAATTTTCTTATTTTATGTACCATTCCTTTTTGTATGGTGCCTTACCCTCTAATTCTGAAAGCCAATCCATGCCCAGCAATGAGACAGTAAATGAGTTGATTATAAATGTGATACACAAATAATGCATAGTTTTAGGCTAATATTCAGAGACGATGATGCTCAGCATAAATTTAGGCTCCCGTATGTCAAATTGTCATACAAATTTGACATACGGAAGCATAAGTTCATGTTGAGTCTCGTTTCTGAATATCAGCCTTAGTGTCTCTGTCTCTATATACTATACCAGACATTCATGATACCATAAAATAATCTGAGACAATTTAGTCTCACTGTTTTTCTTTCTAACAATAAACCTGAGAAAAGGATACATGCTGTCTTGTCGAATTAGTCCAATTATCTACTTGTTTGCTTTCCTCAAATTAGCGTTTCCCTACACATATCGACGCTGAGTCGTAGTGTACCTGTGAGAAAATACTTCATGGTGGCGACATAAACCCGGTCGCAATGTATGCGGGGCGGTGTCAGTATGAAATTCGTGTATTATACGTGTCCGAATCTAAATTCCTAATTCGGAAACCTGATCAAGAAACCGAACCTCTAGAATTCTACACTCTTATAAGTAAATACGGCAGCAATACAGCGGATTGCCCGTCCGAGTAGCGTTGTGAATTTGTGATACGCACGGCACAAGCCGATTCTGTGTCGATAAGTGTGGGTTAACCCCTTTTTGTTTCGTGTTTTAGTTTATATTATCGGCTTTTACATCCGCCCTAGGTATTTAAAGGGATTTTCCATGTGTGTGATGAAAATCCGGAATGATGAGGCTACTGTGAATCGGTTAGATCTAGTCTGATAACTCATCCTGTTGACGTGTTCTGAAAACATTATTCACTCTATCATTTAGTTTCACGCTGTTTACTTAGTGACCGGTTTCGTAATAATTAGCTCTAGTGACATGCGAGTGCCGGCAATTGGCACAAACGGTTATGCGGTCACCGTTTTATCAATGACTGAGTAATGGACTAATGGTCCAACGAATCTAGCCAATGTTCAGCATTTTAATATAATTGTATTAAACGATATTGTATGATCACTTGTCATTTTGTCAGTCTAGCCTTTCAGCTTTCAGGCTTTTCAGATGCGGCTGAATATATCTTTAGTATTATAAACGAAGTGACTGCGATTAGATCTCCGCAACTCAATTTCTTGTTATTCTGACGAATTTTGCACAGATTGTGTTGATTTTGCGTAGTAGGTACTCCTTACTACTAAGTATTACCTACTTAGGAATGCCTTATAATCCAATGGATAGTTAAAATAACTGCTAATTTTAGATTACTATCATATTTACATATTTATCTGAAGATAATGGATAAAAATAAGTGGTAATCTTAGATTAAAAAGACACGGTAACGTTACGAATGTGTACCTAGTAAGTAACTAAATTAATTATTTTTAAACAAAAAACAAACCGCCTTCAAAAAACACCTAGGAACTAAAAAGCAAAAAATGACAGGTACATCATTTCATTTTTTCATTTCTAACTAATTTGGAGTCGGTGCCAAACAAACAACCAACGAAAGTCATATATAAATTAAATTTGTAGTTTAGCACGTAATTTTTTTTAAACCGCTTAACCGATTTCTATAAAATTTGTATGAGGACCACACGAGAAGCACCAGCTTTCGAATAAAAAGAATCATCAAAAGCGGTACACCCAGTCTAAAGTTCTATGGTAACAAACATAAAAAAAACAGTGCAAATAAAAACCTCCTCCTTTTTTTGAAATCGGTTGAAAACGTTTCGAGTGCATACTGGCTGTTTCGCGAAATATTTCTTATCACAAGCAAGCAAAGCTTAGGTGAGTATCTTATTTTAATTATCAAGGATAATACGAAGAGCAAAGAAAGATAATCTTGTTTACTAGAAAGTAATAAAATAACGGAATCACTCTTGCATAACAATTAGTTAGATAATCGCTTAATAAAGCACCTGTAAATTATTTAAAATTTACGTAATAATTAAGTATGTTGTTAGCAGACTTGCTAATTTCATTCGCAGATTTAATAATAATTATAAGATCTTTAAGATAATTATTTGTAAATTTCTTACTAAGAAAAATACATATTGGCAGAAAACGAAAGTAGGTAGATAAACAATGTAATATTTTCTGTATAATATATAAACCCAGAAAAAGTTAATTTTATGTTATGGAACCTACAAGGCTACAAAGAATTTATATTGCTGCTGTTCACGTCATTGATACGACTATAAACACTAACACTATCAAAACAGCGGGAATTCAAGGAAATATAGTGTCTTTGACAATGACAATCCTCCACAAGGCTGTAGGAAAACCTTCGTGAGGACTATATTATTCAAGGTTCTGTTCATCAAGGCGTGTAAAGCAAAGTAAGCCCTATCGGAATAGTATAAAGATTATTATAAAATCTGCTTTACATTTGTAATAAATAGAGTTCATCGAGAGTCCACACACTCCTTACACGGCTACACTAGCGACAGGTATTAAATTATTAAAATGACAATAATCGATTGTATCGTGCGAGTGCGTGTTTCGTTAACATAATAAAGTAAAATGTGCGTGTTCCGTTTACAATAAGAATACAAAATCTATTAAGAGAGTCGCAAAGTTGGTTCAGATGCCTGACAATGTCACGGTTTTGTAAGGTAAAGATTTATGGTACTTAGCAATCATCTACGATTTTCCTGCATATGACAGGATGTTTTATTGTAAATGTGGCTCATAAGATCACTGCAAGCTAAGCTGACTGCAAATATAAACTTATATTTTATGGCTACTGATATCATCAAGTTTTCGCAAAACACATGAACTGATTTGTTTGAATTTAGAGCAAATGAAAAAAAAAAAACAGTAATCATACATGCGTCGTAATCAGTATCAAACAAAATAATCTGTGCAACGTAATTATTATAAAATACCCAAAATTATTTTTGGTTCTTTGGACCTATTATAATAGGTCTTAAGTAGTAGGCGCTCTATGATAGAAAGTAAGGGGAGAAAGTAAATTTATCATCATGCTACAGATCATTTACAGAGTCAATATGGGGGTCTGAGTTCCAATGTTGTTGTAATCACGGAAGGATGAATTTATGGCCATGGTTTAGATAGAATCCCTTCATAGCTTCTTCTGTAAACGCGTCATTTAGGGACCCCATGACTTAACGCAATGGAAAACCATCAGCGGGGAGATTATTCTACATATGAGCCTTTTTACTTACATATAAACATAATCTGTTTAAATCTAACCCAACCCACAACAACCAGTAACTCAGTCTTCAATCCTTCTCTTGGGCGTTGGGTTACAAAAAATATTATTTTCTGTTATTAGCAGCAAGATCCGTTGATCTAAAATCTATTATCAAATATGGGATATTTTTAATAATAACAACTTTTCAAACACCAGTAGTATTCGAAACCAAACGATTGTTCAAGATAACATCTAATCTACTTAGGTTAGTTTTTACACGCTTTGGAGACGGTACCTACACCAGATATAATCGGACTTGTTGATAAATATTTTTAAGCTGTTTATCAATACGCAGTATCGCAGTAATCCTGTGGTGTCGCTAAGCACCGAATTATAAAAATAGTTTATAACGATCTATTCGTAAATTATTTTACGATTGTTGTTCCTAGCAACGTCATATTCACATATTTTGCATTTGATATAGATTCTCATTACGGATCTGAGGGAAGTTATATGTATCTTTTTTCAATGATGATGGTATTTTTGTATTTTCTGTAGTTTCACTTGTATTGTCTCATCGATATTTCACAGGACCTAAATCGACGCGAATACTTTACCATTTTGATTAGAACCTTATTTAGCTTTAGACAATACTCATGTCCAGTTCTCCTTTTTAATAAAAAAGAAATAACTTGTCTATAACAAGTATTTTTTCATAATTTATCTGGGGTCGGTCTGATCTGAATTAATCGGCTCTCATATTATACATTAGGTTGGGGGTGATTATTGATTCCGATTATTCACTCCACACTAAACTCTACTTCATTCATAGCTTTCGGGTTCGTGGCTGCTTTTGTCTAATATAATGAATGATTTTCTATTTATACCTAATAATAACATCCTGTATGTACGTCATTGCTAAACCTATCTACATATATTTACTGTCTACTTTGAAAATTCTCGTTCGATACGGAATTGTTTATGAATTGGTCACGTTTTGTTCCCTTGGATAAGGACTAGGTATCAGTTATACATGTGGGTTAAATGCCGGCTTCTGGCAGGTCACCGTTTCTAATATTGACTAGGTATTGATCACTATTTAATTGTCTTACTTACAATTAGAACTGGAGGTAAGCAGCATTCCTCTAGCATGCGATGAGGTCCCATTGTTCATGGATTGATCTAAGGCTCCCTTGTTTGTGTCGTGTTTGTGTTCCAACGCCTTAAACTAACTTTTTAGTTTAAGGCGTTGGAACACTAAAGAATTTTCTATATTTTATGGAACGCCACAGTCAGTGGTAATTAAAAACCTATAGACGTAGGTTCCACGGGACAGACTTTAGGAATTGCTGACCTATGGTGTTCAAATTTACAATAATTTATTGTCCTTAAATTGGATTATAATTATGGATTATATCGTAAGTGATATATTTTGATATTTAAATTGCTGGTATGTAAATGAAATATACCCTTGTACGGGTAGGTTAATGACATGGTATAATTTGTTTATCATTCAGCGATCAGATATGCACCAAAAGGTAAAACACCGCTTGAATTGCGTAAGAACTTTACATTTACGAAATCTTAGTTTACTGTTCCTACAATCTCTTCAGAAAACTGGCGTCCGTTTTGGGATATGGACCTGTACCTGAAAGTTTGGTAGTTATTTGAGAGAGGGAAAAAAAAAATATTGTGCGTAGCTAAATTAGCCTCAATTGTTTACTATTTACTTAGCTGAAGATTTATCCATGTTTATATTACACAAGGGACATTAGATAAGTGGGAAAAATAATGCCCACTCTGTCCGACTTACCTCAAATTGAGTTGTGCAAACTAATGGGCACGGAGCCAGTGAGCCAGTCTTGGAGGAGTTCAATGCGTTTTAAATATCATGCATGCAATTTCGTAGGTAAACGTTTATTGCCTTCTATTCTCGTCTCTGTAAACTTCCTATAAATTTTGAAATAGCTCTGAAAAGTAGACTTTGTAAGGACAAATATTTGGCACTAACTGTAATGCTCAACTTTTAAATCAATCGGACTGGACGTCTGGTTGCTGTATATATTTCTATTGGAGAATTACGTTGGTCTATTGTATTAATCTTGTCAATCCATCTATAATTGCGAAAATATTTACGTTTCAAACTTTCAAGTAGGTACGTTCAAATCAAATACTCATAGTAGGAACGTCGAACAAAATAAAGAAACTAAATATTTCGCCTGTATCTATGCTAAAGACAAAGTTTATTTAAACCATGGATTGACATGCGCGTACGTTTATATTAGTTACTTAGCTCTATATTCATAGGTGTTCAAGGTGCATTTAAATATGTTGTGCACGTGTAACACGATGCATTTATTATTAATGACGGTTTAATTGTCCATGTACTGAGGCAACGCTATTCAATGGCTGCGTTCAGATTATATTGCTCAAATACGTTTGTCATTTGTATATCTTCAATAGCAATTGTAGGTAACTTGCCGGATCTTCGAGATATCGAAATAATTAGTGTTGTTATTATCAAGGCATGTGTTGATTAGGATATCCAATTATCAACAGTTATAAGGACTCTAGGCTTATCATTACCATTGTCGGTTGATTTTGCAACTGAAGTGGTGTTGTGTAATTTGTCTGTGTTATTTATTATTACATTAAGTGTTTCTTGGAAAATGAGTGCGAAAAGAATGGTAAGTGTGGTTTCTTTGTAAATATACATGATGTGATAAAAAGACTTAGTTTTTAAAAAGTATCCTTTAAAAAAGATTTAAAAATTGTATTAAATACAGACTTAGTTTAGTTTTAAACATCGCGTTGCCATTACTTTTAATAATTTCTGTACACATAGCATCTAATTTGCAAACGCATTTTGCATTCTGTACAAATTAATCGCAAGCAAAATTGCTTGCTTATTTTAATAACAAACCAACTGACTTGTTTTTTTCATTCAGTATACAATTTCAGACTTTACCTACATTAACGTAATTGCTTAATTTGACATACCTAATGTAGTGTACTAAATACTATGTCAGAAAGGAACACATAATGGCTGTAGGTACATTACTACTGATTAGCATTAATTACCTTAGTTCAGATTCACCTAAAGTTGAGATAATCGTTTCGGTGTAATGAGCACGCGATAACTGTTTCGACCTGTTATTAGTTTAACTCACAAATCTATTTATCCAATAGCAACGTATTGTCTGAAATTAATTATTTCTTCTCAATATTATACAGGCTTCCGATATCTACGGCTGATACGTTTGAAAATAAAGCCGATATGAAACGGCCTATTTAATTAAACTGAACACCGCTGACTTTTCTGGTTCAAAGGGTAATAATATCATTGCGATCTATCCTGCATTATATTGCAATATTATGCTCACAAAACTATGTAATAGGAATGAGATTTGTTTAGGGCAGGTTATTACGTCCGTGCGAGTCCTCTTAATATAATAAGCCGATGGAAGCAGCCTACGACAGGCGAGCGGCACTAATCAATTAATGGCAATCGAGATCACGTGCGCGGGCGCCTCAACACACGACACGACCACGTTGCCTGCTATTGTACGCAGTGACCGAGCTAGAAGCAATTACATCGAACTAAGTGCACCAACCTGAAAAACAACATCGCAAATTCATTCACCAGTCTCGCAGCGACGCTGACGGTAAAATTAAATCTGGAACTAATTAAGAACGTTTTTCAGTTGAACTCTGAAGTTCGTTGTTGTGAATTTTCGTTTCTTCAAGCCGTTATGTTTCCTTAAACTTGGTTTAGTTTCAAAATTTGCTATTTTACTTTTTCATTTAAAAACGTTACTGTCTTCCACGGATTATGCGAATTCAATTATAACTTTTGAAAAATTGTTTTGCGGTGTCTCGTCTCTTCTTTTTGTTCATGTTAGAAAAATGCACAATGTTTTATATCCTTTGTGGACCTAATGGTAATGTCAAAAGCAAAATTAACGTCTCCAAGTACCCCAAGAGAGCTATATAATTTTAGAGCATTCAACTAATAACTCGCTCTTGTGTTCGCATTATACATTTTTAAAGTAAAGCTGGCTGTTAAGGTAGATGGATACCATCTGTTGTGTGAATGAAAAATAAAGAGATGTTGTTTATACATATATTCACGTGTAAACTCGCGTGAAATTGCGTCGTTCTTAGCATAGAAAAAATATATTTTTACGAAAAGCATTTAGCAACGGCGTAGGTTTATTATGTTTCAGTACTCTACGTCCTTATTTTCAGTAATAAGTTTTTTGGTCTTTACCCACGAAAGAACGGAGAACCTATACGCGTTTAGGGTGAGATGTTGTTTGTTTGGTTGTTATTGGAAAGAAACGCCAATGCCAGATTATGATACAATATTATGTATGTAATGCCAATTTATTTCCGATCTATGAAAATGAAATTGATTTTATTTGCTGAAGGGCAGCGGGAATTTATTTTAAATTGCGTTAATTTTATAGCAACGCGGAATCTCTGATATTAATCAATTCTAATCGAAGTCGACGGGATTCTTTGTCTGTCGGTATGTCGGAGTACTTACAGAGTACTAAGGCCATTTTGGCTTCCTCGTTAGATCGAATTTTCCGCCTCCGTTGGTATGAGGCAAGAAGTTATTTTAATACAACTGTCATTGTTTATGTATGTTGTGTCATGTGCCTTTAATTGCTCCTAACAGTCAGAAAGAACAGTGTTTAATAATACCTATTAATAGTAGTATAGAAACTTTAGATACCTTCTACATGGACATCATCAAACGCCGAACCCATTTACTAGTTTTGAAGGCAAAAGGCGCGTATTTATAGATTGGAGTTTATCACGTTAGAGAAAACTAGGAAGTGTATCACACCTTCCATAATCTATGTTAACAAAATAAATCACTATGCCGGAGGAGTTTGTGGTGTAAACATGTACAAGGCCGAGCACCCGTCTGGTACAAACAAAGCGATGGACATTGACAATAGCACTCATGCGTTGAACAAACCGGTTGCTGTTCAGGACCAGAGACCCATAAACATAGTATCAAAATAGAACCTCATTTCATTCCAATTGTTGCCAGAAAGAAATAATACGGGTTCATTTATTGGCTTGTTTAGTCAGATACTAGTTTAGTTATTCTGTTTGTGTTTTAATCACGTAATTCATACAGTGCCCAGAACGTTATACGGTAATACTTACCTTGACCTAATTCCGACCTCTTTTTACGATGTTCCTAAGTGATAAAAAGTATTATTAGTTCGATATTATTTTTGAACTGCTGGTTTTATTTAGACTGTCGTTGTTGTATTTTGAGTTTCTACACTAAGTAAGAACAACAATGTGTGTAAGTAAATTTAGTTTGACTGATATTCTTAATAAGGGGAGAAATCGGAAATATCCTCCGGGACATTTTCGTTGAATTCTGTTTTACTTAAACGTAGTAGTAGAGTGTAATAGATTTTATCAGTATTACCCAAAAAGTGGTTGTGCTCTGTTTGTTTCGTTTATTTTGTTCTTAATCCTACTCCCAATATTATCACATTCTATGGTCTATGGCAAAGATCACACTAATCCACTTTACAAACAGTTCCTAGTTCGTACTATAGTAATTTTCCTCTCACGCCATGAGTCACTGCTGCCGCGTTGTTTATATTATTTTAAATTGGTATCATTGATACGCTCCGACTAGAAACAGCAGGTTGGCAGCACGTGTTCGAACTTTGGTGTAAACAGCCACGCCAAACTATAAGCTTCGAGTTTAGTTTGAAAACTACTCATGTTTCATTTGCTAACTCTCAGTTCTAGGTAATCTGTGGTACAGTACACCGTATAATCTGCTTAACAAATATTGTTTGCAATTTAACAGGATAGTAATAAATAACCATGATACTATTTACTGTTGTAAAATTAATATCACTAATTATATTATTTCATCCATCTAAGCAAGACCTAGGTAGGTACTTATTGCTAAACTCCTAAGTAAGAAATACAATCAAACAAGTCCTATCCGTCTTATTGATTTATTATTATTATAGATCTATTAAAAATACTTTGAGAATATTAAAACATTGCATCTACTTTGTGTTTATAACTATGGTATATCTGCGAGTTAGATAGGAACTGGTTGAGTAGTTGGTAAATAGATCTATAGAACCGTGCTCTTTGTGACTGTTTGAGTATCATAGATAGTTCTAGCGTCCAACATGACAGCATTATTGACACGACTGAGTACAAAGAAATGATAAAACGATAATGAAACGCCGCTGTGTTACTAACAAAGAGATGTCCACATCAGTATTTCAAACTGTGACATAATTTACTAATTTACCCATTTACTCGTTGATTATATTATCTGCTGTTTGCTCTATGCATACCGTAACACTTTATAATATATTATGTACTTTGTTAGAACAAGAAAGTATCAGAACTGATGTCTCTATTATAATGGCCTTTTCATTTAAATTCGTAAACGCTACTACAGTTTCAAATAGGTACAATCGCATTTTTTTTATTTAACAGGAAAGCTCAAACTGTAAATTTTTCATTCACAGCGTGTTTTCTTACTTTCAAACAAAGAACCTGATTGCAACAGTGATGTAGCCTCATTGTTTTCGAGATGTTTACTACTAGGTATATGTACTAGCACGCGTTCAACATTCAATGATTCAACATGCATATTAATCAGAATAAAGCCTTTGGCAATGACGCTGACCGTGAAAATAACGAATAACAGAAATAACAAACAAAGGAATTAATGTTATTTTTAGGTGTTTAAATAAAATTCGGTAGTTTACTATGCATGATCGCTGGTATTTTAGATAAGTTATGAAGCTGAAATTAAACTTTTGATAGGCTCGTGAAGTACTTACCTTAGTTATTAACGGTAAAATCCCATAGGCTTTAAGTACAAACATTTTATTACCAACGTTTTCTAAAATTTACGACAAACGACAATAAAGTGAGCTAAATACGTAGTTATAATGAAATCAAAATGACGTCATTTATATTTGAATTTACGAGACGTTAATTTTAATGACAATGTAAAACCAGTAGGTAATCATGTATTTGTTTGGGTACAGCCATGATATTGTTTGAGGCATCTACAAATGTTTGTACATGCTGTTTAAATTGCAATTTAAACATGTTAATGTTATGCGGAAAGAAGTAGTGACATACATTGATTGATAAATTACCCAAAACGTAACGTTTCGGAGGTTTATTTTTAGACTCTGTTGATGATAATGACAATGTAAAACGGCATGGTAGATTTTCATGAAGGACCTTGTAATATTCGAAATTTTTTTTGGTAATTGAAGAGCAAGAAGTTTACCAAAGCTTAGGAAAGAGCACGATTGCTACAAACGACACATATTATCTACATGTACAGTTTCATCGTATGATGCACTGTTGCAGAAAAATCAATGGTCACCTCATTGCACCTACCACTAAGAATTCTTCGGAATACTGCAGCGTAACTGCATTGAGGTTGTGTGTATGCGCGCGTCGCCACTTCTATCGACAAAATTAAGGGCGATTAAAAATTACAATCTATAATTTATTTGTTACAGACGGAAAGTGAGACGTCATGCGAAGAAGCAGCAAGACTGACGGCGGAAGGCGCAGCCGCGGACGCCGACGACGATGAGGCCTACGACTACGGAGCCCTACCGCCTCCCCCCGACGGGGGCTATGGCTGGGTCGTGGTCTTTGCCTCCTTCATGTGCAATATGATTGTGGACGGCATAGCCTACACATTTGGTATATTCCTACCAGAATTAGTGACGTACTTCGGCGAGGGAAAGGGCACTGTCGCGTGGGTCGGCAGTTTGCTGTCTGGATTTTATCTCGCGGCTGGTAAGATTTATGTTGATAGATATTTAAATACGAGCCCTTTTAAGATTATTATATTAGGTTCCTTAATAGTGTTTTATATGCCTTATTTTGTCATCATCCACTTATTCCATCATTGAATTGGCCACAGCAGGTAAATCAGATTCAGTTAGCACTGTAAGCAATAAATAGTAGAAACATTCGAAATAGTAGTTGGAAAAGAACGTAGAGTCCGTGCTCGAATATGGCGGAGGGATCTTAATTGTCATCGGTAATTGGAAAGACCTTTGCATTCCTCCTTTTTGGACGCCATTGCATTCGAACGCGCGTCCATTTCCTAGTAATTCAGGTCACGTTGTCACATGCAGGCTATCCATTATTCATGTGCGGATTGTACCTACGTATCTAATGAGATATGCAGCTAATGTTTATTAGTACGCAAATATATTAGTATTATAATACTATGCGGTATTTGCATATCCTACAAACAGTAAATTAATCGCTGTACTATCTTGGCTTATTGCCTACTTCATACTTGACATAGATAATATGATGATAAGATTTTCCTTCGATTTCTCTAGATAATTTTATTTTATAAGAATTTACCCTATAAATATAATTTTTACTCTAGTGGTATTCTTTTCATACTCTCACATTGAACATTTTGGAAAGAAATAGCTATTAAATTAATTAAATTCTGCAGTCTGCCATGTATGCAGTTTAAATAAATGTTATTTTCTTTCTTTCTATGCAACAGCTGTAACAAAATCATTTCGACTATTCTGGAATGCTTCTATCTTTGGTAGGTTATCTGTCACCTTAAGTAATTGACAATTGAAGCGTATGCAGTAAAATGAAATAAGCGTGTCGCTTTTAAACCTAGTTCATTACGAACACCTCGGTGTTGTGATAACCGAGTACATGCTGGTGGTAAATAAATCCATCCACATTAGCCCAACGTAATCCGCACTAACACAGCAAATTGCATTTGTTTCTGTAATAACTATAGACATTAATTTGTAACTGAGGTCTAGTTATAGAGCTTACAATATAGGATATAACAAAGAGGATCTAAAAATTTTGGTCCTGAATTGATCTCTTCACTCTTTGTTACGCAGAGAGATTTGTTTTTAATGGGAAACGAGTAATAAATTACGATTTTGTTCATGATGACCCGTCTATTGCTATTATTATTTAAATTCCTTTGTTAGAAGGTACTTACGTATATGTATTACGTTTAGTGCCAGAAAATTTATAATATGAAGTTACCGACCAGCTGCGGTTAATAAATATGAGTTCCATGTTTTGTTTTTACGGGCTTATTATTTTCCGTACTTTATCAAAGAATTCGTCTAGACGATTATCTAGCTACCAATCGGAAGCGTGGGTGACTGTAACGATTTTAATGATTTTAACTGTTTCTATGCAAAAACCTGTCTACTAGTCGCGTATCTTTCATTTTCTTTAGGTGTAAATGTAATTACGTAATCATATAAGTAGTGTATTGATAAACGATACGGTACCTATCACTATTCTATCCATCGATCGAGTAGGCACTATCTTAGTTTATTTATTTTAAACTGCCATTGACCTGATTGAAAGCACTCGATTACGGTCGTAGATCCGATAATGTACTGATAAATAAAAATGTACTAGAAAAACGATTTGCTCTACTAGCGTTTGTTGTGCATTTTGTGTGAAAGTGTCTTATCGCTTGAAGACCTGGCATACTGACCCTAACATTTCGCAGTAACTTATCTGTCTCCGAACTTTGATTTGGGATGTATAAATATTGCAGTTGCGTTGTTACATTTTAGGTCAGTTACCAAGTTTGTGATTTGAGCAATATCGTATCTTAATCTGTAATTATTTATATGTGTGATTTTTGTAGCGGCCATTCGGCCAATCGGACACTTATGTTCCATGTTAAACAGTAAACGTGTTGTTCTTGAATGTACTTATGTGCAAAGTATTATGTAATAATGCATAAAGTTTGGGGTCCATCATTGTGTGACTCCGTGGGTCCATTCTCTGAATCACAAAACTGCGTGAGAGTTTCAATATCGGTCAACAACTCCACAAAAATAAGTCCTTTTTAGTATAAAAATACATGTTTGCAGTAAAATGCATATTTTACGACGATGTACCGATTCCTTGAACTGGTTGCGAGTGTTTAAATAATACGAGTGGCTCAGATCAAGTTTTCAATGTAGGTTTTAGTACCAAGGTGCTCACTTGATTATTATTGAAAGTAATCGTACCTAATAGGTATAGAATTTATAGTGTTTATACCTTGCGTGACAAATAAGTATTAAATAATTTGACGCGATAATTTGTACACATACGTTGGAATGTAAATGAGTATCATTTGCCATAAGTATACTTTGGATTGGTAGTTTGGTACAATATCAATGACCTACTGAGTCGCGAAATACTAATGAATGTACGATATTGCCTTAGAAATCATTTTTACAGAAGTCAATAAAAATGAAATCGAGCTGGTGACCATAATGCCCCAAAAATCCTGTGTATTGATTACGTTGGTAAAAAACTTACTTGGCATTTCTAGAGCTTCTGAGGTCTTAGGAAAGAGGTTTTTAATTTGTTTACTCATTACGAAAATTCTTAGTTATTACCACTGAATCCAAACAACTTCTAATTAAAATCTATACAGTTCTCAGCCTCTTGAGACTCCTTGAACTGAGTTAAGAGAAAAGGTACTTGTATATTTCTCTCCCTTTTAAGTGTTCGCTGTTTATTTATTACGTAAGTGTTGGTAACTTTGGCTTGTTTATAAGGAATTCAATGTTGTTGGTAGGTCCGGTGGTTTCGGCGTTATGCAACAAGTTCGGGTGCCGAGCCGTGTGCGTGGCCGGGTCCTTTGTGGCGGCTGCTGCCTTCGTACTGTCCACGTTCAGCAAGAGCGTTACCATGATGATGATCACTTATGGGTTGATTGGAGGTAAGTTGACTTTCCAGTATTTACTAAAGAAGTGTGACCCAGTGACCAAAGGGTCGTCAATTGTTTCCGAGTTTCTGTACCGTAATTGTTGCTTGAAAAGTCGAGGAGCTCCAAATAATGTTACACACACAGATAATGTTAAATCCGCACTTTATGTGTACTGTGTTATTATTGCATATTTTTTGAAATTAGAAAATCATCCGTATAATGAAAATTGATATAAGTTTGCAGTCAACACATATTTACAGTGACATACTTTAAGGCACTCGTACAGTATTATTGTCACACGCTTGTCCCCGGATATCGTGATTTCTCGGGAATGTAAAGTGACCATAGTGCATCGTTGAAGTAATTCTATTATTTAAATTTCCAATGTGGTTGTTTCTATGAAAATGTAATATCGATTGCGTGTTCCCAGAAATCTATTGTAACGTGTTTATTGACTGGTTTGTTTGACTCCGTTATCTTTAAATAAAAACGAACCAAACACTACTTTATTTTCATGACTGAAATAAACAATGTTCCAGACACAATTTCATTCAAGCGGAAATAGTGTTAGCGAGTTTTCATGTGAAAGTGACAAGCATTTGAAAATCCGTTGCAAATTCAATGTTATCGTAGTATTTTGTTTCAATTCATGTAAGATCATCCTTTGCCACGAAAGCATTGAAAAACTAAATGTGCCCGTGCCCACAAGACTTGTAGCATTTTTGGTTGTTTTTGACCGTCCTGAATTACGTTTATTATGGCTTTATTTAGAATTTGGTAGTGTAATATTGAATATCTTTGTATAGAATAGCAATAAAACGGATTGCAGGACTCATGTGGAACGTGAAACTTAAAGTAAATGTCCCCTGGCCTTGGCATGTTGGCATAGTTATGGGGTGGCGTCGCCGCGTCGCCAGCCGTCCTTCGAACCATGTTTTATTGAATATAAACTCGAAGGATATAATCGCTATAGTATAAAGATAATGTATTTCCATTACGATCCGCAAATGGTCATAACAGATGCGAAAATGAGGCCAAATGAAACCATTCTGTGACTATTAGATAATTATTGTACAACTGGTTACTTTACTCGATCGAGTACCTACATAATAACACCATGACACGTATCGGCAACAATCGCTTCGAATTTCCCACTCGTACTTAGCAACAACTATCATATATTTACGCTAATTTGCAGATTATTCTAACAGCCCATTGATGAGTCAATTATTTCTGACATCAACAAATGAGTCAAATCGACGATTACATTATTGAAACGGCATTGAAGCGAAGAAAAAATTATATTAAATGATGTAGATTTACCATATTTTTATATTTTTCATTGCATTTAAACTTGTTTTGTAACAGTGAACAAAGTCCTTTGTTTTAATTAGATACACTTTATTCTTGGTGGAATTTAAAGCGTGATTGTGATATGGTTCTGTTTGTGTTCTTTGTTGTTTAAATAAATATTTCATGATGGCTGCGTCATTGAATCCACCTCGTAACGTATTTTGAATGCAACTTGTTTTCGCAAACGTGGCGGCAAATGCAACTGGTACGCTGGAGATTCTGGATTCGATTTAGGTTGAACAGTGTTATTCATGTTTTTTTAAGAATGATATATGATATGGCAATGATATAACTATCACGCACTTAAACGGTGAACGAAAAAACCGTAAGCAAATCTGCGGGTCGGAGAGATTTTCTCGATTGGGCGTGTGAAGTCCCTCATCCCGTAGTGGACTAACGTGGTGGACTAAGGAGGGTTAGGCAACCCTCCTCATTCCGAGATGAGAACCGCGTCTAGCATTGGGACAGTAAACATGGGTTTATGATAATTTTGATTGGCGTTGGCAGCATTACATGGGACCTAATACATATATCTGCGACCTGTGGGTCTAAACTTTATATCAGTATATTATTATATTTCTGCCAAACCCTCGGCGACACACCATGGTGTTTAACTGTTTAGTCAGTCACCTAAGATAGTTTGGAGTCCAATAGGGCCCGTTGCCCCTGCTATGGAATAGAAGTCATTAGAATTCGTTCAGAGGAACTGGTTTAGATGTTTGTTTTTTTTTCAAATTTAGATACTTGCCACACAAACCTTGCAGGTGGTTATGTGTTAAAAGCTACGCCAGTTCACTGCCCTAATGCCCTTTGCTGCTTAATTTGTGGTAGGTATTGATTGTCCTAAATATTTTACTTTTTGCCACTGTTCAACAAAGCGTGAAAACTTTATTGCAAAGAACAAAAAATTGTCGGACCGTTTATAACACTGGTTAAACAGGTACGGACACAGGAAATTATATGTATTTACATACATTAAAATTCTGTTGAAGTCTAATTTGTACGCCCAAATTAGAAAGTGCGTCGGTTTAAATAAATAAATCATCATTATACGATCAAACTGTTCAATGATAACGCTGTCTATTGTTGTCATGTTGATATAACAACATTGTCCCGTGATAACTATCGAGTCACATCTCGAGGGAAATTACAAAGGCATCAATAAATGAGTATCGAGTCCATAGTAATTACGCCAACGTAGGTACCTACTGTACTTCCGTAATTAGTGTTGTGGGACCACTGTCATAGGCGATAAATTAAAGGTTTCAAGGACAAACAAAACGGACGTACATAAGTTATGGTTACTTTATCCTCAATGTAAAATACTAGACATATTTAGTAACTTTAGCACTTTGTATTAAAGTTTGTTTTAGCATGATTTATAATGCAAGTAGATACATGCAATGCAAGAAACGAGCATACAAATTACTTATAGCAAATACCATCAGAAATATTTATCTAAACAATAAATCGAAACAAAAGGACACAATCTTTGTACTTTCAAGCAAAAAGACTTGTAAGTGAAGAAAGATTTCTTAGGTTTTTGTCCTGTCTTTTGTTTGATCAAGAGAGATGCTTCAAATATTAAAACCGCTTCGAATCGACACGTTCTTTGTTCTCTCGAACCCTTGAATACTGAAGCAGCTACCCGTGTGTGAAATTGGACAATTGCCAGCAGACACCAATGTAAACGAAACGGCATAAATGACGCTTTAGTTCGAAGTGTTAAGTCCTTCTGATGATAACAGAATTAGCGCAGAAGTGAAGTTTTTGTTCCACGATTGCAGCGTTATGCCTGGCCAATGCTATGATTAGACTATAGCCAGCTGTGCTACTTTATATTATGTAGTACGGGTTTTCCTTTACTGGAAAAAAGGTATGATGAGTTTTAACATGTAAGGGGTGATTTTATATTTCCGAGAATAACAGTACAATTAAAAGAATCCTTGATATTCGTGTTCGTGGCTTTACGAGACAAATGTAGAGTTTGTGGTCTAGATTGAAACTTACTTGAAGGTCATTAGAACACGGGACGCTTGGCTAGATGCCAACTAGTGCAGACGACATGGCGCCTTACTAAGCTAGGATATAATATTGTCATTAATCGTTCATTCAGATTACCTATATTAACATGCACGATTGTAATTAGGTATAGGGCAAATATACATCTTGCAAATTACTCCTTCAAATTTTGCTCAGTTCGTTAATAGAATTATGAATATCGAATGTGACCCAATTCTCGTAGCGTGGCGACCATTCAAGGTTCAAACGATGGAAAAATACCTACATCGCGTCAAGCTAACTCCGATTCCAATGTTTTTGAACAAAAACATTTAGTAGGATCTGAACATCTGATCTCAAGCTAGTCGTGATCCCCAAATCAATACCTGACAAAAATCCCAGGTACGACTCAAAGGTGTCGTGTCAGTAATGTATTTTTTCAATATAAACGTCAAAATAGTTAGCACGTCCGTTTAGCACCAATTTTAGTGATTCTCGTTGGCAGCCAGTCGCTGATCTCATCGAGTCTCAATGTCGAGACGATTCGGAAATACAGTTTTATGACAGTAGCAGACTATGCCATTTAAAACGCAATGATTATTGAATGGAATAAAAGATATTAATGCTTAACGAATCTTGAAGTAAGTGAAGTGATCGAAAGCAGATTCGTAGTTGCCCACGGAAGGTGTTATTCACATAATATTTGCCCACTATATTACTGAAGTGTAAACTAAATATTTACATCTTGACATGCTGCATATAACACCATATGAAAACACGGTACTTATCGACAGTTGCTAATAGAATACCGATACAAATACTTACTACAAACATGCATAACTTAATTTTTACGATAGTATCTGTTAATCCTACAAATAATATGATAAGTTATAATAGTGATTAATTTTATATAATTTAGATATGTACCTACTGGCAACACGGCAGAATTATTTAATCAAAAATCAAGATTTTGATGAAATAAATCGCTCGCTAAATGTGAAGAAAGTGTTGCGTTGATGACTCCGCTCCGATTCTGGATTTTCTCCCGGTTAATTTCAACCAGATCGCACCCTTATTGGCCTGTAACAATTATATACCGGAAAACTGCCTACCCTTTCGGTATTTACCGAATGTACTTCATAGGCAATATAGTCAATTATGTAATGATAGTCAATTATGATTTAAGTTATGCAGTTTAATAACTAAAAATGTATTGATAAAATACTTCGGATACTTCGGTCTCGGAAAGTCACATGGTATGTTACCTGAAGATTCCAATAGCTCTGATAATTCTTTGACTTTGTGATCTCGCTGCCAAATTTTTGTTTACGAAACTACACGAGTCTATAGGAAAACTCCATAGGTACTATTTAATGTATCTTTACTTCCTTAGTCTTGCAACGAATAACAAAGTTTCGAATTTTAAATAAATTCTCCAACTCTTTGTTTTTATTTCGCATTCATATCAAACTGACTAACGTTTAAAAATAGGTCAGTGTGTTTCTTCTTCCGTAGCTACAGGTTTCTCCTATCTCATTTTGAATCTTAATATTGAGTCTTACGACTGACCAGGCTGAATACTATTTCGTAGCCTCTCGGTAAATTATTCGACTAACCCATAAACATAGAGTCTTCGTTAAAAGGAATCTGGGTGAAACGTCGATTCATTGTATTTTTTCCAGCTGCTAACATTGTGTGTAAATTGATGATTAATTTATTTAATGAGAAAATTGGAATATTGTACTGGGAAGTGACGCATGCGTTTATAAAGTGGCGACGACCTCTCTACAGCAGACAACAACCCATATGCTCCTTTGTGTGGTTTCAAATACCGATTTGTGGGCCGACAACAAACACTGACTCATTCCGTATCATATTCCGAATTTGTTTATTATACGCATTATGCATTAATGAACTAAATGGAACACTTAAATATTATCGCGTAATTAAACATTATGGCGTAACGCTTTCTTGTTTGTTTTATGGCGTTAAATGGCGACAACATTAAGATGTTGCCGAGCAACAAGCCGAGGTCAACAGAAGTCGTCAGAAAGGGCTAACTCCTCTGAGACCCGACGCGTGATAACCTACGAATGTCTTAATCACGTATGTGATTCGTTTTTGGGAGTAGTTTCCCCCTGATAAAACACTGAGGTCTGCTTTTTCAAATGTTTGTTTTAGTAATTCATTACTTTTCACTTTAACTTTAATGAAATAGATACTTTCAGGAATAATGAACTTAAGTACGTTCAGTTTAGAGGATGTATAATAACTGCAAAAGTTGTTATCTTATCTGACTTATATTGTCTCAATTAATTAACGCAAAATGAAATTATATATTTTGTTAAATGTTTAAACAAACGATAAGTATCTAGGTACTGATTTCTGACACTTACGCGAATACTAGACATTGAAATAAAACTACTTTTTACGGATTTTATCGCGTTATATTGATATTATTTTAATCCCGACGTTTCGGACCCTTTACAGCAAAGGTAAAGGGTCCGAAACGTCGGGATTAAAATAATATCAATATAACGCGATAAAATCCGTAAAAAGTAGTTTTATTTCAGTACCTAGGTAGTTAGTTAACGATGCTCAATACATCATTTAATATGTTATTTATATTTATTTATAATGTGCAAGCCGAAGTCGGTACCTAGTCATTGTAAAAATACGTTATTCATGTACTAGAAACCCTTTGTTTATTATGGCACCAAATGTGTTGGAGCAAACGAAGCGAAGCTGATGTCAATGTCCACGAGGAGTGAAATACAGGCGACTGGATGACGGTCACTGTTTTTTTATCGCACGCCAAATTACATGACGTAGTTATCTCAGGCAAATTGGTCAAAGTTCTCGGTAATTTGGTAGGCTGCCAAATTGAGCAACAGTCACTAATCATAGTATTTCACCTCTTTGAAGATTTTGTTTTGCATAGCGACGGGGTTTATATTCACACATATGCAGATGTTGAGTTATAAATGGATGCTTACAGTGCAAAAACATTCCAACCACGTAATTTTTCAAAGTAATGCTACTAAGGGGTGAATGAGCTTTCGTCGAGTCCCAACCTCTGCGTCGGTCGCAAAGACAGCAATTTGTTTTAAAACTGCGGTGTATGAAAATGCCGTATCGATGAACTTTCTCAAAATTTGCATAGGCTTTTATCTAGAGATCTCCGAGATCTTTATTTCAGCATTTTCTCAGAGATCTTCAAACACGAAATACCCGGGTCCATCTTGTTATGAAAAGTGGTAAGGTATATTTACAGGTTCATTTATAATTTGTTTCAGGTCTCGGCTTCGGTATGATCTATTTGCCTTCAGTAGTAGCCGTGGGTTACTACTTCGAGTCGCGACGATCCCTGGCCACCGGTATCGCGGTGTGCGGCTCAGGAGTGGGCACGTTCAGCTTCGCACCCCTTGCGGCAGTACTGCTCAATGAATTCGGCTCGTGGCAGAACGCTAACCTTCTGCTCGCTGGCTTGATTCTTAACTGCGCTGTGTTCGGCGCGCTAATGAGGCCTTTGGTCTATCCTAAGGTTGGTATTTTTATGGTACCTTTTAAGAAAGTAACATGGAGTGACGACTAGAATACAGGTGGAGTGATGCTTGCTTAGGTTATAAGACCACATCTTTGAGGTCAATTCCATAACCAAACAGCGATAAACGATCGTAACATGGTGAAGTTCGAGTAGCCTGCCTCTCATAACGTTCTATGATCTCTAGGCAAATATTGGTATCGGTAATCGCTAGGTATATACATATATATTCAGCTGTCGGGTTGTTGCTTCAGGCAAATTTCAGATTAGTAACTACAACAGTTGACTTTTTGTGCTAAAAACTTATTACTTGATATCACACTAAATAGTTTAAACTTCAGAACTAGTTTACTCTATAGAAGTTCATAATAATTATATTTCTGAGTATATATATATATATTATAATGGCGACTATACAGATGCAATCTGCATAATATCTACAGCAGTTACGTTTTTACAATTGCATTTGAATGGTAAAGTATTGGAGAAGTAATAATTTAAACGTTTCCATTATCAATAATTGTTAGGTATAATGATTAAAAAATCGCATGGCAAGTTTACAAGGAAACTATATTTTGTGATTGAGATGGGTATCCTAATCATGTTCGTCAAAATTATATAATATTTTGAAGTACTCATCCTTTATTGCACATCTGACATCAAAACTAATTTACCATTTAAATTCCGGTGTAACTTGTAAAGATCATCACTATCACCCCATATTTCAGACATCAGGCGAAAAGCCTCTGTTGCAAAGGATGGCCGAAGAAAAAAGACTGCAAATGGAACGAGGTTCCATCGGAGGCTCTTACTTCGTGGTCCAACTCCCCGACGGTACAATGGAGAAGAGGTTGAAGGTGAACGTTGTAGACGATTCTGTATGTAGTTTTGCTTTCACTAATATTTTTATTTTCTTTTTCCTTTAAGGTGATGCTTTTCGTCTCAATATGCCTAATTCCTCTTCAAAACTTAATACTAAATACTACTAGGTATAAAAACTTTTTTGTGGAATTAAAAATATTTTTCCCTTATGAGTTTTGTGTTTTTCCCTAAGCTATTAATTGCATACTAATCAATATGTAAGTATGATGCACTTATATTTGCGGAGACAGTTGACGAAACGCATCACCCTCGAGGTGGTGGTATGTATCTAGCGAACTGCTAGACTCTTTTAAGTGGTCTTGTCCTTTCGGCTTGTTGTGCTAACAAAATTATTAGGAAGCATGTTTAGAATACGTTGTGTGTGATACTAGAGTCTTTTTGCATTGCACGGAGAATAAAGGCTAGAGTTAAAATCCTTAACTTAATCTATATTATTATCAACCCATTAACTGTCCCACTGCTGGGCTCGGGTCTTCTCTGAGTATCAGAGGGAATAGCTGATATTTTGCTTCCCACACCTATCACTTCTAATACTCTACGAATATTGAAAAATGGATTGGATGTGACATTATAAACGATTATTATTTTGAACAGTCTTATTCATGCTGAACGTTTTATAGTAATATTTTTGCCTTTATTCTCCAGAAGATGCCAGTAGCGACAATTGGCTATTTTTTGGATGTAATAACTTAGTAAAAATTACCTAACTGACCACTTGTTAGAACAGTGATTGCAGTACTCAGAATGCTGCATAGTGTAGGTGCATAAATATTTTTGTGAATAAACGTTTATGTTACAAGATTGAAACGTTGTCATTATTTGTCCCTTCTATGGAAAATATTGCATACATTATACAGCATTCGTATGCTTCGTTGAGGGCAATGCCTTCGATTGATTGGCAAGCTTTATTCCCCCTTTCTTTTGTCCCTATTATTACCACGAAGTGACCAGTTTTGTATCGATTGTAGTTCTTCAAACAATTTAAACTGTAGGGTATGTATGGTGCACGCAAAACTGTTTCTATGAATTAAATCTTTCTATCTTTTCTTTCGCATTTGATATTGTAGTAGTGCACGAAATATTTAATATAGGAACTAAAAAATAAATTAACGAAATATTACCCAATAAATAATGAGTTAACTAACGCTATTGGTTTAGTATGTATGTTAGTTTAGTATCCGATCAAAGATGATTCTTAATTGGGTAGTTTTTCTTAACATTTATTTTTAGTTTCCCAGAATAAAGTATAGGTAAATTTGTCCACATTTGTACTTAGCGCAAAATTCTTGCTCTGTATGCCTACAACCCAACTTTTGGTTATGGCTTAGGCATAACCATAAATAGTACAGAGTAGAGCTCACAGACGTAATCCGCATCTGTGGTTGAGCTACGTAGTTTGTTTGATCAAAAGCAAATACTTTGGCGGGGGACCCCGTTACTGCTAAAAATATATATTTCTGTAGTAAGAATGAGGTATGCCGCTCAAACTAACCGAGTTTCTTAAGTTAGGTTTGACCTCTATAGTTTTTTATGTTCATATTCACACCACTAAACAACGAGATCTTGCACCGCCAGGCCCCGTTGAACATCGACCCTGGAGTCCACTCGTCGCTAAACCTGGAAGCTTTGGCCCGCGTGCCGACCGTACCCAACATGCCCGGAGTACCAACTGTGCCTACTCTGCCAACTATCACTGAAGCCAAGCCGCTGACTGATGACAATGAACAAAAGAAAAAGGTATGTCGATGTTATATTACACTCAGTTCCGTCTTTTCCACAAGAGGCACAGGCCCAGGGCTACGACTTGACTTGCCTGTTTCTGTTAATTTTTAAAAGGTCCCCATGCTCTTATAATCGTTGGCCCTTGTATATACGACCCCGGTTGTTCTTACACCGATTGGTATTATTGTATTAGTAGAGACAATTAAATCGTTAGTGATAGCACAACTGACGTTAACTAACATTCGTAAACTCCGCGTATCTGCAAAAGTACCTATTAAATGAGGTACCGCGTCATCCATGTCGTCAGAGTTACAGATTTCAAACAAATGTAATATTATGGCATAATAAATTATACGGACATTTTCATATTTCAATAGCACAATTTTATTATTACTACCTAGCTGCATGCTACTAGGGTACTAAAGTATGTTTTAATGTGACACTTTAACGTACTGTAAATGTCATAACCAGTGACTTTGTGACTTGACATTCTTAAAGAGCACTTCTGACCTCGAAATATGTACTTGGTATTGCCGTATTGGTAATTTTGTGTGGCAAAAACAACAACAAAATCATAAATAAAACAGCTTTCAAAAATACCGTTATAAATATAATCAGAAAGCCAAGAAAGAGGTGAAAGAATGACTTGGATTCGTTCTGCGAGGGCGGCCTCTGATCGGCGGAGGAACCGCAACGTCTACATAAAGAAAAGCTGTTCGAAATTAGTTAACCTTACAGTTCTCGGAACATGCAGCGAGTCGCTGCGCAGTAACGAATTTATGTGACAGCAGGGATACTGCGCAGCTAGTAGCTAACTTCCGAGCCGCCGTTAAGTTTGAATCGAACTGTACCTAGTATAATATACAGTTCTCGCCAAACTAATTGTCCGGGTTGAAGTTGGCACGAGCTAAATTATTTAAAACGACAGCCTACGACTTGAGCTTTCGTTTTTATCTATTACAACCCAATATTTTTCTTTCTACGATTTTTACGGCCGGGTTAAAGTTAGCTCGTGCCAACTTCAACCCGGACAATAAGTTTGGCGGGAACTGTACCTACATTAATGTTAGATTAGCCTATTCACGTAAAAATACAATAGTTTTATACATATACCTACCTGTAATATCTGGTCCTAAATATTCCCTCCACTATAGTTAAACATTGTGTATGTATAAGAGCACTGTCTGCGTAAGATATGCCTTTGAAAGTCCTTCAGTGCGGTCACACGCGTCTAGCTAGGCCAAACGTGTGTAGGCCGAGACACGCGTAATATCGAATAGATGAAAGACGTGTTTGAATTGAACGTGCTAATGATGTATGTATACATAGCAGGGTTCTTCGGAAAAGAATCCAAAGGAAATATTAGTTTTACAACTGGGAAGTTTAGAAAAAATATATTCTCAAAACTCGTTATCGAATGTGTTTCTTATTTAATGTTTTTCCCTTTAATTTTTTTATTGTTATTAGCTACCAGGCAATGTTATGAAGCTTAACACTTAATAAATCCTGCAATTTATAAAAGCAGTACGGTAGGACCTATACGGTAATCGCTAATGCTGCTAATTGTACACCCAGCTGTATATGAAGCAATCAAGCAACAAAAAAAATTACAATCTCCAATAAAAAGCTTAGTATTCAGTTCTTAGCTTAAAGTCCAAAACCTTAAAAGACTTTAGTATAGATATTAAAGCTTATACCTATGTAATAATTCTGCAGAGCGAGAACGGCAACGTGACAGTGAATCCGCAACAGCAGCTGATATCGCGCAACGTGTCGTCGCCCGCGTTCAGTGCGCACGCGCCGGGCCTGCCCAAGAATGGCTCCGTACCATTCTTCGACCGCCAGCGCAAGCAGAGCACCGGCGACAGGTCCGCTGATAGGTAGTAGGAAGTTTTGTTATAGGGATGCTGTCTGATGGGAGTCTACGAGGTGGGGATGGTGGAAGAAACTTGCATGTATAACTAAGGATTTATAACAAAACGCTCAGTAAATCTCTAACGAATTACTCATTAAACTATTAAACCTTCTTTGTCATTAAAGTAAAAAATCACTAGACATAACTTCGGTTATGAGACACCTAATGAGCGTTTTGGAATAAAGCCACTGAGAGGTCATTTATCTTAGTAGTCCTCACATTTTAGTGCTTAACACTTCTGTATAAATGCTTGGTTGAATGTTGATTTTACAGTATGAAAGTAATAAAGATACTTTTTGATAAGCAAGCCAAGAGTCAATCTCTTTCAAAGAACCCAATTATTCGTGATATAAAAATAACTTCTGTGTAGCCACAGCTTTGGAGTGGAACAATCATCATAAACTCATGGAAAATTCCGGTACACTAGTACTTCTCACACATCGTAAACTAACGATAGACACTAATAGTAGAATTGGCTAGAGTAAACGAGCATGAATGGCGTATCGCTTTGGTGTAATTGATCAAATGTTTTGATTGACCGCGCCGCGTAGTAGCGCATAACATAGAAATCAATAGAGTCGCTTTATGTGTAAATATTTGACGTATCATTTTGTACCTTTGTTTAATTTTGCATGATTACTGTCTAGAATTAACATTAATATACCATTCGGTAATAGGTGTTTTGACCCGATAAGTAAGATTGCAACATAACATCTTTAACCCTTTATCTTGTTCATTGTGTACTTAGTAAAGAGTTATCCTATGAAAAAAATTAAAAAAGTGCTTTTGTTATTACAGATTCAAACCGTCCCTAGCTGCAATCAAAGCAACGTCCAAAACTTCAATGAGTAGTCAATATAGAAACGATGTAAGTATCTAATTCTTGAACTAACCTATTCCTTTTCCTACTATAGTTTCAGAAAGAAAGAAAATAATATTAAAGGCTCACACCAAATACAGTAATTCATAAAAACAAGCTGAACTAAATACATGACAGTGTTGAAATTGTATTTAGTTCAAACCAATTGACCTAATTTTAGCCGACAATAAATAAATTGTTGTCAAGGACATTCATATGGTCACATCCAACATGTGATTGTTCTACAAAAGTTGGATATGTGGCCTTGAACTCTAGTTATTGTCTGCCAAATAGCCCAACGACTGGCAAGAATCCAATATAATATGGTTCCTGTGTACATTGCGGATCTTGGCGAAAAGTTTTAAAATGGCCGCTGTCATTACTTAACATTGAGGTAATAATGTACTAGAGACTATAGTCTCTAGCAACGACTTAAGGCCAACAAATTATTGCTGAGATGAAAACGTCGGTCACGATACATCATATTCACATAACAACGAGAAAAATTGTGCCCGCCTCATCACTTTCCACAAATATTTGGGAACTTTGTATGATATTTGCTGGACGTGGCAGGTCCAATACAATAGTGCATATTACCGCAATTGCTCAAATACACATGTGCATCCATCATTCTAGAATGTAAAAGAACATGTTAACAAGAAAATAAAATGAGCCAGTGACTGATATATGTCTAAAAATAAACAGCTATATTTATTACTAACGTGCTATTTTTAATGTGTCTTACTGTTTCTATTAAAAATGACATAATTACGTACATTGCTGTAGCAGGATACCTCTTATATATTTCACAATTATGGTGTTTGTGCATAGATACATTATTTTAGAGGAAGATGTCTTACATTAAAAATCTTGAGTTTATTCACAAGACATACATAGATAACAACAATTAAATGTTGTATTTAATGCTTGCTATTTACGTCAGTGGCATACAAAACTTATCAAGTGAACGTTAAAAAATACTACTTTTGTTCCAGGGTGACACGGAAAGCATGATGTACAACTCCAAACTGTCTGTATCCGGTCCTAGAGAGCCATCTCGCATGGTTCGTCCGATGTCTCGCAAAGACATCTTCTATTCAGGGTCCGTGCTCAACCTGCCCCAGTATCAGAGCCAGAAGTCCCTGCAAGGATATAGAAACTCTGTGCTGAGTCTGCCGCAAAGTAGGCAGACTGGGGATCTTGAGAGACAAGAACGTAAGAATGTTTTTTTCTTTTCAATTTTTTTGACACCTGTAAAAACTGGTGTAACGACTGTACAGTTCGATTCAAACTTAATGACGGCTCTGAAGTTAGCTATTCGCTGCGCAGTACCCTACCTCTCCCCTGCTGTCACACAAATTCGTTACTGCGCAGCGAGTCGCGTCATGTTCCGAGCCGCCATTAAGTTTAAATCGAACTGTAGTTATTCGACTATACAAAATATTTTATTACGCCTTCAAAAACCAGTGGAATTAAACCATGATCTACCACGCAGGCCTACCAGGCTGGCAGTTTACTACTGTTTTAAAACAAAAGTGTAACAATTACAATCTTAATTTCCAGAGTACGACCTGTGCCCGTGCCTGTCGCTGCCGGAGTCGTTCAAGTCGGCGCTCTCGTCCATGTTGGACGTAAGTCTGCTGCGGGACCCCGCCTTCATGTTGATCGGCGTGTCCAATATATTCGGTATGGCCGGCCTATACGTGCCCTTCGTGTATATCGTCGATGCTGCCCGCCTTAGTGTGAGTATTAAAAAGTAAATGTCTGTCTTTTTTTTTTAAGTTAATGAATGTGCCATTGATCTAATTGTTGTTCTGAGAATGAGGTTCCAAGTCCAGCAGTGTTATTTAATTTATATAAGACTCTCAGTTGGGGCTCAGGAGTTTGCATTTGTGCCCCCAGTAACCCCAAGCGTTAATAGGCTCGCCTGCTATTACATGCCTAAAAATGTCCGTCAACTATGGGTGCACATGAGTACACCTCTGTCTAACACTTCGAGTATATAGGCGATAAATCGACACATCATCCTTTATTTAAATAACCTGTATTATCTTAGCATGGAAAATACAAAAAGACGTTATGTGTTTTAAATGTATCAAATTTGGTTTGAAACAAACAATCCGAGTAGGTGGGACTGAAAAACAAGTATACCTATTAAAAAGAAGACCTAAAATAAAATTGTTTATAAACATCAGTATTACATGATGTCATACAATAAATTAAAACCAGTTTAAAAATATTTTTTACCATTGTTGGTGATCAAAACAACAATTGCGTCAGTTGGAGACTAGGTCGAAAATAATTAAGTATTAAATAATTAGGTATTTAATTATGTATAAATAAATAACTATGTATAAATAAATAAATATATAATTATGTAGGTATTTATACACTTAGTACGCAATAAATCTTTTGAATTTGAATTAGGTAAACGATATCATCACATTACTTGGGCAACTGTTTAAAGAATCGGTATCCTTCTAGGATAGCAGACCTTAAACTTATATAGGGCCTGTTTTACCATGTTCTAGTAACTTACCGTTAAATGGCTAAGCAGATAATTTCATACAAATTTTGTTCTATTTTTGAATTTGTTTGGCGATTAGCGGCTAGCCAGAGGTGGTGAAACATGCCCTTAAAACAAAAGCGGTATCTAAATGTAAGCTATATGTATTATTCGTGTCAATTATGACTAATCGATTGATTAACAAATTAAGTACACAAGTGTTTACATTGTACAACGACACTTGTCGGTCATTTGCCCAAGCCTTTAGATATGTATGTCATCAATTAAGGAATGGTGATATAATTGTTATCTTGGCACGTGTATGTAATTATATCAAACACGTCCAATTACGCACATAGTAATAATTTAATTAATTTATATTGGTATCTGTATCCAACCGGTCCGTCCATAACTTTATATAACACTGATGACTTACGCCTTAATATCACGCATTACTTTGTTGCCAACTCCCCAGCACTTGTAAGGGCGTGTAATGGCATGCAGTCAATGTTTGAATTTTATGACCATGTGCTGCCAAGTCATAGTCATTTCGAATCCAAGGCATGCCCGGAATCATACGGAGCTGTCATGTCCCCTAGACATCATGGGGAAACTTCCATGGCATTTTCTCGGCCATGTGTGAAGTCTGGCAAGTTATGTAGTAAGCCTAGGAGAATTCTCTTCAGGATATCAAACATTGTCTGCTCCTAATAATTTACTAATCATGCTAGGGTGGGTTCTGTGACTAACGAATTTTCTTACGGCATGGGTTACTGAAAGACATGTACTATGAATAAAATCAAATCAAATCGTTTATTTTACTTTGTATGTAGGTACAAACATAAGATGGAAACATAGAACAAAAAAGTTCTCATACATTCTACCTTACGGCATGCAAAAAATAAGAATATTGGTAAAAATTTAAATGATAATTCAAAGTACAATCTTAAATCCAAGTAATGTACCTAGGTACATATGAATTTAATAAAAATAAAGGTAACATTTTGAGAACTAAATATATAGAAATCAATATACATACCAAACATATAGAGTCTAAAAAGATAATGAAAATGAATGATGAATTACACAGGATTTCTGGATACGTATTTAGTTGTTAATTTATATAATTATTCTTATTTTTCCAGGGTGTAGAACCGTCCCAAGCGTCGTTCCTGCTGTCGATCATCGGCATAACGAACACGTTCGGTCGTATCATCTGCGGGTGGGTGGCTGATTTCCCATGGATGGACTCTCTATTGCTCAATAATGTTTGCCTTGTTATTGCTACGGTAAGAATAATATATACAGTTATTAAAACCTTCATAAGCCCTCTCGTCCACGAGGTACAGAGAATGCAGACCACTTGCAATCGAATTGAAAAAATATATACATATTAAGTGTAACGTGTGTATAGTGTATCGAAATAAAATGTACACAAATTATAACCAAAAACACTCGATTTGTTGTATTACGACGAAGAACTATGACACTCGATTTGTTGTATTAACAAATCTAGTGTTTTTGGTTATAATTTGTGTACATTTTATTTCGATTAGTTTGATGATTCGTAAATTAGATTGCAACTTGTGTACCTGAGGGTGTATGGTTGGCAACAACAATATAATACCTACCAGAGAAGTGTGAAGTGGAGATGTGGTTAGAAGATCAAGACCTGCCGCACTGGTTTCAAATAAGTTGAAACCAGGGCCAGTGTATGCTGGCTAGTGAATAATACTTAAGTTTAATCTTTTTATTTACAGATATCAGTTGGATTGACTCCCTTCTGTACCACGTACGCTACGTACGTTGCGATTGCCATCGCTTTCGGCATCGCTATTTGTGAGTAATTTTTATTATTTGTAAACTTAATAGTTATGCTTTACCTACGTTATTTAAAAGGGCCTGGAATAGCTACTGGTCCATGAAAGATCTCATGAAAGGCAACCTGCCTTCCCATCCTCACCTACGGCGCACAGATCTGGTCTTGGACAAAACATCAGAAGTCCGCACTCGGGGTTTGCCAGCCAGCTATGGAACGTAGTATGATGGGAGTAAAATTAGCAGACCGCATCAAAAATAGCGTACTGCGCTCCAAAACCCAGATCGCTGACATAGGCCAAAAAGCTGCCAGCTTAAAGTGGTACTGGGCTGGACACGTCTGCCGCATGTCAAACGAGCTGTGGACTAAACACATTACCGAATGGGTCCCACAACATGGTAGACGACAGCGCGGGAGGCCCAGACGAAGATGGCGGGATGAGCTTGATTTCTTCTGGAAGGATTGGTCCCAAATAGCCTTAAACTGTGAGGAATGAAAAGAGGGTAGGGAGGCCATTGCCCTGCAGTGGGACGATAATGGCTGAATAATAATAATAATAAAATTTAAAATTCCAAGAAAGAACATTAAAATGTCTGGCAAAACTTGAAAGAGCCAAGAAAATACTTTTATGTAGGTATTACCAAAACGGAGCTGAAGCAAAAATATACATGGATAGATAATTTATAAAACATTATGGAATGCAATAAAGTATTGAGTATTCAATAAATAATGTATTTAGACATTATACACCCGCAGCAAAATACAAAAATGTGTAATTTTACACCATTTCTATAATTTCAGCTGGCTATATCTCCCTTACTTCAATCATCCTGGTAGACCTCCTCGGTCTGGACAAGCTGACCAACGCGTTCGGTCTGCTCATCCTGTTCCGTGGCGCGGCCGCTATGATCGGCTCGCCTCTAGCGGGTGCCGTATACGACGCCACGAAGAACTATGACGCCTCGTTCTACATGGCGGCGGCGTTCTTCTTAGCCAGCACACTCACTTCATTTGCCGCACCATTGTTCCGCAGGTGAGATAACGAATCAGATGTTTTTAGCTGATAAGTAATTGTCTTACGGACTACGATCGACTTACTTATAGCACAGAATAAATAATACAGAATGGCCACTCTCCCTCCTTAACGTTAGATACCTCAGGTCCCCCGCATTCTGCTGGTGTTCTTGCCGGACGGACTGCCAACAAACCCTACGCACTTTCACGCACACATTTGCATTTGCACGTGTACAAACGTAATTTTGACAAGTTTGACCTTTGGTATTGTAGTGTGCAGCAGCATCGGAAAGTTTGTATGAAGTGTCACAGGTGTGCTTATAGTCTATAGTTGACATTATACGATAGGACTTAATGGGTCTTGTTATCTTAACTATAGAAATAAAAGTACTTTAGTGCCAATTTTTTTTATATAAGCCCCGCAAATTGATAATGGGCGTGGCGGCCATCTCGGTGACGTAAAAATGACGTAACCGCTCTCAGTACGTGTTAGCATCACTAGCCGGCAAGTACGGCGGATGACGTCACTGCAACTTGCGGAACTATATTTTATTCGTCTGATTTCAATATTACAGTCTTACTTTGCTTGTATTAGATTAGATTCTTGTGATTTTTGGTGAACTACACAACTGACTTACTGTGAGAATTATTGAATTTACAAAACACTCAAATGATTCCCTTACGTTCGCAGAAAACAAGAAGAAGTCCAACAGCCGATGGACATCTTGACCCCGATCGACGAGGACCTGGAGGAAGGCGACGAGGAGGACGAGGACGACACGCCCATCACGATGGGAGCCGCGCTGGCGCCGCGCGCGCCCGCCATCGTGCGCACCGCCGCCTCGCCCGACGAGCCGCCCTCCCCCGCCTCCGCCGCCTCGCCTGCCTCGCCCGCCTCGCCTGCCTCCGCCGCCTCGCCCGCCGCCTCGCCCTCCACGAGGGAGGATGCGCAGAGAGAGAGCGTCCTCTAAATCACACTGGGGATCACGTGTCTCATACTAGCGATAATTACAATAATTAAGCTGTCGGGTTGAACATTGATTTGTTCAAGGTTATAACAAGGTCAACCATTGTAAATGACTATAAAGTTACAATTTATAAGTGAAACCACAAATATTAATGGTTATAAGTTAGCTATTATCAATTTCAACTATTAAGAATATATCTTTATAATGTAAACAACTAAGGTAAACTTTATACGGCATAACATGCTAAGGATGATGACTACAAAGTTGATTTTTATAATTCTAACTATTTTAGGGTAATCATTATAATATTACAACATCGTAAGGTCAATTGTTATAAGGTTATAAGTCTAACCAAAACAAAGTAAACCATTTCAAGGTTGAATGTTGAATCATAGGTTTACAATAATTGTAAGGTAGACCGATGAATAATAAACCATATAAGATCAACCATAATAAAGTGTAAGGAAACTTACTTGTACAGAATCGTCGGCTAATCGGGTGAGCGGCAAAACCTTTCACTCTGCAACTGTTATTTATTCAATTGATATTCAAACTTTACATTTAATTTCTTTCCTTACCGCTTGATAAAGATTTCTTCAAGTCTTCCTAATAATGTAACCAGTACATACGACTGTACAGATTTCATTAAGATGTTGAGATATTTTTGTCGCCATCGATATAATTATTCGAATTGACCGGTACGTCGATTTGCTTTTGTCAAATCGATGCCTACACACCCCATTGTTACATAATCCCGAATTAGCCGACGTTGTGTTCTACCTCCAAACATTGGGCGTTAAAACGAAATTTTAGGTGATTTGATACATAATTAGATTTCACGAACCCTTTTCACTCTCCAATAATTAAACAAATTATACGATCTCATTACATTGGAGGCGATGTAATAAAGGTTTCGTGAAATCCACTAGGTATTTATTAATTCTCGTAATGTGTACGATTTTACTAAGAAGGGGGAGCCGGTGAAATGAATTATTTTCTAACAATAATGTACAGTGCTATTAATTATTAGGTTAATATTAGAAAATAATTCATTTTGTCGATGAAAATTAAAGAAAAATACGATAAAAATACTTCGATGCGAAGATTTATACGAAGTTACCGTAAGTTAATGACATTAATATATAACTGGAATTGACTGCAAGCAATAAAGCGTATATGTACATTCGCTTTGCATTTCGAAAATAATAAGAGGGATATGTAAGGTTCTATATTCCAACGTGCCATAAATGTCTGTTTCGTGGTGCTAGCGTCAACAAGCGATGTTAAAACTTTCAAGTGTAACAAATACTCAAGCACTGCAAAGTTTCTGTGAACAGAAACTAAAATGTCTATATTGTCATTAGCAATAAATTAGTACTTATAGGCTGTTAAGTACTTAGAAGATATAGAAAGATACATAGAAAATCTGATACAGTTTTCACCTTCGATAGAAACGCATACCATGTTGTATTGATTTCTATTTTCAAAAGGACAATAAGATATTTCTCTCAAAAGGTCTAAAATTCATTCATCTGTTATTAATGAAAGTAACTCAAAGTTTTACTAATGTAAATAGTTGTAAATATAAGTTGCAGTTAGGAAATCGAGTACTTCAAAGCAAACAAATTTGGTTCGTTCAGATTGAAATAGATAAAGATAGATTTTTACGTCAAAGATTGATGAATGAACTGAAACGAATGGGAAGTCCATATAGGTATTTTAGATACAGCCATCTCCTATTTGGTTACATGTGATGATGAGGCAAGGGACTATCAATTTATACGATTATAAACCCTATCAATATATTCTAGTGTGTGTATAACGTGTTAGAGTAGCATTTGCCTTTTAAACTTGCTAGACTATGTTTAAACATTTCGAGCTTGGCTTTTTCTATACGACTCCACCACGAGAGAAATTTGTAAAACAGATTTTAGCGTTATTTGCGTACACTTTTAAATCTTGACAAAGCACTTTTTAGGCATTCAAGTACAATGCGAACGGCAGTAACTCTCTATTTTCACTTTCAATCTTTGACATTGTACCTATAGAACTCTTATAGTGCCATTGTGACGAACAACTAATTGTGTAAATACGCTAATTTTAAGTGAGTTTACATAGAAGTGAGTAAAATGTAACGCAGTCAATTTTACGTGCATCTAACATGCAATACTAAACACTTCAATGTAAAGTGTCGTCAAATATAGGCTTTATGTACTTGCCACATTATTGTGTATATATCTGAACTATAGGTATATCATATATTTTTTGTCATAGATATTTTTTCTGTCAATAAACTGCATAATTTAGCTATAAGCTTTAGATATTATACTTTATCCTTAGGAACGTGGAAAGTAATTAGCCGAAGGAGAAGGTATTATGTGATAAACATGGAAAATATATTGAAAATATTTCTTTTTTAACAACCTGTATTCTATTGTATGCCTATAAGTAAATGGTCATTTTAATGAGGATTTCTTTTATAACGTTAAATGTAATCTGATATCAAGTTACAAAATGTATAGAAAATATTAAGGAATATTCAAAAAAATATGAATTAATGTTACTGTTGTTATATAGCTTTATGTAAAAACCAAAAGTGTTATTATGTTTTTAAGTATAAAAATTATTTAGGGAGTCTAGGGAAGGCGCTGTAATTGTACTATCGATTTAACCGAAGAGTATATTGTTGGTCGTTAAGATCCAAATCATGTTGACTATGACTATATTTTGGTCTGATTTCTACGACCGTGATGAAAATCATGAATTTGTAATATCTCATGATTATTTTTAGAAGCGATTTTTATGTATTAACTTGAATGAAAGCACAGAGAAGCACATTTAACAATTGTCATTCATTGTAAATGTCTTATATATGATTTAATTACATTGTATTATTCAGTATTGGCTCAAAGTATTGTTTACATGTTCATTGGAAAATGTTAATGAGCTGTTTACCTATTAGTGTTTGTTTCTATATTAGTTGAATTTGTTTTGATTGAGCGCATGCATTAAATTATGAGTTATTAAATAATAAAACAGGAATATAGTTTTATTTATCAATTAATGTGTGTAAACAGCTCAGTCGATGTATTTTAAATAATTAGCATTTTAACAGTGTGTAACAAAACAGGATATTAAATAAAATAGAAGTTTTAACTAGACTGTAAGGATAGGCCTTTCAAGTCAAGTCCTGGTTTCGAATACTAACCAAATACCTAAGAATTAAAAACCCCGGTCGGTGTTCGAAAGTACACAAGTACTACTACAATAATGAAGCTTCTGATATTGTGAACTGATATTGTTCCCAATTTGAAATTTGACTAGTCTCCTAATCTAAATTTAGAATAATCCAGAAGGGCTTTATTTACTCCAGGAATACAGTTGTCTTTCATAAAGAAAAATTGCGCCATGTTTTGCTATATTCAGTTAAAATGTTAATTCTAAAGTTCGTTAATGAGTCCAGCGCACGCCTCGCTTGCGCTAAAGGTACAAGATGCAAAGAAGCTTATTGTTGACAAAGTCCACCGAAATCTTTTGTAAATAACAGATTCATTAAAAAGATAATGATGACTGAGATTGGCCGTTTTATTTTGGACATCCTGTTTGGAGGATGAACCTAAGTACTCGTGGGGCCTCCGGGCTTGATAGCATTGTTGTATAAACATTCCACAATTAGATTATCGTAATATCGTCATGATAAACGAGTACCTAACCTTTACTCAAACCAAGACCGAATTTAAGGGACATCTTTCGAATACATTAAAATGATCAAAATCGGCTCATACACAATAGACACGTTGTTTTCATTGGTCGCAAGCGAAACATTCTACAAAGTTATACATTTTGACCTCTGCATCCAAACCTGTGTTCTCCGGTTTGGTATACATCTCGGTGGCTTAGGTAGATTGGTTGGCTATATATATATATATATATATATTAATATATATATATATATTAATATATATATATATATATATATAATTATATTAAAGCGTCTTATCACTGGCTTAAAGTGTGTTAACGCCAAAATCCCACCGACTCTCGACTTACATAATCTGATAACGAACCATGAAAAATATCATGGTCGTTTGAAGGCCATAAGGTCATACTCATAAATAGGTAGGTATCCCAGCAGCACACATAGCTGTATAAGCGCTGGACAACAGAATTTTTGAGGACTCGAGGCTGTTATACTAGCTGTATGTCCAGATATACAGGTCTTATAACTCTAAATCTGGCCCCAAATCAACCAGCCTTGAGCATTGTAAAAGCTTGTTAACAGCATTTAAGAGCAATAAAAGCTACAGCTGTCAATACGCCACTATCCAGCCCTTATAATGCTCATATACAGCCAAAAGCTGTAGCTTAACGGCTATCCAAAAATAAATAGCAATTTTCTAACTGTAGCTTGCAAGTGATTTTTATTACGTCAAACTAGGTGATCGGACATTTGGATCTGGCCCCAAATCAAACAGACTTGAGCATTGTAGTAGCTTGTTAACGACATTTAAGAGCAATAAAAGCTACAGCTGTCAATACGCCACTATCCAGCCCTTATAATGCTCATATACAGCCAAAAGCTGTAGCTTAACGGCTATCCAAAAATAAATAGCAATTTTCTAACTGTAGCTTGCAACTGATTTTTATTACGTCAAACTAGGTGATCGGATATTTTCAAATTTAAGGTTAGTATACGTTAAAGTAAAGTTATGTATACGTTATCTTTCAAAAACCCAAAAACAGTTTTTTATCTATTATACCTTTATTTAAAAGAAGAATGATCTACCTATACCTTCTTTGATACTTGGTACCTTCAATGACTACAAAAAAAATCGTATCATCGTAATTCCGTTACATAATACGGGTAAAGGTAATAAGCATTGGCCAGTAGGTAATGTTAATAATTATAAAATCAGTAGATACGTTAAAATAGGCAAGCGTAAAAAATAGGTACGTCATGTAGGTATATACTACATAATAGTTTCGTGTGCATACCCGTGAAATATTGAAACTAGTGTACAAAAAAAAATTCACGCACGTAATAATTAAAATGAGCTAAGCCAATAGGTACAAACGTTTAGACAAAAATAGTTTCTCTCCACAAAAAGTCCACATAAGGACCTTAAATAACTATAATTATGGTGCCTAAGGGAGCAACAGCTGGCTACATACATTTAGAACCGAGTACAGAAATGAATCCATACAATATAAATAACGACCGCTAAGAATAATTCTATTCCTCTTGTTTCAGTTTTAAACGCCTTCAGTGTTGTTTCGTTAATTAGGCTGCTTCGGGTAATGAGTCTTGCTAACTGTTTAAATGTTCTGTACAGCCTTCTACAGTTTCGAATGGCCCCACAAAGCGACTTAGATGCGTCATTTAAACAATAAACTACGCACGTCCATTTTAATTTTTACGTAGGTACATATACAACGAAACGTAATCCCTCACTCACTACTTCTCTTGTTTGTCGTATGTCATTAAATCAATCTTTAATATAACCGAACCTAGACAACCGGTACAATTTACCCTCGCAAATTGATGTCCTAACATATATGCGTATGCTGTAACAGGTCAATTCATTACATCAGAAGTTCAACACTTTCAATTATTGCCTCTGGCTTCGAAGGGTATCTAGGAATGTTTACCTACTTTTTATTAGATAATGCCTCCTTCTTGTAATAGATGAGATTGTTTTAGTTAATTTTGGTAGCGCTATGATTGCTACTCATATACTAATGGCGCCCAACAAGCAGCATTTGTTATGTTTCATGATTATTTTTAGAAGCGATTTTTATGTATTAACTTGAATGAAAGCACAGAGAAGCACATTTAACAATTGTCATTCATTGTGAATGTCTTATATATGATTTAATTACATTGTATTATTCAGTATTGGCTCAAAGTATTGTTTACATGTTCATTGAAAAATGTTAATGAGCTGTTTACCTATTAGTGTTTGTTTCTATATTAGTTGAATTAGTTTTGATTGAGCGCATGCATTAAATTATGAGTTATTAAATAATAAAACAGGAATATAGTTTTATTTATCAATTAATGTGAGTAAACAGCTCAGTCGATGTATTTTAAATAATTACCATTTTAACTGTGTGTAACAAAACAGGATATTAAAATAGAAGTTTTAACTGTAACTGACTGAGACTGTAAGGATAGGCTTTTCAAGTCAAAAGTACTGAAATTATTTTAGACCGTTTAGACACAATAGTTGATGGCGAATAACTTGACCCAAAATGGCGGATGCGTCAAAGTCGATTTATAGTACTCTAGCTTTCCGCCAGCGGCTTCGCCCGTGGCCGTGGCCGCGCCCGTTTCAACCTCTTACAGCCCTTTATTCGCATTAAAAAGTAGTTTCTCAGGCTCCTAGACTATCTCTGTACCAAATTTCATTTAAATCGTTTCATTCATTCATTCATTCTCATACTGAGAGGAGACCCGTGGCCAGCAGTGGTAGGTATATGGGTTTATGATGATGATGATTCAGTTTTGGCGTGAAAGCTAGACAGACAAATTTACTTTCGCATTTATAATATAGGTAAGAATGTAAGGATTTTGCACGCAAATCGAATGCACTGCGCAAACTTTCCCCCATTTTCCCCCTCTCCGTCAGTTTGTGATCAACTTATTACGTGCGGCGACGTAATTTGTCACACGGTAATGCGAACTTGAACTTGTTTAGAAGGTTATTGACATTACTTTCAATTGCTGCTCGACCATAGACAACAAAATATTATACTTCAGGTACATATCTGGAAATCCATATATGGAATACCTAGATCATATAAACAATACAAAACCTACGCCTATAAATATGTAACCGGATATAATAATTTATACCCACAACGGGCGTGATTGATTAAAACAAGACTAGATAGAGTAGGTATTATATCTACCGATGACAGAACAGTGTGCATTTTGAAGCAGTTACAAGAATTTAATTAGGGTTTTCCGTATTTATTGTAGGTAGGTAGGTATTTCCTGCTTTTAGTTCCGTAGTAGACTTCCGATTATCAGCGTTCTTGCAAATAAAATATTACGTAGTAAAAGGTTGGCGGAGAATGTACGGTTAAATACTCAAGGGTTTTTTACTTAATAATATTGTTCTTAGAGGTAACGACGCACCGCACCCTCATTTTTGATTAGATTAAAAATTCTTGTCACTGTTCGAGAGAGCTCCTGGTGTCTTAAACCACTCAGTAATAATATATTTCTTCCTTATTTTGCAGATTTTATAAAATCTTACTCATATTGATTTCTCATGTTTTGCTAGAACCATCTGCTGCAGATTTTTACTTTCATCTTCAAAATTTATTTTCATCAATTTTAATATAAATCTAAGAGCCTGATTCACCACCTCATAGGTAAGTAGTTAGTTCCCGTTAGTTTCAGAGTTGAGATAGCCGCTAACCGAATAAATAAAAAAATGGAAAATGGAAATGGAAATTAAAAAATGGAATTTGTATGAAATTATCTGCCAGGTAATTTAACGGGAACTTACCTATTAGGAGGTAGTGAACCAGGTCCTAAAGCCCTCTTTCACCACCTTTCACAGAAAATACTTATCTATTTGTGTCGTAGACCGCAGACACATATAGGAATATTCAATATATTCCTTTTTGTACTGTGTCTATGCCACAGATCGCTGACAACCGTAAACACGGCACTATGATCAACCGTTAGTATAAAATAGGGGTTAGGTATCTCGTGGCTTTCCATCAACACACGGAAGTGACGTCAGTTTAAAAATACAGACAAAATGGTATTGGAGCTCTGCGAGAATCGAAGGTAATTAATTACGCAAAATAAAGTTACCATTTCTATAGTGTAACGGATTTTACATTCGCGATGTTATCCATAATTTCCATTTGCGATAGACCGTGTCCGAGCAAGGTCGTTGACCGGCGCGTCTGGTGCAACGCGCGCGTGTATTACATCAGCCGACCTTGCTCGACACGGAACAATGACAACTGCTGTAATGTTACCCACGTGACAGCCACCAGCAGCAGTTTCAGCTACCGTTACAGTAGAAAACCTTCTGGAAAATTATTAGAAATATTATTTCGATAATTGAAAAAGACAAGTAATCATTACCACACTAAAGCCTCGACTTTGAAAGTAATTCTGGGAATATTGTTACTGGGTGCCTGAAAATAACACTATTGTTGTATTAAAGCTGTTAACACAAAATTTGCCTTTGACCTTTGAACGATAATGTCGAAAAAATATTACAATAATATCTTACAGGAAATATACAATGTATAATTATGTGTGAAGCGTGGTCACCCTACACAAGGCCATACTCATTGACGTGCTGACAAACTCGACTTTAGGTTAGGCACTCGTAGGCTTCGACTTGTAAGGATTATAACACTTCTATTCGAATTATTTGCTATCTAGCTCTTCTTTATTTGCTCACAAAGTTTGAATTTAGGTTTTAGATAATAAAGCACACCCTTTTAATAGAGGAGCGAGGGCTACTAATATTCAGAGGTTTTGTTCGACTGCGCATAAACTGATAATCTTCTGCGTTATAGACCATAGACCTCACTAGGTAGATTATTATTTGTAGGAATAATATATAGGATATTTAAGAAGATATTTTTAATAAAAAAAGTCAGATTTATTTAATTTTATTTATTTATTTAAATACACATGTAATACAGACTATACATCCAAAACACAACCACATTGTACGTTTATAAATACAACAACTTACAATGTACGTTTATATGTAAAAAAAAGTAAGTTATGGACTAAAAATAAATCCATTTTGATATCCATCACATTTTTAATACATATAGCGACTTTATTAAGAGTGACATTTATTTACTTATTTTCTAAGAGCGTTAATCGTCATTGGGTTTTCCTCAAGTACCTACCTAGTCTCAGGATTTCTAAAACCCCCTATTAATCTCCGAATCCAAAGTAGTCACATGATACACGCATACACGAACGGTGAGTAAGCTTGATTAAAAATTAAAATATAAAGCCGTCGTGTAAAATCTGACGCACAAGTTGTCAGATTGTATCTAAAAAGGAACCGTTAGTGCCAATGTATCGAGAAAATTATCGATTAAAAATATCGATTGGTTATTTATTACTTTCGAATCATACCTATGCATAAATCAACATAAAGGGACATTCTGGATTAAAATACGGGAAGCGTAACATTATTTAATACATTGAATACCATAAGCGTAGCTTTTTTGTAAATGCAGTGCCAACAAGGAACTTGATTTGATTGTTCGCAATGTATCCCTAAGGTAGAAGTCAGTAAGTCTTATACTAAGTAGATCTTATAAAACTTGATCGTTATATTATGATAGTTATTACGTTAATTACCTTATTATCGTATTGGTCGTAAGCACAACTGCTACGCTTTTTCTTTTTTTCACAGATTTTGGTTTTGTGCCCGTTTCGCGTGAACAAACAGGCGAACAGTGGATTTACGTCAGTACACCTTTCCCCAACCCTTAGGGGAATACAGGCGTGATAGTATGTTGTAAAATATTAAAGTAATAATAACTCAATTTAAACATTTATAAATATTAGCAAAGAGTCACAAACCATTATTATTTTTTCCTGTTACCTTGAAGGCCAGATGAATGACTTCTGATAAAAACAGTGCCACGAAATTAATGACACAAAATTACAAACTTCAAATTCACTAATTTAATGCAATTAACTCTAGCAGTTTCAACTATAACCTTAACTTTTTGTTATTTTATGTCCGTCTGTTTGTTTCCTGTGCTGAAAAAGGTAAATGTTGTACCTATTATTTTGCTTTATAAAAAACGATCCTTGTCAATTAATGTAGCAATCTATCATGTAACTTTACAGCTAAATTACATCAACCGGATTGGATTTTCAATCCATTTAATTTAATATCAATAATGCAAAGCTAAAATAAATTAATTTAAGTAGGTACATTCTTAAGTAACTTGAGGAAAATAGAAACATACATATATTCAAATACAGGTTACCATTATAAACTTATAAACAGTGATTGTCTATTATATCTTGGTTATCCTATTTTATCTCGGCTTTTATTTAAATGAAGTCTATCTATCTATAATTTTATAATAATACAGAAACTGATTAAGAATACGCTAATGAATGCGGATGTGTAGATAGTAAAAAATGCGCACTCAGCTTCATTATCGAACGAAAATAGTACGGTCGTATATCAACAACGGTTGGATGAAATTCCAAATAGCAATGAACAAACGAGAATACGCAATATGATGCCAAACGTGTGTACACATGCGTACTACGACCACCGAGTGACGACAACGTCAACAAGACACGCCTTCCATTGAAGACCGCGAGCTCATTTACATACAAATGTCTCCAATATCGACAGCAATGAATCAAGAAACAAAACCGTGTATCGCTTCTCGCTGACTCATATAGATGATGTAACATCTCTCAGACTTGCACCAGACGAATTCTCGTGAAAGAAACATTCAAACTTTTATTAGCAAAAAATATGCAACTGGTCTGACTCTATAGCCTTGGCGTTAGACAGTATGGGAAAAAATGCGACGGCAATTAAAAATTTATTGGAACAATTAAGCGGGAAGTAACCTCAATACAATAGAAATAGATAGATCATAATCGCTAGACAATATAAATAGATAGCGATAGATTTGATTAGGTATATATATATCAATGTTATTAATTTTAGTTGTGTAAATCGTGCACTTTTTTGGGAAATAAATTAAATTATTAAATTATTAAAAAATATATAAATTATTTCTAAAACTTCTGAACGACAAACGACTGCGTACACTAATGTGCTCAGCAATGTCCGTCCAGTTTTTTAAAATAATTGTGGTAACCCTACATAGTTGAAACTTGAAAGGACGGATCGTATAAACTTAAAATCGATACTTTCAATCGATAAACGTTCACAACACGAGACTTTTTTACTGAATGGTTCGCAAATGGATCTAAACCGTATAAACGATCGGAAGATTTTCCGCAGAGTGGGTAAATCGGTCAAGGCGCCATAAGAGGTCAGCTAAGTATAAATTATTGTTGAATAATTCCTCGGTAGGCATTTTCTTATCCAATTTACTTAACTACCTATAGTATAATTAACGCAATTGTCATACGAACACCTATGACAATCGTAAGTGGTAGTCAGAAACCTAAAAATGCTGACAACCAGTCTATCCTTCGAATATCGGTGTAGCCCAGAAATTGGGTTGCGGAGGTCTGATGGCAGTCGCTCCGTGTAAAATACTGATATTCAGCCGCATCCGGTTAGACTGGAAGCCGACCCCAACATGGTTGGGAAAAGGCTAGGAAGAAGAAGAAGAAGTATAATTAATAATCTACACTAATATTACAATTGCGAAAGTAACTCTGTATAAATCTATTTGTTTTACCGTTTTACACCTACACCACTGAACAGATTACGATAAAATTTGGCAAAGAGATAGATTGAATAAAAAATAAAATATACATAATATCCTTTTAGCTTTCCTGTGTTTATATAAGTATTCCTGTTTGAGCAACTGTTTTTTAATTCCCTTATGAGAATACTTATATTATGGGCTCAATGTTTTGGGTGCTCTAAAAGCAGGTTCTCAAACGAAAAAAAAAACAAAAAAGACTCTCTTTTGAGGAAGTGAGGAAGCCTAATTTATAGTTAACGAAATCCATTTGGGGTGAAAATGTAACAGACTTAGTTACTTTCGCATTTTTATTACTTACTTAGAATAAATTATAATAACATAATTCAAGTTCAATGATAGAAATGAATAATGTGAAACATTTCCGTCATCACATCTCTGCAACCGGAACCGTAGTTCCGATACTATTACATTTCACTATTGTAATGTATTATGTCGCTATACTATTGTATTGTTATGATGATGTCGTCGTATGTCGACCGTACTATTGTTATAACATACAATAGAAATAGACATAATATATCAAATGTAACTGTTGTATCATGGTGATAATGTAAAACAGTCATGATGTGATTTGACCTTGTTTTATTTCGTTGATAGTCGTTAAGATTTGTCCAGTTTGTGTATTAGGAGACAATAAAATAAATAAATAAATAAATAATAAATATCCTGGGACATTTTTACACAGCACCGTCTAGTCCCAAACTAAGCAGAGCTTGAACTATGGGTACTAGACAATGGATATAATACTTATATACTTTTTTTGTTGTAAATACATACTTATAATACATACAATAGAATTATTATAATATGAAATTGAAAACATGATACAAATATTGTAAATTTATACAAAATTATTTTTATATTCCTTATACCTACAACAAACAGAAAGATTCTAAGCAGTAAGCTCCTATGCAAGCTATAGTTAAGTAAAGAAAAAGGCCTAAGCACATGTGTATACAAAATTATTAACGCGACGGATATGGGACGAGTCACAATAGTCTATTCATCAGTGAATATTGTTACGACTTGCTTACGGAGATGTACAGTCGACCAAACAATTTATACAGTCAGAAAACCATATCTGCGTCTAGACATTGATGAAAATAACGTAAAAAAATTAAAAATTTAGGAAACCCCCGACACTAAATGTAATTTTCAATTTGTGGTGGCGGCCATCTTGGCTTTGAAATTTATCATAGTTTATAGTATTCTCCTAGTTAAGCCCATTCATTTGATACCCATACCCCTGCCACAGACAGAGACACACACACACACACACACACACACACACACGCACACACACACGCACACGCACACGCACACGCACACGCACACGCACACGCACACGCACACGCACACGCACACGCACACGCACACGCACACGCACACGCACACGCACACGCACACGCACACGCACACGCACACGCACACGCACACGCACACGCACACGCACACGCACACGCACACGCACACGCACACGCACACGCACACGCACACGCACACGCACACGCACACGCACACGCACACGCACACGCACACGCACACGCACACGCACACGCACACGCACACGCACACGCACACGCACACGCACACGCACACGCACACGCACACGCACACGCACACGCACACGCACACGCACACGCACACGCACACGCACACGCACACGCACACGCACACGCACACGCACACGCACACGCACACGCACACGCACACGCACACGCACACGCACACGCACACGCACACGCACACGCACACACACACACACACACACACACACACACACACACACACACACACACACACACACACACACACACACGTTTTTGCGTCGGGGGTTAATTATAACACCGTCGTTTTTGCGTCTGGGGTTAACAAACCCGATTATCTGCCAAATGGTTTGCAAATTATTATAGGCAGCTAACAAACCACACAGTTTGCGTATTGACACATAGGTAATGCGTGAAATATTTTACCACAATCTTTGTCAAAACATATCGGTATTGCCCAGAAAATGGGTTGTGGATGTCTGATGGCAGTCGCTTCGTGTAAAATAGGTACTGATATTCAGCCGCATCTGGTTAGACTGGAAGCTGACTCCAACATGGTTGGACTAGGAGGATGAATCTTTGTCAAAACACAATTGTTAGCTGCTTATTACACTTGTTGACTGTACACAGATGAGTATCATGGCTGCTATTGTTGTTTTCATCATTGTATCAAACTAATCAAGCTATAATGTTTTCTGTTGAATATTATAATTTTATTGTTCTTTGGAAGGAAATGAAAACAAATAAGGAAGTATTAGTATTGTAGACGAGAAAAGACAGTTGTTAAGAACTGTAGCGACATCTATCGAGCTACATAAGAACTTGTATGAAAAGAAGCAACAAGTCCTGAATCGCGCAAGTAAAGTTTACCGTGCAAACTTGCATATATACAACCGCCCGACATCAACCGTCGGGCAGTGGCCCGCCAGGCATAACACCGCCTGGTCGGAGGATCCTCCCTTTGGTGCGAGGGACAACACTCCCCGTCCCTCCACAGTGGTGACCCCGACGTGATCATCGAGCAGCCAGTCGCACAGCACACTGCGCTTCGGCCGATCAGCACAGGGAGCGTCGTCGCACAGGGAGCGTCGTCCCTCCTGGCCGACGTGGCAGTCAGCCGACTGCTGACTCATCAGCAAATGATCAATCTCGGAGGGGAGTGATGTAGCGACATCTATCGAGCTACATAAGAACTTGTATGAAAAGAAGCAACAAGTCCTGAATCGCGCAAGTAAAGTTTACCGTGCAAACTTGCATATATACAACCGCCCGACATCAACCGTCGGGCAGTGGCCCGCCAGGCATAACACCGCCTGGTCGGAGGATCCTCCCTTTGGTGCGAGGGATAACACTCCCCGTCCCTCCACAGAACCATAGAGAACAGGAGAGGAAAGATGTTTGGCCACTTGATACGACACGACTACTTCTTTAAAACTTTAATAGAAGGTTTACATCAATTTTAATTGAAAGAAAACGGAGAAGGGGAAGACCCAGACGAAGTTTTAAAGAACAAGTTCAGGAAACACTAAATCAAGGTCGGTCCATCCGTTTGGGAGCTACGATACCACAGACAGACACACACACACACACACACAGACACGTCAAACTTATAACACCCCGTCGTTTTTGCGTCGGGGGTTAAAAAGTGGGGAGCGAGTCGCAACAAGAGGTTAAATAGAATAGAAGGAAGGCAGAAGATAGAGAATAGTGGTGATTGCTCCACCGACAAGAGCGAGCTCTTAAATTTAACAAGAAGAAGAAGAATGTACTTTAGTTTATGTTTATAATGGTTTTCGTTTTTATGTATTTAGTCTGCACTAGCTAAGTTAACATTGAAGTCAAAGTTTCTTATTTTAGACATGTATTTTCCTAGACACTATCAGTTTTCATATACACGTCTTTTTCTCATAGGGATAGGTAGAAACTAGAGTCAATTTAATTTGTGAATATTTTATTTTTACATTCTCTAGCAATACCGATTCACAGTTACTTAAAGCAAACGCAATTTTGCTGCAAAACCACCGCTAATTGTACAAGTTCCTGAACTTTTAAAATTCAACGTATTTTAATTATAATTCTTTAAAAAATGCATGAAAAAAGCAAACTGTAAGTGGCTGTTTTTATCCTTTAATAAATTAGCAATGTTTAATTTAATCTGGCAGATGAATGTACAACAGCAAGGGAAATACCTTTTCACAGAATGAGGAAAACACGGTTTAATATCTAAGAATTCATTTTGACTAGGTAAACAAATTAAATAATAAAACAGATAATTTATTATTGGACCTCGAGTCAATTATTATGGTGATAAAGAAGCCTGACGTGATAATATAATGTAAAGTTTTTAAAACTAAGGGCATCATTGCTTCTAATATCTAATATTTATCTGTAATGGGTTACGGGTAATTCCTCTCTAGCTTAAAGAGTCCTCGGTTGGCCAATGGGAAGGTATAAGATTGAACAAAATAGTGTTGAAAAAATAACTACCTATAGGTATTGGTGGGAAAAATACGACTCGTACGTGGGCTAACACCATGCCATACACTTCTAGTAGAAGCTGAGATCTCATTGTATGGAAAGCCTATCCGACGTGAGGTCAGCCCATACTGGGAGTGATGACTCATGATTTGCACCTGTGTTTAGGCATGCGTTTCTTCAAACAAAGGCATTTTAGCCCCCTGCTCGTTTACTAGTACCTATCTAAGATCTTCCATAAGCATCAGTCTTCTATATATAAACTGATATCACATTTTACTTGGAAAATTGACTAATTAAATTCTTGCATTCTATTCAGATTAACGTGACTAACCTCGAAGAATCTGATAAAATAATTTTTTTTACGACCATACTATACATAAATCAGCATCATTAAATGTCATTATGACATGTTGCAGATAGCTACAGAATAATGCGATTTAACATTTTATAGTTAGTTCTATTTCCTAGAACTCGTAAACTATACTTCCGGTGACAGATGTATGTGAAGATATATTAGTCTGCTTCCGTACAATAATTTAACTTGTGCTTTTTAACCCCCGACGCAAAAACGAAGGCGTCGGGTTTTATAAGTTTGACGTGTCTGTGTGTTGCATCGTAGCTCCCGAACGGATGAACCGATTTTGATTTTGTTTTTGTATTTGACACTTTTCAAAGTGTAGTGTTCTTCTGAGATATGTTTAATGAAAATCGGTCCAAGATGGCCGCTTACATATTTTTTCACCAATATGGGTATCAAAAAATATATGAAAAGGCTTGACTAGTAAAATACTGTACACTACATTTTGTTTTTCATTTTGATTCGGGGGTTTTTTACATTTTTAATTTAGTATTGTTACACTTCGTATTCACTACTTATGGACCGTTGCACCGAGGGTCGTAGGTTTGCTTCCCAGCAGAGACAAATATTTATTTGTGTTCTACGGATATTTATTAAAACTGTATGCAATAAAACATTACATTGGCGGACTTAATGCCTTATGCATATTTGTTTCGAGTCTGTAGAGTGTAGATATACCTATAAAGTAATACCTGAATAAAGAAAATTTTTAAATGACTACAGAATTTTAAGCTCCAATTATTTATTTAAATATAATAGTCACAAATTACACTGTTTTACGGCATGTAACAACACGAGTTGATTGTCTCGTAATTGTAGGCATTTGTGTCACAGTAATTAGGTACTTACCTACCAACCTCGAAGTACATAATCAAACTATATTTCCAATATATACAACGTGAAGTTAGTTTATATAAACGGCTAAAATGGACACAATTTTCATCGTAGGTACACACCGTGCCAATACATTTTCAGGACAAACTGAACTCCCATTGTACGAAATGTTTGCACATTGTGAGGGTCAACGCATTTTTGCATAGTATACAGCTTCGAGTACGCGATTCATACTATGATTCATCAAAAGTGACCATTTTAGGCCCTTGAACATAATATATAACGATATACATAGCCCTGCGTACCACGGTACGACTTTTATTTTATAAATAACGTTATAAATTTCAGTCAAGGTTGTGTTTACGTATTAATCCCGGAAGAATTCTAAGAAGTTTTCAAAAACAATTTCAATGGGTAATCAAAAAAATTCATAATAGCAGTACAATAATAAATATTTAAATTATGCCGAAATATATTATGCATTTATTCCGGTGGTTTTCTGCGTTTTACAGCACTTGTCGTGAAATAATTTCTGAATCTAAAGTAATAAAACTAAGTAAAGGGTTAAGGGTATCACTAAAAAAACAGTCTCAGAGCAGATTATTGATACAAAAGAAGTCGTTTAAAAAAATCTTTGTTTTTTTTTTGTTTATATTATATTTTTGATCATTTTTTTACCTAACTAACCCAACATCATCGCTGTTGGAAAAAACCGAGCATTCACGTCGTTTTAAAATTCTATGCGCGCGACAATGCTGCTCCCGCCTAATTAGACGGACGAAAATAGCCGCGCGTGCATGGCGCCTGCGCACTATCCAGGAATGTTGAACTATGTTATCCTTTTGTACATTTAGATATGAAGAATGGAACAAAATGGATATGCTATGGAGTCCTTACAAAGTGAACTCTTCTAGAGACTAATTTTGAGTATCTCAACGCGTGTTTTTAAACAGCAAAACTGTCCATGGTCAATGGATAACCAGGTCAAACATTATAAAAGATTTCATTATTTAAATAAATGTAATTTTAATAACTAAGGTATTGTTTTATTATTCTGAACAAAAAGTCGGGGATAGAAGTTAGTGTTTAATTTTTTTGGTCTAGAACCTACCTTTTCTTACGACGTTTTTCTTAATAATGAGAACCCATAGTGCAACAATCTATTTTCTAACGAAACTGTACACGTTTTCAACTGTGTGTTACTTTATCGGTACTTTTTCTAGGCAATGCATTTAATGCGCATGCGTCGATTTCCTTGGTCCCTTAAGGCTACTTTGTAAAGGAAACGTCTAGAGACGTGTTAACGTAAGAATACTGATGACTTATTTGCGCCTTGACATTGTTTTGTTGCCAAACTCTTGTTTCCGCACATCTAAGGCTCGAGAACGACCTTTTTTTGATTGAGTGTTGATTGTGTCGAGTTCGACAGGACCTACGAGTTATTTTCGGTTATCCTTATGCGTGTTGAATAAATTGATAATGATAATGAATAAATGTGAACATACCTGTGAACTGTGGGTGGACATTACCTATGCCTAGCCCTTCAGGGAACACAGGCGTGATGGTATGTATGTTCAACATAAAACACACTCATACCATCAAGCGTAGGTATTCACCCACCCGGCGGATGAAATGGTATTTCTGGAAAATAATCCATATACCTACTGTATTTCTTCATAATATCTTCTTCACATATCACCGTAGCATTTCCTATCTGACGATCTCTGTTAATTATATAAGTAGTTTGGTATACTTGAATATAACAATGTAGATCTTTGAGGGTCCTTAAAAGGGACTTTGGAATAGCCCTGAAGATAAAAATAAATTGTTAACTGATAGTTTCCCAGTTGTTTGTAACCGATACATACATGACACAATAGTTAGTGTCCATGTTTAGTATTTATAGACATTTCTTACTTTTCCAGGAATAAATAATGTTGTGGTCTCCATTTAGTATTGCAGAACTTGTCACATTTTTATTAAAGCAATCGTGATTAATACTGCAATTAGTCTGTCATGTAACTGGTGTAATACGAATTTATTGTTGCGTGGATTTTAATTACATTCTGCTAGACTTGTGACAATTATAAGTACAAATAAAAAAAATATGAAATACTCACGGAAATTAAATTAAAAATGTACCGATTTGTTGCCGTTACATATTAAAGATATTAAGATAGAGGGAAAACGGGGGACATCATCTATGACGAATTCATCACACACATCAAGGAGGAAAAAATAAGTTCACGGCGCATAAGAAGTTCAGGAGATCTCTGTGACGAACCTGGCTGGAACCTGGATGGAAGACTCTAAGACTGGCTGTTTTATTGTGTGGCATCGTGTGTATTGTCAAAACTAAACTATTAATAGCCTCGTCTTAATATTACACACGTTTGGTTGTAAAAAGCCGCTAAGTTATCAGGGCTTACACATAAAATATTAATGTACCTAACACCAATGTTGTACCTACACTTAGGGCCTGTATCCGCCACTAAGCTCCGGATAAATTAAAAAATTAAACATTTGTATAAAATTAACTGCCAATTAACTTAACGGAAACTTATCAGGAGGTGATGAAACAGGCCCTCAGTACGCAATATTAATCCTTTGAATCTTTAGATAACAAGAAATGTATCATATATATATCATACATAGGACTAGATAAATAAATTTCTAGCAAACCCTGCGCTATTCTGTATTTTAGGTATAGTCCTTAAATTATTTTTAAACAATTGACTGAATTGTCTATAAAGTAGGTATATTGCTAGTCCATAAAAAGCATTTCCTTAGTAAAAAAAGCATAATATGAATCAACTTACCCAAGTAACAGGAAAATGTTTACTGTACTTAAATGTTGTAATTGCTTATCAGTTCTATTTCAATTGCATTAAAGTACACGTAAAGTGGGTTACTAACACAACTATTTATGCAATTTGTGTTTTCTCACTAGCAAGTATTAGGGAAAATTGTGAGGAAAAATTGAACGCATAATTATTTTTCGCCAATCATATCATGTAGTTAGTGTAGATAGTTATCAATACTTACAATACGTATAAGACCTAAGGTCCCTGATCAAGTTACAAGGTTTTTACCAAAGAGGTCTTTAGTTTTAGGTATTACAAAGTCATTTTGAGTTCCTTCTATGGATATATCTAACGTCCAGTTTCCAGTCCAGACTACATACACGGCTCTTTCTACTGCTTCTATATTTTTTTATCAAAAACGTTTGGAGTCTGAAAAATTCATAAATGTACAACCTAATATTTAGTCATTAACCAGACCTGGCTGAATATCAGTACTTCTACAACCCAATTTGTATGTGTTTGTTTTGTTTATCAAACTTTTAAACAAATAAATAATAAAACAAGCAAATGATTAAACAATAAATAGGACATAATTATAAAGATACCAACGGTAATCATAATTTAACGTAATTACCTACTGCTAAAGACAGATTTTCCTTCTATGATAATAGATAATTTGACGTAATTAACTGCAAAATATCTCTTCATTAAAGTATATTTATTACCCGCATGGTATAGCGCCATGCGTCATTCATTACTAACAATTGTTTTATCGCCATAAAACGTGACACTTCGCCTCTCATTTTCTTAAGCGGATAGGCGGCAGTACCAAAAATATATTTAGTATACATAGGCACCTAAGTATTGGAGATAATTCGGCTGAGCGTTTTTGTGATATGTTCTGGAAAGTTATATTTCAGTGGATAGAGAATAATTAATAATAGGTATCTCAAAATCTGTCTCAATCCACTCCCATAAAATATGAGTTAAAACGATTGAGTCATATTTGGTACCTTAGAACGTTGTCCCCTAAATGGATTAATCGATTTGAATGCCATTTTATTTCATTTATAAAGATTACGGCATCAATCGTATTTAGAGGAAATTAAAAAACTAAAAAGAATGAATAGTATTGAAATCCCCGCTTATACTTAGTACCTTATAATAAGGCTATCATAAACAGGGATTTAATTCGTAATACTTATAAGGCATAACCGCACAACATGTTGACGACGTCTGTGGTCTAGTGGTCCGAGTAGCGGACTGCTGATCACGAGGTCGTGAGTTCGATTCTCACAAGATACAAACATTTATGTAATAAACTTAGGTGTTTGTGTTTGTCTGGGTGTTTCTTATCTATCTATACTATTATAAAATTGTAAAAAAGTAATTTCTGTACATTGAAGATATTTAAAAAAAACAATTGGGTTAGAGTATATAAACGATCGCGAACCCAAAAATGTGATTTTTAGAATTCTTGTCTGTTTGTCTGTTTGTCTGTTTGTTAGGGGTTGGCGCTAAACCTACAGAATAGATTTGAATTTTGTATTAACTGTTGTAAAGCATAATTTCCAACTTAAAAACTGACGTAAAGCTTTTTTCAATTATTAGTATAGTTCCTTAGATAGAGCTTGACCTCTCTGTTGTATGCAAGCCCATAGAAAGAAGAGATCATCATTGCTGGTTTTTGATTTTTAATTTTCTATTTAAAAGTCCATCGTTCAACTAAAAAATTAGGTATATCTCATTCTACTCGGTTCCGTAGATGCTGAGATAGAGCTTGACCTCTCTGTAGTATGTATTCCTATTGATATAAGGGATCATTATTGTTGGTTCTTTAATTAAGTTGTCATATGCGCAGAAATCGTGATTGTTGATTAGTTATAAACGTTTTAAGTGGTATAGACTTAAATTAAACAATAGTTGTAAAGTTTGGTTAGAATTACGAGTTATTACGACTAACTGAAGCTTCCGTTTTCTTTTGGACATATTTTCACAAACAGCATCACCTCAGTACCTCATAAAGTACCTCAGTACCGAGACTAATTGTCGACCGGAATCGAACCCACAATATTCATTGAGCTTAGCGCCGTTATAACTTAGTCACGAGGCCCTTTTTACAAACCTCTAAAACACTACTTCAAAATACAATTTTTTATGAATGGGTTCAATTTCTAATCCTAATTTTGTTTCTACATCCACGTAAGCGAAGCCGCGGGCAAAAGCTAGTATATTATAAGTATGTATTTACAAAAAAAAAGTATGTAAGTATTATATCCATTGTCTAGTACAAGCTCTGCTTAGTTTGGGACTAGATGGTGCTGTGTAAAATGTCCCAAGATATTTATTATTTATTTATTAACATAGGCTGATGACGATGAAGACATTGATCACAAGTAATCACAACACCGACATGTAAAGTCGAACTTCGTACGGTCTCAGGAGGTCGCAACACTATAAACCATAGAATGCCCATAGAATACTGATGGGGAACAGTCACGAGTTAAGACCTTTGCGCATACGCATATGCAATGACGCGCATACCAAACATAGTATGGTAACGTTATTAATGGTAATTATCTGATTGGTAATGGAGGAGGCAACATATGGAGGTAGTTTGTTACTTAATTTTAGTATTACAGGAAACTTGCAATCGTGGTTAGTCATTGTAATTAGTTTAATTGGTACTTACTTTAAAAAAGAGTGCTTTTACGAGTGATTGAATGTACACCCTGACCGCCTAGTTGGTCTAGCGGTACCAAGCGCGACTGCTACGCTAGATTTCCTGGGTTCGAATCCTGAGTCGAGCAAAGTGTTGTTGGGTTTTTCTGTGAAAGTCCCAGTAGCAGCTCGGAGTCTGGATTTGTGCCCGGTTGATGGCAATAGGCTCGCCCCCTATTACATAGGACCTAAACATACCCGAAATGTGGGTGTACATTAGTACACCTCTGCCTATCCCTTCCCATACAGGCGTGATGGTATGTTAATGAATGAACACCTACATTTTGATGGTAAACTATTCAAGGGAATATTGTACTATCACTACATAGTATAAAACAAAGTCGCTATCCGCCGTCTGTCTGTCCCTATGTATGCTTAGATCTTTAAAACTACGCAACGGATTTTGATGCGGTTTTTTTTAATAGATGGAGTGATTCTTAAGTAAGGTTTATATGTATAATAACATACCACGCGGGCGAAGCCGCTGGCGAGAAGCTAGTTTGTTATAAATAACTTTTTTAATAAGAATTTTAAGTCCGATATAATTAATGTACCTAGTTACCAAATCTATAATATGTCATTTGAGATTATTGTGCCTAAACCTACCTAGTATCGAGTAACTTTGACGTAATGGTGTAAACCATGACTGCATTATTTCAGTTAAAATCAAACCAAGAATCTATGAGAAACTTTTAAAATAATTTTAAAAATTCTCAAAATAGTTTTCTCTAAGGTGGCTTTACAAAAGACATCAACGAGCCTCTTACTCCTACCAAGGCAGTACGAAAACGCAACCTTATTTTTTGCGCCTGGAAGAGCTTTATGCACCGTCACGCCGAACGTGGGAAGGCGGCGCGGTGTGTGGGACTCCGTCCTGAAAAGGAGGTAGGTATACCCCCTAGAACCAGACGGGTGTTGGCCTCATCACCGTTCGGCTGGGTCACGGGAACGTGCGGACATTCATCCGCGACACGAAAACGCAACATACATATTCTAAGTCCCCGCAAATTGCTAATGTAAAATCCCGTAGGATTGAGAAAACGACATTATCGCGGGTACACAGTTAGAAAACTTAGAAAAAAGTCAAACTACTTAATATGTAAACCTCTTTCTTTATTAAGTTGGTTAGAAAATATCTTGTTCAACTGGTTCGATGTTAGTTTTGAAGCCTTCATAATATTGCTAATGGCCATGTTTCGTCAAGTGTCGTTCATGCTCCACTTTGTCTGACGTGTGATGGCGGACCAGCTTTAATCATTCCAAACATTCTTAAGTAATCAGGTTTTAAATAGCAAAAAATAACTCGAAACGTCAATGTAAGTACCGTATTTCTATTACAAATTAGCACTCAAAAATCAGTCTAGATGCAAGTGCGGCTCGAAGTTTCTGAATTCGGTTCCAAAGTCAGGCTAATTATAATGGTGTTATTGAGTTTTTTTGTCCGGAAATTCTCAGTACCAACTAATCTGTAGTTTGGATTTGTTTGACTAAAATATAAACATTTTTGAGCTGCGAGTGTACTTCCACAGTGCATCGCTGCCTAACTCCGGAATATAAGCATGATAGTGTTGTATAGAGAGCCTGTAAAATATTGTGTCGAGTTTCTGTATCCAAAAGAAACAATAATTATACTTATACCTAACTAGCTTTCCGCCAGCGGCTTCGCCCGCGTGGTCTTGATAACCTTTTTAACCCGCTTTTCTGTTGAAATTTTTCCTGAATTTTCTTTGCTATAAACTTCACGGAGCCCGAGACCTTTCCAACGAATGCAAAACCGTGGAAATCGGTTCGTGCGTTCTGGAGTTATAGCGTCTGGAAGGAAAACCCGACTTATTTTTATATAGTAGATATACCTATTACACAAATTAAGATTTAGATTTTTTAAGCCACGTATACTTATCAAATCTCTAGCGATATCTCGGGGTTTTATTTATTGTTTATTGGTATCCCAAAAGGACTACTGTTTTTAAGCAAAAAGGTAGCTTTTCTCAGGATACCAAATTTTATCGTTATCCGATAAGTGGTTTAGGTGTGAAAAAGAAACAAATAAACAGACAGTTTTACAGACAGAGTATCTATGGATTGAGTACTTGGGAACATAACACTTTAAAATCGGTTTTATAGCGTTATTCTAAGTAAATAGGTGTTGATAATTAGCTTTTTTATTGTCTAGGTAATATATTATCCTATCATCAGAAGATGTTAATGGTAACTTTAATATAATAACTACCCAATTAGCAAGACGTTTATGAGTTCTGTGAAAACAATGAATACAAAATATTATTATATTATATATATTTTAACACTTCCTGGGGCTTAATTAGTTAATTATTTACCTATTCATATGAGTAATGGAATATCCTGCCTCGCCAACATGTAGCTGAATTCGAAATAATAAAAACATTGTAGTTATGAATAATAATATACTACTTTTTATAGAATGATAATTACCTAAATAATTATGCGCAAGTTATACTTGAAAGTATATAGGTACGATAAGTTATACCTAAGTAGTTACTTGAATTTTCGGAATTCATACTTATGAAAAATTCATAAAAAAATCTAAGATGAAAATAATTATAAAATGTGGATTTCTAAGAAGTACAGTCGCAAGCAAAAACTTGTATACACTAACATAAGCACTAATATAACTTTTGTGATAATACGAACACAGTATTTACGAAACAATACTAAGTATAGTGACATTAGTGTTATCTCAAAGTAGCAATCGTTCATTTACCGCTTTAGCACTTTGGTTAATGTATACATGTTTTTGCTCGTGACTGTACATGGTATTGGTATTAAAAAATCTTTTACACTACTTACATAAAAATTAAGCTTCGGTATTCATCGTTGTAGAGCGAGTCAGGGCCGGATTTAGAGGTGTGCAGGCCTCGGCGCAACAAAGGAGTAGAGAGCTAACCGTTTCGCTTCATCATTCCTTGTGCGCACAGCGAAGTTGTGGAATTCTCTTCCGGCGACTGTGTTCCCTGACACCTACAACATGGGTCTTTTCAAGGCCAGAGTGAATCTTTTGGGTAGGCGCGGTCCATCTTAGACCACATCTACACTTATCTTCAGGTGAGATTGTGGTCAAGCGCAAACCCATCAACGATAAAAAAAAAATGTCTCTATTGTCCCCTCTTTTGTGGAGGCCCCGTGGCAGTAGTCCCTGTTACCCTCCCTTAAATCCGGCCCTTTAGCGAGTGATCATTACGGATATGATTACGAAAAGTTCAAAGGTGCGTGCCTTGAATTCGAACTCGAGACTTGATCAACCATGTCCAGTAATCAACCATGATTCTCTGAGTTTGTTTCGGCGTTTCTTCTCAGAGGTCGTCAGTTAGGAAATACCGGCGACATCTAGCATTTAAAAAAATAATAATAAAATGACTTGTAAAAGTGTCTTTAAAGGATCTTCTTACAGAAATAAACATCATTTCATATCATTTCATAATCCCTAGGAGGCCATCACAGCTTCTATACCTAGGTAATTATTTAAAATGCATACTTATTTACTATACTTATATGAAGTTACATTTCAGTAATCACAATCACAACGTATGATAATAAGCATAACATAACTTTCCATACCCGGCTTTGTCTCTATTTTCCTGAATGATGGGAAGAAGAATCTCATGTTTCAATTGTTTCCACCAACAGTTTGCTATGGCTAGGCTGTCTGGTAAATGTGAACGTCGAATTTACTCCGCAGCCAAGGCTGGTACAGTAGGTAGATATTTAGTTCATCTACTGTGACCTTTTTTTTTTTGCGTCTGAAAATGCTTTATGCACCGTCACGCCGCCCCGGGGAGGACGGCGCGGTGTGTGGGACTCTTCCCTGAAAAGGACGTCTACCCACTAAAAACAGACGGGTGTTCGCCTCATCACCATTCGGCCGGGGTCACGGGTACGTGTGGACATTCTTCCTTGACCCCGACGGTTATCTACTATGACCTACCAGCTAATATCCGCACCATGACAAAATTTTAACTCGCTTTTTCTCGTGTGAATACGAGACAAAACGACAGTTTTTTTTGTGTTTATAATAAACTAGTTTTCCGCTAGCGGCTTCGCCTGCGTGGTCTGAGTATCTCTTATAACATTCATCTCCTATTTCAACTCCTTAAAGCCCTTTTTTCGCATTAAAAATTCCTTTCTCAGGCTCTAGACTATCTGTGTACCAAATTTCATTCAAATCGGTTCAGTAGTTTTGGCGTGAAAGCCTGACAGACAGACAGACAGAGTTCTTCTTCTTTTTCCTAGCCTTTTCCCAACCATGTTGGGGTCGGCTTCCAGTCTAACCGGATGCGGCTGAATATCAGTATTTTACACGGAGCGACTGCCATCAGACCTCCGCAACCCAATTTCTGGGCTACACCGATATTCGAAGGATAGACTGGTTGTCAGCATTTTTAGGTGACTACCACTTACGATTGTCATAGGTGCTCGTATGACAACCGGGACCGACGGCTTAACGTGCTCTCCGAGGCACGGAGGGGTCTCGATATGTTAAGAATGGTCCACAGACTGACCGCGGCAAGTGTAGCTTAACTTTGCAGATCGGTTGATCAGCGTAGTAACAACTTGGCCACGAGCCCCTCACAGACAGACAGACAGGTTACTTTCGCATTTATAATATTAGTAAGGATAAGTATATAGGTACTTACTTATGGTCTTGATAGAAATTTGGATGAGCCTATTAAGGATAATTATAATTATGTTAGAAGTTTTTTTGGCTTATTAGTCGCGCGACTGCTACGCTAAGGGGTTCCTGGGTTCGATTCTCGGGTCTCGGTTCGGCAGTTTTTTGTCCGGTTGATAAGTAGTAATATCTATAGATAAGTAGTAAGTAGTAAGGGGGTAGGTAGACCCCCCTAAACATAAATCAGCGAACTGTCTACGCATTAGACCTCTGCCTAACCCTTCGTGGAGAACAGGCGTGATGGTATCTTCTAAGAATAGGTAAATTAGTAGTAGGTAATGGTGACACCTGCGTGATCTAATTTCACGTGCCAAGCACTAACTATAGACTGTTTATGTTTTGCATATGCGTACGATAATAGGCCGGGTCAAGATACCCGCGAGGCTGCGACGTAGACGAAGGCTGATTGGTTATTTAAAACTCAAGATATTGAACTGTATTTTTTTTACATATGTCCATTAGCTCAGCAGGGATATCCAACCTTTTTTGTGTAGCCTCCCCGGATTATCTTTATCTTTATAAAACAAAAAGTCGCTGCCGATGTTTGTACGCTTTGATCTTTTAAACTACGCAACGGATTATTGCAGTTTTCAACAACAGATAGAGTGATTTAAGAGGAAGGTTTATGTGTAGTATACATACGTAATATAGTACAGAACCAAAACCGAGAGTATACAAGGTGGAAGGGACATCGACGCACAAACGTGGTGACAAGGTTTCACTCAAGATCAAAAATAAAATGACCTAGGTCATTCATGTAGAAAACACTGCGCGCAAAAAATGACAATATCTGTAATAACCGATTTATTACAGATATTGTCATTTTTTGCGCGCAGTGTATCGCTAAAAACGCGATTATAACGCTCCACGGTGAATATTATCCCGCGCACAATCCGAAATAAATGAAATATTGATGTTTTAATTATAAATCTAATTTGGGTAGATAGAAATAATGGTTTTTTACACGTTCAAGTAAAAAAACCTGCATAAAAAATTGATGAAAAAAGTTACGGAAAATTTCAACGCAGGAGGGTCCAAAATCATGAACTAAACTCATGGTATTCGGATGTGCGTCGATGTCCCTTCCACCTTGTATACATTCCACCGTGCGAAGCCGGGACGGGTCGCTTGTAAAATACATATAAATTTGAAAGTAAGTAGTTTCAATTATGATAAATAATCTGACGATAACACCAAATAGTTTTCGTTGTCATAGCCCTGCCTGGAATACGACATAATATATGAATGCGTGCTACCATAGTGCAATACTGTGGTATACCACAGTCACACACACAGTCACAGTACACATTGCATCGATCAGGGCTATAGCCCTGATCGATGCAATGATGATCTATTCCATAAAAACTCTGCAAGAAGTGAGGAGTTACTCCTAACGCGTAGGACTTGAGACCCATCCAAAAGATCGAATGTCTTCTTGACTGGAGACATCCAATTTATAAAAATAATAACATAATTTATTGCAGTATGCAATTATTATAGCACTCGCCCCTTTTAAATGGGACTCGCCCCCTATTACATGGGACCTAAAACATACTGGCGAAATGTGGGTGTATATTAGTATGCCTCTGCCTACCCCTTCGGGGAATAGAGGCATGATGGTATGCAATGAACATTATATTATAACACTATAATGATAACATAACATACGAACGATAACATAAACATTTAAAATATCTATATAAGTAGAGCTACAATTTCACAACACTAAATGTCTTGCGTAACGTTAAAATATCCTTTTTGTTACTTATCATCAAGTTCCGCTCCGATAACAAAAAACCACAAACAGTTTTGTCACCAAACGTAGTTGATTATGTCCGTTCGAGGCATAAAACAAAATGTATTTTAAACTGACAACTATCAAGCTTAGTAATATAAGTTGACACAAGTTATTTCACTGGGCACCAAATAACTATTTGAACCAATTGTTATCAAGGTAAACATGATAAGAATATCGAAGTTAGATTACGAGTTTGATTTTAAAGACCGGTATTTTATTGCATACTTATAATAAATATAATCTCTCTTTCATTTTGAGAGGACACCCATGCCAGTAAAAGCGTTAATTGTAATAAAACAATTCCAAAGCCTAATAAAAATAGTTTTCATTCAAGAAGTTTGTATTTGGAATTCTATTGAAGAATTCTAATACATGATATATATTAAAGTTTATGTGTGGACAATGTAGTGATTAATTTATTACCTATATTAAATTAATTAATCTATTTAATTCACTAGACACATAACCTAAAAGATACTGTAAACAATGTGCAGTTCCATGCTGAAATCCTATTCGTTTTTTTACGACCTAACTGGCGTGTGCTTTTAAACATGGCAGCGGCCGGGCGCCGCCGCTAGTACACTCGCAACCGGTGACTGAGGCACGCGTCAACACGTTCGATGATAAATTGCGGACATCAATAAATAAATCCAAGAAATTAAATAAATGTGCCAAAGGAATTCTATTCCAGTTTTAAAAACATTTACGTGTTTAAAAAAAATTGTCATAACAGCAGGAGTGTGTGTTGGTCGCATCCGTATGGATGCTAATTAGCCGGCGTTACGGAGCATTCCAAATAATACAAATTGGTCAAGGTTCGTAGGGATTGACGTATAATAAAAATTAACTGTGTGAAAATTGTGCGCTTTCGTCGAGTATCCTGACTCACGTGGTCTACAGGTGAGTGACATTTCGTTAGGCTAGTCTAGTCACAGCTTTATTTTTAACACGAACGCTAGGATGCGCGTCCGCAACTATTTTTGGTTCACAGAGCGTTCACACCTATATTCTAAACTCCATTCTCATGTTACAAAATAGAAGAAAGTAACAAAATGTGTACATCACGATCGTATTTACCCACAATTTTTCTGTATAAAATAAATACACATTTCAGATTGCACACCCACCTATTAAATAAGATATTTGCCAGTTTGTAAGGAAAAAAATAATGAACTATGATTATCAAGTCGTTTGCGGCAAACATTATTTACATTCATTAACTTTAATGTGCTATTGTTTTTGCAGACACAGTACCTACCTATTAGTATATTTTTCTCACCCGATGGATTTTTTATTTTGTTACTTTTTTAATTAATTAATTATAGCGTTCCATTTTAATATGTACCTAAAATAAATCTAAAGATATAGAAAACAATGTTTATTATATTTTATAAACTCTATCTTGTTAATCCAGATTCAAATATATAAATTATAAAAATATTTGACGAACTTAACCGACTTTTGTTACGGTTAGTTACATAACGTGTACGTAATTATTTTATAATCCATTATCAAAATTATACGGCGTATTTAATGGTTTAAACATTATGTAGCTAGGCTTTCAAGTTCGTTCACTGTAACGTAGCGATTTTATCAATAAAAGTTCGGTGGCGTACTTGTGTTGATAAGCGGTAACGTAGTGATAAATAATAGCAAAGTCAATAAACTAATTAAGTTAAACCTCGAACTAAGGGATCCATTGTGACGTTATTTACAATACTTATTCCATAAATATTCAGAAAAAGTACTAATTCAGAAAATTTACTGAAAACAAACTGAAAATAAAAGTTTTATTGTCCCTAAGTTAAAAGATTTCGCCTTACATAATTCTATTCATTATAGTTTACAGTAAACCGTAGATTAAATATCTCCTAAAGCTTCAGGGACGAATCTAAGAGAAAACTTACGCTTCCATTTATTCACAAGCCGAACTAAGTATAGATTCAGAAAATTTCCGCATCTTATATAAATATATTTTTTATTAACCTACTGAAATAAAATAAATAGAATTTATATTGTGGGATGTGGGATCGCAGTCATGAATAATGAAATCTCTCGATAATTACTTACCTAAATTTTATAGATTAGACATTGTAATTACCTAACAAGTCAACGAACTTTTGAAATACAATTGTTTGAAAACTGAAAGTACGAACACCATTGTAATAAGATGGCTTTTGTTAAGTTTAACAAAGCAGTTTCTACATTTATTTTGTAGTCAGTTATTTCCAAAATAGAAAAAAAGGAAATCCTATAAAATATAAAGTGACTATCATAGAGAAATGGACCTAGTAGAATACCTTTTCAGGGTTTTGTAAGAAGAAAAGCACTATTTTTATTATTGTCTCTTTCTTCATACAGAAAAACAATAAAACTAAGTAATTTAAATTATTGATAACATATAATATTATTTAATAAAACTAAGTAGTACTTATTATAAAATCAAAATGGTTTACAAAAGCAAAGATTGTCTTCTACGGTCTGCTTCGAAGCGAATTTATAAATTCAAATTATATTATACCAAAACACGTTGTGCGACATAGCCAGTGGATACATATTAAACATGTGGGTGCTACAGATTAAAAATTTGCTAGAAAAACATGTTGGAGACCTTGAGTTGAAAAAACTGTTTTTTATGTGAACCACGTTGTTTTAGCAAGTAGGTAGGTGGCGTCGCGACCTTTATTAAAGAAAGACACAAGTGTATTTACATAAATACGAGTATAAATACATACATTATGCTCTAAAAATAAATGAGTCATACTGTAGAATTATCAACCATATAGGTATTTTCCCTTTGTTAAAATAGTATACCTTACGCTTCAAAGTCAAATCAACGAGTATTTGACTACACATGCAAAATGCCGGATAAATGTGACAACAGAATAAATTGGGAATTATTTAGGGCTGCTCAACGGCGACAAAATTGAAGATCTCAAATTCAGATTTCAAAATTCACTGACGGCTCCCATTTTTGTTACATTTAATTCTAGCGTTAATTATTAGGTTTGAAACTTTTTCCCACCATCACGCGGGCCATTTATTATTCATTCACGGGACACTGCATGGCCCATGTGTCTAAAATTTAGCAGGCTTCCAGTATGACATAATGCGTCTAGGTACGCAAGCATATTGCGACTAGTGTCAGTAAGGATTTGGATATTATCAACTGCCAGCGCATTACTAACATATTATGTCATAGTGAATAAGCCCAAAGTTATCCTATTACGTAACTTAAATACATACTTAAATTAATTTCTGAGACACATTTACCCTGTATAGTTTATGTGGTCAAATATTAATTAGATTTGTTTTATAATATTTAAGTATACAATAAATTAATAAATTTAAGTACCTAGGTAAATTCTCATTCACTCAAAGTTTCCACTTGATTAACAAATGAAATGCATATGCAAATTCCATTGCATCCTGTTTTAAACAACACTTCTTTACATCGTGAATAACTGTACTCTTGCAATCAGTTACAATTTTAGCCTTATGAGTAAGTAATTTCTTGTTTACTCGAGATAATAAACTGGCCTAAAAAGATAAGTCATTTTTATACTGTTTATTTCATGATTGTTTTCTTCATATATAATTTAAACATAGTTAGGTACTATTTTAGCAAGAAATTGTTGTGTTAGGTACAATGTAATATTATTAGCTGTGAAATCTAATTTCATAGACGCAATCGTACAATTTTGACCACATGATTTTGACCGTATTCAACCGTGACGATCCGTGAGGGTCGATGCAATTGTTTTTCTGATACATCAGAGCATAGTTCCACAGAGTTCTTTCCCTACTCATGTGATAGTTCCTTGTCAAGCAATAAATTAAGTAGCAGTTATTTCCATGCCTTTGTCTGAAGATGAATGTCCTTTATCGGCTTTATCAGCGAGATTATGACCTCTAACTTTGGAAAATCCCGTAAGTTTGGCGTCATATACTAAGCTACTTAACGTGAATAATGCGTATGCACACAAGGCGACTCTTAATCCTTTAATTCATTTGCTAAAGTCTAATGACCCAAACTGTTTCTTTAGTACTGTAGTAGTATATCAAAATATTCTTGATTATACTTTACATTTATCATGTAAAAAGTAGTTTACACTTTAAACTAAAGGAGGTCATCGAAATCGGCCCAAATGATGTACCGAAGGCGTCCGAAGGTACACTTATAAAAAATACTCTGTATTACGCTGGTTAAAACCATGTTAAAACTCTAGTCGTACTTTTCTTTAATATTGGCACACTCTTATCTCTTTCGTAATGATTTCATAGTAAAAACTGTCAGTGTCAGTTTCGGAATGTCAAACGCACGGCATTACGGCCAATTACGGCAGATTATTATCAGTTTCATAGTGATTTCATGGTAAAAACTATCAACTTGACAGCTGTCATGTACCTACGGTACAAATTTGGGCTGAGTTTTATGGGCTTTTGATGACCTCCTTTGTCTAAATACTAAATCTGCTTAATTGTGTAAGTAGGACTTTCTTGTTTAAAACCCATTAGGATAAATGTCGAAAAAAAAAATCAACAGTAGCGGCTTCGGCCCACTGCAAGGTCTGCAAGTGCAACTAAGCAATACTGATAACTACCTAGAAGAAACATAGTTGTCAGGCGTAGGCGCCTTCTTACACAACAAACGAAACCAAATTGTTAGTTGATTAAGAAAAAAGAATGAAAGAATTATGGATAAATAAAACGACAAAAATGAGTATAATTGTAGCTATAAACTCCTAGATGAACTGCCTTAGATCACATTGAACTGTTAATTTGAAATCCACCTTCCATCAATAAATATCACTTTTAATGGAAGAGAAAATAATCAATTTTAATTGTTTCTGCTTCTCATTTGAAAGCCACGTGCAACAATTAACTCGGGGCAATAAACTATTGCCTTGTCACTTCTTAACGACACAGTATTGTTCATCAATTGCCTGTTTTCTTAATATGAGATACTAAATTATGAGTCATTTGACTTGTATTGCTCATCTGGCTACCTATCTGCCATGACTCCCAATTTCTTCACCGATACTGCGTCTTGAAGAAAGCTTGGTTTGTTATATTGTTGATGTAAGTATTATAGGTTTCTCGTCAATTGATTTTGCAAATAGCTCATCGAGATAAGATTGTCAATATTTTTCAAAATGCTTCAGTATCAGGCACAGAAGGCAAAGTCGACTGGGAATTGTTTTTGTATTTTGCTCGAAATTATCGATGCATTTGTATTTGTCGCTGAATAAGTACATCGAATGTCAAATTGATACGATGTAATGTAAAAGGCCTATCAACGCCCGATGCAGATGAATTGGCCTCCAGGATAGATTACTGAACTATTAGTATCGGGATATAGCTGAAATGAGATGACCTTCTTCCGGAAAACTTATCACTTGTTACAAGAAAAATTGTTGGTGGGATTTACATTGATATTTCTACTAGAGAAAATCAAGCCACATCGATAAGGAAGAACCGTAAGCTTCTGTACTTGTCAAGACTTTTGCCTCAGCACAGAACCTGTACACATTGTTGGTTATATCCTTTACTGTTACATCTTACCTACATTAATATGAAAAGTATTAAAAAACAGAATGGTTAGGTAAAGGGTAGCAGCCTATTGCCAACAACCGGCCACAAATCCAGACTTAGAGCTGTTATTGGAAATTTGACACAAAAATCCAACAACACTTTGCTCAGCCCGGGAATCGACCCAATCTAGTGTATAAGTCGCGCTTTCGACCACAAGACAAATGAGGCAGTTATAGTAATAAAAAATAAACTAAGATTTATAGAAATAATTATCAAATTATTAAACCGTCAAAATATCTAGAGCGTATTGTGTATACCTACATGTATATTTAAAATTGATTGAGGTACTCACGCAATATCTAGTTTCAAACCCAAATACTAAGGCTCTACCTAAAACCACACAAAAGATACCTATGCGTGATTTCTTATAATTAATATTATTAGTTAATCCTAGTTAGAACAAAGCCTATCTATTATTTAATTAATTTCATTCATTACTTAATTAATCTGTTTAAAACAATATTTGTGGGTAATAAATGAAGGTTATTTAACAGCAATTATTCTAAGTTAGATATTCGTTTAACATTAAAAATGCCTCACCATATACCTAATATACCTTTGAAATAAAATTAGATAGAACTGTATGCATAAGTTAGAATAGAAGCACTCAACAAACTAACGTAGAACATAAGGCTAGCAGCAGGAATCGCAACAGAAATCATGAAAGTAAAAGAAGACCCCATATGCCCCGCATGCGGGGAAGCAGAAGAAACAAGCTTCCATCTAGTAGCAGAATGCAAAATGTATGCACTACTCAGATGGGAAATACTAGGCACTGATGAAGTAAACGAAGCGCAACTTGCGGAAATATCAATTAAACAACTGTTGGACTTCTGCAAAGCAATCAGAAGATTCGCGACGCCGAGCGCCAGTAACCCATGAAAGGATCCACCAAAATGGGGAACTGGCCGAAATAATCCCAACAGGAGGACTGATCGCCCACCTGGTGCCTGCAGGCGTCCCCGAATATAAATAAAATAGATGCATAAGTTATCGTTAATAATTATGTTCTACGCCCCATGCAAATAAGGGGCGAGTCCTATAACTATAAATCCTAGGTCTAAGAGGCTACTGAAAATTATGTATCTATGGAAAAGGCCACTAATGCCGGGGATCAATCAATCAAGCCAGTCTTTTATTTCTCGGTGATATATCCATCAAAATTCATAATTAAATGAATTAATGCTGGATAGATGAATGATTTGTTTGACGTCAAGCAATCAATACTGCCTAAATGGGACGATGACGTGCGTGTAATTTAACTGCAAATCGTTGTAATCTAAAACGTTGTAAAAAACGTCGTTTCGTTTAGAATCGGGGATTTCCAAATCTTTTTCCGTAATTACTGACGTTTCTCAGTAGCCGACGATCATTATACTTACATTAATAAAGTTGTTTTAGGTATAACATTGTCCTCTTAGCTTTATTTCAAATATGGTTTGATCCTTTGATCTTCCAGTCTAACCAGTGGAACTGTCATCAGACCCTTGCATCCGATATCTGCACAATAGGTACCGATTCCTTTCTGAGCTTTCTTTTTGTATAGACGGTATCTATACAAAAAGAAAGCTCAGAAAGGAATCGGTTTCCTAGAGAAATGGTGTTAGGCTTTTCGAACATCCTCTTACGACTGTCAAATGTGTCCGCGACTGGAAGCGACGGCTTAACGACGTACTCATCTGGACACGAAAAGGGCTCAAATTAATAGCATTTTAAGAAGATCACATAATGTTAAGAGGAATCACATATTCACATCTATAGACTGGCCGCAGTAGCTTGCGAATTATTGGCATAATGATTACTCGTATAGTTTTTATTTAATCAATATATGAAAATAATAGGTAGGTTCTCATTTCGAACCCTCCAAAACGTTTCAGTCACAAAGCTTCGAAACTTTAAAATCTGCACAAGGCAAAGTATTAATCAATGGCATATGGAAAACCCCAGCTAAACTAATGCGTGTCCCACTCCCTAGAGTCCCTACTTCCTTGCAGTTGCTATAAATAAAATGCTACTGAAAGCTACTAAATAGGGCAGGTACTGAATCAATGAAATGAAAATATATTAGTGACACTGACGACGTCTGTGGTCTAGTAGTTTGATTATCGGAATTCTGATCACGGGGCAGTTATAGGTTCCATTCTCACAGGACACAAATATTTATGTGATGAACTGTCATTTCTGTAATAAAGTGGTGCTGTGTAAAAGGACAGGACAGGAGGATAAAAAAATACTTATCGCCATATTTTGGATTATAAACACAATTATCCCTATTTAAACATGACATGAAATATCCTTCGATGAATTTCGACCACCAATTTCAATTTATTAGGAAGTATTGATATAAAATGTTAGCCAAATCAATTCATATTATAAAGTAGTATTCCGAATTGATTTTTAAATTTGCATACCGATACGATACGGATATCATTCGCCAATTGATTATTATGAATGAATTACGATCACTTTGACCAGTTTGACCGTGACATTACCAATGTCTTGTGTCCCGCAATAAACTAAATATTGCCTCCGCTCCGTCACGTTGAACCGTCAATATTATCTTGACTTCTTATTATAACCAGACTATAAACATGGACGTGAGCAGATATTTAAGATTCAATTACAGGTTTTAGTTGCCATTTTAAATAGAGTTATTGCAAAAATAAGACCGGACCGGTCCCAAGTTCCCAACATTTTCTTCTCTAATACGCGATCCACTAAAAAACAAATGCCATACGATATTAACAATGATGGCGTGAGTGTAATTATTAATCGTCTGTCAAATGTTCAGACGGCCCTCTTCGCATCTTAGTATTTGAATCAATGACAGAATAAGTAAAATGTTCTAATTTTACGGAACCAGTGAAATGTTCAGGAATGTGTCCTAAAAAGACAATGTGCTTGCAGTACGTAGAGCGTGCCTTCTTATAAATAAATAGGAGGCGCCGCCGCCCCTCATTTACAACAGATATTTATTATCTGTAAAAAAAACCTTTAATCCCAAAACCCCAAACCGATATCTATGGCGTTAATTCTCGGAAGTACCGACCCTAGCGTGGGACACTGGAAAAAAATCGGAGCCTTTGAAAATAAACATTGTGATGTTTGGCGCCAAATTCTATGGGGTGTAAAGCCATTCATTTTTAAATTACACACCCCGCCCCTAACAGAAGAGGGTACCATTTTTTCTAGGCTATTCATAGATTTCTCATTAAGGTCTGTTTCAGTATGCATTCATGCAAGATGATATTTTTGTCCTGTTTTTTAACTCATACCGTATTTTTGTCATACATTACTCATGTGTTTTAAAGCACCGTGTGAAAATCAAACACACTAATGTTAAATCAATATCACTGATGACCAATTTGTGGAATAATGGTAATAATAGCATTTAATGTCACACGGACATTTATTTAGCAAATCTGTGTGAATTGAAGCAAGTAGTTATAAAATGTCAATTTAGGTAGGTATTGGGCTGGTAAAACCAGTCTAGTTCTGAATAAATAATTTCCGCTGTTTGATTTTTTATTTAGAAATCCTTCATAAAATATCTTATATATAGGTACTTTAATAATCATTTAGCAGAAATCATTTTTTTATTATGGTAATAATTTTATTTGAATAGATATGAAATCTCTATATTAATAATCTCTAATAATATATTCTGTCTTCTTGTTGATACTTGTTGTATTAATATCCCAAAAGACTATTTTAGAGCTATAATAGCAAGCATCGTCAGACAATTGTATTTATTTTCAAATACCACGTTTTGCAAAATATTGATTTCAAAGATACATCCTAGAAATGGAAAATCTTAAACTCTGACCAGTTCAAAACTGCATAACCTTGGTTTGTGTATGTTTTTTTTAAAATATTTATAATTAAAAACAAAAAACAGTGAAATCTTATAAACCAATTACCATTATTTTTTATTAAATCCTCCTTTATCTGACATGTAAACGTGCAGTGCCACGGGTTACGAACTTAGATAAAAACGAAATGCGTAGTTAAATAACTGGCAACGTGAATTTTCGAATACAATCAGAATTAAATTATTCGATTGTCTAATTACAATTTGTTTTTATCATCAACGTGTTACGAGTACTTACAAGTAGGTAGGTACTTGTTTGAAAAACAAATTACTATTATTACGACGTTTAAGTTTTGTTTTATTTTCGTAGTTGTTTTATTGTAGCTTAGAGTTGAGAGTTTGGAATTGCGCCTTTTTGAGAACTCTTTGTGTTTGTCTTGTTTACATTTAATTTTCATGCATTTTATTTGCATGTTTTTATCAGTCGAAAGCGATTTGTTAAAATTATTTCTTTTTACTTCTTTCTTCAGTCGTTGTTTTAATAACTATAATTATCTCAGACTAAGAAAATATCTCATAACTATAATTATTGTAAATTAAATGCTAAAAGTCGATTCAAACATTGCATAAGTCTGACATTTTACAGTTGTACAAATATTTTCTTTCAGACACATGTGTGATACGATCGTAGATATCGTAATCGTACTTAGGCTACATTACAGAATAACCAATAATTTCTATACTCTCACTGGAATTCAAACTGCTTTTGTGCTCTTCGTCCTTTTAAAAAAGGATAAAGGATTTTTAGAACTAAATAAATGATTAGATAGTTCTTAATTCCTTACAAACCCCAGAGATTCGAAGGGAAAACTACTTAAGTGTTAAAACACTTGAGCAAGTCGCCTTTTTCAGCACAGCAGAACCCTTACCGTTCTGGCAGCTCTTAGTGGTAAGCTCGATGAGATTTCGTAGACATATTACTTCATAGAGTTAAAAACATTATTAGGCTTCCATGATATTATGCACTTTGTTTACGCTTAGAATTATCTTAAAATATTAGCTTTGGGACTTTGCTCATACATAATACCAATTAGAAAAAATATGTCATTACATTTTTGTTTGTATGCGTTTGTATCTTTTGCTGTTAAGTTATACGAATAATTTCAACGTCTCCTCCGGCCACACTGTAAAGTGTAAAAAAATCTTCGCCTATGCCAAAAAGTCTGTTGTACCAAATTCTTCATGAGTGCATGACCTAGTACTCTAATAAATCAACTTACGCAATATCTGTAATATGATGAATGAATTTCTCCGAATTACCTCAGTTTCCAACCCAATCAAGAAATAGATGACGTCAATAGTGACCTAGTAGGCACGTCATTGCTGACATCAATAACAGTAATAATGTCTGTGAACACTCTTTTGTTAAACGAGATGTCTAATAACTAAATCATTGTAATTGAATGACAATTGACTAGACATATTAGAATAATAATAGTGTCTGTCTGAACTTGTTTAGCCTACAAAGAGGTTTGTAAATCTTTCGTAAAAAAAATATTATGGGAAAGGGGCTCTGCGGTCACCTACCAGGGGTAAGGTGGCAAAAGTAGCCTCGTATTAGACTTTTTGTATGATGAAAGGTCGGCTTATCTATACTAATATTATCTATACTAATATTTGACGTCTGTGGTCTAGTGGTTCGAGTACCGGACTGCTGATCACGAGGTCGTGGGTTCGATTCCCACAGGACACAAATATTTATGTGATGAATATAAGTATTTGTCTTTGTCGTACGTAAGTACGTATTTACAAAAAAAAAATATATAAGTATTATATCCATTGTCTAGTTACCCATAGTACAAGCTTTGCTTAGTTTGGGACTAGATGGTGCTGTGTAAAAATGTCCCAATATATTTATTTATATTTATATTTATGAAGAGCTTGTTTGTTTGGTTGGTTGGTTAAACGCGCTAATCTTAGGAGCTACTGGTCCGATTTGAAAAAATCTCTTTAGTGTTAGATAGCCCGTTTATCGAGGAAGGCTATAGGCTATATATCATCACGCTACGACCAATAGGAGCGGAGTATCAATTAAAAATGTTGCAAACACGGGAGAAAATTCAACTTCTGCGGGGACGAAGTCGCGGGCAATGGCTAAAACTGGAGATATGTACTATAGCATGATGTGAACGCGAATATTATTACAGTTCTCGCAAATATTTTTGTCCAGCCTGAAGTTGGCACGAGCCAAATTCAATCTAGCCGTAAAAAAGTGAAAAGTGGCCATTTACCCCAAGTCTGCTATTTAAAACTCACACTACCGACTAAAAATATAATGATTGAACGAGCTTACGAATACTTCCACATGCGTAATTTGAAAACGTAAACTCGCACGTAGAATCGCGTAAACAACATGCATTGTAAACGTAAAAAACAACGTAAACTTGGCTAAACAAACATCTGACTAGTGCTCACCTCGACGAATGGAATATTACAATACTGCACATTACGATGAAGCAGCATCGCAATCTAGGACACGATCAGGGCTTTAGACTAGACTCCATAAACCAGTCAATTGATAGATGTAATTTCTGTACCTACAAGGATCCTTTGCTGCCTTATAAGTCTCTACGATACTGTGCGAATTTATAGCCGACACACGATAATTTATACGATACCGGTCTTGAGTGATATCGATACACGAACTACATAATATTGGCCCCGCCAACCTTGAAAATTTACAGGAACACGTCTGATTACTGTATAGGTGTGCAAAAAATACTCATGTGTGTGTGTGTTTCCTGTGATAAGCACTGTAATAATATTTTGACACAGTCAAAAGTCAAAACACGTTATTGACCGTGAATATATTTTGACGATTACGTGATTCTGATATTTACAGCCGGTACATATTTAATGGTGTGGGTGTGGCATACAAGGGGGCTCGTCTCGAAATATCAAAGTTAAGCAGCCATTGCCGCAGTCAGTCTACGGATGGGACCCCTCCGTGTTTCGGGGTAGAAGAGTGACGTTCTCTCCGACGCCGACCCATTGCTTTCAGTAATCAGAAGCTAGAAAAGCTTGCCTATCAGTCGATCCTTAGGATATTGATGTTCCCCAGAAATTAGGTTGCGGAGATCTGATCCCCGCCATCAGACCTACCGCTACTCAATTCCTGGGATTCGTATTGGCATTCAACCACATCAGCTTAGACTGGAACCCGAACCCAACAAAGTTGGGAAAACGCTAGTTTGTTGATGATGATGACGCTTAATTTACCGATTCAATCTCATACATTCGAAAATATTTTGGTAAGTTTATAAACAAGGTGAAGGTCAAAGAAGTTTTTACATAAAAAGTCATCAACCACATATTATTTGATTGTTTTACTTTTTTTTCATTGATGACCTTTTCTGATAAAAATAATGTATTTCGTAATATTATGAAATAGTGCAACGTGACATATAAATAGATAGAAATGTTATGTTTCTTCGCAAGTAATTTATTCTATATCTTCTAGAACAGGAGTCATACTAACACAGTTGTTGTTTCACATTCAAAAATATCTTTATTTTAAAACAAAATAAGTTTCGGTAGGATATGAATGTTCACCTAACCTACCTATGGCGAATGACATAAAATTTATTAAAATGAAAGGTTGCAGTACGCGTACGCCGCATTCTTTATTCATCTAAAATTGCCACACAAATACTAAAATGAATGCGAAGCATGAATGCATAAAAAAAATTACCACACTGGCGACATAAAGCAATACAGCTTTATAGTTTTTATAAATTAAAACTATTCGAGTTTGGCATTTTAAAAATCGAACTGACCTCTGGCGCCATTAGTGCTTTGGTTGTTTTTAAAGATTTAATTATATTTTCCACAGCTGTGTATTTCACGTAAAAGATAATAAAAAAAGGTCTGTTGGTTCCCGAACTACAAAACCTGCTATACCGGTGTGCTGAATGACATAGAACTTGAAAATTAACATAGCATTATGAGATATAAACATTATCATTAATATTATTTAACACAGTTACCAATCAACTTCCATACAAATAACAAGTGACTTGAGTGTTGTGGAACTATTTATTTAACCTATATTTTGTTCAGTATCGAGCTTTAAGATTAATTTGAAGGTGAGTACTGTGAGATAGATATTTTTTAAATAAGTAAGTACCTTGGTAGAAAGTAATTTATTTACATAAAATAAAATGTTTATATATGAACCCCTTCGGTTTTACTGTGTGATGGTCAAGTTCAAGATTGCCAGTTAGTTGGAGAATTTACATAATCAAACATCTTAAGAGTACAGTGTTATAATTAGTTCATCGGTAAAATTAGCATTTCAATTTTTTTTTTTATTACCGTAGTCCCTTCAAAGTTTTAGGGCCTATTTAAAAAATCCTTCTAGTAAATAGTAAATTGGAATTTCGAACAATTTTCTGCACACACTGCACATTAGAATAGAAAGAAAATGCTTTACTTCTATACCAAGTTTGACCACCTCCTATATTCATAAATGGTGATATTTTATTTCGAAACACGTGAGAATAAAATCTTAAACAAAATGAGGGTAGAAAAAAAGCTTTATTTATAACCTATTCTATGTAAAGTCGTAGTCATCACCTTATCTCATAGAGGATCAGAGTCCATCCAAGTGTGAAATGCTATTCCCGAAATAAACTGCTTATATCACTGAGATAACACCAATAACTTTTCCACAGCGCTTTGTTGATCTCCAAGTATAAATCATGGGCTTATCATACAAGTTCATTATAATGTCAGAGGTTGCACACATACCAACGTCCAATAAATATATTTTATTTTTCATCAGATTTATTTAGGTATAAACTGAAATTGATTAATTAACGTCTTCAAAATGTAGTGGCGCCAAATATCTAAATAATATTGATTGTTCTTGCTCTTGGGTTATCAAGTAAAAAGTTTATTAACAGGCCGTTTAGGTCACATCAATATGCGTCATATCACTCATATCATTTATGACTTAGCAGCGCGGAGGCGGTGCAAACCGCTTCAGAACGTTTAAAATTTACATTATTATAATTAAAAAATAGGTATACCTACTGGATTACCATCATGCATTTGGTAGGAAAATCATAAAACATAATATTGCCATTGACCAAGTTTCTAAAATAATACAATCTAATTTTTTTTTCGGAATATACAGTACAGCTGCATACGGTATGACAAATGCTTGACATAAAAAAACAAATGGGTGAATCGTACGTTGTTTTTCTTAAGAATCACTATAATTTTTTGTATTTGTCCTAGAGGTTGTAGCTTTTGAACAACCATGATAAGTTACCAATGTACGGTTTTGTTTGAGAATTCCAAAAGAAGTGAAGAAAATGCTAGAAGAACAACCTAGTTCAATCATCTCTTTCCACTGGTCGATGGAAACATACCGACGACACGGAGATAACGATGCCCTTAATTCATTGTTTTTCATTTTCGCAGAGTAAATTGTTCCTATCTACAGAGCATTGACCGCAAACATCAACCAAGGGCCCCACGCGAATATAAACAACACTGTTTAACATTGCATTATATTGATGACAATTAATGGAATATAACTAGTCGGCTGGCAACTGATAAATACGTGCGTACTTGCTAAGGTCGTGTATAAATGTCAAAACAGCTAAACTAGAGGTCACAACGTAGCTAATAGTGCGGATGGAATGGGTTGCTGCTAGGTTTTGGGATTGTATTCCAAAAACTAAAGCTTTTGAACCCTGGGCGGACTAATTAATAAATTTTGCGACTGCTGGCGCTGACCACTGTCGGAGCCGTGACCCTGACGCTCTGACTATAGAGCTGGGGCAAGTGAGTTGTTGTCGGCGTCGGTACTTCGGTAGACTCCGAAGTTCGTGAAGCGTTAGAGAGCAAGTAGAAAGTTCGTGGAGGGTCCGTCGCCTGGGTAGGGAGTATTTCTTACCCAGGCGACGGACGCTCCACGAACTTTTTTTTACAAAAAAGCAGCTGATCTAAGTATATGCACAATAATTGCACATGCTCATGTCAAATGCACAAGCATTTGGCAGCATACAAGTAGTATGGTATTCATGGAATGTATTTCTGTTAGTATTATTTGCATATAATATATGTATTTTATAAAACACATTGCTTCATTGAAATTAAACAATAGACTGGTTGTCTAGCTGGGTACTGTGCATGCTAAATGAAATCATTTTTTATAAACAGTTACTTACTGTATAATTTTATATCCTAACTTGCAGTTTGTTTCATTGGGTTGGCACGGCGGTGGCTTAAAATAACGAAGATTCTAATCTGCCCCTACCATGTTCGCCCCTTTTCCGGTTAAAATATACATGGTCACTATATTTAAATACCGGAAAGATTACATATTCATTTGTTGATAAAGAAAAATATTATTAAAAAAAGTGTTTTTATTAATGATGAGTACATTCCCTGTCCGAACGTCCACAGACGTGTAGGTACTTAGTAGATATCAATTCATGTATTGTTACACCGTTAGGCACCTGGCATACGGACCTAGGTTCAGAATGAGGAGTTAGGGCTATCCTTCCACCACACTGACCAGTGCAGATTGTCAGAATTTTCAGGGTGAGGAATGTATTCAGGCATGCAGGTATCCTCACAATTGTTCCGTTCACAAGCGCATGACAACATCATTAATAGGTACAGTCACGAGCAAAAACATGTATACACTAACAAAAGTGCTAAAGCGATTTTCTCCTAAAGTACTAATAAAACTATTGTGATATTACCAACACAGTATTTACGAACCAAACTATAGTGGCATTGGTGTTATTTCAAAGTTGCAATCATGAATTTAATATCATAAATCATTAATTCATGAAAAAATCGCTTTAGCACTTTTGCTAATGACTCATGACTGTACCTACGCACTTGATTAAGAAAAGTCAGAGGTGAGAAGAGCCTTGGGATTCGAACTCATGACCTCTGACTTGGCAGTCCATGGTCATTGTCACTACGCTATCACTGGTCCAAGTTACAATAGGTAATAAGATACTATCAATTTCGTGAAGCACGGTACAATCACTCTCGTTCACGCGAATATCATTCGGTCACGTGACGCGACGTCATTGCATACTGTGAATGAACTGAGATGACGATTGTTAAGATTACAAGGTTTTTGATCGGTACATCTTGTATACAGTATAGATATTAATACAGTTCCAGATCCAGACTGTAAAAACCAATAGTTTGAACCAATGTCAAATGTAAATCAAGCCAATGATCTTTATCGAACCAAAGCTTAAAGTTAGGTACTTTTTCGCTGCTTTAATTATTTATTATTTAATACCGAAGCTATTATTTAACACAATTTAGTGTTATTTTTTTTAATTTAATCTCTATTTTATTTCTCATTTATTACGCGATTTATTATTAATCAATATGAGAAATCCAAGTTCTGTATCGAACTTATACAGTAGAAAATAATTGTTTTTAAAATTCTTTTCCTTTATGGTAAAGTTAGTTTGATACTTAATTTTAGAAATATATGGTTATTTTTGTGTCGGTATAGTACGCACGTACATTACGTTGATAACGTTATCGTCTTTATCTCCGGCTCAAACATAAAAGCTTTGATTAAAGCTTTTTGTTTTAGATAATGTGCCACGGACATATTATTTATTATTATTTTATTTATTATTTATTTATTTTTTTTGGGACATTTTTACACAGCACCATCTAGTCCCAAACTAAGCAGAGCTTGTACTATGAGTACTAGACAATGGATATAATACTTATATACTTTTTTTTTGTAAATATATACTTATTATACATAGGAAACACCCAGACAAACACAAATACTTATATTCATCATCACATAAATATTTGTGTCTTGTGGGAATCGAACCCACGACATCGTGATCAGCAGTCCGGTACTCGAACCACTAGACCACAGACGTCGTCAAATATTATTACTTCTCATTAGACATATCTGTCATATTGGACATTAGATAATATTCTAATGAAGGTTAACTGGTGTGAATGGCTTCTTTGTCTGCTGATAATATGCTCCAACAGAATTACTTTTTATCTTAGAAAAAATATATGGGTACCTTTGACATAGTAGACTTGACTTCTTTCTTCATAGGGTACGAAGAAAACTATTCACGAAAATAATTCGGCCTCAATTTAGTTGTATGAAATGATGTCTATAACTTCATCATCATCATCCAAGTCTTTTACCGGTGGGGGTTTTACTACCTATTGACGCACATATTTGCACGATTTCAAACGTCGCGGCGTCGTCTTTGGTGTAGTTGTAGTATGCATAGATATCGGAATGTTTCTATGTATTGTTCAGGCTGTGCTAGGAGTAGGAGGTATTAATATATCGTACTAAACCCTGGGTCACTAGATCAGTGGAATATTAGGATTCGTAAAGAGATCATTATTCGTTTGAGTGATCAAACGCATATTCATATTTTCTTTAACACTATTGTGGCTTTGTAACAAACACGATTGAAGCTCCAACACTTAAGTAAACAGAATAACGTCAACTGAGGTCACCACGTCCGTTCTTATCGCTGTTATCAGTGCCCAGTGGTCATGATTTACACTGGTAGGTAGTTGTATCAGCCGGGATGGCCACTGAACGTGCTCCTATCGGTTAATGGAGCGAAATGTTATTTGTTTTGTTGTAGCCAAGGAAATTCACGTGTACTTCCATGTGATACATAAATTTTATGTTCCGATCTGATATCGCCTATTATTTGTTCTATAATTTTCCAAACGACTTTTATTGGGTTGACTAGTAGTCAAACTCGATGCGGGTGGTATAGCAGTAAAATACAGAAAAATACTCCCATCTGTTTGTGATATAATTATAACTGATCAATATCAATTTGGAAATACAAGAACATTTGGAGCAAACGCGGGTCCTTACTCGAGTGGAGACCACGTCTAGGTAATCGGAGTGGTGGTCACTCGACGGGCAGGTGGACTGACGACTTGCAAAAGGCATTTGGCACTTCTGGAACTAGAAGTGACTGGATGAAAAGAGCTGAAGATCGAGCTCTGTGGCGTTTTTAGAAAGAAGTTGATGATGTTGATGACGATGATGATGATTTCAAACTAAGGAAACCCCAATGATGTTCTTTTTATTGAATAGGTAATATGACCCCCTCTTCTACATTTCTCTTTGAACTAAGCAATCTGTTTGCCTTTGCAGGATGTTTGCAGGCAAAAGCTAAAAAACTCGTGCCTACTTGTTATCCTTACATAGCCTCGATCGATCTGCGTTTATGCCTCGTTACAAATTTATCTTTTTATTTTGTGAGGCAAAGTAAAGAGCTGATACTTAAGGAAGAGTTAGAGAAGGTTAAGATAGAGTTATGGAACTAACAGAAGAAGGGTGGATACGATATGGAACATTTCTAATTAACTCTGTTTTATCTTTATGGTTTTCTCCTAAAAGGCCCATATCTAAATCCCTCAGAACATTCAGAAAAAAGTTTAGCAAGTACTCAAACATGACAGAAGACTTCAGCCTATCGTGTATTTACAATTTCAAAGTTATGAATCAAAAATTTCCTCTAATTGTAATTAAAAACTAATAGACTGAACAAAATGATAGACTATATCGTGCACATTGGTGGACGCTTTCGGTCGATGGCTCGGAACTGCTCCAGTTTTATTGAAGACCTATAAGATTTAAAGGAAAAAGGTACTATAAGACATGGATTTCTGTACTCTTTGTTTTTTTTAGCGTAACTCTTTGAGACTAAATGCACGTAGATATATTCCAGCTACAATATTGACTATGCTAAGTGCCTTTACCGAAACTATTCCTATAAGCGAGAACATGACGCTACATTGATCGAATCTTGAAGCTAGAATATCAGAGAAGGTCTTACTAGGTCTCTTTACTTGGTCTGAGGTTATTCCTAACTCCCCGATATTTTTGATTTAGCTCTAAATACCACTGAGGTGAAAAATAAAGGCCCATAAGCAAGACCAGGATCAAGTGCCTTATTAACTTGAGACGTACATTTTCGTAATTTCATTGGCTATATTATATTTAAGCACAGTACTGACTGGCGATAGAATCTTGGGCGATGGGCTATGTACTCGTATTAATATTTTAACCACCACCAAAAAGAATTACCGAAGCGCTTCGAACTGTGCTTCATTTTTCAGCACACAATATTTTTCAAGGTCCCTCAACACATAGAGGTAAATATTTTAAAATAAAACCAGTTCTATCCGCGTTTAAAACAAAATTGATCGATATTGGTTTGCGTTAAGTATGGAATTTCGCGTCACCGGTTAACGAAGTCATTGTATTGTTGTTTAAACAACTGAATTAACTAAGAGTAGGTATCGGATCTATTACGAAAACACGTGGTCGGAGAATAACCACAAAATAATCATAAAACTCAAATGACTGTAATGCTCGTTGTACATGAGGATAACAGGTAAATAATACACAGGAATCCACGTGATACAATAAATTTGAGGTAAATTTTGTGCCTCTCGTCCTTGGAATTAGAACTGTTCACTAAATAATAATAATTATAACCGTATGGAATCTCCTCTGATCAACACCATCAGTCATAAAAAGCGTTAAGTTTTGTTTTTTATGGTAGTTAAGGTTATTCCCGCAACTTTATCTGTTTAATGACGAAAGGTATATCAGAATCGCTGTGAGTTTTTCCTTGTCCAAAGAAAATAACCTACAACCAGGGTTACTTTGCACACACTTTATTCTGTAATTTTGTTACGATAGAACTTCACAAATGGCACAAAAGACCAAGAGGACCGTGACAGGCTGTAATGGTCAGTTACAGTAAAACGTTTTTTCATTTTAAATTTTAAAAATAAATTAAAATCAAGACTTCATTGCAAGAAATGTACGTTATGTTAAAACAGTTGGTTAAGTTAAAAATTCAGACCCAATATAGACGCAGTCGGGCACAGACCAAGGATGTTATAATTTTAGAGATAAATAGTACGTAGTACATAATCATGCTTGAAGGCTACTACGGAGTTCTAGTCGATAAAGATGCAAACAACCCAACTGTGTAGTCTCTTACAAGTCTGATGAAAATGGTTCATTGACAATAACGCATCGTGTAACGATATATGGATACTTATGTCAATTATATCCTCATGAGATAGTAAACGTGATTACGTTATTATAAGGATACCATCTATCTATCTATCTACTCAGCCTGTAACACCCACTGCTGAGTAAAGGCCTCTTCTCTACCCAGGATACCATGCCCACTCTGAAATAGTCCGAAGAATTCTATAAAATCCAAGCGCACAAGTCACATGCGTAAAATTTACAAGATGTTACATACATCAAATTATGTTTATGTACAGTTCCGCCAAACTTATTGTCCGGCTTGAAGTATGCACGAGCTAACTTCAACCCGGCCGTATAAATCGAAGAGAAATATTGGATTGATTTTTCCGGCCGGACTGAAGTTAGCTCGTGCATACTTCAAGCCGGACATTAAGTTTGGCGAGAACTGTAAGTAGTTGCCGTTAAAGAACTTGAACTAAAATGGCGGATGCGCAGAAGTTGATGTTTAGTATATTTTGCATTTTCCCCTCTACGTTAGTTTTAGTCCAATTTACGTGCCGGTATTTGTAAAACGCTTTATTTCGTAACCTACTAATAAATATAAAAATCGAAACAAGAAATCAAAAAGAAATTCCTAGTCCAGCTTACAAGATCCATATCTAGAACTTACGAATATGAAAATGACGATTTCTTAGGTCAAACATGCTTCAAACAAGAAAGCTTCTTTAGCTGCAAAAGAAGGCGTTCAATGAAATGAAGTTAATAGTCCAAAGGCTTATCGCCACAATACTATCGCTATGCAATGTAGCGAATATTCCCATTTTATATGGGAGGCAGTGCAATCACACGATTCCGATATGATAGCAATGCGATATCAATAGAAATAGCACGTAGTATGTACGTTATCGTTCTAGGCCGTTTCCGTGCCTCGGAGAGCACGTTAAACCGTAGGTCCCCGTTGTCATACCAACACCTGTGACAGTCGAGAGCGGTAGTCAGAAGCCCAAAAAGCCTTGTCAGTATTGCCCAGAAAATGCATCGACCGTCATAAATCGTCCTATGCCTCGGAGAGCACGTAAAACCGTAGATCCCTGTTGTCATACGAACACCTATGACAGTCTTGAGTGGTAGTCAGAAGTCAAAAAACCTTGTCAGTATTGCCCAGAAAATGCGTCAATAGGTACTGATATTCAGCTAAATTTGGTTAGACAGGAAGCCGACCCCAACATACTAGTTGCGGAAAGGCTAGAAGGATGTTGTTATGTAGGCCTTCAAGTTTCTAGGCATAAAAACACATACAGGCATAGAACTCCGTTGTATATAATTGCTGGTTGAGACCAGACACCGACTGAATGGCGCCATGGGCGTACCCAGGGGGGGGCAGGGGGGGGCAGCTGCCCCCCCCTGGAACTTGGATGCCCGCGTAGATAGAACTTATAGTAAGATAAAAAAAAACCTTTTTCGTGTTGTGTGTAGGACAGAACAAACTTGTCCCCCACAAGTTACATAACACTGGCAGTGACAAATTGTCATATTCACTATTTGTTGCTCTTTATTAATAATTAGTTGCTACAAAACGATTTTGTTGCTCAAACTGATCTTACAAAATTGATAACAATGCTAGCTTTACTTAAAGATAGCATAAAAAATTGTTAAATACTATATAATCAGGGAAACAAATAGACCAATCTTAGATTAGTTTCCAATCGGTATACTTATAGACCAGCTAAGCTAGCTTAACTTTAGATTTTTCTTGCTCGATGTGACAAACTGGCAATATTGATGCCTGAAAGACATTTTCTTGCTCGACGTGATAATAGTGATGCCTGAAATCACCAAAAAAAAATAACCAGAGACTGGATGAATATCTGACCTGTATTCTTATAAACCGATTATGCTGAGCAAATAATTTATATTGTTTATTTGTTTTGAAAAAATCGAGAGTGACGAGCTTATAAAATTACCGTTCAGAAACTCGTGCGATCACCGGAAGATATCCTATGTATCCTAAGTTGAGCAACACAATTATCATATTGTATTTTGTTGATTCCCTAAAAATCGAGCGCTAAGTTAGCATGACCGGTTTATAAGGATACCGGTTCGGATACTCATCCGACCTTTACAGTGGCGTATTTACACTAGGGCCAAAAGAGCCATGGCCCGGAGTGCCAGACTCCAAGGGACGGCGCTAGCCGCACGGAGGTAGTAAGAAACTAATTGTAATTACCACCTTCACTAACGTCGCCTGTCCTCAGTGGGTTTCCTTAATTTACGAGCTCACTTTTACATGAGACAACTGGAGATAGTTACAAACTAATTGTAATTACAACTCTAAACTAACGTGTCCAAGGTGGGTGGCTCAAATTTTTGAGCTCGCTTCGCTCGCTCTTACATGAGATACCTGGAGGTAGTAGATAAACTAATTGTAGTTACTCTTCTAACCCAGCCTGTCCGAGGAGGTGGGCCTCAATTTTCGAGCTCGCTGCGCTCGCTCTTACATGAGACATCTAGAGGTAGTAAACAAACAAATTGTATTCACTAACGTCGCCTGTCCTAAGTGGGTTTCCTCAATTTACAAGCTCACTTTTACATGAGACAACTGGATGTAGTAACAAACTAATTGTAATTACCACTCTAACCTAACCTGTCCAAGGGTGGCTCAATTTTTCGAGCTCGCTTCGCTCGCTCTTACATGAGACACCTGGAGGTAGTAGACAAACTAATTGTAGTTACTCTTCTAACCCAGCCTGTCCGAGGAGGTTGGCCTCAGTTTTCGAGCTCGCTACGGTCGCTCTTACATGAGACACCTAGAGGTAATAAACAAACTAATTGTAGTTACTCTTCTAACCAAGCCTGCCCGAGGTAGGTGACCAAATTTTCGAGCTCGCTTCGCTCGCTCTTACTGTGTGAGATAACTGGAGGTCTATTAACAAACTAATTGTAATTACCCTTCTAACCTAACCTGTCCAAGGTGGGTGGCCCAAGTTTTCGACTTCTCGTTTGCTGACTCTTAGTTTTAGTAAATTTTCATTGCTACTTTAAGCAAATTTTTTTTCTATTTATAAATCCCGGATAAATCAAGCGTTAAGTTAGCATGACTGGCTTATAAGAATACCGGTCAGAAATTCATCCGATTTACGGTTCTGAGTTTTGTTGATAACTTTTCGGACAACAATACTAAATTTCATCATCCGTCATAATCCGACGTCTGGTTCTATTTTTTTATGCTGACTCTCCAGGCGTCAATAACCATTGCAGCGTAGAGGAAGAAATCTATTTTATTTGATTGCAGAAAAATTTAGAGTCAGACTAGCATGACCGGTTTATAAAAGGATACAGTAAACCGTAAAGGATACCGAAACCCCAAGAAAAGCTCCGATTCTATATTTTGTTGTTGACTCTCCATGCATCAATTTTTATGAATACCGGAAATATCGAGTGTTGATCCAGTATGACCGGTTTATAATGCATCAGAGTCACCAACAAAATGTAGAACCGGAGATCGGGTGAATTTCTGAACGATATTCCTATATCAGCAATTTTTTTTAATTCTGCTGAAATTCCACTGCCTCTTTTATGGAGGCCCCGAGGGGGGGGGGGTTAAGAAATTCCTCAACTGCCCCCCCCTGGGCCAAAAGCTGGGTACGCCCATGAATGGCGCAGTTAAGTTCTGCTTCGTCACACACTGTTTTTGCAGTAGTTTGCCACGCATTGTTTTTGGCATTTGAATACTGGTCAATCTACTCAATTGCGCACTCGCATACATTTGAATTATTTTGTTTGCATTTAAAACATTTATGCATAGTTATGCTGATTTAATTGGTAATCAGTGACTAGATAAAATAGTTCATATTAGATGTAGTTAATTTTTTATTTATTTTTTTAGTTTGTTCCCAGCCCTTTTCGGCATTCTAATAAATAAATGCTTTACTTTAAATAAATAAATGCTCTTTTAAGTCTTGTTTATTTTAATGTATAGGTACTTGAGTTTACTAGATTGGATGAAAGCTCTTTCCATTTAAGGACTCATGTAACTACTTAGGTATTTATTTATTGTTTATATTAATATTGACATAAAATTTAATTATTATATTGCCGGATAAGCGGGATAAGCATTCCCTATTCTCGAGATGCTTTAGGCGCTGATGGAGTTTTAAACGAAAACATAACTCAATACACGTATGCTGGAATATAACCATAAAGCAAACTTGCAATGGAGAAATTTAACGACAATTTCTCCTATAAAGGCTATGTACTTATCGGCTTTATCGGTTCTAAGTAGTATTCGCAGAAAGTACATAATTTTACGTATTTCGAGCGAAAGCTCGGCTTCTCTTACTGTAGCCACTCAACAATAGCCTCGAACATGTTGCCTTAAACAGAGTCCCGGTCCTAAAGGATCATCAGAATTCATTACAGGTTCTGTAAAAAAAAATTGTACAAAAAAAGGTTTCTAACAAAACTTATACGATATCAGTTCGAGCGTAATCTTATTTTATTGGACAAACTGTTCCAAAAAGGATGCCGAAAAATACGTTAGAATAACAAAATAAATATGCAAGCAACACCTACATATTTCATGCAATTCCTCCAATTTCGAGCGGGCGTAAATGTGTGGGTGGAGTATTGGTAGATAAGATTACTTAACTTAATTTGGTTGCAGTCACAAACTGTGGAAATTAGTATTTGTCTGCTTTATGTCGACATCATATTGGCCGGCTTATACACTATTCTATTCCTTTAATACTTATTTACTGTAGGGATGCCGGAAATGCAAAAATTATCGATATAATAATATATCGTATATCAATATCGATATTGATATTTTCAAAAAATATCGATATGTCGATATACCGTCTAACTTAAAACCAAATTATAAAACAGCCAAAAAAAAGGTAATTTGTTATCTTTTAACTTAAAAATGTTTATTGGTCTGAAAAAAATAACGGTTGTAATACCTTTTCGATACTTAAAATTTTATATCGATACATCAATATATCGAAATATTAAATATCGCTCAAAAATATCGATACATTGAAAAAATATAATCGATATTTTTTCAACATCCCTAATAGACTGTACTTGTCGACAATCTTGTACAATCGACCATGTACATGGAGTGTCAAGTTATAGGTTTCGACTTCTAATACCTCTGATTATTCGTAATCACTCGCCAGTGTGGTGGTCTGTTTACCTTACTCCTCAGATAATGAACGGTTAGGTTAGCCTACCGAGCTATCACCCTAGCAAGTTGCTGGAAGAATGTCTCATCCCGTCTTCTTATTATCCAATGCGTGAGCTCTTACAAGTTTACTTCCGTCTTCCAAAAAAAAACAAACTGAAATAAAACCTTTCCAAAAAGGCAATAATTAATTTTAGGCCCATGTGAACTTTTTCTGCTGCCACAGTTTAGGGAATATGTAGTTAATATAATATATCATAATAATTATCCATCGTATTGCAGGTCTGAACCACGATGAAGCAACGGGTCGCTACGGATGAACGGCCGTTCCAAACGGGCTTCACCGATGACAGCGGACCGGAGACCTCTAGTCAACAGGAACCGGCAGCAGCATTAGTAAGTATATTTTTATAATACCTATAATAAGTTCAATAACTAGTAGATAATCCACCGACTGTAGTCGCAGTGATACTAATTATGTAAGTCTATAACCATTTAGTTACAAAGTATGTGTAAAGAAAATCAATACGTCCCGGCAAAAGACCTACTCCTTACCTAACCTCATTAGACGCCTTAATATCCAAATACTAAAAATTAAAAGAAAGTAAACTGTCAAAAATAGTTGACAGCCATGACATAAAATTTTAATATAACATGGCCAATAGATTTTAGTACAAACTAACTTAAGATCAAATGGGGCGGAGCGAGATGTCCCCCTTGTTCCAACTTACTGGCTATGTCAGAAGCTTTTATTAATACAGTTATAGCTTTAATCGTCGGCATCCACATCTGCTACGTTCTGTTTAGTTTCGAGCGATTTAATTGTGCCGCTGAAGAGGGCCCTTGTAAAGTTGCCCATTGTCAGACAGATGACATAGAACAAAAATCTGCATGTGTCAGCACCTGTAGTTGTAACGACAAGAAAAAAAAATGAACATGACCAAACAATAGTTGCAAGGCATGAAGCAAGGATAGAAGAATTTGTTAATTTCGACAAACAGGAACTAAACTAAAATGACAGCACTTGAAAAGAAACTAAGAAGAAATAAGATAATACGCAAGGTTGCTGAACGTATTATTAACGCGTGTCTTCTGGCTACAATTTCTTTGGCGTTTGCTGAGATAACTATGACTGTATTAATATTATTGCTGTAAATGTTTAATATATATCTGGACCTACCCAAGCGGAATTACCGCTTCAATTTACAATGGCTTTTAACCGAATGTGGCACAGAAGGAAAGAGTTTGCACAGAAAGCAGCTGAAGTGGTAATGGATGTTATAGCTTGGGCCACACTCATAGTGGGGACCTACATTCTGATGTCATATTAAGTACACCAAACTTCTGAGTCATCGCAATAGACAAAAGGAAAAATGGATCCTAAAGAAGTGCATGAAACCCAATCTGAAGAAAGATACTTGTTGGATTGCCTTGCATTATTAAGTTCTATGTAACATTAATCAAAATTTAAAGGCAATTTATTGCCTTAATGAATCAGAAGATGAAGACAATTTAAATTGCTATTAACATGTTACAAATAGTAACTCGTAAAAGTGTGATTTGGAACGGAACTAGTTACATAGAGCAGGATAATCAATTCTTTAAATTTTCCGGTGCACCGTGCCTCTTCCGTATTGCATCTCACAAATAATTTTCAAAACTAGTTCCACTCCAAATGTAGGGATATATTCGACACCAACAACTATCTTTGAATGTTTCGACTAAAATAAATAAATATTGGTTTAAAATAATCACTTTTTGATTTCCAAGAATGAATCGAATAAATTGCAATCACAAATCAATTAAGCTCATCAATTTGCTATAACTGACACAGATGATGTCACCATCCATGGCATAAGCGGTTAAGTGTATCACATACAGAGCTTCCACATGTTCACACAACATTAGTCTTCATATATTGTTTTCAATGGGACTTTCATAAAGGCACTCTTTTTAATGGATTTGTCATTTGAGGGAAACAAATGGATTTTTAATTTAATTACACCTCCTTATCATTGGCAAATTTGGCATATTGAATCGTGAAACAATGCCCTGGCATTGTTTATTTATTAGAAGTAATTCAATAATTCGATAATTATAACTTTAAATGGAATATTACATACACTAGAGATTTTTGATCAGTGTTAATGTAGAATATGGATGAAGGAAGGTGATCCAAAATCGACTCATATTGAAGAAAACTTCGTGAAGTATCTTTTCGTTTTGTGTAAACACCGTTGCTTCTACTCTTTTATTCAATTAAAAACTCTATTTTAGTAAAAGGGAAGAAATTGTATAGTATAGTTTTGTTTATTTATAAGTATCCCTACCAGACTTCAGATGTCGCGTTTCCTTTTCTCTTGAGTCCATTCAAAGGTTGTCTGTAAGATATCGCTGATAACCATTATAATAAATGGTTTGTAAAATACTTTTGATATTTAATTTATCTAAATATTAACTAGCTAACCTAAAGCTGAAGACTATTTTTTCAGTGAACAAAGCACTATAATGTAAAGTAATAGCTTGAGGGTGCAAATCAATTTTCTACGTGACGTTTCAGGTATACCTACCTTTAAGCTTTCGATTAGTAAGTACGTTACTTTTAGGTTAAAAGCTCTAACCAATTCGGTCCTTGTGTTAGAAAGATATCTACTTTCTTTACCAACGAAAGACTAAACTCTTAACTTAATTTCAGGTGGTACCACCAGATGGCGGCTGGGGTTGGGTCGTGGTGTTCGCCTCTTTTATGTGCAACTTCTTGGTGGACGGAATACTTTTGTCTGGTGGAGCTTTGGTGCCATCTATCAGGGATGAATTCGAGGTAAGTTCGAAAATAAATAAGTGTATCTTGCTCAAAACGTTTTTTTAATGAAGCAGATACGGGACATCCACAAACTTTGTGCATTTGTTAACAAAGCTCAAAAAAATCTCATTCTTAGATTAGATTTATAGTAAGAACGCAATTTGGCTACGATTATTAAAAGAAGATCGTGTAAAATGTGTAGTTGCATGTTTCCGAGACACGTCTCGTGCGCTTCTATTTTCGGTCGCGACCACGCCCTCATTGTGTACCATAAAAACGCCACACAGACTTGCGTCATTGCCGTGCCTCCTTTTTTATGACTAACTATAAAGCGACCAATACCAGTCTCCTGTTTCTGGTCGCATTATAGCTCGCATTTCCCTAATATTTTTGGACATTCGATTTTCAGATAAGTGCCCCTTTCGAAATTGCTTATTCGTTTAGAAACAAAAGCTCCCTGCTCTACTCCCGCAAAGAACCATAGCTTTTTCAAAATGGCTACGCCATCTTTCACTGCGATAATGTCACCAGATGTCTGGTGTTTTGCAGGCATCTGATCGTCGTATCCTGTCGACGTTAGGTCTCCCACGCATTGTTGTTGTAATATTATCATCAATAGTTGACTTACCTGTACGATTCAGATACGATGCAGCGCTGGATCTTGATTAATAGTCAATACTAATTTACACTGTTTCATTTTCTAATTCAAAATTTACCTATCTGTCTATCGACACATGATGTGATATTTAAATCGATATTATCGACATTAGAATCGATCGATATATCAAAATAAGAATGTATCGAACAAATTTATGACTAATGAGAAAAGTTACGTGTATATGAAGTGGGTCGCTAAGAAAACGTATACTAATTATCGAATGAGTGTGAATTCGAATAACATTTTGGCTATCACACGTCGATGCTATGATCGGTCATTGTGCTACATCTGTTAGTAAACTTATCATAACGGTTGCATCTTTATCTGTAATGTTACAGAAAGTTAAATAGAAAGTCACGTAAACCTATTTGCTTAGAAATTACCACCGGAAATTAATTTACACGAGATTTAAACCAAAATGTATTCCAATTATTTCTTTGGATTCGACCATTCGAATCGATCAATTCGGAGTGTTGTCCCCAATTTGAGGTATCACACACGTCATGCTTGATGCTACTCATGCATGCTACTGTTGTAGCTGCTACTCATGCATGCTACTGTTGTAGCATGCATGAGTAGCATAAAAAAAAATAGCATAAAAATTATATCGTATTCGATATTATAATTTTTACCTAAATTAAAAAGCTATATTTCAGCATTGCGAAATGGTTTTTAAGTAGGTACTCGTTCGTATTTTAAAGACAATGCAGAACAGTTTCTCTTGAGATTGAGATTTTCCATTTTGTGCTTTTTCAGACAAGGTTTTTCATGCTTTATTTCTATACTACTTAATATATCTTATAATACATAGTCTACTTGATTAAACCCTAAGATACAATCGTCAAACAAAGCCACAAATGTAATATCAGTGTTATTTAACTGCGGTTCACTGTATAAATGTTGTGTTGAACAATAAAATTATCATAATGTTAAGGCCAAGGTTTCAAGCACGGTGTTTACAACGCTCCATTCATTCGGTCAGTCATTCAATGGAATCATCAAGCAAACGGTTGTTGTAGTTTTATGGGCGTTTCAATGTAGCAGTGTATTAGGCTTATGAACAAAACCCGTAGCATACGTATCTATGATAATTATAATATCGTTATTACCAAATTGTGTTGACCTTCGGGTGTGTGGTGTACCGTTTGTATTATAGGTCAATATGTCTTGATTTTTATGTACTCACGCAATATAGGGTGTTCACTCAATTCGAGTTCTAATTGAAATAAATACGGCATGAATTATGTATCACATGATTTGTACGAAACCTGTACCGACAACTTTTATCAGATTGTATTTCCTTCTACCAGATCCAGCACAGAATTAGTATAGGTAGATACTATATATTCTTGTGTGGTGTGGTTGAATTAATCAACGTTTACTAATAAAAGCACGTAAGATATCAAACTCTTAGGTTAACATTCAGAGACGACGCTCAGCGTAAAGTAAGGCTTCCGTATGTCAAATTTGTATTACAATTTGACTTAAGGAAGCGTAAGTTCATGCTGAGTCTCTTCTCTGAATATCAGCCTAAGGCTGAGATTCAGAGACGAGACTTAGCATGAACTTACGCTTGAACTTAAATTTGACATTCGGAAGCGTTACTTTACGCTTAGCTTCGTCTATGAATATTAGCCTTAGAGGCAGTCACGGAATTTAAGAATTTGAATTTTCTATGGACGTCTGGCGAGTACTGTGTTAATTACTGCATATTTTCCTAAAATACTAACAGTGAACTAAGGCTCCATGCGCTCGTGTCCCTCCCTGAGGACGAGAACTTGTTGCTGTACCTATCAGAAATCCTGAAGCTAGTTTTCACTTCAATAATGCACTTTTCGTTGTAAGTTTAACAACGAACTCTGTTGCGGTTTACTTAATACCCCTCACTTACGACCATTTAACCAACGAAAACACATTCTAAAGTCAACATCATAATATAATTAATCATGTTATCGGGTTACAAACGTCACAGAAGCCCGCGCTCGATCTAAAGGCAATTACACAATTTACACCAGTTCGATGTCAAATCGACGCCAGTAGTGGAATTTGCCATGAGTCCATGACCGATCCTACGTAGGGTTGGCCATTGAATAACTGAAGGATTTCTTGAATATTCTGTACCGGATTTCCGTATGTTATCTCAATAATTACAGTTTACTTCTTGTTTTGCATATGTATGTCTTTATACATATATAAAAGTTAAAATATCTGAGTTGGTTAATAAAAATGCTTTGTGACTTTGCTTTGCTAATTTCGCCTCTAAGATATTAATCGCTATAATAAAATGGAACGTTCCTTGAAAAGCTTGTTGCGTTCCCTACTAAATACTAGGCAACCGATACGGCATGATGAATGTAAGCTGTGGGCAGGTCGTGTCGATCAGTCCCATTAAAAGTTCTCTACTATTGCAAGTGCAGTAACCCTTGCAATGCTAAAGTACATAAAGTTCCCACATAACAGTGCGGGGGCAATGAACGATCTCGGCCTCGAGACGCCATTTAGTTGAACAGGTTGCATATTTAATACATTTCGTTTCGAATCCAATCGAATCCATTATATTGATTACAGAATTAGGCACCAATTATAAATATAATTATGTTGGGATTTTCCACATGCTGCCCTTGATATGTGGAAAACAAATATTGTCGCACATTCTAGAAAACACGCAGTTTTACAATAGACAAAACATGTGAAACTGTTTTTACGTAAAAATAAAGATATTTTTAACCTATGTTATGCAACTTACAGACACAGTTCGTGTGATAACGCAACATCTATTAAAATAAATACATTATGTCCACGTGTGAACGCAATCGTTGGGCATCTGCCAACTTTTGGAGCAAAAATAACAGAAAAACAAAGATTTTGTAATCTTACAATTCCAAAATCTTTGTTGTGTGTTACAACAAAGATTTTGGAATTGTTGCGTAATTTATTTATTAATAGTTTTTAATTTATAATTAGCAAATTCATATAGGTAGGTGAGATTCTTGATCTCCGATTTTTACGGCCGGGTTGAAGTTAGCTCATGCCAATTTCAAGCTGGACAATAAGATTAGCGAGAACTGTGCTACAGTAACTTTTACGTGTAGGTAAGTAAATTGAATTGTTTTGTAAAGGAATCTAAAACATTTACTTCCGTACATAGCCGAAAACATCACGGGTAAAAATTTGGCTCTATTTCTTTTTGTGATGGAATGGTGGTTTAATTTTAGTCTAGGTTGAGTTTAGACTTAGGTTAAATCTGATATACATATACCTCACAACACAGGGTATCCTAGTGTGAGGTTCAGTGCTATTATTATTATGTAAGCTCTCTTTGTAAAAAATCCTTAAATAAATGTATTATTATTATTATTATTAAATAATAAAGGAGATAAAAGAGAAAGAGAAAAACTCTCTCGACTCAAGAAAGAGACAGACTCGTTAATTCAAATTTACAATAAAAATCCTCGTCCATGTCTCCTAGTTTCAGCTGAACATTGTCAAGTTTTTGGAATATATTAGTTCTTAAAAGCTCGATTTTATAGACGCTTTTATTCTTAAATATAATGAAGTGTGTATATTGTCCGTTTAAAAACAAGTTAATCGTACATTTCCTGTTCTCATAGAATTATGTACTATTTACATTGATAATGGCAGGATAATGCAAGCTGGCGTCAACACATTTACAGTTACAATAACAATAACACGTTGCGTTGGTTGTTTACAAAAACAAGCATCAACATCTCTATTTCTCAGAAGATAAAGATCATAATTGTGCGATGTTCTTATTGGAATGTCCTTTATTGCGTAAAATACGTTTAAATACTTAGTGCGTAAACGCCGCAGCAGAGATGTAAGCACATGCTCAGTGCGTTAAGTGCATATGCACTTCGATGCACTCGACGTCGCAAGCGCAACTTTCATTAGTAAAATTCCATAATATTAACGCTCTGCAATTGGTCACTGAAATGAGGTCAAGTCATAATTTTTTGGTGAAAAAAGATTCGTTATAAAAAAAGTGTTTTATATCCACGACATGATATTCACGTAAGCAGAACATTGTGTATCCACTGTAAAGATCTTATCTATCCTTAAGTTAAAGAACAGTTCAGCTATGTGCTATATTTTATAGAGCAATGCACTAAGCTAGCAAAAGCAAAAGAGCAAAAGAGAAATTAAACCGCTATGAAATGGTAACTAATCATATCGCATTAACTCTAATTGCTAGAAACTATATAATTTTACTAAATATGGACTCGTGTCTGGGTAGTTTTCACCTTGACCGATTACGAAAAGTTTTAGTAGAAACAGTGACTCAATTTAAGTACTTAACTAACTAACAAGCTTTTGCTTCTCAGTGCCAAAGTTTTTGCGTTAAAATTCGCCTTCCGATTTCTGTGTTTAGTCTGAGAACGGGATTCGGGCTACAGGGGCAAAAAGCTTCCACCTTCTAATAAATAGAGATGCTGTGAAGGGTATACTTATATACCAACAGTAAACAAAATCCCTGTACAAGTATTTTATAACGTTCATTATTTTTAAGTTAATTTAATATATCGTAAAGTGCAAAAACAGGGAAATATTTTTAGAGAAAAAGGACTACGTAGCGTAGTTGTAGCATCCTGTACCTCAACCATGAGTTCTATCGAATTGTTTCGATAGGTTTTTAACGCATCGAAACGCTGTAATCTCATAGCCGATTTTAGTTCCTTACGTAACCGCTAGAAACGCTGCGAGGGTTATCCATACAAATATTTTACGTCGTCGCTAGCGAGTTGAGTGAGAAAAACTCATGGTCGAGGCCCTGATCAAAACTTTTCACGATAAGTCCAAATTAGAACGCAAAGGGTGACAGTTTCATTTTCATTACTAGCTGGTATACCAAGATCGTTACAATATAATTGGCTGTTTTCCATGAATGAATTGAATGTCTCTAACAAGAAATAAACCAGTAAATATTTTCTTGACCCGTTTGCGACATTGTAATTATTTATTGCTATTCAATGAAGATCATCAATTAGCGGTAATGCCAAGAGTAATTAAATCGTAATCGGGATACTCGCAGCAATGTTTTCATCTAATTAAAGTCATTATATACTGCCTCATTCATCTAATCGCAACTTATGCAGCTACTGATCGTGATGTCCTGGGTTCGAATACCAGGTCAAGCAGTTTATGTTATTTTTGTTATTCTCAGTTGTGATTCGGATTGGACTTGGCCGATTGCCAGGACCTTAAAACAAACATATCGGTAGAATAACTTTGCCTAAGGATATGCAATTTATATAGTGTATAGTGGTATTATGTTTGCTGATAATCAAATATGCATTAATAGCACTTATTTTTATGGCAGTGCCAGGGGTCATAGCCATACAGGTTACTCTTAACATAATTAAGTAATGAAAATTATGCAATTAAGTATTCCTGCATCATTTATTTGATGCGCGGCGAAATCGAACATGAACACATTGCCTCTAGAGAGTTCCACGGCATTTTTTTTCTGGACGAGGTCCGCAGCTACAAAACCTATGTTCCCAGAATATGTATACCAGGTGGAAAGGACATCGACGCACATCCGAGTACATGATTCTGGACCCCGCTGCGTTGAAATTTTCCGTTACTTTTTCAATTTTTTGTTGCAGTTTTTTTTTACTTGAATGTTTAAAAACTCATTATTTCTATCTGCCCAAATTAGATTTATAATTTAAAAAAACAATATTTTATTTGTTTTAATCGCGTTTTAGCAATACACTGCGTGCTCAAAAATGTCAATATCTGTAATAACCGATCATTTTCTACATGAATGACCGAGGTCATTTTATTTTTGACCTTGAGTGAAACCTTGTCACGACGTTTGTGCGTCGATGTCCCTACCACCTTCTATATCTTAAAAGATACATCGAGGAGACTTGTAAAAGTAGAAATTCTAATCTCAATCTAATTCTGTCAACCAAAATAACCAACGGACAAGCATTTTTTCTACCAGAAAATCAGGACTTGCTTAATAAATAAATAAACTAACAGATCTGCAATATGTATCAACAAAAAACGTGATTGGGTACGTGTCAAATCAATTAAAGTAGTTCATAAATAATTAATATTAACTAATAAGTACTTGTTTTAAAGTTAAATTATAAACATTACGTTGGAAGGTTCGTACTTGACTCGGCTCTGTACTAAACAGGCTAACCTATTCTATTTACTTATCTGCTATGCTTTCCGCGGGCTGTGTGTAAGCCTAAAGCTTAGTATAAAAATTATAATCTACTAAGACGACCATCTTCATTATTTCCAGCAAACTAGAGTACCTATCAAGTCTAAAGCATTTATATACCCTAGGAGCAATCTAGAACTTAGCCACGTACAACGACCTGTGCACTAAGGGCCTTATTGAAATTCAATGCTCATGTATTACATAAGCCAATACCGTTAAACCAACATCGTTCGTCTGAGACCATGGCCTATGCATCATGCTTAAGTAAATAGGACCACACAGACTTCAACTAGCTAAATGAACGTGCCTAGACGCTGCAACAAGCTGCGGTACTTAAAAATATGCTCTACCGACTTGCTAATAAGTCTCTAGTTGGTTATTGCTTAGTATAGGTACAGTTAGATTCATAAATACAAACAAGTCCAATAATTATGCCTGAATGTGCCTGTGCATTATAACAACTGGATCTATTCAATTAACTGAAAAAAGATGTAGGGCAGTTTTTAAATTTGGAAAATATATGTTTTGCAACAGTTAACTGAAAATTCCAATCTATGCAGTAGTTTTTGGGCCAACCCCTAACAAACAGACAAACACATTTTTTTCTTAAATAACTTTTTTGAATTAGCGGGAAAAAATCTACCCAATTGTTTTTTTTATATATCTTCAATGTACAAACACATTTCTTTTACAGTTTTTTAATAGAATAGAAGATAGATATATTAGTACAGACTACTACAGACATACCTGACGGGTCTTTACCCATATGCAAATTACAAATTCAATTAAATTTTTGCACATGTCTAGAACGTAAAAACTCCGGAATATTAATGACTTTTTTATGGCAATCATGACATTCAACGACGACTTAGTTACAAACTGGTTTGTGAATCGTTAAATGTGCTTTTACTAATCAACGGTAGGTAGCATTTCAAGTCACATCCTCTTTCGTGAACGGTCCCCAACTGCTGGCCTAACTAGACACAATATGCTATCCATCCAAATGTCAATTTAATTAAAACGAAAAGTGCATAAAGCGTGAAGCGTGTCACCTGTCAGGACAACAAGGCCAGTGGGCCATACGGAGACAGCGGAAACTGTTTGACCACGAAAAGTAACCGATTTACTTCCACATCACACTTGATCACTCGACTGTAGCGACTTCAAAGCTATATGACGTTTACATTGCTAACTTTATAGGACCATGCGCATTCTGGACACTAATATAATTACTCAATGTATACAAATAACTTTAAATATGATTTTTGTAACATCACCTAATAGTTTACCTACTTCATTGAGACAGTGTTACTTCCGTAAGGGGTTTTGTTTGTAAAGTATTTGCATTTAACGGCAACCTTGCAACTAGGACCTATCCAAAAATATTTCTGTTGTGCGGTCGCGCGCGCGAAAGAAAATGTTTTCCGCAAGTAAATTTTCCTACGTCGTAAACTAGTTTAGCCGTACCATAATATTGGGTCAAACGAACGTCTTTTTGTTATTGGGTATTGGAATCTTTTTAGCTGTCCCTAATAGTTTTGTATATCTATAAGTAGAAGAATCGTTGGAAGTGACTTCATAAATAAGGATGAAGTTTCCCAATATTTATTTATGTGGCTTTAAAAATGATAATAATCGGCTGCACTAATGTGCTCAGCGCTGACATAGCAATCATCCCTTTCGAATGTTATTTTCTCTAAAGTCACTGCCAACTTTGACCAATTCGAGAAAGTACAGCCTAAATTATATTAAGTATTTTGTTTACAGACTAGTGAAGGCAAAGCAGCACTGATAAACTCTCTGCTAGCTGGCTTCTATCTTCTTGGCGGTCCCTTCGTTTCGGCTTTGGCGAATCGGTGAGTTTTTTTTATGTTATCTTTCTTATGGCGGATTTTTTGGCAATATGGTAATCCTGACGAACTCTGTAACAGCTCTACTACTTTATTATTACTTCTGTGCTACAAAAAATTAAATACTAACTCAAAATAATTATATTTTAGATACGGATTCCGCATTGTGACAATCGCTGGCAGCACGATTGCGACCATAGGTTTCGTTGTGTCGTATTATGCCAATAGCATCGAATACCTTTACGTGTCATATGGATTTGTGGGAGGTAAGTGGATCTAATGAGATGGAGCGAAAGCCAAACTAGCTATTGAAAAAAGTCTTCTCTATTAGTGTGTTCTTTCCCCTCAAATTAATGTTTTTTTCCCAGGTATCGGTTTCTGCATGATATATATGCCGGCCGTATTAACTGTTGGGTTCTATTTCGAGAAATGGCGAGCTCTAGCGACCGGCCTGGCTCTCTGTGGCTCCGGAGTCGGTACCTTCATAATGTCGCCGTTAATTAATAACCTGGTAGAAGAATTAGGGTGGAGAATGGCCATATTATGTCAAGCAGGTTAGTAGTAGTTATGATTTATGTCGTTCTTTAATGAGAAAATGTTAAACCAGATATGTATTATATTTTTGTAATACACCTTTTTCACGATCTAATACTTTTTTTTACAGGTTTAATATTGATGTGCATGATATTTGGAGCCCTGTTCCGACCTTTGAAGCCGGTAACGGTAATAGCAGTAGAGGAACCAATAGTAGAAGAAGACGAACGTAGCCAGATAGCCGCCGGGAAACTAAAAGACATCATGAAACTGCATAGCAAACTTGAGACAGGCATATCTATACCGCCTGATATGAAGTTCAGTGGCACAAAAGCGAGCCCTCACACGTGGGTGGGTGTACCAAGTAATACTCGTTATCCGACGGCCGAAGAGGTCTTCCGCGGTAGCAGTATTGCTCTTAATACGCAACGACGGTCATCTGCTACTGCAGGAACGATTAAAAGCACTGGCGGACTCAAACCTACGTACGCCACAGTCTCCGAAAAAGACGAACAGGAAGAAAGTGGCACCCACGCAGATAAAGCATCTCAGCCTTTGATTGGGTCTGTACTTAGAATTATGTCGACTACTGACTACGCTAACCGAGAACGGGCGTCAATCGCTGACACGGTCACCAGACCTTTATACCGTGACGACATTTTCTTCGGGGCTAGCTTGTCCAGATTGCCACAGTATAGGTCCCGAACATCCATCGGATACCACTTGGCTGTGACCCACTTACCTTCTCCCGAAGACGCGGCAGAACAAGAAAAAAAGAGATGTCGTATTTGCCCTATAGCTGTGAGAAGAGCGTTAGCCACCATGTTAGATGTGAGCCTGTTTAAATCAGTAACATTCTTGATCTTGGCCTTTGCTGGATTTTTCACGATGTTGGGATTCTTTGTCCCATTCATGTATGTGCAAAATAGAGGAATTGACAATGATATGCCTACAGACGCCGTTGAGTGGTTGGTGTCTGCCATTGGAGTAGCCAACATTGTTGGCCGAATAGCGTGCGGAATGATATCAGCAGTGCCCAAGATATCCCCATTGTGGGTGAACAACATTGCACTGACGGCCGGAGGTATTGCCACAATGATAAGCAGTTTCAGTTATGACATCTACTTCCAGTACACCTTCTGCGTTGTTTTCGGTCTTGCTGTTGGTAAGTTTATTTTTTAATTTAATACTTATGTGCAAAATATTGTCAACAAATTTCGTATAAATTGTCGGCATCGTGCGTCCGTAGAGAGAATTTTTGCCGATTTTATAATATCAGTACATCATTTTAATTGTATCTTGAACAGTTTCCCTGTAAATCGAAGATCCTAGAAGGTCATTTTCATATAAAGATAAATAGGATTGTAGTGAAAGAAAAATCTCTATAAACCAAAACATGTTTCTTGATCTTTACAGCTTGTTTCGCTTCGCTGCGCTCTATCATCATCGTAGAATACCTTGGTTTGGAGAAGCTCACCAACTGCTTCGGACTATTTCTGCTTCTCCAAGGCGTGGGTGCCTTATTAAGTGCACCTATTGCAGGTGAGTTAGGAAATATTATTTTTATTAAGGTTACAAGGAGGCTGTAGTTAAAAATTAATCCCTTAAATTGGAGTAGCACGATGTAGATGCAGATGAAAATCTTAAGAAATAATTGGATAGACGACTGAACATAAACTGGTATTACGAAGCCGTTTCACGATACCAATTTTAGACGTTTGTGATTTAATTTCGTAGCCTATTTAAAAGTGGACTTTTAATTTGTTTTCAAATGGGTGGATCTGCCGCCACTTCATAGGTTGTAACTCTGCACTGACACTGTAATAAATGTGTAATGTTGCATAATGCGTCGCCCGGACTATTTCTATCCTCTGTGTAGCTAGCCCTGCATTGTGCAGTGAGTGCCAAATTCCTACCTTCGCTCAAGCGCGCCCGCATGGTTGTTGAACGATAGCCTAGGTTATTAATACACTATACATATAAACATTAATAGTAAACATTTTATTGAAGTCCTTCATTATATTCTGTTTTATTGTTGTGGGCCAATAACAAACTTTACCACGCCATAATATTGTATGTAGGTACTTAAATACAGAACTTGGAAAAAAAGGGAAAGGGTTTCATAAAGGTCGGATGAAATCCGAAGAGAGAAGTTTAGTTTAGTTTATTTAATATTAGGATGGCTTACAGTCTTGTGACAAACTATCATATAACTTAGTTAAACTTACTAAGCATTCAAGTTGCTGATTACAAGCCTCCAAAAGTGAAAAGAGAAAAGAAAACTTTTCGAAATCTTTTCTATTGTGCCTGTAAATTAATCAAGGACAAAAAGCAAGTTTTATTTACTACCATAGCTGTCTGCAAGCACATCTCTCTTCTCCAGTACATACTTACTAAAAGTGATTTGTTTGTTTGTAACTGTATTATTGATATTTGTAGTTATTTTTAACTTGAATAATGTTTCGCAGGAGCTCTATTCGACACCACACGGAGCTACGATGTATCTTTCTACGTGTCAGGAGGATTCTTGGTGTTCTCAGCCCTTCTGTGCTACCCCATAGACAGAATTAGCAAGTGGGAAAAGCGTCGCAGTCAGGCAAAGCCAGGAGTATAAACACTAAAGTTAAAGCAAAAGGACACATTGTTGCGGATAACACATTGTGCCAAAACAACTCTATTGAAAAATGTGAAAGCAGTTTTTTAACTGTCGGATGAGTGCGTAAAACGAAACGTAGCCGGCATTCAAATGTACCGTCCGCAGAAGGATGAGTGTGCACTAATGCGTGTGATGAATCACTAATTATGCGTCTGCATAGGTTGATTATCTAGCATTCCCGTATTCATGAATGAATTTATTACAAAAATGACGGTACTCACTGCCATTGTAATTGTTTAATTATTGAATTGGCGCAATCATTCATGAATACGGAAATAATTTTTCTAAGACTTGGATTTTTATAATCTACATTTATTTACAAAATGTACCTAGTGTTATTTTAGTGTTTATAGTCAAATTTGAAGAGATCAAGTTACATGTAATTTTAATTTATTTATAAAATAATGTACGCAGTCCTAAATAAATGTACCTCGAATACGAAATTACTATTAGAAACATTCCCAACATTAAGGATTGGCCAAACAGAGAAAGGATATGTTACTACGTAAGGGTTTGCTTACAACCTGTTCGGGATTCATCTGTTTGACCACTCCTTAAGTTATTGACAAAACTGCAGAGGATGTACCTTCATAATCATTCGGTTAAGTCAGATATGCATTTAAAATAGGTTTAGAAGTTCCAAAAGTACAAAGACTCGGAAGATAAATATAGTTTCGCAGTTTTGTCGAAATTATAACCCCATCTGATGGAGATCTGAAGCCAAAATGTACTTTTATTTTAGTCTGTTAGACTGTTGCTTTTGTTAGTCTGTTATTTCATACTAAAAGTGGTGCATAATATAAGACTACTATAGAGGTAATTTGTTGTAATAATATATTTCATATCAGTGTTTGAGATGAGTGATATAAATATAAAACGTAAGTAAGTAAATAGATTTGAAATTATGTAGAAATCATGATTTAATGTGTGAATGAGGGCTACCATTAAAATTGCCACCTCGTGCAGCAGTCATCACAAGTACTTATAGCTAGCGATTTTGTAGGTAAGGTTAAACAACAGTGATATTTGGTTATAATTGTTTGTTTTCGTGATAAATGAACAATTTAAAAAACAAATATACATTCATATGTACAATAAAGTGCAATACATAGTTGTCTGTACCGTCTATAAAAGCACCTGTCTGAAGTTACCCGTGCCGAACGGCCGTTCAGGCAGTAACACAAAAACAATATCACCCTCCTTGAGTCTGGTAAAAAGTGTTACTTATTGTGCATATATCAACAATTTTAACGACAATAGTCACGATATTTACATTACAATCCAAACTATGTTTAATTCTATGAATCTTGTTAAAATTCACTACCGAGTTAATTTAATTCAACTTCAGAGTTATAACCTCGGTATTGTAATCAACGACGTATAAACGTCAGCCCGTCAGGAACAACTAACTATTAAAAATTAGTAGCACTTGCTTACCTAATATAAAACGTGGTCGGCCTACATTAGGCACGTGTTACATTACATAGTTAGTGACGTAATAGTAGCCCTCATTATATTGCTTTTTCTATTGGAATAGAACTGTATTTAGGTAGGTACGGAATTAAATTGCAGTAATTGTTGCAGTATAGTTTTTATATTGTAAATCGGAAATATTTCCAAATGTATTTGCACATCACATGCAATGAACGTAGAATAGGTAGGTACCTACGTGTAATTATCACATATTTTATATAGATTAATTAAGGACTATTACTGTGGCTGTGGTTTTGTGTAGGTGCCTTATTAGGAAATCATAGTCACTTGCTCTTGAATCGTAAATCATTATTATTTCTATTAACATTCGTAAATACATTATATTCTATCTCCATATGCAAATATTTCGATTTTTAAATTTATAGTCTAATAATTTTATCTTTATTTTTTAACATAATCCTAAAATATTAGGATATTTTCCCTAGATCATTCAAAGTTAAATTTTTATTTTGAGATTTGATAACTGCCTAAAGCCTACCATACAGAGTACATATATACCATATAGAGTCGGTTATTTTAATTTATTATTTTCATGCATCGACTTATTATAACCCAAAACTTATTACATAATAAACAATACTACTACTATATTAAATACTAATAATATATACTTTTATTTTCGGGCTAATTTGACGTACAAACTCGCCATGTCTTGACTTCAGATAGGGTTTAGAATAAAAAGGTATTTATTTATAATTTACCTATCCACTGTTGAAAGGGATATGGTCCTTTACGGTAATTTTAATCATGAAGCTTAAAATAAAATTAAAATTTTAATGGTGACTATGATTTTGTTTGTGTTCTTTAGTATGTTTAACTATGCCACAGTGCCATATTGTGTAAAGTATAGTGCGACAAGCTTAACTGACAGTGACCATAATTGGAACTACACACTCGCTTTGATCGTCGTTCTCATTTTCATGTTTCATTTAGGTGTTCCCATTTTCCATTTGATTTGTTGATTAAACAATGAGAAAACCGCTCAATTAATTTAATGTATTTTTACAGCACTTGGAATTCAGGAACAAAAGGTAAAATAAGTGTTAAGTACCTACATGGAAATTTTAGCGCAGGTCGTAAATAAATGTGTATCTATATCCATAAGTATTGTCACCGGATCAGTAAGGTTTGTTGTAGTAATAAAGTAATTATTTATCAGTTATACACACGTCTTAATTGTCTTGCCGTTTTTAAGACAACGTACAAATTGTCAGGTTGAAATGTGCCCAATAACCTGTTTTGTGAATTGTGTTAATATTCTAACAGTATATCTTGGCCTGTTTGAAATACACGATATTTACCAAATGGCTGTTGTTTTTATTTTCATTATTTTAGGTAGTTTGTTTCGAAAGATTTTGTAGATTTGTCTGCAAGATTGACCTACTAGAGAGTAAACACTTAAAATCATAGACTGACTGCACGTGAGATATGAAACAATTGAAACAAAGTCACCATTACTGCACAGAAAATCATGAGGATACGTTTTCTAATCTCTATCTTCTAAAATGAAGTTATACTCATTTTAGAAGATAGACTACAGTGCAAACTGTACTAAGTACTTTGATGTTAGTATCAATAGTTAAATAGTATAAAATAGATCAGAATTCATCTCAATTCATTTCTATGGCTTCGCCGAATCCGCAGAGAAAAAAAATCATAGATAAAAAATAGGAATTGACACATCACAGGTGTGCACTCTCAAAATGGATATATATATAATAATTATTAACTAGCTTTCCGGCAGCGGCTTCGCCCGCGTGGTCTTATAATTTATTCCGTTTTTGCAACATTTCTCATTACTTAGTTGTAGCGTGATGATAGCTAGGCCTAGCCTATCGATATAGCCTATAGCCTTCCCCGATAAATGGGCTATGTAACATTGAAAGAATTTTTCAAATCGGTCCAATAATTTCGGAGCCTATTCAATACAAACAAACAATCAAGTCTTTCCTCTTTATTATATTAGTTAAATATTATCAAACGAAAGGCAGAAGATCGAGAACAGTGGCGATTGCTCCACCGACAAGAGCTGAGCTCTTAAATTTAAGAAGAAGACTATGGCTGATTGCAGATGGAAGAAGGAAAAAAAAAGAATTGGTGAGAACTGTTTTAATTTACGGTTACCCAGGCCAGATAATCATGATGGGATATGATAATTTGTTGAGATTTTCATAAACGTCGTAATGACCTTTTGTACGCCTGAATAATTTAACGCGCAAACATAATTTAAATAATTTATTTTAAGTAAGAAGTTCCAGCTACATTTCATGCAGGCGCGTTTCGTTCAAACTTAAAAAATTACTTTGTCTCCGTCACATATTGTTGATTTTTGGAGGTACAAATTCAGGTAGGTACTAAATGCTCGTTTGATTAGAATTATATATATTATTATATATTATTTCGTTGTAGTTTTGGAGTACAGACATGGTCCCGCCATTATACTGTTATTCCCCGTGAGGTACAAACATTTCAGTATAGTACAAAATGATATGTAGTAAATATGTAAGTGGTAGAATCTTTAAATTTCAAGAGTTGATCCCGCCCGTTACGTTCATTGGTTTTTTTTTTAGGGTTATGGCTCCATCGACGAACATTCGAAATAATCTTTCGTCGTAGTACTCAATAACAGACAGAAACTGTAATGACTATTGATCAGTTCTCTGTAGTGATGTCATCTATTATTTGCCATGCTACAAAAAAAAACATATAAGATAGCACATAATATGAGTGAGGGAATAGTTAAACGAGAATAGGAAAAAAACAAGTGCTCCAGAGTACCCTCCTCTAGAACGCATTCACATAATGAATTGTCTTTCAGTTTATTGGTTTACATAAATCTAATTTAATCTGATTATTACTACATAATACACACAATTACACATACACAAAATAATAAAATTACTACAGTAAGTATAAAAATATTCACTAAAACTATATATTACAATGTATCTAAGTACTAAATTAAAAATCTATTCCTAAATATAATTAAAATAAAATAATAATAAAATAACTATTTACAATAAGGCATCAAAAATTTCCTCCGCATTGCCATCAGCTGGAAGGGTACCCAGAAGGCTGGCTGCATTGCCACGCATTTAATTAGAATAAATAAATAAAAAAACTGTTTTCCAAAAAAACTCCTTCTGTCAGTTGTCATTGTCATTTGTCAGTTTGGTTTGACAGTTGACAGTCAGTGTCACTCACTGACCCTCTGAGTGGCGAGTGCTAGGGATGTTCGATCCAGGGGCTTTGTATCGATATTTCGGATCGCAATGGATCGTAATACATTGTATCGATTCAAGTATCGATCCGATTGATTTGATACGATTTTTTGGATCGATCCAGTATCGTATCAAAAATTTAAAATAAAATAAAATTTGTTGTAATTTAAAGCATCAAAGTTTAAGTAGTAGAGAAATAATATTTTTTTTTACACTGGCCAATCTTTGAATGGGTACGTAAAAATTATAATCTTGATATACGCTCTGGATCTAGATTGTAGATTTTATTTAAAGTGGGTGTCCAGCGAGAAAAGACGTTCGGAGGGCACAGACGTTCCTAACCACAGAACAATATTACTTGTTCCTACCACTGACCAATAACGTAGGGCTAGGTTGATTTTTTATGAAATGATCTATAATCTCAAGTACCTAATCATGCTGAAATTGAAGGTATATTGAAGAATATAAGATGTAATAACTACTGATTTAACAGTCCACCGCCAGAGAAATATTTATATTAGTGTAATATGAACCTGTTTGTTGCTATAAGCCATACTTTGGAGTTAAGGAATGCAGTATTAATATTACGAATAAATATTAAGGTTACAGATTGTATAATATTTTAGAATTTAATACAACAAATTTTTCGATCCGATCCTCATAGTATTTGTATCGATCCACTAATGGATCGAAAGCCATTGTATCGATACAAAAATCGGATAGATCGTATTCCTTTGTATCGATCCACACAAGTATCGGATCGGATCGAACATCCCTAGCGAGTGCCGTCTGTTTTTAAGGTTATGATTAAGATTTATTGAGAAAGTGGACTGAGAAGGGATAAAGCAACCAAGGGAAGGAAGGAATTCAGGAATATTGATGCTAAAATTGATATAGAAAACCGGAACGAGTACTGTAACATAAAAATGAGAACATCAATTTAATCGTTTTAAAGTTTCATAAAAAACTATAAAAATGTCTCTTGTAAGTATAAAACAACTGCTTCCTCATACAAAATATTTATATAGCCGGTTCAGAAGCCCGGCTGTCTGTAGTGTTTATAATTATAGCACAAAAACGACTACACCAAGCTCCAAGAATATTTTGGATGACCTAACAGATTGGGAAACGTTAAGCAAAACCAAGAAGATCAGTAAAGCTATGAAAGCTTACTTAGCAAGAGCACAGGAACACGATGATTTCATGAAAAGACAGCAGTTCGAATATAATATAGGTAAGCGGCATCTTGCTAATATGATGGGTGAAGATCCTGAAACGTTCACACAGAAGGATGTAGATCGCGCTATCGAGTATTTGTTCCCCAGCGGTATATATGATCCAGCTGCACGACCACTTATGAAACCTCCAGAAGAGATATTTCCAGCACGCAAAGCAGCTGAATTTGATGAGGCTGGCAGGCCACATCACTTCTTGTTCTACACTGGAAAACCCAATTTCTTCAAGCTTATGTATGATGCTGCTGAAAGTATTCAGCAATTGTATAATTTTCAAGATAAAGTTATAAGAAAAAAAGCCACAGCTGATCCCAATGGAAGTTTGAATTTGAACACTAGTGTTTTTTTTTCAAAGGACCAACTGGAACAAGTTTTAGTTGAAAATATTACAGACCTAGAATATGATAATTTCAAAGTAGTTATGGAAAGGCTTGCCTCTTTACCATATGCTTATAGACAAAAGGAATTCATTGAGAAGTATAGGAAACCACTTACTTCCCAAAAATTTGCTTTAGAGATTCCAAAGCCCAGTTATGATGACAAAGGCAATGCTTATATTACAACATATGAATGTTTGAGGAAGAAAGCTAGAGGTGATGTGACAGTCAGGTCACCTGGCACAGGCAAAATAACAATCAATGGTAAAGACATCACATACTTTGAGGATGTTCAATCAAGAGAACAAGTCATGTTTCCGCTGATATTCACTGGCATGCATAACCGTGTTGACATTGAATGTAATATTGAAGGTGGTGGGCCTTCTGGGCAATCTGGGGCAATCAGATGGGGTATTGCTTGGGGTCTGCGCAGTTTTGTGGATAAAGACATGTTGCAGAAGATGCAAGTAGCGGGATTACTCACTAGGGATCACAGGAGGCGTGAACGTAAGAAGCCGGGACAACCTGGAGCCAGAGAGAAGCCTACATGGAAGAGGCGATAGTTTGTGTTCAGTTTAAATTTAATAAACATGCACTTAGAAAATACTTATTTTTTATTTTTCACCTGCTTTGGTTAATATTCTTTTTTATTGCTATTGAAAGCTTTCAACATACAGAGTAGGTAGGTAATTTGTCTATACTAATATTATAAAGAGGAAAGATTTGTTTGTTTGTTTGTTTGTAATGAATAGGCTCCGAAACTACTGGACCGATTTCAAAAATTCTTTCACCTTTGGAAAGCTACATTATCCCCGAGTAACATAGGCTATATATCATCACGCTACGACTAATAGGAGCGGAGTAGTAATGAAAAATGTAGCAAAAACGGGGAAAAAATTATAAGACCACGCGGGCGAAGCCGCTGGCGGGAAGCTAGTATATTATATTTTGAAATCATGTATCAAAATACTGTCAGAGTTCAGTACTAGAACTCTCAGTACTAACTTTCAGTACTAGTCAGATCCAAGTTTATAAAACAGGAAACCTGGCTGTGATAATGGCTGCTGTCAGCTCACGCTCAATTACATGATACCTAAGCACATCCTGAAAAGGAACTAAGTACAAAATCATACCAAAAAATAAAATTTTTGTTTTTATTTTTTGTTTAAAAATAAAGTTTTTGTTTATAATTTAAAATGCATACGAAATTATACACGGTACTTACATACGGACTTTACTCACAGATAGCTAAGGTAAGGAGATAGATAAGGAGTAACTTAGGCTACTTTTATTTTAGAAATTTTATTTATTCAAATAATATGGATGTGAGTAACATCGCGGGGCAAAGCTAGTTTTTACATAAATTCAATACGCATAGACGCGTGTTATATTTTGAGAAATACTCTTCAAGCGGATAGATACATATCATAATTATTATTATGTAGTGTACATCACACACAATTAAATCTGGTCACTGGACCAACGTCAGACAGAAATATATTCATATTCGTCATCAGCTTTTCGGGTCCAACTTCATAGTGGTTGTCATGGGTGGTGACTGTTGTGTATAGCAACTAGCAACCCGTTATCAAGTAGCTACAAGCAAACATACCATCACCTGATCACGTCTCTATTCCCCGAAACTCAGGTGTACTGCTAGTGCTACCCACGTTCACCGGTATGTGTAGGCTAGGGCCGCCGGCGAACCTCTCTTACCATAAACCAGGCACAGTCACACTCCGAGCTGCTACTGGGAATTTCACAGAAAATCCTAACAGCACTGCTCTCATCGACCTGTGAATCGAACCCAGAATCTCTAGCGCAGTAGTCGGTCTTACGACCACTAAACCAATGAGCGTTTCCTAACCTTTTAAAGGTAGAAACAATAGAGAAGCTACTATTGTGACAGATGAAGGCATAAAATAATCTAGATTCTCAATAATTTATAATCCCTTTCGCATTAAAAAGTAGCTTATGTCCTTTCTCAAGCTCTAGACTATTTGTGTACCAAATTTCACAGTAGTTTTGGCGTGAAAGCCTGACAGACAGACAGACAGTTACTTTCGCATTTATAAGTAAGGATAAAATGTATATAACTCTCTGCTTCTGAATTAAAAATAGTAGGTATTGAATTAAAGAAAATTTTACTAAGTAGGTACTAGGTAGTAGCATGTTTAAATAAAAATAATTTTGGCGCAAAATGATGTTATATTTGCATGTTATTTACAAACGAAACATAAATCTATGAGTTGGAGTTGGGTCCACGTCTGCGACCGAAGGTCTGCACAACATTCACGAATCTGAAATAAAACATTATTTAAATAACTATGCATTTTAATTTATATGGGTCTAAATACACAGTTGACCTTTTCAATATATTTGGCAGTACCAACGTGAAAGCATGGATTTGTCACTTGAACAAACTGATTATTGGGTGAAAAAAGAAAAGTTCACAGCTTGTAACAAAGAAATGTGTGGTTGTAAGGTGTTTAGGATAGATCATAAAATATTTATGTGTAATGCAAGTTTTTACAGTGTATCACACTATCCACAAGAAACAGCTGTTATAGAAAAACAAATATTTAAGCATTATCAGTGTAAACCTATTGGACTTCCATGCAGCACACATTGACAACTCGGAATTACATATGTCTCAGGAAGAGTAGAGTAAATCATCATCATCCTTCTGCCCTCATCCCAATTAATTTAGGAAGCCCCAGTATGTACTTTTATTCCAGAGTAGAGTTAATATTCAACTTCAATATAAATAATTGAACATTTACCGTCTGTTGTACTGGATCCTACGCTTGGCACGGCCAGTCTTCTTCTTCTTCTTTTGCTGCTTTTCTACTTTGGGGGTCTGACCTTTGACCTTACCTGTAAAAATATTTTTTTTTTTATAAGAATCTACCGAATGCCATAAAAATTAAAAGAGAAAGGAAAGATGTAATATATTTACTGGGAGAACACTACATTATTGTCTGTTTCTATGCAGTGGTGAGTACTAAGGGTTGTCACATTTCATATAATTGAAATATTTGCATAGCATTATCTTTTCAGAAACTTAACAACTTATCCAGCTTTTAGTAGGTGCCTACTTTGTGTGGTTGACACAAATATCCTATAAATCCCAAAAAGTGGACTAAGTATGTTGTCTCTGCATATTGCTACTTAAACAATATCAGTAACCTGCTACAATATACACAGAACCAATATTAGCTACCCCAAAAATACATACACCTAAAAAATACATAGACCTTTAGACAATATAAAGATTTTAAACTAGCCTTAGATTGGAAAATTCTTTCATGCAGCCTCATAAACTCTGACAATTGCTGTTGTTGTTGATGCCTTGACACCAAAAGGCAATAAGAATGTATCACAGAAACAACAGCAAAGAAAATCCATTACAGATCATAACAAAAATTATTAAAAAGTGCACTTACCAGCACGAGCCAAGGATCCGTGCACTTTACCACCAAGCAATGGCACTGTCAGGTCAAGTTCGTTTGATGAAAGCTCTGACACCAAGCATGCGTCCTCTAAGGGGGCTCCGCACAGTGACAACGTCAGCTCCTCCGCACCGACCTCTGCAAGGGCGCGGATGCGCTCCTGCAAGTAAGGAGTCCAATTTTATTGTCAATCAATACTTCCGATTTAGCAGTTCCCACACATAACCTCTGATTTTGATACCTCCTGAAGCGACTCCCTGACCAATTTCTAATAGGGTGACCCGGTTATAGTATGAACAATTCATTATCTTCTTAGTTTAGGTAGCCGATCTATATTATACTGTTTAGTTCAATATGACATCAGTAGGATTGTCATACGCTCGTGTTCAAACATTGAATCGCAGAACGTACCTTGATCTGACCAACGGTCTCTTGACCATTGACGTCTAAGACGTGCGTCGACTGTCCTCTGATGTGCAGCTGCATTTTGAGGCCTCTGAAATCGAAACGTAACATTCAACGGCGTGGTCAGCAAACACGATAACAAACTTGTCAGTATTCTCCGCGGGGGCGACAACAATAACACTAACTATAAAAACCAACACATAATTTCACAATTACTAACACTGGAATGCTCTATTTCTTCAGTAAATCACATAAAACTTTAACAAAATTACAGAAACGTGAGAAATACTAACCTTATCAGCCAAGTCTGACAAGCGAAAGAAACAAAAATGGAAACCGGAAAAGGAAACGCTCATTTGACAACTATATTGAACACACGCAACACTGGTCTTTCTGGTTGGAGATCTATGTCTATGGTAATGTCGTAGACTGAGGAACTCGACGGCTGTTTATGCAGAGGAACCAATAAAGAGAACATGGTTAACGGTGACCGCACATTTACCCAAGCCAAACGAGCGAAACGAATTTTAGAATTCTCTAAAACCTCTCACAAGAAGAATTCTTTGTTTCGTTCGGCTCGAATAAGTGTGCGTTCACCTTTAACTTAGAGGCAACTTCTTGCCCGAGGGACGTCACAGAAAAAACACGATGATGAAATTAATTATTATCTAGGCGTGCTTTTAAGATCATAGATATATAAGATCATAGATATATAAGATCATAGATATATAATTCCACAGATTGGCAATGTCAGTAAAAAAATGAAACTGAAAACCAATTGATATTCCAACATGGTTGGTGCGGATCGCCATTTTGCTTGTTTTTGAAATATTTTACAAAGTACAGCAATTTAATACTTGTATATTATTTAAATGTACCTATCCACTTTGACATTGGCAGAATAAAATTGTCGACATCGGCACCAATTGCCATAAATAAATAAGAAGAAGAAGAAAACCACCAACCATGTGTGTGTGACATGTTAATGTGTGCGTTAAAAGTGCTGCGCCTGAAGTCAATAGGATTATTATCGATATCGATAACGGTGGACGATATCTGTTTTGCTGCTGCATACAATATTATTTAAGTGTGGGGAATAGCAATAATGCAACAATATTTTTTCTTATTTGTCCCACTAAATGACTAAAATATGGGGGAGATCAGTGGCATCCCACTGGTCCAGTGAGAATACACAAACCTGCCAAGTATCTAGTATGTAATCAGAAATCTTGGAGAAGGCCAGAAAAATCCTTAAATAAAACACAGATTTCAAAAATATTTACTATTCATATTACAATTATTACTAAAAAATATGTACAGGTAACTTTCGTGTACAGTAAAATATCTATCAATAATTTTATAATCTTGGCTGTACATAATTACATATTGAAACACTCATTTTTCAATATATTTATGTAAATATAAAAATATATATTTCTTATTTTCTTACGACAAATAGTTAAAACAGAACCACTTTATAGTTTTCGCCTTGTTTTACCTCCTGTTGATAAGCAGTGCTCATGGTAGTGTTAACTGCTTATTGTTGAATGTTTGTGCGGATTCCAATTTTGTCTATTTAACATGCGCAATCACTTTTTAATCTCATAAATTCAATTCAAAGTAGGTATCTATCTACCTAACTATGAGATTTTGTCAGTGCATGAACTTGCGAAATCTGAATTTGCGACTATGGTCTAAAGTGCTTACGTAAATTGGTTTACCTTCACTAAATGCACCTCAGACTCTGAGTGGCCTTTATGATAATCGACAAATAATATTATATTATACCGACATGTTGTTCACCGACCACCAAAGTCGATAATCGACACCATTATAAACAAATCAAGACCATCACTAAAAGTGAGGTTATAAATGCCCTCATATTTCCGTATTTGTTATTTCTTTAATATTACTGATTCGTGATCTCTAATTCATTTTAGTGATCTAATAAATAAATTTAGCATTATATTTTCTCCAAATTTAACACATTTACGTAACAATTATTAAGAAATAATGAAAGTAAACAAATAGTAAACATACCGATTAAATTAGTAATCCTGTAGATTTTCCATCTTTTGAGAATTACAACCTGGTACTGCACAAGTTACCATCGTAATCATATGAATATTACACGGATACACACTTAACTACACGTAAATAATCCAAAAATTTCGCAGATTTACATTTGCCAAAGCCCAAAACCCCTATTCCCGCAACTGTATATACATGTAATGTCACGTTTACAGCGTCATTCTCTTTTTCTTTCTAACACACCAAAGTGCCATTAACTTCAGTAGCTCTCTTTTACTCATATGCCAATCTATGTATTATATATCTATGTTTAAGATAGTTTCAAAATTACTCCTACCAATATCGGTCAATAAAAAATATTTGTTACACCCCACGCTTTTTTTTATTTTTTTTTACAATAATTATTTAAACTTTTTAGTTATTCCTATATTAATAGCGCATTTTTTGAAACTATTATTTAATTAATTGCTAAAAGACTTATCAACGCTACTCGTGACCAGAGGGCTGGATTATTTTTGGGCCAAAGAATCAGCATTGCCATTCAACGTGGCAATGCTGCCAGTCTTCTGGGCACGTTACCAGTGCCTCGACCATGAGTTTTTCTCACTAGACTCGCTAGCGACGCCGTAAAATATTTGTATAGAAAACCCTCGCAGCGCCTCTAGTGGTTACGCAAGGAACTAAAATCTGCTATGAGATTACAGCGTTTCGATGCGTTTAAAACCTATCGAAAGCCATTCGATACAACTCATGGTTGACGTACTGATGACAGCGATGAGGAGTACTTTGACGCCTAGGTGCGGAAATTTTGGTTATTATTTTTATTTATTATTTTGTTAATATTAGTACCTTATACTTCTTAAACCAAACCTATATTAATTATACCCATGTCAATATAATTAAAACAGGACAAGATAGTGTAAATTGTAAAATTAATTAGCACGATTGCTGCGAGTCGGTAATAATTAAGTTCAAGTTTTATCACATCATTTCCTTTCATGATCAGTCAACGCGACGCGATGTTACGAAAACTTCTAAAAAACTCGTCTGGTTTTAAAATATCGATGATTTTAGCCAAGCCTTTGGCATAGTACAAATGATATCTAAAAATTACTAGTATTTAGTACATCTATTTATGATACCGGTATCTAAAAACTTTTTTATTCAAGCTGACATACTTTAATTAAGCAAAAACAACATTCTATAATAAAATTCTTGCATGATAGCGTGGAGGAAAACTATTGCTTTCTGAACGTTGGCAACTTGGCAAGTAGTCTGTGTCCACCCTGAAGCTCGTGATTGGCTGTCTGAAAAAAGCGGCTGACTGTGCCGTGTGATCTGTCTAGTTTCGATGTAATTTCTTTTGCGAAAAATGGTTAAATAAAATAAATAATTACCGGCAAATTTCAGCATTACCTGGTCATTCTTTATCATGCTGTCGCGGTTGCTCCGTCAAATTCTGTTTACATTGGTGCATTTGGTTGTGAATATACTTGTTGCTGTTCAAAATGTTTATTCCGGATTTGGAATCAAAAAGTACATTTTGCCTAAAGATGAGGTGACTAAAAGTGAAATAAAAGTTATATTGGACCATGTTCCTAGAGTTAACAAGAAACTTAAACATTTGGTGATCTTGACGGACACTGATCACCACACGTTCGGTGATTTGGCTCGCATGGTTATATGGAGCCTCGTAGCTGGGATATCGTACTTGAGCTTCTACGATATAACAGGTATTTTAAATTTACTAAATATGAGAATTATTTTCACCTTTATTATGTTACTCCTTTGACCATAACCAATTTACTTTCTATTGCTATTTAGCATTCCTTTGAAACTGTTCTTGCAAAGAAGTCATACCAAGGTTTTTATTTATTGTACTCAATTTGCACACTCTAAACTATTTGAATTCAAAACACTTTTGGTGTTTAACATGATAAATATCATTTGCATAATTTTATTGAACTATTGCCTCATGCTATACATGCATGCTGTAGATATCAATGATACCAATGTTTTCGATAACTGACATGATTCATCTACACAAGCACTATCTAACAATAATATTATAGATCTTATGTTTTTTTTTATATTATTTTATTTGTTTTTTTATATACATTTTAATGAAATTAGCTAAATACATTCCTTGGCATATAAATTACTAGCTGGCCTTTCCATAGCTTCACTTGCATCTTATAAGACTTTTTTATATCTTATGTGTTATTCTGATGTTTAAGCTATTATGCTGTAAAGTTTCATCAAAATCCATTCAGTAGTTTTTGAAAGAAAGAGTAACAAACAGCCACCCATCCTCACTCACATTTACAATATTAGTAGGATGCAAAAATTTAATTTTATTAATGTATTTTCATTTTTAGGGGAACTAAAAGAAAATGAAGAAAAACTATTTCTTGAAGTTGAAAGGTTTAAAAAGGGTGTGCCAGGCTGCATAAAATGGGGCAGAAAGCCAGACTTAAATGGCTACACCAATGGCATGCAAGCACACACAATATACATAAATATTTTTACAAGGAAAGATGGCCAGCAAACCATAGCGCAATGTATACGTCGGATAGCTGAGGATAGAGTAATATGTAGTAGAGAATCTAATGAATACACAGCACAAGAGTTAAATAGTGTTCTAATGTTAATGTACCCTTGCATTCCTGATCCAGAGCTAGTATTGTATACTGGTCCTCTTTGTTGTACACATGGCTTACTGCCATGGCAAATAAGACTTACAGAGTTCATACAACTTTCAATAGACCATAGTGTAAGTATTGACAATTATATACGTGCATTGTACAGATACAATAAATGTGATCAAAGATTTGGTAAGTGAGATTGGGGATAGCCTCCAACTATAGGCATAAGTGTAGTTGAATATTGTTAAACCAACATTATCCATTCATTTCACCATCATGAGTGTGTGTGTAAATAGGTGCTTTATTTAAAATAAATAGCCCTTAGAATTTTATTGATCTATTCATGATCAATCCATAAACATTTTTATCACAATCCATGGCCTATGATGTGATTTATATAAATATTCACAAATATATTACAGTAACTATGTAGGTATGTTATTTCTTGAATTGTATAAATTTTATATAAAACCTGTACCACATAAACAGACAGCAATAATAACATATAGGAATTCGAGATGAGCATTTATATTTATTAATTTAAAATAAAAAAAAATAAACAAGCAATAAAATTTGTTTCATTTTATTTCAGGGTACTTCACCTCATTATTTTTCAAACTAAATAAACTAAGTTCCAACAGATGAATTTTATGAAAAGCTCTATCCACTGGTCTCACAAATGTTGCATTCTCTCAACATAAATCCAGGGTCAGACTGGCCATATGTAGCTCTGGCTCTTGTGACCTAAATGTAGACTAGATCAGATACTTCTTATGATTTTTTTGGAAATGCAATAGAAAGAAAGACAATTTGTCAACACAGCACAAAACACATTTTTAACAATAAAAGCATCAAAAACAATATAACTAAAGAAAATGTAAATAATATTTAAATTATACCTACCTTCTCAAAATATGTACATCAATGGCGTATTATTATTAATCAATAAAAAAAAAAAATATATATTTATAGTCAGGCCACAAGTGTTTGACGCAGATTTTTAACCGAGCCATTGCGAGGTGTCACGGATGAAAATCAGGCGTGTAAATAAATAAGTAATAAAAAAATACAGACTAAATAAATCATTTATAAATAAGGTGTAAAAAAACTATTTTATAACATACAGGCGCGGATCCAGCCTTCAAATTTAAGTATTTTTAGTCTCTCAAATAATTTATCTTTCAATACATTTTTTTATTAGCACACGGAACTGCAAATTTCTCGAGGCATTGAGATTTTTTCACGTCAAACGGTATATTATATTATAAGAGAACTTTCGTTCTCAAAAGAATTATCAAAATCGGACTACTCCGTAAAATGTTCTGCGTTATCAAGAAAATATACGCGTCGATTTGAGAGACTCCTGTTTTTTTTCCAATTGGATCCCTGAAAGTTAGTAAGACCCTTTTGTCAATTAGGAAACGACCCGATGATCATCAAACGCTTGATTATAAAGGCACAGTTAAAGCTGTACATTAGGTATAGCAAAGAACTATCTCGATCGCAAAAACCCAACACCATTCTCGGAGCGTTGGCTGAAAGGTGGGACTCTCGGATCTTGGGGCGGTGGATACGACTGCATGGAGTCAAGTAGACATTCCCAGGGTCGGTGAGCCTCACGCTTGTATGATAAATAATGTTACTAACACTAGTTTATAAGTTCATAATGACTGTTACTAACAAATATGGAATTTATTCTGAAATAAATGTTTATTATTATTAAAAAAAAACCGCATCAAAATCAGTCCATTCGCTTAGACAGACACATCAGATGTAACATCTCCCTTTTGGGGTCGGGGGTTATAAAAGTATATAGCAAAATATGAAGTATTTTTGACTGATTGCCGATTTCTGAAATAATAAGTTTTGAGCATATTTTTTAAATGTTAACAAGTTTGTTAGTTTCCTTCCCGAAAAGTATAAGTTCAGTGCACAGACTATAGTATTTATTCCAAAAATAGCTTTTTTTTCTTTCGGCGTTAATTTAGGTGGTGGCCACGACCTCAAGCGCGGCATAAAAAAATGCAGAATAATTGCGGCGTTATCATCGCTTCACACGCGTATCAATAACCAAACCGGTTACTTGTTACTAACGTTAAATAGAAAAATTCAGAAAACCTAACGTCCCTGAAACTAATTTTGAATTAAATTTGCTAATGCTAGTTTGAACAAAAGCTATCACCGTTCAAAATTTTCAAAACTAGTTTTTGGGATGGCCTGCTTAATACTTAACAATTGCGGTGCTTGTGGTTCTATAATTCAAGAGCCCTATATGGAATGTTTGAATGATTACTACAAGAAAAAGTACGACTTAGGCTAATATTCAGAGACGACGCCAAGTGTAAACTTACGCTTCCCTATGTCAAATTGCAATAAGAATTTGACATACGAAAGCATTACTTTAAGCTTAGCGTCGTCCATGCCTTAAAGGGTTGTTGATATAAGATATAGAAGCGTTTAAGACGCATACGCAGGCATATAAGGAATCCTGTTTTCCCGGAATGCAATTGCTCAAAGCTTAAAGGAACAGTGACAGTGATTCTGTACTCCTTGAAGAATTAAGAGAATTTAGATCTGACATGATAGCCCGCATAGAAAGCCAGGCTAAGGACATTTCACTCTTCCCGAATAAATTTTCACAAACAAAAACCGATCTAGACAACGTCATTAAAATAATGATGGTACTTGAAGAAAAAGTAGAACGTGTTAACATGACCCAAAAATGGCAAACTAGTAATTCTGGGACCTCCCAGTTACTCAGTTTTGTTTACTGTACAAAAGGGAATATTTCTCAGGTCTCATATTTTCGTTTCCACTTGTCTTTAGAGATTAGATGCTTATTTAATTTTTAGGGAAAATAAAAATTACATAATTTATGAGAGTGAAATATTTATTAAAGTAATACGCGAATAATAGTGCACACTAGAATACTATACACAAGGGACTAATATTTACATCTGTTGCACGCACTAATGATTGCTCCCACCTGCAAGAGAAAAATAAAAATAATATATCACAGTCTTAACTTTTTTTGATGTCAGAAATGCATGTCTTATTTGAATCTGTTGTTCCAAAATTTCATTATGATCTGGTTGCATAAACAGTTGATAAAAGACGGATATGGACTACGTATGACTCTCCAAACATGTCAAATTTACATTGTTATCTGCAGAATGATTGAACTAGGAGATAATGATAAAAATGATATATGAGAAACTAGTTTTGTTGATGTTATTTTAAATATTTTTTGTTTGTAATGGATTCAGTAGATTACTTGGAGATTATATAATTATCGTAAATCTAATGGATATTTCTTATTTTTCAAATAAATTCTTAATATTTTGTTTATTACCAAAACAGAAATTACGGTTATTGCACGAAACGCTGCGAAGGATAGGTAATTGGGCAGGACGTCTGTAATATGTCAAATAAGCTGCGAAAGAACCACTTACTGCCGTACTCAGAGACTTTAATTAACGTTAATGAATCGTTAACAAACAGTGGCTACTATATCTTAGTATATTTTCTTTATATATATAGGGTCTCTTTTAGCTAATGAATCATTACGTTAAGTGACGTCTCTGAGTTCGGCAGTAAGTTAGACAGTTTAGTGCCATGACAGATCGCAGATTCTATATAGACAGGGATAAGGGGATTTCACTGTGAGTGAGTGATTCGATGACTGTGAGTGATGTGATTTTTTGATCTGTGCCGGTTAGTGATCCATGTGGGGTAAAATGGGAATATTCCCACTGAATGGGTCCCATTAAATGCCAGACCGAGGCGAAGATGGAGAGATGAGCTTAAATCCTACATTAATGATTTCGTCATTACCAGAGAACACAGATGTGTGGAGAAGGGAGGGAGGCCTATGCCATGCAGTGGAACAAATACAGGCTATATAGATGGAATGTTTTGATCTAACGTTTTATAACCTAATTTTATAAAATTCAGTTAAGAAAATATCATTTCTGACATCATCCTATTTTCATATACAGTGTTAGTATATTGAGGTAGACTTAGGTTTTTTGTAACAATTAGCATCACTATATACATAATATTATATCATACACTTAGTAATAATTGCATAGTTATAATAATTATATGGCACTTAACTTTTTTAAGATAATCTTTTGCGTAAAGAATGATAATAAAGATTTTTCTAAGTCGAACACACAATGTGACAAGATAGATAAAAGTACAACCTGTTCGATGTGTAACCTGATGTTCACCGGCGATGGCGGGAGTGACTGCCGCTGCGCGATCGACGCCGGTCGTAGTCCCTAGACCGCTCATACCTATCGTACTTGTCGTAGTCTCGGCCCGACCTGTCGTAGGACCTGTCCCGCTTCGAGCTGTCCCTGTCGTATGACCTCTTGTCCCTCTTGCGCGAACGTTCTTCGGATCGGTCCCGCGATGTCTTCTTTCGCCCGGAGCGCGATTCGTAGCTGATTGAACGCGACCTCTTTGTGCGTTTCCTTGGACGCTCCTCTTCGGAGTCATCTCTGTATTTATCTTTATGTCTATCATAATCTCTACTCCTAGAAGATTTGTGTCTGTCATAGTAGTCATCTTTCTTCTTGGATTTGAGTTTCTCAGATCTCTCATAGTCATCGTAGTACTTTGATCTGGAGTAGCTTCTGTCACTTGATTTGTAAGACTTGTCTTTTCTGTGTTTCTCTTTCTTTGATTTCTTGCGAGAGCCGCTGGAACTTGAACCTCTGCGTTTGCGTTTCTTGGATTTAGTCTGAACTGTGGGGTCTTGTTCGGTCTCTGAGGATGATTCACTCGAGCTAGATGACGAATCGTCTTCAGAGTCACTAGTCGAAGAGGAGCTTTCTTTGTGATTGCTTTTACTAGAAGATTTTTGATACGGACTCGGAGTCCGATCTCTCTTACTGGACTTCTTAATTTTCTCTTCTAGAATAGTATCCAACTTCCGGACGCCATCGACTCTGTCCGACTTATGACTTCTTTTATCCCTGGAGAGACGGCGTTCTGGTAATTTATCTGGGGTTTCGCTATCTGGTGGCGGTGTCGCCGATGAACCTGTGACGATGATACGATTATAAGTATAGTTTTGACTGCATTTTTAAATTATAATCATCCTAAGTTATCAAATCAAATTCATTCCAGGTACCTATTTCCAAAGTTAAGTATTTGCGCAAATTTAATTTAATTAAAAAAAAAATTCTAATTTAGCTATCAAACTATTTTCAAGTCTTGAAAATACAATTAAATATAAAAGTATTGATAGATATGTTCGTTCCAATTTAACTTGCAAAGTAGAGATAATTTTTTTTTTGTATGTCAAAGTACTAACGTGAGCGCCTTGGTCGTTCAGGCGTGACGTTGTTCGGAGTGCTGGGGTCTTCATTGGCTTCCCTCGCTTCAGCGCGCCGCACCTCCGCCTCGATCTCCCGCGATGTCCGCTCGAAATCCAACCTCTTGCGTTTTATGATGTCCTAATGGTAAAAAAGTCAATAGTAGTTCTCGGATTTTTTATTTAACGACAACCTACAACTTGAGCTTTCGTTTTTATTTATTACTAGCTTCCCGCCAGCGGCTTCGCCCGCGTGGTCTTATAATTTTTTCCCCGTTTTTGCTACATTTTTCATTACTACTCCGCTCCTATTAGTCGTAGCGTGATGATATATAGCCTATGTTACTCGGGGATAATGTAGCTTTCCAAAGGTGAAAGAATTTTTGAAATCGGTCCAGTAGTTTCGGAGCCTATTCATTACAAACAAACAAACAAACAAACAAATCTTTCCTCTTTATAATATTAGTATAGATATAGATAATCCAATATTTTTCTTTCCCCGATTTTTACGGCCGGGTTAAAGTTAGCTCGTGCCAACTTCAACCCGGACAATAAGTTTGGCGAGAACTGTATCTTGGACAAGACAACTGTCAAATCGATCGTAAATCATTGCAATTTGAACCTTATATTTATGTCGATATTACGACGATACGATATTCTTACCTGTAGCTGTTGATCAGACAAGTCATTCTGATCCTCTTCGTCGCTGCCTTCGCTGCTGCTCTCGTACGCGCCCAGCCCTGCACAGATACGCGCGAAAATAGAAACAACCCAAGTACATATACATGCAAGAAGACATGACCTAAACACTTGTTCGACCTACAATGTTTTTGCGCTATTGAAGGAGAAACAAAAAAGATTGAATGTATTCTAGTATCATTTAATTTGGTATATAACAAAAACAGATAAAAATACAGGTTAATATTGTTTCTTTTTCCGAATTTCGAGACGATACCTATGAAAGGAATATTTTATTCGACTTTCAAAATAACGAAAAAATCACACAAAGATTCAACAATTCTTAAGTAAAAAATTTACTTAATTTTATGTGTTTAAGTATAATATAATAACATCTATAATAAATTCTGTATATTTCTTACCAATAATCCACTAAAAACAATGCATTTAAACACTGTTGATAACATGTATTGCCAATAGGTCAATACTTAAATACTAATTATGATGCTGGGGTGCTGAAATGAGAAACGCATGTAACATACATGGCGGTTTAGAACAAATAGGTATTTCAACGGTTTTGATAGTTTTTCTGCAAAATTTAGAGAAAAACCACCATTTATGTTTTATACGCAAATATCTGGCAAACTATTTGATCAGCTGTGACAACTTCATATTTTAATTATACAAATGTTGATACAATTAATGAGTAAATTGACTGAAATGTGTTTGTTGCAGACGGTAGTTTCGACATTGCGTTATAAGTAGGTTTGCGAGATATTTGCGGTCACTCGGCATTAGGAACGGAACTCACCGAGCCCACTGGCGATAGCGGCCAGTGCCTTCGACTTGCTCGCCTTCATGGCGTTGAGGCGCGACGCTTTTACCATATAAATAAAACCAACATTAATCACACACACCACATGTATTCAATTGTCAACAGGCAACATCTGAAATAAGACTTTATTAGCGATGAAATTTAACACAATTTTGCACATCACAATTCTTCGAGTCCACATAAGACTGTCATCGGTATGAGACGTATGTATCACAGTGTATATCACAATTACAGTCAGTAGGCCAGAGTTTCTCGTACAAAGTAATGTCTTGACGGAGACCGTCGGTCCATTTGGGATAAGCTTAGATGAGTGGAAATACCTTGTAGGGCGGTATATCGGGCCAATTCTTCCTGGCTCACCGTTTGAATCTCCTGGTCTGTCACTTCAAGGAGTATTTCTGTGAGAGACCGACGAACAGCAAGCATCTGTGTATAGTTAACAATATTAATACAAAACCTGACGCAGTTTCGAGTAGTTTGTGGGAGATCTGAGTTGGTGAGCCCATTTTTATTATAATTATTGTCTGTTTAATGCTGGTATTGAAAGAAAAAAAGAAGAAAGAAAAACATTTATTTCTGCCACACAGAATAAAAACACAAACAAAATAATGACAAAACAAAAACTTTAAAAGTAAACTATAAAAGCTTTTTTTTCCTGGTATGGATTGTGTCTAGTAATTTTCATACTATAAATACCTACTCTATACTACACCACACTAGGATTTTCTCATACATAAACTCCCAGATCCGGAACAATTATCCATAGGCCATACATTTTCACATCCAATACCAGTTTGCGTGCCATTTGCGATTTTCTTAGATGATAAGCCAGGTGCATTGGAAATACCGTCACCGAAGAAAGATCATAATTATTTTATAAAAAAATAACCGCTAATTCGGACTGAGTATTTTTTACCAAAGCATACACTTTTTTGGGATGTATCGTTCGCCGCCTGGGGAAGTGGGAGGGTGGGGGGTGGGGGATATGTCAGTCTCGTACCGACTCAGTTTTGTAGCTGTTTCACTGTACTCTTTTAGCTGACTAAGTTTTTATGACTACTAGCTTCCCGGCAGCGGCTTCGCCCGTTTTTGTAACATTTTTCATTGCTACTCTGTTCCTATTCTTCATAGCGATACTTTCCTCTATAAATGGGCTATGTGACACTGAAAGAATTTTTCAAATCGGTCCAGTAGTTTCGGAGCTTATTCAATACAAACAAATCTTTCCTCTTTCTATTATTAGTATAGATATAGAAGTATAGATTTAAAACATTAGTTTTATCTCGCCATTGAGGCCCAGTGCTTTTTTAAACAACTCATGCTTTGGGCTACATGATTACATGAGACTATTTACTGTTACTAGTAAACATGAACTTTTCGTTATATGGCTCTGCATTCATTGACCTCTAGATTGTTTATTTGTATGCAGACTGTAAAACTGTATTTCTTATACGTTACCGATTGAGATAAACTCTTAGTCAAAACAATTTTTTACTTTGCAGACCTTAGTTCTTCCTCTGAAGCGGAAAAACAGTCAGTCAGTGTGAAAAAACCTACCACTTCTTGCATTATCTCCTCTTTACTCCTCTTGACGAGCGGGGGTGCCTCTTCCCGCTCCTCTCTGGAGGGCGCCGCCTCCTCAGCTGACTCCTCCTTCACAGGACTGGATGACGCTGGCTCCTCCTTCTCTTTGTCTTCACCTTCTGAATCCGATTCCTGTGGATAGCGAAATATTTAATAAATGATATCTTATTGTCTCCAAGAATTAAATGAATAAAATAGAGGGTATTTGGTTAATTGTGTGCATCATAACCATCTCATAACTCCACGAAATGAGGTTCTTTTATTATTTAAGTAAATTCAACAGTGTAAATATACACTGATGAGTTGAATTCTCATTTCTCTACTCATCTGTGTGTGTATTTCGTAAACTATTTCTGAGACACTTTTTCTCCTAACAATGACTGGTACGCACAAGCGGGTACGATATTTATTGAAAACGTTTTTTCAAGGATAAATGGCACACCAAAGTTATTGATAAGATGTTGAACAAATTTAAAATTTTGGCACTTCCAAGTTTGTAAACAAGTAGGTATTGTGTATTTTCTTACATGAAAGGATTTTTCATACACCTTCCGATAACCGAACATAGGATAAGTTCATGGACGTCCCTGCGAAGACCACCTCAGGTCTTTATACTGTTGTGATTAATGATAACTAAACTATTTGACGACGACTTCGATTTCCACAGGACATAAACATTATATGTGATGAACTTAAGTGTTTGTGTTTATTATATAAGTGTTTATTTACAAAAAATATATTAGTATTATATCCATTGTCTAGTATCCATAGTACAAGCTCTGCTTAGTTTGGGACTAGATGGTGCTGTGTAAAATGTCCCAGGATATTTATTTATTTAGGCTTCTGTTGCGAGATTAGAAATTAAATAATACTAACAAATTTGCTTTTAGGCGGCAGTACAGGTTGTCCTCCTGCCTCTGCTTTCATTCTTTCTAATTCTTCTTCTTCTAATCTCTTTTTTTCTTTTTCAGCTTCTTCTCTCGCTTTCATCTCTTGTTCCCGTTCTATCGCCTTTTGCTTTTCTCGTTCCATTTTTTCTAAACCTGTGGGAAAATATTTTTTTGTATTTTTTTTTCAAATAGCGGGCAGCGAAGTGCATTTAATAAAATCTTCAATACAAACCTTGTCCTGACATAACAAATAAATAAAGAATGATCCAATTTGGTGAATTTGTTCGGAAGTTATGCGCGTACATACATTGCAGCGATTCTTTTTTATTTATTTAAACAGATATAGATTTTATGATGTAATCTAAACGCATATTCCAGCTATTATAAATACCTATTGTATTAATAATATCAACATAACATCACGCCTGTATTCACCGAAGGGGTAGGCAGAGGCGTACTAATGTACACCCTAATTTGGCCACAACCATCCAACCGGGCACAAATTCAGACTCCGAGCTGCTACTGGTAATTTCACAGAAAAACCCAACAACACTTTGCTCTACCCGAGAATCGAACCCAGGACCTCTAGTGTAGCAGTCGCGCTTGAGACTACTAGACCAACGAGGCAGTCTAGTAATATTAATGAATTTTAAAAAATATCGATTCTCTCCTCTCTCTCTCTAGAGAGATATTTTTTTAATTGACAAACATTCCAAAATTTATCGTAAATTATCGGTACTACTATACATATTTTTGTCAATTTTCATTTATTTACTTCTCGTGACAGAGATATCTTGTGATATTCGGATATTATTGATATAATTTTATACGACAATATACAATAGATAACTGAGAATGAGACATGTTTTTAACATCGTTCGATTCTATTGCTATTCTTCCAATTCTGTTTTGTTGTTCTAGTCTAGAGCATTATTAACAATTGTTAATTTTACTGCCTCATTAGTATAGTGGTAGTAAGTGCAATTGCTACGCTAGAAGCCGTGTTCAGTCCCCATGTCAAGTAAAATGTTAATGGGTTTTTCTATGAAGTTCTCAGTAGCCGATAGGGCCGACCGTTTGGTATTTTATTTGTTGTGTTCGTAATTGCCAGGACAAGGTTGAAACAAAATCTTTTGAGAATCAGAATACGCAGATGCAGCGCAGTCTGCGCGGAACTAGTAGGCCGCACCTCAGGGGCGTGCACAGACATTTCATACCGGGTATGCACAACTAAAATAAAAAATCTTATAAGTGTGTAACTACTTAGTTTCAGCCTGTTTCGGTCGTAGACCACCATACCTACTCTTACGCGCGGTGCCATTGGCTTCGCATGATGTTTGTTGCGACCATTAAGAATAGTTAAATAAGAGATTTATAGGTACTAAAAACGCATAAATGATACATCCAAAGTGGCATTTGAAAGGGCCATGAGATATTTTTGTAAACAAAATGCAAGGGAAACTGTAAGATGTGTTTGTGTACACAATCTAATAACCAGATATAAATTAGGTATCATAAAAAATTATAAAAAATAAAGAGTAGTAGGTACCTTTTGTTAGTTTAATTCAACCCGGGTACACACCTTCCCTTTGCAATCAATTTAACTTTTCCCCCAAAAGATAACGTCGAAAAAGCGGCATAGTTAATATAATTATGTACATAAATAAACACACTCTTCACTAACACAGGGTCTCACAGGTTAACTTTAATTTTTTTACAATAAACTCACGAAATAATTATTTACACAATCACTTGCGCACAGAAAAATAATCAAAAGTTCATTCAAAACAATAACAAACAATATGGCGTTAAAAAACTTTGCAATTGTTACGAAATAATACAATATTATACCTACAATTTATGTCAACCCTTTGCAATGAACAATTACGCGGTGCCTTTACGGCTTTTCAATTTAGTCGGGTTGCCAAATAAGCTATGCTTCCAAAACTCGCACACAGCTAAAAGTTTTGTTGTGTAGTACAGAGAAAAAGTGTGACTGTGTGTGTGAATTCGCAACATTAATTGTACTGCAAATAAGCAGAAATTTGCCTGCTTCTGCCACGGGTTCTAGGGGAGCCACTTGTGCGATGATTATTCGCGGCGGCGAGCTCAATCCAAATAGTTCCCAGAAAAATTTATAGATGGCGCGGAAACCAAATAAGATTATTGATTTTGATTATTCTTGATTAATTTTTAATAATGTTTGCTATTTATTATTTAGAAGTTTAGTACAATTAGTACTCCAGGGTATGCAGTGCTTATTTGCATGTATGGACCGCACGCCACTGCCGCACCTTAGGTATGTGAGCGGCGGGGTCGCCTGTGCGCGATGGAACGGAGGGGCGGGGGGGGGGGGGGGGGGTTGCTTTTGTTCACAGTTACCCGCCGCCTCACCCCCATCCCTACCTAAGGCGCGGCCAATTAGTTCCGCGTGGACTATAGCAACACATTGTTTGTACCTTCTCTTATCCATGCGGGGAGTTGTCTTCTTTTAGCTGCGTCAATGGTAGCCGTCGGCATAGCCGCGGGCATAACTATTGGCTCGATCACTGCTGGTATTACAGGGGCTTTTTCTCTGTAAAATTATAAAAAAATAATATAATTAACGGTATTAAAATGATTACATATTGTTTGGAATTAAATTATTAAGATCAGAACAGCAATAAGTCCAGATTCTGCTTTTCGGAATAAATTTAAAAGAGACTAGAATGGTTGGTATTCTCATTTGATGTTCACGAGCAAATGTTATTCATATGTGAAGTGTATTGTTTCGCATTGGTTTTGAGGTAAACAACAGATCGATAGAACAAGCTGTTTGCTTAGTCGTCTGTTACATTTAAAGACTGCCAAGGTCAAATGTGTTTTTGAATACACAAAAGTGTGACGTGTTTGCTTTACGTCTTTTAATGCATTCTATGTCAAATTATCGACAAAACGAAAGCTCTGACGTCATTAGTGGGAGTGGCTTTTGGCACAGTACTTGGCAATGAATTGAATAGCTTTGATACACGAATTAAAAAGTATACTGTATTTGCCGAATCAACCAAATAACACTTTTATCAGACTTCGAACAGATCTGTGGTTCAAAAGGAGGATATTATATTATTGTGCATCTCATAGACTAAACGATCAAGCCGTTAAGATCAGCGTATACCATAAAAACGATAAAAAATATATAAGCAAAAGATACCGACGCATCAAATAACCTTTGTGTTCTGGAACTTCTGGAAGGTTTGTGTTCTCTGTTCTTGCTTTTGGAGCGCCTGTCTCGCCCGGAACTACTGCTCCTGCTGTTGGTCTGCTCCACTTGAGGTGCGGTCCAGTAGCCATGCTGGAATGTCGGCGCTGTACTCCCCGTGGTGTATCTGTGATGTTTTGAGTATTTATGTATAAATCTATCATTATCATCGCGCGTTAGGTGCGGCCCAGACACTAGAAAACTAGCTGACTACCGACCGGAAGGACCAGGAGTAGAGGACGCGCACCACTTCGTTGGATCGACACAGTGAAGAAGGCTGTCGGAACGACCTTACAAAAGGCCATACACTTGGCACAAGACAGCGCAGTACTCCCCTCACTCATGAGGCTAGCAACTAGGAAGAAGATCTTCATCAACCCATTAAATGACTATCCCACTGCTGGGCACGGGTCATTGTCAGAGGGATTAGGTCATAGTCCACCACGCTGGCTTAATGCGGGTTGGCAGACTTCACAAGCCGTCGAGAAAATCTCTCTGGCATGCAGGTTACCTCACGATGTTTTCCTTCACCGTTAAAGCGAGTGATAGTTACCGCACATGATTTCGAAAAGTTAGAGATGCATGCCTTGGTTTCGAATTCGAGATCTTTGACTTGACAGTTCAGTCAGATCATTCGCTGCTTCGTTATTATAAATCTGTACTAATATTGTAAAGAGGTAAACTTAAGAGTTTGCATGTTAGATTAATGCAATCTTCGGAAGTTAATGACTCGATGCTGAAAAGTATTTCAGTTACAGATACCTATCTACTTATATTATCCTCGAGTGATAAAAGAGCGCTAAAGCTAGTCGATTATTTGTTCTGTCGCTATTATTGTGCTAAGTTACTGTGTTCCGGTTTTGAAGGTTATATCGCCAGTGAAATTACTGAGCAAATGAGATTTAAGAATTGCGGGAGTCTTTGATAATACCCTAGTGATACCACTAGTGACGCCGCTTACCATCAGGCGGCCAGTACGCTTTTTTACAAATTGTGGAAAGGTCTTCATTTGTGTAATTACTAGCTAGTATATTCGGGATCTTGCCCGCGTAAGTTTGTAGGGATATGTATCCTCTGTCCATCTGTCCTTTGGGTTATTATGCTACGTTCCATTAAAATTGTGTCTGGTTTAGTCGAGAAGCATTCGAGATAGGTACTCACATTGGCATTTGTAATGTTATTCTGGTAGTAGCTAATAACCTTGTCTATTTTAAAATGGATTCCGACTTTTGACATTTGTTTTGAGCATTCCAGCGTTTGGTGACTTATAAAATTGTGTATAATGCTACTTAATTTCATACACACCTACATAGTTTCGCGCCTGTCTCCCATTGGGATAGGCAGGCACTAGATTTCCACTTAAACTGATCCTGGCATACCACTTTCGTTTAATTTACGCTACGCTCGTCATCCTTCTCATATGTATGCTCGTCGGTTTAGGGTTTTATCCTGAACTTTTTTGAGAACGTCAGCAATTTAATTAGTTTTGTGGATGTAATTCCATAGAAACGTAGAAAATGCTGGACCAGCCCATAAACCCCAGCTCGATTTTTTTGGGAAAACAATCAATACCTCAGTATCTATCTATCTATATATATAAAAATGAATCACTAAATCTGTTGCTAAGCGCAAAACTCGACAACGGCTGAACCGCTTTGGATGATTTCTTTTTTGTTGTGTTTGATGAAGTCTGAGGAAGGTTCATAAGGAGAGAAAAAATGTAAAAATGACGTAAAAAAAAGTGAAAACAGGGAAACGCAGGCGGAGTTGCGCACGGGTCGCTAGTTACTTACTAATAGAAATAGTATCACTTAGTACCTAATAAGGTTAAATGTGCAGTTCTTGCTCAGCATTCGCGACAATTCTAGACTACGATGAATTCATTTCAACTTGCAAGAAAAAATTGTTCGAAGTAGAAGCTATTTGAAATCGACGATGAATTTTTTAAATGGACTGACTCAAGGACACACGCTAACGTCATTTAGAACATGAAATCGGAGGGTTTATTGGTAAAATAAATTTAAAGTTAAAACAGTTTCGTCAAGGTTATTTTGCTTTGTAGTATCTGGGTGTTTAGCTTCAGCTGTAAGTTACTGCAATAACTGTCTGATTGTTACTTGTGTATTTGCAACTAACCAAGACTATTTGATGGGGTCTGGTGTTTGTACCTAGCTAAGCACTTTGAAACGAATTTATTTTTGACAACTGGCCATGGCTTCGAAATAAGATGTATTTTAGTTAATATTTTAAAAATATTATCAGGCTAAATTTATTTTTATAAAAATAAGATTAAGTATAGCTAGGTATTGCAAATTGTAATTAATTATAGCAGTCAGCTTACATTCGTCAACTTTCACATTCTTGCAGAGAATATCATATAATTCAGGTATGTATGTTAAATATTTACGCTAACATTTCAAAAAGTATACAACTAAGTAGATATCTGACCCCGATTTATCCAAATGTAATATAAGAAATGTACGTTATATATAATAAACAATACCTTTATATAAAACTCGATGAAAGTTCAATAAACGCCATGAAGGTGGCCTGTAACACTCGTCCCCTTAGAGCAAAATGTTACACGTTTTACCCCTTCTAATAAAATGTGGTGTGCATTTTACTAGAAGGGTCAAAATCGATTAGCATTTAAAATGCAATGATCCAGTATTTAAAATCTTATCTCAGTCTACTCAGAATTGTGTTGAATGTTTATTAATAAGGTGGGTCCACCGCGCATCCGGCCACGATCATTTGAATGCACGTTTGGTTTGGTGTAGCGATTGAATTGGTCACATTAAGCACTGCTGTAACGCCGAGTTTCGTGGGTTCAATTCCTATCCTTGACAAATATTGATGTGATCCACATACATATATTTTTCTCGATTCTGAGGCCTATGTCATCAAGACGTTAGTAAAGACTCGCGATGCACGGTTTAATCCCTAGTGCGGGAAAAATAAAGGGAAAGAAAGAGCTTTTGAACAGTTGAACCAAGATTTACAAAGCGTGAATGGGAACTTTCTGCCATCTGCATCTGCCATCGCTTTCCTGCATCCTGCCACAAATGATTGTTAGGCTCCAGATCTTCACAGAACCTTCCATATCGAATGTCTGCAATCTGTAGATTTCTGATTCACTTTGCCTACCACTTATTCTTATATAATAGAATGCCCTAAAGAACACAGAATTTCTTTAATAAATATCGGTGCCTTGGTTCCTTCTCTGCTATTATAGAACACGTGACCGTATTCTTACAACAGGTGAGTTTCGCAGTGTTTATTTTTAACCGTTTATATTATAAGCTATTTTCACTCAGTTCTCGGAAAAAAGCGGAAGCCAGAAAAGTAAGTACTTAATTATTTTCCTTGACGCAATTTAGCAGGCAGATAGAATATTTTTCACTCAGTGACTGCTTTGATCTTACCTTTGTAGTAAAGATACTGCAAAATATTACATTAATTCTTATATAATTATTAAATGAGTAAACTAAATATATTTTTATTGGTATTTTGTAATCACGAAAATGGCTGTAACGATTTCGAAGAAAGTTGCAATATAGATGTTTAGGCGAAAATCTATTTAGTCTATCTAGTCAAGATATCCACAAAATCAAAATCAAAAGTTTTATTTTCACATAGACCTTATGCAGGCACTAATGAAATGTCGAAACTAGGTGCACGGTTCCAAATAAGTCGTTTTCTATGGAGAAGAACCGGCAAGAAACTCCATGGTTTGGATGGTCACACATATTATAAATTATATGACAAGCAAGATTTATTTAAATTTTAAAGAGGTCATGTAGAAAGTTTACACTACCACAAAATGGCAGAAATTGTACTTGTACCATAAGCAAATTCATCCTAGTCTCTTCTTCTCATCCTAGTCTTAGCTTGGCAGATTGATTGACCAAGCTACACTCAAACAAGGCAGATGTCAGATATTCATATTAAATTCTTGCAAATGAATGGCTTCAAGTGTTCAGTTTCGGAATTTATCATAAAACTGATATCAGTTAAATATCAATGTTCATCAGTCAATTATCAGTTATTAGTCATTAATAAATCTCGTTGATCTTGCGGTCCCAAGCGCGACTGCTACGGTAGAGGTTCTAGGTTCGATTCCTAGGTCAAGCAAAGCCTGGATTTGTGCCCGGTTGTTGGTAATAGGCTTGCCACCTATTACATTAGTACACTTCTACCTAAACCATCAGGAAATACAGATGTAATGATATGTAATTAATAAACCACTTGTGTTTATAGGGGTAGCAGTTATGGGAGTGATGCTAACGTCGTAAAAACAGATAAAGAGACAGGGAATAATAACTTTATTACTTTTGGCTCTGAGTGACCTAGATGAAAATTAATAATTAAATACTCTGAGCTCTCCCAACATTTTACGAATTCACTATCATAGACAAATTACTTTCGATTATCTTCTTTACCATAGTGTTAGCTCTGTTACCTTCTTAAATTGTAAATCTAAATTCTCAACAATTGAGATGCGAGTTGTTATAAGTTAGGGTGTATCATATTATTCATATAACAATACATTTATGTAACAAACATACATTTAAAGATATCCAAAGGCGTGAAAAGGCTTTTTGAAAATGTTCCGATGAAAGTCAACAACTACACATTTTATAAGAATAGATTTTAATAAATAGCTTAGTCTTACCCAGGTACAGGTGCAGCAGCGTCTGGTGGCACGGGGTACCCATCAATAATGGGTGGCATGCCCATATTGGGGTCTGGAGGAACTTTGGGATCCACAGGCCCTGAGCCTGACCATCCCCAACCTTGGAATGGAATAGTAACTCAATATTGTATATAGGAAGTGATTACAGTTAGTACATACAATCCTACCATAAGGAGTGTAAGGAAACCCAAGTACCCTCTGAGGGATTGAGGAGGTAGGGTATGCAAAATAGTGCACTGATGTGGAGTTGCGGAAACATCCCTCTATACCATACCTTGGGGCATTGTTATGCATTATGCTTGATCAATGTAATACAACTTTAATTTAGAATCAAATACTCTATCTCATGTAGCTATGAGATGATTAAGCATACTTTATTGTAAGTTAAGGATGTTGAAAAAATATCAATATATCTATATTATTTTTTCAATATATCGATATTTTTGAGCAATATTTAATATTTCGATATATTGATGTATCAATATAAAATTCCAAGTATCGAAAAGGTATCAAAATTGATATTTTTTTCAGACCAATAAACATTTTTAAGTTAAAAGTTTACAAATTACCCCTTTTTTTGGCTGTTTTATAATTTGGTTTTTAAGTTGGCCAATATATCAATATTTTTGTAACTATCAATATGTATATTAAAAAAAAAAACGATACGATATATATCAATACTTTTTGCATTTCCGACATCGCTATTGTAAGTGTATTGTCACAGAGTAAAAAACCTCCTTGCACTATACTTAGGAATTGGGTTTACACATGTCATGTGCATTTGGTATCTTGTTATACCTATTTTTTTATGAATGCAACATACCACTAACCATTCTTATGTGCGTTACAACCAACCAACATGTGGGTTAAGTGGATGGATTGTTACAAATGGTTAAAAGATAATTATCAATATAATTATCAATTATCAGTAGGTAGGGTGGTAGTGACTGCATTGGGTGCTGGTCAAAAATGTTGATTCTCAAACAGAAAATCAGAGCTGTGTCCTCCCTTCGCACAGCAATGACTGTTTTCGTTGCCATACATATTATTTTGCAAGTTTTTGTTTATATGTGTTGTGTTCATCATCATCATTGCATGTGGCATTCATCCTGCATGGATTAAACCTCTGTAACTTAGTTTTGTATTGTGTTCTGTGTTGCCAAATAAATGGTTTAAAACTTACTACTAAAATTATGTTACTAATTTTAAAAATAATCAAAAGCTTATAGCTACTCAATCATGTCAGTTCGGCTTTAGCTAGTCTACTTGTACTTATTGCAGGGTTAAATGCCAAATCACCATAGGTTTTACAGGAGTACTGGATTACTGTGGTATTATTTCTTGCAGTACTACCATGTTGTTTGAACTATCACTGATTGTAACCTTACCCCATTGGTTCCAAGATCCTCCCCACGAGTTTGTTGAAGAGTTCCACTCAGCGCCGGGAGGTCCATCCGAATTGTTATCCGGGTTCTCAACCTCCATCGGCGCTTCGCCCTCTTCTTCGGCCTTCAGCGAAGGCGGTGGCGGTGCGGCCACGATCGCCGCCGCTTCCTTCATAGCAATCCATTGTTGAGCTAAGGCAGCCCAATCAACTTGACTAGAATCTACATTTTGATAGGCAGTGGGGTTCAGAGCCCACTGCGTCGGATACGCAGTATTTGCGGCATCCTTGCCGGAGTACATGATCGTTCAAATACGGCAAATACACAATAACAATAAAACTTTTAGGCTCTCATAGCACTAGGCACACATAACACTACATACGCGACTGTTCGCTTTTAATCATCAGAGTAATTACGGTAAAAAAATTGCAAAATTCATTTCAGAATAATTCATCCGTCTTCACTTCAGCAGCACATTTTATAATAGACTAGGCTTTATTTTTTTATTCATTTTTCTAATGTTGTTATTTTTGGTTCTCTATGGTTTCTTAGTACAATGGCAACAATGATAGGTTTACATAAATTTTAAGTTTCAATACCTAACAATTTAGTCCAACGAAATAATTTTATTTCATTATAAGATAAATACAATATTAATATAAATAAATAAATATGTTATGATTTTTTTAAATTCTATCTTGTGCTGTCATCTAGTGAGAATAAAAAAAATGAGAATATATTAGCTAGTGTAGCCACTCGACAAAAGATGGCGTTATAACACAAAACAATTTGTCAATTTCCGATACGGTCTCGGTTCAAGCCCGCCTTTTTTACAAGGTTTTATTTATTTTTTAATGTAAAGATAAATAAAACATTATTATAAATAAATAAATATGTTAAGAATTTTCTTGAAATTCTATGTTGTGCTGTCATCTAGTGAGAATAAAAAATGAGAATATTACTAGCTAGTTTAGCTACTCGACAAAAGATGGCGCTATAATACAAAAACAATTTGTCATACGGTCTCGGTTCCAGCCCGTCCTTTTTTATTACAAGGGTTTTATTTATTTTTATAATCCATTCTTTGGAATAATTAAATTACTTGGAAGAAATCTACACTGATTAACTTAATTATAATTATTATTGTCCTTCAAATCTCTTGATTTAAAGTTAGGTAGTGTATAAGAAATAGGTACATAGTCGTACTTAGTAGTAGATTAGAAATAATAATATACTTATAAAATGTTAAGATGAAAGTTCTTCTAAAGTAACTTTTTTACTTTTAATATCAAGACAGAGAGTTACCATTTGCAAAATAAATAATGAGTGTGTCTAATGTGCGTTTATTGTTAGCAACACCTTGGTTCGTTAAATCTAGATCAGTTTTGTAATAATAGTCTACTTACAACATACCTACTTGATAACACCTCGTAGTTGTTGTACATCGTTAACATGTACCTACATCGTTAACAAGGCATAAATTTTATTTATTTTTAAGCATCAAGGGGTCTATTCAAAAATAATTTTATAGGCATATTTAAAAATTAATTTATTCGTTATTAATATTTATACATTTACAAACATTTGCATCCATTCTTCACAGTCATGTGCATCGAACCACTTACACATTTTGTCCACAGACTTATATTTATAATTAAATTTAGACAGCGATCTCCTTTCATCACACTCGGAGTGCGACCACGTGTCACACAACACTTTACTACCGGGTACTTCAATCACTTACATATAGCAAGTCTTTATATTTGCACTAAATTAACTTAACGCTAATAAAGGTTCTTCCGCATCATGTTTTTGGCTGACGAATTTAGAATTAGTTTTTTTCCATTGCTCCTTTTTGTTCAACATCTTCTGTTTCGTTGCTTCTAATTTTGACTTGGCTTTTGATAACTTTGGCGCGCTTGTGGTTTTATCGATGCGCTCTAATGTCTCGATTATGTTCTTAGGTTTGGATATTACTCTTCTCGTCTCTTCGCTAATTTCGTCCATCGTCGAGTTCTTGTTCGCGTAAACTACGACGTAGTGCGAGTAGGCGGAATTTGAAGGTGTGTTGATGTCGGCGAAATCTCTGAAGTTGGCGAATTGATCTTGGTTGTAATTCGGCCTAGGATTCGCGATGTATCCAAGTTCGTAAGAGGGTCTGCCATGGCCGTTGTTGTAATAGTTGAAGCCATCGCTGAATTCATCTTCTTCGTTCTGGGCGAGGAATGTTCCTCCCCTGATGATTCCAAAGTTTCCTGAGCCGAGCAAACTGGAGCTCGCTTCGACAAGAGGCGCTGCGGTAGGAGTGCTCTGCTTGCCGAAGTTATCCACATTTCTATTATAACCTCCGAACAAAGGATAGTTCAGAAGAGATCTGTATGAGTTTGGCCTTTGACTGTAGGCTCCTTCTTGGTTATTGAATCCAAGTCTGAAGTTGTTTTGTTGGCGTGGTTCGAAGAGGTTTGCGAACGTTGGGAAGAAGGTCTGTGATCTTCCGACGAGCTCTATGGAGTGGTCAGTGTGGTCATCTGTGGCTGCTGCTTCAGGTTCTTGATACTGTTGTGCAAGACCAGGAGGTGGCGCCACCGCCTCTGATATGATTTCTGATGATTCCGCATTGAGGTCCTTTGTGTCATCTGAAACAAAAAAGTATTTGTATGGGAATGTGTAAAGATTTTTTAAAGGTACTTAACTTGTACGACGTCCATTGTATTCACAAAAAAGGTTTTCATCTTTGTTTAGAGAGGAGGAAGCCATAATCAATGAGCTAAAATTACTCGGACCTTGATCTATCAGTTTGAATTTGGAACAAGTAAATAATATCCAAAGTAGATATTTCTTCTACAGAAATTCGATACCTGACCATTCTATTATACATTCAGGTAGCTTTGAGGTATGTAAATTTGTGAGCGTAGGAAAAAGCATTTAACGTTGCATGTTCTTACGACAATTATGTGATAATCATGTCTGTAAGGTTTTAAATAAAGATTTCTGCGGCCTTAAACAGCGTAGTAACAGTTCCTGTTTGAATAAATTTAATTAATGAATAATTGAGAGCAGTAAGCTGGTTCAATGAAGGTTTTTTGTGAGAAGGCGGGTTTTAATAGATACTTATTAGGGACTGATATATGTAATCTATCAAAATCCGCCTCTTATAATGGTTTCTTTCGATTTTCGAGTAAACGTTTCGCTAACATGAATTTAAAGCTGATCTCTTACGCTTTCTTTTATAAGCTAACCCCTTATTCTATGAGATTTTTAAAAATATCCAGGATTTTGTGAATACATCCGTTGTTACCATTCTAACTTGATTTTGATTAATATTTTTTTAATTTTATGTTTAGGAATACTAAAGTACCTACTTAGCTATATCTTCCAGCTATTATTTAAATAAGCTACTTCAAATCATAAAGGATTTATGACTTATCTATCTTATTGACTATGTATGAGAGAAATTCACAATCGGTTCTACATTGTGACACATTGTTAGACAATATGGAAGTAAAAGTGTTTTGTTGTTGCAACAAGAGCTTAATACATAAATGAGATATGCTGTTCATACTGAATTTGGTGATTTATTGTAAGACGTTTAAAGAATTTTTCCTTTTCTCATAGCGGCGAAGAGTTAGCCAGGTGCTTTGGTCCATATTGCGTCTTTGTTATTTCAAATACCTATGGTTGTCCTAACCTCGCATGGCTACCCGCATAGGGCAGTGTGGCGGATTTTAGACCCTTCTCAATCTAAGAGTCGCTAGATCCTTCAAGCGGTAGCCCTCCAATGCCCTCCATTTAGACTTCTTTGTTTGATATATCCGTAACCGTAATACTACTTACTACATTATCTACTCTCTAGTTCACAGCTCAAAGTAAACAGCATGACCATTTCAACCTGTACGTAATGACGGAACAAAATGAACGTGGGTAAAAGCAATCCGGCGATGTATGGAAATATATTCGAGTCGAGTGTGATAGATTATTTATAATTTAATATTTATCTTAGTCAGTATCGTTTTATTGCTATATGTTATATGTACACTTTTCAGTAAATCAAAATTATATACAATAATATTATGTATTTTTGTGGAAATGTACGTTACAGTTAAATTGTTATTCCTGATAAATTAATTATAGGTACTAAGACTATTAAAGAATTAATCAATATGAGATGGAATGTATATTTATTAACAATTTAATTATTAAAGATTATATACAATAGAAAATACAATGATGTGTTAAGTTGAGGGTAGTTGTAATCTAACTTAGCGAGTCGTTAGATCATGCCACCTTGCTCACGTCAACCGGCAATATAAAAAGGCGGCGCCCGGGTAGGAGGGGGCAGTACGCTGCTAGCCGCCGAACGTAACGGAGCTCCAATAATCAAGTGTGTGACTAAGTGCAAAGTGAAATAATAGTTGGTGTTATCGCAGTTAAGTAATTTATTTATTACTTTAATAATTTGTTGTATGTACAGTGTATTATAATTAGAGGATGGTGGTATTTCGATATAATTGACGTTTAATTCATTCCATGTTAGCAAATAGTCAAACTTGTAAATCAAAAGATTATAATAAATTACATTGGTGTTATGAACTGTCTCATTTACTTGGAATAATTATATAAGTCATCGTGATGGTTGACTTCCTTTTACATACAAACGAATCATTACATTTAGCATATGGTTGGACCCTTTCACCTAATAACCTTGACGTAACGATTTGGTCCAAGTAACATTCACATAATTATCATACTAATGTCATGGCTTATTTTCATATAGATTATTGCTTTAAAATATTTAACTGAACGTAGGTGTGATGACGTAATTAGAATCTTATATAAAACTAAAATATATAATAATATATATATGTACATATATGGGGAGAAAATTTATTATCAGAAGTGGGATTCGAACAGTATTCATGTTCTAATATTGGTTATTGCTTTTAGGATTGTGAGCGTGGTTACGATGGATCCTGCAGTCTTGGAAGGTTTGCTTAACGCCATACGTGATGCAGTTGCTGTTAAGCAGCGGGGAGACGACGTGGTGCTGCCACCGTTTGATCCTTCGAAGAATGACAACGGTGCTGAGAGTTGGTGCACCGCCATCGATTCAATCGCAGCGGATTTTGGATGGAGCAGCATCGCCACGGTAGCAAAAGCAGGTAAAGCCTTAAAAGGCTCTGCTTTATTATGGTACGAGACTTGGGACCCCGAGGAAGGCCGATCATGGGAAAAATTTAAAATAGATATCAAAGATTTGTATCCAAAGAAGCGTAACCTGTCCGATAAACTTACTAAGGCTGTACTATTTACCTCGGAAGTAGCAGACTCTTATTGTGAATATGCTAGAGAAAAGTTGAGATTACTTAAAAACACTCAGATCGCTTTTACAGAAGAACAATTAGTCGAGCTTGTTTGCGGGGGTATACACGATATAAACTTAAGAATGGCATCCCACAATAGTTGCGTAAAAACAACGGCAGAGCTTATCTCATTATTTACTACCTACGTTAAACCTTCTAGAAAACGTCCACTGAATTCCAATAGTAAATCGCCCGATAAATCTGATGGTGAATCATCGAGCAAGCAATCTAGGATCCCAGCTCCCCCGGAGAAGCGTTGCTTTATTTGTAAAAAATTAGGTCATGTCAGGACACAGTGTTTCAGAAATAAATTTGTGCGAGAAAACCGTTCAGATTCAACTACTTCAGCAGATGTTGCTAGGCCTCCTACAAGTGTGACTCAATGTTCGTACTGTAAAAAATTTGGGCATGACGATTCGATTTGTTTTTTCAAACAACGCGCAGCCACGAATCTAAAGACCAAAAGTAATGACGTAAATTGCTTTACAAAAGATAACCTCAAATTAACGGAAGTCGAAATACAAGGAAAAACGATTAAGGCTCTTATTGACACAGGCGCTAGTTGTAGTGTTATAAAAGACTCTATAGCTAAACAGCTCAACTGTAAGATTTTACCATGTTCTTCAACTATTGAAGGAATAGGCAATGGGAAATTACACATATATAACAAAGTAATTGTCCCAGTTAAATTCGATGAGGTCTGTTTAGAGATAGAATTTCATGTTGCCAGAAATAATGATTTTTATTACGACTGTTTAATTGGTAGAAATGCTGTCCAATATCCCGATATAGCAGTAATTTTAGACTCTTCCGGCTGTAGATTAACACGTACAACCCGTTTGATTCAGTCTTGTAATACAGTTAATAATGTTTCGGTTAGTATAAAAAGTGACATAGAGCAATTGGATGAATCTATTAGATATTTAGAAGCAGATTTACAGATAAAGATAAAGAATATATTTAAGAATTTTTTGTCAGTTATACCATCAGAAAATATTGGTACAGTAAAAACCGGTGAAATGTGTTTGAAATTGAAAAAGGATGAAATTATAAACTATCGACCGTATCGGTTAGCTCCCGTTGAAAGAGAGAAGGTTAAGGAAATGATTGACGATTTGTTAAGTAAGAAAATAATTCGCGAAAGTGACTCTTCTTATGCCAGCCCTGTTCTACTCGTTAAGAAAAAAGATGGGAGTGACCGAATGTGTGTGGACTTTAGAGCATTAAACAGAATACTAGAGAAAGAAAGGTACCCTCTCCCTCTTACCGAGGATCAAATAGATAAATTAGGAGACTCTAAATATTTTATCTCTATCGATATGAAAAATGGGTTTTACCAAATACCGATGGCTCTTGATTCAATTAAGTACACCGCGTTTGTGACTCCGGATGGCCACTATGAATTCTTGAAAATGCCTTTCGGGGTTTGTAATGGACCGTCGGTTTTTCAGAGGGCCATAAACAAAGCTGTACGACATTTAAAATTCTTGTTAGTTTATATAGATGACTTATTGATTCCATTTAAAACTGAAGAGTTGGGATTACTTTATTTAGAACAGACCCTCCAAGCGCTAAGCTCTGCAGGATTCACAATTAACTTAAGAAAATGCAAATTCTTCGTAAGAGAAATAGAATATCTAGGACGGCATATTTCAGAGGAAGGTGTTAGGCCAAGCGATAGCAAGGTATCTGCTCTTATCAATTCTCCTGTTCCTAGTACTGTTAAAGAAGTGCGGCAATTTATGGGACTAGCTAGCTACTTTAGAAGGTTTATTCCAGAGTTCGCTGCACGTACGGTTCCTATAACTAGGCTCACGAAAAATAACCAAAAATGGGAATGGGGGAAAGATCAGGAGGTAGCTAGGAATTATGTAATTAAGCATCTCGTAACGAAACCACTTTTGACTATATTTGACCCTAATATGACAACTGAATTACATACAGACGCAAGCTCGATAGGATATGGTGCTATTTTGATGCAAAAGGTAGATAATCAGAACAAAGTTGTCGCATACTTTAGCAGACGCACTTCGCCAACAGAGTCAAGGTACTGCTCATATGATTTGGAAACTTTAGCCATATACAATGCTCTCAAACACTTTAGAGTGTATTTACTAGGCATCCAGTTCACCATAATCACAGATTGTAATGCTATTAAACCTACCATGAATAAAAGGGACTTATCTCCTCGAGTCGCTCGGTGGTGGACCTTTATGCAAGATTTTCAATTTGAAATTGTGTATAAGAAAGGCAAATATGTGGGACATGTAGACTACCTCAGTCGAAATCCAAGCACACTTATGACTATAGTACCTTCAAAAGTTAATGTTATTCATGACGAGAATAGTCCACCATCATGGTTGGAGCTTGCCCAGCGAAATGATCTTGAAACTCAAACTCTAATAGAAAAAGTCCAAACTGGTGAATTGGATCCTAATCAATACACTGTTATTAATAATTTGCTTCATCATAAAAGTAGCCCTGACGCTGTTCCGAAACTATATGTTCCACGAGGCTATAGACTCAGTTTATTACGCCTTTATCACGACGAGAACTGTCACGTGGGTTATGATAAAACTCTTTGCAAAATTCAGGATAATTTTTGGTTTCCTAGTATGGCATCATTTACAAAAAAATACATTATTCACTGTTTGATATGTACTTCTAGAAAAGGTCATTCTGGACCGAAGCAAGGTTTGTTGTACCCAATACAGAAATCAATCCCCTTTCATACTTTGCATTTAGATTGTACCGGACCCTTCACACAATCACCTGAGGGTTTTAAACATGTGTTAATAATAATAGATGGTTTTACAAAATTCTGCTTGCTTAAACCACTAAAAAGCCTAAATGGTCATGAACTATTATTTATTATTAGAGAAACTGTTACGTTATTTGGTACCCCCAGCCTTGTAATTACGGACAGAGGTACAAATTTTACCTCTAACCAAGTACAGTCATTGTTCCGTGAAATGAATATAGAGCATCATATGATTGCCACTGGTACACCTCGTAGTAATGGACAAGTGGAACGATATGTGGGTACAATAATTAACATGTTAACCACAACGATTACTGATTTATCAGAATGGCCAAACGTACTTTGGAAGGTACAACAGTCCCTTAACACAACTGTTCAGAAAAGCACAGGATTTTCCCCAATTAGGTTATTAATTGGCAGAGAAGGAAATATGCCTCACATCCAAGCGCGATTGGATGATGTAGTAGACGAGTCAAACAGACCGTGATAGATTGTTTGATTTTAATAATGCTTGATTCTATTGATGTGATTTATAAGGTAAATTATACACCATTTATGAATGTATTATCTATTTGATTTATTGTAATGAAGTAAATGTTAGAAAATATTTATTTTGATTTTATTAATTACCCATGATCGTTGTAACCTCTGCTGGTCGGTCACTGGCCCGATATTGATCCAGATCTCATGCGCAGCAGGTGAGAGGATCAATATGTCAAGGTCAATGGCTAGAGATATAAATATCTCGGTTACTGCTGGTCAGTCACTGGCCCGATGTTGATCCAGATCTCATGCGCAGCAGGTGAGAGGATCAATATGTCAAGGTCAATGGCTAGAGATATAAATATCTCGGTTACTGCTGGTCAGTCACTGGCCCGATGTTGATCCAGATCTCATGCGCAGCAGGTGAGAGGATCAATATGTCAAGGTCAATGGCTAGAGATATAAATATCTCCGTTACTGCTGGTCGGTCACTGGCCCGATGTTGATCCAGATCTCACGTGCAGCAGGTGAGAGGATCAATATGTCAAGGTCAATGACTAGAGATATAAATAAATCTTAGTTACTGCTGGTCAGTCACTGGCCCGATGTTGGTCCAGATCCCATGCGCAGCAGGTGGGAGGACCAATATGTCAAGGTCAATGGCTAAAGATATCAACCTAAATTTCATGTACACCATAGTGACTGATAAAAGCAAGATCCATGAATACTATCAACTGCTTGTACTTCGAGAGCGAAGTACAGATCAGCATGGCCGTGATAGATTATTTATAATTTAATATTTATCTTAGTCAGTATCGTTTTATTGCTATATGTTATATGTACACTTTTCAGTAAATCAAAATTATATACAATAATATTATGTATTTTTGTGGAAATGTACGTTACAGTTAAATTGTTATTCCTGATAAATTAATTATAGGTACTAAGACTATTAAAGAATTAATCAATATGAGATGGAATGTATATTTATTAACAATTTAATTATTAAAGATTATATACAATAGAAAATACAATGATGTGTTAAGTTGAGGGTAGTTGTAATCTAACTTAGCGAGTCGTTAGATCATGCCACCTTGCTCACGTCAACCGGCAATATAAAAAGGCGGCGCCCGGGTAGGAGGGGGCAGTACGCTGCTAGCCGCCGAACGTAACGGAGCTCCAATAATCAAGTGTGTGACTAAGTGCAAAGTGAAATAATAGTTGGTGTTATCGCAGTTAAGTAATTTATTTATTACTTTAATAATTTGTTGTATGTACAGTGTATTATAATTAGAGGATGGTGGTATTTCGATATAATTGACGTTTAATTCATTCCATGTTAGCAAATAGTCAAACTTGTAAATCAAAAGATTATAATAAATTACATTGGTGTTATGAACTGTCTCATTTACTTGGAATAATTATATAAGTCATCGTGATGGTTGACTTCCTTTTACATACAAACGAATCATTACATTTAGCATATGGTTGGACCCTTTCACCTAATAACCTTGACGTAACGATTTGGTCCAAGTAACATTCACATAATTATCATACTAATGTCATGGCTTATTTTCATATAGATTATTGCTTTAAAATATTTAACTGAACGTAGGTGTGATGACGTAATTAGAATCTTATATAAAACTAAAATATATAATAATATATATATGTACATATATGGGGAGAAAATTTATTAAGTGCATGTCGCAATAATTTGCCATCATGGCGTCTCTAGTTACGTGTCATTACGTATCGAATTGATGTGGTTAGTGGTCGATGTATGTGTAATACTAAATAGGTTTTGCTCTGGTTAAATATTTCACTATGTCTTGAACATGCCTATTATTATTCGTATTCCCTGAAGGGTTGAATTAATAAGTAGTTACACCCAAAGTCGGTTCGGTTTAATTCGGCAGTGTCGTTAAAATAATGTGTTTTATTTTAGCTTTTATAAATTGCAAACACAACACAAAACAAGGGGCGCAAAGTCAAGTTGTGGAAGCTAGTTAGATCAGTGCATTGAATTACTGATAATGATAGATTGAAAAGATAGGAAACGAAATGACTTCTTGAACTGCACGATTGCTTCCATAAAAGGTACATTGCTATGATTAAAGCCATGTAAAGAATAACTAAGAAATAATAAGTCTGTTATTTACATTAGACGTACGGTCGGGTTTTCTTAAAAGCCCTAAAAGCCCCTAGGGCGGCAAAATTTAGGGGGCGGCAAGATTTCTCTAGGTATATGTCGAGTGGGCCGCATAGGGCGGCAAAATTTAGGAGGAAACAAAGAAACAATTAGGAAAGATTATTAATATATACCTGCCCTTTTAACATGCCCTTATAGGTCAGGTATAAATATTTAGTGATTGTACGCGGGACTGTGTTCGATGTTCTGGGTTTGATTTCCAAGACGGGCAGTGTTATTGGGTTTTTCATTCTCAGTAGCAGCCTGGGGTTTAGAAATTTTACTGAAATTGTTGGTTTTTCTTTATTTTTAGACCAGTCATCATGAAAAACTTGAACTAGATCCGATTAGAAAGCATTTGGGAAGAAATTTTAAAGGATTTGAAATTGATAAATACCTAAATAATAATAATAAATATCTTGGCACATTTTTACACAGCACCATCTAGTCCCAAACTAAGCAGAGCTTGTACTATGGGTACCAGACAATGGATATAATACTTATATACTTTTTTTTAATAAATATATACTTATCATATATAAGAAACACCCAGACAAACAAAAACACCTAAGTTCATCACATAAATGTTTGTGTCTTGTGGGAATCAAACCCACGACCTCGTGATCAGCAGTCCGGTACTCGAACCACTAGACCACAGACGTCGTCAATTGATGAATGCGAGGGGAACAGCTAGTTCTAACATAATGCACTATGTTGCAATAATTTGTCATTAGCGTCTAGTTACGTATGATTACATTTCTCTATACTAGTTCGCGTTGTGGTTTCCTGTAAGAGATCATGTGAGTGTGTGACACGCGATCAACAAATTGTTTGAAACTTTCGTACATCATAATCTGAAATGTAACGGCGACCAAAAACAAAAGCACGACTATATTTTTTTGTTTGTTGTTGTTTGTTTTCTTAATGTTCCAAGCATCTAAATATCAGTTGCATAAAATTTATTATTAGCCCCTTTCGTACATCATAATCTGAAATGGAACGGCGACCAAAAACTAAAGCATGACTATATTTTTTTGTTTGTTTTCTAAATGTTCTAAGCATCTAAATATCAGTTGCATTTATTATTAACCCAGATTTTTATAGGCTACGTATGTAATGTAAAATAATATGTTTTTTTTTTCAAGTGAAAACTTTTTTAGGCGCGTTGAGCACTTTTTTTTAAAGTGAAAACTTACTTAGGTGCGTTGAGCACTTTTTGGGTGAAAAAAATCATTCGCGGAACTCGCGTTATCGTCACCTTTTAGTTTTCACACTTCTATCGGAAGTCCCCAAAGACTGCCCCGCAATTTTTTTTACTGTTCTGACACTTATTCTGTCTCGTATGGCATTAGTTTGACATCAATTACACTTTGCTTGACCTAGGTATCTGTAGCGTAGCAGTCGCGCTTATGACTACCAAGGCTACCAAGACACTTATCTCAGAAAGTCGGACAAAATCACTAATAAGTGAAAACGAAGGTATTATGTCACATACAGGTACCAGTACCACCGGCGACCGTTTGTGGTTTGCGGTCGCAGCTTCGTGTTTCCTACTAAAAACTATTTCTAGTTCCAATTGAAATGAAATCGAATGGAACGAAAGATTATGTTGCGAGTTGCGAGTTTGTGACCCGAGAATAGATTGGGGGCAAGTAATCAGGATTGAAGCTACGTGCTCCCACGAGAAAGCTTGGACGAGTTGGTTGTAGCGACACCTATCGTGCGACTTATGAACTTGGATGAAGCCAAATCCTGAATCGCGCAAGCAACATTTGCAACGCAAGTTCATATAAATATAGACGCTCAGTTTCCAAGCCCGGTTAAGATTCAAAAGCTCCTGAGCTAGAATCTACATGCGTCCTAAAAAAAAAAACTTCCACTAGGATCTTCAACTATGGTTCTTGGTCGGAGGATTACCCCTTAATTGGGGGTAAACACCTCGTTCCCCACACTGGTAGCCCCTGACGTGATCTCAGCAGTTCTATTTGCAAGTATTCAATATTGATTAACACGTAAGGCTTTTATTTTCTGAAAAGCTATTTTTTAGTTGTTAACTAAAGCAGTAAAGCTACGGAATAGCGGGTGGTCCATTCAGGAGTGAACCATTCTAGGGTGATCGTTAATTAGTTACCCTTACGGAACAATATTACATGTTGCAATAAAAATGCAGAAGATGGAATGAATACAAGACTCTTCAATCTGAAATAGATTTTATAATACTCGTTTCATATTTATTACTCGAATATCAATTGATATCGATTTATGAAGCTTCCACTAATTAATTTTAAATGCAGTATATTACATAGGTAGACATAAAAATTCAATTTAGTACGAGGAATGGATCTATTTTTTAATACAATGTTGTCAATTTGTAGACAACTTAACATTAGGTAATTTTATTTATTTGTAATATGTTTGCACCAAAGTATTGATGCCATACACGAATCACGATACACGCAAAACTTACAGTTTATTTATCATCATCAAATTAATAAAAACGAAATAAATATTTGATTGAAACCTATTTACATCATACCTTTGCAACAGAATTTTAAATATTACGTATTAAAAAATATAAACGTCACTTATGCCAGTAACCTCTAACCCGACCTACAAATGATGTTCTAAATTCAAATATTTATAAAAGGAAAATTATTTTGTTTTGCAAGCGTGTCACAGGTCACTGTGAAAGTGTCGCCGCCGTCGGTTGAAACAGGGGTTTGCAACGTGACGGGGTTTAATTAATGTGAATAATAGTTGTGGCGACATAAAACGACTGCGATTGGATGTGTCAAGAGAATTGCACTGTAGAGCGCAGTTACTTTATATTAGACAGTAAATCTCTAATATGATAATCCGCCACATAATACATATATTGCAATAAATGTGGGGCAATATAACAGCTAGTAAGCTGTGCCTGTGGGTTTACTCGTTTGTTTTCCCAACCCCATTAGAATTTCCCTACTAAAGCTTCAGTTTATATTGTAAGTGCGTGGTATTTTGTTTGTAGGTACCTTTATGGATGTAGGTACTGAATGCTAAATATAATGACGATAAATCTGTTCCAAAGCTTACTGAAACCCTGATAAGTTCTCGTCAAATTACTTGGTAGTTTTTTTATGTTCCATTTTTAAATTTATCCAGTAGGTAGCGGCTATCCAGAGGGTCAAACAGGCCCAATGGCTTCTAACTTAACTACACTACTTAATCAAGTAATAATACCAACATCAAAACAAAATCCTTACTATTATTATAAATGCGAAAGTAATTCTGTCTGTTTGTCTCGCTTTCACGCCAAAACTACTGCACCGATTTAACACCTTTTTTCCAAAGGTAACAAGGTAAAGGTAAGGTTCCTTTTTTCTATTGTCAGGGATAGTGTTTTTTGTTCGCGGGAATACCTACTTTCATTAAGCACTATAATATTGTATCTAAAGTTAGATATATACAAGGTGGAAGGGACATCGACGCACATCCGAATACCATGAGTTCGGTACATGATTCTGGACCCTCCTGCGTTGAAATTTTCCGGAACTTTTTTCATAAATTTTTCAATTTTTTCTGCAATTTTTTTTACTTGAACGTATAAAAAAACATTATTGCTATCTACCCAAATTATATATATAATTAAAAATCATTATTTCATTAATTTCGGATCGCGCGCGCGATATCATTCACCGCGGAGCGTTATAATCGCGTTTTTAGCAATACTCTGCGCGCTCAAAAATGTCAATATCCGTAATAACCAATCATTTTCTACATGAATGACCTAGGTCATTTTATTTTTGACCTTGAGTGAAACCTTGTCACGACGTTTGTGCGTCGATGTCCCTTCCACTTTGTATATAGGACTAGCTTCCCGCCAGCGGCTTCGCCCGCGTGGTCTTATAATTTTTTCCCCCGTTTTTGCATCATTTTTCATTACTACTCCGCTCCTATTAGTCGTAGCGTGATGATATATAGCCTATGTTACTCCGGGATAATGTAGCTTTCCAAAGGTGAAAGAATTTTTGAAATCGGTCCAGTAGTTTCGGAGCCTATTCATTACAAACAAACAAACAAACAAACAAACAAACAAATCTTTCCTCTTTATAATATTAGTATAGATGTACTAGCTATTCTATATAAAAGTAGAAGAAGATACGACGACTTTACAACTAGATAAGGTAGTAAAATACGTTAATATCATAATAAATTTTAATTTCTGATCACAAGATTATGTAATGCGTTTTATTGTTGCATTTCATTGCGATATCGCATAATAAAGATAAAATATTTCCGCACTTAAAAAGGAGAGAAAGGGAATCGGAGTAGTAAGGTGTCAACAACAGTAAACTGACCAAACTGACAGATTTCCTAATTCCATTTTGACGTTAGACAGATTTGATTTTTTGCTAAAGGATACGACTGTTGGATAGCCGCTAATAAATAAAAAATAGAACATTATTTGTATGAAATTATTTTTCTGTTACGAACATTTAAAAATATTAGGTAATTATTAAGTTATTTCCTGAAAAGTTAATTGCGCCCACATTTCATTGTAGAAAAGTGATAAAGTGATTCTTTTTAAACAAAGAATGTCAATTTTTAGCGTAAAGCTGCATCAAAGAATGTATGGACGGTAAATTCAAATGCTACGTCTACACATGTAGGAATTCTTGATGAATCAGTCTGACCCATAGAGATTAGGGAAAGTTAGAACTTGACCAAAAAGGTTGAATTTGACCGCATTAACTAGTAACCTTATAGCGACTGGCAGTATAAAATCAATGATACGTATCTTTATTGCTCATGACATAACTAAGCAGTTTCGGTCTAGAAAATATTTTTTTAAAGGCCATTATGATGAGAAGAAAGATGACATATATATCCTAATTGGAGACAATATATGGAACCATTATGGTTTAACAACATTACATACAGATACTTTATAATGATGTACTATTTCATAATCGGTACACGTAAAATGCATACTGAATGCATAAAGAATTATAGTATTCGTAGGGCTGTATGTTTTCATTACTCTAGAGTCTAGACTTTTACAAATGGAACCTGGTACTTTACGCTTGGCAGCCGCGCTTTAACCTTTTTTTTGACTTATAAAGGTTTGAAGGTGAATATAATGACTAGGCGAACACATTCATTATTTTGATAATTGACCCGAAGAGGATGATATATATGGCAATAGCCTTCACATCAAACCGTCAAAGAGATTGACGCTTAAAATCAATAACAACAATTATTAGTGTCAAAACAACAATGACGTGACAGCTAGATCATTTATACATATTATCTATACATATAGGTAAACTATACTCTATACTAATATTATAAAGAGGAAAGATTTGATTTTTTGTTTGTTTGTTGGTATTGAATAGGCTCCAAAACTACAGGATCGATTTGAAAGATTATTTCTGTGTTAGAGAGCCCATTTATCGGGTTATATACCATCACGCTACGAGTAATAGGAGCGGAGTAGAAATGAAAAATGTTGCAAAAACGGAGGAAAAAGTTATCAAGACCACGCAGGCGAAGCCGCTGGCGGGAAGCTAGTAACATTTGACAAGGCCGTTGTCTGTACATTAAAGATATTGAATTAAAAATAAATTGGCTAGCAGCCGAAACAATAGTTTTTAGATTTTTTGTCTGTCAAGCATGTACCTATTGCTTTAAAAGCGAATTATTGTATTATATTCCTAGAGGTCTAAATTAATATAATATATATATATTATATTAACATATATATTATATTAATAGATATTATATAATTTAATTTAATATAATATTATATAAAATATATTTTAATTTAGACGTCTAGCAATATAATACAATAATTTATAGTACACGGAGCGAAGCGAGGGCGGGTCGCTAGTTTTTGATACATCTTAGATACTAATATTATTAAGAGGAAAGATTTGTTTGTTTGGATTGAATTGGCTTGAAAGTACTGACCCGAATTGAAAAATTCTTTCACCATTAGAAAGCTATATCATTACCGAGTAATATAGGGAGAGTATAATTTATAAGAAATATCCAGACTATGCGGGCAAAGCCGCTGGCCGAAAGTTAGTACCTCTTTGATAAAATATTATCGTGTAAGAAGTTTGGTAGCTACATGAAATCTAGTGTTGCTTTTTTGACTTTATTTGAGCGGTAAATCAATTAATGATCCATTAATGATTTTTAAAATAGGGTGGGTTTTTCGAATATTTAAGAATTTATTATTTTTCATTAAAAAAATGAAGATCGTAATGGACCATAAAAAATAAGGTCGGATTGCAAAATTGATTCCAATCTTAGTCTTACCGCAAAAGTTAGGACATTGTTGTGTCTGTGAAAATGGGCGACTATTATTATGGAATTTAAAATAAAAACAAAACAAAGTATATACCTACCTATGCAAGCTGAATGTGACGCAAAAACTATTCTATTTGGTGCAAAGATAGTTTTGTTTTTATTTGCAACTTGATATATTTTGTAACTGCTATTTAGCACAAAGCCTGAGGCTCAGACACACTAGACATAAGCGATATAAACAAAAAGTAACATTAAGGTACGTGTATATAGTACCTATACAAAAATATTACCACGCAATTGATTTCGCTCTAGCAGTTGCATCGTAATTTGTGGGTAATGTAGCGTTAGCCTAACGGAAAGTATAATAAAAAGATATTCACCATTCACTGCTAAGTACACACAACAACACATAAACGTTTACAGGTCCAATACAAAAACTACCGCTATTGCGACGGAATATACGGTTCATATCGAAACTGTAACTACCTACTTATAGCTTGAATATGATGTCGTGTATAGATAGTTACATTCCATATACCTAAATGCCAATTTTATATTTGCATATTCAATGATTGATGCAATCATTCATGGAGTGCAGTGAACCAAGGCAGGGTCAATCGATCTCGGGTAAACCTACAATCATGATTTGACCTCACGCCTCTAAATAATATAGCGACCGTATCACATACTATTACTAAACGTATAATCAGAAACATAAATTGTTTGCATTGCTAACGGTTTATTAAATTTGAATGTAGGGCAAAGGTCGTTAGTCATAGAGTAATGTGGAATCTCCCCATAAAAAGTTTTGTTTACAGTATCATCAAAGAACACTGTTTTTTATTTAGAATTGTTTTTACCATTCCAAAATCATTACAAATGATAATTATTTTTAAGCACATTTCAAAAAGACAGAATTGCATGGTTTGGATTCAGACTTGAGACCTGTGGGTCAGAAGTTCATGGTCATGTTACTCTTTAAAATAAATGGAAATAGTCACATAATGAAGAGTTAGGCATCGTTGCTTCATAGTAAAACGCATTAGAAATAATAATTTGAAAGCGTCTCAACCAATGCTCTCCATATTTGGCTAACCATTCTTTTGTTTTATAGAATAAAAAGAGAGATAATATTAACATTTCACTGTAACAAATATAATATCTAAAGAATTCAAATTACTTTTGAGCAATATTTAATTTGACAACCATATTCGCAATAAAGGGCTACGCAATTATTTGGGGCCGAATGATTTAATTGCCCATATTTGTACACACAAAACGTACGCGTACTTTTTAACGTGATAGCGGAGACTTGCAGCGTAACTGAAGGTATAGCATGACTTTGTGCCGTGCAAACACCGTGCTCTATGGATTAAATAAGTGTAACATCAGCACAGTTGCAACATTTTAATCCTATAAATGTACATGCATGGCCATAAAGCTATTAAAAATGATAATTATTTGCAAAACATTGCTAATAAATGTGATTTACGTTCTTATTGTGCGTTAATAACAATTAGTATGGCTTGTATTGCGGTCTTCTTGGAACAGAAGATTGTCATTGAGTTATACTTTTTTTAATTTGTGTAATTTTATCAATTTATATATCATAATATTAACTGCGGTCTTCTTTGAAAAGAGGTTTGTAATCCATTATTCTTTTTTTAATTTTATCAATTTATATCAAAATATTTATAATAAAAATATGATTTACTAGGTTAGTCAGATTTACCGCAGAATTATCGCCTAGTATATATATATTTATCATAGTCAGGTCCGAAAGCCAGTGGGTAGGGAATTTTGCTGATCAGAGTACCTATTCAATAAGTAAATATTTATCGCGCTAAATTGTACGACTTTGATATAGTCAACTGGGTGTACCTTCGCCTTAATTTCTAAGTTGTCCCATACTAGATTTTTTTTGTTGGTATCTGTCTCTTGGTCCTGAAAGTAGGAAAATCAAATGAAGATGAATATGCTTGAAGTCGGTTTTCTTTTCTAAAAAGATAATTAATTAAACGTGACATTAATGAAGATAATTGTTACTTTATGCTAATTTAAAGCTAAGCTAAAAGCTATTAATTAAAAACACTTGATAAAATCTCACAATAAATCATACCTACTGTACATTCTTGGTATATACACAATAATGTACAAAGAATTATCTTTACAAATAAATATTATAAACATTTCCGCGTAAACAATTAACATATAATTGTAATAAATACCTAAAACGACCAGATTACAGTTCTGTAATGTCATAGAATTACTTTAATACTAGTATGTAACGACTTCCCATTTGCAAATGAAATTACAACCATGTTTTCCTGGCAGCACGAGTTAAGTGAATTACTGTTTACTTTGAAATTTCCGTTACTTATCTAATGGTCATCAGTGATCAATATGCGTTATAATATTCTTCATGTCATTGTAAATTGATGTTTATGTATATTAATATAAGGACTAGTGGAAAGGAGAGGAATGGTCACAAAAAATATTAAAGAGATTTTTTCTTACCATTCATGGTAAGTACCATCAATTGAATCGATATTAATACCTAGGTCATTTATTCATTTTAAAGTAAAAGAGTTGTATTTTTTGTGGAAAGCAATGCTCAACAGACAGAACTTCACTATATTTTAAGTGGAAAGAAGAATTCGACATCATAGGTACTACAGATATTTATGACAGCGGTTGATGTATCGAACACCCGCCTGCCTGTATTTGAATAATATTACCAGAAATCTTTTCAAACTTCAAATAATATTTAAACGCAAAAAGAAGAAAATTTATGAGGTGGATACTACAAATATTTATTTTCTAAAAGCGATTGTTGTATCGAACATCCGCCTGCCCGTATTTAAATCATCTTACAACAAATGTTTTCAAAATTCGAATATTATTTATAAAAACTAAAGAATTTTTTGCCAGTTTCGTTCACCATGTCAAAACGAGTGCTTGCTATGCTTGAAGTAGAAAACCACTTGTGTATGTAAGTTGACGTTTCTCAACATAGCTGTACTCATCTGTACAAGCGTCGTTATAAATGGAGCGTGACATCAATTTTGTGCACACGTGTACACTAGTTATGTGGGCATATGGGCAATGACAACATAATACGTTAAGTGCGTGACGTTTACGTAAAAATACGACAAAAGTAGTGTGACCACACCTATCAAGACTGTCTTTAATATATATATATATATATATAGATGAAGAAAGTCTACAACGCATGAGGTCCTGGGTTCGCTTCCCTGCGGGCCTAGCCAAGTTGCAATCTATAGTTTGGATCGACGAACGAATAGAAACAAAATATATGGAAATGACATAAGCTTTCGACAAATCAGGCTGTCACTAATGTCATTTCCATATTATATTTTCTTTCTATTCGTTCGTCGATCGATTTTTGTTTTCTATTTGAATTTACCTGGTTTAATTCTTAAGGATATCATAGGACAGTTTACAAATTATTTAGCTCATGATATTTACTATTTATGTCTTAGGCTAATATTCAGAGACGATGCTCAGCGTAAAGTAATGCTTCCGTTTGTCAAATTTGTATTACAAATTGACATACTTACGGAAGCGTAAGTTTATGCTTAGCATCGTCTCTGAATATTAGCCATAATGTGCATCTCGCTTAAATCTTGTTCTAGTGCCAGGCTAATAGACACACGTACTCAAAATCCTCAGTAGGTCCTTACGTAACACGTGTTGAAATAGTGCACTGAAATAGGCGTGAGACTTAGGACCAGTGTGTCGTTTTGTTGTGTGCACGTCTTTCATAGATTAGTGACAGATCTCGCAAACGTCTCCAAAGTGCGCAAGAGGTGAGAATTAAAATTGATTTCCGAGTAGGTGGCTAAAAACCGTTAAATAAAATTAAAAAGAAAAGTTATATTTTGATATTCTATAAATTACAACCTTTTTGGAAAACTATTAAAAAATATTAAGGGCCTGTTTAAATTACTAAGCAGTAATTTCATACAAATGTTCCATTTTTAAATTTATCCTGCAGTTAGTGGCTATTCAGAGGTGTTGAAACAGGCTCTTATATTTTAAAAACGTATGTACAGCAACAAGAAGGACTAGACTGACATAGTAAAATTTATTATGAATATTAAGGACCTGTTTCACTGTTAACTGATAAGTTCTCGTTAAATTAGCTGGCAGATAACTTCATGCTTCATTCCATTTTTGAATTTATTCGGCCTTTATGCATAGTGCACTTATGCATAACGGCCGAATAAATTATGCATAGGTGGGGAATAATATAAAATATTATAATTGCTACTGTATTCTAATTGCTAAATATTATAATTGCTACTGAGTAGGCAGGTATTAATTTCCTCGATTATTTTTTTATTCTGACAGCCCCTTTGTGTTAACTATTTTTAAATACGGCCACATACACGTTCACGCGTGTGGGCATAAAATCATCACGACATTTCAATGTCACATTGTAACATAAAGAAATACGGAAATAATACATTATGTACATTATGACGCACACTATTGCGATCACTTAATAATAACTCGTGTGTTACTATTATTATTAAACCAGAATATCGCTTTCCTGTTTCATTTATAATGAACACATGTTTTAGGCGATAATTAAACGGTGCAGTCAAAACATATTTATGTGTTTGATATAAAAAATCTGATTAGGGTTAATATTCTAATACTATATAATAATATAAAGAGAAATGATTTGTATTTTTGTATGTTTGCAATGATTAAACTCAAAAACTACTGGACCGATTTCAAAACCACTATTAGAAAGCTACATCTTTCCCGAGTAACATAGGCTATAATTTATAAAACAACACGGGCGAAACCGCTGGCGGAAAGCTAGTTTTTTATAAATACATAGGTCGTTTCTGCTTCCTATTTGCCCCATTTGTCTAGTAAATAAATAAATAAATATCTTGGAACATTTTTACACAGCATCATCTAGTCCCAAACTAAGCAGAGCTTGTACATATAATACTTTATTTTTGTAAATACATACTTATAATATATAAGAAACACCCAGACAAAAACAAACACCTAAGTTCATCACATAGATGTTTGTGTCATGTGGGAATCGAACCCACGACCTCGTGATCAGCAGTCCGGTACTCAAACCACTAGACCACAGACGTCGTCGTAGTGTGCAACAACTGTTGCAAACGTGGCTGTTTAAGCTAGAGTTCTGGGCTCAATTCTAATCAAGGGAAGTATTATTCGGGTACTTCCATTAGGAAAGTCTAAGAAGAAAAAAGGTTTGTTCCCCATTCTTACCTAGGTCTTTTTCCTCACTATAGTAAAAAAAAAAATATTGGTTATACAGTTGTGGAAATTATAACTTGATAGGTTACTGAATAGTTCATCTCCTTGTCTTACTTTTATTTGTTAAATAATATTCATGGGATGACATTATTGTTACTCGAAAAATTTCGAACATCAATTAAAATTAATTCGATACAGTTCTCGCTAAACTTATTATCCGGATTGAAGTTCGCACGACCTAACTTTAAGCCGGCCGTCAAAATCGGAGAAAGAAAAATATTGAAATAAAATAAAAATATTTGGCGAGAACTGTAGCTAATAGGATTTCCTTTTGACATCATGATGTGTAATTCAGTAATAAACTGAAATAACATATCAATAACAAAGTATATGTTCTAATGGTTAATTACTTTTCTGTTTCCGCCTTGTCGAAAAACTGATGTTAGGCATTCAATATTTCGGTTTACACAACATGTGTCAAGGAAACGTCCAACAAATCATTTTATAGTTTACGCCTATGAATTTTCCACGTCGATAATTCTAAAATATGCACAAGAAAGTAATTTTATCCTGATACATTAATTATCCTATCCTTTTCCTACACCAAGTCTATATAACCAGATGCAACAAAATTTCTGAGTGATTAAATCTCGGAGGCTGAAAAGGCGCTTCTCCTGGAATAAATTCATTTTAAAAAAAACTCCGTCCTCCTCCTTTTCGGAAAAACTCCGAAATATCTTACAAATGGATCGGGTTGGACAAGCAGAGCCATGAGTTTTAGTATTGGTAACCCATCTATTAACCGACCGCGATGAGCTCGATTTGACTTTATACGCTGCATAGCGCAAGACCTACCACAAGGAGCACAACATTCCAGTTTCAAACTCTCGATTTTATCGCGATCGTGAAGGTCATTCGGCCGTTTGTAAAACCGGGTTCTTATCGATACGGGTTGGGATTCGCATGTTGGTGTCGATCCTTGTACCTGTTGATGAAAGTGGTTTAAAAGGAATGTGTATTGCATCTTATCGATGAGTTGTGAGGGTATTAATTTTGATATCAGACCTACACAAAAAGTTTAATGAAACGATATTTGGGTGGCTGCGTGGTAGAATTTCTTAATCAATGCACTTAAAATATGGATAAAGATAATTTAATTACATATTATCCCTAATTAAAAATGATTTAAATTAAGTCCACCAAAAAAACCTCATCATTAAAAGAAATAAGACTCTTTTTAAATCTGGGTTTAATTTGATTATTTTTTGTATTTTTTTAAGCATTTTCCATGCTGAGATTACACGTTATTTTTAATGAAAGAAGAAATCCTGCCCGCCAGCCGCTTTTTTTCTTTATTAAAAATATTTTTGTAGTTAATAAAGAATTGCATACTTAAATTTAGTAGTATCCCATATCAAGAATAAACAGTGTCAGCTCATTACTCGATTAAATCAATATGTCATTAAAACTTTTTAGGTCATAAATGCTGATGAGTCAGTGATTCGTAGCCGGCGATTTTTTCCGCACCAGCAGATGTGTGTTTACGTAACGCTTAGGTAACGTTTACAACTCCACTGTCATTAGCATTACGTTTACTATGTCGATTAGGGACGCGTCATATTGCGTACGCGATCTCGTAGTTATTGTTTGATAAGAGTCTTTTTGTGGGGGGTGGAGGGGGTGAGTTATAACTACATTAATCTGTGCAAACGTTAAACCGCGCTTGCTTTGGTCACTTTGGTCCCGGTTGTAATAAGAACACCTGTGTTAGTCGTTAGTGTAGCCAGAAGCCCGAAAAGCTTGACAATCTGTTTAAACGTAGGATAGCGGACATGCCCAGAAATTGGGTTCGAATGTCTGTTGGAAGCCGCTGCGTATAAAATACGAGCCTTTGCCCGCTACTTCGTTCCCATAGAAGTTGTTTTTTTTTCTCCCGTTTTTGCAACATTTTTAATTGATACTCCACTCGTATTGGTCGTAGCGTGATAATATATAGCCTATAGCCTTCCTCGATAAACGGGCTATCTAACACTGAAAGAATTTTTCAAATCGGACCAGTAGTTTTTTTTACCACTAAGGTGGCAAACAAGCATACGTCCCGCCTGATGGTAAGCGGTTACCATAGCCTATGGACGCTTGCAACACCAGGGGTATCACTCGCGCGTTGCCGACCCGAAAAACCTCTTAGAGGTTTATGGAGGATTCACTGCGCCTACAGTTTGAGGGAATATTCCTCTTACTGCCAGCGCAGCGCATCCTTAGAAGGAGCTCTGGCGACCTTACTCACGCAGGAACACGTCACACCATAAAGTGTGTTATTTGGCTGCAGTTTTCTGTACGGTGGAGGTACTTCTCCAGATGGGCTGCTCCAGATTTGAGCCATATATGGCTGTGCCCTACCTCTCTTAAAAGACACACAGATTCAGTTCCTGAGATCAGCGTGTTTAACCAAACAAACAAGCAAAGTCTTTATCTTTATAATATTAGTATTGATTTACATTCAGTCAAGAATAATTTGCAGATAGGTGGAACAATATACAACTTAATATAACAACTGTGGGTGTTACTTGATTATCTTAGTGTAACAACAATGCGGCTAAGTATGAATATAATATTGACGGTTCTATACATTATCCCATCATTGTACAATGTACATTGGTATTAGAGAGGTCCACGCTCAAGGATGCATTGCTCAGAACTAAATTTATTGTGTCGCACTATTGAACGTGACTGCAAAATAATTGTCTGTATGTACCGTTTTGTCTTCTGTATTACAAGTAAGTACGTAAGTTACGTCACCTTAAGACGTTTAAAATGTGAAGGAAGATTTCGATGGTGAGCAGGACTCGCGGTGGATTAGCGGTCATAGTATCTGGTGTACCGAACCAGAGGACGCACGTTCGAATCCTGCTCGCCAGTCGGTTTTTTCCTTCATTAAAATAACTTTAATAACAAGTCGTCTGTGGTCTAGAGGTTTGAGTACCGGACTGCTGATCACGAGGTCGTGGGTTTGATTCCCACAAGACACAAACATTTATTGTGATGAACTTTAGTGTTTGTGTTTGTCTGGGTGTTTCTTATATATTATAAGTAAGTATTTACGAAAAAAAGGTATATACAAATTCTGCTCAGTTTGGGACTAGATAGTGCTGTGTAAAAATGTCCCAGGATATTTATTTTATTTATTTATTTAAGTACAATTGACTGGATGATACGACACTTTGATATGAGAATATAAAGTCATAGAGTATGACAAAATTTATCTCTGAAACTAGGTTTTTCTTAGTCGACATCTGGGTCTAACTCCACCGCTGCAATGTATTATGAAATCGAAAGAACAATAAAAGAGAAGACCTCAGGTCTTTACATCCTGAACTATGTAATGGAACATAATTGAGTATGTATTATAAGTATGTATTTACAAAAAAAGGATATAGGTAAGTATTTTATCCATTGTCTAGTGCCCATAGTACAAGCTCTTCTTAGTTTGGGACTCGATGGTGCTGTGTAAAAATGTTCCAAGATATTATTATATTATTATGTATGTACTAGGACAGGCCTACATCCAGCAGTGGACAAATAGGCTGATGATTATGAAGTAGGTAAAAAAAGAAAACTAACATTTATAAAGCACATGCAAAGTGCATGCGGAAGCACATGCGCGGAATGATTAATGACGCAACAATTAGACCGTACATGATCAGATATTTAATTCTTCTCTATCCATGCACATTTCGTTGCTCTCCTTACATTTATTTCTTAATAGGAAGTCGAGAAAGTAGATCGGTTGCAATATCAAAAAGACCGTCTACAGCTAGGATTAAATCATCAGCAGTAATGCAGTCACGACTTCTTTCAAATATTTCAACATTATGAAGATGATATTGAGTTACCATACTTGATGATATCGCGAAACGGGCTTTTCGCCCAGATTTGTAGAGTAAGTGCTACAAATGATAGTCGCCAAACATCATGTTTAGCCCACTTAACGGTCAAGAAAATGGCATATTTTTTTTAATGAATACCTAAAGGCCAATAAAGCAATTTAAGAAAAAATCATCGTCCTCCCGCGCAAACTCTCCTTAAACCTTTATATCAAATCAAAATTTTTATTGCTTAATTGGTTTAGTACGATAACCCGTTATGTCTCAATGGAAGATGATACAATATCCTTAAGTACACAAAGGTAGAAAGTACTTCGTTAGAACAGGCTCAAAGCTTACTTCCCTATGACGTAAGATAAGTAATCGATCGCGTTTGTCAAATCATTCAGTCGTGTTCTTTTAAATGACGTCTAATGAATTTTTGTGCAAGCATACAAAGCACATGTGAAGAATATTATCGTTTTGTTAATGTTATGTAGGCGTAAAGTTTCGAGTGAGAAGTCGTGAGTATGAGACATTTGTCACTTGAGGGTTGAGAAAGAGTTTGGGAAATTAGAGCACAGCACAACTATCAAGTATAGTTGTAATTTGAATGACATTGTTTTTATGCGTATTTCGCAAGTCAAAGCAGTGGCAGCTTGATGTGATAGCTTAGAAACTTAACTGGGGGGCTAGACAAGTTGCATTTTGACATTCGATTCGACAAACAAAATGTATGTAAATGACATTAGTGACAGCCCGATTTGTCGAAAGCTTGTGTCATTTCCATACATTTTGTTTGTCGATACGAATGTCAAAATGCAACTTGTCGCGCTGTATTGCTATGTCAATACAGCGCGACTGGACTGCCAAGTCATAAGTCTCGAGTTCAAACTCATGGCACGCAACTCTTAACTTTTTGTAATTATGTGCGTACTTATAATTATTTAAACTACTCGCTTACAACATTAAAAGAAAATGTCGTGAAACCCTCACTAAACCAGTGTGGTAGCCTAACACCTTTCTGTGTGGAGACCCGAAGGCTATCACTGCGGTATCAGGTTGTGTCACCATGAGCTTCTTCAAAAAGGGTGTGAAAAGATTTTTACAGGGTTGGCAACGTGCGAGTGATACCCCTGGGCCTCAAGTCTGCTATTTTACTACCACTTCAATAGTGTCTCAATAGTGTGCCGATAGAATACTTTTACACATTTAGTAGTCTGCTCTTTATTTAAGACCAGTGGCGTTCCAGTGACTTTCCATTGAACTACCATTCAACTGTCATAGACGGACAGGCTTAGCTTTTGTTAGCCCGGTTGTCAGAGAGTCGAAAACTGTACTTCGCTGTTTCTAATGAACCAGGGTGCATTGGTAATTTGCTTGAGGATGCCGTTCTGAGCTGATTGAATTTTATTTATGTTGGAATTATAAAAGTTAATTCTTCTTTGCATGAAAAAATATATGTTGTCAGTACTTTAAAGTTGAATAGCGGAACTTTTAAAAGTAGGTAAAGATTATAATTTAGTACAAACAGCTTTAAGATAAAGTTATATAATACCGTGTTAATAATTATAATCTGTGTGCTTTATCTGCGTGATACTTTTAATCTGTGGACAGCTAATTTAAAAGCTGTCAAAATTAGTTCCGTTTTTAAAATGAATTCCGGTTGCTTGGATTGCAATTTGCAACACTTTAGCTAATCTAGAACATAATTATATATTTTTTTGTATATTTAAAGAAATAATAAAGCACTATAATCTTTTTTATATTTAAATCCGGTTGGAAGTTAATTAAAATTAAATTAGTTAATGACATTGAAATAATATAAATCGACTAATTACGAAAATATTTTCACAGGTACTGAGCGTGAGGCCCTGGGAACGATATCCGGGTGGGGCAGTGTTATTTACACGTATAGTATAAGTTTTTCCTTTAGGAACTTTTCAGTAGCTGTTCGGAGTTCAAATTTGTGCCTGTTTAATAGCAATAGGCTCACCCCACCCCCTAATATATGGTACTGTAGAGACCACAAAGGTCGCTACCAATATTTGATATATACCTGGCAGTTAGCAAGCATTCATATTAAAATAAAATAATGACGTAGACTGTTCTAGAATTAGTTGTGTCGCGAACACCATGACATGTGAGATTGATTTAGTGCTCCCAATAAGACAAAGTCTATATTATACAAATATAGTATTCTTTATACTACTCCCGTGTACTGTGGAGGACAAGAGAAGTGCCTCCACAGTACCTACACATACCAGCGAACACTAGGTGTACATTAGTTAGTACACCATTGCCTTACCTGTATCATCCTCCTGGCCTTATCCAAATTCACCTGGGGTCAGCGCAGTATGTTTTTTCTTCCATAGATAGCCGTCATCTCGTCATTCAACTCCTTTGTGGTCATATTGTTTCTCACACAGTCCATCCAACTTTTCTTTGGTATTTCTGAAGAAAAAAACCAAAGAAAAGATGGATGGACTGTAGGTCTGGATTAAATATGGATAAGGCTTCTCTTATCCATCCACATTCAATACTCAAAACCTTGCTTAACCTGCATGTTATGTTATATTTAGCAGCAAAAAACACGGCCCCCTCTGTCTAAACCATCAATTGAGGGGTAAATACAGATGTGATTTAATGTCATGATGATATTTTAGATATTATTATAATCTATAATCATAATTTCCTAGCTTCATTTCATAGTTACGTAATAACTACATAGAAAGGCGCCCTTTCTAGGATCCACTTTGCTATTTGATAACGTTAATTTTCGTACTAGTCGAAAATTTATAGTGGAGGCGTGACAAAACAAAATTGATGTTTAATTGTTGTTCGTTACATAAACAATGTTGTATCTATTCGATGCTTTGGTGTTGCAAACATTATGTGCAGGTGTACGAATTAAACTTATTATTATAATTGCAATTATTGCAATACAATGGCTTGTTTTGCCGTGTAGGCAAAGAGTATGCAGTATCTGGTGAGAGGCGTAAACTTAGAAGGGCTTATATTATATTAGGTATATTATGAAAAAGTTTCCGTACCCAAACATGTTTTTGGGAAATTATCATATCATAGAAATATCAGGTAACTTTTTACCCAAAACGGACTAAGAACATACCTTCGGGCGGAAGGAATACAGGCTTCAAAAACCATCCACACTTGATCCGTATATTTTAGAACCCATTGGGGGCGAGCCTTTGCCTCACCTAAGCCTCAATCCCAAGTATCCCAACAGCCGCTTTTGACCATGGAGGCAGAAAACGGGCTAAGTGTCAGTCAGCATGTTCGACAACGATTCGGATTTCGGATTTAAACAATATTTGACCCATAGCTTCTCCAGATAAACACTATTAGGAGGAGTTAGCTGATCAGATTAAGGTCAGAAGTGGCATAATACACAAAGATGACAAATCTATACTTAATATTATAAAGCTAAAGAGTTTGTTTGTTTGAACGCGCTCAGGAACTACTTGTCCGATTTGAAAAATTTCAGTGTTAGATAGCCCGTTTATCGAGGAAGGCTGCTATATATCATCACGCTACGACCAATAGGAGCGGAGTATCAATTAAAAATATTACAAAAATGGGGGAAATAATTCAGCTTCTACGAGAACGAAGTCACGGGTAAAGGCTAGTGTATAAATACAAATTTTGTATAATTCACCAGGACATCGGTGCTTAATAGCCGTTTAATATACGGAATTATCTGACTCAGTTTATGTTTTATTAATAACCACGTTTATGCTACATTCACCGACCACAATCATAGTATACGTCCTGTTCATTGAGAAAGTGAAGGTATGTTAAAAGGTCAGAGTTACAGTGACACAGTATGAATGTATTTTTAGTTATGACTCTTATATCTATTACTGATAAGATCTAATGTGACATTTTGACAAGTGTCAATTTGTAGAAATCGTGGCTCAGCAAATGAAAGTGATCTGTGGCGTGGTTACTTTCAATGTTGGTCAATTTGGTTTGTATAGTTGTAATTCGTAAATGCGTAATAGGAACGATGTTCAATTATAGCTCAGTGAGCCTTGCTAAATGTTTTGTTTGTTGTGTTTACTATAGGGACAAGAAAAGGCTGAATTTCTTAAAACAAGAGATCCGTCCTTACTACTCATTACCGGCAGCCCTAATCAAAAGTGCAATAACTACGTTAGACTCCAAAACTGAGTTATTGCACTTTTGATATTTCAATGTATAAAAGGTCTACAAGCAGTATCTTGTATCGAAATAAGCTTTACCTTAAAAAGCTTTATTTTAAATAACTGGGAAAAGTAATAAAACTCTGACATGAAATTTGATCAACAGTTGTTCCAAGTTTGGTATTATTATTTTGTGGTTTGGTCTTTTAACCCAAATTGTGAGAGTAAGTTAGTAGTTCCTTCTGTTACATAACAAATCAAGACCTATACAATCTTAAGTGACATGCATCGATTATGACATCGATTTATGCGTCGATTGATCGATTACGGGCTCGGGCCGGATGTTCGGTGTCATACTACTCAAGGCTTTTACTGTTTGTAAACATTCGAGCATTAAATTACAACAGATGCTAAACGTGTGGGTCAAGAGTCGTTCTTAGACTAAAATGTAGAGAGGTTTGCATCGATTTTATATCGATAGTGAAAATTATTAAAAATGTTGTCATGTCCGTAATTGATTTTACAAAGGTTTGAAAAATACAGAGCTATTCGTTTTTAAGTAACGATAAATTAGAGTTGTTTCTATTATGTCTATTATACAGTGTTTTCGTATCGATGACCTAAACTGGTAAGTCAACTTTAAATTAAGGACATCTAAATCTTGTGCGCAAGAGACTTATTGTCAGGAAATTACAACTATTATTATTATTATTATTTCAGATTTTAAAATATTTTTGTTGTCGTTTCTAAGTATTTTTAGAATCCAGTAGGTATATAAGATACTAACTTTGTATGAAATTTAAATGATTAATGAGTTAGATATGTATAAATAAGATTACAATGAGCATAAACGCAGATAATGCGTTACAGCAATTAAAAGTATGCATTAATGAGTATTTCGTTAGAAAATTTACATACGGCCTTAATGTTGAGCTAATAAAGAACAACCTTCGTGTAAAATATAGTACTAAACATTCCTTAAGCTTTATTGTTGCATAATTTAACGGTACTAAACATTGATATGGCTATGGAAAAATATAGTATTTTACGGAAAGAGTAAACAGACATAAAAGTAGGTGCGGTTCTTGTTTAATTAATAAGGATCTATTACTTTCTGGTTTGAGATACGACCTTCTCCAATTAATAATGATGGGTAGAATCGAAGGCAAGCGACGTGCTGGACGGAGAAAGAAATCCTGGCTAAGAAACATCCGAGAGTGGACCAGAATTGCCAGCGTCGAAGATCTGTTTCGCTTGGCACAAGATCGGGAGAAGTTCGCTGTGCTGACGGCCAACCTCCAGTAATGGAGAGGCACCAAAAGAAGAAGAAGACTTTCTAGTTTAATAAGTAGAAATTTAAAAAGAGATATTTAGTCATTTAATTATGATCAGATCATCTAAAAAAGTATTTCGGAAAATTCCCGCTGGAGAAAATGTGAAATTAACGCGAGTAACCCTGGACGCATCTTGGAGCACAGGCGTGATGGTATGTTACTGGTACGGTTGGCAACCCTAGTTAAAGTTTCACGTCAGTATTATGGGCACCCTGAGAAGCCCGCAGGCTGTCATAATACTCGTACCTACTATGGTGTCACGTAATAGTAGCTACTCAAGTACTTCTCTATTAGTACCGGTATTTACAGATGCCTTGCCTCTCACGGAAGTAGCGATAGGAAGCGAACATCCCACGTTTTTATAAAATTGTTTGAAAATATACTTACTATTGTGTATGGTTGCATAGTTTAAGTTTTTGGTGTGATGTGTGAAATTTTATATCTGATATCCGCTGCATTGCACAACCAAGTGTTAAGTCAATTTTCTTTTTACTCGTTTAGGGAAGATGATGGAACATCGGGTAATTTAGTGGTCAAACGCAAGTCTATTATACAATAAAAAAAGATATACCAATTGAACAGTGTTTAAGTATCAGTATTGTAGTACTTAACTGTCTCTGTACGAAACTGTAGAAACTATGTATGTCAAAGCACTGACATCCCTTCTGAAGACAAAATTAATATCGGGGACTAGGGACTTTAAACAATATAATCTCTTTGAAATGTAGCGTATGCCTATTTGTTTTCGACACTTTCTTTTGTGTTTATTCTGGCAAATCTGGATAAAAAAAAAACTCATGCTCAAGCAATAAACGAGCTTCTTGCTACAAATGAAATTAAAAATGCTGCCAACTGGCATTAGGCTACTTTTGCGAACTTTAGTCAACACTCGTATACGAAGATTAGACCCTTACCTATCAGACCGTTACACGAAGCTGCTATGTTTAGTTTCTATTAGGTATAATTCGGAATCGTGCTTGTAAACTGCAGTTTAACAAGCGTTTTATGTATTAGAATAACCTTTACACGTAATACTGTGTTCGTTGCTAAATCTAGGATACAATACACCTGCAAATTGGTGCATTTACTTTATATAGAAGATAAACGTATGCGATAAAACAACGCTCACACAGTAAAGGATATCGCCCAGTATAGCGTAACATACCATTAACATTATACATATTAAGAGAATGGAATAACAAAATAATCTTTAAACAACAGAATCTACTACCTACTTACTTAGACCGTTCCATCTTGCTTAGTATGCAGTACTAATGAGAAAACAACTCTGATAACCCTGTAATTGTTTGAATACACAAACGTCTCTGGAAATGCTGGCTTTATAGTATAGATAGTTTAACTAATTTCTTTGCTAGTAATTAGTGACGTAGTACTATTTTGTTACTTATTTGATATACCACAAATCAAATGACCGTACTGACTAATGGGCAAGGCAAGTGCGGTAAAAGCCCGACATACCCTGCTTCGTTTCCAAGTGGCGGACAATTCACGAATATCTTCCAAGAGCAAGAGCTCCTTCTAAGGATGCGCTGCGCTGGCAGGAAGAGGAATATTACCTCAAACTGTCAGCGCAGTGAATCCTCCATAAACCTCTAAGAGGTTTTTCAGGTTGGCAACGCGCGAGTGATACCCCTGATGTTGCAAGCGTCCATAGGCTATGGTAACCGCTTACCATCAGGCGGGTCGTATGCTTGTTTGCCACCTTAGTGGTATAAAAAAAAAACTCAAAAAAATATATTGATTTATTGACTTGATATCGCTGTCCAAATGATTTGACCGTCTTTATTAACTCGCAATAAAGGGGTTTTCGAAAGGCATTTGTTCTGTACCTATTACAGATCTGTGAGATATGGTGGGCAAAGGGCTTAAGGGTACAGATGGCTACAACCAAATTAGGTCTTGACCGAATACGTACTCACTCGTAAAACCTTATATCCGGTCACGTAACATAGCGAATTTCGACAAATTTCACAGTCTTGATATGAATCACGAACGTGAAAAAGTTTCGCTTTACGAATACAATAATTTGTAAAATGTTCTTTTTATTTGGAAGAGAATGAGGATTTCGCATGCTGAAGATAATGTTCAATTTAAAAAGAAAAAAATCGTAGTGCAGTCAAGCTATTGCGGATGTGATGGGTTTTAAAGTTTTGTACGAATACAGATGAATGTGGAGTTTTGTGTTAGCAACAATTCTTTATTTTTTATTCTTTTCTACATTTTAGAGACACATCCTACTGTGAATAATTATGTTCAAATCTTTTCTGCCCGTTATTATTTATGTTTCACGGCTTTAAAAGATTTCAGAGATAAAATACTATTTAATTTCACCATTTAAATTATCCAATGAATTTTTAACATAGTTGCCAGAGCATTTATTTTACATTCTTTTTTTAAATACAATGAGTAGGCATAAATATTTTACTACTTACATTGAAGAAATTGCGTGTCGTATTGTACTTACCTCTGGCATCGTAACTGTCTGTGCGGGTACGCCACGAAAATATGCAATGAATGCGTAGAATAAACGCATAAAACATACGTTGTATATTTTATGTGTGATTGGGTGATAAAAACTTAAATGTAAAGGCATAAAGACTCTTTTACGAACTGAAGACATTGTTGTCCAACACTTATAGCGGACGGAAGTTTTCTTTGATGAAGATATACCGTGCTTAAACCCTGAGAAACAATACTGATATTCAGCCGCATCTGGTTAGACACCAGATTGGGACACATGATTGGGAAAAAGGCTGAGAGGATGATGAAACCCTGAGAAACAAAATGCCTACCAAAAAGAAATTCTGGTGCTTTTTGGTGGCCTGTCTATGATTCGAATTTAAGAAAGTTTATTAGTTTAAGACTATAATTAAGGAAAAGAATTACAGAAAACTAGAGAAAGATAGAAATAAAGAAATTTACGTAAGTAATATTCAATAATCTAATGGCATTAAGGCTGACATTCAGAAACGAGACTCAGCATGAACTTATGCTTCCGTATGTCAAAATCGAGTGCTTACGTTCAAATTTGTATTCAGAGATGTTCGGAACACTGCTTAAACTTCGCGTAAACTATGCTAAGCCTAAGTAGTCAATATCGGTTACTTTAGCTGTCTAAGCAGTGGATCTAGCGCCACCCGGCGGACAAAGCTGTAGTTATTTTTAGTAGTTTGATATATTTTTATTTACTTAGATTTATTAAATAGCTGTTTCATATCATTTTATTTAGTTTTTTTATAGAATAGATAATATGTCGATGTAAGTAAATATTGTTTGTCAATAAAAACTTTTTATCTTAACATATAACTTTACATTAAATGTGTATGTGGTGCTTTTATTGTGAAACCAAATCTACTTAAAAATATTATCATTATTATAAAAAAGATATTTCTTGGCGAAAATAATAGATGTTAGCGCTGTTTACTGTGACAATGTTGCAACAAAAACAATTTCTATCTCAGATATTGTTGTTTCGCTCACTCTTATGACATTACATATATTGCTATCCTTTATTTATAACAGAGCGTAGGCTATGTTAAGACGGACGAAGTTTGAGACGTACTATGTTTCTGAATACCACTTTTTAAGATGCGGTAAGCCGATTCTTGTCTTAGACTGATCTAAGCCCGTCTTACATGAATATCTCTGAATGTCAGCCTAAGTGTTCTCATTCCATACTTTAATGGTTTTTTGTGTCTATAAATAATTATGCCGTCTCCGTCTTAATTATATGCAAAAATATTCTCAAAATACACACTGTATTTACTTAAAAGCATTTCGTATTAAGTAAATAAAAAGCTTTAATGAATAAACAAACATCGAGTTAAAACACCAACAAGTTTACTAGATCAGTGGGTGAGAACCGTTTATCGATTCCGATGACATTTCGAAAGATTATGTTAATTGATTCGATGATATAACGAACAATATATTGTGATGTGGGCCAATGAGGTCTTTGACATCGCGTCATCGTAACCTGATGACCGTTATCTGTGTGAGGTCATAAAAATACGGAATTTGCTATTGGCTAATATGATGATAAAGTATTGATGATCTGATGAAACTCATTATTATTGTTTGGGAAGTGAAAATAGTAAGGCTTAGTTTATACTGTAGGGATACCGTATACTTTGTCCTTCAATAGAATCTGTCAGTAAAATTTTATCTAAAGGCTTTTAATAATCCAACCAGTAATAAAATAGCAATGCGGTAATTCAATAATCAGTTTTTAATTTAATCACATTTCACAAATGTATGTCATAGGAAAATATAGTCACCAGAACTTTTATTTACTTTTATTAAGAAAGAAATGTAATTAGGGCTAAGAAGACTACGTAGAGAAAGTACACTGTTCTACTCATAATATCTCATGTTGTTTTCATTAGAACTTATATGAGCGTAGGTGTCATTCTTAGATCAGTATGATTATTCCTAGGCTGTGAGCATAAGACTAGACAGTATAATTATGTTTGTAACGAAAAAGGGACTGGAAGAAAGTAAGTTTAATGTTAAATATAAAGGGCGAGTTTAGTATCAAATAAATAAGTTTAATTTTTTTAACAATGTAGGGTCATCTCGGACTCGAATTTTCCAACATAAGGCTCCAATTGTCGAGCTCGCTTCGCTCGTTCTTTCATGAGACAAATGGAAGTAGTAACAAACTAATTGTAATTACCCTTCTAATAACTTACTATTGTAGTAGTCAAAAAGGAGATCACATTAACAGTATTACTAAGGGTAGCTAATCTGTCCATTGAAAAAAAAAACGTATTCTGAGTTATGGGGCGGTAAACTCTACAGGCCTGGGGCGCTGAATCTTTTAATACGCTTTTAATACTGGTCGTATCATTAGAAAAACAATTGTTCTGACAGAAAAGGTATAATATTCCATTCAGCACTATTAAAAATATAATTTTTAAATATACACCCTGTTAAAAAATCCTGTCGGACCCGAAAGGGGGTAATCCCACATTAAAGTAATTTTATGCCCATATAATAAAGCTTAATAAAGTAATGCAATGTTAAAGTTTACATAACTATGGCATATCTTTATTCTCTGTAACAGTTCGCAGTTCTGTTGGTAGCAAAAATTAATTGATTGCAGAAGTTGATTATGTTTATGCAGGTCAAATTATGCACCTTAAGGCACAGACACATGGTTGATTTTATCTTTTAGGTAGAAAGTTATTTTACCTTTTTTAAGCAATAGAAGTATATTTTACAATAAAAAACGTCTTCGTCTTCGTCGTCTTCTACGTCTTCCTACGCTCATTAATAATAATAGTATCACGGACAAAATTTCATCGAACAACTTGCTTTACATGATCGAAAGAAGTGATATTTATAGATATTTATCGACTGTAAGGCGTGCGTTTAAAACTAGCTGTTACTCGTAGTGTTTTTGCAGCAACAGACCTTTTGAGGTAAAAAAAGTAGCGCCTTTTGAGGTAAAATTTTTATCAAAATCTGTTTAGCTGTTTATGCGTCAAAAGGTAACGGCCAGACACAGACGAACTTATTTTCGCATTTTATAATAAGTATTAGTATGGATATCAACGGCAATATCGCAGAGGCGTAACAACATACAAAACTGACCATCTACCCGCGTCCTTACAGGTCACGACATTTACATTGTGTGCCTTGAATACCATGGCTCAGTTATATCACTCGTTATACAATGGAGCTTTCTCCTCTGTATATCTTCACTTAATATTTGTATTCTATGGAGTCTCCTGCCGGATTCAGAGTGTTTACAAGATAATTTATTGAATACATTGACTGCTGTTCAATATTTTGACGACGTCAGTGGTCTAGTGGTTCGAGTACCGGACTGTTGATCACGAGGTCGTGGGTTCGATTCCCACAGGACACAAATATTTATGTGATGAATAATAAGTATTTGTGTTTGTCTGGGTGTTTCCTATGTATAATGAATATGTATTTACAAAAAAAAGTATATAAGTATTATATCCATTGTCTAGTACCCATAGTACAAGCTCTGCTTAGTTTGGGACTAGATGGTGCTGTGTAAAAATGTCCCCAAATATTTATTTATATATATTTATTTATTATTTCAATTAGATCATAAAAGTAGGTACTTTTGAAAAGTCAAACTAGTTGCACGGTTCCAAAAAGTGGGATTTATTGAGAAGATCCGGCATGAAACTCCATAGTCACTCTTTAAAAAAAAATATATGGTTACAGTTTATAAGTCTGTTATTGTTGTTGGTTAAGGAATATGTCTTAGTTCTGTATGTTTACGCTTAATATCCGCTCTGAATATATTAGCCTAAGAATTTTGTTAAAAATTGAAAATTTCAAGAAACAAGGCTTATCATACAGGGTTACTTGTAATTCGACGTATATCCGCCAGGAGCTGATTGGCGGGCTAAAATGCAACAAATTGAACACCATCTATGTATGGCCGAAATTCAATAGTTTTCGAGATATTTGAATTTTAGAGGATTTTCGATCTTTACCCAAAATTTAACACTAAGTTCCAAATAAAAAAGAAACTACACGTTGAATGGGTACAATTAAAAAATGATATTATAACTGACACTTCAATTAAGCTATGTACATCATTGAAAGTGCTTCTTCCAACAAAATACCTAAATTGATGAGCGATTTAAGAATAATATCTAACCAGTATTTTTATTTAATGCTTCAAAAACTGTAGTCTAGTTAAAAAAAATACTATGACATGAATCGTACAAACAATAAAAAAAACTTCTCTATTCTCTCAGCTTTCCAAAAAGGTATAAAATTTAATTAAAAGACACTTAATTCATGGCATAGCATGTGTTTGAATCGGCGTGGGGACAAAATCTTCGCCTCCATGATCGGAGTATTTCTTATAATTTATACCCTATGTTACCCGGGCATAGTGTAGCTTCCCAACGGTGAAAGAATTTTTCAAATCGGTCCTGTAGTTTCGGAGCCTATTCAATTCAAACAAATAAACAAACAAATCTTTCCACTTTTTAATATTAGTAGACAAAGCATTGATAAAAACGTGTAGTTTATCAAAAAAATTACATATCTTGTTCGTGCTGGCCACGGAATTGATTCTCCTCTCCCAATCCATCAGTTTGGATACCTCTCGTCTAGCCACTGCCGGACAGTAAATCGGTAATGTGCTGGGCAACCATCATGTGGAAACATGAGGTTATTTTTTATTTCTTTGGGAATATCCGCCAACAAATTATTGAGGTTGTTTCTTGAAAACTCTTCGTAATTTTCGCTGTTCAAATTTTGCGACAAGAAATGGGGGTCAAGAAATCTTATTTCTACCTATTATCTTATTCAAATCGGTTCCTACTGGACCGATTTAAATTCTTTCACCGTTGGGAAGCTACACTATGCCCTGGTAACATAGGGTATAAATTATAAGAAATACTCCAATCATGGAGGCGAAGCCGTCGGCGGAAAGCTAGTATCTTTTTAACTCAAACAGATGATTTTTCTCCCCGCGCGGATTCAAACGCATGCTATGCCATGAATTAAGTGTCTTTTAATTAATTTTTATACCTTTTTGGAAAGCTGTGAGAATAGGGAAGTTTTTTTAGTGGTTTGTACGATTCATGTCATAGTATTTTTTTTAACTAGACTACATTTTTTGGAGCCTTAAATGAAAATATTGGTTCGATATTATTCTTAAATCGCTCATCAATTTAGGTATTTTGTTGGATGAAGCACTTTTAATGATATACGTAGCTTAATTGAAGTGTCAGTTATAATATCACTTTTTAATTGTACCCATTCAACGAGTAGTTTCTTTTTTATTTGGAACTTAGTGTTAAATTTTGGGTAAAGATCGAAAATCCCCTAAAATTCAAATATCTCGAAAACTATTGAACTTCGGCCATACATAGGTGGTGTTCAATTTGTTGCATTTTGATCCCCCAAACAGCTCCTGGCGGATATACGTCGAATTACAAGTAACCCTGTATAACGTACAATGGCCCAATTATGAGGCTAAGTGCGGAAAACGCCCAGCTAAACTAAACTAAATTAAACTAAGGCTTATCATTTTGTTGGTATAGTTTAATTTGGAGTTTTTAATTACGTATAACATCGCCCCATAAATAAGGTACGTTTTTAGAAATTGTTTTATTTCTGTAAAATACGCAGCATACATCTGTACTGTGTAGAATTGCACATATCCTATTTATTTTCAATTTTCAGTACAAAAGTACAGTAAACAAAATGTATGTAAATGACATTAGTGACAGCCCGATTTGCCGAAAGCTTGTGTCATTTCCATACATTTTGTTTGTCGATTCGAATGTCAAAATGCAACTTGTCTAGCCCCCCTGCCGGGCTAACATGCATGCCGCGAGAAGATTTTGTCGACGCTTATGTCGTGCTTTTGTCTCGTTTTCTCAAAAGAAAGAGCGAGACACAAGAGTAGACAAAATTTTGTCATGGCGCGCATGTTAGCCTGGCTGGACACCATTTTTGATTAGTATATCCGTACATTCTTTTAAAGTTTATAAATCGTGAACTTAATTATATAATTATGTTACCAATTTGATATTGATTGACACCAGTTGATATTCACAACAATGCCACGCTGTTTTATATTTCACAGCTTCACACACTGCAAATGTTTGAAATGTCACCGACACAACTATCAGTTATCTTATAACAGCTTTCGTACACTAAGTAAAACCTTAACTATACAATAGATATGCAATCAAAAGGCATTCTTAAAAGGTCATAGAGTAAGGGCCTAAGTTCGTTGCAATCATTTTGGTAATCATTAGTTACTTCCGGTCGGGGGTCGTGAGGTGGCAGGTCATGTTAGCTTTCTATTGAAATACCATCAAAGGCCTTTTCATAATTATTTATATACGCATTGTGCGTGGTATTTATGCTCGAGGCTATTTGCTTTGTTATACTTTGAGAGCGTCATATTGAAATGGAACCAAGTAAGCGTTGAGGTTAGGAGGCCCTGTTGCTAATGTGCCGTTGATGTGTGATTTAGATTGATAAACTCACTCCAATGACGTCACTGGTGCATTTCGGATACGTACCTGAAAAATACAAAAGAATTGTTACAAAAACTATACGTTACAAATAAACAAAAATCACATAAGCCTCCATAAGCAGTCGGGTAAAAATACACCATCTTACAGATTTCGTAATAAATAATATCTAATAAAAGTTCCTGCAAAAAGTTCCGAATCGTCCAAAAATAAATTATCCTTTTCCCTTAAATTTGAACGAAGACAATTTGAAGAACCAGTCATTTGTGTTAATTAAAAAGCATTCAAAGGCTGTATTAACACATTCATCTACAGTATTGGAATAACTGTAATGTTATTGTATTGAGTCAGACGGTGCCAATAACTGGTCAATCGGGCCAGTAACGGTGATTAATGCTGCAGGCGTTGTTAGACGGAATGGCGAATTGTAAAGTGTCTAATATTGATTTATATAGATTTTGATTTATTGTTCACACACAGAAGAGGTGGCGTGGAGAAATTATTAAAAAAACTGACAGTCTCGTAAATCTAGTCGTATATTAATTGAAATATATTTAGATACTAGCTGTTGCTCGCGGTTTTAGCGCGCACTAGCAATTTTATTTGCGTGAAAAGGTACCAACCACATTAGAGAGTCTTCGTCTTAGAATATATATGTTCTTTAGCAAAATATTGGACAAGGAAATTATTTATACTTCACCACCTCTGGATAGCCGCTAACCAGCGGATAAACGCCAAAATGAAACAAAATTTGTATCAAGTTATTTGCTAAGTAATTTAACGAGAACTTATCAGTAAGCTTAGGCCCTTAATGTTTCTTTTTTAGAATGTGTAAATCTAGTGACCAGATAGATGCACGAACTTAACTTTTAAGATACTTAGAGTACTTAGTTTTTAAGATAGCAAGCTCAAAATCGATTTGTTCACTGACTAACTGGCGCGGCGGTTTTAAAGTACGGGTACTTATGGTTGACACACGGACGATAAAATCGTCTAGCCTTAAGTACGCGATCTATAGTAAATAAATAAATATCCTGGGACATTTTTACACAGCACCATCTAGTCCCAAACTAAGCAGAGCTTGTACTAGACAATGGATATAATACTTATATACTTCTTTGTTTTTGTAAATACATACTTATAATATATAAGAAACGCCCAGACAAATAGAAACACTTAAGTTCATCACAATAAATGTTTGTGTCCTGTGGGAATCGAACCCACGACCTCATAATCAGCAGTCCGGTAATCGAACCACTAGACCACAGACGTGACGTCTATCACCACTAACAGTATAACAAAGTACCATAAAATGTAATACAGTAAGTATTTTAATAGTCACTTGGTCAACTAGCCCGTTCCCCCCTACTGAGCGTAATTACTTCGATAATAAGTGCGTAACTATTGCGATGATTGCACTTAATAAATATAATTGCAGCGTTTAGTCACACGGATTGCTTCAACTGTTGTCATATGATTTGTTGAGTTGTGGTATGTATTGCTAAGGATAGTTGTCTGTTGTTGACTTGGGGGATACACATAAATAAAATATAAATACTTACTATTGGGATATAATTACTCAAGTAGGTGCTATCGGATTTTTCAGTACCTACCGATTTTTTTTACCAGGAAACAAAATTTTTGATATTTTGGTTTCCGGATAAAAAAAATCGGTTACACCGAACAGAGCAGTTGCCTATTTGTAAATCATAGCTTCATTCAACCGTGTAATAGAATTAATAAACAGTCAGTATGCCTATAAAATAATGAATCTTGCGCATTGATAGACACATTCACAAAATTTATGAATCGTCGGGGTGGTCCTTAGTTAAGTAATCACCAATTCTATAACTTCGACACATCATTAACAAATTATCTTCTTGATTTGTTGCTTGGATAAAATTACTAGCGTCTGGCGATGTTAGCTGTGTTTATCTATGTAGTTATTCCCAATCTCACATATCTTCTGAGATGCAAGATGACTCTGCCAGATGGACTAATGGAACATACACAAACATTAAAATTCCTGTTTTAAACACGAAACATTTTCATTGAAATCTGTAAAGCAGCTTTGGAGCTTATTCTCACTTTTAGTCACATCGACTATTCGTTCGTTCGTTCATTTATGATTAGACTACTTATAATTTAAATAGAAATAGAAGTTTTCACTAATGTTTTGGCGTTTATTTAGAAAAATCATACCCAGACACATCAATTTTAGTTACTGGTAAAGACAATAAATTTATTTTAATGCAATTTTATAAAAAAAAATATAGCCAAGTTAGACATAAAAAAAGTATTTAAATTATATCCATTGTCTAGTACCCATAGTACCAGCTCTGCTTAGTTTGGGACTAGATGGTGCTGTGTAATCTCCAAATATTTATTTATTTATCTAGTTAGCATATTAAACAAAGTATGTTTGCGTTAAAAAATGACACTTAGGCATCCGATCCATTCTTGGTACGAAATACTAATAACATTCCAACGACATTCAGAAGAATCTTGTCCATTTGTGTAGAAAATATTTAGGTGTGTGTGCGTATACTAACAACTAGTTTAACTATACCTAGTCAGTTAGTACCAGGGTTTCCAACCATTTTTGCTTCCAGACTCCGCCCCCGTATCGTCTATATACTAATATTATTAAGAGGAAAGATTTGATTGTTTGTTTATTTGCATTGAATGGGCTCCGAAACTACTGTACCGATTTGAAAAATTCTTTTACCATTAGAAATCTACATATTTACAAAGGCTATGTGAGGCCGAATTTATAAGAAATACCCAGACCATGCGGGCAAAGCCGCTGGCAGAAAACTCGTACCTAAATAATATTTTCATGTCCAAGTAGTTAGGATACTACAAAAATAAAAACACAATTGCGATTGACATCACAATATTAAGTACCTCGTATTTACGAGCATTTAAATTCTCTAGAGATATCCAACTTCTGTGACCTGACCTCATGCGCAATTCAACGGATGACTGGTACCAGGGCACCAGCACTTAGTAAGAAGTGAATCAGTTACCCTACCGGCCTTCACGTTCATATCATCAAGTCAAGGAGACCACGCCCCGTTTGCACTCATTCTTAGACACACGGGTGTGGAAATTGGTTAACATGTTGCCTGCCTTGCTTTCATTAAGATTTTGGAAGCGTAAACTTCAACAATCAATATTCTCCAAGGGTAAGTTTAAGTTATAGTTTTAAGTTTAAAAGACGTCATGATTATCACTCATATTTATGTGTTTAAGAGATATCACAGCAGCACATGAAACAAACTATGGACTCTCATAGTTTTACTTTATGTAAAGGCTAGATAGAAAGCCATGCTCGCAATAATTCCACTTATCTACTCGTACATACGTTCGGTCAATAATAAGATAGCGAGGTTTTGGAGTAAACCAGAATATTATCTATGTATATATATTATTTTTAGTTTCGTCACAGACCACACGGGAAGCACCAGCTTTCGGAAAGAATCATCGAAATCGGTTCACCCATCGGTTGGGGACCTCCTTTTTTAAGTCGGTTGAAAATGTCTCGTACAGTGAAATATTGATCTTTTAATTCATCAATTCTGAGAAATGATGCTAGGCTAGGCAAGACCTAACACATATCGACGATTGTCGAAGCACCTACATCAGCAATACATCTCTGCCTATCGTACGGTTTATAACGTAGGTATGTTATGTTCATATCGGACCGGAAATCACAGAATACCTTAATCCTTTCATAGGTAGCAGCACCTCATCTGTTGTTTATAATTAATGTAAATAATAATTACTGGTATATCTTGCTCTCGGGTGTAGGCATAATGCAAGGATTCCTCTGCACCTACGGCTTTACCTACACAAATTGTTATCATACGCCGTCATCTTCATTGTATGGTATGTCAATCACGCTAAGAACAATGAGAGATCATAACAAGGATTAATTTCATATGCGTATGAGGAGATATGAAGTGGTGCTGATACCTTGAGACTTCGTAAGGTGTATTTTCGTTGTTGGTATTTGTTTCGATACAACGGCTACTGGACTGCCTAGTTAAGTAAGAATGCAAGCGTTCTTGGGTTCGATTACCAGGTCAAGAAATGTGTTTTGGGGATTTTCAATGAAATTATTTGTAGCATTTCGAAGCAGTACTAGCAGTACACCTCTGCTTACCCTTTGGGCAATACGGGCATGATAGTTTGTGTTTGTAACAGATAAGTGGAATTGTCTCAACTTCTATCCTGCCTTTGTGCCACAATAGCTGCAATGAAAGCGACGTCTGCCGGCGCTGTAAAAGTAACTACCATAAATGAAGAAGAAAAAGTGGATTTAAAAAAACATTGGTTGTATTGTTATAATAGTTAGTCTTTATTTTGGTCGTAAATTTTCAGTATTATTAAGATTTTTTATAAAATTTAATTTAAACCTAAATAGATTTCATTTTCAAATAGTTCTAAGTTATAACAAATAAAACAAAAAATTCTTTGTCTGATATGAATAGAGCTTTGTTTAAAAATCTGAAACACATTAATTTTCCCAATTAATTTTTTGTTCGACGAATAATGAGCCGTACTTTGTAACCGTATTTTCTCCACAGCATTTAAGTACTATTGTTAACTCGTGATGCTTTAAGAAATCACCAAGGCTGTTGCTTAGCAACCGTTGCTTTTTTTCGAAACAGTAGGTCACAGTTTACAACAGAGCGTTACGGTTTGATGGCTTGACACGCGACCGATGTACATTCTGATAAGTTCGATGATAAAATAAAAAATATATATAGTGCATCATAATACAGAGTTGTATAACATACCATCACTCCTGTATTTCCCTAAGGGCTAGGCAGAAGTCTACTAAATATATACAGTTCGCCGGTATGTTTAGGTCCCATATAATAGGGGGCGAGTCTATTGCCATCAACCGGGCACAAATCCAGGCTCCGAGCTGCTACTGGGAATTTCACAGAAAAACCCAACAACACTGCTCGGCTCGGGGATCGAACCCAGGACCTCTAGCGTAGTAGTAGCGCTTGGGACCACTAGATCAACTTTGCAGGTATAGGTGTATACATATAATTATAAGTATATAAGTATTTAATCATTGTCTAGTAGTTAGTACCCATAGTACAAGCTCTGATTAGTTTGGGAGTAGATGGTGCTGTGTAAAAGGTCCCAAAGTATTTATTTATACTATATACTTAACAAATAGTGTAACAACAACAAACAACAAATATTATACACAGTAAGTATTTCGTGTTTGATTCGCTCGAGTAAATAAGCGTACTTGTTAGCTATTTGATTTAGTAACCAACTTTTGTTGTAATACAAAGCGATGTTTAAAAAATGTATTTTACATTTATTTTAAATGTAATTGAAGTGTCTGCCGCAAGTTTTGAATAGAATTTGATAATGATACTCATGATAATTTTTTAGTCTAAAGACAGATTTTAATGTTAAATGGGTGATATTTTTGCTATTTTTATTGTCCTATAAAAATAGTAATTTAGTACTACTGAAAGTAGGTAAGGTGAAAGTAATAGGTACATTTCTAAAGGCTTGTTTCACGCTAACCGTTGGATAAATAAAAAAATGGAACAAACTTAGTATAAAATTATCTACCAGCTAATTTAACGGGAACTTATCAGTAAGTTGTAAAACAGGCCCTTAATTTTATTCCGTGTTTGTAAATAAGGGACTAAGATGTCACCACTTGACACAATAGTTTCCTAAGCCCATGAGAAAAAACCATAAATATCTTGCGATACTTGTTCTATTATTACCTTGTGAACGATTGTTAAAGTTTAAGCTTAATTTTGATTATAAAACAATAACAATGGACTTGGTTCTGGTAAAGTTCACATCTCTCAAGGCCTATGGTTTGCAAGATAATTGAATATTTGAATTTTGGGTGCGTCGTAAGATACTTAGCTGATATGAATCAAAATGTTTAGCAACAATTTTGTTATAATGTATGTACTTTATAATAGTTAGTTGGTAACCGTAACAACATTACGAAATTATATCTAACTTTCAGTAAGGAGTAAAACGTTACTGATAAAAAGCCGTACAAAGACTAGTAATTTTAAATGTTATGCAGTTGTTTAATGATTGTGTTCTGTATGTCTCATTAGCTTTTTAAGAGTTTTTATTTTACAGTTCATTTAAAGTTGGCATATAATTAAGAATGGCTTATGACTCCTCTAATCTAAGCTCCTTCTAAGGATGCGCTGCGCTGGCAGTAAGAGGAATATTCCCTCAAACTGTCGGCGTAAAGAATCCTCCATAAACCTCAAATGAGGTTTTTCTGGTCGGCAACGCGCGAGTGATAGTGGTGTTGCAAGCGTCCATAGGCTATGGTAACCGCTTACCATCAGGCGGGCCGTATGCTTGTTTGCCACCTTAGTGGTATAAAAAAAAACATTAAGTCTCTATATAATGAGTTTATTATGTGCATATGACTAATAAATAAATTTTGTTATGATTGAATAGTGAATATTCTGATGGCTATAATCGGCCTATACTTCAAACAAAGCCCCAAGCTGCATGGTGTTGCGAATGCTTACGATAGGTCGTGAATGTAGCTGAATGTCGCGATGATCACGCGCAACTGTTAAGGGTCGATTCTGATGCAGTTTTCCATTAAACCTTTTTTTTTATTCTCTATAAACTTGTTGCATAATATATAATACTTGTTGGTATCCGTGACCGAACTGGCAAAACTAAAAAAAAAACAAAAGATATTTTTTTATAATTAAAATGGAACTGAATGTGTATCCTGATGTAGCCTAGGCATAAAAAATAGAATAGTTTTTTTACTGAAGTGATTGTCTGACCTTTAAAAATTATGTTTTTTTTGTATTCTTATATAACTTCAGTTGTTAAATTACAATCATGACTACTGACAATCAAAATAAAATCTGGTGAGATATTTGATTAAAATTCTTATTTTTTTAAATTGTTTTGGGTAATTAATTACTTATTGTTGCATTTTTGTTATATCAGAATAAGCAAGTGTTTGAATATAATTTCAATATATTATTTAATGTACTCAAACAATCTTTAAACAATGAGCGGGTGATTGCAATTACACCATAAATTTACGTATACCAAGGCTTGGCAATTACCAACAGACTAAGGAGTTGTATTGCAATTATTACCCATATACTATCATCAAGATATACGAACCGTATTTATAGAACCGAAGCTGTTCTAAAAGAAAGGTTTGGAAGAAAGGGGGAATTATTACCTACATTTTTAATTGTTGGCCAACAAAAAAAAGTTTTCAAATTAGATTAGAATTGCACCATAACCACAGGAAGCAGTCTGACAATTTAATACGCCTAACGTATACAGCGAACGAAGGGACTCAGAGATATTCGTAGAATGTCTATAAGCACAGTCAATGTGTATTCGTTGCTTCAACGTGGCGGAGTATGTGAAGCTTACTTAGCTTACACGGCGACTACGCGCTGGCTACGAAAGGGCTACGAGCTGACTACGCGCTGACTACGCAGTGTCTACGCACTGGCTTCGAGCTGACTACGCGCTGACTACGCAGTGTCTGCGTGCTGGCTTCGAGCTGACTACGCGCTGACTACGCAGTGTATGCGTGCTGTCTACGCGAAACCTAAACAAAGGTGTCGGCGCTAGAAAAACCCCAGTGCAGACATTCTTAAAAACATTTATTCTATTATTGCTCCGGCAAACACTGCTTAGTTTTAATTATACTGACATCTTGATAATGAAAAAAATTACCATTTTATAAACAACAAAAAAGAAAGAAATACTTATATACGAAAGTAAAACCAACAAATTCATTATTATCATAAATCATTTTATAATACAGCTCGGACAATTAGTATTAGGTACTTGAAAATTCAGTATTATTTACAAGAAACAGTTATAATAGACGCTAAACAAGTGAATGTGACGTGCGAACGTATCGTTCATTCAAGATTATTTATCTGTTCATTGTGAACTCACGAAAACGAGGTCCTTGAACTATTGGACGAATGTCTACAATTTACTGAATGTCAAGTACTTAGATGGTACTTAAAACTGGACTTGTGTTTGTTTAACACAACAGCTATGTCAATAGGACTCGATAATCATTCACTCATCATAATAATGTCACATAGACTTGCTACTAGCTATCATTTTATTTGTGAACTGCCTTGTTAGTCCAGTGGTACTAAGCGCGACTGCTACACTGAGGTAAATAAATAATATAAATAAATAAATATCCTGGGACATTTTTTACACAGCACCGTCTAGTCCCAAACTAAGCAAAGCTTGTACAATGGGTACTAGACAATGGATATAATACTTATATACTTTTTTTGTTGTAAATACATACTTAATATATATGTATAAGAAACACCCAGACAAACACAAACCCCTAAGTTCATCACATAAATGTTTGTCTTGTTTGAATCGAACCCACGACCTTGTGATCAGCAGTCTGGTACTCGAACCACTAGACCACAGACGTCGTCAAGGTATTCGATTCCCAGGTCGAGCAAAGTGTTATTGGGGATTCCGGGGGCCTCATTGTGCGTCTTTGCTCTGACTCCCGACTTAATAAGGGCTGCATAAACGCTCCCCTCCTTGTGTGCACCAGCAAGGCAATCAAGAATTCTCTTGAAAACTCTTGAAAATTCAGCCGCCACTTTGGCGGCTTACAACCACTTTGCAAAGAGATCTATATCGAAAGAAGAAGTGCAGTCATAGATTAAGATTGTAGTTATCCCTAATACCTATTTACTCGGTCCAATATTTTATTAGAATGCCCCATACTTTTATTTCCATTTTGGATTTTCGAACACTATTAACCAACGGTGTCACATATTCGATTAACAAACGCAGTCGTTACAAAAATATGTACAAATGCGTTGTTTCGTGACAAGCCGTAGTGTCAAATTGTTCCGGCATTTTTTCTGACAAAATAATGGTAGGCTGTACGTTGCGGAATGGCGCGTGCGCAGAATTAGTCACGCTACTTTTTACTATGGCTTTTTACGCTATCCATTAACCTTGTACTAATTGCTTGGTGGCTTTCTAATTGGTAATATTTTTATCATTTGTCGGAACGCAAATAAAATATTCTGTCAAATGTTTATTGCATTTGTTCCGTTTGAGGAATTACGCGAACTATTATTTCATTTATTTAATAACGGTCATCGAAAAAGATTGCGTTCCATATTTAATTTCAAAAATAGGTGCAACCAACCTTCTTTGTCAATACCTTGGTTGACCTAAGTGTTTAAAACAAGTCTAGTCTGTTGCATTCTCTGACCAAGTTGTAAGATTCAAGTGAGGAAAGCGGGTTGCTAAATTGCCTGCAAGCGATGGGTCAGCAACCTATCACTTGTGCAATGTTGCAGTTTTTAAACACATCGTTGCTATTTCGATCGGTATCAATATATGCGGCGCTGGTTTCATTTGAAGCCGGCTTGTAATTATCGTGCATAATTAATGTATAACTTACACACGTTGCAATTTACAGGATGTAATGATAATGTTATATTTCATAATTATAATACAACGTTGTCAAGGCCGTCAGCGGGGTAATTAATGCTTTATGAAAAAAAATGTTATTCCTCCAAGGGGGGAAGAAATGTTGGACTTCTACCGACTAAAATTGTGCTATTTTAATAACTAGCTTCCCGCCAGCGGCTTCGCCCGCGTTATTATACATATAAACCTTCCTTAAGAATCACTCTATCTATTAAAAAAAACCGCATCAAAATCCATTGCGTAGTTTTAAAGATCTAAGCATACATAGGGACAGACAGACGCGACGGAGGACTTTGTTTTATAACATGTAGTGATGCTGTATTCTAAAATAAAACCATTGCTTCTATTAAAATGGTATGTAACTAGTTCAATAGAATAAATGATAATATTTTTCTATTTGCATCTTTTAAATATTACATATTGACGTCGTCGTTAAAAACCAGTGGTAATCAAATTTGGTAGATGCTTCACACACACGCACACATGAACAACTACTTCACAGTCAACTACTTAGTCATATGACTAGTTGACTAGGGATATCCCTAGGCTGTCACTGTTACTCATCATAATCTAGCATCCTATTTTTTTAATTCGCGGTGGCTTAGTGGTCAAAGCGTCTGGTGTACCGAACCAGAAGACGCAGGTTCGAATCCTGACCGCCAGCCGATTTTTTCCTTCATTAAAAATAACTTGTAATTTTAGCATTGAAAATGCTTAAAAAATACAAAAAGATAATCTAGCATCCGTTTAAATGATAGCTATTTACGCAAATTCCTACTCAATTGTGAAAACCGAGATCAAAGCGGGTAGCGCGGGATACAGCAATAAAAACTCAATTAACTAATTGCAATTCTATTATTTTCAATTGTTTGTGAAAACAAAACAACCTTCATGCATAAGAAACTATTTCATTAACACCCAAGGACATATTAGTCAACTGAGGTGTGAAAATATAATTAAATCAATCAACGATACGATGGTTTTGCACGCTAACTATAAAAAGAAAATTTATACGAGAAGGTTAGTACAAGTACGTTAGTACCTCATTTGTCTAGTGTCGCAAAAGCGGTAGAATTTAGTCCTGGGTTTGATTCCCAGACGAGAAAAGTGATATTAGAATCTCAGTAGCACGGAGTAGAGTTCTGGATTTGTGCAAAGGCTCGCTACTATTACATAGGACATAATATACTGGGCCAAACTGTTATATTTTCTTATTTATTATTTGGCCATAAACACTGAAAACATAGGCGTTATAAGAGGTAAGCAGGCCCAACATAATTATGTGTTAACCTACTTCAGCCGCTACCAAAATTTCTGTAAATTATCCAATGGTCGGGAAAACAATAAAAGTATGATTTTTATGAGTATGAGTAAGTCATATTAAAGTGAAGAAATAATGAGTAAAGTGATGTTGTGGTGAGTGTGAGTACGTGGTGTCCTTGACCGCAGTGAACAATGGTCGCGTGTACTCTGCCTAGTCATAGCTCACTGTGGGAACTTGGTCGTGGTTGCTGACTATTTGGCACACGCTATAATGGGTTCACACTTCGCGTTTAAGCTAACAGACGATGAAGGGTGCAGTGTGTATGTTTTTAAGCGCTGTGTTTTGTCAGACATTTGTCAGACATTGTCACTCCTTTTGTTCACAAATGCGGTATGTTGTTTTGTTGATTACTTATTGGGAATCTGCGGCATTATGTTGCTCTATTTAGTAGTTTTAGTCAATCAGCAGAACAGTCAATCGAAGTAGATGAAAACAGGGAACCGAGAAGTCTTAAGAAATGAAAAAGATTATTTCATTATAGTTATGCTGATTACGAGGAAGTTCTCTTAGAATTGTCTTGTATTCCAATTTGACAGTTAAAATGTTCATATCACTAGATTATTTAGGAAAATATTAATAAAAATCTGTAAATTAAGCGTCATGAAAGTTTCAACGAGTATTTTCCTCCAAGAGAAACATAACTTCAATATTTATCACTAGGAGAGAAAATCTACATGTAACGGTGTAAACCGATACAGTGTTAGGTTCAGAGATCGCCAATCGTAATATTATCGACAGGTTTCTCCTCAACACGCAAACGATTTACATCCCTCAGTTGACTCTTGACTCGCATGTCAGGAGTAACAAACGGCTGGGAACGTTTCGACTGTGTTTCAGAACATCTGTTACTGGTTCCATTAAGTATTGTATTGAGAAGGGTTATGTCATGTTTCATTGTTAAATAGTAGCGTACATACGCTATTTAAGAAGTGGGTCATGAACTAAGTTAAAATAAAAAAAGCCTAAAATAAAAAAAAAACTCGTATATTTCAATCTTTAAATGAGTACCAATAAGAATAGGAACAGTTTTCATAGTACCTAATATTAGTATCACGATTTGAACTCCATAATATCAATAAATTATAATACTTAATAAATCTTATTGAATTAAATACCCGTTACATTATAATAATTTATGAGCAAACGTACAGAAATATTCCATTTACCGATGGTATTATTTCTTTGTGTGTCAGATAGTAGTACTCGATGTCATGTTAGTTCAATCATCGAGAACACAGAGGCAGACGTCAATGGAGTTTAACAACCTCCTGTTTAGGTTCCGTTAAAATTCTTGGCATAGGTATAATTTCATACATATTCTGTTCCATGCTTTAATTTATCCGGTAGGTAGCGGATATGTATGAAATTATCTGTTTAGTAATTTAACAGGAACTTACACGGAGCTGGTGAAATAGGCCTTAAATGTTTTAATGAATCAATAAGATAAGACAACTATTTGTTTTGCTGAAAACAATGGGTACAATGAGGTCTCACAATGATGAATCTACATGTTTGGTCACATATTTAAGGCTTGCCAAATTAGGTTAAATTTTATATATTTTTTACAGAAACTGAATACTTGTAGTATTAAACATACTCGTATTAAGCAATACATAATCATTAGGTTTTACAATCCATAGGTTCGGCCTTCTGTTTTTAATAACAAATAACGTTTTGTCACTACATGTCTCTTTCTTCTTGTTGCAATCGCTTTTCACTTTGTCAGTGTCATTTTGACGTTCAAACACTTTCTTGTATCCAGAAGACGTACCTAACAATTTTGTTATTTTATTCCTCCATTAGCTTATTTATCTGTGGTTACGAAGTAGATATAATGAGGTATTATACCGTCATCACTCTTCAACAATACTGGGTTAGCAGTATCATGACATTTGTTTGAATAATCTGTTGGTATATATTTACCGCTAGTTTACTACGTATTCGCTTGTGGTAAAAAAGATAAGTGATGGTAAAACCTGTATTGTAACGTTTTTTTGTACGTTTCATTGCAATGACGATTATAAAGAAGATGAGTCCGATCAATAGAACCGTTTCTGTCTACTTTAAGACAGGATATCATTATGTTCTATATCGTACTGATGGCTTTCATGCCGTTGCTCGCACAAAAACGGTATCCCTGATCTGTAGAATGCGTGGCAGCCAAAATGTAATCTTCAAGACTGTTGCGGCAGGATCTCATCTCCACTTTGGAGGTCCTTCATTAAGTTAGTTATTTAAGCTTTTATATTTTGTATGTGTATCTATGGATTGTGTTATCTGAATGAAATGATTATTATAACAATAAAATATTAGCATCCTCGATGTATTAAGTGGTGTACTGATGACAGTTACAGTTGACCAGTATGTTTTAGGTGTCATTCATGAGGGCGAGCCTATTGTTCTAAACCAAATTTCGAAATGCTTCAAAGAATTGCAAACATAATATTACTATGATCGAAATGGGAATGGAATCCGGAAATTTACCTCCGCAGCCGCGCTTGTAACATCTAGACCAATGGATATTTGTCAGAATCTTCAAACACTTGACCTAGGTGTTAGACCCGAGCCGCGGAAGAATGCGTTGTTCCCGTAGCCCCCGACGCAAGTGCGAGTGGGAGCACCGGGGTTGGTTTTAGTCAGTAGGAGTCTGACAGACCCCCCCGCCCTCCCCGGGGCGGGGGACACCCATAAGGATTTTCAACCTCGAAAAAAAAAGAGGTGTTAGACCCGGAGTGGATATCAAAATATGACAGTGAATACTCTTGTCAGTGCAGCTTTATCCTTATATTGTCTGTGGTTCAAACAGGACGGAACAAGATATGCGATGCTACCTTCATCGATGCAATATTTCTTAGTCAAATAGTGAGTCACATCAGTTTGTGGTCAGTACATTGACACTTTGAAGTTTATTGCACTCATAATTATGTTAGATACGATTTTCATTCATATTTGCACCTAAACTTGAATAGCTCCTTAGGATAAGGTAAATTATTAATCACTAGCTTTCCGCCTGCGGCTTCGCCCGCGTGGTCTTGGTATTGTTTATAAATAATAGCCTATGTTACATGGCTTATGTACATACTTAGCTTTCTACAGGTAAAATAATTTTTCAAATCGGTTCAGTAGTTTTCAATTCAGAGCCTATTCAATGCAAACAAATAAACAATGAAATCTTTCTTCTATAATATTAATGGAGACTTACTAAAAGCTACAAAAATTAGAAATATAGCCAAGATGGCAGATTGGTAGTACAAAAACACTGATAGATATGGAGATAGAGGAGACATATATGGAGAACAAAAACAGAGAAATGAACTAGAAAAGTTACGAATCTTCCCAGAAATGGGAAGAGATAATAAGGTGGAAGGACAATCTGCCAAAAGCAAGGGGAAGAATAAAAAAGATGAAATGTTATATACGTTCATACATTCACTCCTTTTCCCAGTAGATTTTATTATCATCTTGTCATACACACGTGCCGGATGCGAGTACTACGCACGTGACCTTCTTGAAGGACCTCAGACCTCACCGACAAGGTCTTTGAAGGGCATCTTCTTCCGGCACTTCCCTTGACATGACAATGACATCTTCCTCCTAGCCTTTTCCCAACCATATTGGGGTCGGCTTTCAGTCTAACCAGGATGCGGCTGAATATCAGTATTTTACACGGAGCGACTGCCATCAGACCTCCGCAACCCAATTTCTAGGCAATACCGATATTCGAAGGAAAGACTGGTTGTCAGTCTTTTTAGGTTTCCGACTACCACTAACGATTGTCATATAGGTGTTCTTATGACATGAGAATGACATTTGCCTTTTTGTAAGTCGCCGTTTGCCCATTCTCTCGATATGCTCAAAATCATCTCAATATATTCTACGAAAAAGGATACTTGTAATAATTACGACCCGTTCAACCACGTCTCAATAGCGGTATCCTGTCAAGTAATTTAACGTAAACTGATAAGGTGTTGACACAGGCGCAGTATTGAAAATTTTCCTATTAGAAATATTTACTGGACCTGCGGGGCTAGACATGTTGCATTAAGGCTGAGATTCAGAGAAGAGACTCAGCATGAACTTACGCTTCCGTATGTCAAATTGTAATACAAATTTGACATACGGAAGCCTTACTTTACGCTGAGCATCGTCTTTGAATGTTAGCCTGAGTCTTTGACAGTAATCCATTATTTTCGTGCTCACGGTAGCACAGAAGCTACTGACAACCATTAGGGTTACGTGAGCTATCAATTATTACGAAGAAAAACTTGTTTGGCTTACTTTCAGGGCTGTCAAAGAGGTAGTTATTAATTGAGGTGCTTTAAAAAAATGTAGCTGAATAAATTATTAAAACAATGATAGAAATTTAATGTAATTATAATTTTTAGTTATAAAATGCTATGATGTCACTAGACAGCGTTTGTTACGACATTATTTTTATTACAGTGTACGAAGGACTTGAAATTGTTATAAATTTTTTCTTAGAAGTTACCGTTATTTTGACAAATAATATTATAGAGGAAAGATTTGATTGTTTGTATTGATTAGGCTCCGAAACTACTGATCCAATTTGAAAAAATCTTTCAGTGTTAGATAGCCCATTTACCGGGGAAGGCTATAGGCTATATACTATCACGCTACGACTAAGAGGAGCGGAGTAGCAATGATAAATGTTGCAAAAACGGGGGATAAAAGTTATCAACATCACGCGGGCGAAGCCGCTGGCGGGTAGCTATTTTTATTTATAAAGGTCATATTAGGGTTTTAATATTTTATATCGGCAAATGAGCAGACGAGCCACCTAATGGAAAGTATTACCTGCAAAGTTTGGACCACTAAGACAACTTTTTACAGAGAAAAACAAAAGAAATACAGCCAAGCAGGAAGTATTTAAGTCGGCTGAAGGTGTGAAAGCTTGACGTGTCTGAACCTGTTGCGTACCAACCCTAGCTCAAGCGTCTTGTACTATTAATGTGGGAACAAGTTCTGATTCCTACAAATATATGATATGGTGTAATGAAATTCCGCTTCCTCATAAAAGCTGTTTGTAACTCGTTGGTTACCTGTTTCAAGCTTTTCCTGAGCAGCTGTTAGCCTGAGTAAAGAAAGTACATAACAGAGTGTAAAAGTAAATTGTATTACTTCTACACTTAAAGTAGAAAGAGTTAGCTGCACAAGATTATTTTCGTTTATATCTAGTATATACACAAATGTAGATGAAACTATGTTACGTTTCATGAAATATTAATGGCCTTAAAATAATTCAAAGCCCTTAAGAGTAGACCCTAAGTTCTAAAACGTAAATTGTACGCCAACCTTGGTCAATAAGTTAGTAATATCTACGACGACAACTACCTACAAAAGTTTAGAGAAATAATTTCTGAACCTGACAATGGTTCAAAAATTATTTGTCTAAACCCTTCTCAAATAAGGCTGCAAATGGCACGACTATCATTTTTCTTACGCTTTTAGGGATGAAATACAATATGACAAGTAGAGTCCGTACAGGTCTAAAAAAGGATTCATCAAAGGAGGTCAAAGATCGTAACTGATAGCAAATTACTGATAGCAAAAAAAAAACACCAAGTTCTTTGTAATTACAAATGTAACAATCACTGCATCAAACTGATCTAAAAAGTTGAGCATGACTTAGGAAAAGATTAAATCGGTCACATTCACAACAAAATTCGTTTTGTATCGAAGCATCTAAAGATATTTATCAACGGCTCGGAAGTACCGAGCACATTGTGTTTGTGAAATTGTAAAGAGATCGTTACGTCGATCAGTGAATCGCTAATTCCGTTTTTCTCACGTCTGCGGCTGTTAGATAACCTAATATGCGCTTACGCATACTCGCTAAAAGTGTTTGAGTGTAAGTGTAATCTGACTGTGTATATATTTATGTATTAGTTACGTTGAGGACAAATTGTACGGATTAAGTGACACTGTTAAATCCAATTTTGCATTTTTTTTGTATTTTGATTGTCTATTAAAGGTAGGTTTACAGTGAATCGCCTTTCTTGTCGTATTTTTTAGAGCAGAAATTCTTATCTTATCTTACTATGGGGGCTGGTACAACCAGCAACACTTCGACCCAATGGGATCTTTTGTGTTGTCCGCATTACCGTATATTCCTTACTCTTTGAAGACGTGGTTCACGAAGGCGGCTAACCCACTGAGAGGAAGGAACCTAAAATCTTCCGGCTACCCGTTGCCGAGAAGACTCATCCGTTTCGTCGACAGGACGTCACAATCGCACAGAATGTGCTGCATAGTTTCCTTGAATTCACCACAGGCTCTGCAGTCGTTATTCAAAGCTAGCTTCATTTTATGGAGCATGTCATTTGTGGTGTAGTGCCCTGTAAGGTCTCCAATGACAGCTCTGGCTTTGTCTCTTCTGTTGCTCAGAACGAATTTAGAGACTCGTGTGGTGCTGCAGCCGAGGAAACGCAGCGATTCAGTCATGACTGATTCTACTTTAACTCAAACAATAAATACTTAAGCATTAAGGTTGTTGTTTATATCCATCAGATATATAAGGTACGTGAGTCTAACGTTTTGTGTAATTAAGAACACGATTGTGTTATTTATGAGGTTATTAAATAAATACTAGGCAAAGAAAACACATACCTGAAGGCCTTGTAAGCTAAAGTATGGAATATCTACGTATAATATCAGATTAGTTTGAAATGAGATCGTATATATTGAAAAATTGTTTCGCATTGGCTTATGTTATTATCCAATCTGCAAATACATACTCTATAATTGAATCCAAGCAAGCAAATTGGGCTAATCATCTCAATCTGCTAATAATGAAGTAGAGACTCGTAAATACATACAAAGTTTGAGGTAAACTAGTGAATGTAACGTTGTTTATCTGTATAAAATACTAGCTTCCCGCCAGCGGCTTCGCCCGCGTGGTCTTATAATTTTTTCCCCGTTTTTGCTACATTTTTCATTACTACTCCGCTCCTATTAGTCGTAGCGTGATGATATGTAGCCTATGTTACTCGGGGATAATGTAGCTTTCCAAAGGTGAAAGAATTTTTGAAATCGGTCCAGTAGTTTCGGAGCCTATTCATTACAAACAAACAAACAAACAAACAAATCTTTCCTCTTTATAATATTATTAGTATTAGTATTAGTATTAGTATAGATATGTACTATCAATTTGCTGCGGTGTTGGCACTGATCAAGTTGTTTCAATCCCGCAGGATTTACCCCAAAACCTTTTTAGGGCCTGTAATGATTGAGACGAATGACAAGTGACAGATGATATTAATTACCTACTGCCATGGAACTAATGTGTCAAACTTCGTTACACTTCGTTTACTAAGTATACTTACTACTTCCATGCCTACTGCTCAAAGTTAATGTTTTATTTTGCATTTATTTAGACTGCCGTAATAAAAATACCGAGTATAATTGATTTCCCTATAGGTTATGATAAATGATAATATACAGGGTTACTTGTAATTCGACGTATATCCGCCAGGAGCTGATTGGCGGGCTAAAATGCAACAAATTGAACACCACCTATGTATGGCCGAAATTCAATAGTTTTCGAGATATTTGAATTTTAGGGGATTTTCGATCTTGTATGATAAAAATTAAATATCATAGAAGAAATAATAGAGGGACATATAAAGAAGCATCTGACGGGTCGCAACGTATAACGAAGTCCAGGTACGTGGTGGTATTTATAAGCTCTCAAGAGAGAGCTATGGATGGTGTTGGCTGTACCAACAAGGGAAGATAACTGAATAATTAACACGAAGCGGGTCATATTTTTAAAATATATTCTGATAGGTTATAAATAAAAAAAATTAAGATGCGTCCTGTATCAAGGTATCACCATTTTGTAATAAAGTTATGTAAAACCTATTGATTTATGCCTTGAATCTTGTTAAGAGAATATTTATGTTCTCGGAAACGTATGGGAAATTACTTGCAGTAATTATAAAGGTCGTTCTTTTTGATTTACGACAGCTTTCGACAGCGTACTAATATTATAAATGAGTAAGTAACTCTGTCTGTCTGTCTGTTTGTATCGCTTTCATGCCAAAACTACTGAACCGATTTAAATGAAATTTGATACACAGATAGTCTAGAGCCTGAGAAAAGACATAGGCTGCTTTTTAATGGAAAAAAGGCTGTAAGGGGTTGAAATAGGGGATGAAAGTTATAAGAAATAACCAGACCACGCGGGCGAAGCCGCTGGCGGAAAGTTTGAAATATTTTAATAATACAGACTAAGCATTTTGTATCGTCAGTACCTACTGGTAGGTTTTGATGAACATACAACAATTTCAGCGTTGTAACAAAACAGTCTTTAAGTATATCTGATAGGATAAGGCGTGACAACATTGCAACACTAATTTCAATTAGACAAGGTTTGTTACGTAAAAACATTGTCACGATGCGCCGACCACTAAACCGCACCTAGGCATGCTACTGCGCGACTTATTAAAAAGTCAATTCAGCTAGTTGGTTCTATAAAACATTAAAATTATGCAATATTTATTTATGTAAATGGAGTTGTTTGTGTTGTTACGCGATGCTGTAATTCCTAAGTCAAGAAGTTTTATTAGTTATTTTTGTAAAAAATATAAACTTGGAGTTTTGATTTGTGCCCAAGATCGCCTTATCGCCTCATCCCATTACTTGGGACTTAAAGACATGATGACGTGGCCAAAGGAGAATCATTCATATTTCAAGTCGGAGTACTTGGTTAAGAGTAACCAACCGTGATGACAATTGACAAAACCAGCAGTGGGTGAAGTTAGACTGTCGATGATGATGATGATTTTAATCATAAAAGGAGTTCTTCGTATAGATATTTCATTCGCACTTGCATTACATATAATATGAGTTATTCATAAAATTCTACTCATGCATTAATAATAAATAAAATATAAATAAAAAAAAAACAAGATTTCTAAGTAGTTCAAGATCAAATCTTGAAATAATTATAAATCTTGGAATAAGAGCTTTGAGTAACAAAAAGAGCTTGAGATTTATAAAAATGATGAAAAAGTTTCTTGCCTGTCGCAAGCAATAAAATTGAAAAAATCGTCCACGGTAGAACTTTTATTATTGCTTGAACTTATTGCGGTTAATCAGCCTTAAGGTTTTAATCCATTTTTTTTTAAATTTACTCATAAGATGATCATCTATAGTAGGTACTAATATTAAACCGGAACGGTACATACTTGATTAATTAAATTATTTAACAGTTCCCGAACCCAAAAAATGTGATTTTGGACCTTTGTGCAAGAAATGTTAGTGTGGTCATAATGTGTCCGTAAACAATTTTGATTAATTAAAGAAAGTAAATATCTAATTATCTACTAACAACTTTCGCGAACATTTTACCTATCTCTGTCGCGAAATCTGTTGCCGTTCCGGCACCGTTAGCACAGTTCACAATGAACTTTCTCAGTTATTAGGACCCAAAATCACAAAATATAGGAGTAAAAAATACTTAATTGATTTGGATGCGTCAAGGGACCGGTTTGAACAGTCTCTGGAAGGAGCGGAGAGCCCGTTGCCCAGCGGTGGGAGCGCAATGATGGCTAATTGTGGTGACCAAAATATTTTCTGATGGCACGCGAGACGCGACAAAATAATGATGCCATTGGCTTGCCATCACTGCTCGTCTCTTGTTTTATTTGCCCCAGTTCATAAGAATAAGAATAGAATAAATTTATTTACTAAAAAGTTAACATTTCCATACATTGTTTACTTTTACACATTTTTCGTATATTAACATTAAAACATTATTGTTTAATAGTTAAATAATTAACAAAAGAAACATACTTAGCATGGAGACATAGTTTTTTCTGTGGCCTCCACACTAGGTCGACCCTGTCTCGTGAAGGCCTATAACTGTTTTAACAATTAAATTTGAATCAGATCGACTTAGACCGCGTCTACCGCATCTACAGCGTCTTCTCTTTTCAAACAGACGTCCAGTTTAAATTGACTTACTTACATATTCTCACGAAACCAATGTCATAGACTGAACAGTTTTCGCCTTAATAAAAAAAATATGTTATAATACTTTTTGTGGTTTGGTTGGTATAATTTTTAAGATAGACGCTATTAAGAAAATAATAAGCACGAACTTTCGTAGCATAATTTTCGGCAATTGTTTCACGTAGTTTCCTTTCTATTGCCAAATTCAAATTTTGTGACTAATTTTGTCATTCTTAACAGTTTCAGGTGCAATAGGAATTTAATTAAATTTATTTGAATATAATTACTTCAGTGTCACAAATGTCTTCAAGAGCCAACAGTGAATCCACCGCGAAGTGATTATAATGTCGAAATGTCACTTATTGAGAACAGCTGCTATTCAAATTAAATCTTTATTCTTCAGGGTTATAGTTTAGTTTTATTTCAATTATTTTCGTAAGGATTGCTCCATGTTATTGCGGGTTTCGCGCATTATGCATGAATTTTATGCTTAATATTCCAATTATGAGCGTTTAAGAGCCGAGAGTCGATAATGTAATTTAATTTAATTTTGGGTGTCAACCGCAAAAAGGTAATATGTAAAAGACGGCGCAGTTGATAAGGATCATCTGTACAGTCAAAATATGATTGGATAAATGCGTACCTACGCTGCTGAGCGTGACGTTTTTTGGAAAAGTGATATTGGCTGCCTCGTTGGCCTAGTGGTTCCAAGCGCGACTGCTACGCTAGAGGTCCTAGGTTCAATCCCCGGGTCGAGCAAAATGTTGTTGGGTTTTTCTGTGAAATTCTCAGTAGCAGCTCGGAGTCTGGATTTGTGCCCGGTTGATGGCAATAGGCTCGCCCCCTATTACATGGGACCTAAACATACCGGCGAAATGTAGGTGAACATTAGTATGCCTCTGCCTACCCCTTCGGGGAATACAGGCGTGATAGTATGATGGTATGATGGATATTGGCTTAAATTATCAGTAAGTAGCAGCTCAGAGTTTCGATTTGTGCAAAACCCATTTCACTTATGACCTAAAACATACCGACGAATTATGAGTTTGTGCACTTCTGCCTAACCCTTTAGGGTTACAGGCGTGATATATGTTACATTTATATCAAGTATTATGTGTCAACTGAAATTGTTTTGGGCGTGGGGTTTTATGCAAGAAACATTTGACGTTTACAGAAATGCCGAGCCTTCAAAGTTCACGATACTTCGAACTTAACTTTCAAATTATCGATGAACACAAATACTCGTAATAGATTTTCTTTTCTAGCAGTTTACTGACACTTTCGAACTTGAGCGAAAGCAAATAATTACGTGAACAGACAAAGCATTACTTAAGTAAGTACATAACGTTAGCAGTTTTAAATTTAAATGTTATAAGGAGTAAAGAGAGCCTGGAGATCCGTCATACAGGCTTCGAACCTAGTTCGGACTCCAGCTCTCAAAAAGTTAATACTTATGCTAAACTTAATATGATAATTTGTAAAAGTGTGCTTTTTGAGAGAAATAAATAAACTTATTATCAGTATTATTATAACGGAAATTTAAAGCTGGTGTATAATTAAATCTTAACTGACTCGATAGTACTGGTCCTTATCGTAACTGCCACGATAAAGCCCCTGGGTTTGATTCCCAGGTCGAGCAGTCCTTTCGTTCAAAGCTGTTTCTATTACCATTACGATTTTTCACGTAAGTTTACCGGTATGTTTAAGTCGCATTGCTACTATGCTAACTATGCTTGCTTACATGCTTATTGCTATAACCTGAAATCCTGAATGAAACCTCCAAGCTCAAAAACTTCAACAAAACAGAAGTTAAAATTTCAACAAACCATAACACACTCACTCACAAAAATATGATGACGTCGCAAATGATCAGTAGGTATCAAATAGCAGATCATTTGCGATCAGAAGGTGGGAAAAAAAAACAAAAAAAAACCTCCAAGCTACTGTTAAGAATTTATAGAATAACGCAATAAAGGCTGCGTTTCCACCAAAGATATACGACGAAGCTGAGCAGTGCACGAGGAAAAATTCCACCAATAGGCTGCGTTTGCTTCTGCTTTAAACGCTCAGCTCAGGTCGCTCAGCTTCCTCGAAAATCTCAGGTGAAAACGCAACCTAACACTTTGCTAGACCTGGTAAACGAACCTGGGACCTCGAGTATAGTATTCGAGCATGCGATCGCTAGGCTAATAAGACAAAATTCTTCTTAACTGTATGCCGGAAAGATAAATTTCTTTTTATTCTTTACTTATATTGAATAACTATACACAGAGGACGGTATACAGGGGTCATCACTCACTTATCACCTTGTCATCAACTCACCTTGAAAGGTTGGGTGCACCGTCAAGGTGTCGACTCGTTAATTGCTCTTAATCTTGAGATCTATATTCATATATGGCACTTCACAATTACGTTGTATTTATAAACGTATCACTTCACAAAATTAAATTAAAGAATGAAGTGAAGAATGTAATTTATATTTTTTTAAATATGTGACCTCTTTGTGTCGTACTTTGTTGAGTTAGTTTCTATAATTCGTAAAAAAAGTACTAGGTATACAACGGAAATGGATAACCGCTCTCCGCCGAATAAATTCAAAAATAGAACAAAATGAAACGGGCCGTATATCTTATATGTGGATTTTATTTCTGGGAGTAATTATATATAAAATTTCCAGATCAATAAGGAAATAAGTAGGTAGCAATAAATATATTGAGTATTGAGTATTGAGTATAGGTACTCCTATGATGGATAGTTTCTAAGTTTATTACTACAATCCTTACTCCTTACTAATATTTGGCTTTCACGCCAAAACTAATAAGCCGATTTAAATAAAATTTGGTACCCAGATAGTCTGGAGCCCAAGAAAGGACATAGGCTACTTTTTACTGCGAAAAAAGGGCTGTAAGGGGGTAGAAATAGGGGATGAAAGTTATAATAAATACTCAGGCTACGCGGGCGAAGCCGCTGGCGGAAAGCTAGTTACTTATTACAAATGAATATGGAAATTTAATCATTCAACAGCCCCAGATTAGGTAGTTAGTCTGTTATACGATTTTATGTGCATTCTGTTGCACTTTAGTATATTAGAAATGAGGATTTCCGGAACTTCAAAATCATTGAAAAATATAACGAAGTTCGTGAATAATATCGACATTAATATCATGTGAATTTTGTAGTAATTCAACTCCTGGACAACTCATAAGTAAGAAGAGTTTTGAGTTAGTACTTGTCATGTAGTATTTAAAAACAAAAAGACATAATATAAAAAAACTGAGAGATAAGTGGTATAAAAGATCAAATAGAAGCAGAGGACAGCAGAGGATAGAGAACAATGGCTAGTGTCGACAAGAGCCGAGCTCTTAGATAAAGAAGAGAACGAAGTGACTTGACCTTAAGAGATGCTCGTACCAGTTGTAGTATATAATACAGAGGATATGATAGGTACATAACCACCTTTATTCGCAATCTATTAATTAGCATTAATTTTAAATTAGAACTAAAAGTTACAAAATAATTTACAATAACATATCGAACCTTCAATAGTAATTCAAATCCATCCGCTAATTAAGATTACTCACGCACACAACTAAACTAATTAAAACAAACATTCGCTCAATAAAACAAATACAATAAAGAGGGCACGCACTAATCATAATTAACGTACAAACGGCAGAATCGTGACGAGAGAGCTATGAAAACTTGAAATAAAACAAATAGGACAGCCTTACTTGAAACATCTGTTTTAATTGCCACGCGAGCAATTAAAACATACACAACAAACAACAAAAATAATACAAAAGGCCAATTTGATACGAATAATATCAACTCAATTCGCGGATATGCATCACCATTATTATCATCAACCCTTTTACTGCCTCACTGCTGGAAAAGGGTTTCCTATCAGAATGACAGGGGTTGGGCTCACCGCCGGGGTGCGGAAGAATGTCTCCGAAAACACGTTCCCGTACCCCGGCTGAATAGTGATGAAGCGAACACCCGTCTGGTTTTAGTGGGTATACGTCCTTTTCAGGACGGAGGCGAAGGGGAAGACGGTGTGGTGTCTGGGAATACACCACGCCGCCTTCCCCAGGGCGGCGTGAGGGTGCGTAAAGCATGTCCAGACAAAAATAATTATCATAACGCCTTCAGAAAACTGCAGCGGCGCCTGTAGATAATAAATAGCTGAGAGAGTATTGTCCTTATATATAGTTCACTTCTGTCCACTACATACTAACTATGTAATAACACTTAGGTTTAAGCAAATTATTACCGACTATAATATATGAGTTTGTGCCCGAAATGAAGATTTTTCTATTCGATTCTTCAGTCTCTCTTACCAAGTCTACATTTACGTGGTGTCTAATTTTTTTTCTATATCACAAAGGTGGTAAACAAGCATGGGGCCCGTTTTATGGTGGATGGTTACCGCAGCCTATGGACATTTACAACTACGAAGCGCCATTCACGCATTGCCGACCCTGAAAAAACCTCTTACAGGTTTAAGGAGGATTCACTGCGGCGACAGTTTAAGGGAATGTTCTTCTTGCTGCCAGCGCAGCGCATCCTTACAAGGAGTTTTCTCATCAGCTGCATCTACGTGAGCCTTCTGTGGGTACTTTTTTAATTCTACAATTAAATGGCATAGCTAAATTAAAGAATAACTCCAAACAAGGGCATTCTGAATGTCAGTACAATATGAGTCACGGTGTCATGGCCATGGTGCACTGATTCGAATCCAATTTGTCGATTACAAAGACTATACTCGTTGGTCGATTACGATAAAGTGTTTTTACTACTGATACATAATACAACCCCTACCTAATTTTCTCACATAATTTATTTCTTAATTAACATTCGAATGGGCTCTACCATTAAATAGGTTACCAGTAAAATAATATACTTATAGTAATAAATATTATAAATTTCAATAATTAGAGGTATCAAACATAACATACCATGACGACAGTACCCTGCGAATGGTTACGCAGTGGTGTATTGCTGCAACAGTTCACCGTCCCCAGTTTAGCTCGTATGTAGAAAAACCCAGTAACACTTTGCTTGACCTAGAAATCGGAACCAGGACCTCTAGCGTAACAGTCGTACTTACAACCATTGAGGCAGTATTTAAATATAAATAATGAGTCCAAATAAACAATCTTCACAACTCTACTTTTGTACTTTTCTGTCTCTTTCGACCCAGACCGAGGTTTCGTCGGCCGATATTTGATCGGTATTTTTATTGCCTACCATAAATGATAGGTAAAATGGAGTGGGCATTGTCAAAAGGTTTCAAATTACCCGATAATTATTAATTACCTACTATTATGTATGATCATTCTGACATATTATCAAACTATACTGCGGCAGCTCTTACCTATCATACGAGTTTGTACATTATAGACCATACCTACTTACTTATATGCACATAAAAACAATTTAATTAGACAGGAAGGTGCGTTTTAATATATGTATAGAGTTAAGGTATGCTACTCAGTAAAAAAATAATTATCATGACTACATTTGAATAAATACGTTACATTCAATAGGCGTAAAAGGAATTTAATATTGATTGATTGTCATTGTAACTTGAATTTAGGGCGCGATTGCTCAGAGAACTCGTATCGAGATAAACAAAGCGTTGACTCGGAAGTGTTAGAACGAACGAAGTCTCAGCATGCGAGATGTAGGAAGAATAAAGTTACGAGATTGTGTGAAAAAGCAATTACAATTACAAAAATTATGTAAGTCAATAAAGGAGATAGTTGCGCGCCTTGAGCCGAGATACGATCGAACGATTTAATACTAGACAACGGGCTGCATACAAAAGCTTAGCTGGAAAAAAAATAAACACTTCATGTATATCTAGCCTTAGTCATCCGTTCCAGTTTCACGATTTACAATTGAACATGTCCCAGTTACGCTCCAAATTATTGGTCACCAGTCACCACACTTCCTAGGTTTTTCTTATCTTATTAAATTACGTGCTAAATAGATACTGATTCTTATGTCAGATAAACGTATTGACAGCTCCAGTGAAGCGAGAGTGATTTATGAGCTCCACCGAATAAGGTCAATGCCATTCATTTGTTATACCGAGAACTTTTTTGAGCGGTTTTGTCTTAACTTCGCACTAGTGATGGAAAGATTTCTTAACATTAACGTCAAGTATTCTATCGGCATATCTTCGATTACCTGGAATGGTGTTTTGAATCGTGTAATCGAGTGGTGTATCTCGATACAAATGTGCGATTACGTAAAGAGTCCAACATGCTCCAAGTTTCACTTTCGCGTGAGTTACAGTTTGTATGTGTCGTCCGTACACGCTCCGAATGGCGTTCGTCGGAATCGAATCGATTTGGGAACCGGTAGTTGATTGCACATTTTCCGAAGGCCGGAGATTTTTTGCGTACAATACACGTTTGTAGTGAAATAGTTTACGAAACAGTCGTAATTTTATATGTAAATGTTGTACTAAGCATGTAAGTCGTGACGTTTAGAGAACAACGACCGTTTAATAAGCGGCAACTCATTAAGTGCATTCGCACGTGCATATAAAATTTAATGAACATTCTTGTATAGTAAAAACATAAATTATCATTTAATAATGTGAAGATGGTTAGGACTAAATGTAACTACATAATAAAATATTAACTTTTTAGACGTCTAATTATCTTTAGGGCCAGCTTGTGTTCCTAATGCTGGCATGGCTATGATCCTTGAGGTAACGTTTAAATGCATTCTACATTCGTATGCTTTACTTCATTGAATTTTGGATCCTGGGGGAATTATTCTTCAATATTTGTCTTATTACTCAAGCGCGCTAAAGGCCCAGGGGTTTCCAGGTGGTCTAGTCTGTCCTTCGCGAAACGGAACAGTTTAGCGGCGCAGTTGTTGTTGTTTAGTTTTTTACGTTATTGACAGTTGTTAACATGTGCAATAGTAACAGATAATGCGTAAATAAGTCATCGACCGAACAGAACCGACGACCTACGACTGGTAAAGCCGTGGGTCAGTGTCATCAATACACTGCCCTGAGCAACTTCTGCAATCTCTTTGTATGCACATTTAAAATATACTTGCGTGCGAAAAAAATCGGCACACCCCATTATTTTACTACACTCTATAGGTACTACTACTACTTACACTCACTTTATTTTAGACCCGGCAGACATAATTATAGTCTCAAACAGAAAATAAGGGGTGACCCGATTTTTTTGCACGCAAGTGTATTTAAATTACGTTCAACTACATACATTGACCACACAAAACACATGTTCTGTCATCTGTCACTGTTATAATTCTAATATTGTTCTTGACCTACATTGATCATCGCAAATGTCAAAAGTTTGATCCATTATTGGGGCCAGGCATTGGTGAAAGCATTTATCACATTGCGGGTGATTGACACGAGAGTTAAATGGCATTTGTCCAAGGTTGGCGCCCATTGTGCGCGGTGTCAGCTACGCCCGGTTTACTGCTCTTGCTCTGCTAGCAATATTTCAAGTATACCATACATAATATGACATGTGTATGGGTAACTAGTGACATGGTTCACTGTGACTTTTATAATAGCTTACAATAGACACAAATGAAGGACTAGAAGGCTAATATTCAGAGATGATGCTAAGCGCAAAGTAATGCTTCCGTATGTCAAATTTGTATTACAATTTGACATACCGAAGCTTAAGTTTATGCTTAGCATTGTCTCTGAATATAAGCCTAAGTAAGGCTAATATTCAGAGACGACCCTAAGCGTCAACTAGGTAACGCTTCCATAAGTCAAATTGTAATACAAATTTAAGATACGGAAGGGTTAATTTACGCCTAGCTTCGTCTGAATATAAACCTATTTTTTAGAACTATATGACTAAATATAAAAAATTCAGTAAATAATGGTGTTACATTTTAATGTATTTTGGCATTTCCTTAGTAGGTAGGTCCTGTATACGACTTCGTATGTAAAAAGACACGAAAATACACAGATGAGCTTTATTTACCCTTAAAAAATATAAGTGCAGTAGATTTTGTATTGCATTATAGGTACAACTTTATCTCAAAGACCCAACCAGTGTTCAAATAAATCACAATAAATTGTAAGGGTAAATATTAAGCTTGTAGTTGGAATGTAAGCTTAATCATTTTGTATATAAAATGACATTGTATTTACAGTTGCATGTAGAATAAAAGTTAATCTGTTAAGGAAATTGTTTGTATGCACTCCGTATTTCACGTTTAAGAATAAGTAAAAAAAACATGACTGTCACATACTGACACATGTCAAAAGGGTGAAAAGAGCATGCGTTTGATACCTACCTATATTTTTTTATTTGAACAAGCTCGCCGCACTGAGTCATTGCTACTGCAACCTCTGCAAGCCATGAACTCGGGGTACCTACCTTACAGAAAATAAGCGAGAAAGTCAAGGTCGCGTGTACCTACCAGGGATTAAAATTCTTCTAGAAACCGCAACTATTAATATTATTAATCATAACATATTATCAGCACAGACATCGCCGTTAACACTATCCTAGTAAATACAGTTTAATATTTTAAACCCTGCAAGTTAGTATAATAAGATTTTTTAGAAGAATTTTGTACCTTATAATATTGATTGAAGTTTGATTATTTTTAATGAAGGAAAAAATCGGCGGGCGGGCAGGATTCGAACCTGTGCCTTCTGTTTCGGTACACCAGACGCTCTGACCACTAAGCCACCGCTCGCCCTGCTCGCCAGTCGAAATCTTCCTCCACATTCATGTCAATTCATCACATGAAGTTTGATTGTGAAAAATTAATAATATTTGATTTGATTTTATCACGTCGGTATTCCCCGAATTGTTAAATAAGATGATTATTGTTACTTAGCATAACTAATCTATAAATACATACGTAAGTAGTTAAAGAAACATTAGATTATTTAAATAAGTTTTTTAAAAAACTGAGCAAGTCCGTGAGCAGTAGGTCAAATTTTATTCGTGTACATAACATTATTTTAATGTTCAAATTCTCTACACTCTAACACGCTGTGGGTCAACGATCGGGTCATTTATTCAATTATAACGTAAACAATTTTTTACATCGACTACGCATCTATTATACGGAGTATAAATATAAATGTTTATTTTAATAAAGAAGTAAACTTAACAAAAAATAACCCAATAAAGCTAATCAGTGTTTTGGAAATCCGTTTAAAAGCTAATTAGGACACTAATGATGTTATTTTACATAAAAATGCTCAATGTTATAAATGCAATTACTTTACAATCAATGTTATATTTTATATCTAACTTTTGTCTGACAATCTTGACTTGCGACTTGCGGTTGCAGACGATGACCTCAAAGTTATTTTTCTGTATATTAAAAATAACGCTGAATTGTTTATTATAATCATAAATGTGTAAAATTAACATGGTTCTATTGCAATAAACATAGCGATAACTTGGAATATGAAATTTTTATGTATGAATTATTTATTTTAACACAAACGCAATTTTAAATTAATTCATGTTTCATATACAAATAGATCTTGCTGTAACTTTAATCCAATGATTTTTCATCTTTTCATACCCGATTAACAAAGGTTAAATCAACCCACTACAATATTATTTTAAAATTTTCAAGTGTTAACATTGAATACTGTGAAGTATTGACGCATGCAATAACAATAAATACGATCATCTTTCATATGTCATAAGGTTTATGACCCCTGGGGTTTCTGTTTATTTTCATTTCGTTCCCCTGCGAAAGGTTTTGAGAAGTCTACGTTACTGTGCAGCAATATCTAAAAAGGTTATTGATACCTGAACCTTCTCAGACAGTTTTTGTATCCAGTCAATACTTGGATTATCCACACTCTTCTCCATTATCCGCACTCTCTCAGTCTTATCCACACTCGACTACACATAATGTCGATCTATTGATTTTGACATTCGAGGTTGATATAATCGATATAAAAGTGCCGCTAAAAATGCAATATCCAAAAATAACTTAAAATTGGTCGTCATAAATAACTGCAACTCCAAAATAGAGTCTCTTCGAGCAATTATTCTTATGTCATTAGTAAAAAGGTCAATCCAAGTGAGAGTTTTAATAACAAAGTATTAATGTTCAACTTTCATACTAAAAACGCACAATATGCTTACTTCATAAGTAAATTTTTGCAAAGGTAAAATGCAGAAGCCGTACCCGATCGAATTACAGGCTTTATCATTTGAATACAAATATGGTGACCAGTACTGACCAGTCCCAAAGTTATGATGATTACAGGGACCCTTGTAAAAACTGTGATTCGTATGTACGAAGTAACAAAATGATGGGTTGCCATATAAACGTTAATCGAAAATACTTTCCGTGCTGTCAGGAAATTAAGACACAACTAAAAAGGAAGCTTATAAAAGGTAATTCAGACTTAAAGACTCTCAAGTCGCATCAGCTTTTAAATTATTCAAGCTGCAATATGTAAATCTTCGATGACAATCTTGCTGTAGACATTATCTAAGATTGCGATGGTAGTAAGAATGTCAACTAAAACTCAGTGTAGGTACATTAAATTAAATGTTCTTATCACAGAATATCCATTATCACTACTTGAAGTGTTACCTAGTCATGATGTCATTGTCTGGATTGGGATAGGTTCATATTAAAGAACTCACATGTAGCACGATCACCATCGACAAGGGCTATGCCGATGAAAGACTGTCAAAATATCCTTTTTTATTCATAAAACTGGCTTAGAAGGCTATCGTAAATACCCTATAACGATATTAGAGACGAATGAAAGATTATCAGCGACTGATGTTTTAGTATTTCATAAATATGTCGATATTTGTATTCATACTTATACTTCAGAGTTGGTTAGCGTAAGTTTATTAGTTACGGAAATCACGAGACGAAAGTCAAAATTTAACTCGGACCTGTGTGCATTGAAAAGTTTTGAATATTGCTCAATATCCAAATAGGGCTTTGTATATCAAAACATAAAATAGACTGACAATCACTTGAATAACTTACAATAATTACTGTAGGCGAATTCGAGTGCACTGAGTACATTTATTAGTTTGTAATTGCAGAACCGATAATTATACCTAGTAATAAAGAATTGAAAGGCATTGATAATAATCATTGTAGTGCAAAGATTTGTTTCTTCATGAATATTATAACTGGATGTGCATTTGTTTGTGAGTAATTAATGGATGGCTATATGAGTTCGGTTAAACACTAATTAAGATATTATGTACTTAGAAATAGCTAAATATTAGCATGTTAAAACTGAAAGTCTTAATACTGACAATGAAGTAGACGTCGATCATATAACAGTTAAAACAAAGGCTACGGCAAAGGTAAGTGTTGATTTGAATAAATAAGTATGCACTGCTATAATAAACTTAACAGACACGTTTCGAAATGACCAGTTCTAAACTAGTTCAGTTCGGGTGTATATTGCTAATTTGCTAGCACAAGCTAACAAAGAAGTTCTTTGCAACTGGGCAAGCGAAACGTAATCAAGGTCACCCGCAGCGGTAAATGCAGTGTCAATATCGGGAGTTTTTACCAATATTTGCGGTTATAAATATGCATTGGAATTGTCTAAGACATAATTAGAATAACTGACCCAAATACTTGGTACATACCTTGACTTTTTATCTAAGACAAATCTTTTGTGCAATTTCAAGCAATTTCATGACTATAACCAAACTAGATATAAAGCTTTTATTTTATATCTTTGGCTCCTGCCAGCTGTTCGCTTATTGTAGTTTCTAAATAAACAAGCTTTATCATCGAATATCAAAGCAAGCACGCCCATAAATAAGAAGTCAAACATTCAACCTCAAGTAGGTACATCATGTTAATGCTTTGCCGGCATTGACTTTCCATACATAGTCAGAAAGCATCAACACCTTATACGATACACAGTAGATGCCTTAAGTAAACATAAAGCACATGCCTAAAATGCTCATTATAGAGAACGAATTGGTAATGTCACTCAATTGCAAACATTTATTTATTTAGAGAAATAAAGCATTACAAAATACATATCAAATGATGTTATGATGATCCACGATTGACCATAATTTGATAGAAGAGACTTTGTTTTGTCAATTCTTTTATGATTTCTTTTTGTTGATTGTATAGGTGTATATGCAATAACAAATAGTTAAAACTGAAGGCCGTGCGAGAATTATTGTTCTTGCCAATGACGATTTAGGACAATTGAATGGCACTGACATAATTGACCATTTTCGATTACGTTTCAAGCATCAGAATAATGAGGATTTGCCAAATCATAGTGATTGTTAGGATGGTGTTGCGTTCAGTCCCTATGGTCACGATTTTTAGACGCGCCGCGGCAAAATTGTCGGTGCCACACCGAGGCATGTTGAAATTAAGCGATATTACAAATATTAAATACAATAACAGTTTATACTATGACTGTACGTTAATATTCATTGAAGTTTCGAGATCTTGACTCCTTTGAAATTTTTGTCGGCGAGAATGTTTCGCAAAAACCTGACCACAAACTGTATGTAGATTAAAAAATGTCACTTGAAATAACTAACTTGTTTTTTGCACTTAGAAAATTTCGTAATTGGTCTAGGCAAGTGTAAAATAATGTTGTAATCTGTACTCTGGGTAGTTGACATTGTAATAAATAAAGAAAATCCTAAGGAGATACTAAACTTTGTAGTAGAATTTTTATTAAATACGAAGAAGCACCTTGAGTTGCAACTAAAATCGACTGTTTTCATAACTTAAATGGAAATAATGATATTATCCATTTCACAATACCATTTCCTCTACAAAACAGCATTGCTTATGTTCAATTAGAACTTCCGATCATATTTTATATTGAAGGCTAGTTTCCATCTGAAATACTATATCGTTATTATTAACGTTTAGACTGAATAAATTTTGCAATATCTTTTGTTGCTTGCTATCATAATCGTGTATATGCATTTAATCGGATGCATCGCCTCTATTGTGTCGGATGAGTGTTAGTTACTGTGTTCTAGATCTGAGAATAATAGATTGGGTAATAGGCAAGGTGACAGTGCTAACTTTGTGGGTACAACTGAATTTGATTACGTCATTATAAATACTTATCAAAATTTATCAGTAGGTTAAGTTTTAACTGTTGCTATTTGAACATAACTTAGTGTTATCAAAGGTATTTTTTAGCTGTTTTGGTTTTTCTTGCAGTAATGCCTAAATTACATTTTTGCATTTCGTTATCGGCTCACAATGGCTGCGACACACAATTGCATTGCTGCGTGATGCAAGTATTGCTTCAACGGCGTTCCTGTTTGTTTTGACATGATTCCACCTCTATAACCTTTGAACATGACAGAAAGATGAAGTGGTGCCTCATTTAGATTTAGTCGAGATTTATTTCTTATTTTATTATTAACATCGAAATTGAGCCATTGCGGGAGGATTTAATGGCAGGTCGATCGTCAATTCAAAATTATCTTATCTATGAAGACTAAAATGAAAATCAAAGCTAATTTTATAAACCCCACTAAAATGATTTGAACTGTAATGAATGTAAATTTTGTTAAATTGTTAATAGGAATATGACATTGGGTGTACACGGTACATGTACCAACACGCGAAGAATATTCGAAACACGACATCTAGCTTGAATACTTCTCAATCGTCAAGAAATAGTGTTGATGAAGAAATTCTCGGAAAACAGATATAAGCGGCAATTGGCCAATCGCTCCACTTACAGATGGATACGCACGAAGATTGATGGTTTGCTCATCTGTTGTTACATCAAGCTGCATAAGAACCATTACACCGTGATTCTTAGTTCACATAAACGCTATAATTGAATGGAATGCTAATAGTTGTTATGCTATTGTATTATGTACAGAGTTGTCTTAAAACCCATTGATGTAAAGATTAGAATAGCGAATGAAATTGCAAAATATTGTATAATAATCCTCAGTACGGCCAGTTTGAAATTCGGCCAAAAAATAAATGGTTATGGATTTTATACTTGTTTACTTCAAGAATGCAAACCTTCTTGATAATTTGAGGACAGTAGTTTTCTACTCCCACCTTTTATAGTTAAGAATAAACAGTGATCAACCGATATTGATCGACATTTCTAATTTCTCAAAAAATCAATTACGCAATTTTCATCGAATAAGAAAATTTCTCTTTACCTTGAAAAAAGACAATGATCAATAAAAGCATTTGAACCATAGTGGCACTTTCGACTTCACTTTCACTTTACCTTGGGCCGTGTTGTGTGGAAGTATTGACCTGCGCCCGCGCCGGTAGGAATGATTGATTGCGAGGGGGACTAGTTTTTTACCGACTTCAAAAAAGGAGGAGTTTCTCAATCTTTGTCTTAATCAAAGTCGGTGCCAAACAATTGAAATACATGATCTTCGTTGTTTGTTTGGCACCGACTCCAATACCAATAATTATTCTTTTTGGTTTTTAGTTCGTGAGTGTTCCTGAAGGCGGTTTGTTTTTTATTTATTTTATTTAACGTAGATATTGTATATTCTTTTTCCATATTTTGTTGTGTTGATGAAAACAAAAGCATCTGTTCATATTGTCTTGTTACTATTCTTATTATTCTTTACATTTTGTTCATCGCTTAGATTACTGCGTATTGCTATCTAGAATTATCCTTATAAAAAGAAACATATTTTAAAATAATAAAAATAATACTTGGACTATGTACTGCCTAACTCTGTGGGATATAAAGGCGTGAAAGTATGTTTTGTTTTTACTCATACTAGGAAAAAGTTACTCTTCAGATAATGTTCTAGCCTGAAAATTTTTATTTGTCGTAAGTATTATTTTAAAATCCTAAAATAAAACTGTTAACACTTTTTTCACCACCTCAGGATAACCGCTGGATACAACACACAATTTTTATGAAATGATCTTGCAAGTAATTTAACGGGGACTTATCAGTAAGTTGTGAAACAGGCCCATAAAATTCAAGATCAAAATAATAGACGTGGAATGTTATACTGCAGACTATGTAATTTAATGTAATATGTTGGACTTACAACTGAGTATGCGTAGGTTGCGGGGGCATTTTTCCAAATGCAAAAAATCAAATCTCAATGTTCTTGTTTGTAAACCCTACAACGTTTTTGTATTGCTTTGGATTAAAGTATTACGTTTAGCTGGTTTACGCCACATTCCATTTGAGCCGCCTTTTGTCCTCCTCGTTTTGTAATGTTAAGACGTGAAATTATTAATTTAATCTCGAAAAACCGAAACAGAGTTTTATAATTAACTGAATAAATAAAGAAGCTGTAGACGAAACTCGTTAGCAACGCTTGCAAATGATCATCTCGCAAAAAATACTGATATTTCAGTATTGTGGCTAAATCTGATTTTTGCAACAAAATGGTAACAAAATTTTATGTCTAACACAATAGACGATAATAACACTTGCATTTTTAATTATTTATTTTATCGATATCGATGTTTACGCAAAGCAGACTGTCAATATAATATTATTTTATCGACTAACTGGCGATTAGTTTTACTGTAAAGTATCGATTGTGATCGTTACACAATAATTATAACATTACTAAGTGACATAATAATAATGCAACGTATGATATTTTATTTCGTCCAATCGAAATATTAGTCATAACAAGCGATTGCACTGTTTCGAAGATAATAAGAATTTACGACAAATAAAATTATTAGTAATAAATATTGCAGCGGTGTTGCGTTCATTAATTTGAGACATTTCGATGGTTATCGATAAAACATGGATCGTGACAAACGTGCTGTATCTCACAGCTACTGTTATCGATGTTTCCTTTGCATCATAAACAATTAAAGCACCTGCCAGTGTGGGAAAATATTTTATTCTTCTAACTTTGAGAGATTCAAAATAAAATATAAAGTTTTAGTAATTCATTAACAATATTGTGAAAATTGTTGCCTTGGTAATGTAGATAACGAATTTTGAATGGATTCAAATTGAGATTAATCTTGAAATGTCCAAATCCAATCGTTTGAGATTACAACAAGGGTAAAAATAAGTTATAGCAACGTATCTGCTCTAATGAAAACAAGTGACATGAAAGGGTATCTTCGATCATAAATTTTTCCTTGCTTGGAATGCAAAAAAGGCTGGCTACCATCTAAAACCGGTCATCTCTACCCTAAAATAAAACAATGTACGTTCAAAATTTTGGTCAACTGCGAAATGTGGCATTTCTTAGGGTCATCCAATAAATACGTATAAAATTGTGGCGCCACATTGTCGAAAACATTTTTCCTCCGATACAAAGTGCATGGTCAACCGAATGCTTTTTAAAGTTGGCATAAAGCCGTATATATCGGAGCACATTGTCAATATTGGCTTGTCAGGACCGTCGAGCTGGGGGTATTGAACTGACGAAGGATGCACGCCAACGCTCAGGTAAGGAATAACTTCGAAATCTGAAGTACCAATCAATGATTCGAGCAACACCTTTTCAAAAGATGCTCGTTAAACCCACCGACGAGATTAGGCACTAATAACATCGGATATAAAACCACCTGTTGATATGAGCCAGAACGACAATTCAACGACAATTTCTGCTCATACCAAGTACCAAAACAAAAAGAACTAAGCGTGGACAATGTAAGTCATGCGAACGTTCGTAGCCTAGTTACGGCTGTTACGACACTTAGAAATGGTAATGAGTGAAGACATTAACAAAACTAACAAAAACAGAAGTTGACCCGTGAAGTATCTCACGTGGTTGCACAAGAAAGCCTCCTCGGAAGTGAACGGTTCCGAATGACGACGTTAAACTAACAATGGTGCCGAAAAATTATCCAGCTTAAGCATTAAGCGTTGAAGAGCCTTGTGGAGTTTCTATTGTTGCTCGTCCTACGCTGGAGGTTGAAGCAATTAAGCAATATTAGGAATGAAGAAGGGAAACCTTGGTAGATATTCATTCAAACAGTTTAGTAGCGTTTGTGTTTATTGTTGATTTTAAACACCTTGGACAATTATGCAGTGATGCTTACAAGGAATAATTCCATAATGATTACTATACAATTTTGGAACTATAAATCGTAAAAACTATAAACTACAATCCGCGAGGACTGGTTTGAGGCGGCACGAGATAAGAGTGTATGGAAAGACCTGGGGGAGGCCTTTGCCCAGCAGTGGGACAGCACAAAAAAAATCGTGAATTGCTGTTAAGTCCTGTCTAACTCGAATAAGGCCTACAAGACGTTGATACTGAACAAAAGGCTAGCAAAAAGGCGGTTATTATAAACAATGCAATTCAAAGCAATATTTCCGCAGGATTGGGACATAAGAATGCAAGAACAAGGGAAATTGAGACTTGTGTTTACAACTTTGTGATTGTTTTAGTCTGGAGGTTTACATTGATGAATTTCACGGTGTTATCAAATATTAAATTGTACACTGTTGACATCTAGGTCAAGCTATCGTTACCAATATCAAAGGTTTGGAATTGAATTAGAATGATTGTTACCACGAATTAATAAATTATGAAGTTATTCACCTAAATTCGTGTAATTATTGCGTGCGCACAAATTACTGTTATTGCTTTGCATATAACTTAATTCTATGTAAAGGGTTGCCACTTAAAATCGAACCTTTTGATATTGATTAGTGAATATTGCGAATCCAAAAGGTAATTGTCAACAAAAATATGTTATACATAATGTTATCTTTATTTATTTATGATTCAGTAACAGTCATCATAACTTTTGCTACTGATTGGTGAATCTATGGCAGTTATAGTAGATATAAAACTTGATAGGTATATTGTTTGTGATTATCTATTTAATTCTGTGTATTATTTCTTATTTTTAAGTTAAATTATTCTTGAAGTTTTGTTTGCCTTATCATTAATTTATAAATATTTTTGTATAGTAAGTCGGAAACAAGTAGTTGCATGATTTTCTGTATCCATCGCGAAGAAGGAATATTCTTACATTGATTGTTTTTGATTGAATTGTGTTATTTATATCCAATTAAAGCAGTTTTTGTTTAACTTAGCGATTAGTAGCGCGAAGTCTCGACACTTTCAGTAGGTCATTGTCACTTAAAGCGTGCAGACAACTTTATTTGCTGTGAAATTGGCCGTAAAAGTTCTTTATCTATTTTGCAACTAGTTTTAGACCAACTCTCGTACCGGCTTGCGTAATTTTTTTTTCCATTTGCAACGAACTGTTTGTACAATTTCTTTTATTTTCGTATTGTATGAATTAACGTTGTTATTATTCTTTTTCTTCAATGGAAATTGGTGCACGTTTTCTTAAAATTGTTTGAAGTAATTTTGTAGACCAATTTGTTTGAACAATGTAGGTAGTTAATATATTAATTACAAAGATTATGATTATTTGATATATGTATAACTACAAATAATTATTTGATTAATTTAGCGGTATTAATATTGAAATCTTCAGATCTATTATTGTACAGGTTAAAATAAATTTTAAAAGATATTTTAATAATAAAAATTAACTAACCAATATTTAGAGTAGCCTTCCTGTGATCTCCTGCGGGTACAGCTGTGACAGCAGAAACCAGAAGAAACGTGACGGTAATCCACGCACTGACACCCATATTTAACAGTTCTGCACGATTATGCTCTTTGGAAAAATTAAAAAAGTATTTTTAATTTATTTATTCACGAAACAGACGCAACTATTTCCCGCGTGTGTTCGGTAACATTTGCGTCGAGGTTGACGTGTTTCCCTCTCCGTTCACAGTGGACGACTAAACGTCGGTGCGGTACTTTCTATCTGCTTTATGCGCAAGAGCAATGTCTGGTGCACCCGCATCGCTGGCGCACCATAACATAGATAACCGAAGAAGTGTTATTTGAAAACCGCACGATTCGGAACCAGAACAGTTAAGAACGTCGAAAGAAATAATAAATATTAAATGAATAAAAACTTATTTTTTATTTTAATTAATTTCTGTGACGTCATTTTCACGTCACCCTTATATCAACAATTCAACACTATTCAAAGTTGTCCTTCTGTGTTTCGTTTTCTTTTGTTTCATACTCATCGGATTGCGTTTAGCTATTTCTAGACTTATAGTGATAACATTGTCCACGTAATATAATTTAGTAATTATAGATTTTATGATACCTTACAATGTACTGATATATCTACGTATATACATATAATCTACATCTTGTATTGTATACATTAATTCTTTGCTAGAATTATTGTTCCCGGTAGTATATGCATAGTTATTGCTGTGCTAGATAAATGCAACGTCCTTTGTTCGATTCCCGTCGAGTTAAGCGCTATTTGTTGCTTTTTTTAGGTACTTTATAGGCCTACGCTTGACCGCCAGTTCACCTGATATTATGTCTCCTGACACTGCAATCTAGGATGGAGCGCGCTAGAAGAAACCGATTAACTCGTGATTCAAAGACACCCAGATTATTATATTCCTGCTTCGGACTTCCGATTGCATGACGAACTATGTGTGTACATTAGTACACCTCTGGCTAAACATTTGGGGTACAGGTGTGTTTTAATTACCTCATTGGCCTAGTGGTCGTGGTCGCGACCGCAATGCTGGGTTCGATTTCCGGGACCGGCAGTGTTGTTCGGGTTCTTCTATGAAATTCTTAGTAGCAACTCCGGTGTTGGTGTTGTGCCCAGTGTATGGCAATAGGCTCGCTCCCAATATTCGGGGAATACCTACAGGCGTGATGGTAGATAAATGTTATTATAAAGTAAAATTACGATTTTATATCAGACAAATAAGATTTTATTACACAATATTGTGTTGATCTTAAATTTTCAACAATGTTGGACGACTAATCGTGGCCTGTACATAATTGCTTTTTAATTATTTTATATCCAGATCCTTTGCAGGGATGTGTTTGTGAATATTTAAATTTATTGCACCAATATCAGTTTAAAACAGAAATTTAGGTAGTCGTAAAGATAATCACGGCGTCTTTTTATGATCTGTTAATATTTTTTTTAAGATTGCAGATGTCAAGGTCAATGAGACAGGGATATTTGGAGGTTTATGGGTTTATATACTCGCGTGCACGACCAATAAGGATCATTGACATTTCGATAAAAAATTTGGAATTTTTGAAATGAATTCGCCAGAATGTCGAAAGAATTATAATTTTTATAATTTTCTGCCAATTGATCTTTGATAAGTGCCTCGGAGACCTTGTCATATGAATACCTATGACAATCGTTAGTGACAGTCAGGGCCCAAAAAGCCTGACAACCAGTCCTTTGATTAGCGGTATTAGCGGTTTGCCAAGAATTTGGGTTGCGGATGACTTTTTTTTTTATTGCCTACAGTGGCAGACGAGCAGGTGGCCCACCTGATGGTAAGTGGTAACCACCGCCCATGGACATCAGCAACGCCAGGGGCAAAGCTGAGCCGCCGCCTGTTGTGTATGGTAGAGAGCTCTTTTTAGGCCTCATTTGAAGAAGAACATGTCATAGCATGCGGGAAACACCGCAGCAGATCGCTTCGTGTAAATTACCGATATTCACCATGTTTGGCTTCGACTCCAAGCAGGCTAAAGTGTAAGAAAACCTTAAGAAAAACTTTAACAAGTCAATGAATTGCGTTTTTTTCGATAACTGATGACCTCTAAGAAGAAACGTAAAAACATCTTGGATATTTAGATATTTGGTCTCTTAGATATAGGTAGGTACTTGTAGATATTGATGCATTTATTAATAGGTATTTTAGTCTTAATCTCAATTGACCTTAGAAAACGCATAAATAATAACGAAATAAGTCCAACTACAAAACCTAGGCAAAATTAATTCAAATCAACTTGGTTAGATGAGTTATAAATCATAACTTCATCAACCTTGTTAGTACTAACACTTGTAAAACTAGTGTCGCGGTGTTGGCGCGCAAACAGAGCGTTGCAAGTATTAAAAAGTACAATTAACCTGCTTTTCATGGATAAATGGTTGATGAATAATAATTGTGTTATTTACAAATAGGCGTAGCGTAGGTTGCAGTGTGGCGGTACCTTAACAGAAATTGCTTCCGTTGAAAGTACTTGAAAATGTATTAAAGGGCGTAAGTATTCATTACAGCTAGCCCTTGGGGGCTAGACAAGTTGCATTTTGACATTCGAATCGACAAACAAAATGTATGTAAATGACATTAGTGACAGCCCGATTTGTCGAAAGCTTGTGTCATTTCCATACATTTTGTTTGTCTATTCGAATGTCAAAATGCAACTTGCCTAGCCCCCCTGGTCAGGGCCATGTCGTAATTTTACAATATTTTATCTGTATCTTCATTAGCAACATTAATCCATTCTACTGTCCCAATAGCTGGCTATGGGTCTTCTCTCAGAATAAAAGAGGATAGACCTTTAGCTTCTAATATTTAAAAACAATTTACTTGATTTTTAAGCTGTGGTTTCGGTAGCTTGCTTGCTAGAGCGTCCGGTGTACTTAAACAGAGTACCAGAGGGACGCAGGTTTGAAACCTACCTGGGATTGTTTTATTTCTTTATATCTTCAAGAAATCTTCTAATATATAAAAAGGAATTTTGCCTTTTAAATATATTAAGGACCAGGGGCACTAGACAAGTTGCAATTTGACATTCGAATCGACAGACGAATAGAAAAAAAAATATGGAAATGACATTATAACAGCCCGATTTGTCGAAAGCTTGTGTCATTTCCATATATCTAGAACTTCGCTTATGTTTAAATTTATAGAGCGGTTATTTAGAGATGGTGAAACAGACACCGTAGTCTATCAAAATCTCGAGAAAACTATGGATGTAGAACTTAACATATTAGTTAACAGAAAAATAGTCGTTAAGTACAGTTTTCGCCAAACTTATTGTTCGGGTTAAAGTTGGCACGTGCTAACTTTACCCAACCATAAAAATCGCAGAAATAAAAATACTATATTTTAATAAATTAGACGAAAGTCCAAGTCGTAGGCTATCGTTTTAAATCATTCTTATCCAATATTTTTCTATCTCCGATTTTTACGGCCGGGTTGAAGTTAGCTCGTGCCAACTTCAACCCGGACAATAAGTTTGGCGAGAACTGTACCTATATAAAATAACAATGAGCTGAAACTAAAGAAATCGTCTAGGTTTCGTCATTCCACTTCAGTTAGATAGCCTAGGCCGTTTCTTAATAAAATTGATTGTTTCTTAGTCAGTCATTGCGATTCGTTATGCTACTCTGAAATCTTTTTTTACGAGGCAATGAGCATTCATAAAAATATATATATTTCATATAATGTTTAAAAGTAATATTTCCCATGAAATTCCTATCACTTAAAACTTAGTAGGTTGGTATTTTTCGGAAGAATGCCATCAAAGATGATAGGGACACCATTAAAGTAAATGGAAGTATCATAAATTGTAGAAACACTTTCTAGGGGTCAACGAAAGTGCAGCAGTATAGTAAAAAAATATTAGTTTCTCAAATAGTAGCATGTAGGATACTATTTATTAAGAAACTTATTATGATAATGATCAACCCATATATTGTCCCACTGCTGGGCAAGGGGCCCCCTCTCAGTATGAGAGGGATTAGGCTACAGCCCACCACGCTAGTCTAATGTGGGTTGGCAGACTTCACATGCCGTCGAGATAATTTTTCAGGCATGCAGGTTTCCTCACTATGTTTTCCTTCACAATTAAATCACCGAGTGATAACTATGCACATGATTTCGAAAAGTCAGAGGTGCGTGCCTTGGATTCGAACTCGAGACCTTTGACTTGGTAGTCCAATGGTCATACCCCTAGGCTATCACTGCTAAACTAATTATTATTACTAAAAAAGTAGCATTGTACTCGTATTAAACAATAGTTAAGTACATCATAATAGCCAATAATACATAATATACACAGCAGCAACAACCATAAGTACACGATATTCCAGTAATGACTATAATGCAGGCACATTAAGCCACCGTCTTGCAACACGCGTAGGACGCTGGTCACCGAACCGTATCGACGTGTGGTCTATGAAGGTCGGCGCAGCCTATTTGTTGGATATTTAGGTAGCTGTATTCTATGCTGAATCTATACAATATGTTAAAAAGCCCTGTCTGATCCAAGAAAGGGTATATTGGTAATTTATTTATTTATTTATTTGGAAGACCAACAGCAAATAACGGCTTACTTATACAAAATTTTAGGTGACATACAGCCAATAATCGGTCTCCACTTATAGAAACTATATAAAAAATAAGTAAGTAAATAAGTAATAGGTAAGTATCCCAATTACATTACCAAATAAAAAATAAAATACATAAACCTCTAAGAGGTTTTTTGGGTCGGCAACGCGCGAGTGATACTCCTGGTGTTGCAAGCGTCTACGGGCTATGGTAACCGCTTACCATCAGGCGGGCCGTACCGTATGCTTGTTTGTCACCTTAGTGGTAGAAAAAAAAAACATAAAAGTAAGGTAATAAAAATTTTTCAGTGCACGATTTAAATAACCAAGATTGACAGTTAACAAAATGTGACAACACTATCACCTGTCTTGGTATCTTTGGCCCCTGTGACGAATTGCCCCTGTAGCTATGAACCTAGGGCAGGGTTTTCTTAACATGTATATTTTTATTTGTTTTGCCGTAGGTACCTGTTAGGATGACCACCCCGCCTGGTGGCAAGCGTCAACCTCGGCCTATAAATATAACTAGCTTTTCACCAGCAGCTTCACCGGCGTGGTCTAGGTATTTCCTTAAAATTATTCTATGTTGACGACCGGGATAAGAAGTAGCCTATGTGCTATTTCAGACTATAATCTATCTCTATGTCAAAATTCATCCAGATCCTTCCTTCCTTCTAGCCTTTTCCCAACCATGTTGGGGTCGGCATCTAGTCTAACCAGGATGCGGCTAAATTACACGAAGTATTTTACACGAAGCGACTGTCATCAGAGCTCCACAACCCAATGTCTGGGCAATAACGATATTCGCAGGATAGACTGGTTGTCGGGATTTTTGGGCTACCTATAACGACGAACTTCAACCAGATCCGCTCAGTAGTTTTTGCGAGAAAGAGTAACAAACGTCCATACATCAAAACTTTCACATTTATAATATTAGTAGGATTGATACTAAAATAGAAAATCCTGAAGCACCCCCGCATACAGAAAATATAAATTGTAATAATGTATAATATAATGAATAGACATTACTTACTTAAACAGAAAATAAAAATCTTAACGTAATAAATTCTCAACTTAATAAATGCTTATGTTTAAAAACTAAAATTAAATTAACAACAATAATAAATTTCATTGTTTAAATGCTCTAAAAAGAAGAGAATAAACTTTAAATTATAAGAAACTCAGCAATATTTTTTTATAAAATTACACAATTTTATGTTATTAAAAGCTAGTTGTAAGCGGACTACGGCACTCGTTTCCCGAATCGAGCTGTAGATGTAGACCAGTATTTGTACTGGGTTCTTTTTATGAAATTCTCAGTAGTAGCTCGGAGTACCTTTGGATTTGTGCCCGGTTAATGGCAATAGGTTATTATTTATAGGGATATTATATGTGAGTTAGACCTAAAAATACCGGCGAACTGAGCGTACAGTGTAATTTTGTCCTTGCCTCTCCATTCGGGGAATAAATATAGGCGAGATCAGTAGGTATAAATTATAACATATTAATCTATGGGCGAGATGCTGTACTATTTATGTAATATTTTCACAACTTAGGTTTTGATCCTGCTAACCTCGAAGGGATGCTGGATAAATAATGATTATTATCCAAGCCTGAAATCCTTGAACTTTAATGAGATATTTTCGCAATGAAAAAACCATTGATAGATAGCGCCACCTGTTATGTTTATGGTACAACAAATTTTATTTTTTTAACGATTAGCTAAACATCGTATAATAAAATTAGTATTTGTATCCTAGCACCGCTACTCCATACTATTTTATTGTGCTAATTATTTTACGCTACTTATTTTTAAACCAATAATGTCAACTTAGAAGTAAAAAGCGCCATCTGTTAGCTTGTACCATAATATTTTAAAGTAAACATGATTGCGTCGATAAGTTTCAGAATCAAAAGATAGATGTCACTATTATACAAACGCGATAGTCCTGCCATCTAGTAGTGAGTAGCAGTACTATTGAGAGATAATTTATTAGAGTTTGTTAAGACTGCTAGATGGCGCTTGTATCTTAAAAATTCATCGTCGCCTTTAAATAAAATATAGGTAGTTTGTTAGTATTCTTAAATGTCTTTATTTGTACTTGTACTTTTTATTTGGATTACAGTAATTAAGTACATTGATAAGAAATCTGAGACTTAATATTTAATGATTCAAGTTGGTAGTTCTACTTCCGTCTTCCTATCCATTTAATAGTAAGTCCATAAAACGTTAGCTTCGTTTGAGAATATAAGGTAAATATAATAATACATAACTATATCATCATACCATTATGCCTCTGTTTCTCAAAGGGTTAGGCAGAGTTGTAGGTACTACCTACACTCACAATTTGCGCTACTGAATTGTATTACTAATATTACTATTAATCTAGCACAAATCAGCTCCGAGATGCTAATAAGTATTTTATACATAATTAAAGATCCTAATAACACTTACCTCAAGTTGGGAATCTACTGGATCTTACGCTCAGCTGGCGCGGTTCTAACCACTGGAACACTCAAGCAGTTTCGTAGGTACTCAATTTTGCATAAAGCTTTTGCTCGGCCGTGTACGCGTGTAACGTCATTATAATATCTCTTCTAAAGGCTGCCTCCCATATATAGGCATTAAATGTTCATGTCTCGTAGATTATAAGATATATTTAGGTAAATACCTGAGTGATTAGACGCAAATTATGAGCTTATAACTACATAATTTACTTGTATCTTCAAGTTACGGTATTTGTAAAGGTTATTTAAAATATACCTATCCATCATTATTTATAAATTTATCCATTGATATTTATTATTTCTTCTGTTTTTCTGAAAACTGTTCCCGGGCGGATTTGAAATGAAAAATGATTTCCTTTTAGAAATTAGTAAATTTTTTATATCTAAATTTGCCTTTTTTATATTTTGGCAGTTGAATGTATGAAGGCAAGGTACCTATGTAAATTTCAGTGTATTACCTGCACTTATTATCATTCTTTGTCTGCTTTTTTTGAGGGAAAAAGCAAGAGGGCTAAATCGGGTTCAGTTATCATAATATTACTTATCATTTATGTAATAGGTTCCTTAAAGCAATGTTTTTTGTTTAGGTAGGTGATGATTACATAAGGTAACTAAAAATATACATTCTAACGGGAATCTGAAGTTTTTTGAGATTAAAATTCAAAAAGGTTTTTGAGCGAGACCTCTTACTTGGTTGCTATTTTTGTATGAAAGATCCAAATGGTATAGTCGACCGTAAAATTGCTTTGCACCCTTAGAGTGAATGTCATTTGCACATCACAAAACAACAAGGTCTATTTTTGCTTACAAGACCAAGTGACAGATTGATAATGAGCCTTAGTAAATATAATTTGGACGAAAGTTTTTGTTAAAACTGGTAAAGCAATTTTATGGTCGACTATACCATAAAAGTGCATGCAACAATTCACATACAGTTAGTACACAACAAATCAGTTAATTAAAAATACTGACATCGACATCTTCAATATCAGTGTACTGTGGGCAAAGAATATTCTGTGTGCGGACTTTTTCTCATCAATTACTGACACCAATTTCGCATAAGTTTATATACTTAGTATACAGTACTTTATTAATTACTTACACTCATTTATTGTGTTGTTATTTATTTTTATACTTTTTTTAATGTCCTATAACTGTTTTGTACATCTGCTCAAGCTTAATTTTGTTTCTATGTTGCTAACAGTGAGGACACTTAATTGGCCTTCTATTGTTATATCTGTGTTTAATTATGTTAATTGTGCTGTTTGTCTTTTTTAAATAAATAAATAAATAAAATAAATAAATACCTAGGTAAATATCAGATCATTTAAGGGTTTTTTCAAGATTACTTATATTATAACAAACTGCAATCACCAATATTTTAAGATTAAAGAAAGGTATGCCAAAAGTATCTACTATTTCGTGGCCTTTAAGTACATAATTTATTTCTAGTGTTTATTATTACGTATTATTTAGTAACTGCTATTTATGAATCCAGTCGCGTCGGGTTATGACTACATCGTGGCCCCGTGTAGGGACGGCTTAGGATACTATTTCTCACTACCATTAAGATCGGCATCTCGTAAGAGGCGAGAAAAGATCTGACTCGGTCAGTAGTAGGATCTTTTGGGGTCTGACTGGCTGGTGACTGACTATCCGTACATCGGAGTCTGTCGCACCTTTGTGTGTGAGAGCCAGTGCTCCTCTCCGTTACTTTGCAGTCGGTAGGGGCTTTTAATAAAATAAATAATAAATATCCTGGGACATTTTACACAGCACCATCTAGTCCCAAACTAAGCAGAGCTTGTACTATGGGTACTAGACAATGGATATAATACTTATATACTTTTTTTTGTAAATACATACTTATAATACATAAGAAACACCTGGGTGTTTCTTAACACAAACACAAACACTTTCAAACACAAACACTTAAGTTCATCACATAAATATTTGTGTCCTGTGGGAATCGAACCCACGACCTCGTGATCAGCAGTCCGGTACCCGAACCACTAGACCACAGACGTCGTTAAGTCGCTTTTATGGGTCGGTAACGCATCAGCTACATCTCTGGTGATCAGGTGGCTCGTCTGTTCGTTTGTTGACTTAACCCTTTATAATTTGTGTTTCTGTTTGCTTTTATTTAAACATTTCCAGCAGTTGTGTGAAGGTGTAAGTTGAAGAAGTAAACACAAGTTTAAGTGATTGAATCAATTTATTTCGTTTTATTATTTAAATCATGTACTTATATTTCACATGTACTAGTAGCAAAATTTGCATTGGAAAATTATGCAACTTGTATATAAAACATAGGTAATATTCACATGGTATCAGTTCATTAATTCACTAACATCTAACGGCACGTTTCTATACAAACTTACATGTATATTTTATCTTATTACATAAATAAGCAACTTACTATTAAGCTAAAAGTCTTTCTTGGCTAAAACGGCATGTTTTGCCTTCTAATAATACTCGAGATACTAATAATAAGAGAGATATTAAGTCAAATTTTGTTAATGCACTGCATAGAAATCAGAATCCATCATAAAGAAATAGGAATAAAGAGATTAGTATAAATTAAATAAATACTGACAGTTAAAATCCAATAAATTAAAATAACCTTACAATAAAGCTTCGTCGTAACGAGAAACAGAAAAATATAACAGTTAAGTACAAAGGAACTGAACAGAAAGGCTTAAACACTAAAACTTTCAATAAATTAATGATTAATATCTACAGAATACTAAATATCACAGAGAAAGTACCCAATACTTAATCAACAAAACATTGTTTCGTCAAGCACTTCGAATACAACCAACATCTGTCGTGTTAGAGAGCGTGCGCCTTACAGACCTACTAATAAATAAGTACAAAAGGGACTATACCGATTGTAAATTTAATAAATAATTAGTCGAAGCGAAGATTAAGTTATGTACGTCACAATACTAAAAACAAAACTATATTCTATCTTTCGGTCTTCTTGTATCTTTTATCTTTCTTTTGTTTTAGTTTGGCCTCGTAGTCGGCGCATTTGCTGTTGCTGGTGATCACCTTCTTGCCCCGAGGACATCTGAACTCGGAGTACCAGTTGTTGAGAAGGTTGCCGTAAGCTCTGAACGCTATGTAATCGTTCTTGAGGCACTGCGGCGCGTCTACCTTCATTTCTAAGACGTGCAGGTCTTTACTTTGGCTAACCTGCGGCACTGGTATGTTTACTAACACCATATTTTCCTTTATTTCAGCTATAGTACTGTATAGTCTCTCAAGGGTTTTCCCTATTAATTCATGGCGTGTTTTGTTGTAGCTGCAGAAAGGGTCGTCGGCGAATTCAACTTCAACTTTAATGAGTAGTCTGAAGATGTGTTGGTACTCGACCAGGGACTTGTACAGCTTCGGCATCAGATACGCAAACTGTAACAAAAAGAAACAAATATTTAGAAAATTCATCTTAGTACCAACATTATTGTTGTTTAAATAACCAAAAATCAAGAAAACCAATGATCAAACGAATTGGTATTTACAAATGATAACAATGAATGTAATCTTTGATATTACAATAATTGATAACTACGTTCATTGTCTGATACAATTATACCCAAACGTAATCGTGCTTACGTCATCATCAGAGAGTTACGGCGTAACGAAGGTTAATCCTATTTTATCGAAGTGTCGTGGGTTTATCTATACTAAAACATAAGTCAAGTAGTTATTATTGAATATCTTTAGTTATTTTTATACTTCTATTGTGCGTTTTAGGTATTGAAGGCATTGTTTTAAAAGCCTCATCTACTAATATTTCTATAACATTGTCATTATTGACAATTAGTGCTGCTTATTGAAGTTCTGTTTCGACATTGTAATGATTGCTAAAAAAGCCTATAATACAGGTTATCTGATATAATACAAGGGTCATAGTGAAGAAGCTTACGTGTGAATTAAGCGCGTCATATCGTGGATAGTTTACGTCGCGGCATATTCGTGTCGAGGCTGCTGCGCCGTGGGTATTTGTGATCGGTATGACTATTCAAATGACGCTATTAACACTACAATCGTATTGAAAATATGTTTATACTTCACTAGTATTTAAGAGATTTTACTCAACAATTCACTTTAATGGTACTTTCTAGATGATTATTATACGCGGCACGACTCAGTCCTCGTGTTTATAACTAAAGCCATTCGGTTTGCCATTTTCTTTATTAGAGGACAATAAGCGTAAAATACAGCTGAGCCTTAAGTTATTTGAAATTCAAAGTGCATTGTGTATCGTTTTAGGATTATTTTCAATTAACAAGTGTGAACTACCTTTATCTGTGCTTTTAAATGTGCGGACTCGTTTATAAGGATGTTACAAGCATAAGTTACAAATAATTTTGTGTAATCTTAAACTTTATTGTGGGTACATCCAAATTAGATTTTTACGATCTTACATTGTCTTCTTGTAAGATTGTGGTTATGAACAATCACTGCGTTCTTGAGCACTGCATCAAACGTTTATTTTGAGATGCAATAAATCATTTGTAATTGTAAATTACTTTAAATAATTACGCAAAGAATTGTAATAAACCTGGCAGTATGACATAATCAAGTGTTGGTTATATGACACTCGTAGAATCGTAGATTATTGGTAAAGGTCAGAATTCTAGATTATTATGTTTACGTTCATATTCTTGAGGTTAAAGATTTAAAGCTTATGCAGTTTCCCCTAAATCTAAAACAAGTTCAATTGCGTTAAATTCATCACTTAGTTAACCAGTCTCGACAGTTATTTTGAAGTTTGGTTAAAGATGATTTCGTCAAGTCACATACCATTCATTTCTAGTAGGCGTAGTGGAGGCTCGTTTTTCATTAAGTGTCTTTGAACAGATTTTATCAATGAAATATATCAATATTTTCAAGTCCACATTATTCTTAATTAGCATTAATTACCACTTTTAGGAAATCAGATCTGTAATGATCACCTAAGTATAATTCTAGGTCAGCTTCTAGACTTTGATTATCATTAAATTATTACTTGTGACTTTTAAGTATTCACAAGTCTGGGTTATTGTGACTATTCGGATCAGAGGATATGTCGATTTCGACTTTACACTTAAGATCATAATTTTTTAAAACATTTTTGTCGTCATACCTTTTGTCTACAGTGACAACGATACACGGGTAAGTATATATTAAGTATATTGTGAGACATTTTTTATACCATCTAGTACCAAACTAGGCAGTAACAGTAAATTGTTTTCTAAAAAAGTTTATAACATTACAGATAATAAACCTAAAGAAATTTTCAGAATGTTTACTTCATTCAGCTTCAAATGAACTAAAAGATATAGATGTATCAATGATACATTATTATGTTCTTTATAAACAATGATGCGTTTACTTTGTTGTGTATATACGTTTTATATGTACTTATGTATCTGTTGTGTATTTATGTATCTATGTACAAGTACCTGACAAGCCGGTTCACCTCGTGATTGTAATGGATCGTTTATAATTGTCCTTTAAAAATGAAACATATTTCTCTATTCTTATTCATTGTAGTTATGGGGTTATGTTATAGAATTCCCTAACATGTGCGGTTAACGTATGACGTATTTGTTGTTTGCTTCGATTTTCCGGGGTTTTTGTCATTAATAGCCTATTTATAAGCTTCATGTTATTTTTGAAATTTTGCAAAATATTTTTACCGAGCGTCGTTTGTTAAATTTGCATTAGTTTTGATAATGTTTTTTTAAAGAAATCTTTTCATTTTAAGTTTAGTTTGTTGGTTTTATTTTTCTTCAAATAGCCTCGTTTGTCTCATCGGTGTTAAAGTTTTATAACGTGGCTTCAGTTACGTATTTAATATTAACGTAATTGTTTATATCATGAAATAACTTAATTATCGGTTGCTGTAAAATACCAGGAATACTATATCTGTAACCAACTCGCATATACATATAAGGTGTCCTTATTGTAAAATACGTATGAGTCGTAATGAAAATTACGTAAAACTCATATTGTGACTAACATTAACATTCAATTCTTCCTGCTTCCACTTAGCGGCTAATGAATGAACTCATCTCATCACTCATTGTTCCAGGAACATGAACCTGAGACGTTTGGCTTTTGTTTATGTTGATTCGTATGTCACCAGCTTCCTCTAACGTACGAATGAATGAATGATTCACTTTAACAGCTGTCTACTTGCTAATATTTTGAGGACGCATACTATTTTAGTTTTAGTCATTTACCAGTCTGTTTTATGGCCTTTGATGTTTGCGATCGTGTGGGAATATATCTAAAAGAATTTATTATTGCATTATCTGTTATGAAATCTCTATAAGACACGAATCCACATGGACAGATTTTATTTAATCTCGCGAGTATTTAGAAGGCAATAAACAATCGATTCTAAAATTAATCGTTAATATTTTACGGTTCATAAAAGCATTGAGCACAAGCCGTTGCGTTTTCCCAACTATTGTGAAGGCGCGACGCCGAAGAAATTGTCGGAGCGAACGATAATAAAAGCGTCGGGCTGTGTGAGCAAATATGGTCGTGTATTAAAAGCCTGAAAACCCGACAATAAGCAGTACATTTGCCTTAAAGAGGCGAGCTTAACCTCCGAGACGTGTCGCAGACAAACGCGCCACTCCGGAATCGTAAGTTCACATTCGTCTCACTTGGACAAATAATGTGTTTTTAACATTTCGTGTTGTTTTGTTAAATCGTAAATACTGTACAAACACTAGCTCCGAGCGACCGCTAAAGTCCCGGCCCCTTGTCACTGTGAAAGCGCACCGTGTTCAAACTTGTGGAATTTCTGCCCTTTATTCAAACACTGAAAATACCGGCCGTCGCTGTCGCGCGATGACTCGCACATTTGTGTGGAAACAAATCCACTACAAATTAAGAGAATCCTTCGCAATTATGCACAGTGCTCTTCACTCAAAAGCCTTAACTCGGAAACATGGAGGGTCCGATAAATTAAACCAACAACATAAATCGTGTCCACAATATTCTTTCTTCGAGCCCTCTATTTTAACGTCTCATTTGAGCAGTATTTAATTTTTAAATTGTTCGTATGTCAACTAAAGCCGGAGCGAAGAGATCACTTGAATTCTAACGCTTTCCTTTGCCCAATGTCAAATATTTAAATTTCTTAAGTGGCCGTATATTGACGGGCTGGCGAGACATAGGTAAGAAATATTTAATATTCATCGGTTAGCGTACTGGTTGTCTGCGGGCCGCTATGTTAGGAAATTATTTGGTCGCCGAGTCGCGGAGACGATCGTCGTCAAGTGTGTAAGGACATGTGACGCTCCGAATGCACACACACTTATTGTCTCGCGTCGCATTAACTTTTGTGTACTAATTAGTGGGTGACCAATATGAATACATAACAGAAAGTCTCGAACTCCAGGTGTGTGTTCGGTAAATAATAAAGAGAGGCTTATAGAAGGCTCGTTAAATATTGCTTGTGTATTTTATATTTTTACGAACCGAAACCGGTACGGGCAACCGATGAACTGAATACAATTTTTATCATAATTACAATGTGTTGTGCTAAGATACCTACGTGTAGGATGCGTGTGGAGCCATGGTTTTAGGATCGCGTGTGCGGAGCGAAATCATGCGGTGTCAATCTATGCAAATTTCCTTGAAACATTTAACTGGCTCCTTAGTTTGCTCCCACAAACACTAACCATAAGCCTCTGATTTATATATCGCCAGTTTATAATGACCCCTTAGCTTTGGAACTATGTGTTATTTAACAATTTGAATTGATTGGCAGTTGGGGGTCAAGTTTTGTTGGTAATGAAATGTGGGCGGCGTCATCGTTTTTTGACCGGCTCTAGGTTAGAGGGTGATAATTTTAGTCGGTTTCGTGAAGTTTTCACTACTAGTTAATTAAATACCAAAATATAATATTGCATTTGAAATCCTTGAGAAATAATGAGTACATTATCTTCATTTAAAAGTTATAGCACTAATTCAGCCTACGTTGATTAAGCGATTTCTGTTAAACAGCTCAGTAATGAAGTTCTATAAAACACTTAAAGCTGCACCGTTTTGCAAACGAGAGCGGCTTTTGAAATTAAGGGCTTGAACTTCTAGTTATTGCCCTTAAGTACAATGTGAAGTAAATAAACGCGGTACAAAGGCCGACCACATGTAATTTGGATCGTCGGAACCTCATTTAAGTTGCAACGCTAAGGCCTCGAGCACGGCTAATGTACTCCGGGGTTCCTTTGTCTCAAAAATAAATTAAAAATAACGTAAAAACATTGAACGGGTAAAAAGAGCGATGGGATGGAACACCACACCCTCCGCACAAGTGATCGACCGTAATAATTACACTGTCAGTTGCACGAAAATTACATGAAACATTGTAATATTTATACCTATTGCAATTCCTCGTTACGTCTTATACTTTTATCGCTAAATACGATACGATTAAAACGCCTAATTTAGGACAGACGAACTTGCTACGACTTGTCAAAAGAATAATGAGGGCATTGAATTTAATGAAAGCGGAAATTATTCACTCATATCTGCTATCTAAGGTATTTGACACTCGAGATTTCTTATATCACGGATAAGTCTATACTATGAATTATGTTATTATCAGAACCTACCTATTAATTTAATTATATAGATCGTTTTCAAACATGTGTTACTGTCATGGTAAAAATATAAGGTGTATAATTAATCAGTGCAAAAAGAGACTCACTTTGCGTTCGGAAATGGTCGCGCCGCGTTTTTTGTAGTTGAAGAAGTGTATGTCGACGAAGTTGATGGTGGGCAGCCAGTCGGGCATGCCGTCCCGGTACTCCCGAGTCTCGTTCAGAACTTTCCGCTCCTCATTGAAGAACCTCCTTGTGTTCTTGAGCTTTTTAATTATTTTTCTTGTTGCGTTTTTGAAGCGGTCTGCGTGGACGTTCTTCTGTAGTCGCATCAATCCTTGCGTGTCTTTGGTTTGTGGCAGGACTGTTTGCTTCCTGTGCGGCCGCCGGCGGTGCTCCAGTGCGCGCGCGTCGGGCCTCATCCTCGTGTCTTTGGTTAGTGCTAGCGCGTCGTGCTGCCGCCTGTCATGCCTGATCTTGTGCTCTAGCGTCCGCGCCTCGGCTGGCATCACAACCATTGCTATTATCACTAGTACTGAAGTAGCTACCAAAAGCTTTTTGGGAAAACCTGCAACAAAGACAGAAACTGTTGAATATTATCCTGTACCTACAATATCGGATTTAATATAATAACTTAATGATATATATGTGATTGTTATTATAGTGATATTATCTTTACGATTGTTATTAACAAGAATCGATAAAGGGGCATTAAATATTTTCAATCAGACGCTATTTGTGTAACTTGCTCACGTTTTAATTCTTGTTCTGATTTGGTAAGAAGATTCCTGGAATACATTGCATGCGAAGAAAAAAAATATGATGCACTTATAGAGGCACGAATTTTGTGGGATTTTTGAAGCGGTGCTCTCTGTTTTCGTGGAGTCACATAAAAAATAATAAGGTGCGTGATTATGGTGCTGTTGGTACATACACGTGTGTGTACGATCCTCATCTCCGAGCACTTTCACGCCGACCGTAGGTATTATATTCTCTTTTGACCATTAGCCCGGGGTGGGACGTGAGACAGTCGCGATTTTTTGTAAGGAGCATGAAAAAATGAACTGTATTTTTGGGTTGCCACCTATAATATTTGGGTGAAACCAAAAAACACATTTAAATATAAGAAGACATTTGGGCAATATAATAATTTTAGCCTAATGTTTCATGTAATAGCTAATTATTCCGAAGTAATTAATGGCTTGGGGAAATGGCTTTTCACAAGTTATCGGTGACATTATTTTGACGTCATTTACGTCGGCGGAAAACGTCACGCTATTGTTAATGTTATTGCACAAATATTCATGTATTTCGCCTTGTTCGATTTAACGTTTGACAGTTATTGAAGGTTTTGATGTTTCGCGCCGACGCCATAAAATATATTTTATGTCCTAGGCAATTCTGTTGAGACGATGTTTTCAAACTTTTAAAAGGAAGCACCACCGGCTTTGAAAGCTCAGCTTTGTTCACTTCGAGTGCTAAAACATAGAAAGTACTTGTTGCAGTTTTTATTAGTTGCCTGTGCCCCCACAAAGAAAATATACCGACGTTAAGTAGGAAGAATGATTCATTGCTCTCGGATTTGATTTTAGAATCCTAATGTTCCGATTTTGAATTTAAATATTTCTTTTTAATTGATAGTGAAACGAAACTCATAACATCAATGTTTATGATGCCATCATCGATGATAAAATACGATCTTTAATCTTATGTGATTTTTCAGAACGGTAAATTAGATATGTTACATCTATTATCACATCGGCTGAACATTACAGTGAGTTTACACTTTTGTATTACGTCACACGAGGATAAACCGAGGTTTATGGTCAGTGAATCATTAGGTCAATTCATGTCGTTGACAATTTAATGTATGTTAAGTAAATACGGCGTAACGCGGCCATACAATAAAAAAATGCGTGCAGAGCATTTGGCGTACGGTGTTGTTATGGCGATTGTATGATATAGTTTTTTAGTCTGTGGTCATTGTGAGTGGTCAGTGGCGTCGTCTACATTGACGAGATCATCAAACAATGCTAACGTATATAATTGTTACCGCGAAAACCGGGTACAGACGGTGACTTTTCCACCGTGGGTTTTCCCGACGGTTTGCCGAATGATCTCAGTAGGTAATCTATTGTTTCCAAATGAATATTTGTAAAGCATGTAATTACATAAACATTTTTTGTAAAAACGTTTTTCGTTTGCCGAAGAGAGCTGTTACACATTTTTAATGATCGGGTGAAGTTTGATTTATGATTATTCATCTCAACAAAACAAAGTCTTCTAAGGTCACGTCATGTTTGATTTGGGATTGGATTCTCGCACGATTTTCAAATTGCAATTCCATCTGACAGTCATTATCTTCCTCTTTATTATTATTTATATGTTGATGTTCATTTGTTAAAAAATTTAAAATTTTGAAAGTTCTTTAGAATTTTTCAAACGTTTTTTCAAAATTCGAATACGCGTTAGTTTTTTTAATTTTTTTGAGCAATAGCAAAATGTGGCCAGTTATATTATCTTTAGGTAAGTACCTACATAATCATCAACTGAATACGACTTGGCTTGAGATAAATTAAACAATTATCGTTGTCAAAAACAAAGTCAACTAAGCGATTAATGTTGGGATACAGAAAGCAAAGCTTGTCTGTATCCGATGACATCGCGGGCGCGTTTCAGCGAAAAATCCCTTTGATCGATTGCCGACGGCCCCATGTTGAACATTCCCACACGATTCGAGCACCGCACTCGATTCTCGATACATTGTTCACTTCCAAAAATGATCAGCTAATTAGCTTAGACATCGATTTCTGTAAGTACCTACTACAATTAGTCATCATCATTTTACCTTTTGACATTTGAGAGTTTTAGTACTTAGGTAGTGTTCCTTTCCAAGGAAGTGTTTTATGGCAAGGAAATAGCGATTTATGTACTTAAATTTATTTTTATATACAATAATTATTATAGCGAATATGATTGCGCAATAATGTAATTATTTAAGTTTAATATAAGTTGTAAATTTACATTACGATACGATATGACGGAAATAAAATATTTATTAGCATTTGTTTATCTTATTTCTATATCCAAGCTTTTGTGTTTGCTTTTTTTTGTATGTCGTAATTTAGACAAATAATTAAGAATTTAGAAAAATCTTAATTCAACAAATCTGTGTAGACGGTAATATGATAGCTTTATAGTGTTTGCGTTTATTCAAGCTTACCCACAAAGTTTATGTCAATTGTTTACATTCGTCGCGTGAATGCGCCGCACACTTGAGATCGTCAAACAAATAATTAAGACGAAGTAGGTGTCGAAGCTTTGAATTAAAATTATATAATAAACACACACCAGTTAAAAAGACATCCATGAACAACGCATTGATGTAGCTCCTTTGGGCAAGTCCATGTTCATGCGAACAAAATATTCCCGATAAACGAAATGTCGGAAAATGATACAAGAACTTTCCAACCAAACTAATTGTCACTGGTCGCAAAAATGCACTCGCGAACTTTTTAACACTTAAAATTATGAACACTATATTTAAAATTCGAAGGCACTAGTGTTGTAGTAATATTTGCACTGGATTATTAAATCGTGTAGTGTTTTGTCGAGCGTGTGTCACCGGAGTGGTGCGAGGAGCGAGTGTGCGAGACCGGCGCGCGAGCAGCCTCCGCTCGTTGAATGGGGCACCGAAATGCGGCACCGTACGTGAAATAGCCGGTCAAACACTATGCGAAATCCCTTACCCGCCCGCCGGATAGTGAACTTCGACCCTCTCGGAGACTTCCTTCATCCTAATTTTTTTTGGGAAAGGAAAATCGTTTTGTCTGACTAAACGTTACAAAATGTCCGTGAAACTAACGTGATGAAAATTATTATTTTTTATTATCATGGTTTTCATCATTTTAATTGTTAGTTGCTATGATTGCATCATCATGACTAATTACGTAGGTACTATCGGGCAAAGTTACGGGTGAGATCTATTAATAATCCGATTTTATCACCTTTCATAAATACGTAGATAATCATGTGTACCTATCTCATGCATAATTAACTATGATACCTACTGCAAAAATCAAGTTTTAAATTTCATCCTTACCAAGGCACATGATATTCCATAACAAATCGGCATGAATCCATGCCGTGACTAAAATACATTAAAAACAATAAGGGCTTCTTCACCACCACTGGATAGCGGCTATCTGCCAGATAAATTAAAAAATGGAACAAAATTTGTATTAAATTATCTGCCAAGTAATTTAACGGGAACTTATCAGGAGGTGGTGAAACGGGCCCTAAGGATTTAATATTCTAATCAATTTCTTAAAATCAAATGTAAAATAAAAGTGCTAGAAGAAAGAAGTCTCCACGGTCGCCTGTTTCCACATCTTGTGCAAGTGAACATTTATTCGGTTAGACCTCGCCGGTGATTCATCGATGAGTCTATCCTAAAGTGAGTTTTTATCGGGCATTAGTCGCCCCGCGCGACGGCCCGCAGCACTAATTTAATCATTATTATCAAACAACCACGCGAATATTACTCCAAATAATCATCACCATTTGTTTTTATTACGTGGGCGATGAAATGCGATACAATTTGGAAATAATTTAAATGTACCACCAACAGCTTAGTACGAGTAGGCACTTTCATGTATAAGATAATGAGATAGTGTTGTACAACAATATACTATTAAACTGATAGATATAATGATATGTTAACTAGTTTATGTAAATGGCACCTAGATATAGAGGTTGTTTAATTTATAAACAACTTTCGTTTTCTTTTTCACTTGTCAATGACTGGTCATCATCTGACGAGCGAGAAAAGAGTCCAAGGACTACATAAGAAAGTAAACTGAGAGTAAAAAGTGTGTCAAGTCTAGGAAAGACTCGACTGACATAGATTGAAGGTTCACCTACGTGCGGCGCGGGTCAAACAAATCCTTCAGTCGCAAGATATAAAAATATATTAGAGTCCAATTGGTACGCTGGTTGTTTGAATATAATTTTGTGAGTGTTGTTTGTAGCATGTGGTCTGCGGTTTAGAGATAATATGAGCGAGCATCTCAATGTTTACATTGACACGTTTTTTGTTCCGTGGTTAACAAGGCGATGCCATTGTACGCCTGCTTAGAGATAGTGTCAATACTGGATCATTATCATTGTGATTTATATATCCTTAATATGACATTTAAGAACCTATACCCGTAATTTTTTTTTTAATCTTGTAGGTATTCCAATTTTTGAACTAACATAAAAGTAGCTTTTATTAAAGTTCTTGTAACATGTAATATTACCTAATAAACTTCAGTACTAAGAAGTGTGAATTATGTAAAGGCTACCGCATACGAGGCCGAGTGACCTAGTGCGGTTACAATAACTTTTCTCATCGATACAAAGGAGTTTCCCATCGCGATCGTTTCCGATTAGTGACATAATGATACGCCTATCATCTTTTTTTTATCCATGAGTCACGGATTTCCCGAATTTTTCGCTACAGTAAGTTCATCAGCCACTGAAAGCCTACAAGAGGGCGCCGCATGAGCTCACCATTACTCACTCCCCGTAGAAAGTCTACGCGTTAGATCCGTGTAACATAAAACGATTCGTCATGTCTCAAATATTGAATTTTAAGTGCTACGAAATCATCTACACTTATACATAAAACTTTTTGTTTCGCAATTCAAATCATATTTAAACGGTTTCCGTTATTTACGCGTTACCTGCCCATTAAATAATTAATGTAAAATATCAAAGGATTCGTCTGTATGTTTGTCAGGAGGAAGATTGAACATTCTTGTGCAGATATTGAGTAAATTCTCGCGAGTTGTTAACGCTGTATTTGAGTTACAATGACGTTTTGTTTTCTGTCGGAAATATGAAATATTTGTGTAAATACCAGTGACGTCTAGTTCTGTTTTGTGTAAGATTTAGCGAGCGGAGTGGCGTGTGTTCGCTAGTGAATATATTTAACCTCTCAGACTACTGCGGTGATACGTTACACGTTGTTTTAAGCAAATATAATCCATCGATCCGTCAACCGCGGCGTCCGTTACGTCTCTTATGATGATTTGTTTCTCTTTTAAAAAACTGTAGCACTAAAATTACCGATAAAAGGTTTGCCATTGCCGTGTAAATAGTTTTTTTGTTGAAATCTAAAGTGCTTGGCTATGATACTGACCTGAATAGACGCGGATGCAGATAATATTGTAATAGTTCTTCAAGATCAAGTTCAAAGCTTAGATAAAGAAAGGATTAACATTATTTATTGTGGTATTCGTAATGTCGTAGACGGTATGTAGTGTGCGTAAGTTATTATTTCTTAAATGTAAGTGTGGGAGATAATCTACCATAAAATGCCTTTACCAACATAGTTTCAGCAGCTAATTTAAGTTTACCGTAAACTTAAAGACTAGCTTCCGCGACAGAGTCCGCCTGCGGCCGCCTAGGCATTGCCAATACGCGAAATGGCATTGTTTGCGAGCCACAATATAAATCACACGTTGTGCGTACAATTCGAAAGCTTTTACTCATTGTGCACGTACCCTTAACCCCTTTCATGGCATAGTCTGAACTTTATACCCACTGTTCAGCTCAGAAATGTGCAGTATGTCAGTTATGTAGAAGGAAAATGTTTTACTCTGTGTCGTCAAAATTGAATGCGGCAATTTAGTTTGCAAGAAAAGTGTATGGTTTGTTATAATGTATGCGGTCCTAGACAGGGTTAGTTTGTGTATAATTCATACCTAATGCTATTGACTGTTGTGGCTTAGCTGAAGATCGAATAAACGGAAGATTTATTATCAATATTGGCTTTATCTACTGAGATTTACATAATTGAATGACAGCCAGGTGGCATGCTTGGTTTGTCGATGTGTATAAGTGAAACTTTTATAAAAAGCTTTTAAAACTAAAATAGATAAACTATGTTCAATACTACTTCTTACTTTGCTCGCCTTCGATTCACGTATGCTGGTTTTCACCGATATAATTATCTGATGACTAATTGTTTATAGAGGTAACCTATTATCTTATCTACGAAAGTAATTGAAATGTAACCTAATTATTCAATATTATTAAGATGTACAATATACACTTGTGATAAAGTGATTTTATCGAACAATCATTTGCGGAATCTAAACACTATGCGGATTTCCGGACTACAAACGTTTGAATAGCGAACATAGTTTTTTTAGCTGAACAGCGAAGTGGAAACTCGAATATCGAATCTCAATTTTTCTTAAGCAATAGTGACGTGAAAAGCCGTAGAAGTTATCATAACCTACAGACATTACGAGTAGTTCGCGAAAGATAGAGATGGGATCAAACATTACACAATACACATAATGAGTAATCACTCAACAAGGCAGAACGTTTAATTTCCTTCTATTATCAGTGTCGATGTTTCAAAGAATAGAAAGTGACATAAAATCACATCAGTTTCTTGACTAGTATTATTAGGTCAACGAATTACGTGAGTTCAGAATCTTTATCACACACGTGATTATGAATGATGTTAGGCATAACTTATCGCATTTAACTATAAAAATCAACGGGTCATCTCTCATTTGTAAGTCCTAGATAATACGATCGAGTTTTAAGACAGATGTAAAATAGTTGTGGGAAAAATTAATGACATATTCTTTAGCTTAAAAAATAATATAAATTTAGATATTATAGATAAGATAAAAATAAACAAACTTTATTATTAAAACTATACTTACTATATCTAGAAGTAAATCCTTGTGTCCTTGAGGAACATCCATTGCAGCTACAAGTGCACGTATCAATCATTTTAATATTTATCGATTTATCACAGATCATATAAAAAAAATACTTTGGCATAAAACTGTCACATCAACTGTCACTTAGAAAAAAAAATTCACTATCACTTCACAATTTCAAATATAGAACAGGTGTAAACACGTGCGTATTCTGTTTATTGAATTTAATTTACTTTATTATTCGAGTCGCGTTCAGGACACGATCTCGCTGAGCGGATACGTTCAGTTCGCCGCGTTACGTGTAATGTGTGTCCTGAACGGATTTCCACGGCTTTTATGTGGCCGGTTGGCGCTCCCGTGATAAAGGGTGCAAAAAACTGATTGTTTAATTTAGAGGGCCCGCCATGCGCCATTACGTCACGGATACGACGTCGATCGCGATTAGGACGTAAACGCACACATGCTCTTACGCAATAGCTTGTTCAAATAAATACATGTGGCAAGAACCGGATCCTGTAGGTATGTGAAAATGTGATTTCTGGTCGCTGTAAATGTGATTTTTACTAAGTTTCGACGGTTGGGCGGGCTTAGTCTCAGTATGTAAAGGAAAGGTTGCATAGTTTTAAATGTTTGACTAAAAGTTTCTTACAGTTTCTATAAAAATATTACTACCTACAATTTTTAGTAATAGGCGTTAGTTACATAATTAATTAATGATGTTGATTGGAATAATAATAAACATAAATAGTTAGCTTCATAAGAACTAATTATAGGTTAACATTAAATACAGGTAGGTAGGTGGTTTTAAGGTAGGTTAAGTATTTAACAAATATAAATTAAGTTTACTTATTAACAGTAATATTAATATTAAAAAGTTTATATTATTATTATTAGAAGAAAACAAAATATAATTATATAGGCACCTATTAAAATATTGTTATAAGTACTTACTTTAATAAACTAGGTAATAAAACATTTTTTGTTTTTTTATCTAGGTTGTATTTTCCCAATTCTGAGCATATGCCTCCCCCATTTCTTCCATTTATCGCTTTGTTGGGATATTCGGCTAAAACATAAAAAAATATATTTTGTTATTATACGAATCACTTAATTCCAACTTGATTTCGTGTAGTACACACAATTGTCATACAGCGTCAATGTTACTATTACGCTCGTAGTAAAGTAGTAAATTCCTACTACGGAGTTTATTTTTTAATACGGCATTTCGGCCATATTCGAAACGCGTTCCAATTTCAGCGGGGGTGTTACTCCAACATCCCGACTCCGAGAGTCCGCCTCTCGATCTCATTCCCGAAATAGTCCCGTTCGATTGGTCGCTCGGAATAATCTCTTCGCCTATTACATGCAACTCGCTTTAAACTTTACTACTCTCCGTAATGGTACAGTACTTACATGTGACGTGGTGGGGGTGGTTGTTCTTTTTGTTTCAGAATACGGCCGTAATTACTTGTACGTGATCACTAAATAATAATTCGGGTTATACTTACTTGGAAAATACTATACATATTGTACTTACATAGTACTACACATTATTAGAAAATCTAGAAGCAGAAAAGTCAATTGTTAGTATTAGCATAATCTCAGAATAACATACAATCACCTTTAATCACTTTTGACCTTAAATATTCTTGATGTTGTTTAATTTGAATATGTTAAAACATTCAAATACAATTGTAATAAAATAGTTTTTATGAATAAATAAATAATAATTTTTCAAGGGACCATGCTGGCAAACTATGGGTGTATATTAGTAAGATTTTGCCCAACCCTTCATGAAATACAGATGTTTTTTAATGTTATTCAAATATTTAACTACTGAGTATTTTGAACCTAGGATTTGGCGCTTAGCACCCGAGACAGTGAGGTATTATTATACCTTTTTTTTATCGAAAAATCATGGACCCATGCTATCTGGGGAGGTTGCAGGGTATGTCAGACGCATACCGACTGAAACCGTATTTGGCTTCCCTAGTCCTACATGTCTACCATGACGGGACCATTATTTTACCTATAGGTATTAATTGTAATAAATCATTCATTCAACATACTGTAATACTGTACATTCCGTGATTGTCATACCTTGATTTAGTTTCGATGATGTAAAAGGAAAACTAAGTTATAAAAATCCTTTAAACCTTATTCTGTTTGACTGAACATCGAAATATTCATTAGTTTCCTATTACCAATCAGACATTTCATGGAACAAATTATTCCTACCTATAACTGTGACGACTGGCTGATCTTATTATATAATTTAATTATATAAAATAAATTTATAAAATTATTCAATAAAATTGTTTAATACAAGGAAGTATCATAAATAATTCATGGTGATGGGCATTGTTTATTATAATGTATTAACAATTATTATTCAAGTATATTTTGAGTCGTGGGCTGTTACCGTCGTTATAGGAAGAGAATATGAATATTAGACTATATTCTCAATTATTAAACTTTATTTGTTTCTATATGCTTCACTCTAGGATTTTCTACTTTAAGATTTGGTTAAGCTTATTATTTTAAACACTGCAAATAAAGCATCAGTGTTATTGTTGAAAGTATAATGAGTAATGTTGAATAGTTATTTGAACTTTTTTCACACATTTTATTTCCTCAAAGAGTGCCAGAGCTTAGTTAAAAGATATTATTAAACTTTTATTGTACTTATATTATTTCGTAGGTGCGTAGGGACCAACATACACTCATAATGCCCCCGATCTGGCGCCTATATAGGCAATATGTTTGCCCTCTATTAGTTAGTAAATTGGGTTTTTTGAGAAAGAACAATGGACACTATAAAATGTCTGATAATATTGCCAGTAGAATACATAATTATATATCTAATATTCTCCAGGAAAGGCATGAAGTCTGGCTTCTTCCGATCTAGTTCCTACATCCGAAGTTTCGTAGCAAAGCTCGAACAGATCGTGTGTCTACGCATCGACGTATCTCGTGACTCCGGCGCATTGTTCAACGCAACAATTATCGCGCTGATCATGAGGTTAATGTGAACAAAAGAGCTACTATTACGTATTGGAGTTTGTATCACACCGTAGTCGGGAAGATTTCTCGTAAGAATCTTATCTTAATCATATGGAAAGGACAAGATTAATGAATTAATAATTAGTTTTAGAATCCCAATTTATCAATGGTATTATAGTCCATGGGATCAACCCTCATTCTAACCCTAAGCATTCATAAAAACGAAAAATGATTCCAATATGACTATAAAATTGTTTGTTAGATACAGCTTTCGAACAGCGTTTGCTAACCGTAGTGTTTTGTTAATTTGTTAAGTAAGCACGTTCTGCGGTGCGAGCACGACAAAACCATCGACATTGATATATTAATAACGAAATTTGTCGTTATCTTCTGTCAAATGCTTTAGTGGCAGCTTGAGGTCAAAGCAATAATGTCGATTTTATCGTAAATCGTCGAATTTTTATACCATTTCCTAGCATGGAAACTTGCATGGAACTTATTTTTTACAGTAATTGTTTTATCCAATGTTAAAAAATAAATAAAGTAATAGTTAAGTTACAGCAGACTGTCAGCAATCAGCTTCGATAAGACCCTGCTGACTGGCTTATATTTCTACTATGTCAGGAACAATTTTGTGAAGCTCATTTGGAAGCGATAGAAAAAGGACGATTGATATCTCTACAGCAATGATCCAACTTATATGAATAGTATCTAAAGTGTTGATAGGTATTTATTCTACAGAGCGCGTGATGCGGTGTAACAACAGCCCATGTGAACTTATCGAGACGCACAAAAAGCGTTGCACTGTCAGGGATTCCTAACTGGTGTGCGTAATATATAATGCATTCAAAATGAGGGGTTATTTCGAACATCCTGATACATACGATTACCGAGAAAATGTTATTACGTTTGGCTAGAGAAAACCCCATGCAATGATAATGATAACTCATTGTTTATGCAAATCCTATTCTATGGTGGCCAGTCATATCCGATTGTTACAACCTCCTTCGTTTACAGTTCACATTAACAAGTTGCCTTAATTTTAAGTAACAATGTAATAAAATACATATGTAGCATAAACTTTGCTTAAAATGTTATTATTAATATTAAGTTCATTTTTTTTAAATATTGATTACATTGTGACTACTAAATAGGAAAACTAACTAGGTACTTTTTTATGATATGCTTTTTCCGCTTTTATTTTGTGTTGTTTTCCTTAGTGTATAATTATTTAGTACTTAGTCATTATTACCAATTCAGGCATTCAACATTTAACGTAGTTTTCTCGTGTATGAACAAAAATTATTTTTAAAGTTACTGTTTTAATTGTAACACACACAAATTGTGTAAAATAATTGTAATTTAATTTCCCAGTAGGTAGTCTACTATTTATTTAAGATTCAAAACAAATGAGGAAAAATACTAATATCGTTCTAAGAATACACAAAATAAAAAGATCTAATAAGATATCAGGGTCGGCTTATAACCATCATTCAAAAATACCTTTATCCGTATATCATAGCGGCATTCTGTAACATTTGACGGAAATTCAGCATACCGATCAAATAAGATTCGCTTATGATTTTTAAACTTTTCGATGACTAACCCCAGAGATTTTGGAGGCATGTTCTCGGAAATGTTCTCAGGTACCCGCCTAAAGGAAATGCCAGAGTATTGCGATATTAGGAGGTCAATGAGAGGTATGTATGTCTATTGTAAGGACGTGAGGTCATGTTCCGTGTAAAAGTGATTTGATAACAAATGTTCGGCAACCGCGTACTTTTCAACCGACTTCAAAAAAGGAGGAGGTTCTCAATTCAACTGTATTTTTTTTATGTTTGTTACCTCATAACTTTCGACCGGGTGAACCGATTTTGATGAATTCTTAGCTGGTTACAGATTGGTTCCATAACCAAATCCGGTGAGCGGTTGTAAAAATATCGACGAAAATTAAAAAAAATGTATACATAGATGATATTATGGTTCACTCCGAAAGCTCGCTGTCTGTGGGCGTCAGTGAGTTTGGAGGCGGTTTGTGTTTTGTTTACAAATAATTTATTAGAAAAATATGAGGTAATTTTGTTATTATAATATGACAAGGCAAGGCATACGCCTCGCTGGTAAGAACCTGCCGCGCTGCTGATAGTTTTACTTTTTTTTTCGTGTGAAAATCCTCATAGAATTCTTCGTCTCCCCAGAAAGGAAACTCAGAGAGTTTTGTCATACTCTTACTCGACTAAAAACACACGGCCGTCTCTAGCACACTGTGGAGGAGACTCCGGGATCTCTGGAGAACGCACCGGTGCCGCTGACAGTTACCTAGCGGGTCGTCATCTTGAGACCTAAGGCTAATATTCAGAGACGACGCTAAGCCTAAAGGATCGCTTCGGTATGTCAAATTTGTATTACTATTTAACATACATAAGCGGAAGTTTACGCCTAGCGTCTTCTCTGAATATTAGCCTTAGTCTCATTGGCCCAGTAAATTCACTGATTAATCCAAAGTATTGTCGTGTCTTAAATCCTCTTTACGACTTACTTAATACTGAAGCTAACATAATTATTCACCCATATTGTTTAAAAGTACCGTATCATCATTTTCCGGGTTCAGAATCAGTCATGAGATGATGAGGCTTTTTCAATGTCATCAATGTTACTTACTATCGATGTTATGGGAAAACTATGGAATACTTCCCCTGGATCTTTCTGGATCCCCTGCCCGGGCGTGCCGGCAGGGATATATGTCTTCTACCGACAAAAAAACCCTTTCATTACCTTATGGTCATGGGATTCGTGACCTTCGCCTCGACCTTTATGATAGGTACACAACATAAAAAAAGTAACTCAACAACCTTTTTTCTGCGCATGAGTAATGTTTACCACATTGCGAGTAATGTTAAATTCATCTCAAAGTAACTGTTAACGAAGATTAAGCAAATGTGCATCTCATTCTTATTTTCCAACTTTTTAGCGCGATTGAAATTTTCTATCAAGTATCAACAGTGAAATTATTAAATGCAATTCTAGGTATTGCTCCCATTCAAGTAAGATTTATAATTGCATGCATAATTTTGTCTGTGTAATTAGTAATACTTGTAGTCATGTACTATAGTCACGCTACGGAATACCCGGTGAGTTTTTGCAAATGAGCCATTTCTGTGTACCAGTAGTGGGCGACGCGAGTACAAGATCTTTTTGCCGTATAATTAAGTCAATATCGATTATGTAAGAAAAAGGACATTGTCACAGTAAGGCGGCGTACATATGAAGATTGAAATAAAAAATACTGTGGGAGGAATATCAATGAACCTTCGCGAAATATGAAACTAAGCACGCTTCGATTTTTAGTGAGCATGTTCACTGTATTCAATATTGAAATAGTTCGGACTTCTTGAATTTGGAACACGATTTTCTTAAAAATATCATTCGCATAGTTCCTGGCGATTTTTTTGTTCAGACTGGCCGGTCGTAAAAATCGGAAAGAGAAAAAGATTGATTTAAAATAAGTTTTCCGTTTATTTTAATCAATTTTTTTTTAATTTTAATCCAATCTTTTACTCTCTCCAATTTTTACAGATTGGCGAGAACAGTAACTACGTTTTTTGTTTATTGTCGCTTATTTTTGTCATATTCTTCTTTAACTAGCAAATATGGCGAACTTCCTCTCGATAATTAACACAGGAAAAAACCTTTATCACACGACTGTAATAGAATTAATTACTCCAAGCCACAGTGTGACAAAGTCTAAAGAGTCTACTGTCAACCGTGGGACCAATGCGCCGTATTCAAATCGGTATCCAACAAAAAATTGCGTTTATTGGAAATGCTTTCCAGTTTTTCCGGTAGTGTGAGATCGCAATTCACTTGTCGTCATTTAAAGGAACAAGATTAGAATAATTGTCTATCAAGATGCACTTTTATATTCAAATGAGGCTTTGTCCATAGGTCATTATTACATTTGTTGGTTGTCCCACATTTGTTGGACTAGTGCGAATTATGAGAACGAATTGAATTAATTGGTTTTTGCTGTCACGTTCTTCTGTGGTCGTTTTTAATTTACATCTACTTACAAGACTTTATTTAGAATTGTTCCGGTTTTTTTTTATTTTTTTTTATATGTACACGGAAAATTATTTTTATAAATAAATATTTCTAGTACTCGCCAAAGCTCTGTAGACTTATAAGGCCCCATTTGATGGATCATCATATCTATGATTATGAGGCTTAGAAATTTTTTAAGGGAATCCCTACATTTAAATACTTATGAATTTATCTAATGTTATTTTTTCATGTGGCTATTTTCAATCATGAAAAGTTTATAGATTTTTTAACTCTGTTTCTTATTTCCAAAATTACTTGACCAGCGGTTTTTTTGAGGAATATTATAACACCAATTTTTTACTCAGCTTATAAGTTTTCGGTTTTAAAGTAGTTAAATAGTTAATTTTGGTAGTATATACTGTTTTTATGTAAGATTATGGTTTAATGCATTACTATGAAAACATGAGTACTTACCTTCTTAGTTGCGTAAGGTCAGGATCTCGTTGGTACCTACAGTACTTGGTCCTGTTTAACAGCTCAATCATAATTGATGGTGACAGCTGCCAATATGTCTCATCACACCAATTAAAATATCAGCGTCAATTGTCATTTGATTGATGACAGTTCTAAGCGCTTTTGTTTAGATCGCCTTTGAAATTTGAAATTAGTTTGAGAATCGTATGCGTTTTGTTTTTTGTGATTGACGATTATTGGAGTAGTGCTTTAGTGACGTATGTCGTAAAAGTAAATGGAATGTCATTGTCAAATCTGTCTTCAAATAAATAAGTAATGTGACTGCTTATTCTGAAGAGGTAGCGAATATAATGGCTTTAGAAATTGTTTAAAATGTATATAGTTCAAACGATGGTCACAAAGACTTGAGATTATATAAAATATATCGTCTCGTGGATAAAAAGTGGCAGTAGCACGACAACGCGGCTAATGATTGTCGATGTCGGTCGATTTACTCCACACTCACCGGTCCTGTATTTCCTGTTCATACGTTGTTACGCAAAATTCTTGTACTAATATAAAATTCCATCTGTTTTGCTCACCACGGCCATTGTGATCTGTAAATTGGTTCTTAGATATTCATTTGCTTTGTTTACATTTATTAATTGTGTAATAGTGATGAGTTTTCACAAGTTTTTGTTATAATGCGCGTGCGCAACGCCAATGTTGGAACTTGGAACAAAGATAAATGTTATTATCTTTGGTTGTAGTTTTAAGTAATGTTGTTGAAATATTTTTTTTGAGAAATATATTTATTTTGCACAGTTTGCACAAAACACACAGATACATTTAGGTTCATTCAATTCAAATAAAAATGTACCTAATTATTTACAATAATCGTTGAGTAACAATTATATTTGTATGCCTAATATATATTTTTTTAGTTTGATATTTGATACAAAGGAATTTTATCATATTGGGACACAGTGTCTAGACTGCGCTCGAGTGTATATTAGTCTGTTTAACTCGGATATCCCCTCCTAAGATTATATAGCATCTGATTATTTGTTTTATAGCGTGGGTACATTCCCGACTTGTAAACGTTTATCGTGAAAAGCAAATATTCGTATAAATTAGGACAATTAACTGAAAGACTTTGATAAATGAGTTTTGTTGATCTCCTATGTTATCAAGCGGCTTCCAACGAGATAGGCAGGAGACCCGGGAGCTAAATGTATGCTGCGATAAAAAATTTCCGTCACAATGTCTCGTTTTTACAAGCCAAACTTTTGACACGACCTACGACATACGGGACGACAAAATTATGTCGTAACGTACATGTTAACAGAAGATGCAGGCTACATAAATAACTAGCTCTTATACGAATATTCAGAGACGAAACTAAGCGTAAACTTACCTTACCAAACTAAGCGTATGTCAAATTGTAACACAAAATTGACATACGGAAGTGTTACTTTGCGCTTAGCATTTCTGAATATTAGCCCCAGGGCCGCACTCGGAGACGTCACTCAACTGAATAAATCATTAGCTAATAGAGACCAAGTATATCTTAGTAGGGTACACTAGCAACAAACTCAAATATGGAAAATAAATATATAATATTCCAAGTTTGTCAACGAGTCATTAACATGAAGTGACGTCCCTGAACATTAGCCTTACTATCTATGGTGGGTGCCTTTGTTAATTCCTGGGTTCTCACTTAGCCACTAAGCTACCCCGACCACTGCATGTGATGTCCAATTTATCTTTCACATTCTACGTCTTGAGGTGATGTCAGCATTCTGGAGCACTAAAGGGGAGAGACGCAGGTTTAGGTCCCGCCTGACATCGTATTTTTCTATCGCTTTACTTCATAAGTATATTTTAAAATGTTTACATTATGAAGCTACTAGTAAACATCCATCCTCACGGTATGGAAATACGTAATTATGTATCCTGAATATATTATTTTAATATTCATTGTATTCAGGTCGCTCTCATCTCTATATAGAAGCACTATAATCAGGTGAATTTCTAAATACGTCTAGATAAATATAGAACTTTCGAGAAGAGATCTGATGTAGTTTAGGATAATTATTCATTGAAATATTAAACACAGTGTTTTTTATAGGTTTTTCTCGGCAAACCAGCAGCAGACCCATCTGATGAAGTATTCATTGCCACCCAAGGACTCCTGCAACAACAGAAGGGTTATTGATGTATTGCCAACCCTTAAAGTCTCGACTGCAAAGCAATTGAGAGGGAAAACTCGCTCTCATTTTGCTTGTTTTGTTTGTTTGGCAATTGATATCAACGAAGTCACACGTCATCAGTGACGTCACCGAGAAGAAGCCTCCCAAGTGATTCCCCCAAGGCAGTCCCGGCGCTTCATTTGACACATAACACTGCGATCATTCAAGCATCCGCTATACGGTACTCGTTTTGCACATTTATGAGTCTTTGTAAATAAACAAATGAAGATACGGCCGCGATACGACCGTGTAAAAAGTACCCATTCGTTGAAATAAAAGGTGATCTGTAAATTATTATAAAATAAATCTGTGCTTATAGAACCATAGAGTGTTTCTAAAGTTTTGGTGATTTTGTTAAAAGGATGTCAAAACTAGAGGTGGGAAAGCACCGATAAATAATATTTTTTCTTTGCACTCGCATATTACCTATACCATCACGACTGTATTGCCCGAAGAGCTGTGCAGAGATGGACTCTCGTCTTGGTCGTGCTGAATTTTTCAGATAGTCGGTATAATTTGACATAGAGATACATCAAAATCCATAGGAATTCCCGCAAAAAATATGTTATAGGGTCGGCAAAGCCCGAGTGATAAACCTGGTATTGCAAGCGTCGATAGGCTACGGTACCCGTTTCTCATAAGTGGGCCGTATGCTTGTGTTCCACATTAGTGATATAAGTACCTACCTTATTAATAGGGGATGCTGAATCTTGGAATCAAACTGAAGACTTCTTGCTTACTACTCGCGGATACGACCACTAGACCAATGGAGAGGAAGCATTAACTATTAAACTGTTCTTTTTAATTTTAAAGGCGTTATTCTCAACATTTTCTAAAATGGAAGTCAGCTGTGTTCTTTATGTTCATGTACCTCAAAGAATAAATAGCATTAAGTGCTGTTCCCGTTTCGTCTTTCAGTTTGATGGTATGATCTAGACAGGTTTGTAAAGGTGCTTTTATGTTCCAAAACTGTTTAAAGTGATACGTCTGGCTTGTGCAAGTGGAACACAGCCTTTGTTCAACGTTGTGCATGATTAATCCATACTTCCATACTTACTATAGTCATATTATAAATGCGATAGTGACTTTGTTTGTTACCTTTTACGCCTAAACTGCTCAACAGATTTTGATGGAATTTGGCGAGGAGATAGATCTAGAGAAACAAGTTACAACAGGTTACTCTTGTCTCAAGAAGTTTAGATGCAAGTGATACCGTGGAAAATAGCTAGTGTACACACTGTACACTATTGTATTTTTTTTAAATAGTTCGTTTTTGTTTTAAATAGTTATTTTTGTTCGTTTATTTTGCTTATATTTAAGGAAAAGATTTACTTAGTTTTAAGTAATATTTTTTTTTCATCTATGTTATCTTAACCACACATGTACAAATGTAACCCGAAAGGCTAGGCAGAGGTGTCCTGATGTTCACCCATTTCACTAGTATTTAGGTCCATGTAATAGGATTGCTATTGACATTAATCATCTAAAAATTTTGACCTCTGAGCGGATGAACTTAACACAAATTAAACTCTGCCCACATTGAGAATCAAAGCTTTTTTTATTCAAAAATTTCGAAATATCTTCATGGATCCCTGGGGAGGCGGCAGGGTCGGACTCATATTGACTAAAAACCGCAGTTGTCTTCCCTTGCCCTAATTATGGTGCATTGCTTGAGATCCCACAATGCAACTCATTCCTGATTGGAATGGGTCCAAAAGGTCCATGACACATCTAGGATACGTAACTAGTAGGGAAACTAGAAAGATGTTGTACAATGAGAAACTGTATCATTTCAAAACAATGACGCTAGATCCACGCAGGGATATTCTCCACCTGAAATTCATGCACAAACTTCTACATAATGAAATTGACTGCCTGCAACTGCTTGAGAGATTCCGATTTAGAGTTCCTCGTAAACCCCCTCGAAAACCACACTCCACAGAACGAAATTCGGCACAAGCTCACCGGTCCCTCGCTTGTGTAAACTTATAAATGAATATAGTAATCTAATTGATATCCACTCTGACTCCCTTAATGCTTTTATCAGCCAGATTAAACACTGTCACGGAATTTACTCGAATAACCAATGTATTAGTAGGTAGGTATATAAATAAATAATATTTTTTTTATTGTCCTTGGCTATCCAGGGGGGCTAGACAAGGTGCATTTTGACATCCGAATCGACAAACAAAATGTATGTAAATGATATTAGTGACAGCCTGATTTGTCGAAAGTTTGTGTCATTTCCATACATTTTGTTTGTCTATTCGAATGTCAAAATGTAACTTGTCTAGCCCCCCAGGTTGTATTTTGTATTCGTTGTTCCTTGTTGGTCCGGTAAATACGTTTCGAAATTATACAAAATGTAAATTTTAACATGTCCTTAATAGCAAGTGGTGTTTGCCTGTAAACATTGTACAGTTAGCATTTAAAGATTACTCCTGTAAATTGATAGTTAAGTTTAACTGTAACAATAGTTGGTAAACCTAAATAAAAAAAATAATAATAATGTCATGGCCATGGGATCAGTAACATTCATCACACCGCGACGATGACGGGACTGAGAATGGAACCTGTAATCTTCCCTTCAGCGGCCGTATTTGCAAAAACAACACCAACGGTCATCTTTTTAAATTTACAATGGACAGTTTCCGATAACTAATAACCCGTTAATAGTACGGTAATTGGCCATAACGTGGTCTAGACGCCATTGTCCTCAGGCAGTCCGCTGTTAGGCCGTGGGCGAGGGGCGGCAACCCTGCCAATAAGTATAATAGCTCCGTTATCCGTCATATTGTTCTCAATTAGTAACAAATTAATACTTGTATGTAATGAGAGCGTATATTTTTGGCTGAGACAGGTTGTCCTTTTTAACCCCCGACGCAAAAACGACGGGTGTTATAAGTTTGACGTATCTGTGTGTGTGTGTGTGTGTGTGTGTGTGTGTGTGTGTGTGTGTGTGTGTGTGTGTGTATGTGTGTGTGTGTGTGTGTGTGTGTGTGTGTGTGTGTGTGTGTGTGTGTATCTGTCTGTGGCATCGCAGCTCGCGAACGGATGAACCGATTTTGATTTTGTTTTTTTTTATTTGAAGGGTGAATTAGTCGGGAGTTTTCTTAGCTATGTTTGATGAAAATCAGTCCAAGATGGCCGCCGCCACAAAATGGCAAATTATATTTCGTGTCGGGGGTTTTCTACATTTTTAATTTAGGTTATTTATACCCGACTGCTGAAGGAGGGGACAAGCTATTCGATCAGTCTAAATTATAAGCAATACTAAATTATAAACAAAATTGTTTTTTGCTCGTCCCGCCTGCAATACATTTTCCAACATCATAGAGCTTGTTTTTAAGTTTATAGTTAGTCCTTATAACGCAGTCGGGTTTTTTTGTATTTTTTTAGGCCATGCTAAGATTATTAGTTATTTTAATGAAGAAAAAATCGTCTCACGGGCAGGACTCGAACCTGCGTCTTCTGGTTCAATACACCAGACACTATAACCGTTAAGCCACCGCGAGAGGTTGGTTTTGTAAGGAAATTCGAATTCAGGGACTCCGGCAGGCACCAGGTATGCGATCAGTCCTCTTGTTGGGATTATTTCGCCCAGTCCCCCATTTGGTGGATACCTTCATGGGTCACTAGCGTTCGACGTCGTTGCCTTGCAGAAGCCAACCAGTTGTCCGATAGAGATTTCTGCAAGCTGCTCTTTAGTTACTTCATCTTGCCTTAGTTTAATAAATCTGCCAAATTATAAACGCAGAGTAAAGTTTAAAATTTTATTTTATATCTTTTAATTTTATATCTTGCGCAAGTTTCCCCACTTGCGCAAGATATAAAATTTTGAACATTAATCACGCGTCCATTTCCAGAAGTGTTTGACAGTGACCTGTGTTTGTGAGTATGTGAAGGGAGCGAGCCCAATGCCATCAACCGGTTACAAATCCAGATTCTGAGGTGCTTCTGGTAATTACTCATAAAAACCCAACAACACTGCTCGATTCGGGAATCGAAACCAGGACTTTCAGCGTAGCAACCACCCGTAGACCAACAAGGCAAAACTTTAATGTCATTAAATAATTAAACTGTTGAAATTTATACACTCCGTCGGTATTATAAATTATGTCAAAATGTAAACAAAATTCATTTAATTGATTTGTGTGATGAAATTAAAATATTTTTTCCTTTGACAGGACAAGAAAGAGAATAAACAAAATATTACTGTTGTCAATGATTCTATTAACCATACATAAAGTTCAATTTTGAAAGGCCTAATGGCTCGCAAATAAATTATTGAATTAATGGAACTGCTTAAATCAATTTCTCCAATAAATAAAACCATTTCCGGACAGAAGAGACATAATAATGTCATTAAAATTGGAATAGACATATCAGTGTGAAGTTTAAAAGGTTTTATTATATTTAAGAGATGAATAAATAGGTGATTAATTAATATAATTTAGGTATAAGGTCATCAGGTAAGTTGACCATTGTGTAGCTATGCTGGAAACACGTTCTAAGCTATATTTTTTTTTATGCGAATTTTATGCAAAGGGCTCATACTATGATAATGCGTGTCATCTCTATCAGAGCCGCATGTCATAGCTACTAGGAATTTCACAGAAATACCCAACGACGCTTTAGTCGACCCGGGAATCGATCCCACAACCTCTAGCGTAGCGGTCGCGCTTACGGTCACGAAACCAATGAGGCAGTTCAGGTATATTTATATGCCAATATTTATAATATTTTTTATATTGTATAGCGTTATGCGTAAAGGTTTTCTTTTATTCTCAACTCAGTTTATTGTACATCAGTATTAAATATATCGATTAATAGCATCGCTGAATATATACTTTATTTTGTGAGCAAAATACTCTCTTTAGTGAGATTTATCGATATTACACGGGATAAGTAGCATTATTACATTATTATTGGTAATCAGTGGCCGTGTTATTCAGAAAATTTTATGACGTTGAACCTCATCCGGAAATTGAACATGGGACGTTGCTCTGAAGTATATACTTAAATTTAATAGCTGTATTATGTATAACAAATCTTTTTGAAATTATATCAAAAGCTGAATATTAATTTAAAGCCCGCTATTTTTAACTATGGTATGAAATTGAGGAAATAATTACCTAATTGTATTAAAAAAAACTAGACTGACTAAAATGTCAAAATATTTTATGTATATAGTAAATTAAAGAACATAATGGTTCTTTTTGAAATGTATCCGTGATTTCAAAAATGTAACGGGTATATTTAAACCTTTTAAAAAGTTTTTTGAATTTTTTTCCAAATTATGTTGGACTAGCAGGGTTGTTTCCGAACGAATTCTTGCGAGAAACTTATTTACACAAAACTTCTTGTTAAAATCTTTTAATTAAATACCTAATGAGTGATGTTAATGAATATTCATTCTAAGTTCCATTACAAAAACATTTATGTGTTTGTGTAATTGAAATTCTGACCTTAACATTTTCTACCATTTACTACTGCGAAGTAAAAACCGTTCGCCGCAGCTTTTGTTTCAGCTTTATTTACATTTCCAATTCGAACCTGTACAATTTGTAAAGGAGTTATTTATAAACTCGTATGGTAATATGATTACTTATGTACGGAATTGCGTATTTTTATGTTTTGAGGCACGGCCAGTGCCCGCAGCACTGTGTATTCAGTAGTTTGACACACAATACTAATTAACGAATCGTAAAGAGTAATTTGTGCTGTATTTAGTACAAACATTGACTATATCGTATCGTAAACATCGACTATATCTTTATGTACCGGTTTGGTATCACGTTCTTTATTTTGGTCAGCTCTCGACGGTCAAGCTATCCATCAGCGTCAATAAATTCTGCATACATGCTGTTATCAGTATTTTTATCATTAAATATTGAAAGCCGTGAGATTCAATAGTTCCATTAGGTACTCATTTGATCTGTAGGAGGTAATAAGCTGAATATATTATTAGTGACCTAACTAAGATTTATAATAGACGCTAGTGTCTAGACTATTGTGAAAGAAGCATGAATATCTTTAATATGATGTCATAAATAGTGTAATGGGCCAGCAGCCGTTTCAGATGAAGTAAAATAAAAATCTAGAGTTACTAGGTATAGCGTTAATTAAAGGCATCGAAGGGGTAATGTTTCGATGTTCATCAATTGTGTCCAATGATTTCAATGAAATCCAAAGAAATTGAATCGCTTATTTTTTTATAACTACCTACTTGTGTTTCTGTACTCTCTAGGCCATTTACCGCTGATTTTCATTCAAATCAAATAAATCAAAATAGTTTTATTTTCATAGACCTTATGAAATGGCGAAACTAGGTGCACGGTTCCAAATTAGTCGTTTCCTATGGAGAAGAACCGGCAGGAAACTCCATGGTCATTTTTAATCGCTTACATACATACACAGGGGTTGGAAGAAACTTGGGACTGCTACTTGCTCCGATTCTGGCATACTTCTTTTCTTCCACAAGATGTATGGATTTTGCCATACACACTGCTTACATACACTAACACACACACACACACTTACACACATAACACACACACACACACACTTGCACTACACAAATATCTAATTCTTATTCTTTCACTTTCCGTTGTTTTGTCTGCATGTCGTATTTATTGTTACTAGGATAATACACCTAAGCATATAATGTAACATGTCGCTATAAAAGTCACCTATGTATAATCGGGGTCTGTCCCTGTCTCTCCTAAACACAGGTTACTCTGTAGCCCATATAGGAGTACAGAGATTCACCCGCTAACTAGATTATTGTATTACACATCTGTGCTAATGTATCCATCCTTTTATTTGGTCCTTGTAAACAATAAAATTATTATTATTATTATTACATTATGTTAAAATAACAATAACCGATTAATCCGATTAAATCATTGTTGTTAGTGAGATTTCAAGTAAAATATTTTTTCCCTTGCAATCCTTTTCCATATGCCTGGGCTTCAGCGATTACAAAATCACCTTCACTATAACGTAAGCAGTACCTACAAAAGTAAATAAATTGAGATTTCCTCGTGTTTCTAATTGCTTTAAACAATTGAGACGCGTTGGCGATACGGCGGTGATGTAAAGCACAGGAACACTATTAATTTTAGTGACCAATAAATATTTTATGACGACCCTGTAATATTTATCGAGTTAAAAATGGCCTTAAATGTCCAAAAGTAATGATAGTTGCGAGTATATAATATGTTATTATGTTTTAAAGGTACACAACACACATTGTTTATCCTTAATTGGATGTACGAATCATTGACGTGTCTCATTTATTTTGTTTTGTTGGTTACAGTAACATTCATTTCTGGGTCTCTTTCGTGTTTCTTTTGGAATCCTGAGAGATTTTCTCTGCCTTTTCTTTCTTTATAGAAACTTTTTTAATCCTTGAAATCCTTCTAAGATTTTTTACTATAGATGATATCTGCAAATTCTTTATTGCCACGAATTATTTGACCTATTATTTCATTTGTAAAGTTGGTTTTTAAAAACCAGGTAGTACATAGTAAAAAATATTACTTAGATTGACTTAGATTGACCATACTGGTTAGAAATCACCATGGCAGCTACTATTTATGTATTTTTTATTTTTTAAAGTAAGTCCTAAGAGTTCCCTTTCAAATAAAAAAATGCATCTAAGAATCTGATTTTAAACCAAACGATCATACAGCATAACTTAGAGAAAAGCTCGAAAATTTCTTCACACTTCAAGTTATTCAAGGTATTTGCATCGTAATATTGCTATTGTGTGGTCATAAAATAATGAAATCATGCATAAATCAGTGCGACAAGGCATACTTATGTAAGTTAAATTAACTTTCTACACAAAACACCGAGTAAGACTCCTTCCAACGTAGATAACGACAGTCTAAAGGACTTATAAGAAACCAAAACTGATGCCACGATACCGCAGGAGGGAAACGAATAGAGAGACAGATAAGTTCTTATGGCGGACAAATCTTCTAGTGCGAAAATATGGAGAATATGATTTTTCTCCGATGTGAGACCTAGGTAGATCGAGTTTTCACTTCCGTACATCCCTGTATTTCATGGGAAAAGCTTCTTCTTTTCCTAAAATTTGCACTTTCATCGACATTTGAGCTGTTTTCGAGAACGTGATTACAAACATTGATATAGGTACTTACTTTTTATAAATATCAATTTTTATACGATTTTATAATAGGTAATAAAATCAAAGTCTGTTCTTCAATTTAAACTTGTAAAAGTATAAAATAAACACACAAACAAACAGATGGACGCCATTATGTTACGTTGTATTGTCACGATGATTTTCACTTCATTGCAAAAATTTGCATCGTAAACTGCTAAAAAATTACGCAAAAACGTTCAAAATGTCACTTTGTTGATTTTATTAGTGTCAATTTGGGTGAGAATTTAAGCTGAGTTCGTAGATGAAAACCAACTGCACTAGGGGAACAAGTTGATATCTATAACATTAGAATCTAAACAAAATGTATGTGTATAATTTTTTGACAACTCGAGCATTCATAAAATTACACACACATTAAGGGCTAGATTCATCCTGATAAATTCAATAGTATGAGTTTATCTGCCAATGCCCAGGAGGTGTTGTAAATGGTCCTTAGACAAGTCTTATTTCAGCAGTTCTTTTTAAACATATATAACTTTCCTATATTTTCCACCTATATAACTTTCGAAGTTACGATTTTCCGTGTCTCGGAGAGCACGTAAAGCCGTCGATCGCGGTTGTCATAAGAACACCTATGACAATCGTTAGTGGTAGAGTCGGAAGCCTAAAAAGCCTGACAACCAGTCTTTCCTTCGAATATCGGTATTGCCTAGAAATTGGGTTGCGGAGGTCTGATGGCAGTCGCTCCGTGTAAAATACTGGTATTCAGCCGCATCCGGGTTAGACTGGCAGCCGACCCCAACATGGTTGGAAGAAGCTAGGAGGAAGAAGAACTTTCAAAGTTACCTTTATGTAAGATAATCATTTCAATGCGTGGTCTCTTTGACTTTACATCTTATCAAATTCAATGTCACTTATGCATTTCTAGCCCGTCAGTGACCACATAATATTAATAAAAGAATATTTATTGCATAATCGTAATCAATCAATAGCGACTCTATTGAAACAAAAGCATAAATTACAATATGCATAACCTTTGTCAAGATAATTATTATGACGAGTACAGTTAACCAAGTTAGTTCCTCTTCACTTGAACCTTTATGTCAAGTGAGAACCGACTCACAATAAAATAATATTAGGCACAAGTCATAAAATTAAACAGCCTACGTGCCATGAAGAAGTTTCACGGTTCGTTAAATACTAATATTGTAAATGAATTTAAAGGAGTGTCGACCGGTGACGTTAGGGCTGATGCTTCGCTTAGCTCGTATTATTCGAATTTTAATTGTTTTTCGCATACCGTGGGTTTAAGACTGTCTCATTACTCACTGGAGGTCTTGGATTCGATTCCCAGGTCGAGCAGAGTATTATACTTCGAGATTTTCTATAAAATTCTCAGTAGCAGCTCGGTGTTTGTACCTATTTGTACACGGTTAGTGGCAATAAGCTCGTCCTTTTTTACACATGTGCCCTAAATACATACATACCTCTGCCTAACTCTTCGGATAATACAAGCGTGATGAAATGTTCGTAGGCAATATACCTATAGAATCCTTATAGGATATACCACTTACTTCCTTTGCTTCAACACCATTTAAATATTAGAATTTCAAGTCAAGCGAAAGCCTACGCGATTTATTTGTTTTATATACATACAAATTAAAACTACAAACCGGTGGAGCATGTTACAAATTGATAACAGATAAAATTTACTCAACTTATCAAACCCTACATAAAACAATAAGCTAATGTGTTATATGTCGGGGGAGTCCCACCCCGCCTTGACAATTGATTAGGGATACCCCACTAAAATCTAAGTCAAAATATGTAAGTCTTTTTTACCTCGTATCTTGTCGCTAATCGCTCATCATTAAGACACTACTGGCTGAAATTGCGAGCTTATCTCGCTTCAATCTATAAAACAGTATCAAGGATATACAAAAGACTTTACGAATAAAACATGAGATTCTCTGTAAAGATGTGATTGAACTGTCACATTATTATGACCGCACCCTTGTCAACGGATTAATTTGACGATATAATGACAGCGTTAAATGATTCAGTCGTTTATATTGCAACTGTTTTATAGAGGCAATTATTTTTAAGTTAATGTGACGTTGATGTAAGACCTGAGAAAACTTTGATCTCTTTGGTACCGGCACCGAAAAATATTAAGAACTGATACATAAGAACTGTATTTTAAAACCCTAAAGTAAAATTCCTGTGCTATTACAATTCTCAATTTGAATAATGTACCTAATCAAGCATGTTTGCTAAACTGAAAACTAAAAAAAAGCTTCAATAACTGAATATTTTTCTGTGAAAAAGGAAAATTTAAAGATTCCTTCTATAAAGAAAATCTATATGTGTATTATTTCTAGAAATGGTTTAAGAATGTGTGTGTTTTAGGAATTGGTCACCCGTGGATGAGATTAGTAAAGGAACGGAAAAAAGTGGCGTTAGGGGAGGCCTATACTCAGCAGTGGGTAGATTCGGGCTATGGATGATGATGATGATACCAAAACAGCCTACGATTGCCCACCTACATGCATATTAATGAAGACATCAAAGCAATATGCACTTTCTTGTGAACACCGCGCCCACAAACTTTTTCGTGTATTCGCTAATTAGATTGAGTTTGCGATACACCGCAATGTCTAATTAGGTGCCTTTTTGTAGAACATTAAACAAGACACATTAAGCTGAGTTTGTTTTTACTATTTTAGTGACAAATCTAAATAATAATACAATAGGTTTGTTTGGACGCGCTTATAAAAATTTGTAAGCGCTTTCAAATTTTTAGACAGTTTTCGGGCAGGACATTTGCTAACTGCGTTATTGATAGTTCTAATTGACACTGTTGACAGTGATTACCACTTAGCAATCGCCATTTTGCTTATAAGAACCTTTAAGCGCTTTTATCAGCCAGACACACCCATTAAATCGCCAACAGAGATATTTGTATTTAGAACAAAAATGTTGAAGGTGAAGACAAAAATGTAAATTGCATAAAACACTGTCACTGCTAATCCATCTTTGTTTATAAACTACTCTGTTAATCTTTACAAGCCGCAATAAATCTAGACAAACACGATTGTTGAGCCTCTGATGTACGCTCTACAATCATAAAATAATATGTAGACACGTATAGAAGCTCCAGTTGGTTGAAAACGCTTAAGATTTACGGACACAAGGAAACAAAAATAGTAAAAAATGCACATAATCTGCGGCTGCGTTTAAAAGCTCCGTTTTATGTAAACGTAGCAGCTTTCTATGTGTGAGTTAATTTACATGTGTTGTTCAGATTGAGCCTTTCGCACATTTCTGTTTTGTTCTACTACGGCGGGACCGCGGGAGCACTCCGATACGTGCTCCGCCCACGTGTTCTATGGAAATCAGTAGGTCACTAGGAGCTACTTAACGCGAGATGTGGTTACACTAGATTCAGCTTTGATTCATACTCGTAGTGGGCGATCCACGCAAGGTCGATGTACTCAAAATTTGCGGTACCATTATTTGCATATCCTCGGGTCAGACGAGAGAAAAAAATGACACCGATAGTTAGATTTGTAGTGGTGCAAATTGGTATCAAGGTTACAGACTCTCTCCTGGCTTTACTGGGTAAGTGTAACGCCTAAAATCAACCTATGATAAATTACTCATTGTAGTGAGATAAGTGTCGTGTGTTTGAGTGGTTTCCTGTGTCGAAGTGAAAGCTGGGTGGTGCAAGGATATTCTGAATTGATGACACCGGGCCCATGGCTTTAACGGTCCTTTTACTTTGTTATGAATGTCCCTTTTAAAGCAATGACGTGATTTGCTTTATCGCGACAACTTTTTACAATTGTTGACATAATGTAATCGGTTTAATGATAAAAGCTGTTTCGAAAGATCGACACCATGAAAACTTATATCGAGCTAAATAAATAAAATTCATGTTACTTTTAAATATGTAAGACCTAACTTTAATGTAAAATTATAAAATAATATAGGAGATAAATCTATGAAATGAATGTTGTAAAGAAGCATTTAAAAAAAAATATGTAAATAGTTGTCAACCTTTTTTAATACCTACATTGTTGCGTATTTATATTTTTCGTAATTAAAAAAACATTACCGTCCTTCGTTAATAAAGGCCTTATTTATTTAATATTTCAAGAAGTAGACTCGTGTTGACTCGTTATGTTTCATCATATAGCAGAAGGTACTCATTAACAACGTGAACATGGTTCATACCCAGTTATTTACAAGTTAATTATTGCGAGTCGACAATATCGAGTACTGGTAGAAACTCTTTACCGGCCTAATAAGGCGAAACAGAATTCCATTTACACAATTAGGCTCATTATTGACGCTAATTCGTTCGAAGGGGACAAGTAAGCTCAACTTGCGGATTATTACTTGAAGGAAATAATTTTCGCATACCGATGTGTAATAATTATAATCATTATTATGATGATTGCTTGGGTTTTCGTGACACGCCTTAATAGTATGTGTGCCGATAGTAATTTACGTTCGCATGCAATTCCTATAAAATAATTATTTGTAATTTTTTTTGGGTACACTAGCTAATTAGCCTTCTTTGTGCTTATCTTTTGAGTGTTCTATAAAAATCCAGAAGGTGTTACATACTTTATAAATACCTTTTATAAGCACTTTAATATGAAAAATGTAAGCTTATTGTTTCATTATCTTACCCAATTTATGCTCAACTAATTTAGGCTGTATCATCATTGTCATTATATAATTATATACACGTAGGTACATTGAATCTACCAAAAAGGTCTGCTGTAATTGTTGTGACGTAATCATAATTCAGTAAAGGGCTCAACACATTGATAACAAAAGAATTACGTGCCAATAAATTAATCTCGCTTTCAACACAAGGTCGAAACTACACCCACTAGGGGCCTACGCTAATGCCTTATAATATATAACTAAAACAAATATAAAAATGATGCACCTATATAAAAGTATGAAAGTTATGCAAAAGTGAAATGAGGAAGTGTCCGGTGTACCTAATCGGTTTTTTTTTTGAAAATATATTTTAGGGGCTTGTTTTACCTCCTCCAGTTCCTAAGTTCCTGTTAAATTATTTGCCAGAACAGAATCATATGTTTATTTGGCGGGTAGCGGCTATACAAACAGGCACTTAAAGTAGTATTTCCAGCATGACGTTTTCTAAGATTATTTTTGGACAAAGTAGCATTTTCATCATGATGTTTTTCTAAGATTATTTTTGGGAAAAATAGCATTTTCAATATGACGTTTTTTTAAGAGAATTTTTGGGCTAAGTAGCTTTTACAACATGATGTTTTTCTAAGATTTTTTTGGGCAAAGTAGCATTTTTAACCTGACGTTTTTCTAAGATTATTTTTTAACCCCCGACGCAAAAACGACGGGGTGTTATAAGTTTGACGTGTCTGTGTGTGTGTGTGTGTGTGGTGAATTAGTTGGGAGTATTCTTAGCTATGTTTGATGAAAATCGGTCCAAGATGGCCGCCGCTACAAAATAGCGAATAACATATTTTTCACAACTCGCTTAATATGGGTATCAAATGAAAGGGCTTAACTAGGAGAACACTATGACAAATTTCAAATCCAAGATGGCCGCCACCACAAATTGGCAAATTACATTTCGTGTCAGGGGTTTTCTAAATTTTTAATTTAGGTTAGGTTAGGTTATGGGTAAAGTAGCTTTTACAACATGATGTTTTTCTAAGATTATTTTTGGGCAAAGTAGCATTTTCAACATGATATTTTTCTAAGATTATTTTTGGGCAGTGTAAAAATCTCCTTAGTGTTATCTACAGTACTGTTTAATCAGAATTTGTTTATTTCTTTCAGCTACTTAGCCCCCTCTTTGGGGATGCAATCTATATCCTTGTCAAATTCTATCGAAAAATGTTAAGCGGTGTTGACGTCACACGGTACACAACAGTTAATAAAAAGAAGCCTAGCTTTCTTTTAACCTACCCCAATTCAAAATACCATCATTGAAGCCATGTTGTGTAGGATTTTCGACTAGACTGCGTAGGCGCTTATTCGTGAAAGTGGCTTGATTGACTGTTCCAATGTTGCAAGTACGCGTGCCCGACATATGAATTACATGGCGAGATATATGAATTCTATTGTTATGTAGCTTAGACCCCGGCGTTTTGTGCATGGTGTTTAAGATTCACGTGTAGGTAAGTCTGATGTCATTGTTCTAAGGAATCTCATATGGTATTCTTAAGTAGCGATCGAGCTGTATCCTTCTTGTAAGGTGCCTGGTTGTCTCGTTTTTGGGTTCGATACATGAGACTATTAGGCAGTTATTTTATTTATACTACGGTGGGCAAAATTCAACCAAAAAATACTGTTAAATTTTTTATTGATAACATTAAATCTGGGTCTGTTGCATTACCTCTGGATAAATTAAAAAATGTAACAACATTTAGTATGAATTTATCTGCCAAGTAAGTTTAACGGAACCTTATCGGGTGGTGGTAAACCTGCGGGCCCTAAAATTCGTTAATTTATAGCTATTGAACTAAAAAAGAAAATCGTTATAATAACATGTTTATTTCTTGAAAAAGTTAAATACAAAAAAATAATATAACAAAGTAATAATGATTATTGCGCAATCAATAAGTGACTTTAATTTTGTATTGATCAATAACTAAAAAGGTCCGCTATTGATTAAAGGCCTTCCCCATACACATCAACAAGGACTGGTCGTTTTTCTGCTACTAAGGAAACCTGTTCTCACAAATCATCACAAATCGAATTTGCCTCCAGCTGTTCACTGCCTCCGAAATTAATTAGAAAAAATGTGTTGTATCCTAATAAAACTTCGCAAATAAAGTCAACGGTAGCATTGTTATGTTTTATTGTGATATTTGTATTTTAAGATGTATCCTTACCAATTAAGGCGATGTTAGTGATTCATTCTAATACTAAAGAGGTGGAAACTCGTTAACACCTACTGAATTATAGCACGATACTGTCTTGCCTTTAAATGCCGTGAAACATTTTAACCAAAATTACGAATATAAATATTTGTCAAACACATCTTAAACTGATTTGTTTCTGAATTTTTTAGACGAAGCCAATAAAACACAAAACTGTTAACGAGAATGTTAAAAGCACGAATAGATATTTATTTATTCTTAATTGAAATATCTACTAATTCCTCCTCCTTTAGTCGCATTCCTCAATGCTGAGGGTCGTGACCTTCCCTAGGAATCACTTTTTCTCGGATGATACTTCGCCACCCGTTTCGGTCATCCGCCGCCTGGACAGCATCGTGAACCGTAGTTGAAAGAGTGGAGCGGATCTGGTCTGTCCAACGCGTGTCTACTAATTATGAACCTATAAATTTATACTGATTTCTGACACTTACGCGAATACTAGACATTGAAATAAAACTACTTTTTACGGATTTTATCGCGTTATATTGATATTATTTTAATCCCGACGTTTCGGACCCTTTACAGCGTCCATGGTCACGGGTGACTAAGGTGGTAGGCGTCTTGACGTTTCAATTACTAACAGCTACCCTACATTTTTGTTAATTGTTGGCAATCCGATTCACGCAGAACGAGCTCACCGTATCCTTCGGTCTTGCAGTTTTAGGCTTGGATTTAGATTTAATTGAATCTATAATAGGGTTCCAAGCAGGTGGTAAGACCCAGCCATCTTCTCTATTGAAATTTGGATGTTTTTTAATTTCAATGGCCTCACGAATCATCCTGGGTAGGAATCGGTTTTCTTTTGCGAGGACTTGTGGTTGATCAATTTCAATAGAGAAGATGGCTGGGTCTTACCACCTGCTTGGAACCCTATTATAGATTCAATTAAATCTAAATCCAAGCCTAAAACTGCAAGACCGAAGGATACGGTGAGCTCGTTCTGCGTGAATCGGATTGCTAACAATTAACAAAAATGTAGGGTAACTGTTAGTAATTGAAACGTCAAGACGCCTACCACCTTAGTCACCCGTGACCATGGACGCTGTAAAGGGTCCGAAACGTCGGGATTAAAATAATATCAATATAACGCGATAAAATCCGTAAAAAGTAGTTCTATAAATTTATAAAAATGTAATAAAATAATAACAATAATTTATTTATCAAACAAATAAAACATAAAAATTGTTTAGGTGTCATTTATCGGCGTTTCCGAACGCAATAATTAGCTAGCATGCGGGTAGGTTTGATATTATATTTGATCAAAAATAAATCCAGTTGACAGTTCTGTTCATTCATTGTAGTGTGCTGCCGAGGATTGAGTGTATGTCCACTGTGTAACTAAGCAATCAAATAAGCAGAAATTAATGAACTAATATGTGGACTTATTGACGGTGGAATCGCGTTGTTTCTCGGTGTGTTTGCTATATACCTATGTTATCTTTTTTTTTTCGTGCTTTGGGCTACCTCTCCCTGAACTCTGTGGACGCGCAAGTGATAATTTTCTATTCATATAAGAATTTGAAATAGTTTTTTTTATTGTGTCCGCTGATTGATCCTTGATAGAATTAAAAACCAAGTATCAGAAAGCCGTATATAATCTCAGTGAAGACTGTTCAGTTTACGAGAACGCCATCATCTAGTTAGGAATGACTACGACCTCGAAGCAATTTTGTTCTGGTGAGTTATTGTTTGATTTTGATTTTATTTTGGCTTGCCTTTTTTGCCTTATCCGCCTTACTTGTAACAGTTGTCGATGTCCTTTCGCTATACATTGATGACTATATTTAATGACAATTTAAGTAACGTAATATCACCTTCAATCCCAAAGTGAATAAATCGCACAATTAATTTTATACTGTTTATGCAATTAGTTGCATGAAAGTATAACACTACTTAGATACTGTAATGTCATACTTTTGACTCCGAATTCAAACGATTGGAATAGAATAATATTCTATTCAAATTGTTTAAATTCAAATGCTTGGCAGTGACTGGATGAAAACAGTCAAAGATCGGGGTCTGTGGCGTTCACTAAAAGAGGCTTACTTCCAGAGTGGATGAATATGGGCTTATAATTATTATGATATTCAGTACTGACTGTATGCATATAATATAATATTATATATTATAGTACAATATAAGTGGGTAGGAATGGCTCAAAGTATATAATTTAATATAAAGGACTAAATTATTGTTTTACGTCTGACCAATGGCGGCTCTTCGTGGAGTTATTGACAGGTGTAATTTATAGATGGGGCGTTGTTTCCTTAACACAGATGTGTGAATTAACAACCGTCATTATTTATATTAATATAAATAATTATGTTACTATTATTTCATCCATATAGCAGCCAGCATGGCAGGCTTTTAATCGGTCAGTGGATACGAAACGGGGCACTATGAAAAAAAGACTTAGAAAATTTTTGACCAAAAGCCATCGCCTAGTGAAGCCTTCGGGACTCGGTGGGATGTGGGAGTAGTAGGGTGGGGGAACACAATGGGACACCCCAGGGTCATTGACCTTGACCTCAAGGTCATTGCCTTTTTTTTGGTCATCGACCGTAAGATCATGGTCATCGACCCTAAGGTCAAGGTCATTGTCCAAGGTCAAGGTCAAAATTCAGAAATTCATTGTCCGCTATTCTCAGTTGTTCTAAAAGATCAATGTCATGGTACTTGACCTTTTAGAAGTGACCTTGAGGTCCAGGTCAAGTTGCCTTTGGGGTCAAGGACAAGCATAGGTAATAGTAATAAGGCGTAGTTGACGGAGCCCCGCTTCGCGGGGCTCCTACTTCCGGGTGGTTTAAAAAAAAAAACCACGAAGGGGATGGCGGGGTCTTGCAGACCCCGCCATCCCCTTCTAACCTAACCTGTCCGAGTCGGGGTGCCCCAAGTTCCGAGCTCGCTTCGCTCGCTCTTGCATCCTAAATTCTCCTAGTACAGTAATATTATTGCATTTTGTACCGATCCCTTCAACATCGTTTTTACGAAAAACACATAGTCGGAGACAAAAAACACCAAGAGACTTTTAACCTTATATTTATGTGTTATATACGATAGAATCAGGAAATCAACGATTTGCGAAAAAAAAAAAAAACAATTTTAAAATTTTTCTAAGTCCCTGACGCCTTTATAAGTGGAACCCTTCGACATCATTTTTACGACAAACGGTTGGTCGGATCCAAAAAACACCAAGAGGCTTTTAGCCTTATATTTACGTGTTATATAAGATAACATCGAGAAAATAAAAGATTTCCGAAAATAAAGAATCTGCGAAAAAAATTCTAAGTCTTTTTTCCTCAGTGCCCCGTTACGTACACTCCAACCTTTTAATCTCTTTATTCTTACATTTGGAAATGGCTGGATAAAGAACAGAACTTCGTGCTCTCTCGTCTGTACTTTAAGGTCTAGAGGTTGTTAGCAGAACAGGGAGGCTAGACAAGTTGCAACCTGTGTTGCAACAGTCGACAAACGAATGGAAACAAGATCTATGGAAATGACACAAGCTTTCCACAAATCGGGCTGTCACTAATGTCATTGACATTTGCATACATTTTGTTTCTATTCTTTTGTCGATTCGAATTTCAAGTTGCACTAGGCCTCTTGCTACGCTAGAGGTTCGAGTCCCTGGTCCCAAGCAGTGTTTTAGGGTTTTTCTATAAAATTCCCTGCATTTTGCACCGCGTTCCTTATATGGCTGAGCTCCAATTCCGTATATAGGAAAATTCTGTACTACTATACTGCATACTGTGTGTATTATGTTGTACATAGCTAGGTCATAATAATTTTATGACTAGCAGACCACACGCAGCGCAAAATCTCAGTTTTACAGAAACCATAAAATGTGCGTTTTAAACATTAACGTGTTTTTAATTGATTTAGGTATTGAAATGATAATTAACTACATAATAATTATCTTAGTTAACCTAGTCTATGAATGTAGGAAAATGATCCGCAATATCCGGTTCATATCAAATTATAGTTACCAACTTACCGACTTTAACTGATAGCGCGTTAGCCAGCAAAGACGTAGGTAAGAGTAGGTACCTATATAGATTTCCGTTTGGCCAAAATTACGGGCCATATAGATACAGGTTGTGGCTAATATGGATACGGCTTGATTCGCGCAGTGATCTATCGCCTCTTGCGACGCTTGTTATGATCTTGTAATTTCCATAAAAATAAAGTATTTCCTTAGAGATACATTTTTTCGCTCTTACATAAAATAAATAAATAAAAAAAGGTTTATTGCAGAAACTTGTACAACTTTTACAGTAAATCTTACATAGAGACCTCCTTTACATAGGGAAAGAATATTTACCTACCTATTTTCACCGAAAACTCACAATGGGAACTCAAATTCTCCAAACCTCTTGAAAAATGCGCGAATGTGCGTTTGTATGTATGTACTCACATTTCTGAACTAAACAAAAATTTTGTGGCAAATTAAATATTCTGATAAATAGTGTTTATATATTTACATGCATATTATTGATGTGTTTAACTAAGACCGTGTCGCCGCAGGGTTGAATATCAATTATAATTATCGGAAGTTCCATTCAATTATGTCATAATAATGTCAACATATTTTTACGTGTAGGTAACAATATTCATGAATAATAAATTATGTATTTTCTTTATTCTTTTTGAATAACATCCTATTTCTTATCCTGCTAAAACACTTTAATTATAATTTCGGAAAACCAAATTACATTTCCTGACATTTCGTGGGCGTGGATACGTCCGGGTACTCATTATTTTAATCTGTATGCATGTGTCCTTAAGTGCCATAATTTCATATAATCAAAATCAATTTGATCAACAAAATTTTATGATTGAAAAAATATGTTATTAAACGCCAACACTGATGATTCGCGCGCAAAATATAAACTTTTACTAATTTCCATAAATTTTAAATTCAACCGGTAATGTAAACTATGACGTGTCTATGACTGTATTATATGTATAAGGAAATAATTTTACATAACATTTATTTGGAATTATCAATTGTGGCTTCTTTATATAGCTTTAAATTTGGCAAATTCGGTTAGATATAAACAGGAAAAGAGATTCATCTATACTATTATAAAATTGTAAAAAAGTCGTTTCTGTACATTGAAGATATTTAAAAAAAAACAATTGGGTTAGAGTATATAAACGATCGCGAACCCAAAAATGTGATTTTTAGAATTCTTGTCTGTTTGTCTGTTTGTCTGTTTGTTAGGGGTTGGCGCTAAACCTACTGAATAGATTTGAATTTTGTGTTAACTGTTGTAATGCATAATTTCCAACTTAAAAACTGATGTAAAGCTTTTTTCAATTATTTGTATAGAACCTCTGATACAGCTTGACCTCTCTGTTGTATGCAAGCCCATAGAAAGAAGAGATCATCATTGTTGGTTTTTGATTTTTGATTTTCTATTTAAAAGTCCATCGTTCAACTAAAAAAATGAGGTATATCTCATTCCACTCGGTTGCGTAGATGCTGAGATAGAGCTTGACCTCTCTGTAGTATGTATTCCTATTGATATAAGGGATCATTATTGTTGGTTCTTTAATTAAGTTGTCATATGCGCAGAAATCGTGATTGTTGATTAGTTATAAACGTTTAAAGTGGTATAGATTTAAATTAAACAATAGTTGTAAAGTTTGGTTAGAATTACGAGTTATTACGACTAACTGAAGCTTCCGTTTTCTTTTGGACATATTTTCACAAACAGCATTACCTCAGTACCTCATAGAGTACCTCAGTACCAAGACTAATTGTCGACCGGAATCGAACCCACAATATTCATTGAGCTTAGCGCCGTTATAACTTAGTCACGAGGCCCTTTTTACAAACCTCTAAAACACTACTTCAAAATACAAGTTTTTTATCAATGGGATCAATTTCTAATCCTAATTTTGTTTCTAAATCCACGTAAGCGAAGCCGCGGGCAAAAGCTAGTAAAAAATAAAGTTAGTATTTACTATTAAATATTAAACATTATTTTTGTATATTGTAGTAGATTAAAGAAAAAAAAACGATATGAAATACTTAGTAGTCTTCACTGACCTAAAATTAAATATATAATATCGCGAGCCAAGACAGCCCTGTTCGAGGTCACATACTCACTAAAATCAAATGAATCACGCTGTATATTGAAATTTCAGATGACGTTTGTGGGTTACGTCACCAGTCTCGTCGCGACTGATAAATCGTGTAGGGTTTACTCACCTCCATGCGGGGGAGAGATACTACACATAGTTCGGTTATGACATTCCTAGCATTTTTTTATCATTATACTTTTGCGCATGACTGTACAAATTAGTGGATTAAAATGGGATACAGAATTTTGTGTAATGAGGCCAGCTGTTGTCGTGAAACATTTAGTAAATACTGAATTTCAATGCGTTTATTCTTCAGTTTTCTTCAAAAATGGTTACAATATATACTTACGACGTATGATGTTAAGGTATATTATTATAAACCAAAAGCTCAGTTAGAAGGATTGAGGACTAGAGATGCCGACGCCGTCTTTTGTCAAATGTTTGATATGTTTGCGATCAGATTTTAAGTGATGGTGCGGCCGACAATGGCACATGCTTGCGTAGAAGAAGCCATTTCGCTCGTTGATTTCCTGAAGATTACTACAGCTGAAATACTATATCTGTACTTTAATATGCCCTTGAAAAAAATATGTACTATGAAACATTTTTTTTTACTAGTTACAATTTTTTTTGACCTATTGCTGACGCTGTACATAGGTCTCCCCTTGGCTGATCTGACTTCTAGGCACCTTGCTTGCATCGTCTCCAACCAGAGAGGCTCCAACATACGTATATGAAAAATATGAAACAGACATAATTAGAAACCTTCTCCATTTTGGAAGTCGGTTAAAAAGTGGAGCAATATTATAGGATGACATGTAAATATGTAATTACCAATTTGCAAAATAATATCCTCATATAACATAAGTAAGAATTCCTTTACAGGGTGTCATTAACCAAGTGTTTCCTTTTTCACCTCACCTAATTAAGAAAGAAATACAAAATGTGTTTCCCATGTAACAGTAGGAAGGAAGAGGACTGACGAATCATCAATGACCTTCCTTCTCACTACCGTCATCGTCAACACGAAATGTTCTCCCGCCCACGATTTTGGCCTATGATTCAGGGGTTCTTGACCAAAATAGGCTGTGTTACGACACCAAGCAAATAGGCGGACTTATTGCATTGCACACTATCGCAATGTGTTGTGTAATGACTAAAAGACTTCAAAGCAACTGAAAAAATATATTCAAGGCGAATGAGATCATCATATTTCATTTCAGGTAAATCCAAAATATTGTGATATAAGTTAGATAACTTATTATATCACAATATTTAAAAACTTTTTAAATATAAAAAAAAAACTTTTTAAATATTTAAACTTTTTGAGACAAAAGGAAGCCCCCTTGAATTTTTTTTGTTTAGTGGATTAGGCGCGACATACTATGTTATTTTCGCATTTATTCTACAAGTACGGGTTTAATTTGAACTCTAAAGTCACTTTACGGAAGAGAATATGAAGTTCGTAAAGCGTGGAAGCTACTGTTGGCACTAGACTATACTACTGTACTGTACTCCTCGGTGTAACTTGCGTTGATATCCTGTTTTTCTATTCCGTGGAAAAGGCTTAAAATTATTTCCTAGATGGTCTTTACACCCCGTAAGGAAGCTATCTATATACATATACACGCAAAATTTTAGCTTTGTATTAGTTAGTATACTAGATGATGCAATTTGTTTTTATCATTATAATTTGACATTCGAATCGCCTAAAAATAGAAAGAAAATGTATAGAAATGACATTAGTGACAGCCCGATTTGTCGATAGCTTGTGTTATTTCCATACATTTCCTTTCTATTCTTTTGGCGATTGGGATGTCAAATTGCAACTTGTCTAGCCCCCAGTTAGCTCTTTTTTTACTAGTTTGTGTGCCCAGCAGTGGGACGATTAATGGCGCTGACAGTGACATCATTTATAACTGCGTCACGAATAAATTCATAAATGATTTCAGATATTGTGAATTAAGTCAGACGCTGCTACTAGAATTTACCGCTTTCAAGATTAAGTTTATCTGACCAGGGGGGCTAGACAAGGTGCATTTTGACATTCGAATCGACAAACAAAATCTATGGAAATGACACAAGCTTTCGAGAAATCGGGCTGTCACTAATGTCATTTCCGTACATTTAATTTGTAGATTCGAATGTCAAAATGCACCTTGTCTAGCTTTGTTTGTAGCTTTGAATATTAACACCAAACTTTCAAAGCATCAACTTAATACCCCTGACCGTTGTATCTGAGGTCTAATATAAAGGCTAAACAACAAAGTAAGCCCGTAATATTAACATTTACATGTCCATAACATTAGGGATGTTCCCTAAACCCAGATATCCGGTTTTCATTTTCCGTCAAGACATTATAAAGTCACCTTTTGCTTTGTCATTTAACGATACTATCTTTATGGAGATGGCCATTTATATGTCATTCATCTATATCCTCCAACTCTTTCTGTCTGTTTGTTACGCTTGTACGCCTAAGCCCAATTTTCATGTTTATATTTACTTCATTTATATTTCAATTCCATAATATTTATTTATTTATTATAAGTGATTTAACCCAATTTTGTAGGTTGAAAAGGGCCACAAGTTCTATGTATGATGATGTGGGTATAATGATGTAGGTATTATAAATGGATAGCTGTCCGATATCCGTGAAATCGCTCAAGGACCTAGCAGAATACCAGCACAACGTCATTTATTATAATGAAGTGGCATGCTGAACTAGGGTCCTTTTTTATTCTCACAAATCAGCATACCCATAGATGGTTAGATTAGATTAAATCTTACCCATCAGCATACCCATAGATTAGATTAAATCTTTTAGTATATTCTTTTTTTTTCTATTAGGTCTCGTACTGCTGTGACTTGTGAGAGCAAAATAAATATGTGTCTTTTTTTCTTTCTTAAACCTCTTAACCGATTTTGATGAGAGACTTTGAAGAATGTTATTCATAATTTTCTTCACGAAGAAGGCTAGGAAGGGTTTGAATTAGGGGAAAAAGTTCTTAGGAAGTCGTTCGCGATGTCACTGGCAAAAGATAGTACTTACATACATGATTATCTTAATATATAAAACAAAGTCGGTTTTGTTACAACACATAAGTCGAGAACTGCTGGACCGATTTGCATGGTTTTTGCTTTGTTGGATTTGTCTTCGCCCCGAACAACAGAATAACTATTAAAACATCAGAAAATGGGGGTGTAACGGGGTTCAAACGTGACGGGAGCGAAGCTGCGAGGAAAAACTAGTACTTATAATAAAATCGTTTAGAAGGAAAAACTGCGCACTACATATTTTTTTAAGTAAATGGTTGTTACGTCATGGATATTTTTAATTCAAAGTTCAGTAGGATAGTCACCGAAATCGAATCCTCGGTCTTAGTTTCAGCCGAAACCAGAACCCCTGAAATTCTTAATTTGATAAGGGACTGTGGCCTGTAAAGGGATAGGAAACGCTAGAATAGGCTGTGAATTATCATCACCTTATTAACTTTAATGAACCAGTACGTCGGGACGCGAAAGAAACTGAGGGAAACCACTAGTTGTTAACACATAAAATAGCTGCACCTGGTTAAAAGACATTCATGTTATTGCTACTCTATTAAGAACTTAATAAAGTTATGATATTGCGAAGCTGTAATAGAAGTTCGCTCAGCCATTAGCCGATTCGTGCCATTGCATTAAATTTATCATAAATAATCATGATACATCCTAACTAATATTACAAATGCGAAAGTAACTCTGTCTGTCTGTCGCGCTTTCACGCCAAAACTACTGAACTGATGTCAATGAAATTTGGTACAGAGATAGTCTAGAGCCTGAGAAAGGACATAGGCTACTTTTTATTGCGAAAAAAGGGCTGTAAGGGGTTAAAATAGGGGATCAAAGTTATAAGAAATACCCAGACCACCTGAGCGAAGCCGATGGCGGAAAGCTAGTAATATTTAATGTAGTATACAACATCAACTTCAACTGCCTCGTTAGCCTAGTGGTCGTAAGCGCAACTAAGGCGTAAGTGGAAGTCCAGGGTTCGATTCCCAGGTCGATCAGTGTTGTTGAGTTTTTATACGATTTTTTTTGAGTTTGTCGCTTTTAATGGCAATAGGCTTACATATAGGTATCCTTTTTATTAGGACCTTGGACTTAGACCTACTATCATCGTTAACTATATTTAGTTACGATTAAACAAAGGTACACGTTTTACAGTGGTTTTCCTGGCTATTCTTCTTTTTAATACCTATTATATCGGAGCAAACCGCTTGCTCCCTATTACATCAGACATAAACATGGGGAATACAATACATGATGGTATGTGATATCATACCATCACCTACATACTTACTTACTAACATGTAATGTAATATATGACAGTTGGTTTGACAAAAAAAGGTTTTAACAAAAAAAAAGTGAAATGAATAGTATAAAAAGTTGCAAAAAAGTTTTTAATTTAAACCATTTATTTTGCCACACATAACCTTCATAACCCAACCCAATACAAATACACAAAAAAAAATAAGATAATAATATTATGTGTAGCAAGGAAACCAGCTTAGTAGGTAATTGCTGTGCGGGAGGCACAGCACTGGTTTTCAGCTGGTCCCTTCCATTTGAGAATCAAATTTTTTTTTATTTATGACGCGCCCTTACCACGACCACGAAGATTTACCACGAGCCCTACGCTCAATGTGTCTATCAAATCAAATTGAACGTATGTAATATCGTCACATGTTTGGATTATGTCTATATTCCGTCCACAATCTGATATGTATTAATGACACGCCTCTAAATAGCGTTAAATGAGAGGTAATAGTGCAGGATAATGGCCTCTAAACACGGCTTGCAGCTGTAAAATTTTATTTATATTAGCCTGCGGCCCACACCGAGAGTTCGTACTTACTTTCACACAACATCAATGTATGAAATGTATGATTGTGACATACGTTTTGATATTCATACGTGAAAATGTCGTTGTGTTAAAATTTTGAAACGTACTTACTACCTTTAGTAAAGGTGTGTAGTAGTAAAAAGTGGAAATCTAGTCTCTGCTTACTCCTATGGGAAATAGGCGTAAAGTTATGGATATATGAATTAGTAAAGGTATTGATTTGGAAGACGTAAGCTGTGTTATTGATTTCAGTAGTGAGATTTACTTATCCATTTCTTAGTTAAATTGCGTTTCTTAACTTAATGCTTACAGTAAAATAATAAAATTTATGTAATTATCACAATAAAATAAAATAAATAAAATAAACATTCAATAATTTGGATAGGTACCCCCAAACTAGGTTGTCTGTATCTTGGGGGTCAGAAATGTTTTAATTGTTGTGTTAAAAGACAAAACATTCCTTGAATTTGTTTGTTTCGTACCTATTAAAAATTTAAATAAAGCAAATTAAAATATATAATAAAAAACATTTTATTTCTTATGTATGGCTTTAAGCCTCTTAAATTCTCACTGCTCACATGATCATTAAAAACCTCGTAAAATACATTACTTTGATACTTGAAGATTATACCTACGTGCACAGGATATTTCGCAAAGAACATGAAATGCAATATCGTAGTGTGATATCGGCTCTATTACTCGCCGTGTAGATTTACAGCCGGTTTACCCGCGTAAACTTAGTTGACGTTTACAACTAGTCCCTCCTGACAACGCTCGGGCCCGTAAAGTAGCGTTAACTCGAAATGTCGATATTCATACAATTGCCTGCAACATAACGTAAAGCTCGTTAAGTTTCTTTAACATTGAGATTAAATATAAATTATGTTACATCCTTTTAAATGTCAAAACAATAGGGAAGCTATTGTTACAAACTTATGACATATGAAGGCATTATAAAGCTATTGTATATTGTATTTAAGTTGATTGTCAAATTGAAGAGTTTTCAACAAAAGTTCGGAAAAAAAAATGAATATTCTAATTCACTAGAAACTTGGCATACTTAGCTGGGTCCACAAATTGCTTGCAGGTGAATAGAATTAGTTTAAGTTATAAATATATATTTGTAATTAGGTATCTCTGTTATGAGTTTAGATAAAATAACTTTTTTAAATATCGCATTAGGCAATGACGGATATCTTCTCTAGCTGTAGCAGTCGTCTTTATTTATGACTACTACGTTAATAAGGCCAGGCAATATGTTCACGGTTTAGAGTTATTTAACCTGTCCGTCATAGTAGTTTAATAGGGTTTTAATCATCATTATTATTAATATAAAGTTCAGAAAGATACAGACTGCCAAAATCAGTGAAGCTGACTACAAACCGACCTTTGTAATAGTGTGTCGAAGTCTACGCCCGCTTGTTTAGTGGCCCCAACTCAAAGCTTTCTAGAGGGTACTTGCTTTTTGTGAATATTGAATTATGATGATAAAATCTACATTTCCAGTCGGTGAAAATACTATCTACTTTTGTGTCAAGCAGATATATTTATTATTGAATTATATTGCTTATGACAAATACGGTGTGTGTGGGTGAGACGCAAAATTATTATGCAAGATGTATTTTAAGCAATTTAGTTTTGTTTTTACTTTCCAAAGTATTAACCCCGGGTCAAGAGTGAAATAAATATAATGTTTTATGTTTATGCAAATTTTCTTAAAGATATATTGGGCTGTCCTGTTTGTTAGTCATTGGCTTTGTTTGCTGTTCCTTGTTGTATTATTGTTTTAAGTGTTTTGATGCTAGTACATTACTGACGATGAAAGCTCTTCCAGTTTCTAATGAAACTTGAATTATAAGAATATCCTTATTAGGTATGATCAATAGAAATATATTTGTCAATGCACTCAAAAACAAGAAAAATACAGGCGTTAAATACGAAGCGGGCGGGCTAATAACGCCACATAAAATTTTATAATTACATATATATAATTATGTGTTGTTAATGGATTACAATGTCTCTATCAATAGGCTCGCGTCCATTACATTGGAGAAAATGCCGAAGAACTGTGGTTTTTTTTTGGTAAGTATATGGTATAAGGAAGAAAGGGGGGGTAACGCTTGTGATACGTCTCCCTCTCTTTCATTTGGGAGTGGATGGTGGGAAAGGTAGAAGGTGATAGGAAGAGATTTGAGAGTGAGAGGGAGGACAAACTTTGGTTGTACATACATTAGTAAATCTCTGTATCACCCTTTAGGCACTATAGTCTACATAAACATATAGCAAAACAAAGTAGAAGCACTCAGCAATAGAGAGTCCCATTTATTTTCATTGCATCGCTTGGTATGCGATTGTATTCACTTTATGTAACCCCGCGAATGCTCGTCGTCATTCAGGCGACGTTTATTGAATGAAGGGAAGCGGCAGTGAGGAGCGATTCGATTTGTTCGAATGAATGAATGGACTATAACTCGGGAGTTTAGGTAAATACTGAAGTGGTTGCAAGTGTGTTTGGTGTAGGAATAAGTGTGTCAAAGTCAATTCAAATAAAGATTTTCTGTTTCTTTCTAATACAGCTAAGGTAAATTATGCACGAGAGCTATTAATAAAAAAAGTGTATGCTATAGATCTATTGAGCATAAAATCATGTAGCTGGGAATATTTTTTAGGTAATGTGATAAAGCTTTAAAGCCCAAATAGCAATACCGGTAGATGAGAGGTTAACCGCGGCCTACGCCTACTACAAATAAAAACCAGTTAGTACTTGAAAAGCCTATTACAAAAGTCATTTTTTAAGTAAAGATCAAGTATGTGTTTTAGCTTGAGTAGCCTTGATTGGGTTATTTGATTAGGAAATTTTCACTTGTAAGGTTTTATTTATTTATTTATACTTAATGTCCAGAGTGTACAAAGGTGGAGCATTCTCTATCAGACAACCTTATTTTAATGGCTATGAAATTTCCTTAGAGCAGTATTAACTTACCATAAAGTTACGATTTCAAACAACGCTGCAGAGTGCAACTGCAGCCTGCTCGTGCAGCGACTGCATGCAGTCGACCGCAGCGGATCTACTGGATTATAACTTATTTTTATGAAATGTCTTCTGGATTAAGGCATGTTATGTTCATAAAACAAAATCCACATTTCGTTTTAACAGCTCCAAGTAGTTCCTCGTTCAACAGCATTTCGCAGACAGTTACTTACCGGCAGATGGACGGCGCTACCACTGTCCACGCCCACTGCAAGCCAGTGGGTACCATCACAGTGGCACTTAAGAGCCTATTGCAACTGTGTTAACTTTTTAAGTAGGCAACCATAAATATTACTACCGACTACAGTAGTGGAGTTTATGGTAAAAGAGGTTGTACGGTATTAGTTGAACTTTTCTTTGCTGCTAAGATGTATTTAGCAGTATTTTACTAAACTATTATTATACTTGACCTATCAAGGGACGATTATATCAGACCCAATAGAAAAACAATTGTTACAAGACGTACCGAATCAGCCTTTTCGCAACAATATTGGAGTTGGGTTCCAGTTTAACCAATTGTGAGTATTTTATGCGAGACGACCGTCATAAGACCTCCCTCCCTCCTGTACGTACCTCAATTTTTGAACAATTACACACATCACATTATGATGCTAAGGATAAACTGGATTTCAGGATACAAGGCTATAGTTTTGAAGAAATAAATGTCATTTATCATTTATATGTAGGCTTCAATTGCTCTCCAAGTTACCAGGGGTCTTGATGATTTCAGAATCACAAAATCACACGCAGTTTGATCTTGTAGATCGATTTAAAAACTGATATTCTCGAAAAGTCAATGCAGGATGAGAAGCAACTTAATTCGATCGCATTTTGCGTTACGTAGCTCATGGAAATGTAAATACTGCTAAAAAATCAAGTAGATGTGGGTTTTACATATTAATGTAATAAGTATTTGCACAAATGATTATAGAGAAGTGGTTGAAATGAACCGCAGTATAAAACAGGGGTTCCCCTTGCAATCCTTATGCAGTGACAGCCTGATAAAATCTGTTTGCACTTGTAATCTTGTACAAGGCTAATCATGACGTCATTACTTAGTCAGTGGATAAATACTTTCCATTCACGAGTGATAGATAAAACTTATGGGCCCAAGTCTATTACTATTGACCGGCTACAGATCGTAACTTCGAGCTACTACAGAACATAGAACTACCCATTTTTATCTTTATTTATTTAGGGTATTTTAAAAAAACAGAACCTAACTAAGCAGAGCTTGTACTATGGGTACTAGACAATGGATTTAATACATAATATATATTTTTTTACTGTAAATAAATACTTACTCGTGACCAGTAGTGTGGTGCTCGAACCACTAGACCACAGACTATGTAGTTTTTATGCTTATGTGAAAAAATAGTCACAACATTGTTATTAGAAATGCAACAATATGTAAAGAAAAACTCCGAAACAACTCACTACACGATAGCAAAGTAAGTACTTCTTTCCGCTAATTATACAATTAATAGTGGATGTTCACACTTAAAACAAGTACATGTCATTGAGATTATATAAATACTAAAAGTACGTGTATATTAGTATAATGACACTTAGATATTAATAAGTGTCGAGTTTATACATTTATTTACTCATTGACACATTCTTATTAGCGTATGTGTCCATTCATACATTGATTACTATGTTAGAGCTCTTTCCACCCATTGCTAAGTATTCACTAACATACTCAACTTGTTGGTCTAGTGGTCGAGTGTAGTTAGTTTCTGGGTTCGATTCCCGAGTTAAGCAAAGTGTTGTTGTGTTTTTGTGTAAATTTCCTGGCAGCTGGAATTTGTGCCCGGTTAATGGCAATAGGCATCTATTACATGATCTGAACATATTGGCGAACTGTGGGTGCACAAGTATCTACATTAGTACAATTCTGCCGAAACCATCGGCGAATATAGGCTTTTAAAAACTGATAATTAGTAAACAATAATATACACTTAAAATCTATTTGAATATTTAACTTATTTTATCAACAACACCAAGCAGTAGCTTCGTATTGTTAATGAGTTTGAAGTGAAGTGAATGCGAACTGACAGTGAATTTAACAGAGCTTTTTGCTATAGCAGTAACCACTTTTCATCAGACGGATACTCTAATGTGTGCAAATCCTAAAAACTCGTGTAATTTGTGTAAGGAGTAGAATACAGGATATGATAGTAGAATACGCAAGTTTCACGTGGGTGCTGAGACGGTGCAATAGTAAAGGATAGTATCGCAAAGTAGGTGTGATTCAAAGGCACACTCCAAACAAAACACAGACGAACACATTATTAATAAATAAAGTTTAATAAAAACTGTCTTTTGCCTGCCTCGTTGGTCTGACTGCCTCGTTGGTCTAGTGGTCCCAAGCGCGACCGCTACGCTAGAGGTCCTGGGTTCGATTCCCGGGTCGAGCAAAAAGTTTTGGTTTTTCTGTGAAAATCCCAATAACAGCTCGGAGTCTGGATTTTGCCCGGTTGATGGCAATAGGCTCGCCCCCTATTACATGGGACCTAAAACATACTGGCGAAATGTGGGTGTAAATTAGTACGCCTCTGCCTACCCCTTCAGGTATGTCTTTTGCCAGCTGCTTCGCCCACGTAGTTAAGAAGTTTGAACCCGTTTCCTGTACAAACTTTGAATTGTTTAGGATTAAAATGTAACCTAGTTCCTAATCTTAGGTTTACTCCATCACCAATTCAACTTTCAGCCAAATCTGTTCAACCGTTTTGCCGTGAAAGAGCAACAACCATCCAAAATTACAAAATTTCGCCTTTATCTTATATATAAAATTCTCGTCTTATATATAAAATTCTCGTATCACAATGTTCGTTCCCGTACTCCTCCGAAACGGCTGGACTGATTTGTATAAAATTTTGTGTGTATATCGGGTAGGTCTGAGAATCAGCCAACATCTATTTTTCATACCCCTAAATAATAAGGGTGACCCACCCCTATATGGCAAAACAACGTTTGCTGGGTCAGCTAGTAATAAATATTAGTAAGATGTACAAATTTTCCAATCTGACTTTTTATCAGCCCAAAACTTCACTAATCCTAATAAAGAGTATTTTTCTTAGTCGGGCACTCTTGACAGAGTGTTCGTGGCTGTCGATGGACACGGTTGCGTCCTGGCATCACTGCTGACTTCAAAGAGTATTTATTACGAGCTCTTAAAATATGTATACAGTGAAAACAAATGACTGCAACGTAGCATTACGATAATTGATCACAATTTTGATAGCGGGCTTCTACGTTGCGAACTTTGATTAATTATTCTGCTTTACTTTATTCCTTTTTCGGTGTGCCATGTATATATCAACTATATACTTATACCAAATCTATTGCAAGAGCTGAAAAATCGACCCTAAAAAATAGAGCCTTAGGAAACTGACATAAAAAATCAATTGTTAAATGAAACAAAAAACCCAACTGCGTAAAAAGTCCTAACTAAAAATCTAATAAAAACAAGCTCTGTGATGTTGGAAAATGTATTGTAGGCGGGACAAGCTGTTCCTTCATAAACAAAATTGTTTCTTTGCTTGTCCCGCCTGCAATACATTTTCCAAACATTACCGTAACCACATACATTAACCCGCAGTTGGGGTTTTGTTTCATTTAATAATTGATTTTATTTCCTTCTTTATAGTTTATAAATCATCATAAAATCACTAGATAGATCCTAAATGATCATTTAAAATGTAAATTGATCCAATAAAGATCATTTAAAATGTAAATTGATCCAATAAAGATCATTTTCAAAATCAATTCGCACATTAAAGCGTATAAAATCCGCCATTTTTTTTTTAAATTCATGTGTTCAGTGACACTCGTGCCATCAAGACGAATCTAATGAGGTGTCATTTATCTAAATCCGTTGAGCCGTTGAGTAGTTACGACCGGACATAGGAACGGACATACATACATACAAACATACATACGCGTCAAACACATAACCCTCCTCTTTCGGCAGTCGGGTAAAAAGCTGCAAGATGGCCTACTGATCTTTACTTTACAGTGTTAGTGCTTACCCAGCCTACTTGTGTGGTGTTCAAGTGATGTGTCGCCGACGCCGCAGCCCACATCAGATGCTAATCTCAGCTACTGTTGCGTAACAGAAAGCAACTATTGTATTAACTTCTGGTCCTTTCTGGTTATTACCTTACCGTTGAATGAGGTTTAGATGAACATATTCCGGTAGAATTGTTCAATAAAGTAGCGTTTTGAACGGCAGTTTATTAGAAGACTCGCATAGATAAACGATGACTTTGAATTATAATTACAATATTATTTTATTGTTTCTATTAGTTCCTTTGTTCTCTCATAGAACACATGTTTATACTTACATGTTCTAAAAATACCCCTAACCCAATTAAGACTAAAGGAAGTACCGGAACGAACTATCGAATTCTTAGAAATATCAAAAGGGCAAGCCTGTGGTTAGCGCTTTGTTGGTCCCAGATTGATATTTCGTTCGCACTTCGCCAGGCGACGCGCGCATGCGTCAAAGTACTTGCTCTGACGCAAGTCGCCTGCCCAAGTGTGCGACTAGCCGGCGTATGCCAAATATTTGACAAATAGACACGGGGGCTAGATACTGAGAAACACAACAAATAAACCCTTTTTTGCCAAGTTTGGAGCCAATATTTGTGTTACGATCATCTTTCGCACAGTAATGAGGTTAAAGACAAATTGTTTGATGTGACTGATTCATAAGGTTCGATAATCGTTTACGTAAATAGTGTGCAGTTTAGCGTGTTGTTTTGTAAACAGAGATTACCGTTTTATTGAAGGAGGCTAGTTAATTGAGTATTGCAAAAGTTAGTCAATATTTAGATCGAAAAGACATCATAAGGCTGAAGTTATAAGATTAATTTTTTTCTACAACATGGACTAAATCTGTTTGACACGCTTAGTAAATATTATTGCACTGGTAAAATAATTACTATAAATATTAACTAAACAAATAAAACTATAAAATAATATTAACACTTATACCAAACAAATAGTCATAACCGCAACAAAATCGTTCGAAGTCATACATAATAGTAGGTACCTATTTTAGTCTGATCAGGATATTCGGTATTCGAAAACACTTCACCGAATCAAATCACTTAACAGACGGATATGTGCAAATGGCCTGGTATATGTGAACGGTGGTGACCACATATAAGGGGAAACCCGTGCCGTCAGTGGCTCTAGTCCATGACAAAGCAAGATCTTATCTAGATCTACACCATTCAATCGAATCTGTGGTGAATGTGATGATCATATCCTGACATTAAATAGTGTAATAATACACATATATAAATGGTATTATGTAGTCTGAATGAGTGACTATCTACAGAATAGTGCGTACACAAATAGGACTGATTAAAATAGGTAATAAAAAATATCTGTTAATAATGAAACGACTGAAGCTTTCGCTCGACTTTATATTTGTAACTTATTATTAAAACTCTGTGAAAGACTGACAGACAGTGTAGCATTAACTAGAAATGTAATATTTGCAAAACAGTTTCTTATTATAACGGTATAAGGCTCCTAATTATTTGGATTTCCGGAATGTGTATGGACATTATAACAACACGAACTACTTGTATCAATACTAGTAAAGTCTGTTCAAACAGAATCTACTAACCAAAACTGAAGCATAAAAGCCTCATTTTGCACTGCACATAGACAGAGAGCTGTATGCAAATACGAACTAAATCTAAACATAGTACACCTTCTGAACCGTATTCACAATCTTACAACTGTAAATGTTACTCATTTCCCCAACAATCACTTTAACAATTTCCGTCAAGTGATTCAAATTATCCGTCACTATATTGACGATAACGATGATCGTCATTTATAAAACATCTGTATCTATTTTTATACCGATTACAAAATGTATATGAATGAAGGGATTGTTATTCTTGTACACGTAATAGCTTGTAAATTCATTTCATAATAACGCTCTATTTGATTTTTATGTCATTGCCATAGGGTTTAAATTTAATTGATTCACATGTAATCGTGAAATATACGAACTATACCAATAATGGCGCACCGCTTCTGACGTGAGTGTCACCATAAAAACTTATCTGTAGACGTTACTTCGTAATTCTCGTAATAAGATTATGTTATCACTATGAATAGGTGTTAACAATCATAGTTTGTCTATCATTGACGCCCGTTTGCTTCGTATTTTTACTTAGAATTATCAGTAAATAGATTTGTTTGATCGTTTACATTTTACTTAGAAATGCACACTGGACACGCGTCATTGGTACCGAAATTTGTCATTTTATTTTTTTCCCGATGGAGTCATTGTCGCAAGCGTAACTGACATAACAGGAAATTAAAATTGAACCTATTTTCACATTTATGTTTTTAATTATAATATCGAAAGGCGCGCTAGATTTTAAAGTTATAAATCTTGTGAAAAAGAAGTCGCCTCTAGCAGGATTCTAGGCGCGGTGTCCTCCGGTTCATCAGAAACTTTATCCAATGAATCCCTGCCTATTAATATAATCATAATAATATGATAATCTCTGCCTATGATAATAATAATATAATAATAATAATAATAACATTTAATTCAGGCAAAGTAAACCCATATACACAAATTATTAACTGATACATAAAAAAGAAAGAAAATTATACAGAAAAATTTTAAAATAAGGTCTGAAGAACATAAACAGCTAAATTATATATTTTTTTTTTTTTTTTTATTACTACTACTTTGGCGTCAAAAATTAAAACTTTCGCTGCGACAGTTGCACCATTGTATGTTTGTCGCAGCAATGCCTTATGATGTAGCAGTCAAGCCTGCTCGCAATCATCTTTAGGATGGTGTTCGCGCTCGCCCGCACTCTGCGTACCAGTGACATGGCACGCTTTCGCATGGTCGCGTAAAAGCAGTCCGTGCGCGCGTCTGCGAACATGCCAGAGGCACTACAAAAACGCGGGAGCCTCAACACCACCCTAAACGCATTATTGTATTGGACACGGAGGGCATGGTAACTTCTTTTACTGTAATCAGCCCACAGGCTGCAAGAGTAAAGCGATGTACAGTAGGCTTTAAAGAGCGTAATCTTTACCTCTCTAGAGCACCTCGCGAACCTACAAGCGATCATATTCGCTCTGACAGACAACGCCCTCCGCTCCCGTTCCATATCTGCGTGATCCTTGAGGTCACCAGTAAGTATATGCCCCAGGTATTTGAATTGCTCAACCCTTACTAGGGGAACATCATACAACTTTACCGGGGGAATATTTGTAGGACATTTCGCACCAGCTCCCTCAAAGACCATGCATTGGCTCTTCTTGACATTGTATAATAAACCGTGGCCACACGTGTATTCCTCGCACGTCCGTATCAGCTTCCTCAGGCCGCACACAGATGCACTGAGTAGCACCATATCGTCCGCATAACTCAGATTATTAACACAGATGCCGTCAATGTGGCAGCCAACATGTTGACTACTGAGCTCTAGGATCAGCCCGTTTATATATAGATTAAACAGGGTTGGAGATGTTAAGCCACCTTGCCTAACTCCACACTCAAGCTGATACGGATCCGACATTACTCCCGCCCATCTGACACAATTGGACTGGTTTGCATACCAGTACTGGAACATGCTAATGAGTTCCTGTGGCAAATCTACGCTTCTCAGCTTGTCCCACAGCATGTTATAACCCACAAGGTCAAAGGCCTTCGACAAGTCGAGGAAACACGCATAAACGGGCGTATTGCGATCTGTGTAGTATTTGACGGTTTGCTTTAAGCACAGTATGGCACTTTCGGTGGACAATCGAGGACGAAACCCAAACTGGTTGTCATGTAGTTTTACGTAATCGTTCAACTGTGCATTAAGCAAACCGTCAAAAACTTTTGACGTAACTGTTGCAAGAGAGATAGGCCTATAGTTATTCTTATCAGATAGATCACCCGTTTTATTCTTCACCACAGGAACAACCACCGCTTTCATAAAATCCGCAGGTAAGTAGGAATGGCTCACACACAGAAAGTAGAACATTGCTAGGACCCTAGGTAGATGAGGCCCAGCGTGCTGCAAGTGCTCAACGCTAAGTCCATCATGGCCCGGGGATTTGCCACTTGACATATGTCTTATAACTTTAGTTACATCATTTGCCAAGAAGCCAGTTGTTTTAACTATTTGAATATTCGTGTCAGCGTTAAGTACTTCCTCAATAGGATCCAACAGAGACTTTACAGCGAAATGGTTTCTGAAGAGATTAGCAATGTCCTTAGGACCACTCACACCCTCAACGCTCACAGGAAGGCCAGGTCGTACATTAATTTTACTGGTACTTTTCCAGAAACCGCGAAAATCCCCTTTACTATGACTCACAGCAAGGGCATCCATCTTTATTTGGTCCTGATTGTTTTGGCACCACTTTAAACGAGACTTGAAAACTGTTCTGCTATGACACATTTCATCATAAAGAATACCTGATCTAGGCCTTCCGCACAGTATCCAATCATTAAATTTCGATCTGGCCACTCTGTGAGCCCCACTGACGTGTTTGTTCCACCCCGTCGTGTGCTTACCCCTCGCAACCTTCCCCGCGCTTCTATGACCTACCAGAATAGCCGCATCGCGGAGAGTGGTTACAATGTCAGAGTAAAGCCTATCCAGAACACACCTGTGACCACGGTCTCCACAATATCGGTCGGCACAGTTAGTACATTCAGAAGGAAAGTCTATCATTTTTAGCTTATTATGACACTCTTTTGCATACATCGAGACTTGTTCTACGCTCTTTACACCCCATAATACATCTTTATTTAAATGAGTTAGTCTAGGAAAGATCTTAGGACTTATTAAATTTAAATTACATTTAATTATAAGCGGGAAATGGTCAGACCACTGAGTGTCATACATGACCTCTACATCAACAACTGCCAGTCTCGCCGCATGAGTTGTAATGCAGTGATCCAGCCAGCTGCCCGTCCCGTGCGCATCACTTATGAAAGTAAAAGTACCCGAGTCTAACCCCATCAAATCTACATCTATGCATGACCATAAGTGGTCATTACAAATATTAACAAGTTCATTGTAAAACAACGTACCCGGATTGGCATTGAAGTCTCCTAAGATAAACACAGACTCAGTTCCATACTCGTCAACAATAGCGCTCATTGCGCTCAAACAATCTGTAAAGTCTAATAAGTTATCGACACAGTTTGTTGGCAAGTAAACACTCATAACGATTACGGGTCTATCATTTGTAGTAATTTTGATTGCACAAATACGCGGATTATCGCAAGGCAACACTGCCACCTGCTGGAACACACTATATCGCCATAACAAAGCGACACCACCGTAGGGACGCCCGCGCAGGATGCCTGCAGACGTATCAACTGCCGACGTCGCCGTATAACCAAAACCGCTGTCAATCGTGCTGATATAGGGTATGTCATGGGGCAGTAACCAAGTTTCTTCAATATTCATTTATAATGAATATTTTTCCATATTTTCCGTCTTCAGGTGACATCTGGAACATCTATTGACACAAAGTCCTTATAGGCGATTATTACAGACTAGCTTTGCACCAGCGGCTTCGCCCGTGTGGTCCAAGTATTTCTTATAAATTTCATCCTCAACCCTATACAGCTAGTTTTTCGCATTGAAAAGTAGCCTACCTATATCCTTTTTCAGGCTCTAGACTATATATGTACCAAATTTTATTTATATCGGTTAAGTAGTTTTGGCGTGAAAGCGCGACAGACAGACAGACAGAAAGAGTTGCTTTCGCATTTATAATATTAGTTAGGATTAAAGGCGACCATCACAGGCAGACAAGGCGTCCAACGCTTCTTTTTCAACTTTAAAAATATGCTACAGATTGAACTGCAGCAAAGTGAAACGCTTACGTCAGTCATTTAAAAAATTTGGACATAATAAATGTCTCCTAACTTACACTTAATGCATTGTAGCCGGAAATATTTTGTACACAATAGTGCCATAAAGAAAATACGTATGATTTTTTTGTGAGAGCTTCAATACGTTTCCTATAAATAACTAAAGTAAACACACATTTTATAGATATGATAGTAATCGATGGCATCGGTCTTACATCGCTGGCGCCGGCAACTAGTCATAGTTGGTGATAAGTTATGTTTGCACAAACATACTGAAATGTTTTTTCTTATAAATTATTTGCGTTCAATACAGATTTTATGGTGATATATTGAGTTAGAGCTTTTTTAATAAATGCAAGTTGGCCAAAGGAATGCAGTGATGCCTAAATAGTGGCGGCATTCTTTCACGATTCAAACAACAACGGATGTTATACGTTTTAAAATAATCCGATGTTAGTATAGATTTGTTGAACTCTATTGTTCTTTATGAGAGTAAATGTATCTTATCTTCAATCAGAAATCAATGTTTTTTCGACGCGATGTAGTCAGACGCGTGAATTATAATGTTATCATCAATCACGCAAAAACTTAATCTACACGCAATCATTATGTTAAAGAATTATTCAGGCTGATACACTTCTGACGGCATATGACACAGCTTCTAGGAATAATGACGTCATAACAATACGTTTAAGCTCTTTACCCGCGCACCGGTTGTAACAGTAGTTCTAATTTTTTAAATTGGTCGTAACAGTACTTTGGAGTTATCTACGATCATTGATTGACCGCTAATTATAATGTTTAACAATCCAATTAGGAAATGTCAATGTCAATGAAAACATAGTGGGACGAAACTTCGATATACAAGGGGAAAAAATCTTTTGGCACGCGCAAAACCACTTGTCAAAATTTTTTGTTGTAATCATTGATGAATAAGTTATTGACGGATTATAATTTAACCAACGATTAGTGAATCTTTGATTAGAAAGATAAAACCATCACTGTACCTATTTAACTGTTTTATTTTATTTTACGTTGTTAACAATGGTTTATTGTTCTCTTTTAGCGCGTTCTGACGAGACGGATTTAAAATATTATATCATTTTATGGAGTTATTTACTTTATTTATAAAACCGTTATTACTCCAGTGTTATTTCTATATACCTAACGATAATGAAAAAAAAACTATTCTATTACCTTATGGTATTATTTAAGCGGTTTTTAAGGAAACGGTGTATGTTATCGATTATATCGCAAATATAAAGAGTAAAACTAAGTACGATCTTTAGTTGTTGATCTATTTATTACTATCACTGTATTGATAATATACAAGGCAAATTAAGCAGTATGTTCTACACATCACAGCACACACACACACACACACACATGCAGTTTGTGTATTATTTCATGTATTTTCAGCAACACACGTCAAATCATGAAAATAAACAAAACTAAGTTTTCGTACCACCGTTTTCTTCTTTACAAGGTTGGCATAAAAACATTATGCTTCAATATGGTCAAACCCCCAGGTATTTTCTCGTGTACAAAAAAGTACGTATCGCCTTTGTACAAACTAATAGGAATATCGACAGCCAACAACTTTATCGTAATTCTTTTGCCGTGTAAGATACTCCTAGCATGGCCAAAAACTTAAAAGTACAATATCAATCTATGTTGGTCACAAAAAATATTTGTTTAAACTAAGGTTGTTTTATAACAAATGATTTACTCGGAACAAATATTAAGTCGCTAAGGTAAACTTGTGATCTTCCGTAAAGAATAAGTTAAATAAATAAACTCTTTAAGTATTTACGAAATATCATGTTTGACATTTTATTTTGAAACTTAGCTGTGCCCCACAGTGCTACTCGCGTTCATCTAGTTATTCCAAACCCCAAAGATATGTTAATAATTATTATTATCTTTTGGACATACATAAATGTTGGTGCTGTCTGTCGGGGCTGGTCAGCTCATACTGCCTATAAATATCTTTTTATCTTAATACACTTTAACACACAAATCTAACTGCACTATTCTTAAAAACTCTCATATGAAATTGTAACTGTTACATATAAATTGATAAAATATATTATATTTTAAAATAGTGACTATGGAGTTTCTTGCCGGCTCTTCTCCATAAGTCCCACTTTTTGGAACCGTGCAACTAGTTTGACTTAAAAAAATACCTTGAAATATAATATGGTCTAATTGAAATAAAACATTATAATTAGATTTTGAAATTTAAATTTAAGTTAAAATCTTTAATTTTCTATCCTAATTAAACTCTATAAATAATTCAACATTCGCTTTTCCAACGTTTGAAATCTTTTTTATAACATTGTAATGAAAACTGCCATTCATACAGACACGTATGTTGCTGACTCTGTCTCAAAGGTCATATGATCACACGTACGATTCTATAGGCCGGTAATAGTGGGTAAACAATACGCCTCATGTTTGGCTAATAACTCAGGAGAAACTAAACGACGCAATATGGTACGCAGTGATGCGTTGGCGCATTGTTTTGAAAAAGATTTACACTGAAGCTAATATTCAGAGTCGATGCTACGCGTAAAGTAATGCTTCCGTACGTCAAATCTGTATTAAAATTTGACTAAAGTTCAGTCATACGATTTTGTGACATTACATAAACAGTTAAGTACCTAGCTATTAATAATCGCTTAGCTTCCGTTCCCATCCTCCGATAATTGTTGTTGTTCTGAGAATCGAAAGATCAACTAGCATTAAGTATTACCTATTTTGGTAGTTATTGAAATTATTACATTAACTAAGGAGGGGCTCGTAGCCAAGTTGTAACTACGCTGATCAACCAATCTGCAAGGTTAAGCTACACTTGCCGCAGTCAGTCTGTGAATGGGTGACCATTCTTAACATATTGAAACCCCTCCGTGCCTCGGAGAGCACGTAAAGCCGTCGGTCCCGACCCCAACATGTTTGAAAAAAAAAAACTAATCAAAGGCGGAGATTTTTGGACCCTGTATATTTTTATATTGATGCTTGGATGTAGGTACTAATTCCACTTGATTTTTCTGCCAGTACTTATGACGTCATCAAGAAGTTTCAACTCATATCAGGATTAAGTTGTAAAGTGCGGGGTATATTCTCACAGTAAAATTGATTTATGCCTGACCGTTTGCATTAGGTCGTGGTACCCGGTGCCATTAATAGCCGCCTTTCAAAATATATGCTAATTCAAATGATAAAGGAGACAATAGCGACAAACGCAACGTTTATACCTTGGTGTAAAATATTGAAATGTAGACACGATTTGTCGCATGTCTGTAACTACCGTTAGTTTTAAATCTTTTTGATTAGGTAATTTCATATCGAGCTACTCTTTACCCGAATGCGGAAGGATTGTCAAGCAATTCGAGTCTACGAGTATTTATTTTCAATTTATTTATTTTAAATCAAAGATGGACTTTTTAAATGTTATATTATCGTAAATGCTTATCACATCACTAAAGTTATTTGAACGGTTATGAACACGAAATTCAAAAGTTATTGAGCCGCTGTCGAGACCAACTTGTCTCAAGACTAATTACTCTTTACACGTATAATCCAGTTCACCAGTATGTTTAACTCCCATGTAATAGGAGACAAGACTTTAACCGGGCACAAATCCTAACGACGAGCTACTGATGATTTAATAGGAAAACCCAATAACTCTTTTCCCGACCTTTTTCTCTAATTTTACTACAAAAACTATTTTTTAATCTTTGATAAGCTTGCGCTTGACCACAACTCGTCTGGATTTATGATTTAATCTGGGGTTTTTCATAAAAATACTAAAAATCTAACTAACTCGAAACCTATTGAATTTAGCTAGAACATTTAGTGGTTTAATTTGTTTTTGGTACATTTAAACCCTACTGTGATGACCTGGAAGATATACGTCGTACACGTAACCCTGTATGCATGCTTGATATATGAAATATTAAAGTTATTAAGTCGCCGTCGAGACCAGCTTGTCCTCAAGGCTAATTACTCCTTGCATATATAATCCTCCTTTCTAAACCCGTCTAGCATTTGATCCCTCAAACAAAGACATCGGATACCGCAGTCTCCTTGGTTTGAACAGCTCCTAGGCTCACTTTGTTTTAGTGCCTGTTGACTATACCTAGACAGAAAATATAGTGATTTGTAAAACGTGTTAACTCGATGTGGTAAGACTTGAAAGCTTCCATTTATTATTTTCGCAACTTGTTGAATTCTATGCGTGTTGTGAGAGTTGTTGGTTTGTGATTAGGTTTTATTTATATAATTCATTCCATTAGAAACACAAAAAGCTGGACGTTCAAACCTGGAATAACTGGCCTCCCGCATAGGTATACATAAGTTTCAAATGTGAACTTATTCCTCATCAAAATTGGTCAAGTAGTTTTGTTGTAAAAAACAAGACAACCGAATAATTACAGTACATAAACAACCTTATTTTTCAATTTAAATTTTTTCCACGGGACTAACTCTGAAATCACGTAAAAACTGTTGTTGCATGCTTTTTGTCGAGCCGAGTGAACATAAATGTATGTTAAAAAAGTTATTTATAATGATGAGTATAACGAACCCGTAATTTTTTAATTAAAAAATAATTGTATTTATTGTGTTGGGAATAATATTTTTAGACGTGGTCCACTGCAGAGCAAAACACTCCCTGCCGTCGTTCTACTTCTCTCCAAGGGCTTTTTGCGGCCAATTTTCTATTAAACAACTTACCTAGTTCCGTCATCTCCTAAAAATTGTTGTACGTAGTTGTGTTTATATTGGACTTTTTTAAAGTTTATCCCTTAAAAGTGAAATCTTGTGAGACTGAATCAACAATATCCTAATCGTATATTAATATTCACAAAATAAGTAGGTATATCAAATTACATTTATGTACATAATAATTTACGGGTCAATAAAAAGATTTCGCAAAATCATAATATTTGACCATTAATTTGTCTCACACCTGGGCACAATAATTTACAGAAATTATAATTTCGTTTTAAAAATAGAATGTCCAAGGTAGAACTCCGCCTTAAATCGTTATCCTTTCCAAAATAATTACTCGCAAAATTCTTCACCGACAAAAACGTAAGCACCTACACTTAATAAAGGTGCAACTTTTACCTTTTTTGTATCACATTCTCAAATTCAGAAGTCATCACAAACACATCGACCCACATTCTCATTTACAGCTAATGTTTCTTTACGCGTTTAAAAAAGGCATAATGTTCGCGATATTAAAAGCCCATTTCCTTAAGCGTTCATTCCTCGGCTATGCCTCATCCCATCCCATCCTAATGACCTTGTATGGTTATATCTGTTCGAATATATGAGTCAGTATTAAAGGGTTATTTATGAATGAACAGTGTTGCGGTTAGGACAGCGTAAATTGATCTATAACCGTCATAGTTACTAATTTGAAATTAGATTACTTTGTTTATTTTAATGAAAATAAGTTTTGTTATTTTAAGACGATGCTTAAACCGCAAACTGACCTTAAAATAAATAAATATCCTGGGACATTTCACACAGCACCATCTAGTCCAAATCTAAGCAGAGCTTATATACTTTTTTTGTAAATACATACTATACATACATTTATGAAACACCGAGACAAACACAAACATTTAAGTTCTCCAAATAAATATTTGTGTTCTTTGGGAATCGAACCCACGACCTCGTGATCGCAGTCCGATACTCGAACCACTAGACCACAAACATCGTCAAACATTCAAACGTTAGACAATATTAAACGAGTGTAGGTACATTAGTTAGTGTGTAAATTCATTCCATGAAATTAGCGAAGTGCTAAGTGTAAGTGGTCCGGGGTTCGATTCCCAGATTGAGCAGTGTTATTTTCAGTAGCAGCTTGGGAGTTTGGATTTGTGCGTTGTTGGTATTTTAACGAAGGTATAAAACAAATACCGGTGAACTTAGTCTAGAGTCTACATCAGTGTACCTCTGTCTTACCTTTCGAAGATAAAGGCGTGATGATGGTATTTTATGTCATAATGTTTATTTATGGAAAATACACCATATTTATCTCAAACATCCCAAATATATTCCTATTCATGATGTAACTGATGAACAGATAAAAGATAGCAACAAAAAACACTAAAACGGATCTTTAAAAACAATGCTTCCATTTCAATACAGCGGCACTGATTCCAAATTGCGATCATCGAAAATAGATGTTTCTATAAATAAATTTAAACTCCGAAATGCAAAAACTGGTGTGAAAATTTATAGTACATTGAATCGATGGCCGGACATCCTCTAGCGAAAACCCAAAAACATTGAGGTATTATGTAAATAAATTATATAAATCCGTTGCAAATACACATCAGTTGTGGGGAAACCCCATAGATGCCAGGTGCGACAACTCTGCTACAATGATTATGCAGAAGTGAACTAGTACACGGAATCAGTAACTAGGTGTATTTACGTAGGTAATCTATTTCACATCTTTATCTAAATATATTAGCAGTGAATTTTATAGGACTTGATAAACATAGAGTTGCATCTAAATATATATTATTTAAATAATATTTATTCATATAATATTTCGCTCGGGAAGGGAGGCTTTTGCCCAGCAGTGGGACATAGTGGGTTAGCAAAAAAAAAATTACGTCCCATGAAATGTGTGTAAAGCTTGAAAAACATAAATCATAATAACATGTTGTATTCTGCTATCATCTTCATCAATTCAAATAATAATCTTTGTTTTATCTTTATTTAGTGCTTCAATTGTTTTTATTTCATTAAAAACAAAGGCCAGCCGATTTTTTCCTTCATTAAAAATAACTTGTAATCTTATCATGGAAAATGCTTAAAAAAATACAAAAAGATAAATGCTGAATATTTTAAAAGATCTTTAAAATTTATTTTCTATTATCGCATAACATCATCCTATACAGATTGTTACTCCCGGATTTGCGTTGACACTCAGACAGTAGTCATAAATTAGTTCTGCTGCCAATCTACTAGCAACGACATCTTTATCAGTTCAATTGGCGATTAGTTTCGGTACATTATGGACTAAATGGATTAGTTTACGAAAACCCCACGATTGCGCGTGCGTCAGTCTCCTTTTTACTACATTTTTTGTTTAGGAGACGCGTCTACGTTCGCGTAGGTCAAATCCGTTGTGGTATTCGTTACGGTTCGATGACATGGTTATTGCTTTTTATTGGCTAGAAATAGGGGTGTGGTTTCATTAATTTGTATTCATTGGTTTTGGTGTATTGTTGTTGTAACCGAATTTATTAGTAAAGTGGTGTTGCGTGCTCATTATTGCCTGTAACTTTAGGATAATATCATCCTAGATGTAACAGCCTCATTACCTCATGGTCCTAATTGTGACTTCTAATGTAATGGTCTTTCTAAGGTCAAGGGTCAAGGGTTCGATACTTACAGGAAACACAAATGAGAGGACCTGTAGTCACCAACGCAACGTTAGCTAATTTGTAAAGAATACTTATTCATATTTTATGCGATTCAGCAACCACTACACCAATTAGGCAGTTAGTTATAGGATAGTACTTGGGAATAAAACATACGACAGAGTTGAAGTATAATTTATTTAATAGCAAAGCAATTATAACAATGTTGCCACATACAATTCCACTAAAAGTACCGCTGACATTTACACTTGAAGACAAATAAAGTATAAACCTGTATAGCTATTTGAATCTATCAACCGTTGTGTGACATGTGAACGTAAGTGCACGTAACAGTGTAGTGACAACCAGATGCAAATAAATACAGTGTCGGACAAAATAATAAGCCACGGTGGCGATATCGTAACACAACTAATAAACGGTAATTTGACACGACAAGTCAATTACGAGCCGACATAAACACGTATCGGCTTCGAAGGAGTTTCGCTTGTAATGACAGACGTGGGAAACATTTTTTTTAATATTTTTGCTCTACAGTTTTTATTTTATATGTTTAGATGTGAAAGTGTTAAGACCAAATCTTTAAGAGTGAATCTGAAAGAAGTAAAGAAACCACCACTATATTAAAGTGTATTCGAATTCGCTAGTAATTGAATCGAAAAGACATAAATCGTAAAATAATACATTCTAAAATCTTATGTCTAAAGACAATAATAAGATAAAGGTTATGTAATTTAATTTGCAAGACACTGTCGAACTATTTGATCATGAAGTTGCTATAGATAACAATAACGCTATAAAATGCTAAAAGCAATAAAATTCTAGTGATATTTTTACAGTAACTGTTAGTCTTTGGATCGTCATCATCCAGTAGGTACTCCTTTGGTCAACTGACACAAACAAATGCAAACAAATAATTCCGTTTAATGATGTAATTAAAAAATCCCAACTACCTCAAATAATGGCTTTCTCAGCGCAAAAGAAAATCCTGACCTTTCCGTTCCAAAACTTTCACTCACCCCGAAAGTATTTAATTAAGTCGACGATATCGAACAATTACGTGTCCATTACGGAGTTCGTCTCATTAGCTCAATATCAACACGTCTTATGCCTTTAATAGATATATAATCATGGATATTATTTAAATTGCTTGACAAATTACATGTCGGTACTCAGTTGTACCTGCCCAGTTGTCGGTTAAGTTTCGACTTGCATTTCTTGCAGGCTTCGAGATGCTAAAGTGAATTACTGAGAGCGGATAAAACTGAAATCGATTATTTTTGTATTTCCTTGATTGACGATCTGCGAAATGTTGTGTCTATAGTCTATACACATCCGAAGTTCAGACAAAGTTTTAAATTTAAATATTCAATATGTATAAAATTATAATTAGTATTGGTTGGAGCTTATTCTGTAGAATAGAATATGAAGTTTGTGTTTATTAGTTTATTTTGATACTTGACTGAACGTTCTAAATAAATATATTTTTATTGATTGTCAAAATTGATCCGAATCTATTAATTATTCACTATAAAATTCTTGAAGGTTTGTAATCCTATTTCGATCCAACATGGCTAATGTTATGAAGAATGATACAATGTGCATCCGAATTGAATGTTATTGAAGTTATTAACAACTGAACAAAGTGGATTGGAAAGCGGATCATGGCCACAGCCGGGATCAATCATATCAGGTAGAAAGAAACAAAATTAGGATATAGAAATAACATCATACATCGTAATATATTTCAGCTTGTGTTTCGTCTAGTCAAATATTAAATTGATATGGGTATTTTGTAATTGTCAGGGGGGCTAGACAAGTAGACAAGTTGCATTTTGACATTCGAATCGACGAACAAAATGTATGTAGATGACATTAGTGACAGCCCGATTTGTCGAAAGGTTGTGACATTTCCATACATTTTGTTTGTCGATTCGAATGCCAAAATGCACCTGGTCTAGCCCCCCAGTTGATTCCGATTTGCTACAACCATTGTTGACACTGATGTAGGTAAATTTTATGATAAGATAAGATTGCATGATCTTTATTTTCATATAGTAATATTAAAGATTTTGACGTTTTGACGCTTTTTTATCATGAAAACTTTTTAAAATATCTTTCTCTTTGAACCTCATACAAATAGGTAACAAAATAATATCTATCATGATCATCAACTCTTTAAATATCCACCATAAAGTCCTTTGCTCTCAGACACGAGTCGCCAATTAGTAGTGGGTACTAAAGGAAAATGTGGCCGCCGCCGGGTAAAATTACGAGACTATGGGTAAGTACGTACACATACGCGTGAGTATTTGAGCGTCCCGATCTCTCGGGCTCCTGACGAAACGAGTTATAATGCTCACATCACTGCTATGCATCTTTAGGGCTACCACGCTCAAGGAATTAGTCTTACAGATCCCTAAGTTGACTTCACATATGATTGACAAGGGCCTTAACTTTTACAACTACATTCTGGTCTACTAGTAACAAGTTTTAAAGGTCCAAGTGATGGCCAAAGTCAGGGGAAATATTATGGGAACTATTTTAAAGAAATTGATCATTAGTACCTAATTATAGATCCCACAGTACACAATAACGATCCGGACGCTAATAAGGTAATGAATACTAATACAATTGAAGATGTATCTGAAAACGATTTATTACTTGATTATTTTTATTTTTAGAAGATTTAGAAACTAAAAACAACGTAGGCAGATCTATTCCTACACATTCGTAGAATCCACCTGGAAATTCTAAACTGTTTTGATGTGTCAGTGGCGCCAAAGTTCTTTGCAGGTGAAAAATATTTTAATCGTTGGCAAACATATTGATTGATGTTTAAAATTTTGATCGAGAGTTTCAACCGTGAGATGTACTGGCTACCGACTTTGTTTAATATGAATGTGGTGCAAGGCTGCACTGCACTAAATCTCAAAAATCTTGCTCCGACTTCTGATTGTACCTTTAAAAAGTAAATAAGGACTAAGGACTAACTCTGACTCTGACAACTTAAACACTGTCTAAGCGAGCAAAATGTTTTTGACTCCATTATAGATTTCTTTCTCTTTGACATAAATTTCTCTTCATGTCCCAAATCGATTAGCGACAATGAACAACATCGGTTTGATTTCAATATTGTCCTATGCTTGTTGATAACGTCAGTTAAAGTTGAATTTTAGTAAGAATCTTTGGAAAATTGTTGCAACGGGTAGAGCACCGATATCGCGATCGTCAAAGACAAATTGGAGAGAAATCTATTAGTTAGAACCTGGTAACGTTGTAACATTAAGAGAATCTCTCACAACATTACCTGTTAACTGAGAAACAACAATTCTTCCGTAAATCTATCACCACTGTACATTCTCTGCGTTTATTTTCGTCGAAGCTTTTGACACCAAAAATATGTTTCCATTGAGCCAAATCTTCATTGCCATATGTGAAGGACGTCTGTGAAATTCATTCATATACCTGAGGCTAACCCAGTTTTCTATATAGGTCGTTTACAAATTTGAAGGAAATCAGCTTGACTAGAACCTGAACCACAAAAGCTAAAACTAGATTTTACGTGAAAAACAAACAACATTTGAACACCTGGGCCAGTAGTACTAACAGTAGGAAAAATCTTTAATTTATTAGTCATTAAATTGTAAAGATTTTTGTACAAAACTTTAGTGTAATAAGTTAACACAAAATTTCTTGAACATACAAATATTCAACCTTACTAGCTCTTTGCGTACGTTTTTGTTTGGAACATCATCTTAAAACATTGGAAATGTTTTTTTTCCGTTTATTATTTCTTGTACGTAGCGCTGTGGAGTTATTTATTGGTTTATTATTTAGTCTATTGCAGTGGCTTCAGACGGTGCGAGTACTCACCAGGTATTGTTACTGGGGTGTTTTGGTCTGCTGTTAATCGAAGGTCGCTATGAAATGTGTGATTTCTCTCAGCTGTAATAGTTATTACAGCTTACACGAAATGAGTTATGGTAAAAATGTAATTCTGGATATCTCTTTGAAATGTTTCGTCCATTTCTTCTAGTAGTTTTTTATCAGCATTTGATTTGATTTTCTGTACACCAGATATTCTAATGTGAGCTGATAAATATCTTCCTGCCTCAGCACATCTTATGCACCTATCGGTATTCTTATGTTCTAAGTATCTTGTTTATGTTATTTAAATAAATTGCATAATGATGATTTATCATTGTTTTCTTCCTTTTGTTTCTTGTCGGGTTGAACTACTTATATTAGCGCTAAAAGCTTATATTTTAAAAGCAGTTATTCATTCTCAAGTCAAAATATATCACGTTATACCAATTTCTACTTTCGATATTAGTATACTTAATTATAATTTTAAATAATTATCACCATCATAATTTATAGAAGCTACTTTCTTACTGCGAAGAATGATTGCTTGAATAATTGAGAGCCTAGAATTTGTTAACATCCATTTAGTTGCTAACATGCCATTTGCCCTTTAGGCGTAATCGTTATAGGCAATAAATAATGCTAATGTGCCAACGTTAATTGAACTAGCAATACGATATATGTTGGCAAGTGTTGTTAGTTAAATTCTTAAAGAGGTAGAATTAATGGGAAATGTGTTAAGTATGGTCGTAGGCGCAAGCGACATCCTTTCACTGCTGGTTTAGAAGGCATCAATATCTACAGAGGCTTAAACCGATAATAGAAGGGGCAAGGCAATCAATAAGAATACGAATTTATTGTAAAAAATAGTCACACTAATATTAGTGTAAGATTTATTAATATTTTTTCATAGCAGGCTAAGGTTAAGGTTGCCTGGAAGAGATCGCTGGTCACGATATCGATGCACTTTGTATGTTTTATAATTCATGTTGTCCTGTTCTTGTTAATGTTTCGGTGTACAATAAAGAGTCATATAAATAAATAATTAAAGTAAATACTAAAGTAGTTTGTTAAAATTATAAACATTCCCGCTTTGAAACAATTTGTGTGTTTAGTAATCTTGTGGATATTTTTTTGAAATTTGCTAAACTCGTTTCGTTCAATCAAGACAGTTTCGCGATATTATCGCAACTTTTTTGCTACAGTTGCATTATCATTGATCTTTCCAGCTACTTTATCAATTGACCATATGCTGCGATTCATTCGTTCTAATGCACGACTGTGTTGCAGCAAAAAGTCGTCGTATGCATATGCTTTGCGGTCACAAATGGAGATCAGCAGCGGTATCCAAGCAGTACCGTTGCAAACAGATACAGTAGTAACCTCATACGTCAGTCTGTTAATGCTAGAAACTCATGAATATAATCGATCACATAATTGATTTCGCATTGACTTTTTTACCGTTCAACAACATAGTTTTGCTCAATAGTGGGCGTGCGCACGTGTTTCTTACATCGTGAATCATTATACCATTGTTACTACCGATGTTATTTGGCATTCGTCAATAACCATATCATACGATCATTAATCTAATCCAAACTGTCCAAGTGTTTCGCCAATACGCTAATCTTCCAAATCTAAAGCGTCTCAAATGGCGACGAGAATATTTAAATTGAAACTTTGCTGTACACTGTTTAAAGTCTAAATTTGTTTGTTTAGTAGAAAGTGACAAGAATGTAAATGAGAGTATGGTATCGGCACCTGTGAGTCTGGTCGGTGGGTGACGTCACACCGGAGTAATGTAGCCGGACGATTAAGCTCCAATCAAGGAGTCTATAATATGTTTTTGCGAGTGCCGCATTCAATTTGTTATGATTATGATTAACTTGCGGCTTGTAGCTGTGAGGTCGAGTTTCCATTTGATATCACTTTTATGTAGTAGATTTGAAATAAAAGTGAAAACTCCTTAAGATGTTTTCTAGTCAATGAAATTAGTTATGAAGAATTGTAAATGGTTTGTTTATACAAGCAATTCTTCTTACTTAATAATTAATCATTCGCTTTAACGGTGAAGAAAAACACCGTGAGGAAATCTGCATGCTTTAGAGATTTTTTCAACCATAGAGAATCTAGTGTGGTCCAACCCGCAGTAGTCCAGCGTACTGCACTATATCTTATCTTACTCATTGTGAGAGGGTACCCGTGCCCAGCAGTGATGATGATGAGGAAGTTTTATTTCTGAGATCGTTTTTCGCTGATGTTTCCATCTCCCCCTTTATGAGATGACGGCCGAAGGAAAGAAATGGAAGAAAAGCAAATATTGCGTATTAACAGTACAAAACAAACTAGTGTTAGTTGCCATTCTAGTCACATAAGACCTAAATCTCTCGATGCAGTAGGCACATGTTTTTGTCATATAGCCACTTAGTAGGTAAAACCTTTTGCCATTTATAAGGCACAACTTAAATCACTGATTTCTACTACATACGTGTCGTTGTATTGTTATATCATGAGACCTATTGTTTGTAGTGATGATATCATTTTACATTTACTTATACAAATGCCAAGCATTGATTCTGGGATCATTTTAAGTTGGGTAAGTACTTTGTTAAGGTATCTTCACCCATATTGAATTCTGTCACAATAAGAGTAATGTCATGTAATGTCACGGTCACCCAATACGAGTATGTAGAGATTGTTTTAGATCAAATATTGTGTTCTAGATCTAGATTCTAGTCTGGTAGCAGGAGCGATTGCTGAGTGTGAGGTCTTGGTTAGATTTCCAAACAGTTGAACTTTTTATAAGAAACTAGCTCATTCTCGCACCTTCGCTCGGGCCAGTTTGAACCCCGTTTTAATTGTTATTCGGGGCAGAGACAAACCCAACAAATAAAAAAACCATGAAAATCGGTCTAGCAGTTTTCGAGTTATAAGTGTTGTAACAAACCCGACTTTGTTTTATTATATTAGATTTTCAGTAGCAGCTCGGAATGATTTTCTTGGTAACTGTGTTAAAATAAGCTCGCCTTTTATTATATGGGATCTTAAAATATACCGGTGATGTACACGTCAGTACATCTCTACCTTATCTTTCGTTGCCACAGGCGTGATGGTATGTCACCTAAAATTAGTCACTATGGGGATTAATATTAGTGATGCCGATGTTTATTAAGTACTTGTACCTTGAAAATTATAATTGTATTGTGCCTGATTGTCAAGTAGGTATAGTTAGTATTAAGATTTAAGTACCTACCTATGTTTGCATAATGTTATTATTTCGACGCTGATTTAATCACTTTATACTGGAGTAAGATAAAACAAGGTAGCATTATTGACCTCTCATTAGTGATAGTGTTTTGTTATATCAGCAATCTAGACTGAGAATAATGAAACTGGATAAAGACATTTGCAAACTGTAGTGTATTTGCGTGCGAATTATTTGCATTGAAACTTTACAAACAAATATGCATTTATTTAAGAAAAGGTTGTTTGGTCAATAAAAAATACAGCTTCTAGAAAATTTTCAGGCCATTAAAATCGAAATCACTTTCCGTCACGACAAATCTGAAAAGGTACAATTGAAGAAAATGAAGAATTGAGCTAGCATTAAACTATTGACATACTTATAAGCTATGTTTTGCTTATAAGCTTCATTTTGTCACGCCTAAAAGCCAGATTTTCAGCTCTTTTCGTCCTAACTACTACATTAAGACGATTTCTGTTGTGATACGTCCTGGCGACGAAACGGATGAGTTTGCTCGGCATCGGGTACCCGAACCCAGAAGACTCCATCCTCTTAGTGCGTTAGCCGCTGTAAGGAATGTATGGTACTGGGGACAACACAACAGATCCCGCTGGGCGGAAATGTTGCCGGCTGGCGCCCCAAAAGCAAGAATAGAAATATAAGACGCATTCTACGTATAATGAAGTAATTTAAAACAAATAAAAGTTTCTACATAATATCGATCGTAATGCGATCACACTTCCTCACTCATTAGGGTTATTCGTGACCTGTAACTGAACACCAATATGACGTAACCAGCATAACGAACTTTAATCTTATAAACAGTACCTTAACGTTTTAAATTCAGTGTACATACAGTGTCAGTTAGAAATCGTGCGGAACCGCAAGTGTTCGCGGATTTTAGGGTTGACCTATGCAATGTCGATAAACCATTTAAGGTGTGTCCAGACGAAGATATTCCGTTATAAAATTGTTATTTAACATGTTATATTAGTAAAAACGTAGTATGTGTTATATAACTATATTGATATGTTAAATGAACATTAGATAATTGATTTTGGTCATAATTTATTCGACAGTATTTTATAACATTCTCTTGTGTAGACATTCAATAAAAGTAAAATGGAAATTTATAAACGTTATGTCATCTAACATACGTAAATTGGAATGTTGTACACAGAGATGTGTATAATTATTATACACATCTCTATTATCATCCCTTATTGTAGGGGGCGAATCTATTGCCAATAACCAGACACAAATATGACTTATAACTTGCTGTACAGTGTGGACTTACCTTAATATTCGTGCATTTCAAATGCGTTGCCGTCCACAGTGTGAAATAGGCTCAGTATACTATATGACCGGCCGAACCCACTCCACACCCCGTTAGCGCATACATTTTCGGCTTATCTTAAACATTGCCGCGGAAACAACACAGACTTTACGTAAATAGACATAAATATTATGTTTTAACTTAATATTACTTAGTTACATAAATAGATTTCTGTCACATGTAAATCATGTAATCAAGAATGTGTCATTCATAGCTAATTTTAATCATAATAAGAGCGGTTTTAGTTATCAAAATCATGACATTTGGAATTATGACAAAATTTATAGTTTATTTCTACCAAAATTTATTTAGGACCTTGGGGCCTAGACAACATGCAATTTGACATTCCAATCGACAAACGAATAGAAGTAAAATATATGAAAATTACATTAGTGACAGCCCGATTTGTCGAAAGCTTGTGTCATTTCCATACATTCTGTTTCTATTCGAATGTCAAAATGCAACTTGTCTAGGCCATTGTTTATTTGCATCGTTTACGCGTACTTCCGTCCTTCTTGCTATATTATTATATCATTGTACGCAATTTCTCAAGTCTTATCTCAATTACCACCTTTTTATGTCTTTAAAGGCCTGTTTCACCGCCTCCTGATAAGTTCACGTTAAATTAATTGCCAGATAAGTTCATACAAATTTCCTTCCATTTTTAAATTTATCTGGGTGGTGGTTTAAACGGGCCCTAAGTTAATATTAATAAACGAAGAAGAATTTGAAAGTTTATCACAAAACACTGTCATTAAATACGTTTTATGTACCTAGTATCTACCACGTGACTTGGCCTGTTCGTGTCTGACCCTAGCAATATTATTCCTATCTCTCATTCTCCCTTTACGACGCAGGTCCTTGAAGACCTGGCTGATCCTGATTTGAGTTCCAGGGATAAGTCTAGTCTAAAATAAATACTTAAGGTGGATGCTCCAGGGTAGCCCGCGAAATTCAAATTTCCGTACGTTTTTTGCAATTTGCAGCTGAGTATCGGATATTTTATTAATAGAAACTAAATTCGCGGTACTGGCATGTATGTATTTATATCATTATATTAGTTAAATTTATCAATGTAACCCACTAAGTTAAAATTTATATTAAACGTAAAGTTATTATTAAAATGGCACATTTTCTCTTTTCTCTAAGTTAGACAATTATATTGAAGGTTTTAATAAGTATAATTGTGTAAATACATACATGCCAGTACCGTGAATTTAGTTTCTATTAATAAAATATCCGATACTCAGCTGCAAATTGCAAAAAACGTACGGAAATTTGAATTTCGCGGGCTACCCTGGAGCATTCACCTTAAGGCGGCTTAGCACAGTATTCGCAGTCATTAATAGGAGCATCGATATTGAGGAATATATAGGTATCTAACGGAATTTGTCTATTCGGTCAAAATTTTAATTATATTTTTCTTCATGCCGTTCTCTTCGTTGAGTTAATCATAAAAAAACTATCGTGAAATATTTTTTTTATGTTCTAGTTTTAAACCGACGAAATAACAGAGGAGGTTCTTAATTTAATTGTTAAAAAAATAACAATAAGTACATGTTAGAAGTTGTGTCACGTTTAGGTAATTGTGAAAGAATAAAGATCTCCTACCAATCTGAAAGAAAGGTACCAGAGGTGGCTATTGATGTACTGGATTTATATGTTCTCACACCCTCACAGTTTTTGATAAACGACTGCAAGATACTTTTACATATTTAATTGCAACTATTGATTTACTATCCTGATTTATTGAGTGAACGGCACATTGACACTTGCAATGTGCTGTATTTGTTAGTGCCCGCGGCTCCAATTGTGATTACAAATTTAGATTAAACACTACTTTGATAAAGTGGGTATTATAATAATTTACATAATTAATAGATAAGCTAGGTCCTTTGCTGTTTCTAGCTCGTATTTTCGACTACGTGGAAGAGGCCTATACACCTTTTAATAGAACCTATTTTTAACCCCCGACACAAAAACGACGGGGTGTTATAAGTTTGACGTGTCTGTGTGTGTGTGTGTCTGTCCGTGGCATCGTAGCTCCCGAACGGATGAACCGATTTTGATTTTGATTATTTTATTTGAAAGGTGAATAAAATTATTGTGTCACTCTATTATCTTATTTGAATCAATAAAATAGTATGCTAGTCTTGTGCTCTTAAGCGCATTTTCAATGCAAGAAGTCCTGAGTTCGATTCCTAAGTCGAGCAGTGTTATTGGGTTTTTCTGTGTAATACGCAGTAGCGGCTTGGAGGTTCGATTTAGACACTATAGTAAAAAATTTGCCGCTTATTAATTGGGACCCTAACATACCGGAAAACTGTGGGTGAATATAAGTACACCTCTGTCTAACCATTCGGGGAATACAGGCGTGATGGTAAACATGCGGCAATTTTCTCCTCTACCGAAAAATTATATTAATTTTGCAAATCTATTTTTCATCGAGGAAGGTGCTTATGGGTTGGATTCCTTGACTCATCCTCTTAGCCTTTTTCCCAATCATGTTGGGGTCGGCTTCCAGTCTAACCAGATGCGGCTGAATATCAGTATTTTACACGAAGCGACTGCCATCAGACCTCCGCAACCCAATTTCTGGGCAATACCAATATCGGAGGATAGACTGGTTTTCAGACTTTTTGGGCTTCTGACTTCCACTAACGATTGTCATAGGTGTTCGTATGACCACCGGGACGGACGGCTTTACGTGCTCTCCGAGGCACGAAGGGGTCTCGATGTGTTAAGAATGGTCACCCATCCACAGACTGACCTTGGCAAGGGCAGCTTAACCTTGCAGATCGGTTGATCAGCGTTGCTATAACTAAGCCACGAGCCACTATTCTTTGACTAATCCTTAAAATTACTCAAAGCAGGTTGTATACCTAACACAGGATGCAGTATATCATGTTCATAAATATTAAGTCTTCTTAGGCTGTGTCCACATTATATGTGCCAAGGTAAGAGCTACATAAGGAGCAATGCTTGCCTACAAGTCTTGCGGGGCACGTCGCTTGCAGTACGGCCAACTGCAATAGTTGCAGTCACTAATCTCCTAGATTAGCTTTTAGCATTGATATAATTATGTATACCTATATTTATATACAATATACATAGATCAATCTGAGGCTGTAGACAAGTTGCATTTTGACATTCGAATCGACAAACGAATAGAAACAAAATGTATGGAAATGACACAAGCTTTCGACAAGTCGGGCTGTCACTAATGTCATTTCCATACCTTTTGTTTCTATTCGTTTGTCGATTTCAATATTAAATAGTGGGTCCCTTTTAAAGTCAGTGGTACAATGTGGGCACGAGGACAATCGATGGCCCTAGCAGTATGGCCCTAGCCTTATAGATAGATGCTAACTGCTCAGGCTATCTATGTGTGGGGTAAGCTGGGCTTTGGTGACTGATGCAGCGTAGGTGGGAATTACAAACTCAAAGAATCATTTGAAGTCGTATATCGATAGTAGTAAAGATTCGATAGAAACCGTAAATGTTGAATAACTTCGCTTTTAACTGCAGTGGCTATAAGGCAGAAAATTGCAAAGCCCATTTGAACTCAGCTTATTGAAGTCACCAGGCTGTTATTATTACTGGTTAATGTTAGATGCTGAAGTTTTGTCTGCCAATAGGGTCAGATTTTTGCCGAAAACATAATTTGGCACAATTGGTAAACAAATAATTACAATTTAAGTAGTCTTACCTACTTACATTTCTATTGAAGAAAACGCTGCGCCGTTGGCAGGAAGCAAAAACATAATAATAAATTCGAAAAAAGTGGTATTATTCGTAGAAAAGATATCGTTATTGTTTCTTATCCACGTAAATCGAGATTTCGAAAAATTCATCATAAAAAACTTCAATCATTTTTGCAACGAGTAAAGGCACAGTACATAAATAAATTGTCTCTACAAAATAATAAATTAGACAAGATGAATTTGGCATTTACTATTATAAATTTTCAATATTAAATTTAATTTAATATCACGTATCGTGATCGGAATCCATTAAGTGTAGTAATGGCAATAAAACTTTATCAAATTGTCAGTGGCAATTGCTATGTGCAATAGTTGGGCGATTTGTTATGTGTCAAGTTAAACTTCAAGATCCGTGTGTCCTAGTACAAGGGTCGTACTTATGTATAATTGTTACGATATAATTTATTAGTTTTTATGCCACATGGGAGAGAGAGAGAGATGGTGCTATTAGTCTTGTATAGCGTTCACCTTCTTCCACAATGAAGTTTAGTTTAGTGAAACGACTAAAAAAGCTCGAACACTTAAATGCCTATCACTAGAAACAGCAAATGGTTATGTAGGATTTTTCATATATATACTTAAGTAATTATTGCGACTGAGAAGGAAAGTTATAGCTACAGTTTGTAAGTGTCGACGTAAACTTACGCTTCCATTTTATTAAACTAGCTATTTCCCGCGATTTTGCTCGCGTCCTTTATTCCTGTTACTCGGTTCTAAGTATTGTAAGTAGCCCTTCTCAAGAATTGGAGTATAACGAGAGACTGGAATTTCAGTGTTGTGTAAAAGTTGATTCTTTGAATTCATTCAAATCCAATATTTTGAAGTCACTCAGAGCAGCATTATAGTGTAACTACTACTTAGTCTTATATCACTCAGTTTCATTTTATAATACTTATTATATTTTTGTATATTCGTCATAAGTTTGGAGAATGTTGGTTAACCCGTAATTGGCTAGTATGTAAGAACAATGAATGTAGTAATTTTAACATAAGATATAAATTATATGCACAAGCTGTAGGTAAACCCTAATTTAATCAATAAATAAATACAGTTGTTCATAAGGATCAGTACCTACCTACAATGTCATCTCTCCGTCTTTAAAATGTAACGGTGTAGACTTCAAAACAAATTTGACACATTATGTTTACCCTTTGAATCGTCTCTGCTTTAGTTTTTGAACTGTGACTGTGTAACGTTAAGCTGTTGTTAGGTGTTCCTCCCCATATCTATGCGCAGACCTACGAGAATCGCAAGCGCATTCCTCAGCGACCCCGACCAGTCTTGAGAGCTAAGCTCAAAACAAAGATGCAAACATCTCCGGAATGTGAGACTGTCTCACACAACTCAAATGTTTATTCATTTTGCTTAATGTATAATTTGTAAGAGCAAAAATTCTTGCTGGGATTTACGTTTGGTTTTGTTTTCTTTACCTAAAATAAGTTATTGCTAGACTTTAAATTGATTTGACTTTTAATCCAACAAGAATCAATTCACAAAAAAAGTATATAAGTATTAAGTATTATATCCATTGTCTAGTACCCACTAGTACTACTAGTTGTCTAGTAGTAGTAATAACAATTGTTTCTACGATGAAATAATTGAATAATTGAAATAAATTCTACGATGTAAATATTTTAGGGCATTTTACACATCTCCATCGAGTCCCAAACTAAGCAGAGCTATTATTTATTTATTTATTTATCAAACACCGTAGAAACAATTGTTTCGACCCTCAAAACAGTCATGTGTTTTTTTTATTAAAATACACATGTAAGTTAAAGAAAAGTTTGTATGCGTTTATAAAAAGATATAAAAAAAACACCGTTGTGAACAACCCTAGTTCTTGTCCAGCGCAGTTGTGTCCATCCAAAGGTTGCCTGGAAGAAATCGCAGCCAGCGATAAGGCCGCCATTGTATGTCTTCTTACATAAGTTCTGTACCTGTTTAATGTAATACTTGATCTACAATAGAGTATATATAAAAAGCAATTACATATGTCTCGGTATTTAAATTATTGTTCTATGTGTGCCATGAAATAATAAAAGCTTGATTTATAAACCTTTAATCTGTAGGTAGTTATTAGCGAAACAATGCCTCCTCAAACACCTCTCACACATTGAATCTACAAGATGAGCTCCACAGATAAAATCAAAACCAATTTATCAATACAATTATTTCTGCCAAATACATCCAACGCCCTACCTAAATACTTGTCTATGCCTTCAAAATGTCCTGAGAACGTGAGCACTAGTGCAAACAAACTCTATATAAGTCTATGGTTGCTGCAGTACCAATTTCCGAATTTGGAACGTTTGTATAAAGATCAGACGTGTTATTATCTGGGGTCAATGACACCATTTGTCATCGATTTTAAAAGGCTCTTCGGTGATTGGTTTGATCGAATTGACGTGGTTTTTACAACTGTTAATTTATTGTTTTTTAATAGATGATCTGATCACATATAAACTTTTTGCTGAAGTGGTTAAAGAAAAATAACATTAGGTAATTAAATCATGAACTGAGTCATCTAAAATATAGTCAGTTTTTTCGTTGAAATTACATATTTTCATAATAGGAAAAGCATTTTTAGGAAAACATTAGCATTTTATTTATCAGTCAGTATAAAAGTTTCTCATTTTATAACATTATGTATATAGTTTCTTGCCAAACCAAAATAAATTGGCATGCGATTGAATAAAAAATAAGAACTAATTACTGTGACCTAGAAAAATCTTAAATTTCAAAGCTTAAATTTATACAAACAAAAGACACATGCATAACAAGCATGTGTTTTAATATAGCCTTTATATAAACACGATCTGTCAGTTGAGATACAATGGTCGTGAATCATATTACATCACTGTTGACGTCATGGGCTAACCATTTAAATCGACAGCCTAGTCTGAGAATGCAAATTCGAAATTTAAATGTGCCCTTCGAGACTGAACTTGCGGGGCTAGACAATTAATTTGATTATGTTATGCATTATTTACTGCTATCCTACAATATAATTATCCTAATATTGAATTCGAAAATAGATGTTTGTTTGTCAGCCAATAATATCAAAACTTGCCATGCCATGCCATGCCCATTGCATAAAATCTAACGCACGAATAGTTACAGGATAAACTTTAATGTACTTTTATCCCAAAGAACGATTTTTTTTTATCCTGATAAACAGATTCAGCAATTGATGTGCGGTGACTCAATTGTCGAACCGCTTGCGCTTGCTTGATAAGCTTGGCAGTAGTAGCTTGGCCTGAAGTAGTAGGAGACGTGATCAGTAGTAGGAGATTTCGCTCGAAAATATGTCTTTTATCCTGAAAAAATCATAATATTACCAATAACTCACGCTAAGCAAAATCAGATTCGGCTTATTAGCCGATTGTAGTTGCAGGCAAAAGCTAGTCTAAGAATTATTGTTTATTAGATTGTAAATAATATTCTCGTGTAATAAGGACAGACTTGGTGACTGAAATATGAGCCCATTTGTTTTGACCTACAATACCTACATAATTAGTACCTATTATTAGGTTCTATATCGTCTAGCGTAACTTATCAGGGGGGCTAGACAAGTTGCATTTTGACATTCGAATCGACAAACAAAATGTATGTAAATGACATTAGTGACAGCCCGATTTGTCAAAAGCTTGTGTCATTTACATACCTTTTGTTTGTCGATTCGAATGTCAAAATGCAACTTGTCTAGCCCCCTAGATAGATTTTTAGGCTTCTTGTTAAGGAGTTCAAATTTGCGATATATTTATAAGTTTACTGTTAAAAAATATTGGATTCTACTACTAATACCTGTTAATATACCATCAGCATCACGCATCTATTACTTGAAAGGTTAGGCAGAGGTGTAGGCACTACCGTACAACCAAAGTTCGTCGGTACGTTTCGGTCTCTTGTAAAAGAGGGTGAGCTTATTGTAAGTAGGCAAGATTTGCCTTCATCTGCATCTTCTGCATCTTCTTACAAAGATTATGATAAAATTAATTTCCCCTCATTTCCGTAAACATAGCATTATGGTGGGGAATTAAAGTCGGCGGGAAATGCTTTTTGAACCCCCGACGCAAAAACGACGGGGTGTTATAAGTTTGACGTGTCTGTGTGTGTGTGTGTGTCTGTCTGTGGCATCGTAGTTCCCGAACGGATGAACTGATTTTGATTTAGTTATTTTTATTTGAAAGGAGAATTAGTCGGGAGTGTTCATAGCTGTGTTTGATGAAAATCGGTCCAAGATGGCCGCCATCACAAAAAAGCGAATTATATATTTTTTCACAACTCCCTCAAAATGGGTATCAAATGAAAGGGCTTAACTAGGAGAATACTATACATTATGATAAATTTAAAATCCAAGATGGCCGCCAGCACAAAATGGCAAAACATGTGTGTCGGGGGTTTTCAAATTTTTTAATTTAGGTTAGGTTAGTTGTACTATTGAATGTTTATTTTAATACCAACTTACATTTTTTTTAATGTCAGCGAAGCAAATAGTTACAATGAAAAATAGGTATCTACTGTAATCTGTAGTATTCGGGAAAAAACACGTACCTATACATATATCATAACATTAATAAAAAAATTTTAGGCATGGCCAATTTTGTACGGCGACATAATTTATTGTATCACGAAATTGAATAAAAGCTTTGAACTATGAAGTAATACAACTTTATACAGTCAATACGTCGAATCATTTATAGCTAATAAATTGTTAATGGGATCAAATTTGTACGCACACGTATATGTTAATGTGAAATTATACCTGCTTGGATTAACTTATTAGATATTAATTCATCCCATGACCATTCTAGACTTACCATTTGAATAAAAATGAGCTATGTTTGATTTTGCCTATCTCGTGTGTCAAATATAGTTTATTGCTCTATCCTGTCAAAATAGGCCGCGCACGAACTCTCAGAACCGGAATTACTAAGTCATATACCATCATATCATCACACCTGTATTCCCCGAAGGGTTCGTAGAGGTGTAAATCCACCTATATTTCGCCGGTATGTTTAAGGTCTATCGTGGATCGATTGCCTACTGTAAAGGTGGTAGGATATGTCAGACTCAAACCGGGCACAAATTGAAATGCCAAGCTACTACTGAGAATTTCATAGAAGACCCCTGCTCGACCCAGGAATTTAACCAGGGACCTCTAGCGTAGCAGTTGCACTTACTACCACTAGATCATTGAGGCAGTCTTTCTTTTTATAATGTTACCCACTTCTCGCCGAGGTTTTGCCATGGCACGGCATGGAGTTCTTTAAAATGATTTTCACAGGGTCGGTAACGCGCGAGTGATACCCCTGGTGTTTCAAGCGTCCATAGGCTACGGTAACCGCTTCCAATAAGGCGATATGCTGAAAAAAATTGATCTGCATGTTGGAGGTCTCTAACCTGCAATCTAAATGCGAATTAAATTCTTATTCAGTCTCAATCATATTCAAATTAATAACAGGTAAAACCAATAATACTTAGAAGTCACAAGTTTGGCAAACCACAAAACAAAGTTTGTGAGACAATAAAAACAATGGTTTGAATTCACATGAATTGAATTTAAAGCATTTTTAGGTACTACATACTATGATTTATGTATTTTTGTAATACATACTGTCTCTAATAAAGCTTCCCATATAAGCGGCATGCGAGTTACATGCCTAAATTCGCCAAAAGGTTAGGCACAGTTTGCGGTATTGTAATACCTGTAGCCATCAACTAGACAGAAATTCAGACAATAAGCTTCTTCTAGGAATTTCACAGAAAAACTCAACAACAATTTGCTCGGGAATTGAACTCAAGACCTTTAGCCTAGCAGTCGCGTCTACGACCACTACGGCCACAGTCAAAACAGTCTATTATGATATTTATTTCTTTCTTCACTCTTGGGCATAAGCCTACCCCCTTATTATAGTTAATTACTTTAAACTGTAATCTGATAAAATGTTGATCTTTAAAGATATTTAGCATTTGAAATATCTTTAAAGATATCAAAATTTTATCAGATTACAAATCCCTGCGGAGGTTTTCCCTGGAGACTACAGCATGGGGTTCTCCAAAAAATTACTTTAAAAAGGTTTTTGCAGGGTCGGCAACGCGTGAGTGATGCTAGGCGTAACCGCCTACCATGAAGCGGGCCACATGCTTGTTTGCCACTCTTTTGGTATAAAAAAATATAGATTTTGCTGATGTCACCATAAGACGGAGAATGTGAAAGAAAAATTCGCCATCACAAGCAATGGGCTCGGTAGCTTAGTTGGCAGTTGACTGATAACCTGCCGGAGATCTCATTTTTCTTTCGCTAAAATTTATAATTTTATTTAAAAACGTAGTTATCTTAACTATCAGCTCCTACTATGTAAGATGTCATTGCGAATCATAATTTGCAATGACATTCCTTCGCCATTCCTATAAAATATACTTCGATTGCTTAAGCACCATTCTCAAATACAAGCCTAAATTACCTTTAAGATATAAACAAAAATCAAGCGCGACAACTATTTGGCAAGGCTGGCGTATTGTTATGCGCCAACGCAAAACGTGAACGAACTACGCATGCACTTTACAACTATTTTACTATTCAAAATCCTGATAACAATGATGAATTATAAAGGTGACATAATGCACTATATTATGACTAATCAGCGAAACAAATGACTCAATCAACTTTCAACTTACTAGTACATATTTATAGGAGTGGGGATTTATGTGATAATTAATAAACTGGAACCTAAGCACAATTTACACTGGTAAAGTAGTTAAAGACAGTGCCTCGACCATGAGTTTTTCTTACTAGACTCGCTAGCGACGCCGTAAAATATTTGTATGGAAAATCCTCGCAGCGCCTCTAGCGTAGGTACTCTCTCTACGTAAGGAACTAAAATCTGCTATGAGATTACAGCGTTTCGATGCGTAAAAACCTATCGAAAGTCATTCGATAGAACTCATGGTTGAGGGGCTGATGTTGATGTTTGTAGTGTTATTGAGCCATATTTCTACTGTAAGAGAGTAAAAACAACACGACTATATGCTCTAAAATTTTAGGCAGAGGAGGACTGATTCCACCACTACAGTTCTTTGTTATGTTTTGGTGTTTTATGTAGGTATGACATCCGAGCATAACCAGGCATAATTTTAAAACATCGAGCTTATTACTGTGGAGGCTCTTGACCTCCACGGTACACGGGATTACTAAAAATAATATTCGTATTTATATATTATAGACTTTGGTTTACTGGGAGCACTCAATCAAGATCATATGTCATGTCCGTGACACAACTACTTCTAGAACAGTCTACGTCATTATTTTATTTTAATACTAGCTTTTGCCCGCGGCTTCGCTTACGTGGATGTAGAAACAAAATTAGGATTAGAAATTGATCCCATTAATAAAAAACTTGTATTTTGAAGTAGTGGTTTGTAAAAAGGGCCTCGTGACTAAGTTATAACGGCGCTAAGCTCAATGAATATTGTGGGTTCGATTCCGGTCGACAATTAGTCTCGGTACTGAGGTACTTTATGAGGTACTGAAGTGATGCTGTTTGTGAAAATATGTCCAAAAGAAAACGGAAGCTACAGTTAGTCGTAATAACTCGTAATTCTAACCAAACCGTACAGCAACTATTGTTTAATTTAAGTCTATGTCATTTTAAACGACTATAACTTATCACCAATTACGATTTCTGCGCATTTGACATCTTAATTAAAGAACCAACAATAATGATCCCTACTTTATATCGGAATGCATACTATAGAGAGGTCAAGCTCTATCTCATCATCTACGCAACCGAATTAAATGGGATGTACCTCTTTTATTTAGTTGACCCCTGAACTTTTAAATAAAGCATAAACAATCAAAAACCAACAATGATGATCTCTTCTTTATATGGGTTTGCATACAACAGAGAGGTCAAGCTATATCTAAGGTTCTATTTAAATAATTAAAAAAAGCGTTACATCAGTTTTTAAATTGGAAATTATGTTTTACAACATTTAACACTTTATTCAAATCTATTCAGTAGGTTTAGCGCCAACCCCTAACAAACAGACAACAGACAAGAATTCTAATAATCACTTTTTTGGATTCGCGATCGTTTATATACTCTAACCCACTGTTTTTTTTTAATATCTTCAATGTACAGACACGACATTTTTACAATTTTATAATTTTATAGCTATTGCCCGCGGCTTCGCTCTCCGTGGATGAAGAAACAAAATTGAAAGAAATCGATCCCGAATAAGATAAAAAGCAGCTCACTATATAACAGTTTCATCATCCTCCTAGGCTCCTAGCCTATGCCGAAAATATGTTAAGCTCCGGTTCCAATCGAAACAGATGTGGTTAAATATAAATATCTTACACAAAGCAATAGCGTTCAGACTGGTTAAAACCGAGATAGGTATCCTAACTTTAAATTGATCGTCTGGTTTTTTGGCCTTCTGACTACGATTAACGATTTTCATAGGTTTTCGTATGGGGACTACTATGCCGAATCAATTGTCATTTCTTAACGTGCTATATAAGGTAAAGAGGGTCTCGATGTCCTAAGAATGGTCACCCATCCATAGTCTAACCGCAGAAACCGCTGCTTAACCTATCGCTCAGCGTAGTTATTACTTCGCCAAAGTTTTTAGCTCTGTTTGAGCAACTGTTACTGGTACTGGGGTACTCTATGAGGTACTGAGGTGATACTGTTTGTGAAACTGTGTTATTCAAAATCACTCCCAAAGGAAAATTTAAACTTCAGTTAGTCGTAATAACTCGTAATTCTAACCAAACTTTACAACTATTGTTTACTTTAAGTCTATACCACTTTAAACGTTTATAACTAATCAACAATCACGATTTCTGCGCATATGACAACTTAATTAAAGAACCAACAATAATGATCCCTTATATCAATAGGAATACATACTATAGAGAGGTCAAGCTCTATCTCAGCATCTACGTAACCGAGTGGAATGAGATATACGTCATTTTTTTAGTTGAACGATGGACTTTTAAATAGAAAATAAAAAATAAAAAACCAGCAATGATGATCTCTTCTTTCTATGGGCTTGCATACAACAGAGAGGTCAAGCTCTATCTTAGGATCTATACAAATAATTGAAAAAAGCTTTACATCAGTTTTTAAGTTGGAAATTATGCTTTACAACAGTTAACACAAAATTAAAATCTATTCAGTAAGTTTAGCGCCAACCCCTAACAAACAGACAAACAGACAAACAGACAAGAATTCTAAAAATCACATTTTTGGGTTCGCGATCGTTTATATACTCTAACCCAATTGTTTTTTTTTTAATATCTTCAATGTACAGAAATGACTTTTTTACAATTTTATAATAGTATAGATGAATGCTTGCTAACCTACCAGTTGTATACCAAATTTAATATTGGGAGCGACCTTTGTGGTATCTACATTACTGACAATTTCTTTTGGAAAAACTTAATAACATTGTAGGCACCGGACCGGGAATCCGAAACCTCACGTTCAGTATGGCAGTATGAAAAAATACCCTATAGTGAATTGAATGTTTGACTCTAAATTCTGTCACATTCAAAATTGGCGTAGTATCGAAATATTTGACTCTTCCAGATTCAAATTCTATTGCGCTCATTTGTGATCTTCGCGATTGCGTCGTGCATATGTGAACGTTTTTGTGCACAGATTGGTATGCGCAAGCGTCGGACATGTGATGTTCAAACGGTTTCCGTACGCGTTGTGCAATGAAGCTTTCTTCGGGTAACGTCATCTTGTCTGTGTACGATTTAAACTGCGAGTGGACAAATGTATTAAAGTAGCTTGATATTATGGAGTAAGATGAATAAACCTTAGCACAATGGTAAACTGATACTAGGATACGAGAAACTTTCAAGGGTTATTTAATTCAGGAAAAAATCGACTGGCGGGCAGAATTCGAACCTTCTGGTTCAATACACCACACGCTATAACCTATACACAGGTGTGCCTACTCTGAATGAATTCTGAATGAACACGCACAGTTCGCCAGTCCCAGACCCATAAGTTTACGCTTAGCGTGGTCTCTGCATACCTATTAGGCTAACATTCAGAGACGATGCTCAGCGTAAAGTAAGGCTTCCGTATGTCAAATTTGTATTACAATTTGACATACGGAAGCGTAAGTTCATGCCGAGTCTCTTCTCTGAATCTCAGCCTCAGTAAGTATAAGGATTCATTAAGTTTCAATATTCCAGAAGTATGTATGTACGTTCAAGTAATATAATATAATGCACAGTATATTTATACTAACACATGGGTTTCGTCACATTATTTGGCTTATTTTACTTTGCTTTAGTAATGTGCTGTAAAATATTATGTAATTATCTTAAGTCTAGTATCAACCGCAGCATTTGTTGTATTCCAAGTACGTTCCAATCTCGCGATCAACGCGCCCTGAGTTTCATTTGACACACATATTCGTACATAAATCTAGTACTACACAATTACGAGTTTACTCTTGTAATTCATTATCAAAACAAAATTGTTGCAAGCAATTAAACGGGGCGAGTCTGTGACAATATACCATTAATTGTGTCGAAATGATTTACTCGTTGTATACGTGAGTGGTCGACACTCGCATAGTTCTGTGCAAACAAAAGATATACGCTGATTGACATTTAGAAACACCTAGCCTCGCCCTTTGTGAGATATCACACAGTACAATTTATTCAGTTAGTTATAAATTATTCCGTAAAGGAGTGTTTACAATCGCGCTAGTACACAGTACGAGTAGTTTTGGGCAATTTTGTATAAGACAAGGTTTTGGTATCACTGACAAGCTATACTTAGCAAATAGTGGCAATGGGCCGGTCACATCTCTTGGAGAACCGATCAGCCGGACCAAACGAGTTCTCGAGTTGAGAACACGTCTAGGCAAGCGTAGTGTAGGACGCCCGCCCGTGGAGTGACGACTTGCGGAAGGCAGCGGTCAGCAACTGGATAAGGGAAGCCGAAGATCGGGCTCTGTGGCGTTTACAAGGAAAGGCCTACGTCCAGCAGCGTCCAGGAGTGGAGTGCAGGCGGCATATGACCGATCCTTATGGAAGTCTATGGAAGAAGCCTTTGTTCAGCAGTACACCATTTTTAACTGATATGACGATGAATTTAATTAATAGCAACACATAAAAATAGAAATTAAGAATATAAATTGGTATTCCATCCAGCGGATGTAAGCGCCATTGCAGAATATTACGTTAAAAGCTCGGTCTTCAGATGTAACACAAGTAATTGGGTGTTTCCGCTGGAAAATATTTAGTTGAGACATTTTGCAGACTTTCATTATATAAGAGAACCTTTAAATTGCAGTTAGTTTTTATGTTAACCGAAGTTTGGTATCTATGGTTGGTAAAATTAGATATCTAAATGAAATGATAAGTGATAATTTCAGTAAATAGATCTTTTCATCAAATATAGAAGTCAAAGCTGTGCAATAATCACATAGGTTTGGGTATGCACGTTGCACTAACAATTAAGTAATCGTTAATTTAGTGTTCTGGAGGGCGATGTTCATGCATCTCAGCATAAGCGGAATTAAAACTGAATATTTTCATTGCAATTTATTGTCATGGATTTCCGCAAAGTAACGCCTGATTCCATTAATTATAGAATTCCTAACCAAAATATTACTACTACTTGCCGTATTATGAAAGTACCTTAAGATTTAGCCTAAATTCTGCTGCTTTCCCTGTCGGATAAACTTTGACAATGCTTTGAATACTGAAGTAGCGAGTGGTAAATTTATCGTACGGTAATGTAAATAGGAGAACAGCGTAATATTTTCGTAGGTAATTTTCTTAGAATTAACTTAACTGTCATGCCTATATTCCCCAAAGGGTTAGGCAGAGACGATAGGCATGTATGCTATGAATTTGAATCTTGTCGATTAAGTAAACTTTTTAAGGCTTAAGAAGTTATTCCCTTGAGCCTGTCGTTTATTTCTGATCCGTCGATCATCCAGTGCGAGTGTGGGGCTCCAGACCAGGACATGTCTCATTTACTCGAGTGCCCGAAGTGTCCATGCACCTGCACATTCGAGGACTTGATAAACGCAACGGATGCCGCAATTAAGGTGGCTTCCTACTGGGCTCGAACTCTATGACACATTGATTTACCATTGACACGAAAAGAAGAAGAAGAAGAATTTCTGAGGCTGATGAGGCTTTTTCAAGTTGCGCCAAATTCCTCCATTGTCCAGTTTGTCCACCTAGCTACTACTACCATTATACCCTGTATATATCTTTTTCTAAGGTCATCGTTCCACCTGACTACAGCAGAAGAATTCATGAATGAATTCAAACACAAACGCCACACTCATAAGTGACGAAGTCATAAGCTGTCTTCTGAAGATGTTTGTTCAGCGACAATATTTCTCAAGTAGATAGCATCGTGATCCGAAGTTATAAGCGCACTTGAAGCTGTAGAGCCCGGGAACATCTCCGGCTTGTGTGTAGGATGTTTCTTGGATAAACTTAATTATGGATACGATTTTTTAATAGATAGGTAACACGCTGTCCAATGCGAATTTTCGCTAAATACCGTTTGAAAATTATGTAGTTTCAGTTTCTGATTTTTTTGGGATTAGTCACTGAGTAGGTACTTACTATAAATCCAATTTCTAACTCAAAAAAGGCAAAGTTTATTTAATGTATTATTATTTTAACATTTCGTTCTTCTTCTAGTTTTGTTAATATTTTTTACCCGAACTGTGCCATGCCGTGCAATTTCCAAAGTTATTCACTATCGCAGGCTAAATGATGTGTAAGTTATTATTAGTAAGGTGTGATAGGTATTAATGGATGACAAATGAACTACTTGTATTTAATTTCTGTAGGGTTGTATTAGCTTTTACGTGACCGAGAAATCTTGGAACATATTTTAAATGTTTAGCAAGCGTAATATTTAAATGTCATTCCATTTTTGAAGTAATATGAAATGTACTGCCATTCAATAAATCTAACTAAAATAAAATATTGATTCCCTTTTCTCTTTTGATTTTGTCCGGGGTATATGTATTTACACGGGTCCACTTTTGTTCACTGACTTTTTTTATTATAATTTGATATACATCTGTAAATGCTAATTCTGTCTGCTAAACGCTATGCTAAATTTGAACTTTTAAGGGGCAATCGTTGAGTATTTTATGAAACATTTTGTCATTTGTGTAATAATAAAATTTATAATCCTATATTTATTAATCATTAAATGTATGTTTCCAAACATAATTACCTATTATGATGCGTTTTTTAATGTAAGTAGTTACTTACTTCCACGCCAAATAATATTTGCTTTGTTAATATTTTACGGCTATGTTCCTTGCCAAACTTGTATAAATTAGATTTTACACAATAATCTTAAATCGTTACGCAAACATTTCAACAGTGAAATGTATTCTGTACATAAAATTCAATCGGGAGATGATACCCCTTAAATGTCGTTTTGGTAGCACGTTGTCTTTTTTGTCTGAATTTGAATCAATGCTTGTAACAAATGATAATGTAGAATGCAAATGAGATTAATAAAATGTATTCTCTGTTATCGTATTTTAGGGTGTTTGCTTATGGACGCGGTTGAGCAGACCTTTTATTTAAAGTATAAATAAATCAATTTTTATCCTAATTAGATGTTTATTGCTGCGTGATTTATATATCGTTGTAATTATTTAATGGATGAGTCAAAATGTCGTATGTGAGTCAGTTAAATAGAGGTTATTTTTGTCCATAGAATTACGTTTGAAGGAATTGAATAAGTTGAATCATTCTAACAAACGAGAAGAATAATTAATAACGACCAATTTTTAAGCCCATCTTGACCGTTGACTGTAAAAATATAAGGTTTTCCAGAAAACTAACGGTTATCTCAATTTGACTGATTGTTGTTACATAGGTAAGTTATGTTAGTATAATATTGTAGATACCTACTTACATCACAATTATTCACAACTAAGTAGTATCATCACAGTAGAGCAAGACAACTTCATATCCACGACTTAGTATCTAAGCATCTCCAGACAGGCTTTTGTTTTAAGTTTATGCAAACAAATTAAAATGCAGGCAGTGTTCGTCCACCACAGTAGACGGACATCGCTTCCAATTTCTGTCAGCGTAGTACCTTTTGTAACGGGACGAATTAAGTACAGCCAATGTATACAGTAAGTAGGAAGTATGGGAATTGTTATACAAATAAAATTTCCCATACTTTCATGAATACAGTCTTTATCACGCTTATCGCTCTGAACTTGTATGCGAGTGCGGTATTGTAAAAGAATAACGCATATTTTACCTTGGCAAATCGTGTTCAGATTGGTCATAAACTTTAACGTACTTTGTTAAAAATGTTAATTGAATTAGAGAATTGAGGTTTTACTAATGTTTAGTTTGTTCTTGCCGCCTACCTATATTATGACGTTGGAATTTTGGTAATACTTGCCGGATGAAATTACGATGACTTTTTACCCGACTGCAAAAAGTTTTTTTGAAAATCCATCATTCTGTTTTTGCAAAATTAATAATAAAACTACAATACATTTTCTATTGTTTTTAATAAAATCAGTAATCTATTCAAAATACTGTAATAATCAACTTTATCTAACATCCTAAATCTATGAAACTTTCAATCAAATGCTGGATATTCGGTATGAAACCCAATACTTCCGATGTCACTGAATAAAACCTGTCGTACACACTTATAGCTATATTAATCCACACAGATAATATCATACGGCGCCTAAATAAAGAAATAACAAGGTGTAACACGCGATCGAACGATAATAAAGTTCTTAGCCCAATAAACATAGTTGAGACCACCCGGGCACCATTATATCGACCAACTATTGCCCTCTCGAGCATCGTTTATTTAAATAAATATACTAACCATTTCATTACAAAACAAACATGTGGATTTCTTACGAATGAAAGCGTGTGGGCAGCTATCCTAGATCTTTGAAACAAACTTTTATGTAAACGGGACTCAATCATCATGCATTAAAATACATTTTCCAATTTCATCAATATTTAAATCACATTCATTCTAAATAAAACCTTATTTCTCGAAGTTAGAGTTTATTGTTTATTTTTTAGGTAGCTGAAGAAAATTATTAACAATATCACAGTGAGAACAGGTGGCAACGATTTAGTAGGTTTTGCTTTTGTAATTGCTCACTACTGGGACACTGTCGTGATAATAAACGCATATAAAATGAAATATGAAGCCTTTGCTTTCCAGCCTTACATTTTATAATACGGCTTTATTTCTTAAAGAAAAAGAAATACTGACATTGAACTTTAATCAGGAATAGTAAGGCTTCGATTTCAATGAGAGGAGATACACACTTTTAGAATATGAATGAATGAAGTACCTACAATGTGTGACTAAAATAGTGTGTCACCTTTGTATCAGTGTCTAAAAATATATTCATCACTTTCTTAAATCTTAGAGGAAAAGAGATGGGACTAAAGTAAAACGTCCTTTGCATTAATTAGAAAAAAATAGTAATGTATTATTAAAAAGAAGACTACCGAAGGAAACTTAGGCCCCAGCTCAGAGACGTCACTGAACCGTAATGAATCGTTAACAAACATATATATAACCTATTTTTCCATATTTGAATTTGTTGTCAGTGTACTAGGATATACTGGGTCTTATTAGCTAATGATTCATGAGGTTAAGTGACGTCTCTGTGTGCAGCCCTTATTTAATAAAAAGGTCGTTGAACTTAATTCTAAAATCAACGACCTTTTTACAAAATTTTGGTGTAGGTCTAATTCATGTAAGGATAATGTACTCTATAATTTCATATTGCAACCGGAAGGTATAGACGACGTAGAAATATGTGGGCAGCATCCGGCACCCACGTCACTGGGCAGCGGACGATTTTACAGCAATCTGAATGGGCCAGATGAATTATGGGAGATACGTATGAATTATCTAGCAGAATAGGTCAGGTTCTGGCGAAGTCTGTTTCAAGAGAGCGTGTTGAATTTTCCGTTTTGCCGTTGATGATTTTGTTATATGCGCCGTGCAGTTTTACATCATCATCATTATCATCAACAACCTTCTATGTGTTGCCCATAACTAACTGGTGGCTTTAGGGTGCCCTACCTCAAAAGGGAAAAAGGAACCCTTATAGGATCACTTTGTTGTCCGTCTGTCTGTCTGTCAGCCCCATTTAACTCAGGAATGCATGGAGATATCAAGTTGAAACTAATACCAAATACGTAGGTCTATGATCCCTTGATTTATGTAGCCTACGAAAAATCTGTTCTGCCAATCTAGTATCGTATACGATGGGTTGATACACAATAAATGTAACATGCATGCTGCAAGATGATCTACTCAAAGCCGCTATACTTACTAAGGTGTTTTTTCATTTCAGATATTATTTAATATTTTAGATATTATTTTAGGGCTCGTGGCTAAGCTATAACTACGCTGATCAACCGATCTGCAAGGTTAAGCTACGCCTGCCGAGGTCAGTCTGTGGATGGGTGACCATTATTAATAAATCGAGACCCCTCCGTGCCTCCGTGCGAGAGCAAGTAAAGCCGTCGGTCCCGGTTGTCATACGAACACCTATGACAATCGTTAGTGGTAGTCAGAAGCCTAAAAAGCCTGACAACCAGTCTATCCTTCGATTATCAGTATTGCCCAGAAATTGGGTTGCGGAGGTCTGATGGCAGTCGCTCCGTGTAAAATTCAGCCGCATCTGGTTAGACTGGAAGCCGACCCCAACATGGTTGGGAAAAAGGCTAGGAGGATGATGATTTAATACATAATAGTTATGTTACTAAAATGCCGAGACTCTAAAAGAGACCATGATTCTCTGTATTGGTTTCGGTGTTTCTTCTCAGAGGGCATCAGTTAGAAAATACTCTGGCACATCATCTTGACCAAAAAACATTTATCATTATTCTGCTATTTAACACAATTATTAAAATCGTTAAACAATTAAATTATTAACATGATATCACAACAGATTGATTTGTTTAACTGCACTATGAGTGAATTCACACGGGCTGCATATAGTTTTAATTTCACTGTACACGCACTGTACACTATTGTATTAGGTAGGTAATATAAGTACCTGTAAAGATAGTGTATGTAATGAATATAATAAAAAAATAAAATAAATATTATTTCTACTTAATAATATACTCGTACATTTACACTGCTACAACACTATTTACAGTGTTTACATTCAGTGTTAGTAGGTACGTCATGGGATTAAAGTACGACGAGATAAAATAAATAATAAACAATAATATTAATGTCTTCATTAATGAATTTCGCGTATTACTGTTGAGTCAATTGAGGAAGAATATTTGAAGTGCTTTATACCGATAGACATTGCATTGACATTGCATTGCACTTTGTGTACGTGAGAATGCCAACGTAGCTTGTTGTGAAGACGCTTATTACTTACGTAGAGACAATAAATAAATAAATATCTTGGGACATTTTTGCACAGCACCATCTAGTCCCAAACTAAGCAGAGCTTGTACTATTGGTACTAGACAATGAATATAATACTTATTTACTTTTTTATTGTAAATACATACTTATAATATATAAGAAACACTCAGACAAACACAAATACCTAAGTTCATCACATAAATGTTTGTGTCTTGTAGGAATCGAACCCACGACCTCGTGATCAGCAGCCCGGTGCTCGAACCACTAGACCAACGTCGTCAATATTTGTAGAAAATATACTGGAAGCAAACAAAACAAAAATTGACTGACGATTCGTATATTTTTCTACTACAAAGTTGTTTTGAACCCGCGGCTTTATATTCATTGCTCCCGATTTAAGTTTTCGTTCATCATGCTATTTTATTTCTCAAACTTTTCTCAAATCAAATGAAATCAAAATCATTTATTTGTGTCAAATGTGGTAGGTACAAGAGATGATATAAAATGATTGTAGTGCAATGACACATTTTACATGCAAATTGTAGAGATTGTAATTCGCGTTCTTTTACGTAGGTAGTTGAGGCGAGAAAAGTTTGAGAAATAAACTGGCAAATAAATGCAAAATTACTTACCAACAGTGCGCTCTCAGATTACTGAGAGAAATCTGTTAAAAATACACTCGTACACAAAATACAATTTGTTTTATTACATATTTGTACATACTTTCCCATAGCCCTAAAACAAAGGGCTTAAATCAACAATCTCGGGGTCCTCGCCACACTATCTCCTCACGTGGATCGGCCCTCTGACTTACGACATATCTGAAGCTTCGTGTTCACATTTATTCCCATACAATTTCATTTAAACAAAACATGAAATCTCAGCTTTGGCATATAAAACAGGAAGAAGTAAAATATAAAGGTAATTTATTACAAAAAAAGGACGTTATTATATTCTTGTAGAAACTCATAAAAACGATTCGATTACTCACCATTTTGCTACAATATACTGTTTTTTATTGCGTGTACGCATCGACCACCACGGGCTATCGTAAAGGACACAAAGAACTTGCATTTTAAAGTGTAAAATAATAAAGATTTACAAAGAAATAAATTTTTACAGCGGGTAACAGAATAATGGTGTCTTGGGTAAGCATAGACAATGCTCGCGCGAAATATAATATCATATAAAACGCAATTTATGGTCACCTACGCTTTGGTTGGTTCGATCTAAGATGGAAGCTTGACCTGCAAGGTACACATACAGCATATTTAGCTTTGCAGTTTGACTGTGACGTGCGATGTTACGATTTCATGAGCACTAGGCCAGCGTGATGGACTATGGCCTAATCGCTCTCATGCGACTAGTATATTATGGTCTTTCACCTGTCAAGAAACGATTAGCAGACAGCAGATACACCGCTTTCGAGAGGCTCTGTAATGAATTTAATAAAGCACAATGTGAAAAGGCAACCAACAACAACAACCAAACTATCCTCTATAGGTATGTTTATCAAACTTGAAACTCTACAACGGCATAGACTACAAATCTAATCATATGGCTATACTTAGTTGAAAAGTGGATATGCAATTGATAGTATTTTATTACCATCACGACTCACAACGCAGAAAGCGAATCTTTAAAAAATTGCGCACATTGTATATAAATCTAAAACACACAAGAGAGAGTTAATAAGTACAACTATTAATTATTTCTGTGTTTTCTAATCTTGAACGAAAGAAAAAAAATATGTCTACCTCCTACATAGATGTCGACATAGGCGTGGGAGAACACTTTCCTAATTAAAGGATATCGTTATTTGTTGCGCATTAATATGACCTTACTGTTTATGAACTTTCTATTATAAGTGAATCTTTTAATAAACAGTTTATAATATACATAAGTAATTTTTAGCTTTTATTACATTACGATATATGAAAAAGGACATGCGTAGTATTCCCGTTTGAGCACCCGTTTTTAGAGCACCCAATACATTGAATCCAGACGCTTGCTTGTCCAGATTATTCCCGTTTGAGCACCCGTTTTTAGAGCACCCAATACATTGAATCCAGACGCTTACATGTCCGGAGTATTCCCATTTGAGCACCTGTTTTTAAAGCACTCTATACATTGAATCTAGACGCTTGCTTGTCCAGATTATTCCCGTTTGAGCACCAGTTTTTAGAGCACCCAATACGTTGAATCCAGACGCTTGCATGTCCGGAGTATTTCGGTTTGAGCACCTGTTTTTAAAGCACTCTATACATTGAATCCAGACGCGTTTTTAGAGCACCCAATACATTGAGCATTTAATGTATTCTCAAATGGGAATTAAAACAACAGGTGCTCTAAAATACTAATTATTATTAAATATTTTTCTTTCCCCGATTTTTACAGCCGGGTCAATAAGATTGAGGAGAACTGTATACATATTAGAGTACATAGATTCATAAACACCGACGAACAAGCTTCCTTAGCTCCCAACACAGCCAACTAAACATAGTACAACCCACCATTGTTACACAAACTAAAGCCTAGTCTACATGAATGGGACGCGTGAATGAAACCAGTCTGGACATAACTCGGAGGCGATGTATCACCGGTCTTGCGGTCATAACTCACAGCTTGCGAAATCAACGCCTTAACTCGGCTTTGAGACGTCGACTTGACTCCAATTACTTACCAGTAGCATCTTAGTTTAATGTTGGTTGACACGTTTGAAATCTTCAGTACTTTATGACTTTTTGAGGTGGTTTTTAAAGAAAAGTTTTCATATTTTGACCAATTGCAAATTTATACGATACTAAATAAACTAAATTAACATAACGAATATTTTATATTTTATTCTTTATTGTACACACATAGAAAGTATAAACTTATCATAGTAATTAAAATAAACAATGAACAAAGGCGAGCTTAACTCAACAATGAGTTAAGCTCGCCTTTTTTCGAGATTTTCATTAAATTACGAATAGTTCTTTTCCTAATTTTGTCGGATGGTTACCTAAATCTAGCTAAATAATTCAGCTAGGTTTGGCCAGCCATCGGGAGAATATAAATTAATCTGGGGGTCTATCTACTTCTAGTTTGAGTAGTAGTTTATCGAAATTATTATATTTTTTATGATAAATGGTTACCGTAGCCTATGGACGCTTGCAACACCAGGGGTACCCTACCCTAAAAACCTCTTTGAGTTTTATGGAGGATTCACTTCGCCAACAGTTTGAGGGAATATTCCTCTTGCTCTTAGAAGGATATATATAGTCAGACAGTAAAAGCAAAATTTATATATTTAAGATGCATTGGGCTTTATTTTGTAACCTATATAAAAATATCTGACGTTCATTGAACTTATTCTAGACTGTTTTGTATTAATAAGATAAAATCTAGACCATTATAAAAAAAATATTAATTTCTAGGAAAAAGTTTATAAAAAGACATGTAAGATATAACATTGAATTACTAATGAAAAACTTCAATATCAAGTGGGTACACCTTTCTAAATAAGTTTCGTAACTATTAACTCTAAATACTAATGTACATTTGCACATAACGGTTTATTGATTTTCGTGGGTGTACGATTTTAAATGGGTTATTTTCCACTAAAATATGAATTACTGATATGTTTTATACCTATGGATTTTAGTGTTTACGACTAAGTATCTATATTACTCGTAAAATTACCGTCCGTCGAGGGGTTTTATTAAGTTTTTCTCCATAAGAAATTCTCAGTGGCCGCTAGGAGTTTAGGTTTGTGCGCGTCTTGGACCGAATTAATTGTGGGTGTTCATTAGTATACCTCTATTTAATCCTTCGGGAAATACAGGCGTCATGGTATTAAAGTTAGAAAATAAGTAGTAAGTGCTGTAATTTTTACTTAACAGAAGTTGTCAGGAGAAGTAGGCACCATCTTTTAATTCACAATAACCTAACCTAAATAAAAAATTTAGAAAACCCCGACACGAAATGTTTTTTTGCCATTTTGAGGTGGCGGCCATCTTGGATTTGACATTAATCATAGTGCATAGTGTTTTCCTAGTTAAGCCCTTTCATTTGATACCCATATTGAGGGGGTTGTGAAAAAATATGTAATCCGCTATTTTGTAGCGGCGGCCATCTTGGACCAATTTTCATCAAACATAGCTAAGAACATTCCCGACTAATTCACCTTTCAAATAAAAAAAAAACTAAATCAAAATCGGTCCATCCGTTCGGGAGCTACTATGCCACACAGACACACACACATACACACACACACACACACACACACAGAACGTCAAACTTATAACACCTCGTAGTTATTGCGTCGGGGGTTAAAAATAAAAATCATTGCACGTGGCAGAAACTAGTGGTAGCGTTAACTAGTTGCTAACTAGTTAACGCTACCACCACTAGACGTTAACTAGTTTTTTCTTATTATCCCCTTAAAAGATTTCTGGTTTAATTTCAATGCTGAGTAGGATATAAAACACCACAATTTAATCCATTCACTAGTAGTGTAACATAACAATAAAGGATATCATTTCGCCTTCAATTTGCAACACGATACTGCTACTGAAGATATGTTTATTTAGATGTAACTGTGGTTTACGACCAAACTGCGCAGGAGCACTTTCTTTGGACCTCGTACGACAGTTATATTTATTTATAACTCTTTGAATATTCCATTCATGACATCAACTGGGAACACTGGGGAGTGGCTACGTTAAGTGTTCTTTGAGACTTTCCATTTTAATTTAAACTTATATTTTTTCAGTGGCAATTCTTCACTTATAAAGATTTGACTTCTGTTTTTAAAAACTAAGACAGTTACTTCATTATTGTGTACTAGCTTTCCGCCAGCGGCTTCGCCCGCGTGGTCCTATATTTTTTTTCCTGTTTTTGCAACGTTTTTCATTACTACTCCGCTCCTTTTAGCTGCTACTAGTATCCTGATGATATATAGCCTTATAGCCTCCGATAAATGGGCTATCTAACACTGAAAGAATTTTTCAAATCGGTCCAGTAGTTTCGGAGCCTGTTCAATACAAACAAACGATCAAATCTAAATTTTCTATCGCCGTCAATAATGTGTACGATTTTTATCCTAAATTTTATAAAATTAATAAACTCTTTCATCTTCTGTTTTCTTTAAAGTGATAGCCTAGGGGTATTGCCACTGGACTGCCAAGTCAAAGGTCTCGGGTTCGAATCCAAGAGACACACCTCTGACTTTTAAATCATGTGCGTAATTATCACTGGCTTTAACGGTGAAGGAAATCGTGAGGAAACCTGCATGCCTGAGAGATGTTCTTGACGGCGTGTGAAGTCTGTCAACCCGCATTAGGGTAGCGTGGTGGACTATAGAGCCACGGGTCTCCTCTCAGTATGAGAGGTATGAGGCTGTCCCACTGCTGGGCGTGCCCACCAGTAGGACAGTATATGGGTGAATGATATAAAATGATCTTCAGTTTTTGTAAATATTGGTCGCTAATTCTTAGCCACCCTACAGCCCAGCAGTAGGTAGTGTAAAGCAGGCTTCTATTGTGGCTACAGTGTAAAGGAGTGCAAAATATTTCACTGTGCGACTAGCCATTGAAACTGTTGAGAACTTAATATTTTAATCTTATCGTCTCGTTCCCTCTTTTACAATGGACTAGTTACGTGAACCATCATCTTTTATTGAACAATTTTATCCCCCTTTAGGATTATGCTGACTTTATTTGGAATTATAATACAACATAATAATAGATCGCAATCGTCGCAAACAATTCGCGAACACATTCAAAATGAATGTCTTCCTCAATAAAAGTTTTAAATTAATAAATCTTACACTTTAGTAGAATCGAAGTTAACCCTGGGCGGTCTATAGAAAACAAATAAATTAACATTTTATAAACATCGCCAACTTAACTGGCAAGACAAAACCAAGATATACAACCTCTGTGTCAGCAAATAAATTAAAAATTGAAATTTGAAAAAAGAACAAAAGAGACCGCAGCCGCGGGCCGCGGTTATGACGTCATAATTAAGGGGCCCAACACACGAAGAAAAGCAAGTGAGCGGAGAGATGTGACTCACATCACAACGTGCCGTGAGAAAACCGAATTTAATAAAAAAGTAAAAGTGCTTTCTTTGTACAGGGGTATGCAAAATTGAAGTTCGATTATCGGTGCCTTATTTTGGGACATGATTCATTTTGGTGAGAGGCTTGAAATTTAAGATAACACGTTAAGAATTTTCGATTAGCGAGAATGATGCAACCGCTGCCAATGTAACGGGATGGGGAACACGTTCAAGTGAACGACCCTTTTACTTTTAATACTTATGAGGTACACTGTAACCCGTTGATTCTGATTTGTTTATTACCCATTACGTGCTCGTCAAGATACACCGTAGATTCTGCACATTTTAAAATGAAATGTTAACAACAATCGAATCGTCAGATGAATGAGAATAAAGATAAAATAACGTTAATTAAAACGACAACATTTATTGTAATATTTAAAATTAGAAAAAAAAATTAAAAGTTATTTTATTTTAAAATAAAATATTTCATTTCAAATCGACCAATATTGATATAGATAGTGCTTGAAATTATTTACATTACAACATCCAAATCGATACAACTTACGCAATTCCGCAAAACGTGTCACATTAGAAACTAAATTCTGCAACAATGACTCTCACCGTACACCTACGTCCTTTTAACAAATCGATTCATTACACATCAAAAGTACACATCGTAAATCGAGTTACTGTTCTCGAGTCACTGAGATGATATCGATGCATCGAGTCAGCGAGTCGCTGAATCGTTTCAATGCGTCACATTTTAATTGTCCCGCATAAGGCGTGACCGTTACTGCATTCAAAATATTCAAATAAAGATCAGATAATTAACGGTACAGGTAACGGGTCGGAGGGCAAATGGGACCGAATGAGAGCATATCGATAAAAATTTGGAGCTCCTTAATTTTAATGCGAGCTATAAATATCAGAGGTATTAATTGAAATTGCATTTTTTGTGAAGATATCAGAAATTTAAGTACGCGATTTAAGTATATTGAGACTCGTGATTCCGTATGCTTTGCGTAAAAAAATAATATATGGTTTGCTTAACAGTTTTAGGTGCCAAACAGTTTTAGAGGCAAGATAAATATTTACATCATCTTAAAGATGATGTCACAAACTTTGGAAAAATAATGCCCTCTGTTTTAATTATTACAAACTTACCTACTTTACAAGTTATATATACGGTCACTGGTCAAGTTACTGAAAAAAATTATAGCTGAAATCCTCAGCCTACTACACCCATGAGGCCCTTAAAACACCGGGACCACAAAATAACCGCTAACACGACATTCCAGCCTATAGCAGCGTCGCCGAACCATTTTAAAAATGGAATAGTAGCATTTAGTACGGAACCCCTGCGCGGTTAGCCAATAAACGGAGAACGCGCCGCGTGGGCGGAGTCGCTCCGATTGACGCGAATGTTAACCAAATGCACTTAGGTTAGTTTACGCTGGATGGCGTATAATGGTTCAATGAATATTTATTGAAAATTAGGATTTTTTGAGAACTCAACAACGAATAACATACAACATATCATCACGGCTGAATTACTCCAAGGGTTAGGCAGAGGTGTACGTACTAAATGTTCTGTCACAGTTCATGTCCTATATAATATTTAATAGTTAATAAGTGTAGGGGGTGAGCTTAATCCATAACCGAGGACAAATTACTGCTACTGAAAATTTCATAGAAAAACCCAATAACACTTTGCTCGACTTGTGAATCGAATCCAGGACCTTGAGAGTAGCAGTCGCGTTTAAGACAACTAGGCTAACGAGACAGTTAAGTACCACAAGTAAAAGAGTATACCTAATACTTGCTGTATGTCACCTGATTTTCCTAATCCTGTGGGAATTTTCTTGAATCCATTTTTTGCGGACGTCTACTTTCTATAAGTAAATTATCCGCCGAATTCTTAGTTTTTATATTTTATAGTACCTATGTGAGGTTTTGTGATTCATTACATATTCAACAATAAAATCCGCCGCCGTGATGATTGTGTATGTTTAAGCTAATCTTGGAAATAACTATGAGAATGTTCATGCAGTTTCCTTCAAATAATCATAGATTTATCCAGGGTAGATTCCAGTTTGGTATATAATTATACAAGTAAATAAAATAGAAGAACAGTAACAAATATTAAAAATTAATACGTGTTTGATATTTTTTTGTGAAAATAAAACTTTTAGACACATCTGAATAAGTTAGATTAAATTATTATCCTTTAGAAATATAAAAACCAGATCTATTAAACTTTATATTTAATCCGCAAGAAAGTACTTATATTACAAAACCTCATTTAAATCTCTTAATCCTCAATCTGCGTGCAAAATATATTTTTAATCATAGTTCTGTTTAGGATTAAAGCAATAAAGTGCTTAATCCTGCTTAGCACATATCAATAAAACAGTTTTCGTTATGTATTCGATATAAGTGAATGTTAACTTTCATAGTTTTGCCTTCGTCTTTGTTTTTGTGGCCTATAAATATGATAAAAGATAATGAAACCTACCTCGTAATGTATTAAAATAAGTAACACAGTTCATCTACGATCCATGACATTACACAGATCAACGAGAAACCGAGTATCTTGTAGCATTTGGAGGTCCAGGATTATCGAACCTCCTTTTACATTGAATTGACAAAAGCATAGCTCTCAAAAAGAAGATCTTCCAGTATTTAAAAAAAAACAAACGAGCACAGCAGAGACATGTTACTAAGTTGTTTAGTACAGTTCTCGCCAAACTTATTATCCGGGTTGAAGTTGACACGAGTTAACTTTAACCCGGCCGTAAAAATCGGAGAAACAAAATTATAGGATTGTAATAAATAAAAACGAAAGCTCAAGTCGTAGGCTGTCACTTCATACCATTTATAGCCCATATTTTTCTTTCTCCGATTTTTAGGGCCGAGTTAAAGTTAGCTCGTGCCAACTTCAACCCGGACAATAAGTTTGGCGTGAACTGTACCTACCATACCTACCGTACCTACCCATTACGAAAGATAAAACAGATTAATAATAATTAAATGTATTCATAATATTCCTAATCCGTCGACTACTAGTTAGGAGGATTAAGATACAGTCTCGATATATCGTTAAATATCTGTTTAATTAACTTTCACTGGCCACCACTTTACAGATGATGTCATCCGAACTAAATTGGACATGCGATGTTACCGCTAATATTAAATATTGATTTACATTAATTTACAACGGAGAATTAATTAAATTAATAGCTAGCCATAAATGTTTACTAATTAATTAGTTCTGTAAGGTATAAATTAGGAACTTATAAAACGGTGGCACGCCATTTTTGTTTGTCTATGGAAATAATAGGATGGACGTCCGGTAGCATTTTACTGTTTGATACTCATTTGATTGTTTGTTTGACCCTAATTTATTAAAGTTGTTTGGAACTGAGACTGTGTTAGATAAAAATTATATTCATAGTTTTCTTATGTCCTAACACAAAAATTTATAGGACTACTTTAAAAGTTTTTATTCAAAAAGTTTAAGGGCCTGTTTCGCCACCTCTGGATAGCCGCTAACTGCGGGATTAATTTAAAAATAGAACAGATTTTGTTAATGATTATCTGCCACATAATTTAACAGTAACTTACTGGGAAGTAGTGAAATAGGCTCTAAACTTCGTATTTGTGATACCATCGTGGTGACTTTATAGATTCGCATTTTATCAATTGAAAATAGCTAAGTATTTTGTGTGGTATTGCGTCACGTCACATCAATCCTTCTGCATGAACTTAACCTTCGTATTTTTTTTTATTAAGTGTACGTAGTCCTCGACTTTATATTTTACAGGATGCTTATAAACTTGAATCTAGAATTACGCATGCGAGTTTATACATAACTTTGTAAGGTAACTAGACAAGTTGCATTTTGACATTCGAATCGACAAACAAAATGTATGGAAATGACATTAGTAACAGCCCGGTTTGTCGAAAGCTTGTGTCATTTCCATACATTTTGTTAGTCGCTTGTTCGTCTTGTCTAGCCCCCAAGTACAGATAGCGAAACGAAAATGTCATGTAAACGCATCTTTATACGAAAAAGGGAGGCCAATTAAAAGACTAAAAAGACTTCGATATAGTATACTACTCGTGATCGATTAGTTTTGTTATAAATGGATTATTTTTCTATGATATAGACATAATAATAAATCCATTTATATCTATAAAGTCTGGTTCTCATTGCCCTGACAAATAGTAAAAGTCAATTAAGGATAGTAGTAAAAAACAATAAAGGATACGCGAGTATTATACGTAGGTGTTGAACAACCTGTCTCTAATGATGCCCATTCGTGGATTTTATGGGTTTTATGTTATGCTCTTCTTCCTAACTTTTCCCAGGCTGTGAAGCGAGTTCTCATTGGGACATATATTATCTGACGCTCACATATTTTCTTACTAAAACTCAATAACTGTCCAAAGGAGGTCATCGAAAGCGGCCCAAATGATGAACCGAAGGTGGTGGTTAAAACTCTAGTCGTACTTTTTTTTAATGTTGACTGGGGGATGAGAAAAAAACTTTAATTTTGAGAAAAATCACTCAATTTTGACACACTATTATCTGTTTCATAATGATTCCATAGTAAAAACTGTCAGTGTCAGTTTCGGAATGTCAAACGCACGCCTTATGGCCAATATGGCAGATTGTTATCAGTTTCATAGATGATTCCATGGTAAAAACTATCAACTTGACAGCTGTCATGTACCTTCGGTACAAATTTGGGCTAAGTTGTATGGGCTTTTGATCTCCATTTACCTCGTTTAGGCAAAATTTTGTCAGTTTTTCATCAATTTTCGCCCTTATAGTAATAAGGCAAGGCATCTGAACATATTGGCGAACTGTGGATACATAAGTACATCTCTACCTCTCTAACTCTTCGGGAAAAACAGGCGTGATGATAACATTCCATCATTTAATTTTGATACATTACTGCTACATACACAACATTACTAGGGCTGGCTACTGTTTTTAATATCTACATAAGCAATGTAGATATTAAAAACAGTAGGTACTTAATAAAGAGTTTTTTATAAAAGCGTCTACGAGGATGGTAAAATTTTTATACACAATTGCCCATTGCCATGTTACAATGCACACGTTATAACTTGCGAAGGTAAGTAATTAGTTCTTTCAGTGATCAAACTTAAGCATGCACGGAGCACCATATTGGGAATTGGTATAACTATACAATTTGTTGTGTTAATTTGACGATGATTCATTGAATTTATATCACGCGGATAAAAGGTCCAGATTTGAATGATTCATGTGGTATCGTTAAATTAAATAACTATTGTTTTAAGCTGTCTGTACATTTTATTGATACTAAAAAATAATTAGGTGCTAAATCCTAAGAGATACGGGGCCCAAAACATAACACTTCAATTAGTGTTAAATTAAAAGGCACTGTCAATTTAATTAGTCCTTGATTCACTTAAAAATATTTTAAAGGTACACATAATATTAGTCACAAGTGATTTAATCTGATATACCGACACTGTTTAAAGTGTTATGATCCTCAGATATCCACACTTCTAAACTCTTGAGCTATAAAACCGCAAATGGCAGTGGCTGTATAATCATAACGACGATAAACATCCGACGATCAACCGCCGACAATTTCAAAAACAAGATCGTTCGAACTCATACTCATTTAACCCTCCAAAACTTAACACTACGTATCTCGCGATCTTTAAAAACATATTGCTCATTATCCATATTTGACCACCGGGACACAAAGCACGTATTTCAAACGGAAAGCATTCGAAGCTAAATCAGCTCTCAACAAAATAAATTTCGCATTGACATACATCGTCCCAACCATAAATATTGATCTCTTTTTGTTTCCTACAAACATTTTTATGTTGATAAAAAAATACTTCCCAAATAACTCTGGACGTGTATAAATAAAGTGTGGTAGTAAATGTCAATAATATGCAAAATAATGGATGTTAATCTCCGAGTGGATTTGTGATTTGCGAGCGAGCGCGCCTCAAAGATTAGCCGACGGATGCCATCATGGCGTCCGAATACCGTGTTTTTATAACCAGCGTCAGCGCAGTTGTTCGTGGCTTCTATACTATATACTGGCTGTCAACATCCATTTACATATCGTGTATAAATGTACCTGTGTGCTTTGTGACATCTTTGCTACTTAATTTTCAAATATATATTTTAATCTTGCCTACGGGAATTTGTTTCAACGTAATAAAACCAAAACAATTGCTAAAATCAAAATTGATAAATCGCTTAGTGTAACGGTTTTTTTTTCCTCTGTAGGTGTTTATTATTTTTCTTTTATGTAAATGTTTTATTTATGTTATTTAAGTAGATATAAATGTATTGTACTTATTTGTTCATAAATTGCTAAAACGAAACTTTGATTGACGATCATAATAATACACCAAAATTTACAATATAAATGTCATTTAAGTCAACCTTAGCCTTAGTTAAATAAAGTTTTGGTAAGCTCTTATTGCGTCGTAGTGATGTATCCATTTCAATTCATCCTGTCATTCGTAAGGAGCGCATAAATCCAAAAATCACCATGGTATCAAGTCTTCACAAACACGCAGACATTCACAAGATCAGATTTATCCAAAAGGGATTTTCAGTACTATAATCATACCTTTAAGGAAGTTCAAAATTCCAAGGGTACACGTAAAAGACATTTCTAATGAGTTGCCCATGGATTGGCAAAGGGACAGGTACCAGCAAACTGTGGGTGTATAATTATAATTATTAGCACACCTCTGACTAGCTTATTGGTAAATACGGGCGTGACGATATGTCACGTGTAACGTGATCATTGTCACAAATGTCATTTTCCATTCATGACATTCCCTTGTCTGCGGTTGTCAGGTTGTAGGAGCTAAGTTCACATTGAGCCTCGAACTTCGTGAATACCCCGCCGACGGATAACGAAAGCGCCGCCCACTCGCGACCCGATGACATTGTTCGTTATTTTTGTTGTTGCCAGTATGAACTGTGCAAATAGTAATTAATTCCTACACACTTTCTCTAGCGAGTGCGATTAGTTGGTGCTAATTCGGACAATGACCCGTCTACCTACTTTTTGAAGGACATTTTGTTGATATGTTTTCAAGAGATTTCTTTTTCCCACGGATTGCCATTGCAACTGACTTATCTAACATATTGTTATGCTGTAAATTAAGTTTTGAAAGAATAATTATACACAACCTATGGCTTTTTTTATTGTAATCTTCAAGCTTTTGATTAAATTCTCTAAGATTAAATTGTACAGCTACCCTATTATTTTATCGAAGAACTAAAAGTGACTGGCAAGGTCCATTCAGTCATCAAATATAATAAATAAACATTTTCATGATTCTTTTAAACTCCAACGTAATGTAATATTACTATCAAACTTCCAACAACAAAGTAGGACTGCACATTGTAAAGATCATATTTTAAAGTGAGTCAGAGATGACCACATATTGATGGGCACTAGGACACCCTCATTTAAAGTAATCTGCTGACATTTTAACACGTACAATTACGCCGAACGGGTTGACGGCGCCTGCTCGTTTACAATGGCACTAAAATTCACTACCTTTCGGTTTTTGAAAATGTTGTGCCTCCCTGCCGTGCGATGAGGTGGTTGTCCTGTGTTGCCAGAAAATGTTTACAACAACTGGAGTACCTAAATCTTGAATTGGGAATATGAAACTAAAACTCATAAATAAATAAATTAGTTTTTCATGCAATTTTCATTTATCGTCCATAACGTTTATATTGAAATGATGTTGTTTTTCTTGGAGGGTGGTGAATTAGGGATTTCCTATATGATTTTGTTCATAAATTAAAATTTAATAGGTACCTATTGTATGTCTTTTAATTTTGTCTATAAATTATCATAACTTTATAAGATTTTCGTATTCAATACTGCCTTATCTAAAAATAGCTTCTTCGGTTTGTAATATCCACGACATAACATTTATTTCTCTTTAAGAGCATTGTCCTGCCAAGTCAATATTTTTCTTATAGACAGTTTATAGGTCTGGCAACACAGATCGCCCACGTGCGTCCCGGTGACAGGATGTTCAGATGTCGCCTGTAATCGTCCTAATTGCAGCACCGCTCTAATTTCACTCACACCTTAATGTGTAGTAGGTGTGTCAACACCTTTACATTTCCATCTCAATGCAGGTTGATTCTTTTGTTTTTGTATTCTATTTTTAAAACGGTATCGTAATAGTAGTTTTTTATTACCAAATATGTTTGACGGTAGGAAAGTTTGCAATAAATAATAGTACACGGTACAATTTATGTATTTTGGCTCAGATCTTTTTATATTTATATTTTCTTATCTAAATAAGAAACATCTGTTATGGAACTGGTTACATTTTGGGAAAATCAGTTATGGAGTTTTTAGTCTAAGGAGTCTTCAAAAACCCATTATAAACAAAAAGTAGGACAACTAAATAATGTATCCTACGAAGGACTGAATAAGTTTCTCATTTTTTTTTCTTTAATGCCGCTTAAAAATACCTATAAATATTATTGGCTCTCAGTGAAATTTATATGAAAAAAAGTCACAAACAACTTAACTATCATCACGCGTCGAGTTTATAGAAGTTTTCTTCTTTGTGACCTTCGATCCGAATAAGGTTTGAACACTCATAAGTTATTTGCTTATATATTAATGTCTCGCAGAGGCATTTAAACGACTACTAATTAGAAAATACAAAAAAAGATTAGCATATTATCATAACTTTGTATAGTTACAATTTCAAAACATTTGAGACGGTACCCGGATTCCTTAAATTTTGTAATAATGCGGTGCCTTTAGAATTTGTTACCGTACACATTTTATGGCCATTAGCAATGACCACCCATAATTTAAAGGTGTTTAATGTTAATATTTTGCGTACAAGAATTCTTAATAACGTATAAAAAGCGATCATGTCTACACAAAATTACTGACATTCAGGACTCGCCGTCATACGGACGCGTAAATGGAGAAATAATTGATTCTAATGATAAACGCGATGCGAAGTGATTTTACTGCACTTGCATTCTCTTGCATGACATTACGGCTTGAATAATGACGCGCAAAAAAATGAGAACAAGCATTAACTCATCTTTGTTTGTGCTTGCTTCTTGCATTTTTGTTAAATTGTACTTTTATTGTGCATACCTGTGTTCGTATACGGTGATGTTTACATACGGAAAATGTTTCTCTGATCTTTGTATCTGCACTAATATTATAAAGAGAAAATATTGGTATTTTTGTTTGTAAATAAACAACTGAAGAAACTAAAAAACTACTGAGTTAAATTATAGGTACGTATAAATAGAATAGATTTTTTATTTTTGAATATAAATTCCTTATAAAAAAGATTAATCTGATCTGATAGCTGGAGAATAAACAGGTACCATACCTACAATTAATTATTGTATGTATAATAATATATGATTACACGAACTAATACAGCTTTTTCCACAATTAACTTTTTATTAATTTTTTACAATTTTGAATTTATTTGGCAGTTACTTAGTTTACTTCTTGGTGTTACTTATTTTACTCTTTATTCCTTATTCTTTCGGAGACCGTAATTTGAATGTAAATTTAAAAATCTTACAACAAAATTAATACGAAATAAGGTTGTTTAATAAAAATATGTATGTATATGAAAAAATATCTAGAATTCGGTATAATGTAATAGGAGTATGTTTATTGTGTATGAACAGCTAATTTGTAAAACTTTGAGAAGCAGCTCGGAGTATGGATTTATGGTTAAGGCAATAATACTTAGGCCTTAAGTTAAATGGGACCTAAACATTGTGAACTGTGGGTGTGCAGGGGAATACAGGATTGCTATGTAATATAATTTGAAGTGATGTGACGTCATCAGCCTATGACATCACAAGCACCAGTTTCTCATACCTAAAGGACCACAGACTAATTTAAATTAACTCCAAAGAACCTCCGCCCTCATGTCTTCACGTCACCTTCGCATTCCTCAAACGATAACCAGACAAAATATTATTTCATTCTTTTACTCTGACATATTGTGACTGCGCCCGCGCCGCCCCGCGTAGTAACAGATACTCATCTGCGCCGCGGTCACAGTATGAATGGACCCTTTAGATCTTTGATAATTCCGCCACAGTTTTTGGGAAGTGAATGAGGTAAATTAGTTTTATAAGGAATAGGAATTTTAAACCATATTCCCAGGATTGGAATTCAGTAGTGTTGTAGCCTGCAGTTTACCTGTCATCCTGGCTACCTAGCTCATGAAATTGGATTTCGATAATGCAATATTACATTTAAAACTATTTAGGTGTTGTTTATAAACAAGTAAATAAGATTTTAAAGGCTTTATAAGACTGGAACTGGTCAAAAAACTGTTTTATTATAATATCTTAAATAATATAACATCACGTTTGTACTTTAAAGAGATGAGGCAGAGGTGTAACTACTGTATTGCTATATACCCACTGCTCATCGATATTTTTAGGTCCCTTGTATTAGAAGGACTTTTGACATTATAATGGGTAGAAAAGAATAAGGAAAAGAGGTTTTATGAAATATTTTATTATGAAAATAATAAGTAAGTACGTAAACATGTTTAGTTAATGGCTTGTTAGTGGAATCGAGTGCGTTTCATTATTTTGCATTATTATTTTATGATCATAGATCTGAATCACCAATCGATTTATTCCTTTATTTAAAATAACTTGTAATCTTAGCATGGAAAATGCTTAAATAATACAAGAAGATACATAGATCTGAAGTTCATGAAATATTTTATTCTGGCAATGCAAGGAAGAATGCTTGAAAGAGACGCTAAGATGAAATACGAATTTAATTTTCAGTTATCCTTTCAACTGTCAAAGCAAAGTGTAACCAAATTAATAGTTATTTATTGGAAGATCGCGCCTCAATGATCAAACCACGCTAAAACCTTTGCTTAATACATGTAAATTTCAATATGTAAACATAATACAAAAGTGTCGTATACGCAATAGCGCATCGCGTCGGAGTCGACGCTTATAAATTAGGTGCGCGAGCGACGGCGCGGGCGCAACAAAACTACACGCCGGCGAATATCAGTTCAAACATCTAAATGTACTTTTACACACAACGATTGTTCTAAAGTTTTGTAAACGATGTGGTCGTGAGTCTATTTAGAGAAATAACATAGAATTTTCGTGCAAAAAATAGTTGATCATTTCAAATCTGTATTAAATTAAATAGATACGGTAATAGGTAATGAAAAATTTCCATAATATTATTTTTATTTTTTATCTTAGAAATTTAACGCTTTCGCTATTCCGAAAGCAATTGACCTTCTTAAGGGCTTGTTTCACAGCGTAGTGATAAGTTCCCTATAGATAAAAAAAAAAATATTTGTCAAGAAACAACATTACAATACAAGCCTGTCCTGTGGATGCCTGTCCGTTGTCACAATCACACAAATTACCTGGCAGATCATTTCATACAAATATTGTTCCAATGGTTCTAATTTTGAATTTATCCGGCATTTACCGGCTATCCAGAGGTGGTGAAACAAGCCCTTAATATAAATAAATATCAACTCGGTCTGGAATGTTTAGATAGAAATGACATAGTGAGGAAGGTTGTACTTTTGTACTGTTTTCAGTGGCTGTATATCTTGCTAATTTTTTTAACGGGGACGCGGGGCCCTAATTTACCTACTTCTATTGGCATTTTTTTTTATATTCTGGGACTATTTTTTACACAGCACCATCTAGTCCCAAACTAAGCAGAGCTTGTACTATGGGTACTAGACAATGGATACAATACTTACTTATAATAAATTGTTCAATTCTAACTTCTACTAGCCTGACTTTTAGAACGTGTAACTACGCTTTGAATTTTGATGCCTGTAAAAAAATCTAAATAATTTTATGTAGATATTCCACTAATAAATACCTATAACAAAGAGTTGTGCGAAATTCAATATCGAAGAAAGGAATTTCCGTTCTTTATAGCCCAATTTTATAATTTATAGGTTAACCATACAGCCAGGATCGTTAGTTGTAAAACACCCCGCATTCACAGACGCCGCCGCGGCACCCACTAGGCGCCGTTCGGTAACCAAATGTAGTCTTTTTGCCTCCATGATAGTCTTTTTTCAGTCTTTTGGGGGTCCAGACTTCCTTTTTTTAATGAATCGGTGTTAACCTTCGCGTCGAACGAGAACGGGGTGCCGATTGGAGATAAGCGATCATTTTCAACTTGTTTTATCAAAAAACAAAAGCTAAATGGTAGAAATGACAGTATATTCGGCGTTCCCTTTTGTCGATGATAGGCATCTGCGGATTTTGTAAGAACCGTTTTAAATTAGGCTTTGGCTTTGAATATGGAATGAGGATGGCAATTTTTTGAGATTATTCTCGTGTTATCGTTCCTAATCTTCTCTAATATAAGGCTTCGTTAATTTTAATGGGTGTTGTGTATCCAAATTCCTTAATTGACACATAAGTTTAAAATGAATGAACAAATTAAGCGAAATGGACTGGATTTATTGTAGGATCTTATTAATAATTTGTATTGGAATTTAATATTTTGTGCAGGTGTGTAGGTTCTTAAATCTGGCAACCCACCTGTTGCTTATATCAAAGGTCGAGAATAAAATTGATGTGTTAATCTAACCGATAAATAGTTTTATTATTCGCTTTGCAAAATAATATTGCTTACTTGTAACGTTTAAAGCAATAAAAGGATTTATTGTTTTAGACGATCATATTTGTAGACAAGTAGCGACATCTATTATAAAATCAAAAAAACTCAAGTCGATGTTAGTTTTATTGAATAAAGTAGGTAGGTATAATGTTCAAGTAGAAATCAATTTAAAAATGCTATTTCCGTCTTTTACTTTAAGAAGACCTTCAGTCGTCCTATCGATTACCCATTGATGTTTATCGATTTCATGCGATGGTTTTGCTACTCGCCACTAGATGGCGCTGACTTCGCCGCTATAAAATGAAATGATATATTATTTGTTTCGAAGCTATTCTTTTGCAACTCATAGGTATTCCACTAACACATAAATTAAAAACAAAACTATCAAGCCCATATTTAATAAAAAAAAACCGTGTCCATCTTACTATTTAAATACAATTAAATAGATTGTAAAAATCTTAACTGTTGACAAAAAAAATAACATTCTGCAATAATAATTATTGAATGTGGCTATAATAAATATCTCTTGTCCGAATTTCGTACAAATTAGGCCCTAAGTCGTGTGTAGCTGTACTGTTATATACATTATAGTTAATATAGTATACATACTTATAGTAAAAAACATATACTTGCATGTCAATTAAAAAAAAAACAAAACCAATATAATAAAATACAATAAATCTAACCCCCATCGTGTCCCGGCCTTAATATCTATATCTGTAGGTACCTGCGAAAAAAGCTACCCATTAAATGTTATCTAATCTTAAAACGATACCTACAAAATGTTCTGATTATCGTAACATTGAAAACTAACAAATGAGTTGAGTGATAAAACAAGCTGCCGATAAAAGGGCGTGGGCCCATTCATAAAGATTGGCCAACGGCTAATTACTGTGGTTTCAATGGCGGGTTGTCAATCTTGTCTCACAGTGTACAGAGTTGGATTTGAGGACGAACATTTTTTTTCTATTGAGTTAGTTAATATTTTTCGATTTTTCTAACAACAGTGCATTGCGTTATTAGAAATATTTTACAGTAGATAACGAAATTTTACTCAACTGAATCAAAAAGATTGGTTAACAGCAAGTGATCTATTGCCACGATAAGCCGCTAAGCAGTCAACAATTTACGACTTGTCTTAACACAGACAGGGCTGGATTAAGGCTAATATTCAGACGAAGCTAAGCGTAAGTTCATGCTAAGTCCCGCCTCTGAATATTAGCCTAAGACTACGTTCTACCTAAATACCTATGCTCAAAATAGATATTTGAAATACTGATGAGCTTATAAACTTTGTTAAACAAAAGTTTTTTACTAAGCGTTGTTATGAAAAGTTGGTTATTAAAAATGCGTAACTCAAACATCTGTGGGCACACACATACCATATACCTTTTGCTATAATATAACAAAAAAATATACAATAAATATTTTATTCCATAAACTTCTGATAAAAATGCTTATTAATAATTTATCATAATTATGCATGTCCAAGTCCAGTCCTGCCTGAAGCTCCAAATTGCCGGCGCCTTTTCATGTCTAACCGCGGGATTATAAACCATTCGTTAGCCCAGCATTATTAAATATTACCGGGCGCCACCGGATGTGGGTGGATTTCTTTATGGATTAAAGCCTTCCGAAGCCGCCCTAATTTTCATATTTCAGCAAACATAAACATACGTGTGAGTTTCGATCATGAAATTATAGTTATATCCGTTTTGAATATTGAACTTGTAATCTTAGCATGGAAAATGCTTAATAAAATACAAAAAGATATTGTTTTTGTCAATAAAATAATCATTATTGGTGTCACAATAGATAGTAACGAATCTATGGTTTTGAAGTCTAATAATGGGTAGATATAGTATCATTACGACCGTAGTCCATCTATTGGAATAGGTAGGTAATGTGTGAAAACTGAAAATATAAAAAAAATGTTTAAAATGAAAAAAAATATTGTCCGGAATGCAGTATGTTACTGGCACAGTACTTATATTATAATGGGATGCTAAAGGACGATACAGAAAAAAATGTAGAGTAATATAATATCCAGTATTGTTTAGTAGCCATAGTAAAAGCTCTGCTTAGTTTGGGACTAGGTGGAGCCGTGTAAAGTGTCCCCAAAAATATTTTCTATTTATCATTATGTAGACATTATGCAATAGTAGATGTTATTACATGTCTTCACAATCTTAGTAGCAATTTTATTTAAGTACCTATCCGATAACAGCGCTAAAGTGGTTTAGTCAATTAAACGAATAATAAAAGAACTAGATATGTAAAAACATAAAAGAACTAGATATGTAATAGTACTTACGTAGTACGTACAAAAACATACTGCCGCATACGCAAGAGCATGATATACCTATCTATTGTTCATTTATTTGCGGTTTCTTCGACGGTTAATTAATTGGTTGAACATAAACCACAATGTTAGTTATGGTAAGATTTTTTCGATTTAAGTACCCGAAATTTAAATAGGCTATTAAAATGTTTAAAATGAATGTGAAGCGTGATATTAAAGGCCTGTTTCACCACCTCTGGATAGCCTTTAACCGAAGGATAAATAAAAAAATGAAATATAACGTTATCTGGTAATTAATTTAACGAGAACTTAGCAGTAAGCTGTAAACAGGCCCTGAGGTTATTAGTTGATGTCAATGTTAATTGCGCATAACTTCTGAACAACTGCACCAAATTGGAGATATCTTTTTTTGCTATGTTCGTTACTGTCAGGGAAGGTTTGTATGTAGGATTTGTGTTATTTAAACCACCGGGAAACGCAGGCGAAGCCGCGCACGTGTCACTAGTTTATTTATATAAATAGATCTGCAGGCAGTTTTATATGTCAATTAAAAAAAATCTAATATAAGTTTAATTTGATTTCGACAAACAACACAAAAAATTGTAAGTTTGTTATCTCTGTCATCATTAGCTACTCATTCACCATCCTACACTAAGCCATTCACACGCCTTCGAACATTTAACACCAAAATCCAATGCCTTTAATCTCTCAGATAACACGCATTTCAACAAATAGGTGCAAACCGCGGCGGCTCAAAGCCACAAACTCCCAAGATACTCAGATAAGGAAACCTCGAAAAACTGTCAGTTTGCAAAACTTACAACATTGTTTTACTGATAAACATCTGTGCAAGACCACTCAATGAATATAACTGTACCTGCTTCCTAACTATTATGTACTACAATGAATGTAATCTGTAAAGTAGCCGACAATAGCAAACAAAGTGTTCTGGGTGCTTTTGTTGCAAAGGGTTTGTAAGCTGCATTGAAGTAAATTACATTATACGGGACTTGCAACGCTTTGACGCTTCTGGACATGTTATAATGTGTTCGGTGATGCAAATGGAATTGTTTCGGGAGATTCATTGAATGATTCAGATATGAATTGCGATAAATGGATTTTCCGATTTATTTCACTTGAAAAGCTTTATAGTTGTTGTGGTTTCTTATAAGGCAACGTGAGATCCGCTTTGTCGTGCTGACATTACAAATATCCTTGCGCTTCCAAACCTTGGCCAAAGCATGATTTGTTGCAATAGTACATGGATGAAATGGTTCCCAAATAAATCCCGTTTTCGGTTCGAATTGTAATGACACCATGAAGGAAACTTGTCTCCAAATCAAAGATTTTACATATTTCCACACAATTTTATGCAAAATAAAACCAGATTATATAACGTTAACTTTAAGTTACGTACGTAAGTACAAGTAAAAAATTTAAATAAAAAGAAATGAAGTAGATACGTAAAAGGGAAGACAGACACTCTAGCTATGTAGAATAGCAAGAAAATGAATATTAAAATGGGTGTAGGGCAATAAGGGCGTGAGTAGGTAGTTTACTATAAAAGCTGTGTATTTAAAAAATAGAGTAAGTATACTTACACTATTTATTATAAAATGTAGTTAATCCCTTAATCTAGTTAATCCCTTTAATCCAAAATAACGTGGGTACCTCGAAATCTTCAAGATGTATAAAAATTACAAACTTTTTACGAGTTTAATACATAACTGCACATACAAGCTACCTCATAACGACCGGACCATCGCCTGCGTCCAGTACAATACAAGTAGGTACCAACATTCCGCACGCAAAGTAACACCATATCCTTGGGAATGTAACGCTCCCATCGAAATATTTCAAAACTCGATCACTATCTCGGCGACTATGCATCGAGTTATTGAATGAGACGTGAAAAATGATGAGCGCGACGCAAAGGCTTCGCCGACGATTGCTCATCTCTTTTTTGTTCCACAGAAACTCGACAGGCGAAAAGGGAAGGCGAATTTAGGTGGACAAAGCGGTGTGCTGTGACAGTGTGTTCTCGTGAGGTCCTCGAACAGCGGGGGGCTACCTTCGCTCGCCCGTGGGCTTCTCACAGTTTTGTTGTCACGTAATTAATTTATTGCACTTAGGTAGTGCAATTAAGTGACGATTCGTGAGCAGCTGAACGGTGGGCCTCTAGTGGGCGGTGTGTTTGCCCTCAGACGTAGGTCCGTTCTCGAAATTGAGATATTAGCGGTGTCTGCTTTTGGCAAAATTAGAGCGGCGGTCTTTGTGTATCACGGGGCTTTACTGTTGGTGTATATTATGTAGATATAGCATAAATGTTATAATATAGCTTAAGTGCTGCGTCATTTGACTACCTATTATGTGACTTAAATGACTAAATTCTTTAGGTATGTAATTAAAAATTCTGATGGAAAATGGAGATAGATACCACCGTACAAAATACGCAACTAATATAGTTTTATTCGTAGACTTTTGTTCTATCAAAGATTTTTCTACACATTACCGAAATCACATACATCTATAAGGCACTAATTGGGCCTAACTCTGATCTAAAAATAGAATCTCCTTCGTTAACCTTCAACTGCTACACGTGAATTTCGAACAAAGAAAGCCCATAAAAGAACGACAGACAAAAACTAGACTATAAATAGATTATCTAAGTTATCAAAGCTGGGGTCAAGAGGGCTGTGGGAGAGTTTGTAATCAGGAGACTGGTTTAGAGGACATTGTCCACCAAACCTGTCCACGAATTACCTCACTACAGAGCTACTGTACCCTCCATACATCATGGCACTCGTAAACGGGTTAACGAAATTCGTCATCATTTGTGGTCCTATTTATCCGCTAAATTCAGAATAAAAAAGGCAAAATATCTCCTGCATCATTGGCCTAGTGTTAGTAAGATTAGTGGCTCAGCGTGAGGTCGTATGTTCGAGTCCCAGGTCAAGCAAAGTGTTATTAGGATTTGTGAGTTTTTCTGTTGAAGCTCTGAGTCGATACTCGGGATATTTTGATTTGCAAGCAGTGACATATTGAATATGCTTTACTAAAAGAACTTGCAATCGCTTCGGAATATTTTGAACGTTCTTGTATATATATGATGATGAATTATGAGCATTTTATAAAGTTATATTACGTGATATGAGTTTAATTGAGGTAGGTAGATATATGTTTGAATAAATTTGAATATGTATCAAGCTGTGGGTGGCATGTAGAGGAAATTTAATATTATTAGTGTGACCTTTGTCTCAATTAAGTGATCGATTTAGTCTATTGAGCAACGAACAAATATTGATTTAAATTTAACATATAATTGTTTATGAAAATCGCGGAACATACATGGGGTGATTCGGATGCCCCTTGATTAGGGGTATCTAAAGTTTGTCTTTGGAAGTCACTTTTCCGGCCACCCTGTATACCTCTATTATATGTATAATTTACTAGCTTCCCGCCAGCGGCTTCGCCCGCATGGTCCTCATAATGTTTTTGCAACATTTTTCATTGCCACTCCGCTCCTATAAGTCGTAGCGTGATGGTATATAGCCTATAGCCTTCCCCGATAAATGGGCTATGTAACATTGAAATAACTTTTTAAATCGGCCCAGTAGTTTCGGAGCCAATTCAAACAAACAAACAATCAAATCTTTCCTCTTTATAATATTAGTTAGGTACCTCTTTAATAGTTCAGGTCAGGAGCCATAAGGTATTTTGAACTCGTACGGCTAAACAGTTGCCTTAACTTGCCCTGTATTCGCCAGGCAAGTGTAGCTTTTATTACATGGGATTTGTGACATGCACCGAAAACATGAAGACCATGAACCAGACCACAACCACTAATCAAAGATATACTATAGCATATAGTAGATAGTATATAGGTACCTAACATTATAATAATTCCCAAAGCGGTAGTAAAGTTTCCGTTCTGCAAAGTCACGTAGGTTGCAATTAAAGCAGTTGCGGTTACAATAAAGGTCACAATCAAAATTAACTGCTCTTAAATTTGTTTCCGAACGTAATATATTATCATATTTTTTGTACAACTTACTTGCGAACAAAGTGGCTAAAAGCTATAAACCGAATGAACCGAACTCAATACTGAATGTTTCCATAAAAATATCACATGTCGGACCGACACAAAACAACAGTTAAAACTAAATCTCGAGTTATGTCCTCCGCTGATATGAAACTTGGATGTGAAAGGCTTCCTAATACACAATTTCATACTTTACTGCCAATAAAACCGGGTGCGGTGGAGATATATGCACCATAAATAAACATGTTTATATGACGATAATAGATCGGGTAATTGGGTGTAAAAACTAAATGGAGTGTTCGCCCCGTGTGAAATGCGCCGCAAGTTGTAACGCGGCCCGCTCATTGGTCGACACTTCGGCGGCGAACATTGTACTCGATTTGTTAAGCCAATTGTTGGTCTCACACGTAGGGGTTTTAAGTAAGGGGGCGAGATTATAGTTGCGTATCTAATTTATTATTGATTATGTAATCATGTTCACACTATGTAGAGTACGTTGTAAGGGATGATAATTTTAAAACTGAGTTTAGATTAGAATTTTCTGCAAATAACAAATTCGTTGTGTCGTGCAACAAATTTAGTAATAACATCACTTACAAGCGATTACAAAGATTAGAAATTCCAGTGTAAACAACTTAATTAACAGTATAAATTTGACAGAAGTGGGTGAATAAACCTCTAAAGTATTTCGTCCCGTGTGCACGCCGTAAGTTTCTCGATGATTATCTCGCTTGATAAATGGACCGCGTCAGAATTTATTGTGGGCTCAAAGCCTCACTATTGTCTCAATGAATACTTTTTTATTGTCATAATATTATAGAGTTCGTATGACAAGTGGCGTTTAGGACTATGATGCATTTTTGTCAAAGCACCCTCTGTTATGACCGTCAGGAGTTATTTCGTGCTGGATCGTAAATTGATTTTGATGTCTTTTTTATGGTGTATCGAAATCGATTTTTGATTTTTATTGGCAATGCTTTTTCATATGTAAATATATTAAATTATGAGACTGAATGAGTATTTGGCGGGGCTCGTAAGAATTTTCTATTCCGATGTTTAGAGCCTAAGGTTTAACCTATACGATGTCGGCTTCAAGAATCTCGGGACAAGGTTGATGGCTTATTTTTTACTGTCGTATACGCGCAGGCGCGACGGACAAATTATGTCTAACATATATTTTTAATTTATTGAAGGCACAGTTTATAACGTGTTCATACGTGACGTGTGCCTTAAACGAGCGCTCGCCTTTTAATTTTTAACAAAAGAAGTTAAAATGACGACCATAATCTTTTTATAACTTATATCCTATATGAATACTAATGTGTTGTGCCGATTATACTATATATTATATTAGAATTGGTTTTATGATACTAAATATTTGGACAGGGGTTTTATCGGTGCAGTAACTTGATATTTTTGTAAGAGGCGTTTGTGTTTTGTGGTTTTATGATTATTAGTCTATGCGCAAAGACTGCTAAAATTCGTTTCGTGGGAAGTGAGAAAGTGTGAGCATAAAATACTCGAGTGACATCTCGTTTATGGATACATTTTGATAATTTTTATGTTGAAAATTAATGACAAAATTTAATTTGTTCGTTACCAGTTTATATCGTTGTGTGGTCTGACAAATGATTAATCATTTTATTTTTCCTTACAGTTGTCGACTCGTAACATAAGAGGGGATTGAGGGACTATTATCATTATAATTGATACGAACTGGAATGCGCATGCATTAGAAGATTTCCCTCTGAAGTTAGTCTTTCCGAATTAACGCGCAGTTATAGTTACAGAAAAAAGGTAGGTATACTGAGTTGAGACACTTAGGCTAATATTAGATTATTACACTTCGCGTAAGTAGTTTTTCGGGTTAAACTTCAAAATGATGCCGGTTGTCAGGGATAAGACCGGGTATCAGGGGTTTCTACATGGAGGGCGAGCACTGTTTCCTCTTAAATACCACCCTAGAATCTTCTAGAAACTCTGCTGGGACTCATCCCTGAGCTCCAAAATAAGTTCATTAACCACCGACGCAAAAATGACGGAATGTTATAATAAGTTTGACGTGTCTTTATGTGTATCTGAATTAGTCGGAAGTGTTTTTAGCTATGTTTGATGAAAATCGGTCCAAGATGGTCGCCGATGATAGAATAGTATACAATATGTTAAATTTCAAATCCAAGATGGCCGCCATTACAAAATGGCAAATTATTTTCAACATTTCTTTGAAAGCCTCTATTTGAGATATGCTTTGAAGAAAAGGCTCAACTTATCACAATTTTGTTTTTTATCCATAACTGAATTTTTCTTTTCTATTAATTGTATGATTCATTTTTATCCACAAAGACGAGATGACCCCACTTTCTGTCTTTCTACCCATTCTGAAAATAATACTTCAGCGATTAAATCAATCTTTGAAACATGTACCAACAGATTCGGTCTTAAAGATCTACGACATCTATCGTATAAAGCGTTGTGCACACCTGTCGGTGCCCATGCGCACGACAGCTGTCCACTCGCGCGTCGCCAATTGTGCTCATGCACCCGCTGCTTATACGCGAACAGTAATGAGATTAAATCTCTCAGTGACATATGGGCGAGAAGGTGATTACCAGGTGACCATCAAGGAATTATACTGATATATTTTAAGTCATAGAACTATTACTGTAGGTACTTATTGATTCGTGTTTGAAGAATAACAGTTGAATTGAAAAAATCATAATTAAGATAAGATACCTGTATCTATTTAAATACCTACACAAAAACATATGTAAATGTACCTAGTGAGTCCAAATATCTAGTTTTACTTTTTATAATATAAATAAAAATATTACGTTATACTTAGTTTATATGCTTAAAATATTTAAATTTTATTGTAGAAAGTTTCAAAATAACAATATATTTATACATTTTTTTACACTAAAATAGGTTGAGGATCCAGCTGTTAAAATAAATATACTATCATGATTTCAATGAAGTTGTAGCAAAAGCAATGCGCGTGCGCTCGTTGAAGTCTTTCCTACGCACGGTAGAGAAATTATGCGTTTACGCGGTGCGATCACAGCTTTTCGACCAGACCAACATACATAAAATACGAAATCCTGCATAAAAATCAAATATCATTTATATTCATGCCATTAAACATAAATTCACATGAGCGGGTATTGTTTGCCAAAAATTTCTCGCATTACCATTTACCTACAAAACAATCTTTATACAATAACGGAAATGCCACCAACGCACCTCGGCACATCGGCATCAAAGCCGCCGCGAATTCCTCCGCATATTGTGCGATATCCTGCCAAAGTCATAAATAAAACTGAAATGATCGCCACGTCACCCGAACCGCACAAAAACCGTATTTGACGTCTAAATTATTGCCAGTAAGCATTTTCAGCAAGCACACCGCCCCCTCAACAAATCGCCCCCGTAGATACAGCCCCCCAACAATAGACACAGCAAATACATCAGATAAAAGAATTTTCAAAACAAACTCAAAATACTAAAGCGTTTGACACGAGCATCCGCTGGTGAGCAAAAAAGCGTGACCAATCGCGCATGTAAATTGGACCTTATGTTAATATTTTGAGAGGTTATTTTGTTATAGAGGCGCGCGTGCTTTGATCCCGCGATAGATCTCAATAGCGATGATTAAAGGGCGCCTGTGATTTTAGTTGAATGCTTTTTTTGCGGCCTTCATCGGCCATACAAAATAAACGGCACACTACTGTAAAAGAATATACAATTATTGGGCTTTGAATGGTTACAGCGGGGGTGAAGAGACCATAAATTGTTATTTTTTTCATCGTTCGTTCGAATGTTGGAAATCTTAAAATCATAAATGTTAGTGGATTTATTGTCAGGGGAGTTGGCGCGTTAGACTGTTTGTAACTGGACTATTTGCTAATTATACGCTTCGATGTGCGGAACCGATGCGAATCGGTTAGTGTCTGTGGTTTTTCCATTTTTTATTTCGTAATATCGTTAGGAGTATTTTACGGCTTTATGTTTATGTCATGGTATTGTTTTTTCTTATTTATTTAGATACAATAAGTCTTATGTTGTAGGGAGCCAATGATTGCCGTTATTCGGGTATAAGTCGACGATCAGAATCTGAATATCCTAATAGAAAAATTCTGTTTGCTTGGTCTAGAAGCAACCTTGTTCGGCATCCATCCATGCGTCTATTAGACCATTAGACTACAGTAACTCTTAATAGCCTGGTTGTTATTTAATGATACTGCAGCTGAGAGATTCCGGAAGCTGAGTTCTCGAGCTTCGGTTTTTCCCGTCGTTTCTTTGGTCCCGACCGTAGCAAATTGAACTGAAGAGGCAAAGCAAAAGGAAATAAAGAATTAGTTTTAACTAAGAACTAATTTCATCTGCGTGAATTAATATTTTTTTTTTTGCGAAAATATCTTTACTTACTAGGGCTGTCGATCGCCAAAAATTTTAGGTCTTATTTTCTAATGTTGATTTATCCGCAATATTATTGCGGCATGTACCATATACCATTCATTTACACCCTGAAGTTCTAGTTGGCTTTGCCTTACATCTTCATTGAGTAGCGAAGGTGTTAATAGCTGTGCTGACGCTCATTATGTGAGTGCGAGGTGCCATCGTAAATTTGTTTCTTCAAGGACACACAACAAAAGAACCAAGTGTCGTTCAAGCACAAAGTCGATTTTACAAGAGGCTGCCTGAGTCGCGCGTGTGGGCCTTCTCTCCGAAAGGCAAAGAGTGGATATGATTTTAAACAAATTAATATCAATCTTATCCACTCTTCGGGTTTAAGTATTGAGCGTTTTTCGTGTTGAGTAGATTAAAATGACTCATTGGTCTCCTTGCCAGAGGCGTGTGCTCAGCCTGTCCCCTTGAGTTCCATTCCCATTTCAGGAGAAGTATTAATAGTTTTATCTTTTATATTCTATTCTCCTAATGATGTACTATTAAATTCTGAAATTGTACCCAGTTAATTGCAATAGGCGTACGGTCGCTGCCTATTACATGGGACCTAAAATATAATGGTAAACCATAGGTGTTCATCAGAACTTACACCTATACTTAACCTAAAATAAAGGCGTGATTGCTTGAGCAGTTTGCTCACTCTTTTTGAAAGACTAATAGAACCATACCATACAAAAAGATTAGGTATGAAAGGCGTTATTGCGGAAAATTAGGAGCCAATCCCAGAGCAGGACGGGATCGTGTGGTTTAAGTGGTAAATGTTCGATGTCACCCCCACCCTCAACGGGTGGCGGAGTCTCACAAGGGCGCTTGTCCTCATTCACTCCCACTTTTCGGTTTTAACAACAGAATCTGGTCGTGATTCGTCAAATAATAAAAGTGTAATGATGTAATGATGTCTCAAAATAAAGATCTTTGACTTTGACTTTGTACCTATTATTACCTATCTCTCAAGTACTGGCGGTACTCTAGGTAACAGTACTGGCTAAATTTCTAAACTTGTCGTCTGATACATGTAGTTGGCAAAATTCAATGAGGAATTTCTCTAAGTATTTTTAAAATTTATTGACGAACAAAAGGTACGTGCCTATTCGAATTTCGAAGGGCAAAGGCAAATTCGCAATGTCAACTCATTTCACCGGACTACAATATTGTTTCGAATGATTAATTACATCTGTTCTTATCCATAGTATGCTATCGGTCTCGATTCTCAATAGGTCACCACTGTCCTCATGAATGGTATCGTCGGGGGCTCTTTACAACGCACGTTTTGTACGGAATGTTGTAACAAAAAAGCCTTAGATACACACCGTGATAAATTTACATTTGCAATCACACAACTCACCTGTCAGTGAAAAATTTATCTTATTCATATGAAGGAAAGAATGTTTATATATTTTATCAATGGTAAAAATAAGTTGGTAAAAAGAAATAAAATAATCTAACATGCAAGATCGGTCGGCAGGCTGGGAGGAGTTTGTTTTAGATGCTTTATTAATTATGTCCAATTAATTTCGGAACGGTTCGTCTCGTTGGATCGCCATTTTCGTTACGGTGGTCAATTTAGTGGTTTTGTTTGTTGATAAACTTTTGAAATTATGACTCTGTTAATTATTAGGGGTGTTCAAAATGTGTTTCGATGTGAAAGTAAATGATCTTCGAAAGAGGTTTTAATGGTGTCTGTAGCCTTGTAATAATTTTAATTTATAGATCGTAAATAATTTTAATTAACTGTTAATTAGTTAGTCTGAAACAAAGTAGCAAGGCTCTAAATTATAACAACGAAGCATTCACATAAATGTCGGTTGCCTTTTCTATAAAATGAGTCACTGAACTATTAATTTATGTAAATTCGCGTAATGTTATTATAAAACAATATTTAAGTTTTACAATAAAATCCCTTTACAGCTCAAAAAGATACCTCAAAGGCTTGAAATTGCTTTATTAGCCCGAGATATTGCCCCGCATTCATAACGCCACTATCCGACCACTTATAAAAATCTTTCTAACAAGCGTAAAACGTCCAATCAATATAAAATTAATAGCCGATCAAAAAAAAGTTTCTGAACGTAAACTTTTGAGTTTTTTTTCTCCAATAACTTTTTTTATTTGTTGCGCCGGTGTCGCCATGATTTCACACGTCTATAGGTATGTCTTTTATAATATTTTTCGTGGCATTGTGCTAAGCGATCGCCGCAGCGGCGCCGGCGCATCCGATTATGTTATTGTTAAAGGACCGAATTCTTTTATTTGACCTACGCGACATTCCTCCGAGGGTAGTGTTTTGCGGTGCCACGGATGTTTGGTCGCTGTATTTTGTTATACATTGATGTTAGATATGATACGATAAGCTTAGATCGGGGAGTTTTTTTATTTAAGTGATTAAGGACGGGTCGCTCAAAGTTAAGTGGTTATTAGATTGTTTCGTGTTTGAGAAGTTATAGGACAATTTTTGGAATTCTTGATCATGTTGGTTAATTTAAGAAAAATATTTTTGTAAAAGTAATTTCTTCGATTGCCTTGTTATGTCTAGTGATCCCAAGCGCGACTGCTAAGGTAGAGGTACTGGGTTTGATTCCCTGGTCCAGCTGTCAGTCCAGGATGTTCTATCCTGCGGGCCTAATTAAGTTGCAATCTATAAAAAGAATAGAAACAAAATTAGGGAAATGACATTTGTAAAGTCTAATTTGTTGACCGTTAGATTGCAATTTGTCTAACAGTATTTAGGAAACAAAATGTATTGAAATGACACAAGCTTTCGAGCTCGAGCTGTCACTAATGTCATGTCTATAATTTTTTTTCTATTCGTTTGTCGATTCGAATGTCAAATTGCAACTTATCTAACGACCCAGACACAGCCAAAATAAATATACCTACGTAAATACTGTAAAATATGGAAGCCAAACATTTTTTCGGTAGACTTCATTCATAAGGCGCGCCGCACACGTAACGCGATACGAACAAACAGATCATTAGACTGTCGATTTGTATTTGTACTCACAAAGAACACATCATAGTTATAGTATTATGTTACCTTCCGGACTCGTTCACTTGCGCTTTTGGGATAATTGATGAAATATTGAAATACTTTCACAATTGTCTAAAAATTGTTTTAAAGAATCGGAGATGGAAATTCACTTAGAGAGCTTATATTTAATTACTATATTATAATTGTTTGTTTAAAACGTTTTTTATTAATAGCTGAATAATTATGATAATACTTGCGTGCAAAAAAAATCGCCCCACCCTTTTATTTTACTTTACACTCACCTCGAAAACCGATAGACATAATAAATTATAGTGTCTGAAATAGAAAAAAAATCTATTATTAAATGAAACAAAAATTGGAAAATGTATTGCAGGCGGGACAAGCAAAGAAACAATTTTGTTTATGAACGAACAGCTTGTCCCGCCTGCAATACATTTTCCAACATCACAGAGCTTGTTTTTTGGTTTTTAGTTAGTACTTTTTACGCAGTCGGGTTTTTTGTTTCATTTAATAATTGATTTTATTTCCTACTTTTTAGTTTATGAATCATCATAGAATCAATAGATAGATCCTAAATGATAATTTAAAATAATAAAAATTCATACAACTAAAGATAATTTTCAAAATCAGTTCGCACATTAAAGCGTATAAAATCCGCCTTTTTGAATTTTTTTGAATTTCATGTACCCAGTGACACTCGTGCCATCAAGACGAATTTAATGAGGTGTCATTTATCTAAATCGGTTGAGCCGTTAAGTAGTTACGACCGGACATAGGAACGGACATACATACATACATACATTCGCGTCAAACACATAACCCTCCTCCTTCGGCAGTCGGGTAATAAGGGGTGGCCTGATTTTTTGCACGTAAGTGTATTTTGTTATTACAAGACAAGACATTATTTATTTGTATAAAAGAAAACATAAGACACTGTAAGTATGGATTTTATTTAAAATCTTGACTAACATAACATACTATCTCGCCTATATTCCCTCGAAGGGTAAGACAAAGGTGTACCAATGTAACCCACACTTTACCGATGTGTTTAGAACTGGTTCACAATCCCAAACTCCGAGCAATGTTATACTGATAATTTTATACAAAACCCAATAAAATAGCTCACCCTGGGAATCGAACCCTCGAGCGTAGCAAATCGCTCTTAGTATTATTCGACTAACGAGGGAGTTAATCATAAAAATATTACAAATCATGATCACACATCGAAGCGTTAGGAGGTGGTCTTCGACATAAATGTGCCAAACGAAGGTAAACATGAAAAAAAATCGGTAACACAGAAATAGCACACGGCAGCCTAACAAAACAGTCATCGACGCCAAACAAACATGTATAAATGTGAAGGAAACTAAGTGTAGACCGCGGCTCTGCTCGCGTAGAGGCTGTATTTATGATTTGAATAGACATGTTTTAATCTCTTAGCATATATTTTATTGTCATTAAACTAACTATTAATCGGTTTGAACAAAATTCGTTTTTACAGTTTTTTAAATTATAATAATTTATTTTGTCAAAAATACGCAGAAAATATTTAAAATCTAAGTAAATATCTAAGTATGTTAATTCTCGGGCTACTACTACCTCAAGAAAGAAAAATTCCACATATATTACAATACATAAATACTAGAGATTTACGCTTAAAAAATTATACGCATGACGATTTTTCTTATAAATAATTATGAATAAAACCTGCAAAGTCAAAACTTTTCTCGATGTCAGTGTCAATGGGCGGCCATTATCACTTATTATCAGGTGACCCGTCTGCTCGCTTGCCTCCCTCTGCTATAAAAAAAATATTTCTGAATTAGCGAGAAAACTTTAATACATAAAAAATCTTAAAAAATATTTCTGCACGTACAGACAAACCATACATCTTTTTTAAACATACATAACAGGTTGAAGAAACAACGTATTCACACGAGACAGATTACGGGTCAATTAACGCGGGCAGAACAAACTCTGGGTATGGGAACCTTGTGGCGCAGTATTTATTTTCTCTCCTTATATTACCCGTCAAACGTCATCCTTGTCTCCTTTTGTGACCGTTGGTTTTTTGTATTTAGAACGTGTAATTATTTGAATTAAATGTACATTTGCGCGTTGGCAACATTATACCCTTTTTTACTCGACTGTCGGAAGGAGGGTAATTGTTTTTTAAATCCTTAAGGATTGTTACGCAGTTTGCTTCCTTAGTCAAGCAGTGTTATAGGTTGGAAGTTAATATATAGGTAGGGTTGTCCACTATTACATACATAGGTAGGACCTAAAAAACCTCTTGCGTATTTACCTACTGTGGGTCTAACCCTTCGTGATCTTCATGGATGCCCTCCGTCTGAGAAAGGTGAAGGGTGGACCTAAATTAAAATTTAGGTAACGTTCAGAAATTCAGAAAACTGCCATTTTTACATTGCCAGACCTCTTTTACTGTAAAAATAAACATCAATGTGAAAGTAATTTTATACGGATAAATCTATAATATATCTATAATAGTCAACAGACAGAGCCTGGAAGGAGGGAAGGGAGGCCTTTGCCCAGCAGTGGGACATAGTGGGCTATTAAAAAAAAACAATAATTACTTATTATACTTTAGAATTCATCATTTGTGTGGTTAAATAAGAATATAAATTTGTCGTAGTTAGGAATACTTATTTAATATTTTCATAAAAACATGACTGCCTCATTGGTCTAGTGGTCCCAAGCGTGACTGCTACGTTAGAGGTCCTGGTTTCGATCCCCGGGTCGACCAGTGTTGTTGGGTTTTCTGTGAAATTCCCAGTAGCAGCTTGGAGGTTGAATTTGTGCCCGGTTGATGGCAATAAGATCGCCCCCTAGTACTTATATTAAATGAACCTTAAACATACCGGCGCAATGTGGGTGTACATTATGTACGCCTCTGCCTACCCCTTCGGGGAATACAGGCGTGATGGTATAAAAACATGGCTCATCTGCAGTCGTAATCCCAAAATACTTAACCGCGCGAAATTAGCATGGCATTGCACAACTAGCAAACATTAAGGCGCTACTCACTCATTCAACAAACAAGCGAGTCAATGGGACGTATTTGCATACACTGAATCACACTTACTGTTATTTGTCTACGTATTCTAGACTTTAGGGCGCGATTACACTGGCGACCTTTTTAACGGCGACACGAGGATGAAGCCAGGGATACACTAGGGGACAAATGTCCTGCGACATGTATCGCCAGCGACGTCGGGCGAAGTGGTGCGTCGTTGACAACACGTCTGGATGCTACGGATGTGCTAAGTCGCGCGATGTCGCTAGATATGTCAAGCGAAAACCTGATTTCGCTTGACATGTCGTGCGACATTTGTCTCCTGGTGTATCCTTGGCTAATCTTTGTGCATCACCAGCGATATCGCAGCGACATCGTATCGTGTTCACCTCGTCCTGGTCTTTCCAGTATTTCAATGAATTTCAGTCATCATCATCATTGACATATCAGCCAAAGGAGGTGCACTCAGCAAAGGTCTCTTTGTCAGAAATGTTAAAGGAATGTCGTCTCTAATAATTCATTTACAAGAATGAAAGAAATGATTTTCATACTCACTGGACTTACCTTAGTAGGTACTCGTACTATTGATATTAATATCTGTTTAATTAAAATATAACCCACATTATTCATACTAGCTTTCCGCCAGCGGCTTCGCCCGCTATCCCACAGGAACCATACATTTTACCGATATAAAAAGTAGCCTATGTGGTATTTCAGACTATATTCTATCTCTGTGGCAAATTTCATCCAGATCCGTTCAGTAGTTTTTGCGTAAAAGAGTTACAACCATCCATACATACAAAGTTTCACATTTATAATATTGGTAGGGTCTCATCAATCAAATGAGATTGCAATATGGGTTACTGTCGATTTCAGAAACGTCATTTAATGTAATGAATTAGCTAATAGAGGCCCAGGGGGGCTAGACAAGTTGCATTTTGACATTCGAATTGACAAACAAAATGTATGGAAATGACACAAGCTTGTCAAAATACAACTTGTCTAGCCCCCCAGTACCTATATTATATTGGTACAGTGTCAATTTTAACAAACTCATATATGGAAAAATACACCAAGGTATAGAAGCCCCTCTAAACAGACCCTCCAAATAAAATGCGTGATTTCATCCAACCTCTTCAATGCGATTTGTAAAATTGATTTTAACACGCGACAAATAAATCGCACGACGTCGCGTCAAAATCCGAGAATTCGCTAGTTATAACAAGTCCTTGGCTACTCGTACATAATCCAATTGACAATGCGATCTGTAAAGGTACAGGTGAACATCTTTGTATGAGTCATGTAGTGTATCAATGGTAGTGTAGTATGATTCATGTTCAGTGTGTGGAACACGGGAAGTTTATGGTGCATGGTGTATCAGGAATGTGAGCGATCAGCACTGCGGAATGACGCGACGTAGCCCAGTTTTCCTTCTATGTTTTTTGCGATGCTTTCGCCGCGGTTTTTTGGGTTGTCAAATTACACATAAGCCCATCATGCATGATACTCGTGTACGGAAAAAAAACAATAACCTAACCTAAATTAAAAATTTAGAAAACCCCCGGCACTAAATGTATTTTGCCATTTAATGGTGGCGGCCATCTTGGATTTGAAAATTATCACAGTGTATAGTATTCTCCTAGTTGAGCCCTTTCATTTGATACCCATATTGAGAGAGTTGTGAAAAAATATATAATTCGCTATTTTGTAGCGGCGGCCATCTTGGACCGATTTTCATCAAACATAGCTAAGAACACTCCCGACTAATTCACCTTTCAAATAAAAAAACAAAATCAAAATCGGTTCATCCGTTCGGAAGCTACGATGCCACAGACAGATACACACACACACACACACACAACACCCCGTCGTTTTTGCGTCGGGGGTTAATTAAGGCGAACTAGGTGATTGTACATATCTATAGTTTATAGTTATCAGAGGGGGCTCGTTGCTAAGTGCCCAATCAATACGCTGATCAATAGATTCGCAGGATTAAGCTACACTTTCTGCGGTCAATCTATTGATGGGTGATCAATTGACCATTATTGAGATCCCTCTGTATCTTAGAGAGTACGTAAGCGTATCATACGATCACCTATGATAAACGTTTGTAAAATTCAGAAACCTATAATGCCTGACAATTAATCACTCTCTTAGGATATAGTCTCGGAAGTCTCTTCGTTTAAAGGTTTCCGTTTAGTAATTTGTAAATACGCTACATAATCAGTCTCCAGTCTCATGTGAAAACAGCTGACTATCTCCTAATGCAAACACATTACGAATACCAACATAGTGACTAATAGAACATTATTTAATACCAGAAATGTAGTCAAAACAAGTGCGGTTTTGAACTAATTAACACAATTTGAGGTAGACCACATCAAGTTATTGCAGTGACACTATTAGCGGCGCCTCGTCATATTTTGACGTCTGCTTCCGAATTGGGGAATCAATTCTGGTAGTCAATGAATCAGTACTAAAAGATAATTATGAATAAGAAGACGCAGAAGAACTACTCCGGATAGTCTAGATAGATAGCTACAAACATAATATTGTTATTCAAGTACAGCTAACTTACAGAATATTTACTAAATGAAGTACTTAATACACTTGTGTATATGCAAATATCTAAATTGTGTACTTCCAACACAATGGAAGCGCGGACGCATTATGAACTTTTAACTAAAAGTTCAGGGATAGCAATTTTGAGGATCCCTGTTCCTCAAAATTGTTGTATGATCTATCATTTTATTGTATTAAATAAACCTTCTGTGGTTTCCATTTTCAGGTCATATGATCACAGACTGCATACATTTTGTATCTCAAATATATAGTACGTTACTCATCACTTTTTAGACACGCGCTTCATTAGTTCCAAAGTGAATCACACTTGTGGCTACCAACCTTGATGTACAGGACCTAGAACACAATAAGAGAAGAAATTTGGGAAATACCGAGATTAAGATTTTTTGCGAACGTTATTGAACGGTTAAAAATAACTTTTTTTCGGGTACTATTTGTGGCAATAGAAAGACAATTTAAACGAAGGTAGAGACATTTGTTGGACCGTCCAAATGAGATACATCAACTCAGCTCAAAGCCTGCTGTAACATTTTATTCCCCATAACTATTATTTAGTCGTCAATATTGTCAAAATCTTTGCATAGCCCGTATGGTTATAAGTACATGATTCTCACACGAAGCTTAATAATGTTAGATGATCTACAGATTTTAGATTTGGGTAGTTTTATTAACATTCATTATAATTATAGGCATTTTAATACTTATACAGTAAAAATGTTGGGTCATGTTTAAAGGAAATGACACACATGAAATTTTTTGTCAAGCGAACGTGTCCACGGATGGTACGTATATGAAAAACCCAACGACAAGTTCTTTAGTTACCATAAATGATTCTAATTTCGCCTTATTACATATATCGTCACTACTTCTAAGTATATTTCTAATGTGTGTGACTTCTATTTCCTTACTCATCAATTAGTCGTCATTTGTAGTAGTCACTAATGGCAGAATAGGTCCTGCTTACAGGATCCTTGAAAAACCTTTTGTTTAGCCTTATTCCTTTTAGGATCATTATGAATAATATAATTACAGTTACTGGGAAAATTCATTCTAACGCCATACAGTGGTCAAGAATTTAACCAGCATAATGCTAGTCCAATGTGTACAAAAGCTTTTACGCAGGGCATAATCTGATCTCTGCAACCAAGTTATTGAATAAAACCAATATCCTAGATCGATTGCCAAGAGTTCAGCTTGGAAGTTCTGTAGTCTCATTAAAATTAAATCGGAACTGATTACCTAAGTTGAATCCTTGAATCAAAATCGGTCAAGTATATAAGCACCTTAAATTCTAGACGTGGTCGTAAGGGAAATGGTATGCTTACATTATATATATTAGCGATTAGTTCTACTAACTAAATTATGCTCTACTCAGCTCTCTTAGCTCTACCCACTAAATTCCCGATCACATAGAACATAATATCTCCAGGCCACCTTGACAAAATCTCGGCAAAAACCACCCATCAATCTAGGTCACGATCACTTGCAGATGTTTTAATGGGTGTTAACCAAGAGAGTGGCATGAGTCAGAAGGCATCAGTGCCATATTATATTCGCGAGAACAGCAGCCTCCTATACAAATACCCGTATTCAGGAATCTCTCTGTTTCCGGACGTGTGCCAAAATTAGAGCGGTTAATGAAGTTATTATACTTACATTAGTCACGCAATATTGATACAATTTGGTAGTCATTGCGGTTAAGTGTATGAGAATCAGTGTGACGCAAATACGTCTGTCAATTTCGATCTTATAAAAGTCAAGTTGTTGGTAGGTGCATTACTGTTCTAGAAAAATAAGAGAACCTTTTGTTTCTATGTAATAGCTGTTTGAGATAGTTTTCAGATCGATGACTTTACGTTTCATATTGAGAGCAGATGAGAAGGCCACTAAAATAAATTTTAGTGGCTGTCTACCAGTGAAATGAAATAGGTAGTTGATCAAACAGAAAGCCGACTCAAACACACCTTAGAAACGACAGGCTAATGATGAATATGACTATATCTATTAAAAATAACAAAAAAAATACATAGAGAAGGACACTGAAGAAGTAATAAAAATTTTAGGACAAACTTAGATAATTTGTATTATAGATGCAGCAATAGCTACTAAGAACAATCCTGATTATATCTTAAAAGGAAGAACTCCGCGATGTGCTAACTAGAGTACGTACAATGTTGACAAACAGCAACAACTCCTTGCATAGCTTGAGAGTCATTAACTAAATACTTCGTATGTTAAGACGAGTTTAAAATAGAAAGTAGTCCGTCTAGGTTAATAGACACATCCCTCCCCACTTAGTGTAATCAGCTTCTCGTTTTATCACTTCGTTGGACATGCAATGCTCCTTATGACAGGTCTGGGGCCGAAGTCTGTTCTGTCAATTGAATCAAAATGGTCTTTCAAGGATATAAGGTCTACTTGGTCTAAAATGAAGAATGCCGAAATCATAGGGACGACTTTGACTCAATCAAATAGCAGATTTTAGACCCAGATCTAGTGGGATTGTTTTTGAAGTTGACACTGGAGATTTATTTGAAGATCACAGAATTCCTGAAGTTAATTGTAATATAGTTATAGATTACGACGTTGCCGTTTTGTTCCTTGCAGAATCAGGCTATAAACTTTGTGATAGGGAAACGGCAACCTAGTTAGAAGATATTACGTCAAGAGAACCTATAGACAATAATATTCTTCAGTGCGGTCGCCACTGCTTTTCTGGTTTCACTATATTTTATATTCATCGGTCCTTTGATTCTTAGGATAAGTTACAATAAATTCTGTTGCTCCAAATAGTTGTTAACAAAACGAATGTAATTTTACTTTTTAATAAAATATTCTACATCTACTTACAAATGAAATGCTTAGTCGTGCCATCATTTGCCAAGTTTCAATTCCGGTCGTAATTATTAATTATATCAATAAAGATGCGTATGAAAGTAAGTTTATCATAATTAACTACCGAGCGCAATGGCACCCGCTACTTTTGATCTACCTTTTAAAATTTATTTTTATTGCTATTTTGCAACTTAATGTGTTTTTATCGTATTTGCTTACGATGTGAGGAGAAACGACCTATGCCAGGTTACCCATTGAGGTCCCGGGAATATAATCAAGGAATACTGCGGCATCACCTGAGCATGATGGTGCATGGAACTCCAACTATCCATAAATTAAATTCTTTTAACAGGCCCAGTAAAGATGTGAAGTAAATTTGTCGTGCTATTTGGAAATTAGTGATCTTTTACACACTGATACAATAAATGAAAAAGGTTAATTTAAATTGTTACTATAAAAACATGCTAATACAAGTAGGTTGTGAATATCATAGTGTTGCAGTAATTAAAGTCCATAAATTGCTTCTGTACCTATGCATCATTGTCAGAGGTTGTCAATCGAAGTAAGTTTTAACTGTTCATTAATTTTCAAGTAATTTACTAGCCAGAGAGATGAACATTTCACTTTAGTCTGCTGCTCTTCATTTAACAAAAATGGTAATGACAAAGGAGGAAATATGAAAATATAGAAAGTAAATATTTTTAAGGATTAATAAGGAAATTATATTGGAATTTTTCTTTCTGGTAGTCGATATTCGAAGGCATATTACGTATTTTAATGTTACATTATTTGATAAATTTTATAACAGTAAATTTAGCAATGCGTAAAGAACCAATTTGGAACAGCTACAATAATTACGCAGAAAATTGGGCCAGTGATTGGCGACGCCTGAAGAAAGGCATGCGCCTCACTTCCTGTCATAGTTTTGAGAGCCGTATCGCACTTGAGATAATACGACTTATGTCAACATGGAAATCCATTGACTTGCGCCCTTTTGCTTTTGAAGTATGACGAGGTCATGTCTTTCTTGAGCGGAACGTGTATGACCTTAGGAGACGAAAAGATAATTGCTTGCAATCACTTGTCTCCAATCCCGTCTGGGTTTGATACGATTGTGGCTGTCCTGTTGGACTAATTAGGACTTACGAAGAACTGTGCGTCTTTGGTTACAGTTTATGATCTTCTCGATGGTGATGTGGCCAGTATATAAAATTTATAGTTCCGCTACCGTTTGATGCGATTAATCATCGTTTTCAGAATAAAGCGATTTTCTTTTTATAATATATCCCAAATCTGAAGTTGAGCATCACTGGATTTAACTATGCTGACAAATATCTTAAGAAAACGTCATCTAAGAGGGCTTCATTTTTAGGTTTTGTGATGTCTACATCTACATCCACCACGTCCACTATAGAGTGTAGCCTACTTACGTTATCTACAGAGTATGGCCTAAGTGACCAGGGTCTCGCTCATACAATTGTTATTCTTAAACGAACGATTGACAAAGTATTCTCAATTATTAAAAGACATTCTTTATTTTTATATTTGGGTCGATTTACCCTATAGGAAACAACATTCTCCTGTCAAATGTCAAAATTATCCACTCGGAGCTAGCGTATACTTATCTTCCGTGTCTCTCTATTAGCCATCATCTCATTAGGTGCTACTTTCGATAAATTATACCATTTTTTTTAAATAGCGTAAAAAACTAAGGAGGTAAGTTCACAACTAAACTTTTTGTTAATTAAACGACACTTGATACGATATTAATTACTGCGCAAAAGCATGCCAGTACCCTTATTGCTTCCTGCCACATAACCAACCAGCCATGAAAGTGCATAATCCTTTATTTTCCTTTGACGTAATACTGTCAAGCCACACAGTTTGCTTAAGGGCTTGCAAAGTACACAGATAATGTCAAACAAGGAGTGTTGGCCATCTTTGTCTTTTCTTTTGTGTGTGTTTACTCCTACTCGGTCACGGCAGACCTGTGGTTTCGCGTAGGTCAAGACCGATTCCAATCTTGATTCTATTTGCTATTTATTTAGTTTACTCAATGTAATGAACGGTTGGGTATTTCAGAGTCGATGAAGTCATAGGCTTGGAGCGCAGTGCCGATCTCTTTGCAAATGTTACTACGCTGCAGTTATAGGTGCAATATTTTGTGGGATAGGTGCTCAACCGTGTCAATGCAAGGCTTCTGTTGTTTTTGCTTTTGATACCTATTTTTTGCGCTACAATACAGTTGCGTAGTCAAGTTACAAGATGTTATAATAAAAGTCATTTAGGAGTGATTAATTACTGTAGCACTTTCGTCACGACAAAGTTATAAACATGTTTAACTGATTGTATATTCTTTAATATCAAATGTCTCTGTAATAGACTTGCTCGGTGGTAGGGTCATTTGGGGTTTGACTGGCTGGTGACCAGTTAGGAGTCTGTCGTAAAGCACCTTTGTGTGTGTTCCTTTGCGGGTGAGAGCTAGTTCCTCCTCTCGGTTGCTTTGCAGTCTTGCTGGGAGTTACGCCTCTTGTGTTGCGTCCATGAGCAGCAATAACTACTTACCATCAGGTCGCTCGTCTGCTTGTGATGAATAAATATTATTATATAATTTGAATCGAGTGTATTTTTCTCTCTTTCTTTGATGAATCGCTGATAAAGGACTTGCTTTAACATATGAAACATGTTTGCGAACTGTCACTGAGAGAAACTGTGTCAGAGAATGTTCCTTATCAATCCTCTTTGGTTAGGGATAAATATTTCCTTAGTTCAAATGTTTTTATTTCAAATAAGCTTTTACAATCAATTTATGAAACCTTAAATGATTCTAGGTTCTGCTCGGTTCCAAAAAGTTGATCCTAGGGAGAAGCATCCGGCAAGAAACTTCATGGAAACTCAGCTAGAGAACACGTGAAACTGACTGAAGAAAAGCACAGTCCACTTTGAGCTTACAACCACTTGTGTGGGATAAACTCAGTACCTTTCTTTCACGTCAAGTTCAGCAAGATTAACAGCGGCAACTTAATTGAAACACAATCCCAGAGAACACACAAGAACAAAGAAAACGTATCAATTAAACAAATACAGGAAATGAGCATTCGCTTACCAAGTTAATTATGAGGTAAGTTGGGCGATCAGAGAAAAGATTGTCACGTGCGAAGGAGGTACACATTAACATAGCCTCGTTTTTTCGTCCCAGATTCGTGACACATCGTGTGTGAGCCCTGTGGTAAATAATAAATCTTTCTAATAAATAAAACAAGGGAACGTGAGCAAGATAAAGCGCGCATGCCCGTTCGGTGCGCCCTAAACGCCATTGTCGACGCCGACGGCAGATCGTTAAACGAAGGTGAAAATATTTTGTGCCTTTTTTTAGAGATCAACTGGCAGTAGTGTTGATGTTTACATGTTAAGTTGTGGTAGGGTTAACTGCTTGATGTGTCACGGTGCGTTCAGACTTTATAACATTTCATTTTATGGTATGAAACATTATTAAATCACATTTTAGGTTAGTGTAGACATCCGCTGGTCTTACAATTTGGACGTGTTGGACAATAAAGATACCTATTTAAGTTGTAACATAGTCTGGATTTACCCTTATGCTCTAGTACGAGGTAGTAATGACGGTTTGAGAATGACTTATCTAGCGTATTATAATAATTGTTCATGTTTTGAACACAATCGCTCCAGACTGTCATTGTAAAAACTGATAGAAATCTTGATAAGTATGTTAATAATCTTATACAATAAGCTCTATCGATATTATGTATTATGAAGCTTATTCCTGACAATGGACTCCAAAAATATAACCCAAAGCTCATACGAATTGGGGTATATTTTTGGAGTTGGATAAATTTTTCCAATATCTTTCGGCAGTCAGGTAAAAAGGAAAGGAGTCCAATAAATACTTAATAAGTTTCTTTGACAGCTTCTAGTTTACTTGTGTATAACAATACACGTAGGTAAAGTCACAAGCCGTGAAACTTTCTGGTTAAAATAATCCTTCAATTATTTACCATACCAAGTTATATTTGCTAAAGACTAAAATTGTCAAGGATTACGGAACCTTCTCATAATATCTACCAATCAAGTTTCCTCAAAAAAAAATCCGAAAAAAATGACCCGACTCTATACACAATGTGGTAGGTCATTCTCAATGAGGTTTTGTTGTTAATGTGTAAATATGTGTTTCACATTTACACGACCGCGACATCGACGGCCACAATAACCGGGAATGTCGCTTCTCGCTTATTTGTAGCTCGAACGTAAACTTTTGATTTTGCCGCAACGTGATCTTCTAGTTTAGTTATAATACGATCAAATCATTCTGTATGTCTAGGAGTAGGCTACATTTAGGATTAATCATTATTATCACCATATAACTCCACGCCTGGTGGGCATAGATCTTTTAGAATATGAAGGGTTAGATCTTGTACTGGTGCAGTGTGGTTTGGCAGATGCAGGATGTAAATAGCAGTCGAGAAAATCGCGGATACAGGTTTCGTTACAATGTTCAACCGACACCAATTATAATGTATGAACATGGAAAAGTAAAATAATGTTCAAAAAGAAAAAAGTAAGATACCGCACTTAGCTTTATCTAGGTAAAGCCAAGTTCGTATGATTGGATTGAAATAGTTGGAGAAAGATAGCACGGGCGAAAGTGATCATGAGGGAGGTCACGACGAAATGAGGAATACGACTCAAGGAGGAGGATTATTGGACTATCCACACTGCTACAACTTAATTGTATTTTCGGAATTACAGAATTAATTATAAATCGGAATTTTCCGCTGAGCACCATAATCAGTGGCATGCAATTTCATTGGCGAGCTTTCTAACTAGACTGAATGGCGTATCCTGAAAGCTCCAACATTTTAGATTGCTTCTAAAACTATTAAAATGGCGAAGCTTTAGGATGAGTCGTATGATTTCGCTGCTAAGTTCGAATTAATTTGCTACTAATAGATACCTAGATTCTATTGCAGAACCTACCTGAGTACTTACCTGTAATACATACGCATAAAATTACGCTATTATACCGCTCTCAAAGACTTCGGCTACGTATTTCTTGCTTGCAATATTAACGTTCATCAATAACCTCAGGTTTTCGTATACTTAACATTCATTATATATGTACCTTTATTTGCTTTCATCACATAATAATAAGAAGCCGATGCTTTCGTTTGGTACCGGCTCCAAATCTAACACCCGCGGGTTTTTGACGACTTATAACGTCGTCGTCACAACATATTAAACAAATATGGCGGGAGCCGTTTGACAGTTCGCTTTGTGATCAGTAGCGGGACGTGTTACACAACACAAACAAATTTGAACGTTGTGGCCTCGTGATATGGATTAAGCGGTTTTATTTAAGGGTAAGGTTAACGTGGCTTGGTGACTTTTTTATTATTTTTCAGGTCCCATCGCCTTGGTCGTACTAATTTGTCGGAGACCAAGTCACTAATGCAAATATGACGGGTGTTGTGAATACCTTGTGTAAAGATATGAAATTGTTTCCAGTCCCGACTCATGGGAACACGCGTCCAGCCCACTGGGTATTTGTAACTTTAATGAAATATTTATTTAACGTGCTTTGTATGTGATATTATGAGACATGTTGATGTTGTGTTGTTAACATAAGAAATACCTCGTAAAACTGATTAAAACCTAAATATAGGTAGGTAGTTCATAATTCAATAAAGCTTTGTTTGGACCAATTTTTTTTTCTGCTATCTTTTTGTGAGCAAATAGGTATATAATTGGTGTCTATTTTGTAATGATAAATAATAATTGATTATATTTTTTAGGCAAACTAGGATTTTGCAAATGTTATTTGAAAAAATAAAAATAAAAAACGTTGAAATAAATGTAATAATAATTTAATTCCACAAACATAGAAGCTATGTTTGTGCCGCAGTTATAAATAGGTACTATTTGAACTATACAAATAATGATTAAGTTATAAATACACTGGCTCTGTATTTTTACAATAATATAATTAACAGCTCTGTTAAAGCTAGTCATATTTCATTGGATTTCTGTAACATATAAATAGTTAACAAAGAGTCAAGTAATACTAAGGAAAGTAGGAATATAATGTACAATTAAAATTATTCATCTCAGCCTCGAGCTACCATGTCATAATATAGATTAAACATCGACAACAGCAGGAAAGAAACTGTTCTGATACCACCATCTTAAGCATTCATATTCCAACTCAACAATTTCATCAACAAAGTCCAAGTGCTGGAATGAAGTCTAATACTATAATCTATATTAAATAATACGAATAATAAAGAAATTGAAACTAAGTGGAGTTAAGCAAGAAATAAATAAGACCTTGACTAGGATAATCGGGAAATTTAGAATGTTAATCAGCAGATTATAATAAATAATACATTTTAAATTCGTCACTATTTACAAAAAGGAACTAATTCGTTCTAGACCAAAATGGCAATGTAATGGCAAAGACAGTTTTTTCTATACATTAATTCGCTATTTAACAGCCAAAGGATGCAAATAATTCTTCTAGAAAAGAGTTTTTTCTTGGGGCTAACTAATACTGAAGAGTACTGCTTCGCCACGCGGTGCGAGCACCAAGATTAAGTAGACAGCCAAAAGTTACATGGGGTGTGCAGTTTCTCCTCGAGTCGCATTTTAGGACTCTCGATCATAACCGCCGTATTCAAGCAGATTCCATCTCGTATAGTTTCTGGAACACCTGTTCTAGGTACTCCAAATAGTTCAGGGTGTCTCTGTATAGAAGAACGCCCATGTTGTTCGTCAAGTCAGGGATTTCAGAGTCAGGAAGCTTCTCGATTTTCAGATTGCGAATGTTCATGATGTCCTGTAAACAAATAAATGGCCGTTTTAGTCAAATTGCAAATAAATATCATGTGAGCGCCTTGGATTTTGAGAGTTATTTTGATGGAATTTCTATGTCAGTAATGGTGTAGAAAGCTTCCAGATCTTTATGAGATCCAGCAAGAACAAAAAATATACAATAAAAATTGAAATCTATATTTTCTCTCAGATATGAAAAGTTAAACTTACATTAAAATAACAAAGCACAGCTCGCACATCATGCATCGTCTGGGTGATGTTGTCTTTCAGGCTTTCATCAGATATGATGTTGGGGTTCAACGCCTCGTTGGAAAACAAGTACAGGCCCGCAACAATCATCTTCAGTCCTTTATACATCCCCGGCAGCACCTCGTCGATTTTTGGCTGTGAACAAGATAAAACCAACTTAGTATTCAAGGATTTTGGCAACAAAATAGGGAGCTTTAAAGAGAAAGTTTATTTTTGGAATTCATTTTATCAAAATTATAAGTTTGATTTCATATTATCCGTTACTAACACAACTGTCACTATTGCAAGTTTTTAAGCAAATGTTGCATCGGCTCGTTGCAATATTTAAAAAAATAAGATAAGGACAATCGTAATTGTGATAATCACCCTAAATTCGATTACATTTTCGATTGTTATATTGCGAAACCATTGTGTTCTCACGTAAGCGATAGTCGGCCGACAACAATGAGTGCCACCGACGATGTCAATTCTTTGAAATCGATTGAAAAACTCATACGGATGCACGTTTTTGGCATCAGCGAATTCGCCGCCCTTCGGTGATTGTTTTCGTTTAGAAAACATCAATCTGGCAACGTCCGTATTATCAAAAACGAAATGGTTTGCACACTATCCAAGGTTGTATGGACGAATTAACACAATATCGTGGTTCATAATCTCAATCTAGCTATCGTTAATTTTAAAATTTGCGTCGAACAAAATTCCGGTAAAATTAATATTTGCTTTATTTGGAGAAACAATGACAGGTTTAATAAAAAATGTAAATGAAAACAAAATTTGATGCTTACCATCAACTGGGTTATATATTCATCCGGCATGTTCTGATAGAGGACTTTCTCCTTAGGTAACCATTCCTTTGGGAGATAGTCGGATGATTTCCACGAGCCGAGAAGTTCGTCGAAACTTGTATAACTATGAAGTTTCAACGCCTGCAACAAACAAAACGTGACATTAGTAATGAAAAATGTACCATAAACGAAACGTTTTAATACATCTAACAAAGGATATCTGGGTCAGGACCAAATTTTTGACGGATAAAGATACACTGCGGTGTCCGACACATAAGTGACAAAACATTGCGTGATTTACATGCCGTAAAATAATTTTGGATAATTGCTAATAATATATTAATTCATTGTAAAAAGTCTCATTCACCATATAACTATACTTGAAGCTTAATTTCTTCAAATAAAATAAAATACCAGCTCGGTGCCTTTTTATACTATTTAAAATACGCATGTCCTTGCTTGACTACCTAAGAATATTTTTGCTGTATTTTTTTTTTAACCAAAACTAACATTTACAGGATAATATTATTAAAGCCTTATAAACACCAGTAATCGTTTTTATTAATAATAGTACAATAACCATTATTGTTATATATTTTACAAATAATTTAACATACGTCCCAAAATTGTTTCCGTTGTACCACTCCTGTTGTGCGACACCAACATTTCGAAACCATCAAACCTATTGTGGTAGTTTCTTAATTATTTTGTATGGCAATATTGGATTCAAGTACTGGCAACAAAATTTCGGATTAACCGCCATGTTGTTTTACTGCCATTTGGCATTTTGTTCGTGTCATCATTGCGTGTCGTTAAGATTCCCGGACTTTAGGTGAGTAAAATATTAATATTTTTTACGATTTTCTAATAATTGAATTATATTTATATATCCTTTTTAATTATATTGTTAAATGGGATGTAGAAGTGTTCGACTAATGGTTAAATGTGTGAATTGTGGCAACTTATTGGCTGTGTCGTGGATCATTTGCTTTCCATTGTGCGATTTGTGATACGAAATTGTGCGACGTGTCACAATGGAAATTTCTAAAGCTTGGTTCACAATAATTATAAATCTCATTAGATGCCTATGTTCAAATTATTGTATAAATATTTATACATTATTATTAACTTACTACACCGAAGCCCAAAAGGAGGGTAGCGTTTTAGTTGTATGCATATATCTCTATTTTATCTCCTAGATGCTACATACATATCATAAGATTCTTCTTTGTTCCGAGAGTGACACTGGCTGTTATTATAATAATCATGGTCTGGAGTTTGTATTTTAGTTAGTTACATGCTTTCTTATAATGTTTTACTCCTAAATTTAAAAAAAAACCTATTAATTTTCAGTGCGGTTTGAGTATATTTATATATTATAATATATATATACATATATATTTGCATTTTAAACTTTATCTCCATTCCTAAAATGGCTGGATAGGGTCACATGGCAGCCAGCTTCACCCCGCGATCTGTCTTTTGAGTCTTGCGACCGGTCCAAACTTCAGTGCGCGACTGCTCGTGGTGCCGCCGCGGGCAGTATACTCGCTTCCTCTGTCCTGCATGGTCCAGTATCTTGTCTGTGCGTTTAGTATCGTCCCGCCACTCGTGCTCGCATTCACACTCTGGCTGTGATTCGGATAGGTTTTATAATGCTTTTCTCGATTCATTTTTGTATTTTTTATACAATTTCGGTAACGTATCAAGCTAAAACCGTTTTTGTTTTTTAATTTTATTTTTAGTCACGTACTCTTTCTTTCCTGCAGTCATACGACTGACGTCATCTCTTTTAAAGATTTTTTCAAATTACATGTTGTTTTCATTCTCTTTTGTTTAATACTATAGTACATTTTAACACCACTCTTATTACGTCTAAACATTGTGCCAAGTTTGTTTTCAAGAAATGTATTTCTTGCCCGTTTCAGTTTCTGTGAGCTTCTTCAATATTTTTCTTTCTTAGAAGGATTTACTAAGTTTATAAGTTTCTTTTAAGGATTCCTCAAGAACATTCTGTTGTAAAAGTCTTTGCTTAATCTTCTCTTTAGCATCCTCTGACATATCTGGATGTTCTTTCTCAATGAAAATATTAGTTTTGGTCTTAGTAGTCTCAGTAATAATCTTTCTCGATTCTTCTAGATTTTTTTGTGATGTTTGCTTGGCCAAGTTAGCAGTTCAGTGTTTTTTTTGTGAACTGTGTACCTTTTTCTTTTCAGATGCCTTTATCATCCGCAGAAAGATGTCGCAAGTACCGGGAAAAACTAAGAAGGGAAAATCCAGAAAAATTTGAAGAAATGAAAAAGAAAAACTTGGAAAGAACGAAAGCTAAAAAACGAAAAATAGGCGATATGAGCGAAGATGAAAAACAAAACGTAAGAAAAAAATGGAGGGATGCTAAACGTAAAAAACTTAAAGAAAATACATCAGTGGTAATAGTATCTGAAAGAGTTCGTCGTCGCTATCGTAGCCAAGTAGGGCGAGAAAATAAAAAACTAAAACAAAAAGTTGAAATATTGCGGCGAAAAAATGAAAATTTACGAAAAAAAATATCACGCTCAAGGAGCCAAGTACAAAGACTGACTATTGAGGTGAACAAGCTAAAATTACAAAAGGATCTAGAAGAATCAAGAGAGCCACAATCATTTGAAATCGAGAAACTTGACGATACAAATGAAATTACTGAGACTACTCCTAAGACCAAAACTAATATTTTCATTGAGAAAGAACTTCCAGATATTTCAGAGGATGCTAAAGAAAAAGTTAAGCAAAGACTTTTACAACAGAATGTTCTTGAGGAGTCCTTAAAAGAAACTTATAAACTTAGTAAATCCTTTCAAGAAAGAAAAATATTAAAGAAGCTCACAGAAACTGAAACAGGAAAGAAATATAACATGAAAACAAACCTAGCACAATGTTTAGGTATTAAGAGTGGTGTTAAAAGGTACTACAGTATTAAAGAAAGGAGAATGAAAACAGCATTTAATTTGAAAAAATTCTTCGAAAGAGATGACGTCAGTCGTATGACTGCAGGAAAGAAAGAGTATGTGACTAAAAATAAAATTCAAAAACAAAAACGGTTTTTGCTTGATACGCTAATGAAATTGTATAAAAAATACAAAAATGAAGGCGGGACTGTATCATTCACGACATTCAAACGCTACCGTCCGTATTACATAGTTCCGCCTAATTTAAGTACTCGCAATACATGTGCTTGTATTAAGCATTCCAATTTGACTTTTAAGGCTGAAACCTTGAAGAAATTAGGCTTAATACAAACAACAGATCTAACAAATTTAGTTTCTGAGATAGTGTGCGACGTAAAGTCAAAAAGTTGCATGTACTCGGAATGTAATCTGTGCCGTGATAAAGAATTTCAAATTAATATATTAGCTGACCAAAATCATGATAAAGTATCTTGGTATGAATACATCAGTCAAAGTCACGAATTTGAAAAAGACGGTGAAAAAAGAGTAACCAAAAGAATGGTTAAATTACAACAAACTGGTTTACTATATAAACTTGTCGAGTTGATACAACGAGACCTGAAAAAATTTAAAGTTCATCATTATAACATTTACCATCAATATATACAATATAAAGAATCAATAGAAAAACTGGAAGATGACGAAGTAATTCTTCACTGTGACTTTTCGGAGAATTACGTGTGTAAGATGGCACAAGAAGTGCAGGCCATGCACTTTGGTGCTTCGAAAACACAGGTGACATTACATACTGGCCTAGTATATATAAAAAATGAGAAACCTTTATGTTTTTGTACCATTTCACCTTCACTGAAGCATGGTCCCGAAGCTATATGGGGCCATTTAAAACCAGTCATAGATTTTATTAAAGAAAAGGTTCCCGCGGTTCGCCGCATTCACTTTTGGTCTGATGGACCCACGACGCAATATCGTCAAAAATACAACTTTTTTCTGTTTTGTGAAATAATGCAGAATGAAGGATTCCATCAAGCGACCTGGTCCTTCTTCGAGTCGTCTCATGGCAAGGGTGCAGCGGATGGAGTCGGTGGAGTAGTAAAAAGAACATTAGATGCAAGAGTTGCCTATGGTAAAGATATTGTTGATGCGAAATCTGTATTTGAGATATTATTAGAATCAGAAATATCAGTCAAGACATTTTACGTTTCTAACCAAGACATAGAAAAAATTAAAATATCTAATCCCGAAACAATTTTACCAATACCATCCACAATGACAATTCACCAAGTCATCGTCACTGAAAATAAAAATACCGTTAAATACAGACCTCTAAGCTGCTTCTGCACGCGAGGTACTTGCGATTGTTTTTCCACTAAAATTCACATTCTTAAAAAGGAAAACAATGTTAAACAATCAAACGTTCGTAGATTCAAGAAAAAGAATATACAACTAGATTCATCTTCCGAAGATACGAATACGGAGATCGAATATGCCGAAAGTGATCAATCTGATTGGATAGAAGCTGAATATTTTGATGGGAATGATCCAAAAGAACAGGAAACCTGTAGTGAGAACACAGAGAAAATAACGTTACCTGAAAATAAAATACAGAATAAGACTGAAATACAGATTGAAAATCACTTATCAACAGAAAATGTTATATTAAAAACAAACATAGAAGAAGAAAGGGTGTTACAGATAGAATTAGATGGTGTCATGCAAAAAGGATCAGGAAGTAAAGGGAAAAAGAAAGGAAACAGTCAAGTGAAAATCCTCGCCGATGTAAGGAATACGCCTGAAAACAGTAGGTGTTTTGATTTAAAAACATATGGAAAGCTCACTGAAATAGGATTAAACTTTGATATAAGTTCAAGAAAAAAAAGATTGTCTAATAATAGTCAATCAGAGAAAGAAAATCATGAAAATATATATTTAAATCCTATTCCTTCCTGTTCTGGAGTTAGTTCCACGGTGGAACAAGAAGCTAATGTGGAAAATTATTTTTTGGTAAATGACGTAGTATTAGTTCGATACTACGTAAGAAAAGTATGGAGATACTACATAGGATTTGTTAAAAAAATTCATAATGAAGATAATAAAGTATTATTTACGATCTCCTTCTTAAAAACAATAAAAACGCCTCAACTAAAATTCTTTCTACCAAAAAAAGTTGATCTAGACACTCTTACGAGTGATTCACTTGTTAAAAAAATAAGATTAAGGCAACATTCCAAAGATTATTATTTAGTTGATAATTTTGACGAAATTTATTTTGTTTAGACATAATTTTATTTTTTAAATTTATTGGCAGTAGCCATTTCTTTGACTTTCACGATACCTATAAAATGATTTAAAAAAAAATACCGCCTTCAAACAAACATAAAATAATAAGTAAGTATTTAGGACATACGATTTCGAACTAATTTGGAGCCGCTAATTTTTGGTAATTAAATTAAATTTGTTTAAATGCATCCACCTCCTCCTTTTTGAAGTCGGTTAAAAAGTTTTTAAAAAGTTTTCTGTTTTCTGCACAGTGAATATTGTCATTACAGCAATATTATTTAAATCAATGACTGATTAGTTTATTCTGTAAAGTTTTTATTTCGTTATGGTTTACTGTTTAGTCTTGGGACATTATTAATGTAAGAAAAACAAAGTTGTGTTTTTAATTATATTATTATTTGGAAGTTTTGGTTTTGTTATTTCATTTATTTGGTTTGTACTTCTTAAATATTTCCCGAAATAGATATGTTTTTTATTTATTTCACTTAACTACCTCAAATATTACGACTATATACACGCACCCTAATAATTCTATTGTGCTACATTTATTTTCCATTGTGAAACGTTCCGTTGTGATTTCCGTAGTGCAACTACGTCAAAAATTTGGTCCTGACCCATCTATTAATTTAGTGTGGCTTTCCATTAGTAATTTAGGCTAAATAAACAAATGAGTTAAAAAGAAACATGTTCCAAAACAATTTTTTACGAATTTTACTACAATTTTGTACGAGATAAAATCTGTAAAAAGTAGATCCAATAATATTCGCGTATGTATAAAAAATCAGAACATATTCCAAATTTCACACAGCTTCAGAAAAGTAGCTACAAACAATGAGACTTAGTGCCAGTAAGACAATGTATAAAACAAAGATATCACTACTCTGGAATTAATCTTTCCATGGCTGAGCATCAAAACAACGAAGGACCAACGTGAATCAACGCTTATTGAGAACAGTTGTATTCTATGAAAGATGGAAATAGATTGAGTTAATACAATAAGTTGATTGACTTTCATGGAAAAGGAAGATTGAGCGGGCGATGAGTCCGAGTAGTTTCCTGGATTAATGGTATAAATGTGCTTCAAGTGGGGAGAGGTCTGCAGTGGCCAGTGGAGTATTGTCAGATAATATTTGGTATCTGGGAAATGTAAATATTATAGTAAAATCACGTGAACTATCGTGGCTTAGGTAAGTTCTTTGATTCTATAATTATAATCCCAAATGCAAATTAAACCAATCACAATCATCTATCATACTTTTATCAACGGATTCATTAACTTACGCATGATATGAAATCAATAAGTGCAAAGAACAATGATATCGAAATTAAATATAGGAAAGCAAACAGAAATATCAGAAAAACTAAGTTACAACACCTACGGGCTAACACACGTTACCTTGTCGCAAATTGTTCCTAGAAAGGACAAACGTTTACTGCCCTCAGGAGAAACAACCATAAAAACAAGAGCTATTTTGAAGTGGCATCTGCTTCCAGTCAATAGGTCAAGTTATACTGGCACATATTTGCTACTAACTGCGATGTATGTACCTATTTCAAGACACGTCTTTCAATTAGATAATCACAAATAAAGACTACACGATCTTTATCGATATTAATAGAGTCAACTATTGCTGTTAGTATTGACAAATATGATTAAGGTATGATCGAGTAGTTCATATCACACAAGCAGGTTCAATACAATTTGATATTAAGTGCATAATATTTGACACTTACTAGCATGATAATCGATTTAATTGACCAACCAAGGTCGTGTGAAAGATGAGATCGAAACCGGAGGTTTGCGGCCGCCGCCGACGACATTTCACGTAACATAACCGTTTCGACATTAAAATTTGACACTATGACCATGTCACACGTGACGAAGACGGAAAGAACAAAAACTGCCCCTGTACTACAAGCGTAGAGTCCAAATAGCTTTGTCACGAGGAACAATCGATGGCTGAACGGGCAGATGTAACGCACGTATTTAAGTATCCCTTCTATACAAAACGTTTAGACAACAATACGACTAATTAAAAGTTACCAAAATCCAACAAAACATCAAGAATATCTTTGTGCAACTGTTTATCGGTGACGATCACAAAACTTTGTCCAAATATTAATTTGCTTCATTGAAATTGAGATAATGCTATAAAATTCGCTGATAATACGCGCAATGAAATAAATTTACGATTATTTCTTTGGACATAAACCGAGTTGCGGTGTATGAATGGAGTCAAAGCGGAGATGTTATCCGTTACCCAAGTGGTAAGTAATTGGCAGGAAAATTAGAGTTTACGGACTTAAAAATTCTTTAAATAAAATTTTGCTTGCGGATTTTTATGTCGGTTGGTATGAATGTAGTGCAGATGATTTGGCAAAACAAAAAGGGTAGGATGTCTTGGTAATGATATCGTACAGAGATGGAATGTGCTATGTAGTCGTTGGCACACTAAATGCACAGGTGTGCGTCCGGTCCATCGGACCATATCCGAATCACTACCTACTACTAGTAGTTGTTGTGTGAACTTTACATCCAAACTGAGACGTATCTATCTACTTAATATAATGCTATAAGAATATAAGATACACCCATCCATGTGATGACAAAATAATACATAAAATCCCGTAATGTATGAAATTGCATTACCTACAGATTTTTCGGAAACAAACGAATCTTTACAAGCAGAGAAGATAGATAATATTAATATAAGAAAATGCTTCTTAGCTGTATCTACATTTATTCTGAATAATTAAGACTGTAGTGATTGACAAAAACGTAATAACCTTGGCAAGTTTTTCCAGCGAATAGAAGCACAAGCTTTTATAAGGTAAAAAGTATCTGCTTTGCTAAGTTACATTCAACATTAATAAACTGGGAACAAATTGGTAGTTTCAGCATAGCGTTATATTTGTCGTGGGTGGGCCGCCAACCAAGAAATTCGACGACTTAGCATCCGAATGCCTAGCTCGAAGCATCGGAAGCTTATCAAATAAACATGCACCCATACAAGCGCAGACATTGATATATTTACGGCACACGTACGCACCCAACGGCCGCAGACAGCCTGTCGCCCGTGTGAACAACGCTATCGTACTATGTACGTACATACATATTGTATGTATGTGCTATGTAATTCAATGTTTATATAGCGACGCTATTGCAAAGATAAGCGGGCAAGATGCACACAGTTGCGACGGTGACGTGCGGCATGCCGCGAGCCGATCGCGATCGCCGATCGGGTTACACCGCGAATCGCCCGCTCATTTGTTTATCGTAATTACTTTAAAAGTTTACGAGCACTTTTTTAAGGAAGCGAGTTGAATTCCAGTGTCGAAAAATGTGATGCGATAATATGACACCGGTGTAGTCAAAAGCACGAGTGTTATGACACATTCACACGGTGGCCGGTGGCGAGTCACACAGTACCGGTAGAGTTCGTTGAATTTGTTATTGCGTTCTTAGTACAACGCGGCCAGTTATTATTTATACGGAATGGGCTTGACGACAGATGTAGCAGCCTGATTTATTTAGGATACATTGTCTCTCAGATGTTACTTAGACGTTTATCTTGCTTTAATGCGATGACTAATATTAAAAGAACGAGATCGAAAATAGCGATAGGGGTACAATTTTTGTTCCAAAATGGCGCACAAACAAAGAAAACCTAGACGTCCTTGTCGACTAGCAACAATGGCGGTTCATCGCCACGATTTGCGTCTAAATCGCAATAAATATGATACATTAGTAACGAATGACCGACATTAAGGGGAGAGACAGAAAAAATCGTCGGGCAGGTGTGTCGCGCAATACTAATGCGCAATCAGTATTCGACGCGTACGCGCACCGTCCTGTACCTCGTTCCGGCTACTGTGAGTCGATAATGTCGTTTTACGAGGAGGCAGCGGACAGGACGTCGCCGTCGTTACGACCGTCGAGCCTATTACAATGCCACCATACCTCATACGCGAACATCACACTCAATAACTGGACAAATTCGACATAAACGCTTCCATTGTTCCGCTACCATTGACTGCCCAACTTTCAATATATCGATTATATTGACAACCATCGCCGAAATGTATACACAATGCTTTCGGTTATCGAGTTACTCCCGAGTACGTTGGTGAGAGGCATCCATAAATGATTCGAGGCGCGACTTCGACATCGCATTATTTCTCGTTGATCGGCCCACCTTACTTCCGATTCGGAAATTATTATATTCCTAGGATTGGAATGATAGAGCTGTCATATGAATCGTTATATTAACATGCTAAACGTTTGTTTCTAATAATTCGTGAATGTTTTATGAATTCTTGAATGTAGGTTGAATTGTCTGCGATACTTGTGCGACACTATCACCATCTGATAATTTAAGTAGGTGCTTTGTTTTTAATATGAACTGGTTAGTAATAAAACTGCCTTACGTTTGTATATGAACTGGACTTGTTTGAGTGAATAAAGCACTTTTGTGAGGTGGAAACTTTTAGTAAAAAGATTGACGATCATTAAATGCGATTTTATCAGTTACATATTGTTATTTGACGTGACGTGTACTGTTTATAAAGCGTTTTATCGACAAGGTTGTCGATACCGACATGGCGTCACAGAAATGCAGTGCAAAATTATAATTAAAAGGGAGGAAGCGGCCCGGCCGGACGTAGAGACGCGAATCGGCGGCGGCGCCTGGCCGATGCAATCTCTCTTCCACGCCCGCGCCTGCGCAGCTCTACGGTGAGAAAAACGCACTAAAAACGTGCACGCCGTGAATCTTTAATGGGTCAAATTTCGCGTGAAACTTTTTTGGCAAAACGAAATAATGCCTGTTAAACATTTTAATCGATATAGGTAGATATATTTTTAGAATATTTCGAAATCACACTTACTAAGATACATTTTTATTGAGTGTAAATGAGCATTATTCACTTTGCATTAAATCCAAATCATTCAAAAGAGGAAGTACGAAAAATGGGAGCCATACCATGCAGGTTTTACGCGCACGTCAACGGAATACTATAGCACCTCTTACAGACTCTCATACATAAATCAATAATATCTGCGTAGATACAGCACTAAAGGCATGCGTTGACGTTAGGCTTAAGTTTTATTGGTATTGGTCGACCGCAAGCTCCGTCCGTTCATTTAGAGCGACGCGGCGGGCATATAGATGTGGACGCGAATACTACGCGATCGCCTCGTGCAAAATCGATGAATGAAAGCGAAGAAAGGCCTTCGGAGCCAGCCCTCGCGCTTTTGTAATTTACAATAAACCTACTCCAGAAAGTTGTAAAGCGTTTAAAACATTTACTATTTTAAAAGTTAAGGAGGAAGAAGCTAGTCAAAGAAACAACTACACTTAAAAATCTTCAACAAGAAACCATGACTGAAATATTTATGTACCAAAGGACCAGACTTCATTTCTCACCAATTTTTCCGGACACAAAGACTAACACTGTAACCCTGATCCAATTCCTGACTCAGAAAAGCATAAAACAACTCAATTAGCCAACTTTAAGTTATTTCGAAATTTCCTTTTAGAGTAAAAGCAGTATTGTGTACTTACAAATGTATCCTTGTACTTCTCAGTTGATGAGTAAGCGTTTTTTGCTTGTGCGACGAGTTTCAACGCGACCTCCCTTGCATGATTTGGCGGGTAGACTGGCTTAGACTGTAAAGAAATTTAACAACTTTACATAACTTCAAACAAGCCTTGTCAAAAATGTTTGGCAATGTTAGTGGTAGTACCGATGTAATTTGAATGTTCTATGAAATGAATTGGGTCTTCGAGAATATCAATTTAGTTTTCAATAACATTAGTTTGGTCTTCTCTAAATTTCCCCAGATTTTCATTATTTCCTACCACGTTTATATTTAACCCTATTTCCTCAGTATCACTTTTTCTGTCTGTTGTCTGCGGTTACACATAAATTATGTGATCACTTAAGTCAACCGCAAAACGTTGTCATGAATACAAAGCACCTTCCTTCCTATTTATCTATTACATATTTTAATTTTGATTTACATTTTTTGTCACAAAACTATCCACATTTGTAAATTAATCTCTCTGATCTTATTCTAGCTATCTATATCGATCTATTAATGTAAGATCTTTATATTTTCAGTAGTTAATTTAGGCTCCAAAACGCCTCCAAAGCTGCCTGTGCCTCGACCATGAGTTTTCCTCACCAGACTCGCTAGCGACGTCGTAAAATCTTTATATGGAAAAGCCTCGCAGTGCCTCTAGCGGTTACGTAAGGAACTAAAATCTGCTATGAGATTACAGCGTTTCGATGCGTAAAAAACCTATCGAAAGCCATTCGATAGAACTCATGGTTGACGTACTGATGTCAAGTTATTTCCTTAACTTCTTCATTCTATATTTCTGTACTCTGTATTTCAGTCAAAGTATGTCACATACTAATGAATTTGCCATCATTTTAGACTATTGTTTAAGGTTTTTTTTCAATATTAATAAAACTATATTGTTTCAGTTATATGAACTTACTTGAGAGTCATTATAATCGCAGGGGTTAGCCCACAGTTTGTTCTCCTCATCCGTGTCACGTCGCTCCCGCTCCATGCTGCCCCGGCTTCGATGTGGCGCCGCCGACGACCTCGGTGACAAACCGCACACCAACAGTAGCAGGCACACCGCCGCGCAGACGTTGACGTATCCTGGATTATGAACATCGATTAGTATGGATATACTAGCGCAGAGGAAGATATCCTCGGAAAATACTAATACGATAGGGGAAATTCTAAATTCAAAGATTTTCACTCAACTTTCAGCGCCATAATTTTCGTACCTACTGCGTCATTAATAAGTATTTTCGAGGATTGACTTAATAAAAACAATTAAATAGTTCCGAGGTTCAGAGTTATGTCCACGGAAAAAAAAAAACTTCGGTATTTATATATGGACGTTGAAATAGCAAAATGTTGAATGGCAGATAAACTGGGAAATAACTTTAAATTATGTTATCGGCCGTGGATAACATCGTCAGTTGAGTGTGTCAGAGAATGCTCACGTTTAAACCCTCGTAGTGATTCATATTCCCTTCTGAATGAAAGCTCTCGTATTTTTTCAATGCATCTTATTAATGAAAACGCTCAAGAACCACTCTTGTTCCGTATGCGGCACGCGCGATGGTATCGATTATGGTAATCGATGAACATCCGATGAATAAATACATCGCGGCCCAGAGGTGGACAGCCTTTGCTAATTGTCCAGTGAACCTGTGTGAATCACTAATGCGGCACTATTTAACGGTGGCGCAGTAATCGCACTCACATTCTTCATATCGGTTACTTCATCGAACTATTTTCATAGTTTTTATCGATAACGTCAATCGAATTGTTCTCCAAGTTTGTCGTAATGGTTTTCTATGGCAACAATAATTGCTCGTCTAAGTGGGTGACGTTGTATGTATTTACCTAATTGAATATTATATCATGGGTGGTATGTATATAGGTGGTAAATGAGAATTTTCAACATAACAGAAAAATAACTTATTAATTGAAACTAACAACTGTCACCAGCAGAAGGTGTCTATCATTGACGTAGAACTATTTATGAGCTTGACATTCGTCTCGTTAAAAATGAATAATATTAAGTATCTACTTTAAAAGAAATAATTTGATGTGTGATTGACATATTTCTTATTCCAATTTCAATGTTAAGTTAACCGGTGTTGCACCTGTCCAGTATATTATACCCAAAAAACATGAATTTGCAATTTATTTGAATAATTGGATATTGTTAGGATGATTTTTTCAAATGCTATAATTTATAATAGCACTCATTCGAAGAGTTGCCTTGATATGAATTATTAGCTGTCATCGGAAATGTCATTGGACATAATTATTGTAATGCAACAAAGAAGAATAGATATTATTTTATGTAATAATCTATTTTCTTATGCCCTTGAACCTAATGAAGAAAGACTTGATAGGTATTTTTAAAATAACTACACCGACAATAATGTTGAACTCTGCTCTGGCAGCTGATAGCGACGAGTTTAGTGCGTATTGTGATAAAACCATTACGTATAAAAAATATATTTATGATGTCAAATGATTCCCTATGACGTGACTGAGATAAAACAATTTGCTCATTAATATAGATAATGAGTTGTGCAAAATAATGATAAAATAAATAAAAGTAATTAGGTCTTCCATTGTTTATCTATTTATACATATAAATCACATCGTGATCTCCGACATTGTACTTGATATCGAGAAATTATGACTTAATTGATATCTTGAGGAAAATGAGAACGTTAATGATCTCGTAGCACATTCGTGATTATTTTCTTAATTAAAATAAAATACGAAAGACGAATGGACGCAGGAGTAGGTCCATACTAATACAAAATTTAACATTTTAGACTCAAATATTATGTTTTGTTGACAGAAAATGTACATCAAAAAATGTTTACTTACTAAGTTCGTGTCTCTAATTAAATTTTTAAGTAAAGAATACTAAAACTTTTAAATAAATTTGAAAATATTTGCCACGTAGGCAGTCAAATCGATAATCGATAACCTCCCGATCAGTTCCAAATTGCAAACAGTATCTACAACATTAATTACATTAATGTCAAAACTTGCTAATCAACACAATATCAAAGTTGCATCGAGTCACTCCCATAGAATGTTATTTATTTTTTCAGTGTTTTGACTCAAGGTGTGATTCACGAGTATTATGTCTGGTAGTTAGTGACTAACGTAGGTAAAGATCTCACAGTTATTTGCGATAATGTTATATATGAATCGGACGATGTTAATGTTTAATTTAACATTTTAGGTATCGTTGCCAATTTTTTTATAGGTGACTAAATTGCTACGACAGTTTTTTGTAAACAAGCTATATTCTTTACTAAACTACGAATTGTTAAAAAAAACGGTACAACTCTATATCGTTTACAATTAGCATTCAAATTCGGAATCACCAATAGACGCACACAATTAGCACAAATGTGTGCGTGTGATTTTTTCATCATCTCGTTAGCAGTGTGGCGGCTACGCTCCGAGGGCCGCGGGCACCGCGAACAAATAAAAGAAAATTATAGTTATAGGGCGGTCAGTTGCTTAGGTATAATTTAACTAGAGCCTGTGAACTGATACCGATTACCCACCTCCTTGCAAAAAAGAATAATACATTTACATCTCCCAACACGAAACATAAACGAACAATTTGCATAAACAAACCCCACTTATTAAGTATGCAATCCGTATAACTAGCCGTGATTTAGTTGTAGGTTATATTGCCCTCTAATTGACACAATAATAATGTTGTACCAATTGGGTTACAAAAGGCGACCGCAAAGGTGGGGTCGGGCAATAACGATCATGTCAAAAGGAAGGCCCGACACACACAACACGCGTTAAACACACGATCATAACATTTTATTAGTGCTTCGGTCAAAAGCAACCGCGAGACCGCCGTCAAAAGTTCATGTACAAAAAAACAACAGGTCAGCTCGTAAAGACGTAGAGTCACTGTGAGACAAATATTTTCACTGAGTTACCATGAGATGGAGATAAAAATATAGGGCTAATTACATTTTTTAATCTTGACGGTAGAAAATATGAAAGCTTAATAGTTGATAATGTATTTACACATTGTAAATAATATTTGTGAAAACTCGCAATTTTTTTTTATGAAACCCCGTTAACTGCCTTGATTTGAGATATCGTACTTAACTATAATTAAAACAAATGATTGTTTTTTTCTAAAGGGACGGCAAAGTAATTGATATCCTCTTTATATCCCCAACCACCTATACGTGGAGATATTTGAGATGAACAATGAGACTCGATCGAATTCCTTAGCCCATTGAAGAACTGACCGGGCGACCATAAAAACCGTAGATACCTACACGTAGGTAATACACAGGTTATAAGGGGGCATAAAAAAGTAGGGACCGCGTCGGAGGTCGGACTGACTACCCGAGAAACAAAGACTTCGTTTATTTTTTAACAGCTCGCCCGTTCACAAAAGAAGGCTTCGCGGCACGAAAAACAACCCAAACGAGACCATCTTGTTAACCTTTTTAAAAAGAAATCGCGCGCCCGCTAACTAGAATTTCGACTCGAAAACCGAGAAAAGTTCGCCGCGGCGTTTTGCACCGGACGTCGCAGGCGCCTTGGCAATCATTATGTAAATTCAGATTATTATTGTTATAAATGCGGTAAAAAAATCAGATGGGAGTCGCGGGCATCAACTTAGCGGCTCGTTACAAAATTCCCGTCAGTAAAATTTGACGGGTTATCTTTTTCGAATATCAGTGTTGTTGACTCGGAGAGGTGCGCGGGCGCATGAGGGTTGCTGCACTAGATCATTAACGGGATTACTGATACCCGTCCTCGTGACATTAAATAGAAAAAGCGTCATGTTTAGCTATAATAGAGGTTTAATTTGAGTCCGTTCATCATTTTGTTAGTAGCCGGCTAACAACCGATGCGCTCGTAAAATTTGACTGCGCATAATAAGGGCGATTATCGCTCAGAGACGCGCGTGGCGGCGCGTATCACAAGATACGCGGTGATACCACTCTTCATTACCTGAAAAATCGCTCTAAATGGTAATAGCGTCGCGAAGAAGATCGTTGATCGACCCCGACCGTTCGAAATTAACGAAACAAGCGCAAATTTTTCTTGAATTAATTTTAATAAGGTAACAACTGTCATTATGCATTTTTAGTAACTGTTTTTTATCGGTCGAACTTAAATGGAATATCAGGTTAGGTATTTACAGCGGTGTAATTTCAGTCCTTATTTGCGGAGTGGTAAGGCTTATGTATTTTTTTATTTGTATTGTGCTGTAAAAAGAGTTAATTAGGCACGTCTAAGCTAGGATCGACATCTCTCACTAAATGAGTGACAGCTAAACACTGCAATTATGAGGTTCCCGTCTCACTGAAATAACTGTTTATAATTGACGCGGCTGCCTTACTCTGCGTAAATGAACAACGTTTTATGTGAAAATGTTGCTAATGAGTGAGTGGATCGCGGCCTTAATGATGCGGACATAGTTCATGAAATCGAGCTTAGTAAGTGTTCTTTGCTTTAATTATTATGATATAGCTTTCTTATGGATAAGTGCTTAGACAATATGAAAACATTGGCGCGTTGTGACTATGCATTCTGCGACATTGTTCCAAGTGACTATTATATTGATTATAATCTTTGTTATTACTTGTTCATGTCGATGAACTATATTCATCAGGTGAATAGTCATAATTGTACCTTAGTTAACGTTATACGACATTAATTGCTTAACTGATCCGATTCCTTCGCGACTAATTCTCTGATACATTTATCTTAATGAGCGTGTTACTGTTCACAACTTCCGGGAAAATTATGGAAAATTTTAGCAATGTTTTTATATTTTTCCCGCACGACAAACGCTTTGTCGCGAGGAATTACAAATACGATTAACTAACATGAAGTAAACTTAGGCCAGAATCATTAATATGTGTGGGTCACACAAATATTTGTGTCACGTGGGAATTGAACCTTTGGCGTACGGTGCAACGACAGTGGTGACCTTAACCGCTACACCATAACCGTCCAACGTACGTTATGCAATTTTGTTAGAATAGTTGTTACCCGATAATTGTTTTTTAATCATTTAGATGGCTGCGGTTAGAGGCTGTAAAACAATTCTCTTATTCTATTGTATCATTAAAGGATTATTCACCTTGGTAGTTAACTTTTTCTTTAGGGCTGGGGGCAAAACATAATTTGTTTTTTTTTTAATTTACTGTAGGCAACTGAAACCTGTTTTTTTATTCTTCTGAAACCTGATTGCAGTGTGTTTTAATATTTTGGTAAAATTTATATCTGCATGATTTTGAAAACTTTTTTTATTGACTTTAATGAGATCAGAAGTTTCCAAATACATCTTTATATGATAGGTACTTTATGTAATTCTTTCTTTACTCTCATACTAATGGACTTTTTAATAAAAAAGTTCTGGATGCAAACTGTCTCCTTGTCAAAGTTTTATAAACACATTTTTGTATGTATTGTAGATGTGGTAGTTTGTTACCCGTCTTCCTAAACAGTACTATAAAATTTGGTAGGTATTCATTGATCATAGGTTCCGTATATCAATTAGTAATATAATGATTCTATCTATTGAAAAAAATTGGATGACCGCATCGTTGAGTTTTTGGTACCTACCATTAGGTAGGAGCCAGGATATACTTTTTATAGACTGAATTAAGCAAAGGAATTATCTCTCATTACTCATTAAATATAATTTTGATAGTTGTATTAACTATGACGAAGGCAGGTACATCACGGTGATTATATCATAGTTATGAGGTAATGTTCAGTTGAATCGGATGCGTTTCTTGTTTACATAGTTTTTCCTTATAGTAATCTTACGTATTAAATAACACGTCAACGGATTTATTTTGAATTTTAAATTACCTTATTATTATTGTATATTTTTTCAAGCATATTATAATAGGTACCACCCGCGAATTATAGCCTTCATAAGGCTTGAATCATACTCATTCAAATATCGTACGGATGAACTCAATGTATAAAAAAAACTAATAATGCACTCGTGCATAAAAATCTAGTTCCGGACGGAATTACCCAGTTCTCGTAAATGTTGTAAGATTTATTAGAAGCCATCAACATTATATAAATAGAAACACAACACGTAAGTACCTACAATGTTAAGAACCTTTCCTGTCCTGTCAATTATGATACTCGTTAATGAACTCTTTGTATTTGCTTTTAATTAAGCAATGAAGGTTACAAGAACAGTTATTAAAACCTTTTTTAACTCGTTATGTAGTCACAATATGCATACAAAAGCTACGAAAGAAAACAATCCTACCACAAAAAGAGGAGATAAATGTTCCCTGCGAGTAATCTAATAGGCATAGGCTTTTTATTGCACGACACTTAAATCATTTCTTGGCCCTATATAGAGAGCGACCAAGCGATAGTACTAATTACGAAATAACCCTCTGCGCGCCGCTTGGAGGTAACTGTCCGGCTCTTAAAGGATAGAAACATTTAGTCAGATATGTCATTCCGGTAACAGTACATTACTTTAATTACAGTTTAAGTCTAGTTAGTTAGCTCTGATCTTCGTGTTTAACATTGTAAAGGGAGACTGAGCCAAGTTTTTGCGCGTAATAAAATTGTAATCTCGATTACCGTGGTGGAGCGACACAGCGCCGACAATGCCATGAGGATATGGGGATAGTGTGCGTACAGACCGGATACTTAGTTTATAAATAAATAACGCTTACTAATACTGTGGCTAGCTTTTATTATGATAAGGAGTATTTATTATTACGGGGACTCTACCCGTTCTATTGTTAATACGCGATGTGAGCTTTCATTGTCTTTCTAAGTTATGTCAAGAAGTTTATTGAGCTCTAGTCTATATTTATTATTTTATAACTTTTAATGTAAGTAGGACGCAATGACGTTGAGATTTTAAAATTGTTGACTTAAGTATTAACTAAACTTATTGTAAACTTATTTGAACTTTTTATGAGTGAACAAATTTTAACCAAAACTGTCTAAACAAAAATATGGCTGGTACTTATAATTGTTTTTTATAATTACTGTTTAACGATATTTTTTGTTTTATTTTTTTTACCTGTTAATTTTAATTTTTAAATTAATAATTTTAAGCAATGTATTGCAAAATATTTGTTCTTGGTATGAATGGACATTTCAAATTGTCACATAAAATACAAAATAATATAAAAAAATGCAAATAAATAAATAAATCGCTTACTACTTCTGGCTGCACTCGATCTATATGGGCGACATTTTTCCACTACATCACTATCACAGTCACTATATTGGCTAATTAATCTAGTCCTAGTACATTGTTCACATCCGGACGGCCTATGCACCAGCTCCGGACACCCGGACGCCGGACACTCCTCACGCTTGCAGCAACTGGTGGTCACTTCCATCTTCAGTCTTACTATAACAGTGCCAGTATTCCTGTATAACGCACACGTTGGTATGCTATTGTGATCCATAACAGAAGATCGCAATTGACATCCCCCAAAATGCTACGATGTCGCACGCGTCGTGTCGTGTGAGAGACTAAATGAATTTGTGTGAACGCGCGTAAGATAAAGGCTAGTGTACACCGAGCCACGTGTTAAGCAGTGGGGCATATAAGAACGAATCGAAGTGGGTTTCTCCCGTAGCGGGCCGCAGCCAATGGTGGGCGGCAGCGAAGGGAGGCGGGTCTCGATCCCACCCAGCTGCACTACTATTATGTATGCCGAGGGATCCGTTTGGCCCGCGTCCCGGTAGATAAGGGTTGAATTTTATTGTATTTAAATTTTTATGTACCTACTGATGATTCTATGTGCTATTAAAAATACTATCGCTGTGTAATACTTAGTTAAAAGTTATCACGACAATAGTTACTGATCTATTCCTAAGGGACGTGTTATGCCATATTATTATTGCCATCATCCGTTATTGAGAAACTCTGTATGTAATTAGTCTTTCATTCTATATTTAATCGGAGTTTATTTTATGGGATCTGTATTTATATCCCTAGCTAATTATGGAACGATACGCTGATATAAATCAATATAATTTTATTAATGACGCATCCCAACAAACCCTAAAATATCTTAATGATTTGGGAAAACAAGGGGATTGTGAAAATCATACTGTAATGATGTCATAACACATACGTAAGCGAGTTATCACGAAACAGACTCATTAATAAAATGAACTATATAAAAGATAACAGAGAACACATTGGACGCGTTTACTGTACGGTAGGTACAGTAAACGCGTCCAATGTGTTGTTTATAACATTTTGCTTAAATCATCAAAACATTTGATAACCTAATTAGGAGAGCATTAGTCAATTGATTAATTTACAAATCCGGATGGACTTTATAAGACTCGATTTTAATCTTAGAATTTCAAAAACTCTATGCTACTCTGTGAAAAGAAAGGTTTCGTGATTAAGTTTTCATTTGTAAGGTTATTTGACGATTTCTGTTTTATGGTAAATTTAAAAAATAAATATGTTATTTAGGAACGAATTGTCATATTACCCATACTCTACTTATTTACCAAAATAAACCTTTCTTGTCCGTGCAATCATTCTTTAATCAAGTGTCAAACTTATGACTTAGTTGTTAGAATCTTGAAATAATTATAATAATGTAAGCACGTAATAAAATCATTGAATGATTAATGTTGATGATTTATATCGTACCTATTACGTACTATTATATCACAGAAATGTCATTCAACTCGAGATAAATGTCCGTCAATGTTTTGAATATTCACGTTTTCCTCTTGACTAGACCTATGTTTAATTCTATTTTTAAATCTTCAGGATTTAAAAATACACGTAATTATTATAATTTATTTTAATGATCCTTTTCATGAAATGGTTTTACTTCCAATTCAGTATTGTAAGGTATGAAGTTAAAAGTTTTTTTATTTTGTTTCAGGTACCTAAGGTAAAAATTGCGAATGCCCATTTTCCGAAATGTGTGAAGAAGACCTTAAATAAAGTGATTAGGTACTCGGATGATCAATTTTGTTTATTTTGTTTTAATCAAGGCCAAATGATTTGGCACCATTGAAAAATTTTCTCCAGTGTTTCAGACTGACTCATGCGATCCACACAGTTTCTCGTAGTTAGTCATTGAATTTCAGTTGACTCAGATGTCGGCGGATCACTATCGATCTTAATATATAAACTTTTTCTTTTTATAGTGTGGGAAAAACCTCATAAGGTTTTAATAAAAAGGTTTTATTATTTTCATGGTCAATTAGGTCCAGGTAAATTGATTTTTTAGTACCTTCCACCATAGCAGTAATTTTTTGCTGGTATTGAACACAGGGTAAAAACACAAAATAAATGCCAAATAGCCCATAAGTAAACTGTAGTTGTCCAAATTAGTAGTAATTATGTCAAAAAGTAACCATTTACTTTAAACGCAAATTAACGGTGTCTTTAAAAAAACCTTTTGTAATTAATGGGCTACCGCCACCCTTTCTAATACCTAATTAACTAAGTACAAATGAATATTTTATAGTTATAATGAGTTGTGGAACATTGCTAATTTGTACAATGTAACGATGTACCCGAAAATAATTAGCGGTTGCTTTAGCAAATAATTGACTAACATAAACTTTCTTTGCAAAAAGTCCAGTAGCAACTTGTTCCTTCTAATACCCTCTGGATTTATTAAGACTCATTACTAAAATACACAATGAAAAGGCTTCTGTAAAATATCGGTTGTAAACTCCACAAGCATAATTAGAATTGTTTCATATAATTCCTAAAAGACATAATATTCCACAACTTGGTCCTTTGAGTCCTATGTGTCACTAAGGACCATTGAATAGAAGAGCGTAGGAAAAGTACTACAAACTAGAATCCGGGATGACGCTATGCAATCTTTCCAATTAAAAGACTCCGTAAAACCCATCCCGCCAGAGCCGACGCATGATTGCATGACTCATAAAACCATCCACATTTCAATAAGGTCCAACCACGTAAACCATACAATGATTTGGACGGATCTACTTTTTGGTTATGTACCATTACCGGACATGACGTCACACGTTCCGTGTAAAGTGAAACACCTGTGCTAAATCAGCGCGGGGTTTCCTGTTGATATCAGAGGCATCTATTTTATAAGAGCTAAGCATACTGTCGCTGATAAGAAGCCGTAGGAGTCGTGCTGTCTGGCATGTTGCTTTCTTGAAATTTTATCGTTGGGTTTCGCGAATTGAACCCGCTGATAAGATAATTGTATTGTTTTATGAACTGATGTCCATGAGTTTGTAATTAAAATAATTATGCTGCTACCAGATTTATAGATTGATAAATTAGACAATTTACTGTCGTTTTAAAAGCTCGGTATTTCCTTATTCATAACACGACCTATTAATGCATTATTATTTATTTATATATACTTTATTGTACACCATATTGTATTATATTGGTATTCGTTAGTTATAGTTAATTATATTGGTTTTAGTCGCATTCCAGAGGACTTTTTGTGACATAATTATGTCCTTCCCGATCATCCGAAATTTTATCGAAATGGGCTTAGCGGTTTAGGCGTGAAGAGATAATAAACAGACAGGGTTAGTAATATCAGTTATAAACCAAGTGTATAACTGCTGATCTTACACGCATTGGGTACGACAAAAATGTTACAGCGATGATTACAACATTCTATGTAAGGTAAATATACATATAGATGTATTACAAGATAACAATTTTCTTTACACTGTAAGAGTTTTCTTCGAAACGGTAGGCTACCTCACTTTTACCGTATTTGAGTAGAAAATACTCCGGATATATCTTAGTATTTAGAGTGGAATGCACTCGATGACATTAGGTTTATAAATCAAGTTACAAGTGAGTCATTTTACGCCTATTACGGTAGCTATAATTGACCTATTATAATTTGATTTACATAATACAAAATTACCTGTTCATGTCATCGAGGAAAATTTGTAATCGGTATTATCTTTCCGACTAGGTAGTTCTTAGGGGTCTTTACCCGAAGGGTGCCAACCGGTCCTTATTACTAAGCCTCCGCTGTCTGTCCATCCATCTGTCAGCGTTGAAATTTTTACAGAGCTTAAATTTCTAGTGTTAGTAATTTATAATGGTACGGAATTCTATGTGTGGGTCCGACTCGCACTTAACATGTTTTTCCTTTACAACAATGACTTATCGTTGTTTGTTTCACTTTTTTATAATAATTAAGTATAATAAATTGTTTATTTAGAAAATTTATGGATTATTCTAACCCCATAGCAAGGTAAAATTTTCTGAGAATTGTTGTTAATTCATAAATTAATTAATTAATATCTATTACCTACAATACCAAATAATGTTTCACCATTAACCCTTATTCGGCCATGTGGCTTCTTCTAAATAATATTGACTCAATTAAAATATAGGCTAGGATTTTGTTTTGAGTGTCATTGTTACCGGTAAAATAATGCATTTGCACTTCTAAGCGAAATTCCTAAGCAAACTCTATTTGCATACGTGATTCGGGCCACACCTCGCAAGACGTTAGTACGTTCGTCACTTATTACGTGTAAGCATTACTATGAAGTATCGTATGATCGTGCAAAAATATTGACAGTGACTTAAAAGGAACGGATATCCGAATGCTACAGTTACTTTGAGTTACGTTTGAGGCTATTTTAAGATGGGTAACAAGAATAGCATTGGATTACGGGAAAATCATGGAACTAAATACGTAGGTACCTACCTACTCATACATTTGTTACGTAGGTATAAGTTACGAGAATTTAAAAAAATACGATAGTGCTGTACCTAGTTCTGACTTAATTTTATTCATTGCAGACTATGGGCAATGGGCATCCCCACAGTTTACTACGAAAGGGTTTATTTATTTATTTGGGAAAAGACTAGGGGGACGACGAAACTGAATGTGTTATAGTCCGCACGGAACTAGTTGGCCGTGAGCGTGAGCGTTGGGATGGCGGGACGGGATCGCCTACGCACAGTGAAACGGAGGGGCGAGGGCGCTTGCTTTTGTTCACAGGGACCCGCCGCCTCACCCCCGTCGGTAGGGACGGGGGTGAGGCGGGGCGAACTAGTTCTGCGCAGACTATAATGTGTTTTTCTCTTCTTCGGGGTTAAATTTCTTAACCTAAAGCTTCTACAAGCACGCAAGTAAAAGCTTAAGTAGTTATTTATAAATATTTATTGAGTCTATGAAACATTTCTTATTTCTATGGACGGTTTCAATGTGTTGCTATGATTTTATTTTCTAAATCAGTTAAACAAAACTTCTCCCCATTGAAATGTTCGAAATTTAAATATTTTGTTTTTATCGAAATTCTGTCTGTAGATAGTAGTGGACTATGAAGTTCCATCCAAGTCAATCCTTTAGTGAAGTACGGTTAAAACCACGATACGGATACCGGCAAAATCTGCCAAAATGTTTCACTTTAGTTCTGACTTTTCAGCGCAAAAAGTTTACAATACAAATACATATTGCCTATACGTCATAAATGCAGGTAAATTATGTGAAATTAAGTTGATTTTTAAATTCACAGTACTGGCGATAAAAACCCCGGTATATACAATACTTGTTACGTAGAAAATAATACTGGCATTTTAAAGGACTTTCCTTATTTCTATATTTTAATATTCAAGTTGTCACCGTAGTGTAGCTAAAATACGCTAAGTATAACATAACGGCTATACTAGGTATAACTCTTCCCAAAACCTCGAGAATTGAATTGAATACATTTTAGTTACGGCACTACGGCTACGAGATTTTCTATTACGTAGCAATTGACTGGCGTAGCACATACTTTAAATAGTAAGGAAACTGAGAATTACAATACTCAAAATTGTACTCTATTGAAAAATTAAGGTACTTTTTTTCTAAAATGTGAACCTAAATAAGACAAAATTGAGAGAAAACTTATACAAGGTGGAAGGGACATCGACGCACAAACGTCGTGACAGGGTTTCATTCAAGGTCAAAAATAAAATGACGTAGGTCATTCATGTAGAAAATGATCGGTTATTACATATATTGACATTTTTGAGCGCGCAGTGTATTGCTAAAAACGCGATCATAACGCTCCGCGGTGAAACTTATCGCGCGCGTTCCGAAATAAATAAAATAATGATTTTTAATTATAACTCTAATTTGGGTAGATATAAATAATGTAATATAACGTTCAAGTAAAAAAAACTGCAGAGAAAATTGAAAAATTTATGAAAAAAGTCCAGAATCATGTACTGAACTCATGGTATTCGGATGTGCGTCGATGTCCCTTCCACCTTGTATGACATGACACCACTTTCACTCAATGTCCTTGTTCAATCATGAACATCAAATGTTCAATATGAATGTATTTCTTACAAGGATTACCAATATTTTAAAATGACATCGACCACGACCGTGAAACATCACAACAAGCTTTTAAAATATGCTTATACATTCAAATGTATGCATATGTATTTAAATGTAGTCAGCACTTAAGTAAAATACGAATAAAATCTCTTTGGACTTCTATTTTTTGTTGTTAATTACCTTATTGAGTGCTTTAATGGCATAATCACTGATTTATAAAGAACAAAGTGTAAAAGATATTAAGTAATTTGCTCGTGTATTTTGTGCATTGAATAATAATATGAATTATTTTATTTTGGATAAATTACAATCCATAAAATATCTGAATACCCTTTAAATAAATACCTAATAATAATGTCTTTAATGTTGTTGTTAAATAATAATAAATAAATAAATATCTTGGGACATTTTTACACAGCACCATCTAGTCCCAAACTAAGCAGAGCTTGTACTATGGGTACTAGACAATGGATATAATACTTATATACTTTTTTTTGTAAATACATACTTATAATACATAAGAAACACCCAGACAAACACAAATACTTATATTCATCACATAATTATTTGTGTCCTGTGGGCATCGAACCCACGACCTCGTGATCAGCAGTCCGGTAGTCGAACGACTAGACCACAGACGTCGTCGTGTTGATGATGATGATGATATTTAACTCCCTAAGATGAAATTAAAATGCTTTAATGTACCTAATATGACCGTTGATGACTCAATTTGTGTTAGACAATTTTGTAAGAAGCCTACAAGCACGATGAACAATAAAAGCATTTGTAAAGGTGAAGGATGGGAATACCTGCTGTGACAGATTTTTATGCAAACTGAGCACAAAAGATGTCTTGTTTGAAGGAAGACTGATGTTAATAATTGGTTGTCATTTATGTCATTGAGGTATTTTAAATGGAGCTGAGGTGGGCTTTTATACTCAATAAGTCGACCAATTAATTGCGAATTTAAAAATGTAAGAAGGGCTTTGAATGTTGCTATATCTGGGTTATTTGATAGGCAATCCGTACAACCTAATTCGAACTACATCAAAGTTATGATTTTTTAAATTGGTGTCGAATAATTATTTTTCTGTTATAACGTATAATGAGGACGAATCCATGAAATTTGAAACGCGCTAAATTGCGTTCCAAGTGTAAAGTCCATAAAATACCCATTAAAATTTCGCAAACTGTTTATTAGCTTGTAAAATAGCCGACTTCTGTACAAGGACGAACCTTTGTCCCGTTGCCGAATCGTTTTGTTTTACCGTTAACGAACCAATAGAGACAATGCCTCGTGTAACTTTCACTACGTTATATATGACGCAATAAATTGTATTGTCAACTAAGACCCATTTAAAAGGTGCCATCTTAAAGTTTTGTTTTCATCTTAACGGTAGTAGATTTCGGGTCGCTCTGAGGAGGTCCTAAAGCGACAAAAACTAGCGTGCGACTGCCTTTAAATTTCACAATTGTGACATTGTTTGGCGTTCAGCGGCGGCTCTATAAAGACCCGCGCACAATGAGCGCAGTTCGTACGCAACACAATTAAACTTGCAGCAGAGGAGAGCCGTGAAATTTGGTTTTGTAACGGCGTCAATAGACGTATCATGGGATGTTTGTGTTTGATAAATAGTGCGTCAACAATACGCCCCCTTTCCGGTACAAGATGGTGGAAAAAATCGTAACGCAAGTTAAGATGTCAAACTTGTTACGACATGCGGAGATAGATGTCACGGTTAAGGTTGAGTGGCAATTTCAAGGTTATTGGCACGCCTAATTCTTCACGCAACGCAGACTCAATTTGAAATTCGAACACAGATTGCCGAATACGGCGAAATTATTGGGTGACTCTTCCGAATTTTGTCATTTTATAGTTACGAAATATTTTTTGGCCATGCGTAAATTACTTTCTCAATTATTGCACGTAGTGGTGTAACCGACGAGGCGATAATGAACTTGGGTATTGGGGAACTATTTAGAGGTGTAAGGATATTACATTTATGCAAGCCCGATTAACCTTGCGTTGCTCGCTCGTAGTACCTACGCACGTAACGTATTCGATTACTTGTCACGATGATTATTCAAACCGGACAATCTTGATTACAACGCTTTTGCTAATTTAGTTTAACATAGCACAGTTGCAATATGTAGGTAATTATTATAAAATTCATTCTATTATACAATGACTCTAACATTTAAAATGTTTTTGGAATTTTAATTTTTTAATTAATTATCAAAAAGTTTTGGTAATCAGTCAACCCGGAGATTATACATAGCTATCTACAGGGAAAGGCTGATACATTTCAAAATTATATTTTACATATTACATATTATGTCAAAACTATTACGATATTCATTTGTTTCATTAAAAGAAAGGCAACTACACAATCAATTGCAATAAGAGGTGAAAATTAACACCAATACGGGGTCAAGTAGGTGAGTCAGCGGCCAGAATCCGCATCTCAATGGCCTACGAGTATTATAACATAACCTGTTACTACGTTCGGTGTGTCACGTACCGACAAAGTCCAACACAGCGTTACTATCAACTTAATCGAATATTATTGCGCGTAAAACTTGCTTCCTGTTTGAAATACGAGTTCTTGAGAAGCAATGTACAATGAACAAATCAGTGACTACTACGTTTATCTATATTGATATTATTGCTAATCGTGACGTCAAAATGGAGGCTGGGTATTGCTCAATTTAGAGGTCGTGTATTTAGAACTCATAGTGTAAAGAATTATTAGTCATCTTTTACTGTAATGCAGGATATAGTTCGGTGTTTCCCTGCTTCGCAAATCTTGAGAAACGTCACGGACTCACGGTCCTATGAAGCAATTGTTATTACGTTTATAATGTACGTAGAACTACGTACCTACGTACAATAAATATTCATTAATTAATTATTTATTTTCACATCGCTATGAATGATGCATCACGATATATGTTAAATTAATGATAATTTACATGAGATAGGAAAATAGCAATAAATCATAATTGTTGCGCCAACAGATTAAATTCTTTTTTTTTTATATTTGGGGACATTTTTACACAGCACCATCTAGTCCCAAACTAAGCAGAGCTTGTACTATGGGTACTGGACAATGGATATAATACTTATATACTTTTTTTTTGTAAATACATACTTAATATATATAGGAAACACCCAGACAAACACAAATACTTATTATTCATCACATAAATATTTCTGTCCTGTGGGAATCGAACCCGACCTCGTGATCAGCAGTCCGGTACTCGAACCACTAGACCACAGAAGTCGTTGTATAACGAACACTTAATAAAACATTTTTTGTGGTTTACTTAAGCTGTGGTCACAACTAATAAAAATAATAGGTTAAATATTCACATATTCGCTGCTATTTAAAAAAATATCAGCACAATGAACTCTTTGGTCAAAGATCTTTGATTCGAACCGCCAAACAAATCAAGTTTGTGGAACCTTTTGAACGGCACGTATGTTATACTCGTAGACGACCTTGAAAATGGTATTCACCTAATGACACAGAAATCTTCGCAGCGTAGACACCTACGTGTGATTTAAAACTATAGTAACACGCGACAATTGAAGTTTAATAGCTCCACTATAAATCATTTTAACTCGACGTTAGCTGTTCAAAGACTGGCCTATTTTATTTTATGATTATTGTTACACCTATTTATTTAAATTAAGAACGAGCTATTTTTATCCTACTCATTTAAAAGTTTTTATTTTAAATGGTGCTGACATGACAGTCAGATCTCTATTTAACTATGGAGGCACCCTGAGATTAATAGACACTGCTGGCCTCTTTTCAGAATAAGAAGAAGGTTTTAGTCTACAACTCTTACCTAATGCGTGATGGTAGCTCAATGCCGGTTTAATAGGAATTTCCGAAAAGTCAGAGATGTGTGTCCATGCCTTGAACTCAGATTTTCAAAGCCAGCGCTCAAACCTAGACTGTCAACATTTAGAGATTTGGCTGACAGAAAATTATACCATCGGCATCATTGATAAAGGAAAAAGTCTCATAAATCTTTTGCAGTTAACGAAATTTATTTTACAAGAATCCCTTAAAGGAGAAATCTCACTTGGGGGTATCCACGCAGGTATGTACGACACAAACATAAGCGTACCGCTATTAAACAAGATATAACAGCATAATTTCGTTTGATTTGACATGCCGAAACAATTTAATCATTATCTCTCTCAGAAAATTAGTCGGAAACTGCTCAAAGGAGTTTGTATCCAAAACCTGGGGGTATAAAGTGGCTATTTAAAGGAGGTCGGCGACGATTATAAGACTTCTGGACTAGGGAGAGGAATGGCGGAGGAATTGGCGGTATTCGCCAACGACCGCGGTGGAGCGATGTTGCGAGCCGGTACCGTCGACCGACTGGGTGGGCACGCCGCGGCGGTTGGCCCCTCTCCGCTCTTTTTGCCTTCCATTTTCGAATTTTAAATTTGGAACTGTGCGAAAACAATGCCTGTTCGGAAACCTTTGTGTCCAAGATGCACGCGATGGACAGATAAGCACCATAGTGCCAATATCACGCTACTTATTGAACTTTTTAAAATTATCCTTTTCATTCAAAAAGCTCTTCTTACCAGCTTTACTAACTGTATAAGCACAGATGATATAATAATTAAATCTTAATTGGCAAGAAAATATAAAGAGAAGGTTGTACAATTAAAACATTACATTGCCATCGTCAAATTATGTCGTAATTAGCTGGACAATTAAAATCGAAGGTTCTTATGGTGGTAAAAACTGGAGTGGGAAGTGATCCTCTCTTTGCTGCAATTATAGATTAGTTGCGATATTGAGAGAAAACAATATCATCTTTATTTTTATCTACTTTAAGAACCTTTTATAAAGATTCAGAGTACTTGTGATATTGTATCAACATTTGCTTAAAAGCAAAATATTATAAAAAAAAAAGAAAGTATTATGTTTTTTTCTAAAAAATACCATGTTTAGTTTTTATTGTGATAACATGTATAAATTTATAAAGAATTGACTTATTGCGTAGGATGTTATAAAATACTGATGTATGTTATATGGTCATTTATTCTATCAGTAAGTTTTTCTTTGGTTTTCAAGAGAATATTCGATACTTATTTATAAAACTCCGACTTGCTGAAAAGCAGACAACGCACAGCTAGCAAGTGGTGGTTCTAGAATCAAGAATTAGTCCTTATACCCGTAAGGTAGGTGAGCACTTTGACGAGATTTTGGTAAATTCCCACGATATAAGAAAAAACTAGATAACTTTGGGTACACCTATTGAGCGGAAAGGGCGATGCAAATCACCTAATTTTAAGCCTAGGCGCAGGAACGTACCGAGTTCCGTTTCTCGATACTATTCAAGGAAATATGCACTCAATATTAATATTCATAGGAGCAGAATATACAATACGTTTGTACGTTACTTTATTGACCATTGTTAGGGTTAGATTCGGGATATAAATAAATGAATTATTTGTTCCTAACATAAATTACTAAGCAACATGATAATATTTGATCTTAAAACATTTTTCATACAGTTTTCTTTTTCCACGTGGATTTATCTAATATATAAAATTCTCGTGTCACAGTTTTAGTTGCCATACTCCTCCGAAACGGCTGGACCGATTTGTATGAAATTTTGTGTGCATATCGGGTAGGTCTGAGAATCGGCCAACATCTATTTTTCATACCCCTAAATGATAAGGGTGACCCACCCCTATATGGCAAAACAACGTTTGCTGGGTCAGCTAGTTTATATATATTTATTGAAGTCTATATTGTTAAAAGTTAAGATACCTAATAGGAACAAAAATGCAACTGCAAACATATAAAAACATTATCAAATTCGATGCACCGTGTTTTTGTGAGATAGGATACTTGCGTTGCGGTAAGTGGGAATATTGAACTGAACAGAACTGTTTGCCTGTAGCAACATCTATCATGCTACTAACTTTTTTCTTTTTCACCGTGAAAATTTGAGAGAGTATAGTGAATAAAAATACCAGGTTTTTGGAGATGTAGCTGATAATGCACTGATGGTGCGAGGCAATAACTAATGTCAAACACAAAAATTTATGAAGTCTCGGTCTTTAGCTCACTCTATGTCGTTGGATGGTAGGGCTGTGTGAAAATACCCATCGGTAACCGTCGCCTGTCAACATGTGTGGTGTCATTACTGTAACGGTACCGGCTCGGGAAAATACCCCGTTGAACACTGAATTGTGATGTTAATATTATAAAGTATATAGTATTAAAATGTCTTGAAGAAATTGTGTTAAAATCAGTTAGGAATTTAGGATTGACCCGATTGATACGTTATTAGTTTTCCAAAAATGCTTTAAGAAGCACTTATTTATGAAACTTTGAAGTTATAATTACTGGTTAATGTTGTTCTAAGGTTTCTTTTGGGTTTCTTTTGCATTGGGTATCAGTTCAGCGCAGGCGATCGCGTGGCGTTTGCGCGACGCTAATACAACGTAGGCCATATAGTCACGATGTAAGTAAATGTAGTGCCGACGTACATACGTAGCCTCTACGCGCTGTCTACGCGTCGTATAAGTAGCCTCTACGCGCTGTCTACGCGTCGTATTGGTAGCCTCTACGCGCTGTCTACACGTGGTTTAACTACTGGTGTGCGGTGTCTACCAGTTGTCTACGTATCCTCTACGCGGTGTTTAAACGCCGTCTACGTAGCATCTACGCGGTATCTACACCGCGCAGAAAAATTAAGGCCTCTAATACCTATGACTTTCCTAATTGAAAACTTAGATAGGTAACTAGAGTAGACAGAGATTTTGTTCCTATAATGTTAACATTAGTTTTAATTTTAATTAAAATGTGCAATTTTTTTTTACACAAAATCACGACGTTAACTTGTTTGTCTGAACTCACACAGTTCTTTTTATTAAATGTGCAATCTAGGTACTTCTAGACTGAGGATTATATTATGCTGTTATTTTTATAATTTATGTTAACAGTGCAGTCACAGACACCAATTAATTAATTAATATCTCGTTAAATATTGACGGCAAGTCGGAAATACCTAAAATAATCTTCTGTCGGAAATCAACTTCAAGTTGTAAATGTCGTAATATTCCCCTTGGCTACGTCTTTAAATGCATTTATTTTTCTATAAATATTTATTACTTCCTTCCCATCATACAAATAATGTACTAAAATATTTAAATACCTGAAAATTCTCTATATAAACTTCTTTTATTCTTCGCTGAAACCATTCGTTCAACATGATGACAACACAACGATCCCGGCGCACCTAACCAAAGTACCGATGTCCACTGTTTCCAATGACAATTTATAACACATGATATTTTACCATGACCTCACATAAATAAATAATTTCTTCAAAAATAGATTCACGAAAAATATTAAAAAATCAAATTCGAAATTTCACATTTACATAAAGTGATGTGAACGCAATTAAAGTCAGCGTGTTCTGTCAAATAGATTAGTGTCCATAGACAATCTAGATGGCCGTCGAACGATTGGATTAAAAATAAATTTATTTTACAAAAGAGGTTGCATTCTATGTTGGCAGTATGGCGCATGAGATATAACCTCTTTAAACGCTTTTTATTCAAAGTTGCACTAACTGTAATGTTTCTGGAAAGTTATTTGGAATTATTATCTATTAATTTAATCAGTTGCTGATGAGCTGATTATACCTGCAAATTGTAGAGAGACCTACGATTGACCTACGGTCGACCTTATTTTTAAATCAATTACCCTCGTATCTTTCTAAAAATTTAAATTTGATTTCAATTTAAGTACTTGCGATTTTTTATGTCTTCTCTATTCGCCGTTATATCACCGTCCTTTCTTTCCTATCCTTTCTTGCCTTATAGTTTTTCACTCTATCTATAAGTTCTATTGTTTCATTCTTTGTTTATTCATCTCATTAATAAATCCTTCATGCCTCCGCATCACATCCACTTAAACTTAGTTTTTACAGATCAAAATTTAAAATAATAACAAAAAATCTTACCTTAGATCACGGCGCCTTGGAAGCTGCACCGTGCAACCTGAAATAAGAACAAAAATACTCATGACTACAAAATACAGTGCCGCATTTAAAAATCTACAGTCAATTTTATATTTTAAATAATTTTTTGCATCCTTAACTAATGATTAGTCTGCATTTGACGATAATTTAGTATTTAGGTCCGATGTTTAGGCCTGGGGGCTGCAAGCAATGGTTTTCGTGACCTAGATCTTTTTGAACATACAACCACTATACTGAGATCTCTGACCAAATTGCCTTCGTCATTGGAATTTCGGGATCTTACGCCTTATATTGATATAAAATAAGGTCGCATTATTTTCGTTAATTATGCACGCTGTAGTTCTTTTATTATTGGTCGGTCATATCGAAATTACAACCTGTCATATTGCAGACACGATCATGAGGAACAAGAGAAGGTCATAATGATTGTTACTACCAGCCATAAAAGAAAAAAAATAAAAATATTGATACTTTAGTTAATACATTAGAGGCATAAACACTTGAGGCTAAGAATCTGCTATTGTTTCTACTCGAAAAATATTCCATAAGTTTTATGTAAATCCAAAAATTATTGGAACATTGCGACCAAATCGCAGTTCATTTGCAATGAACATCATTGTAAAATGTAAAAAGTCTGCATAGATAGATTTATTAATTTGCGTAGAATGTAGGTAAATAATACAATTAGGTGTTAAAATATTTTTGAATCCATATACATTCTGCCTCATGGCGTGCAAAATTTATTAAATGGAATAAGGAAATAGATGATGGAGTCCTCAAATTAAGTAGCAGTCATGTTTGTGAATAATATACAACAATAGATGGCTAAGTAGGTAACAGTAGCACAAAATAAATAACCCTATATTTATTCCGTGATAGTAGATTCAAGAAAATTGAGAAATCAGCCCATAAAGTATGATCACGCTTAAATCGTGTGATTATTTATGTAAACAAAAGTGATCTGTTTTCGCTACGTTTGCCAGATGCTCGGTAAAAGTATTGGTACGAAATTATCAGTATAGTAATGAAAATATTACGTCAATACCCAGTTGATATTTTAAAATAATAAATGGTATCACTGAGTGAACATAACATACTTATAAATATAAATTCCTACCCAATCTCTAATTGGCTAAAGTTGATCAAATCAAATCCTTTTTTTTTACGAGCAGGTGGCCCACCTGAAGTGGTAACCATCGCCCATGGACATCAGCAACCTACTGTGCAGCAACTACTATCCGCCGCCTACTGTGTATGGTAGAGAGCTCTTTTTAGGCCTCGTTTTCCTATTATCCTATTCCTCAAAACCGTATGCCGTAGCTACATTCGTTGATAAAACTAAAAGAGATAGACCGCAGCTAGTTTTTAATTAGCTGCCTTAATAGTATGACTTAAACTACCATCACGCTGCTTACAATAAAGGGTTGAACAGAGATTTTTGATGAGATTTGACGACGTCTGTGGTCTAGTGGTTCGAGTACCGGACTGCTGATCACGAGGTCGTGGGTTCGATTCCCACAGGACACAAATATTTATGTGATGAATATAAGTATTTGTGTTTGTCTGGGTGTTTCTTATGTATTATAAGTATGTATTTACAAAAAAAAATGTATATAAGTATTATATCCATTGTCTATTACCCATAGTACAGGCTCTGCTTAGTTTGGGACTAGATGGTGCTGTGCAATGTCCCAAGATATTTATTTAAAGCAGTCTATGACCATGGGTGCTGTAAAGAATCCGTAAAATTACCGTTTTATTTGAATGTTCCGGTGTTAGAAAGTACATTAAATCGTATTATTTTATCTTCTTAGTAATTACTAACAAAATATTTGAACTCTACTAATAGATTTAACATTTTATTGCTTTTGATTCCGATTGTATCCTCAAGTGCTGGTATTTTGAGTCTTGTTATTGATCAATATTATAAATAGCGAGCACAATATTCTTTAACACCTACCTTTAACGTCAATGCACAATGTAAATAAAACACTGGAACAATCGATCATTAGGCAAATCATTGTCGTCTTTGCTTAGTTCCCGGGCGTGTTATGAACTACTATGAACCAGGATTTCCGATGACTTAAAACTCCTTAAGCAATCAGAGCACAGAGTTCTATATGCGTATAACCGTTTTTTTAGGCTTCTCATTGTTCTTATTCAATTAACGAATTAATCAACAAAAAGTGAGTCCAGTGCCAAGAACCTGCTTACGGATCTTGTCTGGGGAGTCAGTCTGCACGCCCATTTTGCCGTTGTCGCTTCCTATTCCGGCTATTGTTGAGCGTCCTGTCACCAACAGGCATGCGTACGCGCACACATTGAGAACAACGCTAGAAATTCATGTAGAAATTGCCGCACACACTCGCAACTACGACGCATCTATGGCTCACATACACACGCCAGCGTGTACGCGATGCTACACGTACATCGGGACGTGTGCGCACAGAACTCACACTAGCGTAAATCATCAATGAAGTTGACGTATCGCTCAATGAATGAGGACCTTGAGTGAGGTTGTTTATCGAGGCGCTAACGTTCGATATCGAGCAATGAACTTCGGAATGAGAATAGCTATTTGCTTTGTTAATGGGGGAAATTATATTGCTTGTATTTTTTTCGCACGTTTACTGAAATCCGTGAATTTTCAACAGTAACAACATCCTTGGATACAATAAATTTCTGCCCTTGTCCTCTTTTCTAGATAAGATAATATAAAAAAATATTTTTAAATCGATATATACGACAGTAACTGCACGTCACCCTATCATTTAAAAAAAGCATACAGACGTATTGAGAACCCCCTCCTTTTTTGAAGTCGGTTGAAAAAGATACTGTGCTTTGTAAAATTATGTCACAACATCTTGAAATAACAGTTTTGTAGTCTCTATGACAAATATTTGCTCAAAAAATGTGACGAGATCAAAAGCCTATTGATTCACGAGATCGGAATCGTTGGTCTGTAAATATGGTAAAAATATATAGGCATGCGCATGAGTCACTGTGCACAAACAAGTGATTTAGCCTATAGAGATCTCAGCACGGCGGCGGCACGAGCCAAACATTTCTCATCGCGTGAACTTGCAAATGCTATATTATTTTTTTAAATAAATATTGGTGGGTTCACTTTCATCGAACTACTTCGCTAAGCGCGACTGCTACGCTAGAGGTCCTGGATTCTATTCCCAGGTCGAGCAAAATTTTATTTAGCTTTTCTATAACATTTTCAATAGTAGCTCGGAGTTTGTGTTAATGATAGGTATTAGGCTCGCCTACTATTACTATTATTATTAAAAGTATTGATGTTCATATTGAGATTCATAATTTACCGGGACATTTTCTTTGACGTCTAATAGGGGGCGAACCTATTGCTATTGGTTTCATAAGCCGGTTAAAAATTGATAAATTGATAATTTTTTTACCGACAAAAGTATAGTTTTTATGATGATGTGAGTGTGGGTGATGGGAATTCTCTACGCGTATACAGTCGATATAAATATAGAATTTTGACAGTCTATGCATCTGCATTCCAAACGCATGAATCAAACGGCGCCAATGTCAATTCATAATTTAAAAAATATGAACCTGCTCACTATCTTCTATGAATGTATAATAGGTACATACCGATAGTCATATCTATGGAATAATACATCACTAAATAAGGCCGCGTACGCAAGAGGATCGGATGTGACGTAAATACGTACCAATGGTTCCGTGAGGCGAATCCGCTGTACTTTCGCTGTTTGCACACACATACGTACTTACTTAATGTACATATATAACATAGGTATCTAAGTTATCGCCTTATATAGCATTGTAAACACAAAACGTCTAGCTCTGTGGCACACGGCTCTGTTTACTAACACACCTAGTGAATTTCTGACGTCATAATCCTTTTTGGTGATTTTCAATAAAAATGGTCAGTTCAAGAATTTTACGAATTCGCGTTCCATACGCAACATAATTATTTCAAAAATGGAATCTCCAGGATGAATCACACAACATGCATTAATGCAAGCATTGTCTATAATGCACTTAAGGGACCGAACCAATGTCCGAAAACACTGTTATGAAAAAGAACTGTGTTACTTATACAATTTGGGCAAAATGTAGAGATGATTGATTGCAAGCTAAACGATCGGTACAGGCAGGCTAATAAAAATTACGTAAAAACTTTATCAACCCATTTATGATTCCTAATTAAATTTAAAAATATAATTAAGTTATTTTTATAATCCCCTTTTAATTTCCTTTGTTTTAATACCTTACTCGATAGGTTTCGTAATTTTTAACGTACTTTCTGCTTCGCGCAAAAAATCCGCCATTTTGTTTTTTTCTTTAGAGAATTGGGTTTTTAAGAAAAATATAACGACTATTGAAATCAATGTAGCTCTTTTGAAGATACGAATAAAGAATAATAAATAAATAAAAATAGAAACTTCAAGATACGCGCGAAAATATAACCTATATTGGCAGTCCATATTGGTAATAAAAAGAAAAGTTAGCAATAACATTACAAAAATAACTTAATCGATAGGTTACAAAGGTCAAGTTCAATTAATTATAAAGGTCAGACGACTGTAGTCATTAATAGAAACACTGAGAATAGAATAAAATAGGTATAAATTGTTCTTATTTTAATTACTGTATTTTTTTCATAGGTATTTATTTACTTACTGATTATGATTTTCTAAGAAACGGTTGAAGCAATTTTGATATTATACCCAGATGTGCACATATGTATGAAAGTTCGATACTTATTACAGGTGTACTTATGTACTTGGAGCAGTGATAGCCTAGGAGTATGACCACTGGACTGCCAAGCCAAAGGTCTCGAGTTCGAATCCAAGGCACGCACCTCTGAATTTTCGAAATCATGTGCGTAAATATCACTCACTTCACGGTGAAAGAAAACATCGTGGGGAAACCTGCATGTCTGAGAGATTTTCTCGACGGCATGTGAAGTCTACCAACCCGCATTAGGCTAGCATGGTGGACTATGGTCTAATCCCTCTCATAATAAGAGGAGACCCATGCCCAGCAGTGGGACGGTTAATGGGTTGGTGATGATGATGATGTATTTATGTACTACACACACACACACACACACCACAGTTCACCTGTATGTTTGATCTCATACAAGTTTATATATACCTGAAAAATAGATCCTAGGAAGTTTCGCTGCGATAATTTTCTTTAGATGAATTAAAACTAATACGCGAAAATAATTACCAAGCCGTCGCATATCCTATTTCTTCATTAGAATATCGCAACGTCATGAAACAACAGACGCAAAAGTAAACCAAACAAGGGGGTATTTTTTGTAAACCCATAAAACATACTAACCAACATCCGTTTATATTAGTAATAATGTTTTACAACCCAAGCATTACATTGCGAATATCATTCATCTGTGCAAACAGTGACGTCACTCACGACCTCACGATCTGAGACACCCTGTGCTTAAAAAACCAATGACGCAAAAATTAAGAGCAAAAACTTTCGTTCACGAAGCTATTCCATTTAGTTCCGTTCCGTGAAAAGTATATCGATTCTATCTCGGCTGAAATTCCCCGGTTAGACAATAAAAGGTCAAAAAAATTGATGAATATTTCGTGTGTACGTCATCGAAATTGGTTCATATGACGCATGGGCCGTGAGAATCGAGCTCGTGATATTATATTGCATACCTTCACTCTTGGATTTCACGAAGGTTTATAGACCTCCGGGCAAGTTGTAGGTCTCAAATCGCGAGGAAACCTGCATGCCTAAGTTTTTCTCAACGGCGTGTGAAGTCTGCCAAGCCGCATTAGGCTACGTGGTGAACTATAGCCTAACCCCTCTTAGTAGGAGAAGAGACCCGTCCCTAGCAGAGTGACGGTAAATAGGTTAATAATGATGATGTACTCCGGTATGTTTTTTAAGTCCATGTAATATCTGTATTTCAAAAGTTTCGATGAAATTTATTTTTCTACAATAATTGTTACGTTCTGTGTACGATCGGAAGAAAAACATATTAAGCTTAATCGGTCAAGGAAAACATACTATGGAACCTGCATGCTTGAGAAATTTTATTGTATATATGTGTAACGTATCCATTTATTTTACTATAACCATGGCATTTTTAGGACAGTTTAAAACCTTTACCTTACTATTCTGTAAAGAGACCCGTGCCTAACAGTGAGACAATCAACGGTTTAAATTGAACCATTATACCCTCATGATGCAAGCTAAATAAGGTTCTATATCAGTTCAGTAACACAACTATTAAAACTGTAACACTTTCCCTATAAAAGTCGTGATACAAAAACTTTTCGGCGGATGTGTACCTTTCAAATTATTTATTCAACCATAATAAGACCGCCGCCCTCATATTATTTACTCCTACATCCGATTTAAAACTGTACATGACATGTAGAGATGAAAGCGTTCCTATCGGCACCTCAATTTCTATTAAGACTAGTAGAACAAGGATACAAAAGTGGGGCTCGTGGCTCCGCTGATCAATCAATCGGCAAAGATAAGCTTACTTGTCTCTGGATTGGTGACCATTCTTAACACACCGAGACCCTCCGTGCCTCTGAGCACGTACAGCCAGCATTCCCAGTTGCTATCGTCATGTTTTATAGACAACCGTTAGTGGTAGTATGGAGCTAAAAACCCTAAAAATTGGTGTATCATTAGGGTATTTTTACTACCCAGAAAATGGGCCGTGCAGGGCTGAAGGCTGATTTGTGTAAAATACTGATGGGATGGGCAAAATATCTAGGAATCATCATCATCATCAGCGTATTGGTCTACTGCTGGACGTGGGCCTCTCCTAGTGAACGCCACAGAGCCCGATATTCAGTTCTTTTCATACAGTTGCTACTAGCTGCCTAGGAATCTAGGAATGCAACGCAGTATTTACAGTCACTTATTTATTTAGTACATACCATTGTAAATGCTTTCCTAATGATATCATTGCAGTGTCAATTAAAATCGGTGCCAATGTAACCGTTTTCAGATCGGAACGCACCTGACTCATAGCTATGTAATAATTATTTGTTTTTGTGAGTTTGTTCGCGTGGCCGGCGAATGTGAAGGTCACTTTCGCCTAGTGATTCACACTGTGTTTTGTTATGTGAAATGTTATGAAATGATAGAGAGTTCACGTGAAGTCCACGTGGGTACTCTCGCGGATGCGGATCTCCTTGGATTATGAAACTGGCTTGAGGATATGATTGACCTTCTGACAGATAATTAACGGTATATGTAAAGGTATTAATCAGTTTTCCTCAATCCTTTTTCGTCTTTTGTCTCTATGCTATGTGCCGCGGTGACACTCGAGTAAATCTAGAAAGAAAGAGAAAGATTTTTTTTTATTTTTTGACTCGCACAAAACAAGAAATACAAAATATAAAGAAAAAAAATATTTAAAAAAATGCTATTCTGCGCAAGGCCAAAAATGGGTCCCTATCTCAGCATAATGCTGTGACATCAGGTTACGGAACATCTCAGTTTTTCAACCCCGTAAAAATATATACAATCTCCTTTAGTGGATGTCTACATTTTTTAAGCAACTACTCGCCTCTTCCTTACAGTTTCGTATTATTAATCAGCGAGTGAGTGGTTCAAGTGGTATTCCGCTTTTGTGTAGAAGTAATGATATAGATTTTTGCCTTTTCGAGATTTTAATTCAAGACTGAGATATGGTATCTTCTTCTACGACAATATGATAAGTGTTAGATATTACACATATGTATGTAATATTTTTTTAGTGCAACCGAAAACTAACAACAAATATCTATCCATCCAAATCACTTACATTTTGGCCTTAAAAAATAAGCTAAACAAAATAAAGAAGGTGTGCCTCAAAAAGACCATGAAATTCAATGTAGTCTAAGTGATAAGTCCTGTACCATTGTACCATAAGTATTAACTGACAGTTAAGGTTAACCGTACAATCAAAGTTAAAATGAAACACCCAAGGCTGTAGACCAATTTAATTAAGGTAATTGCACATAATTATTTCCTTGACAATGTCGTTTCACATTTCTATAAACTTTCCAAACAACCATAAATTTGGCTTTTGCGAAGGACACAACCTTTAAAGGCGGATGGAAAACCCGAAGAAAAAGTACTCGAATTATGAAAGAATGTTGAAATGAACTTTCGTTTCCGGGTCAAAATTGTGCAAACAACACTGGGAAAATGGTGTACACTTCACAAAAGAGTTTGGTATACAGGTCTTGACATAGATATAAGTTCCTGCTAAAGGGTATATAGGTACTTTTTATAGTTCAGAAAAATCTTCTAATGGATTATCTGCACTTGGGGAGGCAGCATGGTATGTTGGACCATCATGGTAGTGGTGAATGTTTTGGTTCGATGGCATGACATATAGGGCAAGGGAAGGTAAGTGTGGCTTTTAGTCGATAGGAGTCTTATATACCCTCCCACCTCCCCGGGGGAGATCCATGAGGATTTTCCGCATCTCTTAAAAAAGGATATGTCCTACCGACTAAAAACTACACTTACCCTATCACACTCGCGTTTTGACTAATACGTTGCGTGATGTATTATTGTATAATATTTGTGGGAATGTCGGGGGTCTACAAATTTACACTTGCCATCGCAAGCTGACTGAAAAACTTGGATATAGCGATTTGATCCACGCAGGCTGAATGCTGTACGCAACACAATCTTTAACAAAACACTGATGTCTTACATTGTGACACTTTCACATACACTTTTTGTCGACTGTACCCGCAAAATATTAGTCAAATCTTCTCAGGGTCTAAATAAAGGAGGGCATTATGAGTTGTTCTCAAAATATGTCTCACAAGAAGCAAATTTTGGAATTCCCGGCGCTGACTAAGTTTGGGCATTCTTTACCCTTAGATGGGGTTCATCTGAACGGTCTGCGGTTGAAAGTCTACATTGACGAAGCGTCCGATGATTCAGGGTGAGTGAAAAGTTCACATTTACTTATTGCATGCTTAACTAATGACTTGGTAAGAAAGTTCTCTTATCTGAAAAATGAAGTGGGAGTTGGCAATGGTAATGATGTTTGAACTAAATCGTGATCTGTTCTAAGGGCGTGATATATTAGGATTGCATATCACTATCATCACTACATAGTATAAAATAAAGTCGCTTTCTCTGTCCCTATGTATGCTTAAATCTTTAAAACTACGCAACGGATTTTGATGCGGTTTTTTTGAATAGATAGAGTGATTGAAGAGGAAGGTTTATATGTATAATACATACATATTATAGTACAGAAAATACAAGAAATTCAAACCCATGCGAAGCCGGGGCGGGTCGCTAGTTTATAATATTTAGGGGATACAACTCGGCTTCTAAGCTAGTCTTGATTAGTACCACGGCTTTGCTAAATATTCTACTACTAATAAGTAGGTAATGCGGCTAATAGCCACATAAATTAATGAAAACTTTTATTTTACACTTTTTTTTAAATACACCAATCTAGTAAATTTGTTATTTATGATTGACAGAATGTTATTTAGTGTACACCGAAAACTATTTTATAAACGGCTGACTGACGACGTAACGTAAAATATCTCTAAAAATCATTTTAAAAGGAGGTCATTGAAATCGGCCCAAATGATGTACCGAAGGTACACTTATTGGAAAAAATACCCTGTATTACGCTGGTTAAAACTCTACTCGTACTTTTTTTTATGTTGACTGGGGGATGACAAAATAACATTTAATTTGAGAATAATAACGCCATTTTGACACAGTATTATCTGTTTTGTAATAATATCATAGTAAAAACTGTCAGTGTCAGTTTCGAAATGTCAAACGCACGCCATTACGGCAGATTATTATCAGTTTTATAGTGATTTCATGGTAAAAAGTATCAACTTGACAGCTGACATGTACATCCGGTACAAATTTGGGCTGAGTGGTATGGGCTTGATGACCTCCTTTTAAAGCTACAGTCAGACCTTAAGCATTTTAAGATTTAGTGACTCACATTCCTCATTATTTTCATAGAATCTAATCCAGCTCAAAGTGCACCATAAACCCATGACGTTTAGTTCCAAGTTTAATCTAAGATTAAAGCACCTTCGTGGGTACAGACTACAGACCCGACATTTGCTCTGTCATATTGGAAGCTGCGGTCACTCATGACGTTCTACCTACGTCATAGTTATCTTACTACTAGTAACTGCAATAGGATATACGATATCTGCGGTTAAATAATCACGACCAAAATAGGATTTTCATTTTATATGGATCACTCATCGATTCTTGTTATTTGGTATTTCAGTCAGGCCACATATGTTTTTCTGGTTTGTGAAACTATTGACGTCTCAATGTATTATTGGGTGGTGCTGGAGACGTTATAATTCATAGATTACTAGCTTTCTTATAACTTTCATCCCCTATTTCAACCCCCTTTATCGCAATAAAAAGTACCTAGCCTATGTCCTTTCTCAGGCCCTAGACTATCTCTGTACCAAATTTCATTCAACTCGGTTCAATAGTTTTGGCGTGAAAGCGCGACAGACAGACAGACAGAGTTACTTTCGCATTTATAATATTAGTAAGAATTACTCTTAATTTTTCAAATATTTTTTTTAAAACAATATTCTGGTCCAGCGTGAGTTGGTACAACAATTCACTAATGCTTTTTAGCCCAACAAGTTTTTCATAATATTTTTCTTCACTGTTAAAACATGCTCAATATAAAATATTTATGTTCATAATGTAGTTAAAATAGTCATAATCTAATAAATCATTATATGGCTTAGTCTCCGTGGAGACTACTGCACCCGGGTCCAGTAGTGGGAAAAAGTGACTTCTTAGGTTTTTTTAATAGAAGGATGATACTAATAAAATCTATTTTTCCTAGCTATTTCTAGCAGTTTCACCCGCATAACAAACCAACAGTATACAATTTTTCTTTGAGATTAATGAAATTTGAGATAGTATAGGCTTCTGGCTTCTTCTCTAACCCAACCTGTGCACAGCATACCTACATGATGGTACCTATGTTTTATTATGAAAGGAAAATAATGTACGTTTACCAAACTTTAACTTTGTTATTAAAGTTTTTTTGCGATTAGTAACATCTTTCACTGCGTCCTAATGTCCTTATCACAGGCTATCGTCTCCGTAGTTTAGTGACTAATGTGTGCGGTGTACTTAACCAAAAGGATGCAGGTTCGAACACTGTTGAGAAGATTTTTTCTTTCGCAAAAAAATATAGGTATAGTCTTTACAAGTATGGATGCTGTAAGCAGAAAAAGCTTAGCTGAACCTGTTACTCATCTGGATGACATCTCTTTGCTTTTCCAGCATCCATGGTGAAAAGGGGATGCCCTCTCCACAGGTAGCTGCAGGATTTTCCATGACTAAAAAAGGTTTTTCAACAGAAAACCTTAATGATACGAATGAGTATTTTAAGTGAAGACGTAACACCTACTTCCACTTGAGCCTGGTATTACAGTTAGTCACAAATTACATAAATATTTGTCACCTATGTGTATCATGACTGACTTCACCTTTGATGAATGTGCGAATGACATTTTTGCGTAAGCATTTCTAACTTGGATTTCTTGTTATTTAGCATTTGTTATGTAAAAAAACATAATTATTATAAGTATTTGGACAAGGTTATTTATAGGTAATTTAAATTGATTTTTATTTTTGTTAAATGTTATAAGATTTTACAGATTTTTTTTATTTTAAAAGAACCGTTTTTGAAATTGGAACTTAGAATAAAACGTGTTCTACGTTCTATTCTACGTTCCAATTTCATTGCATTTGTTATGTAGAAAAACATAATTATTATAAGTATTGAGACACGGTTAGTTATAGGTAATTTAAATTAATTTTTAATTTTGTTAAATGTTATAATATTTTACAGTTTATTTTTATTTTAGTAGAACAATTTTTGAAATAGAAACGTTGAATAGAACGTAGAATAAAATATTAAGATTTTTTTTCAGGAAACCAAACTAAAAAAGAAATTATAAAAATAGTAAAAGGTGAAATAAACCTGAGCATTAGACTAGAAAACCCTCTCTCTCTCTCTCTCCCAGTATAATGCTACGCCATTTAATTAAATGCCGCAGCGTCAGTTTTCTGTTATGACCTTATTTATTTATTTATATATAATTTTTTGTAGGTACAACAAAAAGAAATACACAGGTAAGATACATAATTCACTCCTTGTAATTATCTTTAGTGTGTAACTGTTTCTAAATCCCTAATCTATATCTTATATATAAAATTCTCGTGTCACAATGTTCGTTCCCGTACTCCTCCGAAACGGCTGGACTGATTTGTATAAAATTTTGTGTGTACATCGGGTAGGTCTGAGAATCGGCAAAAATCTATTTTTCATACCCCTAAATGATAAGGGTGACCCACCCCTATATGGCAAAACAAGGTTTGCTGGGTCAGCTAGTATTATATAAAAATGAATCACTATATGTGATGCTAAGCGCAAAACTCGAGAACGGCTGAACCGATTTGGCTGATTTCTTTTTTGTTATGTTTGATGAAGTCTAAGGAAGGTTCTTATGGAGAGAAAAAGGTAAAAAAAATTTGGGAAAAAGTAAAAACAGGAAACACAGGCGAAGCTGCGCCTGCGACTAGTGAATAAATAAAAATATACAATAGATGGCCTTATCGCGATATCTTATTTCTTTTTGTTAGACCTTAGAAATTAATGAATTGTCACAACAATAGATACTACAGTTTTGACACATGTAATATTAACTAACATCCGTTTGTTTTTATATTGCCTTAAACTTCAGATAATATTAACAAACACAGATATTAAATGGTGTTTCTACTGACGTAAACGCGCACGAGTCATTTATTTTACAACTATGTAATATGTAATTAATTAGTTATTAAAACATCAGTCATCGTTATCGCGTGATAATTTGTTATCTCATTAAATTTGTAACAGATTTCGTTTTGTTTACCGGAAGTTCATATACCACATAATTTATGCCTGGTACAGATATGCTGAGGCAAATATTTTATTTATTTATTTATTTCTTACTTACAAATATCTTTACATCTTTATATGATTTAACTAAATTCTGCCCTAGCTTCATCTGTGTAAAATGATTCCCATAGGAACATGTTAAAAAGTACCTACGTGTTATTTTACTTAAATACTAGCATCCCACCAGCGGCTTCGCCAGCGTGGTCTTGATAACTTTTTTCCCCTATTTTTGCAACATTTTGCATTGCTACTCCGCTCCTATTAGTTGTAGCGTGATGGTATATAGCCTATAGCCTTCCTCGATAAATGGGCTATCTAACGCTGAAATATTTTTTCAAACAAACAAAAAATATATTTTTTCCTCTTTTCATGAAGCAGTGATAGCCTAGGGGTATGGCCACTGGACTGCCAAATCGAAGGTCTCGAGTTCTAATCCAAGGCACGCACCTCTGACTTTTCGAAATCATGTGCGTAATTATCAAAGGAAAACATCGTGAGGAAACCTGCATGCCTGAGAGATTTTCTCGACGGCATGTGAAGTCTGCCAACCCGCATTAGGCTAGCGTGGTAGACTATAGCCTAATCCCTCATACTGAGAGGAGACCCGTGCCCAGCAGTGGGACAGTATATGGGTTGATGTTGATTTTTATAATACATATGAAACACCCAGACAAACACAAACACTTATCACATAAATATTTGTGTCATGTGGGAATCGAACCCTTTTTTCTGCACTCGGCACTCGATCCACTGGACCACAGACGTCGACAAAATTAAATGATTTTCATTGTTTATCCGCGTAAGTTGTTACCATATTTAATGTGTGTTTTATTGTATGCTATCACCCTAAGATTATTTACCCGAGTGATAATCTGGTCAAAATACAGCATAGCGTAAACTTTTCCATTGTAGGTATGATTTATACAAAAAATAGGATGCGCAGAGAATGTAACCTTTTATGTCCCCGACTGTACATTTCCAGTCGATTCTTAACATGAACTTTTTCGTTTCAGTAACTGTAGGTTATAAGCAATAAGTTAACATACATTAAAACTATTGGATAGCCGGCCAGGGTCCATACAAAAGTGCCCATCATTCTTTCAGCCAGATACACCCAGACGCTGTAGCGTTAGTAAACATTCAATATACATAAATAATTTAAGATTATACTAACATTATAAAATTGAAAGGTTTGTTTGGTTGAACGAGCTAATCTTAGGAAGTACTGGTCCGATTTGAAAAAAATATTTTAGTGTTAGATAATAGTTTAACAAGGAAGGCTATTAGGCTGTATATCATCACGGTATGACCAATAGGAGCTGAGTTAAAATTAAAAATGTTGCAAAAACGAGGGAAAAATCAACTACTACATTTGTATTTTTTTTTTCAATTCTTTTATTTATTTTTTGGCAATGCCTCCATACGGGCTTAATAAACTTTTTCCTTTCTTTCATAATTTTAATAATAGTAGGATCGGATCTTCTTAAAAACAATTATAGATAGATAGAATATTCTTTATTGCACACTAAAACCAATGTACACAACAATTGTATAAACAATAAATGGTACAATGGGCGGTCTTATCGCTAATAGCGATCTCTTACAGACAACCTTTGGATAGACTTATGGGAATAGGAATAACGATACCTAGGTAATCTGGCGTACATAAATAGAAGAGAATGTAGGTAATTTTAAAATAGGTATTCACTTATACTTAAAAATTAAAATTAATAAACAATAAAATTATTTTATTTAAAACATATAATATATAAACTTAACTTTTTTATTATTTTATGGCTTGGGACTGCAGACTGCACCTTGAAACTCTATCCTAAATTTAAATACCTATCCGAAAACATTATTTAATAATAATATCATCAAATATTTTGTTTCAGTAGTGCCTCCAAAATATCACGTTTCAAAGCCATTCATTGTGAAGTTTCATTCATTGAGTACGGAAGATGAATGAATGAGTCAGAGCGTCAAATTGAGTCAGTGATTCCGTTACGGTATTTGCATCCGTCAAAGTAGTAAGCGTGATGTAACTGATGGTATGTAACTTAAGGGAGAGATCTGACCTAAAAAAAACACTCTCTATAATTTAATAATCCAATAAAAAAGTAAATCTGAAGTTTTCTTGGAAAACCCCCTTAAATAGATATTTACTTTTAATATATTTTTGTAATATTTGTGCATTCTACAATAATAAGGATATAAAATACTATTTAATGTACCTATGTTAAATACCTACGACTCATAACCTAACTAAAAAATGCTATATCATTCCTTCTTCCAGTATATGAAAATGGTGTCCGATCCCCACCGACTTTTATTTACTTATAGGAAGCAAAGTGTTTAACAATAACCTCAGAAAAAAACCGAAGTACCTAATAATAAACATGCAAAATTAATTGTCAGACTGTTTGTTTGTTTTCCGCCTAAATTGCCGAACAGATTTAAAATCAATTTGGTAAGGAGAAAGATTGCATGGTGAGGAAGGACATTGAAAGGCGTTTTGTCATCCGAGTGACACCACGGGCAATACCTACTAGCTAGTAATCCAGTTCACATTACGATCAAATTACAGTACAATTTTCATGTAATACGTCATTTTAACGCACCTGAAGTCGAGTCATCAGTTTATATTGATTCTATAAACTTGACGCACACTTCTGAAAACTGGTAGTAGTCGCACCATATATGATTTCAGTGGCATCCTGTATTAACTAGTAAGTCGAGTTAGCGTTGTGTGTGGGAAAACCTCCTTCATAAAAGCGAAATCATTACTGTTCATTGTAATGGTCACAGTTGTTTGAACAGCTGTATATCATGACGTATGACGAAGCAGCTGTTTAACAGATTTTAAGTGATTTCATCGGGTTTTCCTTGATGTTATCATTGATTTTATGAAGGTAGTTACTTTATTGGTTTCACTTTTACTTAAGTTTTTAATTGTAGACAATGCACGCTGTTGATGTTCTTCATCAACTATTAGTATCGATATTTTTTTATTGATAAGGTCATTGAACTTCCACTTCGTTTGCTCGGTGTTATTGGCAGATAATTATATTTTAAAGGCTTCTTTATGATATAGGTAACCGCTAAGAATGAATAATGTTTGGATTAATTTAATAATTAGAAGTATTCCGAACATTAGGTACAACATTGAGAAGGTTTTCCTCAATTAGATACCTACTCTATGCAGTGTGAATTTTGTTGTCGTTTAAATTGTTTTTTTTTTATTAATAAAGTGACATACCTACGTACCTACTCCAAAAAGTTTTCGGCCTCTTTAGAAAGGTTTTGGCTGAACTACAAGGTTAAGCAGTTATACGGTCAGCAACGAAAGTCTTTGAACACAACGAAAGTTTAAAAACATCACAGAACCAAAACTATTCATTAGATTTTGACTAAGGTAAAACATATAATTGTCCTCTCTCATGAGAATTTGTATCGCCTTCAAGGGTCAGTGAATTCTGAATATTAAAGATATTAAAGCGTTTTGAAGATTTCATAGTGTTCAGCTACTTTCGTTGCTGACTGTACCTAAGACTGTTATACTAATACCTAGTACTTAAGCGAGAACCGCAACATAATGTACTTAGACATCAGCAACACCAGAAGTATCAAGGACGCGCTGTCAACTTGAATAACACAGAAAGACCTATATTCTTTATATACCTAACTAAAACATTACAAATGAACCAAAAAAACTAGTCACCAAATACACTTTGACAATAGATTTATTCTTTCAAATATTTCCTTTTTTTTTTTATTATATTCATTCATTTTTCCTTTGCTAGGTGCAGGTGGGTAGGTGCACTAGGTGAAGGATTTCTTTAGTCATGAATATTTGTTTTATTCAATAATAAGTAAACCATTTTCCTTTACAATTTTGTAACATACGTTTTCACAAAAAATTTCAAGAATATTGTACATTAATTGAATGCCAAGTATGAAATACTTGGTAACAACCTGTGTTGTTACCAAGTATTTCAAACTTGGCATTAACATGGGGATAATTGCCGTTTCAAAATGGGATATGTTATACCTAGGTACCGCTAAATACATGACTAAGATATACTAGTTCTTCTGAAACCCCTATCATAATGGAGTTTGAACATGTTTATAGGTCATTAGTAAGTTTAGTAACCATGGGAATACGTCACAGAATTAATAAATGGAAACCATACTCCATTTCTGCTACAACAAATATTCCATTGCTTCATAAAAGTCGGTTTAATGAAAAAGTTGCTATGAATAATATAATATTAATTAATTAATGTAAAGGTGTATTATATTTCCGTTTACGGAAAAGTCATTTTGTTTGGAATTCCCCCTTTTAATGAACCTATTATAAAGTAATCTGTATCGATGAAAAACTTTATACAAAAAACATGTCGAACCATCACTCCAATATTCTTCAAATGTATAGGCAGAAGTGTACTCCTGTAGGTAAATTCAGAGTGCTGATATAGATACTTAAATACAAGATGGCCGGCCTATTTCCATTTAATTTGCGAGCTGTTACTGTACCTAATCATTTTGCTCAAACAAGGAATTCAACTCGGGACCTCCCTAGCTCAGAAGTTGCTTTTACGACCACTAGTGACTAGAATACCCGGCGTAAGGTATACCTAACTTCTGATATTGGGGGACTCCAGTGCACCTCCCTAGTAGGGCGTAGAGACAAGAGGTGTAGAATGCTTTGCCTTTTTTTGATTTGATAAAGAATCATTTTGCATTTTTGTGTCCTAACCGTGGCCTAACGCCTGAAAGGAGACAGTGGTTAGACAATAGAGGGATTGATGATTACTAAGTCTGGAATCCGACCTAATCGCGTAGATAATGTGGAAACAGACGTCACAAGATGTATTATCATATCCCCATGCCGTATGGAAACGTAGCTTTTCCAAGCATTGCTGTAATACCGGCAATACCGAGTTCCGCTTACCACCATATCCGTATTTTTACCCATCGATTACTCAAAAATGTTTCCCTCATTACGAAGGTTAGGAATATTACTTGGACTAATTCATGAAGGTTTCCATGAGGTATGGGAAACCCGTCGAACGTAAAATTCCGTTCGTTTTTACTCATGATGCAAATGTTAATGCATATTATATTAACAATAATGGCGCGTGACTCACTGTCTTGACGAGACAACCTTGATATCTTTTTTTTCTATCTTTCCATCTTTGTTTTTATTAGATGTCTTTATAAAATGAGTTTCATACTCATTTCATTTTGAATACTCATTTTGCTAGTGGTAAACGGTTATACTTAATATGGGGATTAGTATCCTTCCGACATTATTTTGTACTAGACATGTCCTAAATTTATTCATACCTACCCCCTTTCTTCTTCTTCGTGTCGATGGTAATTACCTCTTTAACACGCGTTTACGTTATAGTAGAGATTTTTTGTTTGTGTCAACGGTACGAATGTTTCTAACTTTTTTTTCAAAAGCTCAAACTAAGAAACAACTGATAAAACAGACATATTTTAATCAGTAAACAGATAAAAAAATATAGTTAAGTTAAGGCCCAAAATAATGTAAATACCTATTAAAAAACTAAAATTAGCATTTTAAGGAGATCAAAAATTAGGATAAAAAATAGAGGCAGATCATTCATAATACTTCATTCAAGAAGAATAGATAAAAACGGATTTTAAAATAAAAAAATAAAAATAAGTACTCTACTCATACCTATGAGCTAAGGGGATTAACCTTAACCAACTATTCTCAAAAGAGCAACCTTGATAAAAATAAACAAAATAAAATCGGTCATGAATGATAAATCCATAGGTATAAAATTTGCATAATTTCGGTTTTTCCAAATAGTCATAAAATGGTTCAGAAAACTACTTTCTACGGCCTTGAAATATCTACGCACATTGTTCCTTGTTGCAATCAATTAATTATTACCGTAATGTTATTATGTCACAATAATAAGGAAGGAAAGAAAGGAAAATAATGTTAGTTTATTTTTATAACAACCACGTGGTTATCCTTATTTATATCTTCGTAGGACAATGACCTCTAATAACACAGCTGTTTCCTACCTACATTTTTATTATTACGTGACTGTATAAATTATCAAATAGGTTAGATATAAATAAATTACCAAAAGTATCTTTATTTTCTTTTTTCTTACGCATCTAATAGTAAATTGTTATTCAATTAATATTTGAAAACAGAAAATTGTGTGTAGCATTTTAATTTTAATTAAAAACATGTGATTGGAGGAAGGAAAAAAAAACGATCTCAGGCAGGGTTCGATCCTACGTCCCTTCCGTTAATAAGAACACTGAACTCTTTAGCCACTAAGCTACCGACCACTATCATTTCTAAATGTTATTTGTAATTATTTTTATTAATACGTAATTAAAAAAATATGTTACTAAAAATAATGAAACCGATTCAAAAATAGAACCCTATTAGAAAAGTTTGTATAATGTTATATAAACTCTTTGTAACGCAACCGCATAATCTCACTATATCATTATAGTGTGTCGACCTTGGCCGCTCGGCCGCGACGTCATCGCGCGACACGTCATTCACGATTGTGTCGTAGAGTCGCGTCATTTTCCGCGGAAACAGAACGTCACGCCTACAAAAGCGCCCCCAGCGGGGTTTTACTACAACAAAATTAACCATCTTGATTATACATCCGTCATGCTTCTACTCAGAAATTATACAATCCCATTGACTAAGGGGTATGAATGGAATATTTTAGAGAATTGACTCGTGTATTAATTTACCCACAATCTAAACTGGTCGTAATTATATTGATTTCTGACACTTACGCGAATACTAGACATTGAAATAAAACTCCAATTGCCAATGATTTTACAGAAATGTAGGGTAGCTGTTAGTAATCAAAACTTCAAGACGCCTACCACCTTAGTCACCCGTGACCATGGACGCTGTAAAGGGTCCGAAACGTCGGGATTAAAATAATATCAATATAACGCGATAAAATCCGTAAAAAGTAGTTTTATTTCAATGGTCGTAATTATTTTCCAATTTAATATTTTTAGGGTGTAGAGTGCCGTGACTAAATACGATTCCAAAATACTGTTTTACATAGTCAAAAAAATGTACATTAAAAACATTAATTGTTTAGAGAGCATCAGTTTTTTTTTAATGTTCATAATTTAAACTAGATTAAATTCTTAATTCCACCATAAAAAACGTCAAGATAATCGCACAGCAAAAATTACACTGTCAGAGTAAATAAAATAATAATTATTAGTAATTAATGACATTCTCTATATCATATTGCCGACTAACGACATCTAGTTACAATAATTGAAAACAACTTGTTAGATTCCAGCGCCATCTATATTTGAGTAGCGAATACTATATCAAGTTTGAAAATAATTTAACAATGGTACTAAATTTATTATAATAATAATGGTTGCCACGAATAAGCCGAATCTAAAAATAGATTTTATTGATATACTTGTTTTTAACATTAACACTGAAATAATTTGATTGCAAACTGCTTAGTACCGCCATCTGTTGGCGAATAGTCAAACTAAAAGTAGCAATTGGCGCAGAACGCGTAGGGTGGCAAAGGTTGCAATAATTTTTGCGTTGACCTACAGAGTACACTAGTTGCAACTGTATTATTTATTTCTTCCATACTGCATTTTTTATGATTATTAGTTTTGGCTGATGGAATGCACAAACGGAGTCCAAGATGGACCAATTAATTATTAAGACATTAAAAACACTTTACTTTTAAATCTCTTTGATACACACACACCCGTTTTCGCACCTTGACAATGGGTTTGTTGACTTTTAGAACACGCTTTCTTCCTATCCACTACCACTACCATCACGCCTGTATTCCCCTAAGCATTAGGCAGAGGTGTACTTAAGTAGATAAACGATATTTTTATGTTTAGGTCCCATGTAATAAAGTAGGGGGCGAGCCTTTGCCATTAACCGTGCACAAATTCAAACTCTGCTACTGAGAATTTCATAGAAAAACGCAATAACAACACTTTGCTTGGCCCGAGAATTTAACACAAGACTTCGAGCGTACGAGTCACGCTTACCACTACTAGACTAGCCGGGCAATTATTATTTATTATTTTGTGAAAACAATTGAATTTTTAAACAATTATTATTTATTAATTTGGAAACAATTTTGTGTGTGACTTCTTGTTTATTGATGTTTATCTAAATGTTTTTGCCGCCATCAAACCTCCACAATTTCTGGGCGAAACCGAAATCGTAGGGATGGATCACCTAGTTGCCCAGTACCTCAACATTGAGTTCTATAAGATTACTTTCGATAGGATTTTGGGCACACCAAATCTAATTTCTGACGACCTCTGTGGTCTAGTGGTTCGAGCACCGGACTGCTGATCACGAGGTCGTGGGTTCGATTCCCACAGGACACAAACATTTATTGTGATGAATTTAAGTGTTTGTGTTTGTCTGGGTGTTTCCTATTTATTATAAGTATGTATTTACAAAAAAAAAGTATATAAGTATTATATCCATTGTCTAGTACCCATAGTACAAGCTCCGCTTAGTTTGGGACTAGATGGTGCTGTGTGAAAATGTCCCAGGATATTTATATTTATATTATATATTATATATTAATTTAAAAAATAAAATCGTACCATCGACACGAAAAAGAAGATAGGTTTTTACGCAACAGTGCCTCGACCATGAGTTTTTCTCACTAGACTCGCTAGCGAGTCCGTAAAATATTTGTATGGAAAACCCTCGCAGCGTCTCTAGCGGTTACGTAAGGAACTAAAATCTGCTATTAGATTATAGCGTTTCGATGCGTAAAAAACCTATCGAAAGCCATTCGATAGAATTCATGGTTGAGGTACAGAACGCTGTAATCTCATAGCAGATTTTAGTTCCTTACGTAACCGCTAGAGGCGCTGCGAGGGTTTTCCATACAATTATTTTACGTTGTCGCCTGCGAGTTTAGTGAGAAAAACTCTTGGTCGAGGTCGCACAGATTAGATGATATTAATAGTAAGTAGGCATGTTATTTTCCAAGCGGATAAAGCACCACGATCGTCATCAAAATAAAATTACGGAAGCTAAGAATTGTCATCATTAATTCAAAAAAGTTTTTTAATACCACTCACAAGAATCATAAATAAGATTATTAAATTATTTTTTCAATTAAATTACCTTAAAGTACATAGAGGATTTATTTTATTAGTTCCTCAGAACATGATAGCGAAAAAAATATTCAAAGTATATTAATGTCACAATTATTATTTATTGTTATTATGTAAAATCTTAAATTTATGATTATTCTCAGAACTTATTGGGAGTTATCCGGATTTTATTGATGTTTAGGTACCTATTTTAATAATATAACACCTCATAGACAAAAATATAATATTATTATTAGTAGGTCCACAATTATTACAGGCGTTTATGGGTTCTGAGAATTAATATAAAAAAAAATTGCGTCATCGCGAATATTTATTATCATAAAATACTAATCATGACGAAAATATAGGTGTGTTATTGACTGATAGATTGAAATACTGTACGTACTTGCACTACCTACTAATAAGTATTACCTATTCTTACACACACACACACGTTGGCGCATATAGAATAGATAATATTCTTAAATCTGTAAACGTGTGTATAAAAGTTTGTCGTTTATGATTACACGTAATGAGTACAGTGGTGTTCACATCAAGGCGAATCCATGGGGGTACATGACCATTTTTGCTTAATAAATTTATTTAAGGAGAGCCTAATTTTTGAGCCCATACTGGTTAGACCTAGACGATGACTATGATTCCAAAGCTGTATTCGCCCTTGGCAACAATGCACTCGGCCGAGTGCAGGACAGGTTAGTATAGATATGTATATAGGTAGGAAGATTTCGACTAGTGACTGATTCTCTGAAAGATCGATCAACAGCTGTAACCGCTGATCGGATTGGGCTGGAATTTGGCTCACAGATAGTTATTATGACGTCGTTATTCTATAAGAAAGAATTTTGGGAAATTCCCACGAGATTATGAAAATCCTTCTAGCGCAGTCGGGTAAAAACGCAATAGGTACAGGTATTGTTCGCGAACAATTTGTTATGTTTTTCATTAATTCAGCTAAGAGGTCGGTATACTTACTAAAACGTTACGTAAGAAAAAATAAATCATAAATTTATTGCATTGAGTTACATTAACAAATTTTCCTCTTCATGTAAATACATATAGGAAGAATACTTGAAGCCTATAAAGTACCACCTCCTAATATTGATGTAACGCCACATAAATTAGCCGTGACGTGTGAACAGGGTAACCGAGCTCATTGTAAACTATATTTGTTCGAGTTTGCATTCACTGTCAAACATGACATGATTTAATTATGAATTATTAATTGAGGAAGAACTTTGTATACAGTCGAATTTGAACACTAAAACCTTCGTTATCTTGCTACATGAATGCCAAAATCTTTTGGCCGTAGGCACAGTTTTTGCTATTGATGATTGCAGTTGTAATTTACCAGCGCTCGTTGATGTGCTAATATTATAAAGAGGAAAGATTTGATTGTTTGTTTGTATTGAATAGGCTCCAAAACTAATAGACGGATGCGAAAAATTCTTTCAGTGTTAGATAGCCCATTTATCGGGGAAGGTTATAGGCTATATATCATCACGCTACGACTAATAGGAACGGAGTAGCAATGATAAAAAAAATTATAAGACTTTGTTTTGTAGATTTTAATAACTTTCGCTTTTTTAGTTACTGCAATTGGTGGATCCGTAGTAATTAATTAAATAAATAAAATAAATAAGACCACGCGGGCGAAACCGCTGGCGGAAAGCTAGTCTTTTATACTGTGCTAGGTATACAATTCAAACAAGTCTGGTATTAAAAATTCAGCTTCTTTTTTTTACCATATGGTTCGCATCAGACACTCAGACACAGTCTGTTTATATTAGGGTTGGCACTTCAGATCAATCTGTCTCAGGGTCATACTTTTATGTTAGTTTATCCGTCGACTCTGCCTTTCATCAGGAAATAATATATTAGGTACTTATAGCATTGTGGAAACTGTGGTTTTCCTTATGCATATTAATTTTGGCTTCAACTCAACTTCTCGATTGGTCTATTGAGTGAGCGCGACTGTTACAGTACAGGTCCTAGGTTCGATTCCCAGGTCGAGCAAAGTGTTATTGTGTTTCTATGAAATTCTCAGTAGTAGTTCGGAGTTTAAATGGTAATAAGTAATAACTTCGTTTTCTGTAACATGGGACCTAAACTTACGTACCTACTACTTATAAAAAAAAACATTTGTTACAGACTAAGATTTTTCTATATGTTGTCTAATTAGGTATAAAGAGGAAAGATTAGAGTGTTTGTTTGTATTGAATAGGCTCCGAAACTACTAAACCGATTTGAAAAATTCTTTTAGTGTTTGATAGACCATTTATCGGGGAAGGTTTATAGGCTATATACCATCACGCTACGACTAGTAGGAGCAGAGTAGCAATGAAAAATGTTGCAAAAACGGGGGAAAATTAAGTTTGTACATTAATAATACACCTCTGCCTGATCTTTTAAGGAATACAGGCATGAAGGTATGTTATGTTTTTTAACTTTTTCATAGCAGTCAGTAATTCCATGTCGTGACTAAATAAACTCGAAACTCGTTCGTTACTTTGTTTATCTTGTGTGGCAATGGAAAAAACATACATTATGCTATTTGAACAGTTAATCATTACGGTAATCATAAAGATACCGATTGTTGAGGACGTACGTATACCTATATACCTATACCTAAACTGTGTTATGCATTACCATGCATATGTACATAATACTCGTATGTTATACATACATCTATGTACATGTTAACTTATATTGCCTTAATGAGAACAATCCCGTCATATTCGTCGCAACTTATAATATAATAATATACAGGAAGTTTATACAAACCCAAGAATTCTTTAAAAAGATGATAGTTTAAATGATTCTGATAACATTCCACCCAAAAAACTTATGTAAGTACCTAATTTTTTACCAAAATGTTTAATTTTAGAAGTTTTATCAACACAGTTCATTCATCTTTCTGTTTTTCTCTCACAAATTATGACTATACGCGCCCCCTCCAGTTTTTGTCATATTTGTAGTAGTATAACTATGTACCTATTTTGACGGAAAAACTGCAATCACCAATCCATTTATAGACCTCGCTGACCGCGCGAGCTGTTATATAACTTCGTTATTTTTAATCTATTTATCAAAAACACAGTAACAGCTAGGTACCGTTACAGGAAATCCCCAAACCGATAGTGAACAAATAAATTAACAATATATACTACCACTACCTACATAAGACTGGATATTCCCAATCCATAAATAGGAGTTAAAAATAATTTATAAGTAGATTTTTATATTTATTTTTATAAAAACCTCAGGTCGAAACAATAAGGAAACTTTTATTATTTTATTTTATTATTTTACGACGACTTACAGATAATAATTAATAATAAATATCTTGGGACATTTTTACACAACACCATCTAGTCCCAAATGGATAAAATACTTATATACTTTTTTTCAAATACATACTTATGGTATATAAGAAAGATAGTACAGTAATTATAATATGACACTAAAAGGTTTAATTTTATTTTTATTCTTTTTAATTCTGGTGGAATATCAGTTTGTGATGTTTTAATATATAAGGCAATGGTAATGTTAAGGCTCTGTTTCACCACCTCTGGATAGCCGCTAACCTCTGGATAAATTCGAAAATGGAACAAAATTTCTATTAAATTATCTGCCAAATAATCTAACGAGAACCAACTTATCCGGGTCCGTAAGCAATTCTACCAATAAATAAAAGATATTAAATTTATTTTCGTATCTTTGTCTTTTATTTTGAAATATTATCTTTATATTGGTATGAGCTGCATGTTTATGTGCGGTTGTGAGTAAGATAACTATATAGGTAAATAGTATTTGTTGCTTATCAGATAGCCCAGCGCATATAGGTACCTACCTAGATGATTTATGCGCTGAGGAAAGCGTTGTTATTATATTTATTAAGGTAATAACAGTAGGTATCCTAGACAGCTTGTTTTATTTTTGACCCCCGACGCAAAAACGATGGGTATGTATATGACTATAATATTATTGTGTGTATGTTACACGATATCTTAGTTGAACTTGAACCGATTTTACTCAGTTCATTTCTTTTTCATTGATTTATTTTTGAAAACACCAAAAAAATGCATGAAGACTGTTCAATTTTTTCCCGCAAGTCAACGCATTTTAGCATAACGCCTACAATTAATAAACATCCTTTGGCAGTCGGGTAAATATAAAGAGAACTGACATAATAAAGAGTACACTAAAATCATGAATTACGAATAACAAATTAGCACTTTAGCTAAACGTTAGATCAAACCGTAGAAAATGACAAATCATCATTAATACGTCATGCAATTCCCCGAAATTCTTAACAGAAGGTGTGAATAAACTTATGCTCTCAAAATACCTAGTTGCTGTGCCAATCTGGTGTCAAAAAAACTATAATCTACGTACTTTTTGCTGTTAGTTTTAGCATAATTGACCTGAGATCATTGTTACTTATGACGTCATTCGCATATTGTAGGTTTTATTACAGTATTAACAGATTAATTGATACTGATTTCTGACACTTACGCGAATACTAGACATTGAAATAAAACTACTTTTTATGGATTTTATTGCGTTATATTGATATTGTTTTAATCCCGACGTTTCGGTTAGTAATTGAAACTTCAAGACGCCTACCACCTTAGTCACCCGTGACCATGGACGCTGTAAAGGGTCCGAAACGTCGGGATTAAAATAATATCAATATAACGCGATAAAATCCGTAATTTTTTATTTCAAGATTAGTTGATGTAAATATTGACACAACCTACCTATTGAAAAAAAAATAACGTAATAATTTAGCGGTGGCCTCTGATGAGAAGAATACTTAAAGGGCCTGTGTCGTCACCTCCTAGTAAGGTCACGTTAAATTACCTGCCAGGTAATTTCATACAAATTTTGTTCCATTTTTAAATCTATCCGACGGTTAGCTTTTAATAAACCAACGATAAAAAAAACGGTATTTTATGTAATTTAGTTAAAGAATTTTGATGCGTTCTATTTTTTCGGAGTAATCATGATTGGATACGGTATCGGTTAGGGTAAGTTTAACATTATAGATATTATATATAAAATATAAATGTTAGTACCAAGTGGTGTGACACCAAGAAAAATATGTTTAATCTAACGCAGTCATTTATATTTTTTTTACAAATTCCATATAATCAATGAGTGGTCTTACTTCTTCCATATTACAAGAATAAATAATTATTATATTATATGATTTAAAAAATATATTTTAGTTAAACGAATCAAACATTCCATCAAACTCCTTTACCTATAGGTATAAAAAAAACAATATTTTAAATACGATCAAAACCAATATTTAACTTACCTTATCGGTATTAAACTAGTGCGGTATTTTGCTCGCGTACCGGAAAACGTTGCACTTCACTATAGAATAATTATGATAAATTCGAGAGTTCAATCGAATACATCCTTCTTGAGAAGCACCAGCTTTTATAATGGTACCAACTACGTATTCGGCGGCTCTAATGATTTTTCCCGTTGGCTATTCTTGGAAGTCATATCGATGAATCAATCGAACGAACGTAAGTATGCCTTCCATGCGTATACGCAACGGCAGTTACTATGTGTATTTGAATTTGGAACGCTGCTTGGCCGATAATTGTTGTAAGTTATAATAATTATATAATCATTAAATTAAAATTAAAATAAATAAATGATTTAACAGTGTTAATTGTATAATTAAGCGAATTATTTATATTTAAATAAAATCAAAATAAATAAATATCTTTGGACATTTTACACAGCACCATTTAGACCCAAACTAAGCATGAGTACTAGACAATGTACTATCGGTACCAAACAATAGATAATAAAACTGCTCGAAATGGGAATCGAATCCTGCAACTGCTAACCGCATCTGTGCCCATTCTCTTACCAACAAGGTACTTATGTAATTAATTCATAAGTATTTTTTGTGTGTTAAACTGTACAGTTTACGTCCTATAATACTTAGCATTCAGTATTTCTGCCGGATAGGGCGAAACCGGAAGGGTACCTATTATTTCAACATGAACAACAAAGTACTGAGTACTTACCTTAAATGCGTGAAATATGCTGAAACTATTTAAGGCCAAGCCTAAATTATCCAATTATTATGTGCATTTTATTGGATCTTAAAATCCTCGCACACATTCGATACAATACTTTCGAATGAATTAGGACATGTTATGCAAAATTATCTTTTTGTGATACAAATAAATAAAATTAAAGTGTCTATTTGTAATTTCAAATTAACACCTTTTCACTAAATGCATATCACAGTCTGTTATAAACGGTACTTACAGCAAAAAAAATTGTTTTTAAAATATTTGTCTGTATGTCTGTGTGTTTGTTCCGGCTAATCTCTGAAACGGTTGGACCGATTTAGACGGGACTTTCACTCCCAGATAGCTAATGTTATAAGGGGTAACATAGGCTACTTTTATTTTAGAAACCTTATTTATTTATTTAAAAAAAATGGATAAACGCGGGTAGACCGCGGGGAGGCGGTATACTTAGCATAAATCTGCATGGAATTTAGCAGTGATAATCTAGTGTTATGACGGTGAACTGCTAAATCAAGTTAGCCAGGTCTTAAGTTAGAATTTGCTTTATGTACGTAACTTGCATTAATAATTTATTGTCACTCGCTTTTTTAATACGGTTGTACATCCAGGACTGTCTCCTAAGCAGATGAACGGTTCTTTGGATCCGTTCTTACAAAAATAACAGTTGAAAATATTATTCTAATCATTCTATTATATTATATCTCCTTTACCTACTGTTGAATTGGAGTGCGGCCTTTAGATGATACAGTATTAGGTATAATATTATTATCAACTCTCAAAGAGTAATTATAATAAATTACTCACAGACACATAGATAAGCGTTTACTGGTAATTGATATTGAAGAGCTAATTTAAGTAGTTCTTTTTGTTATTTAATTATATTCACCAAATAAATTTCCAAAAAACTTTAAAAATTTACAACAAAAAAAATTAAAGCTGGACAATTTGTTCCAATGGGTTAAATAGGGTTGCATTTATAAAATGTGTTTAAGTAATAAAATAATATACTAGGATGATTAGGTTTTATTATTTTATTTACGAAAAAAAACATATTTTTTCACGGTCTTTTTCATGTCAATTAACTCTTAACTTCCGAGCAGTGATACTTTATCGAAAACGGCGGATATCACCACGAGTTTAATTTTGTAAATAATAACTCGTGCTAAAATAAATAGGTAGCCTAACGTGTTAAATAAATAAATTTCTTTCTTAGGTTGTAAATTTCTTTTTATGCAAAGTGAAAGTTTAAGGAAAATGGTACCCAGTAGCAAACATTGACACGAACTATTTGACAGCTTAAAGTAGGCTACATGAGTTCTAGCGATAGCATGTTTTGTATTGCAAGAACATTTTATAGTATAAATGATAAATTATATTTTAAATAGCACGTTGAGAAAAGATAAATGAACTTTTTCATTTCATGTATTTCGTAGCTATTTCACTAACATTATAACTGTCATACCGAGGGGAAATTGGCGCCCATATTGCCCATAAATGATATAGTGGGTTGGTGATTCAATATGATATATTTATTTAATTGATTTAAGGCCTCTTAAACAACCTCTGGATAGTCCCTAACCGCCGAAAAAATAATACATGTAACAAAATTTGCATGAAGTTATCTGCCAGGTAATTTAATGGGTACTTAACTGGAGATGGTGAAACGGGCCCTTAGGCCTTAGTCCCTTAAATTTGACCTACTAACATTATTATCATCTAAATCTCTTCCAACTGTACAGACAACAGAACAAAAATAACTAGTTATAAAAATCATTTCAATCAGACGGTTATAATTTATGCTACATTAACATGTAAAACGTGAGTATAAGTTGCAGATAAAGTGATTATGTATTCATTTATGTAAATACTCTAGTAGTAATTATCTTATTCTTCAGTAGTACATAAAACAAACAAGTTTCTTACCGTTTACTACAGAAAATCAATCACCGTTGATTTCGATGAAAACGGTTCACTTTCAAATTACAAGCACAATTAAAATAATTTAACTGAGGTATTGAACTAGCATACTGGGCGTAGCGAGTTCCTTCCTTTATGTATTATTCACAAACCGAATTAAAACAATATCGATTTCAACACTGCCTCTTATTATGTCCAAAATCTTGTGTTATGCTCTTAACAATCGTTATCACTGTTCCGTAATCCGTGACACTGATAAGAGAAGGACCGCGTAATCCGTATTACGTTAGTTTCACAAGAACGAAACTTCAAAATGCTTCTTTATTTATAAACACATGCACAACACTATAACTGTCAATTTGGAAAATGGAATGTCAAATTCGAAAATTTTATGCAGAAGTATTTTCCAATTCGAAATTTAAAGACACGTCGTCCGCCTTTTGTTATCGCAGCTGAACTAACATAGGCGTATTAATTTTACACTCACACGTCCGTAATCTTAATGAGCGACCACAATAGTAGCGAAAATAGGCGCCAAAACCGGTCTTATTGTCAGTGTCTCTGTTGATACTTTTTGTTAAACAGATTGTTGCGTAATGCAAACGAGAATCGGTGAGGGCTTTCGCTCCAATACTACCGGTATGCGGCTCCCACACTATACTTCATTTATTTTCGTCTGACCGACTATAGTCAACCTATAGTGAAATAAACACAGGTTCGAAGCGTTCCGCGGTCGTTAATACACCGCATAGCGCGCTCTAACAATTTTGATTCGCGAATGCGTCAAGTGTTACTAAGAATACGTTTAAAATTATATGCGTTTACGTAATTGATTAACTGTTTGTGTGTGTCGCTTGAAATTTTATTAGATTCAAAGTAATCCTCCAATTTATATTTTCTGTAACTTTTATTTACCGTTCCTACTGCTAACAAAAAAAAAATTAAATATAAAAACTACTTAATTGACTTGCTACTAATAAAGTATCCAACATAAATGAGTCTATCATTAAAATTCGGTCTTTATATAAGATGTATGCTAAATAGATATAGACAATATTAAAATTGAGATAAACAGGTTTAGCTTGTTTTTTTTTAAATATCCATAGCGCGTAGCAACGGACTGCCAAACTAGTTTGAATGACCTCATGTGTAATTTTGTATCATATTTTCTATAGCATTCATTGTGCTAAAGTGCTAATAGTAATAACTGTTTGTTTTATTAATTCAGAAGGCCATAGTTCAAATTAATTAAGTAATTAAGTATACAGAATTAAAAATTGTGCAAAATTTGAACAATTTATCTAATAAATGTAATCTTGGTCATCATCTTCATTCAATCATTTAGTGCTTGTAAATAAATAAATAACCGTTAACCCTTAAACTATGCCATTGCATTTGTGGAAACGGGTTTTCTCTCATATTGTAAAAATTAGGCTGAAAATAAAAAATTGGCTGAACAATTGTGGACTACAGTTCTGGCGTACATAAGTTAAATATTTTATTTTATATAATATAATTTTATGTTAATTTATATTAAAACAGTATTTTAAACTAACGCAAAATATAAAAACCGAATTAGAAAAAACTATGACAGAACTAAATCAATAAAATTAAAATTTTCAGAAATAATTTCCGAGCTGCTTGTGAACTACGTTTATCTTTTAAATACCAACAACATGTAGGTGATAACAGTTCAACACGTTATTTCCTAGAAATATTTTGGCTGTTACGTGAGAATTTGTCCCGGTTATGAAATGTTGAAAGAATGATTAAATTTACAAGAAATTATTATTTTGTTTGTCTTTAAAAAATACTGTTATAATTGCAAATTAACAGGAATACACATCTATTAAAAATATGATTTTTTGTTTAGGCTAAGGCAGTAAAAAATTACAAAGCAAAGTAAGTCGGAGTTAATTCAAGGAAATAGAAGGAAAAGATTTTCTTCATAAATCGAAATCAAAGTTTTCCAAAAAAAAAATACCTAGAAAAACTAAACAATAATAAGAGCTAAAATCCGAAATCGAAGGACACATTTTAAATAGTTTCTTATTTTTAATATTAACGTTTTTCTTAAAATTGTGAAACTTTAATACCTAGAAAATATAAAACTGAAATTAACATTGAACGCAAACAGTGCCAAAAAAAAACTAACAAAGATCAAGGCAATGTTGAAAGATAATTATGATACGACATGCCTGCACATGTCAAAAGTCAATTTACACATTGTTTTAAACAAATATTTGTATCCGTACACGCTATTCTCAATGTGTTACAAAATTAAGAAATAATTAGTTTTGAAATAATAATGCCAATTGTAAAAATGTATGAGATACATTTTCTATTATAAAAAAATATATATTTGATATTTTATTATTTCAGGCATAAATTAAAGAATCTTTTGCTCTTGACTGACAATATTTTTTTTTTTTTTTTTTTAATTATTTGTTTCTTCACCACCAAGCCTAAAGTATCAAATAGGTTGTGCCAGTACTGAGGTGATAATAAGACAAAGCAGAGGCCTTACAAGGCTGAATGCAAGGTTGTCGCAAATACAACCTAGTGTAAAAAACAAATAATAGGAATGCATGTACTCTGAACTCGAATCGATTTGAATGTAAACTTGATTTGAATATCGATTTTGTTTTTATTATAAGCTGGTTACAACTGTTTTTTTAATGAAGAAAAACCGGAGGTTTAAGGTTCGACTATACATAAAATATATGCATGTACCTATTTAAAATCGCGTTTTCGTTAAGTTTGACAATAATATGATAAATTAGGTACATTATACATAAATTATGACATTAATATTATTAAAATAATAATGATAATCTTAATTGACATATTTACATTAAATACATGTATATAATTCCCTGACTCCTGCGCTAGTGTAAACTGTATTTCAGGAGCCAGTTTGTTCCCCTTATAAATATGTCAGATTTATGCCAATAAACATTGCCTCAAGTTACTATTGAATAATGTCGCGATATGTAGGTTACATCTGTATAGGTACCTATGTCATTGATAATGGGCATGTGTTTTTATTTTTCAAACTAAATTACGAGTACCTACACGATTATTTGTGCAGCGATGTTTCTCGCCATGATTTCATTGCAATCCCATAAAGTGTTATCATTTTTTATTTCTAAATATGAAAAAAGATAAATGAAAAAAGGGATTCAAAAGAAAATATCAATAGACTGTGTAAGAAACGATAGGGCTACAAAGGAAGAAGGAAGTGCATAAAGAGAAGACGACTGATAGAGATATATGGAAGAAAAAGACTTTGTACTTACTGCGCTATCTCCAAGTAAATCGGGATAAGGGTATTAGGATGCTCATATACCTATAAGGAACTAGCCTTTGCCCGCGTTTTCGTTTCCGTACAAGTTAAATACTGGTCTTCACGTCAGTCTTCTAAACATATTAAGTACCTACCGGTTTATTTCAACTCTCGACTCTGCATTTAGCTTCCTATTTTCAAATAAACAATCTGGGTTTTATAATTGAAACTAAATATTAAAAATAATTATCTAGCATTTTTTGTTATTCAATTTGGATTTTATGATTTACCGTTAAAAATAAAATTATTAACATTTAATTTGTTATTCATAATTCTTACCACATTTTATATTTTATTATTATCATCGTCATTTCTTGATTTAAAATTAATACTTAAACTTTTATTGCCACTGATCATGTAATAATTACTTTGGATTTTAATAACTTTTGTTCAAGTGGACCGATTTTAATTAATTATACGAACAAACAGCCAAATTTTTATTTCCATCCATTATTTATTTACATTTTAAATGTCAATTCGGTAGGTATCTAGTTTTGACAAACAAAGTCTAAAAACTTTACCTACATTATTTATTTGCATAGGCATTTCACTCTGTTTTATAAGTAGGTTATTTCTATAGCCCAGAAAAAAGTTATGAACTCATATAAAACCGCAGATGAAAAATGGGGCATCACGGAATCGGAAAATTAAAACATAATATCCTTGTTTATATAAATTTCAGTCAACTGTGAGAACAGAAACCGCAAAATGAAGGTGATTCTCTATGACATGCATGATACAATGAAGCAAAATGTATGAGATACATTTTCTATTATAAAAAAATATATATTTGATATTTTATTATTTCAGGCATAAATTAAAGAATCTTTTGCTCTTGACTGACAATATTTTTTTTTTTTTTTTTTTAATTATTTGTTTCTTCACCACCAAGCCTAAAGTATCAAATAGGTTGTGCCAGTACTGAGGTGATAATAAGACAAAGCAGAGGCCTTACAAGGCTGAATGCAAGGTTGTCGCAAATACAACCTAGTGTAAAAAACAAATAATAGGAATGCATGTACTCTGAACTCGAATCGATTTGAATGTAAACTTGATTTGAATATCGATTTTGTTTTTATTATAAGCTGGTTACAACTGTTTTTTTAATGAAGAAAAACCGGAGGTTTAAGGTTCGACTATACATAAAATATATGCATGTACCTATTTAAAATCGCGTTTTCGTTAAGTTTGACAATAATATGATAAATTAGGTACATTATACATAAATTATGACATTAATATTATTAAAATAATAATGATAATCTTAATTGACATATTTACATTAAATACATGTATATAATTCCCTGACTCCTGCGCTAGTGTAAACTGTATTTCAGGAGCCAGTTTGTTCCCCTTATAAATATGTCAGATTTATGCCAATAAACATTGCCTCAAGTTACTATTGAATAATGTCGCGATATGTAGGTTACATCTGTATAGGTACCTATGTCATTGATAATGGGCATGTGTTTTTATTTTTCAAACTAAATTACGAGTACCTACACGATTATTTGTGCAGCGATGTTTCTCGCCATGATTTCATTGCAATCCCATAAAGTGTTATCATTTTTTATTTCTAAATATGAAAAAAGATAAATGAAAAAAGGGATTCAAAAGAAAATATCAATAGACTGTGTAAGAAACGATAGGGCTACAAAGGAAGAAGGAAGTGCATAAAGAGAAGACGACTGATAGAGATATATGGAAGAAAAAGACTTTGTACTTACTGCGCTATCTCCAAGTAAATCGGGATAAGGGTATTAGGATGCTCATATACCTATAAGGAACTAGCCTTTGCCCGCGTTTTCGTTTCCGTACAAGTTAAATACTGGTCTTCACGTCAGTCTTCTAAACATATTAAGTACCTACCGGTTTATTTCAACTCTCGACTCTGCATTTAGCTTCCTATTTTCAAATAAACAATCTGGGTTTTATAATTGAAACTAAATATTAAAAATAATTATCTAGCATTTTTTGTTATTCAATTTGGATTTTATGATTTACCGTTAAAAATAAAATTATTAACATTTAATTTGTTATTCATAATTCTTACCACATTTTATATTTTATTATTATCATCGTCATTTCTTGATTTAAAATTAATACTTAAACTTTTATTGCCACTGATCATGTAATAATTACTTTGGATTTTAATAACTTTTGTTCAAGTGGACCGATTTTAATTAATTATACGAACAAACAGCCAAATTTTTATTTCCATCCATTATTTATTTACATTTTAAATGTCAATTCGGTAGGTATCTAGTTTTGACAAACAAAGTCTAAAAACTTTACCTACATTATTTATTTGCATAGGCATTTCACTCTGTTTTATAAGTAGGTTATTTCTATAGCCCAGAAAAAAGTTATGAACTCATATAAAACCGCAGATGAAAAATGGGGCATCACGGAATCGGAAAATTAAAACATAATATCCTTGTTTATATAAATTTCAGTCAACTGTGAGAACAGAAACCGCAAAATGAAGGTGATTCTCTATGACATGCATGATACAATGAAGCAATTACATACATAAAATAATGATGTTGTCTTACTATAAAGTCACATTCTTGTGGTAATTTGCGTATTTTCCTTAAACTATGATTTGCATTATGAAACTAATACTTGTATTCTGTGAAAGAAATACAAGTTCCGCATTTTTCCTGCACCGATGCCGATATATTATGCTTCTATTTTAAATAGGGGGTGAATCATATCTGGAGTAGGAGGGGGTACAGAAATACTTTTTATCAGTCGATGCAATTTACCTATTAGGCCCAGATTTCAAAATTTCGTAAAGAAATTCATTTTATTATAATTATATTCCAGTTAACTAGACCCCGCGAGAAATTCCGTACTTATACTTAAACTTTTCTTAGATGATCATAATCGTTACGTTTTTTAGAACGTTCTGCAGTTCTGCTAAGTTTTTTAAATTTCGGGCCGGGTAGTTAAGTAAGCTGTACAGGAGTTGACTTCAATATAGGAGGTACGACCCTCGTTATAAAAGTCAAATACTTGGTCTCCACACTGTTTATGTTTATATATTGTATACATAGAGATTTACTAATTACTCAGTTTTATTTACTGTGTCGTAAACGTAATAATATTTTAAAGTATGTTCTTATAGCTATTGGTGTTTGTTATTTTGTCATAAGCATAATTACTAAAAACTTATGTAGGTATATCCAGTAAAGGAGGGCATCAATAGCCCATACAACTCAACCCAAATGTGTACCGGAGTTTGACAGCTGTCAAATTGATAGTTTTAATTATGAAATCACTACAAAACTGTAATAATCTGCTGTAATGGCGTGCGTTTGACATTCCGAAACTGACACTGACAGTTTTTACTATGAAACCATTACGAAACAGATAATAGTGTGCAAAAATGGCGTGATTTTTCTCAAATTAAAAGTTTTTTTTTGTCATACCCAAGTCAACACTAAAAAAAGTACGAGTAGAGTTTTAACCAGCGTAATACAGAGTATTTTTTCCAATAGGTGTACCTTTGGTACATCATTTGGGCCGATTTCGATGGCCTCCTTTAATTTAAGTTCACATAACAACTTTACACGATACAAAGCCTACCACCTACCTTACGTCATAAATCTATTAGACACGCGAGTTGACCCCAGGTCATGCAATGAGGCTATAGCATATAGGTTAGGTTAGATTTTTATCGCTCCATGAACAACCTTCAGTGCTGCTTTCCATAAACCGGTCAAGTGCGAACAGTATCGATTAACAGATTAAGTCACCGTCTTCTATGGAACTCGGAAATGAGGTATTAAGCCAAAAGAGGTCGTAATAATGATTTCAAAAATAACCATAAATATTCCAAAGTTCACGTGGCTGGCAATGGATGTACTGGCAATGGATAAGAATTTTTTTTAAGTTTATTGAAATATAAACCGTTCACTTTAAGGGCCACACTCAGAAACGTTTTCACACAATTAACGTTAATGAATCGTTAACAAACAGTGGCTACATCTTGACCTATTTTTTCGTATTTGAGTTTTTGTCAGTGTACCAATATATATGTATACATATAGGTACCTATGTGAGATTGGTATTAGCAGGACAGAATTAAAACTCCTTGATGGGATAAATTAACTTCGGGTTTTCTTTATTTCGTCTTTTGTCTTCAGTACACCGTCTTTCTCTCAGTTCGTCTTTCTTTCCTATCTGTCAATGTCGTGTCATCCGTCAATGTCAATTGTCACCTGTCACTCATTTATCTTTTACGTCATTCACGTCATCTAATCGTACATACATTCGTTCTCTCACTCACGTTCCATTCCTACATATTATATAAACCTAATAACTAATGATTAATTACGTTAAGTGACGTCTGAGTTCGACAATATTTAACATCATAATTTCAAACGCGCGCGGTGGCTGCGGTGACTGTGTTGTTTAGCTAAATTATATTAAAAGTGACTTTCTGCGAGTAAAACTTCTGTGACGAATTCATTGGATATACATTGTAATACTTAGTTCAAATCTTTATTAATACGAGTAGAACATAAGACTTCGATGGACCGTAAAATCACTGGCAAGGTGCGAGGAATTCAGTATTTTATGTGTGGGCGACACATTTAAATATAGTTTTATTAGAATTTATAGACTAGGGGTCTATTTCACCACCTCCGGATAACGGTAAACCGGCGGATAAATTAAAAATGGAACAAAATTCGTATGAAATTATCTGCCAAGTAATTTAACGGAGCCTTATCAGTAAGCTGTGGACCAGGCCCTTACTGATATTTTTTTCTTATTCAGTCTACATTGAAACGTTCAAAAAAAACCATTGTCTTGCATTTGCAAAATAATAATTGCCTGACAAAGAACCTGTTATTATTATTATTTTTTATACCACTAAGGTGGCAAACAAGCATACAGCCCGCCTGATGGTAAACGGTTACCGTAGCCTATTGACGCTTGCAAACACCAGGGGTATCACTCGCGCGTTGCCGACCCTAAAAACCTCTGAGAGGTTTATGGAGGATTCACTGCGCCGACAGTTTGAGGGAATATTCCTCTTACTGCCAGCGCAGCGCATCCTCAGAAGGATGACTATTGATTCAATTATAATCAAATCACTGAAGATAGGTAACTAATTATAGACACAATGCAAAATCTATCGTTTTATGAATGTATTTTTAACACTTTCAAAAACCTAACATTAATTTTTGCTATCTTGTATGGTCTCTCTACTTAAACTTTAACACGACAAAAATGTTCTCAACAGCAAAAACACGTACCTAACTACATTCTACATTTCACGCGCTTACAGGCATTTGAGACTATTAAACGCAATTAAGACTGCCGCAATAGTAAAAACAATCGAAGATCTACATTTATTAGTAATTAATGCCTATTAGTTACGATTCGTAGAAGCTGCTGTGGACTTACAACGTGTTTGACTATGCCAACGACGTAAAGAGGAAGAATAGCGTAAACGACGCAAGAATTAATACCGTTTAAGTCATTTGACAACCGAAGGAGTTAAGATAAATGCTCCGAAGAGTGTAGACGCGCTGTTTTCAACAAGATGTGTAGTAACTTTACTGGAAAAAAAAACTTAAAAGACTGGTAGACATACACCTTGGTACAACTGCAGCATAATAACTAAGTATTTTGAGCAATTAATTCCTATCATTTGAAATACACATACATTCATCATCACAAGTTCACAACACGTTCGCTTTGCAATAGTTTGAGTAAGCACTCAAAAAATATCACACGTTTAAAATTTAAGAAAAGTTTAATGCTCTTTTTCTATTCATCAAGTAGTTATTAATTGTCCATTTAATCAGAATAATGTGCATAATAACTATTTGGTACATTAGCTAGATACATTAGACTTTCATATAAGTACTACTAACGATTTTTTCCATTAGTTATAACAATCACTATACGTATGCGACCAAAATATATTCTTCAAACAGATAGTTAATTCAAGTAACAGGGTAGCGGTACCAAAAAACAGCAACAAGAAACTTGTTAATTCTACATTTCTACCAATTAATTAATAATGGGCACAAGGGCGTAAGCGACCTTAATTGTATTGTGACTTACACCTTTTTGGAAATTCAAAGTATTGATATATCGATCGTAATTAAAGTAACAATAGACATGATTACGGCAAAAAATGGGTTCGTAGTAGGTTCACGACGATAGTGAGGTGGTTTCTTAGAAAAAGGCCTCACTTTCAATTGTTGGCGTCGACCTGTCTGACGAACTTCGTAACAATTGTATCGTAGGGTGAAATTACCGATTCTCGACTTCGAAATGGATATGTTGTGAAATGATGTAGGTAGGTAACGAGAAAGAGTTAAACAATGTTCTGTAAATTACATTTGACAGTGTCTCCACCTCCTTCACACTTTGAATCCATTCTGCATTTTACTCCTTATATTTAAGTACCGCCCGCTTTAAGGGTGATAATTTTAATTTCTGCATTTTAATGAATAAAACCATTACGCCTGTGTTCCCTGAAGGGCTTGACAGAGGGGTCGACGTATAGTTCGCCGGTATGTTTAGGTTCCATGTAAGAGGGGCCAAGTCTTATGACACAAATCCAAATACCGAGCTGCTTCTAAAAATGTTGTAGAAAAAATTAATAACACTTTGCTAAACCCAGGACTTCTATCGTAACAGTTAGCTCACATAATAGTAATTTTAGCTTAGCTCAATGATTAAGATTAAAAAAACGAGACACGTGTGGCCTTCTGCCGTGTGGCGTTCAATCGCATTCTTAAAAAAAATATTGTTTGAAAAATATCTTGTCTAAGTGTACCTGGCGTACCGCCAGAGATTTTTGGACTCTTTTATTTTGCTGCTAATAATTTATAGCTCTATAAATCTACTTTTTCTTTAAAGAACTTTAAATCATCTTCCTATAACCGATAATTGTTTCATCTACCTCGCCCTAGTGAAAGTGTATCAGAGGTCACGTTTGTCAAACAATTAGATATAACACAGTTAAGAAACAAGAAGTCCAGTATAACTAGAACGACGATGCAATAGGAACTAATTTTGATTGTAATGAATTTGACGTAGTGTTGACATTTGCCCTCGCAAGCAGCGCTCTAATGAAGGATCGAGTTATAATGGGCGACCTTTTATTATTAGATAGTGTTTGTTAAAAGATATTTTAGCTATGTCATAATTGATTCAAGTGATTTTATCAGTATTGGTATATAATGTTTTTTTTATTGCCAGTGTCATGTGTTGGAGCATGGAGGTTTTATTTGTATTGATTGTGACGTTCAATTAATTATGTGTTTGTTTGATTTGTGGTAGCGTGGCTAATATTGTCTACAATTTTTTTGGGGAGAAACAAAAATTTTCGTCTGACGAAACGTCTGTGGTCTGGTGGTACGAGTATCGAAGTGCAGATTACGAGGTCGTGGGTTCGATTCTTATGTGATGTGTTTGTCAGGTTGACCCATGCCCAGCAGTGGACGTTGATGATGAAGCGACTGATGCACAGAATATGTTATCATTTTAGGTACCTACACCTACACTCTCTCGTCGATCGGCATTTCAGGTTCTCATTTCTAATTTATTTTATATTATATATTTTTAGATTGTGAAACAAGAATACCGCCACCTATGTAGATATAAATACCTAAGCGACATCTTTTACTACCTAAATATGTTGCAGATGCTCGGTGCACTGTGCGCGTCTACCACTCCTTTTAGCATAGCAAAAAAGCTTTTAACCCGACAAATAGCATACAAAGCTACATCTAATAAGACATACGTTAAATATCACCGCCCGACATTCCTCACACTGCGTGACCTGATCCAATTATCTCATATAATAACGCACAGCAATTTACAAAATGACATTCCGACCGATACGTGTCATTTGTGGACAAAATTACGAGGCAATTTGCCTCGGGATAAGATGAGGACTAGTTTATGCGGACTAATGATGAAGGGAGTTAGCCTTTTTGAGCTTAAGGCTACTGCCTCTCAGCATGGAAAGGGTTGTTTTTTTTTTAATCAACACTGACTTATATAGTATTTATATCAATGTAAATCAATCATTATTTTTGGTGATGCGGTAGTTTAAGCAGGTCTGGTGTAGTGTGCCACTTTCTAAATTTCTTAGTCCAGTGTCAATTTGATCAACGATTGGATAAGTTTCAGTCGTTTAAATGTGGAGCAATGATATAAACTGTAGTAGATACCTATTCAGTCTGTCTAAATACACATCCGTAATCTGTCCGATATCTGCAGCCAGTACTTTAGTCATTTTACAGTATACCAATTATTTAGTTTGTCTACTTTATCATCTTCAGCTTGATAAGTACTGGTCCACTACTGGGCCAAGACAACTCCATGTATCTTCCAACCTTTTTCTCTTCTAACCTTCTTTTTTTTATTTCTCTCCACTATCTAACTTGGAAAAGTATTCCAAGGCCAGTCCTCGGTTGGCACTTAAATTCTTATAACCTCAACTTCTTCTCCAACTTTGTCTGCCTACATAATAGTCTGCTTCTTAGTAGTTTTCCTAAGCGTGAAAGTCACCTGTTCGTGATTCTTCTGTTTAGCTATGTGAATCATCATGTTGTGTAATATATCCAAAAATACATTCATTTGAATTTACAAACCTATCGCCTACTAATCTTAATTAAAATCGCGGAATTCGGAACCTATGCCAAAAGTCTCATTTACCTATACTAAGTGCCAATTTTAACTCCCAGCAATTTCTTAGTTTATGTATAGCACTTTAAAAATATATGAACACGTGTTCTTCCTAATAATTTAGACTTCATATTCTAAATATAGAAAGAGTGCAAAAGCTAAATTTGCATAGCTCTGTCCTTTTCCATCTCTGTTATGTACCGGATTAGGTGTTCCCTGATATTATGTGAAATGTTGATTTCATAAATCTTACTTTACAACAGAATTACATCTGCTTAAACGATTTTTTCATGTTCGTTCTTCAAAGAAAAAAATAAGATTAAGGACCTGTTTTACCATATAGGAAGAGATCAGTTCCCGTTAAATTATTTAGCAGATAATTTCATACTAATGTTATTCCATTATCCAGTGGTTAGCTGGTAGAGGTGATGAGGCAGGGCCTTGGAATGCATAACTAGGACCTAAACATATAACGTTAGATACAGGGCCTTTTGTCATCAGTTTAAAACTACAAATTTGAAGAAGTCAATTAAACTGATATCCTAAAAATACTTCTTAAATAATTTCAACGAAGTTATAGTTTTAGCTTTGTGTAACTAATGTTTAAAGATTTTACTATAAACTGAAAATAAAACGATGATGTAGGTAAACAACCAAATTACATAGAAAATTGCATTTACCAGTTTACCATCACAACTGTACATAATGTAGGTTATAATTTGCCAAGCGGTCTTTTTGCTCAAAGGGGTAATTTTGCATGTCATTATGTAGAGAATGCGTCGCCAGCGCATTGGTCGACGCTAGGGGGCGGCGCGGGCGCAGCAATGGCGGCTAAGATAATTGACGCTTTTGATGTGGCATAAGTATTTATTTAAATTGCTGGGTTTTATTTGTAGTACCGCTTGGTCGAGGCACCTACAGCAAGGATGGTTTCGTTTAGAATAGTTATTTATACATTACATAGCAAATCTTTATTATGTCTAAGTCTTTCTCCTAGCCATATTCCCAACCATGTTGGGGTTGGCTTCCAGTTTAATCAGGATGCGGGTGAATATCAGTATTTAACACGGAGCGACTGCCAATACCGATATTCGAAGGAAAGGCCACTAACGATTGTCATAGGTGTTCGTATGACAACCAACGGCTTTACGTGCTCTCCGAGGCTCGATATGTTAAAAATGGTCACCCATCCACAGACTGTCCGCGGCAAGTGTAGCTTAACCTTTTAGATCGGTTGATCAGCGTAGTTACAACTTGGCCACAGATCCTCATTATATCTAAGTATAGTATAAAACTGACTCTATAAAAACTAAGGCCTACGACTGAAGCTTTCATTTTTATTAATAACTACCTTTCCACCAGCGGCTTGCCCGGATGGTCTGGGTATTTATTATCTAATATATAAAATTCTCGTGTCACAGTTTTAGTTGCCATACTCCTCCGAAACGGCTGGACCGATTTGTATGAAATTTTGTGTGCTTATCCGGTATCTATGAGAATCGGCCAACATCTATTTTTCATCCCCCTAAAATGACCCACCCCTATATGGCAAAACAACGTTTGCCGGGACAGCTAGTAATTTATAGGAACCTTATGTTACCCGGGGGTAGTGGAGCTTCCCAACGGTGAAAGAATTTTTCAAATCGGGGTTGTAGTTTCGGAGCCTATTCAATTCAAACAAACAAACAATCGAATCTTTCCTCTTTATAATATTGAGTAATATAACGTACAAAACGTGCACAAACGATCCTCAACTCTTCATCGTGCATGATTGATAACTTATTTCTTATTTATTACCTATGAAAACCACTTTTGAAATAACAATGTGGAATGCAATAAATGTATCGAGTGTTGAGTGAACGAAATAAATTAACGCTGATCTTCTCAGTCTGGAAAATCGGGATTCTGTAAATGTAGTTAAATTCCGACTAAGAACAGAAATTAGTAATTCACAGGTTCGGCGTTATTTAAAACAAAAAACAAAATTTGACTCAAGTGGTTTGGTAGCGACATCTAGTAGGGAATAGCAACACTTTCAGCTTCATTCAGTTTGCTGTTACTAACGTGCGTACCATTGTTTTGTCGTGTTGGTTCTAGATTCGCCTGAAGTAGGAAGCACCATCTATCTGATTAAAATAATACAAATAGCCATATTCATTACTTTGTGCTACTATTGATTGTATTATTGCCCGCTAGATAGCAGGAGAGTGCGGGCTCCATGTTTTTCACAGTTGACAAAAGATGGCGTTTTACGGAATTTTTTAGTGAACTCCTTTTTTAGTGATTCGGAAATAAAATTATTTAAATTGAATGTTGGTAATTAACACTTCGACCGCTTGAGACGGATTTATACGCGAAAAAATAAATTTTGTTTTTAGACGGATAAATCCGAACATTTTGAGTTGGGCGGTTAATATCATTTTGAGTTGTGTAAAATCTTCATAGATCACCTGCCACCTGGAGTATATCAGACCGCTACTGTGTTCGCTACAATCAATCGGACCTCTTGACTCGCTTCCTACATAGACCAATACAAGGTGGAAGGGACATCGACGCACAAACGTCGTGACAAGGTTTCACTCAAGGTCAAAAATAAAATGTCCTAGGTCATTCATGTAGAAAATGATCGGTTATTACAGATATTGATATTTTTGACCGCGCAGTGCTAAAAACGCGCTTATAACGCTCCGTGGTGAATGTTATCGCGCGATCTTAAATAAATGAAATAATGATTTTTTTTATTATAAATCTAATTTGGGTAGATAGAAAGGATTAATTTTGTACACGTTCAAGTAAAAAAAACGGCAGTTTTTTTTTTTTTAATAGTTACGGAAAATTTCAACGCAGGGGGGTCCAGAATCATGTACTGAACTAATGGTATTCGGATGTGCGTCGATGTTCCTTCCACCTTGTATATTTTGGCTCCCGACTTACGCACGTGTCAAAAGTGCTCGTCACCTCCCTACTGGGCCATTATGTGGCTACCTAGGGAGGCGGCAAGGTAAGTCAGACTCATACCGACTTACGGTAGCATTTACCTTCCGTTACCCTACCTAACAACACATGTAACATTTACCACAACCATAATGGGAATATTACTATCCAGCAGTATTCAAAAGTCTCTCTTATACCAACCTATTCGAGAACAAAAAATGACATTAATTCTTGATAACAAGACCCTCTTAACCATAGAAGATAATATTTATTTTGATAAGTATAGCATATAATAATAATTACTTTTTGTATAATTAGTTATCATCAAGGAGTAAGTAACTATGAAGCTAAGTAACTGTAGACATACAGTACTTCCTCTCTCCTACATTGCTGTGCCCGACGGGGTCCATAATGAACAAAATTATGGTACTGTTTACCACCTAACTATTTACATTGTGGAATGCAATAAATATGGAGTATTGAGTATTGAATCATATACCTAAATCTATAATACTTACTATGTTATAACTCCCTATAGACTCGAGAGTATTGTATTGATAGACAAAACAATAAAACTTTTCCTCCCAGCGGGTGAGTGCGAACAAATTGATTATTTCTCATTTCCACTATAACTCAAGTTTTTCTAGACTCCAATCTGTTCCCACAAATAGATTGAACAGAAAGTTCTTCAAGTCAAAAGTAAAAAGAATACATGAGTAGTTCTGGTTCTTGGTTATTACGTTTTTCTTTTTCCGAAGACTCGATTTGCGTAAGTGTCGAAAACCGGAATATTTAGCTTATTTGAATTTCGCCAATTTGAGAGTTCCTCCTGAATTAAAATCGGAAGGGATTAGGGATATGAACATTTTAATATTATATTATTTGGCATTACTCACTAATCTATCCGAAAGAGATAACAAACTCTTACCTATTTAACCCATATAGGTACTGTCCCACTGCTGGGCATGGGTCTCCTCTCAATATGAGAGGGATTAGGCTGTAGGCCACCACGCTAGCCTAATGCTGGTTGGTAGACTTTACATGCCGTCGAGAAAATCTCTCAAGCACGCAGGTTTCCTCACCGTTAAAGCGAGTGATAATTACGCACATGATTTCGAAAAGTCAGAGGTGCGTGCCTTGGATTCGTACTTTGACTTTATTCGACCTTTGACTTGGCCGTCCAGTGGTCATACCCCTAGGGTATCACTACTTTTTACTCTCAAATAAACTCTTACCTACAATAAAACAAGAAATTCAGGAACAATAATTAGAAACGTTTTTTAATACAAAATTAAATAAACCACGACAAACACTAGACACGTCCTTTACGATAAAGAGAAACTAAAGGATAGATATTATGACACTTTAGAATACATTAGTACGGGCCAAGCTTGTTCATAGCCCGCAGTTTCATTGGTAAGTCTGTCGGCCATACTTAAATCCTTTTGTAAGCGGCTATCTGGTTGTAATATATTATTAACAAAACGTTTCATAAAAAAATAACACTGCTCGAACTAGGAATCGAACCTTCAAGCGTAGATAGTAGTTGCTTGCGACCACGAGGCTAAAGGCAGTTCTAGATTTATATTCTGTGGAAAATGTTCTTACATTGGGTATGTTCGGCCGATAAAAGCGCTTATAAGCGCTTGCTAGCGCTGACAAATCAATTAGACAGTTTGGCCTGTAAACGAGTTGCAATTTGACATTCGAATCGACAAACGATTATAAACCAATTGTATGGAAATCACACAAGCTTTCGACAAGTCGGACTATCTCTGATGTCCTTACTATACATTTTGTTTATCGATTAGAATGTCAAATTGCAACTTATCTAGGCCCCGACACGTTTGCTGTCATTGATTTAACAGTTGACACTGTTGACAGCGCTTACCGCTTAACGATCGCCATTTTGCGTATAAGCGCTTATACCTAAGCGCTTTTATCGCCCAAACACAGCCAATGTCTGTAATTAATTCTCTATTAAATATTATGAGATTATGTAAATAATGTGTTAACTAGGCTGTGTTTTCTCTAATAAAACGTTTTTGTAAAACCACAAAAAAGGTTGGCCGTTCGTACAGAAAAAATGAAGCCATTTTGAATGGTATATGCGGCTTTATTTATGTTAGGGGCACTTTAATTAACCAACTTAAATTAATCCCTTCTGGGAAGTCCAAAATTTGAAACTACAGGCGAAAGGGTAAAATTGTATTTACTTACCTACTTCAGTTTAAGTAGGTACTGTTATAAAATTAAGTTCCTCTTGTGATTTGTTTACAAAAGGGAATATGAATGAAAATAGATTTAATTGAAATTTTAACGGTAGGTGCAACTAGAAAATATTTTTTGAATGAGTTTGACATAGAAAAGTAACATAAACATTCCGTCAGGTAGATGTGTTAGGTGTAAGGCAGAGGTGTAGGTACTAAACTACACCCACGGCACACCTGTGACAATCCATACAAATTTTCCTATACTGCTACTACAATACCAAATGTCAAACCTGTCATAATTACGTTTGTTCACGTGCAAATGTGTGCGTGAAGGTGCGTAGGGTTTGTTGGCAGTCCGGCAAGAACACCGGCAGAATGCGTGGGACCTGAGGCATCTGACTTTAGGGAGGGGCGGAGAGTGGCCATTCTGTTATTATTTATTCTGTGCCCACGGTTCATCGGAATGTTTAAAACAGGCATTAATCCAAACTCTGAATTTCTGAGAATTTCCCCAATAATATTTTGCTTCACCTGGTAATCGAACCTTCAACCTCAAACGTACCTCTACTAAGCTGATAAGGCAGTTGGAAAAAGTAGTTAATACCTAAACGGTATAAGCAATTTTTTTCTGTGCATAACACATAACGTAGGTACTTACAATAAGTAGATATACTAAATAAATTAAGTGTGCGTTCGCCCAGCGGAATGTTGTTGAATTTAAAGATTTTAATTATGCAGATATTTAGTGTATGACGTCGTATAATTGTGTATGGTAAAAAAAAAATTGTGCACGCAGCCATTGTTGAGAAATTCACCAAAAACTGATTCCGCTGGGCGAACGTTGTCCTGGCGGAACTCTTTTTAATCCATAGACTTTAGAAGAAAAAAGATGTGTCCAAAAATTAGTGTGTATTTGTGTATAATTGTGTATGTATGAATAAAATTAGTGCATGCATAAACTTCGGAGAAATTCAAGTTTCCGCTACGCGAACGTTTGGCCATTAGCTAGTTTTCATATAAAGCGCTTACATAGAGAGCTGTAGATTTTTACATACATTGTTTTGAATTTGTGTATATTCGTTTAAAAAACAGATTTAGAAAAAAACGTAGGGCTTAAAAGATAAAAATATAAACGTAAAATACGCTGATTAGGTCTTAGTTCTTAAAGTATGCACTTTGGGGTCTAGATTTTCACGTTTATACAAACCTTGTAAGTGTCTGCAACATGTTGCCAAGTATCAATGATGTTCCGTTAGTAATTAAAGAGTTATAGGACAATTTACAATGAATAGATCACTGTTTACAAAGCAGTCAAATATCACGACGTTCTAAGGGAACCGCATGGTAAAATGTATACCAATAATTAGTGTATTCATTCAACTATTCACATGCAAAATTTCATGTCATTAAATTCAGTAATTAAAGAAAAACAATTATAATACTGACGAAGCATCGAAAACCTATATAACCCGACCAAGTTCAGATGGCTACAAAAAAGCGGCCGTGCCATATATCTAAGAAACGTTCTTAACCTTCCAGTATAGTATTTATTAATATGGTACAGTTGCGTACACAAGCGTGAGGAAAAAAGAAAACAATTGCATTTCTTGAATGAAAAATATTTTTTTAATAATAACGCCACTATCTACGATAAAAATAAATCTTCAATTAACAAGTACTTCTCTATTTAAATATCCGTGTACAAAAATATTTTTGATTACATATAATACTTAATTATGTAATTATAATAACGTTAACAAATGCTTGCAACGACAGCAATAGACTTAAATGTGTTTTAACTAAAATAGGTTTAATAAACGATTATGAATAAAAGGGTAAGTATAATATTTCGAGCTTCAATAAAAAATAAAATCACATCACATAACTAGACTATTCAGTTGTTTAGTTTTGATCAACATTAAAATTGTGTTATCACCTGTACCAATTCAATACCGGTATTATACTGTACATTTTGGGATGTTACCTAAATATATTGCACGGCCGCTTTTTTGTAGCCATCTGAACTTGGTCGGGTTATGTAGGTTTTCGATGCTTCGTCAGTATTGTAATTGTTTTTCTTTAATTACTGAATTTAGTGACATGAAATTTTGCGTGTGAATAGTTGAATGAATACACTAATTATTGGCATACATTTTACAATGCAATTCCCTTAGAACGTCGTGATATTTGACTGCTTTGTAAACAGTGATCTATTCATGGTAAATTGTCCTATAACTCTTTAATTACTAACGGAACATCATTGATACTTGGCAACATGTTGCAGACACTTACAAGGTTTGTATAAACGTGAAAATCTAGACCCCAAAGTGCATACTTTAAGAACTAAGACCTAATCAGCGTATTTTACGTTTATATTTTTATCTTTTAAGCCCTACGTTTTTTTCTAAATCTGTTTTTTAAACAAATATACACAAATTCAAAACAATGTATGTAAAAATCTACAGCTCTCTATGTAAGCGCTTTATATGAAAACTAGCTAATGGCCAAACGTTCGCGTAGCGGAAACTTGAATTTCTCCGAAGTTTATGCATGCACTAATTTTATTCATACATACACAATTATACACAAATACACACTAATTTTTGGACACATATTTTTTCTTCTAAAGTCTATGGATTAAAAAGAGTTCCGCCAGGACAACGTTCGTCCAGCGGAATCAGTTTTTGGTGAATTTCTCAACAATGGCTGCGTGCACAAATTTTTTTTTACCATACACAATTATACGACGTCATACACTAAATATCTGCATAATTAAAATCTTTAAATTCAACAACATTCCGCTGCGCGAACGCACACATAAATTAAAATAAGGGCACCTATTTCTCTTTTACTTGTGATATTATTGTATTTCTAAATCTCAACGTTTAACAATTTACCTCAGTACAGTATTTTCATTCAATTAAGTTTTATCTATTTCGAGAACTTCAGTACATTTTCTTGCCAAGATATTTCCATTCACGAAAATTCTCGGTTCGTTTACGTCATATTAGATTTGTGCGAAGTAAAGGCTTATAAATTATTCATAACTTACATTCAACCTTTTCTTTGTCATGTAATATAATAAAATAGAGGTCTCAAAGTCACACGTGAATGCATAAATCTTTATGAGAAGATGCCACGCGAGCGGATTTTTGAATTAAGAATTCGAATCGAGTTGCAGTGTTGCAATACGGTATTTAGTATTTTTTTCACATTTTTCTTGGTCTGTGTTCACAATATATTTAAAGAGGTTGAACATGTTTTCTTTTCTAAAAAAAATATTTCGATGTTGAATCGGGCAAAAGCAAACGTGACTACGAAGTTTAATAATGGCGTACCGCGTATGATTAATCATTTAAATGTAAATAATTTAATGATGATTTCTGTCTTAAAATAACTTACATTAATTAAATCTCTTTTTCATTCGCTTTTTTAAAAGAAAAAGTTAGGTACTCACTTTAGATTATTTTCGCGTATACGGGTTTTTCCTTTCATACGGCTTCTGTATCTTATCCGATAAATTCGTTCCCATTTTCTAGATCTACGAATGTTTACAAAGCTTTCTACAAATAACTGATTCTCGGAGCATCGGAGATCGCGATACCCAACTCCTCGACTCGAGTAAACTAGTGAAGTTTTCTTTACAACGAACTTTTAGCATCACAAAAGGTATTCGTTCCGGGTAAATGTACCGTCGAGTGCAGAAGTTGAGAGACAAATTGGAGTTGCAGAATGCTGTCAGGCAAAAAGTGTTTTTGTTGTAGGTACAGTGACGTTAGGATACGAGTAGTTTTATTACAAACAGTGACATAAGTTTGTTCTTAAATTGAAAAGTGTGTTTGGCCAATAAAAGCGCTTATTTAGAAATTCTTTATTAACAGATTTTTTGTTTTTTTCGGCCAGGACTTTTCTAACTGCGTCTAACTGTCATTAGTGTCATTGATAGTTCTAGTTGACACTGTTGACAGCGTATCATTAAGCACTTTTATCGGCCAGACACACCCATTGATTAATTTTCTTTTAAGTATTCAATTATATTAAGTTATGCTGTCCAGGCGAGAAGTGTTATTGGGTATTTCTATGACATTCTCACCTGCACAAAGGAGTTCGGATTTATACTCGATTAACGGCAATATCGCTCCCTATAACATCGATGATGGGACTAAAGATAACCCTTCGGATCTCAAGAAAGAAAAATTTTTTATTTGGTCAAAGGTTTTATGTATCAATTCTTAACTTCATTGTAAATTTGTCAAGTAATATACCAAGTCAAATGCTTCGCTGATCTGCGAAAGAATAAGAAAATATACTCAAGGAGCATCGTCTAGTCTATCTCCCGTGGGGATCAGTGAGTAGGATTACAGCTTACTCTTATACGATATCAGCCATGAAGACTGGCATTTTCTTCAACTTTTCTATCAAATTTATAGCAAGAAACTATTATCTAAATGCGACATGCGATGTATTTATTACATTTTTTTGTAGAAAGTAGAAAAGAATTTTTAATATAACTGAACAAGATTGTAAATGTGAAAGGAACTGTGTGTTTGTTTGTTCCTAGATACCACTAAAATTAAAATATTTTTAATATAAAGATTAAAAACAAATTTCACATGGACATCTGACAGATGACATTGACATAACCAAAAGCAGGTTACATTCAATTATTTTTATACCACATAGAAAAATATGTCACGCGGGTGGAATCACAGGCGATATCTAGTTCATTATAAAAATAATATAAAACACTGAGAAACATGTTTTGTTTTTTCAATAACATTTGGGATACTGTAAATAATTTAATACCAAATGGTACGCCAGACATAGCGTGGATATATCTTTTGGAATTGCATTAAACATGTTTATTTATCGTTTTGTATAATTTAGTTTGTGTTGCAATGAAATCGTGATGAAGAATGGTTTAGATACAATTGCTTATGTATGAATTACTATTTGATTCCATAAATACTAATAATTTTATTTATAGGTTTCGTAAAGTACATCATCACACCAACCTTTTATCAAGGTCAACGACGAAGTTCGTTGACGTTTGTCTAGTGGTTCGAGCACCGGCCTGCTGATCACAAACCACTGACATAAATGTTTGTGTTTGTCTGGGTGTTTCTATGTATTAAATGTAGTATGTATTAAGTGTAGTATGTAAATACATACTTATAATACATAGAAACACCCAGACAAACACAAACACTTTTTTACAAATGCAAAAAACAGTACTTATATAAGTATTATATCCATCGTCTAGTACCCATAGTACAAGCTCTGCTTAATTTGGGACTTTGGTGCTGCTGTACTAAATATAATATAAAGTCAGGTTTAAATTCGTAACATCTGATCTAGTTTTGTAATCTCAACAAGAAGATAGGAAGGTAAAACCATTATTAATTTGCAGATAAGTAATATAGTGTTATTATGAAACAATATTATGTTATTTCCCCCTATTCGTTATATATTTTTGTATTACAATAAAATCATACTTTCACCTATATTCCCCATAGGGTTAGGCAGAGGTGAACTAATTTACACCCACAATTCGCGGGTATGTTTAGGTCCCATGTAACAGGAGACAAGCCAAGAAAATATAAAAAAAAATCCGAAATAAAACCAAACAAAAACATATCAGTCACTTTTGATGTTAACTGTACCTACGTCCAATGCGCCACATTTAGCAGATATTAGAGGGTAGCTGCACTGCACTTTGTGCACGAGTTCACCCGGCAAGTACCTAGTTGTTGACTTGATGTCCGGTATCACGACACTAATTAGCAAGATATGCGGACATTTGGACACTTGATATATCTTGTGGAGAGCAAAACGCTTCAGTAATGTGTCTTGGGAAATTTGGAGAAGTTTGAGATGCGCTTATATTTCTTCAACGACTTTCAACAACTACACATAGTTTTAAAGAAACAATATCACTGAGGAATAAAAAATGTTTGCATACATTCTAAAAACTCAGAAACTGATAGTCATAATCCTTATTTTCATAGTTTTCTAAATAACAGGTATATAGATGATATTAAAAATGGAAAGAGCACGAGAGAAAGACTAGAAAGAGATTCATTTGTACTCATTCTGTCCTAAAATATATTTGAAAAATAACGAATAGTACGATCTATAGTTATGGCGAATAGAGAGGCGTGATGGTATGCTAACCGTCCGACCCGAATATAAAACCCAGGGCCTTACTTAGCAGTTGCACTCGGGACCTCTAGATCAAAGACACACCTGTGACACCCCATACAAACTTTCCGATACCGCTGCACACTACAATACCAAATGTCAAATTGGTCAAAATTACGTTTGTACACGTGCGCAAATGTGTGCGTGACGGTGCGTAGGGTTTGTTGGCAGTCCGGAAAGAACACCAGCAGAATGCGGGGGACCTGATTCTGTTATTATTTATTCTGTGCCAAAGAGGTAGTAAACATCTAACAAACATTAAAACTTCTGTAACTTAGTTAACTTGTAGTAACACGTGATACTAACCCACAAACAAATACCTACTCATAAACAATAATACCTAAATGCACTGTTATCCACAAATAACAGAACAGATACAACACTAGGATAATTCATAATGGCAAACTTAAAACTTGTCAGATTCAGCCAACAGCACCCGGGGGGTTCCCTTGCAGAATTACGAGTATTTGTGCCAAGACTTCTACCGCTGGCCGGATGACGTTTTATGTAATTAGTAACAAGATTCGGATGAAATGTTATTATAAATAAAAAAAAAGATTTGTGTCTGGTTGTCGGCAATAAGTACTCGTCCTTTATTACGAATATAGTGATTATATTACGAATATTGTGAATTTCAAGTCTTTTGTGGTTAGAGTACCAACTGAACATCTGTCGTCCTTTAGGAGGGAGGAGTATTGGCCGAAAGGTGTAGTGTTTCGGCGCTTCCGAGGCCGGATATCTAACACCATGCAACACACACCGATTTTAAGTGTAAAATGGTGATAGTTTTATTCTTATATGTATGCTATAGTATTTTATGTTTTAATTATTTTCTTTTATGCATTGTAAGTATTATATAATTTTATATGGGCCTTGTTGCCTGAAAAAAAAATACATAGGACCTAAAAAAGTAACATTACTTTTTAGACGATTAAAACCTACCCTAAACTATATTTCAGAAGGTAGATGAAGCGAAAATAGTGTGCCAGGATCGTAGCAACTGGATATCTAGTCTCGTAATCGTGAAAATATTTACGTAATGTGTATAAAAACTTTGCGGAGAGCAGACTTGCATTGTGCTATTTGACAAAAAATCTATTATAGTTACTGACAAACAATAAATGAGATTTATAATACTGAGTTGACAAGATGTGCGAGTATCTACTGATGTTGCTGACGTCTAGTTAAAGGCTGCGGCTGAAGGCTAGCTTGACTGTAATTTTAGATAACAGTTTGATAATCGTTTGTTCTTACTAACTAATCTATCGACGCATAGAAATCTACTCTTAGAAAGTTGAATCTTGAATATATCTACGTTTATTTTATAACGTCTCATCATCCACCTAGCCTTTTTCCCAACTATGTTGGGGTCGGCTTCCAGTCTAACCAGATGCGGCTGAATATCAGTATTTTGCGCAAAGCGACTGCAATCAGACCTCTGCAACCCAAATTCTGAGCAATACGATATTCGAAGAATAGACCGGCTGTCAGACTTTTTGGGCGTCTGACTACCACTAAATATTGTCATAGGTGTTCGTATGACAACCGGGACACGGAGGCACGGAGGGATCTCGATGTGTTAAGAATGGTCACCCATCCACTGACTCACCGCGGCAAGCTTAGCTTAACCTTGCAGATTAGTTAATCAGCGTAGTTACAACTTAGCCACGAGCCCCTCTTATTTTTAACGTATCTATTCTTTAAAAAATAATTTTAGAAATTTCCCACGGAATAGGAAAAAGCTATACACAGCAGCTAGATACAGCTACTTTTACAATAAAACCACTAAAACCTTCCCAAAACTGTACTATGATAAGTCTAGCAATGTTATTCCCAAGGCCATACGTTTTCCGACTCGCTGCCGCTCGCCAGATGTCGCGACAACTGTTACGAGTTACGATGCGCCTAAAAATCTTTTACATACCTATTTATACTTATGTCCCTTCGTACGTGAGTAAAATATTTCTGTTCAGTGAATTTTCCGAGTTACAATTTTATTTTGAATGCTGGAGGCCTGAAAGACGCATGTGTTTATAGTAATAGTAGTAGTATTTGTAGATAGTAGTATTGAACACCGTTCCGTCATGTCTATTTCTTTAAGAGTTGGACTGAGGTATGTACCTGTACATAGTTTGTTGCTTTATTTTTAACTGACATGTAATAGAGATGTATGGAATAAAAAGACATACTGCGCCGACCCCAAGTGAATAGGGATAAGGGCAGGAGGATGATGATGATGATGATGTAATAGGGGATGAGCCCAGTTGACCGAGCACAACACCAAACTCAAATCATAACAGTGGCAATGTCCTATAAGGTTCCCAAGCTACTGCCACTGAAACTTTTAATATATAAACTCACTACCATCTTTTTGTATTTTTTTAATCATTTTCCATGCTAAAATTTCATTTTTCCTTCTTTAAAAATAATTCAGGTACCACTTTGCTTGATTAAATCAAACTCAGGACATGTACAGACGCAGTTTGACATTCGAATTCAATTTGACATTCGAATCGACAAATGAATAGAAAGAAAATGTATGGAAATGACATTAGTGATAGCCCGATTTGTCGAAAGCTTGTGTCATTTTCATACATTTTGTTTGTATCCGTTTGTCGATTCGAATGTCAATTTGCAACTTGCTTACAGGCCCAGGCGCTGATTTCTGCGTCGTCAAACAACAAAATGATTACATTTATATCCATTATAAATGTTTCGTAACTAAAATTACAGATGAACGAACTTGGTAACTAACAATACACGGGAACTACAACCGATTGCTACTTGTGTAAGTCACAATGCCGCGAATAGTTGCTGAATATCAGAAGGAAGCCGCCCGACCAAGTTGTACAACAATCTGAGACAGAACTTATCCATTACCAGATCAGCCTAATCGATCCGCTTAGTTAAAGCTGGCTATCAAGGCGAGTTCGTTAAGCACTAATATAGGTTTAAGTTTACTGTTGATTAATTTAAACTTAGATCTATTTAGATGCATAACTTATTTATTTAGGTAGGCAGGTAATTTGATTGCCCGGTGCACATAGATTAATGTTATTTATTTTATTGTACATTTCTTACCATAAGTTTACTGTTGATTATTTTAAACTTAGATCTATTTAGATGCATAACTTATCTATTTAGGTAGGCAGGTAATTTGATTGCCCGGTGCACATAGATTAATGTTATTTATTTTACTGTACATTTCTTACCATAAGTTTACTGTTGATTCTTTTAAACTTAGATCTTTTTAGATGCATAACTTATTTATTTAGGTAGGCAGGTAATTTGATTGCCCGGTGCACATAGATTAATGTTATTTATTTTATTGTACATTTCTTACCATCACGACTGTATTCCTGGAGGGGTAAGCTGTACTGCGATATATAAGGCCGCCCATTACACCTATTACCTATATTAAGAAATGATGTATAGTTTTTTTTTTGGGAAATTGGTGTACTATAAAGAATATAATATTATTATTTATGATTATATACTCACATTGCTGGCTTGGGCTTTTTGGGGCTACCCTATTACCATCAATCGGACAGATATCAAATCTCCGAGCTTTTATTGAGTATTTCACAGAAAAACCCAACAACACTTTGTTCGACGCTACAACCTCGGCCCAGTGGAACAGGAATCGAACCCAGGAATGCTACGCTAGAGGTCCCGTACCCTATTACATCAGACCTAAAATACACTAGTGCGCCTCTGCCTAACACATTCAGGAATACTGGGGTGATCGTACTTTACATATTAGGCTAGTGCTTTAAATATTAGACTTACATAAGTAGATCGCGACATTAACACACTTTATAAAGACGTCTGTCAGGAATATTAATAAATAAATAAATAACTTGGGACATTTTTACACTGCACTATCTAGTCCCAAACTAAGCAGAGCTTGTACTATGAGTACTAGACAATGGATATAATACTTCTATACTTTTTTTTTGTAAATACATACTTATAATACATAGGAATACTCAGACAAACACAAATACTTAAAGTTCATCACATAAATATTTGTATCGAACCCACGACCTCGTGATCAGCAGTCCGGTACTCGAACCACTAGACCACAGACGTCGTTTTATAAGAATATTAGATATAAACTTTTTAACAACGTTTCCGATCCTTTAAACATCTTGATAAATAAATCCATCTATACATAAATTAAATCAAATCCATGGGCATCCGGAGTGCACTTGGCTTTGCCATAAATTGTGAAAATCGATGAAGTTAATGGACCACGTAGGCAGTAGGTTCGAAGGCTGTTAATAATATCTTCTATTTGCTTTGATCCTAGATATTTTATAGCTAAACGTGACTACTTTAGCTTACAACTATCCTTAGCTTTCTAAGTCGTAGGATAATTCTAAGAAGCTTAGTTGCTATTATTTGAAGTTGTAAGGAAGGAGGTTTTACTTGTAACTAAGTAAGATTGAGACAAAGAAACTCTTTAAACTCGTTACGTTTTTACCACTTACTTCCACTTTTAGTGCGTACTACTCGTAGAAGTAATAGATAGGGGCAGTTTTTCTTGGTATAAAAAGCCACGGCTCTGCTTTAAACATATACTTAAGTACAAACTTTAAAACAAGCTAATTTTTTAATCAATTTATTTATTTATTGTTATTGTTATGGTACTACAACTACTTATTAACTAATACATAGGCACATAGCATTAAAAAGAGTGAAGAAAGGGTGAATTTGTCAATTACAGGAGTACACAGCAATTACATATAGGTTCACAAGTTATTTGAACATGCAATGAAACTTATACAATCCAATTAAAAAATAATTAAATAGATGATAAAACTATTGGAATAATTAATTTTGGTGAATAGTCAATCAACGCACAGCTAAAACTTAAAAAATATAACCTAGACATCCGTTTATGAAATGATTTTGGGCATTTCCCTACCTCATTATAACTACCAGTGTGCCAAATTTAGCCGAATCCGTTCAGTGGTTTGGTCTGCTCAAACCCCTCCGAACCGATCTGAGCTCAAACCACTCAACGGCTGATAGATCGCTCGATTAGAGCTGCATTGATAGATCAGTCATTGAGTCACTTTTCCTTTGTACAGATAAATGCCATTTGAAAACAATTAAATTAGGAACACCGTAAAATAAATTCAGTTCGTAATAAATTATGCGTAGGTATTATTTGCCTTTTGAAGGTGGCAAAGACGAATGTTCATTCAGCCTAACTTGGAGACATTCAAGTTAGTTGAATGCGTAACATAACTCGACTTGTGCCATTTTATCGGAATTGCTACTTTTCTCTTTAGGAACTTTGTGCAACTTGTTTTTAGTTGATGTTTTGAATTTATGATCAGATATTTAACTGATTTAATAACAATTGTCGAAATATTTTAACCTTTGTCTTTGGCAATTTGATCTTTCTATAATTAACTATCTTTTTTTTTGTAAATACATACGTATAATATTAATGAAACACCCAGACAAACACAAAGACCATAAAACGTTCATCTAATAAATATGCGTGTCGTGTTGGAATCGAACCCACGACCTCGTGATCAGCTGTCCGGTAGTCGAATCACTACACTATAGCATAGACGTCATAAATACATAGCTCAAATACCTATTTGGAGTTCATATAACGCAAATCTACAAGTGACAGGGAAACCTTCCCTTCCCAGTACAAAACCACACGTCGCGTTCGTAAAACACTTGAAATGTACATTCCAAGTCGTCTAAAGCCTTCTTCTAACAACTTTTATCCTGCAGCGTATGACCATAATATACGTTTTGAAATCGCTTTTAGAATACCACTCTATATTTCTATGGTGGATTATTTTTTCGTAAAATCTTTATTATTATGCATGTAAAAAGGTTTACAATAAAAACAAAATACTATCACGCCTTTATTCCCTGAAAGGTTAGGCAGAGAGGAAAGGTCTTTTTATGACAAAATAATTTTGTCATAAAAAGACGGCAAAATTGTCGATTGATAGTTAATAAATAACCTTAGATTAAATAAATTAACATTTAGCCGTCCTTTGTAGACATGATTGATATGATTGATAATTATCATTATTTAGTTTATCTGACAACACAGCTTCTGCCATAACTACGTAGATATCTGTCGTACTATTTACATCGGAAATGACGTCACTAACTACTTTGGGTACAGATTTCTGAAACTGAAATTGATCATGAATAAATCTGTGAAAGTTCCAAGGTCTTCATAAATCGTATTACAAAGTTTAGGGCCATTTGGGAAATTTCAAAAATTTATATCCTTAAATAAATTTGATGGCTTTGTATTGTAAACGCCCAACCTGATTTGATTTGTGTCCGAAGTTGTACATTAGTATACTTATTATATTCCCTAGTATCAAATGAAAGGGCTTAACTAGGAGAATACTATACACTATGATAAATTTCAAATCAAAGATGGCCGCCACCACAAAATGGCAAATTACATATCGTGTCGGGGGTTTTCTAAATTTTTAATTTATATACTGTTCAGTCTAATGAATACGCTGCTGCCACATTTTTATACCAACAGTAATAAAATGTATGGCACGGAACAAACGCTTGGCGTTGAGGAGCCTTGTACTATGACAAAGCGGCGAGATAAGGACGGAACCCTGTTCCGTCCTTATCTCGCCAGACGTGTACAGATGCAAGTTGTTAGAGCTACGTCGTCTGTACGATACCCTCTAACGAATACTTGACGTCTTTGGTTTGGTTCGAGTACCGGACTGCTGATCACAGGGTCGTGGGTTTGATTCCCACAAGACACAAATATTTATGTGATGATAAATATAAGTATTTGTGTTTGTCTGGGTGTTTCCTATGTATAATAAGTATGTATTTCCAAAAAAAAGGATATAAGTATTATATCCATTGTCTAGTACCCATAGTACAAGCTCTGCTTAGTTTGTGACTAGATGGTGCTGTGTAGCAATGTCCCCAAAATGTCCCCAAAATACTTGAAAGGATATTTTTTTCTATCGTGTGTCAAGGTGTGATGTTTTTTATGAATTCGTTGTAGCGTATAAGGTGGTATCATTTTACACCTTCTGGTCTCTGTGTCTTGTAGTAACCCCCCTTTTTCTCAAGAGGTAACTATAATAAGGTACTTATCAGGAAAGCCAGACTCCCGCCAAAGAGTTCCTCTTGATACAGTAAATAACCATTTGTTGAAAAGAGATAGAGTTTTGTAAACCGTCTTAGTTCATCAACCCAGAAGTAGGGACTTTTAATGCAAAAACACTTAATGCAGTGATATCTATCAGTTTTATTACTAGTTCAAGCAGTACAATTCTAGATTTTAACAGATAAACAGATTATGATATAAATTAGGGTTAGGTAGAAATTGTAAATCCGTAATTGGCTTTAAGATGGTCTACTTGTAAAATACGTTATCTTTAAGGCCCCAGTCTAGCTGTGCATAACAAACGAATTCAGTATATTGACAGTTCGCGGGCACGAACCCCGCGAGGCACCCTCTGTATCATCCTGTGATACGTAAATTACAAAGTGTAGAGCAGTGCCACGAAATGAAAGTTGCTCTACTTTACAAAATAAAATATTTGTATTTATTTTTAATGAAGGAAAAAATCGGCTGGCGGGCAGGATTCGAACCTGCGTCTTCTGGTCCGGTACATCAGACGCTTTGACCACTAAGCTACCGCGAGCCCCAACCAACCGTAGTGTACCGTGGTGTACCGAACCAGAAGACGCAGGTTCGAATCCTGCCCGCCAGCCGATTTATTTCTTCATTAAAAATAACTTGTAATCTTAGTATGGAAAATGCTTAAAAAAATACAAAAAGATATTTCTATTTAATTATAATGAACAACACTGCTGTGGCCTGTGGGATTATACCCTGAAAATCTAAAAAAAAAACCTGACGTTAGATATTTTTTGAACAGTGATTTATGGAACAGTAGATATTTTTAGTCGAGGTTTTAATTTCGTTTTAACAGACATGAAAAAGAAGGAGGTTGATTCACTATAAGATCAAGTTCCAGGAGATGGTTTGCTTTGGAGTAGACCTTTGTGTTTTATTTCTTGATCTAAACTGGTTAGAGGAAGAGCAAAATTCAGAGCGAGAAGTAAGAATTTGACATAGAATACACTTCCACGACTGCTATAGCCGTCTGGCTATCATCAGAGGTGTGTAAACTCAGCTTTCAATAAGTTAGTATATGTGAAAACTTGTAATTGGCTATATCAAATCTAAAATTTATTTTTTGTATCTGAATAGCTGTAAGTTTTCCAGAAAATATATAAAAAAAAAAACAAAATGACGAACCCACGGCTCAATCCAGCTCTTATTGTCCCTCCACAGATTAGTCCTGTAATTCTGTTACAAATTTCTTTTAAATTAAATGGGATTTTTGTTAGCCATATTTCATGTAAATCTATTCAGACGTTCTAAAGCTATAGGTCATGTCCTAGTTGGGATTAGAAATGTTTCTGGGCACATGAAGTGGGGTAAATGAAAAACCGCGTGCAACGGTTATCTATAAATATACTCATCTATCTATTTATCTATTCAGCCGGTAAAACCCACTGCTGAGTCAGTTCCTCTTCTCTATTACGCCACTGCCATATTAACCGACAATCGGGGGGTGATCTGCCCTGCAATCGTTTACATCCAGCCAGTATATCATATGTCCATCTAGCTCGTGTATGTACACCTATAGGCACCACCTCACCTTCACTTGGGGTCGGCGCATTGTTTTTTTCTTATGTACATCGTCGTCATTCTAACACTATCTATTTATCTTTTCTTTGGTCTTCCTCTTCTACTATATCCATCCACATTTATGTTCAAAACCTGTTTTGTAACTAGGATCTCTACTTTTACGCATCATAATATGTCCATATATCGTAGATAAGCGGTCACTGCACAACTTTTCAGTACTTTTTACACTCACTTTCAAACTACGTCTTTCTCACTTTCTAACTATGGTCTAATGACCCGATAAAGGTAGCTGGGACAATGGTCCACTGCAGGACTAAGTACGGAAACCGAACACAAGACTTCATCATCATTGAGAACACAGGAGTGGGTTTTCAATGATGATGAAGGTTGCTGGGAGTCGTTGGAGGCAGGCGGCATATAACCAGTCGTTGTGGAAGTCTATGGGTGAGGCCTTTGTTCCACATGCACAGTGGAATTCTTTTGGCTGATAATTATAATTATATTAGGATAGTAATTATTCAATTTGTGTGATTCAAACCGGGGAGGGTCATAGGTAAATTTAAGGGTGTCGGACAAACTTGTTACCTAGTGGTAATAAGTTAAAGGATCATAGTAACGAACTTATTTCCTAATGATAAAAAGTTAACGGACCATAGTAACAAACTTGTTACCTAGTGGTAACAAGTTATTGAACCATAGTAACAGACTTTTTACTATCACACTTTACTGCTAACAAAACAGTCTATGTCTGTTATTAATGTAAAAAATGGCGTCGAGTTGTTTCTGTACCCAGGTGTTAACTAGGGACCGAAGAATCGGTACCATAAAGTTAGACGGACATCCAAGCGTTTAGGTGTCCAATAAATGCCTAAACACACCGCATTTTTTAAAATAATCGATCGATTAAACTACTTATGGAATAAACACGCGCGTGATCGGGAAACGCGCGTCTGAAATAATTTCTGATAAATTGACATAAAAATAATGAAGTAGAGCAAGTTTCAATGCCCGATAGTACGCCAGCAAGGTTAGAGAGAGAGCAAAATTTAGAGCGAGAGGTACAAATTTGAATTTGACATAGAATCCACGTCCAACCGCTACGACCGACTGGCCGCCTCTGAAGAAATTGGCTTGAGATTTTTGTTTATAAACCGTGCCTGTTGAAAACACTATAAAAAATATTTGTGAAGCAGGTACATATTTTTTTAAAATTGGTTGTGTCATTTAATACACGTACTTTAAACTGATCAAATAATTTTATCAATATTTTTAGTTTTTATTATGAAAAAAGCCGTTTGTTTTGGGACCAAAAACAGGAAAATTTGACGATGTTATGACACTCGGATTAAGAAAACTAAAGGTATAATTAAAAATCTACTCAGCGCATTTTGAAGACGACTATCTTAAGCTAATTTTGCGCTGAGTAGATTTTTGAATTTATTCTTGATTACCCCGATTAACGTGCACAAACATGACTCTAAATGGCGTTGGGCGCGAGAGCGCCATCTTTGACGCCTGATTTATATAACATAAACTAACCAGAGGAACGTGAAAAAAATACGCAGATAAAGCTAATATAACATATATTCTATCGCAATAAAAATATACGACACTATATCCTTCCTTTCCTTAAAAAAACGTTGCGAAAATGAGCTAATAATTTGACAACTGCCAAATTTTGCTAGACTGGGGCCTTAAGAGCTGTGGATTTTGTGAATACTAAATAAATAAATCATTGACGTCGGTCACGAATAATCACCCGTTGGACCCGCCACCGAATGTCTGCTGTTTTTAGTTTTTCCCGCCAAAATACTTTTTTTATTGATCGTTGAAGATTGCCAGTATCTCGAGTAATCGCAAGCAATACTTTTTAATAACAAACTTTTAAAAATTAAATGATACTATCATCGGTAAATAATTACTTATTTACCTAATATACAAATTAGAATAGATTTATTTAAATATTTATAACAGTTGACTTAAATTATCACCATATATTACACCGTATCTATCTAAAACCTAGCAGTAATCTGTAAAAGGTGTACATTAATACAACTACACTTCTGGCTAACGTCGTGGGGACTACAGACTACATTACATTTTGTTATTATTCAAGTGAGAAACAATGGTGAGGGGTTTGTTTGCATAATAATCGCTGTTGTCCAACAAACAACGGTCCAAAATAAGGACTTCTTCTGTTGTCATCTCTAATTTAAAAAAAAGTATCATTGATGGTTAAGTAATTTGTTATCTTAATTACAAAATAGGTTATGATTTAAGGAAATGATAAACTATTTTGTACCTAAGATTTTTTACAATCGTCTAGCAAAATGAGAAAATATTTAAGAAAGTAGCGACATATGTACTTAAAACGTATTTAACCTACCCTATCATTTGGCTATAATTTGGTAAAAACAATGCGAAGAATAAAATTAGATAAATATAATTATGATAAGCAGTAATAAACCTAGATATTATCACTGGACTGTCAAGTTTGCCGACGTCTGCGGTCTAGTGGTACGAGTACCGGACTGCTGATCACGAGGTCGTGGGTTCGATTCCCACAGAACACATATATTTATGTGATAAGTATTTGTGTTTGTCTGGGTGTTTCCTATGTATAATAAGTATGTATTTACAAAAAAAAGTATATAAGTATTATATCCATTGTCTAGTACCCATAGTACAAGCTCTGCTTAGTTTGGGACTAGATGGTGCTGTGTAAAATGTTCAAAGATATTTATTTATTTATTTATTATAAGTCGTAGGTTTCGACGCACCTTTGACTTTTCATAATCAAGAAAGAGAAAAGGGAGGCATTTGCCTTTGCACAGTGGGACGATCACAGCTAAAATAATAATAATAATAATCATAAGTGTGTAAGTATAATATAGCACTAAACGGGAATTAGTCAAAGATTTAGTTAACTACCAATTATGGCTAAATACTCGTACAATCAGTCGTTTTTTTTCAGTACAAAGTGAAACACACCTTTCATTTGAATCGCTTAATTAATATTAACTCTGATGACAGAGTGCACCTTAATGATATTTTTAAGCCTTTTTTGTGACTGTAAGCCACTTTGGCTGCCTCGTTAGCCCGGGAACCTAGATTCTCGATGTCCTGGGTTCGATTCCCAGGTCGAGCAGTGTTATTGGGGTCGTTCTATGCAATTATCAGGAGCAGCTCTGAGTTTGGATTTGTGGCCGGTTTAGGGCAATAGGCTCGCCGCGTATTACATGGGACTTAAACATACCGGTTAACTGTGCATTAGTACACGTAGAACAGTATAATAATTTTAGTAATAATAGAAAATCCTCATGTACTGTACCTATATCTCAATCATTTTAGCATAAGTAGGTAGATATATTAAAAAAATGGTTATCAAAGCTTTAAATATTATTAAGAAATACTTACAACACCCTTACAGGCTCTATATAAATAATAAATAAATAAATTCTTTATTTCATTCAAGTGTTAGTACGATACAAATATACACATTTACGATTTTTAGTCTCAGACACTAGGTAATCAAAAAGAAAAACAATATATCTCTGGCCCCCACACTAGGAAAACCTGTTTCGTGGGGTACCAGTCCCTTCCGTTCGTTGACATTTGTAGTATTTATTTACTCAATGTGTGTATAGCAAATTTTGTATCCTATATAGGTAGGCATTACTGAATAAAATGTCTCTATGTATGTTATACTAAGTATTTTCTGTAACTACATAGTGCAATAAATAAATCAACAAATAAATGCAGTTGTGATATTATGTGTAAGCCACCTGTACGCAAATGGTGTTTGCATACTTATTAATTCAACTCAGAAAGGTAATAAAATTATTGGTTCGTTTAATCTTTCGGTAACGTGACCTTGGAACTGTTGCATCAATGATGCATTTCCACGTGTATGCATTCAGTTTTAAAGGTGTTCGCTCTTCGGGTCGTAACATCTACTGATGCAAAGAAAAAAAATGCTAGCTCTGCAAGCTTGTGTGACACAAGTATACATGTCCATAACTTATTATGTACAAGCTGCTCTCTGCGATGTTACTCTCTTACATTTCTTTCCCAATCCCGTGGAAATTTTCAAAAATTCTTTCTTTCTACGTCATCATAACTGTGTGCCAAATATGAGCTTTTCGTTCAGTGATTTGAGCTGTGTGGTGATAGATCAGTCAGGCTTTTCAAATACTGGGCCAATCTATTTTATTGTCCCATATAAATATATGTCATCTAACTCGTTCCATTGCTGTCGACACGAAAACCAGACAGAAATCTAGATTTATCCAAAGACAGTAAATAGTCTTGACAACATCACTAGGTGTATGGCGTTCATTTTACACAAAGCGAAAGCGGATAAAATACCAAAAAGCTGCTAAGCACATTTTATTTGCTATTTATCCACGACAGGACATATTGTTATCAAACATTACAAAATTGTATTCGCAAAAAAATTAAATAAACTCACATCGTCGCGGTTAACAAAAGTCCTTAATTTGATATTGAATATTAAACGCTTGGGTACAAGGTCTTGCTTACATCTCACTTAAGGGCTCGTTAAGTGTTTTCGAAAGTCGCCATTAGACTGAAATATGAATTAATGGCCGTGAAGCGACGCTGCGGCGTCATCGGTATACGGCGTCAAGAGGTGTCTGAGGAACAAGGGACGGCATGGAGTAGGTTATTAAGACGGTCCTTATGGAAATCTATGGGGGATGCCTTTGTTCAGCCGTGGACGCATGCTTAAGATGATATTATGATACAGTGGAAAATGTTTTAGGAGGTAAGTAATTATTTCAATCAGATGTAACAGACACTTATCGATTTAATTATAAATGGAGATGGATAGATGCACAATGTAGTTAAATTAAATAGATAACTGTCAGACTTGTAAACGTAATCTGCTAGGTTAAAGGTACAGGGTTCGATTCTCGGTCGAGCAGTGCTATTTTTGTGAAGTTTCTGCCCGGTTACCTAATGGTAAATAATAGGCTCGATAGACGATAGACGAACTGCGGCTATACAGTAGTAAACGTTTTGCCTAAACTATAAAGGCGTGGATAGCATATTATGTTAGAAGAAACAAGAATACCATCACAACAAAATGGAAATCAACAAATAAAAAACAAAACAAGTCGACTCCACCGCACTTTATTGACAAACGCGCATAACCAAGTAAGCTGAGACGGTTGAGTAATGATTGATTATTACCTATTCTATAGCCAAAGCTTTCACGGGGCCCATTCTGTACGGACGAAGGGCCCGCCTATAGCTGCCCGATTCTATATTTGGAAACAAAAGCATCACTATGAACAAAGAAAACTCTGGATTTCGGTTTTACAATTCCAATTCTGTAAACAATAATGAAGCGCGGAAGAGGGAAATGTTTCAGAGGATCGACGAGAAAGATGGTATTAAAGGTAAGTACATCTCATTTGACATTAATTCAATACTTATGAGTAAATCTATATATGGTTATAGTAAGTCTATATATTTTCAAAGTTTTAGTGGAATATATATTATTATATTATATGAGGTCGCAAACAGCGAGGTTTCGGGGTAAACCATAATATCATCTATGCGTACAATTTTTTAAATTTTTGTCGATATTTTTACAACCGCTCACCGGATTCCGAAAAAATTTTTATGGTACCAATCTGTAAGCACCAGTTTCGAATAAAAAAAGAATCATCAAAATCGGTTCACCCAGTGCAAAGTTCTGAGGTAAAAAACATAAAAAAAAACATACAGACGAATTGAGAACCTCCTCCTTTTTTTGAAGTCGGTTGATAAAAGTGAATCACTAAATGTGGTGCTAAGCGCAAAACTCGAGAACGGCGTGTTCCAAACTTATAATAATACATGAAACACAAAGATAAACACAAACACTTAAGTTCATCACATACATATTTGTGTCCTGTGAGAATCGAACCCACGACCAGATCAGCAGTCCGGTACTCGAACCACTAGACCACAGATGTCGTCAGATACAGAAGAAGGCAGGCATAGATTGTACTAAGCTACTGCTACGCTCGAGGTCATACGTTCGATTCCCGGGGTCGAGCAAAGTGTTATTGGGCCTTTCTATGAAATTCTCAGCAACTGCAGCAGGTAATGGCAATAGGTTCGCCCCTATTATACGGGGCCATACCAAACTGTGGATGGATAATTAAAACCTGAATGGCTTCCGAATAAATAATTATCCCACTTATATCTACACTAGCTGTCCCGGCAAACGTTGTTTTGCCATATAGGGGTGGGTCATTTTAGGGGGATGAAAAATAGATGTTGGCCGATTCTCATAGATACCGGATAAGCACACAAAATTTCATACAAATCAGTCCAGCCGTTTCGGAGGAGTATGGCAACTAAAACTGTGACACGAGAATTTTATATATTAGATTTACAAACCTCAGTTGAAATTGTCCAAAAAAGTATAATTACATAACTACTTTTAGGAAGGGAACCCTTCTAAAGTCATTTTTCATCCTTAAGATAAGCAGCGTTTCGTATCTTAACCATCGGAACGAATCCTTTTATTTACTTTATTTAGTTTTTTTCAGAGTACGACGCAAAGGATCTTTATGGACCGGAGATTACTGATAAGGATGGGGCCCTTCTAGATGCCCACGACAGTTTTTATTTAACCACAAAGAGTTTGCTCGTGCTGTTTCAAATTATGGGCGTCATGCCTATCATGAGAGTACCTACGAGTAATTATATTATCGTTGTTTATTTTTTGTATGTAGATATAGAAATCATTAACTCCATATTTAGGCAGTCATCAAACGTCATACGCCATCAACAAACCAAAGGTTTCCTCAAGGTTTTTCCTTTCACCGTTTAAGTAATGAGTGAATTTTCAAATCTTGCACAATAATAATGAGTGGCTATAAGTATGTAGATTATATATAGGTATTTAACTTACACACGAGCTAACCAACATTATCCAAATTATGACTCGGTGCATATTCATGATCATTATAACTGTCAAAAAAATCCACGGTCAGGGCCCTGTTTAATAAAACTGACAATGCGACAAGTCCGACATAAATGTCGAAAAGTGACAATTCGACAACATTCATGTTAAATAAAACTTACAGTTGACAAAATTTTGCCATAGTGAAAAATAGAATACAGTTGGGACGACTGAGTGAATTCCAACATGGTTGTGGCGGATCGCCATTTTGCTTGTTTTTGAAATATTTTACAAAGTACAGCAATTTATTACTTGTAATATTGTACCTATCCACTTTGACATTGGCAGAATTGTCGACATCGGCACCAATTGCCATAAATAAATAAGAAGAAGAAGAATACAGTTGACAAAATTGTCATAGTGGAAAATTCTACAAATTGTCAAAACTAATTTGACTGTGGTTTTTTAACTTAAACCTATATGTCGGTTTTATTAAACGGGTCTTTAAATGTCAAATATGTCAAGATTTCACCTTTGACATATTTTCGACTTATTATTTTGTCACTTTTATTAAACAGCTTAGGCGCGACAATTCTACCATTTTGTCATTTTTTGACATAAATGTCGAATTGTCGCTTTATTAAACAGGGCTCTGTATAAAGGGACGAACGAAATAGATAGATACATTATTGATACTAATATATTTATTTATTGCAATATATATCATACAAAAAATATAGGTAGTACCTAATACAATTAATCTAAAATATAAAAAGTGTTACGTCAAGTATCACCACAATAAAATGTTTTATTGAGTAGAATAGACCTGTAAATACCACAAATTCTTTGTGTATTTTAAATAATAATGGGTACATGTAGTAATTATGGTTGTTTGGTTATCATAGATGCGCAAACAACTAAGCGAACAACTTATAATTGGATATCGAAGGCTACATTGTGGGCATACTTAGTGTGGGGCTTGGAAAGCATCATTGTAGTGAAAGGTAAGACAACTAAAACTAAAATGTGTTGTATGTATAGTCGACAATAAACCTTAGAGTGAATGTCGTTTGCACATCACAAAACAACAAGGTCTATTTTTGCTTACAAGACCAAGTGACGGATTGATAATGAGCCTTATTAAATTTAATTATGACGGAAGTATTTGTCAAAAGTGATAAAGCAATTTTATGGTCGACTATACTTACAGAAACTTTAGATTAGATTCAAAACTGTTACTGCATCTAGTCCCAAAATAAATATCCTATAAATGATTTGTACCAAAACTTTTTTTTTATTAAAGACCTGGAATAAAAACCATCTCGCCTGTATTCCCAGAATAGTTAAGCAGAAGGTAAAGTACACCTTAATTCGCTAGTATATTTTTATTTAGGTCTATTATCTACCAATATTGCTCTCAAATCTAAATTGCTGCAAAAAAATTTCAATGAAAACCCCAACTCGTCTTGACCTGGGAATTGGAACCATAGTAGTAATGCGCTTATGTCCATTAGGCTAACGAGATTTTTGTATTTTATTAAAAGACGTAGCAGTTATTCAAATTAATTTCGGTAAAAGTATGTCCACAGCTAGATAAGTCGACTGTAACAACCACTTTTAATTGCGCCTAATTTCGTCTTAACTTTCCAAAACTTTTGAAAAGACAGGAAGCAATTTGGTATAACTCATCTCTCTCTTTTCAGTGGGCAGAGAGCGCTTAGCAAATTTTCAAAGCAGCTCTAACAAGCGATTCGACGAAGTGATCTACAATATTATATTTCTGAGCATTTTGATCCCGCATTTTCTTTTGCCAATCGCGTCATGGCGGCACGGACCACAAGTTGCTATATTCAAAAATATGTGGACCCATTATCAGGTAAAAAAATATTTCGTTACTTCTCACATATAAACCGCTAAACAAATTTCGATAAAATTTGGTAAGGATAAGAGTAAAATGATTCTGAGAAAGGGATTAGGCATATCTTTTTTTTATATTTGCGAATGAAACCAAGGGCAACGTGCAGAAATATTATTCCGAAAGTAGCTCTGTCTGCCTGTTAGCTTTTTACGCCTAAATCGCTGAACAGGTTTCAATAAGATCGGCAAATTAGATTGCATTCTGAGGAAGGCTACGTTTGTAGTCTCAAATCATTATTTAGGAGCCGAGTTAAACCGCGGGATAAAGCTAGACTAGAAGTAAATATTTCTATTATAGTCCGCGCTAGTTAGCCGCGCCTTAGGTATGCGCGCGGTGGGACGTGAGGCTGGGGCGCTTCTTTTCATTCAGAGTAACCCTCCGCCTCACCCCCGTCCCTACCTTAGGCGCGGCCAACTAGTTCCGCGGACTATACACATAACATACTATCACATCACACCAAAGATGAGTTGAAATAGACTAATTAAATGATTTCCCGCTGTTTACCATGTTTCGGGCCCCATATACGAGTAATAGCAATCGATCGTATTGCCAATAACGAGCGCAAACACAAACTCCGAACTTACTACTGAAAATTTCATAGAATCCAGCGTTCATATTTAAGCTCGACTTGACGACTATATTGGAATCGAATTGGACTTCTAAATATTTGAAAAGTTCGTGTATGACCCAATCATTAAATATGACCTAGAGCCTAACTAGCGCGGAAAACCACCAGATGAATTATGTATGGTAAACGACGACGTACGCGAGTTCAAACCGCGATAAATATTTTTTAGAATTTGCGTATTGAATGTTGTTTTTTTTGTTCTAAATTTTTTTATTATGAACGTCTAATCGTATATTAAGTTGAAACTGCTTTTGTAAGACTAGAATTTCAGGCTAATTGATCTTTTGTAACAATAAATTTCACTTAATGAGAAAATATAATATTTAGTAAAATAAATATTCAGTAAAATAATATAAATATATAAAAATAATATTCAGTAAAGCTAAACAAAACATTCTTTTAAACGTAATACATAATAGTTTCTGTCTGGAGAACCACAACAACCATAATAAACAGTTAGTAGGAAAACTTTGAAAAGTCATATTGCAATGAGAGTCTAAAATCTTACTACGTAAATTATATGCCCATGCTATTATGTATAAATAAGTACCTGGTTTGAAATAACCTCCCTTTCCCAAGAGACTACAGCATGGGGTTCCCAAAAAAGGGTGTGAAAAGATTATTACAGGGTCGGCAATACGCGAGTAATACCCCTGGTGTTACATGCACCCATAGGCTACGGTAACCGCTTACCAGCAGGCGGGTCGTATGCTTGTTTGCCACCTTAGTGGTATAAAAAATAATAATATAACCAAAGAACTTATTCATTCATTGCAATTAATATGAATAGATAGGCATAATTATGTAAAGTTCTTTACTTGTATTGAAAACTGCTTGTAAATGCGATGTAATTTATTTTTTCCAGCTAAAATACCTAAAGATTACAGGTACACCAATAGTATTCCCGAATCTGTATTCTCTGACTTGGTGCCTGTGTGTTTTCTCCTGGGGTCTCAGTTTTGCTGTCATACTCTCCCAACATTATCTGCAGGATGACTTCGAACTGTGGCACTCTTTCGCCTACTACCATATCATTGCCATGTTGGATGGATTTTGTTCTCTGTGGTATGTATTTAAATGTAGGTATTATTTTTAGGCAATAAGTAGGTATGCTGCTTACTAGGGTCCGTAGACAATCTAACATTCAAATTGACGAACAAAATATATAAACAAAATGTATGAAAATGACAGTCATAAGCTTCCTGCGATCCCTTCGTGCGATGCGCGAGGAGTAAAGGTCGTCGTTAACGTATACGACTCCGCTCCCACCTAACCAAAGTATTAGCATTCAAAAATAATAAATAGGACTTAATATCATGGTATGTAGAAGCTAGAACAAAGTGCCACTTAAGAGTGAAGACCTGTAATTGGCTAACTGTTACTTATGTAAGTTGCTAAATGTTTTGTTAATGCTGTTGGTTCTCCATCAAATAAATAAATAAATACAGAGCTAGATGTTAAGTTTATATTTGAATGCTAATACTTCAGTTGGGAGATAGTCGAGTCATGTAAGTCAGCTACGTCCTTAATTTCACACGGCTGCGTTTGCTTCTGTTTTAAGCACAGCCGATTGGTAGATTTTTCCTCGTGCACCGCTCAGCTTACTCCCACAGCTCTGGTGGAATTGCAGGCTTACAAATATCATTCTGTTGTGATTTGTTTTAGAATTATAGAATAAGCGCTATTAACTATCTTTTTCATCGTAGGTACATAAACTGCAATGCGTTTGGCACCGCGTCGCGAGGACTGGCCATGAATCTCCACAAGGCGCTAGAGGCAGAACACCCGGCACTAAAAGTGGCGCAGTACCGTCATCTGTGGGTCGACCTCTCACATATGATGCAACAGTTGGGTACGTGCTTTAAACTTCAATAGCTTTTTGTTGAAAGCTATCAGCTGGAAGGATGTGATTCTCAAAGTTTATGCATATTCTATGAATTTTGGCGTGTACTTTAGATTCGGTAAAGAATATAGGGAACTTAAATCCAAGTCCCATTTTTTTATTTGAATTGCTTTCTCATATAAACGCTTTATCATTCAAGCACTTTATATAATATGTATAGCAATACCTTAAAAATCCCGACTGCGTAAAAAGTACTAACTAAAAATCTAAAAACAAGCTGTGATGTTGGTAAATATATTGCAGGCAGGACAACCTATTCGTTTATAAACAATTTTTTTTGCTTGTCCCGCCTGCATTATATTTAGATACATACATACATACACGTCAAACACATAACCCTCCTTCGGCTGTCGGGTAAAAAGTACATTAAAATTTGTCCCACAGGTCGTGCTTACTCAAATATGTATGGCATCTATTGTATGGTGATTTTCTTCACGACCACCATCTCTCTATACGGGGCTTTATCGGAGATCTTGGAGCATGGTTTGAGCTACAAGGAGATGGGTCTGTTTGTCATTGTGGGGTACTGCATGACTCTCCTGTTCATCATCTGTAATGAGGCTTATCATGCTTCTAGGAAGGTTAGTACCATCACGCCTGTATTCCCCTAAAGTTGGAAAGTGTACACCCACAGTTCGCCGGTATACTTAAGTCTCATTTAATAGGGGGTGAACCTATTGCCATTAACCGGGTGCAAATCCAAACCCCGGCTGAGAATTTTATAGAAAACCCAATTAAAACGTATTTTCAATTTTGTGCAACAATTTTAGAATACTTTGGTATTTTTTAGTAAAAACTATAAATCCAAGTTTTTAGATTATGTAATCGAGAGCTACATACTTACACGTATTCTTCTAGGTCGGCCTGGAATTCCAAGTTCGTCTCCTCAATATCAACTTAGGTGCAGTTGATAGAAGCACCCAACGAGAAGTGGAGATGTTTCTCGTGGCAATCTCAAAGAACCCGCCCATCATGAACCTTGACGGATTCACTAATATCGACCGGGAATTATTCACAGCTGTAAGTGAATTCAGATAAAAAATACTGACTTCGATTGATAAGTGCATCACGACAACGATCTTCAACGTCTGTGGTCTAGTGATTCGAGTATCGAACTGCTGATCACGAGATTTGATTCCCTCACGACATAAAAAATTTGTGTGACAAACAATACGTGTTTGTGTTTGTCTGGGTGTATATACTAAGAATTATATCCATTGTTTGGTACAAGTTCTGCTTATTTAGATGGTGCTGTGTAGCTTAATTTTGACACTTATCTGCATCACTAGTCATCTTTTACGAACCTACTTTTTAGGATTCTCTCGCTGTGTGCATAAATCTATAAAAACGATTTAGAGCATGCAATCCATATAAATTAACATCGCGAACTCAAATATTTGTTTGTCAAATAACAACAGTTACTTTAAAACTTTCCTCGTTGAGTAAATGTTTGTTGGTGGTAGACCTTGTGGTCTAGGGAACACAGGTTTAGGGAACAACTACATTTGTGTGAGTGTATAACTGAATACTTGTGTTGTATAAAAAGTTGGTCTTCCAACTTGTTAATAGTCTTTAATAACAAGAGTTCGCTTTAGCAGTAAATGAAAAAGGAGGTCCTTAACTTTTGATGACTCCTTAGACAAATATAGCGACGAAATATTGATGTGTCAAAAAGATTTAAAATCAGCCACACACGGCCGGAAATTTTAGGGGAACTCCTCCACAAATTGTCGGTTATAATAAATTGGTTGTAGGTACTAATGGGAACAGCTTCTCTTACTTAATTTAGATCCACTAATAATACATAGACAACACCTTGATGAATACATTTACTTGTAGCGACATCTATCGAGCTACATAAGAATTTGTACAAAGCTACAAATCCTGAATCGCACAAGTAAAGTTTACCGTGCAACTTGCATATATACAACCGCCCGACATCAACCGTCGGGCAGTGGCCAACCAGGCATAACACCCGCCTGCTCGGAGGATCCTCCCTTTGGATGGAGGGACATCACACCTCGTCCCTCTACATACTTATCACATAAATATTTGTGTCCTTTGGGCACCCACGTCCTCGTGACATGCAGTTCAACACTCGAACCAGTAGACCACAGGCGTCGTCGAAATAAACCAATCAAACAGCATCCAGAGCAACTAATTTTGTTGACGACAACGCAAATAAAAGTGGATATGTACGAGAAAGCCGACGACCCGGAACAAGTGCTCCGTTCAATATGAGACTCATTTATTATTTTCCACTTAGCTCGAAGTTTCCTTACGAGCTATTTCCGTGTTTACGGAAATGGAAGTGTAACGGGAAGTGCATTTTATTTGTTTTGCTAGTCTATTGGTGGATCTGATCGACTGGAAACTGAACTGAAATAAACATTTTAGTAAGTAGTATGTTCACAATTCGCCGGTATTTCTTAGGCCCCATTAGATAACAGATGCCCATTCTATTGCCATTGACTGGTCATGAATTAAAACTCTGGGCTGCTACCTTATCATATCATACCAAACTATGCATGTTCAGAAGAAAACACTAGCTAAACTTAGCTATACAAATGCAATGCAAATAAGAAAACATTAGCTATTCAAATGCAATGCAATTAAGAAAACATTAGCTATACAAATGCAATACAATTATGAAAACATTAGCTATACAAATGCAATGCAATGAAGAAAACATTAGCTATACAAATGCAATGCAATTAAGAAAACATTAGCTATACAAATGCAATGCAATTAAGAAAACATTAGCTATACAAATGCAATGCAATTAAGAAAACATTAGCTATACAAATGCAATGCAATTAAGAAAACATTAGCTATACAAATTCAATGCAATTAAGAAAACATTAGCTATACAAATGCAATGCAATTAAGAAAACATTAGCTATACAAATTCAGCGGGCCTACCCAAGATGCAATCTAACGTTCGGATCAAACCGACGAACGAATAGAAATAAAATGTATGGGAATTACATTTGTAAACGTCAGATTTGTCGAAAGCTTATGTCATTCCCATACGTTTGGTTTCTATTCGTTTGTTGATCCATCAATAATGTCGCATCTCATCATCATGGACAGACATATTCCGTCTTCATATCCCTCAGTTCCTTAAGAATATAAACGGAACTGATCATAATTACGAATAATATTATCTTTTCCAGAACATTTCCTTCATGTCTACCTACCTGATCGTGCTGATGCAGTTCAAGCTGACCCTTCTGCGACAAAGCGCTAGAAAGACTCTCAAAGCCATTGTAAAGTCAGTTTTCAATACATCCACTACAATGCTAGATGATGAATTTGATGAAGAAGATGACGAGTAACAAAGAGTTAGTTAAGTTTAAGTTTTGTTAGCCTATTAATAGTCTTTGTGTCGTTAGAAAAAAATGTTGTGCAAATGCCTGTCTAATATTTATTTAAACTTTATGTACATAAAATGGTACCCAAGGCGGACTTAATGCTATATTAATATTAATATAGCATATAATTTAATATTAACTAATAACTTAACTTAATATTCGCCTAATTCGTGTGTATGTAAAATAATATTTTTTTCATCCCACCATCTCGGAAAGAGTATTTTTACTCTTCGATATCTGAGTGCAAAAGTCGTTTTTATCCTCTAGAGAGACAAAGTAAATTGAATTTAGAACATCGTGCTTTTACCCCCCTGGCGCCGAATTTATCATACAACTTTTTTTTAATTTGTTAAAAACTTAGACTTGGAACCTTCCCTAGGTTCCGAGTCTAAACGCAACAAAGTATCGATATATGTCGAATCGATATTTTTTGAAAATATCAGTATCGATACTGATATTTTTATTTAAAAATATCGATATATGGGCGATATATCTTAAAAACCCAATTATAAAACAACATATCAAGTCGACCAAAAACAAAAAATACATGAAATATAATTTGTTAAAAAGATGTTAAGTATAAAAAAGTATTCCTTTTTGGGATTTTATAATCTTAAAACTTATAAAAGTTTATTGGTCTGTAAAAAATATAGATTTTTATACCTTTTCGATACTTTGAATTTTATATATATCGCAATATTAAATATCGCTCAAAAATATCGATACATTAAAAAAATAATATCGATATATCGATGTATCGATATTTTTTCAACAAGCCTATCGGAAATTTCTTGGTGTACTTTTTTAAGTCACTAACACCAACATTACAATACCTAACAAAAATATTACACTCAAGTAATTGTAGCAACAATTTCTCTTAATTATACCTAGTATTATTTGTTATAATTTAAAGAATTCTGTAAAACTTACCTATCATATAGTATTTAATACCTAAACTGAAATAAAAGTATCTTGTGGTTGTAAATTTTTTTTAGTCATTTCCTCGCTGAGGTGGGATGAAAAGTTACGTGTTGCACTCGAGTGCAAAGATTTTTCACCTTGTGCTCTTTTAATTCACTCGCTGACGCTCAGGATTCTAATTTTTGAATCACTCGCTCCGCTCGTGATTCAATTTTAGAATCCTTCGCTTGCTCGGTCATCAAAATTGAGCACGCGGTTAAAAAGCAACTTTGCGCTCTTGTATAACAAATAACTATTACTTCGATTTCAGAGATAAGCATGCCTGAGCTGTGAATCGAACCCAGGTTCTCACTTTCAGCTTCCGCCCTTACTATCCCTGGACCACTAAAACAGTCTTTAATAGAACTAGTATTTCTGTTACCACTACTAAACGTTTTAATGTCAACAAAATATGGCGGCCTATAAAGTCGCCTAGTTAATTCAATTTGCGTGTCCGTGTACCCGATGACGTCATAAACAATTAGTTAATTACTCTATGCTTAATTTAATAAACAAATTTGTGTCTCATGGGGTACACTGTGCTGTTCACTAAATTACCTGCCCCACTTAGGTAAGGCAAACAACGGGTTATAAACTCCATAGCATATTAGGGAGTACTGAAAGGTAACATACCTTCACGCCAGTATTATCCGAAGGGGTAAGCAAAGTCACAGTTCGACAGTATGTTTAGGTCCCGTATAAGGACATGAGCCTGTTGTAACTGGGCACAAATCCTAGCTGCCGAGCTGCTACTAAGAATTTCATTCCAATACTTCTTTTTATGTAAAAAAAAAACTGCTCGACCTGGAAATCAAAACCAGAACCTCTAACATACCTAACAATCTCGCTTAGGATCACTAGGCTAACGACGGCAGTTTAAAGGTACTCATATCATTAAAGGAGGTCATCAAAAGCCCATACAACTCAGCCCAAATTTGTACCGGAGGTAAATGACAGCTGTCAAGTTGACTGTTTTTACCATGAAATCATTACGAACTGATAATAATGTGCCTTAATGGCGTGCGTTTGACATTCCGTAACTAAAACTGACAGCAGATAGCTGTCAAGTTGACAGTTTTTACAATGAAATCATTACGCAACAGATAATAGTGTACCAAAATGGTGTGATTTTTCTCAAATTAAAAGTTATATTTCTCATCCCCCAGTCAACATAAAAAAAGTACGATTAGAGTTTTAACCAGCGTAATACAGGGTATTTTTTCCAATAAGAGTGTACCTTCGGTACATCATTTGGGCCGATTTCGATGACCTCCTTTGTGTAAACACTAATGAACAAAAAAATTATGAAAATCTAGTATCAAAATTATAAAAATCAAAATTATGAGCAAATTTCCTAACCGAGGCTGAAATCATCACTAAAATAAAACTTGCATTATACATACCAAAAAGAAATAAATCTTATTCTTTTTTAGGATCTCGTAACTTGAACATCGTGTTTCTGAAATGTCTGTTAGCAACCTGAAAACAATGCAAATTGAATCTGAAGATCATAAATTCATCCCATACATAAACTATGGAGGTTTTACCAAAAAAAATACCTACCCATAAAAATCTTGAAATAGGAAAGCTTATAAATAAAACATTACGTAACCGTTCCACAAGGTAAATGTAGAGATAGCTCCTAAAATAATACTGTGAGAAGAAGCGTAATAAAATGTGTTAGGATAATTAAAACAAAACAGTTTTTTGTTGTTATAAAATAAGTGGAACTAATCAGGTCTTTGATGTGCAGTGATATGAGTGAAAGTCAATCCAACTAAATTGTCGGCTTCTTGTTTATCACGGGGGCCTAGACAAGTTGAAATTTGACATTCAGATCGACAAACGAATAGTAACAAAGTGTATGGAAATGACATTAATGACAGGCCGATTTGTCAGAGGCTTGTGTCATTTCCATCATTTTTTTTCTATTTGTTTTTCGATTCGAATGTCAAATTGCAACTTGTCTTGGCCCCCAGATGTGGCTAACTATCAATATCATCATAGCGTCATAACATCACGCCTGTATTCCCCGAAGGGTAAGGCAGAGGTTTACTTACACACACGCCGATATATTTCGGCCCAAGCAACTGGGCCGAGCCTATAGCATTTTGCTCGACCTAGGAATCGAACCCAAGACCTCGAACGTAGCAATCAGGTTTACGACCACCAGGTTAATGGGGCAGTTTTTACTGATAACCCAGTTGCCAGGCTTTTTGAGCTTCTGATTACCACTAACGATTATCATCATCAGGTCCTTTCCCATGTTGTTTCCCACTAACCCTTTCGGAAGTCCACAAGTACACACCCGCCGCCGCATACTGGCAAAAAAATTAGATATAGAGGTTTGATCCACGCAGGATGAATGCCATATGCAATAATGATCAGGTGTTCGCTAAGCATGGATCTAATTCTAACAGTTGGAACATTCTTTTGTATTTGATTCTTAAAATACAGCTACATTAATATAGCCTAAACTCAACTGAAATATCAAATAAAACATTTTGTGATCTGCCATGCAACTGATTGAATGAACCTTTTAAAAGAACCGCTTTTTTTTTAATAATAATCTTTAATTTAGTTCAGTGCTTGTGGCACATCTTATTTGTTTATGGGGCATGCGGTGCTAACCTGTAATTAATTGTTACACTAACCTTAGATATTATATACTTACTTTAAATGTTATAAGTGTAAACAATTTTTGGTTGGCCAAAAAAAGGAAAATAAAACTAAAACCGCGTCGAGTGGAAACCACGCACCGGAAAGCGCAGCGTAGGACGGCCTCCAACAAGATGGACGGATGACCTGATAATGGTCGCTGGAAGTCGTTGGATGCAGGTGGCATATAGCCGGTCCTTGTGGAAGTCTATGGGGGAGGCCTTTGTTCAGCAGTGGACCTCTGTAGGCTGATATGATGATGATGATGATATAAAAGAACTTAATAAATCGAGAAGCCTACTTAAATTAAAACGTTGAACTTGAACTTGTCCAGTTGTTTTGTTGTCATTAATATTTACTTCTAGTCAAATCTGACCGCACCAGCCCTTGTTTTACTCACAATGTAATTTGAACCTATGAATCTTTTTCTGAGTTCAAGTGAAGTCCGCCATTTGTATTAAGGCTCGGCTAAATAAATGGTTTCGACTTTCACTAGCCTTTGAAAATCAAGAAGATAAGTGATTTGGTTGTAAATAAAATTCGTTTGTATTTTTCAAACAAATTGTTATTCACTGTATGTCTAAACAACTTCTACGTGAGGCATTAGCTACGTGAGGCTTAGCTTAATTATAAAGTAATTCAAAAACAGACAATATTTGATTCTTATCAAATGACGCTTCAATGAAACGTCTAAAGAAACATTGATGGCAATAAAAGCCTGCTAATAGAGATTAGCAGGCTATTATTGCCTTCAATGTCGACCAGCTTTGTTTTAAGGAAACCACAAACAGTAGAAGTATTTAGCACATTTATAATAATGTCATGCCAGACGGCCTGCTTCCGTCACCCAGTGTGAGTGTATCCTAGAGTAGAACATAGATACAATTCCGTTTGCTGGAGTGCTCAGTGTCTGTAGGTACACCACTCCATTGAGAACTTAAGGAACACCATGATGCCGCAACTAGCGTGATCACCTACTGCGCCCAAGTAATTTGTCTTGTGTCTGCAGGTATATATACAGGGAAAAGGTGACACTGACTGAATGACTGACTGATCTATAAACTCACACTCGCACAGCTCAAAGCATTGAACGGATTGATCTAAAATTTGGCTCGCAGATAGAATGAAAACATAAGCATACGTTAAAAAAGTACTTAGGGGAAATTCTGCCTCGGTGTTGGGAAAAACTAGATGAACGCGAGTAACACCGCGGGGAATAGCTAGTTTAATAAACGATACTCTTTTTGGATGTTACTTATAATTTTAGAAAAAAACATCTATAGCACCTATTATCTTTATTCTTACATGATGCTGCCAACTGTACTATCGTCTCTGTAGCTAAATCTTGTGCAAAAAGTTGCCAGATTCCTAACTAAACCTTACCCCAAAACGTAGCAAGACGTTAAAAAAACGAAAGTAATCATTGTTCAATTCAAAGGAAAAACGTACCTTATGTTTAGCTACAACTTTTTTTTAAATGTAGTTCTGACATGGGTGTAAAAATAGCTAGATCTAGCTATAAAATAGCTAAGTTTGCATCAGTGGTCTATGCCCCTTCAAGTACATTGAACTTCAACGCTATCTATTCGACATTGGACATAATAAATGAAACTATGTATCATCTTGATAGAAATTCTAACCATTACTCATACTTCGAAGAGTTTTTCGAACTGATTAATGAACTTTGTAGAATGATAACTTAAATGCAACGAGATCTTGATATAGTTTTACTTCAATGGAGCACTTTAGTTATTATTGTAATGTTAATGTACCTCACAAAAGACTGTTCAATGATAAAGCTTTTTTTCAGTTTTGTGTGGTGAGGTTCGGGATTCGATTCCCAGAACGGGCAAAAAGCTACTGGGGTCTAAAATTCTTAGCTACTTACAGCCTGGAGTTGAAATTTGTGCCCGGATCAATAACTATATAAACGGATCTAGAACATATCGGTCATGTCTGTCTGCCTAATATTTTGAGAATGGAGGCGTCATGTTAACTTGTAAAATAATGTTATTTTCTTTCGTGTCTGTATATAGTCATTTGAAACAGTAGAAAATCTATTTACATTAGACAAAAAACGATTTCATAAAATATTTTTACCTGAGCACTTTATTTACTTGTTATTCTCTCAATTTTCTATTCAAATATTATTGTGTTGTCGCAAAAATAATATCTTAACAAAGGTAATTTGTTCAGGTTTCAGCTTGAAGGGACAAAACACGCAGAGTTTGACGATTAATCAAATGTCCCATTTTATCAAAGTTACAAACGCGGGTGGGAAAAAAATACTTGTTTTTCTCCGTTATTGAATCATACTGTACGTAGGAAAAAATATTATTTTGCCTATGTCAGTACCAGAAAATAGTGGAGAATTTTATTTTCAATTACCTACACCTAAATTAATGTTTTTAATATTTCTGTGATACTTGATACAGTATGACTATTGTTTTGATTTGAGGATGTATCTCAGATTTTACTTATCTTGTTTACTATTCTAATAGCGTAGTGCATATGACGAACATCATAATATCACCCCATCCTTCACTCTTTATTGGGAGATACATAGGTATTAACTATTCAATCATATATTTTTTATTATAATACCTACACACTCGTCAGTTTTGATTTTTTATATGACTATTAGTCACCACGATTTTCGAAACTATTGTTAAACTATTATGTTTGATAACTACAAGTTAAGCTTCACGTTATTTAAGTAGTTTATTAAAAAAAAGTACAATTAAAAAAATCGATTTATTTTTCTTCGCCGTTCTTTTTTCATTTTCTTGTTATTGTTGTTATATTTTCTTATGTCGGAATAAACTTTCTTATTTTCTTTTCTAACCTATAATGAAACAACATGAAAACTAAAAAGGTTATATAGCTGCGTAAAAAATAAAAGCGTAAAAGTCTCCCCACGGCACCCATTCGTTAGCGAAAATTAGATTCAACACTCAATATTTCAAACTTTGATTCGATGGAAATTTCAACTGACGGCTGCTAAAATATTCAGCTGAAACCAAAATTAATTGACTTCTATTAAAAAATGGGCTCTATTGAATGAGTGCGGCATTTGTTCGTTGTTCCAAATTCAATTTGGAATTTGTAGGTTGAAAATGTTGTTATGCCTTTTTCTGTGGTAGGTACTATGAACTATTTCATGAGCCTGCTGTAAGCGCAGTATGCAATATTGAATTACGGGCTAGATTTCAAGGTCAACCAAAGTTTTATTGGGTCGTTGTATGCAGGTAGCATGCGTCCGGCCCCTGTGGAAGTCAATGGGGGAGGCCTTTATTCAGCAGTGGACCTCTTTTGGCTGACATGATGATGATGATGATTTATTACTGTTAATAGATATTTTAAATACACCTTTAAGTCAAAGTTTAAAATATTTTTTCGAGATGGCGTTCCTATCTGACGACCTCTCAGAAGAAAAGCCGAAACAAACTCAGAGAATGTGGGTGTACATTAGTTCACCTCAGCCATAACTTTTGGAAAATATTTTGGGTATAGAAACTAGCTAAGCCCTTGGATTATTGCGTTAATTAAATGATAGATGTTGCGTAAAGCTACGTAGATATTAGATTTATACTTATTGTGCTTTAGTTTATCATTTGCCATGAGCCGAAAAAGGTAAGATATTTATTTATTTATTTATACTTTTTTATACACAAGCACATAAGGCGGACTTAATGTCATATGGCATTATATACCAGTCAACCTTAGGGTTAAATATAACAAGTAAAAATAGGTACTTACAAAAAAATAAACGTCTAATTAGTTATTTAAAATACATCATTAACCTTAAATACTTTACCCTTACGACGCGCTAATATTTACGCTACGAATATTTACGAAGTTCCTACAACTCAACCTACTTCGAAAAATATCGACCTTCAAATGCGCATGTTATATTCTAGCCGGACAAATTGAAGACACGTCAGCAGTTTTCCTTCTAAATTCAAAACTCTCGTCTAGTTGGTAAAGGGGTGTGCCCACTTACCTTATCCGCAGTGCAGTCTATCCGCATCGCTCAACTCCAATGGATTTAGTGAGTAAGCCATTCAATATTACACCGACGGACTGGCCACTTCACTATGAGCATTTTATTTTGATGTGATTGTTCGTTTACATGAGTAGTGCTTGGACTGAACAGTACCTCAACTATGAGATCTGTCGAATGGCTTTCGATTGTTTTTTTACGCATCGAAACGCTGTAATCACATGCCTGATTTTAGTTCCTTACAGAACCGCTAGAGGCGCTGCGAGAGTTTTCCATACAAATATTTTAAGGCATCGCTAACGAATTTTGTGAAAAAAAACTCATGGTCGGTCTGTGATTTCAAAGACGTTTTGTAGTGAAAATGTTTGGTCTTTTTATTCTATTGATCCAAAGTCAAAGTCCAATGCAATTAATGAGGCATTTAAATAATTAAAATAGGCAAAGACCTAGATGAAGTCCTTCAAAAAAGTCAGGTGCATATTATTTACTAGTGATTTACGAACGTGAGCGAAACAAGTACAGTTCTGTAGTTAATGCCAATAGTGATATCTACCTAACCTATTGAAAAATGTGGGGTATATTTATCGGTTAAGTATAATAGATTAATATTATTTTTTTATGTTGCACGGTTGCAAAAAGTGGGTGACAGGAAAATCCAGTACTACAATATTAAAAAACTACAGTTTTGTAGATTTTGAAATTACCAGTGATTTGATTATATAAAATCTAGAAAATGTTTAAATAATTATTTGAAAGGTAAAAAAACATCAGAAAACGCATTTGCCAAAGTTTGCCAAAACAAATATATCAAGATGATTTACAATCTAGTTTTCTATTAAGATGTCGATCAGAAAATACCGATCTTAATCAGTAGCAATCGAAGTTTTAATATTGCTATTTATATGACATCGACATCGTAAATTAATTGGCGCCATAAAAACATAAAATACATAAGTCTATCAAGTAACCTCTCGTATTAAACGATCTAGGCAATAACTCAGGCTTAGCTTGGCTTGAGAATATAGGGTGGGAGGGTAGTCAGCGGTGAGGGAACCACTTGTTGCTATGGTTACGGCAGTAACAAAAACCGAAAAACCTATTTCAAACCTTAAGTTGTTCCAAAAAAGTTTAATTTTCTTTATCAAGATCTCGAGTATATTTGCTCGCGTATGATCTGAAATTATGTCGAAAATGCGTACACAGCTGTGTATGTCACAGTTATAATAAATATTAATATTACTAAATGTGCTCCTTTTAAATTCTTGATAGGCGCCGCGTGCGACACCAATAAATTTGCTTCGATATTTGAATGTAAATGAATGTCGGACCTTTTTAATTTCGTAAAGAAAAAGGTTTAATATCTTTTTGTAGATAGGTATGTTGTCTATTTTGACTACTGTTTCATTTCAATTTAAAATAGCGGCTCGGGGTTGGGGCTACTAAAAATTTAGTAAAGGCTTAGCTAAAGTAATAGGCTTGCCCACTAACTTACCAGTGACCTGTGGGTGCCCATATGTAAAGCTCTGCCTAAGTCTTCGTAGTAGTTATTTAAAAACTAGCTTTCCGAATAAAAAGTAGCCTATGTCCTTTCTCAGGATCTAGACTATCTGTGTACCAATTTTCATTTAAATCGGTTCAGTAGTTTTGGCGTGAAAGCGCGACAGACAGACAGAGTTACTTTCGCATTGATTATAATATTAAGTAAAGATGAACATGAAAAACTGAGAACCCTACGCCATCATACATATTCCTTCGCATAGACAATTCTTTTTCCAAACAACTTAGCAACATAAACATCACCTGTTACGTTGTATCAAGATTGGAAAACTTTCAGAAAACACTTATAGTGTTGGGAAGTGTTGGGAAAATATCGCTATTTTCGTAAATGGGTGAACTTGAAAATAGTTTTTGTCAAATTGTACATAAATGGAAAATTTTATGCATTGCTGGAACGGTGAAAAAACCTGCATGACTGAGGGATTTTCTCAACGGCTTGTCAAGTCTGCCAACGACCAGTAAGGCTAGCAATAAAAATTAAATTTAACTACCTATTAAGATTTTATTGACTACTATTCTAGAAGCCAATAAAGGAAGGGCAAGGGAATAGGTCAAACGGATTACCTCTTTATACGAGATATTCCCACTTACCACCACCAACATAGGATATAGAACCGTAATTAGTTCCACCAATAAGAACTTAAGCTACATCAAGAACAGGTGAAGAACTCTTCGAATGTGTTGGAGTCCTGAGTCCAATTAAACGTCGTTTATAAGATCATTACTAACATAGGTACTAAAGTTAGTTTAGAGGTGACGTCGTCTGGTGTGTTTAACCAGACGAGACAGGTTCGAATCTTGCCCGCCAGTCGATTTTTCCCTTCATTAAATAACTGGTATTAACTTGGCATGAGAATTACAAAAAAAAAATACAAAAAGATACTAAAGTTAATGCGGACATATAAGAACTTTTAAATAGGTAATTCAAAAAACCCTAGAACTACAAGGTTTTAGCGTATTTCAGCGTATCAAAGAGCTAGACAAAACAATCACGTCGATGTTTGTATATAGATGTATGTATAGAGGAGCCATTAAGTCTGTGACGATAGATTAGTCGAGTAATTACAATGTATGTTACTTATGTTACTGTAATTAGAGAGATTAGAAGACAATTGTTCTGTGTGGGATCTGCAGCAACAAGTAATTAGCCACTTGTTGGGGTGGCGGAAAGTCTGCTTGCTGGGGACCCTTATCTATGGCACTGCCAGCTCTTTATTAGGTAGGTATTGGTAACTTCACTGTAAGACTATGATCAAAGTCTTGCTCAATGTTAAGCACAAATTACATCTAAAGAAGCTATTGTTGTTTTAGTGGATTAAGTAATGTGTATCGCTTTATAAACTTTTATAGATTATAAAAGTTATATATCTTTCTGTTATAATTAATTTGTAGAACCATATTAGGCACCATATATATTTTCAATGCTTTGGTCCATACTATAATATTGTATTTATAATTTTTTATAATACAAATAATCGTCATTCATCTATTTCATTGTATGCTGTTTTTATGCTGATAAAATATGTTCGCACGAAATACAGCACGAAATTCGAGCTAGGCAGGCGAATCGCGTACATCCCTACAACTAGAACTAAAGGCCGAAACACACTCTCGGAGACTTCCTCAGACTGCTGTATCTGTAGATATAGGTACACGACATGTCTGTATGTGTACAAACACGTCTGCCACGTCTCATATCGCATTCGAAGCTAAGATTGTCCTAACATGTCGTGTGAAGGCGTTACAAACGTGTACGTTGCACTAATGTAGCTTAATCCTAACCATATATAACAGCTCCTATCGCTCCTTTCAAAGCCACACATCAGGCAGGGTTAGCAGTAATCTGTTAACTCACGTCGCTGGCAGGGCCCCAACAGTTCACCTAATCTGCATTGTAATTATCTCCGGTTGCTTTGTGGACGAGAATGGACTCAGATTGAAAACGGCCCTAGCTATGTAGACTAGTAATTTTTAATGAATTTTTCGTGAAGTTGTATTTTAAATAGATAGCTTCTGTATTAAGTATCAAGCCCTCTGTTGTGAGAAATTGCCCACGCTAGAAACAAATCTACCATCTGCCCTTCATTCCATGAAGAGTAGGCACAGGCGTATTAATGTACATTCACAGTGTACCGGTATGTTTAGGTCCCATTTAAAAGGGGGCGAGCCTATTGCATTTAATTATCCCAGCTCCGAGCTATCACTGAGAAAATCCCAATGATATAATAATGCTCGTCCCGGGGGTCGAACCCAAGACCTCGAGAGGCTCAAGCGTAGCAGTTGCGGTTAGGACCATAAAACTAACGAGGTAATTATTTCATGATTAATATTTTTCACGCGTGGAAATCTGATCAAACCAAAGTGAAACAGTCTACATTTTTTGCTTATGTAATTTCTTTATACTGGCTTTATAAAACGACGCCGAAGACCCAAATCATATTTTATTTAAATTAAAATTCTTAACTTAATAATGACAAAGTTCTCAAGTAAAAAGTATTGATTTCCCAAAGGCTGAGTTTTTCGTATACAGAGCAACCATTCGGTTAAAAAAAACTGACATGACTTCGGTACAGAAGTTGCTAAATGAGTTCACATTTGTGGCCTACCTTAGATGAAAAGTTTTAACAAGTTTTGTTGATATCTGCGTACAATCAATGGCAGTTGCGACTAAATTTGCCAATCTAACGTCCCAAGTTATTTCTACGCACTTTTTCCTTAAGGAGTAAGTCGATTCGCCTCAATCCCTCTGGATCAAACTTACAATGTTTTGTTAAAGCTCGGTACTTTCGCAAACCTTTCTGAAAAATCGACATATGAAAGTAGGTTTTAATGTCCACATTCTCCTTGTCAAACAAAAAACTTACAAAACATAAACATCTCTAATTATTTGTTTAATTCTGGAAAGTTATATTGCAATAAATAAACACACCATAAATAATATTTGAATATTACGGGCCAGTAAGACTTTCATATACGTCTCTGGGGCAGTCATATAGCCAGCCAGTCAGCATCCATAGGTTTTTCTATTTTATTTAGAATTTTTGGTTTTTTTAATTTTTTGTTTTCCAGTTGGTACACAGTTTTCTGTCTCAACACCCACGTAACATAAAGCATAGTACACATACATAAACATAAAACTGTAATTTTAATTTCGGATTATGTTTCACGACAAAAAATTGGTACTAATCACACCTATCTAAATCCGATCTAAAACAAGATATATAGGAGCCGTAAATTGTTCAGAACAAACAGTTACCTTCTCAACTTTATAGCGGCCATTATTTCAGACCTTTTCGATTTGCGGAATCATTTTTACGACTTTTGTGCGCAATTCAAGGGTGAGAGAATGGACATAGACAATATCGTTAAAAATATCGATACGACAAAATATTATAATTTTATAGTTTACGTGGCATGTAATGAAAAATTTGCCGGCACGTTAAAATATTTACATAATTTAAAAAAAAGTAAGAACAATAAATTATTGAAATTTTGTTCCATGCTGAAAGCATTGGATTTACGATAAAATTATCTTACGATAAGATGCATTAGAAAAGTATTTATTAATTTATCGTATCTAATTAGTGTACCTCGTCGTTAATTGTTTTGAAATGTATCTGAGGCCCATTCAAAAAAAAATTGACAAATAAAAACGACATAATTCGATACCTATTTTAACAATGTCGACGGTTCGATAATCGATGGTCTCACCACTGTTCTCTTATATTTTTGGTGAAACTTGTTTGTCTCATTATCCGTGCGTCGTAAAATATCAACTGTGTGATATAAAACATAAAGGTCAACGTATTTACGATCGATTATAATTTAATGATCTTTTTATTGCCGAAAGGTACTTAGGTAGTGTCCTATTATGAAGATTGTAGCGCATTTTCTTTAGCCAAGTTCTTTTATGGGTATTATTAGATAATCAACCCATATACTGTCCCACGGGTGGGCACGGGTCTCCTCTCAGTATGAGAGGGATTAGGCTATAGTCCACCACGCTGGCCTAATGCGGGTTGGCAGACTTCTCACGCCGTTGAGAAAATCTCTCAGGCATGCAGGTTTCCTCACGATGTTTTCCTTCACCGTTAAAGCGAGTGATAATTACGCACATGATTTCGAAAAGTCAGAGGTGCGTGCCTTGGATTCGAACTCGAGACCTTTGACTTCGCAGTCCAGTGGTCATACCCCTAGGCTATCAATGCTATGGATATTATAATTATAACTAGCTTTCCGCTAGCGGCTTCACCCGCGTGGCCATTTATATTTTAGCCAATGTATACAAAAACTTGACAAATTATAAACTAAAAACCTTCCTCGAGAACCACTCTATCCATTTGTGAAAACAGCATGAAAATCGGCGCAGTAGTTTTTGAGTTTATCGCGAACAGACAGACACATAGACAGGTACGGCGGAGTTCTTTGTTGTGACCATATGTATATGTGATCATATTATTATGTAGTGACTTATAAAAGTTTGTTTGTCGTATGCTATAAGCCGGTTACACAAGAGTGGATACAGACGCCGCGTCAGGGAGAGATCACCGTCTTGGTCCAGCCAGGTAAGGCTCTAAAATTATACTCCACACACACTTATACACTGAACAGAAGAATCGAGCTTAGTCCCAAGCGCGACTGCTACGCCAGAGGTCCTGGGTTCGATTCCAAGATCGAGCAAAGTGTTGTTGGGAATTTCACAGATTGGAATTGTGGCTGAATTTGTGGCCAGTTGATGGCAATAGACTCGCCCCGTATTACGTGTGACCCTTTGGAGACTGTATTCTCCGAAGGGCGTGATGTTATCATGGATGGTAAAATTACGGGACAAAAAATAACAATATAAAAAATCTGACTTCTTTACACTCAAATTCAATTTCAGCTTATTCCCAAAAGCTTTTATCTTAACCCTAGATCTTCGCAATATATTTTTAATATCCATCTCTCTCAAGGTGAGGCTAGCCGGTATCTCGGAGATCGCCTAATTAGATCGCAGGAGGGCACCAATTTGTCAGCCAAAGTAAACACTCGGTGGCCACGAGGCTCATCCCATCGCCGAGCAAGAAATTCAATTAAACCTGGTAACTTCGTTGCATGTCCTTGCTTCATTACCTACACATATATTAGGTATAGAGTACATAGAGACGTGTGAGAATGAAAGATCGGTGTGAGCGATCTGTGCATATTTATATAATATACCTTACATCTTAATTTAAACATAATTCTTCTTTCCTTACGTGAGTTTGTCACCGGACCGATCTGATTGAAATTTTGTATGTTTATTTTGGATAGTGTTGACCCAGTAGGTGGCACTGCTATTGGTGTGCGTGAAAAAGCAGGTGAAGCTGCGCACAGTTCGCTATAAAAAACTTCCACATTAGCCTAGTGGTTGTAAGCACTGCTGCTCTCGAGGTCCTGGGTTCGATTCTCAGATTGGGCAGTGTTATTGGGATTATCTACTAAATTCTCAGAAACAGCTCGGAGTTTGGAGTTGTGGACCAATTAAAAGCAGCAAAGGCAGGTAATGTTATTATTAATGATTTTGGTGTGAAGATATATCAGTCAGTCTTAGCTAGATCACATCTTTTAATTTTTGTATTCCTAGTTCCTAAGCGTACCTACCTACATAAGTGCACGACTGCACAGTGTTCACGGTAAACCAGTGTCTCACACGGTTTAAGCTGACGTGCAGCCTGATATAATTTGTCCACAAAATTTGCTGCACAGTGCTCAAAGCAGGGTATTAGGTATTGATATCTTAGAGATTACGTTACGTAGGTAAAACTCCTATATTATTATATATAATATATATATACGGCGATATAATTGCCGTCAATCGGGCACAAATCTAGACTCCGAGCTGCTACTGGGAATTTTACAGAATAAGCCTGAACAACACTTTGCTCGACCCTGGAAACCCAATACCTGTAGCGTAGCAGTAGCGTAATTTATAAAAGCATTTACTTACACAAATTCTTAAAAGAAACAAAAAACCCGACTGCGTAAAAACTACTAACTTAAAATCTAAAAACAAGCTCTGTGATGTTGGAAAATGTATTGCAGGCGGGACAAGCAAAGAAACAATTTTGTTTATGAACGAACAGCTTGTCCCGCCTGCAATACATTTTCCAACATCACAGAGCTTGTTTTTAGATTTTAAGTTAGTAGTTTTTACGCAGTCGGGTTTTTTGTTTCTTTTAATAATTGATTTTATTTCCTTCTTTTTAGTTTATAAATCATCATAGAATCACTAGATAGATCCTAAATGATGATTTAAAATATAAATTGATACAACTCAAGATCATTTTCAAAATCAGTTCGCACATTAAAGCGTATAAAATCCGCCATATTGTTTTTTTTAAATTTCATGTACCCAGTGACAGTCGTGCCATCAAGACGAATCTAATGAGGTGTAATATATCTAAATCTGTTGAGCCGTTGAGTAGTTACGACCGGACATAGGAACGGACATACATACATACATACGCGTCAAACACATAACCCTCCTCCTTCGGCAGTCGGGTAAAAATCTTAACTTAGAATTTTATTTGTGACTTAACCTACGCTAACGTACGGCGTTCCAGCCCACGTTTCTGAACAAATAAACGCTATACAATTTTCTGGTGTTTTCCCTAGACAAAAAAACTAAAGTTTTTTATTGGAATTGGCAGCCTAAAGTATCAATGAAGCACATCTGTTGGGGCACTGACATCTATTGAAATGGACAACGCTTAGAATAAAAAGTTAGCACCGAAATAGTCCCATTCTTTTGTTACAATTGATATTGGAAATTACAATACGTCAACTTTTGGAGACTTTTTTTATCCATTGTTATAGATACCAACCGTACGGTGGAGTGGGCTGAAAAACCCTTAATTTATTATTTGATACCGTATGCAGTTTCTAACAATGAAGGTGGTAGCAATTTCATTTATTTATCTTTTTAAGTCGTTTGGCCTATTTGGGTTGTCATAAATTATAGATTACAGCACATTGTGACTACATTAATAAATAGGTATTGCGACAATAATTGAGAAAACCATTTATCAATGTCTTCCTAGAATCATTATCATCCAAATTGATGTTGTAGAACTTTACATTTGAACGCCAGGTACCAGAACGTACTGGCAGAATAATTTAAAATGAATAAGTATGCAATACAGACATACCTTACCGTACTTTATTGAAATCAATATAGAAATCTATTATTATTTTCTACACAAAAACTAATTTCTAGAACACTACATATATCTGGGTCAAGCGATACATATTTTTGCATGCCCAAACATCGAGACTTCACCTCAAAGGGAGGCCAATCGATCGGTGATCAATCAAAATCTCATTTAAACACGTCACTAAGGCGGAGCCTTCTATCCATCTTGCGTAATTTCGGCACACATTACACCGTGTTAGTACGGTTAGACGTGACGTGAACGATGTTTGGAGAGTTGGTAATTAAATACTTTTTTTTATCGAGCAATGGAATTTATTAAACGAGCTCAAAAAAATAAGGGCTGGTTTCACTATCTTCTAGTAAAATTCCCGCTAAAAAAAAATTTCATAATTTTTTTTTTATCCGGCAGTTAGCTGCTATCCAGAGGTTGTGAAACAGGCCCTTAGTATTGTAGGTATTTAAATAAATATATACATACATGTTTCATAAATTATTTTTTCAGTTGGCTAATCTAATTATAAACAAGGTTTGTGAAGTAAGTATTTAATGAGGAAGTTAAAAATCTCACAATACTTCAGTAGTGTTTATCAACAGAAGGAAGTTACAGATTATAAACGAGTGTTAAATACATTGGGAAGTCACACAAATTTATAATCTATATTTTTTCCTATGGTGCACAGTGTTTTTTACTAATAACCAACAAGGAAGTCAAAATAAGTTAGGTAGTAATATCTAAAAAAAATTGATAAACCTTTTTAACATTTGGTTGAGCAGCAGGCTCAACCAAATGTGCATGGCCGCATGAGCCTAGTCTATTTTGCAAGTGAAAAAGAAAAACAACAAAAAATATACTGCGACAACGCGCAACGACACAAATTCTTTATTTGAATTTATAAGTCCTACTTCTCTGACTGTACTAACGACCACGGAGGTTTGTTATAATAATTGAAATAAAAGCCCTCTAATATTTTTTGTTTGAAATGCGAATTTAGCAGTAGGTAGCATAATGAAAATATAGAATATAGGTAATACTATGAAGTATTAATGAAAATCGTAATTTTCTAAGTAGGTATACCTATAAAATATTTTCACTGACAATTTTGCATTAGCATTTTTTATTATGATCATTATTTTATTTACACAGTTGGCAATACTGAACTTCATTCTAGATTTTTTTTCATGAACGGTGGGTACATTTTCGACATTGTCATTTAGACAATGAAGCTACATGCAATTTAGTTTGTTTTACTCCGACTACTGATTAGTATAATAATGTTGCTTCATAGATCACACTGTACATTTTAGAAGTGAGAGAATATAAGGTGTGGCAAGGAAATCCATTGATTTCGAGCCGAGTGTCCGTGAATTTGTGTTGTGAAAGTGGAATTAATAAAAAACAAGAGAAGCTGTGTGGCTTCATAACAATACTTTTTTATATTGTGTCTTCTAATTGTTCCTTCAGGGCTTCAAGAAGCTGCCTGCTGTGAACAGCAGCATGATTGTCTACGTAAGTTTTTTTATCCTTATTTTGGCAAACTCAGAGGTGTCGTCTTACACCTTCAGTCAAAAACTTGATCTATAATTTAAAACACCTTTATAGATATGTAGCATTAATTTTTAATGCCAAATACAATAGAAAATAGTAGATTCTTATTACCAATAATCTTCTTTCATCCATTAGAGTGCTAACTGGAGTTCGATAAGAAATGACTTCTTCTTCTTCTTCTGGTGCCTCTCCATTACTGGAGGTTGGCCGTCAGCTCAGCGAACTTCCACCGATCTTGTGCCAAGCGAAACAGATCCTCGACGCTGGCAATTTTGGTCCATTCTCGGATGTTTCTCAGCCAGGATTTCTTTCTCCGTCCAGCACGTCGTTTGCCTTTGATTTTACCCATCATTATTAATTGGAGAAAGTCGTATCTCTCATGGCGTAGTACATGGCCAAGATATGCCACCTTTCTTTTCTTAACGAACTGTAATAATTGGCGGTTCTTACCGACGCGCTGGAGTACTTTTGCACTGGAGACCTTCTGCGTCCAACTTATGCGTAGCATTCTACGGTAGCACCACATCTCGAAGGCTTCGAGAAATTTCTGAGTGTTGGCCTTCAGAGTCCATGCTTCACTACCGTACAACAGTACAGGCCAGACATAACATTGGAGCGTTCTCACTCTAAGATTTATGGATAGTTGGCGACTGCATAATTCTTTTTCCATTCTCTTCAGGGTCGGGCAATTTCAATCCGGGTTCGAATTTCTTGTTCACTGTCCCATTCTTCATTTACCCAAGCACCTAGGTATTTATACATACGCACTCGCTCTAAATCTATTCCTGCAACAGCAAGTCTGGGATTTAGGTGGTTATTAGAAACGACCAGGAGTTTAGTTTTAGATACGTTCATATGTCTAGCAGCGACTGTAGGTCCTGATTGGTTGAGGCTATAAGTACAGTGTCGTCGGCGTATCTTAAGTTATTTACGACCTTGCCGTTTACTTTGACTCCGATATCTAGTCCCTCCAATGCTTCAGATATGATCGCCTCTGAGTATAAATTAAAAAGCAAGGGCGACAAAATACATCCCTGTCTGACTCCACGACATATCTCCAAAAGATCAGTCTCCGAGTTTTCAATTCTGACCCTAGCTTTCTGATTCCAGTACAAGTTCTTAATTATTCTAATGTCCCTGCCATCTAGTCCAACATCAATCAAGCGCTGTAGGAGGATAGAAAGAATAGATGAAATGACTATTGACTATAATTGTGAAAGAATTCGGTAAACAGAATTTCATTTACGCATAGGCTGTAAATATGCCATTTCACACAAGTTACTTACAGTACCAGTCCCGGAACACTCGCTATTATGGGACTTGCAAGCAGTAAGTTACAGTTGTTTGTTTAATTATTATTTGACGGACAAACTACATGCTTAGATGGGACCAGTGCTGCTGTGTAAAACTGTCCCAAAATGTTTTTTTTTTTATTATTTATTTACTAAGGTGTCATTTCAACCCGCATTACGCTAGCGTGGTGGACTATAACCTAATCGCTCCCATACTGAGGGGAGACCCGTGCTCAGCAGTGGGACAGTATACGGGTTAGTTGATGATGATTATTTACTAGAGGTGCAGCATAAACTGCTCAAAATAACAGCAGAGACAGAATAGCTAGACTTATCAGCGAAACGTATGAATCAACGAGAATTACACGCGAGACATCAAGGAGGTCATCAAAATCTGCCCAAATGATGTACCGAAGGTACACTTTTTGGAAAAAATACCAAGTATTACGCTGGTTAAAAATCTAGTCGTCCTTGTTATGCTTACTATTTGAAAAAACGCACGCCATTTTGGCACACTAATTTCAGTTTCATAGTGTTTTTATAGTAAAGACAGTCAAATTGACAGGTATCTGCTGTCAGTGTCAGTTTAAGAATGTCAAACGCAGGCCATTATGGCACATTACTAAGAGTTTCATAGCGATTTCACGATAAAAACTGTCAACTTCACAGCTGTCGTGTACCTCAGGTACAAAGGGCTGAGTAGTATAGGCTTTGATGACCTGTTTTAGTTCATAAACACGCCTAAACACGTCCATAGATGAGTAAGACATAGTTTTTGTTACGAATATCGACATACACACGACCTAAGCCACGGATAAAGCTAATTACGAAACAAGTAAAGTCCAAAGCAAATATTTCCTAACGAAATAGCAGTCGTGATAGCATTCAGTAATCAGATCAGTATTTCAATTACGTGGAAGTTGGCCGGTTGCCATATCACACAAGTTATAAGTGCTGGTCCAGGAAAACTGGCTATTAAGGCACTTGTAGATGATACGTTATACAGTAGCTCGCGACTTGTAAGCCACTGTTTACGACATACCGACTTAGCAGTATATCGTTTTGATTTATTTTTTACTTCCTCGAGTTCATCGCTCTTCTTTTGTCTTCAACATTTCTTTTTTATCAATGTTTTTGCTTTACGAACTTGCTATCAAGCATCCCGCAACTTCATCCATTCCGCTTGCGTCAAGTTTGAACTCCGTGTTAAATGTTATCTATTCTGTTATTCCGGGCGGAAAATAACCCAAAAAATCAAAAACAACGAAAATCGGTCCAACTATTCTCGAGTTATAAGTGTTACAAGCCGACTTGGTTTTATATAATAAGATTCGGCTTAGAATTTACAATGATACTGATTAGTCGGAGGCCTAAAAGCACTCGCTTTGTGTAAAATTCTGATATTGACCATCTAGTTAGACTGGAAGCTGGCCCCACTGTGGTTGGGAAAATATTAGGAATATGATGAAAATGCCCACAGTTGTATATATTTTAGTTTTATTGATTTAAGTACTAGCTTTCCGCCAGCGGCTTCACCCGCGTCTTCTTATAACTTTTTTCCCCACGTTTTTTTATATACCTAGTATTAAAATCTTACGTGGACCTTAAGGTACATACAAAAATTAAATAATTTAAATTAGCCGAATTGGTCCAGCCATTCTTGAGTTATGCGCTTACCAATATTCATTTTTATTTATATAGATTAATGGATGAGCATATTAATATCAACCGGACCTTATTTAAAAAAAATCCTAAGAGCAATTAAACAATTCCTTTAAAAAATGTGCAAATCGTCGCCCCTTTTTTTTTCAAACGGGCTATACATATATACGTTCGGTATATAATAATCTTGTAATTGCCTACTAGTCTCAAAGAAGGTTGGAAGTTGTCCGCCACTCAACCCTGTGGACTAAGATGGATGGAGAAGGCTGTCACTCCTATCTCCGGACACCTCCGAGATAAAGAGTACGACGAAGATAAATACGATTAAATTAATATAGAAACTTTTTTAAGTTTAAAATATTAACATACCATATTAACGCCTTATTCCCCAAAGGGTTATGCAGAGGTGTACTAATGTACACCCACAGTTTGCCGGTATGTTTAGGCCCCATGTAATAGGGTACGAGCTTGTTGTCATTATCTGGGCACAAATGGAAACCCCCGACTTTCTACTGAGAATTTACTAGAAAAAACACTTTACTCGACCTGGGAATCGAATCCAGGAACGAAGCTGACAAGGATGTACCTCATCAAAATTTAATAAAAATAAAGGCGACGGTATGTTATGTATTTTTATATTCTATATCTATCTATATAAATAAAAATGAATCACTAAATCTGTTGCTAAGCGCAAAACTCGAGAACGACTGAACCGATTTGGCTGATCTCTTTTTTGTTCTGTTTGATAAAGTCTGAGGAAGGTTCTTATGGAGGGAAAAAAAGAAAAATCTAGGAAAAAAGTAAAAACAGGGAAACGCAGGCGAAGCTGCGCACGGGGCGCTAGTGTATAAATAAAAATGTATCACCGAAATGTTTGTACGCTCATAACTTCCAAACAACTGCACCAAATTGAATAATTATTTTTGTGTTGTATTCATTATTGTCAGGAAAAGGTTTGTAGGTATTTTTTTTTTAATCCACTGGAACACGCAGGCCAAGCTGCACATGGGTCGTCAGTAGCATAATTATATAAATCACATTACCATTATCTACGTTTCATTCGGTATATTTGTGTTTGCTACAAAGCACTTTCAGTTACCAATTGAGTTACCATGCGTACCTGCAGCATTACATGACCTTACGTAATCTCTTTGTGCTTCGCATAGTGTCCACACAGAGTAAATGAAAGCTTGTAATTAAGCGGGACCATCTGATGTCAGTAGCGAGGAAATTGTTAAATTCCAATACTTACCTTTGTAAAGCCGCAGTGGTTTCTAGAGTATATAAAGTAAGATGCATTAGAAAGCTCTTTTAGGTCTTCAAGATGAGTTAGGCTAGCCTGGAACTAAAGTGGTCTATGTAACATTTTTGGCTAAATCCATCTATGAGCATTTTTGAACTTAAAAACCATAAATTAATGTGAGAAAAAGTGGTCTAAGTGTTCATTCGTCACCAAAGGAAGGTTATCATTAAAATAACACTTTAGAATTTATTAATATTTAAAAGAAAAAAAAATCTAAAGTGGTCTAACTAAGAGTATGTAACATAGATCTGTATTTTGTATCATAGACCACTTTAGTTCCAGGTTAGCCTTTTGTAGTATTATTCATATGAAGCCAAATAAACAACTGGAAAAACTCCCCTCCAGGCAGCGCCCGGCTGATGGTGAAGATACGACTCGGAGTAGGTTACATTTATTTTTATAAAATCTTATAGAGTATACTTAACAAAAATAAAAATATATATTTATAATTTCACATTAATATCACACAAGTTTATAGGAATACAGTGTAATAATAATAAGGAAGAGATTGCTTAACATTTATCATGTCTATTATTAGTTGTTTGGCTAATAAATAATTCATACTTACATGCATAGATTCACGCCTGTTTCCCAATAGGGGTAGGCTACGATCCTGGTACACCACTTTCGCTTCATCTATACCCATCAACCAAATTGCGAACGTTCTCAAAAAGGGCTAAGGTTAACAGCAATTAACAAATTAACAGCAAGCATGCAAATAATTCAAACTAAAAGAATTCGAAGGCTTTATAGAGCTGCTCAAATGAACATATGTTAAGACCTAATGACTAAAAACCCAACAACAAACCTCAAAAACATGTATAGTTTTCAGAAAACACGAGTAAATCTCTGAAATGCAAATGGCTAGCGTAATGCTATTTTCATTATTACCCTTTTTCATATAGCCAGTGTTACCCAGAGCTACAGGCATACATAATGCAGGTGCGTCCTTTTTTCTCAATTTATTTACGTCCAGACTCAATCCGATTTGCGTGACTCAATCTCGCTTGCAAAGTGATGCTCGGAAACAGAATTTCCTGATCATAGACGAACGATGTTTAGCTGATTACATAGTACATACCATCACGCCTGTATTCCCCCGAAGGGATAGGCAGAATTATTACTAATATTATTTATTACTATAATTATTACTAATATAATCAATGTTAGTATAGGTCCCTGTTAATAGAGGGTGAACCTCTTGCAGTTAACAGGGCATGAATCAAAATTCCCAGCTGCTACTGAGAATTCCAAAAGTAAACCCAATAATATTGCTCGACCTGGGAATCGAACCCAGGATAAGCAGCGAATGATTACTCGCCCTTAAAACCACGCTAATACTAAACCTTTAGGGAATACAAACATAATGGTTTGTATGTTAAGAATTTTGAAAAAAAATTGGATAATAAAATAGTGATTATGTTTATCTGCTTCTCCAGGCCTAAACTGCTGAACCAATTTTGATTAAATTTGGCAAGTAGATGAATCAATCCTAAGGACTTTTTAAAAGATAAAAAGTCCTTTTGGATGCGAATGGAAGCGCAAGCAAAAGTTAGGTATTGAAACTGATAACAGAGTACGTAATAATAATTAATGAATATAATACAATCAAGTTCTAACACAATATAAATCATAATAAATTCATGCAATACATTCAAAAGTACATGTACGGAAGCAATTCCGCCCATAAAACAATTTGACAGAATTATTGGCTTTCAATATCATTCCCATGCATTCCCCATGTATTGCTTCCGTGATATTCATTCAAACGGCCATTTTGATTGATGCGAAACATTTCATTCACATACGAATAGCATATCAAAAGCATTTTATCAGGAAATTGCTGAAGAGCTATAATGTAGACAGTAGCAGTTATACGTAAAACTAGGTTGCGCGCCACTCGTCTAGGGCGGCGGCCGTGGGGGGGTGCGATGGGTGCCGTATCGTAGCAACCAGCAGCATCCCTCAGTGTCCTCCCGACGATCGTGCCGAACGCCCGCGCGCCAACAAACACCGGTTCGCCCAACTTGAACGAACCTCCCACGAGCGTCCCATTCAAATTGTGTGCAGTGTCAACCAAAATGTTCATGCTATTCATATTACTGACTGTGTACCTCATAACTCTATGCCATGGTTAACGTGATAATTGCAATGGATTTGAGATTATCGGCGTGAGATAAGGCTGCCACGGAGTTGACGGTCCGTTGTGTCTTTACAACTGCCCCGACAGTTGGTGAGTTTTGTGATTGGAATTTTATCTTTTGCATCGATTTTATGCGTTCGTGTTAATACTTTTTTGTACGTAGTTTGTGTACATACAAAGTAAGGTGTCATATAATTTTTTATTGCCCGCAATTACCTAAGTACGCGTGTTTAATGTCGTCATTTGTTACGCCCCGATAGAATTGGAATTAATTGCTTGATTAAATTTATTTTTGATACAATACACCTACCGAAATTGTAATTTTATATCGACGTCTCATTTCTGTCGACGTTTTCATTCCGTAATTAGATTTAAGGGTTGAATTCCGATATCTTTGTCGTTCTTCTGATATAATTATACCTTTTCTGAGATGGAGGAAAGGGTAAGAGTTTACCTGTTATCAACCTACGGGAATATAGGTATCTATATACTTGCTTTGTATTTCTTAACGCGTTTTCCGCGTAGACCGTCCATTACATGACGAAAATAAATGTTGTTATCTGCTTATGCTTATATGGATTAAGTATAATGGTTGAAAGATGAAGTACAATATGCACTACTATTTACAGCTTTCAATGTATAATTGGTATACTACCTATTCAATTAATGTGTATCTAAAAATGACATCGTAAAATATATTTAACATTGGTTATGTCTTTTTAGGGAGAAGTGGCGTTATAGAGATTAAGATACGAGACACTAACTCAGTTGTTCTATCATCATCAACCCTTTCAGAATGCACGGGTCTCCTTTCAGAGTGAAACTATAATCCAGCTTCTTAATTACCAACGCCCTTACCACCGACTAGAAAAGGATGCTGCTCCATAGATTAAATGGCGCCATCCCTCTCATCCTAAAGATGATTACTTTAATACGTTTAAGTAGGGCTCAGGGGGGCCTAGACAAGTTGCAATTTGACATTGGAATCGAAAAACGAATAGAAACAAAATGTATGGAAATGACATTAGTGACAGCCCGATTTGTTGAAAGCTTGTGTCATCTCCATTCTTTTTGTTTGTCGATTCAAATGTCAAAATGCAAATTCTTTAGCCCCCTGGGTCTACTGATCGTTGAGAAGTGATGGATTAAAATAATTAGAATAATTATAAAATTTTCTAAAAAATATAGAAGAATATTGAGATGTCATTTTTAAGACCATTAACCGTCCCACTGCTGGGCACCAAAACAAGGCAAATGTTTATGCTGCAAGAGACAAAAATTTTTAAACCATTTTTTACTTTAACCTCCAGGGAAATAAGGTTGATGATTATTTTAAGAGTGATGTGATGTGAATACATGGGGCGTTCTTCTCCGTAATGCATTTACACTCGATTGAATATCTTAGCTCAACCCTCCAGCGAGTGTTCAAATAAAGCTACATATTATTTGTTCTTTTAAAAATACATCTGCATTAGAGAACAAGCCTTGTGTCGCGCTGGATACGAAATACACCAAATATTAATCATCTGTTTTATGTAGCCTCTTTTGTTTCCCACTGCTGGGCAAAGGCCTTAATCATCTTTAACGATTTAAAATGTTCATTTCACCATCATCATCGCATATACTGTCCTACTGCTGGTCACGGGTCTCCTCTCAGTAAGAAATTATGCTATACTCCACCACGCTAGCCTAATGCGGGTTGGCATGAAAGTTTTCATTTAGTAGGAGTATAAATGTTTGAGGAAGAGGATCTCTGAAATACTACCTAAGTACGTACTAGTGCTTACTTTTAAAATGAATCAAAGAAGAAACAGTGAAAGAAAACATTACAAGGTGTTTTTGTTTTTAAGGAGTTAGGTGTTAGCGTAGGTTACTCAATCAGAAACAATAAAATCTACTTTACTTTAGGCCGCTGCGCCGGCTGCGTATGAAATATAGAGAAAGGCAGTTTATATTTCATGTGAGATAATTACTTTAATTGGGATCGAGATTGCCATACCACCGACCTCATAGCATAAAGTTTTGAACATAATTCACGCTCTTTCTATATAAATTATGAAATTTATTCCATACATACTTAATGATTCAATATAAGTAGACAAAAATTTATGTTACGACATTGTCATATTCATTATCATCATAATTTGTTATTCATGCCGAGAAAGAAATTGAGAAAAATATTAAGACTACAATTTAATGAGCACGTAAAAGTCTTTAACAGTATATTATAATATGATACATTCTCGTTTTATATTAATCACTAGCTAGCAAGAATTTTTCTCCATACAAATGTTGAATTCCAAATATTGACATCCCTTTAGGGTAGCATTTTCAAAAATCTTCTTTCTTTCTTCGTTCTTAGCAGAAACAATAAACAAAACATGGTTTTCTTAAAACTTTTGTTTTTTTATGAAGAAAAAATTAAACAGTATAAATCCATCGTCACAGATTAACAACAGGTAGTAAGCCTCACGGAAAAAGACGTAGCAAGCCGCTACATGGATGAATAGTTTTTTTTATCGTAGATGGGTTTGCGCTTGACCACAATCTCACCTGATGATAAGTGTAGATGTGGTCTAAGATGGATAAGATAAAATAAGTAAAATGTTCACAATTTAAATTAAAAAATCAACAGCACTTCGCTGCGTCAGTGCACTGGTCAAACACTGCAATGTAGGCACTAAGTTTATAAGGCATGTTTAATCATTGAATATTTAAATGAAGGCTAATTTGAAACATGTTTGTTTAAAATCCAATAAATATGCATGTTACATTTAAGCACTATTCACTCCTAAGATTATAATCAAAGGGAATATTAATGATCCTTCGCATACTGGGCAGCTTACAGGCGATTAAAGATTAACCACTTGACTTAATGCATTTGATAATAATGTGATATATAACTAAGAGAATATATCTAAAGGCCAATTCAGATAAATTAGATTATTTTGACATTATTATTTTCAAATAAAATTTTCGGGTGTTAAGTTTTTAGTTGATTGATCATGTAGCTTTATAAAGTCTGTTGGAGTTATACATAAAAGATGTAACATACATGTACATTATATGTACATGGAGTAACAGCCAATGGATATGGGTTATGTCGACTCTAAAGTTAACAAAAATGTCATTTTCGATACAGACATGGCTTCATGACGGACAAAGGTAGTCGACAAACCTTTATCATCGGTCACGTTGCCACGGATAGACAAATGCTTACAGATTGCAAATATAAAGATAGATGGCTACTACATAGTTTGTTCTATCACGTAAGTAAGGTAGGATAGAATAGCTGGACTGCCGGAGTTGACTATGTAGAGTATGTTCAGAACAAAAGAGAACTATGTCGGTCTAATTCAATTGTTTCGCAGCAGTAATATAGGTTCCTTTTGTTGTACTCAAGTTCAGAAGACGGTGGGACTGGCTATCAAGCTATCTGTTTGAGGTACGCCAAAACGATAATATAATTCGCACTAAAATAGTGGGCTATCGCACCTTACAGTCATTGTATCTCACCAAAACCTTTATGTCGTTGACATAAAGTTCAAGTTTCATTAATTTTATGGATTTTATGCGATACTCGTTGTATGCTACAACGTATTAAACGCGTTAGCTTTCAGGTTTAGAGAGGGATGCCGGGTATACGGATTAAATAACGCTATCTTTGTCTCTGTCTTAAAATTATCGTTGGACTGATATCGTCAGGCTAGTTATATTTAAAGAAAAATACGATTCAAGGCATCATAATAGTGGATATTTTTGCTACCGGAGGGACGCAGATTTGGACCATGCCTTGATCATATTTTTCATCAGCTAAAAAATATTTACCTTTTGTTAATATTAATATTATAATGCCTTCAGCTAAAAAAGAAACAACTCTATAGTCAAACGACTTTAGTGAAGTCATTTGATTTACCAATTTTAGTTCCAATATATTCAAAAAAAAACATGATTTACACAATATTCCCCAAGCGCCCCTTCAAACAATTATTATGATAAAGGAACCTATTCTGCGTTAAATCAAAAATCTCATCATCATCATCATCCTATTAACTGTCCCACTGCTGGGCACGGGTCTCCTCTCAGTATGAGAGGGGTTAGGCCATAGTCAACCGCGCTGGCCTAATGCGGGTTGGCAGACTTCACATGCCGTCGAGAATATCTCTCAGGCATGCAGGTTTCCTCACGATGTTTTCCTTCACCGTTAAAGCGAGTGAAAATTACGCATATGATTTCGAAAAGTCTGAGGTCCGAACTAGAGACCTTTGACTTGGCAGTCCAGAAGTCATACCCCTAGGCTATCACTGCTTTCTCAAATCAAAAATCTACATAAAAATAAAATATCACATCCTGTTTCAAAAGATAAGCCCTTTTCGCGAACACTGTGACATAGAATAATGGTTATGATAAATATGTGCACAGCAGATTGGGGTTAAGGGTATGTATGTCGCTGTGAATGTGTCTGTGTAACCGAGTGTTAGGATAAACAAGGTTGAAAGTGTTATCTAATAAAGATTAAGTGTATTATGATGTTGGAAAGCAACAGAGACCTCGTTGGTACTTAGGTGTCTGCATTGTGTGGGAAACGAACCTCGAATTAGTGACGCAGAATCTACCATTGCGCAAATCATGTTATCATTATAAATACTCAATACTCAATACTTTATTGCATTCCATAATGTTTTATAAAGGTGGACTATAGATAACTTAGATCATTATGGACACTGTCGGCCACAGCCAAATTGAATCTGCCTCGTTGGTCTAGTGGTCCTAAGATTGCCTGCTACGCTATAAGTCCTGGGTTCAATTCCCGGATTCAGCAAAGTTTTATTGGGTTTTTGTGTGAAATTCCCAGTGACAGCTCGGGGGCTGGATTCCGGGGTTCAGATGATGGCAATAGGCTCACCCTATTAATAGAGATTTACACTTAGCTGAGAACTATGGGTGTACATTAGCGCATTTCTGCCTAACCCTTAGGGGAATATAGGCGTGAGGCAACGTTATGTTATATACGTTAAACAGTAGGTAGTGTTCACAAGGACTATATGATCCACGTGTAACAAAACTTGGTGAAGGTCACAAATATTTACTAAATATAACGTTATGATGGATTACAAGCAGACTAAAAGCCACTAGAAGAAAAGTTTAGGGGAGATATTGTATTACATAAAGTTTATATATAATATAATAATATTATAGTTACTAGCTGTTCCCTGTAGTGTTACAGGCGTTTATCAATTTTTTCCCAATCCAGTGGGAATTTCCCAAAATCTTATTATACATTGAAGCCTATAATTATGTTATTCTGATGTATCTTTAGTATGATATTATAAAGCTAAAGAGATTTTTTGCTTGTTTTGAGATGACCGCATTCAATTAATGAATGCGGTCTCTCAGAGACTACTGGTCCGGAGCGTGATTTTATATAGCCTATAGCCTTCCTCGTTAAACAGGCTATCTAACATTGAAAGAAATTTTGAAATGGGACCAGCAGTTCCTGAGATTGGCACGTTCAACCAAACAAACAAAGCTTTATAATATTACTATAGATTAATACAACTTTATCAACCCAATTATAACAAAACATTTTCTTGTTCTCAATATTGGTATGCTTCCAAAATAGTTGGACTATTTTTAATGAAAAATAACTTGTAATCTTAGCATGGAAAATGCTTAAAAAATACAAAAAGATAGTTGAACTACCCAATTTGCTCTTTGCCAATTTTTCAGTTAATAAAATATATTAGCTACAATAAAAAAATAAAATCATTCTACAGGTTAGCCAAATCGAACCACAAACGGATCCATTTAGCGCCCATGCAATAAAATTACTCGTTAACAAAAATGTATAGAAGAGTAGAATAGTGATGAGCATCAGAAAATAGAATTTATATAGACTGTCGAAAGTCGATGGTTTTCGTATTTATATCCAAATTAACGAATGCAATAATTTGATTTCACTATTTTAGTCGAATTTTAAGTTGTATCTTTACAAAATCTCTTTCAATATTTATGTTTTGATCTATTTTTATATATAATGTATATTTTATAATCTCCTAGTTTAATTGGTTCGATAATTTAACGTAGCGTTTTAAAAATAGAGTTGTTATGAACTGAAATCGCCAAAAAGCATTATGAAACGAAACGGCCGAATTCTCCAGACGCATAACGTTCGCAATTTATAACTAAAACAAGGTATTCAACCTAATAACCTCCACAAAATCAACCCCTTGTGGGTTAGAACATGCTGTCATGACACGTGAACTGACATAATATCTCGTTGTGCTGAAATTATATTGCCGAAATTAACACTATATAATTGAGGTGTCATATTTTCTTGATTTATTACTTTACTGTTAACTTTATTTTAGTTAACTACTCGATACACGAAAAGTATCGATAATAATATACTTGGTCAATGCCCAACACTATGGGAAGGTCACGTTGGCATTTCATATTGTGATATAATCTGCCTACGCGCGATCGTATTTTGTATCCCAGCTGTGTAAAAATCTCTAATTTTATCGGCGTAACTAATTGGGGTGGTAAAAGGATACTTAAAATCTTGATTAGTTTAGCTGCAAATATTTTTATAACCAAGTCAGTGTTCAGTTTTAAAATAATATGTATCCTTGTTGGAAAGTCTCACCCGATGTATCTAAATATTTTTCCTATGCTTATACTCCCATTAGGTAGGGTAGGGAGGCCTTTGCCCTGCAGTGGGACGATAACGGCTGATAATAATAATAATAATAATATACTCCCATTAGATTTCAGCAACCCCTCTGGGTTATTGTGTAACCTGGTTGACAGTTTTTTCGGACTTCTGATTGCCTTTAGCGATTGTCAGCTATTTTTCTGACAACCTTGAACCGCTAAAGTCCTCTGATGAATAGCGGGGTTTAGATTTATTTTTATTTTATTAAGAATAGGCATTCATTCATAGACTGACCGCTATAAGCGTAACTTAACCTTGGATTACAGACCTATTGATCAGCGTTTACTACTTAGCCACGAGCCCCTCCTACCATCTTAAGTGTACTTACCGTAATCAATTTAAATAAGGTGTCAGTCACAGCAAATTTTCATTAACTTTGAGTTGTTGAACACTTTCTGCTCTCTTCTTATTGTGACGTCATAGTACATGCCTCGGTGTAGACATAATTGAAGATCACTTGAATGGCGACGACCTGTGAAGTTTTCTATTGTACTCGGTCCCTTTCGAGCGTCGCTTTATAACTAACACTTAAACTGACACTATGTGTACCTATATGACACTACTTTGTGTCACTGAATGTTCATAAACACTCATGTTGAATTTCCTCACGGATCTCGTCTTAGAATAAGAAGGATTAAACAATCATTCATCAAGTCGGCCTCGTACGGGTTGGCAGACTCTACAACCCGTTGTGCGCCGAAAATCTCGCAAGCATGCATAACTCATCAGCATCACAATGTTTTTTAAACGGGTTTTAATAACGCAATAATACGCAATAAAAGTTAGAGGCGTGTATTCAGAGTTTGAATGCATGAAATGAATGAATTAACGGATGTCAAAGTTTTATAATTCGTTTACTTATTAGTATGGACTAGAACTGCTTCAATCGTCTAATGGTCTCAAGTTGCTGATCATGACTATCTTGGTTTTGTTCTCAGGCAGAGCAACGAGTTGTTCCATGGAATTCTCAATAGCAGCTTAAAATTTGGATTCGTCCACGTTTAATGGCAGTACAACCACCCCTATTACATACAAGGGAATAGCTAAAACAATGTATACTCATGAACTCTGCTTAACCTTTCAAAGAATACAGGCGTGATGGTACGATTACTAGTGTATTACAGTCATTATTATACAAAGCCTAAGCAGTATCCGGCTAGCTTCGAAAATTGCTTTGTTTACGAATGTCCCCATTTTTTGTAGCTACAAGCCTTGTTTCAACATTAAGCTTTCTGATTGTCTAAAGGAAATTGGAAAACGGTTCGCTTGCCGTCTGTTTCTTTTTAAATGTACTCTTTACAGAGTTATTGGCAGACTTGGTCTAATTTTCAGTCTGTCTTCTAGATATTATAGACAATTATTAAGTCTTTGGCCTGTTACTATATGGAAAGGTGTTTTGGCGCTTTGAGCTAAACAAGCATTGGTGGAGTAAACCAATCAAGAAAACGTTTTACTGATAACATTTGTATACAAAAACCATTACGCCTACTTCCCAGAAGGTTTGAACAGAGATGTACAGATGTACGCCCACATTTTGCTATCTCATTTTGGCATGTTTTAGGGTTCATGACAGGGTACGTCCTAATGCCAATAATTGGACCCAAAACCAAACCAAGCTAAGAAAAAAATACATTAAAACACCGCTCGATCTGGAAATCTGTAAGTATTGAACGTCAGCCTCAGCAGCCGTTCTTACATCCACTATACCAATAAGAATATTTTATAAATTATGTTAATAAAAAATAGTACTCTCCGATTACGTAACTAATTCATTAGATACAGTCGTACAGCCGCCATACTTTCTACTATCAAACTCAGTCCATAAAATCAAGGACAATGGTAACACATTAACTAAGTACCAATACCGGACAGATGGCGTCCGAATCCGGACAGCCCGGACACGTGTCCGCCAAGCGAGTCGTAAACTGTAATAGTGAAAGTTGTGACGTTTGTTACAAACGACGTTCATTTGTTTTTGTTCATGTTTACATTTTTACCACGATTATCATACTAGGTATATACTATTGTATGTAGGTAGGTATATATAGATTTTTATTTTATTATTTTCATGTGCACGTCATAAATAAAAAATGTTAATTCCCAAATGACAGGGTACAGCACAGCAATTACTAAGCTTGATCCTTGCCGCACATAATATTATCATTTTGTAAGTTTTTTTTATATGTATTGTGTTGTGTGTGGCAAAATAAATGTTTTAAATGATTTATTATTGTAGTTAGATCCGGCCAGGCTTACCTGTATCATCATCAACCCATTTACTGTACCACGGCTGGGCACGAGTTTCCTCTCAGAATGAGAGCAGGTTTTAGTCCACCAAGAATGTGAAGACTGCCAACCCGAAGTTGGCTAGTACTGCGGGTTGGCAGTCTTCACATTCCGTCAAGAAAATGTCTGATTCTCAGGCATGTAGATTTCCTCACGATGTTTTCCTACACCATTGTAAGCGAGTGTTAATTTATTAATTACTAGTCGCCAGCGGCTTCGCTATTGTGGTCAAGGTATTTCTTTCAACTTTCATCCCCTATTTTAACCCCTTACAGCCCTATTTTCGCAGGCCTATGCCCTTTCTCAGACTCTAGACTATCTCTGCACCAAATTTCATTTAAATCGGTGCAATAGCTTTGGCGTGAAAGCGCAACAGACAGACAGAGTTACTTTCGTAATAATAATATTAGTAATAAAGGATAAGGATTAATACACACATGACTACGAACAGTCAAAGATGGAGTTGGAGACATGACTTGCCTTCGAACATGAGACCTACCTACATGACTTGTCAGTCCAGTGGTTATATCGCTAGCTTGTGTATATATGTCATCCTCCTAGCCTTTTTCCCAACCATGTTGGGGTCGGCTTCCAGTCTAACCAGATGCGGCTGAATATTAGTATTTTACACGAAGCGACTGCCATCAGACCTCCGCAACTCAATTTCTGGGCAATACCGATATTCGATGGATAGACTGGTTGTCAGGCTTTTTAGGCTTCTGACTACCACTAACGATTGTCATAGGAGTTGGTATGGCAACCGGGACCGACGGCTTTACGTGCTCTCCGAGGCACGGGGGGGTCTCGATGTGTTAAGAATGGTCACCAATCCACAGACTGACCTCGGCAAGTGTAGCTTAACCTTGCAGATCTGTTGATCAGCGTTGCTACAACTGCCACGAGCCTTGTGTATATATGTATATTTGCTTATAATTATAAGAGAGGTTCGACTGTCACTACATTAACCATTGTTCAATGCTTAATGTAGTGACAATAACAAGGATAATAAGTTAAGGACAACATATATATTGTATTGTAATTATTTGAATAGGTACTAACACTAGTAATAAGCTTTAATATTGTTTACTAACACTATGGATCATTTTTGTCCGAAAATAAATGATAAAAAAAAACTGAGTTCATAGGTGTTTACAAAACTTACATAACTGTTATTGTTTGTATTAACTAGAAAGTTCATCAACTAATTAAAGGAGCAAATTAATCCTGTGATTAACTTAGAATAGGCTGAATTGTTTTAATCATAATCAGAAACACTGATTCAGCCTTACAGCCAACTGCTTAAAACATTGATTCAGCCTATTCTCTTAAAAAAAACGGATAAACAAATACACCGTAAATCTAATCAACAAGCAAAGTATATTCCGCCGTCTTGCTAACAAAGAATTATTGCACGCTAAATCTTTATTTTTTACAATATCATTTCAAATATACCTTTGTATATAAGCTACTGGGAACTCTATTTACAACGAAGTTATTGGTACATGAGGAACTTCGCATCAAGGATAGACTTTCATCAATTATTCAGCTTCGAATACTGAAGTTCTTTGGTCATATAACCAGAAACGAGGGCTCCATGGAAAGGCTGGTTGTTCAGGGCCAAGTTGAAGGAAGACGGGCTCGTGGCCGATCTCCGACGCGCTGGACTGAGCTTTTTATAAAAGCAACCCAGACTACAATAGTACAGTGCTCTCGTAATGCAACTAATCGTCAAAAGTGGCGAAGCATTTCAAAAGCCGTGACGCTCAGAAGAGAGAACGATACCGACGAGAACCCAGCGAGCACACCATCATTATTACCACGACCACTCTAACAAGAGTGCCCGACTTAGAAAAGAAGAAACAGAAGTATTGGTACATACATGCAAACTGGGTTTACGTGCTTCAAACCATATTCCACGTACTGTCTCAGATATTAGATACCGTATATTGGTACGAAATAGTATGAAACATGCAATATGAGTTGTCAAACACTGCATTTTACGTTTCATATCCAAGTTATTGCGACTTTCTAGTTGTAATAAAAGTATAATATAGGGTAATAAAGCTAAATAAATTTCTCGGAGGGCTCGTGGCTGAGTAAAAATTACTCCATACCAACAAACCAACACGCCTGTATTCACAAAGGAATAGGCAGAGGTGTACTAATGTAACCCACAGTTCGCCGATATGTTTAGGTCCTATGTAATAGGGGGCGAGCTTATTGCCATTTAACGGTACAAATTCAGACTCCAAGCTGCGACTGGGATTTTTTTCTTTCTTCTTCAATACAATACTGCTCGACCCGGGAATCGAATCCAGGATCTCTAGCGAAGCAGTTAAGATTGGGACAACTAGACAAACGAGGCAGTCGAAGTCGTTTTTACAACACGTACAAAATGTTCATATTTCGATATTGTTTCTATAATAATAAAGTTATAGAACTGAACAGCATTGCCAAATCCCAGGTCTCGAGTTCAAATCCAAGGAACGCACCTCTGAATTTTCAAAAACATCATGGGGAAACCTGCACGCTTGTGAGATTTTTTCACCGGGGTTTCAAGTCTGCCAACCGAAGGCTAGCATGGTGGACTATAGCCTAACCCCTCTCATTCTGAGAGGAGACCCGTGCCCAGCAGTGAGACGATTAATGGGTTGATACTGATAATGAGTTCGTAGCACAGCCCTGCTTATTACCTAGGTAATAAGCAGGGCTGTGCTACGAACTCAATAGCATGTTATTTTCTAATTTTTCTGGGGACACTATTTTGTAGCTTCGTATTTTTTTTTGTATTTTTAAGTTATTTTAGTTGTAAGTTTTTTGTTAGTCTTCCTAAAAGTTATAAATAAAAATGAAATAAATTTCCAGACGAAACAAAACTGCTATTTATATGATAACGAGGACTAAAAACATTACTCACTTACATCAAAACTACACGAGAAAGCGCACGTCGTGCCAATTCAATTTCGTGGTAAAATTGCCATGATTCCTGTTCCTAGAAATAACAGTTAGATTCCAAATGTTAGTTAAAGTGACTGTTATTTTTAACTGCACTATGTTATTTTTAATTCCACAAAGTAACAGTTATAGAGATAGAAATATGTAGTTCCTATTATAACTATACTTGTGTGCAAAAAAATCGACCCACTTCTTATTTTCTATTTTGTGTGTTGAGTTTAATTATGTATATCGACTCTCAAAGGGAGTGTAAAGTAAAAGGGTGGGCAAATATATTATGAAGAGTAAAGTGAATACTTTTAAGTATGGAAGAATTCCGGCATAGGTGGCGCTCTTGGGGGGGGGGGGGGAGGCCTACGTTCAGCAGTGGACGGCAATAGGCAATTTAGAAGTAATTATTCTACTACTACATCGCTACATGACTTTTGTCTGTAGCACTCCGTAGCATCATTTGTAGCAAGACGTAGCAATGTTCGTAGCACGTCCTACGAAGCGTAGCGTATCGAAGCATGAGTACAATAATTTCGACTTTCGAACGTAGCATTTATACATAAGGCCGTACTTCATACTTGTTCGGTACATTCGGTTCGACAGAATTTGTTGAATAACAAAGCTCCTGATAATTATAATTAATATTCGGCTTTTATGTACCATGTTTGCTGTTCCTAGAAATAACAGTTAGATCCAAAATGTTAGTTAAAGTAACTGTTATTTTTAATGTCATGAAGTAGAAGTTAATATAATGGAGAGTAAACTAAATATTTTCATGTACCACAGAATTTTACGCCTACGCAGCTACGTGACTTGTCTGTAGCATTTCGTAGCACCACTCGTAGCAAGCCGTAGCGATGTTCGTAGCACGATATAATCTTAGAAGACAATTTAGCATAGCGTGTCTAGGAGCACAATCGTATCGAACGTAGTGGGTAGACCATATGCATTCTACAATGTCATAACTATTATTTATATTTTTCATAGGAAATCCCAATATCACTTTTCTCGAGATGGAAATCGAACCCAAAACCTGGTGCATAGCAGTCACGCTTAGTATCACTAGGCTAATGAGCCAGTTAAGTTTAACATTTAAATAATATCCAAATTGTACTACATATTTGTTACGATTTAATTTAAACCATTCAACATTTTCACTAATACGAGTCGCTGAACATTTAGCAATTTACATATCATCCTCATTTGGGTAAAAGTCATTTGAATAATTGTTTAATACCCGCTATTTGTGGGAATGCATTCATTCGCCCATATTCTGATTTATTAGCGCGCCCAAACGGTGAACGGTATTTTTAAACCTTAGGGTCAGCGCAGACCGAGGGCAGCGTAGCGGAGAGCATTATTATAATACTCAAAAACAAACTTTAAATTGATATAAAGTGCAGAAATATATGAACATGACAAAAAATGCTCGCACTGTCTCGATGCCATGTGAGCAAACTCGGTATGAGAGCAGTGCAGCGGAGTTTTTGTATGACACTCGAAAATAAACTTTAAAGCTATTGATATAAGTGCATAAATGTTTTAACATGACAAAAATGCTCGCGCGGTCTCGAGGCCATGTGAGCAAATAATTATGCAATTTAAATAAATAGCTTTAAAGTTTATTGTTGAGTTGAGTGTCGTAAAAAAATGTTCTCCGCTGCGCTGCTCTCGGTCGGCGCTGACCCTTAGCGCAAACGGTGGAACGGAATTTCAAGCTTTTTCGTGTCGGTTAATCGCGTTGAACCAACGGCCTGCCTAAAATGTGGTGAGTCTTTAATTCAGTGACGATCTGAATGAAAAAAAGCTTTTGCAGTAGTAGAGTTGAATAAAAATGCAAGTCCATTGCTTTTGTTCTCGCAATTTTGCTGTTACTGCTTATGTAAAACCAGCTGAATCAGAGCGAAAGTCGCTAGCATATGCCTAGTTATCACGCCTGTATTCCCCGACAGTTAAGCAGAGGTGTCCTACTTTACACCCTCAGTTCGCCGGTGGTTTCATGTAACAGGGGATAAAATCCAAAATTCGAGCTGCTACTGGGAATAGTGGGAATTAACAAAAACCCAACAACACTGCTCAACCCGGAATTGAAACCAAGACCACTAGCGTCGCGTTTACGATTATACTCGCGTTTATGATTTAACTCAAAATCTACTTGACTAATTTAAAAATATTTTCTACTGATTTCGGACACTTACGCGAATAAAATAAAAATTACATTGAAATAAAACTACTTTTTACGGGTCCGAAACGTTGGGATTAAAATAATATCAATATAACGCGATAAAATCCGTAAAAAGTAGTTTTATTTTAATTCTTTCTACATTAGAAAGATATATCTTTACCGAGTAACAAAGGCTAAAATTTAGAAGAAACTTCCATACCACGTGAGCGAAGCCGCTGGCGGAAAGCTAGTCATATGTACAACCCCAACTATAGAGAGAAAACTATTACAATTTCCATCCAACTAACTAATTAGTATTAAAATGTATGCGATATTTTAATTGGAAACACGTTCTCATTTCAAACAGAACGTTATACTTAGTTAAAGTAATGGAACCGAAGAAACAATGCCATGTATACTTAATAGGATGCTCTAAATTTACATACAACTCCTCTAGCCACATATCATAAGCCGCAAGCCTTCTAAAAGCCAGCACCTAAGCCTTAAAAGTTATGCTAAGCCTTCTCGGGAAGTAAAACTTTGTAATTTGATATTAACTCATTTACATTTCAGTGTAGGTGAAAGTTTGGGTATTTCTATTCTTACCTTTTTTTGCTAATATTCCGTGGAAAAAGTGACTTTTGCCTTTTCTTGGGTATCCTGAAAAAAGCAAGAGTTTTGTTTGGGTAGGCGAAAGTTTGGGTATTTTTATTCTACACTTTTCTGCTAAAACCCCTGGAAAAGGCTTTATTTTTTTGTTTTTTCCTGGCTATCGGGAAAAGTAACCAAAACAGTTTTGCTTGAGTAGGCGAAAGTTTGAGAATTAATAATCTTGAACCTCTGTATTGTTGTCAACTTCATAGGCTTGTGCGATTGGAAAAAAATACACATATCTCATGTGTCGTAAAAGTAGTATATACTTTTCATAATATTCATGATATTATCTGTTTTTATGATATTTATAATAATTATATTGAATATGACGACGTCTGTGGTCTAGTGGTTTGAGTACCGGACTGCTGATCACGAGGTCGTTAGTTCGATTCCCACAGAACTCAAACATTTATGTGATGAACTTAAGTGTTTGTGTTTGTCTGGGTGTTTCCTATATATTATAAGTATTTATTTAAAAAAAAGTATATAAGTATTCTATCCATTGTCTAGTACCCATAGTATAAGCTCTGCTTAGTTTGGGACTAGATGGTGCTGTGTAAAAATGTCTTAAGGTATTTATTTATTATTTAAGTTATACAATAGTCAGTGGAACAAGAGTTCAGTTCCTAGGTCAAGTTCAAGTTCAAATGTTTCTATTTCAAATAAGTTTTTACAAGCATTTATGAAACGTTAAATGATTCTAGATGCTCGGTTCCAAAAAGTTGATCCTATGGAGAAGAATCCGGAAAGAAACTCCATGGACACTCTTATAAAATAAGAGTTGTTATATTACAGACATAATTAATAGAAAAGTAATAAACATTATCGGTATAATCCTTAAGGATTATACCGATAATGTTTCTATTGCTAAATAAAAATACCATCAATCTAAACAAAAAGTCTCATACATTCAAAACAAACTTGCTTTCAAAACTCATTCAAACAACATAGTAGCGGCTATTCTGTGATGAGTTTATAGATCGCCGTGGCGCCGAAGTTGTGATCGGTTGTTGACCTAGGATATTGACTGACCCAGAAACCCAATCAAGTAACATTCGTTACTAATATTCTAAACAGATTGCCGGCTCCCGGCTATAAATAGAACACAGCAGGTTCCAGGGTTGACACACAAGGTAACGTAAATATTAAGTGTTCTGGAAAAATCAATTTAGGTTAGACCAAATTTTTGCCCTGATTTTATACGAAGTCTCTTTATAAGTATAGAATGTTATTATTGATATTTGTGTTGTTTTATCTAAGAAGAAATATTTTAACTAGTTCCGAAATGGTTCATAAAAGTTACTATTTCATCATAAAAGTAGCTATTGTAGCTAAACTAAAAACCTCGATGTCATCAAAGTATCGTTATGATATTGCTATGCCCGGAAATTGGGCTGCAGAAATCTGATGTCAATCGCTTTATGTAAAATATTTAATTTTTATTTAACTACATTCGGTAAGATTGGAAGCCAACCCTGACATGTTAAGAAAAAGCTAGGAGTGTGATAATGAATGACATGAAAGTAGTCAATTGAGTACAAACTAACATACAGTTTAAACATCGAATTCTCTTATTTTGAAGTCGGTCTCAAAACTGAATACACCTCAACGTTGTAAATTACAAGCCTGTAACTAAATTAATCAATCTTGCTTTGAACGAGTATGGAGTACTAATAACCCTGGTATTGCTTCGAGATGACACAGATATTGGCCTATATATAGACATGCTATCGTGCTATAAATAGAAACACTGTTAACTGCTAGTTGGGCACGTTTTAGACTATTCTGTACCAGATTGAGTTGGTAATACGCTTTTTTTTTAATATTTTGGGGACATTTTAACACATCACCAACTAGTCCCAAACTAAGCAGAGCTTGTACTATGGGTACTAGACAATGGATATAATACTTATCTATATAAGTACCTTTTTTTGTAAATACATACTTATTATACATAGGAAACACCCAGACAAACACAAACACTTATATTCATCATCACATAAATATTTGTGTCCTGTGGGAATCGAACCCACGACCTCGACGATCAGCAGTCCGGTACTCGAACCCCACAGACGTCGTCTACAGAAGTTGCTTGGTTTAATCGACAATATAGCATCAATTGTAGTCATAGTACAATGTAAATAATACTACTAACTAGATAGTTTGCGCTCGAAGTACTAGATTTGATTGCCAGGTTTCGAGCACATTACACAAGACCTAAACCACGCCTATTAGTACGCCTCTGCCTAACCCTTCGGGAAATACGCCTGTATTTCCCGAAGGTTTAGGCAGAGGCGTACTAGATGAATAGATGTTATGCGTATGACTATTCAAACTGACTATTAATATAATAATTATGAAATGCTCCGCGTAAGACAAGAGATAGGAAACGCCAGCGCCATCTAGTACGAAAAATTTAAAATATTTTCAGTGTATTTATATCAATAATATTACCGTTTGTGATTGATTTGTCAAGTAATATTAAAAACAATTCCTACGGTCTCTTTGAGGGTCTCCGTTTTTAGGAATAAAACATTTTCTTAAAATCAGAGATTTCCGATAACATGAAACACTAATAAGTTATTATTTTTCTGATTCAGTTTATTTTGTTTACCTCAGGTTTGTTTATTTTATACAAAACAATATTTTTACTTTATTTTCACGTTGCCCGCTTCGGATTCCCCTCGGGGGTTTTATCTAAACAAAGCAGTGACCTTTATATAGGCAACATTAAGATAAAGATATTCTTATATGCTGTGGTTTGTTTTTATATAACAAGATTATTTCAAGAATTTTGTAAAAGGTCACCAAACTGATTGTCCAGTCTTATTTTTTTACCAACTTCAAACACAGCGGTAGAAGGCTTTCAATTTTACTTATGTGTTTTTTTAAACTTATTTACGAATCTTACAAAACAGTGACAAGCCTAAAGGTGTGACCACTGGACGGCCAAGTCAAAGGCCACGAGTCCCAATCCAAGGCACGCACCTCTGACTTTTCATAATCATGTGCGTAATTATCACTCGATTTAACGGTTAAAGAAAACATCGTGAGGAAACCTGCATGCCTGAGAGATTTTCTCGACGGCATGTGAAGCCTGCAATCCCGCATTAGGCTAGCGTGGTGGACTGTATAGCCTAATCCCTCTCATGCTGAGAGAAGACCCGTGCCCAGTCGTGGGACAGTATAATATATTTGTTGATGATGCTGATGTATCTATAACTTAAGGCAGGTTATATTGTGCTGCGTGCATCCAACAACTTCCAGCGACCTTTACCAGGTCCTCTGTCCAATTTATCAAAGGTCTCTAACAAAAATATACCTAAATAATGTCCAATTCATTATTCCACTAGTCACTCCTCGCGCCCCATTCCTGGCTCCCAGTCCCTACTGTAAATCCCCCCAGTGTAACGTGTGCACAGTCGCCGTAAGCGACTCGTCTGGTTTAATTAAACTCTCGACTCCGGCTAAAGGTAATACAACTGTAATTAGATCGCTGCTACTTAGCATTTCAATTACATTGCCACTATGATTTTATATTAATGTTAAACTTAGTAGTCGGGCAGGAACAGACTTTTATTAATAGAAACCTTCAGAGCTTAAGCCTAATTAACTGGTTCATTATTTTAATTAAGACTTTTAGTCACTGTTTATTCAGGATTTTACTGGTTTCGTAGATTTACAATAATAAATCAAACATGTTCAAATGTCTAGACCGTTCGTTAGTGGTAGTCAGAAGTTCAAATTGCATGACAACAGTCTATCCCTCGAATAACAGAATTGCCCTGAAATTGGGTTGCAGAGGTTTGATGGCAGTTGCTTCAAAATAAAAAAGAAGCTGTTAGACTAGAAGCCGACCCCAATACGGTTGAGAAAAAGAAAAACAAATATCTAGAGCCATTTTGAGTCCCACACAAATATTTGTTCCTTGCAGAATCGAACCAAAATAGCTTAATAAAAAATAGGTAGGAACCTTATGACAAAAACAAACAAACAACCTATCAACCTATTCCATTCCGACGATGGATGGAAAGCATTACTTATATCTAAAAAGAAATGTTATTAAATACTTCGAAATTCAAAAATGATTAGTATCATTAGAGTCCATTTCACAAAGCCTTGTGTAACTTTTAATCGAAGTCTAAAATCTTCAGATTTTTACCTTAAGGAGCATCTGTGTTAAGGCATCTTGACTTGTCGACACGACGAAAGCTCGAAGTACAGTACTTACGTGTGGAGTATTCTTAATCTAAAACCACAGATAGCTTTTGGCTTACGTGCTGGAGACAGGCTACTTACATTGGCTTGCGTCCAAAGAGTACTTTGGAATAGGAAGTTCAAATGAGTTCAAATTCCACAGATCAAGCCTGTTGAGTACAAAACACAGAATTAGTTGCTTTTATACATACATACCTTCATTTAGTTTTTAAATTGTAGTACGCACGTAGTATTATATATAGTTTTTGTAAGATGAATGTATGATTGTCAATTATTTTGTTATGTTACTGTTACCTTTAATTACCGTAACTGGTTTGGATCGGTTCAATTAAAATATTCTTACTAATAATGTAAAGGCGAAAGTTTGTAAGTTTGGATGTTTGTTGCGGCCGTTGCGGCATAACGGCTGAATCGATTTGGCTGAAAGTTGAAATGGTGATGGCTTATACCTTGGATTAGGACATAGCTACATTTTAATGGGTTCAAAGTTCCTAACTCCACGCGTGTGAAGCCGCGGGCAAAATCTAGTAATAAACTGAAGTTATACATTTTGTGGAAAAAGAATTGGACGAAGTCAGGACTCGAACCTGCGTCAACTAGAAGCTTTCGCCAACTAAACCTGGATCCCTGTCAGTACATCGAATATCTCATTTAAATTTAGCAGAAGTTAAGCAACATCTGTTTCAACATTGATGTTATACCATCATTTATTTATATCTGAGGCGGTATTTAAAAATCCTGTGCATATACCTAATTAGATGCTGTGGCATATAACCATTCCTAAGAGAAGTTTATAAGGGGGACCTTTGTTCAGCAGTGGACGTGTTTTGGCTGATATGATGATGAGTAAAACTCTAAGAATTAAACGAGAGGAATCGACAAATGTCTATAGTACAAGAAGAATAAAATTATATCCTATCGACATCAAGTACTACATTGTTAATCAACAAACGATTCGACACAAGTTGTTCGACAACTGCAATGTATCACATAAACAATTTGCAACACTAGCCGAATTGGAACATTGCCAATATATAAATGAACTGCTTAATGTTGTTCAATGATCAGGAAACTTATTATTATAGAATTTGGACTGCGGTCCGCACACATCACAACACTTAGAACCTTAGGTCCAAGGTCCGCTACCTTAAAGCCCTGTAAACAAGTTGCATTTTGACATTCGAATCGACAAACGAATAAAAACAAAATGTATGGAAATGACACGAGCTTTCGACAAATCGGGCTGTCACTAATGTCATTTTCATACATTTTGTTTCTATTCGTTTGTCGATTTGAATGTCAAATTGCGACTTGTCTAGGCCCCTTGACCTACAGGTAGTCAGCGAACCTCCTAGCATTTTCCATCAAGTCTGTAAATATCGTCAATAAATAAAGAGTCATCCTCTAATTATACTTGACGTTTAAATTAGAGACATATGTCTTAAATAATTACAATGTAAGTACCATTACCCCTGACCTTATCACTCCCGCAAATCTAAACTGTCTCTCGATTATTCCAGACATGGGTCTATAAATCAGAACCTCTTAGTACTGACAACACCCTACTTGAGTTTGTACTGTGATATATCGTCTTTTGTTTGAGTGGGTACAGCCTTGTTACTATGTATGTAGGTATTTATTACGTAAATTGTTACAGTACGTCTTTAACGTTTTATTATTTTGTACAAATATATTTTAGATCAGTTAGGTATGCGAAAAATACTACATAATAAGTATTATACTTATACATACATACATAGTTTTACGCCTGTTTCCCATAGGAGTAGGCAGAGACTATAGATTTCCACTTGCTACGATCCCGGAACACCACTTTCGCCTCGTCTATGTTCATTAACCTCTCCATGCATGCTCGTCGGTTTAGGGTCTCAAAAAAGGCAAGGCTAAGAGCACTTAGCCTTGCCCGTCCGCAATCTGGTTGTGGTACGTTCACCGAGGTCGTCCCCTTCCAACTCTTCCATTCGTACTCGCCATATATACTTGTTTAGTCAACCTCCGTTCATCCATCCTCTCTATATGCCCAAACCATCTTAACATACCTTTCTCAATTCGAGTTACTATATCATCTTTCATGCCACAACGCTCCCTTATCTACAAGTAGGTATTATAATCGAGAATAGATTGTAGGCACCATATAATTCTACAAAGCGCGAGCAAATCATACGTTATTATCAATTGGGTTCCTATTAATTTGATAAAATCGTTGCACTCTTGCACCATCGTTGTACCATTTAAATCCCTTGCGATCCCCAACCTAATAAATTAAAATAAAGTTAAAATAGAATTGGTGTCCATAGAGAATAAATAAATTATGAGGATACTGAAAGTGTTAGGAATCCTAACTTTGGGATTTCAGGGGCACGTTTTCCAACTTTGGTTGGTAAACGACCCAAAAAGGACGTGACGGAAAACGACGATTCAGCAGCCCAACCCAATTCAAAAAAACCAGGCAGACAATTCAAAAAAATATTCCTCCATTTTTATTTTCAAGAAGGTTTTACTTTATGAAAAGAAATTATCTTGTTATCGATGTGGCTGGAAATATTATCGGACGCCACAAAGAAAAAAGTCATTTGTGATTTTGACAGTTAGTAAAATTGGCGGGATTCTTAAATTTTTCTTTTGAATTTCTTGGAGATTTTCGCATGAGATAGAATAGAATTAAAACACAATTGCATACTGCAACTGGAACTAACTGCTCACACTACGAGCAGTAAGTACATAATATAGTGAGGACTATTTATCAATGAGATTTGACAGCTTTGACTATAATTATATTATTGTAGCACATATTTTTAAAAGGCAAACCTTCTAAAATTGTCTTATGCTAATTACCGTCAAACACTAACTAATTGCTACGTAAAAACACAGTAACTCAATAAACCCCGACCTTACCCTTCCAATATCCTCGCAGAAAGCAATAAACCTCTTTACATAAAACCTATGAGCATTACTTTTATTTTCTTAGTAATAAACATTTACGGAATCACCAATAACATCGGCCTAGGAATTACCCAGCTTATTACAATGGCCTATACTTAAGAGAAGTTATTAAGTGGCCTGGGACTGAGCTTAGAGATTGGACTTGTATTGTTGAATGCCCTGTGTTATTCAAAATGGGTTTAAAAAAGGAAGACGATGCAGCACTAAAAGTGTAATTTTTATTTAGTGACGCTGTCTAATGTAGATCTTAAGATTGACATACAAACTTCTAATATACGGAATGAAATTAAATGAGTAGGTAATAAACTAGATTCATTGAGCATTTTCTTAAAGTTTTATTCCATAAAATCAATTAAGCATCTTAGACCTTGGAGCCTTAGAGATCAGGTATACTTCATTGTTATGCAAACCGAAGGAAAAGTACTCGAACGTTCTTATATTAATGGTAAGTATATTATTATCTTTTCTAAAATTCATTCGATTATTTCGACTAAATTAAAACTTAGTTTTTAATAAAAGTCTACGTAATTGCCAATAATATTGGCCTAGGAATTACCCAGCTTATAACAAAAGTCTATTTAAGAGGATTCATTAAGTGGCCTGGGCTTGCCGCGCCCAGAGGTCCACGCTTCGTTGTACGAATGTTTCTGGATTCCGCTACTCTGTTAATTGATATTGGAGTGTACGCTCGGAAATTGCATAATTTTAATTATTTTAATGCAGTTTTGTTAATTTGTGAACGTGTTGTGTTAAAGGTTTTCATATAAGGAATTAATTCGAATTATATTATGATATACATGCGTTCGTAATTTAGTAATCACCAATTGATTATTTTGGTAAGTATTAGTGAAGTTATATAGTTTTTATTACACTGCAATTGTGATTAAATAGAATTTACTATTTTCTTGATCCAGAATTCCCAACTAAAGTGACCAAAAATAGCAATTTCTCTACATAGTGCTTAATTCCAAAGTGGAAAGCCCAAATTACGTGTCGTGTCGTGTGTGTATCGTTTTGAAACAAAGCAGATATTGAATTCATTTAGTTTCCCGAATATCGTGGTCGAGTTAACAGTGGAAATTTACGCCAAGTACGAAATTAAACAACAAATTGTTTGTTGTTTTACTCATGTTTCGTAGTTTGAACTTTTTTCTTTTGTCAAATTTATGTCCTGCCTGAATTCCTATATTCTTCAAGTAGTAAGTGTAAACAGAGCTTACACTACGGAAAATATAAATTGATTTAGTTTACCGGTATATTTTAAGTCCAATTGATTTGTCCAAAATTGAATGCGTTAAAAATAAGTTTACATCTTTCTTAAAACTTTCTATCAGTACCTATTGGTTAAAATGAGTAGGTACATAACGGTATTAGGCCTTACTACCTTATTCCCAGATAAGCCTACATAATTCGCTGTGTCGGTATTTCGTGCACGTGCTTACAGGCCTGTTTCACGTCACTAGTTTGGCCTTTGTCCTACAAGGCTTCGACTAACCGACTACCAATTGGTTGCTCTTGTGGTTAAAGCGTTGCATTTAAGTCCCTTTGCGATGTAGAGATGTCATGCTTTCTAGGACTCACCGATGATTTTGGAAAATCAATACATTTGAATATCTCCCCAAGTAATTGTAAATCAAAGTTAGTTAGTATTAGTAGTAGTAAGTTTACACACATTCCTTTTTTTGTTGTATTTATTATCAACGAGCCATCAGGTGCTAAAATGGTTAAACCACGGGTGCGCATTATATCTGCCCAAAGAGGAATAAGTCCTTCAAAACTCCTGTTTGAGCTATTGGTATTTTTTATAGTTTAATAAGAAACCATGAAACTTTATGTCTCCTGTGAGAGTTAGCGCGTGTGTACTTTAACAAAAAGTGGGTCAACATTGTGTTACATATCCTTTTTTTATAGAGAAGCTTGTAAGTATTATACGGGAAGCTACTGTTACCAGGCCTCCGCAACCCAATTTCTGGGAAATACCGATCTTTGAAAGATAGACAGGGACTCAGATTTTTTGGGCTTCTAACTATCCATAACGATTGTCATAGATGTTCGTATGACAACCGGTACCGACTGTTTTGCATGCTCTCCGATGCACAGAGAGGTCTTGATATGTTAAGAATGGTCGCCCACCCACAGGCTGACCGCGGTAAGCGTCACATAACCTTATAGATCAGTTAGTCAACGTAGTTATAACATAGTCACGAATCCCTTGCTTCTGGTTGTAAAGGCGAAATTTTTAAGTTTGGATGTTTGTTGCTCTTTTACGGCAAAACGGCTGAAACGATTTGGCTGAAAGTTGAAATGGTGATGGCTTATACCTTAAATTAGGACATAGGCTTCATTTTAATCCCGAAAAATTTAAGTTCCTCCGGAAAACGGGTTCAAAGTTCCTAACTCCACGCGGTCAAAGCCGCGGACAAAAGCTAAATGAAATATTACAAAATAATAGGTCCTCCCTCCTGGCGCAATAGCTATTAAACAAATAGCCAGCATGAGCCAGTAACTAGGAAGGGAATATGGAAAATTAGCGCCGTCGTCTCGCCCGCGGGGACTACACACTACGGTTACATTGCAGCTTTAATTAGTGTCTCACTTGTACTACATAAACATAACGGTCAGTGTAACGGTCCTATTAGATAGTGTCGCAATTTAAACGTCAATTGTTATGTAGGTCGTTGTAGGCGTACATACATAAAGATTGTTTGTTCGGATAATATGGTGTCCATTCGGGATTATTGACGGGAGGATAAATAATCTCAATTTGGAGAACAAAAGGGGAGGTTTCAAAAGAGTTTCTATAACAAAATAATACAATCAAGCTATAATTAGGCCAACCTTGCCTACACATGGCAAAACAACCGTTTGAAGGTAGCCCTTTAAGTATGGAGTGTGATAAAGGCTCGCCTCGCCCTTTCATATGGTGTATTGGTTGTACAGATAAAGCGATTTTTTTCAGAATGAACGATTGCAGCTTTGAGATAACACCAATGTCACTATAGTATTGGTTCGTAAATACTGTGTTCCTAGGGTAGTTGTATTTTGACATTCGAATCGACAAATGAATAGAAACAAAATGTATGGAAATGACATTAGTGACAGCCCGATTTGTCGAAGGCCCCTTAATATCACAAATGTTCTATTAGAACTTTAGGAAAAATTAATATTTTTTCAAATCTAAAAAAAATATCCAATTAAAAAAACACATGGCAAATATAGGCATCAAAATATTTTTTGCTATACGGAAACTATATTACTCTTAACACATTAGTAAAATTTTCACGTAGGACACTAGGAAAAATAATTGGGCACACTTCTCAGACAGTCGACCCCTTAATGGGTCGGTGGTAGCGTTAGTTAACTACGCTCATTATAGCGAGCACTGTACGGTCAGCATCAAAATTAAATTGCAAGTGACTTCGTGTAAATAGCTCGAAGACTAGGCTGGAAATCATAATTAACTGTGTTGCAGTTATTTAAGGTGGGGTCGAGTGATATACAGCTATAGTTCGCCGCTATGTCATGGACCTGCAGGCCTAGCGAAGTTGGAATCTAACGTTCGGATAGACGAACGAATTGAAACAAAATGTATGGGAATGACATTTGTATGCGTCAGATTTGTCGAAAGCTTATGTCATTGCCATACATTTTGTTTCTATTCGTTCGTCTATTCGAACGTTAGATAGACAATGGACATATGATGTATATTTTATAAATTTAAGATTCCCTTTGTTTTTATCTTATAAACATACATGCCATATGTATACCCCGGGGTACCCCCGTATATAAGGGTTAGGCAAAGATGTACTAATGTACAGTTTGTACAGTACACCCACAGTTCGCCAGTATGTTTAGGTACCATACCTATAATAGGGGACGAGCCTATTGTCATCAACCGGGCACAAATCTACACTCCGAGTTGCTACTAGGAATTTCTCAGAAAAACCCGATAACACTTTGCACGACCCGAGACTCGAACCTCGTGTAGCAGTCGCGCTTGGGACCACTAGTCCAAAGAAGCAGTCAATGGCTTTATATCTTTAATGTTAATATCGACACTAAAACATGCTACCTACATAAACACACGTATTTTAATTTAACCGAAGCACCGGTTAAAATATTAAAGTAACACACAGTAGTGGTATTAAAAACTTAATTAAATTTTACCCTTCCAAAACTGTAATGAAGACTGACAGAAATATTAATTCCAACATTCAAAAGCTTACTCCGTCTTTCAGTCAGCAAAATATTAAATTATGTCCAATTAGAAGTTATCAATCAACTCAAAAACTTTGTTACGTATTAATTGCTAACTGTACCCATATTTAATTTAGTTTCTGGAAATGACTGTACTGACTGACTGTATAGTAACTCAATAATATGTGTTCAATAAAATAAACAGGAAAAAAGAAACAGTGATAGCTTAGGAATGCGACAACTGGACTGCCAACTCGTAGGTCGCGAGTTCGAATTCAAGGCATGCACTTCTGTATTTTCGTAATCATGTTTGTATTTATAATTAACTAGCTTCTTCCCACAGCTTCGCTCGCGCCAAGTTTGAACCCCGTTTTAATTGTTATTCTGTTATGCGGGGCTGAGACAAATCCAACAAATCAAAAACCATGAAAATCGGTCTATCAATACTCGAGTTATAAGTGTTGGTAACAAACCCGACTTTGTTTTATATATTACTAGCTGATTCTCGCAACTTCGCTCGCGTTTGAACCCCGTTACACCAATTCTTTTTAGTTATTCTATTATACGAGGTGGTGACAAATCCAACAAATCAAAGATCATGAAAATCGGTCCAGCAGTTCTCGAGTTATAAGAGTTGTAAGAAACCCGACTTTGTTTTATATATTAGATAATTAATTATTAATGGCTTATAGCGGTAAAGAAAAACATCGTCATCAACAAACCTGCATGACTGAGAGATTTTCTCGACGGCGTGTGAAGTCTGCCTATTGCCACACTAGGCCAGCGTAGGGGATTATAAGACTATAGCCCTCTCATACTGAGAGCAGGGACCCGTGCCCCGCAGTGAGACAATTTAATGATTTGAGAATGATTAGTTGATGATAAAAATATTAAGTTACTGCTACGCTAGAGGTCCCGAGTTCAATTCCCAAGTCGGGCAATTTTGTTGAGTTTTTCTATGAAATTCTCAGTAGCAACTAGATATCTCAATTTGTGCATTGTTGATGGCAACAGGGCCTTTTGTATCCCCTCCGGGAAAACAAGCGTAATGATAAATGTTATATGAAAAATGCAGCCAAATCGAAAACAGTACCAAGACATTAATCACTACATAGTATAAAACAAAGTCGCTTTCTCTGTCCCTATATCCCTATGTATGCTTAAATCTTCAAAACTACGCAACGGATTTTGATGGCGATAGAGTGATTGAAGAGGAAGGTTTATATGTATAATACATACATATTATAGTAAAGAAAATACAAGAAACTCAAACCCATGCGAAGCCGGGGCGGGTCGCTAGTATGTTATAATTATATGACTTTCTTAACCTATTATTTTAAGTGGATCGGTTTTAGAACGACCGGTCTCTGTTAATTGAGCTGTAAAATATCCAGTGCAATTCTAGGATGGGAATAAGAACAGATGTATCCCTCGGGTTCTTACATTTAAAACCGTTACATATGTAGGTACTTATAAATATGTCTCCGTGTAAATGAAGTTCTCAATCGTGACTAAAATCTAAAAAGAACTTTCAAATTACAGTTTTGTAAGATTGAAAGTTTTGCAAGGCTTAAATTTATTACATACACACGGATATTTTTATATTTCTTAGCTTCTTAGCGTGTTGATGGCAAATAAAAATGTATTATGGGCTCACACTAATTGTCCGGTCCAAAACTCTTATAATAATATGCTTTTGTATAAAAGTAAAAGCTGAAATAAAGGTTGATCAAACCTTCGAACTAAAGAGGCCTACGTCCAGCAGTGGATGAATACGGACAATGATTATTTTGATAAAACCTTCGCATACAGAATCTCTTTAGTACTTTGTACTGTCCACTCTCTCTCACTCGCACCGCGCTCCCCGCACTTTATTGTAGTGTTCATAGTGTCTACGAATGTTGCCAAATAAAAATCTCATCGTGCACACAAATGAACGCATATGGACACAAAAGCACTCTAAACAAAAATTGTTTAGTCTAACAAAACTAGAAATCAATTCAAAGAATATTTTGCAGAATTAAGTGTTATTTTAATACAATTAGTTACCACAGCTATCAAAACACAACAAGGAATTCCTAGAAAATTATTTACTCTTCATTCTATAAACTTTCGTTTGCGTATATTTTGTTGTTTTCAAAACTAATTAATCTGACAAACATAACAACAGTTTTATACGCTTCATAAATTCTTCACAAATCTTTGAAAGTTGCAAATAATAATAATAATAATAATAAGGTATTTATTTCTCTCATTCACAAAGGTAAGTCACAAATTACATATCACAATACATATAGGGCAAGATCAGTATTTTTTATCTAGCGCTTGTTAGCCAAGTGGGCGAATTTAAAAATGTATGTAACATCACGTAGCGCTGGCAACTTTTGGAGGCTAATTAGGCCCAGGGTAGAAATAACGCCATGGTAGCGTAACACACGGCTTCCGCACAACGGGAATCGAACATAAGCTTTTGCATTTAACAGCAGCGCTTGCGATCACAGCCATTTTATATTTAGAACATGTACATAGATTAAAACAACTTTTTTTCTTGTCCTTATTTTTTTTAGAAATCTTCTCTCGCTAACTACCTTCATTGTTGACTTCTTAGTAGTCCTAGTCCTTCTTAGTAGTTCTTAATAGACCTGAAGAAATTGTCGTGAACTCGTGACGTATGAAGTGGCCAATCATCTTTCCACACCGGATCTCTAAGGTTCTTAATATCTTAATGGCAGCATCAACCCAATTTTATCATCCTAATTTTAGAACTGGCCCCGCTTTGGTCAGATTATCCCACGTCCGGTATACCGCTATAGCGCGAGTTTCATCACCTAATTATTGACATGTCTAACTCTCGTTCAGCTAATTAATCGGCGGTTATGCGGTCAGCATGTGACCCACAATTAGTTCAAAGGCTTAAAATAATACAATTAACACGCTTTATAGAATATTAAATACAAATAACATGGGTATTATTGTTTCACGTTTTCCAAATACGATACATAAGAACATCCTAATATAAGAGAATGGTGTGCTGTGTTGTGTGAATTGCAGTCTAATAGATTCAATTAAATGTAAATCTAAGCTTAAAACTGCAACGCCAAAAGTTACGGAGAGATCATTTTTCGTGCATCGGATTGCTAATAATTAACAAAATAACTGTCAGTAGGTAATTATAACATCAAGACGCCCAACACCTTGGTCACCCGTCACTATGGACGCTTTAAAGGGTCTGAAATATTGGTCTTTTAATCATGTTAATTCTAGCGGCTCGTAGGTCTTTCCTGTTTCGACATCTTTCAGTCGTGGCCTTATTTCAGCCAATTTACACAAAACCTTACTGAATCACTTAAATCTTCCTCATGGTCACTCTATCTATTGGTGAAATCATTATGAAAAATTGTTGTATTGTTAGAGATTATCGCGTCCAGGCAAACAGAGACCACGGGGGACTTTGTTTAATAATAATATGTACCTACATAACGCGATAAAATCCGTAAAAAGTTTTTATTTCAAAAAAAGTATCTAATACCAATTGCGGGGTATTGACGGCAATATATTGAGGCAGCATCCCAGCACCCTCGCGGCTAACCAGGCTTAAATCGGAAATTAGGCCGGATCCGCGGTTTGCCAAACCATGGCACTACATGATCCTTTGGCACCGTGCCATCGGGAACAAGATACGATTTTCAGTTTGTTGTTTCATTTCTGATACAGTTCCTTGTTTAATCGTGGGGGTGGAGGGGTGGAGGGTATGAATATAAGGTATATGTTTATTTGTAATAATTTTCCGCCAGCAGCTTCGCCCTCGTGCGCTTCTGGGTATCTCTTATAAATTACAGCTTAAGTTACTCAGTAAAGATGTAGTTTCCTAATGGCAAAAGAATTTTTTTGTATCGGTCGAGTGGTTTTTGAATTAAATTGTAACAAACAAAAAAATAAATCTTTCCTCTTTATAATATTACTTTGTTTAGATAAAAACACTCATGACTTATGTACAGTTATACCAATGTATACCAACCTTTCGCCGGTACGTTTATATGCCCACGTAATAGGAGTCGATTTACTGAGCGCATATTTAAACTTCGAGCTGCTGAAAAGTGAAAATTTCATACCATCACGGCTGTATTCCTTGAAGGGGTAGGCAGAGGCGTACTACTGTACATTCCCACATTTCGCCGGTATGTTTAAGTCCCATGTAATAGGGGGAGAGCCTATTGCCATCAACCGGGCACAAATCCAGACTCCGAGCTGTTATTGGGAATTTCACAGAAAACCCAACAACATGTTGCTCGACCCGGGGATCGAGCCCAGGACCTCTAGCGTAGCAGTCGCGCTTGGGACTACTAGACCAACGAGGCAGTCTTAGAAAAACGTAATTATTTGCTGGACCTGGGAATCAAACCTTCTAGCTTAACTGTAACCCTCTCTAGTCCTCTAGCATAACAGTTACGCCACTGCCTAGACAGCCTACTGCCTAACTCTTCAGAGATTACAGGCGTTGTTATAAACTCCGTTAATTGTTAAACAATTTTACAATAACGTCAACGTTACACCACTTTGTTTTCATGCCCTATTTACTAAATCGACGGAATGTAAACTGCAATGACCCTTGCACACCCCACTACATGAACATTGAACATAGTCATTGAATATTACACTTTACGGTAATTAGCTAACTATGCATAATTACAAGCAGTTTCATTTACTAAAAGCATGTAAATGAAACTAATGTTGTGTTATAATTATAACGTTCACATAAAACTAAACCTAATGAAAAAACTTGCTCACCCTTTCAACTAGAAGCGATTTTCGTGAAGTTCTATAAGAACACTCTCGTCATATAATAAAAATTAAGCGTTTAGGAGCTACGATGCTACAGACAGATACACACACGTTCAACTTATAATACCTCTCTGTTAGCATCGAGGTTTTTATTTAGCTAAATAAAGATATTTGAAAACCTACACTTACTTTTCCTATCAGCAGGATCTTACTTCTTATCTTACTAATATCATAAATGCAAAAATTTGTAAGAGTGGATGTTTGGATGTTTGTTACTCTTTAACGGCAAAACTGCTGAACCAATTTGGCTGAAAGTTGAAATAGTGATGGCTTATATCTTGGATTAGGACGTAGACATTTTAATCCCGAAAAAATCAAAACGAGTTCAATCGGGTAATGTCATTATAATGACAGAATACTAGCGACGAGAATGGTTTCCTTCGTCCACTAATTAGTCAATAATTAATATTAGTAAAGGCCTTAAGTTGTCATCTGTTTAAGACACCCACGGGGAATGTTACCCTCTTATGCAATGTCACCATTGAAAATAAAACTTTATGTAAATTGAGATACGGTGCATGTTTACAATACAATGTACCTACTAACAGCTAAATGTAAATATAACTTAAGCTCTTATTTCCGTGTTCACAGGTAATTAAAATTCACTAAGGGATACTACACCGTGTAGATAGTATTATGGTGAGTGAATTCATGACGTTATTTAGTTTTTTTTAAATAGGATAGTGTTGGTTAATATTAATAAAAAAAAATGTATGCGTGTTTACTACCAACTTGGCAACGGAAAAAAACTTCCTTTGATGTTCCATTTTGCACTTCACTGCCCTTCTATTAAGATGCATTTTTATGAGAATTTTTAACCACTTGTAAAGGGTTTGCCCTCTAAACTTAACCTATTGAACTACCGGCTAGAACTTTGATGGAAGATCGAGAGGTCAGGGATTGTTGTAGTCTTTGCCTTGTTGACTTGAACTTTACCGTCCAATTTATAGCTTATATGAACATTTTTGATAGTTGAATTGTGCATATAAATATATATATAAACAATATATATGAAGGTAAGTTACTTTTATTTACCTACAATAATTATTTCACCTGTTCTAACAAATACATTAATTATGCAATAAAATTTCCGTTACATCATACTAATTCTCGTAGTTTCAAGTTACATAATATATGTTTTTTAAATGTTAATTTAAATAAAAAACAAACATAACCTGAATCGTATAATTCAAGTAGTAGTTCAATTTCTTATGTAAAGAAAACAAAAAAGGTACACATACAATAATTACATCTGTGTTTTGAAAAAGATTGTGTATTATTCTATTACGCAAAATATGTCAAAACGCAGCTGCCTACATACCGCAACCTTTCGTAGATTAAAAAATATTTAGGTATACGCCTATCTTTGCCGAAACACAGATTGCCTGTACACTTACTTATCTCTTTTGTTGACTGTACATTTGACGGAACACAGTAAAACTGTTCAACGGCAGTATTTTGTAACACTGCCGTGAGGGTGATATCTAACCGGGCGGATCATTAGATCTGTATAACAAGCGTACTGGATTTGGTGGAATCTTACAACACGCGTTTCTTCAGAGAGGAAGATTTGTATTCGTACTCGCTCAACCCCCTCTGGTAAATGGAATGGAATCATACTTATATTACAACTGCGAAAATGACTCGGTCTATCACCCTTTTACGCTCAAACCAAGACATAAATGAACTTGAGTTTGTGTTTGTCAGGGTGTTTCTGATTATAAGTATGTATTTACAAAAAAAAAGTATATAAGTATTATATCTATTGTCTAATACCCATAGTACAACGTCTGCTTAGTTTGGGACTGATGAAGATAGGCTTAGGCATAGGCTACTTTTCTCAAAAGTCCGTCGATAGGGAAGTGAAACTTGCGAAAAAAATATGGACTAAAACTAAAACTGGCTGGTTGAAAAAGATATTTATATAAATCAAAATAAATTCAAGTTCTAACAAAATACCACGGTTATTAACTTTTAAAAGGTCTACGAAGACTGCATGATACTTCCCTACTTCGCTTCGTCACTGCGTATTATTAACCTTTTGACCGAATCGCTATTAACCCAGAGTGGTTCTCCCCACGCTAACGATTTTATTGATACGCTTTTATATACAAATATTTTGTATTAACTTTGAGCCGCTGGTAAAGGATATACCTATAATACCTATATATATTTTTATTTTATCCAGCTGAAACACAATTACACAATCTTTAAAGTGGTACCTTTACGAGCATTAATATGTAGGTTTTAAGACAAAATTTAAAAGCAATTTTCTCCAAAAGCACTGATAGAAAAATTGAGGCATTACGGTCATAGTATTTACGAACCAATACTAATGTTACATAGGTGTTAAAATTGCTTAACACTTCTGTAAGTGTTTATAAATCTTTGCTCGTGACTGTACTCTGCTGCTGAATGTCTGTCGCTTAGCAATAATTTGATATTATTGTGTCCCGGTGTAGCCTGTAAAATTACTGGGCAATTGGGATTCAACAATTGTGGTTCCAAGATGACTTTGCGTGAGTGATACCAATGGTGTTGCTGGCATCTGTAGACTGCGGCTGCTTGCCATCAAGTGATCCGTATAATTGTTTTTTAGTTAGAAAGCTACACTTATTAAAACAAAGCATCAATTGTCCCAAAATGTTCCTTTGCTTTATTAAGTTTGAAATCACATCCAGATAATTATTTATTAACAAACATCCAATCATCAGATTATAAAATATAAACGCCTGATTATAATGAGATAGATACGCAAATTTCCTAAGTAAAACTTTTTTTAGAGAAAAAAATGCGTACAGCACCCGATTTCTATAAAGATTAATGCAATGCCCTCGAAGCGAGATTCGAACCGATGATAAGTTATAAATGAAAAGTGCGAAAATATTCATGGCCAAGCTTACGATACGATCAACATTGTAAGACAGAATACCTAAAGGAACTTCGGTCTAACAGATAGTGAATAAAGTTTATCGAGGGCATTGGTTCAGAGTGAATTGCTGACCGCTTGCGCGACGTCTGCGCAGAATTCGCTAATGTAATTTATTAGGGTGCCAATAAAACTGCCGCTATTACAATTTATAACCATTGTCTAAGCCGAAGTGAAACGTTTACTAAGTTCCGCAGCTTTTGTTGAGCCGTGAAAACATTTATTGAGTGTCACGATTATGTTTCTTATTGAATTGGGTGCGACAAATGACACGATATATTTCAATCGTTTGGCGCAATGGCTGAGCGACCAGTTTCTATGCCACGGGTTGAGGGTTCGATTCCCATCATGCCTGTACTCCTAATATTTCAGCAGTGGTGTATAAAACCACAGTTTGTCGGTATTTTAGGTCTCATATAGGCGGCGAGCCTATTGCCATTAACCGGACACAAATCTAAACTCCGAGCTCCTACTGAGAATTTCATAGAAAACCCCAAGGTTCTATCCCGCTGAATAAATATTTTATTACAAATATAAATTTAATTAAAGAACTTTTTTTTACCAGCTCACTTTGTCCCACTGCTGGGCAAAGGCCTCCTCAAATTAATTACATTTCCCTACAGAACACGCTAAGTACCACTTTGTTTACAACTGTGTGTTAAGTATCGGCTTTGGTTTCATATATGATGAAATGCGAAAAATGTTACCGATCCGTTCCAAATTTAATAAAAATATTATGGTCATCATTTTTGTGTCCCTCATTTTTTTAAATAAAATACACGAGTCGATAAAATTGAACCGCAATCAACTTACTATTTATAAGCTATTTCAATTTCATTATTATTATAGCGATAGAAATCATATTTTCGGAAAAACTTGTGCTGCGAAAAATAACCGAAACGTAAACATTTTTGGAGGGTCTGAAGAGAGTCGATAAAGTTAAGTAGATGGTGTTAATTCCAGTCTCGCTAGAATAGCTTCTAACAAGCTTATCTATGTTTGCAGCGAAACATTACGACACCTAATAAGTGGATTTTTGGGACCAACCCCCGCTGCTGCGTTGCTAAAGCCAAAACAAAAGCTACAGTTATGATTTAGCGGCTCTTTCTTTCCTTTTTACTGCATATCTTTTATGAAAAGATTTGATTTACTGTTTATATAACTACTATGTTAAAGATATTAACTAAAACAATTTGAAAAACGTGTAACCATAGGACAACGGTATTGCCACTACATCACGGAATTTACAATAAAAAATTACAGTTTTAAAATGCATGCCCCTCCGTTAATCTTCTTTATTTAATGTGGGAAAGGAAAGCCAAAATTAATTTATAGTACTAGCAGCTTGGAGTTAACTTTCGTGCCTGGTTATTAGCAGATAGACGTATATATGGTTTTGCAGCAATCATACGTAAAAGATGTGCTTCCCTGCTCGCGCGTCTCCGCGGCGGTACCAACACTATCTTGAGTGTGTTTGTGGATAGATGGAAGTCTCCAATGCTGCGACATTGGATAAAACTCCACGCTCAATAATAAGCGATGTCTCAATCTTTTTACTAACACTACTTAGTTATTAAGTTAAAATTGTTACTAACATTATATGGGTCAACCGAAATAAAATGCATATTATATTATTATTATTATTAGCAATAGGCTCGCGTCCTACATGGGACCTAAACATAGCGGCGAACTATGAGTGTAGATTAGTACAGCTCTGCCTAACACTTCAAGGAATATTAGCGTGATGGTATGTAAACTGCACATTAGATTTGACTTTGTAGTTAAATTTTAATGCAACATTGAGTGTTGTGTATACCTGTAATTGGCATACACATTAGACCCTGTACCTCGTTCTTTATTATGTTTAATGTGTGATGTATATGCTGTTGGTGTACCTAATATAAATAAATAAATAAAAATGGAACCGAAATACGTGCAATGGATCTTAGCGAAAAAGTTTCTCGATATCGTTTTCGATGTGCAGATTTAGACTAAAGTGTCTCTATACCTAGGTAAAATCGAACCGAGTAGAATGATGAATTCATTTAACTTGCTAATAGAAACAGGGTTTCACGCAAGCTTTTGGTAGACGTAAATAAAATTGATAAAGGCAACCCTGAATTCATACGGCTTCTGGGGCCGAAAACGATTTGTCTTATCGGAAATTTATTACCCAAAAAGGCGTAGCAAAGAATGCCTAGGTTGCGAAGTAGACAACCTTAGTTTTCTTCTAAATCTACGTCCAGAAATTAAGGTATATTTCAATATTTCAAAATAATCTAGATATACAAGGATATCAGATGATTTAACGGTCTATTATTTTTGTAAGCAGATATCCCTGAGATTTTTAGATTCAGCTGCCCCATTGGTCTGATGATTGCTAACGCGACTGCCGAATTTCAGGACCTAGATTTGATTCCAAGGTAAAATTAAGTCTCAGAAACAGCCTCGTTACGTTTCAACCTATTAGGTACCTATGTGAGCTTTATACAATCCCAGCGAAAATATGTTTTTAGACCTCTGCAACACAGGGCTTATGCCTACCATAGTGTGGGAGCTGTTTTTAACAAAAACTCTGACAAAAGGAGGCAACAAAAAAATGTAAAATACCCAGAAAAATATAAAAAGAGAGTGCATGTGTCAACAAAAAAAAATATAAATAGGCACAAACTGAGTTTGGGATACAATCAATAACCCGAATACAAAGCGACCAACCTTTTTGAAAGGTACAGGAAAAACTTATAACATTTCCTTTTGTCCACATGACAGCACGTCAAACTACACAACACGCGTCACTCTGCAAAAATTACCGCTATTGCGGCGAAATAAAGTCCAAAACGCGAACTGGTTAGCTTGATGTGTGGCCTGTGTACACAAAATGCTATGGGTGAAATGTGAACCGGTATCGCTTTTAGGTTTGCAAACGTCCTTCATACGGCGACATGGGTCGTCGATAAGACTTTGACTCTCGGTGCGAACTTTCAAATAAATCTTTCATGGTCCCTCGGAATCGAGTGTCGTCGGAAGATTGGTTGATAATAAATTATTGCCTCCAGTATAAGTTATTAAGGTCGATATTAAATATATGGAGTTATAGGAATATTCATAAAACAAAATATTAAGACACTCGCCTGAGTGTCGTTTTAATATTTAACCTTCTTTTGCTTTATTGTTTTAGCATGTGGTCGGGTGCATATTATTCACAATAGAGTGTATTTTAAAATATATGAAAGTATATGAAGAAGCTAAAAAAGTATGTAAGATTATAGCGGTATATTCAATATTAAATTATGTGTTTGTAACAAGGTCATATTAGATCTATAATCGTATAAGTAGATATCTATGTTAATACGGAACTTATCTTTATTGGCATTAAGATAATAATTGTGTGGCAATAATAAATTTATGGTCTGATACCAACCGGGTTCAGGCAACTGCTGATTATCCTAAGTCAATATAAACGGATTACTTTCACGTCTTAGCAACGTTTGTGAACGTTATTTTGGCCTACTACTTTCAAGTTTCCGTGGTGTAGCGGTTATCACATCTGCCTAACACGCAGAAGGCCCCCGCTTCGATCCCGGGCGGAAACATTTTTGTGATTTTATTGTCTTTTTTATTTTTTTATGCCTAAGTATTTAAAGTTATTGTACCTAAATCAGACCGCACTGTCTGGAAATTTCAATAGATGAGCAACAAATTTTTAGTCATCTTATTTTTACTTTGTAACCTGGCCACTACGGTTAGCAGCGAGTAATCCACTCGCTGCTAACCGTAGTGGCGATTCCCACTCTAGACAAATAATGATCCACAGATTTTTTCAAGTCTGGATAGACATCCTGATATCTTGGAATGTTCTAGAGTTCTAGTCAAACATGATCATACATTAAATCAATACAAGAAATATGTTTACGGTTTATGTCGGCAAATGAGCAGACGAGCCACCTGAATACATCCAACATTTTGATGATACAGAAACGAAACCCTTTTCCAATACCTAAGCAAACCGTAGCGTTACGGATTACATTTTCAACAAATTTACATTTCACCGCGCCGAAAGACGAGTGTTAGAAAAAAAAAAGCCTTTTTCATGTTATGTTAAGCAAAATGTTGTTTGATGTTAGATTTTGCTGGTTAAACCCTGCGCTGAAAGTATAAATTATTTATTATGATTTTCATATTATTATCCTCCTCCAGTTTTTGCCCAAATATGTTGGTGTCCAATCTTACTCAGGTGTGGCTGCCATGTGATCACCGCAATCCAATTTCTGGGCAATACCCTTATCTTAAAGATAAAAAGATAAGCGGACTTTTTGAGCTTGCGACTACAACCAACCACCGGTCAATGTGCTCACAGAGACAGAGTGATCTCGATATATTAAAAATGCAACGGCAAGCACAACTTAATCTTTGCCAATTTATAAATAACTAGCTTTCCGCCAGCGGCTTCGCCCGCGTGGTCTTGATAACCTTTTTAACCCGCTTTTCTGTTGAAATTTTTCCTGAATTTTCTTTGCTATAAACCTCACGGAGCCCGAGACCTTTCCAACGAATGCAAAACCGTGGAAATCGGTTCGTGCGTTCTGGAGTTATAGCGTCAGGAAGGAAAACCCGACTTACTTTTATATAGTAGATAATAATATACTACTGACAAAAACTCAGACATAAAAATACTCTTAGAACAACAAAATAAGATCGGCTATAAGCGATAAGACCGTCCATTGTATAATTTATCTGATAAATAAAAGGGAAAGGTGACTGATCCACTAACGCACAGCTCAAACCACTAAACGGATTGGACTGAAATTTGGCACACAGAAAGATCATGACGTATTAAGGCATCCGCTACGGACAAATTACTACAGGAGAGTAACATCGCGGAGAAAAGCTAGTGATTAAAAAAATTGATCGTAACGGTTTTTGGTATGCATAAAGAAAATTACACTCTATTCGAATAAAAATAAAACACTATCTCAACCGGTCACAAAATCTCAACGATTCCTATAAACTGCTTAATGAAAGCCATAAGGGCCCATTTCCTTTATTACAACTGACCCAAAACTGATATAAAAGTGTTGTGTTGTTGTATGGGCTACACAATAGAATAGGGAATTAACTCGTACAGTCATATTACCACCGTGGTGACCCCGATATCATTATGAATGACGCACTATGACACATACTAGATGGAAACAGAAAGTCTATTATGGAAACAAGGGGAACACGCACAATATTTTCTGCCTATCTCAGACGGATTAAGAAAGAAAGAAAGAAAGAAAAACATTTATTTCTGCCACACAGATTAAAAACACAAGCCTATATAACAACAAACAAGTAAAAAAAACGTTTTTCCACTTGCAACTCGGGTAGAGTTTATAATCTATGGTATTAACAACAACAAAAAAACTATTCTATATTAAACATAAACACACTGAAATGCCAACTTCTTAAATACTTCAATAATAATTATATCATATATACCTACCATATATTTAATAATTAAAGACTTCTTTTGTAGAATCTATACGAATAATATTGAAGTGTCAATTTGTAATATAAAAATAACAGCTTTTTACTTACTAAACGCATACTCTGCATACTCATAAGTATAACCGGTACCTATAAAAAAATTAAACCTTTTATCTATAGTTCTCTAATCTTCAAAACGACTGGACCGATTTTGACGGGTCTTTCGGTGACAGATAGCTGATGTTATAAAAAGTAACCAAGGCTTACTTTGTTTTCAGAATTATAAGGTCTCCGCGTAAAATAGCTTTTTTTATAACTAACATTGAAATGTCTGTCATAATTTTAACTGTCAAAATTAAGAGAGCTACCATAAATAGGTACGACGTATAAAATTTGTAGTTACTAGGTATGACGACGTCTGTGGTCTAGTGGTTCGAGTACCGGACTGCTGATCACGAGGTCGTGGGTTCCATTCCCACAGGACACAAACATTTATTGTGATGAACTTAAGTGTTTGTGTTTGTCTGGGTGTTTCTTATGTATTATAAGTATGTATTTACAAGAAAAAAAGTAGTAGTATATAAGTATTATATCCATTGTCTAGTTCCCATAGTACAAGCTCTGCTTAGTTTGGGGCTAATAGTGCTGTGTAAAAATGTCCCAGGATATTTATTTATTTATATATATCCGTTTTTATAACTTTTTTCTGTCTATCCGTTTGAAAGCTGGTCTCAAAAATACCTACTCTGAAATAACAACGGATTTCAATAAACGTACTAAGTAGACATTCTGTGTTTCTATATTACAAGGATATACGTTTGTGTTTTCCATGTGTAATACTATTGTGTTTCACATTGTCTTTTTGTGAGAGTGAGAATATTAATGTTAATATATCATACCACTGCGTTTTTGTCTTTTTCCTCCATCCGGTGTCAGCTATTTTGCAAAGGATTCTCGAATATTTATGTTAGTTATGACGTATGTACATTAAAGCCTATTTTTGCGATGAGTGTGAACATGTTTTCATCCCCCTAAAGACGTAATTCGGACTATAATATAATGAACATTGAGAAATAGTCTAAATGATGCCACTATTCGCAAGTGATGCGCTTAACCTTAACGAACACTATTTCATTTTTAGAGTTTACGAACTTCCGAAGGCTGCCAACGGGACCCTATTACGTAACCTCCAATGTCTGTCCGTCCATCCGCCTGTCTGATAGTGGGCTGTATCTCAGGAACCGAAAAAAGTAGAGAGTTATCGCTGAGTTTCTATTCTTAGTGCCACTGTAACGTCAAATACTAGTAATGCTTAGATAAATATCACACTATCCTTACATTATATTTATCTTCTCAGCTCAACATCCAATAAATATAGCAAAACAAAATCGGCTACCGAGCAATTACATAGGCACCTACTATAATTTACAATCAATTATGTTAACAAACTGATAATAATCTGCGCCCTAATATCATCTGTACCGAGCTTCTCTAAGCGAAATGAAACTTGTCGAAGGTTCCTACCCGCCCCTATTCCCATTAACCGGAAAAACACTCAATTAACTTCCCCAATTGTTATTGGAGAAGTAATTTGGGAAAAACGGACCCGAATGAACAAAAACACTTCCGACTTCTGACACCATCTGTCTATTATTTAAAGACGTGAACGACCAGGAGGGGACGAAAAAGAAAGTAGTTTTTTCTTAATAGTGTAGTTCGTTATTTTGTACCTAGAAGATAGATAGTTTATTGTTGTTTATCATCGTTACGGTAATGTGTATACCCGTTACGTTATCCTTCATTCGCTATCCATCTTAAAACTGAAAAAAAATCTCTTGACCAAAACATTCAATTTGACCTTTTTTAAATGTTTCTGCTTGTGTCATAAGATTAAGCGTATAATGCGGCATTTCCATTGAAGCAGGACACCAAGTTTCTAAATGATCAGACCTGTGGAAACATCTCATCCCTGAATCTCCCATGATCTAGAAAATAACTGATGATCTTCAAACGGGATCTTTTGTATACGTAATGTTTGTTATGTGGTATATGCATTCGTGTAGAGCGGTCTACTCCTAATATTACAACAAAGAATTGAATTGAAAATGTTCAATCAATTTGTAAGAAATTTTGATTGCATATTTACATTGAATATGTTTGCATATTCATGGATGTAAAATACCAATTTCATAGTCTTCAGTTTCATTATTATTATGAATATTTTAGTGCGATTGATTGAGGTAACAGTAATTACCTAATTGTATATAACTCTAAGGATTTTTTGTTGGTTTTGTTACTGTTAGATATTATTATTGTATCGTCGTAGCACTGGTGCGCTGTGCAGTTTAGGTAGCAAGGCGCGCGCGGGACGCGTGGGACGCGCGCCTTGTATGCGTGTTCTATGTATGTGTGCGTAACAATTATTATTCCCTAAATTCCCTAATAAAATTTATTTGCAACTGACTCGCGGTTTGATTGCATGTGTCCCGCTCTCTCCTCAAATACGCAACAGTTACCTTGTATTTGTTTGTGAAACATGATTTTATGTTTAACTATGAATTGACGTCACACTACGTAGGTATTGATGATCGAGTAACTTACCTATTCAAGACCAAAGCTTCTAAAAATCACAAGCGAAGCTGCTGAACTGAGAAATATTGATACTATTCCTATGCAAAGCACACTATTTTTGGAAAAATTACTTACACTTTGTACTCTGTCTTACCCTTCACACACGTGTTAGCGTGCTAATTGTCCTATGCCTCTTTGCTTTTATAAAACTGATAAATAATCTGAAAAAAAATACGAAGATTTTATATAATATTTTTTAGACGAAATTCAAACTTATTTGAGCGAAAATAAAACACACTAGAAAGAATGTTATCGCAAAATGAACTTCGGTTTTCCAATGTTTTCACTAGAAATATTACAAAGTAAAAAGTACGTATATAAACACACTTAAATACATAGCTCCGGGGCTATTACTAGACGAACTGCGTCACAAAATACGAGAAAAATCTCGGTATACAAAATGATGCATCGATGGTTTCACAGAAAGCTCTGCAAATTGATGATTCCGTTTATCGTGACAAATGTAATTTTTAAAGGATTCTGACATATTATGAAGGGTTGAAACAGGATTTTAGGTAAAAGATTTCGCAAAAGTGATTATAAGTGCATTGGAGTGTTAGTATAGGTATCCAATGATAATAAATATTTTCTTCGCAATATTTGGAAATTGCTTAACAAACAACTTTCCCATGTAAAATCGACTAAACTATCGCAAATTTTTGTAGCTTGATAAAGAAAATGCAAATGGCAGTCACTATTTTCTGCCTACTCTTGTGGGAATAATATGTGAATGTATATGTATGTACATATTACTAGTGTATGTAATATTACCGTTAGCTAGCTGCTAACACACATTGGATCATATCTTATTAAGTTTTGAATTAATTAAGGCCCCCCACGCTCTAGAGCACTGGTTTTTCTATTGTGGAAACTAAAATGGCATCCTATAAACTTGAAATATGGTCCTATTCTCCTTAAACTTAAGATTCGAGATATAAGGAATGACATCACCGCAGGGCACGGCTATTTACGTGTCATATCATTTTTAATCTGTCCTCGAACAAGCAATATCATTATAACCGCTTTAATAACCACTTGAAACCGCTTCACAAGACAGTGTTTTTATTCTTCGTCTTATTACAAAAAGCTCTATTCAGGAGGCGTCTAACAGTTTAAAAAGTCATTCTACGGGTAGTTTGTAGGAAAAACTTCATTTTGTAACGAGAAACAGTGAATTGCATAGGTAAAGTTGGAAGAAACTCAGTCTAAATGTATGGAAACTTTTTACTGTCATACTAATAGGTATTATAAATGCGAGTGTGTGTGAGGATGGAGGGATTTTTAATACTCTTTCACGGAAAAACTACTAAACAGATAAATGCGATTCAGGTTAACCCGAGTCAGGCTGACCTGAGTGGCAACTTAGTAGAAAAAAAAAACCCTTCACACAAAAAATTTTAAGCAATTAACTCGGAGTATTTCCAATTTTAACGAAGTAAGCGAAAAAACAGCAATAACTCAAGGAGCTACGACATTCTACGAAACTAATTATTCGTAGCCGCTACGAGCGCTACGGTGTTGACTTTTAATACCGCTTCCTATCGTGACCTATCGCAAAGGTCAATCTATTTCAAATACCTTTTATAATCATTTCGAAACTTTGGTGAAAGCGGTCTGTATTTTTTTTATAATTTGGTTTAATTTAGAATGGAACGTCTACCGATGATACAAAATGAATTAGCTTTTCAATTAAATGCAAAAAAAAAACGAATTAAAAACCTATTAAGTCTCTTAGTCTCCTGTTACAAGTAATTCGTGGCAATAATATATTAAAATTATCTGCTACTTGTGTTTGTCTCTAATTTCAAATTAATAGCTTTTCACTTAATGCATATTATGAAAGTATACATACGGTACATACATGAAAAATCCTTTTTTTAATCTTCTGTCCGTCTGTTTGTTCTGACTAATCTTTGAAACGGTTGGACCAATTTTGATGGGACTTCCACTCGCAGATAGTTAATGTTATAAGGAGTATGTAATTTTTTTAATATCGTCGGGTAAAGTCCTCCCTACCCTCTTTTCATTCCTCAAGGTTCAAGGCTATTTTGGACCAATCCTTCCAGAAGGAATCAAGCTCATCCCGCCATCTCCATCTGGGCCTCCCGCGCTGTCGTCTACAATTTTGTGGGACCTACTCGGTAATATGCTTAGCCCACAGCTAATTTGACATGCGGCAGATGTGTCCAGCCCAGTTCCACTTTAAGCTGGCAGCTTTTTGCCCCATGTCAGCGATCTGGGTGTTTGAGCGCAGTACGCTATTTTTGATGCGGTCTGCTAATTTTATTTTTTTTATTTAAAAATAGGGATGAACTCTAGTCACCGAGGGGAACAGCTAGTACCTATAACACCTATTTACAGAAAAAAACCTTAGTGCTGCGCGACGTCAAAAAGATAAAATAAACATTTTACTGGACAAAGCTCTACATTAAATGGTAGACGGACAAAAATATGAAATGATTAGATAAAAATGACACGAAAAGGCTTGCGAAGTGACTTCTTAATAACTTAGCATTTACGTAAACGTCTAATTCAGCTTAGCGAATGAAAGGGATTCGCTAACATAAAACTTCCTTTTATATGGCGCTAAAAGAAAAAGGTATCAAGTGGTTGTTATTATGTGTAAGTTCTGAAGACTTGAAAGGGTTTTAAAACTTTTCACAAGACACAAAGATTTACGTGATTTTAATTATTGTAAGTAAAACAAAACAAAAATACCGATATATTACATGCATTGTTTGGTACCCATGGTACAAGCTCTGCTAAGTTTTAGTTCGGTGTTGTGTGCAAAAAAAAACCGGCCTTTTTCATGCCAGATCTCATCTATGGGAGAGGAGGGGTTTCTCCGTGTTTTCACGCACAAAGTAAGAACTTACACAAAACATATCTAACCACACACTTTGACAGGTCCTGAGCAGAACCCGATAGCCCAAATACTTGATTTAATACGATCTAACCTCATTTTGTTAACCATATTATATCTGCGATCCTGACGTGCGCCCACAGATCTAGTCTGCAAAACCGACAACTGAGTTTGATCCGACAAGTTGAATAATGATACTGTCTTATGTCGGGTGTCAGATGCTTGTAGTTAATAACAAGTTACACCGCATGTTGGTGGAGTTCATCTTTAGGTATACAAATTGGGGGTCTACTCCCAAAGTACGAAATCCGTAGTTTCGGACTTAGTTACGGGTGTTTCCTACTCCGTATCACCTGCGGACGGATGATTTATTTATTTATTTAAACTTTATTTATGTACATAATAGGTACACAAGGCGGACTGAACTAAGAATGATTGACAACACAATTTGACGGTTACACTCTCGATGTGTTTTTACCCATCTGAAAAATTGAACCTGACACTTGTTTTAACGGATTCTCATGTCTGGGCCACTTTCAGACGGGACCCCCTGATTGTTGAGCGCTTCGGTTTTGGTGTACCATTCATCATAGACCTATTTATTGTCCCACTGTTGGGCACGAGCCACTTAGGCTATAGTCCACCACACTGTCCTACTGCAGCTTCAACGGTCAAGGAAAAGATCGTAGGGAAACTTGCACACCTAAGAGATTTTCTGGACGGATGTAAAATCTGCCAACCTGGAGTAAACTAGCGTGATGGCTGGGTACGGGTCCCTTCGCAGACCCGTGCCCAACAGTGGGACAGTATGGGTTGATGAAGACGATGATTCCCTCAGATCAACACTAAACAAATAGAAATGTAATCTTAAAATATCTAAATACAATACCAAAACTAGAACATGCAATATAACGGTCATTTGAATATCGTTTGTCATCGCGTACAATAGAAAAATAAAGCACAGTACACATGACACGACGAAATGTATGGAACTAGGTGACACGCACGGTACATATTGCATGTCATTCGCGACACCACTGTTGTGTAGAATGTCCTTATCATGGATCTATTCAAGACATTTGAATAATAATTTAAGTAGTCTTTCACGCTAGGTGTTGTGTCTTGTATCTATCAAGGTTGTCCGTAAAAGTTTTTAGGGCAAGAGCTCGACTAACTCATTAGTCGTAAAGATGGCTGCTGAGCTAGAGGTACTTGTTTTGTTTCGCAGACTGAGTAAAGTGTTATTTATTGGGATTTTCAACGAAATTCTGCTGAGCCCGGTTAATGGCAACAGGCTTGCCCCTATGTATTAGTGAACTAGAGTGAGTGTACAGCAGTACACTTTTGCCAACATTTTATTCTTACAAGTACAATTAAACAAAGTTAACCCTTAAATAGTCCATAAACCGAGACAAATCCTGTAGATACTATCAAAATAACTACAGTCTAACCCGTGGACATTTATTCCACCTTTTGTTACAGCCGCACCTCCAATGGTAAGGCGTGTCCTCACTAAATATAAGCTTAAATGGAAGGTCCATCACTTGCCTGTCGCCTATTGAATTTCAAAGAGACATAAAAGGCGAATTAGTGTGACCGCTATTACTAGTTAAGGGGGCGTTTTAACAAGATAGCTTGTGACGATCACGCCCTAAGACGAACCTTTTTTTGATGTAGACCTTTTTTTAGACATAGGAACTTAAAGGTTGTTTTCACCACCCCCGGATAGCCTTTAACCGCCGGATAAATGTAAAAATGGAGCAAATTTTCTATGAAATTATCTGCCAACTAATTTAACGAGAACTTATTAAGAGGTAAAACAGGTCCTAAATGTTTTCAGTTTGACGTATACTTATTGTAAATCCTTACTAATATTATAAATGAAAGGTAACTTTGTAGGCTTATTTATTTTTGTCTGTAAGCTTTTCGAATCTAAGCTGCTGAATATATGGACTGCATCCTAAGGAAGGGCATAGACTACCTTTGGTCTACAATATTTCTTTCAGGATGCGGCTGATAATCTGCAATGGTGAAACTGTAATTTGGATATTAAATTAATTCCTAAAATAAAGCAAAATTTCAGTCCCGTTCACTATCATTCAAATACCACTGAACGGGTTTTAAAAGGATTCGTAGATTAAAACTTAAGAGAAAACTTAAGGAATCAAGTTTGCATACCAATTGGAGCGGAGCGGTCGAATAAAATTGTTAATGCGAAAGAAATTCAAGTATCTGCTGAGAAAGAGGATAGAATGAAATACAAAAAATTGTGAACGAACTATAATGTGCTGTCTATGGCCACCAGTAGGGCCAAGCCCGATAGTTTAAGGCTTTTTGGGCTAAATTTTTGCAAGCTTTCCAGTTTTGCCAACTTTTGGTGGTGTAACAACCATCTTCTAAGATAAAGGGCATAGGTATTTCACCGCCTCTACTGCCACTAACCGCTAGATAAATTCAAAAATGGAACTGAAATCACCTGCCAGATAATTTAACAGGAACTTACAAGGAGGTTTTAAAACAGGTCCTTAGAGCAGATACAGAGTTCTAGACAAATCGTCCCACCAAATCGTTTAAGCGTGAGAGCGTTCACTAGATCAATAATGCATTGGCAATATTGTAATTGCAGCATCACTTCGAACTTGAGCTGGTAGAACTTTAATGCAAGTTGCAAGCTGAAGTTCGTCTGAGTTGGTAATTGCCAAGTATTCTGACGATGTTTTCCCATCTAACACAGTTATAATAAAGCAGTAGGAACCGTGTATCTATACATTATTTTTAATAAGAATAGAGGCATCATCGTCATTCGTCATCAGCCCATCCATCAAATTCTGGTCGTAGGCCTTTTTTATTGAATGTCACAGAGCCCGATCTTCAGCTCTTTTCAACCGGTCACTGGCAGCTTTCGCGAATCGGCCACCTGGCCAGAGGGCGATCCTCAATATGCTAAAAAAAGTTACAGACCCAAAAATAAAGCGTTTTTTTCTTAATATCTGTATTACATGGTGATTCCGAAAACTACAGAACAATTTTGTTGTGGTTCCACTGTTAAACATGCGTTGTTAACTTGTTTTATTTTTTTTGTTATCGTAATTTTATTTCAACACGCGTTTCAAGGCACGGGCAGAAGCTAATATAATCAAGAATATAAGTTTAAAATAATGTAAACAGTCCTATTTATGATGAAAGTAACCAGTAAATAGATGCGAAAACAAAAGAGCATCTAGTTTAGAGTAGAGAATGTGGGCACATCTAATTTATTGAGCACCGTGACCCTTTTTGGCATTAAAATATCTATTTGCCGGGCTTAATTGATATAAAACACTTTACAAATTCAACGTTCTAAGAAATCTCGTTCGGTCATTTTATAAGTAGCTGGAGTACCTTTTCACGTTGTGTCCATTCATTCGCAAAGCGGCCGCTGCTTTCATTCAATATTATCCGATTTCGGAATCCGAGGTTAATAATATAGACTTTTTCTTTTAAGTATTATTATTAACTTTGCTTGATATATTTATATACAAGGTTCCGCTCCGGTCAGTCCAAGGATGGGTGACCATACTTGAAGGTACTTAACTAAAATGGATTTATTCATGACATTTTTATTATTTAATATTGGTCCATATAAGATACCTAGGTACTATCCCACTTCGGGGGAAAGGCTCCGTTCTTTCTTTCAAATCTCTCTGCCTTTCGCTACAGCGGGCCATTTCGTCTAACTCATTGCACTATCATTGCCAAGGTCTTGGTAGGTGCCAAAAAGATCGGCCCATAATTCGTTTCAAAACATTTTATGTACTAGCATAATATTATTACGATCTTATAAACTATCTTTTTGTATTTTTTAAGCATGGTGTATTGAACCAGAAGATGCAGGTTCGAGTTGATCTTATAAAGTTAGTTATTTATTCAATACCTTATAAGGATTATGTTTCTATTTTATGCACAAAGTGTGACGCTGTCGGATTCAGTACAAAGATTTCACATGCAACATGCAAAACTGAAGCCTTAGTACTGTGAACCTATTATGGTAAGTCTAGGTCATGGGAATAGACTTAAATATACATAAATAGAAATCTATTCCAGCAATGTTCCTAGTGTAACGTGCAGGGGATTCAAAATTACAGTTCTCGCCAAACTTATTGTCCGGGTTGAATAGGCACGAGCTAACTTTAACCCGGCCGTAAAAATCGGAGAAAGAAAAATATTAGATTTTATTAAATAAAAACGAAAGCTCAAGTCGTATGCTGTCGTTTTAGATCATTTTAATCCAATATTTTTCTTACTCCAATTTTTACGGCCGGGTTAAAGTTAGCTAGTGCCAACTTCAACCCGGACAATAAGTTTGGCAAGAACTGTACTTTTAAACTAAATGTTTGAACATTTGAGCTTTTGAAAGCTCATATTTAAATACTAACTGTTCATCGCGGTGTTACTCGCGTTCAACCAATTTTTTTATTACTTTTAAATAAAAGGCTCCTAAGACTAAAAAGTTACTCCTTATAGTATTAGGTATCTGTGAGTGGAAGTCCTGTCAAAATCTGTCCAATCGTTTCAGAGATTAGGAAACAGACAGACAGACATACAAAAAAAAATTGATGCTAGTACCATATCATATGCATTTAGCAATTTTTTTTAAAATTTGAAATTACAAATAGACACTTCAATTTTGAATGCATGAATTCAAATGCATATCGTTTAGTATTGACACATGTTACAACAAATAAATAATGGGTATCTTTTTTTTTTATAAATATTTGGGGACATTTTTACACAGCACCATCTAGTCCCAAACTAAGCAGAGCTTGTACTATGGGTACTAGACAATGGATATAATACTTATATACTTTTTTTTTTTGTAAATACATACCCATTATACATACGAAACACCCAGACAAACACAAATACTTATTATTCATCACATAAATATTTGTGTCTTGTGGGAATCGAACCCACGACCTCGTGATCAGCAGTCCGGTACTCGAACCACTAGACCACAGACGTCGTCGAGTCGTCTTTATCTTATAAAAACTAACTGTGCCCCACAATTTCACTCGACGGTTTTGCCAGGCTTCTAAAGGTCATAGCGTAATGATAAATAGACTCAAAACTCAGGTTTGAGAAAAAATACTGGTAGTTCCAGAGATAAGCGCCTTACAAAAATAATCAAACCTTAAGATTTACTAATTGTAGAGATTAGAGATAAATAACAAATTAGGTACACAACAATTTATGATAACTGGCATTTTATTTCTGTTTATAAATCTTTGATAAATACTTTAGTAAGTTTTCTAGATAAACCAGTACCAGATTGGTACCTGCCAATCCAAAGAAGTGGGGCAATGCCGACAAGGATATGTCCCTGTAAAAATCCTTTTTGTTCCATCCGTAGACACTGTCAAACATATTCCAAGCACAAAGTTACGAATAAATTATAACTTCTGCTAGAATCACACTTTGGAAAGTAGCGTACGTATGAAAATCAACCCTCCATCTTTCATGGATTTAAAATCCACCACATTTTTAAGACTTTATTTTTATGCTCTGTATATTAAGTTAATTAAAAGAAGCAAGGGTTAAATGATAAATGTTACGCTTTAGAAAACACGTCGTGCTAAAGAAATTAAAGGTCGTTAATGTCAGGAGGGAGAAAAAATGTCGCGATGTGACGTAAAACCGCTTGATTGCCAAGTGGTATGAAAGGCGGTATAGTGGTATTTATTTATTCTCGAGGTTGCAATGTAATGTCAACGCTAATACTGCAGGATAGAACATAGTCTGTAATAATCCAACATACCCCTAATATCTATACTAGATTATTTAAACAACAGTTTCATTGGTGTTGTGATTGTAAGTGCGACTGCAACGCTAGAGATTTCAGTTCAATGCTTAGATCGAGCAGTGTTATTCATTATTGTATAGGCTCGCCCCCTATTACATGGCTACCAAACATAATGGCAAACAGTGGGTGCAGCAATACAGTCAGGAGCAAAAGGTATGTATACACTAACAAAAGTGCTAACGCGATTTCCTCCTAAAGTACTAATAGCACTTTTGTGTTATTGCGAACACAGTATTTACGAACCAATACTATAGTGACATTGGTGTTATCTCAAAGTTGAAAATGAAAAAATCACTTTAGCATTTTTGTTAGTGCATACATGTTTTTGCTCGTGACTGTACATACCTGCCTAATCCATCAGGAGTCTAACATTCAAGCCTGATGGTATATTAGTTGTAAAAATCCGTATCATATTTACTAAAATATCAAGAACACGTTTCTATTGCGTCGTGGTATCTACTCCATAAAAATCTTTTCTTACATCGTGTTGTCTACGTCATAACAATACTGTTCTGTGTGTCAGTGTCGTGTTACCCTTAAAGATCTTCCATGGGCGACGCCTAAGAACTGTCGGCTTTGACGCCGCGCCGGGATGAAATATTGACGCCGCGCGGTGTCGTCGAATATTTAATTAGCGCTCGTTACATCTTCCCCTTTACAATATACAGGCTGTATTTTTTATTGTAACAAAATTTTGAAAATTTCGTGGTTGGTAACATGCAATGAGCGTAATTTTATATGTTGAAAACAGCAGCAACAAGATAAATAGAATTAAAATCATAGTTATAATGAGTTTTAGCGGAATTCGTCCATTATATCAGTACCTATCATAGATAGAATTGATAGAAAGAAAAACTTTTTATTTTGGTTGCGCACACACACAAATACTCAGATTTGAAGAAAAAAAAAAGAACTAAAAAATTATTATTATTATTTAGTTCTTATTATTATTATATTTCTTATATTATTTTTTAGTTCTTACATATTATCAATGAAGTATGTTTACTTCATTGATAATATGTAAGTAAATAGTATATTGCTATTATAGATCACGTTTTGCTTCCACATTAGTCTGTTACACATAATATCACTGTGTCTCAAAAACTCACCCTGTATTGTAGATATACGTCTTTTGAACCTACAGCGTTTGACGGCATTAGTGTCTCGGTAACAACGCTGCGTTAATTGAATTGAAGCTGTGATATTAAGGCTCAGATTCTGCAAAATGTTTGAATGAATAAACGGGACGCGGAAGATGACGTAATGGATGGTAATTTAGGAATGTCTATGTTGAATAGATTATAATGGGGCAATGACCTGGGGGGCTAGACAAGTTGCATTTTGACATTCGAATCGACAAACAAAATGTATGTAAATGACATTAGTGGCAGCCCGATTTGCCGAAAGCTTGTGTCATTTCCATACATTTTGTTTGTCGATTCGAATGTCAAAATGCAACTTGTCTAGCCCCCCTGAGCAGCATAACACTGATCTTAGTGAGCGATAGTCGCTAGCGATGTGTCAGATACGTTGTTTGTAAAACATGTATAGCGCCTCAAGCGGTCTCCCGAGGAAGTAGGTTTTCCAAACAAATCCGTCCTACCAATATTTTAAATCTGAAAGTTTGGATGGATGAATGTTTTTTACTCTATCACTCTAGAACGGCTGAATGGATCTGAATGAAATTTACAGAGATATATAGTCTGGAATAGCACATATGCTATTTTTATTACGGTAAAATGTATGGTTGATTTGCGTGGGATAGATTTGTTTTAATAATTTATAATAAATACCCAGACCACACGGGTAAAGCCGCTGGCAGAAAGCTAGTTAGTAATAAAGGAAGAAAACATTTGTTTGGCCAACACCAAGACAAATAGTTAAGAAAAAAAAAACGAAAATTTTAATATACTTATCTACTTATTGTCAATACAAATGTTGTGCGTCACGTCATAATAATTCAAATTCAAAATATTTTATTTCAATTAGACCATATAAATAGGCACTTTTGAATTGTCAAACTAGTTGCATGGTCCAAAAAGTGGGACTTATGGAGAAGAGCCGGCAAGAAACTCCATAGTCACTCTTTTAAAAGTAGTTTTAAATAATAGTAGTTGTAATAACAGTATTCAACTATAAAACGGTACAAAACCGGAATGCTCTTTCCCCCATCACCACAAAAGAAAAGAAACAATAATTTAAAGGGGAAATAAATTCTACACCACACCATAGATCCAAATCCCCTTACTGTCCAACATGGAACCTTACTCCACATTACCAGACCACAAAGAAATCCATAAAATTTAAGACAACCATAAAAAGCGACTTTATAACTACTTATTCACCCTTACTACTGTTCTATAAAAACAAATTTGGAGTAAAAGTAATAAAAACCTGTCAAGTGTGAGTCGGACCCGCATACAAAGGGTTCCGTGCTATTTTTAATTAATAGATATCAATAAAAAATAGTATTTGTCTTTATAGTGGCATTGTAAATATAAAATTTACCTTTTTGAATTTTTAAGCATTTTCCATATTATTAAGATTACCTGTTATTTTTAATGAAGGAAAAACTCGAATATATCACCTTAAGACATAAGTTTAGAATGTGAGGGAAAATTTCGAGTTAGCGAGCAGAAATCGCGGTGGCTTAGCGGTCTTAGCGTCTGGTGTACCGAACTAGAAGACGCAGGTCCAAATCTTGCCCGCCAGTCGATTTTTTCCTTCATTTAAAATAAATAGAAACTCAAAAATTTTCAAATCTCTAGATACAGCCCACTGACAGACAAACGGACAGACGTCTAATTAAACGGAATAGGTTTCCGTTGGCTTTCTTCGGTTACGGAACCCTAAAACAGATAAAAGGCTACTAACGAATATATTGAAAAAGTTAGCTGGTAGGAGGCTCCAATATTCTAGTCACGTACTACTTCCAAGATTCAGTTAGATCGCAAATGAAGGACATTCGGAAGTAATCTTCAATCGATGGTGTGAAAGTACCGAGTTTGGCACCGATTGAAAGTATAATGTCAACACCTGCAGGCAACTTTGAATATTGTTTCCATTGACTGAAGGCTTAAATTGTATTGTCTTCGTGATTGGGTGTGATGTTTCAATTTATTGGATCACATATTTTATCCATGGGAGCATTAGCGTTGCTATAAAGTTATTTTCAGCAGCACTTGAGAACGCGGGGCTCCTACTTCCGGGTGGTTTAAAAAGAACCACGTTCTAACCTAACTTGTCCGAGTCGGTGTGCCCCAAGATCCGACGCTTTTAGCCTTAAATTAGGTGGCAATGTATAAATAAGAAGGACAAGTCACAATAATTGATGATCTTTACTTGACGCTTTCTATAGAATATTTAGTTCGCGTTTTCCCGTTGCTTAGTTATAAAATTAGAAGGTTAATCACGTGTCCAATAAATAATTTTGTGGCTAGACTTATAATTTCCCATTTTTAATCTTTTCTTAAATTTTATTGTAATTTGTATAATCTACGAGTATCACACGTAAAATATTTCTTTACTGTCTCGTTAATTTAGTGATCCTAAGGATGACGACTACGACGACACTACGCTAACGGTCCTGGGTTCGATTCCCGTGTCGAGCAAAGTATTGTTGTTTTTTTTTTGTAAAATCTCGGCTCGGAGTCTGGATCTGTGCCGGTTGATGGCAATAGGCTCGCCCCCTATTACATGGGACATAAACATACCGGCGAACTGTGGATGTATAATAGTACACCCCTGCCTAACCCTTCAGGAAATATAGGCGTGATGGTAAGTTTGCAAAATATTTTTTTATCTCTTTATCCGTAAACTGGCTTAGATAATATTTTTAGGAAAATTAATACAATGTCCAAAGTACGGGCAAGTACTATTCAGTATTCAATCAAGTGCTCCTTTATCCAGAACAAGCTATTCTCTGCGGTATTACTTGCGTTTATCAATATTGGGAATTTCTTACAGTATTGGGAAATAAACGATTTTCTGCAAGCCCAAATTTTTTTCTTGGCGGATGCCTACGTCAATATAACTGTGTGCCAAATTTCAGCTCAATTCATTCAGTGGTTTTAGCTGTGCATTGATAAATCAATCAGTCAGTCCTCACCTTTTACTTTTTTTTGTATAGGTATACAGATTGTATTGTATTGTATTGAAATTATCCTGCAACCATAAAATTTATCTTTATCTACCTTAAAATTGAATCAAGGTTTCTGTAAAATTCGACTAACTATTACCTACATGTTAGTTAATAGCTGTCAGTTCATGTCATTTTACTAAAAATAGTATAAAGTCAAAACTATGTGACGCATTCATCGTCCATTTAAAGCCAATCTACATATAATTATCGTTCATTAGTGATACTAAAAACTTAAAATTATCGCCACCGCTATAATTTGCATATAAATACGAATTTATGCGAAGCCCCAATTCGCTGTTTTGTAATTTTTTTTATTAATTTTGCGTACTATAGTATAATAGAAACATTAAAATGTTGTACATAAAATGCTTATTTTAAATACTTCCATTACAAAGGACGTTAAATCCACTTGGCTTGTGTTTTTAAAAGTGACCCTGATGTAAATCAGCCTTAATTAAGTTCAGACATGGCTTTGTATGTAAACACAAGACATTAAAATACGGGACAAAATAAAGAGTGATGACCCTGTGGCTAGGGATGTCAGATATACAGGGCATAATTTTCTTTTGACCTTCATTAATTATGAATAAATATGTTTACGGAAAGATAAGAATTTATTTTTATCTTTTAGCAGCTGTTCCCCGTGTTAGTTACTCACATATTTTCTCCAACCCCGCGGAATTTTCCAAAATGGTTTGGTTTGAACACTTTATTCCCATAACGACAAAAAAAGTCACTTTCATGAGAATATAAAATAACATAATAATAAATAATAATAATAAATATTCTGGGACATTTTTACACAGCACCATCTAGTCCCAAACTAAGCAGAGCTTGTACTATGGGTACTAAACAATGGATATAATACTTATATACTTTTTTTTTGTAAATACATACTTATAATATATAAGAAACACCCAGACAAACACAAACACTTAAGTTCATCACAATAAATGTTTGTGTCCTGTGGGAATCGAACCCACGACCTCGTGATCAGCAGTCCGGTACTCGAACCACTAGACCACAGACGTTGTCTGTCGTCTAGTGTACATAGTGTATATGTCGTCATAATGTACATAGTTAACTTGAGTAAAGGTCACTGATCCAAAGTAAAAATTAAAATTTTGTTTACAAATTAGTTGACTTACACTTTCAATGGTTTTATTCTCAACAAGTAGGTTAGTAACAGTGGCTGATTTGCATTATAAAATTTGCTAGTTGTGATAAAAACCCGTTGAAAGAGCTTAGGTACATTTTTTATGTAGGATGGTAAATTATTATAAATCTGTGCCCCTTTCATATGTGACATTTGCATTATTTGTACGTATTCTTGGCAGTCATCAAATCATCTCTTAGCTGCAGATCGGGTTGCCTCGGTACTGCAGCGCGTCAGGGATGTTTGCTGATGCTAGGGAAGATTGCTTCTATGCAGTCATGTGGAAGAGATGCACTTCCCTGTTGCAAAGGGTGCGGGGCAGCGCCAACATTATCCTGAGTATGATAAGTAGCAGACTTGATTGCTCATTTATGAACCGCTACTCCAAGATGTCCGCTGAACCAGTGCTGGTTGTGGAGTGGTGAATATGTGTAATGTGGGTATGTTTTACTAACATATATTCTAAGAGAAATTGTTACTAGCAAGATATGAGTCCATGTTACTTGAAATAAATTATTTTATTTATTTATTATTAGCTAATACCTACGCCAGAATATCTGTGTGCCTAATTTCAGCCCAATCTGTTCCGTGATAGGAGCTGTGCATTGGTATATCACTCTGATAGATCACCTTTTCCTTTTATATTTCCTTTAATTCTTGGTCACCAAGCTTTAACAGCTTATTATATATTTTTCTCTGCTATTATAAAATCGTAAAAGAGCTGTGTCTGTACATTGATATTAAAAAATAGGTTTGAGTGATAAACGACCGCGAATTAGCTTAAAAAGTTATTTTTTAGATTTTTTTCTGTTTGTCTGTTTGTTAGTGTTCGGCGCAAAAACTACTGAATAGATTTGAATTTTCAGTTAACTGTTGCAAAGCATATTTTCCAAGTTAAAAACTGTATCTGTATGAATCTTACTTCAATTGTGATTCAGAGATAGAGCTTGACCTTTCTGTTGAATGCGGACCCATAGAACGAAGAAAAGATTATTGTTTGTTTCTTATACCTATTGCTTATGCATCCACATGAGCGAAGCCGCAGTTAAAAGCTAGTTTATTATAAATATTCATTATCTTCTGACTTTCTGATGTTTCTTTACCAACGCTCTCTGACAAGTAAACCCGCATAATCAAAGCAAGACGTCTTTGTACAAAAATCCGGTTCTCCGCAGTCGCCATTCACTGAGTGACAGAATCGCGTCCTAATTAAGTTTATCTTTTGCATTTTTCAAATAATTTAAATCCTTAGTAACTTGTCAACAGATGCTTTGAATTCCTGAAGGTTGTGTTATGAAAGGGAAATTATCTTTTGAAACTATACTGTTGTATAAAATATTATATAATTTTTCTAAGAAAACTAGCTGACCCGTCAAACGTTGTTTTGCCATATAGGGGTGAGTCACCCTTATCATTTAGGGGTATGAAAAATAGATGCTGGACGACAAAATTTCATACAAATCGCTCTAGCCGTTTCGGATGAGTTTGGTAACAAACACTGTGACATGAGAATTTTATAATGTGTATTAGATTAATAAAATACTAATGGTTTATGCTTAAGTCTTTAAGAAATACAGATGGTACTACTTATGTTAAATTGTGAACTGCAACTACGCCATGACACCGTGATCAATTCTCAACTTTATCATCTTCCACATAGAACGTAATACATAAAACTTATAAGTTATTTTGCTCTTAGCCTAATCCTACCTGGAATGATCTCCATACTGCTTCCAATATTTTTTTAGCTGTAGAATAAAATTATAGACCTTACTATAATTGACAGAAGAATACGATTAATTAATTCTAGTGCTAGATTTATTGAATGCTGGCCCAACTTAACATAATATATATTATTAACGTATACTCAGACTATGGAGTTTACGTTGATTCAGCAAAATAAAGACGAATCCTACCACATATTCTACCTCTCTAAAATCCTTTCGTAAATACCTGACGTATTGCAAAACTTACGTAAAGAAATAAAGTCACAAAGTTCGGGACAGTTCCAGACTTTCAGCAACTAAGCAATCCATATCGCAGAAAGAATTGAACATTCCCCGGTTAAAACCCTAAGCTTAGACAATAGGTAGTTGTACATTAATCTTGGGGTCTCGGCAAATCCTTTAATACTTGCGATCGGTGTCGTTCCGCGGTCGGCCCCTGCGCCGATAAATCCGGATTACAATTCTTTGTCCCTGCTCACAATGAAGTTGATATCTGTTATTAATTTATTGGCTTCTACGTAATTATGGTTTAGGTACTAGCCTTTGAACATGACTTTGCTCGCATGGGAAATATTTTAATAGGATTCAGTTTAAGATACAATTCTAAAGTATGCAGCACTCTCCTCTGCATATTTATCTGACGAAGGATTTAGAGTTACATGAAGTTTGTGCCACATATAATATTATGCCATATATAATATGCGGGCCTTTGTTTCCACTCGCCACGTTTTCCTTAATTTTCATGCTGTCTTTATAATATATTTAATAAATAAATATCCTGTGACACTTTACACAGCACCATCTAGTCCCAAACTAAGCAGAGCTTTTACTATGGGTACTAGACAAAGGATAAAATACTTCTATACTTTTTTTTTTGTAAATACATACTTATAATATATAAGAAACACCCAGACAAACACAAACACTTAAGTTCATCACATAAATGTTTGTGTCCTGTGGGAATCGAACCCACGACCTCGTGATCAGCAGTCCGGTACTCGAACCACTAGACCACAGACGTCGTCTAATACACTGATATTGCTGATAATGTTGCAATAACAGTCTTAAAGCTTTCACAATTTTACTAAATAATACTTCAATATCGGAAGAATATAAATATCAATGATGGTTATTGATCACCAAAAACCGCACACACCTACAAACATTCCATCATAACGATGTACCCAATTCTCGTTTTTAGAACACCCATAACAACTGTCATAGCACACACAAAGGGGCACACACAAACACATTTTACAACCAGCAACAGTTCCAAATGCAATAAACAAACGGAAACGATACATCTCGATTTTTATACCGATTTCTTCGGTTGCGGCCAGTCCTTACCACATCGATCTTACAATCGGTTCAGTAATATTTCAGGAAATATTTAGTTGCGGATTAGTTAATCGATTAGCTAGTGTTGTGTATTCGAGTCGGTATGTATTGTAATTCTTTTAATATTTATAGTTATAGAAAAATTGTTTTGCCATTTTGAAAATTGAAAACGAATGATCATTATTTTCACGAATGATCATTATTTTCACGAATGATCATTATTTTCACGAATGATTATTATTTTCACGAATGATCATTATTTTCACGAATGATCATTATTTTCACGAATGATCATTATTTTTAACACTAATTACTGCTAAGTTTGTGTGGCACTACTTGCAGGCTTTTAGTGTAAAGAGGATATTTTGTATAAAAATGTCAACACACTGAGCGTTCAGACATTCAATTCCATCGCAATATCTATCGTTATTTCCAAAGAAAAGTGCTGAAAAAACTCGCTACAATTTACTTTCGATTTACTCAAAAATAGTGTGCCGAGCGACCGGTAAGTTGTTAGAGATCAGAATACCGAACTCATAAAATATGGAATATCTTCGGAATATTTCAGTTTTATGGACTTTTTGATGACGTTCCCAGTTGTAACGTTGAAGTATCAAATTATAGGAATTTGATAGAATGAAATGGGAATATTTAAACCGGATCTGATGATTGTCTGTCTGTTGAACTCAGAGACATCAAATAACGTAATGAATCATTAGGGAATAGAGACCCAGTATATCTTAGTACACTGACAACAAACTCAAATATGGAAAATTAGGCCAAGACATAAGCCGTAGCCACTGTTTGTTAACGATTCATTAACGTTAATTAACGTTTCTGAGCGTGGCCCCATGTGACGTTTTTAAAGTCGGTCTTGGATTTTTTATTCCGTGTTGTGAAGTGTACTCACTCAGCCATCACGACCAAATGATGATAATAATAGAATTAACGCCGTTATCGGTTACGTCGGCCATTATTATTATTATTGACTAGCTGACCCTATAGACGTTGTCCTGTCTAATTAACTTGAAGGTATACCAAAGATAATCCTAACGCGCCTGTTTTCTTTTGATTGACGTCAAATGTTTGACAGCTGGGGACAGATTTCCTCTGTCATTGTTTCCTCGTATTTTCTCTCCACAAGAACCTTCCTCAGACTCTATCAAACACACTCTATCAAAATGAACAGCCAAATCCGTTCAGCCGTTCTCGAGTTTTGCACTTAGCAACACATTGAGTGATTCATTTATATTTATATAGATTACTAGCAACCCGCCTTTGCTCTGAATACTAATATATAGCCTATGTTACTCAGGGATAATATAGCATTGTAATGGTGAAAGATTTTTCGAAATCGGTGCAGTGGTTTTTTATTTTATTCGTTACAAACATACACAATACAAATCTTTCTTCTTTGTAATATTAGGTAGATATAGATATAGGTAGCTAAGGAATCGAAACTAGAACGCTCAGCAGCTACGTTTGCGTTCCACCGGATCAATGAAGTCGATCTTAAAATCAAGACTATGTAATTAATGACTAAGTAATGTCGACGTCTGTGGTCTAGTGGTTCGAGTACCGGACTGCTGATCACGAGGTCGTGGGTTCGATTCCCACAGGACACAAATATTTATGTGATGAATATAAGTATTTGTGTTTGTCTGGGTGTTTCTTATGTATTATAAGTATGTATTTACAAAAAAAAGTATATGAGTATTATATCCATTGTCTAGTACCCATAATACAAGCTCTGCTTAGTTCGGGACTAGATGGTGCTGTGTAAAAAAAAAATGTCCTAAGATATTCATTATTATTAATTGCATCGTTCCTTGATTTTCCTTCTCATAACACATACTCGTATAAAAAAAACGAATTTGTTGCGCGCCCTCCTTTCAATATCATTATCGAAATGAAATTATCTCTGCCTGGCATTACCGACTCGGTCGCTACGCTAAGAACTGCTTTTCCTGGTATCTGAGATCTTCAAAAGCTATTCAATTTCATTACGATGCTAATCCAAGTCAAGACATAAGAACAGGATGCCTTTAGTAGTTCTCCGATATGAACGAGATTCATTTCGCTTTGACGGTCCGAACGCTTCTTGTTACGTTCAAAATTAAAATTGAACACAGTCATTCATTTGTGTTTACGGCATGGCTTGTGTAACAGTAGGTCTAGGCCAAATCGAGGTTTGATTCCCGCACAAAGCAGACAAGTACTTGCATGACCCGCAAGTAGGATTTTAGGGCGAAATGAAGGACACCGATGAAAATTCTTGTGTATGTTAACGTCAAAACAATATAATATAATTTATTCGCAAATATATTAATTCGAACGGTTAGCACGCTTTGGAAAGACACACATATATAAAATATTTTAAATACCTACTTCAATTTTTTTATTCAAAGCATTCAATAAACATCCACTTTCGAAAAAAAAATTTTTGCAATAGCGGTTCCAATTGACTTTTTATGAATTCCCGATATTATTCACAGAATGTGAACTGCTCTGCGCTGAAAAATATTTGAGGGTTACAAGGCGTATAATTTTCGTGAAAGCCAGTCACATTTTAAAAACATTTTCATACGTTCATCATAAATCTAACCCTGTCAAATCGGGCCCGTTTAAAATGGACCCCGAGGTTTTATGTGTAAAATTTTGTCATACAAGTTTTCGTTTTGAAAGCTTTTCATATTTTGTCTGACAAGTGACAGTTAATTTGAGCCCAAGGCCGTGCAACGACATCAATCACGCGGCGGTGCGATGCGGTCCAGATTACGCTTTGTAACCTTACTCGAATTACTCTACAACGTTATTTTGCCAGCACTCCTGTTTATTACTGGGACGGACGAGTAAAGGATAATATTTATTTTTTATTTTGTAATATATTCCACGCTCGTTACTGATATTAGTCACAAATTGGATTCGAACAAATTTAACCTGTACCTTGTTAGCCCGAGCGAAATTTTCTTTTTTATCTACAGAAACAAATACTTTAATATATCCTAACATGTACCTCAAATTATTTTTAATAATCTAAGCCAACCAGTATATCTATACACACGCCTTTTCCCTCGGGGGTAGGCAGAAATTAAAAACCACCACTTGCTAAGATTCTTGCATATTCGTCATACAATATTCTTCGTTTTTATATCTATCTCTAAATATATAAGACTCAAAGGTGACTGACTGACTGACATAGTGATCTATCAACGCACAGCCCAAACCACTGGAGGGATCGGGCTGAAATTTGGCATGCAGGTAGATGTTATGACGTAGGCATCCGCTAAGAAAGGATTTTGATAAATTATACCCCCAAGGGGATAAAATAGGGGATGAAAGTTTGTATGAAACTTTGTCAATTTTAAACCGATCGGGATGAGACTGCATGCATATAGCTGCTATGACGTAGGCATCCCCTAAGAAAGGATTTTGATAAATTCCATCCCTAAGGGGATAAAATAGGGGATGAAAGTTTGTATAAATCTTCTTAGATTTTCGACTGATTGAAATTAACCAATCTTTAATTTCAATTCTCTATGATGAAGACGTCCGCTTAAATAGGATTTTGATAAATGCAACCCCCATGGGGATAAAATAAGGGATGATGGAGGATGTAAATGTATTAGTTTGTTTCAGTTTTTTACACACGCTAAACCAAAGCCGCAAAAAAGATACCTAATTGAGAATAATACTTCTTAACCCGAGCGAAGCCGCGGGCAAAATAATTAATACATTTTGACCTATGTAGGGGTGAAATAGGGTATGAAAGTTCAAATGGAACAAAGTAACTAATCCACGCGGACGAAGTCGCGGGTAAAAAGCTAGTTAAACTATAATCTTTTTTTGGTATTAATTTCCCGAAGAATGCAAAATATTGAATTACTAGCTTTCCGCCAGCGGCTTCGCCCGCGTGCTCTGGGTATTTATTATAAATCATAGTCTATGTTACTCGGTAAAGATGTAGTTCTAATAGTGAAAGAATTTTTCAAGTCGGTCTAGTAGTTTCGGACCCTATTCAATTCAAACTAACAAACAATCAAATCTTTGCTCCAATTGATACCAGTAACAAAGGCGGTAATATCATTTATTTCACTGGAATTTCAGTTATTTATTAATTCATAAAGCAAAGCGGAGTACCGTAGGTACATTCCAAATCAATATTCACAGTGTGATATTTGTCTATACAGCTCAGTTAACAGTACGCCGCAAAGCACTTAACATTATTACGCGATCGATACCGAGCGGGTGTTGTATCGACAATTGTTGGCGGTCACATCTTAGGTTGACATTCCGCGTCCATCCATTGTTGTGCCATCCTATATCACGCTCATGATAATTTACCCACAATAACGGAGGGTAATCAGGTACCCCGATCTGATTTCATATTAATTCTACTGAGCTTTGAGTAGGATAGGGTCGTCCATTTTGTTAATGGATTTCGATTTTCAATACCTATATAGAAAACTAGCTTTCCGCCAGCGGCTTCGCTCGCGTGGTCTGGGTATCCTTACTAATATTATATGTCGGCATCGGACATGATCACGGACGTTCAATTGACTCTTTTTAGACTACAGCGCCACCCGGTGACACTATTGAGATGACAGCGCCCCTGGTGACGTCGAATGGAACCAACGACTTCACATAAAAGGCGCAGCGGCGCAGTAGCGGACGCAGTTATCATCGTGCTTCACGCGGTTGCGGTCGTGGTCGTGCTTTACGCAGTTGTTATCGTGCTTCGCGCAGTTACGGTTGTGCCTCACGCAGTTGCGCATCCTCACTTTGTATTCGGTGGTAGACTCGTGCGGACGTCTGGTTTGATTGACTGACTGACTCACTTTTCTTTATAGTCTACCTACATTGTTATTGCTATTGCTAAATCGTAATTCAAATGTAGCTTGGTAATCGTAAATTCGTAAACAGACAAATGTGCTTGAGGAGTTTCTTCCGCGGCTTCTTCTCCTCATAAGATAGCACTAGCGAAGCTGCGAAGGGCGGGCGTTTTGGGGGATGTCTGTATTGTAATATTGCGTACTCAGTCTAAACCAAATATAATGACTTTTGAGTACGAGTTCTGTGTTTTATTGTTTGAACCAGCATTACCCATCTGTTGCCCACAAGATAGTAATCACCATGCCATCTGACACCAATACAAGCTCGTGCCTGCTGCCCTGCCTTACCTGCCGTGCCCCATATGGCGCCGTCATATAAATGCGAAAATCACTATATCTGTCTGTCTGTCGCGCTTTCAAACCAAAACTACTGAACCGATTTAAATGAAATTTGGTACACAGATAGTCGAGAGTCTGATAAAGGACGTAGGCTACATTTAATGCGAAAGAAGGGCTGCAAGGGGTTGAAATAAGGGATGAAAGTTATAAGAAATACCCAGATCACGGGGTGAAGCGGCTGGTGGAGAGCTAGTTTCTTGTAAATTATACCTTATGTCACCCGGGGATAGTGTACTTTCAAAAGGTAAAATATTTGTTCAAATCGATCCCGTAGTTTTGGAGCAACATTCAAACAACCAAAAAACCAAACAATCAATTCTTTCCTCTTTGTAATATTAGTATAGATGTGGCCATATTAAACGAATCTCTTGTTGAACTTTCTGTAAATCTATTTCAATAACATTAGTGATGACTCCAAATAATAAACCCTCAAATGTCCTTCAAAGTTAACCATTCCTTGCATACTTAGTTTTCTTTCACAAGAAAAATATCCTGATCGTTGCATAGTCTGCGATGGCAGTGAATTAATCGTCAACTCGGACATTCAAGGGTTAATAAACGATAAGTAATTACGGTCAGGTTATCATTAGGGCTTGCGATAAATTGCCAGTTGAGATTTGACCCCCATAAAGAAGGCTGGGTGAGGTCTCGAAAATATTACCGCCATCTTTTATAGTCCTAAGTAATGGAAACGTATGGGCAAGGGCGATCCGCTCTCTTGATAAATGAATGCAAAAATGTGGTTTAATTAGTTAAGTGTAGCTTTAACCTCAGCGCAGTGGTTGCGGGAACAAGCTGCCGTTTTGGTTTGTTGTTTTAATTATTATTCATTGGAAAACTTTCAGTTGGTTCGTTGAACTGTAATTTTGTATGAGTCATTTTGTATCAGAAAGCCTCTGTAAGTCCATAAATTTCTAAAATATTAAGTTAAATGCGTGACCCCTTTAATTACTCTTAAACTCATTTTTTTCACAAAGAGAATTGCTCAATGTGACCTTTTAAGCCTAATATTAATAAAATTAGAAATTCGATAAATTAATCTTTTTATGTCTCACTTCGAAATAATAATAATAATAAATATTTTGGGACATTTTTACACAGCACCATCTAGTCCCAAACTAAACAGAGCTTGTACTATGGGTACTAGACAATGGATATTATACATATAAATAAAAAATAGGAAAAAAACTGCTATAGGTTCTAAATATGGACTAGTCGGAATGGAATAATTCAAAGGATTATTTAGATGTTGCCTTTCAAGTCTCCCTGGTAAAAAATAAATACCTACTTTTAACTACAGCTATGTTCACGCAAAAGTTTTAAAAATCTGGTTACTAAATCAAGTGTTAGTCAATGTGGTAAGCGCTGGCACTGGCCACTCTATAAATCAACGTCACTTGTAATCTACGTCCCAGTATTGAGAGTCAATACCTGAAAAATAGACTCGTAAATACATATTGGCAACTTTATCAAACTGCCTCTCAACAATCTGAGATCATAAGCGCTAAAGCTAAGCATGAGGTCCTTTTTTATGCGGTAAATCCTCATGGATAAAGTAAACATTAGTAGTCAACCTGTTTGCAACCTTAAACTCTTCATAGCAAAGTTGAAAATTTAAGTGATCAAACGAGACTGTTAATTGTACAGTCAGCAATGAAAGTTAAAGAACAGTCAAATTTTAAAAACGTCTAAGGATGAAAACTTTTTTTTGAATTTTAACTACTTAAAGTAAAGCATACTTACTGATTTTTTACACTTACAGAAATAAAAGAAAGAAAATTTATGTTTATTGGTGATTTGCCTTATTACATAAAAGATGTCCTAAGTTTCACACTACTTGAGTACCTAATATACCTATAAATATTAAAAAGAAACTAAAATTAAACTCAAAAAAAGTATTGGACATTGAAATAAAACCAGTTTTTTAATTGTGTTATTCTGTTTATATTCAAAACCGTAAAAAGTAGTTAGGTATAATCTCAATAAGGTAAAGCAAATAAAAATTATCCCATGCAGAAACCTCGTACTACTTTCTTGGTCAGTAACTCCTAGATAAAAAGCTTCCAAGATCGTTCTCAGCTACTTTAATTGCTAACCGTACCTACCTACTATTTTGCATACGTAGTTAGTTAGGCTTGTCCACCGCGATATTGCATTGTGTCGTTATCTGCCCGAGTGATAACTGCGCCTATTGTGTGGGGTCACAAATCGCCATTGTTAGTTTGTGCACCCGTCTGGCTACCGGCACTGGCGTGAATGCACTCAGCCAGTTGCTGTAGACAAAAGATAAACGTATATACATACTCCTTCCTTAACTTAACCTTTTCATTTATTTTAATGAAGAAAAAATTCGACTGTCGGGCAGGACTTGAACCTGCGTCTTCTGGTTAAATACACCAGACACTATGACCTCTAAGCCACCGCAAGTCCTACTCGCCAAATCGAAATCTTCCTTCATATTCTAAATTTACGTCTCAAGGTGTATTGAAAAGCAAATTCTTCACAACTGACACGACTTACTTTACAGCTAGTTCGATGATGTATGATGCCACCTTACCTATTAACTATCTTTTTGTATATTTAGCATTTTTATTAAGGAAAAATCGACCGGCGAGAAGGATAAAAAAACCGCTTTTGTCCTTCATTAAAATAACTGGTAATCTTAGCATGGAAAATGCTTAAAAGAAATATACAAAAACATAGTTAACCTCTTCAATTCGCAAATTACAGACACAATGCAAAATCTAACCTAATCTAACGCGCTTAGCTGAAGTTCATTTCTTCGTAAATCTATCCTAGTAAAACCTTTGCATCTTCTTCCTTAAGTTTTCCCAACCATATTGGGGTCGGCTTCCAGTCTAACCTGATGCGGCTGAATATCAGTATTTTACACCGAAGCGACCGCCATTAGAGCTCCACAACCGATCAGGAATGGTCTGGAAAATACCGATATTCGCAGGATAGACTGGTTATTAGACTTTTTGACTTCTGACAACCACTAAAGATTGTTATAGAAACCCCTCGCAGTAAAATCTTTTAGAACGCGACTGAAACCACAGGGAAGAGCTAGTCATGCGCACATAATTTATAGTCAGAGAGGTACGGGCTTTGAATTCGAACTTGACACGTATTACGTTGCAGGTTGTATCACTATACTATCACTGCTATTTTTTTTTATAAATCTAAGTGCGTTTGGTTGCACCTCACCTGCTGGTAAGTGACCATGCTGCTGACGATGGAGCACGCGAACTCAAATAATGTTATTTGCTTAAGGCAAATTGACGTAAGTCAAAGTAAACATTTTATTGTGATCGTAAGTACATAATATGTATAGTCTAAAAATTTAATAATCTATTCTACTATACTTAAATAAACCATCTCAATTTACCTGTAACAAAACAAGTCTACAGCAAAAAGATAAAAAAGAATCACTCAAAATAACGAACAATTTTTAAGAAAAGTTAAATACATAAATTCTTCAGGCCTTAGCGATCGCGAGAAAATTAAACAATGCTCAAACATCTATAATACCGTAATTTAAGTACTTAGAAAACAGATTAAATATATGCGCAAACAATAAATTTATAAAACGCCAAAACAAGTAGGATAACGATGATAAACAAGTTTTGTGAAATAATAAAATATCTTTTTGTGTTTACTGGCAAAAATTTTATATTGGCGACACCTGGCTTTTTATTTAGGATCCATAATCGTGGTCTAACTTTAGTTTTCTCAGATTTTTGTACCTATATTTACTACCTGGTGTTTTCATTCTCCTTTTTTATTTTAATTAAAAACGTTACCTCACGCTAGATTTTTCCTGGATCGTAGTAATAAAATAATTTCGAATTTTCCAAATGAAAATTTATAATTTTTAAAGCATTTTCTTATCTTTACTTGTTTCTTATTAAGACAACTTAAGCTATATATTTATAGTACTACATAGTAGCAAAATATATTTAATTGTTTTGTGTAGGATTTATAAGCAGTTATAAAATAATATGCCAAACTTGCCGGTATGAACATTATATAAATATTTGAAATATGGTGTTGGGGAAGAATTCTGTGGATATCGTGGACTCAGGTTAGAAGCAACATGTCCGTTATTATATAATAACCAAAAGAATATTAACATAATGATGTTGGGAAACATAATTATTTAAATTTCCGTAAGAAATAATACACTATCTTTCATTAAAACATACTAGTACCACAATCATCCATTTATGTAAAAATACTAAAGTAACTTTCCGGCAGCGGCTTCGCCCGCGTGGTCTATTTCTTATAACTTCCATCCCCTATTTCAACCCCATACAGCCCTTTTTACGCATTAAAAAGAAGCCTATATCCTTTCTCAAGCTCTAGACTATCTGTGTACCAAATTTCATTTAAATCGGTTCAATAGTTTTGGCGTGAAAGCGCGACAGACAGAGTTATTTTCGTATTTATAATAATAGTAAGGATAAGGATTATAAGTAAAAAAAATATGTAGTATTATTTATTAAAAAAATTAACGCGAGTAACATCGCTGGAAAAGCTAGTATGTATATAAAATCGAAACGTTTTCATGTATCGCAACCATCACCATTTTCTCAATATGCGACCTTCGTCCTGTGTTAAGCACTTGAGTGACCGTAAAAGCCTCCCGAAGGTCCTGCGAGTGTGAAACGGTAAATATTTTATTCATGAACATCTGACATTCTTCAAACAAACCTACAAAGACTTGGCTGATATCGGTTTGTGGTTTTGCTGATACAAATCTTTGCCCCGAAAATAGAAGATTTGGCGATAAAAGATTTTATTTATTTGTGTTTTTAGTTTTTTTTTTTAGTAGAAAACTAACCCGAACATAATACATATTTCAAAGATAGTCAGCCTGCTTAGCCAGGTAGTTAAATATTATGATTGATTCACTTTGCTTACTTTTTTCCACGAATAACTCTAACTAAACTAACTTTTATGTCAAATAAATATATTTCATTTCAACTTATTTTGTCATGTAACACACATTTGACAAAATTAAAAAATACTGGACACCGGCTAAATTGCACTAACTGTGACTTATTATATATTTTGTGCAAAAAATAGTAGCAATCTGATGTTACTATTTTTTCCACAAAATATTTTTTTGATGCTGCAAGGCTGTTCTAAGCTGCTAACTTAAGAAATGCAGTTACTTCGAAAATCAAACCCAACCAAAATTCGCTTCGAATTGCACAAACAAATAACATTAAAACAATCAAGCACCACCGTTAGACCACGGTCGCATTGAAATCCGGTCCATTTGTTTGTGACCCCTGCAAAGCTTTTAATCGTTAAATTTTATTTCAGTACACCATTGAAAAATGTTTTCGATTTCCCCATATCGTGTATTTAAAACTTTGTTTGTTTGTTTAAGTCGCTTCCATTTTATGCTTGCAACTGAAATTTACTGTTTGTGACGTATGTCGGTAGCGAATAGCCGCACATATTCGTATGATCTGCGTGAAATGAAACGTTAGAATTGTAGTTTTTATTTCGGTTACGATTGTCACCTGTCTTGCTGTGGTCATAAAAGTATAGGTTTATTTAAGGCCTGTTTCACTAGATCCTAGTAAGATTCCGTTAAATTAATTGGCAGATAATTTCATATATATTTTGTAAAAAAAAACCAGCGGTTAAATCCAGAGGTAGGGAAACAGACCTGCAGTAATTGCAGACTAACCCTCTTTTATAATCGATGGTGTGCGCGCCCGAAAAGGGTAAAAAATATTATAGCAAACGAGGCAGTGAAAAGCTGGTTAAACATATAAATAAAGCTGGTTACGCACTTCCATTAGCCAACTCTCAGGTATACCTAATCCTAACAATCAATTAATAAATGAATATTAATTGGCGTACACTTTTTTTCCTGTCCAAAAGATCCATCTATCATAAACAAGAGAACATCGGATCATTTATCACGGTTCTACCGCAAGTTATGCTCCACAAATTGCTCTTCATTTAGAAGACTTTTCTAGATTGTAAAAGATTTATCGAAATTTATATTCGATCGTACCATAACCAAATTGAGGACGTTCTCAAAAAGGCGAGGCCAAAAGTATCCTAAGCAGACAAGCATGCATGTGTTTATGAGGATAGATGAGACGAAAGTGGTGTCAGGATCGTAGCAATGTAGTCTTCAGCTACTCTAATGGGAGGCATAACTCTGGACACACTGGATTGGATTTCCAGGCCAAGCCGTGTTGTTGGGGTATTCTGTGAAATTCCCAGTTCGGAGCAGCTCGGAGTTTGGATTTGTGTCCGACTGTCCGGTTAATGGCAATAGGCTCAACATAATTATATAGTACTAGTTTTCAGATAAAAAGAATTTATTTTTAGATAAAAAGTAGCCTATGTGCTATTCCAGACTATAATCTATCTCTGTGCCAAATTTCATTCGGATCCGTTCAGTAGTTTTTGCGTGAAAGAGTAACAAACATCCATCCATCCATCCATCCATCCTCACAAACTTTCACATTTATAATATTAGTAGGATAGGAAGTAGGATGATGTTAATCTATTTAGTCATTGCAACCGTATTTGTACACATGACGACAAGTCAAACTACTATTTGTATACCAGTTTGCATTTTAGACCGTCTTAATTCCATCTAAATTACGGTGATATTAATTTGTAGTGCAAGTGTTATGACACGTTATCGTGTGAACAACGTTCATTATTCGAATATTGTGCCATCGTCGCGTGTAATGCGATAAATATTGTAAATTTTCGCATTTAGAATTCACATAACACTAACCATTGTCATTACCATAAACAGTTTATGCCTAAACAAACAAGCGTTTACCGTGTAGCGTGTTAACGTTTAGAGCGTAAGTATAAAGAACTAGCTGCCCGCCAGCGGCTTCGCCCGCGTGGTCTTGATAACTTTTTCCCCCCCCCGTTCTTGTAACGTTTTTCATTGGTACTCCGCTCCTATTAGTCGTAGCGTGATGATATATAGCCTATAGCCTTACCCGATAAATAGGCTATCTAACACTGAAAGATTTTTTCAAATCGGTCCAGTAGTTTCTGAGCCTATTCAATACAAACAAACAATCAAATCTTTCCTCTTTATAATATTAGTATAGATATACATACATACTATACTATACACTCACTCCTTTAATATAAATAATTATAAACATATCTAGTGGCCACAAACAGGACTGCTAACCATGAGGAGGGTTCGATGCCCGGGCTGAGTAGTGTGATAGTTTTTCCAATATCTGGGCTGATACTGGGTTTTAAAAAAATATATATTTACACTTTGGTCTACCTGGGAATCGCACCAAAGACACAAGAAACCAGTAAAAGCAGTAGAAGTTTTTTTTAGTAAACTATTTACTAAAAAAAAACATTATAAACAAGCCGTGCCCTGCGGTGCTATCCACACTCATCTTGTTATTCCCAATCCTGTGGGAATTTCCCAAAATCCTTCCATAACGAGTGCTTACGTCATATTAATTATCTGTGCGCCGAATTTCAGCCTAATTCGTTCAGTGGTTTGGTCTGTGCCTTAATATGTAGATCAGTCAATCAGTCACCTTTTCCTTTTACCGTGAAGGACGAGATCCTCCACATTACTCGGGATTAGGGTAAAGAATACTATATTTGTATATTATAGACTTTGTTTATTGGAAGCACTAAATCAATATTACATGTCATGGTGTCCGTGACACAACTACTTCAGTCTACGTCATTATTTTATTTTAATATAAATGCTTGCTAACTGCCAGTTATATATCAAATATTGGTAGCGACCTTTGTGGTCTCTACGGTACCTATATAATAAAGCGGCCCGTCCCTCAGCTTCGCACGGAGCGTGATTTTCCACCTTCATTGTTTTATATTTCTGCCAATTTACACAAAACCTTAACAAAATTATGATACACCTAAACCTTCCCCTTGAAGTTCTCTATCTATTGCTGAAAACTGCATTAAAATCCGTTGCGTATTGTAAAAGAACAAAGCGCACAAACACCCGTTGTTTGTGCGCTTTGTTCAGCAACTTTGTTTTATACTATGTCTTACTCCTTCTTTTAGTATCAATGGTAACTGACAAAACTAAAGAATGACCACGTATTGGACTCAAAATCTATTTGAATTTGAGTCCAATATTGTATATTATTTGAGTCAAATTCTATAAATAAAATATTTTTAGAATTTGAGTCCAATACTTAAAATTCTATAAATAAAATATTTATAGAATTTGAGTCCAATACGTGGTCATTTTAATTACGGCAACAGTTGCGTTGATTCAATCCTCAATTGTGCAGGTGTATTTACTACATTTACTTACATTTACACTATGTAAAGAAAAGATACAGATTGAATGAATTGACTGAAGTCACAATAATTAATATACCTAATTTGAAACGGGGCGTGAAAGCTTAGTTAAGTGGCTTAAGCGCGAAGTAGATAGCGATTCTCATTATACAACGGTATTAGCTGTTTGTTTCAAGGGTGAGTGAATGGATCATTTTATCAACATTTAAATTCTTAATTGAAATTTTCGTAAAGTAGTAATATCCGTGAAATGATTTAATATTTATTTTTAAACAAGCTGTGCCCTGTGTGTCTGCTTATTTTCAGTCCCACGAATATGTATAATTTTTCATTATCTTCTTAATTGTGTAAGCAAAAACAAAAATACTAGAATTTTTAGTTCTAAAATTGTTTTTAGTTTACTGTGCTTCCTCAAATCTAAGGGTCTTTCATGGTAACGTCGAGCTATTTGATCTAAATAAACATGTAACTGTGTGACCTCTATTAGACAATCTACAACAAACACAATTACTCAAAAGTGACATCACTATTCCACGAACCAACACGTCATCGATTCATAAATAATTAATCGCAAACAATAGATTAAACAAGCGATAAAACAAAATAACTCGATTCATGTGCTCGGTAATTTGTTCGAAAATCGAACAGGTTTGAATCGATATCTAATTACGAACACACGCGAGACACAGGCATACTCGTTATTTCTGCTCGTGAAGGTGGAAATGTACGCGATAATGATGGCTTCACAGCAGGTTTTATTCAATAGGACTTGGTAAAGTTTTCTTAGTTCTGTGGTTACATGAAGCCTTCATAGATGAGAACAGTGCTTATCTTGGTATGTGTCGGCTTTGCTTTATCTTTAGGCGTTTGGTTTTTATTGTTTTATATAAGGCCTTGAATAGTTGCCCTTATACTTGGATCGTCGATTCTTTCTATGTTTTCTATGCAACTTTGTTTCAAGATTTTTTCCAATTGTTGTGTTTCGGTTTCGAAGAGTAATAATGTACCCATTAAATTACTCAATCTCTGCTGTTGCAATCAGTTGCTGTAAGTGTTTATATGTCTTGAGTGATTCAGTGAGTGTGACTTTTCATAATTACACCTTTTAAAATCTGAAACTAAGCAATAACGTTTCGTTACGTCCCAGTTTATTGGTAACCAATATTGTTTTTTGAATAGTATTATGTATGAATACATACTTAATAGTACTTATTGACTGATATTATGTTCTTACATAATAGGTACCGTTAAAATCATGGTTCTTACTATTTACGTGTCTTCCAAACTTGGAATAACAAACTATTTATGTTTGAACAGTAATAATTTTCTGGGTTCTCTGCAGAAGTTGATCGAAGACACAAGTCGTTAAAATCTATACTAATATTATAAAGCTGAAGTTTGTTTCAGAAATAAAAATATTGGATTAAAATAAATTAAAACGTCAGCCTACGACTTGAGCTTTAGTTTTTATTTATTACAATGCAATAATTTTCATTCTCCGATTTTTACGGCTGGGTTAAAGTTAGCTCATGCCAACTTCAACCCGGACAATAAGTTTGGCGAGAATTGTAAGTTACTTTTAAATTACCTGACAGATAATTTCATACAACTTTTGTTCCATTTTTTTATTTATCCGGCGGTTTGCGACTATCCAGAGATGTTCAAACAGGTCCTCAATAACCTCATGACTTTTCATTTCGTACTTATTCTGCATGCATCTTCGCTATTACTTATTTAATTATTTATACCGTAAACCGAAGCTAATATTATAGCTTTAGTTTTCGGTACTTAATTTGCGAATTAATTCACTTTTACGAGCCATTATATAGAGCTCTGCAGGATAATATTATTTCATTATATTGCAGGATAATACGTATTAGTAAACTGCTCCATTGGTCTGGTAGTCGTAAGCCCGACTGTTACGCTAGAGGTCTAAGGTTTGAGACCCGGGACGGGCAAAGTGTTGTTGGGTTTTGCTGTGAAATTACCAGTAACCTAGTAGGGAAATAATACGATTAGTTTTTGTAAAAAATTTAAATGTTAGCGTGTTATGTATTGTCGAAATTAATTTTTATCACAAGCATTATCACAATAAATAAATAGTTAAATATCACAATGATTATTTCCATCGTGTAACTTCCTCGCGCTAGCTTTGACAGTCAGCGAGGTGGAATAGCCCATTGAATCCTTTGTACCGATATATTTTCTCCGTACAGAAAACACTTTTTGCCAAATTGACACGAGTGAGAGTGAAAATCGAATCTTTCATTTGTATCGGCCGTGATTCGAACGATGAGCGAAATTGGATGCCTGTTCGCCATACGAAATTTTGATTTTGGAATACTGTAATCTTGGTTTGAACGGTGTTCTTATTTTAAACTAAAATTGCTCCATGAAAGTTATTTACTTTTTTCTGAAACGATCAAATTGCCCAGGTGTTTTTATTTTAAACTGAAATTGTGTCAAAGGGGCTAAATACTTTTTGCTGAAACGATCAATTACCCAGGTGTATTCTTATTTCAAACTGAAAATTGTGTCATAGGGGTTAGGTAAATACTTTCTGCTGAAACGATCAATTTCTTTTGGTCTCGATCTGTTTAACGTGAAAAAGTAACTTTATGTCTCTGAGACCATGTTAAAGCGTCTCGGAAGTCATAAATACCTACCAATGTTATATAATGAAAAAGGTCTATGTTATTAACAGTCCCTGGAAAGTAAAATGTGATAATGTCTATTTTTCTATCAATTTGTTGCCAAACAAGAAAAACTACAAAAGTAAACAGTAATTTTGCGGTTACTATATTAAATTACTGTTCCGGGCTTCAAGACTGTCTGTTGGAATGCTCTGATCAAGCCATAAAGGAAAACGGTTTAAGAAGAAATTTTCTTATATAAATTGCTCTCTTCATAAAATATCGCGCAAGTTTCCCTCGCCATTTCTATTTATCTAAAGGCTCATTCTTTATAGAGCTGCAGATGTGTATTCCCCGACAGTTAGTTAAGGGTCCCACATCCATTTTAGTTTCATTGAAATACCAACACCTGAGACAAAAGAATATCGCAATTTTTCCAAAACAAAAACAAAAGTGTCAGTTCCCATTCACAGCTTCCTCGCCAAAACAATGAATGATAGTACAAAGGAAACTTTTCAAGGCAGTTATCTCTAAAAGCTCGTCAAATACTCTTAAAATATATCTTTTGTGACGGCTCGCTAGTGTTGTTTTTTATTCAAAATTGAGCCTTAAGATTTTCGGTTTAAGACGCTTTATCAAAAGCGGTGGGACAGTGACAGTTACATTCAGTTAATGGGGACAGCATAGCATTTGCTGGAAGCATAATGCTATTACATCTAGTAATATTACTTTGCTTTGTATCTACATTGGACTTAATTCATTTTAGGACCGCAAAAATAACAGAATCATTTCTGTAAGAAACACGACGTAAACAGTAAGGTCAACAGACTAACTTCAAATATCGTAATTTAAAGTTAGTTTGTTGACATTACTGTTTACCTTGCCGTACTTAATTCCGTAAATCTATCAGGAAGGTGACAAGGAACATTATTTTATTTTTATAGTTTTTCATATTGTTTCATAGTGATTGTGGTTTTCTAACTTCTAGTTTATGTATTATATTTATATAGATAATCATTTCCTTATAAATCATTTATCATATAGTATGTGTAAGTGTTTCGCTCCTAATAAACGTTTTTTTTTTTTTCTTTCTTATAAATGACTTAACATATAAACGTCAGCGGGCGGAGAACTTACAACGTTCCTCTTATCAGTTTGACAAATATATTACCACAATATTTTCCTAAGTTAACTTTGAGGAAATAAATATGAAATAAAAAATGATGAACATTATCGTAATAGGGCAGTGCACTCAACATAGATATGAACCAAGCAGCATTTTATTTACAATTTACATACGCTTCAAGACGTGCATTATGTCCCGCGCACAAGACGACGCGACGTCCCATTTTTTATTTTATTAAAATGTTAAAAGGATCGTAAGAATCCCTAGTTCAATTTACCGTGTGTGGCTGAATCACGCTCTTAACGTAATATACAAAATTTTTCTTTGCGAATATTTCGTCGTCGAATAACCGCGTTAAGTGTATTATATTTTATATTATTTCTGAAGGAAAAATATGATATATATCTTTTTATATGTTTTAAGAATTTTTCATGCTAAGTTTTAGCTATTTTTACCGTCTGGTGTATTGAACCAGAAGACGGAAGTTCGAATTCTGCCTGCGAGTCGATTTTTTCCTTAATTAAAAATGATTTTATTTTTAAATTTTATTTGAATTTATATTTTATAATTTTAATTAATCACTTGCCCAATATTTCGTTGCGAGTTTTTAATTTCTGTAGATAATTTTGCATGCATGTAATTAAAATGTAAGCGTTATTTGAGATAAAGTACTGTTTCACTGTAATAAATAAACGGATAACTGTGATAAATAATACGTCATTGCAATTCCATCCTGCTATACATAATTACGTGTTCCACACAAAGCCCAAACTTCTACATTAGTTGTAATGTCAACAAAATCGCACTGTTCCAACACACAGATAATATTATTGAATCTTAGCCACAGTCCGCCCGAAGCGAACTCGAAGTGAATTTACGAAATTAAATTGAAAGTGAGCGTTCGGGCCGGACGATTGATGAGTGGGCCATTCCAGTTTGCACTTCACTATTCACGTCCATACGCCCCGCCGCCTTAGGTTAGTCTTATTGGTTATAAGATTATTGGCATCCGATGTGATTTTAGCTGAAATTAAATATTGATAAAATGGTCTGTATTTCTGTTAAAATAAATTACTTGTGATATTAGACGTTTCAAACAAACTTGAAGAATCATGGTCTCTGATGTCCGCACTAAATATCAAATAGTTACGTGCATTGTGCCTAATGTGAATATGAATGTGTTAAATGGAATTTTAAAGGCAGTTTCAAGTACAGTTCACGCCAAACTTATTGTCCGGATTGAAGTTGGCACTAGCTAACTTTAATCCGGCCGTAAAAATCGGAGAAAGAAAAATATTGGATTAAAATGATTTAAAATAACAGCCTACGACTTGAGCTTTCGTTTTTATTTATTACAATCAAATATTTTTCTTTCTCCGATTTTTACGGCCGGGTTAAACTTAGCTCGTGCCAACTTCAACCCGGACAAGAAGTTTGGCGAGAACTGTAGTCCAGTTAACGGTACGGTATCGATTTAACGAGACCAAGGAATTGTTCTCGAAATGACCGCGTTTACTGCTACACTACACATGCAATCAAACTTCTTTCACATCCACATTCTTAGTAGTCTAAGTAGTAATACTATAAAATTTCACTTTAAAATTTAAAGAATATGAGTAGCCGAATGTAAAAGAAAATTCATACAAATAAAACTCTAAAGTAAATAAAGAAAACTCATTTTGTCTTTTAATAACAATTGCTAATTACAAGCTTACTTGCTAATTATAAATTATTACTACGCAAGAACTTTTTTGTTTACGAATAGCTAGTTTAACAGGGTTTTTACAACATTATTATTAATTTCCCCGTCATTCTCGGCAAAGTTTTAAAGTTTCTAACTTACTTTTCAGTTAGAATCTTTATTTTGCTTCCAGCATCTCGTAAATTCATTCTTCCAGGGAGAGTTTCAACATTTTTAAAATGTGTTTATATTTTAACATGATTTCTGTTTTGAAGTAATGATAATATATTTATATATTAAGAGTTTTGATATTTAATAGCTAAGTTACCTCTTTAAACATTATTTTATTTAGTTTATTGGTATCTAATATTTTTTTATATTTTCAATTTTATACTGTGCATAATATTTTATTATTTTTATAACTTTATTACAATTATTTATTGTTTAAGTATGTTTCCTATATCCAAAAGTAAAACAGAACTTTGTATTCTATATAAACATTCGGGTTTGTTTCTAGTAATTATTATATACTATAATATTGGTACCGTTATGTACTATTGGTTGGTTACGCAATATCAAACAGAATTTTATTAAATAGAAGTAATTATACTTTAGCTTCCGATATCATTAAGAAGTTACTGTAAAAGAAATTATAACCTGTAAAACAAAATAAATGTATCATAGATATTTACACAAAATGAAATTCACATATTTTAGCGTAGGATAAAAGCTGCATACCCATATTTCATTTCTTTCGCAGTATATTTCCAGGCATTAGGTATCTGTGGACTTGCACACCGCATGGACTGTGCTTGCAGCAAATAAAGCTCCTCTTTCCGTTGTTTTTTTCAGAGATGAGATATTACTGGTATGTTTAGTCATTATTCTTTGAAAACCGTAGCCGTGAATCAAGTTAATGGTGATATATTTCTGCACTAGACTATTAAAATACGCTATGATTTACTTTGTTTTAGTTGCGACTAGAATTTTAAGTTCTTGATCGAAAAACCTTTTAGTTAGGTCCTTGCTTCGATTCTTAGGTCGAGCAAAGTGTTATTGGAATTTTTCTATAAAATTCTCAGTGGCTGTTTGGAGTATGGACTTGTGTCCGTTTTATGGCAATTGGCACGCCCTTTATTGTAAGGGACCCAAAACATACCAGCAAACTTCAGGTGTACGTCTGTACACTTCACACAGTATGTTGGTGTACACTTATTAGGGAAAACAGTCATGATGGTGTGTTGTTTTTTATGATTGTTTGATTGATTTCAGCTTTCAAGTCAACAATAAGAAACATAAGTCTTATTAATGCTGAATTCCTTTATTATTACGAGTCTAAGTACAAAAATATTGACATGATATTCCATTACACGTAACATTAATGATATGATACTCTATACCAATAAAACTATACCCTTGTATCAACAAGATGAAATATGTATCGCTTCGTTACGACTAATAGCGAGAATTGGAACGTGAATGGATGGCGTGTCAATAGTAACTAACTTGTAATTCATAGTAACTGTTCATAGCGTATCTGTTACGTTTCTACCTATATCAAAGGAGGTTTTAATTTATATGCGTACAACCTCATACAGCAATGATAGTTCTAATGAAGTTTATTTAATCTTTAATGCACATTTATGGTACATAAAGCGGACTTAATGCCATAAGGCATTATCTTCCAGTCAACCTTTGGGTTAAAAAAAGAGCATCACGAAATGCGGTACGAAAAATAAAAATAAACAATAACAATTATAAAGTAGTAAATACTATATATTAAGTACATTACATATATAGATAGTTTTAATGACGTCTGCTAAAATGGGCAAGGATTTTCCAGACTCGATTGCCTTGATAGATGAACTATCTACTTTAGTACTTACAAATTGGTACGGAAGCATCGAAAAATCCTGTATTACATTACATAGCTTAACGCCGGTTTCCTATAGGTAGGTAGGCAGAGAATGTAGATTTCCACTTGCTACGATCCCGGCACACCATTTTCTTTTCATATATGCTCATCAACCTCCCCATGCCTTGTCGGTTTAGAGTGCCAACCTTGCCTTTTTAACCCCCGACGCAACGCGACCGACCCGACCCGACGCGACGGCGTGTTATAACTTTGATGTGTCTGTCTGTCTGTGGCATCGTAGCTCCCGAACGGATGAACCGATTTTGATTTTGTTTTTTTATTTGAAAGGTGAATTAGTCGGGAGTGTTCTTAGCTATGTTTGATGAAAATCGGTCTAAGATGGCCGCCGCCACAAAATACCGAATTATATATTTTTTCACAACTCCTTCAATATGGGTATCAAATGAAAGGGCTTCACTAGGAGAATACTATACACTATGATAAATTTCAAATCCAAGATGGCCGCCACCACAAAATACATTTCGTGTCGGGGGTTTTCTAAATTTTTAATTTAGATTATTTGAGAACGTCCACAATTAGATTGTGGTACGTTCACCGAGGTCGACCCCTTCCGAAACTTATTTTAACAAACTTATAACGTACTAGCTTCCCGCCAGCGGCTTCACCCGCGTGGTCTTGATAACTTTTTCCCCCGTTTTTACAACATTTTTCATTGCTACTCCGCTCCTATTAATCGTAGCGTAATGGTATATAGCTTATAGCCTACCCCGATAAATGGGCTAACTAACACTGAAAGAAATTTTCTAATCAGTCCAGTAGTTTGAAGTCTATTCAATACAAACAAACAATCAAATCTTTTCTCTTTATAATATTAGTATGGATGAAACCACATCACATCACATTGCATGTCAAGCTAAAAACTTAATTACTGATCTACATAATATAACAATACGGCTTATAATCCGGCACACACATCTCAAGCACCAACCGTAAACATACGTGCCATCAGCCTGAATATCCAAGCAGGTCTAATTTCAGTCCGTGATAGCAATTAGCTCTTAATAAATGGGCTCAGGAATGGCGAGCACGAATTAGCTGCCGCCATTGGATGGACTAATTGTAATGCATGGGTAGACGGGACTACTATTGTAGTGGATACGGTAGTGGAAATTTAGATGGCAGTAGTTCGGTGAGATATTGAGATCATTACAGACTACGATAGATGCATGTTGTCACAGTTATTTTTATATGGAGGCAGATTTACTAAACAACCTAGGTACTGGTGGTGGTAGTAAAATAATAAAGTTACATTAATGATTAAACTCATCCCGCGGTATGGATCTCAGTTATACGAGTTTACTAAACAGCCTATTTGTCATAATAAAATGTAGTATAGATTGACAATACAGTGTCTCTTTTTTATATACATACATACATAGCTTCTCGCCTGTTTCCCATAGGGGTAGGCAGAGACTATAGATTTCCACTTGCTACGATCCTGGCACACCACTTTCGCTTCGTCTATGTTCATTAACCTCTCCATCCATGCTCGTCGGTTTAGGGTGCTCTTTTTTGTAGTACCTAAAACTACATATTTGTAAAACGTAGTTTTCAAGTTGCACGGGAAACTCGAGTCAAAAGTAGATCAACTTTCCAATTCACTTTGATGCGGGTGAAATGGGATTTTATAGTTCGGTATATCTTTCGTTTATAACGGAAGATCTGGTTTAAATCTACACACTGAACAACTAGTCTCTCTGAAACCAAATAACTAAACGCAATTTATAATTTATGATTCACCGAAAAATCACTGTCAATTTCAATTTCTCATTTCTGGGCTCAATTAGTCACATTTTTCGGACCTCTGACTACATTTAACGATTGTCATACTATGTATTCATTTAAAAATAGGGACAGAAGGCCTAACATGCTCTTTGAGGTACGAAGTGGTTTCGAATTGACAATAATGGTCCTATCCATAGACGGACGATACAGAGGCTTAACCTTGGAGATCAATAGTGAATTATTATTCATCTATATACAAACAAGCACTCATCCATATTAATAAAAAATGTTTGTCAAAAACTTCTCATGCTCGCGTATAAGCGTAAAGAATTTAATACCTCTTTAAAGTTGGTCAATAGTTTTGTGTAGGGAACATGTTTATGGGAACAATATCTAGAGAAGAATGTTAGATAAAGTAAATGGTGTATATTAAAAAAGATAAAACGTTACCGTAAAACTTTATAAGTGGGACTACAATTTTATTTACCTAGGTACTCGTATTTAGTATTTTTTTGCGTTATAAAATGGAATCTCGCCTAGGGATAAACGATATAATAAAGAAGTAAAAGTAACAGGTTTAAAAATGTTATGGTTTAATTTGTTCTTTAAAATACCAATCAACACCTTGGTTTTTTTAACCGAATTTTAATTTCTGGGAAATTACTCTCGGAATGGTTTAAGTACCTTTTTTTCATTACTACGTCCGCTTTATCGTAACATTTCTAGTCAAAAAACGTCGACTAAAAATCTGAATTTCCAGAACCCAACCCTAAAATGTTCAATGCAACACAATTTTAAACTACAAAATGCGTGTGTCATATACATTACCATGATTCTAATTTTAAATTCCAATTACTTTACACCACGTACAAAGTTCTGAACTGAATAACCGATTCTGGAACAAGTTCTTGCGCGCGTTGCACATGACACTTAATTTCTTCGTCGCCTTAAGCGCTGTGCCGTAAATATGAGGGAATGGGCGGTTGGGGATAACACTTGTGTATGCTTCCCAATTATAGTGTTGGGATTTGGGAGCTACATGGTACGGTTTATCCGCAGTCTTTTCTTATCTTTCTTAAAGTCGTCTTCTAACCATAATCTTATTTATATGCGCTGTAGGTATAACAAAATTTTACCAATTTGACTTGTATTGTATTTAAATCGTCTGACTGTAATTAATAGTTTTGACTTTGTTGTTTACACCTTTGAGTTTTTTCAATAAGTTTTGATATTTGTTGTATGGGACAGCAAAATATATAAAAATATTATTGAATCGAAGTAGGTAAATCCAGTCTACAAACTTTGTACGACAAAAAATCCACGAACTCTTGCCCAGGCAATCGAAAAACCTCTGATTGCAGGCATTCTCGAATGGTCCTTCTTCGACTTCGACTGAGGAATGTATACAGCAATGTCGACTATCTTTTGTGTAAAATAAATAGCTCGATTTTGTATGCACACCGTCCCGGGATAGGGATGTAGTTTAAAAGCGATTTTGATCGAGTCCCCTCCTCTCCAGCCATTTTGTAGCGTGTCAACGACTGAAATCGCTTCAGCACTTTAAATTGTAAAAGCTTTACTTCCAAGAGGTTGTTGGTGAATTTCCGTTTTCTTTTAGCAACATGTAATATTGAATAGGTGCGCTATTTCTCGTCTTTCCACCGATCTTTGAGCGGAACGGAATGTAGAAAATTTTGATATCGATTGAAAAGTATTCTAGTTTTGAATCGACAAATAGCGGGCAAGTTGAAACCCAGTAAGTACTCAGTAAACTTTTCTCTTCTAAGTTATAGTGTGAAGGTGTCAGCTGCAGGTTATCAGAATTTGAACATGAACCTTGTAGGTGTGTTATAATAAAGCAAAAATATAATTGCGTCATTAGTATAGTAATCGTAAGCGTCGTGCTCAGCTGAGTGAGTGAGAGTCGCGCAAACTAAAGAATTCTCAGTGTATTTCCTTTATATACCCTTTTATATGCCCTTCGGTCATAGGTATTCTTACTTTAGTCACATTGATGAAATCTCATCAATATCAACCGAATGTTTAGAACTTAATTGTTAAAAAAATGTTGCCATAATATGCAGTATTTTTTTTTTGACTAAAACTATAATTTGTTATTTTATTATTATTTTATTTTACTTATATTTAGGAATAGATTTTTAATTTAATAGATACATTGTAATATTTAAAAAATTAAATCATTGACTTGTAAAATCGTCTTAAAAAAATCCATTTACAGGAACAAATTACCTATCATTTATCGTTTTCAATATGTTACCAACGTATGTCGCTGACTCATTTTCTCTTACATAGGTACCAGGGCACCACCACCAAGAGAGAGGTGCTAAGTGCATTGAAACTATGAATAATACATACACGCTGAGAGATTGCAAGCCAATCGCTTGCCTCGACCATAACTAGGTATAGTCAACTCGGTTAACCCTTACCGTATCCACATTGGTTCAGCAGAATAATAAAAAAAAATGTGTAACAAAACTCATTGAATCTAAATAGATTAGATGATCATCTCCAGATTAACATAACTTTGTAATAATTTTATTATTGATGTATTCTTAATATATAAATCCTACTAATATTATAAATGTGAAAGTTTGTGAGGATGGCTGGACGTATGTTTGTAACTCTTTCACGCGAAAAGTAGTGAGCGGATTTTGATGAAACTTAAACTTTACTAAGTATAGCTTAAACATCAGAATAATACATTATTATTATTTCAGCCCGAACTGTCCCAAAATTGAGCAAAGGCCTCCCTCCTCTTTTTCCATGCCAGTCGGTTGCACGCGACTGTGGACCAGTCTGGTTGAAAACAAGCCAAATCGTCCCGCCACCGACGACTTGGGAATAACACATAGGATATAAAAAAGTCTTTTAGGATGCGAGTGGAGCCACTTTCAACAGCTACTAATTTAATAATCTGTATACAAGGAATAGCAAAAAGTTGTCAATTCAGTTATGAATGCTCGCTTCAATAAACTAACTAAGAAAGCGGCCCAATATCGTGAAAATATTTAAATGATTGCTACATGATGAAGTTACTCGGTGTTAAGGAGGAGTTACTTTTACGGAACTGCACTACCCACATAGAACAGGGACTTTTTACGAACTGCCATGATGTAATTTAATGAACTCATAAAATGCTAGGACCAAAATAATCTCTAATAAACCTGAAAATCCATTGTTCTTTTAATTTTAGAAAAATAATTATTATAACATAATTATTATAAACATCCCTGTTCCCGCCGGTACTATAATATCATAGTTGTCAGGTGTCTGAAAATAAAGCCCAGTATTCATAAGGTGTAATGTCTTCTGTGAATACCTAATTATTAAAACATTAGGCAAGGAATTACTGTACTTATGTACGTACAGTAAGAGGTCATAAGTCTATTATCATGTCAAGGATCGTATTTGCCTGCACGTTACTGCGCGTTTACATAAACGTAATTATACTTAGTGATTTGAAATACGTCGTCGTGACATCACAGCACTAAATGATCATTACATCGTTCTCTTACCGACTAGATAATTATGAAAGAGTACGATGTACGAGATCGTCTATGTATGCAAAATGTTTGTTATAGTAAAAGGTCGTAAGTGAATCTTGTTTCATGCGATAGACTTATAAAAATGGTAATGGACTTATGACCGCGATCGTACATACATCCATAGTTCGCCGGTATGTTTAGGTCCCATGTAATAGGGGACAAGCCTATAAATAAATATCTTGGGACATTTTTATACAGCACCATCTAGTCCCAAGCTAAGCAGAGCTTGTACTATGAGTACAAGACAATGGATATAATAATTATATAATAAATACTTTTATACTTTTTTTTATAATACATAAGAAACACCCAGACAAACACAAATACTTATATTCATCACATAAATATTTGTATCCTGTGGGAATCGAACTCAGGACCTCGTGATCAGCAGTCCGGTACTCGAACCACTAGACCACAGACGTCGTCAAATTGTCAATCCTATTGACAACAACCGGTCACAAATCCAGACTCCGAGCTGCTATTGATTGGAATCTCACAGAAAAACCAACACTTCCTCGACGCGGGAATCGAACCTAGGACCTCTAGGGCTCTAACTAAGCAGACACGCTTGGGGACAACAAAAAAACTTCTCATATTAGTAGGATATTACGCCTTTCCTTTTAAAACTGCTTCTAATCTTTTGAATTTGAAACCAGTGAGCACGCGGTCTAACGCAGTAATTTTAATATCATCCAGTCTTCCGAGAAACATGTAAACATAGATGTAAACTTTACGAGTATTTCCTCATTTGTTACTAGTGTTACGTCACCCTTTGTTGTCACGGGTTATTGTAGAGCGGCTACCGAGCTATTACCGAGCACAATTGTGCTCTTTGAAAGCAAAATGCCACTTGAGCTACGGAGGGACTACTAGCTACGCAGCTAATGTTGGTAACACACAGTATTGCTCGTTCTGAAAATTAATAAAACATATTTAATTTAGATGAAAGAAAAGATAGAATCATTTCTTCGGCTACATACCTACTATAATAAGTTGACTCTATCTCATTATACAAGGTGGAAGGGACATCGACGCACAAACGTCGTGACAAGGTTTCACTCAAGGTGAAAAATAAAATCACCTAAGTCATTCATGTAGAATATGATCGGTTATTACAGATATTATCATTTTTGAGCGCGCAGTGTATTGCTAAAAACGCAATCATAACGCTCCGCGGAAAATATTATCTCGCGCGCTATCCGAAATAAATGAAATAATGATTTTGTTATTATAAATCTAATTTGGGTAGATAGAAATAATGTTTTTTTACACGTTCAAGTACAGAAAAATGGATGAAAAAAGTTATGGAAAATATCAATGCAGGGGGGAAATTTTCCGTTACTTTATTCCAGAATCATGTGCTGAACTCATGGTATTCGGATGTGCATCGATGTCCCTTCCACCTTGTATTACACTTAGATGCCGCACTGTAGTTAGCTGTTATATCAGTGTTTAGTTGCGCAGTCCACAATTTATATCCTAAACAATACATTACGCATTCAAACGGCCAACTTCACCCCGGCCAAGCTATGCTGTGCGTAGTTAGTAGGTATAGTAAACTGTGTCTTTACTCTAATGGTCATAAACGCAACTGTTGAATAAGAGGTCCAGGGTCGTGCAGTGTTTTTTTTTTCTATGAAATAGAAAAGACGCTTTGTTCTATTTCTATTTATCTTCGGGGACGCCTGCAGGCACTAGGCGGACGATCAGTCCTCTTGTTGGGATTATTTCGCCCAGTTCCCCGTTTTTGTCGGATCCCTTCATGGGTTACTGGCACTCGGCGTCGCGAATCTCCTGATTACTTTGCAGAAGCCCAACTTTGCAAGTTGCTCTTCGTTTACTTCATCAGTTCCTAATATTTCCCATCTGAGTAGTGCATACATTTTGCATTCTGCTACTAGATGGAAGCTTGTTTCATCAGCTTCCCCGCATGCTGGGCATATGGGGTCTTCTTTCATTTTCAGATGCTGTAGTTAGATAAAAAGCACGCCCCCATTATATGGGTCTTAGCATACACACGAATTGTTTGAGCAGCTTGCAGTATACCTGCCTAACCCTTATGGAAATAAAAGCGTGCGGTACGAAGGGTCCTTCAGTTTATATTGTTACAAAAACGCATTTATAAGCGAAAATCCTACAAATCGCTATACGATGTTGAACACAATGTCACGTTGACCATGCGATCTATAAATATAATACGGACACGATGCTTCGTCATAACTCGAGATAAGTCTCCGTCCCGGCTTTTATCATGGACTCACGTTTTGCGTATTCAGCTATTTCTTATTGTTGGTGATTGTACCTCTAGCCTGGAGATTATTATGCTCCATTCGAAATAAGCTGAAAGGGTATGCTTCTTGTCATACATTTTTTGACTCCCTATAGAAATCAGCTGAAAGGTTGGGCTTTGCTATTTTTTTTTCGCTGGATTTTACACGAGTATGAGATACCATCGTATAAAAAAATGTAAGTAAGTCTTATATTAAAGATTTCCCGCTTGTATCATATAAACGATACGACGTATAAACTACTCGCTTTCCGCCAGCGGCTTCGCCCGCGTGGTCTTATAAATGTTTTCCCCGTTTTTGCCACATTACTCACTGCCACTCCGTTCCTATTAGTCATAGCGTTATGGTATATAGCCTATAGCCTTCCCCGATTAATGGGCTATCTAACACTAAAATAATTATTCAAATCGGTCCATAGTTTCGGAGCCTTTGCAATACATACAAACAATCAAACCTTTCCTCTTTATAATATTAGTATATACATAGATAGATACTATATTACTTCTATACTATACTATAACATTTACATGTTTTTATTTTGTTAAAAAGTAGGTATCAGTTTACAAATGCACGAGTAAATAAGTAAATAGACCAACCAAAACATCTATATTTCTGTTGTTAAAAGTTATCTCGCTTCCAGCGCGGGCGGCGACGCAACAAAAAGTAGCCAATCAGACTCGCTCCCCGATTCGATGAGTTCTGTTTGTAATTGGCCCTCTCGAGAGCACGAAGTTGTGTGATGTTCAACTACCAAATACTCTTGATAATAGGGGTAGTTGCTTTATTCTCTCCGAATGAAACATTCTTTCCAGTCTTTCTGGAAAATTTATAATGCTACCTTGGTATACTAAAGTAAACCAACAGTTGATGATGACCTTAACCTTCCGAGAATACAGATGTGATCGTATTAGGTTATTTTATAAGACCTTTTTTGGGTGGTTTAGGCACAAAATGTCCTATCGCAAAAAATCCCGCAATAAAAAATCATCCCATTCGCAGAATTAGTGTAGAATATCCTCATGGCTCCACATGAGGAGGCGGCAGGGTAACTATGTTCCTGATCCCATGGCCATAACGCAAAGGCAAATTATGGCAAGTGCGGTTTTTAGTCGGTATAAGTTTGACATAGTTACTCTTCGCAAACTGGCTAAAAAACTTGGTTATAGAGGTTTGATCCACGCAGGATGTATGCCATACGCATTACGCAATGATGATGATGACCGCACTAGCAACAAGACGAGGACGTCTGTGGTCTAGTGGTTCGAGTACCGGACTGCTGATCACGAGGTCGTGGGTTCGATTCCCACAAGACACAAATATTTATGTGATGAACTTAGGTGTTTTTGTTTGTCTGGGTGTTTCTTATATATTATAAGTATGTATTTACAAAATATATATATAAGCATTATATCCATTGTGTATTACCCATAGTACAAGCTCTGCTTAGTTTGGGACTAGATGGTGTTGTGTAAGAAATGTCCCGAGATATTTATTTATTTAATAAGGCAAAATGTGCATCACGGAAAACGCGAATAAAACGAAGAAAAATAATACATTAAATAAATACTTTTATTAAGTTTTTTTCTATACAAGGGCATATATTTCTTCTAAGGACATTTTGCTGAGGTACTCATTGATATTGTTGCTGTATTTACTCATAAACACTTGCGTTGTTGGTAGTCGCGTCGGTTCGTGTACCAGTCGCCAGTTTTCATTTGCCCACTTGTGGGCAGCGTCAGCTAAAAAAACAGTATATTACTAGGTATCTCACTGGAACGAGCTTGCTGTTAAAAAGAAACTAAGCAGATATAATACTCCAATGCGAGTTTACATTGTCATGCTTCAAGAATTTTCATTACAATTCTTTTTATTTATTTATTTATTAAAAATAATCTCTAACAATAAATACAAGGTTAATATTATTTACAATTATGCAAGGTTTCTCAGTTAAAAGAGACTTTAACGTGTAAAATTATCGTTACACATAAAATGACTTTTACAAAACAAAATTAATCACAAAATGAAAAACTTTAATTAAAGATTAGGATATTTCTCATAACATTCCACATTTAACATTTTTCGCGTATATTCCCCGAAGGGTTGAACAAAGGTATAACAATGGTCACCCATAGTTCATCGGTAAGTTTAAGTCACGTATAATAGGGGGCGATCCTATTAACCGGGTAAAAATCCAAATTATGACCTGCTACTAAAAACTGCTACCCGATCTGGGAATCGAACGCAAGGCCTCAAGCGTAGCAGTCGCTCTTAGGGCCACTAGAAAACCTTACTATTCGTCCTAATATTTCCCAAGTTCAACAACAATAAAAAAACAGACAATCTCTATCTGTACCACTAAAAATGTCATGGTCATCATCAACCCATTAATTGTCCCACTGCTGGGCATGGATCTCCTCTCAGTATGAGAGGGATTAAGCTATAGTCCACCACGGCAGCCTAATGCGGGTTGGCAGACTTCACATGCCATCGAGAAAATCTCGCAGGCATGCAAGTTTGTTCACGATGTTTACCTTCACCATTTAATGGCGAGTGACTGTCTAGGGGAAGCCTAGGGGAAGCCTAGGGGAAGCCTAGGGGACTGACTACGTAATTAACGTCATCGGTCAGTTCCCTAGGCTATCACTGCTTACGGCACTGCAAGAAAATGCTTACATTTTTTCTTATCGCCATTAAAAAGGTTTCTGTACTCGTACTCCGCTTTTCCTGTATTTGTGTCTAGTTTTTGATTATTTAAATAAACGTGAATTTTGTTATCCGCTCCATTTTTCATTTCATATTCACCATTAAAAGTAATATTATAGTCATCTGGAAGAAAATATGTATTATTAATAAGACATATAGGTAGTTTAGATTAAAAAAATATATGAACTGTGCCTCGACCATGAGTTTTTCTCACTAGACTCGCAAGCGACGCCGTAAAATATTTGTATGGAAAACCCTCGCAGCACCTCTAGCGGCTACGTAAGGAACTAAAATCTGCTAAGAGATCACAGCGTTTCGATGCGTAAAAAACCCATCGAAAGCCTTTCGATAGAACTCATGGTTTAGGTACTAAGTAACACTGCTCCATAAAATTTAATTTATTTACTAAGGATCTCCAACAAAGGATATAGGTACACAAACATTTACGAATTACAAAAAAAAAATTGTGGAGACTATCGACATATTCAACAGCTGCGCTTGCGACCAATCGGCCAATGAAGATTGCCTATTATTTCACGAATTAAAAATAATGAAAATGGAATGTGCCAGTATATTTAAATAAGAAAGTAATAGTAAAAAAGAAGTATTATTAAGATCAATAAAATGTAGGTACTTACAAAAATTAACTTTACATGTGCCTTTGCCTTCAACAAACAAAGTCCCTACTTCGCCTTTTACTTCGTATTCAGAGTCCATAGTGAGCTGAGGGCACATAATGAGACCCTGATATTTCTGATCTTTTGAAATCCTGAAATAACAAGTTGAAATAACTGAAACCCGATTACAAACAAAATAATTGAAACGCATTTAATAAGATTATATTCCTATGTGACCTTTCTTATATACAATTTAGTTACTGAATATTCAGAAAAATACCTACAAATTCTCGTTCAAATTATCGCACTTTTCAAATTAATTTAGTGACTTTGTGGAATCATTTATAAAGATAGTAACGCTCAATGTAACATAAAACATTTACGAAATTGAGAAATTTATTATTATAAGTACATTCAGAAATAATCTTGGCAGTAAAGAATTATATAGGAACATTTTTCTAGAGCAATGAAAATCAAAATGTTGGTTGCTAATAATTATTATAAAGAGAACTTAGATATTTTTAATGAAGGATTTTTTTAATTTTTTTTAATCTTAGCATGGAAAATGCATAAAAATATACAAAAAGATAGAACTTAGATAATAAAAAAATGATCGATATTCTTTTGTAGGTAGGTGCTACATTTTGAAAATTTACCTCCTGTGTTTTGTATTTACCTATAATTATAAGGGATATGAGCAGGTCAATATTCAAACTATACCTAGTACTTACCCAAAGAAATACTCTTCTGGAAAGCCTTTAAAATTTTATTTTAATAGAACTCCAAAAAACTTACTTCAAATAATCCAAATGACAGTTCTTCAATCCGGAGAATAAGATGTCGGTAAATTTATACCAAATTTTTGGTAGATGGGCTTCAATCTCATCCTCGTGTATGGGATCCGAGGGTTCGATTCCCGGTCTGCCTCGTACGAAATCCGCAAACACCTTAATTCCAATCTCCGTCACACATCTGCTGTCTTCAGGCTCGCAATATGGTTCCTTTTCACCTGAAATATAAAAATAAAATGGTCACTTACTATCTACAAAACTGCCGAATAGCAATCAATGGTATCTGTATTTTATTAAGTATTCTGTACATTCATAGCCAAGTGATATTGGACAGCCAACTTGTAGGTCTTGAGTTACAATCTAAAATCACTAACTTTCCGCAATAACGTGTGTATTAATAAATAGCTATAACTTGCTTAAACGGTGACGGATAATTTTATTATTACGGATACAAATGTATTATAATTCTTTCAATTTATCAATTATTATGTATTATAATTATCAATATATTATTTACAAAAAAAGTACTATATCCATTGTCTAATACCCATAGTACAAGCTACATGCTTAGTTTAGGACTAGATGGTGATGTGTAAAATGTTGCAGGATATTTATTTATTTACAAAGATTTTCTTTTAAATGACCCCTCACCCACTCACTGATTAATGACATCGAAATCTCAGAAACTATTAGACCTTAAAAAGCATAATTATTGTTTTTCTGTGAGATTTAGGCATCTCTTACGAAAGGATTTTGGGTATATCACGAAAGCCATGGCCGTGACAATATGGCAACGTACGATATTGAGTCGGTACAAGTTCGTCTCCTAAATGAGGCAGGATTTTCCACATCCCAAAAAAAAGTTGACACACACTCCGTGATGATTACTAAACACAAATCGAGAAAAGTTTCACTTACATATAACACTGCTGGTGAAAATTAAAGAAAAAATTAGTACTACTGAAGTCAACATTGTCTGCTAAGGTTCGCTTTAGAATATTGAATGACTCTATTGTTTTAACTACGGGTTTATTTATACACAAACGTGGCCTAAAACCAACAAAGAGGTCTCATTATTATGCTAGACAGAATAGGTATGTTAAGTAAATAAGTACCTATACAATTTAGACAATTAATACAGTACCCGCGGCTCCGCCCGTGTGAAATTCGGTATTTTGTAATTCTTCCTAAGGAACCTGAGATCGGGACAAAATATGTTAATCCAGTGTATAAGCTATCTCTATTCTAATTTTTAGCGTATTCTGTCCAGGTGTTGCAGCATGAAGGAGCAGCAAGCATCTAAATGTCTGAACATTCCGATTATGAAAAAGAAAAATTAAATGTTATATTTAGAAAAAGAAAATATTTTTGGTTTAGTTTATTATAATCGATATACATTCATTAAAATCGATTAAAATAAACTCACCAAAAAAATATTAAAAGAAATAAATTAATAAATTAAAACCTAGCACTATTTTACTACTTCAAGTGGTCAAAATCTATGATCTGATTATAAAAAAAGAAGTCTTTCGTCGCACGAAACCAAACTCGACGTGTTTACTTTAATGCATTAAATATCCCTGAAACTACCTCCCACGTACATTATTAGATCTTTCAGATCACAAAATTCAACCAAGGGATTCTCTGAATAGAGTCAAACGGGTCTCAATTCAATAGCCTTTGGGGTATTTTCAACCTCCATCATACAAACATGAAGATGCATAATTAATAATATTGTCACCTAAATTGGTGGTCTTTCCTGAACTGGAACAACTATTTATGGGCTATACAAATATTTGCTATATGCGTGATTCAAACACGCAAACTGTAGCGTAAAAGCCGGTCTCTCAAACAGCACTTACCAAACCATCATTTTGTTATCAAGTCTTTATAAAGTACTTATTTGTAAATTAGGCTAAGCGCCTGTTTCAAATGAAACAAATTTGTATGAAATTATCTGCCTAATAACTTAATGGATCCTTACTAGGAGGTTGTGAAACAGGCCCTAGATGTTACTCGCGGCTCTTTAGAGTACTTTTTAAGACCATAGGTACCCGTAAGCCGTACCCAAATATTCGTTCATTTCGCCCGTTTAGGCGTGGAAAGGTAAAGACAGACGTTAGTTATTTTTTCATATTAGTTTGGTTAGGAAGTGTTAATTGTTATGTTTAAGAACCTCTGAAGTTTTGACGTCATTATTTGAATGTTAACAAAAACTGGTTAGTTTTGCGTCAATCTCACCGGTTCTGTAATTGGGCGCCAACTCGAGAGCTTGGAGTCGCTTGACACAGATCCGCGATACGTCCAGCCTTGTTTGTACCTGAACTGTACGACATAATGGCTCTACAGCTAACATTGTAACCTATTACTGGGATATTTAGACGTTTTGTCACAAGAATTTAGGTTATAAATGGCAAAAAGTACACTGGTTACATTACAAATTTCGAATTGCTGTAAACATGTTCTTTATAACATCACTAGCTGCATCCCGTGGTGATACTCGCAATTATAAAGGATGTCATCAAAAGAAGGTACCGCTGTCAAGTTGACAGATTTTTTTCAATGAAATCACTATGAAACTGTTAAAAATTTGTCATATAGGAGTGCGTTTGACATGCCGAAACTGACACTGACAGCAGGTAGCTGTCAAGTTGTCAGTTTTTATTTTAAAAACACTAAAACTGATAACAGTTTGTCAAAATGGCGTGCGTTTTTTTCTTATTAAAAGTTACTTTTTCTCATCCCCTAGTAAGCATAAAAAATACGACTGCAGTTTTAACCACCGTAATAAAGAGTATTTTGAGATTTTGATGACCTCGACTTTCTTCCCAATCACGTGATGTGAAAAATCGATGAATCGATTTTAACGTAACCTATTGAATGCCCTACATTGCTTTTAGAAAAGAGACTGGTAACTGTTTGATTAACTTGTTAAGCTCGCAGTGATAGTATTCAGTATTCAGGACAACATGTTAACAAAAAGAAGCTAGTTTCCGAGTCAACACTTGCGGGTTCTTCCTGTAATTGGACGGTGCGGCTTGAGAGTTCCAAAGTTGCTTGACACAGATCTCGCAATACGAGATACATACTAATGTGCTAAAGTTTACGTATGTGATTTTTGTAATTTTACTAGCTATAACCATTATTGAATAGTTTCTTTTTAAATAACTATATTATTATACATATTTACACGCCTCTTTCCGATTGGGATCCTTACACTCCACTTTCGATTCATCTACATCAGGTTTAACCTCCTAATTTTTTAGAAAAGTAGCACAGTATAGCTCACCAAAGTTTCATCGTAATTGGATGTCTATCTCAGGCAGGATTCAAACCTGCGTCCTTTCGATTAAGTACAGTGCAAGGGACGATTTTTTCTTTCGCTAAAGTATTGTATATTCATCATTATGACAAGTACATAAATACCATATATAATATGTTCATACATATTTATTATATATTAAAAGATATAAATATATGTCAAAACTACCTGACCGGCAAACGTGGTTTTTGCCATATAGGGGTGGGTCACTCTTATCGTTTCGGGGTATAAAAAAAATATGTTGGCCGATTCTCAGACCTACTCGATATACACACACAATTTCATACAAATCACGGGAGGAGTTTGGTAACAATCACCGCAACACGAGAATTTTATATATTAGATACTCGTATTTATATTAATTTTAGTTAATCACTAATGAATATTTAAATGTTTATTTTTTGTAAGTACCTATTTTAACTTTACCTCGCACACATAAAGGATGACTGGTAGAGTTAAGTCCGCCTTTTATACTATAGGTACCATTGTACATTGAAGTTTAAATAAATAAGTACATAACATGCGCACTACGTTATCATTACGTTGCCAATTAGGCAACACATTGAACGATTATTGTTCTGTTAATTGGCAGGAAGCTTCCGTCCTCCCTAGACAATACTAATACACGTGTCGAGTGTCGACTTATTAGAAATAAGTAGAATTTCTGCCAATACGATCTCTGGGCGGGTTCTTGTTACTTACGTCAATCTGTCTTCCGTCTGAGATAGGTACGCCAGTCAAACCGATAAACTAAATTGAATTGAAAATTAATTTAATAAACTTTAACTAGAGTTCACTTTATAAAAATATTTATAGACGTCAAGTTGAGAATTTTTAAATCTAATGCACGCCGTTATACAGTCAATTTATTATTATTATTTTATTCCGAACTGTCCCAAAATTGAGCAAAGGCCTCCCCCCTCTTTTTCCATGCCAGTCGGTTGCGCGCGACTGTGGACCAGTTTGGTTAAAAACAATCCAAATCGTCCCGCCACCGACGACTTGGGCGTCCTCGTCGTCGCCTTGAAGTGGGATGCCACTTTGTTGTTATTGCAGCCCAGTGCTGGTCTGGAATGCGGCTAATGTGGCCTGCCCAGTCACACTTTAGTTTGGCAGCTTTCTTTAAACAGCCAAATGAGTAATAATTCTTTTGATAATAATAAATCTTTTTCACTATCTGGAAATTACAGGACAAAAAGTAACCACACAATAATACGATCGTTTATTTTTTTCGAGGAAAAAATGCACACATACTAAACGAACATTAGTTTTTACAATACTTCCCAGAATAGATTCTGTATTCATTTTTTTTGTTGTAATTTGCATACTGTGTGAAAAAGTAATTGTTCGATTATTAAAGGTTATAATGTATACAGTTAGATTAGGGGATTAAAATATTTGATTATTTATGAATTTATTTAAACAATCCTCGGTCACTTACAACCGAAGCGAAGCGAAGGAGTAAGTAGAACCAGGTTGTAACATTTATTTAGTAGCTTAGATAAAATATATTAACAGTATTCGGCCGGATATATTTGATTCTGACTGTACCTAAATACGTCAATTGTTTGAAGGCATAATACCATCGAGCCTGTATTCCCCGAAGGGATAGGTAGAAGTGTACTAATGTACACCCACATTTCGCCGGTATGTTTTAGGTCCCATGTAATAGGGGGAGAGCCTATTGCTATCAACTGGGCGCAAATCCAGACTCCGAGCTCTACTCGGGAATTTCACAGAAAACCCCAACAACACTTTGCTCGACCCGGGATTCGATCCCAGGACCTGTAGCGTAGCAGTCGCGCTTGGCACCACTAGACGAACGAGGCAGTCCAGTCAGTGAAGGTTCTTATTATCATACAAAAATAAAAATTCAACAAAACGAAAAAAAATAATGATAATAATGCAAAAAGTTAGCACCGGGCCGGCGTGATTTGATTCTAAGACTAATGTCACACCAGCCGCTTGCATATACACCTATGCCACGGTATCAGTTACCTTTGAATTTATGCTTCATATTCTTTGTTTCATATACAGAGTTATAGGAAATACCTTAGCTATTTTACAAAAACCTGCTCTAAATTTAAAATAAAATTTTATTTTGGTCGTTTTATTTAATTTAATTAATGAAAAAAAAAAAACTAGAGCGTATCCAGGTTAGCCTAAAAACCACTAGCTTTTTCTCCACCGCACGGGCGGTCAACAACCGGGCGGCCTACGGTACTGCCGTACCTACCTATTTATTACTTGTATTCGAGCGGCCCCGCCCCCCGCTCGGCTCGGCGCGGCGCGGGCGCGCAGTAGCGCTGTGTAGATTAAATGCGCACCGTCCGCTATTCAATTATCTAACCTATGCATCTGTAATAAGGTGCAATTTTCCTTTCATACTTTTATGATGCATTCAGGCGTATTAAAAAAAATGCAGTCAGCGTACAAAAATTAACAAATAATCAACATGAGAAATAATTTACAGTACTTATTTACAATTTCTTACTTATAAATACTTCAGCAATTGTTCGAAATGAAGTCCATTTCTTTTCATACACAATCTTGCTCGTTTACTAACGTTTCTTCTGAGTCTTATAAGCACTGCACTGTCACTTTTTACGGCGTCAAATGCACTAATTATGTTTGTCTTTAACCCCGTAACCGAGGGATGCTCTCGGCTTCGTAAAGTCTACGTGCTTCGTAGAGACTGTCACCACTTTGAATGTACATACACTCGCACCATCTCGTAATATTCGCGGTTACTGTACATTTTAAATAACACCCGAGCGCGGGTACGTAAAAAATTGTCGCGAGCGCAATTACCGACACACGTGCGCTCGCGTCACAGGTTTTCGGAAACTGTTTACTTCCGGAGTTCCGGTATGCCCGTGGCCCGCCCCCTGCCACCCGCCCGCCGCTCCTAGTATTTCTACCCCGTGCGCCCGCGTGGCCTGCGCTGGGTATTGTGTGCGTGTGTGCGTGATAGTGAAACGTTTTCGCACACTTATCTAAGTAAAGATGCCTACGAGTGTACGGCCGACGGGGGCACTTACCTTAAGGTCATTCACTTTTTAGGCGCTCTATCGTTTTAGAATATTTCGGACATTACAACGACAAAAAAACGAAAAAAAAAAATATTTTTTTTCTTCACCAATGTGTTCGGTTCCTGATTCTGATTCATAAGATCGAAAATAGCGAAGGTATTTCCTATAACACTGTATAATGTGAAGCAACAAGAAATTGCAAGTGTGTGAGTGGACAACGGGTTATTGTAAAGCTAACACTAGTAAATAGGCGAAGTAATAACGCGTTGAGTTTACACACACCAACATCTACGTTGGTGTGCCCTGTAAACTGATCCGTTTTGTTTTGTGTACATAGTACATACATAAAGTATCATCAAGCCTGTATTTCCTGAAGAGTCAGACAAAGGTGTACCGCTGTACAACACTATTCGCGGATATGTTAAAGTTTCTTGTTATAGGAAACCAGACAAATCCAAAACTACGAACTGAACTTTCTTGAAGATCAAAGCCAGTGAAGCTGATCTTGTAGTCGGAACCCTATCAAAAGATTCACTGATCCCGAAATAGCTCAGCATACGTTCCACGTCGTTGGATCAGAGCTGAACAGAGCAATAAGGCAATAACCGCAAAGGTTATATGCAATAACGAGCGTCCGATCGACCGCCGAGGGTTGGCGAAGTGGCCCGAACGCGATTGACACCGATACCAGCTTCATCTGGTTAGAACTGCTTTGCAAGTAAAAACGTTTGTGTTTGTGAGTTTATATTTGTCTCTCATACCATCACGTCCATATTCCCCGAAGGGGTAGGCAGAGGCGTACTAAGGTACACCCACATTTCGCCTGTATGTTTAGGTCCCATGTAATAGGGGGCGAGCCTATTGCCATCAACCGGGCACAAATCCAGACAGCAAACTGCTATTGGGAATTTCGCAGAAAACCCAACAACAGTTTGCTCGACCCGGGGATCGAACCCAGAACCTCTAGCGTAGCAGTCGCGCTTGGGACCACTAGACCAACGAGGCAGTTTATTTTTGTAGTTAATATTTTAGCTGAATATAAAAAATTACACAGACAAGGCCAGTTTTTTAATGCTTATTATCTAGAAGGCTTTTTTCTGACAAGAAGCCTGTAAGCATTGGGAAATTACCAATACCTTACTTAAAGTTAGGGCTCCAAAGAAAACATTATAAATATGTATCTCCATAAAAGAACATTATTTTTAATGAAAACTAATAACACAGTCCCGGCACAATATAAAACTCAATTCTTTTTCTTTTGTTACAGAATTGCTAAAGACTACAAATGAGCTCCTGCTACCTAGAGTGTAAGTAAAAACCTCTTTCATTTTCTTTTGGGAACCTTCTAAAAGCAATATTTGTTTTTATTTCAATCTTATCACGTGGCATGACAATGTATGTTGTGACGGTATTAACTTTTAAAAAGCTTTGCTTTTTTAAATTGGATTCTAGAATGAATAGTTGGAAAAAGATATCGTTCATTTGTCGTTGACAGCTTAGATTGTCATCCATTATTCACGTATCGTGTGAAAATGTAGATATGTTTAATATTTACTTGTAAGACTCATATAAGATGTATGTAACTAAATAAAACCTTATTCTCATCAACTTAATATTTTAGTCCTCAAATACAAATCCAGATAAGTATTCATTTAAAATGGGCTCAAATATGAACCTAAGTGTAATGTTGAAAGTCTTTGATGTTATACTACACTATAAACTATACACAAAAAATACCAAGACATATTGTATCTATAAATGAAGTCTGTTTATAAGTATGTAAATTTCATACACAAACAAATTTCAACATATTTTGATCAAACTTCAATATGTAAAATCTGTTTTACACTCCATCAAAAGCAAAAAAAAAATAAGCTAAAAGAAAGTAACTTTATTTTTATCGTGAGATACGGCGAGACGAATGTCACACTGTCTCATACATAATGTATAAAGAATATTTAAAAGTTCAGTCATACAATTTTAATTATGAAAAAGAGAGAACACAGTTTTAAAGTCATCATTTTCTTTTAGTTACCTTTAAATACCGGATAAATGTAACAATAATATAGTCTAAAAGTGCTCCACATGAGAGGAAAGTTGAGCTACTTCAGATAAAAAGATTGCCAACATAACCAACTTTTAAAGTAGGTACACAGGTACAGTTCTCGCCAAACTTATTGTCCGGCTTGAAGTTGGCACGAGCTAACTTCAACCCGGCCGTAAAAATCGGAGAGAGAAAAATATTGGATTCTATTGATTTTAATCGACAGCCTACGACTTGTGCTTTCGTTTTTATTTATTACAATCCAATATTTTAATTTCTCCGATTTTTAGGGCCGGGTTGAAGTTAGCTCGTGCCAACTTCAAGCCGAAATAAGTTTGTAATAATACTTCTTAGGCTAATATTCAGAGACGATGCTAAGCGTAAAGTAATGCTTCCGTATGTCAAATTTGAATTACAATTTGACATACGGTAGCCTAAGTTTATGCTTAGCATCGTCTCTGAATATAAGCCTAAGTAACGCCGTGTTCTTTGGATTTTACTCAACAAAGCGCGCAGTATATCAAAACATTTTATCATCACGACAAGAAATACTAAGTACCTGCTTTTAAAGCCATCACATTGTTATCTACTTATTAAAAAAAAACACTTCATTACATTCTCATTGCATGTCACAACCTCACATGACGTGAATCGGTGTACACTTTTTAATCCCCACTTTTAAAGGGTAAGCTATAAATTGGAGGGTAACAAGGGTTTACTCTGTGCCCAGTACCCATTGTGTAGCAGATCGTAATTAAGCCAGTAACATTTGGTGCTCGTTCCTTATATTAATTTTAATTAAAACCGTCGAAAACGTTTTGTCTTCGGGAAAAGAATGGAATTGCGACGTTACAAGGGTAGAGACCTAGACAGGACTATATTTTTCGGAAAGTCAATTAGTAAACGCGTTTAGCTACTTTTGGAAGAACCGTCATTATCGTTAATTAGAAAAAAAATGGATTAAAAAAAATCTAGTCCTAAAATGTAATAGTGAAATCCTTACCCTGATCCCTGACTCTGGTCGTAAGAGCGACTGTTATGCTAGACGACCTGGGTTAGATTTCCTGGGTCTAGCAAAATGTTATTAGGCTTTTTATGACATTTTTATGAATAGACCCGTAAAATATAACGCCCTAAAGTTGAACTGTGGACATACAGCATTACCTACACATCAGTATTGCAGCCAATGAGTGTGAAAATAACGAGAAAAGGCTCTCTGCAGTGAAACATTGCAGACTCTTAAATATTAATTAAGAATAATTAAGATAAAAACTAATGTTGTAGGACGCAGTAAATTTATGCTGAGAAAGATTGTTTAGACAGAATTTTATAGTAAGTCTCGCACTATACTTTTTAACTGAATTAAAAATACGAAGATTTTTTACATTTATGTACTGTACCATGTTATTTTGATTCGTGGTATCGTTTTACTATCACTACTTTAGAAATAATATAGAACTACAGGTCTCGCCAAACTTATTGTCCGGGTTGAAGTTGGCACGAGATAACTTTAATCCGTTCGTAAAAATCGCAGAAAGAAAAATATCGGATTAAAATTATTTAAAACGACAGCCTACGACTTGAGCTTTCGTTTTTATTTATTACAATCCAATATTTTAATATTTTTCAGCCGACTTTTGTTTCCCATTCTTGAAGAACGACATCAGTGTTTTAATCGTCACTCCACTTTGCCTGCATACATCTTACATAGCCTTATCATAAAAGCCTGTGCATATGAAAAGCAAAATAACTAAGTTAATTCAGAATACCTACATTATCCATTTCAAATGGGTTAGTTGAAGTCGTCTATTGTCTATCCTAATTATTACAGCAACTTACCTATATTATCTATACATATAAAATGCTTTGTCCTGAATGACTGACTCACTGACGGATCAACGCACAGCCTAAACCGCTGATCGTAGAGACCTGAAACTTGGATGGTGTGTTCTTTGTGTAACGTAGGCATCCGATAAGAAAGGATTTTCCGAAATTCTACCCCTAAGGTGGTGAAAAAGGGGGGCAAAGTTTGTATGGGACAACGTGATTCCTTGGTCCAATCTACTTCAAATTTTGCATAAACATTCTTTAACAGAATTGATGGAAGACGTGTTTCGTATTTTATTGAAATTCATCCCCTAACTGGGTTAAAAAGGGGGTAGAAAGTTATTTTATTTCCAAGTTAATATCAATACTCCTTAGTGTTTTTTATTTAAATTAGATTAAAATAAAATTTTTGACACATGAAATGTCAATTCCTCAGCAGTAAATAATGTCAAGTAGTGAAGGCTCATTATTCAATAAACAAAGATTTAATAAATTCCAGTATAATAATACGTAGTAATATCTTTTTTTGAGTGCTCATGGTGTAACAGGCAAGACTTTTATTAAGTTGAACATCGGCCAAAGTCAGAAGCAATCGTGATATCGCCTTAGCGGTCGCATCGTCCGGAATTGCTTCCACGCTGATGGAAGGAGGTAAAACTGCACTGGTAAACTGCGTTCAAAGGTCTTCTCGATTTGATACAAACTGAAACCCCACTCTGCAATATACCCAAACAAACTACTATGGCAGAAGTTTGGTATTTGAGTACTATGGCTCTTAAAGGGGATTACTGTATTGTCGGCAGGCGATTTCCGACAGAATTTACCAGTAGAGCTCAGAAGTAAAAGCGCGTGAAGCGGTCTCATTTGTGGACAGTTCTCAGACCCGTTTCTTAAAATAGGAAATGGTGGAACATATAAAATTGAGAACACACACACACAAAATTATGCAATGGCACCAGATTTCAAGTGAAAACAAGCATCGCAATGTAATCGAGTCAACTATACTGACCAGTTGTTCTCGAGGAGAGTATGTATTTATTCCTAGGATTTGAATTCAAGAGAGTGCAGTTTCCCGTCAAAGTCTGCTTTACAATGACCATAAACACAGCTGAAGGTCAAACTATTGGTAGCGGGAGTAGATTTGAGGGAAAGCTGCTTCTCCCGCGGGCAGAGTATGTGGCATGCTGCAGAGTAAGCGCACAGAGTAACCTGTTGATTCTAGCATCCGAAGAAAAAACAAAAAAATATTGTTACAAAGAAATACTGTGGCAGGTGTAGTATTTCTATTTCGTTGTAAAAAGATAATAGATAACACCATGTAACTTACACCAGATCGAAGACCGAGCTTAATGTTCATAAAATATATAATGTATCAATTTTTTATTTTATTTTCATGCTTTTTTAACCTTTAAATTCCTACAACATAATAAAGATTGTTATATTTTATAAGTATTCGAACATTTTCACAAATTAATTTGTTTTATCAAAATTAATAACATAAAAAAAATTGTAATTTTTAAAGTAAAAATCCTAATAGAACCATTTTCCACTTCTACGCGGACGAAGTTGCGGGCATAAGCTAGTAATATTATAAAGAGGAAATATTCGATTGTTTGTTTGTATTGTATAGGCTCCGAAACTACTGGACCGATTTCAAAAATTATTTATGTGTTACATAGCTCATTAAACGGAGAAGGCTATGAGCTATATACCATCACGCTACGACTAATAGGAGCGGAGTAGCAATGAAAAATGAATTTTTGAAAGAATGACCATGCGGGCGAAGCCGCTGGCGGAAAGCTAGTTAGGTATATTATATCTACACAACTACGTTCTTAGTGTAATAACAGCGCAGATTTCAACCACAGTACAACTCCAAACGTTGTGAAAATCACCTCTAAAATCCGAGTAATTGAATCACAATTCTCGTTCTACCAGAAGGTTGGTAGATAGGTAATGAAATCAAATAACTTAAGTTGGATCCCCGCCCCGAGGGAAACCCTTATCTTTGCATAGAGGACTGCTTTCCATAATTTTCTACAATTCTCTATCTGTTGCGAAGATTTATGGCGTACAATTTTTTCTCAGCGTTATCTTTTACGAGAAATAAAAATGGTTGCGTGCGTGCCTCGGTAAATATCCGTATATTGTAAGACGAGGATATCTCTCTTGCATAATGCAGACCAGAAATTCAAGGGTTTATTTAGGATATCTGGGAATATATGAGAAGTATAGTGTATGATGTGGAATTTGGGCTTTTACGCAAAATAAATGACGGACCGAATGTTCCACTCTCTAAGGCAAGATCTTCGTGTGCTAAACATGGTCACCCATCTAGAAACAGAACTGTAAGCGCAGCTTATCAGCGCAGTTATTTCTGCTTTTATTTAGCTTCAAGCACAGTCAGACAGACGGAGCTAGCATTACACAAAATATAACTGTAACATCCAAATGTAGAACTTTCGTAACGTAGGTAAGAAAAAATATATATATATCTATATTTTGAAGTATGAATTGAGTACTTTTATGCCCTAAACTACTGTGAGAATAAGCCATGAGAATAAACCAAAGACGTAAGGTGATTTTGTAGGTGGTTTTACACCGTTCAATTTTTAATAAGTATTTTTACATTGAAAAAGAAAAGCGTTTTGATTTTTTCATTTGTTCGTGTTGAGTATCAGCGTCATAGCAACCTCCTTAAATATATATAGTACGGATACCAATCAACAGTTTGTATATGTACTCAATGTATTTTATATGCACTCAAAGTTAATGTTGGCTGTAATTCTCAGGCGGTGACAATTGTTTCGCGTCAGGCGTCGAATTGTGTACATTAACATAGAAAACAGTGAAGTTTCCCACACCGCCGTGGGTATAACCTAGTTATTGAAGTAGTATTCAAATTGTAGGATATGACGTACGTACGTGGGAATCACGCATAAACCACACATTTATTTTATGGTAATACCTTAAGTATTACCTATTGTGTATAAATTTTTTTTTTTATGTGTGTCGTAGATTTTTTATACCACTAAGGTGGCAATGGCAAACAAGCATACGGCCCGCCTGATGGTAAGCGGTTACCGTAGCCTATGGACGCTGGGAATACCAGGGGTATCACTCGCGCGTTGACGAATCTAAAAACCTCTTAGTGGTTTATGGAGGATTCACTGCACCGACAGTTTGAGGGAATATTCCACTTGCTGCCAGCGCAGCGCATCCTAAGTAAGAGCTTTGGCAACCTTACTAATTGCAAGAACACAACACGCAATAAAGTGTGTTAATCAGCATGTTTGTTAACGAAACCACGATGTAAGAGGATAACTTAACTTTTTACGAAAGAAAATACCTTTATTTTAAGACTAGAGGCTAATAATTCTCCGATTTATGTGAAATACGGGACACTTTGTGGAACCAAATATCCCTTAATTTTCTAGTCCATGGTTTAGATACTTAAAATGAGATACCATGAAGCTTTAAAACCTAACAAATATCCCAAAACCTCAAGTTAAATGTCAGTAATACACATTAAAGGGACATAACTATTCCATTAACCCGGGTTTAAGAGCACATTTGAAGCTATTAAATAAAATTATAACGTACAATCAGACGAAAAACAGTTATCTCGACAAACTGTTACGATGGACAGTTAAATTAAACTTCATTGCAAGTGTGCGAAAGGATAGTGAGAGAGATGATTGTTAATCCATATAAAATGTTTTTCTATCTTTATCAGACTATCTCGTTGGTCTAGTGGTCAAGCTTAAGCCCAAGCGTGACTGCGACGCTAGGGGTCCTGAGTTCGATCGCCGGGTCGAGCAGTGTTGTTGGGTTTTTCTGTGAAATTCTCAGTAGCAGCTCGGAGTGTGATTTGTGCTCATTATGTATGTTTGATGACAATAGAATCGCCCCTTATTACATGGTACCTAAACATACCGGAAAACTGTGGGTTTACATTAGTACGCCTCTGCCTAACCTTTCGGTGAATACCGGCGTGATGGTATGATGTAGACATCATCATTTACCTATTGATTCAATAGGTAAATGTTGTTATTGCATTTTTTTATTGCGATTAATAATATAAACACAAAACAGTAAATCGTTCACAAACAAACACTCCTACTCTCACATTTTATCATTTAACACACGTATACAAATCCCAACTTATATGCGTCCCGTGACATAATAATTGTTATAACATTATCTCGTCTTCGGGCATTATCCTAGCACTATTTAACCGACGACAAAAATATTTCGTAACGCACATGACGATATAGGTTGCAGGCCATCATATGATATCTTCATATACCTGCGATATGGCTGCACGAATTCACCGGTGAAAATAACAGTTAATTTTCTATTGTCTCCATATAATTTCATGTGTTTATACCAAAGAAACTTTATGCTGATAGTTATATACCGCACATAATTGCTCCGTACCTCTCCCACAAGTTTCCTTACAATTAACCCTTCTACTATTAATCAAGCAAGTTTAATTACAAGTGATTTGCCGAAGCACGCAATTATACGAGCGACTTGGGAACTTCTACAGTCTGGCTCCAAGTGGTCATCAAATGTTCATTTCACAGGTTATTACGAACCATCCTTTCGTTTGCCGCTCCGGCATGACAGTGACGCATGGTCTAATTTATATACCCACCACGTTAATTTTGCGGACGAAAACAACTGTGTTACGAAGTTATAAGGATTAGTTTTCAGTGTTTTGACGGTATCGTGGTGGGGGTTGAAGTTTGTATGGCGCTCTCGACGAGCCCATTGTCCCTGCAGATATAAAACTGCGACAGGCCGCTAGTCGAGTGAGTTCTTCACGCTGTGATTTATATTAAGCCACACGTGTGGAATAAAAATCATTTTTTTAGATAAAGACCACATCAATTTTACAATACCTACTTGGCTTGTTTTATTTTTTATTTGAAAAAGATAATAAATCTTACCACATGACGACGATGTGACGACGTCTGTGGTCTAGTGGTTCGAGTACCGTACTGCTGATCACGAGGTCGTGGGTTCGATTCCCACAGGACACAAATATTTATTGTGATGAATTTAAGTGTTTGTATTTGTCTGGGTGTTTCCTATGTATTATAAGTATGTATTTCCAAAAAAAACTATATAAGTATTATATCCATTGTCTAGTACCCATAGTACAAGCTCTGCTTAGTTTGGGACTAGATGGTGCTGTGTAAAAATGTCCCAGCATATTTATTTATTATTTATTTACTTAGTGTCACTCACAATCACTTAACGTAATTAATCATTAGCTAATATAGAAACCCAGTATATATTAGTACACTGACAACAAACTCAAATATGGAAGAATATGCCAAGATATAGTAGCCACTGTTTGTTAACGATTCATTAACGTTAATTGACGTTTGTGAGTGTGGCTCTTAAACTTACTTTAAGGACTGCTGTAGTTGATATACCCACTCTTAATTGAATTATTCGTATCAACAATGTATTCAATATTGTTTGAATACTATTCATGAATTTCATCGATATGCTTAGTTATTATCAGAATGCCTACGGCGTAGCCTACAATCGGGCCCAGCCATACTACGGCGTAGCCGTCGTAGCTACGCGTAACATAATAATGTATTAGTTCACACAATGTCATTCCTATAAATGTAAATACAATTGTACATATTTTATTTAAGTACTTTTACTAAGTATACTTTTTCTATTTTATTTTATTTGTGTACTTACAATTTAGTTGGGACTAATGAACGTGTTTTCTTATTTCTATCTTCTTCTTAGCCTTTTTTCCAACCATGTTGAGGTCGGCTTCTAGTCTGATCAGATGCTGCTGAATATCAGTATTTTACACGAAGCGACTGCCACCAGGCCTACGCAGCCCATTTTTTGGGAAATACCGATATTCGAAGGAAAGACTGGTTGACTGGTGGCTTTATTGGGCTTCTGACTACCACTACCGATTGTCAAAGGTGTTCGTATGATAACCGGGATCGACGGCTTTACGTGCTCTCCGAGGCACGGATCTCGATGTGTTAAGAATGGTTAAACATCCAAGGACTGACCGCGGCAAGCGTAGCTTAACCTTGCATATCGGTTGATCAGTGGAGTTCTGGCCTAGCTATGAGCCTCTCTATCTCTATGTTTTCTTTTTTCTATATTTACAATTTTTATTAGATAACCTCCTAAGAAAAGTAACTTGAGGGAAGAAAAAGTCACATACGTAAATACGCCTGTAAACATTACCCTTTTATTATTTTACACAGTCGGGTAAGTAACACATTTATCATTATAACGTATGTGCGGCGAACACTTTGTCATCACGTGTCGATAAACCTCGATTGATTTGCGCCTCCCTCGGGTAAACGTCCACACAACACGCACACAATGACAGCGCTTCGTAAACTGTCTATGTTTACATGCGTAGGTACAGTCGCTTCTGATGGAACTTGAAGTAGTCGACACAGTCTATATAGAAGGTGGAAGGGACATCGACGCACAAACGTCATGACAAGGTTTCACTCAAGTTCAAAAATAAAATAACCTAGGTTAATGTAGAAAATGATCGGTTATTACAGATATCGAATTTTTTTAGCGCGCAGTGTATTACTAAAAACGCAATTATAACGCTCCGCGGTGAATGTTTTCGCGCGCACGATCCTAAATAAATGAAATAATGATTTTTTAATTATAAATCTAATTAGGTTAGATAGAAATAACGTTTTCTTAGACGTTCGCGTTAAAAAAAATTGCAGAAAAAATTAAAGAACTTATAATAAAAGTTACGGATAATTTCAACGCAGGGGGATCCAGAATCATGTACTATGTATGTCATCATCTTGTACTGAACTCATGGTATTCGGATGTGCGTCGATGTCCCTTCCACCTTGTAAACTATATAAATACTGTGTAGTCGATAAATTCGTCGGTGTGTTGTAGGTCCCAGCCCATGTAATCATGTAAATCATTTTAATTGTATGACATTGTGTTATTCTCCATTTTGTATAATTGTTATTGTGTGGTTATAAGTATGTTATTGTTGTCATCCTGTAATATTGAAATACAATGTGAATCGTTTATGAATTAATTAAATCATTACATCCTTACTAATATTATAAATGCGAAACTAACTCTGTCTGTCTGTCACGCTTTCACGCCAAAACTACTGAACGGATTTAAATGAAATTTGGTACACAGTTAGTCTAGAGTCCGAGAAAGGATATAGCTACTTTTTAATGCGAAGGGGTTGAAATACGGGATGAAAGATATAAGAAATGCCCAGTAAATTATAATCGAAGCCCATTGCCATAAATCCTAATTACTGTTGTTCAGATTATATAGAAATCCCAAATAACAATGTTCGATCTGGGAATCGAACCTAGTTATTTTTATTTTTAATAATGAAGGAAAAAATCGGCTGGCGGGCAGAATTCGAACCTGCGTCTTCTGGTTCGGTACACCAGACGCTCTGACCACTAAGCTAGTTATTTTTATTGTGTTTAACTGCTAAACGGTTTTAAATATCAATTCTTAACTGTGCCAAAGAAATTACTACTCACTGACATTGGCTTATGTATGAAATATTTAGTTCAAAGGATACAGACGTTAATCTAAATTAAATTTATATAAGACTCGTATTCCAGATATGACAACGACTCTACACCAACATATAAGTCCTAAACTAAGACAAATATGATCCTCTGAAACCTTAATATAAGTCCAAAGTAAACAATTATGTACAGTCTGCCAGAAAAGCTGTATATTTTTTACTACTACCTGCTAAGCTAGGCTATAGCCTAGCCGGTTAACAGACTTCACAATGGTCTCAGGCATACAAGTTTCTTCTCCATGTTTCTCTTCACCGATAGAAGCGAGTGTAGAAGTAATTACTAATATTACATGATAATGAAAAGTTAGACTATAGCTTAATCTATCCTAGAAAGTTGACAGACTTCACAATGGTCAGGTATAGAAGTTTCTTCTCCATATTTCTCTTCACCGTTATAAGCGAGTGTTAATTCATTATTAATATCCCAGTAAATGTAGTTTGCGATTTTTTTATCATAGAAATTCGTAAAACTATATTTTTCCTGCTCTAATTTGCCAAAATTGTAGGGAAACGAAAAGGATGGCAATAATAGTCATATGCACCCGCATACTGCACATTTTCGCATAGGTTGCATTCTATTCGTGGGAGAGGATATTTACATGATTTCAAAAATTCAGAGACGCGTGACTAGGATTCGAAGTCGTCACAAGATTTGGCAGTCCATATTATGGTCATATACTTAGGCTATTACTGCTTTAAACTATAAAAACACAATACTGTTAATTGCTTTTCTCCATTAGTATAATTAAGACATTGCGTTTTTAAGTAAATAAATAAATAACTAAGTAAGTAGTTGCGCACTTTTAGTGCCGACTGTACTCACCGCCTTCATTTATGGCTTACTACTAACTATCGCCAAATTAAACTTTCCTTAGAGTGTGGTGAAGTTTCCCCCAACCTTTGTATAGGATTAAACTTGGGACTTTACCTCGCGAAACACACGCCTAATGATGAGTATATTATAATATAGCTAAATCAATTTTGTAACCGTGGGAAAGGCTAGTGGGTACGTCGATAAGGCGGAGAGAGAGGATATTTTTCATAAATATGACATTACATAATTTATCGTCTTGGATTGTTATGTGGTGAGCAGAGTAGTGATAGTGATTTTACCATGCCTGTTTATCCTGTGATATAAAACATTTCAGCATTGAAAAACCACAACAATAACCCTTGTATTTATTGTGTTGTAAACTGTTATCTTACAAACAATCAGAAAAAAAGTTGATCTCATTTAACTTTCCCAAACGCGAGTGCTATAAAGGGCTTTTGAAAAAGACGGGATTAGGGATAACACAAAGAGATCCACAGAATCGATATAAAGGCCCTTCTATATGGAGAATCGAGTTCTCGAAACCGACGCGATAAATGTAAATAGAAAAAGGTCGAGATTTGCGATTTTTTCCTCGATTTCCTTATTGGCGCCGGGAGCCGTCGAGAATATAAATAATGAAACATTGACAAACGGACCGAGCGCTTCACTAACAAGGACTAATTCAGCCGTCAACAGCCACTAATAAGACTAACAATCGTCCTTTCTTTGTTCACAGGTTCCCGGCTTCACTAACGCTAGCCATTTATTGGAAAACTTAACAAAGAAAAGAAAGTAAAAACTGCTACACTAATTACTTTTAATTGGCCCGTTGTGCTTAATAGTCGATGAAATTCCAAACTAATTTCGCAAACTTGGAAGATTGAAACGGGCGTAAATATTGAAGGCCAGTTTAGTAGACACTTAACATTCGACCGCTTGTTACGGATGCCTTCTGAATCATTAAAGAGGTCTAATATTCACTGGAAAGACCTCCGTCAAAGCTGCGGCTAAAACATTAGTGTTCCTAATTCAAATCCTTATGTTGTACTTAATGGAATTTCTTCGACCCTAAAACACTAACTCTCAAGTGAAATACTAATACAAAGTGTACAGTGAAAAGTGAAATGCATGTGGGTGTTCGGATTGTGTGTGTAAGGGTGCGGTTTCATTAGCGGAGCGGGAGCGTTTTGGGTAAAGCTGGGTGTGAAACGCCACGGCGTCGTCGGTGGAGGGTCGCGGTGCGGGCGGGGCGGACGAACCCGCGCCCTCGCCCGCGCCCGACGCGGAGGCGCCGGTGCTACGCCGTCGCCGCCACCGCCCGCTATATCGCCGCCTCTTCCACTATGTCCGCACCGCGTGGACTGGCGTCAAGTTTGCATTAGGTATGGTTTTCTTACTAACTGTTATCATAACATCAACTGTTCGCTCATGCACATCCCTAATATCTATGCATAATTTTAACCCTCCCGTACATGAAGCCAGTAGCAAGCTAAATTAAATTCGCCAAGTTACTGAGTTCGCGCACGACAGACTTTAATAACTTCCTACATTGAAAACAAACTATAAACTAGTAAAATTATAATGAAAGCAGCTAACAGAATAAAGTGTAAATTCTCTTTAAACTAGGTACTCATAACATTTTAGTAATAATATTTTAGTCTTCCACATTACTCATACAACTTTGCTTCTTACTAAAATCTGAGTTTAAACAAAGTAAGCACATTCGGAGAACCTTTTTAGCGACTTAGAGAGCTGTTTATAAAACTCAGGCGTCCCCGGTGTAAGTACCTACGTAACTGCCTCCGAACAAAAGTTATTCGTTACGCAAGATGGAAACAAAGCCGAGCATTTAGTCGGAATTCTCCAAATGAATTTTCAACTTTACACTTGGTTGAATATTTGTAAGGTCGAGCCAAACATTAACGTAAGAATTGTTTGCGCCTTTGATGTTGAACGCTCTGTGGCTTCAACTGAACGCAGCAAGGAGAAAAAGGTATAAGAAGTTGCAACTTATAGTGAATGTTTTTATATTTAGCAACTCCGTTAAATTCCGTTCTTAATAGCAATTGGTTTTCGCAACAACATTTAAGACCACACTTTAAAAATGCAATTTTAAATGTTTGGTAAGACTTGCAAAATTATATTAAAGCAAAATATATTAAAATAGAAACGAACCTTTAAAGAACCTAGTAAGATTTAACTCGAAGAAATATGTTATTCCTTTGTACTCAATTAGATTTTATATTAGTTAATTGTAAATTTACGATCTTCGATACGATTTTTTAGTTTAAATGAAGGTATGATTAGAAAGAAAGCCATTATAGCACTCATATCCATTAATTTACCTAATTAAAATATACATGTAATTCAACAATTAATCCCCCCTAGTTGATCTTGCTTTCCCCAATCCCGTAGGAATTTTTCCAAATCCTTTCTTAGCGGATGCCTACAAACTTTAGGTTCTACCATTAAGTGATTGCGTCGAGATACTCTCCTTTTTCATTGTAGGTGCATAGGGTACAATAGCAATACGCTATTTAACTAATAATTTGTATGGCCTCAAAAAAGAGTTGACCTTATGATCAACTGAAGGCTTTATTTATATGAAGCCCAACAATACATTGGACTAGATCACTGGGCAATTAGTCGTAGGACTCAAATACAGTTGGAATCCCAGGCCTCTGAATTTTTGCGTAAACTAACCTAGCGTGATAGACTATAGCCTAACCCCTATCATTCTAAAGGACACTCGTAGGCACTAAATGGGTTTATGATGATAAGATGGAAACATCTGCTACGAAAGGGGAAATTTACTAGAAATTGGTAAATCGAGATTAACTCTAAAATCTGTACAACATAGGTTATAATGCCTGGTTCAAAGAAATACGCTGGTAATATTATTGTAATATCTCAATGTACCTACATCCTACATCTAAAAGGGTACTGTTCAAAATGATATTTATTATCAGGTTGAAACCCGAGCAGGAAATTTATTACGCGTACATAATCCCGCGCGTTAAATGTCCCGAGAAGGTAGATAGCACTTGTCAAGTCATTTATAAACTAAATACGTGAAATGTTTAGGATTTGTGAATAAGTTAAAATTATAGCCACTTCGGTTCTATCGAAGTATGAACTTAAGAGGTAGATTAAGAATAATAGTAGAGTTGAGAGGGACCATACTTTCCGAAACACGGAGATACTGATGTTTCGGAAAGCATCGGTTCTGATTACCATATTTATTTTTAATTAAAAGATGCCAAAGATACTTTTACAACGGTAATGACAGTTAAATAAAAACTGTAAGGCCCAAACCTCTGTGCGATCTTAACAGGCAAAAAACAAATGCGATGTCATGCTAACAAAGATGGCGATAGTGTTGTGCTTGTGCTTTCCATCAGGCAGTGTACTATGTTTTTGTTATTCGGGCTCTATTTATGGTCAAAAATCAACAGTTTTTGTACAGCTCATACTAATTCGGTAGAAGGCTCATGTAGAGATACCACGAGATCGTTAGTTGCTGCTTGGCTAGTGTTCATTGCCACGGTAACTAAATTGACATAAAAAACAGACGATAACATAAAATATTACACCACCACTACTTCCACGAATACAAACTTTATTCTTTTGATATAAGTAAGATATGGCGACCGTTACTTACGAGGATTGGGTCCCTTGTTATCGGCGGACCCGCAGTTTATTATACACAGACGCAATAAGCGGGTACATATATAGTTTTGTACGATATAAACTCGATCAAGTATATTGCTATATTATATTGGGAGAACGTAAGTACATAACCATGTTTTCTATGAAAAGGTTGCTACTAAGTATTCATATAACAAATCTTTTTTTATAAAAACAATCGAAGTGATTTATTGTTCTGTGGATTAAGATATTATTTCGAATTTAATGACCTTTTACTTATAGTGAAACGGATAGTAAGTATTGGTGTATGTACATATCTGTAACAACTGTAGTAGCATCCAAAGCAGAAGTTAAATAAAACCCATTATTTTACATGTTTTGGATAACTTTTTATTTATTTTAAATTGACACAGCATGTACCATAATATATAATTTTTAAGAAAACTCTTCACTACATATTATAAAACAAAGTCCTCCGCCGCGTCTGTCTGTCCCTATGTATGGTTAGTTAAAACTACGCAACGGATTTTGATGCGGTTTTTTTTAATAGATAGAGTGATTCTTAAGGAAGGTTTATATGTATAATAACATACCACGCGGGCGAAGCCGCTGGCGGGAAGCTAGTTTATTATAAATTTAATATAGTGTAAGGGCAACGTTTCCCTATAATCAATTAATGACACTGAATAAAGAGAAAATCTACAGCTACAACCAACTGTCAACAAGTGACAAACAATTGTCACTGCAACTGCCAAAAACATTTGATTATTCAAATCTTGGACCAAGATATTTAGAAAAGACATATGCCTTGTAACATACCACCCTTAGGCAAGCTTCTAAAAACGATGGTGTCGCCACCTGTTACGTGACCCGTAAAGCAGTGGCGCAAGGCGTGCACACATTGAACGACTCGCGTTTAGGCCAATAACGGTTATAGGCCATAACGCGGTATTGCGGTACGTGGTCCAAATCGAGACCGTCGTCTTATTTCGGGTTACCGTACGCGTAGATAAGTTCTAAGGCTTTGTACACATTGTTGAACAAATCTCTTACTCAACATTACTCGTGTGGGATAATTAGGAAATTATCATGTTCAGTGTGTATTCTGCGGTCTGTTTTCACAAATACGTTATTTTTACCCGATGCCGAAGGAGGCCATTAGAATCAAGATTTATATAAAGTGAAACGTATACATAACATTTGGGTTTAGAAAAGTGGCGGAAATATTCACAAACATGTTCAAATAAAAATTTAAACGAATAGTTTCAACTTTTCTGCCGACTCTTGTGACTTTTAAACTGTTATTATCAGTTAGTATTTTTTCTCGTGGTCACTTAACAATCTAACTGTCAGCATTTATTGCAATATCATCACAAAAAACAAAATCCATTATTTTCAACAAAAACGCAAGCCAAAAACCAAAAATACAACCCTAGTAACCCACATGAAACATTTTAACAAACTGTTACCTTTATTACCATGATACCATAAAGTGAGCTTATCGAATACCTACGTAAAAATAATGTACGAGTTACCTGTTAATATAGTATATAGTATATATTCGACAAGCGTAAGTTTTCATCGCTATACCACACATCGGCCCCTCATAACCGTAAAAACTGGAGGTGAAATAGTAATCTCGGTAGGCCTTACTAGGCCATAATTTCCAGTATTATTAATAACTATATACTGCGTAACGTAGAGGGGATTATCCGTATTTACGTGGAACAGAAATCATAGCGACTTACGGAAAATTATGACCAGATTATGCGGGGTACATTTCTTAAACTAGAAGGTAAAGCAAAACTAGTAAAACGATTATTTTACTCAAACCACGATATTTCTGAAATCAGTGGAAATGTATAGCCTCTGGCTAACATGATGGAAAATGGTGAAAATGAGTAGGGTATACACCTTCAGGTAGATTTCACTTCATATATTTACATGTCAAAACATCAGTCAAACTCATAACCGGTCAAAACTAGTTTAAACTGCTGTGAAAACTGTTACAATTCGGTTCTAGTCACACGATTTGGTCACTAACCTAACCTAAACGATACAAATACAAAATCAATATAAAAAATAAGTAATGCAAATGAAAGAAGAATAAATTAATAAAAAATATAAATAAAAAAGCAAATATTTAACACTTCCAGTAAATTGCTGCATAGTATCGAGTTTGAACATTCAATAAAGTTGAGGGCAATTTTATTCGTTGCTTTTTTCGATGACAAATGTTAATGACGCTGTTGCGGCAACTGACGTACACATAGTGTGTTGTATTTACGCATACTTAATTTTTTATAAATGTAATTTTTCTGACATGAATTCGACTCATTCGAAAATACTGCCTAGGCTTCCAATCGTTGTTCCGTATCACAAACCGGTCGCTCTAGCTAACTTATATTACTTGACTACCAAGATTACCTACTGATATTTGAAACCAGTCTAAGCACAAATCATCACGCCTGTATTCTCCGAAGGGTTAGGCAGAGATGTACACCCCACCCACAGTTCGCGGATGTTTAGGTCCCATGTAAAGGGCGAGCATATTGCTATCATACATAAATACATACATAGCTTCACGCCATAGGGGTAGGTAGAGACTATAGATTTCCACTTGCTACGATCAGTTATTGCTATCAACAGGGCACAAGTCCAAATTGTTGGGAATTTTATAGAAAACCCCTTAACACTGCCCGGGAATCGACAACCTCTAGCGTAACAGTTGTGCTTACGGCCACTAGACCAATTTTTAGACCTTAACGCGTCCAAAAAGTTCTTATAACAATTTATTAGAAAGCAATAAAGGTAAACAGGTAAAATACTGGTCCTTGTGTTCGTCGTGTCCTTGCAGCAGCGAGTAGGTACAGACTTAATTTTCCAACTTTATTATATTCGCCTTTGACAACTTCGCCCAAGTTTCGGCCAGTGATAAATTACTTCTATACGCGAACATTATTGTCATTGTCGAGTAATTTACATTGAAAGTCTCTTTACGATACGGAATTAAGAAATTTGTTGGTACGAAACTTTGGTATCTAAATTAAAGGATACTTTCTAACGAATCGCTAAATATTATGAGAATTGCTAAGCTAATTGTTCTACCAAGTTCACGGGTGCGTGAGCATTAATGTCAGTTTTCACGACTAAACTACTACGGGAAACCACGTCATGCATCGTTTTCAATTCAATACGACTGTAAATATACGATAGATTTTCAAAATATTTCCCACTGAAAACCCCGAAATAAGTGCTGTTATAAAAAATAGAAAAAACAATTATATTCTGCATTAGGCACTATTCTTTAAATAAAAGAGACTTTTCATTCCAAATGTGTTAGTTTTACGTTTTTGTGTAGCTATTACAGTGTGTTTTTATTACTCAAGTGAAGCTATTTTAAGAATGTTTTGACGCTCGTGACTTCCGGTTATAAACTATTAAAAATATATATTTTTGACGGAAGTCAGCAACACACTTGATTTAGAATAAATCACACTTTTGGAAATTGTTTAGCACGCCATCTAGCATTAGTTTTAGTCGTAAGAATAGTATATTATAAGGCATTGTCAATCCATTTTAAGTTTAGTTCGCTTTGTAATATAGTTCGGGAACGTTACGCTGTTCGTTTTCTTTTCCGAAAACCACCTGATTTCGTATAAATGTAATTGCTGAAAATGGTTGAATATTTTGCCCTAAGGTTGGTAGATCTAAAAAACCTCAGTCGTTACGAATCAGTTAATTTTCGCGAAGAAAGCTCTGCAAAGTGTTCGGCGGTACGTAAATTGTTCATTTACGCATTCCGTGTCGCTCCGTTTCAATTGGCTGACGATTTCAATGAAAAAAAGCCTTTATCGCAACCCTCGAATCTTCAGAGAAATAAAAGTTATTAAACGCTCGTAATTTTTTTTCCATCAATAGGTACTGTCAATTTATCGGAATTCCCTTTGAAAGCACTCACTGTTTAATTGATTTTTTATCGCGAAAACTCATTAGTGTTTTTCATTCGTATTTTTTTTCATTAGTCATCAGATATACGTTCAATATCGGGAAGCAATCGAAATGGTGTCGACAAAGCTTCGCATATTCCCTTCGAGTTCATAACAAACACGAGTTATTAATTGTGTTTGTATATTTGCCAAATATTTGCCGAATATTGTGTTGCGTCGCGTTCCCTATACGTCGGATGCGGCCTAATTACGCAAGCTTGCATGCATCGCGTCGTCATTCCGTGTAATCATCAATCACGACACCAAGCCACGGTTTTACAAACATTTGCCAATCCGTTAACAGATCAATTACCTCGACGTCGAACTAGTTCAATATTCAGATTCATTTGGATTTGTCCTGACAGATCACACGTACACATCAACAAGATTACGAGGCATTACTGAACATTGTCTGAACTGTCACTACTTCACAGCGATTGATAGATGCTGTGTTTAAACTTGTTAATGCAAATGCATCTCTATTTTCGTTTGCACCTAATTTAATATGTTGCATGACAATTCAGACTGACTTATAATTGGAACGTATCGAAATTGTCTCTTCATAATAGCTGGCAGAGAACCAAACTCACTCACAGTTTCACTTTAGATGTTAACCGGTGTCAAACAAAGCATCAAAATCTAAAAAACACCACTAAACTACAAAAGAGTGCTACTAGTACCTACTCGTAAATTAGCTATAAAATTAATAATTTCTACATTGATGTACAGCGAATATAATTACTCGTGATAGCAGATATTCTAATGGTTTCATAGTGGCGAATTGAAACTAAGCCAAGTGTCGCGTAGACTAGCCGTGCAAATCATACGCGTCATAACCATAAGTACTCTCAGTATCACATTGTGTGTCGCGTAAACAAAACACTGTACATATTTGTCGCGCTCAATAAAAATATAAGTACGGAGTTAAAAGAGTGGAAGCGGAATTGCGAAGTCAGCGTGAGGCCCTTAAACGTTGCGACCCAAATCACTAAAGATGTAGTCGACAAAGAACGCGGTAGCAAAAAGCACGAACAAACAATTGTCGCCGTCGATGCTAGTGTTGTGCCTCCAAATGAAGTGAAAATGATGAAGTCAAGCTTAGCGACGAATAAAAGGTCGGGTAAAACAAGTAAGGGTAAACGCGGCAAGAAAAGGGTTAGGTTCTCAGACAGCGAGCCGGCGCCGGCGACCGGGATCACGCTGTGCGAACGTTTCCTTCACTTTTTTCATTTCCTTTGGAAGTACACGAGGAGATCTGTGAAAAATGTTCTGAGTAAGTTTCCCTTTATTGTTTAACGCCTACCTTTTATGATGTTCTGTTTTTGCGGCTCTTTTCTTTTTGTAAACAACTGTTTTATTTGATCTTACTTTTTCTGTTTATTTATGAAGACAACGGCAGACGATGTCTTTAATGGTTTCATAATAGAAGCGTTTTTAGATCGACTGATAGAGATGTGAATTGTTTTAAGTACATTATAAATAGCTTACAATATAACTTATATTATGTAGTCAAGTCCAAAATTTAAAACGACCTACGAGTATTTAGGGAGACTGTCTTGTATTAGACAATTTAGATAATCCAATACAAAGGAAACTAGATACCAGATACCGGAAAGTCCTCCTAATCGGTTTATTATATACCCAGCTATTAAATTATAGGATAGCATATTTCGGTCCCGAGTTGATCAACAATTTAGGATGGAACTCCATCAAGGACCGAGTCGCACGGAGAAAGTTTTCCTCTTTAACGCAATAATGAAAGTCCCGATATGAGATATCGGCTTCTTTAGCTTTCAACGAACAAATATAATTTTTTGAATGTTTATTGAGTTACGCACCCGAAGGGTGCCAATGGGACCCTATTATCAGATAGTAGACAGCCTCCGCTGTCCGTCCGTCCATCTGCCTGTCAGCGGGCTTGTATCTCATGAACCGTAATAGGTATAGAGTTGAAATTTTCGCAGTCTTACTTATTAAAATAGGACGGAACCCTTGTGCGGTATGTGCGGGCCAGACTCGCACTTGACTGTTTTTTTTTCTGTCTATTAAGAGTAAGTTATCGCAGAAGGTTAATGAACCCAACGCTAGTTTTTTCAGCAGTGCCAGACAAGATTTCGATTCGAATCGACAAACTTATCAAAACAAAATGAATGAAAATTACATTTACGAACGTCCGATTTCTCGAAAGCTTACATGACTTATGTTGATGAAAGATATTTTTACCAAATTTAATGCTGGAAATGGGTAATAGGCATTTCCTATCTTATTTTTATTTATTTATTTATTTAGGTTGACTAACAATTGTTTACACTATTTACATTTCTGATTTAATGACTAGAGTAACATTTACAAGTGCAAAAATTAATTACAGGTCAACACTACATGCACAGACAGCGGCTACATAACATATTTATAAATTATTGAAATTAGAACTTTAAATACCATGAATAAGTAATCAGTTAATCAATTAAACTAAAGGTGGCACGCATGCTGGGTTGCCTACATAATCCATTGTTTATTATTTGTTTGCGGTTATAATGTCACTGCAACCTTAGTAGGTATATTGTGATCGCCGCTTGATTGTCTAAACTTAGAGTTTTACATAACCCATAAAAAATATTCTTTAACAAGCTAGCAAACTCAGAGCCTCTTATGCCACCTCTGGATTTAATTAAAAAATGGAACAAAATTTGTATTAAATTTTCTGCCAGAAAAGAAGGTGATGATGTAGGTGAGGTAGAAGGTGTTTAAACAATCCCTAAGAGTCTCTCAGACCTATTAATGGGTATCTCCATGCTTTTAACCTTAACCTCTTGCCTGCAATAAGTATGAGATTGTAGTAATACGTTTTCTCAGGAATCCATATAACAGAATTCTAGTCCAAGGCTCGCATGCAGCCCATTATCGATTGTCAATAGTTCTATCTCTTTCTAATATAATTATTATATTACGATGGTTGTAGAAAGAGAAAATCTAGTGCTATAGATCAGGCGTCAAAACAAAAGTAAAGGACTATGGCCAATAAGATCTTTTTATGAAACTAGCTTTCCTCCAGCGGCTTCTTCCACGTGGTCTTCTTATGTTACTCTGGAAAAACATAGCTTTCTAATGGTGAAAGAATTTTTGAAATCAGTCAGGGGGGCTAGATAAGTTGCATTTTGACATTCGAATCGAAAAACAAAATGTATGTAAATGACATTAGTGACAGCCCGATTTGTCGAAAGCTTGTGTCATTTTGCATACATTTTGTTTGTCGATAAGACCAACAAATGAGTGTTTTTTTTTCGTTTGGTAGTTTAGAAAAAGTATTATTAATCGCATTTCTAGATATTTTATCTCGAATACTATAAAATAACATCTATACTTACGTTACGACTTTATAAATTATTACAGAATGTATCCGAATTTCGGAATATAGGTACGCATTATATACAAATACCCGCGTCTCGTTTTTCACGTTACGCAAATTGAGTCGTTTCAATTCCCCAGAGTTTGTTCCCCACGTAAATTACAGCGTTCGACTACATCTCATATTATATGTAGGTATTATCCAACCCTTAGTTTAAATACGTAAATGACGTCATGAATTATGCGTAGATACGATCGCCAGTAAAACTAAAAGAGATATTGATCAACGACTTGTTTATCGAGAAGGTTTAATAATAAGTTTGTGACAAAAAAGCGCTCCTTATTCATAATTTTAAATTTCGAATGTTTTGCTCAGTTATACTTGATACTTTTGAAACATAATTATGCTCATTTTTTTTCTTTTTATTGTGGAAAAAGTCTCTCCTATGACCTGTCATTTCGTGAAACTGATGAAAAATGTAATTTTGATACCAAAATAAAAGTCTTTTAAAACTAATAACATCTTCCATTCCCCTGTACGATTCGCTACAATAACAAAATTATCAATTTTCCCCGGCTTGTGTACCCGATCTAACCTACCTAACCCGTAACTATCGGCCAGTCTCTAGGGACGTGCACATAATGCCGCAGAGGAAATTGGCAAGCCTTCCAATTGTTCACTACACTGGTCCGGTGTAACTAGCCTTTACAAGCTCAAATGCACAAAGTGTATTTTAGCTACGGAGTCCATTTCTTTGAGGGGTAAATTGGTTTTGTAATAATTGCTGATACGGAATTGTACACGATGTAATTGTTGTAAACAAAACTCGTGAAATTTGTTTGAGAAGTTAGTAAGAAGAAGGTTTCTTGTAGATATCTTCTTATTTTTATTATATTCTTGCTTTATAACAAACACAATTGGTAGTTAACCTAATGTTTAACACTAATTAAAGTCGTGAAAAGGAATATGTATTCTTAACATGCCAAATTATTGTAGTGTAGTAAATAAAATAACTGCTCAACCTGGGAAACGAATCCACGCTCTACCGCCGCGCTTTTAACCACAAGACCAACAACACAGTCGATGCTAAGAAGTATTTTTTTAACAAAACCCGGCATTTAAAATAAACTACGCATAATTTACACAACACTATAATTTTCTTGAATAATTTCATAACATAAATGACTGAGCGAGGAAGGTGTTAATTTATGGTACAATACTTCTAAATTAGTGAAACATAATGTTGGCGTTAAATCATTTTTACTTCGCCTAGCAGAATTACGCAGAATTTATTATTACGAGTGTCTTGGTTCCACAGTTTGCGCTAAAGAAGGAAATAATTTGCCTAATTGTTGTTTAATGTATAAGAAAGAAGTGACGGTCTCACTTTGGGAGCAGCATTTTATCCCATTTAGGGTTTCTTTTTTCTATCAGCTGTAAATTAACATATTAGGATTTATTAGTTATTTCTTATTGTATAAACATTAGACAAGATAAATGTTCCAAAGAAAAATTCATCTCAGGCGGAGTGCGAACTTGGCCTAGACAAGTTGCAATTTGACATTCGAATTGACAAACAAATAGAAAGAAAATGTATGGAAATGACATTAGTGACAGCCCGATTTGTCGAAAGCTTGTGTTACATCCATAGATTTTGTTTTTATTCGATTGTCGATTCCCCTGTGTCCTTTATTATTTTTACCCGACTGCCGAAGGAGGAGGGTTATGTGTTTGACGCGTATGTATGTATGTATGTATGTATGTATGTCCGTTCCTATGTCCGGTCGTAACTACTCAACGGCTCAACCGATTTAGATAAATGACACCTCATTAGATTCGTCTTGATAGCACGACTGTCACTGGGTACATGAAATTTTAAAAAAAACAATATGGCGGATTTTATACGCTTTAATGTGCGAACTGATTTTGAAAATGATCTTTAGTTGTATTAATTTATATTTTAAGGATTGAACCTAGTGATTCTATGATGATTTATAAACTAAAAAGAAGGAAATAAAATCAATTATTAAAAGAAACAAAAAACCCGACTGCGTAAAAAGTACTAACTAAAAATCTAATAAAAACAAGCTCTGTGATGTTGGAAAATGTATTGCAGGCGGGACAAGCAAAGAAACAATTTTGTTTATGAACGAACAGCTTGTCCCGCCTGCAATACATTTTCCAACATCACAGAGCTTGTTTTTATTAGATTTTTAGTTAGTACTTTTTACGCAGTCGGGTTTTTTGTTTCTTTTTTAACAAAAAATTAAATAATCAATAATCTGTTGCAAATGATTTCATCATAATAGTCATAATAAACTTTTAAAGGTCGCAACAATACAGAAACTATTATCTATACTAATATTGTAAAGATGAAAGATTTGTTTGTATGTTTGTATTGAATAGGCTCCGAAACAACTGGACCGATTTGAAAAATTCTTTCAGTTATAGCACATTTTTTAGGGAAGGTTGAGCGGAGAAGCAATGAAAAATGTTGCAAAAAGTCATCAAAACCACACGGGCGAAGCCGCTAGCGGAAAGCTAGTGATAGATAAAGGAATAATCTGTTTACCTTTCAGGCCAATCCATTTAGTAGTTTGAGCTATGTATTGGTAGATCAGTCAGTCACGGTTTCTTTTTATATTACAAAGACCATTATTTATCATTGTAATATACATGTAATCCTTGCCTATTGCATTCATCATTATCTGATTCTCAAGTATGTACCTATACAGTGGTAGGGTTAGGATTAATGCTCGTAATCACTAGCCAATTACACAGTAGAGCTTAATCACTGTATGTTGGCACAAATGAAGCGTTTCCTTCAATGTGTACAAGTTTAACCCTCCAGTGAATGGCAAATATTGTCTTTGATTACAGCTGATAAAGCAAATACTTTAGCAAATGCTTACGACTAAATTAAAGGATACTTTTGATGGACGCGTTAAATGTTGTTGTTGCGTAAGGGATTAAATAATATTGACGACGTCTTTTGTCTAGTGATCCGAGTACCGGACTGCTGATCACGGGGTCGTGGGCATAAATTAATATATTAAATTGGATAGTCGTGGGTTCGATCCCCACAAGACACAAACATTTATGTGATGAACATAGGTTTTTGTGTTTGTCTGGGTGTTTCTTATATATTATAAGAATATATTTGCAAAAAAAAGTATATAAGCATTATATCCATTGTCTAGTACCCATAGTACAAGTTTTGCTTAGTTTTGCAGACCACGCAGGCGAAGCCGGTGGAGGAAAGCTAGTTAATGTAACGAGAATAAAATCCGTAAATGGTAGGTTCCTCATGGTAGCGTTTCTTTAGAGATTCCGAAGCTAATCCATAGAGTGTGCGGAAAATAGAATGCTTACAACAAAAAAATCTAGCTATAAACACGTACCTACTTGTGGGTTTTAGCTTGTGACACATGGAAGTAATTTTATCGTAACAAGTGACGTTATATATATATATAACGTTTCCGAACGCAAATCGAGGTCTTCCAATTTCCCCTCGTTGATATCCATAGGAAATCGAAATACCTATGTCATCTTATTCATTACCTTGACCCTTCTTGTGATAAAAGTTAAAAAAGAAATATCTATATTACTGATATTATAATGGCGTCTTATCCTTCTTGTTTTTCGTAGTATGTTTCATAATATATTTTCGAAGAATTTAGTCTTAAGCTTATTATTTTTACCACTAAGGTGGTAAACAAGCATACGGCCCTCCTGATGGTAAGTGGGTACTGTAGCCTATAGACGCTAGCAACACCAGGGGTATCACTCGCGCGTTGCCGACCCTAAAAACCTCTTAGAGGTTTTTGGAGGATTCACTGCTCCGGCAGTTTGAGGGAATATTCCTCTTGCTGATAGCGCAGCGCATCTTTAGCAAGAGATCTTTTAGGAGCTCTGGCAACCTTACTCACTGCAGCAACACAACACACGATAAAGTGTGTTATTTGGCTGCAGTTTTCTGCAGATTTGAGCCATGAATGGCTGTGCGCTACCAATCTAAGTATAAATGAACTGAAACTGGTTTGCTCCCATGGGACCTAAACATACCAGAGAACTGTGGGTGTAGTACCTACGTATCTGCTTAAACCTTCAGGGAATATAGGCGTGATGATATTGTATGATTAACTGAACCGTGCAGTGCACAAATATTAGTGACATTGACAGATGGAGAGCAAAAGCACCAACCACAGATAATAAAATTTATCGATGAATATTTAAAATTATGTAGTTTATGCGAACAGCGTTATCGTGAGTCAATACAATAAGTACAATTTACACAAACCACAGAGTGCAAAGTGGTTGAATCAATTATCCGAGTTCTAAAGTCCTATTTTTACGAAACGAGCGCAGCTAAAAGCAGTATCAACGCTAAGTGCATCACTCGTGAGATGTTCAGTTGTAACCGGTTCAGTTAAAGAACCGAAATGTACGACAAGTAACAAACCTAGTTAAGGAAAAGGATGGACAGCTATACCTATTCTTATATGGTTTGTCATACTTTCATTTAAAAAATCTAGTAAGTAAGTATATGCTGCGGTTGTCCCTTACCAACAAATGGCCCGTATGCTTGCTATCATATTACATTAAACAAATTACAGTTCTGCCGAACTTATAGGCTGGGTTTAAGTTGGCACGAGCTAACTTTAACCCGGCCGTAAAAATCGAAGAAAGGAAAATATTTAAAAGGACAGCCTACGGACTTGATCTTTCGTTTTTATTGATTACCATCAAATAATTTTCTTTCTCCGATTTTTACGGTCGGGTTAAACTTAGCTTGTGCCAACTTCAGCCCGGACTATAAGTTTGGCGAGAACTGTAAATAAAGCTGGAACAGCACCTACTCAGACATTAAATTCAATACAGGGTAAAATGACTAATTGTTAGTGTATATCAAAATATGTATTATTTAATAAGTAAGCTGAATTCCATAACAAATATCTCTAAACTATTAATAACAGTACCCCATTCCGAATACCGGCCTTGAAATAGATAAGCCGAAAATCCAACCATTACCTACGCCGAATTCCCATTGAAACTGCGTTTAGAATTAGCCGAAGCCATTAAAACCCGGCGTGGACTATTTGACAGCGGTAAGCTGCCCCATTAGGGATCCATTGGCCAAATGCAACGTCACGAACGAAATCCCCTATGACAGTGACATGTGACGTAGTTACAGTAATGTATTTCAATCAACACTTTAGCAGTTTACTTATTCAGTATCCCGATGTTCATTAAGTTCGGGGAACAACAACGTTTCTACCACTCGACGTTCGATTTTCGTAATGCACTCTGTCACTGTCAAGTTAAGCTGACATGACAAAACGAGTGTCAACTGTCACACGATTTTTTTAATAATCGTTGGGCTAAAGCAAACAGAGAAAGGATAAAAGGCGGTAACTAAAAATATAAAATTATCACACAAGAATTCCGTTCCAAAGATTTGATTTATCTTTTTGATAGGCTAGCAAAGGCAACTGTGTCAGATGTTTCCAATTGCAAATAAGTATCTAAATATAGATTACTATTTTCTTCGTAATTTCTCTTTTATTACTAACAATATCTAAGTCTTTGAATAAAGTGATAGATTGTTTAACTATCTTTAGATTTGTGTGTATCATGTCTTTCATTCCTTCTAGGGTATACAACGGAAAGCAGACAGACTGACACTCTGGTCTGTCTTCCAAAGCATTTTACCGTCGATAATATCATCTAATCGTCAGGGCCTTTAGACAAGTTGCAATTTGACATTCGAATCGACAGACGAATGGAAAGAAAATGTCATTAGTGACAGCCCGATTTGTCGAAAGCTTGTGTCATTTCATAGATTTTGTTACTATTCGTCTGGTCCCCTGGTCTTTCCATCATTTGAAGGTGTTTTATTCAATCGCTCAACAAGCTGTAATACAACCTATCGTTTTACCAAAAAGTGGCTAATCAATTAGCAATATATCAACGCTACACTTCTGTGAGTGAACTAGCCTAAAAGTTAATACGCAAATAGATTTACGGCCCATTAACATACAGTTTAATTTATACTTCAGTCTACGGCTACATCGTACAAAACGCCTCATCAATCATATTACACGCAATAAAATACAATTTTAACCTAACTCCTAGGGAAATAAGGTTTAGTTTTGAAATGGTGGATCGTTTACCTCTAAATAACATGCATTTCGCACAAATTTCGTATTCGTTCATTGTGACACAAAATAGTCATTATTCATGCAGATTTCTGTCCAAGGTGTACGTATATGCGATTTTGTGTATATTTTATTGCTGAAATAAACTTATATTAAAATTTAGCTTCATTACTTCTTGGTACTTGGAATAAAAATGTGTCAACACATCACAAGAGTTTAATGGAGAGGTCAGTTTTTGATAAAAATATTTATTCTTTTGTTTTATTTTGCGGGTTACGCCTTCTAATTACACAGATAGTTTTTCGATTAGATTAATTTTGAGTGCCCGTATTAAGGTAGTTCGTATTACCGATTTTAGTAAGCGTAGCTTCTACTTTTGTATCGATTGGTAAGTGTAGTTATTAGTTAACCACGATGATGAGGCAATATCATTCACATTTAAGAAATCAAAAACTTTCATCAACACCCGGCCCTTATGCCAATTTACTTTGAAGTCATAGCCGTATGTCTTTTTCTTTCATATATCTTTATTAGCCGTCATTACGTCATTCAATTTGTAGCCAAATCCTTTCTATAATTCTTAATATCTTCTATGATCTTCCTGAAAGATGAGAATTCATTCATAATCAAAATCTTTCTAGTAACATGCTCTTCACTTCTACGTATCACAAACCCATACATCGATAAATGGTTACTACACTAATTGTCAGTATCAATATTTATATCCGACACAAAAAAAGGAACATCAAGACAAATTAAATTTAATAAACATATTAAAAAAGAAGATTCTAAATATAAAACGCAAATAGCAAGAGCAGTATTAACGTAGCTGCTATATTTTACCTCCATTACAAAAATCACGGGCGTGGAAATGTGTTCTACAAAATTAATTAGCTCCATATAATTAACTGTCGACTTCGTCTGCTTTATGTTTTTCATGTCTCGCGTCAAGGTCCTAAATGGATCTTCATACTCGACAGAGGAGAGCAAAAGCAGGTTTATGTGTTTTTGTACATACGAGTATTATAGTATTTTTTTTCGATTTGTGTTAAAATTTAATGAATATACTGTAATATAAGTCTAGGAGGGCTTAGTGCGAGTTCTTTTTTTTTTCTTTTGTTTTTTTTTGGGTAACAAAAAATATCACAATAAGTTTCAGTTTAAGTGTTAAGGCATACAATATTGGCAATTGTGACATCCACTTCGTCTACCACTAATTAACATCTTGACTTTGATTTCCCAATTCTCAATAGGTAACAACGAAGAGTTTCCTTGATTAATGAACGTAAATTAAGCGAAAACTATTGACTAGGAACAGTCCTCGTCAATCAAGGTTCCATTGGGGTAAAAACCTTAGACCATATACAGATAAGGTTTAAAGTTTTACCCCAAATGGGCAACAGGTGCGATAGTACGTTATTTACTTTAAATAAATCTGTACTAGACCTTTCACATTTTCTTTCTAGCATAATTCAAAAAGGTATCGAGAATTCCATTTTCGCTTTCAATGTTATTAGATTTAACTAAATTAGGTTAGTGATTATTATCCAAAGTGCCTTCACTTTATGTAGCTCCTGCCACCTTCAAACCTAACCACGACATTGCCAATATTTCAAATGAATAATAAAGTAGGTATAGTACACATTTTATAAGCAATTTACGACATACAATACCCCACAAAAGAGATTTTCATTTCCGACCTTATCAAAACACAACAGGATTGTAATGTTGTCCACCATAAAACCTCATTTAATTGTCCACGTCAACGCAATATCCCGTAAAGTCATCATTTGTTAATGAACCTGATCTCTACCGGCTGTCTGGTATAAGAATAGAAGTTGTTTACCGCACGCCTGATTGTGTATACGTTTAGCATAAAGCGCTATACACACAGTTCCGTAATGTGAGCGGCCAGTAGGCCATTGGCAGCCGGCCACACTTTACCCGTGCACGGGTACAAACCGGCTACATGAACCCAGTGCCTCGACCATGAGTTTTTCTCACTACTCTCGCTAGCGATGCCGTAAAATATTTGTATGGAAAACCCTCGCGGCGCCTCTAGCGGTTACGTAAGGAACTAAAATTGACTATGAGATTACAGCGTTTCGATGCGTAAAAAACTTATCGAAAGCAATTTGATAGAACTCATGGTTGAGGTACAGAACCCTCAATAGCTCAATAAGTTTTGCAGACTTACCCACAACCAAAAGGTGGAAAATAAGCACACGGCCGGCCTGATGGTAAGTGGTTACCATAGCCTATGGACGCTGGCAACACCAAGGGTATCACTCGGGCGTTCCTCACCCTAAAAACCGCTCAGAGGTTTATGGAGGATTCACTGCGCCGACAGTTTGAGGGAATATTCCTCTTGCTGCCAGGGCAGCGCTTCCTTAAAAAAGTTCTGGGAACCTTACTCACTGCAGGAACACAACACACAATAAAGTGTGTTAATTGCCTGCATTTTGCTCTGAGGTTCTGCTCCAGATTGGACCCATAAATGGCAGTGACCTACCTCTCTTTAAATTTAAATTAATCATTAATTAACGTCAAGCAGAAATAGAAATATTTATTTGCTGGAAACATGTTTTCCAGCTGCTGGAACTGCTAGTTTAGTAATGTCCCTCGATGGATACTTTTTAGAGTCGGATGCTTTTATAAACACTTTTGAGCGCTTTTTAACAAACATTGCAATTTTAAAGATATAGAGTGATGCTAACGTCAATATATTTAGTTCTATTACATGACAAGCATACGGGTTACAAGCAGCCCGTATGCTAGTCATATTAGCACGATAAAAAAATCCTTCCTAAAAACTTTCCTGTTTATAAATACATATGGAAAACTGTTTCTATTAATTCATGACTACTCATTTGTAAAACGATACTAAATTGCCTGTTCAGTGAGGCGATATTAAGTTGCCGTCTAAGGCCGGCCGGGTCTGTTGTGTACACGTCTTTACACTCACCCGCTCGGGTAATGGGTCTTAAATTTATCAGGTGCTAATATGCTTATGAATTGTGAAGGCCTGGAGTGAAGCGGCTGGTATGATTTAATAAGCTTTGCCCGTTGAAAAATTTTAGTGCAGAGTAGTAAATCTGTGGCGTGGCTATAATATTGTTTTGAGGAAATTCATCAGTTTGAATTCGACATAATATACGTAATCATTTGACTAAGGAAATATATATATATATATATATATATATACTATACTTGTAGACATAACCTATTTTTCGGGTCTTAAAAGGGTCCAGTTCTTCGGTTTGGAGTTCTATCCCAGTATGCCTGTGAAACAAGGAACACAATGCGGTTGTCATATATCGCGCAATATCATCGGTTACATATATTAACCTTTTATTTCAAAGAATGATATTTCACATCTTATATACCGTGTTAATTGTTTTGTTTGTTGTGCTGTTGTATATTATCTACAATTGCAAGAAACCAAATCAAAGCTTGTATTATTTATTCTGCATTTACTATCTACAATTGTTATAACAACTACAATCATTATTTTCTTAAAGATGGCCGAGATCTTTGTTATTTAATGAAGCTACACCTCTTAAACTCCTACATCCGATTTATTAATTCAAGTCTATAATTTTATGAACGATATTGTTTATTTAACAAAACGATAACAGTTTTAAGTGTCAATTTTATGACGATTAAGAAACAAAGGCACTTTCAGAAACTACCACCAATGACGTCATTCAGAACTTCAGCGCCAATAAACAAAGACGACACGACTTTGGCATAGAATTTGTAAACGTAGTTAGTACAGAATTATTACTACAGCCGTTAATATTTCGACTCCACACATTCTGCTATTCGTTATAAAGTCTTTAGAATTCGCGCGTCGACTGACTGTTACTGATATGCATTTACGCGCAGTATATCCCGAGCTTCCGAAACAAAAGGTGTTCACTTGTTCAGTGCGCAGTGTTGTGCCAAAACAAAACAAAATAACATCAACTACTAACAAAATACAGTGCAAATCAAAATGTCGGTGAATATTGATATGGAGAACTTTTCTGCGAAGAAGAATCTGAGGCGTCGGACGCTGAACACTATCAAATCAGCTGTTACGGCGCTCAAACAAATTGCTAGTGAGTGCTACCCAGTTCTATTATCTAAAGTACAACATGTATTGATATTTTTCGCGTAATATTACCAAAGTTCTATATAAAAGTGTGTCTTAGCAAACGAGACAATTTCGATTGATTGCTCAAATTAGGAGTATGATTTCTAATATTAATAATTTCTACTGACGCAAATTTAAATTCATGTAACATACTGGCTGGCTGTAGATATATGTTTTCAGTGAATATCAGTCTCATAAATATTAATCAATTCAATCATCATGTTATGAATGTGTTAACAACGTTGAACTTTCATTATTTTAGCAAACTAAGATTATTCATGAATACTTACTTTACTTCTTCTTGTGAAATACATTAATTATTCCGAATGAAAGTATTTACCCGGTATTCAAAACCCATTATTTTTCCGCAACATTTATTCAAATAAATTTCCAGTAACGCAAAATTCAATATTTACATATCGTGATAACTTTGGAGGGTGAAAATAAACTCAGGAAGCCATTAAAGTCAGCGGTTTACTTTTCATAACACTTGGTAAAGTGGGCGGCAACAATTCGCTGAGTATTTGAGAAACGTCAGCGTTCTATAATGAAGGTGTCATTCAGGCTTGGAAAGTCCATTGTGTTTGTCATCTCGCACCCAAACAGGCTCGTCACCCGCGAGAAACTCTCAAGCGCTTGTTTGTCAGAACCAGTGATCGTCTGTAGACACAAAACATTTCACAATTCGTTACGTTTTATATTTTAGTCTTTTGTTACACCTGCGTTTTGTTAACTGGGGCAAATCTTGACGTTTATAAATGAACACGGCTTACCGCCGTCTCTCATTGGTTTGATGTTACTGCAGATCGTCTCTAGAGTCATGGAATGAATTTGCATAAATGAACCCCGTTTACTAAAAGCTTTCCTTCGAATGCATAATTTAATATAAATCCCATTCTTGTCGATGTTGCCATTTGAATAAGACATTCTACGCAGCAAATTATAATTTGATATTAGGAGAATAAGCAATAATCTATTTAGAGCTTCCATGAATCGGGTTTTAAGTAATCACAAGTGTGTAAATCAAGTTGTGATTTAGCTTCTAGCAAACTTTGTTTGGCAAATACTGGCGCCCACCGTGGGACGCGAGAGATTGAATTATAAATACGCTTACGAGCTAAAATTACATAAATATTCATATACATTCCATTTACTTTTCCGCCATGTGTTTGTTCGCAAGATGCTGCCATAAATTTTGAATTTAAACAACATTTTAATTGCACGGACCCACCTCCTCCCACAGGCCTCAACTCTACATAACTCTTTGAACACTTATTTAGTACGTTTAGTAGAGATATTAACATTAAAAAGGTCGCGAATACAATGTTAGTATTATGACGAAGTGTTTATAAAACAACCCCACCCACTATCGTATCCCAACACGCTGAACGCTGGCCTATTACAACTTGAATAGTTCTCGAGCTATTCCATTAAAAAATTCAAATGATCAGAAATAGAATCCATCTAGCACTGGCAGCAATGTAAGGTACATAGCTTACTTTTTTATACTCAATAAAATCGTAGAAACTCGTAAATAATCGAAAGTTTTCCCCATTTCCCGCCAATACGGGTCGAGGCGTGCCTTTATTTGGCGCGTTTCCTGACCGCCATCTTTTCAATGTAGAGGCCAAACTTATTAACATCGATCATTCAAGGCGTTCTTACATTATTTTCTATTGTAAATAACTATTTTAGACAGACTTCTGTCTTCTTAGTTTTGGTTAGAATAGATTTCTAGATTTCCGGGAGACCATCACGATTACCAAATCCTCAGAGCGGAATAAATAAATATTCTATTACAGTAATAAACAAACGAACAGCATATAGTTTCGGTACTTTATAAGTTTTATTACCATTTAAAATCTTACCATCATCATCGGGTGCCAAGTGCCTTCCTAATGAACTTAGGAGCTAAGTAGGCAAAATTGTGAATCCACGTTTTTAATCTTTCTCTACGCGACCAAATAAGGTTCCGAAAATGAGGAGATCCATAGACGAACCAAAGTGGCCAACATAGCTGAAAGGATTAGCAAGTTGAAGTGGACGGGGCACATGGCTCGTAGAACTGATGGTCGCTCGGGCAGAAAGTTTTTTGAGTGGAGACCACGCACCAGAAAGCGCAGCGTGGGACGGCCTCCACCGACATGTACCGACGACCTGGGAGACGTTTGATGCAGGCAGCATACGACCGGTCCCGGCAGAAGTCTATGGGAAGGCCTTTGTTCAGCAGTGGACTCTTTAGGCTGATATGATGATAATGACGATGAAGTTTTTAAGATTCCGGTAGAACAAATTTCATGTAAATATCATAATATTGATACATACAGTTCTCTAAGCCACTGGTTCTGTTCTTACAAGATCGATGTATTTTGGGAACACACACCTAAACCTGTGAATCGTTACCGCTTTATTACACACTGAAATGGACTGCACATTGACGAATAAATAGTCGTACGTAATTAGGTGAGCGTAAAATTGGGTGTTAGGAAAACCATTTTGGATGGTTGACTCATAGTTGTGCACTGAATGAGAGTGCGAAGTTCTTTCTATCGACTGACGCAAGTTTAATGAACATATAATAAATTAATAAGTGAGCACTTTTTCTCCTGTCTCCTACCAAGGACGGATCCAAGATTCATTTGGGGGTGGGGGCCAAACATGCAAGGAGGGTTAGAGCCAGAGTCTGACAAGACCTCAGCTCAGTAGCAGTTGTCCACAATTACTGCTAAGTAAAAAATGCAAAATTGGAGAAAGTGACTTTGCTTTTCCAAGTTTAAATTGTCCGATAGTGAATAAAGTCGACAATCTACTAAAATGCATGTAACAATATCATTATGTTCTTATGCCACTTTCCTTACATTTACATTTAGATAGTACCAAACTTTCCGCCAGTAGCTTCGCCCGCGTATTCTTAGTATTTCTTATAAATTAATAAAACAAATCTATCCCACGGGAACCACACCTTTTACTGGGATAAAACTACTACCACTACTACTAAAATACTGGGGTAGCCATGTACTATTCCAGACTGTAATCTATTTCTGTGCCAAATTTCATCCAGATCCGTACAATCGTTCTGGCGTGATAGAGTAACAAACATTCATCCATCTATAACAACTTTCACATTTATAATATTAGTGGGATGATAGACATAATTACAGATGAAAAGTTGTTAAGATAAAGAGATGTTTAAATAGAGTTGAATGGAAATAAATAAATTATGCTAGTGAATAAATATTTTCGAGGATTTTGAAAGTCGAATTCACCGTGGAACTACGGCTGGTAGCAAAAGTTGTTCCTTTTATAGAGCGCAGTAATCCTCTCAAACGGGCTTTCTGTCATTTAAATTCTGTAGGTACTCTGTCGGATTTTTGCTATGCTTACAAATTGGATGTATTGGAGCGCTGACACTTATTTAAAATCCTTTCATGGTTTGCTTGAGGAAATTACGTTTTTTTTTTCAATTATAAAAACTGTGTAAGACTAGAACATGACCTTAAGCAGAAAATTTATATAAAATAAAGAAAGAAAACATTTATTTACTGCTACAAAGTTAGAAGTGTAGTAACATGATAGTGTACTTGAAAATATTGGTGCGGTAGAGAAAAGGCTAAGACTCAATATATAGGATCAACAAGTAAATAATTATATTAATTGGTTCACGGTCGGTTTTTTTGCCTACGTGCCCAATGCTGGGAAAAGGTCTGCCCCATCTCCTTCCAATGATCTCTATTGCTCACCGACCTCTAAATGATATCTGAGGCCAATATATACGTCCGGAAATAGTCCAAATCGCCTCGCTAGCGTTTTCTGGGTGCACAATTTATTAATGTCAAGGGGACAAGAGAATTATAAAAATGTATCGGCGAACCGAAGGTAAAGATGTGACACCTGCTGAACTCTTTAGGCATATAGCCGTGAAGGTAGTTTTGTAAGTACCTAGGTATAAACGAGAGAAATAGTAGGTACTTGATAGTATCCATAAAAGCAACATTACGGCATAGGTCACACTGGAACAATCAACAGTTTATTGGTTCGTGTAAACGACTGTTTATTTATATAACGGTGTTTGTCGAGCACGCTTCGTAACAGAAAGCTGTTGCAGCGAAACGGTATTAAAACGTTATTGAAACGTATAAATACTAAACAAGATTAAGATATTTTTTTCTTCATTCACAAACTACAGGTAAATAATTTCACTGTCCAGTAAATTTTATAGTCTAAGTGCAAATTGTTCGCTAAAAGGCTAACAGAATATTTATCTTAAAATATATTTTATTATTTTATTATTGTTACCAAAAACAACATCACAAGTTATCCCATGTTTGTATATTCATTACAGAAGCAGTATCTAGTCCCAAAATTAGCAGAGCTTATGCTATGGGTACCAGACAGTGCTTTCGTATTTATACTTAGGTATTATTTTATGAGAAAGTTACAATAATATAAGAGTTTGTAAGATAGACATAAGAGTAATTAAAAGAGGCAACTAAATAGCTACAGAGTACTGATGTGTAATTGTGTCGCAAACCATCTCCTTCTAGGAATTATGCTCACGCGCCGTATTAAAACTGTAACGTCGACGACGTTGTCAAAGAGATGATGAGTCTTGATCCGATAGCGTTAAAATAAAGTCATTTTACATCAGGCTTCAACTTAGTTCCTTAAACTGAAGAAAGAGTGCGATAGGCTTCTGCAAGGCTAATATACATGCCGAGTGACTTTATCGTCACATTATCTCGTCTCCAGCTACACTTTGCACGAGGTATCCAACGACAAAGTTTCATGACGCTCATGTCAGCCGGCTATCCAATCCATTTACAAACAGATTGTCAAGCCAAAACTTTTATCTAAATAAAATTGAAATTCGCAAAAGCCCGTTTAAATTCTCGTATGCATCTTGGTTTTTTTGCCTAGTTTTTCATCTATCCGTCCAATACGAGTGAAATACCCGTCACAGTTTCATGAACGAACTTGTAGGCATCCAATTAAAAACCAGACGGGCTCTCTAGAGGACACTGGGGCCAATTTTCGGCCATCTAGAACTTATTTTTCGCTTTACACGCCTGCATGGACAACCATTTAAATTACGGATGACTGCAACTTGACGCTTGGAATTTAGGCCTATTTTCGGCTTGACCGCTTAAAAAACCTTTGGCCACCTTTTGAACCACTGACGCGATGTAATGCGGTCGACGGCAGATATTTATTTAAAAGTTTAACACTCAAAGTTAATTTGTTTAGTTTTTTAGTGTTATTAACTGACGAGTATATGTAGTCAGTTTTGCTCTGCCTTATTTCTTTTTTAACCACTGTTACTGCAAGCCCTGTTACCAGTTACTTCAAAATCAAATCTCATCTCTCTCCAAAACACATTTCCAAATTTTTTGTGTTCAGATAAAATATGTCATATTGTACGTTGCTGTCAATCAGTCAGTGGAATTGTATAGTAGAAGACAAGATATATTTCTATTATTGTATATTGTATTCTATTTCCGACGAAAACAAGCAAATTCTCGGCTCGGCCTACTTAAGATCTCGTGTACATAATTGAAGAGTTCACATAGAATTAATTGCTCGGCCTTCGTTCACGCTGAAGGATAAGCCATCATTGCGTGTTCAGAAATAACAAATCAGACGCACCTTTACAAGCTATCTAACAGATAGCAGGGTGGAACAAGCGCCTCCATTAATTTCCCTTAGATCAACCCGAATTAAGGGTTATTTAGGCGTTTATTGCTCAGAACTGCTCTCATGACTCCCGCGGGGATCGATTCGACCCATGCAATGGAGACATAGCCCGAGGTAACATAAATTTGGCACACAATAACTCCGACCCAATTGGTCTTTAAACTGATCGACCAAACGGTTTCGTCTATTATGTCTGGTCCATAGATTCTCAACCTTTTTTGTTCACTTTGAGAATGTTTCTTTTCTTTTTCTAGAGCCCCCTATTTTTTTACTTACCATCATCTTTCGCGAATCTGATACAGCTATTGCCACGATTATATTTAAACTTGTAATATCTTAATGCCCCCTCATTTTCTCGGGGTCTTCCACTGGCCCCCTGAAAGTCTAAAATGCACAAGGGGGTGTATTGCCAATGTTGAGAAACTTATGATTTCTTTTATAAAATACAGGCTACAGACTCCTTTGATCTAAGTATCCTGATATTATTACGGAGACCAAAGGCAAAGTGAGCCGGCTTATATTTCCCTCTAAATCTACATCATTCTTTTGCCTCTGTTGACGTTTGTCAAGGGACAAGGAAAAATGCTTATAATTTTGTATAATGCAAATAACTTTTTGTCGACTCCACAAAGATGATCCTTCATAATCCTCGAAATCTTCTTTGTGACACTTTGCTGTCAAAGTATTATAATAATTGCGAGAGTATTGTTTTCTGATAATCAATAACAACATTGTATTTATACATAATCCTTACTCAATATTATAAATGCGAAAGTAACTCTGTCTGTCTGTCGCACTTTCACGCCAAAACTACTGAACCGATTTAAATGAAATTTGGTACACAGATAGTCTAGAGCCTCAGAAAGTACATAGGCTGCTTTTTAATGCGAAAAAAGGGCTGTAAGGAGGTTGAAATAGGGGATGAAATTTATAAGAAATACCCAGACCACCGAGCGAAGCCGCTGGCGGAAAGTTAGTGTAGCGACTACATACCTGCACGTATCGACTGTATATTTTCACGTAGTTTGATAAGTCACATTTTGAGATAAGTTTAGATAGTAATACGCACGTGCCACATTAGTATATAAGGTTTAGTTTTACTCAAAATAAACAGACACAAATACCATCTCGTGTCTCACTTACTCCCTTGCCAAACATCTTGCAAACTAGTATTAAATAATCAAATCTCAAATAATATTACCATATATTATTGTGGTGGCTTCCGGTCAGTATTTTACACAAAGTAACTGCCATCAAACCTCCGCAACCCAACAGATACCGATATTCGACGGAAAGACTAGTTGTCAGGCTTTTTGGGGTTCAGACTAATAACCGGTGGTAATAGCGATGGTCTGATGTGCTCTCCGTAGTACGGAGGGTTCTCAATGTGTTGAGATTAGTCACCCATCCACTGACAGGCCGGGGCAAGCATAGCTTATCACCGTTGTTATAACTTAGCCACGAGCCCCTCTAAAAATAATAAAACCAAATCCAAACATATCTACAAAACACAAATAGTTGGTAATCAACACGGACAGAGCCAGCCGCAACCCGCCCAATAACGCGATCAAATATACACAGCCTGATTTCCATTCTGCATAATCGAAGACGACGGGAATGGATGGCAGAATATCGGGCCGGATGACATTGCATTTTACAAGTAGCTGGGAACCAATGACGTAACGATCTTGTATAAAATATGAGCCTGTTGAATTCCTCACGAACTTGGCCAGAAAGGACTTGAAACAAGTCGTAAAGGCTCTCATGAAAAGTAATATAATTTTTCGGATACATTTCCGAGTGACGTGGAAGTTTTGTGCTCACGTTTTATTGCTACTTATCTTGGTTCCAAGTTCCAAGTTACATAATAATAACATTGAAATATGGCTGACTGCTAAGATCACCGGTTGTTCAACTGTCAGATAGTATTATACTCGTAATAATATACAAAATGGTTTTCGCTAGTATCTAGTGATGTGTCTATTCGTATTTTTTTATACCACTAAGGTGGCCAACAAGCATAGGTACGGCCCGCCTGATGGTAAGCGGTTACCATACCCTATGGACGCTTGCAACACCAGGGGTAGCACTCGCGCGTTGCCGACCCGAAAAACCTCTTAGAGGGGGTTTATGGGGGATTTACTGCGCCGACAGTTTGAGAAAATTTTCCTCTTACTGCCAGCGCAGCGCATCCTTAGAAGGAGCTCTGGCGACCTTACTCACTGCAACACACACACAATAAAGTGTGTTATTTGGCTGCAGTTTCCTGTAAGGTGGAGGTACTTCCCCAGATGGGCTGCTCCAGATTTGAGCCATAAATGGCTGTGCCCTACCTCTCTTGAAATTCGATTCGATTATTTTATTATTAGATTATTCCATTTTGCTGCAAAATAATCGATTATTAAATTAATCGAATCAACGCTAGATACTAGTCCTACTTGATAAGTATAACATATTCAAGAATTTATCGAAGTCGTAATACAAAAAGCATTGTCTGCAGTAGGTAAAATACATTCTTACAAATATCTGCATCCAATATATCGTCGATAGTAACTCGAATTTCTGTCACCGAAAATCCAGACTGTGTCGACGAAATCTAAAGGCTTTACAATCATTGGCCTAGTTCGCGAATTGGTTTTGACATTCATTGTCACACGTTCGATTCCTGCATCGTATTCATAGAAGGCGGATGTTTCATTCCACTATTTAGGTCATCTGCTAAATGGACTAGCTTGTCTAAATCTGCCAAATTCAGGTCATTTTATATTAGCAAGAGAAAGACGGCATATTACAAAATATAGTCTTAGACTCGGCTCACAGTAAAAGCTGCAGGTTACAGCTGCCGATCCTGGATTTGGTTACCGTTTCGTGCAGTATTAACCATGCCTTAACATTACCTTATATCCCTGAGGTCGAATAGTGATTAACATACCATATTAATTCTCATCGTAAATTCAAAATAATTAGAAGGGCTTCGTGATTTTTGGAATCGTCCACTCCTTAAATCAAAAACTACTAAAATGTGGGAGCCATGTGTGGAGCTTCTAAATATAAATCCACTTTATATTTAGAAGACCACACCTTGTTCATTCACTTTTGTGATTTTACAACCATGTACATTTTTATAAATCACCATATATAATGTATCCCAAAAGAAACAGCCCGCCTCATGCGCATTTTCTTTCATTTTCTTCGCCACCCGTTTTTCATGGGTAATTACCCCTGTGAGCGCGATGACGTCACACGTGATTGATAACATCCCCTGATTAATATTTTACGTAATCTAATAAAATAAATTTCGTATAAATGTAGCTTTTTACGTCGTATAAAGATGTTGATTTTGAGCGAAGGCTTTTAACCTTTCGTAAATTTATGCTTTTTATGTTCTTAACTGAGTCTATTTTGTGGCTTTTATTAAAACTATTAATCATAGATGTTATTGTGATATTTTGACTTTAGCTTAGATATACACTTTGACTTAAATTAATCTTTTGAAACGTATAATTACTTTATTGTACGGGTTTTATTCAAACGTTATTGTAAGCCTTATGCTAATAGCTATACCGTCTAATAGAAACTACAATAAGTTCTCTTCGAAAAAGGTGGCATTAGATATACATGACTCAGAGGAAATTGTTTTTATAGAGTATCTAGAATTATATGACTATATTATCGCTATTCACAAAACGTACAGAAGACCATTAAACCCGTTAATACGTCATCAAATGATCTCTGGTGCAGAGCCGACACGCGCATCACAATTGTTGCTTTAATGCATAGATATTATTCATTATGCAAACCGCTACAGTGAGCTTGGATTAGTAAGCTCGCTTAGTATGCATGAACTTATAAAGGTTATAGGATACTATATCATCTATACAAAAGATACAATAATGTTTTCTCAAAGCAAACTAACAAACTTCTCAAACATACACGACTTCTAAAAATTTTAATGAAATATTCAAATTTTCAGAAGATGTGAATGTGTGTTGCTTGAGAAGTTTTTGTTACAAGAGTAATAAAGGTATAGTCGCCGTCTAATAATTATAATCAGTTTTCTATTTTGTACCCGTAAGTATACGGTCGAAAATGTAAATATTCGAGAATATATCATTTACTACGACTGTTTCACCAAGGAAATTCATTGCGTATGCAGGTATGTGTAAACCTCTATATCCAAGTTTTTCATTCAGTTTTGGGGCGACGCCGACGGGGTGTAAATTCGTGAGCTTCCAACATTCCACCGGGAAAATAGCGAAGTGGATGGGGATGATGGGGGGATGATGGGACCACAGTGCGATTGCTGTCTGTCGGGACTGGTCGGCTCTATATGCTATGGCACTAATTTCAATTCTAATACTTACGTACTCATTAATCTCTGAATCTACACATCAAGCTGCATCATCCTCATTACTATTCACAACAATTGTTACTGTTACCACACATATTTTTTTTAAAAAGAGTATCTATGGAGTTTCTTGCCGGCTCTTCTCCATAAGACCCCCTTTTTTTGGAACCGTGCAACTAGTTTAACGTTTCAAAAGTACCTATTTATATGGTCTAATTGTAATAAAAATATTTTGAATTTGAATTTGAATTGCAGAGAACCTGACCAGACCTTAGAGTGGTAAATATTTTTGACTGCGACTGTACCGAGTATTGTATTAATAAAGTTGAACTGACTCATCTCAGAAATAACGCACCTAAGTGTAGCACCGCAGAATAAAATAATACAGTACGCCAACGTGTACCGTGTGTTATAAAATACAAATATGCTTGCTCCCACTTTAGAATATTAAACAGTTATGTGTAAGTTATATAGTAAGATGGGAGCAGAGTAATTTTCTCGTTGCTGCTTCCTTTCGTAAGAAAACGTATTAAGTTTTATAATTACAAAGTATACAAGAGCATTATAAAGTTATTGTTATATTTTCATAAATTCCTCATTTTGTTAGAATTGAACATCTACTTACATTTGTATAGTAGATAAATTACAATTAGCTTGTATCCTTTGGAGTGCTGAAAATCTTCATAAACCCTCTCCCGTAGCAGTATTTATTTGCAATGCAATTTCTATTAGATTAGATCAACGTATTTTCAATACTTACAAACTTATGGCTTTTCATAAGAACAGGGTATAAAATTTCTGATCAAGGTAATAAGTTTTATTAATTATTAATTTAAATAAATGACAAGATCTGTGAGACATTTGACAGGTGTCAACAAAAATTGTGATTACACTCCAGAAAAAGTGTTTTAGGATTCCCATTTTTTGCTTAATATAACTTTTAATTATAATTTTAATAAAATTATCCGCAAAAGGGTCTGCGTTTTGACACATTATTGCGTAATACATAGTACTAATCTTTGTCAAAATAATGTTGTTTTCTGTCTTTTGTCAACTGTACCTACCTAGAACATAAATTATGTATCGCCAACATCATAGTTCCCCGGGCCTACTGTTGATTTTAGTCTATGCTCTAGCTTAAACATACAAGCCTGTGAGGTTGTATATTCTAGACGATACTAAATTATACATGCAAATACATTACCGTCGCTGAGCTAATATCTATATTACATTACTGAAGCAATAATTCGATGGAATATAGCTTTTGTGTTTTAATTGCGCATAGTTTGCAAAAAGTAAAGTAAATCTGTCTGCCTTTTTCTAAATTCAAACTTTTTTAAGCCTAAACCGCTGAATAAATTAATGTCTATAAAATTAGGGAATAAGATACATTGCATTCTGAGCAAGAACTTTAGCTACCTTTATTCTTAAATGTTAGTGGTTTCTTTGCTAGTATTTTTATGATCACTCTTATTGGAGTTATACATACCAGTATATTCTTGTTGCCGTGCATTCACTAACCTCTGCCCGTCGGACAATCCGCTCAATATTCTTCATAAAACTGTACAACAAACGTTACAAAACCCTTACAACGCTTCTAAGTACCAATACTGAACAAAATACAAAATATCTCAACCAATACCCATTGCTATCGATTACGGGACAGAGGTCCGTTCATATATTTTCAAGTAAATGCACCGATGCGCCAGAGCCGGCTTACGGGAGCTCTGGGAACAACACAGAGCTTCTCCTTAAATATATTGCTGCAACCACCACTGTGTTTTCAATTAAAGTGAATTCTGTTTAAGGGAAAGCTTCAATGTTTTAGATTGTCGGCACACCTTATCTCAGCAAATAAAACAAAGTCACCAAATATTTATTCTTTTTTCCTATTTTTTTTATCTCGTATAGTCGATTTGTTTGAAATTATAAAAAACAAAAGATACACTATATGTTTTGCGTAAATAACAAAGACAAGTAGGTTTTAACAAATGAAATTTTATATTAAATATTAAATTATGTCTCAGTAGACGTAAGCGCGAATGCTGCGCGAGGTCCTAAAATAGATTCCCATATCAAGCAAAGTTTTAGCGTGGTTTTATACAAAATATTCCGCTGCAGCTTGAAGCTTAAAGTTGTATCCAAATAGTGGCAATAGGCTTCGATACATAGGCCCTAAATCAAGCCGTCAAAGTGCAGAATGTACAGCTCTTCCCACCACTTCGAGATTACAGTTCATAAAAAAAGTTTTCTCTATAAAAACATAAAGATGAAACTTTCCCTTAAACTGCATTCACCTTAAAATGTCTGCACATTAAACCGCTTTGGATAGTTTTGTCCCAAACTTAATAGTTGGTTGGTTAATTAACGAAATAATTAAGTGAATAGCCAAGTCTTTTAGAATTTAAGTTGAGAAGATAAATTACATAGGTACTCCTTCTTTTTTTCGTATCAATGAAGAAGATAATTAGTATTTTTATAGTTTGAGCCCAGTATCCATGTAAATTGCGCCATCAGTTGCGTTGATTAAGACCTCATAGGTTTGTACCTTTGCTCAAAGTGTCCGTGCACTTGTGTGTACAGACACTTTGGGTCAATCTAGTTAATGGACCAGAAACTTTGGACCGATTTGAAAAGTTCCTCTGCCATTAGAAAGCTACATCTTTGCCAAGTAACATAAGCAAGCATAAGCAATATCACAGAAAATCCTAACAACACTTTGCTGGACCAGGGACTCGCACTCAAGTTCTCTAGCGTAGCAATCGCGCTTGAGACCACAAGACCAACGAGGCATTCACCTTATCATATTTATTTTAAGTTTTAAATTAATACGTCATGTCAGCACTTCAGCAGATTAATATATTCATATTTAAAATATATTTGATTTATCACAATATTTGTATAACCAACAAATATTTGTATAACTTAACCCACATCATTTAAACGTGGAATTGCAACCAATGTGATGTGGTTCTCGTAATTATATCGTAATCGAAGATAATGGAATGTAATTAAAGCGTTTTACTAATTCATTCAATTAAGTGCACTTAATAATGCAGCATTGAGGCTATAGATATAGGTAATATTGTATAACATAAAATACACATTAAACATAATTGCAAGTTATCAATCAACTGCCTTCGTTAGCCTAGTGAAGTGAATGCGACTACGCTCGCGATTCTGGGTTCGATTTGGAGAAATTTTCAGAAGAAGCCGGTGTTAGGATTTGTGCCCGGTTAATGGCAATAGGCGCGCCACCTCCTCCTCTTCCTCTGTAATCAATTTATTAGCAGATTCCGAAGAATTTTCTTATATGAATCACATTGTTATATAGTCATCTATCTATCTCACTTTAAACTGTGTGATTTTACAAACCAGTTCAAAAAAATAAAACGCTTTACTATGGATACATCTCTAAACATCTGTGCAATAGAGTTGTTAAACGGTCGTCCACTTGACACCGGGAGAACAATGGCACAATTCAAAGTTTCCCAAATAACCGGTGCGCGCGGAAATACTGCAAGGCTGGTGTTGCCAGATCAAACTTTGTAAAGGAGGTCATCAAAAGCCCAAATTTGTACCGGAGGTACATGACAGCTGTCAAGTTGATAGTTTTTACCATGAAATCGATAAGAAACTTTTAATATTCTGCCGTACTGGCGTGCGTTTGACATTCCGTAACTAACACTGACAGTTTTTGCTATGAAACAATACGAAACAGATGATAGTGTGCCAAAATGGCGTGATTTTTCTCAAATTAAAAGTTTTTTTTCTCATCCCCCAGTCAACATTAAAAAAGTTCGACTAGAGTTTATTTAAATGAAATTTGGTTGGTAGATAGTCTCAAGCCTAAAACATACGCTACTTTTTAATGCGAAAAAAGGGCTGCAAGAGGTTGAAATAGGGGATGAAAGTGTTATAAGGAATACCCAGACCACGCGAGCGAAGCCGCTATCGGAAAGCTAGTGTCAAACAAATTTAATTTTTGAACAGTTTCCAACGACACAGACAATTCCAAACTTAAATTCGAATTCAATCATGTCGCGTTCATTCGATTTTTTATTCGGGCCGTGACTTATTGGAGTTGGCAACACAACTCGCAGCGTAGGGACGTGAAAGATTGTCGCAACGTTCGCAACTCTTCGCTCGGCTCCCCAGTCAATATTTATAAGTGAATTCGTTCACAGGCAACATCATAAATAAAATATATTGTTCGTTATTAATGCGAACCTCATGATCTTTTTATAAAATTTTATTCGTTTACGTTCAATAAAATGAATTAAAAACACTGTTTCAAAAGAATAAAGCGCATCACCATATTACACCATTGTCACTCATGTGTAAAACAAAGTCGCTTTCTCTGTCCCTATATCCCTATGTATGCTTAAATCTTTAAAACTACGCAACGGATTTTGATGCGGTTTTTTTTAATAGATAGAGTAATTCAAGAGGAAGGTTTATATGTATAATACATGACCACGCGGGCGAAGCCGCTGGCGTAAAGCTAGTACCTATTATTATCAAAGAAATTAATAATACATAGATACCATCACTCCTGTATTCCCCGAAGGGGTAAGCAAAGCCGTAAGTATGTTTAGGTGCCATGTAATAGGGGGCGAGCTTATTGCCATGAACCGTGCACAAAATCCAGACTCCGAGCAGCTACTGGGCATTTCACAGAAAACCCAACAACACTTTGCTCGAGTCGGCTCACTTTTTTAATAATAAAATTACAATTTTGATTAGAATTTACATACTTATGTGTTTTTGCTACCTAACTGTTGATACATTCATTACCTAACTGTTGATACGTACATTAGAACATGTCTGGCAAACCCTTTAGGGAATACAGGCGTGATAGTAAGATACAATCGGCGACCTTATCCCTCAATATTATACAAAAGCTCGAGAGATTCTCATCCCATTCGCGACATTTAAATGAACCCCGATGGCTCTATCAGCTTTTTACACGTCATCAGTTTTAGAGTGGAGCACCCTTCATTTTCCCTTCAATGGAGATTTTTCCAAAGCGCACATTGGCCCCTCCCTCGTCTATATTTGTCGACCAAGCGGTTCGTTTCACTAAAAATTGTGCGCCATTTAAAATGACTTGGCGTTTATTTACAAGCTGGCTAAGCTTTAAAGGATTTAAGGGTTATTTATCAACTGATAATTAAAACATTGATGGCTTTATTGTTAGTTTCCGGTTAACTTGTCTCGGTTATAAGTGCAAAGCCAAAGTATGGCATTTCATTATTGATGAAATATATCATAGAAAACGATTATAACAAATATAAAAAATACTCAAAATATTCTGCATCCATCGTCTAGTGGCGTTATTTTTCGCGCATTAAATCTAAGCTTAAGAGTGCTATATAAGTTTTTATTTTTACTTCGAAATAAGCAAAAATATAAAAAAAATAATAGTCAGTAATATCTGGAAAGTATTTCACTATATATCATCAAAAGGGATACACTACTAAACAAAACCTCCCCCTATAAGTCGACGGTATCTAACACATTATTTCAGATTTCACCAATAACTCGTCCTTATTTGGACACGTCCGAAAGCCTCAACGTTACCGGTAAATTCCAATTAAAACGGGATTTTCGCACATGAATAAAAAACTGTCATTGCTCTCCGATTTATTTTACTCCAACTCAATTACAATTCTTTACATTATTTTGTACAGAAATAATTAAAATTCAATCTACATTCATGATTGGATAGCACATGATTACACTACCTACATTGTAATCAAAAGTTAATGTGCCACCTATGCAAAAGTCCTAGAATCGATTCAGACGCAGTGCGCAGTTATAAAATAAGAAATTTCCCTGAACTGGAAATCAAAGCAACGACCGCACTTAATTGGTCAGTGGCACAGCACGAGCGCTTCCGAGTACTAGACCAATTAACAACTAAACACTTATATAAATTATCATGCCAGAAAGTCATTGGGGTAGGCAGAGGCTATAGATCCACAATCTTTATCTTTAATCAAAATCTATGACACGTGAATCCTTATTGTAATAAACAGTCTTTCTTCTTCTTTTCGTATCAATGGTAAATGGTAAAACTGTTTTACGAGTATTTATAGAATTTGAGCCCAGTTGGTGGCCTCAGTTGCGTTCATTAAGTCCTTAAATGTGCAGGTGTATGGAAATTTTGGGCACTCCAGTTACTGAAACATGTCCTGGTCTGGAGCCCCACACTAGCAGTGGATGATCGATGGATCAATAAAGCCCCATTATGCCAAGTTGTTGTTTACAGCGACCTGCTTGAATGCGCAGTCGATTGAGTGGTTTTTATAGGCCACTATAATTTAACTGCATAGATACTTTTGTTAGTCGAACACGCCTCCAGTACCATTTCCATACTTTGTTACCACTGGTACGGGTTGTTAATTTAACTTAAGTGAGACAAATAAAACCGGCGTACAATTTACAAAGTACGCTACTAACTCATTAGGCTTACGGGAGAATTATTGAATTGGAGTCGCGTTGGAACAAATTAGTGCTAGCTTTTGAAATTTATTAGAGGCCTGAACACAATTTTGTTTATTTTTATGTACAGAGTATTTTCAATTTACATTATCCTAATATACGAGCAATATGACTGACGTATTTTTGTAATTATGTTCTCGAATTCAAGATTTTGTTGGAATTCACAATGTGAATATGTACAGGAACGAAAAATCGATCTAACTGGGTAAAATTTTCGACGAAAAGCAACACAAAAAGTACTTGTGTAGCTCTTAAATAAATATTGTCTGCAGATATTTACTCTTAAATGCCAATTTACGTATGAAGATTTGTGATGAAAAGAAAATGTACTTTTATTTATTTATTGCATCAGAACAGAACGACCAACAATACAATTTTAAAAGGTTTTTTTAATGTCTTCGTTTTAACCCTTATTCTACAGTGACACACAAGAACACTACATCTAATTGAACCAAGAAACCGTCTCCAATTGTTCTCCGTTCTAATTGGACAAGAGCAAGATAAGGCCACAGCGGAGCATTTGTTCTTCAATCCCAATGTTTTACTTCGACGAGCGCACGAAGGGTTATTTTTCCGGACCTCCTCGTATTTATATGGACCAGTAAGATATGGCCAAGCTTTATCCGCACAGGAAATATACTGAGTGCTGATACTTTTACTAATGGCCAGCTAAATAAACTGTGCGCTTTTCCAATAAATGTTAACCCCTCGATGCTGTAGAAAGGAGTTCGCTTCTGTTCGTAGAACTTTTTATTTATTGTATTCGTAGTAGTCTTTAAAAGAAATACCTTAGGTTTTAAAAAAAATATTCTTTACGGGAAATATTTGAGCCCGGTTAATGGCAACAGGATGCTGCTAGATGAGATACCGACGAAGTGTAGGCAGAGGTGTACTAATTTAAACCTCCTACAGCCTACAGTTTCTCCTAATGGTTTATCTTATTTTCATGTTATGAGCTTATGTTGGCAAACGTAGCAATAACCAACCTCGGCAACTGTTTCAATGACTAAAACACGCTTTTTTTCCCGGTATTTGCATATTACTACGTGTGCTCTATATTTTATGATAGCAGCAAACTTAAAAGAATACCTTTGAAAATGGAAGGTTAACCACCTTCAATTTGTATTCTAAGTTTTGTTGCACCCTTAAAAACTTTTTTGTAGACTTATTTGCATAACTGTAACATCAATATCACTGCATCGTGTCTGTTAACGAGTTCAAAAACTTTATCAGTGCCATTTTACTTTAGTTGCGTGTTGACATAAAACTTGGTGTTATAGTTTATGTAAAATTTACAACGTTGCATGCAATGCAGACATTCGTTGTGCTCACTATGTTGTAGTATTGTCAGCTCATAGCTCAGCTTTGGTGGCTTTGAGCTCGTAAAATATTATCGAGCTGTTTTATCATAGTTTTATGAATGTCTGGGCCTTAAAAATTACGTCCTCTACAGTTTGACAGTTTCCAAAAATGACATTTTATTGACAGTTATCACGTGATCGAGTAAAACTCTATGTGCAAAATACTTTGGGGAAGTAAGCATAGACGGAAGAAAGTGTGTAGATAGTATGGAAGAGAAAAGAAAATCCTCCATAAACCCCTGGTGCTGCAAGCGTCCATAAGCTATGGTAACCGCTTACCATCAGGCGGGCCGTATGCTTGTTTTCCACCTTAGTGTATAAAAAAAAAAGAATACACGCGCCGGGAGGAAATAAGAAAAAGAAAACAGAAGACACCAAGTTCTTAAGTACTAGAAAACATCTTTTCTTGGCAACACATTACATCCCTGAGTATTATATGACCAGTATACTTATGGGAAGTTAGTGTTCTAAAAGCAAGTTTTTCCATAACAAGAAATACATCCTTCAGTTTAGAGTATTATTTAAAATGCTTTTGGATACAATATCTACCCGCGTTTCTTCTAATAGTCGTAGGCTGTCGTTTTGATTCATTGTCATCTAATATTCTTCTGTCCGATGTTTATGGCTAGGCTGAAATTAGCTCGTGCCACCTCAACCGGACAAAAAGATTGAAAAGCAATGTACTATAGTCTGCGTGGAACTAGTTGGCCGCGCCTTAGGTATGTGAGCGGCGGGGCGGGGGGGTCACCTGGGCGCGGTGGGGCGGAGGCGCTTGCTTTTGTTGTAGGGGCGGCCAACTAGTTCCGCGCGGACTATACTTAGCCAATTTGTTGTTGTTTTCAGTTCACGCAGCATAACTTGACCGGGCTGAAGTTAGCCATTTGCTTGCGCAACATACACTTTATAACATAAAGCATGCATTGCGCATATAAACGACTAACTTCAGTCCAGCCAATTTATACCGCACGTACTGTATGTAACTAGTCTGGCAAATATCGCCTATCACACATATTATGTTAAATTGTAACAATTTCTTATTCGCTTTCATACCCGGATCAGTTTGAAAACAATTACTTGAATTTAATCAAGGAAATTGCTAAATTATTATAACGCCAACTTCTCCGGACATTCCAATTTTCTGTGCCCAAAGGCGGTTCCTTCCCCTTTGATAAATCTGCCATAATTAATAATTTCAGGGAAGAGGGGATTTTTTCAGCTACATCCGACGTAAGTTAACGAGCAGTACAAAAAGATATTTTTTTATCTTTATTATTGTTCTTGTTGGCTTTTTAAAAAGTTTCGTACATATTATTTATGGATAAAGTACCAAAGTTTATGTAATGTATCTGCCTCATTAGCCTAGTGGATCTGAGAACGACTGCTACGTAAGTTTCTGTTTGATTCCCGGGTCGAGCAAAGTGTTGTTAGGTGAAAATTGCCAGTTCGGTTTTATGCCCGGTTAATGGCAATAGGCTCACCCCCGCTTACGTAGGAGCTAAATCTGCGAACAGTGGGTGTACTGTGTATGTAGCAATACACCTCTGCCCAACCCTTTGGGCAATACAGGCGTGACAGTATGCTATGGTATATTATTTGAGGATGAAGTACCGAAGTATTATTTATTTGGAGGAAATAGGGTTACTCAGTCCATATATAGGTATAAAGGTTACTATTTTAACACACCTCTTTACGCCTCGTAGAGTAAGTTTATCCCGTGATAATGGTTGGTGGAGATGCTCGAAAAAGCCTGACAGCCAGTTTATTCTTAGGATATCTCTCAGCTCTTAGCTCAGAAATTGGGCCTGAATATTATCTGGTTTTTTTCTTTGTTTAAAATACTAATATTCCGCTTGGGTAAGCCCTCGTGGGTGCGACTTGCATAAGATCGGCAAGAGTGGCGTAATAGAGAAGAGGCCTTTACTCAGCAGTGGGTGTTACCGGCTGAATAGATAGAGAGGCAGAAACCCTCAATGTTAATAAAAATATTTTTATGCAATAATTCTTGTTACGTATAGAACACTTCAGACTTGAGTTGTCAAGCTTCTGACACTTAAGAAATTCTGTCAAATAACCTTTGCTATGCATTTTGTTCTTTACCATACATAAAATCGATACCAGTAAAATCACAACAATTACATTCAAAAGGTTAAACTTATTAGTAGTAATAGGTGGAAGCCGGGTGCACCCAGAACTTTACACTATGCTCTAGCAATTTTACAGTTTCGAGTAAAACAAAGGTAACAATAGCACTTAAGGCAGCAGTCATAACGTGTTCTGTTTACAACGTTGGTGTACAAGTTGTGACAGGTTGGCCATCGCCCGAGCACAAACAACCACTCAGCTAAAAGGACTAAATTAACGTGTGTGGAAACTACAGTGGAGGAAAAACAGATGAAATTGCGTTAGAACAATTTGGGAAAGCTAGCAAAGGGTATGTTTAGTTTATGTTACAGTTAAATAATTAAAAAACAGTTTGTTAAAATGGTCAGGTACGTAGTATTCGCAACCAGTGCATGTGTATGACAAGATGTAAGTATGTGGAAAAGGCAAGAATCGTTGCAAGTGGCGTTTTCTGGTTTCAACATGAAACTGCTTAAAAAGTCGTGAGTGTGTGCGTATGCTAATTATAATTAACACACAAACACTCACGTTTTTTTAATTATTTTTTAATGTATATATTTACTAATTGCTGTACCTAAGAAACTATTATAGAAATTTTGTTTCGTTTTTCGAAAACGTTGTTAAATTTTTACCTATTTTATGTTTTTTGATAACTAGCTATTTGCCGCGGTAACTCGTATTCTAGAGGACATGTTGCTACACAAAGTAGTCTATGTAGTTCCTCAGGATGCAATCTATCTCCAACCAAATTCTATTCTAAAAAGGTACAGACAAGATAAACAAAAAGACAGTGCTAAATTCGCATTTATTTAGAACTAGCGATGCGCCGTCGCTTCGCTTCGGGTACTAATATATTAATTTTATGTAAAAAAATCTATAGCACTCAGGGATAACGTACCTTTCTAAGAGTGAAAGAATTTTTTAAATCAGTTCAGTAGGTCCAGAGATCTCCTCTACGAACTTTACCTCTTTGTCATTAGTATAGATGAATATTTTTAACACATTATAACTTAAGATTTAAATAATGATGATTATTATATGCAGTTCTCGCCAAACTTATTTTCCGGGTTGAAGGTGGCGCGAGCTAACTTTAACCCGACCGTAAAAATCGGAGAAACAAAAATATTGGATTGTAATAAATAAAAACGAAAGCTTAAGTCGTAGGCTATCTTTTTGAGTAAGTTTAATGCAATATTTTTCTTTCCCGGATTTTTTTTCTGGAAAGGTTTCATAACCAAAGAGGTTTCATAAAAACTCGTGCCTAAACTCACACTTCCGCCGATTAGCCGCAAAAACATCGAGGTACTGCCGACATTCGGGAAGGCAGTTATCACCCCATCTCCCGCCAACTTTATCTTATAACCCGCAGTATATTAACTCCGATACGAAAACCGCTTTATTACTATCCCACAACTGTATTTAAACGTACCTACCATATTTTGGATCGTTGGGAACTTCTAACAAGCAATAAAAGGGTATAATGTGATAGGATCGCCATGGTTCATGTTACTTTTTAGGAAGTTTGTATAGAAATCTTTTGCTCAAATACAGAAGTTATTTGGACTTGGTTGAGATTTTAGTTAAGTGCCGATGTTATATGTATAATACTTCGTAGGTAGTGTTGTATTAGCTAGTTCCACAAAATGTTCATAGCATACAATCACCTGTATTTCTGCAAGAGCCTTTTACGTACAGTGTGTTGTTCGCAGTTATGTCATTTGAAGCAAATAATAGTGTAGTAATAGTGACGCTTCTCTGAAACTGAGAAGTCGTGGTCTGAAAAGTTTCATGATATTCAGTAAATCAATAACATTTTGGAGCAGATAAAAATTCAGCTACAGTTCACATAGTATTTTCAGCTTCAGTAAGTATTTTTTCTAGAAAATTCCGTGTGTTTTTCCTAAAGACATCCGAAGAACTTCGTCATCTAATCCGACGATTTTTAACAGAACACTGAGATACTTAGGCGGGTTCGCGTTGTGTAAGTTATAGGGTCCGAAATGGTAACGTACCGGAAAATTTCAGGCTCCCTTTATTGTGACTATTTGCTCCTAAAATGTGCGAAGAGAGAACTTAGGACTGTTAATAATAACATTCCTGAGCGAAATAGGTACTTGCACACTATTTAAACCGACATCTGCAAGTATTGTAGAGCTTGGTGCAATGAGGTTACACTGTATTGTGTTCAGCTGGTCAATTTAAAACAGTCATTTTTTTTTAAATTTAGAAAACCCCCGACACGAAATGTATGTTCCCATTCTGTGGTCGCGACCATCCTGGATTTGAAATTTATCATAGTGTGTAGTATTCTCCTAGTTAAGCCCTTTTATTTGATACCCATATTGAGGGAGTTGTGAAAAAATATATAACTGCCTATTTTGTGGCGCCGGCCATCTTGGACCGATTTTTATCAAACATAGCTAAGAACACTCACGACTAATTCACCTTTCAAATAAACGCACGCACGCACACACACACGTCAAACTTATAACACCCCGTCGTTTTTGCGTCGGGGGTTAAAAAGAAGGATAATTTCGTGCATGGTATAATAAGAAGCTACGCCAGGTATTCTCTTTCGAGGCACCTAGGTCACGTGATTGGCTCAAGTGATGTCTTCGTGATGTCACGGGCTCTGGTGTGGCTTTCAAATTTCACCGCACGGAGCCCACGATTACGTCACTTGAGCCAATCACGTGACCTAGCTGTCTCGGAAGAGAATACCTGGCGTGGCCTAGCTTCTTATTATACCTTTTACGGGTAGGTTTTAGGTATTGATATCATCTAATTGGACTATATGCGTACTTCAATACCTATAATTTAGGAAAAGTCGATGATAATGTTATTCTATGAAAGAATGGAATAGAAAATTTAATTCAGAAAACACAAAACTTTGAAACAGTAAAATTCGGGCTTGGTATAAATTGTACCTACGTGAATATTTATTTCGATATAAAAAGTTTTGAAATATCCATAAAAAACTGTCTGTTTTATGGTTCATTTGCACGTCACCGCAAACGGCCTGTCAATGGCATGCCAGGTGAAATATCTACACGTTTCCACAAATGCGTCAATTGTCGGCCGTTGTCCGGCGCGAAATGTATGCTGTGACATTTATTTAACGCCTGTCACGGACAGAAAACTCACTGCCACGACAAAATGTGAACCGACCCTTAGCGAGTTCACCGATTACATAAAAAAAGCATATTTAGGTGGACACTGAAAAGGAGTGTTTTGTAAAGTTCCTTTTTTTATCGCGAATATAGCGTGCAGCAGCCAAAAAAACGTTTGATCCTTAGGGTAATCTCATTTATGTACATATTAGGTATACACATATAAAGTTTGTTCGCACATGTCTAAGTGAGAAAATACATTTTTCTTCTTAAAATTTTAAATTATTTCATAAATGAAAAGAGTTTTTACATTATTTTGGACATACCTGCTATCGAACATTTTTGTGGAACTAAATACATGTATTTATTATTTTAGTTAGTTCTTTTTTAATCTGGATCCGTTATTAATTCATTGTATATAGTTGAATAAAAGTGGACCGCACGTAACCAACGTAATTTATAGAGACATTTACATAATTGACTGAGGGCCATATTCCAAGACGCTTAGTAAATTTGTGTTCACTAATGATTTTTTAAAATATAATCCTGCCTTTGTCATTTTGATGGAGATAAGGTGAGGCGGTACTTAAGATAATACCCACTTTAACTGATTTTTGATGACACTTTTACAAATAAATGTTCAAGTATTTAAGACTAGATGAAGTCGCCGCCATTTCCTGACGATTTCTGCGTAAAAAATTCGAATCAAACTCTATAAAAGATCGTGCATAGTCTCATTTAAAAGGTTGTTTTTAAGTATAAACATTTTTGTACCTATATTTGAGTGTAAAAATAAAGCAAGTAAGTATATATTATAGTTATAATACATAGTTTGTTTGGTGATGACGTCATTCGATTTTCATTTTTCGAAGTTATTTCGCCTGTCACTCAAGCAGGTTTTTCTGAGTGTGATGTGTGCGACACGTTCAATATGTACACTCCTGCAGGCATGAGCTTCACCTTTTATTGATACTTCAATAGTCCCGTAACAACTAGGTATATTCAATCAAATACCATCAGAAGCGTTCGCTCTATAAACCAAAAGTAGGCCACAAGCAAACAGTATTTCCTCCGTATATTTTTATACATTGGTTTATAGAAAAAACTATAAATATTCTATTAAAGGATCTCTCGTAAATCGTATACAAAGAAAGGGAAACACGTTTGGGGGAAGGCAAAATGTGATAAGTCACGTTGTGGCACAAAGGGCGCTCTACCCACATATGGTAACTTTTGACATATTACCGTAATGTTTTTATATGTGGTCAGTGAAATTTTATATAAACTTGTATGGGATACACCTATTCGTGTTTTGTACTACAAAATAACGATGTTGTACGCAATGAATTCCTATAACGATGTAATTGGTAACAACTTAATAATGCTAATTTTATTTTATAGTAACAAAGGAAACAGTGAAGATAAGTAGAAAACAAAGTTAATTTACCTTCTATAATTATTACAATTAAACAATTTCATAAAATACATCTTTGAACAGACTTGAACCAATAAAAGAATTTATATTTTAAACAAAACTCATTCTATTTCACGCTTCGGAACATACCAATAACGTTCACATATTCAAATCATAACTAGATTCGAATAAATCAGAAAGAATCAAAACTCCTTTCTCATCCATTTCAATAAAATATATTCGAAATCTAAAATTCAAACTTCGACAGTAAACGCGCCGCCAATCACTTTACAGATTCAATAAGCAAACGCGTTCTGCAGTTAGACTGCAATATTTCATTAAAACATCTACTCCAGAAATTCCACGAATTTGTGTACATACTAACAAATATTTATTGGTTTGGGAATCTACACTGAATCTCGTGTAAATAGGACTTCAATTATTCATATTTCTCTGTCAGTATCGATTTAGCTTTGCTTTTATCGATTTAGCACAGCATAATATTGAAACTAGAGTAAAGTAATAGGTATAATACATATATATTTTAAAAGCTTTTGTCACATGAAAATTTTGAGGTTTCTTTTTAATCAGCCAACTAACAAAACTGATCTCTGATCTGTTTTTAATTGATAACCAACTTAGCGAAGCATGATATTATATAATGGTAAATTAAACTACTCTTACTTTATTTATTTACTTCTATTACGAAACCACCGTTTTGTTAGGAAAATTTTAATATTCAAAATTTAAATGAACCACTGACAGAAACATATGGTTTTAATTTTATTGAAACCTGAAAAAAGTTTGCCAGGTACTTTACACGAAATACGAGCTCTGTTACTGTCAGCGCTATCAATAATTTTTATACCCATATTATTTTCCCGGAAAATAAAATCCGTATTGTTGCCAGCTCTAGTTTTTAGCATTAATTAATGTACCAAAAACAAAGTCACTTTATGATGAAATAAAATTGCAAATACCATGTAAAAATATTTTTTTTATTTCGTACTATGTAAAGCTTTCTAGATAGGATTACCAGTTTCAAGACTAGTTCGCGTAAAAGTCAGTAAAATTCTAGATTTTCTGTACCATAAAGCAGAAACTGAGCGACGCTAGATGAAAAAACGGGATTAATCTCAACTGTAGCTTGATCCTTAGTTTTCTCTATATTAAGAGAAAACTACCTTTTTGCTACTCACAGCTGACGTATAAAGCCAACCTTTTTTTTACCATTACCATTACATATGTAATGTGGTAAAAATAATGTTTGCTCCATACACTGACTTTACCAAATTCACCTTGTAAATTAAACTATTCTGCAATTTATAGTTTGAATAAATATTAAATACTATTTAACACTACACGTCGGGCCAAAAAAACCACTCACCGCTAAATCAACCTTTTCCTCAACACTTCACCTGTAATATATCATTTAATTCTGTGATTAATAGACAGGGATCACAAACATTTGATATATTGATTCCGTGCAGGACACTGGCGTGCATGATTGATTGACCCGTATAAATCAATGTTTCTTATTTTCATTGTTATCCGGATAATATTTTACCGTTGGCCGACGATTACCCGCGAGCGTGTAAGTGATGTAACGTTGACTGATGTATCTAATAATTCACGCTCAGACTCGTTTGTGTGAACGGGTTTTTATTTATTTAAAGAATAGTTTCTGTAATACGTAGGTGATGAATATTAAGGACAGATACATGACATATTTTGTAAGAGTTATTCTGCTTTAAAAAAATAAGAGATTAGGTATCTATTTGCATAGGTTCTCTTTCTCCGAAATATAAGGACAAGATTACATTATTTAATGTGATCCCCATTATCTTCATCATCTAATTTTTACATACTAACATAGTGTATATTTACCCCTAATAACTACTGTAACATGTTGTTCTCATATTATTCGATTAGACTAACACAAAGCGTTTCCCTTCAATACTAACGCATTACTATATTTCCCAGGTCTCACAGAGCAGTCAGAAAGTAAGCTCCAGAATCCGAACTAAGCATGTACTTGTAGATTTTCAACCATCTACACTACTTCACAACAAACATCTCTGACTCCATTACTTAGATTCACTCTCACTTAAACCTTGAACGTAGTTTTAATAGTATACCAACAGACAGTAGAACACATTACCCTAATTATAAACTCTAATACATTTACTTGCAAATCGATAGTGTATGTTGTACACGCCCACTACATGTGTCCCATTATTTTGGCACCATGTGTAATGTATTTTTATTAGCACACAAAATGTATCTCTGTACTTTTGTTGGCCGCAAGTGTTTCAAAATATCGATGTGCAACTAAGTAAAGATTGATTTTAGATATTTGGAAGGAGTTAATAACATTTCATCGACGTTCATTTATAACATTTAAAGTCTAAAATCGATTTGTGTAATAATGCCTGCAGCGAGTATTATCTTACAAACCGATTTTTAGTATCTACGCATATAGATTTTTAAACCCTTTTTATACTTCTCGCCCTTCAAATTCACCTACTTCAAGCATGACGTAGTATTTGACTACATAATGAAACACTTCATTTAATACTTATATTTAGTACTGATACTAGTTCTGTTTGATGAGTAAATAATGTGATTTGTGCTAGCGGTAGAACTTTACAGCTCATATAGATCGAGATATTCAATTGATATAAATATTATTGGTAAGTAAAAGAATAATAAATAAAGAAAAAATCTAAAAGTTCTTGGTGAAGATTACAATAATTAATATTTTATGACTACTTCTCCTATTTAAGAGCTACAATCTGCCTCATCGGTGTTAAAATGCTGTTTACTGCTATAAACGTTTCGGCCTTTGTTTCTCCTTGATCTGTGTGTGTGTCTGTGTTTCGGCCTAACTCTCCCATAGACAGCTATAGGCAGTAAGAGCTGACCAGCCTTAACAGACAACACCCGTTCACGAGCATGACGTGTGTATCGGCGCCGCACGCAGTTTGACTCAACCATGTTGCAGGGAATTTTGTCTCGACTTACCTACTGAATAGAATATTCAGAGCATAATTCATCTAATTTCTTCGCTGTACCTTCACCTTAACCAAATGATAATATCAAAGTCCTCTTTTTAATCCTATTTAAGGTCAAGTAGTTCATAAGTACAGTTCCGGGTAACGATGTCGAATTCTGTCGTGGACAAATTAAACTTGGGCAAGTTCCATTGAATTATATTGTGTAGAAACGGTCCCCCATTTCCTAGGATGATGACACGATTTGCTTGAATTTTATGACTCAAACTCATGGCTGAATTTCATTAACTCTCTCTTTATGTACAGTCCACAAAAAATAGGTATGCTGTCAATAAAATCTGATCCTTCATTGTATGAAATTCATTCATTGAAAGCCTATCCGAGGTCCGTAAATTAACGAAATAAAAAATAAATGTCAAACAAAATGAAATCAAGAATCAAAATGTTCAAGATACATTTAAAGTTATATTGAATTTGAGACGCGTCAGTGCTCTTTATTTTTATAATAAAATGTTTTATTCTTGTATCAAGTCTTGTATAATGGAGAAAAATCATTAACTCAATGTAGAAAGAAATAAGAAATTTAAAACTCAACGATCTCGTGTCTCACTGAGGCAATTTCGCGCTCTTTCTGAACTTTGCTATTTGTAAAAAAGGAAATAGCGCGTCGGCCTTTGTTGTCGAAGGAGAAAATATCAAATAGAGTGCTTTTTGCGTGTTCATCAGCACCGGAGCGTTGACGAAAATGTACATACCGACAACAGTTTATTAAGTAAATTTTCCCCACTTCTCAGAATACGGAAGAAAAATAGCATAATCCCGAAAACTTTATGAAATATTTTCGTTTTTCCTCTGAGTTTCTTTAAGCGTTCTATTCTTTTTGGCGCGTTTTTTGCTTATGTACTTTGTTTAACTTTTCCATACTAGCGCAACAATTGAAGCTTTAAAAACTTATTTACGAAAACCTTATTTATTTGTTTATTATAAACTCGGTTTTACTTTCTATACCTACATGTTTTATTCGGGCTTATGTTTAGCTCTTGTCTGAGAGTAACTATCAAAAGCACAAATTAAATAGATTTTATCAGGTCAAATATAAAAACTCATACCCTCATAAAAGAGTATTTTTTTAACCTAAACCATTGTCTACAGAGTACTTAATACTCGTAGATAGCTTCGTTATTCTTTGAAGTGCTTCAAGTAACTTGACACTATCTTAATGTTGAAAAATGTTTAAAGCAGCAAAAAGTACCATAAAGTCATAACTAGAGTCTTTTTACTAGAGAAGATGCTGATCTTGAATGCTGTCTTAAACGAAACTTCGTACAGAAAGACTATTATAACGATTTACTTTTTAACGTGTCTTGTATTACAACAAAAAAATAAACGAAAGTTAATTATAACATCATTAAATGATAAGATGGTATTGTGGCTAGGTAATTTGTTTTTTTTTTACCCTACGATTCGTTAGGGCGATTACCGTACACAGCAAATATTTGTATAGCCTGTAGGTAATTGTTCTGCATCTGGATGACTGCGTTTATCAGACTGTGTTTGTAAACGGACTGAAGGAACAAGAGAAAATCTGGAGGCGCAACAAATTTAAAAAGAAGAAAATAAACACCGATTCGAATCGCAAAAAAACTTTGAAATTGTCTATAGAAAGGTCACTAACCCCCGAATGCAATTTACTTGTATTCCTGGCAAAACCTACTTAATTACGACGTACATTTTACATCCCTACATCGCGTATTATATTAGTGTGGCAACACTGGAAACTCGGCCGCTTGAGAGCAAAATGGTGGCCTTCGGGGGTACTCACAGAGAAAATGTCAACGGTATGAGTGAGGATTAAGCTTTTACACTGTCCAGTGTTTACGATGTACCTGCGTTACAGGCTGCCTGTGATTAGCAGCATTCAGAGGCTTACCGTCAACGTGAGCGGTTACTCTTGAAAGATGAACCGAACAGGTATGAGACCGCTTTGAATTATACATTAGGTTTATTTTAAGGGAATTGCCAATCTTGTGAAGTACATTAAATAATTATTTTATTTCAATGTTTATTATTGTCGTTAATGTCAGAAACAAAAGGCATTTGACAGATTTTTAAAAACGGTAATAACTCAAGGATTCTATAGAAAAATCTACATTTTACGTTTTTGGATAAATTGAAAGTTTTTGGACGAGGTACACCAATTACTTCTTGACTCCAAAATAAAACATCTAAAGGTTAGGTAATAGTTGTTGTTTGTATTGTTTACAGAGATACACGTAAAGTACATAAACACCACACACACGTACACTATACACAAAAGCTGGGTGACGACTAGCAGCGGGTGGCGTTCGCTTTACAACTTATAATTTTGCTAGCTTGCATTTTTACATTGTGTCGCTACAACGTTATATAACATGTAGTGCAAGAAAAAACAAAAACAAAAAATGTTATTTAAATATCGCGCAAAAACGCATTTCCTGACAATATGGCGCCTCATATAATCGTGCCGTCACCTGCTTGTATTTTCTGTACGAAACTCACACTGTATACGCAACTGTTTACAAGTAGTTGACGTCATCAACCATGCGGCCAATCACAGGCCGTTTACGATCACGTGACTAAAATAGACAAAGAAAATCGTTCTCTTGGTCGATTTTCTCCTAAAATATCTCGTTTTTTTCTTAACTGACTAAATAGTTGATTTCCAAAATTCATATTGAGCAGCCATCAATAAATCCTTTATTTTACATGCTGTCAAATACGCTATTATTACTGCTTATAAGTCGTTCTCTCATACTATATGACTTCAATTCTCTTAGACGTGTAACCTACAAAGGAACGAACGCAATAAAGTCTGTAAAACCTGCGTCCTCGAATAAATTCACATTCATGAGATGATAATAACAATCGTCCGATTCCAATTACGTTGCCATTGGTTTTCTGTTACTCTCTCTGATGAATATCAGTCAATAGTTATTACATGGGCCTGGGTCACGGAATGGTGCCGTGTATTAAATTTTACGCTACCTTTTCCAACTTCAGTTGCAACTTTGCAAGTACCCAAAAATTACGTATAAAATTTTATTGCAAATTACATTTGTAAAATAATTTTATTTTACATTGAAATAAAACTGCTTTTTACGGATTTTATCGCGTTATATTATTATTATTAAAATTTACATGGACGCTGTAAAGGGTTCGAAACGTCGAGATCGAAATTATAATAAGTAATATAACGCGATAAAATCCGTAAAAAAATGTTTTGTTGATTTTAAATCTTAAAACTGAAATATTTAAAAAAGTATATCAATTGCGACATTTTGTCACAGAGACTTTTTTATGTCTCTTAAACAAAAAGAAACGAGACGAGATGTAACTTAAATATTGTCCAGTCTAATAAGCAAAGTTTTCTAAGCGATTGAGTACCTAAAAATCCTTTTACACCGATGAAAATTTCCCAGAGTCTCCGCAAAATATGGCCGCTGATCATGGTAAATTAACGCTGAAGCATCATCGTCCGGTACTGGCTATGTAAGCATTCTGCTCCGACCTACGCAAAGGACACTCGCATCGAGTGCCTCTCCGGTCACTGAGAAGCTTTCACGCTATTTTTACTTGCGACGTTTTAGAAATTATATTAAAGACGATTTAGCCTCGGAGAGCACGTAAAGCCGTCGGTCCTGGTTGTCATACAAATTAGGTCTCATGTAGGTAATAAAGGGCGAGCCTATTGCCATCATCCGGGTACAAATCCAGACTCCAAGCTGCTCCTGGGTATTTCACGGAAAATACCAATATTCCCACAGTAATTTCTATCCTGGGCTTGCTTTGATTGACCAACGCAACATGGTGTGAAGTCACCATGTTGACAAAAAACGATCGGGATCATCTCGCCAACATGTCCTCGGATAATGGCATCCTCTGTAAAAAAAAAGTAAACAAAAATAATTACGCGGCGTGTACCTACATCGTTGTAAAACCAAAAAGGTTTTAATATTTTAAATTGTATTCTTATCCACATACCAACATAATATGAAATTTTAATATGGCAACATGTAAAAGACAACATTCATGTAAGCTCACTTTAATTGAAAAATAATAAAACCATATTTCCCACGTTGTTTTCGTTTTAACAGCCTCGCGCTGGCAGCTTATTTAATTTTTTTTCTCGGAAAACTTCATAATTAAAGTTTTAATGAGACATTTTCACTGTGGAAAACTTCGTGAAAAACAGGGATATTTTAAAATAAAGGTTGATAAATAAGTCGGTGACGCAAATTGTTAATTTATTTTGACTCCTAGAAATATTGTTTCCTATACTAAACAATTATTAGGGAATAATAAGATCTACTTGTGGCAGTAAATACGATAAATACGACAATAATTTTGATTGACAATAGTTAATGGTAGTCAAAAGCCTGAAAACCAGTTAACCCATTGGATATCCATGTCATATGGACCCCATCTTACAGATCGACTCACCAGCGCATAAGCTATCAACGAGCCTGTCCATACACTGTTATATACCTTTTATTTCCAGTTTAGCGACAAAATACAAGCTTCGTTATTTTTCATTAATCAAACGGCTTCGCAAAACAAAATATGACGCAAATATTTTTATACAAAATATGTCAACGGCCATTGATTAAAACTAAAATATGCATGGCAGGATTTATTTTCGGGAACTGAAGCTTTATAGATTTATAAAAACATACTGATTTCTGACACTTATGCGAATACTAGACATTGAAATAAAACTACGTTTTACGGATTTTATCGCGTTATATTGATATTTAAAAACATGTAAAGACCTAACATACCATCACGCCTGTATTCCCCAAGTGACTAGGCAGAAATGTACTCATGTAGCCACTGTTCGCAGGTTGTATGTTTGTGTTCGCAGGTCCTATGTAATAGGGGTGAGCCTAAATCCAAACTCAACGTTGCTTTAAAAAAACCAATAACACTGAACTTGAACTGAGAGTCGAATCCACGATCCTCACGCTCAACTCAGCCCGGTATTAACAATACTATTGAGGCAGGTCATTAAATTAACCCTGTTTATACCGATGAATAAAATTATATTCTATTTCAGAGAAAGTAATAAATAATTTAATTCCAATACGAAAAACGACTTTTTGAAAACGACTCTTTTATTCGACAGTTAAGACACAATAGCAATTTTGATATTTCTTTAAGATTACACAGACTGAATAAAGGCAATCTCAGAGACAATTTTCTTTTCTTTCGAAATAACAAGATAAGCATACAGTTTTGGTCGGTAATTTAGTTTCAAAACATGAATTAATCCCACTACATATTATGCCCATACCTTTTTTTTTATTATTGTATCTTTTGTTAATCTTTTTGTTTGAGAATTTCAATAAAAACATTACAGTACATTCAAGGAATAAAAAATAAATTTTTACTTCTTTTTAAAAACAACATAACACCACTCTTGCATTCCCCGAAGGGTAGGTAGGTTAGGTAGAGTTAGGTACGAGTAGTACTTATACACCCACAATTTACAGGTATGTTTTGGTCCCATGTAAGTAAGCGGGCGAGTCGGGCCCAAATTCAGTCTGAACCGCTACTGAGAATTTTATAAAAATGCCTCATAATACGTTGCTCGACCTGGGCATCAAATCCAGGACGTCGAGCGTACCAGTCACAGCGACCACTAGACTAACGAGGCAGTTACAAATAAAAAAATAAGAAACATTATTTCAAAACACAGTTTCTTAAAATGTTTTTTATATGACTACACATCGAATTCGTTCAATAAATTCAGCGCACCTAACATGCAAAAATGATTTATAGATTCCTTCATATTCTGGAAACTTCTACAAAATAACAGTAGATATCGTAAATCAAATGTATTCTTCAAAGACACCGCTCTAGTACCTACGTTATTCAAGACACTGAAGAAGAACAAATAAACATATATATTTTTGAATGAATTTCGTTGTAAACCGAACAAAACCGAAGATCACAGCGCAGCGGGGGTTAATTTTCCGTTGGCGCCAGTACCCCGATCGTCGCCTTCTGTTGCACCGACTTCGGATATTTTCCTGCGACTTTTCAAACTTGCTCTTTATAAAGAATAAATCTTAGTCGTGTCCGACTTTTAGGCGCCTTATTCTGGAGTTGTTTGCCTACGTTATTATTTGTGTAAAAAAATATTATATCAGTTCCTATAAACATACGTATCATACCATCACGCCTGTATTTCCTAAGGGTTAGGCAAAGGTATACCCACAGTTTGGCGAGGAGGCACTAGTAGTAGAGTATCGTTAAACTAATGTATATAGTGTTGTAAATTTTATTTTTATGTTGATGAAAATATCTGAATTACAGTATCGCATAAACCGTGTATCATATATTTTTTCTATAGGTATTTATATGTGCAATGCGCGCTCGACTACGGACGCGTTTTGTGCTGCGCGGTACGAATATTTAATTCGCGTTTTGCGCGGCCGTAGCCGCTGCCGTTTGTTGTGTCGCTATGGGGTCACAACAGCTCATACCCAACGAGTTGTTGGCATTCGTACAGCATGCCATCGACTATATGGATGAGGTCAGCATCATGCAGATTTGCAAGACTGCCTACAAAGAGGAGGAGGTCAGTAGTGCGAAACTGCTGTTATTCCAAACCCTCGGAAGACTCGACCAGATGCCGTCCCGCCGAAGAGATGGAACAGAAAAGAGCGTCCAGGACATCATCACCCTGTTAAAGGAGGTCGACCCAGATGATGTGCCTGCTTTTGTGGCGAAGGATTTGCACAAGCTACCTCCCGTCACGTTCGACCACGTCGACGTCACCAGGTTGTTGAAGGATGTAACAACCCTGAAAACGAGCCTGGCAGAAGTGCAGTCCAAGCTGGAGATGTCAAACAACACCATAGGAGAACTACGAGCTGAAGTAGTGTTACTACGCAATACTGTTTCGACAAGTAGGTCACCTGACGTCTCTAACGTGAACACACGCCGCGGGGCGCAAAATGCCACCATCAGCAGTTTTGAATCGGCGAGCTCCGCTCATGCGTCACCAACCGCCGATTTAGCTTGCGAAGCAACATGCGCCGTCACTGCTCCTGCCTCGACAGAGGCAACGTCACGTGTAGGTACGTCGACCCCTAAACGTGCCTATGCAGCTATTGTCGCAACCAGTAAGCCTGCTGTGTCGCAGACTAATAAAATAGGGGGTAAGCAGGGCCGCAGCGATTCTACGCGGAAGGTTCTGCAACAGGTTGGTCCGAAGAAGGACCTGGACGACAAGGATGGCTTCATCTTGGTGGAGAAGAAAAAGAAGAGGAAGCCTACCTGCCTGAACAAGTGCGGGACCGCACCGACCGGACCGAGACACCTGCTGCGTCCAGCAGTACCAGTGACGCCGCTCTATGTGTCCAGATTGCATTACTCCACGAAGGCAGAAGAGGTCGTAGAGTATATTGCAGTTAAGAGCAATTTCACTCTGAGGGTCGTACGGTTAGACTCTAGACACAACGTGAACTTCAAGTCCTTTGTGGTTAGAGTTCCGACTGAACATCTGTCGACCTTCATGAAGGAGGAGTTTTGGCCGAAAGGGGTAGTTTTCCGGCGCTTTCGAGGCCGGATACCTAGCGTAGAACACACACCGACCATAAGTGTGAAATAGTGTTAGATTTATTGTTATATGTATGTTATAGTATTTTATATTTTGTTATTTTTATAAGTATTGTATTATATATTTTTATATGGGCCTTGTTGCCTGAAATAAATGGTAATAATAATAATAATAATAATTTGAATTTGAATTGGAGATGGCGGGATAAGCTTGATTCCTTCTGGAAGGATTGTTCCAAAATAGCCTTGAACCGTGAGTAATTGAAAGAGGGTAGGGAGGCCTTTGTCTCAGTGGGACGATAATGGCTAAATAATAATAATAATGTAAATATTTCTTTGTACAAACGATATCGATAAAATCGTCGAGTATACAGCAATTAAGTAATCAACAAAAACAAACGAGTAAACCGACGAATTAATCGGACCAATTATCTCAGAAATGTTCCAATAAATCTCGAAAAATCTAATTTACTGTAGCCGCGCAACCCAACTCCTTTTCGCCTCATTAATGCTGCTCGAATGACCGTAAAATATTCATTGATCAATACTTTTCAACCATAAAGGATAAATTGGTCGGCGAGCCAAATATAAATTGGACAGGCGTAAAACAATTGCTTCATTAGTCTATTGGTTGAAAGCGCGCTAGAGGTCTTCGAACCAGGTCGAGGAAAGTATTGGTGGACTTTTCTATGAAATTCTAAGTAGTAGCTCGAAAATTTGGATTTGTGTCCGGATAATGGCAATAGGCTCTCTTCCAATCACATGGAATCTAAACATGCAAATGATGGGTGTACATTATAGTACATCTCAAACTAGGAATAGGTAGATGATATGTTTTTTTATCTATTTCTAAAGATTTTATAAAGATTAAATAAACTACTGGACCGATTTAAAAAATTCTTTCGCTATGAGAAAGCTACATCTTTACCAAGTAACATAATCTTATAATACCCAGCACACGCGGGCAAAGCCGCTGGCAGAAAGCTAGTGTAATATAAAACAATGCTTTATTTTAGGACAGACTACAGACTAATAAGTGTTTGCAAAGTCTGCTGTATTTGCAAAGGTTTGAGAGAAAAATTACTATTTCATACAGACAGACACCAAAGTGACTCAATGTGTCTTGATGTGTCTTTGCCCATTGGCTGATGACTGCATATGTGACCAGTGTTTTCCATTGTGTCCTAGGACATTAAACACAGAATAGGGTTCCACGGTCTAGCGGCACTGAGTTGATAAATAGTCCGACTACTTAAACTTCGGACCATTCGTCTTTCTAGATGAAGTTCCCACAGTAATTGTCGGCTAATGATCTGCATCGGGGCTCTGATATCCCATTCAGTTTTTACTTCGAAAGTTTCTCGAAGTTGAAGTCAAAATGGCGCACATTTGCAAGTTGGCAGACTTATGTTTAATGTCTGTGGTGGCATCGTTATTTACGAGATACTTTCCTGTCCCTCTAGTTTCTTATCAAATAGGAAGTAGTGTAGATTTATTGATGGCGAAACTTGCAACGGGATTTGTGTTTAAACGCATAAATTTATGTCAGTCCTATTGTGTTGTGATCGTTATTCATTTTAGTTAGTTTGGAAGTTACTTTTCGAACGATCGATTAATTATATACTCTAAGACCGTCCAGGCTTCGTATGGGTGATGTAAAAAATACGTGGAACCCTTATTCCTAAATAATTCCTAAGGTACTCTAGATTTATAATTATATCTAGTACAAGCTCTGCTTAGTTTAGGACTAGATGGTGCTGTGTAAAAATGTCCCAAGATATTTATTATTTATTTATTTATTTAGCTAACAATTAGTGACAGTCATATAAAAATCGGTTTAACTCTTTCGGTTCGGTCGATTAGCCGTAACTAACAGACGGATTTTTTGACAAATAAGAATAACTGCTTATTAACTCAAATACTGGGTGTAAAACCTTCAAACTGCAAATGCATGTAGTTTGCTTATAAAAGGGAACTGAGCAAAGGTAAGTTATAACTACTATTATTTACAAGTAAGTATCACGTACAGTATACAGTTTCACTTTTATTTGGAAGGAGATAAGCTTACAATGGCTCCGGGTGGTCATATCTGGACATACTTTGAGATAAATATATAAACCGCAGCTTATACAAATCCTTGCTTAGCTTTGTGAGATACATTATATTCCAGCTTAGTCTCAACTTGGATATACTTTTACTTGCGCTGTGAAGTCTACATAAATCCTGTTTTAAATGTACCATAGTTGAAGATTACATACCTTTCTTAAATGATTAAAACTTCTCGTAGGTATATCAGAATAGACATTAAAACTATTAACTCACTAGCTTTTACTCGCGGCTTCGCCCGCCCGGACTTAGGAACTTTAAACCCGTTTCCCGTAGGAAATTTTCAGGATTAAAATACAGCCTATGTCCTAATCCAAGGTATAAGCCATCACCATTTCAACTTTCAGCCAAATCAGTTCAGCCGTTTTGCTGTGAAAGAGCAACAAACATCCAAACTTACAAACTTTTGCCTTATAATATTAGTTATTAAGTCATTGTAAGTAATAGGAACTTTAAACCCGTTTTCCGAAAGAACTTTAAATTTTTCAGGTTTAAAATACAGCCTACATCCTAATCCTAGGTATAAGAGATGGGAGAAAAAACGTGTTCATGTTTACCACTAGGGTAATTTAAACTTAAAACTACTGGGTTTCGAATGCTGTAAATATCACCTTGGTCACTGGACCTCACCTTCAGCGAGACGAGTAGACGAAGTAGACCACGGTAGTAGTATTTATAGTACTAGTAACAACAAACAAAACTGACGAATAAAATACATTATAATAAGTCCTAGACAGTTAGAGATATTTCATTAGTACAGGCTCGCAAATAATGCGCAATGTAAAAGAAATTCAGGCCTCTTTTTTACTATTCTCGTATTTGTCCATTACGATTCGCCACGATAAAATATTATTGTGAAATATCTGAAATTCCAGCTGGAATCCAAGACATACCGGTGGTGGACCGTTGACGAGAATCAGGCCCGATGTGACGCGTTCCCATCTACTTTTATTATCCCCGCAATATTTACGAAAGCGGAATAAACATGATGGCGGCCAAAAAAATAAGGCCAAGCAATGACATATCTACGGTTTTTGGATGGATGAGGTAATCTTGAAGTATTTGGTAGTTGGTAAGGAAGACAAAGGATACACAGTAATTTATCAACAAATAAATAAATGAGATTAATAATAATTATGTTAATAACTATTTGGGTTGTACAATGTACAGTTTGATATGTGAGAATTGGTGGTTATAAATGCACTTACGAAACAGAATATCCTTATGTTAGGTAACGACCACAACGCAAAATATTGATTTAGTTTATGGCTTAGAAATACTTATATAATCATGGCTTATAAGATAGAATACTTAAAATGTAAATACAAATGTTTAAATAAATAAATTACTATTATTACGGTGTATATATGGAATGAAAACTTGTTAAAAATCAGATCTGATCTGATCAAATCCAATTGCCTACTTGATAGTTTTTTTTTAAATCGTATACGTCATGTAAGGGTCACAAAGAAATTTAAAATGTTATTATTATGCAGTCTCAATTAATCGAATTTGTAAAAAAATGGTGCAAAGGGAAGGCAAAATACAGCTACATAATAAGGATCGTGGGCTTATCTCATTAAATGCCTTGAAAATCTTAGGTGCTTACCATAAGCTCGCTAGGTAAGAATAATTTTCATTTAAAATAGGGCTTCTCAAAAAACAAATGGTTTGGACAGATTTTCTCGGTCCGTCCACGCAGCGCTTCCGTCGTGAAGATTGTGAGTTAGCAATTTACCATTTGAATCTCGCTGCAAAGCGGTGGGGGATTTTTAGTGGCCCGCTGTGTATTTTCATTTATACTTTTATCTATACATATAAAATGCTTTGTCCTTGAATGTCTCACTGACTGACTGACGGATCAACGCACAGGCTAAACCGCTGATCGTAGAGACTTGAAACTTGGAGGGTGTGTTCTTTGTATGACGTGGGCATCCGATAAGAAAGGATTTTCCGATATTCTACCCCTAAGGGGGTGAAAAAGCGGGGCAAAGTTTGTATGGGACAACGTGATTTCTTGGTCCAATATACTTCAAATTTTGGATAAACATTCTTTAACAGAATTGATGGAAGATGTGTTTCGTATTTTATTGAAATTCATCCCCTAACTGGGTTAAAAAGGGGGTAGAAAGTTATTTTATTTCCAAGTGGATATCAATACTCCTTAGTGTTTTTTATTTAAATTAGATTGAAATAAAATTTTTGACACGTGAAATGTCAATTCCTGAGCAGTAAATAATGTCAAGTAGTGAAGGCTCTTTATTCAATAAACAAAGGTTTCATAAATTCCAGTATAATAATATGTAGTGATATCTTTTTTTGAGTGCTCCGGTCGCATCGTCCGGAATTGCTTCCACGCTGATGGAAGGAGGTAAAACTGCACTGGTAAACTGCGTTCAAAGGTCTTCTCGATTTGATACAAACTGAAACCCCACTCTGCAATATTCCCAAACAAAGTACTATGGCAGAAGTTTGGTATTTGAGTACTATGGCTCTTAAAGGGGATTACTGTATTGTCGGCAGGCGATTTCCGACAGAATTTACCAGTAGAGCTCAGAAGTAAAAGCTTGTGAAGCGGTCTCATTTGTGGACAGTTCTCAGACCCGTTTCTTAAAATAGGAAATGGTGGAACATATAAAATTGAGAACACACACACACACAAAATTATGCAATGGCACCAGATTTCAAGTGAAAACAAGCATCGCAATGTAATCGAGTCAACTATACTGACCAGTTGTTCTCGAGGAGAGTATGTATTTATTCCTAGGATTTGAATTCAAGAGAGTACAGTTTCCCGTCAAAGTCTGCTTTACAATGACCATAAACACAGCTGACGGTCAAACTCTTGGTAGCGGGAGTAGATTTGAGGGAAAGCTGCTTCTCCCGCGAGCAGAGTATGTGGCATGCTGCAGAGTAAGCGCACAGAGTAACCTGTTGATTCTAGCATCCGAAAAAAAAAACAAAAAAAATATTGTTACAAAGAAATACTGTGGCAGGTGTAGTATTTCTATTTCGTTGTAAAAAGATAATAGATAATAACACCATGTAACTTACACCAGATCGAAGACCGAGCTTAATGTTCATAAAATATATAATGTATCAATTTTTTATTTTATTTTCATGCTTTTTTAACCTTTAAATTCCTACAACATAATAAAGATTGTTATATTTTTAACCCCCGACGCAAAAACGACGGGGTGTTATAAGTTTGACGTGTCTGTGTGTGTGTGTCTGTGCGTGTGTGTGTGTGTGTCTGTCTCTGTCTGTGGCATCGTAGCTCCCGAATGGATGAACCGATTTTGATTTTCTTTTTTTTTTATTTGAAAGGTGAATTAGTCGGGAGTGTTCTTAGCTATGTTATCGGTCCAAGATGGCCGCCGCCATAAAATAGCGGATTACATATTTTTTCACAACTCCCTCAATATGGGTATCAAATGAAAGGGCTTCACTAGGAGAATACTATACACTATGATAAATTTCAAATCCAAGATGGCTGCCACCACAAAATCGCAAATTCCATTTCATGTCGGGGGATTTCTAAATTTTTAATTTAGGTTAGGTTATATAAGTATTCAAACATTTTCATATTTATATTTTATCAAAATTAATAACGTAAAAAAACAATTTGAAATCCTATTAGAACCATTTTCGACTTCTACGCGGACGAAGTTGCGGGCATAAGCTAGTTTTAAATATGGTTTTTGTATTTTATTATAAGGTACGGTTTTTATGCTATAGTATTTATTGTAGTAAAGATGTTGTATCTAAAAAATATAATAGGTAATTGTATTCAAATATTTGTAATTTCTGATACTTGAATAATTTAATTCACCAAAGAAACGTGGACTATTTTATGTCAGTAGATAGCTACTTAATGACATAAAATGTCATTAAGTAGCTATCTACTGACATTTTATGTCATTAAGTAGCTATCTACTCAGCCTTACATCGTCCTGACGCACTATTTTCCTAATTACTACTTCCGTGACTATATTTCATGTAGGTAGGTAAAAACCATTTAACTTGAACAAAAAATTTTCTATTTCACCGAAATACTAAAAACAAAAATAAAGAGAACCGTCTGCGTAAAACGTTTGCAAAAGTCAGCGAAATTAATTCAAATTACGCGGCAACAGAATGAATCGCGTTCGCGCACATTCGTACGAATTCGCACCGCACCTCTAAATTATAACGCGACGGTTATCGCCTCACAAAAGCCTCCCTGCATTGTTCCACTTCCGTGAATTCCGCGCTCGCTCCGCTCCGCTTCCGATCGACGCGTCCGCAATTCGACACTACCATCTCGCTCCAACATATGAAGAATTTTACGATTCTCTCTGTCACACGTGAGTGGTTTTGATCGTTATGGCTTCATAAGTTCTGCGGTTGACTGGTTAAATGTAGCACTATTAGAAATAGTTTAAGACTTGGAATACAATGAAACAGCTTGGCAGAAAAGCAGAATACTTTTTTCCTTTGGCTTCAGGTTGTACGATTATGCTATAATTTTTCCACAATACAAAAACCACACTATTCCGCGCGGTAAAGCTCGTACAAAACCGCATTAATATCTGGGATTTTCTTGCTAGTCTACAAGGATAAGAGCAACTTATCATCCCTTGTGAATGTAGTTTCTCATTTTTATTTGTTGCTTGCTAACAGTTTTTGTTACTAACAACAATATAAGTAGTTTGTTGTTTTAACGAAAAACTATGTTTTGCAACATGGTGCTGTTTTTGTATTTTGATGTGAGTAAATATGCGATGTCATTTACTTTCTAATACCATCAAACTAATAGCTTAGACAGAGAAATCTATATTGTCGAGCCCTTGTAGTAACCCTAAGCTGCTACTGAAAATTTTATAGAAATTCCCAAACATATTGCTTGACTTGAGAACCAAATCCAGAACCTAACACTTAGCCGTCTTCATTCGTCACGTAGCCGACTAGATCACTAGTACCTATGCATCAATAATATGATTAATCACGATGCATAAGAAATAATTATTTAATAATATCACAAACAACGCGTCCACAACACTTTACAATAAAAATTAGTACGCTCGTAAAATACTGTTCACGTCTCAACTCCTTACAAAAACAGTGAGACAGATTACAGGGCAGCCTACAAACATGACAACTTGACTCCAAACATTTCCGACGAGCAACGTTGAAAACACTCAGCCTTTATGTTTTATTCACGAGTTTGAGGACTGTGTGCCAAAGCCGACTAGTCGAAGGTTTATTCCCCGGGTAAGCTCACAGACAAGGCCCCCACAGCCTTATCGTGGTCATCGGAACATGTCGGAAACATACAAGCTAAATTGATGCACGTGCTCCGATTTAAAATATTGGGGGTTGAAATTGAAAGTATTGGCAGTCACTTTGCCGGGTATAAGACGAGTAAATCTTGCCTAAAACTACACATCAAAAGCTAATACTTTTTCGCAAAGATCCACTGCACGTATATCGGTTACATACAGGGAGGTAGGTAGTTTTTAACAAGTCACAATCACGAAGCCAAATCTCCGCGCTTACAGTTGTCTCCAAACTTTTTGTCCGGGCTAAAGTTGGCTAGATCTCATTTATTTATTTATTTTATACAGACGTGATTATTTTTTTAAGCATATCCTAAAATTAAATGGCTAAATAAGAAAAATTGTAGCAGTTTTAAGTTTGAATAAAAAAATATTTTTAATAATTTTTTCCCGTCTCAAGTACTAGGTACGCTACTCCAAAAGATCCTCCGGGCATTTTCAGAGATATTTTTTTTATTTAACACAAAATTTTGGGCAAATTTGTAAAATGAAGCTTTTATTTTCATGAGTTATTTTATTTTCTTACTAAGCTTACGTTTTTGTGTGTGTTACTCAACATTTCTCACCTGCAAAAAATAATTAAGTCAGAAAAGTTTAGAACGAAAAAAAATTTTGTACATACTCAGTTTTGCTAAGTATATTACTTTCTCTAAAAGAAGTGTCGTTACTTCTTATATTATCAACATCAAGACTCGTTATAAGTAAGCTCGGCGACTTTGCTTGACTTTCCAAAGTCCTATAAAAAAGTAAGACAGTCTATTCTATAGCCGACTTCTCACTGTTATGCCGTCCGCGAAAAAGTTGGAACGTATTTTATACTCATTTAGATTATCGTACATATTTTTTTGTAAAATACCTCACCTCATTGCATTTACTTTATGTAATGTGTGAGCACTATCATAATGACACCTATTATGACATTTAATGTAGGTAATTGAAATGAAACTTTTTTAAACTTCTCTGAAGGAAATAATGTCTTTAACATTTTTTGTTGTGTATTATAATTTACTTTATTGTTTGGTTATTGTATTATAAGTCCCCTTTTTATTAAATTGAAGGTGTTTTAATCCAACATAAACTTTTGCGTTGAGGCGCTAAGGTGAGGTCTACTTACTTAGGTACTTAAAACTAAATCACACTCCCAAAATTAAGCCATACAAAAAATCTAGGCAAAAGTTTCCCTGAGGAAATAAAGTACGTAAAACAAATGAATAACATCTCATCGGCCTCCTCAGTAAATGTTTTATTCAGGTAATGCTGAGCTCGCTAAGGAGCCATCAGTAGCAGACACTGAAGACACGCTCAGAATTTTGTAGCTCGCAGAAATTGACATTTTATATTTAACTAGCTGTTTCCCACGGCGTTACTCGCGTCCATCAAATTTTTCCCACTGCCTTGGATTATTTTTGTTGTGGCTGTCTACGTCATAATCATCTGCTGGCCAAATTTCAGCCCAATTCGTTCAGTGGTTTGAGCTGTGCATTGATAGATCCGTCAGTCAGTCAATCACCTATTCCTTTTATACTTATACATAGGTACAGATTCCCTTTTTCCAGCAAAATTTAACATTTCTATTTCTATACAAACATTCAATTTCACTCGCATATCAAGGGACTTTTTGAAACAGCAGGTAGCCTAAGTCTTTCCTTAGGATACAGATAGAATATTTTTTTCTTCTGCAAATTTTTATCGAAAGGCCCTTCTAATGGCGACACCTCGCCTCGGCATCCTACTAAAAAGCGCACGTTGTCATTGCGCGTGACCATTGTCTGATCGGCCAGCGAACTATATATTTGTATGGCCTACAGATAGTTCTAGGGTTAGGTATTTGTGAACACAAGATTAGTAGAAATAGCCGTTTCAAATACTTTGACAATAGTATCGATTCTGTCGAATTTTACATTGGTATAAAAATAACTACGCATTTCTTGGACTAAGTCGTAAGAATTATTTTGATACCCTTCAATACTACAAACTTTAAACATTCTTTAATTTTTATTTTGATCCCATACAACAGTAATACATATCAACCTATTTTGAATTACAAATTCTTTGTTTTCTTTGGCATAGATAAACAAGGTTTCTTTGTTTGTTTAAATAGGGGTAGCTAAACAAACAAATCTATACCAAATATGCACTACCGGTGTTGTATATACAACTCCATTATAAAACAACCTCCATATGATTTATCTTTGCTAATATTTGTTGTTCCATCGCTATCTCTATTCTGAAATCCATTACATCGCATTCCCTATTACTTTGGGTGTACACTGTATAATTCTACACTCCTGACTAACCTTTCGGGGACATACAGGCGTGTTGGTATGTTATAATCTATACTAATATTATAAAGAGGAAAGATTTGTTTGTTTGTAATGAATAGGCTCCGAAACTACTGGACAGATTTCAAAAATTCTTTCACCTTTGGAAAGCTACATTATCCCCGAGTAACATAGGCTATATATCATCACGCTACGACTAATAGGAGCGGAGTAGTAATGAAAAATGTAGCAAAAACGGGGAAAAAATTATAAGACCACGCGGGCGAAGCCGCTGGCGGGAAGCTGTGCTGAAGCTGAAGTGTATTATAATATTCTGACCTTTTCATCTCTCCATCTTTTTTACTCTAGACTCTAGACGTTTCCATTTCAAAGTTTCGTCTTCCACAGTTCTTTGTCTTGAAAAAGTTTTGTGTTAATAAGGATATGATAGTACATTATTCTTGGAGGGAGGGGCTGGAAATAAGTGTGGCAGGGTTTCCTAGTGCAGATGCCAGTCTCCCACAGAAGTTGAGATTAACAAATAAAATCATGTAAATTATAGCTGTAAGATACCTTTGTCGAAAAGAAAATAAATACAAATTATTATTATTACTCTAGACGTTTCCAGCCAGACAGCTCAAATGGTATTAGGCGGGGCACGTATGTCGCATGCCAGACGAACTGTGGGCAAAAGTTACCACAAATTGGATCCCACACGGAATGAAGCGACACCGTGGTCGGCCCAGACGGAGATGGCGTGACGAACTTGACTCCCACGAGAGAGATTGGATTCTCAAGTCAACAGACAGAGCGGCTTGGAAGGAGGGAAGGGAGGCCTTTGCCCAGCCGTGGGACAAAGTGGGCTAGTAAAAAAAAGACATTTCCATTTCAAATTTCCGTCTTCCACAGTTGGATTGCGAACAAGTATTTGTATAGTCTATATTTAACCGAACTGAGTAGGAATTTCTTCATTGTAATCATTACAACCAATATTAATAATATCTCTCGATTGTTTTCTCTACTGAAGATCAAAATTAGATATTATTTCTATGAAGCTTATGTCAAACGGTCTCCGGTAGGTCGTAATTAGGCAGCTGTTGGGTCGTAACCTGTTTTAAAACTTAAAAAGATTTATTTCGTCTATAGTCCTGCCTGAAAAAATAAGTGGTTTTTTTCAGACGAAAAACATTTTATGCAGATAAAAAATTTAATATAAACAGTTAACCTGATTTTATACCCTGTAGCCTTTCAGATATTATTAAATTTCGCCATCACACTCCGTCCGCAACTTTATAGTATTGCATTTTATATTTCCGTATTAGACCAATGCAGGGGAATGAAATGTTGCGCGCCTCATCTGATTTTGTAAAATGTAGTTGGATTCGATTGTAAAATAAATGGAACCCAAAAGTTACTTTGTATAAAATGTTTTAAAACCATTGTGTAAAAGTATAAACTACATTTTACTTTGTATTAAAATTATTTTTGAAACCATTGAGGTATTACTAGAAACCAGTTCAATCAAAATGTTACGTTAGATGTTCAAATTCTTGCATTGTTGCAGTTCGTTGGCTAAGAGAAAGCTAGTTACAGATAAAAAAGGATATATACCTATGTATGACCTCTTATAGTGCTATCTCATTGTATTGAAACAACAGAGACAAGTGAATAGTTTAGTGTAACAGTCGTTGGTCGCCTTAAGAGTTTTGGTATATGGACTTTGATATCTTAGGTATAACAGGTACAACATATGCCCGAACTAGGTGATCATGTCTGTCACATATTTGTTATTACTAATATAAACCTACAATCAACCCAATTGTTGTGGACAACGCCTCAAATGCAGAAACATCGCTCGTTGCAGCGTCGAATACTCCTGCACATATTACCTCAATACTTAAACCGACAAAATGTGTTCGAAATTTTGAAATTGGAATACCGTGATAGAAAATGAACACGTTAAATTATTTCACAAATTACAAACTGGTACACACACCCGCTGCATTTCATTTCGTGATTGCGTTTCATAAATTATAGGTTTTGTAATTTAACCGGTGTAAATTGCGTTCATTTGGCTAAATAATTATAATTCATACCAATCATTTCCGGAATATCTCTCTCGTATTGTTTTAATTTAAATAATTTTTAATATAATATAGGCACAAAATTTCATCGCCTAAAAAAATATTTGTATTCCCAAATCAAACAATTACAGGCATTTATTTCATGGCTTATAAACAAGGAGAGAAAAATCACGTATATTTTTTATTACCCTTGCCTACAGTACTCTAGTACCTATAAATTTTATCTCATTACAACCTTTTTAATAACAAATTATTCAGAAACAAACAAATTTATTTATTTATTTAAACTTCTATGCACAAAAATGGTACATAAGGCGGACTTAATGCCATATGGCATTTTCTACCAGTCAACCTTTGGGTCAAAAAGAGAGTCATGTAACAAAAACAAGGTAGGTATTTGTACATGAAAACAATAAAAAAATAAATTGTAAATACTAAAATTTTAAAACTACAAATGTAAAACAGCATCAAACAGATTATTTAGTAATGTTAGTAATGCAGTGTGATTACTAACATTTCTAAATTATCTGTACAAGTGTACACTGTACATGTCTATTAGTCACCCTATCACAAGGAAACCTACATGATGACCTTTACATCTTCAGCATAAAGTTCAAATTTCAATAATTTTACAACCTATACATAATTATATCTAGTTAAATTCTATTGTATTAGTTTTCCACATGAAATATCCGAGCGTATATAAAAATCTCATGAATGAACATCTAATAAAAACATCCAATAAAAATCGTGTTTTTCTCACATGAGTGCGGCCGATGCAAGCCTTTGCGCCGTCCGCGTCCGCCCGATGCCGAACATCTGTTCCCAGCGGCGCCCACTCGTGAAATAAAACGGAACCGGCACATGTTACAAACGTACTGTTGATACCTCTTATTCATTGATACTTAGTCATCATCAACCCATTTACGGTCTCCTCTCATACCATCACGCCTGTATTCCCCAAAGGGCTAGGCAGAGGTGTACGTACTAATATACACCCACAGTTCGCCAGTATGTTTAGGTCCCACGTAACAGGGGGCGAGCCTATTCCCATCAACCGGTTACAAATCCAGAAACATTTTGCTCGACCCGACAATTGACCCCAGGAAATACGGGCGAGATGGTTCAATATCACTATTTATTTTGGCTCCAACAGTGCCAGTACATTAATAAAAACAACCAACCAATATATTTTTCTAAATCTTAACTGCTCGACTATAGAGGATTTACATAATCGTTCAATATTCTATGTTAGTACTCGTAAACTGTTAACAATAACGGTTATCATCTTTAACGTGGCGCCTACAGTATCGTTATGCACGCTCATACGCAATAAGGTATTATCATAATGGTCTGCGTCTCGGTGGGGCGGGGAAGAATGATATGGGGGCAACGGAAAGAAGGTCATCAAAAGCACATACAACTCAGCCCAAATTTGTACCTGAGGTACATGACAGCTGTCTAATGAACATAATGGCGTGTGTTTGACATTCCGAAACTGACACTGACAGCAGATAGCTTTCAAGTTGACAGTTTTTACTACAAACCACTATGGAACTTATAATAGTGTGTCAAAATGGCGTGCGCTTTTTCAAATTAAATGTTATTTTTTTCTCATCCCCATATATAAATAAATAAGCATAAAAAAGTATGACTAGAGATTTAACCACCGTAATACAGGGTATTTTTTTCCAATAAGTGTACAGTTCTCGCCAAACTTATTGTCCGGGTTGAAGTTGGCACGAGCTAAATTTAACCCGGCCGTAAAAATAGGCCCCCATAGATAAGTTGCAGTTTGAAATTCGAATCGAATAACCAATAGAAACACAATATACGAAAATGACATCAGTGACAGCCCGATTTGTCAAAAGCTTGTGTAATTTCCTTACATTTTGTTTGTATTCATTTGTCGATTCGAATTTCAAATTGCAACTTGTCTAGGCCCCAATTCTCTTTAACACATTGTATGTTACTGAACAGTAACAATATAAAGTTTACTACCGTGTACTGTAGCCGCAAATGGGCACGTAAACCCATAATTAGATTAAAACTAGTTTCTAGCAACCTACTCGTTTATTGGTTAGCTGCTCATAACGAAACAAAATAAACTTTACAGCTATTTCACTCAAAAAATATAGAAAATACAATGTTTAAAATTATTACTGCCTCGTCATCAACCCATAATACTTTCCCATTGCTAGGTACGGGTCTCCTCTCAGTATGACAGGGATTAGGCTATAGTCCACCACGCTGGCCTAACAAGGGTTGGCAGACGTCACACGCCGTCGAGAAAATCTCCGAGGCAAGGTTTCCTCACGATGTTTTCCATCGACGTCAAACCGATATTTACCGATTTATCGGTACCGATATTACCGATAATTGGCCACATGATTACGAAAAGAAATCGGGGACGGGACCTTTGACTTGGCAGTCCAATGGTTATCTCTAGGCTATCACTGCTTGTCTGCTTCCATGAATAATTTTATTTACAACTGAAGTATTTTCAGTATTTTTTTTTTTGATAAATCTACATACATAAACTCACGGCCTTCCCCCATAGGTGTAGGAAGAAACTAGAGAATGCCTCATGCTACGATACTTACTTCTGTAGCGTTCTAATTCCATCTCAAGGTTCAACCCTTAATCGCAATAAAAAAAACGAAATGAAACTAAAACGTAACGTGTGTTGTACCGAAACCAACTCGAAATCCTACTGTAAAGCCTCTCACACAAACGTGAGCAAACAACGTACGTGCAGATGCATTTAAATTATCAAATATACGGAATATCTTCGAATGCTGCCCCGAAGTCCCCAAACACGGAATGCTGAATTAAGGGACATGTTTAGGTTTCTGCACCGCAATGAGCTGGACGGTAAACTGGGTTTCCAATTTGTAGTAGTTTGTAGTCCAGATTAATACTTTGGGACCTTGATCTCAATTTCTGTGGCCACGTAGCTATTAATAAACATTGTCGTACTTATTGCTCTATTAGTACAGTTAGCTAGAAGCATTGTGCATAACAAGACCATTTATCATCAACCCGTTAACTGTTCCATTGTTGGGCACGGGTCTCCTCCCCAAATAAAAGGGGTTAGGCTATACTCCACTCTAACTTAACAAAATAATAAAATGGGGACTTAAATCCGAAAAAAGATGTATGCTTATTCTAAGTAAAATGAAAATATACTTAACTATAGCCGAAAATGTATGAAAATTGATACCACTATAAGATAACCGGTTTAACTTAGAAAACACGCTAGCATGCTACAACAATACTGAAGTTGACATGCACTTTTCGAAAAATATTGTCTACGCACACCTCATGCCGAGACAATAGCTTCAGACGAGATAATTCAGCGGTAAAATAATGTCGCGCCGAATTAAGCGTATATTTCATCGTATAACGTCCAAACATGCAAGACGCAAGTCTTTAAACTCTCTTCTAAAGTGCTAACGACCACGACGCTGACCAGCATTCGGCCCAGCAATTTACTTCAGTGGCAGCTGACAAACTTAGTCACCAAGTTCCTAAAGATTTTCGACTAACGACTAAACGTAGTCGCATTATACTAAATTTAACTCATAATGTCTCCTGAAAGATCAGAGGATTTAAGCTAATTACGTTTAACTATAAAGTAAGTTTACTATATTTGACTATACTTAAGTATAAAGTAAGATTATTTTCCCGTCTTTCTTGTGATAAACTGTTCTGTATCTGATGTTATTTATATCGCAAGCACAGCAATAAAAGCTTTGACTCCCTGTATTGATATTGGCCCTAGGTTCGATATCCAGGTTTTTCTATAAAGCTCAGAGACACTCAAGCATGCCTGAATTATTTGTGCCCGGTAAATGGCAATTGGTTTGCACCCTATTTTGGGTGACGTGTACACCCAAAATAGATACGGTAACCGCTTACCATCAGGCGGGCCGTATGCTTGTTTTCCAACAACGCGGCAACGCGCGAGTGATACCTCCGCAAGTGTCGATCAGGCGGGCCGTATACTTGTTCGCCACCTTAGTGGTATAAAAAATACTGTCTATATATAATTTTTTGGAGATAATGTTCATCAGTAGGTAGTTAGTTTTTTTAAATACTTTTATGGTTCATCGCGTTTAATGCGGAAATCGGGCTGACAAAATCAAAACGTTTCATTTTACGTCGAGGTGCGGCCTTCCCTTAAAATCATTAGGCCATTTATTCTGTTAAGCTGTTATATTATTCAGTGAAGGTAAGGACTTGGAAATAATTAAATTAGATGCATTAGACGGAAAGCCTTTGAGTTGGTTTATGCGTTTGCAGAAGTAAACACGTAGTTTCCTGCTTAGATTTTCTTGAAAATTTTTTTGGTTGTGTAGTGCTAAGGAAATCTAAAATTAACTATCATTTTAGGGTTACGTACCTCAAAAGAAAATAAGGAGGTTATAGGATCACTTAATTGTCCGTATAGCTGTCAGTCTATTTTCATCCGAAAATCGCATGGACCGCAAGCATTGACCTCAGAAGTCAATCTTATATTTTTTTCGTATGTACGGTATTGGCAATATTTTTGTTTCTCAATCTGGGGTAAAGTTGTGCGTCACTGGTACCTACAAGATATTTTTAAGGCATTCAGAAAGATTTCCCGAGAGATATAAATGCAATATGTTGCGAAAGAGTAAACAAAGTAATGTAGGCAGTGAAATAAAAGAATCTTGAAGTTCAATATTTTTTTTAAATATTTTTCATGGAAATCCCTAAATGTACAGTTCAGTCGAAAGTACAACTGCTACGCCAGAGGCGATTAAATACTATGAAAACTTTTATTTAACTAAAACTATTCCTATTAATTTATTATTACCTTACAAACTTAGACGACGTGTGTGGTCTAGTGGTTCGAGTACCGGACTGCTGATCACGAGGTCGTGGGTTCGATTCCCACAAGACACAAATATTTATGTGATGATGAATATAAGTATTTGAGTTTGTCTGGGTGTTTTCTATGTATAATAAGTAAGTTTTTACAAAAAAAAGTATATAAGTATTATATCCGTTGTCTAGTACCCATAGTACAAGCTCTGCTTAGTTTGGGATTGTGCTGTGTAAAAAATGTCCCCAAAATATAAAAAAAAAACTCTAAAGAATCAGCCGAAATTAATTATTAAATTTTGTCGCAAGTGAATTTCATTTTCGTTTAGTGGTAACACTGATATTAAAAGAATACAAATTAACACAATAAACAGTCTTCCCGTGCTACTTAATCACTTATTAGTGACCTCCAAACTACTTTCCTAATCACTTACAATGAACGCGTGTATCGAACATAATTTCCCATTTAAAGTACCTACAAGGCTTCATCTAATAAGTTGGATAATAATAAAAGTAAGAGCTCAAGAACCCGCATTGTATAAGTTAGCGCTTTGTGCAAGTTGGTCGCTGTGAAGCGATAACTAGCTACTGGTGCGCTGTACTCGCGCGCTGTATCCGACAACTAGACCCACTTGTACGCTTTAGTACGTGGTACAGCATCGTTCATGTTACCAGCGTAAGAAGTTATTAATGTGAGGCCCGTGTTTTATGAACTTGTTCGTTTTAAAGCTAGAAGCTGCGTTTCTGATATCAAATGTAATGTAATTTTATGGTAATTGGCAGTGTTATTTATCTTATCTTATTGTCTTATTTTCACAATAAAACTTGTTGAGAAATTGTTATAGGTTCTAAGTAAAAAATTAATTCCTTGGTTATTGCTTATTGTTTTTAGCTCCCTCCTATAAGGAGATGAGCGTGTTCAAGTACCTAACTTTTTCTCGTCATTCTGTAAAATAGGGTAAAAGAAGACATAGAAGGCTAAAACATTCAATGTTTTTTTAAATCAAACTACTGTTCAATATTCTGCAGTGAAAATCTTTTTTCAGATTTTACTGTAATTGATAAATTAAAAGTACCAGGCCACCATAACCAGTAGAGATATATAGAAATCATATCCGACTAAAACAACATCATGACATGCGTCACAGGGTAATAAAGGTTAGGTACCTTTATTTGTCATAACTATCGATTGCTATCGTGTATTCCAATACAAATGAACAATATAAACACTAATAAGCCGCAATGCGTACAGAGCATAATGAAAACACAAACACAGATGAGAGCGACATAATTACGTCATTGTATGCGTTCCGTACCTCATTAATACACATAATAAGCATGTGAGTTGTTTGCAGGCTAAGGGTCTCCCTACACGTATTAACGCGGAATCGGCTTGAGCTGAATGCGGAATCGGAAAAGCCAAGAAACTATCGCATTCGGCCGGCGTCGGTGGAGCCGAACCTAAGTTGAGAGACGTCAGTTCCACCCATAATACTTGCATACATGCACCCATACGCCTACATGCTGCATATACATGTCAATATAAAGCTGCCTCTTTAGCCTAGTGATCTGGTGGTGATAGCGTGACTATTACGCTAGGCTATTTCCTGGTTTCGATTCCCGAGTCCATCAGTGTTGTTGGCATTTCTGTGAAATTCACAGTTTATGACAATAGACTCGACTGCTCTGCGCTCTGCTTAAGTCTTTAAGAAATACAAGCGTTGTTAAGTTATAAAGATTTTTCTGACTGACCGAAGCCGATTCCGCGTCGATAAATGTGTGGAGACCCTAACAACGCAAGCACAATGTTTAATTAAAATCCAAGCGCAAATAAAGTAAGCGTGTGACGTCATGAGACGCGGAGCCCGTTATTGCTTTATATAATTGACTAGGTAGCTGGTGGAACAATGGTGGAATCAACGTCGAACCTTAAACTTGGTAAGGGTATATTTACACTGAATAAATTATTTTTAAATATAAAACAAACCGCTTTCAAAAAGCACCTAGGAACTAAAAAGCAAAAAATAACAGGTAAAATTACATTATGATTTATAATTAATTTGGAGTCGGTTCACCCAGTCAGAAGTTCTGAGGTGAAAACCATAAAAAAATACATACAGACGAATTGAGAATCACCTCCTTCTTTGAAGCCGGTTAAAAACATCGAAAAACTTGTAGTAAATGCTTGTTGTATGCAGTAGATAGTAAAAAGTATATTCTTTAAGTTTTTCTTTAGTACCACCATATCATAAACCTAGGGCGCAAGGTTTCTCTCAGAATGAGAGTTAGCTAGAGTCGAGTCAGGTCGGTTTCCATAGGACGTTTGTTTTCAACATTTAAGCTAGTAATTACGTACCTAGTTATTAATACGCAATGAATTCAACAGTGATAAATTATGTAGATAGATATACAATGTTGTTTGGGGCCAATTTCTTTCCCCGCCAAATAGTTCTACGATGTGCGCTACGAATCGGCTACGACTGCTACGGCGTAGCAGTATCCGCTACGGATAAATCTGCCTTTTTGTTGTGAAGTGATATGACGTCATGTTAATGTCCCGTTAATGATGTATTAATTTACAATTATTTTTCTTATATAGGTAATATATACGATTAAACCGCCTATAACAAGGCTAAAGAGACTTTAACTACCTCAAATGATTCATAATATTTCACATAAGACAATTGTCTAATATAGAATAATCATAATATAATCTTTTAGTCCCCCAAATCTTGGTTAAGGGGCTGTTAAAGTGAAACTTCTTATACAAAGAGGTGGTTATCCAATATAATATCCCATAACTACATTATCTAACTAAAAAATATAAATCTCGTAGGCTTCTTCGTACGTACACACAAAAGACGAAACGTAAGACGAAAGTACACACAAAATTTGTTGCTTTTCTAGAAAATTCTTTACACCCACGGCCGTGTCAGTTACTGAGCTTAGCATTTATTTAATAAACTGTTATAAAACGTTAATTGTAAATGTCAGCGAAATATTGTAATAATATTTAAGCTCTCGCTTTATCAACGTTTAATTAAACAATGGGTTTATGGTTCACGCCTTGTTCGTTTTGTTTCTAAGAACGTTATTTTACTTTGTACCAGTATATATACTTATAGATAGTTAATCGGAAGGCGTACTTAAAAGCCGAAAGGGTATTAGAGTACCATGACGATGAATAAATTAGAGCGGAGACAAAATTTACAGAATCACCCTGCATTTGAAAAGTTTCCTTATTCGCCCCTTGTGATAAATAAATAAATGTATTTCTTGTTTCGTCCTACTTTACCAATAATGTTTTAAGTAAAGAGTATTAATTACGAAATAGATAAATTAGAGCAATAGCTGATTGTCAACCTACTGACTAAACCATCTGTATACCGTGATATAAACTATAATTTTGTATGACGACAATAAAAAGATAAAAGTGTAATATACTTTTCAAGACTAAACATCAAAAAAACCTAAATCGTTTCCAATTTGAATTCAAGTGTATAAACAAAATACCTATCTTATTTATTCTAAACAAGAGATAAGTTAAATCTCTTTTCGCAAACAACAAAATATCAGATAAAACAAAGATGTTCGCAAACAGAAAGGTACCACAATCATAACTTTAAATCACAGCTGTTTCTATTATATTGCTGAAAACTTGACAATGGCTGAAACTTCTGAACCGAGGTACTTAAATGAGAACATTAAGGAGAATTTCTAGACATTTACACTAGGTAAGCCACAGTTCTCTACTCACAATATTTTGCACCACCAAATAGGTAGGTAAAATAACCATAAAAACTGTTTGCTTTAAAAGGTTTCTCTAATTTTGAGGTAACACACACAGCTATGTTAGCTCTGTCCGTCAATGGTTTATAGGATATTTTGAACATTTGTTACTTTTTTTTACAAAAAAAATGATTATTTAGGTTTAAATAAAAATAAATAAATATCTTGGGAAATTTTTACACAGCACCACTCAAACTAAGCAGAGCTTGTACTATGGGTACTAGACAATGGATGTAATACTTATATACTTTTTTGTAAATACATACTTATATTACATATGAAACACCCAGACCAACACAAATACATATATTCATCCCATAAATATTTCTGTCCTGTGGGAATCGAACACACGACCTCGTGATCAGCAGTCCGGTACTCGAACCACTAGACCACAGACGTCGTATCAACTCTGATATCTCGGATAGAAGGACCAACATGGTTTTTGTTACATTTTGTATAAATTTTAAGCCTTCCTACCTACAACAAAATACAATAAATACCACGTACCCAAATATTCATAAACGTTATGAAAGTCCGTATAATATGGAAGGGTTTTAATAAAAACATAAGCAATAAGTTGTGCAAGCATACGGCTGGTCTATCCAAGTATTATATACGAATAATCCTCTCTAACAAGGCTCTCAAATTGGCTACAGTGTACACAAATGTGTATTTCCTTGCACGATGGGACAAACACGTTCGCCGAGTATAAAACGTGGACAAAATGTAAGATGAACACATTTGTTTTGAATTCAGTGGATTTTATTTGACAGGTCGGTTTTGAGTGTGTTGTGAGATGTTTATACTTGGGAATTTTAAAAGGATTTGAGGTTTATACTGAAAATAATGCTGCAAGATACTTTTCCTTGTTAAAGTTATAATTATATAATGTCGTTTACAATTGTTTTCGAGAATTATTAACTTAAATTCAAGCATTTATTTGCAAACCAATTGTGTAAAAAGGGTTTATATTCTAGGTGTTCCGAGGTAAATTTCAAGGTTATCATGATCAAAGTTAAATGAAGAGGGCTTATAGCTATAATTAAAAACAGACCAACAAATTTTCCAAAATTGTTACTTATATAAAATGTTATCTACCTACTCCATCTGAGCCGTGGGATCTCTTGACACTCAAATAGCAGCATTATACTTTAAAATGGTACCCTTAGCCACTTCATTAATAAGCCACAGTGTAACACGTCTAAAACCTTTAATTAAATATGCGTCAGCAAGTAGAGATAACCTTATACATATAGGTATACATAGTGTTTGTGCCAAAACATTATCTTTTTTATGTGTAGACTTTCTAAGCCACTGAAGTTTAGTTCTGAAGGTCGGGTCTTTGTTGTTTTCTATAGGCAAGTATGTATATGTAGGTGTTTTATATATCGTTATCTTTTATAATTATTGTTATTGTATGTATAATATATTTTTATATGGGCCTTATTGCTTGTAATGGAAATAAAAGGTTAATATTACCGAAGATAATTTCAGTTTATTTAAAAAAATACAAACATACCCTGGATCTCGACGTCTATATTAATAGACGTCATGTGTTTAAAGAAAAAAATATGTTTTTTTTTTATTGCCGCACAGTGGCAGACGAGTAGGTGGCCCACCTGATGGTAACTGGTAACCACCGCCCATAATACTAATTTATGTTTACTATTAAATAAATTGCAATACATATGCGATGAAAATTGAGACCGTAGGTATATGTATATAAAAAAAAATATCAAACCTAAGCGTTAGTCCTTCAAGACAGGAATCTATAGGTTCCAAATAAAAAGAGACTTCTACTCGATAGTACAAATGACCTATTTCATCCAGTACTAATTCGAGACTTAATTACTTGAGCAAACAGTCGAATAAAATAAACGCCTAAACAAAAGCCTTTTGTTTAACATTACTTCACAAAAACCTTGAGAGTTAAACGTAACAACTAAAACGTACGACTTCTCAATAGAAATACTAAAATTTCTGGACGAATGACGAAATTGTTTACGAAATTTAATTAAAAGCAGTCGTAAAGAGAATGTATTTGTATAGCCCAATCAGAACTCGTCATTATCTTTATTAATCCGATCATCCTGTAGACCTTCTGTCCAATCGATTCCATCAATTTGCATAAACGTAAAATGTTTCCGAACTTAATTTATTCTCCGTTCCTGGACCGGCATCAAAACTTCGATGTTACCGTCATTATTAATTCGAAAGTTGTGTGTTTTAACAACGATAAAGGTAATTTAGTTTAAGTTTTTAATATATTTTTGATTACTAATGCACTCACATAGAAATAGTTTACAATAATAATAATGATAAAAGTAACAACATAAACGTTAAGGGTCATCATTTTTCAATAGTGATGGACCTAGTTAAAAAATATGGCGATAGAATAAAAAAACTTAGCTTATTTCATCACATTAATCACGTCTTCCACACATATTGATTGATACCCAATTCATTAAAAAAACATCAAGTGACAACAAAAACGTTAAGATGCCAAAAATCTTTTGAGCTACGACATTAGAAAAAGCTTACATGATCAATCTTCAATGTAAATCTTTCATTTTCCCATCTAATAACTATTAAGCAGGCTAATAAAAAATACCACTGTGCAATAATCGTGAGTGATTGAACGTGTACGGAGATGGATGAAGGAAGTTACCCTCGTCACCGATGACGTCAACAACTTGAGTCTCCCGCGGTCCTGGACTATTTAATTTAATTTGGGCACTGATCAATTTGTTACTGCCAAGTGAGTGTTACAGTAAATTGAAGTTTTTGCATAGTTGCAATGACTTAAATTTTTTGATTTTTTAAGGTTTAAGGATAAGAGCGCGATGTTTCAACTTGTTCGACTCATAATACCAAAGAAATCATCATTAAGGAAATGATATCTAATTATCATTCTGATACAGAATTACCTGAATCGTCCTGTGTAATTTTCTCAAAGTTTGATTTAATTATTTCATAATTAATTCTTTCGAATGAAAACATTTAATAGGTTAAATAAAATAATAATTCCATAAATTTTGTACTACAAAGTTTTGGCAAAACAGACAATTATAACTGTGTTGTCAGCCCACTTAGTGCCATTATTGCTTGAATAAGTCATTCGGACTTATTTACGGAATATAACTTCAACGTACCTAATGCCGCTTTTATTCATGGTATAAACCATCTTTTTAAATATTCCCGCACAAAATAGCAATATTTTTACAATGGAGGTTTAAAGCTATTTTAATCAACTTATTTTCCAACAATGAACCATTTAATTCATTGTTGAAAATAAAGTACACATATATCGCAGTTCTATTTTTAAATGGTAGTTTATGTTAAAAAATATTTCTTTTTTCTTTACTTGACTTTCTTGCATGCTACTTACTTAATTAGTCATTTCATTCATCATTAAGTCATTATTACTACTGCTTTGCAACGTGTAATTGTTATACGATTTTTTCTGTTCAAACCTAGAGTGAAGTTTTTAATTTTTGACCACAAAATGGCACACAATATTATTTAGATTGTCTACTTTTTCTGTAAACCAAAGAAGCACCTTCAAATACCTGAAGTCGATTTTCTTTATTTTTTTATTAAGCCAATATTGACGTCACGGCCCAAAAGGACATGACGGGACGAGCTAGACTTATTGGAAGGATTGGCCGAAGAAAGCCCTTAGACGAAATGAGTGGAAGAAGGGTAGGCCTTTGCCTTGCAGAGAAACGACAACGGCTGACGTTCTGCTTTCAAAATTTAAAGATATCTTCTATAAATAGGTTCTATTTTTGAAAATGTACTCTATGATTCTGTACGTCATCAACTATGTAACTACGTATACTCGCTTTTAATAACAATCCAGGAGAGAGTCGGATTACAGCGAAGCGTTGTGAGTAGTTCCGACGAGAAACTCACTGTTCTATGGTACTTAGAACACGACCTGTAATTAACGTACGAAGTAGATCTCTTCCACTTATAATCTTGTATTGTAATCTTACTTTGGTCACAGATTAATCTAATAATACTTTCCCCGCGTAGGGACAGGTTAGAATAAAAACACAATAGGGGAGAAGACTGGTGTTGAATTTGTTAATAATCACACGCTTATTGAAAAATGATTAGCATACTTCGTATATTGAAAATAAATATTAAATCGACCAAGAAATTTCTGAGATAAATGCGTTAAAAGTTTTTGGTGGGGATTGATAGGGGATGCTCTGTCCCTTTCCCGCAAAATGAGTATTAGTACAGAATAAGTATGGCGCGCACTACTTTTGACGTCATTGGTAAGTATAGTGCGCTCTTCGTCTAGCATAAAATTAAAATGCTTTTCAGTTCATTATTTTTTAACCAATGTGACATATATTCCAATGACCGACCTATCAAAAATTAATTCGACATCGAAGGCACCGCGACATAAAAATTCGACAGTGTCAAATTATTCATAAGCGGCGCGTGCGACCGCCATTTCTTCCCCGTGTCACGTTATGTTAATCCTATTAAGTTGAGGGAGATTCTCGTCACGTAGCACGCATTTTGGTTAAACGTGACCTATATGCGGCGCTGGTAGGGTTGTAATTGATATTGGCGTTTCGATCAGGGCTTGCGAACAAACGCTGTACAGACAACAACTAAAGCCGTTGACCATGATAGAATCTTTAGTACTAGCGCAAATTGTGCGTCTTGTCACTGCAATAAGACGCTGAGTTTGCGGGACTTTACACAAAATATATGATATTGTCGGCCACAGCCTGTCGTTGCGTTTAGTCGCCGAATCAAATGTTGCAAAGTGTACACCATGTTTTAAAAATTCACAAAACCTCATTTATATTATCCAGAAATTACTGACCTGAAAATGTAGTACAAGTTTTCTGCCTAAATGACAATGCAATACATGCTTTACCTTAATTGGAATATAATTAAATACTCTAGTATAGAGCTGAGAGAGAGTTTTCAAAATATAGCTATATTTAGCGACTTTCGTTGCTGACCGTACACTGTAATTGTTAGGAGCGTATGAAAACAAAGCTCACTTTAGTAGCTGTATTGAATTACTAATAGTAGTCGGGAAAATGTAGTGTATCTAGTGCTGTTGCGAATAAATTCAAATCAAGGAGTTATCAGTCCGCTGATGCACGATCGCAGGTATAAACTCCGCATGAAATCAATATTGCATACAATATTGGTGATAATTTACCAGAAGTTAGGTCTGGACTTATGCATATGAGATTTAGATTTGTAAACTTACCCAAGGTCCAAAAGAAAATCCTAGAACAGGGTAACTTTATTTTTAATTAATTTGAGATGGAAAATTCTTTAGTATTTGAGCTTTCTGTCCACCATAGGTGTATTTTTTTACGTTACTTTAGTTCCATTTCCCACAGTTAATGGCATTCTAATCAATCAATAATATTAGCGATAGAATCGAGTGAACTATAGGATCAACTACCAATGTACCTAAAAATATTTCAGTTGTTTTGACGTTGAATCTTGAATACTGTCAGTTTTATTGGTATTTGTATAACAACCAAAACTTCATACAAACTGAGACAAACAAACAAAACTTTTGCCGTGCCAATTCAACGCAAATGGTGAATTATATGATGCAACGATCAAGAAGTTCCGTCGCGCTATAAACAAGAGCTCAACGGCAAACAAACATCGCTCATTTCTCGCTCACCCACTGAAAAAAGGAAAAAACCATGTAAGGCCGAGGACACATTGATTAAGCTATTATGACGTGACAGCGTTTCAAAAACAACCGGGTCCATACAATCACGCCTGTATTACCGGATATATTTTTATATAAATGTAGGCTTTGGGCACTTGTAAAGGCGGTGATATAGCATGTACAACAATTTTTGGAAATTAAAGAGGGCTTTACTGGTACACTTGTTTACTCGAGACATACAATATCGTGTTTTTTTTCTTACTGACAGAACAGACAGACAGACTTGATACTTGACTTTGACAGTTTTGACGTTTTGACAAGATGCAGTCATAGCAAGGCAAGTCGTTTACAATAAGTTTTAACATGTCAGGACTTTAAAAGAACCATGATTCTCTGAGTTTGTTTCAACGTTTCTTGTCAGAGGTTGTCAGTAAAAAAATAAAAAATATTGACTTGTAAAAGTAGGTATCTTTATAAATAAATAAAAGTTGCGTTTAACCACTACCTTTTTAAATAATGTAGGTAATGATTTTTTACTGTGCAATAATTTTTGTACGTTTTTTAAAGTCAGGCAGTAGGAATTTGTCTATATTGCCCTCACGAACAAATCTCATTATGCACAAAAAACCTAGACCCAACTACAAGTAGATCATACAAATATTTGCATCTGCAACCAGAACATAATATTTCCCACTTACACATCATAAAAACTCAATCTTAAAATAAACCAACCACTCTTATTTTTATTTCAAATCTCACTCATTCATAATCCATAAACAAAATACATTATACTCAAAGAGATGCCTCCTCTTTTCTTTAGCACGAACAAATCTTTTTACACGTAAATCTCTTTAGTGGGTGTATTTTGATACCGAAACCCACTTTCGAGCTTCGTTACATTTCTAAAATTATATTTAAAATTTTAAATATATTTTTCTGCATGTAGGCGTAGACCGTTACTGAATAATATATAAACCATGTATCCCAAACTACATGATGCAAGATTTTTAATTATTTGACTTACTTGACTTAAGATCCTACGTCCCCTAGAAGGGGCGGAGTGGGGCGTCCACAGTGACTCTCTATCTTGATCGGTCTTGAGCTTCGCGTTTTATTTCGCTCCATGACTTTCCTACCCTATTTTCCTTTTTTTAATTATTTAATTCCCATATATTGTACGTTGTCCCACAGGCGGTGTTGCTGCACGTGAAATGTTGGGTTCAGTTCCTAGGTTGGGAAAAGTGTATTGGGTTTTTCCATATCAAAATTCTCAATACCAGCTCTAGAATTTGGTTTGGGCATTAGTCTCGCTTCTATGTTGTTACATGGGACCTGAAACATCACGGCGAACTGGTTTACAGTGAAGTGCACTACTGCCTTAATCTTCAGGGATACAAGCGTAATGGAACGTAATATCATTATGTTACATCAACAACATAATGATGTTTACATAAAACGGTAATTATCTTCATAACTTCCCACAATAATAACATATAAATTGATTTTAAAAAGACTTTATTTTTCAAAATTCTACTCTAATAAATAACTACTTACTTTTATATTAACATGCAAATAAAACTTCAACTTTTAATATAATATAAAACTTATATAGTCACTAGCTTTCCGCACGCGTGATCTGGTCATTTCTTATAACTTTCATCTCCTATTTCAACTCCCTTTCAGCACTTTTTGGCATTAAAAAGTAGCCTAAACCCTTTCTCAGGCTCTAAACTATCTGTGTACCAAATTTCATTCAAATCGGTTGAGTAGTTTTGGCGTGAAAGCGCATCAGACAGACAGACAGAGTTACTTTCGAATTTATAATAAAGCAAGGATAGTAATAATTATGCCACGCGTCACACAGCAAAATTTAACCGTCGCTCTAGTAAATTCAATCAAAATGCAGAATGTTCTAATGTGCAATACTTCAGTTTGAATCCTGCAATCTAGTAGGAGTCCTACATTCATGCATGTATGCATGCATTCCGGGTGTTTTGCGAGCGTGCGTCCAATCTGCCGGCATCCGTTCATCCGTGAAAGCCGCACGACGAACTTTGAATAATATTGGAGACTAGCAAACTAAGGTGCATTTAGTTTATTGAAATTGAATGACGAGTATTTCTGATGAGATTCTTGAGAGAGAGAGAAGTAAACAAATTTTTGTCATTAGGCATCACTTAGCTAATACTAAAACTAATTTGTTTTGTGATGAGTGTTTATCACTACAACAAGTATATGTTTCAGGTGTATTTGCTGAAACATACATAAAGGTTATCGTTTCATGGTATATAATAAATATTTATTTTATTACATGTTTAAGATTTTTTACGACTAGCCTTCGCCCGCGATGCCTTCGTTCCGAATTTGTATTTTTAATTGATACTCCGGTCGTATTGGTCGTAGCGTGATGATATATAGCATATAGCCTACCTCGTTAAACAGGCTATCTACACTGAAATAATTTTTCAAATCGGACCAGTAGTTCCTGAGATTAGCGCGTTAAACCAAACAAACTCTTCAGTTTTATAATATTTGTATAGATAATACATAATATTATATGTAATAAGTATAAGTATAGATATTGGCCGATGCTCAGACTGAGACAACATTTTAACTTATACTATAAAAGGTGGAAGGGACATCGTCGCACATCCAAATACCATGAGTTCAGTACTCTGTACCCCCTGCGTTGAAATTTTCCGTAACTGTTTTCATCAATTTTTTTCATTTTTTTCTGTAGTTTTTTTTACTTGAACATGTAAAAAACTTTATTTCTATGTACCCAAAATTAGATTTATAATAAAAAAAACATTAACTTCATTTGTTTCGGGTCGTGCGCGCGATAGCATTTACCGCGAAGCGTTATGATCGCGTATTTAGCAATACACTGCGCGCTCAAAAATGAAAAATGAATGACCTAGGTCATTTTATTTTTAACCTTGAATGAAACCTTGTCAGGAGGTTTGTGCGGCGATGATCCTTCCACCTGGTATTAGGTGTTCAATTCTAAATTCAATTCTACCATTAATAGTAATAGTAGTTACTTTACTACTTCGATACGTTTCGTTTCGAGTCTGTCCAATACCTATACTTTGCGTTTCTTATACAAGTTAGTCCAGTGCTCTTGAACAAATATATTTGCTCTTCCATTCGTGTTTCGACATTTGACCTGAAGCATAGAATGTAGTTTTCTTCAAAAGATACTGTTATTGTTGAAAGCTGAACGCGGCACGTTGGCTAGTTTGTCTATTTGTTCATTCAACACGAATCTGCACTCAGCATTTCATGCCATGATATGCCTGTCTCTACCATGGCCCTACTAAGTGCATACGTTTCGTTATCGAATAAGGGGGCTAGACAAGTTGCAATTTGACATTCGAATGGACAAACGAATAGAAACAAAATGTATGGAAATGACATTAGTGACAGCCCGATTTGTCGAAAGCTTGTGTCATTTCCATACATTTTGTTTCTATTCGTTTGTCCATTCGAATGTCAAATTTCAACTAGTCTACAGACCCAGGAGTAGGTATATGACTTCACCAGTCAAAAAGTTTTTAATGTCGGTATAAAACGTCAGAGTATATTGGCTGTGAAAAAATGACTTTCCAATAAAGAAGAATATTTTGTTTTACCGTAAATTAATTTGGATTACAACCTCTTTGGTTTAACGTAATGAAGAATATGATTTGTTCTTCGTTAATATAAGAGAGATTCTGTAGAGAATATATCGATATATATAATAAAATGAAAAAACCAACGAGATATATCGAGAAACCAACTGTAAAAAGTTTTGAATCGAGAACATGGAGTAAAAGCAGCGGTACTTCCCTGCCGAGCGACCTGACTTTGCTTCAATATTCATTTGCATTCAACATTCGAGCTCATTCTGTGACGTAAGACAATGGGGCGTGCTGCCTGCAACGCCTATCACGTGTTCCTACAATGCAGAGGTAAGGGAAATGTCAACTTGATCAAAATTGCATTTGGCTGTATTGTAGAATACCTATACCTGTATCTGTTTTCCTTAAATGCTTAACATACTGCATTACCGACATCTCTTGATTGTTTTCCTAGTCTAGGAGATCGACATTTAACAATGCTCCTTAAAAGTAATGTCAAAACGAATGTCAAATTCCTTCAAATATTTTTAAAGGCGAATTTCTATATAACTATGTTTGTATTACCTACTGGCAACAAACTATCTAGGTATAGGCCAAACAAACATTTTTTGCAGATATAAATCGATCGACCGCTGTGTCAATCGACTTGTCAAATAATGCAGTTATTTGACAAGTCGACTGCTGTATCAATCGACTTGTCAAATAATGCAGTTATTCGACAAGTCGACTGCTGTATCAATCGACTTATCAAATAATGCAGTTATTTGACAAGTCGATTGATACAGCGGTCGATCGATTTATATCTGCAAAAAATGATTGTTTGGCCTATACCTAGATAGTTTATCACTTTTTTCAGGGTTCATATTCTATAGTCTTGCTCCGAAACCGCGGAGGTTCTATAGCAAAATGCAAATATCATATAAGGAATGAACGTGGTTTTAAAACACGTATTCGCGAATTTGTGATATAAGGTTAGATGATCCCTGCAAAATTTCAGTAATTACAATTTGTAACAGGTTTCAGGGACACTGAGTTTATGTTACTTTACGTAATAAAAAAGCTTTTATAATAATTTTGTCAAATAAAGTCCGTACCTAAATTAAATAAATAGAATCCTGATTACGCAAAAATGGCTTTGTTTAATTTAGCTTTGAATCAATTTCAATGACTTCCCACGGGTATATTTTGAATAAAAACTAAAAGCACTTTTTATCATTTCAGAGGTAAATTAAGTGATGAACATCGGGGTAATGAAACAGAAATGTATTTTTATACAATTTTAAACAGAAATAACATTTTGAAATAACGTAAATACGTATTCATATTCAAGATTCGTGCTAGTTTCTAATAAAGCGGTTCGATTAATATACTTAATATTGCCCAATTGCTAAATCGCATACGATTTGAACTGTCTGAACAGACTCAATTAATTTGAACCTCCGAACTGTTCCTCTTCGCGGGACTTTCATTCACCGTCTTGAATTTAGAATTCGTGCTGGCTGGCACTTTTATATAAAAAGTATTGTTGCAATTGAAACTCCTCTTGATTGTAACCTCTTTAGTTCTCAGAAAATAGGCATTAAAAGCAAGGTTGCAAAACCTAGTATTCGTTCCCCTCTTGCAAAAAGTGTCTTACAATCAACATTTATGTTGAATTTTTAACCCAAAAGCAAATTATCCATATAATGCAAATGAAACCTAATGTACCCCAGGATACACCAATACAAAAACAAATACCTTTTAAGGCACGCAACACACTTGTTGCTACATTGTTATCGCTCTATAATATTTCTGATTTACATTTCTGAACGATATTAAGCCTATTTGCATAATGGACTCCTTACGTATATTAACGGGTGATTGTGGATTATTGAATATAATTGACGTGTTCACTGCGATATTATAATATTCTGTGTGTTAATGATCAAAACAAATGCTTGTTAATTCAGATCTTCTTAAGCTATGAAATCTTCTTATTATTCCCCAAGCTATCTTCACCAACTTCCGGACCGCCAACTTGAGTAATTCGCTCCACAGCCTCTGTTTTTACAAGCAGCAACACTTTTTTATTATACTCTGTGGGTTTTGTATCCCTTCCTACTTTATGGTAACAGAAAAAAAAATGTGTGTCTCACTTTTTAATTACGTGAAACCAATTTGTAAAGTTAAATATAATATTAATAAATATATACCGTAAAAAAATGGAATACTAAAACAATTATTTACACACACACATATGTAATGTAATGATGGCCCTAATTAAAATAGTAATTAATTACACAGATAACTTACTGCCTTATTCCACGTGCATGTCACGAATAAACACAGATAATAATCAATGATACCAACCTTTTTAAACCGCAATATAACGGAGGGAGTGTATTAAAAATTGAGAATTTAAAATAAGCAAACAAGGAACGAAAACTCGTATTCCATGAATCGGAGAATGTAAATTAGGAACGTGGTGTGGAATATTTTCACGATTTTCAACGAAACATGAAAAGGGAGGCATAATTTTATTAAAAAGTACCATAAAGTCAACGTATCATTGATGTATTATGTCCATGTGTTCGAAATTAAAACGTGTTTTTTTCCGTGGACATGACATACTTTTTTACCAAAAACAGACATGGAATATCAGAATTTAGAATCCACCGTTATTTATATTTTTAAAGAAAGAAGATAAAAGTTTGTATAACTATTCTTTGATAATATTTGTTATTTTCTAACTTTTTACAAAAAAATGAAAAGACTGGGAACTATAAAACTGAGATAAGATTTCCTGGAAACTCGTTTTTAGTTGAGTGGCTATGTAAAAGGTGAAGATCATTTTTAGTCTACTTTGATAACTTAATATCCGTTATGGATATTTAATTTTTATCATATTTTGAACTTTTATATTTTGAAGATCGTGACGTCATAGTAAATCGTTCATTCTTTCGATCTACATTATATTTGTTCAATAAATTGTGAAATATTAGGTGTGACAGTTAGGAAAGCAGACTGCTAAGCAATCAATCAATCTGAAAATGTCCTTACTGGTTCAATATTCAAAGAGTAGTTCCGGATTCGATCTGAGTCAGGCAGATACGCTATCGTTGACGTAGAAAATAAAATGCGAAAGCGAAATTTAATGTGTACATCTTTGCCTAACCCGTCGGGGATTTTGGCGTGATGGTATGGATGGTCTTGCGCTAACGACCACTAAGCCAACGAAGCAGTTATGGCAGGCAATAGTCCATAGTAGTGAAAAAAAATGACAAACATTTATTTGAAATTTATTTTATATTATTTTATTTATTAGGCTCATCAACAATTGTTTACACTCAAAATAATAATAATATCACAATTAAATAAGTTAAGTGTAAAAATCTATTACAGATAATCACTGCATGCACAACATTAAATCAACATCAGCCTAAAAATTAAAAATTACAAATACAAAAATTAAAATTACATCTTACACAAATTATTATTTACTAAGATAGTTATAAGTTAATCTAACTGTAACCACAGATTAAATAATTTAATTGTTGGTGCACTAGGTGCAACTGCTAAATGTTTGTGAGCAAAAAGTATCTTTCTCTAACCTATCCCTTTCAATTACTATCCACAATTCCCTTCACGGAACTTGCCGTGTGGGTCTTAAACACATCATGGCATACAAAATGGCGCGTTTGCCATGTCGGTCACGTCTCCGTCGGTCAAACAGGCCCAAGCCGTAAAACTGTTTACGGCTTTTTCTCACTTCCCTTCAGTGCTGATTCGGGCCCATAAAATGAACGTCAATAGCCTCTGAATGTCGACAACTTTGAATTAAACTTTTAACATACTGTGTCTGTATTTGGCAACACGCAATTTGGTTTGATTTTTTGATTTTACGCAACATACCTTCACGCTTGTTTCCACAAAAGATTAGGCATTTGAGGACTTAGGATTGGGGCACTAATGTACATCGCCGGTATATTAGGATCCTATGTAATAGGGGGCGAGCGCGAGCCTCTTGCTAAACCAGACACAAATCAAAACTTGCTACTGAAAATTTACTAGAAAAATTTACTAGAAAAAACTCATACTTTTTTTATTATTATACTTTTTAGCTATTTACGGATAACATGCGATGAAAAAGTTTGTTTTTTTAAATACATTTTCTGAGAGCGTAAGTTAGAAATAATAATAAGAGGTAAAGGTAATAAAACTAACTTAAACTAATTAAGTACACACACTATATTAAGAATTATTTTCTTAAAAAAAAAGTTGAAAATGTATTTCTATAAAATGTATACCTTTGAAACTAAGTATTACTTTTTTGCCAAATTTACTGGCAAAAAGAATGATACCCACGTACCACATACTTCGCTAAAATGTATTCCCTCGCATAACTAAAATTAGGAGCAAAATCGGGTTTGATATCACCTTAGGATGGTTTAATCAAAGATTTTAATTTTCCAGTCGGTTGTCATCACGGCAGGTATAGAGACAGGTGGCGAGGTTGACATCCTGTCGGGCCGGCTGGGAAATAGGACAACGGAGCTACGGGAATGAATATTGTTGAATCCGAAAGTAGCTTTTATTTATGACTTATAGCAACTAGTATTTTATACTTGTACGTATACATTTGTGTGAGTATTAATAATACATAGAGCGCATACAGACACATACAGTGGCAGTGTAACATACATAATTTTCGGCTATACTCTCCGAAAGGTTAGGCAGAGATGTACAAGTAGGTACATATACACCCACAGCTACACAGTATGTGTAGAGTCACATGTAATACGGGGCGAGCCAATTGCCACTCGATGGATCGAATTGATCGGGCACAACTGCAAACTGCTCGGTCCAAGAATGGAACCCAGAACCTCTAGCATGGCAGCTGCAACCACTAGACTAATGAGGTGGACTGTTAATAATACGTCTAGAATGGTATTTTGGTGAAAGAGCCATTACAGCTTTGAACTGAACGAACTATCTTAACCGGCCACATATGCATTAGTCTTTGACAATCTTAACACAAGAAAAGCACACTTTTAGCAAGTACAGTTCTCGCCAAACTTATTGTCCGGGTTGAAGTTGACACGACCTAACTTTAACCCAGCCGTAAAAATCGGAGAAAGAAAAATCATATATTGTAATAAATAGAAACGAAAGCTCAAGTCGTAGGCTGTCGTTTTAAATCATTATAATCCAATATTTTTGGTTCTCCATTTTTTACGGCCGGGTTAAAGTTATCTCGTGCCAACTTCAACCCGGACAATAAGTTTGGCGGGAACTGTATGCAAGAATCTTAGCAAGTTGCTGTGTGTAGTTTCTGCCTACCCCTAAAAAGGCAATGTATGTATCTTACTCACAAATAAGGGGTCCCAACAGTACTTATTCAGGGGATATTTCCTCATGTGTTCAAATGATATAAATTCCTTAAAAGCGACAATTTTCCCCTAATGGACATTTAACTTTATCATTTTCATACTCCGTGTTTGTGCCGCAAATACTCAACTCTTGTAGATACCTGTGTCGAGTTAGGTTTTCGGTACTAATTGGGTCGACGCTAAAAGTACCTTCAGGTGGAATCCGCGCTCAGTTTTTCAGTGCGACGTAATCGTGTCTATACATACCACGGAAAATTTCGTGTTTTTTTTTATGTGTTTGGCTTGGAATCGAATCACACATTCCAATCACCAACCGAGATCGATGGCTTTACATGTTCTCGATGTTGTAAAATAATGGTCACCCATCCACAGTGACCGCGGCTATTGTTGTTGTGAGTTAGTTGAACTTGAAGATCGTTTTGTCGGTTGTATTAGCTACGAAACCCTCGATATTACTATATCACACTACTTTTAAAAAGGGAAGTGTTGTGATTCTATAGTTTTAATGAGACCACAAGGCTAATAATTTTCCCCGCTCAACTTCTGCCATAAAGTCGAATGAAATACGTAATTTCCTTGGCCATAATAGTGAACCTACCGACACCTTTTACGAGGCAATCTTTTGTTCTGCCGCAGTTTTACAACACACAATTACCCCTGTCTAAGTATCATAAGAAATACATTGATACAACCTTATCATAGCGTCAGTTCTCAGTGCCTAATAACGTATTTTTAACTTCAACAAACTTTAGCTGAAAATGATACGTACGCCGACTACAATATCTATAGGTATTCGCCCTTATATATTCGTTCTGGATCTGGATTCTGGATGAAGGCATTTCCTAATACAGCAATGCGGATGAGTACTTTGATACCTAGGGATGCTAATTTAGTTTTTATCTTTATGTATTATTTAACATTTCCATGCTAATATATAACATGCCAAAATATGTACGAGTTCAACAAAACATGAATACATTCCTTACAGAAATCGGCATGCAATAGGCGAATACACTCGACTGGGTCATCCATATAGAGATCAAAAGTATCCCAAATTTATGAAACCCATTTTCACGCTCCAAGTACTGGCGTATTTTTATACCCATATATTTTTATCACAGGTACCTAATATAAATTATTTCCACATTCACGTGGGATTTTCCGGACACGTAAGCTTGAACGCCATCACCCTCAACTGACATCGGAACGTCCAGTTTTATCCGCTTTTTATTGTCACCTTGATGGCTAACCTATTGACCTTTTTAGGCCCTTTATTGACGTATCCTTGGTAAAATAATATCTAATAGTCTTCTAATAATAGTCTTGCTATTTATTCAAAAACGATAGATAAGATAAATGTGAGTGTTTGTCGTTAAAGTCAATTCGATTGAGCAAGTCAAATTGATTCGTTTCTTTTTTCAAATGTAATTATCTAATTAAATTATTTTTTAAAGCATTTCATTTTTAGATAATTGACAGCAATGACAGCTGATTCAGCCAGTCTTTGGACGTAAAAAGGTCAGGAAAACTCTTGGAAACCGAACAATTTTGATTACGAGAACATTATTTGTTCTCGTTGCCATCGATAAAAGAAAAACTTGAGGTATAAATAAATGGGCATGGAATGGATTTAAATAATACGCTTAGATACATACTGCAATAAAAGGTAGGTACTAGCTATAATTTAATTTTGGTTTTACATCCGTGTATTTCCTTAAATTCTGAATTCATAAACATAAAATATGGTTGCCAAAAAATAGATACATTTTACGTTCATACAAATTTTATTCAAATGTATTTACACAACGTGTACCTTATGTAAAACTATCTTCGAAATACGAATAATTTAAAAAACTATCCACCACTAATACATTTTATACTAGTCGTGAAATAGCCAACTTTCAAAAGTTGTCGTAAAGTTGGCCGTTTACGACCGAACCGAATAGTACCTAAATTAGATAAATGAACGATACTTTGTCTATAAACCCGACAAAGTAATTCAGGCGAGAGCGATGAAGGGATATTTACATTGTATTCAATCAGTTTGTGGAAATGATAGAATTTTCAAAAATGACAGCATTCAAAAAAGCCAGTTTGAATTTTATCCGACATTCGAAAATCAATTACTACAAAAGTTTTCCCCCGTTGTTCTCTATTTCAATTTTATTATAGTAGCATGCTCACATTGCACAACATTTTAGTTTCGAAATAGTATAGGAGACATTGTAAAATCACAAGCGTCAAGCAACTACTACAAAACAAATAAAGCACTCGAAACACGCTCCAAACAAGTAAAATTGCACACTGTGTTATTTTGGCAACACAGTAAACTTTCTCTATCGTCTATGAGAACTGCCACTGGCTGTACGCAATAAATGCCTTTGCCCTTTCAACTCACGATTCGCGTATATTATGCTTTTTATTTATTCTGTGTGAAATGGAGTGAAATAAAACTATAAAAGTGTTGTAAAAATAAAATGTGTACATTTCAAGTTTTGGTATTTGTATTTTATTTTCTGTGAAGGTACTTTTACTATTAGTTGATTTTACGTTTTTCTACTGTGATTTTTACTAGGACTTTTTTTTTCAAAATAAATCAATATGATAAATTACTTTCTTAAATATTAACTGTAAGATGTGTCCAAACAAAAACTGCCCTTTACATTTGTGGAGATTTTATTATTTATTTCGGGGGTCAATTAGCAAATACAATAGAAAAATAATTGCCCCCTCCCGCGGTAGGATCACGGAGTCTCCACTGATACTTTTCGGCCAAATGTCGGGCCATTGTAGCGTTAAGGAGTAACAAACATCCAAACTAACTTTTAAATTAATAATATTAGTAGGTTAAGAAGTTATTATTTCAATGTGGTATTGTCGTCTACCAACTCAGTGAACCAAAAATATATAGGGTCTTTCTGCAACGAAAGACCCCATATATTTTACAAAGTACAGAGTACTAATATTATAAACGTAAAAGTTGGTGGTGATTTTACAGCAAGGTTTCATATTCCCTAGCAATGTTGCTGCTGCTACAATTATTTTCCCAACCTTGCTTTGGCAGCATCCTTAAAAATGTAAAATATTTTAAACCGGCAAGATTAAGCTTGCATTTATACAAGAGTGTTGCTAAAGAGGAAAAAGTGATGCAAGATACATTGTATTTTTGAAGTTTTTGTTCTCGACACAAATATCTTACTCGGTAACAAAGTGTAGTTAGTGTTCTTTTTGTGTATAAATAGTCTCTAGGTTCTCGATAAACAAATGCAAGCCTCTTATTTATATATTTTACCCCAATTCACGTTTGCAACTTAAAGTCTATAAACTGCTGTCAGTTGGATCTTAAGTCTTCAACCTAAAATGTCAAAAACACTGTCAAGCTGGCTAAGAATACAACACTAATCAGTTCCATCATACTCAAGTACAGTGTCAAAGGTCAAGAACACCTGACAAACAGATATCTGTCCGCCCATTCGTTGACCTAGACATAAACTAAAAGAAAAACGTCCGCAGAATTCGACATACTTGGCAACTGTAATCAGTACTATCGCAGTCGGGACAATGTCAAGGGCCGAGACGGACTCGTCGACACGCGATCGCGTGCCTACGCGCCAAGTTCACAGCGACGCGAGCGGCGCCTGAACCGACGCTTTACAGACTACGATTTTACTGTTCCAAGTTTGAATTTGTTTTCGAAACCACAGCGGCACTTTGAATAGGTTTTGTTGAAGTTGAAAAGTGAAACGTTGAAGTTTAGATAAACAAGATATAGGGATTTGTATATTTGTGACTCTTTATTCACAAAAAAGATTTTATTCACAGCACGTCCTTTCATATGTATGACCTTTTTGAATATCACAGATGATCACCTGCAGGGATTGCCAAGGATCAGAAAATTCCTAACCATCTATTAGGTTCTGATTCGAGAGGAATTGCTCAATGTGGCATTTTTAAACCATTTTTATAGGTTATATTCACATCAAAAACAAAAAAGGCTTAACTGATACTAGCCATAAAATAAAAGCAGATACCTAAAAAGTAACTTAAGGCGAGGCATTGACAAACTATGAATCTGAAATCGGACCCCCGCACCGCGCCATCCGCTTACACCCCGCAAATACTTCGTGGTTTGCGATCGTAGGCTCGCGCTGTGGAACAGAGACGTCATAGAGTCGCGCTTACTATCTTTATTTTTGTTGCAAGAATATTAATTTGAACAATTATTTTGTGTAATGTTAAATGGATATTTTAAGGGGTTGTTCCCAGAGGTCAACGATTATATAATAATAATAATTAGCTCCAGGACCAGATGGACAGAACAATTTTTGGTTAAAATGGATACGTACTTCACATGATCGCTTGGCGTCTCAATTCCAGTCACCCTTAGAATCTGGGACGCTACCACCTTCCTATTCTTAACTATTGAAGTTACCCATCCGCTCCATAAGTATGGTAGTACTGCGGAACTAATATGAATGGAGTGCGTCTAATGTAAGGCTGGTTTATTACTAACTCAAACATAGCCGCGATAAAGAAAGCGCTCGGCGGCGGCGCGGCGTCGCGTAGGTATTCATCAGGAACCCAAGAATCACGCACCCATCACTTGTTTACCGACCGTCTATAGGCTTCTTACATATATTTTGAGAACAAAAAATATTGATAAAAATTCAATTAAGTATGTCTGCGTTTTAAAAATGGATGTAGGAACGTGGTACTAAGGAGCTACTATAGTACGTAGTAGTTGTATGCTAGTCCCGGTAATGTCTACCCGTGTGACGTCGGGACGGACCGCTAGGAATTAAAAATTACATAATTAAATTATTATGTACCTAATGTTAAATGTATATTTTAAGATTTCTAATTAAAGGTAACATGTCAAAATAGCATGCTAATAAATTTATAAGTCGATAATATAAAATGGTTTACAATTTTCATGGTTGTCATACTGCTGCTATCTACAAAAGATTCTTAAACAAAAATTAAAAAAAATTAAATATGGCAACACATACAGTCGTTTCTGGAGCTCATAACTGAATTATGAGCCGTTTTGTGTGATGATGTGCGTGTATAATTATACTGGTGACCATTTTTAACATACCGAGACCCCTCCGTGCCTCGGTGAGCACGTCGTAAAGCGCTCTTTCCCTGTTGTCAAGGGCTAGATTCCTACAAGACACAAATATGTGTGATGAAAATAATGGTTTGCGTTGGTCTGGGTATTTCTTAAGTATTTATAAATATATAAAAAAAAAACTATTTAAGTATTATTTCTATTGTCTAGTGCTCTACTAATTTTGGGACTGATGGTGCTGTATAAAATGTCCCCTAACGAACGAACGAATACAGACAACTATGACAATCGTTAGTGGTAGTCAAAAGCTCAAGAAAGCCTGACAACTTCGAATATCCTTCGAATATTGGTACTGCCCAGAAATTTAGAAGAATAAATGTCTGACTGCAGTCACTTCGTGTTCGTGTAAAATATTGGTATTCTGCGGCATTGGTTACATTGGAAGCCTATCCCTACATAATTGAGAAAAAGCTAAGACGATGATCATTCAGTCGTTTTATGTAATCAGTCACAAATCCAAGCTTAGGATGTACTAGGATGTATACTTAGGATGTACATCCTAAGGTTGGCTTTGTAGGTAGGTAATAATTTGATGGCAAATGGTTCACCACCTCTTACATGGGGCCTACACATACCAGCAAACTTTTAGTTACATTAGTATATCTCAGTTTATCGCCATAACCCTTGACGAATACAGGCGCGGACGTGATATTACGTTAAGTAATATATGAAAATTGGTGTCGGTATTCGGTATTTTTTCTTCCTATGTAAACCAGAATAAGACAAAATGGTCTACCGTTCCTATTAGGATCACACATTGTTATTAGAAATTTATATTACTTAATAGGCAGTAGTAGTAGCACACTTGTAATGTGTAAAAGTGTATAGAAATAGTTTTTATCAGAGTTTAAACTTATGTTATTTTTTTTAATGTCTGGGAAGATGCCGTGTTATTTATGTAAATTTAATAAATGCGTGGAATTCGGGCTAACGTTTGGTCCGGTCTTAACCAACTTTCGTCCAGGCAGAGCTCGCAAGCCCAGGTACTTACTTGTACCTTCTAGTTTATATTATTATTTATTAGCGAGTAACGACCTGCCCAGCTTTGCACAGACAGCAGAGCATATAGGTATGCATTATTTTTTTTTAAACGAAGAAGAACCGGAGCAGGTTTTATATTCGTCTGTATATTCATAATTGTATATGTTTTTACTACCCTTGAAATGAACCCTTTCAAATTTTTACTTGAGAACCGATTGTGATGAAACTTAGCACAGTTATGTAGTCCTAATGACCTTACAACATAATGGACATCCAAAGGTGACCTGATGATGGAGACGGAAGACAGTCGGAGAAAACCCTTAATGGTTTACAGCAGCTACCTCGTGTTTGAGCTTATTTAATTCCATGTTACAACATAATAAACACCTAACGTTAACCTGATGATCGAGATGGAAGACTGTCGAAGAAAACCCTCAATGGTTTAAAGATAGACCACATTAAATAATGTAACCATTTTTTTAAACATTAGAATGGGTATAGTAAGCTATCTTTAAAAGATACACTTATGGTATCGGGAACTTTTTTATAGGCCTAACAAAAAGGAACAATTCTACCATACATTATTTTTTTATATCTCAAAGGGATAAGGCAGCATTTTCCATGAAAGTTCCCAGACGCTTAATTTTTTAGATTTAATTTTGTTTTTTTTACGGTTATTGTATGTTGATTTATAGACCTGGTTACCTGAAATCCATTGAAAATATATTAAATGTGATAATATTTTTTTATATTCGCATAAGTCCAAAGACGACTCCATTTAGCTTTGTTCTATTTTACCGATTGTCAATTTATAAAGTCCAGTCTAATAAGCATTTACATTGTATAGGCTTCCCGTACACTGAAAGGTCAGCTTATACTGGTCGTGGGAGCTCATCTGACACAGACCCGGCGCTGATAACAGTCCGTGGCGGACTGACAGGAGGCATTCTCCATACAAAAACAAGTGCAAACTAGCTTATAGTGGAAAGTCGTATGCGCCAAAACGGTTTTTCTCGTTTAAAATCTAATCTAAAATGTATTTTAAAAAATCCAATTACCATTTCAAAGAGTCTGTTGAAACTTATCTATAGTGAAAATTTGAAGATTTAAATCCATTCCGTTTCTTCATAAAATGCGAATCCATGTTTTTGAAGACCTGTCTTCAACATTTTTTTCTCTGCAGTAAAGTTTAACCGATCGTGTTTCTGTACTACAAATTTATAGCTAAAGAAATGAATAATGACATATGTAAAAATCAGATCCGTATGTTTTGTAATGGCTGAGAAATATTAAGATCCATGACCCCCAAATCTTCAATGCGTCGTCTTAAGTAATAAGTATTCGAGCATATAACGCTTATAATACTCCGCTACCTAGTTACTTTGGTGGGTAAACAGCACTCCACTCGACTCGAAGCCAACACTCCCGGCTGGTACCAGGAATAATAAAGATAATGTGAAAATTGAACAGAGATAGACCTAAGTAGTTACGAAATAAGCGGCTTAGTAAAGTGTTCGTCGATTTATAGACGAAATTACAAGGTTATTTCCAAAGGATTCAGGGAGGGGCTCGTCCGTAATAACTACGCTAAACCATTCAATCGATGCATGGTTAAGCTAACGCGCTCAGTTTATGGATGGGTGACCATAAAGCGAAAATGAAATCACGTCAACACATCGGTCTTGGCTGATATAAGTATACCTTTGTTAGTAGTCAAAAGCCTGAAGGCCTGACAACAGTAGCAATCTGCTATCCTGCTGAAATAATAAAATAACAACACACTTTTGTTTAGTACAAAACATATGATAATAATCAAAATCAACCCTTAAATACCAAGAAGCCACGAAAATAATCGAAAAGCACAAAAACAAGAATCCAATCATTCACAGGTTAATCTGACGCCAATCGTTCGAGACATCTGAAAGTTATTGTGATGATTTTTCCATTATCTCTGCCGACATACATTTTCCTTATGAGTGGGGAGTAGGGGGAACTCAATGGGAGGTGTTAGAAGTGGGAACGAAGCGTCGTACACAAATCATGGTTGTTCACTTAATGCCGACGCTACCACCGGTCTGTTTGACGATTGAATTGAAATTCGAGTTATTATGATTAGTATTGTATGAGTTTGTGAGATTTAGGAAATATTTATTTGGCGCCCAACGTGGGATTGGTGTTTTTGTAAATCTAAATGTATATCGGTAGGGTAGATGATGAAAAATACAATTAACACAGATTATTGTCTAATACAAAATTCTAAATTGAAAAAACAAAAGATTTATGTCGGATAAACAACACAAATTATTTCATTATTTCAGTATAAATATTAAGATTATATATTTTATTTCGTAATATTAGATACTATATTTGGTGCATATGTCAACATAAAATAATGGAATTTAATCATGTAGTGTCATTTTAACTCCCTAAGTTATTGAACTATTAATATAAACTGATGTTACTTATAGTTTACAAATTACGTTACGCTCCAGATTAAAATATGATCCAGATTAAACTGTAAATGTCAATGACAAAATGTCACACATTTGCCAACGTAGTACAAGAGAGCCCAGGATAGAAAATTCTGGAAGGATTTTGTCCGGCAGTGGGTCACAAACGAGCCTACATATAAAGAAACCACGTCTGATATTTAGCGATTTACACGTAGCTAATAATAATATAGATCTAGTTTTTCACTCATTGATTTTGTCTCACTCGCCAACAAATCAACTTATAGTTAGCACCTACTTCAAGAAGTAGGTGCTTAACAATAACATGAAAAGCTAATAATAAGGAAGAAAAACAAAACCAGCGCGCAGATAGAGGAAAATAAATAATGAGAGGAATCGCAGCTGAGGGAATTACCTCTTTGCTGCAAATAAAGATAAATTGATTTCTGTCGGTACACTGTGCCTTTTATCTATCTTTTTACCTTTTGCTGTACATTCTCGGAAGCTTGTGTGGCTCATAAATTCTTTATGAATCATGTAGCATAAGTCATTAAAAAATCCAGGGGACTACCCAAGTAAAAATTTCATATTTGAATCGACAAAAGAATTGAAACAAAATCTAGGGAAGTGACACAAGCTTTCGACAAATCGGGCTGTCAATAATGTCATTTCCATACGTTGTCTTTCTATTCGTTTGTCGATTCTAATTTCAAATTGCAACTTGTCTAGGCCCCCTGGGCCTTTTACTTATTAATAGGCACTTGACTCGCCCCCTATGGTATGTAATGTTAATAGTACTTAGTAGTTTTGTTTATTTAGTAGTTGAGAAACTTGATTAGTGCTAATGTTATCAGAGTATTATACAAGGTGAAAGGGACATCGACGCACAAACGTCGTGACAATGTTTCACTCAAGGTCAAAAATAAAATGACCTAGGTCATTAATGTAGAAAATGATCGGTTATCACAGATATTGTCATTATTGAGCGCGCAGTGTATTGCTAAAACGCGATCATAACGCTCCGCGGTGAATATTATCGAGCGCGCGATCCGAAATAAATGATATAATGATTTTTGAATTATAAATCGTACTTTGGTAGATAGAAATAATGTTTTTTTACACGTTCAAGTAAAAAAAACTGCAGATTTTTTAAAAAAATGGATGAAAAAAGTGACTGAAAATTTCAACGCAGGGGGGTCCAGAATCATGTACTGAACTTATGGTACTCGGATGTGCGTCGATGTCCCTTCCACCTTATTTATCATCTTCATAACATTATAATCCCATCACAATCCTCCTATCCCTATCCCAATTTATTTAGGATCGGCGCACTAAGTAAGCCTAGTTTTTCATAGTCTCAATCTGCCGTAATTTCGTCACTTACTTCCTTCCGTACCTTCCCCACAATCCACACATTTCATTTTTGGGCCTCCCCTTAAATATTTAACCTCCGCAATGAAAACTGCTTTGTTGGCTGAAAATATCGTTATAGATCAAATCATTTTACTCGTTATTAGTGTCATGTTTAAAGGAAAAGCAAGTCACATTATTTCTGTAATACCATCACGCCTGTATTTCCCGAAAGATTAGGCAGTGGTGTAGGTACGAATGTACACCCACAGCTCGCTAGTATGGGTAGGGTCCCATGAAATATGGGGAGAGCCTTCCATTAACCGGTCGCAATTCCAAACTCCGAGCTGCTACTGAGAATTAAAAAAAAAACCCAATACCCAACACTTGACGCTCGACCCGGGAATTGAACTTAGGTCCTCTGGGGTAGCAGTCGCGCTTAGGACCACTAGTCTAATGAAGTGGTTAAATTCACTCAACAAATAATTAATTCATGGCTTAATTTTATTATACCACGGCAGCATGCTATGTCAAATAAAAACGTTTAAAAAGCCATAACACATCACGTGTTCCAAACATTATAATTAGAAGTGTCAACTTAAGAAAGATAAAATTAATTTATTACAGTTGTTTACGAGTTACTTAGCCCAAGTTTCCAAACCTATTAATTTTCATTAATTCTTCTCCAAAGAGAAACAAATGAACTGAATATCCTGGATAACCAAACTTTACAGAATAATTAGTGAGTAACCTCATTTCAAAACACAGCCTTCATGGCCGCATATCTCAAAAGAGGTTACATTTTACAAATTAAAGAGGTCTTATTTTATAACATGCATTTTTTATAGATGCCATATGTTTAAAATTACGAAAAATAAATATTGTAACTCATATTCGTTTTTTAAATGTTGAAGCCAAGGAATGCTTCTAGAAACAAAATCATTAAACTTTCAAGGGCCTGAGCCTACTAATATTAAGCTGTGTATAGATAGGACATTGTTTCTTTCTTTCTATTATCATCAAGTATTCGGACGAAACCAAACAGAACACTGTATAAATTAGGGTTTATTATAGTCCACGTGTAACTAGTTGTCCGCGCCTTGGATAGGGATGGGGGTGAAGCGGCGGGTTACTGTGAACAAAAACAGGCGCCCCCGCCCCTCCGTCCCACCGCGCGCAGGCGACCCCGGCCCTCCGTCACGCCGCTTACATACCTAAGGCGCGGCCAACTAGTTCCGCGCAGACTATATTAAGGAGGTACCTACGTTTAAGCATCAACAAAACCAAAATTATACCTTTGTACGGTACTCATAAAAGTTACCTCAAAATCTCTTAAAAAAGTTTACCGAAAAGGTAAAAATAGAGGATATATTTCTATAAACGATTATACTCACGGCTGCTTGTGCGACTAAGCCTTGGCTTTGGGCCAAAAAGTATTGTCGATTGAACAAATGACTTGGAGGTTGGGTAGACAAAGCGCATTTGGAAGACATTTCCTGCTACGCTTGGTATCGTTTTATGACGCCTACCGAGCTATACTACACGATGTTACCAGCGTTGATTTTGATTTTCCCAGTCATGTGTGATTTTTTTAGTAACAACGCCGATATGTTTATTGTAAGGAAGTTTAAATTCTCGAAGAGAAAATTCTTATACGTAACTACATATTTTATGTCGCGTTCATCAAAATTTTAAAATAAATAATATTTCTGTAATAAAAGTCACCTAAGTTACTCTGTATAACATTAGCTATCTGCAATTGAATAAAGTCTCCATAAAATCGGTCCAGCCACTTTAGAGATTACCCGGAACAAACAAACAGACAGACAAAAAAAATGCTTTTTGATGTAAGTACTTTCATACTTATGGTATTTAGTGTGAATAGTTGTTAATTTGAAATTACAATCAGTGAATCAAACACTTCAATTGTATTTATTTGTATAGATTTGTACCATTACCAAACCTATATCCCTAGTAACGTCTGCGAACATCTATAGGTATCGCTTCTGAAGATACACAATTAATGCATGAAGCTGATTTTCTTTTACTACTCCTTCCTCCTTCTTTGATATATCTTATTCGAAAAAAATACATAAATCATTCCACTACACAGTACAAAGTATGAAACTATTTCGAATATTTGAATAAAGAACATACATTATTAAAATTGTATTCAACGACGTTGGGAAATCTCGTGAATATTGCAATGTAGCGTGTTGCGACCGATTTCCTTGCAGTGCGCGGTCGGATATTATACACTCTGTACTCACCGGACTACGCTGAATAAAAGATCGGCCTTAATTAGTGCACAGTCATGCACTTTCCGTTTTTGTCGCGTATAAGGATATTGCAGTGCCGTTGTTAGTAACTTTTCTCTAAGAATGAATACAGTAGTGAAGCATCCCCACTGGGCCCCAATTCTCCTATTTTAGTTAAGATTATCATTCCACTGACACACTACTGAGATTCAATTGAGATTTTGACAGACTGGGTATTCTAAAAAATATTCAATATCTTCGGTTTAAAGATCTTTATTTCTCATTAAGATAATTTGCCACTTACATGAGAATACTTACTTATGATAATAATAAAAAATTAATCTTACCAATAGTGTTCGGTGGAGTGTCGCTAAAATGGCTTCTGTATTCTTATTGCATTTATTACTTAGTATTTTGATTTATAATAATTCATTACAGACGTAAACTATTGACAACCAGGCTAACAAAAGCTGTGTCTGTCCATGTATGACAGTTGAATGGTAGTTCAATGGAAAGTCACTGCAACGCCACTGATCTTAAATAAAGAGCAGACTACCAAATGTGTAAAACTATTCTATTGATACACTATTGAGACACTATTGAAATGTTAGTAAAATAGCAGACTTGAGGCCCTGTATAGGTATATAATAGAGATTTTTTATATAATTGGCGGTGTAAAGTTATTATTATTATGTGGCATATTATTAATGGCAAGTTCGCCCTTCGTTACGTGGGACCTAATTATGTCGACAAACTGAAGGTAGGTGAATACAAGCGTGGTGGGGGGTAATATCTTTAATTCCGTAGTCCGTAAACATCGTTAATTTTGTTGGCACTTAATAATTCAACCCTTCAACAATTCATTCAATCAAACATTTCTGCTATATAAATAACAAAGTCAAATATTCAGATTACTTACTTAATTTGAAATAAAAAACAACTGAAAATACTTTTATTTTCATCAAAACCTGAATTTAAATAAATTCTGAATTTAAATAATATTGGCTTATAGTTATATAAGCCAATATTATTTAAATTCAGAATAAAAATAGCGGTCTTTCTTACTTTGAAAAAAAAAACCACTAAAGAGTTTTCATAAAAATTTCAAAAAGTATCGTTGCAGTAATTTACGCCTTCAAAAATACGCCGACAAAACTTTGCAGATATTTCTGTGCTCATGGCACTGTCTGTGAGGACAGTTACACAGCCCAAAGAAAGCTTATTTACTACGCCGCAAAACACACAAGCTGTTCGTGACAGCGTTGTGTGTAATTAGTAATTAACACGTTCTTCCTCATGTTTTTTGTCTCCTAATCTCTTGTGAGGGTTGAGAATTTACAGACATTGTTAAGTTATTTGACACTGATATTTCCAGGGAAGTGTGAATCTATGTTAAAGGGATTTATATTTACACCTTTATTTTAGATTATATGCAGATTTAATCTTTTAACGCGTAACGTACACATTACACAATGAAAACTATAGTAAAAGAGCAGATTCACCTACGTCTCTTCACGCAGGTGAATCTGCTCTTTGTGGTGGATTTAAAAAAACTTTCATGTAAACCTTGTCCTAATAATATCGATAATAAATTCCTGATATGGCCATTCCTAAGTAATCTTCCATATATGCGGCAATTGGCAAAGTAAGAAACTGTCTGGCTGACTGATCAATCAACGCACAGCTAAAACCTGGGTCTAGGAACATGAAATGCTTATTGACGCAAGTGTGCACTAAGAAAGGATTTTAGAAAATTCCCAGGGTATTGGGAAAAATTTGATGAACGCGAACAATACACGGTCCTAGAATACACCCTGAAATGAACATTATATTATCAATCTTTTAGAAATATTATAGGTATTCCGATAAATTTACTTCTAACAATACCACAAAGTGAACTACTACAAGATCTGAAATATCACAACCCTATTATCTATAGTTCCATCCAGTCAAAGTCTTTAACGAACACCAAACTCTTGAACCACAACTTCATTCGTCTGAAGAACTAACAACTTACCTAGAACTGTCAAAGGGAATTCAGTAACAGTATACAATTATAAGTTCTATTCTATGAGACATCTAAGCCGAGAGGTAGCAAATCCAGCGCTGCAGCGCTTTAAAACCGATGCGGCTGAAGTCTGGGAAGTTCAGCCGCCGGATTGATCGCGAAAGACTGCGCCGAAATTGAATTTCGACCAAATCTCAATATCGGATAATCGGCTCAGGGAAACGTGTCGGCATGAATGCAATCGTAACGCCACTCCGGTTAGATTTACTACTTTGCACGTCTACTATCTATCTACTCAGTAAAAAGAAACGGATAAACTGCTTATTTGGTGGCGTAAATATTTTCCTATATTGTCTTCTTCTTCCTTCCTATATCCTAAATCCAGTAAGTATACAATATGATGAGGTCGGCCAGAAAGACTAGGGAGGGCTCAGATATAAGTGTTATGAATTCCATATTAATAGCTACATCATATCATTTAACTGAACCAGTTTGAAAGGGCATGTTTTTATTTTTTTTATTTTTATGGACAAATCCATAAAAATAAAAAAAATAAAAATTTCAACGAGATGTGACTTATAACAGCTTTATTAAACGAGCGCCACAGCGGACAAGGCACTGGGCCAACTTGAATGATAAATTGAAATTCACATATGAAAACCTTTCGAAGTATTTCTACAGTTTCTCACAATTGTGGCTGGCTCGCGTCCACACGCGCCATTCTGCTAAATTTCCGTTTTGCGCCCAGCAAAAGCAATTTCCTTAGATTGTTTGTTCTCTATCACGTATCTTGCATTGCGGTGTCAAAGACTTAGTTTTATATTCTCTTGCCACGCTTGCTCTAGTAGGTAAATTACCGAGTGTGTTGACAGGTTGTTAAAAAGTTCCAATTTTAAATACATCAGTATTACGACGATATCACGAGCAAACTGTCAGAAATAAAAAGTAACATTTTTGTTTATGTTTTGAATTTCGAAATTAGAATTCATGGCATGAACTTTGCAATATCATTATTCAATTTGTATCTGCTTTGAGTGAAATGTTGGTAGCATTATACTTCTCAAACTTGGAATTTGAACTTAAAATACGGACATCGTAATTTTCCTAAAAATGATCGTAATAAAATCTCTTTGAGCGTAAAGCATAAAAAATTTTTAGACTTAAAACTTGTTAAGTTCATGGTCGCTTGCGCCAAAATCCAACTTCAAATCATCACAAAAAAACTCAACGTGAATAAACCTCCTATAAATCTAGCCCAAAGACGTATTAACTCATTCGTTTGATAAAAGTAAGAGAAATCTTAGAAAAACCCTTGAAAAATGGCGCGAAAAGTTTGCACAATGCAAGCGACGTCGGTGTCGAGATCAAACCAGAGACATTATTCACTGAGATATAAGATGTCAAGATGAATTTACCACAGACGGCGAACGTTAATTATTCTCTTTAGTAGTGGTGTGCCTTTATGGAATATTTGCATGGTTAATTTGACCGATACTAATTACGTGTTAGTAAATTTGCTCATAGTCTGTATTAAGAATATTTAATATTTCAATTTTTTTTTAATAAACAAATAAAATTTGCACCGCAATGAAGACTATTTTTACAGCCTACGACTTGAGCTTTCGTTTATATTTATTAAAATCTAATATTTTTCTTTCTCTGATTTTTACGGCTGGGTTAAAGTTAGGACGTGCCATCTTCAACCCGGACAATAAGTTTGGCGCGAACTGTACATAGAACAATCAATTCACTACTAGCAGCATTACCGACCCCAAATAATAATAATTATGATACCCCAAAGGATTTCTTTCCTTGTATGTGCCCATTCATTTTATTTCAACCATTGTTTCCCACAGACCAAATTCGTAGGGTTGGGCCCGACAGAATTTATGGGGTCTCCATTTGATCTATTTCGGTTGTCATCATTTAATCTAAGGGGCTAAGGGATTCAGAATTCAAATTTGGCACGATATATCATAATTCACCTTTTGTCGATTTCAACAAAACATTTTAAGTATGTTATTTATTATTAAAACAGTGTTTATTTTTGCGATTGTGAATTATTAAAGACAAAATATTAATGAAAGGAATATAATTAAAAATAAGACGGATGAAATAGGAAAAAATAGGAAATTTATAAATTAAAACATTAAATTCTAATAACTTTTGTTTATTTCTAATAAAAGACCATAAAATTATGTAACTAAGATACTTATTTGAATAAAAAACATTTTATTACTGCACATTCAGTAAAGCTTCTAAAATCAAATTTGAACAGGCACGAATTGCCGAAAACTTTCTACAATCGCGCTCACTCGTAATATTTCTCAGCGCTCCAAAACACTGATAGCCCAAAACTTGGTACTGATAGGAAGCACCTGACTTGTACCAACTCCATCGTACGTACCCACAAACTGTTCTTTCCGTTATTCAAATACCCGCCCTCAATAATGAGACGCAATGCGGTAGCCGCGGAATTCGGGCTGGGCATTGGGCACGAGTATTCGAAAAATCCACTCTAGCGTAACAAAAACAAAGGTACACAGTTTCAGAATCAATGGAAATCCTGCCTAAAATGCGAAACGTTTTAAAGAAATAAAATACGCAATTTTGGTCAAACTTGCCGCGGGGTTTCTTATATCAACTTTTACATGGTTGGATAACTTTGTTATACTGTGCTATCATGCTTGTTCGCGTTGTGATATCAAATAGAATATCATGGTAGCCATTCTCTTATAAAGTTGGTCAAAACCATCTTGAAAAGTAAGTTTTGTTTTTATTTTAAATAGGGACCAACAAGAGTTTATGCAATACAGTGAGACTTTTAAGATTATGTAAATATACATACACCTCTTTTTATTAATTCGTTGACAATTCATATAATTAAATTAAAAAATCATGTCACTATATGATATTGGAAGTATGTTACTTACGCTTAATTTTTCCGTTGCAGTTTACATAGGTACACACCAAAAATACGGTGTAAAAATACCCTGTCAGTACCTTCAATCTCCATATTTTGTTTCTTCACATATACTTACGCATCCCGCACTGTCTACGCAAAATTTAATAGTAACTTCTTCAGAACAGCTTTGGAAGTAAGTTCACTCGCAGCCGAGATTGTACGCACGTCATTTATGCTCGTAAATGACGTTTTCACGGCGTCATGAAGTGTCAAACGCACCTAGTTGATATTCATGGCGGCGGTTGGCACGCAACGCACGTACCAAGTCATAATCCGCGGTCCCCGACGTTGCCGTTGGGCTGATAATATCGACGCATATGAAGCCACAGATTGCCGTTCAATATCACCATGTTCCTTACGTATATTTTTTACGATTTCACTGAACTATTCCGTCGAATCATCGAGATATATTGCTCAGTTTGCGGGATTTATGCGGTTACTTGATATACCCAGATGGGGGTAAGGTTTCTATGCAAATATCTTACATATTTGAAGGGAAAATAAAGAGTAAGTACTCGAGTGAACTTATATCCTCTATCACGAGACGCAATTTTCAATGTTCCTGCTAGGTATAAATATATTTGTACTGGTATGTAACATACGGGTGTGTTTCTGTTGTGAGGATTTATATGGCTGTAACGCGTCACATTATATATGAAATCCTAGTTACTGTAACAACTTATTGATTCCAGAAGCTTAAACTTAACTCGCTTGTCGATTCGAATGGCAAAAACATATATTTTAAGCTTCTTGAATCAAAGCAATGCTTCGATGAATCTGATATTTACAAATATCATTTCCATACATTGTTTCTATTCGTTCGTCGATCCGTTAGATTGCAACTTGGCTAGGCTCCCTGATCAGCTACAACTGGTAAGAAAACTATACCCACAGCCAGCTCTTGTAATTTCAATAAGGATAATTGGTGGGGGCCAAAGGCAGATTCAATAATTAAAATGCCAAGTATAAATAATTCTAAATTAAATTTCATATCCTAATCCGATAGCCGACGGTTTGGGATCGCGCCTTTAAGTGGGTATAAAATTAAATTTTGTTACCTGGCACAGGATTGGCTGTGCCTGTGAATTTTGGTTCGTTGGTACGCCTCCCCCGGAAAATTGCCTAATTTTGGAATCCGGCCCTGTTTACTTAATTAAATATTCTAATCACAGCATTAATGTAAGCCGTTGTTGTTATTGCTTGTTGATTTTGAACCCGGTATGAAGCTATTTCAGATGGCGGTCCCTGGACGTTACTTTATACAATTTGCTTCGAAAATAAACTCAAATATTAAGTTGTTAAAATTTACGCTGGGAAAATGTCGTCCTATTTGCCGATACGACACCTTTTAACTCTCAAAATTATTGTATGTTAAAGTTTACCTTTTTAGTAAAATCAAGGTACCTACCATTGTAGGTAATAAGTATACAAGCTGAAGCCAGCAGTTTTACACCCATCCATTTTTTCTTGGCTCCTTAAAGTTACAGCGTGCTGTTAACACCTATAATCTCCCTCAAGAAATAGGCTGTCGTATACAAAAAGAATTTTTCAAGTCTTATCGGTAGGTAATTCCAGAAATTAACAACAAACAAATTCTTTAGCTTTTTTATATTACTAGCTTCCCGCCAGCGGCTTCGCCCGCGTGGTCTTATAATTTTTTCCCCCGTTTTTGCATCATTTTTCATTACTACTCCGCTCCTATTAGTCGTAGCGTGATGATATATAGCCTATGTTACTAGGGGATAATGTAGCTTTCCAAAGGTGAAAGAATTTTTGAAATCGGTCCAGTAGTTTCGGAGCCTATTCATTACAAACAAACAAACAAACAAACAAATCTTTCCTCTTTATAATATTAGTATAGACATAGAGGCTGATATAGTGCAATATGCATGAGAAAGCACTGACGGTCACTTGTCATGTATTGGACTGCCAAGTCAAAATTAAAATAAAAAATCTTAAGAAATCTAGGAGAATTCCTGATTTAAATATCTGTCAAAAGCACGCGTTTGCTTCCTAACCAATATCTCATACAATGCCAGCATAATGTGGCTGCGCGTGACGTCACGTGCCACACTCCGATACCGCAGAGACAGAATGAGAACAATGCTACTTTACTGTTATATGTGGGTTTATTTTATGTACCTTAGATTGAAACCATAATCCTTTCGATTTGAAAAAAGAACTACAAGAAACTTAATTCAATTTTCTGGTAAAATTATTAGCCAAAATTTGCATTGGCATATGAAATTGTGCCCGATATAATAGGGATCCCTCTGATTGGACTACTAAACCGAATACGGTACGAGATTTGAATTCTCGGCATGATGTGGATTTTATTTAAATAGAACTGACCTTAAACACCATTAGGGAAATACCCAAACCTTCTTCACTTTTGAGTTTTCCGTAAATAACTTTGAACAGAATTATAAAAGCTACATGATGTACATGATAATGCACTTTTCACTCTATAAAATGATGAGGGTGAATAATTAAAAAAGGTTTTAATCATCTACAGTGCGGTTCACACGTCGTGATGTCACAAAATGCCTGCAAGGATCGCAATAAATTGCTCGTTATCAACCCTAATTGCAAGGGAAATGGAATGCGAATTCCAGATGAATTTGGGGCTCAGCAATTAGTCTTAAGACACACGATTACCGATAATTTGCCGCTGACGAATTTCATTATACGTGACAAAAGCCACAGATGTTCAGTTCAGTAAAGTCAAATTAGTTACAAATCTCAAATCGTTTGAGTTAGCAAGTTTTTCTCTGTAATGTTTAAAGTTTTAATTTAAATAATGCGATCATACAAATTGGTGTTAGAGTAATGGGTTTAGTTTAAATTTGTTTGAAGGCTTCTTTACTTTTATTTTGTGCTGAAATTCCTTTTTATCACGATTGTATACTTTATCTAAAGTAGACGTGTTTTCAGATACGAAATATTCACATGCACAGCAACAACCCTATTCATGAATATGAATTTACATTAATATAATATCTACCTAACGAATGGCACTTTGAGCACAATATTGACCTAAAGTTTAATTTGTGAAACAAACTAATTAGTTTGTGCATTCATTGCACTTCAACCTTAATTATAAATAACTTGTACCGATCCTAAAATTTACAAAATGTAGTCTAGCTTAAATTGCGAACTGGAACGGTCCTCAAAAGGTAATTCAGTCGACTTTATACGTCTAGACTAGTCCAGACTTACGTTCTAAACGAGGTACAGAAGTCTAGAGCTCTTACGTAACAACTCTAATTAGTACGCAGTTCCCGTTCTGCGTAAAATCTAAGTGGAACTTACGGTGTTTATATTTCAACGTCAAGGAAATGTGTCATATTAAAATATGAAAGGACTAACAGATGAACGACCATTACTTTGAGCAAAAGTTAAGTTCCAGTCCAATGCTTCTCGACATCTCTTTGATCAAAAAAATTGCTAATGATACTGCATAGCGTTGCTTGTAGGAAAAAGCTGCTACTTTTTTCTTTTAATATTGAAAGTTTTAATGCCTAGCACACACTAAACTTGTTATTTTTTTTAGTTATTTTGGATTTATGCTGGTAATAAGTGGATCTAGAGGCCATTTTAGTTAAGTTACCAAATTGGCAGTTATTATAAAGGAACGGACAAAGTTGAAAATCCTTAGGTATATGTTCTTAATTTTATAGTAGCTCAATATTCTTTAGTAGAAGTACTTCTCCGGTAAATGGGGTTTCTACTGTCTTTTGTATTTGTTGTTGGATACAATTTTGTCAAGATAGATAGGTAATACAATATTTTGTGAATAAAAATCAACGATAAACCAATAGTCTAACCCAAGTTACCCTTTGAAGAAAAGCGAAATAGATGATATTGACCAGATCAACAAAAACTATAACAAACATAAAAAGAAAAGAAAGCGAAACTCCACTTAAACACGAACTTACAAAGCTTTGTGATATAGGCATAACACAAAACTAGCATTAACTCCACTTAAACACGAACTTACAAAGCTTTGTGATATAGGCATAACACAAAACTAGCATTCTGGACGAAACTCAACAACTTGACACTTCAATATAGAGCTGCCCACTAAAACACGATGTCAAATGACATTTAAATTTAGTTCCATATTGTGACATGTCAGGTTATACCTACCTGCTGGGCGATACCCCTTAACTCTGCCAGTGATTGACTAAATAGGGCAATTTGCATATTAGTTGTATTTTTGTAATAATACTTATTCCTTTCTAATTACATTAGTATTAAGTAGTTATTTATTAGAATAATGATTATTCTATTCTATTTTAACTTATCAGTGAATAAGTATTGATAAGTAAAAAATTTAGCTTTATCAGCTTATTACCGCCTATATATAAGGCTCTACAAAATTTAATCTACACATATGACCCTTAAACATTATGGACTTCTAGTTTTTAAGCTACGATACAATGTTTGGATAAATTGCGTTTCAAACTTTTAAGATCTATTTTGAACAGGGAACCACTAAAAAAATCTATAAATTATAAAACATAAAACAAAATGCTATCGAGAATATTGTTCTAAAAAGTATGTAGGATTATTCTAAAATATCATATTTAAAATAGACGTATCTTTCACTAATGCTATTGAATTAAATATCAACAATATGTTCAAAAATTACACTGCTAACCTAAATAAATAATAAAACGTAGGTAAACATAATAAACGAACATAAGCATGTGTTCTCGCCAAACTTATTGTCCGGGTTGAAGTGGGCACGAGCTAACTTTAACCCGTCCGTAAAAATCGGAGAAAGAAAAATATTGGATTGTAATAAATAAAAACGAAAGCTCAAGTCGTAGGCTGTCGTTTTAAATAATTTTAATCCGATATTTTTCTTTCTTAGATTTTTATGGCCGGGTTAAAGTTAGCTCGTGTCAACTTCAACCCGGACAATAAGTTTGGCGAGAACTGTAAGTAGACATCATTATATAACAATATTATTATATAATATTTATTTGTGACAGTAACGTGATCGATCGGCATCCATATAATATTCAGAGCCTATTCCATAATCTAAACAGATCACAATCCCACTATTTACATTATTCTATTTCAAAGGCGCCTTGCAATGACATCCCTACCCGATTAATGATAAATGATAACCGACGGCCGACACAGGTCGGTATTGTTTGACCTTCATTGTGAAGCCCACAGCTTTATCGGTAGGGCACGAAACCCAGAGACAGTGGCACAAGAAACACTTTAATTTATTAGAAAATGAATGACCCGTGATAGAAATCGTTTGAATTTGACTGCAGTGTTGCAGAGATCGCAGAGTTATGTGGAACTTTGTAAAGATAGGTCTCAAGTTTGAATGAAATAGTTTTATTTTTTCTGCTTCTTCGTGTCGATTGTACGAAATTTTAAATTAAATAGAATTTTAAATATACTACAGTTTCTTTGTATTTATCCATATCTATCCATACAAAGAGATCCAAAGGGCTAACCCCTCGAGGAACGCAGTCATGATAGTGTTTTATGTACGATAAATGTGTGGTATGAAAAGCCAAGGCCTCTACTCAGCAGTGGAAGATTAAAGACGCTACATAAAAAAGTGCGCCTGCTACTGCTGTCTTCCCTATCCTACTCAAAACCACCAGAAAATCAACGTTGTACCCCTTTCACAATCTAACCGTCACTTTTTCCATTACATTTCCAGATTCGGAACTCGAGGAGCTGGGTGAGCAGTTGCCGCGGTACCGGCCGGACTCGATCGCGGCACTGCGCCGCGCCACCAGGTTCACGGAGCCCGAGCTCAAGAGACTGTACCGCGGCTTCAAGGCAGAATGCCCCACGGGAGTCGTCAAGGAGGAAACCTTCAAGCTCATTTACTCACAGTTCTTCCCGCAAGGAGGTATGTGAAAAGAGGACATTACTCTAATAGACCTTCCATCGGCAAACAGGTAGGTAAAATGAGAGCAAACATCGCAATATCTTTGGCTCTCATTTATCTAGTCACACTGATACTAATACGACACTCTTTGGGGCCGCAATTCATTCTAACCAGAATAGAATAGTCTTGCCAGAATACTCTATTGGCGTAATCTGAAGGAAACCGTAAGTGAGCCCAAAAGTTTATACAATGTCCGCTAGATTAAATAAAACATGGCTTTCAAAATAAAATCATCCATTAGGTGACGGAGAAATACTTTAAGCTCGTAATGTAATATTACGCAGTCCCTTCGTCGGAGAAGTAGTATAAGTAGTCAAAAATAAGGGTACGTATAAAGTAGACATTAGACATCAGAATCATGTCTTCAAACAAGGAGGTAAGTACAAAAAGAGTGAATATTTCAAATGTGCAGTTGTCTGTAGTCTACTCTCCAAAACACTCAAAAGCGACTGTAAGTATTCTGTTTCCTAGATTGTATTACTCTAAGCAAAATGAAAGATATTTATTTCTCAAAACTGCTTACATTGAGTGTCCAACACAAAAAGTATATGGCAACATTATTTCTTACTAAGATACGCCTTTTACCACGTAAGTCACCTTGTGGCCAAATTTAAATTACAATGAACAGTGAAACCACGTGACTAACAAAGTTCGACATTAAGAAAGCTACAAAAGGGCTTCAGACGGAAAACCCTTACCAAACTTTTGAAGGCCACTCAAAATTTTCTCTCCAAGTTACGTTAGTACTTGATACTTATAAATCGATAAGTAACTACGCGTTAGAACTTGATTGGCTACCGACAATTAAACTACCTTGGAGAACACTGCTTAGAGTATCTATAACAGTATCTATCAAAAAAACTAAAAAATTGTTAACAATAAATTATAGACTTTTAATCATGGCGGGTCAAAGCCATCCTCATCGCAACCTAAAACAAGAGGAGCAGAAATAATTATCCTCTTTGATCGCAAACTTACAAATTTATGAATGTTTATAGATTCCTTAGGCTTGGATAAGATTGTTTGTAAGACAAGATACCTAGCTTGTTCTGAAACGTTTTCTATCTAATATTTAATTCGCTCGTTATTGTTTCTCTTTCTTGTATACCTACTTACACTTTGTAATGAATAATAGTCATAGCCACTGTCACTGAATAATGCATGTCACGGCAATAGGTAGGACATTAATGAGCTAAAATGTTGCTAACTTTAGGTAATGAATCATAAATGATTTACATTAGAAAGGAGGTCATCGAAATCGGCCCAAATGATGTACCGAAAGTACGCTTATTGGAAAAAATACCCTGTATTACGCTGGTTAAAACTCTAACGCTGAGATTCAGAGAAGAGACTTAGCATGAACTTATGCTTCCGCATGTCAAATTGTAATACAAATTTAACATTCGGAAGCCTTACTTTACGCTGAGCATCGTCTCTGAATGTTAGCCTAAGTCGTGCTTTTTTTTAATGTTGACTGGGGGATGAAAAAAAACCTTTTAATTTGAAAAAAAAACACGCCATTTTGGCACACTATTATCTGTTTCGTAATGATTTCATCGTAAAACCTGTCAGTGTCAGTTTCGGAATGTCAAACGCACGCTATTACGGCATATTATTATTAGTTTCATAGTGGTTTCATGGTAATAACTATCAACTTGACAGCTGTCATGTACCTCCGGTACAAATTTGGGCTGAGTTGTATGGGCTTTTGATGACCTCCTTTTAGGAGGCTGTATGTCGTAAATAAAAATTGCTCACAGTAACTATTTCACCCCTCCCAAAACAACACAAGTTGTGATTAAGTAGATGCAGTTTTCGATGCGGTGTCATAAATTACCGTATCTAAAGATAACAGTTTTTTGTATCGAAGAATACAATTATGAACATGCATTACAGCTTTCACGTAACATGGATACATGATGGTATCCTATCACATTGATAATATAAAATGCCAATGCCTAAAACCATAAAGGATTTTGCCATTTCCTCCCACCCATAAATAAGAATAAAGTAAAGCTGAAGGCGTACGTTCAATAAACAATACGAAAAGTGTTTTGTTTTATTTACCCTCAACCCTTCCCCGGAGCTATGACGAGATGAACGAACGGGGCAGACAAATAATCATCGGGATTCAGGAATCCATCTTGAACAGGTAAGTCTTTGTGCACTAACGCTTATAAGGGCCTGTTACACAGCTTACTCCCGTTAAATTAGCTGGCAGATAAATTTATAAACATTTTGTTCCATTTTTTAATTTATTCGGCAGTTAGCTATCCTGGGGTGGTTAAACAGGCCTTTAATGTAATATTTCTAGAACTACCTACCGCATACATACCTACGTTCTTGGTAAATCGATCAAACTGTTTAGTCGAGTTATTGTGATGCAACGATTTCATGTTCCAAATAGTTTAGTCGACGACAGTGTGCATACAGTCAATCCGGTCTATATCGATTTACTTACTTTTCTTTAGTTTCTTCTATTGACCGGTCGTTTTGTAGAACTAAATTTTTAGTAGAAAATAAGAAGTCCTAGCAATAATGGCAAGACACTTCACTGCCGAACAATAAGTAGTTGTTCGGTTAACTAAAAAGAGATTGGTGTGATTTTATGAAGTTATTGTCGAGCAATCTAGTTGATGATGTGCGGATCTATTATACATATACTTAGATATTTCCATAATTATACTTTTGACATACAACTAAACAGTTATTCGACAACAAATTTTATATATGCGATGGGCCTACAGATCATATTTAAAATGATTAATTCATAAGCCCGATCTTATAGGTACTACTATCGAGTAGGTAGATAGTATCTAATAAATAAATAATAAATATCTTGGGACATATTTTACGCAGCACCATCTAGTCCCAAACTAAGCAGAGCTTGTACTATGGATACTAGACAATGGATATAATACTTATATACTTTTTTTTTTGAAAATACATACTTATAATATATAAGAAACACCCAGACAAACACAAACACCTAAGTTCATCACATAAATGTTTGTGTCTTGTGGGAATCGAACCCCCGACGTCGTGATCAGCAGTCCGGTACTCGAACCACTAGACCACAGACGTCTAAATATGTATGTATCTACTAGATGCATACAAACCTACTATCAAGTAGTTCCTGCTCATGAAACTAATATATTGTGAAGCATTAGGTAGTTCAATTAGTTGTAATTTTTTTGACTAGCTTTTGTTTTAATTTTGCAAGACTTTTTTACATTTCTACCTACATGTTTCATTTCAAATACTATTATTAGTAGTTTTAAAATAATATTAGTAACACATTTTAAACATATTATGGGATCTTTTTTAATTTACCACGAACAAATGTTTACTACGGCCGGTATATAAACAGGTTTTTATACAAAATAACAGCACAAAATTATTTCAAAGACAACCAAGTTCCCATATAACGCAAAAAACTAAGTTAACACCTAACATAACGTAAACGTCAAAGTTTACGTAAAGAATGTTAATAAACTATACGGACTATATAGTAGGTACAGGAATATAATGGGGACATGAAAAACGCATCACATAATCATATAATCCCATCATGTTGAGTGGTCTAGGGTACTGCTTTACATCCGCGCAAATTGTCCACGAGGCCGTGAGTTCGTGAACTTAGGCCCATCGCCACATAAAAACGTTTTGTAAGACTAGTGAAGTAAAGTTCGATTTGCTTTGAAGCAAAGAGCGTACACAGTAGAAATATATATGTTATGATTTCGAATGAGGTGCCATAGATAAAGTATGTGTTATGTACATTTTGGGGGTCTGATTTAATGTAACGGGATAATAAAATTATGTACCTAAGTATACTATAAAAACTACTATCCTTACATATCCTAACACTACTATTTGTAATACGTTCTCGAAAACAGCTTTAACGATTTCGATGAAAGTTGCATTATACCTTTACGGGTCAAAAAGTTGATCTAGGTCTTATATCTTCGAAAATCCTTTTTCTCTATTACAAAACTGTATTTACTAAATGAAACTGTGTCTATTGTCTTGTCACACCTAAATCGCTAAATGGATTTCGATAAAAGATGGCATCCCGAGGAAGGCCATGTGCTACTTTGTGTCTCAAATAACTACTTAGTATAATATCGTATAGCGTATATTATAAGCCAAATTAATATTAAACTTACAATCAACTTTTATAAAGCAATTTCCGTATCGCGTTATATTAAAAATTGTATGTTGCATTTCCTATTACTTATGGGTATTAAAAAAAAAAATATTCTGCGCAGTATTTTGTAATTGCAATCTCATCGAAAAAAATCTATAAAGGGCCCAGTATGATTACCGATGCAAGCACTGCTTTACATAACGCTGTAAACGAACCTCATTCACCTGTAAAATTCCAATACTCCTCCAATACGGTATAAAAAATATTGCAATCATCATAAAACAGCAATGAAGTCTGCGAAAACTCCAATTATCATTATTGGACATCATTCAATCCTGGCACTTGGCCCAAATAGGGGAGATAAAACAGACAGAGTATTCCTACTTACTAATCTATTCGCACAATCTTCTTTATGTACCTATTCTGAATGTACCTTTGTATATTTATGTTTCTTTGATTGTCCCGTATGCGATCCTGTACCGTTCATCCGATTGCGATTAAACCTTGTCTACATAATGGAGGTTTATCACAAATATATGAAAGCTTGTTAACATCCTAAGTATATTTCAAGTACACTAAGGGCCTGTTTTACCACGTATGGTTAACCAGAGAGTTAGTAGTTAACCACTAACCACCGGATTAATTCAAAAATGGATCATAATTTGTATGAAATTATCTGCCAAGTAATTTAACGGGAGGAGAACCTTATCAGGAGGTGTTGAAACAGGCCCATAAACTATTATAAACTAAAGTCCCCCGCGGCTGTACGGATTTTTTATTACCTAATTTTAGTAGCACCAAATTCAACCATCCAATTAAACCTATACCTTAAAATTGGCTTCTAACACACAATATACGAATGTGACAAGTAACAGAATGTACTCGGGCAATGTTAAAAGCAAAAGTGCTGTGAAACGCAAGTACTTACTTGCAGCTAGCAAAAAGTGCTTTCAGTGCAGTTAACAAGTACGCTTGCTGCACCCCAATAGCGATGATGGCGGGAGCGAGGAACAACAATCACCCTTTTGTGTGTGCAAGCAGAATGGGGAAACAATTTACTTTATACTTACTACCTTTTATAAGTGCTATGAGGTTTAAATTCCTATAGCTGAATTCCGCTTAGATTGTGTTTTTTTTTTTATAATAACTCAGAATTTTAATCATTGCATTGTTACCAAGTAAAATCCCCGGTAATCCTTCTTATAAATACATTTTATTACTGAGGATTAATTTAGGCTAGACGATATTCAGAAAATTTCTAGGTACTAATTAACAACACATTTATAGCTTAAGGAAGTATGTTTTGAAGTCCCGTGTAAAAGCTGCTACATTAAGTATGTTACAATTTCATGAAAAAAAAACTTCTCGAAATAAAGACCACTATACCACAGTAATAAAGTATACATAGAGGCATTCTGTGACTATACCAATGAGGTCTCAACAATAGAGGTACTTGTAGGCGTTTACTTCGAAGATCCATATTTAAATTTAGAGTACCACCTAATCAAATAATTCAAGCCAGTGCAGATTATAAGGCCGACATTTTTATTTCTTTTGAACCCAAAATACATGAAAGAAACCGTTGTGTGTTTATAGTCGGTACCTATAATTACCTAGGTATTCGAAAACATCCAAATAATTTATACCCATAATACCTTTACCTACCCGTATTATTTTTACGCAACCTATTAATTACCACACCGTTATAACGAAATTTGCTTTAATGTGAAATTTTCCCTATAACTGACGAAGCTTTTACAAAAACATTTTTATTTAAATTGGGCCACGTAGCAAATTAAATTCAGGCAAAAAACAGTAGCATGTCGGCAATTATTCCCAACTGGTTGGTAGGCCGTTATCAAAGAGAGGCAACACCCACAAATCTGCGATTTCACGTCGTGTACCGGTATGCGAACCGTTGCGGAAACAACAATCATCGTCCATAAAACACACATGCTAACAAAAACTGGATTTATAGCACTTACGTTACGTTTTCCACGTACCTAACCCGCTGAATGCGAAATGAAACTAAAAAAACCGTTATAAGCATTTTTATGCAATTCCATTTAAATTGACATGCTTATAGAGTTTTACTTATCAAATATAAAAAATATGTTATTTCATAATTATACAAAAAGGACTACTCTATCAAGGTACATATTTTTTCGTAAGAAAACATCTTTCAACTATCGCATTGGGTTAGTGGTAATGTACTAAGTATGAAGTCCTGGGTTCCATTCCCGTGCTAAGCTTTTTACTAGCAAGAGTTTTACTTATCAGTAGCGCCCACAAGTACATGGCAACTAAAACATACCAGCCAGAGAATTGAAATTAAGATTGGCGAGATACAATTAAACTCTTCCGATGAAGTCACCTTCGCAGTCGTTGTCCCACACAAACAAGAATTTCCCTGTATTGCAAATCCCGCTCACCAAACAAAAAGCATTCAGATACATTTATTAGATAAGTCACCATGAAATTGTAAAATCCGTTTGATTATAATCTATCTCGTAAGATTGTAAACAATCAAAAGATGAATCGAAGAAATAATCGGCTAGCGGGCAGGATTCGAACCTGCGTCTTCTGGTTCGGTACACCAGACGCTTTGACCGCTAAGCTATCGCGAACCCCGCTCGCTAGTCTGGTGTACCGAAGACGCAGGTTCGAATCCTGCCCGCCAGCCGATTTTTTCCTTAATTAAAATAACTTGTAATCTTAGCATGGAAAATGTTTAAAAAAAATACAAAAAGATAATCGAAAGATTGTGAACCTCTAATAATTTTACGGTGACATTTAACTTGTATGTTAATATACATAGTAATGGTATTGTACCTTCTGTTATTTTGTTCCGTACGGTAATCAATTCCGCTAATCCGCTAGTTTGCATAGGCAGAGCTGGGTTATTACTTAGCTAGATACATAATTACTTTTTGAGTTACCTCCAAATTAACCCTTCGGGGAATACCGGCGCGATAGTATGTTTTATGTTATTGTTAAAATACCTACCTACGAGTGATAATAATTACACGACCCTCACTACCAAGCTCCAAAAATCTTATATTTCTGCAAAGATTTGAAAAAGTATTGTCCCTGAAAAAAATGAAAAATACATATCATTATTTTTTTTTGTAAATTAATCTATAAAATTAGTATTTACTGTACCCTGAAGCTATGCAAGAAGAATTCAATCCAAGAACGAAATATATTACTTACATATTTGGTCGTAGGTACATTGTCTTATCTTATAAAAACATTATTATTTTTCTAATACACAAAAAAACATTCATATTTTTTCATATTAGGTACTTAGTTAAGTGTAAAAAATATAGCACTATTTTTATGTAAAAGAAATGCATCGACGAAGTAAAGAACATACAGACGTTATTAACGTGAAATGGAACGCAAAAAACATTTTGCACAGCCCTAGTCACTTCCGATTGACGTCATCTATCGATATCGTACAACACTAACGGCGGAAATACCATTATACGGTTGGCAATACCATTGTAGTCAATTGATTTTCTAATTATAAAAGATGCTTCTGGAATGTTCTATAGATTCTACAGGTAATGAATAAAACAGTCGTTGGAGAAATTACAAACGAATTTTCTAGAGCCTGTATAGGTCTTCACATTTGGGTTCGGACTTTGTAAGCAACAAATTGAATAAATATATTTTATTTACGTTTCTTTTAGATTTATTTCACTTTATTGGAGTCGATAAATACTAACGGAGTTTATATTTTTTATTGGAAACTGACAGATTTTAGTGCGCAGAAGCGCGCCATTTCGCCGTTTAGACTGCGCATGTTGGCAAGCCTGCGTCGCTTCCTCCAAGCCATGACCGGACGCCATTACCACGCCATCGGATTGAGAATCTGTCACTAGTGCGGTTTTTGGTTGATATTCGTTGGATTTTCTACGTAATCGTTAGTTCTGTGTTGATAGTCATTTTAAATACATAAATATCAATATGTCTGACGAGAAAAAGGTACGTTTCTTGTTATATTATCAGTGTAGTTATGGAAAGTTGAAAACAGTGCTTCACCGACATGGCGTTATTAGTAAAATGTGGTTACCTGGTTCAAAGTGGTGAAGTGTTCTATCATTGTGATTGTTGGAATGAATCTTTATAGTTATTGTTTTTGTTTTTCAGGGAGAAAGCGAACACATCAACTTGAAAGTATTAGGTCAAGATAATGCCATTGTGCAGTTCAAAATCAAAAAACACACACCCCTGAGGAAGCTAATGAATGCCTATTGTGATCGAGCGGTAAGTCCATCACATTTACTATGCGGCATATAAACATTCTGATAGATAACATCAAGTAGAAAGTATTTTAGCGTCTAGCATGTATAAACAGTAAACTATATGGTAAAACCCCCTCATTTCATGTAGGTTTTGAATAAGAAAGCGTCATTACGAGTTCAGTTTCATTGGTGATTTCTATTTTCTATGCCTGTTGTGGATGCATCGTGTATAATCACCATTTATGGACGTAAATGGCTATCATAAATAGTATTCAACAATCTTTGATAACCAGATAACCTAGGACTTGATGGTTAGGGCTCCAAAGGAACACCGAAACAATGCATACCCAATCAGCTTGACCTAGTGGGTGATTTTTCAAAAAATTCTGTGAATTGGAACTTGTTCACAAAGCTCGGCAAAACAAACTGTTCTCTTGTCTTGCCTTTTCTTTCATTTTTATATGCCTATTCAAAACAGATATCAACCTAGACTTATAAATTAAACAAGTATATATTACAACTAAAGTATATTCAATATTTTTTCAATAAGACAAATGACTGCTACTGCGAAAATAAATTTGTTTTTTCTTTTATAAATTCTTGGTAATATCCTAAATTATAACACTAAGGAGGAAAGGTTAGAAGGTCTTCTGATTATGAACAATGAGTTTCACTTTACAAAATTATAATTATGTCTCAATTATGGATCAGCCCTGGCTATTGATGGGTTTATCAATCGTAACCTATAACCTTCCTAGCTAAGAAAATCCATATAAAAGTTTCCGAAGTTAACTGTAAACAAACAATGAGATGGAGGTTTAGTACATATAATACCCACCATACCTAATTTGCAACCATAATTGTCCGGTACCAGTTTATACTACAAACCCTGCTTAGTTTGAGACTCGATGGCAAAGACAATTTTCATAATCTAAATTATCTCAACATGTTCACTAATATTTCATAATATTGTGCAATTCTATGGGGGTGATATAGTTCCTCCCGAAAATAATTTTATTATTAAGCTACTGGCCTCTTGAGGAAATGGAGTGGATCGATGGAATAGCAGATTGTTGAAATTTTAACCCCATTAGCAGTCAAAATAGGTTTCATATTGTTGAATTAGGGGCTACCCACTACACTGAGCTATATCTCTAACATTTTTTAAATGTTTCCAGGGTCTATCAATGCAAGTAGTGCGGTTCAGATTCGACGGCCAACCTATCAATGAAAATGACACGCCAACATCACTGGAGATGGAAGAAGGTGACACAATAGAGGTTTATCAGCAGCAGACAGGTGGCTCGCCTCTAGTGTAAACTTATCTTAAGGAACTGTCCATTTCCCACGGGAAGAACGCTATGGTGAACCCATCTCAAGTTTAACATTAAGTTAATTTTAAATAAAACGATGCAAGTATAAAATGTAAATTTTGAGATACACAATCGCATAGCCGAGCTTTGTATACCTTAGCATTGTGTATCTTAAAAACAGTAGTTACTGTGTACTCTATTTAATTAAGGAGAAAATTTGAGGTAAACCAAATGTTCTAGGTAACTTCAATAATTATTCCATTGTGATAATTTTTTTAGTTGACACTTTTTACTGATCAGCTCCTAATTTTTTAAGTGTGGCCAAAAAAATGACACTTGCAAGCTGTATGTGGTAAAATAATTTATTGGGCATAGGTCCAACACAATTGTCAAGTCTGTAACCAATAATGTAATATCTGAAAATAAATTTAATTAAAAACCATTCCATTTTGTTTCTTTTTCTCCATTCTTGAGCTGTAATCTGTATTTCATGGATATTTCTCTGTAAAAAACAATAATTTTATTGTCTTCAAAATGCTTATGTTATTGACCGGACTAATCTGTAATTGTGATATAATTTATAATGGCATGTAGACCCATTTGCAGATTGGCGCTTAGCTCTAAACTACTCTAAAGGGGCAATTTATATGAAAGAAAGTTTAATATAATAGTTTATATCTTCAGTCAGCGGACATTAGGACTGCTATAACAAAAAAGATACCAATTAGATAAATCATGTGAGAATATCTCTGGCTACCTACGAGTTAGGAGTGACTCATCGAACAAAGGTCATAACTAGGTATATGACAGCATCGCTATAATTAAAATTCCAGTTACTACACATCTGCAATAGTAACTAAACTTAGGTACAACAGAAGAAATTGATGGAAGCTTCACGGATAAACGCTTCAATAAACAATGCACTGCAAACAATGTAATTTAAACTACACAAAATGTGAGTAGGTACTTTCATTTTAGTAAAATCAGCCCGAGTACCGCTGTTTTCACCGTTGGAAATGGAAACTGCTATTATGGAGCATGGTTCGTCAAAAGGTAAAGTAGACATACATAGTTACATACCGTTTTTCGAGACCTAAAATAACTTTACTAACATAGTAGGTAGGTATAAGACGTTACTAACAAAAGGATCATGATCAGTGCCGGATTTAAATTTGTGCCACCCTGGGGCACTGAAAAAAATGCCGCCCTATGACTTAAATTTTATTTTAATAGATTTGATATCTTATTTTTTAAGAATTAGAATATCTAATTGATTGATTATAATATACAAATTTTTTATTTGATACATAATACTTAAATTATATTTCTTGAAAGATAAAATGTGTATTTAAAAGAATTAGTTTTATTATATATTGTATAGAATTTTTTTCTCACTTTCCAAATTTTGCCGCCCTGGGCTCTAGCCCCGACGACTGCCCCTAGTGTAAATCCACCACTGATCATGATATTTGAATAAAAAATAATAATAAAAACATCTTCAAGGGTATCTCCAGCTGCAAACTGCTTGCATATTTAGGTAAAACAAGTACATAACAGGAAGGGAAGGGAGGCCTTTGCCCAGCAATAATTCTGAATTACAACCATATAGGCGTGATGGTATGTTGTTCTAGTGTTAAAACACTGAGTACTGAGTTAGTGTTGAAACAGTGTTTTAACACTAGAACAACATACCATCACGCCAATATTTTGGGAAGGGTTGGCAGGGGCATACTGATGGGCACTACAATATGCACATGATAGCCGATTGTTCATATATACTTCGTGTTTCAGCTATACCCAATGAAATTAATCATGATTGTTTTATTTTCCAGCAAACACTGCTCAGTACGCGCACTACGTTTTCAATACATTGGACCAAGACAGAAGTGGCCTGTTAAGTTTTGAGGTAATTACTTATATTTACATTTTAAATTTTGCCTCACGTGAACAAACAGTCAAACACCCGGACCATCTGTCTTAGATAAGACAAGTTTGATATGCGACGCAGGAATCGAACCCGCGACTTACTTTCCAAAAGCCAATCGCTGATCAACCAAACCATTGATCCAAAGCATTATTAGGCTTTGGAACAATGGTTGAGTTATCGCAATGTGGTAGATACCCCTACTATACTATCACGTCTGTATTCCCCGTAGGATTAGTAACAAAGGTGTACCTACCCTGCCTTACGCTGGACCCGGCGATGTATGTATGCGACCTGATGACCCTACATTCAATCATTGGCGTTGTAGTGGTTGCAAAGTTGGTACTTGGTAGTCTGATACCTATATGTTTTAAATACACCTATAATTATTCCAGGAGTTTGTAACCGGCTTATCAATATTATCGAGAGGCACCTTAGAAGAGAAGCTACGATGGACATTCTCCTTGTACGATATAAATGGCGACGGATGCATCACTAAAGAGGAAATGACGGAGATAGTCACCGCGATATACGACCTTATGGGGAAGATTATGGAGCCCGACCTTGAGGACGACGTGATACGGGAGAAGGTTGAAAGACTGTTTCAGGTTAGTATCGTCATTTATACGCTAGAAAGGATACAAACAATAATTATTGTCACAGAGACTCGTGCATTCAGGCTTTTACATGGAGCTATTGACATTTCAGAAAATGGATTTGAACCGCGACGGTGTACTGACGCTGGACGAATTCCTCGACTGTTGTCTCCGTGATGAGGACATCTCGAGGTCGATGGGGGTGTTCGACAGCAATTTCTGACGGCCTGCGGCCGGCGCGCGCGCATCCACGCCACGCGCCCCTTGACATCACCTACAATCTGCTAGCTCTGCTACTACGTCATTATGTACATAACGATGAATGTTCATCATTCTACCAATCGATAGTTAAACGAGAAGTAAAATGGAAAAGTAGTTAGGAAAACGAATGTTAGTAGTGCGGTAAAAAGCCCCTCGATGTCATAGATTTTTGTGTTACCATCACAAAATGTTTTTCCCCTAATTGTTATTGTCAGACCAATTTAGCGACATGGACATTATCAATGTATCGTTTATTGGATTGCGATAATATTGTAAAAAGAAATGCCTTATTTATAAGAAGTTTTAGCGGAAAAATGGATTGAAACAGATGTTTATAGAAATGGCACGAAGGATGATCGATGTTTTGTAAGTAGGTCAACAACAATGGAATGTAAGGCTTATTTTGTACTCATAAATATAATAGGTCCTTAAACTTATTGGATATTATTAAGTGTCCAGTTAAGAAATTATAATTCCACATATTATAGTTTTATCGTGAAGTTTAGCGGTAACCTCGCCTTCTATGGGCATTTCGTTAGACCCTCGCTAGTTTTAGAGCTCTAAACTGGCTTTGTATCTCAACATTCCCATGATCGGGCTAACAATGTCTGTGACGAAACTTTTTTATTATACCTAATTACTTACTTAGTCCAGGAAAACATCTTTATCTAGCTTAATCGTATGTTAAGATAATCCCGATTTTCTTTTTAAACTGTTTTCATACATCTACAAGGTGTATTAACGTTTAAAAAATTCTAGTTTCATTGTTCGTCTAAATTCTTAGATATCTAAATAGAATTTTATCTAAAATCTCTGTATTCAAAAATGGTAGTTTTGTCTGAATGTCACTGATAATAAATAATTCTTAAACAACATGTTTTAAAACTGTTCAACTAGATAGTTCTTAGAATATCTTCTTATAAAATACGTGGAACAATAATGTACTAAAAGAATAAAATTTTAATCTAAATACGATTTTATGCCATCCATAGCAAAGCTTTGCAGCTATATGAGACAAGTTAAAATCTGAAAACATTTTGAATAATAATAATAATAAATATCCTGGGACATTTTTACACAGCACCATCTAGTCCCAAACTAAGCGGAGCTTGTACTATGGGTACTAGACAATGGATATAATACTTATATACTTTTTTTTGTAAATACATACTTATAATACATAAGAAACACCATGATACATAAGGAATAGAAGTTGCTTTGCGTTTTTTATACCGATGTAACCAGCCAGACCCAACTTCTCATAGACCACACAAATATTTATTTTATGCGGAAATCGAACCCGTACCACAGTAATAGCCAATCGCTTAGACGCTGCCCCCTTCCGTGCCGTCAGTGACAAATGATTCTAGAATACTTTTCACAATAATAAATCATCTAAGTATTTTTCTTCATTTTAAATCGTTCCGGCCATTTTTCATAGTATATATCTAGAGTAAATATTTCCTTTAAGAATTTATATACCATTTACCTAAGTCATTTTCAACAGTTGAATGTTTAGCTAAAATATCAATTATATTACAGCCGCAATTCTCTAGAGAGATGGCCTTAGCTAAGCCGTTACTACAGCAAATGAAATAATCCAAAAAAGAAAACACTGCCATAAAATAATTTCTTCGTGTTCTGTCCTATCAATTTCACAAAATATACCGAATGCCCTGCTTTTTTATTTGAACTGACAATAACTATTTACTACTCTTTTTGAAAACTCACTGTAGTCCAGTGTTTTAGCCGGTTCAGGGAAACAAAAATGTAAATGAACAACTACCCTCTTTTATAACATTACATAATAACTGCGGGCTCTCCGGGATCTCTTTTCAAAATTATAATTTTATTTACCAACTGACATACCTGTTTATCTACAAATACAACGCTATTTTAATAATCAATCCCTAATATTTGCACTTCCTATTGTCGCTATTCGTGAAGAAAATATGAATATTTTCTAAAGTTATCATGAATGTAAATATACATTGTATATACATTGTATAGGGGGAGGTGGGGCAGATTGATACCGTTTTTTTGTTTCGTCGCTAAAAAATATAGTTATAGAGATATTGCAACAAAAACTATTATTCTGGATCGAGAATGTATCTAGGTACAAACGTAGGTATACATTTCACTGCAAAAAGGCACGTAATTTTTTTTATGACGCTTTTTCTGAAAAATGGGTTTTGTATCAAACTACCCCATGTACGGGGCAGTTTGATTCGCTTATATATCTTCTTACATAACTTATATACATTTGTTTGGAAATTAAATAAATACATTTTGATTCGTTTTTAACTTTATTTATGAATTAATCACAGTTTCATTCTTATTTACCAGAAATTAACTTCGTTAAGTATATATATTTTGTATATATGTATTTTTACATTTAATTAGTATCAATTGTTTTTATTTATATTTTTTTATATCCTAGAATATTAACTGGGCCCATTAGTATCAGAATTAGCAGAAGCTCTCTTCTTTTTTTTTTACTCGGTACATTAATACAGGTATCAATCTGCCCCATTGACTTCCGTATCAATGTGCCCCGAAGTACTTTTTCAAATTCAAAGTAATATTAAATAAATACTGGAAGTAACTATGGAAAACTGATTATTTTATAGAGTAATTCACAGTATTTATTGACTGCATAATGTAGATGCCTTTAAAAAACAACATTAAAACTGCCGAATTATGCACATCCTAAAGTTGACGAAATTTTTCTTGCGACCTATAAAAACATATTTTTGCTTGTCGAGTCCAGCGAAACGACCGGGCGGCAGCGATCTTCCGGTAGCTTATTGGGTGCGTCTGTGGTTTCTATGTGTGAGAAAATTAATAGTAAACTACCATTCGTTTAGTTTAAATGACCGCTGTATCTATGTGCCCCATGCATCAATGTACCCCGCTTCCCCCTATAGATTTTAAACGTGTATATTTTCATAGTAAATGTTAAATGGAACCAAATAACTAGATGGCATTAATAATATCGTATTTTAAAATGAAAAATAATTAAAAGACACACAATAAATAACAGCACTACCCACTATGTATTTACAATTTACATAATTATAATGTGATTATAAAGTGATGATGTGAAACAATTATCTAAATCATGATATTATATTTTTCGTTTGATTAATATAGAAATAGATCCACTAGACGACCATGTGCTTAGAACGTTTAGCTAAATGGTATCACATTAAATATTTTCATGTACATTTTCAAACATCATTTTATTGGTCGAGCTTAAATAGATAAGGTTTATGTGTGTCTTCCCAAAAATACCGTTATTACGTTCAAACTGCACCTGCCTACCTACAGTACCTACATAAAATATATAAAAATTATGATGTGCTCGTTGAATAAATATAGCGCGCCCGTAATTCCCAAAGGGATGGGCAGTGGTGCACCTAACATTATTTTGTTTAGGTTAAAGTAAACGAAGATATATGAAGATAGGATAAATACAAAATCTTATGATGAAAATTTTGATATTATTACTTAGATAAAAAAAGATATGTATGATTCTGTTCTATGTATGATGGTTGTTTTAGATAAACCTTGTTTATTTGCATTAACTTTACTTGACTGTAATTAATATAATGTTTAGTTTTAATTATATGTATACCAGAAATAAATATCTTAGTGCCAAAAATGACCCATATGAGTGCAGCCTTTTTGCAGGTCATGTCCTATATTATTTTTTTAGTTTAATTCATAACTAGAAAGGTTGCACCAGATAATTATTCAGAGCGTTTATAATAGGCCTATTAGAATGATAAATAAATATCGATTTTGTCTTAAGGTCCATGTACTAGTCTAAAATCTACAGGTACTTGATGTTAGTTATTTTAGAATAGATGCTGTTTTGTCACATAGGACTTAATATTATTACATTGCATACGATTTTTCATTGATTAGTTTTAACAAAATTATCCGAATTCTTACATATATGCGTCTCAGTTCTTCCAATTATTCGCAGTTGATGAAGTACATATCAGTCAGTCATTTGTAGCTTCATTATTTTCACCAATACTGTTTTTAGTATTAATTATCTAACATTATTTGATGTTTTAATTGATGCATAAAGGATCCAGCATCCATGTAATAGTACATTATAGCGTGGACGTAATGTATTATGTTTAGGAACGAAATCTGTAAATTAGATATTTGAATAATGAATTGTTTATTTACAAATTGTATGTGTATTTTATAGAAAAATAAATAAATGCGATTAATATTATTGTTTTTATCTTGTAGCAGATGATAATTAACCCTTGGAATCGAATACACAACACCATTTATTAAGGTAACTGAGTCCTGCCACTAAGCCACTGTAATGATTGAAGCTAAAATTAAATTGCAATAAGTACCGTCTAACGTGTGTATTACTAACCGACGCGTTGGTAAGAATGTTAATTTGAGCGAATTGCATACAAATCGTGGAAATACTACCAATACCAATGCATCGTCACCCAAATAAAACCAGACATATTTACACTTTGTACAAAATGTTTATTAAAATTGTGACAGCATATTTAATTAAAAAGTGAAGTCACACTCCAAAGGGAATTAAATTAAAATTAACTAGAAGAAAATCAGAAAATACATTAGTTTCTTTTTAATATGGCAAATAAACACTTAAGCTCACCACACACTGAAAAAAAATTACAGGTTCAAATCGGTTCGCGGTTGTACGCGGTGGTTATACGCGGTGTGCCTACGAAGCAATAATTTTGACCCAAAAAGGCGGCATTATTCAAGTACCTATATTAAAAAGTACAAATACTCATAGCTTATCTAACTCTATTAAAATTGTGCATTATTTCTGAGCAAGTTGTCTTTAAAATGAGCTTAATATCCTTTTACACATAATTACCTATATAAAATAGATAATATAACGTATCTAGAATTTTAATTAACGTAACAATTTTGCAGTTATTTCTAATCGAGGCACAAATGTCAAATATATCTACCGACTAACTACATGCTACCAAAACCTATTCAAACCTAGAAAGTAATGAGAATTTATTATTGTACGTAAATTGATATTACACTTCAATTCTATAAATAGGCTTCCTTATTTTTAGATATGTAATTTTACAACTTATATGCAATAATAAATATATATTAATATATATTAATGTATTCCCGTATACTAAAATACCAAGAGGCAAAAGGCCATCCTCAAGAATCCTGATGCAATCTATCTCTTTGCCATATTCTATCGAAATCGGTTCAAGAGTTTAGGCGGATTTCAATGGATAAGATAAAGGACAGAGTAACGCATTTATAATATTAATATGGATATGTATTTCTTCATTTGAAGAAACTTGCAAAATTAATGTCAGAGATTTCAATAGATTACAATTCTACAATTCACACATATCTAGAAAGAACACTAAACAATTTCATTATAAATAGCGAACCGTTATCAAAGATTCAAAAACCTGTCCAAAGATCAGTGCTAAAAATATAACTTGAAAACGGCACAACTCTAAACTTGAAAACTACATTACCAAAATATAATTTGTATAAGTCAATACTTTAAAAAATACCAATATTCAATAATTCATTAAAAAATAATAAAAAAGAGAGCTAATTAATAAGTATTCAAATTTTGTACGGTGGTTTCGTAAATCAGTAATTAATCTCATATACTAACCTACTTATCTACTTTTATTAATATATAATATGAGAAACGTCGCAAAAACTTCAATAAAAAGATTCTTCACACGGAATATCTCATAAATAATATTTGAATTACATAATATTGTGATGACATACATACCTATTTACACAAACTAAATCCTCCACATAGATATTAAATCTAAAATACATATTTCAAATATAATTAAATATACATTACCCAATGGTAATGTGATCATAAATTAAGATATTTTAAATTTGAGTCAATTGGTTCAGTAAAGTCTATCAATTGTTTCAAATAAAGAATTTAGGTATACTTAGGGATAGTCTCCTGGTTCGGTGGTGGTGAACACAGGTGGTTCATTCACGTTGACGTCATGGTGTTAAGGCAAGTTATAGAAGTTTAGGTAGAAGAACCGAAGGTACTCTTTTGCAGTATCTTTGCCAAGCAGCTCCGTAGCGCCGCTTGCATCTGTCATGGTCACGCCACGCGCGGTGCATCAACATTACAATAGTCAAGATCGCCGGTGCTGCCGCCACGTACTGTCGGGAAAGAATCCCCGGTAAGGCAAGGGCGCAATGAATCAGTATGTCTCCAGTATAGTTCGGGTGACGCAGAACACCCCATAGATTGGAAACCAGTAGCTTCTTTCCATGGAAAGTCGGCATTGAATCTACGTCTGAAAGTAAAAATATTATTTAGTATGACATCAAATTGCGTTATTCACAATTCTTTGTTAAGAGAAGTAATGTAGAAATAAGATAGGTAGGTATTATAAATAAAGCATATTAACAAAATTATTGTCCCTTTGACAAATTAATGCCGATCAAGTGTATGTACCTATGAAAGTCACTGTAAGTGAAATGATACATATAATTACAATGTTAATCAAACAATTAGGTTTACAATTAAAATAACAGCTCTGCATTAATATACAAAAATATTAATCATAACAACATTCGACTTTAGAAGCATATACAATAACGCATAATATAAAATTTGCAATATATAAATAATATACTGTTACTTACTTGCCAAGCTGAGATGTAGTGGATTTTTTCTGAACTCATATTTAATATTGTTACTAATAAGCATTATGAAGAATCCCAGCACAAATATTACCGAAGCAGAGATTAAGGTGTTAGTTGACAGAACTAGGTCAGCATCTGCCACATGTTTAGATATTGTGGTGAAATAGAATGGGTACAGTGCACTTGAGACAGTCTGCAGGTACCCTACCCCTTCTGACTGCCAGTAGAATGTCGCCGTGATCCTATACTCGCGCACGATAAAGTTTAAAATGTATACTATTTGCATTATAGAGAATATAATAATTGTTGGCTTCAACTGTACATTGTTCGCCAGTTGCTTCAAGTTTTCTAATGTAAAATCATTATTCTGAGACAGTTTAATTTGAAGTCCTTGTGTGAAGATCAGTGAAAGGAGTATGAGCTGAAACAAACATTACATTACACAATACATTGATAACAACTAATCATAATGTTATAATACTATTTCCTTATTTGCTAATAGGTAAACTATTATAAAATGTTCTCAAGTTGAAAAATAAACTTATGAATGTTTAAAAATATCTATAAACCTTGGGCTTTTGAGATTGGTGGTTGCCCAGAATACAGACAGTACCTAAGTACTTCATCTATAAAGACTAGTCTAATGAAAACACTTGATGTCAATAAGAGGATGTTTTGCATAAATCTTTTGATTACCTACTACTTTAATACTTACAAGGTCAGTGAGTTGTACCATCACAGGATGTAATAATAACATCTTTTCCTATGATACAGCATTTTGAAATTTAATTTGACATAGTCTTTTATGGTTTTTTTTACCTCTAAAGTATGCATGACATAAATACCATCATACCATCTGTTTTCCCCAAAGGGGAAGGCAGTGGTGATATGTTTAGGGCACAAATCCAGACTCTGAGCTGCTACTGGGAACCATGCATGACATAAAAACTTATTTTAAAACAGAAATATCATACTTACAGAACTTATGTTGGAAATTCTTGATATCCATATTTTGACATCCAACTTCTTAATAAATGGATGTACTTCCCTTCCCATGAAAAAGTCATACAAGGTATATCCTGTGTTGCCATACTGATTCAGCTGATCTTTATATATTTTACTACTTTTTAAGTACAAAGCAATACTTAGTACAACAGCAAAAAGGTAAGATGTAACTGCCAGTCGCAAATATTCATTCAATAAAGTTTCTTTGTCAATAATTTGGAAGAAATCGAATAAGAAGATAGTGTTGACAGTTACTATGGTAGAGAAAAATGCATTAAAACAGAATCTAGAGCCAGTCTCGTCCATGCGATCGGATCGGGTACCAAATATTGGTAATAAAGCAAAGATAGCTTGAATAACACACTGAACAAGAACAAAGCCCAGTGCTTGTAAACTAAAGAATACTTGTAGAGATTTATAAGCAGACAGATCTAAAAGAGATATGGGAGAACATGATTTTCTACAAGAAATTAATATAGAGAATACTGTCAAAGGTATTAAGATTATAAGGCACAGGGATCCAATTCTCCCACCAAATTCCCATTTGTTTGCATTTTGAGTCAAGCTGTTTATACTGTTCCGCAGTGGGGTTGCCAATTTCCTTGTCACAGACTTAGATTTCCCTCTACGGAGCTCTTCTTCAGAGTTTTCTTCATCTGAATATGCATCAATAGATTTACTCACAGATTTACTAATGGATTTGCTGTGACTTATAGATTTGCTGAAACTTCGTCTAATGTCAGGCACATTATCCATATAGTCTCGCAACCTACTAGACCTACGTGGCGCGACCTCCTCGACAGATCTCCTTTTTCTCAGACCATATAATAATTCATTGGATTCCAAGCCATTCACTTTGTCGAGCGAGAATTCACTCTCTGTTATACTTGATGTTAGATCCTTGATAGAATATTCTAAACGTTTAGACCGAGTACCACGGTATACTGCTAGCTTGGTGGACAAATCCTCGAGTTTGACAGCAACTGCCAATTCAGATTCAATAGGAGGTCGCTTTGCCGGAGATTTCGGGACACTGGGCACCTCTGGTTGAGTTGTTTCCTTCGTGGCCCTTGAAGGCGACTTACGCGCAGGGAACTTCGATGCTGGCTTTCGGCTGGGGGATTTCCGTGCAGGAGATTTGCGACCAGACGACCGCGCGGGAGGCGGAGTTTTCCCCGAAGACGGCGGCGGCGAACTTTTCCGCGTTCTGGCGGGAGAACGCGTCGGCGAGATACCTTTACGTGTCCTAGACGGACTAACTTCTATAACGCTAGTTCTTATTCGACCGCTTCTGGTAGACATTCTGTAATTATACACCATAACCTGTTAGTTCTAATTACTTTTTTGTTGTGTCTAAAATTATCTCTAAACCACACGCGATGATATTTACTTGTCACACTATTGTAGTATTCATCGATTTACAACTTCTTCTTTCGGTACCACTTCTTCTTTCTTTCGTAGAAGTAGTCTGTTTACACACACACCACAATCAACAATTTCTTTCTTTCTAAACAAAACTCAAAAGCGAAACAAATAGTACGCAACATAAACACGATGAATGAATGCAAAAGAAGCCAAGCGCCAACGAACGACCACGCTAGAATGAATTTAAAAACGCCGTCTGTGATTGGCTAAAAATAGTTGTTGCTAGACTCTTCAGTGTGTTGTCCCGCTTTTTTTAATGTTGAAGAAAGAGAGATAAAACTTGAATAATCTCAAATTCTCAATTCAGTACATTGGCCAACATAACTTCAGAAATAAAAAAATAAAACCGTAACTTTCCGAAGTGCACAGTGGGAGTTCATTACAGTACTACAAGTTGCATTATTACAATGTGACCAAAGTAAATAATATATTTTTGTGGCTAAAATCAACTACAGCATAAGAGAATTGAAATCGTGACTGCTGATTCATCTTCTCTGGTTGTTTTACACGCTAAATTACATATACCAACTAGTTTAGTAAATAAATTGCAATCACCTTCTCGGAATATTTTCACTGCATTTTTTTTATTTACTTTCAAAATAAAACATTTTTTACTGTGTATTTAATAATCATCTAGACTTTACACAAAGTTTCTAATACTAATGGGGAGGCCAAGGCAAAACTAATGTAGAGGACGCTGCTGGTAACGTAATTACCATATTACTAATTTGTTTTGTTTGCGATTTTTGAAGTTATGCTATGAAGTAAAATAAAAGCTAAATATGTATTCCTTGAGTAGTTCAATTAAAAGGTGAATTACGGAATCCTTCACTGTAGTGGTTTCGACATAACCTGGCGGATGAACCAGAATTCCAATTTTTAAGAATGCCTCAATGTTTGGCGTTTATTTGTAAAACCAAAAGGGATACTTGGTTCCCAACTAAACAAACCATTTTTTTTTCATTTTAATCCTGCAGACTCAGGATTACACATGACTATGTAGAAAGAGTCTGGATTTATGGAAGCTAGCAACACTGAACTATCGTATCAGACTATCTGGAAAAGTGGAAATAGAGATGGGCAGAGGGTTTTTTTGGTTTAAACCCAAACAAGACCAAAACAGTAAAGACCCAAATAAAACCCAGCGGGAGGGAATAAATGGGTTTAAACCGGGTTTAAACCGGGTTGATTTCCCATCTCTAAGTGGAAATGGTATAGAAAAACTCGACGTGTATTTCCAGCCAGGCCCAAAGAATGCATGCATGCATGCATGATCCATTCCATTGCAATAAGTGATTGTTTGGATGGCTGGCAGTGTCAGCCTTATAGTGCCCTTAATAATTCAATGTCCGTCGGTCGTGAAATTCTTAGCCCGCTAAATTCACATTTTATTTGATTTGCTTACTGAAGGTATCTTTTTTGTCTGGGAAAAACCTCATGGGTCCCCGCCCGCCTGGGGGAGGTGGCAGGGTATGTCGGAATCCCACCGACTAAAACCACACTTGCTAAACAACACTGGCAAACAACTTGCCCTTTGCGTCCTGGCCATGGGATCACCAATTCACCAATCACCATGGCGGGGTACGGAATGTATGTACCTACGGTATGATTCAAACTTAATGGCGGCTCGCTTGGAAGTCGGAAGTTACAGTACCGCACCTTTCACCCCCGCTGTCGGACTTTGTTAACAAACTGCGCAGCCTCTACTCTACTCGTCTTAAGTTCCCGAGCCGACATTAAATTTGAATTGTGAGTACTCTAAGTCTACTTCATGATAATAAAAATACTTTTTTAATTATGTACATACTTTTAATTGTAGGTATTTTTCATTAATAAATGCGAATGAGTTTTCTTGTTTATTCATTATTTTTTACATAATCAAACCGATATATCTATCTCCCGTAACTTTTTTTTTTTTTTTTTAATTTTAATTGTACCCTTTTTGTATGCATTAGTCATAGGCAATAGTCATAAGAGTAGTAAAAGCTATCACATATCTATGTTAAAGTGAGCGTGTGCTAGCGACACGTTGTTATAATTAAAATCGGGAGTTTTCTCGCTTGCGCCGATGTTGCGTCTCGTTCAAGCGATTTTCATGATTTTGTTGCGGTACCATAATCGAGCGTCTTCGCATGTGCATCGATGCTAAGGCCCTGTTCATGCTCGGGGTGGTCAAAGGTGGTAGAGGAGGGATATGAGAACTGGAACCTGAATGAAACCAATCCTGTCGTCGTTGATATTTTCTTTTCAATAATATAGACAGTTGTCTTATAATCTCATCAGAATCCATGACGATAAAATCTGTTATCGCTGCGACTAACCTCCCCACTGTCCAGACCAGAGAGTACAGCTTCTAAAGCAGTTTTTAGTTTATGAATTCACCAATACGGGTTAAGTAATTCTTCGAATTTAGCTGGTTCTACTTCTGGTCCATAACGCTCGACGGGCATACCGACTTTATTGACAACAAATTTAGTATAGCTCCATTTTACCATATCACCTAATTTGTTTCCGGCCAGACGGTGCTGGAACAAAATCAAATAGTTCTTTTTTCTTGTGGCTTCGCAATATTGGTGCCACGGAAAAAAGATTGGTGCATTCAGCATAGGGAATATGCACATTTTTTTTTTATATTTTTAAACGATACTTTATATCGTTATGTAGCCGTAAAAAAAAATCCAGCGCCTTAAAACTAAAATTAAGTAACAAAAAAAATAATTAAATTATGAGATAGATATTGGCATTTTAAACACCCGCGATTTTGGCGCGCTTGCCGAGACGTCAAAGTCTACGTTCTCTCAACCAAACAACCACGTACAACAGACACTGTTTTAGTAGACTTTGACGTCATATTCCATTTGACCGATAGTGTTGCGTTTCAAGTGATTTGAATTTCCAACAGTTTTTTTGGACTTTTTAATAATTTTTTTCTCATCCAAAAAGAAATAATATAAAAAAATATCTACATAGACATAATTCTAAAACGATAAAGTTCATAAAAAAAAATAGTTGTCCTTTTTTTAAGTCAGACGCATATTCCCTATTAGTAAGAAAATTAAATAGTTGCTTGATCAAAACAGTCCACCATCCACCACCACTACTATTAATAATCCCGTTTGCGAGCTGGACTTTCCCGCAACAGACCTACAGTTTTGAAATGTGAACCAGTACCTCGACCATGAGTTCTATCGAATGGCTTTCGGTAGGTTTTTTACGTATCGAAACGCTGTAATCTTATAGCAGATTTTAGTTCCTTACGTAACCGCTAGAGGCGCTGCGAGGGTTTTCCATACAAATATTTTACGGCGTCGCTAGCGAGTCTATTGAGCAAAACTCATGGTCGAGGCACTGTACCTACGCGCGGTATAACTTCGCCGGACTGATAATAATATGTTAGCCATATGAATGCGCGTAATCAAATAAAGAAATAGCTAACTTCAATCCGGCCAACTTATACTTACCGTGCGAATGTGCGAACTAATTCTAGAAATTATTTTTAATGAAGGAAAAAATCGGCTGGCGGGCAGGATTCGAACCTGTGTCTTCTGGTTCGGTACACCAGACGCTTTGACCACTAAGCCACCGCGACCACGCTCGCCAGTCGAAATCTTCCTTCACATTCTAATTTACGTCTTAAAGGTGACGTATTAATTATATTATAATTCTAGAATCTAAAGAAATACCTGTTTTTTTTTCTATAATACCTACTTATGAAACGAAAAACATGTTCAATTTCTTCAAACCTTCATGAATTTCCAAACTTCACTGGCATTTTCTCCATTTACGTCAACTTTAGCGAACATATCAAATTTTATATTATTTTTTTCGGCATGTGCAGCTATTTCTTCCGGCGTACCAGGTTCCTCTAGACCAAATTGATTGCATGGGAAAGCCAAAATACGTAATCCTTAAAAAACGCTAATTAAGAAGATAAGTACAGTAGATAGTAGGTGCCAGAGACATTAAATAGTTATAGCAGGTGTATATGTGTATTAAAATCAAACAGCTACTTATTCATTACGCATGTATTCCCCAAAGGGTAATATTGTACTAATGTAGATACAGGCACCTTCACCCACAGTTCGTCGCTATTATGTTTAGGGCCCATGTAATAGGGGGCTCGACCCACTAACCTAACATAACTAACTAACATAAATCCAACCTACTGAGAATTTCATAAAAAAAGACAAACACTGCTCGACCTGGAAATCGAACTCAGGAGCTCAAGCGTAGAACAGTCGCGCTAGCTCGAATGCTGAATCGGATGCATATATTTCTTTCTGGGAACACCATGGCATAGATACATAAGATACAGTCCAAAAGGGAAGGGAATTGGTATTTGGAACTTTTACCTACTCGTCCTTTTACAGTTCTCGCCAAACTTATTGTCCGGGTTGAAGTTGGCACGAGCTAACTTTAACCCGGCCGTAAAAATCGGAGAACGGAAAAGATTGGGTTGTAATAAATAAAAACGAAAATAAGAAATTTTAAACCAATATTTTTCTTTCTCCGATTTTTACGGGCTGGATAAAGTTAGCTCGAGCCAACTTCAACCCGAACAATAAGTTCTGTACGTTTCCTGCGGATAGTTAGGGCAGCAGGGCCCTATTCAGTTGCGACTACTAAAAACTCATGTACCTTTACTTTCTCCAAACTTGTCCATTAATTCATTGAATTGTTTGTAATGTAGAGCAGTGAAAGGGGACTTGGTGGCGATGTTAACAAATATGCATACATGGCCCTGCAAGATATCCAATTTCACAAGTTCTCCTTTTATGTTTGCCACAGTGAAGTCATAGATGGTTTTGGCTCGGGTATAATCCGGGTTGTTAATAATTGTCGCCATGGTCGTTCAGGTCATGTTCTCTTATGATTTTGTTTTTAGGTGCATGATGTAATATTTTTTATCAAACCATTATGAATAATACGAGATTACGATCCGGATGATGAGTAGGCAATTTCAGTGACACTACTTATTGACACTGATTGACTGATTGGCAGTAAAGTTTTGGCAACATTTTTCCCATTTTAATCAGTTCATAAAGTTTACAGAACTTTATGGTGAATTCAAGAGCACAAAACAAAAATCTTTCGGGCCTTTGAGATCAACCAGCGTACGCGTTAGGTTGACCTAAACTTACAACTTTAGAAAACATAGATTATTGAAATAATCAACCTTATAATCAACAGTCAAGGTCAACTTACGAATCTAGTACACGGGTAGTAGTAGTGTGTGGGGTAAGTACAGTTAACAAAATAGTATGCCTATACAGACTGATGATTACATCTGTTTCGACAAATAATGTATTACACGAAATTTTACAAAACGCAGGTGTTGATAAGGGCCTACATATAAAACCCTTAAATAATTTTATCCCAATCTTTGTCGAAACAAATTGCCACTATCCTTTTCTTTTGTTGGCTGTACACGTTATATTTTAATCTATACTGTAACTCTATCACTAATATACTATCTATAATATTATAAAGAGGAAAGATTTGATTGATTGTTTGTTTGTATTGAATAGGCTCCGAAACTACTGGAGCGGATAGGATACGGGGATAGGAGCGGAGTAGCAATGAAAAATGGTGCAAAAACGGGGAAAAAATTAACTTCTACGGGAACAAAGTCGTCGGCCGTAATATTAGTAGGAAGTAGGATCTTTTAAACTGAAATATTTCAGAATTTTTTAAGGAGGAATAACGCGGTTAAAGCCCCTGGCAGAAAGCTGCTCTGCAAACAGTGATTGTAAAATAGCGATCGAAAGGCGTTAAGGCGGCTCTGGGATGGACATAAAAGATGGATGGATAGATGGATTTAAAAGAGGAAACTTTCCTTCCGTAGACAAGAGAAAACAAAAGATCCTACAAAAAAGCACCTCACTATAGATCTTTTAATCATAAGTTACTTTCTTACCGATTTATGATTTGCAGACTAATATTGTATCCATGACAAGACTATGTAAATAAAACGAGCAACTCAAAATTATTATGTCGATATATTTTATCACAAAAAATAAACAATCATTCTTAAAAACTATATAATATTATCACACAGTGCGTTTGTCATTTTTATATATTTTACGAATCACTGAACTAGGCCAATTAGATCATTCTTTCGACATGCCACGGCATTTAAAAATTTTAAATATGGAAGAAATATATTTTATGTTTTATAAAATGTTGTTTGAAGAGGTAAATAGTAAGTAATCACAGTGATTAATATTATTTGAATATCAGGGAAATTTAAAATATGGAAGAAAAACTTTTTGGTGTTGTAAAAAATGTTTGAAGAGGTAAGTAATAATTATAATAGTGAACAATACTATTTCAATAACAGGAAAATTTAAAATATGGAAGAAAGACTTTTTGGTGTTTTAAAAAATGTTTAAAGAGGTAAGTATTTATAGTGAATAATAATATAACATTTGAATATTAAGAGATGCTTAATAAAGATAAGAGTTAAATGCTTAGTTTCTACTGAAGAGTTTCTTGCTATACGGCTTAAGACCACTTAAAATAAAATGCATAGCTGCTGTTCAATTATTGAAATCACCAGTACTTTTCGAGAGACTTGACCAGGTCCAATGGATCCACATTAGGTCCATGTCGCTCAACCGGCACGCCATCCTTGTCCACAATGAATTTGGTGAAGTTCCATTTGACAAAACTGCCCAGAGTGCCACCCTGTTTCTGCTATAAACAAAACAAAAAGATTCTGATGAGTAAATAAACTTGGGTATGGCAGTACACTAAGGCTGAGATTCAGAGAAGTGACTCAGCATGAACTTACGCTTCTGTCAAATTGTAATACAAATTTGACATACGGAAGCCTTACTTTACGCTGAGCATCGTCTCTGAATATTAGCCTAAGGCTGAGATTCAGAGAAGAGACAGCATGAACTTACGCTTCCGTATGTCAAATTGTAATACAAAATATGACATACGGAAGCGTTACTTTACGCTTAGCATCGCCTCTGAATATTAGCCTAAGTACAACGCGTAAATTACACACTGAAAGTGAAATCCACCTTGTGTAAAATCCTTGCTAATATTATAAATGCGAAAGGAACTCTGTCTGTCTGTCTGTCTCGCTTTCACGCCAAAACTACTGAACCGATTTAAATCAAATTTGCTACAGAGATAGTCTAGAGCCTGAGAAAGGACATAGGCTACTTTTTAATGCGGAAAAGGGGCTGTAAGTGGTTGAAATAGGGGATGAAAGTTATAAGAAATACCCTAACCATGCGGGCGAAACCGCTGGCGAAAAGCTAGTGATAAATATATTGGCATTGGCGGCAAAATTTTATCTCACGCAGGCGCAGTGATTGAGATAGAGCAGGTTTGATTCCCGTGTAAATCAAATATTTTCTATTCTGTAGGTAGTTGTTTACGGATCATGATAATATTAAATCTAGTGTTTGTAACGTATGATATAGATGTGGAACAGTGGGATAGCGTCATAAAAATATCCCATCTTCTCGTGTCTAGACATTGACTCGGTCACGAAACATTATTATAACTGGCCACCAATTCTAATCCTGTTAGCTACTTATTATGACTCATATCATGATAACAACTAGTCAGACATCATTAACAAACAAAAAAACAATGATATCAGTTATATATATCTGATAAAATGTGTGTGATACTTTACAGGTGTATAGTGAATCAATGTTGCCTTGGATTTAATCATTTTGTGATATTGGCCTACTGAAAATCAATATGCCTATTTTATTATTCATAACTCTATGGTAATGGCCTTTAAGGCACTTGTTATTATCGTCATGCAAGGGGCCATATCTTATAATTGACTAAGTGGTAGGTTATTTACTTAATGAACCTAAAATGGAAAGCACATGTAAATTTCCAGTATAAGCTGACCTCTAATTGTATGGAAAACTTATACAGTAGGAGATCAGCATATAGCCACTAGATGTTTATTGCCATATATGTAGCCATGTGTATACATTCACATTCCAGTCGTCACTCTGTCATTATGCCATAATTAAAAATGGACAACCTAGTTTATATCCAAGAAAGTAATTAAAAACATGGTTTAAATTTCTTTATGGTGTGAATTTCAATGCAATGACAAATCTACATTTTTTTTAAACTTAATTAGTGGTAGTAGAATTGGCAAATAATTTAACTATATTCATTTTATTATTAGTCTCTTATTAAAATTATATGTAATTTTTCATAATTTATATTGTAAGAAACTATAAAGATATAATAAAGAGTTATTGTTCTATGTTGGCAACAATACTGGCACTCATAAGCAATACATTATCTACTGTGTTGGTAATTTTTATATTGATTTATTCATTTCTATCTACTATATTATGCTGCTTGATAGAAGGTCATCTCCTTTGTTGCAATGCAAAACAACAGCTGGCGAAAAATACATGTGAAACATTGCACCACTTGTATTTGTCTGGTAAATGGCCAAGTAGCCTTAAAGGTATTTTTTTATTTTAGTTTTGTCAATAACATAATCAGGGATGGTTTTTAAATATTGTTTAGTGTTAGCAATCTTCAAATTTCAAAATCAGAAATAATTTCTATTGTACTAATTTGATTAGAAAGATGTCATGGGTACAACCTGGATCAGAATGATGCAGGACTGACACAAATGTCAGTTTTGAGGGAGACCTATCTATGACCCATCGTGGCAAGCATGTCGACAGCATATTATAGTGCCTTTTTGTTTGTAATGTGTTTCTACTTATTATATCTCTGTATTTGTCGGATGTTGTGTGTCTGAATAAATGTGTTTTCTTTCTTCTTTCTTTACCAAGCAATAAGATAATGAGGGCTGTGGATGATGATTATGTTACATAATTTAAATATTTCAATAATCATTATATGAACAGGCGTAAAGAGAAGTAACCATAAGGAAGCCGACAGTAAAAAAAAAAGTATCTTGAAATAATTTAGTATGAGTAATTAAATACCTTTCAAGTTTTGAGCATGAATATAATATAAGGGAAGAGGAAGACTAAAGAAAAGATGGATGGACTGTGTGAGATACGGTATTACTACAAAGGAGTTGAATGATGAGATGATGGCTAATAGGGGTATGGAAGATAAAGACATACTGCGTCAACACCAAGTGAATTGGGATAACGGCAGGAGGGGGAGGATGATGATGATGATTATACCTTCAAGAACTTCCACAGAGGACTTGCATTGTCACCATTGACATCAATTTTCTCAAACAGATCAAACTTCACTTTTCTATCAGAGGCAAAGCAGACAATATCCTCAGAATTGCCAGGCTCCTGACCAGCAAACTGATTGCAGGGGAATGCCAGAATACGAAGACCTGGAAGAAAAAAATATTTTATTAGTGACCTTACCAATCTATGAAGGTGGTTATTTTATGTTGTTGCCCAATATCATTCTATAGTTACATCATTTTTGTTGCAGCAAAAACTTACCCTTCTCCTCTCCATACTTTTCGTATAGTTCATTCAGCTGCTTGTAATTATTTGCAGTGAGGCCGCATTGAGAAGCCACATTCACAATTATACAAACATGACCCTTATACACGTCCAATTTTACATCTTCACCCTTTATGTTCTTTACTGTGAAGTCGTGGATCGATGTTGCAGTTTTGTAATCAGGATTAGCACTCATTTTTCTGAAAAATTTATGTAATGTAAGTAAAGTAGCGATAGTGCTCAGGTAAGTGTCTCCTTAGAAGCCGGGTCGGTCTTAATCTGTAATTTGTAAAATGTATTAAAATTATTTGAATACACTAATTATTTTAAATGTTATAAAATTAAAGAGTTAAAAAATTCATCATCATTAAATTCAAAATACGTGTTTTTATGTAGGTATGTTTTGACAGATTAGAGATGATGCTGAGAATGCCGGTATCATCTCAAAATTATCACTGATTGCATAACACTTTACTTTTTTGTTTTTGTTAGATTTATTTAACTCACACTGCGCTTAGTTGAGCTCGAGATAAACAAATTACGTTCCCGATTATGGGCGTCACAACTTTAAAAACTGCTCTAAAACCGATTGTCATCGTCGCCTCAAGAAGTTTCTTTTTATGTAGTCGGTCGGTACGTTCGTAAACCTTAACTGTATCATGATTATACCATGAACTGTATAAATTATATTTTGTTACTACCTACATACGTAATTATTTATAGGTATTATTATTAATAATAATAATAATATTGTTTTTTATAAAAATATTTAAAAATACAAATAATATGTAAAAAAATGAATAAAGGAAATAATAATAATTTATTTCGGAAATATTACATCCATATTTGCGTTAGTATTACAAAACTTACACTAAATTCTTATATCTATACTATCTAAATTCTTCCAGAAATCTTTATTATGAGGCAGGGGGCAGGCCGCTCGTATTTATTTTATTATACTACGGGCTTTTTGCACCATGTCTGGAGAGCCGCCAGAGCTCTTTCCTTTCTATATTGTGGAGCCGCTATCCACTGTATAAATAATGAAAACATGGAAAACACCTTCTAGTCAATAAGATTCGGCTTCGGCTATAATTTCATACTTGAAATTTTTTTACAGTTAGCGAGCGGCTAACAAGAGGTGGTGAGACAGGCCCTTCCTTAGACTTGTGTACTTGTGTATAATTATATAATATTAGCTAAGTAAGGGTTTAACGCAGGTTTGAACGCAGCTTAAAATGTCATGTCATGTCTGCTGTCAGTTATGTGAATATCAGCCAGTAGGTGACAGACAAGACAGGACGTATTTTTTTTTATTATTTATTTTACGGCCCTGGATACAATGTCCTTTAAGCCTACAAGACAGGACGTTGACGGCAGTGTTGCCAACTTATTGGATTTTCCAGTAAAACTGGTGGTTTTGACCCCCCGTTTAGTGGCGAAATATTGCTTTTAGTGGCTGGTGGATTTTTCTAGTGGTTTAGTAGAATTCAGTTTCAGCCACTAACACGTTACGAAATATATTATTTCTACTTCATTTAATTTTCAGGAATACCATTTACTTTTATTGTTAGCCAACACTGATCCGTCAAACGATACATCCCGCCACATCCCGCTCAATGCAATATACGCAGGGATACCCCGTAGAATATTTTCAAGTAGTAATTATAGTTTATATATGACAAACTTTCCGCCAGCGGCTTCGTCTGCATGGGAAACCTTTTTCCCCCATTTTCGCAACACTTTTCGGGTAGTTACTATTTTGTAGTATGATGGGCTATCTAACACTGAAAGAAATTTTTAAATCGGTGCAGTAGTTTCGGAGCCTATTCAATACAAACAAACAAGCAAATCTTTTCCCTTTATGATATTAGTATAGATATAGATTTAAATTACAAAACTGAGTGAACTCAGTCTCGGACTGCTCAGTGTGTCGAATTTTTGCAAGCGTAAAAATTATGCACAAACCACAATATACGCAAAAGTTTCGGAATTGGCTCAAATCAAATCAAATCAAATAATTTTATTTGTGTCAAACATGAGTGATAATATAATGTCAGTTACATAGTATTTTTGATGTTGAAGAGCAAGTATAGTCCGACATGTTATACCTATAAAGGTGTACAAATGAGTAATCTCCATTGAAAATTAAAATAATAAAATCATAGAATCATAAAATAATAAAATCACAAAATCATACAATCATTAAATCACAAAATCATAAGATAGTAAAATCGTAAAAACAAAAAATTATAAAACAAAAAATTAAAAAAAGAACAAAATTAAAATGTCAAGAATAAGATAAATCATGCATAGGTTATAAGTCTAAAGTGAGTCATTCATAAAGTCTTTTAGATTATAATAACATTTATTAATTAGAATATTTTTTAATCTTTTTTTGAACAACATTATATTTATTTTATTCTTATATTCAAATATTTTGATTTGTTCCCGCGAAATTCAAATTTTCTTGCGTTTTTTGCAATTTGCCGGTCAACCTGGCGGTTGTATCTCGATCAAAATATGACATGCGAATAAAAAAAATTAAAAAAATTTAATTAGAAATTTATATAATTTTAACCTTAAAAATTATCTTTCTAAGTTAAATTTCGTGCGGATTTGTCTATTGTGCGAAACACGAACGGTGCGAAACCTGCCAATTGCAAAAAAACGCAAGAAAATTTTAATTTCGCTAGCTACCGCAGAGCACCCTCTTTTAACTTGTTGATTTGTATATTGATTTATAATTGTTATTATGTTTTGAAATAAGTTGATATTTATTAATATTGTATTATTAAATTAATAATAAAGAAACCTAATTACTACCCTTTTTTATTGTAAAAGTTTGTTTAGTGGAAATTTTTGCGATTTTTAAAGTACATCCGATTTTTGTTAGTGGTTTTCTGGTGGTTTTAGAAGTTGAATCTGGTGGGAAGCTTGTAAAACCGTTGGCAACACTGGTTGATGGTCTTTCTCTTTCCTTTGCTTCAGTCAGTTTCCCTCATTCATATTTTTTCATTGCTTCGAAAGGTTTCCAATTGCTTCTTTGACTTTTCACATCACAAATAAGTTCTGTGCGGGATCGAAATTGTATTTTCATAACAATCAAATAATGGCTTTTTTAACAAATCTACGCAGATGCGTTTGCTTGAAAAGTTTTAGTAGCCCCAATATTGTCCAAACTACATCATACCATGCCAATGTAAGTACTTTTATGCAATGTCAGCAATGTCAAGGACTATCGATTTTGCAATCGTACAGCGTAATTTCATGAAAACCTATAACCGGTCATGGGTGCACCTATAGTTTCTTGTAACTCTTGGAAGTGATTACCTATCTATTCTTTTTGGACGTCATTATTATCTGAATTTACTAAATATCCAATAATTCTGTAACACGATATCATTTAATTTGTTTACATTAGCTACTTATTTTCCATTCCCGATGCACCATTCCAAACAACATGTTAATGCTACAATATTTTCGTCTCAAGGTTAAAAGTAGGGATGAGCGTTGAATCAACGAACTAGTTGAATCAACCGTTGATCTCATGTCAACGTATTAACGTTAACTGTATATGAATCAACTAGTTGAATTCGTCAACGACGTTTATGAATTTAACTCGTTCTTCTCGTTCGTAGTTGAATTCGTCAACGACGTTTATGAATTTAACTCGTTCTTCTCGTTCAATAATCGAGAACGCAAATGAAATGAACTGAGCAAATTTAAAAAACTTACGTTAATAATAACGTAAGTCGCGAGGGACGGTCATTTCATACAATTTGAACTCTAAGTAGCGTACATAAAAGTAGCGTTGAATAAAAACCGTTCATATCAACAAACAGTTTACGTTGCAAGTTGACATTAGAAGTACGTTAACTCGTTGACGAATTTAACTAGTTGATCAACTAGTTGACCAACGGAAATCAACGTTGACGTTTCGTTAAGGGAAATACTGTCAACGACCCATCTCTAGTTAAAAGTTAGTGATGCACATTCTATGAATAAACTTTTATTGATAGTAAACAGACTGTTTTATTGATTTACCAAAGTTTCATAAATAATATTAAATGCATACAGTTTGTTAAAATTTAAACTGACATGATATGCGATATTGTGATGAATTGTTCATGAACGAATTGATTAATAATTTTACAATCAAATAATCATTACAGGTCATAGATCACTATGAGAACCCTCGCAATGTTGGTTCTCTGGACAAGAAGGATAAGAATGTTGGCACCGGTCTGGTTGGTGCACCTGCCTGTGGTGATGTCATGAAGCTGCAGATCAGGGTTGATGAAAATGGCAAGATCATTGAAGCCAAGTTCAAGACTTTTGGATGTGGCTCTGCCATTGCTTCCAGCTCTTTGGCTACAGAGTGGGTGAAAGGCAAGACTGTTGACGAAGCTCTGAAGCTGAAGAACACTGACATTGCCAAGGAATTGTCATTGCCTCCTGTAAAGCTTCATTGCTCTAGTAAGTTGATATATATCTACTTGAATATTGTTTCCTTATGTGCCCTCATCAAATTCTGATTCTGAGAAGGTCCTAATCATATTCAAATTCAAATAAACATCCCCAAAAAATTTTCACATCATTCAGAACATTCAGTAACAATTTATTTTTGCAGTGCTCGCTGAAGATGCCATAAAAGCAGCATTGTCCGACTACAGGATCAAACAACAATCAGCTGAAAAGAAGTAAAGAAATGAATTTGGAGAGCATTGGGAACAGATCTGTGATTTTAGTAAGACGAATAAGACATGACGAGTATCTATTACATTATAAGAAGTAATTGTAGATACTAATGAGGAGGAAGGACCCATAATCAAAACTATGTAAACAGTAGTGTTAAACTGTACTGTTGTTCTTTAAAATTTGCTTGTGTTATTTGTAGTTGTTGTCAGAGGCCCTAGACAAATTACATTCTGTTGTAGTGTTAAATTTATATGAAAACTGAAAATGAATATGTGATTGACATTTACAATAATAATTATAAAAAAAATGTAATGTATTGTAAATGTCATTAATTAAAAATATTTTCAGTTTCCCAATAACAGACACCATTAAAATGTAACTTATCTTCCTAACCCTCTGGAGTTTGATCTTATAAATGCACAATGATAATTAATCATCGATGTTAAATTATTAGTAGCAAGTAGTCGTAGTAATTTTGTCGAAAATAAATAATAATAAAAATGTAGCCACTATTTCTGGTGTATTATTTGTTTTTATTATGAGGGTAAGTTGATTTTATTTGATTAAAAGTGTGTGGAAGACTCCATTATATATGATGTATTACTTTACTCTATGGGTATATGTTTACACATCGTAATATCACACTCTTGCCTGGTTTTCCATAAAGTTGGTTACTATATATTTATAGCCAATATAAATCGTTGGGATGCACTTTTAGCCTTTTGGAAATAGATATAAGTACAGGCATGATGGTTTCTTGTGTGTACTTGTGCATTATCTAATTATTTACTCGAATAACGCCCTAGTTACTTCATTTCGATTTTTATATGTTAGTAGCTTTCCGCCAGCAGCTTCGCCCGCGTAGTCTTATGAATATTTTCCCCGGTTTTGCAAGTTTTCATTGCTACTCTGCCCCAATTAGTCGTAGCGTGATGACATATAGCCTATAGCTTTCTCCGATAAATGGGCTGTCTAACGCTAAAATAATTTTTCAAATCGGTCCAGTAGTTTCGGAGCCTATTCAATACAAACAAACAAACAATCAATCTTTCCTCTTTATAATATTAGTATAGATATAGATAATCTAAAAACTATACATAATTATGTGTACCTACTGATATAACTATAGGAAATGTTAATTGATTAGGAGGATGAATTAAACAATAACTGTATCTAAACACTTCTAGCAAATTTATTGCAAGAGATATACTAATCAAGTATAACAAATATACAAGCATGTTACGTCACTATGCCTAGTTTTTGAAGAGCCAGTTGCGCTGCATCGGCTTTTGCTTGTTTTTTGTTAGCACTGGCTACTGCGGGCTGGTACTCAGTTCCTGCTACTTTTACCTGTAAAACATAGTAAAAATGTTTGTTATAGACGAAACTTATAGTGTAATAAAACACGGAGCACTAAGTAAATGGAGTGATAATATCTATTATAATCATCATGATGTTCTTGCCGTCATTGCTTAAATATATTCTCTTACCAAAACAGTAATGAGCATTTTTGGCCTCTTTCAGTTGTCATATCAATAGTTCTCTCTGTGTCATATCATCCTACAATACTATTCTACTAGAAACAGTTACACAATTCGCTATGCTGACCATTCCTGTTATACATTACTCTGGGCAGTCTCATGTCAGCTGCATGGAATTTGCCTTTCAGGTATTTTATTTGTTACTAAAAGCTAGAAATACAAGTTCAGGCTTATCCCATCCTTCAAGTTCAACCATTATGCATGGTTCTGTAGTATCTTTCTATACGGGAACCGGGAATCGCATTAATTTCTCCAGATTGGTCGTCCGATTTTGTTCAATGGTAATTAATGTTAAAATAGGCACTAATGCCTTTATAAATATAACTTATTAAATAAAAGAGTAAATAAAATATCAACGTACGCAGACCTTGAACAGGAAGTTCTTTTTGTGATCGGGACCGCATTCAAAGCATAGGTTATATTCTGGTGGTCCTAGTTTTTGTTTCGAACAGTATTCGCCTAATAATGATACAGGGTGCTTGCCGCCGGCGATGAGCGGCGCGGGGCCCCGGATGCGTCCCGTCCGCTGTGGTTTTATCTGTAAGAAAATCATTGATGTGCTGTGGAGTTGTTTTTGGGGAAATTAAATTTAACGAGCATAATGGGCTCATGAGAAAATTACAAAGTGTCCAGCCGGGCTAACATGCACGCCGCGAGAACATTTTGTCTACGCTTATGTCGTGCTTTTGTTTCATTTTCGCCCAAGAAAGAGCGAGACAAAAGAGTAGACAAAATTTTGTCGTGGCGCGCATGTTAGCCTGGCAGGACTGAAAAAAAATGTTTTAGTGTCATAAAAAATTATAAATAATATGTATGTGCTGACAACAAAATAAATATGCAATAGCAAAATCATAAATACTAAAAAAAAAAAAAAAATGCTGTATTTACTTACACCTCTACTGCGTCTACTGCTACTGACCTCTTCTTTGGCCTGTAGACCTCTAGTATCCAACTTGACTTCAAGGAGTAAAGGCTGAAGAGTTCCAGTACCTTCCTTACCCAAACCTTGGCCGGGTGTCCAGCCCATTTTCTGGAGTAAGTGCATGCCCATGCCCCCTTCAACAGGCGCGGCGCGCACGAGTTGATCCTATACATAAGGAATTTACTTAGAGAATGTATTGGTAATTATGCTATATAAACTGTTGTTTCGTTTTGATTTCTGACACTTACGCGAATACTAGACATTGAAATAAAACTACTTTTATTAAAATAAATAATAATAATATAAGGGATTAAAATAATATCAATATAACGCGATAAAATCCGTAAAAAGTAGTTTTATTTCAATGTTGTTTCGTTGTAAGATGGGCGTAAGTTGTTGTCGGGGATTTCTATTTCTGTATGGCTACGCTAAAAGTAAATCTCCTTAGGACAACAGATCTTTGTCATTACATTTGGAAAGATAGACTCAGACCAAATATAGGCAACAGTAAGAATACAGAAGTTTTAGAAATGACTGATTTCACCATATTTCAAAGTCTGAAATGACAAATATTTTTGTGATACTGCTATACTTTACAGTATTAACAAAAAATAAAGTTTTATTTCTTTCTTCTTTGAGTTACATTGCACCCTTTCCCGTATTATACTTACCTCTTTCAATACATTGTAAGGATAGCACCTATCATCGGAGACATCGAAGTGCACGCATCTCCATATCACTTAAAAGCTGCAACAAATATTCATGAATTCCCCATATCGACCATACTTTTCTTTGAGCCATCAAATGCGTAATCTGACGTTACGATTAAAGTCCCATGCATGTCTTATTCTAGTAAGACAATTATTTATGATAAGAATTTTTCTAAAAACGCGTGCATAAATTCGATAAAGGAGCGTTTTTTTATGTATAGTGTTTCCTAAAATGGTAAAAATAAAATAACAGAAGGTTGTGCAAAGCTTCGCACATAGCTTTGCACAAATCTTATACTGGCCCCTCAGAATATATTGTAAACACCGATAGCTCAAAGAAACGATAGGCTCTAAAATAATTCAGAGACTGACTATATAAACTAAACGAAACATACTTTAAATAATTTATTAAATTGTTTTAATTAACACAAGGATTTCCGAAATCAGATATTATTTAACAAGGCACTTAAAATGCACCAAACGTTAACAAAACCAACGTATTCGTCGTGAAACCCGATTACCACAAATCAGTTTATAAACGAATACTTAAAAAAACTAAATATATAACAAAAAACGAGTCAGTCAAAACCAAGGGGAAAACTGAATATCTGTACGCAATCTTTGGTAATGATGATTGACATGCCAAAGGGTGTGGCATGAGAATTACCATCACGTTAGAAGAATAGTGCGGTGTAACGAGCGAACTACTGAGTTCCCTCTTTACACAGTAAGGTATGTACGGAGTCGTGATGGTTGCAGCAACAAATAATTTGTACATTACATAGTGTGGTTAAATTTTACATAACATACATTCTGTGTGTTATTAACGTATAAAGTACGAGCTAAATATTGGTACTGGATATATTAAAAAGTATGCAATATAGAAAATTAGGTAGTGTTAGTGGGATTTAGTGCTTTTGATTTTGTATAAACAAAAATATCTCAATATTTCAAGCAATAAATATAGACACTTACATACACAGGATCTAATGCATTAAAGTCTATAGGGAATGCAATACATATAAACATACATTCGGTATCAAACTATAGCCACAGATTAAATTTATTAGATTTAGAGATTATGTCTTTTCTATTTCCGTTAATTAGACATTTTAAAGACAAAAAATAGATACCTATTTCGATAAAGCGTTTCAAAACTTCATATACTTACATTTAAATAAATATACGTAACATATTTGTGCTTTTTTTTTAAATAAGAGTGAGTATAAGAAAAGTTGTTGCAACCATCACAGTAATACTGAAAATGGTCAGAAAGTATAATACAACATGTATTATAAGTTCTGACCGCACGGTAGAACGCGCAGTGAACGCCGATCCCGACCGGCGAGGCAATCAGCTGAAAGAAAAGTTATTGCCACTCTAAAAGTATTGAACGGAACCATTTGCTCATTTGCTGTCTATATTGTTAGGTTATATGCAGTTTAATTCCGTTCAAAATGTGCTAGGAATTATTTTCTCGTAGACCACATCGCATAGTAAACAAATAAACTGCTATATGCCTTCTTAAGCATGACACTCCCACAATATACCTGAAGCGTGAACATCGGGAATAATAAATCGGCAGAAATAATCACGGTGTGGAAATTGACACATTAGCATTCCATATTTCATTACTCCGTGTCATTACTATTTATTTTGGTGTATACAATCGGCAGGAATAATGACAGCGTGTGGTGACTGACACATTAGCACTCCATTTTTCATTACTCTGTGTTATCACCAAAATAAATGGTGATGATGATTAGAGTGATATCTTTTTTATATAATTTAGTCTTGTATGAATGTACATCTTAAAACAAGCAATATAAAATAAAAAAATTACCAGCGTTATTAATAGTCACCAGTAGCAACCCTGTTTTCACAAGTAACAGAAAAACATTACATTCCTAGAACTGTAATTTGTAAAATAGATTATATATTTTTTTAATGTGATAAAAACAAAATTAAACAGTATATAGTACACAATATTACAGCTGAGCACTTACTAGGTTTCGTTTGATACTTAAATGCATATTTATGTTTTGTGCTTACAAGTTCTTTCATAATCACACTGATACATATAAAATTGTACAGTTTTGATTAATTATAAAGTACAGAAGACTCTTCCTCTTTGACTTTAAATCATTTTTAGGAGACTATAGAAATCTTTATTATGTTTCCTAATATTGTAAGCTTTAAGTATTTGCTTCAAAGGTATGTCCTAATTGTCCGGCTATAAGTGATGGTTGCTGCTATGTATGATGTACTCACTCTCTTTTCTTTTTGAGTGTAGTAGTACAGATTCATTTAGTGGTATGGAGCATGTGACATTTAGAACCATTTCATTAAATAGAATTTCGTATTTCTTGGATATTATTGCAAGCCTTCTGTATTTATTTTTATTGTAAGTAAGATAAGAACAATGTGTAATAGTGAAAGAACTTTATCAGTAAAGTCATTAACACGCAACATACGCTAAATTTGATGTATAAATGGGTACCTTTTTAGCCCAAGCTTGTGTTCCGCTAGCAAGTTCTCTTGGCGTTAAAATTTGTGCACCAGTTGAGCCGGTGAATTGGCCAAGAGACGATTCACCCGCTGACCAACCGAACTGTGGAAATGATAAGGAACATTAGCCTCTGTAACTTTAGTAAGTAAATTTGTAGGAAACAGTGCAGCACATCTTGTGTGACTGTGATGTCCTGGTGACGAAACAGATGAGTCTGCTTGGAAACGGGTACCCGAAGCCAGAAGACTTAAGGGTTCCTTACTCTTAGTAGGTTAGTCGCCTTGAACCACGTCTTCTGAGACTAAGGAATATACGGTAATGGGTACAACACAAAAAACCCACTGGGTCGAAGTGTTTCTGGCTATGCCAGTCCCATAGCAAGATAAGACTTAGTAAGAATAGAATACTCATAATAATAAAAGAGAACACAGAAAATCAGACACTATGTAATAAATATGGTTGTTACCATCATGTACCCTAGAAATTCTTTTGTGAGAGGTTCCTTTAAAAAGGTTTAAACTTATGTGCAAGTATGGAGAAGATTTAAAAAGTAAATTAATTTCCGTACACAGAATTAAAACAACATTAACAGATGTAAAAATTAGAACTCCATTTCTTACTGCTCCATGATTTGGGTTCAGTATTGGCACTGATAAAATCATGGACTGTGCGAGTTATAATATGACTACAAATTAAGTATAAGGAAGAAAGAAGGGTGATCATTGGCGTTATATTTTTTAGCGCGGACTATTTTTCAGTCTATGCCTGTCACTGACTTATTGTACAGTCAACAAAAGATATAAGTATACAGACAGTCTGTTAGTTGCACCTGCGTTTTGCGTAATGCATTATTACACAATCCTTGTTAAAAACAGATGTAATTATCTGCCTGTACAGTTATCTTTTTTGTTGACTGTACTTATACTTTTTAATGATACTTACTCCGTGTGTAGTTAATAGTTCACTCTCCTCCTGTTCTTTGCGAATTAAAGACAACTTCTGTGACACTATCAGCGCTACATCTTGCTGTAAACAGAATTTGTTATTAAAATCAAGTTGATAAAAGCTATAACGACAAATTTATTGATAATGTTGTCTATTAAGGCGGAACATACGGTCTGCTCCCGGCCATTTTCCCGCTAGATGGCGCTGTAGTCAACATTTTACAGTTTATTTTTTTTATGTCTAACTAGAACATTAATAAGTCGTAGAAGTAGTTTTTGCTGATCTCAAATATAACACTTTATTGAACTTGTTCATAACATTGCCTCAAAATCCACCCAAATCGACACATAACATATCTGCCGTTGAATATAGGTCGTTTACACACTTTACACACGCACACAGACGAGAAAAACTTGTTAGAAACTTGACCACTAGATGGCGTGTATTTCAAAAATTCGCCGCCGGCTACAATAATTATATTTAAAACGATTAGGATAGGAAACAAATGAAATGTTCCTTGCGAAGCATATGTGGTGTGAATACTGTACGTAGTACTCGCGACCGGCATGCGTGTATTATCATTGATTAATCTGTATGAACGTAAAAGAGGAGTATTTGTAATGATCGAAGCAGGTGGTGTTCTGTAGTTACTGCCTACCTCAATGGGAAGAAGGCATGAGTTATATGTATGTATGATAGGAAAATAAAACGTATTCTCATATAAAATCAAGTCTTTTATTCAAATTAGGCTGAGAATCAGTCCCCCAAAACCCTTCACCACTTCCTAATGCTTTCGCTGGGAAGAAACAATGGCGCAACAAACTCCCCCAGCAGCACAGCTGTCTGTTCATGATATAAAAACTTGACTGTCCAGTTTATAGATATTGTTTTATTTATCGCCTTACACTATTTAATCACCAAAACAAAAGAATTTGAAGTGACACATGATGCCTGATACAATATTATAATTGCATCAAATATTATTACAATAATACAGAAATTATACATAACAGACGTAAGAAACTAATACATGTACATGAGATAACTAACCAAAAATACATTTTTTTATGTGATTATAACCAGGTAGGTGAAATAATAATTTATAATGTCCAAGCACGCATAACTACGAAAGTTTTTCGTACACGGCTACATAATTACACCATCTATACACATCCAGTGTAATTTGATCCCGCATTGTATAAGAATTCCGTACAATACAGGTCAGCTTATACTGAAAATGTATAGCATGATTGTAGCCATACCATTCAAATCTATACATTTAGCATTTTTTTGAACACGTCTCAAGATGATTTCGGACAGAATACAGTTTTAAAAAAAGTCTAATAGCTTTGGTATCATATTGTTGATAAATTCATCATCTCTGCAAACTTCTATAACAGTCAAAGGTTCAGTGACTGAAATGAAACATATAAAGTAGCATTTTTCCATTTTGCTAACACGCATTTGCCCTTGGACCTGAAATAGTATATTTTAATTATAATAAAAGAAAAACAGACATTGAAAGAAATTATAAACTGGACATGCAATACAATTATCAATTTACTTACTTGATAGTAATAATCATGCTTTTTATTCATAACTAAAATGCTGTTGTCTAATTTTAGGGCAAAGTTTTTCTTTTCTAGTGCAGCTGCCTCTAGACTTTGATTTTTCCTCGCCAATGATGGAAAGCACTTGATCTCAACAACAGCTCTCTCATTTTCAATTATACCTGTAATAAATTGTCATAAAATATAATACACTGAAATGGAGCTATAAGTTGGAAGGATACAAGACATGCGATCGCCCATAGTGCTTGTAATACTTGGTCTGTAGCGTTTATAATTAGCATTATAATTTTCCATATTTGCCAAATACATAAATAAAATTGAAGCTTGATAGAGAAAAAATTACCATCTGGACTGCCGGCTAAACATCCAAATTCTTCATCAATAAAAAGACCTGAAGGCCTAACAATTTTATTATGTTGTTGCATGAACATACTTTTTACTACATTCTCATTTTGCTGCCCATATAACATGTCTTTTGTACAAATATTCTTTTTATATAGAATATCTTTCACATGATTGTGACATGGAGTGGTAGTACGGCGTTTGCAAATCTGTAAACATAAAAGTCCAGATAAATAAATGTGGGTAGTAAAATTAATTCAGCATCAATGCCTACATATTCAATAAAATATCACAATGTTACCAGAAATGGATAATTATGAAATGCGTGTAAGTAACCATTTTTAATAACAAAATTATACCATAAACTTACCATTCCAAATTGACTAGCAGTCAAACGGTCACTTCTATGAGTAGTATATAAATCATTCTCATGCTGCCCTACAGTAGACATTTCAATCAGAGATATGTTTTCTGGTGACTTTTGGAATTCTGCTAACCGTTCTTCACACTGTATTCTCAATTGTGCTTCGTCAATATCAATTGGATCACAAGCTTCAGGTCCATAGTGCTTGTCCGGTTGGGTTTTTTCTCTTGGAGCAAACAATCGTTTACGCGTCGAAGATTTCTGTCGTATTCTGCTTTGTTCCTTCCGCTTTATGTATTTTTTGAAATGTGTCCCTGGGCTCTGTATGGTCTGCTTTTTCCAGGCTGTTTCTTGCCATTTGTGTCCAGTAGCAAGCGATAATCCTGAAAGACAGAATATTGTTTTATATAAAATATTAATAAAATATAAATAGATGATTATGTAACATACAAAGAAACAACACTGTACCATGATAATCAAAGCATCTATCACTAGTACCTACTAACAATTTATGAGTGTTTATATTTACCTGCCACATGAACGCGTCGCTGGTAAGAACCCCCTCTTCCTAAACTAATTCGTTTTCCACAGTTGAATTTATTTATTATGCTCATAAAGTTTTCAGCCACATTTGTTGTCTCATTTGACAAACGACCTGCTTTCAACGCGATTTTTTCATTGGCTGCATAAATCAGAGCCCCTCTGGAGCAGTATTTTTCAGACTTTCAACAAGGTTTTCTTGTTTCTTTTCACTTCCGTTTGCATCCGTTTTATTGACATTGCAATAATAATCCTTGCAGTTTTCATGTACTCCAAATACATGGAGCGGGCCATTTCTCAAATCAGTTGCCATAGCAGCACTCTCACTGCTACACATTATAATTTTCCGTGCCACTTGTGTAAGCCTCATCACCTTTGGCTTCAAAATATTTCGCCCATAAAGTGGAAGCTTAGTGTTGGCCAAGATCTAATAAAGAACATACAAATATGAATACAGATTATGATTCACAAATTTTGAGATATCTAAACATATTTGATATATTTATTTACCTTGTAGAGTGCGCTGGTATAGTTTTTTATTACATGATTCTTGCATTCGATTTTTTTTATTTTGTTTCCATATGACACTTTCTCTTTCAAGTTTGAAAATACAGAGGAGTCTCCGTCACCAATAAAACTCAAATAGCGAAGTTTATGTATTTCTTCACTCTTTTGAAAGCCTTCCACAATAATTTGTGATTCCATTGCTGTAGATGGTCCAGTAAAGTTTTTGCAGCAATTATGTGCTTTCATATCCATGTTTCTTGTTTCATAATATTGACATGTATAACAATATTTGTTTCGAACACCAAGAAATAGACATTTCTTAGTTTCTTTACCAATAATGCAGGCCTATTGAAAAGGAACATGTGTTAATATTGCACAAACTAAAAAAGTCTTACAGAACCAAATTTGTATTTAGTAAAATACTTACCATACCAGAAGGTGAATCAAAGTTATGGCCATATGACCGTTTCAACCATCCTCCGTCTACATAAACAGTAATATATGGAACACCGTCTGAAGACACATGACCTTTCTCAATAGCAATTGACTTTTCTTGTTCACCAGCAGTTTTAATTTCCTCTGTCAAATGTTCAAACCACACACTGCCTAATTTTTTTTCAACACGACGAAATTTATTAGCCTACATTGTCGGAATATCCATGAGACTTGTTATGTGAGCTGCTTGAGTGTAGTAGCTGCCAGCCGTCACAGTTGCCCACACAAATTAAATACAACAGAAGATGTTACTTTTACACACTCGGTATTTGAATAAAATTGAATGATATCGAATTTCACAACCATGTAATGAGATCGCAGAATTCGCAGTCGTATTCTAACTAGAATCCGTTAGAATAGGCAGAATATGATATTATTATTACAGATTATAAAGATTATTTGCAGGGGTACGTTCTAAACTCATAACAGTCATAACAGAAAATAAAACAATAAAAATTAAAGTAACATTTTACTTATCTTTATATTCCTTGATCGACGAATAAGAAAAAATATTACATAATTAATAAAAGTAATTTAATTACAAACAATAAATCACGTCTATTAATTTTTTGTAAGTAACTCAATGATTTGTTTGTTTCTGAACAAATGCAATGATTCCGTAAATCAATTTTCTGAACGCACCCACATATTTGACCTATGTCAAGGTCTGCTGCACGCTGCCACAGTCTATAATAAAAGAAACAGTCCGGAAACTAGGACTTTAGTACGTTTGTAGGTACAAACGCTCGAAATAAACAACCGCACCGACCCACTATGAAAAATAAAGGTCTGTTTCTGATTAAAAATCAATAACTTTTTTATTTCTGAATATTATATTTTAAAATTTTGCACAAATATAGAATAGTGTATATGGCTTGTATGGCAAATGGAATGTAATTTATTATGATTAAATTTAAAACCATTCATGAAAAAAAAAACAAATTCAAAATTATCAAAAATGTTCAATGTTTCTTTTTTAGCAATGAATACTATTATTTTAATGTTTACAAAAACCAAATATCGAAAAAAATAGTACATCAAAATACCAATCAATTTAAATAATAAAAACATATTTAAAAAAATATGTGATTAGAATCGAACACAGATTAATTAATTGTAATGTTTACTAAATGTTACGTTATTTATACTTGATGAACTTCGGGATCTAAAAATAATTCGTTCACTTTCAAAAGATCTAAGGTGTCTTCATCAAGTTCCTTCACATTTTTAGTATACGGTAATCTAATGCCGGTTGTGTAAGGATCTAAAGTATAAAGAAGATTGAAATAGATCTTGTTTGTCACATCCCGTCACATCATGGGCGTTATGTGAAAAATGTTCATTATTTTTCTGTTATACGTTCTTGTAGCAACGAAAACGGCCAAGCCACAAATTTTGGCTGAGGTGTAGAGTTTGTAAAATTAGGGCTTGTAGAGTTTGGGCCTGTAGAGTTAGAAGTTTGGCACATGAGATCTGATGACTTTTTGATAGTCTTGGCAACATTTTACATGAAAATGTTTTTGGTGGGATTTCACTTCTTTTTGTAAGTTGCTCATGACAATATTTTTTACCCGACTGCGCCAGAAGGAGGGTTATGTTTTTCGAGATTATGTATGTATGTATAAGTAGATCAGGGCGATATATGCCTCTTAGGCAATTATATTCGACTACTAAAGTCAAAATTTATAAGGTAAACACCTTACAAATAGTCACTCTAGAGAGTATGGTAGTATGGTGATAGCATACGCGATTCCCAATGGCAACTCGGAGTCTGAAGTTGTGCCAGGTTGATGGCAATAGGCTGCTTCCCTATTACATAGGACCTTAACATACCGGCGAAATGTGCGTGTATATAATGTACACCTCTGCCTAATCCTTCGGGGAGTACAGGCGTGATATTATTATTCGTAATAGTAAAATTATTAAAATGATTAGAACCTTAAATATTCTGAAACCTGACGAAAGCCCCATGTACACTTTTATCCCCTAATTTAGGGGGTTGAGGAATGATTTTTTTATTCTAATACAATTTATATATTTAGACATAGACACCTTGCGGCCTAGCCTGGAAGTGAACTCTGGTCTCAGTACGCTGAGTACATAAGTTTACATAATTCGATCAAGCGTGTGATACAAACTCAAACTCTAAATAAGTTATGTTGATAGCATAATGTTTAACTTATTCAATAGATTGGAAGGAAAATTATGTTAAAAATACTAACAATTTCGTAACAGAGAATGGATATCCACCATGGCAAGGTTTTAAGTTGAAAAAGTGCGAATGAGGCTTATCCTCATTCGCACTTTTTACACTCTTTAAACCCTTCGGGGAATACAGGCGTGATGGTGTGTTCTGTTATGACTCTTCTTTAGATGTTTTGTCTTTAACTTTTGGCGCAACAGCTGAGCGATTACTTTAAGCTCATTAATTTTGTGGATTTTATGGGTTCTTTTATGGGTTCGCGATCGTTTATATACTCTAACCGAAATGCACAGACACGACTTTTTTACGATTTTATAATAGTATAGATAGATACAGGTACACTGATTCATTTACTATAAATGTAACTTTGTAATCCTATACATTTAAATAGGATTACAAAGTTATTTATGCAGTTAGTGTATCTAGAAAACTAGAACGAAATTCTAAAATATTTGAGTTTTCCCTTGATTTATACACTAAACACTAATTGTATTCTAAATTTGAAGCTTCTATGTCTGCTAGAAGTGCCTTAGAGTTTTGATGATCGGTCAGTCAGTGAGTGAGTGACAAAATTACGAAACTTTGACTAGTTATAATTTTTAAACAACTGATTCAAATTGACTGAAATTTGAAATATGCTGTATTTATACAATGCCTGCTTGGTTACTGAAAATTCAGGCTTAAAGTTTTATCAACAACGAAGTTATAGGGGGTCGAAAACCCTGGGGCCTGAATTGCTTCGAGAAAAGTATGGTACGGCCGTGCCACTTTTTTGCTCGTATTGGCGGGGGCACTGCCGTGCCCCCAGATAATAACAAAAAAAAAAATCTAGAATTAAACTTATTATTATATTAAGTCTAAGTAACAAGGATAATAATATTGTTGACAATTTCCTGCTTACTCTATTTTGAAACTAGACGCAGTAATAAAAAAATAGAATCATATTTGAAATAGTCGATATTTGTTACAATTGTTGGTGCGCTGCGTATAGCAAACATTGGCCTGACAAGCTATTTTGAACATTTTTTGAAGGCAGACTGCGGCATTTCGACGTCCTAACGATGGCTATGATTGGACGATACTAATTTAAATTTTTTTTTTTTTATTAAATTTATTATTTTTCGGGCCATTTTTGAAGCGCACATCGGAAATCTAGTACTATTATTGATCGAAGGTGGTAACAGTAACAATTGTTGTGAATAGTAATGTAATGAGGATGATGCAGCTTAATGTGTAGATGCAGAGATTAAAGAGTAGGTAAGTATTAGAATTTTGAAATTACTGCCATTTCCTTTGCCATGCCTGAGATTAACAGACGCCATTAGATTACCTATTTATATTGTATTTGTAAGCTAGTTATTTCAATTCGATAGATTGATCAGTACAGAACAAAAAAGATTCAATAAAAAAAACAATATCAAAAACATTAAGAGTTACAACCCTACTGCTTCAATGTAGCGTCTTGTATTTATTTCTTCAACTAGGCTTAGTTTCGCTACTGTTCCCTCTATGTATACTGTGACGCTGCACTGAACCACACGCGGCGAGTACCTACACGACATTGTATAAACAAACTAAAAATAATGTTTGTCTGTCTGAAACCACAAAATGCGTAAAAGGTATTCTAGGTGATAAGTACTTCGATTTTGCAAATATTTGCAAACTTAATTTTGCTACTACTTCGGTGGGTTAATTATTAATAGGTATTATAATAATAATAATACAATAATTGATAATAATATAATCATATAATAACCTATTTGAGACGTATGTAAGTAATAAGTGCCTATTGTGACGAGATTTCAGCGCCTAAAATCCAACTCACGGGCCACCTTGCTGTTACTAATATTATCGCTGAAAGATAGTATACCTACCTTTTATTTTACGGATTTTGAATCATTACTACTTGTGGGTATATTAATATTAATTTATTCAAAACACGTAGTATACCTACCTATATGAAATTATATTAAATTGGAATCAAATACATACCTACTAGAGATATTGAATTTCAATCGCAAAATAACACGCGAGAAAATCCGCGTGACAATACTATAGCATACAAGCAAGCTTGAAAATTGTATTTTGTTACATTTCAATCGAGCGAACGAAGAAGTAAGAACGGCAACGTTTTCTTCTGCGGTAGGTCACGGTTGCGAAGAACGGCAACGTAGCAAAAATCATATAGGTATACAATTTACGAATAAAGTTCATAAAAAATTGTTTACATGTTATAATATGTTATTATAATGTTTTTTTCGTTGAAACCTGTTTGTGAAAGGTAGGAAAGGAAATAAAAATCAATTATAATACGTATTATATTGATTTAACAAAATAATAGTAACGCCAGCACGCCATCTAGCATTTAATCTCTAAACTATCGCAATCATGGCGCTCAAAGACTACAATATAGTACAGATGACGCTTTTTTGGCGCTAGTTTGCTTATCTAAACTCACGCACACATGTAAGAAAGTTGTAAATTTTGCCTGAATTTCTCGACTGTTTTTCTCAGTAAATAAATGTAGTTATTTTCTAAAAATATTTATTGCGGACACAATTAATTGTAGAAAAGGGATAAAATGATTCGGTTTGAACAAAGAGTGTCTATGTTTAGCGAAAAGACTGATCGAAAAATGTATGGACGGCCTGTCGGAGCTTCCACCTTAACAGGTATTTGTTAGTATAAATATTTTATCTAAAAGAAAACGAATGATTGTAAGATCTTAACGTTTTAACAAGTAATTTAATTATTGATTTAAAAATATTTACATAAACAAATGTTTTTTTAAAGACTGCTCCCGCACTTGAGAACAAGCCAAGCCACACAAGTGTCTCACTCAAATAACGGACACAAAGTACAGCCATGTAGACCAGAAACAAATATTCGTGGAACACATAAATATTTGTCTCTGAAAAAAAAAAGGAAACTAGTACAAATAATGTAGTACCATTTTCTGTGGATCAACACCCGGGGGGTAAGCTTGCGGGCCCGGCGCTGGCAGGGCAGGTAGCGTCGTTACGGAGTTCAACTCTGAAATAAATTATCATGTATGTCCGTTCTTCTTCTTTTCGTATTGATAAAGCTACTTAATTAAATAAAATTTATATAATTTATGTATGCCTGTAAATGTTATGTTAAGCCTCGTTACCATCACGTCTGTATTCCCTTGAAGGGTTAAAGATGAGGCACACCTGTGACACTCCATACAAACTTTCCGATACCGCTGCACACTACAATACTAAATGTCAAACTTGTCAAAATCACATTTGTACACGTGCAAATGTGTGCGTGAAGGTGCGTAGGGTTTGTTGGCAGTTCGGCAAGAACATTGGCAGGATGCGGGGGACCTGAGGTATCTGACGTTAGAGAGGGGCAGAGAGTGGCCATTCTATTATTATTTATTCTGTGGCAGAGGCGTAGATAGTAGAAATTGTATACTACCCATAAGACAAGCTCTGCTTAGTTTGGGACTAGATTATGGAGCTGTGTAAAATGTCTGAAAATATTTATTTTGATTTATTAATGTTCAATTACAGTTCTACAGTATGTTTAAGGGGACTAAGGGTAGCCCCCTATTCTTTACCTAAACAGGCTTATGGTGGTATATTATTGTTATGTATATGTATAGTATTTTATTGTTTTAAGTTTATTGTATTGTATTATAGTATTTTATATAATATGGGCCTTGTAGCCTGAACTAAATAAATAAATTAAAAAAATTATGGTGACTTTGTTTACTAGCCATGCAGTTCTGTTTTAAATAGTCCACAATCATAATAGGTACTTACGGCTTCCCGTCGTAAAACTTTTCATATAAGCAGGCGGACTCGTAGATCTCTCAGATATTCTATAACAATAATGTATAATTGTATAATAAGTACATTTGTTTCCACAAAAAGTTACTTAAACATAATTATTACTTTTATATACTTACTTTGCAATTTCAGTACAGGTGTTGGCAGTAGTACTAGTTGTAGTGCTTGATTTTGTTTTAGGGTTGCTCGAGTTCAGTTTTGCAACTTGCTGCAAAAAAAGGGATAAGGATAAGAGTTTGTAATAAAAATGTATTTTTAGCGGGAGAAATAATGAATAGAAATCGTTTTTAGTGTTCAACCTACACTTTAACGGCCTTTTTGCAGTACATACATACTATTATTATAATAACTATTATAAAATTACAAAAAAAATGTTAACTGTTTCGAGGAGAGAGTTTATTCAATACAATAATTATTTTTCCCATTTGCACGCAAAATATGCGCCATATCCTCGAGAAAATTGGTTCTTAATCATAAGAACCCTGACTGCATTTTATTTAGCAGTTTGGAACACGAGCCAAATAAGGCCCAAGTTACATTAAAAAAAATATAATTACCATGTCCTTCTTAGGCGGTGAGACAGGCACCCATTCTGATGCCTTCTCTCTATGTTGTGAACCTGAAGATACGGGGAATTGAAGTCTTAGCTCTTCCTTATTAGCTATGGGCAGAGGATTCGTCTTTATAGGCAGTGGGGCACCTCCCTAGAAAGTAAAAAAAAACCTGTTACATATCCAATTATTCTACTAATATTACAAATTTAATTATGAAATGAAATTGCATGTTTGGATGTTTGTTTCTCCTTCATGCTGCAAAGGCTGGACAGATTTGGCTGAAATTTGCAATAAGGACAGGTTATAACGATTCACTCATAATTTATTATAATCTGATCGCAGTTTCCCGCGGGAAGAATGCTTTTGAAGGTACTAAAATCCAATTTTACGCGGGCGGAGCCTTGGCGAGGATCATAGTTTATTTTTTTCAATAAAGTTAGTGGTGAGTGAATTGCGCCACCGGTATCGACGAGAATTGCAATTTAATCAAAGTAATTAAATATTATGAAATAAGTAAGCGTATCGGAATTCACGCGTGACTGCATTCGTTGCATTTATGCATCTATTAAAGCAGATACAATAAATACAATTATGTATAATATTTATTTCTAGTAGGAAACTCGGCAACAGTCTATCTAAAGAAGACTTTCTAGCCTTGGTGGTCGTGGACTTTATGGATTGATGTGACACAGAAAGTTCATCCTTAAAATTTTCTGAAATATTTATTTATTTATATATACTTTATTGTACACCAATAAAAACACATAAAAAAAAATAAAAAATAAAAATACAGTTTGAAGATCCTACTTCCTACTAATATTATAAATGTGAAAGTTTGTGAGGATGGATGGATGTATGGATGGATGTTCGTATATATCCATATAAAAAGTTCGAAGCCTACAATTTTATCCAACATCTACATATAATGCTACAACAAACTTACCCGTATGTTCATCACAATAGGCGCCTTCTCTTTTACAAGGAATGGATGGTGGAATGCAAGTGTATCTTCATTTTCACTCATATCCTCATCATTTGAAGATACTGATGATAGTTCACCAAGTGCTTCCTTCTTTGATAAATGTTTGCAGAAGTCTGTCAGCTCATCAACAGATTTACCTGAGAAAAAAGCATTATTTATGTCTAAGGTAGTAAAAACTATAAATAAAATTATTTGATTAAAAATCAAATCTTGGCAAATTATTAAGTAGATAAGATAATAATTTATGAAATGTTTTACTAAAAACTTCATACATATTAAACAAACATTAAAGGAAATAGATGCCGTTTATTCTAAACCAATTTCTTAATATTTTGTAGGGTTAATTTGTAGTTGTATTATAACACTTCTTGTATGTTTTACCTCCAGACTGTATGGCAGCCATTACTTGGTTCCTAGTGTGAGGCGGCAGCGCAGCGGCTCCAGCCGGCACCGCACCATTCTTGAGCATGTTGATGGCATTCCTTCGCGCCACTTCCAGAAGACGCTTCTTTTCACTGTCTGCTAGTTTAACACCAGTTGGAGACCTTGAAAAATACAGTGTAAATTATATAATTAATGTATAAACATTATTATATGCTTACTCTATCTGGTAAATTCGGCTTCTTTCAATTTACAATAGTTGGTATTGGTAGTATTCGCAGTTAATGAATTTATAATTAATTGTATACAACTGAACGAAATTTTCAAAAACTTGTTTGATTGAATTTAGTTATACAATACATGTTATTTCTTACTCCAATTTAAGTGTTAATAATTAATGATATAGTTGAATTTATGCTAATACCAAGGGATGTAAGGCACACATCATGTGTGTAATGCATTCATGACAGTGGTATTGTTAATATAGAATTCCACAAACCTCCTACTCCTGATTCCATGTCTAGGCGAGGGACGCCTCACCCTATGCCGCGACCTTGACCGTGACCGCCGCCTCGAGCGCGACCTGGACCTCCGGCGTGACCTCGATGTCGACCTGTGCCGGTTGCGGCTGCTGTGACGCGTTTTCGAACTTGAGCGGTGGTGGTGTTTTCTTGATGCTGATGTTGAACGCCTGGATTTACTTCCTGACCTATGAAAATAATCATATTTCTACAAATTGAACCACAATTCTTAAACAAGAGATAAATTACCCATATCCCATCCATCCATCAGCCCATAGTTGTCCCTATAGTAGGACATTCTTATAAAAGATGAACAAGCATTAATCACCATACTTGCTCATAGTATTTATTGTACACTTGTTTTTTTTTAAACTTAAAAAGCTAATGTACCTAGGTAATGAATTTCAATAATTTTATGAGTTTTCCTAAATCAACACAGTCTTTATAACCAAAGACTGTTTGGTTTGTAAACTAGATGTTTTTAATATGATAAGTACCTTTTTGGTGATTTACTCCGTTCCTTGCGTGATGTTTTTGATGAACTTTCAGACTTTTTGCTCTTTTTCGCAGCAGCTTTTTCATCTTCATATAGATCACTAGAAATTATAATTTATTTAACATAATCTGCTTGAATTCCATCACTCAATTATTATTTTTTTTTATATATATAAATCCTGCGATCAGTCTTATGCGACTATAATCAGGTTTGTTGAAGGAGAATGGGTTTTAGAGAACTAGAGCCACTGCCCTAACTCTCTTCAGTCATCAAGCACATTAGCTCTTTTCAAACGATTAATAGAATTTCGTTGCAGAAGCACATCCGTCAGAGGGTTAGGATGATTCATCAGGCGGTAAATCAAACATCCTATGCCTTCAAAGAGCCCAAAACAATGTATTGAGGACTATAAGTGGCGCTACCTGGTTTACTCGTAACTCGGAGATTCATGAGTACCTAGACATAAAAACTGTGATGGAAGAAGCAAAACAGTACACAGAGAAATACTCAGACCGCCTGATGAATCATCCATCACTCAATGAAACCAAGACTTGTTTTTACAAAGAGTCAGTAACCGGTTATGCAACTTATAATTACAGGCACAATCACAATGTTATTGCTAAATACTAAATAGTGTTAATTGTGCTATTGGCTCTTTGACCATATTACCAATCTTGGCATATTGAACAAGTTGCTGAAATAAAATCGATGTGTAACAAAAAATTTTTAAAGAAGTTGCATAAAGGAGGCCCAAAGTAGTTGAGTAATATAAATTAATTAAAAAAACTTACATTTTCAATTCTTCTTCAGCCTGTTTCTTGAGTATGCCTCCAGGATCAGATGTTTTAGGGAACTGTGAGTTACAAACTACTTCTTTCACAGTACTACTTGATGAATCTGTATATTCACCTTCTTCGTACTTCTCTGCTCTCTTCCGAGCTTCCTCTTCAGCCTTTTTCACAGTTTCCTCAAACACGGTACTGAATTTTAGATTCTTTATTTGAATTTTACCTTTCGATTTATCACTGTCTGCATTATATTCAGCTTTCTTACTGTCTATTTTCTGTCTCAGGTCTGTTGTACTGAATTTACTGTCTGGAGGTAAAGGAATAGGATGTGGGGGTGATAGCGAGCCGTCTTCTATTTTAATAGTCACTTGTCTCTTTACATCTTTTTCGACCTTAATTTCTTTAGTTTTGACATCCTCGGATTTAATTTCTTTTTCTTGTTTTGCCTTGATAAGGTCTTGTTCAGGTTTAACTCTTACAGGCGTTAGCGGGTATGGGTAGGAGGGTGACCGGCTCTCTCGAGATCGTTTTTTAGTCTTACTCTTTTTTCTTTTCTTTCGTTTGTGGGAGTAGTCACTACTCTCGGAACTACTGCTACTACTCCGGCTCCGTTTCTTCTTCTCTTTCTTGTGTTTCTTCTTGCTTTTCTTTGATTTCTTTGAAGGCACTTCCTCTATTTTTGGTGGATCCGCGTTAAAAGCACTGAATAGTTCCGAAAGAATCTCACTTGACGACTTTTTGGAATCATCTTTTTTACGTTCAGGAGTAGTCTTTTCCCTCTTTATTAGTTGTTCAATTTTAGCTATTAAGCTCGTCATTGTTATAACTATTTGCTCACACACGGCACCGTGACCGGACTAGTGGTTTAAGAAAAATAATCTATCATCAAACACGAAACCAAACATTTGTCCGTGTAGCCATGTTGCGAAATTTGACTTTGACATTGACAATTGAAAATGAAATAATTTGACTTTAGGATATCAGTGTTACCAGATAGCCAATAAAATTGTATTTAAAAAATAGGGCATGGTTGAAGACAAGTATTAAGTATACTACACTACAGTACGTGCCGTACGTGCAGAGACATGGCCGGACTGAAGACTGGCCGTTTGAATGTACAATTGTTTTTATTAAGTTCAAACTATTGTTTTTTATCCAAAACAAACTAATAGGCTTGCTTTAGTCCGGCCAAGTTATGCCGCGAGTACTGTACATGTACGAAGTATCTTAATAAGTCCATTAAATAGTGTACAGTTCAGTATACGCTGGTCTAAGTAAGTATATTTATGGGAAACGCTTTGAAACAGGTACAATGACTAAGAGTACCTAACAATAACATAAATTATAATTTGTTCGACGGTTACTAACATAATATAATCATATTTCTTTTTTTTAGAGTTATTGGTGTGATAAGAATTAAATCGTTTATTGAATTTAGCTACCTATACTTTTTCTAATAAAGCCCCGGCCGTAAAAATCAGAGACAGAAAAATATTGGATTAGAATGATTTAAAACGACAGCCTTCGACTTGAACTTTTTACCATTTTTTTAGAAAAAAATATAACATAGGTTAAAAACCATTGCAATCGATTCTGTTACTGATTCCGAACAAACTACTTTCAGCTTTTGTATAAACAAAAATTAACGTTGTATAGTAAGATAGGCAGGTATTTATATATCGTCTAATTACGTAAAGTGAACCTAGTTTAACATACTTGTTATATTAAATGGTAGAATACGGGCTTGTTTCACTAATCGCAGGATAAATTAAAACATAGAACAAAATTTATATGAATTATGTGCCAAGTAATTATTATTATCAGTAAGCTATGAAACAGCCCTAGCCTTGAGCCTTATATTTAGAGGCGACAATTAGCGTAAACTTACACGCTTCCGGTTCCGTATATCAAAAGTTGTATTACAATTTGACCCCTTCATTCTTAATAGGGCTAGAAGGTTTCTTTCTTTGTTTCGATTGGGCGATATACTAAAAGTGGTAAGGTATAAAATTAAAAAACTGTGTAATAGGTTTAGTTTTTATTGTTTTCTCAATACCTTTGCAAGGTTGGTAAGTGATAAACTGATAAACAATTATTACAGAATGGATACTGAGTACATTCTTCATAATATTCTGTTTGGTTGAAACTTCGCGGCGATTTTCACGTCAACTTTAGCTTAGGACGGAAAACGTGTCCTTTAGTTTAGGTATATTTTATTTAGGTACATAGGTAAGTAGGTAAGGGAGTGTTCAGAGAAAATGTTCTTACAATTAATAATTTCAAGAAATCTCGATCTACTTATTCGACATTTGCCTACATGATGTAGGAAAGCTTTTAGCATGATTTCATGGTATGAGTTTAACGTTTTCAGATAAACAGTTGAACATTTTACAATTATTGACTGCTCAACAACCTGTTTATGAGAAAAATATCGTAGATGATAAAATAATGTGAAGTAGGTTTTTAAATTCTGTATCCTATCATCCAGTTTGAATAATTTTGACACAAACAAAGACAAGCACAACTTTTTAACAAATAATTATTACACACAATTAATTTGGCAATAATTTTCATTAAGTAGTGAATTTAATAATCGGAAGCTCCAATTATTGAGCAATAATTTTACAACTTCAGGCCATATATTTCCAATCTTTAAAAAAACAGAGTATATACGTAGTCAATGCTACATTCAACGAAAATGGTTACAACTTTACAATAAGTGGCTTTTCGGATCGGTATACAGTGAAATAATTAATACAAAATCAGGTTTACTTGAAGTCCTTCTTAATCTACCCGCTTTTTTCATAAGTTTTTCGTCATAATTATTATTCTTAATATATGTCATAGGAAGACAGAATAAATACTACAAATTGGCCAAATTAATAAAAATACTAAAAAGCAATAAATATTATCATAATTATCACACAATAATATCCAGTATAATAATAAATCGACGATTAACTTAATAATTCTAATTAATATTCAAGTATAAGTACATAAGTATAGCAAACATTTTTTTATTACATGCTTTGATATAATCGTAACATACATTCCAGTATTAAATACCTACCTATCTACGTTTTCGTATCAAATTTTAAATGATTTTCCATGTATCTACTTGGTTTATAAAACTTGTTTGCTATAAAAACTTATAATACTTAAATAACTGAAAGCGACACACAGTCACAGTTTATTTTTCATTTTACGTAAGTACTCTACCTTTATGAAAATATCTAGATAACAAGTAGGTGTATTTATTGTTTACTTTTGGAAATCACATTTTAAAACATGGTTTAATTTGAGATAACTGTAATTTTCTCATCATTTATATCGGAATCAAAGTTTAATTTAACACGACAATTAAAAAAAGTCAAGTAAAAACTTTTTTGTGATGTCAAATAAAAAAAAGTCAAGTTAAAACTTTTTTGTCATATCAAATAAAAAAAGTCAAGTTAAAACTTTTTTGTCATGTCTTTTAATATTATCGCATTCGTCATTTAAAAAGTGCTTTGATAAAAATTTTCGAATTGTGCAAACTGGGTGCAACGACGGCTACCTTTCTTTCTCATGTACTTTTATACATTTTCAAGTACTTCAATGTACGCTAACATTTTATCACACAGATCATAACGGGTCCCAAAAATTTTATAAACCATGAGACAGAACAGTTTCCTCTCGATCAACGAGTGGTAATGAAGCGTTCGCCTAAATGAGTATAACCATATTCACAAGTATTGCAACCCTGACGTAGTTCAGCTGTTAACTTATTGACCGACAATTAACTGATATTTCTTGGTATCATCATTCTTATACCTACTCTAAGGAATGTTACAGATGGGTTTAAACTTGCAAGAATGATCAATATCATAAATCATCATTAATATGTAACTATGTTCCACTGTAATTCGACCTTACATCACCTAGTGATTCACAAATTGCCAGGGTTCCAAGTAATTATGAACTAGTATTATTGAGATCAGTATAACTAGGCTAGAGCCAGAGAACGCAGCAAACGGCTACAGCTCTCGTATCTGACGGGAAGCGTGATGAGGCATTAGCTATTAGTATTATACTTTTCAAAATGTAGGCAGACTTGTAGTAACGCCCAACAAGAAAGCCATTCGTTGTCATTATCAAGAAGTAGATAAGTACTAGGAGATTTAAAACGCTAGTGGCAGAAAAATATCGCAGAGGCCCTATGTATAGAAGTTTAAATCCGCTCGTACACTCAACAGGGTCTACAATGAGTTTTTGGTATCACCAACTTCTCGTTTATGATTCGTTGATAAGGATGCGCGTAAACCCGGCTATGTAGTCGGCGTGTACAAGCGGCATATCGGAGCTAACGCCTATCGTATCAACTCGGGTCGGACCGAGAGCACTAGCCGCCCATCTTAAAGCTACTACTAAAATTCTCTAGGCGATCAAAGATCGCAAGCTAAATTGATTTTATTCAAAAGTCTTAAAAAAATAAAATCTGCTAGTGATCAACTTTAACGCGTTAGCGGGGACGCATAACGGCGCGCACCGTTCGGAAACGTTTCTCGAAGCCGAGCTTCGTGTACAGAGATCGGGACGCGTCGTTTTCCGGACGAATGACGACGAAGGGTTTGTATCCGCGGGCGGCGACTTCCTGAGTGAGGCGACGGGCTAAGTATATCCCGTAGCCTTTCCTGCGGAACTCGGGCCTAGTTTGCATGGAGAACATGGCGCCGTAGTACGACTGAACCATCCAAGCGGCTAGTTGTCCCTCGACGAAGATGCCGTAGGCGGGCAGCTCGGCGACCAGTTTCTCGAAAACTTCGCGGCATTCTATGTCGCTCGCCGGGTAGAGATCGTGGACCGCCTTCATGTGCTCTGGCTGCAAGCGAACTAACTCCACGTCCGATGGCAATCTGAAATATATTTACAACTTAGTAGGTAAACAGTGTAAACATCTCAAATTCTAAAGTGCACATCGTAATTTTAGACTTTATTTGGTAAGAATATTCATATTAGTGGGCTGAATATTGAATAATTAGAAAAAAATCCAAGTTCACAATTAGGTAGGTACTTAAAATCTACAATGACAGTCACGGAAAAATTACAAGGCCTTACCCATCTGTACTGGCGTCCTTAGGTGGGTTATCACAGACGTAGACGTCGCCAGTAATCTTGTCGTGCCCCTCATAGTGCTTCTCCAGACGGTTCACAATAGCTTCGTGGGTGAAGTTCAGGTACAACGGCTGGGTGAGATCCAGAAGGATGTCTTCTGATGTCAGCAGGTCCACCAGTTCTGCGCGCTCCGACGGACAAAACACTGTCACACTTTCGTATGTTGTTTGGTTCGGCTGGAAACAAGGCATTTCACCGGTGTTAGTACTAAATGAAATTGAAATAAATTAATATTCTGCTTAGTCAACCTCTGTTTAAGGAGCAGACTCCTTAAACACAGTTTACCAAGATGGTTTAACCTAAGCCATCTAATCCCAGGTTTAATATTGTACCCGGGTCTAACTTTTTTTTTGCGTCTGGAAATGCTTCATGCACCGTCACGCCGCCCTGGGGAAGGCGGCGCGGTGTGTGGGACTCCGCCCTGAAAAGGACGTCTACCCACTAAAACCAGACGGGTGTTCGCCTCATCACCATTCGGCCGGGGTCACGGGTACGTGTGAACATTCTTCCGCGAACAATTTATAAGAGACCTATAACCTATATTTTTATTGACTATATTGTTAAAGCTCGAAGGACCAATTTATGCAGTTACGCGGTGCCACTATAAATTATTTTATGTATGCCTGATACAGTACTGGAATACCGATTTAATGGACGATTTATGATTGAGAAACTCTTACAAAATGAGACATACATGACGGCTTTTCTTCTCACATCGAAGACAAAGACAGGAAAAACGGCGAATGCGATTGAGATGATGGTTCTGGGTGTTAAATAAAGCCTTGCTCTAAGCAAGCTCTGCTTAGTTTGAGACTAGATGGTGCTGTGTAAATCGTCCCAGGATATTTATTTATTTATTTTACCGAAAATGTCTAAGTGTTACATGTAAGTATTATAATAATATGAAGTGGTGTACAATTAACAGTACATACCTAATCTATATACCCATATAATCTACGTAGTAAAGCTGAGGTAGGTATATCACAATATTTGAGGTCCCACTTGCCATAATTAGTAGACAAGGCGTGACTGCAACGCTTTGAAACCTATCCAATTACATTTTCTATGAAGAACTCGTGCTATGAAAATACATGGGTGTATAAAACGGGTGCTCGTTAGTGTACTTTTTAATTGAGGCAAACAGTTGGTCGGTTCAGCGGAAATGTATATAGATAGAGATACCTATTCTTTAATCCGAAATAGTACTTACTTACAATACTGCCTATAACTGTACAATCCAAATTAAAAGAAAAATTGTTATCATGGTTCATCATACACGTTTTCTAGACAGTTCCTTCACACTTCAATTTGAGATTATAAAAGATAACAATAACTTTTTGCTCCCATTATTTAGATAAAAAGTTTTGACAAGAAATCAAATTACATACTTTCAACTTTAGCAGATAAAAGACCCGTGAGCTAATCTAAAATCGTTTGAAGGAGCCCTGGAAAGTGGAAAATAATATTATACTCCTTAGATTTACGGAATCTGGGCTTATTGTTTTTTAGATTAGGTTCTGTAATAATTTTGTTGATAATTTGGTTAAATTATTCGAACAATCGGCTTATTAACTTATTACCCGTGCTCGAGAAAGTAGATACACGATTAAAAAAGAAACTTAGCCTACGTAAGCCTGTTCTTAACCTCTCCTCTACGCCTTAGCTTTTTGGAGGAAGGGAAGCCCATTTCCCAGAAGTAGAACACAAATTAGAACTTTACAAAAAGTGTAATTTAGGTACACTTTTGACTTTTTATTTAGCTGCCGTTCTGGAAATTCATAAAGTAAATTTCGTAAATGAAACCGAGACTTGCTAGGCAAAGAATCACTTAGGAGAACGAGCTCTTGTGGATGCTTACGTCACAAGATAAGTGATGTTGTCTTGGAAACGACGGGAACTGTTAAATGTCGTTGTTAGGTTGGGCATAATAATGTTACGGTTATTGGATTTTGGTCCCAATTTGCGTATATACGGCATCGAAGTTGTAAACAAGCTGTCGACAACTTTTGAGAAGTTGTTGCCTATTATAAATTAATTAATTGCTTTGCGAATAAAAAATGTTTTAACAATACTTAAAATCTTGTTATTGATGTCTGACGGGTGATGTTTTAATTAAATTAACTGAGCAACTATTTATTGCAGCGAAAAGTTCTTACAAAAAATCAGAAAACAAGTTCTGAAATAGACTTACTGTATGTATATTATTAGGTATATTTATCATTTCCCTACTAAATGCTTTTCGTATTCTTCACATACGAAAATTGGTAAGGATCCGTTACGAATTCTAAATTACCAATTGAGTCCAGAGGAACTGCAATGTAACCTAACTTCCGAGTCACTACAAGTACTTCTGTTTACTGCGATATAAAGTCTTGCCATAACTCAGAATCTAGAAAGCTGTTCCGAAAACAAAAGAAAACTTTTCGCATCATAAGTTTTCCTTTTCTAAACGGAGCTAGCGTCTGCCGTCTCGTATGTGTTGCACAGTTAAATCATGCATGGAGCTGAAAACACCGGTGACACAACTCGTTAGCCGCACTGAGGCCAATCCCAGAGGTATGCAGGCAAAGACATGAGTAGGACAGCCATTGCATACGAAATACAAATCTCGGTAAGACGCTAAACGAACATAAAATTTTAGCCAACTATACTTTTGATCCTCGCAGTACCGTTGCACGGATATTTTGTTTCAAGTTTGGATGTACCTTTGAGTCCGTTAATTGAATGTTTGTGAAGTCCCCTGCGATACAAGGCTTGTACAGAAGCTGTCTTTTTAAAACCAAAAAGCTTCTCAGTCCAGTTATATGGTAAAATTCACATTAAATATTGGTTTGAGGCCCGTGAAACCTTCAACTTTTCAAACTAGCTAGGAAGTCTGATACTATTTTGATTGCGTGAGGCTAAACAATCAAGGAGTCGTCGACCGCCCGCGCCCCAGCATATTTGCGTGTTGTTTGCGTTGGGGTTGGTTTCGAGATGCGTCCGAAAATCACTAAACTTGCTACCTTCATTTTGAAGTTGGCTAAACACCTAAAAGAGCTTCGCCATAGGAAGAAAACGCTTCGAGCTTCCCGAAAACGCTATAATATTTTACGACATTTTCAACGGTTATCGTCATATACACCTAAATCTTCCCTATGAATCACTCCGTTCATTGGTGAAAACCAAAAAATCCGTTCAGAGTAGATTTTGAGTTTATCTCTTTCTGAAAATTCGGCGACGGGGGACTTTTCTTTGTAATAAATATGTAGAGACAGAGAAAAAAATCTTGAAGTGGCGACCCTGAAACCTTATTATTATGATTAGCTCGGTTTATCTCATTCCCACGACAGGCCAAAGGGGTTTTTAGGGCCCAATTAGTCCAGTTCCTCCCGCCGGCGCCATCTCCGTTAGAAAATTGAAGAAAAGATCATTTTCTCGCACAGTTTGTGTACTGTTTAATTTTAGGTCTTTATTGCGTGTCTTGTCGGCCTTTTGAACCGACTTCCTTATTTTGTGTTACCAAGCGATTGGGCCACCGTCACGTATTTACTCATTTCCGTAGACGTTTTAAGGGTAAAAATAACAACTAACCTTTGCGATAAGTAATGACCTTTTAATTTTTATAAGTTTCATGTAATTTACTTAGCACTTATTCTGTACATTGGACCTACTGTAATTTTTATTGTAAAGGTACTAGCAACCCGCCCCGACTTCGCATGAATATAGCACTGAGTTACAGCTTTCTTAAATTATCCGTCGTTCTATTGGTAAAAACCGTAGGATAGTTTGTAATTCTGATATACCATAATTCTTTAGGGCCCTTTAATTGGAAAAGAGGGGTGGTTAATATTTCCCCCGCTGACGTTAATGACAGGCTGAATCTCCGAGTAATTGAGGGTTAACAAGTAATATTTCGAGCCATTAATATTAGCGATCAATTCCATTCCAGTTCGACAAAGTTGCCAGGGTAATTACTATGTATATATTCAAAATTCAAAATATTCTATTTCAATTAGATAATTTTGAAAAGTCAGATTAGTTGCACGGTTCCAAAAAAGTAAGACTTATGGAGAAGAGCCGGCAAGAAACTCCATAGTCACTCTCTAACTGTAAGTTAGAGAGTGACACTCTCTTTAACTATAAGTAGTAAGACAGTAACAATTTTTTTGTTGTGAATAGTATGAGCCTGTTGCAGTTTGATGTGTACCTTATTTTATCTTTATTACTTAGTCTATACGCCTAAGTTTATTAAAACGATCTAAAATAATACTTGCCATTGTAAATTATAGCGATGCTAAACCCAATCCACCGACTCAAAGGGTCATTTCATTTTATATCAAAATTATCTAGCATCTAGAAGGCTTCGGGTTGGACATAAATGTCCCCATATAAGCTTGCTAACAGCCTGGGGGTTACTCTCGCAGGGTTTTATCTTATAATAGAAACGGAATTGTTGAAAAAGGGTCTATTGCTATGATCCTTCTTATTCAGAAGGAAGATTTGTTATTATCAAGTATTCGTATTGTCAGAAGTACTACTAGTACCTCATCAGTTTAACTTACCAAACGCAATATACAGTTCTCGCCAAACTTATTGTCCGGGTTGAAGTAGGCACGAGCTAACTTTAACCCGGCCGTAAAAATCGGAGAAAGAAAAATATTGGGTTGTAATAAAAAAATAAGAAAGCTCAAGTCGTAGGATATCGTTTTAAATCATTTTAATCCAATATTTTTCTATATCCAATTATTACGGACGGGTTAAAGTTAGCTCGAGCCAACTTCAACCCGGACAATAAGTTTGGCGCGAATTGTAACTGTTACTGTACTTAATTGTTATTTATAACATTACCTACATACTAAACTATACTATCACATGATCTGTATTTTTCGAAGAGTTTGAGTTAGTGTTAGTTTGAGAGTTCTTGCTACTAAGAATTCCATAGAAAACCGTTGATTTCAATACTAAACTATTATTATGATTTTTTTTTAATGAAGGAAAAAATCGGCGGGCTGGCAGGATTCGAACCTGCGCCCTCTGGTTCGGTACACCAGACGCTCTGACCACTAAGCCACCGCTCGCCCTGCTCGCCAGTCGAAATCTTCCTTCACATTCTAATTTACGTCTTAAAGGTGACGTAGCGATATCTATTGTGAATGCTTCACAACCGACACGACTATTATTATGATATTTGACAGACGCATTCGTGACGCCATCTTTGTTAGTATTGCTTGGCGTTTGTTTTTTAGCTGATCGTGGACTAGTTTCCTTAAGACAGATAAGACCATTTTGCGACCAAGTTCACCAGTGTCATTGTGACACGCAGTCCATTAACTTCGAGCGTATCAGTCGCGTTACATCAATTTAAATAAAGGTTATATCTACTTACCGTGCTAGTACAGCCGGGGAAATGGAGACAGATCGGATCCTCGGGCCAGTTCTTCGCTACATAAAAATGGAAGTCCCACACCTTGTTGTTTAGATATGTTTGAATCGTTTGGTGAAACTAGAAGTGAACAGAAAAGACAATTTTTATTACCATCATTAACGAACTTCAACTATTTTGAACCTATTTACAAGTTAAGTAGGTACAGTTTCTAATCCTATTATCAAAATAAGATACGCAGATGTTTTACCATTCCATTTTTAAATATGTATTTTTTTAAAGACGGTGTACCAATTTATTTACTTTTACAGACAAATATTTTTTCCTCGTTTTAATAGTGTAACTTTTTAAATTAAAACCTCATTAAAAGTTACCTTTAAAGATTCAGGCATATACTGCACCAAAATATCAGCCACAGCAGGGAGCTCGTCTTCTGAAACCAATCGAAAGTTTTTCCCTTCGGGCACGATTTCCATCTCTGAAACAAACGTAAAACTGTTTACATTTTGCTCACGTAATAAGTGGCGGGAAAAAGAAAAAACGCCTGTGTGTCAGAATGGCAAATGACAGGCAGAGGCACCTGTGCAAAATGCCACGATTTTATTGGGAATGTGTCTGTTATGTTGGTCCTTCTGTTTCTTATTTTTTTATTTTGCAAACTATTGTGCCGTATCGATTTGAAACCGCATTCTAACATAAACCTCTATGGTACAAAGTATGTAGGTAATTATTTAACAGTTATGTAGTAAATGCAATCTAATACGAAGATTATGTACGAATTTGCAATCACGTGATCCGATTATGCCACTCATATTATCTACGTAATCTGCCACATTTGTTTAGTAATCGCAAGCGCTACTGCTGAATGTGAGGTCTTCGATTCAATTCCCAAGCAGAGGAAAGTGTTATTAGGTTTTTCTTTGAAATAATCAGTAAGAAAGTAGTATCTCGTAGTTTGGCATTTTGCTAAATTTATGGGATACAATTGTACAGTGTGTTATAATAAGTTGTTAAATATGTTCTATATTCTTTTATATCTAAGTTGGCTTAAGGACCGTAGAACAAGCTTTTGTTTGCTATTTCTTGCTTAATATTATTTGCTCGTCACAACTTTGTTGGATAAGCAACAGCCCTCGCAATATATCGTAAGGTAAATCAGTCGTCATTCCTATAGTTTCTAAGAACCGTGAATTATTAACTCTTCTACGGTATCAGGTCAAGAATGCCACAGCACGGCACTTATGTACTTTCTAACTACTGACACTTAGAATAAACTTTTACACAAATATTTGTATAATCTTAATGATTTATGTGTGTACATAAATCTTCGGTACGTGTGTATCTCATTGAACTCCTCCAAAACGGCTAAACCGATATTGATGATTCTTATGTGTTGTGAGTGGGGTCCCTAGATAGTTTATCTTAACAATTGGACCCGTTAGGTGGCGCTACGATCGAGCTTTTATTATAATATGTACATATTTAATAAGAATATACCTACGTATTATCTAGAGTTACAGGAAAATTTTCGGAATGTGAGTGTGTTTGTGTTTGTAATAGCAGTATAGGACCCACACAGTACAGGATACAATTAAAATGTAATATTGTATTACTTTGAATAAGCCCTTGGTCTTTATGGACATAACCACAGCAATATACTACAACTGAATTCGAATTGAAACATCCACCACTCCATAATATACAGCTCTATTATCGGATTTATGTTACAAATATTTATTTTGTATTAAATTGTTACTCGAAAGAGGTTGTTAACTTCTTGCCCATGTTATCACAATCGAAATCTGAAATAAGCCTAGTATACAGGTATCGTTTGTAAAGTAACTACCGCGACACGCTAGGCTTTCAAAGTTCTTTTTTTCTTCTCCTATTCTAATATAATTTTTAAATATGAAGGTATAAGCAATCTGTATTTGAATACAAGCAAAATATTGTTTGAATAAGTACCACTCTCAAAAGCATCTGCCTAAATGGTTGAATATATAATGATGAAGGTTAAATGGGATTTTAAAAAATTGTTCGAATATACGATGATAGGATAATACACCTGCACATATTTCTTGCAGAATATAATAATTATAATGATGATAAATAAACGAAAATGAAAAGCCTAAGGCATTAAAACCGCCTTTGTACTTTTCTGTACATAAAGCATAAATAAATAAATAAACCGTCGTCACTGTTATGTTTTGCTACGAAAGTTCTACGCGTCACGACTCCCCGCTACGGGCTACCGTAGCTCGTAGCGGAGAGTCGTAGACGCGTAGAACCTAGAGCTTTGGCACCTTGGAGCCTCTTTGCAGATCTCGTAGCCCTTGAGATCTATAAAAAGGTTTCGAAAGTAAAAAGTATTTACTTTTACAGACGGCCGACCGACTTCATTTCAATTTCATCCCTAACAACCTAGAATTAGGGATGAAATTGCATCAATCCTAAGTAGTCAAGGCATAACCTTGTAAAGTAAATTAAAATATAGAAATCTGTCTCGCTACAACCGCAGCTGAGATTTCAAAGATAAAACCTGGGATATAAAACTGCAATGTGAGCAAAACTTATGCCAAGGTAAGAACGACTTACAGCCAGCTTGCATTGCATGTCAGCAAGATCGCATCTTGTAGGTATTGCCGTTTATATTATTACGAAATTCTTATGATATTATTATTTCCATAATGTTTTATCTACTGTGTGAAATTATGAGCAGCATAATTTAATTTCCTAATTCTAAAAACTTGCGTTTTGACTATTGACATTTTTATATGGATGTGACATTAACACTAATACGCTTCGGAAAAAAAACAGGTTTATTTGTTACTAATTGTGCCCACGACAGTATTTTTGTTCGAAATCCTGTCTTAGTTCCTTACGATATATTTTTATGAAGAATTCCTGTGCAATTTCATGTTTCCTCACTCAATATACACAAACACACGTCAGTGTTAAAACATTGAGCACAATGAAAAGAAAACATAGTTTGGATGTAAAACAAAAACCTACACTTAAAAAAGTACTCTGTATCATAACGCGTTGCGAGGTCATAAAAATAGAGTGAAGTTGCATGTTGCACGACACTAGAATCAAAGTTGATGTTCAAACTGTATATTATGCATGGTGGACGATCCCGTGACGGTGCTATTGCTTATTCTGAACGTTTTATATGCGAACAGCTAGAAGTGCAATTTGCAACCCTCGAGCTTACACGAAGCTCGTTAGTGACCGTGTTATGCATTTTGAATTTGGTTTGAACAAATAAACTTTTGATTTTAATAAATAGCTCGAAAGAAATGATAATGGTAATATTAGTATCTTTACCTAAAGTATTTGTTTGTTTAGGGCCTTTCATCACCACTGTGGATAGCTGCTTGAGGGATAAATAAAAAAAATGGGATCCCTTCTTATTATGACACTTTTACGAGTTAATATTTAAAATTTAACTTCCACATTAACCTAGTCTAGTAGTCCTAAGGATGACTGCTGCAGCTGAGGTCCTGGGTTGGAGTTGATTTATCCTAATCGACGGCATGCATACAAAATCTAACCTTTGCATGAGGATACCAGATCAGCAAGATATTTTCGTAGAACGCATTAAATAATACGAAACGAAACGAAAAAAATATATTGAAAAGCGAAAAATAAAATAGAATCGAAGATAATACCCATTTTATTTTTATAGTAAGGTATAAATAAAAAGAAAGGTAAGGTAAAACCTGAAAATAATATGAATGCCGAACGATAATATTCATATATCATTCCAGATTTATAATCCGTAAATGGCCACTGCTGAATAATGCGGTCACAAGAGGACAAACAGGTCGTGCCTTTTGCGCCCTATTGCCTTTTATAAGACCGAACGACACAGAGAGGGACGTTAAAGCCAACTTTTTGTTTGCCAAATATTGGGCAATAGACACAGTTGTAACTTGAAGCGAATTTAAGTTCATCCATAATCACAATCAAAACTATTCCTCTGCTAGGTATGGGTGATGGATCTCCTTTTAGGGTGCGAGGGTTAGACCAATGTCCACCTCGCTGGCCTATTAAGTGTTAGTAGACTCAATACTTCATAATCATAATCATATAATCATTTAATCTGCATTCATGTTGTTGACATAATGGTGGTATCTACTTTTTTGCATTCTATAATGTTTTATAAAGGTGGACTATAGATAACTTAGATCACTATGGACCCTGTCGGGCACAGCAAAATTAGGAGAGAGGAAGAGGGTTTAGCATCATTTGCAAATTGATTGCCCATTAAAAAAGTATACATTAAAATATTATATCTATGGTGTTTATATTCTTATTATCTCATTTCTAACTCATTTATAACATACATTTTGTATTTATTTGTTACATTCATAAGTGAATTTACTTGTTATATTTATAATTGTATTTATAGACTTCGCAAGGTGTCCAGAAAATATCTCAGGCACCTAGATTCAACACTATAAGTGCCTGTATATAAGTTTTATAAGAAAATAAAACTATTTTGATTGATTGATTGATAATTTTACTTACGACGTTTTCCTTGAAGCATATTTATTAATACGCATGGGTATAACTAGAATAACTTTGTATGGCTTAACAATGTATGGTCGTATTGCTATATATAATTGGCTGTAAATCGCTATGCCTTTTACACTTAGTGCAAAACCGAAGTGACATTTAATACGCACAAAGTTTAAAAAAAATAATTAGTTAATCTCTTAAGTTTAACCTACCCTGGAAACCTAACAGAGGTTCGATTGTGTGTCGCTTTTGATAAAGTCCTAAAGTTTCGAAGAGTAAACATTGAAAAACTATTGTTCTACTGATGTCGCGTTCGGTCTTTCAAAGTTTTTACGAAGCACGAAAAGTGATGCTATTATGTCTTTATAAGCAAAAACAAACATTTCTCTCGATTTGTGTAGACGTCTAAAACGTGAACCATTTTTCAAATGTATTGATTGCAAAAAAACTGTACAAAGGCAACACGTTGGATATCGAATTCAATTGTATTTTATATATACCGTCGTTTATAGGTAATTTGCTCGCATTTTACTTTGATCTTGGGAACATGCAGGCGTTGGTAAGTGTATTTTCTTATGGGAAAATCATCGTACTCACCGTATGTTTGTGTCACGAATAGTGTGACTCAACATATCACAAAATAAGTACATGATAAACTTAAAAAAATGGGTGGTTCAGTAACCGTTAATCTTTTTGTATTTTTTTTAAGCATTTTCCATGCTAAGATTACAAGTTAATTTTCTTCTTCTTCTTCTTCTTCTGGTGCCTCTCCATTACTGGAGGTTGGCCGTCAGCTCAGCGATTAATTAATTTTAATGAAGTAAAATATCCTGCCCGCCAGTCGATTTTTTCCTTCATTAAAATTAACGTTAATTATTTTTTTTTAATTATAGCCGAAAAATGTTGCAGCTATTAAAAAAATGGAATATTATATCCTTTTTTTAATGTTAAAAAAAATCCTCATAGTAGTAACACTATGGCAATCGGCACGCGTAAGATTGCGGTGCTATTTATATTAAATCATTTCATGTGTGTAGTTGGTATACTGGTATAATTAGTACAATATTTGACCTCACATTATTCGGTATTTAGTAGTAAATATTCGTGTGATCCACAGTTATTTGTTTCGTATCTGTTTTGCGTGGGAAAAGTGCCGAAGTACGGGAGCTGTCTTTAAAAAAGTAGATAATTATAATTATATTATTATGTCAATAAAGTCTAAAGACCTGCTTTACCGCCTCCTGATAAGTTATCGTTAAATTACTGGCAGATAATTTCATACAAATTAAGTTCTATTTTTAATTTATATTGGCGGTTAGCGGCTATCCAGATATGGTAAAACCAGCCCTAAGGGCCTGAGGAATAAGGGCCCTAAGGGCCTGGGGAATAAGGGTCCTAAGGGCCCTAAGGGCCTATTTCACCACCTCCAGTTCCCGTTAAATTGCTTGGCAGTTTCATAGTCTCTAATTTACTATTGTATTATTTAGACAACGTCTGTGGTCTAGTGGTTCGAGTACCGGACTGCTGATCACGAGGTCGTGGGTTCGATTCCCACAAGACACAAACATTTATGTGATGAATTTAGGTGTTTGTGTTTGTCTGGGTGTTTCTTATATATTATAAGTATGTATTTACAAAAAAAAAGTATATAAGTATTATATCCATTGTCTAGTACCCATAGTACAAGCTCTGCTTAGTTTGGGACTAGATGGTGCTGTGTAAAAAAATGTCCCAAGATATTATTATTATTATTAATACGTAGGTGGCCTGGGGTCATTGCAATATCCGGACGCTGCTTATCTTTCCGCCTCAGGGGATATTTTTAATGAATGTGGCTAATTAATGAGAGATTTCACACAATAGCCCTAAAAGTAAGATTAAGCCGCAGGGAGTTACACGTGTAACATTAATATTATTATAAGTTAGGTCGACTCCATTACTAGGAAATATGGGGCTTATTATTTATTTTTAACATAAATATTTCTATCTTTTTGTACTTTTTTAAGCATTTTCCATGCTAAGATTACAAGTTATTTTTAATGAAGGAAAAAATCGGCTGGCTGGCAGGATTAGAACCTGCGTCTTCTGGTTCGGTACACCAGTTCGAATATTGTATACGAATAGGTACGAATCCTGCCCACCGGCCGTTAAAAATAAATATTTCTTTTCGCTTATCCATTGTCAAAAAATAGCTTTATAATATTAATGAACATAATAATAAAAATATTATTATTATTATAATAAAACTAAATACGTAATATACGAAACTAGGAAATTAAAAAGCAAGAAATAATAATAATAATAATACTATTAATTGAAATAAAATTAGTTAATAAATAATGTTAGAAACCAGTAAATAATACTATAGTAAAAACTAAAGAAGCACTCCAAACAAGCACTGTGTCAATAATAGCTCACAGAAGAAGTTAAAGATTATATTTTTGTTTTCTATATAAAGAGGATAGATTTGTTTGTTTTTTTTTTGCATTAAATAGGCTCCGATACTACTGGACCATTTTGTATAATTCTTTCACCGTTAGAAAGCTACATCTTTATCGACTAACATTCGCGGAAAGCTAGTATATTATATATACCTATCTACCTAGATAATAATTACACTGTAGTCTTTCTATTGCATTTTAATTTGACCATGTAACGTGTTATACCTATATTATTTTTCTGTCTAATTAGACCTTCGTTGTTGTAAAGCGCCTCGCAATTAAATTTGCAATTTAAAGCAGGTGTTACTACCCCTGCAGTTGGCAGGGAAGGGTTAGTCGAACGCAGTGGGGCATTCAAGGACACACGTGACGTCATATCCGCACGTGCAGGTCCCACCTAGGGTTGCTAACTGTGCATCATTGTGAGTTTAGTCAAACAAAACTATGTCCTTTTGTTATTAAGGATTTAAATATGGAAAAGAATAATAATAGATAAGCAGCAACTATTTATTCTACAAGGCTGGAAGTTCGGGTCGAGCAGTTGCTTGTTGTTGGATTTTTCCCTGAATTACCTAGTAGCAGCTGTGTTTTTAAGCATCCTTGATAAAAAGATATTCCTAATGTAGGACAATAAATAATAGAGTCTGAAAATGATCAAGTTACGAATTTAAAAAAATATTATAGCGTCAAAGAAGGTTATTCCAAAAAATTATAAACCTGTAAATAATGAGTAAAAATAGGTATTTATTACTTAACATTACAACCTTTTTGGCAGCCCTAATGCTGATTCATGTATATAACATGTCGGTGTAAATTCATTAATATTTACATTAGTAAGTATTCAAAATGAGTCTGGTTATACCCATGGTATGGTTATGTGTAATATGTCAACTGTTTATATATGTACGAAGCCACACGATATCTGCATAATAAGCATAATTTGTGTGGTTACAGTAATACATCAATATTAATAACTAGCTTTCCGCCTGTGGCTTCACCCGCGTGGTCTTATAATTTTTCCCCCCGTTTTTTATTACTACTCCGCTCCTATTAGCCATAGCGTGATGATATATAGCTTATAGCCTTCCCCGATAAATGGGCTATCTAACTTTGAAAGAATTTTTCAAATCGGTCCAGTAGTTCGGGAGCCTATTTAATATACAAACAATCAAATCTTTCCTCATTATAATATTAAGTATAGATAAAGATTTATAATTGTTGTGTTAATTTATTTGTTTACATAATTTATTACTAGCGGCCCGTCTCAGCCTCGCACAGGTGGAAAAATATTTTCCATCCTCATCTTTTCTAAAATAAAAGTAACCAGACACTGTAAGCATTCCATATTACATTGTATTTACATGTGGGTACGGCCGGTAATGCAAAAAAATAGTTTTTTGCATTATAAATGCTAGTGTCTCTGTCTGTTTGTTACGGTTTCACTCCAAAACCGCTTAACCAAATTTAATGAAATTTTGTGCAGAGATGATTAGATCTTGGAGAAGCACATAGGCCTTTACTATGTTTTGTTGCGATAAAAACCTTGAAAGGGTTGAAATAAAAGACAAGAATTGTATAGAACAAAGTAACTATTCCTCGCAGATAAAGTCGTGGGCAAAAGCTAGTATGTACCTAATATTATTAAAAAACTAAATTCTTTGGAGTTTTTTAAAAGCGAAAATACGAAGACAACAGTATGATGTGTGGCCGACCTTATTCCAGGATGCGCGGAGTTCTCGAGACAGGAAATCAAATATTTATGACGTGGAGGAGAAAGCATTAATATCTCTTTAGAGCTTCAGAAATATTCTCTTTGCCATTCATATGTCATGTCAGTCTCGCTTCATAAAACTCACGTATTCTTTCGTGAATACGATACGAGTTGACGATTGACTGGTGAAGATTTAGGTTAGGTATGTTTTTGGGTTGAAAATTGACCAGCGGTTTTAAAATTTTGGTTTTAGCATATAACACGGGTATAGCTAGGTTTTCTACGATTGTCAATACAATAAGCTTTCCCCCTGAGACCAATCTGCTGGCGAACTGAGGTTAAGCAAAAGCGTGCTAATTACACATTGTAATGTGCAATTAGCACGCTTTTGCTTAACCCTTTGGCGAATACAGGCGTGATAGTATGATATTTATGTCATGTCATATAAAGTCGTATTTAGAACCTAAAGCGTCCTAGGATAGGAGCAATGATATGATTCATCAAAAATGGCCACTATTTTAGCCTCGCAGGTCAATAAGACCTAGTCATCCACTAATGAACACCAGACACATTTATCTTTTTGATTTAGTGGCAAAAATGCCTCCTTGTTAAGACCTAGATTAACCTAGATCTAAACAAATAGGATTAGTATAGAATAAAGCCAATGTTTGTTAGAAATAATACTAAGATTTGTCCTGAATTTCAGGTTGGATACACGCATTGCAAGAATAAAAATAAAAAGACTCGATTATACTTATTAATAACTAGCTTTCCGCCAGCGGCTTCGCCCGCGTGGTCTTGATAACCTTTTTAACCCGCTGTTGAAAAATTTCCTGAATTTTCTTTGCTATAAACCTCACGGAGCCCGAGACCTTTCCAACGAATGCAAAACCGTGGAAATCGGTTCGTGCGTTCTGGAGTTATAGCGTCAGGAAGGAAAACCCGACTTATTTTTATATAGTAGACTATAGATATTATAATGAAATTGTAACAGACCCATGTCAGCCATGTCTGTAACATAATTAAGAAAAAATAAGTGCTGCAAAACCAAAACAAAAATTTTTTGAAGTTTCGTAAGTATGTATGTTTGTTCGCGTACCACGCAAAAATTACTGCACGAAATTGCATGCTGTTTCACATTCGCAGTTTTATTGCTGGAGGTGTTATTTATAATATTTTGCTGCATGGAAACCGAGTTAGTACTTTTATCTTTTTGGGACAAGACGCAACATGGGATGTGGTGATATGAAAATATTATCAAGATTCCGCGCACACACAATACAGTTTTCTCTATCTCTCTTCCAAAAATATACCACATTGTTAGATCTGTCTAAAACTCAGTACGTTGACAAATTTTTCGGACCACCGAAGTTACAACCGTACTAAGAAATTTGGACTTTCATCCTTTGAATTCGTTTTCAGACTACGATGAATCCTGGCAAGATTGCCAAAGATTTAGCTTTAGCGCACATAATTCACAAAGGAACCATCAAGATCTAGCTAAATTGGATTCTTTTTTCTATCCCAGGTAGTTTTAATTCCTCTTTCATACTAGTTACAGTTTCAATTAAAGAATTGAACTGGGTTTGTATACAGGTGGAGACGGGAGAATTTATTTCTACAGAATTAATGTTTCTAGTTCTACCTCAATTGCTCTACGTCGTCACTACCTACGTCTGCTGAATTATGACTCAGTGGTTTGGGAAAACGTAAAGGGATGTCGCCTTTGTCTCGATGTAAACTCCGGAGCTCGAAACTTGCGAGAGGTTACAAGAAGGAGAGGTTTTATGCTCTTATTGTGTCTACAAATTCTGCGAAAGTATTTACGAGAGAAATATTAAAGGTGGTCTTATTTTTTCGGTAGTAGATTTAGAGTATAGCCTAACCCGTCTCATTCTGAGAGGAGACCCGTGCCCAGGAGTGGGACATTTGGGGCGGGGATGACATAAAATGGGGGTCAATATTAGCAGATCGCACCAGAAACAGTGTACTGCGCAGTGCACTCCAGATGGAAGATGAGGAGGACGAAATTACTGGACATAACTTAGGTTGCCGCTTAGCATTATTACGATAAGAATGGTTGTTCCAAAATAGCTTTAAATAGTGAAGAATGGAAGGATACTACAGACAGACGATAGCGGTTCAATAATATAATAATATGCGATTTTACATTAATACTAGCTTTGCTCATGTGGTCTTATAATTTATTCCCACGTTTTTGCAACATTTTTCATTACTACTCCGCTCCTATTAGTTGTAGCGTTATGATATATACCCATAGCCTTCCCCGATAAATGGTCTATCTAACACTGAAAGAATTTTTCAAATCGGTCCAGTATTTTCGGAGCCTATTCAATACCAGCAATCAAATCTTTATAATATTGGTTTAGATTTAAGTGTCTAGTAATGATCATTTTAGATAGTAGCTCGCTGTAGCCCTTTATTGTCTCAGTTATACACAAATACCTATGTTGTAGCGCAAATAATAATTATGCTGTTGTACGGAGCATATAATATTGCGCAGTGTGGGACAAAAAGGGAGGCTGTTTGGCAATCAGAGATACGGCTGTCAAACAAAGGGAATTGCGGGCTTAATTTGTAGCATATCTTAAATGAGAATGTCATGTTTCAAATTTACCTGTGCCCTATCGTTATATTTTAAAAGGTTGGATTTATAAGCTACATAGCACAGACATCTACCCTATACAATTAATATACTACAAGCCTGTTAATTAAATTCGATTTGACGTTGTTTCATAAAAAATGAAACGGAATTCGACATCTGAACATTTAATAAAATACCCTTATAAAAATGTAAGTCATTAAATATTGCTGTCGGGAAATTAAAGAAAAACCTAAGTCGACCTTTTTAAAACTGTATTATATTATCGCAAATCGAACTCATGCTCGGGCCAATACATCAGTTTAGCACGGCAAAAATTATATATATATCTATATAAATAAATAAAAAATATTCATCTATATAAATAGTGATAGCCTAGGGGTATGACCACTGGACTGCCAAGTCAAAGGTCTCGAGTTTGAATCCAAGGCACGCACCTCTGACTTTTTGAAATCATGTGCGTAGTTATCACTCGCTTTAACGGTGAAGGAAAACATTGTGAGGAAACCTGCATGCCTGAGAGATATTCTCGACGGCATGTGAAGTCTGCCAACCCGCATTAGGCCAGCGTGGTGGACTATAGCCTAACCACTCTCATACTGAGAGGAGACCCGTGCCCAGCAGTGGGACAGTTAATGGGTTGATGATGATATAAATAAAAATGTATCGCCGAAATGTTGTACGCGCATAACCTCCGAACAACTGCACCAAATTGAACAATTCTTTTTTTGTTTTGTTTATTTTTTTAATCCACCGGGATACGCAGGCGAAGCTGCGCACGGTGTCCTAGTTTAATATAAAACTAAACTCTATGTATTAATTTCTCCACATGCCGCCAAATGGCAGCCATATTAAGCTAAGCTAGCAACGACATTGCGTGTAAACAGCCAGAGCGTCGCGCGCCGCCCTTGAATCTGCGGGACTACTGCAGTGCCCGACGCGTCAACGATCGATGGATTACTTATTTAAATCTCTTAACACTCTCATTTATATTTGTCTTTTGCATTATTAATTATATTGTACAACGTATCGTGGTATACTTGATACTTCCATGGTCTTTTGTAATACCGAACTTCACGTGATGATTCGAAAATTAAACGAAGTCTTTTGTTGGGGAAAGTTTGTTAGTAAAAAAATATGAAAATAGAATGAATATGAATAGTTATGTAGAATAAAAAATAAAATTATAAAAAATATTATTGGGATTAATTTTGTGTGGGTGTAGGTAGAGGAGTCGAGAGTTCGTAATACATAGTTACCGCCCCCGTGTTCAGAAGTTGAGCTTGTAACCACTTCAGCACCAGCTCACTATGGTATCTGAGCTCCATGACCAAGATTAGGTCATGGAGTTTAGATACCAGGATTAACTGCAGCCCTTCTTACGGGCACTGCGTAATTCGGGAAGTTTGCACGTTAGTTTTTTTTTCTCCTAAATAAAAACGGACAATACGCTTGTTGTGACAAATCTTCTACGAGTAGGTACTTGCAAGTCGTCAGTCTATTCGCTACAAAGTGAACACAATGGACAATGTAGGTCAGTTTGAACTTACAAAGTACTCATAGCACTAGCCTATTGTAGTCACTATAATAGTCAAAACGTAACGTTTGACGTTACGTTATGAAAAATAAATGAATAATAAAAATCCGTGCCACGAAACAGTTCAAAAACTATTTAATAATCTAATTTCTTATATACCTACAGCTATTTTCAGTAGATGAGAGCAAAATTTATAAATCAACTCCCAAGAGAATATCAATTATGAATTTCCACGAAGTACTTCATAAGCAAGCTTTATAAAATTCATCTAGAGTTCGACCTACGCCAGAACTTTCTCTCATACAAATTTCATGAAAAGGCTTTTTGATATAGCAGATTTTCATTTTACACTCCGTGTCCTAACTTAGATCCATACAAATATGAAGCCGGAGTATTTTAAAATGTTTTCTAGATTAATTTTCGAGTGCTTTGGCTCTATAATAGCTTTCCTTTGTACTAGAACATCTCGAATTATACGTCTGGAAATATTTTATATATTTTGACGTCAGCGAACGAGTAAACGTGTCAATTGATAGTAATAATTGTCTGTGACTCAGACAACGGAGGAGTTACTGATGCGTTGTTGGACCACCGTGAACCACATGTTATACCGCAATGGAAAACTCAGTAGGAAAACTATATTACATCTTAGAGGTGCGCGGGATAAAACTTGGTGACGCTCTAACGTTCTTCGAGACTAAAATGTCCACATTTGATTAATAATTTGCTAATGACTACAGGTTCTAAATATCAATTGATTTAGATGAACATGGCCATTGGGGGCTCTACTTTTCTAGGTATATTTTTCTACGTGCCATATCCTCTTAATTATGGTCCCAAAATAGTTTATTAGTCGCTGGGTGGCGCGTTTTAGATGTAATCTATATAATATATGACATTATCTGCCAACTGTGAATTGTTGACAAATAAATTAATGCAAAGACACACACGGCGATCATTCAGCTTTAATATGAAAACGACAGGTGACGCGTTTGATTTAATAGGGTTTATATGACAGTTGCTACTTGCTCGTCATGTGCGGAAAAATGCGGATTTTAAAGCTTGTTGTAAAGTTATATTTATCTCACGCCCACGGCCCACTTACAATGTTAATTAGCTAATGTGATATTCTATTTCTTGTGACTGTCTGGCGGCTTTAGGAATTCTAACACAAATGATCTGGTATCGTCGTGGCACGGGTCGTTGATCTACCAAAATTATAATGGCTGACCTACAGACTCGATGACTGATACATGCGTAGAGACAGACAGTAAAATTACGATTTTCGATGAATCATAAATGGCGTATGGTGGTCGCGATTTATTTTCATAAATGTTCAGGGTGGACATGGTTTAAACAAATCAAAAGGTCTTTGGTAACCTGACCCTCCACACTTGTCTGGTCCTTATGCCTCCTCCAGAAATTACCACTATCTTTGATTTCTTCTACCATTATCTTTGAATTTAAAAGAGAACACGATCTTTGAATTTGTTTTAGCGATGCTTCTCAGAGATCGTCAGATTTGAAAATGCTGGCGCTTTACAGAAATTATATCATTTAATTTCTAAAGATTATTTTAAGAAAGTTCGCGTGACCGTTCGTTTAGCAAATAAACTAAGTTCGGAACACAATTTATGGCGTTTCTTAGACCTCCAAGCTTTCGAGAATGAATTATGGTTGATAGAAATTAATATTAAGTGTATTCTTGGCCGTAATACGTCACTTAGTAGGCAAAACTTGAATGAAATGGTTGGCGATAACACAGTAAGCGCATATATTGATTCGTGTAGGAAGTTATGATTGAGTCGGCAAAATGAGGTTGAATAAATATGGGTTGTACTATGCTATAAATGTTGTGGCAAACAAAACAGCTCAAGACGAAAACGTGAACACTTTTTTTAATATAGGTACTACGTTTGTTTTTTATGAAAATATGCAAGTATGTACTGCAAAACTAACGCGGCAAAAGGTATTTACTTTCTTGAGACAATTGGTAGCCCCTATGTCCTTCTTCAGGATATAATCTAATAATTGATCCCACGTAAAATCAAAATCTGAATAAATTAGTTTAAGGCGTGAAGGAAATAAACAAATAAATTTCTTTCACATCTATTTATAACTTGGATAATGTGATACGATCAGGAGACACCGACACAAAAGCTTCGAAAAAATTTAACAGTATATTCTCTTCCTACATCCATTTAATAAACGCTTTGCTTAAATTAATATGCCTAGTTTTACCTTTGTTTATAGTGGCTTCCAGCCTGTGGTTGCTGAACACGAGTTTGGTAGCAATTGGCAGTGCGGGTGCCTCACTACACCCCTGCATGCAGTATGTTTCATTATATTACATTTACGTTAGTATGAGTCCATCTTTGATTGTAATTAATTGCATAAAATGCAAGTCACGTATTTTATTACTAACAATTAACATTAATGAATCTAGTGGGCATAGTTAGGTATTATGATAATTGTTGTGTGTGATAATGTGTTACATGTTTAATGTTGCTCATATATGCAAAGTGTGTATATCCAAAACCCGAGCTACTGAGAATTTCAAAGAAAAAAACCCAATAATGTTCGACCTGGGAACCCAGGTTTTCTTCTCAGTCGCGCTTAGGATCACCAGGCTAATGATGACAATACAAAAATGCCAGTGTATTCACAACAATACGGTCTTTAGTTTACCAACTAACCTACTTAGTACATCCGTTACTATAGTAAACGTTTACAGACTAAAAGGAAGAGCTTATCGTAAATAGTGCATAAGATGTCTCGCGTTACTAGGCGGAGATAGTAGTAACCCGATTCCTTGATACCTACTACTCGAGATATTAACTGATAAACTTACACCGCTTGATGTAATAGTACCAATGATGTGATGATATAAAAACGCGGAGAAACGCAGCGTGGGACGACCTTTAATGAGATGGACGGTCGCTGGGAGTTGTTGGATGCATCCATAACTGGTCCTTGTGGAAGTCTATGGAAGAGGCCTTTGTTTCGCAGTGGACCTCTATTGGATACCTACAGGTTTATTCGGACCAATCAGAGAGGCGGGTATCGGGTGATTCGATGAAAATGGTCAAGTTACGATCTAAAACTTTTTTAAATATGGAAAACTAAACGTAGACGTTATTGAGTCTCTCACCGAAAAACGCAGCGAACTGGAAAACAGACAAACCTTTTTTTTATCGTCTGACATCTTTTGAGGAGACAGGGTATCTCGGTCTCGTTCTTGACATTCGTCATGACCATTACAAGACTCTTGTAGAGTCCGATCCAATCGACAGACATTAGGCAATTTTCATATTCCTTTGTGGGGCAAAGGAATATGAAAATTGCCTACTGTCTGTCACTCAAACCAGACGGGTGTTCGCCTCATCACCGTTCGGCCGGGGTCACGGGAACGTGTTGACACTCTTCCGCGACCCCGGCATAAATTTAATTCCCTATTTCAACCCCTTACAGCCCTTTTTTCGCAATAAAAAGTAGCCTATGAAAGGACATAGTCAGACTCGGGCTCTAGACTATAAGTAGTTATACCAATTTTCATTTAAATCGGTTCAGTAGTTTTGGCGTGAAAGCGAGGCAGACAGACAGACAGAGTTACTTTTGCATTTATAATATTAGTAAGGAGTATAGAGAAGAATGGAAGTGTATAAAATGAATGCCGCATTTTCAAGTCACGAACTCATAAGACAAGATAATACATTTAGAATATTAGACATAAATTGACATGGCTTATATGAGACACGCAAACATATAAATGAAGCACAATCACAATCACAAGATATTCAAAGCGTACCCTCCTCATTCGATAGACACAGAATTAAATCCCAATTCTTGTGCCCTTTTGAAATAAAAACCTTTTCTGTTATTGAGATGAGAAAAAGGATTGATTCGTTTTTTGAATTAAGTAGGTGAAGTGGTATTTTTTTGTAATTTAAATCTATGTTTCAAAGATGGTAATAAAATGTACAGAAATTCCTACCTACTTACATAAAATGTAAGCAGGTTATAAACTTATGAATGGCGCAAAATATTTCATGCCGTATAATATTTCAATGGACAATAAATTCCTTAGATCCTATTTGCATACAGCGCACAGTCCTGTGAAAGCGGGATGGCTTCATAGCATTCACCTCGAAATTCATGTGTGAGGATATTCCACATTTAAAATTGAATTCCGAATATCGAAGATGGCGTCGGATCTAACGTAATTTTAGCTAACCGAGCTACCCGAAGCAGTTCGATAGAGGTACAAAGTTTCGGGATCGTATCAAGTGGCGAAACTCGGAATGTCGATCTTCTTGACTCAAAAGAGTTTGCGGTTTCAACCAATTCCTTAGGGCTCACTCCATTCGTAAAATTCGCAATAAAGAGACCTTTAATGGGGAGAGGCGTACAAATCGTACAATTAAGTCGTTCTTATTAAAGATTTTATAGCATAGTGAAAGTAAAATGTAGATACGATCGAGTTTAGAAGGTGGCTTTTGTTAAGAGAAGTGGTGCTAGAGTCAAGATCGATAGCGGCAATGAATGGAAGCCGTCTCGATAGCCTAGTTTTTGAGGCAGCTTAGCAAAATTTATCCGACACAAGGACAATGGAGTCGGATTACTCGTAATGTCCGCTCGTCTCGTCTCGTTTTATGTCAAATGGGGTATGTCATGAAGTTACACACACAGATAATACTTTCCTAACGATCTTTTTGTTTGTATTAATGGGATTATGATTGCGTATGTTTTTTTGGAAGCGACTAAAGAACATGTATAAAAATAGAATAGAGTAGAATCTCAATATAGCGACGCGACTGCCAAGGCCAAGGGCTTGAGAAAATGACCTCGTAATCTGGAACACGGACAAAACTAACTGATAATAATTTAAAACTGTCGCTGATATTAATCAGAGTCGGTGAAAATCGAATAAAAAATCTAATGAAGTCAGTTTTATTTAAAAACTATATATTATAACATATACACGGATACAGAAGCCCTGCTCTAATCAGGCCTTTATTTCTATTATATTTTTACCCGACTGCTGAAGGAGGGTTATATGTTTGATGTATATGTATGCTTAAAATAATCTAAGTATGTATGTATGTCCATTCCTATGTCCGCTCGTAACTACTCAACGGTTTAATCTTAGATAAATTATACCTAATTAGATTAGTCTTGATGGCACGAGTGTCACTGGGTACGTGAAATTAAAAAAAAGAAAGAAAATGGTGGATTGTATAAGCTTTAATGTGCGAGCAAATTGTGAAAATGATGTGTAGTTGTATCAATTTTTATTTCTAATTATCATTACTTGGAATTAAATACCTTTATCTAAAATTGATTACACTGAAATAACCTTATTGGGTATTAGGTATCTATTGTGTGAGTAATTAAAGATCAAATTATATAAAAAAGCTGTTCCCCGTAGTGATAAGCGCTAATTTCACAAATCGTCCAAAATCTAGAGGATGCCTACGTCATAATACATGTCTGCGCGCCAAATTTCAGCCCAATACGTTCAGTGGATTGAGCTGTGCGTTGATAGATCAGTCTGTCAATGTCAGTCAGTCACCTTTTCCTTACATATAAAAATACCATCACGCCTGTATTACCCAAAGGGTTAGGCAGAGAGATACTATTTATTGCGCGTATTTTGCGTACAGGTTGGGATGTTTAATATTACTCAAACCACCGTAACTCTTCAAGAAACGCCAGCACACTCCTGATGTAGCTGACGATCTCTCGGAGGGTACTTTTGTTTCCGAAGTACTTAGCCCTGTACGTGGCGACCTCAGTGCAGTGCATAAGGACGTGAGCCGCTGTTTCGTCCTCTCCCAGGCAAGCTCTGCATACGGGGCTGTCAGTTGACACCTATAGACACTGATACACCTAAACACAGAGAGATACTAATGCACACTTACAGTTCGGTGTCTCATCCCTATGAAAATGTAAACGAAATCTCTAGTATGGTAAGTAAAAACTTTTGTTCCAAACATAATAATTTTACAGCCAGTACAGTCTTTTAGCTCAATAACTTTCTAGGTCAAAACTATTATTTTGAAACAGATATTTCGTAGAGTATGACGTCATATAGTTAAAGGCTCTACCATATTTTCGCTGCCCGTAAATACCAGACGTAGACGTAAGACAAATGGAATGGAAATGTAGAACCATTTCATCTACCATTAACGCTCGGCATAGTTTAGGCGTTCGTAGTTATTTCTTGAACTTAGTGCTAAAAGTATCCTATTAAAGTGAAATGTGAGTAGGTACTTAGTATTTTTAACCCCCGACGCAAAAACGACGGGGTGTTATAAATTGACGTGTCTCTGTCTGTGTGTGTGTGTGTGTGTTTGAAAGGTGAATTAGTCGGGTGTTTTTAGCTATGTTTGATGAAAATCGGTCCAAGATGGCCGCCGCCACAAAATAGCGAATTACATTTCGTGTTGGGGGTTTTCTAAATTTTTAATTTAGGTTAGGTTATTTCTCATTTTGTAATTCGGATCTGCCTCGTTGCTTTAGTGGTTCCAAGCACGACTGCTACACATGTCCTAGGTTCGATCCCCGGGTCGAGCAGTTTTGTTGGGTTTTCTGTGAAATTCCCAGTAGCAGCTCGTTGTCTGGATGTGTGCCTGATGGCAATAGGCTCGCCTCCATGCCACTGCATGGGACCTAAACATACCGGCGAAATCTGGGTGTACATTAGTACACCTCTGCCTATCCCTTCGGGTATATAGGCGTGAGGGTATGCTTAAATCCGAATAACACATAACCATCTCAAAAGTGAGGTAGTTAGAGATCGCTACTGGAGGGATCCAAAGAATTACTTAGAATCTAAGGCTAATATTCAGAGAGGAAACTAAGCGTAAACTAACGCTTCCGTATGTCATATTTGTATTTACTTTACGCTTAGCGTCGTCTCTAAGGCTAATATTCAGAGACGATGCTAAGCATAAACTTAGCCTTCCGTATGTCAAATTGTCATACAAATTTGATATACGGAAGCATTACTTTACGCTTAACATCGTCTCTGAATATTAGCCTAAGTATAAGCGTAAGTAATTCTTTGTTTTAATAATACTTATTTACGATAGCGCTTTATAATCATGTCATTGTTATTAGAAGGTACTCTGAAAAAAAAACCACATTGCTAACTCGGCTTAGGCTAATGACGTTACATATTATTTAATCTGTGGTTACATAGGGCGACTTTTTTCCATTTATACAGTTGCGCATTTCAAGGACAGACTACTGCAGCGTGGCAAGGTCAATTAACAGAGTGGATATCGATACTTACATGTACAGTTCTCGCCTAACTTATTGTCCGGGTTGAAGTTGGCACGAGCTAACTTTAACCCGGCCGTAAAAATCGGAGAAAGAAAAATATTCATATTCATAGTCATTATTCATAATATTCAATTTGAATTTAATTTAAGTAATTTCTGTAGGTGTATATAATTTTTCTTTTATGTAAATATTTTAATTATGTTATTTAAGTAGTTTTTGCAGAAATAATATGTACCTATTTAAGTAAATAAAAACAAAATATATATATATACAGAAGTAAGATAAAAGATGAACTTTAAGGAAGTAAACAATCATTAATTAATTAATTATTATTAATTCATCAAAGAAACCGCAACTTCCAGAGTTCGAAACAATTGCTATTGTGTCTGCTAATTGATCCATAAATAGAAACAGTTCTAAAGGACTTGTATCTATTCTGTGGTTGTATTGATACATCTTATTTTTTTTGTATAAAATCTTTTAAGAAGTAAATAAAAGCTTTAAAAAAAGTTTGTTTTCTTTTATGCCTGTACGTTCGCACAAAAAGCTTTAGTGAGCACCTCGGTACACGTCATTTGGATGCGTTTTGCTCAATGGAGGTGCCATTGAGGTAGGTTGAATGTCAGCCCGGGTTTTTGTAGGAATGTGAACAGAGATGCGCAATACGCAATCGTATAAAATAACTTTTGCACGGAAATATGTAATAAAGACCAGTCTTTATTTCCTGTCCATTCATTGATAGTTATTAATTGTAAATCTTTTGAACTGTTTTTTTAAATAAACAATTTATTTTTTTATAAATATAATACTTAATAATATGTACTATGCAAAGTACATACTATAATAATACCCACAAATTTAAAGAAGAGATTGGTTAGCTACCGGTTTTTTTAAATAAATATTACGGTCATCGTTATGATTGATTTTTAACATCAACCCTAAAAGTTGAGAAACTAGTTCACAAGGGCTACTATAAAAGTTGAAAAATGACAACAAATAACATAATGACTACTTGACACTGACAGACAGTTGATATGATTCTATTGTTAGTAGTTTTTCAGAAAACATACAATAACGCTTTCATTCCTCGAAGGGTTAGCAGACTAATGTAAAACAACCGTTCCCCGGTATGTTTAGTTCCCATGTAAAATGTATGAGGAAATAAAATGTCAAATTATGATATAAGAAAAAAACATGATTCAAACAATGTTTCTTCAGCGTTTTGCGAAAATAGCTACTTTAACACGCCTGCCGCGTCACGCTGTCACGACAGCCGCACGAGACCGAAGCAAAAAGCTCCACTTGAGAAGTTGTTTAAAAATTTATTACAAATTGAAAATAATTGTTCATCTAAATTTTTTGACTAAGCAGTCATTTTGGCCCAGTTCCCATATTACCTCCGACGAAAGGGGGGTTAATGAATGAAGTACGTTTGTAGAACAGAATCATGATCACGCAGTATATCAGTGACAGATAAGACACAAAAGTATAATGTTTCAAATACTTATAATAAAAAATAGATCTTTTACTAGCACATAGTACATAATGCAGAATCTAGTGGAAGCCGTAATGAGGAAAGGTCAAACATTGGCTTACTCGTCAATTAGAGGATTAACGGCATAACACACGGCAGCTGACAAAAGAGGAACGAGGATTTATATCGCGTTCGCACTCTTTTGTCATAATGCAGCTACCCCAGGTGTTCAACCAGGAGCGGATATTTTTTGCTTCCAGTCAAACAATTAAATGTGGCATTGTACCGCAAATGAATAGCGGATCCAGGGCGGACATGTCATTGCAAACATATAATGAAAGGTATACCTTTTTATCCGGCGAGCCCTGTGTGCGAACGCCGGTCCGTGGCGGTAAGCCCTCGGTGATGAAGTGTCGAGTGTAAGGGTGTTGGAAGCGCCAAGGAGGGCTCCTGGCCGCGAGGGGCCGGCGTTGCTGCGCGTAGCGAGCGATGGGCGCGCGTGTACCTCGAGGTCGGTTTGCCGGCGGAGTGGGCCGCGATGTGACAGCCGGCAAGGGTGCGCGCGCCTGCACCACCGCGCATGCGCCCTCGTACGCCGCAAGCGATTAAACTAAATACACCAACACGCAGCGCCACTACATGTGCTGTACTGGCGCGCTTCCGCCTTAACAACATATCGAGGTGAGCATTACCTACATGGTTTTTTAATCTTCGATTTTGACTTATATCATGCATGATTACCATTGAATTTTAAACTTAAATTAGGTTTAATAACACTAATTAAACGCTGGGTTCTATGGGACTTAGTGACGGTACGTATTTACAGCAATAAAGCTTGGATATCCCTGAAAATATTTTTTTGCAACTGACACAATTTTCAGTGGTTTGTGCCTTTTTATTTTTCTTTGCTGTTTTTCCAATTGTTATTTTTTATGTAAATGAGGGTTGCAAAACTTGACAGATGTAGGTGGGTAGTGTACTTATAAATATCAGCTGTTTGTGTCAGGTTATCGTTGAGTGGTATCGATTGGTGGCACTTTCGCTAGGCGCGAACACTAACTGTTATTCTATGTTTTGGCGCCGCTCCAGCAATGGCGGGCACCCTGTTACTAAGCACACGCCATTTTCACGTAAAAACTATGATCAGATACTTAACTAAACTTGAAAAAATGCCAGGATAAAAGATTCTTACTTAGGTATATAGTTTCTCCGGGGGTTATGTCAATTATGTATCTATTCAGAAGACTGAATAAAGCAGAGTTCACAACACAAGTTTGTGCAACCTTCATGGTTGATAGATTATTAGTGGTGTTTCTTTTGTCGTGGTTGTAAGAACGGCACAATAATGTCAGATTAAAAGATTAAAATTAGATGGGTAGGTATAACGTCAGCTCAGCTATTCTGAAAATAGTTACCTAGTCCTGTTTTTAAGAGTTTTACAGGTAACATAGGAATACGCACAGCCTTTTGTCCTTATTTTAGAATTTAGTAAGTACTGCAGCATAGAAGTCCAAGTAATAAGATTTTAAGTTGAACATCATAAAGCTTAGTTACCTCATACTTACTTCTTGCAGTTAAGTAATAACCTTTTTATGTAATTATTGGCATAGATTAATTATTAAAAAAATTATAAGGACGTACTAGGTAATTTATAAAAAATATAATTTTGGTTTTCTCGAACACTGCCATAAAAAATATTACCTACATAAAAATAAAGTATGTATTATTTATATCAATAATAAATAAAAAGCAACCGAAACAGGAGCTGTATATTTTATATTTCACGTCAATTTTACAAATAAATAAGTACAAAAAAAAATGTTACGTCTCGCTTGCTTTACATAAGTACTAATAGTATATAAATAACACAAGTTAAAATTATTATACACGGGGTATAATTAAAAAGGCATGTAATATCTATTAATGCATGCACCTTTTTTTGAACGACTACTTAAATAATAATTAGAATAAAAGGATCTAGCGATATTGTAGTTATGAAATAGGTGGAATAAAAACTACGTACCTAGGTAATTATTTTGTAGTGTATGCGTAGGTGGCGGGGTATCTGCAATGCTACAAACTGAAAACTGTAATTTTGTATTAGGTACGTTTGAGCCAAGAAGATGTACCGGTGTATCATCTAAGTACATCTACACAGTACTTAATAAAAAAAAAACCCCAAAACATTAAAGTAATATTGAATAGGCACAGTGTCTGTGGGATCGCTATTGCGTGTAAGTCAATATCAACATAATTTTTTTGACCGTGTTGCTTTATCTTTTTGTCTCCGATATAGAAAGGGTTAACTTATTAAGTACCTAGTATATATATATATATAAGTGTATAAGTTTGCAGCCTCCCGGTTTGTCTGATCTTTTTTTGCAATTATTTGTATCTTTAAAAATAATAATATGTAATAATATTGTTATTATTATTTTATTCAAGTATTTAACTAAGGTCATAAGAAGAAAAGTTAATTATATTCGAGTGCATTTTGAATTGTAAATTCAAAATTGTATTTACAGAATAAAAGGTTATGTATGTAGCAATTGTTTTTTAAGATATTATTATTTGTGTAGAAATAGTTCTTTATTAATTATATTATTGTTTATTTTTTGTTTCTACGTTCGTAAGTAGTAGTAGTTTCTCCTTGCTTAGTCCTCCTTGCGTAGTCTCTCCTTGCTAGACTTTGGTAACAATAAAGTAATTTAAGTTTCTCATAATTTTATTACGAACTAGCTTCCCGCCAGCGGCTTCGCCCCCGTGGTATGTTATTATACATATAAACCTTCCTTAAGAATCACTCTATCTATTAAAAAAAACCGCATCAAAATCCGTTGCGTAGTTTTAAAGATCTAAGCATACAATCATGTTTTATAATACATATGTAGTGATACGAGTAGCTAGCGCGACTTCACTCGCATCCGGATCTGGATTTTTTGAGACGAAAAGTTGGGTACCTTGTCCATCCTTGCAATTTATCGTATTGCAAAATTTTATCGAAATCCGTCCAGCGGTTTATGCGGGAAACAGTATACAGAGTTATTTTTGCATTCATACAATAATGGATATAACTACACGCGAACTGTGTCACTACTACCGCTATAGTTTAATTATAAAATGTGGTTCTATTCTGTTATATTAAGGGCCTGTTTCACTACCTCCTGATAAGATCCCGTTAAATTACCTGGCAGATAATTTCATACAAATTTTATTCTATTTTTGATTTTATCTGGCAGTTAGCAGCTATTGACCGCTAAGTATTCTTTGTTTGTAAAGCTTTTAATGTATCATCTTACTTGTCTGAGCGTGATAGACCAAACAACAGCAGTTATAAGATGAGTTTCACATTTTTTCTAAATAATTATAAGAGTTTTATACACAATACAAAGCGACTGCCATCAGACCTCCACAACCCAATTTCTGGGCAATACCGATATTCGAAAGATGGACTGGTTGTCAGGTTTTTTGGGATTCTGAGTACCACTAACAATTGTCATAGGTGTTCGTATGACAACCGTGACCGACGGCTTTACGTGCTCTTAGAGGCACGGAGGGGTCTCGATGTGTTAAGAATGGTCACCCATCCACAGACTGACCTCGGCAAGCATTGCTTAACCTTGATGACCTTGAGATCGGTTGATCAGCGTTGTTATAACTTAGCCACGAGCCCCTCAGACATACACAATACAAGTGTAGTAAAATAAAATATTGACTGATTTCGTTTTTTGTATTTCTCTAGTAATTTTGTAGTCTTATTACAATAATTCAGGCCTGACAGCTTAACGGGATCTTATATGTCACTCGGGGATACTTTTTAACTTTCTATCAGTGAAAAAAATATAAGAATTGGATCATTAGTTCTGGGGATTACCCTATACATACAATACCTACTATTACTTCACTATTATTATGTGTTCCTTACACTAAGTGTTACGCTTGAGTAAATGGGTACCTATATTAATTATGTTCGCCAATGTAAGAATTTAGGGTAAAAAAAATCGTAAAGAGAATTTACTTAAAGTATTTATTAAATGTCTACACCGTGTAAGATACACGAAGTTTCCGAGATTGTTGTCGTGTTTTTTTATATAACAAAGCAGAGCCTGTGCTATGGGAACTAGACAATTAATGTTTTTTTATAATAAATAAATATTGTGTCCTGTGGGAATGGTACCCACGACCTCGTGATCAGCAGTCCAGTACTCTTACCACTACACCACAGACGTCGTTTTCTATCTGCATCAGCTATTATTCCTTGGAATGGTAATAAGAAGATAAGATTATCTTCTCAGTGCATTATCAGAACGGAAGCCATAAAATACATTAACTCCGAGTATTTTAGCAGCAATTGAGTCGTATGTGTTCGCTGCGGCTAGTGGAGTCAGGTCAAGGACATTGCACAAATCCGCAGTCTCCTCCGTGACGCATACAACACCCCAGCTCCATATCGTAATGTCCGATTAACGGCGGGTGTTTCAAATTTCGAATGATTGTTCACTTTTTTTAAATTTAGCTATGATATTGTAGAATAATCTATGGTGAATAAAAAGGTTTAAATCAATTAGTGAGAAGTATATAGTGCTTACTCTTATGGAATGCTTACGTGAGTTTAAAGGTAGCAGTCGGCAGCAGTTGGTACCAGTAACGTAAATTTTGCTATAATTAAGCCGAATTGAATATAAAATATTATTAAATGTCATAGAAGTTCTTTAGCAAAGATATGTAATACCTGTGTTATGACATAAAAATCTATCTACCCAAACCGCGGGGTACATCTTTGTGATTTATGTCATTCTTTAAAAATCAAAATGCTAATCTTTTGGTGGTGGGTGGTGATATGCTTCGAGTAGCCCTTTTAAATATTAGGTGCTCTTTTTATTTCGAAAATCACTGTCAATCCTAAGCGATTGGTATATAGATGTAGTCTAGACTACAAAGTTGGTAACTTATCCTACATGTATACCTATATAAATAGGTCATCGCGATTTTTGGGGCTTGGCTCCTTCGTAGCCTAGATCTCGTAGCCTCGTTCGTAGTTCGAAAAATTGCATAATATTTCGGCAGCACTTAAATCATGGCTTGCGCAGTTAGGTAACTAACGAATATCTATATAAATGGGTACCCTTCAATAGCTGAGACCTACATACATACTTAGGTACTTTAGAATAGTTGTTTCTTTATATTTTAATTGTATCAAATGATTTATTTAATAGAAGTTTCACCAAAAAATACAGGTAGGTAAGTAAACTAATCTTGACATAACCAGATTATTACATAAAACAGTCATCCCATTTGGTTTAGATATTCATGTAGATTGGCTACATACATACACTCACACCGTAGAAAAACCTATAAATTATTATGTAGAATCCATCAATAGTGAGTAGATATTAAAATGAAGTTAATAATAAAAATTCATACCGAAATGCGAAGCAATAAAGTAAGTAAATTACAGATTATTTTAAATGAAGTTAAATAAAAGTTTGTAATAACGAATGCTACGAATGCCTACGTAAATAGCTACGCTTTTTCGTAGCTGATATCGGTTCGTTCATAAAATTACATCAGATTTTCATTGTGGATAAAATAATTGCATAATGTTATTCTCGTAGCACACCGGTAAAAGAAGCTACGCCGTAGCTATTTCATAAAACACGTACCTAAACCAAATCAAAATTACGTTTCATAACGCAATCCATATATGTGCACCGTAAATTTTTGGTTCAGTTCTATTCAGTCCATCCTAAGGTTGTCTGGAAGAGATCGATAAGGCCACCCTTTGTTTGTTTTAAAATTCATGTTTTTTCTGTCTTTGTTAATGTTGTTCATGTACAATAAAGAGTATATCTACTCTATTCTATTAATTGGTGTTTAGAGAAAATTGGTGCTTAGTTAGGCTATCAATGGGGATGTATTTGTAGGTACGTGGGCTGGAAATTAGTTCTCTATTAATGGCATCATTTGGGCGTGCCGAATCCGAAATCGGCGTATTATCCGATGTAATATAACGTTAGTCACTAACAAATTGCTGATGGTCTTGTATTGAAAGAGGTCGTAAGATTGAAACTATTTTCTTTTGTTAGGGGAATTACCTATGTATATTAACCTGCAAATTGTTATAAAATCCCTTTACAATACTTTTAGCACGACACAATTTTCTTACTCAATTTAGTTTAATAGTTCCTACAATCTTGTCTAAAGAGAAAATCTATTTCCGGACTCGGTAAAAGGTAAAAGAAACATTTGGGACTTTCATCTGAGTTTTTGCTTATGAAGCTTATTCAGAATGCCTAATTACATACTGTGTTGAACTGTTATAATTAGAATTTCGGCTTACGTTCGATCTTTCTGACTGTCTCGAAGAAATAGGGCAAACTATACAAAAGTAAATTCGCAAAAAATGTCTGTTGAGTTTCTTGGATGTTGCCAAATTTTGTGAAGTTACGTTACTAGGTTTTTTTTAATTAAAATAATACTAAGGTCTCTTCTAAATGATGTGGCCTTCGGTATTTATTAAACATAAAATATGTGTAGCGATGAGGAGTACTTTGACGCCTATGTGCGTTTTTTTTTATTGAATTTGTACATAATGTAAATATATATAAACAAATGTATCTTTAAAAAAAGTTTTCAAATATTCAATTCAATTCAATTTAAAATGATAAGTAATTTCTAAAAGAAACTATTTATATTCCGTCGTATGCCTGCGCTCATATCCCGCGATATTAAGAAAATTAATAAACTGCAATGTCAATCCATTTGCTCACTCCTTAATTATTAGTAGTATTTAGGTTTAGCATTATCTATAGATACCTACTTATTTTAAGTACATAAAGATACAATTCTAAAGGCATTGACAAAGTACTGTTGGACACATTGCTACGTTACTCCTATAAATCCTAGAGGCCATAATAGTGCGAGTCAAACTGGACAGGGTTGTGCTCGAATTGATTTGCCAGTGTTAATTATTTAATCTTATCAACACGTATGCGTGATTGATTATTCGCGGGCACCGATGACGTATCAGTAAAATATATAAAAGATGACGTCGGCGGTACCTGCTAGCATTAACAGTGCCATCACATGACGTAATCAAGCTAGGTAACCTTTTTACTGGGTTTTTGGGGGCCTGGAGGTCAGCTCTCTACCAAATTTTAAAATAAGTAGTTAACTAGTAGGTATGATAATACATCTGATCCCCAATTTGAACGACCCCATTTTCAGACCATGTTGTCGTTCACTTTAGACATTACTTACTCAGTTCATTTTAGAGTAATAGCCGCATTGGTGCTTAGATTCATGTCCGTTGCCAACAAGGTATGTAGGTACATAAGAGTTGGCAGTGTTTGCACTTCTACCTCGTAAGTTCAGAAGGAACACTCGTAAATTGTAATTGAGTGGCAAGTTGCAAACATTACGTCATTACACAAGAAAATGTGGAAATGCCATGTGGCATTCATAAATCGTGCTTCAGACCTGTCGATGGTTCTCGATCTCGAAAGAGTTAGGACAGCATAATGCGTTTCGCTATTTACTACTTACTCCATTTAAATAATAAATGCGAAACTAAAAAAAAACTAAACAGCAGAACACAGAGCGGGTATCTTCTAATAATTAGAGAGTTTACTCTACCACGCTAGCCTAGTGCGGGTTGGTAGACTTCATACCTTTCCGTTGAATAGGTCTCCTCATCCTCATGATGTTTTCCATCACTGTGGTAAACTAGTGATATAATTAAGAGCAGTAACAGCCTAGGCAAAGGCATATGACCAGACCACTGGACAGTCAAGACTCGAGTTCGAATCTAAGAGCCGATTTCACCATTTAAATTAAACGCCATCAATTCAAGCTAATCTCAGTTTTCGCGTTTAACTGAGTTCAGAGCGCAGGTTTGCATTTCACCAACACAAACTGAACTCAGTTAAGGCTGAACCTAGTTTAAATTCTGAACGCCCGATTTTGGACTTTAAAATGTATCTGATCGCGATCAAGACCTGTCAAAGCCATAAAAGATAACCTAATTCAGAATTTAATTTATTTATAAGAGATATTCTAATTATATGAGTAGTCTATATTATTGGGTTCCGGCAATATTTCAATAAAACTCGTTAGAATTCTTAAAACACGATAATTAATTATTATGCAGAAGCGAAATTACATTATTTTTATGGAGAAGAGAAACAGCGCCACCAGTGTCATAAAACGGAAACGAAACACATACGTTTACGAAGATACTGTCCAACAAAATGTTTACAAAGACATCTATGAGCTATCTTAGAAATTTATATTTATTCAACATAATTATATTGCCTACAAGCTGTATTTTTTTATTTTAATACTCTTAAATTTTACTCGAACTTCACTATCCACAAAATCATCTCAAAACTCACTTAATAATTGTAACTTACCATTTTTAACTGCAAAGCGCATCGTAATTTGTCTATGATTGTCACGAACTGACACATTTACATTCTATGTCAAAGTAAACTTAGTTTTCGTAAACGAGATCAAAAATTACCCGGTGAAATCTGCGAGACGTGAACCGAGATCGGAACCAATATATGAACTCGATTATGCAGAACTTAGTTTTATTGAACTCAGTTTTTAACGAGAACGGTGAAATCGGCCCTAAGGCACGTGCCTTAGATTCCAACTCGAGACATACGACTTCTACCTCTAATATAAGCTTAATATTAAGTATTAATTAATTACCAGCTCATATTAATATAAAAACGTTTTCCTTGTTTATTTTTACAGATGGGGTATCCTCTAAAACACACGTTGGACAGGACAAACGCAAAGTATATTCAATCATCACCATCAGTGACTGTTTGATCTGCTTCAGCTATTTTCAAGTACAAATTTATAAAACTTAACTACTTTAAATGACACTTTTCCTGGAACAAATAAAAGGTTAGCTGCAAAATTATTATTACGATATAATTGTTTACAATTTGTTGAAATTGTTGCATGCATTTTTTTGCAGATAAACAAAGTAAGAGTAGGACAGATCAATATACCCTTTGAGTAGTACTTACCTGTGTTCTTACATAAGCCTTTGAATGGACCTGTGCCTCGACCATGAGCTTTTCTCACTAGACTCGCTAGCGACGCGGTAAAATATTTGTATGGAAAACCTATAGATTTATAAATCTATGGGAAAACCATCGCAGCGCCTCTAGCGGTTACGTAAGGAACTAAAATCTGGGGATTACAGCGTTTCGATGCGTAAAAAACCATTCGATAGAACTCATGGTTGAGGTACTGATATCTAGTTCGCGGAAGATATGCCGCGTGATTAAGAGGAGATACCATAAATATCTTTTGATATTTTTTATGAAACCCAAAATCCTCAATGTTAGTTACAAATAATTATAAAAAAGCTTAGATAAGACTGACGTTGGACGGTGACAGTGACAGCGGGAGAATGGAATGACAATAATGGCATTGACAGAATTGACACTTGTTCTTGTTTTCATTCATTTCTCTGAGAAAGTGAGAATTCACTTGAATTAAATTGAGGAATTTATGAGAATTAATATAATAATTAAGAAATCTAAAAACATTATAGGTAACTAAAATCAGTAATTCAACCTAGATAAAAGCCATAAGTTAACGTGGGAGCGGTTTGGTTTGGTTAGCTTTGAGCAGTGAAAATTTAAACGTATTTTTATAACATTGTATAAGTTTTACGGCGAACCTACAGTTCAGTCGTTGTAATTTACGGTTGATTACACTACATATCTTTAACGACAATATATTTTATATGCAGAACAACTGAAGAATTTGAAGATGTCCAGGTTTCGGTTTGGACGACAGCACGACGGGTATCGCCTAGTTTCAAATGATGACAGCGGCTTTTCTGATGCACAGTTTGAAGGACCTCCGCCCAAAATACCTTGGAAAGCAATATCCCTAGCTGCATTCTTGTTTGTTGTGGGTACAGCACTACTAATTGTAGGAAGTTTGATTGTGACTGGACACATTGACACCAAGTATTCAGATCGTTTGTGGCCTATGATAGTTTTAGGCTGTATCATGTTTTTACCAGGGGCATATCATATTAGGATAGCATATTATGCCTACAAGGAGTATCCAGGTTACAGTTTTGCTGACATTCCCGAGTTTGAATAATATCACCAGTATTTTTAGGTTGTAAAGGACATATGAATAGATCTGTTTGTTACTGTTTGGATGTTGTTTTGTAAGTAGGTAGTCTATTATAAATGTTATTTTAACCAATGCAATAATTGCTTTCATTAGGTACTTTAGTATTATATATTTGATATTTCCATAATGGTTTCACAATCTATACAAATCAGAGTAATTTCTTATATGAAAAATTAGCCGCATTGTAATTTGATAAGCTAAACAGAGACAAAATCAGGTAAACCTGTGCCCAGCAGTGGAATGATTTTGAAGGGTTGATGGTTGATGGAACAGAGACAAGGTTGAATTTAATTCAATTGTCAAAAGGCTAACATTAATACCTATTGGTAATAAAAAAACTATCAGGCATTTGGGAGTAGTAGGTAAAATCTAATGTATAAAGCTGCTTTTCCCAGAGCAATCCAATTGCTTACTGCATCCAATGCATTCGACAAGGCATTAAATTGCTTTGATAGGTATATCAGCCACAAATGTTTGTACTTGCACATTTTGCTGTATTAAAAATATGTTATTTAAAAATTAATATAGGTGTTGTAAATTTTTTTGTTATAATGAATTCTAATATTGGGTTTTAGTGTAATGTATGTTTTAATGTTCTATGTATCAATGTGATTTTGAATAGTTATACATAATGTTATCATTACTTCTATTATATATGGCATATTGTAGCTTTCCTACACCATGTTCTGTGTTTGAATTTCAAATACAAAAATATATAACAAAATCAGTTATTTCATTTATTGGTTTACATACAATGAAACCACAAATTCATTTAGGCATAGTTTTAATGACAATGATCATAATTTTTAATAAATAGATTGATAAAGTCACTTTTACAACTTGTAGAGATTTTTAAAGAAAATCATTTGATTCTCAATGATTAGTTAATACTTCCATCCTATCTAAATTGCACATGTTTACCTATTAGCTCTCTTACCTTTCCTAGACGGTGGTGTGAAACTAGTCTGAGGGAGAGGTACGGAGTGCCCTGTCTTTTTTAAATGTTCAAACAACTTATTCTTAGATGGGAAATCTGTTTGACAGACTGCACATCTTAGATTTAATGCTGTGCTTGAGTCTTCTGTTTCACTTGTTTTAGTCCTCACTGGTTTTCTATCTACCATCTTCTTTGGTTTGATATTCCTTTGAGTCTTAGGTAATGCAGGCTTATCTTTAGGCAGAGCTGCTTCACCCAATGCATCATCAGTGGGTGTCGTACTAGACACTTCATACAAATTTTCTGTTGATGTCTGTGATTGGGAGCCCTTCTTCAGGTTGGCTTCTTTCTTAGCTTGTATCTGACTCTTCAGCATGTTGAATTTCTTTGCTTTTCTGCTGCGCGACGGGCCTTCAATTTCATTAAAACTCATCTCATCATGACTGTCATTGCCTTCACTTTCGGGCATTGGTATGAACTTCTTTTTGTTTTTCTTTTTTTTCTGACTCTTGGGTAAAGCCTGAAAATTAAATTAATTATAAACATGTGATGTATTGTTTTCAACTTAAAACCTGATTTTTACTTAGAACCTGGATGCAATCTTAAATTGTAATAGTTTGAAAGTTAATTTACCTGGACTTTATCAGAATCATCACTTAGAGTCTCTCTGAAATCATTTTCATCTTCATTGTCTTCAATATCTGAAGTAGAGTTTTCCATATGTTCTCCTTCTCTAGTTTGACCATTCACTTTATCACCTTCACCCTTTTCCTCTTTCAGTAGAATATCATTAACCTCAACATCTTCATCACCTTCATTCTCTGATATATCAATATCGTCATCTAGTGTCATGTTAGCCACATTCTCTTTATGTTTCTTACTGTTTTCGTGATTTTCAAATGATTTAACATTTTTAAATAGTTTATTGCAAGCTGAGCAGTAAAGATTTCTCATAGCTGGTTTGGATTTTGTTGAAGACTTTGCTGTTGCCTTAGAAGCTTCACTTGCCTGAAAATAAATTAGCTACATTAGAACAAGTTTTAATACATACAACAATGATAACTATTAACAATACTTAGGTAGGGAGTGCCACAGACATGCTAAAGTATTCATGCATAATAATGCCCTGCCCTTATTGCCTTCTCCTATTGTTGAATAATGTGATTGTTATACAATAACAATCTGTTGGTAGACTTGATTCACAAACTTCATGTAACTACTGACATTTGAAAAGAACTGAAGTGACATTTTTTAATTTATAGAATGGAATGAAATTGCACAGCAACCTTTTTTTCGTAATATTGAAACAATGTATCAGAAAATAATCTTTTAGAACAATGAGAAATGAGAAACCAATACTGGAATTTATGTTGAATTTGTTGAAATAAATGATCTCAGGCATAATTTAAACCTGCATTCTTATGCACAAAACTAAAGTAAAAAGATGACCTAATAATAATTCCTACCTCTTCAGTCTTAGAACTTTCTTCATTACTGCTTTCCATTCCGCCTTCACTGATGGTATCATCATCAGAGGACAGACCAAACTCTTCAGCCAGCAAGGACTCAATCTCACTCAATTTCTTTTGATAGTCCTCACTCTGTAGGAAAGAACTCTCACCTTCTTTCTTCTTAGCTTCTTCTATTTCTTTTTGGCGCTGAATTATCCTTTCTCTCCTTACTTGTTCAGCCTGAAATTGGGAGATTTAACATGTAAGCACATCTTTCCAGAACCTAAGTATTTTTTTTTGAGGAGAATAAATCAATTTGAGAATCAAAGTATTTATTAGTGTGAATGTATGTACTGAATGTTGGCTACACCTTATTCAGATTCATACAAACTAAATACCTTTCTTTTATTTTCTTCAGCTTTCTCCTGCAACAGTTTAGTATGCTCTATAACTCTCTTGTCCTTCCTGCGGACAAAGCTTACAAGTCTTCTTATCTCCTCATTCCTCTCTTTACGAGCTTTTTGTCTAATTTTATTGTTCTCCTTCTCCATCAACTTTATGACTCTCCTGTTATCACCTTGTGAGATCTCATACTGGTCTAGCCAAACATAACCTGGAAATTGATTGTTTTATTGGTAAGGGTGAATTTTATCTTATGTAATCCCTGAAGAATAATCCTGTTGGAACGAACTTACAAAAAGCACAACACAGAGCAGTATCGAGGATGTATATAAAAAACATTACCCATTATAGTCACACCCCTTAGTCATGAGGTAGTGACTAGGAAGAAAAATCCCTGAAGGGATAACTTCAGGGATAAATGGCACTTTTTATCATGTTTCCAAAACATGTCTGAAAATATTTTGCTTTTGGTTGCTTTACAAATACAACAGTAGTGTTAAAATTTTTGTTTGTTAGGTAAACAGTATTCCAGAAAAACAGAAAATTTTAAATTCTATCAGATCCCATTTAAGTTTTACAATTAAAAACTACTTACTTTTGTTAGTTGAGAATGACATCCAATAAGCATAAAACTCATGCACTTCTTCATATGGAGTGGTAGAGTTGCCAAATTTTGGTATCTTGGCAACTTCTTCAGGGTCATCGAGGAAGTCTGTTTCCTCTGCTGCCAATTTGGAAAATACCTGTAAAAGTAATATTAAGTCGGCATCAATTCACTGAGATATCTACAATTTAAATACTAGGTATAAATATACAAAAATAAGTTACCTCACTGTAAATTCCATAAAATCCTTGAGGGTCATCAGCAAAGCCTTTATAACAGGACGGAGTAAAGTAAGGGTACACATCAAGACTGTCATCATTATAGGAGCTACCAGCTCCACGTAGCAGCTGGTCTCTGTGATTGTCATACCTAGAAATAGGATGGATTATGGTCACATGAATCTTGTATTTATATAATTATGTACATATTGAATAATCACTGCAATACCAAAAACTAAGTTAGTCATAGGACTTACCAAGCTCGCTCTTGAGGGTCAGAAAGTACTTCATAGGCATTCTGAACAAGCTGAAACTGTTCTTTCGCCTCAACTAAATTTTCTAAGTTTTTATCGGGATGCCACTGCAGTGCAAGGCGCCGGTAGGCCTTTTTTATATCTGAAGCAGACGCTTCCTTCGGCACACACAATACTTCGTAGTGGCACTTCATTTTGTTATCATTCTACGGGAACTCACAATATTTCACAGCCTCGTATAAAATAACCTGAACTACTAAAATCCTTAACTCCAATGGAATGAAGCGGATATAATAAACTTAGCGTTTTTACTTGGATAACGAACTACAGAAGGAACTTTTCACGTAATATTCATATGGCTTATACAGAAAAATAATATCGATCTATTTTGAAGATTCCAGCGAAATAGAACAGGCGACGTCCATGCTTCTTTCGGGCTTGTTTTTTTCTGAATACTGGTGTTGTCATTGTCATCCTCATCCTTTAATGTCATGTAAACACATTAAAACTGTACATTTTTACTTTAACTGCTGATAAATGTTATTTATGGGGCTGGTAAATCTAAAAGTTCACACACCGTAAGACAAATTACGAATTGAATTATTATTGTTATGTTTATCGAACGGTTGTTTTAAGATGGCAACATTATATGTCAAAGTCAACGTCAAAAAAATAACGTTTCGTTTTACATGATTTTTTGAGATGCTATTTTCCTTGGTTTAAATAATTAAATAATTGAATTTTGAAAAAAGTATTAATGATTATCATCTCTATCTATTTAAGGTACTTAACCTTCAGAAAATAACTAAGTACAAAATAAAGCTACATTGTAAAATAGAGCAACCAGTGCCGCCGGATCTAAGCTTAATGCCGCCCTAGGCACGGTAAAAAATGCCGCCCCATTATCAGGGGCGTCATTTAGCAATAGAAAATGGCGCTTAGAGCACGCATCATTGTTGCTCCCCTTTGGTCTCTTTTCTTACTACTACAATAGTAAGTTATATTAATACCATTACAAAAGAATGATGGGCACTTTTGTATGGACCCTGGCCTGATATCCAATAGAGTTTTAATGTATGTTAGCTTATTGCTTTTAGCCTACAGTTACTGAAACGAAACAATTCATGTTAAGAATCGACCGGAAATGTACAGTCGGGGACATAAAAGGTGCATTTTCTGCGCCACCTTTTTTTTTGTATAAATCATACCTACAATAGAAAAGTTCACGCTAAGCTGTATGTTGGCCAGATTATCACTTGGGTAAATAATCTTAGGGTGATAGCATACAATAAAACACATTTAATATGGTACTTAACAACTTACGCGGATAAACAATGAAAATCATTTGACGACGTCTGTGGTCCCGTGGTTTGAGTGCCGAGTGCTTCGCGATCAGCAGGATCGCGAAGTCGAGGGTTCGATTCCCACATGACACAAATACTTATGTGATGAACATAAGTGTTTGTGTTTGTCTGGGTGTTTCATATGTATTATAAAAATCAACACCAACCCATATACTATCCCACTGCTGGGCACGGGTTTCCTCTCAGTATGAGAGGGATTAGGCTAAGGTTCACCACGCTAGCTTAATGCGGGTTAGCAGACTTCATATGCCGTCGAGAAAATCTCTCCGGCATGCAGGTTTCCTCACGATGGTTTCCTTCACCGTTAAAGCGAATGATAATTACGCACATGATTTAGAAAGTTGAAATAAAATCAGAGGTGGCCAGCCAGCCAGCCCTTGGATTCGAACACGAGATCTTTGACTTGGCAACCCAGTGGTCAATAGGAATAATATGAAAAAAAAAAAACGAAGTGGGGATGCATCGAGTTGTGATTGAAGTGGACAAGGGACTTACCCCGCTCTTCTTAGCTAAAGAGAACTGACGCAAACCTGCAGTACTGAGTACGAATCGCAGGGAGGTGTGGCAAAGCAAAGAAATATGCTTTTATCGGGCTCTCCATGAACCAGGAGTAGACTTTTAGCGTCCGTGTCCTGGCCATGGAAATATCGGAGATGTCCAAGGTGTTGTTTGTGCAATTATGGACGAAGTCATGATGACTAACAACTACCAGAAATATATCATGGACGATGGTCCGGTTGGCATAATGTCGGGCATGCCACCGTCCGGGAGAGTCTATGCGACATATAATAATAGTACCTCTGGTTATTGAAATAAAACTACTTTTTACGGATTTTATCGCGTTATATTGATATTATTTTAATCTAATCCCGACGTTTCGGACCCTTTACAGCGTCCATGGTCACGGGTGACTAAGGTGGTAGGCGTCTTGACGTTTCAATTACTAACAGCTACCCTACATTTTTGTTAATTGTTGGCAATCCGATTCACGCAGAACGAGCTCACCGTAAAGAAAACCGATTCCTACCCAGGATGATTCGTGAGGCTATTGAAATTAAAAAACATCCAAATTTCAATAGAGAAGATGGCTGGGTCTTACCACCTGCTTGGAACCCTATTATAGATTCAATTAAATCTAAATCCAAGCCAAATACTGCAAGACCGAAGGATACGGTGAGCTCGTTCTGCGTGAATCGGATTGCCAACAATTAACAAAAATGTAGGGTAGCTGTTAGTAATTGAAACGTCAAGACGCCTACCACCTTAGTCACCCGTGACCATGGACGCTGTAAAGGGTCCGAAACGTCGGGATTAAAATAATATCAATATAACGCGATAAAATCCGTAAAAAGTAGTTTTATTTCAATGTCTAGTATTCGCGTAAGTGTCAGAAATCAGTAAGTACCTCTGGTTGTTCGCGTCTGGCTAACGACGAGAACTTGCACAGACCTTTTTTTCTGGCATAATAAATGTATTTGCTCGACCCAGTTCTCAAAAATGGTCATGCCACACTGTACTGGAATCGCTCTATCATCACAGACAGGACTATTGTAGCCAAATAGCTTGATATTGTGGTGATAGACCGTTAAGAGCGTAGTGTAATTTTATTATTGTTGATATCGCCATCCCGCATGACAAGAACCTCATGAAAGCCAAGAAAGGTAAGAAGTATCTTCATTTGGCACTTGACGTTGTGTGGGAGGTGAATTCAGTGATTATAGTACCGATCGTTGCCGTAGCCGATCAAGAACCTCGACTAACATTTAAGGAGACTCGCGTTGGGTGAGTGGATCAAGGGTGGATACAGAAAGCGGTACTCCTAGATACGGCTAAAATTACAAAATACATTACTATCACGATTATAATCCGACAAGGGTTGAGCAGAACTTTAGGTAACATTTGGTTATACATGTCGCCTAAATAAAAGGGGATGAACCAACAAACATAACATATATATGTATATATAGTTGTCGCTGTACAGCTCGATGTATAGATCGAGGGCATAAAACACATCACCGGTTTATTTGTTACATTTAAAGAATGAATTAAAAGTTCACAGCAGGAGTAATCGAGTCCAGTATACACATCCGCGAGGGTAGGTTTAGAAGTAAACATAATTCATATCAAATCACAAATCGTTGTTATGAAGAGTCACGAAGATAAACATCTGTGTATATATTTTTTGAGAATAGCATATGTACCGAAGTGGTTAATTCGATAGATGTTTGGGGGGTGATATCTTTTTTCTCCGGCAGTTTACAATGTTCTGCCAATAATAAAAATTGAAGCTTATGATATAAGGATTAATTTCATATCATAATTATTTTTATTGGATATACCGGCCAACTTTACCCATCATTCTTTGTTTTTTATACAGTTTGGTAAATATACAATTTGTTTTTTACCTCCAGTTGAGTTATGACAAAGCGAGCGAAGCGAGCTCTAAATTTGGGCACTCCACCTGGGATAGGTTAGATTATTCCAATACCAATTAGTTTGTTAGTACTCCAGTTGTCTCATGCGCAATCGAAGCGAGCTCGAAATTTGAGGCCACTCACTTCAGACGTGTTAGGTTAGAAGGGTAATTACAATTAAGTTACTATCCCTAGTTGTCTCATGTAAGAGCGAGCGAAGCGATCTCGAACCGCTTAGGGTAGCTTAGGTTAGAAGGGTAATTATAATTAGTTCGTAACTACTTCCAGTGGTCTTATGAGCTGTACCCACCTCGGGCAGGTTAGGTTAGGTTAGGTTAGGAAGGGTCTCTTTCTGCGAGGACGTAATCTCGCAGAAGGAGGCCGTGGAGCGGGAGCGCGAATCCGCTGCCGCAACACTGCCAATCCGCGCCCGACGCACTGGGCGCAGGAACAGGGCATACCGCGCCCTGTTCCAACCACCTTAAAGTGGCCACGGGCGGCAGGCTTGGGGAAGTCTGTCGCCCAGCACTATGGCCCGAGTAGGCGACGCGGTCGGAGTGTGCCGCGTCCCACTCAGTGGATTGGCAGGAGAGGGGGGTGCACACCACACGCACCCCCCCAACAGAGCCGGGGGCCGCATTGGCGGCCCGTCACCGCGGGGGTCGCGGAAGAATGTCAACGCGTTCCCGCACCCCGGCCGAATGGTGATGAGGCGAACACCCGTCTGTTTTTAGTGGGTAGACGTCCTTTTCAGGGCGGAGTCCCACACACCGCGCCGTCCTCCCCGGGGCGGCGTGACGGTGCATAAAGCATTTTCAGACGATAAAAAAAAAAAAAAATTAGGCAGGGTAATTCAAATGAGTTTATTAGTACCTTTAGTTGTCTCATGTAAGACCGAGCGAAGCGAGTTCGAAGGGCCACCCACTTCGGATAGCTTACGTTAGAAGGGTAATTAAAATCAGTTTGTTACTGTTCCATCACAGTACATTTATGAAAATTTACTGTATGCACATAAGAATATTAATCTCTTTAAAAAACGTAGTGATACACATAATATTAATACCAGGAATAAAAATAAATTTATTGTTCCCTCAACTAGGCTCCAGAAGATAAGTAATTCATTCAAATGCCAATGTATACGCTTTTACAATAAAATCCCAAGCGATATTCAAAACCTCAGCCTGAACAAATTTAAGACGGTTGTCAAGCAGAAGCTGTATCATAAAGGTTACTACACGGTGAAAGATTATACAGATGACAAAAATGCTTGGGATTGAACTGTTCCAATGAACCAGGTTATTGATTTCATTATGTTTTTTTTTATCTGACATTTAATTTATACCATTACTTGACATTACAATAATCTGACATTTAATTTGCATCATTAATATCATTACCTATTTGACATTGCAATAATTATGCTACGTGATTTTATGTATGTCTTATTGTGTCATTTTTTATTGAGAAGTGAACTTCATTAACTGTACAGTATGAGTATTCTGCAGCTTTTGATGTTGCTTTAGTTATTCTATTAATGTATAATATAATAAGTTATAACCAGCCCGAGGTAGAGCTTGTCATGCTCACTTAAATGTCCTGCTGATAGTGGCGTTGTGTGTCGGGTCTTTTTATTCCCTACAACATGGTTGAGTCAAACGGCGCCGATACACACGTCATGCTCGTGAACGGGTGCTGTCTGTCGGGACTGGTCAGCTCTTACTGCAATGGCTATGTTCGTTTGTTTGTTTTTTTGTCCATTTTTTTTTTTAGTCATACACATCATGCTGCATTATACTCACACTATTCATCACAAAATTTTATTGTTACTCGAATTATGTTGGGGGCGGACCGGTGCGTTAAAAAAAAAACGCAACTGCTTTGTTCAGATGTTTAATACCAACTGACTATCTGTTGTTTGATACATATAATTCTTACAACTAACTTATCTCTACGTGTACTGTTACCAGTTAGTGGTAACAGCCTTAATTTTAACATAAACTACGGACTTAACCTACATAACTCCTCCCTTCCCAGAGAGCTGCGTACAGTCGGGACTTGTGTGCAGGACCGGGAATGCTCGGGCGAAGCTCGACGTTGCAACGGGATTGCGGACAAGTCCGACTGGCGTGGCGTGTTGTCCATCTCAATTGCGACGACGACTGGTTGCGGCTGTTGCTCGGTGCACTTGCACTGGATAACTCTGAGTTTTCGGTATGCGAAGTATGCGGCGCCTGTTATTAGTGCGGCTAACACCAATATCGATGTCCAGCTAGGTTTCTTAGCGATGCCGTAATCGTAATCAGGCGTGAAATTAATGTTGTTTGACTGAGCGGCGAGTAGATGCAACTTATCTAGCTTGATGTTGTCTAGTTGAACGCTTTGTATTGAAACGTTCGTTTCCTTCATCTCGATCTTCGGTAGCGCTATTGTTTCATGAATAGCGATGGTGCGATGATGCGTTTGTAAAGTTTGACCATTTATTGTAAATGTACATTTTTCAGTAGTGGTCAACAGATATGTTCCTCGTACTCGTTGATATGTGTTGTCCTTCCCGCAGGTGGTTTTCAGGATGTCTTCCTTCGGGATGATGATCAGCCAAGTGTTTTCTTGAATATGTTCTATCTTGGTATCATTGATGGATACCTTTGCTAGCTTGCAGTTAGTTGCTGGTGAATGCTGAATTATCTGCACAATGCAGTCAGGATTGTTGTGTATATTTTTCAATTTCAGGTGATTGCAGATCTGGAGTCCTTCGGCGACGTGCAGACAGGGCTCGTGAAGGTAAGTAAACCTCTCATTACCTAGCGCTAAGGTAGGGGATTTAGGAATATGGGTAATATTTAGATTATTAGGAATCGAGTAAAGGTGTAATAAATCATAGGTAGTAGGGCTGATTATAGGAATATCTAGTATGAAGGTAAGTGTAGATATTGTACTATAGGCTATTACTTTAATACAATTTTCTAATAAGTGTATATTTTCCCTTTTAGGTTCAAAAGGTAAGTTAAAGTCTTTTCCAATTTTAATTAATTCTGATAGTAATTGTAAAGGCTTAATAATACTTGGGTGTAATGTTCCCATTGAAGCAAATGCTATCGCAGTTTCTAACGTACTAACTTTATCGTAGATTTGTTGGAAACTATTTTCTAACTGGATATTAATATGAAGCATGTCTATACGTGCTGCTAATGTAGTTAGATTGCTATTAATATTATTAATATTTACTACTAACATTTCTAAGTTCCTTTGTACCTTACTTAAATTCTCATTATATTCGTCTATGTAATTTTTCATTAAACTAATACTAGACTTCTGATTACCTACTAATACGTTTGTATTTTTCCTAAGTTTTTCTATTTCGCTTTCGAATCTTTGGGCGTCACTATCGTCTAAGTTCCCGCTAATAGATTTAATAACTGTTCCTAATCCGTTGAATAAACCTCTTTTAGATCTAACTATAGTTCTAGGTAATATATAAAAGAACTTACTTTCTATTAAATCTATCATATACTTAATTTGTTCGCGGTGTACATACCGTTCGGCGTAAGTATGTTGCGAATTTTCAATTAAAACTACTTTATAATAAACGCTAGTCGTTTTCCTAAATATATCGTATATGAGACTAACATTATAAGTACAAACTAAGTTATAGGTATCTATCCTATGTAAAATCGTAGCTTCCCGCAGAATTAACAGGCCATCTTCGTTCGAGACTGGCTGAACTAAGTTGTCTGAGGCTGCTCGGGTGCTGCCGATGGCGGCGAGCCACAAGAAGACTCTGTAATTTGAGAAGGTCTTCTAAGCATTTTACTATGTACTCTAATCGATTTGGAGTTAATATGTTTTCCGACTATTTCTAATATGTTATTCGGGTGCATATGTATGACTGTATAGGGGCCTATATATTTGGGTTCCGTTTTCTTGCTTCTAGCTGACTTTGCTACTTGTTTATAGACCTTATCTCCTATCTTAAAGGCTGGTATTTCGCTATTTTTATTAGCTTTCGATATAACGTTTTCTTTCTCCTTGGAAAGTTTAAGCGTTACTAGCTTTTGTGCATTTTCCATTAATGATTTATGTTTTTGTACATATTCTTGGTAAAATTCCTGAGTATAGAATAATTCTAAAGGGTTCCTACTATTAGTGTGTCCGTATAATAACTCGAATGGGGTAAAACTTGTAGCAGAATGAATAGTGTTGTTATATGCAATAATTGCGTTGCGCATAAGTGTGTTTATGTCGCTCTTATCAGTAAGTTTCTGTATTCTTATTAATTCACCAATGGTTGAATGAAACCTTTCAATTGGGGAATTTGAATTCGGGTTATATGGGGTTGTAAAATGTAGGGATATTTTATGCATTGAGCATATTTCCTTAATAATTTCGTTATCAAACTTATGATCAGAATCTGTTGTGATTTTATTTGGAATTCCGATTATTGATAATATATTTAATAATGCTTCCGCTATGTGGATACTAGTGGCTGCTTGTAATGGGATTGCTTGCGCGTATTTACTAAAATTATCGATTATTGTTAAGAATGTCGAACCGTCTGAGCTATATAAATCCATGTACATTTGTTCCATTGGTTTAACAGGTGTTTCTGTTAACGCTAACGGGGGTCTTAACGGATTACGTTCGTATTTTGCTTTAAGACATATTTCGCACTCATTAATATATTTTTGGATGCTGATTAGCATATTGGTCCAATGGTAATTTTTCTTAATTTTATTATAAGTTTCTTGGATTCCGCGATGGATGGTTTTACCTTCGTGGTACCGTTTAATAATTTCTATCTGTTCCGATTTTTCGTGAACTAATGTTAATCTTGTACGGCAACGTATTAATTTAGGTCCGCGTTGATCAAATACGTCATTGTAAACTTTACAGAATAATGGAAATAATTTTTCGTCATAGAAATATATGTGAAATTTCCTATCTGCAATAGTGTGATCGCGTAAGAATTTTATAATTTGTTCTTCCGTATTATTTATGGGTATAAACACGTGCTTGATGGTAAAGTTATTTTTAGATTTATCTTCTACTCGGTACTCGGTGCCTGGCGAGCTTCTGATAAGGAATTGTTTCAGCTGTTTATCAATTGCGTCAGGGCATTCCGGTATCTTGTTACTATCGCTATCTGCGCCGGTCTGTTCGGGCGTAGTGGGCATATCTAATAACGTTCTTATATCTATCGTATTAGGGTCTAAATTTGTGTCATCGGTTATTTGTTCCTGACTTATGATATTTTCTAATTCGTCATCAATAATTTGGCTAGGGCTAGGCTGTAAGGAATCGATTTCCTGAATTAAGTCTGTATGTGTATCCTTTGACGTACTAGGTTTGTCTAGGTCTAAGGTGTTTATTTTTACGCGAGACAACGCGTCTGCATTTGTATTATATTTACCCTTTTTATATACTATTTGATATTGGTATTCTTCTAAACGTAAGCGCCAACGTGTTAACTTTGAGTTTGGGTCTTTAAGAGACATCAGCCACGTAAGGGGTTTATGATCGGTGTATATAGTAAACTTCCTACCATATAAATATGGACGGAAATATTTCGTAGCCCATATGATAGCTAAGAGTTCTCGTTCTATCGTAGAATATCGCGATTCCGTGTCTGACAAAGTACGAGACGCGTAAGCGACGGGTTTGTCTGAGCCTACTGTACCTTGTGAAAGTACTGCGCCTATCGATACATCGGATGCATCGGTCGTTAATATGAACGGTTCCTCGAAATTAGGGTACTGTAATATAGGGGCATTACATAAGATTTGTTTGGCTTTCTCAAATGACTCTATAAACTCTGAACTGTGTATAATTTTAGCATTTTTCTTAAGACATTTAGTCATTGGTTTCGTTAATTTAGCCAAATCGGGTATAAATTTGCGGTAATATCCTATTAGTCCTAGGAAAGATTTTATCTCTTTCTGTGTTTTTGGTATAGGAAATTTCTTAATAGCTCTAATTTTTTCTTCATTAGGTTTTACTCCGTTTTGTGTTAATGTATGTCCTAAATATCCGACCTCTTTCTTTAAGAATTCTGATTTATCTAACTGCACTTTGAAATTATGTTCCCTGAGTCTCTGAAACACACGTTTAACTTTTTCTAGGTGTTCCTGAAGACTAACTGAATAAATTAAAATATCGTCGAGGTACACAACGCACGTATCAGCGAGTAAGTCGCGTAATATGTTGTTCATGAGCCGTTGGAATGTGCTCGGCGCATTCTTTAGACCAAATGGCATGCGTAAGAACTCGTAATGCCGATCTGTACTAAATGCAGTTTTCTCTATATCTGCCGGGTCCATTTCAAGTTGATGGTAACCTGACGCTAAATCAATTGTACTAAAATATTGAGCTCTGCCTAGCTTGTCTAGGATGTCATTGATATTTGGGATAGGATATTTATCATCTATTGTTTTTTCGTTTATTTTCCTGTAGTCGACAACTAATCTCCACTTAACTTTTCCTGAGGCATCGGCCTTTTGCGGCACTAGGTGCACAGGGCTAGACCATGGTGAAATACTTTCTCTAACTATTCCCTTTTCTACTAAACTATCGACTTGTCGCTGTATCTCCTGTTGTTGACACGGGGGACGTCTATAGTTTTTTACGTATATGGGTGTCGAATCTGTCAGTCTAAGTGAATGCTTAACTGTATGCGTGAAACTTAAAGGTAAGTTTTCTGAATAAAATATGTCTCTATATTGGTAGCACAGTTTCCGAATTTCTCGCTTTTCCTCTGAGTTCAGATGGTCAAATCTGAGTCTATTTAAATTTTCTTTCAATTCGTTATCTATATCTATTGGATCTATATCGAATCGATTTAATTTGGGTTGGTTTAATTTTCTTTTAATGGTGACATTATGGAAAATAAAGTCTATATGTGTACCATTTATATATAATTTCTTTGTACTGTAATCTATTGTACAACCTAATTTGTCTAAGATATCACTTCCGATTAAGCCGTTAAAGTTTTGATCAAAGTCCACGACTAAAAATTTATGGGTAACATTAAGACCAAATGTATCCGGTAACTTAATGTACGCTACTTTATCATGTTGCGATTTACCGTGAGCAGTTGTTATGGTGTACGGTTCGCTTTTAATAATGATGTTACGGATCTCTTTTATTACTGCTGAGCTAATTAATGAATGTGTGGCTCCTGTGTCGATAAGAAATTGGCCACCAAGTTCTGAGATATTTATGTGCGGTAGACTATGTATAATATAGTCGATTTCTGTATTTTCTATATCTGGTTTTCTGGGAATATCCCTATGGGAAAATCCTGAGGGGATTCGTCCTCAATATCTGGTGTGGGCTCTATTTCTGAGTTGTATTCGTATTCGTCACTAATATTTATATTATTAACTTTTTGTGTCGGAACTAACGCTTTGCTCTCCTGTTCCTGTTTAACAGGTGGGTAACGTTGGTTGGGGTAGCTCTGGTTGGGGAATGTACGTGGGTATTGAGCTTTATTTTGAGGCGGGCTCCATTTAATTTGGGGCTTTGGATGTGATGGGTTGCTGTTACTCATGGTTTTCCTATCACTACGCTTTACTCTTGTCTCCTCCTGCCTGGCTAACGCTATTGCTCTTACTAGGGTATCTGGTTTATTTATTCGTACGCCTAGGCCAATGTTGTAATCTAGGTTATCTATGTATGTATCTATCGCTATGGATTGGTAGTATCCGCTAGATTTGTTTACTGCCTGCCCTATTCCACATAATGCATCGAGTAAGTCTCTGATTCGTTTTCCGAATTGTTCACACGACTCCGCGGCCTGTTTGGTGCAGCGCATCAATTCCTGAAGTAGTTGTACTTCTGTGCGGTGTTCACCGAATCTGTTAACTAATGCTACTCTAATTGATTTCCAATCTTCTATATCTACTTCCAGTGATATAGCCTCCAACGCTTTACCTGTAATCTTATTCCGAATCATGCAAATCGCAATGGGGTCATTACTTCCAATATTGTACATCATTAATACACTCTCTACACTTCTGACATAGAAATTCAATGATTTGCTATTACCATCGTATGTTGGAATTAATTTATTTAGCAATTCATAATTAATGGGTTTACTGGCCATGCATGCCGCAGCAGCAAGGTCTGCCAGTGGTTTGTTGTTTTGTGCCATTTTTTAAAAGATCTAGATAGACTTTAACACAATATAACTTAAACAGAAGTAGGTATCTGTTTCCCGATTTTTAGGGTTATCAGATCCTTTAGATAATAGTAGGTGTCTGTTTCCCGATTTTTAGGGTTATCAGAACCTATAGAATAAGGGTAGGTATCTGTTTCCCGATTTTTAGGGTTATCAGATCCTTCAGGCAAAAGTTCACGGTTAGTGGGACTTAGATGGGACACTGAGCAATGAGAGAGTTTTATCTCACCTCCAGTAGAGCTCCATCCGCCTGGTTGAGTTGGTCAGCCGATCCGCTTGTAGATTCTTCAGATTGCTGGTAAGCACAGGCACAAAGAGTTTTATTCGCGCACTGCACTTATTATAATCTTAGGTCGAGAGTTCTATCCACCTTTCGATTTTTCCAAACAATCCTACCGACTGCGCCAATTATGTTGGGGGCGGACCGGTGCGTTAAAAAAAAAACGCAACTGCTTTGTTCAGATGTTTAATACCAACTGACTATCTGTTGTTTGATACATATAATTCTTACAACTAACTTATCTCTACGTGTACTGTTACCAGTTAGTGGTAACAGCCTTAATTTTAACATAAACTACGGACTTAACCTACATAACTCTCGCCTATATTTTTTTTAAAAAGAGTAACTATGGAGTTTCTTGCCGGCTCTTCTCCATAAGTCCCACTTTTTGGAACCGTGCAACTAGTTTGACAATTCAAAAGTGCCTATTTATATGGTCTAATTGAAATAAAATATTTTGAATTTGAATTTGAATTTGAATTACTACTTCCAGTAGTAGTCTTATGAGCGTGCGAAGCGAGTTCGAAAATTGGGGTAACCCACCTCGGACAGTCTAGATTAACGGATATGACTCACTGGTGATGGGATTTTTTATCTATATGAAGTCGGCATCCGGTGGCAATCTCGCATCAACTCTGTTAGGTCAATCAAGGCCTGTACCTCTTACGTCGCTAGGTAAAAATCCTCCTGCCTCCTCCCGGAGGTCAACAGTTCCACATTTGCTTTGGCAAGGTCTATATATTGCCATATACCGCTAAGTGGAGTGTCGAGGTGCGTGAGGCAGCTGTCAGTCACAGGATGAGGAAAGCTTAAGATCTGTTTCTGTTTAGTTTAACTTTAGAGTATAGACATTTGTGATGTGCAAACAAACGCACATTTAGTTACTTTTGTCATTTCCGTAAGAACTGTAAGGTTATAGACTGTTTACTAACATTTTAGAGGTTTATTAATTTACTAATGTAAGTGGATAACAAGTTTTATTTTTTCATATCTGAATTTGCTGCCCCTAAAAATCTGCCGCCTTGGGCATTCGCAAAATAAATCCATGGCTGGGTACAATAACAATAGGTAGGTACATAGAATTGATAATTTTTGATAGGAATGAGTTTCTATAGGGATTTAACGTATTAGTATAAGAAACCATGAGAAAATCAGTGTTTGTTTGACCTTTATCCTCTGAAATCGAGTAAGCGTCCTCTGAAATCTGCCGCCCCTAGACCGCGGCCTATACGGCCTATTGACAAATCCAGGACTGAACGGAACGGACCGAACAGACCCTGAACGGACCGTCTGTCTCACAGATTAATAAATATTAGTCTCTCTACGGCAAAGAGCGGAATAATATACTGTCTGCGGCTTGAGACCTTTAGATAGGTCTAAAGGTCTCAAGCCGCAGACAGTATTACAATACACTATTTACCATGTCATTATAAAACATTAGTTTTTGTTTACACTAAAGCCGAAACACGTCAACTTCATTTTGATTAGTTATGCAAGAAAAAGATACAAAAAACAGAAACGGTTAAAACTTAGATACGCGGTGACAAGCTCCGAATTAGTAACCCCCCTGGTGCACCGCGGGCAGGGGGCGGGCTGCGCCCCCTGCCCTATTAAAGGGCGAGTGAGTGACTTCCCTGTTCGGTTTTTGCACCGATTTTCGTAATAAAAATGGGTCCTACTTACTTGAATAAATTTTTTGAGAAAAAAATTAACATAGGTTAAAAACCATTGCAATCGATTCTGTTAGTGATTCTGAACAAACTAATTGCAGCTTTCGTATAAACAAAAACTAACGTTGTATAAGGTCTATTTACTTACTGGCATTCTTTAACATTATTAGAACTGTTCGGTAACATTTCAAAATTTATAGGCAGAATGAAGGCAGGAAGGAACCTAACTTTTCTAAAAATATTAGATGTATTTTTATTAAGGATCTGGAAGCACCAAAAGAAATATCTTCGGATCTAAGCCTGTGTCAGTCAGTGTTTATCTCTATCTAGATTTTTTATTTACTACAAGGAAGATTCAAAGACAGATTATAAAAGTAACAAAAAATAGTCCAAAAAAAGTCCTGTCCCAATTACAAATCTTCACCAATAAAAAAATCGTTTAGTACCCGCACTGGAACTAATTTCCGGGACTTCCGAAACTTTCAAGATTTTATACTAAAATTGTGGCCTTCTTTCGAACTCCGGATACGCAGTACCTCAGTTGTGGTACAAGTATGTACATACCACAACTGCGCGACGTACGCGACGAAATTTCGCTAGCTCGCGTCTCTATGGCTAATATCCAGAGACGACGCTTAGCGTAAACTTAGGAGCGTTACTTTACGCTTAGCGTCGTGTCTGAATATTAGCCTATTCCTGCCGAGAAACCAGACCTCCGCAAGCGTACCTGCCCTACTTAGGAGGAGTATTTGGGTAGAAGATGAAAATGCATTGTGATGTACTTTAATTGCAGCAAATTGCCCTCGAGAATGTAAATTGGTGTTTTTAATTCTACCCAAAAGGAATAAGGACGTTGTTGCCGTGAGCTCTTTTTATGTAATTATCTTTCAAAAATGCATTGATAATTGTCACGACGTAACGGTCACGACCATGCAAGGCGGTTATCCAGTAGGTACTATGCTAGATTTGAATTAAATAGTCACTTTTTTAAGTACCTATCAGAAATTACAGTCAGTAATAAAGTCATAGACTATGACTTTATTACTGACTGTAAAAATCAAATGCACTATGACTCATAATGCATTTGATTTTGAGACATCAATACAAAAAACAAAATAAAATCAAACAAATAAAAATATCTTAAAGTAGTTACTTTATCAAATTAAATACAAAAAATATACATTTTAAAACTAATGTAAAGTTGACTAAATTTACGGATATTCTAAATTAGTAATAAATAAATTCATTTTAAAACTATTGTAAAATTAACTAAAATAAGAAAATTATTGTTAAAATAAGTAAAATAGAGTAGGAATAGTAAAGTGCCGCTATTCTTGACCACCAATTCTGAAAGATCGAAGCGGCCTGTAGAAAAAAAAATACTTTAAAAAATACCATTAAGACTGTAAGGTACATAATTATTAAATTATAACAGTGTCCTTAGAAATATTTTTTTATGAAATAGCTGCCGATACTAAAATAATTGTACAATAAAAAAAACTATTATTTTCAAGAGATTTATTTGTAGTCAAAATATTTATAAAAAAAATATACAAAAATAAAATGTGTAATAGAATAGTAAAACTTATTTATTCTCGTGGTAAAACTATGACTTGTTTTCGGGCGGACGTGGTACGTAAAACCGCGGCGTCCTAAAAGTATATAAAAAAATATTAAAAAATAATAATCGTCATAATCGCTACGCTATCACTAAATCATCACGAAGTAACCACATAATATAAACTAAGTGGGGAACTTAGTTTAGATTCGTCCGGTGCACTAAGGTACTGCTAAGTTTGTGTTTGTTCGTCTAATCTAGAGACACACTAGATTATAGAAAGAGGGAGTGCGAAGTTGGGGTGGGTAGCTATTGCAAATAAATATAATATTGTACATACAATGCAGTAGGCCAAAAGGTTGGATTAAAATGAACAAAAACGAAAACTTACGCCTCTAGCTTTCGTTCTTATTAATTATAATATAAGATCATTTTCTCTCTTCATCTTTTACGGCCGGGTTGAAGTTGGCTCGTGAATCGTGCCAACTTCAGCCAGAACAAAAATTAGACCGTGAGAGGATCAAGGAGTACCTACCCAGGTTTGCTCCATGTTTATAATTTGTTTCTACATATCTACGTTCGCATTGAATCCTATATTAGTACCTATGAAGGACTGAGTGTCTCAGGTAACCGCATATAAATCATTAATTAGTTTCAGATGTAGTTACAGATTTCCCACTTAGAAGACCAGTTTATATTTTTTTAATAACATGGGTACACTGAATCAAAAGTAGATTACGGAGGAAACCCATTTATTTTTCTTAATAATTTCAATAGTTTCGGCCACTACTAACCACTACTAAATGTGGAAAGTTATGAACGGACAAGTAATAATGAATAATCAGTTAAAGCTGCCCGACGCCCGTAGCATGTTGATATCACTTTCATTTTTGAACGAGATTTTTCTCGTACTTTTGATATTCTTTTGATTTTCACGTTGTGTGCGATAATTATAACATACCTGATCACTCAAAATACTTAATAAAGCTGAATTTTGTCGATTTAAGGTCACCGAATCGCTTCGAGCTACAGGTTTTGCTTTGCAAGAAGTCACACATTCTGTGTCATACACATGCGAATCATTGGGTCCGTATTGATTAGCAAAGACACAAGAACTGAATTTAAAATTAATTATTGGATTTTCAAAGCACCTTCCAACTGTCGCCGACACTCTCTTTGTAGAATCGTAGAAGTTCGCTTTGGATTCATCATCATGCAACTGTGAATTAAAATAAAATGTCATAAAACATGAAAAACACAAATTACTTTTTTTTTGTTGTCAGTGCAACCTTAGTTCATTGCCACATAATTATATCGTCAAAATCACCGTGGAAGTTAGAAATATATGTAGCTATTGATAGAATAATCACATTTTCCCACCACTATTCAAAATAGTAATTTGTAATACCTATTTCGAAAATTTACAATGCTTACAGTCCAGCTATGTTCTACTGTTGTATAGCTATGTGATTGGTTCACGGACGGACTATTTAAATTTTATTTGGTTCACACAAAATAATAATAAAAATAATAAATATAATATGCTGAGAAAGGAAATTAATTAATGATCTATACAATATTTACAACTTTATATTGTAACTTTTTCTTAAAATTCGTCATCATGGCTATGGAAAGCCTAGATTGACAATTTATTTCGGAAGTTAGCACAGTGTTTGGTAATAATAATAACGATTTTCAAGCCAAGGTTCACAGTTGAAAATATTTTTGCAGACGACCGCAGCGGCACTACTAGGTACTGGTTTGTAAGTATTTCTATGAAATTACTTCTGAACGCTGCCGCCGCCGGTTGCAGCTGTAGTGCAGTCGGTGTAAAGTGACATATAGTCACTTCAGGTGCAGTCTGCAGTTGCAGTCGGCGACAGCGTGTTTCGAAATTGTAGGACACTCCATACCAACACCTGTGTGCGTACCTCAAGTATGGTTATACTTATTTATATTATTATATCCTCAAACTTCAATATTATTACTTACCTATCTAAAATTAGTCACATCAAATTTAAATGAAAGTATTTTTTACATAAACGCAACTTTTATTCATTAAGGTTTAAAACTAAGTAGTATCGCCAATTACAACTAAATAAATAAAAATAAAGACTTTTCTTAGGACGAAACTAAAACTTCTCTTGAAATAAAGTACTCTTGGCATAACGTGACACACGAGTGTCCATAGAACGTTAGAAAACACGATCCCCGCTATCGGTCGAAGTCTCCGACGGAGAACCGACATCAAAAAATTTGAATCCTTTGAAACCCTGAAGAAAAAAGTTATAACCCATCATCAATATAATTAACTAAGGAATTATTGAATTAGAAATCGAATACAATATGGAAAAAAGCTTAAATGTGATGTTCCTTAGATATTATTTGATTTTGCGTGCTATATCCTCGGCATCGTTACTTACCACCAGCTTAGGTGCTGCCATACGCACTCAAATCAAAATATGATAACAAAAAATATATATTGTTAGGAATAAAAAGTCCCTAAAAAATCTATTATCTGCGGGCTCTTATCTTGGTAAAAGCTAAATAATTGCTTGGAGATCGTCGCCGTAAAACGAAGTTCCTAAAAAGAAAATATTTACACAAAGATTTATAATAAGGAACAATAAGTATGCTTACGAAATCGAAGTCTTGTTCGAATAGCGATTGTTGTCTGTGGATCGCTGCGGCGGCCTTGACGCCGGCGGCCGGCGGCGGTTGCGGCGGCAGGGTTAGCATGGGCTCCAGCCATTTCTCGTACAAGTCCGGTCGTGGACCCAGAGGTGTCTCGGGGCTTAAGCGGCAGTTATCCACTATCCATTTCTGCTCACGAACTGATGGGGCCCTGATAAATATATCTAAATGTTAAACTTTTCAGTAGCTTTTCCGTGGAATATTAAAGTTTTTAGTAGCAGCTCGGGGTTAGGATTAGTGGCCGGTTATATTACATGAACTCTAGCAGAAATTGTACTGCAATAAGTGCCGGGAAATACAGGCTCGATGAATTATAAACTTTAAAGTTCATAAAACTTAAATTGTAGAAAGTTTTGCCGGTATATTTTACGTCCCATGTTATAAAGGGCGAGACTATTCCAAATTGACAGTGAGAATTTTTCATAAAATCCCAATTATACTGAAATAAGCTCGACCTGGAAATCAGTCCCATGACGTCACGGTTAGCAGTCGCGTTTGCGATCACTGGATTAATGAGTCCTTTGATAATATTTTTTGTAAGTTTATGCCTTTTGAATTACTTAGATCCCAGAAAGTTCAGAAGACTAAATAAGATTCATACTAAACGTCCAAAAATGAAACTCAAAACCACTCCCAAGTTACTAAAGTTTCTTATTAAACCAAAAGTCCAGAAAATGTGACTTTAAGTGTTCATCAACAACCCGAATATGAAACCTGAGTGCCCAAAAATAACAAAAGAAGGTCAACTCTAAAAGGATTTAGTTATTGTAACAGGCATCAAGTACGGTTAGTAGCTTTTAGGAATTTATCAATAAAGAAAATTGGAATATCTGTTGTCTTTGACAACATTCTTTTGCAAAGGGCCAAATGTATTTATAAAAAAACGTAATAAGTATTAGATCAATTGTCTAGTACCCGTAGTATAAGCTCAGCTTAGTTTGGGACCAGATGGTGCCGTGTAATATGACTTAGAATATTTTTTATATATTTATCATACAAATACCATCGACAGGCATATGGCAACCCGACAAGCCTTACTTGTCTGATCCTTGTGATCCTCCCAGAAATAAAATAAATCCTAGATATGCCCTTGCATTTATTGTCCTTCCATAGCTTTTACCTTGTGCTATAAGTGTGGTGTTACAAGCAAGGCGACGTAATTATTATCTATTGTGTCCGCAGAACGACGGAGGTGGCGTGTAATGTGTCCCATGACGTCACAAACGACACGACGCTAGATTACTCTCGTCTCATTTCCACGGAAAAATTGGCCCCAAGATAATACCTTATGGAACGTTAAAAGCTTAAGCACTTGCAAATGCTTTTGTTTAATAGTTTAGACGTAATTAAAAACTAAAATGAGAGTAGTGTAACAAAAGATAAGCGTTGTTGTTTGTTTCTGTTTGCCTCAGTTATTTAATTTAGGTAGTTAGGTATTAACAACTGAAGATAGGCTAAACAAGAGAGAGCAATATGTTTCCTAGTGTGGGAAATATTTTTTTTAGCATTCAGCAGAGTTCACAAGGGGGAAGATAATTTTTCTAACAGAGACAGATTCCAACAATCGTAATACTTTCTACACCTTTAACTAAAATAAAAGAACGATGATATAAATTATACATTATAGGTACCTACATACATACAATCGCGCCTATATTCCCCGAAGGGGTAGGCAGAGGCGTACTAATGTACACCCACATTTCGCCGGTATGTTTAGGTCCCATGTAATAGGGGGCGAGACTATTGCCATCAACCGGGCACAAATCCAGACTGCGAGTTGCTACTGGGAATTTCACAGAAAACCCAAGAACACTGCTCGACCCGGGGATCGAACCCTGGACCTCTAGCGTAGCAGTCGCGCCTGGGACCACTAGATCAACGAGGCAATCCATAGGTACAATCCTATATTATGAGGATCTCCCCTATACAGGGTGTCCCAAAACTCAACGATAACCTGGTACCGGGCGAGAGGCCAAGGTATACCAGTTATGAAAAAAATAAGAAAAAAAATCTATGTCACTTAGTCAAGCGATGATAGACATTTTTCGAAAAAGTTAAAAATTTGACACCCTCGGTCGCATTTTTAGGTACTGTGATCGCAATTTTCACAATTTTACAGTGATTTTTTTAATAATGTTATCTCAAATAACAGTGCTATTAATCGTAACCACAAATGAAAGTAATAATCATTGTTAACTAAGTAAAATAAATTAAATTTTGACGAGTTATGGTTTATAAAATTTATGTCAGTCAACTTTGACACTCTACGTTGGAAAAAAAATGTACTACACTACCTATGGCAAGTTTTTTTAAAAGATGGCCCATTTAGTCTAGATTTCAAAATAGTACAACACTTGCCACTTTTCTTGCCAATAAAACTGCTATTTCGTATTTTTTGCGAAAGGAACTCATGGAAAATTTAATCAAAATAAAACGGTAAATTATCGTAACACTTTATTATCCTCCTAAAACTAAAGCAGATGCTCAAATTGTTTCCCTCCAGCACGAATACAAGCTCTGCATCGCCTCAGAAATGACCTGTTCACCAGTCTTGCAAATCTCCTCGCATTGATTTCTTCTGATGCTGCATCAATTTTTTGGCGCAATTCTGTTACATTTTGAATTGGTTTTGAGTAGACCTTTTCTTTTATGCATCCCCAGTAAAAAAATCTACTGGATTCAGGTCTGGGGGGGCCATGAAATTGGTCCAAGGCGTCCGATCCATTTACCGGGATATAATTCGTTTAAATATTCTCTTACAGGCCGGGCATAATGTGCTGGGCAACCATCTTGTTGATACCACATTTCTCTGTAGATGTTGAGTGGTACATCTTCTAGCAATGTCGGCAAATCATTTTGAAGAAAATGCAAATAGGTGGCGCCATCTAAATTTTCAGTCAACTCAAATGGTCCAATTATTTGACCATTTAATATTCCTGTCCACATGTTGACTTTAAATTGGTACTGGGATCGATCCTCACGCATCAAATGCGGGTTTTCCGTATGCCAACCATGAAGGTTAAATACCATAACTACTATCCATTTCTTTTTATCACTTTTGTTCATTACAAACAATGGAGACTTCGAACTTTTCAAACAAAAGAATATCAGGTATTTTTTTTAAATGAGTGATCCCTACGCATAGCAAACGAAATAGCAGTTTTATTGGCAAGAAAAGTGGCAAGTGTTGTACTATTTTGAAATCTAGACTAAATGGGCCATCTTTTAAAAAAACTTGCCATGGGTAGTGTAGTACATTTTTTTTCCAACGTAGAGTGTCAAAGTTGACTGACATAAATTTTATAAACCATAACTCGTCAAAATTTAATTTATTTTACTTAGTTAACAATGATTATTACTTTCATTTGTGGTTACGATTAATAGCACTGTTATTTGAGATAACATTATTAAAAAAATCACTGTAAAATTGTGAAAATTACGATCACAGTACCTAAAAATGCGACCAAGGGTGTCAAATTTTTTACTTTTTCGAAAAATGTCTATCATCGCTTGACTAAGTGACATAGATTTTTTTTCTTATTTTTTTCATAACTGGTATACCTTGGCCTCTCGCCCGGTACCAGGTTATCGTTGAGTTTTGGGACACCCTGTATATATGGAATTTATTGGGTCAGCATGATATTATATTCAGCTTAATATATATTTGGCCTCATCACACTATTAAGTTATTCTTATACATATATATGCTACTCATCATACGATACTAATATATAGGTACTCATCATCCTAAGTATGTACGAGAGTGTGTATGAGGGCAAATATCTTAATGAATGTCTGATATAACACAGGATTCAATTGACAATTTTGTGAAAGTATTAACTGCGAATGTCGCAGGCATGTTGCAGGCAAGGGCAGCCAATCGACGAATCAATTAGCACAGCAATTAAGGTTTGTTTCGACGCGTCACTAATTAACCCCGTGCACTGTGGAGCCTGCCGTGATATTGGACTGCATGGAATATTCAATTTGGTTATTATTTATTTGTGACACTGTGATCTGATTTCGTATAATCAACACACCTACTAGCCATTTGATATAGTTTATTATTGAATTTTAATTTATCGCAGTTGACGTTTATTTTAATCTTATATTTAAGAGGTTCTAAATAAATACTTATTAAGTATGTAACCCATATTTATAACTGTACCATTCTTGTGCAGAAAAACTAAAACTTCAATGACAGATGATTCATGAATCAAACGCGGTTTTGAATATTATCTGCTAAGACCGCGTTCTATTGTTTTTTTGTTTTTTTTAAAAAAAAACAGTGATAACCTAGTGGTATGACCACTGGACTGCCAAGTCATGTGTGTGATTATCACTCGCTTTAACTGTGAAGGAAAACATCGCGAGGAAACCTGCATGCCTGAGAGGTTTTTTCGACGGCATGTGAAGTCTGCCAATCCACTCGCATTAGGCTAGTGTGGTGGACTATAGCCTAATCCCTCAATACTGATTACTGAGAGGAGACCCGTGCCCAGCAGTGGGAGACTATATGGGTTGATTATTATTATTATTATGTTTCCGTTTTCACTGCGTCACCCTGCTGATCGCTGGGCGTCTAACCCATATTCATCTGGATTATTTAGGTATAAAATTAAAATTACAGTTAAACAGTTTGTGATTATTATTATAAATTGTAAGTTTAATATCATCAGGTTCCGAAGTAATGACTTATGACTTACTATCTAGACTGATATTTAGCAATAGATAATTGAAATTGAAGTAGGAATCTTTTTAAAATTCTTCAATAAGATAACGGCCGGGATTTCAGTAAGATCTCAAACTTGCAGACATCCGTCTCAATTAGGCTTATCTCTCCGCATTTCGTGACGACTAACTTCCGAAGGGTTTTGGTTTGCGAAACATTCCAATACGATTTGTTTTTAAATTCAAATGTTTATCTAACAGTACTAAGATCTCTTAAGGCCCCAGTCTAGCAAAATTTGGCAGTTGTCAAATTATTAGCTCATTTTCGCAACGTTTTTTTAAGGAAAGGAAGGATATAGTGTTATATATTTTTATCGCGATAGAATATATGTTACATTAGCTTTATCTGCGTATTTTTTTCACGTTCCTCTGGTTAGTTTATGTTATATAAATCAGGCGTCAAAGATGGCGCTCTCGCGCCCAACGCCATTTAGAGTCATGTTTGTGCACGTTAATCGGGGAAATCAAGAATAAATTCAAAAATCTACTCAGCGCAAAATTAGCTTAAGATAGTCGTCTTCAAAATGCGCTGAGTAGATTTTTAATTATACCTTTAGTTTTCTTAATCCGAGTGTCATAACATCGTCAAATTTTCCTGTTTTTGGTCCCAAAACAAACGGTTTTTTTCATAATAAAAACTAAAAATATTGGTGAAATCATTAATTAAAGGTAAAATCATTCAAAGTACGTGTATTAAATGACACAACCAATTTAAAAAAAATGTGTACCTGCTTCACAAATATTTTTTATAGTGTTTTCAACAGGCACGGTTTATAAACGAAAATCTCAAGCCAATTTCTTCAGAGGCGGCCAGTCGGTCGTAGCGGTTGGACGTGGATTCTATGTCAAATTCAAATTTGTACCTCTCGCTCTAAATTTTGCTCTCTCTCTAACCTTGCTGGCGTACTATCGGGCATTGAAACTTGCTCTATTTCATTATTTTTATCAGAAATTCTTTCCGACGCGCGTTTCCCGATCACGCGCGTTTTTATTCCACAAGCAGTTTAATCGATCGATTGTTTTAAAAAATGCGGTGTGTTTAGGCATTTATTGGACACCTAAACGCTTGGATGTCCGTCTAACTTTATGGTCCCGATTCTTCTGTCCCTAGTTAACACCTGGGTACAGAAACAACTCGACGCCATTTTTTACATTAATAACAGACATAGACTGTTGTGTTAGCAGTAAAGTGCGATAGTAACGAGTCTGTTAATATGGTTCATTAACTTGTTACCACTAGGTAACAAGTTTGTTACTATGGTCCGTTAACTTTTTATCACTAGAAAACAAGTTCGTTACTATGGTCCGTTAACTTATTACCACTAGGTAACAAGTTTGTCCGACACCCAAAAATTTACCTATGACCCTCCCCGGTTTGAATCACCCAAATTGAATAATTACTATCCTAATATAATTACAATTATCAGCCAAAAGAAGTCCACTGTGCATGTGGAACAAAGGCATCACCCATAGACTTCCACAAGGACTGGTTATATGCCATCTGCGTCCAACGACTCCCAGCGACCTTCATCATCATTGAAAACCCATTCCTGTGTTCTCAATGATGATGAAGTCCTGTGTGTTCGGTTTCCGTACTTAGTCCTGCAGTGGACCATTGTCCCAGCTACCTTTATCGGATCATTAGACCATAGTTAGAAAGTGAGAAAGACGTAGTTTGAAAGTGAGTGTGAAAAGTACTGAAAAGTTGTGCAGTGACCGCTTACCTACGATATATGGACATATTATGATGCGTAGAAGTAGAGAGCCTAGTTACAAAACAGGTTTTGAACATAAATTAATGTGGATGGATATAGTAGAAGAGGAAGACCAAAGAAAATATGAATAGACAGTGTGAGAATGACGACGATGTACGTAAGAAAAAAACGTGAGGCGGTGCCTATAGGTGTACATACACGAGCTAGATGGACATATGATATACTGGCTGGATGTAAACGATTGCAGGGCAGATCACCCCCCGATTGTCGGTTAATATGGCAGTGGCGTAATAGAGAAGAGGCCCTGACTCAGCAGTGGATTTTACAGGCTGAATAGATAGATAGATAGATGAGTATATTTATAGAACCGTTGCACGCGGTTTTTCATTTACCCCACTTCATGTGCCCAGAAGAAAAGTCTTTTGATCGATTTTTTGGTGTTAAACATTTCTAATCTCAAGTAGGACATGAGCTGTAGCTTTTGAACGGCTGAATAGATTTACATGAAATATGGCTAACAAAAATCCCATTTAATTTAAAAGAAATTTGTAACAGAATTACAAGACTAATCTGTGGAGGGATTTATAAATACAATAAGAGCTGGATTGAGCCATGGGCTAGTCATTTTGTTGCTGAGCTATGAGCTCAACGGTTCAAACCCGTTTGATCTGGTTCATCTAGCTCATTGAAAGCTGAGTTTACACACCTCTGATGATAGCCAGACGGCTATAGCAGTCGTGGAAGTGTATTCTATGTCAAATTCTTTTTTTTTTTCTAAACAAGTTTAGATCAAGAAATAAAACACGAAGGTCTACTCCAAAGAAAACCATCTCCTGGAACTCAACCTCCTTCTTTTTCATGTCTGTTAAAACGAAATTAAAACCTCGACTAAAAATATGTACTGTTCCATAAATCATAAGGAACTTAAATTATTTCAAACGACAGATATTTTTTTCAGATTTTCAGGGTATAATCCCACAGGCCACAGTAGTGCTGTTCATTATAATTAAATAGAAATATCTATTTGTATTTTTTTAAGCATTTTCCATACTAAAAATAACTTGTAATCTACAAGTTATTTTTAATGAAGGAAAAAATCGGCTGGCGGGCAATATTCGAACCTGCGTCTTCTGGTTCGGTACACCACGGTACACTACGGTTGGTTGGGGCTCACGGTAGCTTAGTGGTCAAAGCGTCTGATGTACCGCACCAGAAGACGCAGGTTCCAATCCTGCCCGCCAGCCGATTTTTTCCTTTATTAAAAATAAATAGAAATATTTTATTTTGTAAAGTAGAGCAACTTTCATTTCGTAGCACTGCTCTACACTTTGTAATTTACGTATCACAGGATGATACAGAGGGTGCCTCGCGGGGTTCGTGCCCGCGAACTGTCAATATACTGAATTCGTTTGTTATGCACAGCTAGACTGGGGCCTTAAGAAAAATAATTTTGCGATTGTCGAGAAATATTTTTTGTATACAGAAGATACCCTTGACCTTTTTAAGGGTACTTCTTTTTACTTTTGTTACGTGATTGTTAAGAATAAAAAAACAAGTTCAAGTTGTATTTGCAGAATATAAGACGTAAAGACTTATTGAAGAGTACCTGATGGTGCCGAAACACTGAAATTAAAAGCGTGTCCTTATGTATAGTCACCCTTAGAGGGAATGTCGTTTTCACATCACAAAACAATAAGGTCTAATTTTACTTACAGGACCAAGTGACAGATTGATAATAATGAGCCTTAGTAAATTTTATTTTGACGGATTTTTTGTCAAAAGTTGTAAAGCAATTTTATGATCGTATAAACAAATATTTCGCTTCCTAGTTTTATTATGATTAAATTAGCCAGATTAATGGTAATGTTATAAGATTGAATGAAAAACATGATTCACTCAAACAAAGGAAATATGTTCAGCGACGAATTTGAAAATCTTCTACCGAGCTTCCATAATCATTTTTGAGCCCCAGAAATACAAACATTTTTAAATAATAAAATGCCTCATAATATTATTTGCTTTACGAATCTTGACCCAGAAAACAAAAAAAAAGTCATAATAGTAGGTACGACGTCATCGCAATTCAATCACAGTCGTGCCACGTTTACGGAGTACAATATGAATAATTGGGAATTGATTCTTCTGCAATTTACTCAGACTTAAATATTAGATTAGTGGTTCTACTGGATTGCGGTGTAGCGGTTACTACAACCAATAACTTGGTCATTGATCTCGGTTTTTATACGGAATGGTTTATCATTATATCAGATATTTCAAAAAGTAGGCACAGACAACCTTACGTTTGTAATAATTGGAGGATTCATGAGTATTTTATTACTTTTCAAATCGGAACCTAGTATTTAACTAGACAAAGAATTCTTCAGACTAGACTAATAGTAACCGTTTGTGTGTTTATCTCTGATAATTTCAGAATTCAGCAGCAGCAGTACAGCGGTTTAAGTGATATGAATAAGCTGGAGCTTGAGATTACGTACGTCGTACGGCGCCGGCACAGCATTACTAATTATGAGTTTTCTTTGCATGTCACAAAAAATCTTTAATAAATTACCAGATGACATTAAAATTAAAAACGCAATTAAAGAAATGTATGAATAAGTTTTTGGTTGAAAAATGTTATTATAAAATTAATGATTTCCTAATAGATAATATCGACATGAATAATTTTATTAACATTTTCCACTAAATAAGTAAAGAAATTTTATTTTTGACTATGTATTAAAATATTTGCACGCCTTGATGTGGCAAAGTATAGAGATACCTACTAACCTCATTCTTTAACAACATTTTGTACTTACCTATGTTGCAAATAAAAATAATTTGATTTGATTTGGTGTAAAAAGATAACGAACAGAGAGACAAATCGAGTTCCTTTCACATTTATAATATTAGTATGGATAGCTATACAAATTGTCAGGGCTTACCTTATGATCGCTGTGACATCATCATATTTATAGATAACTTTGGACTTAGGGTCGTAGAAACCGTCCCCGGTGTCATAGTACCCGGGAGGTATCTTTTTAGTAGGCTGATCTGCGGTCAGGAACGATTTCCCAGCAGGCATCAGGTCTATGTCGTATTCTACCGCGAATCTGTAACAAATAATAGATACTTCTGGGCTTTAGTCCATTTATAACATACCATCACGCCTGTATTCCCCGTAGGTTTAGGCAGTGATGTATTAATGTACACCGACAATTCGCTGGTATGTTTAGGTCTCGTGTAATAGAATGTCGAGCCTATTGTATTAACCGGGATCTTCTTCTTCTCTTTGCTTTCTTTTCATGCGTAAACATTTTACATTCATATCCGTGGTTAAAAGTTCTACTAGGGTTATACATTAAATGTATTTTACATGTGAATGTATTTGGGTATATTTTGCATTAATAAATAAAATCAATTATTAAAAGAAACAAAAAACCCGACTGCGTAAAAACTACTAACTAAAAATCTAAAAACAAGCTCTGTGATGTTGGAAATGTTGAATGTTGTTGTTCTTTGCTTGTCCCGCCTGCAATACATTTTCCAACATCACAGAGCTTGTTTTTAGATTTTTAGTTAGTAGTTTTTACGCAGTCGGGTTTTTTGTTTCTTTTAATAATTGATTTTATTTCCTTCTTTTTAGTTTATAAATCATCATAGAATCACTAGATAGATCCTAAATGATGATATAAAATATAAATTGATACAACTCAAGATCATTTTCAAAATTAGTTCGCACATTAAAGCGTATAAAATCCGCCATATTGATTTTTTTTAAATTTCATGTACCCAGTGACAGTCGTGCCATCAAGACGAATCTAATGAGGTGTCATTTATCTAAATCGGTTGAGCCGTTGAGTAGTTACGACCGGACATAGGAACGAACATACATACATACATACATACATACGCGTCAAACACATAACCCTCCTCCTTCGGCAGTCGGGTAATAAACGAATACACTGAATAAACAGTTCAAAAAAGGCCTCTACTCATTAGAATATAATATTTATAAGCTGTTTTCAGGCAAAGCGCCAAATTATTACGTATGTCGTATAATAAAAACAAATAGGTATGTTATGATAGGCGATTAGTATGGGAAAGGGCAAAAAATGCGGGAAATGTTTTTGGCGCGCAATTCATTGTCGCCATTTCTGTACGCACAACGAGATGAGATGTGATTTTGCTAATATCTGGAATGAAAAAGTGTTGTTGTCAAAATAGATGCTTCTTTTTTCCTTAAAAAATATTAATACTCGTAAAATATGTTTTGGCATGTTGTAATATCTCTTATATCTATGCAGTTTAATTTTTCTTTCAACTACCTATAACAATTCTTTTGATTAAAAAGTTCTTTATATAAAAAGTTATGATTCCTAGTTTTTAGAAAAATATGCAAGGGTGATTCTCAAAGTTCAGCATTAGATAGCGACGTACGTTCCACATTTTTACTTAACGAGTCCAAATACACGGAATTTAACTTCACCTAAGCTAGTCGGCACAAGCTTCTAAACCACGTTAATGTTTCTTGAAACCACCTACTTAACTTTAAGTACACTTGGCATTGGTGTTCGTGTGCGAGTATGGGGTAAATCCGTAGACAATATGGGGTGTAACGAGTTCTAGATTATAATCTAATTTCACATTCAATTTGGAAAATGTTCTGGCAGGATTATATAACTTTTGGAGCTTCTAACAGCATTATTTCGGTTTTAGGTGATATTAAAAAAAATGTTTGTTTCTTTATGTCGGATTGGAGATGAAAAAAATCTATTTTATCTTGAATCTTTAAGAGGATTACCAGGATCCTTTATCTGCGAGCTAAGATATGTAGGAACCGCATTATAATTTTTACATTTCGTTTTATGTATATATGTATTTTTTTCTTCTTAAGATAGAGTACGGTACAGTTGAATTACTTTTGTCATTTGATATAAACAGACTTATTTGTATATTGGTTGCAATGGGAGTTCTGGGTTTCATTCACACGATTTTTAGTAGTAGAAGCCCGTAGTTTGTGTCCGGTTTAAAGGACCTCAAAGCTTACTAGCGAACTGTGGTATAAATCAGCACACCTTTATCTAACATACAGACGTCATGATACATTAATTGTTTTCTGACTATAAAACTGGCCATTTCACCTCTTAATTTAGTTAATTAGGAGTTTTGTGGAGTTCATTTCTTACTGGCCGAGGGGTTTTGTGAAGAAATTATAATATTGTTGTGTAAAACTTTTTATTTTTAATTTCTGATTGATATTACTAGACTATTTCTATTAGACTAGATATTAGTTGAGCCCCAATAGCAGCTCGGAGTCTGGATTTGTGCCCGGTTTATGGCAATAGGCTCGCCCCCTATTACATGGGACCTAAACATACTGGCGAAATGTGGGTGTACATTAGTACGCCTCTGCCACCCCTTCGGGGAATATGGGCGTGATGGTATGTTATGTTGTTGTTGTATTAGTTGAGTATTGATTCACAAATATTTGCTTCTGGTCGGAGAGAGGAAAAAAACAGGCGCGTAAGGGGTCTTTACAACTCGATTGCTGTGCTCAGACTGCATTCGGCGCTTTCGGTCGGCAAAGCATCAGCAACAACTGTTGTCGCAGCTATCCATGAACGGCGATAGCAACTTGCCATCAGTGGCATGTCTGCTCATTTGCCAACATAAACAGTAGCCAAAAGTAGAAAAGAAAGCGAAAGTGGTGTGCCAGGATCGTAGCAAGTGGAAATCTATAGTCTCTGCCTACCCCTATGGGAAACAGGCGTGAAGCTATGTATGTATGTATGTAAAAGTAGAAAACAGAAAGGATGATCGTACCTCCTATCCGGCATCATGCAGTACTTCCACATGTCTTCCTTATACTCCAGACTGTCGGAGAACAGCAGCGTCCTCTCGATCATGACGCCTTTCTTCCACTTGCCACGTACGACCATATCACCGCTCTCACCGTATCGAAGCTCACCTTTACCGCTCAACATGCCGTCCTCGAAGTCACCTTCATATGTGACTCCTGCAAACAGTTTATGGAGGGGTAGCTGCTGCCCACGGGGTCACTTGAAGATAAATTATGCCCTTTCTCAGGAGTCAGGAAGATGATGATCTCCTTGAAAAACTTTGCCAAAATAGTATCTTGATAAAATTTACAATAGCAGGGGACTTTTGCCTTTATAATATTAGTATGGATACATTAATCTGTGATTGGATTTGGAATGGTAGGTTTTTTATATCACTAAAGTGGCAAACAAGCATACGGCCCGCCTGATGGTAAGCGGTTACCGTAGCCTATGGACGCTTGCAACACCAGTATCACTCGCACGTTGCCAACTCTAAAAACCTCTTGGAGGTTTATGGAGGATTTACTGCGCCGACAGTTTAAGGGAATATTCCTCTTGCTGCCAGCGCAGCGCATCCCTAGAAGGAGATCTGGCAACCTTACTCACTGCAGGAACATAACACACGATAAAGCAGAAAACAGCAGCCAAATAACACATTTGGCTGCTGTTTTCTTAAGGTGTTACTGTTTGTTATCCTAGTTATGAATGACCTTCCTTTTTTTTCTTACCGTTAGGAAATTTATACTCTCCGTAGCCGCTCATGCCCAACACGTCCCACGAACCCTCGTACTGGGAGCCAGTCGGGAAGAACTTCGTTGAGCGTTGAGCCCGAGGTATGTCCAGTGATACTGTCCTGCAAAAATACTTTAATTACGTTTGTTTTCTTTGTCACTAAAGTCCAAAACGACGACGACGTTTGTGGTCGAGTGGTTTGAGTACCGGACTGCTGATCACGAGGTCGTGGGTTCGATTCCCACAAGACACAAACATTTACGATGAACTTAGGTGTTTGTGTTTGTCTGGGTGTTTCTTATATATTATAAGTATGTATTTACAAAAAAAAGGATATAAGTATTATATCCATTGTCTAGTACCCATAGTACAAGCTGTGCTTAGTTTGGGACTAGATGGTGCTGTGTAATATAAAAAAAAACACAAAGTGGACGGATGTGGGCTAGAGCTAAACTAAACGAACCTAAATATCTGCCGTACTCCCGGCAGATATTTAGTTTAGGTTGGACGGAGTTTTTGATACTTAACCAGAATTGGTAGCTAGGCAACGAATGCCTCCTGTCATGGGAGTGTGATTTATACGGAAAAGAAAGAGCGTGTTGTTCCCGCGCAACGCATCCTCTTTGTGTGCAGCTTAGTGAAATTAGATGACTAATTAAAACAAATATATGTCAAGGTATGGTATACTATGTATAAAATACTACCATCTACAACAACACCCAATAAAGTATTACGGAGTCAGGTTGGTTTTAAGCAATTGTGACCCCTATGACAATTGTTTAAAACCAACCTAACTCCGTAACAATTTGTGACGAGATGTGCAGTTGTCTTAATATAATACAATAGACCAAATGATTACTAAAAAACTCAGATATCGATAATAGAAGATGGCTCTATAACTAGTAATTTTAGGGTTTTCTTAGCTAATTAGTGTGCGGTAGATGAGTAAGGAGATTTTGGTATTGTAACCTGTTTTGTGGACACTGCCAAAGCATTTTTTAAGGCAACAACACTTACTTGCACTGTTCCTTGTGTGCTTCGGAGAACTTTCTCATAAGTTCTTCCCATTGTGATATCCGCTTCTCTGACACATAGCTGAGAACATGAATATTAATTACTGGTCAAAATAGATTTTGAATCAATTGATAGAATATGTTTGTTTATAATAAAATTATCCACAATTAATCTATAAATGGAGATTACAGAGTGTTGTGAGTCCAGTAAAATAAATAAATAATTATATCATTATGTAATAATAATAATAAGCACAAGAAAGATCAGCCAGACAGTAGTAGCACAGTTGATTGCCCGGGATATTTAGATGATACCAATCTCAAAATATCTATGGTTCATCAGTTTATTAAATCATACATACTTATCTATGAATAATAAGAACGAACAAAAACATTGAGTTTACCTTTTATGGGGCCCCATAGCTAGTGACAATTTATTGATATTAATAAAAGCTACTGCAGTAAAAGTAGATAATAACCAATGTTCCGCGGAACCAACTTTAGGAATCACTGACTAAGAGTCAAGTAAAAAGTGTGTAATTAAAAGCAAAATATGTCAGTGTACTTAGTAACGGCTACAGTTAATGCACAACTATGCAATTGCGCCAAAGCAAATAGGAACAAGTGTGCCCTATATCGGCGCAGACGGTCCAAAGTTTGGTAAGCCAGTCTTCTTACCCAACTGAAACTGTGTGGAACAGTTTATTTACAATCCATGTTTGATATTGTAGTCTTGGGTGGCATATTTTACGTCAGGTTAGAATTTGGTTTCATGGGTTCGTGTTATTTTTTAATCTGATTAGTCAAAGTATAGTAACCACTTATAAGGAATAATGGGATTTATTTTTGACGATGTTGTTAGATAAATTTTCATTTATGGGATTGCTTTATGTTTAGGTGATACCTATTTAAACTTATGAATCTACTGCCATAACTCATTTCAATTGCAGATATTGGTTCTTAAGTTAATTATATTTGGATTTGGTCTATCATAAAGAAGAACATTAAATGAAAACCGTCGATGATATTATCTGCAGACAGATTTCGGTAGAATTTATCAGATGACATTGGTAAATATGATTATTTAACCATTTACAAAGAGACTTACGTTGATCCCATGCTAGGTTTTCTCGACGATGCCATTATGAAGACAACTGTCAACAAATAAGAACGAAAATGACAAACCGCATTCAAAAGTTGTGAACCTATTTCACAATCTCCAATAATTGCACTGCAATCCAAAAAGGGCTAACAAAATTGCACTACAGACCTTTATTGTCTGTAAGTATGTAATAACAAAAGGTGCTCAGAAATTCGGATGATAATTTCAACGAATAGGCGAGTATTGTTTGGTAAAGTAGTTCAATTGTAAGAAGAAGCTACTTCAGTAGCGTTGTATATTTGGTTGGTGAATTATCTGAAAGCTTGTAGACTGATGTATGTTTGATTCGAAACATTAACACGCTTTATTATTATTACGGGAATTGAAGCGTACCTACGAAGCTTTAATTGTTTACTGTGAAAGTAGCTTTGTATATTTGGTTGGACCTCATGTCAAATATAATATATCAAACTTATATCAGTCAACTTTTTATACAAATTATACCTAGCTCTCAACTCGTCAACTTAGTTCTTCAGATAAAAGTTACCCGGCGATTGCAAATTCAGTAAATTTTATAGAATTGTGGTTCTCAAAACGCTGTTTGTACATTTAAAATGTTTACTACATTTTAAAATTAAAAATGTATTACATTGTAAAATTTATTTAAAAAATTCAAATAACATTAAATAAGTACTTAAATAGTTCCTAATTTTAAGCCGTTGCTCATCATGCCTCTTACAGTAAGTAAGTATTCTAATAGGGATGAAAGATGAGATGATTATAGATGTATATTGGAGAGCAATGTACCTAATCATAATGGTTGGTATCACAGCATTAGACCAGCCGTTATCAAGGTTAAGATCCAAATCAAAAGTTCACGGGAAATCCGTTGGAGAAATGAACACCATTGTGTCAAAGCTTAGTATTCAGAAGGCGATTGTACGGTCATGGTCACACACACTGTCGCATGCATTATTTATATCGAAAGAGTGAAACTTGTGGGTATCGAACAATATGTTTATTGCGTTTAAGGCTCGGCGCAAGCTCTAGATTATTATATGCATCTAAGACGATTTCTGGATCTAAAGATCAAGATCTAACTGCAAAATGCCTTCTTCAATACGTATGTTAACAATAAATTATATAAGTTTGATCTTAATTCTAATCTCACTGAAAATATTAGATGCACTAGAAAAAAATTGCTTGTGTTGTTTGTTTCTTGTAAAGTTTTTAAAGCACACATGCGACATTTTACACCAATCGTTAAATAACGGATCGTCCGAATGAAAAGGTAACTATTCTTAGAAATTGGAAGTCCATTAAAAATCGTATGTGAAATCGGAGATTTGCACACAGCCTAAAGGAATACTCACTGAAAGAGATGTCCGGTTTACAAAAAGTTTGTTTTAATTTATTTATTTATACTTTATTGTACACCAGAAATATAAATATACAAGAAATACACAATAAACTTACTTACTTATTATAAATAAAATGGATAGAAAGATAGACAAACACAAAAGATTTACAATGTTATTTGAAACTGACCGACAGAATTCACATACAGCTTACTGTTGTCTGGAACCTTACTGTTGTATGTATAACAATAAAGGCAAGAAGTTCAAATAAATAGTCAGAGTGTGAAAATATAGAAAGTTCCTTTGTAACCGTGTTTGAAGGAATACGTAGAATATTTGCAGGATAAAGAAAAATATGAGACTAGGCCACGTAGGTCGTAGCTTACTGAATATTTAGATACAAAATGCATGCCTTCATTACAAGGAATAGCCGTAAAACGTGTTATAGTTCAAATTGAATGGGGAAATTCAAAACGTTTCGCAAACGAGTACACAAGCTGTTCGGAGCCGCGGTATCAGAATGGCTCAAACGTTCTCCAACGAATATGTTTTCCAAGCCACCAGCCGCGCAACGTACATATATTTGAATAAACTTGTGTTATTAGTTTTGTATATTTCCAAGCGAATAAACAAGGCTTTGTATTACGAATCTTTGTGTAGATTGCGGTCTAGTTTTGGACTCATTTTAGTGGTTGTATTATTTCTAGGATAGTTTATTAAAATATTTATAATAGTGCCCAATCTCTTAGTCAGGATATTATTAGGAATGATATTATCACAAATATGATTACTTATTAAAGAAGTAACATCTTACCTTATTATGCTCAATATATCCCAAAGTCAAACCACAGTTTTACTCCGTATCTTTTCTATAAAACAGTATAGAACATTTTATAAAACTTGAAAAGTGTAACACATATTTTTATACTTAAAAGTGTATAAATTATAAAGTGTATAGACTCCTCACCACCTTTTGTCAATATGACATTATTTTTATTGTGATAATGCCATCTAGATAAGTATTCTAAATTTAATACTAATCTGTGATTGGTCACGCAATCGGCCAGAAACAATTTCTTAGGAAAAGGTTTAGAACAGTAAATCCTTTTTACTGTTATTAGATTCATGAGTAGTTGAAAAAAATATATAATGGAGATTAAAGTATGTAATACTGATGGCACAAACTTAGGGCCGGGGTGAAGTCAAGCTATCATAATGATATTATTGTTATCTTAACAAAATGTTGCTACACAAAAAGTTTCGTAGTTTGGATACAAACTTGGGTTTGTTAATCATTTTAAATATACATATATATATATAGAATAAAGAAAACTAATATTATCATCATAACAAAACTTTCCTCCCGTACATGTTTGGAATTCATTAGGAAATATTGCATTTTGTCTGTAAGTTGTGTTATTAGTTGTGACTAAGAAAACGGCGCTTGGCAACAGACGTATTGTCTCCATTTACATTATTAATAATTAGTTACGTTGACTGTATGCGATTCGTTCCAGAGAAAGTCCCGAACACTATGCAGGTCAACGGACGCTAAATTTATTTTTGCCGTTGTCGAATTTGATCCATTTAATTTTTCACAACACTCAATTGCGATTTGCGAATACGCTTTTCTTTAGTAAGGGCAGAGATTTTGTTGATGATACAGGAGATATTAAAACTTGACAGTTTTATTTCGAGTGGATACGGTTCACAATTGCGTGTCAGTTTCAAATTTCAATGTATGTATGGTCATGTAGAATTGAACTGTTTCTTTTGTCTACGGTCGTAGTGGAAATGAATTCGGGGGGACAATGTGCACAAGTTTTATTTGAATAGATGGGGTTGATGCAACTCGCATTCAGCGCTGCCTCGTTATAGTTTTATGGACTCTGTCTCGTGTGTACTCTGTATTTTCATTGCCTGTTTGTCAAATAAGTTTGGTATGAATATATGTTACGAAGTAGTTTTTGTTCGAGTGGAAAATATTACTCCATTCCAGTGCGGTGTTTCATTATTTTATGCAGAATATTTGTCATGTTTATTTCAACTTCTGTGGCATGTTATCACTCTGCAAGTGAAAATATTTTCACAGCGACATGGCGTGGCGTGATTTTTGGTGATAGATTTCTTTTAAATTTAATTTTTCGCACGTTCGCTTAATTTTCGGAAAAATAAGAAGTACGAACTGTTGCCGTTAATTAAATATTAAATTATCACTCACAACGGTGAAGGAAAACATTGTGAGAAAACCACCTGCATGTCTGAGAACTCTGAGAGATCTTCTTAACAGCATGTGAAGTCTGCCAACCCGCACTGGGTCAGCGTGGGGGACTATAGCCTAACCCCTATTATTCTTAGAGGAAACCCGTGCCCAGCAGTGCGACGATTAATGGGTTGATGCTGACTAACTCTTTCCCACGGTTTCACTAAAATTCCAAAGGACATTTTAAGGAAAATAATAGCCTAAGTATGTCCTTATATTTCATGGCAAAATGTTATCAAAATCTGTTCTGTTCTGAAAAGGTAAAAAACAGACCGACTGAGTTACTTTCGAATATACCTTTGAGGTAATATTATTTTATTTATTTATTGTACACGATTGCAGTTTAATAATATAAACACACAGAAGTTAATGCACAATGGGCGGTCTTATCGCATATCGTATTATTATTTATTATCTAGTTTATTTATTTAATCCATCGATCTAAAATCCTTCAGATAGATATTCTTCTAATACACAATCAAAATGCACACAATGTGTATGTGAATTTTAAAGTTTGTGTTTGTAAACACATTTACAGAAGTAAGCCTGCGGAGAGAAATCCAAAAATAAAGACGTAAGTAGATATGATGAAAGTAATAATAATATAAAAGACGCTACAGTTATTGTAGCTAGGAAGTTTAGCAAGACTTGTCGAAAGGAATCAGCGAACACGATTCGAAGCATCACTCATGCTTCATCTATTTCTCAACTAATCTCTCTCTCGTAACAAGTACTTACTGCACCGTTTATCTTATTTATCAAACATCCAGAACTTGAAATGCGATCCATTGTTATATCATGTTACCTAAGCCATTAAATTCGTTCGCGAATTACAATCAAATCTAGTCACGTTATCTTCTGGGGCGGCCATGTTGCGAAGTGTATGAAAAAATTGCGCCGGCGCATCATTTCTCACGATATGACGGTCGGATTACAGCAGTAAGCACGCGATCTACCAAATCATCTAATAGGCTAATTAATCGTATAATGTTGGTATTGAATCATTTCAATATAGTTTTTATTAGCTTCGTGTGAGGTATGCGCTGATGAAGATATTGCTTCGTTTTATTAGATGGGTTTAATATGAGATAGTTTTATGTGAATACTAGCTTCCCGCCAGGCAGCGGCTTCGCCCGCGTGGTCTTATAATTTTTTCCCCGTTTTTGCTACATTTTTCATTACTACTCCGCTTCTATTAGTCGTAGCGTGATGATATATAGTTTATGTTACTCGGGGATAATGTAGCTTTCCAAAGGTGAAAGAATTTTTGAAATCGGTCCAGTAGTTTCGGAGCCTATTCATTACAAACAAACAAACAAATCTTTCCTCTTTATAATATTAGTATAGATAAGCTGAAGCTTGAGTTTTTGAGAATGAGAATTTGATAAAACTTGCAGCCAAAATCTTAGACCAGAATGAGAATTAGACATATTGTTCATAATATGTGTATTTTTTTTAATTCTTGAATTCTTACATTCAAGAAAAAAGACTGTTTCCGCAAAAATGATCTGTAATTATACTGTAAGAGTGTGTAATCCGCCATTATTGCAGATTTTATTGTTTGGAACATGTGTATTTTCATAACACTGTGCCATTGATCTAGTTAGATATCAAGCGCAGATTCTTTTCTATGTCGTATCGTGGGTGCTACTGTTTACACAAATATGCGGCCCAATTCATCTGCTCCAAGCCGGATATTTATCTCTGTACCCATTAGATTATTATGGCGAACAGCACCAGGTACATCCCAACAGAGACGAGGCGATGAACTGGCAAAAAGGACTGGTCCTTAAACAGTCAGAGAAAAGCGAAAAAAGGGTGGACCTTTTCGCACGTATCATTGACATACCATCACGTTAGTATTCTCCAAAGGATTAAGTAAAGGTGTGGGTAATATACCACCACAGTTCACCAAAAGTTGAGGTCCCATGTCATAGGTGGCAACTACCTATTATCATGCACGAATGCAAACTCCGAGCTGCTACAGAGAACTTTATAGAAATATCCAAAATAATAATTCTAGCCTAACCTAGTCAGAAGATCTTATCTCAGTTTTTAATAATAATAAATAGATTTTTAGCCCAGCGGGTGCCTGCAACCTATATTCTACACAATAGAGTAATTCTGTATTTCAACACATACTTGGACCGACTAACAATCATACGTCTTTATGGTTGTAACAGTTAATCAAATGCGGAACAATGTGTCTATTCAATCAAAATCATCAACAAAAGTAGGAACATTATATCTAAAGGCCTAGAGAGTTCCAAAACATTCTCTGCTATATAAATCATTTGATTGAGCCACGTTGTCTGAGTGATGAAAATTTTAATGAGAGCCGAATTGCGTCCGATGAATCTTAATGCCCCATTGTTGGACATAACCGGCGTAAATTAGTGCTATCCTTTACGAAACAAATATTTGTCTTTAAAATTCAGTGGTGTTACAAAAGGAGAATTAAATAATCGTACATAATTTTGTAATTTATTACGCTTGGATGTTCCTAGATTTCTTTTGTAGCTGTAAACGTTTTTCAGATGAAATGACACAAAATGGTATTTATCAAAAGCTTATGAGCTTTCGACTAATCGGCCGTTCATGACATTTTGAACGTTCGTCAATCGAACAATCGTTTTTCTTCTACGATATTGTGGCCGAGCAGTCGAAACGGACACATTGCAAATTGTCAAGCCCTTGGGATATAATTATTGTTGTATAATGACACTAGGCAGAATTAATCTGACTTACGAGTATCTGGTTTTAACTGTTCAAGCCGTCGCCAATCCTTAGTGGTATTTATTTAGAAGCCCTAAAAGCCTGACAAAGTTTTCAGGTCGGGCAAAATGTTGTAGCAAAAAAAAATGTAGTAGCAGTCTGGATTTCGATTTGGGCCCGATTGTTGGCAAGTGGCTACAATTTGTGCACCCACAGTACACCTCTGCCTATGTGGAATACAGGTAAGATGTTATGTTAGTTACTTCTTTTAGTTTGACCTTTTTACCCGACTGCCAAAGGAGGAGGGTTATGTGTTGACGCGTATGTATGTATGTATGTCCGTTCCTATGTCCGGTCGTAACTGCTCAACGGCTTAACCGATTTAGATAAATGACACTTCATTAGATTCGGCTTGATGGCACGAGTGTCACTGCGTACATGAAATTAAAAATAAACTATCTATCTAGTGATTCTATGATCTAAAAAAAATTTATAAACTAAAAAGTAGGAAATAAAATAAATTATTAAATGAAACAAAAAACCCGACTGCGTAAAATGTACTAAAAATCCAAAAACAAGCTTTTTGATTTTGGAAAATGTATTGCGGGCGGGACAAGCTGTTCGTTCATAAACAAAATTGTTGTTTTAGATTTTTAGTACTTTTTACGCAGTCGGGTTTTTATACATAGGTATAAATAATTCGTTGATGTTAAGTGGATGAAATAATATTCTATGTATATTGCTTATTATTTATTCTTGGAAATCCACTTTAATGTCTTAACAACATTGAAAAGAATCTTGCTACTTAGTTCTAGAAATTCATTTAAAATCTTAGGTGTAACTTGAGGACGTCACTTACAACGACTTTTAACCTTTCAACTCAAGTAATTAGCAACTGCGGATATCAAAATGTTCATCTAATATATTTTATGCTTTGCCTTTGTAAATTATACCAAAGGAATACCTACGTCATATTATCTCTTATCTACCTATCATGTCTGTCTTCTCCGAGATTAACCGGGGGCGTTAGTGTTGCACCCACAGTTAGCTAGTAATTAATTTTGGGGGCAAGTGAATTGGCTAGGGAGTTATTGCCAATTCACTCGCCTGCGGCTGCAGGCTGGTATATGAAGGACGAAGATGTCACACAGCAAGAGGGCTATGGTTAAATGATTATAGTTCCCCAGGAATGTACCAGATTTAATTATGTATAGAAGCGTTCTCCTGGGATGTCCGAGGCTTTTAAAACTCTATTTTTAACCCCCGACGCAAAAACTACGGGGTGTTATAAGTTTGACGTATCTGTGTGTGTGTCTGTCTAGGGCATCGTAGCTCCCGAACGGATGAACCGATTTTGTTTTTGTTTTTATTTATTTGAAAGGTGAATTAGTCGGGAGTGTTTTTAGCTATGTTTGATGAAAATCGGTCCAAGATGGCCACCGCCACAAAGTAGCAAATAACATATTTTTTCACAACTCCCTCAATATGCATATCAAATGAAAGGGCCTAACTAGGAGAATACTATACAGTATGATATATTTCAAATCCAAGATGGCCGCCACACCAAAATGACAAATTACATTTCGTGTCGGGAGTTTGCAAAATTTTTAATTTTTAAATACAAAATAATGTAATCTGATACATGTATACCCCACCCCCGTTCTTATTTCTGATCTTTTTATACGACAAGGATGCGACGCAAACAAGCATGCGACCCGCTTGATGGTAGGTAGTTACCGCAACCTATGGACGTTTACAATACCGAAGCATCATCCACGTGTTGACGACGCTGCAAAAACCTCTTAACTCCCTTTTTGAAGATGCCCATGCTGTACACCCCAGTGAAAACCTCCACAGGGAGTTCGTTCCACAACTTAATCGTTCTAAAACAACCAAATTTTACACGAGAAATTTATTTAAATTCGTTAAACACCTAGAAAATGTGAACACATTTTCCGTATACTTGTACGAGGCAAAATATACAAAACATTAAGTTCAAAATTAAATTACTTAGTGAATGTACCTAAGCTGCTAGCGGTATGCTTTGTGTAATAATGAGCAAGTTGTAAGTAGGTTGCATTAGGGAGGTCGGGACCAAATGTTTGGCGGTTTTCCAGAAATGTAATGTCGTCGTTATTACTACCGTTCAGTTGGTAATACTGTCGGACTGGTGGACTTGTGCTTTGTTACATACAAACATAATGGATAGCTTTGTATTTGTATTTGTCTTACTACTGTGTTATTTCACAATGATTTGATTAAGCAAGGGAGTCATATAGATGGTTGGAAATTCTTTGTTGTACACTAAAAACCTGGCTGGTAGAGGTCTGAGTATGCACTTAGTTTTACAAGGAATGATGTAAATTGCCTATTAGCTTTGATTCCGTAATAAAAGTTGGCAAAAAGTAACTCATCATCTTCCTGCCCTCGTCCCAATTTATCTGGGGTCGGCGCAGCATATCCTTTTTTTCCATTCATCCCTGCTAGCCGTCACCTCCTCATTCAATCCCTTTTTCATTACACCAACCTTAACACAATCCATCCATCTTTACTTTGGCCTTCCTCTATCCCTTCGTCCTGCAACATTCAATGAAGAAAAGTAACTGATTTCAATTATTGATGCAGTTTCTACAATGGCAGTCTCTAAGACATAAGTTAAACCCAACCAAAAGTTTAATTAGCAAGAAATAAACAAACATACCCTGATGATAACAAAAACTAAATGATGTGTCATTTGTTGGGGGAAAATTAAAATGTTGTAGCTTTTGATCAAGCTATTTCCATTCAGACCGGCGAAACCAATTCTATAAACACAATGACGGCAATTTATATTATTTTAATCTATTTCAATGTATCTCGACCTTTTTAGCACTCGCCTAGTTTCCCATAAAACTGATAGGGACGCTTAATGTTCAATTCGCGGTCTATAAGGATGAAATTGCAGGCGATTTAGTGGGATTGCCGCGATTCTGCCGTAATGTGGGGGTAAAACAGTACATTAGAGCGTAATGTACTGGGTTAGTGATAACATTTGTTCCCTTTTTGGGTGAGATGAGTTACTAAAACGGGTCGTAATAGTCGCGTCGTATTACAAATAGCTTGGAGACGATGTAGTGAAATAGGCCGTCCTTACAAAATGCTCTTTAAACATATATGTATGTAATATGTTATGTGTGTTCTTATATATGTAATAAGGTAATAACTTGCTCGTTTGGTGAGCATTTTTTTACGGCTGAAAGGAATAAACGGAAAAGGACAAGATGCGCTTATCCCAAATAAATTGGGTCAAGGGCAGTAGGATGAGGATTCATTTTTTCATTGGGTAAGTTTTGAGTCTCAGAAATTGATAGTACCAGTAATACTTATCTAAGTAATTGAAGCATTATTTTTATCTCTGCATCACCGTAAGGTCGACTGGTAGAAAATGCCTTTGGCATAAATTTCGCCTCTGTACTATTATTTGTGCATAAATAATTAATATAAATAAATAATCTTATTACTGGCGGGCTCTCTCCGTTCTGCTCTTTATTTTTTATTTAAGAACTACGGCTCGAAAGTCCAAGTCCTCATTTATGACTAAAGCAGGTTTAGCAGTAGGTACTTTTGATTTTCAAATGTTTATTACTATTTCAAAAAGAAAATGTTTGGGCTTCTTAGTTCTTCGCCTACTGCCTTATTGGTTTAGTTTATTGGTCGCAATCGCGACTGGTGCGAAGACGTGGACTCAATTACCTTATAATAATTAATATAACTAATAATAAACTAATAATTAATTAATTTAGATTGTATTGCTTGAGTATTTTTATTTTACATAAAATTATCAGTAGCAGATTGCAATTTGGATTGGTGACTGGTTGGAAATAAGGCGCCCGTAATGGGCCCTAAAACAAACTGTGGGTCTACACTTGCACCTCTGGCTAACCGGTCTGTTGAGAATAGCGGCGTGTTGAATTAATAAACTACATATTAACACAAGGAACGTAAATATCACTCCGTAATTCCCAAACCCGACAACAATCACGATAATAATGGATTCTGTCAATTGAAGCGCGTTCCACTTAATTGGCACTTCGGTTGAAACTAATGTGGCTATGATAATATAGTTTGAGATTAGGGAGGAATGATGAATGAGGTATGAATACAGAAGATTATGAGCTTCTAGATACAGCCTCTACAGTGCAGTCAAGACTGCATCCAGTCTTCGGTTCAGGTATGGGGGGATTAAAAAGTTAAGGTCCAACGACGTTATGCTCTTAAAAAGCTAGCTAAGGACTAGGTGCTGTTTCACCCGTAGTATGTTCCCGTTAAATTATTTGGCAGATGGTGTCCTCCGTATTATTTTGCATTATTTAATTTATCACCTCTGGATAGCCGCCAAGTAATTTTATGGGAAGGAATTTAATTTATCTGCCAAGTAATTTAACGGTAACTTATCAGGAGATGGTAAAATAGGCCCTTAGTCTTCTTATTACATAATTATGAGGATTGTATGGGTACACATTTCTCCTATATTATTCGCTTTTCATACATCTCTTTCGTAGCCCAACTTTGAGACCCATACCACACGGCAGGTCTTATCATGGTCTTGTACATTTAACCCCTCAGTTTAGGGGGGATTTAGGAGCCGCACGTAGTTCCCGTAACCTGCCGCCATTTCATTCAGTGTAAATAAACATAAATGATATTTGCTCCTTTAGAAAGCTCTTGAAATTCCTGAGGGCTTGCGAAATACGGTACGCTTTACATCACTAAAGGAACATTAATAATTCATCAGGTCAATTCAGTGTACACAGGAGAAGTAAATAATGTGCAAACGTCATTATGAATGATAATGTGACGTTGGTAATCACGGTAGCGCAATAACTCAATGCGATGTACATAATATGTCGGATTCTGCAATTAGATTATTGCAATAAATTGTATGTTTGATGAGATTTATTAGTGTTGCGCATGAGCAAGGTGCGTTAATGAGTTTTAAGTTTGGTGTTCTGAAGATGAGGTGGTATTGTGAAGTCCACCTTTTTGTATAGGTACAGTAAGAGGCCATAAGTCGATTATCATGTCAAGGATCGTATTCGCCTGCACAATAATGGCGTATACATAAACATAGTATCTTAATACGCCGTCGCGTCATCACATCACTGAATGATCAGTACGTCAACCATGAGTTCTATCGAATGGCTTTCGATAGGTTTTTTACGCATCGAAACGCTGTAATCTCATAGCAGGTTTTAGTTCCTTACGTAACCGCTAGAGGCGCTGCGAGGGTTTTCCATACAAATATTTTACAGCGTCGCTAGCGAGTCTAGTGAGGAAAACTCATGGTCGAGGCACTGATCTCTTTCAGACTAGATATAACTATGAAAGAGTATAAATGAGATTGTTTACGTGTGCAAAATGTTTGTTATAGAAAAAGATTTGTAAAAATGGTAATGGACTTATCACCGCGACCGTACATCCCTCGCCCTATTTATTATATGAGATCGAAAACTTACCGGTCAACTGAGGTTTTACATCAACAATTTTAAAATTTTAAATTATAAGTAAATTAAGGAAACATTTTATACGCTGTACATCTTTTCTTAACCCTTGGAGGAATACAAGCGTTATAGTATGCGCCACGACATAATTTTGTCTACTCTTTTGTCTCTCTCTTTCTTGTGCGAAAACGAAAGAAAAGCACGACATAAGCGTAGACAAAATGTTCTCGCGGTGTGCATGTTAGCCCGGCTGGAACTTGGAGTATGGCCATATTATTAAGAGATTTTTTTACCTGTTAGGACTAACTAGATTATCGAGGCAGTCATTTGCAAGAATAATTAGAAATATCCAAAGACAAAATGTACCTTCTTTATCCTCAAAAGTTGTACAAACACCGAAACACTTATGTAACAAAAGATGGACCACAAATCATACCACCAAACAAACTTTTATTTTTAATTTTTATAAATCCAGGCCGCGAGTTCATTGACCTAATTTAACACGCTCAGACAAGTTGAAGAGAAAGACTAATCGTATTGTTTCTTCACTTTTTTACCTGCCAGACCCTTAAACGATTGAGGCGTGAAGATTTCGAGCGTGCCGTTACGGTGTCTCCGTTTGCGACCGCTAGTTTTTGATGTTCCATTCCAACGCCACTGATAAAAACTTAGTGACCAATAGTAATGAACTTTGAGTGGAGGCTTTGAGGGTAGCGGGAACAGAATCGAAGTAAAATTGAGTTTATTTTTATGGAATGTATCTGAACGCACGCAGCTAGGGATGTTACGCAGCCTACAGACGCCATCAATGGTGGTCACCGTCACTCGCGTGTTGTTAACTGTAGTCTCAAGTCTTGAGACCCAGTTGTTAAGCTTAGCAGCAGAGTTCTACCACTTCACAAAATATCTCTTTTGCAGACTTAAAGAAACTGACTATGTTTCTCCTCTCTGTGCTCTTAAGCTATTCATCATAATGATGAATCTTTGGTGAGTTAGTACAAAATGAGGCACTGCAATACATGACATGCCAAGCACACCTATCAATAAATAAAAATATTAAAGTTCTTGCAACAATTATTCATCGATGCATTCGAATATTCTTGTTTTTGCATACTTTTCCAGCCAGTCGCTTGGCTGGGTGTAGGTAGTAGACAAATAATAAATTCTAATACTACCAACAACTTTGCTGTCACAAAGTCGCTGTTTTCACAGCCTCACTGTAACGGGCAAGTCCCGTAACTCATCGTTCACACTGTGGTTTTAGTTTCCGCAGTTAACGTGTTCAAGGAAAAGAAGTAAAACGACAGCGGTATGCAAACTGGCGGTTAAGCGCAAGTTAAATTATTCCGCCGCTGGATAACGCTGATTTAGTTGGTGCGAGCTAGTGCCGGCTAAGTATTATACACAGCGCTACTAAAGTCTTCACACACGAACTTTGTAATGTAACAATATAAATATCTTGGGACATTTTACACAGCACCATCTAGTCCCAAACTAAGCAGAGCTTGTACTATGGGTACTAGACAATGGATAATACTTGTATACTTTTTTTTTTGTAAATACATTCTTTTAATATTTGTATAAGAAACACCCAGACAAACACAGACACTTAAGTTCATCACATAAATGTTTGTGTCCTGTGGGAATCGAACCCACGACCTCGTGATCAGCAGTCCGGTACTAGAACCACTAGACCACAGACGTCGTCATCGTCACAACACAACAATGTATAATTTCTGATTTCGAATTCCGAAGAGAGCTGTCAGTAACTCCGTGGAAAATATTAACCAATCAATAAGCATATTGTAGTCCACTCATATAAACTAGAACCAAATAGTGTCAAAAGGGCTATAGCTTAGCGTAATGTCTGGTGGCACTCAGAGACAACCACTTGACGCTGCTTTTTAGCCTGCAACCGACCGACGAATGTCACTACCGATATACAACTAAAATTACATAGACACTGCTGGATAAACCCCTTCTAGCGTGCAGAATATCACTTAGTTTGTCAATCTAATGCAACATACTTGGTGATATTAAAATGTAAATAATTATTAACGTTCATTACTTAACATGTGGCCATACGCTGACACATTATAAAAGTCAAGCTGTGTATAAATCGTAGAATGTAAGTTTATACATTACGCTGCCTGTGTGTTATGGCCTTAATATTCATATTTATTTTTCAGTTCTTGTTTACGTATTTTACACACGCCAGTGACATGATTGTGTATAAAAATGGTTTGGAATTTCTATGAAATACAACACAAATCGCTGTGCTATGAATGGGTTAGATTTTCACAGATTTATTTTTTATTCAGCCTTTATTCCAAGTACTTTGTGGTTAGGTAATATACCCCTAATATGAATGTAACATAATAAAAGGAGGGATAGGTATCTAGTGATAGTTTACACTCTGAAATCTCGCGTTATTCTTTATTAAATTTATCACACATCGGTATGAATAAGTTGCCGATCCCGTAGAAGCCCCCTGGGAAATTCTGAGTGGATGTGCTAGTCAAAATTGAATGTTGGTATCTCAAGACACGTTGTGGATCAACACAAATAGACAGACAACTGTTACAATTTTCATCTCTAGAATAAATTGCTAACTGAACACTAGGTAAATTATGGATTTGATTTACTTTTTTTAGTGAAGTAACCTAACTTCAAGTAGTTTTGTGTAATATTATCTAAACATCTTCTTAACGTATAAAAGTGTATTTTTTTTAATAAATGCTACGCAGGTAAGTAAGTAGGTACTTATACGAGTAAACTGCTAAGAAAAATACAAAAAAAAGCATGAAACAAGAAAATATTATTGCCTCAAATGACTCACGAAATTATACTATAGGTGAATTCACATTACCGTTCTATTAAACACTTTATACCTTTTTTCAGATCAGTAGTATTTTTTTTAAATGCCGACGAAAAAAAACTTATGTCATTTTTTCAGATTTTAAATTTAGAAACACTAAATGTTTGTGTTATTAAATGACAGTCAGTTGTTTCTCATAGTTATACAGATTTTTACAACTCATGTGAAATGTATCTAGTTAAGTTTATTTTCGTTTCTACTCGTACTTTGATCATGAAAATCAAGATACTCGTCGAAACTTTTAGTAACATCCGTAACACATAAGTTGATCCTAAAGTCGGAACTAAGTTAAAAGGCTCCTACCCGGTGAATCATAAATTGTCCTTTCTAAAGAACTTTAATAATATATACGACATTTTCTTCGGAAAGTTTCTGTTTTACGATTCAGAATTGAAAAATATTGAACGTGAATTGAAACTGGATAAGATCTAGTTAATTTTGATATTGATTTTAAAGTTCCTAAGTCTAAAGTCGTGTCTGAATATTAACCTTAGAGACTTATACTTAGGAGAGACACAATTCAGTGTTTTAATTCAACGTTCTTATTAGCATCAATTTAGGTAAAATGTAAGGTTAACCAAAAAATAATAATAAAAAAAACTGCTTAGTTTATTGGTTTGATTATAAGTCGAGTAAGATGGGGGTCGTCAAGTATTGTCTGTCAAATATTGATCAGCTCAATACATAATACTAAAATTGTAACATAACCTTTCTAAAAGTTATTGTAAAGTTGATGGTAACAGGACTTTACTTCTACTTAATTTTGTTTTACTTTCAAGAGAAGTTTTGCGATCTATTTTACAATTTCCCTTTGATTTTGCAACTTTATAAGCAACAGCATTGATCTCTGAACCCCATAGATTATTCAGTACGTGACTAGGGCGGTATCAGAATTCCTATTGGCAAACCATAGTGCTATATTCATCTAAGGAGAACTTATATAACTCACTATAGATTGTGTCTATGGTAAGGATCACCGACCTCTTTCAAATTTGTGACGTAATCACAAAGGAAGTTTCAGTTACGTCTGAAGTGATAACATCATGCATTAAATTGAGAAGTTATCTCGACAGTCTGTATTAATATTTTATATCAACACGTAAAAGCTCACATGTTACTTTTACTTTTTTTTCTTTTAAGAAAATTGTGGCTTACACTAGTAATTTCTCTTTAGCGTGAGTGCTTTAACAGATTTTAATTTTTATGTATAAAAACTGGGAGAGCCGGAATATCGGTGCCATGCGGGGAAAGAAACCATAATTAAACCCAAAGTAATCTTCATTCTGAACGTGGGCTTCCTTCTTTTCTTATACCTATGCCAGACAGCAAGTAGCGGCGCTAATTATCCAGCGAGGCAAAGTGTCTGGATAGTCCCTGGACATTCAATTAGCAACTGGAAACAATAACACCTCGATTAATCAGGAAATCCAACCCCCGGACACCACACTCAGCAGTTACGTTTGCGATCACAAGAATAAAAAAAACATAACCCTCCCTCTGGCGCAGTCCGGTAAAAAGGGCAGTCAAGTACTTATTAATCACTCTTCCGCGGATCAATCCAAAGCGTAAAACAAGCTGAATCTTTTTCTAAATGGAACACCAAGGTCATAAAATCTTACAGCAAGGCAAAAAGGTACATATTGAAGGCATATTATCTCCCTATTAAATAACATAAGATGATGTAAAGGATAAACGGATTTAAGAATGACACGTGTTAATCCGAAACTGAAAAGCCGACCCTAACCCTCTTGAGCCGACGTAAAGACAACGAATATTTATGCAAGGGTTAAGTCGTGTATAAACCGACCTCTGACAATCAAAACACTCGTACTTATAAACATATGTTAAGTAGGCATTGTATTATGGTAATGTAACAAAATTGTGTTGAATAAGGCCCTATTTCACCTCATCTGGATAGCTGCTAACTGTATGAAATTATCTGCCAAGTAATTTAACGGGAACTTATTACTAGGAGGTGGTGAAACAGGCCCTTCTTCCTCGTTCCGTCACTGCTGAGGATCGCGACCATATGTTGCTTGCTTCCACAGACTGCGATCATAAGATGTGTGGACCGCACGATGCATGCTGCCGCCAACCGACTTTCTCGTCACATCCGACCATTTTGCAGGTAACCCTAAATGTACCCTAAGTGTAGTGAAATGTCTTAAGCCTGGTGGTAGTAAGTGCAAACCATTTAAACCCACAGTTCGCCGTTTAGGTTCCATGTAATATGGGGCGAATTTGGCATTAACCGAGCACTAATCTAAATTCCAAGCTGCTACTGAAAATTTCATAGCAAAACCCAACAACACTGATCGGTTTGAAAATCGGACCCAGGACGTATTGAGTACCTATAACAACTACGCTAATGAGTCAGTCTTCCTGGTTTCATGATATTTAAACAAAGTTTTTGATTTTCCAAAACAGAAAGCCCCATTTCGGTAATCGCTCATTTCGTATACCCGGTTTATGGGGGTTAATTTTATTGTAAATCAATTAGTTGGATTAAATTTTCCCTGTCACCCTGTATAACTGACGACATCTGTGGTCTAGTGGTTCGAGTACCAGACTGCTGAGCACGAGGTCGTGGGTTCGATTCCCACAAGACACAAACATTTATGTAAAAAAAAAAGTATATAAGTATTATATCCATTGTCTAGTATCCATAGTACAAGCTCTGCTTAGTTTGGGACTAGATGGTGCTGTGTAAAAATGTCCCAGGATATAATTATTATTATAAATATAATGTAAGACGCACACCTCAGAAATTCACAACTGGAGATTTGTGCTCCGCCTCATGATTAACGGTATAATGTTCTCGTAAATTACACAAAAGTACATTACCGGGGAACATAAGTTGTGGCGTAAATTCTCACAACACAAAATAATACAAAGAAATAATAAGAGTTGAACATTAATAATATTACTTGTAATGATACGCAGACAAAAGTTGAAGTAACTCAAGAAAATTTTCTTGTATAACTTTACCGTATTCTTGTTTCATTGTTTGATTTTAGAGATCCCTTGATTGGATGAAAAATCTTTTAAAATAGTTCTGGTTATGTAACAAGGTTGTGTTTTGAACCTCTGATGGGTGTCAATTCTAGTCTCATCGAGTAAAACGTGTCTGTATCTACACATCTAAAACTACACACACAAAACCTTAAAAGCCTGAATTTCTTCTTAAGGTATCTGTATTGCCCGAAAATTGGGCTACGGAGATCTGATGGCTGTTGCTTCACATTGGGTTAGACTGAACCCTTACAACTTAGTTTTGATCATTGATGTAGTAATCTGGTACTTTATTTCTTCCATCCAGGCGTAATGCCTTATTAAAAATGTTAAAAGATAGTAGATGACAATCCAGCAGCATAATAATGCCAAAATCTGGCAGGAAGATACGGAACACTAATGCTAGAGATAGAGTCAAGCTTGACCGTCTTTTCACTTTAATGAGTAGTTCTGCACAAATAATCTTTGCAAACTTAGGTACAGTTGGCATTGTTAATAAAAAGAGAAAAGAGAGATTTATTTATTTTCTATATTTTAAAGTTATTGCAGGTGTTATTGTCAGGCTTGGGGAATCATTATTATTGCATTGATAATGGCATATTGCTTGCAACGCTGTACAACAATATTATCTACACGTAAGACTATCCTATTAGTTTTTTAGAATTAAAATAGAGACCCTTATCATAAACTAATTGTGTGGAAAAGTTATAAACCGTACTATTCTTGAAAACTATTTTGTTTTGGTTTTCCGTACAGGATATTATTATTAGTCTTCCTCCTAGACTTTTCCCAACCATGTTGGGGTCGGCTTCCAGTCTAACCAGGATGCGGCTGATAATAGTATTTTACACAGAGCGACTGCCATCAGACCTCCGCAACCCAACTTCTAGGCAATACCGATATACGAAGGAAAGACTGGTTGTCAGGCTTTTTAGGCTTCTGACTACCACTAACAATTGTCATAGGTGTTCGTATGGCAACCGGGACCGACGGTTTTACGTGCTCTCCGGGGCACGGAAGGGTCTCGATATGTTAAGAATGGTTACCCATCCACAGATTGACCGCGGCAAGTGTAGCTTAACCTTGCAGATCGGTTGAGCAGCGTAGTTACAACTTGGACACGAGCCCCTCAGCCAGAATATTGTTATTCGAGAAGTTATCAAATTGATTTAAAAATATTTTTACTATTTAACGCAGAAAAACATATTTTTTAGGTAAGTAGGTAACTCGATTAACGGGATGAAAAAATACAAAAAAGAAACATGTTGTATTCCGAAAAAGAATTTCAATGATTTCAACAACATCAAACAACTTTTTATTCACCCGGCCGCTCTTTGAGGAGTGTTCCTAATTTCTACAACAACATTATTCAAAGATCTAATAGGATGACACGTACCTAATTGCGTGTAGAAAATAAAGGACGCTGGAGGGTTTATTCCTTATGATTGAATTTCATGGCGGTGGCAACCGGGTTAGATTTCCCTGGAGTGAGGAGTTAGGATGGGCGATGGATGCGTCTTTTTGATTATTTGTTGTGGTAATTTAACATACTATCACGCCTGTATTCCTTGAAGGGTTCGCCGGTATGTAATAGGGGCAAACCTATTGCCATTGACCGGCACAAACCCCTTCTTCTTCTTCTAGGGTACCTAGCATTCTTGCTAACGAACACTAGATAAATACGGCCATTTTTAATAATAATATAATATAATATTTATTTCGGATAATTATCCATATATGTACAGTAATAATAAAAAGATAAAGTCAGAGCAGAAACAAAATAAACAATAAAATGTTTAATACATACATACCATCACGCCTATATTCCCCGAAGGGGTAGGCAGAGGCGTACTAATGTACACCCACATTTCGCCGGTATGTTTAGGTCCCATGTAATAGGGGGCGAGCCTATTGCCATAAACCGGGCACAAATCCAGACTCCGAGCTGCTATTGGGAATTTCACAGAAAACCCAACAACACTTTGCTCGACCCGGGGATCGAACCCAGGACCTCTAGCGTAGCAGTCGCGTTTGCGACCACTAGACCAACGAGGCAGTCTAAAATGTTTTGGCAATTCAAGTTCTCAAATTCGGTTTTTTTATGTGTAATAAGTAATTCTAAAATTTAAAGCTACATCGACTATCTTATATTTACCATAAAGTGTAAGTACTAATTTAATTTACTGTTTCCTGGAAGGAAATAGGTACCAGTATTAATTGAACTGCGCGGTTCATTTTAATCTTGTTTGTGCTTTTAATTAGGCAATAGGATCAAACATCGAGACAGAAGATATTTAAAATATTGTTTTGAGTCCCGATTCCATCTGAATGCTGAGAGAAACAAAACAAATATATTTATTTCACAAATTCTAGTTATATAGGTGACTAGCTTCGCCCGCGTGGTCTTATAAGTTTTCGCCCGTTTTTGCAACATTTTTCATTGATACTCCGCCTATAGCCTTCCCCGATAAATGGGCTATCTATTACTGAAAAAAAAAACTACTGGACCGATTTGAAAATAATTTTTCAAATCGCTCCAGTAGTTTCGGAGCCCATTCAATGCAAACAAATAAACAAACAATCAAATCTTTCTTCTTTATATAGTATAGTATAAATAATAATAAATGCTTTGAAATAATGTATGTACACAAAAGTTTTAGCATCAGAAGCCGAACTAGGAGGACCTGTTATATAACAACACGAGTAATACCAATTAAAAGGTAAATATTGCAGAAATCCCATTAAAATTTTCTTCACGCCGAGATTCAATATCAGGCGACAAGGATTAATTTCACTTGACAAGAAAGTCAGTGACGCAACTCGAGCTGAGGAAAACTAGCTACCGACGACTGCAAAAACAAATTAAGAGTAATGTTTGTATACCCTTTGATACTCCAAAGGAACGAGGACTTAATCTAACTGCCGTACTCAGAGACAACAATTAACATTAATATTTAAGTACTTTGGCGACCGAATTATGCTGAGGACAGATAATATTAAAATATCTAAAACAGCTAGAAGACGAATGGGCCTGTTTCATCACCTGGATCCACCTCTGCATCAGCCGCCAACGGCTGGATACCTTCAATATTGTATTATATTATATGCCAAGCAATTTAACGGGAACTTATCCGTAGTAAAGACAACCTCCACAAATGGGGGTTCATAGACGCTTCTGCCCTTCAGTGTGCATGCGGCGTCTCCCCGCAGACAATGGCCCATCTTTCATCTTGCCCCACATGTCCCGTTAACTGCACACGTGACGACCTGATGGTCGCATCGACAAACGCAGTCCCCGTTGCTGAGTTTTGGGCTAGACAAGTGTGAGCTCACAACGTCAACTATTATTATCTGCCATCGACACGCTAAGAAGAAGAGGAAGAAGAGGTGATAAAACAAAACAGTAAAACCTAAAACAACTTGAAATCCGTAGTGGACAGTGTGTGAGATGGTTTTTTTTTTCTTAAATTGTAAACATTGAAATCATTAAAGGTATTTATTTACAAGAACGCAATTACTGAATAAATAAACAGATGTAATGTAAATTTTGCTCCTTTAATAGTATCATCATAATGATGTATATTATTCGTTTGTTCGTATAATAGTTTAGGATTAGATAATAGTAACTAATACTTATACCGTTGCTGACAATAATTTCTAATTTCAAATGCGGAAAAGAAGGCCAATTTAATTAACATTGATTGAAGTCTCTGAGTATGACAGTTAATGTCGTAAACTCAAGTAAAATACAAAATTGGCCAAGCTCATTAGGACAGAAAAGGGCAAAGTTTAATCACTTTGAAATTAGTTGGGCAGAAAGTCGAGGGAACGGGGTCTTGTGGCCCTGTAGGCATTGTTCTTTTATAAATCGGGGCCTAATCAAGTCACGGCAGTTGCTAATAGATCAGTCAATTACTGGAGCACAAAATGGCGCGCGGGCTCCGAGCTCATTTCCATATTTTTTAAGAAGACGTGCCTTGCGTAGCTGATGCGGCCCAGGGTTTTTAAACATTGTAAACTGATGCATGAAGTACTTGAATCGAGTTTGTTTACTGTAAGACATGGATGAGTCTTCAAAATAATCACAGTGTAAAACATGAATCATATTTTTTACCACTATTGTACAGAAACTGTTTTACTAGTCTAGCGGTCCTTAACGCGACTACTACGCTAGAGGGCTTGGGTTCGATTCCCAAGTTGAACAGTGTTATTGTGTTTTTCCATGTACTGTAGCAGTTAGGGGTTTTAATTTTTTTACTAACTAATATATTAGTACCATCACTTCTGCCAAACCCTTCGAGGAATGCAGGCGAGATGATATGTTGTTATACAAAAATAAAAACTACGGCACAAAACAAGTCGGTTTTCAACATTTCGCGTGTTTCATACAATTAACTGTGGAGGTGTCTGTTCTAAATTGTAGATGAAGGACAAAATCCTGTGGTTTTTAATAGTACTTACTTTGACAAACACCGTGGGAAGCTTTCGTTGTCATGATTACTAAGGTCGGGAGATTTGTGTTGGCTTCAACATTACGGAGAACATTCTGTAAACATAGCTTTGTTTATGTTACGTTTGACTTTGAAAAATTGGCTTGTGTTTCTTTATTATGGCCCTAGTATTTTGTAAAAATGGCGTGTTGTGCACGGCACGACAAAGGTGGGTCAGATTGTTGATGATATACAGCTGTTACATACAGTTTTTAATAAAGAATGTGACTTTAGACGTCAGTGACCCTGTTGTATTGTTACAAGCGCGTGCACTTGCGTGTCCATTAGACCTTATGGGATGGGAGGTAGAATTATTACTAAATACACACTTATTATAAGGAGAACAATATCTTCGCAAAGACGTTTATTCCGTTCTATGAGTCGTATAAATTCCTTTCTTAAAAACTTTTACCATCAATTATAATCATGTTAAAGAATTAGGAAAAGAGTATTTATTCAAAAGAAACAAAAAGTAAAGTTTATTGTTCCTTTTTCAAATGATAACAAAGCTATTCATGACACTATTAAAAATCAACTAAACAATATAAAGCTGTCTGTACACAAATCTGGACATAATCAAAACACATCTTCGATTCTATATTTAATTAAAAACAATGACTCCACAAATTGCCGTGTTCGCTTACATACTTATAAGTATTAACAAGTGCATGTTGGTTAGCTCCTTGCCATACAAATGTGGTCACTTACAATGTATTCAGGCTGACCCATTAGGAGAAATTTACTTTCGTCCGTCGCCTCCGAACATAACAATAGGAATTGCAACGAAGAAATTAGGTCAAATGAGTCTGTAGCGTCACGTTAGTCAATAATGAGATAAGTTTTTACTGATTTATTGAAATTGATTAGCTCTTTCCGTAATTATTCACTGGTATTTCTAGGTGCAGTTTATTGTGTATCTCAGCCTATAATCACCTAATGCCGTGTTTAGGCTTCTTTCTACGTTCGGCGATTTTCACCCAGTTTTTTTTTTCGGTGTACGGAAAAGCCTCCTGAAACGAACAAACGCTGCCGTGTTTGTTTATCATTATTTTATTCGTTAATAAATTATTTGTCGATGTGATCCATTTATCTGACTAATGTATTTGCTAGTGATAATTATTTGAGCAACAAGCTGTTGCCCGCGGTTACACTTGCGGCCCAAAATTACTTAATTACTAATTGTTTTTTAGACAAAAGGTAGCCTATGTACTTCTTCTGAATACAATCTATCTCCTCGTCAAATTTTATCGACATCCATTCAGCAGATAAGGCGTGGTTAGAGTTTCGTAGTTTAGGTGCTTGGTTGAAGGAAGAATTTAACATCACATTTAATATTTAACGGATAAGTTGAAGGGGGAATCGCTTGTTTTGGTAGCTATGGCCACGTTACGAGGAGTAAATGAGTGATGGCATTGAATGTAAGGACGGAAGAATGGGAAGTCCAAAGAAAAGATGGATGGATTGTGTTAAGGTCGATATGATGGAAAAGAGAGTGAATGAGGAGGTGACAGGAATGAATGGAAGAAAAGGATACGATACGCCGACCCCAAATAAATTGGGACAAGGGCAGGAAGATGAGGATAATATAATATGTAAAAAGAAAATGTAAAGAGAATTGTCTACTGAAAAAACTATTTAATTTAATAAATATTTTTTTTAATAATAATAAAAATTTATTTCATAAAAAGTTGAGCACATTGCACTGTTAACATTAGGTAGATAAGAGTGCCTTTTCCCTTACAAAACTGTATCAAGAAGTTAGAAAAAAAAGAATGGATAGGCGTTATTACTGCTGTGAGCCACAATAATAACTTTGACCATGAAAAATTACTTAATCCGGATTCCGGTTTACGAGTAAACGAGATCAGAAACAGGAAAGCTATAAATCACAGAGCACAAAAAATATGTTATATTGTTGAGATGATTGTTTATATACTACTAATGAGTGTTTTACATGTTAGGACCGTTGTAACAGAACCAGTGTGAAAGGTCAACGCTCTGTCACGCAAGGAGCAGTTAAGAATCCGATGCATAACTCATACATCATACGCCATTACGCCTGTTAATACAGGCGTAGAAAAGAATAGAATAGAAATACTCTTTATTGTACAACAAAAACCTTAACAAAGACAGAAAAACATGAATTTTAAAACACAATGGCCGGCCTTATCGTGATCAGCGATCTCTTCCAGGCAAACTTAGGCTGGACTGAACTGAACTAATTGTACAGTTCTCGCCAAACTTATTGTCCGGGTTGAAGTTGGCATGTGCTAATTTTAACCCAGCCGTAAAAATCGAAGAAAGAAAATTATAGGATTGTAATAAATAAAAACGAAAGCTCGAGTCGTAGGCTGTCATTTTAATTCAATATATTTGATTCTCCGATTTTTAAGGCCGGGTCAAAGTTAGCTCGTGCCTCGTGAAACTGTATGTATCGAAAGGTTACACAGAGGTGGTTTAGGTCCCAAAGGAAGTCTGAGCTGTAAATGGGAATTTTATTTAAATAGATACCGAATAACACTCACTATGCTCAACCTTGGACAAACCCTGGATCTCAAGTAGTCACATAAGATATATTTTTTTATAAAGATAAAAGTAACTAAGTTGCCGAGATCTTCCACATTTTGTGTCTTAAGATAACGTTAGCAAAATTTATTGATGCCAAACTAGGCACAGTGTATCTTTAGTAATAAAATAATGAGGTCGCAGCAATAGGGTTAGATAGGTACTATTGTTATGACAGACTGATGAAAAAGGGCCTGTTTCACCAACTCCCAGTAAGTTCCCGTTAAATTAACTGGCAGATAATTTCATACATTTTTTTTCCTTTACACAAATTCAAACGTTGTTCCAGAGGTGGTCCTTACCCATATTAAGCTTACTTTAAGTTAAACAATTTAATTATTTCATTAAGCCTCCGTCTAAATTGCAATTAAACCGCCATATTCGGTTAACAAACATTTCTGCACTCATTACGTGCGACATTACGCGGTCAGTGACGTTTCTTTGAATCACCGAGGACACTCGCAGCACGTAAGGTGGTTTGTATAAGAAAGATTGCACGGCACACCTCGAGTTGAGTCTGGATTGTCTGGGAGCTAACACAGATACGCCACCGGCACCGTGATAAATCGGTCTCCGTCTCGAGGGAGGCGAGAGAATAACCGAAAGTAGAGTGATAGCCGGAGGGGGCAGTAGCGCAGCCTGACGCCGTACTCGCAGTGTGTTGCCGCCTTTACAAGCCGGAGCCCGCGTTCGCGACCCACGCTCGCCTGTACTCGCACGACATTCGACGCTTTGATCATAAATTTCAAATATTTTACGGTAAAAAAAAAAGAAAAAGGCGGGAATCTTTACTTGTGATTTATGTTCGAATGTTAAAAATGCTTTAATGAACTCTTAGCACTGAAGTTTTTGCACGAGCGATCGAGTTAATACCGGTGAGTTTACCAATTAAGTTTTTCTTCTGAATTAAAACATTTTTATTTCTTTATTACTATATGCTTTATTGTTATTTTACACTGTTAAAAAATAAAATAAAATATTTATCTATGTTTGATATTGAAACGCTTAATTATTCGCAAAAAATTAGAACTAAACTTTACTAAAAGTAAAGTACGTGATAATGTTTTGTTGTTTAAAATATTATCAAAAAAAGTATTCAGAGACTTCTGCATGTTCATTTATATTTTGCCGGCTCTTTATTTTGTAAAGCTTTATAAAAAGTTTATTATGGATGCGTTCTGTGAAGGCGGTTTGTTACATGCAGAGGTTCATTATGTTTACGCCTGTTTGTCACGTAGGCGATATAAAAATATCCAGTCGAGCCTTTTTGAATTTAGAAAAGATAATGTATATCATTGATTAAATAATAGTGTAAAATCAACGCAAGTATAAAGTTCGGTCTACACGTTCAAAAAGGATATACATTTTAAAGTTCATAAATAGGATCGTTTTTGTTTTATTGAGAAAGTTATTACGTTAGAATTCTCTAAGCTGGCGCTTTGTGGACGTATAACTTGGTAATAGAACGGAGCTTTTCCTCACTGCAATTAAGTATTTATTAAAGAAAATTAATTCTGAAGCCTTTAATGTTAATCTTTCTCTAGTGGGTTTATTAATGAAGTCATTAAGGCATTTTAATTAACAGCTGAAGAGTTGATAAAATTAAACTTTAAAACATCAGGTAGTTTATACGGGCATTTGGTATAAATGTATACTAAAAAAAAACAGAATTGAGAAAAATCACATCCTATATCACGGGTTGAGTATCTTAGTGGGCTAGACCATCCAGTGTACCAAAGCAGAGGGCCTAGGTTTAATCCTGCTTTTCTGAAAGTTTGCCTAAAATGGGCTCTAATAGGTATATGTTCCATTTCGCTTCTTCTTCTTCGATTCGATGGTACGACTTTAAAAAAAATATATGTGCCTAAAACTTCGCCACTTCTACAGCATCGTCAGTGGCAGCGCAGAGGTCGCTATTTACTTTATTTCCATTTCGCTATCTTACACGGTTCAGAATATTTTTTGTAGAATCATGAATAACTAGACAAACGCGGGTAACACCGGAGGGACACACCTACTCTCAATTATTTAAAAGTTTTCATCTAAAAACAAATCCGCATTGACACAAGTATTAGAACGTCATTTTTAAAGCTTACATAAGACAGGGTTCTGTCAATGTAAAGGTTTTCAGAAACTAACATAACACACAGAGAAAACCCTAACAAGCGAGTGTGACTCGTATATTTCAAAGCGAGGCGAAGTCGCAAAGACTCGGTTGCACTGCACTCTATAACAATGTCACGAACCATTACCGACTTGTGAGTTCTAAGCCTTATAACTTTTTGATCTCATATTTTTTTACAAGAGCTTTGCTCACCTAGGGGCTTTGAAGTTTTCTTAGAAGTCTATTTTGAGTTCCCTCGAGGGCATAAACGTAGTATTAACTCAGCTGTCTCAGAGTTATTACACCTCGACTTCTGTTTGCATTATTTATAAAAGCACTACTTTTTATTTTTCGCATATTCAGAGGAATGAATGATGGCTGTTTTGAATATTAGGTACTTTTAAATTCTCAATCTGCACTATTGTAAAGTTTATTAAATATATACTGATTTCTGACACTTACGCCAATAAGACATTGAAATAAAACTACTTTTTACGGATTTTATCGCGTTAGGGATTAAAATAATATCAATAAGCCCACCTACGGGTGTGCTAAGTGGAATACTTTAGGTGTGCTTTGTCTGGGTGTGCTTCGTTTGGGTGTGCTTCACGGAATACCTCGTCATAACGCGATAAAATTCGTAAAAAGTCGTTTTATTTCAATGTTTATTAAATATATTTTAAAACATCGGGTATTTCTAACCTTGATCACGAGATTGTTCTTATGGTTGTTGTTTCATTTTGTCCGATACCTAACCTGATATTTAATAGATCTTTAATTATCTGTGGAATTTTCCCAAAAAGGTGTCAATTTACATACACATACTAAGTATTTAATAACTGAATTGTTATGTATTTTGTCTATTTATGGACGCCAGCGAGTCACGCAATGAGTCAATCATTGCAATTTTACTATTTACGTCTTCCAATCAGGTTATTAGCGTCCGTATAGCGTCCACACTCACAGAGCCTACAATATAAGGGCGTTGAGTAGGGATGCCGGAAATGCAAAAAGTATCGATATACATATATCGTATCGATATTAAAAAAAAAATATCAATATCGATATTGATATTTTCAAAAAATATCGATATATCGGCCAACTTAAAAACCAAATTATAAAGCAGCCAAAAAAGGGAATGTGTAATCTTTTAACTTAAAAATGTTTATTGGTCTGAAAAAAATATCGATTTTGATACCTTTTCGATACTTGGAATTTTATATCGATATATCGATATATCGAAATATTAAATATCGCTCAAAAATTTCGATACATTGAAAAAATAATATCGATATATCGATATTTTTTCAACATCCGAATCCGTACGGTTGAGTCCGGGGCTTGTTCGTTTCTCGTAGTCGCCATTACAACATCACGAAGTGTGGAAAGTCGTGACGGACCAAGCTTCGAAGCTCCATTTTTTAGCTTATTACTAACACAATAACAGACGCCGCCCTGTTTCTTGTAACTGTTTCAAAATAGAATAAGGATCTCCTTAGAGTGTTCTTTGATGAAGAAATTTACAAATACTTCTACATAAATTCGGGTAAAAATCGGTATGTTAAGTCCAAATTACGACTTATGTACTGTTAAATATTTCATAAAAAAATCAATAACACTTTATTCGATCTGGAAATCAAACGAGACCTCGGGACCTTACGCTTTCGTCCCCTACTAGACTAATGATGCAGCTAAGCCTTATTTAGTACCTATACATTAATTATTGAAATAGGTACCTTTAAGCAGAGTTATGTTTTTGTATTTTTCAAGCATTTGAATGCTAAGATTACCAGTTATTTTAAAATATATGTAGGTAGTTCTTTTTATGAATGAACGTTACCTACGACTAAGGCTTGATATTCAGAGACGAAGCTAAGCGTAAAGTAAGGCTTCCGTATGTCAAATTTGTATTACAATTTGACATACGGGAGCGTAAGTTTAAGTTTAGTGTCATCTCTGAATGTTAGCCTAAGCTAGTTTTGAACACATTTATTCTGCAATTCGTAGACAAAATACACCTACATTGTCTCTAGTAACTCGATAGATTACGTTGCAATTGTAAAGTCGTGAATCCCAAGCTTTAAATTCCCTATGTAGAACTTCGTTCTCAGTAGATACTGCACAAAATCTCTCAGTTTACACGTGTCTTTTCTGGCTCATGTTTGAAACTCGCATCTTATGGTACCGTCTTTTGTTTGTTCAGCACTTTATTGTAAAAGAGAACGGAGTATCGGATCGAGTTCTCAACGTTTACATTTTGTTTTGTTGTTGTTTGTAAGGATTTGCTTTGTTTTAGTACACCAATGGTTTATATTCGACGACGTCTGTGGTCTACGAAACCTGCATGCCTGAGAGATTTTCTCGACGGCGTGTGAAGTCTGCCAACCACCATTAGGCTAGCGTGGTGGACTATAGCCTAATCCCTCTCATACTGAGAGGAGACCCGTGCCCAGCCGAGGGACAGTATATGGGTTGATTATTATTATTATTATTTATTTATTTTGTACTAACTATCCGAGATGTCACGTTTTTAGTAGTTTCCAAAGTAGAAGACACTCGAACTACTATACCACAGATATCGACACTTGATATACTTAGGTACTGATTTTCAATTAAGAATAGGTAGATCTATCAATAATAAGGCATCTATTTAATAGGACCTTCAAATCCCTACCTACTTAATATCATTAACAAACCTGCACCTGCGCAGAAAATCCCGAAAAAAAAAATAAACAATCATATTTGTATCGCACGTAAAATTCCGCATGTTTCGATTTTATGAGACCCGCAACCTTCGGTCCTACGTTAACAATAGCAGCTACGCCGAGCTATAAACTGCTCTCGTAAAAGCGAGTACTTTACCTGCATACGTGCTATTTACGATGGCGGAAAGTGAAAGATGCACCGGCTTTTACCACAAGTGGGCAAAGTGCTTAAAAATGAAAGGATTCCTACGTTTTATGGGTCAGTAAAGGAAAATTTAAAAGGAATAGCGTTCTTAGTTTGAAAATAATTATTTACCAAAAATATGTCATCTAGTTGTTTTGAATTGATTTTTCTTGAGTATGAGGATATTAAATACTGATCTTTTAAGGTAGGTAATACTAAACTAAATTATATTTTTATTTTTTAGCGTACAGTCTATACTAAACTTATCTTTGCTCGCGCGGTAATTGAAATTTGACTGTAATGTATTTCAAAACGAATATACATAGGTACATAAAGCTATTAACAAAAAAACGTTTGACAAATAGTGGCGAAAAAGGTACTTGGTACCTAGTAAGGGCAAGCAAAACTGCGTTGTCTTTGCCTACTCATATTTAAGTATTCATTGCGATACCTAAGCTAACCAAAAAAACATTTTCAAAGATTCCGTTAGGTACATAACATAGTGATAATTGCATCTTTAACAAGCTAATAAAAGCATTTTTTTTTTTACAAAAGTTTGTAAGAATAAAAGCGTCTATTAGGTGTCCGATAGCCTTGCTGGGCCGGCTACTAGCGGGCCTCAACATGTTACATTACAAGTTTGTCTGTAACTGTAAGTGATGTGGCAACTCTAACCTTAGCACTGACATTACCGAGCATTGAGGCAGGTTATGGTAACGTAGGTATGTTAAACCGGATTATGACGAGTCGATGAAATCCTATTAGATCAATTGTTTTGTGGTCGCAAGCGCAGCCGCTTACAGAAAGGTAACTAGTTCGGTTCCTCCTTTTGATTAAAATTTAGGACTACGAAACCGACTTCAAGAAATGGGTGTGTATTTTGGGAACTGATCAGAAACCAACCCAATATATGTGGGACTAAATAGGAAGTATATTCGGCTAAAATATCTGGTAATACACACAAACGATCGAATTGAGAACCTCCTCAATGATAGGTACTCAAATCTTTTATTTGTAGAAAAAAGTAAATTTAGCTCTAGATTTGGTTGTTAAAGCTGTTTTGTTGTAATGTTTTCACACTTAACTCGTACACCTGCCTACAAATCAAGCTATAGTCGTGTTTATGTTGTTAATTTGATTGTAAAGTTCAGGAACTCGGAAATTTTAACAAGTTCCAACTATGATTTGACATTTTGAAATACGTTTCTTCTGATAAAATAGTGATGTAAGTTACAGCTGCAATGCAGGTTATATAAAAATTAGGTCACAACCCTAACGGCCTGCGGACTTTCGTACACTTGACAGGTTTCCAATATCATAAATTTTACCGTAGAATATGAGACACAAATTGATATACATACCCACCCACTAGGTAATATCTACTCCCTGACTACCAACATTTGGAAAACCTTTAAACGTTATCATGTAGCCCATGTAGGTATTTATCTTTATTATAAATTCTGGCTGATTGTTAAACCAGTCAAAAGGTTTACTATATGAAACCTCGACGTGTTTAAAGATATAAAAAACTATTAGGTAATGTATTTATTAATAAAAATGTATTTATAGAATTAAAAAACAATTAAGTTTAACAAAAAATTGGTGACCCATTTCATAAATAATAATTATTTACGATTTTCACACAATTAACAATACTCATAATATAACATAATTTATTTTTGAAAATATTTCGTTTTGATTTGATAAACACACCGAATTGAGAAAATAATAGGTTTTGTTTATTTATTTTTCATTCAGAATAGGAAATAATACTCGTAAACAAACTCCATGGTTGAATTGTATTCATACGGATGAGGGTTCACGATTTATCATAATCTTATTTTTTATGGGTTTTATATTTCATTTTTATGTCTCCAATTCATTTCTAACCTTTTTTTCTTATTGGAAGCTTGCCTATTCCTATTCCTTGTAGTGTTCAAATATACATACATACATTCACACATTTTTACCACAGAGAGACTTTTTAGTTTTTTGTACTAAACTAGTTTCCAAATAAATAGAATTATCATACATATAGAAATGGTTAATAAACATATAAATTATATTATTAAAATTCCATAAATCTATTCACTTAGGTAATAGTAAGATTAGTTTAATTATTTTCATTCCAATTTGGAATCTTCCCTGCCTTTTAACTATTGGTAGCCAGCGCCAACTTAGGATACACGTTCGAATTCCATTCCATTTTGTGTATTTATGAAATACTTGTAGTTGAAAGATTCTCAGATATTTTTTTTTGAATGGCAATACCTAGTATCTGTACTGTATTGCAAGAAAATTCATGAAAAACAGACATCACAGCACCAAGTAAATATTAATTGTAAATACTACTCTACATACTCCTACTCGTATAAATCAAGACGCGTATTTCCAAATTACAGTCTACTTCAAAAAGAATAGAGTTGTTACAAACATGACATTCTAATACTGACAGTCGACACACATTGATGCGAAAATGTGATTATTATTATTGTTGTTTGTTCGCCCGCGTTGAGTTTAACGTTTCAAGTTAAATTGCAAACAGTAAAACAGCGATAAAAGTGCCCCGGCTGGTTCCTTGCGAAGGAAAGAGAAAAATAGATCCTTTTTGTGTCTCTTCACACTCCGATACACATTACAGTCTTTGCTTTACAACCTAGGGTTGGCGATCTATGACCAAATGTCAAAACTCTATTTCACTTCCATATTTAAAAAGCTTCAAACATTCAAAAATTCCAGCCGGGCCGAAAACCATTCCGAATTATCCAAATGCCAAAGGTTATTGTAATGCTACGTAAATATTTGAATAAGGAACGTTTCAAATTACTGTATTCGAAATGTTAACCCAACCCTAGCCGACGTAAAAATATAGATACTATAGACATCGAAGTATGCATTAGAGTGTAAAAAAGTAGCCGCACATAAAAGTCGACTCAATAATTGTGGTAATCGAATCACGAATGAACTTTTTTTAGTTTAGTACTTATCATTGGAAGAAGATAAAAATAGTCGTGAGTTCTTTCACACCGAAGTTAAATAACCGACAAGTTATGTTTTGTTTTTTTTTTTGCCGCGCGGACATTGTTGGCTTTCGACGAGGCGGAGGCTTTTTGTCAATCGTCGATCCCGTTGCACGTTGGTGCCATATTTCGATGCAGGTTTGTATTCTGAAGAGCTTTGCAGGTTTAATTGCATTAATTCTCTGTTGTGCTCTTTTGAAACAATAGTTTGAGCTTTGAGAATCGCGTTACCTGGTTTGTTGAACAGATTTACACAACCCTTTATTGCATTTTGTAGCAAATTCGCTTGACAGAGTTATTGCAAAGGGTTTTTATAAATATTGAGATAACAATATTGGAATTATGCCTTAGTTTTTTTAATAAGCCCTCTTTCGAGAACAAAGATTTTTAAATTCAAATATGCATTTCTGAAAAAACATAGATGCACGGTTAAGGAATATTCCAGAAATTCTACTGTTTATGTTTACTCCGAATGGCAAATCCCTAGTGGAGGGAAATCTCCAAGGCAAGCAATGTGTCAAATCAACGTCACCATACAAATTTATTGGGTCACTGCTTATCACTTATAAAAAGGACTTTTGAGACCCATCTCGTCTACTGCGCCCGCCCAGTGCTGATTGCTGGACGTCCGAAAAAATTTTTGGTCATGCAAGTTACCTGACGATGTTTTCCTTCACCGTTGAAGTAAGGTATACATCTTAATCAGTCAGAAGGAAGGCGGGAGTGTTCTGGATTTGAAATCGAGACCTACAACTTGGCATTCACTAAAAAGTATTGGACACAGTATTCTAGTGATGTAGTCCCTGCGCCAAACTCTCGGTCAATCCCTGTCAGATAACCAGGTTTACAAATCATTTTTTATCAAATTCCAATTCAGCAAAATAAAATAATTATGGAAGTCACGTTGTAAATATTTTTATCGCGTTCACGAATTCAGAAACTGAACATTGTTCGCGTCTGAAATACGGAGTGACAAACGTTATTCTTATGCTAATTGTGTACTTAAACACTACTTTGTTTGTACAAAGCTTCAAAGCTTGCTCTTAACTGTAAAAGCATTAAACACTATTTTGTTATTCATATTATCCATTTCTTTAGCACTGCGCGGTGACTTGCAAATTCTAAAAGCATCATTTGCGTAGCATTTTCGCAAAGTTTGGGGGCTTTTAGTGTAAGTAGGGTGACTAGGAGTTGACGCTAGCGTGTCTGTCAAATTTTGTATGGAAAATCTGAGTAAAGCCTCTAGGGTTTACTTGAAGAACTAGATTTTCTTTACAATAAATTTTTAGTGCCCTACCATCTATGGCTCACTCAAATTGAATTGAATTTTACGATGAACAAGACTCTAAGACGAAAAATTATCAAAAATCCAAAGACTGTATGCGGAAAACGGTGCTTAACCAACACAAACTGTTTATATTTTTTAGGCACGAGATTCTAAAATAAGGCACAGAAGGAACACAGTATAACAACTTATAACTAATAAAGGTAGATGATATCGAATCAATATCGCAGCATCCCAAAGTACATGTAGGATAAATTTGCTATCGTCAAGGCGTACGCCAATAATAATTTATGGACGGAATACCTGATAACGCAACAGTTCGGGCCAATATTGGAATTGCAAGCGGGTGTGACGTAATCCTATATCCTAACTAATAATTAATCTTGTGATTGAAGCCAAGGCATACGTATTTGGATACGGTGTTATTCTGAAATTATTGACACGATATAACAGTCTTCTTTTGTTATTATAAATAGGTAAAAGATATGAGACAGCTGACTAAATAATGAAGAAGGGTTAGGTAGAGGCTCTGGCTATTGTAAACCCACAGTGCGCCAATGTTTAGGTGCGTTAGGGGGTGGCTCATTGCCATTATCCGGGCAAATCTAGACTCCGAGCTGCTACGGAAAATTTCATAGCCTATAATAACATTGCCTCGAACCCAGGACCTTAAGCGTAGCAGTCGCTCTTATGATTTCAGGTTTGCTTAGAAAGATAATTATTATTCTCAGTACAAGTGTCCCATACTGTCCCTAACTTAGGTTTTTTTCCTCGAAGTTATATTCGGTATTCTACATTTGAATGATCAAAAAGGTTGAAATGTAGAAAGGATCCTTTGCGGAGGACGATAAAATACATGGATTTATTTTACTTTTACACGTGGTTAACAATAATATGACTTTGATAAGGATTCATTATGATGAAATAAATGATTTTAGGACATTCACGTTCAAAAACAATTAGGGTATATAATAGGGTATATATAGGGTAAATAATCTCTCAAAGTAAAAGATTTTTATCTATTTGGGTCTCTCGATAACATTTAGCTTTAACAGACTGTGAAATGTTTAATAGTCTAGCAATGACCTAACAATAGTCTACAAGAAAAAGCTGTCTGGGAACGAAGCAATATCTCGAAAAAAAAGCTAGCCCACAGTCAATGACGCAACTATTAGTTACAAATGGTTTATAGCACATCGGGAGTTATAATGAAAACACGTACTGGCCTGTAATGACTTTCTGGAGTGAGCAAAAAAGTCCTGGGACGGCGTGTTTATGGCGCGTACCCTCGGGCACTGCTTTGCGGTCGGTGTAAGGGTACCAACACACACGCGATATACCGCTCATTCTGAAATTGAATTTGGAATTGCGTTCGAATTTTGAAAGCATAACGCTGGACGGAGAATGGCGGGAATTCATTAGCGACAATTAATGTTCAGTGTTTCTGTAATGATGCCTTGACGTTGCTTGCAATAAATCAGTTGCATTTACCCTACATTAAAGGAAATAGTTTTACGCTCAATTAAACATTTGTGCAAACAGAATCAATATCCAATTTTCTCCCATATCTGTAACCTATTGTTTCCCTCAGTATTGCCAATGTTTATCTAGGTATTCCCAATTTTCCATAATCTTTAGTAGATTCTTTTAGGGATCTGCATTTTTTTTATAATTAATTTGTGAGTATTATTTCCCTTTTATACATACACTAGCTTTTCCCCGTGGCATTACTAACGTTTCTCCAGTTCTTCCTAAACGCACGGGTATTTCCCATACTCCTATAGTAGCTGCTGTGTACTAAAATACCCCTACTTAGTCACCAAATTTCAAGTTTGTAGAACTTAATTTTTTTATTAAAATTTTTTGATTAATCAGTTAGTACATAGATGTGGAATCGGAAATAATAATGTCTTTTTGTTAAATTTAACTTTATGGTTATGGGGTAGTTCTATTGTTAATGTACTTTTGTGTAGATTTAAGTTTTAGTTCATTGTAAAAGTTAGTAACAATTGTAAGACGCCTTCTGCATCTTGCGCGCAGATGTCTTAAGTGTATGACCGTTGCGTGGGAACACGAAAGGGTCGAAATGAGTGGGGTTGAGGCCCAGGTAGCATTTAAGGACTCGTTGTTAGGTTTTAGAGTTAGTGTGTGTCGGGTAGGAGTGTGTATCGGGTATTAGTCTGAGTCGGGTATTAGATTGTGTAAGATTAGTTTTAGACGAGTAGTTTAAGACGAATCGACGAATCAAATAAAGTTGCAGTTGTAATTATAATTGACCTGTGATTCCTTTTATAGAGATAAACACCATCATATCTCTATACATTATTAGCATCGACTAAATTTACCTATATTTAGTAAAACCTCGCATGCTACATTTGGGGGCTCGTCCGGGATCACAGCAATCAATGAATTATGATTGTAACGGAAGACGTGAAGACGATTAAAGACGTAAGACGTAAAGACGTGTCAGTGCAGAGCGTCGCGTTTTGGTAAAGTTCGTCAAGTTAGTGAGGCAATGGACGGTATGACGGACCGCGTCGCGAGAGGTGTCAACGTGCTCGAGCTGGAAGACGTCCGGCTTGCAGGAATGAGGAATCCTGAGCTCAGAGAGGAGCTTAGACGAAGGCATCTAAGGGTGACGGGTCGTAAACCTGAACTGTTGGCTCGGCTAAGGGCAGCTTTACTAATTGAACGAGATCGCATGACTGACGATGAAGACGAATCATACTTTGATGACGAAGATGACGAGGAAGATGAAGACGAAGAAAACCAAGACGATACTACACCAGTGAAATACCGACGGCACAACTCATCACAAAGTGTATTATTTACATTTCAAGACGTAGAGGGCTCATTAGAGAAATTTAGTGGTGACGGCCACGTTAACGTTCAACAGTGGCTGAATGATTTCGAAGAAATTGCGTTATTATGCAGGTGGAGCGATGTGCATAAGATTATTTATGCTAAAAGATTATTGTGTGGGTCGGCGAAGCTATTTGTCGACTACGAGAGGTGCGCGAAGTCATGGGAAAAATTAAAGACAGCGCTAAAAGACGAGTTTGAAGAAACAGTGGATAGCCTGCAAGTCCACCGAGAGTTAAGTGATAGAAGGAAGAGGCCAAACGAAACACTCCAAGAAGAAATTAGAGACAGTAAGGTATTAGCTTTAGTAGACGTAGATAGTGATTTATCTTTAATGTGTAAAGGTGGACGTGAAAAGTTGAGATCAGTGCCACAACAAAGGAAGCAGATTATGCAGATATCTTTTGAGGAATTTGGGTCCAAAGTGAATAATGTAGGTTTATTTACTATTAGCACGCTAGTTGAAAATGATAAGTTTACTGTACAATTTGAAAGCATTGACTCAATTCAATCTGAAGAGTCACACATATTTAAAAATAATGTTGTTGACGAAACAAAAGACGTTAAATATGTTTTTGACGCTAGATGTATAAAACTATTGACTAAAGCGAAGTCTAAACATTGTAGTTATGGCTTTGTAGTATTAGCTGTTATAGAATTACTAGAAATATTTAGAGTATGTTTGCTAGATATTATGTTTAAGAAGATTGTGACTGATTGTGTAAGGGTTGCTGTTAGTATATTATATAAGAAAAGAGGTAGATTAAAGTCCAGGAAACATTTGAGGGCAAATGTTATTTCAGGATGGCCGAATGTGGAATCGGAAATAATAATGTCTTTTTGTTAAATTTAACTTTATGGTTATGGGGTAGTTCTATTGTTAATGTACTTTTGTGTAGATTTAAGTTTTAGTTCATTGTAAAAGTTAGTAACAATTGTAAGACGCCTTCTGCATCTTGCGCGCAGATGTCTTAAGTGTATGACCGTTGCGTGGGAACACGAAAGGGTCGAAATGAGTGGGGTTGAGGCCCAGGTAGCATTTAAGGACTCGTTGTTAGGTTTTAGAGTTAGTGTGTGTCGGGTAGGAGTGTGTATCGGGTATTAGTCTGAGTCGGGTATTAGATTGTGTAAGATTAGTTTTAGACGAGTAGTTTAAGACGAATCGACGAATCAAATAAAGTTGCAGTTGTAATTATAATTGACCTGTGATTCCTTTTATAGAGATAAACACCATCATATCTCTATACATTATTAGCATCGACTAAATTTACCTATATTTAGTAAAACCTCGCATGCTACATAGATGATTGATAGATAAAATTATTACAAATTATTAAATGTGCCAGGGCCTTAACACTTAATAGTACCGCAGACGTCATTAATACTAGATGATATTTTTTTAACACAGCGATTCTAGTTTGCGAACCAACAACTCGCATTTGTTATGCTCTTTGTAAATGTACCTACATTTGTACAAAAAGTTACCTTTTCCTTGAATATTTTCTCTGGTATTTATTGATTATGAGTTGATGTATGATATTAAGTAACTCGCTCGTAAACCAATATTACTCATATTGATTTCATATTCAAATGGATTTTAATAAGTTAGAAATACACGGAGTAAAAGTTAGTTTCAGACTTTTAAGGTTCTCTTATTTAAAGGAGACAGTTTTTCTTAGGCCCACTGGTTTAATGCTACATAAACAAAATGTGTTTTCTCCCTTTAATAGCATTATCTGGTTAATATTTATATGTTAGGTATACTTATTTTAAGAGACGTCTTTGAAAATATAATATACCTATTAGGTATTTTTGACAGGCCTCTTACGGCTTGATTTTTAGGTTATTTTGGCGTTCACATTTTTGTCGTATTTCTCAGTATTCCGGTTAGACCATGACTAACTAACTATACCATTGTATTTTAAGAATTATAAGGAATATATCAATATATGTTTCATTAGGTACTATATACCACATTATTTATGGTGGGTCTATTCTTCGAACAAAAAAAAAGTCTCCTTTAGCAGCCCAAGGACCTACGTTTGTACTTCTTAATCTTAAGGCATCAATATTCTTAAGTGTTGTAATTATTTTCCTCACAATTGGGTCAGTAGCTGGTGAAAGTAACTACTGTACTTATAGAGGATTTTTTGCATTGATAATAATGGAATAGGTTTCGAAGTCAAGGTCAATATGTATCTCTTTATCTTCTTCTGTGTATGTATATGAAAGAAAAGATGGCTCACAGTTCAAACCACTGAATGGATTGGGCTAAAAGGCACACAGTTATAATAAGTAAATATCTTGGGACATTTTCTACACAGCACCGTCTAGTCCCAAACTACTTTTTTTTTGAAAATTAATACTTAATACATATTATTTATAAGAAACACCCAGACAAACACAAACACCTAAGTGCATCAAAATCAAAATAAAAAAAAACTAAATAGTTTTATTTTCATATAGACCTTATGCAGGCACTTATGAAATGTCGAAACTAGGTGCACGGTTCCAAATAAGTCGTTTCCTATGGAGAAGAACCGGCAAGAAACCCCATGGTTACTATTTTAAATTTTGATTTTTCACAATGACATCTGATACAATAGTTTACACAAGTATGAGAAAACAATCTAGAAACATTTGCAAAATCTAATACAAAATAAGTTTTTAAGGAAATAAAATACAGCTAGGCTTGAAATATATGTCTAAAGAGTTTTCCCATTTACAAAGCGTGAAGCTAAAAAAAATATATTATATAAAGCAACTGGCAATATTTCATCACATAAAATAAATGTTTGTGTCTTGTGGGAATCGAATCCACGACCTCGTGATCAGCATTCCGGTACTCGAACCACTAGACCACAGACGTCGTCAAAAATGACGTAGACATCCGCAAAGAAAAATAAGATTTTTACTCATGTACAGGTTACGATGGAGCTGGCATGATCATGTTATGATAAAAACCTTTAAATAAAAAAAGAAAGGATTTTTGGGAAATTCCCAAGGTATTGGGAAAAAAATTATGATCGCGAGTAACACCGTTGAAAACAGCTAGTTATACTAAACTAGCTTTCCGCCAGCGGCTTCGGCCGCGTGGTCTTGATAACTTTTTCCCCCGTTTTTGCAACATTTTTCATTGCTACTCTGCTCCTATTAGTCGTAGCGTGATGGTATACAGCCTATAGCCTTCCCCGTTAAATGGGCTATCTAACACAGAAAGAATTTTTCAAATCGGGCATTAGTTTCAGAGCCTATTCAATACAAACAAACAAACTGATTGTTAGTTTGTGTGAATAATCGTTGTATAATATTGTATAATCTTTCCTCTTTATAATATTAGTATAGATATCGATTATAGTCTAATAAGTATAGATAAAAATCTAGACATTTTGTCGCACTCTTTTATAGAGGTATCTAAGTTTAGCCAGCTAAACAATTAAGTCTGGTAGGCGGCAGCGCTGCCAGTTGCCAGTGACCTAATTGAGGCCCACTTTTGTACCCTAGCAACATAACATACCCACATGTTTATAGTATCTATGGAAGGGAAACTATGTCTATGTCATGCATACCTGTGATTTGTGTAATCACTTTATATTAAACTCTGTCAACTCATTAGTATCTAAGGCTTTGTGTGATTATACAGTTGGTGTGCTTATTGTTAAATAAATAAATAAACATAACATACCTTCACGCCTATATTCCCCGAAGGGTTAGGCAGTTGTAAGTACTAATGTACACCTACAGTTTGCCGGTATAGTTTAGTCTGCTTGTCTAAATAGGTAAGATAGATTTATAATATAATCACGCCATTGTCCCGCATGAATTATACTCGCTTCGATTTTTGCTCATACACGTCATTATTTATACAACTCTATCATGTACAGTAGGCGGCGGCTCAGCTCTGTCCCCGACGTTGTTGATGTCCATGGGCGGCGGTTACCACTTACCATCAGAGGGGCTAGACAAGTTGAATTTGACATTCGAATCGACAAACGAATAGAAAGAAAATATATGGAAATTACATTAATGACAGGACGAATTTTTGAAAGCTTGTGACATTTCTATACATTTTCTTTCTATTCGTTTGTCGATTCGAATGTCAAAATGTATGCAAATGACATTAGTGACAGCCCGATTTGTCGAAAGCTTGTGTCATTTCCATACATTTTGTGTCTAGCTGCCTACAGCTGCAAACGAGCCCCTGCTCGTTTGCAGCAATTGCAAAAATAAAACTAACTGTGCTCAGAGGTACGACATTTGGACATCATTTCGAACAATGCGTACTTACTTACCGTAATACGGTAAAAAAATACCATTTTTTTATGTCCACAAAATCACAGTGCCTCAGGCGAGATTGAACCGTTGAAAGCATATTATCTTTTTGTATTTTTAAGCATTTTCAATGCTAAGATTACAAGTTATTTTTAATGAAGGAAAAAATCGGCGGGCGGGCAGGAAAATAATCTTCCAATATTGTTTATAAAGATTTGTCCTTTTCAACATGTTTTTTTACAAACAAATCGTAATTTATTTCTGGTTCGAAACATAACCAACTTGGCTAAATAAGGAATACGGCCTTATTATTGAATCAATTATAAAAAATATTAAACATAAAGTAAGAAACAATTTTTTAGAAGATAATATTGTAATCCTCTCTTAGAGCTATCTCGAACTCCGACCGTTACGTAGTGCAAGGGAAGGCAGTATGGATCCGACATACCCCATCATCTCTCCTAGCCAGCTAAAATATATTCCGCAATATAAAAAAAAATCGCTATAAAAATTTATTATTATCTGTCAAATAACTGTCAAACTTCAGTCAAGGCGTCATTTTGATGTTGACACCTGTCGAAGATCGCCGCGTTACTTGCAGTAGCACACCAAAGTGTTGTTTTTCAAACAGTGTCACGTAAAGTAGGTGTTTGTTAGAAGTCACCGGAGCGTATCCAAGCATTTTGGATGTATGCTATGTAAATTGCGGAGTGTGCATGGGAACGACGGCGCCGGTCATTACCTTACTGCCACACAGTTATCCGCTGTGAAACCATAACTGTTACTCTATTAATTAACTCACCCTCATATGCATTCAATAGCTAATTACTTTGTTTTCCTTAGTATTTAGCGTCTCATGTTGGTAAACAATTGCTGGCATGACCGTTAGGTCTTCGAACGAATATTTTTTACTGGTCGATGTAGGTAGTTTAAAGTCATATTATTATTTTGAATTGTTGATTGTTATCGATTTAATATGACTTCAATAATATTTGTTTAACAAAATTGTGTAGCATAATCAAAATCAAATAATAATAATCTGTGTGTGTGTCTCACCTCAGTTTCGCCTTTATATTTTTGTTATTTTAAATTGTTAGATCAATGTTTGGTTTTAATAGATTTTCTAATGTTTTCAATAGCCGCACGGATTAAGGATAAAATCTTTATTCCATAATTATAGATTAACGTAATTATGGTATCTAACCGAAATCCGAAACAAGCATTATACTTGGTTACAATCGATTTTTCATATCGATATTGTTTTGCTTCCAATTACAACATCGATGGAAGGATATCGAGTGTATGGAGCCGGCCGAGTGGGATCAAGTTTTGTGTGTCGAGTGCTATTGTATCTACAGTTTCATTATCGTCGATATCTTTCAAGTTGCGAAGATATAAGACTCCAATATAGCGAGACGGGAAAGATTGATGGGGAATGTAACGAACGAAGTATTTTCTTTTGAATCATAGTGGTTCTTGTTGGTTAGATACACAATATATGACTATTTATTAATTGGGTCTTCAACAAGGAATACACTACACATTCAAAACACATAATAAAGCTTATAGTCTCCGGGCCGGATTTAGAGGTGTGGAGGCCTCGGGGCAACAAAGGAGTAGAGGCCCCCCCGCCCCAAATTATTATCCAAAAAAAATGAAAAAAAAAATTAGTCGAGTTTTTCAATAAATAATCATATAATCATGTTTGTACAAAGGTAGAACAGCGAAAAAAAGTATCAAAGGAAAAGTTGCTTACTAGTGATAACTAGTCGGAATTTAAAGGTTTTTTTTTCGAAGACTATTGTGGAGATGTGGATCTCTTTTGTGGAGGCCCCGGGGCAGTAGCCCCTGTTGCCCCTTAAATCCGGCCCTGTATAGTCTTAAGTAGAAATGTTTCCTTAATTATAGAAGGCCACATCGTTCCAAAAAAAAACCAATTATATGTATAGTATCACGTCTCCTTAGGTGTTAGGCAAAGGAGAAGAAATGCATAAATGGTTTGTTGATATACTTTTAGGTCCCAATCGCAAAAAAAATCATAGTAAATATACTCAAACCGGAAATTGAACCTAGGACCTGACGCTTAGTTGGTTAGATAAATGTTATTTTACATGAAAATTATAGGGAGTATGGGTGATCTTGGTTTGTATGGTCAAATGTTTTCTTAGACGAAAATATTTTAAAACATCTTAGTCCAACATGATCAAATTGTTTTGACGAATGTTACTCGTGATGAAGTCATCAAATGTCATCCAATATCTTTGATCGAAGAGACATAGACATCTTTCCATTCTGGTTTCTATTCCTGAAATCTTCATCAAATAAAACCATTCATGAAAGAAAAGAAACAACATTTATCAGTAAAACAGACGTCACTTGAAACGTTGAATCCAATCGTGTGTTCATTTAATTTCGCCGATACAGTGTCGGTAAATTGAGTTATTAATATTTTGTTTCAAAATACTTATTACTTTTTCAATTTACAACAATTTTCAATCTAATATATTTTTGAAGACTCAAAGATGGGTTGAGATGGTTTTTTGTAGGTACTCAGGTAATCTAAGATGAGATAATTTTTACCTGACTGTCCAACACAGACCGCGGATAAAATTTCGTAAATTAGATGTTTGTCTTGTTGGTCTTTTTCTGCCTGTCAGTCTCTCTACCATACGACTCCTAAACTGATCCACCGATATTGATGCGAATTTGTTAAATTATTTTTAAAACTGAATGGGTATTAATAATGGGTATTATTAATGGTAATGGGTAGTATGGCTATTGTTTTTGTCATTCTTTATGGAAATTGGTTTAGCCATTTAGGGACAAAACTAAGTCCATATTAAGATTAGGTAATAATAAGTAAAGTCATCTACCATTGGAAGATTAAAAACATGCAGTAGGTACAGAAATATTCGTAAATACATTTTCTGCTTTATTTACCCGTCAAATTAAATATTCTAGCCACAGTACCGTAAGTATTCAACAAATTAAATATTATCTTATTAACTTAAGCAAACTTGATATTTGTATGAAATATTCCTCTGAATACGATATATGTGAGTAAACTTTAACATAATTAATTAAGTTAACTGTAGTGTATAATTACATGTGTTTTCATTAGAACTTGGCCGTTCGTAAAGTTTCAGCCTAGCAGAAAACTATTCATACAACACTATTGTTTTGGCTTTCTTTAGAATAATGTTGTACTTCTGGTGTTGGAATACTTGGAATGTTAAATATTATATTCATAACTAGCTGATTCCCGCAACTTCGCTCGCGTTCGAACCCCGTTACACCAATTTTTTTTAGTTATTCTGTTATTCGAGGTCACCACCTCACACAGTTCACACATCAAAAACTGTGAAAATCGGTGCAGCAGTTCTCGAGTAACAAACCCGACTTTGTTTTATATATTAGAGATTATTTTATGTTCTACATTTATACTAGACTAGCTTTTCGCCAGCGGCTTTGCCCGCTATCCCACGGGAACTATACATTTTACCAGGATAAAAAGCCTATATGCCTATAGCCTATGTGCTATTCCAGACTATGTTCTATCTCTGTGCCAAATTTCATCAAGATCCGTTCAGTAGTTTTTGCGTGAAAGAGTAACAAACATCCATCCATCCATCCATCCATCCTCACAAACTTTCACATTTATAATATTAGTAGGAAGTAGGATAGGATAGGATACTACAACGTACTTTTAACTCCTTGAATTTACCGCCTGTGAGGGTGGTACATCTCAATGATTGCCAATTTAGACCAACTGTGTTGTGTATTATTTGGTGTACAATAAAGTTATGTATTATTATTATTATACATCTAGATGAACAGTTACCAGTACCAAAAAAAACAGTAAAATCCTAGGTTTTTTAACTGGTTTTTTTTCTCTTTTTAATCTTTAAATCAGATTTGTCTAAGTATACCAATTTGTTCTATACCAATTTTAACGATTCATTTTTGGCATACCTAGTACCTAGACTACCCCGAGAAGTTTCTAAATATATTGTTATATTTATCGTTGGTTTATAAATTAGTTTTTTTTTAAGATTGTCTAAAAACATTTCTGTATCCTTTTTAGCAGATTGCAGTTTGTCTTTAACGTTTTTTCGTAGCGTTTGTACAACAGTCGTTGATTCAGTTATCAACGCGCCCGTGGCGTACAGCGCCACCTGCCTTGTTTTTTTTACTGTTTCCTTTTCCTTCAGCCGAGGGTAAAGCCTTTATAGCGTCGGCGGTGGTATGAACGTGGCATTTCTTTTTCTGTGTAAAAGTCTGAGTTTACTGAACGAGTTAAGCTTGCTTGCACGAAGGTAACATGTACCAAATGTGTTATTGTTTTGAAGATAATAAACATCTAAACTTCGATAAATATTATCATGCATACTATTAATTGTTTCAATGTGAAAAACATGTTAAAGTTATGGTTTAATTAATCTTGTAAGGCTATCGCAAAAAGTGCAAAAATTAAAAAATTACGTTGTCTATAGTGTAAATGGGAACCATGATTTTTTGAATTAATTTAAATCTGAAATGACACTAACAATGAGATAATATTTAACTTCATACAAGCTGCTATGAAGTTTGTGGATTAAACAAAATTCACTCGTTAGTTCCACCACAATGGTGCAACTAAAACCCATTTCAACTCCAAACTTTCTGTACTGCAGTAGTCACTACAATTGTATTCAGTGCTCTAAACAACACAAATGTTTTTACAACTAGGTATATTTTTTATAGGGACCATACTACCTTTTGTTATTTGTTTATTTAAGAAAAATACGGGCTGCCTGATGGAACGCAGCATCGCAACCTATAAACGCCAGCGATATCAGTAGTATCAATACTAAATACATTTGTTACAATAATAATGATATCATTAGCGTGGCATTTGCTATCTTTGACCTCAGATGTTAAGTCTCAATAGCCCAGTAAGTTGCTACATTACCTTTCAAACCGGAAAGCTATAATATTAACACTTATTGGCGGAATAATTTTGGCAACGGGTGCTATGACTTCAAAAGATCTCCATCAGAGAATTTCTACTTATGACAATCATTCTTGCTTACAGTATACTTAACTTTATACACAGTTTAACCATTCTTCATTAGTCTACCTCTGACTATGTATACCGACTGAATGTCTGTGTTTACAATCTCTAAAAAAGAAAAACATTACGATATTTTTTTCAAAGTTTATGTTAGTCAGAGAGTCTCTCAGACTTTTAAACATAGTGTTAATGATAACAAAGGCAGTCGTAAGGCTTTAATTAACTTCTGAAGCATCTTTAAGTCTTTTATGATTAACTCTTGATCCTTGTATTGTACGTTTCGGTATATATGATACATTATACCGAAACGTATAATGTATCATACATACGATTCGGTACATAGATCTTATTTTTGATAACAAGGGAAAGCTTAGTTTAGCTAGGTCGTTGGGTAGGTATACCAAGATAACTATTGTTTTGCTAGTGCAAATATGTTTAAAATGAATACGGATGAACTGTGTGAGAGATGGTATGGCTAAACAGGAAGTCATGAGATGACTGCTGATAGAGATGTAAGTAAAGAAGAAATACAGCACAAACCCTAAGCAAATTGGGATATGACAGGAAGAGATAAGATGGAAGGAATAGAGCAGGAAGATGATGTTGAATTACAAATAATATACTTTTTTTTGTTAACCGTTGCTGTCCCACTTCGGGGCAAAGGCCTCCCCCAGGTCTTTCTATGTACTCTCATCTCGTGCCGCCTCGAACCAGTCCCCGGTATGCGTATAGATCGTCCCGCCACCTCTTTCTGGGCCGGCCTCGTCGGCGCTTGCTACTACAGGCACCCACTGTGTGAAGACTCTTGCCCAGCGGTCGCTGTGCATGCGGCTGACGTGACCAGCCCAATCCCACTTAAGCTTGGCTGCCTTTTTGCCCACGTCCACTATGCCTGTTTTAGAGCGCAGCGTTGTGTTCCGTATTTTATCTGTTCTTTTAGTGCCCAGAACGCGGCGCTCCATTGCTCTTTGGCAAACCCCAAGGCGGAACTTTTGTGACTCGTTGAGAGACCAGGTCTGTGCACCGTAAATTAGTATGGGCAGGATGCACATACCGATGAGTTTGCGCTTCAGTGAAATCGGCAGATTACCTTTCATTAGCGTCTTCATGGACGCTTCAATAATATACTTATAAATTTTTTATCTAATAGTTTTCTAAAAATATTGTTAGCTAATTATAATTCCGATCATCATATGACATGAAAAAGAAAAAGAAAACTAGTAATCTCATACGATTTATGGAAGCAAGAAAATTCCATTTAACTCAATATCAAATATACACAATTTCCTAGAAAGCTAAGCTTGGAAGTCAATTAAAAAACCAGTAGGTTGCTAGTACCAGTACGTTCGAATACCACAAGTAGTCATTAGTGTGGCAGCACTAGGAATACAGGGTTGACACACATTCCGAGAGCGAGTATGAATGAAAATGTGCCATTTCTATAAGGATGTGGGCGAGAGAAATATTTGTAAAGCTCAGAAAAGGTTGTAGGTGACAGCGGAGACTTTTAGTGGAAGTTATTTTATTGATGCCGGTTTCATTTTTAAGCTTTTATTGGACAAATAATGTCTATTGCCAAATTTAGAGCATAAAAGTTTCGTGGATGGATTGATGAGATTGTGAATTTTAAGTAGTTGAAGTTGAAATGTTTTTACTTCAAAAAATTTTGAACTACTACTAGCTTTTACAAGCATTTAAGAAACGTTAAATGACCCTAGATGCGAGGTTCGAAGAGGTTGATCCTATGGAGAAGAATCCGGCAGGAAACTCCAGGGACACTTTAAAATGGAAGGAGGATATGATTATACCTATTTACAGAGAGATGCTGTCCACTATCTAACACTTGAAACTTGCCCTGAAAATGTACCTATTTCTCCATAAAGAAAAAACCTTAGTCACAGAAATATAAGGCAGTGGTAACCTTCCTAGTTAAAAAAGTATTATAAGTTTGAAATTATCTGCTACTAATACTTCCAGAAGAATGCCTTCTAGCCAAAACGGTTAAGAAGATTCAGTATTAACCCTACGCAGTAAAGAACGTATGCGTAGACCGCAGACAACACGCGGTCGTGACGTCTCATTGTCAAGTACAAATACGACACTAGTATAGCGCCGCAATGACGTGGTGTGCGTTATAACCGGAGTTCTGTGAAATGTAAATGCAAAAGCCAGATAATTAAAAATACATATATACGGCATTATTGACGGCAATTTTGGCGTAGCTGACCTGGGCCACAGATTTTATTAAATAGGTACCTAAATAAATAAGTTTGATCCGCACACAGATCCATTCTGAAAAATTAATGTTTGTATGATCTCCAGGTATGTGTTTCGGGTCTGGGTGTTTGTGTATATGGAGACAGTGTTTTAAATTGATACGAGAAATCAATCGACAAACGAATCGAAACAAAATCTATGGAAATGACGAATATTTTGTAGTCCGCAATTAAATTGGTTTAAGAGGATGAGGTATAAGGCGAAGAAATTAATATACTCATAGTTAAGTCCTCATTACCGTTAAGTTAATTCTGGGACACTGTCAAAATATCGTTAAAAATAAGAATTTTCTCCCGTAAAAGAACTTTATCAGCGTAATATTATTTGCATAGTAAGCGTCCCCAGATAGATAAAGCAAAAAGTGAAGCACTTTACTTATTTCCTTCCAAGTTGGAAAGAAAATATGATCATTTTGCGATGCGTACCTACATTTTGTTGATCAATCTTTTAGTAATTCATAAACTATGGTTTCCAATTTATAGATTGAATTATATTTTTTCCAATTAAGACACTTCGGTCTTAATTGGTGGTCGGCCCAGACGGAGGTGGCGTGACGAACTCGACTCCCACGAGAGAGACTGGATCCTTAAGGCAACAGACAGAACGGCTTGGAAGGAGGGAAGAGAGGCCTTTGCCCAGCAGTAGAACAAAGTGGGCTAGTAAACAAAAAAAACACTTAGTACCTGGTACCATCTAAAATAGAAAAAAATGTGGTTAATAATAATAATACCTACTATTGATAGATCAATCATTTGTCTGTTCCATACTTTTAGATACATCTGCATTCTGCAGGTATGGAAGGTAACAATCTTACAATTTTTCCACATATCTTGTGACAACACGTGTATTATGGCACTATCAACTTAATTGCCGTTCACGCTCGACTAATTGTCTTCAAGCACCGTTATGACTACGGTAAGACTAAGGTTATGTTCAGACTGAGCCACTTATTCGCGACTGTATAGTGGCTATTGACCTTATTGTGTCTTTTAGTTGCGCCGTAACACGTTGCATGAATAGTTATTTATCGTTTTTTATGAGTCGTTAAATCTATAGTTTTAAATTTATTATTCCGTATAGAGAATAGTAAAGATGGAAAATGAATAACTCCATCTTTTATCACAATGGTACAACGATAGCATTTTAATACTTCACAGTACTGTGAAAGGTTTTTATTGAGCACATCGATACAAAAGTAAAGCTTTATTCGACTGGAAAATAGCTTAGATTTTTGAAAGCGTTGGTATGCAATTTTATTGCTTGTTTATTTCACTTATATCAGCAGAATAATGTAAGTATCAATACAATTATGATGGATTCTAAAACGTGTTTCCAATAAATTTGATTTGTTCAATGACGGACCAAAGCCCTTTCGTTAATTTCTCGTAAAATGGAAAATTAATAACATAATGTGTTTCTGATAATCTATACTATCTATACTAATAGTATAAAGAGGAAAGATTTGATTGTTTGTTTGTTTGTATTGAATAGACTCCGAAACTTCTGGACCGATTTGAAAAATTCTTTCAGCGATAGATAGCCCATTTATCGAGCAAGGCTATAGGCTGTATATAACCTACCACCAAAAGGAGAGAAGTATCAATTAAAAATGTTGCAAAAAGGGGGAAACATTTTAATTCTACTGGAACAAAGTCGCGGGCAAAGGTTAGTAGGTACCCATATAAAGTTAATTGGTGACTGTTCACGCTTGGCTGATTGTGTACACACCGTTAAGACTGCGGTAGGCCACAGTCGAACAGTCGTGTAATTATAAAGTTAGGTTCAGATCGACCACTTAACATGTTTTGTGTGTCGCTTTTTTTTTTCTTAAAGTTTTTAAAAGAAAAGTTTTTTTTAAAGGTTATGATTATAATTTATAATCTAATATAAAAAACAAGGTCGGGTTTGTTACAACACTTATAACTCGACAACTGCTGGACCGATTTGCATGGTTTTTGCTTTGTTGGATTTGTCTCCACCCCAAATAACAGAAAAAACGGGGTTCAGACTTAGCGCGAACGAAGCTGCGGCTAAGAGCTAGTAATTAATAATTTAAGTATTCAGAAAGGATAGATGCACAAAATATAAGTGCCTTATGTATGAGGACACCGTAAAGCGATGATGGCATTCCATTTCCTGAGGGAGAAAAGTGACATCAGAAATAATACTCAATACTCAATACTTTATTGCATTCTACAATGTTTTATAAAGGTGGACTATAGATAACTTAGATCATTACTGTCGGGCACAGCAAAATTAGGAGAGAGGAAGAGGGTCATTTGCAAATTAATTGCCCATTAAAAAAGTATACCTACATTAAAATATTATATTTATGGTGTCTATATTCTCATTATCTCATCATATGGTGTCTATATTCTTATTAATAACTCATTAGAAAACTCGATGACGAATTTTGTAAAACAAACTTGATCTTCAATTTAGTTAAAAAAAAAACAGCAATCCCAAGTCTTATAAGGGAACGAATTCCAACTTCAGTGCTGTCCAATAAACTTATTAAACAACTTTAAACGGGAACAAATTATACCTGTTAGTTATAATTAAGTTTCAAAGCTACGCTCAGCTAAAGCCGACTTGTAAAATCTTGGCTTATTCCCGGAATTTCTTAAGTGGTTGGCGTATTAGTCGATGCTATAATATTTATACCATCACGCCTGAACACTCGAAAAGTTCGGCAGAAGAAAGCTGATTCATAGTTCGCCGGGGTGTTATAAGTTTGACGTGTCTGTGTGTGTGTGTGTTTGTCTGTGGCATCGTAGCTAGTACGCAAATAGAGAATTACATATTTTTTCACAACTCCGTCAATATGGGTATCAAATGAAAGAGCTTAACTAGGAGAATACTTAAAAACCGCAAGGCAGGAAGAAACATAGAGGGAAAGCAGGCAGAACCCGCGGTTTTGTGTAGGAACATGTAACATTGTACATGTTATGTTATATAATATGTAATTCTTTTTTAAATCTCATCTCGTCAGCTATAATATCCGAACTCATTTCCTGACGACCTATTTCGTTTAGACTCCGTGTGAGGTGCTGGCCGCATTAAATAGGTCACGGCATTCCAATTTCGTTTTAATTCTAAATACAAATTTAATTAAAGTGAAGCTATTCACGTCACTGTGTTAAACAGCCGTTATTTTATTAATTCATGCTTAGTACGGTTCTCATTTCGATGTTTGCTCATGCATGCGAGTAGTCAAACACTCTGTGTGTGTGGCGCCAACATCACTTACATGTTCGTCTGTCTGTACAACGTGTTAGTAATATGACGTATTTGCTGACGGTACTTTGTAAATGTTTATGCAAAGTTAACGGAAATGTAGTGGCGTTTAAAGTAAATCTTTTGATGTGTCAGTTTATTTGGGTCTATCATTTCGTATAGTTTTGCTTCCCGTGGTCTTCAATTGAATGGGTTTTCACTTCTAATTTCGATTAACTTTAGAAAATTGAAGTCTGATGATAGGTCGAAGGGAATTTCTGACTAGATTGAAACTTAATAAACTTTTTTGATATTAACCTATTGTCTATCTACTACCTACTTATTGTCCCACTGTTGACCACACGAATATCCTCTCAGAATGATTTCGACTCGAGACCAAAATTATTATTTGGAAGTCTATGGTCATATAAATAGGGTATCACTGAAAAAATGTCTAACATTTCAGATACTTAACATTTCAAGAAAGAAGTGAAGAGATTATTTTTTTATCACATTTTTTTATCTTTATAACTTTCATTAAATGCGTGTGTTTAACGTAGGTAGGTAAGTATTTATACTTAATTACTGAGTAATGAAAGTGATTGGCGGTTAATTAATAAATTCCAATAAGTTATTACCCAGTCTCCTTTCTCTGACACATTTTATAATAATTAACTATCTTTTGCCCCGCGGATAGAGGTATCACATATATTTCTTTGGCAAATTTTACCTTTTATTATTTGAATTTTTTAACCTCCGATGCAAAAACGACGGGGTGTTATAAGTTTGACGTGTCTGTGTGTGTGTCTGTCTGTTACATTTTGTGTCGAGGGTTTTCAAAATTTTTAATTTATTGTAAAGTTTCATCGAAATCCAATCTGTAGTTTTTGCGTGAAAGAATAACAAACATTCATCTACACATTAGTATGGATTCATATATGTATAATTAGCCATTTAACTAAGGCAATTAAATATCAATCTGTCGGTACAGATATCATTCAGAATACATTTAAATCTATTGTATATCCAGTTCAGTATGTCATAACTGGTATGCCAATGTATTGTGAATTATATTAGACAATGATAGTGATTAGAACTTACATGATAGTCAACATGAAGCAATGTGTAAATGGCTCCATCTTAAATTGCAACACTGATATAGAATTTATCTATTATTACGTTTCGTAATGCTATTTTATATATTTCTCTTCGTAACATCGGGGATTTAAATTGCATTATTTGTTGCGTTACATTTCTATCTCAACTATGTGTGTGTGAAAAACTGAATGTGTGTGATGTGTCAGTGTGATTACATGACTCCTGCAAAAGGACATTTTAGAATAATACACACACACACACATTCACGCCTTTTCCCACCGGCGAAGTAAGAAACAAATTTTTGGATATTTGCAAACTTATTTTGTGTACTATCTTTTGGTCAGAGCGTCTGGTGTACCGAACCAGAAGGCGCAGGTTCGAATCCTGCCCGCCCGCCGATTTTTTCCTTCATTAAAAATAACTTATTTTGTGTATTTATTTCGTCATACACACGCGCCGGTTGCCAATACTGACACTTGCACCTGACATTTTTGAAGGACCGCATGAGGTCATAATATGATTCGTAATAAAATATAACCTAAAATTAAGGTTGTTTCCAGTGGTGGATCCAGGAATTAGGTTTAGCTGGAGGGAGCTTCGGGGCTAATACAAACAAAGTAGGATAACATTAAGTTTAATTTGAAACTGAGTGGTGAACCCTATTCCCTCACTTTAAGAAGGTATATTAATGTAAGTAGGTATAATATTAGAACAATGTCTCGTGTAGAGGTATTTATTTTATTGTTATTCCATATCAGTTTCGTATGGGTACTTAAGATTGAAATGTGAAGCGAATGCCAGCATTTTCTCGTAAAAGGATCACTTGAGATTTCCCCGCCGTACAAATGGTCATAAAACAGTGTTATCGACACTTCGAAAATCGAAATAGCTCGATGTGGCCCACTAAGTGTAACAATGTTAGGAGGAAATGGCTTTCTGGGTATTATGCTGGATATAAGCAATGATAGTGGTCAGGAAACACGAATTTATCGAATTCATGTTCCCATTAAGGACAATTATTAGCAGGCTCGACGGTTCACCGCTTTTCGACTTTAAAGTTATTAATAATAAGGATGGAAATTTGTCAATCGTTTGATTACCAATTGTAAATGACAAAATGCAATCACGTGCTTCTATAAATTAGAAACTCTCAAGTTTTTGGTTGGTAAAATCTGCCAATCTACACTAGTCCTTAATATTCATTGAAAAAAATCTTATAAACCGTCTTCCTATATTATTTTTGAGCTCGACAGTATACGACGTATCAGGTTTGTACAAAGCTTTGTCTGCAATAATTCTAGAGATCAGTTCTGCTTCCAACAAATCAACGTAAAATAAAAATGCAAAGGAAACGGAGCAACCCATTGATCACACATTTCTCTTCCCACGCAAATATGTATTTATTTATTTATTTATTTGGCTCTTCAACAATGAATACACAAAAAAGGAATACATTCTCACTTAAATAACTAAGTGCCCCATTACTTAAAGAAGAGCACTGCATGCACTAAATGATGTGAGTAACAGAAAAGTTAGCAAGTGGGGGATCCAGACCATATAGTCAATCGCTGATTATTGGCAGCGAGTCATTGTAGGTACTTTGCAAAGAATACATAGTCTAGACCACTTTAACATGAAAAGATTTAATAATAAAAAACAAACACAATAATAAAACTTGAATATGACACTATATACGAGTCTAATTGCCTACGAAGATTTTTTTTATAGTAGTAGTTTTTATACGTTGACGTGAGTACAATCGAATACAAATTGCGTTATGATAATACACAAAAATAAAGTCAAAGAGCTAATTTTGAAACTAACTACACTATCTGGGAACAACAGAAGCGCTATTCGAACAAATTCTTTTTTCAAATACATTTTATGAACATTCGCGTAAAAATAGTTTTCTTTGAGCAGCCGCAACTGTAGGCCTACTTTTTTAAATTTATAATAAATTGTTAGTTTTTTTAATCTGGTCTAGCACAACATTTTTTGAGAGCTTTCAAGCTGATGTCACTGTCTTCTTTAAGAGTCAGCTCCTATCAGAAGAGGAATCGTCATTGTCCTCCCTTCTGATTGACCTTTTGATAAGACTTGAGTCAAGTCCCACATTTTCCTTAAAAAAATCGCCCAGGTCACTATAAGTTCCCAATATTACAATATTGATTTTTAAGTCAACCGTCAAACCACTTGAGTTATTAAAAGTTTCGTTTTCAAATCAATACTACTTGTACAATCGCGCAATGTAATATTTTCTTCTAGCGACCGCAGCTCAGTCCAGGCCTGCCACCCACATATCCCTGCGGTCTTAAACTTCATGCAAACGCGGTGCACTGCAATATCGTTTATTATTCACAGTACTGTGAGCCAACAACACCCGAGAGGTCTCACTGAAAATACCAACAACGAAACAAGATTTCACAAGTTGCGCGGTTCTTTTGAAGATTTTGTTTCAGCCAGAGTTAGTTTAAACTTTGTAAAAGACAGTGAATTGTCTTATGACTTGGTTTAGAAGTTAGGAATTCGAAGATACGGAGTAAAGTAATTAGGTATATTGATGCTCGCATTGTAAAGTGAAATCTATAATATACTAGCTTCCCGCCAGCGGCTTCGCCCGCGTGGTCTTATAATTTTTTCCCCGTTTTTGCTACATTTTTTATTACTACTCCGCTCCTATTAGTCGTAGCGTGATGATATATAGCCTATGTTACTCGGGGATAATGTAGCTTTCCAAAGGTGAAAGAATTTTTGAAATCGGTCCAGTAGTTTCGGAGCCTATTCATTACAAACAAACAAACAAACAAACAAACAAACAAACAAACAAACAAACAAATCTTTCCTCTTTATAATATTAGTATAGATAAAAATGAATCGCCGAAATGTTTGTACGCGCATAACTTCCGAACAACTGCACCAAATTGGATAATTTTTTTTTTACTGTGTTCGTAATTGTCAGGGTCAATGTCAAGGTTTGTATGTTAAAACCGTTATTAAGTTTTTTTTTTAATTACCGGGAATCGCAAGCGAAGCTGCGCGGGTGCCGTTAGTGTACTTAATATAATTAGCAGCGCTATTCAAAGTGAGTTGGTATGGGGTAAAAATTTCAGTTTTTGTATACTTATCAGTTTTTATCGATGCATATTTATCAGTCATCATCTCATCAGTTAATAAATTATTTGGTTTTGATAACATTCAGACAACCCATTTACTATATTTTTTCATCTCCATATTTCTTTATATTCATACTCAAAGTAACTAATCCTCAGACTGACTCAGTAGACTTGTATCACCTCAAACTGGTTAGTATTTTTACCACGAGATCAGCATTTTTTTTGTAGCTGAAACGCATACAATACATATAAAAGAGTATAAAATCAGACACATTTACAGCAGAAAAATCAAATTCTTATAACAGACAATACATAACTTTGTAAAGGCACTTGGCACCAGACTATTCTGCAAATCGTCGCAATTCTCCCCGCAAAGCGTTTTGTTTATCGTATGAATCAATGAGGGTATTACGTGAGTGAACTGACCAAAATTGGTTTTGCGGTTTCCGTGATCCAATTTGTTGGTCTCCGGAGTTCGAAGCGTTCCGCATAACAAGCGATGGCGTCGGAAGCCTATAGGATTATTAGGTTCAATTTTCTACCTAGATTTAGGTTGTTTGAAGTTGGTTAGCATATAGGCTGCAGGAAGATAATTATTAATTACAATAGAAAAACAGTTGATTCGATGCTCAGGAGGGTAACATTTTCATGAATGATATTATAGCTTGTCTTCGAGAGTGTAAATTTTCATACTTGTTGTCTCCAAATTCGTTAAGTGCAATTATTTCAACTGCTTTTGTAAAAAATATTTATGTTAACACTTAATTATTTACACATAATTAACACAGCTGTTAATAAACACATCTGTGATGTAAATATGGGAGATCTATTATTATATTAAAGTAATACAAATTACATTTATATCTAATTCGAAAAACCTAGTTGAAACAATAATATGTACGATAATCCCAATATGTTCTCGTAAAATATAATTTAGCATTAACATTAATTACGTAAGACTATGCTCACAAAACATTTAATTATATCATTCATTTTATTGAACAAATAGTAATCTCTATAAAATCTGGCGAATAAATTAAACATTTCAATTAAAAGTTACTGAAAATAACATTTTGTCTGTAATTGGCAGTCAACTTCACAATTAATTAAAAGATGAAAATATGAAAAAGCTTTCAAGTTTCCACAATTAACAATTAGCGAAGTTAGGAAAATATAAATTATAAGAGTCTCAGAACTTAGGTTGTTTATAAAACCTAAGTTTTTAATTATTTCTTAGTTAATAAAATGTGAGTAGGAAGTTTTTAACTAAATATTTAGAAAAAAAACCAAGACGCTACAACTTAATTTAAACACAAGATTAAAAATTAATAATATATACTTAAGTTTGTCTACATACTAGCTGTACCTCGCAGTGTTCGTTGATCTTGTATATCCCAAACCTCGTGGTAAATTCCCAAAATCCTATTCTAAGGGATTTTAAGTTTTTCGGCGGTACTTACTTAATATAGTTTCTGTATTTCGCATAAAAATATTATAAGATTTAAGCAACAACCACAGTTTGATAAAGTAATATTCTGAAATTCCCTAAATTCCTATGGATGCCATAATCCATACGAGATTTGTATTCACTAAACGGTGTCCTCTGTGATCACGTGAGAAAGGCCGTCATATGGGCCGTCAGTCTCAGGGGAGACTGAGTTGCCTCGTAAATTCCTAATACAAACATCACATAATACAAAATCCGAACTACTATTGATAATTTCACAGAAAAAATCTACAACACTGCTCGACCCATCTTATAAAATAACTAACAGATGACAATAAAATCTTTAAATATCTATACTTAATACTATAAAGCTGAAGAGTTTGCGTGTTTGGTAGAACGCGCCAATCTCAGGGAGTACTGGTCCGATATGAAAAAATCTTTCAATTTTAGATAGCCTGTTTAACGAGGAAGGCTATAGGCTAGAGGTATATCATCACGCTATGACCATTAGGAGCTGAGTATTAATAAAAAGTAAGCAATAGCAGTGATAGCCTAGGGGCATGACCACGGGACTGTCAAGTCAAAGGTCTCGAGTTCGAATCCAAGGCACGCATCTCTGACTTTTCGAAATCATGTGCGTAATTATCACTCGCTTTAACGGTGAAGGAAAACATCGTGTGGAAACCTGCATACCTGAGAGATATTCTCGACGGCATTTGAAGTCTGCCAACCCGCATTCGCGTGGTGGACTCTAGCCTAATCCCTCTCATACTGAGAGGAGACCCGTGCCCAGCAGTGGGATAGTACTTATATGGGTTGATTATTATTATTATAAATAAAAAATGTTGCAAAAACAGGAGTAAGAATTCAACTTCTACGGGAACGAAATCGCAGGCAAAGGTTAGTTCAGAATCAAATAATTATCGATCGCATTTTGTCTTTCAGATGCGACGCTCAAAACAAAGCACTCACATAAAAGAAAAAAGAATTGTGAGTGAATATAAAGCGTACTGCATTACAACACTAGTTTAATGACATTACAACGTGTATGTAATATCAGCAGTGATCTTGAATTACATAACCGTGAAACAATGAGGGGTGGGACGAGTTCACTTTTGAACAATACTCGAGCTTACACCTTGTTACAGCATATTTTATCTATTACAAAATAATGTTGAGCTATTGTAAAGCTGCCTCCATAATGGATGCATTAGATTAACACTAAATTGGCACGGGATTTCAACTCTATTAGCGAAATATTTTTAACTTAACGTGTTTCTTATTAGGGAATTGGTAATGAGCTTTTAAAATATGAAAAAAGTCTTCAGGAATGCTTGCTACGAATTCTTAAATAAGTATAAATTGATTTTGGCCACCATGACCTCGACATTTTTTTTCTCTCAATATAAATCCTTTCATTCAGTATATTTAAAGAAGAAAAATGTGCCGAAAAACTTAACCTACTCAGTTCTTAGGAAGACATAGTTGAACAGCTGGCATCAGTTTTATCTTTTCTTAGCATTTAATTACTTTAAAAACAAATCAAGGGCCCTCCTAGTAAGTTCTCCTAGTAAATTAATTGGCAGATAATTTTAGACAAAGTACCACTTTTGAATTAATCCGGCGGTTAGCGACTATCCGATATAGGCGGTAAAACCGGCCCTTAAACTTATATCTGATAAATAACATTTCGTTTAAAAACACTAAACAAACGTTTATAAGGATCAATCAGGCGAAATTCCACTGAGTACATCGCGTGCATCTTGTTTCAATGTGTGCGTGCTTTTGCTATCGTGATTCTATAAAGTGTTCGCTATTTTGTAGCCGATGTTGCGATATATTATCGCACACGGCGGCATTCTCGGCGTGCCGACCTGTCCATAGAAGTTTGAGCGCGTTAACCAGAGTGCGTGGACGATACAATCGGTGTTTATCAATTTAAGAGTGGTGTTAGCACGTAGCGAATGTTTCTTATAATGGTGATGCAGTTTTATTGAGCCAATAATTTTATTTATCTTTATTATTATTGATATAAACTTCTACTGCACTTGAAAATAATAAGCATAGAGAATATAAAAAAGCTTTTGTAGATTAATTTATAGTCTATATGAAACCCATGAATTAATGACTATGACCATACACTGTCAAGTCCCGGGGCTTAAGTTCGAGTCTAGTTCACGTTACATTTACATTATTCCATAAGCATCTCGTTTCTGTTGTGAAGAAAACCTGCCTGACTGAGTGATTTTCTCAGTGGCTTGTGAAATAAATTTATAGCCTAAAGTCCTGGATACCCGCTAACCACCGGATAAAAAAAAATTGAATAAAATTTGTATGAAATGACCTGCCAATTAATTTAATGGGAACTTTTATGGATGTGGTGAAACATTCCCTAAGCGTTTCATTCAGAGAGGAGATTCCTTCCCAATAGGAAACAGTAAATGTGTTGATGATGAAATCTTTTTTTTTTTGAGGTTGGAAATCCCGATGGATGTCCCCCGCCCCGGGGAGGGCGGGGTGTCTGTCAGACTCCTATTGACTAAAACCAACCCCGGTGTTCCCACTCGCACTTGCGTCGGGGGCTATGGGAACAACGCATTCTTCCGCGGTTGATGATGAAACCTAACCTAACCAAATTTTAGTATAATATCAATATTACCTAAATCAAATTTAGTTCCAAACTAATTATCGTCTTAACTAGTTAGTGTATGATAACTACCTGCAGTAATTCCCTGTAGAACATGAGAGGCATGGAAGTAGGTCAAGTGGTTTGTGGATAAGGTACTTATAATCAAATCAGCCAACGATTACATTCGCGTAAATTCTGATAGAAATACCGATGAAATAAAAAAAAACTAATATATACCATTTTACTACTGCAGATTCTTGTGTGTAGGGTTTATGTTGTGTATTAAAGAGTAACCTTTTTACTGGTCCTTAATAACATATACATAACCCCTAGATTATTTGGTTTGGGTTGTGACATGTCAACCATATTTTGTCTATATAATTTTTACATTTAGAACACTCACAGGTATCATGTTCGATATAATAGGGGTCTTGTAAATATCACAGTGACAAAAGAACCACGGAACAGGTTCAATACCTAGTATAAAATATTAACAGTACACAATAAAAATAACAGAGTTCTCTGCTGCACGGATCGCTTTAGTTCCACCGCACTAACATCCACTTAAAGCTCTCAAGCCCACAAGAAAGTCTCATACTACGTTTATCTCATAGAGGTGACGTGCGGAACAGCTATTTAATAACAGTTATTTATTAGTAGGATGCAGCCGGGCCTGGTCTTTAGTTGTTTTTATCACAATTTGCTACGCCAGATATAAATGGTTCTTGAGGTTTTAGTGATGTAACAGGCGATATTAATATTGCTTTGATATTAGTGTTGCTCTGTTCTTGGTACAGAGTTTTCTTTGTCATTATTTTATTAGTGTCACTAATGTTTATATTTTAATGGAGAAAAACTTGACTGTTTGTTTGTTATTGTTGTTTTGAGGTGAACAAAGATCTTAAGAAACATTGATCTCAGAGATAATAGTTTTTCTTTATTATTGCGTAAATACTTATCCGTGGAGCCCGATGCACATGAAATGTTTCGTAGTTTCAAATAGAGATGAAGTATAAAACTGTACGAGACGAGACATTCCACGAGATAGCTTTGGAAACTAAATTGAAGGAACACTTTATGCAGTGAATTGTAGAAATGTGTGTAGAAACAGATACATATATTACATATTTTTATTGTTTGTTACTCTATTTCTTCTTGAAAGTGGGAGTGTTCTGATGTGCCTATGACAAATGTGTACAAGTACTTAAAATAGTTTTTATTTTGTTCACAGATCGAGATTGAGGACAAAAGAGCAACAACCTGTGAGTATCAATTACGATTTGGATATTATGGCTTTAAAAAAATATGCAGCCCTCTTCAAAGAATGTAGGTATAGTATATAACAGCTGGATTGGAATAAATATTTTTTTAAATCTTCATTCGTATGGGACTATTAATCTTTTAGAACCTGTAGAAACTTTGGTATTCTTGAAATCAAAACAAAAAGCATTTTAAAGTTAATACCTAAGTAGTAGGTACTGATATTTTTTGATGACCACTTCGGAAGCATAATAGATAAAAAATTATGGCCTAAATTGGCTCTTAGACAACAAAGATTGACGTTTTCATATTGCTACCACCGATTGGGTGGACTGTTTAAAAACCAATCTGTTTTGTTATACACCATAAGTACACTGTTTTAAGCAATAAATATCTTTGAAAATAAAAAAAGTTATATGTAAAAAACAAAATATTATACAGACGAATTGGCAACCTTTTCCTTTTCTGAAGTCGGTTAAAAACCTTTATTTTCATTTGTTAGAGACCGGGAGCATAGCAAGGACGATTGCGTTCATGTAATGACGTCATAGACGGTTCAATCTGTTTTATTATAATCAGGCGTCCCTTTGAGAGTGCTTTTTATTGTTGCAGCATCTCATTACACAGATTGTATTGTAAAACTAGTTTGAATGTTAGGGGAACTTCTAGGCATGTCTAGAAAGTTCTAGGTAAATATGTGACAATTATCACATTGTACTGATTTCTGACACTTACGCGAATACTAGACATAATTAACAAAAATGTAGGGTAGATGTTAGTAATTAAAACATCAAGACTCCTACCACCATAGCCAGCCGTGACCACGTGAAACGTCAGGATTAAAAAAATATTCAATATAACGCGATAAAATCCGTAAAAAATGGTTTTATTTCATTTATCACATTGATCAATGGTTCTGCAGGTTAGGTCTGACGGTTTGTAGATGAGACTGGTGACCAGCCTTAAGCCATGTACTCACAATTGAACACGAACATAGTGAACACGAACATGTGCAACTGCTTACCATTTATAACCCACCCTTATAACCCTGTAGGAATACAGGAGTGATAGTATGTAAATGTAAAGTTAAGAACCTGTTTTACCACCTCTCAGTAAGTTCCCATTAAATTATTCGGCAGATAATTTCATACAAATTGTTTTCCATTTTTGAATTTATCTAGCGGTTAGCCAGAGATGGTGAAACAGGCTTTTAAACTTTAAAAAACTGTTACCTATCTTGTAAATAACATTTCTTTTATAAACACTAAATAAACCCTTATAAGGATTAATCGAAACGAAACAGCGGCTCACGTGTGTACTGAGGTCGCCACATACAGGGCTAAGTACTTCGGAAATAAAAGTACCCTCCGAGAGATCTTCAGCAACATCAGGAGTGTGCTGGCGTTTCTTGAGGAGTTGGGGTGGTTTGAGTAAATATTAAACATCCCCACCCGTACGCAAAACACGCGCATTGACGTGGAGTTGCGGAAAACAGCCCGCTATACCAAGGATCAATCAGGCGAATTTCCACTTTCCCTTGATCTTCCTGCTTTGAGTCAGAGGAACTACTAACTTTACACGAAGAGATAGACGCTGCAAATGAAAATCTGATACACTAATTACATACTTAAAGTAAACAAACAAAAGGTTGACAATGCTTTAAACTGGAAAGGCCAAATTAAAACATGACGGGAGCTTGGTGTTTGTGTGAGAGCTAAATTGGTCGTCATCGTCAACTGTAGTGGCTTTGTGCGGAATGTAGGCCACTCGACCTGGAACCCTTCTTAGTAATAACGCTCTTCTACTACAACGAGAAAATAGGTTGGTAGTTAGATCTTGTAATAAGTAGAATGGTACTAATTTGAAGGAGAAAGAAAAGAAAAAAGAAAATCTGTATTCCCTGAAGAATTAGGCAGAACTGTATTAATACACAAACAATTCGCCGGTATGTATCATGTAATGGGGCCGAGCCTATTGCCATCAACCGGGCTCTCCAATCCAGACTCCGGGCTGCTACTAATAATTTTACAGAAAACCCCAACAATATTTTGATCGACCCGGGATTCGAACCCAGCCCCTCTAAAGTAGCAGTCGCGCTTGGGACCACTAAATCAACGAGGTAGTGCTATATTAAGTTCCCGTAAAATTATCTGACAGGTTATCCCCTTCGGGGAATATACTTAGGTATAATAATTATGCATTGTTGAGTGTAATATCTACACAGCCAAAACATCAAAGTTGTATCCAAAGATACATCTTTATCTTGCTCTTAACCCGTACACAAGAGAGAGATACATACTGAGCTGTCAATACGTCGGATATATTTCTTTTGTTACATCTAACGACCCCCATGGGGGAGGTATGCCTTGGATTGTAAGTATCTATGGACCAGATAAATGTAAGGTAATAGAATATGTTGGTATATTTGAACACAAAATATCATCACGCCTGTATTCCCCAAAAGGTGTTAAGCAGACGTGTACTAATGTACACCCACATTTCGCCGGTGTGTTTAGGTCCTATGTAATAGGGGGCGAGCAATGCGATTAGCCGGGCATAAATCTAAACTCCGAGCTGCTACTGGGAATTCAACAGAAAAACCCAACAACACTTTGCTCGACCCAAGATTTGAACCCAGGACCTTTAGTTCTCTATCGTTGCAGTCGCACTTAGGACCGCTAGACCGACGAGGTAGTATAAGTAGATTTTATACAATTTATAAAAGATAGTGTAAGAGGTCTTGGAGGTCTAGACAAGTTGCATTTTGATATTCGAATCGACAAACAAAATGTATGTACTTAAATGAAATTAGTGACAGCCCGATTTGTCGAAAGCTTGTGTCATTTCCATACATTTTGTTTGTCGATTCGAATGTCAAAATGCAACTTGTCTAGCCCCCCCAGCCGGGCTAACATGCACGCCGCGAGAACATTTTGTCTAAGCTTATGTCATGCTTTTGTTTCGTTTTCGCACAATAAAGAGCGAGACAAAAGAGTAGACAAAATTTTGTCGTGGCGCGCATGTTAGCCTGGCTGGTGATCTACCCCTAGTACTGACTCTAGTCTCTCACAAAAGAGCTTAACAATGTGTTATTTGTAATTAATATTATTTTACGTTTCTTAAACCCGTGTGAAGAGAGAAATAAAATATTTTGATTTTGTTTAAAAAATATGATGGAATGAATAGATGTTGCTGACGTCACCTTTAGAGGTACAACGTGTCTCGATAGCTTAGTTGCCTAAACTGTCCGGAGACGCAGGTTCGAAACAAGCTTGAGATCGTATTTTTCCTTCGCTAAAATTTATGTTTTTAATAATCGAACTAATACTCTGCCTAATCTGTCAGCGAATGTAGGCGTGATAGTAGAATATTACATTATGTAAAGTAAATTATAAAATATTCTGCAAGTTTAGTTATTAAAGTCAATTAATTTATAAACCAACATTTTACTTTCCATTTTCCTCAAAAGATATTTTAATAGCCTTAATAAATAGTTGACTAAGGTCCTAATCAAATAGATGTTAATATAAGGCCTCAAACCATTTATTTTGGGGCTTAAAGATCAATGTTATCTTAGTAAAATGTCTAGAAATTAAAACAGTAACTTCTCCTAGTTAGCGTTTACTGAGTAAACTAGAAGACAAGAAAATTAAAATACTTTTGGCTGAAGCAAAAGATGAAAGTAAAACAGGTATAGGTATGAATGAGGATACCTGAAAAAGGTTTTATATTTAAATTACATACCTTCACGCCTGTATTCCCTGGAGGGTAAGGTAGAGGTGTATAAATGTGCCCCGCCATAGTTCGGTATGTTTAGGTCCGATGCAATGCAGCCATTTGTTAACATCTAGGTACCTGGTAAAGAGTACCTCATGTACCCATTAACATGGGTCTTTTCAAGGCCAGAGTGAATGGGCATCTTTTGGGTAGGCGCGGTCCATCTTAGACCACATCTACACTTATCATCAGGTGAGATTGTGGTCAAGCGCAAAAACACCAACGATAAAAAAAAACTTATAAATTCAAACTCCGAGCTCGAGTTCGAGCCTCTATTACATGGGACTCATACTTACTGGCAAACTGTGGGTGTACATTAGTATACCTCTACCTAACCTGTCAGGGAATACAGGCGTGGTCTTATGTTTTCACTACATATTATTAAGTACATTAAAATAGTGGAGCTTGTGTTTGTATGGGCTAATGTCAAAAATTGCGATACCTACGAATTTTCATTTGCTTTTCACCAATAAACCACATCTTATCTTACTTCTTATCTTATCTTATCTTACTTCTTACTAATATTATAAATGTGAAAGTTTGTGAGGATGGATGGATGTTTGTTACTCTTTCACGCAAAAACTACTGAACGGATCTTTATGAAATTTGGCACAGAGATAGATTATAGTCTGGAATAGCACATAGGCTACTTTTTATCCCGGTAAAATGTATGGTTCCCGTGGAATAGCGGGCGAAGCCGCTGGCGGAAAGCTAGTAATACATAAACGGATTAACTCGATTAATTAACGTATAGACAGTAGGTAAATAAACAATTGTCACACAATTACATTGTTTCACTGTTCACGTGTTTACTTGTATTTAATTCAGTGGCAACATTGTTTTGTTTGCACCGTATAATATGTAAAACGTGTGTTTATTTGCTACAAATTAATTGGTTTCTCTTCAATTAAATATTCCTTTAGATTACATTTAAATTGCTTTTTAGGAATTAAAGTAAAACATAAACATAATTACTTATACAATATTAGAGTAATTTTCAGTTAGATAAATAAATAAATATCTTTGGACATTTTACACATCACCATCTAGTCCCAAACTAAGCAGAGCTTGTACTATGGGTACTAGACAATGGATATAATACTTATATACTTTTTTTTTGTAAATACATACTTATTATACATACGAAACACCCTGACAAACACAAATACTTATAATCATCACATAAATATTTGTGTCCTGTGGGAATCGAACCCACGACCTCGTGATCAGCAGTCCGGTACTCGAACCACTAGACCACAGACGTCGTCTAAATATAAACTAGACCAATTTCATTTTAAGTATGGCAAAATATAATTTAAGTTTCATAGCATCATACCATCGAGCCTGTATTCCCGAAATATTAGGCAGAGGTGTAGGTAGGTACTAATGTACACCCATGACACTTGGCGGGAATGTTTAGATCCCATGTGGGCATGGGGATGAGCCTATTGTCATTAACCGGGCACAAATCCTAACCCCGAGCTACTACTGAGCATTTCAAAATATACCTAATAACACTTTGCTCGACCTGGGAACCGAACCCAGGAGCACGACCGTAACAGTCGCACTTATAACCACTAGGTTCTACTATCACTAACGAGACACTCAGATTAATCAAGAAATATTTAAAAAACAAAATATAAAATCATCTGCAAAATTTTAATGTTCCCCAAAGGCTCTTTTAATCCTCACCCAAGTAACTTTATATTTTATTTAATGGTACGAGTATGTTATGAATGACGCAACATGAAAACAGTTTCAGACGTAATGAACATTGATGACGGGATGTATTCACATAAGCCACAGTATTTTTATGAAAAATTCATTTGTTTACTCCCTTTTGTTTAGGAGATGAGCGGTCGATTATTTTGATTTCAGACGTAGGTATCGTAGAAAGCTTCATTCATTTAAAACCCAACTAAGTAGAGATCGAGGGTAGAGTGCTATTGAAAAGTTTACATAAAAACCCAACATTACTTTGTTCTATTTGCGAATCGAACCCACGACCTCATACTCAGCAGCCACTATTTTGACAGTTAGACCAACGAGGCAGTCTGTTACCTCGTGAGTATTATTACCTAATAACTAAAATAGGTCTACAAATTTAATAATGTAGGTAAGTATATGTCACCGTAAGATTGTGACTCTGTTGTCGATAAATTGTGAATTGCACCATACTTCCATATCACATATGATCATCTTTGTGTCGGTGAGATAGGAACTTTGACCAAACAATTCATGAGCTGAGCGAGCTGAGCGAGCGAAGCGAGCGGTACCGCAGCATCATCCAGCCAAAAGACAATAAGTCAAATTGTGAACAGTATGTTACGTTTCACAATTTTTGGACAGTTTTCAATTTCGCGAGATAAACTATAATCTAACAGTATTTTAGAATTTTACGGTGATATATGTATACCTAAATAGTGGTATGGTACATAAAATAGGACTGGTAGCACTTCAAACAGCAGTATTTCACAGTCTTGCGGAAGCCAGTGTTGTCAGTGTTGAATAATACATTCACCACTTCATTTTATGAGATAACTAGCTGCCACCGCGGCTCCTCCCACATGAGGAATTTAAAACTGCTTAGGAAGTCTTCACTGTAATATTTTTCCGGCTTATGAGGGAATTAATAAAAAATGAGTAAAAAGATTTACAAGGCGAATGACAGACAAGCGACAATAGGCCTAACCTAACACCCAGAACCTATATCAACTTTAATAATTATTTAGTAGGTATATACTTCCAAAAGGGTGGATGGTATCGCGTGAGTATGTCAATACGCGTGGATGCAAAAAAAAGTTCTCCAATCATTGTAGCAAATGCACCACTTTTAGTTCCTGCCTACCCTATGGAAAAGAAGCGATCTGTATCTTATTACCTTAGTAGTTAGTAGTTTAATTTTAACGTCCATAATTTCTCGACATTCTCTAGTGGAAAAGCGTATAATTTATAACCAGTAAACCTAACCTTATACCCTTAATCCATACGTTAACATCTTTATAACTCAAACAAGAATCTCTCCGTTCTAAAAATAAATAAAGCGGACTATTTAATTACCGGTTAATCTGCGCTTAAACGAAGTTACCTAGGGATGGGGCGGATATGACCAATAAAAATTCTATATCTCCGATAAGATCGCGTCGAGGCAATTTTCCGATGGACTCATTAGGGCGGCTACACGCCATCGACTGAATCACGGAACGCTGCGGATGTGCGACCGCAAATGTCGCCATTAGTCGATGATGAGCGACGGTCCTGTAGCGATTTAGGGTTATTTTGAATATGGTGATTTTGTGGTTTGCGTGAACGTAATAGGTTGAAGTGTTTCGATGGAAGGTTAAGCCTCGAGATGTTGTTTTAAAATATTCGTACTACCTATTTAATATTGACCAAGGGAATTGTACCGTTATGTTAATGGACACATATTTTATATTAAATGGCAACTTTAATAATCTTCTCAACAAAAAAAAAAAATAAGTGTTTGAATCATCAAAAACAGTAACATCTCTTGATTTTTGTTACTAAAACAATATTTACTTTGTCGGCTGCTAAAAAACACGAAAAAGTCGTGTCAGCGTGGGTCGCAAGAGTGCTTACACTTATCATCTTGACACTGACGACTCGACTACGACCCGACGACGACCCGTCTACGGAGTGTGAGAAGCAATTTCCCGTTACTTTACGCCGAGTTATGACTGAGACCGTGCGTGAAATGAGACATCAGTGGGACCGAGGCGTAAGAGGCTTGATTGCCTTACCCTAATGTAGGGTAACCGTGGCTGTTAATGGGAACTAGGTTAGAATAAAAAGGGTCATAAATGGTACCGACTATGAAACGCTCTTCTTGGCAAATTGGGCAGAATCTTTGTTGTATCTAAGGAAGACTAAAATATAAAATATAATGCACTAATAGCTTCATACTTTTGGGGCTCATAGGCAAAACACAGGCAGCTGTACTCGTACGCTACTAGTGGATTTTGGCCCGGTAAAAAAATGGGGTCGCCCTATATTACATGGGAATAAACATACTGGCGAACTCTATATTGCTCCATTTTGCAACACAATCTCTTTAAATAAAGATTTGAAGACAGAGGTAACCACATCACATGACGAAGTAAATCAGGTGATCGGCATCTTTAAGTTACCATACTTTAGAAAACCAAAATATATGAACATGTCCTAGATTCTCTAAATTCCCAGAAATCTTACGCAATTTACACAAGGGCTAAGTATACATGAGTATGCAAACAAATATCTCACATTCACAAACAATTGCTCTGAAACCAGAGCAGTATTCTCTAGAACTTTTTACCGTCTTAACTTAAATTACAGCAGTGTACACACCATCTGTCCTGCCGAGCAATTATTCGAAAAGTGGCACAGGCCGTACGTTTTGTTAGAATTGACCCCCAACAATAACATTAATGGAACGTAAATCGAATCATTCGACAACAAGCGAGTGGATGAAACATTTCACTCATGAGTTTGTCGACCATTCGTAATATTTACAGCGGAGAATTGTGTATTCTGGTAATGGATTTGGTGATAGAAGTATTGTTTTTTTTTGGGTTATAGTTGAGGTCAGTAGTTGATGATAATTTGTTGCTGTATGCTAGCCATTGGTTAAACATCTTCATTGTTAAATAAAGAGCTCTTATATAAACTTGCACTATAAATACGATTGATATACATACACTATAATTATCAACATTTATGTACAACACAGATTTTTAATAATAAAATTAATCAATAGGTAAATATTTACAGATATCCGCAAATGTGCTAATATTCCATTATTTTCGTTATTAGAGTTGTCAAAGCCAATAAAGGAAAATCTCCGATGTATAAAGTTTTTGCTACTTAAAATCCTGTAAGCCTGCCCATCTACCATCTGACCTGATCTGACCAACAATAAAATAATAAGGCCATTAGGTTACAAATAAATAAATAGAAGATAAGGATGAAGACAAACTTGGAATGTAGAATGTAAAAAATTGGGATGTAGGAAAAGTTTATTGTGATATCAATATCAATAGGGACAATACCAATATATAAAATGGCTAAATCGAGAGGCTAAGTGAACTGCCCTCTTCCAAAAATGTCGGTATGATTAAGTCTGTCCCCAAATTTGTCGGTCACCGACCTCAGTGAAAGATTTTGGTTGCACGTAAGTAATCATGTTTATTTATGATCCGTTAATTTTCCTTTTTCGTTATATCTAGGTTATCAATACTTTGTGTGTTTGGGCAGCAAATACCGCCTACGCAATGTGCTTGTTTTCTTCTCATACTTTCATGTATACTTGATGTTTCTTGAATTTTGTATTGAATTAATATTTGTTTGGGGGAACGATACGGTTATTTGATGTTTTCACTAATCTTTGCAGCGTTACACGAAAAATACCTACTCGTATATGTACGAATCTCGATGCTATCATCAGAAACCTTGTTGGCTTTTTATAATTTTTTACATCTAAGTCTTATGAAGAATATCGATTACTTATAGCAATTTAAGAAGGAAGATACCTGTGTTATTGAAGTCAACAAAATCAAACACTTTTTGTCGAACTCAGACACGTCACTTAACACAATGAATCATTAGCTAATAGATACCCAGTATATCTTAGTACACTGACAACAAACTCAAATATGGAAAACTAGGCCAAGATATAGTAGCCACTGTTTGTTAACGGCGGCCCTTTATGTTTTATTATAGGTTCTTAATGATCCTGGCTGGATACAACCTTTACACGAAGGCTTAGTACCAAAGAGTTCGTGTTCTACAGACCATGTTCTGTGGTATGTATGCCGCAGCTAAAATCTTTATACATACTTGAATAATGTTCTCCATCTTATACCTTTTTCGGTTTCGTGTCCATCAATCAAGTTCAGGGTTAAACAAATTCCAGTTAACTATAAAAAATTTACCACACACAGTTTCTCCCATACACTTAAGAGAAACTTGGAAGTTAAATACATACATTTGCAATAACTTACGCATTCCGCTAACATTCCGTGTCCTACAGAATTAACATAGAGACACTATTGTGCTATCACAATGCAGTAATGTATTCATTATTAATGAAATGTAGGGCGATTCTCTGTGGAAGCAGCTCCCTTTGAATTAGATGAAAAGGAAGAGAAATCGGGTTAGACGTGCAGCGGGCCACAATGACTGGAGCGTCGATAGACGGTATTGAACTATTGTATTAAATGTGGAATTATTATTAGTGTCAGCGATCTGGGGAGCTATGACATTAGTGACAGCCCGATTTGTCGAAAGCATGTGTCATTTCCATACATTTTGTTTGCGATTTGAATGTCAAAATGCAACTTGTCTAGGCCTCCTGGGGGGCTAGACAAGTCGGGCTGTCACTAATGTCATTTACATACATTTTGTTTGTCGATTCGAATGTCAAAATGCAACTTGTCTAGCCCCCCTGAGTAGCTTGGTTGGCTTAATCATCCGGTGTATCGAATGGGAGGACGCAGGTCATCGATTCTTTCTTTCACTAAATTTGAAGGAAGATGTTTTTTTTTATCACCCGGGCAAAGGCACTATTCACAGTTAAGGATTATCTGCGGCCAATCGTTCCAGTAAAGGTTTAGCTCGTCCCGGCATCTCCTTAACGATGAAGTTAAATAATAAAAAAAAACGAGTATCCTTAGTACTTATACTACTAATGCCTCATGAGTCTAGTGGTCGCAAACGCGTGAACTTAAGTTAGTTCTTGGGTTCGATTTCATCGCGTGTTATTAAATTTTTTCATGGAGAATTTCATAGTAAAAAACCCACTAGAAATCGAGAAATTCGAACCCATGACCTCACGCCCAGCTTGCTCCCACACTAGACCATGACGCAATGAGATTTCTTTAAAAAACAACAACTAATACTGCTAGACTAACTCCAATGTGTTCTTGACGTCCTCTTTAGTAGCTCAGGTTGCGGGTCTGGAGAATTCCAGAACGTTCGTTTTTCAAATGAATAGCTCGGGCGCCTCACTAAGCTTTACGCGCTAAGTAAGCCATCTATAAATGTGTACATAGCCTTATATAGTGAAAAGAGCTATAAACGGTGTAACACTAGCCCCCTTATTCATGAAAACCTGTCAGTCATTTTCTTGAACAGTTATGAATAAACCGCTGTATGTGTGTCTTATTTAAATCAAGTGAAGACTCAACCCCGTTTGATGCGAGCGATGCTACTTCTAGTGTCAGTGTCAAATGATGTTAGAATTTTATATGTCATCTTCATAAACAGAAAATACCATCAAGTGTGTATACCCCGAAGAGTTAGGCAGAGGCGTACAAGCCAAACACGCCAGTTCGACGGCATGTTTAGATTCTAAGCGGCAATTTTATAGAAATACCCAATAGGACTATACTCGACCCGAGAATCGAACCCAGGACCTCGAGCATCGACACATTTTTATCAATTTAAATCTTTTTAAAGTCATGTCAAAAAATTATTCAATTATTCTAAAATATTTAATTGACGAATAGTTGTGTGGTCCAATTTATTTATTTATTTTGTAAAAGCCTTTATTAAGGGCACCTCCAAGTTACTGTTAACAAAGCAGATAGTTTCACAAAAAAATTGTTCCAGTTTTCTATTTATCTGGCGGTTAGCGGCTATCCAGAGGTTGTAGATCAGGCCATAAATAATTTACATTATTTACAATAGGTACAGTTGTTCTTCTTTCAGCTCCTCTCCTCTGAGGTTGACTCATTACGGGACCTTCTGCACATTTGTAGACACAATGTAAACACTTGTTAGGATTTGCCAATCGAACTTTTCTCTCATTTCAGCGAAGGCGAAACAAAATAAAGACTATTTTTGTTTGCTCCCACAATGTAGGACACAAATAGGTACGAAATCAACCTCTTTCTCATAAAAGAAGAAATAATAAAACACCAACCTCAATTACTTTGGTGTTCTCTGATAATTTTATCGTTGTTAGGACATCCAATGTCGGTTCTATTCTCTAATGATTAATGAGCAACAATTTTGTGCTAGCAATGGATTAGCTGTCAGGTGAATTTCTCACAACAATTTACTATAATTTGTGAAGATATTATTTGCGTGATACATCGCACGTACTTACGTGTCGTGATCAATTATTAAAAGGGTTTCTGTGATAAATGTGTTTGGATATTCTTTTGGCAGAAATAAGTTAGGGCACAAGTACGTCTTTTTAGAATATTACAAGCATTTTTCAGTCAATTCCATTAGGTATAAGTAGGTTTAATTTTTTAGATAGTAGTTTGCAGCGTGTTCGAGATTCGTGTCCTAAAATCACTATTAAAATAAAATAAAAATTCGTCAGCCAATGCTATATTCAGCAGGATATAATCTATTCCCTTATCAAATTTTATCGAAATCTCATCAGCGGTTTAGGCGTTAAATAGAGAGCAGACTTTTGCATTTACATATTAAACTCGTATTAATCGTAATTATCTATACTATTATAAAATTGTAAAAAAGTCATTTCTGTACATTGAAGATATTTAAAAATAAACAATTGGGTTAGAGTATATAAACGATCGCGAACCCAAAAATGTGATTTTTAAAATTCTTGTCTGTTTGTCTGTTTGTTAGGGGTTGGCGCTAAACCTACTGAATAGATTTGAATTTTGTATTAACTGCTGTAAAGCATAATTTCCAACTTAAAAACTGATGTAAAGTTTTTTTCAATTATTAGTATAAATCCTTAGATAGAGCTTGACCTCTCTGTTGTATGCAAGCCCATAGAAAGAAGAGATCATCATTGCTGGTTTTTGATTTTTAATTTTCAATTTAAAAGTCCATCGTTCAACTAAAAAAATGAGGTATATCTCATTCCACTCGGTTGCGTAGATGCTGAGATAGAGCTTGACCTCTCTGTAGTATGTATTCCTATTGATATAAGGGATCATTATTGTTGGTTCTTTAATTAAGTTGTCATATGCGCAGAAATCGTGATTGTTGATTAGTTATAAACGTTTTAAGTGGTATAGACTTAAATTAAACAACAGTTGTAAAGTTTGGTTAGAATTACGAGTTATTACGACTAACTGAAGCTTCCGTTTTCTTTTGGACATATTTTCACAAACAGCATCACCTGAGTACCTCATAAAGTACCTCAGTACCGAGACTAATTGTCGACCGGAATCGAACCCACAATATTCATTGAGCTTAGCGCCGTTATAACTTAGTCACGAGGCCCTTTTTACAAACCTCTAAAACACTACTTCAAAATACAAGTTTTTTATGAATGGGTTCAATGTCTAATCCTAATTTCGTTTCTACATCCACGTAAGCGAAGCCGCGGGCAAAAACTAGTCTTTTAATATAATAAAGCTGAAAACTGTTTTTCTTTTGTTTGAGGGCTTCAATCTCTGGATCTACCGTTTGGTATTCAAAAATTCTTATTGCCTTTGATAGCACCATTCTTTAAAAACAATATACCTAGTTTATTGAACATTATCTACTCTACAACTTTTAGAAGCCAATAAAAAGAAAAAGTGAAACCGTAGGCAAAGCCAGTATAAAATATTAGTATAGATGCCGACAAAAACTTAATAAATAAATCCTTAATAAATTGGCAAGTTAATACAGCTTGAGGCTATTTATTAGCTAAAGTGCCTATTTGGGGGATCGCAGCCCAAACCTCCCAGACCTAGTTAAATCTAGACGAAATCAGATTAAGTTGGGACGTGGCGCAGACATGATATATGAGTATAGGATGAGTTGCTACTAAATATTTGATGGTTTCGAAATAAATTACTTAGATGGTATTTTTATTCGATTAATAGTTTAAATCTATACTAATATTACAAAGAGGAAAGATTTGATTGTTTGTTTGTTGTATTCTTTTAGTGTGTCTGTGTGTGTAATCTTCCGATTTGATTTCTTTTATGTTTGTATTTGTCTTGTTTTATGTAATTAATGTCTTGTGTGGATTGTGTATTTTCAATAAAACTTGCTTTCTTCTTCTATTAAATAGGCTCCGAAACTACTAGACCGATTTAAAAAAACTTTTAGTGTTAGATAGCCTATTTATCGGGGAAGGCTATAAACTATATACCATCACGCTACGACTAATAGGAGCGGAGTAGCAATGAAAAATGTTGCAAAAACGAGGAAAATTCATAAGACCACGCGGGCGAAGCCGTTGGAGGAAAGCTAGTCTAGAATATATAAGCACCTTATTTACTCTAGTAGACATATTGCGCCTTATCTGGTAAGATTTCCACGATTTCAAAGAAATATACATTTGATAGTACTTAATAATATTATACACACAATCACGCCTTCATCCCATAAATAAAAAAAAACATAAAAGTAAGGTTGTTATTTTAAATGTACGACTTTTGTACAAAAATTACCCAAAATCTAACACTTTTTTTTTTATTTGAGTACTATCACCTGCCATGGTATATTTCCCACCTGTGACGAATGCCCCTGTAGATATGAACCTAAGTTTCTTTGTTTAAACATTTTTTTTACGTTTATTCGGAGATTATTACCTACTTCTTAACTGAAAAGGATTAGGTACATATAATATAATAATAACAATCAACCCATATATACTCTCCCACTGCTGGGCACGGGTCTCCTCTCAGTATGAGAGGGATTAGGCTATAGTCCACCATGCTAGCCTAATGCGGGTTGGTAGACTTCACATTCCGTTGGGAAAATCTCCCAGGCATGCAGGTTTCCTCACGATGTTTTCCTTCACCGTTAAAGCGAGTGATACTTACGAACATGATTTCGAAAAGTCAGAGGTGCGTGCCTTGGATTCGAACTTGAGATCTTTGACTTGGCAGTCCAGTGGTCATACCCCTAGGCTATCACTGCTTTTTTAATATAATGTAATCTAATATCGATAAGTACCTAATAATACTTTCATAGATCGGGCTGGGTTTTCTTGAAAATATTTTAGCGATGTGTGGTTATAGAACACATTCATTATACGAGCGTAATACAATCGTAAAGCTTTTAAAGTAACAAGCACGTTGCTCGGCATAGTTAGCGACAAGTCGCGAAGCACCGGAGATTGCTCCCGTCACCGCGCGTTCGTTACTAGATACTTGACAGGACTGGGTTTAGATTAACATAGTACTAGCTTTTCGTCACCGGCTTCGCTTGCATGATCTGGGTATATCTTACAACTTTCATCCCTATTTCAACCCCTTACAGCCCTTTTTTCGCATTAAAAAGTAGCCTTTGTCCTTTCTCAGGCTCCAGATTATCTTGTGTGTACCAAATGGGGTCAGTAGTTTTGGCGTGAAAGCGCGACAGACAGACAGACTTACTTTCGTATTTATAGTATTAGTAAGGATAACTACTGGATATTACTAGGAATCTGTGGTAATAAATGTGTGTGATCTTATTTTCTTGAACAGCCGTCTTATCACAATTATTATTCGTCGTGCGAATAAAGAAAACTAATTTTCCCAGATCTAGGAATATTCTTCCCGGGGTTTTCCCGGGGGTTTACAGGGCCTAAAAATCTATATGTAACCCGCCCTCTGTATATCTACACTGCAACTTTCATCGAAAATGTTAGAGCTGTTTTCGAGATATAAAAATCTTGCTTATTTAATAGTACCTATAGGATAGGATAGGATTAGCGTCATCTCTCTTACAATAAAACTATCTTATCGCTTTAACACTTCATAGTCCAATCTCCGTACGATCGTTCGTAATAAAATCTTTGGTCAATTTGACCCACTTCCCGTGTTCTGATTGAGTCTTTTTTATCAAAGAAAGAAAGAATGAATAGCGAGATTTTACGGATGAATGAATTTCGAAAAGAATAACAGTACAAGAATTTTGCTTGTAGTTTTTATCTTTGATATTCTTTTGTATTTGTAAATTTCTTTAGTTGTGGTATTATTATATTTTGTTTGACGATGTCTGTGGTCTAGTGGTTCGAGTACCGGACTGCTGATCACGAGGTCGAGGGTTCGATTCCCACAGGACACAAACATTTATTGTTATGAATTTAATTTGTGTTTGTCTGGGTGTTTTCTATTTATTATAAGTATGTATTTACAAAATAAAAGTATATAAGTATAATATCCATTGTCTAGTACCCATAGTACAAGCTCTGCTTAGTTTGGGACTAGATGGTGCTGTGTAAAATTGTCCCAGGATACCTATATTTATATTTATTTATTTTATTGTTCTATAATTTCTAGATCCAACAGAGGTATCCTATCTAAATTTATATAGGTACCTAATACAAAAATCCCATAGAAAACAGCACTTTTAGATTTTCTCAAATTTTTAATTCAATTTCCCGATCAACTTTTATCTGTTTCTTTCCTGTTGACTTTTGAATTCAGTCCTATTTTTAGGTAATTTAAATATAGGTTAAGTTTGCTCTGGGTACATAGAATATTAAACAAAGAAACGTCAGATAAAAATCACAATTGCACTTCGCCCGATCATGAAGATTAGGTTCGTCGTTGGCACCGTGCCAATGTAAAGTGCAAGTAAATCAATATTTTTGCAAGACAGTGCTTTATTAGAGGTTTCTAATTTTAGTACCAGTCCTTCCTTATTACGCCTGTTTCCCCAAAAGGCTCGGCAGTGGTGTACTAATGTACACCTACACTTCGCTGGTATGTTATCAAGCCCATGTAATAGATTGTCTATGGTCACTTACTGGGCACAAATTTAGACTTGAAGCTTACTAGCTTCAAGAAGCTTATGACGACGTCTGTGGTCTGGTGGTTCGAGTACCGGACTGCTGATTACTATGTCGTGGGTTCGATTCCCACAAGACACAAACATTTATTGTGATGAACCTGAGTGTTTGTGTTTGTCTGGGTGTTTCTTATGCATTATAAGTATGTATTTACAAAAAAAAAAGTATATAAGTATTATATCCATTGTCTAGTACCCATAGTACAAGCTCTGCTTAGTTTGGGACTAGATGGTGCTGTGTAAAAATGTCCAAGGATATTTATAAGCTAGCTTAGTAGCTTCAAGTCTCAATTTAAGAAATGCATATTATAAAACAATCCACATCGAAATAAGGACAACAGACTCAGCGGTTATACCCACCCAATAGGATAGCTATTTTTTAAAACACCTAACGCATTTTTTTGCCGGCTTTTATTAAATGAACTTTTATTACATTGTTCTTATGTATTTATGGCTTTTCAATTGTTTTTAATACTTATAAAAAATAAAAGGTAAGCATAGTAGCTATATACCAAGATTTTCAAGCTTTAACGCCCATTGATTTTTTTTAAATTGATTAAAATATTGACTTTACCTAATTCGACAGTAGCAATATATTCTTTACACTATGCTATAAAAATATTTTACCACTGTAGGACTGTAACTGTCACTTAAAGCTAGTTAGCGACAACTGGTTTTCTAACTGAACATCAGATAAATAGTTATCCGTTCCCGTCAGAACAAAACGAAGGTACGACGCTTATGATTCTAGATACAGACTTCACGGTGATTTTCGAGTGATCTATCGCTTCCTTGTTCGTGATTTTATACTTAGTTCCTAGTCTGAAAGCTTTAGGGCCAATGCAGACTTTCCAAAGAGTATTTTTTGCGATAATATTTCTGGGACATTTTAACTAGGCACCATCTAGTCCCAAACTAAACGACGAACGAATTATAGATATTGAAATAAAACTATTTTTTACGGATTTTATCGCGTCAGTCACCCGTGGCTATGGACGCTGTAAAGGGTCCGAAACGTCGGGATCAAAATAATATCAATATAACCTGATATAGTCCGAAAAATTTAGTAGTTTTATTTTTTGTAAATACATAAGTAAGTACTTATACTTATAAGAACACATAAAAACACCTAGATCAACACAAAACACTTAATATGTTCATCACATAGGTAATTACCGACACCGAACCGAACCATAAAAGACCACACACGTGAATGAACTGAACTACTTAGAAATGAGGGTTCATAACAAAGTAACCTTCTTCTTGACAATCGACATTTGTCAAAATGTTGGTTAATGTTTATTTTATAAAAATTACGACCTAGATAATTTCATTATCATAAAAATAGAATTTCACATGAATGTAAATTTTATGGTTATTGTTATTATGATATCAAAATTAGCATCAATTCTGTTTAATTCTGAAATGAGATCGGAATTTCGGAACGTAATTTATGACAGCTAAACATAGATCAACAAAAAATAAAAAGCCATTCTTATTTTATTTTACATGGAATCCATTCGCGCACCTCTGCAACATTGGTAGGGGTTCCGTATCCAATAAACCTTAACTATAGGTTATATTAACACTGATTATATCTTCAGGCCGATTGTCCCCCTAGGGTCTAATCTACACGGCTGAATAGAATGTTCTATGTAATCTATATAAGATGTTATTTTGTTGAGGAAATGCATAATGATAAATTGTTGTACTATTACATTATGGCACATCAAAATATTACAAAGTGTTAGCTGCACCCGGTCCACTCCCATAGAGATGTGATATTTTGTACCTATGCAAGGCCCACAATAATATTGTACATATTAAAATATTTGTAGCTGTTTATTCTGTGCCGATATCATCTCCACACAAAAGAACTCTACAGCAACCCAAAAATAAACTCTATGCCCTTTTAAAACCGTACTATTTACCTCTGAATAAAGCAGAACGAAAATAAATATAACAGTTTTTATTTTCAATTCAAAACTCGAACAAGCGCTCAAACTGTCGTACTAAAAGTGTATTCAAATAGTGTTTTAAAGCTATCAAAGTTTTTTGAATAGAAAGTGCCTTTTATGAGAATATCTGAAGAAAAAGATAAAAGCGACTCTGCAAAAAAACAATCAGCAACATTAAATAAAAGTGTTTTATCTGTTTTGATCCACAATCAAAATACATCACCGCACTTACACCCTGACTTATAGAGGCTAATTACGTTGATACAAGAGGCCTATAAGGCTTTTATTAAGTCGTCGTCATTTATAAAGTCGAGTTAGTTACACCATTTATAAATCAAGGACGGCGGGACCGATATGATGTTTGATTTGTCTCCGCCCCGAATAGTAGAATAACAAGAACATCGGAAAATGTCACGAAATAAAACTACTTTTTAGGGACTTTATCGTGTCATAATTATTATTGCCTCTTTAAATTTCGACGTTCCAGACCTTTTACAGCAATCATGGTTTACTAAGATGATAGTTGATAATATTTTATTTATTGGTTCTGAGTCGGTACGAAGTTCGCCAAGTTTCCATAATTATCATTTCGTTTCTAGACCTACACCTCTTTCAGTAAACGCCACAGAACCCACTCTTCAGCTCTCTCGTCCCCCTTATTCGTGACGTGTATAACGGTTCAATTATAGAAAATATTTTATCAAACCATACCTTAGTTCGATAACTCGTATTTTCTATAATTGAACGTAGTCCAGTACCTAATGTCAGCTCAAAGCGTCCATTATTGAACAAATGTCCCCCTCATTGATTGTCACAGTAAGCGGTCCTGAATCGCCCGACAATCGTGACCTAAAAACTTCAACTGCAAAGTAAATTGACGCACGAATTGAAACCATTGAAATAGGTTCGATTTATTGAAAAATAAAGAGGTTTTTTTCTGGTGAAGTTCTCGCTTGTTTCAGCCCGCGGTTTTGGTTTCAATAAGAAGGATTCGAAGGATCGAGATATTGGTTGTGATTATATGAATGAATCAAATATTTTCTTACAAATTAAAAATAATATACATGTCTCTCAAACTTTTCTGCGACAAAATCGAATTAATAATATTACAATGAATTCGAAATACTTATACGAATTACATAGATCAGATATGAATTAGAAATAATTTATTTTTCTTTTTTTAATTATTGATTTCTCCTTTATTCGTCCTGCATTCATTCTCTAACGGCGCCATCCAGAAATCATCAGGGAATTGAGGGATCTGAAACATAGGCAGTTAAACAATAACAAAACGCGATAAAATCCGTTCAGAAACCCAGTATATCTTGCAAAGCTGACAGCTCGCGACTGCCAGTACTGCATCCCTTTGCATCCTAATATTTCAATGCAGCTTTGGACTCCCGCCAAAACTGTGACGTCATAATGGCGGCACTAGTAACAGTAACATGTTTTAGTAACGAGTATCGTCGAGTTACTCAGTAGCTTTTAGTGTGACGTGACGTTCTAAAAGCTTTTACGTTTGTTGTCACGGGTTGTCTCCACGTGATGTGGACGAATTAAAGTGCAGGAAGGTTTATTTTAATAATCTATGCCTGCTATTCACTTTAGGTTTTATAAAAATGTTTACTTATATGCGTTTAGCCCTAAGTAGTGTCTAAAAAGACTGGTTCTCCCTTAAGAAGGAACACAGAACTTTATTGGAGACAGTTTCTTAAAGGTAGTTGCTAGCCAGGTGGATCTTCAGATACTACAATCAAGCGAGCTAGAAATTGTTGACTTTTACAACACGCGTTTAGACGAAGTTTTCTGACGCGTGTCTCCATGAGCAAAACTTCTATCAATAAGTATTTTACTCAGTAACATCTTCGACTTAACTGAAGTTTACAATCTTGCTAGATAGATAATAAACTATTGGTGTTTACAATCATAATTATTATGTACTAGCATTTCCCCGCAGCTTCGCTCGCGTCAAGTTTGAACCCCGTTATACCCCATTAGTTTATTTTTGTGAAATATTTTCCATATTTTCTCCCTGTTTAAACCTTTCATAACGGTCTTTACTGGACGCTGTCGTGATATTCGTTAAAGTTGTATGGATACCTTTCAAAACCAAAAACAATCAAAAAAATTCTGGAATTCGGCCCAGCTGTTCTCGAGTTTTGGTGAGTTCATGTGTTTGTTTGACCGTTTTATGGTTAGATCAGAGCCTCGGGAATGAGTTTTTCTCACTAGACTTGCTAGCGACTCCGTAAAATATTTGTATGGAAAGCCCTCACAGCACCTCTAGCGGTTACGTAGGGAACTAAAATCTGCTATGAGATTACAGCAGTTCGATGCGTAAAAAACCTATCGAAAGTCATTCGATAGAACTCATGGTTGAGGGGCTGTTAGGCATGAGACAGCGGTTGTGTGAACCCGCCCTTTTCCTGTAACTCTTGCTAAGTTATATTGGGTGCCCTGAGGTCCATGCAGAAATAGTACCCCGAGATAAATTGGATCGAAAACAAATTAAAGTTGTCCCTTCATAGGTTGCGAGATTTTTTCTAACAGTGAAAGTTGTATACCTACATAAGAAATTGCTGATTAGCGTAGTGGATGTATACGCGAGTGCTACGTCTGAGGTCCTGGGTTCAATTTGGTCCAGGTCGAGCAAAGTATCTAACAAATTCTTAGTTTGCAGGCAGTTCGGAGTTTGTGGTTGGGCCCGGTTGTGGCAATAGGCCAACTATATGTTACTTTTGTTTATGTAAATAAGAATAGCTAAATAACTGTCATCACGCCTTTTTCGCCGAAAGGGTAGGCACAAGAATTTCGGAGGAGGCCCAAGCCATATACTTAGTCCTTAATTTCATATAAACCTATTTCTTTATATTTCATTCATATTTATTTATTTGAACCCTCGTTGGTTTAGTGGTTGCAAGTGCGGCTGCTCAATGTCAGGTCTCGGGAGGAAAGTCTTAGGTACTACCAGAGTTACACTGTGGTACTACTGAGAATTTATAGAAAATCCCAATAACACTTTGCTCGACCTGGAAATCGAACCCAGGATTTGTTTTATGATGTATATATTGTTTAATGTCCATGATTCATTCATTGACCCCTAAAAAGTTAAAGGCTATCGCATTACCTATGGTCAATAAACCCATTGTCACACTGTCGAATGAACTTTCTTGTTCAGAATGACTCACCAGAGAAATCGCCAGTGTATTGTCAAGAATGGCCCAAAACAGATGATCGTACACGGCCGTGATGTCACAGTAACTCGGTTGGTCATATACCCTCTTTCCAATGTAACCGGAATCAGACGCCGCTGCAAGTAACTAGAAAAGTCTTGTGTGTCGCCGGGTTTATAAAACATAGATTAAAAAATTCATTGTAATTGTATTTATCGTTCCATATTTGATTTTTATCGAATGGTAGATCAAAATATCACTCTCACAACGTATTATAACAAAGTCCCCTGCCGTCAATATATGTCTGATAAACTCAAAAACTACTAAACGGATTTTCATGCAATTTTTACCAATAGACAGAGTGATTCATGAGAAAGGTTTAGTTTTATAATTTTATTTCGCTAGTTCATTATAAAGAAACAAAAGATAGCATAGCCAAAAATTAAAAACTGAAACGTTATTATTTTCACCAAGTTAATGAGAATATTGGCCAAGTTTTGGATGCAAATTGGTATAATTCCCGAAGCTACTGCAGACAGAAATTTAAATAATGATCAAACTAAGTTGGAAGGCCTTGAATTTCTGTTAAATAATACAATAAGCTCGCCCGTGCTTACAACACTGGAACATTGCGGCGCGTCTCATTAATTTGGTACGTGAAATAGAGCAAGTAATGAAACCACATTTGTAGGCGAATCTTTTTTGGGCCTACAAACAGTTGGCTATGGACTTTTTTTTAATAATGTTAATTAAGAGAGGTAGGGCACAGCCATTTATGGCTCAAATCTGGAGCAGCCCATCTGGGTAAGTACCTCCACCTTACAGAAAACTGCAGCCAAATACACTTTATTATGTGTTTTTTCACCTGCAGTGAGTAAGGTCGCCAGAGCTCCTTCTAAGAATGCGCTGCACTGGCAGTAAGAGGAATATTCCCTTAAACTGTCGGCGCAGTGAATCCTCCATAAACCTCTAAGAGGTTTTTTGGTTCGGCAACGCGCGAGTGATACCCCTGGCAAGCGTCCAACCGCTTACCATCAGGCGGACCGTATGCTTGTTTGCCACCTTATAGTATAAAAAAAAAGATAACAGCCTGCTATTGGACTGGCAAGTCAAAGGTCGAGTCCAAATCGTAGATCCGTCAGCCACTCAGTGTGGTGCCCCTGATTAAGCCATTTACTGGAGTGCCCAAAGTGTGCGTACACCTGTACCTTTGAGGAGTTAATGAGCGCCACTGATGCACTTTACAGAAATATAAACAATTTTACCATTGATACGTGAAGAAGGAAAAGTGCTAATCGAATGCCAAAGTCAAAAGAATAGAACTTTTCGGAATTATGTGCGTACGAGTATAACCAATTATCACTCACGGCTACGGCGATTGTCATCGTGAAATCATCATGAGAAAACCTGAGATTTCTTGACGGCTCGTAAAGTCTACCAGCCAGCGGGGTGGACTGTAGCCTAACCCCCCTCACTCTGAAAGTAGCTTTGTACCCACAAATGGGGCAGTAAATGGATTGATGATAAAAATTATGAGAGGTTATAGGTACAAATTCTTCAAACTACCTAAGACTACTCACAAAAGTGGATTCTGTGTGTAATATTCCTTGAATAATTTTACTCTGTCGTCAATTCTAGATCTTGCTAATGTAAACGTGCCTTTACACAGGCAAAGCTAATTAAAGTAAGCGTTAATGTAATTTACTTATCGACGCTTCTGAGCCATTAAAATACATTATTGATATTGTTACTGCTGCTTCGGTAACTATTTAATTATTTGGGTCGCAGAAACTTTGACCCAATTAAGTCTCCGAAGTAAGTTGCCTCCAATAATTATTAGCTACAGGATACTGTGTAAATCGATTGTTTTGTGGAATATAGTGATGGGCTGCGGGTTCATCTGACGGGACGACGTCTGTGGTCTAGTGGTTCGAGTACCGGACTGCTGATCACGAGGTCGTGGGTTCGATTCCCACAAGACACAAACATTTATGTGATGAACTAAGGTGTTTGTGTTTGTCTGGGTGTTTCTTATATATCATAAGTATATATTTACAAAAAAAAAGTATATAAGTATTATATCCATTGTCTAGTACCCATAGTACAAGCTCTGCTTAGTTTGGGACTAGATGGTGCTGTGTAAAAATGTCCCAAGATATTTATTTATTTATTTATTATCTAATCTATTTCATAAACATTAATTTTTGTTTGTTTGCTCGTTCGCCCTCTGCGTAACTATGCCATTTATACAACTACTAGCTTATGCCCGCAACTTCGTCCGCGTAGAAGTCGAAAATGGTTCTAATAGGATTTCAAATTGTTTTTTTACGTTATTAATTTTGATAAAATATAAATGTGAAAATGTTTGAATACTTATATAACCTAACCTAAATTAAAAATTTAGAAAACCCCCGACATGAAATGGAATTTGCGATTTTGTGGTGGCAGCCATCTTGGATTTGAAATTTATCATAGTGTATTATAGTATTCTCCTAGTGAAGCCCTTTCATTTGATACCCATATTGAGGGAGTTGTGAAAAAACGTGGCGGCGGCTATCTTGGACCGATTTTAATCAAAAATAGCTAAGAACACTCCCGACTAATTCACCTTTCTAATAAAAGAAACAAAATCAAAATCGGTTCATCCATTCGGGAGCTACGATGCCACAGACAGACAGACACACACACCACACACACAGACACGTCAAACTTATAACACTCCGTTGTTTTTGCGTCGGGGGTTAAAAATATAACAATCTTTATTATGTTGTAGGGATTGAAAGGTTAAGAAAGCATGAAAGTAAAATAAAAATTTGGTACATTATATATTTTATGAACATTAAGCTCGGTCTTTGATCTGGTGTAAGTTACATGGGGTTATTATCTATTATCTTTTTACAACGAAATAGAAATACTACACTGCCACAGTATTTCTTTGTAACAATATTTTTTTCTTTTTTTTCTTCGGATGCTAGAATCAACAGGCTACTCTGTGCGCTTACTCTGGAGCATGCCACATACTCTGCCCGCGGGAGAAGCAGCTTTCCCTCAAATCTACTCCCGCTACCAAAAGTTTGACCTTCAGCTTTGTTTATGGTCATTGTAAAGCAGACTTTGATGGGAAGCTGCACTCTCTTGAATTTAAATCCTAGGGATAAATACATACTCTCCTCGAGAACAACTGGTCAGTATAGTTGACTCGATTACATTGCGATGCATGTTTTCACTTGAAATCTGGTGCCATTGCATTATTTTGGTGGATTTATATTCCGCAGCAACATAATTGGGGCGCCAACTCACAATTTTTTATGTGTTCCACCATTTCCTATTTTAAGGAACAGGTCTGAGAACTATCCACAAATGAGACCGCTTCACGCGCTTTTACTTCTGAGCTCTACTGGTAAAGTCTATCGGAAATCGCCTGCTGACAATACAGTAATCCCCTTTAAGAGCCATAGTACTCACATCCCAAACTTCTGAATAGTACTTTTGCAGAGTGGGGTTTCGGTTTGTATCAAATCGAGAAGAACTTTGAACGCAGTTTACCAGTGCAGTTTTACCTCTTTCCAACAGCGTGGCAGCAATTTCGGACGATGCGATCGCTAAGGCGATATCACGATTGCTTCTGACTTTGGCCGATGTTAAACTCAATAAAAGTCTTGCCTGTTACACCAGGAGCACTCAAAAAAATATATCACTACGTATTATTATACTGGAATTTATTAAATCGTTGTTTATTGAATAAAGAGCCTTCACTACTTGACATTATTTACTGCTGAGGAATTGACATATTATCATGTGTCAAAAATTTTATTTTTATTTAATTTAAATAAAAAACTCTAAGGAGTATTATATCAACTTCGGAGAAAAATTACTTTTTACCCCTATTTAACCCAGTTAGGGGATGAATTTCAATAAAATACGAAACACGTCTTCCTTCAATTCTGTTATAGAATGTATATGCAAAATTTGAAGTAGATTGGACCAAGGAATCACGTTGTCCCATACAAACTTTGCCCCCCTTTTTCACCCCCTTAGGCATAGAATTTCGAAAAATCCTTTCTTATCGGATGCCTACGTCATACAAAGAATACACCCTCCAAGTTTCAGGTCTCTACGATCAGCGGTTTAGGCTGTGCGTTGATCCGTCAGTGAGTCAGTCATTCAGGACAAAGAATTTTATATGTATAGATTATGAATATTGGTGAGCGTAGGTCTCTTACAGAAAGAAAATTTGAGATAATAATAATATGAGGTTGGAGAAAGTAAGTTTCAAGATGAAACAATTAAGTATGTATTATATTTATTTCTTTCTAAAATATAATTAATACAGTAAATATAAAAATATTCACTAAAACTATATATTACAATGTATCTAAGTACTAAATTAAAAATCTATTCCTAAATATAACTAAAATAAAATAATAATATGTATTATGTAATTAAAATGGATATATATTTATGTATATTAGAATGTGAATGGATTTACTATGCATTTATGGGAAATTTCGAATAAAAAACGTTCAGTTGGATGTGTGTATAACAGTTCACTAAACTGCTACATCCATAGACCATTTCACGTTAACTTTCATATTTGACAATAGCTCCTGCACTCACCTGGGATAGTCCATAGCTGTATTACCATAGTGCAGTTATGGATTAGCTCAGGTCAGTGCCCCATTTCACATTAGATCAAAGCTCTCCAAGGGGCCTCTACGCGTCGGACCTGTGTCCCCGCGTAAGCCTTCCAAAGGACCGGATGTCTCCCTCACAGGGGGCATGGCGTGAGTTCCAAAAGGAGATACAGAATTGTATGGATAATGAATGCTGCTAACTAATACTAATGTGTAACAACTATCATAGGTAGTTAAGTAACAAGAAAGACAGCTAGCTATCTATTCTGTGGTCAAACTTTGAAACGGGAATTGAACACGCACTTATTTGTCCATCTATTAATCTAAACAACAACAACCAAGAACTTCAGAGAGTATTCCTGAGAAATTGGTTGTACACTGTGATGTATTGCGAATAGAATTACTATTACAATAAACTAGTTACGCGTGCTGTGGTAGAGGGCGTGGTAGAGAGACACTGACATTGACAGTTGACAATTGACAACATGATATATGATAATGCACTCTCTCTGAGTCTGGGACCCCAAGCGACACCACAAAACTCTAACAAATGTTTATTATTTAATCCCAACATCATTCCAGCCGGGCTAACATGCACGCCGTGAGAAAATTTTGTCGACGCTTATGTCGTGCTTTTGTCTCGTTTTCGCACGAGGAAGAGCGAGACAAAAGAGTAGACAAAATTTTGTCGTGGCGCGCATGTTAGCCCGGCAGGACAGGACACAACATACACCTTTACCTTCGTGCAATAAAGGAATAATGGTATATTATGGTGTATTTGCTGAGAATTTATGTGACCAAAAATATTCCATTGCAGCACCACACGTGTAGCAAAAATGTAGGTAGATTATCACTAAACTTGCTTCAACAAAATAATGGCGTATAAAAGCAAAAATGTTTATCTTAAAAACCATATGACTTAACTCTTAGATGCCCCAATTCGCTCCAACGAAAATTATTAAAGCTATCTTATAATCTTCCGTAACGGAATGGCGATGTGATTCGCAAATCGTGACTACAGTCATGCTTATAATGGCGCTTGTAAATTTTAGAGCGATTCGTAATTACGTGTTTTTTCCGCAAACAAATACGAGATTCTTGGGTGCAGTTCGTTGACCCTTGTCCAAGTATTTTACCGTTACAGTTGGGTTTACTTTCAGCTAGAGACTGTTTCGCCTAGTTTGGGGAAATAGTGTCAACTGCGCTTGTGCTCATCTGATAAGGTAGGAATAAGGCTTTGTTAGCGATTTTGCACTTGTTTACTAGGATTTTAATAACATCATTGAATTGATTGGTGGAGTGGTCCGCCTAGTGCACTGCTTTCCTGAGGGGCTAGGCCAGGACATAAGATAGAATTGAAATGACATTTATGAATTTACATTTATGTCGAAAGCTTATGTCATTTATATTTATTTATTTCGTTCATCGACTTGTACGATGGATTTATAGGCTTAGAAGCTAAATTAATTTTAGGGGCAGAAAAAGTTTTAGTTGGCAGCATAGTTGTATTCTGGATAGTCTCTCTCAAAAATGGAAGGATAACAAACATTTTCATAAGATAAGATACTAAGTTTTCATAAAAATCTTACTGCAAAATCACAAAAAATCCAACAAGAACCGTTCAAAGTCTGCAGTTTTAGTCAAAAATACCAACAGGCTATTCCTTCTCTTTGAAATGGAATTGGAACTAAAACCTTTCCTAAAACCTTGGGATTACCCATGTTTGTTGTAGTTTATAATGAAAAAACTTTGCCATTTTTAGTGCAGAAGTAAACTGAACAAGAATGCCTCTTCAATCTTTTCTAAACACAGATTCTGCTAAGGCCAACTTTCCTTTGCTTTAATATCTTAGTATCCATGTGATTTAGGATAAAGAGGTCTTTGTCAAGTCTTTACACTTGCTATAGCTTTTTATTTGATTAATAGATTTAAACTAGATCTAGATCTAAGATTTGAAAGCGCATCCTTTGTTAGTTTGCTCTTATTAGTTAATGCGTTGTTTGTTGTGTTGATTTCGATTTCTTTGTTATCTTTTGTTGCTTAGAAATTTTCTTGTAATAGATTTTTAAATTATTCGTTTTTGTTTCGATTTTAATTTTAACTGCCAACAGCTTTTTTTTTCATAGTTTTCTCTCTCCAGACTTCATTTCTTTTATGTTCCTTTCGGTTCACATGCCTTAGATCTTCCATTTACATAACATAAAAAACATCATCATCAACCCATTAACTGTCCCACTGCTGGGCACGGGTCTCCTCTCAGAATGAGAGGGATTAGGCTATAGTCCACCACGCTGCCTAGTGCGGATTGGCAGACTTCACTTGCCGTCGAGAAGATCTCTCAGACATGCAGGTTTCCTCACGATATTTTCCTTCACCGTTGTAAGCGAGTGATCATTAATTCATTAACAAGCACATTATTACGAAAAGAAGTATGTACCTTGGACTTAAACGACAAGAAAAAAGAGAAGAAGAATAAAGAAAACAAGCACAATTTATTTCTTTCAAGACATATGTCATCGAAATATGGTTGAAATTTGCTCTGCTATGCGGTAACTTCATGTGCTAACATTCCAATGACCGTCGTGCACGCCAGTTCATGCACGACTGCTCAAACTGATTCAAGCGATACATCACTAACATTGTTACGAGATCGTATGCAATTCTGCATAATATCTTCTTTAGCTGTCACTTTCACACTGTATTAACTGTATTATTATATTGAAATTGTCTACGTTCATCGAAGTGTAGGTTTATTGATTGGATGCGGAGCTGAATTTACGGTCTGCGGTTGAATAATGGAGTAGTTGGTTTACATCTGTTTGTACCTTTGTGCCTATTATTTCCTTGTGGACTAGTTTTGTGCAATGTTTTGTGTTCTTCCTTGTCGTTATTGTAGAAACGTTTTTGGCAAGATTCTCTTTATAATGTTCATTACCATCACGCCTGTATTCCCTAAAGGGTTCAGGGAAGTATACGACTATACACACATAATTCGCTGGTATGTTTTGGGGTGAGCCTATTGCCCCTAACCGTGCACAAATCCAAACTCCGAGGTGCTACTGAGAATTTCATGGAAAACCCAATCATGTTTTACTTGACTTGAGAATCGAACCGCGTAGCAGTATGACCACCTACTAGCGCTTATTACCACTAGTCTAACGAGGCAGTTTCATATGACAATCTTTTTAACCAATCCGTAAAAATTCTTTAGTATTTTTACATCTTCCATTCACCTTCATTTTGTACCTACGAAAAATAGGAGCTAAGCACGAGAAATGTTTTATTGCTGATCTTTGTCACAATAGACCTTGTCTCTAACCTCATTGCGAGACATTCGCGAAGTATTCAACTGACGGTTGTATTAATAATTCATTGTTGGTACGAATTACTACTAATGCGTAGTCACATACGTTTAGCTTTTATGATTTTCGAACGAGGTCTCATCGTTCCGGTGTAACGGTTCTTAAAGCGGGTAAAACACTTAGATTTGTTTGACATTTGTTCATGTTATTTACGGTGAGGAAGCTGACTTTGTCCACACATATGGTAGTTCGTGTAACTGTATTTTGAAGATGATATTTATGTGCAATAATACTTAGTGTATCGACTAATGTTACAATGTTGAACCTGGTTGAACTTTGACGGGATATTGTGTTGGGTTCCGGATATGTTCTATATTTGAAATATTTGGAGTATGTCGTGTTTAGTAATTAGTTCTTAGTAATTATCGCGGAATTGGGTACTATTGCATTAATAAAAAATACTTTATTTTAATAGGCGTCATCAACGAAATTCTATTAACTATTAAATTTTTGTAAAATATTTGATTTTGACACTTGCACTAAAGCCATAAATCAGTTCAAGTTTTTATTGGATACAAAATATTTAGGTACAGTTATCAAGACATTGTATGGTCACCCATCCAAGGACTGACCGCACCAAGTGCAATATCAACCTGCAACTGCATGTTTTTATATAGTGACCTTTTATTCAGTGATGCCCCGTATACTATTTAAATTATATTAACACGAAAAAATAAAAAAGTTTACGGAACCCTGCATCATTCATAACGCAAAACAAAAAAAAGAAAGAACGCGACGCAAAAATATATCTGACACATACAGCCTACATTTATATCTTTAACAGTGTCATTACTCACCGATGTACCGCCGAGGGTACAGAACTAAGTTCTGAGGTATAAGGAGGGGGACGGGAGACAGGGGAGAAGAGGGAAGAGTTTCGCGTTACCACAGTCTCGCTCACTGGCAAAGTTCGTAGTTGTTTGCGAGTTCCGCACACGGCACACCTAAGTGACCTAGGTATGTCACTTATGTGTCACTTTAATGAAATAGAGATGTAGGTACTTTCGTCTCTTTCGTCTTCTAATGCAGAATGTTCAAAAATACACGTACAGCGGGCCTAGCCAATTTGCAAACTAACGTTCGGGTCGACATCGATTATAAACAAAATGTATAGTAATGACATTTGTAAACGTCAGATTTTTCGAAAGCTTATGTCATTCCCATAAATTTCGTCGATTCGAAAGTTAGATTGCATCTTGGCTAGGCCTGCAGGTTTGTAAGTTATGAAAAATTTATTTTGTAAAGAAGGGGTTTGTAAAAATCGGGTCATTCGTAGGATATCGGTATCGCCCAGAAATTGGGTTTCGGAGGTCTGATTACAATCTTGGTTGGAATGGCCGTATCATCTTTTTTACTGAGTAATAGGTATTTTAAGATATTTTCCACAGCATCGTCTAGTCTAGCCCTAAACGTGTTTGTGTCCTGTAAGCATCGAACCCACGAGACCGTAGTGATCAGCAATCCGATAATAATCGAACCACAGACATCGTCTATAGTGGTTATACACTAATCATACACAGAAGGCTACTTACTTAAAACATTTCTTAATCAAAGATTTTAACTAGCCATGTCTGAGAAATGAATCTTCCTAAAATTACACCACAACCTTTCATTATTACTCGTAATGTTCATTGCAATAACCAATAGCACTTACATACATTTGAAGATACACTTATATTTATTGGCAATCAAAATATAGTGACTCCGTACCCACGCATTACGTCTGAAGAGTTTTTTTAACACTTATCGTAGCACTCAGAAATATGAGAAACATTATTGAAGATATGCTGTCATACTCTTGGTACGAATTTCGTGTATTTACCTATATCTAGCAAAATAGCTTTTGTTCCCGCTTTTCTCAAAATCATCATAAATTGTCTTTAACAATTGTATCCCCTTTCCTTTTATTTGTATGGTTCAGAATGACTCGCAACATCTTTCTGTTTTGAGTTAAAAGAAAATGAAGGACTAATTTTCCTAGAAAAAAGGTATTGCTGTATTAAAGAGACACCATAGTGACTCGATGACGTTCTGCACGTGTTCATAAATTCTAGGTTATAACTTTTCAGTTATAGATACTACTGGTGAAAACTGTACAATTCGTACAGTAATTTTAGTCTGACTCTAACCCGAAAAACAAAAACTAAAAATGTTGTGTGTTTACTACATGTTTGATATCTTTTAATTATTTTGTACGCGATAAACAGATAATATGGCAAAATAAATCCATAACATCTTTATAAAATCCACCTGGCAAATCAATGATTTAAATTCGAGTGTCATTTTGCATAGAATACAGAAAGGCATTCTTTAGTTTCGTGTCACATGGAAACGTCTTGTGTAATAACGTTTAATTAACCACCTATTATAATCACGCGACCATTGAACTTGATATGTGATGTGAATAAACTACATTTCATTGTAATGGCGAGAATGCACAATACAATTTATTTGAAGGTAGAAAGACTACTTATTGCATTAAATTAACGTGATTGTTTAATTTATTCGTTGAACAAAGTATTTCATCGCCATAATTATGTGATATTATATATCAGGTTATGTACGTTTTAGGAATTTTGGTAATTCCACGTGAACCAAACCAAGCCAAAGGAACGAACTCGGAAATATATGAAACAATTAATATTTATATATTTATTATTTTTGCTAACCAATGTTCTGTATTGTTTAACCCGCGCTGCAAAAAAATGCAATTGCAGACACAATACGAAATCTATTATTTTCGAGCACTGGGATCCGTATGCTGCTATGAATAATTACTGAATTTATTTTAAGTTCGTACTGGACTAGGCAGGGCACCCGTGTCGATATTAGTTATGTCATCTAATGTTGTTGCCTTCAAGTTTGAAATAGCAGAAAATTACAGTACGCCCGCCATAACCTGAAGTTAGCCGTTTGGTTGCGCAGTACTTAGACAGTTTATAATAAAAAAGTCCTTTGCGCATTGAAACGGCCAACTTCACCCCGGTCAAGCTAAACCACACTGTACTTCATAATTATCATGAATAACAGTCGGAGTTAATAATCTAAAATTGAACATTTCAGTAGACATTGTAATATAGGACCTAAAGTACCCCGAGCTTTGCTTGGACCCAACTATAGGTACTTTAGTAACAGTACCTAAGTACAAGATAGTGGGAATTGAGCCAATTCCTAGCCTATTAAGGCTATTACTCACCCATTAGGGGTAACAAGAGTGATTTTGTAAAGCAGTTCTAAAGCTACAAATCATTGTTACAGTTATTACTTGAGATTTACGATGACTCCCCGCTGTTCTGATCTATGGGTGCGCCATGGCCTCGGGCGATCGAGGAACTAAGAACAACGTGAAATTGCCAGCTTAACACACGCAGGAATATGTACACTCAACGAAGTAGTAATAAGTTTACAAGTAATCTGTGCTTTGACAGATTGTGATATACCCAGATAACATTATTATCTGCCAAAGGGTTTAAGTAGACAGCTAAACGACATGCGTTGTGACGTATGTTGTACATTGTAACACAATCAAAAGATAGGTGTAATTGTCTGACTGGATACTTATATTTTTTGTTGACTGTACTTTCCCATCAAAGTTTTCCTATATTTTCAAAACGTTGTAACCGAAAGGTAGCTAATCTATATTTCCGAAGAGAAGTGGCAGCAAAGGATATCTATATTTTGGCATAACTGTGATATCTTCATAAATTGTGAATATTTTACCGGTGATAAAGCAGTACGAACTTACTTATTACTCCTATAATCCCGAAGCTTTAGGCAGATATGTACCGATCAAAGTTGGTATACCCAGAGTTTATGTTTCCAGCGCCATGGATAGGAGACAAGTTCATCCAGTGATCGCCAATGAGTCAATGCGATTAAAGACTTATGATAAATTTATTAATATAAAATTTTCAACACTTCATTAGGCTATTATTTTAAATTTCCAGCAAAAATATAATTTCTCCATGAATATTATTGACTCGTATTCTCAGCAAAAGTTAGGCAACTACAAAGTTCAGTTAAAATTACCGCTTCAATATATTTCTTCTGTGCTCAAATATTTAAAAGTATTTTCTTCATAAATTGGGTTTTTGAAGAGCTGTTTTCAAATATTTTTTCTCTGCTCTCAATTTTATTCAATCGTGATTCTGTATTACAAATTTGTAGCTAAAGACATGATTAATGATATATGTAAATATTAGATCCGTATGTTTTGTAATGGCTGAGAAATATTGAGATCCGTAACGCCCAAATCTTCAATGAGTCGTCTTAAAGAAGAGTTACTTTAGCCAAGTCTTCTATTTCAGCCTGACTTTGATGGTAGGTTAGTTATGTGTAAGTAATAAGTTTGGGAATACGTTTGACTTAAAGCTCACCCGAGATACCTATCTCTGAAACTTACTAGTACACAAGGTAAATTTATCTGCGTAAAATCTCATTTCAAATACGTAAATACTTAATGAGGTATCTGTAAATACATGTAAATATATTGAATTGATCATGAACTCTGATAGAATTTAACAAACATAGGTAAATAATAATTAATTCGTTTGTTCAATGTTAGTTTAAATACAGGCTTTTATGGTTTGTTTATGTTAATATACATTTTGTTAAGGAGAAGCCAAACAATTTTTTTTTTCACAAAATGTATACGTTTAGAAAATTTTATAATAATGTACTTATGTGTTTGTTTTAATTTTGTAAACAATGTCTTTTGCCTTTACATAATAATTAGATACTAGTAGGTAACAAGGAGGCGTTAGGTAAAAACTTATACATTTTAGTATTTTTAACAGTCGAATGAATGTGCCAACCCTTGGCCAACCCAAATTTTTTGTCCATATCTTTTGGAAGTTTGCCCATTTTGCAAAAGTCAAATGCTGCAGTACTTTAATTTAGGTACATATCTAGTCTTATTTCTGCAGAAATGTAGGGTAGAGCGTACTGTCAAACCTTAACACATAATTACCATCACGCTTGTATTGCCCAAAGGGTTCAGCAAAGATGTACTAATTTACACCCATATCCACAGTTAGTCGGTATGTTTAGGTCCCATGTTATAGGGGGCGAGCCTTTTATTATTAATAGGGCACAAATCTGAACGCCGAAACTGCTACTGGGAATTTTATAGAAACATTCAATAACACTGTGCGACCTGGAAATCGAACCCAGGATCTCTAGGCATACGAGGCAGCTGAAATTGAACCTTAAAAGCAGTTTATCCTTAAGATTCTCTGCCTCACGTTTTCTGGGCAATTCTGATCCTTGGAATTTGTATTGCTCGGAAATTGACATGTCTTGGCAATTGCTTCAATTGATGGAAATATCACATCACATCACATCTTTTGGCAATCGCTTCAATTGATGGAAATACTACTTAACTATGATTTAACGCAGTAAGTAGTTCAGTAGCTCAAGCATAACTGATGCCATCGTTTTTCATACAAATCCCTATCTAACTACTTGAATACTTAACTATAACTATTGGAAACCTTATGGTTGTTGTTTTAGTTCCCATAACATGGCCGACGTCAGTCTGTGGATGGGTGATCATTCTTAACACATCGAGACCCCTCCGTGCCTCGGAGAGCACGTAAAGCCGTCGGTCCCGGTTGTCATACGAACATCTATGACAATCGTTAGTGGTAGTCAGAAGTCAAAAAAGCCTGACAACCAGTCTATCCTTCGAATATCGGTATTGCCCAGAAATTGGGTTGCGGAGGTCTGATGGCAGTCGCTCCGTGTAAAATGCTGATATTCAGCCGCATCTGGTTAGACTGGAAGCCGACCCCAACATGGTTGGGAAAAAGGCTAGGAGGATGAACATCCGCCGCAGCGCTTATCAGTGTTCCATACAAAATAATTCGAACTCGATACGATTACGTTAACTATTCTGTTACTACAGTGGCTCGTGGTTGTGTTACAGTAGGCTTGTAATGCATATTTCAGTGACTGGTGGATGACAGCGGTTGCACGTTGAATTTGGATCGATCAGCTGATCCCAGGACACCTCACTCTACCATTAATATTGTATGGAGAGATATTTTAATCTAGTCGGTTTGCGGTTTGTGTTTAATTGAAGCTAAAATTGTTGTTTACTATGTTCACAGTTAGACTATGTAGGTACAAGGTTTACTACAGATATGTTTATAAGTATGTATTGAGTACGAAGTAAATAGGTACTCTGTTTTTTGACCGACTTTACAAAGTAATAGTTTTAGATTTAGGGCAAAAGAAAAATCCTGACATTTAGTATTTGTTTCCTTTATTTTATTGACCTGACATTTAGGTATTATTTATTTTATTTATATAGGGTTACTAATAACTTTACTTAATTAAAAAGTTAGACATATTACAGCTCGACAAAAATTTTTTTTACAGATCATGTCTGATTGATCTGTCCTCGCATATCTGAAATAAATAAATATCCTGGAACATTTTTACACAGCACCATCTAGTCCCAAACTAAGCAGAGCTTGTACTATGGGTACTAGACAATGGATGTAATACTTATATACTTTTTTTTGTAAATACATACTTATAATACATAGGAAACACCCAGACAAACACAAACAATAAATGTTTGTGTCCTGTGGGAATCAAACCCATGACCTCGTGATCAGCAGTCTGGTACTCGAACCACTAGACCACAGACGTCGTCAAATGAACAAACCAATGAACGGATTGGGCTGAAATTTAGCACACAGATACTTATTATGACGTAGGCATCCGCTAGGAAAGAATTTTTGGGAAATTCTCACGGTATTGGAAATAACTAGATGGACGCGTGTAGCACCGCGAGACACAGCTAGAAAATAAATAAATTACGTAATAATCTGAAATAGCACGATTTAAAATAGTACAAGTTCCCGTTGACACGTGAAATGAGACAGTTGAAAACCAAAAAGTTTTCATTTCAAATCTCGTCCTCCTTTTAAAGTGGAGGGCAGGTTCATTGCATATTTTAGCAGCTCGCGATAGACGCCGTCTGCCGTTGAACTCTGACGATCTACAGATGCGGTTATATTATCAATTTTACAGCAACATCCCTATTAAATATTCATCGTGGCGGGTTTCGACCTCACTCTGTTAAGTGTCGGATGAGTTGGATTGCGATTGATATTAAATGGTCTGAGAATCGTACTTTAGTTTAACTATCACTTTAATGGTTCGTAAAGTTTAAAATTATGTATAGGCAACTTACGACCGGATACAGTAAAAGTCAATGCGGGAGGCCTTTGTTCAACAGTGGGCCTCTTGTGGCTGATATGATGATGATGATGTGTTCAGTTAGCCAAAATTTAGTTAACTAGTAAGCAATTTATGGCCAGAAATTTAATTATTCGGTCATAGTTCTAACCTAACTGATATTTATTTTACCTACTTTCATTTGTTTATTTGCATTTTGTTTATAATGTACCTAGTTCTTTATTCTATTTTCTAAGAATATGCAGTTATACACATTTTTATAACGATCATAATTTGGTGGTTCAAACCAAAATTGCTCTGACATACTTACCAACTCAGCTTAACGCTACAGAATATAGGCCTTTTCCAAAATACATGACCATTCACAACTTTGCCAGCAGTATGTACATACTTAATAACTGCAAATAAATCAGATACTTATATCTAAAGAAAGAATAGACTTTAGGCCCTATACTAATACCGTACTAATGACCCGTAGGTACTAGGTATACTTTTTAGGTTTGATAGATTGATAATAATAATTCAGGCAAAGAGATGGCTGATGAAACGCCCCTTGCCCTTTTGTGATTGTGGATCGCTATTTAATTTAGGTACAAGCGCAATGCTTATATAAGGGAAACATTTTTTAAGCTTAGATTACCTATTATACAATAAAGGAGTTTCTTAGTAAATACTGCAGTTTAAAATAGCTGGTTTAGCGTTGAACTTATCAAGCGCGATCACAATAGATCGACGCAAAATTTATATTAGAAAGAGAAAAAATATAGGCAAAGAGATTGTAAAAAATAATTTAAAAAAATACTTGCAGGTGTAGTGTGCATTCTGTTCTCCATCCATCAATAAAATTATTAAAACCTTTCATTATTCGAAAACAGCACACAGTATAGCAATATCGTAATTAACCTCTCGAAAGAGTTACATCACAATTACGTATGCTAATCTCTATCGATCGATTGATAAACTGATCCGTCATTAATTAATGGTGCATTGTTCTGTAACGAGTGTGCGACCCACTTCACGTTACGTCATGTCGTGTCAATGTCAGTCGAATTCTCATATGTGGAGTGTGGCGCGAGTGATGGGAGGAGCGGTGAGGATTGCAGAGGAAGACAGGAGTAGCCGTGAACTTTCCATTATGTCTATATTCTCCGAACGGTTAGATAAAGCTATACATACTATTATTATACATTATCGTACATCAACAGTTCCCTTGTGTGTTGTTAGGCCTTTCCAAAAATATAGTTCCGTGAACTACCACTGAGAATTTCATTATTTTTTATTTTATTTCGTTTAATTAAAATGCTACAAATAGAAAGCCATCAATCATGTTCTTCATTTTCGGGTTCATACTCAAAGTTTCGCTAATGTTTCTAAGTGTTTCGTTTCGTTTCTTATTCATAAATGTATTTTTTTTAAATTAATTTTATACTAACCGGCCGTTCTTCGGCTTCGCTCAGAGCAACAAATTATATATCTACTGAAACCCATGCTGAAACCTTTCGAATGAATCACTGTCATTGGTAAAAACCGGCGCGAACAGAGAGACGCAGCGGAGGACTTTGTTTTATAATTGTCTAGTGATGTAGTGAAGCATATTTTCTAGTCCTACAAATATGGTACCGATGGTACGGGTACAAAAACAGCATGTACCTATATACAGATTTTGTGCTCTAAATCCGCTGTCACCTATAACTTAATCCACGTAAAACTATAACTGTCTCAAGAGTCGCATCGGCGGCTAGTAACGGACAGCGATTGTTGGGAACCAGCGAACCGTGGAACATTGCCGTAATCCGCGCAAGCGCCTGCATCATTTACTGCTGGTCAAATTGCTGGGTGAGGTAACATTGATGAAGATGTTGGAATGTGAACAACTTGCTCTGAGCTCGCGAGAAGCTAATGTTGCAATTAAGAAAATGCAATGCGAATATAAATAGCTCTGAAGCGAGAGTAAACAATAGAGTTACTAGATTCACTTTTAAATGTTTTTCATAGAATATAATCCCATGCCAAAATATTAGCTTACTGGTTTCTGGTGACATTTAAAAAAATAGACATTCAACTAAAAGTAAACGTCGGAATTTGAATAATATCGGTAATTCTACTATAATTATATTATGTGAAAGTTTATTAGGTTAAGTTTATGTTTGTTTCTCTTTTATGCAAAAACTACTGAATGGATTATGATGAAACTACAATATTCATAGCTTATACACCTGAATAATAACATCGGATATAAAAAAAAGTCTTTTACGATGCGAGTGAATCCGTGGGCAACAGCTATTTAAAAAAAGGTGTCTTATTATGTTTCACTAATTTTGTAAGGTTGATTTAGGGATGAAATTTAGGGATTTGGATGAATAAAGGATTATTTTTAAGGAAAACTTAGACAACCCTTTTTGAACATTTTGAAACAGAAATATCTTATCCACAATTCTCAAAACTCGCATCTTAAAACTTTTTATAATTTAAAACTTGTGAAATTGTTAGATGGTGGTATCCGAAATATCATACCTGAATAAAAAAAACATCTAAGTAGAGCGTATCAGTCTAGACAAGCTGAAACTAAACTTGAAAAGGTTTTATTACACTTTCGAATGTTAAAATATTTAAATTGAACCTGAATTCTGAAGGTCACAGAGGATAGTACTGTTCCAGAATTCAAACTGCTGGTTCCATTACCTTACATAACAAATATTTCACCATTAAAGTTGAGTGACCTCTCATCAGAGCAGGTGGCCCACATATGTAGTCGGCAAACAACTTGTCAAAATACAACGGAACTACCGACATCATAAATAATGTTTTTACAGTCGACAATTTTACTTAAGACAACATACATCTCCAAGTTTGAAAGACATCTTTAAGAACCATTATGAACAAAGCAAGCAATAGTAATGCAAAAGATGAGTGAGTCATCGATGTAAACTAGTAAGTAGTTCTAGTTCCAATGACAATGACCGTAGCTTTACTTGTTTAGCAGGTTTATTCACAATTTTACAGTTCGTTTTGTTAACTGGTTATGTCTATCATATGGTAGTTATAAAACATTTGTTTAACAAACTTTTTGTTCTTTTGTGAACAGGTGTTAGGATTTTGCGAGGTTACAATGAGGTTTATTGGGTATTATAGGATAATGAAAAAATATTAACTCTTGATAGTAAACATAAGTAGTTTTTTATATTTGGCATTATCAAATGCTGAATATATATTATGTAAAGATATACATTTCAAAGGAAGAAAATTTCATTCACAGGCATTTTTAAGCAGGCAGGATTCGAGCCCTGTGGTCTCGATAGTTATGATAGCTCAAGCGTCTGGTTACTTAATCGGGATGCAGGTGCGTACCCTGCTTGAGATAAAGTATTTTTCTTTCGCTAAAATTTAATCTTTATGTACATTGTTTAATCAATTGAAGATTTTATGCAATCACGGCTCAGTGTCCCTAGATCATAAGTGTTTTAAACTTACTTAATGAGGAACACTTATTCTATATTGTAATGTATTCTCATTCAAGGACGATTTCACAAAAAAAGTTTTAACTACAATAAGATTCTTGTGAATTTGTAACACGGTTTCAGTAATATACAGTGGGTCATACTTTCTGTGTAATTTTGGCTAACGCCCAAACAATACGAAATGGTGTATCATGTTTAGTTCAAAATAGTGGTTAGACTATCTTTTGTTCTTTAAGTTTATAACTTTCTACTTATTGTCCTTAAATAGCAACAATGAGTCAAATACGCGGAGTGATCATGATGAGACAAATGTTTTTAACTCACTTATTCACTTTTCTCACTCGCTTTAACGGTGAATATATTTTCTCAACGGCATGTGAAGTCTGCCAACCGGCGTTGGGCCAGCGTGGTGGACTATAAGCCACTATAGCCTAATCCCTCTCATACTGAGAGGAGACCTGTGCCCAGCAATGGGACAGTATAAATGGGTTGATGATGATGATGACTTTAGCTTTGTCTGTTTAAATTTTCATTTTGGTGTTATAAGTTGGAGTTGAGTCTAAAAGAGTCCTTATAAGCAACAGACATAAAAAAGATCAAAAAGAATCATGTGGGGAACTCTTTAGCATACTGCTTGCACTGTGCCAGAATTTTATCTTATGAAAAGTTAGACCTATTATAATGTCCACTAAGAAAACAATGTTAAAATGTCAGTAAATGATTTTGTTTTGTTTTGAATTCCAGGTGCATGCTGAGTTTATGGGAGGGCAAAATGCGTGTTCTACTCTTTTTGCTGCTCGCTGCCGTCTGCGTTTCGGCTATCAAAAATGATAAAAAGTAAGATATTATTATATTCACTAATTTGATTACTCTAAATTATTGTGCGTACATAAAAAAACATTAAGCCATACAATTACCAACTCTTTAGTACTAGTATTCTGTTGATATTACTCAATGTCATAACAATATTATCATTTTTAACGGACTCTTTGTAATCATTTCAGGCGCAACAAACTTCCCTTCGTCGCTGACGCTGTTGGAAACTCACTACCACCACCATCCAGTGTACCAGCCACAGTTGGCAGTCCCGTGAATCTTCTCACGCCAGACCGCTACGAGTTCTACACCTTCGACGAATCAGGAGAACTTGTGAAGAGGCTTATGACACTGGAAGAAATACAAGCAATTGTAGCAGCTGGTGAAGAAGCTGAAGGCTTGGTCACGTTTGCCAATGATAATCCACCAACTGTTTCTTTCAACATCAATCAGCCACCTTATACTAAGGTTCACAGCGTCGTGACTAATGTACAAAATGTCCTCAAAGCACAAATGGAAGCTCACAAAAATAAACCTCATATACAACCTACATTAGATACTCCTGATGTTTCGGACTCTTGGAGTTTGATCTTGCCCTCGATTTTCGGTAATACGGGTGTTGATATCGTTCTCGATAAAGCTTCAGGTTCAGTCACTACACCGGAGACGGAAACAATAGAAGAACACGATGAAGATGAAGAAAATTCGTTGAGCAAAGAAGGTAGTAATCAAGTTATAAGTAGTTCAACAACAGTAGAGGAAGAAAATGTTGCCGTTACTGAAAAAGTCACTAAAGAAGCACCTACAACGACAACTACTACTACAACAACATCTACTACTACTTCTACTACCACGACTCCAAAACCAACAACTACGACTCGTAAACCAACAACTACGACTCGTAAACCAACAACAACTACTCGCAAACCTACCACGACGACCCGTAAAGCTACAACTACGACACGCAGGGCTACAACTACCACTAGTAAACCTACAACTACAACTCAAATACCTTCCACTACAGCTGAAGCTCTAACTTCTACTACTACTACTACTACCACTACTACTACAAGAAAACCCGTTACTTTAACGACTACAACCAAACAGCCAACCACTGCAAAATCTCCAACTAGGCCAAGCTCAACTAACGGTACACCGTCAACTATCGTTACTGCTAAATCGCCTGAAACTACTACAACTGTGAAGCCGTCAACGTCTAAACCAGTAATTAGTACTACAGCAAAGGTTACATCAGAAAAACCTGAAACCACTACAAAAATACAAAGTGTAAGCATTTTACCTAATCAAGAACCTGAAGGAATCAAAGTACAATTTAACTCTAATGCTGTCTCTACTACTGACAAAAATGATGTACAATATGAAAAAATAAGCACCTTCATACCTGTGTCGACAGTTAACTACATCACTGAACGAACAACGCAAAAACCATTAGCAACAACAGAAGTGCCGATCGTTTATGCCAGCACAACAAAGAGATCGGTCACAACTACTACAAAATCACCGACTACTGAAGCACCTAAAATTCAAACATTTGCGACGACAAGTAAACCTGTTGTTAGTACATCTACGTATATTTCCAGTACGCTGAAAGATCAGGAAACAGATAAAATTAATGTGACTACAATAACAACGCAATCAGTGTCTCCATCGACTACTGAATCCTCCACAGAACTGGTATCTGCTAATACCCTAGATACCGCAGAAAACAAACCCATCGATAATGATAATAATTATGAAAATGAAAAAGAGGGTGAACCGTTACTTCCTTTATTTGATGTCGCTCAAAGTATCAGTCAAATAGCATCCGACCTTGGTGGAAATTATCAGCCTATCCCTACCACCAGCAACTTGTTAGATACGACAAAAGTTGATGTTTCGGATTTAGAAAGCAAAGAAGTTTTAGATATGGATATTCCGTCTGGCGCGGCAAATAACACCGATTTTAAAACACCAGAGGATGTAGATAAAAATTCTGATAATTTTGTTAAAATCTCTACAATCGATCCAAATGATAAAAATGAAAACAAAGATACCAGCCAAAAGGAAATTGAAGATACAATTAAAGAAACTGAAGTAAAGAAAACTGAGATAAAAGTAGATGAAATACAAAAAAATGATACAAAAGACACTGTTATCACTGTCAACGAATCCATTGAAAATTCAACTAGTGATAGTAAACAACCTAATATTTTTATTAATAATATCCAAAAGGTCGAATTTTTACCTACTACTATTGCTACTGAAGCCACTACTATAGACCCATTTTTATCTGAGTCTATGGGTGATTTACTATCTCAAGTTGTAAATGAAGCACCGCAATCCATTATTGATTCTGAAAAAAGTTCAAATGCAGACAAAAATCTTGCAACAACTCAGAAAAGCGTTGAGCTTACGACTCAAGAAAGTACAAAAACTGCTGAATCAACTTCTGAAGTATCCAATAAAATTAAAAAAGAAACGAGTTCAACTACAGAGCTGCCAACTCAAACAGTAGTCGAGACTAATGCAGTAAAAGAAAATAACTTAAGCTTAAATGCTGACGTGTCGACAGAAAGTAACACTAATACAAAAACTGATGTTCAAGTAAACAAACCCACTAAAACTATTACTGCAACTAATGGCACTAACATAGGAGAGAGTCCAATACAAGATGAATCTGAAGACAATACTCAAAACTTCGTCCAAATCTCGGTTTCCACTAATAATAATGATCCTAAAGTGGAACCTGTTTCTCTTCAAAATACGAATAGTATCGATGCAGCAGACAAAATAAACAATGAAACCAGAGATGAAACTAAACATGAAATTACTAAAAATGGGAACAAAACTACCGACGCTCACATAAAAAATATTTCAACCATAGAAGTAACTACACTGTTACCAGAATTCGATATTACAACGACTACTGCGATTCCAAATAAAATTTCACAGTCGAAATTCAACAAAATTAATATAAGTAACAAAAAAGAAAAACTCCCTGAGCCATTGCCAAAAGTTGACGACTTCAAAAAGAAAATTCAGAAAGTGAACCTAGATGAAGAGGAATTAATTAACGAAAGAAATAGCTCGTGGAAGCTATTACCCACTCTTTCTCCACCTAAAGCAAACGAAATTCCGAAAGATAAGGTCAAGTCTGAAAATCATTACATTCCGGATAATAACGATGATAAAGATATTGTTTTAGAATACTCAAAGGAAAACCAGGGTCTTGAAGTAACAACAAGAGATTTGGGAGAAGATATTGCGCGCTTCTCTGAACTGTCCAATGAATTATCTTTTAGATTTTGGAATGTAATGATTGATGACATTGACAAAAAACGAAGTTTTGTTTTATCTCCATATTCTATTTTTTCGATGTTAGCTATGATATTTATGGGGGCTAGAGGAGCGACTTCAGGAGAAATGAATGAAATACTAAAATTAGACGACATGGTTACATTTAATCCTCACTTTACGCTGAAAAATATTTCTGATTCCATCGAAACTACACCTGAATCTGGAGTAGCCGTTTCTGCATTTATTAGAGAACTTTACAGTGATAGGAATAAGGGTAAAATCCTAACATTCTACAAAGAGCGAGCTCAGCATTTCTACAATGGGCACGTTGAAGAGATTAATTTTAAATTAATTAGTGACATCATTAGACGGAGGACAAACTTGCTTGTCAAGAGATACACCTGGGGAAGGATTCCAGAATATATGAAAACAAACAACATTGTCATGCAGCCACCTTTAGCTGCATTTACGGCAAATATTTTCGAGGTAAGTGTTATTTGTCTCTTTGTATTTTTGGAAATAAGTGAACTAACGCATTAGCGTAGTGGTTGCAAATGCGACTACTGCACTTGGGTTCGAATCCCAGGTCGAGCAAATTGCAATTGGGTTATTCTATGAAATTCTCAATAACAGCTTTCAGTTTGGATATGTGCCTGGTTAACGGCAAAAGGCTCGCCCCTTATTGCATGGGACCTACAAGTACCGACGGACTGTACTGTGTAATGACTATGAGTAGAGACCTGTCTCATTGTACGAGTCCATCGACAAACTATGTAGTTTGTCGCAGTCAATCTGAAAGGCGGTCTAAAAATAAGTTATAGGCACTGATTGTGTAATATCTAGTACTAAATAGTCTCCCGTAATTGGATAGCAATCGAACCCGACAATTTCATACATAAGAAAAATGGCGCCGTACCATTTCATTGATTACCATATGAAACGTGTTTTTATTGTGTTTCAGACTGACTGCTCCGGAACGTCGGTAGATGGCAGAGATGGTGAAATGTACTTCGTGGTATCTCCGAACGTCCGGCAGCGCCGTCTCGTACCTGTCCCAGCCGTAGTTTACAAGAGCGGATTCTTAGCTGGTTACGATCCTGGCCTTGATGCTACAGCAGCCGCCCTAGGAAATACTAACACAATAGTAAGCACACTGTTCCTGATGCCCGGTCAGCAAGGGAATGTCGTTCATGCAGATGATCTAGAAAAACTTGAACAAAGACTTCTTGATGCATCTCCAACTACGCCTACATGGAACCGCGTTTTACGATCACTGCTCCCCCGTACCGGCTTGGAACTTCAAATCCCAAGGTTCTCTCATAAATCAACTTTCAATGTCTCAATGAGCCTGAGGAAAATGGGTCTGAAAGACTTATTTGATGGTGATCATGCTGATCTAGGCGGCTTAAACGGGCCTTCGAAGGATCTCTATTTATCAGATATGGTTCAATTAAACACATTCGCTACATGCGGAGAAGGTGGGGTTGGTGATCAACATCACGTTGAAGAATACCCAGAAACTTTGAGTGTTTCTCAAAGACGTCGTGCCAGATGGTTGAATGATTGGGATGAGCCGAGAGATTACCAGAGGGCGTTTCACGACCCTCATGATGTTGGTGATGCGATGCACTTGCCTCTGCACCTAAGGCCAAGACAAGCCCGTCTTCCCGCTAGGAGTGCACTGCCGGCGAGATTAAAGTTTGATCGGCCTTTCCTCTACTTCGTGAGGCACAACCCATCTGGAATGATATTGTACTTTGGTCGGTACAACCCTCGGCTTCTTCCTTGAAGGCGTCACAAAGACTGTTAGCTTAGTTTAAATAACATTCCTAAAAGGAAAGTGATAAGGGAATACTGGTGCGTGTGATAATGAAAGTTGTTCTATGAGCATTTACGTGACAGTATTATAAGTGTATCAGTACGGAGTAAACTCGTCAAACTCGTCAAATCAACTATTATGGCTTGACGTAGGTACTTTTACTCCGTCTCATATCATGATTGTGTGTATAAAAGAATGCTTAAGATGAATTATTGTTGAATGTATGCATAAATTGTACTGTAATAGCTAATAATTAAGTAGTGTAATTAAGTAAGTTTGACGTGGAATATTGTTATTTCACTTATTAGTTTCAATATTAGAATAAATGCGATGTTTTCAGTATGTGTAAATTTATTTTAATTTTTCATCCTTTAAGTTGGTCACATTATCTAACTTTATCGTTTCAAAGTGACTAAGATTTGGTATGAAAATGAGAAACTCTTAAAACTGAAGCATTTTATTTTCTAAATTGATAATACTTATTTTCTAAAATAATATTCTTTACATTCTTTAAAGAATTCCTTCTTTTGCAGACAGTCTTGCGTTGGTATGGTAACCGGGCACTCCTGAAAATGTTACAAATAACTGTATAATGTTACACGACAAACATTTAGACAAGACAAGTAGACAAGACATCTATGTAGGAATTTGTACACTATTATGATATTGATATTGGCTAGTAGTCCCAAGCGCAACTGCCACGCTAAAGATCCCAGGTAGAGCAAATTGTTGTTGGGCTTTCTGTCAAATTCCCAGTATCAGCTTGGAGTCTGGATTTGTGCCCAGTACTCAATACTCAATACTTTATTGCATTCCATAATGTGTACATTAGTTGGTAGGTTTGTTAACATTGGATCAATTATGGACCCTGTCGGGCATAGCAAAGATATTTTTAACAGGAGAGAGGATCATCAGTCGATGGCAATAGGCTCGGCCCCTATTGTGTGTTGTATATTGGTACACCTATGCCTAACCAGCCGGGGAATACAGGCGTGAATGTATCTAGTATGAAAGTAAATTACTTAGCATTTTTTCTGTTCTCGAAGATAATTACTTACCACGTTTAAATAATTTCTAATACATCCATGGAGATCGTAGAATTCGCAAGGTTTTAGAGGTAGAGCGAAGCGGACGCTCTCCTTGCAGGTGACTTTAGCTTGAAGCATGGCATCACCGAACATTGGATTCAGTCCTACCCACAGATCAAGATGAGCGTAATATTTGTCATTGTCTAGGTCGCCATATTTAGTCAAAAGTCCGTACCTATCGAGTACGCACATCCAATGTTCACACTGCAAGAAAAGTATGGATCTTTAGTAGATTATCAAAACAGTCTAAATTAATAAAATACCAAATTTTATCGTTTTTTATTATTTTTTCTAATACTTTTTCAGCAGTAGCTTTTTTATACAGAAGAGGTAGCGATTGCCTAGCAGGGATACATATAACCAAGTAGGTCTCGAGATCAAATCCAAAGTTTCAGCACGGAGTTTAGATTTGTGCCCGGTTGATGGCAATAAAGATCCAAAGTGACCAACATAGCCGAAAGGATTAGTGCAAGCTGTAGTGGCATTGAGCAGCGCACATAGCTCGTGGAACTGATGGCCGTTGGGGCAGAAAAGTTCTCGAGTGGAGATGGACTGACTGACCTGGTAAAGGTGGTGGGAGTCGTTGGATGCAGGTAGAACACGACCGCTCCTTGTTAAAGTCAATGGGGTAGGCCTTTGTTCAGCAGTGGACCTTTTTTGGCTGATATGATAATGATGATTTTGGCAAATAGGCTGTTCACCTATTATATGGGATTTAAACATGCAAATGTGGGTGTAAATAAGCACGCCTTTGCCTCAGGCATACACATACATGCCATTTATAGTATAAGCTAATTACTAGGTACAAACATAGCGTAATTTGACAATATTTGATAAAAATATCTTACATCATAAGCACTTCTTCTATATCCGGTTACATTATTCTTTCGATCCACAAACAGCAATTCCATGACACCTCCACATTCTTTAGCAACTTCTCTAGTGAAGAATGGTGGAAACACACAACAGTTTTTGTACTGAAATTAATAGAATAATAATTATAAAGCTTAGGATATTTTGATTGAAGGAAATCTTAGCATGGCAAATGTCTAAAAATTAAAAAATACAAAAAGATAAGCTTAGAATACATTAAATCGTTCGTATTAAAAGCCCAAGAGGCTTGGAAGTTTTTTAGGTTTAAGAACAACTTTATTTCTCATGAAGAATTTCATATATACCTAATTCACTTACTGAGAACAAAACAAAAGCGCACAAATAACGTACGTTAATAAAAAACAACAAAACAAAATATGAAAGAGTGGGTAAACAAATATTGCAGATCTTTACAAATCAGATGACTTCGTTTTTTTTTTATTCTATTTTAAATACTGTTGGTACTGTAGCTTGTCCCTGGTTTTTGCAATAGCATGGATACTTATATTTTCGACGAAAAGGAAAATGTAGTGAGAAAATCTGGAACAAATTCCAAATGCACCGGCCCAGTGGCAGTTCGAAATTGAGATACAAAGGAACATTAGCACCTATATAAAAACACAGAGCACTCAGATACAAGCACCCGTAGTCACTAGTTCAGTTTGTTAACGCCAGATGGTAGTGTAGTAAATTGTGACGGCAATTAAGACAATCCATTTGAAAATTGAATTTATTCTTTTCAATCAATGCAAGTCTAATTTTTAGAAACATTATTTTGGTGAGTATTTTTATAGTTATAAGATTTAGGGACTGTTTCACGTTTCCTAATAGTTACCTAAGTTCCCGTTAAAATATTTAGCAGATAATTTTATAATTTTGTTCCATTTTTTTATTAATCAGGCGGGTATAAATATTTTTAAAGTCATTAAAAAATATTATAAATTACCAATAACTCTGTACTTCCTTGGCATTTTTCTGGAACGGGTTGCATGACTTCTTCCTCATTCATACGCTGACACATTACCTGTTTAAATAAGAACAATGAGTCTTTTTATTTATTTATTTATTTTTATTTGGATCTCCAACAAGAGTTACACCTTACATGCTAATTATACATGGAATGTTTTTATGCTATGCTTTGTGTCCTCTCAATTAGAGGAGACCACATCATGCAAATTAAAAATCTAAAAATTTATTCAATTAATAAATCAAATCAAATTAAGTTAAAAATTAAATTAAATATCAAATTAAATTAAATTAAAAATTAAAAATCATTGCCACAATATTAAACAACAAAAAAAAACAAGAGCCATAGACAAATTAATATTATACTTATTAGAGAGTCTTAGCTAAATGTAAACATCTCCAGTAGGGATAGTATATAAACTCTCAAATTGTCTGAAGGCAGGGGAGTACATTAGTACACCCACAGTTCACCGGTATTTGGTAGATTGGGACCTAATAGGTCCCAATCTTATTGCCATTACCGGACAGAAATCCAATCTCCCGAGTTGCTATTGAGAATTTCACAGAACCCCAATAATACTTTGCTTCACCTTTCGAATCGAACACAGGACATTTAAGAGTTGCGCTTTGGACTACTAGATTAACGATACACTTTGGACTAATAGTCGAAATCCATGAATAATAAATAAACAACCAAACTTAATAGCGCCGACTAGTAATTTTGAATTTAATTACATCGATAAGGCAGCTACTGAATCAAAACGACACCTTTACCTGGGTACAATTTTTATCGGGGGAAGGGTCCAAAATTGCATCGTGTCAACTAGCCTTTATCCTGTTTTATTTGACATCCTTTATTTTATTTTTCTGATAAAAACTTAAATCTAATTTGCTCACGTTCACAATTGAATTAAAACTGTTGTGTTTACCTTTAATTTAAATGTACTCGAGATCAGAATTGTATTTTAACAACATTTTAATGCTGTGTGTGTATTTAGTTGGTAAGCCTTAACTAATAAATCAATAAATAAAAATACACGAAAAAAAACTTCATTTAGATATACAAAATAAATACTTACATGGCTCACGGTCATTATCAAAATCACTGATTTCAAAGCTTCCATTTGTCTGATATTCAAATGAAATTGTAACTAAATAGGTTAAGGTTCTTTTGGGATTAAAAAATATGATTTTAGTTGGAACAGTTCACTTTACCCTAATGCTCTGCAATACTAATGGTTGAGTAACCAATTGCCCTATAAGTAATGTTTTAGTAATAGTAGAATGTTTAGGAAATACAATGAATAGACTCTCATGTTGCATTACATATCAAAATATTTATGAAAATCTACAATTTCTTCTACATAGTCTCGCAGCAGGAAGTTACCACGGTAAGAATTTTGATGTTAAGTCAGTATTATAATAGGTGGTAGCCGTAACTGACTGCTTGACAGATCTATCAAAACGTAGCTAAAACCACTGCACCTAGTTTTGACATTTCTTTAGTGCCTGCATAAGGTCTATGTGAAAATAAAACTATATTTATTGATTTTGACTGAACGGACTGAGCTGAAATTTGGCACACGGGTAGATTATATATTATGAAGTAGACATGCGCCAAATATAAAATCGTTTATTTTGACTGAATGATGACGCCCAGCTTAAAGGAATTACTTGGTCCATAAAGCTGAAATTTAAAACATAGCCTGTTTATTTAATAAAATTTGATAGGATAAGAAAGTGAGCTTTTGGCCGGGCAAAAATGTAGACATGGAAACCCAGAAAAAAATTCTCTGAAAAATCTACTCGGTATAGCCAGGGAGTAAAATTCTCTGCCGGCTGCTATGTTTCTCGATTCGTATAATTTAGTAACCTTCAAGACGAGAGTGAATAGATATTATTTGAGTTTTTGTGTGCTACATCCTCGGTAACATCGTCACTTACCATCAGGTTAAGTGCTGCCAAACGCACTCAAATTTATAATAAAAAAAATGTGTTGAAATTATGAATTTTCTGACAGAATAAACCCGTTTTTCAAACATTACAATGCATCAAACATAACATGCGTTTGCAATGTAAAATTTGAATTCAAAAGTTTTTGAAAATTGTGGTTTCGTCGAGTTTTTTTACATTTACAAACATGATAGTGATTAGAATTTTATTCAAAGTGAAGTGATTACAGAATAAATAAAGCACTACAATATGTTACGTATTTACATGATTATTTTAATAGAAATACAGTAAACAACTGATACAGATTACATTTTTAGCTCTAGCATTGGCTTTTTATTGAATTAACGATTTGTCTTCTGGTTTCATGTAAAATGGTCTGCATTCATCCATGTGCTCTTTGAGAATCTGACAGTTTTGAATTTCCTCTTTAAGTTTACAGTTCTGAAAAAATAAAAGAGTGTATTTTTTTAATTGTTTTTTTTTGAAAAGCTCGTACGGTTCAAAATTTCCCCTACTGGGCACAAGTATCCTTAAGAATAATAGCTAGCTTAAAGTCCACCATGCTAGCCTATTGCGGGTTGGCAGACTTCTCACTACGAAAAATCGACTCCAAAATCTCTCACGTATGATTATCTCACGATGTTTTCCTTTACCATTTAAGCGAGTGATAATTTAATCAATAATAAGTAATACGTGATTGCGATTGTTGAAATTGCTGACTTGGTTAATAATCATATCACTCTGAGTCTGCTCCGCTTTCGGTATTGCCCAGAAAATATATGGCAATCGCATCGTGTTACCCGAAGCTGCTTGGGTTTGAATCTTACTCCAAAAACGCAGAAAGAAGTAAAACTTACCCATAATATGGTAGAGGTCATGCAGAAGAACAATTTATCATGATCACACACATTGGGCGGGCCTGGAGGTCCTTTATCCACAGCACACTCATTCGTGGCCTTTATTATGGCTTCAGTGAAATCTGGATGCGCGTGACCCCAGGCTTCTAAGTATTTCCTCAGTTTTTCATAGTTTATGCCTTCATCTTCGTTAAGCAAGTCACTGTGTTTCATTAGGCATTTGCCCTTGCACTGGTACTGATACAAATTGCAAATAAAGGGTTTGATTAATTACTGATAATGATAATCTTTATTGGCATAAAATATGTTGGTACATTTCTGACTGAAGTCCCTGACTCCTGTGCTAGGTTATGTACCCGTGTTAAGTACAGAAGTCAGAAATCAAATTATTATATAGTTAAGGATCTCTCTCACAACAGAAGCTTTTTAGTTCATGACATTATTTTATGATAATACTTACATTTGGAGGGCCCTGAGGTGGTGGTTTATTGTCTGGTGGTGGCTTCTCAATCCCACAAGATTCCATGACTTCATCGGGATAGAGCTTAGGAATGGGGCAGCATTCGTAAGCGCTGACCTGTAAGTGAGATTATAGATATTATTCCATTTTTTATTTCGAATAGTTTGTTTTCATGTACGAAATTACTTTAAAAAAAATCACAATGAAGTCATTTCGACTTCGAAAAGTTGGAATTCAAGTCGTAACAAGTGATAAAAATGTAAAATTACACCAAAAAATCTGCGCTAATAATAAATGGCGACGAACATAAATGTGACGCGAATGCAACGAAGCAAAAACTGTACAGTACGCAGATGCCCAAATAGTCAATATTAAAATAGTCTGTTTGTCTGTATTTCTGTTATGTTCGAGCTATACGATTTAAAATGCGAAATAAGTAATAAATCAATCAATATTTGGCATAACATGCAACACAAAACTTACTAAACGGTACTTACTACCCCTTCTGAGGCGCGGGTAACTGCAGCTAGTGTAGGAAATAATAGTTATTAACTTACTCCAGAAGGTGGTGCCCAGCAATGCCTCGGTATTCTTTCTTGATATGGATGCATCAGAGGCCCTTGACGCGGGTCATCAGCTGAATGAGGGCCCAACGGCCCATCCTCAGCAAATATCACCTGTAGGTAAAGAAAAATGATCAAAGTAACGTGACATAAAGTAAGTAGGTATTTGTAAGGCTGGTTAAAAGAAATTAAATAACTTTTTTAGAATGATATATAGTTTGAATCTTGGCATCAAACAAAGTTTACTTACCACGACAAAAAAAATATTTAAAGGAAACGTTCAAAAGATATTTAAAAAAAAACAGACCCTTCGCATACATTAATAAATTGTGTAAATTTGGAAGAAAACATCTTTCGTATTTTTCTTCCTTACCTCAAAAACGGCTGCTAACACAAAAACACTATAGGACCTTCTCATGGTGTTGCCTTGGGGTAGAGTGATGACATGACGTAGACATTACCAGTTATATACCTAGTGACTACCGGCCGTGACCATTGTCAGCACGGGAAACAATCAAGGTGTTGGCCATAGAGTACGTATCGATGAAGAATGAAGATAAGACAGTTTGAACATCAAACTGGTTGAAGTTTTTTCATCCCAGTGATTTCGGGCTCTTTAAAATGATGCTATGTTTTTTATGAATTTCTCTAGAAAGGTGGGGGAGCATGAAATGTCGTGGAAACAGCAGCACTGAATAATTGTAAATTTTCCGTTGCAATGTATAATCTAGCTAGAAGATTTAAGGAAAGTAAAGTGTAATGTCTTAATATACGATCTTCCATAAAAAAATTGAACAACACTAATGGTATGAAAATATTATCTGCCAAGTAATTTAACGGGAACTTATCAGTAAGCTGTGCCATGTGGTTTGGTTATTTCACAAACGTTTGTTTCTTACACACATTTGCATCGATGTAGGTAATTGTCCGTGTCATATCTGCGAACAATATTTGCTCTACAATTATAATTAACGAAATAGTGTGCAGTGCAGGTAAATGAAAAATGTGTAAAAACTCCTTTAGTTGGGTAATTGGATCCTGTTTTTAGTTCTACATTAGGTGTAGTTTAAAAAGTTAAAATACCTGCTTAAATAATAAAAAACTGGGGTAATATTTTGACAACCTTAATAAGATATTTTTAATTTCATCATTTTTGTCATACTACATACATATACTTGTCTACTGTATGTATACTTTATAAATATTTTGAATTCATTGGAATATTGTAGTGCTTTATCGCGTTTGAGTATATTAATATGGTATGCAACAATATATACTACGATATTGAACAGGTTTTTTTAATTAGGATTGTTGGTGGTTAAAATGACTCCTGATACTATGATTTATCTTGTATGTAAAATTTCTTTTAATACATTGTATTCCCTCATGGCGACGCTAGAAAGTCAATTACCATTTTGAATATTATTGGGTTTTACTATGAAATTCTTACCATCTTATTACAAAAAAAATCTTCCTGTTCTATAATTATTTAACAATAATATTAGGGAGAAACAGGACCCCCCATATTAAGAGCCGTTATTCATTCCCATTAATCAAGTGTTAATAATGGAGTTGTTACAAAATAAGCGTTTTAAAAAGGATTTTCCGATCCTTTGTGCCTATGCATCCTTATAATATATTTTATCCTTTACTTCTTGGTTAACAACTCTTGAAGTCAAACCTAGTAGGTATTAACAAACCGCTAACTGCAGTTTTTATTGCACTGTAAAGTATGACTTATTCGTTTTTATTCAACTTAGTTGCAGAAAATGGGTCATTAGTACACATAGGATTCTCATTAGCTCGAATAATTACTCCCGGATGGACGTGATCTACATTTCCTAGTAGTACATGAAGATCTTCCCTTGGTACACAAGTATTTTTTTCTTTCCATTCCTTCTTTCTTTGGGGATTAAATTAAGGTTCTTTATTCAACATCCTTAATACCAGGTTTGAGGTGATGGAGACGAGATATATAAAATTTGAAACTTACCTTTTTACCCATAGAGATCTCAGTTTTTCACAGACTTCAGACACTTTTAGAAGTGCTTTTTCAGTTTTATTGGTTTTTGTTGATTAATCAGACAGAATGTTTTTTAAATGATTGTAAAAAAATATGTAGAACATTTAGATGATGTTATTAATCTGTCCTTATGTTCCACATTGTCCTTGCCATAAAGGAGTATATTATTTTAAGCTTTGAGCCAAACACTTGTCAATTTTACAATGTTAAAGAGACGTTGTTAATTTGCCATTTTTTCTAAAATATTTTTAAATAAAATGGTAACAATGTTATATTCAGTGTAGATTTGGAAATATAAGAAAAATAATCATGTATTAATTATAGACATGATTAATTTTTATTCATACAAATATTACCACGAACTCTATAAATAGTTCTTTAATAACATCACGTCTTGTTGCATCCGCAAAATCGCGGAACTTTTATCTTGGAGTAACTGCAATCGCTGCATCTCTGGATTGCGCAAGTAATTACTTCAATTACAAGCATCTGTGTAACCGCAAATTAGTTTATGATTTCTTATCTGAAGCATTATTGGTACCTGCGTATTGTTTGGACTGCTATTGCATGGTGTATGTAAATGAATACCTATACCTTGTAAATGATGTAAAGATAAGGTTTGATCATCATCCCTTACATCAAAATAATCTGTAATGCTATTCTATATCAAAGCAATAATTCAGATCTGTTTTAAAGTTCAAACAAATTCACTCTTATTACATCCATGCAAATCAAAACATTTTATCAATTTATTGCTCAATCAAAACACGAACAAACTCTCATTATTGTTTTGTTTACTTAGCCTACTAATTATGGTATTGTGACAATCAAAAAACAATTGTTTGTACGAAATCGACAGTTTATTGCTATTAAATCGGGCATAATAACAACAATAGGCGTGGAAGTGTGTCGGATGTCCTCAAGGAGGCCTATCATCACGCTGAGTGAATCAGTGTCAAGTGCTCTTAAGACCTTGGATGTGGTAGACGACGTACAATTACGCAGGTACAATGAACCAATGGATAATACCATTATTATGTACTCATATGTACATGTTATTGAACCAATAAAGATAATATAATCGGAGTGCCTCAAGGATCTGTTCTAGGTCCTGTCCTGTATTGATTGATATATTGAGCTGGCTAATGTGTGGTTGATTGAATTTTGAAATTTGAATCTGCAGCATGGCAATGTTGCACTGCATTGATAATTAGCAGTAGTCATTACAACACACATGCCTGTTGCATAGATTTCCATATGGATCGAGACGATGTCATTTGTATCTACTGCAATATGCAAATTATTCACTAGTACGTTACCGATGATTAACAAATCAATGTTACACTCATTAAATTCTATGAACTTTGATTTAATAATTATTATAATTATCACTTTTACTGTCTGACCCCATATTGCTGTTTGTTATTGTATTTGTTTGATATGACTCACAGGGAAGAATGAAATAAAAGATAACCATCCGACATTGCGACCGGCTATACATATACAATATGGTTGCATGATGGTAGAATTAATTGGTGTATTGACAGGCTTTGTGATATGTCATACTAAATATACTACTATTATATAAAAACTGTGTTGTTTCTGATAGGTATCGCGTGAGAAGTTATTTAAAGAAAGAAACATTTTTTAAGAGTACCTATGAAATTTCTTGGCAAATGCGATTAAAAATAAATTGTCTCAAAATGATAACTTACCCATGAGTATAACTGTTTTATAATACTGGCTTGGTAGGCTGCGTCTGCCCCTTCCTATCAAGCGGAACGTGTTTGTCTATCCTCTTAAAATTAATAAGTCTAAAAATCAGGCAGAAAATAGAAAGCATAATAATATGTGTGTAGAAAACATACATGTATGGACTCTCAGGACATAACAAAATCAACAAAGGACGTCAGGGATGTGTAGTAATATAGAAAATTATAAGGAAGATTTTCTAAAAAAGGTTTTTGTTTGACAAAAAAATTTACTTAATATAGTGTACGAAGATATATTTAATCACTTAGGCTGATATTCAGTGACGAGACTTAGCATGAACCTACGTTTCCGTATGTCAAATTGAAATATAAATTTGACATACGGAAGCGTTACTTTAAGCTTAACTTCGTCTCTGAATATTATCCTTAAACTGGATTTCCCGGAAAAGATCTCGTTATGATTGTATAACATTTCCTTGAATTAGCTGGACATTTCTGCAACAAAAAAAAAACAATATCAATGCTCTAATTTAGATTGTTTAATTAAATTTTTACTTAGGTACTTACACGTTACATACCACACACGTTTGCGTATTTGCAAAACAAGAGAAACTTGTTAAAGATTTCAGGAAAATAAAATTATTTGTGTATGTTTCTGATTGCTATCGGTGGTGTAAGACAGTTATGAGTTATAATAATGTTATCATAATTATGTATATCAAAATAGATATTTAGAATATTTGAGAGTAGATACTTATACCTAACATACCCATTCTTAGTATTTAACGATTCAATTTGTCTTTCGTGGAATGATGATCAGTCGAAACAACATCCTGTTTAAATGTTAAGATTTTTTCAAGAAACGTCTTGAAAATGTCATGATTGTAACAATTGGTATTGTTACACTTTTCTCATTTGTAAATTACAACTTCGTCAATACCAAAGACATTAAGGACCTGTTTACCACTTACTAGTACGTCCACTACGTACCAGTAAGTTCCTGTTAAATTATTTGGCAGATAAATTCATATAAATTTTGTTCCGTTTTTAATTTATCCGACGGTTAGCGACTATCCAGAGGTGATGAAACAGGCCCTAAATATTAGTAACCCTATTAAATCCAGTATTATTACCCAGACAGATTTAAAAGTAAAACTACGTCTTACACCGTATAGTAAAAATCTTTTATGTGCGGGTAATCCCGCGCATAAAAGATTATTACTGTAGTTTTTACAATAAGCCAGAGAATGTGGGAATTTTGGTAAGTGAATTTGAATAATGTCACATCATAATTTTATTTAGTACCTTCCTATTTACTTCTGGTAAAATTTAACAAGCATTGATATCCTAGGGTTGGCCAGTGATTACGAAAACTCGTTGCGTGCCTTGGATTGGAACTTGAGACCTACGACTTGGCAGTCCCAAGGTCCCTAGGCTGTTAATGCTTACCAGGAGGGAATTTATTGAGATAATTTCTTAGGTTAATACCTAAGATTGTTTACCTTTGCCATCGCAATTTCAGTGCAAATAAAAACATCATAAGCCTTGCAGGAGTATTCAAGTAGTTGTCTAGGATTTTTATCTACACATTCATGAATGGCTTCACCCACTGCAGCTGACCAGTTTCTGTGGACCGTGGCCCATCTCCTCAAGTGGTTTCTATACACATCTTTGTTCAGAGTATTTCTGTCTGTTAAGAAGCCAGACACTTCAAACACGCATTGAACGTCATCACACTGGAAAATAATCGAGAAACTATTAGATACTAGCTGTTGTCTGCGGTACCACCCGTGTCCCGACTTCGGGGTAACTACGTGTGTAATGGTTAGGCAAAGGTATACTAATATACACTCAATGCTCGCCGAATGTTTAGGTCCCATGTAAGCTTATTGCCATCAACCGGGCACATTCAAACTCCGAGTTGCTACTGGGAATTCTATAGAAAAATCCAACTTCACTTGGCTCGACCTAGAAATCTAACCCAATATCTCAGGAGTAGCAGACAGGTTTGGAACCTCAAGACCAATGAGGCACTTTCAACAAATATCTTAAGTATATTAAAATAAACTACGTCGTCATTAACAATAGCAAATGGATTATCAAGCCTAAGTTGTAACCCTATTTCTTTCGTTTTCTGACATCAAAGAAAACATGACAATCAAATCGATTGATGGCGTCAACAACTTTATACTTAACCTTCAAATGTGACAGGTAGGCACAAAGCAAACACCTGACGGGGTTTGTCCTAATCGATCCTTACGTCAAGCAGTTTTACATGACTAGGAGCTAAGTGCGGCCTGTTTGCTGTGTCGAATTGGCAAACAAATACTTACCGGACCCGGCAGTTTAGGGTTAGAACATTCTATCAGATGTATTGCGTCTCCCAACTCTGGTATATTACAACACAGCGAATTTGGTTTCTGGAAAAATGTTAAATGTTAGATAATAAAATTGTGTTAGAGTTTTTTTGTGTATGATAAGGTTAAGGAAAACATCGTGAGGAAACCTGCATGTCTGAGAGATGTTTTCGATGGACGTGAAGTCTGCAAACCCACATTACGCCATCGTGGTGGACTATAGCCTTATCCCTCTCATACCGAAACCCGTGTCCAGCAGTGGGAGAAAGACCGGGTCGTATCATTGGAAAGGATTAGTCAACTAGACTCAGCGTTATCGAGTGCTAGGTGTCCAGGGTGCGCCGGATTGGAAACCGCTTTATAACGTCACTCGAGGAGGCTTTAATTTAAAAAAGTCGTACCATCGACACGAAGAAGAAGCAGTGGGACAGTTAATGGATTGTGTTGTGGACAGATGATGATAAGATTTTTCATCTTGAATTTTTGATAATCAAACATACCTTACCCTAGTCACCGCTAGACACTACCTAGCAACACTAGTAACAACACCCGCATGTTGTCGTCTTTTATCTCAATTGTTAAGTTGTAATGTGCGGTTTGTTATGCTTAGTAATTTTGCTAGCTATATTACCCTTACTGAGAGAAGACCCTTTCCCAGCAGTGGGACAGTGTATGGGTGGATGATGATGATATTAGGTACCCTTGCTTAACCGCGATAACTGCGATAATACTAATCCAGACGAACTGAGCAGCGAAGTTCTGCCACTTTAATTATTATAATTATTAACTAATATAATTCAGGAGGGGCTCGTGGCCATGTTGTAACTACGCTGATCAACCGATCTGCAATCTTAAGCTACACTTGCCGCGGTCAGTCTGTGGAACACCATCCTTAACATATCGAAACCCCTCCGTACCTCGGAGAGAACGTAAAGCCGTCGGTCTTGGTTGTCATACGAACACCTATGACAATCGTTAGTGGTAGTCAGAAGCCTAAAAAAAGCCTGACAACCAGTCTTTCCTTCGAATATCGGTATTGCCTAGAAATTGGGTTGCGGAGGTCTGATGGCAGTCGCTCCTTGTAAAATACTATATTACGATATTCAGCCGCATCCTGGTTAGACTGGAAGCCGACTCCGACATGATTGGGAAAAGGCTAGGAGGAAGAAGAACTAATATAATTCAACCTATTACAATCTGCCTCTCATAATATAACCCGCTCTCAGCTCTCGCGCTAAGCGAGAGTAGTGACGCAGTGGAATACTATTACGCTATGCTCGCTCACTCGCTCACTACGCTCCAGATCGAAACCAAGATGATATGAACTATGTAATTGGGGTTCCTCTCATTAAAAATAAATGAATCTTATAACTAGTCAAGCCCTTTCATTCGATACCCATATTGAGGGAGTTGTGAAAAAATACGTAACCCGCCATTTTGTGGCGGCGGGCATCTTGGACTGATTATACAAACATAGCTAAGAACACTCCCGACTAATTCACTTATCTAACAAAATCAAATACAGTTCATCCGTTCGGGAATTACGATACCACAGTCAGACACACACACAGTACACACACACAGGCACGTCAAACTTATAACACCCCGTCGTTCTTGCGTCGGGGTTAAAAACTACATTTAAAAATATTAAAAAAGCTTTTGTATCCATTACCAGTGAAGCAAATTGGTTGTTATTGACGTGGAAGTAGTCAGCATTGACGACCTAAAATTAGTAAAATAAAACGAGTTTTTAAGGATTATCTTATCATCCGTGACCATCACGGGGAGAATAGTGTGACGTTTTATACAAAGATATCATCACGCTTGTATTCCCAGAAGAGATAGGCACAGGTGTACATACAGAGAGTAAGTACACACTATTACGAACGTGCACAAATCCAAACTCTGACTTGCTATTAAGAATTTAATAGAATAACCCAATATCATTTTGCCTGACCTGGAAACCGAACTTAGGACCGCTTACGGCAAACCAATTACATATATTATATTATTTATCCAAAATAAAATAAATCATACAAACATTTTGAAAGGCATAAGAATTTTTCAGAAATCTGTAAATTCAGGAATTTTAATAATTCTCCATGCATTTTTTTCTTCTTCTCAAAACCTTACAAGAACTATAGCGAAGATTTTGAAAAAGAAAGTTAAATAGGCAAATCGTTCCAGCCGTTCTCAAGTGATGTGAACAGCATAAATAGTGTAATTTAATATATAAAACCACAGAAAATAGATTTTGACTTACCGAAAGAAAACTTAAACTAAAGAAAGTCAATAATTCAAACATATTTTAATCACGTATGTACAAGATAATATCAGTTGTATGACTGATTTATCGCAGAAAATTACATTAATTATTAATCTTATACGTAAACAACACAGTAAAAGTGTACATATCAATAATATTATATGGATATCTTCATGTCAAAGGTTCAATTAATTAACTGACGCAGTAGTTGAGACATTGGCTACCATAAAAAGATAAAGTTCGTGGCTGACGACGTCTGTGGTCTAGTGGTTCGAGTACCAGACTGCTGAACACGAGGTCGTGGGTTCGATTCCCACAAGACACAAACATTTATGTGATGAACTTAGGTGTTTGTGTTTGTCTTTCATTCTTATATATTATAAGTATGTATTTACAAAAAAAAAAGTATATAAGTATTAAATCGATTGTCTAGTACCTAGTTGTATAGTACAAGCTCTGCTTAGTTTGGGACTAGATGGTGCTGTGTAAAAAATGTCCCAAGATATTTAAATTGTATCGTGAGTTCGATTCCCGAACTAGACAGCAACGCAGCGTATCAGACCATAGCTTAACTGATTTCGGGTTGTTGAAAATGAAAAAGAACAAATAATATTATTTATTCTACAATTATTTTGATGTAGAAATTGTTTTGAGTTTTTATCAATCTATTAACTGACATAGGTACTACCTAGTACGGAGAAAAATTTAAAAAAAGTTTATTGAAAAAGGTACAACAAAACGAAGTCGCAAATGTAGTTTAATCAATCAAACACCAAATAGCACCATATTTTAATACAATATTACCGAAAATAAACAATGCTATTTTTTATCTTAAAAAATACAAAAAGATAGTTTTTAGTCCTTCTATTTTTTTTTATTTTTATTCTGTTAAAAAGTTCTTTCATGAAATGTTAACATTTCCATGCTGTGTCTGGACATTTCTGTAACAAAAAGAAAATGGATTTCAGATTAGTTATTGTATGATAATACCGAATAAGACTACGCAAGGTGGAAGGGACATCGAGCACAAACGTCGTCACTCAAGGTCAAAAATAGAATGACCTTGGTCATTCATGTACAAAATGATCGGTTATTAAATATATTGACAATTTTGAGCGCGCTGTGTATTGCTAAAAACGCGATTGTAACGCGCGCGATCAGAAATAAATGAAATAATGTTTTTTTAATTATAAATCTAATTTGGGTACCTAGATAGAAATAATGTTTTTTACACGTTCAAGTAAAAAATTGCAGAAACATTTGAAAAATTGATGATAAAAGTTACGGAAAATTTCAACGCAGGGGGGGGGGGGGGCGTCCGGAATCATGTACTGAACTCATGGTATTCGGATGTGCGTCGATATCCCTTCCTCTTTGTACAGATTATTGCCTGATAGTTGAGGGTAAATACCTACGTCCTTATCATTTCTTAGATTCTGTCTTGAACATTTTTTTAAGGCAAGCTCTACACTACAACTAATAAAACAGTGTAATAAGGTCTTTCACGAGTTTTCTAACGCTTAGGCCCCGATAAGGGTTATCGCTATCAATTTAATAGGTACCTTGGTAGGTAATCTTGTAACTCCTTACCTTCAACATAGCGATTCCAGTGCACGTGAAGACATCATAAGCCTTGCAAGGGAAGTCCAGGTGCTGCCTCGGTTCTGTATCGATGCAGTCCTTGATAGCTTTGTCTACGGCTATCGTCCACTCTTTGTGGTTCTCTTCCCATTGCTTCAAGTGTTTTCTGTAAACTTCTTTGTTCAGCGTCTTCTCGTCAGTTAAGAAACCAGACTCTTTAAACACGCATTGGACGTCGTTACACTAAAAAAAGAAGATCTTGAGTTTGAATCACATGCAACTCTTATTTTTTTGAAATCATGTGCGTAAATTATCACTCGCTTTAACAGTGAAGGAAAATATCGTGAGTCAACCTGCATGCTTGAGAAATTTTCTCGACGGCTTGTGAAGTCTGCCAACCCGCATTAGGCTAGCCTGCATCTCTCTCATACTGAGAGGAGACTCGTGCCCAGTAGTGGGACAATATATGGGTTGATGATTAAGTTAAAAATTATTTAACCGCGGATAAAAGAGATTGGTCAAGAAAATCACCAGGAGGAAACTTGATACCTTGATACTGAGAGACTTCCTCAATGGAGTGTGTAGTAACAACCCGCATTAGCATGATAGACTATAGCCTAACCAGTTCTGAGAGAGTTCTGAGAGATCCGTGTCTAGTAGAGTCCAGAATTGGGATACTAATTGGGTTGATGATGCATAGGGGTCTGACCAATATTCGGGTTGTACACAGTCTCTGCCGTAGGTCTATGCGTTTCTTCATATTTAGTGTCATTGTATGGTATTACAATCAATGGTAATAATTATATGAACAATGCAATCGAAAAAGAAAATAATTTTGGTTTCTTCATCCACACTATGTCGCCCGTAACTGTACATAACCAATACCCCTTCTGCATAAGAATTTAAAAAACATTATATCTGTCTACTGTAAAGGAGCTGTAAGACTTTAAATTAAATGAATTCATTAATGTGAAATACTCACAGGGCCCGGCAGTTTAGGGTTAGAACATGATTCCAGATGCTTTGGGTCACCCATCTCTGGTATGTCACAACACACGGATAACGGTTTCTGAAAAATATGAAACAATGAATAGAGAAAATTGATAAATAGAAGTAATCTAATAAAAATCTAAGTAATACTAGCTGTGTCGTATAGGAAACGATTTTGAGCATTTCCAAACATTGCTGAGCGGATGCCTACCGTACCTATCTGACTAATTTCAAGATTTTAAGTCTGACCCGCCCCGGCTTCGTACAGATAGCACCAAGCTATAGCCTATAAGCCTTCCTATCTTTATTTCTATTGGTATAAAAATCCGTATAGCATTTTCTGAGATTAGCCTGGATAAACACAAACTCAGTGAGTGTTGTTGTGATGAAAATTTTCCGTTGGATCCTAGGCAGTATTAGAAAAAAATCGTTAACATTTTAAATAGTTAATCTTTCTAAAAGTTGTCACAAATAGGGTCCCACACGGAGTGAAGCGGCAGGTTGGTCGACCCAAGTGGAGGTGGAGCGACAAGCTCGACCCTAACGATAGAGATTAGGTCATCAAGACAGTGGATAGAGCGACTTGGAAAGAAGGAAAGGAGGCCTTCGCCCAGCAGTTCGACAAATTGGGATATACAAAAATGCTTCTAACAGAAAAAAAAAATTAAAAACATTAATAATTACCAGAGTAGCACTTTTGTTTTCCCTTCGGGTCAGGACATCCGCATAATTTGACTGAAAACACCAATTAATTAATTAAATTTAACACTTATTAACTCACAACACTACTATCGCATTTTATCTATTGTTTTTCCAATGGAAGCCATCATCCTCTTCTGAATAAACGAGTTGGTTGCAACAACAATAACAAAAAGTTCGCTTTTCAAATAAAATTAAAAATATAAAAGTTTACTACGAGCAACTGTTGCCTGTCAACATAAGGTAAGCGCACTATATTATTTATTATATTTGATCAAAGAGCTGCACTTTTTGCATAGTCACTTGTTTATTTCAAATTTAGAATGATATTTTTTTTACTTACTGTAATAAAAGCAAAGAAAATCAACGAATATAACATTTTGAAATGACGTGTGTCAAAGCCAGTTACTTTATTATGACTGATCTATTGCAAAAAATGGCAATAATAATATTTAAACATAGTCGCATCTCTGTTTATAAATATCATTGTTATCTGTGTGTCAAAGAGCTACTAATTACTCATACACTGAACGTTCTTGGAATGCTCTTTTGTTATTAATAATACTGGTCTATTAAATTGTAATATCATAAATGTAAGGGTGCGAACACAATTAAGAAGCGATGATGTAACGTAAGCCTGAAGCTTGCAAGCTCTTTGCTCGTATTTTTTTATTTTCATACCAATAAGAAGCAAGCCAACATTCACAACTGTTTACATAATATATTATTGATAATAATTAATTTAAGGCCTGTTTCACAGCTTACTGATAAGTTTCCGTTAAATTACTTGGCAGATAATTTCATGCAAATTTTGTTAAACTTTTAAATCCTTATCCTTATCTTTATCCTGCGGTCAGTGTCTATTCAGACCTGGTGAAACAGCCCCTAAATTTGGGATTTATACTCATACGATTACCTATTGTAATAAAAAAAAGTAAGTAGTGTCACTGAACTTTACAATACCATACTATATTAAAATATTATGTTGCTAATTTCATTTAAATAACAACATCTACTTTATTATTAATTGGTAAACTTGCAACTGTCAATATGTTTTACGTTGCAAAAACCTATATTTCACTTGGGATGCAATCGATGAAATAGAAATCTCTTCTGCGGTTTTGACGTTAAATGACTCTCTGTTAAAGAACATAAGGAAAAGTATAAAATTATAAGGTTAAGTTTTTAAAGGAGATGCGGCCGAATATCGTTATTTTACCTGGAGCATCTCAAGCATCTGCCATCGGACCAGCCCCTCAACCATGAGTTCTATCGAATGACTTTCGATAGGTTTGTTACGCATCGAAACGCTCTAATCTCATAGCAGATTTTAGTTCCTTACGTAACCGTTAGAAGCGCTGCGAGGGCTTTCTATACAAATATTTTACGTAGTCGCTATCGAGTCCATGGAGAAAAACTCATGGTCGAGGCACTGAACCCCAATACCTAAGTATCAGTAAACCATCCGGATAACATAAACAACAAATTATCAATTAATTAGTATAGTTTTGTATATTGTTTTGATGCTAATTACGGAGAAATCATAATGATAAGTACGTAACAAAACATCATTATTATTTTTATAATTATGTTTTGTTGTAGTTTTTTCACCGAGATTAATGAAAACGTGGGTACAAATAAATAGTAATGATTAATCCACCGTAAGTAGGTACAACTGCAGTTCAAACACTCGTGCGCAATATGGCAAAAAAGATGGATTTTCATAATGTAAAGCTCTCTCTCTCTCTTTCAACATATTTACTAAGAAACAAAAGGAATTTCAGATTCTTAATAGAATAACATTAATATACTTTTATATAAATAAAAGGGTCCATTTAGTATGACCCTTAATGCCACATGGCATCTTTCGCAAGTTAATATTACGGTGTAATCAATCTAAACCACAAATACAATAGTTTACTAATACAAAAACATGAGTCACTTTTCACGGAAACACCACAAATTGTTTTGAAGAAGTAGATACAAGCATATAAAGTACGAGTATATTTAAATACTAGCTTTTGCCCGCGGCTTCGCTTACGTGGATATAGAAACAAAATTAGGATTAGGAATTGATCCCATTGATAAAAAACTTGTATTTTGAAGTAGTGTTTTAGAGGTTTTTAAAAAGGGCCTCGTGACTAATAAATTATAACGGCGCTAAGCTCAATGAATATTGTGGGTTCGATTCCGGTCGACAATTAGTCTCGGTACTGAGGTACTTTATGAGGTACTGTTTGTGAAAATATGTCCAAAAGAAAACGGAAGCTTCAGTTAGTCGTAATAACTCGTAATTCTAACCAAACTTTACAACTACTGTTTAATTTAAGTCTATACCACTTTAAACGTTTATAACTAATCAACAATCACGATATCTGCGCATATGACAACTTAATTAAAGAACCAACAATAATGATCCTTTATATCAATAGGAATGCATACTACAGAGAGGTCAAGCTCTATCTCAGCATCTACGCAACCAAGTGGAATGAGATATACCTCATTTTTTTATTTGTACGATGCACTTTTAAATAGAAAATAAAAAATCAAAAACCATCAATGATGATGATGATGATCTCTTCTTTCTATGGGTTTGCATACAACAGAGAGGTCAAGCTGTATCCTAGGATCTATTCAAATAATTGAAAAAAGCTTTACATGAGTTTTTAAGTTGGAAATTATGCATTACAAAAGTTAACACAAAATTGAAATCTATTCAGTAGGTTTAGCGCCAACCCCTAACAAACAGACAAACAGACAAGAATTCTAAAAATCGGTTCGCGATCATTTATATTATACTCTAACCCACTTGTTTTTTTTTAATATCTTCAATGTACAGACACGACTTTTTTACAATTTTATAATAGTATAGAAAACGTATAAAATACTTTTTGCTTGAGACGAATTCAGATAACAATCGTAATGACTTTTTTGTGTATACCCATTGTCATCTATAGCTATTTCGATTCACATTAAAGCGTAATCATAGTTACGTCATCTAGAGAGATTCAATTCCCGGACCAAGCGTTGATATGGGTTTTTTACGGTGAAATTCCCAGTATCTAAATTCTCGCCCCCTATTACATGGAATCTTAATATACCGGAAAACTGTGTCTGTACATTAATATACTTCTGCTTAATCCTTCGGTGAATACAGGCGCGATGGATCCTGTAATACAAGACGAAAAAAAAGTAAAAATATCTGTACATATCTACAGTCTACACACCTACAAGACTAACAAAAGCTGCGCTGTTTACGTCTAAATGAGTGCATTTAAATGCAACAGTCACAGGTTTAATAGCGATTTCACTTACATTACAACAGTAACTACCTACTTAGGTATACGTAAAACGAACACGTTTTTACCCCTCATCCTTATAGTGTCACCTTCTCAATGCTGATGGCCTTGATCCCTGTAGAATGTGTTACTTAGATGCTTCAATTAGATCTATACATATATACATGTCTACACACCTGCATATAAATAAACTAGCTTCCCGCCAGCGGCTTCGCCCGCGTGGTCTTATAATTTTTTCCCCGTTTTTGCTACATTTTTCATTACTACTCCGCTCCTATTAGTCGTAGCGTGATGATATATAGCCTATGTTACTCGGGGATAATGTAGCTTTCCAAAGGTGAAAGAATTTTTGAAATCGGTCCCGTAGTTTCGGAGCCTATTCATTACAAACAAATCTTTCCTCTTTATAATATTAGTATAGATAAAATTCAAGTGTCTCTTTGCAATTTCAAGTTAACGTGTTTTCACTAAATGCATTTGAAGGTATATAAGGTTACTCTTTACGGTTATAATTTTTGTCTGTCTGTCTGTTTGTTCCAGTTAATCTCTGAAATGGCTGGACCGATTTTGACGGGATTTTCAGATAGCTAATGTTATAAGGAGTAACTTAGGCTCCTTTTTTATTTTAGATATTCTAATTATTTTACATAAAATTATAATAATAGTAACCGAAGCGGAGTGAGGGCGGATCGCTGGTCCGAAATAAAATGGAATATCGTAACTTTCTACCCTCGTTTAGATATGATTTCATATACATTGTGACATTTTAATGACAGGTGCTGTAATATTTTTTCTAGAAGAGGAGAATAGGTATTAAATGAAATGTAATGTAATGTAGGATTCAGAATTAATTAGAGTAGATAGCTACTACAATAATACTATTGTAGTAGCTATCTACTCTAATTAATTCTCAATATTGAATATAATTATATATTCTAGAAGAGGAGAATAGGTATTGAATGAAATGTAATGTAATGTAGGATTCAGAATTAATTCTCAATTAATATAATTATATTGATACCAATATAATTATATTCAATATTGAGTTACCTCCATTCTACATCTATTCTGTGGTGTACAAACAGCATCTTGAGATTATTAAGAATTAACTCCCGAACTTGAAATCAAGATCGGTATATTAACGATACAACCACCCTATTGAATTGATGATTAATTTTCAGCAAGACTTCTCCAAAGGATCAAATCATTAGAATCATGAAACTGGAGTCACTTGTAGACCGTTTCAGATTCAAAACTATCTTCCCTTTGAGCTCCTTCACACTCCACGCTAAAGAGCCTTTGAACTTGATCTTGGCAATCTGTGAACAAGAGTATAAACTCTTGTTTCGACTCCGAACTCGAACTCTTTGCTCCGACTCCTCTCTTCTTCTCTCTACTCTTTGGGGAATACAGGCGCTGGTTTATTGTTGTTTTAATATAGTTTGTAGTATATTTCCAAAGCTACTTTCTTCGTAGTACGCAAGACTCATTTGGTTTCTGTCATTCGGATTGACTGAGATTCATAAGCCTCTCGGGGCCCCTATAAATCGTAATGCTTCGCGTTTCTAAATAATAGGGTTCATTAGCTGCCCATTCAGGCCACACTTTCAGCTGAAATATTGCAGTAATTTGTAATGATTACACCAAAATAAAATTTTAAATATTTTTGTTGTTACGTCATTGAGATTTAGGAAGCGTTAAAATGATTGATGAGGATGCTTTATACCAAATTCTTCAACAAAATTGACTGTTGATAATTATGTAAATCTTTTAGAAGAAATTAAATAAAAGGAATACTCGTACAATGAGTTGAGTTTGTTTGTAGATAATGCAATGTGAATACTTACTATTTCATTAACTAGTACTAGAATTCAAAGTCTGAAGTATCAGACAGTAGCCTGATTACCTTTCCTGTCCGTCGTGTAAAAAAAAAGTAGTTTTTGATTGAATTTCAATGAGACCATTAAAATTAAACTTTTGAAAAGGCTAAAGCTAGTTCCACAATTCAAAAAATCGCAAAGAAACTATTTAATTGCTTGGACAAAAATCATGAAATAATGTTTTGTTAACCCCCGACCGAGAAAAGGGCTGTTGTGTACGTTTATACAACCAGCTGTTCCCCGGTGTTATCCCCGTTCATCCAGTTATTCCTATTGGAAATTTCCCAAAATCCTTTCTAAGTGGATGCCACCGTTATAATAATTATTTGTGTGCCAAATTTCAGTGGTTTGAGCTGTGCTATATAGCAATAGTTTCCCTCATTGACCTATAAAATGATAAACAGATTTCGTTTTTAATAATCGTTGAGAATAGTGCAGTTTTGTGTAAGAGAATTAGATTTGATACAACACTATCTTCACAGTTAGATTCTTAAGCACCGTTTACACAGCTTTTTACGTTATCGAGGCGTAAGAGTGATCATTTATAGGCGTGAGCTCATGCGGTTTATGCCTCGTAAACTCAACCTTTGTAAATCGGAATGAAGACGAGTTGGTTTATGTGGTGACACACTTACTTTACAAATTAGTGATGTGCGAGTGGATATTAGTGACCTTAACGTAATTAATACTTAATAACAGTATTGGAGATAATATAATAGGGCTTGTTTTATGGGTACCTTACTCGTTAGCAGGGTGGACTGCTACGCTCGAGGTCCTGGATTCGATTCCCAGGTCGAGAAGTGTTATTTGGGTTTTCCTATGAACGTCATAAATACAACTCTGCCTAACACTAGTAACCCTTCAGGTAACAGGTGTGATATTGATGGTGATTATTCCCAATCCCGTGGGAATTTCCCAAAATCCTTTCTTAGTGAATGCCTACGTCATAATAACTATCTGTGTGCCAAATTTTAGCCTAATCCGTTTAGTAGTTTTCGAGCTGTGCGTGAGTTAGTCAGTCAGTAAGTCAGTCACCTTTTTCTTTTACATAATTCTATAAACAGATTTGTAGCGTCTATTTAATTTTACCTGTATAAGAAATTGTAAACGCATAGGTATGCTTGTACAAATAACATCGATAGTGGAAGTCCCACTCTATTCATTAGTACTCCGGTTGGCGTTGAGTGCAGTCCCGTCCAGCTAATATGCCAATTGGTTCTTAATAGCCCAGCCGTGTTGCCAATTAACCTGATTTTTTAATTAAGTATCTGAATTAATAATGCATTTGCATTTGAGTTTGATTATTTAAAGATAATTTTTTTGTAGTACCTAATTTCGAAATAATTATCATCAACCTCAATCAAATTAACATTATATCTACTGTCAATCCTACTTACTATTAAAAATATGAAAGTTAAGATGGATGGATGTATGTTTGTTACTCAATCATACCGAAACGGCTGATCGAATCTGGATTAAATTTCGCACAAAGATAGATTATAGTCTGGCTGACATAGGCTTTTTATCCCGGTAAAATGTATGGTTCCCGTTGTGTTAGATACATGTGTTAATAATTTATAAGAAATACCCACATCATCATTCCACGCTGGCGGAAAGCTAGTGAACTAATATAACAAAAATTGCTTTCAAATTGTTTTTTTTTATATTATACCACTGAAGTGGCAAACAATCATACGGCCCGCCTGATGGTAAGCGGTTACCGTAGCCTATGGACGCTTGCAACTCCAGGGGTATTACTCGTGAGTTGCCGACCCTAAAAACCTCTTAGAGGTTTATGGAGGATTCACTGTGCCGACAGTTTGACGGAATATTCCTCTTGCTGCCAGCGCAGCGCATCCTTAGAAGGAGCTCTGGCAAGATGTTGCAACTTCACCTTTAGACGTCAATTTAGAATGTGAAGGAAGATTTAGACTTCGCGAATAGGATTCGTGGTGGCTTAGCGGTCATAGCGTCTGGTGTATTGAACCAGAAGACGCAGGTTCGAATCCTGCCCGCGGGTCGATTGTTTCTTTCATAAAAATAACTAATAATCCTAGTAATGCAGTAATAACTAGTAGTAGCATGGAAAATTATTAAAAATACAAAAAGATATCACATACTATTAGCCAAATATAAGTACATACTTAGGTAATTATTTTCATGTCTAGTGCATAGAATAAACGGTGGTGACAAATAGAAAAATACTAAAACATTTCCACATTTGGAAACTAGTTAAGAGTTGTATAATTAAATGTCTGTGCAGTACGGTTTTAATTCAGTGAATAAACGAGAAACATTATACAAAGAAAATGTGTTCTGTGTTAAAACGCACAAGAGGACTATACTACTCTGTTGTATATATATAAATATATACACGGCGCAATTATTTTGTCTCTAGCCGATTTTTCAGGAGTAATATTTCCAATATGTACGAGTACGAATGGAAGAGTTGGAAGGGGTCGACCTCGGCGAACGTACCACAACCAGATTGCGGACGATCTCTAAAAAGGCAAGGTTAAGAGCATGGAGAGGTTAATGAACATAGACGAAGAGAAAGTGGTGTGCCGGGATCGTAGCAAGCGGAAATCTATAGTCTCTGCCTACCCCTATAGGAAACAGGCGTAAAGCTATGTATGTATATAATATTTCCACAATACAGGGTCTCGGTATCGGCCCTCGGTACCGGTTGTCATACGAACATTTATGGCTATTGTTCATAGAAGCCCAAATAGCCTGACAACCTTTCTATTAACAGAATGCAAAACCTATGTTTTCCACCCCTAAACCGCGCTCACCGCTTCTGAGAATTTCATTGGAAAACCCAACAACTGGGAAACGAACCTAGGAACTCAAGCGTAGCCATGTCACTTAGGTTAGGGCCACTAATGGGGCAATAGTTCAAACATACTTTAATTGGATTAATATTCGGATACCGATTCGATTATTAAGCTTTCTTCACAGCCATTTAGTCCAAAATATAAATTGCGAAGTTCAAGTAAATGTACCTATTTCTTGATACTATTTGGACGTAGGTATCGACCGGCTTCTCGCTCGTTTATATTCATTGTTTCTTTTTTAAATAAATAGCTTCTAAATATTATCAAGGAAATGTTAATATTGTTAACTTTTCATTCACAGATTGGTGTTACGATTTTTTGAAGACGCAATGTTTGAAGGATAATGTTGTCTCATTCTTTCGAAGTGGAACTTGTGGCCGGGGGACGGAGATAACAATAATTTTGCACTTGCCTCAAATTGTAGTAGCGCGCTCAGTCCGCCAGACTCTTAAGATTGTGATTTATCTTCATTTACAAATTTTGGTTGTGTATCTTTGGCCGATTTTCAAATCGACTTTTTCTTATGTATAAATTTATTTTGTTTATTTTAGTCAAAGGTGCAAACGATGTGTTTCATCGAAGGAAACAGTTGTTTCTATTGTAGGTAGAAAAAGTTGAAGATTGGTTTCTGTGACGTTCAGTAAAAGAGGCATACCTCCTGCAGTGGATGAATACGAATTGATGATAATGACGACTATAAATTGTCGCGTAGATTCCAGATTTTCAAATATCGTTATCTATTTAAAGAACTTGCCAAAAGACTTATCGACAGTGCTCATGTCCAGAAGGCTGGATTATTTTTGGGCCAGAGAATCAGCATTTCCATTTAACGTGGCAATTCTGCCAGTCTTCTGGGAACGTTACCAGATGACAGCGATGAGGAATACTTTGACGCCTAGGTGCGGAAATTTTGGGTTTACGTTTGTTTTTTTTTTTATTGAATTTGTACATTATGTAAATATATTTCTGTATGGTTATATCTCTTATAAATTAATCTGAAAAATTACTATCAATCGTTTAAATACCTACTTGTATACATGTACTTACAGTTTGCTAAATAGTTTCAGTTATATTTTCAGTTCACATAAAACAGTATTGCAGGTACTTGCAAGTTAGGTCTTTCTTTTAAAAGTTAATTTATACAGTGTGTAAATAACGCTATACATACATAATTATCGCATTCTCTATAGCAAACGCTATGTAAAAATATTCTTTGCCAGTGACATGTTAAAGGATCTCGAGGTAAATAAAGTCTCCTCTTTTCATGCGCAGTCTTTATTAAAGATAAGTATGTATGAGTATTAGTCTACCATCCCGCATCTACACTAACCGCTTTTTAGCAACAGCTCGGAGTTTGAATTTGTGCTCGGTTAATGGCAATAGGCTTGTCCCTATTACGTGGTACCTAAACAAACCGGAGAATTATTGAACTATATTACTATTTATAACTAACCTAACCTTACACGGAATATTTGTTATGATTTATATAAGAATATTCCTCGTTCGAGAAAGTAAACATACTTAGTCACTTCTCAGATAAAACAAAATTTGAAGAGTCCAAAATAAGCAAAGGACAGTGATGTATATATATATTAAAATTAAAATATTATATTTGGCATTACATTTCAAAGGTGCCTATAATATTTCGCGTTAGATACCTATGTCAACTTTAGCACGATTCGAACCTGCGTACTCTGGTTCGCTACACCAGACGGCAGCCAACTAAACGATTTACTATAATGCTACATAAATGTCTCGCCAAACTTATTGTCCGGGTTGAACACGGGTTGGCACAAGCTAATTTTAACCCCGCCGTAAAAATCGGAAAAAGAAAAATATTTCTTGTTATAAATAAAAACAAAAGTTCAAGTCGTAGGCTGTCGTTTTAAATCATTTTAATCCATTATTTTTCTCTCCAATTTTTACGGCCGGGTTCAACCCGGACAATAAGTTTGGCGAGAACTGTATACTACGAAAATAGTCATTTAAGACAGTTTCAAAAGCTTTTTCAATTATTTCACAAAACCGTCAACAATATAATATGATGCAATCTAAGAATGCTTTTAACAATTCTCACTTGTGGCCTAAGAGCGGCATTGTATGGCGTGTTTTCAATCGCTCGATTCATTGGCGCGTGATTCCTGAATTCGTCTCCTTTATAGAGGCTAGGGGTGCTTTCACAGAATATATATAAGTATTATGTAATATATGTAGGTACCTATAACACCTCCGTGCGCGGGTGTCGAAAATATAGGTACGTGTCACAAATTAGGGTTGGCAAACTTTTATGAACTGTTAATTATGAGACAAGTGTATTTTTTACCTGACTGCCGAAGGAGGATTATGTGTTTGACGGGTATGCAGGTATGTAGCAGCGTTGCCAGACGTCCCGATTTGGGCGGGACGTCCCGATTTTTAAATCAAAATTAAATGTCCCCGAATAACTCGACCGTGCGTGCAGCGTACTGAGAAAGTTGCGTAAAAAGTCTAACTAAAAATTTAAAAACAAGCTCTATGATGTTGGAAAATATATTGCAGGCGGGACAAACTATTCGTTCATAAACAAAATTGTTTCTTTGCTTTTTAGACTTTTTACGCAGTCGGGTTTTTATTTCATTTAATAATTGTTGCATTTTGTCATTTATTTGTCGGCCTTTTTTAATTTGTCGAGTTTTATGTTTGTAGTTAAAGGTTAGAAAATTGAAAGCATGAATTACAAAAAAATAATTATATTATTAACATGTTTAACATGTATTATATAAAATAAAATATTAAACATAGGTGTTATTATTTTAGAAATAATTTTGATCCTATAATAACAATTTGGATCGGCATTAGTTTCGGCCAACCCTCTGCGCTATTCCTTAGAGGTTTGCATGGGATTGGAAGTGAAATATATATTATTTGTTAGTATTAGTACCTTATTGTGATGTGTATTCCATTGCTTCTTACTTCATTTAAACAAATTTTATTACGAACTTGTCAAAGTTGTTTGGATATGACAAGTTCGTAATCTACATCCCGTCACGTCATGGTCGTGGTGAATAGTTTTGATCCCATGGACATGACAACATATAGGGCTAATTTACCCGCATTTTCAAATGCGATACCCTGCCACCTACCACCTGCCATGTGGGGGACCACATGGCAAGGGTCCATGAGGATTTTCCGCATCAAAAAAGTTCGTAATCTACCTAATAAATGTTATGATTGACTTTTATTAATTAACCACAATAATGGTCAATTATCATGTTAATATTGATCAGAATATCAGACCCAAATTATTTACTTTTGAGATATTTTTTCGAACTAACATTTATCTAGGTACTCTAAAATGTTTGGAGGACACAAAACGTGTATCCTCAAGAGGGTACGTAGTCACATATATATCTCCACCCCTGGACAAATGCAATATCAGAGGCGTTGCTGACTACAAATCTACTGAAGGGGGAAGCAGTTTTTCCAGTGAATGTTGCAATGTTGATGGTAGAAAATGGAATTGTTACAGAATATTACAATTGCAATTGCATGCAATAGTTAATAAGTACAATAAAGTAATTGTAGCAAGTAATATTGCGATGAAAATATAATGTGTTATGATCAGATAAAATTTGAGAAAATTTTTGAAGGTTAAGAAATCGCCACCGTTTAGTCTTAAAGCCTTTTACTAAATGAGATATGGGTATATAACTTGTCGTGGGTTTGTGCCAAATCTTACACTAAAAAAAAACTTTTTTATGTTCCATTTATAGCAGTATTCCATTTATAGTAGAACATCTATACGTTCTTTCTTATGAAATTAGTAAAAGTATTAAAATTTGAACTTTAGGTCAATGACATAAAGATCTTTGTGAGATAGAATTACTTATACCGGATATTTGAATCGCATAGCAATAAAACGTCTCATTGCAAACGATAGCGTTTACTTTGTAATATTTTGCTACTTGCCTTTTGAAATATGAGAAAATTTTCCGTTTTTCCGAGAAAGTAACACAGTTGTTATTGAAAAGTCATAATATAAGGTGAACAGGATCTATGCCTTCATTGATATATATCCTTTCATTATAGAAAGAAAACATTGTAAAAATTTATTGGTACCTACAAAATTCACAATGTTTTAAAGATAACTAGTGTATAGTTTGCTTGACATTAGTCTGATATTCCTTATTCCTTTCGCTATTTACATATCATCACACCAGCATTCCCCGAAAAGTAAGGCAGAGGCATGATAATGTACACCCACAATTTGCCGATAGTTTAGGTCCCATTTAATAGGGGGCCAGCCTAGCCTAACCCAGTGAATTGTAGGTGCACATTCCTCCTACCTCTGCCTAACTCTTAGAGGAATACAAGCGTGATATACGGGTATTATGGTATACAAGGGTAGACAGAAACTACTTAAAGCCACTTGGTACAATCAAGTAATGTATTAATTTAATTATCTAACATTTATGCCCAATATACTGTTAATAGATTTAATTCCACAGGCCTTCAGCTCTTACAGGCACTAACGGGTTAGTGGGTACTAAACGACCCAACCGAAGTACCGCACATTGTCGCGGAGACAAGTAGACAACCCTCGCGACGCCGTCAACAGATTTTATTGCTATTTATCGAAACCATTCCGTTTATGACACATAACTTATCTGGGGTTTCGATTGCATTACAACAATTACATGACAATTTGTTAAATTGTAGTTTTCTATTATCTATTTCAAAAAGCAAATCAGAATTTGTATTGAAGAAATACAATTATAACCTTAAATTATATCTTAGCACTTTAATTAGATGTATATTATTTTTTCAATAAGGGCAGTGTATTTTATTATATTTTTCAAGTGTTATCTTTGTGTGGGTACCATGAGGGCAGCCGAAGAGACTTTTCCCAAAGTGGCATGAAGAAGCCCAGGATACTAAATCCTAGACTGACTTAGGGGAGGCGTAAACAAGTGGCATTATAGATAAAATAAATTGTACTGAACGCGTTTTTGATAAATATAAAAAAATACTATTATAAACATCTATAGATACTACCTACATATTTTATTTTTATCCATAGCGAGTAGATTGCAACCATGTCCAGTCTACATATCCTCCGATGACGTATAGCTTTTACGTATAAACTTCAATGGACCGTTACTATTTCGTGGCTGACATTTAGTTCAAGAGGGTAACAATCAGGGTACACTGATTGCGCTTCCACGCATTTAGGGAACAACCTTACTGCGAGGTTATTAATGAGATAACGGTGATTAAAAGATAATTGTAAGTGATTCATGCGCACAGTTCGGCTATGTAACTGGTCCCTTGTGAAGTTAGGCTTTTCGAACGGACTGGCAAAAAAAGTCATTTAGTAAAAATGACGAAAGTTGTTATACCGTTCCATGGCCCATCTGGAAATCACTGAACCGACTCCGAACCGGAGTGGGGATGTTCTTTGGTGAAGACTGTATCGCAAGGTTCACTTCCTATCTTATCCTTTAATGCTCCAAACCCTACAGCCAAAGCTACCTCTGCGCTGCCAGTGCTGCCACCCGAAGAAGAAACTTCGCCTTTTCTTTTGAGAGGTGGTGGACATCTATGAGGATTTTGAAACGGAAACCACGAGCACGAAATATTTATGGCACCGACTATCTTTTGCAGCAAGAAAGCAAAAAATTACCACGGAATTAAACACTAAAATATTTATACTAATATGAAATGAAAGACCTGATTGTTTGTTTGAATTGAATAGGCTCCGAAACTACTGGATCGATTTTAGAAATTCTTTCACCGTTGGGAAACTACACTTCCGCCAGGTGACAGGATATAATTTATAACAGACCACGCGGGCGAAGCCGCTGGCGGAAAGCTTACTTATAAATCGGCACGATTGTATCAAAAAATTGCATTAAGTAGTAAGCAATATTGCCCATTATCATAACCGAGGTTATTTACTGGTATTAGGTGCTTAGGTACCTTTTTTTTATTTTACATTATACTTACCCGCCTCATTCTTCAATTTACTGGTTTCAAAATGTACCGGCGTCGTTGCCATGGCAACAATTTAATCTACAGTATGACGTTTTCCTTACACTGCAAAGAAAAAACGCGTGAGCGTATATTACAGTCTAGGATGGTCGTTAAACATTTTGCGATCCACTCTTGGGCGTATTGACCGTATCTCAGTTGATAGCGTAGTTAATCACCAAGTGGCGTCGGCATTACATCAGTCTTATTTAAAAAACTCACCCTATAGAGAGAAACGCTTCCTTCAAACAATTGACTGTCAAACTCGATAAAATGTTACAGTTTGAACATAATTGATAGCTTGTGTAAAAGTTTCTCCATACTAGGACTTTAATAAACACAAATAATATCAAACACTAAGTACATCAGTTACCAAAATTATTACATAACATATACCATGACAGCTGTATTCCTCTAAGGATAAGGCAGCAGTGTACTAATGAACCGGTACCTATGTTTAGGTGCCATGTAATATTGGCACTCTACCACCTAAAAACGTTATGGATTGAACTCATTGACTTATTCGTATTTATATCTATGATTAAACTACTTATATTTTTTTACAATACCTACACCTATACAATTTTAATCAGCCGCCGATTTGCAGCTCAAAGGCTGTGATCCTTTTATTTAAAGTTGGTTAAAAATTACTAATCACTTACCTTTTTAATAGAAAACTGTCTTGATAAATTACAAATAGCTTAGTTTTTCTTTTTTGCCACAGAAAATCATTCAGTAGGTACCCTGAAAATATGGAAATAAACCTCGAAAAGATGAATGTGTTTACATAGAAACTTGTTTTAATGCTGTATTTTCTCACCTTCGTTAAAATAGGAAGTCGACCGTGTCGGAACTTGGTTAGCCGTCACCTTCCCTTCGCAAAGCGGACTTGGCACGTGGGCGCCTTATCGACATCTCGCACCAATCATATTTCCTTTTGTTTGCTCACAGTCTCCTCATAGTCGGACGACGCCATTGTCCGGCTAGAAAAAATAGATGGCCCCTACTATCTACTCGACTTCGAAGTCACATGTGTAAAGGTTTTTGTAAAAGAATTTTCTGAGGCCCAGATGGATCTATTTTATGATTTGAATAACGTGGTGTTTGATAAAAACATAAGACGATTTCGTGGATTGGTTACTTTTGCGGATTTTATTTATTTTGGGACAGGAAAAATTCAAGTTCACTGACTTCTAATGGGAGTTAGGAGTTCTCTTAGATCTCTTTGAGTCTCATGTGCTGAAATAACAAACAGATATCTGCTTTCAGCACATGTAGAAAAACTTCACGTATTTTTAATAATGTTTTATAGATTCATGTTATCATAAATTTAGCCTTATTAGATCTGTTCCGCTTTTGGATACACGTCTTCAGGGTATAATGATCTCGCGCGGCTTGCCAGACATAGTAGGAAAAATTATGGGTACTTAGGTAAGTACGTATAAAAAAATACAATATTAACTATATCGAAGAATGAATCCTGCGGCTATTCACAAACTGAATTTGATTGAAATTAGAAGCCAAGCTAAAATGAACTACAATTTTATCGAGTCATTAATTCTTCGATCTTACTGTTCCATGATCCTCTTTGATTTGATTGGTCCCTACGTTTCATCGAATTTATAGGTAGGTAAGTAAAATATCTCAATAAGAGCTTTACGAGTAATTTTGTAAATACCACGCGATTTGTGGCTCGCATAAGCCTTGCCGTTAAACGTTTCTCTTTATAAATAGCTGTAGAATTCTAAAATGCTACACACCCCTTTGCTATGAGGAACAAATTTAAAGTGTTTGGAACTCCTTTGTTAAATCCTCTTTCAAAACGTATTCCCAAGAAAACAGGTTTTATTACAATTCTTAAAATATAGCGATGGAACTTTCAAGAATATTTACTTTTAAATAGGCATTAACTTTTGTGCTTAGCTGAATTTCTTCCTCAAAATTCAAAAAAGTTAGAGACTTAACTTGCCCTTGAATGTTGGAGGTATTTTATTTTGCATATTCCGCGCCAACAAATTGTGACGTTTATTTGAATATTGAGATCATACAAACCTATTCTAAAACGCGTATTGTATCTCCATTCACGAATTTCATTTTAAAACTGATGATGTTTACATGAATTTGATTACAATAGTAGGGGATTCCCAATGAAATAGATAACTATACATATTTGTGAACTAACAATTAGTGAAGCTCATTCATGGTCACATCTATGGTGAGAATGTCCCATATTAGTACCATGGTTATGTGCGTAAGCATATGCTGAAGTAAACGTAAGGCTATATTAAATTATAAGCACATATTAGCTGGGACCGTTAATTTTTATTAGGTCTAAGCATATATTTACGGCCTGAATTACAAACCTGAGTTCAAAAAAGGAGGTTTTCATTTCAACTGTTTCTGTTTGTATATTGAGGTTACCCGATATCATACCCAATCCTTACTAATATTATAAATACGAAAGTAACTCTGTCTGTCGGTCTCTGCCGCGCTTTCACGCCAAAATTACTGAACCGATTTAAATGAAATTTGGTACAGAGATAGTCTAGAGCCTGAGAAAGGACATAGGCTACTTTTTATTACGAAAACATGGCTGTAAGGGGTTGAAATAGGGGATGAAAATTTTAAGAAATATCAAGACCACACGGGCGAAGCCGCTGGCGGAAAATATATATATAATAGGTAGTTATTTATATATACATTATACAATAGTGATAATAGTTATTTTCTATCTCATCATCATCAGTCCACATTCGTGCAATGCTGAACGTAGGCCTCTATTACATAACAAATGACGTAAGTTTTCGAAAAGTCACGTGACCTACAAATGTCAGTACCATATCTTTGATGTGAATATTTTCGTACATTATTTCGTCTGTAAATAAAATAGAACTTCTAAAAGAAGCTTTTGTTTGGGGACTTTTAAATTGAAATGTTTTTCATAGTAAAGATGGTCTGCCCTTTTATCGGTATTCGTGTGAGCTGAAGATGTTCATGGGCGTTTCTAGTTGTTGAACAGGTCGCCTATAAACGGTCGCAAGATTGAATTAGGAAGTCAATGAGATTCGTTTTGAGCTTATTACGTTCATTATAAACTGATAGACCAGGAGTTGAATAATACATTCAGAATGGAGTACTTACCACGTTTTTTTGGATTGCAGAATATCCTTATAGATCCTCTAGGTACTGGGGTAGGGCATGTCGAAAGGTAGGTTGATGTTTATAGAAATACATACATACCTACACTGACGCCTTTTTCCCACAAAGGTAGGCAGAAACTAGAGAGCGCCTCCTGCTAAGATTCTTGCATACTTCTTTAGCTTCCTCCACGTTCCTTACATCTTGTCATACATACGCACCGGTTTTGAGTACTACGCATACAACAAGTTGCATTTTGACATTCGAATCGACAAGCAAAATGTATGAAAATAACACAAGCTTTCGACAAATCGGGCTGTCACTAATGTCATTTTCATACATGATACCTACATTTTGTTTATCGATTCGAATGTCAAAATGCAACTTGTCTAGCCCCCCTGATCGGTATAAATCTTTCTAGTACGTCCCGTCACGGCGCTTTCACTGACAGTCGCTTATAGAAATCTTCTTATGCTTTATTACCATCATCATTATCAGCCTATAACCTAATAGGATTTGTGCCCGGTTGATGGCAATAGACTCGCCCACTATTACATGGGACCTAAACATACCAGATAAATGTGGATGTACATTAGTACGCCTCTGCCTATCGCTTCGGGGAATATAGGCGTGATGGTATGTTTATTATCAGCCTTAGTTCATCAGCTGCTCGTAGGCTTCTCCAGAGCACGATCTTTGGCTTTCGTCATCACGAAGTCTGGATGTGGGTCGGTACCCGCACGACGAAGTATTTTTAAGGGAACTGTAGACATTTCTGGGTACTGTGTATTTGTGCATAAGAGATTTGTGTAGGTATCTAAGCGCACCCACGACACAAAGTGTAGGGCAAAGTTAAAAAAATCTATTTAATTAATGTACTTTTACGACTTGCGTGTTTGATAAGTATCTTGAAATCCTTAATCAGCTTGATAATTGAATACAATTAATTATACTTCTCGTCGAAACACAAACTTAGACAACCAGTCTAAGTACGTAGGTTCTCGAGAGGTTCTAGTATGTATTTTTTGTTTGTTTGTTTATGTTCAAAAGTAACACATTGACACAGTATCATTAAGCAATGAAACAAAAAATATCTGAGACAATATTATAAGTATATAAAATGTAATGTAAAACATAGATTGAATTTTCTACAAAATCTATGAAACAAAAAAAACAAAAAATGAATGAAGAAAAATGATTATTTACCTAAATGAAAAAATACATTTCAAAAGAGCATCAAAAACTCCGCATCGCTATTAGTTGGAAGAGTACCTAAAAGGCTGGCTGCATTGCCACGGTACATTGTAATGCTGATTCTCTGACCAAAATAAAGGCTAGCCTTTAGGTCACGAGAAGCGTCTTAAAGGCGTTTGGCTATGCCCCTCGGACCCCATGGGCCCAGCGTTTCAACCCCAAACGGTTAAAACCTATATTTTTTCTGAATCCAATAATTTCTGGATAAGTGATGAACAAAAAGTTAAATTATTATATTCTGGAATGTACCTATGTAATAAAAAAGGTATTACATGAATATGGGCACATTTATGTACATTTTACGGTAAAACTTTCACTGAACCCACATTTAGAGTTATGTGCGTCTATAAAACCGAAAAGTAAAACGTCTAAAAAATGTTCGTTATGAAACCAGTACAAAATAATGAAGAAAAATCTAATGGCGAGCGTTCATTTTATGTAAAAAGACAATTTAAGTAAAACTGTTCTCGTTCACAAAACATGTATTTATTAGTATCGCCCACTTAGCATTCAAAAACTCAACTAATTTATACTTCATAAGTTCACTCAACCTTAAGGATCAGTTTTAGAGATTAAATTTACTCTCAAATATATTAAATACGTATCAACATTTCGTAAAATACGCTATACATACACACACAATTAAAAAAGCAAACATTTTCACATAAAATTGTTTATCCAATCTAAATTACCCAAATGTATAATAAATAAGTATTAAATTTAATGGCATCATACAATTTTGTTGCCTAAAATTGAAATGCAAACTATGTTAGTAGCATTCCGGCGATGATTAAAGCGGTGGGCGGGAAGGGCGGCTGCCGCCTAGCGCGGTATATAAGCCGGCGCTAGGGCGGCCGACTGCACAGCACCACTTGTTGCCGACGCTAGTGCCTGCCTGTTGCCATCGTTGCTGGAACAACACTTCATACGAACCAGGTAAGTGGAAAAAAATATTATGTGAACAGGAAAATTATCTGCAATTTTCAGTTAATATTATTATTTTGTGAAAAACTTTTTTGAAAAAAGTTAAAATTAATAAAAATGATTTTGAAATCTCGGGAATAATAAATAAAATAAACATTAATCATTAAAAGTTATTTTAAATTTTACATTCATCCTAATGTATGACCACTTCAATCAACTTCAACAGATATCAAGTACGAAAGTTTTCTTTATTAAAAGCATTTGTAATGCTCTCAAAATTTTGCGGAATGTTTTTAAATTATCATAAAAAAAGTTTGAATTAACATAGCGCGTTTTCGATTACTTTGTAGCTTTGTAGTTGTTTGTAGTATGTTACAGTTTATAGTTTAATTTTATATATTTAGAAGTTTTTAAGTAAAAAAAATATTATTCCTCAAATGCTTTATTTGTTGGGTTTATTTGACCTACATCTTTACTTATTTAAAAAACAGTATGAAACTAATCATCGCAAGACCTACTTTTAAAGTAAACGTAATTATAATTAAAACGTTACATCAACTCAAGATATATGTTATTTTAACTTAAAACAACTTTAAACGTTAATTAAAACGACGTCAAATGATGACGGAACGAGACTTGAGATAATATCCTTTGTACTGATAAACGCTACTTGAAGCACTCATTAACGGTTAAACTTCACTTTTTACCGCTCAACTTTGAGTTGTGAACTAATAAACCCAGTAACACCGAGTTGGAAAACTATAAAAAAGTTCTAAACGTAACTGAAGCGATTGTAGCTAAATTATTAGAAAAGTTACGTTTCAGTTTTAAATAGTCTTTGCATCGAGTCATTATAAGTCATTCGATTTTTTTCTTATTACAGTATCTTAATTAGAAGGCATGTATTTTTGCTATCAATTTACAATAACCTATCCTACACAATTTGATTTTTCATATTTTATCAAAACTTTTTAATATAAACACAGTTTTGTAAAAGATTTTTAGTTATTTTCTCATAATTATCATGGCAATAACTTTGTTAGTGTAGATTTCCTGTATTCAGAACTTATCAGCAATTTAAAAAATATATATAAGTAAAAAAAGTTTTTTAATCTATTATTTATAAGTATGCCAATAATAATTATAAGTGGTCTTTTTTTATTACATCAAACTATAGGTATAATATGTAATCAGTCTGACAGTCATAACATAAATTTTCTGACTCAAAGCAATTTTTTTAAGAATACTAGGTATGTATCGTACCAAAAACAATAATATAGGCCTTCACCAATATTTTCTCTTTCGTTTCAATAAATCGTTCGTAATATTGTTCTCTAATATATTGTTCACAACAAAACAAAACAGCGGGCAGCTAAGAATTGATTAATAATTCATTCAAAATGAACCAAAAAGAAAGATTCATTTTTCGATCAAAGGAACACGGAATCCGAACTGAAATCCTTATTATTTTTTATAAACACAAATTTTTTTATCGCAAAGTATGTACCTACAGTTAAACTGGGAAGGAAAGCATTAGACATAGTACCATTTACGTAAAAATAATTAGCACACTGACCCAACTAACCACTTGCTAGAACCGTTAAAAGCCAACTGAATTATTTCGAGGCCTAGAACCAACCGCATTTGAAAACTTTGGTACTTCCTGTACCAAAGAGGTTTCGTATTCAATTTTTATGAGTATTGTTAAGTGAAGTTTTGTTGTTTTTTCACGTTTAATTTGACTGAGTGAGAAGTGTTAAATACATTGTGTATTATGACGCCCGTCGTATGCTCTGCAAAAGCCTTTGACGGTGAGTTACAAGAATGAGAAAGAAAGAATGGCTTTGAATATGTCTGTAACATTTTCGACACTATACTTTCTAGCATTGAAATCGTTTTAGGAAAAAAATGTTTTTGTTCCCTCTCTTTGAAAACACACATAGTGCCTGTGGTTTTAAAGATCGGTGCAAGAAGGTCGCATTCTATATGGTTAACCGGAATAAACAATCATTCGAAATTTAATTCAATTCATAGAACAATAAAACAAAAATAAAAAGTTTATAATTACGCAAGCAGGTAAAAAAGGTCTTATTAAAAAAATAACGTTATTCAAATTATTTTTCCGTTGCTTAGATTTTTTCTTACTGGCACAATCCTTTGTTATATTTGTATTCAAATCAGTGAATGTAACAGAATCGTATAATGTGTCATCGAGTCGAGTCGCCTCTCTGGTGGGAGATGTAGGTCACTGTCATTGGAAGGGCTGGCAATCCATGACGTATGATGGCCCTATTGTCGACTAAAATAGTTCCTTTTGTGTTAGTGTGCCATTGATCTTATGGATAGTCTCATTAGTCCACTTAAACAACACAAATAGGACCTTAATCTTATCTGTAACTGTCATTAAGACATAAGGTGACATCACAATTTCTCGGGTTAAGCAGAGATGTACTAACGTACCTAAGTATAGTACAACTCAGGTCAGACAGCGAGCTTATTGCAATTACCGGGGAAGAATTAATTTTCGAAACTAGAACTGAGAATTTCATGGAAAAAAACAAAGGGATACGGACCTAATAGCACCTCTTGCTCAGGAATTCAGTGCTTGCGTCCACTAGACCAGCAGTGAAAGGTTTGTTGTTGTCATCGACACATATACTGTTCCACTGCTGAGCACGGTCTCAGTATGAGAGGGATTAGACTATAGTCCACCACGCTAGCCTAATGCGGGTTGGCAGACTTCACATGCCGTCGAGAAAATCTCTCAGGTTTCCTCACGATGTCTTCCTTCACCGTTAAAGCGAGTGATAATTACGCACATGATTTCGAAAAGTCAGAGTAGCGTGCCTTGGATTCGAACTCGAGACCTTTGACATATCATCATCATTTGATATTTTCATATCACAAGGCTATCGCGGCTTCTAAAGACAATAAGTTTATTATTTACAAAAATGTGCGTAATTATCACTCGCTTTAACGGTGAAGGAAAAACATCGTGAGGAAACCTGCATGCCTGAGAGAATTTCTCGATGGCATGTGAAGTCTGCCAACCCGCATTAGGCTAGCGTGGTGGACTAATCCCTCTCAAACTGAGAGGAGACCCGTGCCCAGCAGTGGGACAGTATATGGGTTGATTATTTATTTATTTATTTACAAAAAACCTATCATCTCTTCTCCCAATCCTTTGCCGTATCGTATGTAATGACATAGTATTATCTTTCTTATCTAAAGTAACTTTACTGACCTAATTCTTTAATAACCCTCTTATAATATTGACCCGAAAAGGCCAGGATTATTGTCAGTTTGAGATCAGAAAGCTTTAATATATAGATACCTTATGCCACGGTTGCCAAGGTTCTGTTGTTGTATTTATGCTATAAATCGATACATAATACATCAATCTAGCCGTTTGCCCACAGAGGTACTCAGAAACTACACTTACTAAACTACATTCTTGCATACTTCTTTTGTTAAAATGATTATATTAGTAAAATATTACGCATACATAAAATCATTTTTATTTGAAAACAGAATAAAAAATGACGGTTTTGTCAATAATTATCTCAAATAAAAAGTTGTCGACAAATCGGTCACAATAATTAAAAAATATGCAAGTGTGCCGTTTAATAAAAAAAAATCTTATATGTAATACAGGTAGGTACAGTTGAAAAATCGTTGCACAAAATAATTAAACTAAAATACTCTAAGCTTTGTTAATAGTTATCCCTGTACCTAGCTGAAAATACTCAATTATTCACGTGAACCAAATTAATATAACAAATTCTTAGATGCAAAATAGAAATAAAAATAAAGTTCAGTGCAACACTAAAATTTCATGCACATAAAATTGTAACAACACTGTGGAATTACAAATTTGACGATTACCTAATTAGTCTTCTAATAATCTAAATTAAGACTCATGTAGGTTAGGAATTACCTGATCATCATTAAAGGATATGTATTCCAGCGAAATTCCTTGTCAGTGAGACTTAACAAATTAGGCCTCAAGATATAAGAGATACTGGCAGTTCGCCGGAAAATTAGCCTCAAGCCTGAAGCTTAAAATAAAATACAATGTTGAATTTATCTTTAAATATCGTTATTAATGTCTAGGGTCTTTATTGGAGGACAGAGGAACACTAATGTGGTTAAGTTAGCCATAGGCAACATTCACCTTCTTAGTGAATAATTTATAACAATGTATCTAGATGCTACTTACTATATAAAATAAAATCTTCTAATATTCCACACGTAGGGTTATAACCACATTTACCTCTCTGCTACTTATAAGGTTAACGGTGAATCCAACATTGAAGTTTCTGTTTGAACCCACTTAACAAAAACGATGTACCTGCTAAGGAGTTTATATACTTATGAAGCAAAAACGGCGAAGACGGCTATATCATTTCCATATATTTACTATTAAGTTTATGTAAGAATATTCTGTGTGATAAGAGTAAGCTTCTAAATACGTTGATGGAATCATAATTTAAAAATATAGGTACGTAAATTGTTGCTGCCTCAAAATCTCAATATCTTTTTCTCTTTATATAATCCGTTTTATATTAAATGGTTTTTTTTATATATCATTGACTATAGAGGCACTTGAAACTTTAATTTCTGAGTCATAATTTTATTCCGATTTATATTATAACGATGTAATGTCTCACAATTATACCTACATCTAATTTGAGAGTTATTTCTAAAGGGTTGGCCTACAATACGTGAGTGTCTAAGGCACAGACGAAAACTTGACAAATATATACTAAATTTCTTTTAGAGTTATCAAAGTACTTAGGTATTTGATAACTCCAAAAGAAAAAAAACCTGGATATCTGTATTTAAGAGTGTCAAGACTTCTACAAATCCAAAAAAACAGCACATGTCAAGTATTGACATCTAAAAATGTTTTGAGTTTATTTTGAGATGGCTTGCGATACAGCAAATGTCAACATATAGAAAATTACTCAATAGCAAAATGTACAAATATGTACGTAAAGGCGCGAAGTATTCATACCTCGGTTTTCCTAACACACGCTAAATTTGTTGAACGTAATGTAATGCGTGTCAACGCGTTGGCTTGTCACGAACGAAGTTATGTTATTGATACGTAACAGTGGGGACGGAATCTGGTGTATAAATACACAAAATGGTAGGTATAGAATGATAAAGTAAAGTAACATATCAGAACATAACACATAACATAATAAAAAGTTGCTTATTACGTCACAAGCCAGTACTTACTTCAACAACCCATTAACTGTCCCAATACTGGGCACGGGTCTCCTCTCAGTATGAGAGGGATTAGGCCATAGTCCACCACGATGGCCTACTGTGGGTTGACATAAAGCCAATATGCTGCGCTCTCTTTTTTAATTTTGTTTTTACATTTTTGGCTCTATTTATGCTTAACTTTCTTTTAAAGCCATAAAAAGTCAAACAACTGTTTTAAAAGACAAATAAATAGTGCGAAAAGTAAACATCACACATTTTTATTCGAACTTTAACAGAAAATTCAGCTAACCAATTTTAACACAAAAATTAACTAGCTGTAATAAACACCAAATAAATTTAATTTAATAATATAGTGGCATTCTCACACGCTGCCGTGGACGTCCGCGTCAATTTCACGCGTCCGAATTTAAACACCCTACGGTAATTATATCATCTGTTTCAACGTCCGATTTTCCATAAATCCGTAAATTTTCGTGTACATTATCCATATAACGCTTAACGAACGGTAATAAGGCACGAATACCCGCTTTATCCCGTCAATTAAAAATAATTGTGTCGAAATTACTGTTATTTAGAATTTTATAGAGCATTAGACATATGAAGCTTCATTCGGCATTTAAGTCTAGCTAATATGCTTATAACCTTCATTAATTTCAGCAATAACAGTTGAATTTTCACACAGATTATATAGGTTTGCTGTTTATTATTTCAGAGACAATAATAATTGAAATATTAACCTTTAAATGAAGTATGGCATAAGGGGTTTTTTTTATAAATATTCCGAGAAAATTCTTTCTTCATGGATCTGCGAGAAAAAAAAATTACACAGAGATTGACTTACTACTATAAATGTGGGGCTATTTTGTAAACTGGCCCCACTCCTCAGATTGGTCCCACGGTAGGTACATTGTGTATGGAACAACTGATTATTTCATTATTTCAAGAAAATATCACTAAAATATCAGGTTTTATTAGGAAACGTTTTAAGCTTTTGTTATGTTTATTACGTAACGCAGATTATCTCTGTCGACGTTTCAAGCCTTGCGTGTGCCGCCTTAAATGACTTCAGACTGGTGTCCTATAGACCTAAACTAAGACGAGACTTGCTCTTTGCACTTTTGAGAATGCCCAACAGTGGGACAGTAAGTGGATTGATGATCATGATGATACATACTTCGTTTGGCCGCAGTTTCGATTAAAGCAACGTGTATCAGAATTCAATTTTACTGAAGCTCAAATCAAAATTTAGAAGCATCCATTTTCACGTACGTTTCAATAAGTTACACTATATCATATTACTTACAATATATGATAGCTTACATATAATTTCCACAGGGACTTCTTATTCAAATTGTATCTTTAAATATTTTGGAGGAATCAAATTCGGAGGTATAAACATTTTGATGTGAAAAGGACACAAGTTGATTTCTAAATAGGCTTCCTAAAGAAAGCTATGGTATTTTGTATAAAATTTCAATTTCTTTAGTTCAATTGTTGCGTTCATTAGAAACATTAGTAATGTATACAAAATTGGGGCATTACTGTTTGGCTTTCGGGTGTACCCCGCGGGTATTGCAAATTATTGTCAGTTACCCTACATTTACAGAAATACGAAGGTATCTTTTCTTCGATATTAGTTGTTAGCGCATTTTCCCTATTTTACATTCTACGTGAAATTGAAATGATTCCTTGATTACAAGCGTTGGGTTGCCATTTAAATTTAACGAAAGAATTTTCTGGAAAGGAAAAATTCTTTCGTAATAATAATATCATATCAACCTTCGTCTTGATCTACACAAACCACTCTTTTTCTAAGAAAACCGACTCTAAAGTTTATTCAGGACCCTTATAGGTCCTATTTTATTTTATACCATTTTATTATTTAAAACCAGCATTGATAACGGGGTTATTAATTAAATAAAAATTCAAAAGTAGTAGTAGTATTAGTAATTTGTGCACATACACACCTTATATTACCAAAGAATAAAAAAAAACGAATTCAATCCAGGAGAAAAATAAACAGTTTTGGTAAAAGAAAACACTAATTTTATAACTACCGAACACAGAAGATTATCCTGCACTGTGGCTGCGCTTTTCTAGAAAGTACACATAAAAACAAAACAATAAATGAAAATATTTATATTATTAAAATCGGAAAATGAATGGGAGATGACGTCACCTCCCATACAATATTACACATTTCTTTAGCTTTATGTGTTCTCATATTAGCAAAGTATCTTTATTCAAATAAAATCAACAGGAAAATACAGTGGGATTCGCGTATTATTTTCAGGTGTGGTAAACAGTAATTTTCTCAGCCATTGTCGTGTCCCAATAGAATAGGCAAGTTCCACTAGCTTGGTTTAATCTGCCACTACTGCCTATTGGGACCGAACTAATATTTGTTACAACACAATTGTTATTTCTCTAGGAAAAAATATTTCGTTGTTACTGAACATTGACGATTTAATTTGGTATGTGTTATTAAAAATATACCATTAGGCCATATTAATGAAGTACACCCACAGTTCGCCGGTATGTTTATGTCCCATATCACAGGGGGCGAGCCTAATGCCATTAATCGGGCAAAAACCGAGAACTGAGTTGCCACTGATAATTTCATCGAAAAACCCAATAACACTTTCCTTGACCTGGGAATCGAACCCGGGACCTCGAGCTTTGCAGTCGCTCTTAGGACCGTCTCTAGGCAGTCATGCAGAGCTGATGTTCTGCTGATATTTACAGTAAAATCATTGACACGGTTTACAATACAGCTGTAAGTGTAATTAAAAAGAGCGCCCGTATTTTACGCAACACGATTGATACAGTGAACAACTATTCAACAGTAAGATATTATATTATAGAACAGAAAAGGCAATACAATACTTTAACTGCTAACTGTGCCTCGACCATGAGTTTGTCTCACTAGACTCGCTAGCGACGCCGTAAAATATTTGTATGGAAAACCCTCGCAGCGCCTCTAGCGGTTACGTAAGAAACTAAAATCTGCTATGAGATTACAGCGTTTCGATGCGTAAAAAACCTATCGAAAGCCATTCGATAGGACTCATGGTTGAGGTACTGAACATTATACGTTAAATGTTTTATGCCTAACGCATAGGCACAAAGCCTGTCGTAACAATGATGCTTTTAATACAAGAATATACGTGTTCATTACAAAGAAAGTGCTTGGAAATAATATGTGAAACGATCTACACAACCGTATCTTGATTACAACCAATACATTCGTCAACAGGCTTTTGAAAAAAAAACCATTGGGGTTTAAAAGGGAAACAATATAATTTTGTATCAAATTTAAAAAGAGGATACTCGCAATAATTGTGTTATTGGTTTTAATTTATATTTTGATCATTATTTTGTTTCATCATGTTATGATTTTTGAGATGGTGCTATAATTTGGTTAAGGTCTGGTCATTGATTTTGCAGATACATCCCAAAGTCCCATAATCGTGCTCGATATAAATCATAAGTATATGGACTCGGAGGTGCGAAGTGCAATGTGTTATTTATCTAGTCTTTGTCCAATACCACGAATACAGAGTGATGCTCGTTTATTTCATGAAGTTATCAAATCATCCAATCTTTTTGATCGAAATGACTATTCACAATGAATTTTGACAAGCGACATACTACAGTGACATATTAGTCAGAGTTTTAGTAAATTGTAATTATTATCGAGACTGCAAAACTTCAAGCGATATGAGTTTTCACTTCCAATTGTCAGCAGTTAGGTTTTCATTATCCAGTTCATTGAATTTCAGGAAGGATTGCATTCTGAAAGGATATTGGCCACAGTATCGCGAATGCGCGTGCGCGATTCTGCACTGACTTAGTAGGGTATAATGGAGGATTCACGAATTCAATTACATTCGATCCGGGGAAAATAGAAAACGGGCGAAATTACTTTTGGGGTCTGAAAGTTGAAGAATGCATTTTATTCAATACTTACTAGCGATCTGCCCCAGCTTCGCACGGGTTCGTCTTCGTCGAATTTCTCGGCTTTTCTGTTCTACAATATACATATCTACTACTTATAAACCTACCTCTCGAATCACTCTATCTATTACTGAAAACTGAATTAAAATCTGTTGCGTAGTTAGTAAAAGATTAGATAAAGAGAAGAATTAGATCTAAGCGTACAAACAGTGGGAGCCACTTTGTTTTATGCTAGATGTAAAGATTATCTACATCTACATCTACATCAATAAGATATTTCTTATTGATGTTGGGTTAATAGTCTCAAGGCAAACTGTGGGTTTGTACATCTCTGCCTAACCTTTCGGGGAATACAGGCGTGATGATATGCAACTCTATGTCGTACATAACTATTGAACGGCAAAAAAATCATCATGCTTAATGATTTAATGTAATCGGAAAATCATATTCATTTTACTGAAAATGTAACGAAATGAAAATTTTAATCTGTGTTAAATTTAATTAATTAATTTAATTGTAAATGTTCAATCAGATCATATTTTGTGCTTCATGCTTTCATATTAATTGATCTGCAAGCCCAATTAAATTTGAATAGTTTTCAGGAATGCGAAAATAATTCTTCCATGCAAATATTTAACTATGATAAATTATTATTATTGCTTCATTCGATTCCTAGGTCTATCCCCATTCGACAGGCTTGGGTTCGATTCCCAAGTTGAGCTATGTGTTATTGGGTTTTCTGTAAAATTCTCGGTTAATGACACTAGGTTCACCCTTATTACATGCAATTAAAAACTGTGTGCATTGGTGCTAAACTATGGAGTCTTTGGTTGCAAAATCATAAAAATATTTCCGTGTGCACGAAAAAAAATTCCTTTTATATGTATTTTTTCATGTCACGTCATGTTTTTTTTTGTATGTTTTGCTACGAAAGGGTGAACGAACGAACCGTGAAAGTCAAGTGAAGATGATTGATGGGACCGAGGTGAATGAGACACGGATCCCGTACGATTGCATAAGTTGTAACATATGTACACGTATGGAATTCTAATTTGCAATTGATTTGGTGTTTCTAGTCAATCTTTGGTGGCAGCGATCGGCTTCTGTGCTACGGGTCACTGGATCCACTCTCATAAGCAACAAAATAATGTTTTTATAAACGTGAAAATTTGTGTTTGTAAATATACCTAGGATTGAGAGACTTCACATTCATACAATTGATAGACACAAACTCGAAACAAATATCGGTGGTACACATACATTTTAATATTTGTCTCGGCTATGAATCAAATCCGAGGAAAACCCGGAATTGGCGGGGTGACCACCGTAAACAGTACGCCTAGCATAGCAACGTTAATACAAAAACAAACAAAACAAATTAAATATGTACATTTTATTTCAATAAAGGTATCCTTCTCTATTCGGGTCACGAGCAGGTCACCAGAGTTTTTGCATTTGATTGAAAAGAAATATGGTTTTTAGATTGACATATAGGGTTGTTACTCCGAAAAAATTCTCAAAAAACTACACACAATACAATAATAGATCCTCATTTTAGTTAAAACATATTTTCAGCACATGCTTTGCTGAGCTACTAAGACATACTTTCCAATTTTTTTCGCCAATATTTTATTGTGGCAACACATATAAAGCTTGCATTTTATAAATGTCAACCCTAGGGAGGTCGATGGTATTCGTTTGCGGTCTAGTCGATTCGATGGTTCAATTCGTCGCCGCTTTTGCGGTAAAGTTGATTCGACTAACAATATTATGGACCGCAGTAGAATTTGTTGTGAATTCGACAAAGTTTGTTGGAAAGATTGTTTCGTCGAAAATAGGGTAGATACTTAACTAAAATATTTTTATACTGTTTGATAAAAGGTGTCTTTAAATAACAGGAAGAGTTTACGCCATCAATCCCAGTGCTGGAGGTGGGATTCATCTCAGATTTGAATATTGAGTTACAGTCCACCACTTCACAGGCCCCGATCAGAAAAAGATTCAGACGTGCAGACATATCTTTTCTTAAACTTAGCTAAATATTTGAACACCAAATTAATACCTATGTGAAGAGTTCGTCTATAGCTAATTTGATTTTAGTCTATACACTTGCTTTCGCGATTTTAAGTTCAGCTATTACCACATCTACGCCATTAAAAAAAAATTTTTTTTTTAAGTTTTTTTAAACATATAATTTGCATGTAGAAGTTAAAAAAACAGTACTAGTAATACAAAAAAGTTATCAAAAAGGTTCAAAAACAATTCGCGCTTCAACCTTTGTTAATTTAATTATACGAGAGAAAATTCTCGAATTTTCTGTCTTACATAATTTGTGCAATCGCATAATATACAAGGGGTACCTACTCATCTAACACTGTACTGTTGGTTTCTTTCTTAAATGAAAACAACACGAGTATACTTATTCAAGTATTTTCTCATATTATGATACTAAAAAGTGCGGGCAGGCATGGAGTCTCATTGCTGGGTATTTTTTCTATACCGATACTCATAGTGCGTAAATGAAATGAAATTATTATAATTGCATAAATAATTATTTATTTTAATCTCTAGTGGCTTGCTTAATTTATTCGAAAATAGTGTTTATGACTACAAATTCACCTAGAATTTGCCAACCAAGCCTTATTTCTTAAGATTTCGCCAAATAGTTCTCAGAAAGAATATTATGTAAGAATTCTCTCAGAAAATATCTAACGGAACGGAAAAGCACGGTTGGTTTAATGTTGAATATAAAAGGCGCACATCACTGAAAAATTAATTTACATTAATTATAAAAGTACAAAAAAAGTTAGTTTTTAAAATCACTAATTATACCTACAGAAAAATGTAGATTATTTTTTCAGATGAGTAATAAAACTGTTACCGTTTTGATGGCAACACTGACAAGCATTGTTTTAACAGAAATTTAAAATAATTATAATGTTTTTTGCCGTGTCAACTTTATTGTAAATTCGAATAGGTACTCCTTTTATAAATGAACTGCCGAATTTAATTTTCGAATGCCTTTGTACGCTTCTGAATTAACACTGGTTTCGCTTCTAAATTCCAGTCGCTTTGACAATAGTTTCACATAGCGGGTTTCCTCAGAGGGCTAACTAGAGTTGCAAATAAATATGTGGAATCCTAGCTATCTCGCCCACTGTGCACATAAAGGCAACGATGTGCTGTAAAGTAAATACTTGCACATAGTTAAGAGCAGTACCTAGAAATTGTTTTGGAATGAAAAATAAAGATTAATCGTAAATTCTGTGACCTTAGTGTGAGAGGTATTAATGATGCTAATGCAATTAGTCGTAAGAAAAATAAGGTGTAGGTATTATGGGACGAATATTCGGTGTAGGATTTTCATTTGGATTACATTGCTAGACTTATTTAACGAAGTTCCGAAAAAGACAGAGATTCTATAAGTGTAAAGAGAGATTGTATTAGTTGTTAATATATTTATAGTTGTAGATTTTAGTGAAGGACAAATTCGACCTAAAGCAGAACCAGACCTAGAGCATCGTCTCTGAATATTAACCTTAGAATTTTCACCGTTGTCCGTCTTATTATGAACAAAGGTGACAAAGTGCCAAAAATTATTAAAGCGCTGTCAATTTCTGTTGAAGATAATTTGAAATCCTTTTACACTAACATCATTTGCAAGCTTTCAAGATTATGCTCGTGTATAAGAAAACAAAATTTTACGATTATGTTTTATGAAAATGCATAGCACTTAGGACAAACGCATAAAGTGACATTTTACTAGAGTGACACTTTTGACGAGAGTGACAAGTATTTTAAGTACTTTTGGGAATTGAATATTGACAATGGGTGTGTTTGGCCGATAAAAGCGCTTATCCATTCTTTTAAGCAAAATGGCGCTAAGCGGTAATCGCAGTCAACAGTGTCAACTAGAACTATCAATGACAGTTAGCCGCATCTAGCAAACGTGTCCGGGCCGAAAACAGTCGAAAAGTTTGTAAGCGCTCACAAATTTTTATAAGCGCTTTTATCGGCCAGACAAATCCATTGATTGACATAATATGCATTCTGCAAATGTGACATCTTTGTGAGACAGTTCATATTTTTGTATTGCAGTTAAATGTTTAATATGGAAGGATTGCTTGTATTGTTAAAATATGTTGCTGAATCCCAATTCAGTAGTAACAGTAAATTACACGAACGGCCTAAAGATAATATAATAGTGTCGTAAAATGAAAGAGCAGGTCTCTCTCATGGGAACTGTAGCAGATAACAAAAGACTGCTAACAACACAATGATTTGTATTAAACAATTAAATGTAGGGTATGTAGTAGTTATTTATATAAATTACGTCTTATGCGAACTTTTAAACGGAATCCCCGTTTAAAAGTTCCCAAGAGATTACTTTGTTACGATGAAGTAGTTTTAATGTAAATTCATTTTGGTCCATTTCAATTGGTTGATTTTGGTCGATTAGATACTATTTATCTTCGATATCTACAGCTCTCCCATTGATTCCTGGCAACTTCTGTCACAGCAATCTAAATTTAAATGGATTTCAATAAGATACAATAGATTTAATGGAAGTATCAATATATGTATGAATACAGTTTAAAAAAAAAAAAAATTTTGTAACTAGATTGAAATACGAATATATGCATTGAAAGTACGAGAGCAATAAATTCAAAATATTAGATATTCATCTTCACCCAGTGCTAGGACTTCTCTTGAATTCAAAAACAGTCCTAGTTTATCACCAACGGAGAGTACGTTTACAATAAGAACAACTGTTATCACAATTAATTGTTCTTCGTTATCAGCTGTAGAATTGTCTCTAACATTTTCTCGAACTAGTTTATTGGTATAAATTTTAATTATTTTGAAACTTGTGCAGTAAGGTGCGAACTCGTTAACCGACGTAACATCATTCCCTTTATTGGATCTACGCTCCTCGGATGGGCTCTTACCTTGCGCTTAACGTTTATCAAACGAATTAACGTCGATGTGTTTATCTTTTTCTTCTGTATTGTTTTTATGTATTTTATTCTTTTTAAGTTTAGTTTTGCTATCAGTTTTTACTTTTCTAACTGTTGTATTGGACGCATTAATAATGATTATTTTATAATCAATGACATCTTCACAGCTTTTTCTGTTTCCCACTTAAGTACTTTCATTCACATATTTTCGTTTGTTTTATTATTATTTTCCTGGTTCATCCGAGTATGTTTTATGTAGCTTACAGAAATATAATATTATTATAATACTTTATAGTAAACTATAATATCTATACTTGTTTTCCTTTTCTTAACATTCGTTTTCATTAGTAGAGTAGCAGGAACTTATATCGGCTAAAGAATCATTACATCGGATTCCTTCAAATCGTTTCGCAAATAGCTATTATCAAGAAATCCATTGTTCCTCTGAGTGTTAACGATGTCAAATAAATAAGCTGTTTCAACGCTAATATTGTTTTCTGGGCCATTGATTTTAGGCGCAAATCGTTTGACGGTTCCAATTTAAATTTTTCGTACTTACTCGACTTTGTTTTTTTTATTGTCACTTGCCGAAATGGAAAACTTTACATTATACAGTAGGCTTGGCTGGTTTTACGTTGCGCTGTACCCAATATCGTGTTAAGGCGATAGAATACGTAAACATGACCAAGTGAAAGACAACATGTGTGGTCTTACGAGTGCATTTTCTATTCATTTATGTGAAGTACAAAACTTGTTTAGTTTTACCATGACCAAAATCTTTACGGAAATATTTTTTAGAGGATTAAGGAGATTTGTGATAGCTATAACCTTAACAAATTATAGCGTTGTAACACACGAAATAGGCGTACTTAATATTTATTTAATATACATTTGTTATTGTAGGTGTACATAAATTTCAATGATCAGCATGATGATGACGTGATGATGATGAATTCATACTTAAACTTGTATTGTACTGTACCATACTTATATTTTTCCCGATTCTGATGTTTTTTTTACCATTCTGGAAAAGTTTACATACTTCCCAGATAGCTCCATTTAAATTTGACCATCTGATTCTAACCATGGATTCTAACGACGTAGGTTAGATTTCCGGGTCGAGCAGTGTTGTTGGCTTTTCTGTGAAATTCCCAGTAGCAGCTCGGAGTCTAGGTTTTTGCCCGGTCGATGACAGTAGTAGTCTCACCACCTATTACAATTAAACATACAGTTTAACAAAGCTTTTAAGTACGTACTCTACTCTGTACCCAGTTGGACCATAATACAAGCCACCTCGCATTTGTAGAGCATTTTATGGTCTCAGCATTTTATCAACAGCAAAATTTTACAGGCGTTGAAAGGTCTAATATTTTTGTGGGCAGCAGCAAACGATACTGTAACTGTTTATCATGGCAATTAACTTTAGCAGGGATGCTCCCTGAATATATTTTGTGGCCGCGATAGGGCTGTCGCAAATTAATGGAAGTAATAACCTTGCTTCAACTCCTATCTGTTATCGTTTTAAATTGAAACAGGATTGAAATGGAATACGTTGAGTATCTTGAAGATAGATTAGGAGTTGGGAACAAATTGTTGTGATTCTTCGAACTTGTTATCCTCAAAGGGTTAGGCAGAGGTCTACGAAGTAACACTCACAACTTGTATGATTTAAGTGTGATTCCCATATATTAGCCTATAGCTATACACACATCTAAACTTCGACTTGCTACTGATAATTTCCGCAAAAACACTCACGCTTGGCCAGACAGTCAAATCAAATCAGAACCCCACACTCAGCGGACACTCCTGCGGCCAATGACATTCAGTAAAAAGATTCATAATTAATTTGTTTACTAGGTACACTGAAAAAAGCATATAACATTTATAAAAACTCATTAAACATTCCTATTACATGGGACCTAATGTTTAACCATACTTATATTTTTTTAATAATAAAACGTTTATTGGGAACAGTAAAGTGTACAAAAAATTACATAGAAACGATGATAACTGCAAAAGATAAAAACTGTAGCGACACGATAAGAAGACAAAGGGACCAAAAGGGCGGGAATACCGGCGAAGTGTAGTTGTATCACAATACACCTCTGCTTAACACGCCAAGCAATACAGTCGTGATGGTATGTTGTAAACTCATCAAACTTCGGCGCTAAAAGCGTTTAAGAAACCTTAGAAGTGGTAAACAATCACCAAAAATAAGCGAGGGAATAATTTCATTTGTTTTATGAAATATTTCACGTCAACAAAGAAGGAACTTTGATTGTGTTTTTGTCCAGCGCAGCGCAGCGGGGCGATTGTAAGCACGGTGTGGATATTTATGATGATTAAGAACAAAATCAAATTTTGTTTTGAATGGGTAGTCCATTATAAAATGTAGGATGTCATATTTTTAGATGATTTGTGACAAAATCTTTGACAGTGGTGTTTCGATTGAAAATCTGTATATCACAGCTCAAACTATTGAACGGATTAGGCCACGCAGGTAGTAACTATGAGTAAGATTATTAATTCGATTTAATCAAATTAAAACCAAAGAATAAAAAAACCATTCAACGTGGCAATGCTGCCAGTCTTCTGGCACGTTACCAGATGACAGCGATGAGGAGTACTTTGACGCCTAGGTGCGGAAATTTTGGTTTTTATTTTTATTTTTAGTTTTTTTAATTGAATTTGTACATTATGTAAATATATAAAGGTTAAGAATCAAAATTAGCGTGAGCAAAGGAAATGATAGGCAGAACATATAAAATGTTTTATCCCGATCGCAGATTCTCACGGGATATACCTACACTATAAAATGACTATGGTAATGACTAAGTATCTGTCATCAGTCGTTTACGATTTTTGCGACGCTTACAACTTAAATGATAAAAAAAACTAATTTTGTGCGGGCGGAGTCGCGGGGTAGCACTAGTTTACACACTACGTTCTCGCCAATCTTATTGTCCGGGTTGAAGTTAGCACGAGCTAACTTTAGCCCGGCCGTAAAAATCGGAGAAAGAAAAATATTGCATTGTAATAAAAGAAAGCTCAAGTCGTAGGCTGTCATTTAAAAAAAAAAAATTCTCTCTCCGATTTTTACGGACGAATTAAAGTTTGCTCGAGCCAACTTCAACCCGGACAATAAGTTTGGTGAGAAGTGTACTAGTTTTACAATGTAGGTTTTTGAACTGACATTTTCTACTATTTCTCTTTATTTTACCTTACCCAACGCTCTGTGGTAGTTACGAATAACACACCTCTTTACTATACCAAACAATAATTCCAATTTGACTACAGAACACTGTCTGTAACACAAGTAGATGTCGGTTTTGGTAATGGATCAGTACACGGTACGTCACTTCGTTGAACAAACAAGCAAGGATCGTCGTCGATGTCCTTTTGTGGTTCCGTATACTGCTGTTAAGGTTTTTATTGGTAGCATTGTACTATATAGTGAATTTGAATTGTAAATGAAATCATTTATTTGCTAAGTATACAAATATAATACTTTAGTAATTAGTATTTGTTAAATAGCTTCTACCCGTGCTTTGGTCTTGTTACATACAAATCACGCTAGGGAACGGCGTATTTTAGACACAGTTTGATGGATGTTTAGGTCCCATGTGATAGGGGCAACCCCCTTGTATTCTGTGTTAATCCACATCAAGCTATCTCTATTCCAAATTTTAGCCGTAAGTATCCGTCCAGCCGTTGCGGCGGAAGGAGTGACAAACATACAAACCAACTTTTACTTTTATTTTGGTAGGAAGTAAGATTCACTATCTAAACATGACTCTTTAGGGAAGTATAGAGTCATGGGTCTACTCTCAGAATAAGAGGGGATATGTTGTTTCCTGATTCTTATCCTGGTTTTGTATTGTAGGTAATTTAGTTTTTTTCGGAAGCGGGTACCTCGGTAACTAACCCTTCTTTATCTTCCGACAATTTGGGTCAATTATCAGCACTATTGCGATATAATACGGACGGTCCTTTGTATTGTCGTTTATACATGATCCTTATTCCGGCTTAAACTAAACTTATAATTAATACTTTCGTGAAAATTCTACGAAAACAAAGCGTTATGCTGATAATTAAATAAAGGTATTAATATAGGAGCAAAATTTCTCTTTGGACTTCAATAAAAATTGATTGATATTTCCCACAAAATTAATTTGCTAATTAAAATTAAAATTGATTGAGTTTGACTTCATTTTCACGCGTCATAAAATGAAATAATAGGTACCCATTTTGTTTGAACATAACTTTTGTTTTGTGTTTTATTTATTTGAGTTCGGCGTAACATCCCAAAATTGATATTGATTATAACGTACTATCGCGCCTATATATCCCCGTAGGATTGAGCAGAGTTATAACTATTGATACAATTCACCCATTTTAAGACTCATGCTCAATTTGGAACCCGGAATTGCTACTGAGAAATTCATATAAATAATAATAAATAATATCTTGGGACTTTTTTTACACAGCACCATCTAGTCCCAAACTAAGCAGAACTTGTACTATGGGTACTAGATAATGGATATAATACTTATATACTTTTTTTTTGTAAATACATACTTATAATATACCTATGTATAAGAAACACCCAGATAAACACAAACACCCAAGTTCAATACATAAATGTTTGTGTCTTGTGGGAATCGAACCCACGACCTCGTGATCAACAGTCCGGTACACGAACCACTAGACCACCGACGTCGTCATATAAAAAACCAATGCTTCACTTGGGAATCAAACCTTGGATCTTACGTTCCGCAGCCACACAGGCACAGCGACCACTCGATTTATCTATCATTATTAGTACAATATCACATACTTGCTTTATATAATAATTTACTGAGGAAAACCAATATTGCCTGGTTGGCAGTTGCGACATTTGAGAGCCACAACGAAATCCTACATTAAAGCTTCGGGGATTTCCTTCGGCATTATTTGGATATTTCCGAAATACAAGAGAATTTATGAATGGCATTTACATTTCTGGGGGTAGATCTTGCGGTATTCCATTGAAGACAATCAAATCGTGCCTAATAGCTGCAAATGTGATTTAAGTTGGAGAACAACACTCATTTGATTTGGCACACAAAGGACCATTTAAATCCATTCCGATGAAAGCAAATGATTAAATTTAATTCCTTCGGCCATTTTGTATTCCACAATAAGTCCTGAAAATAAAATGTTTATCAAATCTTTGAATTACGAGCGAAACAAAAAGGTCAGATTTTGTAAATACTAAGTAAATGTATTTAGGTATTGTGAGTATATTTTTCAATATTGCTTGAAAATGGATTAGTCAGAGAATGTACTGAAAGACACAATTGGCTGGTCGTATATTAGAAGTCTTGTAATAGGATAAGCCTTTTACCATTCACCAGCAACAAATCCCAACCCCGATCTGGTAAAAAATTCTTAGCGATTGCTCCATCTGGGCATAGAACCACCTCAACAACTATCTTTGATCAGTAGATCAAACGCATCAGAAAAATAAAATAAATAAATATATAAATATCTTGGGACATTTTTACACAGCACCATCTAGTCCCAAACTAAGCAGAGCTTGTGCTATGGGTACTAGACAATGGATATAATACTTGTATACTTTTTTTTGTAAATACATACTTATATTATATAAGAAACACCCAGACAAACACAAACACCTAAGTTCATCACATAAATGTTTGTGTCTTGCGGGAATCGAACCCACGACCTCGTGATCAGCAGTCCGGTACTCGAACCACTAGACCACAGACGTCGTCATAAAAGATTCTTGCAAAGCGAGTATTAGTTTCTTTTATGAGGAAAGCAAATGTCTATATCTTGCTTCAAGAAGATTGCTTAATAAGCAATGATTTATAGGCCAATGTAAAGGGTTAGGCGCAAAATTAGGCCAATATGATGCTGATACGTGACTGGGGGAGTGCTGACGTCACTGGGCTAGATAGATGCTTTATGGCCATCGTTATTAGCTTTTAGGGTAGTAATCATAAAGTTTACAACGCAAAGTTCATGTTTTTTTTTATAACTGAATATGTATTGTTTATATTTTTACACCAAAAAATATGAGAATCATTTAAATATCTTTTTTAAATAAAGGTTCCTATTACTCATGCAAATATAATTAAATCTTTTGGATTCTTTTTTCGATACCGACTAATACAGTCAACTAAAATTTTGGACTGAACACCATCACTCCGCAACCCATCTCACTGACCCATTCAAGGCTCGAAGAAAGAATAAACAAGTCTACTATAAGATGATTATAAACCAAGAAGTGTTGCAATATTAAAAATAATAGCATGTCATTCTGCATTTAATAAGGAACGCCTAATTAGGCACATAATAAGGATCTTATAACATCTTACTTGCTCCTGAGTTTATTTAAAATAAGTATAATATCATGATGCCAGCCATTTCCCGGCTATGTTGGGGTCGGTTTCCAGTCTAACCAGATGTAGCTGAATACCTTTCATTTCAAAAATCAGTTATTAAAAGAAACAAAAAACCCGACTGCGTAAAAACTACTAACTAAAAATCTAAAAACAAGCTCTGTGATGTTGGAAAATGTATTGCAGGCGGGACAAGCAAAGAAACAATTTTGTTAATGAACGAACAGCTTGTCCCGCCTGCAATACATTTTCCAACATCACAGAGCTTGTTTTTAGATTTTTAGTTAGTAGTTTTTACGCAGTCGGGTTTTTTGTTTCTTTTAATAACTGATTTTATTTCCTTCTTTTTAGTTTATAAATCATCATAGAATCACTAGATAGATCCTAAATGATGATTTAAAATATAAATTGATACAACTAAAGATCATTTTCAAAATCAGTTCGCACATTTAAGCGTATAAAATCCGCCATATTGTTTTTTTTTAAATTTCATGTACCCAGTGACAGTCGTGCCATCAAGACGAATCTAATGAGGTGTCATTTATCTAATTCGGTTGAGCCGTTGAGTAGTTACGACCGGACATAGGAACGGACATACATACATACATACATACATACGCGTCAAACACATAACCCTCCTCCTTCGGCAGTCGGGTAAAAAGGAGTACCTAATTTGTAATACCTATACCTTCATTTAAAATAGAATCTTCTGGTGTTCTGTAGTTGCTGCCTACCCCTACTTAGGGAAAAAGGCGTGAGTGTATGAATGATGTACTTAATGCTTTTTATCCCGGTCAAGGGTTTCCACGGGAAGAATAATTACTACACGAAATCCAAACAAATATTGTAACGAGGAAATCTTTGATTTTTGTTTATTTGTTTGTTATGATTGAAGCCAAAACTAATCGACCGATTTTAACAATTCTTTCACCATTAGAAAGATACATCTTTACCGAGTAACAAAGGCAATTTTTTTATAAATATCGTTTAATATTCGTGCAAAGTCGGGACATGCCGCTAGTATTTCATATTTATAATAATTTTATTGATGCTTGACAATACACGTTCCGAAATGCTTGAATCCCATTTTTTTTTTCACGAAAATGACACGTGAAGAACGATCTCTGCGGTGCTTCTTCAACTTTGTCTCGTAAAGTCCGTACCATAGAGTATGTACTAAGAGTTACACAATTGAATTATGTTCGATCGTAATTAAATTAGTGATCCTAAACCAATAAACGGTTTTGTTTAATTATCGTTTCAATTGATTGCAGAAATCGGAGCATGTGGATAGGAAATCTAATTGAATCATTTATTTACTGTTTTGATAGCAATATGTCATTATTGCCTCATTATTGCGTCTGGTAGACTGAAGCTTCGGGTTTGGTTCTTAGGTTGAGCAAAATGTAATCGGGTTAAGCAGTCCTAGCCACAGAACTGCCAAGTCGTAGGTCACGAATCCAGATTTTTCTATAAAATTCGAATAAGCTCGAAGTTTTGATTTATGTCCGGATAATGGCATTAGGCTCGCCTTACTATAATATACCTATGGTTAAATATGTTGTCCGCGTAACTACATAAATTCACCTCCACAATTAAAATTCAGGAACGTGACGTGATGATTCATTAAAACATTTATAAAAATTGTGCCAATAAAAATAAGGAAAGGACTTTTTAAAAGTAAAAAACCTGGCAACCCAGTCTACACCGAACATAAACAAACACTTACACGATTCACACCACGACAAAAACATAGTTCGTTAATAATACAACACTTTCCGTGTTGCCAGATTAATTTTGAAATTTAGTATTTCTCATTTCATCCGCCCACATATATTATTCAATTTAAATTTTAATCAGAACAATCCTACGGCGGCTGTTATGAATGAATTACAGACTTGTGAAATTTATTAGTACCAAACTCGACGAATGCGTGGAATACGTAGTAGATACAGGTTCTTGTAGACAGAATTCGTGTAATGTACAGTCAACAAAGGCAATCTGTGTTTTGACAAAGATTGTGAAATACCTAAACAAAATTATTATCTGCTAAAGAGTGTGTAATGCGAGAACAAATCGCGAAATGTGTTTTTGACATATTTCGCGATTATTGCGTAATCTTTGTCAAAACATATAGGTAATTAAGTCATGATCTGGCTGCCTGCTTATCTGTTTTGTCGTCTGTACCTCATCGGTTACACTCGTTACGTAACCTTGCAGGAAAATATAAACTTTTAGTGAAAGAATAAATATTATAATCTCAAGCAGGATTCGAACCTGCGTCTCTCCCGTTCAGTTCACCGGTCGCTTTAGCCAACTAAGTTACTGCTGAGACGACTGCCTGTGATATGGATTTTTGCTTCACTGTTTCTTATTTACTTCAGCTATTATTCAACCGACATGACTACAGTTAAATGTCGAACCTTTTTACAATTTTTTTTTATTGTATTTTTGCATGAATCTTACGATGTAGTTAAATAAAGAGTCTTGAATGACGGCACGGGTGAAGTTTGCCAACCCACAGTGTGCTAGCCCGTGGTGAATTATAGCGTAACCGCTCTCATTTTGGAAAGAGGAAGCGCAGAAGAGGAATATTTGGATGATGATGATGTTGGGTTTACAGCTGATGAAAAAAGATGACGATCATCACCTTCCTGCCCTACTCCCAATTTATTTGGGGTTGGCGCAGCCTATTCATTTCTTCCATTCATCCCAGCCGTCACCTGCTCATTCAATATAGATGAAATTAATATGCACAATCAAGTTGCAAGGTCAAGAAGCAAACGTAGGCATATCTCAACGCAAAGCATTTAATAAAAATATGCAAAATAATTCCCAAATATAAATATGGTTTCATCCTCTCTCGTTAATTTAATGAATTATTTGATTGATCATTAATAAAAACAAGTAAGTCATGATATGGGATACAACAAACAGCTGAACTCAATCAATCAATATGTTGGTTGGTTGATTGATCTGTTATAAACTCCTTGTCGAAACTTTTGTATGCCTCTTTATCTTTAATGACATATTTCGAGGTAGCTTTTGTATCTAGAATTTTGTAATTATAAATTCAGCTTTAGTAATTAACTTTTAAGCCAATACCTGTTTATAAAAAAATATTCTCTTGGAAATAACGTTTGGTGCTTCTCTTACTATGAAGGTTTTCCTCACATCTATACGGATATTATAAAGAGGAAAGATTTTATTGTTTGTTTGTATTGAATAGGCTCCGAAACTACTGGACCGATTAGAAAAATTCTTTCAGTGTTAGATAGCCCATTTATCGGGGAAGGCTAAAGGCTACCATCACGCTACGACTAATAGGAGCGGAGTAACAATGAAAAATGTTGCAAAAACGGGGGGAAAGTTCATAAGACCACGCAGGCGAAGCCGCTGGCGGATAGCTAGTATTGAATAATCACAATGTGGGTTTTCATAGCGTGTGGCCCGTAGGACTTATCGTAGTCTCGTAGTCTCGTAGCACTCGCGTAGGCGGTAAAATGTCTCATTACTAAAATACTACGAGTTTTATTTTATACTTCTCCGTTTTACGCTCCACGAGATATAAATGCTTACTTTCTTACTAATATTATAATTACAAAAACGGGGGAAAAATGCAACACGGGGGAAACATTCAACTTCTACGTGAACGAATTCGCGGGCAAAGGCTAGTTAACACATAAAATTATCAAGTTACACATCTACACAAACTCTAACATGTGCTCAAAGAAAACAAAATTAAAAAAAATACATTATTCTACTGTGGCGATAGTAACAATGTTTTCATTGGGAGTTAGGGGTACCCACAGCAACTGCACTTGCACCTTTACGAAGAACGAAGTCACCTTTACGACGCCAAAGTGAAAATAAAATGGCGTTTTTATGAGAGATCTAAATAAAATGTGTGGTTTTAAAACTTGTGAGGATGTGTGCGTGTTCACTGTCCAACTAAAACTTTATTGAGCTTAAATAATTAAGTCGAGGTTAAAGTTGGTTTATAATTAAAACTGAGTTTATGTTAACGTGGATGGTACTGTGCCCTAGTTTCTATACTCTCCGATCCAAGGGAAGAGATTCCGTAAATCCGTATGCCGTAACAAAATACGGCTTTCCTCTTTGTTCTGTGCAGGAATTGAACTCGTATCTGGGGCAGTAATGTATCTTTTATACACACCACATCCCTATATAGGATAGCCTTATTCAGCCATGGTGAAACAGACCCAAAGCATCATGAAGAACATTCGAAAATTAATTTCATATTTTTTTGTATTCTAAAAAAGATTTAAAAGGCGCAACGTTCCAATATTAAAAAGCAACAATATCATTCGTTGAATCATTTTTTTTTAACAAACAGGCCAGAGTTTCTCTCATTAACGGCCAGTCCCACCCACTCATTGTTACTGTTTGGGGGTGGGAAGAAAGCAATGCGCTCAATGCAGACCATTTCAGAACCAATTAGGATTTCCTTGTTGATAGTCTTTTAATTAAATTATTATTATTTAGAGAACTTGTGAACATTTTAAAGTTAGAAACAGAAAACAAAGAAACCCTAAGCGTGCTTACCAACCGTGAATCTTGAATTTGATACTTATAATATTCCCTTTGATCTTATAGTAACAAAAAAATACAGCGAAGTTGTCGTTTCAGCAGCACACATTTTAATTAACATACCAACATACCATTCAGGGAATACAGGCGTATTCCCTGAAGGGTTGGCAGAGTGGTGTGTATATGTGTATATCACTATAAGTACGCGTATTTTAAAACCACCGCGCCCCAGTTCGAACCGGTTTGAAGCTCACAATCTTAAAAGCAGTGATAGCCTTGGGGAATGACCACTGGACTGTCAAGTCAAAGGTTCGAATCCATGGCACGTACCTCTGACTTTTCGAAATCATGTGCGTAGTAATTATCACTAGCTTTAACGGTGAAAGAAAACAACGTGAAGAAACCTGCATGCCTGAAAGATTTTCTCGATGGCGTGTGGAGTCTGCCAACCCGCATTAGGCTAGCGTGGTGGACTATGGCCTAATCCCTCTCATACTACTGAGAGAAGACCGTGCCCAGCAGTGGGACAGTTTATGGGTTCATCATCTTCCTAGCCTTTTTCCAGCCATGTTGGGGTCGGCTTCCAGTCTAACCAGATGCGACTGAATATCGAAGCGACTGCCATCAGACCTCCGCAATCCAATTTCTGGGCAGTACCGATATTCGAAGGATAGACTGGTTGTCAGGCTTTTTTGACATCTAACTACCACAGTTTATGGGTTGATGATCTTAAAAACCGCGTACTTAAAGTTCGTGCGTCTATCTGGTACTTAATATATGCCTAGTAATTTAAAACAAAAGTGAAGTGAACATTATTTTGCCCATGCATTGTCCACATTGCAAGTAGTGCGTTGCGGTCCATAAGCGTTAAATTACTTGAATTAAATAAAACACGTGCCGCCATAAAATTCTGTAAAAGCTTCTATAAATCGTTTTGGGTGGGTTAGCTAACGCAAATGGATCACCATAAAGTTGACGTTAGTACATGAGTATTATTTTAGCTGTGTTTGGCATTTTATCATAGTTTTTGGCAGTATGCAACACTGTGCGCTGTTTGGGGAAAAGCCTTTTTGAATTTTGTGTCAAAAGTGACAAAAAAAGATTTTCAGCTAGGCTTCATGCGTGAAAAACTTTTTTTTGTCTTTGCTTTCTCGTGTCGGAACAATAATAATTCAATCAAATCTTTCCTCTTTATAATATTATATTATTAGTATTATTTATTTTCGGAACCATTGCTATAATAATGTTGACTATAGCTTAAGTGAAGATGTTGGGTTGTTGCTTAGCAAAATAGGATAGTAACATTAAATTGTGATGACGATGACGTCAGAAAATACGAAATATAATAATAAAAAATGTATAAAAGTTATTCCCAATTTATGAATAAGAGAAAATGAATAAAAAATAGGTCAACCAAAAATAGGTCTTACGTTTGTGGGTTGGTTTACTTTAATTTTCTTTTTCAATTTTTTTAGGTACTTTTGTAGAGATCCAAATGCGAATAGCCATCTGTTTCTTTCGTACAACTTGCCTTACTTCTCTCTGGCTTAGCAGTAGTGAGTACTGACTGCTGAGTTAACTGTCCTACCCTCAAGTCAAGGGCCACACACGCCTCGCGAGTCACCCTTGAAGTCAATTGCTCGAGGCATCCGACACGGAGGGGCGACATTTATAGAACAAAGGGGTGAAAACGAGTAAAGAATGTGTATGTTTTAATGTTATCGTTACAAACATTAATATAATATTTAAATATTTCGGTTAATAGACTGACAACATACCATCAAGCCTGTATTTCACGAAGGGTTTTTCATTGAATTCTCAATACCAGCTCGGAGTTTAGATCAGGGCCTGTAGACAAGTTGCAATTTGACATTCGAATGAATAGAAACAAAATCTATCAAAATGATATTAGTGACAGCCCGATTTGTTGAAAGATTGTGTCATTTGTAAGTTTTTATTGCAAGTTAATAAATTTTGCATTCATGATTCAAAAATATTGTAACAATAATTATATTATTTACCTACATTCTATGCAAATAAATAAATCTAATTTAATCTAATTTGTCCAGCCCCCCTGTGCTCGATGAAAGGCTGCAGGTTCGCGACTTTAACACTGGCAAACTATGGTACATCCATAGTTTGGTACCGCTCTGCCCAATCCTTTGAGAGAGCTACGTTAATTACTTATATTAAGAAAAAATGCATTTGCAGTTGATTTAAATACTAAATCGCATGGCATTTGTTTTCGCTCGCGGACTATTTCATTTCGGTTTAGAAACGACCGTTACGCGACCAAGTTCGGGGGTGCCATTGTGACATGCGGTTCGGCCAGTCTTTACGCAGTAATATAGCAATCCATGGGTCTAAAAACAATAATTATTCATTTAGGCAAAAATAAACAAAGATTTTTTGTATATATTTCTGCATAATATTGTATCTACTAGCAAGATTTTAAATAAAAGGATTCCGTATTAACATTTAAATTGATAATATTCATTATTCCCTGACAGACAGGTGTAGGTGGGTATATGAATAAGCCGGAAAATCTCCTTTAAATTTACATTTTCCTTTTAGCAAATTACGCTAAAGGATTAAAATCCAATCCGATAGACCCTAAGTGACCACTATTCAAATCTAGATTATTATGCTAAATTTTAAAAGGTATGCTTTAGTAGTAGGGTTAAGCTTTAATAGTTTACAATTAACGCAACGCATTCAAATAGTTTAAGCTCTACTCAAATTATAACTCTATTAAATGCTTAAATAATTGCAAACGTGGCTGCTGAATCTGTGGTCCGTAGTTCGATTCTCAGTATGAGTGTTTTTTGGCAAATCCAGACACCGTGTTGCTTCTGAGCATTTCACAGAGAAACCCAACAACACTTTGCTCGACCAGGAAATCGGACTAAAGAGGCCTCTAGTGTAGCGTTTAATGATGTAGAATTAACTGCTCTACTAATTTATGACTCTCCTAGTTACCCAGTTACAGAAGAAAATAATGACAACAATAAAATAACTTCCTACGCACCAACACAAAACTTTTGTCTTTCTATTTAGGACAAGACACGGTACAAACTGTTTGCTATAAGGTAAACTTGTGTGTTTTCACTTGTTCGTTCACTTTGTGTTCGACCAAACTTCATACAATTTATTAGGGCACACCCACCTTTTAACGGTTACCGTAGTTGTAGTTGGTTTTATACTGTTGGTACGTGTTTTTTTGTGAAATAGTTTGTGTTTTGAAGTGGTAGAACTCTACTGCTAAGTTGAGGTTGGTACCACTGCACTACATTGTCAAATATTAAGCCTCTCCCAGACAGACGTTGCCTGCGGTGGAGGTGAGGTCAGTTGTAATATTTACTAATCAATCAGTCAGTTTTACTGACCGCCACCACAGGCCGCGTCTGTCTGGAAGTGGCTTTAACTGCTAAACAAATATAATACTAAAATTATTGTGTTCTGGTTTAAAAAGCAATGTAGCCAGTAAACCAAGTTCAATATAGAATACAATAATGTTGGCACATTGTTGCTTAGCATCAGAATATTTGGCAATGCCAGGAGAGGCGTCGCCCTGTTGGTACTTAGTCCGGTGGTTGCATCAGACCACATGCCCGACCACAGCCCGTCATGATCATTGTGAATTTTTCCGATCCCATTGCCATATTAAGGAACGCAAGTGCGGTTTTTAATCGGGAGTCCGACTTATATTGTCGCCTGCTCAGGTGGCAGGGATTCATGAGAATTTAAAGGATCCAAAAAAAAGTAGATATCACACTGCTGATGTTTGAACGCTTAGATCTTTTAAACTACCGAACGGATTTCAATGCAGTTTTCAGCAATAGATAGATAATGATTCTAGAGGAAGGTTTACTATATGTACCTATAGAGAAAGCACCCGTATGAAGCCGGGGTGGGTCCCTAGTGTATGGTAATATGTAACGTGTATCTATCCGACTTATATTTGGTCCAGTTACATCCCTACATTCCTTCATAGTACCTACATAACCATAATAAGTTATCGCCACCGTGCAACATTCTACAGTTTTATCACCTCGACGTGACCTTATCTAAAAACCATTCCATCTTTATTAAAAATTTAATTTAACTGCCTCGTTAGCTTAGTCATCGTAAACGTGAATGCTACGCTCGAAGCTTTGGGTTTGATTCCCGAGTCGAATGGTGTTATTGGGTGGCTATGAAATTCTCAGCAGCAGCTCGGAGTTTGGGGTTATACCCATTTATTGGCAAAGCTGGCCCCCTATTACATGGGACCTAAACATACCAGTGAACTGTTGGTGTACATTAGTACATCTCTGCCATGACTTCGTAGGTTCTACCTAAAAAATCTTTGCGTCCAAAATCAATGTAAGTAATTCTAGTAAAAAAACAATTTAATTTCAATTCCAGACTAAATAAGAACACTTCACGAAAATAAACACATTCAAAATATGCCATTTTAGTTACTAATAGCCTACATAATTATAAAAAAAATTAAAAAAAAATAAAAAATCTGTAAGTACCTAGAGAGCTACTAACATTTATATAATTAGCTCATGTTCATACATTTATGTTGCAAAGAAATTAACTGTTTGAAACTGTTCTAAACTTAAATAAACAGTCATTTATTTCGTTTGGCATTTGATTATTTAGATCATAGGTACATACAATTATTTTTAGTATCAAAAGATTTATTATTGATTTTGGTATATACCTATATATTGGGTACGTATTGATGTTTTGAATTAATTATCTGATGTCATCGTGGATGATACTTATAACCTGATAAAGTAGCGGATGTCGATGCGAATTTTTTGAGTATAAATAATACCTTTTTTTATACTATACTTTTCATGTAGGCCATTTACCAGATAAATCTCTTAATACAGAGAAGATTAAAGTATACCTATTTTATATAAGTATGTATAGAAAAGATAATATATATAACTTCAGTTGTTTTTCAGGTAATGAGTGTTCTGATTTTGTGAATAAGGGGCAGGATATTCCCTTGAACCATTTGCAAACTAAATTTAAATTGCTCTACCCATATCAAGTTCAAAATGTAATGTCATGTAAAGTTAATATAGAACTTGTGATCTTTGGAGTCACAAAAACTGTCATTCATGAAGTCAGAAATATAATGAAGTGTCATATTTTATTACGGAGAACAAGTTTATTGGACTATAACGAACCTTTTTGGTATGAACTTTTTCAATCACAATCGAATATTTTGAATGTTGGTACCCAGTATTCTTTTTTTAAAAGTCCTCCGATTATTTTAGTATCTGCCACGGGTGTGTCGTGCAAACACAAACCAGAACAATTATCTGTTGGTAAATATTTGTTCCGTGTTGAATGAAACCCATGATTCTTAGCGCAGAAATCAATCCTTGTCTTACACACCCATTAAACAAATATTTGAACAAAACTAGAAAGATATTTCCTTCATTTATCTTAAATACTTACCTTCTACAAATTATTAGCCATATTTCACTTCAACAGCATAATTTAAAAACTTAGACAGCCTCTAACAAAATCTCCGACTTACAAACTACTAACAAAGTTTCACGATTAAAGTAGTAAATAATCATGAACTTTTCTTAGCAATCATATAATATGATTAACTTTGAAACAGGCACTTAGAACATATATTTGTATAACATAACTCTCCTTCAGCAGTCGGGTAAAAAGCTAACAGCTAAAACTCTTGAAATATTTGAGGTAGGGACAGTGACGTTTATCGTTATTTTTATTGTACAAATTTAATTTAAAAATTATAAAAAAGTAATAATCTGTAACTTCCAATGTGTTTCAAGTGATCTTGAATTTTTTACTACAAAATAATAATAATAATTCCTTACTTGTTTTTTGTTCTACAATTTTCTCCTAATCTAAATTAGACCAAATCAATAAATAAGTTCATTTGTAAGAGATAACATTGACGAATGTAAAAGTACCTATAAACTGTGTCACAGTCGTCAAAAGAATGCAGTCATATTAAAGAACAAAAAACTCTTTTCTAAAGTCGTATAAATAGTCTATGTAGATAAAAACATAGTCAAGATCAAAGGGAATCAAGTAACAGAAAAGGATAACCAAAGTAAATCAGTGTGGAGTCAAAAAAGTTTGTCTTGTTAAAAAAGGTTCGTTTATGCGGAATGTTAGCAAGTTGTGTTGGTAGTGCATACTTCAAAACTAGCTGCTTCATTTCGAAAACTAATTAGATTATCTAGTCTTTTAAATATCGAGAGGATATTCTGTACGTATAGTTCGTAAGTATCGTTGTTTTATTTAAAATTATCGAACCGCATTACTGTAGCATAGCTCAGAAATTAGGGACTTCAATGTAAAATTTTGTACCTTTTTGTGTGAATAAAAATTATTATTATTATTATTACTGTGGAGCATCAAGGCCTCTACAGTACCTACATACTAATAAGTTCCAAAAAGAAGAACACAAAAGCACCTGTTACTTATGCCCATAATTCTAAAACAATTTTCTTTATTTAGTTTGCCGAAGACCATTTTTTCATTTCATGGAGACAAATGCAAGCAATCATTACAACACATTCAGTGCGGATTATTGTTATCGTTCAATCACAATTCGTTCTATATATTTCGACGCATCAAGAGACGTCAAAGAAATCTATAAAAGAGACCAAATGTCGCATTATTTTCGCAACAAAATAAAATATTGAATCTTTTGTTGAACTAAATTAAGACTTGGAATGAAAAAGATAATAAAAAAGAAACAGTTTTCATTTTATAGACACATTCGAAAGTTAGATTGACATTTTACATAGTCCTCCACAAAGTTCGATTCTTCAGTTTTTGTTGCCAGTACTTATTAGTAACAAAAAATCATTAAAAAGCAAATGGAAGCGACATCGGATAATTTGAAAAAGGAACATTAAATGTTGCCAGAATTCGATGTCAATTTCTTGATACGAAAATCTGCAACTAAATTTAGCTTCAGACTTTTTAAATTACTAGGCACGAAATCACTTGTTGATTTCTAGAAACTTTTCAATTCAAACCTACGCTAAACATATTACTGAGTCAAAGCAATATTTAAGTTGGCAACTTTTTTGCGAAACTTCTCTTGTTAAATTCTTTGGGGAAATGTAATTTTTTTTGCACCTGAACATTTATTTCCTTGAAGATTGATGAGATCCAAATGTAACAATTGTTCAAAAAGAGATTAGATTCAGAAGAAGTTTTCAAGTGAAATTTAATTTGGTACTTGTTTAGCGGGGGTATAAAAGAAAGATTTTATTTATGACATTTCATTGCGAAAGGAAAATCTTTTTACTTGGAATTAAATATTGTTAGGATGAGTCCATTTAAAAATAATTATGCATATTTAATTATAGACCGCATATTAATTTATTCAAATGGAATAACCACTAAATATACCAACAGCACCAGGCCAACCAAATTGAATACATTTTTGACTAATTTAATTAATATACTGAACATAATTAAACCCTTACCACTTAAAATGTATAAATAAATATTTTATTTGGGACCCAGCACCATTTAGTCCCAAACTAAATAGAGCTTCTACTATAGGTACTAGACAATAAATATAATACGTACCTATCTACTTTTTTCGTAAATACATACTTATAATACATAAGAAAACCCAGATCAACACAAACAATTATGTTTAGCACATAAATATTTCTGTCCTGTGGGAATCGAACCCACGACTCCGTGATTCCACCAGTCCGACACTAAAACCACCAGACCACAGACACCATCAATCGTCATCATCATCAATTAGTGTTTATTACCTACGTATTTTAATAAACTTCACCACTATAAAAGACCGTCATATGAAATAAATTATTTTGTTTAGCCGAAACCGCAATTTCAGAGAAGAGTAAATTGAATCAGATCATGTGTGAAATCCCTGTAGATTTGTCCGGCGCGGCGCCGAGTGGTCATAATATAGTGAATAGTGATATCAATTTTGATTGAAAAAGGAATTATTACTTACACCTACTGAGTGTTGTGTGCGTAAAAAAAAATACGAGATAAAAACTATTTTGAAAAATAGAACCGAAGAACACCGACCTTATTGGTGAGGTCCTTCAAAAAGGCCTAGTGCATAGTACTTACAAACGGCGGGTGTGTATGACAAGATGTATGAACATTGAGGAAGCTAAAGACGTATGAAGGAATCGTAACAAGTAGCGGTCTCTAGTCTCTGCCTACCCCTGTGGGGTAAAAGCCGTGAGTGTAGGTAGGTATGTATATAGAAGTATCTAAGTGGTTCTTAAATAACATAACATATCGAGAACAGAGCCTAAACATATCTCGAAAATAATCCTTCGGCGAATGTAAACACACTGCTCGACCCGGGAATCGAACGTAGGACCTCGAGCGTAGAAGTCGCACTTTCTACCACTTGGCTAAATCAATAGGCTAGTAACAAATCAGTATACCTACGTAAATATTATAAAATGAAATGACAGGAGTGTTTTTACTAATCTTTTTACTAATCAATCTTCTTTTTCTTTTACTAATCTTTTCATTAAAATTTAAGACTAAAAGTGTCTAGTATAACTTCTTTCTAATGTACAAAAACCAACTAAATTTTCTTAAGAACAGGTCGCAGCTTGTATTTCTTGTACAACAAAAGTTTTCCCCCATTTATTACGAGAACCAATCAAAACTAGATTTGTATAAGCCAGCGCTTACTTACAATAAAAGTCTTGTACTGTCATACTGACAGTCTGTTATTTCAAAGATATTACAAAATTACTACTTCTTTGTCCACATACAGTTATACTGTACAACTGTACTTGATACTATCATCATCATCAAGCCATTAAATGCCCCACTGCAACTGCTGGGCACGGGTCTCCTCTCATTACGAGAGGGATTACACTTTAGTGCACCACGTTGACCTAATGCGGGTCGGCCGACTTCACATAAAAAAAAAACAACCCATATACTGTCCCACTGTTGGGCACGGGTCTCCTCTCAGTATGAGAGGGGTTAGGCTATAGTCCACCACGCTAGCCTAATGCGGGTTGGCAGACTTCACATGCCGTCGAGAAAATCTCTCAGGCGTGCAGGTTTCCTCAAAATGTTTTCACCGTTAAAGCGAGTGATAATTTTATTACGCACGTGATATCGAAAAGTCAGAGGTGCGTTCCATGGATTCGAACTCGAGACCTTTGACTTGGCAGTCCAGTGGTCACACCCCTAGGCTACTACTCACTCACTGTTATATAAAACTTCGTCTAAGTCTTCCCCTCACTGTCCTTCCATTTTGCCTTCTATAATAATCCTATAGAATTTGCAATATCGTTAAATCGAAACTCCGAGCTAACAATGGCATAGAAAAACCCGACAATACTCGTACTTTGCTCGACCGGAGTACCGAATCCCACACTCAGCAACCAATGAGATAATTACTACGCAAAGTTTTTAATATAATAATATGTACAACAAGTTGTTTGTACACTTTGAATACTTATATCATTATCATTTTCATGAGGGTTTTAAGTCTTTGCTCACTTTACATTGTGGAATATATTCAAAGTTTTAATCGTGTTAGGCTTGCGTGCATTTTGTATGCAAACCTCATTACGGCGGCTCAAAGAGAATTAGAAAATATTTTGAAAGGAGTTTCCACTGCGATGTGACCTGCAAAGAAATAGTTACTAACTAAATTGTGCGATTAGGATTCGTACAATTTCAAACTTATATTTTGTCATATTTGTCACGTCTAATGACAAAACAGCGAACTATTACATATTATATATATGACCTATTCACTATTGTATACCTATGTTTCACAAATCAAAATTTTATGATTTTAAGTTCGGGTTATTCATGGGAAAGAAAATATTTAAGTTGTCTTGGGTTATCAATAGAAACATTAAAATTTATATAAAAAAGTCCCTAAGGGACGTTATGGTATAAAATGCAAAGCCCCTTCCCCTCTACTATATTATACCTATCCCATACTTACATCATATCTTAATATCACTCCGTATAATTCATAATCCTAACTTAATGGTAAACTTATAATGACTTACAACAATAAACCTTAGCTTAGTTGGCAAGTACCTACGGCTGAATCGTTCAAGTAATTTGGTTTATTAAAGTAAAAGGGATTTTAGCTCACTTGTCAGTAATTATACTAATAACTTTGTAGAATTTAATATTCGGCCACTTTAGGATAAATATTAGGTAAGTCATTTCAGTCATTCAGTAACTAGTTATTTGGTCCTACTTAACTATTTAGTAGTCTTTGGTAGGCGGACCACGTGACTGCCAGGTCTTAGAACTCGAGTTCGAATATAATGCACGCACCTTATATGTGCTTATTGATAATTAATTATCACTCGCTTACAACGATGAAGGAAAACATCGTGAGGAATCCTACACGCCTGAGAGATCTCAACAGCTTGTGAAGTCTCCCAACCCGCACCCGCATGCTAGCGTGTTGGACTATAGTCCAACCCCTCTCAGAGAAGACCGGTACTCAGCAGTGCGACAGTTAATGATGATTATGATGTATAACTTTCGAAGTCTAATCGATGTTATATTAATGAATCCAAAAGAAAAATAATTATTCTGAAAACAAATTGTAGCATCAGTAAGTAAGATTGCAAATTACAGGCTCAAATCACAGCTTGAAAAGGCTTTACACAACAATAAGAGAATTTCGATGCTTAATTTTGGCCGTCTGTTGACATCAAAACAATGTACTGACTGGTGACCTAGTTGTTAGGGACAGCTCTATCTTCTCTCTTTGTGATCACTGGGAACAATACCTAGTGATTGCGCCACAAATAAGAAGATTATAGTTAGTAAATGGAAAACATTTTTTATTTTAAATCTAGCTGTGTTGCGCTAATCCTACAAATATAATATAGGTACTTATATTCCTATTCTCACAACATAGAAAATGTATAGTAATAGCTAGCTTTCCGCCATCGTCTTCGCCTGCGTAGCCATTTATATTTTAACCAATGTGCAATGTATACAAAAACTTAACAAATGATATTGTGGAGGGACGGGGAGTGTTGTCCCTCGCACCAAAGGGTGGATCCTCCGACCAGGCGGTGTTATGCCTGACGGGCCACTGCCCGACGGTTGATGTCGGGCGGATGTATATATGCAAGTTTGCACGGTAAACTTTACTTGCGCGATTCAGGACTTGTTGCTTCTTTCGTACAAGTTCTTATGTAGCGCGATAGATGTTGCTACATCACTCCCCTCCGAGACCGGAGGTCGATCATTTGCTGATGAGTCAGCAGTCGACTGACTGCCACGTCGGCCCGGAGGGATGCTCCCTGTGCTAATCGGCCGAAGCGCAGTGTGCTGTGCGACTGGCTGCTCGATGATCACGTCGGGGTCACCACTGTGGAGGGACGGGGAGTGTTGTCCCTCGCACCAAAGGGAGGATCGTCCGACCAAGCGTTGTTATGCCTGGCGGGCCACTGCCCGACGGTTGATGTCGGGCGGTTGTATATATGCAAGTTTGCACGGTAAACTTTACTTGCGCGATTCAGGACTTGTTGCTTCTTTCGTACAAGTTCTTATGTAGCGCGATAGATGTCGCTACAATATACTAAAACCTTCCTCGAAAACAATTACATTTATTGGTAAAAAAAAACTTTATGAAAATCGGTGCAGTAGTTTTGTAAATTATCGCGAACAGACAGACAGACGTGGGGGACTTTGTTTTATAATATGTAGTGATTATTTCGATGGAAGCGTCAAAAAAGGTCCGTTATCTGGCGTTCATCCAGTTATTCCCAAAGAAGATGATTTCCAAAAATCCTTTCTAAGCGGATGTCTACGAAAGAAAGAATGAAAGAGAACTTTCTTTCTTTGTAAAGCTTTATATGTAGGTTATAATAAGGCTTGATACTTTATTTTCTACTTCTATGGTATATTGCAGCATAAAATACTCTTATAGCTTAGAAATTGTGTCAGCTTAAAAGCATTGCACAGATTACCATTACATAAACGATTAACAAAGTTGACAAATCCTTTTATTTATCCTCTTTATTATCTGTTTTGTACTTTTTGTCGTTTAACACCCATCAAGCTGTGGTCGTAATTCATTTTCAAAAACAGTGACCCTTCTGAGGATCTAATATCATTTTTTTTTAACTAGCCGTAACTAGCCCGTATTGTCCCAATTCTGAGCAAAGGCCTTTCCCCATTTCTTCTATTTCTCTTTGTTGGGCTATTTGTGTCCAGTTATCCAGGGTATACTGTCTTAGGGCTCCAATTCTGTGCAATAGAAGCCCACAGTTCATCCGGCATGCGGCAGACATGGCCTGCCCAGTCCCATTTAAGTTTAGCAGCCTTTTGAGCCACATCGGTAATTTGGGTTTTGGATCGCAGTACAGAATTGCGTAAAGGTCCTTAAATGATTGTAATTTGAACTTTATACTAATTACATAAGGGCTATCACACGTGCCTGCGTACGACAGAATGGCTATCCCAATTCTTTTTCTACTCTGTCTGCTAATTATTCTTTGACAGTTAAAGTGTATCGATTAACAAGACGAGACGTGGTTAGCATCTTGCCATCCATAATTGCTGTGGCCTAAAAATTAACAATTCTAGCCACATAATACACCGCTTGACATAATTCTTTAAAGAAACTAGTCTAGAAAAGCTTTTTGATTAAAGTGATAAGACCGGACAACAAATCATCAGCAATGTGATATATTGGGTTTGACTCCAGGTCCCTCTCCCAGGTCGAGCAAATGCAGTTATTGAGTTTTTCTATGTAATTCTCAGAGCGTTAACTTTCGATTGATCCCCTGGTTAATCACATCATACTTAATAAATAATCGTTGTTTATATAACGACGTAATAACTAGGCAATACAAACTCACCAAATCCTAAATAAAACCTTATTGCTTAACAACTTTCTGACTACAAATCAATCCATGGAGTCAGAGTCAAGTCCAGGCAGTCAGGCAATCAGTCACACAATTGACATATCGAACATGTACGGAACTCATCTATCATTGGCGACAGCTTATTACCCCCAAAACACATTGTGTTACAAAACTAGAACAAACAAATTTGTGGCTTATTGTTATTATAAATAAATGCCATTTATGTATGTCAATAGTCCTTTTAGAGGTACTTGTACAGTTTCAGATTTATTTGGTCAAGGTTCTCAATTTTTATAAGGTATATTTATGGTCAGATGAACGTAACATGTTGTCTGTGACCATAGTCACTGACATGGACAGCTTTGAAAAAGAAAAAAACTGAGTTAGAACTACCACTTAAATAACAATAATCAATCGGAACTTCGTTTTACTGAAAAGCTAGAGCCCCTTTTACTGAAAACTTACAAAGGAAACGTACCGTTTAAAAATCTCACGTACTCCCTTCAAAGTAAATAGTTTATTTTTCCAAAATTGGACCAAAACCCAATAATAGTATTCAATAGCCAATCTTCTATAGACCGCGGGTTTGATGGAACATTTTCTATGTCAATAGAAAGCGGCGTGCATTTTTGCTGAAGCAGAAAATTGGGTAGAGTTTTAAAAATTGCTCCGACGTGTTTCTCATTGGAAAATAGGGACTAGGAAGCGTTGAAAATTTCAATGGATTTCAACAACAACGATGCTAGGTTACGTAGGAACTGTTATTGCATTGACTATGAAAACCGAGTTGATTTCAGAATTATACGATACATTTCAATAGGTCTGAAAAGATGTAAATTGAACTATCTGTCATAGTTTTAAAGTTACTTATTACAAAGCTTGTAATTTCCTCAATTTGGCTAAAGTTTACCTACCACAGAAAATCTAAAATCATAGCCATCGTCTTGCCACATACAGGAACAACATTTCGTAATCAAATTTCAGTGTTTCGTACATTTTAGTACGTATACAATTTGAAATACGTTCATTCATTTTCGACTCGCAAATTGAGAACAACAAAGGAAAATGAAATTAGGTTTTGGTGTTAACATAACTTTGAGATTTTGCTAGGCGGCTATAGATGATATTTAATTATATTTCAAGTACTTATTAATCAATTTTGTGAGAAACACATAAATACTTCAACTACATAAATATTATTTTACTTGAGCTGAAAAAACATGATAAAGATATTTATTAGTTTTGACAATAGAGACAATATTGTATATTAAAATTTTAGTAACTAAAAAGCAACGCAGAATTCTTTTCAGGGGCTTTAAGGGGCACTAAAGTCCTCTTTCTTTAATTGGTAAATATATAGCATTTATTAAAGGAACTTAAACTACATAATACTAATCTAAACTACTCTGAATAGACCTTTTTCATGTCTGAAAATATCGCTTGACGTTAAGCAAAAGATGGAAACATTGATAAAGACTGCCTCGGACGGCACAATGGTGTCTAAAGAACAATGTCGATGTAGATAATGCACATTGAATAGACACGCCACGTGTATGTGGAAAAGAAAATAATATTTACTTGAAAAATTAACCAGAAATAAGACTTTTGAAATGATTAAATTTAAAATGACAGCAAAAAGGCTGGATTGTAAACTCATCATAGCAAATTATTTCTAGGTTAGTAGTGCATTTTCAAAAATAAAAAATTGTAATGTCTCTACTTTGTTTATAGAAATCTGCACTGGTTAAGACCTTTGCAAATAAACTAGAATAATTTTATATTTAGAGTAGTTACCTACATATCAAAGTTATAGTAGATATCTATTATTTCCGACTTCATTGCCAAGCACAATAATTCTTCGCTGTAAGGATAAAAGTAGCAACAAAAATGGTAAAATGATAGTTCTATTTTGCATTTTGTACAAAGGCATCGCAGTAGGTCAGTCATATCTTTCAACATAAACGACGAATCAATCATAATGTATTATCACAAAAGATACTATTACCGGCGCCCAATTTGTCCGGATCTGACAAAACGATATCCGAACACATATCACTGTGTCACGTTATCCCGTTATGCTTCTGTAGAATCAATATGTCTATCTTCTGTAACCTTTAGCGTTACAGGTACTGAGCATGTATCAATTGCTGATAAGATAACTGAAATATTTAATTAATCTATTTTTAATGTCACAATTAGATCTCGATAAGCTGTTGTTACACGACCAAAATCTGTTAATAAGGTTCGCGTTGTCGTATTGGATACAGAAATTTGTGTATACGAAGTAGCTAGAGCTTCAGGATCTATTAGAAGAATCTTCGAAAGTGAACCTGAAAAATCAGCCTTATTATCAACTGGCAGGTATGATGTAATGATAAAGTTAAAACTTGGAGATTAACAATGATTTATCATTGACAATGATAAATTATTATTAGATAAAATTACAGAGATAGACAATTCATAATAAGATGAATTGGTGATAAACGCTATTAGATTGTTTTAACTAGATAAGCTGCAGTACAAAAATATATTTATTTATAAGAAAACTTAACAGCTTAAGGATCTCTTGGACTTATATTTGGATGGAAAGCCTAGTGGCTACCAGTCTTTCAACAATGTTTAACAATGATAAATTAAATGTAGGTAAATCATTGTAAAAATCCAACAAATCACCTGACCCACATGGGACGAAAGAATCATACTAAAAAGCACAAACAAAACTCATTCAGAAAATTACAATTAAAAAGTACGCAAACAAATTTATTTGCTCGTCGCTATACGCAAATTCGAGGACAATAAACAACAATATTATAGGATTCATTACGGGCCTAAATGTTCTGGGAATGGTATAAAACCGACATTCCAGATTTTATGGCATAAGGCCGGGGTTGTAAGCATTTTTATGAATAACCATTTATAATTACTGCTCCAAAGGTATGTAGGTTTCCATGCTTGCACAATAACGATAAGAGTTTACGTGAAACATTAAAGTTAATACAGAAAATGTACTGAAAGCTCGTTTAAGTGAGATAAAATTTGTTTTTCTATTCCTCGTACCGCATGTCAAATGAGCTGTGGGCTAAACATATTACCGAGTGGGCCCCACAAAATGGTAGACGACAGCGCGGGAGACCCAGACGGAGATTGCGGGATGAGCTTGATTCCTTCTAGAAGGAGTAGTCCAAAATAGCCTTGAACCGTGAGGAATGGAAAGAGGGTAGGGAGGACTTTGCCCTGCATTAGGACGATAATGGCTAAATAATAAAATACCTCGTGCCGAAAATATGGCTATAAACACACCGCACCGCACGTGTTATATTTTAACACAGAACATATTTTAATATACAGATTAGGGGGACCTAATGTAATGGTTTAAGCTTCTACTTTAAATATATTCTGCATTTAATAAATAATCTCTAGTGACGGTAGGATAAATTACAAAAGAAACAAAGAACTGTTAGGCCTTGTATATTATGTTTTATTTGGTAGAAATAATAAGACAGACATTATTATATTTATATAAATACGTATAATGTAGAACATACAAATATAGATTTTAACATAATATTATAACAGTTAAATAAATAAATTCATTACTTAACTTACGAGCCTTCAGGTCCTCTCAGTACGGCCGGTCACAACAGAATGAATCGATATTACACCCAGACGGGGTATTTATACTATTTTAGACACCACAGATAACCGTCATGTCAAATTAAATATTTCAACTACCGACATTATTTAAATCAATATAAATATAAATCATTCTTGTAATAATCGACTATTTACCTGTAGTAATAATCATATTATGTACCTTAACCTATCACGGCCATACTGACAGTGCTTCGTCCTCGAAGTACAATCAACTCAATTGAAACAATAAATCACATTTATGAATCTTAAATTAGTACACCAATTTGTTATTTTTACATTGTTGTTTATACAATGGTATCTACTTGCATAGACATGTTGGTCCCCTTCAATCGCTGCTATTGAGATAGACCAACACCAAACAAGTAGGAACAGCTTATATTTGCCAAATACATAGACATGCCAATCACATTCACCCGCTGCTGGTGAGACCAATTGGCACCAAGTAAGAGGCCGACCAGCGGATAATAATTACTCAGCCTGTGACATAGACATACTGATTCCATTCACCCGCTGGCGGTGAGACTAATCAGTACCAAATCACGGCGGACCAGCGCTTACATTTTATTACTATGAGAAATCAATAATTATACACAAATAGATTAAAAATAATGTTGAGCTTACAGCTATAGTATCTTTGACAAAATCAATTAGTATATTGACAGTTTACAAATATATATTGACAGTTTACAAATATTCAATCACATGGCAGTTTCAACAGCAATATTTTCATCTACCCATTCTCCAGGCCAGAAGCGTAACTTTTCTTTAGCGACAGCAATATCTCTTAGACTACCTAAACCCCTAAGAGCATAGCGATCATTGGGAAGAATTCCATTAATTTCGTAGGGGCCTTTGAATTTTGGTTTTAACTTGTCGTTACGTCGGTGATTCTGATTAACAAATACTAAATCACCTATACTATAATTGATATTATCTCGTCGAACCGAATCGAATCGGTGTTTAAATTTTGATGATATTTGCTGTAAGCGTATTTTGGCAAGTTCACGATCAGCGATTACATCGATATGAGATTCAGAGCTATTATTGTCTAAAACATCATTTAAACGAGCTTGCACAATGGGTATATTTGCATCTACACCAATCAATAAACGCAAAGGTGAAAATCCGGTGGATTTTTGGACCGTGGTATTTATAGATTGCTGTACCTTCCATAAACCGTTCGGCCAGTCTGACGATTCACACATAGTAATTAACATATTGATTACTGTGGCTACGTAACGTTCGACTTGCCCATTACTTCTAGGCGTACCGGTAGCTATCATGTGGTGTTCGATATGCAATTCTCTAAAAAGGGCTTTGATTTGATTAGAGCTAAAATTTGTTCCGCGATCAGTAATAACTAGTGACGGTGTACCGAATAACGTAATTGTTTCCCTTATTATAGGAATTAGCTCTTGAGTATTCAAAGTTTTAAGAGGTTTCAACAAGCAAAACTTAGTAAAACCATCAACTAAAAGAAGAACATATCTGTAGCCATCACTGGTTGTCGTGAATGGCCCGGTGCAGTCTAAATGTATCGTATGAAATGGAATAGCAGTTTTTGTAATTGGGTGTAAAAAGCCTTGTTTAGGACCAGACGGGCCCTTCCTCTCTGTACAAATTAAACAATGAAAAATATATTTTTTAACAAAGGCCGCCATTCCGGGAAACCAAAAATGTTCTCGTATTTTGTGAATAACTTTATCGAAACCCACATGACAGTTTTCGTCGTGGAATAGTTTTAAAATGCTTAATCTATACCCTTTCGGCACAAACAACCTCGGCTCTGCGTCAGGATCTATTTTGTAATGTAGCAAGCCATTTTTAATTAAATATTGATTACAGTCCAAATCACCCGTTTCTAACTGTGAGATAAGAGCCTGAGCTTCTGGGTCATTCTGCTGGGCTATTTTCAACCATGACTGTGAGTTATCATTGTCATCAGATACTTCAATGAGATTAACTTCTGGAAGCGAAGGTCTACGCTTTGGGACTGGGGACTCGACTGGGTTGCGACTAAGAAAGTCGACATGACTAATAAATTTACCCTTTTTGTATTTAATCTCGAACCTAAAGTCTTGCATAAAAGTCCACCAACGGGCTATTCTTGGGGACAAGTCTCTTTTCGTCATGGTTGCTTTTATCGCATTACAATCGGTAATTATTGTAAATTCAATGCCAAGAAGATAGACTCTAAAATGTTTTAAAGCATTATAAATGGCCAAAGTTTCCAGGTCATAGGAGCAATACTTGGATTCTGTGGGACTTGTACGTTTACTGTAGTAGGCTACAACTTTATTCGTATTATCGACCTTTTGTAAAAGTATTGCTCCATAACCTATCGAACTTGCATCGGTGTGTAGTTCTGTTGGATACTTAGGGTTAAAAATTGTCAAAAGAGGTCGAGAAATGAGATGATCTATTACATATTTCCGAGCCGCATCCTGTTCGGGGCCCCACACCCATTTTTGATTGTTTTTAGTTAGCTTAGTAATACAGGCCGTTCGTGAAGCGAACTCAGGCAGAAACTTACGGAAATAACTAGATAGACCCATAAATTGACGAACTTGTTTGATGTTACTAGGTACGGGTGAGTTAACTAATGCAAAGATTTTAGATTCACTTGGCCTAACGCCATCGCGAGATATATGCCTACCCAAATATTCTATATTATCGACAAAAAACTTACACTTCTTAAGATTTACAGTAAAACCATTACTGCCGAGTACCGAAATTGTTTGTTCCAAATAGTCAAGACCTTGTTCAATATTATTAAATGGAATTAATATATCATCCATGTAAACTAGTAAAAATTTTAAATGTCTAACAGCCTTAGAAATAGCCCGTTGGAACACCGATGGGCCATTACAGATACCAAATGGCATTTTACAAAATTCGTAATGCCCATCCGGTGTTACAAAAGCAGTGTACTTTGTAGAATTGTCAGAGATGGGTATTTGATAAAAGCCATTTTTCATATCAATAGATATGAAAAGTTCACATTGCCCTAATCGATCAATTTGGTCATCAATGAGAGGGAGAGGGTATCTATCTTTTTCTATTAATTTATTTAAGGCTCTGTAATCTATGCACATTCTATCACTTCCGTCACTTTTTTTTACTAAAATCATAGGGCTAGCAAATGGCGAACTACTCTCTCGAATTATCCTTTTATCTAACAAATCCCTTATTATTTCTTTAACTTTGTCCCTCTCTATTGGGGCTAATCTATATGGTCTATAATACACAACCTCATCCCTTTTTAATTTTATTTCTAGTTTTCCGGTTTTTACATTGCCAATTGCTTCCAAAACGGAAGGATATTTTTTAAAGATAGCTTTGATCTTATCCTGTAATTCATTGTCTAGGTGTGATAATGTTCCTGTTAGCTCCAGAAATTGATCTTCAATGCTACAATTTTCTAAAGAATTTATTTCGAGGTTAAGTTTAGGCAAATATTTTCGCACTAACCGGGAACCTAATGAATCTGTTAATATCTCGATATCTGGATATTGTACGGCGTTTCTACCTATTAAAAGATCATAACGACAATCTTTGTCATTTGCCACAAAAATATCTAACTCGATACACAAATCCTCAAATTTAACTGGTACTTTAATTTTTGAAAACACCTGCAAGTTACCGTTTCCTATTCCGAATACATGAAACCTACATGGTGTGAGATGGCAACCAAGACGCTTGGATATAGACTCCTTGATTATACTACAATTAGCTCCTGTGTCAATAAGTGAATTTATGGTAACATTGTTAACAGACACTTTCGTTAACATTAAATCTGATTGCCTAAAAAATTAACCTCTTTTTCTGCCACAGAAGTGCTATCATTGTTAGGTTTTGGTTTATACCTACAAATCGCATCTACATGTCCGGGTTTTCTACAGTATGTGCAAAATCTTTTAACAAATTCAGCGGGTCTTTGATCTCGCGGCTCTGCTTTATTTGATTCGACACTAACTTGGGCATCCTTCTTAAAACATTGCCCCTTTGTATGTCCCAATTTACCACACACATAACATCTAATATCACTAGTTTTAGTTTCTACCTTAAAGCGTTTAGAATAACTTGAACCAGGGTCTTTAGAATCTTTGCCATTGTGCTCTAAAGGTCGCTTTTTAGTTTTGGCATATGAAGTAAACAGAGATATAAGTTCGGATGTAGTTTTGACAGTGCTGTTGAAAGACGCCATTCTCACATTTACATCAGATATGCTACCACATACTAATTCAACTAACTGCAATTCGCTAAAAGCAATTTTTGTATTACGTAGTAACCTTATTTTCTCCCTTGCGTATTCACAATAAGAGTCGGCCGATTCAGAAGTATACAATACGGCCTTTTGGAGTTTTTCTGCAAGGTTCTTTTTCTCAGGATATAAAGCTGTTAATTCTTTACGTAAATTTTCCCATGACCGACCCTCTGCAGGGTCCCATGTCTCAAACCATAATAGTGCAGACCCTTTAAGGGCCTTACCTGCCTTGGCAACCGTTGCGATGCTGCTCCAACCGAATTCCTTGGATAGTGTCTCTATGTTGCTGCACCATGACTCGGCACCCAGGTCGCTTGTAGTTGGGTCGAAGATCGGCAGGGCAACGTCGTCATCTTTACGTCGGGTACCGGAAACAGCATCCTTAATTGCCTTGAGCAGTTCTTGCAAAGCAGGGAGATCCATCCTGAAATTATAGGTTACCTTATTAGAACAGTGGTCAGTTGGATACAATCCCACTTCTGATGTTATATTTTAACACAGAACATATTTTAATATACAGATTAGGGGGACCTAATGTAATGGTTTAAGCTTCTACTTTAAATATATTCTGCATTTAATAAATAATCTCTAGTGACGGTAGGATAAATTACAAAAGAAACAAAGAACTGTTAGGCCTTGTATATTATGTTTTATTTGGTAGAAATAATAAGACAGACATTATTATATTTATATAAATACGTATAATGTAGAACATACAAATATAGATTTTAACATAATATTATAACAGTTAAATAAATAAATTCATTACTTAACTTACGAGCCTTCAGGTCCTCTCAGTACGGCCGGTCACAACAGAATGAATCGATATTACACCCAGACGGGGTATTTATACTATTTTAGACACCACAGATAACCGTCATGTCAAATTAAATATTTCAACTACCGACATTATTTAAATCAATATAAATATAAATCATTCTTGTAATAATCGACTATTTACCTGTAGTAATAATCATATTATGTACCTTAACCTATCACACGCATGTCTGTCGTCATCTCATCACTTACGTCCATTCTCTTATCATTTTCACACAATCCTTTCATATTTTCATTATTCTTTCTCTTTCTTTATACCCCTCTATGATAAAACAATGGGCCCGCAATAGACCAGAGTAGCAGAGGATAGAGCTCAGTGGAGAGAGCTGGAGGAGGCCTATGTCGGGAGGCACGCCGGTTTGCGAGACAAAATGAAAATATGTATTACCAATATTGTAGCGAACTCGGAATAAATGGGCTTTATTATTATTATTATATGATAAAACATACAATGATAAACGGTTCTAAAGTTTACCATCACCACTTGTTATGGATAACACAATGTAAACTCATTCATTATTATCGCAATCATTAGCATTATCCAGTCTATCCCTTTTAAAGTACCGAGCATTGGATTGATAAAACATTTTCAATTGATCATTAAACTTTTATGTAGCAATGTATTGCATCATTTAGATATATCAAGTGATAAGTATGTAAGTAATTCAAATAGTGACGGTACCTTTGAGCGAATTTTGATTCACAATTCAGTTTTTGCTTCTTCACGTCGCATGGTAAGTCTCTATCGATTAAACAATTTTATTAATGTATGGCACATCCACTATCTCGATTCAAAATTACACGCGTTTTCACATCAGTTCACTGAATACGTATTCGGAAGTTAACCTATTAAGGTTAATTTTCAATGATCCTCTTCTGCGATAAAGCAATTTTTCAACTAAAATTTCCAAGGAGTGTATTTCTTAAATTTAATCAAAGTAATTATTAGCAAAAGAGACAAAAATAACTAATATTCTATAAATTAAATTAGTTAAAGAAATGTTATGTAAAATATTACAAAGACATGTTCTTAAAATAATTAATCGTAGTGTATTTTCAAGTAAGTAAAAGATAACGATATCTTAATTAAATGAGATAATAACTCAAGCAACAGTTGCTTACCGAAATCTCTAGAATTTTGTAATCTCATGTAAATTTTGTAGACCGTAATGAGGGGGAGTCTCATAAATAATACGTAACAATGAACATAATTTTAAAGTAAATAACACAATCATCCGAAAATTTTGTAACAATTTCTCACCTAAATTAAAATCACGGTTCGCTTGGTAGGCGCCTTTTAATTCAGGTTGGAAAACTACGCATATACAATAAAATCACATACCGTTACTATTAAAAAAAAAAGGAAACTTGTTACTTAGGTGAATGTAAGAAGAAGTACAAAACAAACAAAAGAGGTTTATAAAGAATAACGTTTACACGTAAAAACATAAATATAATCGAACAAACATGTAGAATTATAGATAGGTATACAGATAATGCATCTCATATTTATATAAGTTAAAGCAAGAGGTCTACGTCCAACAGTGGATGAATACGGGATGATGAAGATAGGCACATTATTGAAAACCAGTTTTTTTAAGCTAGTTTTATATCTACTTTATTTCATAAAGCTGAAGCTGCATAAATAGTTTTTAATTTTGACGCGGTGCCGCCGTGGGACAACAGCAATTATTACAGAAAATTATTATAAAGGCACTCCTCGGATATTCTTGGGTCAATTGGTATTGTACAAAGTAACTCACACAAAGGGTTTATACAGTTATCACAGAACTTTGACACTTTTCCTTTCACCGAAGCGGCAGTTTCTTGGGACAATAGTTTTACAGTCTAAATTATATTTTTGTCTACACTTTAGTTAAAATTTCGGGTGGTTCAGTTCATTAATCAGGTGGATGGTAGTCCACAATGTCATTCATAATATACTTTGATGCCTGCAGTCCTGAACCCTGAAGGCTTAGAGAGATGTCCCATAAACGATACTCTAAATAAACACACAAAATAATTGTGTTGAGTAGAAATCGATACTGAAAATGTTGAAAATATTAATCGAAATTTTTCAACAACAAACTGAATGCAACAAAATATTCTGTTGTCATAAAATCGGATTTAGCTGTTCTGTATCCAACAATCATATAAAAGCTAGACTGAAACACAAAGGTACAAACGAAGCCAGGCTACACAATGTACAGGAAGGGCTCACGTTAGCTAACGAGCGTGAAGATTTTTGCTTCAGGCTGGCTCCCACTGACGCTTTGATCGTAGAAACTATTACAGTTAGACGTGACATAGTAGTAGTAATAGTAGGTACTGCTTTATTGGATAACACAAGTTAATGTGAGACTGACAGTATCAATGAGAGACAAAGGTCAGACTACTCCATCTTTGACTCCTGTACAAAGATCTTGTCCAATGGGGCTTATAACTAAGTGACCATGTTTTGGAAAGAGCGCCGATGTCCGAAATACAGATATTCTCTATCTAGTTCCGACACAGATGTTTCTTTTTTATTAAATGTGGATATTGTTATGAACCAGTTTTAAGTGATCTGTATTTACTTACTTTTTGCACAAATAAATTATTATTATTATTATTAAAAAGGTCTACTTTCTACCTGACTGCCTGCCTGTATATAATTATGTCCGATCCTATGTGTGCTCGTAACTACTCAACGGCTCAACCGATTTTAATTTTAATTACACGTCATTAGATTCGTATTGATGGCACGAGTGTCAATGGGTACGTAAAAAATGGTGAATAGTGGGCGTTTTAATAAGCGTTAAAAAATTCTTTGGAAATAATCTTTAGGAGGCTCTTTTTAATTTTTTATTTCTAATGATCATTTGGAATGCGTGATTCTATGATGGTTTTAAAAAGTAAAAAGTTGGGAATAAAGCTATGCTGTGCTCTATGAGCTTGTTTTTAGATTTATAGTCAGTAACTACATGCGGTCGGGTTTTTTGTTTCATGTAATAATTTCGACACAGCAAAATAACAAAATTGATTTGTTCACAATCAATATACTTAAACAAATAAATTACTCAGGCTCTATTGTTATAAACAAATTAGCGTAAATAAGATTGTTACGTGAGATTTCTGCATATTTCAATTGTAAAAAACGAATCTTACCTACGTGATAACAATGATAATTAGAAACTGATTTTTTTTTTCATTTGATTGGATTCATTGGTTCATTGGAAGTCGACTAGATTGCATTTATGTATTGTATTTCATCATCATCATCAGCCTGCATTCGTCCGCTGCTGGACGTAGACTCTCCTAGTGAACGGCACAGAGCCCGATCTTCGAATTTTCTCATCCAGTCCCTGCCAGCTTCTGCAAGTCGTTCACTCAACCTGGATGTCCTACACTACGTTGCCTAAATTTTCTAGTTTTCTATGAGTATAGGAATCATCATCAACCCATTAACTGTCCCACTGCTGGGCACGGGTCTCCTCTCAGTATGAGAGAGAGTATACATACCCATAATTATGCATATAAGATATATAAAACGGGGTTTTCAATATTCCAATCTCGATAGCTTCAACCTTATCAAGTGGACGAAATGTATTACATGGTACACACCTTGCCCTAATTGAATCGTTGTCTAATTAGTACATCGAGAGGGCGTTGTCAACATTCCGCTTGATCGACTTTACATGGTAATCTTTACGGCATGGTTACAATATTGGTATCAATACCAAATTTTTGGAGTGTGGGTACAATGTAATTATGGCTGAGCTACACAATGACAGATTCATGCGTGCCGGGAGTTGGGACTGGTCTACTCAATGCCGTAGGAAAATGCCTCAAAAGGTCATAATACTAAGTACTGCGTCTGAAAAAAAGGGATTGTCTGAGATTGTTTTGGTCTTTTAAAAAAAAACTAAAATACTGACTTTTAATTGTCTTTAAAAAGACTATCTTATAATTTTGTCATCATTGATTCATTGAGTCATTAATAATTTTATAATAATACATCGAAAATTCTAGGGAATATATATTATTGACTGACATTTACTTTATAATCTGTTATTGCGAGTAATAACTTCACCATATTATTTCCCACAATTTGATACGAAAATAACAATGGCAAGACCATTAGATATCTCTTAAACTTCAACCCTTTGAACTATACCGAGACCTTGAATATAATGAGCACTAAAATATGAATACTGTTATTCATTTTTCTATTATTATTCAAATTGGGGATTAGTATAACAGAAACTGGGACTGAATTTACATCACCGGATATGTAATTTTATACTTACCTATATGTATTATTCAGTATAACTGTCTAGTATTCGTAAGCGCGACTGCTACGCTGGAGGTCCTGGATTTGATTCCCAGGTTGACCAACTTAATATTAGATTTTTATATTAAATTAACTTTCCGCCAGATGCTTCGTCTGCGTGGTCTGGGCATTTGTTATAACTACTTGTACTTTAACTGTTATAACTTTCATCCCCTATTTCGGTTGAAATAGGGGATGAAAGTTACAGCCATTTTTTCACATTAAAAAGTAGCCTATTTCCTTTCTCAGGCTCTAGACTATCTGAGTACCAAATTTCATTTAACTGTGAGACAGACAGACATAGTTACTTTGGCATTTATAATAGTAGTAAGCAAGTAAGGATTTCTAAGTAGCACCTCGATGCTCGCCCCCTATTACATGGGACACCTCTGTCTTACTCTTCGGGGAATACAAGCGTGATGCTTATATGTTATACGTTATATAATAATTATAACTATCCTTTCTTATGTAGGTATGTTCATCAAGAACTTGTGCTCGAAATTTTAATGAATGTAAATTCAACGAAAATTTAATTCTGACATAGTGGCTTTAGTTTTAGCAAAATTGATAATTTATTTTGGGTATTCTTGCTAGAATTGGATTTGTGATTACACTTAATCAAGTGTAAATTGTCTTTGATAATTTTGTGAAGATTGTGTTCTGTGGTAAACAGTTATATTCATTACTAGCTTCCCGCCAGCGGCTTCGCCCGCGTGGTCTTATAATTTTTACCCCCGTTTTTGCAACATTTTTCATTACTACTCCGCTCCTATTAGTTGTAGCGTGATGATATATAGCCTATAGCCTTCCCCGATAAATGGGCTATTTAGCACTGAAAGGATTTTTCAAATCGGTCTAGTAGTTTTGGAGCCTATTCAATACGAACAAACAAACAATGAAAATCTTTCCTCTTTATAATATTAGTGTAGATATAGAATGTAGTAAAATTCAGACTTATAGTTGAGATCTAGACTATGATTACTATGGTTAAATGCCTGACCATTACATTACATCTTTATTGGCCTAGTGGTTAATTACGGCTACCGAGTGTAAGGTCACACGGGTTCAATGCTCAGGCCGAGCGAGCGCTGCTCGCAGCGCTTGGCTTTTTATATTAAATTCTCAGTAGAAATTCGGGGTTTTGTTTTGTACCCGATTAAAGGCAATAAGCTTGCACGGTTGTAATACGCGAAATCAAATTACGAATAATGGAATAACAGTTGATTGACCTCTATATATCGAAATTAAATACTTGAACGTTCATAATGTCGAATGGTTTATAAATCAAACATTCAAAATATCAATTACATTACATCGAGAGTTCAAATTGCACTACCACTACTACGAGTAATACTATAGGTAGTTAACCTATTTATTCGTAAATATTATAAAAAATATCGTCACTATTAACTTTTTCTTCGCACAACTTTTTAATGAAATGATTACCTACAAGGTAGTGAGTGAAGGCAAAACAAAATAAGTAAACAATCAATTAAATTAATCAAGCGTAAACAAATCCATTATAAATGTTATAGAAACTTTTCAGAGTGGCGATTCTTTTATAAAACTTTTCAAGAGATTTTATAAAAACTGGGTCAACGATTCGCCTACGAATCGTTTTCTGTAGTACTGTCTCAAGTGTTGAATTAATTAAAAGTTGAAGCTCTGTGAGTGGGGCATTTTGTATGTAAATGTTTACATGTTGTGAGCATTGCTTACACTGTCTCGTCCAAGCAGATCCAAGTTCTTAATCCAAACTTTTTAGTTTTTATCTCAGAACTAGTAAAACCTCTTTTATTTACATTTTGTTTGTCTGAAATTACTTTTATCTTTAACTAGCTTTCCGCCAGCGGCTTCGCCCCCGTGGTATTATCAATTAAAGACTATATTACTAGGAAAAGATGTAGCTTTCTAAGAATTTTTGAAATCGGTCCTGTAATTTTATATATTACTCATTACAATCATACAAAAATACAATATTTTTCTCTAATATAATATTATTTTTATAGAAGTATAGACTACCTCCTCTTATTAAATTTATTCTATATACTTGTTCACGCTGCATAATATTAACCCATACATTTCCAGTATAAGCTGATCTCGCATTGGCTTTCCGTACAATAAAAAGACACCTTATATTAAACATTTATATAGACAACAATTTATATAGATTTTAACTCTATTCAAACAATACTAGTGATCACAAATTTCGCGTGTGTAAGACAAAATTTATGAACGTGGAGGAAGCTAAAGAAGTATGGAAGAATCTTAGCAGGTGGCGGTCTCTAGATTCTGCCTCTCCATGTAGGAAAAAGACAATCTATGTGTGTATGTAAATATGTTACTATGAATTTACGTTTGTGCCCAGGTAAATATAAGCCATACGAAAACGTACTAGTAAGAATAGTAGAATCAAACCCCATTCGCTTTTCGATACAGCAGAACACACCATCACCACACAGCACGGCCATTTATGGCTCAAATCTGGAGCAGCCCATCTGGGGAAGTACCTCCACCTTACAGAAAACTGCAGCCAAATAACACACTTTATTGTGTGTTGTGTTACTGCAGTGAGTATGGTCGCCAGAGCTCCTTCTAAGGATGCGCTGCGCTGTCAGCGAGAGGAATATTCCCTCAAACTGTCGGCGCAGTGAATCCTCCATAAACCTCTAAAAGGTTTTTAGGGTTGGCAACGCGCGAGTAATACGCCTGGTGTTGCAAGCGTCCATAGGCTATGGTAACCGCTTACCATCAGGCGGGCCGTATGCTTGTTTGCCACCTTAGTGGTATAAAAAAAAGAACAGGCGTGAGACTAAACCAAATTAACCCCCTATTAGAATGCCTGCACTGTTTCTATAATGTCTATGGTAATATACCAGTAAGCATGTGAATCCATTGAGAAGCTTAAGGCAATAATACCAGTTTATGTAGCCAGCTCATTCAATATGCTAATGTAGTTATGAAGTTGGTGGCCGAGTACAATGGACAGAGTAACTTGCGGGACTAGTAGAAATTTGAATAAATTTGCTTGTAATGTAAGTAATTTGTCAAACATGAATAAAGGAGCTAATGACTCAGTGACAAGTGATTTCATTGAAGTAACAATGAATAATGATGATTGACGGGACGCTATGGTAGATTGTAAGCAATTAGGAGAAGATTATTGTCCTGATCTTAAAATAGGTTTGCCTTATGTAATAAAAACTTTTAATAAAAGACTCTTATTATGTTTATGTTTAATGTTTATCTCTAACTAGTTATGTCTTCAAAAATAATGTTTTACTGTACTTGACAAGTTGCAAAGTATGAAACCTTCTTTACTCATATGGTGCTTAAAATATTCTTCTAGATAATAAGAAAGATACATGCAAATAGGTTCGATAACACCATTCAAATCTAGCAGAAAGAGTGTCAACAAACTCTTTTGCGAAATGGCAAACAATTTATTCTTTCTCTAAGCCGTTACTTGCCCTATCGCGTATCTAGACTAAATGGGCCCGTTTGCAGCCGATTGACGCGGGCCGCCTACAGAAATCCTATTGTAAGCCGCACTTGGAAATCTAGGTGAGACCTTAAGGTGAAGCCATTAAGTGCAGCACAACAATCTTTTATACAGATTACTAAGAGAGCTAAACATGAATGGAAGCTAAAGTTTTTATAATAAGTAGAGTCTGTAAGAATATTGTGTATCGCTGATTCGCTGTTAAATGTAAAGGGATTAAAAGTAGGAAAGTTGTCCAAAATTTGACCATTTTTTTTACGAATGTTGTTCTTAAATGATGAAGTTATCAAATAGCACCCAAACTTTTTGATGAAAGCGACATTGGAAAGGCATTACGGCTTTAGTTCAATTTTTTTAATTATTACATCAATTAAGTAAGATGCATGAGAGAACCTAGCATTCAATAGGATCTCCTTCAATTTAAATGAATACGGAAATCCTACCTAATGTGACTCTGTCTCGGGTATTATGTATTGTACCAACACACCTGGAGCTCACGTAATTCGGGGCTTTGTTTTGAATATGCCAAAAACGTCCTTTAAACCCTATACCTATTTATAAGCTAGCTGTAACCTGCGGTGTTATCCGTATTCGTTAAGTCCCATTCCCAATCCAAATACTGATAATGTTGAGCTTTGGAATGTTTTTCTCTCTAAATGGTTACATGGTTTTAACATTTTGTATCAATAAATAGGACAGCTCCACTTATCACAACTCAGTAAAATGCGACACATTTTGATACTCCGCTCGAAAATTGAAATGTTTCGCTTCAATAAAATTCATGTCAATATTGACGCTGATTTTGTTAAGTGTCCTTTTTCTTTTCTGGTTTTTGAATACCATTCGAAGCTTATTCAAAGGTTTGTTTACGATGACAATGATGGTATTGCGTCAGTGCTTATTGTGGTGTCTTTCGTGGCATTTGCGACGAGTGGAGCCCAATTGACTTTACTATTCCATTATATGCTTATTCTTTAAAAAAAAATAAAAAAATGCACAGTCACCTAGGCAGAAACAAGAGGCTTCAATTCTATTAAAACTTGGAAGGTAACAGATAAAGTCACATTCGCATTTATAATATTAGGTTCAACTGTTATTAATTTGTCATCACTTTTATCGTCGAATTAAAAAATTGGAGACTGACAGATTTTCTCAACGGCATGGTGAAAGAACCTTTAGTGTTATAGACGTAGTGTTGATTGGTTTTTATTTTCTCATGATCATCATTTCTTGTTTCAGGATGGTGCGAGCAAGCTACCTGTTAGCGAGCTGTATGCTCATCGCTCTGCTTCTCTTCGTGCCCGCTTCTGCTTACCCCAGGTAGTGGTATATTATACAGTTCAATACTAAAATTATTGTCAGATGTTTACAAAGATCCTATTCAGGTTGTTAAGAGTTTGATTTAGTTACTGATTTAACCAAAATTAATGGGGTTTTTGGAAGACTTCCTAGTTATAATGTTTGTGATACAAAATTCCCAAATCCCTGACGAATGAAGATTGTCCTGAGAAATTCTCTCCACGTCCTGAGAACGCACAGCTTCAGACCGAGCTGAACACTTTTTTAATATATAAACTGAACTCTCATTGTACGGAAAGCTCTACTTTTTTTTCTTATGAATAACTTTAACCAATACAAACAAATCCAGTAACGACACGTTTTCCAAATATTTCCAGTCCGAGCAATTACTTCCGTGAAGAAGGACAGTACGACCCCGAAGAGATCATGGACATGATGAACCGCATCAACAGTATCCTCCAAATGGAACGCAAAATGGAATAGTAAGTTGATGAAGTCTTCATTATTCAATTTTACATCGGTGATTTCAAGTTATTCATAGTGTTTTGAATACGTGCCCAATTTGGATAAAAATCTCTACTATTATAAAAAAGAAAAAATAATCTCACAATACATAAACGTTTGAGTTTGAAACCAAAAATGCCCTGTACCTCGACCTTTTTCTCACTTAAGTCGCCAGCGACGCCGTAAAATATTTGTATGGAAAACCCTCTGACGCCTCTAGCGGTTACGTAATCAACTAAATCGGCTATGAGATTACAGACCTATTGAAAACCTATTGAAAGCTAGTCGATAGAACCCATTTGAGGTACATATTTCTTTATTTTATATATTTCTTTATATATCTCGAGCATATGCTCGTTACATAGATCAAACTATTATTCATGACGTCGTTTTAACAGGTGATTTAAAACTACTTTTTATTTTATGTAACATGGTGTTGTCACATGGATATAATGGTTCTGTATTTATTTTGCAATCCTATGAAAACAACACACGAAATACGAGTTTCACCAAATTGAAGTGTCGATACGGGTCATTCTACTGTAATTTCTTCTTACACCTTATTATTTTAAAGAGTTCTTGTATTATTATTTTAGATATCTATTAAAAGAGGTATCGGCACTACAATAAAAGCTGTGCCAATACTAATTACCCTTTACTTCATCTATTTTAATCTTCTGCATGATTGGATGTATATTTCAAAATTTTATCAAAATAAGTCAAATATTTCTATACAGTTACTTTGTACAGACTTTTTTCTTGATTTATGAAATTTAATAACTATTTTTTTACAGAGGATATCGCTAACTATTTTTTCTTGGTTTTTGTGTTAAATATTAAAAGTGTAACCTCTCTTTTCTACATCGTCATCACCAACATGCAATTTATCATTTTCTATTTGTATAATATCCGTTTTTTATCTCTTTGCAGCTATAAAAATGGCATTACTAGGTACGTCTGAACGTCGTACTTAGGTTATCGTAGTTTAGCTTGCGTATTTTAGAACATCGACCTCTTTATATACATTTTAATTTTTAGTTGTGCATGCTACATTATTATTCGTTTGTAGTACTTTTTCTCAGTACTACCGTCTAGCTTGGAGAATGTTTTAATACAATAAATCATCATCATCAACCCATTTATCGGCTGCTGGGTATGCTGGGCTCTCAGAATGAGAGGAGTTAATTAATTTAATACAATTAGAGCATTTTTTAGCTTTATTGTTAATGTTGTGCTTATTCCTTATTGCTTGGATGTCTGTAAATAGTTTATTTATTAGATAGAGCTGTAGGAACAGTGTTTAAGTATATTTTATTATCATAGGTACTAAGCTCATAAACTGCTTTCTGCCAAGTTGCTAAGTTATTTACACCCAATTCTCTAGCAAAACCATTTTTTACCTTTGAAACAAAAACAATATAACAAGACCTTTACCTAGGTACTATTTATTATTCCAATAGTAATAGGGTAGTATTCCCTAAACCCCTTGACTTGAACCCCGATAAAAAGTATTTGTTAGAAACAATAGGTTTCTGGTAACTAGAATATTGTTTTTATTGTATAACCTAATATAATATAACATTTGCACTAGTTTTATTTGATTAAATATTCAACTTATGACTCTACGATTTTTAATAAAAGTAAAAAAAAACAAAGGAATACTGAAAAGAGATTCAAATCAACTTACAAAATGATTAAGAGACGAAGAAACGAGTTTTACGAAAAATACCTACAAAGTGCTGCAGGCATTTGTTTAAACCCACATAAAAATGTTTCAAGCGCTTCTCACAAACAATTTACAACCTTTCAGAGAAAGTATTTGCATTTACGTGACAGTGAAAGTACCGTTTAAATGTTGTCAGACAAAATGCTTTTACACAAACAATAGATACACTGCGAAAAATATATTTGCATAACATATTTTTACTAATTAATTAGTGGCTTTTGATGTTGACTTAATTTCGTTTAAAAATTTCCAAATTGTAGTTTATACAATGTTATATTTTAGTATGCCACCGGCTTACTAAGCATTTTATAGTACTTCTTAGATATCTGTCAAGCACTTATATCAATATGAAAAAAAAAACGATTGCCGATTGCGAACTAATAAATCAGCTTCTAGATTTTCTTCTTGCCTTGCCTTCCTAAGATGTTTAATAAAAAAAAAATATGCTTCTCCTTCCAGCGAGAAGCGTGCTTTTGACCTCGGCCTCAGCCGCGGCTACTCTGGCGCCCTTCAAGCTAAGCACCTCATGGGACTGGCAGCTGCCAACTACGCCGGCGGACCTGGAAGGAGGCGACGAGATGTCAACTAAATACTTAGCATAACCACCCGAATACTGCACTGAGGTGGACTGCAATACAGCAATATAATCTAAACCCACATCTCTATGCAGTAATTACCGTATTAAGCTTAAGTCAATCACCATCTGGCTGGCTCCATGTAACAAACAAGTCATCCATATAGGTTATAGTCAAATTTATTCAAGATTAACGCTTAAAGTGATATATTTCTAGTCAGTTATTTATAATAACATCCATGTTATAAATATATTATAAAAGTTTAATGGATTATACGACCCGTAATACGCTTGAAACGATTCCAACTCAAACGTAGTGTCAGATGTCAGATGTGAAAGTATCCATGAGACAGATCTTATTTACATTACTATATCTATTATATTGAAAAGCTCTGATTTTAAATGACATTATTATGTAATATGAGTCAAAGTTACTATGTAAACTATCCAAATATATTTATTTACTATTCTTATGTAAAACATAAAACAAAATGTTTTCATCTCCTTGTATTTTTATGAAAGACAAAAATGTATTTGACTGATTTTGATACATTTCTACAAGTTAAATGTACCTTATCCTATTCTAGTCATCATGAGTCATTTAGCACCTAAAAACTTACTTTATTTACATTCCATTTCGGTGTCAGTATTCCTTCAGTATTAAAATATCATTAAATCTTTTTCAAATTGTAAGAATAATCACGAATGTTGTCTTAAAAACGCTTACTTATTTATTGTAAATTAGAATAAATCCATTATTATTTAAGAAATCCAAACTAAATAGTACCTATCTGTACCTTATAGATTCAATGTTACCATTCCTATATATGTACGTGGCAAATTAGTAAATAGATAAATTTAAGTGATAAATACCTCCTGTCTAGAGTTTATTGTTAAAAATAAAGAGATATTCATATTTATATAAATGTGTTTACATTAATATAATATCATGTTATAAAATATAGATTTATGTCTATAATTATAAATCTAACAATATCACGTATTACTGCAATAACAAAGGCTTTTTAATGAACATCCTGTACTTATTGATCACAAAATTACCTAGAAAACACCTTTTTTTTCTTCAATCTATTGTGTCGGCTTAACTAGGATAATTTAATGCCACGGTAAAATTAGACACGTATTTTCAGAATAATAACATTCATAGATAGGGTTGATTAGCCAGAATACGCCGACCATCAATAATCTTAAATTAACAACAAAATCATTGCCTACACAAAACAGTTTTTAAATACGATAATTTCTCATATTCATAATCAGATAAAATAATGCCGAAACTAGTTATAACAGCACCCTCTATCGTTATATAGGTGAACTTATAATAAAGTGCGACTACTTACTAGCGACATCTAGCATATCTGCGAGGAACTGTCAGTAATATTCATTGAAAGAAGGCCATGTTAGAACAGGTTTTTAACAGAACAGCTTAGATGTCTCTACCAGCCTCACGCTTGAAGTTGGGTTCGGGAAACATACATAAAACGGTAACGATAATTTCTCGGTACTGAATGGTGGGTGACACACAACTTGTGTGCACAGATGATTACATAAACAAAGTATATTACATTTATTTACCTAATACGTTTTTAGAGATTAGTTATTCTCCAACGGAGCAATTAATAGTACTCATAATATTGTTGGTATTGTGCCTACCAAAAACACTAGGAACAGACTTCAACTGAAGCATCATAATAACCCTTTACTTAACAATTGATACTTTCAGCTGTACTGTCAGTATCCCGTATGGTCTAGTGGCTAGGATACCTGGCTTTCACCCAGGAGGCTCGGGTTCGATTCCCGGTACGGGAAAATCTTTTTGGGTTTTATTTTCCACCAATATTAGAATGGTTATAATGCAATACAATTTCGTACAGTAGGTACGTAGCTTTATTTTTGCCAAATACGGTTTTCTCTTAGAAAATAAACAACATAATATTGATTTATCAATCGTCTGCGCTGAAGCTAAAGAGCAGTGTCAACAAAGGTGGCAAGAACAAATAAAAGCAAAACTGGCCACTATAACCAGACCCCTGACGCCGGCAAATTCGTCCATACTATGTGTTATTTGCTTCTAAATTGGGGGTGCGCGGAAGATCCATTTAAAATGGATTGCATCACTGGGGTGAGATGTATTCGGATGGATGCTCATACGTTTTTCAACATGGCTGCCCTGTATATTTATACTAGACGTGTATTTAAAGCAGACAAGTAAAATGACAGACGGTAATTTGATGATTTGGATGACGTTGCAATATTTCGTACCTATCATTGGTGGTAAATAATTCTTTGGGAGTGTTTTAACTTTAATCTTACCACTTTACTTCTCAATTTTTGACTCTAGAATTTAGCCTGAGTGTACGGATAAATTAGAAACTAAAAGTTTTTGTTGATATAATGATTATCACACAGGTCTTTATTAAGCTCTTATTCTCTAATTTAAAACTCTTCGCCTTTGATAATGAAACACTAACTTCACTCATACATTAAAAGACTCGCCCCAACTCAGAGACGTCACTTATTAACAAACAGTGGCTAGTATGTCTTGACCTATTTTTCCATATTAGAGTTTGTTGTCAGTGTACTAAGATATGCTGTCATTAGCTAATGATTCATTAGGTTAAGTGACGTTTCTGAGTGCGGCCAGAGTTAGCAACAAAAGATTGCCATCATAAGCACAAAATAAAAAAAAATACAAGTGTTCAACAAACGACTATTCTAAATTCAAACGCTCTATTTAATTTTGGAACGTGTTTTTTTTCACATTGTCTGATACATGGGGTCATCCACGCTTGACAGAAGCGTTTAGTCACAGCAAAATTATATTAGTTCACAGATGGCTGCTGCTGCTCACCTTCCTGGAATAATCCTTTAGCGTACAGTTCTTTGTGTAAGCTGCGGCAACTCATGTAAAAATGATCCATAAAATGTGAAGGTATATTGAGATATTTATCAATCTTAAAATCATACATCGTACCTATGTAGATAGTGTAAACACAATAAATACAAGTACTAGTACTTAATAAAGGTAATAAGTATTATGAAGTGTATCTAAAGTAGGTTTTTTGACAATTGCTGCCGATGCCAGTATACGAAAAACGCCAAAATACGAAAGATGCCAGTAGAAACGCCTTATAACCTTCTTTTTAGCACATCACTATGAACTGGTTTGCGTTATTTGATCAATCTTGTAAGTAAAGTTTAGCAAACAATTATTACCGATCAATTAAACAATCCAACACACGTAAGTTTTGGTTTTTGTGTAACGCCAGTCTGACAAATCTGCGAGCTATACAATACGACAAAGACGGACATTTAAAAATAAAGCTAAAATATAATGCCAAGAGCAGAAATAACTAAATCTTAACATCCCAGAGAAAATGTCACTGAGCCCAATTAATTATGATCAAGTAAATACGATCTCTCTCTTTTGTGCCAAAAATTTCTCGATCGCTAATGAGGCAGTATAAGTTAGCAACCTAAGCACATAAAATATCCAGCAGATACTTTTGGCACAGACCCAAACAAAACCGCTGACAAATCAAAAAACTATATCCATTCCTCGTCCTAAAAAACTATTTCCTCAAGCCGTAAGTACTGAACTTTACTTGGCAACAAAAAAACCGAGTCACTGAGATCCAATACAAGCTGATGCCTATACTATGGTCGTTACCCCATTTCCGTAATGTTTGCCACATCTCTGGCATGCCAGTATTTCTGTGTAATTTCTTGAAGAGAGGGGTTTTGCGAACTTAGACAATACACAGGCGAATGGGAGAAGTTTACCCCTTTATTGGAAAACGCTCATTAGCCGACAATTGTCTGACGTCCTTGCCTTTTCTCAAACGTCAGGGCCGACTTTCAATCAAACCAGATCATCGTCATAGCCTCTTCTCCAACTCTTTTGGTGTAGATATCTATTCTATCTCCGTTCTTGTCAATGTCTGGGCATTAACTAAATAGCGATAACATTGTTTAGCAGTCTTTTTGGGCTTCTGACTACTACTTCTATTTCTATTTATTCTATTTATCTTCGGGGACGCCTGCAGGCACCAGGCGGGCGATCAGTCCTCTTGTTGGGATTATTTCGCCCAGTTCCCCATTTTGGTGGATCCCTTCATGGGTTACTGGCGCTCAGCGCGAATCTTCTGATTGCTTTGCAGAAGTCCAACAGTTGTTTAATTGATATTTCCGCAAGTTGCTCTTCGTTTACTTCATCAGTGCCTAGTATTTCCCATCTGAGCAGTGCATACATTTTGCATTCTGCTACTAGATGGAAGCTTGTTTCTTCTGCTTCCCCTCATGCGGGGCATATGTGGTCTTCTTTTACTTTCATGATTGTCAGGTTCAGGTTTCATTTCATACCTTTGTAAGGTAAAAGCCTCTAAATAAAAGGAGATAAAAAAAATAGTAATAATGATTGTCAGGTGTCTGTTGAGGCCACAGTGTCCTGTTGCGATTCCTACTGACTACTAAGTACATGTCATGGATGCCAACTGCCAGTATGACAACTCACAACATCAAAGTTGATACTTGATTGATGTTTGATACTTGGATCAAAATATGTTTAGTATTGCAACTGCCTTGGGTATCGTCGTTTCAACTTGACATACTGAGTTCTTCACCGTTTGAGACGGTGAGAAGAGGTCGCTTACCGGCGCGCGACCCGGATCGATACTGCACCTCTCTCGAGTGAGGAGTTGAGGACGCTGTGCAAGCCACAAAATTAAACGCCTAGTGACTTGCCTCGAGAGTTTTATAATTTTAAGAATTCTAACGCCTTCCGTATAAGTTAGGTACCGAATGAATGAATGAATTAAAATAACATCGAATAATACAATGTTTGAGACAGAATAAAAGTGAAAATCAGCCATAGGTTTTTTTTTTCGAAATAATCAATAACTTATTTTAATTGTTAATCTCTACCCGCGCATCCTGTAGAATTTATAAGTATAATTTATGGGTTTATGGCTTTGTGAACAACACAGTCGTCTCTAAGTACATATTTAAAGACGGTCAAACAAGGCGAAATCTTCGATAAAGTAACGCAAATAAGTAATTATCTGTACCTACCTACCTACTTGTATCACTTGCATTTTTATGTTCGCATAGAAAATATAGAGTTGATAAGTATGATAATAACATTATTAATTTGAAAATGGCAACTTCTGTCGGGTCAAATAGAAAAATCGGCAATTTCTGGATGATCATTTTACTTTTTTTTAAGTGCGTAATCAGTTTTTATGTAGGTAAGGCAAGTGCTACTACTCCCTAGAGTACCTGCATTACTTACTTATCTTAAGATTAAACTTCGTCTTTCAAAGATTCTTCACGCTGTCATTCTCTTGGGGCCTCTATAAATTATACTAGAAAATGAAACTTATAAAGTTCTTTATTTTGAAATGGAATAGATGTTTTTCTCTTAACATAGAATGAGAAACAGCTCTTCGGAGGATGCTCCGAAGAACCGTTTGACCTGGTGCCATCTTCACCGTTTTACCACCGCACCACTCGACACCGCAGTAGAGTCCACCCATATTACCTGGAACCGATATCATCCAGCAAAGTCCGCTTCCAAAAATCATTCCTACCCCGTACTATCAAGCTCTGGAATGAACTACCTACTGCGGTGTTTCCCGTGTGCTATGACATGTTCTTCTTCAAACGAGGCCTAAAAAGAGTTCTCTACCATCCACAGTAGGCGGCGGCTCAGCTTTTGCCCCTGACGTTGCTGATGTCAATGGGCGGTGGTTACCACATACCATCAGGTGGGCCACCGTCTGCCACTGTAGGCAATAAAAAAAATAGAGTAATAGCATAATATTACATATTATTTATAAAGTAACGCAATCCTCAGAATAAGATTTTTATAGGAATAGAAATTGGATGACGACCAGAAAATAGTAAATAAGTATGAGAAAAAACTGAGTCCTTTTCTTGTGGGATTGGTATATAAAAAATATGAAAATAATATGCATAACTATTTACCATTTGCGAACTTGTCATGTAAATACAGGGTTTTACAAGAGACAATCCTACTCTTATAAAAATAATCCACTGCAATATGAACTTTAGCATTACGATTTATGGTATATTTTGTTTTGTTCTACCTACCTACTGAAAAATGTGCGGAGTGTAAGAGCAAATCGATAAGGGTATTGTGATAACAGGTGACGTTGATAAATGGTCCAAAAATGTCAACGAAACAAGTGTTTATATGTGTATTTTGTATCTATTTTTAGACGTTTGTATTTTTTCTCTATTTTTGAATGATATTTTTGTTTACCATCATTATATCAGCCAAAAAAAATACAGTTGAATTGAGAACCTCCTCCTTAGTCTACTCATCCACTTCTATCACCTATATACTTTCACGAGGATGAGTCATATGCCTCCTACATTAAACATCTCCTTTACCAGATCGTGCTACATCCTCTGCAGCAGCAGTTGGCTGAACGCCCTAATCTCAGGAACTACAAGTCCGATTTGAAAAATTCTTTCAGTATTAGATATCCTGTGTAACGAGGAAGGCTATAGGCTATATATCATCACGCTACGACCAATAGGAGCGGAATAATAATTAAAAATGTTGCAGAAACGGGGGAAAAAATCAACTTCCACAACGAAGTCGCGGGTAAAGGCTGGTTTATATTTAAAAATAAAAAACTAAATTGTCTGTCCATCTCGTTGGAGATCATCATCATACGAGTATGTTGCGTTTTGTGGTGCGTAGTCTCTACTCTAGAAGCTTTCTGCCCCAGCAGCCATCAGTTCTACGACCTTCACTTTAGCTTGTAATTCTCTCTGTCGTTTTATTACCGTTACATTATTTTAGACCAATGAATGAAACCACTTACGTCACTTCACTCGTCATAACTCCCAGAAGAGCTTGAATAATTTCACGGGTCTGCTCCGAAAATCCGCGTCGAAATTATAATTTTATTATCATCTAAAGGTCGTAAACCCACGCCCACGTGTGGACTACGGTGTACCTAGATACTATGTCGTGGGCACTCGTGGTGTTAGGGCTGCGATTTTCAGTTACAAAAAATAAAATTTTCCTGTTGCTTCGGAATAAGAGTTATCCAAAAGGGAAGCTTGAGTCGCCGTGTTTACCTGCATACTCAGGAAATATTTAGTTTTGTACATTATGTAACGGACATAAAGTAATGTGTGCTCTTTTTTGATAAAATGATTGCACTCTTATGACAAACGCGTTCTGTATTGTACAATTTTTCCTACTGTCTCCAGCTATTTTTGCAATATATTGTAGTAAAATACGAATTTACGAAACGTTACAAGAATGAAAAATCTCTTGCAAACTTGTGCCTGTGTAGATCAAGCTAATAATGGATGGTCCTAGGTTTCATACGGTGGTACAGCGGTGGCCTGATGGTGTTGTTATGTGTAGTTATTACTGAAAACTAGAAAACTCTCAGTATGTGTCCGGATTTCGGATATAAGCCCATTTGACCAGTCCTAGAACCTCACGGGGACAACAAGCGTAATAGTAGGTATACCTATATATATATTTATGTGATAGTCTTTCAATAACAGCTTCTGAAACACATTCTGTTTGACGAAGCCTTTAATATTCTTCTAAATAATTCTTCTTTACTTTACTTTATTATTTTCTTTGGTACAATTTTGTTCCTAAGTATAATTAGTACCATCCAGTAGGTACTCCTCTCATATTTAAATATTCTATACTGAAGGTCATGGCTACGTTATCGACCGCTTTCTACAGAAGTACTGTCATTATATAAATAGTTATCTAGTTATTAGTTATACGAGGCAATTTGAATAATGGAGTAGTTTACAATGAAATCGATAGTAATAACTTAGGTATAAGAAATTAAAGCGGATTTCCAGGAATAGATAATAAGCAATCTAGAATATTGTTTTATCCACTTAATGCCAACGAATTATTTATATAAAAAGGTCAAACTAAAATAAGTACTTACCTATAACATAACATAGCGCCTGTATTACACAAAGGGTTAGGCTACCCACAGTTGCTATTAACCGGGCAGAAATCAAAACCCCAACCTTGCTACTGATAATTTTATTAAAGAGTATTGAAAACCCAATAACAATTTGCTCGACCTGGGAACTTTGTTATTCGCAGCTACTAAGTGGATACCACTAAGGCACGGAGGGTCTCGATGTGCTAAGGATGTTCACCCATCTATAGACTAACCGCGGCGAGCGCACCTTGAACTTACAATCGGCGTAGTTATTACGTAACTATGAGAATTACTACTTACAAACTCTTTTAACTGTACCTTTATGCCTTATTTCTAAAAATATGCCAAGTAAAATAAGATCCTCAGTTTAGTGTGGGCGATACCATCTTTGACATAAAATATCTTAACTTTACTTGAAGTCTTACGAGTTTTAAACAAAAAGGTGTTACTTTAATTTAATCTCTTTCTCAAAGATTTAAAAATATTCTAGAAACATATTCTGGGACGTTTTTCTTTTTAAAATTTCTGAACTGATACTAAAATGTTAAATGATATTACTAACTCAACTTTATAGGTACATTCTAGTCACGGGGTGAATAACATTTTTCGTTGTATATTTAAGTGTTACACTTATTGGAAAAAATACTCTGTATTACTTTTATTAATTATTAGTTTCGGAATGTCAAACGCACGCGGTCAGTGGATACGAAACGGGGCACTATGAAAAAAATACTTAGAAAATTTTTGACCAAAAACCGTCGCCTAGTGAAGCCTTCGGGACCCGGTGGGATGTGGGAGTAGTAGGGTGGGGGAACATAATGGGACACCCCAGGGTCATTGACCTTGACCTCAGGGTCATTGACTGTGTTCAAGGTCATCGAACGTAAGATCATAGTCATCGACCCTAAGGTTAAGGTCATTGTCAAAGGTCAAGGTCAAAATTCAGAAATTCATAGTCCGCTATTCTCAGGTGTTCTAAAAGGTCATGGTCAGTGACCTTGAGGTCCAGGTCAAGTTGCCTTTGGCGTCAAGGACAAGTATAGGCAATAGTAATAAGGCGCAGTTGCCGGAGCACCGCTTCGCGGGGCTCCTACTTCCGGGTGGTTTAAAAAAAAAACCACGAAGGGGATGGCAGGGTCTTGCAGACCCCGCCATCCCCTTCTAACCTAACCTGTCCGAGTCGGGGTGCCCCAAGATCTGAGCTCGCTTCGCTCGCTCTTGCATCCTAGATTCTCCTAGTATTACTACTACTAATCTATATTATTGCATTTTATACCGATCCCTTCGACATCGTTTTTACGACAAACACCTAGTCGGAGACAAAAAACACCAAGACGCTTTTAACCTTATATTTATGTGTTATATACGATAGCATCACGAAATCAACGATTTGCGAAAATAAAACATTTTAAAATTTTTCTAAGTCCCTGACGCCTTTATAAGAGGAACCCTTCGACATCGTTTTTACGACAAACGGCTGGTCAGATCCAAAAAACACCAAGACGCTTTTAGCCTTGTATTTATGTGTTATATACGATAGAATCACAAAATCAACGATTTGCGCAAATCAAAAAAAAATATTAAAAAAATTTCTAAGTCCCTGACGCCTTTATAAGTGGAACCCTTCGACATCGTTTTTACGACAAACGGCTGGTCGGATCCAAAAAACACCAAGATGCTTTTAGCTTTATATTTTATGTTATATACGATAGCATCGAGAAAATAGACGATTTGCGAAAAAAATATTTTTTGCAAAAAAAAATCTGTCTTTTTTCCTCAGTGCCCCGTTACGTACACTCCAACCGGTTATTCAGAGGTGGAACTGGCCTTAATATCATAGAATCTCAATTTTGATATTTTCTCGATGATTTACGATAACGTCCCGCCAACCTATGATGAAAATCGACAATATTGTCTGGACTAATTAAGTTTCCAAAAGCTTTATCGATCAATAAAGGTGATTGATATCAACGTTTCCATTACCGCACAATTTGTCCAGTAGATTTTTTGTCAACATTGTAATTCTGTGTAGGTACCTAAAAACGTATCCTGCCACTATATCGTCCTCGCCCTTTGACAATGCTAATGGCTTAGTCTTACAGTATTTTAGGACATATCGGGGCTTATACTCAATGCTCTTACAATATAGTAAATTTATAAGCGAATTTGGTAGGACATGTTTACGTTTTCCCTAACAATATCTCACTGGTATAATCAACACCTTGTACAGCTATGTATACAGGCAGCCTGGCCCTAATTGGACCCCGGTAATAGGTCCCAAAAGAGACTTGAAACCCTGTGGGCGGACATGGCGGACTTCATTCGTACTTAAGTTAGACAGCGCTGTGGCATTAATTAAAGTAAAGAGGATCTAAAGTGATGTCAAAAAACTGTTTTACCTTTTTACTAACTAATTAAAACTCTGACGACTTTATTAATAAACTAGCTTCCCGCCAGCGGCTTCGCCCGCGTGGTCTTATAATTTTTTCCCCCGTTTTTGCAACATTTTTCATTACTACTCCGCTCCTATTAGTCGTAGCGTGATGATATATAGCCTATGTTACTCGGGGATAATGTAGCTTTCCAAAGGTGAAAGAATTTTTGAAATCGGTCCACTAGTTTCGGAGCCTATTCATTACAAACAAACAAACAAACAAACAAACAAACAAATCTTTCCTCTTTATAATATTAGTATAGATAATAAACTAGCTTTCCGCCAGCGGCTTCGCCCGCCCGCTGCTATTAGTCGTAGCGTGATGGTATACAGCCTTCCTCGATAAATGGGCTATCTAACACTGAAAGAATTTTTCACATCGTTCCAGTAACTTTAGAGCCTATTCAATACAAACAAACAATCAAATCTTTCCTCTTTATAGTATTAGTATGGATATAGAAAGATAAACAAGCTTGCTAGTAGTTAATCTATGTTTTGTCCCTGTCACGTAGTGACTGAAATAGGAAAGAGACAAAACATACCAACTCCTGATAAGTTGCCATTAAATTACCTGGCAGATAATGTCATACAAATTTTGTTCCATATCTTAATTATCCGGCGGTTAACGCTATCCAGAGGTGGTGAAACAAGTGCTTAATATTCTCAACAGTACTTTTAGAAATTGCCTTATTAGCCGTCATAAAGGCGACTGCTGTTCTCGAGGTCCTGGGTTCAAGTCCCAGGTCGAGCTATATGGTATGGTGTTTTTTCTACGAAATTCTCGGTAGCAGCTCGGAGTTTGTAATAGTGCCTGGTTTTTTTTTTAATTGCCTGCAGTGGTAGACGAGTAGGTGATCCACCTGATGGTAAGTGGTAACCACCGCCCATGGACATCAGCAACGCCAGGGGCAAAGCTGAGCCGCCGCTTACAGTGTATGGTAGAGAGCTCTTTTAGGCCTCGTTTGAAGAAGAACATGTCATAGCACACGGGAAACACCGCAGCAGATAGTTCATTCCAGAGCTTGATAGTACGGGGTAGGAATGATCTTTGGAAGCGAACTGTGTGGAATAATGGCAATAGGCTCGCCCTTTGTTACATGGGACCTAAACATACCGGCAAACATTAGGACACCTCTGCTTAACCGTTCAGGGAATTCAGGCGTGATGATGGTATGTAGTTTTAGGATGGTGTTCTATAGATTACGTGTTTTGTATACAAGGTGGAAGGGACATCGACGCACAAACGTCACACAAGGTTTCACTCAAGGTCAAAAATAAAATGACCTAGGTCATTCATGTAGAAAATAATCGGTTATTACAGATATTGTCATTTTAGAGCGCGCAGTGTATTGCTAAAAACGATTATAACGCTTCGCGGCGAATGCTATCGCCCACGCAATTATTAAATAAATGAAATAATTATTTTTTATTTATAAATCTAATTTAGGTAGATAGAAATAATGTTTTTTTAACACGTTCAGACAAAATAAACCGCTTAAAAATTGAAAAATTGCTGAAAATTTCAACGCAGTCCAGAATCATGTACTGCACTCATGGTATTCTGATGTGCGTCGATGTCCCTTCCACCTTGTATTATTGTATACTCATAATCCTATTTTTATCCTATACTTCCTCCTCATTCTCTGCTTCTTAATATATCCATTTACCGTCGATACAATACAAGAAGACAACGTAACATTATCGCAACTAAAAAAAAAATTTCATACCGTCTGTCCGTAGAATGAACGGTCGAGCTAACTTCCAGTACAGTGGACAGGTCGAGGGGGAGGAGGGGGTTTTCCGAAACAACGGGCATGGAACGACCCTCCGCTTATAGAGTCCTATTTACATAATCCGATGAGACGCGCAACACGTATATAACTGCTACGGTGCCCTTTCCATGTCCTTTCCGTTTATGCGAGCCTAGTACTTAGGTCAGATTAGGAATAGAAGAATTGGTCGGGTTTAGATTTATGTAAAATATAGGTACGTCTATCGAATAAGTTGCAAAAGATTTTAGTTAAAATTATCATTTTAACGCTTTTATTAGCAAAAAACATGTAGTTATTGACTAATTCTAATAAAATTATAAGTACTTATTTTAATGAAGGAAAAAAATTGAGGCGCGAACTGGCGGGCAGTATTCCAACCTGCGTCTTCTGGTGTCATAGTGTCTGATGTACTGAACCAGAAGACACAGGTTCGAATCCTGCCAGCAGTCGATTTGTTCCTTCATTAAAATAAGTGGTAATCTTGACATTGAAAATACTTAAAAAATATAAAAAGATAATAAACCATAAGTACTTTTAATTTGTACAAACACTGCTACTGCTACTGCAGCCAGTAAGTACATTATATCTACTATATAAAAATAAGTCGGGTTTTCCTTCCTGACGCTATCTATAACTCCAGAACGCACGAACCGATTTCCTCGGTTTTGCATTCGTTGGAACGGTCTCGGGCTCCGTGAGGTTTATAGCAAAGAAAATTCAGGAAAAATTTCAACAGAAAAGCGGGTTAAAAAGGTTATCAAGACCACGCGGGCGAAGCCGCTGGCGGAAAGCTAGTCTACTTATGAAAATCTATACTAATATTATAAAGAGGAAAGATTTGTTTGTTTGTTTGTAATGAATAGGCTCCGAAACTACTGGACCGATTTGAAAAATTCTTCAGTGAAAGATAGCCTATTTATCGGGGAAGGCTATAGGCTATATACCATCACGCTACGACTAATAGGAGCGGAGTAGTAATGAAAAATGTAGCAAAAACGGAGAAAAAATTATAAGACCACGCGGGCGAAGCCGCTGGCGGGAAGCTAGTATATAATATACTTATGAATTTATGACCTCTAGTATAGCAATCGCGACTACGAACTAGACTATAGTAAGCACGTGGTAAGAATACGTTTGCTTGTTTTGTATTTTACGTCAACTTCTATCTTCCAAAAATTCAAACGCAGCCTAACACTTGTAATAGACACGACCATTCAAGCGAGAATCAAATAAACGAATATCCTATCAATTCAAATACTTCACTTCAATTCAATTCAAATACATGGGCGCTGCCGCCGCGCCGAAGACAAAACGATAAATTTTTCTATTTCACTATTGGCTCACTGAATCTAACCAGTTCTATCGAAAGGATCAACTTTTTACTAGTGAAATATTACTAACCTCTGTGATATTTTTACTCTTGCTGTAAAATCGTTAGTTATTGAAAGTATAAAAAGGTTTTTCTCAAAGGATGGGGAAATTCTGTTTGAACTTTTTCGTATACGATTTTAGATATTAATAATTAATTAATATCTCGAGAAAACCCACAGGTTTTAATCATCAATCACAGAGTCGAGACGATTCTGTATATTGATTTTGTAAACAATGAGGTTACACACGTCCTTCAAAAGGTCGATCTCCCCATTCATTTGACTAACCTGTTTTTGTTCTAGTAAATTAGAATGTGGAGGAAGATTTCGACTGGCGAGCAGGGCGAGCGGTGGCTTAGTGGTCAGAGCGTCTGGTGTACCAAACCAGAAGGCGCAGGTTCGAACCCTGCCCGCCCGCCGATTTTTTCCTTCATTAAAAATAACTTGTAATCTTAGCATGGAAAATGCTTAAAAAAAAATACAAAAAGATAGTTGATAGGTAAGGCGGTATCATACGACATTGAACTAGCTGTAAAGTTAGTCGTGTCGGTTGTGAAGCATCTTCACAATAGATGGCGCTACGTCACCGTAAGACGTAAATTAGAATGTGGAGGAAGATTTCGACTGGCGAGCAGGGCGAGCGGTGGCTTAGTGGTCAGAGCGTCTGGTGTACCAAACCAGAAGGCGCAGGTTCGAACCCTGCCCGCCCGCCGATTTTTTCCTTCATTAAAAATAACTTGTAATCTTAGCATGGAAAATGCTTAAAAAAAAATACAAAAAGATAGTTGATAGGTAAGGCGGTATCATACGACATTGAACTAGCTGTAAAGTTAGTCGTGTCGGTTGTGAAGCATCTTCACAATAGATGGCGCTACGTCACCGTAAGACGTAAATTAGAATGTGGAGGAAGATTTCGACTGGCGAGCAGGGCGAGCGGTGGCTTAGTGGTCAGAGCGTCTGGTGTACCAAACCAGAAGGCGCAGGTTCGAACCCTGCCCGCCCGCCGATTTTTTCCTTCATTAAAAATAACATACAAATCGATTGCTTTGCGATCACTTTTCCATTCGCAGTTGCCAAGATATGAATCTCTCTGCGAATTTATAGGTCCGGCCAAATATAAATTGATATTCTAAGAATATTTTTTGTTAGCGAAATAAATAACGTTTCAGATCGACATGAAATCTTATCTAGATAATACTTGAAATATTTTGGAAGGTACAGATATTTTTTTGTAATAATAGATGACAAACAACCTTATACTATTAGGTGGCTCAAATCCACAGAAGACAATTACTCCTAGCTGACCGTATATCTGCCTAGGCTAGGACTAATGGTAAACGATACGAACGAACGAAACGCAGCTTTTAGACGCCAGCGACACAGTAGTAACTCACGCGTTGTTCTTAAAACCTTTGTTGTTGACCCTCCAATAATTTTCAAACTGAACACAATAGATTAGATTCTAATTAGAACCTGTTAGATTCTAACATTACATGTTGCATGTTAGATTTTAACATTATGGTGTTTCTAACCAACTTTTCTTGTTCCAACAGTTATAACATTACTGTTTAAGCTAACTGCCTCGTTAGCCTCGTAGCCGTAAGCGCGACTTATGGTCGAGGTCCTGGGCTCCATTTCCAGGTCTCAGGGATGTGTTATTGGGATTTTCTCTGAAATTCTCAGTAGCAGCTTGGAGTATGGATTTGTGCCCGGTTAATCGCAATAGCCCCCTATTACATGGGACCAAAACATACGGGCGAATTGTGAATGTACATTAGTACACCTTTGCCTAAACCTTTGGGGAATAGCATAATTGTAATGTTGTTATTTATAGCGGTAGAATATCTGGCAGTATCGTAGTACCCACCCAGGCCAACTCAGCAGAACTTCAGCTAAAACTTCTTAATTGGGTAAAAGACGTTATATTTCAACTTTATGACTTAACTTGTTGGTTGATAAACTGCTCTATTTTGGCATCGCTTCTAGATTTAGGGCATGTAGAAAACAGGTCAGCCCATCGAGTGGCCAACAGTTTGTTTGACAAACACAAAGTCACAACATAGACAAAACACAGTGGATCCACTGTAATAATTAATAGCAGCCAGCAACCACGGAACAGAAATAAACAGTTTACAACTAACAAATTTAATATAGTAAGGTTTTTGTCAAATAGTCACCTATCTATGGACAGACCGAGTTAAGTAAATTTCAACCTACAAATTAATTTAGATTTAACTAAATATATGTTAGCACCTCTGAAAAAGATTAATTGTTGTATACTTATAAGAATGTGTTGATACTAGGCTTTAAATATAATTTCTGCGATAAATACTACTTCATAATGATCCTGTTACCGTTGTTACGTCTCATTTTTTCCAATTCTCAGTCATAAGATACAATTATATTCAAAGATTCATATCGTTCGTTGCTTAAGCTTCTGTATTATTCTGCTTCATGTTCATGTTGACTACCAGTCCACTCTCAAACTCTGCTTCATAATTAATACGTTGGGAGTGAATAAACAGAGCTCCGCAGTTGAAGTTATCGTTGGAATTAGCATAATCAGCGCTAGAAGTCCTCGGCGTGGAAGTAATGGCAGCAAAGTATTATGAAGTCTGTTTTTATGGATGAACATTTCCATCATTGTTGAAGGTCGAATCTAATACGTGAATTCGGGCAATCATTCTTTTGTCTTTGAGCCCTCATCTCGCTTGTTTTGGTTTAATTTTGTCAACCGCGATATTATTTTACTTTCGAATCATTGATATTTCAGACAAGTGTATCTTAACGTAATACGATAGCCGTTATAAATAAAGAAAATTAACTAAACTTTATGAAAACTGATAAATTTCTCAGTTTTCATAAAGTTTAGTTTATTTATCTTCCTCTAAATATTGTTCGGAAATGACCTATTTTTGTCTTTGAATTGATGTCCATGAAGAGATCTCATAACATTACAAACAAACTAACAAACACGCTTTACAGTCGGACCGAAAGGCACAAAAATGTTATATTACTAATGTTAGATTCTAAGAGAGTATTCGATTCTGTAGTAGATTTTTAATGGCATAATTAGGTACACTAATAATAATATACAAGTCTACTTAAGGAAGAAAACAATTTACATCAATCATTGAAGCAATTTACAGGTAATATGAATATTTCAATTCTGAAAGGAAATAAGTTTTTAGCATCATTATGTGTTTTTAAACGCAAATGCTACAGTAATAGAAAAAACTTGTTTAATAAATATATTAATATTATCATTGGTGTTAAGGTTAACTGAACTTTTTTTTCTGTCTCAAGAATTTAGGAATAATCTTTTCTCAAATTCTTGAGACAGAAAAAAAAATAGATTTTTTTACTACAAGAACTCACGACATTACAATTTGCTTAAGGCATACCACAGAAACATTGCGCTCTGCGATTATACTTTCCCTAGGAGGTATCATTGCCGCAGCCTTCACTTTCTTCAATGCTTGCCTGATGCGTCTCCCTAAAACAATATCTACTAGAGCAACCATAAGCAGCCTCATCTTTACTTAGTATAAACAGTAGATTGGCGGGAAAGTACATCCACCTTAAAACATATTGCCAGGAAGCACACGTTTATAGACAGGTGTTTGAATTGAATCAACACCGACAGGTAAATACCACCCCTTATTAAAAATTATTGTACCTACATGGGTGAAAACGCATTTTTTTTTCAATATGCTGTTTGTAATTCAGCCATTAATCGATGGTCCATAGTATTGACATTTAACTCCTTAGAGTGATGGAGGATAATGCTCGTTTTGACCATCAAGATCTTTATTGTCACAAGACCAGAAGTCAGTGTACCCTAACTTTCGGTGAACATTAAATAACCACATGATGTACATAGATAGGTACTTTCCTGAGACTTAAAAATAAATGCATTTACATAGAAAAGGACTTCTTTTACTCTGGATTTCGAATATGGCGGATAATCATAATTATGCTATCTTTACACACAATCTAACGAAATCGGTATTGAATCCCACTATTTCATTTCTGACTGTAGTTTCTGACTGAGTGTGAAGCTTCAGATGCTTAATGAAATCCAAATAAGCACAAGACACTGATTCTAACTGACTTTCATGCATTGTATCAACAGGTTCAATTTCCAATCTGATTAGTTAAACAACAATAGGAGATAGACTTGTTTATTCAACAAACTGCGCAGTTAACTGTACTTTGTAACGTTGTAAATTTTGAAGCAAGGAGAGATAATACCTATAATAATAACCTAAATTAAAAATTTAGAAAACCCCCGACACGAAATGTTAAAAAAACAAAATAGCAAAATTTTGTGGTGGCGGCCATCATGGATTTAAATTTTTCATAGTGCATAATATTCTCCTAGTTAAGCCCTTTCATTTAATACCCATATTGGGGGAGGTGTGAAAAAATATGTAATCCGCTATTTTGTGGGGGCGGCCATCTTGGACCGATTTTCATCAAACATAGCTCTTAGAACTCTTAGAACACTCCCGACTAATTCACCATTCAAAAAAAAACAAAATCAAAATCGGTTCATCCGTTCGGGAGCCGGGAGCTACGATGCCACAGACAGACACACACACACACAGACACGTCAAACTTATAACACCCCGTCGTTTTGCGTCGGGGGTTAAAAACAAAAGAAGTTTTCGTATCTTTTATGAACAAAATCAAACAACAGAAATTATAAAATATGAGCTTCATTATCTCACACACACAACTCGTTAGATATTATGTTGTGATTTACGCGAAAGAAATAAAAAAAAAAACATTATTAAAAAAACTGTACTTTGCGAAATACCATATACCTCGGGATTATATTATTTTGTTTTCAAAGATTAATGTATCATAATGGCGGATTATACAATAATTATGTGCATGCTAATCTGTTATTTCCTTTTCGCTTTGAACAGAAACCGACGATTTCGGTAAAATATATGAGCAGAGCAAATGTATCCGCTGCACGCCAATTCATTTTAATTAGCACACAACTGATAATTATACGTTCATACTTATAACGATAATGATTTAAAAAACTGTGAAGGGGTCCTTTAGTACCTATACTCATAGTTTTGTTAGGAGGTTACTTTCCCTGGAGCCCTAACCACTGGTAACTTGGAGTTTGGGCCCTATTTTATAAAGACGTTTTTACCTTTTTTCAGTTATTTTGTAAAAAATATTTAAAATGAATATTTGAAATTGTATATTATTACCATTTTTATGTATAATCAAAAATTTAGCTTTCCGTACAAGTTTACCAGTTGATTTGTAATAAGAGTGTTGATTCTTTATGCTAGTCTAAGGCCGTGGTTGCATATTTTAATGTCGAGGGTATTTTTGCCTCTATCCATCTACTGCGTGCTGACTGCCCGGCGTGCGTTTGATCATAATTGATGACAGTTTGTAAAGGCTACACTATAGAAACATAGAGCCTTTTCGAGGAGATACTTTTAGAGGGGTTCCTCTAAAAGTATGAGGAGACTCGTGCCAAAATAACCACTACAAAAAAAGGAAAAGGAAGATACCTACATAGAAATAAAAACACATTTTATTTATCTGTCAAACGAAGTAAATCATCAAAGAAAAAAATATCGTGAACAATTTTTATTTGCCGAGGAAAAATTTATTGTATGATTTCTCCAAATATTTTGATTTCCCAGTTTAGTAAAATAAAATATAAAGTTTATTAATAAATTATGGTGATAGCTAGTGTTTATGTATGTCATGAACACCTTTCATATGGACATCCTTATCTGGATGAGCCGGCACAGCGCTCGGTGTGTTTCTTAGTTGTGGTGTTGGAGCTGGAGTCGCCTGAGCTGCTGCTTGCTGAGCTCTACGTTGTGCAAGAGCTACTTCCAAGCCTACCTTCACCCGTGAACCGAAATCATGGTCAATAAGATAAAACAACTTAATAGCTCGTTTTACTACCGGCGGTGTGACTCGCACGAGAGATGCCACTACGTTATTAATAAATCTCTGCCTGTGCGCTTCATCTTCAAGAATGTAATTATAAAAGTTTGACAAAGGCTCCAAGTCGACAGCAGTACTTTCCAAAACTTGTAACCTTTCTTTTGGTCTTTTCTCATCTACATACGGTATAGGGCCGCTGTATGAATTAGGCCAATAGTTAGGTGCATTGCGCCCGTTAAGATTAGTAGGTTGTTTCCCATCTCGGGTATAAGTTTTTGCATACAATGGCATATTAACCAAAATTTTGTTGTTATTAATTCCCAAACGATAATTTTGTGTGTCTCTGTAGAACATTCTTCTTCCTCTAAACAAAAAGTCAACTGGTCCAGGGATACCGGGAACCAAATGACCGGGATTAAACGCCCCTTGCTCTACATCTCTAAATTGATTTTCAACATTTCGATTTAAAACCAAGCGCCCAATCTGCACAGTGAAAAATGTACCATTCCTCCAAAGTCTGGTAACGTCGAATGGATCGAAGTCAACTTTTTGTATATCATGTGGGGTCATCATGTCCATTTCTAATTTCCAAGCAGGATAATTTTTATTTTCAATAGCATTGTACAAATCTCGAGTATAATAGTCAGGATCTTGACCTTGAATCATAGCTGCTTGAGTACTTGTTATAGCTGAAAAACCCTGTTCCGATCTAAAATTGAACCGTACATAATGTCTTTCTCCGTGCTTATTAGAAATTTCATAAGTATGTATAGGGAAACCATCGATCCTTCTGTACCCATCGGGAACACCGTAATCAGCCAATGTCCAAAAGAAGTTGTGATTGATAATCGGTCTTTGAGTCGCTAAATCCCAAATGCTAGTCATATCAAACAGGTTTGTTTGTGGATTTCTCTTGAATGCATGTACTATATGCTGAAATAAAATGGGATCTCGGTATAGGTAGACGGGTGTCTGCAAACACAAAAGATCTAGATTACCTTCTTTTGTGTAAAACTTAACTGCCATACCCTTTAATTCTCTGCCGAGGTCTGATCCTCCAAGATTTTGTAATGCTGATGAAAATCTGACGACTAGTGGCGTTTTCTTGCCAATGCCGTTGAACACATCAGCATAAGTGTATTTTGAAACATCGTTTGTGACTTCGAAGTAGCCAAAGGCACCGGTACCCTTCGCGTGCACTATTCTCTCAGGAACTCGCTCCCTGTCGAAATTCAGCATGGTGTCCAGGAGTAACTGGTTGTTGAATTGATCGGAGTTCACTGTTAATGTGTCACGTATCTCAGTCGGGTCTCCAGCATTTTTGGTCCATAGTCCTACCGGTAACTGAAAAAAATAATCATAAATGTATATTATTGATTTGTTTTACAAGCCTACCTGTCTTAATCATTTATTACTTCAATGGCACACTGAACTACTTATAAAAACACAACACTAATGATCTATTACAAAGTTTACAAAGTCTGTATAGATTTACAGTTCATTCATACTGAGGAATTATAAAATCGTAAAACCTAATTTATATATCCTTTGATAATTATGAAATCTATTCAGCCATTTACCAGTTTTCGAAGAAAATACTGAGTACCTACTTACCGGGTGTTCCTGCTTAAAGTCGTACAGCTGCCTCTCTACGGGTTGATACGTGACATTTTCGTATTTAACACACTGCACATCAAATATTACACAAAATAAACACGCAACGATCGCTTTCATGTTGGAAATCGACTGCGTGTTTCTTACTTTTCGAAGGTAACTCGTTTATATAGGCACATTAACCCACTGATTGAATAACAATTATATCTAGGCGTGTGCAACTATTATCTTCATTATAATTGATTAATTTGCTGCAATTTCATACTTTACTTTATTTACAGGTTCTATTCCTAAAATATTTTCTTATGTCTATTACCAATCGGAAGGTATTTTTCTCAAACTGAGCTTGTTTACTTGTGTAAATATATTGTAAGTTGTAACTGACAGCTTTGGATCGTTCAATTGATAAACAAATTCTAAATAATTGCTCTTGTTTGTCTAAAATTTAACTATTCCAATAAAAAATAGTATTATAACCTGTCAAGTAACAGATTTAGAGGAGCAGTAGTATTAGGTAGGTAGGTAGATATTAATTGACACACGTTTCACAAAAAGTTGTAATAACTATTTTAAGTAATTTTTATTCAATAACTACTTATAAAATTACCTAATTGCCCCTTCAACAATGTATGTAGAGGCAGTGTTAATAAGCCGTCAATTGTAATTGTTAATCCATACACCAATAATTTTAGGAAATGCGTGTTGCTTGAAGCGTTGAGGTGTTGTACTTTTATTACCTACTCGTACTATGATGAATAGTTTTTTGCCAATCGTCTTGTAACACAAAACTCTTTCGAACTTTTTGTGAATTATTTTTTTTGGTTAAAATATATGTCTGAGGAAAGTTATTTTTGTTCATCAATTTAATATTAAATTCTGGTTATAAATATAAACAATCATTCAACTAAAACAACCTATTATCACTACCTACATAGTATAAAACAAAGTCGTTTTCTCTGTCCCTACTTATATCCCTATGTATGCTTAAATCTTTAAAACTACGCAACGGATTTTGATGCTTTTTTTTAATAGATAGAGTGATTGAAGAGGAAGGTTTATATGTATACTGGATACATATTATAGTACAGAAAATACAAGAAATTCAAACCCATGCAAAGCCGGGGCGGGTCGCTAGTTATTAAATATATTATAGTCTTATATAACTTTTATACGCATTTAATGGATCCTATCAATCACGGTTGATCAGACCGTCAAGAGTGATGAATTAGTTTTAACGGCCATTGGACTGAATAAAGCGATGAATAGCTAGGTATTGCCGGGGTAAGCAAAAGAACTAGGAAAACATAAATAATCCTATTAAAGCTGTTCTGTTTAAAAAATAAAAAGCTTGGCGTAAGGCTCGGCATAATTATAACTAGCCTTTTCCCCCATTCTTGCAACATTTTTAATTGCTACTCCGCTTCTATTGGTCGTAGCGTGATGATTTATAATACATAGCCTTCCTCGTTAAACAGGCTAACTAACTAATATGGGGCCTAAACTCCCCGTTACGTTAGCCTAGTAGTACTAAGCACGACTCGAGTCGAGGTTCTGTTTTCGATTCCCAGGTAAACTAGGTTTTTCTATAAAATTCTCAATAACAGTTACGGTGGGTGTACGTTAGTACACTTCTGCCTAAACCTTCAGGGAACACCTACAGGCGTGATAGTATGTTTGAAAAGCAGACCGTTATCAAACAAAACACAGAGAACCTACAAATTAAATAGACGACTTTTTTTGCAAAAAGGCTGTTAGCCTCCAACCGTTTCCACTATTATGCAAATAAAAATAAATAACTTACCCACATAAATACGTAAACAAATGTGATACCCATAATATTATTATGTTCATGTTCTAGAAACAACAGTAATAAGACAAAAACAAACAGTGAGGTCCCATTTGTTTGAATAGTTCAACCAATCAACTTTAGGGTTGGTAAGCAAAAAATACCAGTGCCTCGACCGTGAGTTTTTCTCACTAGACTCGCTAGCGACGCCGTAAAATATTTGTATGGAAAACCCTCGCAGCGCCTCTAGCGGTTACGTAAGGAACTAAAATGTGCTATGAGATTACAGCGTTTCGATGCGTAAAAAACCTATCGAAAGTCATTCGATAGAACTCATGGTTGAGGGGCTGATCGGTTTAATAATAATTGCTACATCATTAAGCATTGCTGCGACAGACATACCACTGTAAAACTGTGGCAGAGAAAGTTTTGATGTAAGCTAGTTAATTATTTAAATTTTAATTTATTTTTAAACAATCAGGTGATTTTGTTCATGTGACCTTGCTTTTAAAATTTTCTTTTTTAAGTATCTGTTAATAATTTGTGTGTATAAGTGTACTTTACCTGAAATAAATTTTATTATTATTAATAATATTCGAAATGAGCGACAGAAACTTGATTCAGTTCCCACGTCAAGCATAGCGTCATAATATGACAAAAATCCAGTAGCCTGTTGGTACCACGTAGATCATAACAGGGTGGACTGGACTGGTGTTTGATTTCTTCGAAATAATAGACTTTTAGGAAATATATTATAAACCGTATAAGTACTGAAAAATAATTTAAATCGACCAATCAAGTTTTAAGATATAAGCATTTAAAGTGTTTGGTCGGTGATGGAGATGGATGGAGAGGGGATGCTTTGTCCCTTTCCCAGAAAACGAGTGCTAAAACAGAAATTTTAGAATTTGTATGGCGCACGCAAGGTTTAACGTCACTTTGTCAGTGTAGCGTGCTCTCTCCCTCTCTAGCTTAAAATTAAAATACCTATAGCTTCGTTATAATAGTCCAGTTAGCCTATTGTACTAGGGAATGTACTTATCCATATATAATGATATAAATTCACTCAGACGCGGAATCGTTGGATATTCCTGGGATACTGACCGTTTTTGTCATCCTTAGTCCTTTTTATTTACGGCGTCATAAAGAACGAATAAAATTCCCTACCAAGGTTATCTTGTTTATATCCAATTTTTGTTATTGCCGACAAGTTCATCTTTGTCCGCCATATTGATTGCTATTGTTATAAAACTCAAGTATTCACTCTTGGAGATTCAGGGTCTATTTCACCATCTCCTTATAGTTAAGTTCCCGTTAAATTACTTGGCAGATAATTTCATGGAAATTGTGTTCCATTTTTTAATTTATCCGGCTGTTAGCAGCTATTCAGAGGCGGTGAAACAGCAAAGTTGCGTTAGTCATCAAGTACGGTAAACCAAGGTCACTTACAGGTCATGTAATGTGTAAGTTCATGTAAGTACTATCTATCCTACGATAGATACTTTCAAATTTCATACGTCTTCTCTTATTCTTTTTAGTGTTTAGTTTTTATTATGTTGATATAGGTACAACTAATGTTAAAGCTTTTCATTCTAGGAAGAGCGAGCGCTGCTGTCTGAACTCTGAAGCACAGAAATTCAGTTATCTAGTTCAGACACAGATGTTTCACAGGATCTCTAGTTGTCTGTAAATGTATTTACTTGAAAATATTAATTACTAGCTGTCTGCCAGCGGCTTCGCCCGCGTGGTGTTATAAATTATACCCTACTAGCTGACCCAGCGAATTTCGTACCGCCAATAAAAGTTTTCTTACCGTTTAAACATTGCCTGGACTTCCATATATAATATTTCAAGACTAAAATTAGCCAAATCGGTTCAGTCGTTCTCGAGTTTTAGCGACACTAACAGAATGGCAATTCATTTTTATTTATATAGAGAAGAGAAAAATAAAGACAAGATTATTGCTTGCTGGAAAGGTTAAAAATATAAATATTTAGCATTGCATTAGAAGAAGATCGTAGCAGGTGGCAGTCTCCAGTTTCTGGCTTCCCCTGTGGAAAAATCGTGGGTGGATTTATGTATGTAGAAGAAGATCGGTTAGGTAGGTAGGGTAGAACGGATTAGATCTCAAAGCGACAATTCTTGAGAACTGATTAATTCAGAGTTCAATCAATTCGATCCTATCCGATGAATGAGTTAGACGGTGACGTCTAATATCGACTTCAACAATTAATCTGTATGTATGTAAATGAACTGAAATGCCCAAACAAACAAGTAGGCTTTAAAACCCTATCTTGAGATTGTGATTGTTGTGAATCCTTACTAATTTTATAACTGCGAAAGTAACTCTGTCTTGTCTATCGCGCTTTCACGCCAAAACTACTGAAACTATTTAAATGAAAAGTCAAGAGCCTGAGAAAGGACATAGGTATATATACTACCTTTTAATGCGAAAAAAGGGCTGTAAGCGTTTGAAATAGGGGATGGAAGTTATAAGAAATACCCAGACCACGCGGCAAATAAGATTGGCACTATATTTTGGCTTACACAACATACCATCACGCCTGTATTTTAGGATATAAGCCATACCTATGTGCAAGCTCTGGTTAGTTTGGGAATATAAATGTTGCTGATGTTTTAGTAATTTTTGTCGAATCTAGTCTTTTTATTTTTTATTTTATTTAATTTATATAATAAATCTAGTTTATTCACTAAAGACAAATATTTTATATGTATAAGGTACCTACTAATATTAACAAAATAATAAATAAAATAATTTAACTTCCACAAATTATAACACGATTTCAAAAAGCAATATATATATAACTAAATAATTCTCTGTGTAAGATATATAGCCATGACCGCAAATTTCTCGATTATGCGGAAACGCTCATAAAAATCTCCTGCAATTTGCATAGAACAATCGATAAGAACATGCCTAAATGTCTCGCGATTCTATTTTAGGACAAGTTTTAAGCAACCCCGAATTATTCTTTGTAACCTGAGTCGTAAAGTCGAAATTTAAACAGCAGCCTTTATGCATATTGACCTCAGCAAGATCGGGAGCAGAAATAGGTCAGGCAGGGTCGCTGTCGCACTTCAATTCTTTTTAATTGGTAGGTATGTACCTAAGTAATAGCTGCTGTTGATCTAACCTGTGGATTGTGTTTACTTTCATTGGATAGATTGTCTACCCATAGTACAAGTTCTGCTTAGTTTGGGACTAGATGGTGCTGTGTAAAATGACCCAAGATATTTATTTATTATTTATTTATTGATAAATTGTTGTGTTTTTTATGTGTATGTATGTACTAGCTTAATATTTTGGTCACCAATTTTAGTGCCTATAAATATAGGTACGTAAAGTACGATTTATGGTTTAAGAAATTTATTTCACTCAAAAAGAATACACTTATAACGTGATAACCTAGTGATACTAAGTTATATAACCACTGGACTGCCAATGCCAAGACTGCCAAGACAAAGGTCCCGAATTAAAATCCAGCAGAGGGTCGGTAAATAGGTTGATGATGATTATGATGCTGAGATGGCTACGTAATTATTCACATATCATTTATCTTTCGACGCATTCCTTATGATCTAGCAAGCAAGACACATTTTGTCACATCAAAATGCGATTATTGGAAGTTATTTTAGCTAGGTTGTTTGATGATAGGCTCGACAGCTAACAGCATGCCCTAGTTTAATTTAATACGAGGAATATTGGCTTTCAAAATTACGAACCCGACGTCATATTTAATAAATGTACCAACTAGGTAATGAAAGAGACAGGGTGCCGAGTGCCACTCGCAACTGCAATTAGTACACTGCACTAACAGTAGTGTCCTATTACCCGCACAACTCATCACCATTGAGATAAAAGTGTTTCAGTGTAGGTACTGCGGTTCCCCAAAGTACAATCGCGACAAGAATGGAATCCAAGGATTGTCCTACGTAGTATTATCAGAAATTCAGAATACTGGGAACTAAGCTGGGAACATTATAAAAAGATGCAGGATCGGACTGAGCCGGAAGGGCACGGGTGGCTTACTGAATAGAATATAGAATACTGGTAGATGGAATACTATTGGAAAATAATGTCTTTTTATCTCTTAAATAATGTTAACGCTCGTGTAAGTACATCAAAATCGATAGATTCGTTCAAATTCTATCGTTCCGTTTAGAAACTGTCCGCAAGCCAGGCCTGTGGGCCCGCGCAGGCTGGGGCCCGGCTGACAATCGCCACCCTGGCTATATGACCCGTCCGCCCCTGAAAAGATGTTAAAGAAGGCTAACAAAACTTCAAGCCGATAATATCAATTATCTAGTACCCAAAGTACAAGCTCTGCTTAGTTTGGGACTAAGAAACTAACTAACAAAAAATATATTTATTTATAAATATTTGTCAAAATCAAAGTACTTACTGATATCTGACACTTACGCGAATACAAGACATTGAAATAAAACTACTTTTTACGGATTTCATCGCGTTATATTGATATTATTTTAATCCCGACGTTTCGTAAAGGGTCCGAAACGTCGTCGTTCAAAATCAAAGTAGGTTGGTTACAACCGCTTACAAGTTTACAAGAGAAGTAAGTTCATAATAACTTCATAAAATAACGAAAGGACACTCTGCAGTTAACTTATAATAAGCACCTTCGGTTACAACAAATAATTAGCATTCAGAAACCCAATACTGAAAATGTTAATGCGACTAAAATAAAACTGGTGCTAATATACAATTTCAAAGCTCCGTCGGATAACTAGGTAAGGTTAATCGCTAATGAAAAAAGTTTTTGAATCCAAAAGGCCAATTTAATGTAAACAGAATCTTTCAAAAATCTTCAACTTGTGTGTGTTACCAGTGATGACATGTGGCACATGACGTGGTCACTCAGTATGGGCCTCATATGAAAGCTCAAGGTGACTCAGCGAACTACGGGGCGAGCTATGCTTGGTGTTTCTCTACGCGATCAAATCAGAAATGAGGAGATCCATAGAAGAACCAAAGTGACCACAAGTCAAGTGTCAAGTCAAGTGAGTACAAGAGTGACAAACATCGAAAGGATGAGCAAGCTGAAGTGGCAGTGGGCGGGGCACATAGCTCATAGAACTGATGGCCGCTGGAGCGGAAAGGTTCTCAAGTGGAGACCACGCACCGGAAAGCGCAGCGTGGGACGGCCTCCAACGAGATAGACCGATAACCTGGTAAGGGTCGCTGGAAGTCGTTGGATGCAGGTAGCATAGTCCGGCCCCTGTGGAAGTCACTGGGGGAGGCCGTTGTTCAGCAGTGGACCTCTTTTGACTGATATGATGATCATGATGAAGTTCGAGTGCGCAATGGATTGTTTAGGTTAAAAATTGTGTACTGCGCAACTAAACACTGACTACAGCTAACTTCAATCTGGCCAAGTTATGTCGCGCGTACCAGCGTACTGTCGGTAGAAATGTATAAATAAAAGACGACGAATAAATTTTTCTATAGCAAAAAAAAATATTTAATTTATTCAAGATCTATTTTCATTTACATGAATCTCATAAATAAAACAAACAAAACAAACTTGAACGAATGAATCAAATGAAGTAAAATAAAAATGACAATGACGACACCATAGTGACACTATCAGTCAGTTATTGCCAGTTGTCACTGTCATACTGACAGGCAGTCAAACGTCAGGCGGCAAGAGATAGGTTTTGTTTATTTATTGTAAACAAACAAAGCAAGGGTCCCAAATTATTTAAAAAGTCCGTGTTGTGTACATATGTCTGATGGTCTTTTTAGTGTAGAAGTGTTGTTATACACAAATTTACATTATAGATATTCATATTTCCGTCTTCAGTTCTTAAGTTTTTCAGAAGTATACAATGAATGTCTCGTCTCGATGTGTTAACTGTGCAGTAAATATTTCGAAACTCGGACGTATTAGTGTAAATGATTTAGATGATTTATCGCGCGAACTGATAGCTACATGGATTTCTCCAATTAAGGTATTTTTCAATTTACATAAATGGAAGAATGCAAACCCGTAGAGGCTTAAGGCTATGTACTAACTAGTTTGAAGGTTTGACTAGTTTGAATGGAATTGATCTATAAGTTAAGCTGCTGGGTAAGATGTGTAGGGGTTAATCAAAGAACAGATGACCCTTCCTGGCACATACATGGAAGTAGGCCATGGACCAGAGATGAATGAAAATTGAGCACTAAATTATATATTTTTGTTGTTGTTTGCCGTATACATTTTATAACTGATGTTGAACTGTTCACCACCTTTATTGTTTTATTATTATGCTGCCGAAGGAGGGATATGTGCTTGAACTGTATGTATGTATGTCCGTTCCTATGTCTGATCATAATTTAGTGCTGTGATATCAATTCCGGTTGTGACATAATATGACAATCAATAATGGCAGTCAAAAACCCAAAAAGCTTGAGAATTAACATGGTGCCCAGAATTTTGTTGTGGAGGTCCTATTGCAATTTGTCTAAAATACTAATACTAGACTAGAAGCCAACCATTGTGAGAAAGCCTTTTGTCTATTATAGCTATCATCTTGTTTTTTAGCTTCTACCCGAACATATGTTATGTACAGCATGTTTGATCATTGTGAAGGCACAGTCTGAAGCAGAAAAACCAACAAAAGCTTTAGGACATAGGGCAGTATGTTTGGGATGTGGTGCATCTATATTACGGGAAAGGAGTAAGGAATTAAATGAAAATAAGCCGGAAACTATTATAATTGCTTCACGAGTACCTGAAATACAGGTATGTACCAACTTATTAACTACATTATATGTCTAAACATAACTTATATAATTATGTATACAATTTAATTTTTATTTTATTTAGTAGCTCCGCTTTTGCCGATGAAGCAATCACCACTGTTCTTTACCTTTAGCCTCCCATTTTACCTTTTGTTATGACTTAATACCCAGTTTGTCTTCCACTTGCCCTATCAAACTGTTCTAAAAACTCACTTTTCTTTCAATTTTACTTTTATCTTATAATATATTTAAAGGAGATCATCAAAAGCCCATACAGCTCAACCCAAATTTGTACTGGAGGTACATGACAGCTGTCAAGTTGATAGTTTTAACTATAGTTTTTACCATGAAATCACATTAATCACAAACTGATAATAATCTGCCGTAATGGCATGCATTTGACATTCCGAAACCTACACTGACAGTTTATACTATGAAATGATTACGAAGAGATAATAGTGTGCCAAAATGGCGTGATTTTTCTCAAATTAAAAGTTTTTTTCCTCATCCCCCAGTCAACATTAAAAAAAGAGTTTTAATCAGCGTAATACAAGGTATTTTTTCCAATAAGTGTACCTCCGGTACACCATTTGGGCCGATTTGGATGATCTCCTTTAAATAGTAAATATAGATCATACAATCTTTTCTATTAATAAAATTTATATGATCATGGATAGGTTATAGGAGCAGAGTATCAATTAAAAATACTGCAAAAACAGGGGAAAAAATTCGAATGGGAACGAAGTTGCAGGCAAAGGCTAGTAGTAGTAAATATAGATCATACAGTATTTTATATAGATAAAATTTATATCATCATGGCATATATACAGCGTGGGCAGAAAATCGTGGATCAAACGAAACAGGGCGATAGTTGGGGTTATTTGCAGCAAAAAATATCTTTGGGGCAGTGCTCTAACTTGATTTCCTTAAAAGTTATGACTATTTGAGTGTTTTCTGAAGAAAATACCATAGTTAGTAGTAAATAGGCAATTAGACTAAAATGGGTACCTATTTTAAAACAATTAATGGTGTCTAGTTGCTTCTAGGAAATGTATCATCATTACAAAACTGCTTTATAATAGTAGGTGTCAAAATTTACGAGTATTGGAACCGCTGTATGATTGATTATACTTCCACCTCCCACAGGGGTATGCAGAAACTAGAGAATGCCATTTGCTACAATTCTTATACTTTGCTTCTTCCACATCCATATTCATGTGATACACACCTTATTTGCTTTGTTTGTTCTTTTTAGTCTAGTAAACTCTAGTATGTGTTGTGGACTCAGGGCCTGGTTTACCACCTCCAGATTGCCGCCAACCGATGCATAAAAAAAATGTAACAATATTTGTATGAAATTATCTGACAAGTAATTTAACGGGAAATCAGGAGGTGTGAAACAAGTCCCTATATCTTGCTTTATCCCTATTTAATTATGCTTTGTTTTATAGACCAGTCATATTACGCGAGCATGCATAAAATGCTGGATGAAAGCTGTTCGACGTTTGTCGCCGAAAGAAGAAAAGTTACGTGAAGCACCAGCTGTTGAGAAATCCTGTGTGCTTGTAAAAGTCGAAAGACCCTGCAGCCAATTGAATGACGACTCCCTAGAATTACCCAGTGTTCGCATAAAGGTACTATACCGTTCTTATAATCTGCTAAATGGGTTGATATTCTCAAATCTGTGTCTATTGATAATCAGGATCTTCCTCTGTAATATTTAGTTTTTATTATATTCTTTAAACATTATAACAATTCAGCTTCGGTATGTTTGTGTCCGCAACACTCGAAAAGTAGTTGATGAAATTGATTTTCCCACATTGATGAATTTCTACATAAGACGGTTTTTATAAAAAATCTGGCTGTGCTAATATAGATTAATTAATTTATAGGAGGAATTGAAAGATACCGGAGAAATGCGCGTACAGCTTTGGTTACCAGAAAATGTACCCAACGAGGAAGGGTGCATTTTATTACCACCTCCAACGTCGCCCTCTGCAACCCCTCTACCTAATCCCAATCCTACAGATGAGAGAGAAATGTTTATAAGACTGCCTGTCTACAAGCGCGTCCCGAACACAGCAGCTCATTGCATCAATAGTTGTCAATGCGATAATCCAAGTCGTCATATAATACCCGAAGGATTCAAACAAAAAATGTTAGTCGAGCACAAAACCTACATTCCTAAACTTGCTAGAATATGTCCCAAACACTTAGAAGGTCGATATAACGCTGATTTTGTTACACTGTGCAAAAATCGAATGCGTAATGATTTTAATGCTGATCAAATAGAAGATATGTTGGCCATACTAACGAAACATTCTATGTCTCAATACAATCTTGAGGATGTCGAAAATATGACCGGTTCATTAAGGGATTTCTGGTTAGGTGTAACCCCGCAACGGTTCAATGAAATAATCGAAAAATGTCCGTCTCTCAAAAATATTAAAAACTATAAGGTTAATTTGGCTTTATATTTGGCAAAGTTGAGAACAGGGTATACGATTACAAGAATATCCTCAACGTTTGGCGTCCACAGGAGTACATTAAAACATAAGTTAAACAGAGTTCAGGATTGCTTGAAATCAGACAATGTGCCGTGGGACTTAGGGATTGGTCGCATTGTTGAGAAGCCGGTGCGGTCTGCCATTGAGAGGAATGAATTAATGAGTGAAGATGGTATCATTGAAGAGAATGATTTTATAAGTGACGATAATGCTATTTCGTTGGCTGAATGATTCGAGGTCTATGATTCCCCGGTAGTTGTACAGGTACACTTGTACAGTCCAGTCCAGTCAAAAAAGTAGACTATGCTTGTCACGAAGGCCGTTAAATAATTGGAATTTTATGTTATCGACGTGACCTGAAATCTCCCTGGGATCTATTTCCAGCCCGGCTAACATGTGCGTCACGACAAAATTTTGTCTACTCCTTTGTCTCGCTCTTCCTGGTACGAAAACGAGACAAAATCACGACATAAGTTCTCGCGGTATGCATGTTAGCCCGGCAGGTCAAGCAGTGTTATTGGGTTCTACTATGAATTTCTCGGTATCTCAGGGCCTCAAGTCTGCTATTTTACTAACACTTCAATAGTGTGTCGATAGAATAGTTCACATTTGGTAATCTGCTGTTTATTTAAAACTAGTGGCGTTCCAGTGACTTTCCATTGAACTACCATTCAACTGTCATGGATGAACAGATACAGTTTTTGCTAGACCGGTCGTCAATAGTTTACGTCTGTAATGAATTATTATAAATAGCTTCCCGCCAGCGGCTTCGCCCGCGTGGTCTTATAATTTTTTCCCCCGTTTTTGCATCATTTTTCATTACTACTCCGCTCCTATTAGTCGTAGCGTGATGATATATAGCCTATGTTACTCGGGGATAATGTAGCTTTCCAAAGGTGAAAGAATTTTTGAAATCGGTCCAGTAGTTTCGGAGCCTATTCATTACAAACAAACAAACAAATCTTTCCTCTTTATAATATTAGTATAGATTAATATACTAAATAATATGAAATAAGAATTCAGAAGCCTGTCATCTGTCAAAATCTCAATAGAATCTCAGTAGTGTGTCAGTGGAATGGTAATCTTAACTTAAATAGCAGAATTGGGGCCCAGTTCACTTGTACGAACTCTCAGTGTGTATAATGTTTATGTCCCATGTAATAGGGGTTATATAGGAATGGGACTAAAACATGCCGGCGACACTCTGGGTGTTACTGTTATTAATATGTACCTACACCACTGCCTAAGGCTACGTCCGCACTGATAGTCTGCGCGGAACTAGTTGGCCGTGCCTTAGGCATGTGAGCGGTGGGACGGAGAGGCGGGGGCTCTTGGTTTTTTTCACAGTAACCCGCCGCCTCACCCCCGTCCCTACCTAAGGCGCGGACTCCGCGTGGACTATAGCGCCTAGTAGGTACATACTAATGTTAGCAACCGGCCGCACTGCGTTACTTAGATACAGATACACGCTAGGCGAATAGGAAAGGTGCAATGCAACTGGTTACATTCTGCAACGATTGTTTAACTTTACTAAGCTACCCGCTAGGTGACTCGCTAAGCGCTAAGCAAGCCACCTGTCAGTGCGAATGCAGCCTTACTCTTCGGGGAATATAGGCCTTTGATGTTTTGTGTTAAAATGATATGATACGTTATTAGTATTGTAAGTGCATTAATCAAATAAACACTTATACTTTATTCGCCTTTTTCTTTAATATTTGCTCTTGCTATATATAACATGACTAACCTAAATTAATAATTTAGAAGACCCCCAACACGAAATGTCATTTGCCATTTTGTGGTGGCGGCCATCTTGGAATTTAAATGTATCATAGTTTATAGGTGTATAGTATTCTCCTAGTTAAGCCCTTTCATTTGATACCCATATTGAGGGAGTTGTGAAAAAATAATGTAATTCGCTATTTTGTGGCGGCGGCCATCTTGGACCAATCAAACATAGCTAAGAACACTAACCGACTAATTCACCTTTCAAATAAAAAAAAACTTCAAAATCAAAATCGGTTCATCCGTTCGGGAGCTACGATGCCACTGACAGACACATACACACATACACACACACAGACACGTCAAACTTATAAGACCCCGTCGTTTTTACGTCGGGGGTCAAAAGGCCAATTAATGTCGGGAGCGAGAATAATAATTACCTACCTATTACTATTAGGCAGTTATTCCAGGTCTCCCCTGTTTTTGTACGCGAATAGATGACTAATTGCAACCTAAACTCATTGATTGTGTACACTACAATGTGACTATAGCTCTGACCTCTTTAAACGAGAATTTTTAAGCTAGGTACAAAACGTACAAATTATTGTCTGGGCTCTCTTTTGTGATAAGAACCTATCTAAATGCCAATCACATTGCCCTTTTTATTTCAATCGTACCAGAATCCTGACACGTGTTTATTCACAGTAGGTACAACTTACTTGTAACTTACTTAACTAGATACCTACTGTTTCTAGGTAATATAAAATTCACTAGCTTTCCGCCAGCTGCTTTGCCCGCGTGGTCTGGATATTTTTTATAACTTTCGACCTCTTACAGCCTTTTTTCGCATTGAAAAGTAGGCTATGTCCTTTCTCAGGCTCTAGACTATCTGTGTACCAAATTTCATTTAAATCGGTTCAGTAGTTTTGGCGTAAAAGCGCGACGGACAAACAGACAGGCAGAGTTACTTTCGCATTTCTAATATTAGTAAGGATTGCGTAGGAAAAGATGACGGGATTTCTGTTTACCAAAAAAATTTCTGTTAATTGCCAACTTCAACCCGGACAGTAAGTTTGGCGAGGACTGTACTAAATAAATGACAATGAGACGTATCGTATGACAGATGTCAGATTGACAGGACTCACATTCTCACAAGTTCACAACCAGTGTTGGATTCCGTAGTATTATAATACTATTTGTACCATTATTTGATAGTGTGTAGTATGTAGTATCGTAATGCCACTATACTACGCGAAAATACCATTATTTTGATGTCGACCGATTTGTACTAAGTGAGCCCTTTTACTTATTAATATTTACCCTAAAATGTCGGGAATTTCTGTATGTACGGCAACACCTAATCAGGATTACCAAATACCAAATACAAACGTAGTGTTGCCAATTTAGCGACTTCGTTGCTAGAAGTGGCGGCTTTTGCCTGAGTGTTAGTGTCAGAAAAAAAAATTGTCGCCAAAAATTATTTGTATTACACATTTATTTGGTCACTTTAGGAGTACCATCAAAATACTTCAAGCGCTCGTTTTTCAAAAGATTTTTGATATAAAGAGGTGTTAATTAATAGGAGTATTTTTAGTTACTATAATTTATTTTAGCTAATTAGAAATCCTGTTATCTTTTTTACAAATACACAAAAAAATGCAAATCTCTAGTATTTCTGGGAATTAATAAAATAAAATAAAAATTATTGGTACTTCCATTTATGTAATTAATAAGCCTTACGCCTCAACTGAATAAAAAAAAAAATACGATTTACGAATGCATTTTTACCCTTGTGGGGAAAAAAGAAAACGTCAAAAAGTTAAACATTAAAAATACCTACGGTAAAAAAACGTGAAAAGTCAAACGTAGTATAATTTTGGACAAATAGTATTATTTTATTGTCCATGTAGCATAATTTTTTGAGGGTCTGAATCCAACCCTGTTCACAACTGTTTATGTAGAGGTGGGTAACTCATCAAAAATACGCGAGCTGCAGATCAGCTCGTGACTCAGGCGAGTGAGCTGATTCAATGAATCAGCTCGCAGATCAGCTCAGTTTGTACCTGTACAGGTATATGATTCTACTACTAGCCGCGAGCTGAATTGAGCTGAGAGCCGAATTGAGCCGAATCGAGCCGACTGAGCTGCGGCAGTTGACAGTTCGTTTAACTCTGACTACTCGATGTATTCCGATACATCGGTTTAATCGATGTTTTGACAAATATTTATTTATCTTTTTGTATTTTTTTAAGCATTTTCCATGCTAAGATTACAAGTTATTTTTGATAAAGGAAAAAATAAAATATTTATTTGACAATATATCGATGTATTTAGTTATAGAAACATCGAATCTTTGATGTTTTATTTTTTATCGGATCTATTAAAAAAAACTTGGTCTGATTAATAATTATAATGAAAATGAAATTAAAATTTAACACTACTGATGATATTTATGATACGATATATTTATTTATGATAATATATAGAGATTTTAATACTTTAATTTAATAGACAAAAAAAAACCAGAGCTTTTTGAGTAACAAATCAATAAAACGTTTCAGAACGAATGACTCGTTCAAAAACTTACTTTCTGGACTCATTGACTGTCACTGAACAAGCCTCAAGTAGATCAGAATCACAGATCAACTCAATTGAATCAATTGACTCATTTGACTCATTTGACTCATCTGTCTGTGGAGGGATTCAAGGATTCAAGGGAGCTGAATTGAGCCGCGCGAGCTAGTCATTTCGTTGCTGAGCTGTAGCTCAACGGCTCAGACCCGTGCGATCTGATTCATTGAGCTGACTCAGAGCTGAGTTACACACCATTATGTTTATGAGAGCCAGGCGTTGTCCGTGGATGTAAACAAACAACAAAGGTCCGATACCGACCGATAAAATGATAAAAGAAATTAAAAAAGTCCGTTTTGTGTACGTCGAATGGTGTACAGTGGTGCACACATTTACATTTTAATCATATTTCCGTCTTAATTTTGATTCATTGTGAAATACTAAATAAACAATGAATCTATCGTCTCGATGTGTTAACTGTGCATTTCATATTAATCGCCTCGGCGGACGTAGTGTAAATGATTTAGATGATTTATCGCGTAAATTGTTAGCCACATGGATTTCTCCAATTAAGGTATTTATCTAACATCATAATTATGTTTATTTTGAAAGTAATATAACCTCCAAAAGAGATTCTTGTGAAGACTAATGTCGTACTACAGATTTTCAATACATTTTATTGAAAATAAAGCTACTCTCTTAGTAAAAGAATTCTATACGAAACATAGAATAATAATAAATAAATATCCTGGGACATTTTTACACAGCACCATCCAGTCCCAAACTATATACTTTTTTTTGTAAATACATACCTACTTATAATACATAAGAAACACCCAGACAAACACAAACACTTAAGTTCATCACAATAAATGTTTGTGTCTTGTGGGAATCGAACCCACGACATCGTAATCAGCAGACCGGTACTCAAACCACTAGACCACAGACGTCGTCTATGGTCTAGTGGACTCGGTCGAAAATGACTGCCTTGTTGGTCTAGTGGCCCTACCCCTTGGAGAATATAGGTGTTATGGTAATTATGTTTGTGTTATTTGTAAAAAAAAGAGTGAATCATAAAAGGTATACTGAAATAAAAAAAAAATCGACTAATAAAGTTTTAGTGTAAGTTTTTGGTGATTTGAAGCTTAGCAGCCCTTGACATCATATTCCGTTATATTATGCTCTCTGGCTAGCATAACAGTTTTTTATTTTATTTTTGATATTTTATAAATAAGCAGCCAACTAGCCCTTCCTTATTTTTAGCTTTTACCTCACCATGTGTTGTGCAAAGCATGTTTGATCATTGTAAAGAGACAGTCTGAAGCAGAAAAACCAACAAAAGCTTTTGGACATAGGGCAGTATGTTTGGGATGTGGTGCATCTTTATTGCGGGAAAGGAGTAAGAAATTAAATGAAAATAGACCTGAAACTCATGTAATTGCTTCAGGAGTACCTGAAATACAGGTATGTACCAGCTAAATAAACATTAGTGTTACATTTTTAAATATATTGATAAATGTCAATTTTGATATTTTTTAATTTATGAGCTTGGCTTTTGTCTGACCCAAGATATTGTTTGTTATAATATGATTATGAATAAATATAATACATTATGTACATTAAACATGCTATTTTTTATTGTTTTAATGCTTTATGATAGACCAACCATATATTGGCCCAATCGCGGATTGGACCAATCGCAAATTGGACTAATCGCGAATTGGACCGATCGTGAATTGGACCAATCGCAAATTGGACTAATCGCGAATTGGACCGATCGTGAATTGGACTAATTGCGAATTGGACCAACCGTGAACTGGGCGATTTGGCCAATCGCGAATTGGACCAATCGCGCCTAAACGCTGTGGAGCAATAACCACAGTTTTCTATCCTTCTATTAGTTCACAATTGCCGTTAACATAATTTGTTTTAGTTTCTAAGATGAAGATGAGTGAACGGGCATCTTGTGGGTAACAAACTGATCAGGAGGTGGTGAAACAAGCTCTTTATCTGCTGTACACTTATTTAATATGCTTTGTTTTATAGACAAGTCATATAACTCAAGCCTGTTTTAAATGCTGGAGGAAAGCTTCTCGACATTTGTTGCCGAAAGATGAAAAGTTATGTGCAGCACCAGTTGTTGAGAAACCCTGTGTGCTTGTAAAAATCGAAAGATGTTCTAGCCCATTGAATGATGACTCACAAGAATTACCCAGTGTTCGCATAAAGGTGCCGTAACCATGATCTGTTTTTTTTTTTGTAATTTTGTATGCTAGGTATATAATATATATACATATTTTTAATCCTCGATGCAAAAACGACGGGGTGTTATAAGTTTGATGTGTCTGTGTGTGCGTGTATCTGTGGCATTGTAGCTCCCGAATGGATGAACTGATTTTGATTTAGTTTTTTTTCGCCGTCGACAAAGTGGTTTCTAAAGCAACCGATCTGCTGCAAGAGAGCCTGGACCATATCTTCTCCTGGCTTAAAAGGTAGCGTGTTAGAGCCAACGAAACTAAGTCGGTCCATGTCACCTACACACTAAGGAAAGAGACTTGCCCACCTGTAACATTGAATAACATTGGTATACCCCAAGCTGAGGAGGCTAAATATCTTGGACTCTACTTAGATAGAAGACTTACTTGAAGCACTCAGCCTACAATTCAGGAAATATTATTGGTTGCTAAACTAAAATTCCAAGCTGTCATTAGAAAATAAACTACTTATATATAAGTGCATTATGAAACCAACCTGGACATAATTATGGCATACAGCTGTGGGGTACTGCTGCAAATTCCAATCTGGAAATATTACGGCCGGATCACTGGACCCGGACCACAAATGATTATTACAACCAATAATAAACGTACTGCTGAATGTTCTAAACGAGACAGATTGCATTATTTATAAATTAAAAAAAAAAGATTTTTTTTTATTTGAAATAATAATAGTGATAATAAACATCTTGGACATTTTTACACAGCACCATTTAGTCCAAAACTAAGCAGAGCTTGTACTATGGGTACTAGACAATGGATATAATACTTACGAGTATATACTTTTTTTTTGTAAATTATGTATTATAATATATAAGAAACACCCAGACAAACACAAACACTTAATGTGAATTAGTCGGGAGTGTTCTTAGCTATCACTTCAGCTTACTGATGTCCACTGCTGGACATAAGCCTCCTTCATGGCGCGCCATTTCTCCCGGTCCTCTGGCTTCCGCATCCAGCTGCTACCGGCTATCCTTTTTAGGTCATCGGACCAGCGAGCTGAAGGGCGTCCCACACTTCTGCTGCTTGCCAGTTCGTGGTCTCCACTCTAGGACTCGTCTGCTCCATCGGCTATCGGTCCTTCGACAGACATGACCGGCTCACTGCCACTTCAGTTTACAGATTCTGCGAGCTATGTCGGTAACTTCGGTTCTCTTCTGGATATCCTCATTTCGGATTCGATCCTTCAGAGAAACCCCAAGCATAGCTCGCTCCATCGCACGCTGAGCGACTTTAAACTTGTGGACCAGTCCTGCTGTGAGTGTCCACGTCTTGGCAGCGTAGGTCATAACGGGCAGGACGCGCTGGTCGAAGACTTTCGTCTTCAGACTCTGCGGTATAGGCGACGAGAAGACTTGGCGAAGCTTACCAAACGCAGCCCACCCTAGTTGCACCCTCCTATCGGCTTCGTTCTCGAAGTTGTTTCGTCCAAATCGGATTGTCTGTCCAAGGTAGACATACTCCTGGACAGCTTCGAGTAAAGTACCAGCGACGTATACCGGCTTTGGCACGACATGTTGGTTGAACATGACCTTTGTCTTGTCCAAATTCATGCCAAGGCCCACTCGTCGAGAGGATTCATCCAGGGAGTGCAGCATCTCGCTCAGATCTTCCAGAGACTCTGCCATAATGACGACGTCGTCCGCAAATCGAAGGTGCGCAATGTACTCGCCGTTTACGTTTATGCCCCGTCCAGTCCAGTCCAGGGTTTTGAAGACATCCTCCAGCGCGTTAGTGAACAGTTTCGAGGAAATGACGTCCCCCTGTCTCACTCCTCGACGCAGCTGTCGTCGACGACGCAACGGTCATCGTAGCAGCGCTATACAAACATTGCAGCACCTCGATGTATCGCCAATCTATTCGACATCGTTGCAGAGAATCTAGAACGGCCCATGTTTCGATGGAGTCGAAGGCTTTTTCGTAATCCACAAATGCCTTATACATCTTAGCTATGTTTGATGAAAATTGGTCCAAGATGGCCGCCACCACAAAATAGCGAATTACATATTTTTTTAAACTCCCTCAATAAGGGTATCAATTGAAAGGGCTTAACTAGGAGAATATTATACACTATGATAAATTTCAAATCCAAGATGGTAGCCAGCACAAAATGACAAATTACATTTCGTGTCGGGGGTTTTTTTAAGTTTTAAATTTTGTTAAATAACAACATACCATGCAGTTTTAATATAAATTAATTGATTTACAGGAGGAATTGGAGCTTTCGTTACCAGAAAATATGCCCGACGAGGACGGGCGCATTTTAATATCACCTCCAACGTTGCCCTCTGTAACCCCTCTACTGAATCCCAATCCTACAGATGAGAGAGAAATGTTAATAAGACTGCCTGTCTACAAGCGCGTCCCGAACACATCAAGCAATTGCTGCAGTCGTCAATGCTTCAGGTCAAGTCTTCGTACAATACCCGCAGGATTCAAACGAAAAATGTTAGCCCAGCACAAAACCTACCTTACTAAAAATGCCAGAATATGTTCTGAACACTTAAACGAGAGATATAACACTGATTTTATGAATACATTGTGTAATAATCATATGATTCATAATTTTAATGCTGCTCAAATACAAGATATGATGGCCATACTAACGAAACATTCTATGTCTCAATTCAATCTCGAGGATGTCGAAAATATGAATGATGCATTAAGGGATTTCTGGTTAGGTGTAACTCCGGAACAGTTCTATGAAATAATTGAAAAATCCCCGTCTCTCCAAAATATGAGAAACTATAAGGTTAATTTGGCCTTATATTTAGTAAAGTTGAGAACAGGGTATACGGTTACAAGAATATGTTCAAATTTCGGTTTCTCGAGGAATACATTACAAAATAAGTTAAACAGTGTTCGGGATTGCTTAAAATCGGATAATGTGCCATTGGATTTAGGAGTTCGTTGCATTGTTGAGAAGCCGGTGCGGTGTGTCATTGAGGAGAATGAATTAATGAGTGAAGATGATGTCATTGAGGAGAATGAATTAGTGACTGATGATAATGCCATTTAGTTGGCAGAATGATTAGAGTTCTATAATTTTATTCCCCACTAGCTGTACAGTAGTGGGGAATAAAATTAATAAATGGGGAATAGGTAAAGTGGGGATATCTCGATGAAACGGCTGCAGGTTGTGGTTGTGGAACTGTGCCGCAAACAATGATGCACCTCCTATCCTGTCCTTTGTGCCCCGCTACTTGCAATCAAAGCGACCTCTGCGCTGCCACTGACGATGCTGTGGAAGTGGCGAAGTTTTGGGCACACCAAATTTAATTTAAAAAATCGTACCATCGACACGAAGAAGAAGAAGAAGAAGACTAGCTGTACAGAACTTACGTAGGCTAGTCACGAAGGCCGTTAAATAATTGGAATTTGTACTTTATGTCATCGACATGAAATGGTCCTGGGATCTATGCCCAGGTCAAGCAATGTTATTATGTTCTACTATGAATTTCTCAGTAGTATGTACAGTTTACCGTTCTCGCCAAACTTATTGCCCGGGTTGAAGTTGGTACGAGTTAACTTTAACCCTAAAGAAAAATACTATATTTTCCACAGATTACCATATTGAATAAACAACTACTAGTAAACGTGAACTGTATACTGGTAAATAAGTAAAATTGCAACTAAAATTTAATAAAATAGTAGATGTTACATAATAAATTATTATATTATTTTAATTATTCAAGGTGGAAGGGACATCGACTTGGATGGGCTCGTTGCCAAGTTGTAACTACGCTGATCAACCGATCTGCTAGGTTAAGCTACACTTGCCGCGGTCAGTCTATGGATGGGTGACCATTCTTAACATATCGAGACCCCTCCGTGCCTCGGAGAACACGTAAAGCCGTCGGTGCCGATTGTCATACGAGCACCTATGACAATCGTTAGTGGTAATCAGAAACCTAAAAAGCCTGACAACCAGTCTTTCCTTCGAATATCGGTATTGCCCAGAAATGCCCAGAAAAACCCCAACATGGTTGGGAAAAAGGCTAGGAAAAAAAAGGAAGGGACATCGACGCACATCCGAATACCATGAGTTTAGTAGGTACATGATTCTGGACAACGCGGGGGCAATTTTCCGTAACATTTTTTTGCAGTTTTTTTTTTACTTGAACGTGTAAAAAACATTATTTCTAGGTATGTACCCAAATTAGATTTATAATTAAAAAATCATTATTTCATTTATTTCGGATCGCGCGTGCGGTAACATTCACCGCGGAGCGTTATAATCGCGTTTTTTAGCAATACCGAAATCTGCGCGCTCAAAAATGTCAATATCTGTAATAACCGATCATTTTTTTTCACGTACAATGGTCCACTGCAGGACTAAGTGCGGAAACCGAATCCACACAGCAGTGGGTTCTCAATGGTGATGATGAACCGATCATTTTCTACATGAATGACTTAGGATATTTTATTATTTGACCTTGAGTGAAACATTGTCACGACGTTTGTACGTCGATGTCCCTTCCACCTTGTATTATGCCTATTTATATTTACCAAGGAAAAACGGAGGATAAAGAATAAATGTTGAATTGATAAGAAGTTGATAATTGAATAACATTATGGCTAACATTCAGAGACGACGCTCAGAGTAAAGTAAGGCTTCCGTATGTCAAATTTGTATGACAATTTGACATACGGGAGCCTAAGTTTATGCTGAGCATCGTTTCTGAATATCAGCCTATGATACTACACTCGCGAGCAACTAAATCGACTCATTACCTACAAACCTGATTTTTTCAAAAAAAATATAAAAAAACATTCACAAAAACCATGTTTATTGAAAGCTTGATCAATTAGCTTTACTTTAGAAACAATATATTCAGTAACCTTTTAATTACCGGACTTTAATGCGCGCAGACGAAAATTTACTTTACCGTACCTACGAGTTGCGCACTGAATTACTCCTATAAAAACCTCCACAATCAGTTTATCTACTGAAATTAAGCTTCACCTGTAAGACAGAACTATCAAAAAGAAATTCTATTCATTGTTTAGACGAATTTATGAATACGAAGTCTGAAGAAGCTGATAAAATGGGACCCTGTTGCAAAAAGGACTTAGTTGTCGAACATTAGATGCCCAGCTTCACTTTGAACCAGTCTGCTGTATCAATTGGTATACAGAAGGTTTCAGGAGACTCGGACACCGAGAACCAGCCGCCAACATTGCACTTTAGAGAAAAAATACCGGTTTACCGTCTCAATATAGCTGCGAAATCGACATCTGACGGGTGTAGATTTGGAGCAAGAGCTGAGATGCGTTCGAAGGGTGGCTGTCAGGTAGTCAACATTTAGAAGACGCTTAAGAGAAGCTAATCTCTCTATAAAACGGCCTGCCACCAGCCCTGAAATTGACCATAGGTCATCGGAAAGCGCGCCTTTGATTTGTATGGGAGCGTCTTAATTGAAACATTGAGCCATAGTAGCCGATTTTGTTCATTGATAAGTGTAAAATGTGCCTACATGGTAATGACAGGATATGGAGGGTCTAAAAGCGTCCTGATGAGTGATTTGTGCAGAGCTGGTTTGCTAAAATAATGCATACATCGGCGTTTCACGCATTATGTAATTTGGCATCTGTTTAGAGTAAAAAGCCGCGCTTGTTTTCGTGCCCGCAGGAGGCCGAGTAGGTGGGTTGACGGCTGATCGGTAGGTACTTTGCTAACATTATCTAAGACCACGTGGTTCCCCACGTGGTTTATTGGTGATTAGTTCTTGATCACCGTAATATCCGTTGTCACACGTCGCGTTTCGCTCAGAGATTCTTAAACGAGATGAATATACGTCCAATGGAGCATTCAACCCAGCTATAAATCCCATTGAGCACCGGTAGGACGAGCTTAAAAGAAGGGTTCAAGCTTAGAGTCAAGTTCGAAGACCTTTAACGAATTGAAGGCGGCGTTATTAGAGGAGTGTCAAAAAAATCATAATATCAATGAAGAACCGACTGCGTCCCATGATAACAGCTAGAGGACTTTTTAAATGATTGTGAGGATATTTTTTTTAGTTTTTATTTAATTTTGAAAATGCATAACCACAAATCATATTTCTAAATTCTTATTTTCGCTACATTTCCATCCAAGTTTCTTTAATCTTTGCCCCTGTAAAGCTAAATCTTGGAACACCAGTGTACCTAGGTAAGGAAAATTCGTTAATAAATCTGATTCAACTTTTTATAGCTCACTAAACCCTCGAAATTCGGCTTTTATGATATAACACGGGATGTTAAAGCAAGCTAACGCATATAAAATATTGAAAAAATAAGTCAACGTCGCCGACCACTGGTTGAACTGGCGGGCACCAGATCAGTTTGAATCCGAATGCATTGAAGTGCAGCGCACGGTTGTGCCCTGGTTCACAAAACTCAAGAGAGATGGCTATCTTAGTTATAATACAGGACGAAAAGCAAAAAGATAAATAAAAATTGAAATATACGGGTGAGAGGGGCAAGGGTGGGCAAAGAGTCGCAAGCACGGCAATAGTTCGTGGGCTTGTCCGGCGAGTCGTTTACGTTACGATTCCGATCAGTGTGCTTACAAAGAATACTAAACGGCTCTAGTTGATACGGTTACGATCCGTTTCCAAGTTTATGTGTGCCTTTGAAACCTTAATCTTTATTTACCCTCCCCCGCACGCCCCTATCACAGGCTACTGAGCTAGTGTTGTCAGACGAAAATCTAAAAAATATACGACAAATATAATTTTCAGTAAGTATATAGTAAGCCTATATAAAACTGTATATTGTATAGCTTCCCGCCAGCGGCTTCGGCCGCGTGGTCTTACGATTCTTTTCCCCGTTTTTGCAACATTTTTCATTGCTACTCCGCTCCTATTAGTCGTAGTGTGATGGTAACCTTCCCCGATAAATGGGCTATCAAACCCTGAAAGAATTTTTCAAATCGGTCCAGTAGTTTCGGAGTCTATTCAATACATACAAACAATCAAATCTTTCCTCTTTATGTTAGTACTTATAGATATATTATATTGTGTATTTACCGTATAAATTAGTGCATTTCCTACGATTTCATTATCTGTGCATCACCTGGCATCACCCTAAGGTCTGGCAGAAAATGCCAAATGGCATTTATGGCATTTGTACCAACAGTGCGTAAAGTTAATTTAAATAAAAAAAAGTCCTGAACGAATGAATAGAATAAAGTGAAAATAAAACTCATAAAAATGACAATTGACATTGACAATGACAGATACTTTACTAATCAATACTGACAAGTGACACAGTGACACTAGCCTGACTGAAGAAGAAAAGTTAGGATAAATTGTTTACAATTTTCATCAGGTAAATAAAAACAAAGGTCCGAATTGTCCGAAATGGTCCAGTATAGGCATGTGTCATTGACGATTTTTTGGTTAATGTAATTTAACTGTTATTCATCAATGGTCAACAGTTTAAAAAAACTGTTAAATTAATAACAGGTTTTGAATGTTCAACGGTAGCGTTTAGCGTTAATTTATGTCAACGTTTTCAATCATTGACAATGAAAAGTTGACAATTTAGTTGCAAATATTTATTAAAGATTATTTATTTGAAAAGAATTAAAAAGAAATGAGAAAGAGTTGATTCCCAGAAATGTTGTTAAATAAAATTTTAATGAAATAAGCCGTTGACGAAAATTAACAGATTAAATTTTCAACCTGTTTTTTCATTAATGAATAACAGTTATCTCGTTGACGAATGAAAAGCCGTTAAAAAAAACAGTTTATTGATTCAACGACCACCTCTAGTCTAGTAGTGGAAGTGGTGTCTTTTTAGTGTGGAACATTTAAATCAAATTCTCATTTTCGTCTTCAGAAATACGCAATGAATCTCTCGTCTCGATGTGTTAACTGTGCACAAAATATTGTGCGCCTAGAACGTATTAGTGTAAATGATTTAGAAGATTTATCGCGCGAACTGTTAGCTACATGGATTTCTCCAATTGAGGTATTTGTCTAAAATGATAATAAGTTCAAATATGTCTGAAAAAGGTAATATAAGTAACTTCCAAAAGAGACGCCTGTGAAGACTGATGTACTATATATAAGGGCCTGTTTCACCACCTCAAGATAGCCGCTAACAAACGAATAATTTCAAAAATGGAAAAAAATGTATGAAATTATCTGCCACTTAATTTAACGAGAACTTATCAGTGAGCTGTGTAACAGGCCCTAAATCTACAGATTTACATGTCACATTTTATTTAGGAAAGTTCTGTCGGGGAGTCGGTCTCTGCCAGAACTTTCTAAAGAAAAATGTTCAAAACGTAGCATGTAGCACTTTACAACTTATTTAATTGAAGGGCCATAGCCATCTTATAATTAATTTTATTGTATGACAGTGAAAATGAAATGTCCGTTCGATGAATAACCCGAAATCAAAAGTAACATGCTGCCCAGAATTTGGTTGTGGATGTCCCATTGCTGTCTCTTTGTGTAAAATACTGACAATAGACTGGAAGCCTAGACTAGACTGCCTTGTTGGTCTAGTGGTTCCAAACACAACTGCTACGCTAGAGGTCCTGGGTTTGATCCCCGGGTTGAGCAGCATTGTTGGGTTTTTCTGTGAAGTTCCCAATAGCAGCTCGGAGTCTGGATTTGTGCCTGGTTTATGGCAATAGGCTCACCCCCTATTACATGGGACCTAAACATACTGGCGAAATGTGGGTGTACATTAGTATGCTTCTGCCTACCCCTTCGGGGAATATGGGCGTGAAGGTATGTTTAGACTGGAAGCCAACACATTGTTCGAAACTCTCAAGTCTATTATGCTTTCATCTGTCATAACAATAGTTGCATAAAGAAACTGTGTGTTATATTAATCCTTATAACCCTTTTTTTAGCTTCAACCTGACCACATGTTGTGTAAAGCATGTTTGATCATTGTGAATACACAGTCTGTGGCAGAAAAGCCAACAAAAGATTTTGGACATAAGTCAGTATGTTTGGGATGTGGTGCATCTGTATCACAGCAAAGGACAATTAAATTAGATGATAATAAGCCTGAAACTCATATGATTGCTTCAGAAGTACCTGAAATACAGGTATGTACCTAGTAAATAAACAGTGTGGTGGGACGAGGTGTGTTGTCCCTCGCACCAAAGGGAGGATCCTCCGACCAGGCGGGTGTTACGCCTGGTGGGTCACTGCCTGACGGTTGATTTTGGGTGGTTGCTTAAACGAACATTGCTTGGTAAACTTCACTTGCGCAATTCAGGATTTGATGTTTCATAGAAGTTCTTTTGTAGTTTGATAGATGTCGCTACAACAGTAGCAATTACTTTACTAAATATAAATTATACAATTTTGATCTTTTTTTATTTATTTAAAAGCTCCGTTTTTGTCTATGGATCAACCACTGTTCTTTATCTTCTACCTTCCGTTTTACCTTTTGTTATAACTCGATCACCAGTTTGTCCTCCACTTGTTTTATAAAACTTTATCTAGGATTTCTCCTTCCTCATCTTTATACATACATACATAGACATACACTACCTTCCTTTTACCCACACGGGTAGGCAGAAACTACAGACTGTCACTTGCCACGATTCTTGTATACTTGTTTGTTGTTTAAGTGCCTTTTCCATCTCCTGATAAGATCCCGTTACTTGGCAGATAATATCATACAAATTTTGTTCCACTTTTGAATTTATTTAGTGGTTAAAGCTAAGGTCAAACCAACGCGTTCAGCTCGCGTCTGCGGTGGCGTGCGCGGTGGCGATTACTGCGCGTGCAAGTTGTCATTTTAGTAAACTAGTATGTGTAGTAGACTCAATCCTGCTTTACACTTAATAATAATATGATTTGTTTTATAGACGAGTCACATAACTCAAGCCTGCAAAAAATGCTGGTTGAGAGCCACCCGACGTTTGTCGCCGAAAGATGAAAATTTACAAAAAGCACCAGCTGTTGAGAAATCATGTGTGCTTGTAAAAATCGAAAAACCCTTTAGCCAATTCAATGACGATTCACTAGAATTACCCAGTGTTCGCATAAAGGTACCATAACAATGATCTGTTTATTTTTTTCTAAATGGGTTGATGATCTCAAATCTCTTGATAATCTGGATCTTCCTCTGTAATATTTAGTTTTTATTATAATCTTTAAATAATATAAAAAATCAGCTTCGATATGTTTGTGTCTGCAGCACTCGAAAATTTGTCGATGATTTACATACATTGTTGAATTTCTATAATTATATATGAGGGTTTACTTAAAAATGTGGGCGTAGTAGTTTTGGTAATGCTGTTATGTATGTTTACATAACAACATATCCATACAGTTTTAATACAAACTAAGTAATTTACAGGAAGAATTGGAAGATGTTGATAGCGGGGAGGGGCGCGTTCAGCTTTGGTTACCAGAACATGTGCCCGACGAGGAAGGGCGCATTTTATTACCAACTCCAACGTCGCCCTCTACAATCCCTGAAAAGTTCATAAGACTGCCTGTCTACAAGCGCTTTCCGCACACAACTTCTCGTTGCATCATTAGTGGTGAATGCAGTAATCCAGGACGTCATCTATTACCAGCAGGATTTAAACAAAAAATGTTAGTCGAGCACAAAATCTACATTCCTAAACTTGCTAGAATATGTTCCAAACACCTTGAAGATCGTTATAACGTTGATTTTGTTAATACACTTCCCGAAAATCGTTTGCGTAATGATTTTAATGCTGCTTATATAGAAGATATGTTTGCCATACTAACGAAACATTCTATGTCTCAATTCAATCTTGAGGATGTCGAAAATATGAGCGGTCCATTAAGGGATTTCTGGTTAGGTGTAACTCCGAAACGGTTCTATGAAATAATCGAAAATTGTCCGTCTCTCAAAAATTATAAAAACTATAAGTTTTATTTGGCCTTATATTTAGTAAAGTTGAGAACAGGGTATACGAACACAAGAATATCTTCAACTTTCGGTCTCCCGAGGAGTACACTACGGAATAGGTTAACAACTGTTCAGGATTGCTTGAAATCGGACAATGTGCCGTGGGATTTAGGTGTTGGTCGCCTTGTTGAAAAGCCAGTGCGATGTGTCATTGTGAAGAGTGAATTAATGAGTGAAGATCATGTCATGGAGGAGAATGAATCAATGAGTGAAGATCATGCTATGGAGGAGAATGAATTGATGAGTGAAGACCATGTCATTGAGGAGAGAGAATTAATTGATGATGTACAGTCGGCCAAAAAAATTGACTAAGCGTGTCACGAAGGCCGTTAAATAATTGAAATTTGAACATGTCATCGACATGTCATGACATGACATGGTTCTGGGATCTGGTTCAAGCAGTGTTATTGCGTTGAACTATGCATGTCTCAAATTAATTTTAAGTGCTGAGCCTAAGTTACTCATAATAACATTAGCTATCTGCTAGTGGACAGTGTTTTTTTCCAATCGACTCCAAAAATAGGCGGAGATTCTCAATTCGACTGTTTTTTTATGTTTTTTACCTCATAACTTGCGACTGGGTGAACCGATTTTGATGATTCTTTTTTTTATTTGAAAGCTGATGCTTCCTGTGTGGTCCCATATAATTAGAGTTATAATTAGTTTTATTACCTACCGTATAAGTATACTTTACATTTAGTGAAATGTTTTTTTGCTTTAACAATTAAGTGTAGTGTTAATTTGAAATTCCAAACAGACACTTCAACTTCATTTAATTGTATAGAAAGTGCATTAAATAATAAATAAATACCTCTACCTTATTCGCCTTTTTCTTTATTACAAAACAATCTTGGAACACCAGTGTAAGTAAGGAAAATTCGTAAATTTATCGGATTCACCTTTTTATAGCTCAATAAAGACTCAAGTTACTGCGTATTCTTACTTGAATGACGTTTTCGCTTTACCTTTATGGAACACGGGATGTTAAAGCAAATTAACGCTTGTATACCTAAAGGGAAAAGGGGGGGCTCGTGGCCAAGCTACGCTGATCAACTGCAAGGTTAAACTACGCTTGCCGAGGTCAGTTTGTGGATGGTCACCCCATTATTAACACATCGAGACCCCTCCGTGCCTCGGAGAGCACGTAAAGCCGTCGGTCCCTGTTGGCATACGAACACCTATGATAATCGTTAGTGGTAGTCAGAAGCCCAAAAAGCCTGACAACCAGTCTATCCTTCGAATATCGGTATTGCCCAGAAATTGGGTTGCGGAGGTCTGATGGCAGTCGCTCCGTGTAAAATACTGATATTCAGCCGCATCTGGTTAGACTGGAAGCCGACCCCAACATGGTTGGGAAAAAGGCTAGGAGGATGATACCTAAAGGAAATATCTGTTTCAGCGCATACTAAGAAACGCTTTTTAGGGTATCGTACACGAAAGGATTCAACGAGAAACTATTACTAAGCCTTCACTGTCCGTCCGTTTATCCGTCTGTCTGCCAGCGGGCTGTAGGTATCTCATGAACGGTAATAGGTCTCTAATTGAATTTTTACAGTTTCTATTTCTAGTGCCGCTATGTATAACGACAAATACCTACTAATTTTATTGATACTGATACATGTATGCCACTCTCAAGTGGAGATGGGCGGGCCACGTATGTCGTAGAGAAGACGGGAGGTGGAGTCGTAAGATACTGGATTGGCAACCGAGGACCGGACGTGGAAATGTCGGTAGACCCCTGGCTAGATGGTGCGAGGACATAGTAAAGGTAGCGGGAAAGAAATGGTCACGAGTAGCTCAGAGCAGATACGAATGGAAGATGCATGAAGAGGTCTTGGTCCAGCAGTGGACAGCATCGGGCTGATGATGACGTGCATGTATGTGCGGGTCCGACGCGCACTTGATACGTGTTGCGGTGCAGCCCGGCCACAGTCGATTTCGTAATATAAAGACGTATCAATTAAATGTTCCTAAATTGTTCTTGCTGTACCAATGAATAGATTAAATGTACCACAAATATATCTTGTAAAAAAAGCACTTGTTTGTGGCCGGGCGGTACCGTATAAGTTGCAGCCCAGCCACGTGTATATTTTCTGGTAGGATGCCCAGAATGTTCTTAAATATAAGCCAAATAAATGTTCCTTTTGTGTTCTTTATTTCTTTCAGTGAAATTTACCAAGAGAAACGCTTATATTAACAAAAAATATAATTCAAATAAAAATTTCACTAAGCGCCTGTAGAACTAAAATAACACGTCTGCTTATTTGTACAAATTTGCTGACGCATATCTTTAGGAGTAATTCTCTTTTTCCTAGAAAAAAAATATTTTTTTGTTAATATAAGCGTTTCTCTTGGTAAATTTCACTGTAACAAATAAAGAACACAAAAGGAACATTTATTTGGCTTATATTTAAGAACATTCTGGGCATCCTACCAGAAAATATACACGTGGCCGGGCTGCAACTTATACGGTACCGCCCGGCCACAAACAAGTGCTTTTTTTACAAGATATATTTGTGGTACATTTAATCTATTCATTGGTACAGCAAGAACAATTTAGGAACATTTAATTGATACGTCTTTATATTACGAAATCGACTGTGGCCGGGCTGCACCGCAACACGTGCACTTGATTGGTTTTTAACAACGACGCAGAAACGACGGGGTGGTATAAGTTTGACGTGTCTGTCTGTGGCAACGTAGCCCCCGAACGGCAGAACCGAATTTTGATTTAGTTTTATTTGTTTGAAACGTGAAATTTTGGTTAGTCGGGAGTGTTCTTGCCTATGGTGCATATGTAGGTACATATCCAGGATAGACCAGGTATCTACCTGGCCTGAGTAAATACTTCCTACCCTGTGCCTTGGCACCGCATGCAATGCCCCCTAGAACACATCTACTTATGAAAATTTAGACGTGGAAAAAGGGTACTTATTTACCTTTCTTAGAATTTTTAAGAACCCAGGAACAAATCGAGCGTAAATCAACTACGAAAATGTCCCACAAAGCTAATGTTATGCCTAAACGGCTCCCATGTATTGTGTAGGTAACAGACATAATTATATTAATCACCATTTAAACTCGCCAGGAACATTGCCAAGAAAACTCTAATCGTTCGCACCTAAGTTTAGTACCTACCTATAACGGAATACCGAATTAAGCTTTTGTCTTTAGCAAGCTAAAGGCTCTGTCACACAAAAAGCGAAACCGGAGCGATACCGACAGATAGGCTGATTGTGCATAATAAATTATCATTCTTTTCTTCAACAGGCCCGTATCGACATGACATGTAAACAGTTCTGAAATATCATGGAACAGATCCGACTTAGTATGGAAAACCTTAAACCAGAATATATACGTAACAGAAAAGTCCAATTCCAAAGGTCGCCCGGACTTTGTATTTGTAGGTAGGTAGGTAGGAACTACGTAGTTTCTAAGTCGACAGTAGGTACCTACAGATACCGGGGTGGACCTTTCAGTGCCTGGTTCACAGCTTACTTTTAAGTTCCCATTAACTTAGCTGACACATAATTTCATACAATGTTCCATTCTTAAATTTATTTGGCAGTTAGCGGTTCTATCTATCTATCTAGAGGTTCTGAAACAGGCCCTTAATATCTTTATAAGTAGGTACCTACTTAATTGACTGACTCCCGGAAAAGCGGAAGGTTATTACCTCATTGGATCCGATAAAATCCTGGTGCTGTCCACTCTATGGTCTATCATGATCATAGAATTGGCTATCATATAAAAAAAATATAGATGAAGAAATGTATTGTTTGCGGTCGCCGCGTCTGAACCTGAAAGCGCTTACTGAATATCCTCAGCCGAAAATCACTATCGCACCTATTCTTTAGGCGCGATTGGTTCAATTCGCGATTAATCCAATTCACCTTGTTCGCGATTAATCCAATTCACCTTGTTCGCGATTGATCCAATTCTTTTATTTTTATATACCACTAAGGTGGCAAACAAGCATACGACCCGCCTGATGGTAAGCGGTTACTATAGCCTATGGACGCTTGCAACACCAGGGGTATCACTCGCGCGTTGCCGACCCGAAAAACCTCTTAGAGGTTTATGGAGGATTCACTGCGCCGACAGTTTGAGAGAATATTCCTTTTACTGTCAGCGCAGCGCATCCTTAGAAGGAGCTCTGGCGACCTTACTCACTGCAGGAACACAACACATTATTTTTTGAACACAACACGTTACTTGGCGTACTTCCCCAGATGGGCTGCTTTAGATTTGAGCATTTTGAGCCATACATGGATGTGCCATACCTCTCTTAATTACCGGTTGGTTCAATTTGTTTGAGCCAATTCGTAGTTGGTCTAATTCGCGATTAGTCCAATTCGCATTTAGTCCAATCCTCAATCTCCAGTACCTGCATAGCTTCGTCCCGCTGTTAGTGTAGCAAAGGTTTAATTGTAAGCTTGCCTTTAAACTCTCCGACGTGGGCGTTAAGGGTGGGACACCCCTACTTCGACGTCACACCAAGATCAAGGCCAGACAACTTTGCTCAGCCATTATTTTTCTCAACTTATTAGTACGGTAGGAGAGTTTCTGAGCTGCTTAATGTGTCTCGATGTTAGTGCGAAAATAATTTAGTGTTTAGACACTAATTAATTGGATAGATAAAATAATTTCAACGTTGCTTAATAATTAAGATATCTAGGTAGTGTTTTGTATATTGACTATCGTTTGGTTATCGTTGTACCTACAGAAAAGATAAAAAAACCTCGTTATTACTCAGGTCTAATAGCAATTTGGTACTTACATTTAGGACGAGCCTATTGCCGATTGAGAACTTTCTAACTGAAGGATTAAAGGGTTCGTAACCCTGGTTTTCACCATTGGTCTGATAGTCCCAAGGTATCTACGCAAACACATAATTACAACCACACAATGTACCTCATGCCTACTCAGGGTAATCCTTGTTCAAATTTAATTTAATTCTGGTTTAAACTCAAACAAAGTAATCTTTTTAGGGGGTCAACAAACGTTTGCGTATGGAATTACCTTATTACATACTTAAACAACGCGGTCCGATCCCCGCGGCTCTGGAACAAAGGGATTTATGGAGGACAAACTTTTAAATGGATTCTAAATCGAGATTGGCATAGGATAAATATGTATATATGTAATATACGTAAGTAGTATATATATGATATACGTAAGTAGGTACTGGCATTTAAAGGGCACTTTTCTATATTTTTTTTAACTTTTAGAAAGACTACTTCTAACTAAATCATACCCCAAATAATAGTAGGTAAATAAAGACGATCATTTTACACCTTCACTTGTGAATTTGTGTCGCGATACTTATCAAACAATCATGATATTTAGGTACCCTAGGTACATTTTTCACTTTAACCCGTCCCCACACGAGGTATCTTTATGTAGATAGGTACCTACCTACTAAAATGGTTCACGATATTTCAAACGGAATACTTATGTGTGCATTTTAAGACATTATGTTCACAAGCAATAGATCAAAGTGTTCTTCAGTCTTAAATTATTTTGAACGAAGCTTGCTGTTAGCGTTGTAAATTAAGCGCCATAAATTACACCTTTGTAACCTAAAAAGAGCTTTAGCGTTTATTTTAAGTGCTCCACAACATCTGACGTCTGACGTCTTGTAAAACCTCAAGTCTATATTCACATTATTATTATCTTAGACTTCAATGCGATGTTTATAATCATATCATTATAACTATAGCATAACTATAAAGACTGAATAAAGCCTATATACCTCAGTTACGGTTATAGGCACCCCATCGTGCCCACAACAGAGACCCGTGCTAGCTAAGAAATGTTTTCTTCGCCGCTAAAACAAGTGAAAGTAAAACATTTATTAGAAAAGTTTGCGTTAACAACAGATAAAAATACATTGTGTAATCCAATGCCTTTCCTTATTTATATCAACCAAAAAAAAACTAAATTTAATGTGTTTTCCAAGTGCCAAGGTCCAACAACTTAGTCTATTCTAGACCATTATTAATCTTGAAATATTGCTGTTATGTTTACTTATAAATCAAAGTTAGCTCTTAAGCAAGAAGGGTGTCCCTGGATGTAATAAGTATGGGTCAAATCGAATAGGGGCGTTGGTAATGTCATTTCTAAACTATTTAACCCTGAGAATGTTGGTGTATTTTTTTAAGGTTAAAAAATTATGACCAGTTTTGTTTTTCTCAAACATTTTGCATAATGCTCGAAGAAGAGAAGCCTAGCAGTGCTACGCGCTTTAGTTTTTTGTTGTATATTATTCGAAGTACCAACTCAGTGTTTTGATTTGTACCTGGTTCATGCAATAGGCCCGCCTATTACATGGGACCTTAATACACCGATGAACTGTGCTGTGGGTGTACTTGATTACACCTCTGCCCAACCCTTAGGCGGGACGGCTGTATTACCACAGCCGTCCTGGTATTTTATGTTCATTTATAGACTGAAAGGCTCCTTACAATCAAACAAAGCTAGACTTACAAACTTTTTGTGTGATCCGAGTTTACTGTTGTCTCACAACAAACATCGTTTTCTTGTAAACTATCGTGTAGTTTTGTGATTCAGAGATAGAAAGTCTATATTTGTTTGGAACTTTTCAAAAGATCGACAAAAACAATACATTCACGCTTTGTATGAAAAAAATTGCTACATTTAAATAATCTACGTAGGTACCTCTACCTATTTACTCATGTATGAGATTTGTTAACTTTTTAGCCGATAAAATTATTTTAGCTTCAAGAAAATGACATTTTCCCAATATAGCCTCGAAGTCTACACTTCTGATAGTAAATTCTTACAATTTTTATAGCCTCGTGCCAAAATTGATCGTGAATCGACCCGATCCAAAAAAAAAACAAAAAGAAAACAAGGATTTTTTAAAATAAGTTTAAAATGCTCTCTTTCTAGCATAAAATTTTCACTTTAAACAGAGTTGCGACATACCTAACATTTCAGTAGCCAAACAAAGAATGATGGGCACTTTTGTATGGACCCTGGCCGGCTATCCAATAGAGTTTTAATGTATGTTAGCTTATTGTTTATAACCTACAGTTACTGAAACGAAACAGTTCATGTTAAGAATCGACCGGAAATGTACAGTCGGGGACATAAAAGGTTACATTTTCTGCGCATCCTATTTTTTGTATAAATCATACCTACAATGGAAAAGTTTACGCTATGCTGTATTTTGACCAGATTATCACTCAGGTAAATAATCTTAGGGTGATAGCATACAATAAAACACACATTAAATATGGTAAAACTTACGCGGATAAACAATAAAAATCATTTGACGACGTCTGTGGTCCAGTGGTTCGAGTGCCGAGTGCTTCGCGATCTGCAGGATCGCGAAGTCGAAGGTTCGATTCCCACATGACACAAATATTTATGTGATAGGCATAAGTGTTTGTGTTTGTCTGGGTGTTTCATATGTATTATAAAAATCAACATCAACCCATATACTATCCCACTGCTGGGCACGGGTCTCCTCTCAGTATGAGAGAATTAGGCTATGGTCCACCACGCTAGCTTAATGCGGGTTGGCAGACTTCACATGCAGGTTTCCTCACGATGGTTTCCTTCACCGTTAAAGCGAGTGATAATTACGCAGATGATTTAGAAAGTCGAAAAAAAGTCAGAGGTGGCCAGCCAGCCAGGCCTTGGATTCGAACTCGAGATCTTTGACTTGGCAACCCAGTGGTCAATAGGAATAATATGAAAAAAAAAAAAACGAAGTGGGGATGCATCGAGTTGTGGTTGAAGTGGACAAGGGACTTACCCCGCTCTTGTTAGCTAAAGAGAACTGAGGCAAACCTGCAGTACTGAGTACGAACGATCGCAGGGAGGTATGGCAAAGCAAAGAAAGATGCTTTTATCGGGCTCTCCATGAACCAGGAGTAGACTTTTAGCGTCCGTGTCCTGGTTATGGAAATATCGGAGAAATCGAAGGTTTTGTCTGTGCAATTATGGACGAAGTCATGATGACTAACAACTACCGGAATATATATCAAGGACGATGGTCCGGTCGGCATAATGTCGGGCATGCGACCGTCCGGGAGAGTCTATTCGACATATAATAATAATACCTCTGGTTGTTCGCGTCAGGCTAACGACGAGAACTTGCACAGACCTTTTTTCTGGCATAATAAATGTATTTGCTCGACCCAGTTCTCAAAAATGGTCATGCCACACTGTACTGGAATCGCTCTATCATCACAGACAGGACTATTGTAGCCAATAAGCCTGATATTGTGGTGATAGACCGTTAAAAGCGTAGTGTAATTATTGTTGATATCGCCATCCCGCATGACAAGAACCTCATGAAAGCCAAGAAAGGTAAGAAATAAAGTATTTTCATTTGGCACTTGACGTTGTGTGGGAGGTGAATTCAATGATTATAGTACCGATCGTTGCATCTGCCAATGGCCTAATAGCCTAAAGCCTCAACTCACATTTAAGGAGACTCGCGTTGGGTGAGTGGATCAAGGGTTTGATACAGAAAGCGGTACTCCTAGATACGGCTAAAATTACAAAATACATTACTATCGCGATTATAATCCGACAAGAGTTGAGCAGAACTTTAGGTAACATTTGGTTATACATGTCGCCTAAATAAAAGGGGATGAACCAACAAACATAACATATATATGTATATATAGTTGTCGCTGTACAGCTCGATGTATAGATCGAGGGCATAAAACACATCACCGGTTTATTTGTTACGTTTCAAGAATTAAAAGTTCACAGCAGGAGTAATCGAGTCCAGTATACACATCCGCGAGGGTAGGTTTAGAAGTAAACATAATTAATATCAAATCACAAATCGTTGTTATGAAGAGTTACTAAGATAGACCGTCTGTGTATATATTTTTTGAGAATAGCTTAAGTACCGAAGTGGTTAATTCGTTAGATGTTTGGGGGGTGATATCTTTTTTCTCCGGCAGTACAGTGTTCTGCCGATAATAAAAATTGAAGCTTATGATATAAGGTTTCATTTCATATCATAATTATTTTTATTGGATATACAGGCCAACTTGACCCATCCTAATGCCATACAAATTCTTCAAATTTGAAGAATTTGTATGGCATTTTAGTATACGAATTATAATTTTACTAGGTAATCATGTTATTTTTATCCGACTCCCGAAAGAGGGTTATAAACAATTTCAACGCCAGATCTACATTCGATAAAAACTAGCAAGTAGCGACTATAAACAATCAGTAAGTATAAGATTTCAAATAGATATCCCCAGTTCATGAAACTATACGAAAAACTAGCATAACAGCCTTGGCATTTCTCGACGCGTCATAAAAAATACTACAAATAAACAAATACGTTGAAAATAGGGATGCCGGAAATGCAAAAAGTATCGATATTTATTGTATAAAAAATATCGATATATCGGCCAACTTAAAACCAAACTATAAAACAGCCAAAAAAAAGGGAATTTGTAATCTTTTAACTTAAAAATGTTTACTGGTCTGAAAAAAATATCGATTTTGATACCTTTTCGATACTTGGAATTTTATATCGATACATCGATATACCGAAATATTAAATATCGCTCAAAAATTTCGATACATTGAAAAAATAATACCGATATATATTGATATTTTTTCCACATCCCTAGTTGAAAATTTAATGGGATGTTTGCTGTAATGTTTTTCCGAGCCACTCCCAAAGCATCTAGGTAATTAAAGTTCATATTCATTACTATTCCTGAAACTGGCATTAAATCATACTGTAGTTATATTTTTAGCGAATGGCGATGTAATTTCAGAACGAAATGAAAAAAATGAACGAAATTCAATGTCAATGTTGTTTAGTTTAAAACTAGCAGATGTTGTGACCAGAGGTGTTGCCCGCGTTATTTCCCAAACCCATGGGAATTTCCCATATTCCTTTATAAGTGGATGTTTATATCTTATAAGGTAACACTCTGCCAAATTTCAAGTTTCTAGACCCAGTGGTTTCAGCCGTGCGTTGATCGATCAGTCAGTTTCTTATTTTATATCATACTAACTTTCCGCTGGCGGCTTCGCCCGCGTGGTATTTTAATTTTTGCCCCGTTTTTGTTCTTTTTTTCATTATTACTCCGCGCCTATTAGTCGTGGCGTGATGATATATATCCTATAGCCTTCCCCAATAAATGGGCTATCTAACACTAAAAGAATTTTTCAAATCGAACGAGTAGTTCGTGAGGTAAACGCGGTCAACTAAACAAACAAACTTCAGCTTTATAAAATTGGTAAGTATAGATATGAGTTCCAAAATAGGCCTTTGAGAATTTAAAATTAATGAAAATTATACTGTTATGAATATTTAATGCACAATCATTGAAGCCTGAAAATCCGCCTAAACATAACTACATACCATAATTTATATCTAAGACTAATTTACATAAATCTGGGCTTGGTTTCGTCCTAACCTAGCTCAACCGCATCTGGCGTACCCCATTAAGAAATAGTCTGAATTCAGACGGCTGTAAATACAGCTACATTTCTAAATGGGTACTTAAACACAGACCTACTTCAGCTTTGGACATTTTATCAATAAAAGGATTTATGTTTTCTGTGCTTTGACACTGCTGGTACGAAAATAGAAACAAGTTGTTAAGTAATTTGTTTTCTGTTTTAGTCTGTGTAATTTCTTTATATTGATGGATTCTTTATATTGATGGATTCTTAAGTACTTAGGTATAGATACTTAGGTACATTTATAAATAAATAATAAATATAAATAAATAAATATATCCTGGGACATTTTTACACAGCACTATCTAGTCCCAAACTAAGCAGAGCTTGTACTACGGGTACTAGACAATGGATATAATACTTATATACTTTTTTTTGTAAATACATACTATATATAATAATATATAAGAAATATATATACATATATTTATGATCATTCATCAAAATATAATTTAATATTGGTATAAAATATCGATACCTGTGTCCGAAGTTTCCTCACGATGTTTTCCTCGACTATTCAAGCGAGCCAAAATTATTAATTCTTAAAAAATACCTATAATAATTTTACAAATCAGTAGTGCGCACTCGACTCTTTTGGCTAGCTTTTTTATCATTAGCTTCGAAGTTTAAAACCTGTGACATCATCATTATCAACCTATTTACTGTTCCACTGCTAGGCACGAATCTCCACTCAGAATGAGAGGTGAACTATAGTCTAAACCACGGTGGTAGACCACACTGGCCTTATTAGGGGGTTGGCAAGCTTCACGGTGGTCCATGATAATCCCATGGCCATGACACAAAGGTCAAGTCATGGCAAGTGCGGATTTTAGTCGGTATGAGTGCGACATACCCGGCTCCCCAGGCGGCATGGATCCATGAGAATTCTCCACATAAACACTTCAAATGCTTCACACACCATCGAAAAAAATCATAGTAACTAATCATTAATTTATAATACCCACACTATTTTAAAAAGTCAGAGGACAGAGACTAATCTCTAAACATTACGGTAACAAAAATTAAAAATTTAGAAAACCCCCTACACGAAATGTAATTTTCCATTGTGTAGTGGCGGCCATCTTGGATTTGAAATTTATCATAGTGTATAGTATTCTCCTCGTTAAGCCATACCCATATTGAAGGATTTGTGAAAAAATATATAATTCGCTATTTTGTGGCGGCGGCCATCTTGGACCGATTTTCATCAAACATAGCTAAGAACACTCCCGACTAATTCAGCTTTCAAATAAAAAAATCAAAATCAAAATCGGTTCATCCGTACGGGAGCTACGATGCCACAGACACACACACACACAGACACGTCAAACTTATAACGCCCGTCGTTTTTGCATCGGGGGTTAAAAACAAAACACGGTAACCAATTCTTTATTCTGTCAAAACAGGAGGCACACCAGTATTGTATACTAATGTGCAAGTGTAGGAGCGGAGTGGAGGGTATCGATCTTGCCCTTCACCTTGACGCCGCCCGCCCTGCCTGGGATCAACAAAAACGCGCCTATTACGCACGGCCGCCTTGTGTGAACGAATAATATCTTGGATTAAAAAGGAATCGTTGGCACATTTGAGACCAACATTTTGACAGCAGAAAAGGTTCATTTTAATAAGTTTTTATTTCGGTTTTTTGGTAAAGGAGCATGCATTCGTTACAATTTAATTAGTACGACGAATCAATAGAAATATAATTTATGGAAATGAAATTCTCTGAAGAATTAGGTCTTCATTGTTTTTAACCGACTTCAAAAGAAGTAGGTTCTCAGTTTGACCTGTATGTATGTATTTTTTTCCACGATTATCTCGCATTTAGCTGTACCGATTTTGCTGCGGTTTTTTATTGTAGATAAATGAGAACGTACTACGTATAATAATAATATACTATCTACACGTATGTGTATTGATAGGTGGGGTGGTGTAACAGTATGTGTAATTGTGTGTTTATCGAACCCAGGACCTCGGACGCAGTCACGGTCACAGACCACTAAGTTAACAAGACTGTCTGAAATGAGACTATAATTGTTAAAAGACAATATAAAAAAAAACGAATGGCAATGCATAAATTAGACAAAATAACCGCCAAATGTAAGATTCTATCTATATATTATGAATAAATACTATTTCTAATACTGTTTCTATTTCTGATGATGCATTACGATTGCATTATTTATATCATCTAATTTTAATATCTATGTAATAATGGTTGGATATATAGTTTCTAGATTAAAAAAAGAATAAGAAAACCGAACGAAGAAGAAATAATGAGGAAACAAAGAAACCATATTATTACAAAGGACCAAGGATAAACACAGCTCGTTTGATACCGATTCCCGCGAAAATAAACCCACGTTTAACTGCGCATTTACATTACGTATTCAAATGTGGGGAAACGCGTTGGTATTTAGTAACATCGAGTTCAAGTAGGCGCCGCCCACATAACATTACGAAACGAAGAAATACAATATTGTTTATATCTCGTGGAGCGTAAAATGGAAAAGTAAAAAAAATCTCGTAGTATTTTAGTAATGACACATTTTTACCGCCTACGCGAGTGCTACGAAGCTACGAGACTACGACAACTCCTTCGGGCTACACGCTACGAAAATTCACATTGTGATTAATCAATACCAGTGGCTTCGCCCGCGTGGTCTTATGATTTTTTTTCCGTTTTTGCAAAATTTTTCATTGCTACTCCGCTTCTATTAGTCGTAGCGTGATGGTATATAGCCTATAGCCTTCCACGATAAATGGGCTATCTAACACTGTATGAATTTTTCAAATCGGTCCAGTAGTTTCGGAGCCTATTCAATACAAACAAACAATCAAATCTTTTCTTTTCATAATATTATTAGTATATTAGTATTAGTATAGATTTGCATGCGGAGTGGATTGTTATGATGAGGTAGGTATAATTTATGTTTGCGAGCAAGCAAGGCCTCGCCTCTTGATGTGGTTCGGTTTTTGTACCCGGACTATAATCTGGTATAGCCGTGGTGAATGACGCAAATCCCATAGCCACGAGTATTGTCCAATGGAAGGTGTACAACTATGCAGTCAAGTGCAGTTTTGCCCGACAATCCATAAGAATTTTCTGAACTCCATAAACTTACTACCACTTTAAATTTTCTACAACAGAATGTAGGTACATAACCATGCATTCGTTTGCTGTTTTGTTTCATTTTCATTTGATAAAGTAATTAAAATGTTCGGTGGGTTTTATCTGTGAAATTTTATATCTTACTTTTAAATCGTTCATTTCAATTACCTACATAGTTTTAGGTTATCTTTATGTAGATAAAACGAAACAACTTTCATGGTCACTTCTTAATCTGTGGTACCTACAATGGCACATAGTATCATACCTTCACACCTGTATGCCGAGGTTAGGCAGAGGTGTATTAATTACCGCAGTTCGCTGGTAAGGTTTTCGATCCCATGTAATTCCTAGACGTCACCGCGGTCAACCCTCAGCTACTTCTACTCGTAAGAATGTATCAGAAAAATCGTATAGCACTGCTGGACCAACTGTTTTTTTCTTTCTTTCTTATAGACCAACATTCCCAACATCAGAACAGCTGGTGCCGTGTCCATCATTATAAATTATTAAGGTGCTCGGAGGAAAAACACATCTCTTAGGCATGTCGTACACTTAAGCGGGTCGGCACGTCCAGGGGGGCTAGACAAGTTGCATTTTGACATTCGAATCGACAAACAAAATGTATGGAAATGACACAAGCTTTCGACATATCGGGCTGTCACTAATGTCCGTTCCATACATTTTGTTTGTCGATTCGAATGTCAAAATGCAACTTGTCTAGCCCCCTTCGGCAGTATTGGTTAAACAAAAACCGATCCGAAGCTATTTCTACACGATATACCCGCTTTCCGCTAGCGGCTTTGCCCGTGTGGCCTGGGTATTTCTTATAACTTTCATCCCCTTACAGTCTACCTTCCTTTTGTTCGCATTAAAAAGTAGCCTATGTCCTTTCTCAGGCTCTAGACTATCTGTGTACCAAATTTTATGTAAATCGGTTCACTAGTTTTGGCGTGAAAGTGCGACAGACACTTACAGACACAGAGTGACAGAGCTACTTTCGCATTTATAATATTAGTAGTAAGGATTCGACTTGTACGATCGGCAATCAGCGGTGATCAGAGGCTGGCAGACTTCAGGTACGCTGTGTACGTGAGGCTAAGATGTCCCACAAGAGTGAACCGCAATAAAAACCTGTATAATATAATCCATACGACATCAATCATGGCACAACGTCCGAAAGTCCTTTTGAAATACTTACTCTAATAAAATTATACATTTGACAATTTGTAGGACTGATAAAATTCTAGCCCGTATGCCCCGTATAGCTCTCACAAGTGTATAACACACCTTATGTACTAAAGAAATGATGATACGAAAATATAGCAGCGTGTGCGAATTCTCCCACGAAAGCGTCAAAAGAAAAACACGAAAATAAATTACAAAGGTTTTCTCGTGCTAGCTATTTCTGTACCTACATAACAGGCCTCCCGCTGATTCTACGTCGAGATCTAATTATCTTATAAGGGAAAAGGCGCGAACGATACACGAACGGTACTTACATAATATAGCAGAGTTACCGCCAAGAAAGTGATTATTTCGGAGTTTTGAAATAGATCCTCAGATTCGCACATGAATAATTTAATTTATTCATCATTCACGCAAGTATTTATATCATGTATCCCTACGTAGGTATGTATACACATTTTAACATGGCGTAACCCTACCATCACGCTTTAATTTCATAAAGAATTAACCAGAATTCTACTAATGTATAAGCACTTTTTATCACATTTTTAATATGTTTTAATTTTGAAAATAAAATGTCCGACAGGCCGTGGGAGCTGTTGTATCTCATGAGATCTGCACTAACCTGTCGTCATAGATCCAATCCATCGGGAGGAGATAAGTTCAAAGCCACGGCGAAAAAAAGAAAGAAAAAAGAGAACTGATTCAAATCAGCGGCTCAGTCCGCACCAGGCCGACACACGCCGTGGAAATGCTAGGCACGGGCCTCGACATGCCTCCACAGATATGGGACTGGCAACGTCTGGTACGAAGACCGCGGCTTTAGTAGGAAGAGACAAAGGCCTTGTCCTTTGATGGGGTCCAGTATTTGACAATCTGTCATTGTTGTGACGAAAGTTACGAATCCCGTGAACGTAATTATATGGGAAGGGAAGGCAACTGCGGTTTTAAAACAGTAGGACCGTGCCCTGCCGCCGACCCAGGTGTCAAACGACCAAAGTACACGCAACAAACTCAAAATAATAGGTACAGTTGAGAGTCTAAAATCAAAATCATGCACGTACACACCGGGGGTTATCTCGAGGTCTGTATCAGCAATCACTTAATTCTGGCATCTTGAAACACTACACATTCTTCAAAACACAATCACTAGCAATGCAATTAAAAGAGCGAGGCATAGAGGATAGTATAAACAAAAACTAGAACACACAATCAACCAGAAAAATCACAGTACAAATTTCACTATACCACACTGAAGTCCTGACGCCCGATAAAAAGATTATGATCTAGTAAAACTAACAAGCAAACAAAGAAACATTTATTAAACAAGTATAATGTCTACTTCACTATTTTTAAAACACATTGTCTTTTGAGGGATTTATCTGAATTTTTTTACTTGAAAGTTATAAGAACAGAACAACTGAGTAAGAAAATCCTCGAATTTTTTTAGGTCAACTTTCAAAACTACCCACTTATAATCGCTAATAACTGCGTTCGGAAACGTCTACAAATAATTTGTAAATTTTTATGTTTGACTGGATAAAAGTACTGAAAATTCTTGCTTGTTACTTACCTTAAATAAAATACGCAAAGTACCTACGTCCTTATAAACAAAACAATGAGTTCATGTAACAAAATTTACAAAAAAGGACCAATGTTCGAGATATACCTACAATTAATAAATCCTTCCTTTCTTGAATGCTGGAAGCGTATCTAAATGGTCAGACCTTAAATTAAAACTATATAAAATAAATTTTGGCGCGTTTTATCTGGAAAAAAGCCAAAATATTTTTCTAGGTAGGTTCGGGAATTAATAAAAAAAATTGAGGTAAATAAGCCTATGCCTCGGGATGCAATAATATCTACTATTTTATTTGCCTGTACCTACTTGCCAAGAAATGTGTTCTTTTATGAAAAGGTAACAGACACACAGACAGAATTTTTCCGCATAATATTAAATAATATTACAAGTAAATTGTCTATATAATTTCTTTGGCCACAATCTTCCATAGTGCCTTTCGTTTGGTATGGGCAGCCTTCCAATTGGTACAGAGCGATATGGTCTGTAGTCATATAGGTCACAACTTTATTTATGGGTTAATATTAGTGGCAGTATCTAACTTTCCAAGAAAACACGGCTTAAATAAATTATGCTCTGTGAAGTAACTAGCTTTCCGCCAGTGGCTTCGCCCGCTATCCCACGGGAACCATACATTTTACCGGGATAAAAAGCCTATGAGCTATTCCAGACTATGTTCTATCTCTGTGCCAAATTTCATCCAGATCAGTTCAGTAGATTTTGCGTGAAAGAGTAACAAACATCCATCCATGCATAGAAACTTTCACATTTATAATATTAGTAGGATGTACCATCACGCTTGTATTCCCCGAAGTGTTAGGCAGAGGTGTATTTATATATACTCACAGTTCGCCGGTAAGTTTAGGCTTTATTGTAATGGGCTCGAGCCTATTGCATTATTTCGTATGTAACAATTAAAAAGATTGTATAACAATCATGCCTGTATCCCCAGTACCAAGCAAATGTGTACTGAAGTAAAGAAAGAAAAAAAAAATTAAAAATTTAGAAAACCCCCGACACGGAATGTAATTTGCCATTTTGTGGTGGCGGCCATCTTGGATTTGAAATTTACCATAGTGTATAGTATTCTACTTGTTAAGCCCTTTCATTTGATACCCATATTGTGGGAGTTGTGAAAAAATATGTAATTCGCTATTTTGTGGCAGTGGCCATCTTGGACCGATTTTCATCAAACATAGCTAAGAACACTCCCGACTAATTCACCTTTCAAATAAAAAAAACTAAATCAAAATCAGTTCATCCGTTCGGGAGCTACGATGCCACAGACAGACAGACACACACACACACACACACACACACACACACACACACACACATACAGACACGTCAAACTTATTATAACACCCCGTCGTTTTTTCGTCGGGGGTTAAGGGGGTCGGAAAGAAAGAAAAGCAATATTTATTGAAAATACACGTGCCTACAGTCTACACCTACTTAACTGTTCCCCAGTATATTATTAGTTCAACATCACACACAATCTATAAAAGCAGTTAATTATTTTAGAAGCATGCGTTGCAGTGCATCATTTTTTTGGTCAGAATTACACCAAAGTTTCATCATAATCGTATTCAGGAATAGTTTAGGAGTGCGTATCTCATCATCTACATGACAAACATTTTTGCTTTCCTATACTAATATTATAAAGAGGAAAGATTTGTTTGTTTGTTTGTTTGTTTGTAATGAATAGGCTCCGAAACTACTGGACCGATTTCAAAAATTCTTTCACCTTTGGAAAGCTACATTATCCCCGAGTAACATAGGCTATATATCATCAAGCTACGACTAATAGGAGCGGAGTAGTAATGAAAAATGTTGCAAAAACGGGGGAAAAATTATAAGACCACGCGGGCGAAGCCGCTGGCGGGAAGCTAGTTATTTATAAACATCTAATACATGAGACGTCTAATACATACGAGATGGCAACATACAATTGCGTATCATGTGTTTATTCAAGTAATCGATACTATGTCCTACGAACCCATCCATAGACTGACCGTAAGCACAGCTTAAATCCCTGCAAATAGATTGATCATCGTCGATATTACTTAACCACGAAACTCATAAATCTTTGGGTGAAAACAATGAAAATGGCTCTCTGAAATGGATATCCACTTATATCTTAATGGAATCTCCGATTTCAATGCTGCGATAGTATCAGCTGTTTCATCTCGCACCAGCTGTCAGGGAAAAGTAGGAAAAGAATGCTAGAAGCACGTAATCCTACCATGACGCCTGTATTCCCAAAGGGTTAGGTAGAGGTGTACAAATGTACACCCACAGTTCGCCGCTATGTCTCGTGTCTAGGAGTACCATAGTTTCGAGTTGATGCTGAGAATGTTATAAAAAACCCAATTACATTGTTCTATCTGGGAATCGAACCTTGAACCTTGAGCGTAGCAGTCGCATAATAGGCTAACGAGGTTATTTTTGTGATCTAATATAAATATTTTGTAATCAATTTGTACCTAATCCTTACAAAATACAAATTTTAGACCAAAAATTACATTTGCTATGAGGTTTTGTGTAGGCGTTAACATAAAGGCCTTTTCAGATATACGTAGTATTCACCGCTGTCGGTAGCGAGGAATACCTTGTTCTGTAGTTAACAGCGATGATTGGTTTCAACTATAAAATACCGCATACTTACTCACTCGGTATTCACCGGGAGCAAAAATCCCATAAATGTTCCCCATATCCCATATCATCAATCCCATAAAAGTGGTGCGAAGATGGAATCAATCGATCAATGATGCATTTAAAAAAACCTTCTTATATATTAAGTACTAGCTTTTGCCGCGACTTCGTTCCCGTAGAAGTTGAATTTTTCCCCCGTTTTTGCAACATTTTTAATTGATACTCCACTCCTATTGGTCGTAGCTTGATGATATATAGCCTATAACCTTCCTCATTAAACAGGCTATCTAACAGTGAACGAATTTTTCAAATCCAGTAGTTCACACACACACACACACACACACACACACATACACACACACACACACACGCACGCACACACACAGACACGTCAAACTTATAACACCTGCGTCGGGGGTTAAAAACGGCTATATAACACAGATTTTTTTCAAATGTAACGTTACATTAGCGTGTCCAACCAAACAAACTCTTTAGCTTTATCATATTATTGTATAATGCATAAACTACTCGACAGTTCGAATGCACAGAATAATTCCTGTGGGTGTACACAGGAATTATTCAAAGGAATTATATAATTCTATATTCAAATAATATAGAATATGTAATCCCATAATAATAATATATTGATATATGATTCCCGAGAAGGTTACATATTCAAAGGAATCATATATCAATATATTATTCCTTTTAATAAGTAACCTTCTCGAATTATATAAAACAAATGAATTAATGTCTTCATATTATGATGTTTATACTAGCAGAATATCTTCGTCCATTTTGATGACGGGTCGTATACATTCCCGTCGCCTACGCATCAAAACCTTTGTGTAAGTATTAACAGTGGACTTAAAGTAAGTAATTCTAATATATTTGATACTAGTTATATTCAAGTAATTAATACCCACGTCGACATACCGTGTGGGAGTGGGATCGGGTAGATGTCAATCAATTATTTACAAGCTTTTCATTTAACGATCTGTAAATATATGTATGATACAATTATTACAAAAACAATTTTCTTCAAACATACAAATTAACAGACACAAAGGTACACACGAAATAAATATTAAACAAAAGCTTTTTGACTGAATATGTTAATGGCCTTATAAAAAAGTTTGCCATAAACAAAGCACATAAATAATAAGCATTTTATTTTTATTCTAGAAAGAGGGCGCATTTTACTGTATTGTGACGTCATAATATGCTAGTATGCCATACAAATTCTATACTAACACTTGTTTTGCGGGAAAGAGGTAGAGAAACCAACATTAATCTTAGAACTGTTTAATTTGATTTAAATTATTTTTTTCAGTACCTATTTAATGATGTTTTTAATAGGCCTCTTATCCTATATATATATAGAAATGAACCTATGAAATGTTTGTACGTGCGTAACTTCCGAACAACTGCACCAAATTGAATAATTTTGTTTGCTGTTTTCGCTATTTTCAGGACAAGGTTTGTATGTAAGATTTATTTTTTTTAAACACCGGAAAGCGCAGGTCAATCTGCGCACGGGCGGCTAGTTTTTAATAAATTAAACACCAGTAAAAACCCATTAAATTGTTATGATTTCGAAAAACAGTTTCGAACTCGAGAATCAGACTAGTAGTCCACGTGTGAGTCCATGACTCTAGTTTTAAGGAACTATTATAACTTAATCTATTCCACTAAGCTTTTGCTTGTCATCTTGGTTCTTTATAATCTCTTTAAATAAACCTTATTTCAGACAAAACAGATCAATAGCTGTTATTGTTGTAGCTAAAAATAGCCGCGTCGTAAGCGCAGTACTTTAGCCTCTAAAAGCGTCATTACGTGCGATCGTAACTTCAAATTACTGCGGTCGCCGAGGCAACAGCGGTGTATATAGAGTACCAACTTGGCTGATTTGTACTGTAACCACTACTAGTAGAACACCAATTAAGGTTAATTAAAACTAAATACTGTTTGGATCTAGTGAATTCTAGTGTCAAATGTCAAATTTCCCTTATATTTTTTAGTTTTACGCCAGCGGCTTCGCCCGCGTGGTCTTATAAATGTATACCCCTGTTTTTGCAACATTTTTCATTGATACTTTGCTCCGTCGTATTTTATATACATATACACTCCGTATATTCGTCAGTCGTAGCGTGATGATGTAAGTATAGCCTATAAACCTTTCCCGGTAAATGGGTTATCTAACACTGAAAGGATTTTTTTAATCGGTCCAGTAGTTTCGGAGCCTATTCAATACAAACAAACTATATAATATTAAGTATAGATTTTCGAGCTCGGTCCAATATCATTTATTTTTCCTTTGCCATTTCTGTCCCAATGCTAGGCGTAGGCCTCCCACGGCCAATCTGTAGGCTAAAAATGTAAGTTTATTATTGAGTTTTATATTTATATATACACTTTATAAAGGTCTGAATCCATTACAAGCAACCGTCGTTAGCACACATAAGCACACCTAGTTTTTACGGACTTACTAATAGAACTATTATTAACTAGCTTTCCGCCAGCGGCTTCGCCCGCTATCCCGCGGGAACCATACATTTTACCAGGATAAAAAGCCTATGTGCTATTCCAAACTATAATCTATCTCTGTGCCAAATTTTATCCAGATCCGTTCAGTAGTTTTTGCGTGAAAGAGTAACAAACATCCATCCATCCATCCATCCATCCTCACAAACTTTCACATCTATAATATTAGTAGGATAGGATATTGATACTAGTTTCTAAATACAACATCAAAGTTATTACAAAACTTAACATATTATAGTACATCACGCCTGTATTCCTTAAAGTTATTGATAGAGATGTACTTATGTACACCAACAGGGGGGCTAGACAAGTTGCATTTTGACACGAATCGTTAAACAAAATGTATGGAAATGACACAAGCTTTCGACAAATCGGGCTGTCACTAATGTCATTTACATACATTTTGTTTGTCGATTCGAATGTCAAAATGCAACTTGTCTAGCCCCCCAGTTCATCTGCTATGTGAGCTTATTTACCATAAACCGGCCACGAATTCAAACTTGAAGTCCAAGCGACTACTAAGACTTCATAAAAGAACCCAATAACACTGCTTACTTTTCGAAGTTAGTACAAGTTCGAGTGAATACGAATCGTGAAGCATTAGTTCGTGTTAGTTCCCAGAATCTTTTTCAGCGAAGGACCTTTCTTCGCTGCCACGAATATCCAATAGATTAGGTTATTCACACAGTATTCGAAGCTAAGCTATACTTCGTAAAACGAACATGTTATACCTATGATTATAATTTTTCTCAGTACGTCAACCATGAGTTCTATCGAATGGCTTTCGATAGGTTATTTACGCATCGAAACGCTGTAATCTTATAGAAAATTTTAGTTCCTTACGTAACCGCTAGAGGCGCTGCGAGGGTTTTCCATACATATATTTTACGGCGTCGCTAGCGAGTCTAGTGAGAAAAACTCATGGTCGAGGCACAGTTAACAGTAATTTTTATTTTGTACTTTACGTAGTTTGTGTAAAGTACTAAATCACAGAGCACAAAAGAATAAAAAACTACAGTGAGTACCTACTTGAGAGTCGATATTTTTTACTCAATACTAAAGAAAAAAGATCAGGTGCATAGTATTTCCAACAGGCGTGTGTGTATGACAGAACTAGGTATACAATAATGTACCAAGTGTCAGTCTGTGGTTTATGTCTGATCATCATCATCATCATATCAGCCAAAAGAGGTCCACTGCTGAACAAAGGCCTCCTCCATTGACTTCCACAGAGAACGGACGTATGCTGCCTGCATCCAACAACTCCCAGCGACCTTTACCAGCCGGGCTAACATGCACGCCGCGACAAAATTTTGTCTACTCTTTTGTCTCGCTCTTTCTTGTGCGAAAACGAAACAAAAGCACGACATAAGCGTCGACAAAATGTTCTCGCGGCGTGCATGTTAGCCCGGCAGGTCGTCGCTCCATCTCGTTGGAGGCCGTCGCGTGTGTGGTCTCCACTCGATAACTACCTATTCTGCCCCAGCGGCCATGGCCATGGTTCATGGTCTACTCCTGAGAAATAAAAAACTAAATTATATTAAAGTAAATATAAAAGATTAAATTTTTGGACCCTACTGCTTAGCTAGCTTACTGTGGCCGCCCGCTCGGACTCTACAAAATGGGCTAATAGAGTTACGACATGGATGGGACCAAAAGGAAAGAGACGGCAAGGACGGCCTCAAGAAAGATGGGCCGATGAAATTATCAAGACAGCGGGACAAAACTAAATATCTATCGCACAAAACAAGAAACAATGGCAACTGGTGGAGGAGGCCCAAAGAGGGCTCCTTAATTAAACACAACTATTTTAATTTTTTTTTATAAATATCTTGGGACATTTTTTACACAGCACCATCTAGTCCCAAACTAAGCAGAGCTTGTATTGTGAGTACTAGACAATGGATATAATACTTATAAACTTTTTTTTTGTAAATACATACTTATAATATATAAGAAACACCCAGACAAACACAAACACTTAAGTCTATCACATAAATGTTTGTGCCTTGTGGGAATCGAACCCACGACCTCGTGATCAGCAGTCCGGTACTCGAACCACTAGACCACAGACGTCGTCGAAATATCATGTAAAACAATATAGTAAATTGTAATTACGGAATAAAGAGGCTTTATTATTATTATTATTACTGCTTAGCTAGCATAGCTTATCTCTTGTACTATAGTACAGTCGTAACAATTCGCACGTCCTGATCTGCCTTTTCTCATTACCGTAGGGAACTCATCCGACGTGACTGCACTGTGAAAATTAACAAACCCCGATGTTTTGCCTTATTTTATTATATTATTGCGGGATTATTATCAAGATGGCCGCTCGCCGTTGATATTGTTTGCAGAGATCGAAGGGTTAATGAGATTAGAAAAGATAAAACTACGTAGGTTGATGTATACAACAGTTGTGAGATATGTGTGATGTGATGTGTGAGATGTTGTATACTAACCATGAATAACTGCGGCAGTCTTAATAGCTGATTTTCTTCATCTAATAACTAAATGCAGCATCTTGGGAAAATATGATGAACTTGCTTCGACGTATCCTGGGAAAGGCGATAAACTTTGAATGTATCAAACATGTATTAGAATTATGTTCAATATACTATGTAATATTTCTACTAGAAACTAAATATGCATAAACAACTATCCAAATAGTTTCCTAAGAAAGACTAAAGGCCTGTACAGCACCTCCGGATAGCTGCTAACATCGGATAAAGGAGGTCATCGAAATCGGCCCAAATGATGTACCGAAGGTACTTATTGGAAAAAATACCCTGGTTAAAATTACACTGGTTAAGATTCGTCATATTTTTTTTATGCTAACTAGGAGATGAGAAAAAATATCATTTAATTTGAAAAACGCACGCCATTTTGACACTTTGTTATAATTTTTATAGTAAAACTGTCAACTTGACAGCTATCTGCTGTCAGTGTCAGTTTCGGAATGTCAAACGCACGCCATTATGGCACATTAATAACAGTTCCCGACAGTTTCATAGTTATTTCATGGTAAAAACTGTCAACTTGACAGCTGTCATGTACCTCCGGTACAAATTTGGGCTGAGTTGTATGGGATTTTGATGACCTCCTTTAAAAATGGAACAACATTTGTAGCTGTGAGTTCTCCGAAAAGGTCTGTCTCCCCAGGTGGCGCAAGATTTATACGGATAATCCGTACAATAAAAAAAATAAGCTTAGGCTCCAGATTGTCTCCAAATTACTAGCGTAGGTATTCAAAAGGAAATCAGCCCAATGCTTAACGGTCAAGTTTGGAAATAAAACTAGTATGCCGCCTGGCACCGACGCGGAGTGAGAGCCTCCCCATCCTACCCCCTCCCTCTTATGCCTACTGTATTACGTCATGCCTGAACATCGGTATAGGAAACTGAAAGTGCTCTAATTGATAGATAACTCTAAAATAACAAGTGACAAAACATAGTTATATAACCTGTTTCAGTAATGTGGAGACGAATACTATAAAAGTGTTATAATAACAAGTTATTTATCATGTTAAAAATAAACAAAACTGTACTTAACTGTTGTGAACACTGAACAGCAATGCAGAACGATAAATGATAATGTTATATAACATGGTTATATTGCATTGTTTTATGTTGCAATGTTGTAAACCAATGTTTTATATGGAAGTGTTTTAAGTAAGTATAGCATAAGTAACACAACATATTACTTGTTGTTACAGTACTTATTTAAACATACATATCAATAGATAACACTCAAAATCCCCCTTCGTCTTTATTGGATTCCTATCTTCTATTAGATTCGTATCTAGCAAATGTAATTCTGTAACAGAGTCGTCCTTTCAAGGTCACCTTGTTCCCTAGGTGCGTTCGGAAACGTCACGGACGATTTAGTAACGTTCCGAAACAGAGCCCGAATAGTGTCAGCTCCGGTAATACTTGACACAGGAAATGTATTAGTAATCAATGTTAGTAATGAATAACAGGATAATTAGATTATCGATCTGTTTTTTTGTAGGGGAAAACTGTGGTTTAATTATACCTAGTGTTATCTAATGCATTGGATAATTTTAGCTGCCTTTTAGAAGCAGATAATGGTTTTTATAATAAGTAATAAATATTTTAGGGACATTTTATACAGTTCCAAGACCCATACTCCAGTCTCTGCATAGTTTGGGACTTGATGGTGCTGTGTAAAATGTCCCAGAATATTTATTACCTACTATTTTGTTTATGATTATATCTACATGAAATGATCACTGAAAATAAAATCAAGAGTTTCTTAGAATGCACACCAACTGCCTCAAGCTTAGTATGCTATTGCGCTGGACATCTTGGGTTCGATTCCCATGTCGAGCAAAGTATTATAGAGTAGCAGCTCGGAGTTAGGATTTTTGCCAAATAAATGGAAATAGGCGTGCCCCTTATTACATGGGACCATTTATTAACGAACTGTAGGTCCGTGTACATGACATGAAATCTTCCGATAAAAAAAAAACGGAATGCGACTTCACTGAAAAATTTGAAATCTTTTGACTCCTTACAATTTTCCCGAGACACATAAGTATACCTTATACGAACAAGTACCTAATCTAAATACTCCCTCCCTTTCCCCTTCGTTAGTCACCCAATGCAAGCGAAGCCCGCCAAAGTAGTGAGTTCGGAGGGTGACGACTAAACTTAGTTACATGTGGTTTCAACTAAAACTTATACGTGTAACATTGAAAGCATTTGCGAGTTCTGTTCTGTGCAAATAGACGCGAATAGTGTAGTGGAAAGTGGGAACCCTCTTAACTTATTTATTTATGTTATAGTATTTTATATTTTGTTATTTATAAGTATTGTATTATTTATTATTATATGGGCCTTGTTGCCTGAAATAAATGGAAAATAAATAAATAAATAAATTAACTAATCTACAGAGAACATTATTAGGTATTTATTAGACATATCTTTTCTACAAAAACATTCAAGTTTTTTGAGAATGGTAAATAAACAAGACGATCACTAGAAACTGGCCAATAGAAATCTAGAAATAATGTGTGAAAATGTCAACTCTGTACCTATTACGGATCATTAGATACAGCCTGTTGAAAGACAAACAGACGGATGGACAGCGGAGGCTTAGTAACAGGGTCCCGTTAGCACTCTTCGGGTACGAAACCCTAAAAAGGAACAAAATTTGTATTGAAACTAGTGGTGGAAGTGATACAGACCTACAGTTCTCGCTAAACTTATTGTCCGGGTTGAAGTTGGCACGAGATAAATTTAACCCGGCCGTAAAAATCGGAGAAGCAAGAATATAGGACTATAATAAATAAAAACTAAAGCTCAAGTTGTAGGCTGTTGCTTGATATAATTTTTATCTTTCTCCGATTTTTACGGCCGGGTTAAAGTTAGCTCGTGCCGCAACCCAGACAATAAGTTTGGCGTGAACTGTACTTAAATTTTTTTTTTTTGAGTGCGGAAATCCTCATGGTATTGTCCGACGAAAAACTAGAAGAGGTTCTCAATTCGACCGTCATGTTACTTTGTGTTAAAATCCTCATAGATGCCGTCCGTCTCCAGATAAAGAAAGAGAGATAGTTTCCTATATTGAGTTGCGGAGCTCTGATGGCATTAGCAAGTAGACTATAAATACGATACATAAAATGTAGCATTTAATTTGAATATAAAAGGTAAAAAGTAAACTAAACTCGATATCAATAAGGACGGAAATCAATATTAATTAATATTCGCCTTCGTGAGTATAAACATGACGCAATATTTCAATAACCTTTTTATTTATTCTCCTTCGAGGCGTGATTCAGTAAGAAAATAATATTTGATGTTTATGTCCCAGGTGGGAGTACCAACCTACGTATATATTTGAAAAAATACCTTTTGGAGGGAAATATTATACTAATAGAATAAAACATAGGTCGTTTTCAATTTTATTCGTGTACCTTGTACCTTTGTGGTGTTCTTTTTACAAGCTTTTATTCAACTTGCTTTGTTAGTAATTTCAAAATGTGATACGGTAGAGTATAGACTACTTAGATAGATTTTTTTATCCAACTGGGCAGTTCCAAAGTGTAAGAATTTAGGGCTGCATAGCCCGGCTTATTGGCGAAGGTTAAGAAATTTTTTCCACTACCTACATGGTACGGTATGGTATAGCGGGCTGTTTTCCGCAACTCCACGTCAATGCGTGTATTTTGTGTACGGGTGGGGATGTTTAATATTTACTCAAACCACCATAACTCCTCAAGAAACGCCAGCACACTCCTGATGTTGCTGACGATCTCTCGGAGGGTACTTTTGTTTCCGAAGTACTTAGCCCTGTATGTGGCGACCTCAGTACAGTGCAAAAGCACGTGAGCCGCTGTTTCGTCCTCTCCCAGGCAAGCTCTGCATGCGGAGCTGTCAGTGACACCTAAAACATGCAGATGTTTATTTAGGAAACTCATAACCTGTGAGGGCTGCGGTGATTGTCCTCAGTTGTTGCTTAGACAATCGTAGTAATTGCTTAGTGACACGAGAGTTAATTGTGGGACCACTACCTACATATAGGCACTATAAATATAAATAGGAAAAGAACCGCCTGACTAGCCTACTGGTCGTAAGCGCGACTTGCGGTCAAGCAAATTGTAGTTAAATTTTTCTATCTATAATTTTATTGTAGTTAGTAGTTAGCAGTTAGTTAGTAGGTAGTTAACTTATCAGTAGCCGACACAAGAGAACGCAAATGAGAGTTTTTATATATTAAACAGAGAATAAAAAAAATAAAAAAAAACTTATCAGGAGCAGATCGTGGTTTGGATTTGTGCAATAGGATGTCTACCTATAACTTAGAACCTCAACATTCCAATAAACTGTCGGTGTACAGTGTCGTACACCTGTTCCGTTCTGGGAATACAGAAGCAAAATCATTACAAACATTTAAATCTTCATAAAACTAAACAAGTCTCCAAATAGGTATGCGGAATTACTTACAAAAATGTCTCACGAAAACAATAGGTACAACATTAATAAATCGACAAATGTACAAAGAAAAACGATACAGAAAAACCATTTAAGATCACTCTTGTAAACAATGATACATTATATAGAAGTGTAAGATGTAGAGATCATCATTATCAACCCATACACTCGTGCGTGCCTTGGATTCGAACTCAAGACCTTTGACTTGGCGATCCATCAATCCAATCCCTAGGCTATCACTAATATAGATATATAGATACTATTTATTCTGTCTACACATGCATTCATAAAGTAAGACAATCATCAAGTTATAATATAAAATCAATGGTAGATACACGGCAAAGTTCACATTCAAATGCTATATTTTATGGAGGACGTTTTCTTTAGAAATCAAGAACACAATTTACACAACACTAAAGTAGACATTTGATGTGACCTAAATTAGATGTTATTATTTAAGATTCTAAATCACAACTTGGGTTTAAACAATTTATTTCTCATAAGAACATAGGTTCACTTACAATGAGATAAAAGTAAATAAAGTATAATAGTAAGTTATATCTCTAGCGTGTTGTTTTACAGTTACAGTTAAGTGCATTAGTAGGTACAGACGCCAGCAGGTCGAGCCATCCCAAACTGTCAAATTTTATTACTTGATTAGGGCTTTGTACTTAATATTTCTATGGTTCAGTTGCCGCGTGTAGGTACGGCAGCTGTGCTTGAAGTAAAACCGGGTAACAGGTCAATGCGTTGCAAAACTGCGTCATAGGAAATCGCAAGATGTGGCGATTTAATTTCCCAAGTAGGGTAGTGTTTTCCTTTCGTAGGAAATTCTCAATAGCAATCCGGACTTTGCATAAATGCCCGGCTACTGGCAATAGGAGGAGCCTATTCGCGAGTTGCCGGTCCCATGTTTGCCCGACTATAACATGGGACTGCACCAAATAGGTTCTATATATTTTTGTGTATATTCTGGAGCTTTTGTGTTTAATTGCTTTCTGACACCAACCACTCAAGAAAATGAGTGCCTTACGTTTTGTGCGTCACAACACGAAATTGTGGCGATTAGAGCTTCTGTAGCTGGCCTATTTACGTGGTAAATCACCGGCAATGTTTTAAACAATGAACATTATTTACTACTTTATTTGTACACGAATAAATTGTAAAAAGGGCGTAAGTATATTTTTTTCTTTATAAACAAAAAACAAAAAACGGAGGCGGTGCCAAACTACTAATTTAATTTAAATATGACTTTCGTTGATTGTCTGTTTGGCACCGACTCAAAATTAGTTAGAAATCATAATGTAAATATGTTATTTTTTGCTTTTTAGTTATTTTTTGGAGGCGGTTTGTTTTTTGTTTAAAAATAATTTATTTTAAAGGTTTTAGTGCAATATATATTATATTATACTCACTGACCGGCACAGACAGCGAGGTTTCGGAGTGAACCATAATATCATCGATGTATACATTTTTTTAAATTTTCGTCGATATTTTTACAACCGCTCACCGGATTTCGATAAAAATGGGTTTATGGGACCAATCTGTAAGCGCTAGCTTTCGAATAAAAAAAGAATCATCAAAATCGGTTCACCCAGCCGAAAGTTATGAGGTAACTAACATAAAAAAAAACAGTCGAATACCTCCTCCTTTTTTGAAGTCGGTTGAAAAGAGTGCGTTTCAGATTTTGACACGCTCGTAGATCATAGGCAATTTATCTCCTACGCTAATTCACTCGGTATAGGCACAGCTAATTTTCGGATAGGTGATAGTTAGGTAGGCTTAAATGTCAGCCTAGGCTGTTCTGCTGAATGAATGAATGAACCTTTAACAGAAATTATTAGCGACCAAAAATAGTAAAAGTAGGTATTACTTTGGTCGTATTTCGTCATAAATTAAAAATTTAGAAAACCCCCGACACGAAATGTATTTTGCCATTTTGTGGTGGCGGCCATCTTGGTCCGATTTTCATCAAACATAGCTAAGAACACTCCCGCCCGACTAATTCACCTTACAAATAAAAAAAACAAAATCAAAATCGGTTCATCCGTTCGGGAGCTACGATGCCACAGACAAACACACACACACACACACACACACACACACACACACACACAACACACACACACACACAGACACACACACACACACAGATACGTCAAACTTATAACACCCCGTCGTTTTTGCGTCGGGGGTTAAAAAGAAATGTCAACACGAGTAAATAATATTTTTCTCGAGTTAGGCCATTTTTACCCTGATTTAGTTGCTCGAGTTTTTAATGTCGTTTCGTTATAATTAACAAGGGCCACTTACGAAGTTTAACTACATAAAATAATTCAAAGAAAACAATTTCTTTCAGTTCAAAAGTTAAACAGAGTCACAATTTGTTTGTGCCGCTGCTGTTTACCGTTTCTACCAGTTACGATTGTTTTAAAGTACTTGCCATTTTTATGTAAGTATTTTGTTTTAATTGTTCATTAGGATTTTTTCCTTTTCAAATAATTACCTATGTACCTAATTAATTTTCAAAACATCACTTTAATTTTGAATTTATTTTTGATACATTGTTTGGCACCGTAATGATTTTCCAGAAAAACAGAAATGGTGTAAAATTAAAAATATAAAAATCATAACAAAATTTTAATGTAATATTTATTAAGAAACTAGTGACCTTTCAAAAGTACCTTTATGGTATTTGAATTTAAAAAGAGAACGAGTGCCGTTCGATATTCAACTTGGTTCGAACAAAAGGAGGCTTTATTCGTATTTAATCACCTGTCCCCATCAGTCTCCCGGACAAATTGGATTAGTTCATTCAAACGATATTAATTCCTTTTCGAATGCTCTGAAGGCTCTGAATCATATTCTATGAATAGTAGGTACCTACCTATGGCGCGTTGGGCTTTTATTTCAAATACCGGACTATTTCAAAGTCGTGGTACTGATAGAATCACATACCTTATAATTAGGTTTCAAAACTATTTCGGTTTTAAGGGTGCGTTTGGAAATCTGACATAATCTGAAGAAAGATAAGCAGTTTTTCGGTACATTTTGTGGCAAAATGAAACTCGACCAAGTGTTACTGTTAATAACTTACCAAAGAGAGACTCCTTCATTTTCTAATGATAGTAATGAATTATTAGAAAATTTTAGTTTTATATTGTAAAAATAAAAATAAAAATTGTCGATATTGTGTTCAGTTTAGGAACATTTTCTGTATGTAAGCAGACATGTTCAACTCAAAAAAGTAGCAAAAAGAATTATCAAAATGTTAGTTTAGGTCCCAGAAAATAAAATAAAAATCTGGTTTATTTAATTTCACATAAATTTTTATTTCACTTATTATCGAAAAATGAAATCAATCGCGAGACAACATTCAACTCATAGGCTTGACACTGCTGGGCTGCGTTCGAGAAATTTCGCAACGTTTTTCGTCAAACCACAGTGCCTTAGACAAGTCTTCGACCAGTGTGTGTTACCTAGTAATGCCTTATACCTTTACCAGGGTAAAGGTCGCTTGGAGTCGTTGAATGCTGGCGACATATTTCAATGGGGGACTTCTTTTGGCTGATATGATGATGATGACATGCTTGCAGCAACAAGCTGATGCTACGCAGTATGTTTAAATGATCTGTAGTCGCTGGTGTTCAGAAAGACTTTGCTCATCTGTCGTGTGATCCCAAAGAAGATTGCAGCATAGTACTGACAGAAGTCCTCAGTGAAATTCAGGGGAGAAGTCTATACAGTCTCCCTAGGGTTGTGCCTTGGCGGGCGTTGCTCAGGAGGAGTTCTGGTGTGACTTTTTGAGGGGAAGCAGTGGATTTTTAAGTGGGAATTCCCCTCCATGTGTTGATGTCGGCCTCTGGGGTGGTTTTAGTAGGTGAGAATTCCCAAAAACCGGCAGCCGTTTGAAGATTTTCCCCCTAAACCAGTGTGAAGCCGGGGAAGGTCGCCAGTATCACAGTCATAATACAGGTTCCTAGTACAATAAACCGCAATATTATATATTTAATGGTTGTAATACCGTAATCAGGGTAAAGGCTCGTCAATACCGATCAGTGATTTAAAAAATACCAAAATAAACCGTCATTACGGTATTGGAAGCCCTAGTATTGAGTATTTTGAATCACACGACAACGCTTCTTCTTCAGCACGCGTAACTGTTTCAAAAATTTCTCTTTGCACTCTCAGTTGTAAATACTTTGGAAGATCACGAGTCTTTTGGCAGAGACTAGCGAATAAATCAGATAATGCATCTCGCGGTCGATTCGAATCAATATTCCTCATTCTTGCTTCATCTCTTTCAAGTCGTGTACGCTCTCGATTTTTCTCTCGGCGCTGATGAATCTCAGTATTTTCTAGTTGCTTGTTGTTCTTCTTCCTAGAATGACTTGTAGATGATGTTGAGAGCGGCGATTCAGGCGGGCTGATAGGCGATTCAATAACATCGTTATTTGTATTTGTTTCCCAAGTGTTTTGAGTGCCATGACTAGTCTCTTGTAAAGAACTCGAGAAATTTGAAGAACTGTCATTATTTTCTTTTTGTGTCAATAAAAAGTCCATTAAAGCCTCATATTTCCATGGTTTCAAATGTTGTACTGCCTGGCCTGTAGAAGTTTTACGTCGTCGCAGAGCTTCTCTATGGCTATCTCTTAATTTCTTCCAAAGAGATTTCGCTTCTTGAGCTAAAATTACCAAAAAAAAAGTTACAGATACAATGGCAACATGAAATTTATAACAAACCATACCTTACAGTTACCGAGTCGGAATAACCACCGTATGAAGGATAATCAATTAAGTTAACGATGCTTTATGAAGAGAAAATATCACTTATGAAGAGGCACAATTTTGTAATAATTTACAATACTACTTCATAAAAAATTTTAGCTCTTTCAACAGTTTTAAATCACAACTATGATTTATAGGTATTAAATATAACAATTAGAACAACTAAATATAACAACTACTTACATTAAAATAAAATAAAAACCCGATACAAAATGAAAAAAATGACTTTATTCGCCATGTTGTGGTGGCGGCCATCTTGGATTTGAAATATATCATAGTGAATAGTATTCTAGTAATCAAAGACTTTCATTTGATACCCGTATTGAGAGAGTTGTGATAAATAAGAAATCCGCCATTTTATGGGAGCGACCATGTTGGACCGATTTTCATCAAACAGCTAAGAACACTCCCGACTAATTGAAGTTTCAAACAAAAATAAAACAAAAACGAAACTACCAAGTCACAGACACACACACACACACATGCACAATCTGATCAAACTTATAACACCACATCACAATTTAAAAAGTGATTTATAAAATAAATCATAAATTACATAATTAATATAGGTATTAATTAAATAAACTATATTGTATTTTACTACAAACAAAAACATAAATTTCACTCACCATTTGCCATTTCACATTCCGTGGCTATACTTTCCCAAACCAAATCCTTTTTGCCGATATCTCTGTACGATATGTCGTTCATTTTCCATAAACAGGGATGTAGTTTAACGTTTTCTATAAAGTACTCCATAATGAATCCAAAACCCACACGATTGAATAAAAAGAAACGCCGCGCTGTCTGTCTTGGTCAACAAGTGCATGCGTGCGCAACAGAGCCTGGGAGTCGACAAAATGGCGCCGCTAACGGCGGCGTCACTTCCCTCTTTACCGCCCGTCCCACTCCCCGCAGTGACGATGCGCACGTTTTCGTGTACCACGTACACACCGTGCATGGCGACAGCGTTGAGCTACGTGAGCAAGTCACGCGATACCAATGCGATGACGTCAATTCATGCGTACCGTGTCCGTGGGTTGCAATGGACACAATTAAATACATTATCTTGGAAAGCGAAGCTTGGCGCACGTGCGTAGCCTCTATCGTGCGCGTGGGTTTGCCACGTGACTGCTGTGCTAAGAATACCAAAACAATAATTCGTTTACTTGAATACGGTTACCAATTTTTACTAACTGTGATTCGATTTCGAATACGAAGGTATGCATCAAGTCGTGTTACGTGTTGCAAATGAATTATAGTGTAATACTTACCAAGCTTATTTGACTCCGATACATGAATCTTAAGCCCATGTAAAAAATCAAATTTTACTTTACAATATTCTACATTCCATTTTTGCTACAATTAATTTATTGATTCGTTTTGTAATTCTTATTTATCTTTATCTTTTTTGTGTAATTTTACGTCTTGGCGTCCACATAAAACTAAAACATTAAAAAATTAAAACCTAGTACCTACCTACTAGGTAGTCGTTATAATAATTTGCCAAAATATGAAAAGCAAATTCGGCTCCGTCAAACTTTCATTCTCATTATAATCTTCATTGGAAGATGTTCCTTTATTTCCATCCTGCTACAGTATACAGCCCTAAGGCAAACGGTCTAATAAAAGAAATTTCTCATATTTTCCAGAACAAAAGGAACATGTAGATTGCAACAAAAGAGGCTAATTAAAACCACGAATCTGAAACTGGGTTCGTTGGGATTCATAATACCTAGGTACTTATATATTTTTTTCTAGCATTATTTAAAAATAGTAAGAACTTATTACAAGACAATAAGTTTTAAGCGTGGTAGCAAGCCGCGACTGAGCGTAAGGTACTTTATTAAATTTCCAGGTTGAGGAAAGTGTCATTAACTTTTCCATTAAGCAATCTATCAGTTGCTCATTTTGGATGTTTAGGTTCTTACTTAGAACCTAAGAAAGCCTAAGAATGGTCATCCATCCCTAGATTGCCCGCCAAAAACGCAGCTAACCCATGCGCAAATCGATTGATTGGCGTGGTTCCTCCACTCCACGGCTCAAAATTGACCAAAATTATAAAAACAAATGAACACAGGTTACACAGGTAACATCGTGGTGCACGGCAAGTTTTGCGCAAATTTAATCGCGTCGTGGACTCGTGGTTCTATCAGCTGCGAATATTAGGTACTGACAGTCCGCCATTTGCATTGAAAGTGGCGTGGTTTCCAAATGGAGGTCTGAGTGAGCAAATGAAAAGCTCCAATTCGGAGTCTGAAAAAATTGGCTTCCAATTTGCAACAAGCAATTAGTTAGTGTGTGCCACCAAAAATCGGTTCGAATCACTGCTCAGCTGACTTGGGGAGTCTGTCACCCAAACAGACAATCAAATCAGTAGATTTCGCGAAAAAAGGTCACAAAATAATTTCTGTTTTAAATAATTCAAAAGCTGAACAGTCGCAATTTGTACTGTTGTCTGTAACAACGGACAAATAAGAGACGAATGACAGATTACGTTCGATCTGGATTCCTCTTTTAAGTCAACGCATGTGTAAGGTACCTACCTGAGGTACAAAGTACAATGATCTCTGGGGAAATTTTATTTCGTTCAAACGCCAACGGTAAACGGTACTTAACACTATAATTTTTTTATGTGTTTAGATTTAGATTAAAGACTAGCTTTCCGCCAGCGGCTTTGCCCGCTATCCCACGGGAACCATACATTTTACCGGGATAAAAAGTAGCCTATGTGTTATTCCAGACTATGTTCTATCTCTGTGCCAAATTTCATCCAGATCCATTCAGTAGTTTTTGCGTGAAAGAGTAACAAACATCCATCCATCCATCCATCCTCACAAACTTTTACATTTATAATATTAGTAGGAAGTAGGATATTGCGTAAAATTTGAATCTGGAATTATGTCATTTTTGTCACGTAAAATTTAAAATGAAATTTGAGTGATTGCCTTTTGATTGACTCCAAAAAGAGTAAAAAATCGTCAATCATGTACTATAGACGCTAGCAAGATATATTGCGGAAGTCTTCCGCAATCGACTTGCACTCACAGAATTTAGTCGACTTACAGAACTTTAATCAAGTTGCCCGCCTGTTGAAAAGTAGAATTTGCTGCAATAACTTCGAAAGATTACTTAGTATTGCTAAGAGGATTCGTTTAGTTTGTGTTGCATAAGCACATACTTACGGGATTGAGTGCCGTTTCTATACAATATGAAATCAAAGTATTTTTATTTGAACAGAAATAGTAGCAGGAAGCTTACAAGAAAACTTCTAATAGTACCGAATAATATCCAATTCCATCAAATATACAAAATGTATTTGGCAAAAGACAAATTTGGTGTCATTAGCTTAGTGGCTAAAGCATCCGGTGTACTTAATTGCAGGGGCGCAGATTCAAATCCTGCTAAAATCGAAATTATTACTAATTATGTTTATACCTACTTGAAAATATTGATTGTTTTAGTGATAGAAATATACGACTTTACGCGGAGTTGGAACCTGCGTCCCTTTAGCCAACGAAGCTATTGAGACCACTTCCTGTAATGTGGAATTTATTAAGTAGGTATGATAATTATGTCCAAACGAGATAAATAAATAAATAAAAATTGCCTTTATTTACTCTGACATAATTAACGTAACTGAACTTAAATTATGAACTAGGTATAACTAAACTTTGTATAATAATAATGTTTAAATCTCATCAGCTACCGTGTCAGGCTGTCTTGCGACATAGGCCTCCTCAAGTTTCCTACACTCTTGACGATACCTTGCTAAACGAGATAAGTACCTGTATTCAAATTACAGAACTCTCCGTATTTGAGAACACTCCCATGCAGTATACGCTGTAAGCTAAGCAAATAGCTAGTCCACACATTATCGTCATAATACTCCGCCATATCTAAAATGAAAAGAAAACACTTTATTATATGAAAGCATTATGCACTCAGCACAAAAGGCGACTATTCTATAAGCTATTCATTTTCATAGACAGCCGGGGTGGGGGCCCTCCCTCCCCCTTCCACTCGCCAGGGTGGCGGCACTCCTAGTGCCATTACTAGGTGTTTTATGAGTCTTGGCCGTTCATATAAGAAGTGATGTAAATCTTTTCTACTAGCTTTAAGTCTTTGCTGGCAAAGTTTTTCTTATAAATAGCCGTGAAATTCCTCAAGGCAGCAATTTGCTCGTAAGTGTAATGTACTTAGTAAGTTAGATAGATTTTTTTTTTGTGTACCAATGTAAAGCTGCTACTAGGTTGTTCCGCGCGGTCTTACTAGCTTTTATAAACAAATTTATAAAAATAAAATTTCTAAAAGTAGCCGAAGTTACTCCTTATTACATTAGCTATCTGCGAGTGAAAGTTCCGTCAAAATCGGTCCAGTCGTTTCAGAGATTAGCCGGAACAAACACAGAAACATTTTTTTTTTATGTAATAAGGTAACGTGTAAACTTTATATGCATTATTCTCTGCCAAGTAATTTAACGGGAACTTACTTGGAGATACTGAAATCTAAATATGACTTATTTATTATACATTAACTTAGCTATTAATTGTATTTTTAACCTTTGTTCTTTACAACTACGGCACAAAATGTACCTACACAAAAACACTCGTTCCACATATTTCTATCATTGTTATTACCTACTAAATTTCACGGCACGGTATTTCCTGAAATTTAAGGTCTGAATAATGGCGGACTTGCTCAACAAAACCCTCTTAGCAACACAGGGCAAGGAGGTCAAGTCCCTCACTAAACGTATCGACCAAACGAGAACACGCTAAACCCTAGTTCAGCGCTTTTTTTGGTTCAGTGAACGCAGTTTTTATAGAATTCTAGAAAGGAGGTGGAAGTTCGATTGAACCTTTTTACACGATTGCTCAAAGGTATTGTACCCAACGTTTTTCGTACGTAAGGCTGCGTTTATACTAGGCTAACTGCGGCTCAAAGTTTGCGCCTTTTCGGGCCAAATTATCGCGCTGCGTGAGCGGTCGACTGCAGCGTGGTTGACATAAGTACGTATAATACTAATTTATTCAGGTAAATACATAGCTGCTCTATACATTTACAGACAATTAGAGATTCCGCTTAAAACTACGATTAATGAAACATCTGTGTCTAAACTAGATATCTAAACGATGTGCTTCAGGCAGCAGCGCTCTTCCTAAAATAAATGATACAATGAAAAGAAATACATAAACATTAGTTGTATAGCAACATAGTAAAAACTAGATAATGAACGTAAAATTACTACTGAAATTAAATGGAGTTGATAGAGTGTAGTGTGAAGTATGAGATGTGAAAACCTCCTTGTGTGTGGAATGTTAGTGTGTGTATGAGTGTAGGAGGTTGAGTTTGTTACCTACCTACTTACTGAATTCTCCTAAAAAGAATGTAAAAAAAAAATCCTAAGAAAAACTGTTCGATAAAATTAAAAAATAAATTTGAAATTGGGCTTGGTAGGTAAGTAAGAATACCAATTGAATCCATATTTAAGAGCGAGATAAAATAAAAAGGGGGAAGTCTGGCGCAACACGGACTTCCGACAAGACTCCCATAACTCAGTTCAGAATTATTTCAATCCCGGGCGTCTCCCAACGAATGAAATCCCGCCAATGTCGCCTCTATGTAATAATTCAGCCAATTTCTATATCAATATTGGAATCGGGATCAAGCCATAATCCACTACGCTCACGTACCGCGCGTTGGCAGACTTCAGTTATCTTGAAATATTACTAACTACATAGGTAACCATCACGGGTGTAGCACCAGGCAGAGGTGTGTACTAACCCACAGTCGGTATGTTTAGGTCCCATGTAAATAGGTGGCGACCTTGTTGCCAAATACATACTCCGAGCTGCTACTGGGAATTTCACAGAAAAACAACACTGCTCGACCCAGGAAGCGAATCCAGGACCTTCTAGGCAGTCATGAAATAGTTCAAAAATACTAAATTAGAAAATAATTCTACCTCTTTGTAACAATTTCCCGCCAAAACCGCTGAACGGAAATAAATAATAAATTTAAATATAGAAAGTATTAAACTGCATTCTGGAGAAGGACATACTTAGGCTACGTTATGTCTCAAAGTCCAAAAAGTCCTTTGGTATGCGATGCGAGTGAAACCGTGGGCAACAGCTAGTCTAAAAATAAACCTTGACATTGAATGCAGAATACGTGCTGGAAATAACTGGATGATCTAATAAAACTATTCCTAGATTTATGTGTGAAATTGTGTAAGCATCCTAGCCATATGGTACATTTCTGATTGCTCCGTGGTAGCAATTGTTTGTGTTTAGACAGTCCTCTGGTTCGTATGTTTCTTATTTTACTCGTCGAAATTCCCTACACTGTAGTGACGTGACAACATTATGTGTCATGTTTTCTTTCGAATCTTATTATAAAAAAAAATTAGGACTTTCTCCCGTACTTTTGGTGCGTCTATTTCAGATTAGATTCTTCTTTTTTTCTTTCATAGACATAAAGACGCAGGCCCGAAACAACTACCCGTAGTCTGTATGTGCTCCGTGCGTTACTTAAAACGACGACTTGTAGAGCAGAAGCAGATCAGGACAAATTAATCTATGTCCTATTCGAGGTATATTTTGTAAAATCTCGTAAAGTGGTTTGGGCCCGCATAGAAAAATTTGAAAATGGAAATATTGAAAGCGACCGACGCGAGTTCCAATTATGATCAAACGGGTCAGATAACTTTGTACATACATACATGCGCTACGCTACGTGAGAAGAGCTTATTTGAAATGTGACTCATTCTGCAATAGAAAAGAGCTTGTTTGAAACCAATGTGACTAATTCTACAGTAACCACTGTTTTTCCTTCTACGGGAGACTACTTTATCTATTAACTTCTTACGGTCTCATCATCATAATTTATCAGCCGAAGGGTGTCCTGCCCACTATCAGTTACACGCGGTCTGGAAAGGTATTCCTCGCAGTATCGCAGATACTGCAGGCACGACGCTTTCTATCAATTTCTGGTTAATATGCCAATTGGACGACGGACGGCTCACCTCGGTGACTTATAACAATATCAGCAAAAAGTAATTCGTAACGTGTCGCACTGCTAAGCTCTACCTTTAGAACCCCGTCACGTCATCACGTGACGCGTTTCTACTATATTTTATGAAAAGAACGTGGATTTAAAGACAAAATGCTGTTGGGAATTTTGAAATAAGAATCAGGCATATTTAAAATGAAGGTTGGTGCTCGATGACGCATCTACTTGCTGGCCAGTGCTGTAATAATAGGTATTTTAATTTCTATCAGGTTGGTTGTTAAATTAATATGTAGGTAAGGTACCATGTTTGGCGCGAAGTTCAAATTCCGAATAAATTTCGTTCGCGCGAATTAGTACTTTTTTCTTGTAGTCTATGGTACTAGTGTACTAAGTACTTTTTTACGGCCCTTTTTCTTTTCTACATTTGTGTTTTATGGCGTAAGAGATTTGAGCTCAGCCTTTTGTTTCAATCAAGTCTGGAATTCTATGTAGCTATTTTACATTCAAAACGTGTCAACAAGACAAATTGACAGAACTCCGAAAGAAAACTTTAGGTACCAATACTCTATTCGTTGAAACTGCTTCACAATTTACCTACATTTGAACGAAACTTTATCTATGTCGCTGAGAAAATGGTTTACGGTGACTAAGGTAAGTGGTACAATAAAATATTATTTTATAGATCAAAAATAATATATAATGCATGGACTTACTTCATTTCATTATACACTATTAGGTAGTTATTAATCGGAACATAATGTTCAATGAAAATTTTCCACTGTATACAAGACTATTAAATTTAACTATTATTGTCAATTTATTGCCAATATCAATAACGTGATCTCACTTTCTCAGACATATTCATCGTGTTATGCAAAATCTATTAGATAACGAAATGCCACATTCGTTTTTATGATAACAGTACTGGATAACTGACTTAGTATTCTTTACAGACCGGCATAAAAATCTTCGATTCAAAATCTTTTTAATAAAATCTACATTGACTGAACTACTAGTGGACGTAAGCGCAACAGAATCTAGCAGTGTTGTAGGGTGAATCTGCCACACTCCCAATAGCAGCTCGGAGTTTCGATTTGCGCCCGGTTAATGGCAATAGGCTCGCCCCACGTATAAACATATCGGCGAATTGTGGGTAACCTCTGCCTAACCCGGGATTACATAAAACATAAGTACCATTTTTAGAGTTCCGTACCAAAAGTGTGCCAACGGGACCTATTACTAAGCATCCGTCCGTTCGTGTATCTGTCAGCGAGCTGAATCTCATGAACCGTAATAGGTAGAGTTGAAATTTCTAGTGCCACTATAACGACAAATAGGTACTAATTTCATTGATACTAATTAAAAATGGTACGGAACCCTTTATACAGTGCAAGTCAGACTCGCACTTGACCGGGTTTTTTTATGTTTTATTGTTCATTTGCGATTCAAATTTAATTTCAGATACGAATAACTTTGTCAGCCAGTTGAATAACAAATCTTACCTTAAAGTCAGTATTGGACTCTAAAGAATTTCGCAGAAATTTCATAAACTAGGTATGCAAAGTTGCCGTTCATCTGACAGTTTAAATACCTTTGTAGGGTAGACTGATAAAATTCTCATCATTCTCCGAATGTTCCACAGAACTATGGAACGTTTAAAACCACTCCAAGACTTCAAGCTTTGCCGGCGTTTCAATAAATCAACAACATGAAAGGGCTTTGTAGGCACCAATAATATAATTGATGAGGCAGAAATTCAGATATTCATGACCTGGGTAAGGCACGAGTCAGACTGGGAGCGGGGAGCGAGTCGAACTACCTACTAATTCTTAAGTAGGTTAGGGGTGTGTTTTAATGGTTGTCCTCTGATTAATGTCAAAGTCAAAGTCAAATGTTTTATTCCAATTAGACCATATCAATAAGTACTTTTGAGAAGTCATGTACGGTTCCAAAAAGTGGAGCATAAGGAGAAGAGCCGGCAAGAAACTCCACAGACACTCCATACCGAATCCATTCATAAAGATTAGAAGGCGAATCCTCTTAAATTTCACATACAAATTGTAAAAACCTGGTATTTAAAATAAATCTAAGCTAGGTATAACTTCTATTATCATTTACTTAATGCACTAAATGCAGTGACCAGTTTAGAACTTTCAGAGCGACCAAGTCAAGAGAAAACCTTCTTAAGTTTACCTCAGTTCGCTTTCAGTGTGACTAGTTCTGCATCTAAGTTTAAGCTTTTACTAGGGATGTTACAAAAGCACCCTTCTCCAAATATCCAACGCTATATAAATATATTCATGTTTATTTAGCTAACACCAGTAAACGTTACATAAAAAGAACTCTTTATAGAAATGGACTCCGAAATAAGAGGTTCCGTAAAAATGTGGGGCGTTTATATTACCCATATCTTATAGTTTGTATTCGTTTTTAGCCGAGGGCGTTTCTGCTATGGTTGAGAAAAATTAGAACACAATGGTTTTATACTTCAAAGAAGATGTATTGTATATAATATATCTTTAAAATGTATTGAAAAATACGTGTGTATGTATATATGCATAATATATTTTTCGGGATCTAACTATGTAAAAGCATCTTAGCATTCGAAAAAAGACAATAGGTTACTACAACTACTAATGTTAAAGTTCCCAACTTTCTGACTCGTTCCAGGAGAATCAGAAATTCAGAACACACGAGAACTATTGCGAAACCAGGATAAACTCCTAGATATAGGTATATTTGAATTTAAAAAACACAAACATCTTTTTGTATTTTTTAAGCATTTTCCATGCTAAGATTACAAGTTATTTTTAATGAAGGAAAAAAAAAACATCCTGCCCGCCCGCCGATTTTTTCCTTCATTAAAAATAACTTGTAAAACACAAACATTTTAAGAATTCAGTACGTTTTTCATTTAACTGTACAGGAATAAGTTTTACGAGTAGGTACTAAGATATAACTATGTAAGATAAACGGTAAGTATATATTTTTAATTAAAGACTTTATTTATTGTGACACAAGAAGTGAAGCACATAAATTTAAAGTACCTATTTGTAGGTTTTATCACCAATAAAATATCTACATTTAAGCATGCCTCAACTAAACGAACAAGGAAAAAGATAAGTCCACAATCATATACATGTACCTATCCGGATATAAGTACTTCTCGAAATACAGATTTGTACACCTACATATAAAGTAAATGTTCCAAGAATAAAATTTTAATGACACAAACATATTTTTTCCTTATTTAACTGTTTAAAACAAACTAGTTATTATCTCTGGGAACAAGTGTTGATATAATTAAAAGCAAGTAAGCATGAATTTGCTATGTAAGTAAAATACGCCGTATTGTTTTAACTGGTTGGTTGTTTGAGGAGGTATTTTCCTCAACAGTTAAGTCCACGTCGAAAAGTTTAGTTGCTGCTGCGTCCAGCTGGGCTCCAGTCTTCTCTTAGAATAGCAGGGGTTAGGTTACCAACATAAAGTGGCCGCGGGCGGCAGGCTTGGGGAAGTCTGTCGCCCAGCACGAGGCCCGAGTAGGTGATTCGGTCGGAGTGTGCCGCGTCCCGCTCAGTGGATTGGTAGGAGAGGAGGGTGCACACCTTACGCACCCTCCCAAAAGAGCCGGGGGCCGCATAGGCGGCCCGTCACCGCCGGGGTCGCGGAAGAATGTCAACACGTTCCCGTACCCCGGCTGAATGGTGATGAGGCGAACACCCGTCTGGTTTTAGTGTGTATACGTCCTTTTCAGGACGGAGTCCCACACGCCGCGCCGCCTACCCCAGGGCGGCGTGAAGATGCATAAAGCATTTCCAGACGCAAAAAAAGGCTATTTTAATAGTCCACAGCGCCTAGTGCGGGTTCGCAGACTTTACACGCTGTTACAAGTTTCTTTACAATGTTTTCCTTTCCCGTTTATAGGTGAGTGATCGAAAACATAATGTCAAAATCTCAAAGTGTGTGTGTGTGTGTGTGTATTAATTTCGAACTCGAAACCTTGATAGTCCAATTGGTTATCACTGCTTTGTTTCTGTTTCTATTTAAATTCTAGCGTAGGCTAATACTAAATATACATATCTAACGTAAGTAACAATACAACATTATTTTACAGTAGTTAATGCAGAAAATTCGAGTCCTTGCTGAGACCTTCCCTTACCCCATGGTCCTTACCACGTTTTACGTTTACTACGCCTACAATTTTCCAAAAGCGCTTTCAATAACTAAAAATAGAATGAACAGTCATAGACATAATATCTTAAACTCGTATTACATATTCATGTTGTTGCTATAAAAACTCGGGTTTATGCTAAAGATTATATCAAGTAGATATCGACCTTCCAAATCCGTAAGGACTTGCTTATTCATGAGTCGCGAAATAGATTCTATATAAAATTTCTGCCTCTATTTTTTGAATTCAGTTATTGCCCGCGGTTTTGTCCGGGAGAATCTTGTGTTTAATTACTTCTGTAAGTAGAGATGGGTCGTTGACAGTATTTCCCTTAACGAAACGTCAACGTTGATTTCCGTTCATCAACTAGTTGATCAACTAGTTAAATTCGTCAACGAGTTAACGTACTTCTAATGTCAACTTGCAACGTAAACTGTTTATTGATATGAACGGTTTTTATTCAACGCTACTTTTATGTACGCTTCTTAAAGTTCAAATTGTATGAAATGACCGTCCCTCGCGACTTAAGTTGTTATTAACGTAAGTTTTTTAAATTTGCTCAGTTCGTTTCATTTGCGTTCTCGATTATTGAACGAGAAGAACGACTTAAATTCATAAACGTCTTTGACGAATTCAACTAGTTGATTCATAAAATATACAGTTAACGTTAATACGTTGACATGAGATCAACGGTTGATTCAACTAGTTCGTTGATTCAACGCTCATCCCTATCTGTAAGTACATAATTATCAATGCTTCGTGAGTGACTATATGAATGTTGTTGCTGACTTTCTATTTTATCTACACCAGAAAATATGAGGAACTAGCTTTCCGCCAGTGGCTTCGCCCGCGTCTGGGTATTCCTTATAACTTTCATCCCCTTACATCCCTTTTTCGCAACAAAAAGTAGCATATGTCCTTTCTCAGGCTCTAGACTATCTCAGTAGTTTTGGGCGTGAAACGGTGAAAGCGCGACAGACAGACAGACAGAGATACTTTCGCATTTATAATATATTAATAAGGATGATTATAGACTGGCTGGACTAAAGTGGGATTGGGCGGGTCATGTGTGAATGCCTGCATCCATAAAGGTGTTTGGTCCATCTTAACCCAAAGATTGCCTGAAGACGGCCGTCAACGCCGAGGATAGCCAAGAAAACGTTGGCAGACGATTCTTATGCTTTCCGAACGGATTGGCCTCGAAGAGATCAGTGGAAGATGGAGACCTTTACTCAGCAGTCGGATCACATACTAAGTTAAAAAATATATATGAAGACTGAATATCTATGAATATATATATAATATGAATGACATCTGTGGTCTAGTGGTTTGAGTACCGGATTGCTGATCACGACGACGTGGGTTCGATTCCCACAGGACACAAACATTTATTGTGATGAATTGAAGTGTTTGTGTTTGCCTGGGTGTTTCCTATTTATTATAAGTATGTATTTACAAAAAAAACGTATATAAGTATTATATCCATTGTGTAGTACCCATAGTACAAGCTCTGCTTAGTTTGGGCCTAGACGGTGCTGTGTAAAAATGTCCCAGGATATTTATTATTTATAAAAAACGTATTATAAACGCAATTTTTTCCTAAAGCTAAAGCTGCAAAAAAAGTCTATTTCTGTGACAAGCAACACTATTTTATTATGCAGTAGACAGTCTAGGACTGTCATATTCCGTCGAATATGTAACCAAATTGGAATTCTTCTGAAGCCTGTCTCAATCCAGGATTTATTCTGAATTTTCATATAGAGAGGATCGCAATAGATTTTCTTATGTAAAAGAAAATGTATTAGACGACAAATACACAGAAGTATTGAAATAAAACTACTTTTTACGGATTTTATCGCGTTATATTGATATTATTTTAATCCCGACGTTTTATTTCAATGTCTAGTATTCGCGTAAGTGTCTGAAATCAGTATACACAGAAGTAGCTAGATTTTAGATAGGTACCTATTTTTCTACCCAAAAAAATCGTGAGAATGGCGTAATATGGCATTTACCTTACCAGTGGATCGCTATATTCTTCTCCTAGCAGTGGGTGAATTGGAGTTGTGAATGATGAAGAATTGACGATATTGTGTTGAAGTCAACCACTCCGTGGTTTGAGTTATCAGAATATATATAGATATACATCGATTTCCTTCTTTCTGAATAGAGACCAATAATGAGGATTGAGAACAAGTGAGAAAAAGGGATTACTTTTTGCAATCGTCCATCCACGCTTATTCTTGAAATCATGAGGTCGAAAAATCGTATAGTGAACCAGTTTTAAGTTCACTAATCATAATTATCTAAGGGCCGCACTCAGAGACGTCACTTAACCTTAATGAATCATTAGCTAATGACACCCAGTATATCTTAGTACACTGGGCCGCACTCAGAGACGTCACTTAACCTTAATGAATCATTAGCTAATGTCACCCAGTATATCTTAGTACACTGACAACAAACGCGAATATGGAAAAATAGGTCAAGATATAGTAGCCACTGTTTGTTAATGATTCATTAAGGTTAAGTGACGTCTCTGAGTTGGGGTGTAAGTAAATAATGAAAATTACTATTTTACATGTTAGTATTATGTTGTTATTGATATAGAAGCAAACAAATGCATTCACAAAGCTCTAGTATTTTCTCTCGAATAAATTAAAAGCATATAAAAAGCGTACCTTACGTAAATTAGTCAATAATTCAGTTTAAGCCTAGCTTAGTCAATGAGCCTTATTTCCTTTACTTACGCACGTTTAAATTTAAATACGGCACTGTATTTTGGGAACTCTGATTCTTAGTAAACTTCTATTTCTATTCCTATTGTTACTAAATGAGTACTTTAGTTAGACAACGGTGACGGAAATTAAAGGCTCGCACTCACAGCGGCGACTTCATATAGTGATACTATATATATAAGTGTATATATACTAAGGTTAATGATTAATTGCCTTAAATAATTGACTAATCGTTGAGCCTCATTATTATAAACATAATCACATAATCGATTCACGGTTAATTACGTAAAATAATCAACTATTACTCATTATCGAAAAACTCAATATAGAAAAACTTATTGTCACTGGCAAAGTGGAAGGGAAAAGACAACGAGGCCGCAGTCCCACGCGTTGGACGGACCAGATCCGCTCCACTCTTTCAACTACGGTTCACGATGCTGTCCAGGCGGCGGATGACCGAAACGGGTGGCGAAGCATCATCCGAGAAAAAGTGATTCCTAGGGAAGGTCACGACCCTCAGCATTGAGGAATGCGACTAAAGGAGGAGGACTCATTATCGACATATCCAAATATTTTAATACACACATCACTACTTTTATCACAAAACACAATTGTTGCAATGTTCACTATCATTAATGCAATTTTCTGGTTTATTTGTCATAGTGTTGACATTTATAACATTGATTTGGGCTCTCAACTTTGAATTGAGTACTACTTTCATACTAAACACGTGTGCTATAAAAATTATCTACCTTGGAAACCATGAAATGAGTTACCTATTATTTTGTTTGCAATAATTATAATTTTATCGGATTTATTTATTTTTATAGCAGGCTATTTTATAAATATAAATATCGACTGAACGTATTTTCCCATCACTAATGAAGTATTAATGCATATAGCCTCAAACACATGAGTATTGTCGAAATTCTCGATAAAAGCATATCAACAACGCGAACAACTTTTAATGGAGCTACTCATTTATGCTGACGTTTATTTCGACTCTCAATAACGTGCTATTGACAGCAGATTGGAAATATATGACTATAATAGGGAATTGTCTGCGGATAAAAAAAGAATTTCGGAAATAATTTTAATGGCTATCATGGAAGTGAATGAGATGACAGCTGAATATAATGTATGGAAGGAGAAGATATACTGAACTTATCGCAATTTGGGATAAGGGCAGGAAAATGATGATAGCGATAGGGAATAGTTAAAGATATACATATATTATCGTTTATCACGACAAATAAAAAAAAAATATTCATTTAATTTTACGTACTATACATTACTTACTTTTATTCCACACTATATAAAATAGACTAAAATATACTAGTAAATCCTGCAAATGACTCGCAGCACGGACAGCGTAGCAGATGGAAAAACTATCATAAAGTAGGTATACATAGTCTGCAGACAAGTTGCAATTTGACATTCGAATATAAACAAAATGTGTGGAAATGACACAAGCTTTAGACAAATCGGGCTGTCACTCATATAAGTTCCATGCATTTTGTCGCTTTCGAATGTCAAATTGTAACTTGAAGCCTCCCTTATTGTACACCCACGATTTGATTAGACATGGTAGGTGCTTAACATGTTTATACCATAACCTCAAAATAAGGAGACAACCAAACAAAAGTACCAGTTGTATTCAACCTCTATGAATAATTAAAAAGGTATTCGTGTCTGAAGAATTTCTATTCGTTCAACTCCGAAAGCCTTGCGATAACTGTAATCGAAACAAATAAAATAGCCCGATATACTTAAATCAATATTGCCAGAATACAAGTCCATGAATAATAAATAGGCGACTGTAGACATTCTACTGCTTACGTATGATACAATGGCGTGCATATTAAAGTAGACAAACTACTCGTTTGATGAAACATCAGGTTGTCAGTGAAATAAAGCACGCCTTTTATCTTGGCAGGCAGTGTACCAGCGAACTTACTTGTAATACGGATAAAGTATTCATTTGAAGGTTTTATTCGAAACCCAGCATCAAGAAGAGTAAACGGTTTTGAAGCTTCATGAATAGCTTTAAAGCTTTTATTATTTACGTAGACGTTACGTACGACTTTTTTAATTTCAGTGAAAATACCAATACTTACTCAAAAAGGTAGCAAGACGTACATACTACCTTGTTCTAAGAATATAATGGAAACCTATCCATAGATATCGAACAAAACTTTTTTGTCATGTTAAAAAAACATAACAAAATTATGTTTACACTAGGAGTTTATTTACCCGCCGCCGCTCGCTATTTAAAATTTTTTTTTCACATGCTGCTACTAGAGTGCAAAGCTGTAAAAAAAGCCGAGCAAATTTTTACGCAACGGATTTTTAAACTCCCGTGCGAAAGTCTAAAATAATACTTTTTAGGGTACCGTGCGTGCCCAAAGGGTGCCAACGGGCCCCTTTTATCCTATCGGGTATCCACTATCCGTCCGTCTGTCTGTCATCAGGCTGTAACTCATGAACCGTAGGTAATAGGCAGATAGTTGAAATTTTCACAAAATTCCTATTTCTAGTGTCACTATGACGACAAATACGAAATTTTACATATATACAGTCATACATACACTTACGCCTTTATATGACGAATTAAAAATGGTACGGAACACTTTGTGCGCTTATTTTATTCTTCTATACTTAATATTATAAAGAGGAAAGATTTGATTGTTTGTTTGTATTAAATAGGCTCCGAAACTTCAGGACTGATTTAAAAAAAAAAAACAGTGTCAAATAACCCATTTATCGGGGAAGGTATAAGGCTGTATACCATCACGCTATGACTTATAGGAGCGAAGTAGCAATAAAAAATCTTGCAAAAACGGGAGAAAAATTTATAAGACCACGCGGGCGAAACCGCTCGCGCAAAACTAGTAATTAATACACTGATCAAGCCTTTACCTAACTATCCTACGTAATCAATCGCCAGGAACTTTAGTGTATCTACAATATTAAATTAAACGCCAACCAGCCAATCAACTAACGTTTTAAGTCAATCTCTGTTTCCTTAGAACGAGAAAGTTTAATCTATTTTGTATGAACGAGATCCCGTCGCCGCTTCAGACTGAGACGGCAAAGTTGCAAGTAAATGCAAGTTCTTAATTAACTGATTTCAGAGACACTGCAGTGTACTTACTATGTTAGCAAACATTTTGCTCAGTAATCTCGTTTATAACTAGCAGACCTTATTCTGCCCTATTTTTCTAAAGGAGGTAAGAACATTTCTCAGACTTCATCAAACACAACGAAAAAGAAATCAGCCAAATCGGTTCAGCCGTTCTCGAGTTTTCCGCTGCGCAACGTATTTAGTGTTTCATTTTTATTTATAGTCCTGATATATGAACTGAAGCAGTAATATTCTAGTGATCTAGTGAATGAACTGTCAAGTCGTAGGTCTTGAGTTGGAATCCAGGGCATCTCAATCGTAATCACATGCGAGATTTTCTCGACGGCGCGGGCGCGGCGTCGAGGTCGTGTGAAAACCAAGGTGGTAGACTTACCTATAGCCAACCCAAAGGGTAAGGGGGCGGCGTTTGTATAAACTAATAAGTACCATGGTAGTAAATATTACCCAGATCTTACATTAATGTTATAATTTATGATATGACTAGCTTTCCGCCAGCGGCTTCACCCGCTATCCCACGGGAACCATACATTTTACCGGGATAAAAAGTAGCCTATACCTATGCTATTCCAGACTATAATCTATCTCTGTGCCAAATTCCATCCAGATCCGTTCAATAGTTTTTGCGTGAAAGAGTAACAAACATCCATCCATCCATCCATCCATCCATCCATCCATCCATCCATCCATCCATCCATCCTCACAAACTTTCACATTTATAATATTAGTAGGATTTTCCTTTCAAACAATTCTGGGATAAGGTACTTTTTTTAAGTAAAATTCAAAGAAAAAGTATGAGTATTGATACCTATTTGTACCGTGTAACGATAGGGATAAGCCTATATTTAATTTACTGTTTATTTTTTATAACATACTCAAGCCTGTATTCTCAGAAGGCTGTTGTTCGGCAGTATGTTTAGGTCTCTGGGCTGGGCGGGGAATATTAGGCAAGATGGTATGTTTTGTAGTCAGTATTTAATTCAACTTTTACTAATATAGTCTCATGTAACATGACATTGACCATCGAAATGTATGTCTGATGAATACAGCCTTGTCTTCAAATTGGCCTAATTTTTACTTTTGCATACACGTGTCGCTTCATATTAATGCAGTACATTGACTTCAGTCTCATCTCATATCTATCAATCTGTAATTATTTAATATACTTTAGCAACAATCTATTTATTTATTCTTTTATGTACAAAAGTAGCACATAAGTCGGACTTAATGCCATATGGCATTCTCTGCCAGTCACCTACCAACCTTTGGGTTAAATTGAATACCTAAGTAAATAAAATAAAAAAAAAAACAATCCCCATTTATTTTCAAAATGAATTTTATTGACAAACGCCATAAACTAAAATACATTTAGTTCTGAAACACTTCTACCTCTGCCTAACCCTGATAGGTTAGGCAGAGGTAGGTATACAAATGCTCAACCTGGGAATCGAACCCAAGACCTCGGAGGTAGCAGTCGCGCTTAGGACCACTACTTTAACGTGGTGGGCAGTTACATTGCAACATATTATTACAATGCGATGAACAAATGTTATTGGTACAATGCACCGATGACGTCATAAATCTCTAGTTTAAATAAAGTAATAACATTATCTAAACCCAGCCTTGTTTACCAGAAAAATCTTTAAACAAGCACTTGGACATAAAGCTGTCTTTACAGTTTATTAAAACTTTCAAAAGCTCCTTATTGAAATCGGCTTAAAAAGTAGAAAACCGCAGACGTATAAAATGGGGTTTATGAAGTAAAAAAGGTAGTCTCGAGACGCCTTTGTCCTCAAACAAGAATCAACCTTAGAACTTGTGCCTATGGTTGAAATTCGTGTGTGCCAGTTTAATAGTATCTGACGACAACGACAGTTCTGGGGCAGGTTTTCCAATTCCGTTAAAAGGACGTTTTGTTGTGGAAAAGGTGCAGTGGGGAATGGGGAGTTTATAACATTATCAATCGTTGCTTTCTAGACTTATGGCTGCGCGTTGACAGATAAGTTGCAATTTTAAAATTCGAACCAACAAACGAATAGACAGACAATGTATGAAAATGACATTTAGGGTAATATTCAGAGACGATGCTAAGCGTAAAGTAATGCTTCCGTATGTCAAATTTGTATTACAATTTGACATACGGAAGCCTAAGTTTATGCTTAGCATCGTCTCTGAATAATTAGCCTTAGTGACAGCCCGATTTGTCGAAAGCTTGTGTCCTTTCTATAGATTTTGTTTCTATTCGTTTGTCGATTCGAATGTCAAATTGCAATTTGTATAGAGGCCTCGGTCAGCTTATCATATTTATTTATATTTATCGGGTCGAACGCACAACCTCTAAATTTTGCGTCAGTTTACGTCAACTCATTGTAAAGTCTACTATTAATATAACTTTAATGTCTTGGCACTTGTTTGCCGTTTTTCGTCAGATAGTGTTATGAAGAGGAAAAAGCTCTAAGATAAAAATAGATTAAAAAAACGGGACAACGATATATTTTCTTTACTCGTAAAAATAAATAATGCGTTAAGTTCTGTAAACAAATATTAATAACTCACAGCTTTCATAATATTTGTATTGTAAAATGTAAAATTTATTTATCTGTATTTATAAATAAAAAAATAAACGATATTGCATCAAAGACAGTAGGTACAGTGATATCGCCGTTGGATGCCAAGTCTCAAGTTCAATGCAACAGTTTTCTTGATGGGCGTGTCGTGTTAAGTCTATCTACATCCAGGATAGCGTGAGAACTTAAGTTACCACAAGTATCAGCTGCACCTGCCAATCTGTACCTACTTACACTATTATTATAAAGAGATATTTTTTCAATTCGGTCCAGTAGTTTCGGAGCCTATTCAATGCAAACAAACAACCAATCAAATCATTCCTCTTTATAATATTAGTATAGATAAGGTAAAGGTGACAGAAACTGAAATTCTCACTAGCAGCTCGGAGTTTGTATTTCAGCCTGTTATTACATACATGGGCCCATACTGGCTGGCTGAACTCTGGTGTCAACAGCACAACTCTGCTTTACCCTTCCGGGAATACAGGCGTCATGATAAGTTATGTTTTACCATACCTATGTAGGTATATGTAAAAGTCTTTCAACAAAAAAAACTAGAAAAACTAAGCGAAAGTGGTGTGCCAGGATCGTGGCAAGTGGAAATCTATAGTCTCTGCCTACCCCTATGGGAAATAGGTGTGAAGCTATGTATGTATGTGTGTATGTAATATGTGCAATGTTCCGCATTTTATTTCAATACGATTCGCTTGGCTAACAGGTGTACAAACGCCATACAAATCAGTTTATGTGAATATAATTTTATAATAGTCGGTTGGGATGACTGAGAACCGCAGGTGTGGATCTGGTAGCAAATTTTTGCACACAAAATAAATCAGAAGTACTCCTCCAAACAAGACTGCACCAAACTAAGTACTTATACAGTATTTAAAAAACAAACAATCTAACACTGAGCGCCTGTTTCACCATCTCAGTAACTTTTTTCCATTTTTTTATCCCCGACGCTAAAACGACAGGGTGTTGTAAGTTTGACGTGTCTGTGTGTGTGTGTGTCTGTCTGTGGCATCATAGCTCCCGAACGGATGAACCGATTTTGATTTTGATTTTTTAATTTAAAAGGTGAATTAGTTATTAGAATTAGCTATAGCTATGTTTGATAAAATCGGTCAAAGATGGCCGCCGCCACAAAATAGCGAATTACATATTTTTTCACAACTCCCTCAATATGGGTATCAAATGAAAGGGCTTATCTAGGAGAACACTATACACTATGATATATTTGAAATCCAAGATGGCCGCCACCACAAAATCGCAAGTTACATTTCATGTCGGGGGTTTTCTAAATTTTTTATTTCTTAATTTAACCGTTAAACAGGCCCTAAATAATTTATTTCAATTATTTTATTAAAATTTATTAAAACAAGTATTTTCTAACAGTCAAAATATGTTTGCATGATTCCTAATACTTACTTGGTCTTAGAGGACAAAAAATCCATTGACACTCATTTTAATTAAAAATTATTTATATTTTCAACCGAACGTCTTTCTTCGCTCGGAAAATATATTTATATGAACTATAGGGGTTTGTGGTCGTTTATGAGCACACATAGCCACTCCATGTGCTTATGGCCACCAGGGTGGTTTCAGTAGATAAAAATCTTACACTTTGAGGGCAACGCCTGGTAGGGCACATCCCTGGGGGGACAGGAGAAAATCGTGGGATAACGTTTATAAAAATATATCATATCGTCTAGCTAGTAGTTCGTGACGTTTGTGGGCTCCGTGACAAACTAGCCAGGTTAACGCAACCTTATCTTTTTAATTCAATTAACAAGGACGCAGGTATAATAAAATGTAATCAAAATGTAGATACACGCATTAAAACACCGATATCTTTTTTGTTTCCCCAAGTTCAAGAATGACACGCAAAAGATACATGTGCAAACATAACAGTTTTACAAGATTACATATTGATAAGATTATGTTAAATAATGCCCAACATTCAGATTACACCAGAATATTAACAATGTGAACAAAATATAATAAATCTTGATACGTCGTACTATCACGCCTGTATTCTGTAAAGGGTTAGGCAGAGGCTAATACATCACAGTTTGACGGTATTTTTTCCCATGTGTAAGGGGGTTTTTTTTTTTAAATCCAATAACACTACGTAGTCATAGTGTAATTGGCGTAGCGTAGCAGTCGGTTACAATTGTCGCCAAACTTATTGTCCGTAAAAATCGGAGAAAGAAATATATTGGATTAAAATAATATTTCAAACGACTGCCTACTACTTCAGCTTTCGTTTTTATTTATTACAATCCAATATTTTTCTTTCTCCGATTTTTACGGCTGGGTTAAAGTTAGCTCGTGCCAACTTCAACCCGGACAATAAGTTTGGCGAGAACTGTACACTAACCTATTATTATTTTTTGCTTGTCATTAGACGACAAACAAACACAGCTTATAGACGCCGAGTAGTGAGTAACTCAGTATTACCACTTGAGTAAACTAATTAAATTCTGCAGTAATTTCACTACCGGAACATAATAATTTGTAGTAGTTACCCCATTGCTTACCAACAAAATAATATGGTGGTAATCTGTTCTACAACCTAAATATTACCTTCTTTCTTTCCTTCACGAAAACAAAATCGATTGCATGCAGATGGAGCTATTTCCTATTGATTCGATTGAAAGTGAAATCTTTGTGAAGAGGCCTTGACGCGCCGACTACAGCCAAATAGAGGAACCCGTCACGTACTTATAATATATTCGGATACGTCTGTCCTTTTCCCACATGCTATCGTGTAATGTGTGTAAATGAGAGGGAGTATCTTTGCAATTGAATTCCATTTAGTGGAATGATAAAGTGATGTGCAGAAATAGTATTACGTCGACGATTGATTTATTTCTAAGCCGATACGACACAGGGATAACTATATAGGTTATCTCCCTACCATAACATAACATACCATCACGCCTATATTATCCAAAGGGTTAGGCAGAGGAGTAATAATGTACACCCATAATCGCCGATACGTCCGTGATACTAATTAGAATTTTATAGAAAACCCCAATAACACTTGCTCAACGTTGGAGTCGGACCCACGGGATTCTAGCTAGCAGTCGTGCTTATGGTCACTAGGCCGATGAAGCAACCGCATACTACTTAAAGGTATTCAAACTACTAAGTAACGAGTTCGAATCCAAATTAGCGAAACAATTCAACAACTCATTCATCCACTCTGCGAAATCATATGCAATAATATTCGCTAGCTTAAACGTAAGGAAAACATTTTGAGAAAACTCGCCTGCTATATTCATTTAATATACCTTTCTAATCATATATGAGCTAAAAAGAGCTGAAATGAAATTATAATAGACGCATGCTCATGCATTAGCTACCCATAAGTGGTGTTTATGTTACCGTATGCATGATACTCTATAATGACATAATGAGACGATAAATAACGTTGATATTTAAAATAATTGCGCCATCGTTAGTATTCATGCAATTTTAAAGTAATAAAAATATCTTAGAGAGCTAGACATAAAGGTCAACTTGAAACACACACACACACGCGCACCCATAATACTTATAGTGATAACCAATATCACCAATACATAAATGAAATCAAATTGACAGTTACATCTTAGAGAAGAATAATTTTAGACTGGAATCATTGGAAAATGCTAGAGTAACATTTTGTGCGTAGGCAATTTAAAAATTAAAATTAACTCGTCTTCAAAATACATCATAAATCCAAGGTAAAAAAAGAAAAATTTTATGTTTCCACTTTGGGAGGTGGAAAAAAAGTGGAAGGTGACTAAAATTCGCACTTGCGTTATCTCAAACCCTATAGACCTATGTCCTATACTATGGTCAAAGAATCACGTTTTTTGTGCAGAATATTCTTAGATCCCTGCCACTTGGGGAGGTTACAGGGTTTGCAGGACTCGAAATGACTGAAAACCGCACTCACCTTACCAGAATAGTACCTTGTAGAATAAAAAAATAAAAAAAATATATCCTGGGACATTTTTACACAGCACCATCTAGTCCCAAACTAAGCAGAGCTTGTACTATGGGTACTAGACAATGGATATAATACTTAAATACTTTTTTTTGTAAATACATACTTATAATATATAAGAAACACCCAGACAAACACAAACACTTAAGTTCATCACATAAATGTTTGTGTCCTGTGGGAATTGAACCCACGACCTCGTGATCAGCAGTCCGGTACTCGAACCACGAGACCACAGACGCCGTCAAAATTATGATTGATTGATTGACAAAAGAATGATTCGTTGATTTAAACTGTATTTAAGCAAGCAAAATGGTTCAACAAAGCCTGTTAACCGCAAAATTATTTTTCCACCCCCCATTAAATGACAATATTATTTTAATACCAATAACAGTGATAGCCGAGTGATACAGGTCGATTTCAAAGCACAGACTTTTCGCAATCATATGTATAAAAGGTGAAGGAAAACATCTTGAGAAAACCTGCATGCCTGAGAATTTTTTTTTGCATATGAAGTCTGCCATACCGCTTTAGGCTAGCTTGGTGGACTATAGCCTAATCCCTCTCATACTGAGAGGTGACCCGAGCCCAGCAGTGGGACAGTATATGGGTTGATAATAATATTAACAATGATATGTAAAGTCGTTTATCGTCAATATATTTGTTATGTAGGTAATAGATTATAATTATTTCGAGCATAAAGGTTGCGTATCAGTGGCTAATAATAGTGTAAATGTTGCCATAATGCTGTTACATGATATGTTTATGTACTCTTGATATACGATAATAGCATTCGCATATGTCTTACTTGGGAATCCCGTTAAAGAAGTAATAGGGACCGACGACTTAAATCACTCGTGTATTCCCCAAAGGGGTACACCCACAATTCGCCGGTATGTTTAGGTCCAATGTAATAGGGGGCGATCCTATTGCCATCAGCGGCGCACAATTCCAGACCTGGGGATTTCACTGGAATAACCCATCAACACTGTTCGACCCGTGAATTGAACCCAGGATCTCTAGCATAGCTGTTACGCTTTGGACCACTACACCAACGAGGCAGGTTTAGAAAGGTTTTAACTCGAAATTGGATAAAGTCAATTCTACGAACCTTTAATGTCTTGACTTGAAGCGTTCTCATATAAGTTTGGCAAGCTATTTTTTGAATTGACGGAGGGGTGCGTCAACTTATTTCAATGGAGTGACGGAACAAGATACGATGGGGCATATAGGAAGGGTAAGAAACAATAGGCATGCGGGGACAATGACTTTTATCAATAAAATGAAACCTGAGATATCAAGTACCTACCTAGCGGCAACATATCAAAAATCTATAACACAGTTTGCCGGTTGTAGGTTGGTAGGTACAAGAAAGAGGTGGCGAGTCGGCCACAAATCTAAACTGAGCAGATACTGAATATTTTATATAACCCCCGACGCAAAAACGACGGGGTGTTATAAGTTTGACGTGTCTGTGTGTGTGTGTGTCTGTAGCATCGTAGCTCCCGAATGGATGAACCGATTTTGATTTTGTTTTTTTTTTTATTTGAAAGGTGAATTAATCGGGATTGTTCTTAGCTTAGCTGTGTTCGTAGCATGTTTGATGAAAATCGGTCCAAGATCAATCAATCGGTCCGCTACAAAATAGCGAATTACATATTTTTTTACAACTCCCTCAATATGGGTATCAAATGAAAGGGCTTAACTAGGAGAATACTACACTATGATAAATTTCAAATCCAAGATGGCCGCCACCACAAAATGGCAAATGACAATGACAATACATTTCATGTCGAGGGTTTTCTAAATTTTTAATTTAGGTTAGGTTAGGTTATCTTTTATATCGCGGAAGAATGTCAACACGTTCCCGCACCCCGGCTGAATGGTGATGAGGCGAACACCCGTCTGGTTTTAGTGGGTATACGTCCTTTTCAGGGCGGAGTCCCACACACCGCGCCGCCTTCCCTAGGGCGGCGCGGCGGCGTGACGGTGCATAAAGCATTTTCAGACGATAAAAAAAAAAAGGTTATCTTATATAATTCGATTTGATAGGGGTTTTTAATTTTTTTATGAAATTCGGAGTTCCGTGTTCGGAGCCGGGTCGCCTTCTTTTTATGGAACCTTAAACTGTTGGTGTACATGTCAGTACACCTTCATCCCTTGGCGTATACAGGCATCATTATATGTCATCAACTACATGAAGGTTTTACTGCAAAGTAGATAAAATTAAACAAAAAGTACCAGCTGGTTGCGGCATCCTATTAACCTAGATGTGTGGCGCACAACACGTTGCTCGTATGAAATTAAAACATAACACATGTAATTACTTAGGCTTGTACCTAACCTAACTTTACCTGAGTTGGTCGTATCGTGAAGGACGATAAACACCCATGTTTTTAACCGACTTCAAAAAAGGAGGAGGTTCTCTACTGTATGTTTTTTGTTTGTTGTATGTTACGCGATTTCTCAGTCAATTGTGGACCGATTTTGCAATTTCTTTTTTTTGTTTGAAAGAGTATACCACCGAGGTGGTCCCATTTAAATTTTATCGAAATAGGTCGAGTAGTTACGAAGTAGGTACGAAACTTAAAAAAAAATATACATAGATGATATTATGCTTTTCTCCGAAACCTCGCTGTCTTATTAGGGCAGTGCGTTTAGTTGGCCTCCTCATATAATATAGTAGGTACAAAACAAAATACTACTTCTATTCCACTAAAACTTTTAAAATTAATTATTTTTAAACAAGAAACAAACCGCCGTCAAAAAACACATACTAAAAAGAACTAAAAAACAAAAAATAACAGGTTGTTTTTTAGTTCCTACGTGTTTTTGAAGGCGGTTTGTTTTTTTTTATTTCATTATTTACTTGTATTTTTATTTTCTGAGTCTGAGTAAAATATTGTAGGTTCTTCATCATATAAGCCGAAAGAGGTCCTCTGCTCAAATACCATAGGTTCGATGAAAGGTTAAGTAATGATTGATTGACTGTTATTGATTGTGTTTTTCCCAAATACAATTCCCAAGTAGACTCGCCCGCTTGGTATGGGACATGGGACCTAAATTCAGCGAACTCTGCGTATACATTAGTACATATCTGTCTAACCCTGCGGGGAATACAGGCGTGATGGTATGTTCTACTGGAAATCTGTAAGTCAGTTAACTACAAAAAGACGCAATATAATGTTATTAACTTAATTATGGCTAATTATCTTATAAAACTCTGCAAATTGTAAACCTGAATCTATACTATTATAAAATTGTAAAAAAGTAATTTCTGTACATTGAAGATATTTAAAAAAAAACAATTGGGTTAGAGTATATAAACGATCGCGAACCCAAAAATGTGATTTTTAGAATTCTTGTCTGTTTGTCTGTTTGTCTGTTTGTTAGGGGTTGGCGCTAAACCTACTGAATAGATTTGAATTTTGTATGAACTGTTGTAAAGCATAATTTTCAACTTAAAAACTGATGTAAAGCTTTTTTCAATTATTTGTATGGATCCTTAGATAGAGCTTGACCTCTCTGTTGTATGCAAGCCCATAGAAAGAAGAGATCATCATTGTTGGTTTTTGTTTGTTTATTTTGTATTTAAAAGTCCATCGTTCAACTAAAAAAATTAGGTATATCTCATTTCACTCGGTTGCGTAGATGCTGAGATAGAGCTTGACCTCTCTGTAGTATGCATTCCTATTGATATAAGGGATCATTATTGTTGGTTTTTTAATTAAGTTGTCATATTTGCGAAGAAATCGTGATTGTTGATTAGTTATAAACGTTTAAAATGGTATAGACTTAAATTAAACAATAGTTGTACGGTTTAGTTCGAGTTATTACGACTAACTGATGTTTCCGTTTTATTTTGGTATGATGTTCAATAACACATTTTCACAAACAACATCACCTCAGTACCTTATAGAGAACCTCAGTACCGAGACTAATTGTCGACCGGAATCGAACCCATAATATTCATTGAGCTTAGCGCCGTTATAACTTAGTCGCGAGGCCCTTTTTACAAACCTCTAAAACACTACTTCAAAATACAAGTTTTTTATCAATGGGATCAATTTCTAATCCTAATTTTGTTTCTACATCCACGTAAGCGAAGCCGCGGGCAAAACCTAGTAAAAAATAAAATGACCTTCCTCATGTCAAGTCACCTTGTTCAAAATCATTATAATTATTATACTTATTTATATCTCATAGAAAATATCAATATTGCTACTTGTTATAATTTTTTTGGGTGAAAATGTGTTCAATATGTTGTAGGAAAGTTGACGTGTGTGTGTGGTCTTGTGGTTCGAGTACCAGACTACTGATCACGAGGTCGCGGTCGTGGGTTCGATTCCCACATGAAACAAATATTTATGTGATGAACATAAGTGTTTGTGTTTGTCTGGGTGTTTCTTACGTACTGTATAAGTAAATATATCAATTGTCTAGTACCTACTTATAGTTCAAGCTCTGCTTAGTTTGAGGTTTGGGACTGTAAAATATAAAAAAAATATTCTATGTATAATAAAAAAAACTACTAAGCACTCGAACCAAATACGAACGTAACTTTATAAATTTTCACAAGGAAAACCTAATTGATATTTCACTGAACAACACATTTACTTTTAAAATTCAATTAGTAACAAATAAAAGGAAAATAAATAGGTTTTTAGAATATTGAACAAGTTATTTCGACACGGTTGAAAACGAACGAGCATTGTTGTACGAAATTATTTTAGCAAACTTTCGTGGTTGGCTATTGTTTTGCACGACAATTCTAATCAATTTTGAAGTGAAAGCTCTATACACTTCAACATTTCTAGAGAGAGTGCCATGATCGATTAAATAATAAAAAAAATACTCAGTACATTGTCACATATTAAATTTATTTTCTAATTCATGTGTCCTGCCATGTTCCTGCCAAGTTTAGGAAAATAAATTTTAATTATTTTTAAAATAAATGTCAACTTATGTGGTGCCCACGATACAGGCCTAGGCTAGTTTGGGACCATTTGAAATAAAAAAAAAATTGTTTAATTTGGTAAATAAATTTTTATTATTATTATAATTTTTTTTATTTATTATTATGGGCTACAAAGATGTAGTCAGCAGGGCCTAGTCAAGTTGCAATCTATAGTTCGTATCCACAAAGGAATAGAGACAAAATGTATGGAAATGACATTAGTGACAGCTGACAGACAGCCCGATTAATCGAAAGCTTGTCATTTCCATACATTTTGTTTCTATTCGTTTGTTAATCTGAACTATAGATAGAGAACTTGGCTAGGCGCACTGGTATGGCTGACAGTCGAAGATGCTCCACACAACAATTAAATCTCGTGCGTATGCGCTCTTTTCTTTACCAAAACAGTCGCCTTTAAGGATTTCAAATGTAGGCTCATTAAAAACTACAAAAGTTGAGGCATTTTAAAAGACACTTCTACAAGTTAATTAATATGAATTATTCTATATGATTTATGAACAACGACATATACAGCTCTACAACAAGCTGATAGATCAATGAAAATCCAATGGGTAAACTGATTTAATACCGTAGAATCTAGATATGACAAGACATGTCATTTCTTTCTTTCCATGTGGAACCAATACAAACCAAAACTAACAATAAAGGCATGCCTACACGGTAACAAAGTTATTTATACTCGGAAAAAATATATTCAGCAATTAAGTATTTAATTATTATTTTTTGTGTTTCTCATACGTAGGTATGTATAAAGCCGTGATAGCCGAGGGGTATGACCACTGGACTGCCAAGTCAAAGGTCTCGAGTTCAAATCCAAGGCACGCACCTCTGACTTTTCGAAATCATGTGCGTAATTATCACTCGCTTTAACGGTGAAGGAAAACATCGTGAGGAAACCTGAGAGATTTTCTCGACGGCGTGTGAAGTTTGCCAACCCGCATTAGGCAAGCGTGGTGGACTATAGCCTAATCCCTCTCATACTGAGAGGAGACCCGTGCCCAGCAGTGGGGCAATATATGGGTTGATTATGTATTTATTATTTATATGTTTCTCCAGAATAAAATACCGATGGCGTACCCACCATTTACCACAATAATGTTAGAAGGTCAGAAGAAGTGTATTATTCTGGTACCTACCAGGTTAAGAGTAAACTTGTGTTTTTTCGCCTAGTGCAGGCGTAACTCTGCTAATGTAAGCATGCCCTAATAGGACCAGAAACTCATAACTTGCTAGTATAAACACTGCTTACGTCACGCAACCGTAAAAAAGCAGGGCACGAGAATCATGTGTGGTGGGTGACGCTCTAATTGTACACACACATAAACAACATTCTAACCTAAAGATAACCTAATTTTGAAACACATAAAGTCTAATTTTAATTGACAGTGTAAATCTCAAATGTGTCAGCACCTTTGTTAAAGTGTAAATCGTTTAAATTAAGAAGTTGTTGCTTGACAAGGCAAAGGCTTATCATGGCTGGTTGTTTTAATTTACTATGCTTATTTAAATAAACAATCTGTGTGTGTTTTAGTGATAAGAAGATCGTGTAACCGTAGCCAGTATATTTTGGCCCTTCGTGGTGGCGTTATTTGCAAAGGTAGTTTTATATGTTGGAATTGATTGTCACATGTTTTCACATGTTTTAAATATTGCGATGGCGACACCAAGGCTTTTCCACAATGGTTAAACATTTGTCACTACAGAAGTGTTAACAACAGTATTTAAATGTACATACCATCACGCCTGTATTCCCCAAAGGGTTAGGCAGTTCTCTGGTATGTTTAGGTTCCATGTAATAGGAGCCTATTGCCATTTCACCGGGCACAAATCCAGATTCCGAGTTGCTAATGGGGAATTAACTGAAAAAACTTATTAACACTGCTCGACCCGGGATTCCAACCTACAACCTGCACCTTAAAAGGCGTGCTTAAAAACACTAGAACGAGGCAGTTTTAAATGTAAAGTGATATAAATCGCATCAGGCTTAGGTACTGAATAGGACCTCAAGTCTCATTGTCTATTCATTTGAAGAAAAAGCTAGGAAGATGTTAGTCACATCACTAGGCTATCACCAATTTCCATTTTCAATTTACTTAGTTCCAAATTTCGCCGCATGTCCAAACGTAGTGGGCGCTTCAGTAGACTTAGGATTGCGAGGTGCAGATTGTGAACAAGTAATGAATTATGTATGTAATACTCTTGTCGTACACATGTGTGTGTTGTGGGCGTGTTATTCGCAAGTCACTCGCTGTTTTATTTGGGTCACGTTTCTATGTGTGCGTACAGCTTTTTCCCTTTGCAAAGTGTTTGGGCTATTGTTTTAATGTATTATAATGAAGAAAAATGTGTTGTAGAAGAATAAACATGGGTTTTCTTTCAGAAGTTTTTTATTGTTTGAACATAGCATAGGTATTACTGAAATATGACTGAGGTATACTGCTTTACGGCCTTTACCTACAGCCACAGTTCATTGGTATGATCTAGGTCTAGCTTTATAGATTTCATTATCTTTCCACCAGCGGCTTCGCCCGCTAGGTCTCATAATTTTTTCATCCGTTTTTGCAACATTTTTCATTACTACTCCGCTCCTATTAGTCTTAGCGTGGTGATATATCGCCTATAGCCTTCCCCGATAAATGGGCTATTGAACACTGAAGGAATTTTTCAAATCGGTCCAGTAGTTTCGGAGCCTATTCAATACAAATAAACAATCAAATCTTTCCTCTTTATAATATAGATAACAGAAAACATCAATAATATTTTTACAAACCCAGAACATCACGATTCACCCTCCACAAGATGCACCCAGAGGAGAATCCTCATGGGAAGAGCCAAGTTATTATAATAGAAATTACCAGTAGCAGTAGCAAGATGTAAATGCCGGATTGGCAATAGACTCACCACCTATTACATGGGACCTACACATACTCGCGAATTGTGGGTGTACATTAGTACATCTCTATCTAACCCTCCGGTAAATCGTACCTCTATTTGGCACTTTAGATCACATTTAACCCTCACCTTATTAGTATTCTTGTCACATCCTTGTACCACACTTGACACTGGTAGCTGTTCCTCATCATAATTTAGACAACTGCACACATATATCTTAGGTCACAAAAAACAAAATAATGTATGAAGATCATTGCGCATTCCTAACGCTTTTATTTCAACCTTATGAATACCCCATCAAAACTTTTTTATATACTTCAAAATATATGCTGTGGTCTCCGTGTACACGTGATGTATTTTATTTTGTTTTGTAACCTGTAAATGTTTGTGTATATCCTTTGTTGGAGATCCTTAATATATAAAATAAAATAAATCTAAATCCGCCTCTGTATGATATTGTGCATAAAGTGTAAATAAATAAAAAATAATAAAATAAATTATAGCAAATCTTACTTTAAGAATGGGACATCTTACTTTAGGCATGGAAATCTTTCACTATGCGCTCATGGATTCCTCCCTCAATATTAAAAAGCCTAGGTCTCTTTTCTCTTCACAAAAGTTCCAAAGTTCAAAGTTACCATTCAAAACACATACCTAAAGGAAGTGGGTAGGTACTTCCTTAAACGATTACCTACCACAATATTAGTCACATTATTATTCAAAGTTGCCAAAGAAAGCACATGCAATACCGCCATGTCGTCAGAGGTCGACCGGACGGGTATATTCCGACATCGCGTATTATTCAAATTGTTTATGCAACTCCGCCGAGAATTTGTGAGACGTTAGTTATTATGAGGCGAAGCTCGGATTTGAAGGAAGGGGAGGAAGGTACTTATCTTTATCTATACTAATATTATAAAAAGGAAAGATTTAATTGTTAGTTTGTATTGAATAGGCTCCGAAACTACCGGACCTATTCGAAAAATTCTTTCAGTGTTAGATAGCCCATTTATCGGGGAAGACTATAGGCTATATACCATCACGCTACGACTAATAGGAGCTAGGTATACGCTAGGAGTAGCAATGAAAAATGTTGCAAAAACGGTGGAAACATTTACAAGACCATGCGAGCGAAGCCGCTGGCGGAAAGCTATACTATTATATATTTATGCTATAGTCATAAAACTATGATGCGACATGGCACATGCCACATTCACGCACTATATTTGCGTATTGTGTTTATGTGATAGCCTGCCGTGTTGCAGACTTTGTTGCTGATATAATAAACTAAGCATTTTAGTCTCATTGTGCCCGATCAATGGCAAAAGGCTTCATTACAATGACCCCAAAACATGTCCGGCTCTCTTAGAAAGAAAAAAATGTGAATGATAAAACCTGTCAAGTGCAAGTTGGATCCGCACATAAAGGGCTCCATTATTAATTAGTATCAATAAAACGAGTACCTAGTTCTCGTTAGAAAAAATAGAAACTGAAAATTTCAACTCTACCTATTGCACTTCATGAGATACAGGTGGGCAGCCTGCTGACAGACACGGGTGGACGGACGGACAGCAGACGGTACGGAACCCTAAAAAGTAGGCCCTACAAAGTCAAACTCAAAGTCAAAGATATTTATCTCGGCTTATTGCGTAAAGCAATCTACGCTACACCTAAATATTCTTCGTCTTCGTAGTTACCTAGTAAAGCAATTGTACATAGGTACCTGTTTATGTATTGAACCATGCAACACCTAAATTCAATTATAAGACCAGTCTATTTCGATTTCGCTGTAACACCTAAATAACTTTCGTAGTTAATATCTGCGGACAGCGCCCGACGGACGCCCAGGGCAGACAAATTAACAATTCTATTGCACTCAGACCTTGCCGTTAGTGATGTGCAATTGCAATGAAACCTATTATCAATTAATACCAATACCAGAATAGGTTTCTGGTATCGGTATCAATTGTTTAGATTAAATGTCCCCAGAAGTTTTAGAATATAATTAGGTATTATTAATTTGTTCGTAAAAGAAGAATCAACTTATCAAATCTTTGTAGGTATTTGTGCTTAAAAAATTAATATAACCAACAATGTAGGATCTGACGACATCTATCGTTTAGAAGTCGTCAATAAATTAACAAATCGACCTTTCCTTACCAAGTTGCAGATTAGATAAACTAATTATGATGAAATAATTTTTGGGGCTATACCAAAAAGAGATTTATGGTTTTCTCAAGGCATACAACATCAATATTGATATGATTTTGGCCACAATTAATTACTAAATTTGAATCCGTCAAGGAACCAATTAGCAAACACAATAGTAGCCATTGGTCTGGCCTCTACTGGGTTAGTTGTACAAAACAAGATTGTAAGTAAATAAAATACTGTAACCAACATTTTTTAAAGGAGTGTCTATGGAGTTTATTCTTAGCTCTTCTCCATAAGATCCACTTTTTGAAACCGTGCAACTAGTTTGACTTTTCAAAGTCCCTATTGATATGGTCTAATTGAAATAAAACATTTGACTTTGACTTAGTTACTTTATTTCCTACATTTTTTTACATTTTCATTCCTGCACAACCACAATATTAACTTCAGCGACTCCTCTTGGGGCATTGGATTAACTAATATTTTGTTTTAGATTATAGGCGTCATCTATACTAATATTATAAAGAGGAAAGATTTGTTTGTTTGTTTGTTTGTTTGTTTGTAATGAATAGGCTCCGAAACTACTGGACCGATTGCAAAAATTCTTTCACCTTTGGAAAGCTACATTATCCCCGAGTAACATAGGCTATATATCATCACGCTACGACTAATAGGAGCGGAGTAGTAATGAAAAATGTAGCAAAAACGGGGAAAAAATTATAAGACCACGCGGGCGAAGCCGCTGGCGGGAAGCTAGTATGGAAATAAATTAAAAGTATTGATACCGCAAGACGGTAGTTCCATTCTCTCATGTCTTAATTTGGCAGATTGCAACACTCTTGGAAGTTAAAATCTTGGAAGTGAATTTTTAGAGCCGCCGTTGTTCCCCTGTTAGGATGCATTAAAAAGCACGTTATATAATGAATTACATAAATTATATTGTACCTATTTCAGTAATTCAATTTTATAACAAGACTGATCTTTCAAATTAATCATGACACAATGACTTGGTAATTTATCATATCGATCGTTGCAAAATTCCAATTTCATGACACGTCTTGCTAAATAGAAGTAATAAATCGATTGGGATAGGTACCAATAACGGATCGGCCTAAGCAAACCCTTCTCATTGTGTTTCACTTCTTATAAAAAAAAATCATTGCCATTGTGAAATATCGGCCCTTTTCATTAGAAATAAATGACGTAACGGGTCACTGATCTCCATAATCGAATATTTCAACTTTTCATCCTTACAAAAGAAGATTTAAACTGACCAGTGTTTTGTAGGAAAAGTGCCTAAGCAAACTTCGTTGGAACTGCCCAAGTAATTTTGTTGAGTATTCCACTTATTTCAATGAAAACTTTCTCCGGTCTTGTAAATAAATCGTAATGTAATCTTTCACCGCGTGTAGGTAACCTACGAAAACAAGATTTGTAACAATAAGTTAAGGTCAAAAGAAATAGTTGGGGCGCCCTTGCTTATTGAGTGAAATACGTTTACGTCTTGTTAGAAGGTCACTCGGAACTAATAGGAAATGTGTGAAGCCTTGACATCGAATAAGTATGGTGTTAATTAGGAAACTTACATGAATAGCCATACTAATGCCTCGCGTAGGTATTATATTGAATTTGGGAAAATTTTGAAATTAATTGCTTTCAAATTTATGATTGGTTTATTATACGGGCTTCCCTTTATAAAATTATGGTTATGGAAAATTTTAAACTGTGTAGACGTTGTGTAGGTACCTACATACAAAACAATGGCATACAAAATTCTTGCCTTAAATTCCATATTGCGTTTCATCTATTCTAATATTTTGCGTTGTTTTGATATTTCCCCTCACTACCTGAACGAAATCGTATTTATTTTAGTGCTTTCATTTCATATTACGTATGAAAGTATGTGTATACATGTGTTGCTGTACACAAAATATAAGAATATAATAAGAATTAATTAGAGTAAAGGCACGTAATCCTATGGCGTATAGTTTGCTTGGCAACATGGTTTACATGATTAAAATATTGTATACTTACAATATTATTTCAATTCATAAAATTTACTTAATAGTGCCCTAGAGGTTTACTTATAGCCTGGCCACTGACCTACATCCTATCCTACTTCCTACTCCTACTAATATTATAAATGTGAAAGTTTGTGAGGATGGATGGATGGATGGATGGATGTTTGTTACTCTTTCACGCAAAAACTACTGAACGGATCTGGATGAAATTTAGCACAGAGATAGATTATAGTCTGGAGTAACACATAGGCTACTTTTTACCCCGGTAAAATGTATGGTTCCCGTGGGATAGCGGGCCAAGCCGCTGGCGGAAAGCTAGTTAATACTACCTATTTATCAAATCTAGTTACTAGTATGCACGTAAAAAGCAAAGTCAAAAACAAGATATACACATAGGCATAATATTCAGAGACGACGACAAGCGTAAAGTAACGCTTCCGTATGTCAAATTTGTATGACAATTTGACATACGGAAGTCTACGTTCATGCTTAGTTTCGTCTCTGAATATCAGCCATAGACTATTTTTAGGTACAAATATCTAATCTACGAGGCTACATTAAAAATGACATGGATTAAATAATTAATTCATACTATTTACCCGTCATGAAACAAATTACAGACACAATGTAAAATCTTTTTTATACAGACACCTGGACCCTTATGCAGTATCAATCAGAATTAATTTAATTAAGTATATTGACTCTTAAACTTAAAAACTCAATCATTTATTTTACTTGACTTTCGTTTAAAATACTTTTGAAGTTTGAGACCAGAATTCTCATTTAAGCAGAATAATTTTACTATTAAGATAACATTTGCGATTGAGCTTAACACTGTAAACTTACTTTATTATTTATCAATATTAAACGAAGATTTACGAACTATTTTAAACTACAGGCAAAAAACTAAAACTATATCAATAAATTAATTCAATTAAACTGGTATCAATTAAATACCGATGTCCGCGCGGTGTCCCATCACTACGGAATATGACAACACACGTTTATTTGAGTACCTACAGTACAAGCATCAATCTGAGATAGCAACTGCTATTAAGTTTAATATTATGTCAATTTTACGACCATCTTAAAGCCTACTATTAAGTGAAGATGGGACTACTGCACGTAAACTGTGTTTATTGTTTGACTGTAAAATTGTTTGTATAAGTAGGACACCGCGTTCTTGTGAATCACGACCTTATGTTACGGTTTGCTAAAACTGATATTCACTTACCTAAATAAACCCGAGAACCGAAGCATATTGGATATAATTTAGATATAATAGGTGTATAGCCTAATCACGGGTCCAGTGCCCAGCAGTGGGACAGTGTATGGGTCGATGATGATGATGATTAGGGATCGGAGCAAGAGTCAAGCAGTTAATTGCTGCACTAATTACGACAATCGCGAGTTCGATCACCGCACCGAACAAATATTTGTTGTTTTGTATGAGTGTTAGTGTATGCAAGACCTGTTTGCAGATGCAAGCTATACTTAGAAGACAATCCAAGGGTTTACAAATGTTAAAAACTTGCATACAGTCACTTTATGTATTCTCATTTGAACCATTTCTATGGCTACTGTACCTTTCAAACCAGAATACAATAATGTTAATGTAAATATGCACATAATAAAAATTATGTGCTTGAAGGCACAATATTACCTATCTATACTTACAAATCATTTAAAGCTGAAGAGTTTGTTTGTTTGTTTGAAGGCGCTTATCTCAGGAACTGCTGGTGCGATTTGAAAAATTCTTTCAGTGTTAGAGAGCCTGTTTATCAAGGAAGGCTATAGGCTATATATATGATGAATAGGACGACCAATAGGAGCGGAGTATCAATAATTAAAAATGTTGCCAAAACGGGGGAAAGAATTAAACTTATACGGGAACCAAGTCGCGGGCAAAAGGCTAGTGTATTATAAACTCCTCTACAGATTTCTATCAACTCTTTTATCCTTCAAACGACACACACAATAGAAAAATATTTTTATTGTTGACAGCCCTGAGACGCTTGAAGTATGTAATCTGCAGCTTAGGTAAGGGCAGCACCTGCGTCAATACTTGAATTCATGACTTCATTCCATTCTTCATTCATCCTTTTGTACAGATGTTCCAGCTATGTAATAATGTAATGCACACCTGCTCTTTACATAAGGACAAGTCGCAGTGGGACCATTAGAGACTTATATTTACTACTTATTTCAAAGAAAAAAATGCATGCAGAGTTTACCTTAAAGTGATTGTTACACTTTCATATGCTTTCTAACATGTTACCTTTGTCACAACACTAGTGTAAGCAATTGTTGGTGAACCAATTTAAATAAATAAATAAAGAAAATATACTTCATTAAAAAAAACTTCTGTAAGTAGTTACCAGAAAAAAAACCATTTCTTTAAGCACATTGAGTCAATAATCAAGATACATATATGCTTTTTAATTCCTTATTCACGAATTAATCATTGATGAATAGATCAGCATTAAGACTTTAAATTACATACCGTCTCAATCAAATTAAAAAACACAGTTAAGCCATCTCAAATTCAAATTCAAATTCAAATATTTTATTTCAATTGGACCATATAAATAGGTACTTTCGAAAAGTCAAACTAGTTGCACGGTTCCTAAAAGTTGGACTTATGGAGAAGAGCCGGCAAGAAACTCCATAGTCACTCTTTTTAAAAAAAAATGTATAAATGTAATCATTTAGTTTTGAGGATAGTGCAGTCCGATACGTAAAATTAAAGATTAAGTATGTATAAGTAAGACTATTTAAAAAAAAAAAGATAGCTCGATATCTCTCATAGCGTTCTAGAATAAGTGAGCAGCAGACAAAATTAAATATATTTTAATGAGCAAACCGAAATCAACTCGAAATATAAAATTTACTTACAATTAAAAAAGGAAAATTATGAAAAATTCAAATGATAAATAATATCAATTATTATTTTAAATATTGTTTATTATTATAAAGAGGAAAGATTTTATTGTTTGTCTGTATTGAATAGGCTCCGAAACTCCTGGAATAAATATCTCCTAAACTCCGAAATTCCGATTTGAAAAATTCTTGCAGTGTTAGATAGCCCATTTATCGGGGAAGGCTATATACCATCACGCTACGACTAATAGAAGCGGAGTAGCAATGCAAAATGTTGCAAAAACGGGGGAAAAAAGTTATCAAGACCACGCGGGCGAAGCCGCTGGCGGGAAGCTAGTAATATATATAAATATGTACGTATAATACAAAATTTTATTATTACGGTTTTGAAATACCATCAGCTGATTGGCTAATTAAAAACACTACAACGTTTGTGTTCCAGTTCCATTTTATATTTGATTAGTTTTCGATATCGATCTGTAACTGTCTGTGAAGTTTAACCAATTAATTAAATGCCACCTGTAGAATTTGTGCGAAAATGAACAAAGATTTTAAGATAATTCGATCACTTTGATTTTGAGATTAAACTATTCTAATATTTTTATTCGAATTCTAATCTTAATAGAATTACTAGAAGTTCTTATTAAAAATCTTACATGTTTTTCTAAGATATTCTAGTAACTTTAGCCTTAAAATCTATCCTCATGCTCAGTCATGAAATCTGTTATTTACTTATATAAGGAAAGTATGAATTACCATCTTACGAAAAAATATTAGAACAGATATGATCGCTGCTAAAGAAATAAACTTTCTTTCATCTTTCATTATATCCTTGCAACATTTTCTGCGTAATAATTACTTATCCTCGAGATTTTCGTTATTACAAGGATATTTCTATAATAAAAGAAAAAAGATAAAAGAAAATCCAATAGAAGAACAAAAGCACGGGACACGTAACAGATACAAAAGCTTTGCACCATCTCATGAACGTAGGGTGACAAGCTTTTGGAGCCTTTCGGTATCATCATCAATCTTTGTTAAAATTAAAAGTTTATTTATTTTATTTAGAATATTTGGGTTAGAATAGATGACTATTTAAATTATAGTCATTAAAACAGCATGACACCATCATGTATAGTATCTCCATACTAATATTATAAATTAAATGCGAAAGTATGTTTATTTGTCTGTTACACTTTCACACCTGAACCGCTGAACTGATTTTGAAGAAATTCTGGTAAAGACATAGATTAGACCTTGGAGAACGACAGTAGCTACCTCTGCTCAAGCGTCTATGAAATTTGGACCTACATGGGGTGAAATAGGGGATGAAAGTTCGTATGCAACAGAGTTATTATTACATGCGGACGTAGACGCGGGCAAAAGCTAGTAGTTTCTATTATTATAGGTAATGTTAGGTAATTATATTACTGTATTTTCTGTAAACATCATAGTAGTGCAATAAATAAATAAAATATTAGATACCTACAACAAAATAATTAGGTTCTTTGAAAGTGAAAGTGTGAAAAGGGTAAGCAGTTAAAACTGAATTAAATTACGTAATTATGTTTCTTGTCTATCATACCTAATTATTATTAAATAAAAATATATTATTTATGAAAGTTCATGATCCACTGTTTAAATAATCTTGTTAAAAACCTTTGTTTAGTAGTCAATAAATTAGCTATAGTGTAAAACGATACATTACTAAACATGTCACAAATCGTGAAACCAACTTTATCAGTGGCAGGTATCACGTAGCAAACCGGTCTAAATTACTACAATGACTGGTTACTAATCGGTATCATTACCTAGAGACACTTTATCTCAACTTAGAACGGCGTATATCACACTAATGACCCTAATAATTATTGCATCAAACGTAACTTGCAATGAAACGTTTCAATCAATTAATGTATATAGTACTACATACTTACAGGTAATGATATGACATAGGTACGTAAAGGTAAATAATCTCTGATTATATTATTATTCATAGAAGACAATATTCACCTCAAGTTATTAATTGCAGAAGATGTTATTAATCTTTGTAAGATGGTCTGATTGAGCCCAATATACTTATAATACTACTAAAAAAATATACTAAAAACAATATGAATACGTCAGGAAGTGTGCTTATTTGCTCAGTTAATGGGGACTGGACTCTGAAATGAATTACATTTTTTTTAATTATTCATAATCCTATAGGGCAGTTTCCTTCTAAATTGAAAGCATGGTTTCCCTACGGATTTCCGCCCACACCTCATGCGAGATGTGCCCCATATTTATGCTGGGCGTCGCCGTCGTGCTATTTCTGCGTGTACACTCCTTATTGAGCCAACGTGGAGCTAGACACAAAAGCCACTTAGGTTTTAGTAGTCTCACAGTGAATATAAACTGGAGTTTAGCACGTACGCTTAAGGCTAATTGTTTCTATTCTATTTTTATTAAAATTCTCTTAATCAAGTTATATTACTATTAATAATGTTATTATTATCGTCTTAGAAGCTCATTATCATTCTTACATACAAGCTGTCATTACTTTCATAAAGTCTGTCTACTGACATCAATTAAAAAAACTGAAATATACGATCCACTAGTGGAAGTGCGCCTCATTAATTTTATTAGCCGTTAACATCGTACCGTTCCAGTAAAACATATAAGCAGTGTATACACAAATCATCAAGAGTAAATACTAAATATCAAGCAAATTCCCTCATGTCACAATTAATGGGTACCTAAAGCAACCGCAACCACAATGCCGGTCAACGTACGGGCCGTTTACGTCACCCACCAAATTGAATCCCCACGTAATTTGGACAACCCTTCATATTGACTAATGTAAAGTGTAGTGTCACCATAAATTAAATTTACAATAGCTATATTTTTTTCCATAATTTACATAAATAACTAAAGTGTAAACTGTTAACCATTACCAACAGAGCAAACTCTACTATTCTTGCTTATTTTTTACGTATAGATTAAATAATTTTACGTTCTTGTAAAATCAATTCAATTAAAATCTACAACTAAATCTTTCTTTAAAAAAATATCTAAAGAACCTAGATCTTATTTAGAATATTATTAAAACAAAATACCTGTGCCATATTTTCTTCAGCGTGCTGGAATATCCTCAAATTGATATATCATCATCGATTGAAGAAAGTGGATCAAGTCACACCCTTGCCGATGTTTCTTCGACTATTTATTGCCGAGGCCACGAAGTTCACTCCAGCATTTACACGGCTGGAGAATATAACCACCTGCCAAACAAAGTGATTTATTAGCGTTAATAATGTCTGCATGTATTTGAAAGAACGATAATAATTTCACATAACTAGTTTACCAAAATAACTAGTCACAATTATCACTATCTGAAACATAATCAATTCCATGTAGTCCTGTGTCGATCGTGATTGAACGAATCCAAATGAACGAATCGCGCTCTCTGCGTGACCGACCGGGTCGTCAATCTCTAAAGACCCGGGTCGTTCGTGATTGATGCGCGACCCACGATCCGCGGCACATGCGCGTGTGCTTACGACCGACCAGTACCGAATGACCGGCGACCGGCGTGCGACTCGCGATTGATACAATGCCCAACCAATACTCAGGACCGACTCTCGGCTTCGTCTCCCGGAATTAGACAGAATCAAATTAAAATGGGCGATTATTACATTTTTTTTTTATTTAATAAAATTCGACTACATATTTTATTTATAATATTTAAAAAGCTCTCGGCATAGAAAGACTCGAAGCATTGTGATTGACTTGCATGACTCAATCACGCTAAACTAAGACTGCAGAGCTAAATTCGACTTTATGTTTATAGGCTAAGGTATTTTTTTACGTTTCGGTTCTTGTGACCGATGACCGACGTTTTGATCGAATCTTTTCTGTCGGTCACTAGACTCTTCGGTCACGATTGACCGAGATCTCAGAAAATGACCGATCGACACAGGACTAATTCCATGGTCACCCTACAGTATAGTAAGTCCAATTTACAATCGCGTCGTGTTCATCAGAGGCTTTAGTTATTAATATTCATCAATTAAGGAGGTTCTAATCGAATGAACGTGTGAACGGGAACACTGTGAACTTATTAAAATATGTTTCTGTGAACTTCACACCATTCATACGACTTCGATTAAAAGTACAAATTAATGAAATCTATTGTTTTGTCTCTCGGGAAATTACAGTAAATTGAAAAAAAAATCGGAACTTTGATTAATAAAGGAGGTCATCGAAATCAGCCCAAATGATGTAGCAAAGGTACACTTATTGGAAAAAATACCCTGTGGCCTGTATTATGCTGGTTAAAACTCTAGTCATACTTTTTTTAATGTTGACTGAGGGATGAGAAAAACACTTTAAATTTGAGAAAAATCACGCCATTTTGGCATACTATTAACTGTTTCGTTATGATTTCATATTAAAAACTGTCAGTGTCAGTTTCGGAATGTCAAACGCATGCCATTACGGCAGATTTTATCAGTTTCATAGTGATTTCATGGTAAAAACTATCAACTTGACAGCTGTCATGTACCTCCGGTACAAACTTGGGCTGAGTTATATGGGCTTTTGATGACCTCCTCTAATAATGAAATAGAAATCTGTTCGGCACGTGAGAGACATTTCCTCGCTCTCGCGGTTACTGGTGTTCATTGGGTGTTAAACTGCCCATGGGCGTCGATGACTATACTCACCATCAGTTGGGTCGTCTACTCGTTAACTGACGTAAACCCAAAGAAAATATAAGATACCTAATTAACATAATCGTGTACAATAACACTATTTATTTACTTTTCCCAATTCCGTCTCGGTAACCATAGCGACCTAATTTTTGCACAAACGAAATGGGATCAAAGGAATGTTACTGGCAGCAACAAGTAGTAATTTGGACGTACATACGTTTTAATTCGATAAAATTGTGCTATAAATTAATCTGTTTGGGTCACCATAAGATCACACATAATTTGTCAGTGTCAAGACTGTCAAGAGTATGGTGTTGCCATTATTAGATGGCCCTATTTATTGGGTTATTTTATTTTAAAATACATATATCAATAAGCAGTGACAGCCAGCGTAAATATAAGGCCACTGGACTGTCAAGCCATAGGTCTAGAGTTTGAAAGTCTCTGACTTTTGACCGTAATTAATAATTATTATCGCTCAGTTGCAACGTTGAAGAAAAACATCGTGAGGAAACCTGCATTTCTTAGAGATTTTCTCGACAGCGTGTGAAGTCTTCCAACATGGTGGACCCTAACCCCCTCTCGTTCTCGTCTCGTAGGACAGTTAATGGGTTGATGATGATGACCTCTTCAACAATATCATTGACAACATTGACTCTGTAAGGTGGCTAAATTGGAACAGTTTCGGTTTCAACCTCAAATTATGGTTACCGCTTTGTAAAAGTTACGTCCAATCGACTATTTGAGGTCTTCGAAGTAACATCTATCGTATGTTCTTTTGTTGTTCGTGATATTCTATATCGTCGTATATACGGTATGTATAACAACATGAACAGGGTCGCATTTTTTATTTCTTTCTAACTGGTTTGATAAGTAGGTACAGCCTGTAAAGCATTTTCCTAATAAAGTTTGCACAGCAAATATGGCAATATATACTTAAAATACCTTTACTGTCTATAAATGTCTTAAACCGTTATTGGGAAAATAACGCCAATTTGAAAAGGAGAAAAGTTTATCAGGAAAAAATGCCGCCCCAACCACGTTAAGAAAAATGAGAACCATTGATTGGTCACAAATTAAAATGACTTCAAAAGGTCTACTTGTAGAAATAAATATCATTTATCAATTAATGAAATCACTGATCAAATAAAAGCTGGCAGAGATATCATTTTAAGCAAAGAAAACTCATTACGAGCATATTTTTTTATGAATCCTTATAACCGATAGAAACCAATCAAATGTTTATGAGGGAAACTGGAAAAAGCAATATTTTAATGAGTTCACGATCAGTGAAATTATCGCGTAACATATACACAAATACAGCCGAATTGAGCACCACCTTCTTTTTTAAGTCGGTTAAAAAAGGGAGATTGAAAATAATATCTGGCAACACCGTAATGTGTATTACGCATGTTGACCTAATATGACGTATGCGCATCGATTACAACGGGCGCCTTAAGACGTAATTAATGTTTATATTTAAGATATTATGTGCAATCTTACTAATAATATAAAATCGAGAGTTTGTAAGTTTCGATGTCTGGATGTCTGTTGCTCTTTCACGGCAAAACGGCTGAACCGATTTGGCTGAAAGTTGAAATTGTGATGGCTAATACCCTGGATAAGACATAGGCTATATTTTAATCCCGTAAAATTCAAAGTTCCTTCGGGAAACGGGTTCAAAGTTTCTTGTCCACGCGGGCTACGCCGAGAGCAAAACCTAGTTAGTATTTTTTTCTTTTCTGCAATAAAAAAGCAATTATTTGTATGTTACCGATTCTTCAAATGAATACTACCAAAATAATCTAATTTCGATCTTCATGCCATGCACCTAATTTTTGGGCAATACCAATATACCAGCTTATGGATAAATATTCCAGCTTATGGATAAATATACCAGCTTATGGATAAATATACCAGCTTATGGATAAATATACCAGCTTATGGATAAATATTCCAGCTTATGGATAAATATACCAGCTTATGGATAAATATACTAGCTTATGGATAAATATACCAGCTTATGGATAAACTGGTTGTAATGTAACACTATCCATTGCATTATCTTTTTATTACCAATTTGGACCAAACAAATGACTGACATAACAGTTCAAGTCCTTTCATTCACGTTCTTAATGAGTTAGATTGAAATAAAACTACTTTTTACGGATTTTATCGCGTTATATATATTGATATTATTTTAATCCCGACGTTTCGGACCCTTTACAGCGTCCATGGTCACGGGTACAGTGACCATGGAGCGATAACGCGATAAAATCCGTAAAAAGTTGTTTTATTTCAATGTCTAGTATTCGCGTAAGTGTCAGAAATCAGTGAGTTAGATTGAGTGAATGAACTATTACCATATACTGTTTCATGAGTAATTTGGCGCAGAAGCAAAATTGTTATGAATCTTTATTAAATTATAAATGTAAGTAGATCCGTCTGTCTGTCTGTAAGTTGTTTTACAACTAAACCGCTAACCTATTTTTGTCCTCCGATCTGCTAAACAGATTCCAATAAAAGGAGGTCATCAAAAGCCCATACAACTCAGCCTAAATTTGTACTGGAGGTACATGACAGCTGTCAAGTTGATAGTTTTTACCATGAAATCACTATGAAACTGATATTAATCTGGTCGTAATGGCGTGCGTTTGACATTCCAAAACTGACACTGACAGTTTTTACTATGAAATCATTACGAAACAGAAAAATGGCGTGATTTTTCTCAAATTAAAAGAATTTATTCTCATCCCCCAGTCAATAATTAAAAAAAAGTACGACTAGAGTTTTAACCAGCTTAATACAGAGTATTTTTTCCAATAAGTGTACCTTCAGTACATCATTTGGGCCGGTTTCGATGACCTCCTTTGGAGGAGGAGACAGTTTAAATCCTAAGGGGCATTGGGTGCCTATCTCAAAATATCGTTTGGAATTCGAGTGAATCCGCGGGTTTTATTGCTGATTGTTGTTCTTCTCAAACTGTAAATTTAACCAATTTTTTCACAAAGGGAAGAACCTACTCCTTTTTCAAAGTAGGTTAACGAGGGCAGCAGAAGCCTAAAATTGACAAGAGTGCCAACAATTGCAAAATTGGTCATCAAATAAAAAGACCCCTTTGTATCTACGGCCAATTTATTAAGTAATTGGCGTCCGAGTGGTATAGAGATTGCACGGAAAATGTTGCCAGTTCATTGGCTCACGACCTCAGTGAATGTTCGACACTCCGACCTTATGCAAGTGGCTATCGTGACTAGTACACTGACTTTTATACCTCGATGCTTGTTTTATAGCACGACATAAATAGCGAAGATGCTCATTATGCATGTACTGTTGGGTACATAAATAGATGAAATATTTTTTTTAACATCCGATAGCAAAGAGCATTACTTGAGCGATACTGCATTTTGAAATGTAAATTAAAGTTAAAGCTGCACTAGTAGGTACTAGGTACATTAGAAATCCTTAATAACGTGGACGTGTTATACAGCATGTTATATATATACATTATATCAGCCCCTCAACCATGAGTTCTATCGAATGACTTTCGATAGGTTTTTTGCGCATCGAAACGTTGTAATTTCATAGCAGGTTTTAGTTCCTTACGTAACCGCTAGAGGCGCTGCGATAGTTTTCCATACAAATATTTTACGGCGTCGCTAGCGAGTCTAGTGAGAAAAACTCATGGTCGAGGCACTGTACTCACCATAACACGTCGTTTAACGTTTTAGATCTGACATTTCGGGATTATAATAACAAGGATTTATTATTATATTCTTTAAAGGTAAAAACTAATAAAAAGGTTTTAAGTCGGAGAGTCAATAACTTTTTCCATCCACGGAAAAATTCACTTTAAAATCAATCAGAACCATCACGCTGATTGTTATCGTTTCTCTCAGAATCAGAGCAGTTAGGCTATTGTCTTTGGCTGTAGTCCACCACGCAGTAATACTGATTGGCAGGCTTCACACGCCATCATGAAATAGTTAGAAATATATATACATTCACTTATTGAGCAAAATCCCCTTTAGGTCCGCTTCCTTCTGCGAAAAAAGCAAAATCGATATAATAATGTCCATGATAGATAACCTATGTATAGGCACGATGAAATAATATAAGCACTATGTTCTGACACTTTCATATCCTCGTTGTACACGAGGATATGAAAGTGTCAGAACTGTATCTGCATGGATCATAGTAGTGACATCAGACTCGTTACGTCACCGCTGCTGCACGAAGATAGATGGGAAAATAATTGATTGCGCTGGGAGTTACCTAACCGCTAACTAAGCTTAGTAAACAACTTTGAAAATAAGGTTATAACTTGTTGTTTATATTAATCTACTTTATACAACCTAGTGCCCAAGCGCGACTGTTACGCCTGAGGTCCTGGGTTCGATTCCCATGTCCAGCAAATGTTTGTTGGGTTTTTCTATATTTTTTTTTCGGAATTCGGATATGTGCCCTATTTACGGCATTAGACTGGCCCTTTGTTACATGGGACCCAAAAATACCAGCGAGCTGTTAGCGTACGCCTCTGTCTGAACCTTCGAGGAAAACAGGCGTGATGGTATGTACCTACCAATCTTAAAATGGCGCGTTATCAATTTAAACAAAACATTTCAACACCCACCATTTCAAACAACGAAGCTCTCAATAAATACCAGGAGTTCATAAAAATAAAAGAAATAGCTTAAGTCAGTAAGTAGTTCTACTATTTCCGTATGTACATCTGCCCACGTTAGGTCGTGGGTGGCACTGCGTACCCTAGAATACCTTGCATAATATCTACCTTTGTTATACGACGACAGGTTAATAATACTACTATTGACTCGAGTGAATTTATTTAAAACTAACCCTCCCAGGCTTCTCACGAGTTTATAAATTAGTCTAGGTATAACATGCCATCACGCCAGTATTTCCATAAGGGTTAAACAGAGGTAAACTAACGTATACCGGTATATACCGGTATGTTAGTATCGTGGGTGCGTCCACAAACACAAATTTTAAGATACGCAACAGCCGAGACTAGACAAAATAAATATATTTACCGCGCGGGATTCAAACCCGTGGCGAACGGCAGCAGCCAACCGATCGATCAGCTTCGGCGACTAAGGGTATTTCCATCCGATAATAAGAACTTTTCTTGATAGCAACTGTCGGAGAATCTATTGAACAATAGGATTTTCCCTAAATCGAACAATAAAATACACTTTCCCATGTAATTTATTCCGCGTAACAAATCGATTGCTGATTAAAAAAACAACAATGACATCACGGTGAATACGTCATCACGATTACAGCGTCATTATTGTGGCGTTGGGAAATTAATGGAGAATTCATAACGGCTGCGTAAACTCGGGAATAACATGCGATGCTGTTGCTGACGCAAGACAGATATGCACGATGATAACTTATGTTAGGGCGACTTCTTAACCTACACAGGACACAAAACGTTGTATCTTTATCTACACTTAGGTATATTATCTGTACTGAATGCTGTTGCTAAGTTTAACATAATCATCATCAAATAAATAAAATTGAAGTGTCTGTTTAAGCTTTTCACTAAATGGATATGAAAATATACCTACACAGTTATACGTTACGGTACTTACATAAAAAAAAACTATTATTAAAATAGTTGTCTATCTGTGTCAGTCAGGGGGGCTAGACAAGTTGCATTTTGACATTCGAATCGATAAACAAAATGTATGTAAATGACATTAGTGACAGCCCGATTTGTCGAAAGCTAGTGTCATTTCCATACATTTTGATTGTCGATTCGAATGTCAAAATGCAACTTGTCTAGCCCCCCTGACTGTTCCGGCTAATCTCTGAAACAGCTGCACCGATTTTGATGGGACTTTCACTCGCAGATAGCTAAAACAAATACAAATTGTTTATTTCCAGAAAACATCAAACAGTGGACACTAGTAGCGGCGAACCGCAAACTAACCCCAAAGCGGATGTTTAAAAGAGTAATTTAGGCTAATTTTATTTTAGGAATATTATTTATTTTAAGAAACACGAGTAACATCGCGGGGAACAGCTAGTAATATATGTATAGTTATGTACTTTGGGTACTACAAAATATTAAAATAAAGAATTAATTTCTAAAATAAAATACTAATACTGATATTCAGCCGCATTCTGGTTAGACTGGAAGCCGACCCCAACATGGTTGGGAAAAAGGCTAGGAGGATGGGGATTTCTAAAATAAAAGTAGCCTCCTCCTTATAACATTAGCTATTTGCCAGGAAAATGCTAAATACCAATATAATTCTTCTGGAAAATTCCTGACTAGAAGACATTACAAACACCTTGGGAGGTAAACAAACTCATAATTCGCGGTCCCTGTAATATTGTGAACATCAAAACGTCAAAATAAAATATGGTCAGTGGTAGGTTTATGGCATTTAAAAATGCCCATTCAAAGCGAGCTCTTTGCGATGCTACGAAGCATTTAAAAGTAATTTTGTCTTCTTATGCATTACGCCTGTTTTCTTTAAGGGATAGTCAGAAGGTATTGATGTTACAATGTGGAAACAATGTAAACTGTATTGTCCAATAGAACCAAACTGAAACAAACGAATGGACAACGTTGCTAAACTGTGCCGTGTGTTGCTCTTTTTTTTAAATTATTATATTGAGAATCTCATTAGGATTAGTTATTAAGGCAATTAATTATTAATTAATATTAATTATTAATGTTTAGGCATTAAGACCGCCTTTGTACATTAAGTATAAATAAATAAATAAATTAGTGCAGTTCCCTGTATTTAATACTTCTACTTTTGCCAGTAATGTTTTTGGTTCCTTATAATTGCGATTGAAATTTCATATTTATCGGGTGTTTTTCGGATTGCCAATGTAATTTTCCTGGCAGAAAAACCGAATAGCGAGGATAAACACACTTCAACTCAACAGATTTTATAAATGTGATTATGTGACTTTTTCATGCAAAGCTGGGGCTGGCTTAAAATAGAAGTCTAAGCCTTAGGGAACAGACATCCTTGAAAAACTTTCTGTTCTACATGTATACAACTTCTATTTTAAACCCCAGTCACAATCACGCCAGAAGACAGTGTTTGATCACAGATATCGCACATCCATCCGTTCGATATTTCACATAGCTACTAATAAGTACTTGAAGATTTTATAGAAGGTGCTTCAAGAATCTTATCAAACGGACAAAACTAAATCTTTTAAGTACCAAACGTGCAAACACATCAAAGCACATTTGGTGTGAATGCCGTGCGAGTGATTTTCACAGCATCACACACACTATCTTCAAAAGTCTCTCGTCACGGATTTGTCAAATCTGATGTATCGGTCACAGAAATATATACCTTATCCCTTTACATTACAATGTAACTTCATAGCTGCCTTAAAATTAGATCTATACAATTTCAACTTTTAGACACTTTTCTGACTTATCAAGATTGTTCAGCGATCGAGTTTCTTTGCGATATTTGACTATGGAGGCTTCAGGTGTTTGTGCACCCATACTATGCGACTATCATCTGCTTACGATATAGAGGAATACTTATTTTTTATCGATAAATAGTTAACAAGCATATTAGCCGTTAGCAACAGCGGTGGTATCACTTGCGCATTGTCATAATTTTATAAACATTGCTAATTTCCTTTTGACCTAAAATACTATAATATTAGTACAAATAACTTAGCAATAGACTATCTGGCAAAGATTACCTATCGAGATTATTATTATTATCTCCTTTTACGGTGTCATGTCACGGTCCTTTGGTAGGTTTGCGCGAAGACACAGGTCCAAGGCGTAGAGGCCCCTTGGAGAGCTTTGATCTAACGTGTAATGGGACACCGACCTGGGCTAATCCATAACTACACTTATGAAAATACAGCTATGGACTATCCCAGGTGAGTGCAAGAGCTGTTGTAAAATATGAATGTTAACTTTATTATGGTCTATGGATGTGGGTGTTTAATGTACTAGATTATAACTTCATATGCCGGAAGAAAACGGCGTCTGCCTTTGACCCTCGAATAAATATCCTTAGGGATGGCAGACGGTGAATCGCCAGCTCACTAGCTGGGCTCTCCGAAAAGCTGCCAGAAGAGGCGGAAGGCGGCAACAGCGGTGTAAGCAGCTAAGGGTGTAGAGAGGTGCGGCCCCGGTTTCACCGTCGCGAGACTTCAAAAGATCCGGATTGGGTTTCCCCACTATTATGCCATTAGTTATTATTATTATAGAATGAGGATCGTAATTCGTAGTATTACACCATATTGATATTATTTGTCGAGCCCGATAGACGTCTCAGAGTTTAAATGCAGATGATATTGTCCTTGACTTCAAACAAACGATATGCCTATCTTGAAGACACCAAGTAATACTACTACGTTCAGTCAGAGTAGGTACCTAAAGATTATCAATATACGTATGGTTCGGTTCGGCGATTTAAACTAGGAGTTAGGATGTGCCTGGTTGATGGTAATAGGCTGGCACCCTATTATATGGCAACTAAACATACCGGCGGGAACGGTTTACATTAAACACCCTTTGGGGTGGAGAGGGACAGGCGTTATGGGATGTTATGTTACACGTGATGATTATGGCACAGTATAAATTTATTACACTATGGTTATGGTATGTTATGTTATACATATTAAACCTATTATTTGTCACGTCCACGATCGTAGGGGAGATTATCCTTGAATATAATAAACTCCAAGTTTAACTATGTACTTTCGGACGTCTAATAATTATAAATTCATAAGGTTCAGAATTCGAGGTAATAATAAGAAATTATCTGTCAAAGAAATACTTTAACAACGTCTATGGTCTAGTGGTTCGAGTACCGGACTACTGATCACGAGGTCGTGGGTTCGATTCACACAAGACAAACATTTATGTGATGAACTTAGGAGTTTGTGTTTGTCTGTGTGGTTCTTATATGTTTACAAAAAAAAGTATATATGTATTATATCAATTGTCTAGTACCCATAGTACCAGCTCTGCTTAGTTTAGGACTAGATGGTGCTGTGTAAAATGTCCTAAAATATTTATTTATTTCTTCAGACAAAACCTAACTTTCGTCCGATTTATACATATAAAGACTATTTACAAACGCTGGGATCGCATCGCATGAGAAGGTCAACATTAAATAATATTTAATTATCTTTGACATAACGCCACCAATCATAATTGCGGGCCTGTCGCCTGTCATGCTTAACCTTGGGACATGCAAGACAGTTTCGTTTCAAACAATCAATTTTATATCGGCCGTTACTTGGACGACTGGAATGAATCGTAAAAACGTTTTCATAATAAAAGTAGGTATAACATAACTAGATATAAAGTTGGTTTATTAAGGTAGAATTTTGGTAGGATATATTTTGTTGAGCAGTTATTTTAAGTTTATCTTTATTGCAGATTGGAACCGTGCTGAAATATTCATATCTTTTTTTTTATCGTTGATAGGTTTGCGCTTGACCACAATCTCACCTGATGATAAGTGTAGATGTGGTCTAAGATGGACCGCGCCTACCCAAAAGATGCCCCATTCACTCTGGCCTTGAAAAGACCCATGTTGTAGGTGTCAGGGAACACAGTCGCCGGAAGAGAATTCCACAACTTCAAAATTAAATTCTCCAAAATTAAATTGTCACGTGTATACAAGCTACTGTTTTTTAGAACCTTATTTGGAACACACAGGAGAGAGATGCCACTGAAGACCAAAGCATCACATAACGCCTGAAGATAGATGCTGAAAACGAAGCTTTTATGAAATACCAGATTTCCACCAGCGGCTTTGACCGCCTGATCTGGGTATTTCTTATAAATTATTCTATGTTGACGACGTAAGTACCATTTAGTCCCAAATTGAGCAGAGCTTGTATTATGGGTACAAGACAATGGATATAATACTTATAATTATACTTTTTTGTAAATACATACTTATTTTACATAGTAAACACCCAGACAAACATCCAAAATCCATCACATAAATATTTGTGTCCTGTGGGAATCGAACCCACGACCTTGTGAGCAGTCCGATACTCGAACTACTAGACCACAGACGTCGTCTTTTCCTGTTTAGAGGAATCCAGAACTTTTAGAACTTTTCCGAAGAACTTTAACACCCGTCTGTTTCATGAATAGTGTTACTAATAATCCTTATAGTAGGATAGAAGGAACGAATAGATAACGAACGGACAGAAACCAACGAATAATTTCGTTTGTTGAGAGTTCTCCGCGTCGGTTAAACCACAAAACGTTTTAATTATTCAACGTTCGCCCTACAAACGATTCGAAGCGTCGTCGGGAGCTTTTTCATTCTATTTTCTATCGGCCCGCTTCCACTCTGCATTTCCGTTCCTGTAATTTCTGCCAGTGTTTCACAAAAAAAAACAACTGAAAACCTTTCTAGTATTCGATTGGTTTTAACGGCTAGATATCAACATAAAATAAATCCATAGTAATCGCGTAATTCATCTACAATTCTTCAGTGTATTTTCAACTATTACATGCTAGATACACCATAAGTTCAAAAAAAAAACTTAAGATTATTTCACCCAAGCATGTTTCTTAGGGGCTATTTAATTTTCACCACCTCTGGGTAGCCACTAACCGCTAGATAAATGCAAAAATGACACAAAATGTGTATGCAATTATCTGCCAGTTTATTAAACCAGAATTACTTACAAGGAGGTGCTGATCGCCATTAGACTCCTAATATTTTTTTGCTCATCTTATCCCAAAAGTATGAATTTATTAGCCTAATATCACTTATAAGTGTGACTGCTACGCTAGAGGTCCAGGGCCTGTAGACACAACTTCCAATTTGACATTCAATTAGAAACAAAATGTATGGAAATGACATTAGTGGCAGCCCGATTTGTCAAAAGCTTGTGTCAGTTGTTAGTGATAGCCCGATTTGTCGAAAGCTTGTGTCATTTCGTTTCTATTCGTTTGTCGACTCGAATGTCAAATTGCAACTTGTCTTTAACCTCTGGGTTTTATTCCTAGTTCGAGAACATGTTAGGTACTTATTATGTTTTTCTATGAAATTGTTAGTAGCAGAATTTGGATTTATGCCCGGTTAATGGCAATACGCTCGCCACTTGCAACGTATGTCCATAGGTCTTCGTATTACCGGAAAATTGTGGGTCTGTATTTGTACAACTCTGCCTTACCCTATGGGGGATATAGGCGTAATGTTAGGTAAGCAAATACTCTTAGATTCACTAATTTAAAGTCTATTGGTGCTTTTATACAGATACTAAAGTTAAAAACACTGTTTTATTTAACTCTTTCTCCGACTACAGAAACCTGCCCTTTAGCTAAAAGGCGTTTTAGTATTCCATAACCGCAAAACGTGATTTGTAAATAGCAATATACTTACTACTACTTAGACGCGAAGTGTTCAAGATACTTATCAGCATGTTTATTTTAAATTTGAACCCTGTTTACGCAACGTACATCTCTCGCCAAACTTATTGTCCGGCTTGAGGTTGGCACGAGCTAACTTCAACACCGCCGCAAAAATCGGAGAGAGAAAAATATTGGATTAAAATTATTTAATACGACAGCCTTTGTATTAATTATAATACAATATATTTCTTTCTCTGATTTTTACGGCTGGGTTGAAGTTAGCTCGTGCCAACTTCAAGCCGGACAATAAGTTTGGCGGAAACGGTCCTAGAGTTATCATGACGGGGTCATGCGACGCCGGCGCTGGCGCATCGTTAAATCGTTGCGTCAAGCAGATCGGTTACTGACCGTTGCTATGAGTGACCGACAATACGAATGATATTAATGGAACTTTGAGTATCTAAGTGAAGTGTAGGCGCAATAAGTTGGGACAGGTCAATTCGAACCTGCTCGTGCGGTGGTTTGTCCATCCCACTCTTTTTTAGCACCGGGTGTATTACCTTTTTCGAATTACCTTTTCAGGTACCCTTTGTTCCCTGTAATTGCACAAGCGTATGACGTATGGCCAGAAGGACAAGGGCAAGCTGTTTGCGCAGTGCGCACGCGCGTATACAAAAATCATCTTGTTTATGTAGTTGTTGTAGGCATAACGGAAAGTTTCTTTGGAGGGTTCGCGTTGTAGTCCTACCACAACGTGTCGTGTTGCGATAGTATAAAGGTTTTTAGAAAGAGATATTGGTCTGTGACGGTCTACCGCCATCTCTTTCTCACAGACTAATAATAATTGCGATAAGTAGCATGTTGTCGTGCGGGCTTCGTATTTCTTTAATTTTCCTGTTAAATTATATCAGCACATACCTAAATACATTTAGTAAACAGTTTTAATTATATTACTAACCTTGAACTGCACTTCTGTTTTACGATTCTGAGTGATGATTTGGATGCAGTAGTTTCTTGGTTGATCAAAAATGAGGAGAAGCAGTGTTGATAAAAGAAGAGCCTATTAATTTATTGCCTATTGCCTTTTGCAAACTATGTTGCTTTTTGTTTAACCTTCTGCTTCTTCGGGTGCCTCTCCTATTACTGAAGGTTGGCCATCAACTTTAAATATTTTTCCCTATCTTTGGCGAGGTGGAACAGCTCAGCAGTGCTCGTGACTCCGGTCCATTCTCGAATGTTCCTCAACCAGGATTTTTTTCTTCGGCCAACACCGAGTTTTGTCTAGCTAGTTATGGCCAAATATCATCAGTATTTTACACGAAACGATTGCCATCACTGCAACCACAGATATAGTCTTTGACTGCAACCCAATTTCTGGGTATTACCGATTAAGTACCCTAAATAAAAAGTTGATTTCATAATATTTAGGCTTTCTGATTCTGACCTATAACAAAGTTGTCATAGGCGCTCGTATGATAACCGGGACCGAAGGCTTTACGTGCTTTTCTGGGCACGGTGGAGTTAAAAATGGTCACCCATCCATGTAATGACCGCGGCAAGCGCAGCTTAACCAAGCCTAAACACACTATAGTTACCATTTATGGCAAACATAAATCAATGTGCCTTTACCGTATGATTCACGCTTTATACCTTAGTAGGCAAGCAGAGCAATAAACGGTACATGCAGACTCAGCTGACCTTATCGAGTGCAAGACAACATGATAACAGCGGATATAACTTATTTGTTAATAAGCAAACAGGTTAGAATAAAATTTGGTAAGAAAATATACCTGACTTGCAACATAAACCTAAGCTCTCTTATTCTGGCTCAAGAAACTCGTAGAAACACCGCCGCAACTCTGCCCGTGAAATCTCCAATTTGTCCACAATACCCGGCCTCTTGATTTCAAAGACACACGCAAATAACTTATTTGCATACATTACAACAACAATACAAGACTGGTAAGCACTGAGGTATTATGCACTAGAGTCGAGACGATTCATTACAGTGCGTTGTTACTACATATTATTGGTAGTTACCGCGCAGTTCGCTAATTCGTATATCGCAAAGGTATATTACGTAAACGTAAACCATCTTGGATGTTAGGTCTAATGTAATTACGTTTCTCATAATTGAGGAATAAGAATGTAACCCAGTGTACTTATATCGTTTCGTCTTATTTATACTATGATGTACTTAAATGTATGTTCTAGTACTATGACGGAATACCTCAATGGTGCCAATGAAACCGTAAAATTTGGAAAACGTAGCTTGAAAACTGCAAAGTCGATGAAGAATGAAAATAAAGAATGTTTTCCTAGACAGATTTGTTGCAGAATTATTATTAACGTGAAATATACTTACTAGTTTTGGATATAAATAGATAAAAAGTACTTACATAAATATAACTTCTAGTTACGAATGAAACTTTGAGCATCAAGCATTGCCTAATTACGGATAAAAACAAGTAAAAAAAGTAAATGTAATTTTCTCTTTTCAATCATTTTATAATTTCCTATATTTCACATTTTCTTAGACCAATGTTTATAAAAAGTGCGCCAAATAAAAAACCCTAACCATTGACGTCACATTCCAGAAAATTAATAAATAATCTTTATTAATTCCGGAAAGTTCTACGACAAACTGCGTACAAACGACGGCATTACAAAAATAAACAGTTGACGATATCAATAACAGAAATTTAAACATGACTAATAATAATCAACGTGGTTATATTATCACAGCAATGCCGCAACTGCGTAAATATTTTTATACTACATAATAAATATTGATGGTCAAAAATAAATCTCAGTTCTCCACGATTGATAATATACCTACTCAGTACTTGTCCACGATACGCAAGACAACCGATGGAAATATTTCGGCTGTTATAACTTCCATCTCCATGATTGATATGTTTTCTACATACATCTTACTAAACAAAACAAAAATAAGAACAAATTAAAAGTCGGGTTTGTTACAACACTTATAAGTCGAGACGTTGAGAACTGCTGGACCAATTTTCATGGTTTTTGTTTGATTTGTCTGCGCTCCGAATGGCAGAATAACCACACCTGTGACACTCCATACAAACATTCCGATACCGCTGCACACTACAATACCAAATGTCAAACTTGTCAAAATTACGTTTGTACACGCAAATGCAAATGTGTGCGTGAGAGTGCGTAGGGTTTGTTGGCAGTACGTCCGGCAAGAACACCGGCAGAATGCGGGGGACCTGAGGTATCTGTCGTTAGGGAGGGGCGGAGAGTGGCCATTCTGTTATTATTTATTCTGTGGTATAACTATTAAAACATGAGAAAAACACGGGGCAACGCCATTTTTGACATCGGGGGCCATGACAGCTGTCAGCTGATGACAAACTTCGGCAATCCGATGGAAAGTACTAGGGTCATAAGCTGTACGAAGATATTAAGTACTGGTTTTCGTCATGTGGGGCGCTGTGTATGATGTTGGAATACCCGGCCCTGCGCTTTTGTACTTGTAAACCTACATTTCCCCGATATGTTCAGGTCCCATGTAATAGAGGGCCAGTATTATGGTTTCTTTTACAGTTAAAACCTTTAAACTAACTAACTACCGTATAAGCCTTGTGGTCGTAAATGTGATTGCTACGCTTAACGTCCTATGTTCGATTCCCAAGTGGAGCAAAGTACCAGCTCGGCGTTTGGAACATGCTAGAAGACAACATTCATAAGGTTATCAACTTATCAAATGTTTGCCTTGTGAAATTGCTAGAATAGAAACTACGATTTTTCTGGGACCAATATCATATTATGTCCATCGGCGAATAGGTTTACAGTTTACAGGTCCTAGAAGATGCACAGGAAAAGAAAATACTTTATTGCATACCAAAGAGCAAGTCCCAAAGAAAATAAACAAAATATAATCATTACCAGTAACAGTTTGTTTAATATTTATACGTAATTACTGCCACTGTTTTTAAACATTAATAAACAAGAGTAACTGACTAAGGAATCCAGTATTCTGCCAAAGTAATTACGAATCTTAATTATGCAAATAGATTTCATCATATGAGGTCGGATCGCATAAATCTCTTCAATACAAGGTCAAGAGAGGGCGCATCAAATTAGATTGTGTTTATATTTTCATGTAATTAATATCGTGTCGTTAGTGGTGCCAAGCGCTACTGCTACACTAGAGGTCGTAGGTTCGATACCCGGGTCAAGTTAAGTGTTGTTGGAGTTTTCTGTGAAATTCCAGTAGCAGCTTAGAGTGTTGATTTGTATGGCCATAAACTCGCCCCCTATTACATGGGACCTAAACATACCGGCGAACTGTGGGTGTACCACTGTCTAACCCTTCGGGGAATACAGGCGTGATGGTATGTATGTGTTAATATCGTGATGTTCTTAGAATGACATACACATTTGTAGTGTTGATTAATTAAACAGAATCTACTCATATGTCGCAGACATTAAGTTTAATTTATGAATTAATCGCCTAGTCTAGTGCCATTGAACTAGGCTTTATTGCGCTTAAAGCTAAAGCAATTAAATCTAATTTCCAATCTGATAATAATGACTGACCTGTTTTTAATCTAATTATTTAATATATGGGGGCTGAATATAATATCAGCTGTGCTGTAAATAACTTTATAGGTTATCAATGTTATCTGACATTACAATAAACTAAACTCAATACTCAATATTTATTGCAATTTACAGTTTATTAAATAGTAAAAGAATTTCATTAATTATGGGACCCCGTTGGGCACAGCAATATAATTATCTTACTACAGTTCTCGACAATCTTTGTCCGGCTTGAAGTTGGCACGAGCTAACTTCAACCCGGGCGACCGTTAAAATTAGAGAGAAAAAATATTGGAATAAAATGAATTAAGGTTGCCTGGAAGAGATCGCAGTCTGCGATAAGGCCGCCCATTGTATATCTTTAATGACTTATGTATCCTATTTTATTGTGTTATATTCCGTGTACAATAAAGTATATATAAATAAAAGATAGGTAGCCTACGATTTGAGCTTTCATTTTTATTTATATAATTTTTTTAAATATTTTTACGGCCCGGGTTGAAGTTGGCTCGCGTTGGCTAACTTAAATTTTTAGTGCTGTCAGTCTCATGGTATAAATAATACAAGATATACTGAATAATAGATGACATAGTTACCATTATATAACTAACTGACATAACAGTGGCCATTTGGGAAACCATTCAGGAAGTTACCCTAATGGTTCACGGAATCTATTCATCTAGTGATCATGAATTATTAACATGAGACTTCGAAGGGCAAGGCCTCTAATTTGCCCTTAATTTTTCATACATTTACCCATTTCAAAATTAACCCCATATTGAAATAAACAAACTCTCATTGGTGCTGGCGATTTCTTCGTACCAAAAAAACTATCAATTACGTAATAAACATTTTGGTTATCTAGACGTTCAGGCACACTTGGTCAGTACCAAGGCCTACCAAGTGTACCTGAACCTACTTCAGTAAGTACACCTACAATGTATGTTTTTAGATTTCGTGTTTCCATTAAGAAACACCGAGCTTCTATGAATTGGAGAAAAAACAATAACACTGCTTGACCTGAGGATCAAATTCAGACCCTGATGATTAAGAGACGCGGCGCGCAGCTTGTTACCACTGGACTAATGAGGCTATTACCTACCTACGTCGCTAAATACAGTGCACTACGTAAAATAGTTTCAGATAAAACTGACCGTGATAGCTCATGAAGAATTTCGTCTCACCAATTTTGTCCCGAGACAGCAAAATAACTGAATAAAAGTAGGTATTCAGGTGCCTAAACAAAAAAAAAAGTTGCGTACGTCTCAAGATATTGACGTTTGACGCCAAGCAATACCCACTATCCTGAGATTTTATCTCAGAAATAAACAATATAAACTCCACAGTCTAACGAAAGTTACCCAAGTCTTTGAGAGCATAGAGATCTTTTATAACAAAAAATTTCTCACCGTGAATAAACTTTCGAGTGAGGGGAAACTCATTATATCGTCTGGAAAAGTATTTTTGGCGTACCAGCGCCGAACATTATAAGTGCTTAGGGAAAAGCGGGTTTAAAAATGGGCGCGCGGTATCTCCAGACACGACTTTGCTGGGTTAAGGTTAAGACTTGAACTTTCTTGCTTAAGCCATTTTTTACCTGTTATAGTAATACTTTCAACATGGTAAAATAAAATCTCCAAGTTGGATTATTAGTTTTGAACATTGCTTGCTTATGACACGTCTGAACCCAGCAAAGACTCCGAAAACAAAGCTTTTGTTGCTTTTGAAAGACAACACCTGATATTACAGCAACTAATTACTTAATTAAATATCAACTGAAGGCTTCATAGTATTTTTATGTTCAGAAGCGATCGATGGTCAAACTTCTTGAAAGTATAACTACCTGGTAAAAAAATATATCATTCAGTCACAACATGGTGAACAAATTGAACAATCATTCTATAAGGCCTTAAATACTCCCATATTGAACACTGACTTCGCATAATCAAGCCACCACAAGTGAGCAATAGTGTACCTACTATAAAAGATTAAGTCTTGACTGGTGGACTTTTTTGAATAGTCATAGCTTGCATAGTCCACCACACCTTTGCAAATGTCTTATTACAAAAACACCAAGAATATATGAGTTTATTTTCAAACTTTCATCACTCTTGAGAGGCCCGAAATGTTATTTCAGCACGAGATCTTCACAAACAATAAGTTAAGTGCCTATTCTATTATACAACCGGCTTGCTAATGAACGCCAGCAAAAGTGGAGCAAGGCGAATTATTTAACACGAAATTGCAGCCATCTTGGAGCTAGACATAAAATATACAGTGTGCAGAAATGCAAGCGCCAGTTACTGGAATTTGTGATGACCTGATTGATTTGTAGCGATGATAGCAAGTATCAATGGAGGAGGAGGTTCAATCTTCTTTAACGTGGGCACACGTAGAAAACCTATGTTATTATTAATTTAGAAGTCTGACATTGTAATGATGATAATTTTATACCGAAATGATTATCTTATTATCTTTTGTATATTGTATTTTTGACATTACTTGATTTGTTTATAATGAAGAGACCATGATTCTCTGAGTTTACTTCGGTGTTTCTTCTCCGAGGTCGTCAATTAGCAAATGCCGACGCCGTATTCTAAGTAGTAGAAAATTTTAAAATATTTATTAGTAAGTGATTAAAAGATGTATTTACAGAAAATGTATTGAAATGATATATTTCAGTCAATTTCAATTCTTCCTGTGACATCTAGTGCTGATTAATTTTCTTACATATTCACCACACGAACTGCCTAATTACTTGTAGTCTAGCGATCCTGAGCAGGACTTCTATGCTCCGGTAGGTACTAGGTTCGATTCCCTAGTCGAACAGTGTTATGTCAGTAGCAGCTCGGAGTCTTGATTTGTGCCTCGCCGTCTATTACATGGGACCTAAACATACCGGCGAAATGTGGGTGTATATTAGTACGCCTCAGCCTACCCCTTCGGGGAATACAGGCGTGATGGTATGTTATGTATGTTGTTTCTATCCCAACGTTATTTTCGCGTACATCTGATCTGTATTTTGATACTTAGTACAGGAAAAAACAAAGATAAACAAAGCTACCTATCAGCTGATTGTTGTCTTACAACATGACTTATGAGTCAGACAATGACTATAGATATTGTAGCAATGAACTTGCCTATAGATAGATATAGTATTACAGATAATGTAGGGTAGGCATATTTCGGGGACAGCAGTGATAGCCTAGGGGTGTGACCACTGGACTGCCAAGTCAAAGGTCTCGAGTTCGAATCCAAGGCACGCACCTCTGACTTTTCGAAATCATGTGCGTAATTATCACTCGCTTTAACGGTGAAGGAAAACATCGTAAGGAAACCTGCATGCTTGAGAGATTTTCTCGACAGCTTGTGAAGTCTGCCAACCCGCATTCGGCTAGCGTGGTGGACTGTAGCCTAATCCCTCTCATACTGAGAGGAGACCCGTGCCCAGCAGTAGGACAGTATATGGTTTGATTATTATTATTATTATAATGGACTTATGACAGCGACCGTACCTACCAAATAGCAGAGATGTACAAAATGGTTTTAAAATGTTTATTTATTTTAATTTTATTTTAATTTCATTTCTCATGATAAATACCTAAAATTAATAAAATATCTCAGGTTTGGTCTAAAGGTATTTTATTTTGAAAAAGTATTTTGAAAATACCTATTTTGCATTTAGCATTTGAAATACAAATCCCAAAACTATTTGGTATTTTGCATTTGAAATAGTAAATCTGAAAAGTATTTTGCATTTTGTATTTGCATTTTAAATAGAAGTATTTCAAATAAATCGCATCTCTGCCAAATAGGACCCAAACATACTCGCGAACTGTGGGTCTATAGTAATACACCTCTGCTTACCCTTCAAGGAATACAGGCGTGATGGTATCTTAGGATAATAAGCTGCGAACCCTCTTCTACTATAATAATAAAATTTGACTACCCGAGCGCAATAATTTTATAGAGCTTCTTTTTACATACCATCACGCCCATATTCCCCGAAGGGGCAGGCAGAGGCGTACTAATGTACACCCACGTTTCGCCAGTATGTTTAGGTCCCATGTAATAGGGGGCGAGCCTATTGTCATAAACCGGGCAGAAATCCAGACTCCGAGCTGCTATTGGGAATTTCACAGAAAACCCAAAAACACTTTGCTCGACCCGGGGATCGAACCCAGGACCTCTAGCGTTGCAGTCGCTTATGGGACCACTATACCAACGAGGTAGTGCTTCTAGCTTTTACTATAAACGTTTACACAAAGAGAAAGACGGCAAATACAAAACTGCAAAAGAGGCGAACTAACGAGTGTTACCGTCAATAACAACACCAGTTTACAAAGACCCGAAAGCGGTTCGATCTAGCTGAAACCGGTTTTGTTTTAGTTTGAAATAAGCGTTGCAGACGCAAACTCCTTTGTAGAACAAGAGCTAGCCGTAAAAAAATTCGCCACAATACAAGCAAATGTTTTGCTCGCGTATAGGAATTATTATGTATTGTTTGAGCGGAACTCGTTAAATGTGTTCCTACTCAAGCTACAAAATTATAATATTTAATGAACAGAACATTGAAATAGGTAATTTATTTATAAATCATACCATCAACATCCAGTACTAGCTTTCCGCCAACGGCTACGCCCGCGTTGTCTGATTATTTCTTATAACTTTCATCCCCTATTTCAACCCCTTACAGCCCGTTTTTCGCATTAAAAAGTATGCCTATGCCTATCTCGCCTATGCGTAAATCGGTTCAGTAGTCTTAGCGTGAAAGCGCGACAGACAGACAGAGTTACTTTCGCATTTATAATATAAGTAAGGATAAGGATTGTGTTTCAGTAGCTAAATAGTAAGTAGGTACTTTTAATAAATAAATAAATAGTCATATAAATATATAAATAAATAGTCAAATATTTTCTCATCTTTAGTTACAATAGTTACATGTTTCTGAATCCTTGAATTCTTACTATTAAACTATAAGAATTTCATGTAGAAAAGAGGAGAAAATATTTGACTACCTATTTATTTATACATTTATATGACTTTATTGACTCTTTTGTGTCCCCATTTTACTGTTAGCTCCTAGCCTATGACGTGGTTCATACGTCTGCAACGGATATGATGGCACCGGTTAAATTTTCATACGCGGCTTAATCCTTAGGGGGTTTCATATGAACATTCTGAATCGCTGCGAGACGCTGTAAGCGCTTGATAACGGAATTGGTCTTTGTTGTGAGATGCTTTGTTTTAATAGAGACTGTGCTTTCAAATTTTGACGACGTCTGTGGTCTAGTGGTTCAAGTCCCGGATTGCTGATCACGAGATCGTGGGTTCAATTCCCACAAGACACAAACATTAATGTGATGAACTTAGCTGTTTGTGTTTGTCTGGGTGTTTCTTATATATTATAAGTATCTATTTACAAAAAAAAGTATATACGTATTATATCCATTGTCCCATAATACAAGCTCTGCTTAGTTTGGGACTAGATGGTGCTGTGTAAAAATGTCCCAAGATATTTATAAAAAAAAATACGTTTAAGATTTTCATTATAGACATGGGGTTAGGTATATTATGTCTTTTATATGAGTAAGAGACTGCCTTGTTAGTCTAATTGCACTAAGCGCGACTGCTACGCTCGAGATCCTGGGTTCGATTTCCAGGTCGAGCAGTGTTATTAGGTTTTTCATTAAATTTTTCGGTTTCTTCTAGGCAAGCGCGCTCCATCGTAGGCCACATCGTTGCTTAACATCAGGCGAGTTGTGGTCAAGCGCAAGCCTATCTAAGATAAAAAACAAAAAAATCTCAGTATTAGCCCGGAGTTCATACTTGGTGTTGCCAAAGGGCTTTCGCCCCTATTACGTGGGATCTAAACATACCGGGAAACTATAGATGTTCGTTAATACATCCCTATCTAACCCTTCGAGGAATACAGGCGTGATGTTACGAGTAATTATAATTTATTAATTCACTTCTGCCAGGCTAACATGCGCGCCACGACAAAATTTTGTCTACTCCTTTGTCTCGCTCTTTCTTATGCGAAAACGAAACAAAAGCACGACATAAGCGTCGACAAAATGTTCTCGCGGCGTGCATGTTAGCCCGGCTGATCTTATGGGTGGGGTCTTTTCAAAAGGACACACTGGTATGCCTAAACGACAAGACGAACGTGGAAGAAAGAATCGTAGCAAGTAATGGTCTGCTGTTTCTGCCTACCCCTGTAGAAGAAAGGCGTGGGTATATTATTGGTCTATTGGTATTTATAGTAATCACTTTAAGTAACAACATCCGCTGTTAATACATTATCAAACAAAAGATATTTATAATTAATTAAGATTGCACAAATCACTAATTATAATACTGATAACCAATAATCGCATTGACTGACTTTTTACAAATATCAAAAACAAATTTTTACTTGTTTCACCGGGTTATTGGATGATTCGCACAAATTCAACTAACCTAATTACAAACAAATTTTATTCAAACAAAGGAAAAAATCGGCTGGCGGACAGGATTCGAACTTGCGTCTTCTGGTTCGGTACACCAGACCCTTTTTTAACCACTAAGCTACTGCGAGCCCCGCTCGCCAGTCGAAATCTTCCTTCACATTCTAATTTACGTCTTAAAGGTGACTTTTTTCCTTCATTAAAAATATCTTGTAATTTAAGCATGGAAAATGCTTAAAAAATACAAAAACTATTTTATTCATATTAATGAAGACAAAAATCGACTGGTGGGCAGGACTCGAACCTGCGTCTTCTGGTTAAATACACCAGACGCTATGACCACTAAGCCACTGCGAGTCCTACTCGCCAAATCAAATAAGTCGAAATCTTCCTACACATTCTTTTACGTCTCAAGGTGACATGAGTCAATTTTTTCCTTCATTAAAATAACTGGGGGGCTAGACAAGTTGCAATTTGACAAACGAATAGAAACAAAATGTATGTAAATGTATAATTAGTGACAGCCCGATTTGTCGAAAGCTTGTGTCATTTCCATACATTTTGTTTGTCGATTCGAATGTCAAAATGCAACTTGTCTAGGGCCCCTGGTAATCTAAACATGGAAAATACAAAAAAAAATACAAAAAGATAAATTGTGTTCCATTTTTAAATTATCCGGAGGTTAACGGCTATCCAGAAGTCGTGAAACAGACCCTAAAAGTACATCTCCAAACACTGTTTCACTCTACCACTTTGAGTGTAAACTAAGAGCTTATATAAAGTCTAGACAGGATACAAAATGTAAATGGCTGACGATAAAACGCTTATGATTTCAAAATTGAGCGCTGCAGACAGTACAAAATGGATTGAACAATAAAAGTTTGTTTTCTTCTGAGACCAACAATGTCATTCAGACGACGTCTTTGGTCTATTGGTTCGAGTACCGGACTGCTGATCACGAGGTCGTGGGTTCGATTCCCACAGGACTCAAACATTTATTGTGATGAACTTATGTGTTTGTGTTTGTCTGGGTGTTTCTTATATATTATAAGTATGTATTTACAAAAAAAAAGTATATAAGTATTATATCCATTGTCTAGTACACATTGTACAAGCTCTGCTTAGTTTGGGACTAGATGGTGCTGTTTAAAAAAAATGTCCCAGGATATTTTACTATTTATTATTATTTATTCATGAAGTGTAACCACACTATGTATTAAAATATTCTACGTCCTGTAGAACAATTTAATACACAGTGTGGTACACTTCATGAATGAGATTATAACGTAGGTTTTTGTTTTGTAGACACCTACAAACCTATGTAATAACTGATTATTCCTGTAGGTAATCAAAATATAAATTTAATGCTGTATAAATCTGTTTATTATGTCAAGTCTAGACAGACAGAAACAAAGTTATTTTCGCAGAAGCAGACATCAGTAACAGACGTTACTGTTTTCACGCCTAAACCGCTGAACAGATTTCGGTAAAATTGGGCAAGGAGAGAGATTGGGCAAAGAGGTGGGCAGTATGGGACATAAGCTACTTTGCCTCAAAATTTTCTTTAACATGAGAGTGAAACTAGAAATACGATAAAACTTAGTCGGCAGATTTTACAGTAAAAAAAATCGCAACTGCGATACTCTTATCTGTAGACGTCTTAATTAAATCGCGTATGCAAGCAAATTATGATTCAGCAGCGTATGTTAGTTCAACGTCTGTAGACAGTCGCCTAGGTTCCGAGGCGTGGGTTTTATGCGCACCCATTCAAGTGCCCACTGCGAATTTGCGACTTCAGTAACAATGTGTAGTGGTCGCGCGACATTATAATTTATGTTTATGGTGCTGTGAATTGCCTGATGTTCATTTAGTACCTAATAACAATCAGATTGACCCAGTTAACCATTTAGTTTCAATTCTGCATCTTAATAGGATATGACGGAGTCTGAAATATCTGTATCCCTTACTCCGTATCTAGCTTTAATTAATCCTAAGTCCTATTTTGTATTTTTAAGCATGTTCTACACTAAGATTAAAGAAACGTCACCTTGAGACGTATATTTAGAGTGTGAAGGAAGATTTCGACTTGGCGAGTAGGACTCGCAGTGGTTTAGAGGTCATAGCGTCTGGTGTCCAGTCGATTTTTTCCTTTATTAAAATAACTAGTCCTTTTTTGAATAGTGTGTTAAATCTTCATAGGTCGGAAATTCAAAAAATATCGATATATATCGTATCGATATTAAAAAAAAATATATCAATATCGATATTGATATTTTCAAAAAATATCGATATATCGATATATCGGTCAACTTAAAAACCAAATTATAAAACAGCCAAAAAAGGTAATTTGTTAACTTTTAAATTAAAAATGTTTAAGTGTCTGAAAAAAATATCGATTTTTATATCGATACATTGATATATCGAAATATTAAATATCGCTCAAAAATATCGATATATTGAAAAAATAAAATCGATATATTGACATAAGTATTGATATTTTTTCAACATCCATATTCATAGGTCGGCCGTTGACCTATAAGGTCGATAACAATATGTTCCCACCAAACCCATCGTGGGGCGCATGGGTTTATGAAGAGATGACATTACCACATTACATAATTAAAACTACCTTGGACCCCAAAGTTACCTGTTATAAACTAACAAAGGAACTAAAACTCCTGTTAACTAAACCTACATCTGTATGGGGGCCTAGAGGATGAAAAAAACGAAAAACGAATGATGAAGTAACGTTATTGTATAGTATTTCCAACAACGAATGTATTTTACACGCGACACTAGATTTGATTCCAGATTCTTATGTTAACCCTTCTGCTAAAGGTCCTTTGCTTATGTATCCCTGTATATACCTATTTCAAAACCTCAGGAATCACAATAAAACCATTAAAATATCATTATAAAGTCTCAAATCATTCATTTTTATCGTTTTATTAGCGTTAATAGCAAAATTTATAATCAGCAGCTGATATCGTTACGACCGCACGTAACTATAACAATTACATTGATGTATTATGCATCAGAGCAACGTCATCCAATGTTTGCAGACGCGTGATCTCCGCAAGATTTGCTTTGTTTGTTACAATACATTTCAAGTCTAGGTTGTTCAGAACTATGTAGTATTATTCGAATATGGTCATTGCACTTGCGACATGTACAATCTTTTGTTCATTAGTATTTGTAGTTTTATTTCCAACTAGCTTTCCGGCAGCGGCTTCGTCCGCTATTCCACGGGAACCATACATTTTACCGGGATAAAAAGTAGCCTATGTGCTCTTCCAGACTATAATCTACCTCTAATCCAAATTTCATCCAGATCCGTTCAGTAGTTTATGCGTGAAAGAGTAACAAACATCCATCCATCCATACTCACAAACTTTTACATTTATTATATTAGTAGGACTTTATATGTAAGTACATATTATTATTATAATCAAATATTAAATTCACTAAATCACATCTTGGTGCCTGGGAAGATTACATTTCTCTATTTATTTATTTATTTATACTTTTATGTACACTAGCACATAAGGCGGACTTAATGCCGTATGGCATTCTATGCCAGTCAACCTTTGAGTTAAATAAAACAATCGTGTTTGAAAGGTTGTTTCTCATTCGGTCTATTTAATCGTCACGGTACAAATTAGCTAATAATATGGTCTTACTTCACAAACCTCTTTAAAAGTCACAGAGATACTAAAAACCATATGAACTACGTAGTAGATTGTAGAAGGACACCTATTAGATACGACAAAAATTACTACCCTATACCTTTCTCAACGACAAATCAGTATAAAGATCTATTAAGATTTAAACAAGAAATGTTGACGCTCCTTCTCTACCAATACGTTTGGCTTAATAGCTCAATAAGAATAAAAGCAAAGCAATTTAAAAAATATTTCTAGTATTGTATTGTTTTACCTAACAATAAAAACAATAGCCAGTTTTTCATACCGCGTCGGCAAAAATTCAATAATTGGCAAACGATCGCTAAATGGTATCTGTAATTTTGTAAAATATTCAGTAACAAAGGCTTTCAGTTGATTCTCGGGATTGAGAATATTTCATATTTTCGGCTTAAAAATTCCGGCAAAAATATATGTTTAAAGTGAGAAAGTACTTGTTTTATTTCATAATCAACAGCATTATCATCCCAGCGGTACAGTTCTCGCCAAACTTATTGTCCGGGTTAAATTTGGCACGAGCTAACTTTAACCCAGCCGTAAAAATCAGAGAATCAAAATTAATAATAGGATTGTAATAAATAAAAACGAAAGCTCAAGTCGTAGGCTCTGTCGCTTCATATAATTTTTATCCAATATTTTCATTTCTCCGATTTTTACGGCCGAGCCAACTTCAACCCGGACAATAAGTTTGGCGTGAACTGTATATAGCTCATGAGATATTAATCTGTAGGTATAAATAAAATAACAAGATCTGACTGACATCTATCAACACAGAGTTCAAACCATTGAATGAATTGGGACACTTACGCGATTATTAAACATGAAAATAACGGATCTAATTATAATAATTATATTACGATAAAATCTGTAAAAGTAGTTTTATTTCATTTAAGATAGGATTTTAGAAAATTTCCCTGGATATGGAATAACTAGATGAACGCTACACCACCACGCTAGAATCTCTCAAGCATGCACTTATGCAGGTTTCCTCGCGATGTTCATCGACCCATATACTATCCCACTGCTGGGCACGGGTCTCCTCTCAGTATGAGAGGGATTAGGCTATAAACCACCATGCTAGCCTAATGCGAGATGGCAGATTCACATGCCGCCGAGAAAAATGTCTCAGGCTTGCAGGTTTCCTCACGATGTTTTCTTTCACCGTTAAAACAAGTGATAATTATGCACATGATTTGATGCGTGCCTTGAATTCGAACTCTAGACCTTTGACTTGGCAGTCGAATCACTAGGCTATCACCGCTTTAACATTCATAATAACACTGCTGTGTTTGTTATGTACAACACTGTGTTCACTGTTACATATCTCAGATAAAAAACGCCGAACTAATCACAGTCCAGTTCATTCAGGTATTACCAGTTACCATGTGCGTATGACGTCATGTCTGTGTGCAAACGACCACGCGAAAGGAGAGATAGACTATTTATATTAGTTTAAAGGACGTCATACGGAAGACCAGTTCTGATAATCAAAATGTAACTTGTGAACTCGCATGATATTCTTTGTTGGTCAAAAAGTTACCAGCAAATGATGGTATATTATTGAATCCATAGGAGATATAGACTTTAGACATTGCAGATAATATAACAATTACGTAGCTTATTTAGAAAAAAGCTTCATTTATATGTTGGTAATTGCAATTTAGGGCCAATTTAATTTAAAATTCATGTAATAGTAATTTAATGTTTCGTCATAAAACCTGGAGATTTTTATCACCACGTTCCCGATGCTTGATTCCGTGTTTAAAAACCATGCTATGCCTTCTAGAATTTAAAGAGTTGTTATGGCAGCTTGCAAAAATGCGATTGCCTGTATAAAAAAGGGCGCGAAAAAAAAAGTAAAAACAACATTACAGATCATGAATCATGGTCAATTGAACTTCAATGCCTTGTGTCATATTCAGCTGAGGGTAAACAAGTAATTATAAGTTTACACCCAGACGGACAAAGTGCAAACACTGTCTAATTATACTCCTCATATTCCGGAAAATTTTTGGAATACAAAATGGCGCCGCCGAACCGCGCTTTTGTTTCTGATTTGCATCGCTTGGGGCCAAACATACCGTACACAAATAAGCAGATAGCTGACAGTGTTTTGGTATATTTGGATATTTTGACATAATAATATTTCTGCGTTTTTTATTTAAATATAAAATGGCGCTTATGTTAATGTTATGCAAAAAAATAAAACCTTTTTTCACGTCGCTGGCTGAAAACAGTATTCATTAAAAAAGATAAATCTTACAATTTGAATATGGAGTATGACGAATGTCACATTTAAAAACAGATCGTTTTGTGTATTTCTCTCTTCGTAATAATAATGTCATGAATAGTTAATTAATTTTGTATTTGTGACTTATTCTGTAACGTAAAGTGTTTACATTCAGAATACAATCACGTCTTTATAGTTACATGTAAGTAAGCATCGAGAACATATCACTTTATTTTTAGTCCTTAAATCTCGAACGAGAGAGATTGGATTCTCAAGTTAACAGACAGCGGCTTGGAAGGAGGCTAGGGAGGCCCGTGCCCAGTAGTGGGACCAAGTGGACTAGTAAAAAAAAACTCGAAATTTCCATCCGATTTTACAAATATTTTTTTTTGCGTCTTGTCGGTCTTATATAAATTCCATTAAGTTGCAATACTTAATGTTATGTTACAATTTTGCTAGGTTATCTATAATTATAAATAAAGACATGCTCTAGTTTCCTTTTCCTATTATAACTAAAGAAAACTTATTTGTACACATGGCTACACAAGTTCACATCAAGCTATAGATTTCCAATAAAAGCGGACATCTAATTGCACGAAAAGCCAAAACAAAACCAGGTCCGCTTAAACTGGTCATTACACGTGTATTGTGTAGCCATGCGTACCACGTATACACTATCAAGTGCCATAAAAAATAATAGGCATACAATACCCAGCAATTAACTGTCTAACTTTATGACTGTATTTTACATAGTTCAACCTTCATCTATCTATTTTAATGACATAGTAAGGGGACATGTTGGGGATACGTGTGAAGTCGCGACAGCGCAGCATGTGAAGTCGCGACAGCGCAGCGTGTGAAGTCTGCCTTCCTAGGCCAACATGGTGGACTATCTTTAGAGACCAGTGCCCAGCAGTGTTTCTATAAATGGGTTACAATTCTCGCCAATCTTATTGTCCGGCTTGAAGTTGGTACGAGGTAACTTCAAACCAACTGTAAAATACGAAGAAAGAAAAATATTGGACTATAATAAATAAAAACGAAAGCTCAAGTCGTAGGCTGTCGTTGTAAATTTATTTAATTTTTCTAGTCATTTTAATCCAATATTTTTCTGTCTCCGATTTTACGGCCAGTTTGAAATTAACTCGTGCCAACTTCATGCCGGACAATAAGATTGGCGAGAAAAGCACTATTGCTTAATTTTACTGGGGTCGTTATCAAAAACATCTTTGCATTCTCTATTTTATTTCTAAATATCTATCGCATGATAGCAAACATTTTTCTATTATCTGCTTCTGAAATAAGTTTCTTGATTGATTAATTAAATAATAGTTTTTTATTCACATTCTTGACAATGAAAAATAACTGCATAAATAAAAATGCTGTCATGTTCACGAGTCTAATTCTATCCACAATACAAAGGAAGGCGCTTGTTATAAGTGTCAAAGACACAGTCATTATTGCAATCTCTAGCGAAAATTATGATGGGAACGACCTTTTAAAATATGAATGTCAACAGACTTAAACTTTTGTATACAATGGCTGATGTCTATGGTAGTTTGTAGGTATGTTATTTAGGAAACTGTTTGGGATTATGGAGAATTCCTTTGCGAATTCCGTGGCAACCATCGGTAGACTAATTTTGTGGTTGTAGCCGAAAAAAAATCTGATGTGAATACCTCCACTTTGTGCGGGTTGCATGAGGAAATAGGGTTATCTGCTTTTAGATTTGAAGGGGAACTGAGAGTGTACATTAATTTACCTCTGCCTAACCATTCTGGGAAGACAAGCGTGATGGTATGTTTTCACATTGTGAATTTGTAATAATTTATCGCTGTAAATGATGTAGTGACTCGTATTGAGATGAGAGAGAGAGAATGTTGAGATGGTTTGGCCATATCTAGAGAATGGATGAACGGCGACTGACACAAGAGATTTTTATGGCGAGTGTCAGTGGAAGCTCCGGAAGGGAACGCTCTCGAAAAACTTAAACCGACCTTATTGGTAAATTGTGAATTTGTGATAATTTATCGCTGTAAATGATGTAGTGACTCGTATTGAGATGAGTTGAGAGAGAATGTTGAGATGGTTACGGCATATCTAGAGAATGGATGAACGGCGACTGACAAAAGACATTTTTATGGCGAGTGTCAGTGGAAGCGCCGGAAGGGAACGCCCTCGAAAGACTTAAACCGACCTTATTGGTGAATTGTGAATTTTTGATAATTTATCGCTGTAAATGATGTAGTGACTCGTATTGAAATGAGTTGAGAGATAATGTTGAGATGATTTGGGCATATCTAGAGAATGGATGAACGGCGACTGACAAAAGAGATTTTTATGGCGAGTGTCAGTGGAAGCTCCGGAAGGGAACGCCCTCGAAAGACTTAAACCGACTTTATTGGTGAATTGTGAATTTGTGATAATTTATCGCTGTAAATGATGTAGTGACTTGTATTGAAATGAGTTGAGAGATAATGTTGAGATGGTTATATATCTAGAGAATGGATGAACGGCGACTGACAAAAGAGATTTGAATGTCAGTGGAAGCGCCGGGAGGGAACGCCCTTGAAAGACTTAAATCGACTTTATTGGTGAGGTCCTACAAATAGGTCAGTTGCGTAGTTGTCTCAACCGACGCGTGTGTATGACAAGATGTATGAACATGGAGGAAGCTAAAGAAGTACCTATGCAAGGATCGTAGCCGTGGCCGTCTCTAATTTCTGCCTTACGCCTTTTGTGTGCACAAGCCGTGAGTCTCTATATAATTTCTAGCTTCACAGACTCTTGTTTGTGTCACTTTTGAACTTTCTTTCGCCAAACCATTAGTCAATGCACACTAAGTATTGCAGGAATTGGATCAATAGCGACACTTTCACCGCTACAAGTGCTATTGTCTGTTAGTGTATCAAACAGTTGTCATGTCACAACTGTCGTTTCACTGTTTGTCAGAAGAAGTTTTTAACTACACCAGCTACCTCAAACTGTAAGGTAAATCCTTAAATATTTGAGTTACTTACATTACTTTGAAGAAAGATAAAAATCTAAATGAAAAATCTTGACGACGTCTGTGGTCTAGTGGTTCGAGTACCGGACTGCTGATCACGAGGTCGTGGGTTCGATTCCCACAAGACACAAACATTTATTGTAATGAATTTAAGTGTTTGTGTTTGTCTGGGTGTTTCTTATATATTATAAGTATGTATTTACAAAAAAAAAAGTATATAAGTATTATATCCATTGTCTAGTACCCATAGTACAAGCTCTGCTTAGTTTGGGACTAGATGGTGCTGTGTAAAATGTCCCAGGATATTTATTTATATTTATTATTTATTTATTTATTTAATCTAAATAACACACATACCATCACGCCTGTATTACCAAAGGGTTATGCAGAGGCGTACTAATGTACACATTGTACACCCACAAATCGTCGGTATGTTTATTGTTTAGGTCCTATGTAAAAGAGGGCGAGCCAGTTTCCATTAACCGGGTACAGCTCCAAACTCGTGTATTTAATACTTACGTGTATGTCGGGTAGTAGTCTGTGTCGGGGATTAGTGTAAAGTTTCAGTATTAGACGAGTAATTTAAGATGAATTGACGAATTAAATAAAGTTGCAGTGGTAATTATAATTGACCTGTGATTCCTTTTATAGAGATAAACACCATCCTATCTCTATACATTATTAGCAGCGACTAAATTTACATATTTAGTAAAACCTCGCATACTGAGAATTTCATAGAAAAACCCAAATAATCACTCGACCCGGGAATCGAAATAGCCACGCTTAGGACTACAAGGCTAACGAGGCAATAATCCAATGGTATTGTATCCATTTTCAGTTTTTGACCCCTCTGATCCCTCTATTTGTCACCTGTATATACTAAGTAATACAAAAACTTAGGTCGTTATAACGGGATAGTTGCAAAACAAAAAGGAATGGAACGCTCATTACAACATGCCATTATGCACAACATATCTCAGACGTACATAACCAAAAATACATTATTTACCACTGCCAAAGTTATGACTGACGTAAATTGGAGCCATTGAACCCAAAAACTGTTTGACTGGACACTGAGACCAAAGTGAAAAGGGTACAGAAGGTTTAATGCTAATATTCGGGACCTATAACGAAAATCGAAAAAAATACTAAGTAGTAGTTGTATTTTCGAGAAACAACAGTCTACTATTAGTACCAAGTATTGAAATCAATATAATCTGGGCGATGGAACTGTGCTCAGTGGACCTAGCCAAGTTGCAAATCAACATTCAAATCGACGAACGAATAGAAATAAAATATATGGGAATGACGTAAGCTTTAAATCGGACGTTTACAAATGTCATTTCTATAAATTTTGTTTTTGTTCGGTTAATTTCTGTAAGGAATGAATATTTCTGTAATATTCAGAGACGACGCTAAGCGTAAACTTACGCTTCCGTATGTCAAATTGTTCCTACCACTCCCAGAGTTGACTTTACCAGGTCGTCTAGCTCTTAGAGATCTTTAGATTGAACCTTCTGCGACAACACACTGATAACTAAATATTAATGTAGTTTACAAAACTGAGATTATGTTGGCAATAAATAACAACAAATCCAGAGTATAGAGCCAACAGAATTTGGCAGTCATTAATGTGGAATCTTTTAACACACTCAGATATATTTTTATAGGTTTTGGCTTGTTTTAGCAACAAACTTGGAACGTTAAGAATGTTACAGCAAAGTAATATACTACGTGGTCCCACCTTGTTTAGTTTTAGTGCAGAAAAGTGTCGCCAGAGTACTTAGGTATTGCTTGCACATTTGTTTTGTTCGAATAAGGAAAGAAAAGAAATAAGGTTCATTCTAAAAAGGTTACCTACGGTGCTTTTCTGTTCTTTTTACAGGCAAGGTTTAATTTTTGATATTTTCGGTACTTTTCCGTTGGATTTAAAAAAGGTTTATTCAAACCTTTTCAATTATGAACACAATACAACTGCCAAATCGGTAGAGCAGTTCTCAAGTGATGATCTTTCATACATGCTGCAATTGTTTTATTCATATAGATAGGCTTTTAGAAACATTTATTAAACAAAATCTTGTTGCACGGATCAAAAAAGTTGATCAGATGTAGAGGTATAATATTGTTACTTCTAACAAAACACACTCGCACAGCACTCTTTTCTAATAAAATTATACAGTCATCATCGTCAATCTTTGGAACCTGAATAAAAAATTAATTCAGTACCTAGCTATTACATTTACTTACATCGTTTACTTACAAAGCTTACTTATTCAGCATCTAATTTTCCCATCGCTACGTAAAAAGCGGATAAAGAAATCCACTTCCCCATCCTTATGGGAGAAGGCGGATAAGGATTAGTCAGTACCTACCTGTTTGTAGAAATTCCAAGCAATAACGGAGACAAATCCATGACAAAATAAATCCATACATGCAATAGAATGACAGTTTTTTTAATGTGTATCGTTGTGTTTTCAAATGTGGTACGAAAAATTCTCGAGCTATGTCCCGATTTTAAACTTAAAATAAGCCATAATAATAGCCTTTATTAGATTCTGACAGTGAAAAACACATTCTAAGAAATCCAATTAATAAATACACTGACTAACTGATTGGACCTCCAGCCACTACGTTGTCAAAACAGGTTATAAAAAAGTTATTTTTACGAATGCAACCTAGATCGCACGAAGGTCAACTAGTAATTATAGACAAAACACCAATCACCTTGGTACAGCTATATATCTAGTCTTAAATCAAGAGTGAGACACTAATGGCGTCATTATGGTCACTTGTGGTTCAGCAACCAACCCCACCGACACCGAGTGAGGTGGTAAGGTCACCCTCTATTGATCTATTGCTTAAAATATCTCACCTGCCTTAACGTTTATTTTGGAAGAGAGACATTTTATCGATGTCCACCTTTTTGGCCTTTGCCTTTAGCTTTAATTTAATATTATCATCAGCATTTAAATAATGTCCCATTGCTGGACACTAGTCTCCTAAAGAATTTATAGAACGGACATTGTGTAGGAATATTTAAAGGGAATTTGTTGGCGAATTCTTTGACTTATACCTATTTAGCTCTTCTACACTTCTAGCAGTTTCTCTCTGTCAAATATTTCATGTGAATACTGTAAGTTATTCTCAATTTCAAAATATTATTATTAATAATATTATAAATTTTTGAATCATTTTGATTTTACTTGGCTTCTCTCTGTGTGTGTCATGTGTTGGACTGTCAGACTGATATAATGACCTCAATAAAGCGATTTGTTTCAAATTACAAACAAATAGTGGTTTGTGAATGTCCTGTCCATCGCTCGTGATATTTAAATACATATATGGTCTTCTTTGAAAAGAAGAGGGGTTAAACTCACCCATCAAATGTTTCCTTGTGAATTCATGAAGTTCTAGACAATTTTAAATTAAACTACTTATCTCAGTTTTTTTAACATTCTCCTTGCGCACACAACAATTAACTAAGATTTGTCATAATCCGATTAATGATCAAAGCGTAACGAACGAATAAAATCAAATAAAAATTATTCGTATACTAGCCAAAAAATTCTGCATATAATTTTAGAGGCATTATGTTAGCACATTCTTTCAGTAATACGAAGACAGTTTGCTCTCGGCGCGCCGGCGTTATCAGCGATCCGAGCTGACGAGATAACCTAAGTGCCGCCGGATAAAGTTCTACGCAATACTGATGTATCTCGTTTAGATCTGATTATGAAATAGAGCTATCCAACCAAAATTACGACGTTGTGTAGGAAATTTGCTAAGAAGACTAAAATCGTGTCTAGAAAAATGTATAAATATGTTTTTATATCAGAGAAGGCAAACGAACATGCGGTTTTAATCTGATGTAGGCCTCGTTTGCCTAGTCCTAAAGCTCCCTGGCCGCCGACCCACGTGGCAGGGTATATCGACTCATACCGATTAAAAATCACAGTTGCCTTCCCTTGCCTTCCATAAGATCGAAAAATTCACCACGAATCACGACCATGACGGGACGCCAGGGGTCCCGGGTTCGATTCACAGGTCAAAAAGTGTTGTTTGTATGTTAAAAGCCAGGTATGTCTTTTTCAATATACAGTTGATTAAAATTCATTATTCAATCTATTTATATCTATTGATCCCAGATCAATGATAACTAATTTCAATTATTCGTTTTATTGAAAACTATTATTAAGTACATGAATAAAATATCAACGACCGTTAAACTAATAGAATCCATACTCAGAGGTTCCTAACCTTGTTATTTCTAAAATTACTGATATTAATACTTAATTGACTTTAATAATTCTGTATTTTATTATGACACTAATCAAATGAATTAATCTGATTAACTAAGTATTGAGCTGTAATAGAGGCTTAGTAGCGGTTTCGCCCGAAATTGGTTCGCCCGAAATGGGCGAATGAACTACTTTCAGTTTTGAATATTTTTTAGGGCCGGTTTCGCCCGAGACACATTTAATAGCGGGCGAAACAGGTCAAGTAAAATTTAGTAATGGACTATTCGCCCAAATACTTTTATACTTTAGAAAAAATAAGTAGTACAGTCGAGCACACCGTAATATGTACAAATACAAATGTTTTTAAAGAGGATTTACTTAAGCACATGTAGTAAGTAACCTACTAGATAAAATGCACAATGACATTTGTTACTCAGCTATAGAATTAAAGACACAGCAAATAAACGCACCCACAGGAACACAAAGATAGTAGTATAATGCTGTCTGTCACTCATTTGCAAATTGTGCAGCGTGTTTCCCATCATTTGGTTTAGTGTGTCTAAAATACTGACAGTATAACAACATAACTGCATAAAGTACACACTTTCTGACGTCAGAAATATAATTTATTTTATGTTTAATGTTTCTTCAAAAAAGCCTGGATACACTAAGAAGTAAGTAGTAAATATATACTTAGTGATTGATTATTAGTAAGTACAAAGTTATAACGAGTAGAAGTGTAATTATAAGAAATATGTAAGTGTTGATATATTATTAATAGTTTTTTTTTTGTGCTATTTTTTGATTATTAGTAAGTAGTGTACAGTTATAATGAGTAGAAGACTGTGAAGTATAATTATAAGAAATATGTAAGTGTTTCTATATTATTAGTTTTTATTTCAAATTGTTTTGTGTAAATTAAAATATATCTGATTATTATGTTTTATTTTTATTTAATACTTACCCACCCGTTCTGGATCCCATTTAAACATCGGACTGACATAATAGTTATATACATTCTATTTATATAAATGGCTCGTTTGTTGAGTAGATAATATTAGACATACAGGAATAAACAGATTCACTAACAGTATTTTTTTTATTGTAAGTAACAATTGTGTACGCAACTGTACTTTTTTATAAAATTTCACATTTTATTATTAAATAAAGGCTTATTTTTAGAGGCATAGTAGTATTTGGGCGAATAGTCCATTACTAAATTTTAATTGGCCTGATTCGCCCGGTAATAAATTTGTCTCGGGCGAAACCGGCCCTAAAAAATATTCAAAATTGAAAGTAGTTCGGTTCAATTTCGGGCGAAACCGCTACTAAGCCTAATAGAGCTAAGTGCACTTACATCAGCTCTATATCACTTTCTGATTCAATGCCTTGTGAATTCTGAGAAGCATTGGATTACAACTTAATTGATTACTAGAAGTACTTAACGCTGTTGTAATATCTCAACGCGCTACTAAATAATTTGTTTTAGTATCTTTTTACCTATCAACCTAGAGTTTTCCCAAAGGTCGGCAGACGCGGCTGAATTCTCGCCAAACTTATTGTCCGGGTTGAAGTTGGTACGATCTAACTTCAACCTGGCCGTAAAAAGCGGAAAAATATTGACCTGTAATTAATAAAACGAAAGCTTATGTCGTAGGCTGTCGTTTTAAATCATTTTAATGCAGTATGTTATTCGAAGCGAGTGCCTGCATCAGATCACGCCAACCCATTATTTGGGCAATTCTCTTGAGGATAAACTGATTGTCAGGCTTTTCGGACTTCTGACACACACTATATGACAGCCATGACCTTCCACTAGCCGCTTCCTACCGATAGCCCCGAACAACTAATAGAAAGTACCAAATATCGATTATGTCGCCTCTGAGGAACCTTTTCTAAACGCTTAGTAAAACCCCTGTTAACTAATGACGGTTTAAATGACGTTCCTGGTAGAATTTATTTTGACGACAATACAGTGAGATGGATTTACTGATAAAGTATCCATTTTAGAGCAGCCAGCTAGCAGTTTTGTAATAAGGAGCTCACATAGGTATGGCAGCATATCGGTGGTGTTTAGTAGTTTGATGAAAATCACCTCTATCCGATCTTTATAAGAACTTTGTGGATAATAATCATCACGCCTACAGAGCGTTTAGTTATTGTAATCATCATATCAGAGAGAACAAAAGAGGTCCATTGCTGAACAAAAACCTCCACCGTAGACTTCCACAAGGGCCGCATGCATGCAAATAATTCAACAACAAGCATTAATGGAATCGCAAATTATTTTCAAAGAGGTTACTTACTCTCGTCTGATTAACAGTAGCCTTCATGGTAACCTGTAAGTAAAAAAGTTTAAACCGTTTCACAATTTGATTAAAAAACTATTCATCTGTATAGTGTTGGCTACTATTTTATCGATACTATAACCATTATGTGTAATGGGAGTATAGCATTGAACGATAATCGTAGATTAATCGATAGCGCTGATAACGCGTGATCAAATCTCTACTGACGCCGCATTAACGGTGCCACTACGCGTTACCAGTGTTAATATTTATCTAGATTAAGTATTTGTTTTATCGTAGAGTTTTTTGACGTCACAATTACAATAGAAAATAATAATATAATTAGTGTCTACCTACGAGTTGCCACCTATTGTTTGTTTCGGTAGAGTTATCCTAGCGAAAGAAAATCTGTCGTATTTATTTTTATTTATTTATTGTTTTAGTACTCCAATGACTTATTCAATAATACATAGGCACATAGCATTAAAAACATTGAAGACAGGGTGAATTTATCAGTTACAGGAGTACACAGCAATTAATATATATCAGTAAGTAAGTATATCACTACATAGTATAAAACAAAGTCGCTTCCGCCGTCTGTCTGTCCCTATGTATGCTTAGATCTTTAAAACTACGCAACGGATTTTGATGCGGTTTTTTTTAATAGATAGAGCGATTCTTAAGGAAGGTTTATATGTATAATACATGACCACGCGGGCGAAGCCGCTGGCGGAAAGCTAGTTAATTCATAAATTGTATACATATCGGTGTAATCCTTATCCTTACTAATATTATAAATAGTAACTCTGTGTCTCGCTTTCACGCCAAAACTACTGAACTGATTTAAATGAAATTTGGTGATAGTCTAGAGCCTGAGAAAGGATATAGGCTACTTTTTAATGCGAAAAAAGGGCTGTAAGGGGTTGAAATAGGGGATGAGAGTTATAACAAATACCCAGACCACGCAGACGAAGCCGCGGAAAGTTATAAGTATAGTTCATTGCTGATGACTTCTTCGTCCCATTCTACACTCCATTAATCTCATCTCTTGATGTCAACGTGTAAAAGTTCTGACATGTAGGTGGGTACATATCAACCGATTAAAATTCTACTTAAGCGACACCAAATGTGTTTATGTCCTAATACTTTACGTCTATTTACAAAATAAATCTATTCCCTCAGCCAGTTTTACGTCACACGCATACTGAGTATTATTTGTCTGCTTTATTGACGTCAATCCAAAAAAGTTGACAAATTCCTAGTTTTCTTCCCGGATAGCTTTTCCTCATCGGATGAGGAATCAAGATTCCGTAATCTTGAAGGTCAAAATTCAGAAACATTATCATCATTCTGCTTATATCCTAATTCAATTGGGGTTGGCGTAGTATGATTTTCATTTTGCATACATCTCTATTAGCCGTCATCTCGTCATTCAATTCCTTTATGGGCCTTATATATATCTTTTCTCGTTCTATCCATCTTTTGTTAGGTCTTCCTCTTCCCTTACATCCATCCACATTCATACTCAAAACATTTCTAGTAACAAGCTCTTCACCTCTACGCTTCACAAGTCCATACCGCGGGATAAGCGATTACTGCACAACTTTTCAGTAACCTGTGCCATTTCCAAACTACCTCATAAGTACTCATTCCTTCTTACCCAACTAAAAGTATAGGTACTATTCTTTATTCCGTGACCTATTGTGTAAAGTAAGGCTCCCGTATGTCAAATTTGTATTACAATTTGACATACGGAAGCGTAAGTTCATGCTGAGTCTCTTCTCTGAATCTCAGCCTTATAACACATTAGAGAATACAAATCATCTTATCAATAATTAATCAGTGCTGGTACTACTAGCGCATTAAATGCGTAATTAATACACATAAAACTACACTCAATAAACAATATTTATACTATCAATATTTAATCACGAGCATCATTAATTTTAGTGGTTCAGCCTGATAAGATAATAGTTTTATAAAAGTTTTTAATTAAATGTAAATAGTGTAAATTGCGGTTGGCAGTCGTAGTATTTACAATTCATTTGATTTTCTGTAATTAATTCATTCGCTCACTCTGCATTTTACTGTTCAAAATATATTTCATTTTGTTCATAAACGTGTACCTACAAATTGTATACAACTCAAAATAAAATCAATTTATTTTAAAAATACTGAATAGACTAGCTTTCCGCCAGCGGCTTCGCCCGCGTGGTCTGAATATTTCTTAAAACTTTCATCCCCCATTTCTACCCTTTATAGCCCTTATTTCGCCTTAGCCTATGTCCTTTCTCAGGCTCTCGACTATCTCCAAATTGTACTGTGCTAAACCAAATTTCATAGTTTTGGCGTGAAAGCGAAACAGGTCTGTCTGTTTCACAGAGACAGAGTTACGTTCACATTTAGAATATTAGTAAGGATTCAAATAATTATTTTAATACTCAAAATGTTTTCAAACTATTATTGTAATGTAAGTACCTATTCGTTGCAATTATCTTCTGAAAATCTAAGATAAGTTTATGCCTATTGTTGAAAATATTTGTACAGTTGAAACTAGTAACTTGAATCTAATCACAATGATATAAAGTTTTTTGATAACTCTACACAAAGTTGGTTAGAACTAGATACTAATGTAAACAAAAATAAGGTATTGATTTATTCAAGCGTCGCCTTTTACAGTCTCAAATAAACATGAAGCTTGGATAGTATATTTACATGCAATCGAGTGTATAGTGACAGCGATACAGAATAGCAATATTTTCTTAGTTCTAAGTATTGTATTGCAAATGAAAATAAGCAAAAAGCGTGTTCAAAAATAACACGTTAACGGTACGCCTTGAGTGAAACATAATATTATGACCGTTTTTGTGAATACACGCGCACAAGTCACAACACTCAAACACAATGAAAAAATATATAATCCATCGCCTTTTGATTTTTTGTAATAGACCGGGGGGGTTAGACAAGTTGCAATTTGACATTCGAATCGACACACAAAATGTATGTAAATGACATTAGTGACAGCCCAATTTGTCGAAAGCTTGTGTCATTCCCATACATTTTGTTACTTACCCGGGACTGTTAAAAAACTGACTATTCTTTGACCGGGGTTTAACTCGTTTTTTTTTTCTTATTGCAGAATTATCTTCATGGATTGTTCCTATTTTATGGTGCTCCTTTAGACTAGTACATGCTGTGGTTTCATTAATAATATAGTCTCCAACCTGTATAAGTACAAGGCCGGATTAACCATGTCGGGGCCCCTTCACTTACTTTCTAAAATACATATTTTCTTCTATCAAATATTGCAAATATTTATAATCACGTTATATACTAGTTACATTGAAAAGGTGTGCCATCGTCTTCAAATGAAATCTTCACTTGATGAAACATTTTCAAATATTTTTTCCTCGGTGCCTAGAGGCCCCGCGTCATCTAGGCTAGGCCTACACTGTCCTATGTATAGTCCGTCCCTGTATGTATATGACGCACATTGGGATATTTTTTCTTGGTTTAAATCAGTTCGTTCCTGCGGTTAATTCCACACGCACAGACTTTCCTGTCAGACTATTTTTTTTCGTAATTGGAACAATAACGATTGTCGCGTGATCACTAATTGCTGTTTTTCGAGATATATGTCGTTGTCATCATGAATTCGGCTTTATTTCGTTTTGTTTCGTCAGGCAAGATCCATAAACCTTAAACGCATGTAAATTAGTAATAAGCTGTTGAGTTTCCTTATAAATAAACTAGCTTTCCGCCAGCGGCTTCGCCCGCTATCCCACGGGAATCATACATTTTACCCGGATAAAAAGTAGCCTATGTGCTATTCCAGACTATAATCTATCTCTGTGCCAAATTTCATCCAGATCCGTTCAGTAGTTTTTGCGTGAAAGAGTAACAAACATCCATCCATCCTCACAAACTTTCACATTTATAATATTAGTAGGATTAGTAGGAAGTAGGATAGGATAAATAAATAAGTATTTAGGTCATACCTACATACCATCACGCCTGTATGGAAATTGCAATTATCGGGCATAAATCCATACTCTGAGCTGCTACTGAGAATTTTATATACTAGAAAACCCAATAGCACTCGAAAGAGCAGTCGAATATTTAGGTAGACTGTAAATATTAAAAAATAAAGAACATGGATTTGTTTGGTCTTATTTTTCTAGATTTTTATGCAGAGGTGAATTACGTACGACGTACACGTGCATCGTATCTTTAGTGGAACTAAAACAGTAAAAGGTTGGGACTGATTCCAACATGAATTTTTATATTTTATATTTATTATATCGGGTATCTATTCGGATTTGTCCAAATTCCTGTGTTTTTTTTTAAAAACTTAGAACTTAGGATCGAACCCAAGACCTCAGCGCTGCGCTTGCGACCTCTACACCAATAAGGCAGTTCACGTTCCGTCAATAACGTAGTAAAAAAGCTGATTGCTAATTACCAGAATTCCAATAAAATCTATTAATTCTTTGAAATATTTCCTTAAGCGTGCTCCAGTTACAACACGTAATAATTATAACCGACACACGTGCAAAGCGTCACGTAATTTGTCCAATCCAATGTTGTAATATTTACTAATTGTATCTATATTAATAGTACCTTAATAAGGTTCAATATTTTCTCTAAAATATGCTGTATATCCACCATTTTATGGGGACACTAGCCTTGATGAGAGAAGTTTATATTTCCCTCGTTTTTCCTACATTTTTAATTGATACTCCGCTCCTATTGGTTGTAGCGTGATCATATATAGCCTATAGCCTTCCTCGATAAACGGGCTATCTAACACTAAAAGATTTTTTCGAATCGGACCCGTAGTTCCTGAGATTAACGCGTTCAACCAAACAAACAAACTCTTCAGCTTTATAATATTAAGTACAGATTCGCCAAGTGTTACTCGCCTTCATCTCATTTCCCCAATCCCGTTGGGAATTTCCCAAAATCCTTTTTTAGTGGATGCCTACGTCATAATATCTATCTGTGTGCTAAATTCAGCCCAATCCGTTAAGTGGTTTAAGCGTTTGAAAGAATGTTATCACTTAGTCCGACAGTTTTTCCTTTAATAATGAAATAAGTACGTGGGACACTCAGTAAGTTTTGAGAAACTAAAAAACAAACTTCTATGAAAAGAATATTTGGCTAATATGCTCTCAAAAAAATGCGGAGGGAAATTGGAAAACCGAACAGTGGTATTTTTACTTTTAAATAATCGAAGTTTTCAAACAATTACAAGTGGCCAGTGTGTTATACATAAAAACTTTTTGTCGCAAAACTTTCCGAGTGGCCTGGGACAGATGTACGAGGAGTGTATTATCCATATCTGTCAAGCATAGTACCAATCGGAATGACTGTCTGTCACTAAGATTTTTCCAGCAGAATAAGGTTTAATGCTTTGCCAAACCAGAGCGGGTCAAGAGTAGCATAAAAACGCAGCGTACCCTTATGTTGGTATACTCTACGTCACTATTAACTATAGCAACACCATCTATAGCAGCGTCAATGCGAAATATTTATAGTTTAGATAGCTATAATAATTATGTCGGCATTACAACACACCACGTATTACAAATCATAAAACTATTTATTCGTAGAAATTATTATGACTAATTACTTTGAACTGTGAATAATTTAATATATTTTACGTTATACTCGACGACTTATATTTTAGGAGGTGAGTAAGGCCGCGCGTGCCGTTTCTGGTTATAAATCATTACGATAATAAAACAATAACAATGGTTCCTGAGTTTATTACAAACTTGCTGCTACCGCGGTTGGTGTAGTGATTGCGCAATTGCCGAATGTTACTGCATTCAAGTCCCATGCCACGCAATAATAATAACACACAATATTCAATCTACGATAGCTGAAAAGCTTTAAAAATACCAAGATCTAGCAATAGAATTGAAGCGCCAGTGGCGAACAGAAACCATTCATATAGTCCCTATAGTAATTTCATCAACCGGAGTTATACCAAAAAGTTTAAAACGCAGCTTAGACATTTTAGAGATCCCCCAGCACACGTTGTATAATCTCCAAAAAGCGGTAATACTGAACACCTGCCGAATAACTCGCAAATTTCTTACCACGTCATCAGTCTCCTCCGCCTACTCCATCACCTAGACCCATTCATGCTTGGCTACGGCCCGTATGTTTTGGTCATTGTTACCCCTCGAAAGGCAGAAAATATATATCAACGTATAATAATAATAATATATTCTTTCATGTTCACCAATTTTCACGAAAAACTATAGTAAAGTGGGCGGCCTTTTCGCAATTTTCAATTTCTTCCAGGCAACCTTTATTTTATTGCAACCGCAATTATATTGATAAATACTTTATTAAATTCTTTTCTAAAAATTCAAAGTGTTCATTCAAAGATTACAGAAGCTTTAAGGTCTATAAAAAATACGAATGCTGATAATAATAAAATAATAGCTATATAATATACAAATTACTTAAAAATATTGAGTACAAAAACATACTACCTTAGGCAATTCACACTACGCCATGATGTATACGGGCTTCTGGCTAGATTTAAGCTTTTGGCTAGGTCTAGGCTAAAGCTAGAGATTCCTTGGATACTCCACAGAAATGCACCGATTTCGACGTATATCCGATCCAACTACATAATTATAAACCAAGATAAGGTTCGGAAACGCGCAAATCAGAGCGTAACCGACGCGACGTAACTATTTAGTTTTGGCAACAAATACTACAACCAAATACCGTTACCGTGGTCAGAAGCTATTCAGCACGTAATATGTAAGTACATACTAAGCCATTCTGTGCTAGGGGTGTCCGCTACTCAAATAGATAATGGCCCAAGATGGCGTGAGTGTTTGCCAGACAAGTGTCTTTGAGTAGGATGCGAGGCAAGGTCTTATCCTGCCGATAAGGTATGGCGATTGAGCCAACCCGCAGCTCGTCAGGGTCGCAGTAAACGTGTTCACGAATCCCATGGCCTTAATAAGCCATGCTAAGCCCAGTGCGGTTTAGTTGGTTCAAACATACCCTGCCGCTTCCTTGACAGGTGGTTATCAGGGTTCAAAATAAATAATATAAAAAACTTGTGACTTATGTAAATTAATATTCATTCGAGAAAAAAATGGAAATAAAACAACAGTACCTAGTAGGCCTGCCCCGACTCTCCGCTATGATTTGCTCATTAGATTTTAACAAACTAAATACTGAAATGGCTTAAATCTCTAAGGGAATGTTTCAATACCTTCTAGTAAGTTTCCGTTAAATTACTTGGCATATAATTTCAATAGGCGTTAGCCGAATAAACATAATTCCTATATAACATACTAGCCTTCGCCCGCTTCGTTCCCGTAGAAGTTGAATTTCCCCCGTTTTTGCAACATTGTTAATTGATACTCCGCTCCTAATGGTCGTAGCGTGATGATATATAGCCTGTAGCCTTCCTCGATAAACGGGCTATCTAACACTGAAAGAATTTTTCAAATCGGACCAGTAGTTCTTGAGATTAGCGCGTTCAATCAAATAAACAAACTCTTTTGGTTTATAATATTAGTATAGATTTTATTTTTAATTTTGTTTTATGTATTTCTATTCTTAGCATAACTTACGGTTTTCCTCTTATAATCAACTGTCGGATTTAAACCAATGCTGATTGTAGTCCTCTATCTGCTTATGCCACTTTATTCAGTCCTGTATCGTGTGCTATAATAATATCTCCATCCTTATCTACGTTGGCTAAACGTATTTTAGTATTTAGTTCACATAGTTAGGGACATATTTACCTAACTATTCTTTAATTCTATTCTATTCCTAATTTTCTTTTTCCAGGTATATCAAAAGCAATCGGAAAGGAAAATATGGAAGATAGGATGGCGACAACGATTAGACCAAAATATCTGACTTTGTTGTAGTCAGCTTAGTATATCATTCACAACCTACAATTATTGACACTAGTTTTGTTATGGCAAACGCGCAGCCGACCTGCTAAGTGGTCATTACCGCCTATTGGTTCAGAAACATAAAAGGCGTTTCTGATCCTACAAAGGAACTCCCACTCATAAATGACAAAACACAGAAAGGGGCTTTACAACAGACTCCAAGACAAAAGCCAATCATCAGACACTCAGACCCAAAGAGATCCTACCACCGAAGAAATCAGATCTTTTCTCGCCTCTTATGAGATGCCGATTTGAATGGCAGAAAGGAATTGTATTCTAAACCGTACCTATGAGAGATAATCTTTTAATCATTTACTCAAAACAATTAGGCATAATACCTATGACTTGGTCATCATCCTCCTGCTCTTATCCCGATTCATTTGGGCTCGTATTAGGCGTCATCTGGACATTCAATTCCTTTCTGGTCATATCCTTTGTTACACAGTCCATCCATCTTTTCTTTGGTCTTCCTCTTCCCTTACCATCTACATTATACGTAAGACTTCGTACAACCTAAAAATATCACAACAATCCGGACACGCAGTCCAGACATGTATAGATCTAAATGAGTGAATCTCAAAGGTAGAAGATCTATTTACGTACACCCAGATGGACAGATGTCGCATTAGATAAGCGAAGATTAATTAATTGAGAGTAGGAAGTCGTACTGTGGTCGATTTACAGAAGATGATATTAGAAGATAATTGGAGGTCAAACGATGGCTCATTTGCGTTAAACAGTTAACCTTTTTTCAACTATGTAAGGATCAGCTCCAAGCCTACCCAGACAAAGCTTTATGTAAGAAGAGATATGGAGGTATGACAGTACTTCGAGTATGCAGTTTAAAAAGAGCCATAACTGGTTCTACAATTTTTATTCTACATTACAGGTTCTGCAAGAATTTGTAATTTGAATTCATAATATCTGGTATTTAAGGATAATAAGGACGGTTTTCTAACAATTGTTTAAGTTAAACAGGTGCCAGATGTTTGAAAGTCACAAATACCAAGAAATAATAAAGCAAAGGGACGAAACCAGGATCCTATTCTGCGAATGATGCTGACGCAAGTGTCAATAAAAAATATTCATTAATTGGAATTCTTGTTGTAGTCATTGTTTTACTCTACCTACGGAATCTATTTAAAATAACAACAGTAAATAAAGCGTCTGACGTTAATACCTCATAAATTTGCCAGGATTTACTACATCACGTTACGGGAAACATCAATCTATTCATCACGACCTGCCAAAATATCCTGTTAAGACACCATTTTAACAGTCACTGATTTCTTCAAGGTACTGTTTCTTCACTGTTGGATCCTTGTTGTATGTTTTATTCTAGCAGCTACTCGTCAAATCAGCAACATCAAAGGCATATGTGCCTTCACTATGTGTGCGAATAGCAAAGTGAGAACAACAATTTCTTGACCGCAGTTTGTTTTTGTTGATCACGGAGTAATGTTTGATAGAAAAATTAAACGTACGTAAAATATTTTAAAGGTCTTGCAACAGTCTCCTTTAACAATTGGGGTCATGTCTGGCGCCAGCTTTATATTTAATTTTCCATATGAGCAAACAGTATTCCCAAAAAAATGTTGCCTAAATGTGTGACCTAGATTCCTCCAGGATTCTGTAATGTTTCTACCAGATATCGCGTGATAATCTCATCCGATATATTCTTTGCTCGATCCAGATTCTGATTGTATTGTGCAAGACGTATGATTGGGGACATAATTTCTGGATTATTTATTTTATTATTTTGGACTGTTTTCGTTCGAAAGATTGAACAATATGAAGATTAGATTTGCGAGATGGGCGAAAAGCTGCTGAATATAAAAATATATTTTTTGGGGCACCGAAATGTTTTTGCCCTATTGCTTCAGCCGTATAACCATGTTGGACGTCCGTGTCAATACTACTTATTACCGGAAAATTGACAATTCAATTAGGTAAAAATACATATATGCATGATCCACAAGCTACCTCCTCGACTAGATATATTTTCACATTAAGTTTACCGAACCGGTTATCGTAAAATATCATTTAAATACTACTTAGTTAAAAGATTTCATCGAGTAATCCCATCATTTTATAAAGTTAAGAGGTGGATGGAAAGAAAATGCAGCAGACGACAGGTCACTTGCACTTAATTGAAAAACTTTTAGATCAATTGCTTTTAGTTCCGATATTAAACTCGTCCTTAGATTTTAGCTTTCTTTTCTTTATTATACTTGTTTTCAAGTTTGTGCCGTTCGGTTTCTAACTATTCTGTAGTTTGATAGCTTTTGTTGTATTTCATCTAAGTTCAGTGAGATTGGACAATTTGGGAGATATAACTTCTATGATCGATATTTCAGGATGGAATTTCGCCGCGCGCTGACCACGAACATGATCTCTACTAATATTAAGATATAATGTCTGCTTATTCAACGCTTATGCTGCATTTGAGGGGTTTTTAAGTTTTACGTTGGCAAACGACGAGCCACCTGGTGGGAAATAGTAATTGCCGCCCAAGGACCAGAGCCAGAGGCTGACCAGAGGCCCACCTTTAAACCCTTACCGATTGAAAAGCACCAGGATCTAGCTCTTACACACAAAGGTATATGGGTCCTACCACCGAGCAAGTCAGATAATTTGGATGCTGATCTGATGGCAGTTAGGAATTGTATTAACCATTGTGCAATATATTCTTGCGCCATTGTGTCCCTATTCAATAATATTATCTTAGGCTAATATTCAGAGACGATGCTAAGCGTAAAGTAAGGCTTTCGTATGTCAAATTTGTATTACAATTTGACATACGGAAGCCTAAGTGTATGCTTAGCATCGTCTGTGAATATAAGCCTTAAACCTCTTTCAATCTGAGAGGAGACATGTGCACAGCAGTGACTAGTAAATTGGTGGATGATGATGATGAAGGGTTTTTAAGTTCCAATAATTTTGATGAAACGTTCTACATTAAGTATTATTTAAACGAAAATGGTCGGCTACTGTTAGAAAACGACTTGGCACAGTGCTAATGCATACATTATTGATTCTGTTTCAGATCTAGAGAAAACTTGGCGAGAGGGCTGAAACAACTAGCTAAGAACTTTAGAGGTGTATTTAAAAACGCTACCTTAAAGCTTTGAGCAAAGTAATTTTACATAATGTGTGTAGACATCGTAGACATTTCAGTGAGGTCAGAGTCAGATCGAAACAATAGAAAATTTTAAGTCAGGTAGGGCACAGCCATTTTAGGCTCAAATCAGGAGCAGCCCATCTAGGGAAGTACCTCCACCTTACAGAAAACTGCAGCCAAATAACACACTTTATTGTGTGTTGTGTCCCTGCAGATGCGCTGCGTTGGCAGTAAGAGGAACTATTGGCGCAGTGAATCCTCCATAAACCTCTAAGAGGTTTTTAGAGTAGGCAACGCGCGATTGATACCACTGGTGTTGCAAGCGTACATAGGCAGCGGTAACCGCTTTCCATCAGGCGTACCACCTTCGTGGTATAAAAAAACTATTGCTATAACCAATGAAGGCATAAATAAATGTAAATATATATAAGTAGAGATAATACTAACTTACACGAGTTATACATAAACGCACAAGCATAACACATAACAAGTACACGTATCTAAACCCATTGTTACGTATTTCCATCAATTGACTTTTATGATCGAAAGAGAACCGATAAAATGTGTAATACGCAACACAAACGACTTATATTCTGTACGTACAGGCCATCCTCCTGCCTCGACTGTCACCGTCGACGTTCGATCCCCCGGGTCGAGCAAGCAGGTTTTCTGTGAACCTCCAGTAGCAGCTCGGAGTTGAGCCCGATTAAAGGCAATAGGCTCGACCACATGGGACCTAAACATACCGGTGAACTATGGGTGTACATTATTATACCTCTGCCGAACTCTTAGGGGCTTTTGCTCCAAAAGTTAAAGGAAAATATTTTCTATACTATATTATAATATTATAAAGAGGAAAGATTTGTATTTTTGTATGTAACGAATAAACTCAAAAAGTACTGGACCGATTTGAAAAATTCTTTCCATGTTAGATAGGCTATTTATCGGGGAAGGCTATAGGCTATATATCATCACGCTACGACTAATAGGAGCGGAGTAGTAATGAAAAATGTTGCAAAAACGGGGGAAAAAATTATAAGACCACGCGGGCAAAGCCGCTAGCGGGAAGCTAGTAATAAATATAACTATGAAAACCACAAGTTATTGTATGCAAATGACTGGACGCGAACGTCTGGTAAGTGTCACGTAGTACGTCTGGTGACTAATAGGTGATAGTTCCAGCTAATAACAGTTTTGACTCACATAAGGATGAAGAAAGCTGAAATTCCCATAAGGGTAACAATAAAACAACAAACGAAACATACAACGTTAGGCAGAGGTGTATTAATGTACGAACACACTTCGCCAGTGTGTTTTAAGTTCCATGGGCGAGCCTATTGCTTTTAACCGGGCACAAATCCCTACGAGCTGCTACTGAGAATTTCACAGAAAAACTCAATAACACTGCTGGACCTAACATGCGCGCCACGACAAAATGTTGTCTACTTTTTTGTCTCCCTCTTTGTCGTGCAAAAACAAGACAAAAGCACGACATAAGCGTCGACAAAATGTTCTCGCAGCGTGCATGTTAGCCCGGCTGGGAATCGAAACTAGGACGCCAAGCGTAGCGGTCGAGCCACTATCCTATATTATATATAAGATAATTAACTTAACAACATGACATAATTTCTTTAAAATACCAACAATTGTTTTAAAAATTCATAGATTCATATTTCGGCACAATATATAGATATAAATTTTAGCTTGTTTACATTTTTCAGAAGCGGAACAGCAGCACACAGAAGGCTATTCCTATCTACAAAAACATTTTTCGACTCACCGAAACTCCAAAAAAAATCTTCATAAATCAACCCGACTAAATAGAATCGATGCAAAGGGACGCTTATGCCACAATTTACCTCTTATATCAACCACAACCCTCGTCACTATTTCCCTTTCAAGCTATATCGGTCCCGTACCCAATTTTACTCGGCCCCTGTCCTTTAGAGGATTGTACGTATTATTGCATAACTTATTTCTTATCTAAAGGTAAGAATGCAATGTAACCTTTTGAAAGTTTTCGACGGTACGACCAAAAAGTTTGGAATATCGACTCTTTACCCTGGTATATGTTTAGGATAAGGATAAGGGAAAGTTGGGTACCTAATTCGTTAAGGGTTAAGCTGCTTCTACTTTGGTTTTAGAACTGTAAGTGGAAGTAAGAAAATGGATAAAGAACGGTACAGTGCATCCGTGTTTTACCGATTTTAGAATGCCCTAAATCAGTCAAATAAAGTCAACTGATTTTTCTAGAACTAACTCAGGATTACCACTGGACTGCCAAGTTTCAGATCTTTAAATCCAAGGGACTTCACACGTCACACCTCGTGACTTTTTGTAACTATATAAGTACGTATTAATATGGTTACAACAGTGAAGTAAAACATCGTAAGGAAACCAGCATACCTGAGAGATTTTCTCGAAGGCGTGTGAAGTCAGCTAACCTGCTCTAGGCCAGCGTAGTGGACTATAGCCTAACTTCTCTCATCTTGAAAGAAGATCTTTGCGGTTGTGCCCAGCAGTGGGACGCTTAACGGCTTGATGATGATGATAAACTAAGAATTCGTTTGCTCGTTTATCGAGATTTTCCCAAATACAGTCAACCCGAATTAACGTAGAAACTATACCTATTTATGGTGTTACTCATTACGGTCGCGTTACCACAGATTTTTTCTATATCCTTAGATATTGCAAACAATACCAACTCACCTTGATTTCCTTTCTAGATTTTCTTATCACTCTAAAAGGGAAAATTAATGAGACGATGAATACTAAAGTAGTAACAAAAACCGTTATCGAGTGCAGATGTTGGAAATCTGGATGTTTCACAGTATTCCTCATATTCTTCACTAAATCTCTAATACAGAGGTCTATCCTCGCTTTTGAGACATGCGTTCCTTTTTCTTTCTTTTGGATACGGAAAATCCTCATGGTTTGCTACCTAGGGAGGCGGCAGCGTATGTCGGACTCATACGGACCAAAAACCGCACATCACGCAGTCACTTGCCCTTTGCGTCATGGCCTTGGGATCAAGAACATTCACCTTAACCAAGAGAAAGCACTCCAAAAAAAATTAAAACATTAAGACTGTGATTAAGGCCTCGTATTTAATATTTTCTAGGAATTTTAACTTCAATTTTGGCTTTGATTATGAAATCACATCACAGAGACTTCAATTTAATTCTTAGTGTCATACCATACATAGATGATGATAGTTTTGTAGACACCTAATGCCTTTTAACATTATCGTTGAGAAGTTACAGTGTCATGTAATACTCACGTGTCGTCATTATATACAAGATAATGAGATAACTTATTAAAAGAGAACAACGAAATTCACTTCAGCGGTATCATTTTAGTGGGAGATGGCTAGATTGTCACTGTTATCTAATCTGTTGGTACAGTCCTGCACTACGGTACTATAAAGTGACATGAGACGCATTGCACTAGCTTACAGCCAACCCAGTGACATTATAAATAGTTCAAAAGAGGTAGACACGTACGTTATCAGTCTCCAAAACAGATTTCTTGAGTTTAATGTAATTACATTAGCGGTAGACATTTCGACACCTACCAAATCTATCTTTGACATGTCTCTGACAACTGTTTGATGCAATTTTTTTTCTCTTATGCTCCTTGTACTTCAGCTCCCCCTTATTAGCAAACCTAATGCTAAACCTAATAATAGTATGTGTAATAATGGGTATGTATCGCGCTCGACGCTATTTTAAATGTTATTAACTACGAATATGGTGTATCTAATAATAGTATATCATTGAACCAAGCCAACCCTTTTTGATATAGGCTGTGAGAAGGTCTCCGCTGCTAGTTTGTCTAGGTTACCCCATGCAAGAGATGGCAACTGCGCTTTTAAGTTGGTTGGTATGGGTCCGACATGTATACATGAGGATTTTCCACACCCCAAAAAAGGTGAAACCACTGCATAGCCAAATATTATGCCGCTAAGTACAGTTCCAGTTTGATGGGCCATTGAAATTAATGAACATGAGACTGCTGTTACTGGCGTCTATAGGATGCGTTGCCGCTTGCCATCAGGCAGCTTTGTTTGCCAACCCCTCAAAAAATAGTTTACATAAAATCCATTTTCGTGAGGTCGAACAAAGATACTTATTCAACTCCTATTTCAAGGCTAAACGGATAACTTAACACTTAATTTTTAATGAAGTGTTAAATTCATTTTTTATTAAGTGTTAAATTATCCTCGTTGGTCTAATGGTCCCTAAAGCGACTGCTACGCTAGAGGTCCTGGGTTCGATCCCCGGGTCGAGCAGTGTTGTTGAGTTTTCTGAGAAATTCCCAATAGCAGCTCGGAGTCTGGATTATGGTAATAGGCTCGCCCCCTATTACATGGGACCTAAACATACTGGAGAAATGTGGGTGTACATTAGTACGCCTCTGCCTACCCCTTCGGGGAATATGGGCGTGATGGTATGTGTTAATTTTTAATAATCCCGACCTCCCCGACCCCCACACATTCGAATGTATTGCAACGCGGAAGACCGTCTCGGCATTGTTCCAGCAAGATATTTACAGACACCGGCAGCTGTCTGTATCTAATGTTTTCTTAAATTTATGAGGAATTGGAAAATTATCGCTACATTAGTCTTGATGTAATGGAAAATACTATGATAATTAGGTATGTTGTCTGTACTATAATGTTATATTTACCTATGGTACGTTTGGTATATTTGGTGAACATCGGCTTCTGCAAGGGATCGGTCTCGACGTTCGTACCCCTTGACATCCCTACGGTTCTATCGGGAATCGCTATGCCCCACACCACGGCGCACCCATATAGTGATGCACTTTAGATGTACCACTACGAGTACTGATATAATAGGGAATATGCGTCTGACTTAAAAAAAGGGTCAAAAATTTTTTTTATGAACTTTATCGTTTTAGAATTATGTCTATGTAGATATTTTTTTAAATATTAATTCTTTTTCGATGAGAAAATAATTATTAAAAAGTCCAAAAAAACTGTGGGAAATTCAAATCACTTGAAACGCAACACTATCGGTCAAATCGAATATGACGTCAAAGTCTACTAAAACAGTGTCTGTTGTACGTGGTTGTTTGGTTGAGAGAACGTAGACTTTGACGTCACGGCAAGCGCGCCAAAATCGCGGGTGTTTAAAATGCCAATATCTGTCTCATAATTTAATAAATTTTTTTTGTTACTTAATTTTAGTTTTAAGGCGCTGGAATTTAGAAGAGAAGAAGAATTTTTTTTACGGCTACTTAACGATATAAAACACTTTATATCGTTTAAAAATATTAAAAAAAAATGTGCATATTCCCTATTATATAGCACAGGAGTACGGTTTAACTTGTACATTATCTAGAATGTATTCGGCAGTGTGAAGTACATAGTAGTAACTACCCACATCCAAAGTGCATTACTATATGGCGAGGATGCAATGGGGCATAGCGATTCACTTTTGTAAAGCTGTGTGTCACAAAAATTGTTAATAATAATATTTATCGACATTTACATAATATACCAGCTACTTAGAATGTCTACCTAAAAGTTTTATTAAGACATCAAATAATCAATTTACGGAATGTTGCCGTTCCCATCATAAATCCTGGAGCCATTTCACGATAGGTACTATTTGCCATTTGTATCCAATAAATCACATTACCACACGGGTCTTGTCTAAAAGCGGCGCCATCTTTGCTCGCAAGTCAAATTACTTGGCATGACTTGCATAACATAGTTACAAGTAATAACGTGTCGAGACGACCGACGCAGCGGAATGAAAACTTGAGCTTAGATAAAGTTATGTTGACAGGAACAAGAGATGAGAGATAAATGAGTTTTGTACCTCTTAGGGCCTGTTTCACAACCTCTAGATAGCCGCTAAACATTTGTATGAAATTATCTGCTAACTAATTTAATGGGAACTTACGAGGAAGTAGAAAAACAGGTCCTTAGTTTAGTGGTAGAACTCAGCTGTTGAGGTTGTCTGGGGTGGTAACGGGTACCACCACATTGCCAAATATCGGCTGATTAATATAAATTTAATTTAATTAAGCAATGATATTCTAACATCGTTGTGTTCCAGTTATAAGGGTAATGAAACCAGTAAAGTTACTGGGCTTAAAATGCGAAGTGCGTGCTAGTCATAAGTACTACTTATTGGTATTGTTGGCTGTAATGACTGAGGTCACTTACGATTTGGCGGTTGTTCTGACACTATGGATAGAAGGACCATCTTTAATATTTTAACGCGGATACTACCTCTCCATTTAGTAGTAAACATTTTCAAAAGTACCTTAATTCTTACCTCAAAAACACTTTTTTCTTGGTCTGAGATTCTAACATAGGTATTTTATAATACATGCATCGTGGGTATGTAAAAATAGAATGACCCCTTTCACTCTTTGCAATAAAGATCTCTGAGACTCGCATTTACGCTGGGGGTATCCTCACTCACCCGTTTTACATTTTACATTGACATTTCGCACAGGTGTGCGCGCCATTTGTAAGTCCTATGCACCTGACATTTAAGGTGAGGGCATTGCTAGAGGGGTCAGTATGTGTCTTTAACCCTTTCACTGAAGTAACTGTGCGTATCTGAAGTTGTACGCAAAAAATACTCTGTGTAGATACAGTTAGGGTCGCAAATGTTTTGTAGTCGGGATTTTATAATAATTATGATCCCACGCCTAGTCTACAACGCGTATTAACCCTAACTAATGAGGATTTTTTACTTCCTGTTTACAAATCCCCATCAAGATCTTAATAGGTATTTAGTTAATGGGGATTAGTGAATTAACTCCCTATTGATGCGGAAAATCAATGTGTATTTGTGAAATAACCCAACCTGAGCTTAGCAGTAGGTACATGTTTTTTTTCTGTACCCCTTTTCTCTTGCGGTAGATAAGCTAGACTGGGTCATGTATTTTTAATAATTGTATAAGTAAAGGTTTTTACATATCGTTACGTTAAAGGAGGTCATCGAAATCGGCCCAAATGATGTACCGAAGGTACAATTATTGGAAAAAATACCCTGTATTACGCTGGCTAAAACTCTAGTCGTTCTTTTTTTAATGTTGACTGAGGGATGAGAAAAAAAAACTTTTAATTTGAGAAAAATCACGCCATTCTGTCACACTATTATCTGTTTCGTAATGATTTCATAGTAAAAACTGTCCGTGTCAGTTTCGGAATGGCAAACGCACGCCATTACGGCAGATTATTATCAGTGTTATTATTATGACAGCTGTCATGTACCTCCGGTACAAATTTGGGCTGAGTTGTATGGGCTTATGATAAGCTCCTTTTGTGTCATATTATTCAAAACTAAATTGAAGTAAGAAACTATCCACATGCTAAAAAATGGTCCTTTTCTCCGAAGTCCTACATATTTAAAAAACAAAATTCCATTCGACTGTTTCAGAAAAAGAAATAAATTCAACACGCCAGACAATATTCAAAACATCTTTATAATGTGACATAAAACAATGAAATTACGTAATAATTGCTGTTTTACCTCGAGTTACTTTTCTTATCTATATTATATAGGTATGTAGGTACACATACGTGTAGATAACAACATCAAACTCTAAATATTTATACTTGGCCTTTCCAAACACTTTTGTATAACACATTCAATGAAGACAAACGATTAAAACACCGGATACGCAAGTATCGATGAATGTAAGTACAACATCACTACGTTAGTTTATTATTTAGGGCTGACCATTAGAAAAATACATTTTTATAAACTATAAAATTATTATATTTATTAAACGAAGTAGGTATATGTACGCGTTTATTGTATGTGTCTACGTCGTTAATAAAATGTTGTTAATACATTTTTAGATAAATATTCCTGTGCGTATTTGTTAGAAAAAACAGTAAAGCATTCTTTAAAGAAAATACCTACAAGCGATTGAGGGTTCTTTCTATTCCTGGAACCTGATCACTAGTAAATTTCTTCGCAAATTCCGAGAGATTCTTAAAACAGCAAGGGTTGCCAACCCTACGGAACACCACCCACCTCGAAGCAATCCGAACAAAACACACTCGGGATCAAAGATGACTGTAATACTGCACCAATTATGGGCCGCCTACAGACTGCATTCACACGACAGTTTATTGAATCCTAACTCCATCAATGATTCGCAAACAGGACAATCCATTGGTTTAAATAATATTTTCGACAGTCGTTGGATGCAGATTTTTCATGCAGGAAACCGTGCAGATTGAGAGAGAGGGTCAAGAAAATTGATTTTCTATTGTGTCAACTAATTGATCTTTGGTAGGTTAACGGCCGGAATTATTATCCTATCTTGATTGGTTTCTCCCTACTGGAGATCAAAATTTGACAAACTGTAAATTTTGGATCTCCAATAGGGAATACAATCGAGAGAGGTTAATGATGATCGTAAAAGAATATCTTCCAACTACAGGAAAACAGATCTATTTAATGCTTGTCAGTTATTTTATTTGGCCTGACAATACCTGTCCTTAAATTGAACTATAGAGCACGACTCTAGTTTCAACTGTAACTGTTTACTTTGGGTGCAAAAGCGTTATTATCCAATTTACTATCGACTTCAGTAACTCGACTGTTTTAAACGTTAACCGTGTAATCTGCCGCTGTCTTCGTAAAATCTAATTATGGAACAATTTTCTTCGATCGTTTACCGACAAGGTTCATTGTCAAATTCTTGGACAATTTGCGTCAAGTCTTTCCCTCACAAAGATTTTAACGGCTTGGCAACATGTTTTCAAAAGAAAACACTACATAAATATACTTCAAAGCTGTTTGAATCTTTCGTAACACTGCACATAAGCTGCATTTCTGTTTGAAGATAAATATTTATAGTAAAATCATTTAATTTAAAAATTGAACCGATGAGGCTTTGAGTAATGCTGACAAGGAATTTCAGTGTCTGTAACATCAACAAAAAACCTACATTCCGTAAAGAAAAGAATAAAAACGTAAAGTTTAAGATCTAATCGAATGAAGAAAGTAAACACAAGATGTGTTGTGCACACGTCACAATCACACCCAAGTAACAGAAGATAAAATTATCGTCTATCAAATATGTTAGCACAAGAGCACGGCCAACCTGTCCTTGTCCAACACCAAGAGCAATGTCAGACGGGAATAGACACCGGACCGTCATTGAGGCACCGTTGAATTGGTGCCAAACACTCGACGAAGACAGCCAGACAAAAATACACCAACAATGTCAAGCAAGCGTAATGCCGCTTTGTGAAAAAAATTTGCTAATTCTCTTATGTAAAACTTGGCAACACTGCACGCTTCTCCAACTTGGTTTTTGTATGTATTTGTTGTTCTTTTTTGTTTACAGTCCAGCATTTACGTAAGCGGTGATATGAATATTAATATGGGTTGGTAATTCAGTATACATTAATAAATCAATAATGTTATTGAAACAGTTTACAGTTTAGGTGTTTGTAAATGACATTCTACTCTTTTGTTTACGTAAAGGTACACGGACACCTGTAAATCTTTACTAATATTATAAATGCGAAAGTAAATCTGTCTGTCTGTTTGTCGCGCTTTCACGCCAAAGCTTCTGAACCGATTTAAATGAAATTTGGTACACAGATAGTCTAGAGTCTGAGGAAGGACATAGGCTAATTTTTAATGCGAAAAAAGGGCTGTAAGGGGTTGGAATAGGGGATGAAAGTTATAAGAAAAAACCGCTGGCGGAAAGCAAGTAGTATGTAATAATATCCTCATTCAGCACCATTTGTATGTAAGAGACGTTTAAGGTTACATCATTTCATGAACTATGTAATAGGTTATCAACCTGTCGTCAGTATAGCAACTATCCAATGTGTGTGAGAACTGAGGGACCAGACTGGGATTTCGAAAAAAACTATTGTAGGATTTAGTAGTAGTCCTAAAACAATTGTAGGCTAAATCTGGGAATTTGTAGTAACATATTTTAAAAGTTACAGCCCTTAGAGTGTGGTCCCTCAGTCCTCGCACACATACTATCCACGTTATACTTAACTGTAATAGTAGCTAATGCTGATGTTGAGTATTACTCGGAGTTATATTCCACTCATTAAGGAAAATAACATGAAAGTGAATATATATTATTTAAACATATACCAGTGTATGAATAACCGAGATACCTATGCCGTCTGTATATGTTACGTCAACCGCCATGTTTACAAAACGCGACTAATAAATTATCCCAGCGTGCTAATTCTGGATATATTTTGACCCATGTATACTGGCTATTTATACCGGGCACCCCTTGTTCTACGGCGTGAAAGGATATATTTATGCCGAGTGACGTCACAACACTATATCGCACCTACGCAAAGTCTAATTATCAAAATTAGCCTAGATACCAACAATATGCGTTCACAGTTATTTGTTTCTGTAAGTTTTACTAATTGGTAAACGAGTTTCATTTCGTTAAAATTAAAAGAATGGTCGCCATCTCTTTCGTTCGCTTACACGACACGAAAGGAAATGTGTGTCGAGTTAATTGAGTTTATCGCGACACATTACACCGGGCGCTAATAAAAAGTGGCGGGCCAACATGGAGGCTCTCCCTTTCAAGTCATACATTTTAAAAATGGAAACATTTACATAAGTAATTAGAAGGCCAATAATTTGAATGGACATGACCTTTAAATTCATGAATTGTAATGCTTAAATATAAGTTGAGGAAATGGTAAACAGTACAAATATCCGTATCTGTGTTTTTAGGACCTCTATAGGTCGTATATGGGGCGAACCTATTGCCAACCGCGCATGAATCCAAACTCCCGAGCAACTAATATAAAAATCATAGAAAACCACAATATTAACGCTGCTTGACCTCAACCCCAGCAGAAGCGCTTGCCTGGTTAATAGCAATAGGCTCTACCCCTATCACATGGAACCTATTTATACCGGCGATGGGTGCCTAACCCTTCGGCGAATACAGGCGTGATGGTATGTTATGTTACGTCATCAATTATCCAATCTCTGATCAAAATGACATTGGACAAAGAAATACCACCCTAAGTACTCTTTCACCATAGAGTTCCAAGAATGGAATCTTCCTAGCCTTTTCCCAACCATGTTGGGGTCGGCTTCCAGTTGAACTAGATGCGGCTGAATATCAGTATTTTACACGAAGCGACTGCCATCAGACCTCCGCAACCCAATTTCTGGGCAATACTGATATTCGAAGGATAGACTGGTTGTCAGGCTTTTTTGACTTCTGACTACTACTAACGATTGTTATAAGTGTTCGTATGACAACCGGGACCGACGGCTTTACGTGCTCTTCGAGGCACGGAGGGGTCTCGATGTGTTATGAATGGTCACCCATCCACAGAGTGACCTCGGCAAGCATAGCATACCTTGCAGATCGTTTGATCAGCGTTGCTATAACTTAGCCACGAGCCCCTAGTTACTATATAGTATAACATATACATTATACCCGAATAGTTTCTATATAGTATATAAGTAGGTACGTACCTATATAGAAACTAGTCTTGGAACGAAAATGATAAGTAGATAATGATAACAGAACATGATAACGTTTGCATGTCAAGTGCAAACTTCTATAATAATTTCTTAAACAGATAAGAAGATTAGAAGTCGCTATGAACGGATCGAAAGATGCACTGATTTTGTAGATTTCCAAGCAACTTATAAACCGTACGGGTTTTTTTATTGTGAGCGCGCAATTTGTTTTAAATTAAGTATTCATATAGTACATAAAGAAAATCCAAATATAATGTAAATTTTGTGCGAGCTAGGTAAGTAAGCGCATCGGCCTTAATAATGTTCCGGCCACTCTATTAATTCAAAAATATACCTAAACAAAGAACAATGTTATCATAACACAGAAAATGTTTCATTCGAGTCACAATCACAAGTCACAGCGGTGACTTTATCGCGTTTATCAACAAACACAATCCGAATGTTTTCTTGATAGCCCGTTGCCAAAATAATATCGCTTAGCTGTAACTGTTTGTACGTTTGATTCAATAGAGAAATGCCTCAACTCGAAGATAGATCATAGACGTACCTTATAAGACGTCCAATAATAGATCAGTGTTATTTTTTGCTCGTATGACGTCATTCACACCATCCGCCACGCCCCGCCCGCTGCATTGATGGGCCTGGCAAACCCGCCCGAGTTTACACTTTCTCATAATAAATAGAGTGGGAAGATGAAAAATACAAGTGATTCCCGCAGTGACATCATCAACAGTAAGCAAATCATCCATTATATTCTCAAGTACAGGTATCCAATTACGTAACTCAGCATCTTCAGGTGGTTTTATAAAACCAGTCTTATTTAAACCCCCCACCAAGCCTGCCAAAAAACAATTGGTCAAAAGGACAGTATGTCAGAATCTTTAAAAGATGAAATCCATTTTTAAATTCCGAAGTATTTAATTTGACAGATTCGAAATGTCAAATGTTTAGAATCATTTGAATACAAGAAGAGTCGCGACCTCGTCATCTAACTTCCGAAAGCGAATCGTTCAGCATTTATCGCCGCTGATAAGATACCAGTCTTTAGACAAGGAGCTGAAAGATAATTTTCAGAGTTTCGAACGCTTATCTGACGTTCGTACGTTCAACTTGAATCTTCAGAAATTTACATAGCTGTGTCGAGACAAGGACAACACAGAGGTCCGTTTGCACACTTTTATAATGAGTAATGTTTGTAGTTATGAAATCACTGATAAACTTGAAATTAATACTGCGTACTTACTAAATTTTCTGTAAAGGAAAACTTTAGCTACGTACCTACATAATATGGTATACCATTGAGGTATTAGGTACTTTTGATAGAAAGACTGTCACATTCGAACGAAAGAAAATTGTATTTATTCTATTTTGTTTTTTACAGCACATATCTCTACCTATTTACGTAATTAGAACAGTTTGCATTCATCGTTTAGCAGCATAAATATCACAATCAACATTGGTGTTACCTATTAGATAATGTGTAGGATAGGTAGAAACCAATTAGAAAATTAATAGGTATCTATACCTACTTAACTACAATACCTATATGTGTTTCGTCATCACACACGTACTAATTGATTGGATATGTGAGGGAAATGTTGAAAGACACATTTGTTATGCAAAGTGGAATAAAGAACAAAGGTTATTAGCGAACCAAAACTAATAACAACTGATTTTGCGCCTCAATATGATTATCCAGACTTAAAGGAATTAAGCAGAGTTTGAATTCAAGACCTGTGACATTTCGCAACCATGTGCGTATTGAGAAAACTATCACTGAATGAAACGGTCAAAGAAAACATGATGTGGGAAACCTAAGAGGTGAGAGATCGACGGCGTGTAAAATCTGCTAATGTGGTAGCCTAAACCATCATTCTAAAGGTAAACCTGTGCCCAGCGGTGAGACAGTAAATGGGTTAATATGGAAGCAACGAACTTCCTGCTGAAAGCTAAAATAGAAGTAGAGATTATCATCATCAGGCCGTGTTCGGCCACTGCTGCACTTAGGCCTTTCCCAGTGAAAGCCAGAGGTCAATCTTCAGCTCTTCTCCAGTTGTAACCAGACGGCCGACTACGACACATTACGGACCCTTACCTATTGGTTGACACTATGCTTGTCGCGATGTTAAGTCAAAAACTCGTTTGCTCCAACGGTGATCGATTCTCCGAGAGCGGTAGTCGTGACTTGATGTCAGTCTGATGTGTATCCGGCTTAAGCAGTTGGACGCCACTTTTCCCTAAAAGATTAATAGATCTAATAAAGCGTGCATATTATTATGGCGACCAATCATCGTAAGTTTAATTCGTCATCCTAATGTGTGCCTCCAATAATAACGATATTACTGCACACGACCTCACATTTAATCTTATCGCGGAATCAAATGTGTCATTACATTAGTTAAACCAAGTGTTTTATGAGTAGGAAGTCGTCTCGGAAAATATTATGGAGATAGACTAACTAACGTACGCCACCGAGAATGGTAAGAACTTAACAATGAAAACAAAGGAAGATAGATATAAAATCATCTACGTAAAATTCCGTAAAGTGTTTGGTGCTAGACATAATTACATACGTCCTTGTTAATAAAATATATTATTCGGTGAGTGTTGTTTTTATTTGAAACATAGCTTACAATTTTTGTGACGAGATCTCTTTTCAGAGAAACAAAGACCGATAAAGCCAAAAAAAATACGTAGTATTACTAATCCGCGACTGCTAAGCTAAGGTTCGATTCGCGTATAGTGTTGTATGACTTATGTATGTTAGGCTGATATTCAGAGAAGAAACTAAGCATAAACTTAGGCTTCCGTATGTCAAATTGTCATACAAATTTTTACATTACTTTACGCTGAGCATCGCCTCTGAATATTAGCCTTAGTGTTGTTTGTTGTTTTGAGTTGGGTTAATGGCAATAAATGGTAGGTGGTATTAGGTGCACCTTCGCCCTAATTGCAGTGGATCCCTATTACTATCATGAGAATTATAACTTAAAATACCGGTGAACTGTTGGTGTACAGAAGTACATCTCTGCATAACCTTCGGGAATACAGGCGATGGTATGTCATGTATTTTTTTAATTGCCTACAGTGGCAGATGAGCAGGTGGCCCACCTGATGGTATAATGGTTATGTTTTTATGTATATAATTTACTGCTTTCATGTACACCAGTAGATTTTTTGCGGTATTCTCGCTGCCCTTCATACCAAATACAAATTAATATCGTTGATATTTCAGCGAAAACTAATTTCTTCGCATTCGCGCAATAATGATATATTATGTTTTATTAAGCAGTTACGAGTACGAAGAGCTTCGACCTCTTACACTACAGAATTTAAACTAGGTATTACAACACGCCTAACTAAGAGCTTTCTTCTGTAACACGTACACCACACCCTTAGCACCTGGACTGTCTCGGGAATAAACTAAAACATATTCTCACAACTAAACTACAAGTAAAGTATCTATCCGAATATAATATACTACAGTTCTCGCCAAACTTATTGTTGAAACGAAAGCTCAAGTCTTAGGCTGTCGTTTTAAATCATTCTAATCCAATATTTTTCTTTCTCCAATTTTTGAAAAAAAACTTCAACCCGGACAATAAGTTTGGCGAGAACTGTACCTATACGTACCTCTAAGTTCTTATAGGTTCATAGGACTAAAATAGTGAACATTCTTGTAGTTACGTTTTCTCATGTTATCTGTTTTTTATATACGGGCCTTCTCTGAATAAATGTGTTTTTCTTTCTTTCATAATTATCATCTATGATCATCTTACTGCCATTTCCAATAAAGAAAATATTTTTAAATCACTTATTAGATTAGACATTAGAAACTTGTGTGGACCTGGTACCATCGAACGACAAAACCGTAATCCTATGGCTAATATTCAGTCAGAGACAACGCTAAGCGTGAACTTGCGCTTCCGCTAAGCGGGAATTTGACATACAGACGCTCTACTTTACGCTTAGCGTCGTCTCTGAATATTAGCCTTAGTCTAATCTACTGAATAATTTAAATCATATTGATCACCAAAAGAAAACTACATTAAAAAAAATTAAAGGCAGGATGACTGAAACCAAAACTGCTCCATATTTAATTTTGTCCCATTAAAGTAAAAGCAAATTTCAAAGGCGGCCCACCATTAAAGTATCCGAATTATAAAGAGAACGCTGACAGAAAACGTTCTCAGACCATTTCCTATAAACCTTGAACGGGTCTGCCGACGTTACCGTCGTAAAACGACCGGTGAACACTCTGCTTTACGGCTCCGAATATTATGGAAAATACATTACAAGGGCCAATTTCCTAATATTCGTCTTGGCAACACTGGCAAGTTACGTCAAGCCCTTTTACAACGCGCCAAACAAAAAGTTTTTAACTCACGAACTCGCTTTTATCTTGACTGGAATTCAATACCCTTTTTTAGGTAACTGTCGCGCGTAACCGCGTAACTAAAAAGTTTTAATTTCATGAATAATTCAAGAGGGGTTTCGTTATTTCATCAAACAGTGATGATGAGTAGTCGCTGAATTGAGGATTTGACAACTATTTTATTAGAGGTCCATCAAAATTCATGAGAAAACTGAAAATTATCAACCCAAAATATGGGAAATCCCAAAGTAAACACGTGACAGTTCTGTTGCTATCTAGCGACAAGAGCGAGATGAAACTAGAACGCCTCAAACCTTGGATGATATTGCTGTTTGAATGTGAAAATTAGCATGTGTGTAGTATTGATGACGTTACGAACGTTGTCGAATGGAAAACGGACATCTGGCGAACACAATATGAGAGGAATGGAACCGAATCCAACTTTTACGCTATGCCAAGCGTACTGAGCCCGTTACCCTTGTAAGTAGGTATCTATTACAGTCTACGGAGTGGGCAATGGCCCCTCTGCGGACCAGTCGTCCCTGATTAGAAAACAATAAATTAAGTACAACATTAATCGTATAGTAGGTACCAGCTGAGAGAGTCTGCGAGACTAGCTGAGAGACTCATAAACGTATCAATTTAAATTCAAGGATATTTTTCGTTAATAATAGGTATGTCGCGAACAGGTTTTTAATATAAATATACAGACGGACTTACCTAACTATCGCGTTCATTTGTTATCGGAATTTAAAAAAGGATGTTGTAATAATATTGAGCGACGCGTGTCCATAAGCAAGATTATTCCGCAATGTCGCGGGGTATACACACTGGTGGGACCACGTAACATACATGCTTTCTCAGGCCTCAAGGTTACGACAGACTATTGCGAGAACGAACCAGCCTTTATAGGTAGCACACCTACTTATTCGCAAGCGCAAAATGCTACATGAGTGCCGACAGGTCTATTATGTGCGTTCCACTTATGTATCAATCACAAGTGTAGGTAGTTATTGACTCTTTCAGCGTACTGATACTGAAATAGGTATGATTAGTCCCCAAATTTAATTACTTAAAGACTGTACTGCCTCGTTAGCCTAGTGGTCCAAGGTCGACTGCCAACTCTCGAGGTGCTGGGTTCGATTCCCATATCCAGGAGTGTTATCCCTTCGGGGAATACAGGCATGATAATATGTTCTATGTAAATACTGTGGTCTTTGGAAAAGGACATTCCGAATTCAAAAGAATAATCTTTTGAACGTTGGCAGTACAGGGGGCCCAGACAAGTTGCATTTTGACATTCGAATCGTCAAACGACTATTCGTTTGAAGATTCGAATGTCAAAATGCAACTTGTCTACAGGCCCAGGTTACAGACGTCAATACGTCGCATTAAATGATCAAAGACAATACGTAATTCAACTTAGCGGCAAAGATAATAACGTTAGTCCAAAGGACTGGCCATTTGTGAGTAGAAAATTAATCGTTTCTGGCGAGAGATCGTTTGGCACGTGTTACTAAGTCCATGTTTCCAACTAAACATCTATTGTGTGGATTGATAATGATCCTACTTCCCACAGCGCGGATCGCATGTCAAATCAGAACGTATTCTACTGTAATACAGCTGTTGTTACAAACCATAGACAATTCTGTCGGATTCAAGATTACATTTATTTGCAGTCAAGCTGGAGGTGCAGCTTGATAACTGTTAATAAAGCATACATTTCTCTGACTATCCTTAAATGAGTTAAAAGTTTAAAACTGTCAAACTAAAGCGGCCTGTCCCGCCTGACAAAACCTCGGATATCATGCCTACAGAGCCACGGGTCGCAGATTCGATTTCTGCATGCAACGAATAGTTGTATGCCCTACAGACAGCGACGATATAACCGGAGAATCAGAAAACGATAAATCCGAATTATTTTCCAACAGTTGTAGCAACGCACTTGACTCTTGAGTATTATATTTATTTTCTCATGATTCATGGAAGGTTCCCCAACAATGTTATTGTTGGCTACGATATTTTAACACTGTATTATCAAGATATAAAGGGCGACTCGGTGTTTCCACGGTATGACAAAACTAAATAATATAATGCGTATACCAAAATTGAAATGTGTATCTAAATTTTTACGAAGGCGAATATTTTCATGTTGATCTATTTGAGGCCCGAAAAATCTGTATGAAACATAAAGGTAGACAATAATTTTAGTATTGAGAGTCCTGTGAATTATTGAAGGCTCGATTGACAACACAGCGGTCGAGACGTCGAGGTTTCGGCTGCTGGGCTCGTGTTCAAAGACGAGACTGGGACGACTTCTGCCAGGCTAACATGCGCGCCACGACAAAATTTTGTCTACTCTTTTGTCTCGCTCTTTCTTGTGCGAAAACGAAACAAAAGCACGACATAAGCGTAGACAAAATGTTCTCGCGGCGTGCATGTAAGCCCGGCAGGTCTCAACTCTTGGTGCAAGTCATTTTATAGAAATACTTTTAGTAACGATTTGTAATTGGACAAACCCCCTCGTGATAAAGCGCTGTTTTTTTTTTAACTGATGAAAAGAGACTTTACTTTGGTATGACTATTTTTCAGGAAATAGGTACGTAAGTAGGTGTGATTGAAAGTATTAATGTACTTGTTTGTAGATCCGCAACACCTACCCACACATTAAGATTTTTTATGTTAAAAAATTGTATTATTATACCTATCTGACACGAATTTAGAGGTCAGATATCTGACTCGAATGTTTATCTCGTAATATCCAGCGAGATATCAAATAGTCGTAAAGTATGATTTTTAGCACTTTTGTTTAGACTGGACCAGTTCATTATTCTACCTACTTCTTGATTAAACACGAATGTGGGCGATATGCGAATATTAAAATAAAACTACATACTTTTTACGTAGCTATGTGACTATGAATGCATAATATTGACATCATTATACGAAGATAAAATCCGTAAATAGTATTCTTTATTTAAAACCCTTTCAGTAAAAATAATTATCTCAATTTAAAAAATGACTTAAGAATCAGTTTTGAACCTGGCACGTTTATAAAGATTACGTAGATAAACATAAATATCTACCATGTTTTTATTTTTAATTCTAGCACATTTGACTGCCAGTGATCTAACCGTGCAGAAATAAAAACATTCGCACATCGCCAGAGACTAAAAACATTTGGAAAAATGATTGATAGCGGAAGGCGTATTGAATATTCTACTGGCAAGGCGTAAGTACGCCTGCTTAATTACTGAGAAATGGTATAAAATATATTGTGAATTATACTCTTAAATATTGCCAGACGGATATTTGTTTTATAGCCCAGTTATAGAAACTGTGATAAAACAAATCTTTATCCGTCTGGCAATGATGAAGAGTGTACGGGCGGCGGCGGAGCATTCCGCTTTATTAGGAAGCCACGTATTAAACCGGCTCGGTCGCCCCACGTGCTACAGCCGTGCTCCTACTAACGTGCGAACAACGTCAAACAATACAACATACACATAGGTAGGTACCTCAGTGAAAAATATTTTATCTTCGACGTACCAAGCCAACCCGTTTACGTCCGAAAGCAGATGTGCCAAATCGACACTTTACAACTACAACACTGGAATAGAAATTAATTATATTTAAAATACTTAAATCAAACCATTGTTTACTGTTACATCGATATTTTAATTTCATCGTAATTTTATGGAAGATCAATACATGGTGACAAATAATTATTACTGAAATTAACTGACTTTTTACACTTGAACTTTCAATGCTATAGGCACTCGATATAATAGATCTAGATGTGAACATTTGAATATTTAATACGCACAGATATAAAAAGACGACGGTTCGCAAATACACATACGGTCACACTAATGTTTATAATATCCAAAATGGCTTAAAATGTTCACATTAGAACGTTCACTTTTGTGTCGATGAGCAAGTTGTGAAGCTAATTGGAATGAAAGACCGCGGATATCAAAAAGCTGATACCAAATCTCCTAATTACTGGGGATACGATCACTCTACAGTTATATACAATGATTGTAACGAAGGGTACACATCAGATACTCTTATTAGTCGATACAATATTTAATTACAAATTAAATCTTGCTTTGACACTACTAAACTGCAGGAGTTAGCATTACGCTCTTTTAAACAATGTTAGAATCGTTAAACAATGTCTAATTGGTGAATGTCGCGTTCATACAAAGTAGAAATTAATTTATTTGTCCACGGGCAAACTGCTCAGACAATAGAAAACGAATAAACATCGTGCACTAAAAAATTACTGTCGCCCGAGCTAGAACAATGTCTCGAAAGCAATTAACAGTTTGCCTTCGACTCTACCAGATGTAGCATGATTTCACTTACGACTTTATAGTACTCTCACTTTTAAAACTCTGAAATTAACTATGTCTAAAAATTCTACTAGCTAATCTTAATAAATATCTAAGTGTTTGGACACCAAGCTTTCAACATTGCCACTTCCGAAACATTTAATTAAGAAATTAACAAAGTGACTAGCTACTTAAGTATTGTTCTACTATTCACTGATACTTCGAGACTTACTTTATGACTTACATAAAAGGTGCAAAGTTTAATACTGACATAATATGCGATAAAAGGACCGATTAGCACAGCAATATATTGTTGTAGAAGTAGGCAATGATTTTAATAATAAGTGAATAAAAACATTAACAATATGATCTAAATATTTACACAGCAGGACCATTTCCAAAATAATAATTATGGCACCAAATAAAAATAAAATTTGATTTATAAACTAAATTATATCAAAAGAAAACATGATTTATGGGCTCAAAAAATTGCCAAAAGACATTTCACCACAAGACATTGTTTATAGCACAGTACTTAGAAACAAAAGATAAATAAGCAATTTGTATAATAATTCATAATAATTCAAGTATGACATCAATTGATCATAGAAAAGATTGAGAATGCATTACTTACAATATACATTGACTCAAAATGATTAATTTAGTGTAAAATTTGATATGATATTACAAGTAGTTATTATCATAGCTTGACCAGTTCCAATTGCAAGAACGAGGACAGAACTAACTCAAGGACGACAATCATATGCATCAGACATAGCTCAAGTCACATCAGAACATTATGATAAAAATATGAATGTGCACAGAGCGGTTAAGTAACCTTCCCATGATTTCAACCTAATAACTATTACCACAGACGCTCACAATGTACACAATGTAAAATGCGCTACGAATTACTAGATATTTATTTGTACAGCCTGGATTCAAAGTCCTACATCTAATAGCTAACAAACTTTTTAGTAAACAGTGCTAATTAATCATTGCTGTATCACACACTCCAGAGAATGGTGGGACCGAAATTAATAGCAAACCTGATTATAATGATATCATTTCTCATTATACACATGCTTATTGATAACATCAGTCTCAATGACAAGATATCAGCGCGGCTCGGCGCCCGCGTCGCGCTTCAATGATCTAACACTAGGTACATTTAAACATATTCCTATTCTTATTGAAAACAATATCTTGTATATAAAAATTCTCTCATGTCTTATTTTGTGCTGAATACCGAGTTGTAATGTATAAAACTATAACATTTAACAGGACAGAAATATAGCTTAAAATTGGAATATGTTTAAATGAACAATATTTATTGCTTTTGATATAAACTGATGCTAGCAATAAGGCCAGGTCAAATAGCACAGTTTGTTGAAAGGCTGACTTTAGAATAGACAAATTATTCATGCACATTCGGTACAGTTTGACTCCACAGTTAACATAACTACACTTAAACCTACAAAATAAGGAACTAATACAAATTACACTTAAATTCAAATGAAACCTCACATCAGATCACAAACACAGGTCAAATTGCACATGTGAACACAACTACAATGAATACATAATACAATAAATTAATCTCTCAATAGTTTGACGTAGTTATATATAGTTCCTTAGTTAAAATATCAACCGATACAACAATATTAACACTATACAGTAAAACCAATAATGAAATGTCAATTAATTAAAACCTATACATAATTAATTATAACATTCCATCAAGATAAATAATATAATTTTTAGGAAGTTGATTCAGTAATCTACTAAAATATTAGTGATGATCATTGTAATTGCTATAACTTGATGGTTAAGTGATGTAGGTAATTAGATAAAAATCTAAATTGAGTAGTTTGATTGTGAATCTTAAAAGCAACAAGAAAAATTTGATCATAATTACATATTACAAAATTGTATTTCTGATTTCGTAAAAACAATAAAAAATATTATAATATAATAATAAAGCTCACCACATCCCAATGCTATCAACAGCAAACTACCGTGTCCCGTATGAATGAACAGGTAGCAAGATATTGAGTGCGGAGGGGAATGCTGCGGGAACAGTGTGCCAGCGGTAACACTTGGGATATCACCAGAACAAGGGTCACTTCTGCTCTCCTACCTGCTCTATGTTATGTCAACTTGAAAGGGCACTAAGCAAATGAACGCCACCGAAATATCGGAAATCAGTTCTACTATCATCTTGCCTACACTCCAAATTTGATCCACATGGGGTGCCAGCAATGGGCCGCCTCAGCGTCTATAATCACCCAAAGCTGTGGCAAAGAGACGCACTCGTCACCGTTCCACGACCACAATGTCACGGAAGATTCACTAAAAACACCTACTCACGGGAGTGTCCGCTCGCAGGCACCAACTACGCGCTCAGAACTCGGCAAATTCCTTCGCACACTTCTCAGTCGATGAGATACGTAATGCCTCCTCCTCATAGTCGTCGAAGTTACTGGTGTCGCCCGGGCCCTTGCAGCGCGGGATAAACGGAGCCTCGATCTTCTTTTGGAACACGGCAATCCAGTCAGTACTCGCGAACCATTTATGGCCTTTTATGTCATTTACGCCAGCCTTCAGGTTACCGTAACGCTTAGTCAGATCGACTTGGAGTAGATTACGGAGCAGATCTTTCAGATCCGACCCGAAGTGCGAGGGGAAGCGGACCTTACCCGAAACAATTTTTTCGTAAATCTGGATGGGCTGGTCGGCAAAGAAAGGCGGGTATCCAGCCGCCATTTCGTATACTAGAACGCCGAGAGCCCACCAGTCGACGGCTTTGTTATAACCTTTGGAGAGGATGATTTCCGGCGCCAGGTACTCGGGTGTGCCGCACAGCGTCCACGTACGTCCCTTGACGCGCTTCGCGAAACCAAAATCTGTTACTTTGAGGTAGCCTTGTGAGTCGATAAGGAGGTTTTCTGGCTTCAAGTCACGATAGATAAGGTCTAAATAGTGAAGGTATTCGAATGCCAGCACGATCTGAGCGGCATAGAAGCGCGAGTGGGGCTCCGAGAAGCGCCCCACTTTGCGCAGATGCGAGAACATCTCACCACCTGGCACATACTCCAACACCATGTATAAGTTCGAGTTGTCCTTGAAGTGAAATTTGAGGCTCACAAGGAAGGGGAAGTTAATCGCCTGAAGAATTCGCTTTTCATTTAGCGTATGCTCAACCTGCTTCAATTTGACCACTTTCTGTTTATCTAATATTTTCATAGCATAATATTCTTTCGTCGGCTTATGTTGAACTATCATGACTCGACCAAACGAGCCGGTACCTAATGTTTTTATTCTTTCGAAATCGTTCAGTCCGGCGGTGTTGGTAGGATTCTTCTTCCATTTCTCCTCGAAATCCTCTTTGGCCTGATCCAGGAACTCCTTGACGCTTTCGGCGGCGTCCACCTTCTTATTGGCGGTGGCAGCATTGTTGCCCATGGCGCACCCCACAAACTGGTTCTACACCCTCGATTCGCCGTTATTAGAGGCCGCCTTGCTGCACTAATCGATGCCTGCTGTGCGACCGCGTAAGAAACAGGGCAGGTCAACACAAACCAATTTGAAACACGTACATTCTCAATTTTGAACTCACAATTACACGTCACGAAATACACTCAATGCAGGTACACATTGACACGATTCCAATATGTACGAAAAATCACAAAAAGTACTTTGTCGCATTCACAAGAATAAAATGGCTTCCACAGCCGGACTCGATCGACAGAGCGAGATCGAGCGAGAACGATTCGCTCACGGGGTGGCGGTCAATTAAAACAATGTTACCAGCTAAGAGTACAAAATCTTCTAAAATATGTCAAAATCTACCATAAAAAAACCTACCATTACTACTCACAATTATTGAAAAACTATTACATTTTTTACTGATACTTCAGGTAATATCTAGTGGACTCAGGATTAATGCCTTAAGAAAAACTTATAAAAACAATTGATTCCTTACATGGGAGTGTCGCGGTTCCTTTAATCCTATATTAATGTTTATCATAGATTATATTAATTTTATTATTAAAAAATAAAGAAATAAAGCAATTCAAACAAAAAAATTATGAAAGGATATACCTATAATATCTGTTTAATGTAATTTATGAGTAAAATTTAAAAATATCTTCAGACTCGTACGCACGCAAAACAAACTTACCACGCAAATTTATTTTAAAATATCGGTATTTCACGTCTGACAGATGTTGAGAAAATTGAATTGTAATATGCATCCAGTGCATCAGTTCTCCCCTCTCTCTCTCTCTCTTGATATATTGTTTGCAAATTCTCATTTACAAACTATTCAGCGTCTAGATCTTTTGAAAAGTAAACAACAAATTACAGACACCATTATATAAATAATAATATGACAGGTACCCATTTTAATCAGAACTACAATATTATGAATGTTATATGTAACATACTGGAACTGTTACCGTCATATGGGGATATAGTTTGGAATAAAGCGTGGCATGACGAAGACGTCATCTATAATAGTTAAACGGTATTTAATCTGTTAGCACTTAATGTGTTATATTCATACAATGGGTGGGTGGCGATTTAATTATCTGCATCTTTCTAAAAGGTGAATCGGACTACGAAATATTACCATAACCATATCAATAAAAAAAAAGTTATTTTTCGTTTTAACAATCCTTTTAATTTCGTATGCAAAGACATAACGTGGACGTTGAACTTATTATTGCTATACTAGGTAAATATAGCAATAATAAGTTCAACGAGAGATAGAGAGAGAGAGAGAGATAGCGAGTACATGAAAAGCGCGCGTACGCTGCCACGGATCAATGTATGGCGGTGATGCATAGCATTTAGTGAAAAATTTGGTTAACTATCCCTTTATCACGGGATTGCATAAATATACAATTTAAAAATGATGTCTTACGTTATATGTTACCAATACTGCAACTTGAAGCAGTACAGGTTATTAAATGGCCACCCTGTACTATTGTTGCACTTTTTAATAATAAATAAATAATAATAAATATCCTGGGACATTTTACACAGCACCATATAGTCCCAAACTAAGCAGAGCTTGTACTATGGGTACTAGACAATGGATATAATACTTGTACACCTTTCTTTTTGTAAATACATACTTATAATACATAGGAAACACCCAGACAAACACAAACACTTAAATTCATCACAATAAATGTTTGTGTCTTGTGGGAATCGAACCCACGACCTCGTGATCAGCAGTCCGGTACTCGAACCACTAGACCACAGACGTCGTCAAATTCTTTTGAAATGTTTTGGTTTAACAGATTCAGAAACATATTGAAAATTGTTATTTCTTAAGACTAAGATAATGTATCCAAGGTGGAACACTTTTCCTTAGTGAAGAATTGTGGTGTGAGTCGGGTAAAAGTTTAAGTAGCTATGTTGAATGAAGATGCATATTCATACCGTACGGGTATTGAATTATAATCTCATCAATATATAATAATATACTATCTTTGGTAATAGTCCTTATAATTTACAGGTTATCCACATATCTGCGACTTCTACTAAATGGTTACAGAAATATTTTATGTGGCAACATAAAAAATAACTCATCGTTGTTTGTAAAGATGGCAGCACATTACAGTGGTACCATTCACTATGGCGCTAGTGTCTTAGATCGTGCTGCCACAGTCTAAGTCTGCAACAGCGGCATGTTGCATAACTAATATGAATCGATATTTTTTTCCCTTTTGTTTGGGACTTTGAGTTGGCCGTTTCTTGTTTCGTGAATTAGCACATTTTGTAGTGTTGTTTTATTTTAGTGTACGAAATAGGTTCTTATTCATAAGTTGACACAAAAATAATTGTGCTTTTATGAGTAAGTACATTCATTATAGACCTAGTTTGTTTATTTTATAATCATAATTATTTAAGTATATTAGATATTCAATAAATAGGTAATTACTACTTCCCTACCTACTTTGGGTATTAAATAATACCTATTGTCTGCTATTTTTTTATACCTTTCGTAAGTAAAGCATTGCAACAATTATATAGATAGGTAGGCAAACGATGAGATACCTACTTAATAGCTAATATAGCAATAACATAGCATGTATTTACTTCTCCTTACGTTGTTAATTAAGTACAATATTCGGTGGGCACTGTGGGCAGGCCCGTTATTTTCCTTGAAACCCGCACATTATGAAGCTGTGCACAGCTCAATTGCAAAATTAATTGTATTATTATTACAGACACGAGAGCAGACAACCTTGACGAAGCGCCGTAGCAACCGGAATAATATACTATAATTATCTACATAATATTATGTAATATAATTCGTATTTACGTTCCATCCCGTCCTCATAACACGTTAAGGACTAAAATAGTTTTTAAAACATAAATGTAATTACAGGATGGTATTATCAATACAAATGATAGGTACGATTAACAGATATATAACCACAGAATGATAAAACGTAAGGCCGACAAAATAGCCGACAGGCTGATGCAGGGCGTTGCCCCTGAAATACACTTTTTTTTACTATGTTAAAAGTTTATCCAATTTATACAGAATATACTTATAGGTACACGGTACACCTACATACCTACTTGTTGTTGTTGGGTACTCGTACGTACCTATGACACAACGATACGAGTTAATATTGCTAATCTTGATATAAGCGCCATCTAGTTTTACAGACATAATTAAAAAGTTAAATGTTCTCTGATAACTCAGCTGACAGCTCTTTCTGTGGGTATCCCGTAGTCATAGTTTATAGGATTCATTGATGACTTTTTTGTTTCCTAATGGTTATAGGCTGCTTATTTTTTTCTTGATGTTGGTATGCGGATATATAAAGATGTCACGGTAGCACCGCACCGGGCGAGTGTCCCCTCGTTCAATGACTTTACATTATTTTTGTTGATTTTGTTCAGCCTACCTTAGTCTTTGGCGCGTGGCTAAATATTGAACTATAGTCAAAATATCAAAAATCGCCATTAGTTCAGCTGTATTTATAGCGCCTACCTTGTACACAGTCTACCTACGAACTACTTCTGCTGTTGCAAACTTGCAAGGCAGCAGCAGTGCCACAATGTGACCACAATCGACGTGTCTTTAGCCACAATGAATGTTTCAAGTTATACTAGTCAGTAGCTAGCTACTGAGTTAGTCAGTACCTACAATATACGATTTGTGGTTTAGTTACCATTAAAGGCATTAAATTTTGTAACAGAAAATTTGGTAAGTACCTACATGACACAAATCATTTCTCTAATCTACAGATGAGAATAGGCTTTATAGTTTGGATACATACCTACTCTATTCTTGCTTTTTTTATAACAACGTGAGTATTGCAAATCTCGCGTTATCAGCTTTCGTTATAAAGTCAGTGTGTCAGTGTCGCAGCTATTATTTCAATCAGCACACAACTAAAGATAGACAAGGTAGCAGTCCCTTATTAGCGTGAGAATTGTTTTATTCAAGTAAATATAAATTATAAATGCTAGAGAATAGGGTTGATATTCATCATCCCACAATGTTTATACGTACAATAGCTGAAATCATTGAAATTGTAATCGCGATAAAGGCATATTTTATGTAGTCAAGACGAAGTGAGGCAATGTCCCGCAATGTGATTCTCGCTTACAAATTACAATCCACTTAGATAACTATGCGCTTATAGATAATTAAAATCAGTAGCTCGAAACAAAAAGACAGAGAAACTCTTCGATATAAATTGAAGGTAAAGAAACTAGGCAAGTTTTTCTTTATTTTATCTATGGTTGAAACATTTATTTACTTAAACTGCCATCTTGTGGGAACTCTATCAAACATTTGACAAATGTTTTATTTCAACAACAGATTAACAGTGGGACTTTCCGGTACGGTACATAAATCAATCATCATTTAAAAATAAACCTACGTAGGCACCTAGCTTTGCTTATTGCTACATTAAATCTCTGAGATATTTTGATACTTACGGACTCGTACCACAGACTATAATGCTCGTAGGTACAAAGAAGTTTATAAGTACATACGCAACTCTTGTGTACAGTTCTCGCCAAACTTATTATTGTCCGGGTTGAAGTTGGCACGAGCTAACTTTAACCCGGCCGTAAAAATCGGGGAAAGAAAAATATTGGATTAAAATGATTCAAAAAGACAGCCTACGACTTGAGCTTTCGTTTTTATTTATTACAATCCAATAATTTTGTTTCTCCGATTTTTACGGTTGGGTTAAGATTAGCTTATACCAACTTCAACCCGGACAATAAGTTTGGCGAGAACTGTATGTAGAAATATTCGATAACCTCCTTGGTACAATGACTTAGGTATGATATTGTTTATTTACACTTACGCACCATTTTTTGATGTTTACCTACGTTAACATGTCATTATGAATATGATAGGTACAGGCAGGTGTCAAGGCCCGCCGGTGATTGATGTAAGTAGATAGGTAGTAGGTACATATCGTACGTAATCGTTTTGTATCTATGATTACGTATTACCACAGATTAAACAACAACGATGCTAAAGCATAAACTTTAGGCTTCCGTCGTATGTCATATTGCAATACAAATTTGACATATGAAAGCCATACTTAAGACTCGGCATCGGCACAGGTGGCGGCCTCTGTAATTAGGCTAGGGTCTTTGTATCTAGCACAGTATCTAATAGTAAACGCTTCCAGCTTTCAAATAGTTTCTGAACTTCTCGATGTTTCGAAATCGAAACGGTCTTGGCACTATGGCCTGGTAATTTGTAATGGCCGATCGTAAGGTACGTATATTCTCTATTCATTCCTATCACAGGAGTGATTGACAGTGTTTGCCAACACCTTCGCGTGTTCACGACATCTAGGTACCTAGTTATACAAATAGACTACTTACACCGTGCGATTACAATACGAATACGATTGCATGCGATGAGCTCGTAACACAATATAGATACTGACAGCGTGTAGGTACATGTACTGTATATATTCTGTGGTATATGTATGTCCCGCCAGTTGCTATTGGGCTGGAACCATGTCTAATTAACCTCCATATGACGTCATCCGCTGTACTTGACGACTAGTGGTGCTAAGGTGTACTGAGAGCGGTTACGTCATGTTTACGTCACCAAGATGGCCGCCAGGCACATTATCAATTTGCGGGGCTTATAAAGGCACGGTCATCAGTGTTGTCATTTAAAGTTAATTGTTCTATGTTCACAAGTTCACGCCTTCACGTAACTACCAACTTTGCGCTTCGTCATATTTAAAAGTGTCCTCCATCCTCCTGAAAAGGACGTATACCCACTAAAATCAGACGGGTGTTCGCCTCATCACCATTCAGCCGGGGTGCGGGAACGTGTTGACATTCTTCCGCGACCCCGGCTGGAATGGAAGCCTAGTTTAAGCTTAGAATAGTTTACGGTCTTATAAAGAACTGCCTCGCTAAAACCTTCGGGGAATACGGGCGTGATGGTCTGTCATAAAAAACATAATCATGATTGTAATAATGTAAGCAATTATATCTATCTATAGCTAAGTAGGTAAGTCTCGAAAACTCGATATCGAAAACTTAGGATTATATTCAGAATTTCAGAGACGACGCTAAGCGTAAACTTACGCCTCCGTATGTCAAAATTGTCAAATCGTAATACAAATTTGACATACGGAAACGTTACTTTAGGCTTAGCGTCGTCTATGAATATCAGCCTTAGAGCCATTACATCCATAACGATCATACCTAACCATTTCATTACAAATTTATAATAATAAAGCTTTATCTAAATAGGTACCTGTACCTACATAGTACATACCTACCTACTTAGTTTTATAAATCCTTCTATTATTATTAACAGAGAAATAGTACAAACAATGCTTAACTCTAATACGGGGTAATAAGGTTGAAAAGTTTAATAGCACTTCCAAGAACGATAACCCCCATCTGTTTTCCAAAGCGGCATATACGACAAACTGACACAAGCAAAACTTTATTGTAGGTCGCAGAGTTAGGGGCAACGCAAATAGAAGACGGCGAGACGAAGGTACGGTACAGACACGGCGCAGATACGGTGCAGGCGCGATATCTGCGCAAACAGACGCGGGGACGATACGGCAAGTTAAGTCATTATAGAGCGTGATATTGACGGGATAAGACATGTATTCCTCTTCAGACGAAGATGAAGATGCACTGGCTTTGCTACAGATTATTAATTTACAGCAAAGACCAAGAAGGTATTGGATACATCCAGTGTGGAGAAATGCAGAAGAGCACAGGTACTATAAAATAATGGAAACATTATATGAATATCCTGATCGTTTTCGCACAGTTTATAAATAGAATAGTACAAGGAACAAGCTTTTTTAAAACATTTGCAACATTGGCGCCAAAAATTTTAGTTTACAATAAAAAAACTGTCAGTACGGCTAAATATTTTCCATGATCCAATGTCCACTAAAAAACCCCGTAGCACCGGTAAATAGGTACCATCATAAAATATAATGTACGTGATGTCTAGGCTAGCCTAGCTTATTCTATAGGTACCCGTTTCATTTTTTCAATTCAATAACTAAAGTACCTATCTATACCCGTTTACTCTGTTTTACCTGGTTACCATCACCTCTCTAGCCACCTCTGACCTCGTTAGTCTGTGTGGTTACACTTATTTAAAGACTTATCTTAAAGGAATTTGTCTGAATTCTGAATTTACTTTTACACAGTTTTCAGTCACTCGTCTTATAGGGGTGGTTGTTTATCTGGGTAGAATTTTGAAGACACGTGGATGAATTTGGATCGCACAGACACGAACTGTTTGTTCTGCTTGACGAATTCATATTCTGATGAAATCACTAACTAGTGCCAAGATTTCTTTTAAAAGCCATCGACCTATCACGGGACAAAGTTGTATATTACATCCAATTTACCCAATAAACTGCCTTATGTGTATGGTATAAAGATTAGAATAGTGCAGCAAGATGTTTAAGACTTGCTACAAAGATTGGTTTTCGGAGTCATTCGGACAAGGCACGGACTTATGACTTACGCTTTTCTGGCACTAGCAAACTGTAGGCAGCAGGCGGGAAATAAACGCGTTCTCATTGCAACGTGGTGCACTAAATAGGTATGTAATTAGTAGAATTTTTAAAACATAAAATGTGAAGTCGAAATGATGCTTGTTCTGTTTTTGTCTGGCGGACAGACTGGCTAACAGTCTGTTATTTAAAATCTTAACCTAGGCAGGTACCTAGATACCCATTACATACCAACAGGTAGTATGAACAAGACAATCGGCCAATGACCTCTGGAAAACTATACGCCCAAATTGAATTTCACGGACACTTAATTTAGAGTGGTAGGTACCCACCTCGTAATACATTATCTAATTAATATGACTATCTTACCTAAAAATAGGTAGGACTTTTACGTTATTTTGTCATGTAGTCCCTTTCTTGTCTGAATAAATAATTAAATAGCAAAGAACGTAAAGGCAAATCATTTATTACAAAGTAGGACTGGGTAGATAGCGTGGTGACTACGCCGACTACCTAAGTACTACTTAGTACTTACTAAGAAGTACATAGGTAGGTACTTTACTACACGCTTGAATGAAAATACTAATTCCTTTCATGGATAGTGTAGACGGTAGTAGCATAATGTAACAATTTATTACACTGTGGTAGTAGGTAGTTATATCTATATTCATCAATAAAATTACTTTTGCAAACGGGTCCCCAGTCCCCACATTCAATCGCCCTAGGTATTTTTTTAGTAGGTAGGTACATTAGGGACGAGAGAGATCTATTACTAGATCTGACGTGTGATGTACAGTCAGCAACGAAAGTAGCTGAACACTATGAAATCTTGAAAACGGTTTAACATCTTTAATATTCAGAATTCACTGACCCTTGAAGGCAGTACATTTCCTCATAATAGAGGACAATTATATCTTTTACCTTAGTCAAAATCTAATGAATAGTTTTGGTACTGTGATGTTGTTAAAATTTCGCTGTGTTCAACGACTTTCGTTGCTGACTGTACAATGAACGTTAAAATTACTGAATTAAACGAGTTTCGTAGTAAGAAAATAATGCATCATTTCGATACTTAGATTTTGGATATCAGGGCTCAGCTCAGTCAGAGTACATATCGACAGAACAATATTATTATTAAACCAAAAGAATTAGTACTTAGTAGAAAATGTAGAAATTTGTAATAGAAAATGTCAGAAAATGTAGGTACCTGTGTATCTCTAAACAGTGGAACAAAAAAAGGTCTAGCTTATTTATTTTAAAAATATATCTGCCATATTCCGAATCATAAAGTGAGCGATATAAATTGTTGTATTAAATTATTAATTTTCCAGAAGAATATAAAATTTGTTATTTAGTCTTGTTGGAACATTTTAACGATTGTACAATTTTCAAACAGGCTAGACAAAGAAAGATATAGTATTGCTAGTCTGTGTTGTGAACTGTTGTGTTCAAGGTTAGCTGAAGATGAGTGTGAGATCTATATCTATCTCTTTCTATCAAGGGTATAACGCGCTCTGGTCGTTCACCGCCTTGAAGTTGGCGCAACTAGTTCAAACGGGTGTGCGTCACCGCGCGAGGCGTCGCGCATTATATTTTTTCCTTCTTCCTCCTTCATTTAGTCGTCGGTGTTTGTGCGGTGAACATTGTTGTACGTTGTGCGTAACACGTGCTTTAATTATTTCCTTTTAATTTAAAATAATCTTCTAAAACTTAAAAAATCATAATGGCAGACGCAGCCGTTGAAAAGAAGTAAGTCTTTTTCGTTGCATTCATTCATTTTGTTAAGTTTTGCGGTGTATTATTTTTGGCGGCTTCGAAAACGTGATCAAAATGGCTTCCTATTTATGTGTGAAATGAGTGTTTTCTGTGAATGATTCAGTGTTTTCATAGTGTTTCGCATACGTGCCGGTTTGTTATGTTTATCCTATAGTCCGAAATTATTGTTTTGATAACTATTTATAGTTTGGTGATGCTCATTTTGTAAACGCCGCCAAAGATAAGACACGCGGGAAAATGTTATTTGACTGATAAACGAATTAGGTGGAATTACTGAACCCAAGAAATGATATTTCTAAGCACATTGCAATTAGGAGATTGCAAAGCAGGGATTAGATCGAGCGATTTTTCCTGTTACGGCGTATTATAATAAAGTGGAGAAGTTATAGCACGCCGGGTGGCGGGCGCGGGGCCGCTTGTTTTATCCAAGATGGCGCTGCGTGCGCGGCGTGCCGGCGCGTAGGTAGCGTCGCCGGGCGCGCTCGTTTGAATTCGCCGAGCGAGGCCTCGAGTTTTGCAACTCACGGCAGCGGGCAGGTTACTTTGCTGTTCAGTTACGTTTATTGCGGGCGACGCGTGTTGTCATTAGTTATTTTTAACGCTTTACGACTTACCGTGAAGTGTTGCCCACTGGAGCGAGTAACGTATTCATTCAATAAAGGTGATCACGGTTACGTACGTTCAGTTTCCTCTGTTGCAACTTTCCCACATGCAGGCTTGCGCAACAGCCACTTGTTTTTGTTCCGGCAGACTTTTCCTTTTATGCCGCCCCACTTAACCTAACCGCTGAGCATTACTGCGTGTGGAACTGTTGCATTGTTATGTTCCGTTACTGACTCGCGTACTTCGATTTAGCCACGGTGCGTAGGTATTTAGATTGAAGAATTTACGACATTCACATTCAACTTCGTTTATAAAACACTACTTACCTAAGTAGTAGGTAGGTACTATTCGTTTATGTGGGTACCTATTACTGTTCAACATACTAAGCTTATCGCGAAATATTAGCCATACTTGTATTCAATGTTTCGCATTGTAAATTAAAAATACTTAGTAAGGATTTGCATCTACAGATCGTATTTATCAAGAAGTCAACTAGCGTTAACGTTTTAACACAACACTGTTATTTTTCCAGGGACGTCGTCGCTGAGGAAGTCACCTCAACCGAGGTGAAAGAGTCCCCGGTGAAGAAATCTCCCGCCAAAAAGGTCGCTGAAGCGCCCGAGAGCAACGGAAAGGAGAACGGAACCGAAGCGGCGCCCGAGGACGCGCCCGCGGAGAATGGCGATGGTGACGCCGAGGAGAGCAATGACGCCACCGAGAATGGTGATGCCACAGGTAAACAGAACTATACAATAATAACAATAAGAGTTTGTTTTACTTAACGTCATGAGTAGGTAAGCATTTACATTCTTTTATCACTTTCTATAACACTCGCATTCCTCTTTCACAGAAAAGAAAGAAACCGGCGTGAAGAGGAAATCCGTCTCTGTGGATAACGGTGACGCGGAGAAGACGACACCAGAGAAGAAGGCAAAAGTAACAGAAGAGGCGCCCCCTGCCGAGGAGGAGGCGGCAGCCTAAAACTTCTTACCACACTACCTCGCTTGGTTTACTGCAATGCAACCATGTTCATTAGGGCTCAACTCAACCCAGATACATATCTCCTTTATTCATATTATGAAATTCAAACTACTCGGGCTTCCTAACATACAAAATTTTACAGATAATAGATAACATATTCCCAAAACATACATAAACATGTGTGTTACATACAAACTTTTAGATACATACTTAGGGAGTCTTGGTAGTTTCTTTTTACAGTTTATATGCCGCACATGTCTACTTACATTATAAGAGTTGAGCTCTTTTGTGACCGCACTAAGTTTAGGTTTATAATACACATTCGTGTATTAATTCTTACCTGTGAAGTACCTGTAAATTGTAAATTTAATGTTACTGTCAGTCACTTAAGTGCATCGCAGTGAACTGAACATCATTGTATGAGTCGGATTTAGGTGTTGTATGCTGTTTTTGAGTATTGGTGTCTATCTCGACGGACTAGTAGCGGTGGATTATTGAATTGATGATAGTAACATGTATCGGTTTACATATTTCGCCAGTAATGTACTGCCAAAGTAATTCACCTAGTGTGAAATCAATTCACAATCCGTTCTGTGAACGACGCGTTTTATAAAACAGCTTCCGAAAAACAAGGATTTTAGATAAAGAGTAAGATTAATTAAAAGTTTAGATTAATAATTCAGTTGTAAATTTAAGTTAGCAGATAAAACGCACATTTTTATATTTCATAGGCATTATTACTTAACCATTTGAACATTCCTGACATTTTGGTTACGGTTTGCAGTGTGGACGAGTAACTTCCTCGCGAGTTGGATGGAGTTTGCGTTGATCCTACACACAGCTGATTTATGTGTGACAGTATTGTTTTACGCATGTGAATTCCAACCGGCGCGTCAAGGAGGCCCGTTATTTAAAATAATTGTTCACATTGTAACACTAATTTTAAGAATTTGGAATTTAATTAAAGTTCAAAGTTGACAAATAAGGTGATAGTTCATATTGACATAATTAACATTTGCGTGCTATTATTTTTGTAATTCTATGGACAACTTTATTTTTCTTATATCCTGTTTTTCTAATTTATTTCTTATATTGTGATAGTAACAGACCTCGAATGTAAGATAACCTTTGTGGAAACGAATCTTCATTTTTATTGTCGAGTAAGTTAACACTTGTGTTCTTGCTATGATAATAATAACTGTATTGAAGTTGTGACTAACTTTTTCAGATTGTAACTTACATTTAATGAATAATTATTGATTCAAAGTACATTTAGTATTAGATTTAAAGTAGCGTGTACAGTTTACACTTCTCTGAACCGTGGAGTTAGTGTTAAAACATTTCTGGCAATAAAATAGTCCAATCAAAATATTGTTTTTGTTTTCGATAAACATCCTACACTATAAACATACATTAACTTTGATTTATCAACGAAACAATAAATTATAAACGACAGACGAATCTATACTTATAAAGCTGAAGAAGAGTTTGTTTGGTTGTACGTGCTAATTTCAGGAATTACTGGTCCGAATTGAAAATTTATTTCAGTGTTAGATAGCCCGTTTATCGAGGAAGGTTATAGACTATATATGTCATCACGCTGTGACCGATAGGAGCGGAGTGATAATTAAAAATGTTGCAAAAAAGGGAAAATTTCAACTTCTACGGGAACAAAGTCGCGGGCAAAGGCTAGTATGAAATATTGACCTTCAATTACCTATTACATTAAAACTGATTGGCAAACTTTGTTCTTGTTTATTAGATTTTTAATAACGTTAGGTAGACAAATAGATGACATGGTAAATAACTTGTGAGAGTTCTGTCATCGGGCATTTTCTGATGAGACCTACTACCTCTACCTACCTCGATAATGTCATAAATATAAGCTCTGGGTCTTTTAAAAAAAGGGTGCGTTGTGACGTAAACGACAACAGTGACTAAGAAGGGGACCATACATATGTGCTTAGTTATTACTTGTATAATGTACCTACATAATGTGTAGTCTTTATGTTCTTGTACAAACATTTATTAGTGATGACCAATACATCGATAGGACTAACCGATACAAGGTCGGATATTGCCGTGGAAACTATACGGTACACAATAGGTAAGCCACCCTCAGTTAGTGGTCAGATAGCTTGTAGGTCAGTCAATGGCTTATTGATGATAACGGTTACGATGCGCGCCTAAGAAGTGATGGAAAAAAACATGTCCCGTGCAGTTTTTCTTTTTTTATCCTATGTTCACGTCGTTTTTGGACAAACAACTCAAAATATTAATGTTTGTAAGTAGAACATAGTTATTTGAATATTTTTTCAATAATACACTATTGAATTCAGAATAATAGCAACGGCTCAATAGTTTCCGTTGTGCAGTTTCGCCCGCACTGTTTTTAAAATTTGTGCTGATGACTCATTGTAATAATAACAAATTGTGCAGAAATACATAACATTATGTTTCGGCGAGTAACGAATGCGCTAAGCCCGTATGACGTATGAAAATAAATTTGGTGTTTAAATAGGCATCTTATTCATATAAAAAACATGGACGTCGTGTTTACAGTGCTGATCAACGAGGAAAGTAATGCTTTGGCTGAGAAAGCGTTTGAAGTGGCGAAGGAGTATGTAAGACGTAACCCGAGCTTAGGTCTCGCTGTGGATCCTGTTATTGTTGTCGGAAACAGAACGGATGCAAAGGCATTTTTGGAGAATGGTAAGTATCTATAAAGCCTTTAGAGACTACAACATAAAATAATATTATCATTGTTGAGTTTCTACTTGCGATCGTTCAGTCTCCTACATAACATAAGGCGAGGTCTATTGACGTTGCAAAGATGCAAAGCTATTTGTATCACACATATAGGTAAGTAGGTAATACTTGCCTGTTTATCTCGTTATAGCGTAAACATGGGATATAGGTAGTTAATTACACGAGATTTAAAAAGATTATGTTTGACTCAAACGTTCTCAGTTTGCAGAAAGTACAATGATATGCTGTCTGCGAAAAAGACTCCCCATGTTGTGCTCGACTTCACAATGACCGGAGTGGGTTCCGAAACTATTAAATCGTTTACAGCAGCTTTGGGGCTACCCACGATATCCGGGTCTTTTGGCCAAGTCGGTGATCTAAGGCAATGGAGAATTTTGAACGCTAATCAAACTAGGTTCCTTCTGCAAGTAATGCCCCCAGCTGATATACTTCCAGAAGCTATAAGAGCTGTCGTCACCAAACAAGATATAACAAACGCTGCAATTATTTTCGATGAATTCTTTGGTAAGTTTTTCTGTGAGAATCTATAAAAAAATTGCAACATTCTAGGTACCTAGTTTTATCGTTTCAATCAATAATGACATGTTTTCGACGTCAAGCGTGAAATTCGAGCTAATGTAGCGTTTATGTCGAGCCTTTCAAGGCCCAAGTTTGAAACTGTAGATAGCGCCTGCATAACTTTAGCCATTAATTAAATTTATGGTTAGTTAGTTACTAAGTAATTTTAACTATTCTTGATAACAAAATCTGTTGTTTACAGTTATGGATCACAAATACAAGTCCCTGCTTCAAAACATACCGACACGGCACGTGATCACGCCTGTCAAGAGTTTTGAGGCAAACGAAATTAAAACTCAATTGGAAAGTCTCCGAAACTTAGATATAGTAAACTTTTTTATTGTTGGGAGTTTAAGAACTATAAAGAACGTTCTTGATGCTGCAGACAAAAACCAATATTTTGGTAGAAAAACCGCTTGGTTCGCTCTATCGTTGGAGAAGGGCGACATTAGCTGCGGTTGTAAAAATGCCACGATCGTTCACATGCGACCCACACCAGACGCTAACAGCAGAGACCGATTGGGAAAGATTAAAACCACGTACAGTATGAACGGCGAGCCAGAAATCACATCCGCCTTCTACTTCGACCTGTCTTTGAGAACGTTTTTAGCTATCAAGTAATGACCTTTACTATTCTTGTTCTAGTGTACCTACCAGTTTCTACTTTAGTACACTACGTGCAATGTGGTTTGTCTAAATATATCCTGGCTTATTCCATGAGAGTTCACGCTTATGAATTTCCAGATCACTACTGGACTCTGGCAAGTGGCCAAACGACATGAAATATATTACATGCGACGACTACGACGGCAAGAATACACCAAACAGGACCTTGGATCTTAAATCGGCGTTCCAAGAGGTGCGTTGACACATTTAGGCAGAAGCAAATTCTAAGATTTAATCGCCCAAACCTCTGTTTAGTGTCGGTTACGGAGCCGCTGATTTTTTTTACAGATAAAAGAGACGCCTACATACGCTCCATTTTATATTCCGCAAGATGACCCCATGAACGGAAGAAGTTACATGGAATTTAGCACCGATTTGCTCGCGATTACAGTCAAAGACGGTGCTTCTATTAGTAGCCACTCGCTGGGTTCCTGGAAAGCTGGCCTCTCCTCGAACCTAACCTTGACTGACCCCAATAACATGAGTAATTATTCAGCGCAGCTAGTGTATAGAATCGTCACAGTCGAGGTGGGTAAATGAACTCCGCTATTGTTTCAAATTCTGTTGGCGACTTGATAACATTTTGTCAGTTTACTTAGCAACAAACTGTTCAAACAACAGTGTCATTCTCGACTTCGTTCGTCTGGAATTTTGATAAGAAACGCACAAATTTGATAGCCATGCGTAAAGTTCCCTCCTTTTTTAGCAAAAGCCGTTCATTATACGGGACGACAAAGCACCTAAAGGTTTTAAAGGTTATTGCATCGACCTTATCGAGGAGATTCGGCAAATCGTTAAATTCGATTATGAAATAACTTTAGCGCCAGACGGAAACTTCGGAACAATGGACGAAAATGGAAATTGGAACGGAATTATCAAAGAACTCGTTGACAAAAAAGCAGATATAGGACTGGCCTCGCTGTCCGTTATGGCTGAACGAGAAAACGTTGTGGACTTCACCGTCCCCTACTACGATTTGGTGGGGATTACAATAATGATGAAACTGCCAAGAACACCGACTTCGCTATTTAAATTCCTGACTGTTCTGGAGAATGACGTTTGGCTATCAATACTGGCTGCGTATTTCTTTACCAGGTAATCCATGACATCATTCGTTTAGCTTTAAGCGTTGCACAAACCAGTTCCAAAGACTGTGATCCACCTTATTTTACAATTTCCGAATTCTTTGCAGGTGACCTTAATGTTTTATCCCTGTTTGTTTTTGCAAGAAAGAAAGAGATGGTGTGTGATTTTAGTACAAAACTTGTATTTTAATATAGCGGTTATAACCGTGCAGCGGGCACGTAATCTGAAAACAGGCGTTCATCCGTGACATTTTGACATTAATAACGATACATAACGCGATCGATGTGGTGGTGCCCACCTGCTTTCATTATTTCTTATCTGATTTTGTGGAACGAGGTCAAACGATGGACCTCACCTCATGTAGCCGATATTACAGCGTATTTATTTATGAATATGGGCTATATTAAAATGCCAAAGGGATCCTCAATAATTAGATATTTCATCTGGTAACATTGAATATTTACGCGTCATTCTACGACGTATTCATGAAATAATTACTGTCCGTACAATTTGCATACGCTTTGTGCGACTAGACGTTTTAATTATTAAGATTTTTACGTGAAAATGTTCTGGCAGGTAGCTCGGCCATGAATATTATGCATAGGTAATAGTTACAATTCACTAATGAAAAAATGTAGACAGACTTTACAGACGAACCCACGTGACTTCTTTATTGTTATTTATTATAACAATATTAAATAAATTATAAAAAACTAGCTTCCCGCCAGCGGCTTCGCCCGCGTGGTCTTATAATTTTTTCCCCCGTTTTTGCAACATTTTTCATTACTACTCCGCTCCTATTAGTCGTAGCGTGATGATATATAGCCTATAGCCTTCCCCGATAAATGGGCTATCTAACATGGAAAGAATTTTTCAAATCGGACCAGTACTTTTTCAGTTTATTCGTTACATACAAAAATACAAATCTTTCCTCTTTATAATATTAGTATAGATACCTTTAATAATACTTACGTAGGTTTTTGTATCTAAAGTTACATAGAACTAGCATTTTTTAGGTACATATTATTAGTACCTACCTGCTATATTCCGATTTATTTTATGGTAGTAACCAAGAAGTTGATTGTACTTACTTATAAAAAGGCTTACAATTTAAAGGTAAGTTAGTAAGTACATGCTTAAATTCAAAAGATTCATTGAATTTCCGAAACGTACTCGGCGCATACAGAAAAACTCTTTATACCTCGGTAGACACTCCAAAAATAATTAAGTTTTCGAAGCGCAACGTTATTTTTTGCTGCGGTTGATATGCGTTGAAAAATTAGTCACAGTTTCATTGAAAAGACTTTAAGCCAAATGAGTACGCATAGCAACAAGTATTTCCCAAATTACAGCGTTTACATTTCCTACCGTATTGCTCACACTATAGAATTGAAACTTCATTAACGGAATGACTAGCTACATGTATGAGTCTACGTATCGCTGAAGCGTTTCGTAATTATACATAATGAAGCACATTACTGTGATATTCAGAATAATAATGTACGCCAACACAGTAATAAACGACAAAGTGGTGACAAACATTAAAATAAAATAAATACAGTAAAAAAGAATAAGAAACAAAACACTCATTGCTTGTAATTCTTTTTCAAATTACGAAAACAAGAAATACCAATTTTGAATAATTTTATTTTTAAATGGTAAGTAAAATAACTACACATACTGTTAAACTTTACTTATAAAGTTGAAAGCACATGGTATTTTCAGTTCTAAAGTCATAGACATAATTTCTATAGAACCGCACCAAAATATAGGTCGTAATCTAATTTAATCCAACTTTGAAATCGTGACCCGAATCCTATTCTATTTCTGTCCATACACATGTTTAAAGACTTGACGTGATTTACCAAAAAAACATTTTGAATCTTAGAAAACAGGCAAGATTTTCTACATAGCGAATAGTACTATAAAACTATCTAGAATCGATACATCTTAAGTCCTAAGTAATATTATAAAGAGGAAAGATTTGATTGTGCGTTTGTTTGAATTGAATAAGCTCCCGAATTACCGGACCGATTTCGAAAATTCTTTCACCTTTGGGAAGCTACCACTATCTCCGGGTGACATATCTTTAATTTATAAGATGTACCCCGACCACGCGGGCAGAGCCGCTGGCGGAAAGCTAGTCACAAATTTAAATTAACATTTTTCTTACAAGTTCAATGTCCTTTCAGCTTTCTTATGTGGGTATTTGACAAATGGAGTCCGTACAGCTATCAAAACAACAGAGAGAAGTACAAAGAAGACGAGGAGAAGCGAGAGTTTACTTTGAAAGAGTGTCTATGGTTTTGTATGACGTCATTAACTCCTCAAGGAGGAGGCGAGGCCCCCAAGAACTTGTCGGGGCGCCTCTTGGCAGCTACTTGGTGGCTGTTTGGGTAAGATTCTTTGTGGAATATTAGAAAAGAAAGTAAATAGGTAGTCAATTTTTGCAGTTCAGGCACAGTTTTTTATAATTACATAAGCAAGAAGTTATGATAACGAAAGCAAAAAAAAAACAATTAAATTTGGCTATCGACTATCGGACGATCCACCCCAACCTTCTCATTTCTAAATGATTGCAATGAGGTGGGTTCTTTTTCAGGTCAAAATATTAAACTTTAATACGAACACCTACGCACTGTTTTGATGAGGTCAAATTCATAGGGCACCATATTATAGGCATATTATGTGACCTATACCTATAAGTAATTGGGAGTATAATGCCAGAGGATATCGTACAAATCTTTAACAGAGTCTTATTAAGGCCTGCATCATTTTCATCGAAAATTATAATAGATATTATTGTATTGTAACTTCCTCATTAGCCTAGTAGTCCTAACCGCGACTGCTTCGCTTGAGGTCTTGGGTTCGATTCCCAGGTCGGGCAGTGTTTTTCTTTGAAATTCTCAGTAGCAGCTCGGCTCGCCGCGTATCATATGGACGAGTTGTGGGTGTACATTAATACATCTCTGCCGAACCCATCGCGGAATACAGGGGTGATGATATGATATATTTTCCTCACAGCTTCATCATAATCGCATCCTACACTGCAAACTTGGCTGCGTTTCTGACGGTATCCCGACTGGACACACCCATAGAATCCCTGGACGACCTGTCTAAGCAGTACAAGATCCAGTATGCTCCACTAAATGGGTCGGCAGCTATGACATATTTCCAGAGGATGGCCAACATTGAGGAGAAGTTCTATGAGTAAGTAATTGAAAAAAAAACTAATATAGGAGTTAAGTATATCTGAGAGAGAGAGAGAGTAGGTAAATAAAGAAGTTGTTTTTCTAACAGTCAATCACACACTTGATGGGTAAACTTATTTAATACTAGCTTCCCGCCAGCGGCTTCGCCCGCGTGGTCTTATAATTTTTTCCCCCGTTTTTGCAACATTTTTCATTACTACTCCGCTTCTATTAGTCGTAGCGTGATGATATATAGCCTATGTTACTCGGGGATAATGTAGCTTTCCAAAGGTGAAAGAATTTTTGAAATCGGTCCAGTAGTTTCGGAGCCTATTCATTACAAACAAACAAACAAACAAATCTTTCCTCTTTATAATATTAGTATAGACTAAAAGGATTTTTAAATGTGTCATTAGGTCGTAAGCACAATAGCTGAACTAGCGCTCCTGGTCCGAGGTCCAATTCTCAGGTTGAACAAATGAGCAGTGTTATTGACTTATTGTTATTTTCTATGACAAAACCGACTTTTTTGGGCCGCTGGAAGTCATCAAACCTGCGCTCGAGTAAAGGATCCTCTGCCCCTAATTGTAGGCAGTGACTATAGCTTTCCACTTGCTACGTTCCTGGCACACCACTTTCGCTTCGTCTATGTTCATTAACCTCCCCATGTATGCTCGTCGGTTTAGGGTGCTCTTAACCTTGCCTTTTTTGAGAACGTTCGCAATTTGTGGTGCGTTCGCCGAGGTCGACCACTTCCGACTCTTCCATTCCAGATAGACAACGTGATGGTATAATATAATAGGTTATGTTTTCAGCGACCTGACCCAAGGTATTGGAATCTTAGGTCCTCAACAATACTACTGTTCTATTAAGAGCAATAATAATGCATACCTATATAGGTTTTTTCACCTGCACGACAGTTTTTATCTCATTTCTCTGTGTCTTATTATTTATTTATTTATTTATTTAAACTTCTATGCACAAAAATGGTACATAAGGCGGACTTAATGCCATATGGCATTTTCTACCAGTCAACCTATTATGTTGTTGTGCACAAGATTCACATATTTAAAGCAGGGTATTCACTTATATGTGTCACGTAATGTGAATAATTAATACTGTATCAAGTGTATCAAGTGAGTACCTACGTTTGCGCGTTCCTGTGATGTAGGTACGCGTCTGGCCTTGTAACTTGTATCTCGATACAATATACACGCCTGTATTTCTCGAAAGGTTAGGGAGAGTAGGTACTGAGTACTCGGGAACGGTGAAATTATAAGTTATTTTATATTAGACTTTATTTCTTGGGATCACTAAAGCACACCTTTTTTTATCGTCTGAAAATGCTTTATGCATCGTCACGCCGCCCCGGGGAGGACGGCGCGGTGTGTGGGACTCCGCCCTGAAAAGGACGTCTACCCACTAAAAACAGACGGGTGTTCGCCTCATCACCGTTCGGCCGGGGTCACGGGTACGTGTGAACATTCTTCCGTGACCCCGGCGGTGACGGGCCGCCTATGCGGCCCCCGGCTCTGTACGGGGGGTGCGTGTGGTGTGCACCCCCCTCTCCTGCCAATTCACTGAGTGGGACGCGGCACACTCCGACCGCATCGCCTACTCGGGCCATAGTGCTGGGCGACAGACTTCCCCAAGTCTGCCGCCCTTGGCCACTTTAAGGTGGTTGGAACAGGGCACGGTTTGCCCTGTTGCTGCGCCCAGTACGTCGGGCGCGGATTGGCAGGGTGGCGGCAGCGGACTCACTCTCACGCTCCGCCTCCTCCTTCTGCGAGATGACGTCCTCGCAGAAGGAGGCCATCGCTTGCCAGGCGTCAGGACTCCCAACCATCTCTTTGACGACGGCCGGGAGGTCGAGGTTCCCCGCCACTAAAGCACACCTGTGACACTCCATACCAACTTTCCGCTACCGTTGCACACTACAATAACAAATGTCAAACTTGTCAAAATTACGTTTGTACACGTGCAAATGTGTGCGTGAAGGTGCGTAGGGTTTGTTGGCAGTCCGGCAAGAACACCGGCAGGATGCGGGAGACCAGAGGTATCTGACGTTAGGGAGGGGCGGAGAGTGGCCATTCTGTTATTATTTATTCTGTGACTAAAGAATTGTCCATGCCATTGTGTCCGTGACACATCTACATCTAGAACATTCCTGCATCAATATTTATGAACGCTTGATCTTCCAGCACCATGCCAAATATTGGTAGCGATCTTCTTGGTCTCTAGAGTACTTATTACACCCACAGTTCGCCGATATGTTTAGGTCCCACGTAATAGGGGCCGAGCCTATTGCCATCAACCGGGCACAAGTCCAGATGCTATTGGGAATTTCACTGAAATACCCAAAACACTGCTCGGCCCGTGAAACGAACGAATGAATCGTAATTGTTGATACAGTATCGGTTACAGTTCTCGCCAAACTTATTGTCCGGCATGAAGTTGGCCGTAAAATCGTAGAGAGAAAATCGTTGTAATTAAATTATTGGATTAAAATTATTTATAATGACAGCACAGCACTACGACTTAAAGTTTCATTTAAAATTATTAGAGTCTAATATATTTCTTTCTTCGGCCGTAAAGGCCGAGTCGAAGTTACCTCGTGCCAACTTCAAGCTGGACAATAATTTTGGCGAGACCTGTACCTGCATGCACTCTCAGTGAGTACTTTGCTTAAGAAATGGTAGGTGTAATATAACAGACAGCAATAATAATAAGATAACAATAAAATTAATCTTAATTAGTATATTATTCACATTTTATTTTTAATGGTATCATAACCTACTTTATTGTTATTTAATGTTCTTTTTTCATAATTATTACCTACTAGCTTCCCGCCAGCGGCTTCGCCCGCGTGGTCTTATAATTTTTTCCCCGTTTTTGCTACATTTTTCATTACTACTCCGCTCCTATTAGTCGTAGCGTGATGATATATAGCCTATGTTACTCGGGGATAATGTAGCTTTCCAAAGGTGAAAGAATTTTTGAAATCGGTCCAGTAGTTTCGGAGCCTATTCATTACAAACAAACAAACAAATCTTTCCTCTTTATAATATTAGTATAGACTATACATTTTTAAGAACTCAGTATCGCCTATTTTATATTTTTTCGGTCATAGAACATGATGACATGTTACATTGGTTTAGTGGTCGCAATCATTGTTCGCGGTGTACGCTGCCCCTCAATGGCATTAAGGTCGTCACCAACATATACAACTCCGCTCCCACCTAACCAAAGTGCTTTCACAAGAATTTGGATCCAGCCAGCCATACCGTACCTAGATTTATCATGATTTATAACCGAGTAAGTGTTTCGCGTAAAACATTCGGTTAGATTTATTACCTCTTTTTCAAAATAATGTCACGTAACGTTGTACAGTTAATATTATCATATGACAACAGCCTACTGCCCAAAATTGTATTTTAGGTTACCTAGACTGAAAAATTGAGGAAACTAGGCCCACCATGATTCACTATTCACGAAAATAGTATTTTACAAAACAAATCTTGTATTCCGAATTTAAAACGAGGTTGAATTCACATATTTTTTTTAAGAATCTATTTCCCTAGTAATTTCATGGATTTTTTTTTTATTGTTTCGAGATACTTCGTTCCTTAGTTTTGTTTTATTTTTTAAATTTATTACCGGCTTTAAGCAAACTACAGTACTCGCCAAACTTATTGGCACGAGCCAGCTTCAAGCCGGACAATAAGTTTGGCGAGAACTATACTTTCCAATAATATTCTTAATATGAGACCTCATTTGTTAAGCCTCATTTGCCCAGTGGATTTCACTGGCTTCATTACCTTTAAAACCGAAAATAATGTTCGCACACTATTGTTTTTCGATTAAATACTTATTAAAATCTTACCTCTATTCTTCGTCATGTGCATAAATACAAAAATAGTTCATTACGTCTTAAAAAAGCCGTTATTGTTAATCTTTGGGATTAACAATAATGGCTTTTATCTTGTCTAACTGTGCGTTAGTACGGCTAAATAAACAAGACAGTATTATCACGCTTATCGGTCAAACGGCGCCTTGCACTTTCGTTTCATGTGAACTCTGCGATAAGAGGCATTTCTTATCATTTTTATTTTGGTCTCAATCTGTGATCAAATAGTATTCGAGTCATTCAACTTTACTAAAGATATCAATTTTGGCGAAAGAAAAATTCTTCTCAGCAGCGGTAGGGTTCGAAATTGCGTCCCGGTTTAGCCACTTTTTTATTTAACTAGCTTTCCGCCAGCGGCTTCACCCGCGTGGTCTGGGTATTTCTGGGTCTGGGCTTTCCCGGGGATAGTGTAGCTTAGCTTACCAACGGTGTAATAATTTTTACAATATTTCCAGTAGTTTCGGAGCCTTTTCAATTCAAGTAAACAATCAAATCTTTCCTCTTTATAAAATTAATATACGAGTAAGTAGACTAATTAATAAGTGACATTTAAACGTGTAAAATATAAGGACGTGTAAGATATCTACCTATTTAAGCGTGGACTACAGCCCCCTTTTATTATTCTCTCTCATCCGTGCCTAAAAGTGAGAAAGTAAATGGGTTGATGACCAAAAGTAGTCATATAACGAGATGCTATTTAGGTTATACCTACCTTATACCAAAAAGGTCATTTGGAGTCTCTCTCTCTCTCTATTGCCACGAAAATGAAAAAGACGGTTGTATGAATGTGTGTTCTAAAGTGTATTAAAGATTTTTAGTACATGACAATTAGCTTTGTGGAATAAGTCTTTGAGAGTGTTATACATATATGTATTTACTTAAAGGACTATCTATTTTTTTATGATGATATAATAATAACATGACAAGAAAACCTAGCGATATCAATGTGCGGTATGTCTAAATGCACTTGACCGGTTTCTAAGATCAAAAGTCAAGAGAGACTACCTACACCAATCGATAACATTAACATTTACAATTAACAACATTCTAGATAAATGCGCTGTTTGTTTTAAATCCGATCTGCAGTTAAATTCGTTGAACACAGCTTACATTTCAAAACATCATCAACCCATTAACAGTCCCACTTCTGGGCAAGGATCTACTCTGAGAATGAGAAGGATTAGGCTATAGTCCACCACGCTGGTCTAGTGCGTTTCTGTCTGTTTGTTCTGGCTGAGCTCCGAAATGGTTGGACCGAGTTTGACGGGTTTTTGGTGTTACTTATAAGGAGTAGTTTAGACTACTTTAATTTTAGCAAAAAAAATAGGTTTCGCGCGGTTATTTCTATTCCTCACCAAAAAGATTTCCGATTCATTATTTATTTATTATATTTGTAAGAAAGGTACAGCTTATGAACTAACAGTGTCCCACAAAACTGTATAAACAGTTTGACTGTGGGATCAAAACGTACCTGTCTTTATAGGACTCGCTAAACAATCTCAACAAAAGAGGTTAACTACCAAAATGCCTATCTGTAGAAATTAACACGTCACCTTTTTATCAGTGGAAAAAAGGCAATGATAATATTGGAAACACGTTTCTGTTATGGCTACAGAGGTCAACTTGCAGTAGTATGTACCAAAAAAACAAGCCAAGCCAGGTCATGGTTAAGTTAAAGGAAGTGAGGCCATACCACAATGTAAAACGAGAGATGGTTGTAAGAGAGGGACGGCGTTATTTAACTTGCAGAGCGCTATCCCTTTCTTACAACATAAAAATTTAACATGTTGTCACTAGTACGGTATGGTCAATGCTGGTCATGCACTCATTAGCAAGCGGATATTTGCAATACATTAAAGCCAGGAAAACGTTGTTATAAAGGAGTAAAACGAAGGACTCCGGGTCTAAACTTAAAGTAATTTGATTACCAACCAAACCAAACCAAACAAACCAAAATAAAATGAACGTAAATTCGAATGTCAAAATGCATCTTGTCTAGCCCCCCTGAAATGAACATACTTTTTGGGGGTAAAACGGGTATATAATAATACTAGCTTTCCGCCAGCGGCTTCGCCTGCGTGGCTTGATAACTTTTTTCCCCGTTTTTGCAACATTTTTCACTGCTACTCCGCTCCTATTAGTCGTAGCGTGATGGTATGTAGCCTATAGCCTTCCCCGATAAATGGGCTATCTAACACTGAAAGAATTTCTCAAATCAGTCCAGTAGTTTCCGAGCCTATTCAATACAAACAATCAAATCTTTGCTTTTTATAATATTAGTATACCTAGATATGAATGATTAAGGGCCTGTCTTAACTCCCCTGGCCTGGATAATGGATAACCGTCGGATAAATTAAAAAATGGAACACATATTGTATAAAATTATCTGCCAAGTATTTTAACGGGTATTTATTAGGCGGTGAAACAGGTCTTTAGTTTAATACAATTACATAAGACATGATAGCATGTAAACGGTATTTTTGTATAAGTAGATCTAAAATAAAATAAAACAATAAGAATAAATATCTATTCTTATTATAAAGAATAAAACAATAGGTGACGTTAGAGCCAGCCAGTCGTATGTTTTAAATTATGAATAAGCTAGAGATGTTACTAGGCACGGTGATGTAAATCTCGCCATGATTACGATAGACCAACACTGATACAGCTAGTTTATCGCTCTTGTATGCGTACCGTAGTACTGGTGACCTAATTCCCTAGTTCTTACTACTCGCTAGTGAGATAAGCGACGAATGAGTCTCTTCCTATTGAATAGTGAAAAAGAAAACTGAATAAAAAAACTATATCAACGCTTTAGATGACAAACTAGTACTAAATCTAAATAGGTTATCATTAGATGAATTTGCTTTTAGGTAAGAATACACGATATCTTGTGGTGTATAACCAAATATATGGTACCTATAGGAGAACTAGGAAATATATTTTATCAGATAAAATGCTATCATCTAAAAACCCCGACGATTGGCGAAAATATCACGTTTATTAGAATTGAAGAAGAAGTCGGTAATTTTTAACGGACATTGAGCAAAAATCGTTGGTTTATCGGAGACTAACTACAGACTATTACTAGAACTAGAACTTCTACTAAAGAAGGTTTCTAAAGAACCTGTCAAAATTCATGACATTGGTCACCATAGTCACCATCGACAGTCAAGTGTCGTTTACCTTGGTGTTTGTTTACAGAAGGCAAGATGTCTTGCTCTGGCTACATTCAAGGTAATTTAAAACTTAAGTATTGTAAGTTCTGCCCATCAGGAAGTGAAAACTAGCGTGAATCATTAAATATGTAGGTAGGAAATGAACAAATTCTTCATATATCCACTTGTATACAAAAGTACAGCTAAGTACGAAATTATAATATAAAAACGAGATTGCTTCATTAGTGTAGATGTTCTAAGCGCGACTGCTATGCTAGATGTCTAGAGTTCGATTCCCAAGTCGAGCAATATTACTGGGTTTTTCAATGAAATTCTCATTAGCAGCTCAGTTTGGCTCAGCAGTTTGGATTTATGCGCGGTAAATGGACATAGGCTCGCCTCTTATTACATGGGACCAAAGAAAAGATAATAATACTTATAAGGAATCAGGCAAACTGTGGGTGTATGACTAGACTAATGAGGCTTAATACAGAACATACAATAAATGTGAAGCTTTCGATCTTCGATTTTTACGGGTAGCTCGTGCCAACTTCAGGGCAGACAAAAGTATTGGCGCAATGGCCCCAACCAAACGACTACCTACTAAAATTTAACAAGCAACCACAAATGAGGTAGTTTAAAATCGTCACGAAGTTATTAGCCTCCTGTTTTTTGCTTACAAATACTTGAAATACTTATTGTGTTTTTTTTTAAACGTTAAAAGATAATCATTTTAATGCGAAACTGCTTCCGCGTTGCAGCAAACTCGTGGACGCCGCTGCCGATAAGCCACAAATTGGTGTTCATATTATGGGTTTTTATTACATACCTCGCCCCGGCTATGTACTTTTTTTTCTATAGATAGGGTTCTTCAAAAAAGGAGTTAAGAGGTTTTTGCAGGGTCGGCAACGCGTGAGTGATGCTTCGGTGTTGTTAACGTCCATAGGCTGTGGTAACCCCCTACCATGCTTGTTTGCCACCCTTGTGGTATAAAGAAAAAGTCCTCTGCATAGAAACATTTAGATTTTTTTTTACTAAAATCTTAATGATAGCGTACAATCGTATCAAAATCCGTAAGAACTCCTTAGCACTTTGCTGGTGAGTTTGTTGCGCCGCTTTTTCCCTAGTAAAACATTAGGGGGCGGTGAACGGTGGCATTTTGGGGGCTTTAATGACGTCCAAAAAGTACTCCATACCTTTAATTAGTCTATCTATACTAATAGTATACAAAGAAAAGATTTGTACATTTGTATGTTTGTAATGAGTAAACTCAAAAACTACTGAACCGATTTCAAATATTCTTTCACCATTAGAAAGTTACATCTTTCCTGAGTAACATAGGCTATAATTTATAAGAAATATTCAGACCAGACGGGCGAAGCCGCTGGCAGAAAGCTATCATGAATAATATTTGATTGCGCACATAGTTTGATGCGTCAAGCAAAATGTTTTTATACTTTTGCTACAGTTCCTTCACTAATTAACTAAAACAATATCATCTTTTCAGGATATGGAAAGAGATGAGTCTAAACGACAGCCTAAACGAAGTGGAGCGCGCCAAACTGGCAGTGTGGGATTACCCTGTCAGCGATAAATACAGCAAAATGTGGCAAGCAATGGAAGAGGCCGTTTTGCCCAATACCATTGACGAGGCCATACAGCGCGTGAGGGATTCCAAGAGTTCCAGCGAAGGGTTCGCCTGGCTAGGAGACGCTACTGACGTCAAATACCACGTGATGACCAGCTGTGACCTCCAGTCCGTGGGCGACGAGTTCTCGAGGAAACCGTACGCGATTGCAGTGCAGCAAGGATCACCGTTGAAAGATCAGTTTAACAACGCGTAAGTCTGTCGATCATAAGATGTGTGGACCGCACGATGCATGCTGCCGCCAACCGACTTCCTCGCCACATCCGACCATCTTGTAGGTGCCCTACCCTTAGCACGTCTGCCTTCTCCTTGACCCAAGATAATTTGCCTCTCCAGACAATGCCTTGGTGACCGCATAATATGTCCGAAAAAACGGAGGGCACGTCTGTGGAAGCAAGCAACATATGGTCGCGATCCTCAGCAGTGAGGGAACGAGGAAGAAGAAGTCTGTCGATAATATAAAAGGACTCTGACTGATCTATTGACGGACAGCTTAACCCACGGAACGGATTGAGTGGAACTTTGGCTCAGGGTTGGTTATTATGACGTAGGCATCCGCTAAGAATGGGGATATAGACTTCACTTGACTAGTCGTTAAAGAAAGTTTCTTCATTTTATCTGACCTAGGGACAATGGCGCGTAGCTAGTCTTAAGTGAGCTTGTATGGGATCCAGCCTTCGAGTCTCTTCGAGCCTTCATAAAGTTTAGTTCCAGCCATAGGCTAGGCTCTAAAATAAAATTCAGCAAAAATACTTATTAATGGTCGAACTCGAGGCCTGGCTTAAGCTTATCCTGAATCAAATTACCTGTATCAAAGTTTGTTGTGGGGTCCTATTTACACGAATGACCTGTAAAGAATGATGGAAAGAAGAATAATGCGACAATGTATTTACCTAACGTTTCATAAAACGTATTACATAACCTGTATGTTACATAGCAACCAATGTCAAGTTTCAGTTAATTGTTTTATAAAGTAGCTACTTGAATTTAAATTGGGTTAAGTTCTGAATAAATGTAATAAATAAATAAATTTGAATAAACAGGACTCACTAGCTTAGTGGTACTAGACGCGATTGCTACGTTTGAGGTCTTGGATTCGAATTAGAGGTCGTTAAAAGTGTTATTGAATTTTCTATGAAATTCTTAGTAGCATACTTGGAGTTTGGATAATAAGGCTAATATTCAGAGACGACGCTAAGCGTAAAGTAATGCTTCCGTATATCAAATTTGTATCACAATTTGACTTACGGAAGCGTTACTTTACGCTTAGCACCGTCTCTGAATATAAGCCTAAGGCTAATATTCAGAGACGATGCTCAGCGTAAAGTAATGCTTCCGTATGTCACATTTGTATGACAATTTGACATACGGGAGTCTAAGATTATGCTTAGCATCGTCTCTGAATATAAGCCTAAGGCTAATATTCAGAGACGATGCTCAGCGTAAAGTAATGCTTCCGTATGTCACATTTGTATGACAATTTGACATACGGGAGTCTAAGATTATGCTTAGCATCGTCTCTGAATATTAGCCTAAGTGGTTGATGGCTAAGTAGGTATAGGCTCGTCCCGTCTTACGCGAGACCGGCGAACTGTGGGTGTAGTTTAAATAGTATACACTATACCTCTGCCTAGCCCTTCGGGGAGTGCAGACATGGTATGGTATAAATCTAATCTGTATATAAAAATGAATCGCTAAAATGTTTGTACGCGCATAACTTCCGAACAACTGCACCAAATTAAATTTTTTTTTTGTGATCTTTCTTTTAAGTAAAAATCTTAAAAAAACGGTAGCAAATATTTAAAAATCTCTAAAAATTGAGTGTGCGATTGAGACAGAAGACTGTGAGACGTCTTCAGTAAATTGACAAAACTCTGACAGACAGTATCAAATTGATGGGTGGACACAAAAATATGGCGGTGCCAAGTTCGCCGGGTCAGCTAGTTTTAAATAAAACGGTGCAATTATGTACAGTCAGCAACGAAAGTCGTTGAACACAGCGAAAGTTTAAAAACATCACAGTACCAAAACTATTCATTAGATTTTGAGTAAGGTTAAACATATAATAATTGTCCTCTATTATGAGGAAATGCCGAAATACTGCCTTCAAGGGTCAGTGAATTCTGAATATTAAAGATGTTAAAGCGTTTTGAAGATTTCATAGTGTTCAGCTACTTTCGTTGCTGACTGTACCTACTTACTTAAGCTAGGTAATTAATATTATAACAAGGTGCAATATTTGCACACACTGTCTTATACATTTCGAGTCATATTTCAGTTTTTCAGCTAAACAAACAGACTTCAGTACCTGTATCTATAGAACGTATCTAAATGTCTTTAGTTTACATAGCTTCCGCCTCAAACTAGCAACGCTTTAATTTTATTATTCTAGGTCAATGACCTTTTTATTTTTATGATTTCCTGACTAATTTAAATATGACGTTTTCTTATTAGGTATATAACATTTTTATGTTTATCCAATGCCAGTAGCTGGGCTTCCTTGTTATATTATAAAATAATTATTTGTATTTACAAAACGAAAAGGTGACTGACTGCCTGATCTTTCAGCGCACACTCAAACCAATGAACGGATTGGTCTGAAATTTGGCTAGTTTTTAAGAAACGAGTTTAAGAAAAATTCCCACAGAGGAAAAAATATCGGACGGAGAAATACCTGTATTATTTCAGGTTTAGTGTTCTTTTTTTTAAATTTAACAGTCCGATTCCTAGCTAGGAATATTGTTAGGAAAATAGATAAAAAAATATTCTATTACTGCAGTTTTTATGTCTAGGAAAATCGCGCACGATACTCCTTTGCGTATTTTTCGATATTGCTTGTAGTTTTGGCCATCTACGCCCACTTGTAAATTTTACCTTGTAGGTAGGTATGTAATATTATAATATATGTAATAAGTAGATATGTCGTGAAATCGTGAAGTCTTCATAGACACGCACGACACGCCTATTATTTACCTATTTGTACATTACATAGTAACAGAAACAATGTTTTTAGCATTTTCATGATAATTAATAAACAAATTCGAATCCCGTAAATGGATGAATCTAAAAATTCTAACGGTCTAATTAATTATTTGATTTCAAAGTTTATGACCTGCTTCGTGGTCGTAAGCGTAACCGCTACACTCGAGTTCCTGGATTTTATTCTCGGATTGAGTAAAATTACTATGATTTTTTTTCGGTATCCGTCGGAATCCGGTTTATGGCGATAGACTCGTAGGGTATCATATAGGACATAGACATGTCGGGGAAATATAAGTGTACATTAGTACGCTTCTGCCTACCCATTCGGGGAATACAAGCGTGATGGTATCATTACCAAAAGATCCCGGATTCCAGCTAGAGTATAATACCTATACATTATTAGCCAGCTGGTAGTGTAGACGGGTATATATTATGCAAATGACCGTAGGTAAGGTGACCGCAGTGACATTTAACTTCTCCTTACTAATAATGCTGCTTAACTTTATGTATCAGGCATTGTTTTCATTCTTATCGTAATACTAAGGCTAATATTCAGAGACGATGCTAAGCGTAAAGTAATGCTTCCGTGTGTCAAATTTGTATGACTATTTGACATACGGAAGCCTACATTTATGCTTAGCATCGTTTCTGAATATTAGCCAAAGAGTCCAATCTCCCAAGATGATAACTAATAGGTGGTTTTTTAAAACCGACTTGAATTAGAAGAGCTAGGGCCAAACAAATTCAAGTCAAGAGAATCAAGTCGACGTTTAAATTCATGTCAAAACAAGACAAGAGCCTTTTTTATTTGTAAAGATGACAAGGAAGCTGAAACATACATCCATTCAATCAGCAATACAATAATTTAAGCACATTAAACATTACATATCCATGGGCTACGGTAACCGCTTACCATCAGGCGGGCCGTACAGTTCTCACCAAACTTATTGTCCGGGTTGACGTTGGAACGTGCTAACTTTAACCCAGCCGTAAAAATCGGAGAAAGTAAAATATTAGATTTAATAAATACAAACGAAAGCTCAAGTCGTTAGCTGTCGTTTGTTTTTTTCATTCTAATTCAATATTTTTCTATCTCTGATTTTTACGGCCGGGTTAAAGTTAGCTTGTGCCAACTTCAACCCGGACAATAAGTTTGGCGAGAACTGTATGCTTGTTTGCTACCTTAGTGATTTAATAAAAAAATTGCTTAGCGGTTACTAGTTATTTAGCATTAGGTAGGTATATTGGTAATAGGTACCTTAGACAAATACTAGCAACGAGGTCCTATCTTCAAAATTGTCTAACGGATAGCAAAAAAGGGTAAACAGTAAAATTAATGATATTGATAGGTTCTATCAATCTTTCAGTCATAATTATGTTTGTACAAGCATAAGAATGATTCAGCTACTTACGACCAAATGACTACAATATAGTATCAAGTTTGAAAACAAAATGTGATTAGGTATTCTGTTTCGAGCTAAGTCATGCCTTTGATATTGTTTACTTTCGACTACGTTTGCTATTTTATACAAGGAAAAGCAGGCGACGTAAATAAAAAGGAATCACAAAGCTACCTTACTTTAGATGGATATAAAAATACTATCGCAATTTTATGTCAGGGAAAACAAGAAAACTGGATGATTGGCCAAAACTTATTGAATGCATTTCCAGGTCAATCTCTTGAGACATAGTATAAAATAATTGTTGTTGTTACTACGCGAGCTAAAGTAATACTCTGTGGTTTATGGCCTTCATAAGATACGTCTACATTTAAATTTATTATTTTAATATTTAAATTAAAATAATTTATTTAATATTATTCTGGCAGTAATTCATAAAACCTCGGCGAATACAATATTCTCTTTTGTGTTTGAACGGACGAATCAGCAATTAATTTTACACTACAATTTTACACTACACTTGTACAAGGCGTTTTTGATTTTTCGATTCCCTTACTTTTCCATCCATCTGTACCCGTGTAAGGGGTGCGGCATTCGGGCGCAGAGTCCTAGGGGGGGCAAATATGAAACACAAAATATACAAGCGCAAGGGTGCAGGATGATTTTTGTACCCACATTCGCACCCCAGCGGGCGGCCCCGTAAAACCCACATCTATATGCAGCTATCACAAGTTTACAACACCCGTAAATATCAGAATTACAGATACAACACACATTTCAGGATACTCCAGCTACTGAACAAACGAAAGCTAGAAAAGCTCAAAGAAATCTGGTGGAATAATAACCCAGAAGCGATGAAATGCGAGAAACAAGACGACCAGTCTGACGGGATCTCTATACAGAACATAGGGGGCGTGTTCATTGTGATATTTATGGGCATAGGCCTGGCCTGCATCACGCTGGGTGTCGAGTACTGGTGGTACAAGTGGAGGAAGAGGCCCACTGTTGGGGATATTACACAGGTACCTACGTCATGATTACTTAATAAGAATAAAATAATGTTATGTAAAAATAGTGTAATACCGATGTAGAAATTTACAGTTAACTAAAAGCGTCTATTTGAACACAACGATGAAATTAAAACATACCTATTTATCTTAAAAATTTAAGTACGTAAATAATGTAAATATAGACTTACCTGAGGCCCCATCGATACTGCTAGAAGTCACAATTTGTCACAGATACGTGATAATTTTCACAGAAAAAAGTCAAGGTTCAAAGCACTATAATATTCTTTAAAATAATGTCAAAAACTAACTACTTAAATATAAATATTACCCTTCAATGTTCTTGAAAATAAATCATATTGAGGAAAAAACAAAATACTTCTACTCAGTCTACTCACGTATCAATAGCAAATAGGAATGAAAGAAACACACTTATACTTAATCCGTAATTCACACAAATAAAGAAATACAATTTTAAACTGTTTTGGGCGCCCCGAGAACCCTTTAATTGAATTAAACCTATCTCAAATTTCAAGAGAATCGAGTTGAGGGTAATCAACGAACAAACAAAATTTTAAAATATTTTTTGACACTAAAGTGACGTTTTTATTTTTTTAGGTGGAGCCAGCAAAGTCAACCAGAAACAATGTTGACAAGCTAGGAGAAGGTTTTACTTTCAGAGGTAGAAACTTAGGTCTTAGCTTTAAACCTAAGTTTTAAATACTCTTTTGGTTGAAAAACGATTGTAGGTAAGTTTCCTGGTATTTTCCATGTGTTCATTGATCTCATTTGTATTAAGAAAGTTTAGTATTATGATAATAATTTATAGTTCTGCCCCAATGTATGCAAGTGTGTCTGCAATAAAATATTAACACTGATCAGCATTTTAATATTAAACATCATGGCCTCATCAGCGTTCTCCATGGTTTCAAAGATATGGAAATCAACTTATACTTTACTTACGTAAATGATTTTAATATAAAGAACGGACCTAAAAATAATATTTTCTAGAAAATAACAGTTGCCGTAACAGGCTCATGATCGGAAAACTCCAAAAGATGGCGTTAACGGTCGCCCTACTGTGTAATTCACAGAATATGTTCTGAAATTGATTAGATATTGCAGAGGATATTTTTTTCATGCAAAACATTATTATATTTTTGTTTATTTTTAAACATTATTACACTGTAAAGTACCTGTCACTCTAAGGTAAGAGCTCTCTAAATTTAAGTCGTATAGAGTGATCTACAGAACATTGTAGGATAGACTTTTCACAACTCACAACAAAAACGCTTTGAATTAAAAATATTTGCGACAGTGGCCCCACCAAAAAGTATTATTACGTTGAAAATTGAGGTCAGCAAAGTAGTTGAGTAGTAACCTCTTTTTGCGCTACAATTAAAACAATAAGAAAATATTTCATAGAAGTTTATTATAATAACTTAATGGTCTACGTTACAAAAGTACGATCAACATAACTCTAGTAGAATTTACAATGGACGTGGGAGTGTGAACCAATTGTATGCTGTAATGATCTGTTGTATCAACTATGACGCACATAGACTCGAGATTAAAGACAATTAGTATTAATATTACAGTTGTATATTCAAAATCATAGCAAGTAGTACATTAGGTGTAGCGTAAGACCTGTTTGTTAAAATAAGGTACTCTTAAACTAGGCGCTATATGATGTAAGACGTACATTATACATGACAAGAAAGCAGGTTTTGGAATGATTCAATTTATTTCTCATACTCAATCAAATCTATAGGAATCCCTATTTCTTAGTCATTTAGTTGTTCTTTATTATCAGCATCGGGAGAATTGTAAAAATACTGAATATTATCTAGTAAAACACGGAGCCTCTGCTACAACCTGATTACTTGGTCTAGAAATAGAATCAAGTAGATCTAGATAAGGTAGACGGATTCTAGGTCTCATGACAATCGGGCTTAGTGGGTGGTTCAGTGATTTCTCATGTGACATCTAAAAATTCTTGACAAAACAGCTTATTTTCATCAACCTACAATTAGTTCACACAGCTATCCTTTTTCCTTTATCTGCTAGTTGAGTATTATGACGGCAATATTCTAACATAACTTGGATAAACTCAACTACAGTATTATATTGTCATCTATAAGGCAAGATATCTTCATAGTTTACGTTTCTCAAACCATGTTCTGCCATACTTTATTTTGTTCACGACAATCTTTTTGTCCGGCTTAAAAATCGGTGACCATATCAATCCAATCTTATTCTCTCTCCGATTGTTACGGCCGGGTTGAAGTTGGTTCGTGCCAACTTCAGGCCGGACAAAAAGATTGGCGAGAACGGTACTATCATTGCTTCTACTAATCTCTTGTGAATATTGAAAAGCAAATTCAATTGGGACGAAGTGATGTTTTCTTAGTATTTACTTACTATGAAAATATTGTCATGTGGAAAGATCACAGGTATTTATTTATGTTAACATGAAGGCCATGTTAGCCGAATGCCAGATCAGCACTAGGCTGGTATAACAACTGAATGGCATTCCTTCAAGGCGACGACGAGGATACCCAAGTCGTGACGGGATGATTTGGATTCTTTTCAACAAGACTGGTCTACAGTGACGTGCACCGACTGGAATGGATGGGGAGAGGCCACAGACGTAGACTCACGTCTATTTGGGAGGCCTTTGCTCGATTTTGGGACAGCTGGGCCAAAAAATAATAACAATAATGACATGAAGGACACAACGGCAAAGGACCTAGACAGTATAAAAGCAAATACAATAGATTTAAAATATTTCAATCAATGCTTTTAAATGTGACAATTAAGTATTAATCAGTAATTGCTTGAAACTTTCTCAGGTTTTATTTTGTTGATCCAAATTGTCTCGAAGTACTTTCACATCACCCAAGACTTGATTAACGTTTCAATATTCGGCAGTGAATCACATATTGTTGTGACTGTTAATATTAGTATCTATAAGCCATCTCGCTTTGTTTAAATATATATTTACATTAGAAAAATAGCCGTTTAAATATAAATATTAAATTATATAATTTGGTAATGTCTACAGCTCGATTGTCTTGCCGTGTTTGTTCAAGTTTTTCATGTTTTTGTTGCATAGCTCTAGTTCTAATCTCAGGCCGTCCACTTCTGCCTCCAAGGTACGAGATCTCTTGAACATTTGGACGTAGTTCAGCTGTAACTGTTTCTGGTATCTTAATACTTTGTCCTTCTCCTCGGACCATTTTCTCCTTTCGCTGTTGAACTGGGTTTCTTTAGCTTCCATCTCGCATTTGAGTCTGTCGACCATTGCGCTGGCTGGGCAGGGCTCTCCACACGCGTCTGGGAGTTCTCCATTCAGTCTTTGAACTTCAGCGTCTTCTAGGGCACTGTCGCTAGAGTTCCAGTGGTACTCGTTGGTTTTGCAGACGTCGTAGATGCCTCGCATGGTCCTCCCGCATTCTATGCCTTCGTAACCGCTCAGGGAGATGTCTGAGAGTTCTTGCCGTAACTCCTTCAGTTCAGTTTTTAGTCTTTCGACCTCAGTTTTGCTGGTCTCCTTGGTTTTGGTGAGGTCAGAGACGCTTTCCATGAGGTCTTTGGTGAGTCTGTCCACTTCCGATTGCAGTCGGTTGATGGACTTCTCTTTCTCGTCCGTTTCTGCTCGGAGCCTCATGATTTCCTTCTCTTTTTTGTCGAGAACTTCTCTTAGTTGGCGGCAGTCTGCTTTCAGTGTAAGGTACTCGTGGCCCTTTACTGTCTTTTCGTTCTGGAATGAGACAAATGAACATGTAAATAATATTTAATTTTGTTTAAGCATGATGAACGACATTCAACGAACCGCTCACAACAATAATTTTCACTTATATCAAGGTCCTTCCGACCATTGTACTTCGTCTTATAATTGGTCGCAGCTCACTCGTGACAGATCGTGGTAGTAACAGATGTTCTGTAATAGTATGATTGTTTTATCTTTGGAAGGTTCTACTTAGTGCCTAGACCATTTAGGCACTCCCAAACTACGTCAAGGTAAGAACTTAGATAAGTGAGAGAAGACCATTTGTGTTTTTATAAAAACTCGTTTTCAGGGAATTTAGATTTATTTAGAATGTATCCCCCTATAGGGATACCTAATATATTTAAAAAATCAGTGTCAGGGTATTTTAACGCTTTCAGCGTCAGGCGAAGCTTCAATATCCCGATTTCTCACACTCTCTTTTCTCTGTACGCTCAATCATCAGACATAACAGCTCAAAATCTCACCTAACGCACGCCAGTTCCAAATCTAACTATACCAAGATGTTTTCTACTAACCTGAGCATCTTTAAGCTGGGTCTTCAACAACGCGATTTCCCCCGCCCTCTGGCAGAGACTCCACTCCGTATCCTCGAGCCTCTGACGTAGCAGCGCGCGGTCCCGCCTCACTCGCGCCAGCTCCGCGTCGCGCTCGTCCCGGGAGCGGCCGAAGCTCTGCATCATGAGGCCTCGGGCCGCGCGGACGCGAACCTCGTGGCTGCGGACACGTTCTGTTGTACTGAAAAGTTGGAGAAATATGTGTAAGAAAAAATTTTAGACTACGCTGAATTTACTCTTTAAATTCCTGAAGAGCCAGTCTACCACTTTCTCATGCAAGGTTTTGATGGTACCATGCGCGTCGCCAACTACCCTAGATATACTCTGCTATAGTAATCTGATTTAGTGGTTCATAGTTCCAATCCAGATGGAAAATACTTATTTCAACTTATGTGTTTATCTTACTAATATTATAAAGACAAAAGATATGATTGTTTGTTTGTTTGTATTGAATATGCTCCTAACTAATTGGACTGATTTCAACAATTATTTTACCGATTTTATCGCGTTATATTGATATTATTTTAATCCCGACGTTTCGGACCCTTTACAGCGTCCATGGTCACGGGTGACTAAGGTAGGCGTCTTGACGTTTCAATAAAACTAACAGCTACCCTATATTTTTGTTAATTGTTGGCAATCCGATTCACGCAGAACGAGCTCACCGTATCCGTAGTTTTATTTCAATGTCTAGTATTCGCGTAAGTGTCAAAATCAGTAAATTATTTTACCATTAAAAAGTTACATCTTTACCGAGTAAAATAGGCTATTACTTATAAGCAATAGCCAGACCACGCGGGCGAAGCTGGTGGCGGAAAGCTAGTGTGACAATAATAAACAAAAAAAAATTAAATTGCAGTAAGAACCAGTACACGACAGATAAAATTATTATAAAAGATTGAGGCCAACAATACAAGCCATGGAAAATCAACAAGTCTCCAAGACAAAGGGCTTTCTAGACACACAAATCCCAACATGCAGTTATGGCAATAGAAAGTATAATATATTCCTCAGATCAGTCAGATCTAAACACTAACACAATCCAATACAGTTTTATAGCGGTCTGCAGTAAAACGCGGAACCTCCTAACCCGACCTACTAAAGTAAGTCGAGAGCTGAATATTGGTGACCACAAGAATTCTGTTATACCAAGTTTAGGGTCAAACGGAGTTCGTCTAAATTGTCCATTGTTGTATGGGCGAAAGGTAAGTACGAACTTAGAGATATTGTGTAAGTATTTTGTTGTTTTGTAGGTAGGTAAACGGTATAAGTCTGACATAGCCTGGCGCCTGATGACAGGGATCCATTAGATTTCTTGCGCTCAAAAATAGGTAATAACTAGCGGTGTCCCGAGATGTTACTCGCATTCATCCATTTAAAAAATATAGGATATAGAATTTCTACATTAAAGGTAGCCTACGTTACTCCTTATAACATTAGCTATCTGCGAATGAAAGTCCCGTCAAAATCGGTCTAGCGTTTTCAGAGATTAGCCGGAACAAACAGACGGTCAGACAGATAGAATTTTAAAAATGGTTTTTTTAGTACCGTATTCTTTCAGCATTTAGTGAAAAGCTATTAACCTTTTCATGGACGAAAATTTTAAAATTACACACAGACATTTTAATTTATTTGTATAGATGTATAGCTTGAAGTCTCAAGATGAGAACGCGCAAGTGATACTACTGCGGGTCTAGCCAAGTTGCAATCTGTCGTTCGAATCGACAAACGAATAGAAACAAAATGTATGGGAATGATATTTGTAAACGTCAGATTTGTAGAAAGCTTATGTCAAAAACGGGGCAAAAACCACGACAATGTGGATGCCAAGATGCCGCGGCAGACCCAGAACGAGATGGCGGGATGAGCTTGACTCGTACTGCACGGTTTGGATGCAGAAGGCTCTCAACCGAGAAGACTGGAAGGAGGAAAGGGAGCCCTTTGCCCTGCAGTGGGATGATCACGGCTGAAATAATAATAATTATTATTATATCATGACGGACAGATTGCAACTTGGCTAGGCCCACTGGTGTTGCTGACGTATAGTCTGCCAATTGCCACCAGGCAGGTATGCTATAGTTTGTCATCTAATTAACCATTTGATAGTGCTTACCCGTAGTCATGCTGATCTCTCTCCAGCTCAGCGACTCCGGAATCAGCAGGCGAGGGCGCAGGCACGGGCTCCTTGTCCGCGCCGCTCAGGACAGAACTTGACTTTGTGCTGAAAAAGAAAGAAATATTCATTATAGGAAGGACAAACAATATCCCAAACTGGATAACTTTTGAATGTTGGGGGTAGAATTATTAAAGGCACGAGTGACCCTAACTTTCTTTATCCTTTTAAAGGATGCTCTAAGATGCTTCCAGGTGCTGGTGCAGGTGGGAATACGGGGAGTATTCCTGTTTGACCACCTGGAAAAATCTGTTTTGAGAGCACCCAATACGTGGAGCAATTAATATATTCTCAAATGGGAATAAAAAAAACAGGTGCTTCAAAAAATAGGGCTGTAACGGGAATACTCGTTTAAAAGCCGCAATAATAGGAAAATCTTTTGTTATTATGACAGATGAATGCAAGCGACAATCACGCCTGTACTCCCCGAAGTGTTAAGCAGAGGTGTACTAATGTACACCCACAGTTCGCCGGTATGTTTAGGTACCATGTATAGGGAGCCTATTGCCATCTGAAAGCTACTGAGAATTTCAAAGAAAATCCAATAACTTTTTGCTCGGCCTGAGATTCCGAACCAAAGGCCTCGACCGCTTAGAACCACTAGGTTAACAAGGCAGTCAAGGCTAATAAACGTAATCTATATCTAGCAAATAGCTTAATCAACATTTTATATCCTCATTTTATATCCCAGACCTGCAAATTGAACACCTACATAAAACTGGCTATCTCTACATCATCAAATCTATGCAAATACGTGCAATTGCTATCTAATGGCGTTTAGTATTTATTACTTTGTTTACAACCGACGTTCTTACCTGAATACCTAGATTCATGTTCTGGTCAATAATACCGGAATTTGGTATTAGGTTGATGGTTCTTTGTAAAAATTTAGCTTTCTAACTATGATTTTGAGTGCAAGGTAGTAAACCAAAATGTATTTTGTGAAAAAATGTTAGGATTTCACATATCTACTGCTAACCTATTTAAAAGCTATTTTCAAAGTAAAGAGCCGTTATATATACCTATAGATAAATACAATGTTATTGTATAACACATACCATCATCTTTTGTTACAATATAAAGGCTGTATGAAATATGAATTAAACTGAACTAACGAAGATCGATGGATCCTTTATGATCATTGTTATTATTTTTATGGCAGTTTCAGTTATATAACAGCATTCTGCGGTTGATATTGGTAGACGAACCGCCAACGAAGAAAACAAAAGATTTGGATGTAACTATGTGTGGGGGCCAAAATTGTTACGAGCTTAGCTGATGTTGATTTGTGACCGCAACTGAAGGGTAACCGATTCTGATTTACAGAAACTATTCGCTTAGCAAACTGGATTGGTCAGTAGATGAAACGTCAGTTAACATCCTATCCCACAGATGGACATTGGGCATGGGTCTCTAATTACCAGAGTCGAGTATACGCAATTATCTCAGACATTTAGCTTTCGTCTTGATTTTTTCCTTCATCGCGAAAAACGTGTGGTGTGTGCTTTTAACACCTAAGAATTGGCACCATCGTGGTGATATCACTTAGGTTATCAATAATTGTCACCAGTGAATTGGTTTCGCTCGATAATGAACCACGCTAATTAAGCATCGATAAGTAGTCGGTAGGTAGACATGTTAGTTTTCCGGGAGAAGGGTAGAATACCAGGCTGCAATTTTTTTTAGAAGTATAAGAATTATTTATATCAAGAATATATAAGTACAATAAGATGTTATGAAATATAATTAGGTTCCGTTATACTCTACCAGATGATTACTGGTGTGCAAATATATGTTCGACGGAGGGCATCCATGAGGGTTTACACACGATAAAAAAGGCATACATTATGTAGTTAGTGACCATAATCTAAGAACCTAAAGGGCATTTGACTGTAATCGTAGTTTCTACACCTAACCATAATTATTTTAACACAAGTGCACTAACGATGTTCGTAATATGAAAGGCCGGTCGCGGTTGGTGCGCGGGCGCGTCTTGCATCACCGGCGAAGCGTTACTATATGCGCGGCTTATGAATCTATTGTGGCTCAGTTAATTATGGATAGCGCTGCCAATGTCAGGTGAGATTGATGCTGTTATGATTGAAGGCAAATGGAGCCATTATTAAAAGTGTCTGTAAGTAGGCCATGACTCCATGAGGCACGAGAGAAACAGACAGACAGAAGTCCTTACCCTGGGGTAAGAAGGTTTCTGTTGGTGTCGTTCATAATGAAGATGGTAGTCGTCTAATGTGTGAAAGAGCGTGGAGTACTTAATGATAACAATGATGGATAGAATATCCTTTGTTGCACACCGAATTTTCTTATAAATGAATCCGTAATTAGGCAAAAGGGGGCCTGAGGTGAGTTGACTAATGAGGTTTGGTAGTCTTCTGCGGTGTTCTGAATTGAAATCTCTCTCTATGATCTTTACGCTGACTGATGAAGAAATCAGCAGTATTTTTTTTATTACGATAGACGACTGTATAATATGGGTACAAAGGAAGTTTAAGGGCGCTTATGTGTCATGAGATGACGACTGACGGGCTTCTCTAGATTATACCCAGGTATACCTAATACCTATGAAAGTAAAATCCGAATTGAATTAAGTTAGTCGGTTCGGTTAAACTCGGCGGAGAAACATTTATCGTGGAAAGTGTTGACGTTTTAAGATTGTTTGCGGTAATAAGATCGCAGGCGCTTGGAATCTGAATATTTGGGTGTTTGTGTTTGTTATTCCTTTACTATGGAACGGCTGAATGAACCCGGATAAAAACGGGAAGAGTTAGGTAGGTATACAAGAATCGAATTTTATTCTAATACAAACTCTATAGCCTACAATGTCCAAATACGTCGCAATTAACTATGCAATCGACTAGTCGCGGTCTCAATTTCCTCACGAATCAAATACCTGTACGGAGTTATAGGAGACAGGAGACATTTCTAGTGTGCGGCAAACTTAAAAAAAGTTACATGGTCAACGTGGGTAATCGCTCGTAACAATGTCCTATTAAGTAGTTATATTATATTAACTTAATAGCACTTATTTTATGGTGAATAAACGCAACACTAGAAAGTGGACGAAGAAAGTTATGGGGAAAGCATAGTTATACGGAAAATGGAATGGTAGGTTTCTATATATATATATATATATTAAGTAAGTAGGTTAGCCAGCAGTTATAAAACTAATTGATATTCTTTCATATGGGATTGCGTCATATATTAGAGGAAGTTTGAAAGTGGCGCCAGTGACGGATAAGTTGAAGGGGAGTCGTTTATTATTTATTTATTTATTATATTTGTAAGAAAGGTACATAGTTATTAGTTTGTCTTGGCATGGGCACGTAATGAGGAGGGATGTAACGCATGTGACTAAAAGAGTGGTGACATTGAATGTTGAAGGACGGAGGGATAGAGGAAGGTCAAAGAAAAGATGGATGGATTGTGTTATGGTCGATATGATGGAAAAGGGATTGAATGAGCAGGTGACGGCTAATAGGGGCGAATGGAAGAAAAGGATAGGCTCCGCCGAACCCAAATAAATTGGGGCAAGGGCGGGAAGATGATGATGATGAGGATTTCGTCATTCTCCTAGTCTTTTCCCAATCTAAGAAGATGCAGGCTTTCAGTCTAACAACATGCGGCTGAACTTCAGTATTTCACGACGAAGCGACTGCCATCAGACCTCCACAATGTCCTATCACAATGTCTAGGTAATTTAAGGAGATACGATAAGTTTTCCGTTGTAGCTATCCGGGGTCTGACAGAAGACAATACCGATGTATGTGATCCTACACATCGAGGGTTCTCGACATTTATATACTGGTCACCAATCCATAGATTGACTGCAGCTAGCTTAACCTGTCATATCGATTGATCAGAGTTTATTTTATGACTTAGCCACGAGTTCCTAGTGTACGGAAACTGGTACGAATTTCCGTACAACGTAGGAAATGGTGGATTTGCGAAACAACACGCACAGCGAGAATTTCAATTAGGTATAACTAGTAAGTAGTATCTATTTTGTAGTACCAATACTTTTTATCATAAACATATTTATAAATGGTTTTATTATTCTTAACACTAGCTCCTAAGCTATTATAAGCGGTATTATTATAAGAACCTGTGCTATCTTAAAATATCACGTTAAATAATTTATTTTAAAAGTTTTTGCGGAATATATATTTATGTATTTTGTTTTGTACCTATAATATAGTATAGGGAGGCCAACTAAACGTACTGCCCTTATAAGACCGCGAGGTTTCGGAGTAAACCAAAAATATCATCTATATATACAATTTATTCAATTTTCGTCGTTTTTTTTTTAAACCGCTTATACGATAATGATTGATAAAATGTACATGGGACCACACGGGAAGCACCACCTATCAAATAAAAAAAGAAACATCAGAATTGGTTCTACCAGTTCGGAGGAAGTTCGGAGGTAACAAACATAAAAAAACAGTCGAATTGAGAACCTCCTCCTTTTAAAAAATTTGCGATACCTACCTATGTATATTCAATTTCGAATTTCAATATATAACTTGAGTAAAATAAAAAAATAAAAAAAAATGCACATTTAGCAGGTATATGACTAGTACTTATATAAAGTATATAAAATTATATGTAAATGAGATCGTTGCGCGCGCGACGGACCGTGGTTCCTGGAGTCATCTCCGCAAGCCTATTGTTAGGAGCTTTTGAAGGCTATATAGCTGTGTAGGTAGTTAGGACTTGGAGGTAGGTAGGTACTAGATAGGTAGGAGGTAGGAGGACTTTTCAGATAATGATGAAATGGCAGTGTTCATTTTAATCCACACTAAAATAGTATTACTAGCTGACCCGGCAAACGTTGTTTTGCCATATAGGGATGGGTCACCCTTATCGTTTAGGGGTATGAAAAATAGATGTTGGCCGATTCTAAGACCTACCCGACATGCACATAAAACTTCATACAAATCAGTCCCGCCGTTTCGGAGGAGTTTGGTAACAAACACCGCGACACGAGAATTTTATATCCTTATCCTTACTAATATTATAAATGCGAAAGTAACTCTGTCTGTCTGTCTGTCGCGCTTTCACGCCAAAACTACTGAACCGATTTAAATGAAATTTGGTACACAGGTATACTAGAGCCTGAGAAAGGACACAAGGACAAGGACAGGCTACTTTTTAATGCGAAAAAAGGGCTGTAAGGGGTTGAAATAGGGGATGAAAGTTATAAGAAATACCCAGAGCTCGCGTTCGAAGCCGCTGGCGCAAAACTAGTAAGTATCTAATATTTTTGCGTAAATATATTTATTTCAGAATTGAACATTTTTAAATTGCAGCATAAAATCAACTTGACATTATCATATCATAAAAAACGCTTTAGGTACGTAAAAAATCTAGGTCAGTGACGATCAACAGATCAATTATGCAGTTTCATCTAAATCGGTTCAGCAGTTACAGAGGTTGTGCTAACACATAATACTACAACACAAGGTCGTGTTTATTAGCGAACTTCTGAAGTCGCTGAACCAATGGCTGTGTCCATGTTGTTTTTACTGCATCTATTGTGAATGGGTGACTAATTTAATAGTTATACTTTGAAGGTTGGTAGTTAGTTACGAGTATGTGACGTCATTCATCCGTTGATTTGAAATAATGAATGAAGTTACATAATACATACATGCTATCACGCCGGTATTCCCCGAAAGGTTTGGCAGAGGCATACTAATGTAGGTGCACGTTGTACCCACATTGTTTAGGTCCCATCTTATGGGGGGCGAGCCTATTGCCATCAACCGGGCACAAATCCAGACTGCGAGCTGCTACTGGGAATTTCACAGAAAAACGCAACAACACTTTGCTCGACCCGGGAATCGAACACAGGAGCTCTAGTGTAGCAGTCGGGCTTGGTACCACTAGACAACATAATATGAAGATTTTTTGTACCTAACAAATTTAGTAGATTCGTTGAGCATGTCTCTAGGCCCAAAGTTAAAAGTGCGACTTCTGATCAACATGGCTTATGTGTCTAGAGAATTATTATTGTATTAAAAAAAAAAATAGTAGCACCTCATTTCAGGAGTTTTGAGCTGCACACGTTTAGGGCCAAAAGGCCATTTTTTTTTTCTTTTTTTTATGTAGCTTTTATGTCCCACTGCTGGGCAAAGGCCTAAGGATTTTCTATTCTGGGCTTCTTCATACCACGTTGGGAAAACGTGGTCGAAATCATCTGGCCAACAACAACAACAGACTATTTTAGGACCAAATATAAGTGGTGTACGAGTATACCGCTGCCACAGGCCTTACTCTACGGGGAATAAATGTGTGATAGTGTTTATGTAATATAGGTCAATAGTTTATATATACTAATATTGTTAAGAGGAAAGATTTGATTGTCGGTCCAGTAGTTTCGGAGCCTATTCAATACAAACAAACAATTGTATTGTTTCTACTGGACCGATTTGAAAAAATATTTCAGTATTGGATAGTCTATTTATCGGGGAAGGCGACTAACAGTAACAGGAGTTGAGTAGCAATGAAAAATGTTGCAAAAACGGGGGGAAAAGTTATCAAGACCACGCGGGCGAAGCCGCTGGCGGGAAACTAGTGTTTTGTTTAGATAAAGTTGCGATATAACATCCATTTGCGCAAAACCGTCATGTTAGTTTGTGTTGCGTAGAGAAGGCCGCAATTATGACAACACAAAGTGCCGGCTCATCTTAATTGTTTCAATAATAACACGTCTCCGTTTCACAACAGCTTTCAATCTTCATTATCAGGAAAATCTTGAGGTCGTTTATTTCTACCACGGAAACGGACGCCATTACGGAAAATTAGAAAAATAAAGTCGGCTACACACGCAACATCAACGTTTGACAAGCGTGCCTGAGCGAAATTGCAAATTATGTCAGGACAAGTTAAAGCAGCATCATCATCATCATATCAGCCTACAGAGGTCCACTGCTGAACAAAGGGCTCCCCCCATAGACTTTCACAAGAGCCGTCAGCATCCAACGACATAGAAAAAAAAAGAAAACAGCATACTTAGAAAAATTTCGACTCTGAAAAAAAAGGAACTGAAAAGTTTATTTTTTTAATAAAATAAAACTTTCTAACATTTTCAAAATTGGTCCACACCCTGACGGAGAAACATACAACCTAGGTACTCCGATCTTTGTCGGTTAATAATAGTGGAAGGGTCCCAATAGAGAGGAAAATCGTACTATTAAGAAGGTTTCATGGCTTGTAAGAGTTTAGACATAAGTTAAATAAATTTATCGACATTCACTGCAAAGAACCATTTTAACCACTTCAATAACAGTTTGAAACTGCGGTCGCTGTGTCGTCTGTAGCCGACATTAGAAGCACCATATAATTATCACATAAGTTAATTATCTAATGCAACAGATGACTTACAGTAACAATAGTTACTACATCATATTATTTATTACGGATCTTGCAAGTCGTTAGAGATCTTGAAGATTTGAAGATACGCGGTTACCACACAGCGTGACTGAAGCATTAAAAGCTGCCATTGAAGTTATTGAACCATCATTGAAGTCATTTTATCATGGCGGTAGCCCAAATATAGGTGAAATAATATGTTTTATGATGGCTATAAAACAGACGCCAAATTTCTTTTAACAAGTATCGAAGTTTCGACGTTAATGGTGGAAAAGATATTAAAAATATGTAAGTGTAGCTACCGATACAAGGAATAGGTACTTTTTGTTTAATAGCCTTCTTGAATACGGGACGGATATAAAACAACTGCTCAATAGATAAAAATCAACTGCTTGTATTTGTTATAATCATAATTTCAGAACCTAAACAAGTATGTACTAAAGCTATAGTGTGTAACAATTCTCTTATCTAGGGCCGATGACTGTAAAGGAAATTCGATAATTCACAACACTGTAGAATAAATAACTGAGTAATTGCGAATATGTCGATAATAGCAACATGTTATCAAATATTAATGAGTAATGGGATTCCTCTGGCAGTTATTAATGTTTATTGTTTTATAACATCCGACGGTCTTTTGCCATCCTGAGTTACTTACATAATATTTAATAAATATCAATAAAATGTGATTTGAAAGTTTATCTGTGGTTTATTGTTAGAAAATAGGATTTAAGCTTTGTTTGCAGGTTGTACTCCATACATTTCTGTAATAATAAAAAAAAATAAAGAAATCTATTTTTTACAGATTTTATTGCGTTATATCGATATTAAGTATTTAAATCCCGACGTTTCGGAACATGCAATCATTATATCTAAACTTTTATAAACTTAAGATTTGGTTAAATTTTAGCATTATTTAAAAAAAGTTTGCGACCGATCTGTCAAATCGGTCTCCAAATTTAAAAAAAACGATTATAAAGCCATGTAAATAATAAAACTTTCGCTTTCATTAAAGGAATTGGTGCATACTGCATAGTGCATAGAACAATGGGCTATAGTACTATAGTCCATTCACCCATTCAATCACTAGTGGGTACTGCAGCTGGGTCAAACACAACTGTTGATACATGCGAAGGGAAGCGGTTAATGCAACTAAATTGGGGTTATACACTGTGTTAAAAAATATTGGTCATAAAGGAACAAAGAACGAAATACATAGGCAAAATTGAACAGTTTTTTTAAGGGTTAGTTTGTTTAGTTCCCATGTAATAGGGGTCGTGCCGATTGCCATTAGCCGGGCACAAATCCAGACTGAGCTAGCTGAGAATTTCATAGAAACGCTGAATTTTAATAATGCAGTGAGTTCGATTCTTAGGTCGAGCAGTGTAGCTCGACCTAAGAATCGAACTCACTGCATTATTAAAATGATAAATTAAAGTTATAAAATGGTATTAAAAATTAAGTAAGACTCTCGTACTGCACTTAGATTTACTTAGAAATAATAAATAGCTGCCAGTAATTAATAAAAAGAAACTCATTAACTACTCTAAAATGTCTCATTTGCTAATACACTAGCTAAAGTGAGTAATATCTAGTGCAGTTATGCTATCTCACTTTGTGTTGACTCCAAAATGAGTAAGACAGGTATATGTTTTAACGTCTTATTCATTAATAGGTCTACGTACTTACTAAGAATTTTGAACTAATAATAATAATCATTTATATCCGTTAAACAATTTGCTATTACATTTCCTTAGGTACTAAAATTAAATTATATCTATTTTATTTAATATACCTATGAAAATTTTTAACTAAAGCCTGTTTTATTGCTTCTTGACAGACAAAAATTTCAATCCTTCCTCGGTTTTACATAAAATATTTATTGACACACAGGGCTATCGCCTATCATGGTGTGACATAATTTTGTCGTCACATTATCTCGTCTCCAGCCATAGTTTTGGCACGAGATAAGCCACGACAAAATTATTCGTGGCATGCATGTTGGGCGTGCAGCGTAGGTACAGCTTGATTTTTTATTAATATTTTAACTACCTAGATTTCTAGTAGGTAAGTATAATATTGTTGTAGTTTTCTTATCTTACAAATATCTATCATTTAGCTTAGTGGTTGGAAGGTATTCTAACATGCCAGGTTAAACTAGAATCAGAGAGAGCATAAATAAGGTTGACATTTGGTTAAAATTAAACTTACCGTAAGTTAAGATACGTATTGAGTCAGACTTGAGCATATCCTGGAATCTAGCCTATAAAAAATACATAGCTACCTACACCGAAGTTTTAAGTAGGTACCTACTGTCTGCATCAGAATGATCAGTCATTGAAAACCCAAGTGTCATTTCGGCCCAGTCCGTGTTGACACTTTTGTTTACCTTCAAATATAATGTAGGTAATTACCTTAGATTATATGTTATTAATCTAAGGTAATTACTTATTTAAAATGTGGGTATTCGTTTGTTTTTTTTTGCTTTTGGATGATAAAATAAAGTCGATAGATCTTACAAAAGTATACGATTTCTTATTAAAAAAGCGGGTAGTTGAGAGTAGACCAATATCCGTGTATATTTTGTTTGTACAAACCATACATATCGTTATCTAATTTCATTTGCCTTTTGCATAACACACATAATACGGAGGTCACAGGACAACAACCAACGTGTACCTAATCAAATAAGCAAATATATAACAAAATATACTCTATTTCCCTTCAAAACTCACCTAAACATGTCACACACTACTCTCACTTTCAATACACGTCACATTTTATACACTGCAACACGAATATACGTATAAAATCACCATTTAGTAAATAAACAATTTTATATGCGTACGCGCAACCGGCTAGCTACTACTATGTTCGATGCACGAATGTCGGCGCGCGCGTGCCGGCCGCGCCAGTAACTTGCCGCATCGACATAATTGCTGAGTAAACGCAGCATTATGATAATAAACGTTTTTGCTTTATTAATGAACGAATGTAAAACGAGATTGTTCGAAAGAAAGGTGAATATGATTGTAGTAAGTAGTTAAATCGCTCGGTATTTAAGGAGATATTTTTACAAGGAGATTTTATCAATCTGCAACTTTCGCGCATTTATGTTACTTTCTACGTAATTTTTGGTCAATTATTTTGTATCCAACAAATATTTCCGAGTATTCAAAAAAATACTGAGAATACGATTTCTAATAGACACTTGTTTTTTTTTATATTTAATTTGTACATTATGCCTAAATATTCTTTTTAATAGACACTAAGCATATTTGCTGCTAGTATCTATATGTATAGTTAGTTACACACACAGAAATGAAAGATTCTTTTTTACTTTCCACGCTATATAAATTCGTTTTACTCTAGGAAATAAAAACTTTCTTAAAACTGAGATGCGTAACATGTATTTATTTACTGTTTATTAAATTATACGTTGCTCTTTCTGGTGAATGAACGCGGCTACGGAATGATTCAGTAACATTTTACGGCTCCTAACCTAACTCATTCACGAGCATACCGCGTTCAAGTCGCAGTTACATAAATAAAACTGCCAAGTTGTCAAATCTCTAAAGATTACTGCGGTATCTTTGAAAATCAGTTATACATATCTCTTGACTGCTTTCTACTTTTATTGAGTTTTATTAACTAAATTGAAACAATTAAAACTTTTGTTTTATCCTATACATATAAGAAAGAGTTTAGCCTATGCGGAATTTTGCTAGATTGCTTCAACAAAATACCGATAAAAGTAGACGAGTCTGGCAGTCGTATTAGACAAAATACATAATAGTTTATTGCTTCTTATGTCTGTACATAAAAGTTTAGTGTTTGGAGCTTCCCTTAAACAAGTATTGCTTGAGACATTTTCGGATGTCTAATACGGTGACGTATGTAAATTCTGAACATACCTCATTCAAGTAGAAAACGATTTGTTAGGTTCGTATCCATTTAAAACTAGACATTTATTAAAAATTCCGAACGCAGATACCTTCCTGCGACATGCACATCACGCCATAGTAATATTAACAGAGTTAATTGTACAGTTAAATGGACAGATGTAGCGTCTCGTGTGTCATTGACATGTCAATTGTAGAATGAAAGCTGGTGATCTATTCTTGTATGGCGAGGGGTGTCTGGTGTGAAGTCATCGCCATATTCAACTGTTATTAGTTTAAAGTGGGCCTATTATTAGCAAGTAACGCTTGGCTGGGAACTAGCGAGAATAATTCAGAATTGGAGAGGACACTTATTACGTCACTGTATAATTTTATAATTTTGAGATTTAGGCAAATATTCAGAGACGATGCTCAGCTTAAAGTAATGTTCCGTATGTCAAATTTGTATGACAATTTGACATACGGGAGCCTAAGTTTATGCTTAGCATCGTCTCTGAATATTAGCCTTAGGCTGAGATTCAGAGAAGAGACTCAGCATGAACTTACGCTTCCGTATTTCAAATTGTCATACAAATTTGACATACGGAAGCATAAGTTCATGTTGAGTCTCGTTTCTGAATATCAGCCTTAGTGTCTTAAAACGTCTTTTATCCAAGAACATTGGTATTACTCGTACGTACTTACTAATTGAGGATAACCGGACCGGTAAAAATTGGTCAAAAAAACATAAAATTATATTAAGTATATCTAATTACAATTACAACTGAATTAGCATTTGAATGTATAATATGTGAATTCAATGTTAGACAATGTAAAACGGTACAATGACGGTTAAAAAAAATAATAGATACATGATCCCAAAAATTCCTAATCTCATCTGATAATACAAGATCAGTCTAGTAACTCAAAGAACGATTTGGATACCTAATTAAGTGTTAATAGGCGCCCAGGAATTAAGGAGTCATGGCCCGTGGTTCTTGCTCAAGGCGAAAATAAGCCAATTTGATGTCAGGATATTCAAGAAATTCGCGGAAGAAATAATGCATAGGTATAGTTTATGTAACTATGGTTGGACTACCAAGTCAGCCAGCCAGTCACTGTCGCTTAAGCGTTATATCTTGCTTAAACGGTAGAGGAAAACCTACTAGATAGTTATATGAGAGATCTTCTTAACGTCGAAGTGACAGTGACGTCTAACAACTGTCCTAGACTGGACTAACGCCTTACCCTTCTCATTCTGAAATTCCCGTTGCCCAGAAGACGAACTGTAAATGGATTAGTTATAATGGTGATGTATTTTTTGTAATTAGGTCTGTTGTTGTCGTCCAATGTTTTTTTTTTTTCTTCAAGTTAATTAGCGGCTACTTTCAGTTTTTAACCCCCGACGCAAAAACGACGTGGTGTTATGAGTTTGACGTGTCTCTGTTGTCTATTTGTGGCATCGCTCCCGAAAGAATGAATAATATTTTTTTTTGTTTGAAAGGAGAATTATTCGGAACTGTTCTTAGCTATGTTTGATAAAAAATCAGTCCAAGATGGCCGCCGCTACAAAATGGTGGATTACATATTTTTTCACAACTCCCTCAATCAACATGGGCATCAAATGAAAGGGGCTTGACTAGTATAATACACTATGATAAATTTCAAATTCAGGGTGGCCGCCACCAAAAAATTGCGAAATATTTTTTTTGCTGTTAGTGTCGGGGGTTTTTTTATTCTTTACTTACACAATAGCGGAGTGATGCCTCTGGTGCAGCGGAGCGGATGGCGTGGCGGGCGGCAGAGCGGACAGCGAGGCGGGCTGCGGAGAGCCGCACCACCGGCCCTCCCGCACGTCTGATGAGCCTGCCAATAAGACAGACGTGATCAGATAATAGCAAACAAGGTTCGGCCAGGAGACTAGGCAATGTTTTAAGACTCCTTTCATTAACAAACCACACATTTTATAACTAAATCGCTTTCCGATAGCGATTTGCCCCGAGGTCTATGTCACCCGGGCATAGTGGATCTTCCCAACGGTGAAAGATTTTTTTATATCGGTTCAGTAGTTTCGGATGAAATTCAATTCAAACAAACAATCAAATCTTTCCTCTTTATAATAACAGTTTAGATAAAATGATGAGGAAGCATACGGGTCGCTGCAACACTAGTAGGTAGTCTTATCACCTTATAACTCGCGCCTTGTCACCTTGAGACCTCAGTAATCATACCATCACGCCTATATTCCCCGAAGGGTTAGGCAGAGGTGTAATGTACACCCACATTTCGCTGATATGTTTAGGTCCAGGAGCGAGCCTATTGCCATCAACCGGGCACAAATCAAGACTCCGAGCTGGTACTTCCCAGGATTCGAACCCAGGAGTGCCTCTGGACTGCCTCTAGAGTAGCAGTCGCGCTTGGGGCTACTAGATCAACGAGGCAGTTAATAAATGGCTAAGTAAATATTCTTAATACTTAGACCCTTTAAACGGGAACACAATAATGTAAGCACATTTTCATTCGTAGCACATTAAAATTTGGCAATGCTGTGGTACTACCAACTCAAACTCCTCACTTGAGCAGCGGCGTTCTACTACAAAAAAAATTAAAATCACTATTAAAATTTGCCATAAATGCTAGCATATTCTTTAGCTCAGGAAACTCTTGGGGACACGATAGGGACACCAGGGAGTTAGTTCCTCAATGCTAAAGAGCATCAGATTTATCATAGATCAGAGGCTCGCTCCCCAGCCCCAGACAAGCCCATTGTTTGATGATTGACGGTTCATATACTCACTGCCATACAGCGTCAGGTGTGAGGGCGGTCTGCTAGCGAGTACCGGCGTAGAGCCATACCGCTCCCCGCCCGCAGACAGGCGCCCCCCTAGCGGCTTGAACGCTATCGGACGGATCACTGACTTGCCCTGGAACAATAATATGTTTTACATTAGAACAAAGAATAAGTATTTATTTAAGTATTTATGTATTTAAGGCATATCAACAATAATAACACAAACGCGTGGTCTTCTAAATCATAGCCTGTTACTCGGGAAAGGTGTAGCTTTGATAAAAGAATTTTTGAAAACGGTTCAGTAATTTTTGAGTGTACTCATTACAAACATACAAAAATACAAATCTTTTCTCTTTATAATATTAGTATACCTTGTAGATGTAATATGCGACGAGCCTATTGTCATTAGAATGCTGGTCAAGAATTGTTAAGTCGTAAACTAATTTGACTCACAAGTCAAATTCGAACAACATGAGTGTCATAACTTAGGCAACTTATATACATGTATTTATGTATCCTTAAAAGCATCTCATTGACATTTCCTATAGATCAATCCTTTTATCTACCGACCATTATCCTAAGGATCCAAACAGATTGTATTTTTAAACGCATTCGTTATTAGTTGCCCATGCGCATTTATCTGAGCACGGATTTGACATTTGGTACGCAACAACGCATCTAAATGCCATGACATAAAGGTCAACCAGGTATTCGGTGCATCAATGTGTTACCGTTAACATGTATGAAGAAAATATATGGAGTTCGTGACGGCATTAATCAGGGCTTTGCGTTTAAATTAGGCCAGAGCATTATTAAAGTCGCGTAGCGGTCTTATGGAATGTCATAAAGTAGATAATTATTTATTGAAATTCTGTATCAGTGTTTTTATTTCTGTTGCTATGCTTTTAGTATTTTTATTTTACACCAATTTTTTTTACATTAAGCCATAGTGTTTTTCATATTGCCAAAATGTACATGTCAACATATTTGTGGTACTTATAGGCATTTTATTGGTAAAATTCGAGTTCCATTGAGTCTAAAGTGAATTTTCCCCATGGCGGCTGGGATTCGTCGTATGGTCTATTAAAATTATTTCAAGTAGTGTTTCACCGACGTCTTGCCTTTACTCAAATTCTACCATTTTTATTTTCTCTAACTTCTACCAAAGCTGCCGTTGCTTACATAAAAAAATTGCAAAAGTGCATCAAAAATACCCTCGCTATCAACATATCTGGAAGAATCAATCCAAAAGGCTGCTTGCTGGTTGCATTGCCACGTTGGACAGCAATGCTGTCAACTCTTTATTAAGTAATCAATTAAAATATACGCAAAACCCGTACAACGTGCCAACGGATCAATCAGGCGGAATGATGCGAAATGCCCGGTAAAAAGCGCATGCCTTACTACAACGGCGTCGAACAGGGTATGGGCAGAGATGCAGGAATGTCCCATGGCTATAAAAACCAAAATACTTGGCGTTGCTGCATCGACACTGTTTGTATGACGTTTTCTTTGAAATTACACTACCTACTGCAAAAATTTATAGTGTTTATTTAAATGTAAATTACACTACCGTATCGTTTTATTTGGGTGCACAGTGCAGAAAGTTCCCGTTAAATTAATTGGCAGATATTCATTCCATTTTTTATTTTATTCTCCCAGATGTGGTGAAACTGTGTGTTGCATCCCTTAATATGTACAAATTGTTGTTAAACTAAGACAACACTTAACTGACAATGTATGATCCATTTGATGGATAGATTTGATCCACATTTGTTAGTTCAGAAAACTATGCCTGTTTTGTATTCGGTCCATGGTACACGACAGCCGAGCATTCCAACAACTAGGCTATCATTGCTTCTAAGTAACCGTACATTATGAATAAATAGGTGAACATCAGGAAATGTTACAAGTCGCGAATAATGAAGTCATAAGCGCAGTAGCGGTTTGAAACCAGTTGCCAGCAGTGTGAAAATGTTAAACTGAATTGCAGACGCATTTGCATTGCTAAATACTTTCGCAGGAAGTTTGCGCATCATAATAATGGTTCCATGTAGTTGGTGCTATATATTTTATGAGTGTTCTTGAACCGTACATAAATTAAATTAAAATTATTTTCTTTGCTTTTTTTACAAGGAGTTCAACTGTCAAAGAGTTGCTAGTCTACTGTTGTTGTTTACACTCTGGTCTGCTGATTAGTATAGGGATAATCCCACCTTAATCAGCAGATCAAGAGATAGCATCATGTCAGAAGACAGTCAGCCAAACAAGCGCCCAGAAAAAACGGGTATGTTATAAGCAACATTAACTTATAATTACTGCGTAAGGACTGGGCGGACCGCATGTTATAATTACACCCCCGAACTTGGTCCAAAATTTTATTCTCTAAGCCGAAGTGAATTAGTCCGCGATCGGCTAAAAACAAAAGCCATGCGAAACTAACAAAGATGGCGTTAGTGTTTTTGTGTATGGCGAACACTGTCTGTCAAATGTTTGGACGGCCCTATTAGTATTTAAATCTATGTGTGCAACACAAATATAGTACCTACTTATAAATAGCTCTTTGTTCAGGAAGACTTGTTTGTAGGTTAAGTGACAAGGCGCAGGCGCGTTTACCCAAAGAAACCTTCTAAACGCGTTATCAATGGTAGATACAAAGGGAGGTCAATGGGAAGCCAATTGTCTTTTATTGCGGTCGCTTCGGCAATTAAATATCGATCCAAATATTATATCTATTACTGTAGCTATGTCTTTGCCTTACGACCACTCGGTTAACTGTCTGTTGTTGTAGGTCTATCTTGTAGGTCTAGTAGTCGTAAGTGCGACTGCCAGGCTCGCTGGGTTCGATTAATTTCTTAGCTTGGATTTGAGATTTGTGCCCGGTTGATGACATTAGGCTCGTAATAATACAATGGGAGCATGCGAATTATTGGTGTACATTAGTACGCCTTATCATTTGAAGAGTACAGGCGTGATGGTGATGATAATAATAGTAAATTAATGGTAGTGAATATAAAGATTTCGGGTGTTTAATACCATTTTAATTTGCCAAAACACAGCTGTCTCTAAGCTCATTACCAAGGAACATTAGCAGACACACCACAATAGAAAATCAATTGTTACGACACTATGGCGGGACCTCCTTTCTTTAATGAATAGAAGGAGGTTCTAAGAAACTGGGATACCTATACGACCTCCTCACAAAACGAGGGCTGAATCCGCATCGGTAAGTTATAGCCACATAAAATACGATAACGACAATATTATACGTAGGTACATGACAGCCTTTCAGTCGTAAATATACAACAAACAAACAAACAAACCATGACAACTGATACGACTGTCCCGGTTTGATGGTTTAATCGTGACACGACGACCGTTGAAGGGTTATAACGTACACGTAACGTAACGGCGACAAAAGCAAGATATGGTAATGACATTTTCATTTTGTATTGGTACGTTTGGGCTACTATCAGAGCCGGAGCCTAGACAAGTTGCAATTTGACATTCGAATCGACAAACAAATAGAAAAAAAATCTATGGAAATAACACAAGTTTGGAGACACTGGGATCACGTCGGGGTCACCAGTTTGGAGGTATGAGATGTGTTGTCTCTCGCACCAAAGGGAGGATCCCCTGGCGGATGTTATGCCTGGCGACGGTTAATGTCGGGTGATATGTATAAGCAAGTTGCACGGTAAACTTTACTTGCGCGATTCAGGATTTGTCGCTTCGTACAAGTTCTTAGGCAGCGTGATAGATGTCGCTAGGTACACAAGAAATCGGATCGAATCGGACTATCACTAATGTCATTTCCATACATTTTCTTTCTATTCGTTTGTCGATTCGAATATGAAAATGCAACTTGTCTAGGCCTCCAGTGCCTCCACAGAGAACCACCCTCCACAGAATGTCAGAGGGTTTGTTTATATTACAGGCGATCTGTTTGCGGATGGGTGGATGAAGATTTTGGTATGTCAGAAGTACTGTGAGAGGAAGGTATGCAAGTGTTATTTACCTTCTTTTATTAACTTTACTTTGCCTTGTAGATTTTAATAAATTTAATTTGTTAGTTACTGTAATTGGTACCTACACCGTAATAATTAATAAAATAAATAAATAAATTGTTTCTTAATCCACCTCGTTAAGAAATCACGAAATCTCATCAAGAAATAAATTAGTTCAGGTGAATATCGATAGATGGCGTGATAGGTAGCGATTTTAATTTTGTAGACTTTGAAGCTCTCAAATTAGGGAACAGGTCCTGTTGCAAACATAAATAATGGACACACCCAGCTTGGAAACAAATATCTGTGGATCCCAATAATTATCATGGGAATCGAAGTAACGATACTGCGTAACGGCAGCTGCGAGGTGACCATCTTAACCGCTATACCAACCGTGATTTGAATTAGGTAAAAATCTAAATGTAAGGTGTGATCGGCTAGGGGTATGACCACTGGACTGCCAAGTCAAAGGTCTCGAGTTGGAATCCAAGGCACGCACCTCTGACTTTTCGAAATCATGTGCGTATAGATATCACTCGCTTCAACGGTGAAGGAAAACATCCTGAGGAAACCTACATGCCTTAGAGATTTTTTCATGTGAAGTCTGCCAACCTGCATTAGGCTAGCGTGGTGAACTATAATAGCCTAATCCCTCTCATAGTGAGGGGAGACCCGTACCCAGCAGTGGGATAGTATATGGGTCGATGACAGCAAAAATTTGAATGTAATTTAATAACCTAACCTAAATTAAAAATTTAGAAAACCTCCGACACAAAATGTAATTTGCCATCTTATGGTGGCGGCCATCTTGGATTTCAAATTTTTCATAGTGTATAGTATTCTCCTAGTTAAGCCCCTTTCATTTGATACCCCTTGATCTTTAATATGTTCATAAACGATATAGTACCACTTTTCAAACATAGTAAATGTTTTCTTTACGCAGACGATCTCAAACTCGCAAAACAAATAAAAAGCTCACATGACGCTTCCCTTCTGCAGGAAGACTTGAACCGTTTGGTTGACTGGTGTGGGAGAAATGGCTTGGCACTAAACATAGACAAATGTAAATATATACGATTCACACGTAGTACCCATTTGAACTCGCAGACTTATACTATCAATAACAATACATTGGAACAAGTAGCTTGTATCAGAGACTTAGGAGTTGATTTGGACACTAAAATTAGATTTCATACTCACATTGACAAGATAGCAACTAAAGCATTCCAAATGCTGGGCTTTGTTATAAGAAACTCTAAAGATTTTAAAAAGCCACAGACTAAGATTAGACTTTTTGCGGCCTTGGTTCGATCTGGTCTTGAATACTGTGCTCAGGTCTGGTCACCCCACTATGACGTTCATATTAAGCGTCTCGAGAGGATCCAAAAGCGTTTTCTCTGGCACCTTTCGTACCAGTCTAACAAAGCAAAACAGTTACCGACGTATCAAAGTCGTTTAAGACATTTTAATCTCCATAGTTTATTCGATCGGAGACAGTTATTAGATCAGATTTTACTATATAAATTGATTAACGGTAACTTGGACTGCCCCACTCTTGTTGAGAAAATTAAAGTAAATGCGCCCTCAAGATTACCCCGCGCAAGTAAGTACACTCCTTTTTCGATTAAAACCTCAAAAACCAACTTGGGTCAGAATGCTACTATGAATAGATTACTAAGTCAGTATAACAAGCTTACAAAAATACGTGAAATTGATGTAGACATCTTCTCAAACAGTCTTCCAAAATTCAGAAGTAAAGTTATTGCATCGTTTAATCCTCGTATATCTTGAAAATAAATGCTCATTATTTCTTCAATTATCGTTATTTCCTGTAATCTCGATCATGTTCTGTATGTTAATTTTTTACTAATATAACTTAGATTTGTATAAAAAAAAACAATATATATATATATATATATATATAATATATTTCTCAGATAATACTGTCCTTTACCATGCCGTGGCAACTTGTAAGTAAAACAACACTCGCCACTTATCTCCAAAACATGTTTGGAAACTTGTAAGCATTAGTGTATGTTTTGTAAGTTGCTCAAAATAAATAAATAAAAAATAAATAAATAAATACCCATATTGAGGGAAGTGTGAAAAAATATGTAGATAATCCGCTATTTTGTGGCGGCGGCCATCTTGGACCGATTTTCATCAAACATAGCTAAGAACACTCCCGACTAATTCACCTTTCAAATAAAAAAAAAAACAAAATCAAAATCGGTTCATCCGTTCAGGAGCTACGATGCCACAGACAGACACACACACACAGACACGTCAAACTTATAACACCCCGTCGTTTTTGGATCGGGGGTTAATAAAATAGATTCTAAAACAGGATGTACGAGGTAGATATTAGCGACAGGTACTTGTTTCAGGATTTATTTTTATCAGTTAGTACTTGTCATTTCATGGTCATATTACTGGGCTATCAGCACTTAAAAGCTTATACATCAAAATACGACAGGAGCGTCTGGGTTTGTGGGTTAACCGTGACAAGGCCTCGCGAGGCAGACTACTAGTGGACGGGTTTGCGCGGACGCATACTACAAGAGATAGCGGATAGCGGGGATTAGAACAACTAACGTTTATACATTTGTGAAGGTCGAATTTAAGACACAAAAGTTACTGTGTACTGTATTGAAATTTTTGAATATTGGAAGATCCAGAATTTTATGATTCAATAATAACATTATGACCCAATGAAATCCAAAAAGATTTATACAATCTAAATGTAAATGCCAACCCGGATTAGGCCAGCGTGGTGGACTATGGCCTTATCCCTCTCATACTGCACAGTTACTGCGAAAATTAATTGCAATTACAACATAAAAAAGCAATAAGTATTTCATTTGTATTTGTATTTCTAAATTGTAAAGCGAGAACTGCTGCCGATAAACGACGTACACGTATTCCAGGAATTGCAATGATTTTATTAGCAATGATCCGAATAGCAATGACGTATTCCACGAATGGCAACTGCTTTGCAGTTTGGCAGACTTCATAATTGCAATTTTTTGTACGAATACTTGAAATATTTTTTTACAAAGATAAGTAAATAATAATTAAGAAGACTACAAGTGATCAATATTGGTGAGAAATAAAATGAATAGAGATTTTACTTAACACAATTAATATCGTTTATTCATAAGGCAGAGCTGAACATGAGTTGAATCTCAATAGATTTGCCCTACCTAAAAGAACCGAGGACCTCACTCATAGCAGCATTATTATTGATAGAGGTATATAGATTTACGAAGCCTTCATAAGAAAACTTAGTAAAACTATGTACTAACTATGTACTATGTCACTATTTATTTAAACCTAATTTTATAAGATAACTTTATAAAATTGGTAAATAGTAAAGTAAATAATAAAGTAGCTAATAATAGTAAATAATAAAGTAGCTAATAATAGTAAATAATAAAGTAACTAATGATAGTAAATAATAAAGTAGCTAATAATAGTAAATAATAAAGTAACTAATGATAGTAAATAATAAAGTAGCTAATGATAGTAAATAATAAAGTAGCTATTGACAAAAATGTATTTGATACTGAATCAGAATCTTCCATCTATATTTTTCTTTGGATTCGCATTTAGTTTATCACTTACACCGTTCCCTAACTGTTTGTCTCGTTGTCACGCGGAACGGCCTACAAGTGATTTGTCCCCAGTTTGTAAGACCGGATAGTCTTTATTGATACGTCTCATTCTATTACAAAGCTCTCGATAATAGTCGTTAATTTTACGATTATGTACCCTCTTTCTAATTTGTCCGTATTAATTTTATTGCTGAGAGTGAATGGGTTGATTGACACAGTTATTTGAATACATTGTAATTTCTAGTTTTAAATTCTGGTCTAGATCCGCCTCAGCCCAGACCAAAGTGGTCCAATTATAACAGTTAAGATGGACTGTCTGTAAAACCACTTAAAGGCTTTCCTTTCAAGGCGTTAACTACAATACTATTTGCATAATGATACGCACATAAGATAATTAGCATGCTAACTTTACTAACAAGCCAAAAGTTTTTATAACATTGACAGGTCCTGCCCCTAATCCCTAATGCAAAAAGTTAATTTAAACAAGAGCTTTACGGTTTTTTTCATTCTAACATCTAAATGATTTGTCTTTACGTTACAAACGTACTTAGTATGGCTTTTGATGCGCAGAGAAGAAGGACATGTTACAAGAAAGGTTTTAATTATAATTGTGGATCAGTATAAGAAAATATGGATGGTTGTGAGATATATTGACGATATGGTACCTAGCGATGAAACTAAGTGATGAGATGTCGTCTGATATAGACGGATGGAAGAAGATCCCAAGTGAATTGGGATAAGCACAGGAGGATGATCTAAATGAAACTGCAGCCGCAGCACAATATTATAATAATAAAAATTGTGGTAGTCTACTACTTTTTCTTCTTCCTCTTTGCAAAGACCATACCGCAGAAGATTCAAGAATCTAGAATAAATATCCTGGGACATTTTTTACATAGCACCATCTAGTCCCAAACTAAGCAGAGCTTGTACTATGGGTACTAGACAATGGATATAATACTTATATACTTTTTTTTTTTGTAAATACATACTTATAATATATAAGAAACACCCAGACAAACACAAACACCTAAGTTCATCACATAAATGTTTGTGTCTTGTGGGAATCGAACCCACGACCTCGTGATCAGCAGTCCGGTACTCGAACCACTAGACCACAGACGTCGTCGAATATCTTGATAGAATAGTTCCACTCTGTTCCAATTTTATCCAACCGAGAAGTACATCCCTTCAAAATAATAAAAGAAAATGTACTTATTATTTATAAAGAAACATCTACAGATACTAATAGTCCAAGAGCAAACACCAATAGAACAAATAAAACAAAAATTTTATAACAAACTATAAAAGTACCATAAAAATGAATTTACACACTTGTGCCTTCGCTTCCGTACAAAGGTACGGGGCTACTTACATATTATTATTATTTAACAGTAGATTACATAAAGTTTTCCATGCATAATAGCCAGAGGTTTCGCAACCCAACCAGTTGATCTAGTATTTGAAGAAAGATTGCGTACTACACCGGAGTGTGCCGCATTGGATAGGACGGATAATTTCCTCCGTCGTTAGCTCGACAGACCATTTCCAATTACTAGAAAATGAAGACAAAAAATAGGAGCTGTAAAATAGTGGTCGGTGGAACCGGAGAACCGCTAGTTGCTGTTGTGGGAGTGGAATTATTGGTTCAGCTAAAGACGGAGACCGAAGAAAAGATGGAAGACGATTTAGTCCGGAAGAAACTATAAGCCATGAGATGTATAGAAATAAAGAGGTAGACCCCAGTAAATAGAGATAACATCAAGAGAATTAGCGAACATAACACATGGTTACAAAATTTTAATTTTTAAAATTTTCCGGAAGTTTTTTTCACTTTTCTTTTATCTTTTGATACAGTGAATTTAAATCTACCAGCCGTTTCTATCTATCAGCTTTTATTTTCCGTATATAGCTTTTTGGTATTTTATGTGAGGGTAGGCGCACCTTTACAAATTGAATACAGTGTTAATATCAATTAAGATAAAATTATAGCGATGTCTACATCGAGGAGACGTTGTTTAAACGATCCAAAGTGTTTTTGCTTTATTTGTGGTGAATATGTTTTTAAAAATTGTAGAAAATCGGTGAAAAACTTTCTTGGTAATACTAAAGCACCAAACTACCAAGACTTGGTCCAACATATGTCAATATGTCTGAAAGATCTTGGTTGCAACATGAGCGTAAAACTTCATTATTTACACTCTCATCTGGACCACTTTCCTAAAAATCTTGGCCACTTTAGTGATGAACAAGGAGAAAGATTTCATCAAGAAATTCGCACCATGGAGGAACGATATAAGGGCAGATGGGATGTGCATTTGATGGCAGATTATTGCTGGAGTTTGAAACGAGACCTACCACAAGCACCTCATGCAAGAAAATCTTTAAAAAGATCATTTTTGGCTGCTTTCGAAAATGAAATATTTTTTATGGTATTAATTTTTTGTATTTTTCTACAAAATTCCATACATGTCATATCTCCAAAACTAAAGCTGATAGATGAAAACGATTTTTATTTTCAGAATCAGGATGCCATCCGTCTACATGAAAGCTAATTAACGGTCTGGAAAAAAATTATTGTAATTACGTGGAATCTGACAAACCTTCTTTTTCAACCGACTGTATTTTTTTGGAATTAAATTAAGCAGAATGATTGCATATATACATAATGAATAAATGCTAAGTAGAAAATATAAAGAAATAAATATTTACAAAATATAGTTTCTAGGTCTAGGTCAAACTAATCCTTATCCATGAGACATTTATACCGGAAAATCACTAAATTCTTCAACTATGTTGGTAGGTATTTACAAAGTGATTGATATTTATGTCGTTACAATATAAACTAGAAATTCTAATTTAGAATTTCAAATATTATGATCACACAATCTAACTGTAATTGCTAATAAAGTAATAAATAGTTGCACTTATAGACTTATAGACCGGTAACAAGTAATAGCGTGTAGTCGGGCGGCGGATACCTCCCTATAAATCATGGACGCCACCCAGCGAGTGGATGTGGGACGCCGAGTCCGAGCTAGACCTGAACCAACGAGTCCGGTCGGGTCCGGCTAGTGTAGGGTTGCCATACGTCCCGGTGCACCCGGCACACCGGGACAAATTGTCTCGGTTTAAAAACCATAGTTTTTTAATTGGGACCACGACTAGGTAAATAGGCATGCATCTACGAACTATGGATACTACAAACGTATTCATAGCCAGAAATTGGCTTTTATGATAAAATTATTTTTATAAATGTCCCGGTCGATGTTCTCATATTTATGGCAACCCTAGGCTAGTGCAACAAGCGGTAGCTACGTATTTGTCACCACTCTATAATATTATATACCCATTTATTCTAAAAGTATTATTTATTATAAACTAAGTTGCAGATTAATACGTCTGGCCAATTTAAAACGAATCTTTTGGCAGTTCCATATTTTAATTTCGAGATTTAATCTGATGATTTGTTAATATTATAGCAAGAAGGAAACGATTAGTCCATCATTATTTGACCGTAATAATTATAAGTCGGTAGCTAAAATACCTCAATCATTCAATAGATTCGAAATTCCAGCTGAAGTGATGTAGCATTTATTTATGAAATAAATATAAAATGAGTGAAGATTTGAATATTTTTTTTGGTATTTGTGTGTCAATAATTCAAATACCTAATTCAGAATCAGTCAGTTCCGGTGTTTGGATTACTTAACGATTGTACTCAACAAATTCCCATCAATACTATCATGAAGTAGCTTTAATTAACGGTACATTGTAGTGTTCCCAAAACGTAAAGCGATGTTACAAGCTGCATCTAACAATGTTTAATAACTTTGTGGACGTTAACAAATCGTTGCTTTAATTAATAGTGTTACCGGTATTTCCGAATACAAATAACGGTAAAACATGCGATTAAGGATAACAAATAACGTTGATGATAGGCTAAACATATCGAAGGTGTGAAATCCGTGAGATTAGCTCGTAGTTCAGTCTCAAAAGGTTTTAAGAGGTTTTAATTATAGGCTACTTATGAGTAACTTAAAATATTTTTAAATATAATAATTTACATTGGTATTTTACTCATTGAAATATAATAAGCAACGACAATAAATCTGATTACAAATATCTTCGTGACAAAATGACCTTGTTTTGAAACACAAAAAATAAATTTAATATTACATTATATCAATAATTTCACGCCATAAATCGACTTCTGAATATTAAAACCTTCTTTATCTATAACTTTTAATAAATAGTCCGAATGAATTTCTATAATAGGCATATGAAATGATTATGTAGGTATGTGTTCGTTAATTTACATAAACATCAATGTATATTACATCATTCCATGTATCATAAAAGAATACCTGTGCTACTAAATCTCGCCCACTATTAATCGCAGTTGTTGCAAAAATCAAAATTTGCATGACACTAAACAATAATGTAAAGCAATTTGCTATAACAAATATAGCAAGACCGGTACTATGGTGTTGTATGCGGACTAACTCGAAATAAACGAAGATGTAAAGTCAGCAAACCCAACATACGAGTATGTAAACGCAGAAACATAGAAAGAAAAAGTAACAAAATAAGAAGAGCTGATTGGTATCACAAGCCTTAACTTCACAAAATGCTCCTAATACTAAAAAATCCATTAAGAATTGAGTCCTTAAAATAAGAACAAATTCCGAAACACGCAATTACACGCCCTTCAAAATTCCCTTAAGCACTCAAATTAATCTACTTCACTCACAATTATTGATACAAAGAAAATGATAATGACAGAGTTGATTTCGAGGCGAGTTACCGAAGTATTCGCGAAACATTTGCGAAACCCCCGGCGATCTCCCACGCTCGGCCACGCGAGCTAGGAACACGTGTAGACCGCAAACCGGTCATTCCTTTCTAACATCATAATAAGCGTAAGAGACAACGCACTGAAACAGCCCCCAGCTAAATCCCAGGCTGTCTGCCGTATCAGGAACACCAACTTTTGAAATTCCTGTTTTTTAGTTAATTGCTGGATACCCTCAAGCTTCTGTAAATGCGTAAAATGGCAATTTTGGGCCTAAGTAAGGGTCCCACGCTTTAATGTCAATAGCCCCTTTTAACTTTAATACGAATTTTTAGAATACAGCAGACTTTGGGGAACAGCACGCGATGTATTCAAGTTTTTAATTCAACACGTTTTTGAAAGTCTGGTATTCAATTTGGAAATCGCTACCATAATATTTGCTTCAGTAATACAATCTGAATTATAAGTAATATCAGTCGATTTTATTTCTCAATAAATTCGCGCCAAGTGTCGGTTACTGGGACATTTGAGCACAATACAATTTCTTCATTCCTTTAATACACCTATAAAAATTTGACGGCGGCATAACCAGTATCGTAAAGGACAAGATCGGATCGTCGGTGTTTGATTGTAGCATTACGAACATGATCATAAATTAGGCGATTGCGATCTTAACAGGACACATTACAACGACATACGGACCGCCAAAGATGCATAAAGTAAGAAGTACAGACCCTACAAGTGTTGGACTAGTGCCAATGGTAATGTAAAATATATGCAATTCTTGGTATTATTTAGAGAATAATAGTCAATTGACTATGTGTAATGCATTATCAATTCACAAGGTTCATTCCCCTCGGACCTTACTTTACCATAATGATGCATAACAATTTACTGGTAGATGAGTCGGAACGGTAAAATGAATAATACTATATGATTTATTTCAATCTGTTATTCATATTTCATATCATAGTCCTTAACATAATAATGAATGTGGATCTTTTATATCGGATAACATAAATTAATATCGAAATTTAATATCCTTATCAAATAAAGCATAATTTTATGACAATGAAACGAACCTTACCTACCATTGACGTTTTAGGAGACAGATCAAATTTCGTTAATGTAATTCTAAGGTTCTTTTATTATGAATAGGGAGATTGAGAACAATTTCTAGAATTACTATTAGTTTTATTTCTATATCTGGTTGGACTGGGCCTAGTTTTATTAATGTTATAGCTGGATCATTCAGTTGTCATATACCTAACCTTTTCTAAAGTGTGTTGGGGTCAGCTGCCAGCTTAACCAGCTGCCGTAGAAATATATTTTTTATTAAGTTTATATAAATCAGATTTCAAATATGTACAACTACGTGAATAGAGCATTTGTTACTTTCGTTCTTAGTCCTTGTCATGGCTTAATTCTGAACAAAGGAGGCCACACGTGCCAGGCAGATGTGTGAACGCAATCCATCTGCTATTTATGCACCCTCGGGGAATGTCTATGCAATTTGTTGAAGTATTTTTACATGTTGGGGATGTTTTAGAATTCGTAATGCTCGGTATTGTTGCTTAAAAAATGTGGATGAAATTAAATGATAGCATTTCAATAGTAAAACAGATTTGATACTTACTGGTATAATTTATAATGGTAATTATATAATTAATTATAAACAAAAGTAGTACAATAACTTTTTGTACACATCTTATCTAAGCTATACGATCAAACATCTGCATTCCAAAAACCATAAATCTACTCAAAACATCGAAATATTTGAAAGATAATAAAATTTAGTAAATTTTTTGTCACTGGGAACCTTGCAACAAATGGAAAGATGAAAGAATACAAAAACAGAAAGTAGCTGACAGTAGTCAAGAGATAACTCAAAAAGGACTTTAATTTGGTACTTAAACTGAATTCAAAAGCGTGTCCTTGCAAAGTAACAACCATAAAGCGTTTGTTCATTTTATTATACATTCATCCGTATAAAGAATGTGGTGATGTCGTATAATAAGGTAATGCGGGGTGCGGCAGCTATAAACAATTGTCACAGTAAACAAACAAACTTAACAACTGCTGATCGGTGTTGTTCTTCAAGAATGGCCAAATTTGCATAATTAGCAATATGTTTCCAATAGATTTGGTATTATTGATGGATTTCCTGTCGATTAAATATCTTTATTGCGGAAACATTTTAATCTTAGGATTCTTAATGAATACATCACGGTTCTAGTTTTATGTATGTTCCATCCTTTTCCAATCCTTTCAGTATCTCACCAAGCATCAACATGGTAAAATTCGGTTGCGATGCTTTCCATCGTCGTTGGAACTGATGCGATCTTTAGGTAATGTCAGTCTACATCGCTTTCTTCCTCCGTGCTTTCGGATCTTATATCTGTACCGTCAATCTCAGCACCGTATACCAAATGTCTTTTAATTTCAATATTCTCAACAAAAGAAATTTCACTTTTATGACTCCCGAATCTTTTATCTTTAGACCTTTGTAACACACCTTTCTCTCAATTGATCGATGTTTATGACGCGTTCAATCAATAAGAGAATTATTTCAAGACGCTATTCATGAACCTTACCCTTCATTTGATAGACAGGTGGACGGTGAAACAACATCCGGTTGTAAAACTTTCATACCTGAGATTTGCACAAAAAACTATAGGTACCTACGCATAACTCCGAACTGTCGTAAAGAATATAAAACAACTGAATGTATACAATTTTGAATCTTGTTTCTTGCACAGTAAAAGAAGTTTGCAGCAGGTGTTTTTGTATCGTGAGTCGAGTCGAGTGGCTAAAACACTTTTGCCGTATTGAACATCGATAATAATATCGAGAGCAAAAGTACCAATTAATATTCGACAGAGGTTTGATAGCTATCATAATTAACCTACAGACTTTGATGGAAGTCTGTCGTTTTAAGATACAGTTTTTTGATCGCATCATTAATTTTATATCGATAGCTAAATTATAGGTTGGTAAAATAAATTGTTGTTTAACCTAATAGTAGGTTATTCAATGAACATTGAAGGCTCTACAAAAACTCTATCAGATTAGTTTAGGTCATACTTATATAATTAATCATTGATTTTATAGATAAAATAAATCCTGATAGGATCAGGATAAATGTTATCGATAAAATCGAAGACAAATATCGATATAAAATTAAGAACAGCAGTCGAAGAGTAATTAGAGTCATGTAGAGGTGTGTATAATTTTACGAGCAGCACAATAACAATCAATAGATGGGCAGAACAGGTCGCACACTTGCTTATCAACTTTTTTGTAGGCTGGAGAAAGCGAGTTGCCGAAACGAGCCAGCAAGACGCCAACGTATCGAAAAGATTATCGGTTAAGATTTATGTCGAATATCGATATCGGAAAAGTCACGATTGAAAATGGGACGACACGAAAGCCCCATTCGAGAGATGATTTCTGTTGCAATTGCAATCGTAAAGTTTGATTTGATGGACACGATAAAGGTCATTTAGGTTTGGTTTTATCAAATGAAGTCACGATCGTTTTTTATAGAAATTTCGTCAATGACCCTCATATTATCATTGTTTAAATGGCTTATGGCACCCGCTCCATGATTCTGTTCCCAAGCGCTCCAAAACTAAAATTAAATATTATTATTATTTTGTAAAGTCGTTCCCAAGGGCTCCAAGGCCTGTAGACAACTTGCAATTTGACATTCAAATCGACAAACGAATACAAAGGAAATGTATGGAAATGACACAAGCTTTCGACAAATCGGGTTGTCATTAATATATGTCATTTCCATACATTTTCTTTCTATTCGTTTGTGGATTCGAATATCAAATTGCAATTCGTCTAGCCCTCACAAGCTGCAAGTCTATATATATATATATAAAAATGAATCACCTAAATGTTTGTACGCGCATAACTTCCGAACAACTGCACCAAATTGGATAATTCTTTTTTGCTGTTTGTTATTGTCAGGACAAGGTTTTTATGTAAGATATATAAAACCACCGGGAAACGCAAGCGAAGCTGCACACGGGCCGCTAGTTTATTATAAAACTTCTGATCTGCGGCTTTATATATAGACAAGAGAACGGTTACATATGGAGCAATGAGCTTTGCTTTTCATGTAAGTATACCTTCACGGACGGCTTTCCTCTTAGTTGGCGCAACAATACACTGCCATCAATGCTTTTTTAAAACCTTCGCTCAGATTTTTTGAATAATTATAATTTCTACAACATTTAAAATAGCCAGACACATTGTTAGAGCATTACGTATAGTACACATTAGTGAAACACTTGGGACCTTGGCACGAATGTGGTACAGTTCGTGACGGGAGCACGAAGTAATCCGATTAAAGTAACTCACGATGTACGTACATTATGTTATGACTGCCGCAAATCCGTAAGAGCCAAAACATAATGCTGTTATTTAGTAAGCGGCCTAAATACGGGCGTTTTGAAATAAGTGCTATGAAGCAAATGCTATGTATTTATCAATTAGAATCGGGAGAAAATATTGGTGAATAATAAAGAGGTAACCCACAATAAAAATCTACAAGACTCATATCATCACGTCTGTATTCCTTAAAGGGTTAGGTAGAGGAGTTCTAATGTACACCTACATTTCTCCGATGATATATCTTGGTTCCATGTAATAGGGGGCAAGCTTATTGACATTAACTGGGCACTATTAAAATGTCATAGAAAGACCTGCTAACATTGCTCGACCTGGGAATCAAACCCTCGAGGAGACTAGACTATACATCTATCTAGAGCTGTAAGTATATTCTAGCAAAAGTTCTAAAAGTAGAAGATACATGACGCTGCGATCCTGGCACACAAGATACTTTCGCTTCATCTATGCTCATCAACCCATGCATGCTCGTCGGTTTAGGGTGCTCTTAACCTTGCCTTTTTTTAAGAACGTCCGCAATTTGGTTGCACTACGTTCGCCGAGGTCGACCCCTATCGAGTCTTCCATTCATACTCGCCATGTATACTTGTTTCGTCAATCTTCGTATTTGATGTAAAGTTAAGATCTATGATTAGTTAAGTGGGCATTTTACTACACAGTACTGTAACAAGAGCTCATTACTTATGTCACTATCACTAATTATATTTTGCAGTAGGTGAGGGTCATTGTACTTAAACGCGAGATGTAATTATAACACAAGTGTCTATTAACATTTGCATAATTGTTCCATGTTTGGCCTTCAACCCACTACAATTTGGCGATCACTTTTACTTAAAATGGCGTCAGTAATAACATGATTCTATTGCCTATATTGATAGTGGATGTAACGTAAGGTAAATAAATCACTACATAGTATAAAACAAAGTCGCTTTCTCTGTCCCTATATCCCTATATATGCTTAAATCTTTAAAACTACGCAACGGATTTTGATACGGTTTTTTTAAAAGATAGAGTGATTGAAGAGGAAGGTTTATATGTATAATAACATATAAACCGCGGGCGAAGCCGCTGGCGGAAAGCGTGTAATTAATCAAATAATATCCTGGTACATTTTACACAGCACCATCTAGTCCCAAACTAAGCAGAGCTTGATGCTATGGGTACTAGACAATGGATATAATACTTATATACTTTCTTTGTTGTAAATACTTATAATACATAAGGTGTGTTGAAAAACTAACCTAAAGAAAACCTACGTAATATAAAAGTATGTGGTTGTGTACATATTTTAAATCATTTGCATTTATAATTACTTATAAATAATTTAAGAATAAGTTTTGGATGCCGAACACTCGGTGTTATATAAAGTAGGTAGGTACCTTATTATTAGTAAGCCCACTGATACGCGATTACACAAAAACATAGAATACAAACTTGATCGTAATAACACAGAAATAGTTCGCCATTTTAACAGACTTCATAACCTAACCTAACCTAAATTAAAAATTTAGAAAACCCCCGACACGAAATGTAATTTGCCATTTTGTGGTGGCGGCCATCTTGGATATCAAATTTATCATAGTGTATAGTATTCTACTAGTTAAGCCCTTTCATTTGATACCCATATTGACGAAGTTTTGAAAAAATATCTAATTCGCTATTTTGTGGTGGCGGCCATCTTGGACCGATTTTCATCAAACATAGCTAAGAACACTCCCGACTAATTCACCTTTCAAATAAAAAAACTATATCAAAATCGGTCCATCCGTTGAGGAGCTACGATGCCACAGACAGACAGACACACACACACACACAGACACGTCAAACTTATACCACCCCGTCGTTTTTGCGTCGGGGGTTAAAAATGAAGGTACAGTATTATTCGACCCCCTATGTATTTTTGTATGTCCGTGGTGTTCTTAAATCCGATTTCTTTTAATATGATTTATATACATTTAAAAGCTTAAGGACCTGTTCCTTACTAGGGGGGCCAGACAAGTTACATTTTGACATTCGAATCGACAGACAAAATGTATGGAAATGACATTAGTGACAGCCCGATTTGTCGTAAGCTTGTGTGATTTCCATACATTTTGTTTGTCGATTCGAATGTCAAAATTCTACTTGTCTAGCCCCCTAGGTGGTGTTGACTTCGAACAACATGAAAATAAATAAATACCTGCTTATCAAGAGGCTGTTACTATTTTCAAAAAAGCATCATCGATCTCGCGAAACAGTGCCAATCACCATAATAGTACAACAGTCTTGCAAATTGATTTACCCACAACATAATATTGGAAACGACTTGTGATTACTGCCTAGCCAACTGCTGGCGTTTGAGTGCTAATAATTTTGAGCAATAAGCACCTGCAGGTAATAAGTGTAATAAAATAAGCGCTACAATACTAAAAAACATCGTTAGAGAACCAGAAGACGCAGGTTTGAATCCTTCTCGCCAGCCGATTTTTTTCATTAAAAATAACTTGTAATTGCAGCATGGAAAATGCTCAAAAAATACAAAAAGATAACATCGTTAGATGCTATGAAAGTAACAAAATACTAAATGAATTTCAAATCTTTAGGTGTTTTGGTTTAGGCTCTGTGTCTTGTTTATCAGTAAGTCAGCCGCGGTACTGTTCAGACTGTAATATAAACGATAGAATAAATCTTAATATCTTATAATCTTTTCATTTATGGTTTTAGATAGATTTTGCAAGATATAGGAACCTTTTTGGCTAAGACTAAATAAATTGTGTCCACTCTCAAATTCTGTTCAAATTTCGGTTAAGTATAAATGTTGATCAAATATGCACTTTAGGGTTAATAACTAAATGAGAAACTACATTACCCGATATGACGATGAATCTTCCATAACGAAGTCCGCCAGAAGCTCACACTAACGATTTATTTACACTTTTGAATACGATTTATATTTATTAAAAAAAACTATAACACTATACTTTTCCAAAGAGCAGAACACAAAAATATGTTACTAAACAAACATTGACTGTACTAGTGAAACCTCGCCACGCTAATGATAGAAAAGCAACATGCAACGTTTTGCACAAGGGAACATAATCGATCATTTATTGTTTGAAAATAGTAGGCGTTTATCTGATAGTTATCTCATCTTCAAACGAGCTAAGGCGTCGTGAAATAGACTCCCACGGGTAAAGGAAAGTGAATTGTATTGGATTTAAGGTATGACCAAATAGAGATTTGCTATTAGATCAAAAATACCTATTGTAAGAGAAATTGTTTTGGCAAATAAACGTCCATTGTTTGTTTAAATCTATTGTGTTTTTATACCTAATTTATGTGTAAGTATGTCAAATACTTACATCATAATTAATCGCTCTGATTATAAATAGATAATTAAATAATTCTTATTAAGTAGTCAGTAGGTACTTACATTTATAAATTTCCATTTTGTCCTCAAATCATAAAAGTTTGGGCGCCACCCAATATGCTTGTCAAGTGATGCAACACCAATCAAAAGATATTTTTATTGATATGAAAATTGTATAATCAAGGATTCAGACCTTTAACAGATTGTCTGGGCAAAATTGTGTAAATTCATTATCTTGATCGCTCATAGCTTGAGCCATAAGCGCATCTTCTGTACCATAGTAGGTATAAAAATAATTGCTTTTCATTTAAAGCAAATGTTGCACAAGTCAACAATTGTTATTAGAGAGTGACGACACCATGTTTAAATATCAACAAAATGATGACTAATTGCAGGCATCAGGACATTGATAAACAATTGTAGTTAGAACTACAATATAAACCTGTGTGGGTTTTCTATGCGGAGAAAATCAACAATCACAAACAATGAATCGTTAATTGACTAAAATTAATACAATCAAAACAATAATTGATTACACACAATACAAGTAATTAATTATTACGGATGATAAAAAATAATAATAGACAAAGATCAAGCATGGTATGAATTATTTATGTAGGTACAACAGTAAAATATCCGAGCTATCGTTCAAGTTTAAATCGTTTTAATTAAAGTATAACATTCGTAAAGCCATTATATTGGAAAAAAGTGGAACATTGCGTGGATGCTCAAAATTTCAATTAAGAACTCGAACTCGTTGTACGTAAACAAAAAATGAGTCGCAAATGTTATTCAGTTATTTCAAATTCGTAATATAGGCACCAATACATTCCAAGTCAACAGACGCATTTCATTTGCAATACAAGAAGGATTGAATTGTCAACACGACTCGCAATAAGCTCGGGTTCAACCGCCACCAATCAAGCTTACTGAATTGTAATCACGAACTGTCGGACAGAATTTTAATGATACAGCCCACGCGGGAGAAAGTGAGAGTGACATACGAACGAATGTAATAAACATTTTTGTTAATGGACTAACTTAGAATGCCAACGTAGAAAACGAAACCTAAGACATGACCGTATACATTTCAAGTCGTGACCAAATTGTGTTCCAAATGTTAATCCCACGCAATAAATGTACCTACTTTCTAGCTATTGATAGTAGCATTTTGTAATATCAAATATGAAATTGTAAGCAAAATCGATCAAGCTCAAAACAACATTTCTAATTTTCAATGCAGAGAATGTGACAAGAAAGCAGACAAGCTGCTTGTAATTATAATATCAAATGATGTAAGTTATTATTAATTTCTTCCGAATGTTAGCGTTATGTAAAAGTAAGTTAGGTACGAGTAGTAATCAAAATCAGTATTACAATAATAATAATATCATTCGTTTTAATCATAAAACGGCGCCATCGCAAACAAACCTGTGCTAGTCAAACAAATAGACTTGTCAGCAGATAGTTTCTTAATCTAAAATGCGTAGGCGATGCAATCTTAGCACGGTCATCAACGGCCTACCTATCGGACAGGCGCGAATAATCCACTACGTTACACACGTTACCAGACATGCGTTCCTACATCGGCAGACAACCAGTATCTCTCTCAACACAACATTTAACCTGAGAAGATATAAATATATTTATAAATGTAATACCATTATGAAGTAATCCTCCAACTTTATACTCGTTTAATGGGATAAAAGGATAAGTAACGTCATTCAAGACAACCCTGTGTGATTTTGAAATGCTAACATATCGCAAACGTCTAGATAACTGTTGCTAATGTACAATGTCTTACACAAAGTAAATTACGGACATTTGTCACGCTGAATGTTGATAAATGCTGGAGCCGTACGTAATTAAGTTGTCATCGTATTTTGGAATTCATATTAGGATCAGTTACGTAAAGAGTCTGTTGACCCGATATTGTCAAAGATTTTGGTTAGAAGATCTACTTTGAAAGAGCGCTACATTTTCTGGTAGTGCATAAAACGGAAGAGGAAGCCATTATTGATATCAACCAATGTGACCACTTTGAGGATGTGAATGGAATTCGCAAACACGTCATTAAGAAAGAATGCAAAGACTAATCACCATTTGCAGTACTGTTATATTAGAGTGCATGATAATCTGAATATGTAGTTTGATATCAAAACGCACGTATGCTTTGAACGATATGGAAGAATGAGACGAGAATAATGATGACAGATATTACTTTGATGAGATAGACGCCGATAATGCTATACTTATGTGTGGTTAGACTGAAGTATCTTTAAGGTAATAGGAAAGAGAAACCTGGATTGTGATTTATGTATTAACTGCGCACGTTCTGAAACAAATTGGGTCGGTTGAAGACAATTGCACCATTACACTGTAGACAAGACCTTGTGAGTATTAAATCATCATTGAAATGTTTCAAACTGCCATGCTTTTCATTTAAAATGTAAGTGTAGATCTAGCTAAGTAGAAATATACATATAAACTTAGAAATATCTAATCATCTATAACAATATCTCTAAAGAGGTGGATTTGAATGATGTATAAAAAAAGTTGGGATTCCGATATTCTATGTTGGAAGTAAAAAAAAAACACGCTGATTTTATTTTAAAGTATGTTAATGATGAAGTACAAAAAGTAGAAGAGAGAGAAGAAACAAAAGCTCACGAAAAAAATCCAAGTAAAAACCTTATATCCGCTAAACAAAAAGCGATCCTAGTAAAAAAGGACGTGGTAACGGTTAATTAACATAGATACTCGTACGCGGAGTGCAACAGGTTTGCGATGAAGCGAGCGCCGATATGCAAATGCTCTTGGCCGGTGGTCCTAGGTGCTCGATGCACCGCGCTAGATATTACACTGCCTTATTCTGACTTAAACTTAAGAAGAGTCTAGTAAGTAAGTCTAGGCGCTAAGTCATTCTTCACGGCTGTCTGGTATCCGGTAAACGATAAGATTAAAATATTTACCTCTTGTGTGGAGACAATTGAATTTATTTTCCCTGGCAGTAACAATATCCTTTGAAACAATACCAGTGTTTAAACGGATACAGTTACCTGTGAACAGTTATCTACACAACTGTTATTAGAACTTCCTCCCAAGAAAGTAATGAAAACGCAAAAAGTGTAGGAACTATAAACACGGACAATAATTACATTAATGCATATACACGTATGTAGTGAATAAGGCTATACTGAAAAACGTCACCAGTATCGACTATCGTTTTTTTCATGAATAGTCAAGTGCGCTGTAAAAGGCTTTACAAAGTCCAGACAATGGGGTTGATTAATAAAACATTGTGTACGGGGTACGGTGCCTCTATCTCGTGTTCGCTATCGTGTGCGATTGGGTCGGCGCGTGCGCCTTCATCCAGCGAGCTCGGACCCTACCCGTTTGTGGGTCACACGGACAGCTTTCAGATATTTGCATATTATACACTTGTATGTTGATATCTCATCACTGGTGTATACGTAAAGAGACAGCGCATCTAAGCTTAAAAGGAGAGAAATTACATCCAACTATTACAAAAAATGTACAAGCAAAAATACAGTTCTTCGAATTAGGTAACGTTTTTGAAACTGCCATGACCAAAAAACTAAATGATAAAATGTTATGGGAGAGTGACAAAGTACGGTACATAAAATATTTGCAACGATGGATTCACACTATGCAATCCCATAAAATCAAATTCAGACACGGTGAACGGTCAATCACACGAACAGAGCGCGTTCGTGACCGTGGACCTCTCAATCTTTCAGAAATCGAAACGAAACATTGAGAAGATTTGTTAAGAAACCTCATAAGCTGAACTAATTTCGTGTCAAAATAAAGCAGAGATCCTGCTAATTTTAAGTTTCTCTTCTTTTTTAAATGTTTTGATAGAATTCCACTTAAATCGAACGGTAATCGATTTAACAATAAGCTTAAAGGCAATATATTTAGGATGTCAGTTCAAAACCAGGATACACATTAGATAATAGTCGCGTAAAATACACCAATAAGGTATAGTTAAACCAAGGCCAATGCTATAAGGATATATTAATTTTATCACAAGCCTTATGCAGGGTAGCAGGACAGCGACAAAGGTTTAAAATAAGCCCCGATCTACTAGAGTCGTGACAGCCGGATCTCAAATCCGTTACCGGTGGCTAACCTTGGACTATTTCCACACACCTTTTGTATCTAACTCCATTAAAGGTCAATTGGAAAGTGTCTGCGGTAAGCTATTGTTACATACGTTGATAAAATATATCGCATGATCTAGTTCTATCAATGATGCAACCTAATGGATACTCAAGGATATCAATTAATCATAATTCTTAGGACAATTTGTCTCTTTAATTGGAGTTCTTTGATCGATTCTATGTAATATGTTTGATCGATTTTCACCATAAATGTCCCTGACCATGACACATGTGGTGATGTGATGTAACAAGTTGACGTACAAGGTCAAGTGCAAAGCCACAGCATTGATTATATGCACGCAGCACCGTATCAAATGACCGATGATCGTAACAGTTTTTTCGACCAATTCTCTACATCCGTAATAAGCTATTGTTTGACTTTAGATATATCAGATAATTTGTGAATAAATTAAGGTGTAACCGATCTCGTTTGAATGGATACGCGGCGACGGACCGTGGCAGAACAGGCCGTTGGCTATCTCAATCGCCTCACCTCGACCGGCTCCATTTATGTTAATCACTTGGAATTTCTAAGATCAAAACCGCGCTACAACTATTATCGATATCACCCGACTGTGATTTGTGAGCGTCGCCCGTCCGGAAGAACGATGAGCCCAAAATTTATTTTTTAATAAGCGGAGGCGAGGTCAATCGGTCTTTGTGGCTATAAAATTTCTCGCCTATCAAAAAGCGGTGATCGATATACGTTTGTGGGCGAAGTAGGTGCGAAGATGTTCGTTGATTCGATAAAAAATCAAGTAAAACTACCATTTATACGATTCTTATCTAAAATTGTCTCTTAATATAATATGTATGTTCGTTTATTTGTGTTGTTTATGTGTTCACTTCAGCCATAAACCTTCCGAACGTCGTAGGGTCTCTCGTGCGTTAACCTAGCGGCCTTTCTAGTCCGGTTCCCATCGGAGGTTCTTCTCAATTAGGCAAATGATGTTCCATTGTTCGGAAGTTGGTTTTTTAGAAGCTGATTGCTTCACGGTGAACAATTCATTAAGTTGTTTGTAATCGGTAACATCAGTCAAGCGTCAAGAGGACGCACTCCCACGGTCGATCTTCACACAAACGACACTGAACATTCCCAGAAAGGTAAACTTACATTACACAATATTGAAATTAATAAGACAGGGACGAAATAAAGCTTTGCAGTATATTGGAATCAATATTCGATTGCTCTGATTTCGGTTCAATAGTGATGAGATATTATTGAACCCAGATCGGATCCATTATTATTATCTAAATCTATCTTTCAATGACTCACAGAGCGATCTGCTCGAATTATTTCGCACTACGCTTTTTGCCATCATCTCAGTTTTTTCCTAAGATAATCGCAGCAATCATCGGGCACTTGTTTTGTAAGGCATCAGTATAATTGCTTCAAGTATATTTTACTTGCGGAAGTCAATACCGAAATTGCAAAAAGTTGCTAGTCATACATTTCCATTTTGATTGTATGGAATAAGAATAACGTCTGAAGATAGATGGCGCAATTCAGGGGCCTCTTGACCTCGTAGAGTCGGACGGCGTGACGAAAGGACACACAAAGAAGCAAAAAACTTAAGTGTGCAAGACAACGTGTAGCTGAAGAATGGGTACTTGGGAATCACACATGTGAATGGGGAGACAGTTGTGTTTTTGTTCCGTGACATTATTACGGTACAGAGTCATGGCCAGCGGAAATAAGTGCGTGCATGGGTAAAACGTGAATCACTCCCGACAAATGCACATCAAAATAAGTAAGAAAACACCCAAATTTTCCAGTCTGATACTGCAATTTCGCCGAAAGTACGGTACTTTGGAGATAGTGTCATATCTTTCATATTAATCAAATTTATGCATAACATTTCAGATTTTAGAACCTTTGGTAAAACTTTAACTAACTAAATATTTAGATTTATCTTAACTTTATAATATGTGAAATCGACCATGGTGCGAATAGACATCATTTTAAACTAACATTAAAAACAATTATACATCATTTTAAACTTATTGAACTTTTTTAAAACTATTTTGCAATTCATAATTTATTGCCATGTCCCTTTAATTTTTTATGTGTATTAGGTAAGGCTTATAACATATTTTACGTAAGTCGTTGACTGGAGTGATCAAGTGTCAAGTTTAACATATTTTTATAGCCGTTAAAATATTGGGATAAACTTGTCAACCTTTTTTTGTGTTAAAACGTGTTATTTTTTACGTGTATTTGACGTCCTGGAAGCAAAGCAACCACAATTTGCCGTCTTCAAGGGTAACCTTACTGCACAGTTTATAAACGATGCGTTAAAAAATGTTTTGTAATCAAAGTACAGCAGTTTATGCAGAAAAAAAAATTAACGGTCATTTAAAATTGCTGCTGCTGATTAAACGTAGTTTCTCTTCTCTCTTCGGCTTACAATTTCTAGACGAGGAGTCAGCTTGTTTTTTTACTGTTTACCAAGATAACATTACCTAGGATGTCTTTTATCACAGAACAATTATTACTACTTTGACCCGCCAAAGGCATCCAATCGGTAGCCGAGGCATTCGAACACATGCAAATCTAAAATTTTAATTCGCAAATCTTAACCGTCGCTAAGCATTCCACATGTGTTCAGCATGTCGAGAAGGACTCGCTCTATGGTGGACCGTGCGGGTGACGTCATCGGTGACTCATGGCACGCTAGCCATGTCTGCCACCCATTCACGAACTTCTTGGTGATTTATTTGTGGCACGTATAATGATACATTTGGATTGGATCATACGTGATCGATTTTGGATTAAGCATTTTTAGGATAAGTATTTTTATTGATATCTTAATTTTGAATGTTTGCATCTTTTGTATCAGTAGTGACTAGTGGGTGTATATGAAGCCAGTATATTATATTATCCAGAAATGTTTATTATTTTTTATTACCCAACTGCCGAACGAGGGTCATTAGTTTGGTTTGAATCATAATCAAAACAAAAATCATTTTCTATTTAATACGTTTCGTTTTGCCAATTCTGTATTCGTAATATTGGGATTGGGACTTAATAATACAGCTACATAATAGAGCAAGTAATACAACCTACATTATTTAGCATTATTATATATTATATTTGTGTTCAGATCTTTTTTAACAAAATCGTTTTCTTCAGTAAAAAAAAGTAGTCGGAACACTAAACTGCCCAGTATTCTATTTCACACTATTTCACATAATTATGTACTTAATTAGGTACTAATAGCGTTATTAACTTTTCAAGTCAAGGCTAATATTTGATAAGGCTTCCGCTTTTACGTAAAAAGTATGTACTTTTGAGAAACATCGTTTATTTTATGGAATTCTGATGCGTAATGTAAGGACTTAAGATTTAATATAATGTAGTTGGAATTTGGATGAAATTATCTTAAGTGTTGACCTTCCAATAAGAAGATTCACTACTACAGAACTACAGCATCGATACTTCGATATCATAATGCTTATATTCATGGAAATGTTAGACAGAGGTGATGACAGATACTTTTACATAACCTCAGTTTACTGGTTACAGTCAATGGGCCACTGCTATACAATAGATTAAACGCTAAAATAAATATCTACCCTCTCAATTTCGGTAATTGTAAAAAAAAACTCCTTGAAGCCCTCCAAACTATGTCGTACGATGATACAGAGAAATTATTGATTGTTTTAAAATAAACATATTGATATTTATAACCGATTTGTCCAGTATTTTTACTATTAGACTTGTGATTTTTTTATATTAAGATAACTATAACTTTGATTTATTTATTTTTAATGTTTTCCCTTTTATTGTGATTATTTACTGTAAACTTAGCCCTTCTCGCCTGAAACACAGGATTACCTAGTTCAGGCATATGTGTTATTATATAATACCTAATTTATACTTTGTATTACCTAGTTTAATTTAACTTAAGCCAAAAGTGTTTTTCTTGAATAAATTATTATTATTATTAATGAAGTACAAATTACGCGCTTCTGAAAATTTCTATAAGCTAATTTGGTCAAACCTTCCCAGTAGCTCTGCAACAACGCCACACCGTAACAACCGTACGCTTCACCATAACATAACATGATGCCTGCATTCCCTGATATGCAGAGCACTGCTGCTACCCTCAAAGTTGGCCAGTAAATTACATTTCCTTTGTAATAGGGGAAAATCCCAGTATTAGGAATGGCAAAGAAAACCCAATAACCACTGCTCGAACCGGAATTCGAAGCGAAAGAACGAATCTTACTCAGCAGTCGCACTTACCATTAATAAGACTAATGAGGAAGTTCCTCTCATCAATATTAACATTATTGAGGTATTAACTCATTAATGTGAATATTTTTGTATGTTACGAGAAGTTTACGTGTATATACTTACATACAAGTAGGTAAGTATCGATATCAACATTTATTTATGACTTGTTTCTGTTAGAAACCATGTATTTGAAAGCTCATCGCAGCCGGTTTTTATATGTAGAACATTATGATTTTCAATTCAGGTCACTATTATTTAGTTACAAACGTAAATATAATTCCATGACTCATTGTATGTGTTCTATTTACTAATGGAAACTTTCTCCCCTAATCCCGGAGTTAATTGAATGAGATAGGGGCATAGTTTGAGTAACTGTGTACGTTTAGGGCCCCTATATGGTAATAGATGTATGGAGGGGCTCGTGGCTAAGTTATAACTGCGCTGATCAACCGAGCTGCAAGGTTAAGCTACGCTGGCCGAGGTCAGTCTGTGGATGGGTGACCATTGTTGTGGACAACACATCGACACCCCTCCGTGCCTCGGAGAGCACGTAAAGCCGTCGGTCCCGGTTGTCATACCTACACCTATGACAATCGTTAGTGGTAGTCAGAAGCCCAAAAAGCCTGACAACCAGTCTATCCTTCGAATATCTTGGGTTGCGGAGGTCTCATGCCAGTAGGAGGGTGATGATATGGTAATAGATGAATAGAATTTAAGCAATGATAGCCAAGGGGTATGATCACTGGTCTGCCAAATCGTATGTGTCGAGTTTGAATCCAAGGCCTCTAACTTTTCATAATCTGTACGCATTGGTACTTAAATATCACTCGCACCTTCACTTAAACCTTCCTCATAAATCACTACATCCATTGATGAAAACCTCATGAAAATCCATTCGTTAGTTTTTGAGTTTATTGCGTTTAGACTGACACGCAGCGGGGGACTTTGTTTCATAATATCCTGTGATTCATCATCCTCATCAACCAATATACTGTCGTACTGCTGGACACGGGTCTACTCTCAGTATGAGAGGGATTAGGCTATAGTCCACCACGCTGGCCTTATGTGGGTTGACAGACTCCACATGCCGTTGAGAAAATCTCTCAGGCACGCAGGTTTCCTCACGATGTTTTCCTGCGAGTGATAATTACGCAGTGATTACGAATGCATATTTAACCAATTACACATTGTATTCCTTATTTCCTTTAACCATGTTAAAAAATATATTTTATTGCACGCACATTAAACCGTATAATAACATTGTTTGTATGTAAATTTATGTAACTCTTGAATATTTTTAGAACAAAAATCCGGCACAACTTTTTATACATATAAATCAGAGTAATTACCGACAATAATATTCGAGGTTAAGTATTTCTTAAAAGGTAAAAGGTGTTTAAAGTGCATTCCTATCCCTTCCATCCTAAAATATGGCGCCATAAAATGTAGCACATTTTACAAAATTAAAAAAAAATACTTATAAAAAAACATACAAAAAGTCTATTTAGTGAATCTATTCGGTGCGGTGCGTGCCCTCAGTGCGCCTGCGCCGATATGTTTCTAGACAGCACTTTATAGGGATAAGCTTAATTACCATTTAATAAGATATAAATCTAAACTCACTAATTCAATAAAGATGTTAATAATATTTTATATTTTGCTTAAAATGGGGAATCACCTCCAGGATCTCACGTTTTTAGAGCTGCCATCACTGACCACAATTGAAAACAATAAATCTTTTTGTTATATATAAATATTCAAAATAAAAGTGCCTACTCTAATCCTGATATCAGTTTTGAATGGCTAATGGCCTTACATGTATCATTAAGTCGGTGTCAGAGTTCAAATCAGTATTTGTATTAAGGTATTAAATACTATAGTAATATAGCTGTCACTTTAAACAATATTGATGTATTAACATGTGGGTGGAAAGGTATTTCAATGTTTTTCTCACATTTTAAATAAATATATCGTAGGTAGTTAGCTATCGCGAATCAACAAGCGAGTTGTAGCGCATACTCCACAACTTACCGAGCAGAAACTTGCTTCGCTTGTCATCTCTACTTACATTGCTCAAAAGATCTTTTGGTCCATGATCATTTACATCATCAATATCATGAAAAGAGAAATTTAAAGACAGACAATGTTTTTGCTATCTATGCTTTGTCTGATACGAAAATAATGGTCAAAACAAGGATGACACCAGTGAAAGCATGTATGAACTATGTAATGACGGGTATCGCACACATTATCACCGTTTTGAAAGCAGATTCGGTGAAAGTTATCTGAACACAGTTATTCACTTGTTAAGTAACTCTGTTGATTATACTCGTGTCTTTTATTGATTATAATGGCTGGGTCGATGTTTGGGTGTCTGTTGTACTAATTATGTTCCTCGGTGTTAATTATTACTTCATTTTTTATTATTATGTTCATTACAGTGATTATGGCTTTTTACTGAAGTGGCTTTAAGTGCTCTAAAATGCTTTAAGTCTTAATGCCGATGCCGCTTTATTTATGTTTAATAGCTTGTCCCTGTAATGGCCTAATCCCTCTCATACTGAGAGGAGACCTGTGCTTAACAGTGGGACAATTGATGATGATAAGTTTCTCCCACCCCCTCCGTCTTCCATAACCCAAACAGAATTGCAGTTACTCGTTGTGTTAAACCCTCTGAGGCCAATACTTGGCATTTATCAACACGACATTTATGATTTATTGAAATACCTCTCTTCTCTTGGGGTAAGTATATCTATTCCAAAGAAATTTTACACGTTATGAGTAGACGGATGTATAAACTGTTCAAAATTATCAGAACAACTAAGTACGAAAATACTTATATCTCAATGATACAAGGGATATTTCAGAATGAAACACAGTAAACGGTAATTTTTATTCTGACTGAAATTTTATCCCGTTCAGATAGTTTATTTTCTACAATATTTAAGATAATGTTTAACAGTGTTCGTTCTGATATATTTGAAACTAGCTTAACCCCGTATTAGTGATACGTATTTATCTTTACTTCTTGAGCATAAGAATAGCATGTCGGCTGAATACATACAAGAGATCGATTATTCAGCAGATTTTTTTTTTATGGATAAATAGTATATTTATCAACATTTCTATCGATGGTCTCAGCGTGAGTTTCTGAACTAGAAATGACTGAACTTTATTATAGCACATCGATTCGATGTGAGAATCTTATAAGTAGAGCCTATGTGGAGTTAAATACGGCGGACGTTGATAAGCAAAGCCAATATTTTATTAGCAACGGTTAAAGATTAGACAAAATCTTCTGATAAGATAAACAAACTATAAAAAATTAAATTATGCTATACTTCGTTATAATTTGCATAAAAAAAAGAATTTGAATGCCAATTATAGTTGACATCGATAAATAAATTATTACTACCACTACTAAAGTTATTACTTTGAAGACTGATCCAATCCTGCAGTGGTCACAAACTCAATCGAAATTAGAACCTAGGGGCCTAGGTTAGATTTTCAGACCAAGTTAAGTGCTATTTTCGATGCTGAGTAGCAAGCTTTGTTTGATTTTTGATCGCTGCAATATGGTTGCTTCTATAACATGGAATGGACTCCTAAATACTACTAAATGAGGGTATACATCAAATCACCTAAGCCTTTGGGATACATGTTTGATTTCACAGTCCTTAAATAAAGAAAATAACCCCTGTCCTGTCCCTTTCAATGAAATCGCAAATTCTGTAAGAAACGCGTAAAGGTAAAATTAAACCAGTTAACAAATTACCGGTTCAGTTCGAACCCTTCGCATAAGGAACCCAAAAACACACTAATTGACAGCTGCCACAGATTTAACAGAGCCAGTAAAAAACTAACGAAACCCATATTTACACCGTAGATGGAAATCTCACAGAACATTCGGCAGATTGTAAACAAACATTGTAATAATAATAATAATGTAAAACTTTCTCTGTTGAGAACGGAGCAATTGTCCCAAGCAGCTACACATTACAAACAGGAGAAACCATTGAACCTTTAGAATCACACACTTCATACAAATATTTAGGATTCCAACAAGCTCGGCAGATTAATCAAAAAGAAACCAAAGAAACTCTAAAAAAGAAGTTCAAACACCGGCTCAATATTCTTTTCCGATCTCAACTCAACTCACACAACTTAACTAAAGCTATAAATACTTACGCGATCCCAATACTCACCTACTCATTCGGGATTATAAACTGGGCTCAAGGAGAACTGCGTAACCTGCAACGTACTATAAACACTACTCTTACAGCCTTCCGGAAACATCACCCCAGATCCTGCGTGCAAAGGATGACACTTCCAAGAGACGAGGGAGGACGAGGAATTATAGATATAGTCAACCTACACAACAAACAAATAACAACCCTCCGAAATTACTTCCATCAACGCGCAGAATACTCCGCACTCCATGAAGTGACAACGCTAGCAGACAGAAGCCTTACACCACTAAATCTTCAAAATCGAAACCCACAGAGAAACGAGCGTATAACTAATGCCAAGGAGAAAATCACCGCGTGGCAGCAAAAGTCTCTGCACGGCAGACATCGTCACGATCTACAGCAGCCACATGTCGACAAGAAAGCGTCGAACGCCTGGCTACACCGCGGTGAACTTTTCCCAGAAACGGAAGCTTTCATGATGGCCATTCAAGACCAAATTATTGACACACGAAATTACCAGAAGCACATTATACGCTCACGCAGCCTTCCCACAGACACATGCAGACACTGCCATTCTAGCCCAGAAACTATCCAACACATAACGTCCGCCTGTAGATCCCTCGCACAATCCGATTATAAACACCGGCATGACCAAGTAGCTTCAATAATACACCAACACCTAGCACATATACACAACTTTATAGAAAAAAAGACCCCATACTACAAGTATAAACCAGATAACATACTAGAAAATAATAGTTTCCGAATATACTGGGATAGAACGATCATCACGGACAAAACCATTCACTTCAACAGACCGGATATTACACTATTTGATAAAAATAACAAAACTGCCTACCTTATAGATATAGCTGTACCGAACACCCACAACATCCAAACCACTATAGCCGAAAAACTCACCAAATACCAAGACTTAGCAATAGAACTAAAACGCCAATGGCGAGCGCAAGCCATACATATAGTACCAATCGTTATCTCAGCAACAGGAGTTATCCCTAAGAGCTTACAGCGCAGTTTAGAAATTTTACAGGCCCCCAAACACACATTGCACTTACTCCAAAAAGCGGTGATACTTAACACATGCCGAATCACTCGCAAATTCCTCACAACTTCATCCGTGTCTTCTGCCTACACCATCACTTAATCATCACTCACCATCACCCTATTCATGCTTGGCTACGGCCCGTATGGCTAGGTCATTGTTACCCCTCAAAAGGGAGGAAAAAATATATATACCCAAATAATAATAATAATAATATGCATTTATTTCGGTTGACCCATATAATGTTAGTAACAATTTTAACTTAATAACTAGTGTTAGTAAAAATATTGAGACATCGCTTATTATTGAGCGTGGAGTTTTATCCAATGTCGCAGCATTGGAGACTCCCATCTATCCACAAACACACTCAAGATAGTGTTGGTACTGCCGCGGAGACGCGCGAGCAGGGAAGCACATCTTTTACGTATGATTGCTGCAAAACCATCTATACGTCTATCTGCAAACATTTTTGACGCGCTACATCTCCACGACAGCCCCAGTAGTATCCGGAGGGCGTTATTATACTGGACCCGTAAATCGCTGTATGCACGCAAACTATAACTGGTCCACAGGCCGCACGTGTAAAAAGACTGACAAAATGCCTTAAATAGAGTAATTTTGACAGCCTCAGTACATCGCGCGAACCTGCGGGCCAGCATGTTACAGCGTACCGACAGCGATCTACGCTCCCTGTCAATGTCAATATTGTCTTTCAGGTCCTCTGTAACCCAGTGACCCAAGTACTTAAAACTGGTAACTCTATTTAAAGGGGAACCGCAGAGGGATACCTCTGGTATACTGTGGTAACATTTAGCACCAGTAATGTAAACAGCTAACAAGCTAGCGATAGCACGCTGCGTTGCTTGCTTTACGTTGCCCATACAAATAGATCATTGTCGATAATGAACTACGTAAACATTCCAAATCAAGTGTAGACATGGTAATATGTATATACGGAAAAAAACTCCCGGAGTAACATTGAGGTAGTAGGTACGTAATAACAGCACACTAGAAGTCATATAAAATAGCACTCAATAGTAATAAATAGTTTGAATGACGTATAATTACTCCTGACAGCGTACCCAAAAATAAAAATTTTATCCTAATGTAATAATGCTTATACAGACCTATACTTACTGCCTGTAAAAATACAAAGGTTCACAAATATTTTCTATTGCGTTCGGACTTATTAGCTTCAGTAATATTATGATGTTTAATACCTCAATGCGGCGCAAGTCGGAGCTTCACAGCAAGCCTCTTTTATTTGAAATTGGGTAAACAAACTGCCTGTTAATAATGCTTTCCGCTTCCAAATTAGATACTCTGCTTTTTTGTAAAATAGATATTCTTATGTATACTATAGACATGCATATATATTATACTTAGCACCAGCCACTGGTCTCATTTAAGTATTTTAACGATCATGTAGTAAGTATTCTGTAACTCAACCTCTATGATAAGATAAGACTGAACTTATGATGAATGCTAATAAAGATCATATTGCTAGATATAAATCTGTAATTGGATAAGGGTTAAGGGTAGGGTAATTCTCTTCATAAGACAAAACAAAACAAATGCAAAACAGAATCCTAATTACCTAAGTATACAAATATTTTTTCGGGTAAACTCATGTTCAAAATTTATACTCAACGGTCATAAATATTTAGCCTCAATAAAGAAGATATCTAAAGTAAACTCAAATGTACGTCATGTTTAATTCGGATCAGATAAAATATTTGCACAAATACATATTACATATAAATGTGTGTACATGCTAAATAATCTTCAACTGCGTCACCTGCCATAGGTGCAGTGTCTAAACTAATATTGACATTGTCACATTCTGACATATACTTACCACATTGTGGCATCTCAGAGATATTTGGAGAAAACTTATTTGAATACGTCCAAAATATTGATTTAATTACCATAAACGGTCACTTATTAAGACGTTATTCTGAAGAAGATGAATATTTAATTTAGGCTTTTTTAACGACTTTGGTAGATTCAAATAATCCTTGGCCATGAACTTGCCCACGCAAAACACGTTAAATACACAGTACAAAAGCTTTTTCACATTCCTGTGCGAAATGCACTGCAATTTGGGTTCCATAACGTTTAATTGTCTAATATTATGAAAAAATTAAAGGTTAACAACAAAGGGCCCAGTTCACGAAGATAATTACTTAACAAAAACAACTAAATGCCAAGTGGGAAATGTCGTGCACTCACCTCATGGTACACGGACGTCATCATGTCGAAACACTGTTTTGTTTTGCAAAATAAGCTTAAAGCTTCACAATCAAACACACATTTCACTATTAAATAATGCGTACAATAATACTGCCACTTTTTGTGCAATAAAAAAAATATCTGTCAAAGTTCCCGCCAAGCGCGCGTAAAAAATAAAAAGCAAAGGCACACAGTTACGCAGCCTACGGTGCTGGCGCGTGTGACGCGTTCCGTGTTTAGGATCGGCACTGAGCACCGGGCGATAGCGTCGGCTGAATGGATGACGATGCCGCCGCTCAGCTGTATGCTCAATGAACCATTCGAGTTCGGAGGTCACCGATCAACGCGACCCCATCGTTTCTGCCCAAAGTTTCTCTATTACCCTATAAACCCAAAATACTGTATGCGATGAAGTTATTCAGTGAGATTTTAATCGCATCGAGCTTAACGCATGTATTTACATAATATTAAATACTGACCCACATTTATTTTCTTTTGTAGCGTTTTTTAGTAATACCTAGTGACACTTTTAATTACGCATCAAATAAATTGAAAGTTCGAAAAAGTTTTTATTACAAAATTCATGCGTCGTTGGCGAGTTTGTAGCAAAAAGTCGGAGCTATCGACCCGTTACTATCGCATTTAGCGTGGCCACTTTGACCAGTCGAAATGTTTTTGCCGCTGACAGACATCGAAGTTCGTCGACAGTGATCATTCAGATTATTTTGTCATGGAACCGGTATTATCGCTTAGTCTGGGGATAATGTGGTGTAAAACACGAAGACTAAAGTTATCAATAATCCATTACGTTAGTTCTTCATACTCAATTTTTAAGTTGCTGTAAAAATCCGTAATGGAACATAAACTGTGGAAAATATTTTGTCCATTTTGTAGACAATTAACGGATTTTCTAGGCGATTTCGTGCGGTTCCTTGCGGTACCGGTTGCACACAATTGATTCTCAAAATTATAGTGTATGTGTACAGGTATTTCGATTGCCAATAGATCAACGAACGGTTTTTGATGGGAATTAAATTGGATTTTGCCCATTTATACATATATTGCGTTTAAGAAACACAATTGTTTTAGACAATACAATAATAAAAAGAAAATTTATATGTATAAATTTATATATACCTTCAGACAGAAAATATTCAATAAAAAGTATTCAACGATGCCTTCAAGAGTTCTTGTAAAACATCAAAAACTCATCATAAATAATGTTTGAATTGGGTTACCGAGTCGTACATCGTTTTCTAGAAACCAGTTCCAAACAACTACTAGTAACACGATTTTCTTTGTTAAAACTTTGCCCCACACTAGCATTTCTTTTTTAAACATTTACAGACAACAATATAACTTGCACAAGCCCCCATATTTTTTAAGGGCGATCAAAATTATTGTTCAGAAGTAAAAATCAGCCACAGCACCAATTCGTCAGAATTATTGAAGCTTAAATCTTGGTAGAACTATGTTTCAGATAACAAAACTTTCAAACAAGAAAATCGACATAGGTACGTGGTTCAGTTGGGTTCAGTAAAAAAGAACTTATTAACAAAATGTAAGTATAACAAAGTCGAACATAAAATATAATTATTGAATTGAGAGCCTTGACTTCTATAAAAAAGATGTGTTATCATCTCATCAAAAACAATGTATCTCACATTCACAGCCGTTCCGTTAAGTGTTGCCATTATAACAGTTGCAATAACGTTGGTAACCCCGACGTTAGGTACGTGTTACCGCCAAAGCCATTGTTTCACGCAAAACTTATTGTCAGCGATGCATGGTGGTTTGTTTATGTTGTTTAAAGTGTAACATTACAACCATTGAGGAAAAAGCAGGTGAAAGACGCAATAAAAAATGTTAGTTGTCGTAAAGTAGGTCTCTCTGACGGAATTTTAGCAAGAAATAGATAAAACAAGTTGAGTTAGACAAAAGATTGATCTTATTTGAGCTGAAGTAAGCGTTTAACTTGGGTAACGTACACTCCCCTTTTTTTTGGTGGAATGTAGAGGGAAACTACAGAATGCCATTAGCTTTAATAAGTTTTTTAATATCAGACTGAGAATATTTATACCCATTCTACTTCCATATCAATATGAAAAGAAGAAGAAGACGTCTCCTATCTTAGATCTGAACTTGGTATCAGATACAAACACTTCACTGTATTTTCTTCTCAACCTTTTAATGCTATGACTCAGATTAGAGAGAGGCCAGAGGAGGATTACCGATACCTCTATAGCCCTATATGTGGGTGTGTCCAGCTGCCTGTCAGTTTTGGGGTTGGTATGATGTCACATAAACCTCACAAGATCATGCCGCCTTCCTCATATTATGTTCCTTCGCTTTGGTCCAGTTATGATAAATATGGGCAGAACATACGGTTACGGTACATTTTAATTTGTAAATGTTTTGGGATTTGAATCGTGAAGTCTTAAAGGGCTTGTTTCGCCACTGTATAGCTGCTACCTGCGGGATAAATAAAAATAGACCAACATTTGTATGAAATTATCTGCCAAGTTATTTAACGGGAACTTATCAGTAACCTGTGAAACAGGCCCTTAGCGTCCTAGTCCTGCCGCCCTGATAAATATACCTAGTGGCTCACCAAAAGCCAAACGCTATAAAAGGAATAAACTATCTAAGAGTATTCCAGTAGCGACTAAGGCTGCTCCTTTAAATCATCGCAAAAGGAATACAACCCTAAGCAACAACAAATTAAACAAACAACGTAGAACAAAGTTCAATCGATTCTTATATCGGCATCGACGTGGGAACACAGCACAAAGGCGGCCGCTAGTTTATGGCCAATGTCCTCGGATATCCATATAAATTGTAAGGGGAAATTCAACGGCCATCTGGATTCGATAGCGATCTTGATGGATAGATTAAAATGGCGCTCGCACTTTAGAGCTGCGGTTGAATCGAATGAACAATCGATCCGAGCGAATCGTATATACATGAGGACTGCTAATCGAATGTGTGCGTTCGTTTAGTCTTGGTAATAAAGAGGAGAGAGCAATACAGTTCGATATACTAATATTTTAATTTAATATTGTACAGTATTATTCATATCCTGGACTTTCTCAAAGAAGGAAAAATTACACAGAAAATAGCAAATGTCAGACGCAAAAACAAAAAATAATCTATCTTGTTAACCCAAGAATTAGTCGGCATCTTTTGAACGAGAAAAAAATGTCACGAACGAACGTAGGTATTACAACACAGGCCCAACCATTCTAACATCGATAGAACAACAAAAGCTCCGCCGAGGCTGCGCGTGCTATCTTCGATCGTCGAGCAATATGGCGCCATGGCGCGCGGGCGCCGATTCTAAATCACTGTTTTAGACAAAAAAAACTCATTATCAATAGCAATTCGTTATTAGGAACCGATCGACTTCAGAAACTTGTTATGTAACTGGGGTGCTGTATTTTATAAGACTAAAATGTATATATCAATATTAAAAATATTTTAATAAGCCGTTAAGATTTCCATTCATTTCGCGACTACTACAATGCTGTTAGTAGTTAGTAGCTCGGAGTTTGGACGCCCCCTATCAATTGGGTATATGGTGCATTTTCGTTAAGGATTCATTTTGAAGTTATTCGTTAATTGCGTTTAGCCTGATCTCGTGGCAATTTCCCCAAATACTATCTTAGTGGATGACTACACCCCATTGAAAGCCCAGTTACCAAATTATTTACTGCTTTAAAGTTTCTGAGATTTCATGGTACGCATAGCATTTGCGTAATTATATACAATCGGAACTCCATCGATATATCTCATTTTATTATTATGTCCATAGTCCAGTAGCCGATTGCTCGACCACTTCGCTCACTTATGGACTTCTGTTAAGCTCTGCTAACTTTGTAGTGTCGGCTATCGCGGCAGTGGCATTTCGCACCTGGCTATCTTATACAGATAATAAAAGCCCAATAATATCCATTAGCACTTCTAAGGGTACTTAAAGTAGTGGGAATCTCTAGAAAGCTGCCACGAAAACCGGCTTAAACCAGAGTCGAATTTGCGAGAGAAACCCTGCAGGCCCGCACGTGTGTACGTGTCCTTAATTATAGGTATGTGCGTCAAATATATTATGTACTCATGTTACCGTCACGGCTGTAACCCTCAGTAACATAAGCAGAGGCCCCATATCGTATTATTAAGTCGAATTTATTGTTCACATTGAAGATTGTGCAGTAATTGCTTGTCGTGGTATGGACATGTGATGCGTAACAGTGTTACCCAGGAAAGTTTTGAGCATAAATATGGAAGGATAAATAAGGGAAGGCATGGATTGATTGTGTAAGAGATGACGTAGTAAATAGTCAGAAAGAAAGTAAATGATGAGCTGACAACTGATTTAGGTATATAATTATGGAAAGAAGATTAAAAATGAGGCCGAATTGACGTTGATAAGGGCAGTAGTTCGAGGGTTTAAACTGTCTGGACTGTCATCAGCCGTATTTATAATATAATATGCCACTGATCATAATCGTCGTCCAAGATTTGATCACATTTCCTTTACGAATAGAATGTTGCTCGTATATTTGATGAACCATTAAATATGGATGATATTTAATCAAAGTGACATGGGGCAAAGAAATTTGACGACTGGCATACAAACCTAAAAGTTTCGGCGCAGATTTTCCTTCTAGCCAATCTATGCGATCTATAGAAAATAATTGGGAGAGCAAACATTACACACAATAGTCATTGTTAGTCGAATTTCAACGACTATTGATGTATCACCAATTGCTTTGATGGCCTCTTGTATAAGAACAGTGACGTCATAGCTCCAACATACGCCATTATGTAAACAATCAGAGATTTATGCTTATCAATACACCAATCTCCAATTTGGTAAGGTAAAAGTTAATAGTGCAACGGTCGAAGATACTGATATGACCTTTAAAGTCTGTTATGTAATTTCTATAAAAATAATACTAAGGGAACAAGAGAAACTATTGTATTAAGATAATAATGAGAACCTTCTGCAGTCATTTCAAATACCACGATTTGTTTGCTTATCGCCGAGAACTCATCAAGTAATAAGGGTCTGTGATGATCTGCGATTTTGTAAGAATTTTCATGTTATTTTATGAGACACGGCATAGACAATAAAGCTTTTGTTCAACGACATTCACATTATCAAATTTAAGACATATTTATTTGGCCGTATGAAATGTGTTGTTGGGGAATTTCATCTCCCAAGCATAAAGATTTATGAGGCTTCTCTGTCTGAGGCCGGGTCATCTCTGCACTCTCTTGGCCTATCAAATTCAAATTTATAATGTATACTTACTGCAAATTGCGAAAAACCGATTCATCTTTGAAAAATAATTAGCATTAAGCATTCATGTGAGGTAGTGGCTTAAAACTCTTCTTAATTACCTATAGTAAAATGTACAAAAACTGTTTTCTAAAACGCTTTCATCCATAATAATACTTAAAGCCTAAATCTGGGAGGCTTTTTATGCATTTTTCTCTCAGCATACATACCTACAAATAACCGGATCCCAAATAGAAACCTATTAGGTTTTTCCGAATCTAAAATAGGTACTCCGTATAATACCCACGCAGTCAGTAAGACCACAAATGGATCAGTCATGTAGGCTGATGTCGTTTGTCATAAGATTAGACATGACTATTGTTATGTGAATTATTATTATAGGTACCTTAGATCATTCTACTTTATTGTCTACTATATGCAACTAAGTTACACAGTCATGGGGGCTTTCAAACCTAGATTTTATGCTAGGCTTTTTGAACTACCTTTTTTTTTTGCGTCTGAAAATGCTTTATGCACCGTCACGCCGCCCGGGGAGGACGGCGCGGTGTGTGGGATTCCGCCCTGAAAAGGACGTCTACCCACTAAAAATAGACGGGTGTTCGCCTCATCACCATTCGGCCGGGGTCACGTGTGGACATTCTTCCGTGACATTTTGAACTACCTATGCTAACTTTAACGTCAACTTCAAGTGAAAATTCTATCAAAAATTGATTGTTCGTTACCAATTTTATCGAAATCTGTTCAGCGGCTAAGGGGTAAAAGGCAACAGACAAACAGAGCTACTTTCGCATGTTTAATATTAGTATGGATTAACTCACCATCAACTATGATTGAACCTACTTATAGTTGGAGTCATGTCAAAACAATGAAAAAAAAACTATGAATTTTTTTTAATGTCTTATTTTAAATATTATTTAGGCTAATATTCAGAGACGATGCTAAGCGTAAAGTAATGCTTCCGTATGTCAAATTTGTATTACAATTTGACATACGGAAGCGTAAGTTTATGCTTAGCATCGTCTCTGAATATTATTAGCCTTTGACTACTTTCTGTGAGTGTGACTTGAAGTCAATCATCGTCAGCCTGGTTTCGTTCACTGCTGGACGTAGGCCTCTTTAGTGAACGCCACAGAGCTCGATCTTCAGCTCTTTTCAGCTAGTTGCTGCTTGCTGACTTCCGCAGGTCGTCACTCCACCTGGCCAGCACGCTTCTCACACTACATTAGACACCGCCTTAGTCTCGACTAAATTAACCGGCTTGAAGTCCTTTTGCTAATTGGTTGACATATTATTATGTAACCTAATCGAGTTATTATTGTATAATAATTTCATAACACACTAACCAATAATTGAATTAAATCTAGACTTTCCTCATTTCACTTGAGTTTCTATCACAAAGAGAGTGATATACAAAAATTTTGCGTTATGTTTTGTAATGCACACAATAATTATTATTTGCTTACTCTTTTTTAATAGAAAGAAACATGTCAATTTAAGAGCTGAGGTCTCATCATCATCACCATGAAACCCACTTCTTTGTGTGGGAGTGGGTTTGGTTTCTGCAGTTAGTCCCAAAATTTGACCATTGTACGTGTACCAAGGGGCTGTTTATTCTAGCCAGCCCAAAGCCCTCCAGAAGCAGATTAGTCTTCCCAGCCTCCTCAGTGTGTCCTCTAGGGATCAGAGCTGAGGTCTTGTGCGTCTCTGGCAATCAGACCTTTGTGCCCAAACAAATAATTTCTAGATCCACCCCTGTCCCAAGATTGACAGATTTACGTACTTAACAACCTGTTAGTTCTTTCATAAGGCAACAATTCAAAAACTAAGACTTGAACATTGCAGATACACTAAAAACTTACATTATGTACTATTTTTTTACGTATACCGTAGTAACCAAGTCCGCTTCGACATAAATCTTGAAGAACAGCCTCGCTCGCATGCTCGGGGTCTAATAAATAACGTGAGTGGGCCACACGCGCCATATCTCGCCGAAGTGTGTCGCCTGACAATCGCCCAATTCTAGCAAAGTGTCACACAACAGCTGATCAGACGACGCGTTGCTGTGCATTGAGGTATTAGTGCTACCGTACTAGACAAGATACGTTACAAGAAATTGTACGCGTATTTTTATAATTTATTTATTTATTACTACACACTATCTTTACAGGATTACCCCAATACAATAGTGGCACAAATGTGTTTAATAATTTGTGGAGTTGATGCGGTCGGGGTCTGAGTTTTGTGAGGAAGCTTGAGAAGGTTTACACACGAATCAAGTCTATATCTAGTCTATACTTATTTTATTTTTTCAGTATTTATTACAGAAAATTATGCCAGTAGCAACGGCTTTATGCGCTTTCGAAGCCACGAAAAAGACTCTATATTAATATCTTCAGATCACTTTTACTCATAGAAAAACAACCGCGGGATGACCGCGGCAAGCACAGCTCTACCGCGTGGATTTATTGATGTACACGGTCGTTAATATTCAGCCACGAACCCCTTATAAATAATACGCATACTACCTCAATGTTGGGTTAAAAATTCGTGACTTCACCTCACGATGTGAACGGAACCTGTCAACTGACATGTATTGTTCGTTCACCCTTACAATTGTCGCTATTGATCTGCGAATGTCGATCTTATCGTTTGTACAATCACATGGGAAATTAAGACCATATTCGTATGTACCTGTACAAGTTTGTATCGTGGTTTCAGCTTATATGGTAAGATCTGACAGTACATTGTAAGTACTAATTTGTTTCTGGTGGTATAAGCTTTGTTATTGCCGAAATGGTAAGTACTTGTAACTTGTAATTGTACGGAGGTTGCTGGCACCGGCATCTGGCACTTTGGAATAAAATGAACGCTTCATCTTTGCTTAAAGTAATCTTCAATTAACTAGCTTTCAAGCTTCCGAGGTAATATTGATTTCGTTTATTTTGAAAATAATATTGTAGAAACTTAAAAACATTTAATATTATTACGTAAATGTTATGCTCAACAACATTCTAAACCAGATTATTAATTTATTAATGCAGTTTATTTTGTAAAAAGCATGTTTTATTTTAAATAGACTATTATGTAATATTTATGAGATGGTGATTTGTGATACGATACAATAATTAACTTAACAATATATTGGCGTTTATGAAAATTATATCAAATCCAGTAACAATCAATCCAGTTCTATTGAATCTAACTATAAAATTAATCCTTTCATCTATTGCCGTTTACATACTAGATTCCAAATAAACGTATACAAAAGCGAGTGATTACATGTAGGCACATTTATTTCTAAGATAATGGACTTATAAACAAATGGACCGAGATACCGCTTTGCTAGCCTCGCAATACACCCTCCTTTTACAAGATGTACCTAATCTTACAAACAAATTGCATTTGTGCATGCCATCATCAATTATTGTTATCATTTTGTTCGGGATTAATTGTGGTCATTGGATATTCTTATCGATTTATATTTTTTCTACAATCGTGATAGGCTTTAGATTTAAAAATAATGAAATAAAGACAAAGATTTTTGCATCTGAATTATTTCCATAGTCTTACTAATAGCTAAACATTGTCATTGAAAATATAGTTGCACGCAACTTGGAATGCAAAAAGTGTAGAATTCGCTATTTCGCAGCATTTGCCAATTTGTTACACACTTTTTATCACTCAAATTCATTTTTTGACATAAAAAGTGCAAACCCGTCATAATTTGCCGGATCTAATTTCGCCATTGTATGAAAAAGACAAGTTAGCACATTAGTTCCTTTTTTGAGTGATAAAAACTTTTTCATATTTATAGTTTTTTAAATTTAAAATTGCCGAGAAGATGTACGATATTTTTTTCACCACATGGAATAATTAATTCTAAATTTAAAATTACTTCTTGGCGACTTCCTTTATCAAAACACATTATTGTCAGTCTGTCTATGCCACTTTTTACAAACACCAAAAATATATTTTTTAAAACTCCATCAATTCACATAAAACTAATTTTAATTAGACGTATATTTTAATTTATTATTATAATATATTTATTTTAAAAGTTTCAGTGTAATATCCAGTGGGTGGTCTAAAATGAATACCTAATCAGATGATTATTTTCGATTTTATGATATTTATTTCGTTAAAAAAAAGCATCGTTACGAGTTTTGAGCTTGAAAATTCATTTTAGTATTTAAAGTAAGCAATTTTTTAAGGCAATATTTCTTAATTTACAAACTTAATTTGTGATATTAATTACATGAATACGATAAAGACATCATTGTAAACATAGACCACACACAGGTGACATTATGGGAGGTGGAAGATTTTGTAACTTTATTGTACATAATATTAGAGTCCAACTCATGCATTTCGTTGATGGCGACTCTAAATAAAATTTACCTCAATGTACACATTTCACAGGTTCAAAAAACGAAGAAGTTCATTCTTATTTTGAATTACTGACACTCGACAATTCGTGGGAACCCTATCGATCGATGTCAGTAGCATGAAAAATATAGGTTTAAAAATAAAACCATAACATAAAAAACTGGGTTAGTCTCGTTAACTTCATATCTTTTAAAAGTGCAATTTGCACGCGCCGCGATTTAAACTGACCGCTAAACGATCCGATTTCACCAATCAATTGATTTTATTATTTCAAATTATAATCTTTATTAAAGAATAACCCACTTGACGCTTCTTTTTACGTGTGGTTTTAAGTATTTTTATAATTAAAATTACGGAAATGTGTTGTGTAAGGAGTTTTTGTTGAATTTTATGGTGATTATGATTACACATTGTTTGTTACGTGTATTAAATAAATGCGGTTATATGGAACCTTAATTTATTACTTCATTTGAAAATGTGCCTTATTTTCTCATGGCCGGAAGCGCGGTTGCTGAAGATTGAATCCTGAATTGGATTCCCAGGTCACCAAGGCGTTATTGGGTATCTAGGCTCATTCTGTTTTACCTATATGGGACATGATAAATGTATCGGAAATCGGGATAAAAACCTTTTCCTATTCAGTACAGATTAAGAGGCAGGATAGTATGTTTATTATTTAATAGAAGAAGTAAAGTAGGTAGCAATGTTAAAACTTATAGGTAAGTACGCGCAAGGTTCCTATTAAGGTCACCCCATTATCCTAATCCCAACCAAAATATACATATTACTAGTAAATCATAACAACTAAACCCATTACTGGATAAGAAATAAATGCTGATTTCAGAAAATTTAATAATCATACCATACATTCAATATCACGACCTAAATATGCCAATTTCACATACAATACTCAATTTAGGCAATAATACAGTTAAAACTGACAGACTTCATAATACAACAACTCGCCGTATCCACACATAATATTGAGATTCTATGCAAAGCACACGACCTCAAAAAGCGTGTGCTCCTGATATGCAGACTTGCGGAGTACGCGCCGCAAGTTACTGCAAGCATAGTTAACCTGTGGGCGTTTGTTACAAATGGTGATTACAAAACATAAAATTGCTTTATTGTTTACTAAAAGGATGTAATTTTTTTTTATTTTTAATAGAATGAATTATGCTTCGGACACAAAAAGTTATGTATACATTTTGTGACAACTGATAACTATAAAAAAAATACAATAATAGTAAATGTAGAGTTACTAATTTTACGAAAACAAACAACAAGTATGTTGTTGCTGCCCTTCGGCAAGGTAAAACATTTTTAGCTTACGAATATTATTGAACACAAACTCTAGTACGAGTACGATTAGATGTATAATACCTCAATGTTCGATATCGTTAAGATGATTTTGTGAAGACGTTTTCTATCAAGTCTGGTCTGCGTCAGAATGACGATAGATTGCGCCCTATACTGCCTTCTCATGACCTTTGAATGTGCTGATTGAAGCAAAAGGTCTAATTTATGGGAAACTGTTATGGCCGGCTGCGATCACCTCTTATTAGAGTTTACGACAAACAATTTCTAAGATATACTCGTAAACAAAGCAATAGAGTTTTGTTCCGAACGTATTATTTTCAATACTCAATAGGTACATTTATTGCACACCACATTTGTTATTTAACTCTTTAGTTCAGTTGTTGCGAATTATCAGAAATAACAAGCCATTGAAAATGTTCAATAATTCTGACACAAACTTTGTTCTGAACTGGTAGACTTGAATGGTTTAAGTAATTATCATTATATGCTCGTAGCTAGGACCAATTGAGTAAGCTTTTCATCAATTCATCTATTTGCAAGGTACGATTCCACATATGGAATCGCAGAAAGAAAGAGGAAACGAATTATAACAAAGCATACCATCACGGCTGTAGTGTGGTGTGGTGTGCTGTATTCCCCTAAAGGGCTAAGCAGAGGTCTACTGTACACCCACACTTCGCCGGTATGTTTAGGTCCCATGTAATAGGGCGAGCCTATTGCCATTATTGAGATTTTCAATAAAAAATGTACAAAACCCCCGACACGAAATGTAATTTGCCAAGTTGTGGTGGCGGCCATCTTGGATTTGAAATTTATAATAGTATTCTACTAGTTAAGCACTTTTATTTGATACCCATATTGAGAGAGTTGTGAAAAAATATGTAATCCCCTATTTTGTGGCGGCGGCCATCTTGGACCGATTTTCATCAAACATAACTAAGAACACTCCCGATTAATTCATCTATCAAATAAAAAAAACAAAATCAAAATCGGTTCATCCGTTCGGGAGCTACTATGCCACAGACAGACACACACACAGACACGTCAAACTTATAACACCCCGTCGTTTTTGCGTCGGGGGTTAAAAAAGAAATCACTAACACTTTGCTCAACCTGGAAATCGACCCAGAACCTTGAGCGTAGCAGTCACGCTTAAGACCTCTAGGCTAACGAGGGCGTCTCAAGAAATAACATACATAACATCCCATCACGCCTATATTCCCCGAAGGGGTAGGCAGAGGCGTACTAATGTACACCCGGGTTTCACCGGTATGTTTAGGTCCCATGGAATAGGGGGCGAGAAATAAACTAAGTGATTACAATTGGAATATAAATTGTTTTGTATCTGTGGCATATTGTCTCTAGGCGAGACACTATCCTCAATCTGTTACTAAAAGGGCTTAAGTATAGACATATTGAAACGTTGAAACGACGACGTCTGTGGTCTAGTGGTTCGAGTACCGGACTGCTGATCAGACAAACATTTATGTGATGAACTTAGGTGTTTGTGTTTGTCTGGGTGTTTCTTATATATTATAAGTATGTATTTACAAAAAAAAAGTATACAAGTATTATATCCATTGTCTAATACCCATAGTACAAGCTTTGCTTAGTTTGGGACTAGATGATGCTGTGTTAAAATGTCCCAAGATATTTATTTATTTAAATTTAACATTCGAATCGACAAACGAATAGAAACAAAATGTATAGAAATAACATTAGCGATAGCGAATTGGCGAAAGCTTGTCATTTTAACATTTTGTTTCTATTCGTTTGTCGATTCGAATGTCAAATTGCAACTTGTCTAGCCCCAGATGACGTTAAGAACTGTTAACTGTAAATTTTTACATCCTTGTGAACATCTATTTCAATCAAGTTTCATCACATTTTAAGTATCAATCAAAACGGTTTAAATATAATTAAATTAACGGTTCGTTAACAACTTGTGATTGTATTAGTAGAGGAAGTATTTCCTTTTGAATAACATTCGAATATCTACATGTACCTAAATGCTTATTTTTTGTGAAAAAACTAAACTTGACATCTTTTGTCTACTGGTCGTAAGCACGGCTGCTACGCTCGAGGTCCTGGGTTCGATTCCCAGGTTGAATAATGTCTTATTGGGATTTTTCTATTAAATACTCAGTAATAGCTAGATTTTGCTTGCTAGTTAGCTAGCTAGCCCTAGTTACATGGGACCGAGGCATGATGATATGTCATGTTATGTAAATTTGTATTCTATAGCTAAGTCCGCTACGAGCAAAATCCCCTGATCATTTCCATCCTTTGTATTTTATATTTAGTTACGATATATATAATGATATACCTATATTTTTGATGGAATGGATGAATTCCATTGATCAGGATACGAACACATTTATATAAACGCGCAAAAGCCATTCTCTCGCCTAAAATGCGCTTCTGCTATTTTTATTAGCATCTTTCCTAATGGATTTTTAGTGTTTCAATATTTGTAAAGGATGCGTCCATCCATCAATGTCTTGTTTGCCTCATTTATTATAGGAAAAAGTAGTTTTTTTACTCTATTCTATAGTAATCTTAGCTCTACAATAATTAAGGTTGAGTCATAACAACATAATTACTGCACCAGTTTAATGGGTAGTAACTGCCATTTAATAAGAAAATAACAGCTAAGGATCGAAGATTGATGGCTTCAACGAATGGTGCTGTGGGTATTTTAAGACTGGTTACATTATGACGTAATATAAGAGGATTTTTTCAGCCTCTATATTTAAAAAAATTAGAAAACCCCCGACACGAAATGTAATGTACCATTTTGTGGTGGCGGCCATCTTGGATTTGAAATGTATCGTAGTGTATAGTATTCTCCTAGTTAAGCACTTTCATTTGATACCCATATTGAGGGAGTTGTGAAAAAATATGTAATCCGCTATTTTGTGGCGGCGGCCATCTTGGACCGATTTTCATCAAACATAGCTAAGAAAACTCCCAATTAATTCACCTTTAAAATAAAAAATCAAAATCGGTTCATCCGTTCGGGAGCTACGATGCCACAGACAGACACGCACACATACACACACAGACACGTCAAACTTATAACACACCGTCGTTTTTGTGTCGGGGTTAAAAATAGATGGGAGTATTCCCATTTGAGAGCACCAATGCATTGCCTGATCTGCCCCTCAGACTATTCAAATTATTTATTTACTTACTAAGTGTACAAATACAGGTCTTATTACTCAATAGTAGTGCTTAGAACTTAGCGGCCTTTTACAGGCGTTGCAAATTTGAGAAATAACATGATATTTCAAGTATTGTCTTCTAAATTTATAAACATATATATATTTAAGTAATTTAATAATGTACTAGTAAAAACTATACTATTCTTACATCGATAGAAATTCTCATGTAACCTTTTTTTTTACTAGCCCACTTTGTCCCACTGCTGGGCAAAGGCCTCCCTTGCCCCCTTCCAAACCTCTCTGTCTGTTGACTTGAGAATCCAATCTCTCTCGTGGAAGTCAAGTTCGTAACTTAAAAAAAATAATTCTTGTTTTTTTTTCGTAACCATAACAATTATTCATATGTGTAATGTAATGTGTAACCTTACAACCTTGATTATAACAATTTTATTTAACAATTATTCATATTCATGCATTCTAATTGTTTTAGACGGGAAATAAAATTAACATTAAAAAAATAACCTGTACTTACGTAGATTTTACAATAGGAAATATGGTTTCATAGACAAAGTATTTGGGCAAACAATGGTGCCCATTAAAAAAAACAATATCTACATCTGCATTTGACAGATCGATTTTCTCACGATAACAATCTTGCCTATGGGAAATGCAGATACCAACTTATTATACATAGATTATACATAGCGATGGAAAGAAAGGCTTCGCCTATTGTTTTACATAACATTGCCAGCTAGCTATTAGGTACTAGCACTTAGCAGTTTCGACAATAAGTACAGTTCGCGCCAAATACAATCTAATATTTTTCTTTCTCCGATTTTTACGGCCGGGTTAAAGTTAGCTAACGCCAACTTCAAGCCGGACAATAAGTTTGGCGCGAACTGTATGATAATCTTTCTATTTAAGAACATTAATACTAAACGTTACTGTCTTGACAGCCTAGTGGCCGTAAACGTGACTGCTACAATCGAGGTCCTGGATTCGATTCCCAGGCCGAGCAATGTTATTCTGTAAACCTCTGCCTAGCCATTCGGGGTACACAGACGAAACCTTAGTAGTAATAGAAGACTCTTTTCTCTCTTCCTATCCTTTTCCCAACCATATTGGGGTCGGCTTCCAGTCTAACCAGGATGCGGCTGAATATCAGTATTTTACACGAAGCGACTGCCATCAGACCTCCGCAACCCAATTTCTGGGCAATACCGATATTCGATGGAAAGACTGGTTGTCATGCTTTTTAGGTTTCTGACTACCACTAACGATTTTCATAGGTGTTCGTATGACAACCGGGACCGACGGCTTTACGTGCTCTCCGAGGCACGGAGGGGTCTCGATATATTAAGAATGGTCACCCATCCACAGACTGACCGCGGCAAGTGTAGCTTAACCTAGCAGATCGGTTGATCAGCGTTGGTACAACTTGGCCCCGAGCCCCTCGAGTAGTAATAGAAGACTAACGGCTGAAATTAAAAACGTATCTATAGATTGTTTTCCCTACTGGAGATAGAAATTTGACATTACTTCTATGGAGCTTATGTCTTTCGATCTTCTGTAGAGAAAATAATCTACATACATACCATCACGCCCATATTCCCCGAAGGGGTAGGCAGAGGAGTACTAATGTACACCCACATTTCGCCGATATGTTTAGGTCCCATGTAATAGGGGGCGAGCCTATTGCCATAAACCGGCAAATCCAGACTCCGAGCTGGGAATTCCACAGAAAACCCAACAACACTTTGCTCGACCCGGGGATCGAACCTAGGACCTCTAGCGTAGCAGTTGCTTTTGGGACCACTAGACCAACGAGGCAGGCAGGAAAACAATCAACAGATACATTATTAATTTCGACCGTTAATCAAATCAAATCTCTATTGCGTTCCATAATGTTTAAACAGATGGTAAACTTACAACTAGGGATCAATTATAGAACCTGTCGGGCACAGTTTAGTATAATATAGTAGGAGAGAGGGAGAGTTTCAATAGATTGACTAGGCCAATGAGTAAATAAATAAATGAAATAACCTAAATTAAAAATTTAGAAAACCCCCGACACGAAAGGTAATTTGCCATTTTGTGGTGGCGGCCATCTTGGATTTTAAATTTATCATAGTATAGTATAGTATTCTCCTAGTTAAGCCCTTTCATTTGATACCCATATTGGGGGATTTGTGAAAAAATATGTATTTCGCTATTTTGTGGCGGCGGCCATCTTGGATCGATTTTCATCAAACATAGCTAAGAACACTCCCGACTAATCCACCTTTCAAATAAAAAAAACAAAATCAAAATCGGTTCATCCGTTCGGGAGCTACGATGCCACAGACACACACACACAGACACGTCGTAAATCTATCACAAATATTAAAAGACTTCCTTAGTATGTTAGCAGTAAAGTATTCTTGACTGTCAAGTCTATCAACAAACCTAAACAAAGACAAATCTGACCTAAATTCGGCTTGCGGTTTCAAAAGCACGCATCGCGGAAACACCAGCGTCCTCTTAAGGATATAAACGATCCTATCATTGGAGCAAATGTAGCACTTTAATGTGCCTAGACCCGTTACCTCGAGTATCTGTAAAGCAGATTCCATGTACCATATATCCTATTCAGTTTTACTACAAAAATCACCACTATTGGCTACGGAATAAGGGCGGGTCAAAAGGCAAACTGATTGTCGTCGTGTGTACGCGTCTACAATTGTCGTTGCTGTATTTCTATAAATTAGCGCCAATTTACAATGTGTTGACAATTCCGTTCCACTTCTTCGGGGAAAATTGGATCGAAAATGTGCGAAGATTTTTCGAATAGGTATTGGGGTTAAAACTGTCAAAGGCTTTATATGTTCTACGACAATGGAGACCGGTGTATATCAATTTAGAAAATTATCTTTTTGAGACGTTTCTAAAAGCCCGATCAATAGCTGTTCCGTCTATATTTTTAGAAATTGGGCGCTAATATTTAGCTGCACCTAAATAGACTGAAAACTGATCCCAGCACTATTATGAATTTATGATAATGAATTAACCTAAAAAGCCTAGCAACTAGTTTATTCTTCGAATATCGGTATTGCCCAGAAATTGGGTTGCGGAGGTCTGATTGCAGTCGCTTCGTGTAAAATACTGATATTCAGCCGCATCTGGTACGACTGCAAGCGAACTCCAAAATGGTTAGGAAAACCGATAGGAAGAAGATGATGACCCCTTAATTGCCATGAGTTAGTAAACGCAGTTTTTGCACAACATTGTATACATTACAAAATTGATGTAACATCACACAAGAAAAAAAAACACAAGATCTTCTCTACGATATAATTTATTTTAATTGTTACTGCATACTTTGTTTACACGCTTTTAACCCTTCAACAAGCGGTAATAGCATGCTAAGTGTTACAAAGCATTGTATTATGTAAAATTATCGATACATTTATTGTTGCGATGGCTTGTTTTCTCATAAAGTTAGATTCTTGTCACACCCCGGGATGTAGCCGCGCGGAAAGCGGAACACGTCTGCGTTCAAGATCACTTCCAAAGATGTATAGAGACTAGATAAGGTACGATGGAAAAACGTGGATGTTTGTATGTCTTAGCACAACTCTGCTTAAGGTTCTAACAAAAAAAAGCTGTGAAATATTATCATTTCCACAGCTTTTTTATTTAGTTACCTATATACGTACCTATGTACGAATATTTTATTTTACCAAAAAATAAACTTTTGTAACTAATTGGTCTGTAATAAAATGCAATGAATTATGGCGGCAAAACGGTTCCTTAGCATTTTTAAGACCTATTTCTACTAGGATCTCCATTACGAGGTGTTGTCATGGTAAAGAATTAAAAGCATATTTTTTATCGTAACTTAAGTATTTTACCTAAATAACTATGATAACTTGATAGCAGAAAAAAAATATCATACTCCATGTAGAGCTAAAACTCGAATTGTCCTTTGATGATTATTCCCAATTTCATTAGCTACACAAAATACAAAATATAAGACAACATTCAAAGTCACATCCAGCACAACTAACTCTGTACTCCGTCTAGACAATGCACATTGTTATTTTTTGCATTAATGCAGGTTACACACGACTACACGAGGCACCGCAGTTAACACGTACCATGCTGAAAGGTCGTGGGACAGTTGATCTGTCTCTAAACATATTAAATACATCTGCGGTTAACTGACAAAACAATATAATAGGAGCTAATGAGAATATAAACGTGTTGGTTTATGTAAGAATGCAGTAATAAGTATTACATTTTTTTGCTCTGGTCTTTATCAAAAGAGAAGTTTTTAAATAAAAGACAATCTAGCTACTTGGACATTATATTTAGCTAAGAAAACTATGAATAAAACTACTCTGGAGTGAATTACGACCACGGTTCAACTACTGATACAATGTAGAATAAGAAATAGATATCTTTTAATATAACTTTGCCGGAAAAGCACTCGCAGAAAAAGCTCTTCATACAAATATCAGAAATAAAGGGAAGTTGATTCCCGATAGCTTAGTTATCCTCAGATCTATTCAGTGGAACCATTATCCTAGACTATTTTTATCTGGCAATGACGCAACACACTGTATGCGCTTCGGTCCGTTTATGGAATTACAACAAGTCTACCATAATGCGTCAACAAGCCCCTTTGTCTAACAACTATCAATATTCATCGTTGATGTAACGCTAGAACTGTTTGTTCCGATATTGTTGTCATAAAAATATCTATATACAGTCAATTTTATCATAGAGACATCATCATCGGTAATATTTGATAGCTTTAGTGTTATTCCCATTATTATTTAAAACCTTGTAACTATGTAAGCATATCCACAAACTTATAGTGAAGTACTATTTGATTCGTGATTACTGGAAATGGTTAAAACGCAATTGGACAAGACAATTCTTCGCGTCTTGTCATCGCAGTATCACCTATCTTGTCATTGTCTTTGTAAGAAAAAGTGTCTATATCAAATGATATTGAGATGAGACTCTTTTAACCTAAATAGCTATAAATAGATAGCCTAAAGACTCTGATCTAGGTTATATTTAATTACGCTGGCCCGGTGCGACTTGGCGTGCATTTTTCCTTAAGAGAAAAAGAGCGACTATAAAAGTATTTCTTAGTACTCAATGCGGTCTTAGGCAAGGTAACAAATAAATTACGACTTAATTCTTCTCTGTTACTGGAGAAGCACGCGAGCTATTGTAAAATTAACAGTTATCAAATTAAAAGTGCTTTGTAGACATCAAAACAACTCTTACTCAATAGCACGAGTAGATGCCATGCAAAGGCTCGTAAAGAAAACCCAATAGTTATAAACAACAATGAAGAAACCCGTAAAGCGTAAATCTCAGAAGACGGGTCCAATTAAACCAATTAAATTGAATTATACAATTAAGGGAAGCGTCCGCAGACAGCTCATTGAAGTAAAAATGGTGGACAAAGGAAACGTAATGAAGGTGACAACCTCGAGGCTACTTAGGGATGTCACTTTGATATTAAACCTTGAAACGCTTGAATGCATAATGCTCGTCAATACAATGAATTAATGTTGTTTATTTATATGGACTGAGCTATGCATTATATAACAATATAAAATGGAAGATACCCAAGTTTTGAAAAGAACAATTTCGTAATATGAATTGATTTCAATGTAATACTGCGTGAAGAAATCCTTTTATTGTGATAGCTGATGCTTTAAATTCTTCTGCACTTTTGAAATATTATACCGATACTGCATTGTATGGTCAAGGTGGTGATAGAAATAAAAAATTAAGATAATAAATTGATGACGACAAAATTATTGACGGCTGATTGTGATGGCCATGATTACAATGACGTGAGTGTGCCAAATGATGATAATTATTATTGTTTCAATGATGATGAAATTACCCAAAATTACCCAAAAGTATAAAAACAGAAAAAAAACCCACACTATTTAATAAAATGTTAAAAAAATATTTAATACAAAAATGCTTCTATTCAGTTACAGACTACTTAAAAACTTAAACCATACAACCTTTATGTTCCTACTTATAAATATTATAATTTTTTATTAATATAGCGATCTCATTTAAGTATAGAAATAATAGTGAATTTTAAATAACTGATACATTTGTTACACTGAAGGAATAAATTATAATGATATTGATACAAAACATAATTTAATAGATAAATACACAATTGTTATTAGTATGAAATTATAATGAATATGTAATATTAAGTAATTAATTAAAGCCCTCCACATCCGCATTGCAATGCTTGTAAAAGGCCGCTAAGTTCCAAGCACACAAAAATTTCATGTAACACCTTATGTACACTTGGCATGCAATAAATATTTGAATCTTTGAATCTTTGAATCTTTGATTATGATAAGGAAGAATCTATGAGTGCAGATATTCTTCTTTTAGATGTTAATATGAAGATATAAAGGGGAACAATCTACTTACGTGATTTGAATACCCGCTCTACTTCTAGCTAGGGGAGTCTGTCAAAATAGGACATTACTAAAAGAGTGAATAATAACCTCCGCAGATTGCTAATGTGCTTGGCGGCCATTTTCGTGACGTAAAAATGACGTAGCCGCACTCAGTATGCGTTAACACCAATAGCTGGCAAGTACTGCGGATGACGTCACGTGTAGGTTACTTAGACAAGGTTCCAGCCCATTAGCAACATGCGGGACATATAGCAAAAAGATCAAAAGGAACCAGCTAACAAAGTAAAGCAACCAGCCCTAGATGCAGTTTCTTTGAATGCATTGTAAATATCTCAGGGACGTCGTGAAAGCTCGGCTCACAAAAAATCTGTAGTTGTGTCTACTAAGAGAATGTGTCGTCTCACTTGACACATGTTTACTAAAGCCGTTTTTACACTAGGCAACTAATATTGGACTGCGAATGCTCATTACATCGCGAACGTGGTATAGATTTTAAGAATTAAGGATTGATTAAATTACGGCTTCACAATATGACCAAAATTTTAATTTGATTTTTCTGATAAATAATTAAAGATACGATATCTAAGAACATTATATATAATTATAGGTATAAGTATATGTATAAAAATTCAGAAATTAGTTAAGAAAACAACATATGTAATATAATTGTAATACAAAGTTTAAAGAAGCAGCTATGTATTGACTTGTTCTTGCACCAATCCCTCCTAATTACTAGGGTTGATGAGGAAGTGGCTATGAGGATGAGGAAGAGGAAGAGGAAGAATTCGGCATTGAGTTTGAGGAAGCGGATGAGGAAGAGGACTTTTCTGTGAGGAAGAGGAAGCGGATGCGGAAGAGAAAGAGGAAGCGGATGAGGAAGAGGAATTCAAATAATCATATATTTTTTTAAAGTTAAGTCAAATTAACAAATACATGGTTATTTTTTTATCACCTGCATAACTTTCAGATGTTGTTCTTCCCATCAATACAAACAACTTTTACTATAGGGGCAACATCGAAATCGCGACAAAAAAAAAACAGCTGTTTGATACATTGCGTCGGGTTGGTCATTGAACTTTTCTATGGAACAGCTGATTTTTTTCGCGATTTCGAAGTTGTCTCCATAATACAAGTTATTCGTATTGATGAGTAGAACAACATCTGAAAGTTATGCAGGTGATAAAAAAATAACCCTAAATGTATATAAAAAAAAATATATTATATTCGGATAGAATACACAATTACTAAAATTTTTTACTATGGTCCCCATAGTTGAACTTGAAAGTCGAAACTTCGAAAGCGCGAAAAAAAAAAATGAGCTGTTCCATACATTGCGTCGAGTAGGTAGGTATTAAACTTTTCTATGGAAAAAAATTTAGGAATTGTGTATTCTATCCAAATATATATTTTTTTCTTTTCTAGCCGGCATTTTACAGTACACTATAAAAACAAACAGAGACGTGCGCTCGCGAACTGAATACGAACGAAATAAACGGTCGGTCGGCAACAAGGGCGCGGGCGGGTGGCGGGCGGCAGGATACCGCTTGTCGGCTGCGATCGGTAGGTAGAGGTACCTTCGAGCAACGCGGCGCCCGGTGCGCCGCCGCCGCCCCGAGTACTGGCTGTCGAGCTTGTTTAAACGTGATTAAATTCCTCTAAAATTCCTCATAATTTATGAGGAAGAGGAAGCGGAAGAGGAATTTTTCATTTTCGGTTTATAGGAAGCGGTAGCGGAAGAGGAAGTGCAAAAATTGCGGAACTTCCTCATTATGAGGAAGCGGAAGAGGAATCCTCATCAACTCTACTAATTACTTACAAGAGTGACGCCCAACAGGGACTGAAAATCTTGTTGAACAGTCTTGATACTTGCGATATCTGCCGCTGTGGCGTCAAAGTTCTATAACTGAATCGCATAATGTGTACCCAGCTTTATTAATATTAATTACCCTTTCCAGGAAAGAAATTATCGCCATAAATTAGTAAGCCGATTTGAGAAGTAAAGATACAGATAGTAGATACTAGATAGTGTTATCTAAGTAAGAGTTAGCCTAATGGAAATGAATAGCTCCAGCCTAGCAACTTGTCAGACTGAGATATAGCCAACTTTCCAGATTTAATGTTAATTGGTATTCGTTTGAAATGGATTGCAGTAAAAGTTAATAAAATGTTGACGTAATACATAAACTTTTACATTAGTTTTATATTAAAAAAAATATTCAACTAGATTTTTGCTACATTTTGAAATATTTTAAGTTAGCTTTTGAAGGCTTGCTACTTATCCTAACCTATCCGTTTGTTTTTGTATGATTTATTTCGACGACGTCTGTGGTCTAGTGGTTCGAGTACCGGACTGCTGATCACGAGGTCGTGGGTTCAATTCCCGCAAGACACAAACATTTATGTGATGAACTTAGGTGTTTTTTTGTGTCTGGGTGTTTTTTATATAATATAAGTATATATTTACAAAAAAAAAGTATATAAGTATTATATCCATTGTCTAGTACCCATAGTACAAGCTCTGCTTAGTTTGGGACTAGATGGTGCTGTGTAAAAATGTCCCAAGATATTTATATTTTATTTAATTTAATATTGCCACTTTAACGTCTTGGGTCAACCCGTGAAACCCGGAACTGTAGGTACCTACTGCAGGCATGCCCATAGTTCGCCGGTATTTTTAGGTCCCATGTAATAGACGAGCCTATTGAAATCAACCGGGCACAAATACGAACTTCGAGCTACTATTACCGACCAGTAATCGAACCCAGAACCGGGAGCAGCGGGTCTTACGACCATTACATCAATGAGGCAGTTATTGCTAATTTTATATACGCTAAGCTACTTTTGTATGAAAAATAAAACATTTAAAATAAAATTTGTCGAAGCATATCAATACCTACACATTTTAGTTCCCAGATAAATAATACTTGCAAGTATTTACACTATCTTAATTTAATTCCAATTAAACCTAGGCTCAAAAACACTTGAAACAAATCAATTAACAAGCCAAAATTTTTCGCATTCCTTGTCTGTTAAACCGAGATTATTATGCTCCGGCGCAGGCTTACGTATAAGGTATGCACGCCCACCAAATCGACGTTTTAGCAATGTGCTAATCATGAAAAGTGATTTGTTGAACGCAACTCCCCAATTTGTAGATTTTGGTGTCAATGAATTCGATAAATCAATTATTGTGTATGCTTATATTGTAAGACGATTTTTCAGATAAATTATTCTATTTTATCATTTACATTCAGAATTTAGCAGAAGAGAATTAGTAGGTGTGTCTATGGACAGTTGAAAAACCTTAAGAGTAGTGTAAATAAGTCTATTTCATGTCCATATTCCTTTATAAGCCTTCGCAGGAAGACTGGATAGAGGTATGCGACGGAAAAGCACGCGAAGCTCTAACATTCTCGCTTCTTGATCTTGGAGAACCAGGTCTATAGGATGATCCTTACGCCATCAGTTGGTGTCTGCATCACCAGAGGCGATGCTCATGCGCTGCCGCTTAAGGGTGCTTGAGTTGCCCAAAGGAGCTTTACTTTAGTCTGACCCTGAACTTAACTGATCTAGCAACGAGCATGAGAGATCTTTTGTCCTCTCTTGCGAGATACCGATCTGAATGACAGTGAGGTTGTAATCTAAGTCCCCACACTTTTGGAATAATTCGGTAAGCTCAAAGCTCATGCATACTTTCCTTGCACTTGACCGCTCAACAATTATAGGATAAACTTTCGCTGGTCGCGCGGTATGCAACTGACCTTCATCGGCCCAGTGTGCCACAGCCCGCGGCCACGACTTTCACGACAGATCCGACTATCGATCGCCCGACAAATCGATATATCGATACCTACTACAAATTTGTGACAGATCTAACTTCAAAATCGAAGTACACAAAGATAATATAATTTATAATCGATTCGCTTTGCTCCTCACTTTCTTTAGATTTTTTTACAAAAATAAATCTTACAAGTGCAACAACTAGGTATCAATTACATTGCCCTAGATCAAGAGATAAAAGTCGAACCAGTTTGGCAGAAGTTATACCTGAACATACAGTCAAATGTTGTCCAGCAGTGGACAACAGTAGGCTGAAGTGATGATGATGATGATGATGATACAGTCAAATTGATGAACTCCTTTTTCTCGTCTCGTCCGTACTAGAACTACTAAGCTAAAGGTTATAGCAAATCAATCCTTCTGTCACTGTGTATAAAGACCAACAATCATAAATGCTAGTTCGAAAGTCAACATCAATTATATGGGTCCGAACACTACGAATTGTCATCATCTAAACTATCCAGAAATTAAACTTTGTCTCAATGTGATAAAATTCATGTCAGAATGCCAGTTCCGTGTGTGTACTCGGTCCATTCTGAAACATTATTTGTGTCATTGATATACCCAATTTAATTTTCTTAGTTATTCAGACCATTTAAGAACAATTTTTACGTACTTTACCAAAATTGATCAAGCAAGTCCAAGTTCGTGAAGCACCTTGTAGTTCAGTATCAATAGATCGATTTGTAGGTCGATTTATCGATACTAGACCATCGAAGCTGTATAAGGTGCTATTGTTTCACGATTTCGCTCGATCGCTTTTGTGTACCATTCGATTTTACAGTCGATACTGTAACAAATTCGTATTAGTTTTGATTTGTTCAAACAAATGGATTCTGTTGTGTTTATGACTTCCGTGTGAGAATTGGTTGTTAACCTTTTTTTGTTCGTTATGGTGCTTATTTCTTATAAATTTTATGGTATAAGATCTTCCGTGTATCATTAAAACTGCAGTTGAAATGTCACAGTGATTGAGCAAGAATTTTATATCCGTTTTCATCAAGGAAGCACCGGTGAGGTGAATAATACCAACAACAATTAAAAAATCGAGGTCTCCCTGATTAGTTACAAAGTACGTACAAGGTGTATTGCCAAATGTTGAGATAACCAGACCACTTTCATTGGGCACAATGGGCTCGCCCATCGCTTTCACTCTTCGATTGATATCCAACACCTTGACCATTATCGTAGACAATATTACATTTACATTTTGGATGCACAACCGTGGGTGTTAAGTTTCGAACTTGACCGACAAAGAATACAACCTCATTTCTTCGCGTGGGAAAACAAAACTACCTATATTTAATATTCGTTTTAATATTCGTTCGTCCAAGACCCGGATCTACATTCCGAAAAATTTTACTACCTGAATACCATCCGGAATGATCTCTTTGCACTGTTAAATTTGTTGTGACATCGTGTGTCAGCTGTCATTGTCAAAATGACAAACAAATTCGGAAATTCCAGACAATGATTTAGAAATGCAAATTGAGTTTGTTTCATAACATGTTGCATAATTTTGAAGATCCATAACAATAATTTCGGTCACTTCTTATGGGTTTAAGCCTTCTGAAGAGCACCTAAAAGCCTGCGCATGACATTAATGGTTTGGTGACTATTGACTAATCTAGCAACTTGAAATTGTTGAGCCATCATCTAAAATGAGAAGAAGAATGAATTTTGTAATCTCAAAATTTAAAACGTGAGACATTTGTGTTAGTTTCTTAAAATCTAAAGAAAAACATGTAAATGGCTTACAATCTTTCGGAAGTAGGAGTTTTTTCACATTTAAAAGATTATATTAAATTTAATCTCTATCTGCTTAGAGACAATAGAAAGAGTATTCATCAAAGATACAAAAAAGTTTCCAACAAAATAATGACAAACTTTGGCATAACATCATTCATATTGCGTGTCCACACTTCATATTTCGAACGTCCAACGAACGACATTTTTTTAAACAATTTTTCAAATGACAAAGGAAAGCGAAAGTAGTGCTCCACAATAGAGCTTTTTGAAGCAAAGGTCAGAAGTTTAAATGTCTCTTCGTGAACGATTTTTCATTTGGGAATATCGCATTCAATTTGTGTAACCAACCGTGGTCCGTTATAAATATTGTTTTGTAACCAAAGTCTTATGTAAGTGATCTTGTTAGAGATGTTGTCCGTTTAAATTTCACCTTTTTTCGGTACTAGCGCTACTAGTTTGACAGTTGTAATTTTTTTAACAGTTGTCAATCAAGTTCCACTCATAATCTCACTTTTTTTTAAATTTACTTAAATTACTGTTACTTTTAAAACATAATCCACTACCGGATTGGGACTAAAATCAAAGCTAGACAGGCCTGCGCTTGAGTCGTAATGTATATACAGCAAGTATTGTTAGAAAGGTCAGCGTGTTGATAACACTGTTATGTGGAAAATGGACGGCTGTAATGTTTCAACCTTCACCCACGTACGGGCTAAAGTATCTCTAGGGTCGCCAGAAACATATTCCCAATAACTTTTCTCAGATAACTACTTTTCTTTTTTCTTAAAATAGTAATCCATTGCACCATTGCACAAATAGCAAACCAACGCACCTCGATACAGGAGAAAATCCTATGGTAGGATTCTATCCATTCTATGATTTTCTCCTGTCGAAGTGCGTTCACAAACACAGATTTAATTATTTTAGGAGAGGCAGACTATTCTATGGCCTTATCACTTTGAGTTTGAGAGGAGGCTCTTACTCAGCAGTGGAGCAGTTAATTAAATTAGTATTATATCCTGTATCCCTTCTTCTTATCGTGTAAATCGTTAAACAATTTTTAAAGAAGTTAGGCGTGGCCTTTAGCCCCGGAGGTGGAATAAGTGAATAAGTTCTACACAAGCACAATTCATTAGACTAGTGATCACAAACGCCGCTACTGAACACGAAGTACTGAATTCGATTCCCAGTTCTCCTATGACATTGAGTAGAATCTTAGTCACATTTTGACAATAGACACGCTACCATCATAAGACCAAAAATAACCATGGGTAGCGGTACCTATAATAAAAACTATATAACCTTACGTAGAAAATAGGCCTGATGATGAGTCTTGGCCAACCATCTTCAGCAGAAAACAGGTTTACATAATGCTTTTCTATTTAACACCTCCATGAAACCAGCTTTGAAATTTCTATTATACAACCTATAGCTATAAAGCTTGTCTGGACAGTGGACACGCCGGCAGCCCTATTAGGAAGTGTGCCAACAGGTCCGCCGGCCAGTCGACCTACTTCAAAAGAGACTATCTTATACCCACCACACACACACACACACACACCTTTCTATAACTACAAGAGGTATATATGTTAACGACTGTTTTGCATTCTGTATCTGGGGCACCAAGTTCCACTGAAACCGATAAATGCAATTTTATGAACCGAAAAGATAAAAGAGTTTGGTGTTACATTAAAAACTTTTTTAATGTATATATGAAAGGACTGGCCGCTGTGACACTGAGCTGCCGGTGCTGCCACCAAAAAAAACATAACTTTTAAGGTTTGAACCAAAGAGATCAAATGGAAAAATGTTGATGGAAAGATGTCTATATGTGACGTGATATGGATGGGTTCTAAACATATTTAGTCGGATTTAATAATTATTAACTTATGCTAAATTGGTTATTACCTTCGGGAAGCAAACGATCACGTTTGTCGTAGTTGATAGAGAGCTTTTTATTTAATGATCCCTTTTTACAGAAAACGTCTTTAACGTAGGTGTAATAAAATTGTTTATTTAAATAAACTTTGAAAACTCGTTACAATACATCTAGGAATAAATTAACTTTAAGGAGTATTTAAATACTTTAACATTGTCAATATTGAAACAGCAATAAGTACTTATAATAAACAAAATGAAACGCAGCAGTTTGCAAAGTCCCTCGTAATAAAGTACCATTGCCAATTAAAGTTGCAAAAGTCACAGTGGTACTTACAAAGTAATAAAAAGGAAAAACGTATGGAACCCGTCTTCACAATGAGTAGCAAACGTTGGAAATCAACGCTTTAATGACGTCACATGCACGCGGGATTGACAAGTGGTGGCAGACGATAGGCGTGTGCACATCTCACAGGGTTGAACGTTATACTTTTAAAATATTTTAAAATAATAAACATATTTATGGTATTTTATTTACAAAATTATCTGAAGCCTTTATTGTGCCATTGTAATTTGAATTTAGGACATGGTACATTTATATGTATAAGTCCACCATAAAATTGCTTTACCACCCTTAGAGTAAATGTCGTTTGCACATCACAAAACAACAAGGTCTATTTTTGCTTACAAGACCAAGTGACAGATTGATAATGAGCCTTAGTAAATTTAATTTGGACAGAAGATTTTGTCAAAAGTGGTAAAGCAATTTTATGGTCGACTATACAATGCACAAAATGTACAAAATTCAAATTCCAATTGCTACGTCTAGGGACTAGGGGAGGGCCGTCTTCGGCCATCTAGGGGCCCTGGAGTATAAGAGTTTAGGGCCCTCATAGGAAAAGAGAGATATCAAACGATGGCACCTGGAAGCCGATGGCCTTGGGAATGTAAAATACAGATGTGGGTTTGGATTCTGGTATCTGTGTTTACAATTAATTTCGAGGTTCAAAATATGACAAGAATACATTCAGAATGTTATATTCGTTTCCACTAAACATAAAAACACACGCGCAACCCTAGTCTAGTGCAGAAAAGCAACAAATGATCGACGTTGATGGATGGTCGCTCAGGTGGATAGGTACTAATTGGAGATTTGCATATCTCTCCCCCCTCACCATTCCCCAGCCCTACTAGCTCTTCTTAATTAATACCAGCATCAAATCAGATCTATTGAGGAGTTTACTGTTAGATCTTATGCGTGTGGTCGGATCTGGAGACAGCTAGCTTTGATGATAACGGGCCCTTTGAAGGGGTTCAAAGTAAGTTTGCCTAACCAATGAGGCACACCTTTCTAGAGTTAGAGTTTCACATGCCTTTGCATTTGGCATAAAACAAAACAATTTGAGTTTGTATATCGTCAAGATATTGTATTCGTCCACTGCTGAATGTAGGCCTATCCTAGCGAACGCCACAGATCCCGATCTTCAGCTTTCCCCATGCAGTCGCTGCCAGCTGCCTTCCGTAACTCGTTCCTCCAACTGACTGCCGGACGTCCTTCACTACGCTTGCCTAGACGTGGTCTCCACTCGAGAACTCATTTGCTCCAACGCTTGTCGGTTCTCCGGGAGATGTGACCAGCTCATTGCAACTTCAGCTTACTAATCCTTTGAGCAATATCGGTAACTTTGGCGCACTTAGCTTATACGAAAAGACTCCATAAGACAGTTAAGACACTCCTTGACGCAGCCAGCAGGTTTAAGGTCCTATTTCTACACATGGCTTATATGCATACAATTAAAGCCAGAAAACAGAGACTGGTTTGAGTCGTTAGTTGCATAACACTAAAAATGGATACAGTAGAACCATTTCAAAAAATACTTGGTTCAAGTTTTTTTATTAGGTATATTTAAAATAGCTTTGAAATAAAACTACTTTTTATGGATTTTATCGAGTTATCCTTAAAAATGCGAAACTAACTGTCTGTCTCTCCAGAACTACTGAACCGATTTAAATGAAATTTGGTACACAGATAGTCTAGAGAGAGTGAGAAAGGCAACTTTTTAATGCGAAAAGGGTTGTAAGGACTTTTAATAGGGGATGAAAGTTATAAGAAATACCCACACGGAAGAAGCCGCTGGCGGAAAGCTAGTATTATTACAATTTGGATCCCGAAGTTTCGGACCCCTTACAGCGTCCATGGTCAGGGGACAGCTTCGTCTCAAGTTGAACTAACAGCAATTATGCGGTAGGAAATTCTACTTATACAATTTAATATAAACTGAAAGTTTCAGTTAATTAAAGCGTACGACGTCCCGTCCCTTAGCCTCTTTGATTATGCAGTTGCATCTTATGCAATATTCGCTGCTAGATACTCGATGGCTGCTCCTCATTTCTTATAAAAGCGGTCATTAGCAGGGCTCTCTTTTCCATTGGCCACTAGGTCCTACCTCTTTTTCATTATTTTTTGCCTTCCAGATATAAAATAGTTCTCTGTTACATCAAAGTTATTATCATTCTCATTATCCTAATGCCCAGGAACTCCTAGGACGGCTAACATCCGAAATTAATAAGCTATCTGTATATTGTTTTCCCTACTAGAGATAGAAATTTGACATTACTTCTATGGAGCTTATGTCAAATTTCGATATTAAGTTCGGCCGTAAGTCAAATGTGAAGGCCTTCTGTAATGCATTATTTTGTGGCGCACCGGACGCAAGTGGCGACCATCACTGCCCACGCGCATGTCTTGTCGTGAATTATTGCTCACCCCGCGCTCCACATTCGTACAAAGTGGCACGAAAGCTTACCTGAACTACAGATACAGTTGACCGTTGAAATATTGCTTACAGGCCACCCGATTTGATACCAATACTAAAAAATTAAGTAAGTACATGTTATCTAGATGTAATTTTTTAGCATTGGTAATTTGGCATTGGTATTACTTGTAATTTTCAACGTTGAAGAACGGTTAAACTTATGTACGCAATAAAGATTTGAAATTGTACTGAATCTGATATTTTTTAAGATCGTTGCCATATTACTGAAATTCCTATTGCTCAAGCTCGTATACTATCACTTATTTGTGCCCAAACAAGGCTAATTTACTCCTCCTAGGCGCAAATGAGACCGTAGTTTATGTAAAATTGCGTAAATATGACAAATGACGCATTCGAAATAAGAAAACAACGCTTTGTAAAATCATATCGGGCATCTGAAATGCCAATTTGAGCAATATCTGTAATATTAATTCATATCTAAAAACCTGTACAGTACTGGTACGTATATTCAAAGTTCTTTTGTTATGATAATAATATCATAATTAATCAAAAACTGCCTTTTTATACCACCAGATGCAGTTTCGCCTCGATGTTACGGCAAAAGGGAATAAAAAGCAATGCGCGTTAATCTTGGCCACACCCTGTGCGCGCTTCTAGCTCTAAATTGCACTGATATTACATCGTAAAAAGGGCCAATATTAATACATCCGCTGTTTTGCGCAAAAAGTACAACATGCCGTGTCTACCGTCTAGATACTCGTATATTTCTTGTTGGCCCGACATCCTGACTAGAGCGCCGCGGCTGTTTTCTATAAAATAAAACGCAAATAAGTATAATCTTGGTTCTCGCGAGGTCGGGCGTGCACAGCCCCGCATTGTCTTGGACTATTGGATATTGCTGGCCATAATGCCCTTTCATAGACTTTAAAATCGAGGACGAACAAAGAAGGGAGGCACACTAAAATTGACAGGACGAGAGTAACAACACGTAAGCTATTGTATGCAACCTTGTAAGGAGGAAAATGGCGGTAAGATAAAAATAAATAAAGGTTTATTTTTGTTGGAAATTGCCTTTGTTTATAAACAATTCTGGTTAGATGGCGAACTTCTGTACACAGCTACAAAATGCTACGTGATCGGTTATTCTAAAATGGAGCCCGACTCCTGCACAGGGCCTGGAGACAAGTTGCAATTTAACATTCGAAGCGACAAACGAATAGAAACAAAATCTATGGAAATGAAACACAAGTTTTCGACAAATCGGACTGTCACTCATATCATTTCTATGACTTTTTTTTCTATTCGTTTGTGGATTCGAATTTCAAATGTATGATCTTGTCTAGCCCCCCTGAAAATGTTAGATTTCTGGATCTTGATTTTAGATGTTCTGACTTATGTCGTTATTTTATAAATTCGTTTGATCATTGTGGAAGGTGTGTAATCCCTGTTTTTTTTAATTAGTTTAATTAGTTGTATTTTTTATTCTTTATAATTTCTGTTTATCTTATTTTTTTCATTCGTTCACGGCGTAATTAATGTTCAGATAACCTTTTGTTTATGAGCAGCTTAAGAACTGATAAAGGTCGTAACATGTAGAAAGTAAGGAAGTTAATGGCTACAAAAATAAACATTTAGGTGTTTTTCGATGTCGGTCACGCCGGGTGCATCTCGAGATGGCCGTCGCGCGGGTAACGGTAGTGCCTCGCCAATTAGTGCGCGCGCGCAATGCCGTCGTACGCGCAAGCGCAGTTGTTAAGTAATATGATTATGTGAGAAGCACAATGGTATTATAAGATGGATAATAACAATAGAATAGAGTATTTGGACGTGTTTGTAACGTAAAAATGGTATGTCACAATTTAAAAAATATAAAGTAGGTACTTATGAATTTTATAAACTGCTACCTAAGTCTTGATAATGTGTAGGTGGACCACGAGGATCATTTATTTTTTTCCGTCTAGGTATAAGATCCATGTTCAAAATCACTCTAATTTGTGTTCCAAAAAAAATAATTTTATTACCAACCTATAACAAAATATTATTTTTGTATAAAAATAAGACTTAATTATTTCGTTTTTAAACTTCTTTTGACTACCAAATTACCTAATTAAATATTTTATGGCACACTGTTAAATTATACAAAGCTGTGTTTTAATTACTAAAATAATATTAACACGTAAATTGAGCCATCTTCCTTATCATCTATGTAAAATCGGAAATTTTATTTAATTAAATTAGATTAAGAAATCTTCGCATCTTTAAAAGATTAAAGTCGCTCCCGCTGTTTGTGCGCTTAGATCTTTCAATCTACGCAACGGATTTTATTGCAGTTTTAAACAATAAGTAGATAAAGATTCAAGAGGAAGGTTTTTAAGTAGTATTAATGTATATTATATTTGTTATTATAGTAGAGGAAAGCCAAAATTTACTGCCCTTTATCTACATTGCAACCATGCGAAGCCGGGGCAGTTCGCCAGTACACAAAATAACGCATGAAATTCGTTTGTTAAGAAAAACTAGTAAATAAATCCGTGTGTCACAAGCGAAGTGCTACATTTAAAATCCTGATTGTATTTTCCATCGACATTAGCAAACACATTCCTCCTCTTTTGCACAGTTGCGTAAAAATATGCTCATCTATAAAAATCATCCTTTTCCTGAGATCCGTCCAGTATAACCAGATGCGGCTGCATATTTTATAGGAAGCCATCAGGCCTCAAATTGAACCCAAATATCGGGTGCAAACCGATATTCAGAAACGCACTACTTACTGCTTCCGAGTATTCTATATCAAAGTCGCGTATTCCGTATCAAAGTCGGGTATTTTGTATCAAAGTCGAGATACCCGCCACTCACTCTTTGTTTATGTTTGCATGCCCTACGGTCACTGTCATGAGTAGGGTGGCAAGCCGTCTGGTCAGAGCAGGACATCCGCTTGTAATATGTAATATTTAATAATAATAATAAATATCCTGGGACATTTTTACACAGCACCATCTAGTCCCAAACTAAGCAGAGCTTGTACTATGGCTACTAGACAATGGATATAATACTTATATACTTTTTTTGTAAATAAATACTTATAAATGCATAGGAAACACCCAGACAAACACAAAGACTTATATTTATCACAATAAATGTTTGTGTCCTGTGGGAATCGAACCCACGACCTCGTGATCAGCAGTCCGGTACTCGAACCACTAGGTTAGGTTTTCTATGTTCAAAATAGATTTCTGTACGATGTGTTGGGCTGATTAAGCGTGAATGAATAATACCGTTATATTCTTTCACATCTTTTTTTGTTAGGTATTTCTTGTGGGAAAATTGCGAAGAAATTATAGATAAGTTTACCAGTTATTTAAAGTTTACCACTTTACATTAACTTTTATTATAATTAACTCCGGTTTCTCATAACTAATCTAGATAATTACAGGAAAGGTCTACCAGACAAAATACCTACCACCTGCCAGAACGCAGACCAACAAGGTCTGCGGTCTGGTAGGTATTTTACTAGGGTTTTTGCTATTTATTCAAACAAATTAATAAGTTGAAATAAAATAATCTGTCACAATAATCGTTTCTTTCTTTTTTTCTATTGGGGCCTAGCCAATTGCAATCTAACGTTCGGATCGACGAACGAATAGAAACAAAATGCATGGGAATGACATAAGCTTTTGACAAATCTGACGTTTACAAATGTCATTCCCATACATTTAGTTTCTATTTGTTTGTCGATCCGAATGAAACTTGGCTAGGGGACCTGGTCACCCTAGTCTTACTGTTCCTAATAAGAGCCTTAAGTTCATTGAAGGTAACCAAGCAATTTACGTGAGCAGGAGATTGCTTTGTACAATCTGTTACATGTGGCCTAAGGCGGGCTGTCATAAAAGCGAGTAGTAACCACCATAGGGATTATACGATCCTTACACTGATGTTCTATTATGGACACGGATTTTTCATAATTATGCTGTATTTATGTTACAATTCCGTTTTATTACAAGCTAACTTTAAACTAAGTTTAAGCCTAGTTTAAGTTTAGCATCTGCCTTCTGATCGCAACCCTGCAATTAATTTCGATTGTTTTTAGCGCGTGTAGCGCGAGGTCCTCGATTCGATTATCAGGTCGAGCAAACTGTTATTGGGTAAGTATTGTATAAATCAGTTGTAGCTAGGAGTTTGCGTTTGACACTACATCTCTGCCTAACCTTACGTGGGATACAGCTCGTAAGTATACAGGTGAGTTTTAGAATATTTAATTGTTATTATGATTTATGAATACAAAATTTAAAATTCAAAATCAAGAAGTAAATCAAAAGCCCTGTTACCCGGTAAGAAAGTAACCTACACTTTACACCCGTAATTCATCTTCCAACTAGTTCAATTTCCACATAATTTCATCGCGACACGATAAATTGTCAAGAACCATCGATCATGCGCTTACGCACGCTGAAAGCGACAAGGCCGGGCGACCACGTTATGATTTACGCATCACTTTCATCCCGATACCGTTAAAGCTTTTAAACCGGCTGTTATCGAGGAAAGTCGGTAAAGCAAGACGGATGGCCGGCTCTTAAGTCTTGCTTAATTTTATGCTAATGGCCGCAAAGCGCGTGTGAAACGGAACGACGCGGCGCAGGCGCATTGTCGCTACGGATTTGTGTAGCGCTTTCGTAACAATCGCTGCTATGATAAATGGTTAGGAAATGCATGCGTTTTAGTTTATCTAATGCAACGCTAAGTGAGCATTTAGATTTCTTCATTTATTTTATTCAGCATAACAGTGCGTAATGAGCTTAGCTGATATACTTATATTGTGGAACGTTTACGTTCACATAATGGTATTTTAAACACAGGCCTTTACGGTTCCTTGGGCACGGCCACGAAATGCAAAAATTAAGAGCTACGCAACTTCTCGACTATAGTCTTAAACTGGGGAATACAAGACCGAGTACTTCAGCTACCATTTCAGCGCAATCTTTAACCCAATACTGGACAATAACTATGCCCAAGTTGGTTAGACCGGTTTTAAAAATTGCAAGAGCAATTCGTCTAATGATTGATCTCGACTAACCACTAACGCAGCTTAATCTAGTCCTAGAACTGATCTAGTTCACCTCTGCCCCCTTCTCCATCATTAAGGTAGCATAACCATAATTATTTACAAAGTACAAATGGATACGATCCTACATGTATTTTCGCACAGTCCTTAAACTTAAGGGCTAGTACTCACGTTGCCGAGGAAGCCGCTGCAGGGTTGTATTTGGGGTGGTAACGGGGGCAGGTCCGGCGAGCGCGGTGCCCGCGGGCTTGCGCGTGCGTTACGCGCATGCTCCGTGTGGCCCATAGCTTAGTTGATGTGCATTGCTGGAAAAAAACAGAAACAAGATTATAGGAGTTGTTATGGGTTAGCTGGTTTCTGAAAGGAGGTCAGAGATCTTTAGGTCTTTAAAGAATTTGGGCGATACCTACCACGTTATCGAATTAGCCTAGTGGTCGTTGGCGCGACTACCTACGTTTGAGGACCTTGGTTCGATTCCTAGGTCAGTTTTCAATAGCAGCTCGAAGTTCGGATTTATACCCCGTGGATGACATTAGGCTCGCTCCCTATTACGTGCGACCTAGACATACCTAGCGGCGAATTGTTGGTTTCCGTTCCTTCGGGCAAGCAGTGATAGCCTAAGGCCACTGGACTGCCAAGTCAAAGGTATCGAGTTCGATCCCCACCTCTGACTTTTCGAAATCATGAGGGTAATTATCACTCGCTTTAACGGTGAAGGAAAATATTGTGAGGAAACCTGCACCTGAGAGATGATGATTCCTTCGGGGAGTACCAGACATAATGTTGATGGTATGACATATGTTATATCGTTTTGTTCTAATTAAAATAAAACTTGTTTATGCTTGCCGTTGCTTTTAAGTATTAGTTTTTAATGGGTTTTTGCTAAACTATCGAATACAATTTTTGATATCCAGTCCTCAAGTTTTTATTTCGGTCATAAAATCGTATTCTAATTTAGGTCAAAAGATCATGATTTCATGTAGATCACATCTTAAATAGCTTGGCATTTGCTATTAAGGTTCAATGTAATTAACCTTTACAGTCGTAAATTATAAAAAGAAACTAATTTTAGAATCAAATAAACCATAAAATATAAATGAAGTATCAGTTCTTACAATTCCTAAATGAGTTCTAGACATTCTAGAAAAATCTCAGACATTTCCTTATTAAAAACATCCAATTAAAATTCAATCTACCTAGTGTTATTTTGCAAGCCAGATTTGCATTCCTGCCAACAAGAGAGAAGAAAAACCACAGGGGTAAAATTTCTAGAAAAACTATACCCAGCTCTATTTATCATTTTTAGCCCAACTATTTTTAGGTAGTGAGGTTGGCTTCCAATCTAACTAGATGCGGCTGAATGTAATAAATGCACACGAAACACAACGAGACCATTACCATTAGACCTTTGCATCACAATTTCTAGGCAGTATCATAATTTTATTGTTAATAGACTGATTGTCAGGGTGTTTTGGACTTTTCATAGTCAGAAAAAATCAACAATGTGCAAATAAACTGTAAATATTCTTGACTTTCTTGACAGCAAGACAACATAATAATTTAATGATCATAATTATATTCTTTCATAAACATTCACCCTACAAGGAACTTGCAATTTTTTAATATTGTCTCCTCTCATTGTAAAACGAGACCCGTGGGATAGTCAATGGGTTCTTAATGATGATGATAGTTTTAAAAAAAAACGTGATTATTGAGAAGTATTTCGTTTTTTTAAAAGGAAGATGGTAGATAAATGAATGAGATAATTTTTAATTAAGCTGGTATATCTTTTTTATGGCTAAGCTCAGTGATTTTGATGCAAATTTAATTTGCTTAAATTAAAACACTTTTATCCTAACGGTTGATCCCGGAATCAAAATATTAATAAATACTAATTTTATTTTAATGAGATACTGCGGTAATTAAGTACCTATTTAGATATTTTCTATATCGTTTTCCCATATCCTAAAAATTGTTATGTATCTACTATCTACTGAATTAGTTACGTTAATGTTTTTGGATTATTAAGCTGATATTTACTACAAAAAAATAGAAACTACAGCTGATGCTGGGTTCAACGGCCTGCGTCAGATAGTCCACTCATACATAGGTGTGGCAAATCCTCATGGATGGACACACCTGGATGCCATGGAGCCACCTGGAGAGGCGGCGGCATGGTATGTCAGACTCATTCCGACTAAATACCGCATATGCATTTTCTTGCCCATGGCATGGATCAGAAATGTGATCCGATGGTTGCAAAATCAGAGCAAGGCTTCTCCTCACTTTAATGAATCCACCCTGTAGAAACTCATAGGTCCTTCGTAGTCATCATCATCAATCCATTTATAGTCCCACTGTCTGTTGACATGTTATGCTTTACGTGTCGTCATGTGTTACGTCTTCGTTAAGAAAATCTCGTAAGATTCCTCGCAACCGATATCGGATGATTATTTATCAGTTTTGTATACTTATTCTATGTAATAATATACAAGACTGAATAATCATCCGTTATGTATCCGATTTCGACAAGTCTGGCGCGTGACTTAGATTTGAACTGCCAAGTTCATAACTGATTATAACTTGGCAGCAAATGGTCATCTCTCAAACCTATCACTACCTATACCTACGGCACGCGCGGTATAACTTGGCTAAACAGAAGTTAGTTGTTAAAATGCTCAATAGATTGTTTGGTTTACTAATTGTCTACTGCGCAACCAAATGGCTAACTTCAGTCCGTTCAGCTTCTGCCGCGCGAACTGTTCACTATGCTGATTCATAAATAAAATACACAGATACGGACAATCAAAATGGAGATGCCTAGGTATTTAGATAGTTGCCCCAGTTGCCTACTTCAAACTAGTAATAAAATCGATACCCAACCAAAAACATCGTGTCTTGCACACTTATATTTATTGCAAATCCAATTCGATTTTTAAACGAAATTAAAACGTCATGCTAGTTAGTGTGTCAATGTGTTTCTATACGTAGTACGGAACGGGGAGGTCACCTATCACTCGATCGACAACAATACATTTCGCACCTTACGGCATAAAAAACACAGTACATAATCTGATAAATTTTGCATACTATTTTTGAATCAGCAATTTATCTAACGTTATTTTTGTTGTGAAAACTTGAAGAACATGATTTTGTTAATAGGATTGCGGATGTCGGCCTGCGCCTGCGCATTGTGTTGTATGGCGGTTACCGGCCGAGGTCGTTTTTTCACCTCCGATTACGCTACTATTATTCATAAGCTCGATTTATTCTCGACAATAATACCAGAATTACATTTTATAAGAACACAGACTGCACTCTCTCCTACAGACGTAGAAAGGAAGGTATCCACATAAATACATAACCTACTAATATCTACTTAATTGATGTTAGCTGTAATAATAATAATATCTACTTTATCCTCCCCCACGATTAGAATGCAACCTATGCAAAAATGTGCAGTATGCGGGTGCATATATGACTATTATTGCCATCCTTTTCGTTTCCCTACAATTTTTGCAAATTAGAGCAGGAAAAATATAGTTTTACGAATTTCCATGATAAAAAAAATCGCCAATTTTTTTGCACACTTGATGTGAAAACTACACTTACTGGGCTAAATATATTGCATATAGAGATGCATTCTCTAGTATTTTTTAGGTGATAAATAGAGTAAAATGTTCAAAAACCTAAAACATTTTTGTAGGAGTTTTCTCCTATGTCAAGTGAAACTGAGCTATTAAAACGTCGCAGTGTTGCCTTATGTTTAAAAATATTTACTGTAGTGATCCTACTAATATTATGCGATGCGATGCGATGAATTAATAGATTTTTGCCTAATTGATACAAATTGAATTATAATGAGAAACTGATAAGCATTTATTCACATAAATTAATTTAAAATTTTTATATTTTTTAATTCATTGATAAATCTGAGATTTGACTATGATTTTAAAAAGAATGAGGTAGAATACTTAATATTTATTGTCTGTGCATGTATTTCTAGCAGTTTTCACATTATGCGTAATTCTACTTACAATTTCATCCGTTTATTCGAGTTAACGAACCCAATCGGAGGATTTCTTTTATTCATGAGTTGATTAATAGATACAGACGTTGAGTTATTGCGTTGGCTTCATAGAATTATAGGTATAGTGGCGTAATATATTTAACTTGTAAGTAAAGCTTAATATCATCACAATTTTCTAAAAGAAATGGAATAATATGTTCCAAGCAAATAGCCGTACAATCACTCATAAAAAGCTCGCTTCTTACCGCTTCTATGGAAATAATGGGTACTGTCCCACTGCTGGGCACGGATCTCCTTTTTGAATGAGAGGGGTTAGGCTAAATGGTAATATATGTACGCACTCTAAAGTTTTTAGTTAAATAATAATAATACTAATTAATTTAAATGATGAAAATTGTAGTGGCGTAGGTAGCTAGCTACTAAGAAAATTATGTGAGGGGAGCAGCTTTGAGCCCCTTAGCCCTCCCTGGATCCGTCCCTGTATATTTATTTCTCCTTGTGTAAAGTACTATTTTGAGGCGTCTGAGTATCAAAACTGGCTAGACGTTGATTATAATTATGTAGATAATATCCATATGTCTGATCCACAGTCAACCCATTTACCAACTAAACGAGAAAGATCCCTTATCTTTACCTAGATGCATGTACCTATAAACCTACATACACAACTCTATCCGCCATTTGTAAGGTGGTTCAAGTATAACTGGTACATTCTACCTAGTTTCTGCGTTTTACTATCTAATAATTACTTGGTTAGCATGCTAAGTACCTTGTTCATCTGTTATTGCAACATATCGACATGAAGACTCCGTGGTATTGAATAATTATGAGATGTTACCTGTGAGCCTGTTGACTTACACGCCGTACGGTGAACTGCAGCTTTGTACCACAATCTGTACTGTGCCTCGACCATGAGTTTTTCTCACAAGATTCGCTAGCGACTCCGTAAAATATTTGTATGGAAAACCGTCGCAGCGCCTCTAGCGGTTACGTAAGGAACTAAAATCTGCTATAAGATTACAGCGTTTCGATGCGTAAAAAAACCTATCGAAAGCCATTCGATAGAACTCATGGTTGAGCTACAGGTGATATTGTAGCGTGAATACTTTACAAAAAGATGAAAATTGGGTTGGCGAATTTTCCCAAAATCTTTTCCTAGAGAATGCTTACATCTGTAACTATGAAAGAAGAAACTGACAGACTAGGTAATTCACTGATTGATGACGACTGATCGATCAACACAGCTGAAAACGTTTGGTCTAGAAGCACAAAATGTACAAATATTCCATGTGACGTAGGTATGCACTAAGAAAGGATTTTGAGATAAGTATTCCAACGGAATTTGAAATTTGATGAACGCGAGTAACGACGCGGGACTCAACTAGTTATAAAATATCCTATAGTCTGCGCGGAACTAGTTGGCCGCGCCGTAGGTATAGAGTGTTCGTTAGTGGCCCTAAGGAACACTAGGCTAATGAGGTTGCTACCCTGGAGGTTTTGGTGTCTGGTTTTGGTTCTCAGGTCGTGCAGTGGTACTGAGTTTTTCTATGAAAATCTCAATAACAACTTCCGAGTGTTGAATTTGAGCCTGGTTAAAGGGTATAGGTTTCTTACATAGGACCTAAACATGCGAACGAACTGTGTAATGCATGATGATATGTCCCACAGACTTTTATAGTCCCCATTTTTAACCCCCGACGCAAAAACGACGGGGTGTTATAAGTTTGACGTGTAGAGTCTGTGTGTGTGTGTGTGTGTTTGTGTGTGTGTATGTCTGTGGCATCGTAGCTCCCGAACGGATGAACCGATTTTAATTTTAATTTTTTTATTTGAAAGGTGAATTAGTCGGGAGTGTTCTTAGCTATGTTTGATAAAAATCGGTCCAATATGGCCGCCGCCACAAAATATCGAATTACATATTTTTTCACAAATCCCTCAATATGGGTATCAAATGAAAGGGCTTGACTAGTAGAATACTATGCACTATGATAAATTTCAAATCCAAGATGGCCGCCACCACAAAATCGCAAATTACTTTTCGTGTCGGGGGTTTTCTAAATGTTTAATTTAGGTTAGGTTATTTCTTATAGACCTCATTTGATCGTTTAGCTTTCCGCCAGCGGTTCCGCCCGCGTGGTTTGGATATTTCTTATAAATTTCATCACCTATTTCAACCCCTAACATCCCTTTTTCGCATTAAAAATGTCCTTTTTCAGACTCTAGACTATCTGTGTAGTGTGTACCGAATTTCATTTAAATCGGTTCAGTGTTTTTAGCGTGAAAGCGAGACAGACAGACAGACAGAGTTACTTTCGCATTTATAATATTAGTAAAGATAGACCATTCTCTGGAATGAATTCATTACACTACACATCTCTGCTTAACCCTTCGGGCAATACGGGCGTGATGATGTGATATTTTATTAGTGTTTTTATTATTGACGTGGAAGGTGGCATATGGCAAAAGGTTAAGACCGTTAAGAGGTATCAATTTCCTGCCTAAGAAAATGTCTATAAATAAATAATTTATTAAAATACTTATAGTATGCTAATGAAAGGAGCGACCTTGTATCGTTAGAATAATACCTATCACTTGATTAGGTTGGATACCGCTCCAACGGCCGGCCATCAATCAATAAGTTATTGTCCATTATGTGGAAAACAGTACAATAAATCGAATAAAAAAAGCGTTTGATTGTAAAAGAGGCCGTAACTAACAGAAAAACGTAACAAAATTGGTTATTTTTTTAAAGAGTTCTCATCAGCTCAACCTACTTGGTTGAGCTTTAAATTAGAAATGGATCATTTCATTATTTTTCAAAAAATTCCAGGCCGGTCTAAGCCGCGCCGAGTTTGTGTTTGTTTTCGGGTAATCTCAGAAAATACCGATTTTCATACTGTTTTAACCAATAGAAATATGGATTATCTAGAGAGTATATAGGCCACAATTTATGAACCGTACGGCGAACAGGGATGAATGGAGAAAATGGATAGGCTGCGGCGACCTCAAATAAATTGGGGTATGGACAGGAAGATGTTGATGATGATGACGAAGCCGATACGGAGCGTTAGGAAAATAATTTTCCAAGGTCGTCACGTCAAATAAATAAGTTCCAAAAAAAAACAGTCATGTTTCTACATAACTCTTCAAAATAAAATTTCACTTGAATTATCTGTACCTACTTAAATAAATGTTGCGCCTAGACACCGAATTCCAGTCCTTCATTTATTAAAGGCCCGTTGCGCTAGCGCAGCGGCTTAAATTATAGAGGGTGAATCGTCTGCAGTTAAACGAACCACGACTCATGAAGTTGTTGGAGCTTTTTGTACTTTTTACTGGCAGGCATTAGATCGCAACGTCCCGTCGGCCATTATTAATGCGCCGATAAAGACCGAACGGCTTCGGCTGCGCTCGGTCAATTGCGCGGGCGTCGATCCATAGACAGACAGCATCTCATTCGCTATTTTAAAATTATTTATTTATTTATTATAATAGGAGATTGACTCCGATTTTTTTTAGGTAGATGACCAAATTATTGACGTTCTACATAACATTTTCGTCTTCACAGGCGGAAATGGATTTGTCTAAATTATTACTTGCCATCTACGACCATCTGGCTCTATAGGATAACTTGTTCCATTGCTAATTTCTAATGTCAAATATTCAGTGGCAACATTTGCTGTACTTTCCGACTGTCCATAAAAAGTTGTTTGAGTAATAAAGTTACCTATGGTATTTATATCAACTGTCATTTCACGATTGACTGCTGCAAGTGACGGACGCCTCGTCATTAAAAAGAGTTAATTTAGCAGGAACTTCAATTCTTAGTGGGATCCAGAATCCCAGATGTCCGTATAGCGTCATTACCTACCTCGGTGGTCGAGCCGTCGTATAGGTGATAAATAAATGGTTATCGGACCGGATCGACGCATGCGCCGCCCGCCGCGTGGGAACTACGGCTTGGTTTCAAAACAACACGGCGCACTTATGTTACACGCTGTATAATTGTTACAAGTGATACTAACTTTCTAAAAAGTTGTATAGAGTTACTTGTTTTATGATAAAAGTTATTGGTTTCTCTTGTCGATACTCATATTTTGAACTGAGTTTGTTTCCCACTGTGGCAGTAGAAGCAGTTTGAGATCGGCTAAGCGTATAACCCTAAGGTTAAGAGGCTACACTGGCCTAACTTTGAATCACAATATATAAGGCACGAGGTTATGTAAATCCTTCCTCTATTACCTAACTATATTTCATTTTAATGTCCATAAAACTTAATTCAAAAGTTTAGCGTGACATTGACATTTGATGCAGCATATTTCATGATCCAAATATAGAACGCTGAACTATTCTAACAAAATTCTCAAGTTTGTTTCTCAGAAAACTCGCGCACGAAGTGTTTTTGAAGTTTTTATTATATTTCGCAAGAGAACACCGTGAAATGCTTCGGATTCTGTACCGCACGAGTTTTGATGGCGCCCGCGCCGCTCAGGCGAATAAAGCTTTTTGTCGGTTGACCGAACGCCATCTGCTAGAAGTTTCGTTCCACGACCGCAGTTCTTATGCCATAGGCGTTAAGATCGAAAATCTGTAGGATTAGTGGACATCTGTTTTGATAGGGATCAGGTTAAGCTGGTACCGTAAGCCAGCGGTTTGACAAAGGGAGTCAATTTGAACGTATCTCTCGAGGATCGTTCGTGACTCATCTATCTATGGTGATTATCTCGAAACAATATGGCGGCGAATTCGTGAGGTTTCCAGTACTGATCAGTCGTGGAAAGAAAATTGGTAATACCTAGATGAGGTTTTTGATTTGTATTGATATGTCCATCAAGCCTCTTTTGTGTAATCAAGGCCAGCAGCGTCGAAGAGCAATAGGTACCTACTCTATTGATATGTTGTAGTTAGAGTTACCTATGTATCAGGGGCATAACTACCGCTATATCAATGATACGACTCGATACGAGACCCTTGAGGTACAGAAATCCAGATACATTGTAAATATTACCCTCTTGAGCTTCGCTGGAGCGGCGAACTGCGAATTGATTTTATTTTCTACTTTTTAGTTAATAAATTATCATAGAATCACTATATAGATCCTAAATGATAATTTAAAATGAAAATTGATACAACTAAAGACCATTTTCAAAATCAGCTCGCTTAAAGCGTATAATATCCGCCATTTACTTCTTTTTTTAATTTCATATACCCAGTGACACTCAAGCCATAAAGACGAATCTAATGAGGTATCATTTATCTAAATCGGTTGAGCCGTTAAGTAGTTACGAGCGGACATAGGAACGGACATTCATACACGTCAAACAAATAACTCTCTTTCGGCATTCGGGTAAAAAAACAGCAAATTCTGGTGCCTACATAGTGACCAAAATGAACTCTGTATGCACCAGGATGTTCTGAAAATTTCTTCCAAAGTCTATTACTTGACTACATTCAGTTATTACAACAGTACGTTTACCTTCGGCTTTTCATTAGAAACGAAGACTTTTCTACGATGCGCCGGCGCATGGGAACATCCAGTGAAGATATCTGATACTAGAAATATTATACCAGTGTCAGAAGATCATTTCTAGTGAAACTGTATCAGATATAAGCACTTGATTATTTATACCAGAATAATAATAAAAAGTAGAAAGTATTGGAAGAGAAAGAATTCTATTTTGATGAATGACTGATATATTCGACGTCGTAAAGACCAGCGATAACATAACATACCATCACGCCTGTATTCCCCGAAAGGTTGGGCAGAGGTGTACCTACCTAGTACCTAGTAATGTACCTACACCCATAGTTCGCCATAGGGGCGAGTCTATTGCCATCAACCGGGCACATATCCAGACTCCGAGCTGTTGCTGGGAATTTCACAGAAATACCCAACAACACTTTGCTCGACACGGGAATCAAACCCAGGACCTCTAGCGTAGTAATCGCGCTTGGGACCAGTAGACCAACGAGGCAGCCAGCGGACAATTACCTTATATGCGAATATTCGGATACGATTCATTAAACTTAGGTTTACATCTGGGGGCATTGATTTGTATGTGTCTGAAACTCTGAAACATGGACGAGAACTAAACAACATAAATAAAAAGATTAGAAGCCTTTGAGATGTGGTGCTTGAGAAGCATGGAAGCAACCAGCTGGACAGAAAGAATAACAAACGAATAACTTCTACAAAGAATAAAAGAAAAATGGCTAGTTACTATTATTATTATATTTTAGTAAAATATACCTGCTATAACAGTATTGGGCTATTTAATGCATAAATAAAATAAACATGTATGAAATTTTGTATGCTATATTTAGCGAATTGTCATAGTGCTTGCTTAAATTGAACCAACTGTTATTTACTACAATTCTTACAGATAATAAATTTCATTTCATTTCATTTCATACTACAAAACATAGAGAATAGAGACCAGTGCCTCGACCATGAGTTTTTCTCACTAGACTCGCTAGCGACGCCGTAAAATATTTGTATGGAAAACCATCGCAGCGCCTGTAGCGGTTACGTAAGGAACTAAAATCTGCTATAAGATTACAGCGTTTCGATGCGTAAAAAACCTATCGAAAGCCATCCGATAGAACTCATGGTCGACGTACAGAAGAGGTAAAATGATAGGCCACCTTATACGCAACGACGAATTCATAAAAAAAACATAATTGAAGGAAGAAGCAGTAGCTGTTATGTATTATCTTCAATTTAGAACAATAACTGCATTAATACGTGCAATATCCGCATATGCGCCTGCGCACGTAACATAATGACACAATGACGTTTCATCATCAACTTTGAAGATGATATAACTTAATTACCTACTTAGTTTTAATTTCGGCTTAAATAAGTTTATATGGAAAGCTTAAGATTTGAAAAGGGTGTGTCGGTAAGTCGGTTGATACAGACATTCTCATCCATTGTGTAACCAAAATATCCAAATCAGAACTAATATGATCCTACTTACTTACTAATAAATCATTGCCATCAATATTAATCTGTATTAAGCGGGTGTCTATTAAATAAGCTGTTTAACAGCAGATTTAATGTCTCTACAAAGAATCGATTACTTAAACCCCTAAGAGCATTACCTATACCGTGAAACATGATTATAAATCTCCAACCATTGAGCACTAGATATCGTCATACTAGAGCGGTCACAACAATCGTTGAATGTTGAGTCGCACATATTAAGACCGGGTTTTGCTTTCGTAGAATAACTTTTAAAACATTGTCCCAGGTACCTACGTAAATATTACAAAGATAACCCTCCTCCTTCGGCAGTCGGGTAATAAATCCTTCTGAGCGATTACCGATCACAAAAACGTGTATTTTGCCGAAAGTTTCTAGTGCTAGAGTATATATTTACATATTTTAGACGGTCAAGTCAAATACGCTACACTACATCATACATAGTTACCTACAAATTTGATATATGGTTTCATTTAACTAATTAAGTGTATATGAGCCAGCGCGTTTCACGTCTCTTCGTCCTTATTCCTCTTTAACATTCTAATACCTCAATGTCTCTGGCTCCTCAACTGACGTAACCGGCTAATCCCAGTAGTGAAAGGATACCTTGAGGTCGAGAGGAACGCATAATGCCCAAAACACGAGCGTCTTACACAAGTAGGTCTTTTGTTCAGCTTGAGATGTTTAGATAAGCGTCTAAACAAAGGAGTTTCGCTGTAAAGTTGATAGCAGCCGTTCCACGATGAGGATGTAAGAGAGGGATGGCGCTATAAGACCTGTTAGCAACATCTCTCTTTAACAACTTAAAAATAATCGCAACACTGCAGTAAGTATGCCTTTGATAGTTACATTGACGGGAAAACGGATTGCTATTACGAAATTTCTGTTTGTATGCAAAATTGTTTTGCTGATTCGGTTAGTTTTAAGTAATAGTACCTATTGCTTACAGTATCTAGGTAGGTACTTACTTAGCTATCATAAAATTTCATGCATAGGTAGCTAATGTTATTATTGTTGACGTAGATACATAAAAATTTGTACTTCAACTACCTGCTTACATTGCATACAATAGGTACGTAATCAAAGTCAAATTCGACAAATAGGAATACTGACTCAGGTATAAGGTTGGTAGATAGCATTACTACTACTTATTATGAAGGTATTCAAGTGTAGTAGATACAACTCATTCTTGGGATCTGCTTTTTGGGATCTTGCATCTAATTACCCCATTATAATCGTCACAGAAATCTGACATCTCACTTATCTATCAAACCAATAAATAATAAAACCAATTCGCATCGTCTATCGAGAATAGAAAAAAAAATCGATATCATATTATCTCGGATCTTAAATAACATGTGGGGAGGTTATATCGCTGTTTATGGTATACCGTGGACAATGGTGCCCCGGTAATTACCCATTGGGCGTGGGCAGGAGATAGCGCCTTCAGGACTTTTGTGGCTATCTCGCGATCTCTCTACTAATAAGACTGGCTGATTTGTGCCTTTCCTCAAGCGTCTATTATGAGAAAATGTACTTAGGCTTTGTTTGTAGAGTAGATAAGTATAAGTATCTAGATTTATCAGTAGATTTTTTTACCTATGATCATGAAAAGCTCGTCTTCGAAAGGAAAAAAAAGTCGTCGAATTGTAGAGAATGGCATTCAATATAAATGTACCAATGATAGTAGCTGTAGATGTAAAATTGATTCCTTATTTTATAACTACCAATTACCTACAACCGCAATAAATGTTACGGCTAACATTGTTTCAGTATGTTCTGTTAGCCTACTACCTATTATATCCATATCGATTAACTAGGTAACTATTCAAATACTTATCTACTTACCTATATTATTCAACTAAATCCCGCCTAAATTAGTCCTTTCATACTACAGCATTCAATTCAATTCAGGCCAGTTATCTATATTAAACAAATCGACCAAAAATAATACGACATTGAATTCAACCAACCCCAAACAAAGCCACAAAATGTCACAGAATAGTAAACAAATCGATCACCATCACCAAGCAAGCTATTGCTTGAATTACTTTACACTGAAAACAATGTAAAGTAAAATCCATAAATTACACGGCAATATGTCGATATAACGCTTAACTTTGCGAACAATAGGGGCTGGGCGAGCCTTATTAGGCAATATAATCTAGGTCTAGCCTGCTGACACGTGTGGCTGCAAGTCGATCTACTTCGAGATCTAAAAAACAATCAGTTTAGTTTTACCGTGCCTAATAATTACACTATGGTTTTATTATTGAGCCACGCGGCCATGCAAGGATGTATGAAGTATCAGTCCTGAAAACGTAGGTAGTAAACAAGACTTCGTACTTATTGCTAATTTTTGGCTTTGTATGATAAGTACTTAGTCATGTCAGGCGGTAACTATATTAAATCCTATGGCCATCACATATAGAGCTTGTCACCTTCCCCAGATAGCAGGGTTCCATCAGGATTTTTCTCGTAAAAAAAGGTTATAATATTCCAGTTCTACTACCTACTCGGTGACAATATCTCGCCTAAGGTACTCAAGTCAGGAAACACCATCTGATCTAAATATTTTTACCAAGCAAGCTAGTTTCTGGAACCTTAAGGTAGCTATTCCGGCTATCGATATTGAGCAGGTCTTCTGGATTATGTGGCCAGGCTGCATAAAGGCAAGATAATTAAAACTTGATGAAAACCCTTTTCCTTTATCTCTGCAGGTTTCCCCAATACTTAAGTCCCTACCTACTTCTTTAATAAGTACACATCTATCCAAGAAGAAAACAAACCGTTAAAAATTGTATGTACTTACCCAAGTATAAATGACTTTAAACAATAATTTAAATTGATGTGCTATTAACAAAAATAGGTAGGTTATACCTGTTTATTTAAGAAGTGGGTAGTTTTACACGTCTGTTCTTTTTCGGTTCCTACAAATTTAAAGTGTAGCATTAAGATTCACCCTACTCTACCATATCAAGACAGATTGAGATTGTAGACACGTGTCTGTTTTTGTTTGAAATTATGAATTTGTCATCATATTCTTTAAATAAAGCCATTATATTACAGTATGGCCATTGGCCTCTGAGGTGTCATCATCAATCAATTCGTATTTGAGAACTTTATAACTGGTAAAACCAAAGAAGCACTTTTTAGATCAGAATTTGATACTTGGAACATAGATAGTATTATATCTATGATTTGGAAGTAAAGATGTCAGCATTAGTAGAAAATAATATTGTGTAGGTAGTTCATCGGTATGGTAGTGTAAGACCAGACTTTCTTGTTTTGATAAATAGTCATCACAAATAGCCTATGTAGGTACATAACGGTTTTTAACATTTGTTTAAATTGCCACTTAATGTAGATCTAATGTTTAAGTAAAAAAGTCTATTATTGTGGTTTCCAACTTAGTCATGACCTTTTTTAGATTCGAGACTTCGAGTTAGGTCTCTTAAGACGCCCACTAACACTACAAATATTACTAATTACCGGAGTGGTATAAGCGCGTTTCCTAGGATATATTCACAGAGATTTGTCATTTTTTTTTAATGTTACAATACAATTCTAAAAATTTACTACTGCCTGGCTGCGTTATACTGCATTATATTTTACTTAGAGAACGAAAAGCTCTCAAATCCATTCAACTCTACTAAATAAATAAAAGAACTTACCTTTCTCCGCAAAAACAAAAATAAGACGGTGATTACAACAGTTCAAACACTAATAGCGTCCAAAACACAATATCACACGTGAAATCAGTTCATATCACTGCAACGTCCGTTTACTTTGAGTTATTATTTTAGTTCGATAAGACCGGACGGTTCACTGTTATTTTGAACCGGCGTCTCGCTCGCAACGAAGCACCGCGTGCATTTCAATGGATGAAAGTGTAAACCGTGGTTTTTGTATAGTGCCTTCTCGTTTGCACTGGCGCGCGCGAGAAAGACGGAGACTAGCTGCTATACTCAAGTTTGGCTTTTTGAGTGGAGCGACAACTTCGCCCACTATTTTATTGTTATTCTAATCCTTACATCTCGAGCTTGAGACTTCTTACAGAGCTGCAGTGGTAGGTACTCGTCTTTGTATTTTATTGAAATGTGTGTGTAATATATTTTGTATAGTTACTTATAATTTATGGAATAATGGTACCAAGAAATAAAAAACTCAAATGTGGATCGATCGTTTATTTTTATTTTCTTCCCACAGGTGGCAAGAACCAGAGTAGCGAGCACAACCTAAACATAATAATTATGAAAATGGTAACTATTTTCAGGGATAACCACTTCTAAATGAATTAACAATTTTCAAATAGGTATACGTACTTAATTTAGTACATCTAATTCAAAAGCTCGTACAATATATTTTTACAATAGTCGTTTATTTTCTCTACACTTAATTGCAAAAGAAAGATGTGTCATTTTTGCAATAAGTTATAGGTAGTTGTAAACATCGAAAATTTTTAATTCTTAACCGTGAGGAAAACAGCAGTGTAATAATAGGTAATGTTGCTATTGAAGATTTTTGTGTAAAATTCTAGTAGGTATTCCTTAATTGCGGTGCTTTTAGAAGTTTGACGACAAAAATATAAGATGTGAAATCCCTAGTGTACTGCTCCTACCCCGGCTTATAAGATATTTTTTTAAATCTCTAATGATTTTACGAAACTTCAAAAAGAAAATAAAATGATATAAATTGATATGAAATGTAAACAAATATGCATGTAACCAAGGCCCCTTGTTAGGAATCGGTTACAAGCCGACTTGTCTCTGATGAGAGAGCATTACATACAAGATTTAGAATTTTTTTTTACTTTAATACATTGTATTTTTTTTTCAATAAGTGCTGATTTGCTGCGTGACCAAAATACATTTATACACAGAAAAACGTGTTTGCTCTCTATAAGAAAAAAAGTATCGAGTGTAAAACAATCATTGGCTATTTGTTGATATTAAAAAAGTTGAAATACCAATAGTTACATATTATAGCGACGAAGTTTACTTGCCACTTACAAAATGATCATGTGGCGCACAGTAATATTGTGGCTGTCGGGGAAACACAAGCCACCTTTATAATCACTTGCATAGACTTCTTACTGTCAGAGCAATAAGTCAACGTGAAAAAATTACACGTAAGCTGATGCAAGTGACTCTAAAAGGCTCGGTGACAAAATAAAACGTTAATAAAGCCATCGGACATGGAGCTACGGACAAGATGTTATTGATAGTCGCGATGGTTTTATTCACGTCCTATTTATTATTTAAGGAGCTTTACATGGTTGGTTTTCTGATAGTTACAAGTCCCCATTACCTATAACCATAGCAAGCTCCTGTTTTTTAACAACAGTTCAAACACTCCTACAACATTTGTTAAAAAACATTATCCGTTGCTGTTCTGGATAGTTAGACAGTCAAGCGCATAGGCACATTACATTAGATTAATACCTAATCAAACATAATATTATATGCAAACTTGTGTCTAATATATTTTTTTTTGCTTTTTCTAATATTTTTTATCGAGGTATCCTTTAGCGAATATCGTTAATGGAATAAGTACAATATAATATGAACTTATGACAGAATAAAATGAAATACATTATGTGACACGAAAAAAATGAATGTGAATTAATTAGTTGAATGAGTTTAAAAATACCCAACCGCTCTACTAACGTAGCTTTAGATCGTACGTGAATATTTCAATATCTGAAACATTGTACATTTGTAAACTGATGTACTTGTCTACCCGCATTAACATCACAATCAAACATTTCAGATATAGAAATTGACAAAAGAATTGGCGAACATATAATGATACATCATTTAAAAGAACTGAAAATGACTATACATTAATTTCACAATATACTAAATATATACAAGGATAGCCTTCCTGATGTAAATTTTGCAATGACATTTTTTTTAACATTTTCCGTTTTCAGTTATTACAAACAGAAGTAAATCACACTACATAAAAATAAATATATAAAACACGACACATAAAATAGAAAAGTATGCACGAATATTAAAGTTTTATATGAAATTGTAACTAGGCAAGGCTTTCAAATGAAATAAATATAAGTTGTGGGGTCCCTGTACAGAACGAACGACGTTAGTAGGTCGTCCGCTAGGGGGCGCTGCCACCGTCCAGCCGTTGTACAAGCGACGCGACGGCAGTACGCCTGCACCGAACCCCAAGTGTAAAATGAAAATATACGAAAATATAACATATACACTTCTTATGTTTTACATGAACTATAATAACAGTTACGCCTATATGAACTGTTACAATCCATACTTGGAGCTGTAAATTATGTTACAATTGATGGCCATCGCTGCTCACCGTTTGGTCGTGCCGCCATCGTGTAACGCAAGGCCTGCCGATACATCTTATAAAAAGTTAACCAAACCTTTTCCGAACGAAAACGTGCGTTCGTAAACGGTGAACAGCGACGGCCGAGCATATATCAAAGAGCACGACACATAGTTCATCGTATCCGACGACACTAGGGGGCATTCAGTGCCCCCTCCACACTGACATAGTCCAGCTTCATACAAAACTGCTAACACCTTGAATTACCACTATCCGGCAGAACGCAGCGGGCCCACGGTATCAAGAATGAACACGAACCCACGACGCGTTCACCACCCTACATTATATAATACGGCAAATCAATAAAATCGCCGCGTGTAAAACTTAGATAACATGGACAAACCATAACTGTCCGCTTCCGACATGTTCCACCTACGGACACAAAGCCGCATCTCGAATGTTCGGCTTCAAGCAGTTTCAACTGTGGGTACATCTTTCGCGAACAGTCGACCGAAAGGCGTACCCACTGCTGGACACCGGGAGATGCGTCTAACATCTCCTTACATTAATGTTCGCGTTCAAAAATGTTGCAAAAGATAACAGAACAATTTATTTTACGATATAAAATTTTGAATGAATTTAGATAGCCTGGAAACGTAAACGAAATATACTAACAAAAATAAAATACCTGTTCTACTTAAACTTTATATTAACAAATTATTAAACAAGTCGGGACGATATTATTGTAAGAATTATATTAGAATCGTCCTATCCTGTTTGCTATGGAATGCTATCGTCTCGCGTTAATTATGTAATTTTTGAACTAAAACAAATAAAATACATATTTTCCCAACAAAACAAATAGAAATCAAATATAATAAATACGCAGAGATACTGCTAATATTTTCAAGGCCATTGTTTAATAATAACGAACAACACCTAACAGTTTCGCACATTAATCAATTTTCGTCGAGTATCGACTATGAAGCGAGAGCATTCCATCAAACATTCCTACATCAATATGAAATCTCTACAAAGAAAACATTGAACTAAAATTAACGTTACATTATAACTCCTCACTCCCGTCAATATCTACAATCATAAGATATGTTAGCACTTCTAGCCTTCCACTTTTGTACCTCGACAACCCTAGACACTCGGAGAAAGTAACGTTTAAGGCTTCGCTAATTAATCCTATTAATATTGCTAACTTCTTTCTAATGCCACTTGAAAGACCTATCGAGCCGCAAGGACATCATCTCGAGACCGATCTCGGCACGTCGTTATTCGAATTTGAAAAGCTGCGATTTCTCACTTTCGACATACAAACAATAATGCGCTCGAAGAAAAAAGGAGGGAGGGGGAGCGATATATACAGAGTGTAGCACGATAGATCGGGAAAGGAAACGATCAACACTAATGCCGCCCGACGCAGCGACAGCGCCGCGTGGTGCGGGCTCCGGTCGGCCGCAGCTCCCGAAGCCGAGTGCAGCCGGCCCGAGGCGCCGCGCCGCCACGCCTAGCGCGTCAGCGGGCGGCTCTGCGCCAGCGTGCAACCGGCCCGAGGCGCCGCGCCTAGCGCGTGAGCGGGCGGTCCAGCGCCAGCGTGCAGCACGGCAGGAAGCGCGCGTGCGGGTGGCCGCACTGCGCCGCGCAGCGCAGCGCCGCGCTGTGCCGCCGCTTGCGGTCGCCGCGGCCCTCGTCCGGCGCCTCGCCGCCCGCGTACTGCGCGTGCGCCGCGCTGATGTCGGACAGCAGCTCCTCCCACTCCCGCGACAGCTCGTCGGGCGGCGGCGCGGCGGCGGGCTGCGCGGCCGGCGGGGCGGCCGGCGCGCATGCGCGGCAGGCGCGCTCGCTCCAGATGGACCGCGCGGCGGTGGGGCGCATCTTCTTGGCGGCGCGGCCGCACTCCTCGCAGGGAGCCCAGGCGGCGGCGGCGGTGGCGGCGGTGGCGGCGGTGACGGCGGCCGCGCCGACACTCTCGGGCGGCTCGTCCGTCTGCACGCCCGCGTCGCACTGGCGCAGCGGGAAGTGCAGCCGCAGTCCCGGCTCCTCCAGGTCGGGGCAGCGCTGCGCCTCCGTGAGGTTGAGGCGGCCGTAGTCGATGGTGCGCACGGCGCGGTACTCTAGGTATCGCTCGAGCCCCGCGCCCAGGTACAGGCCGCCCGAGTCGCTGCGGCGGAACTCGGCGGGGTCGGGGTCGCCGCAGATGTCGAAGGTGTCGCCGTCGGCGTAGCGCGGCGGCTCGGCGTCGCTCTCGCGGCGGATGGGGCGGAAGTGCGTGCGCGCGGAGGTGAGCAGGTCCTCGCGCGGGCGGGAGGGCGGCCGGGCCGCGGGCTCGCGCGCGCCGGGCTCGGCGCGGCCGGCTCGGGAGCGGCCGCGGCGCGGTGGTACCTCCACGAAGCCGCTGCGATCGCGACTGTGATTGATCGCAGTAAAGGAGCGCATCGTGTTCGCGACCGTGGTCAGTGCATCGTAGATCTCGTCGCCTTCATACAGAGCGAACGATTCGAGCTCGCGCGGCTCCGGTTCGACGACATCGGCCAGGTTGAGCGGCCGGAAGCGGTCGTGTAGCGCATCGGCTATGCGGGAGGGCGAGTCGCCGCGGTCCAGTGTTGGCGGGAAGTCTGCAGCTTCTGTGGACCATATGCTCTCAGTGAGGGATATAAGGCTGCACTTCTCAGCGGACGGATCAGCAAACAGGCGATCAGAGGGGGATGACAGCAGATCTTGGAAGTCTATCGGAAGGTCCTGGTACTCGTCATCAGGGGTGTTCTGGTCTTTTGACCACAAAGCCTCAATGCTACGGTCGAATTTTGCTTCGAACTTGGCGTAAAGTTCCTCCTCCATTGGTGTGCGCACACGCGGATTGAGATCTTCGGTGATGACCCATTCAGCGTCGAGGTCGAGGCTGTCGTCCCAGTTGGGCACCATGTTTTCGTTCATTCCAATTTTACCCTCCGTTATTTCTTTAATCTCGTCAGTGACGGTATTCTCGCACGTGCCGTAACCCTCGTCCAATGCTATGGCTCTGATAAACTCCTTCACTGGGTCTTGGGTCTCCATATCCCAGACACCCTCATGTGTTACCCACTCAGGCAGACTCTCTTTGCTGTCAAAGGATCTACTGTAACTATTGCAACGTTTCTTGTTGTTCTTCTTTTGACCGTGGTATGAGTTACGTCGCTCTTTGCCTGAAGTTATTTTCTTATTTTTAGTATTCCAATCTTTAGACACTGATAATTCGCTTTGCATTTTGATATTAGAATCTGGCGCTGATTTACGACACCACGCCGGCGGTGGGAGATAATATGGTAGTGGTGACTCCCGACCTTTCTTCAAAGCCGGAAACGCAGCGTAATATCGACGGACAGCCTCAGTTTCTTCCAGGGAACACGTGGGCATGCCTACTCGTGACGCACCTTCTTGATCCTTGATGTCTTGTAGTCGTGTGCACAGCTGATCAACAATGTTGTCAAGATTAGGTTCCTGCAAAGAATCAACACACAACAGTGAGGAAAACATCCTTTGAATTTAGGCACCTTTAGTAACCTTTTATTACGTAATTATAAACTACCAAAAAATACTATAAACAGGCACCATGAGCTATTATTATGTGACTATATTTTACCAAAAATACTGGTGTTTTTTTATTTACAAAAGTGGTATAGCAACAATAAATACATTCACAATATTATGGCATTATGGCCATTCACATACACCACTGGCAGTTTATATTTGTCCAAGCCCTGCTACTTATGCATTGAATAAGCCATAATAAAGCCAGCCAGTAGGTATATTTATTTTTGTTACTTCAATAAATTCTAGATACATTTATTACAGGCTGTTAAACTGTTTGTTTAACTAAATCAAAGATTTAAATTAAAAATGTTTTTGTGGTATGTGTTGCTGCTATAGCATTTGGGGAAAACCTAATGAAATAAATATAATTTAAGCTTTACAATAGATAATAAAACGGAAACAATGGAAAACCAAAAATAAAAATTTAAGTAGGTATAAAAATAAAAATGATATAAAAACTAGTGTAGAAAAACAAATCAAATGTTCTATATGCCCCAGTTTTAAATACACTAAGTGTTACAGAAAAAAAAATCTGCATACAATAATTATGCAAATAATTATAACACGTAGCTGTTAACAATGGAACAAAGGAAAAATGCAGTGATGCTCCTAACTAGTGTGCAAACCAAGGGGGGACATCAAAATACAGTGGTGCAGTGCTTTCATAGGCAACAATCACTGATGAGGAAACCTGTACAGTCCGGCAACATGATCACAAGTACAATACACACCCGAAAAGGAAAATATACAGAAATACATTTTATTTACTCAAATTACCATTCAAAATAATAAATATTATCATGTTGCCTACAAAATTAACATATAACATTGAAATAGATGCAAAACCGACCTTCTTGTAAGGATTCTTATAACTGTTAATTGTCTTCATTTTAACATTCCCACTGTTATGGTCACTTTCCAGTGTTACTGAGCACTGCATTTCCTCTTGACATTTGAAAAAACAATAATTAGTTCATACTGATTATTATTTGATCACTAGTAAGCTGGCTAATCACTATTTCATCATCTTTTTTACTTCAATTACTCTAATGATGTTTAATAGTGTACTTAACAATTATCTAATAAACAGATCATGCTAAGATACCTAATGATGTTCCTAATTGATTTATTTTTATCCTACTCATGTTTATGTATACAAATGTCCTTGTTTGTGAGAATCATCATGATACTGCATTTTGTATTGCCTAATTTGTATCTTGCAAGTTTCCTTCCTTTAGCAGAACATAACATGATTATGACTTTACAACAAATATTTACATTGAATTGCAATGAAAATGGTATGCTTAGTATAGAGTATTCGGAGTGACATACCTGTACCAAGTGTGTGGGTATCAGATGATGGAGTGTGTAGTTTGATGAAGTTCTCTCGACGTGGCAGGCCAGCAGGCAAACGCCTGACTCTCTCTCTTATGCTTACGCATCCTGTCCGTGATAGTGTCTGCCGGTATCAAACACCATCATCTTGTATAATAATCGTGAGTCCATTTTACAATCGCCGTGGGCCGTGTGATATAAATCGATCCTTAATTCCTCCGTAACTAATACATCCTTAATTTCTTTGGCCTATTCTTTGCTAGTGGGTCGTGTTTTTCCTAATGCAGCGCTTGCTTCAATTTTTTTGCAATCGCATTGTCACTAGCTAATAACAAATGACGCACTACGTGCACCCCTTATTTCTGTAAAATAAAACGTTTTAAATTTACTATCATTCAATGTTTTGATACAAAGATCGTTGAGTTTAGCAAGCACAAAGAATTTAGTGCTGTGAGTACCATGCCCGCCCTACTAAATGGGTCGATGGCGCCAAAACGTCACCCGAGCGAGGGTGAGCGCGGACGAAGCCTCCTTGCAATCGCAACGTCACCCGCACTACACTTTTTGCTACACATCAACAAAGAGTAGTATCACGCGCGGCACTGCAGATATTTTATCGTCGTTTTGCACTGAGTCATACTCATACTATTCATCTCAACTACGATACGATGCAATTTCACAAGAAGGCGACAGTGTTACATGATGCACTTTCACTGAGGACGCGCTATGTAGTTACTTCCGCATTTATACACTTTTAAACAATCAAAAATAATAGAAATTACTCACCTGTAACAGTTTATACGGGGTTAAACTATCATGTTATATCAATACACACACACCCCACATGAAAAAAAACATGGCAGCCGCAATGAGTGAGTGAGAGTTACAAATTTATTTTATTTTGCGCAACTCCGTCAAAGATTGAAATGACGTCTCGTTATTGACCAATCGCAAGGCTTCGCTTTTAAAATCATCAAAGATGGCGGTTAGACGGCCCGTGATTACAATCCATGCATCTTGTGATTCGTCGAAATATGTCTATTGGCTAATTTAGTATAGCTATGTTGCGTATTGACCAATAAGCGTTCAGAATTCAAAACCGGATACTCGACTTTCACGCCACCTAGAGGCGCCAAATTGAAAAATGTATATTTATACGTTTATAAATAAAATTATTTTCCGTTTCTGAACCGAGGTCAAGGGTCCAAAGATCAACATAAAAATGCATAATAAAATAGTAGGCATACGTTTTAAAATTACCATTTCTTTTTGGTGTAGTTAAAATGGTATCCTGTTTGCAATACGCTCATTGCCTGAAGGCTACATTTTGTGAAAGTCTAACGAACGACCTTTGCGTCTGATAACAGGCGATGCATAGAAGTCAATCAACGGTTTTATGTTTTATACAAATACTAGCGACCCGTCCCGGCTTCGCATGGGTTTGAATTTCTTGTATTTCCTGTACTATAATATGTATGTATTATACATATAAACCTTCCTCTTCAATCACTCTATCTAGGTATTAAAAAAAACCGCATCAAAATCCGTTGCGTAGTTTTAAAGATTTAAGCATACATAGGGATAGGGACAGAGAAAGCGACTTGTGTTTTATACTATGTAGTGAGTAGTGATGAATTATTGTATAAAATAAAACAAAACCGTAATCATCGATCTCTTTATTCTCTTACTCTTTAAAACTTTATTTTTCAGTACATCGAATAATTGTAACAATGTACTTCATAGCACTGACTCGTTGGAAAAAATATTACCAATACTGATGGTAAGGCATTAAAAGGATATAATATTATGTAAGAAAGACTATCTTAGGAAGGAGAAGGTGCTTAAACTGACATAAACAGCTGAAAATAATACCATAATAACTCAAGTTATTACGTGCTTTATTTTTATGCTTGGAGTGTTTTAGATTAGATTGAACACTTGTTATTGAACATTAATAATAAATGTTTACTGTGAATTTAAAATAAAGGTAGGTACTTTGGTTATTCTGAAAGTCGTCTATTGTAAACAGCACTCGGCATTTACATAATAATGTACATAATATATACATCCAAAGTTATATATTATTCTGGTATGTAGGAATATAATATTGTTCAATATTAGTAATAGTAATCCGTTCATCTCAATTCACAATTAAAAATGAGTGTATCGCTCCACAATTTGTGCGCAACATTTTTGATATAACCACTAAAATAAACTAAAATAAACTTAAACTGAATAGCGATCACAGAAATGCATCAACGTAATACAGTTAATATCCAACAAAAGAACCAGGAATAAATAAAAATATTACAACAAATATGAATAACTTTGTACGGCATGGAAAGTTAAGGTAAATATTCAATTCAATTCAACAATATATAAAGTAAAACGTTATTTACATATTCATGTGTGATTGATTACATGTTACAAAATGCTTATTGTCATTAGGGTAACACATTCATTACATAAAGGTAATTATATTATTTCTTCTACATAAATATGTATGTCGTTACTCTAGTACAACAGCTATGCTATATGCGGGTACATAAGACGCGTTCAGAGAGTGCAACTACTCCACACTTCGACAGTCAGAACGTGACATGTATCATGTCGCCGGGACCTCTGATACCGAGGACCGCGTGTTATCACGAAAAAATGCAGCACGTTGCACGTGTCCGAATGCATCTCACTTAAATACAAACGCCGAACGCCATCTTTGCTAATTTATCGTCACCTAAACCAGCTCGAAGGCGTAAAATGAGTAAGAACAGTCCACTAGTACAGTTATTTACACTTTGACTAAGTAATTCTACGTTACTCAGTGGCTTTCGGGCCGTTTACTGCTTTCCTCGGGTTTGGTGACAATGCCTTCGCTGTCAGTAATCCTCTGCTGTTCCATCTTCTCAGCGGCCTTTTTCAATTCACGTCTCCTCTGGGCTTCTCGAATTAAGTCGAATAAACTCTGTAACAACAATAATAATTATATAAGTGAGAAACAAAGTTGTTTGTTAATAATGTTATCAATTTAATGGCGTTTCAGCTTTGGACCTTAACAAATGATTCAATCCGTACCACGACCTTGTGTGATGCAAAACATCGTTATCAATTAGGTGGCCTTTCCTTATACTTTCAAAACAGCTGCCTTTGTGAAGTTCGTTGTCTTCCGAGGCCCGCGTCAGAAATCAAAATGAAGGACGATTACGACAGCAAAACCTTTCTTGCATAGAATAAATTCTGTTTATTTTATTTATTTATACATAATTATATATGAAACTGAGCTCTATTTAAAGTGTAAGATAATTATTGTAAACTAGCTTTCCGCCAGCGGCTTCGCCCGCTATCCCGCGGGAACCATACATTTTACCGGGATAAAAAGTAGCCTATGTGCTATTCCAAACTATAATCTATCTCTGTGCCAAATTTTATCCAGATCCGTTCAGTAGTTTTTGCGTGAAAGAGTAACAAACATCCATCCATCCTCACAAACTTTCACATTTATAATATTAGTAAGAAGTAAGATTGTATGTGAACTTTTTCTAAATAAACATTTATTTATTATACACAAAGTATCTGGGTTAGTTCTACCGCATTTTCAAATATTAGCGGACCTACGGTTGTGAGGAAGCTGTAGCCATAGCTACAGCTTGCCATATTATAAGCCAGGCCGTAAATATGATTGGTATACACTTAAACAAGTCGGCACATTCGATTCGGGAGTATTTGTTGAATAGCGAAACCTACCCGAAGCAATTCAATATATTCGACTTTAATTTGGCTCAAGCCTGCTCAGAGCCTGGCAGACTTCAGGGTATACTATGTAGGTCCAGCTAAGACGAACCATTATTTATCGGAGCATTTATTTAAGCATTATTCAGATACATGTTCGGGATTCATTATACTAGAATTGAATTAACCGATTTTATATTTCGCTTCCGATTTTACCGACCGACTGTGCCGATCCCCTTCTCCGATATATGGTATATAGACTATATGGTATAGTAAGCTTAATTGTACATTAATTACCTTGCCCTCAGAGACGCTAGGCTTGTCCTGTTCCTTAGCCGCGATGGCCGCCTTATCCAGAGCCTTCTGTATTTTGCTCTCGACCTCCAGAATCTCCTCTTTATCCAGCAGTTCGATCAACTCGGCCATCTGCTTCTCCGACAGGTTTACGCTTTCGTTGCCTATGATTTCTAACATCTGGAATGTAAGGAAAAAGAGATTTAGTATGACTTAGAATAATTATTTATATTCTTGGAATTAGAGTAATTATCATTAGCTTTAAAGGTGAAGAAAAACCTAAAAAGATTCCTTATGAGTAGTAGTAAATATGTTCAAGAAATATTTTAGTTTCTAAATATCACGCCAGTGTGGAAACTCCAAGGCCAGACGCGCTAAAAAAACTGCAGTTTACGCGAACTGATAAAGTAGCGATAAGCGATACTATTTATTGTTCATGTAAATAATAATATAATTAGGTATTGTGCATCACATTATCGGGAATAATGTAGACACGCCACGGTAAAAATATTATGTTGAATATTAGCTGTTAATAAGTGTCAATGACCATAGCAGACGTCCTGACCTTACCGCATTCACTGTGAGTCAATAACATCGCTTATTTACATAAACACAATATCTTGTTCGATATAATATCGTCCGGTATAACCTACCCTAATCCAAGAAATTGAGGAGAAAGCCGTTTTTAATTTTGATCTGATTAAAAGATTGATACTTGATATTCTAAAAAACTGAATACTGAAAATTTATTTTTATTTTATTTTTCCATAATCTAGTATAGACAAAGGCAACTAAAAAGTTAAATATCTCTAGATGTAACGGATGTTTTAAAGTACCAGCATTTTCATTTTGAAATCAAATAATTAATCAATTAGTTACATAATAAATTAATCATCTTTATGATCGTATTCAGGTAAAACATCGGAAATTTATAGATGTCAAGTTTTTATAATGTGTAAAGTAATACTTAGTGCATTTTTTTAAATGACCATGAATATTTAATATAGATAACACGGAAGTCTAGCGCGTTACACTGGAAGAGGTCGTTCGGTGTGTTATCGCGTTTATAATCACTCGCGGGGAATTAGATATGGGCAGTCACGTGTGAGACAGCGTGGTGAAAACTTGACATTGACCCTGAATACAGCAATAAAATGTCGATTTTGCACACAGAACACGTTGTGGAACGTTGACTAGTGTTGTACACGGAATTTTCCAGAGCTTTTGCTAAGATCATATTTATTTATTATTCGTACAGCTAAATCAGTGTTACAGTTTGCTGCAACATAGTGCTGAGATAGTCTTAAACCTAAAAAAACCTAAAATTTATTTTCCTGTTTGTTATTTTTGGAGTAAATTGTCGTTCTTTCTAAATATATAACTTTTACGGTGACCATTTTGTGCTTAGATGTCATGAAGACAATTTCCTCTATTCATGATTTATAAATCAATGGTTTTTTAGCAGTAGGGAATAAGACCTCTTCGTAGTCCCCCTCAGTTTACATACCTCACTCCTCTCCACACATTGTTACTAGTGTAGTGTTCGTTGTCTCCAAAATAAAAGCCCGCGAGTGAATGCGAAGTAATATTATCATTGTCTATAGTAATAGGTATAAAACCATCACCTTTATTTCCACCTGTATTTGGTGCTGTTATGGCAATTGGTCGATAAAGCATGTCACAATGACACACCCAAACTTGGTCCCAAAATGGACTTCTCTAAACCGACGTGAACTAGTCCGTAATCAGCTAAAAAACAAACGCCATGCGAAACTAACAAAGATGGCGTTAGTGTCTGTTTATAGCGAACGCTTTTGTCAAATGTTGGGACGCCCTATCTTCAGTATTTAAATCAATGATAAACACACATAAGCAAGACAGGCCTTATAAAGAATATCTTTGATATGAAAGCACTGTAATTTTTCAACAGCAATTTATTTCGCGATTTCCGGGCACAGGGGTCGTATTATGAAGCTTTAGAACCATCGTTGTTCCAGTGTGAAAAACAGATGCTGCTATACAAGTTGGGTAGCACCATCTCTTTTTAGCAACGTAACAATGATGGCCTGAACACATCATAATACCGCCCCTGATGTTAAATTTTACTAGAAAGCTATTAAAAGTATAAACATGACAACACTGACCTTTAAGACATCATCAACCTTTAACTGCCCGTCAAAGTCATCGTCCAACCTTCCGAGAACGTCCTGTATGAGCTTAAGTTTCGCTTCATCAGGCACCTTCTGCAGGCTCTTAATGGAATGCATCAGTTCATCAATTTGGATCAGTTGTTCCTTCGCCTTCTGCGGTTCAGACTTGGTCTGTTCCAGTGTGTCCTTCAGTGCTTTCTCCTTGGTATCCAGCATGGCTAATGCGGCATCCAGTTTGCTTATCATGTTGTTAACGGCCTTGTAAAGTCTGTAAGCAATAGATACAATATTTTACACCTCGTAACAATACACAAAAGATTGCTCTATTTGCCGGAAAACATACAATTTACACAAAACTTTAAGGAATACAGTTGTAATACAAAAATCATCGCTATTACAACGGAGTATGGGCGGTCCAAACGGCAAACCATATAAGACATCATCACATCAGTCAAAGAACCTCCTTTAACGGCTCCACGGCTGAACAAAGACCTCCCTATTGACTCCCACAAGGGCCGGTTATTATTTATTTTCTACCGGGATACGTGGACGGCCAAAAATAGTCCCCAAAATAGGAAAAAAGGAAGGAAAATTAAAAGCACATAGACCACTTCTGGAATTCAAGAATTTTAAGGTTTTGTTAACTAATTTGTGGTGTATCTCCTTAAAACCGATACGTGCGAGAAAGTATATTTTAAGATTATCAGGGAAAGCCCGCAAATTGATAATGTGCCTGTTGGTGACTTAAAAATGACGGAACCGCTCTTAGTATGCTTTTAGGCAAGTACGGCGGATGACGTCATATGGATGTTAATTAGACAAGGTTCCAGCCCATTAGCAACTTGCGGGACGTATAACATACATTTTCGAATTAAGAACCGCTCCCTTTTTTCAAGTAGGTTAAAACAAATAAACATCATACCTTCGAGCTCCTTTCGTAACCTTGAGGTCTGCTTGCTTAGACTTGACAATTTCCTGCATTTCTTTAACATCCTCATTGTAGTCCAACAGCTCCGCCTTCAGTTCTTGGATGCTCTCCTTCTCAAGAAGCAAGGATTTCTTTTGTTCAGCTGTAAAAGAGTAATATTTTTTTTTGTTGTATTGCGCCTTTAGATACAGTAAAGGTATAGTTTCTATAACCTATTCTATACATTGAAAAGGTAGAGCTTAAGTTCCCTTTTATGCGCTGCAGTCTGCCTTATCGATAAAAACAGACACGAGTAACGCAAACATTACGAAACCTAGTGCTAGCTCAATGACTAACACGACATTATGCGAAGACAAAATCTTGTCACGTATCGTATGTTAGCAGAGACTGGTCGCTGCTACCATTTTGCGGCACGCAAAAAAACATACCAATACATTTATTCTTATACTGTCGATATATCGATACTAATAATGAACGCTGTGGTAGATATTAGCCACAGCCATTCATCGGCGCCATTAGAAAAACTGTCTTTGAATTGAAAGATCTATTGACAAATAAATAAATAATAAAATAATAAATATCTTTGGACATTTTACACAGCACCATCTAGTCCCAAACTAAGCAGAGCTTGTACTATGGGTACTAGACAATGGATATAATACTTATATATACTTTTTTTTTGTAAATACATACTTACTATATATAAAAAAATATCACTACTAGCTTTTTCCCGCAGCTTCACTCGCGCCAAGTTTGAACCCCGTTTAAATGATTATTCTGATATTCGGGGCGGAGACAAATCCAACAAATCAAAAACCGTGAAAATCGGTCCAGCAGTTCTCAAGCAGACTGTTTTTTATTGTAAGATACGATCATTTCGAATTACATTGTCACATAAGGATGCTCTATGAATGGCATTTCATTCAAAACGAACACAAAAGCGCAATAACTGCGCCAGAATTACTTTGGTAGTGTTGTGTGTGACTCAAGTAGTAAAATACACACTGAAGATTGCGAGCGGAATTTTCCGTGCAGTTTAAAATTCTTTTCAGTCAACCTTATCGGTTGATATTCCACGCTCCGTTTTGTAATTTGGTCTGCGTATACATAATTATTAACTGTGCCTCGTCATTTTACCTGCATTGATCCCATTACAATCTCCCAAAATGATTTCTTAACGCGCATGCCTACACTTTATCCTACTAATATTATAAACTAGCTTTTTCTCGCAACTTAGCTCGCGTTTGAACCCCGTTACACCAATTTTTTTAGTTATTCTGTTATTCGAGGTGGTGACAAATCCAACAAATCAAAAACCGTGAAAATCGGTCCAGCAGTTCTCGAGTTATAAGTGTTGTAACAAACCCGACTTTGTTTTATATATTAGATGTGAAAGTTGGTGATGGATGTTTGTTACACGCAAAAACTACTGAACGGATCTGGATGAAATTTGGCACAGACATAGATAATAGTCTGGAATAGCACTACTACTGGCTAGGCTACGTTTTATCCCGGTAAAATGTATGGTTCCCGTGGGATACCGGGCGAAGCGGCTGGCGGAAAGCTAGTAGGGAATAATCTGCCATTTTTTTAGTTTCTGAGATTCAGTGTTTGAGTTGTATTTCGCTTTAGATATCTAAGTACTTGTGCAGTAGTAAAATTAAACCCTGAAAAAGCTGGCACGAAAATCTATGTTTCTCAGTAATCCAAAGATCGGGCGATAATACGTTTATAAGGTGAACGAACCATATGAGAATATTTCAGCCTGGCTTTAGGCCAAAATAGATTATACGTTAAAAGGAAAAGCTTGCAGACGAATATGCTTTTCTGATTATTCTTCGTCAACATCTATAAAACAGTATTAATAGTCGTGAGTGATAAATAACAATAATGAATCCTTTACCATAGAATACTACTTACTACGAGTATTTTATTACTATAGGTAGGTAGGTACTAGGTAGTCAATACTAAATATTTATTGCATTCTACAATGTAGTTTTACACAACATATCTGCCTATACTATGACAATCTAATTAGTCTAGTATTCGCAAACGCCTATTTTCTAGGAGGATCAACAGTGAGCAAGGTTATTTGGTGTCTTTGAGACCCCATATATCTTATGTCTGCACTCTTTACAAATAAATAAATTTGAAGATTAACAGCTTTAAACTGAATACTTACGACCAAAAAGCTATTTTTAACATTTTTGTCTGCACGTCTGTCTGTTTGTTCCGGCTTATCTCTGAAACGGCTGAACCGATTTTGACGGGAGTTTCACTCGCAGATAGCTAATGACTTAGACTTTAATGGGCAGTTATAAGGAGTAACATAGAAATAAAAATGTTGAAAGAAATAGAAATGTTTTATCGGGGGGAACAGCTAGTAAGATCTAAAAAACATACTAGATAACTGTAGGTGGGTGGTTAGGGGAATATGGCCTCGATAATATTATCGATATATGAATGCTATGCATCCCTGTTTTTGGAACCCGGAAAATCTATCTTTATAGAGCGTGTTCCTCCTGGACCAGCGGCTAAGATTAAAAAAACCTTGCGCCTTGGGATTTGAGGTTTCGAGCCTTGTGATATTTGCCATAACCATGTACATATATTGTGGGCCTATAATTTGTTCAGAGCGCCGAGACAAAACAAACACTCCTTTGTTTGTAGGTGTCAATTACAGACATAACACAATATGTACGTAGTTGTTAGGTAGTATTTTAACATTGATTTTTATCGTTTTCTTCTACATAGTACCTATACAACGCCTGATTTCCCGAAAAGTTGATTAGTACTATGGTATAACTATCGGCAAAGTTGTTATAGTTTCGTATAAGACGTAAAAACATCCTGTCTTATACATATACCTAATAAACCAATAACACCGGAAACCAATGCCATAGACTCGGCTGCCAACTGTAATTTATCGGACACCCACCCGGAATCGTACACAATGTCCGAATTTTCGTATAGCAGCCTAGAGTCCAGACATTGTGTACTATTCCAATGTGTACTGATAATTGAATTTCTAGGCAAAACCTTTAACACATTACCTTAGGATTTCATTGTGAAACTAGCAGGTTTTTTGGCGTGTATCGAACGTGTTATGGTAAATAAATAAAGGCTCCGACACATGCCAGTGACCTAATTTGCTTGCAAATAAGGTCGAAAACATTAGAAGTTTCAGAAGCCTAAGCATTGTTGAAATTTCATGTTACATCATAAAATTCGTCTCCTAAAAGTTCCTTGCCGGGCCGTGCCGAGCCGTGGGGCCTTAGGTAGTGTTGTTGACTGAGGTGTTTATGTTGATGATATGCATCTTGTTTTTATCCCATTAGCAAAGAGTTGTGGCCATCTGACAGCACTGTAATAATGTTCCCAACAAGTTACCGCATTCTTATTTATATTCCAATCGAGAAATATTTATTTACAAACAACATGATTCATTAACTTGCATCGGGATAGAGTTTTACCGGTACCGAAATATCCGAGTTATTCTCCGAAGGACTTATGCTTGCTGCCAATTTTATACCTACTGCAACACATGTTTCGATATAATATATTTTGGTTCCGTATCTCAAAAGGAAAAAAACCAACCCTTTTATCACTTCGTTGCACGATTGTCCGACCACTTTTTATTTAAGACAATTAGATTTTATTTGGCATTATAATAATAATAATCAACCCATATACTGTCCCACTGCTGGGCACGGGTCTCCTCTCGATGAGAGGGTTTAGGCTACAGTCCACCACGCTAGCCTAATGCGGGTTGGCAGACTTCACATACCGTCGAGAAAATCTCTCAGGCATGCAGGTTTCCTCACGATGTTTTCCTTCACCGTTAAAGCGAGTGATAATAATTACGCACATGACTTCGAAAAGTCAGGGGTGCGTACCTTGGATTCGAACTCGAGACCTTTGACTTGGCAGTCCAGTGGTCATACCCCTAGGCTATCACTGCTTATTATTTGGCATTACATGAACCTTTTTTTGTGTGCGGAAAATCCTCATGGATCCCCAACACCTGGGGAGGCGGCAAGGCATGTCATACTCATACCGACAGAAAACCGCACTTGCCACCACTTGCCCTTTGCGCCATGGCCATGGGATCAGGAACATTCACCACGACGATGACAAGGGCAGAACTTTAACCTGCATCGTCTTTATCGCAACCATCTGGTTGAAAACCAGCGCCAGGCATTCCGTCTGGCTTATGCTGAGCCAGCGCCGTGTCAGTGCAATTTATATTAGATTTTAAGGTAAGTAAAAATTGTGCTGAATAAATCATTTTTCTTTCTCTCTTTCTTCTTTTCAACGCTTCAAACAATTAAACTATGGAGGTCTCTATTCTTAAAATGACGTCAGCAATATCTATTGACACGCTACTTTGTCCTTCAAAGTTCACTGTACGATGTTACCAGTACCGGTTTTTTTTTATTAAGTAGCACATTTACGCAGTGTCGATTGATTGCCTCATTGGTCTAGTAATGGAAGCGCAACAGTTTCGCTCTTCCTGGGTTCGATTCCCGGTTCAAACAGTGTTGTTGGCATTTTTTGGAAAAAAATCATATTTTGTTACGTTTGTGATCCATTTGACGGCAATAGGCATGCCTCCTATTACATGGGGCCTAAACATACCAGCAGACTGTGGGTACAACAGTAACTGTACATTAGTACACTTCTACCCAACCCTTGGGGGATACAGGCGTAATGTTATGCTACGTTCAATCAATAACTTACAACACTGTTGATATGTATACTATACATAATTATCTACATAACAATCGAGACGCCACATGCTACTGTAACGTAATTAGGTTTTTTCCATTATTGTATTTCAACATGACTTTGTGCGGCATTCATACTATATCTAACATTTCAATTATCTTATTGAGAATGTCTCACTGCTATTAATCTACTATATAAAAATAAGTCGGGTTTTCCTTCCTGACGCTATAACTCCAGAACGCACGAACCGATTTCCACGGTTTTGCATTCGTTGGAAAGGTCTCGGGCTCCGTGAGGTTTATAGCAAAGAAAATTCAGGAAAAATTTCAACAGAAAAGCGGGTTAAAAAGGTTATCAAGACCACGCGGGCGAAGCCGCTGGCGGAAAGATAGTATTTAATAATAAATGCTCTTAACTTTTACGAAAAAACACCAAACTATGCAATGAATGATGAATTAATTAAAAAAATCTGTGAGTGACCCATTTATCTCCTTGATTGTGAGGTAATTAATTTACTAACGATTGATTTAAGTTTCACATATTGCTACAAATACATACTTACTAATTATCTTTACATCTATAGACATTTTATTGAAAAATAAATGATGGCAACAGCTGAGATTTAATTTTATCATACAAATGATGCCAATTTATCAATAAAGAGATAATTGGGCCAATACAAAATGAAAACAATGGAAGATGCTTGGTTTTTATCAGTTAACACTATCTTCATCACTTTATTTCAGTGTATGATAAACATCCATGCATTTCAGTGTTGCTTACCTACTTCAAAAATATGAATTTATTATTAACCCAGTAAGCGTCCTTTGTACAACAAATGTATTAAAATATTCGGCGATTTATTTTAATCATGGAAATTCGTAAAACTATATTTTTCCTGCTCTAATTTGCAAAAATTGTAGAGGAACAAAAAGGATGGCAATAATAGTCATTTATGCACCCGCATACTGCACACTTTCGCATGGGTTGCACACGACATTATGGTGGGAAAGGTTAAATATTAATGAACAATAACTAAAAGCTATTATAAAGTTAGATTTACTGCCTAACTACTGGTACCTACAGAGATCCCGGCAGATAAGGAAAATACAATGACACAATGACAAGAAAAATGTCTGCAAATTCAATAAGAAACAAAATCCATTCAATATGACGACATACATGTCATGCATACGTCAATCTATTTATGTGAATGACAAAACTGTGTAGATACGTAATTAGGAAGGCAATGGCATGAACTTGAACTTCCGTACATAGAAAAAAAAAATGGAGTGTTGCCAATGAACTTACCTAATTTCTCTAAAGCATCCTCAATGACTTCAATGTCTTTGCCAGAAAGACCCTCCTCAGATTTCACTTTGGGAGTGTCTATGATGATTATTGGAGCTGTATCTACAATGGGGGGAGTAGTGTCAATGTCAATGATGGGTGCCTTGTCTTTAAGTTCCTCTTTCTCCCTCTTTTTGGCTTCAAGGATCTGTTTCTCTCTTTCTGCTTCCTGCATTTCCTTCTTCTCTTCTTTGATCTTCAGTTCTTCTAATCTGATAGCCTCAGCCTTGGTCTGAAATTTAAAAACATCAATGATAATATATTCAATGTCAACTGTTGACATAAATAGGAGTAAAAGAAACAGTTTGACTCACTCCAGGAACAATAAGTAATACCTACCTATTATTTTACTGAAGTGGTTATTGGTTCATAAAAGATTATTTATGTACCAGCCCAATATATCTATGTATATTATTAACTAACACAATAATACTTTCTGGGAATAGTTACAGAGACAATTATAAAACAGTAGACATAAACAGACATTAGTACGGAAGTAGAAATACCTTGAAGTCCAGTTTGCCTTCCTTCTCTCCTATAGCAGCCTTGGTCTGAGTAGCCACTTGTTCTGGTAAAGCCGATATGGTTGCCTTAAGTTTGTATGTAGTTGGAACATGTTCTGGTACCATCAATGCTCTTGACAGCAGCAGCAACGATGGTGGCACCTTCTCATTAAGTGACAAGTCAAGCCAATTCCTCAATTCCTTCCTCAAACGCTCTTCTGACACACCATAGGCCCGCATGCCTCTAGCCCTACAAGCTTGCTGTAACTCACTGAAGTTTAAGCTGTCCACACCTTCCTTTGCAATTACCTTATCATCAGCTGCCAGTGATCTAAGCTTCATTTTAAGATTAAACCGTAACATGGCACTTGTACCAATAGTTGTTGCATTGAGCACCTTACACAAGGCAACCAAATGTGGCCTCTGTAAGGAATCCAATGTTATTTCATCTTCAAATAACTTGGAAAACTTCATTATTTCCTCACTAGTTGCAACATCGCCTGATGTTCTGATTCTGCCAAAGAAATTGGAGAACTCTCTGGCAAGCTCTGAATGCCTGTTGCTGGCCTGCGGAGCCATCTGATCTAATGTTTCTTGGAAGAATTTTGCCATTTCCAATTTTACTTTCAGATGTTGCTTTAATTTAGCTTCTTTTTGAGAGCTGCTTTCAAATGTAGATGGCAATGCATTTGGAAATAATTTAATGTAAAAAGGCAGTGCAAATTCCAAAAATGGAACAACAACAAATACAATAAAGGGAACCATTCTAAATAGATCACCAATGGTGGTGACCAGCAATCTATGCTCCCTGCGTGTCAATATGTCACCTTTTAAAATTTTAAAGAATAAGGTTGCTGAGATCCTGATTTCAATGAAGAGTAATCTAAAGCCATGGTAATAATGCCTCAGCTCATTCATAAAGCGCTCTTTGAGGCTCTTCTTTTTCTTTTCTTCTTTTTTTGGTAATTTTTCTTGCTCTTGTATGCCTTTCTTTATAGTTTCAACAGTAGCTTCAACCTTTGAAGACGGTTTCAAAGGTTCCTTGTCTAAGTAACAACTGCTGGTTGAGAATGGTCTGATGGACTGTGGGTGGCAGTAAACTCTCGTATTGAGAGGTTTTTGTGTAATATCATGATGTATTCCAAAAGGTTGTGTTGTATAATAAGACAGTGACCTTGAAAGTGTTATGTATGGAAATGTTTGAAATTTTTTCGTTTCCCATAGTAGAGCTAGAATGATAATAACATTGTTAGCAATGGCTGTGCAATTGATCGACAAAACATAATATAAATGTATACAAACATCACGGATTTTTTTTTATGTTAAATGTTTTAATAACCAAATCTAGTTGGCTTAGTTTAGCCAAGGAGTTATTAATTCATTGTTGAATTTTATAATGTTTCACTAATATTATAACCATGTGACGGTTATGATGAAAGAGAAATAATAATTAGATAATTATGGAGATAAACTGTAAACTGATCACTGACATTACGACACTTGGTCTGTATTTTTCCTTGAAAACTTGCTAAGAAACATCGTGCCAGTTCGTATCTTTACATGAAAATAACAGTGTCCCCGATGAAGTCATACGTAGGTGTACATAATAATCAATCAAGTTCACGTTTAGGTTAGGTTTCAAATGGGATTTGATGCAAAATATAATTTACTCACTCGATATTTTGATGCATCGACATTGTTTTATAATAAGTCTGTTCATGCTGTTCGCTTCTCGCACGGCGTATATTACTGGAAAATATTGAAAATATAACAAAAACAAAATCAACCCTTATTACACCATGACAATCCAGAAGAATCACAGTCCACAAAGCACAGATAAAAAATATAGACTGTCAAGCGTCTGTCAAGTCAATAATGTTTATTTTACTATTTTTTTAAACAGGTTCTATTCATATTCAGCTTGTCTTAGTGTTAAAAATTTCTGCAATTGTTTTTGTAAACTATGTTTATAAGTCCATTAGCAATAATTATAGTCTTTGAAATAAACAAGAACGTCTCGTTTTAAAAAAAAAACATGGTAATTTAATAATTTTAAAAGTATACAAACACAGTGACGAAAATACAGAAATTGTAGTTTCCTTTAAGCTTAGTGCTCATAACGTTTGCAACAGTTAATTGAAAATTAAAATCTATAAACAGTTCGCGGTGTCGCTTTTAAACTCTAAAGGGAAAATGGGGTGTGTGAGCAAGTGGATATCTATAGTCTCTGCCTACCACTTTGGGAAAAAGGCGCGAAATTATGTAGGTCATGTTTGTATGTGTATAATAGTATAGATAGATAGATATGTTTAATTGTAAATATCCTTGGTCCAATTAAGATATAGAATTTTTGAGCAATATAGCATATAGTATTAGTTTTGTAGATGAGATAAATGTGTGTGCCAGTAGCGGATATAGAAAAAACTCACATAAAAGTCATAAACACGAATAAAGCTGCGCATCCACTGGGTCGGAATCGAAACGTACAGAGCGTACGTACGAGTCATCAGTATTTACAAAATCCCAATGTGGTGCGTCCACTGCATCCGGATTATGCATCGGCAATATCGGCATTTTCAAAGCGATCGAGTTCGCAAAGACGTAAGAACTAGAAGAAATCGGGATCCGAATGGCGCGGATTGGCAGGTTCACTGCGAATGACTTTATAGGCACAAATACCGATGTATGGCGCAGAAATGCCGATCCAGTGCACGCAGTACCATACAAATCAATACAAGCAATAAAATCCGTGCGCAGCAGTGGGCGCGCAGCTGAAAAGAACCGTTCAGTAATTTCTGTTCAGCACTAATCGGGATCAGTGGTTTAATCGTAGTTACGTGTCCTTCCATGGTTACATTAAACCATCATTAAACCACATTAAACCGACATTCTGTCTGTGTATATTTAATCATAGTTTCAAAAATTATACCTACTAAATAATTTGGCTATCTGTGTGTCTTCGCGACTTTCCTCCAAATTTTTGTTTTATATCCCAAGATTATCCTTGCAAACCCTGTCTTAACCTGGCCTGGTATGGTCTGCTTCCCCAAGTAGAGTCCCTGATCATGTATCACGTACTAGCGACAGTATATACTCTTCAACACTTGAATATTGTTTAGTGAAATTACGACGTATAGTTAAAAATGAAAAATTGGCATTTATAGTTAGTTATTATGAATTGAAATAATTATATAAAATAGTACTCTGTGCAGTGACCTTATAGAAATACTGACATAGTCAATTTCAATATAGGGATGTCGGAAATTAAAAAAATATCAATATTTAAAAAAAAAAAATCGATATCGATATTTATATTTTTAAAAAATATCGATATATCGATATATCGGCCAACTTAAAACGAAATTATAAAACAGCCAAAAAAAAAAGGTCATTTGTAATCTTTTACCTTAAATTTTTAAAAGATTACAAATTTAGTTTTAAGTTGGTCGGTTTATTGTTCTGAAAAAAATATCGATTTTGATACCTTTTCGATACTTGGAATTTTATATCGATACATCGATATATCGAAATATTAAATATCGCCCAAAAATATCGATATATTGAAAAAATAATATCGATGTATCGATATTTTTTCAACATCCCTATTTCAATAGACAATAGATAGTATCACAAACTCACAACTGTCACGGCTGTCACACACAAGTGACTGGTGAAGTGGTGACACCGTGACACACAAGTTCACACATAGCTGATAACCTAACTTTATTTTGCATAATTTTGAATTTGTAGTTTCTCTAAAAGTACATACATTATTAGCAAGAATAAATGAATATTGTACGCTACTACCTAAAATCAAGTTTTGTTAATTTAACAAAACGTCCCATCCGGCTTCTTTCAAGCAGTAAGTACGGTCAAACAAAATGTTTTTGGTTGGTTGGTTTTTGAATCGATTTTTATTGCAATACCTATCAACCAACATTATGTTACAATATTTATTAATAGGAAATGCGTTACTTAGCCTCGTTAACTACACCAAGAAGCACATTGTTGTGATGATGTCACGGTCGGCAGCATGACATGAATAAATAAATAAACACCGTTCTGAAGGCTATGTACGACATGGCTTTATAATTCAATGTCCAGCGCACATGATATAGTTTTAAAGGCATGCTACCTGCTGCGGTGTTTCCCGTGTGCTATGACATGTTTTTCTTCCAACGAGGCTTAAAAAGAGCTCTCTACCATACACAGTACGCGTCGGCTCAGCTTTGCCCCTGGCGTTGCTGATGTCCATGGGCGGTGGTTACCACTTACCATCAGGTGGGTCACCTGCTCATCTGCCACAGTAGGCATAAAAAGAAAAAAAATGTGCATTCTACTTTGAGATGGGGTGTAAAAGAAGTAGTCAGAAATATGGAAATAAGCACCTAAAATTGCAAAATGTGTTTACAAAATTCTTTCTCATTATTTCAGGAACCAAATTGTCCCCAGATATGGCTTTATCAGCTGTCAAGAATGCTGCAAAAAGAATTGTTTGGGTCGACCTGGAGATGACAGGACTGGACATTGAGAAGGACCACATTTTGGAGATAGCTTGTGTGGTGACAGACGCTGATCTGAATGTTGTTGCGACAGGTCCCAACATCATTATCAATCAGCCGGATAGCATCCTGAACCAAATGAATGATTGGTGTGTTGCTCAGCATGGTGAGGTATTGATTTCTTTTTTTTATATCTTACTAGCCCTTGCCCGTGACTTCATTACTGTAGAAGTTGTTTTTCCCCTGTTTTTGCGACATTTTTAATTTATACTCAGCTCCTATAGGTCATAGCGTGATGATATATAGCCTATAGTCTTCCTCGTTAAACAGGCTATTGAACACTGAAAGAATTATTCAAATTGGACCAGTAGTTTCTGAGATTACTGCGTTCAACCAAGCTAACAAACAAACTCTTCAGCTTTTTAATATTTGTATAGATAAGTACTGCATTTATAACAAAAGTATCTATATACTTGCTAATTCTTTTCTGAGAAAGTTATGATGACCTACAAATGTGATTTCTTCTTAAAGGAAAACAAAATTAAAAAGCGTAACTCAATAACCATATCACATTGGACACAAAATCCTGGTGGTATATCTTAATATCATGGCATGGTTTTTATTCATGGGGTCATTTTCTGAGGCCAAATGTTCTAAATGACTCCCGAATCCATTAAAAAATGTATTGGTACATGAGCCAAATATCCTGTAGATTTTAAGAGTAAGCAAACGACTGGGTTAATTGTCATTTAACTTTACGATTATGGTTTATGATTTACCATTGACACAAGAAGAAGAGTCATTCCTTATGCTTTTCGACTTTTACTTTAAACTGTTAAAGGCTTATTCATTCTCTCTCTCTAAAAATCGGAGAAACAAAATTATAGGATTGTGATAAATAAAAACGAAAGCTCAAGTCGTAGGCTGTCGTTTGAAATCATTTTAATCCAATATTTTTGATTCTCCAATTTTTTAGGCCGGGTTAAAGTTAGCTCGTGCCAACTTCAACCCGGACAATAAGTTGGGCGAGAACTGTACCAGTGCGAAACACTGTATATAATTATAACAGTTGGTGTTTAATGTAATATATCAGGTTCAATGACATTAGTCGACTACGTAAATACACAGAAATTATTATGCTATGTATCTATCATAAATTATGTCTGCGATGATGTTGAGTGATTTAAAATATTTTTATGATTCTTTCAGAGCGGTCTGACGGAGGCTAGTCGCAAATCAAAAGTGACAGTCAAAGATGCTGAAAAACAAGTTCTGGACTTTGTTAAATCCCATGCGCCTGAGAAGAAATGTCCGTTGGGTGGAAACAGTATTTACATGGATCGGTTATTTATAAGAAAATATATGCCGATACTAGACAATTATTTACACTATAGAGTAATAGATGTCAGCACCGTAAAGGAGTTGGCGAGGCGGTGGTTCCAAAAAGAGTATTCGTTGATGCCTCAGAAGAAGTTCAAGCATCGTTCTGTGGATGATATTCTTGAAAGCATAGAAGAATTAAAGTATTTTAAACAAAATATATTTAAGTCGTCAATTAAACTACAAACGGATGTGTGAAGTATTAAATGAATAGAATAATTATGTTACAAACTATTTTTTAATTAGAATTATGTTATAGTATGTAATGTTACATTACATTCTAAATAAATTGTCATTTTTTTAGAACAGGATATCATAATAATTTAAGTATCTACAACACAGTTACCATAACGAATGATATTCCATTTACTATAACATTTTAATGCTATCCTTATTTCCATTGTAAGTGTTTAATAAACTTATGTCCATATACTAAATAGATTTATTTAAACAATAACAAACAATAGCACGTTATTTCACTAATGTTATAGTAAATGGAGTAGCTACCATAGTTATTTCGTTAGAAATAAAAAGTATGAACAAACATTACTGTTTTTATCTCCCGTGGCTTTTCCAGCTTGCCTGAAATAGGGCAGTCGCTTGTTGCTTCTTATTGTCTGATGACTCTGTCAGATCACGGTGGCTGCCATCCTTACTAATATAACTGCAAAAGTAACTGTCTGTCTGTCTGTCGCGTTTTACGCCAATACTACTGAACAGATTTAAATGAAATATACATAATGATGGACATAGGCTACTTTTTAATACGAAAAAAGGGGCTTTTCTGTGAAATTCCCAGTAGCAGCTCGGAGTCTAGATTTCTGCCCAGATATTTCGTACGATTTTTAGTACGCCTTTGCCTTACCCTTCGGGAAACAGGCGTGATGGTATGTTGTTTAGATATAAGTTAGAATCATACCGAAATTCGCTAGCTATACCGTGTGCGTTCGCGCAGCGGAATGTTGTTGAATTTAAAGATTTTAATTATGCAGATATTTAGTGTATGACGTCGTATAATTGTGTATGGTAAAAAAAAATTTGTGCACGCAGCCATTGTTGAGTAATTCACCAAAAACTGATTCCGCTGGGCGAACGTTGTCCTGGCGGAACTCTTTTTAATCCATAGACTTTAGAACATAAAAGATGTGTCAAAAAATTAGTGTGTATTTGTGTGTAATTGTGTATGTATGAATAAAATTAGTGCATGCATAAACTTCGGAGAAATTCAAGTTTCCGCTACGCGAACGTTTGGCCATTAGCTAGTTTTCATATAAAGCGATTACAAAGAGAGCTGTAGGTTTTTACATACATTGTTTTGAATTTGTGTGTATTTGTTTAAAAAACAGATTTAGAAAAAAACGTAGGGCTTAAAAGATAAAAATATAAACGTAAAATACGCTGATTAGGTCTTAGTTCTTAAAGTATGCACTTTGGGGTCTAGATTTTCACGTTTATACAAACCTTGTAAGTGTCTGCAACATGTTGCCAAGTATCAATGATGTTCCGTTAGTAATTAAAGAGTTATAGGACAATTTACCATGAATAGATCACTGTTTACAAAGCAGTCAAATATCACGACGTTCTAAGGGAATTGCATGGTAAAATGTATGCCAATAATTAGTGTATTCATTAAACTATTCACATGCAAAATTTCATGTCATTAAATTCAGTAATTAAAGAAAAACAATTATAATACTGACGAAGCATCGAAAACGTACATAACCCGACCAAGTTCAGATGGCTACATAAAAGCGGCCGTGCCATATATCTAAGGAACGTTCTTAAACTTCCAGTATAGTATTTATTAATATGGTACAGTTGCGTACACAATCGTTAGGGAAAAAGAAAACAATTCCATTTCTTGAATTAAAAATATTTTTTTAATAATAACGCCACTATCTACGATAAAAATGCTGTAATAAGCTACAATATGATAAATATTTACCGAAACAGTAGTACTTACATGTGGTAATTTCCCTATGGGGTCTATAGTTAGAATCCTGATCCGTGAAATCTTTAATAGAAATTAGTTGTATTATTTTTGTCTTAAATAATATATCTAGATTATATCTCAAGTCTCAAGCGCATACCTACTTAAATAAAGTACCTACGTAAATAGTACCTACTTTCTGTCATAGTCAAATACATTTAAAAAAGTAGGTGTACAAAAATAAATTACCTATAAATTATATCGAAACAACAATTGTGTTATCACCTGTACCAATTCAATACCGGTATTATACTGTAAATTTTGGGATGTTACCTAAATATATTGCACGGCCGCTTTTTTGTAGCCATCTGAACTTGGTCGGGTTATGTACGTTTTCGATGCTTCGTCAGTATTATAATTGTTTTTCTTTAATTACTGAATTTAATGACATGAAATTTTGCATGTGAATAGTTTAATGAATACACTAATTATTGGCATACATTTTACCATGCAATTCCCTTAGAACGTCGTGATATTTGACTGCTTTGTAAACAGTGATCTATTCATGGTAAATTGTCCTATAACTCTTTAATTACTAACGGAACATCATTGATACTTGGCAACATGTTGCAGACACTTACAAGGTTTGTATAAACGTGAAAATCTAGACCCCAAAGTGCATACTTTAAGAACTAAGACCTAATCAGCGTATTTTACGTTTATATTTTTATCTTTTAAGCCCTACGTTTTTTTCTAAATCTGTTTTTTAAACAAATACACACAAATTCAAAACAATGTATGTAAAAATCTACAGCTCTCTATGTAAGCGCTTTATATGAAAACTAGCTAATGGCCAAACGTTCGCGTAGCGGAAACTTGAATTTCTCCGAAGTTTATGCATGCACTAATTTTATTTATACATACACAATTACACACAAATACACACTAATTTTTTGACACATCTTTTATGTTCTAAAGTCTATGGATTAAAAAGAGTTCCGCCAGGACAACGTTCGCCCAGCGGAATCAGTTTTTGGTGAATTACTCAACAATGGCTGCGTGCACAATTTTTTTTTTACCATACACAATTATACGACGTCATACACTAAATATCTGCATAATTAAAATCTTTAAATTCAACAACATTCCGCTGCGCGAACGCACACAGCTATACCTACATATCAGCCTACTGCCGTCCACTGCTGAACGTAGGCGTCCCCCAGAGCTAAGCTAGCTATATATTCGATTAAATTACCTACCAACGAAATGGTTACTCCATTTGCATTCAACCCTGTCTGGAAATCTAGATGCAAATGTAGGCTAGCCACATTCAAATGAATTTGCCTTTTAGACGGACGGAACGGTTTTAGCTCGGAGTCTGGTAATTGGTTCTGTTCAGCAAATTTCAATTATATTGTAAGCAGATCAACGTTTTCAGTTTTTGATTAGAAATCAGTTTACTGTTATTAAGACTCATACTATCACGCCTGTATTGCTCGAAAGGTTAGGCAGAGATGTGGGTATGTAGCAATAAACCTGCAGTTCGCAAGTATCTTCCATATAATAAGAGGCGAGCTTGTTGTCTTTAACCAGGCAGAAATCCAAACTTTGTGCTGCTAATGGAGAGTTTCATAGAAAAACCCAATAACATTTAATCCAACCTGAGAATCAAACCCAGGACCTCAAGCCTAGCAGTCGCGCTTGCGACCACTAGACTATAATGACTGCTTCATTTTTGCCGAAAACTTATTTCGCGTTTCAGCCGAGAGCCTAGCCGAATATTCGGTATTCGGCAAAATTGTAGGTACATTAAAAGTAGGTATTCATACTTCATTTGTTACCTCTAAACATTCCTAGTTCCTAGTGGTTCTTTAAAGTTCATTAGGCGACCCTACTTAATTTACCTACCTATTTACTAAATACCTACATAAATAGGTACGTGTTTCGCCCGTATTACTTTAAAGCTTAGAGGAAATATCGGATTTAGAACGGCAGGGTAAGCCGTTATTATTTATGTAGCCTGCCTACTAATGTGGCCTTTTATACCTTTAATAAACCGTTGTTACACTAGCCTCCGGCTACCCGGCTACTATGACGACCCTAATTTTATTAGAATAGAACCGTTTGGGGTTGAATAACCCTTTACTTTACATGGTAAAGAAGCGTAGCAATATCCATTAATGTGCTCGTAGCCCGTAGCAGATACCGTAGTCCTTCGTAGTAGCTTCGTAGTTGCACAGAATAATAATGTCACTTCTGACGGTAGGTACTGGTACTAACATTGTATAATTTCTAGGACGGCGCGGCGGCCGCTTTATACTTTAGAGATCCGCCCCTCTCCAAGTCATAGTGTTTGTTTCGGCGTTTTTCCGAGATTGTCAGTTAGGCGCCATCGCGCATTGTATAGGCGGATGAAAGTATTGACAAATATTGAGTTGTACAAACACAGCACAGTGATTTTTCATGAATGAACGATTGTAACTTTGAGATGACACCAATGTCAATAAAGTATTGTTTTGTAAATACTGTGTTCGTAATATTACAAAAGTTCTAATAGTAGGTACGTAATATTACGTACTTTAGTAGAAAATCGCTTTAGCACTTTTGTTGGTGTTTTTGCTGGTGACTGTATAGTGTTTTGGAATTCATCTCATCTTTTTTAAAAAGCTTACTTTATCTACTAAGTAGGCACGTATCTCAAACCAAAAATCAAGGGTTGCCGAGATTAATTTTATTAGATACATTTATTTTCTATAAGATCCAATTATCAACTTATCACGCGTAAAGGTTAGGTAAGGTAAGGAACACAAAGGTGCTAACAACCCTCTTGAGGTCCAAAATGTCATCACCAGGGGTCCTTATGCGAGCTCTTCATATTTCATCGTAGGTACATAATTAAATTGGTCGCGTGTACCAAGACAATTTCGTTATCCCTTGGGCTGTGAGCATTATGACCAAGGTTAATTGGTCACCGCTATATAGCTTGTCCCGTGTAATGTGCTTCGATTTTCGAAATAATGATTATTGGGTATGGGGTATGGTATGGTATGGTATGGTATAGCGGGCTGTTTTCCGCAACTCCACGTCAATGCGCGTATTTTGCGTACGGGTGGGGATATTTAATGTCTACTCAAACCACCCTAACTCCTCAAGAAACGCCAGCACATTTCTGATGTTGCTGACGATCTCTCGGAGGGTACTTTTGTTTCCGAAGTACTTAGCCCTGTATGTGGCGACCTCAGTACAGTGCAAAAGCACGTGGGCCGCTGTTTCGTCCTCACCCAGGCATTGTCATTGTCTGGTATATTGAACCGCAAGACGCAAGTTTGAATTCTGCCCGTAGTCGATTTCTTCTTTCAGTAAAAGTAAGTAGGATGTTTGTTCAAAATTTTAAATCTCCGAAAGCTCTAGACTCGCTCATACGTCTAAGTAACTTTACCTACCTACTCCAACTCCAAGTGATTACAAAACAAACTAGAATAAGATGCAATGCCATAATACTTCAAATCCTAAGTTCTCACAAGTCGTCGCGACACGACAATGCACTTACAATAGTTGCGATTTCTGAAGTCAACGTTAAAAGGTTATTGTGATTCCGAAGTATTTATGGTCCTTTAGTTTTTAGTATCTTTCAGGCAGGTAGTCCCCTATTCCTCATAGATCTTGCTACGTGAGGCGGCAGCAGCGTATGTCAGACTCTTCATCATCATTATCAATCCACACTGCTGGGCACGTGTCTGCTCTCAGAATGATAGGGGGTTAAGCTAGTCTACCACGCTGATAGTGCGGAGCGCCGTCGAGAGTCTCTCAGGCGTGCAGGTTACCTGTGTCATACTCTGCAGCAGAGCCACCTTTTAGAAACTGATCAATTATATCATAAAATGACGTACGTCAAACGTACATAATGTACGTACCTATATCCGATATCGCTGTACGTGCAATAAGTAACGATAAAATAGATATTTAATATTGAGAGTATGCTCCCCAGCAGAGCCACCCAGTACATGTACTCAGGAAAGAAAAACGCTACTGTTTTTTTACGAGGTTAGGAAGAGGTGGCGATTGTACGTGCTCTCACAGTTTGCTGGTATGTTATGGTCTTGTGTAATATGTAATAGGGGCAAACCAATTGCTATAAACTGGATACACATCAAAACTCCGAGCTGCTGCTTCTGAGAATTTCATAGAAAAACCTCAAAACCCAATAACACTGCCTGGAGTTCAAAGCCCTGTTGAGGCGACAAAAGTTGAGGTCTTCTCAACTACAACAGTCGCGCTGTGACTAAACTAGAAATTCCTGCGTCTACGAGCAAGTCGTCTTTCTAAACTAATAGAAATTCTGAACTCTGATAAGAGCTACGATCCAATATCGGTAAATATAAATACGATGCTGTTTGCCTTTGACTAGGTGATTGCAGCCGTTTCGCAATAAAAGTAGTCGTAAACACTGACAGCGAGCGTAAAACTTCTGCTTCGTGTATAGATATTTGCTATACTGAATACCTACATAATATACTTATCTCTTTTTTAAGTTGACATGACAAGCATACAGACCGCATGCTGGTAAGCGGCCAACGCAGCACGTACAGCCCGATCCCGGTTGTCATACGAATACCTATGACAATTATTCAGAAGCCCATAAATCGTTTATTTTTATTTTTATAGCGTCTATAAAAATAAAATCATATGGTCACTGATGATTAAAATGATATCAATATAACGCAAAATAAACTTGTCTCAGCAGGTATTAAGTAATCTACTGGTTTCTGAAAACCGCGAGTAGGGTTATTAGACACTAGCTTCCCGCCAGCGGCTTTGCCCGCGTGGTCTTATGAATTTTTCCCCCGTTTTTGCAACATTTTTCATTGCTACTCCGCTCCTATTAGTCGTAGCGTGATGGTATATAGCCTATAATCTTCCCCGATAAATGGGCTATCTAACACTGAAAGAATTTTCAAACCGGTCCAGTAGTTTCGGAGCTTATTTAATACAAATCTTTCCTCTTTAAAATATTGGTAAGAAATGTTGTCTTTTTTGTGAAAATTGGTGTAATATTATTATTATTAGTATAGATTGAAATAAAATACTTTTATATTTAAGCAAGGATGCTGTGAAAGAACCGAAACGTTGAGAATTAAATAAAAGATATCGTTATGCGTTATTTGATGACGCGATAAAATCCGTAAAAATATACCAGTTACCCAGGGACACTATTATATTTTATATTTGGAATTGACGATATTGCAACTTGTAATACAATTTGTAACATGTTATAAGGTAGGTACCTATGTGTCGTGTCGGTCTTGGTTTTTTAAAGAAAATACATAAAACCTAACCTACCCATTTTTAGCGCACCAATAAATCTACTTGGACGTGGGTAATATCCATTACTTACAAAATATTCTAAGAAAATGGAGCATTAGTATAGTTTCGTGCTAGACTCCCATTTCTTTGAGTATTAACTTCAGCTAGCCTAACATGAAAAACTTGTAAACTAAATCCGTGACTAATACCTAATCTAAATGGGAATTGGGGTCGTCTGATATTTCGGTTATTCACATCTAATGTTGGCTTTTATTTCGGTTGAGAAATGGTTAGTAAGTGATACGGTCCGTGGTTGATTTATTTTTGAGGGAATAATTTGAATTTAAACGACTTTTTATGTGATGTGAATTGAATATTTAAAAAAAAACCGTCCCCGAGTTAAAACTATAATTATTTAGGCTAAAGAAACGCGTAAACACGTAAAAATGTATTGACACGAACCGTTCAATCGAAAAGAGCCTTCGTTTAAAATATAAGATTTCAAAAGATAATCCTAAAAAAATTCAATAACTGTTAACAGTGTTATACGGCCGAAGAGCGGACGAGTGCATGCTGAGAGGGTATAATCTCCTACTTTTCGTCATTACTTTACATTATAGCCTTCAAGTAAGTAGGAACCTATAGTCAAAACTCAATGTAGACTGGGTGAGGAAAACCGAAGATCGGGGTCTGTGGCGTTCACTAGGAGAAGCCTACGTCCAAAAGTGGATCAATAATCTAATGATGATGATAAAAAACGTCTTCTGCGTCCAACTCGGAGATTCTTTTGTAGTATCAGAATAAGTATTTGCTTTTCAGTTGTTAAGTCGCCACAGAATAAAATAATATGATTAGTATGTGAGCTCACCGTATCTGCAAGATCGAAGGATACGGTGAGCTCGTTCTGCGTGAATCGGATTGCCAATAATTTACAAAAATGTAGGCTAGCTGTTAGTAATTAAATCGTCATGACACCTACCACCTTAGTCAACTGTGACCAACTGACCATGAGCGCTGTAAAGGGCCCGAAACGTCGGGATTAAAATAATATCAATATAACGCGATAAAATCCGTAAAAAGTAGTTTTATTTTAATACTCCTACTCTACTTAGATTAGAAATAGCCTATAGGGACAAGCTGATACCATCCAAATGTCTAACAGCAACTAAGCGCGGAATATTGAGTGTTGCTGAGCTTTGTTCTACCTCTACGTGAGCAAGCGGTGTTAAGCGTATCTATAGGTAGGTCGTTGGACGTTAGGACTGAGCGCCTATCCTCACTTAAGTAGGACCCTAGGAAATTACAAGTAGTTACAAATAAAAAATAAAAAACATAAGTACTAATATTATAAATACGAAAGTGACTGACCTTCTCACGCTTCATCAGCTGAACTGATTGCTGAGCTAGTTGTGAATATAAGTATTTGTGTTTGTCTGGGTGTTTCCTATGTATAATAAGTATGTATTTACTAGTACCCATAGTACAAGCTCTGCTTAGTTTGGGACTAGATGGTGCTGTGTAAAAATGTCCCCAAAAATATTTATTATTATTATTTATTTATTCTAAGCAGATTATTCTTTAAGCCCCCTTGACCTCTCCGGGTCTTATGATAGAAATTGCTTACTCAGGTAAAACTCTGTGGCGTATCGGGGTGGCACGCGACCAGTAATAATTTTGGATAAACATCCCCCTAGCGTTAACGATCAAAGGGATATTGGCTCAATGAACCTTGAAGGCCTATATTTAAACTTCGGGATTAGAATACTCGTGGATGTCTTTTTAAGTGGGTAGGGTCCCCAGATACCTATTTAAAATGACATCCTTACAATATTATTCTTAGAGGGTTTCGCAATGCTAAAGAAAGTTTATAGAGTAACTTACTCATGATAACGAACGACTTTAAACCTAAAAGATTTTTTTTTTCCTTAGCCGTTGCTGTCCTGCTGCTGGGCAAAGGCCTTCCCCAGGTCCTTCCATGTACTCTTTTCTCGTGCCTACAACCAGTACTTGCGGAAAGAAAGATTTTTAAATACTAAAAAGTCTTCTAAAACTAAATATTACTTCTTAAAATAAATCTTTAAAAGATTTACTTCTTAAGGATTGTATAGGAAAACAGTAATACCAACTTTGGATGTGACTTCCTGTAAGTAATGTATAAAAGAAACGCTGCCCGTAGTTCCTAAAATATTTTTTCTAGGAAACCTTTCTCCGTGCCACAGAATAACTTATAGAATCGGTGCGTTGAACTATGTATTTGTTTCAAGGAATTTAACATCTGCGTATAGTTTTTACTAAGCAGTAAAGTGATAGGCAAGTTGAAAGGGTCGTCTTGGTATGATCACCTGATGAGATGAGAAGGGATGAAACGCATATGACTAGAAAAGTGATGGATGTTAATGTATGGATGAATGGAGACGTAGAATGAGACCAAAGAAATGAAAGATGGATTGTGTTAAGGCCGATATGATTGCAAAGGGAGTGGATAATGAGATGACGGAGGATGGTGACGCTAAAACAGGACTACATAGAAAAAAAAATACAGTGAAAGTGAAAAACCTCCTCCTATTTTGAAGTCGGTTGAAAAGAACATAATTATATTGCACTTAAATTGCATTGACCCCAAATAGATTGGGACAAGGGCAGAAAGATGATATTTCTGCCCTCATCTCATCTCTCACTCATCAAGTAGATTTCTTTGTATGGCAATAAAAAAAATAAAGTATTGCGATCTGTTCCATGATATCCGATAGCTTTTTTAAATTTCCTCTTTCTTCAACTGTCGTGCCTCGTAATAGTTTGTATGCTCTTTAGATTTCCAATGCAAATGTAGAATGAAGTTGCGATAAACACGGGCCAGTAATCAGTTTGCTTTGCTTTGCATTATGTAGATACAGACGCTGTCCGTTCAGCCTTTGTTTAGTCTCACTGCAGGAACAGCTTTTCATTTTCCACGACATCGCATCACAATAAGATATGAAATGTTACTGCAGATTGTGTTTTATGCATTGAAAATTGTATGCAGATTTTTTATATTAAAGATTTATTAATACCAAACTAAGTAGCCTAAACTACCGAATGAAAGTTTTCTCATTGTTAAGAATTGAAAACATAGATCTAATAAATACCATGAATAGATGTGAAAAAATTACTTCTAAAAATGGATAAAATTGGTTCGAATAACTCCCACAATTGTAGGAAATTAGTTAAAATGAATTCTACAACAAATGAGGTTTCTTACTAAATTTTCGTCCCGTACTTATCTACTATCTGAAAATAAGCAAAGTCCATACTGACTAAACAAACTTTTTTTGCGCTTTTTGAACAAGCAACAGGCGTTTAATTGTGTAATAAATAAGCTCACTGAACGCACCCAAGGCACGTGACGATCGCGTGATAATTCCCCTTTATTTTCTTCCATTACTTTTTAATACTGTTATTACATAACGGCAACAATAAGAACATTGTTTGACAACAGTGAAGCAATTTTTAGAGCAAATATTTTGGGGTAAGTTATTTTGGTCCTTTTATACTTTACAAAAAACTGGTCTTATTTATGTAAGTGGATTTTCAATCTGAGTTTAAGGGCATTTACACCACCTCCCAGTAAGTTCTCTTTAAATTATCTACTAGCAAATTTAACGGGAACTTGTAGGGACACAATGTAAGCGCGAAAGACAAAGTGCTAGATAAGCAAAATCGTACACATGCGAGACGAATGAACGGAGCACCAGTTACTGTGCACTGGCCTTAACGGAAGGTTGTCATCATGGGGTATTAGTGAATAAACGGGACATTTATTACGGTACATTGACTTTAATTGAGACCCCCTGCGACCTTCCACGATCAGGCCAAGCCGTCTAACTCAAAATCGTTACTCATAGGGAAACCTAAAAATCTTATCAGTAAGCTGTGAAACAGGCCCTAAATCACGTTAATCAAACCAGAATAGCTATTTCTATTCGTTGTTGCCCGTCCAAAGCTATAAAGAACTACTAAGCTAAATTATTCTATTATCTATGGACAAATATCTAGGCAGACACAAACAGAGCAGACATTTACTGTCCCATGTCTGAAATTATTAGACAAATATTTGCTTCGAGTCTGGGTAAATTGTATGTTTGTAGTCTCTCGCAACATAGAGCTTTGTTAACTAGCGGGAGATGTACTTAGGTATAGGTAGGTCTATATAATTATATACTAATATTATAAAGAGGAAAGATTTGATTATTTGTTTGTATTGAATAGGCTCCGAAACTACTGAATCGATTTGAAAAATTCTTTCAGTGTTAGATAGCCCATTTATCGGCGAAGGCTATAGGCTATATACCATCACGCTACGACTAATAGGAGCCGAGTAACAATGAAAAATGTTGCAAAAACCGCTAGCGGAAAGCTAGTGAGAAATAAAGATTCTATCGCCAATGTCGGTATAGTACGACAGCCAGATTAATAAATGGTACGTATTCTTTACAGAACTAGAGGCAAAAGCCCCCACAGAACAGGTCCCTCGAGATGCCCTGTAATTAAAACTAATTGTTAGATAGTAATTACTCAAACATCACTCGGTGGTTCAATTAATTTTATGAATTTTATCGTAACAGTGTCTGTTATGCTTGTTATTTTTTGTTTTTGTTATTCAGCTAGTACTGTAGGTAATTCATTAAAAAAGTGTGGCAAGCGTACAAGACGTTGATAGATATTAAATAATATTTATAAAATAAATCGGCGGAATCAGGGCTGCTCAGGTAAACTAGTAAATGCTAGAGATATCTTCGAAAAGATATACATTTTAATAGAAGATAATAATGAAAAATGCGCTTGCTTGTACGCAAAATACGCGCATTGACGTGGAGTTGCGAAAAACAGCCCGCTATACCATAATGAAAAATAATAGCGGTTTTTTTTCGTAGAATTAATTTCTGAGAATGACCGCTGAAACTGTAAACTAAACAAAAAATATTTTTACACAACAAAATATGGGGCGCATGAAAGTGGCGCCTCCAGGATTTATTGAACGTTGTTTGTGTACGTCAGTAATCGGAATGATACTGTATACAATGTATTAAAATAAACTTAGTTGTAAATAATAACCATAACAAATTGAACTCGCCTACTTACTTAATTTGTGGGAAAAAAAAGTTCCGTACCTACTAAATATTTTTGTATAAGTACCTAGAGATTTGTGTCATGTAAAAATAAAAGATATAATTATGTTTTTAACTAAATTTATTCTCGAAACTATTCTTTTAGAAACCCTACCATAGAGTCCAGGTCCAACACTGTATTTTTTTTCTCCAGTCAAGTAACTAGGAGATACCAAATTATAATAACGATCACAACGGATGCTTAAAGTATCCATAAGATAAAGGCTAAATTGTTAAATAAATAACATTTCATCATTGAGATATTAAGAACTATCGCACTAGAGCAGCCACCTCGCGAAAAGTTGTCATTGTAGTTTTTATTCAAAGGTTTAAATTATACGTGCCGTGGATATCACATCTTGGCTACACAACTTTTTATTTTGTTTTATAACATACTTATAGTTTTTACAGTTTTGAAGAACATGGTAAGACTTTTCTCATAGTCATTGCGAAAGAGAGAGTTGTGATATTTTCTTCACAGTTCATGTCGTGGTTATCTCTAGTACATAACAGCTCAATGTATTTAACATTGTTTCTAACATTAACTAATTACTCTAAATACAACAAATATTTATTTCTAACATAACTTGGTACATTACTCTACTTATATTCATTTGGTTACATTTGATGATTTTTAATAAAAATATAAGTTTCCTTATAATTATTCGAAATTTTTAAAATATCTTTTGCGTAATACAGTTAAATATTATTCAAGGCAATTGAAAAATTTAAATTAAATTTAAATTATTTTACCCGTTAACATAATTTAAGGATTTTTTATCCGTGAAAATGCCTTGTAAGAGTAGAAAAATATTTTTTAAAAGCAAATATGAAAAGCTTTCGAACGGAAAGAAAGAACTGTTCAACTATCTAATCAGCTGTTTGTACAGCTGATTATAATAATGGCGACTACATATCTATAAATTTAAGCGCATATTATCGAATAAAGTACTTTTGGTTGACACCGTATTCAAGTACTCCTACCACACAGGATCATCAGGTATGCATGCACGATTTGTAACTAATTGTTGGGATTTTAACCTAAAAGAGATCCGCCAATAGAAATTTTAAGGAATACCTACAATAATTTTAAACATTTTACGTAAAATATTAAACGTATTTAAGAACGTAATTACGATACATACAATTACCTACTTGGAAATATTGGGAAAGTTGTTATTTCCAGTAAGTACAGTATCATTTTTAAAGCGGAATAAACAACACAGTGCTATAAAAAATAATATTTTGGCGCACATAAGAAAACATTATACTTTTAATGTAATATAAATACATTTTATCGTTGACCGTTAACATTTTTAATGGCGGTGTCTCCCCCTTAAATCCACATTGAGGTATTTGGCTACAGAGTACGACTACCTATGTATTATAGCAGGAAGATAATTATGGAAGTTCAGCTTAAAATATCTAGGTTATCTAATGATATGGCTGCGATCGCTTAACATCGATATAGCAACTTTAAAAAACCAAACACTATAAAATAAAGAAAATATTGAAAACTGAAACGATAATAGTAGTTAACAATTTGTATGATAACGATCAAAAGTTTGTCGTTACGCGACAGCATTAACAACCAAGTTTTATCGTGAACAGTTCTGATACTCAAGTCATAATTGCGTCTAACTTTTTACATAAAAGTTTCACGTTCTTATGCTTTTCCTAGATTATTATATTCTCTCGAGAGTGTGATTTTTTCAACTATAATTACACTATTTTTAAAGGTACATTTCACACGCGCTCGTTTTGGAATAATACTACACATTTGAAATCCAATACTTAAAGCTACATGACGAGAAGAAAAATACATCACAAAACATCACTCGATACATCTGTAACTAGTTGCGTTCGTAAATAAGAAAATGTCCAACAAATTATGTAATAATTCAGAGCTACAAATATCAAAACTTTGTTATACATAAAGTTATATCATAATTTGGCATAATTTTTTTATCAAAACGATGGCCCACGCAGTATATTCAAAATACATTATTAAACATTGATTTATAAATCGATTATAAAATAATTTGAAAAACTTGATAGAAATAAGTACACAGTACACGAAATTAGCCCTAAAGGAGGTAATTTACTACTATTTTATATTTTACATTAAACACTACCTATTTCTTGCATGATTACAATTTAGTTACATTATCTACATATTAATTAAACATTTATTTACTTGAACATTTGCAATTATCTATCATCATCGGTACATTTAGATCATTCTAAGGTGATCGACGACCTAGAAAGTCATATTCATTTTGACAAGAAAATAATATTTTAAGCTTTATCAGGTTACGCAAATATTGCGAACGACTTACGAAAACTTCAAAGTTACATTACTTCTATCTCGGGATATAAGAAAGATGCATCAAGAAAATAATGATCTCAAACATTCTTCTAACGATTGTAATATTATTAAGTATCACTCCGATCAACAGCTGATGATTATCACATGCTGAGTGAACACACAATTTACTCGCGCGTGAATACGAATTCGTTGTAGTGGTTCCAACGATTTTCTTCTGAGTCCACTCCTGGTTTGAGCTCGGCAGCTCCGCCGGCGGTGCCGCTGCCACAGCTCGCAGTCAACTTGAAACCGTTCTCTTGTAGCATGTCGAAAGCTTGCTCAATGAACGAATGCTTTAAGAAGAAACGAGACGTGTACCTGTCAGCAAGTCCGTGGTCTGGATCCCGAGACTCGTTCAGGGTTTCTCCAAACACGTCCCGGCAAAGATTCACCTTTCCACAGACGAGGATACGTGATAACTTGCGGAACTTAACATCGGCGAGTCCGTCGCGGCCGAACGCAAAGCTGCCTCGGTAGCCGACGGTGATGCAGCCCTTCTCTCGATTAGGTGGACGCGGATCAGCATCCCGGACCGCGTTTTCTAGTCCTGGTAGTCTGTAGTGTTTCGCTTCCCGAGCCAGCCGCTTGTGTTCTCTGAAGCACTCCGGAAGAACGAGCCCGCCGTCTCGGAGATAATCCAAAACATAACGGAAGAGGATTCCGTCGCGGTCAAAGAATATACGTCCGCGGGCGTCACGCGGATGGTCCGCGTCCTGCAGCGCGGCGGCGGGCAGCGAGTCGGGCTCGCGCAGCAGCGTGTCGCGAGTCGTAGCGTAGTGCACGCCGCCCACGTTGAGCTCGAGGACTTCGGGCGGCGCGTCCGCCATGGTTGAGGGTTGAGGGCGCAGTGTCGGAGCGACTGCGCGTCCCTCGCTCCTCCCTGACCCACTTACCGCGCGTCTCGGCGCCGCCGCGCGAGCCCATCAATAACGCACGCCCGGGTTACTGACTCGAACGTAATTATTTCCTACCCTTTCGAGGGAAAACTCCTTCGTAAAAGCCTTCAAGGTCGGCGTCTATTGTTAGCTAACAGATGGTATATAATTCTTTGATTTAACGGAATGCTATATTTGTTTTGCTACTTTTATGAACTTAATAACTTGGATTATTGTTATTCCATTTGATACGTAGACGGCCAATATTGCAATTGCATTCGTCATATATGTGTAGGGTTAGAAGGTTTCTGTTAAAACATTGACAGCCATCAGTCAAGTCTAAATGAATGTTGTTCATATAAAATCCAACAGAGCATAAACCTTGAAAGTCTTTCAGGCGTTAATGGGATGAGTCCCGAGGCACATATTTCAGGAGAAACTTTTTCATTCACCCAGCGACCCTAGCTCGTTATTTTTAATACTTTTTCTCACCGTTCCAGCATGACGTAATTTATAAGCTTACCTCCCTGAACGATACAATTATTCCAATGTTACCTGTAGCTTACTACAAAAATAACTCAATCAAACGGAAATACTTGAAACTACCAAACAAAACCACCTGTAGGTTCCCTTGAGTTCTTAGCTATATTCGTGAGTCGATACTAAGAGACAAATCGCGTATTCTGCAGAATAAGATGGAGTGATGACGCCTTATTTACTTTGCAAATAGGTATATATCATTGCTATACGTATGTTCTGAGTTCACCAAATTTGATTTATTTTGGCGACAAAATGTTGACATTCAACCCTCGTCCTTTCGGAGAAGGTAATATTAGATTTTCTGAGCGTGGCATAAGCATCTGATGAAGTAGAATTATTTACCGCAAGCTGAGAGTTTTTACTCATTACTAGAGTAATCAGTGAGTGGAGGCCTTTTATTACGGTCTCGGGGGAGGCTTTTGTTTTCTGCACATTTGCGGGATGAAGGTTGACGCGAGCGCTAAATGTAATTAAAAATTCCTGTAGAGTTTTTGTTCCATTCGTGGCATAATTAATAAACTTTAATAATTTTAATGTGTGGATGTTGAGGTTTAAATGAAAACATATTTCAGGGTTGCGGTTACGTCCCGAGTGTATTGCAACTTTGGAGAAAATAAATTATAAACTAATAATACCACATTAAAGTCATGGGTGTAACACTCCCAAATATCACATTATTTTAGGCAGGCATAATTATGGAAATACATACGTCCTTAGAAGGCAATTTTATTGCCCGTAAACAGGAAAATATGACACCATTTACTCATCTCGGCGGATATCAAACTCCTGAAAAGTAAACTCCTGGATATCCGTCTGATTTCTGAATTCACATTTTTCTATTTGGCTGGTAGGGCTCCCCGTGGTCTTCAACCAATGCATCCTGTAAAGACAGTGAAAATTTCCTAGAGAAATTACGAGAAAACTAATTACACAAGACAGTCCCGACTCTTCTAATTTGCATGTCGGTCTAGCAGCGTAATGAATCGTGGTTTGTATTCATTACCGAAGTTGGTAGGTTTCCCGCGTTGAGATATTTATCGTTGTAAGATAAAAAATCCAACACGAAATGTAAATTACAAATTATTTTATCCACTGACTCATTCCCCTTATCTAGCAAATCAAAATCGCCGCGGGGGTGTTAGAAAAAATCTTGTTTTTTGGTTCCTCGCAAATTTGTCTCAAACCGCAACTTTTTTGGACCGCTAAATGAAATGTGATGTTTTTTTTTGCGGCCGAGGGCTTCAGAAGATACATTATACGGCGCGTAGCTTTCTAAAACCTACCATTCATTTTCTGCTGACGTAACGTCATGGTGTCACAACTCGCAATATTTTTTATTTATAATATAATAATAAGATAATATTTAAGGTGCCATCGTTTTTTCTTCTTTTATTAGTCTTTTTTTATTTATTATTTGGTTGGTTGCCTCTGCATGCCAAGCTAACGTTATAATAGGCTAGTTGACTGTTTACTTTTTTACATTTTAGGAAAAAGTACATGATAAATGGAGCTGAAAATACCCTTTTCATAAACGTTTAGACATAGCTACTATGTCGTTTAAAAAAGGCAGGTACCACACTAGGGAGTGATTATCGACCTTCAACCTTCTTAGTTTTTGTAGCTAATCGTTATTAATACCAAAATCAATATTTAATACAAGGAATCGGGAAGTTCGAGAATGATGGTTGCTCTTATTGGTGCTATCATAGCCTTTTATTCTTCAGTGATCGTTCCACTGCAAGGCAAAAGCCTTCCTATCCTCTTTCTAGCCCTCTCCGTTGAGAGTTTTTCCAGCCAAACCTTGCAGTATGAGTCAAGCTCATCCCGCCATCATTCTGGGTCTGCCACGACATCTTTTAATGTTCTGGGGCATCGACATTTTCGTGGTTTCCGAGAATTCATCATCATCAGATATGTCTAGCCCAGTTCCATTTAAGGCTGGCGGCTTTATGGCCAACATCGATTTGTGTTTTGGCGGCCGAGAAGCGGACTCTCAGAATACTGTGTGAATATTACCAGCCATTTACCACAAACAAAACACATCTGACTCTAAATAAAGAAATCAATGCGTGTGTATTAAGACTATTACTCACATGGTCTCCACTTTGTCCGTTGGTCCTTGCATGTGACCCAGGACGGTACCTTGCTCCGTGTTCTTACACCAGCCTCGAAGACCCAGCTTGTCGGCTTGCTCCTTAGTGTACTGTTAATAAAAAGAAAATATATTATTTTCAGTAGCTACATCTCTGATTTGCTGCTGGGTAATCCTTACCAATATTATAAATGCAAAAGTAACTCTGTCTGTCTGTCAGTCGCGCTTTTACGCCAAAACACCTGAACCGATTTAAATGAAAAGGACATAGCCTATTTTTTTCTCCGAAAAAAGGGCTATGTCTAAAAGGGCTGTACGGGGAAATGAAATTGATTAAGAAAATATCCAGACCTCACGGGCGAAGCCGCAGGCGAAAAGCTAGTCGCAATGTCAATAAAAGGAATTCACGCGAAAGTTCAGCACGTTGGCCTAATGAGGGTTACCGGTTTTATTTCTTTTTAAGTACCTTCAGAACATGAGTTAGATATCTTTTTTTGTATTTTTTAAGCATTTTCCATGCTAAGATTACAAGTTATTTTTAATGAAGGAAAAAAAAAAGCAAAAGTTGTGAAGCATTCTTCACAATAGATGTCGCTACGTCACCTTTAAGACGTAAATTAGAATGTGAAGGAAGATTTCGACTGGCGAGCAGGGCGAGCGGTGGCTTAGTGGTCAGAGCGTCTGGTGTACCGAACCAGAAGGCGCAGGTTCGAATCCTGCCCGCCCGCCGATTTTTTCCTTCATTAAAAATAATGAGTTAGATATGTCAGAGGTATCGTATAGTCGACTATCGTATCGTAGAGTCAGCATATCCTGGATTTAAACATTACACAGTTTTCGATCGCGTAACTCATCATCAACCCATTAATTGTCCCACTGCTGGGTACAGGTCTCCTCTCAGGATGAAAGGGGTTAGACTATTGTCCATCACGCTGGCCTAGTGCAGGTTGGCAAACTTCACACACGAAAAAATCTGTCGGAAATTGTCGCGCATTTTTTGACATCATGAATTTCGATTTTTTTATTTTAGAAAATTTCGTTTTAAAAAGGTAAATATTTTTATGTGGCGAGCTTTTAATTATTAACCAGGAAGTTGTCTTGTTTTAAATAATGTACGAGTCTTTATTGCCACTGTGGTGAAAAACCTATATAAGTAAAAAATATTGTTGTTGATAGTAAAATTTGTAAAATAGTGTACTCTTCTTTTCATATCAATGTTAAATGATAAAACTTTTTTAATAATAGAGTTTGAGCCCAGTAGGCGGCCACTTTAATTGCAGAATCAGTTGCAATTATTAGTCCTTAACTATAAAATTAATGAGATGATTTTGGAATAATTTACTGGCATCTACTCGGGATTTAATATTGGACTTTTATATCTGAAGAGTAGGTGATGATAAAATACCAATCGAAAGTAAACACCCTGCACGATCCCAAACACTTCAAAGTCCATAGATAGTAAAGTCATAGCATGTCGGATAAAATTCTGTTTAAAAGAATTTTAAAAGAATTGTTGTTGTTTATAAGTTAGGAACTATTTTAGAGTTTACATTATTCTACAGACACTCCAAATAGAATGTCATCATGACAGAAAAGGTTATATATATTTATCAAAGCAGGTTCCAGTGCTAAGAAGCAAAGAAAAAAAGTTTTTCAAAATAAAGGTTGCATTTATTTGTGTTGGTGCAAATTATGCATTATTCTTATTTTAAGTAGCTATTCTTAATTTAAAACATGATCCCTCAGTAGATTTTTACCTACATTGTGGGTGTGATTACAACATGGAGTAACACAAACCAACACCTGAAACAACTATTGGTAGGCCATACGAATAATTGCTCTGTGTTGTGATTGAAACTGTGTTGTGCAGCAGTTGTTTTCTTCATTACACCAATACTGGCGTCAGAGCTATTTATGCATGAACACCAAACAGGTTTTAACTGCATAAAAATAAACCTCTGCAGACTGCAGACCAGATATGATAGGCTTAGCAACCTAATTCATATAAATGACTGCAGTAATAATGTATTTATTTATTCTTCAGAGATATAGTGGAGGTACAGAAGGCTGAATTAAAGAAGTATTAGGATTGAACTTAAATTAATAAACTAATCAGACCATGTACCATGGGTACTAGACCAAACAAAAAATTCACATATGATTTGATATTCTGAATATGAGTAACTAGGTACTTCCAACAGAATTCAATAAAATAGTGTAATACTGCAAAATATTCTGTAATTCTTTTTGGAAAAAGTGATTAAACATTTCTGTTACTTTGCTGAACTATTTACAAAACAGTAAGTTCCCAGAATTCTAAAATAATGTGGTAAGGTAACCTATCTGGTTATGCAAGTAATGCTGGTACCACTGTAATAGACAGGCCCATTAATTAAAGAGGCGGACATTTTAGTTAGGCACTCCAGCGGATGTCTGTGTCCTATTTTTAGAAAAAATTTAGACTAATACTTGGTTGGTTTTGGTTCTAATTTGTTGAATGAAGTCCAAGGCAAAAGTAGGTTAGTCCGCTCCTAAGGTGACTCTCTGACCGTTTCGAGATAAAGATAATACTTATTACAATATACCTTTCGGAAAAATACTCCTTGAACCCGGCCAAATACTTCGAAGTCTACAGCTTTTGCGGCACTCATCACTGCTAATGAAGCGTAGTTGCTTTTCAAAGCAGTTGTCAGGGCGGTTAAAACTAATACGCGTAACATTGGCAGGGAATTTCTGCCGAAATCAAAGAGTATCCAATCACGTCTCCTTCAGAATTTTAAATTTTGTTTTCACAAATTTTAATCATCACAAAACACAAGCAAAGAATTCAAATGATAGTGACAAGACAAATTGACAAATGAAATGAATGACAGTAATGACACATTGATGTCTTTCTTTCCTAGTTGACACATTGACACTGTCTTTTCTTTCCAGTAGTCACTACTGTCAGTGTCTCACGCTACGCTGTCAGTGTCAATGTCAATTCGCTCAAATCGTCAGACTCAGTGGTGAGCGTAATTTGTTTGTTTTTACTTTAATAATTTATGTAATAATAATTTATTCTTATTATATTTATTAACCTTGCAGAAGCCTACGAAAGTGTTCAATAATTTGTTGCGAGTAAACTATGGCATTCTTCAGCTGCGGCAGGTATGTTGACAAATTATGTAACAAGGGTTAAGTTGGTGTTGACTGGTTGTGAGTACCTATATCTGTATTGCAACTATTGCAAGTATTGATGCAATATAAATGTTACAGATTGGGGAGTAGGTCGGTATTAGCAAGTCTCAATAAGATTCCTACTGTGCTGGGCTCCGCCAATTATGCTCAGGCTGCAGCGGGAGTACCAAAAATCGTGTATAAAAAATTTGAAGAGCCCAAGGAAGAACACCATGACGTTAGGAACGCTCGTCTTAACCGGCCCATGTCGCCACATCTCACTATCTACTCGCCGCAGCTGACCAGTATGCTGTCTATCACCCACAGAACTACAGGTACATTTTTTAACCATATCTAATTGTTTTTTTCTACTAAGTATTAAATGGCGAAGGTGGTGTGACGAACTTGACTCCCACGAGAGAGATTGGATTCTCAAGTCAACAGACAGAGCGGCTTGGGAGGAGGGAAGGGAGGCCTTTATCCAGCAGTGGGACAAAGCGGGCTAGTAAAAAAAAAGTATAAAAAATATTATTAGATTGTCTTATCAAGTAGTTGCCAATGTAACCACTTGAAATAACAAATGAATACCATTGACTAGTCTTTTATCAGCATTCAAGTACATTTGTAAAGAAACAGGTTTGTGTAAGCCCACAACAGCTTAGCATAATATTAGGTTTTCTAACAAAACTGGTTATTTTGTAATCATCACTCATTCAACAGTTTCTTCCTCATGGCTTATGGGTTCTGTGTTTATGGTAACTGTTACAGAATGTAATAATTGTTCTAGGAATGATTTTGTCGGGTTACTTTGGAGTGCTGGGCATTGGAGCTTTGGTATTGCCTCATGACGTATCACACTATGTTACCATGATTGAAGGTCTCAATTTGTCACCAGCGACAATATTTTTAGCTAAGTTTGTGCTTGCTGCTCCCGTCGGCTACCACTTGGCTAATGGAGTGAGGCATCTCTTCTGGGATATGGCAAAGGGTCTGACTATCAAGGAGGTTTACACATCAGGATATGCCATGCTAGGTCTCTCAGTTGTTCTCACACTTATTTTAGCTGCATTATAATTATTTCCCGTTAGGACCAAAATAAAATGAAATATTTAAATTGTTGGGTATTATTTATTTATTGTCAATGTAAGTGATTTAATAAAATTTAAGCAATCAGACTTGTTTTTGAGACCTCCTTTTACTTAGTGTTAGTATTTATTCAAAATTATTCTATTTATATGTCCTTAACTGATAAAACATATTTTTATAGATACCATTGAGTACTATCAGTCACAAAATTTCTTCATATACTTAACTTTTGTTCTTTAGTAAACTTAAATCCTAAATTACTGGGTATAAAGTAGCTCATGTTGAGCTATTAGGCGACACCACAAGAAGAAATAACATCATGAATCTGCTTGAATTTCTCGAAGTCCAATTTCTCGGTAGTCGCCAGCCCCTTGGCGGCATTCTGAAACAATGGATAAATATGAAACTTGATTGAATGTTTGTCTTATCGATTGAAGTTTTGTTTTGAAATGGGTATAAGCGGCGACCGCGACGGCGGCGGCGCGAGGCGAACAATAAAACAAAGCCTGTCAGGCAGCTGTGGAATATAATACCTTATGTTAAAACCGTAAGCAGTAATACCTTTGAGAAATTCTTTATCATACCATCATGCCTGTATTCTCCGAAGGGTAAGGCAGGGGTGTGCCTCAGATGTAGGTACTGACAGTTCGCTTTAATACCTTTGAGAAATTCTTTATCATACCATCATGCCTGTATTCTCCGAAGGGTAAGGCAGGGGTGTGCCTCAGATGTAGGTACTGACAGTTCGCTTGTAGGTACGATTTAAGGTCCCATGTGATATGGGGAAAATCTATTGATATAGACCAGGCGCAAATCCAAGGTCGACAGTTTCCTAATCGAAAACTCAATCACAGGTCTACTTAGAAATCGAACCAAAATTCTACAGTCGCGCTTGCAACCACTAGTCCTATGAGGCAGATATCCTTTTTATTTGAACACCCAAAAAAATTGTTCCTGCCTGAGATGGCAGGGTGCCACCTGGGAAGAGGGGGGGGGGGGGGGGGTAGGTATGTCGGACTCATATCGACTAAAAGCCGCACTTGCCATGACTCATGGCCATGGGATCAGGAACATCCTCCACGACCATGACGGGATGAGACAGATATCCTACGAAATCATAAAAAAAAATAGGAACTTACGTTGAAAATGACGTTGTTATTCTTGAGGAATTCTCCGTAGATGTTGAATAAGTCTGTTCTGGAGTCGAGTAGCTCGGCCAGACTGAGTGGTGTGTGGGCAATGGAAACGTCGGACAAAAAGTCCTTGGCCGCGAGCCACGTGCGGGAAGGCGCCATGGCGATGTTGCAGGTGGCGTAGTTGGCGAGGGTGTCCCGACCACCCGCCTCGCGGTTCAGGCATAGAAGCTCGTATTGCGATGCGTCGAAGTTCGGCAGATCCGCACCTGGTGATACAATAGGAGTGATTATTTTCTCATACTTGTGTAAGTATCCTTAAACTATTGTATCAGATTAACTGTAAAAAACCAAAATTTAAAAGAGTAACCATGGAGTTTCTTGCCGGTTCTTCTCCATAGGAAACGACTAATTTGGAACCGTGCACCTAGTTTCGACATTTCATAAGTGCCTGCATAAGGTCTATGTGAAAATAAAACTATTTTGATTTTGAGTGAATTTATGGCAAGCGATGTATTTTATCTATTCTATTTTTGTTAGGTAGGTATTATTGAAGCAGAAGTTGAAGAGTAGGCATTATTGAGGCATTGAATGTCCACTGGACTGCCAAGTCAAAGGTCGAGTTCAAATCCAAGGCACGCACCTCTGACTTTTCGAAATCATGTGCGTAATTATCACTCGCTTTAACGGTGAAGGAAAACATCGTGTTGAAACCTGCATGCTTGAGAGGTTTTCTCGAGAAGTCTGCCAACCCGCATTAGGGCAGCGTGGTGGACGATGGCCTACACCCTCTTATACTGAGAGGAGACCCGTGCCCAGCAGTGGGACAATTATTGTGTTGATGATGAGGTATTATTACATTTTTTTTTTGCCACGTATTTTCCTGTACCTAATAGCACTGACTGTACCAAATACCTAAGCTGTAGATACCATCCGAATATCTGAGTACCTAGGATATAAATTCTACCAGTATGTATGGTACCAGTATCTATGGTATGGAGGACTCTAAGCTCACCACAGTCCATATCCATTCTGATGTATCCCGTGCTGTGGAACAATAGGTCAGGGTTGATGGTGATGACAACACATTAGACAAAGCTACCTTTGTAAATTTGAATCTAACGCATATTTTTACTGAGGACATTATATCTAAATTTATAAAAAATAGCATCATTTGTAAGTAGTGTTGTGTTGATGATGTAGTTAATAAAACTGTATTTAATGTAGAAAGGCAAATACGCAAGTACATAAGTGAGCAAACTTATAAAAGTAAGGCAATATCGTAATAGGTAAAAGCATCAAGAAAATAAGAGTAAACAAATAAAGCGAAGATCGATTTTAATCTTCTAAAGTACTGACCCTTAACACTGTCAGTGAACGTAAACAATTGATAGTATACAGGGTGTTTGGTAGAACGTTGAACATACGAAAATGGTGGTTAGTTGGGGTCATCTGCTACCCACTTGGCCCAAATTATTTGACCTTGGCCGCACCGTTTTCATTTTTACTTTTTTTAATTTCACAGAAAATTACCAGTTTTTTTTATTTAAAATTCGAATATAATTAGACATTAATACAAAACAACATCCTGCCTGTTTTACCCATCACAAGTAAAGATATTCGAATTTAAATTGATAAAAAACTGATAACTTTCTATGAAATTAAAAAAATAAAAATAAAAAACATTGCGGCCAAGGTTAAATAATTTGGGCCCAGTGGGTAGCAGATGACCCCAACTAACCACCATTTTCGTATGTTCAACGTTCTACCAAACACCCTGTATATACATAATGCTTATCTATGTGAGGTTGGGTTTCATTTCCAACTCAAGGAAAACTACTAGGTCTTATGTCTAGACTAGGGTATCTACATACGTACACTTTGTAAACAACTTTTACGTTGAACCACTTTACTAAAAAAGCATAATTAATAAGACGAATAAGACATATATAGATAGCTTGACGCCTGTTTATCCCAAAGGGGTAGGCAGTGACTATAGATTACTTAGAGACTGTTAGACACAAGACGCCTTCGTCTTGTCAATTGTTTACCGTCACGCCTGTATTCCGCGAAGGGTTAGACAGAGCTGTAACTACTTATATACACTGGGAGTGTCGCAGTTCATTAACCGGCCATTAGCGAGGTACTATTATTGCCAAATCAAAACTCAGGTAACCCAATAACACGTTGCTTTACCTGGGAATCGAACCTCACTCACCTCTAGAAATAGTAATCGTTCTTACATCCACTAGACTAAAGAATACCTAAGCTATATTTTTCATTACCATCAGTCTTCCGATATAAGTTCCTCACTTTATCTTTCAAAGGATGTGTGGGGTAACTTTGAAAGTTAAAGTGAGGAACAGCGTGATAAGAGAGCGTTGTGGCATAAAAGATGATATAGTAACGAGGATTAAGAAAGATATGTTAAGATGATTTGGGCATACAGAGAGGATGGATGAAGGATGGAGGAAGAGGATTGACGTAACAAGTATACATGGCGAGTACGAATGGAAGAGTCGGAAGGGGTCGACCTCGCCGAACGAAACCGCAACAAAATTGCGGACGTTCTCAAAAAAGGCAAGGTTGCACCCTAAACAGACAAGCATGCATGGGGAGGTTAATGAACATAGATGAACCGAAAGTGGTGTGCCAGGATCGCTGCAAGTGGAAAGCTATAGTCTCTGCCTACCCCTATGGGAAACAGGCGTGAAGCTATGTATGTATGTTAAGAAGTAAATTGTACATAATAAAGTCCTGTCTAGTCTGATCTGGTCATCTGGATAACAATCAAATCGTACCTACTGGAGTACATACATGCGTACCATCACGACAGTATTCTCCTAAGAGTTAGGCAGAGGTGTTCTAATTTGGACCCTCAGTTCACCGGTATGTAATAGGGGACGAGCGTATTGCCAGGCACTTACTTGAAATAAAAGCCACGTCACCGCGGTCTTCTTGAAGGCACTTCAACGGACTGCTGTCGCTTGAACACTGCTTCTTAAGTTGTGACACGTCATCGCCTGAAATAATGCACATTAGTTGACGTGAGTCTGCATTCCTACACATTAGACTGAATGACATCGGGTTCAAATCTCTTGAGAGTCGTAGAGAGGGGCAGTCTTATCGAAACATAAAATACTCACTGGCTATTACAATGTTACCGGAATTGAGAATCTTTACACAAGAAATGGCAATACACATCTACGAGGACACTCATTGGAACTGTGGAGGACATCATCTAAAGCAAATCCATTGACGTACCAAATCGTAGTCACAGTTATTATAGCACATACTTTGAATTGCTTTAAAACAGATAACAAAATTTCTAAATCTAAATGACACACGCATCAGCTTATTCAGCTGCTAGTGTGCTACTATGTATAACATTATAATAATAACAATTCCTCCTGTATATATACAGTTGTATACCGTAAATTCGTTAAAAGTTCTTTAGTAATATTCAGAGACGATGCTAAGCGTAAAGTAATGCTTCCGTATATCAAATTTGTATTACAATTTGACATACGGAAGCGTAAGTTCATGCTGAGACTCAACATGAACGTATGCTTCCATATGTCAAATTTGTATGACAATTTGACATACGGAGCCTATGTTTCTGCTTAGCATCGTCTCTGAATATTAGCCTTAGACTCTTTACATAGGACGGTGAGACGTTACCTCTAGGATTGTTTTCAGGCTTGTCGATTCCAGGCATACATGAGCCGCCAGAGAAGTAATCACCAAAGTTTTTGATGCACTACAACAAAACAATACGTATCTAAGTATCTTAACATGTCTAAGAAAAAGAGCTACAAATACCTATAATATAACTTGTTGCTAAAAAATGCGTCATTGTGTATTACTGTAATAAGTATAGGTAAACACGTATCTTGTAAGAGACACTTAGCTATGAAAGCACAAAGAAAGCTTTGAGATACTTACCTACACTTAACATTTCATAAGTAGGTAAGTCTTAAAAAAGTAGGTTCTTAATTGAACCATAGTCAGACATTTTTGAAAAGATAAGTATGTAACCTATACAATACACAGGTAATTTAGAAAATTCTTGCACAGTCATAAAAAAATCCTTTTTAATGTTAACAGGCAAGGAACTAAGGCTTAAGCTATTCAGAACTGACCTGGTCGTGGTTAATAATCTTCTTGTTGATAAGGTAGTACAGCGGGGCGTCCAGGCCACTGAACGAACCATAACTATTATGGCATGACCTGAAAAAAACATTATTTTATTTTCTGAATAGAAAAATACGATCTCAACCACGGGTTCGAACCTGCGTCCCAACGGTTGTACACCGGACACTTTAGCCAACTAACTAGACTAGCAGAGATCGTATTTTTCTTTAACAAAAAAAATATGATGTCCTTTCAAAGATAGGGTGATAGTTGCGATCTAGCAATAAAAATAACTAAAAAACAAGTAGGTAAGTAGGTAATAATTATAACAGTTTAGTTGGTTTGTTATTATCATAAAATGCCAAAAATTTTGTTTTTTTTTCTACACATTCACACAACTGAAATTAGATGCCAGTGACCTGAACTAGACTTGTAAACAATTTTGATGATTATTTGTTGGTTTTTCACGTTCAAAAACCTAATTAAAAGTTAGATCAAAGTAGAAATATTCATTAAAACTTGTCTCTCGAAGTTCCACAAGAACTTAGATCACTTTCGTTGGCCCTTAAGACTGCGATATACGCCGTTGACCTTGCTCGAGTGGGCGTTCCCGATGAAAATCACCGCGCGCGCTGCCGCACCCCCCGGCACTGACTACGCGTTGCACTCACACATTGACTGGGCGTTTAGACTAGGGTTGTCTACATTTTTCGGCCGATTAAATAAATAATTTTAAATATTATAGTTTTTTATACGGAATGATAAAAAGGTTTGTTTGCTTGTTATTATTATCAGTGTTAGACTTTAAGATAATATATGATATCAATTGACAGTTTAAAGGCATGACATAAAATGTTTTGGAGTTCTTTATAAAAACACTTATATTGAATTTATAATACCTCTACTGATAGAAATGTTTTCATTGATTTTTTTTTTCCTTAAGAATTTTAGATATGATACTGAAGGAACCTTTTGCTTATTATTTATTTATTGCACGGAAAACTTACAGCTAATTAAAACCTTAGTAGCAATAACTTGGTCAGCTGATAGCCGATAACAATTTTTTGCTTGTTATTGGCTAAGAAAAGGCAAAAAACAAGCAAGTACCTACTATTAACAGATTTTGTAATAATAACATTCTTAATTATTTACTAAAATTTTTTTTTACGTTTTACTCGCAAATCGCGAGAGCTAACCCTCTCGTCGAGTTTTAACAAAAACTTCAGTTCAGTGCAGGACGAGACACTAAGCTGAACGGACATGCGACACTTTTCTTTGTAAATCGAAGTACTTACATACTCGTAGTTTCGTAATACTTTCATCGATTTTTAGTAATCATATAATGGGGTTATTTTTGTGTGTCTGTGTACATAATAATGTTTAATATTATAGTGTATTGGTGTACATAAATTATTTAAATATACTTAGTCGTTATTGTAATTGTAATAAAGTAATTCTGTGCGTTATAATTATGTTTATTTATAATATCAAAATGGGTGACAAAAGAAAGTATAAAAAACATAATTCGAAATTAAAGACTCAAGAGCACAATACAAAGGGTAAAATGGTAAGTGGGTAGTTGGGTACCTTTCAAATCTATATATTTTTAATATTTTTTTAAGATTTGATAACAATAGGCATAACCCAAATGGCTAACTCATATAGGTGTGCGTAGACCATACTTCTTATATTTATACACTTGCCTATAGTTACAGTAAATCTAATTTACCTAGCTATCTGTCAATACGTAGGTACCGCTGGCATCGCGTGCCCCGCGGAGGTTATTATAATGTATAAAGGATATTTTATATACAATGCGCAATTTTTTTCAAAATAAATGTCAATTTCATAATCAACCCCCTAGAAACCTCGACAATTCGACATTGATACCCATGTCAGTTATGAAAACAAAACCGCCATCTTGGATGTCAAAATAAATTACTATTTCGTAATTAACACCCCAAGAAACCTCGAAATTGATACCCATGTCATATTAATGAAAAAAATAATAATATCCGCCATCTTGGATTTTAAAATAAATGGCAATTTTGTAATCAACACGCCAAGAAACCTCGAAATTGATACCCATGTCACAGTTATGAAAAAATAATGTTCGCCATCTTGGATTTCAAAATGAAGGGCAATTTTGTAATTAGCACACCAAGAAACCTCGAAATTGATACCCATGTCACATTTATGAAAAAAAAATGTCCGCCATCTTGGATTTCAAAATAAATGGCAATTTCATAATCAACACCCCAAGAAACCTCGAAATTGATACCCATGTCATAATAATAGAAAAATAATAATGTCCGCCATCTTGAATTTCAAAATAAATGGCAATTTCATAATCAAACCCCAAGAAACCTCGAAATTGATACCCATGTAATATTAATGAAAAAATTATGATGTCCGCCATCTTGAATTTCAAAATAAATGGCAATTTCATAATCAACACCCCAAGAAACCTCGAAATTGATACCCATGTCATATTAATGAAAAAATAATAATGTCCGCCATCTTGGATTTCAAAATAAATGGCAATTTCGTAATCAACACACCAAGAAACCTCGAAATTGATACCCATGTCACAGTTATGGAAAAAAAAATGTCCGCCATCTTGGATTTCAAAATAAATGTCAATTTCGTAATCAACACCTCAAGAAACCTCGAAATTGATACCCATGTCAATTATGACAAAAAAAAATGATGTCCACCATCTTGGATTTTAAAACAAATGGCAATTTCGTAATCAACACCCCAAAAAACCTCAAAATTGATACCCATATCATTTAATGAAAAAAATAAGTAGGTTCGCCATCTTGAATTTAATTTAAAAAATAATTTTACATTATAAAGTTAAAATCAATAGGTACCTATAATTTAAAAAATAATTGCATATTAACACGCAAGGTAACATTGTACTTGAACTTAGTTAAAAATTAAAATAGTATCCCGAGCTGCTAAAATTTTGTTTTGTAGCTAGCACGGGCTCACCCTATCAAAACATTCTAAGATTTACACACACTATTAACCCTTTATACTACTACTAATACACAAAAGTATCGAGTATCTAGCTCCATTTTGCGGAAAAAAGCGACACAGGTCCGTTCAGCACGGCGCCTCGTCCCGCACTAAAGTATTGGGCGACAGAGGGGCTGCTCAGGGAACTTGCGAGTATCGATTACGTAAAAAAATCATATAAAATAATTAAAAAAGTTTTTCAAAAAAGTGAGCCGAGAGTACTCTCGGCATAGTACTATTTAATATTCTGATGGATTAAAAAAAATCCTACAGTTCATAGTTTAAAAGAAAAAAGGTTGTAACGAAGAAAACGGAGGCTACTTTGGTCATTTATTTTTAATACTTCAAATGTTTTTTTTTAAATTCTGGCCCGAGACGCACTTGCCCTGTATCGTGTAGATTAACATATATTTTTTTTGGATTTTTTCCGATAAAGATTAGGGAGAAAAAACGTTTTAATGTACCCCCAAAACGCGCAATCCACGTATATCGCCGCCTTAAATGATGGGGATCCAGGAAATTTTATCAGAACATAATTTTAGTTGGGTGCTACGCACAACAATAGGTACCTACTTAGATTCGTTGAGATTGGGCTGTCGCCAAGCAGGATATTTTCTTGGAACGAGTACAATAACAAGAATTACTTGGTGTAGTGGAGCGGAAGTAGGCAGTTTGTTATTTTTGTTACAGATACTTTATGATACGTAGACGATAGTTTTTGCTCAACAATATTGTACTAACAGATCCTTGAAATAACTTCACAAGAATTTAGCAAAAAACACGACACTAGCAATGAACGCAGATCCTAGACATAGGCGTTGGTTTTTTTCCATTTCATCATCATCATCATCATGTCAGCCAAAAGAGGTCCACTGCTGAACAAAGGCCTCCCCCATTGACTTCTACAGGGACCGGACGCATGCTACCTGCATCCAACTAATTCCAGCGACCTTTACCAGGTCATCGGTCCATCTCGTTGGAGGCCGTCCCACGCTACGCTTTCCATTTACCGAGCACAAATTCCAATAATAGAGATGTGCCTTAGAAAAAGATATGGCTGCGACGACCCCAAGTCAAATTGTGATGATGATGTCATCCCCGGGCTCCGGTTTGACTCCGACAATGTCCAGTTTTTTGTTGCCATGTTGTTCATACATAATTTCACACAACTCTAGTTCTTACCTTTTGCCTCTTAAGTCTTCAATCTTGTTATACGAGCTTCCTTTCTTAACAACAGCGACAGCATAGTTCGGTGTCTTCGCGCCTCCATATACCTCATGGAATACTGGATGTAAATTGTATTTATTGGCTGCTGATGCTACTCGCATGTCGTCTACGCTGGCCAAGTCTGAGCCGTTGTCTTGTACCTGTAGATGATACCAGTTTTCTGTATTATTATAACGTGAAAACCTGGCCTGAAGGGACTGATATGAATTTGGCTGTAAAGGTAAAAGAAACCGTCAGAAAATGTACTTAAACCGCCGCGATGAAACGATGATGACAGAATTTAAAAAACTTGGACGTTAGACTGATGTGCTAAAGACGTTAGATTTTGTGATTATTGGAGTTGTACCTACGAGTAGTTACCCGCTGAACGAGGGTTATTAGGAAATTCAATAAGGACATGAAGGAACAGAAGATAAACAACAAATACTTACCTAAGTGTTGCGTTGGAAAAAAGGTACTTAACGTAAAATGTTTTTCCAAAATGTTCAGGATTAATATTTAACAGCGAACCCCCTTTACTTTTTAAATGAAGATGGGAAGTTAAAACAATTCTTAAGACCAAAGTAATTACTCGGAAAATTTTAACAAAATGAAACGAAATTTTGAGCAAATGGAAATTAAAATCAATGAAGCCAAAATATTTTCAAACAACAATCCTTGCTTCGAAATTCTCCCGAGAAATTACCCAATTAAGTAGAAATGTTTGGAGTATGAATGAGACGAAGCTTTAAAGCCACTGCACTGCAGTATTCCATTTCAATTATGTACAATTTAAAAGAGACTGCCTTAATTAGTGATTAGAATTGTAATTTCTTTGCTTGACGAAAACATCTGATAAAACAACGGAATCAAATCCAGATCTGACTAAATCTTAATTATGTTTTAGCAAAATTGATGATGATGACGTTACTATGCAAAAATCATAAAGGGGATTAACTGAACCATCAAAGTGCGGAAATTCGAAAGTTTTTTTAAAGCCTTTTTAACTTAAGTACCCACCATGTTTTAATAGATACCTATTGCAAACTCTCAACGCGCACAATTAGGTACTAATTTTCTCTAAGTTTTCTTCTGCTGCACTGAAAGCCTAGAGCACACACAAGGGGGCGTTATTGCAAATTTTAAAAAACACTGTATTACCCTGTATTACCACGAAAAAGCACTGTACTTACACTCTTCAGGCAGTCGTTTTCAGAGGCCTCTTGAACGCAGTCGAGGCGTGGTCGAATGTCTCGGCTGAATGCGAACACAGACATCGCTCGGCACTTCGCAAGAGCCACGTTTGAGGTCACGCATAACCTATAGGGTGATAAAGAAGCGTCTTTTATACACTGTTATACACATTTAAGTCCAAGTCGTGTCTAGTCTTAGCGAATGTGACCTAGATGGAAAAGGTGTGACGTTTGCATAACGAGTCAAGTGACATACCTACTGGTAAGTAGGTATGTCACTTGACTCGTTATGCTTTTTTTAATGCGGAAAATCCTCTGAAAAAATCCTCGACAAAGGGTAGGTATGTCGGACACATACCAACTAAAAACCCTACAATCCCTTGCTCTATGTCATGGCTATGCGATCAGTAAGGTTCACGACGACCATGACGGGGACACACCACCACATAAGACACAAGGAAGGGGACAAGTACCATGTTGGGGGAAGCTTATAAAGATACAAGTAATGGACACAAATTACCTAAGTACATCTGCACTGGAACTAAATGTTTGCACAAAAACATTCGCACACACGCACCCGCCAACAATAGTGGCGACGAAAACTTGAAATTTCAATGTCTATGTTTCTACTATCAACACCTTAGCCTTAGCCGCCAACCTTAGGTATACATACATATCTTACTCCTTACCCATATGGGTTATGAAATCAAATGATATTTACTTCTGCAAATAGATCTTTTCAGACACATTTTCACTTCACTTTTTCTATTTTTCTACTTTTCACAAGTCAATATTTTGCTGTTTTGTGCTAGATGGCGTCGGCATTTCCTAACTGACGACCTTTGAGAAGAAACGCCGAAACATACTCGGATAATCATGGTCTCATTTAAAGTCCAGACAAAGTTTCTCTTTTTTTAGTATCAAATATGTGAGTGTCACAGTGTAGGACAATACACAGTAGACAGAAACTACAAAACACCTTGCTACGATTCCCCTTTTACTTATCCATATTTAGGTATGGATGAAAGTGTTTACCGTTCGTCTTTGCTCTTGCCAAGAGGTCACGCATAGCCTAGGTCAGTGTGTCAAATGTCTTTCACAATGTAGGCTTTCAGCTCGTGAGGGCGAGATTAAAAGTTGGTTGGCGGACCGCTGTAGGCGGGTTTTTGTATATTCGGGATAAGGCTAGTAGGTTATACCTACATTATACCTTTATGATATAAATTTAATGTATTTTTTTTGGTGTGTGGAAGTTCATCGTAAGTCTTTTGCCAGCTGGGCAGGTGATAGGGTATGTCGCACACGTATTGACTAAAAACCGCACTGGATTTTCTTCCATTCGTGATTTTAACTCGACAAATTATTAGAAATCTCATCGTAGATAGAAAAAAATGCTTGTTTAACTATGGAACTCGAAGGATTATTAAAAATAAAACTGTGTAGACTTTGGCAAAGGTACCTACTTATTCTATTTAATTAAGCTTATTGTAATTTCTTTTACTTTTTCTTCTCTTCTACTTATCTATCTAGTTTTAAAATAAGTTACAGAAAATCTAGAACATCAGCGTTGATGTTATCATTATCATTACGTAAAAGTTCAAATTTCCTTTCACTAATACAAACAAACAAACGGAACTTTAACACTATCCACAGAACATAAAATAATGCTTTATCATAATCTGACAAGATAATCTGACTTACAATGTGCAAAATTGCGTTTTGTCATAAATAATACGCATATACCAGTTTATACCAGTTCATACCAGTTCAATAATATTTACCTGACTACCAGTTCTGGCGGTCCGTGGCCCCTCTCGATCACCTCAGTGTAGTTGGCCTTGTTCAAGTAATCCACCGGCCGTATGGGTATATTGTCGGCGACGTGGTTTATCTTTTCTGACAGCCCTAGCACGCCTGTGAACCATTCCGGTTTGCTGGCCGCGCCTAAGTAGGGTTGACACAAGTATTAAATTTGGATTTTCGGAGATAAGGTCAAGGTAAGGTTTTTGTAAAATTATGTTTTAAATTGTCATAATATTTCTAGGGCCTGTTTCTGCTTCTGGATAGCCGCTCGACGCCGGATAAATTTAAAAATGGAATGAAATTTGTATGCAATTATCTGTCAAATAATTAAACACCATTATGTACACAGTTTTACGCAATAAATATCTTTGACTTTGACTTTGACTTTGACTTTGACTTTGACTAACGGGAATTTGTCAGGCGGTGGTGAAACAGGCCCTAAGAGTTGGTAATCTTTTAATTAATAAGACTTTTTCATAATAATTACAATCTATGAAAGAAACCAAGAAAAAAGTTTTGATTGTTAATCCGATTATGCAGATAGCCAGAATATAACAATTCAGTATTTAAGGAAATGGAAAAAAACTGTGAGTGTAGTAACTCGGAGTTTGGATTTGTACCCGGTTCGTGGTAGTAGGCTCACCGGTATTTGGTTCTATTTGATAGTGTCAAATAGAACCAAATACCGGTGAACTGTACGTTTCTATACCTAATTACCTAGTAGGTCCATCTCTGCCAAATCCAGTCCTACGCTAAGTATACGTATATCACTGTTATTTTTTTTTTCTGAATATTATTCGTATGACTGTGTATCCTGTTTCACCAACTCCTAGTAAATTCTTAATAAATTACTGGACAGATAAATTCATACAAATTTAGTTACATTTTTTATTCCGGCGGTTATCCGGCTATCCAGAGGTGGTAAATCCTTAGGGCGTGTTTTACCACGTCCTGATAAGTTTCCGTTAAATTACTTGGCAGATAAATTCATACAAATTTTGTTCCTTTTGAAATTATCCAGTGTTTAGCGGTTAGCCATAGGTGTTGAAACAGAGCCTTAATCTTTTAAAATATAGTTATTTTAAGAATATAACACTTTAAGTAACGTTATTTCGTCGTTATTTATCTCAATGATACTTACCAGCATCAGCCAATTGTTTGATCTTCTCTCTTAAAGGCGACAGCTTGACAAGTACGTCGTTGTGTGCCAACAGTCCTTGCCAGGGTCTCGCCGCCCAGGAGCAGGCCTTCTCTTTGACCGACACCTTGGAACCGTCTACGCAGAGGTAGCTGTAACCATCTGGGCTCTGTTCTGCAGTACCAGCCGGAATTGTGCCCACTGGGAGCTATAGAACGATAAAAAGGGTTTATTATAGCTGGTGCTAATGATATACATTAATGACGACGTCTGTGGTCTAGTGGTTCGAGTACCGGACTGGTCATCACGAGGTCGTGGGTTGATTCCCACGTGACACAAATATTTATGTGATGAACATAAATGTTTGTGTATGTCTGGGTATTTCTTATGTATTAAAAAGTTTGTATTTACAGCAAAAAGTATATAAGTATTTGGGACTAGATGGTGCTGTGTAAAAATGTCCAAAATATTTTTTAATGAATTCTGTAAATTAATCTTTAGAATACACTTCTATATATACACACGACCTCGTGATCAGCAGTCCGATACTCGAACCACTAGACCACAGACGTCGTTGAAAAAAATATGGAATCCCTAAATATAATTTTGTACTTAAGTATAATAATAAGTATCTAAATTTTCTACAGTATTCTTACAGATTTCTTAGTACATCAAGTCTTAGTAAATGATATTCCAGATTGTACGAAAGTATTGCTTAATATCCTCTCACGCGATTAGAATGCAACCTATGCAAAAATGTGCAGTATGCGGGTGCATATATGATAATTATTATTGCCATCCTTTTCGTTTCCCTACAATTTTTGCAAATTAGAGCAGGAAAAATATAGTTTTACGAATTTCCATGGTAAAAAAAATCGCCAATTTTATTGCACACATGGTGTGCAAACTACATTTACTGGGATATAATATTCTCGTGTATCGAGAAACTTCTAATCCATCATAAGAGGGTAAGCCAACTTGCGAGTATCAATCATATTCGGTGAAGTGTATTGGCGTTATTCGCTACACTGAACACGGGTCACCCTGGTTGTTATGCTTGGTTATAGAAATAGTTAATTATGGAATAATAAATATAATTAACACACAAATATACAAATATAAAATTCTAACAGGCCCATATCTGTACATTATAAATACTGAAACTAAATTAAAAATTTAAAAACCCTAGATACAAAATGAAAATGTAATTTACTATTTTGTGGCGGCGGCCATCTCTAACCGTTTTTGATAAAACATAGCTCAGAACACTCCCGACTAATTCACCTTTCAAACAAAAAAACTAAATCAAAATCGATCAAAACATATTTTTTTGGAATTTTATAAGTTTCACATTCTCAACATACATACCTCATTTCAAAACACTAGTTTTTAAAGGCTACGAGTTAGAAGCTGACATGGTGCCGTCTATTTTCATCCATCTTTAAACTTTTTCATATTACTTTCCGTGTTTCAATGCAATAGCGAGTTCGCTCTAGCTCAATAACGCAAAGAAAATTAATAACGTCTGCATATTACATTTTTATAAAGTTTTTGTCTCGCTTTTCTTGAAAGACAGAAGGCGAATATCTGAATACTGAAGGCAATAATTTGATGAAAACGGAGCAATATGAATTCTGCGGCTTTTTAGTACACTTTTTTCCTGGTTTTTTGAATTTGGTAAACGCAAATTTTGGATACTGTAGATTGGATAACCTAAGCTAAAGTTGTGTGTATGGGCTATTGGATATATACTTACAATGGATATTAATATCAGGTGGGAATAGAAGTCATACAAACATTGAAATAAAACTACTTTTTACGGATTTTATCGCGTTATATTGATATTGACCATGGACGCTGTAAAGGGTCCGAAACGTCGGGATTAAAATAATATTAATATAACGCGATAAAATCCGTAAAAAGTAGTTTTATTTCAATGTCTAGCATTCGCGTAAGTGTTAGAAATCAGTATTATACAAACATTTTAATAAAATTTATGGTGTAATACTAAGAATGACTAGGTATTCACCCATTTACCCTGTATATTGTATATAGAAAATACGTACTCAGAAAGCGTGAGACAGGTCATAGTACAAATACCTAAGGGTATAACCCACCAACACGTCGAATAATTCTATTAAATTAGGACGGAGAAAATCAGCTTTAGCCTAAAATCCATTTGCATTTTCGGATTCAGATAATCCAATCTAAAAGGTTTACAGGTGAGCGGGTCGCTCCGACATTTGAATGTACATTGGAGTAAAGTGATTTTACAGGAATCCGATTTGTTCAGCGAGGTGCCTACGGAATCACTTTACGTACACAGTGAAAACATTTAAACAACTAACATATGTTTTAGTTACTAATTTAACTGTTAAACTAATAACTAATACCTCAGTTCTAATGTTTTCAATGTGTACCTAACGTGATTCCTAAAGTAGGTTCCGCGAACCTAAGGACTCAATAGAAAAGTTTTCGGGGTTTGTTAGCTAGATTTTTTTTACTCATTTCAAATTGCAGTATTATTTTCACTGGGTATTGTGTTCCATAAAATATAATATATTTCTGGAGTGTTTTAAATGTGGGAACCACTGATCCAAATTTCAAAGTAAAACTCAAACACTGTGGTTTCACTAACGTAATTAAAACAGTAACTCTAGAAAGGTAGAAAATAACATTAGAATTTGACCTTTTAACTGTTAAAAGTGATAAAGAACGGTCAACATTACTAATGAGGTTGCCTAAAGTAATAATCCCTTAGGACCACCATTTTGTCCGTAAAAGCCTGGAATTTTGTAGAGAACGAGAGAGTATTTTTTTTCATTTCATTCAAAAACGTTGTTTGGTATAAAATAAAAGTAATTTTTAACCGACATCAGTAAAGTAGGAGTATTTCAATTCGACTGTCTTTTTGTGTCTCCGAGCTGGCAATTTCACAGAAAAACCCAACAACATTGCTCCACCCGGGAACCAAAGGACCTGTAATAACAGTCACGCTTTAATTTAACGTGGTCCTTAATTGTTATATTCTAGGTACTTACCCCAAAGAATTTCCGGACGTAAATGACTTTAGTGAAGGCGACTTGACCGCCATTGCTTGCTAAACACCTCAACGCCCCTTCGTAACCACTATAGTTGTCTGGATAGTCACAGATGGAGGGATGTTCGCACATTGCACATAACTGTTGGTACTGGGCCTCTGAAAATACACATACTATATGAAAATACATCCTTTTAGGGCCATTTTGGGTGTAACGAGGGTTACTCCCACCGGAAAAAATAATTTTCCCGGCAAGAAAAATGGTCAGTTGAATATAAAGTTTCTGGGCGTAGTACTTTTGGGAATAACTTGAATGATAAATAGTTTTTTTTGGAAGGCATATATTAAGTTTTACTATAAGAATACAACACTTCCTCATAATGCCTTACGCGTAGGTATACGTGTCATAATTAATATGATTATTGCCTTTATAGGTATAAGGAATTATCTGCCGGATGTCCGGATAATAACTTCAAAAAGCTTTCAATCCGGTTCAGCTACATTTACTCATTGCCAACAAAAAAAATATAGCCAAAGGTCACGAATGAATTCTTGTTTTGTTTACGGTCGACCTATTTATTTTCCACAACAATTACTTTGGAAACATTAATAAATTCTCTCGGCAATATAAATATATCAATATATATGGTTAGTTAGACGACGTCTGTGGTCTAGACGACGTCTGTGGTCTAGTGGTTCGAGTACCGGACTGCTGATCACGAGGTCGTGGGTTCGATTCCCACAGGACACAAACATTTATTGTGATAAACTTAAGTGTTTGTGTTTGTCTGGGTGTTTTCTATGTATCATAAGTATGTATTTACAAAAAAAAAGTATTTAAGTATTATATTCATTGTCATAGTACAAGCTCTGCTTAGTTTGGGACTAGATGGTGCTGTGTAAAAATGTCCCAGGATATTTATTATTTATTTATTTTATTTATTGTATTAAGTACTGAGGACTAAGTGACTTAGTTAAACGATTTTAGGTGTCGGTATATCGGTCTATGCTTTGATTTGCAAGTGTATTTTATAGTTGTAGGCCCTTATTACGCGAAAACCCAAGCTGTAGTAAATTTATCTTTAAAAAGAAGAAGATATTCTATAAAGTCGAAAAGTTAGAGGTGAACTGAACACGATTAAAATCCAGAAACGGCAGGAAGATTTAAAGTGTAAGCTTCATATGTACATAAAATTTTCTTCGAGTGGCTCAGCAATGAATATTGAATTAGTTAAATGAGTAAAATACTTACTCCAAGCAGAATTGGTCTTAGGATCCGGCGACCACTTGCCCACGATGCAGGACTGTGAGAAGAAGGTGGAAAGTGCTCGAAGCTCGTTTTCTTTTGGTGATATGCTGTGGTCGTTCATCTTCGGGAATACTGAACGTTTCATCAGCATTGTCAGCGGGATCTGTGAAAAAAATATTGTTAGGTTTTATTAAAAATCTTTTTAATACCTCATGGCAAGCAAATGGCTACTTAATTCCTGTTTTAATGTGAATCTGACGACCTAAAATTTCCCTACTTTAGTAGTTTGGATCTCGATACAATATTTTGTATTTTTTAAGTTTTCAAAACATCACAAGTGTGATAATATTTTTATCAGGTGCGGAACTTAGGACCAAAAAATAAGTTATAGTAATATGTAATTTACTGCCACAATGTGATTGTTAATATTACACGTACACGTGTATTGTCTAATATCTTTAGTACACGCTTCTACAGAATTAGTAGAACATTCACGTAGAACAGTGGTGAACACGACAAAATTTATTTCTACTAGATGACACCTTGCCGAGTAGAATCATAAGTAATTACTCCAAATATATTTGTCTTTGAAGTAGTTTGGGTGGAAATAACTGATTTTCAAAATGGCCCATTTTTCGGGTTTCAATATATGCAGATATTGGCCATAAAGTCAATATTTGGATATTTCGAACCTAAAGCATAAAATTTTAGAGGGTGGTTGGTCTTCTTCCTTGGCCTTATGATCATCTCGCTTCTTTTTTTTAATCCATCTATAAGGACTAGTTGAAAAACAGAGTATGATATATATGAGATGAGACACAGACTTCCAGTGTTTAACTTGTTGACATAATTAATGTAATATTCCTTGCAAACCTCGTCTTAAACTTAACATGCTAATTTAAACATAAGCCCTGTCTTTTTGTAATACTAAAGTATCTGCCAGATATTTTTCGACTCGACATTATTCATGGAAATAACTCTGAAAGGGTAGCATACATTTTGTTTACTTAAAATATTTGACGTACAATTTGTGAGTCAGCCCGTCGTAAAAGCTAAAACAATTATTTGGTTAACAAAGTTTGTTTGATTAATGAAAATATGTACCGATATCACGTCGTTTAGGGCTGAGCCCAATAAATGTGCATGTAGTGAGTTAAGGGAGCGCCCAAATGCATATTTAGTTGTCAAATGTTTTAAACGACATAATGATTTAACTACAAAATTAGGCGTGTGATGAAATGGCGTTGTTCAATAAAAGGGCTAGCCGTTTAATTAAACGGCTATTACAAGCAGTTTGCATTATTTATTTATTTTTTAAATTGCATTTAATTTTATATATTTTTTTTTATGTATTAATTCTGACACAATGTTATATTGTTAAAGAATAATAAATAATAAACGATTAATTTGAATTTGAAACCGTTCTATTTATGTGTAGATATTCCTTTGTAGTCTATTGTTCGACGTACATTATTTTTTAATAATCTGTACTGAATGGTGTTCGCGTTGTGTTGCCGATTGAATTACAAGCAGCTATTGAGAAGCACGCGTAAGATATACGAGCTCTGTTGTTGTTACATGCTGGCTTATGTACTTGTAAAATTTATATTAGCTAAAGCCTGTATCGGCTGTATCAATGCCGTTTTAAGTGGAGAATAATCACGTTTCGTTTTCTTTGAATAAAATAAAACAAAGCAGCGTGTACGAATACTACACAATTAAACATTAGTCTGGAAGCAGACTACAACAGATATAGTTGGGTAACTCATTATATTTGAACTTTTATTACTTAATTATGTCATGTTAAAAAGTAAATTAACATTCATAAAGAAAAAGTTTTCAGAATTATAAATATGGGTCTAATTGCGATTTTGAAACTTGTGCAAATTAAAATTAAGTAAGTTTTCGTGTTTTCGGTGCCAAGCTATATTTTCGCCGAATGTCTTCAAGTTCATCAGATGTTCTTAGGCGGGCTGTACATGTAGGGACACATTGTTGCGCAGTATTGATAATTGCACAATATTATTGATTTGATATTTGTACACATGGGCGGCCTGTCTACGATTTCTTTTGGGTACCCTTGAATAACACAATTGCTTTGGATAAAAACAAGGATTGTTTACTGTAAGAATAAGTAAAATAAATACTACATACTATTTACCTAAGATTGAAAAAAAGTTTGAGTGAGCTTTCATTGGACCGTAATGTGCAATATTTTTATCCATTTTAATAGTACCTAAGTACTTACCTACTGAAATAAAACATACCACACTATCACGCCTGTATTCCCAAAAGGGTTAAGTAGGTAGATACATATTATATTAGAAATAAATCGGGTTATAGAATTTGGGGAAAGTTTACGTATTTCATCGTTATTTCGATAGTTTATAGGACGTATGTGGCTCAAATATTTTAATGAACATATTCGCGAGTGGGAGAGTTCACGGTAGTTTTCTTCAGTTCTATGTAATAGGGGGTGAGCCGATCCAGCAAATCTAAATTCAAGAGCTATGATTTTTATACAAAATCACCGCTCAACTGGTCGCAACAGATCGCTGGCCGCGATACGACCGTCCTTTGTACGATTATGTTTTAAAATTCATCTTATCCTGTCCTTGTTAATAATGTTATGTAAATTATTTTTAATAAATATTGGACATTGAACCTAAGGCACCATGCTCAGTAGCTACACTAGTGACCACTGGACTATTGACGCAGTTCAAGTATAAATGTAAATTTTATTAAAATTGAACTCATCTCTTAGACTCACCCAGAATATAAAACTACACTATTTTATTATTAGCTCTAATAATATATTCTGCTCGACTCTCCTGTCTTTGTAGAGAATAATTTTGTGTCTTATTTCAATTAAATTTAATGTCCTTAAGTTTGTGTATTATATAGGCGCCTTTGAGATTATTATCTAAACGTTTCTTGGTTTAAAAAGAGAGCAAATTAAACTAAACACGATATGAACCTATACTAGACCGTTCAGAAGAAATGCCAAAACGAACTCAGTGAATCATGGTCGTTTTTAAAGTCTAGACATAGTATTTTTAATATCAAAGATGTATCAATAAGATATATCAATAATAGTCCCTAAGGATATAACTCCTATATAGAGCCTATTCCGAATTTACAGGCGAATTATGTTCAAATAATTTTGCAATAATTGTACAAAATACGCCTTGTATTTTCGAAACGAAACTGGTTAAGTCAAGTACCAATGCTAGTCTCTCGTTGAAGATGAGACGTATTGCCTTGAACCCATAATCGCACTATCTGCATTCTACAGGTAAATACCTACCGGTTCTTGCATAAAAAAGTAAGACATACTATTGATATGTGCATAATAATTGCACATAAAAGGTGAACAAAGGCAGGAATAAATAGCTTTGTTGATGCGTCTCGCATTTTCCTGATGTTTTGGAGGTCATATAAGATCCGATAGGATTGGTATGTATTGTCTTATTCAAGCCTGTCTCCCTTAGGGGCAAGCAGAGACTATAGAATTCCATTTGCTACAATCCTGGCACAGCACTTTCGCTTTATCTAATTACGTTACGTTCATTCATTTTCTTCTTCTTCGTTTCTTATTCTTATGTTCATTACATTCTCGAGTATGATACTTGGCCTTTTTTGAGACCGTTCGCGATTTAGTTATGGTATTTTCGCCGAGTTCAGTCCCTTCCTTCTGTTCCATCTGCACTCGCCGCGTATATCGTATTTCATCATCATCATTATCATCATATCAACCAAAAGATGTCCACTGCTGAACAAAGGCCTCCCCCACAGGGACCGGACGTATACTGCCTGCATCCAATGACTCCCAGTGACCTTTACCAGGTCGTCGTCGGTTCATCTCGTTGGAGGCCGTCTCACGCAGCACTTTCCGGTGCGTGGTCTCCACTCGAGAACCTTTCTGTCCCATGTGCCCCGTCCACTGCCACTTCAACTTGCTAATCCGTATTTGGTATCACGTATTTCGTCAATCACCGTTCATCACGGTCTCTTGATGCCCAAATACTATTCTCAATCCTTGTTATCTCATCACAATCAAAAATATTTATAGAGGTTTGAGTAACATAATAAATTTATAGTTTATCCTACCTTATATCCTACGTTCCTGTTGACTCCCGTGTGGCATGACTTGAGACCCTTCAGTTGATCCAGGTTGCTGATAGGCAAGTCGTTGTGAACCACGATGACGGCTTCGTATCTGAATGGCGCTAAAAATATATAATTTGAATGTCAACTTTTTTTAATTAGTAATTCACGATTTTTTTTATTATTGTTAGTTATTTTATTTTAAAACAAAAGACGTTTTTCCTCAGGATGCGATCTATCCTTTGCCAAATTTTAAAGAAAACGTTTCAGTGGTTTACATTTTATCGAAATTGGTGTAGCGGTTTGGGTGCAGAAAGGGTAAAAGACAGAGTTGCTTTCTCGTTTGTGATATTAGTATTGATTTTGCTACTAGCTCTTTCTTGTTTGCCAAATCCTGAATGGGTTTCTCAATTGACACAGGTTAATGATCGCTGACACCAAATTTTGACTCAGCCAAAAGTTTTATTTCAATCAGATGAAGGTACTTTTGTCTTTTTGTGATCTTATATTTGAATGATTTTAAGAACACTGTTCATATTTATTCCATTTACTTTACCATCAATATATGGCTTCTATTGACAAGTATTATTAATGTATAAACAGTATTGCTAGGTAATTAATGACTCGTTCAGTTTGTAGCCAGGTTATCTTGCTTACCGTTCCTAAGTTACACAATTTACGGGTAAGGTTGCTGCCTATCTCTCATCTTTGGTGTAACGACTTTCAAATTCGACAAACATTTGTTAACTGTTGTATATTGTATTTACATTTTTAACGTAGCTAGCATAGATTTTTATGAACATTACTAAAATGATAATAATAAATAAATTAAAGACATAAATTGTAGACATAATTAAAAATTCCATTGGTGGAACCGTGCCGCCAGATCCGATAACGAAACTAGAGATTAATGATTGGTACATTATAATATGGTAGTCATTTTACATTAGTTGGTGGCGTAATAGAGGCATAATTAAACCTACGAATAAGTTAATAAGTATGTCTTAGTATCGTCATTAACAGGGAAGGTGTGTGAAGTCTTCAACCCGCACTAGACCAGCGTGGTGGACTATAGCCTAACCCTCTCATTCTGAGAGTCAGGATACCCATGCCGAGCAGTGGGCACGGGTCTCCTGATGATGATAAATATCGTCATTGGTCTATATTATGTACTTATTTGAGTTTTTGACATCTCGCTAACGTAAACTATGCATTCCACTGCGTTGACTTTGTAAGTATGTTGCTCTTATATTTTTTTTACGCAATCGAAATAGGATTAACCTATTGAAATGACCCTACTATCATTCTACACAGTTATTGTAATGACACCAGTAAAACAGTTCTTGCCTATGGTCATTTGGAACTTTCTCCCGATCAAAAGTTATGCAACCGGCAACATTATTTAAGTCGGTACCAATTCGATTGAAAGCGTTTGATAATATTTTATCAGTTTGAATAAATTGAAGCTCATTTTAAAAGGTTCTGTTCTGTGAAGCGTATTTCGTAATAGCTATTACTTGAATGGAGAGAAACGATTTGAAAAATAGAATTTTACTTTGCTAACATGAATCTTATTCGTATTACCAAAGCTATTTTGCTTGTGTACATATTTGCAAAATAGATGTGTTTTGATAGCTTGTTTTTATTCTAAATATAGATTTTAAATAATAATAAATTGCTGCACATCAATAGAGATCGGCTGGCTCGATTTGGCTTATTTAATTTTCGCGTTAGTTAGAATATAACGTACTAGATTTTTTTTAAAGTAGTGTGTGAAACTAGACACACCACAATAATTACGAGTAAACTATTAAGTGGACTTTTTAGGTCTCCTTTCAGAGAAGGGTTATGTCATAACCCATGATTGAAGGACCTTTGTTTAGCAATGGGATCCATGATTGGAATCGGTTCATGATGATGATGCATAAGAAAATTACATTAAACTTAGATTAAATTGACGTACAACTGAAAGTATTTAAACTTAAAACCTGGATGCTAACAACCTTTCTTAGATCACCGTTAAGCTTAATAGGAGATAAGGGACTTTACACAAAGCTTTCTCGACATTCCACGAAGTCAAAGTAGAAGTTCTACATTTTATAGTTCACGAACTTTAATTTAAATTAAGCATCTTAGCTTGCCCGAGCCATGGAAACAGAGCAGATACAAACTTTACAAATTATAAAGATGTCTGTGAATCCTAACAAAAGCTGAAAGAAGCGGAAAATGAGAAACGTAAGATTTGGCCTGAGTCAGCTTAATTAGGGAATTTGTTCTTAAGAAAGAAACGTATCTAATTAAGAAACTAATTAAACAACGGTGATTATAATAAAGGTTCTTGGTAACTTATATAGCGCCCGATTAATAAGTCACCTCAAACTGGCGCTAGTTGCAAAGACAAAGGTCAATAATTAGTCAATGAAAGTAATTTTGAATTTAGTTCCCCATTTCGCCGCCTGTCAATTTATACTGGCCGGCTATTAGTTCACAGAAACTTTGGCTACTTTTGGGCTTTAACGTTTCAAAGCAAATAAGTTTGGAGCGAACTCAAACAGTTGGCACTTTGGCAGTAAATCGAGCAGAATTTAGTGGTTCTCCTTAAAGTTTACTGTTTTGGTCTTTTGAAGTGAGGTTATAATGAGGCCCTCGAATTTTCGAATTTGGAACGTCGTTTAATTATGTCGGTCGTCTGTAAAATTCTGGCCAGTATTTTATGAACACAGAATTTTATTGGAATGCATCCAATTTTATTTGGTGCTCGTGATCCCAGTTTTTTTTTGACAGAAAGTACAAGTAATTGGTATTTAAACAAATTACATAGCATTATTGAAGTCTGCACTGCAATAAATGAAAGTTTTATAAACAGTATTACGTACAAGTTCAAGGGGTCCTGGCTAAGAATAATATGGGTCATTACTTTTTATATTTTGTCGAGACAGACGAGACAGGGACTAGACATCAGAAGAACGGAATATCAAGCAGCTGTAAATGCAATAGTCTAGCTATCACACAGCAAGAATTGTACGCGAGATGTGTTCGAATCAACCCTGGAACTAAACAACTAGAAGTTTTATATGTACTGAATAGTGGAAATGCAACGTTGAAAATATAAATAAGATATAGGTACTCGCAGGTACAGCAATTGTTTTTGTTTTTAATTGTGGTGTTTTGTTGTGTCAAGACAATGAAAGTCCTTTGGGTTTTATGAAATATTTTGATGTCTATTGGTTGCTTAGGATTTAACTAAGGGCCATTATTGGTCAATATCTTGATCAGAGATTTGATTAAAATTCTTATACGAATTATTGTTGGTCATCTAACTGATTCTAACCTCTTTGGTCAAAGTGACATTTTGACAACGAAAGAGACCCTTAGATAATATAATCCTGATCTTCTTAAGGTGTCAATGGTCAAATATTTTTTTAAGACCACGTCAATAGCATTAGGAATGGCCGTGCAGATATCGTTGCTCCTTAACAGGTATAATATCAAGATTCTAGTTAGGATCTAAGTAAAGGTCCTTACCATCTGGTTCATCCTTGGTCCTGTACTGCTGTATCACCACGAAGTCCTGGTTGGGAATTTTAGAGGCAACATACATGTCTTCAGGGTCTACCGGCACAATGTCGGCTTGACGTTGCTGGACATAGTTCAAGCAGTCCACCCTGAAAGCCATAGAAGTCATTTTTAGGTTGCTGAAGAGAGATGCCGCTCTATAGTTCATTAATCCCATCTCTTTCTCACAACCTAAAACATCTATGAAATTGTATTAGTTTTCTTGCTTAGGTAATTACTTTGAGAGTGATCCTAGCCTAAACTTGGCCTTACGCTCTGTAATGTACTTAAATATATTGCATACTATGTTAAAAGATTAGACGGCTTTATATAACACGGAATTTAGCACGTCGCTACGTGATCTTGAATTACTAACAAGCCGGGATGTTTATGTGCCTACGATATATGTATATTGCTCAGTAGAGATTAACGATTAATATAACATGATATGGGTAGGTTTGGCTTTGAAGGGTGGGATCTAAATAGGGTGTTACATCGCTTAAGGGTATGCTAATGTTATATGTTCGGTTATGTATAGTTTCGTTTGTGAGCGGCGGTTATAGCGGGTGCCTTAGCTCCCAAGCGTATATTAGAGATTATGATAAAGCGCTAGTATATTTGACTGCTTGGGCGACCAGCCCTAGTACATTTGACTGCTTGGGCGACCAGCGCTGGTACATTTGACTGCTTGGGCGACCAGCGCTGGTACATTTGACTGCTTGGGCGACCAGGGCTGGTACATTTGACTGCTTGGGCGACCAGCGCTGGTACATTTGACTGCTTGGGCGACCAGCGCTGGTACATTTGACTGCTTGGGCGACCAGGGCTGGTACCATTGACTGCTTGGGCGACCAGCGCTGGTACATTTGACTGCTTGGGAGACCAGCGTAATTGAGCCGTTTGTAACATTCGACACGCGTCAATGCTGGTTGTACGATCAAATTGGTTACGCGACCAGCCGACGACAGTGAGCCGCCATGGCATCTCGGTGTAATGGGGCTCTAACTCCTGTGTTGCAGTAGGATAAACGGACATAAAGTACACCCAGAATTATAAAATAAATATCTCGGGACATTTTTACGCATCACCATCTAGTCCCAAACTAAGCAGAGCTTGTACTATGGGTACTAGACAATGGATATAATACTTATATACTTTTATAATTGAAACAAATATCTTTGGATCACTCAAAGATTTTTACAGATCACATAAATATTTCTGTGGTGAAAATCGGGGTATTAGTCTGAACGGCTCAAACTGAAAGGCCCATAGGCCATTCGACCATAATAAAAAATCATCTCCATTCAAAAGTACCGGTGATAACACGATTTCAAAATAATTTAAAGGGACAGTCGCATAAATTATGATAGTCGTATAGATTATTAATTATGAATTATTTACCTATACAAAATCATGTAAATAAAAAGAAGAGAGAGATACTACTGTACACAAATTATTGACTGGGCAGATAAGTGTGGCCTAAGTTTGGATAAATAAAAATTTTAACCTGTACCTATGTTATGATCGTTGACGAATAAACAGATATATATATGTTGATTCATTTGTTTAAAATTTATGTCTGAACCCACGAAACCTCATCTTCTACACAAATCTGCAGTCTAAGTACATTAAAAATTAAGAAAACCCCCGACACGAAATGTTATTTGCCGTTTTGTGGTGGCGGCCATCTTGGATTTGAAATTTATCATAGTGTATAGTATTTTCCTAGTTAAGCCCTTTCATTTGATAGTGAGGGAGTTGTGAAAAAATACCATCGCGGCCATCTTGGACCGATTTTCATCAAACATAGCTCTCGACTAATTCGTCTTTCAAATAAAATTAACAAAATCAAAATCGGTTCATCCTTTCGGGAGCTACGATGCCACAGACAGACACACACACACACAGACACGTCAAAATTATAACAGGGTTAAAAACAAGTATAAATTACGTAATATTTTTCTCAATTATATTTTCGGTCACAATCTTTTTCGCTATAGTAGCTAGTAGGAGGAGCCCATTAAACTCAAAACAATGAGTTGGCGCGTTACGTGAAACAGAAGTTAAAAATGACGCCTGCATTGTTGTTTTTCCGTTACGTTTTTTGTTTCATATTGTATACCGACTATTGTCTGAAAATTCACGTTATTTTAGCGGTAGAAAAATAACGGTGGTAAAGTTTATAGTCTAGAGTTATTGTTGTCAAGCGTTCTTAGCAAATATGATGTTAGGTACTTAATGGGAGTTTATAAGAAATGAGAATCAGCAGGGTATAATCTGACAGTTGCTATTACTAATAAACAAGCTATTATTTTTAAAATTATTTATTAGCGATACAATATAAACCTATGTTTATAGAAAGTGTCATATTAAATTGTCAGCATTTCTTCAGAAAAGAAATCATATTTTTTTAGTAATATGGAAAATCCTCATGGAAATTCCTTCCCCTCCGGGCCTAGAGAGGCCGTCGGGTATATCGGACTCAAAGAGTATAATAATATAGTGAATCGGAGTCGTACCGACTACCACTTGCCTTTCCTTGCTCTGTGCCTAAAGTGCTACTTCAATGACACGAAAGAGTATGGTCCATGGAGTTTCTTGCCGGATTATTCTCCATAGCACCAACTTTTTGGAACCGTGCAACTAGAATCATATGTATATCGTTACATAAATGCTTGTGAAAAATTATTTGAAATAAAAATATTTTGAATTTTGAACGCGGGTCACTTCAGATTTCAAGTTCATTTTTAAATATTTTTGTTTCAAATAAGCTTTACCAAGTATTTGTGAAGCACTATAGCTCTAGTTCACAAGCACAGTTGATACTATGGAGAAGAATTCGGTAAGAAATCTATGGTAGCCATTGATATAAATACTAATGGTAGCTCTGAATGAACACAGAACACGACAAAAATGTCATGTTATAGTGAATTTTAACGCACCGAGAGAGAGTTTTAAGTTTTCCTATTTCGTAAAGTTTAACTACGAACACTAGCAGTAATTGAGGAAGGTTTGGTTGGGACAAAAACGCTACCTAATTGCTAAAATTGGACAATTTGGCACGGAAATAACTTGTTTTTGAGACTTTTTAGAGTTTTCCTCTTTTTTTCGCAGTGTTATTTATCATAATAATGGGTATTTTAAATCACATTAAAATGTAAATATTTTATGAAAAGCGTCAGGGTTTTTAAACTAAACGCAATATTACGCCTGTAAGCTATAAAAGGTTAAAATTTTGTTCGATCTGGGACTCAAACCCTCACTCTCAGCAGTTGCGTTATCAAAAAAGTTTTCAAAAAAGTTTGTTGCACTATCCATACAGTGCGACAAACTTTTTTGCAAACTTGTCGATGACGGCTTATTAATTAATTAGATTTAAGCTTTTTTCGTAACTTACCGGTCTCTAGCAGATATACATTCCAGCTGCACCTTAGACTTGGTTGGCACATCCAGCATCTCCTGACATGACTTCAGGTATTGTGCAGGGACACATATTTTATCTACGAAGTTTATAAAATAATAATAAAAAGGTTTAACATGGCAAGGACAACAGAATTTTTTTTTCATAGTTCTATCTTTTCTGTCACGTCTAAATTTATTTACGGTTTCTTTATTGAATTAACTAATATTTTTTTAAACTAGAGCTTTTTTAATGTCAGTATGATAAAGAATTTTCTATTTAGGTATCTGATCATAATAAACCTGCATCTAATTAATGTAAAGCTTGTTCTTCCTCTAGTCTCGTAATTATTATTCAATGTTCATGAAATGTCAACGACCTCGTGTTGTTTATATGATATAACACGTTCATTACGAATTTAACATGATTATTATCAAGTTTAAACTATTAGTTATGTAAAAAGAGGTGATTAAATTTTGTGACCTTTGGCACTGATGTTTTATGACACCGTATCAACTATAAAACTTTAGAAAAGTTTACAATAACATTCGAAATGGATAATGACGGACATAATTAACAATAATACAGCAAACCCAGTATATTTTTAATATTAGGTACGTATCTACATAATCTTTTATTCGAAGATTAAAACTTGAACGAGCAAACATTCGATGCCAAACAATTTATCGATGTAGTAACTTACAGACATAAATCGAACAATAATCGATGCACGAAAATCGGGATTCGAATCGAATAAACACATCAAGGGAATGGTTTCGAGTGCGATTTATGGGGTATAATATGGTCGAACAAGAAAATAACACTATCATACAACTTTGTATTGATAGATTGTTTGTTTTGTTTATAAACAACACTACACACACTAGGGTATTATTACTTGTAAGTATCTATCATGCTGGATATTTCTCAACGAGTTTGGAAACGTGCAAATGTTTGCCCATACATAATATGTGTCGGGGTTAAATGTCAGTTTTCGCATCTTTACCTACATCACTCGCACTGATAGTTGGTTTAAGATTACAAAATCCAAGTAGATAAGAACTTTGATGCGGAATATGATCAACTTTTAAAATATATATAAAAAACCTGTATTCATGGCACGTAACAAAATGCCAATTGGAATTCGAAATTCGAATTTCGAATGCCATAACATTCTATAGAAAAAAGTAGAATAATAAAAAAGAACACTTCACATAAAAATGGAACATACATGAAGATTTGCAGTGCACACTAACACATGTCAGGGCTGTCAGGCAAAATATAATGTATTTTAATGCCATGGTCAAGGCGACCGCGCGCGCTATCGGCTCGGTACTACCGCGGGCCGTCCAAGAAACTTCTTTTATATTCACACGTTATCTTTATTGTGATGGTTTCACTATGTATTAACGAACACAGAGGTGGACACACTGTTTGCGCACGATTGACTTGTGTGGTTCGCGCGCCGCAGTGTCAATTGAGTTGCTTAAAGGAAAACGGCGCGCGATGCAGACTTACATGGTGATAGATAAGATCTCGAGATCAGAAAAGTAACCATAACAACAAACTGTTCCATCCAGTTTGTTTACTAGAGGCCTTCGTAGTATAACTGACCAATACATACCTATAATTACAAAACAACTTGACAAATAGTAGGCTGTAGACCACTATAGTGAAATACTTATACAATAATTTATGAAAAATATAAAAATAATAGTTGCACTTGCACAATAAACGCTAAAGAAACTGACTAACCGACGGCAGGTTATTTTTCGACATCACAAAATGTGACTTATGTAATTTATAATGAAAAAAAAACTGCTTTTAGAAAGTAGGTACTTGTACTCGTAATGCCTTGTATCTCGCCTCCCGGAATATAATCCGTGTACAAAATATGTAAACTTTACCTTCTATGAGTCTGTCTAGTATTCGTTTCGATCTTTAAATACCTACTCAGCTTGCAAGAGTCATCGCTCGCTTGATTAAATAATAATACCTACAATATAGACATCCGTCGCTATTTTAAAATTTATTTTTCTTACCAACACGTTTGCCACCTCGCAAACTACACGTTGTGACTTAATAAACTTCTACGATCTAGAATTATTCTTTTTGGTTATACTCTTTATGTTTCGGTATTCGAATTGTAATAAAAAAATAAACATCAGTTTCGCGCCATTATTAAAATTTTTGACTGTACTTTCAAATTTCGAATTCAACATTTTAAAATAAAAACGCACAACTTGAGAGGCACTATAATTATTTAGGTTCACAGACAAATATTTAAAAGTTATGGTGATAAGGAGTAGGTTATTTTTATTTTCCAAATTCCAATTAAAAAAATATAATACTTAATAAGCTGATCATGTTGTGTAAAACTTAAAAACTTCTTGGGTTGGTATTATACTCCTGCCTGCAGAAAGTGCTAATTATTTTGCTATAGTTCCTATTCTATCTCGAAAATATTTTAATTTTGCTTGCAAAGATTAATCACGAGCCAAATTAAGTTGGAAAACTGTGACAGCCGCGTATTTTGAGTTTTGTATTTTTGGCGCCATTACGGTACATTTCCTTGCAACTCATTGTATTTACCGAATAAAAAAAAAAGAGTTTTAATTGTGTCAAATGTCAAACTTGTTAAAATTATGCTTGTAAAATACCAATAATTTTGTTTTATTTCTTACGTACGCTAATAATTCTAATTAGGTATGGACTGGATCCATTGCAACAATTGTTTTGCCCAGTTAGAACCTGGAACAACTCTACATTTAACATCATGTGGACACATGTTTTGTAACAACTGCTTAGACAAAGGTACCTTAAAATTGTATTAATCGTGTGTAATTTCTAAATTTTATTAGAGATGGATGAAAGTACTTAATTAAATGTTATCAAAGTATATTCCTTCTAGGTGGTAAAGAAAGTACGTGTTTAATATGCCGAGCGCCGTGTTCGGTCATGAAACTTGTTCCAGACGTAAGTAATTTTACTTAATATTACCAACTTAATTTTCAAACCCGTGGAAATGGTGGAATGTAATTTTCTCATAATTTTAAGATGAAGCAAGAGGTTCAAGATTACTTTACCGATCCAGAGGAATTAATTAAAAAGTCCTGCGAGGTGTTACAGTTTCAGAGGCAACACAGACGGCGTTTGTTATCTTATTTATTGCAATCAGTAAGTAATTTTCTTGCGTTTACTTACAAATGTATATTAAATACCTTCGATTATGTTTAGGGCGTTCGTTGTAATATAAATTTGACCGTAACTCATTACTTTAGAAATCCCTTGCCGGTTAGTGGAACAGTATTGTATTGATTTTAGTTAATTTTAGTTATTTTAGGTATTAGTAGGTAGTTTTAATACCGATGTATATATGTACTATTTTTATGTAGTGTGTAATTGTGTAATAATACACAGTCGCCTCTTTATTTTTAAGACGAAGAAGTTTTATTCGGCAAGGACCGAGTTGAAACGTATGACCGAGTTATGTCAAAAGCAACACAACCAACTGAAGGAATATCAGAGAACTATCAGAGGTTTGGAGGCTCAGTTGGCGAAACAGTCAAGTAAGTCAATTTGTTACGTAGTTATAGAGATGTCCCTCTCCTTTCTTTTTTATTAATTCAACTGGCTGGGCACTGCGGTGTTATCCGCGATAATCTAGTTATTCCCAATCCTGCGGGAATTTCCCAAAATAGTTTTAATAATAAATATTTAATATATATATATTGTTTTAATATTTTGGGGACATTTTTACACAGCACCATCTAGTCCCAAACTAAGCAGAGCTTGTATGATGGGTACTAGACAATGGATATAATACTTATATACGTTTTTTTGTAAATACATACTTATTATACATAGGAAACACCCAGACAAACACAAATACTTATATCCATCACATAAATATTTGTGTCCTGTGGGAATCGAACCGATGATGATCAGCAGTCCGGTACTCAAACCACTAGACCACAGACGTCGTCAAAGTTTCTTTGCGTCATCGTCTTACGTCATAATAACTATCTGTGTCGGCACAGAAATAGTTATCCATGGACTAGACAATGGTCAAACCAACCTTTCAGTCCAATACACCCAGGATTGAACTGCCTACTCATGTGGTTTAAGTGTGTGTGTGCGTTGATAGATCAGTCGATTAGACAGACCTCTTCCTTTTATATATTCAGAAGATTATTTTAAAGGATAATATATACTAACTGTATAAAAAAATAATAATAACTGCCACCTTATTATTATTTACATAATTTCTGGTATAGGTACTTACTTAATATAAGGCGCGTACAGAAAGAGCCTCCTCAGGTGTCGATATCCACATAAAATATGATCGTTTGGTACACCTTCAATGTAAAAACATTATTACTTATTGTGTCGCTCGTGCCAAAACAACGAGAGAAGCCATTTTTTGGCTCTCTACTGGATGCTAATACCTGGGCCTTAGTGTTACATTATTAAGTTTATCCTGAACTACCTTGTTTAGTGTTCTTTTAAAGACGAGTGTTCTTTTATAGTCTGTAATTTGGCTTTAAAACACCATACCTTTTATGATGACTGTGATATCTTTGGCGAAAATTTTATTTTATATTGGTTCAGTGGTCTAAAACAAATCTTCCAATAATACGGGTAAGACAAGTTAAAAAACAAAAAAGAGATAATTTCGATGAAAAGCTCATGGAACACATTCCATAAATATTTTTTTATCGTTCCATTTTCAAACAAAATTTAAGCCACGATTTAAGTAAGCAAGCAAACGTATTTTGACACCCCTTTATGGGGCAATGAGGTGTACCTACGCAAGGGAATACATTTTCAGAGCAAATATCGCCGTTCAACATCCCGATATCGCCGGGGAACAATATATCGCCGAGCTTCGTGCAAACTACGCCGACTTACAAGCGGAATGCCAAAAGTACACCATTTTCGGTAAGTTGTTCTAGGGTTATTGAGTCGGTTTTTGGAAAGTAATAACTACAGTTGTAACACTGGTATCGATGACAAACAATTGCCGTGGTTTGCCCTAGGATATTTGTATTTTGTAGTATTTGGGTTGCGGTCTGAATGCACTCGCAAAAAATGTTAATAACTTATTCTCGCTAATAGCTCTCTGCTGTTTTGTTGTCTGAATTTCAAACATTTCGCGTTATAGATAATGGCGGAATTCAGATACTACTGATTACTATTTTTACTTGTTTATTTTCTCAAGTAGACTCTGCTCTGACATAGACTGGCCTTTATATTAATGAGAGCACAGCACTATAAGCCTCTCTTGTCTTATAATACCTATTTTTTGTTTATTTTGTTTGTAATAGTAGTATGTAACGCGTAGGTATTACTCAACTCGTATCTATAACGATAATATTTACAAACTTACAAATAAGGAAAATGTAATTATTAAGAGTCACATCTCAATAATGATATCTAAATTCTTGTTATTAATTTGGTAAATGCCCTTTGACTTCTCTTTAATTTAAATTCTAATAATTATAGAACAGGACAAAGATACAAATCTGCTAAACACGATAGAAAACATATTACGTCTGTATTTATCTCTCAAGTTCGGGGTAAAGGGAACTCCCAAAGCACAAAGATAATAATAAAACGAATATAGAGATAACAATGACGCCTTGACACTAGGTCCAGCAGTATCAGTCCAACCTCGTCACCCCGACGCGGATAAGCAAGCAACGATCTGCAAACTTCAGCGTGCATAGTCAGGTAATTATTCTGATTCACAACTTTCTTTTTTGGTGCAGAAACTTCAAGGGGATTGGCGCTGAATGTTGAAATACAGGGTCTGTAAAGAGTTAATTAGCTCATAGTCTAGCCTAATATACAAAACCAAAATTACTAACACTACTTTTATTTGAGGCCCTTTCGATGTTTTTTTTTATTATTGAGTAATGTACTTTTCGTGTCCCGCTGGGAAAGGCCTTGCTTCGTAGGAGACATTATTTATATGAGGCAAAGTCATTGGTTGTAAGTGCGGCAGCTGAGCCTCAGTGGTCCTGATTTTCATTCTTGGTCCTTCGTTTCGTAAATCGTCATTGGGTTTTTCAATGAAATTCGTAGTAGATAGTAGCTCGAGCTTGGATTTATGCTAGGTGAATGTTAATATTTTTTTCTTCTTTTTGTATTTTATTTGCAGCGTTCAAACAACTCCAACAAGATCTCATCGACTGTCTTCACACCACCTACTCCTGAGTCGGCCGGGTACTCCAACTTTTTAAAGAGTCTCTAATGGTATTTCGAACGCATCCAAAAAATCGCTTGCGTTTGCCAGTGCGAATTTTTACAGAAAAAAAAACAAATCACGTTGTATCATGCCAATGTTACATCGTGTAAAAGTGCGTTCTACTCGTAGGTATTTTAATAATATTTGTGTAGAACTTGCGACGTACGGATGACATAGGATGGTAAATGACATGTGGTTTATGATATATCGCGCATTGTGTCATGTTACATTATTTTAATATTTTCCTTCCTAAATAATGTATTTCGACGTAATCGGGTTGTTGTTGAGGAGCTCATGTAATATGAAATAAGGCCAAGTATGACTAAAATTCTTATTATAAGAAGATACTGTGTTTTCCTACAGGACTACTTAACATTAGGTACTTACTGTGAGAAAAAAAAACATGTAACATCGATATTATCTATTGTATTGAATCCTTCATAACGTCACACTCACTCGCCTACCTCAAATTGAATTTCGAATGTGCTGATTGACTAAAATTGTGCGTTCAAAAATTTTAAATTATTCAGTACTACACAGTCTTCGATGAGTATCTGATCGAAGATCACATTATAAAGTGTACCTCTACCTATTTAGTTTAAATTTTTAATAAAGAGGCGTAACGTTTGGAGGCTGCAATATTTTATATTAATGAGCAAAGAGGTGTTAGTTTTACCTCGGCGAGATTAATTAGTTAATTGATAATATTATGGCTGCAATTAAAATTAAACCTTCATGATCAATAAATGTAATTAACTTTTTCATAACATAACACTGTCTTTGCTAAATGATCATAACAAATCAATTTAACCAATTAATTACTATTTCGTAAAAAAAAACTTTACCGGATGATTTGTTTTCTAGGTCTGTCTGTAGCGGCTTTGAGTCGGGCTATATGTCAAACAGTCCATTGCGATCGCCCGGTGTATATTGTAATGGCTACGGAAAATGTCCATTCAGTAAACTAACGAAGATTATGAGGTCTGATTAGAGGTTATTTTATTTTTATTGCATATGTCCCAAGAAAAAAAAAAACATTATAAGTATGTACTCGATTCGTTGATGCGATGGTAAAATAGGATAGAGTTTTTCTTAATAATTGTACCCATATTTAAAATAATTCTTTATTCGAAATTGGAGTTTACAGCAATTTAAATACAGAAGAGAGATTTTTTTTAAAACATTCCAAAATTTATTACTTTTAATTTTTGTAATGTCCAAAGGTTTGAATAGGTAAGTTAAAGGTCCAGTATCCAATTAATCCAAGTATATTTTTTAATTTTAATTTTGCGTCGTGGTATTTTTTAATGAAAAGAACTTATTACACAGAAAGCAAAATGGAGCATTGCTACAAATAGTAACAAGTACCTACGTATTCAGCGTGTTTCAACGAAACGAGCTTTTTATTCTCATAATAGGACAGCATTTAGCATTTTAATTTTGTATTTAGAAATGTTAAGTCCAAAAATGATAAAACATAATTTGCATGTTGTTTATTTAAGCCAATAAAATATATTTTGCTTGTTAGTCGAATTTTCATTTTCTTTACGTAAATATATATCTCTCGATAGTTTTCCCTATTGGATATCGAAATTTGACATAAATTCTATAGAAGAATTGTAATTTCGATCTTCAGTAGGGAAAGCAAAATTCGAACAAATGTGGGAATACTGTTTTTTCACATTTCAGCGTTCATCGTTATAGTAATAAAAATTGTTCATAATTAGTACGGCAATGCTTTTTCAACTCTGAATTTAAAACAGGCCCCTGTTTCACCACCTCTGGATAGCCGCTAACTCTCGAATAAATAAAAAAATTGAACAAAATTTGTATGAAATTATCTGCCAGCTAATTTGATGGCAACTTATCAGCTGGCAGATGGCTGGCAGTAAGCTGTGTAACAGGCCCTAAGACGGCTAAAATTAAATGTTATGGTATATCTACTAGGAACAATTTAAATAACAACACATCAATTTAAAAGCTTCAAAAAATTTCTTTATTGTCATTGATACCGCATCGGAAACAACAGTGCTTAACGGTGGATCGGCAGGATTCCCTTGTTTTGCTGGTAGCCACCGGTCGCCTCCTGGTGACCGTGCACGGAGTGAGCTCCCAGGTTGTTGAACTTCTCCAGGACTTCCGCACCACCCTTGTAGCCCTTTTGCAGGAATTCGCCCTAGTGGAAGAAAAAAATATATATTTAAGGTAGGGCACAGCCATTTATGGCAAAAAATCTGGAGCAGCCTGTGGAAGTACCTCCACCTTACAGAAAACTACAGCGAAATTACACACTTTATTGTGTGTTGTGTTCCTGCAGTGAATAAGGTTCCCAGAGCTCCTTCTAAGGATGCGCTGCGCTGGCAGCAAGAGGAATATTCCCTCAAACTGTCGGCGCAGTGAATCATCCATAAACCTCTAAAAGGTTTTTAGGGTTGGCAACCCGCGAGTAATACCTATGTATCCATAGGCTACGGTAACCGCTTACCATCAGGCGGGCCGTATGCTTGTTTGCCACCTTACTGGTATAAAAAAAAGTTGAATTCGTTGGTTCTCGCAGGTAGGTATAATTCTTGCATAGTACTTTGAAATGTATTGGTCATCAGATGAGGATATGATGATGATAATGACGTTTAAGTTTGTAGTATTTCTACCTGTAAACGCAGGCTTGAGAAAAAGAATTTGAGGGCATCGGAACTGCCGGCGTTAGGTACTATCGTGTTAAAAACAGTCGGGTAAAAACCGATGATATTATGCGTTACTCAAATTAGCTGAATAGAAGTAGCAGCGTGGTATTCTCATTGTAAACCGAGGGCTGAATAACTGCTGAATCGTAATAGAAAATGGTTTAATATAATGAGTGAAGAACATTATTTTTCCCCACAAAAAGGGATTTAAAACGAAAACGTTACAAAAAACCATTATTAAAAACAAAGCCTGGTTGTCCATTATTTTTTTAAGAACCATTTTGTTAATCCCAACCGTGGTTGAGCAATTTTGTCCAAACATTTTACAAAGCTCTAAACGTAGCTCTAGCGTTTGTGGTTTTAGGTATACAATCGTTTTTACAGCGGACCTACACATAAACATTTTCAGTTTAACGGGCTTAAAGGCAACTGTTTTCAATTTGAACAATGTATAAACTAAAGTAACATTTTATGTGCCGTAAAAGTTGGCATTTGTTTTAAGTATAATAAATAAGTTGCGAGTTTAATTTACTTTTATAGAGTTAGTTTAAGTAATATTAGACTTTTTGGGGCTTTAAATTTCTGAAAAAGTTTGCGATGAAACACACAATATGTTGTCTGTTTAGGTCTTCTCGTTATTATACAGAATAACATATTTTAAGGCCTGTTTCCTCTCTGCATAACCGCTAAACAAAAAGTGAAACAACATTTGTTTGAAATTGTCTGCCAAATAAGTTAACAGAAACTTACTAGGAGTGTGCCCGGATAAAATGTGGGTGTACACTAGTACGCCTCTACCTACCCCTTCGGGGAATACAGGCGTGATGGTATGGTACTAGGAGAAAGGCCCTTAAGCTTACAAATATTTTTAATTGGTTCCCAGCAATGATGTATTATTTTTTGTTGTAGATTTACTATTTAAGTTTGCATATGTGCGCGAATGAAGTGGATCGTGATCCCGTTTCTCCCGTAGTTTATAATTTAAAAGATAAATAATCTTTTACCTTATTGGCCTTTGAGTCGTCAATCTTTTGCTCCGATACGTGATGTCCTTCCTTGCCCTGAGCGTTGGCATCGAGAACCTTCTCCTCATGAGCGCCCTTAAATCCTTGTTGTGCATTTTCTCCGAAGGATCCAGCATTATGGCCGGCAATCTTGTGATCCGCTTCATCATGAGCCTCGTCATAGAAGCTCTCAGTCTTCTCTTCCTCATTTTTACTGCTTGAAGTCTTAAAACCCTTACTTACATGACCTTTTTTATGACTCTTTCCTTTTTTGATCTGTTCTTCATTGGCACCTACAATTTAATTACAGATTTGAGCAATATCCAAAAAACTTCGATAAATATTATTAAAAGGTTACCATTAACCTGCACGTTTACTAAATATTGATTTATTTTACGTTTTTTGCTATGTTTTGCCGAAACTGACGATAAAAACTGTTTGATTGACAAGCAATCGTGAAATCGTATCGAAATAATGAGTTATTTGTAAAAAAATATGCGTAGAACATTTAATGTAGTGAAATGGTTAAAATTGTACCTACCGTGCTTGTCCAGTTTTTGATTGCCTTCATAGAATTTCTCGTCACCAGCGGCCTTTTTCTTAGCCTCTTCATCCTTGTAGAAACTGGATTCACCCTTTTCAGCTTTGGCAGCTGCAGCACCTTGCTGGAAACCTTCTTGTCCGTGTTTGACTTCTTCTTCAGCTTTCTTCTCCAATTTTTCTACATTTTCTCCAGCACCTTTCTTTTGAGCAGCATCGTAAGCGTTTTTGTCTACATAGCCTCCGCTAACTTGTTGTCCGATATATGGGTGATACAGCAAGCCGTTTCCGAGACCGATACCGCCAACTCCTAGTCCTCCAACTCCAGGGTGGATTAGACCAACGCCATTGGCGAGGCCCACGCCGCCAACACCACCGACCCCACCCACACCAGCACCACCAAGTCCTCCAACACCACCAACTCCTCCAAGACCAAGTCCCAATCCTTGGCCGAGGCCGATGCCTCCTAAACCGATGCCGCCGAAGCCCAAACCTTGGCCCAAGCCCTGGCCCAAGCCTACACCACCAACACCAATGCCACCAACTCCACCCACTCCACCAACACCAGTAACTGTATTTAAAACAGTAGACGCGGCTCCTTCTATTTGTTCAGGATAATCCTCACTTTCTTCCACTTCATAACTATTTGATAAGGGCAGTCCAGACCTGGGGTCAGTACCGATAGCATCCAAGCGTTCTTTTACATAATCGTAAGGAGTCTTCTCATCAGCGAGCTCGACTTTGTGGAGCTGTGCTGCAGACAACGCAACAAGAGCGAGGGTGAAAACTTGTGTCAACATCATTGTCGATGTGATTGTTACCGACGTTTCGAGACTGATGTCATTTCGGTATTGCACTGTTATTTATACTAAGGTTAAATTCGGTGGAACGGAATAGTTTTTGTATTAGCCGTGTGATAGTTTTCACAGGGTGTCTGGGGGCCCGTATCCGGTTGTTTCCTTCCTGTGGTATTGTTTCGACTAGTCCTAATTAGAACGATACGGCTCAAATAAAACAATGTGGTGTGGTCGAAGACCTTGCTTTCCAGTTCATTGGTGGCGTCAGTGGGGCGTTGGTTTACGCAACCACCGGACCGCTATAGGCCGCGTTTTCTAGACGAATTTCTTTGAAATTATCCCGATTATCTCACTGCAGGTAATCTCTGATCACAAATTCGTAAGTTTGGAATACGAAGGCTTGATTTCAGTAGTTAATCCGGCGATCTTTGTTAATCTGTCTGTTGCACAGCTTGCCTGCCTGATTAATCTGTTCGAACCATAAAGTGAAAAGGTTAATTAAAGGCAAAAAATGGCAACATTTAATAAACAGGTGATTAATTTCCTCTCTGCATTATTAAGCATGGCCTTGGTTCAGATCGGACGATTTCACGTTATTGTTTTCTTATGCTCAAAATATATGTCGAGGGCTCCACCAAAGGTTATCCGAGTATTATGTTGGGTGTCAACTCACCAAAGACGGCCTAAATAAGTCTCGGCAAGGCTCACGTGGTGTCCGACAATAATTGTCCAATATAAAATATTGCAGGGTTTCTGTTGCTTTATAAGTATTATTTTTAATATGGGGAACATTTAATTTCACAACGGATTCTGCTATCGCTCTATTAATATTTTTTTAGATGAACCTTTTTTGTGTTATTGTTGCTTATAAACTTTTTAATTATTATTCCAATGATAGCAGGAAAATATCAACCATTATGAAATATCTTAACTGAATTATAAGATATCTACTACCGTATAAGTTATTTTAATGAAGGAAAAAATCGACTGGCGGGCAGGATTTTTTCTCTCATTAAAATAACTTGTAATCTTAGCATGGGAAATGCTTAAAAAATACAAAAAGATACCTACTTTCTTAGTAAGATGATACATTTTTCTATACTTACGATATTGAATCGTATCGTTTCTATCGTAATCATCATACAGAGTTGCAGCGCTTGCGACCGCTAAACTTAGGTTATACCTAATACTCATTTAGATCTTTTTTTTTTAATCCCCTGTACCAAATTTTGTTTACTTATTCGACTTAGTCAATGTCTGGCCGATCTTACTTTAAAATAATTTGTTTACGTTAAGATAAATTAAACATACCGATTATACATTGCTATTCTTTAAAGCAGGTTCTTTACACGTATCAGTGGGCAAGTTATTTATAATACTGTCGTTAACTGTAACATATAATAGATAATTACAGTAGATACAAAATAATGTAATGCCAAACAACATTATATCTGACGTAATAAGCTCGTTATAAACGACAATGTTGTATTGAGATAACTATTGTTCATATTTTGCTCTTTATTTTATAAGTTGTCATATCCTCATCATCCTCCTGCCCTTATCCCTATTCACTTGGGGTCGGCGCAGTATGTCTTTTTCTTCCATACATCTCTATTAGCCGTCATCTCATCATTCACTTCCTTTGTGGTCATATCCTTTCTCACACAGTCCATCCATCTTTTCTTAGGTCTTCCTCTTCCCTTATATCCATCCACATTCATGCTTAAAACCTTTTTGGTAACATGCTCTTCACTTCTACGCATCACATGTCCATACCACGCTAAGCGGTTACTGCACAACTTTTCAGTAACCGGTGCTACTTTCAAACTACCTCTTATATACTCATTCCTGACCCTGTCCATTCTTGTAACTCCACACATTCCTCGTAGCATTCTCATCTCAGCTGCATGCAATTGCCTTTCATGCATCCCTTTTGTAGCCCAACATTCAGACCCATACAAGACGGCAGGTCTTATCATGCTTTTGTATATTTTCCCCTTTAGTTTAAGGGGAATTCGGGGGTCGCACACAGTTCCCGTAACCTGCCGCCATTTCATCCACCCTGCGTTAATTCTGTGCTTAACAGTTCGATCTATTTCCCCATTGTTTTGTACCACTGAACCAAGGTATCGAAAATCAGAGCAGACTGGCAGTGGTACGCCATCCAGCGCCATGGCCACATAATCGGATAGACCGCCGAAATCGCAGAACATGTATTCGGTCTTGGTTCTGCTGATTTTAAGACCAACACTTTCCAGGTTTTGCTGCCATTTTACCAATCTGCTCTGCACCTCAATCCCCTCTTCACCGACGAGTACAATGTCATCGGCAAACAGCATGCACCAGGGTGCCTCTTCCTGTATCTCCGATGTCAGTGCATCCATTATTAACAGAAAGAGGTATGGACTTAACGCCGACCCTTGGTGCAACCCTACCGCCACATTGAACTCGTCGGTGGTCCCAGCAGCCGACCGCACATGAGTCTTAGATCCACCGTACATAGCACGGATCAACTCCACATACTTTACAGGTACACTTTTCTTTTTCATTGCCCACCACAAAACATCCCTAGGTACCCTGTCGTATGCCTTCTCTAGGTCAATGAACACCATGTGCAAGTTCTTATGCACACTTTTATACTTTTCGCACAACTGGCGAAGTGCAAATATGGCATCCGTTGTCCCGCGGCCAGGCATAAATCCTAGTTGGTTTTGGGTGACCTCACTCTCCTCTCGCAATCGTTTTTCAATTACTTTCTCCCACACTTTCATAGTATGTGACATGAGCTTTATTCCTCTATAGTTATTGCAGTCCTGTACATCACCCTTATTTTTAAAGATCGGCACTAGTGAACTAGTGCACCATTCTTGTGGGATCGCCTCTTCCTGCAACAACTTATTGAAGAATAAAGACAGCCAATAATATCCATCTTCTCCCAATATCTTCCATACTTCTACTGGTATACAATCGGGTCCTAAAGCTTTTCCATTCTTCATACTACTCACCGCCTTTCTTACCTCATCGATACAAATTTCATTCACTAATCCTATGTTTACTTTGACATTCTCCAAAACGCCAGTCCATACATTTTCTTCGTTCATTAATTTTTCAAAGTATATCTTCCATCGCTGTCTTATTTTATTCTCTTCCGATAAAATCTTTCCTTCATCATCTTTTATACACTTTATATTTATTATATCTCTTGCTCGCTTTTCTCTAGCTTTTGTTATTCGGTACAGTGCCTTCTGGCCTCTGGGGCAGTCAAGTGAATTATATAACTCCCGCTGCGCCTTGGCTCTGGCAACTGCTACCGCTTTCTTTGCTTTTCGCTTCCATTCTTTATATACAGCCTTCTTTCTCTCTTTTAAAATTTCATTCCCCTCTTCAACTTTTTGCCAGTCCTTGAATGATATTTTCTTTTCTTTAAGTACCTTTTGCACTTCGTCATTCCACCACCATGTATCTCGATCTATTATACCCTTCCCTTTCGATTCTCCTAACACATCTTTCGCTGCACTTCGGATACACTCAGCCATTTCACTCCAACATTCATTCACAGAGAACTCTTCCATACTCTTCATTTCTATCATTTTATCAACCACTTTATTCCTAAATCTTTTCGCATAGTCCTCATTCTCTAGCATTCGCCACCTAGTTTTAGGTGGGAGGCGTTCTTTGTTCTTTAGGGACCGAACCTTAATTTTCACCTCTATAAGCAGCAACCTATGTTGCGAGACTAGGTCTTCTCCTGGCAGCACTTTGCAGTTTTTGACGCAGTTTAATTTATTCCTCTTAACGAGAAAATAATCTATCTGCGTCATGTGGTGGCCACTTTTATATGTAATCAGATGGTCTTCTTTTTTTTTAAACCACGTATTTGTTATGGCCAGGTCGAAGGTAGAGGCGACTTGAAGCAATGTTTCGCCATCAACATTACGGTTTCCGTATCCCCATCCTCCATGCACTCTCTCGTATCCATCGTTATTCATTCCTACATGTCCATTGAAGTCTCCACCTACATATATTTCTTCACTCTCCGGAATATCCATCATCACAGTATCAAATTCCTCCCAGAACGCTTCTTTCACACTATCGTCACAGCCAACTTGGGGTGCATATACACTGACCACATTTAAAATACAACTTTCTACAATTACTTTCACAACTATAACTCTATCGCTCACTCTTCTAACATCCGTCACACATTCTTTCAGTTTACTATCCAGGACTATTCCTACACCATTTCGTTTGCCATCACTGCCACAATAATAAAACTTGTATCCCTCACCAATCTCTCTAGCTTTCGTACCTTTCCACTTCGTTTCTTGCAAACACGCTATATTTATTCTTCGTCTTTTCAACACATGCGCTAACTCTCTTCCTCTTCCAGTCATCGTACCTAAGTTCCAGCTCCCACACCTCAATCTAACTTCTCTCACTCTCTGAGCTAACTTCTTACGTCGCACCCGCCCGTCATGGTGCGACAACCCTTGTCCACTTCTCACAGATGCCGGGTGCTGCCCCTGCGCGTCGCCTCCGGGGTACGCCCTAGTCCTATCGCTATATCTAATCATGCTAGTCATACTGCTAAAAGTTTCGGCACATATTTTATGACCGGCCGCCTGCCTGACGTCAACCCTCCTTGGGAATGCTTTTGTTGGTGGTATCCACCACCGTATCTATGCTTTCTTTCTAGCCAAAATCTTTCCTAAATAACCAATCGCCAGGTTCTGATCTTAACATACCATTTGTAGCTCTACTAACCAGGCCATAAGTTGTCATATCATTTATTATAAAGTATCATTTAAAAGTAGGATGGATTGTTTTAGAACAATAGTGCGTAAGAGAGTGGCCTGATGCGAGAGACAGTACCAACAGCCTTCTTAACACCATACTGGAAAATTTTTAATGCCTAGTTGTAAGGCACTGGAATTGTGTGCATGGGTCCACGCCGGCAATATCTAATATATAAAACAAAGTCGGATTTGTTACAACACTTATAACTCGAAAACTGGTGGGCCGAATTTCGTGGTTTTTGATTTGTTGGATTTGTCTCAGCCCCGAATAACAGAATAACAATTAAAACGGGTTTCAAATTTGGCGCGAGCGAAGCTGTGGGAATCAGCTAGTTTAATATAAAATAAAATAAATATTTCTTACTAACCTAGTTTTTAAGCACTACTAACACACTATGGATGTACATAAACAAATGTGCTCTGAAATAAATAAACAAACAAATTAACGTAAGCATAACATACCATCACACCTGATTCCCTAACTTAAGGTTTAGGCAGCAATGTATTTATGTATACCCAAAGTTCACCGGCTGTTAAGGTCCTATGTAATAGGGGTTGAGTGGTACAAAGTACACATCTGTCGCCCTTCAGGGAATACAAGCGTGGTTATGTTTTATTTTAATATGTACTTTTTAAAATCGCAATGGCAGAAGCAATGACCAGGGGGGCTAGACAAGTTGCATTTTGAGATTCGAATCGACAAACAAAATGTATGGAAATGACACAAGCTTTCGACAAATCTCATTTACATACATTTTGTTTGTCGATTCGAATGTCAAATTGCAACTTGTCTAGCCCCCCAGGCGTTTTGAATTTCATAGACTGTAGACGTTAAAATGGCGGCAGTGGCGGTAAATCCATGGGCAGTATTGATGAATATGTAAATTGAAATTGGCAAAATATCTCTGAATAATGTACGAATGTAAATCAAATGCGCGTTGATCTGTGAATTATACAATAACAAAATATGTGCGTTTTATACATAAATCCACGAGATACCTACATAAAATCTCGTTTCAGATAACACCTATGAATTTAGTGGATAGAATGTGAAATTGTCCGATTTTTCTACGCTAGGTATAAAGACAGTAAATCTCTTTTATTTTCTAGACTAATCTAGACCATATGAACTGTTGATTAAATTAAATAAAGGAGAAGAATTGCAACAATTTTAATCTATTTTTATTTATTTATTTTTATAAATTTTTTGGCACACACACGCAACTTTTTGGCACAATGCAAGTCCACAAACAGTCATTAGCCATTTATGACAGAAAAACGACATATAATTATGTCATTTCAATAAACCTATATGTTTAAGTGGAAGGTGTCAATGAAATTAACAGTTTCTGTCGACATCGACACTACAACCCGAGACATTGAAACACTCACTAAGAAATAACCATACAGCTTTGGTAAGATTTATCTGGCTACATATTTCACTCAGGGTCTTATCTGAATGTATGCTGACACATTTTTCTCTATTATTCATCGTTCGCGGTATCTTGATGGAAAAATATTATCTCAATTCTTTTACCGCAGTCTGCAATAAGTATGGTTAGTGATTTCAGTTGTTTACGTGATTTATTTTCCTATAAGCTCTTTTATATCACTTTCTGTTCCGTGTTCAATATAGCAGAAAAGTATCTTATCAGAAAATAATATCTGATGGTGGTAATAGGTACCCAATATCCTTTTTATCCAGTACCAGCGGCTCCGCCCGCGTGGTCTTGATAACTGTTTTTCTCCGTTTTTACAAGATTTTTCATTGCTACTCCGCTTCTTTTAGTCGTAGCGTGATAGTATATAGCCTAGCCTTGTCCTTAATTGTCTATGTTCATGTAGTAGTTTTCATATAAACCTACAATCTAAATATCTAAGTCAAACCCAGGACTCCAAGCGTAGCAGTAGCGCTTACAATCCCCAGACCAAAGAGGCAGTTATGACTTAGAAATTGACATAATCCTACTGTAGATAACTAGGTAATAAAATTATTGACTTTTGTAGACTTGGATATTTCCATGGTTTTCCATAAAATTCTTACCATCTAAACACATCAAAACCAGATATAATATATCGTATCAATTCCTAGAATCCACATGATTGCTACTTATAAATGAAATGAGGTCGGGAAGAGGGATCCTTATTTGCCTCCCTAAGAAATTGGACAATTTCTTTTTGGAAAAGTACTGTGGTAATACGTATTAAATGGATGTATGTATTTGTCAGTCGTCTTTATAAGATGATATAGGTTTTATTGGATATATTGTGAAGTTGAAACAGATCACTTGAATATTATTTAATTAAAATTAAGATTTTTAAGAGTTGCAGTTCAGTTTCAATACAATCCAAAGGTCTTTTGGAGACAAAAATATCCTATGTCCGTCTTCAGGATGCAATCTATCGGCCTGCCAATTTTTTTCGAAATCTGTTCAGTTGTTTACGCATAAAAAGGTTACAAACAGATAACGTTACTTTGAATTTATAAAAATAAGTGTTCATTCATTGGTAGGTATTAATATCGCATCAGTGCCACTCTTACACATAAGCTAATCGCCATCATCGCTGTAATGGTTCCTTTTAAAAAATAATAGCAAATTTCAAGACCCGTGCAAAAATATAGATGTGAAAATACATCTCCCCCGCCTAAAACAACACTAATAGGACTTAAAACAAGCAGATAACATATAAAAACAAAATAACACGCTTTCATAATATAGTAACAGTGTTTTAATACCATTAATGCAGTAAAATAACAAAGTAAAACAAACTGCCTTACCTACTCGTTCGAGCGCCTGATTAAAGTTTAAGGCAACAAGTTTTAAATTAAGGTGAACGTGGCGCATTACGTCAGGCGTTGATCAACTTAGTTATAACTTGTCAGGAGCAATTAGCTGAGTTTTGGGACGGAATATTATGTCCTCGTTTGAGTAAAATTGTGGACCATTTTCAGTATTTGTTATTTTCTTTTGTAAGCTTTATTCTACTTGGGTCGTGTCAGCTGAGATAGTTTTGTTGAACGATAAGGCTTGTTACCCATGCCCTAACCCATGCCCTAGTCTCAATTTATTTCGTTGGCATATTTAGTCTGTTTTCTTCTATCTATTTTAGTCATTCACTTCAACTCGTTTCACTATACGCTCTATTTCAATAAAGCATTTTTGATAAATTGACAATCAGTATTCGGTGGAATTTTATAAACAAAATATACATAAAACCTACAGAAATGTTTTTTGTTGGGAAAGATAAATGGTAGTTCACGTTTTTGATGATGGCCGAAAAAGAGTGCTCAATAAACAAACAAGCTTTCCATAATATGAAAATAATAATTTGCATGCACCAAACAACGCCTATTCTGAGAATATTTTCAAACCACTTTATAGCAATTATTCATTACATGTAGTCAAAAAAGAAACTGCAAGATATAATCTCGGTGCGCCTACGCTTCTTCGAATATAATTCAATTTGGTACTTAACGGAAACGCACTGACCACAATTTCGCACAGTGAAAAAAAAAATCCAGACAACATTGAACACTTTGCTATGCAAATATGTACCTTTCTCTTTCAATAACACTAACACTTTTAGCTCATAACCACTGTTGCCTTTCTACGGGGTAACAAAATTAACTTTGCTGTTCTTATACCGAGATTAAACACCTAAATCATTGAGCTCTAAGTGCAAATTATGTGAATTATAAGTTTGTAATCATTTACGCGCCATCATTTAATCGTCAATCATGATTCGATAGTGCACTTTCTATCAATCGCAATGAGTGCCGAAAAATAATCGAGCGAGGCTTTCTCTATTGTAAGCGACAAATGGACTTTATTCAAGTGAAGACAAGACAAATAAGATAAAAATTAAAAGTTACGAAAGGTTAAATAACGCAATTCTGAATCGTTACGAGTACCTCCTTACTTTAATTGTAGGTAGTTAGTAGTAGTAGAGGCGCTTTTTACTGTCTTGAATGAAACTGAAAAATGAACGACTCATGTGAAAAAATATCGACTCGAATGAATTGGAACTCGAGTCAAACTTACAATTCCCGAATATTCTCACATTTATATTCAGGAATTATTAATTTTTAGAAAGCACAAGTAACTTGAGTCGCATCACTATAGTCTAATAAAGTTGCATTACGATATCTGGTATAAATAATTACGCAAAAAGGCTTAGTTTAGTTTAGGAAAATCATAATAGTTGTTCGCTGTGATTAGGTAGGTACGATTGTTTTAACGCATACTGAAAAGATACCTTTTTTAATGCCTCTTTCTGTACATGTTAGAGGAGCAAAATTTTAGTGTAAGACAAAGTTAAAAAAAAAATCTTTGTAAGGTTATGTGAGTAAGATTTGCGGTAGCAAACAAGTACACTAAATAGAGAAAAAATGAGTGATAAGATCTGATTTGATATCCACTAAGTATTCATGTTTTTTCTTGGTAAGTAAAAATATTTACCTACATATTTACTGAAGAAATTTTTCCAAGATCATTGGATTTTCTTTAGATTATCCGTTACGTTTGACAGGGAGCTGTCTGTAACAGGAAATTGTACAGGATACACGAAAAGCAATCCGTGACTCAATTAGTTGAATATATTGAGTTATTTTGTATACTATTTGAACTATTTTGTTTGTGTATAGATACAATTTTATCATAGCGAATCTGTATGTTTTCATTTTCAAGGAAAACCAAAGATTGGGCTCTGTGGCGTTCACTAGGACAGTGGACGAATACAGGCATGAATATGATGAAAACTTACAATTTAGATTAAATAATATAACAACACTAACGACCCATCCCGGCTGCGCACGGGTTTACAATTAAGTTATAGCCTAAACTCACATATAAGTAAACCGCTTTTTCTATTGGTGAACATGAAACACCGTTATGAAAATCCGTATAGTTTCTGAAATTAGACTCAGTGCGGCGAGGGACTTTATTATATGTAGCAATTATTAAATGAAACAAAGAACCCGACTGCGTGAACTAAAAATCTAAAAACAAGCTCTGTGATGTTGGAAAATATATTGCAGGCGGGACAAGCAAAGAAACAATTAAGTTTATGAACAAATAAATAAATGAATAAAGCTTATCTCTGCTTGGCTTACCTTATAGCTTGTTCCCTGGCTTGTTGAGTAGTTACGAGCGGATATAGGAACGGACATACATACATACGCGTCAACCACATAACCCTCTTTCGGCAGTCGGGTAAAAAGAGCCAAATGGCGTGGAATATACAAGCATGTTCCGTGTACATTTACAGCTATTGCTAATCTTCACTATCTTTATCAGTCACTACATTAAGATGTTCTAGTAATGTTAACACCTCTCTCTTTGCCTAGCCTTCATATTGAGGTCGGCTTTTACTAATCAGATGCAACTCAATATGTAAAGCAAGAATAAAGCGTCACTCCGAAAAACAGTAGTTTCAAGTTCTGATAGTGATTAGATAATGGATACAATGGCCACTTCGTGAATCATAATATGAATCGCGTACACAGTCGTGTGCAGTACAGTACAGTTGTTTCAGGACAAATAGACCTCTCATTAGGAACATAAATTCCAATAGGAATAGGATAGGAACAATTAGGAATTACTACCTAAACATTTATGCAGATTTTTCCACAATTCAAGACAATTCCACAAATCATAAAATCTTAGATAGGTAGACTGGAACGCCTACAACATTGAAATTTGGCAGGTAGGATTCGAGATCAGACATATTCCCACTGAATTTGGAAAACCGCTACCAGCTTACTCAAGAGGCAAGGGTTATTCTGACGACATTGGGAAATTTATTTCTACAAGGCGGGGATATTATTGTATAAAGTTGAGCACCCTAAATGATGACTGAGCAACATAGTGAATGATATTTGCGTGCCGTCAGTGAGCACTGGCCAGCTCAAAACTGCTATGACTCTTTCTTTAAAAGGCCATTTCAGATTTTGCCCTACATTGTTCACACTCGCATACATTTAATAATACTTCTATTGTCTGGATTTTAGATGATTCTCTAAGTTTGTTTCACCGTTTTTCAGGGGTCGTCGGTTAGGAGATGCCAGGGCCATCTAGTATTAAAAAACCTTTTGGAACATTAACTTGTAAAAGTATCCTTAGAGGATGTATTGAAAGAAATAAATTTCATTTCATTTCATATAACTGTGGAACAAATCATGCTCTTTCCAGTATTCTATTCAAACTTTCAAGATTCACTCACGATACAATTTTCACATAACTATCGCTCCGCAATAACTCGAAACGTTTTTTCTTTTATTGACCAGTAACGGGTAAATATTGTGGCGGAGCAGTAAAAATATCTTAGAATTATAAGCGTGCAATTCTGTTGGCGAGAGAATTCGAGCGAGCGCCATACTCCGCGAAAATGTTAGGAAACAAAGAAAGTGAGACGGGTCTATGAATATTACATGAGTTATCTAGACTTGTGGCTAAGTACTGATTGTTGTCTCACGTCTGAAGCCTTGGAGATTGCTGCTTGCCCACACGAGGGTTTTAATGGCTACGTATGATGAATTAAAATCATCGCATCGGCACTTGGCTGCCATATTGAGTTCCATTCTTGAGTCCAGTAAATGTTGGGGTATTCTATGAAATTTCTTGTGCTATTGGCCATGGTTGATGGCAATAGGCTCTCACCCCATTACGTTTTTGAATTATGTCATCTATATTGTACCTTGTCTTTCATTAAACGTTTTCATATAAGTTAGAGCAGGATCGACTTAGTTTTCACGGTTTTAAAAACAAAAAACTGACACAAATCAGAAAGGAAGAATAGACGCGTGAGAGTTGCCGTCCTTTTGACACATACCAGATTCTGGTATGTTGCCATATTTTGGGAGGAGGATCGTGAATAAGGTGCTGCATTGGTGTTAGGTTAGTAAGGCAGTCTTCGAGGAAAACTGGCATAAACCAAGTTATTAAAACATATTACACTATACTTAATAAATAAATAAACGAGTAATAAACTTTCGTATTTATTTGCAACTATATACTTCACTAACCTTTGGCCGCGATTTCGTGCCCGTAGAAATTGAATTTTTACCCCGTTTTTGCAACATTTTTTATTGAAACTCCGCTCCTATTGGTCGTAGTCTATAGCCTTTCTCGATAAATGGGCTATCTAACATTGAAATAATATTTCAAATCGGACGAGTAGTTCCTGAGATTACCTCGTTCAACGAAACAAACAAACAAAGCTCTTCAGCTTTATATTATTAAGTATAGATAAAGAAGATAAGACAGGTTAAGAATTACTGTCTATTGGACTATCAATGATAGAAGTTTACAATTATATTATGTTCATTAAATAACTACTTAAGCTAGATGAGTCAACAATCTCATGATTATATACTTTGTACACACTGTTCTATTCCCCGATAGCAATAAATTAAACAGCTTTTACATACTTTTCCGTCATAGCTTTCTACGGTAAACTTTAGCCACTTATACTTTAACAAATTATTTATAAACTAGCTTCCCGCCAGCGGTTTCGCCCGCGTGGTCTTGATAACTTTTTTCCCCCATTTTTGCAACATTTTTTATTGCTACTCCGCGCCTATTAGTCGTACTGTGATGGTATATAGTCTATAGCCTTTCCCGGTAAATGGACTATCTAACACTGAAAGAAAATTTCAAATCGGTCCAGTAGTTTCGGAGCCCATTCAATACAAACAAACAAACAATCAAATCTTTCCTCTTTATAATATTAGTATAGATGAATACAACATTACTCTCGTCGGTAATCTTTAAGTTATTATCGCAAATCTTGGAAAGTTATTAGCGTGTATACAAAGTAGTTATTGATTGAGATATAGACTATGATTTCTTCATCTTTAATCTTGAGATAAGTGGGTGAGAGGGATCTACAGTTCTCGCCAAACTTATTGTCCGGGTTGAAGTTGGCACAAGCTAAACTTTAACGAGAAAGAAACATATTTAATTAAAATGATTTAAAACGACAGAAGAATGAAAGTAAAATAAATCCCGTAGAGATGCGAGCTTTGAGAAGTATGTGTGGTGTAACTTTGAAAGATAAAGTGAGGAACAGCGTGATAAGGGAGCGTTGTGGCATGAAAGATGATATAGTAACTCGGATTAAGAAAGGTATGTTAAGATGGTTTGGGCATATAGAGAGGATGGATAAACGGAGGCTGACTAAACAAGTATATATGGCGAGTACGAATGGAAGAATTGGAAGGGGTCGACCTCGGCGAACGTACCACAATCAGATTGCGGACGTTCTCAAAAAAAGGCAAGGTTAAGAGCACCCTAAACCGACGAGCATGCATGGAGACGTTAATGAGCATAGACGAAGCGAAAGTAGTGTATCAGGATCGTAGCGAGTGGAAATCTATAGTCTCTGCCTACCCCTATGGGAAACAGGCGTGAAGCTATGTATGTATGTATGTAAAACGACAGCCTTCGACTTGAGCTTTCGTTTTTATTTAGTACAAACTAATATTTTTCTCTCTTCGATTTTTACGGTCGGGTTAAAGTTAGCTCGTGCCAACTTCAATCCGGACAATAAGTTTGGCGAGAACTGTATCTGTGTATCTTTTCAGAGTAAACTAGTGGTCCTCAGTGCAACTGCTACGCTAGACGTTCTGGGTTTGATTCCCGGGCCGAACAATGTTGTTAGGTTTTTCTGTGAAATTCCCAGTAGCACCTCGAAGCCTGGGAATTTTGTGCCCGGTTGATGGCAAAAGCTCCCGCCCTATTACATGGGACCTAAAGACGGACTTCGAGTGTACAGCAGTACCTACATCTCTGCCTAAGTCTTCTGGGAAAAGACAGGTGTGATGTATGAATATGGACGAAGCAAAAGATAAATAAATAAATAATCTAGTCCCAAACTAAGCAAAGCTTGTCCTATGGGTATTAGACAATGGATATAATACTTATATACTATTTTTGTAAATACATATTTATAATATACTAATATTATAAAGAGGAAAGATTTGTTTGTTTGTTTGTTTGTTTGTTTGTAATGAATAGGCTCCGAAACTACTGGACCGATTTCAAAAATTCTTTCACCTTTGGAAAGCTACATTATCCCCGAGTAACATAGGCTATATATCATCACGCTACGACTAATAGGAGCGGAGTAGTAATGAAAAATGTAGCAAAAACGGGGAAAAAATTATAAGACCACGCGGGCGAAGCCGCTGGCGGGAAGCTAGTAATATATAAAAACACACCCAGACAAACACAAACACCTAAGTTCATCACATAAATGTTTGTGTCTTGTGGGAATCGAAGCCACGACCTCGTGATCAGCAGTCCGGTACTCGAACCACTAGACCACAGACGTGGTCATGCCGATGTATGTGACATTCGTAGCAAATTTGCTACGAAACTAGAGTACGCCATTGCGTACTCTAGTAGCTTGAGCTCTAGTAGCTGCGGCTTGGGTGTCTGTAGGTATATTTTTTTTTATACCACAAGGTTGGCAAACAAGCATGTGGCCCGCTTGATGGTAGGTGGTTACCGCAGCCTATGGACGTTTACAACACCGAAGCATCACTCACGCGTTGCCGATACATAATGCATTTATCCATCAATTATTTAATTTTGATACACAGTTTTATTATCCCAGGATTGCTTAATAAAATATAAGTACCATAAACACTGCATAAATACATCACGACTTTCTCCACTTTCACAAACTTTATCACCGATCCTTCGTTCAATATTGTTAAATACAGACCTTTCTGAAATTGATTTCTGAACGAATTTCGACTCATTAAAAGTTGGACTGGACCACACTGGCGTAGATCGTATCGTGCATAATAACACGTTCGACCTTCAAGATATGAGAACAATGTAATATCCTCTTATGAGAAAGGTTTGGAGAAAGGAAAATTACGCTGTTTATTTTCCTTTGAGGGTTTAAGAGACCCTTTTGACCTTAAAGAAAAACGTGGGAAGGCCTCATTAGGACGTAAAAATATTTTGCAAAGGAAAATAAAATGAGGGAAAGAAAGAAGTCTTTATTTGGCCAACACCAATACATATAACATAAAAAACAAACTAAAGGATCTAACAAAAATATATTGAATTAACGAATGTCACGCTATAACGGCACCTATATCGCGCGCCATACGGCTGATTAATTTAATAGCTAAGCATGTGGATGTATTTCATTGTACCCAGTCGAATCGTTACAGAAATAGCAGAAAAAATAGTCACTTTTAACGCTGAAATGTTACGATGGTATACTGAAATACTTTAAATTTTAAAATAGATATAAGTTTAGCTTATAATATCACATTGGGATATCCTGTAAAGATATTGTGAGTGGTTTAAAATAAATAAATAAAACTTTGGAAATATAATATATCACTTTCAGTTCACACCAATCGCTTTGTTCGGCTTGATTGGCAGAACTGGTACCCTCTCCAGCTCACACTCATGTTTTTTTAACCCCCGACGCAAAAACGACGGGGTGTTATAAGTTTGACGTGTCTGTGTGTGTGTGTGTCTGTCTGTGGCATCGTCGATCCCAAACGGATGAACCGATTTTGATTTTGATTTTTTTATTTGAAAGGTGTATTAGTCGGGAGTGTTCTTAGCTATGTTTGATGAAAATCGGTCCAAGATGGCCGCCGCTGCAAAATAGTGGATTACATATTCTTTCACAACTCCCTCAATATGGGTATCAAATGAAACGGCTTAACCAGGAGAATAATACACTATGATAAATTTCAAATCCAAGAAGGCCGCCACCACAAAATGGCAAATTATATTTCGTGTCGGGGGTTTTCTATTTTTTTAATTTATTAAGTATTAAGTAAGTCTTACCTATAATGTGAGGTAAATAAAGGTTTCTTTCTTTCTTTCTTTCTTAGCAGTCGCAGTAACGACCACTAAAGAGGCACATTTACTTTTTAACTTTGGTTAATTATGTAGGTACTAATTACATAAAAAGCAAGAAATTTTAATCGTACATTAAAAGTCCGTTTTACAAGTAATGAGGGTGCATATCGATTTCAAATTGATTTTATCGTGTGTCGGTATAATTGGTGTCTCGATTGGTTGTGGTCGGGTATTATGAAAGCCTGTCAGCCATCAATCATGAGTTTAACCACCACTTAGTGAAGTTTCACGTACATTACTCATGTTTAAGTGAATAAATGAAAATTGGGTCAATAACTGCCTCGTTGGCCTAGTGGTTAAGCGCGACTGCTTCGATTCCCAGGTCGATTAAGTGTTGTTCTATGAAATTCTTAATAGCAGCTCGGAGTTTGGATTTGTGCTTGTGTAATAGGGTCTGCCTATTACATAGGATTTCAACATATCGGCACAATGTGGGTGTATATTTGTACGTCTCCTCCAGGTTATAGAGGCATGATGGTATGTATAAGAAAATATATAAATAAAATAAAATATATTTTTTTGTTATCTAGTAGTATTTTTAATGTAAGGATTATTAAAATTAATTTAACTGACATCATCATCATCATCTTCTATGTTCATGGAACCTATCCTTTTCTTCCATTCATCCCTGTTAACCGTCGTCAACTCCTCATTCACCCCCCTTTTCCTTAATACTGACCTTAACACAATCCATCTCTCTTTTCTTTGAACATAAGTAGCGAATTATAAAAAATCTAAAAAACACAAACTAATCAAATCCCTCCTTCGGCTTTTTGGCGTATCGTCGGGTTAAAAAATACACTCCTACCTAAAGGAGCATAATCCTAATGAACACAAACTCCTATGAATCGGTTGAGTCTTTTGCTAAGATACACACACATACAAATAGTAATTTTATTTTATTTTATTTTATTCGGGAAAACAAACAGTTACACAATTTCCTTACTCTATGGTCTTAACATTAAATAATATGTGATTAACTGCCGCACTCAGAAACGTCAATTAAAGTTAATAAATCATTATATTTAATTAAGTTTGTTGTAAGTGTTCTTCTAGGGTCTCTATTAGCTAATGATTCATTACATTAAGTGACGTCTCTGAGTTCGACAGTATGTAGCCCACAACGTTATCCACAGTTAATAAACTAATAACCGACGGAGACCAAAAAGTTTACATACCCTAGTATTTACGATACTAATAGTACTTACATTGTGAGTTGTGACGTATTCAAAGCTCACGTAGCTATAGGTACATTATGACGTATCCCCACATAGCACAAGCCTCGCATTACAGAGCCAGCAACCGCACTGTAATCCGGCATATCAAAGTTCAGCAGCCTTACTAACATACTTCTCGTTAGTCACATAACAGGGTACAGGCTTTACTAAGTCGCATAGCTAGCGAATACCGCATTCCATAATAATATCATCCCTAACTCACACACATGCTCTGTGACAAATGTAAAGGTAGAACACATAATGCTAGTTAAGTTTGTACACGGAGAACATAGCTAATGGAGTGATCAGAAGAGAAGGTGAGGAGTGTAGTTATTACTAAGCTAACGTCTTATACGCGGTGCAAAACAACTTCCTCTCGTCACACTGGAAAGAAACACGTCTGACGACAGTTAATAATTTCTAGGATGTCATCCGACAAGCCTGAAAGCCTGAAAGCATATTTACTTGAATTACCTATTACCTATCATACCCTGTATGTATTCTCCTATATACAATAGAAGGGTCAAACGTATTAAAGTCAATAGTTAAAAATTAATGCTCAGGATCAGACCATCTTGGCGTAAAGAATAAAGTGCCGCGCGTTCCTTTTACTCTGGCATCCATAGCCGACAATATCATACATACCGGGAATAATACTTTGCTAATTTCTGAATAAGGTATCATATTTCACTAATTAAATTAAGGTGGGCTTCAAAATCGTCCAAATACGGTTTAATAATAGGTGTTATTAGACGACGAGCGATATGTTATTACCTAAAAAAAGGTTAAAGTAAAAAACTATATTGATTCTGTACAAAATCAGACTCTGATAAAATAGAATTATTCTGTATTTGAATTCAAAAGGAAGGAGTTGTGGTGAAAGCTTCATTTGTTCACTAATCCGTGACACTTACGGCATCTAACGGCAGCCTTATTAATAATCCTGTCTTGCCTTTATTATTACGTTAAATGTACAATATATTACTTAATGTACGGAGCGGAGCGGTTGTTGGCGGTTCCTTATTTAAATAATAATATGGTTAAATTGCTAACTCGATACTTGCAGTCACTGAACTACGAGTAAAGTAAAAGCAACTATTTCTTCATAGTATTTCTTTAGAGCTATGGCTTATTTTCCTTTAAAATAGATCAAGAAAACACTTTACAGTGCACAGTAGTTTTTTATTATTATAATATCCATAACATACAATAACGCCTGTATTTCCTGAAAGGTAAGAAGTCCACGTTTTGAACCACTAGGCTAATGAGGTAGTTAACTAGTTATTTTATTATATCCCTTTTTTAAAGCGGAAAGTCCGCGCTATGGGGTATCATGATGCCGCTGAAGTATATCCTTTCTGTGACCCAACCAAGAGATTAGTGCTATATCTGTACATAAACTGCCATAGTCTTCGTAAGCTCAACAAGAGCAAAATGTTACTGGGTTTTTCTATAAAACTCTCCTATTATACTCGGGTATAAGCCATTTCGATACCTTTCTGCCCAATCCGCCTAGTTGTAGCGTGAATAAGTACCAAACTTTAACATTATGTAAAAATAGTTGGAAGTAGAATTAAATTGCGCATACAAAAAATTACGTTGCCGCAACAATCCTTAAAAAAAAGTAAAACAGTATTGTAGGCAGGCTCTCTCACATTTCGAGGCAGACATATGTCATTTCCAGGTTTTACCAGACTGCCTGTCACTCCACGTTACGTAGGGACTGACGGAAACCGTAATACGCGAGAGTAAACTCGCTCATTTTTTTTGCGATTAAAACAAAAATCTTTCGTCAAATACGGTTATTCTTTTGAATGAAGGGGTAATTTTGAATGAATATTTTTGGTTTGTTTAAATAAACGATAAATTTTATTCATTTCTGTAAAATATATTTTATACTTTTATAAACAAATAATTCTAAACTAACAATATCGTTTGAAAGAAAGAAAATGATTTATTCTGGTCACACGCAGGAAACAAAAAAAAACTAATTTAAAATGTTACAAAATAGAACGTAAATTTTAATGTATACAAGGTGGAAGGGACATCGACGCACATCCGAATACCATGAGTTCAGTACATGATTCTGGACCCCCCTGCGTTGAAATTTTCCCTAACTTTTTTCATCAATTTTCCAATTTTTTCTGCAGTTTTTTTTACTTGAACGTGTAAAAAAACATTATTTCTACCTACCCAAATTAGATTTATAATTAAAAAACCATTATTTCATTTATTTCACTCAAAACAGCAATGTAAATAAAACTCAAAAGAGTACTCAGTCAGCTGTTCCGCTTAAAGTTCACTTGCAAGGTCAACGCCGCCGGCCTAGTACCTACAGGACGAGCGCTCCCCTATTTTATGCGCACCGTCAAAGGCGCCGACAAAGGCCGCGCGCGGCTCGTCGGCTCAATTCAAAGGAGCAGCGGCGTATGCAAAACTCTTTTGTATTTCGCCGTATTTGAAATTATTTTTTATTAGTTCCTAGTTTTCGCTCGTGGAGTGCAAACGTATGTGCAGTTTGTCGCGAATTTGCGATTTTATCGTAAAGGTATCAAAATCAAAAGTAACTTTCTTAGTGTGTAAGTACTTGTGTCTGTGTATTGTTATTGTTTTGATTGCGAAAAATTTAAAATGCATTCCGTACAATACTTTACTGCCCGTGAATATGGGAATTATGCTCATGTTCTATGGCGAAGCACATGGAAAAGGTCAGTGAGTTTATTAATAATACCTACATTAGGTACTCTGAATCTGTTTTATGCATAAAAACAGATTCAAATACTAGATATAAATACTAGTTTTATGGAAATAAGTTTGTTTCCTCGCATTTTCATATCCTTTTTGGTATTAAAATACCTGTTATCGGTTATAAAATTAATAAACTTGACTTTATGATTGTTGTATCAACGTTTAGGTGATGTTTTGTAGGTAGGTATCACGAAAACAACGGTAGCGGACTCACGGCAACTCGCGGCGGTGACTTGTGTGTGTAAATAGGTAGGTAGTTGCGGATCGCGCGTGACAACATTCGCCGCGGAGCGTGATCGCGTTGTTAGCAATACACTGCACGCTCAAAAATGACAATATCTGTAACCGATCATTTTCTACATGAATGACCTAGGTCATTTTATTTTTGACCTTGAGTGAAACCTTGTCACGACGTTTGTGCGTCGATGTCCCTTCCACCTTGTATTAATTATTCAACATCAAACCGTGTAACCTCATTCTAAAAATTAAAATAATTCATGATTATTATTACGTCATGAATTGTACGAACGAAACAATTGCCCGTGCAGTATTTTAACCCGCACTTGGCCAACGCAGCGTGGCGAACTATAGCCTAAACCCTCTTATTCTGAGAAGACACCCGTGCCCGTAGGCAAGTAAATGGGTTTTTTATGTCTGTTTACCGTGTATGTTTTCCCCAAAAACATAAATGGTTTAAGAGAAACAAATAGCATCATGACATCTAAATCTTAACTTCCTTAAATCTCAATTCAAATATTTAAACCGTCTATCATCAACTTTAAACCACTACTAATAAAGTTTACTTTTAAATACTCCGTTATTGTCTGAGAGAAAGCATTGCGTTTATGAATAGTGTTGCGGATGCTTTAATTAGTTGATGGAAATGGCGTGCGCGTGCGCATTTTGCTTAGGGTTGGCACTTACTTGCACCTTATTTTTGTCGAAATTAAATAAAGTTTTAGGCAATACCGATATCTTAAAACAAGCAAGACGTCTGGCTGTTTGGGCTTATGGCCACCAACTGTTTCTTACAGTTTTTCGTATGAAAACCGGGATAACGGGAGTACGTAAGAGTTACTTCTCTTAGTTTGCTTTTGTCCTTCCTCAGGATGCTGAAATCTGTTAAGCGATTATGAAATGAACAAGTAACAAACATACAGACAGATTTACTGTCGCATTTGTAATATTGGTATTGGTACACCCAGGTTCATTATTAAAGAAAGTTAAGGTTAGGTAAGCTGTTTTGGAACAGGTCTATCTAATAATAATTGTGTTGAATAACAGAAAAAGAACGTTTTACTTTTCAAAAGCACCACCTTCTTGAACCGAACCACCAAACTCAGTAACAATTCATTTGACTGACCCGGGTACTCACCCTCTCACACACATACACACATCTTCACTAAACACAACGAGAGGACAATACACTATACTTTTCTTATTAATTATCGAATCCAAAGGACCATGGGGGATTTTGTATGGACACCGTCCCCACCCACCAACAGACATGGGATGACTTTTAATATGATCATTAGGAGCCACACAAAGAGAAATTAAAAGTTTTTAAAACGAAATCGATGGGGTTTTAAAAAAAAACGCAATAACGTATCTACAAAAATGGGGATAATTTTGTACAAATATCAATTATTCTCTTATAAAAAAACAAATGCATATTACTATCATATTCTGCAGATAAATAATAATAGAACTTGTACAAAAAATTGGTCATCGATCACAAAAAAAAAAAACTTATTTCTGTTGCTAACATATTTATGGTCTACTTAATTAGCCTACTTCTATTGGTTGAAAATGCGGCTGAGCGTGAAGAGGTCCTGGGTTCAACTCCCAGGTCGAGAATTTTTTTTATTGGAGTTTTTCTCTAAAATTGAAAAGAGTAATTTGGAGGTTGGTTTTCTGACCGGCTAAAGGCAGAAGAAAGGCTCACCCACTGTTATATGTGGCTTTAAATATATCGCCGAAATGTTAGTACATAAGAAGTTATGCCTTTGCCTAAACTAACCTAACTTTTTCTGAGCGTGTAAAAATCCTCCCGTGAAAGGCGATGCTTTGCTAGGGTTACAGGCACGACGTTTTATCCCTCCGCGAAATATAACCTAACCTTAACCAAACTAATCGAACCTAACCTTAACCTAACTTAATTCTTTGGAGAACACAAATCCCAGTACCGGTAATACCCCACATATTTGGGAATTATCGTCATAGGAAAAAAATCTCTATCCAATAAGACTTTTCAGATGAGATTGTTTAGAATTCTGTTGGTTAGTGGTGACGACTGTTCTAATCCACACTTGAAATATTTAAAAATCCTAATACCGGCCAAATTCCACATATTAGGAGATGGTCGTCATAGCAAAAAATTCTCTATCTACTGAGACCTTTCACATGAGATTGGTTTGAATTCTGTTGGTTAGTGGTAACGAATGTTCTCTAATCCACACTTAAAATATTTTAAAATCCCAATACCGGCCAAACCCTACTTACTTGGGGATAGTCGTCATAGCAAAAAAATCTCTATCTATTGAGATCTTTTATATGAGATTGGTTTGAATTCTGTTGGTTAGTGATAACGAATGTTCTCTAATCCACACTTGAAATATTTAAAAATCCCAATACCGGCCAAACTACACATATTAGGAGACTGTCGTCATAGCGAAACATTCTCTATCCACTGAGACCTTTCACGTGAGATTAGTTTGAATTCTGTTGGTTAGTGGTGACGACTGTTCTAATTCACACTTGAAATATTAAAAAATCCCAATACCGGCCAAACCCTACTCATTTGGGGATAGTCGTCATAGCAAAAAAATCTCTATCTACTGAGATATTTTACGTGAGATTAGTTTGAATTCTGTTGGTTAGTGGTGACGACTGTTCTAATCCACACTTGAAATATTTAACAATCCCAATTCCGGCCAAACCCCACATATTAGGGGATTGTCGTCATAGCAAAAAAATCTCTATCCACTAAGACTTTTCAGATGAGATTGTTTAGAATTCTGTTGGTTAGTGGTGACGACTGTTCTAATCCACACTCAAAATATTTAAGAATCCCAATTCCGGCCAAACCCCACATATTAGGGGATTGTCGTCATAGCAAAAAAATCTCTATCCACTGAGACCTTTCACTTGAGATTAGTTTGAATTCTGTTGGTTAGTGGTGACGACTGTTCTAATCCACACTTGAAATATTTAAAAATCCTAATACCGGCCAAACCTTACTCATTTGGGGATAGTCGTCATAGCAAAAAAATCTCTATCTACTGAGATATTTTACGTGAGATTAGTTTGAATTCTGTTGGTTAGTGGTGACGACTGTTCTAATCCATACTTGAAATATTTATAAATCCCAATACCGGCCAAACCCTACTCATTTGGGGATAGTCGTCATAGCAAAAAATCTCTATTTACTGAGACCTTTTACATGAGATTGGTTTGAATTCTGTTGGTTACTGGTGACGATTGTTCTTCTAATCCACACTTAAAATATTTAAAAATCCCAATTCCGGCCAAACCCCACATGTTAGTAGATTGTCGTCATAGCACAAAAATCTCTATCCACTAAGACCTTTCACATGAGATTAGTTTGAATTCTGTTGGTTAGTGGTGACGACTGTTCTAATCCACACTTGAAATATTTAAAAATCCTAATACCGGCCAAACCCTACTCATTTGGGGATAGTCGTCATAGCAAAAAAATCTCTATCTACTGAGATATTTTACGTGAGATTAGTTTGAATTCTGTTGGTTAGTGGTGACGACTGTTCTAATCCATACTTGAAATATTTATAAATCCCAATACCGGCCAAACCCTACTCATTTGGGGATAGTCGTCATAGCAAAAAATCTCTATTTACTGAGACCTTTTACATGAGATTGGTTTGAATTCTGTTGGTTACTGGTGACGATTGTTCTTCTAATCCACACTTAAAATATTTAAAAATCCCAATTCCGGCCAAACCCCACATGTTAGTAGATTGTCGTCATAGCACAAAAATCTCTATCCACTAAGACCTTTCACATGAGATTAGTTTGAATTCTGTTGGTTAGTGGTGACGACTGTTCTAATCCACACTTAAAATATTTAAGAATCCCAATTCCGGCCAAACCCCACATATTAGGGGATTGTCGTCATAGCAAAAAATCTCTATCCACTAAGACCTTTCACATGAGATTGGTTTGAATTCTGTTGGATCGTGGTGACGATTGTTTTAATCCATACTTAGAATATTAAAAAATCCCAATACCGGCCAAACCCTACATATTTGGGGATTGACGTCATAGTAAAAAAATATCTATCCACGAAGACCTTTCACATGAGACTTGTTTGAAATCTGTTGGAGGGTGGGGACGTTTCTTCCCATTGTCCTTTATATAAACTGTTGTCTGGTTTACATTTATCTGTATATAACCCTAAGTTTTGTGAGCTTTAAAATGTACATTCTAGGGAAGAGCGCTGCTGTCTAAAATACAGATAATTTATTTTATCTAGTTCAGACACAGATGACTTTTGTATACATAATTAAAATAGCCACAGTAGTTATAATATCTCTGTTTTAAATGTATCCATTGTATCAACTTAAACTTGAATAAACATTATTATTATTATTATTCATTGTAAAAAAACTACCTTGGAAAATTAAAATTGTATTTCCTTATTTCGTAAATCGGCGAGTGGCAACCCTACAATGCTCCGATGCTCTTGACATTGACTCGATTGCATTCGATATTGATCGTCAGTTAGTAGGCCGACTTGCCCCCGATGACGGATGAAAGTCATTTACAATAAAGTATATTTATCACGTTCGCGTAGGAAAACATGCATTGAATTACCAGTAGCGTCAATTTTACTAAGCGGGAACTGTTTATGTAAAATTGTTTATCGGGTTAATTACTAGTTGGCAATTATAGACACTAATAAGTTGTGAGGGGCTTGTGGCTAAGTTATAACTACGGTGATCAACCGATCTGCAAGGTTAAGCTGTGCTTGCCGCGGTCAGTCTGTGGATGGGTGACCATTCTTAACACATCGACCCCTCCGTGCCTCGGAGAGCATGTAAAGCTGTCGGTCCCGGTTGTAATACGAACACCTATGACAATCGTTAGTGGTAGTCAGAAGCCCAAAAAGCCTGACAACCAGTCTATCCTTCAAATATCAGTATTGCCCAGAAATGGGTTGCGGAGGTCTGATGGCAGTCGCTTCGTGTTAAATGCTGATATTCAGCCGCATCTAGTTAGACTGGAAACCGACCCCAACATGGTTGGGAAAAGGCTAGGAGGTTGGACACTAATAAGTTGTGCAGTAACCGCTTATCGTGGTATGGACATTTGATGCGTAGAAGTGAAGAGCATGTTACCAAAAGGGTTCTGAGCATGAATGTGGATGAATATAAGGGAAGAGGAAGACCAAAGAAAATATGGATAGACTGTATGAGAAAGGATATGACCACAAAGGAGTTGAATGACGAGATGACGGCTAATAGAGATGTATGGAAGAAAAAGACATACCGACTCTAAGTGAATTGGGATAAGGGTAGGAGGATGATTATGATAATGGACACTAATAGTAACTTTTTTTAAAGTGACTGATTGGGTCGAGCAAAGTGTTGAGCTGCTGGGTTTTCAGTGAAATTTTTAAAAGTTCAAAGTCATGATTTGCTCCGTTTAATGGCTATAAACTCGCCCCTTTATTATACAGAACCTAAAAATACCGTCGAACTGTAGGACATGCACATTAGTAAACCCCTGCCTAAACCTTATTGGTTTAACCTTGGTTTAAACCTTATTAAAAAAAGTAAAGCCTTTCCCTTTTTTCCCGTGAAGCACCGTGGGCATACCATATGGGGTTCTTCAAAGGGCGCGTACACATAAAGGGCTCAAGCGCCAGCTAACACCTGCTTCTTACATCAGTGTATTTAGGCGTAATGCTGTATTCGTCCACTGCTGGACGTAGGCCTCTCCTAGTGAACGTCACAGAGCCATATCTGTTAAAATAGAATGAAGTTTAATTCATATATGACGTCATCTCCACAAGCCATGAGCAATGACGAGTGTATCAGCTTACAAGCGAGCTCCGCTTTCTGCCTGCGCCGGCGCCGATGTGCCGATAGTGAGCACGCGCCGCTTACAACCACGCGCTGAACACGATAACTGGTCAACAGATGTAGAGAGACTGGAAGCGACTCAAATAAAACACTAACTTGAAACTTCAGATTTATTGTAGCTTTAGATGTGGTACATACACTCATAATGCCGTTTTTATATAATGGGTGTGCACAGAATCTGCATGCTGCAGAACCCCATGCTGCATTCATCTTCTACGAAATTGCAGTAAGGAATTGTATTCTAATCGATCCCTACACGGGATATTGCTATGATTCCTGAATATGTACTGTACAGTCACCAAAAAAGATAAGTATACAGGCTAATAATTACATCTGTGTTTTGACAAAGATTGTGTAATAATGTATTACGCAAAATGTGTCAAAACGCAGGTGTTGTTAGTTGCCTACACACCAAACCCTTTGGTAGATAAAAATATTTAGGTAGGTACATCACTATCTTTGCTGAATCACAGATTGCCTGTGTACTTATCTCTTTGGTTGACTGTACGTCCACGTACTGCCTCGTTGGTCTAGTGGTCGCAAGCGCGACTGCTATGCTAGAAGTCCTGGGCTTAATCCCCAGCTCGAGCAGTGTTGTTGGGTTTTCCTCTGAAATTTCCAAAAGTACCGAGTCTGGATTAGTGCCCGATAGGCTCGCCGTCTAGGAACTGTGGGTGTACACCTCTGCCTAACTCTTCGGGGAATACAGGCGTGATGGTATGTTATGTTAAATTAGAAGGATAAACCACAGCCACATGTAGTTCATCTCTAAATCTTTGTACATAATCATGGCCAATTAGCAATTCTGTTGAACTTTCATTGTTTCGCTAGATGTAAGATTGTAATTAAATATGTAATTTGTACCGTACCTACGAATAATTGCGGCATTTCTATGGGGATATCATGGCGTAGTAACTCAATGAAAGTCCATTTAACTAAACGGTTCTATATTTTAGTGCCGATTCAATTTTGTGATTGAGTTTTGAATGTTATTTGGTCGATGAATCTTTGGTTGTGGCAAATGTAACTTATCTCCAGACTGGTCTTTAATATAAGGTAAATTGCACTTAACTGCAGTTTTTAGTAGGTGAGAGCCTAATATTACTTAAATATATATATATTTCAAGGATTTTCTAGTACTTAAATAAATATAATAATGCACCTTTTATTTATAAGGTGTGTACTTAATTCTAAGCTTGTCAAACTTTTATGTTAGATGGCGAGAAACGCTCTTTTACTATACTCTGAAAAAATGAACCACCTTACATTTAGTATTCTACACCATAACGTATCTAAAATATATTCATAAATCTAGGACTTATGTATGTATTTATGTACTAGCTTCCCGCCAGCGGCTTCGCCCGCGTGGTCTTATAATTTTTTCCCCGTTTTTGCTACATTTTTCATTACTACTCCGCTCCTATTAGTCGTAGCGTGATGATATATAGCCTATGTTACTCGGGGATAATGTAGCTTTAAGAATTTTTGTAATCGGTCCAGTAGTTTCGGAGCCTATTCATTACAAACAAACAAACAAACAAATCTTTCCTCTTTATAATATTAGTATAGATAAAGGAGGGAAAAGATCGTGAGGAAACCTGGATACCGGAGAGATTTTCTCAAAGGCGTGTAAAGTCAGCCATCCTGCACTAGGTCAGCGTGGTGGACTACAGCCTAACCCCTCTCATTCTGAGAGTATACCCGAGCCCAGCAGTGGGACGATTAATTAGTTGATGATATACGTATGTATTATTAGTATGTTGCAATATGAGTTTACATATATCTCACAACTTCCTTTAGCAGAGAACGACTTATAATTATTCAGCCGTTATTGTCCCACTGCAGGGCAAAGACCTCGGGATACTTTACTGCTCTCGATTAAGGGCCATCTGCGGTCAATTCTTCCAGTAAAGGTCTAGCTCGTCCCGCCACCTCCTTTGGGCCTACCGCGACGTTGTCTAACGTTGTGTGGACTCTTTTCTCTATTTACATAAATAATATATAAAAATAGTTTGATGAATCTGAAAAGTAGCGATAGCCTTGTGATATCAGCGTAGGCTACCAAGTCATACGCCTCGAGTTTGATTTTAAAGCAGGCACATTTGATTTCCGAAATGTGTGTTTATTCAACACTCGCTTAAACTGTGAAGTTGACGTCGTGAAGTGAGCTTCATGACAGATTTTTTCCATGGCGCGAAAGGTCGAAAAACTAGAACTAGGTCAGCTTGGTGATCCTAAAAACTCATTCTGATAATAGATTCTTGCCCAGCTATGGGGCAGTAAATGGGTTTATGATGATGACCTAGTATTAAAGTTTAATGTCTATAGTATGAAAGATTTAAATCTTTAGTACTATTCATCATCATAAACCCATTTACTGGGTTCCATTATAACATTTCAAAATTGTACAGAATTTATTTAAATTGTCAACTATTACAATTAATGAACGCTTTTACTTTCTCCAACAAAAGACTTTCGATATTATTTACATTTTAAAACTGCTAAAGTAAAGAATGAAATTAAAAACAATCATCTTTTTTTGCAACAAAAAACAAGAGTTGTATTACAGAAAAAAAACAAACAAGATTATACAGATTTCTAACCGCGTCTCGGATCTTACATAAAAATACTTTCAAGATTTAGTAAAAACTTTAAATGTATAACATAAAAAGTGTTACAACTGTTTGGTTAAGCTTTACAAGAAAAACCAAAGACAATCAACTTTCGTATTTGTTCTACGTTTAAAATCTCATAACATCATAGACAATGTTTACGTAACCTCTTTGTTTCCATAGTCTATTGTTATAAACTCATTGAATACCGCAAAAAAGACAAATGTTTGCTAAACTACATAATTAGTTAAGATGTAATACACACTTTGATACCATTATGTTCAAAAAAATGTGTGTGAATGAAAAACTCAATAATTAGTGTTCCGTACACGTCAATTAGAAAAAAAATCTTATTCAGAGACAACATATCATGTAGTATTTTTTTTTATACCTCTAAGGTGGCAAACAAGCATACGACCCGCCTGATGGTAATCGGTTACCATAGCCTATGGACGCTTGCAACACCAGGGATATCACGATAGGGATAGCGCGATGTCGACCCGAAAAACCTCTTAGAGGTTTATGGAGGATTCACTGCGCCAACAGTTTGAGGGAATATTCCTCTTACTGCCAGCGCAGCGCATCCTTAGAAGGAGCTCTGGCGACCTTACTCACTGCAGGAACACAACACACAATAAAGTGTGTTATTTCGCTGCAGTTTTCTGTAAGGTGGAGGTACTTCCCCAGATGGGCTGCTCCAGATTTGAGCCATAAATGGCTGTGCCCTACCTCTCTAATTAGGCCTCTTATGTTTAGGCCTATTTTGACTAATAAATATTTGAATAAATCTTTGGCTATAGGTGTAAGTGTAAGTATTATATAATTTACTTACTTTCGGAAAAGCCAGTCAAAATCGGTACCCTATTTTGCCAAGAATAGGGTCATCATGATCATTGCGTATGGCATTCATCCTGCTTGGATCAAACCTCTTTAGCTAAGTTTTTTAGCGAGTGTGCGGCGGCGGCGGTGGTGTACTTTTGGACTTTCGATATTCCCCGGCCAAGAATAGGGTCAAACCTGTTTTAGAACATTAAATTTATGGCTCAATTTCACAACCAAAGACAAAATTATTAAAAACTATGACGAAGCTGTCTATATAGTTTTTTTAGGTAGGTAAATAGCCGATAATACTTCGACAGCTATTTGCAAAAGTACTTCTGAGCTATTTGTAGAAAATTGGGTCTTAAAGACCCTGTTAAGATATCCTTTCAAATACAAAAAACGCGATCCTAAAATCTATCTACAGAAAAAAATGTTTGTGCAAACAAAAACATTTTATATATTTATAATAGCTATTTCTCGTGCAAAATAAATTATTGCGGTTCCGGTAAGCCGCTCAAACGGCGAGTTCTCTAAATAAATGGGATTCTAATTCCGTAAAATATGGGTCGCGTACACAGAGTGAGAAGTGTATGGAGTGCTCAACATAATGAAAAAAAAATGAGTATGGCATAGATCGTTACGTAGTATACTCAGATTGCTTATAGGAAGCTGTCGTTCTTCCGTTGTTAAAAAAGGACGATGCTATTGTATAACCTTCTGATAAGGCAATAATGCCGTAAAATATATGTTTTTTAACATTTTAACTTCTTTTTCTATTTAAGAGCCACGCTCTTGTCGGTGCAGCGTCTTCCACTGCTCTCAGTTGAGAGCCAACTCCTGGACCTCCTTATACGTCGCGACTTATACATTTCAACTAATGGCGAGTATTTTTACAGAAGACGTTATTATTCTCCACACTACCTATTATCTCTACGCGCAGCATGTTTTTTGTTTAACATTCACTGCTAAGTAAAAGTGTCCCATTATGGCTTTTACCGATTTTACTGGTTCATGGCTATTTCAGGCCAGTATACCCGGAAAGTGGCCAAATCGTCTGTTCTTCCTCAGCGTCAGCGACTGTGTTCATCCGCGCTTGGTTACGATATTGCCCCATCTTTATGTCTGAATGCATACGAGACGACCCACTTATAAAGGATGAAATTTTGTGTCAAAGCTAGCACTCCATTCTTCTTACTCCATGTCTTTTTATATCAAAGAATGCCCCACAAAGCCATGCGAGGCATGTAAGGATAATCTATAGAGCCTTTTCTTAGAAACCACAATGAGTCTGAATTTATTGGTGTATACTGATTTTACCGGGAATTTGCTGAATCTAGCAGAAAGGAAACTAGTTCTTATAAGGTAAATATTACAAATAATATATACAAGCTGTTGATTTGTATCCGTTCAATATTTGAAGAAGGGCTCTATTGCTTATGTTAAACAGTTTTTTTGTTATAATATTTTTGTAAATATACTAATTTAATTGTAAGAAACCACACCAAACTGTATGGAACCACCAACGAAATCGCCATACCTTTTGACCATGCGGGGCTCATTGTTTGAATTCGCGTTGAAAAAAAGTTAAAATGTTTATTTAATCTCAAAATCTGACGAAACATATTAAAATTATTTAAAAATTAAATTTAAAATTCAGTTTCAATTTCAAAGTTGTTTTCTTTGTCGTAAGTATGAATAGAATAAAAAGTATATTTTTTAAAAAAAAATTTTAAATAGCATTTTTAGACAATTTTTTTTTTGCATTTTCTTTAGTTTGTACAATAACTAATCCTTGTATAGTGTCAGGTCTCCCAGGTGCTCTACGTCACACAAATTAATTTACGGAACACTAAAAACTTAATATGGTATTAAGGTGAAGCAGCACTTTCACCTCGTCGTAACCAGAAAGCGTGATCCTAAATTAACAATCTGTAACCGAGATAGGAGTCACATAAAAATTGTGTTCGTTTACGTCTGAGATTGTTTGCTCATTAAAATTGTTACTTAATTAATTGTAAGCCATATAACAATCATACAATAATTGCTTAAACATACATTGTCAAGAAAATAAGTGTTTTTATTTATTGCATATTATTAGGAAAAGATTTTATTTTTTCTAGTGTGTTTTATAAATAAAAAAAATATATATCAGTAATTAATTAATAATTACTGAGCTGGTTTCCTTACTACATAAATTAGTATGTTTTAAGTTTTTGTTTATATGCATTGTGTTATGTGTGGCAAAATCAAAGGTTTAAATGGTATGCTGAATGCTAGTACTGTCTGTACTGTCTTTTGTTAGACCCAACGAAGAGGAACGGTTGTGGCTAGCCCGTGCCCATCAGTTGGACCATAAATCCAATACAAATCTCAAAGAAAAAATATAAAGCAATATAGAAGAATAGTCGCCTAATTTAAGGTTTTGTCAAACACAATCCGCATTCGCATTTCTGTGTGAGTAGATTCAAACAACTCTGTACATTTCAAATGAAACAACGTCACGCATTCGCTTTATGTTCGCTGTTAATTTGACAAGGTTTTTAAAGAGAGCTTGAGTAGCCTGGTAGCATTTTTTCATTTACAAAGGAAAACCTGAGAGATTTTCTTTAGGCTGTGCGAGCAAGACCCAAGTATTCCATTAAGTGGGTTGCTCGATTGGTATGTACTGGTACAAGTCCAAATGCGACTAATATCTAGATCTATCTATTTTCCAAGGCCTATAGACTTTGGGCTGATTATATCGAATCCGGAACCCGCAGCGACAATGCCGTGCGCTAAAGAACTCTAATAAAATTGAATGTCATAAATGTCAATATAATATATATCGAGTCCAGCTTATGGGTTTAATAGCGATAATTAATTAATGTATTTAAATATAGCAACACTTTCTAATACTTGGAAGTGAAGGAAGCTGTTAATTATTAAAAATCGAAATCAAGATTTGTCGGAAAAGATAAAGATTAGATTCCAAGTAAACTTGTTGACTGCCATAGCAGCCTGGTGAAAGAAAGAAAGATATTTATTGGGTGCAGTTTGCATAATACACATTATAACAGAAAAAAAACAACATAAAATATATATTTGTAAGTAGTGAGTTCGCGGTACGAGAAAAGAGTAACTACCTGGAAGGACCTGGAGGATGGCAGGCCTGTTGGCAGTGGGACAACAGTGGGTAAGAAAATGAAAAAATAGGTATGACATTTTCGTGTGCATCGCGGCTGCGTCAAATAGGTCCAGTTCAGTTGAGCATTTTGTCAAGCCATTAGTGCCAAGTTTTTGCGGACGTAGAAGCCACTATACTACGCTTGAGGTTCGAGTTCCTTGGACTGGGGCACCAATAACACTTTTGTTATTGGTGTTCTATGAAATTATTAGTAGCAGTTCGGAGATCAGAGATGTGATTTGAACCTCGTTTAAGTTGGGTAATAGGGTACTTCTCCTATGTACCGGACCTACAAAACAAGTAAACAAAACTTGATTGTAGAATAATGTATGTAGTGTAGAATGGAGACCATGGGGATCCTGAAAGCATTTGCAGTTTGTAGTCGGCATGAATCGGACACACTCTCCCGTGTGGCGGCCGATCTATGGGGTGTCCCTTACTATAAAAAGGGTCACGTGACGGCATAGTTTCATAACTGTTCCAGATTCTTCAAATTCTGTCACAAATCTTTGTAAAGCCAGTAATACTGTTACTTAATTAAATAAATCTAGATTTTATCCAGTGTTTCTAACACTAACAAGCGGAGAAAGAATCTAGATAGTGTTCTCGATTAGTGGCAATTAAAGCTAAGTCTCCGGCTTGCTTTGTGCCCTCGTGACGAGCGAGCTCAAAAAAGCATTGGTTACATTTTAGTCCCCTACCATATTTTCGAGTAACGGTTTTAAAATAAGATTCCTGTGACTACAGGATGGCCGTACAGGTTGCAATTTGACATTCGAATCAACAAACAAATACAAACAAAATGTATGAAAATGACATTTGTGACCGCCAGATTTGTCGAAAGCTTGAAGAATGACCTGATAAAGGAAATAGAAATAGAAATATTTAGGTCGATGGAAGTCGTTGGATGCAGGTGGCATATATCCGGTCCTTGTGGAAATCTATGGGGGAGGCCTTTGTTCAGCAGTCTGTGGACCTCTGTAGGCTGATATGATGATAGTGATGATGTGTCATTTCCATAGATTTTGTTTCTATTCGCTTGTCGAATGTCAAATTGCAACTTGTATACAGACCCGGTGTATGGAATGAGTAGTGATGCGACTCGAATCGAATTTTAACCGAGTGAAAGAATAATCGAATCGCATCATGAACCAAAACCGTAAAGCTAGTCGAGAAAGATGTGATTGTTTTTACAGAATTCTCCGTAGGAATAGAATAGAATAATCTTTATTGTACACCAAACAAAGAAACAATTTGCAACAAAAAACAATTTAAGCTAAGGGTACAATGGCGGTCTTATCGCTAATAGCGATATCTTCCAGACAACCCTTGAATGGACAGGAAAAAAAAATGGAGGAAAAGGAGCTCATGATTTGGATTTAAAACATCTCTAGCCTAGGATTGCATAAAATGTTGCTGGCAAACTGTGAATGTAGGTACACCAGTGTACTTCTTTTCCAACTATGGGGCCCTAAGAATTGAGTCTTAAAAAGCAGACACAGCAAACTGCGAATATTATGTATATCAGCTCTGAGCCCCGCAAATTGATAATGTGCATGGCGGCCATTTTGGTGACGTAAAAATGACGTAACCACACTCAGTACGCGTTAGCACCACTAGCCGCCAAGTACGGCAAATGACGTCACGTGGAGGTTAATTAGACAAGGTGCCAGCCCATTTGCAACTTGCGGGACTTATGACGACTATACTCTGACGACGTCTGTGGTCTAGTGGTTCGAGTACCGGACTGCTGATCACGAAGTCGTGGGTTCGATTCCCACAGGACACAAATATTTATGTGATGAATATAAGTGTTTGTGTTTGTCTGGGTGTTTCTTATGTATTATAAGTATGTATTTACAAAAAAAAAAGTATTTATAAGTATTATATCCATTGTCTAGTACCCATCGTACAAGCTCTGCTTAGTTTGGGACCAGATTATGCTGTGTAAAAATGTCCCAGGATATTTATTATTATTATTATAACCCTTCAGGAATACGGCCAAAGCCGTGATGTGAGTGAGAAATGCTCCTACCAGAGCACGTAGTCGTGTGCATTTCACTCTAGAACCAATAGTAGCAGCTTCGATTTTATCGTCGAGACAGATTGCGAGTACCATCTCGTTACAGATAAGACTATAAATGTTCGGCGCAGGGATGTTACTACTATGTGCTATTTATTGTTCTCATTATATCGCTCTGAGATATTGTGCTGGCAACTTTATCATTATATGTGACCAGTTTTATTAGAGTAAAGTGTGTTAGCACACGCTTAGAATGGTTTTAAATAGACTAGATAAGGAACTGATATTTTCCCGTCATGATCATGGGGATCCCATGTTCATGGCATATAGGAATAGGGAAGGCAAGTACGGTTTGCATGCCGCCTTCTGATGAGGACCAACCCATAAAAAGATACTGATAATATTATGGCCTCATGAAAAGTTGACAATAAAGAAAATAAAAAATAAGGAAGTAAATTTAACAGTATCAACGTAGCAGTATACCATCACGCCCGTATTCTCCGAAAGTTACGCAGACGTGTATTGTTGAACATCCTACAGTTCGCTGGAATGTTTAGGTCCCATGTAATAGGGAGTAGTTCGATGTTTGGATTTGTGCTCGGTTAATGACAATAGGCTCGCTAAACTGTGTCTACACTTACTTCAATTCTGCTTAGATTCGTTTCTCACAGTCGGAAAGTTTGTTTTAATAATTGGTCCCATTTAATAGAAAGAAAGAAATAGATAATAAGGAGAATAAGGGCGAGCCTATTGTCATCAATCGGGCACAAATCCAGACTCCGAGCTGGTACAGGAAATTTCATAGAAAAACCCAACAACACTGTTCGCCCTAAGAGCTCTGAGCCGTAGCCACTGCCGCAGCAAATATTTTTTTACCTTATTGTACTGTACAGTGCTAACTTTGTAGCAGTGAATAACTGTTTTCTTTCTTTCTTTATTTCTAAGATTCGAACCCAAGACTTCTAGCGTAGCAGTCACGCTTCAGCGTTTGGGACTACGAGATCAACGAGGCAATTATTAAATTAATAATTTGTTTTATCATTGATTGATCGCGTTTTGAATCGCTATCGCTTATGCCTTACCCCATTAATTCCCGAGTGATCTATTAAGCACTATTACGCTGTCCGCTAGCAAATGAGCCAATGATTACTATCCCTTAGAGTTTTAGCATTTATAAAACTGGTGCATTTTGATTAGAAAGATGTTACAAGTAGTCATAAATTCTACGCTTCCTGCAATCATATTAAGGATAATTAAGATAGCATCTTAATGTTTATTATGTAGGCTATCTATTTATCTGCAAGCTAAGAATAGTCTGTCTAGCTAGGGCACAAGTGTTCAACCTTTTTTTACCTACTTTGAGATTTTTTCTACAGATTTGTAGATTTTTTACTTACCCTTTGTCGCGAATCTAATACACTTATTGCCACGCTTACTTACTTATTTTCTCAAGGTCTTTGCTCCCCTATAGGTCTGAAACAGTAACCCCACAAGGGGGCGTTATCGCGCACGTTGAGAACCTATGGTGTTGGGCATAATTATTTTATGCAGGAGAAATTACCTGCCCTTTTAATTAGTGTTCCAATAATAAATGGCAGCAGGTTTTTAGTTACGACCCCCGCACCGGACCAATAGTTTTGACGGGTCTAGAGACCCGAAACAACTAGTTCTAGGTCTAACTAGATCTTTGATTCAAGAGAAAATTGTGGTTCCTAATTTTGGGAGATTATTAAATAAAAAAAACATGACAGACTTAAGAACAACATTTGTAAGACTAGTGGTGGCGATTGTCGAGTCCGAGGCAAAGTGCTATTATGTTTTCTATGAAATTTTTAGTTGAAGCTCGGAGGTAGGATATTGCCTGGGTTCGTCCCCTATTACTGGAACACCTCTAAACCTATCGATTGTAGGTGCGTTATACATCCCTGCCAAACCCTTGGGGTTATCATAACTACGTTTATCAATAAGTTGAGTTTGCTCAATGTTATCGATGTATGACCGTTTTTAGCATATTGAAATCTCTCTGTGCCATAATAAGAACATTAAGCTATATCGGCTCCTTTGTCATTTAAATATCTATGACAATCATTATTGGAACTCAGAAGCCCGGTTTTACTCAGAAATTCGGTAACGGAGGTCTGATGACAGTTGGTTTATTATAAAATACTGATAGGTATTCAACCGCATCGTCATTAAACTGGTCATTTGGGTTGACTAAATTTAACATTATGGTAAAAATTAAGTACTAATTAACCGACTTAATAGTACGCTATAAAAATAACCTGGCTCGGTTACGAGAAAAATAGGAGGTAATTTTTAAGACGTGGTTTCTTAATTCGTAATTAGAACTGCTTTATTCTGGCAGTGATCGTTTTAAATAGTCGTAAAAGTCATACGCGTTGCCTTGTTGTGGTTTAGTCGCAAACGCAGCTGCTAACCTTGATCTACTAGATTCGATTCCACTTTTCTTGACTTAGGTCAAAGTACTTAGACTGCCTCGTTGGTCTAGTGGTCCCAAGCACGACTGCTACGCTAGAGTTGCTGGGTTCGAATCCCGGGTAGAGCAGAGTCTGGATTTGTGCCCGGTTGATGGCAATAGGCTCGCCCCCAAACATACCGGCGAAATGTGGGTGTACATTGGTATTATGATGATAGGTCAAAGTATTATTGGGTATTTCTATGATGATTGTGTTTATTTTTGGAAAATGGATATATGCCACACAAAGTTTAGCAAAAATATACATGTGGACTGTGGATTTACATACAAACAGCCTAATCTCGAAAAACAGGCGTGTTGATATGTATGATTTAAAATACGAGTATCCTAAACACAGTAGACAAAGCTAGTGTTTCTTTTATTATAAATTTGAGTGCGTTTGGCAGCACCTCACCTGCTGGTAAGTGACCATGCTGCCGGGGATGGAAACTAATTTCGAAATTGTTTTTTTTTGTTTTAGGGGATCTCGAAATGAACGTGGTGAATGTTTTGAATTCTATGACTATGACTATGAATAAGTGTGATTTTTAGTCGATACGGGCCTTACATGAGGTCATACATACATACGACCCATGAGGATTTTCCGTGAAAAAAGGCTTGAAATGTTTCAGATTTCATCCGGCAAGGAAACGATTTTGTAACTCAAAAGTAATCAGTACTATGCACAGATAGACAACAAACTGCTTATAAATTCAGTCACCCGGTAGTTACATTATAATGATAGCTATAGCATAATCCTATCATAACTATACATAGTTACCCCCATACCTTCATAATCTTTACCTTTATCAAAGTTGGAGAACGCTCGCAATGATTCCTAGCTCTATTAATAATTCAGTTGTAATTCCCGCTTTCCAATCCTAAGTCGAATCATGGTATTAACGTGTTGAAACGCCAGGTCCTACAGCTAGCGGGTGTTATGAAGCGGTAGCGGGGGCGATTTGCGAAACAATCGGCGGCAGTGGTAAATGGTCTTAGCCGCTCGTGACACCTACAACACAGGAGGAATTGCTGAAGCATTACCGGTCACCATTCTAATAAATTCTTAACTTAAATATGTTTGATTTTATGGTATCACCTAAAGATATGTTTGTATAGTACCAAGTTGAACTTTTTTCTATACATACGGAAGGTATAGCTCAGACGAAATCTGAACTTGAGCCTAACTGGTTCTGTAGTGGACAATTTTATTATTAAATTCGGTGTAAACACGTCTGTTGTAGTCGTTAATGTTTTACATTGGTTATCATTTGTACTAAATCGTGAAATTACTAATAAAGTCGAGGGAATATCGACATAGTAGTAGTATCTGTGACGTAGTTAGTATTTATTCCAACATGGCTAATAATGGAATATGAAATTAGAGAAAATCGCTTACAATATTACCTAGGACTACAAGCTTTTAAAGTATTCAGGGAACGCCCCACATCTAGGTCGGTAATACTTTACCGCTGTCTTGTGCGCCAACCACCGTCATAGTTCAGTTGGCTACGCCTGAAATATTTAGCTAACAACCTAATTACCTTAATTACTTCGCTAAAACCTACACCAACGTTAAATTGTTTAGTCTGAGAACGTACCAGAATAATTATACCATGTAATTTCATGGAATAATTCTGTTTAATTAATTATTTATATTGCTCCAATTTCAATTTGGAATGTTGTAATATTAACAAAGCTTTGTTGTTTTTTCAATCAAAAACGAGGTTTAGGCAAAAACGGATAATAATAATATAAAATATTCTTTTAAAGGATTTTAATTGTGAATTTATTTTTTTAGTATTTGTTAAGCAGAAATTAATTAGCAGAATAATAATTAATTCTCACAAAGGATTGTATAAAAGTGTAGGTGACTCCATAATATTCAGCCCGTTGTTAACCCCTGACGCAAAAACGACGGGGTGTTATAAGTTTGACGTGTCTGTGTGTGTGTGTGTGTGTGTGTGAAAGTTTTATTTGAAAGGTGAATTAGTCGGGAGTGTTCTTAGATATATGTGATGAAAATCGGTCCAAGATGGCCGCCGCTACAAAATAGCGGATTACATATTTTTTCACAACTACCTCAATATGGGTATCAAATGAAAGAGCTTAACTAAGAGAATACTATACACTATGATAAATTTCAAATCCAAGATGGCCGCCACCACAAAATGGCAAATTACATTTCGTGTCGGGGGTTTTCTAAATTTTTAATTTAGGTTATTTTAGTACTTGTTAAGCAGAAATTTATTAGCAGAATAATAATTAATTCTCACAAAGGGCTGTATAAAAGTGTAGGTGATTCATAATATTCAGCCCGTTTTTCTCCGAATGGAAGATACAACTCCCTTCCTCTTTTTAGTTTGTAAATCTAAGTGAGTTGACAGACTTCACATAGGTACATAAACTTTCAAGAACTTTGGGAGGAACTTTTCTTTTGGTGTCTTTTATTACTCTTCTTCTAATATCTTAAGTAGTTATTATAAAGACAAGGAAGTACGACGTGTATGAACCAGGTTCACTGAGCAGAGCGCATGAAAACTTAGGTATGTGTATACCATCACGCCTTATCATCCAACGGGTTAGGCAGAGATGTTCTATTGTATACCCACAGTTCGCCTGTATGTTTTGGTCCCATAAAATCAGGTTGCCATAAAATCTAAACTCTGAGCTTGTGAGCTGAGAGAGTGAGCGATTCCTAGGTCGGGTAGAGTTCTTAGTAGCCTAAGAGCTCTACCTGACCTAGGAATCGAACCCAAAATCTCAAGCGTAACAGTCGCGTTCACGACAATGCTTCTATGAAAAGCTTTTTTTAAGTAATTTTTTTTATTGATTCGTATTTAACTTATGCGTCATAGCGATCTTATTATATGACGCACGAATACAAATCAACAGCTTGGTACAAAAGCAGCATTTATAAGTAAGAATATACCTACAGTTTTGCGGCCAATACAGCCATAGGAATGCGTCATCCCGCGCAACGGGAAAAGTGGCGGTTTTGTGGTGAGCCTAATTAAACCGACGCATAATTAGGTTGCGTTCCACGCTGTGGTAAAGCTAGCGATACATGTATCTACAAAAAATTCTCTAAGTGTTAAAAGCACAGCTAACATTAGTCTTCAGTAATGAAATGCCGGCGCCATCTAGTTTAGAAAATCAAAAGTGTAACACAATCATTAATTGACTTTTAAAAGGGTCTTAATTATTTAGCCCATCATCTTCGTAGTCTTTTTCCTAACTATGGGGTGGGCATCCAGTCTAAGATGCGACTAAATATCAGTACTTTACACGAAGCGAATGCCATCAGACCCCAATTTCAGGGCAATATTGCGTAAAAAGTATGAAAACAATAATTATTTTCCAGTAATTAAACATTTAGGCAGTGATAGGGGTTTGATCACTGGACTGCCAAGTCTTAGGTCTCAAGTTTGAACCCAAGACACGCAACTTCGACTTTTATTTAATAATCACTCGGTGAAGGAAATCGTCGATCGTCGTTGAGGTGTGCCAAACCGTACTAGGCCCGCGTGGTGGACTATAAACCTAAGGCTGTTTGTCCACCGCCACCGTCACCGGGACGTCACCGTCAACGAGACAACGGCGCCGATTTGGCGATACATACATTTACTATGGCCGTGTGTCCACCGCACGCCCGTCACGTCAACGTGATCTCGAACAAAAATAATCTCGTTGACGGTGACTTGCCGGTGCCGGTGGCGGTAGACAAACAGCCTTACATAATTATTATAGTATGTATTTATAAAAAAAAAGTATATAAGTATTATATCTATTGTCTAATACCCATACTACAAGCGCTGCTTAGTTTGGGATTAGATGGTGCTATGTAAAAATGTCCCAGGATATTTATTATTTTATTTATATTATTACCCCTCTCATTCTGAGACGAGTCGGCTCGTCTTCGCTTAGATTTGTAATTCAATCCCACTGTATTGAATGACGCTTAGATTTGTAATCTAAGCTTCAGTTTACCTCGCCAAATAGTAATTTTAATCCCAAACACCTCGTTAAGCCAATATTAATGACAAACAATTAGCTACATGCCAATCAATTTGAGCACACAAACCGAACTAATTTGTAACTCTCTGTTGTTTGTAAATCACATGCCCATGACATATGATTAACAAACGGTATATGTGTCTAGTGTCTACCTATATCATAATCATGTACATGATTATGATATAGGTAGACACATATACCATCACGCCTGTATTTCTCGAAGAGTTAGGTAGAAGTGGACTAATGTACACATATTCACCAGTATGTTTAGGTCCTATGTAATAGGGGGCAATACTATTGCTATTAACCGGGCAAAAAACCAAACTCCGAGCTTATACTAAGAATTTCATAGAAGAACACAATAACACTGCTTGAACCGAACCGAACCCAGTACTTCGAGCGTAGCAGTCGTGAGACTACCAAGCTAATGATGCAGTTAGGATACTGTGCTTCGACCATGAGTTTTTCTCAATTGACTCGCTAGCGACGCCGTAAAATATTTGTATAGAAAACCCTCGCAGCGCCTCTAGCGGTTACGTAAGGAACTAAAATCTGCTATGAGATTACAGCGTTTCGATGCGTAAAAAACCTATCGAAAGCCATTCGATAGAACTCATGGTTGACGTACTGTTTTATATGTAGGTAGGTATATGTATTACAATTCACGTCTCACCTTGTTACCAATGTGACACGTTATCTAACTAACCCGTCAAGCAACAGTTAAGTGATCATTACGACGATGTCTGTGGTCCAGTGGTTCTAGTGTGAAACTGCTGTTCACGAGGTCGTGCGTTTAATTCACACTGGACGCAAATATTAATGTGAGGAATAAGTGTTTGTTCTGGGTTTTTCTAGTATGTATTTACAAAAAAAAAATTGTATTAATGAGTAATCCATTGTCTAGTAGCCATAGTACAAGCTCTGCTTAGTTTGAGACTAGATGGTGAGGTATAAAATATCCCATAAGACTTGTTTATTACATAATATTTGTGTCCTGTGTGAATCGAACCCACGACCTCATGATGAGCACTCTGGTATTCGAACATACACACCACAGATGTAGTAAAAAAAAAAGATTTTCATGACTCATCTAGTATCGTCGTATTCAAGCCAAAAACACTATAAAAACCAAGACAATAAAGCTGTTTATTATACAGCCATATTCTTCAGACTCCGTCGGCGTAAACTCGAGCAAAAAAGGGCCTACATACACGTACAGTGGTAAATAGTAAATACACCTGTTTTCTTCAACACTTTGTTAACACATCAACACGCTATAAAGGGTAGGCAGAGGCGGTAGACGTAAAACGGGACGGATTTACGATAGTCTCTGTCGCCAATTACAGTTTTTATTGTATACGGTAAAATGGCTGTCTGTTACACCGACGCGTAATGGCGGCCAGATTCAATGTACTCAGAGTCACCAATTACTTTGGTGACAGAGCGCTGGACAAGAGAATACCATATCTATTGAACAGTCTTCCGGCAGACATAAGGAATGAAACAAACATAATTAGATTTAGACGTAAATTAAAAATATATTATTAAGAAATGTTTTAAGTTTATATACGAGTAAGTTCAAATAATATTTAGTTTTTAAGTACATTTAAGTGTGTCTAGAGACTCAGCGACCCCACAGTCAAACTTATATATACTTTTGCTTAGCACTATGGCGTCTATCAAATCTAACAACTAAACAGGCAACACTGCAGGCCTATCACGCATATGTTGGTTCGGTCCTACGGTACGGAATACTAGTATGGGGCAATTCGGTGCATATAGAAAAAGCCTTCATTGCCCAAAAACGGTGCATATGTAACGCTGATCCACTAACATCTTGTAAACCATTGTTTAAAAAACTACAAGTGTTAACAATAACTAGTATTTACATTGATAGTATTGCTCAGGGTGAGATTTCGTAAATTTACAGGTTCCCCCTGTAAATTTACGAAATCTCACCCTGAGCTATTTGAAAAAGTGGGAGAAAACTGCCCATTTAAAACCAGATTTCCAAATAAGATAGTAATACCTAAAATGAAAACAGAATTGTATAAACGTAGCTGCTATCCTATGTGCATTCAAATATATAATAAACTTCCTATGGAGATTAAAACCTTACCGATGACACCCTTCAAAAGGGCATTACGCAAATGGCTAACTGAAAAGTGTTTCTATACATTGAAAGAATATTTCCAAGTAAAATATTAATGTATTGGTATGGTAGTAGATAATGCATGACAGTTTTTGCTTCACGATAAGGTACTTGCTAAATATTTGCATGTCATTATCTTTATGACGAAATATGATGGACTATACTATAAATATTATGTAACACGTTTTGTAACCATATTTGTAAGCAAATAAATATTTGAATTTGAATTTGAATTTGAAACCATTGCAACGGTTTTGTGGGGCTTAGCTTATAAGTTACTTTCCATTTTGGAATAAAGATAAATAAATAAAATAAAAAATAACGTCAACCATGAGTTCTATCGAATTGCTTTCGATAAGTTTTTTACGCATCGAAACGCTGTAATCTTACAGCCGATTTTAGTTCCTTACGTAACCCCTAGAGGCGCTGCTGCGAGGGTTTTCCATACATTTATTTTACGTTGTCGCTAGCGAGTTTAGTGAGAAAAACTCATGGTCGAGGCACTGTTGGATGGTTTATTGGTGCCATTATTTCTAAGAGGCTTACGGACTTATTGATATATGGAATGGAGCAGGTTTGCGACATTTTCACAATCATATTTAAACACCAGGAAATTTATGTTTATCTGACAAACTTTTAGTTTCTGAAATAGATCTTTTAGAGACACAGTGAATGTTATTAGTTTTTTTTTATATTTTTATAAGATAACCTTTTATGTTGTATAATTATAAACAAGTTGCTCGGTAAACTTCACTTGCGCGATTCAGGATTTGTTGCTTCGTTCGTACAAGTTCTTATGTAGCTCGATAGATGTCGCTACAATAGTAAAAATGTGGATAAAGGGATTAAAAAGTTACATAAAAATAAAGTGTATATGAGCGGCGGTGATCATTTAGCATTTACTTTTTTTTTCTAATAATTCTGTGTGCACAATAGGTACACAAGAGAAGCCTACTGTGGGCGAGCTCAAATTATCTATTTATAATTAATAGGACATACAGATCGGTGAGTCATTGCTTAATTAATTAAACACTAAGTAATTTCTGCAAGCTAAAGAAGAAACACTCGTCTTTACTCATTAAGATTCCTCGGGTCACTTTATCGTGGGCGCCATTACAAAAACTAATTACCCACATTATATTCGACGCACACGCAGATTTAGTATAAGTACTTTTAAAGCGACTGTTCAAACCAGAGGTAATGCTGTTCGATGTTCGACTGGTTTTCGAATTTAAATGATACATACAGACACAATATGGCTTTATTTCAACAGAACATCTGATATATTATTTATAGCAATAGCTATAATTATATATTTCATGTTGTATACCATAAACCAACACATAACCATAATCTTCATCATCATCATCATATCAGCCTACAGAGGTCCACTGCTGAACAAAAGGACTTCCACAAGGAATATGCCACCTGAATGCAACGACTTCCAGCGACCTTTGTCAGGTCATCCGTCCATCTCATTGGAGGCCGAGACACCATACACTTAATAAAGTTTAAACTCTTGCGCCGTTCAGTCTCAATGTCCCACAATATCTTCCCTCGTAACTGTACACAGTAACAGATCATTCACGTCGCCATACGTTATGTGTGCAACACTTCTGTGTAACTACACTTGACAAGTAAATTTGACAGCCGCCCGCTTTCCCGGAGCGGCGCGGGCGCAGCGGAGATGCGGCTAATCGTTTTAGCGTTGCTATCACTTTCACTCATATTCTAGGGTTGCCATGGGAAATGAATGAGGAAATTGTGAAGAATGTTATAGCATTTTCGACCTTGTATTTTAGAAAACTGACGCTGATTAGAGTTTTCTCATAGAGTCGATTTTTCACCCACTGTCTCATTCGTGCTACTGATTTGGTATAATTTCAAGCAAATTGGTAGGCTTTGCATGGAGATCAATCATCACGCGTATTGTTTATTGATGTATATTTTATTTACATCATATTATATAACAATGTAGTCGTGTGTCATGTATAAACATTACACAGAAAATCAATTAATTTTATCTCGTATTTTAATATTTGACGACGCCTGTAGTCTAGCGGTTCGATACCGGGCTGCTGATCACGAGGTCGTGGGTTCGATTCCTACAGGACACAAATATTTATGTGATAATGACTATAAATATTTGTGTTTGTCTGGGTGTATTTTAAGTATAAGTATTGTAATAATATATTTATGAAAAAAAAGTATATACATATGTATTATATATTACCATTGTCTAGTACCCATAGTACAAGCTCTGTTTAGTTTGGGACTAGATGACAGTGTGTAAAAAAATGTCCAAAAATATTTATTATCTTGCCTTTTTGGACATCCACAACAGATTTTGCAATATTAAATGCTAATATCAGCGACAACCCTGCACATCTAACAGGCGAGTCCTCGTCGCTCGTGATTTGTGACTTACGATCTAAGAAAGTTACGGGATTGATTTATTGTTTTATAACAACACCACATTCGAAATCTTTAACTGGTTCACTATAATTTACTGACATTGTGCACTTGAATGATAAATGAAGTGTATTCTCCTATCTTTTAAAATTTTAAGCTAATATTCATAGACGATGCTAAGCGTAAAGTAATGCTTCCGTATGTCAAAGTAGAACAGTTTGACATACGGAAGCGCAAGTTTATGCTTATCATCGTTTCTGAATATTAGCCTTAGAGGTCTTGTATTCATATATGTAGATGTAAGAATGATTGGGGCAACATGCTGAAAGTGTTTCTAGATGACATTGAGAATTTACACGAAATTGTCTAGTAGCTATATTTTTTGTATGTCGTACACTGCCCCGTCGGTCTAGGTAGTGCTCCTAAATGCGACGTCTACATATGAGGTCCATGAATCACTTCCCGGGTCGAGAAAATTGTTGGTGAGTTTTTCTGTGAAATTTCTAGTAGCAGCTCGGTCAAGTCTGATTTTGTGCCCGGTTGATAGCAATAGGCTCGCTCCCTATTACAAAATAATTAGGAATAATTAATTGCGTTATTAATCGTTCATTCATTATTTCTCCGTTGAGGAGTGTATGAATCGATTCTAAAGCGTAAGTATTAAACAGGTTATAGACCCACTGTAAATAATATCGAAACTGCTTAACGAGTTGCGATTCAATCGAGAATTGAGAGTAATGAGAGCACCCGTACGATTGTGTGGGACAACAGCCGATGATAGTGTTGATAACTTGTAATTTTCCAAGCCCATTATGTTTTTAACCACAGTGTTTTTGTCAAATGAAACTTAAAATAAATGTATCTAACTGTTATAACTTGGTATTTTGATGCAACTTTTCTACGTTCGTTAACTATGCAATTTGAACCTCAAGGTACTTTAAAAAATATATATTTTATTTTATTTATTTAATTAGGAACACCAACAGCGTATATATTTTTACAATCAATAGAAAAGGTACATAGAAAAGGTCTGATACATACACAACATTCACCACTGAAGCACACGATAAAACTGTATATATAAAAAAATACTCGACCTGGGAATCGAACCCTGGACCTCTTGTGTAGCAGCCGCGTTAACTATTACTAGACTAATGAGGCATTTAATAATAACTTATTAATAATCTTAATCGCTGAAAAAATAATTATGTTTCTGTTAGAAACCAAAATACACAAATTGATAATAATATGCGCACGCGCCGATGCGCGCGTTGATGTCTTTAATAGGCGTAATCAACTGTTGACAAACTACTTTCTGCAAAACTACAGATAATACTCCTACGTCAGTTTATATGTGTAAAATTGTAGAATAGCTCATAATTTCCACTTACAACAGTCATAACTATAAAAGGATAACTGTTCCTTCACGAGATTGAGTTAAAGATATGAAGATACTACTTTCTGCATCATAAAAAATGTATAAACGCTAATTATGAAACATTTATGCGCGAGCTTTGGTTGTCAATAATTACTTAAACATTCACACACGTATAGTAGCGTAAGTGTGTTTTCGCAAAATGTTAATTTAATGGATATACGTGATTTATTTCCAACCCATTATAATGGCTTAGCTTCGGTTTTAGCTATTAATTTTATTTATCTCATTAATTTAAACTGTTCAATAGATTATATTATTCTGTTTTGTTTCATTGAGAAATGATTTGATAGCGTTAATGACAGAAGCAATTCATTCAGTATATCGATTAAATTTTTTACGATATGTATCGAGGCTAACCGTATCTAATATCAATTATTCTTTGAAAAATCCTTATTTATTACTATAACTGCTGACTTAACAAGACTAACTAACTAGTATGCCGTGCGATTTATTACGTCGCTCCGCATAATCCGTGCGGTGTAATTATTTACACACGATTAGTACCACTTTTACGTTAACAACAACCTGTCCTTAATAAAACTGCAACAATTTTACTTATGCGATTTCGAGTCGCGTCTGATCATTTCACCGGCGTCGCACAAACGCCCAGTCGCGCCCGCGCAGCCGCATCGCACGCACGCGTCGCCACGCTCCCGCGCAACACATCGCGAACACTCGTCGCGCATCAAGTGCTACCGTAAACTAAATACATCTGTGACAGTGACATGGTTTTGTGCTTTAATTGGATTCTGTGACGGTGTCATTAGAACCGTAAGTTTCCCATTCAACTTTTACTTAAAATTAAAAGATGATGATCGATTCAATTGAGTTCGTGCAGCTCACGTCATAAATAAAACTAAGCAACGAATTAGCACGCGACTCGGTACACACAAACCCAATTCATTGAATAGCAATTAATACGCGATCTGCGTTAGTGCGCTTCTGACTTCGTGCACGTATTTAAATTATTTAGAAATCCAAGTCGTCACTTGCAAAAAAATGCACGAAATCGGCGGAGCGGCGCGCCGGCGCCGGCGACCAACACGATATGTGGCTGAGCCAACATACTGCTCTGATCTGTATTTTAAGATACTGATAGTATTCCTCAGTAATTTCTCCATTGAACAGTAAATTCTGCAAAAAATATTAAAGTTGCGGATAGTGCAGTTACGTCGCTGTACTTAACGGGCGTCAGGTTACGCGATTTTAATCAGCTGTCAAAATTTCGGGTTTACCTACGCTGTAATAATAATGTGCGATATGCAAGAAAATCATATTGCAAAAATTAGAATTTATGTAGGTATATTAAGTCAGAGATTTTTAATGTTCTCTTTTATGTGATTTATATTCCGCAACGAATGTTACAGTTGCGGATAGTTTTCATGCGCGCTTCTGCTTATAGATCTGATATTATGCGTCGTTTTCAATCAGCTGTCAGATGTCACTGGCTATTTCACCAGATAATGTGTTGGTCCTACCTACCACTACTTACTAACAACAGATTAATAGACATTAATCGACATTAGGTATTGGTTATTGAAATCAGCTGTCGGTGTTTATGTTATGTAGTAAAAAAAAAGTTTAATAAATCTTCCAACACTTTTCAATTGTTTCAATAACATGTTATTAGGTATCTTGAAATTCATTGTCAAATTTGTTTTCTTGTAAATAAATATTAAACTCTTTTAATTGAATTTTTTTATATTAAATGTCAATTCGATATAAAAATACCTCTTGGGGTTCTTTTTTTTTATGAAACTGTAATATTTTTGCACAGGCTATTACAAGAAACGGTAACATCGTAATCAGCTCAATATTTTTTGAACTAACACAGAAGACGTCAAGTAAGAAAATGATTAAAACGAAAGTGGTAGGAGAATGTAAGATTTTGCTCAGCGATTTTTTCCTAAAACAAGAAGCTCCAAAGTATTATAACTGTATGAGAAATATCTAGTACAGACGAACAATACAACCAAGTGTGTTTTTCACAACTTGGTGTAAGTGAGTCATGCTTTTTACGCGAACGATCTTTAAAATTTGACGTCGACATTCACATGGTTCTTTCAAACGAGCATCAGCGAATTTTGACGTAAAGTATTACAAGTTCAATTATTGTGATTAAAAGAATTCTCATTCTATAAAAATACATTAATTAAATAATTGCATAAATAGCAAAAGATGTATACTGTTTATAATTAAATATAAAAATATAGAAAAGTTACCCTAGTTTACGGTACTATACTTCAAACTACTATACTTCATTTTTCGTATCGGCTAATAAGATCTATATTTCTAAATTATCTCTTTATTCAAAACGCGATTCGATCATAAATTCATATTCGTGTTCTACGGAAAATGCAAAAGATTCCGATACTTTTTTTTTTACTGTGCGCGTAATGCATTCGAATATTCATTCAGCTGTCAAACCGTGCTTTTTTAAAGTAGCGTATCTGCAATATATGGGTTTGTGGAACACGCGTTAAGTATGTACGTATTAAATGCTCAATTTCTGAAATTTGTTTTTTTTTGTATTTCTTGCTTTATTCAAAAAGAACATATTTACTTTTCTAAAATCGCATTTTTACGCACGATGGAACAAAAAAGTTATAAAAAGATACGTTTAGAATAGATTGTTGTTTGTGTAAAAAATATTTGCATTTGTCTCCGAAACTGTTACTACGATTTTAATACAGTTTTCTGTAAAGAGTTTGTGGTTCATGACGTATGAAGAATGCAAGTGTTTTATTTGTTCGTAAGATTTTGTTTACTTGTCAAGTGACTAATTGGTATTCATTAACACCGCTTAATGAGATTAACAACTTGCCAATTTGTTCTAAAACAATTAATGACTTATACATTTTTGCTAAATTTCGCACAAGTTAAAATTAGGTACCAAACTTAGTTACCAGTTCGTAATAGCAATAGAAGATTATGATAGTTATGTTACTAGTTAATACGCATCCATATCATCACGCCTGTATTCCCCGATAATTAGGCAGAGGTGAACTAAGTACACCCAAACTTAAGCGTAGGTCCCGTGCGAAGCTATTTGTAAAAATCCAAACCACGAACTTTTACTGAGAATTTCGTAGAAAAACCCTCTGACACTTTGCTTGACCTGGGAATCAAGAACTCGTGCGTAGCAGTCGCAGTTTTTCATATCATTTTTCATATAACGTACCGTACGTAATAGATGAAAATACTTATTGTTTAGACAAAATTGTACCATAAAACTTAAAACTTGATTAAAAATGCAAGACATTTTCTTGCAGCTGAGTAAGCAAGATGAGGGCCGTATCATTAATTATTCTAGGCAATACAGGATTAAAAGCTGAAGGAAAATGTCCTGGCTACGTAATATCTGCTACATAACCTTGCGTCCCCCTAATTGATAGATAGAGGTGTACTAAAGTCTAAAGTACACTAAATAGCCCATTAACCGGGCACAAATCCATTGTAGGCATAGCATATGTAGGCATTAAATATTTGTATGTAGGCATAGTATATTTGTATGTAGGCATTAAATATTTGTATGTAGGCATAGGATATTTGTATGTAGGCATAGTACCTATATTTGTATTAATATATCATTATCTCCTTTTATCAAATAATGTAACTGAAAGAATGTCGCTGAAATGTATTATAATAACTCTAATTACAAAATAAAAATTAAGTTGAACCCGATTTTTCAACTTATACTTTCATCCAGTTTGAGAGGTCTCCTATTATTTCTAATCACTGAAGTAAATAATAACATTAATTTTAAATTAGATAATAACATTAATTAAAAAAATCCTTACTATATAAATAACCAGCTTTTTCCTGCAGCTTCGCTCGCGTTATTCTGTTATTCGGGGCGAAACAAATCCAGCAAATAAAAAACCATGAAAATCGGTCCAGCAGTTATCGAGTTATTGTAATGTTGTAACAAACCGGACTTTATTGTTATATATATTGATATCTATATAAACATATTTGTTCATTTTCTTTCAGGAAATTGCCAAAGAAATAACATGTCTATCATATCTAACAGTAAATAAAAATATAAACAGTACCTACAATGTTTCCTCAAATAAATCTACTTCTTATATTTCATTCATTTTATCTGTAGCGTGTATTTGTCAGAATCCAATACCTTGCTCATTCATGCCACGACAAAATTATGTCGCAGCTTATATTGTGAATTTATTTCGTATTCACACGATAAAGAGCGAGACAAAATAGGATAAAAAATTGTCGTCTCTGCTCTATTAATTAATTAGCGCCACGTCCCTGCTTCGCACGCCGCGACATCTTATATTTCAGCCAATTTACATACAACTCTAATGAATTATACATTAAAACTTTCCTCATGAATCACTGCATCCATTGGTGAAGACTGTATGAAAATTACCGTTAGTAAATAATAATAATAAATAATAAATATCCTGGGACATTTTACACAGCACCATCTAGTCCCAAACTAAGCAGATCTGGTACTAGACAATGGATATTATACTTATATACTTTTTTTGTTGTAAATACATACTTATAATATATAAGGAACACCCAGACAAAACTTACGTTCATCACATAAATGTTTGTGTCCTGTGGGATTCGAACCCGTGACGACCTCGTGATCAGCAGTCCGATACTCGAACCACTAGACCACAGACGTCGTCAAATCCGTTCGGTAGTTTTTTAGTTTATCGCATTAAGAAAGACAGACACCGCGGGGGACTTGGTTTTACAATATGTAAGGATACTATGTCGTTGATAATGTGTGACGCGTCTCTAAAAATAGCTCATACCACCACGTCACGAGTCACGACTAGTCACGAGCAATAAGATATACAGTAACAAAAGTGCTAAAGCGATTTTTTCATTAATGAATGATTGCAACATTGGTTCGTAAATACTGTGTTCACAAAAGTTCTATTAGCAATTTAGGAGAAAATCGCTTAGCACTTTTGTTAGTGTCATACATGTTTTTGCTCGTAACTGTACCTACTAATAAACACCGCGCTGTCGACACACGACGCCGCTGCCAGTATTTCTAAGTCCCCTGTAACGTGGCGAGCTTATAGCCATTAACCGGGCATAAATCAAAACTTCAATCTGCTCCTGAGAATTCTATAGAAGAACACTTAAGACACTTGACCTGGGAATCAAACCAAAGACCTAAGCGTAGAAGTCGCGCTTAGGGCCACTCGGCTAACGAGACACATCATCACATTTAAATAAGAAATATTCGTAAATTATATTTTTTGCAAACGATTTAAAAATCGATAAATCATATATGAATGGGCAACCCGATCCAAACTTGACTACAGTTACGTGGCATCGTAATTGTGTATATTATGCATTGGCCACAAAGATGTGATAATTTTAGCACCGTTACGTTACTTAAAAACTTCTTGGTGTGAAAATGAATAAGGATTTTGAGAGATTCCTTTGAGATTCTTTCTTATTTTTTTACGAGATGTAGCATTTATTTTGTTGGTCATTCATATTGACGTATGGTGTCAGTTATATTGTGAAATACGTCAATTAAGGCTTGTTGCACAGCTTACTGATAAGTTCCCGTTAAATTAGCTGGCAGATAATTTTATAGAGGTAAATTTTGATCCATTTTGTTTGTTTGGTTGAACGTGCTAATCTCAGGAACTACTGGTCCGATTTGATAAATTATTTCAGTGTTAGATAGGCCGTTTACCGAGGAAGGGTATAGGTTATACATATATCATCACGCTACGGTGCGCAATAGGAGCGAAGTATCAATTAAAAATGTAGCAAAATTGAGGGGGGGGGGGGCAAAGGCTAGTAGTTTAAATAAAATTATAATAATCAACCTATATACTGTCCCACTGCTGGGCACGGGTCTCCTCTCAGTATGAGAGGGACTAGTTCGAAAAGTCAAAGGTGCGTGCCTTGGATTCGAACTCGAGACTTTTGTCTTGGCAGTCCAGTGGTTATACCTCTAGGCTATCACTGCTTTTTCTTAAAATAAAATTAAACGACAAAAATATCTACAATACATAGATATTCAGGAAAGTGTTGTGCTCCGGTATTCGCCGCGATACATTAATTACCGCAGATTTTCACGCATAATAATGAGCTCATGCAAATCTCTGGTCATATCTAGGCGGCTGTATGCGCGTGCGACTGTGTTAGTAGCCCGCTAAGTGAGAGTTAGAATGTGTAGCGGCAGTGCGCCGGCGCAGCGACCCAGTGTTGCCGATGCCGGTAGGAAATCAAATGTTTTTTACATCCACAACTGTGCTATGATGATCTGGATTGTAGAAACTCAGTTGCACTCAACGTCATCTTGGTTTGCGAGTACGGATTTCTTTTATAACGATTTAGAATCGAAATTATTAAATTATTTGTTTTCTTGTTAGTGTGATGCGGCTTCTTAGTAGTTTTATTAGGATGTTGTGATAGCCTAGAGGTAATGACTACTGGAATACCAAGCTAAAGATCTCGAGTTCGAATCCAAGGCACGCACCTCTGACTTTTCGAAATCATGTGCGTAATTATCACTCGCTTTAACGGCGAAAAAAAAAATTGAGAGGAAATCTGTATGCCTGATAGAATTTCTCGACGGCATGTGAAGTCTGTCAACCCGCATTAGGCCGCCGCGCTAGCGTGGTGGACTATAGCCTAATCTCTCTCTTACTGAGAGGAAACCCGTGCCCAGCAGTGGGATATTATATGGACTGATGATGACACTTCAGTTTTCAGTTAGACAGTCATCATCATCATTATAATAACTGAAATAATAAATAAATTGGGACAAGGGCAGGAAGTCCCAATTTATTTATTACTAGCTTCTTCCCGCAGCTTCGCTCGCGTCACGTTTGAACCCCGTTACACCCCATTTTCTGATGTTTTAATAGTTATTCTGTTATTCGGCGCGGAGACAAATCCATCAAAATCCACGAAAATCGGTCCATCAGTTCTCGAGTTATACGTGTTGTAACAAACCCGATTTTGTTTTATATAGTAGATTTCATTATTTTAGTTAGACAATTAATTTTCTATCGTATCTGTTAATGAGATTCTTGATTGATCTTGCATATGCGTTGCAATATCATATTTTTAAACCCTTTATATTAAAATAATTATGACCATATTCACCACTTCATTGTAAGTTCCCGTAAAATTACTTAGCAGCTAATTTCATACAAATGTTGTTATTATTTTTTTATTTACCAGACTGACAGCCAGCCGCTATCCAGACAATCATGTTAAAGTGAACCCTAAGTATCCATACTCCTAACTCCATATCATAAACCAAAGCCAGTTAATGGAATAAGAGAATTTCATAGTATTCCAAAATATTATTGAAAATTGAACCCAGAAACTCAGAGTGAGCAAAATTTGCACTAGAACTATTAATACAGTTACATTAATTGAATCTAAAATTACAGCATCCTGCGTTGGTTTTAATCAACATTAACCAATAAGAAGTCTTATTAACCTATTTAAGTCTCATTAGGTCATTAGGTTACAACATTATCAACGCTAAGCTAGCCCTTTTAATGCTAACATCAGCACCTTTATTGTTAATTGTTACTAAATCTACTTCGCCTTGATAGGGTATAAATGAAAGGATTTATAGTGGAAATGCTATAATTATCCAATGTGTGCGAACACCGTTGTACCAACCGTATTAGAAGTTAATAAGTTGGTACGAGACGAGGCTGTAATAACGAAGACTAGCCAACGGTTACATTCCTGTCGTAAAATATTACATAACTCGGCTTTTTCACTGTCAGAATAAAATTTCTTTCTTTCTTTTTGGAGATCGATCCAGATGAGACATGTTCCAAATTTTTAAGGATAAGTACTAGGTACTAGTAAGTACTAGTTGCACGGTTCTTAAAAGTTGATCCTATGGAGAAGATCTACAGGATCAACTTTTAGGAACCGTGCAACTCGACTCATTTAACGTTTCATAAATGCAAGCATTTAAGAGCTTATTTGAAATAAAAACGTTTGAACTTGAACTTCAACTATGTTCGACCTCCAGCAATGCAACTGTCAAAATAGCATACAATTTCGTGCAGTAGTTTTTCCGTGATGCGCGGACAAACCGAGAAACAAACAATTGTGCGTTGTTTGTATACAGTAATTTTTGAAACTGTTATGATCAAGACACATAAATACACACAGTTGTCAAGAAAATAATTATTACGGCTGACCACTCAATCGGCTACCAGCTTTCTTCTTGTTATTAAAATGCCGCAATGAAAAAAGTAAATACAAAGTACATGATTACATCAGTCTTTCGATAATTTCTTACCAAATTATCAGCTTTCAAGACAGTGAAAAATGTACCCGCGATAAGTGGTTCAAACGAAAGTCTTTTATTTCTTTTTAAAAGTAGAAAGTTATTGTGTAAGCCTTTCGTAATTATTCATTGTTAATTTTATTAAGGTGCTCGGTAAATTTACATTAAAATTCATTACGAGAATTTTATTAAAAGTATTTAGTTGGAATACGTTTTAGCTAATTAAATTAGGCGAAGGCTATTAAAAACAATTTGCGAAAAGAAAGAGGCGAAATATATTTAAGAGAAAAAGTATTTTTAAGTGCTTCACTAACTTTGTACTGCTTTTTAAGTGGACTTTTATGATAATTGAATAAAAAATCATTTGAACCAATTTACGAGTAGGTGTATGGTTGGCTCTGTCGCAAAATGACCACTTCTCAAAATGACTACAGGTAGCAAAATGTCCATTTCTCACAATGTTTGGTCTGAGTAGGGAATATTTTTTCGTCCCAAAAACTTTGTCAATAACTAATTCAACAAATTGAAAATCATAGAATAAAGATGACTACATTTTTTTATTTGTTTTTATTTATTTATTACAGAAACATAATGTAGGTTTATTACATAAATACGTTAACTTGTTAGCCATATAAATAATATTTTTGACCTTATATAAGATTTATTTCCAAATGATACTACTATTCGTTTAAGTGCCTCGATAGTCTAGTAGTCATTCATACGCGGGACTGCTACGTTCTTGGTTCTAGTTTCGATTTCCAGGTCAAGCAAAGTATTACTGTTTTTTTTGTGCTGTGTGGAGTTTGGATGTGTGCCCGGTTATTGGCAATAAGCTCACCTCTTATTCCAACCTAAACATACCGGTGAACTTTAGGTGTACATTTGTACACTTCTGACTAACTTGTCGAGAAATACAAGCGTGATGATACACGAATGTAGTTTCCAATCTAAATATTACGTACCTTTTGTTGCAACCAGTAATTAAGTACGAGGAAACCCGGGAACTAACGTGATACAGTTTAAAATTACTTTTTAATTAACATAATATAAACAATTCCGGGAACCTTCTAAGTGAATTTCAAACAAGAAGTTGTATAATTATCTGATTATCTCACGAATGCATAATATTTTAATTAGAGAGTTCATTCACCTACCGTGAAGTTCAACGGTCATTCATTCATTCATTCGTTGTTCACTTTTTGCATCGCTGACTTAATGATCGGGTAAAAAAGCGTTAGCTGTATTTTTGCAGGTTCATTACATTCTATGACGTGTCAAAATGCAAGGAGACGTCTCGACTTTTGACACGGTTTTGTTATAGTGATGAAAGTACAGTTCTCGCCAAACTTATTATCCGGGTTGAAGTTGGCACGAGCCAACTTTAACCCGGCCGTAAAACTCGGAGAAAGAAAAATATTGGATTGTAATAAATAAATACGAAAGCTCAAGTTGTAGACTGTCGTTTTAAATCATTTAAATCCGATATTTTACTTTTTCCGATGTTTACGGTTAAAGTTAGCTCGTGCCAACTTCAACCCGGACAGTAAGTTTGGTGGGAATTGTAAGTACTTAACAGTAATAATATTTATTAGGTTTTTATTTTGGGGGTACGTTGTTCTTAATGTCGGGTGATTCTTTTAAAGGACATAGAACCTTATTAGAATACTTAAAGTTGCCCTAAAATTACGCGTTTTGATGTAGGTACACGTATGAAACACAAACATGAAATAATCACCTGTCCCATACATTTACATTCACGTAACTTGACAAAATGTGTGGGGTAATTATTAGTTTTTGCGATTTAAGGGTTGGTCCAATAGTAAGTTGTTCATTCCTATTGATGAGTACACAAATTTTGGCATGTGATAAAAAAATCATCTTGTATAATTGTTTTGTTTGTCCATTGGCGTAGGTATTTTTCATAAGTGTACACCATAAAGCGTAATATCAGAGAACTTAAAACTTTAGATATCTAGCCTCCATACAAAAAAGTTTGTCTTTTTGTTGCTATACAAATCAAGACATACGGTTTGGACCGGCCATATTCCTTCATACAATCATCGTACTATTTATTAACTATAAAAGAATTCGTATAAAATTTATACCATCACGCCTGTACTCCCCGAAGAGTTAGGCAGAGGTGTACTAATGTACACCGACAGTTGGCCTTTGGATCACCAGCATAACACGGTATTACAACAACATGCATTTATATACCCGAAAGTTTCAGCCCTCAACTGGGGTCATCAATCATCTCAAGTTGTTTGACACTTTTGGACCAAGGACTTTAATACAGCTGCTCTTTCGTAAGATTGATTAAATATATAATTAAGTTAAGTATTCGATTTTCCGTGCAATAAGGAAAAATGTTTCGTTGGTGGACGATTTTGTTTTAAGACGAAAAACAAGAGAAGAAAACCTTTCATAATGGTCTTGTGGGTATAAGCACGACCGTTGCGTTCAATTCCCCGGTCCACCAAAGTGATAATGGGATTTTCTATAAAATTCTTAGTAACAGCTCCGAATTTAGAGTTGCATCCGGTTAATAGGAATAGGGTCGCTCCTATTACATGAGGCATAAGCATAACGGTAATTGGGTCTACAATTTCACATTAGTACATCTCTGTCTAATCCTTCAGGAAATACAGACGTGATAGTATATTTATTAAGATGCTGATAATAAATAAATAAATAATACAATTAGTCACATCGCAAAGTCGCGAGTTTATTTTTGGGGTGCGGGTAATCCTCTTGGTCGTCTCTGGCGCAGGCACGAAGAGGTTGGCAGGGTGTGTAGGGTTCGTACCTACTAAAAACTACACTTGTTTAAACTACATTTGCAATAGCCATTGTGACATGGAAGCCTGCACATAACCATATACCTCTATGTGTGTCTATATGTATGAGTGTAGCAGTCTATATGATTGATTGGTGAGTAATGCAATAAAACACTCGATCCGTAAACACGTCCGTTTATTGGTACGGTTAATGCAATACTAATGTGCCTCAGGCACAACCACTTTGCTGCTACTGAAGATTTAACAGAAAATAATATGCTCTACCTGGGATTATCTAGATAGGATTCGAAACGAGGTTAGTCGCCAAAGAACTAAAGTCACCGACATTGCGCGAAGAATAAGCACGCAAGCACCGGCCATGTCTGCAGACGGACAGACGGTCGATGGAGCAGACAAGTGCTAGAGTGGAGACCACGTTTAGGCAAGCATAGTGTAGGACGCCCTGCGACACGATGGACCTACGATTTAAAGAAGGTGGGTGGCAGCGGATGGGTGCGAGCTGCCCAAGACCGGGATGGTTGGCGCTCTTTGGGTTGGGCCTACGTTCAGCAGTAGACGGCAATAGGCTGATATGATGATGAACTACCTGGGAATCGAACTCAGAACGTGTAGCAACCGCAATCGCGACCACTAAACCTACAAAGTAGTCATGACTTAATACTATAATCCGATCTCCGATACTATAGAACTAGTTATGTTTTTTGCATGGATAGAAAATGGCGACCGTCTTAAAGGCTTAGTCGTAGCATAGATCCTTCATTCCCACGCCTTCAGCTTCTGTTAAGGCGTATGTTCACATTTAAACAGTTCTCGCCAAACTTATTGTCCGGCTTGACGTTGGCACGAGCTAACTGCAACCCGGCCGTAAAATATTAGAGAGAGATAGACTGATTTTTGGTTTTCTGCTTCATAGGTGTTGGTATGACAACCAGGACCGACGGCTTTAAGTGCTCTCGGAGGCACCTCGATGTTAAGAATGGTCATCCATCCACAGAATGACTGTGGCAAGCGTAACTTAACCTTGCAGATCTGTTGAGTAGCGTAGTAATATAACTTAGCCATTAGCCCCTCAATAAGAATTATAGACAAATAAATTTAAAAATCATAAGGTGCATTAATTTTGTGACTCGTGCTCTTCAATTTTTTTCTCAATCCCGTTGGAGTTTCCCAAAATCCTTTCTTAATGGTTCCTTTAGTCAGATGAGTCAGAGATTAGTCAGTTGACAGATCAGTCAGTCATTCACGTTCTCCTTTTATACAAAGGAGGTCACAAAATCTGCCCAAATGATGTACCGAAGGTACACTTATTGGATAAAATACCCGTATTACGCTGGTTAAAACTTTAGTCGTACTTTAATGCTTACTAGGGGATAAGAACAAATAACTTTTAATTTGAAAAAGCGCACGGCATTTTGACACACTATTATCAGTTTTATAGTAACAATTGACAACTTGACAGCTATCTGCTATCAGTTTCAGTTTCGCAATGTCAAACGCACGCCGTTATGGCACATTATTAACAGTTTCATAGTGATATCATGGTAAAAACTGTCAACTTGACAGCTGTCATGTACCACAGGTACAATTAATTTGGGCTAAGTTGTATGGGCTTTTGATGCGATTCTTTTGAAGATATCTTTCGAAGACTGATTTTAACAAACTTGCTGATGTAATGCCAAATCGGAAAAACGCAGGTCGGTCAAACTTTTCATTCAAAAATCCATATAACTAAAATAAAACGAATTCTTCGATTAAGGGTGAAGAGCGTCTCCTTAAGAGGTCTTATTAAGAGGCTTAATAAGCGTCGGACGGTGCGTGTTCCATTGATTTATATCTTAATGTCATCGCGCCGAGTCGCAGGTGGAAACGCGTATTGCGTTTTCTGTCTCAAGCGTTTGATTGGCGTCTAAATGTGCCCGTTGAGCTTTTGAATTATTGAATTTATTAGGGGATAAGACTGGTGTTGAATTTGTAAATAATCACACGCTCATTGAAAAATATTATTAGCAAACTTCGTTTACTGAAAATAAATATTAAATCGACCAAGAAATTTCTGAGATAAATGCGTTAAAAGTTTTTGGTGGGGATTGAGAGGGGATGCTCTGTCCCTTTCCCGCAAAACGAGTGTTAGTATAGAATTAGTATGGCGAACGCTACTTTTGACGTCATTTGTAAGTATAGTGCGCTTTCTATCTAGCATAAAATTAAAATGCTTATAACTTCGTTATTTTTGAACCAATTTAAATTTTGTTATTGATAATCGGCTCTATTTATGGTCAACTTTTTCATGAGACCATAAAAAATAATTAGTCGCATAGCCTTTTATCAATCTAGCGTTCTGCAAAGGAGTTGTTTCTTTAAAGACTTTTCCGTTTTACAACCAAAACCCTTTCTACTCATATTTATGAACAACTAGCTTTCCGCCAGCGGCTTCGCCCACGTGGGTATTTCTTATATCTTTCACCCCCTATTTCAACCCCTTAAAGTCGTTGTTCCGCATTAAAAAGTAGCCTATGTCCTTTTTAAGGCTCTAGACTATCTGTGTGCTAAATTTCATTTAAATCGGTTCAGTAGTTTTGGCGTGAAAATGCGGCAGACAGACAGACAGAGTTACTTTTGCATTTATAATATTAGTAAGGGTTTCTATGATGGAACGAACCCTAAATTCGTGAAAAAAAATGTCATCCGCAACAACTTTTTGGGGTTAAGAAAATGCCTGTCTAGTGAAGGTACATCGAGAATACGGTGATATGTGGAGTTTACACCGACTAAAAAGGTACACAGAATATAACTTAACTATAATTCTCTACTAGCCTTATGAAGTATTCGTGAAACAAATTTTTACTCACACAAACCTAGAACCGATATTTCTGTGTGAGCAACAAACTCACGACCCGAAGCGCAGAAACAAATCGTTCAAAAAAACATCACCAGCAACGTTTGACCGTAACCTAAAACAAAGCTCCGAAGCCCAAAAACTGAACCATTTATTTTATTACCGTTACTTTATTACAAGCGAAAGTGGTGACTTCATTAACTGTAAGTGTCCGCCACATATTGCGGTTATGTACAAACAATGGTTTATGACCGGCTATATACCCTAACTGACCGTAAATTTCTTAGTAACAGAACAATAAAGAAATAGTTAAATCGTAAAACTGACTAAGAATAAATACGGTCAGTGATTAATGGTTTATATTTTGTGGTTTCCTAGCTACATATATGTTTTCACGGTATTTTTAGGGGTAAGTTGGGTTTGAACCTTTGAGGTAGGTATAATCAGAAATATTTACTTCCTTTGCCCGAGATTTCGTTCCCGTAAAGTTGAATTTTCCCCCCGTTTTTGCAACATTTTTAATTTATACTCAGCGGTTATTGGTCGTAGTGTGATGATATATAGCCTTATTCCTCGTTAAACAGGCTATCTAAGACTGAAAACATTTTTCTAATCGGATTAGTTTCTGAGATTAGAGTGTTTAAATAAACAAACTCTTTATAATATTAGTAAAGAAGTATAGATGAGAAAGACAAATGGCTCAAAACATTAAAAAAAAATTTTTTTGTTACCCTGAATGCGGGTAATCATTAACACATCTACATATACAACTTCATTTCTAGGAGGTTACATGATACCGCATATGCTGGCTATTCATGACTTGAGCTTGTTAGCTTATGATCTAAGTCGGGGGTCGCGGAAGAATGCGTTCTTCCCGTAGCCCCCGACGCAAGTGCGAGTGGGAACACCGGGGTTGGTTTTAGTCAGTAGGAGTCTGACAGACCCACAGACACACAGACTTCCATGAGGATTTCCAACCTCGAAAAAAAAAGGATCTAATCACGAAATGGGCGACGGAGTTCTGTATAATACTAGGTCATTTTATACACTAATATGTCTAGAAATTAAAAGAAAAAGGAACGCACAAAACATACGCTTTTCGGTACCCAAATATAAAATGCTAGGAAAACGAGGAGAAAGTTATATCAATAAGAGAAAATCGCTGTGAAAAATTCATAGCTCTTCGCAAATCTCCCAGTGAAGACGGTAAGCTAAGCAGAATTTTCTATGAACCGTGAGATTGATAGCAAATTCTCGAGATATCATTTCACAGTTTACGATTTGCAACGTATTTGTAGATTGATTTCCATTTGGCGATCGTATTTTGTTATAGGTACACTAGCGTACCGTGACATAATTTTATCGTCGTATCATCTCGTCTTGAGTATTGTTTCGGCACGAGATTTATTCCACATGTGACAAATGATAGTAGGGATAACCTAGTAATACGACCATTGGACTTCCAAGACAAAGATCTCGAGTTCGAATCCAAGACACCTCTGACTTTTCGCAATCATGTGCATAATTATCACTCGCTTTAACGGTGAAGGAAAACATCTTGAGGAAACCTGCATGCGAGAGATTTCCTCGACGGCATGTGAAGTCTGCCAATCACTTTATTAATGTTAGGCGGTATGTTTAGGTCCCATGTAATAGGGGGCGAGCCTATTGCCATCCACCAGGTACAAATCCAGATTCCGAGCTGCTACACAGAAAACCCACCAACACTTTGCTCGACCCGGGGATTGAACCCAGGACCTCTCGTTTAGCAGTCGCACTTGGAACCACTAGACCAACGAGGCAGACATTCATATAGGAATAGAATATCAAGATAATATTCTACATTACCCTATTCTAAAGGAATTCAAGTTTTAGTATTATCATATTATATGTAAACATTGGCCGTGCGCCTCACACGGTGATCCGTTCACTGGCGATATTAGCGCAAACATACGATTTATAATGGGCGTACTTATTCTGAACATCTTTAGACAATTTTGCAATAACTTATATACTAAAACAAAATGTTTTTATAGAATGTTTAATGGGTTGTAGTATACATACATCACATACCATCACGTCTGTATTCTCTAAAGGCGTACTAATGTACACCTAAAGTTCGCCGGTATATTTAGGTCTCATGTAATGTGGAGCCTTATGCCATTAACCGGGCACAAATCTAAATTAAGAAATTATTAAAAAAAATATACAATAACACTGCTCGACCTGTGAATCAAACTAAGGGCTTCGAGCGTAGTGGTCGCGGACTACGCTTACGAAGTAAGGTACTAATCAGCTGTAATATAACCATAAATCAATGTAAATAATTGTTTTTCTTTAATACAATTTACAGTTAACGGTTAAGGGACTACGCGAACTTATTCAGCTCTTTTCAGCTTTTGTCCATAGAAAACAACAATTTTGTATGGAGACGTGTACGCGTCGATTCAGCTTTCCGCGTCCATTCTGCTTTCGCGGCGAACCAGCATAAAATGAGGATAAATGTGTTTTTATTATGCGAATGCTATAGAGAGCGCGGCGCTGTACGACGCCGCATTCGACGGCGAACAGCGGCTGTTCCGCCGCGTACAGCGCTGTTCGCCGTCGAATGCGGCGGAACAGCTCTTTACAGGGATGGTTCTCTCTTTACACGACTCCTTGTCGACAAGTTGCGACCTGTACGTCAACCATGAGTTCTATCGAATGGCTTTCGATAGGTTTTTTACGCATCGAAACGGTGTAATCTCATAGCAGATTTTAGTTCCTTACGTAACCGCTAGAGGCGCTGTTAGGGGTTTTCCATACAAATATTTTACGGCGTCGCTAGCGAGTGTAGTGAGAAAAACTCATGGTCGAGGCACTGTATTGTTCCTGCATTGATTCGACGCCGTACGCGGCTGATAGAAGCAGAGCTGTATAAATGTGACCAAAATCGTTCTGCGAAACGCGAATGGAGCTGAATAAGTGCGCGTAGTCCCTAAATGTATTGCTATAAAATATAATATTTATTTTGCCAGAATTTATAAACGAACCATGAAAAGGAAAAACAAAATGAAATTTTCACGTAATCATTTAACATAACGACTGAAAATTAACATAGCATTTGAAATTCTAATTTCAAATCTGAAATCAGTGAAATAACCGTTATTCTCGGCTACGATGTAATATATGAAATGATTTTAGGTACCTATTATGATTTTGACGTTGTGTTTATAAGTTAACTGTTTCTACGGTGTGATATGAGTATGTTTATTGTTATAAATTACAGTAAATTATTCAAAGTAATATCTAAGACAGCTTTTACTTATATAATATAAATACTTTGGTAAATTTAAATTAATTTTAATAGTATAAATACTGTGGAAGTTGGTACTATGGCGACCAGGTCGATTCCTTTACAAAACAAAATCACGTTACGTCACAACAGATCGATTTTAAAAGCTAAAGACTGATACAATAATAATAATATGTATTATTTTCACACACATTTTGTATTTATGATTTAAATTCCTATGTTTTAATGTTATTTATGCCAGTACGGCGGACATTAGTTGAATGCGATCTTCTTTCTTCGTCTTTGCAGTACCTATTTAGATACTTTCGCGCCAAACAATTTTAGTATTAACCTTGCGTTTTGTGATAAATCAGAATAGTGTATCTGGCCGAGAGCGGGAGCAAGAATCCAGCTAATGGTTGCACTGATGCGTTATTGATACACGACGAGACTCGCAACGGTACCGGCAGAGCGCATCACGCCGCGCACAAGTCCCAGGGCTTTCACGCAAATAAATTATGTAAATTTTAATTTAATTTTAATGCTTTTATAAAGAAAACATCGAAACAGTGTTATTTGTAAGATGATATATTTTATGGACATTGAGTATCAGGTTACATGTCATAGCAGACAGGTTGGTCAGCATCTTATTTGTCTGGATCGTCATGACGGTTGTAGTCTCAAGTCCCATGACCCCTAGTATCGGGGAAAGAAAGGCAATTCGGTTTTTGGTGATTAGTACCACATTCTGGTGTTGATATTTCAAAAGAGTAATAACCCTCTTTCGGCAGTCGGGTAAAAAGAAGCGAGAATAAAAAGGGAAATATTATAATTTATACGTGTTATATACTTACTGTTGTTTTTATAATACCTACGATATTTCATTAACCTACGCACCTACGATAGTTAATTAACATTTTAATAGTTAATTTAGTGGAAGGGCTTCGGAATTAATATTTTTATAAGACCATATTTTTTAACTCAGTAGGTACTTATATTTTTATTAAATTTTAGCAAACACAATACTTCTTGAGATACAATGCAATATTTAGACCCGACCTGGACAATATCCGCAAACGTTTACAAATAATATTTAAAATTCAGAATACTAACGGCCTGTTTCACCACCTCTGGATAGCTGCTACTCGCCGGATAAATAAAAAAATGGAACAACATTTGTATGAAATTATCTGCTAAGTAATTTAATGGGAACTTATCAGTAAGCTGTGAAACAGGACCTAAATATTGTTCGAGCATTATTCGTTTTTTTTTAATCAAGACCTTTACTGACGCGACTGCTTAATTTCGTACAGTAATCATTTTTGACAGCCCTGCGTGTATCAAAGGCTATTCGTAACCGGCATATTATTTCACTGTGCATATTCATCACTGCATTTTGCAGATACCGCGTTATGATCGATTGTAATGGCGAATTTTTGTTGGTTTTCCTTTTACAGTTACTTCAATGAATTGCAGATTTTGTTTCGATACTTATAAGTACTGGCTTTTATCTAGCATTAAATCAAGCTGTGCCGGATGCTGGCTGGGGAATTCTCAGAACTGACGTACTTGAGTTGAAATTGGATTGAATTAACAATATCAGGCGAATTGTGTTGAGAAGTAAAAAGTGATTTGAATAATTTTTAATGTCATAGAAATCATAGATGTTCGTTAATTTTAGAAAACTTTGTCATGCTGTTAATGTCTGTGATAATCTTATTAATTCGAATTTCGAATTGAATATTCATGACCGTGTTTGGAATATGAATAAACATTTTATTCTAGATTAAAAATATGTAGTTAATTTAAATTCCTAAAAAAACAAACACATCAAATTTCTATTTCGTTTTTTGTTTATTATTTGAAGTAAATAGTCCATCTCCTTCTTCAATCTATTTCTTTCCGATTTTTTTTCGAAATCTGTTCTGTTGTTTAGGTGTGAAAAGGTAACAGACATACAAAGTCACTTTCGCATTTATTTAGGATACAATACAACATTATTTTGTAAAAAAAAAAACAAAAATGATAGTGTGTCAGTGTATTCGTGTGATGCACCGGACAAAATTGCAAGTCGCCTACATTCGCAAATTGCAAGCTTCTGCTTCCGACAATTAGGTATTTTTGAGACATACGGAAGATAAAAATATTTGGAGTAACGTAACCTAACGGTATATATTATAGTATTATTTTTGTTGAGACTAAAGGCCTGTTTGAACACCTCTGGAAAAATAGAACAAAAGAGGTCATCAAAAGCCCATACAACTCAGCCCAAATTTGTACTGGAAGTACATGACAGCTGTCAAGTTGACAGTTTTAACCATGAAATCACTATGAAACTGACAATAATGTGCCGTAATGGCGTGCAACACGTCTTATTGGAGTGTGGTAGGAATGAACCCTAAAGATGTAGATTATTGAGGAAATTAAAATTAAATAAACTAAATGTAGGCATATTCACCAACATATTGGCTCAACCTTCGTCACAGGAGTTACACTTTAGTTAATAATCAATAGTGGTACTTAGTATAGTTTCTTTAATATTATTAGAGACATAATGATTACTTTGTATTAGTCATAGATTAAGTTATGATGGAACTGGCATGAACTGCGTTCAAAAGTTCCTAAATAAAATAAAGAGTAAAAAAAAAATGGCGTGCGTTTGACATTCCGAAACTGACACTGACAGTTTTTACTATGAAATCATTACGAAACAGATAAAAGTGTGCCAAAATGGCGTGATTTTTCTCAAAAAAAAAAAAATCTCATCCCCCAGTCAACATTAAAGAAAAGTACGACTAGAGTTTTAACCAGCGTAATACAAAGTATTTTTTCCAATAAGTGTACCTTCGGTACATCATTTGGGCCGATTTCGATGACCTCCTTTGAATGAAATTATCTGCCAAATAATTTAACGAGATCTTATCAGGAGGTGTTGAAACAGAACCTTAAGATTTTATATATTTGGCAGTTTATCCTTTATAACTGATTTAATGTCCTACTGCTGGGAACGGGTCTTCTCTCGTGCAAGGCTTATATATAGTCCACAACGCTGGCCTAACGTTTTTGAATTACATTTAACAATTAACCACCCAGGTATCGATAATCAGGTCATGCCTAAAGTAATTAATGCCTTCTGTCTTTCTATTATGTAATAACCCAATGTCTTTATTTTTAGAATAAGATTGAGACTGACCATATAATAATGGATGGATATAAGAGAAGAGGAAGACCAAAGAAAATATGGATGGACTATGTGAGAAAGGATATGACAAAGGAAGTGAATGATGAGATGACGGCTAATAGAGATGTATGGAAGAAAAAGACATACTGCGCCGACCCCAAGTGAATAGGGATAAGGGCAGGAGGATGATGATGATGATGATTGAGACTGACCATACCTCTTAAATAGTGTCGTCGAAGTATGACCTCCTTACGTATTATGTAATGGTCAAAGACAAAACACAACTAACTTTATAACTATTATTTTATTTATTAGGTTTATTTATTTACTAGCTTCCCGCCAGCGGCTTCGCCCGCGTTGTCTTATAATTTATTCCCCGTTTTTGCTACATTTTTCATTACTACTCCGCTTCTATTAGTCGTAGCGTGATGATATATAGCCTATGTTACTCGGGGATAATGTAGCTTTCCAAAGGTGAAAGAATTTTTGAAATCGGTCCAGTAGTTTCGGAGCCTATTCATTACAAACAAACAAACAAACAAACAAACAAACAAATCTTTCCTCTTTATAATATTAGTATAGATTAGGTAATCTTACACGCCTGTTTTTCATCCGTGACACCTCGCAATGGCTCAGTTGAAAATCAGCGTCAAGCACTAGTGGCCTGACATAATGCTGAACTGGGCCTATTTGGCGCAGCCGCGAGGCACACATGCCATTGAGTAGGTATAGTTTTAATATTATATTATTTTTTCTTTTCTGTTGTTTTTGTTGTTTTTATAATTTAAAATGTGTGTCTTGTGCTGTGTTAAATAAATTTTTTCTTTCTTTCTTTCTTTCTTTAAAGTAATATCTTCATAGATATAGCTACATTTTGTCCGTATGTCGCGTAAGGATAATGGGCGTAATTTGCACACCGCACCAGCTTATTACGGCTAAGTGGCCCGACGTATTGTTTCTAGAGGACCGTGTTGCCGTGATGGCTCATTGAGGTATTAAGAACGTCGCCCATAGGAGCTTTTTTTAAGGATGACAAGAAAGCATAAGGCTCGTCGGCTCTAGCTTATGGACGCGATCACGTTAGTAGGGTTATTACTCCCGCAAGATTTTAATTGTTAAGTATCATTTGCCCAGTAATTTTGCTGGTTGCATCACATATCAAACCGGAAAACCATAACGTTAGCATTCGTATGCTAGTTGTCAACTAGTTGCGGTAAGCGGTGGACCGTTTCGCGGCATAATATTTGGCATGTGGTTGTCGCCACCTGACGAATTTACCAGCAAAATTCTAGTACTACAAAACTTATTGACATTACAAAAAAGCGTAAAAAAAGTTACATTACAAAAAAGCGCTGGTCCGTTCCACTTTTGTTTATTTGCTGTTTTGCTTTATTAGCTGCTTTGACAGATCTAAGGTATGTACTTCATGGTATACGAAGACAACAGAACAAAGTAGAAAAAACGTACTAGGCAATGAGATTATACCTAAGTGAAAAAGTACTCTAGTTTTGGGAGTTTTTATGTGTTTACATATTGAATTATGACGACATTTTAATATTTTTTGTACTAGTAATTATATTAAAAGCATGAATATATAGTAGCAGTCCCATTTGTGAGTCAGTTATGATAAGTCTGCAATACCTTACTCTGCAGTACTGTGTAAACTAAAATTTTATACCTCAATGGACATCCGCACTTTTTCTTTGCAACAACAATTTGGCCGTTCCGTCCGCAAATTGGCTCTTACCGTATTGTCATCGATTATGCGTCATTTTCTGTTGTTTTTTGTGCATTTCTACTTTCTAATGTGTAAAAATTGTTAGGTTAGGTTTTAAAAAGCTGCCTCGGTTATTATTTTAAGAATTCTTTGCGAAGTTTCTACTAAATTAGTTTCGGATTGCATAAATTTACATTTTACAGCGAGTTCAGCGCTAGTTCCATCGTTCAGGTGTTGGACTAACTGTAGGGATATGAGTAATCAAACACACGAATTGATACATATTACCCCCGTTTATTAGGTAACGATGATCTAATATATAGGCTTCGGGGGAGTTACACATACAGACATACAACATAGTCATAGACATGATACTAATTACACTACATAACAAAACAAACGGGTCGTGATTAATCCTTTATTCGATAGGTGATGACGCCTACACTGCATCTCACACCGATTTATGTTGGTCCAGTCCTGTAACACTCATGTTGGACTAATCCATGTTGGATCATTCATGATATCGTCGACATGTCATCATGTCGCACCAACCGCGATATCAAACCTTCCCGCCGCGCCGCGCCACACAAGCGCTTCGTTTACACGTATTGATCGAAGTTTTACGTCAAATTTAAAATTGCATTATACCATGCCTGTATTCCCATAAGAGTTAGGCTGCTGAACACCCACAGATTTTTTGTATGTTTCGGTCCTATGTTTCTTCACAGACCTCCAAAAAACTAATAACACTGCTGTACCCGGGAAGGACCTCTAGCGCAGAGAGATTGCGGCAGTACAAATAGCGAAAATACAGATTCAAATATGAACTTTTCTGGCCAAACAAATGTCTTCGCCTTAATGTAAACAAGCCGTGGGAAACTGATGATCTACCTCAATGAATGCCTTGTTTTTCCTAATTCTAAGAACAGCAAATCAGATGTTTAATTTCATGCTGATTTTAGAATAACAGAATACTTTAGGATCTTTGTCGTTTCGCGTTTTAAAAGTCAATAATGGAGACGGAACGGTATGGTATCTGTTTGCTTTGTACTTAGTTTATTTAAGTTAAGAATTCCTTGTGACTTCTAGAGGTTGCGATTGTTTCGGTCCAATGTACTTAATGTTTGTTTTTTGGGGGCGAGCCTATTGCCATCACCCGGGCACAAATCCAGACTCCAAGCTGCTACTGGTAATTTCTCAGAAAACCTAACAACACTTTGCTCGACGCGGGCTAACATGCACGCCGCGAGAACATTTTGTCGACGCTTATGTCGTGCTTTTGTCTCGTTTTCGCATGAGAAAGAGCGAGACAAAAGAGTAGACAAAATTTTGTCGTGGCGCGCATGTTAGCCTGGCTGGTGATCGAACCTAGGACCAGTAGCATAGCAGTCGCGCTTAGGACCACTAGACCAACGAGGCAGTCAACCACCGAGCTACCGATAACTCTGCCAGTAATGTCGAACTTTGCTGCCACTTTCTTCTCAGAATCAGAAATCATGTACCTATTTGCTTTCAATGTAAGTATACATTGTGAGTGTCCAATCCGCGAATCGTGTTCCGACCCCCAGGAGGGCTTGATTTCCTAAATACTCTAGAGATTAATTAGTTATCTTATTCAATTATCATTAAGTCATGATTACTTAATACGGCTTCGAATGTACAGTCAACTAAAAAGATAAGTAAACAGGCAGATAATTACATCTGTGTTTTGACAAAGATTGTACAATAATTTATTACGCAAAATGTGTCAATATGTAGGTGTTGTTAGCTGCCTACATACCAAACCTTTTGGTAGATAAAAAAAACCGGACAAGTGCGAGTATGACTTGCGCACCCAGGCTTCCGTACCAACTTGTACCTAAGTACTTATATCTAAATTATGCTATATTTCCTTGCTTCTTGCCAAATTTCATGATTCTAGTACGGGAAGTACCCGTAGAGCTTTGATTTACCCCCAAGTAAGTCTTCGACAATATGCGGCAAAGCATGGCCATTTATTGTACGTACTTTTTTTACGAGTTAACTTAGAAGCTTGATTTTTTACAGCACCAAGGGACGATAAAACCCACGTATTTGACATTAGTTTCAACTTGATATCTCTACGTATTCGGGAGTAAAAGGGTGCTGACAGACAGACAGACAGGCGGACAACAAAGTGGTCCTATAACGTTTCCTTTTTTCCTTTTGAGGTATGGAACCCTAAAAAAATTTAGGTATATCACTTTGCAGAAACACAGATTACCTGTATACTTATTTCTTCTGTTGACTGTACATTGAAGTAATCCGGTGTAATTTTTTGTTCATATTTTTTATTAAATACATAATACATTACCGTTATGTGGGTTTGCCCGGAGGCGGTAGGCAGAACTGTGCGGTTGTACATTCAGATTTTGCCAGTGATAATTGTAAAGCTTCGTCCGCACTATGAAAATTATGTTGCATTGTAAAGGAATAGCTATTTTTTGTGGCAAACTATATTAGCGTCGTATTTACTGTTTATTTTTAGACTTAATATAAAAAAACGATCTCCTTAGCTGGTAGGTAAGACTTAGAAAGAAAGAAATATTTGGAATTTGGAAAACTATTTGCGGGTTTTTTAATGGTTTATACCTCCGGCTTCGCAGACTTCTTTTTTATACCACTAAGGTGACAATCAAGCATACGGTAATGATCCGCCTGATGGTAAGTGGTCACCGTAGCCTATGGATGCTTGCAACACCAGGGGTAGGTACCACTCGGGCATTGCCGACCCTTTAAAATCATTTACACCCTCATCGTCACATTTCAGCCAATTTATACAAGATCTTAAATTAATTCAACTTATATATACTAAAACCAATTATAGTTATACTAAAACCTTCATCGAGAACCACTCTATCCATTGGTGAAAAGAGCATGAAAATCAGTGCAGTAGTTTTTGATTTTATCGCGAACAGACAGACAGAACCGAACGCGGTGAAGGACTTTGTTTTATAATATGTAGTGATGATAGTAATAGTGATCAAACTTATTTGGTAATTGAACCTGGATCTACGCTAAACCATTTTTCATTAAAAAGTTAATTAATTACAAACGTAACAACTCCAAACAGCTGATTCATTCCGTTTTTTATTCGCGGTAAATATTTGCCGCGTTCAAATATTTATCGTGTGATTATTATCGCTACGTAATCGCTGCGTGTGACCGCTAGCCTAATGACCGGCACGTACAGTTAGGCGCACGCGCCACTGTGAACCACTGTTGGGGAAAAAACCACGTAGATTAGAGGTGGGCAGAGATATTGCTTCGTTGATGGATTTATTTGAAACTTGGTTACTGATACGAACAAAGAGAGTTTTGTTAGGACCTAATGACATTATCAATTATTTTTGCGCAATCTTTATCGTCAGTTGGTTAGAATTATTTTTTGCCAACTGTACAATAGATAATGATGGCGGCGGGAGGGATTTTACACTTATTGCTTGACGTGTTGCATAAGTAATATTTGTGTCCTGCAGGAATTGAACCACGTGACCAGAGAGGTCGTCAAATTCAATTCGATTCAATTACAACATTATTTAATACAAAAGAAAACGTTCTGCATTATAATGCGCATGCAGAAATATAAAATACTAGGTGTCCCGGCAAACGTTGTTTTGCCATATAGGGGTGGGTCATTTTAGGGGGATAGATGTTGGCCGATTCTCATAGATACCGGATAAGCACACAAAATTTCATACAAATCGGTCCAGCCGTTTCGGAGGAGTATGGCAACTAAAACTGTGACACGAGAATTTTATATATTAGATAAAAACTAGCTTTATCATTACCCTTATCCCAATTCACTTGAGATCGGCCCAGTGAGTTGTTCCCAGAGGTTCCCGAGTCTATCGTGCTCGAAAAATGAAAATACCTACCTACTTTACTTCCCAACGGATCCACGACATTTTAAAATTTAATAAAATTCTTTCCCTACGGGTCCATTAAAATTTTTGGTACAAAGGCTAAAGCTTGGCTAAGGAATAAACGTTTTCTTCCATACATCTCTATTAGCCGTCATCTCGTCATTCAATTCCTTTGTGGACATAATTTTTTTTTGACACAGTCCATTCATCTTTTCCTTGTTCTTACTCTTCCATTACATATAAATATATCTACCCAAATTCATGCTCAAAACCTTTTTGGTAACAAACTCAACACTTTTACCCATCACATAAAAAAAACAAACTACTCACATTGTGAAATTACTGCTTAAACCAAAACTTTGAGACAAGAAAACCAAGAGTTTAGTGCCCCATAATTATAAATTGCTTGCACGAAATTGTTTGAACCGTAAAAGCATTAAAACACAGTAAGTTACCGAGTAATCCGTAGCAAGTTTACCACATAAAAACTTTAATAACGAACACTTATCCCACACTTAGCCCACCGTTGGGTTTCATTAACGTTCACACAGGATCATTTTCTTTATGTGTCGGGTTTTACGGACTTGGTTTTAGTTTAGCTAAATATGTGCTATGAAAGAGGTTATTTTCATAACGTTGATACTAAACGCGAAAATGTTTCTGTTACGTGACTTAACGTTGCTATAGGGCACATAACGATTTTCCGTTTTGTCGTGTAAGATTACAAACAAGTTGTTCAACAAAAAAATATCTGTAGGTTATTCCGTGCGGGAATTGAACCCGCGGCCCATGTCGCGGAAGCCGATGGCTTGTCACTGCCACTGCGCCAATAGATTTGTTAAAATAATATCAATACTTATGTTCAGTTTTTTATAATAAAAAACCCATCCAACCAAGTTGAAATCAAAGTTAATTGAACCCAGGACCCGACCTTTAGGTAGCTGAGCTTATAACTTGTAGATTCACCATCACCATCAACCCAATTTCTGCCCAACTTCTGGGCACATTATATTAACAAGGTAAAAAGTCCAATTTTCATTTCGAAGATTATTCGACTTTTAAATGAATTGAAACTTGTCTAATTGCTTTTATTTGTGGGGTTCAACATTAGCATTTGTTCAACTTCTAATTCAAATTACAGACGGCTTGGATTGAATTTAATGAAACCTTTTTGCACAAAACTCTGTGGTCGTTTAATCGATGAAACGCGTCGCGAATTATTTGCTTTGTAACATAGTTTTTTGTAATTCATTTCATGTAACCTTAGCTTTATTAAGTAAAGAGGGGGGCTTTACTAGACAAGCTGCATTTTTACATTCGAATCGGTAAACGAATAGAAACAAAATGTATGGAAATGACATATGCTTTTGAAAAATCGGGCTGTCACTAATGTCATTTCCATACATTTTCTTTCTATTGGTTTGTCGATTCGGATGTCACATTGCAACTTGTCTAACCCCCGAGGTTTAACATAGATCGATACAATGTCCATGTGCCTGTAAGTATTCCCTAAAGGGGTAAAGGTGTACTTTTTATTTATACCAACAGTTCGCCGGTATCCTCCCGTCTCTGGTTAAGAGGGGAGCTTATTGCTATTAACTTGACAAAAATCCAAATCCAAGCTGCTACTGAGAATATTATAGCAAATCTTTGCTGGACTTGGGAATTAAACCCAGGGCCGAAGCGAACAGTCACGCTTACAACCACTAGGCTTTAGTGGCACACCATATTTACCATTGTCGTTACTATGAGTATAATATACAGCGGTTGTGTATGCAATATAAAAAAATATACAAGGTGGAAGGGACATCGCACATCCGAATACCATGAGTTCAGTATATGATTCTGGACCCCCCTGCGTTGAAATTTTCCGTTACTTTATTCATCATTTTTTTTTTCTGCAGTTTTTTTACTTGAACGTGTAAAAAAACACTATTATTTCTATCTTTTTGTATTTTTTAAGCATTTTCCATGCTAAGATTACAAGTTATTTTTAATGAAGGAAAAAATCGGCGTGCGGGCAGGATTCGAACCTGCGCCTTCTGGTTCGGTACACCAGACGCTCTGACCACTAAGCCACCGCTCGCCCTGCTCGCCAGTCGAAATCTTCCTCCACATTCTAATTTACGTCTTAAGGTGACGTAGCGACATCTATTGTGAAGAATGCTTCACAACCGACACGACTAACTTTACAGCTAGTTCGATGTCGTATTATACCGCCTTACCTATTAACTATCTTTTTGTATTTTTTAAGCATTTTCCATGCTAAGATTACAAGTTATTTTTAATGAAGCAAAAAATCGGCGTGCGGGCAGGATTCGAACCTGCGCCTTCTGGTTCGGTACACCAGACGCTCTGACCACTAAGCCACCGCTCGCCCTGCTCGCCAGTCGAAATCTTCCTCCACATTCTAATTTACGTCTTAAGGTGACGTAGCGACATCTATTGTGAAGAATGCTTCACAACCGACACGACTAACTTTACAGCTAGTTCGATGTCGTATGATACCGCCTTACCTATTAACTATCTTTTTGTATTTTTTAAGCATTTTCCATGCTAAGATTACAAGTTATTTTTAATGAAGGAAAAAATCGGCGTGCGGGCAGGATTCGAACCTGCGCCTTCTGGTTCGGTACACCAGAAGCTCTGACCACTAAGCCACCGCTCGCCCTGCTCGCCAGTCGAAATCTTCCTCCACATTCTAATTTACGTCTTAAGGTGACGTAGCGACATCTATTGTGAAGAATGCTTCACAACCGACACGACTAACTTTACAGCTAGTTCGATGTCGTATGATACCGCCTTACCTATTAACTATCTTTTTGTATTTTTTAAGCATTTTCCATGCTAAGATTACAAGTTATTTTTAATGAAGGAAAAAATCAGCGTGGGGGCAGGATTCGAACCTGCGCCTTCTGGTTCGGTACACCAGACGCTCTGACCACTAAGCCACCGCTCGCCCTGCTCGCCAGTCGAATTCTTCACAATAGATGTCGCTACGTCACCTTAAGACGTAAATTAGAATGTGGAGGAAGATTTCGACTGGCGAGCAGGGCGAGCGGTGGCTTAGTGGTCAGAGCGTCTGGTATACCGAACCAGAAGGCGCAGGTTCGAATCCTGCCCGCACGCCGATTTTTTCCTTCATTAAAAATAACATTATTTCTATCTACCTAAATAGATTTATAATTTAAAAATAATTATTTCATTTATTTTGGATCGCGCGCGCGATAATATTCACCGTGGAGCGTTATAATCGCGTTTTAGCAATACACTGCGCGCTCAAATATGTCAATATGTGTAATAACTGATCATTTTCTACATGAATGACCTAGGTCATTTTATTTTTGACCTTGACCGAATCCTTGTCACGACGTTTGTGCGGCGATGTCCCTTCCACCTTGTAACCACTTAACTACTATAAAATATATATAAACCATCTAGTCCCAAACTAGGTGCTGCGTGGAATCTCGCATTTTTTTTTCAAATTTTTTTATTGTTATTTTCAGGGTGTGTGTAGCAGCAGCTGCAGGTGCGGTGATGCGCCGCGAGCGCCGGCGATCGACACATGAATGCCGCCCGCGCACCCGGTAAGAACACATCCCATATTATAAAGTGCGCTAAAAGGTTATAATGAGATAATCTTATAAATTCTTTACGATAATATCTAGAATACTGTCATTGTCCTTTAAGCTAATCCCTTATGTAAATGGCGTTTTTATACCAGTGCCTCGATTTTAGTTCCTTACGTAACTGCTAGTGGCGCTGCGAGACTCTGCGAGAGCGCTTTCCCATAAAAATATTTTACGGTTTCTGTAGCGAGTTTAGTGAGAAAGACTGATGGTCTTTCTCACGCGCGCTCTCGCAGTCTCGCAGCGCCACTAGCAGTTACGTAAGGAACTAAAATCGTATATGAGATTACAGCGTTTCGATACGAAAAAAAACCATCGAAAGCATTCGATAGAACTCATGGTTGAGGTACTGGACAAGTCAAGCAGCCCATCTGATGGTAAGCGGCTTGACGTTTGAGCATTTAATTGCAAACACGAAAAATTACATTACAGTAAAAACAGTCGACATTCGAGACTTCTGATCAAGTAAAATAAAACAAACATAATTGGAAAAGGGTGGCTAAATGTCAAAAGACAACGGACAATAGCCAATAGTTGGGTGACCAACTGGCCACTCGACTGTAAGCTGTTGACTAGATACATGGCAATAGTCTATGGAATCTATTGACAATTTGGTATCACTACTCATCACGTGGTGTTGCCATTGGCGTTGCCTGAAATAAGATTGGCAAACTTATTCTTATTATTATTAAAAGTCATTGATTTATCTGAAATATCCATATTCAGATTCATATAAAAATAAGATGATAAAGAAAAAAAGAAGATAAATTTAAGATGCTTTTGTTATTGGTACAGACACTTAGTCGATATAACAAATTATAATCTCATTAATTATTAATGACGAAAGCGATCCATGCATTAATTTGGTGACGTTGATACATTGTACAATGTTGTAATTATGATTGTAGCACTTGTTAGAATTTACTCTCGCGAGCGCCAATTGCGTGGTGGTAAACTAGATTAGATACATAATGTAGGGTGACTATGAATTTTGATTTTATATGTTTTTTAAATAACTAAAAGTCAATAGACGAGATAGTTTACTACTAAGTAATTTTTTATTACCATAAAATTCATTCCTGGTTATACACATATTACATACACTTATTGCTACCTTGTAACAGATCAGTGAATCCGTCTTTATGCAACAAAGCCGGACTCAAAACGTAAACACCGACTGAATCATTGAAGAAACCACACGCGTGACTAAATGTTGAATAATGCTCACTAAATCCGGCATTATGTAATATATTTAAAAATATAGGTTGACCAAGCCTTCCACTTACTCTGACTAATGCTTCAATGCATATGAATTCTTAAAGTAAAAATAAATGAATGGGATTTTATAAAAATAAAACTATTTGCAATAATTATTTAAAAATGTATTATGGCTGCAAAAATATAATAATACCTACTTATAAATAAATAGTAATGTAACCCAACTGGGTTTTCTATAAGATATAAATAGTTAGAGTCCATTCGAATACCTAGCTTGCAAAGTAACTGACTACATATCATTAATTTTTTTTATTCGCGATAAGTTTAAAGTTATACACTTACATCTTTTTACATTTTGTTTTATCGAGTAAAATATTTTTCAAATGTCTATTGATTTGGAATTAAAAGAAAATAGAGCTAGTAAAATCCGTAAAAAATATAAAATATGGTGACAGTAAGAATAAATGAATACCTAAAAGAAATCCTACAGTGCCACGACGTACGAAGTTGGATTGAAATCCAATATCAACACGTTGCTGGCTCCACATTTCACGATATATTGACATATTGTACAATTTCAACTTTAACTGTGAGTAAATGTACTTTGTACGAGCCAAAGTTGCAAGTAGTTTCTGGAACCGAAGCTTTAAGTGCATTTGGTTTGTTCTTAGTTTTACTAAAGGTTATTATAAATAAATAAATATCCTGGGACATTTTACACAGCACCATCTAGTCCCAAACTAAGGAGACCTTGTACTATGGGTACTAGACGATGGATATAATACTTACATATTTTTTTTTGTAAATACATACTTATAATACATAAGAAACACCCTTATTGAAAGATATACCCCTTATAAGAAATACCCATATTGTAATTCATGAGTAGTTTTAAGTTAATGAGTAGTTAATAGTTTAAAAGTGATAGGGAAAAGTTGGATAAGATGATTTAAGTCTCTAATTTCATCGGTTTAAGCGTAAAAACTTACTTTTATAATACAACTTTCTTCGATTTCAAGTTATCTTTGTCAAAAAAATATCGCTATTATAGACAAGAAAATGTAAATATTGGTGCTAATTATGGTATCTATACCTACTTATATTATATAGAGAAAAGATTTGTATTTTTTTGTATGTTTGTAATGAGTAAACTAAAAAACTACTGGACCGATTGCAATTTCCCGATTGATTTTCAGCCATTAGAAAACTATATCTTTCCCGAGTAACTTAAGCTGTAATTTATAAAATCCGGGCGAAGGTGATTAATATAAACCTTATTCTATTCATATACCTAATTAGGTATTCCAAAAGGTACAAAGGTACAAATATATATAAATATATATATATATCTGCATTAGTTTTATACCATCGGTACGAAAATAGCAAGTCAATGTGAAAGTAATTTTCAAAAGTAATCCACAAAATCCTCAAAGCGTGGACACAGTAAGATGAAATGAATGTTTAAAGGAAAAACGCGTTGGATGCACACACCGCTCGATCGAAATCCAATACTGGCATTAATTGCTGAGTCTGAAAGACACGCGTTTTCGTACATTGTATCTGTGTTTCTACGTATTGCTTTTGCTATTTTCCACGAGTTATCTCAAAAATGTTCATGATTTTTTATTACTATTTTCCTGGTAGAGGCTGCTGGAAAGTTATAATTATAACTTATAAACCGACCAGTGCCTCAACCATGAGTTTTTCTCACTAGACTCGCTAGCGACGCCGTAAAATACTCGTGTAGAAAACCCTCACAGCGCCTCTAGCGGTGAGATGCAGGCCCGCTGACAGACGGACGGATGGACAGCGGAGGCTTAGTAATAGGGTGCCCTACTCGAACGGTGCCAATGGGACCCATTGGCACCGTTCCAGTAGGGCAACATAAAAAGCATTTTTACTAAAACAAGTTTAATGGCGAAATTTACCCAAGGGAAAAATATGGGGTTCTTCAAAAAGGGTGTGAAAAGATTTTTACAAGGTCGGTATCGTGCGAGTGATACTCTTGGGCTAATATTCAGAGACGAGCGTAAAGTTAAGCTTCTTTACGCTTAGCATCGTCTCTGAATATTTGCCTTGGTGTTGCAAGCGTCCATAGGCTACGGTAACCGCTTACCACCAGGCGGGCCGTATGCTTGTTTGCCACAATAATGACACACTCCACTTCCATCTAATTCCCCAATAACCTAGAAACTGAAACATAAAAAAGGTGCCGAAAGCTCATTTGATGGATGTACATAAACATTGTATTCTCAAGTCAATGACGAATTAAAAATACATGGGAACGAAGTAATTCGAGGTAGTAACTATTAGCTATGTTCTCAGAGTATAATACAGTCATAAATGTTGCATTAAAAACTTTTTAGGGATCCGTAAAAATTAGAACCACATTGGCCACTGTAATGTTTCATTCGTAAAGTATTAAAAAAAAAAACCAAACGAGTTATTCATGTTGTGCTCACTAGAAACATTGTTACGTAATATTTTTGACACTGTTCAAGTTCTTTATTGCGTTCATGTGTTACATATTTAGGTGTTAGGATCAACATGAAGCCCGGTAAGGGCACAGCAATATAATAATGAGACAGATGAAATGCATCATCAAACTAAAATACTAAAAGACTAAAATACTATTGTATTATGCGCATTTGTTTACTAATTTATTTGGTATTTAGTAGGTAGGTTTTTTTAGGTTTCGAATTCCGAATCACTCACAGTGTACCCAGACAGAGGAAAGTGGTTTAATTAATTCTTTTCGTAATCTTAAAAAAGTAAAGCCCTCTTTTGTAAATAAACTTAGCTCCATAAAACTGGTAAGTAGTGAAAAATCAACCGAATAAAAAAACTAATAAACTTAATTTAATAAAACTTGAGCTAATAAGCTTAATCATACATAATATCAGTTGATAACATTTAATTATGTTTACGGAACCCAACTATTACTTGAACCGACACTCTTAGTAGTTTGGTTAAATAATAATTGATGTTAGTACACTAAGAGGTTGAACAAAAACACTTTCTCCATATTAACATTAATGATGAGAGTTATCTTTTGGGTTTTTTTTTTGCATTTTTCATGCTAACTGATGAGAGATATTTCCTTATTGTACAAAATATTTTAATGTCTGACATACCACTTCTGAATCTGAAAGATTAGGTACAGATGTACTAATTTACACCATGTAAAAGGTATAAGTCTATTTACCATTCAAATCCTAACTCGAAGCAGCTTCTGAGAATTTCATAGAAAAACCAAATATTTATCTGCAAATATCTAAGAATCGCCCCCCAGCATCTCACTCGCAGCAACCGCGGTGGTGACCTGTAGAGCCATGAGACATTTAACTAAATTACTAAACAGCCTAGTGTTGCAATTACCAAGTTATTTGGGAACGTAGAACTTAGTATTTATTACTAAATAACCTGGTATACATAACCTAGTATTTCTATATTCTAATATTCTAAGTATTAGTTTCGTCTTCCCACACAAGCATTAGTCATTGGAACGGGTTACTGTGTTGATCGTAAACTATACTGCTACCTGCTAGTAATTAATAACTACGCCCAATTGAGATTTATGCGATCCCACGGCCGCAACCGACTGTTATGACGTATTAACGGTATGTCACGGTATGTAGCAGATTAGCCGTGTATTGGAATACGTAATGAGACTTACGCATTAATGATGGATATGCAATCAAATGTTTACAACCCATGTAATAGGGGACGAGTTCATGGACTAAACTGCGAGGTGTTAATAAAATAAAAAAGTATTCTTAAGGAATAAAAAGAGCAGTTTACGCAAAGCACCGATGCTTAATACGTGAGCAATGTCGTGGGCTGCAGTATTGTTTTCACGTCAAATATTTATTGTTAATGTTATTTTTAATATTGTGGCTGTTTATTGTTCCAAATAAAATAAAATAAAATACATAGTATAAAACAAAGTCGCTTTCTCTGTCCCTATATCCCTATGTATGCTTAAATCTTTAAAACTACGCAACGGATTTTGATGTGGTTTTTTTTAATAGATAGAGTGATTGAAGAGGAAGGTTTATATGTATAATAACATATAAACCGCGGGCGAAGCCGCTGGCGGAAAGCTAGTTAACCATATACTATTAATTGTACCTCGGGCGGCGCTTGTGCCATCACTAGTCGGGGGCCGCGGATGAATATGCTGTTCCCGTAGCCCCCGACGTTAGTGCGAGAGGGAACACCGGGTTTGGTCAGTCCCCGGGGCGGGGGATATCCATGAATTCCAATATCGTAAAAAAATAGTGTACCTACGTATAAGGCCGGGCTGTCCTAGTTGACAGACTTCAAACGTTCGTTTAGAGAAAATGTCTGAGAAATTTTCTAGACAGGCAATCTTTGTACTGTGTTTCAGGTGTGGTCCAGTATGGCCAACCACCAAATAAATCAAGGGAATTCAAACCTTGTGTGAACCAGTCAGAGTATAAAAGAGGTAGAATAATAAATTGGTACTACAAACTGGTGGGCTTCAATAATGAAACTGACCGTTTAATTAACGAGTTGAGTGATAAATTATCGTAGGGTGTCAACACGTAGCGAGGTAATTTGTCGTGCGGAGAACTTTATTGATTGAGTTAAGTTGATTGGTGAGTTATTAAAAGTTGGATTGATAAAGTAGTTTTATGTGTGGCGGTACAGTCACGGTACTTCTTTAATGTCGTGTACAGTAAGAGATCGTAAGTCCATTATCGTGTCAAGGATCGTATTTGCCTGCACTGCGCGTATACATAAACATACATATACTTCGTGATTTGAAATTTAATACTACTATCGCGACATCACGGCACTGATCGTTACATCGCTCTCTTTCTGACTAGATAATTATGAAAGAGTACAATATACGAGATCGTTTATGCATGCATAATGTTTGTTATAGAAACCTTTTTCTATAACAAACATTATTACAAGCCCATTACAAGCCTATCGCATGAAACAAGTTTCACTTAAGACCTTTCTTAAGTGAAACTTGTTTCATGCGATAGGCTTGTAAAAATGGTAATGGACTTATGACCGCGACCGTACTTTTAAAAGTTTTATCTATGAGATATAAGTAGGAATACTCGTCGTTATCGACTCGGAAGAAAGGTAATATATTTATAGGCGTTACTTGCGTTGTCAAAGCAAGCATTTAAGCCGTGAGGACTGGAAGGAGAGAAGGGAGATCTCTGCCATCACTTGCCCTTTGCACCAAAGCCATGGATCAGAAACATTCACCACGACAATGACGGGACCTATGGACTGGCCAGCAAATTGTAAACTTAGCTATATCATTGCCTATTACATGTTAACAACTCTATTTAAACTAGTTTAAGACCAATTAGGCTGTACAAATGTTTACTTTCATTTTTATGTACTCATTAGTAAAATCATAAAATGCTAAAAAAATATTCGAGCTAGACCAATAGCCCGCGAATTAGGGTGACCTTGTTCGTGTCACTAGATTTCGTGAGTGCTAAATATAGTCATTTTAGGCATTTAGATATTTAGGTAACGGTTAGGCTGAGAGGTCGCAGTGTATTTTAGACTTTATCTAGTCAGTCTAAATTGAAGACCTAATTTACAACTGTAGCTTCTAATTTACAGTTCAGTTTGTAAATAATATAATTAGGTAGTCCCTTCTAGAAAATTTTAGAGGTAAATTTAATTAAACAGTTAATTTATCTTTGACATTAATTTGATTAGCATTAGATAAAGAAATCTTTAAATTTTGGTCGTTTCTCGTTTCTAACGTCTATAAGCCGCTCTTTAGACGTTGCGAATATTGAAATAAAATTACTTTACATGGATTTTATGTGGAGTCTGATCAACATCCCGCGATAAAATCCGTACAACGTAGTTTTATTTCAATGTCTTATTTCGTGTGGCAGAAATAAGTATACCTTTCGACTCCAAAACCACGAACTCTTCAAGATGTTTCTACACGTTTTCTAGTAGACCTTTGGTTAAAGTCTTGGGTGAAAACCAGCGCCAGGCACTCCGTCTGGCTTATGCTGAACCAGCGCCGTTTCAGCGCAATTTATATCACAGTATATAATTATAGATAGTAGCTGAATAAACAATTTTTCTCTCTTTCTCTTTCATTCTTTCAGTCGCATTAAAGCTGCGCAAACTGCCTTTATTTAAAGACAATTATAATCAACCCGCAGCATTACAAAAAACTTGTAAGTTCATACATAATCTAGTTTTGCACGTGGAGTGGCCCGGCCGGCACCGAGTGCATTCATGCATTATGCATGTTCTTCACGAACGACTGACGTATGACGCGCGTTTTCCACAGCATCAGCCAGGCTAACATGCGCGCCACGACAACATTTTGTCTACTCTTGTGTCTCGCTCTTTCTTTTGTGAAAACGAGACAAAAGCACGACATAAGCGTGTACAAAATCTTCTCGCGGCGTGCATGTTAGCCCGGCTGGTCTAGTTGATTGTTCATATTACTCGTTTGCTATTGATTCTCTGTTCTATGGACGTCATTTTCTGTATCCAGGATAAATTTGTAAAAAAATAGGTAAAAATCAGCGCGAAAAACAACACAAATATTTGAATTGAGAACCTCCTCTGGTTTTTCGTTTGACGTTGAAAAAGGTTACCATCTACTCCAGAGAGCATACTTACGAGATCATAACAAAGTCTCGTATCTCTCTCTCTCTCTCTCTCTCTCTCTCTCGGTAACTTTTTGCGGCTGATGTATGATTTTGCAAAAAATTTTTTTTTTTTATTAAATTCGATCGCGATCAAATTGGAATCGGCTTTATAGCAGTGGTGCAAATAAATTAGCTTAAAAAGCGTATGTGACTGAAAAGTACGTTTCGATGACAATTTATTTAGTCGTTTTAAAAAGAAACTCTAGAAATTTAGGTAAGTACATTATTATTCTAATTACTTATAAAACATTTAAACATACATAATTTATTCAAACATTTAATATTTCGAAAAACTAATTGTCTTTTCTAAAATGAGTTGATAAAATAATGTTAATACTAACTAAAACATTCATCAAATTTAATAAAAACAAATTGTCTATTCTAAAAAGAAATTGCTAAAATGAGAACACTAAAATTTATGAAAATCTCGAATGTGCTTTTTGTCTAGAACAATTTAAATAGAAGGCCCTAATGATAGATAATGGTTTGTAACAAGTTGAGGGTATTTTCAAAGTGGGGTAATTTAGCTAAACACTAAGAGAAAATTTGGAAAATTTAATTTTATCTTTTCGTAACTTTGCTAATTGGCTTCATTTGTATACAGCATTGGATTTGTTTTAAAACTAGAACTTTTCCTAGGCGTAGAAGCCTACGGACTTACAGACTGATTGTTCAATTCTATTGGCGTAGGGAATTTTAAGAAAGCAACAGTTTGTTTTGGTGGTTAATTAAATAAAGAACGGTGACCCTCCTGAGGTTCGTAATAATTGATTTTTAACTTCGAATTATTGTTATATATATTTAAGTTTTTTTCCTAAAATTTTTTCCTGACCCCAGATACGAGGTATCCTGATCCTATCCTTCCTAGTTGATGAGACAGAGAACTTCTTTAACTTTAGTTTAATGGTTATTAAGTTATTTACATATAAGAATAAGTAAGTAAATATATGTTGAGTTTATTATTATGCACTACAATTCCAAAAAAAACTAATTCTTTTGGATGTCAAATTATTTCTCCTCAAATTTATGACAGTTCTCCTTTTGAATTAGTAAACCGTTTCCGAACAACCCTGTTTATTACTAAGAAACAGTTTCCGGCAAATACCGCAATAAACATTACAGGAAACCTATGAATATTGATAAAATACTGAATCGCATACTAGTTTCAAAGCAAATAATATCTCATATTCATAGAAACGTTCATTGCCCATCAACCGACGTTAAATCTTTCAGTATTCTATACTACGCCATCAGTAATTTATAGTTCCATTCCATTTTAATTATTAGGCACAGTTTGCTATTCTCTATGTTAGGGATAAATAAATATTCAATCTACATTAATCTTACTAATGTTATAAATGTAAAAGGTTGTAAGTACGCCTTTCACGCAAAAACTACGCAACAGATTTTGATGAAACATTGCAGTATTATAACTTGTATAGTCGACCATAAAATTGCTTTACCACCCTTAGAGTGAATATCGTTTACATATCGCAAAACTACAAGGTCTATTTTTGCTTACAAAACAGATTGATAATGAGCCTTAGTAAATTTAATTTTGATGGAAGTTTTTGTTAAAAGTTGGAAAGCAATTTTATGGTCGACTATACATCAGAATAACATAGGATATAAGGAAAAGGCAGGAAAGTACTAGTATTTCATAATTAGAAATTAATGTTATAAATGCGAAAGTAACTCTGACTGTTTGCTACCTTTAAACACCTAAACTGATGAAGAGATTTCGATAAATTTGACGAGGAGATAGATTGCACCCTGGGGAAAGACACAGGCTACCTTTTGGCATGCGGCAAAATGTGAAAGTATTTCTGTTTGCTTGCTCATCTATTAATTTATTTGTCACCCTTTCTCATAGATTTTATCCTGACGAAAGATATGGGCTTATCTCTTGTCACAAAAATAGCTAATACTCCTTTTGAAACGCAAGTGAAGTCGCAGTAAACACAGTTAGTACTAAATAATGAAAATTGCTGACATAACGAAAAGGGAATATGGCGGCGTAAACTTAAGTATTTGAACGTAATTATTTAGATAATTTGTGTTTGTTAAACAGGAATTTTCATGGAATTTATGTTTTAATGTTCAAGCAAATATCAGTGGTTTATTGTAGGTAGGTATAGGATTTATGTAAAATGATAAATTTTATAGAAACAAAACCATAACGCCAGTATTATTCGAAGGCTTAGAGGACTAGAAGTGTATATGGGGCGAGCCTTATGCTATTAACCGGGCAGGAATTCTAATTCCGAACTCCACCTTAATTTTACAGATAACGTACCTAATAACTCTTTGCTAGACCTAAGAATCGATTTTGAATGTAGTGACGACGGTAAGCGTGAAGTAATGCTTCCGTATGTCAAATTTGTATTGCAAATTGACATACGGAAGCGTAAGTTCATGCTAAGTCTCATCTCTGAATCTCAGCCTGAGTATCTTCCAATATTAATTAAGCGCACCTGTCATTTGTTTTTTATTTAATAATATTAGTAATTTGTCACTAAAACAATAATTATGAACAAAGCCGCGGCAAACAGTAGTTAATATTACAATATATATATTGTAACCAATGTTGTAACATACTGTATCTAAAAAGTCATACAATACGTGTCCCGCATACAAAATATACGGAATACATTACTACAGTTTTTGAACCGCCTCCACACATTTTAAAGTGAAAGTGATTGCTAAGTGGGCTGTATTAAATTTGAATATGACAAACGAGATATTATGAATGTAAGGCTCGACGTATACGCACAACCTGTCATCTGCGATGAATAATAAAAAAAGGATTTAGTTAGTAAACAAAAAAATTCAGAAGACCCAATCGAAATTAAGAAGTATGTCTTTGTAATTGTTGTAAGGAGTAAAAAAAAAGTTAATTTAGCTATCGCACACGGTACCATTCTGATTTTAAATTCAGTTCGATATTTGTAATTGTTTTATTTATAATTTAGATATTTCCAGCGCTGTTTAATAAATATGCATTGCCATACTACGTGGCAATTCTGGGTACCCTTCTAGCTGATAGCGAGAGTATTTTGATGCCATATTGGAATTTCTTTTTTCCTTTAAATAGTTATTTTTTGTTGATTTATTTGCTTGCTTGCTTAGTATTATTTATTAATATGAAATAAATTAAAAAACCAAAGTTTTTAATATGAAAATAAAAAAAATATGCAAAAAGTTTATATATATATATGAGCAGAGTAGGATTTCTGTATAACAATTTTATAGTTTTCGCCACTTTAAAAGATTTATATCTTACATGTAACAGCTAAGGATTGTAAGATTAAAAGGCTATTAAAATATGCAGTAGTTATTCAACTTCTCAGTTGAACGAAGTAGGTCTTTTTCAATATGCAATATAACAAAGTAAATTACTGGTTTTGTAATTACTATGTTATAAATAATATGTATCCGTTCGTTGTTGCTTATATTTTTTAATTGCGCATTTTGTTTAGGAAATATAAATCGTTATCGGACTGATAATGATTTATAGTTCTAGACTATAGTTCGATATAGGTTTTGTTGTATAATTTAATTGTTATTATTTATTAACTGCCTTTTTTTAATCATAACAATAATATATTTGTTTATTTGGACAACAACAGATCCATATTTATAATGGTCTCAAGCGCGACTCTTGAGCTTGCGCTTGGTTCGAATCCCAAGCTAGATTTGTGTTCTGTGTAGTGTGAGATTTTGTATAAATTTACCATTGGGAACTGAGTTTAGATTTACGCACATTAAACGGCAATAGGCTTACCTTACATGGAAGCTAAAAATAAACTTCCTGAGAAAAGTGGCTGTATACAAATACACCTCTGCCTGATCTTTTAAGCATTCCATGCTTTCAAGCATAAGATTATAAGCATAATAGAAGTCATGGTATGTTATGATAGTTTGAATAATAATTCTGTTACGAAATATTCTTCATATTTTTTTAACACTTTCACCCTAATGTGAGGTGTGTTCATCCATAAGAGATCATATCGCAATGATTTCAATTATATATTAGAAAGGACAACGGTGTATACTTGGAGAAATTCTTGCATCGTCGATACATTCAAATCTGTCAACGCATTTGAAAGTTGTCACTTTATATTAGCGAAATCATATTATATGAATATTCTTAAATAAATTTGACAAGTTTTTTTAATGACTGCAATAGCCTCGTGTTAGGTGTCCACATGTTTAATATCCGTTTTCTAAAAATATTAAACGTGTGAAAGCTGAACTATAAAACTCAATTTAATAGCTTCTAGTTTTTGGAGAGTGTTAATAAATTCTGCTAATTTCTATCCCGCTGGGCATAGCTTCAGCATAAGTTGAGAAGGGTTAATCTAAATGTCTATCATTATCATCGACCCATAACTATACTGTCCCACTGCTGGGCACGGTTCTCCTTTCAGTTTAGAAGGAATTAGGCTATACTCCACCACGCTAGCGTAATGTGGGTTGGCACTGGCAGATTTCACATGCCGCCGAGAAAATTTCTCAGGTTTCCTTACGATGTTTTCCTTCACTGTTAAAGCGAGTGATAATTACACACATGATTTCGAAAAGTCAAAGGTGCGTGCCTTGGATTTTGAACTCGAGACCTTTGACTGTCCAGTGGTCATACCCCTAGGCTATCACTGCTTTTAGGTTATACTCCTAGGCTAGCTAAATGCCCACTAAGCCTAATAGTGTGAATACTTCTCCTGATAAATAGACAGAAGATATGGAACTGCCTTGTTGGTCTAGTGGTCCCAAGTGCGATTGAGAAAAGTGTTCATGGGTTTTTCTGTCTTTCCAGTAGCAGCTCTGAGTCTGGATTTGTGTCCGGTTGATGGCAATAGGCTCGCCCCCTGTTACATGGGACCTAAACACACCGGCGAACTGTGGGTGTACATAAGCACACTTCTCCCTAACCCTTCGTTAAATACAGGCGTGTTACCTAAATGATAAAGGGTCTATTTTTCATACCCCTAAATGATAAGGGTGACCCGTTCCTTTAAGGCAAAACAACGTTTGCCGGGTCAGCTAGTGTACCTATAGAATAAAATAATAGAAGGAGAGAAGCGACGGCAGGTCGCTAGCTCTTCAATAAATTCCTTGACTCTTTTAGTAGAAATCGAAACGACTTTCATTTCCTCAACAATTTTCATTAACCGTTACATTGTCGTGCATTTTCCGTGAATGAATGTTAAAACAATGGTTCTCCTAATCATTATTCAAAAGCGCCGACAGATCAATCTCCGTAGGATTAACAATCATCGGTAAATTTCTTTTCGTGGAACAATCGTTTGTAGTTTTGTCGGACGTCGATTGCGTTTTGCGATTGAGAGAGAGAGATGCCGCTATACAGATTAAATGGCGCCGTCCTTTTCTCATAATCTCATACTGACTGCGTTTACCTGTTTGGGGAATGACCAGTGGTAATGTAATGGGCAAATGTTTTTGTCCAATATCTGGGGTCCAAGGCAAATTGAAGAAAAAACCGAATAACACTTAGGCTAATATTTATAAACGACACTAAGCGTAAACTTACGCTTCCGTGTGTCAAATTTGTAGTAAATTTTGACACTAAGCGTAAATTTACGCTTCTGTATGTCAATAAATTTTGTAGTACAATTTGATACTAAGCGTAAACTTACGCTTCTTTATGTCCAATTTGTAGTACAATTTGACTACGCTTCCATAATGGCAAATTTATAGTACAATTTGACATAAGAAAGCGTAAGTTTACGCTTAGTGTCGAATGTTAGTCTAAGGCTAATATTCAGAGACGCTGCTAAGCGTAATGTAATGCTTCCGTATGTCAAATTTGTAATACAATTTGACATAAGAAAGCGTAAGTTTATGCTTAGTGTCGAATGTTAGTCTAAGGCTTATACTCAGAGCTAACGAACTAAGCGGAAACTTACGCTTCCGTATGTCAAATTGTAATACAAATTTGACATGCTGAAGCGTTACTTTACGCTAAGCGTCGTCTCTGAATATTAGCCACTAGCGTACCAGTCAAAACTTTTAGCAAAGGTAGTAGAAACTAACAATTTCCTATAAATACTCAGTTTAACTATAATAAACCCTATTCTAACCAGTCCTGTGATTATATCTGTGTAATTACTAGCAGTAATGTAATGGAGTTAAGATTGTTGAGCTAAACGGAACCGCTTTGTGTAATGAACGGGTTTTATTTCATTAATAAATATAACGTAACGTAATACTATATTATTTTATGTAGTCGCGTGTATTTTGAGGTCCAATGTAACCAGGGGGCTAGCCTATTACCAATTTGCAATTAACTTAACCCCCAGTAACACTTTGCTTGACCTGGATATTGAACCCAGGATCCCAGGAACCCAGGATGTACAGGACACAAATAAAAACTGAACAACCGGGATTGACATTTTTGTGGAAGCTTATTTCCAATGACCGCTCTAAAACTCTTAAACATGTCTTTGCAGTAGTCCAACAAGAAGCTTCGCATGTCTACCATGACGAATATCATGGAAGTAAAATGATGTAGGTACTCATAAACTATGCTCTTTAAATTGCGGCCATTCAGCTTACACCAACGTAGTTCCCGCATTCACCGCGGTTATAATACCAGACAAAACCCCTACCATGAAATTAAACTAGTCAAATTTTTTCGACCTTAATAGAAAGGAAGACTGCCTCGTTGGACTAGTAGTCCCAAGCACGACTGCTACGCTAGAGGTCCTGGGTTCGATCCCCGGGTTGAGCAAAGTGTTGTTGGGTTTTCTGTGAAATTCCCAGTAGAAGCTCAAAGCCTGGATTTGTGCCCGGATAATGGCAATAGGGTCGCTAATTACATGGGCCCTAAACATACCGGCGAAATGTGGGTGTACATTAAAACGCCTCTGCCTACCCCTATGAGGAATACAGGCGTGATGGTATGGTTAAAAGAATGGATTCTTCCTGATATCTTCACCGATCGGGAAACTATTTCGATTTTCTTTTTTATCTGATATAAGTTGAGAAGATCCCTAAGCACGAAGTCCGTAGTTCGGCCTTCGTTACGGGCGTTTCCTACTTCGTATCACCTGGATTCGTTCGAGGCCCGAACTAAGAATGAATGACAACACAACACAGTTGTAGCTAGTCCCGATGTATTTTTACCCATCCGAAAAATTTAACCTGATACTTGTTTTAACGGATCGTTATGTTTGGGCTACTTTCAGACGGGGATTGACGGAGATAGGGAGGAGACTCCCAAAAGCGGCCCACCATCAGGGCAAATTACTCTTGTTTTTATGAAACACTTCCTACATAACAATAGGGACTCTCTCTTCAAAAATCTTCTAACAGCACAAGGTCTCCCCTCTCCCACCAATAGTAAGGCCACCACTCAGGAGTGCTGACCCACATTCTATACATTTTTGAGCGGCGCGCGACGCCGTTGTCGCTTAATTAACTGGGCACAATGCGTCATAGAAATATGCCCTATTAATAGTATGCCCATTAATAATGTGCCCAATAATAGTGTGCCCTATAAATTATACGTGTATCGTTCATTGTTTATCATTTGTTAGGTGCGCGCGGATTTTGAAAGGGTTGCTTTTGTTTAATAGAACAATAGGTTTTGTGTAATTTGTATACGATCATTTACGTTGCTGTATACAAATACTACTTAGGTACAGTTCTCGCCAAACTTATTGCCCGACTTGAAGTTGGCACGAGCTAACCTCAATCCGGCAGTCAAAATCGGGAATCTACAACTTGAGCTTAGCTCAAGCTCAAGTACGTACAAGTACAAGTACGTGCCAACTTCAAGCCGGACAATAAGATGGACGAGAACTGAATATATTTTTCATATGACAATTATGAATACTGCCGGATGATAAGCGCCAACCGCAGCAAAAGCGCGTTGTCATCTTAAGAGTTTACGACCTCAAAAGTTTGTCCAGAAATTTAACTGGCTGCATTGCCCTTTAAACCAGAGCACAATAATGCACAGTATTTAGCAATACGGTGTGTACCACTAGACGAACTGCAGTCAAGATGAAACCAATTTAGTCATCAATATATTTATGCCCAAAATGCCGGGCACATTGCCCATGTGTAACTGCAGCAGTTAAGGACTGCGCTACTGCAGCACCATAAAATATCGTGTTGGTAAAGACTGGGGCTACAAAGTGCTCATCTGATGCATATTTAACCAAAAGCGGGTGGAATATCAACAGTATCAACGTCAATGCATTGCGTCAATTCCATTATAACTGCTGCAATTTAGCATCGATCTCTCGCACGCATTTTGGGTGCTGCAGCTTAGAGGTTTACGGACGGACACCAAAAAAATCATTTATTACACAATACGTACATCAGTTATGTGTAATTATACAATTATGAAGTATATTTTAAACTCCCGAGATGGTCGCACATAAATTTTTATTGGTGTCAAACCAATGATTTTGAAGATACATGTCATGATAAATTGCTTGAAGTCGGTTTACTTTTCCAAAGTTAAACATTTGGGTTGCAATTTGTCGAAAGACCGCGATCGCCTACATTAAAATTAAATTTATAAGCTATAAATATGGCAACAAAATTAAATAAAGAATTAATATTAAATAATATATTCATAATTTTAATGAATTCATATTAAAAAAAGTTTTATGAGCGATAAAATATGATTGGCCCAGCGACATGTTCCAATTTTATTTAAATTAATGACTGATAATGTCAAAGTTGAATTATTTGTACCTATCTTAGAGATACAAGCAATTTTCTGGCTGTTTTATTGAATTGGCCATGCTAGCCAGGTTATAAACTAGCGTTTGCCTGCAATTTTACTCGCATTGGGTTTTTTGAGCCACCTATGTCCTTCCTCGGGGTGCAATTTATCTTCCTGCCTGAATTTTATAGAAATCTGTACAACATTTTAGGCGTGACAAGGTAACAGAGAGACATACAAAGTTAATTTAGCATTTATAATATTAGCATAGTGTAAATCTATTATTATTGAATAGAGACTTGTTGCATACTGAGCAGATACCCATCACATAATATTTTTTTAAATCTTGGACGATAAGGCGTAGCAGCTAAAGCTTTCATGATCCAAACAGATAATATTACCAAAACTTTATTCTTTCCCATGAGATCACAATCGATTCTTAAAATCGTTTCTACAGTACCGATGAACAGAACCGATGTATCGGTATCATTGAATTATTAATCGGACAAGGCTTCTATCAATAATAAAAATTCCATTGCCACTCCATTCGATTGTAATGAGTACGTGTAGGTACTAGTAATGATTATTGAAAAGTTTTGTTGTTTTAAGTGTGTTTTCGTTAGTGGTGTTTCGATTCGATTTAGCAAATATACTTACCTAAAATTATTACAACCCGCATTAGGCCAGCGTGGTGGACTATAGCCTAATCCCTCTCATATATACACGAGAGGAGACCCGTGCCCAGCAGTGGGACTATTAATGGGTTGATGGAGAAAATCATTGAATCGATCTAACACTAGTCTTAGTTAATTAAAGGTTTTATGTCTGATAAACTTTATCTGATCGTTACGAATGGCCCTTAAGGTCTGTTTTATTTTCTTATAAATTTGGTTGTGTTCTGAACCAGCTAAATATAATTTCCATTTCCAGGCGCTGTAATCATGCTGTCAGTTGACACTTTGTTTTATGCGTACACTACTCGCCAATATTTTTTGTCCGGATTGCCCCAGCTTTTGCCCAGATTTCGTTTTTATTCCAGTTTAATCCAAACTTTACTTTCTTAACTTTTTTGGTTGGGCTGCAGTGCGCTTGCACCAACTTCAGCTCAGACATGAAGATTGGCGAATGTTCCATTATGTTAATGTAACATTAATGTCATTCGTTTTTTTGGTTTGTTAACGGTTACTCGAGTGAGTAAAGTCTTCGACTTAATCGAAGGTACCATAACTAGGAATAATGCCTTAAAGAGCACCACAAAACTCAATTAACTTAAAAAATAAAAAGGCTATTATCATCGGTACATTTAAGGGCAAATCAAATATTGATAAATTATTGTCGATTTACTACGCCCTTTTTTGTGGGACAGAGTACAGTCGACAACAGAATTCATTCAAAAACTTTTTTGTCTTAGTTAATAGTAAGGTAAAAACTATGACTCCTTTTAAGGATGGTTAGTTACCATCGGCACGCCTGTACTCCCAGAAGGGTTAGGCAAAGCTGTTCACCTTTAATAGGAGGCGAGATTCTTGCCATTAAAACCGGGGAAAAATCCAAAGGCTGAGCTAGACTTCACTCGGATAGTTAACTTAAAGATTAGTATGCGATTAATCACCATTTAAAGTTGTGTTGAGTATCGGGTGCGTATTTATCGTAAATTGCAATCAAGCATTAAGCGAATGGGGTTTTATTAATAGTCAGATGTGGGGTAGGAACTCACTATGTCCAACATTAAAATAAATGATATGTGCAGAGGAGTACCTATGTAATAATTCAGAGTAAAATTTCCATATCAGAACGCGTTTCACGGCAACTTTTACAACAAACACACAGAGGAAAAGCAAACATACATATTTATTCGTTTTACTCAAAATGTTTGCATATACAACAACACGAAATCCTACTGTACGGTTGAGTGCAAAGCATTAATAAAATATACAATATCCCCAAAAAAATCCGACTGAAATGCCGAAACAAAATCCCGCCATTCACAGTACCATCAACACATTTAAATTGTAAATACTTGTGCGCTCGACGACACTCGGTCGCCCGACGAAAGTGAAAATGACCTTAAAATGTGTACAAACATTTGTAGGTACCGTCTGGTTTTAGTTGACAAAAAACAAACAACATCCAGGCACAATAAAACTATAGAAAGTGGACTGAGAAATAAAGAAAACACTTTTTTTCTAACCATTCTTTCTTTCGTAATTTCGTTTATAGACGAACGGGAAAATTGGCTGGTAATGGGCAAGCCGCAAAGAGAATGGGCTGAATGGAGGCCCGTGATGAATATAGGCATAAGTAGCGCGCGCGCTCGAGTACTCCCGATTAGTGATGTGCATAAATTTTAATATTATCGTCACTTTTTTACGGGACCGTATAAAATGATCACCTTACTTTGATTGGAGTTAAGGAGTATTGTGTTTTATTCTGGGCAGGATGTTAGGAGAGTTACCTTTTCGACCTGTTTTATGGGTGTGTTTAGAAATATAAAGAATAAGTCCTGGTTTCTGACACTTATGCAACTTGAATGTCAAAGCCAAAAGTATTTATTGCTTTCATGTGTACATATCGGAGTTATAAAAGTAGTTTGATTCAACATGAAACCCAGTCAGGGCACATTGTTTGTTTGTATTGAAGAGCTCCGAAACTACTGGACCGATTTGAAAAATTCTTTCAGTGGTAGATAGCCTATTAATCAGGGAAGGCTATAGGCTATATACCATCACGCTACGACTAATAGGAGCGGAGTAGCAATGAAAAATGTTGTCAAAAACGTTGTTGTCATTTATAAGACCACGCGGGCGAAACCGCTGGCGGAAAGCTAGTAAGTGATACATAAAACATTGTAAAGAATTATAACATGTCGTATTAAGTTATAAACATTACACTAAAATTAAGTTAAATCAATAAAGGTCATTTGTAAATTATTATTGAATGACATTTATAAATTAAAATTTGACTTACACAATCATCGAAATCTTGAACCACTATCTACAGATAATATAATGATATAATCATCGAAATCGAATCGAAATCGAAATCTTGAACCACTATCTACAGATAGTGGTTGATTGTGTAAGTGAAATTTTAATTTATAAATGTCATTCAATAATAATTTACAAATGACCTTTATTGATTTAACTTAATTTTAGTGTAGCAATGCAAATATTGATTCTGTGAGGAAATCAAACTGTCGATACCGCAGCAACCGATTATTGACAATTGCGTCAGTCGAACCGTCATATAAATATCAACATAAACGTCATATACGTCAATAAATAGTACATTAAGGACAGCATACCGATGTCCCTTGCTAGTTGCTGATTGCTTTTCGCTCACGTCTAGCCACTTAGCGTTTCTAGTTGCGGCTAAGACGATTTATTTTCTTGTCCGTTTCTTTTTCCGTTTATGTGAATTGAGCTTGTAATAAGTATCACAGTGACCGCAGGATGATATACTGATGACGCTGGTTAAAATCTACCCACAGAGTTTGTAGCTTCTTATATTTATTTATGATTAATTTTCACCGGATTTTTCGTCGTAGAATCAAGTTTTGGAACCGCAAAATTAGACTTACGTTTCTTAAATGCTTCTAAGCTTATTTATATTTTTTTCATGATTTATTAGGGTTCCTTACAAATAGAAAAAAAAAGGTACCCTTATAGGATCATTGGTTGTCCGTCCGTCTGTCTGTCTATGTGAAGATATCAAATGCAATAAAGAGCTTATACAATGTTGATAAGCAGAGGTGTATTATGTCCACCCACAGTACGCCGGTATGTTTAATTATTTAGATCCCATGCAATAGGGGACTAGTACCATAAGTATATTTGCTTTTTCCTACTGGAAATTTCACTGAAAAACCCAGCGATATTTGACTCGACCCGGAAATCGAATCGATCGACCTCTAGCGCAGCAGTCGCGCTTGGGGCCACTAGGCAGTCAGTTTGGTTCTAATAAACTTATTATACTTTGCTACAAATGTAACACACCAACAATCCAGGAGAGAGTTACAAGAATTAAATTCGTTTGTAGATTGAACTCCCAAGCTTGTATTTAGGGTTAAGATCACTGGGTCACTTGGCTCTATCGCTTGTCTACTATACAAGGGTGTTACAAGGCACTTGATCGACATTAATTGGGACTTAAAGACTGGATAAGGTGAAGTCACAAGAGCTCAGAAAAGTTAGTTATCAGGTTGGGAAATCCTGACCTAAATACTAACTGCTATTGAGAAGAAAAAGTTTTCTTAGCTTACTCTAAAACTAAAGTAACGCTTCCGTATATCAAATTTGTATTACAATTTGACATACGGAAGCGTAAGTTCATGCTAAGTCTTGTTTCTGAATATCAGCCTAAGCTTTCGTGACGATTCCTAAGTGAGAATCATGTCTTCCCGATGACCACAATTTTGTATTGATAATAATTTGGCAACTTCATGAACCACACCCCATACCTAAGTATGGGGTGTGGTTCATGTTTCTTGGTATATGATGAAACCAATGAAAATGGGAAAGATTACATACACCAATTACACATTTTTTTATTAATTGTTTGCGGTTATAATGTCACTGCGACCTTAGTATATCTCTATTGTGATCGCCGATTGACGGTCTAAACTTAGTTCACCGCTAAGCTTTGCGACTGACACAAACTGTAGGATTTGCTTAGAGGTAAGCTTCTTTATTTCATCCGGGCTTAAGATATGTTTCCCTAGATAAGCACTGCGTTTGTGTATCGGCGATCCATATTCCGCCAGAAGGTGGAGTGGTGTTTCATCAGTCTCCTCACAGCGTCATCGGCAGGTACCTACGCGTATCGCTCAGCCACTATTTACACATACAATTTTATCTGTGTTTCCCAAACGCAGAGGTGTAGTAATGCACGCGCTAGGTATGTTTGTCTCATGTAATAGGGGGTGAAACTATTGTTGTGAACCGGGCACAATTCCCTCCGATCCTCCGAACCTCCGGTCTATTACCGAGTTTCATAGAAAAACCAATAACAATGCTACACCTGGGTATCAAAACTGTGTTATCTGATACCCAGGTGTAGCAAACACTTAACAGACAAATGATAAAAATATTTTTTTATTGTAATCTATGCTAAAATTTTAAAGAGGAAAGATTGTTTGTTTGTATTGTATAGGCTCCGAAACTACTGGACCGATTTGAAAATTTCTTTCAGTGTTAGATAGCCCATTTATCGGGGAAGGCTATAGGCTATATATAATCACGCTACGACTAATAGGTGCGGTAGTAGCAATAAAAAATGTTGCTAATACGGGGAAAAAAGTTATCTAGACTACGCGGGCGAAGCTGCCGGCGGAAAGCTAGTTTGTAATATTTTAATCTTTCTTTCGATGACCTACATTAAGCCTGCTTTTTAGTAATCTGAATTGTAAAGACTTTTTCCATCATTGTACGTATTAAACCAATAAAATATGTCATTCAGACTTACCCGGTATGGAGCCGCAAGATCTTGTTTTTAGTAGCAAAAAGTATCACGACAAACTCGTAACCATAAAAAGCGATCGTAATCGGATTGTGAGAAAAACAATCGATATGAGGATGTACCCTAACCGATACAAATCGAATCGAATCGATTTTTATTGCGCTCATCTCCGCTGTAACCGTTTAGTAACGATTCTAAATGTGATATAAGTTATACAATTTAAACGATTATGTTTTGGTGCTGACATTTCCTTATAAGTGTTGTGTAACTGTGTTTCTTGATATTTTTGGGTTTACAAAAAGTTAATCTTTGTATTCTGACTTACATTTTCGTGTGTTCCCTTTTTTAATCTTTTTTAAGCTTAGTCAGCTCAAAGGCTACGAGTTCGATTCCCGGGTCTAGCAAAGTGTTATTGGGTATTCGCGGTAACGATTCGTGGTACCCTATCTGAAAACCAGCGCTGTGGCATTGGGTATGTACTTTATGTGCATTAAGCGAGATAAAGAGCCCTTTTTTGGCCTGTGCGAGACCAAAAAGGGACCCCTATCTTGTTGGTGGTTTGCTATAACTTTAAAGGTGTCTTTGTGTTTTAATTTTGTTTATCTGTGTGAGTCCAAAAATAAAGTTTCTTCTTTCTTTCTTCTTATTTATTTTTCTAAGGATAGGTTATACCTTCCGGTGAATTAATGTGGGTGTAAATTAGTTCAATTTGTTCCACATTGGCCAAACTTGTTCGTCCCACATTCCAAACCTAATCCTACGGGGAATGCATGTCGTCGTGATGGTATGTCCCTATTCTTTTGTGTTTGATTATATTTGAGCATGCCATCACGGTAAAATATAAAAAGAAAGGCAATATGCAGGAATATGTAAGGGTTCAATATGTCTATAAAATAATCTAAGCCAAAGCAATACCTTGACAAATCTAGTTTATAATAGCCAAAGCGTCAAAGAAAGTAAATAATAGTCCAAGAAAAAAGTCCCTGTAAAATAGTTTTTATTACGTCACGTGCTACTGTCTGTCGTTTTCCAAATTAGCATAAAAAAGACAGAATTAACTAACACTTTTAATTTCACTAAGCGCCGAGTCACGTGCATTCAAAAGTTAAGTTCATCAGCATTTGAGTCACGGACCACGAACATTACAAATTCAGCAAGAGATAGCTTTACGTAACGGGTGATAAAACGACTCTGTCCGATCGTTCGACAACCATTGCTGTTTATGTTTAGAACTTTAGAAGAAAATTTGGTACAAAACTATTAATGTACGTTGAAATTAGTCATGTTTGTACGGTGACATTTCCATTGCCTCATTAGTGACAAAGTCTTCAGTAAAATTAATCGCAAATATCTCAATGTACGTCAAAAATTTCACCATTGTACCACAGTCATTAGATATTGAAATGCTTTTTCTCAAAACCGTCGATATTTATCACTTTCACTAGTTTTTAGATAATTGTTCGTAGTAATTACGGTGGTGGGTGGTTACGCATCAACGGTTCGGCGACGCTGTGTTAATATTTTTTTGTTCTTTTTTTAAATTTTACGATCTATTTTTCGTAGGCAGAGACTATCGAAGTTTTCTTTTCTGATATTATATGGTTTTATTAAAAACTTTTCCTTATGCATTTTGTTTGTTGCATAAAAATGCTCTTTTCTACTTACTTATACAACTTCGACGCGGGATGCTTTAGTTAGCAGATATTTTACAAAGAATTATGTGGAGTTTTTTTTTCGTTTTTTATTCTTTTTCATTAATTTAAATGTTACGGTCTAGTCGCTGCGACACTTTCCCAGATCGTTTCCCTTTTTTCAGTGTTATGAAATTCTGTATGAAATCGTGAAATTATATTGCCGATGTTACATAATTAACTTTTCACGAAATGAAAACGGAATTTAAGCATTTTGTGTAATTTCAGAACCGATAGTCAGGTACCAAGAGTACCAACAAAACATAAAACTAACTAAAATAAAACAGAAGCATCGAAATAGGTTCTCGGTTCTACAACGTAAATAACATACAAATACTTCCATCTAGAATTTTTTTTAGTAAATCAATAAATACCTAATAACAATGATCGATTTATTGAAAAAAAATAAAAATATTAAAAGTAAAATCCTGTATAAATGAGAACTTCAAAAAGGAGGCCGTTTCCGAAGGCGGTTAATATAATATATATTACCAAGGTTAATATAATTACTTGTAGTTATTGTAATATTTGTAATGTTTTATGATAGGAAGCTCTGTTATAAACATAAAACTACTGCACAGAGAATTCATGATTATTTTTTTGCCCACGAACTAATTAAAGTACCTATATAAGGCATGGATTCAAAATATGAGAAGCAATTAAAGCATTTTTTTAAATTTAAATATATTTCTATATAAAAGTAATTGATAATATTGATTTCTGACACTGTAAAGTGACCATGGACGCTGTAAAGGGTCCGAAACGTCGGGATTAAAATAATATCAATATAACGCGATAAAATCCGTAAAAAGTAGTTTTATTTCAAAGTAATTGTAATAAGTCAGATCCTCGACCGTGTTGTTTCGTGGCCTTTTTTTAAAAACAATTAATAACTCTGTTGAATTTTTAAATGAAGCTGAATATTTTTTGCTTAATTATTAGACTCAGTCTAATCAGTGTGCTCTATTTCCATTAGTAGACTAGTTGTTTCTATTGACATTACAACTGTCTTATCAAAACGCACAAACTTGTCGCCCGACAGTTTGCGATCTGATAACGTTGTCGCGTTCCAAAAACGCGTCCGATCTATAAACAAATCGACTTATCGCCCACGTGCAACTCGCCTAAGATCGATTCAGGGCTGCGAATTATCGATGCGATTGAAGCGTCGAATTACCAGTGTCTTGGTGTTTTAAATTGCTTGTGAATAATCTAAGTAGTGCTAGTTTGTTGCTGTTTTGTTTGCATTTCCTATTTATATTCTCAACTTTCGAATGAAACCTATAGGGAAAAACGACGATTTGTACGAATTAAATTATTTAATTTACGGAAAAGCAACCTTAACCAATTAATCTCGAACTTTTATTAACTATGCTATTCTTTTTTATCTAAATCTCTTATGGGCGTATGGGAAAGATAAAATTAACATGAACTTAAAATGAAATGGCTATATACCCCGAAGAGTTAGGCATAGGTGTACATCTTCAGTTCGCCCGGTATCTTTGGGCCCCATGTAGGGGCAAGCCCATTGCCACTAACCGGGCATAAATCCAAACTCCGAGCTGCTACTGAGAATTTCATAGAAAAGTCCAGTAACATTGCCCATTGCCCATGCCCATTCTGGGAATGGAATCTAGGACCTCAAACGTAGCAGTCGCGCTTAGGATCACTAAACTAACGACGCAGCAACCCTTTTATCGACTGCAACTAAGCAATAGTTGGGAAAATGATATATAAAACTTTTTATAAAAAAACTCTTTTCAAAACAATAACATTTTGTTAGATACAAAATAAACACAAACTAGCATAACTGGTAAGATAAATCGTGCCGTGAATAATCGCGCCGGCAAGTCGCCCACGTGCGTCAAGCCTAAACAACGGGGCGTGTTCCCCCGACACGTGTTAAGACGCGTTTTCACTTTTTATTAGGGCTATTTTGGACTGAACGATTAACGTGAACGCTATTACTGCGACCGGTCGCAGATAATTGCTTACATGTATTTATTATTTATAGATATTCATTACAAAGATTGGGTGGATCTTATGAAAGTGAAATTGGGCTATTACTTTCTTAAGTAACAACGATTTACTTAATGGGTATGGATCTAAGATTGTTTATTCCGAAGGAGATAAAATTGTTGGTTACTTACCTCGCGGTATCCAAAACAAGCTTTGGGTAAATTATATATTTGGGTGTCGCTATTTTGTTTCTTCGTTTCCTAACCTAATAGAGTCGACCTCGAATCGAATATCATGATCATAAAAATATTTTTTGGTCCTTCGAGCATTTCTGGGGGACACATTCTATGGTCCTTTGATTTAATCACATTCTCGGCAGAGGTACGTGGAAAACGTGGGCTTAAGGTCTCGTGATCAATCATCAATTATTTAGTAAATACCTCCAGCATAATGCTGAGCTGGCAACCCATTCGGGGCAAGCATATCATAGTGCCTTATTGTTGGTAACTCATTTCTACTTATTATATCTCTGTGTTTGTCGGATGTTGTGTGTCTGAATAAATGTGTTTTTCTTTTTTTCTTCTTTCCTCTAGTATAGTGCTCGCTACTCTTACTTATCGTTATCATCCATATCGAGCTTTATTGAGCTCAAATCATCCAATTCTTCTGAAGGGTGTGAGGGCTCAGCCGCTGCGCTATCAGCTATGTTGAAAGCAGCAGGTATAAACACTACTGTTATTTTACTCGAGGATCATCATTTATCAAGTAAGACTGTACCTTGTGCTGTCACCATAGAATCAATTATTGCCAGTCGATCTGATATCATCTTTAACATCACTTCAATATCAACATCAATAGGATTTGAGCTGGATCTGGTTGGCTCCTGGCTGATACTAACATAGTTGGAAAAGGAATTATGTTAAACATAACAACATAAACGTACCATTACGCATGTAATCCCCGAAGAGTTAGACAGAAGTATGCTAATTTATACCTACTGATATGTTTAGGTCCTATGTAACTGGGGGCGAGTTTGGATTTGGAAATATTGACTTTTAAGGAGTAAGTAAGGATTGAGCGGACCGAACATCAAAAAGACCCCTGAACTTGGGCCCAAAATGGTCTTTTTTATACAACTAAGGTGGCAAACAAGTATACGGCCCGCCTGATGGTAAGCGGTTACCATAGCCTATGGACGCTTGCAATACCAGAGGTATCACTCGCGCGTTGCTGACCCGAAAAACCTCTTAGAGGTTTATGGAGGATTCACTGCACCGACAGTTTGAGGGAATATTCCTCCCTACTGGCTATTACTGCCTACTGGCAGTAAGAGGAATATTCCCTCAAACTGTGTGCGCAGCGCATCCTTAGAAAGAGCTCTGGCGACCTTACTCACTGCAGGAACACAACACAATAAAGTGTGTTATTTGGCTGCAGTTTTCTGTAAGGTGGAGGTACTTCCCCAGATGGGCTGCTCCAGATTTGAGCCATAAATGGCTGTGCCCTACCTCTCTTTAAACAGAAAAGGTCTACTCTAAACAGAAGTGAACTAATCCGCGATCGACTAAAAACAAATGCTATGCGATACTAACAAAGATGGCGTTAGTATTTCTGTGTATGGGGGTCTGTAAAATTTTCGGGCGGCTCTATTTAAATCAATGCCTGGAAATCCAACAGGGGCCTATAGCGTAGTAGTCGCGCTTACCACTAGGCCAATGAGGAAGTCCAAGATTATGATACTAAGTAGATACTTATATTAAATTAACTCACAGCCTCAGGTCGTAAGTATAACGCATCTCACATCGAGGTCGAGTATCTTGCAAGGAGAAAATGTACAAGCAAACCCTTTATTACGTACTATCATAACGCTTTAGCCTTTACGAGGTAAACAGTATTAGCAAGGGCTGCCGTTGAGATAAAACCGTAATATTATGAGCAAAGATGTTGGTTAGTCTTTGAGTATTCCATAAATAATTTGTGGGACTGTGGGTAGGTCATACACACTTTGTAATTTTATGTCTTAACTCGTCAAAAGGCGCGGAGTTACCTGTCCAATGGTAGAAAATGACAATATTATTATTATTTTGTGATTAGGAATTCTCTCTGAAAAAATGGGAAATCTTTTAAAATGTTATAAATACTATGTATATATATTTTATCCCGTTTAAACATCACAAGACTAAAATCTGTCTACGACTCATATTTACAGGACTATTTTGATAAGAATTAATGTCAAAGATAAAGACATATTACCTTTACCAAAATCACTCTTCTAATATTAGCTAGATTTGTTTATTTCTAGATACGTTTCGTGATCAGTCAGAACTTGATCTTGATCTTAATACCTTGAAGGTCAGGTTGATCCTGGGCAGCGAGTCTTCTTTCTCCGAGGACTTCTTTCTCCATTCATGAAAGTGTTTCCCTAATACCGGCTTCTTTTAAGCTTTAGGCTGCAAGTCCATGAATTACCACTCCATTGACGACTACACCCATAAAATACAGAATTTCCATTACAAATGTGTAAATTTCACTTTCTCAGTCAAGAACAGCAAAACGTTTACAAATTCAATAATACATTCGTGAATAATAACCTAGAGTAACGAACATACAGAAACTTCATATTGTAGTGTCAATATAATAAGAATTCTCTGCCTGATAAATAAGGTTACGACCTTTTAATTAAACAAATAAATACTTGTTCAGAATCCAATGTATAGACAGCAAATAATTGCTTAGAATACAAGTATTTATTGAATTACGAACATTGTAATGTCAGGTATCTGTGTAGGTGAAGTTGTAGAATTTGCAGACAAACGAGAAGAAGCGACAGGCTAATAAGTTGTAAGGAATGGTCAATACATATTATGGTACCAGCAACAGCTTATAGACAAACAAAAAAGTTTACAACTTCAAATTGTCAAGCCCTTTAAACTACCGCATGGCATGACGGCACACATTTTCAAGCAAGTCCCATAGTTTTTATAGGGAACCTATCAAGTGCAAAGTTTAGGCTTTTATTGTTTATAGAGTAAGAGAATATGAATATTACATATAGAATTGTCCAACAAATAGAAGTTATAAAAATATACAGTCATTAAGATGACAAAGCGATGGAGCGAACATCACAATGTACCATTAACATAACAAAAAATGTATTAAAGTATTCATCCACAGAGTAATCACATGCTGCGGCATGTAATGGATCCATATGAATGATCTGAATAATCTAAAGACACATTAAATATATACAAAATATTTTTCATAGAATATCTAGATCACGGACCAGAATTTATTGAAATCTCGAGATTATGCCCTGAATACTAGATGTTATCGTTACCCGAATGAATGTAACAATCAATTTCTAAAGATGCACGACTGACCGCCATGTTTTAGTAATATAGAAAAATTTTTTGATTAAAATAAATCGTGACATACCATTGTGATACTTTCTCTATATTTTGAAAGTGTCAAAGTATTGACAATTAAAATTGGTGAGGAAACGTCTTGAGTCGCTGAAGATTTTAATCAGCACAACCGTGAAACAGCTTTTACTTAAACAAAAGATAAAATGAACAAATAAAATCAGTCAGTCGTTACGCTTCGAAAGAAAGAGACAAAAGATTCGGCGTTTATAAATCATAATGAAAAGAACCCAACAAAAAATACAAAGATCGCCAATGGTGGCGGAAGCAATATTTTCACTTGATTTCAATAATATTTCTTTGTGTGGCCGTCACATATCGGGAACACAGTGTAATGTCTGATTTCTCTGTTTGCTAGTCACATTTCTAATGCGTGTGATTAAGGTCAATAGATCGCAATGGCGGTGTTTATTCCACAACATTGTAATAGTTTTTATGTAGGCAGAGATCAGATAAACGATGCTCAATGGAGAAGGAGAGGATTGTCATCGTTGTGCATGCCATTAAATACTTTGTCAATCTTTTTGCTCATATTATGGAGATGAGTAGACTCGTAATCTTGATTTACGCAGAAAATTCTCGATGCTAACATGACTCACTTGCACATGATATTGGTACTAACTATATATTAGGCATGAAGGAAAAAATTATGAAGGAGGCTTATGTCCAGCTGTGGACAACAGTAGGCTGAAGTGATGATGATGATGATGATATATTAGACACAGCTGATGATCTGTTTATATTTTTAGTATTGAACTTAGACATTATTATCTTGAAAGTCGACAGAACGGTTATCATACTTCGCCTGCTCAGTTTTTCTTACTTTTGTAGATTCGATAAAAAAATGTTTTCAAATTGGTCTGTCTCAAAAATTATAATTATGTTTGTTTATGTCAAGCGTAGTATAACTACCGTAGACAAGACAAGTATTCTGTCGGCTCTTAAGGCGATGAGAATGTTATCTAAGCACAAAAAATGTTTCATCGACGAAGCAGTACACAAGGACCAGGCTTGGTGCTTAAAGGACCAGATATAGAATTTGGTGTTCTTATAAGAACTAGACTATATTAAAAGCCTACTTAGTGATTAATTAAACTGAAAGGTACAGACTACTTGTTTTGCTGATACCAACAAAAATGAAGTAACGTAAAATACGAATGATAACTGGCAATACATAAAGAAATCCAGAAATCCAATCTCGTTTTCAAAACTAGCTAAAGAAATCCAGGCTTCAGTGAAAGTAACCTAAGTAATGCTGGCTAACCAAACTTGTTTTACAACTATACACCCAAAATACGCAATTGTTAGACAAGAAATCCCAGATCAAATAAAACCATCTACTTTCTAAGTTGGATCTCACCAGACGGTATGCCTTCAGATGAAGATAGACGTCATTATTCATTTTGCATGTGGATGTCATGAAGTGTTGCGATTGTGATCTATTACTACTTAGAAGATGGTGCTATCTTATTTGCGCTTGTCAGAAGTTGCGAATGTTTGTGCTAGATAAGTTGGATAGCAAGTTGGGCCAACATGTTGGTGATATATATAAATTTTGAATTATAGAATCATGCACATGCTCTCATTAGCGTAAAAAAGACCAGACAAGATGGAAATATAAAAGTCGTTTTAGAGTGAAGATGGACTGGAGACTGTTGTGGTGTTCCGTTAGAGTTTTGAGTTGATTTTCTTTCTGCAAAGGGAATATTAAAACATGGCGTATATTCCCTGAAAAGTAATGCGGAGGTATACTTATGTGCGGTCACAGATTGTCGGTATAAAAATTGGGCAAGAATTTACCACTTACCGTGCAAAAATATTAACTTTGAGCTGCTACTGAAAAAAAACTGGATAAACCTAGTACACTTACTATATTTATTACTACAATGTTTATTTTTTACATTTCCAGACATAGAAAAAGTTTTTCTTTCTGTCTTCTTCTCTTCTCTTCTTTTTCCTTCTCAACTCTTTAATTTTACTACAAAATCGATTCAATGCAAGTTTTATTACGGATTTAAGCGTTTTCGTATAAATTATTTTTAAAATTGTCCATATTTCTCGTCTGTGTGTCAAATACACGTCGGTGGCAAGGTGCGTCCGCGCTGGCACATTTGCTTACTTACTACATTTGCGCATATTTCAGATAACCACCACACAACATACTAGCTACTGGAATTACTACTATCATTTTTGCCGGCATTTTTGCAAAGTAATAAATGTTGCAATGGCATATAAAAACGTTTTATGTTTGAGATAAAAGGCTAAAATTATTACTTTGTAGCTAATGTTTAAAAGGATTTTTATCGTGAAGATACATCAGGAGTTAACGAAGCCATAAACGCAGTAATATGTTGTTAAAAATAAATAATTAAATTAGTGAGAAAATAATAATAAATTAACTTAAATGTAAAGTAATAAAGGAAAAGGAGTAATAAAAGAATAATAAATATTAAAGAATAAAAAGAGAGAAGAGAGGGAACACTGAGATGGGTGTTGAAAACTGAGACAAGAAAGAGAGAGACTACGCAATAGTATTTATACAAGATACCTGAGGCTCTTAAAGGTAAGACTATTAAGGGATATTAGAAAGGAATTATAAAATAGTGACTTGATATTCATTTCTTTTTATTTTAAAACTTGTAACCAATATGAAGTGGAAATGGACATTTTTTAGAAAACAAACATGTTCTTAACCCCCCCTTGAGTAGATTTTACCAAAACACAAAAAAGTAGCTTACGATGTTTCCTCAAAATATTAAATTCCGCCCATTGCGTTTCAACGTTCTCAACATGACAGAAACTTCCTTTTCAATGTAAACATGAAAATAATTTCATTTCATATAAATCTTTGAAAATTTTCCTTGGTGTGCGCGGTTTTCAATTCATGTATATTCTTTTGGCGTTCCACCAAGAATGTTTATTGTAAAATGCATCGCCACTTCCGCTCTCTGCCAAGTTTTTAAATTTAATAACGCGAATTTTATATTCTTTGTCTTATACAAAGTTAAATGATATGTGACATGTCGGAACTTGTATCCTGAAATGGTTGAGAGATTTAAGCATTTTTTTTTAAGCAACACAATTTTTATCTTTTTGTTATTTTTGCTAACCATTTCGCGATTCAGGCAGGATTCGAACCTCCATCTTCTGGTTCGGTACACCAAATGCTGTGACCCCGCTCGCCAGTCGAAATCTTCCTTCACATTCTAAACCTACGTCTTAAGGTGACGTAGCGACATCTGGTGTACCGAACCAGAAGACGCAGGTTTAATTCCTGCCCGCCTTTTGTTTTACATTTTTCCTCACTCGTCATCATCATCTTCCTACCTTTGTCTCAATTTGTTTAGGGTCAGCGTAGCCGTTCCGTTTCTTTCAATTATCCCTGTTAGCCGTAACCTCATCATTCACTTCCTTTTTAACCCCCGACGCAAAAACGACGGGGTGTTATAAGTTTGACGTGTCTGTGTGTGTGTGTGTGTGTGTGTGTGTGTCTGTCTGTGGCATCGTAGCTCCTCAACAGATGGACCGATTTTGGTTTAGTTTTTTTTATTTGAAAGGTGAATTAGTCGGGAGTGTTCTTAGCTATGTTTGATGAAAATCGGTCCAAGATGGCAGCCGCTGCAAAATAGCGGATTAGATATTTTTTCAAAACTCCGTCAATATGGGTATCAAATGAAAGGGCTTAACTAGTAGAATACTATATACACTATGATAAATTTCAAATCCAAGATGGCCGCCACCACAAAATAGCAAAATACATTTCGTGTCGGGGGTTTTCAAAATTTTTAATTTAGGTTATCTATTATATCGACCATAACACAAGGCGAAGGAATTTCGCCGAATACAAAATCTATAGATACTAATATTATAAAGCTGAACAGTTTGTTTGTTTGGTTGAACTCGTTAACCACAGGAACTACTGGTCCGATTTGAAAAATTCTTCAGTTTAAATATTAGATTAGAAGATTTAGATACTTCAGTTTTAGATAGCCCGTCTATCGAGAAAGGCTTAGGCTATATATCATCACGATACGACCAATAGGAGCGGAGTAATAATTAAAAATGTTGCAAAAATGGGGGGAAAAAAATCAACTTCTACGGGAAGTCACGGGCAATGGCTAGTAAGCTATAAAGTAATCGTATGAATTGATGTTCTATAGTTTCTGCCAACCCCTTCGAGAAAAAGGCGCGATTGTTCAATATGTGTTCAACGAAATCCCTTCGCCTTTACCTCATCCTGATCGTGTATCCGCTGAGACAAGACCAATGTAATCCCAAAGGTAATGTCATTAAGCTCACACAGTGTATCTTAATTAAGCGTATTTCCTTGATATACGTGTTTTTATTTAGCTTCTGTATTACGGAGAATCGTATGTTCCCATCTTACGACGCTAGTAATTTATTTACCCTGTATTCTTGCTTTAGAGGGGCTCGTGGCCCAGTTGTAATTACGCTGATCAAACGATCTGCAAGGTTAAGCTACACTTGCCGCGGTCAGTCTGTGGATGGGTGACCATTCCTAACATATAAACCACGAGCACGTAAAGCCGTCGGTCCCGGTTGTGATACGAACACCTATGACAATCGTTAGTGGTAGTCAGAAGCCTAAAAAGCCTGACAACCAGTCTTTCCTTCGAATATCGGTATTGCCTAGAAATTGGATTGCGGAGGTCTGATGGCAGTCGCTCCGTGTAAAATACTGATATTCAGCCGCATCCTGGTTAGACTGGAAGCCGACCCCAACATGGTTGGGAAAAGGCTAGGATGAAGTAAGATGAAGAAGTATTCTTGCTTTAACATCGCCTTTCTGTGTCAGTAATGTTTTGCCTCATGATCTTAGTTGAATAGTTATGCAAGCCACATTAATGAAGACCACCATATAAATATTATAACAAGGGGGTCGTGCCGTGAAGCGTGGTGTACTTATGTACAGTTCTCGCCAAACTTATTGTCCGGGTTGAAGTTGGCACGTGCTAACTTTAACCCAGCCGTAAAAATCGGAAAAAGAAAAATATTGGATGAGATTGATTTAAAACGATAGCTTACGACTTGAGCTTTCGTTTATATTTATTAAAATCTAATATTATTCTTTCTTCGATTTTTACGGCTGGGTTAAAGTTAGCACGTGCCAACTTCAACCCGGACAATAAGTTTAGCGAGAACTATAGGTGCATCCATAGTTCCCTGATATGTTTAGGTCCCAAGTAATAAGGGGCGAGTCTATTGCCCTTAATTGGGCGCAAATCGTAACTCCGAGCTGCTACTGAGAATTTCGACGAAAAATAACGCTCGTTACTCGCCGACCTGGGAATCGATCCCAGGACCTCAAGCGTAGCAGTCGCGCTTGGGCCCAACAAGGCTAATGAGAAAACTATAACAAAAAAATCTTTCAATAAGATTAAAACCTATCATTTACATAGACTACTACATTTCGTGATCAGCGGGCTGGCTTGTTTCTAAAAGCACGTATAAGCATTGCCGTTCAACGTGGCAATGCTGCCGGTCTTCTAGGCACGTTGCCAGACGATAGTGATGCGGAGGAATTCTTTGACGCTTAGTTGCACGGTTTTTTTTTCTGTAGCTGTATATTTTTTTGGCATTACCTATGTATTTTATTGATAAGTCTATGTGCACATAGACTACTTTACAAAGACCGCATACAGTTATCTGAGTTTTTCAATGTGGATCCGTAAGTTCACGTAAAAGCAAACAACCGCAATCTCAGTAATTAAACAGCAAAAACGCGGCAGATTGTAAAAAGAAAACTGATTTGTGAGCATCTTCGAAACTTTATGGGCTGTGTGTAAGCGAGCCGGGACATAAATTTCGCTTAGCAAGCGTTATACCACTACCATGAAACCGCGCAAAATTATCACTTCAATTCCACGTTGTTTTCCTTTCAAACGAACGATATTATACTACATAGTTTTGCACATTCTCTGAGCCGTTTTTCCAACTATATTGGGTTCAGTACCTCAACCATGAGTTCTATCGAATGGCTTTCGATAGGTATTCTACGCATCGAAACGCTGTTGTCTCATAGCAAATTTTAGTTCCTTACGTAACCGATAGAGGCGCTGCGAGGGTTTTCCATACAAATATTTTACGGCGTCGCTAGCGAGTCTAGTGAGAAAAACTCATGGTCGAGGCACTGATTATTTTGCACAAAGTGACTGTCATCAGGCCTCCACAACTCAATTTCTGGGCAAGACATCAGTCTATTCTCCGAATATACAACCCAATTGAATTGACCCAAAAAGCCTCACAACTTGCATCAGGCTTTTTGGGCTTTTTAACTACCACTAACGATTATCATAAGTGACTTATGACAAACGGGACCGATGACTTTACGTGGTCTGAGCTGTTGCGCTGAGCTCTGAGCTCTAAAGTACGGAAAGGTCTCGATCTGTTGGAATTATCGCCCATCCACAGACAGAACGTGGCAAGCGCAGCTAAACCTGTAGATCAGTTGATCAGCGTAGTTATAATTTAGTCACGAGCCACTCACGACGACGTATAACAGTATAACTACAATAATCCCGAGAAGCAAGAAGTAATGTAGGTACATGAAAACGAATGAGTGTTGAAGTGTACGAAGATTAGAAAATTGACAAATAGTTGTTAGAATTGAATATATGGAAAGTAAAATGAAAGTATGAATTATTATTATGCGCTAGGTTATTGGTTGCTTGAGTACCGTGAATGTAAGTTCTGAAGATTTAGATAAATGTAATTATATTTTACAACAATAACTAAACGAGAAATGATCTTGCAAGATTTATTTTATTTCCGCAAATAGATTATTGCCTTTCTGGGAACATAATACGTTTTCTTATTTACCTTTAAAGTACATGAAAGTTAATATTTTCTATGGAACACCATTCAATTTGAAAACCATAGACATCACCTTCCCGGAAGTCGTTCAAATAAGTTTTTCGAAGAACTATCTTTTCCTATCCCGGAAGAAGCTTTCACGTAACACAATACCTGATAATTGAAACTTAAACGCGTACCGTGTCTTGAATACGGTTACTGCAATTACGGCATTGACACTATAAAACCTCTCACTAGATTAGCCACTTTAAATATACTTACATATAGCCCTTTCGTACTATACAGTATGTCTTCCGTAGATATATATGTAATATTATCTATACTAATATTATAAAGGGGAAAGATTTGATTGTTTGTTTGTTTGTGAAATGAAATGATATTTATTTCTGTAAGTAGATCCTTTAAAGACATTTTTGCAAGTCACTATATTTTTTTAATACTAGATGGCGCCGGCATTTCCTAACTGACGACCTCTGAGAAGAAACGCCGAAACAAACTCAGAGAATATATTGAATAGGCTCTGAAACTACAGGACCGATTAAAAAAAATCTTTTAGTGTTAGATAGCCCATTTATCAGGGAAGGCTAGGCTATATACTATCACGCTACGACATTGTGTTTGTATCGTCGTCAATCCGAACGTTAGGTAACTATAATTATTAAAGTTTACATTGCAACTTGGCTAGGCTACAGATTTGTGCACGGCTAATGGCAATTGTCTCGCCCCCTATTACATTATGCCGGCGATCTTAACTATAAACTCTTTGGGGAACATAGACATGTAAATAAAAAAAATATTGCCATTTGAAATTATAGATTTTAAAAGGATTCTGCTTTTTTACTTGTAGAACAATGGGAGATGACTCGTAGCGTCGAAACTCATGGTAAGGGTTAGCTGTAAAGAGATCTTTATTTATGATAGAAAGCTGCGGTTTTCAGAAATTCGGTAATAAAGTGTCTTCGCAGAAAAGGAACCGGGTTACGGTCCAACAGTCGTCACATAAAAGACACTGGAATGTCCAAAAAATGGGCCAGAGAGGTCATAAATGCGAAAAATATGCGTCGGAATTTTGATTAAATGCGCTTGGGCCATGTGTCAGACTACTGCAATTTTTTAAGAATGGAATTTGACCTAGTTTAACCTCACCTTCCTTGAAATAGTTTTCTTTGTTCCGAGCTAATGAGAATAATTCTCTAGACATATAATATGTTTGATTAACCTAAATGACAACCCCATACATTCATGGTTTCGAGACTAATTCGCATATGCAGAATGTCTTGAGGAGGCTGATCTTTTGCTTTCTTAAACGTTATTTATCTGTTCTCTGATGAATGCTATGGAGTCACTACTTTTTCCTTTGATCCATTTTCATGTATTTACCTAACATAAAAATTTGCAACAGTAGCACGGTCTTCGAATTCTTCTATTGATTGGATATTTCTGTTCCTCGGTTCATGAAGTAACTCCGTTTGTCTATCTTTTACCTTTTCTTACATAAACAGCTGAATAGATGTTCATAAGATTTAGGAAGGACAAAGGCTAGGTACTGTGTTTTCTCTAAAAGTCTTTTGAGCCTCGAGTGAGTGTGTCCAATGGCTAGTAATCGAATTTGCCACCTGAAAAGCATAAAGCTAAGCACTCAACTGCTCTAACAGAGTCATTAATTTGATATTATATCCTTCTTAATAGCACAGTACATTCAGTTTTACGCAATTCGACCCTTTCAAATGGCTATTTGACTTCTGACATTGTAAGATTAACACGAACACTTCCTTACAAATCGTTTATTTCTTACATCGTATACTAAGCTAACTGACTGCACTGACAATAAATACAGATTTTATTGAAACATCTAACAATTTTATGTCCTTCAACCGTTTAGATGCTAGGAAGTTTTGATTTCCTGGGGAATTGCACAGTATGTTAACTGTAGGGTATAATATATTATTTTATAGCTTGTGCTCGCTTTGCGCAGAACGCTATTGCTTTTACGATCGTGTTCGGGGTTTTCATCGTCGTATATAAATGAATCAGTCTGCACTAACATTTTTGCACAGTTTTATTTAAACTGAGGACATTAAAAACAAACTAGAAGTGATTAAAAAATATTGGAAGTGGAAAACAATAGTACAGTAAAATTTTCTTGAATTAATGAATTACGTATCGAAGTATCAACTTATTTGGGGTCAGCGCAGCCTATCCTTTTCTTACATTCATCTCTGTTTAGCCGTGGAATTGTGATATACTTGCTTACTTGCGTAAGTTAAAATTAAGTTTTTGAAATTTACATATTTGATTTTCTAAACAACAAACAAAACGTGTTAATAAAGGAAATTAGATTACATCAGGTTTATCCAGAATAAAGAATTCCTCAGCAGATTGCGACCACATTGGAGTTGAAAGTTTAAAAAAAAAACGATTTACCTATATCATCTTTTGAATATTGTCCACTAGCTTCCCGCCAGCGGCTTCGCCCGCGTGGTCTTGATATATTTTTTCCCCGTTTTCGCAACATTTTTCATTGCTACTCCGCTCCTATTTGTCGTAGCGTAATGGTATATAGCCGATAAATGGGCTATCTAACACTGAAAGAATTTTTCAAATCGGTCCAGTAGTTTCGGAGCCTATTCAATACAAACAAACAAACAAACAATCAAATCTTTCCTCTTTACAATATTAGTATAGATATACTTTCTACTTTAATAGGTACTGCCCACCATCAAGCACTTCCATGTAGAGATTATAGCCCTAATTGTAGCCCTACTTGACTTGCAGAGCGTCATAAATCCCCTAGTCAACATTTACGACTGCCAAGATGACAGCTCTGAGATAGGTAGGTGCATTTTATGCTTTTAATTTACTTCCTGGTAACTGCGAAACGTAATTCTACATTAAATAGCCACTACACACTGCAACGCATAAAAACGCAGATGATAACAATTAATGCAAATTAATTGTTATAATCTGCGTTTTTCTGCAAACGCAGATGATAACAATTAATGCAAATTAATTGTTATCATCTGCGTTTTTCTGCGTTGCAGTGTGTTGTTGTGTGTTTGCAATCGTGCGTTGGTATAAATTGCATTTATTAGCCGTTGTGTTGCAAATTATAGCCATTAATTATGTCACTGTAAAGTTTCATCAAAATTCGTACTGTTGTTTTTGGGTGTAAGAGTAACAAAAATGCACAGATCTTCATAAACTTTCACATTTATAATATTAATAGAAAGCAGGAATATGATACATGCATACATTCAAGCCTACGCTAGTGTAAAAAGGCAATATTTATGTATTATTTAACTCAACGCACAAAACAATGTACGCACGACATATTTGTTTAAAAAAAAGTTCAAATGAAATGTAGGGTTCAAAACTAAATTTTCCGTGACATCTCACTCATTGTGTTATTATCAAATAATATCGCAGTGAAACCAATAATAACCACAATAACAGACTTAGAAGTTACGCCTCGTATAATTTTATTATTATTGTATTGTATATTAACGCCATTGGTTTAGGCTGTGCCCTGAAGAAGGGCGAAAAGGCAACGCAAGGGCAAATAACGCCACCTTATTCAGTTGCTAATGGTGTGTCTCGGAGTAATTAATGAAAATTGATTATCGTTCACCAAATTATGTTGTACAACACTAAGGACGTTATGTCAAAACTCAAAATTAATTTCTAGTAAGCAAATAAATAAATAATAAATTTATTCAAACCTTTGTTACATAAATTGGGTATAACATAGTACATACTGTAAAAACTTGTAACAATCAAGAGAACATTAAAACAGTTTTAACGGTGACCCCCAAACTAGACCTTTGTCTGTATCTTGGGGGCCAGAGTTGCGACATTTTGTTATTATAATTCTTGTAAGCTGTGAATGTGGACTTAACAAGATTTGTAGGTTAATTAGTGGTTTTTAAATGTTTACAAACAAAGGAGAACAGAACAGAAATATATCGACAGATTACGAATGCTAATTCACTCATATTAATTTCGCTACTGTGTTGCATGCATTTTTTATTGGTTATTTGAATAATGTTGTTGTGATTCTGTCATAAAACTATATGTCGAAAACTTTAAATTAATGTTGTCTTTGTAAATATTCGTTATGTGATTTTCGTTTATGGTCATTCATTCATGGAAAAGCAAACAGCTATGAAATGATGATGAACTTATAAAACCTGTATCTAAACAATACATATATGCATGCCCCGTAAAAAAGTGCAAGTGCAACTTAAACCCTTTTCGATAATATATTGCAACGTTTGATAACAAAGTATTTCACCTTGTGGTCGACTATGAAGCACGTTTAAAGTAATCTCTTTACTCATGATTTACAGACTAGGGTTGTACGTAAAACAATCAATAAATATAAACTGTTGTACGCAAATCGGAGGTGTAGATATAATTTTCTTTTAAGGCCAGAATTTTGCGACATGTCATCGTTTCCGCTACCCTAGAGGCCAAGAGATCCAGCATGCAAATCTCAACAGTCATGGCCCTTTATTCGATTTATATGTAAATTTATTTAAGGTCTTCCGTGTTTGGAATTATATTAAAGCCGTATAAGTACCCTTTTGGATATATTTTAGATAGGTGTAATGTGTTATCGATTGATATTACTCTAATGAACGGTAGTCGTAAATGTTTGATTTCCGATTTACGCGGTTCGATTTTGAATTGAAGATTTACATCAATAACAGGCATAAAAAAACTTTTACAATAGTGTGTTATGAACATTAATTTTCATATCATTAGACATTTTACAGTATCCTAATCATGACAAGCTCTCGTATCAACGCCGTCTGTTTAATCCGCTAATACCTGACATTCTGCACCCCATTTAACCCAAAAGAGCGTAAAGATAAAAGATAACATTCATTACTTAGCAACATTGTTACGCTTCGAAGTCAGTGTTGCCATAAAATTTCATGGGAGTCCACTAGGCCAGATTAAAACACTAACCTTATCTGGTAAATGTTCCCAGATAGAATTATTGTTATTATAGCATGTTTAGTAAATGATTAGACATGAAAGTAGCTAAATGCCAGTAAGGTAGTAATAATGTTAATAGCAATTAATGATTGCGTGTTGTCTGACATCTAAGGGTACCGACATAAAGTTCAAATTAAAGTAATTCACGCGCACTCATAAAATGCAATAAATATATTTGGTTAAATGCAGTTTCACCTAAGAAATTCGAGAATCAGATAAAAAGTTGAAAAACTTAGCAATGAACCCAAATACGAACACCTAAGACGATCGTTAGTGGTAGTTAGAAGTCCAAAATGCTGTAAAACCAGCCAACCTTTGAATATCATTGTCCAGAAATTGGGTTGCTAGAAAATAATGAATATAATGGTTAGGCTGAAAGCCAACCCCAATTTGTTTAGAAAAAGCTTAAGAAGGAGATAGTATCATTGTGTACCTCATATATTACACAAGCTTTCGTTCGAGAATTTTTATTTTTGGTAACACCGGTTACCCACCCATTTTAAAAACCATGTTAGAAAATCCTCCATTAAGAGCAACCTCTTTGTGAAATTCCGAGTTTCAGCCGGCCAGTTTCTCCTATTATTTAGATTACTTTAATTGCATGGAGCTGCAACGTTTACATCCAAAACACACCACTTAAATTATATTTACCACTGGCTTCTCTAGACCGTTTGAATGGGAAAGCTAGTGATGGTCACACTGTGCGACTCTGCTATAATAAGCAATCTGAAGGCGCGTTTACATTGGGAGAGTTTACACGCACCAGTAAATCCAGTAAAATACAGAAAAGTCGTATTTTTCTGTCAACCTCTGAGTTTTCGAAATCACTCGCTTTAGCAGTGAAGGAAAACATCGTGGGCAAACCTGCATGCCTGAGAAATTTTTTTTAACAGCCCAACCCGCATTAGGCTGGCGTGGAGGACTATAGTCTAATCCCTCTCATACTGAGAGGACATCCGTGCCCAGTAGTGGGACAGTATCATGGGTTGACGATGATGATAATAATATGTCACTCCCCTTTTCATTCATATTGTCGTTACCAAATTTTTTTCTTAAGTCCATCTTTTCTTTTGTCTGACTTACCTCTCTATCCTCCACATTCATATCCATTACTCTTGTATCTCATCGAATATCACACGTATTTCATGCCTTCTTATCACGTGCCCATAGGCCATAGCAAGGTGTGTTTTGCTTTGGTCACGTGATCCTGTATTCCCTTTCAACTATTATTCTGTCACTAGCTCCACTATGTTGCTCTTTAATATTGTCACTTGCTAGTTTGAGATAACGTGTCATAATACTAGGATGTACAATAGTAACTCTACCAAATGTAAACGCGCCCTCACACAAGCCCAGTAGGGCTACCTAACTGGGACACTGGCCGATGAAAGATTTTAATCTAGTGCGCAATCTTAGGTTTAAACGCCAATTTATGCGGTTCTAGACATAAACAAGTTTATGACGCGAAATGTACCGATTTTCTGGTCATTCTGCAGTTTATTAGAAACATGGCGAGTAAAATGTTGTTATTATAATGTTATCTGAGGGTTTCTGTGTCATATTTCTACTTTTTGTAAATTAATGGAACTTAGATAAGGTTGAGTTTGAATATTGTAGTTCGATATGCTAACCTCATGCTCATATGCTCAACCTAACAGTTGTATGTGCTAACCTCATGCTCAACCTAATGCTCATATTAAAGAGGCGAGCTTGCTTGCAAAAATCATTTCACAAGATTTTCACAATTATTTCATTTCAAGTAAAAAATACAATCGAACCCAGGGCCTCATCCAGCAGTCATGTTTAGAATCACTACATATTCAGTCATCAAAATAAATAAAGAATTGAATTACTTTAAGTGACTAAACAAAATATTGCTGTTTTTTTTTTACAAAGTAGCCATACAGTTTGGAGAAATTTAAAGAAGTTATATTAATTACTAAAAGGTCAAATAAAAGTGTATGGTCGGACTTTGCATTTCTGGCTGTGATCTTATAATCACGTGCCAAAGGAAAATGGTTTTTATAACACTTTATAGACGAACATAATTGTTATAAATTCCTTGATTTTCTTGGAACATTAAAGCGTTTACGAAAAGTCACCAAGTACAAAATTCATCTAGCTATTACGTAGATCGGATGTAATTCCGTATGAACAACAAATTTAGCTCTCCATATATACATTTACGGTAGTTTAGCATCTAGTTTAGTATTTTGATTGGTAGCCGACCGTCCTACCGTACAGAGCTTGGGCGGGGCGGAAGATAAAATACCAGAAGAGATATTTGTAATTTATAGCGGTCATAGGAGCTCTTCAGACTAGACGCGTGTGTTGCGATGCGCAGTAGCAAGAGACCACTCTGAACCGCTTTAGGAGGAACGTATGCAACTGCGGCACAGTACAGTATCTGCAGGTACCTAAGGATAATGTTTTGTGTAAGGATAATCTTTGGAACATTTGCACCTCTGACTTTTCGAAATCATGTGCGTAGTTATCACTCGCTTTAACGGTGAAGGAAAACATCGTGAGGAAACCTGCACCTGAGAGATATTCTCGACGGCATGTGAAGTCTGCCAACCCGCATTAGGCCAGCGTGGTGGACTATGGCCTTACCCCTTTCATACCGAGAGGAGACCTGTGCCCAGCAGTGGGACAATTAATGGGTTGTTGATGATGATTATGATGAATTTTTGGAAAAAATAAAAATAAATAAATTTACTGTGACTACGGTGACTAGTGGCTACCATTGATAAGCAGGTACTTTATCAATCTTTAGACGTAATGCAATAGACACAGAACAAGGGCAGAGAAAAAAGTGGAGGCTACGTCATTGTCACTGCCTTTTCCTATTTGGGCTATAGAAAGTCCTCCTAAACCCATGGATATATCGGTCTCGTAAGTACCGATTAAAAACAGCATCTGCCTTCCTTCACCCAACAGTCTCTGTCATGGGATTCGAATCATTCACCACGACCGTGATAGGCTGTGGTTTGGTTGCACCAGACCCCGTCGTAGACCTCTCATCACTTCCTACATAAGTCCTCTAAACGATTGTCGCGCTTAACCAACTCTGGTGTGTGAAGCGCCATAAGTTAAATGAACGTGTAAGATTTATCAGTTCCAGTTTAGAGGAAATGTGATGTTTTATGAGTATAATAATAGCACTCGTTAGTAGGTATCGCATTTCCTCTAATTACGTTTTTAATGTGTTTATGTGTAGGAAATAGCGGTGTTGGAAATGGTTTCTTAATCGTTAATGCCAGAAGATTTGTGGTAGCCAGAAGATGAGAAGAGCCTGTAGTGTAAATCCGGGCTGATGGGCAACTTAAACAAAGATAAGAGATTTCGTGTGTAATACTGATATTGAACCGCATCTGGTTAGGCTGGAAGCGGACTCTGGTATTTTTCCTATTTACTACCCGTAAGATTAGAAATCACTTGGCCATTATTGGGTTCTACAAATTATATTACGTCAATTCAAACTGCAATAAAAAGTAAAACTTAAAAGCTAGTTTGCAATAACTTACAAACGACAGAAAGTTACGAGAAGTTGTTAAAAGTTTGAAAAGACGGAGGGAACTTTATTGAATTCTAGTTGAAGTTGATTTGTATTTATATATAATTATATGTTGGTACCTACTACCTACAAGCACAAGTTTCGATTTGTTCCCGGGTTATGTGAATACTAGGTAGGTATATGCGATCTAATATATTTATTGTGGCGAAAATTTAGCATACAAAAGTACATCCCTGCGTAACCCTTCGGAGAATTCATGCATGCAGTATTTCGTATAATGCATACTGTCAAATTTTCAAAAGATAAATTTCAGTGAAACAAAAATCCCTGAGGTTGAGTTTTTCTTTCACTTACATCTTTGAAAATATTATAATTTAATTATTTGTATCCGAGTTGAACATTACTCCGGCCATAAACGTCTTTCTTTGCAGAAATAAAACGGTAATAGCCCCGTCTCTCACAACGGATTTGGCAAAGTATTCTTAAAAAGAAATTTGTAACTTAATTTTTGTTTAAGCGGAGTTGGCTGTGATCTGTGACGTGAATTTGTAATGTGGCTCCTTTTTGAGTATTTTTTATTTGATTCTTTTGGTCTACTTGTATTTTTGTTAGACTGTTAGAGACATGGAAATTGGTCACGTTAGTAACACTGAAACCACTCTCTACAGAAGACGTGTATTAATACATATTATAAAACAAAGTCCTCCGCCGCTTAACTGTCTGTCTGTTCGCGATAAGCTCACCGATTTTCATCTACATTTCTCATACATTAAGGTCCATTTTCCATTAAAAAACTCAATAAAACATCGTTTAAGACGACGTTATAACAATATAGGATTTTCATCTGTATTGAAGGAGCGGTTACGCGTACCTAAAATGGAAAGGGATGCACCCGATCAGGTTCAAACATTACCCGTATTTGCTAGGATGTGATTTTCGATTACGAATGTTACCGTGAAACTGCAAAAGACAGCAAAAATTCATTCGTAACAGCATACCAACAAATCTTAGAAAACCGGTGTCCATTACACATTGAACAATAATTCTTTACACGATTTCCAACGAGCGCGGTGCATTGCCGCAACGTTTTCACTTAGCAAGACGACCGGTATCTCACAGACTTGTAATCGGAATAACGTTAGTGATGTTCCTGCAATAACGAGGAACCACGTCCAATTGGAAGAGTAACTTATGTTTCATCTTTGCTTTCTCAAAGTAAACATAAAAAAACGGAATATGTTTGGTGAGGTTTTAATCGATGTAAAGCAGTAATGGAATGATTTGCTTCGCTCAGTCTGAGTTGTTTAAAAAGCTCACGCGAAGATCTTTCAATGTAGATTTCACCTCAAATGAAGTTAAGTGGTTATCACGAGGTAAAATACCCTAATTCTCACTTTTATTTAACGAGTTACCCATCACTATTACGCTGCCAATAGATCTTACACACTGACCTATATCACACCCAGTTGTACAAGGTACAACTTGATAAGTGGCAGATATTCGTTTCTTCACCGATATGGAACAGATTAAATGGAAATTATGGTATGGGATTTTTTTTCGCGCAAATTGCAAACTGAAAAGGAATGATCGTGATTACTTTGTAGTTTTACTGGTTTGTTGAGAAGCTTGTTTATGGATAAACTACAAATATATTAGCGACAGCAATTAGTTGCTTCATATGGTATAATTACACTTGTCATATCAGATTTGTTTCTGTAACGATCAATTTGTAAAAAGAGACATTCAATAATGCATTGAAATAATTTGGACTTTATAGGCGAATTCTTCGAAAAAGAAGTACAAAATTAAAGTATAAAGAAACAACAGAAAAATATAAATACAGAAAACAATAATATACCCAATTCTTCACTCAACTTTTATGCCGTCAATACGGAGACGATAAAAAGGCCGACATACCTCATCCAACTTGCAAAAAATAAAAATGTTAATGGTTTAGCATAAGTACGTGAGCATCTTATTTGATTTGTTGTGTACGTATATTCAGCTAAGTCAAAGATATACTACCTTAGGGTTGAATATCAGTTAGTTATCATAAATAACCAGGGCTTATTTTGCTTACAGGCCAGTCTGGCAATGGGAATGTCATCTTGTCATCTTTTTTTATTGAAGTACCTATAAAATCGATTTCAAAGTACATCAAATTGTTTTGAAAAATACAAACAATCATCTCACAAAAACAGACCCGAAGGCTTTAAGAATTGACACATATTCGCTTACTTATTTTCTTTATGTGAAAGCCGAATTGGGGACGAAACTGAACGGGTCGGTTGGCCGTTACGATATTTGGTCAAAGTTATTGTGCCATTTCTAGCACACGTGTGATTTTCTGTTACCGGAGGGACCTTTGCCGCCAATAACTGTCTGAAGAGGAAATGTATGACATGCTGTTACCAGTTCCATTATCATTGTGGCCCTCTTTTCCTGTTCTTACTACCGAGTAAGATAGTATTAATAAAATATGTCAACAAGACATTATTTGCTATCAAAATAAGAACTGTGAGAATACTGCCGCCAGTCGGCAATTGTCAAAAAAAAATTCAATTGTTATTTAGTCTTTATTTTGGTGTGCAATATTCTGTCTAAATATTTAAGCAGCTCACACTCTCACTTGATCGGGAATATCCATATACTCCTTACAGCTAAACTCACCCAAGGAAAACCTAAAAATAGTTACTTTATAGCGGTCCAATCTATAAAGGACCTGCAAAATATACACTGTTTATTTAGTCAGTTTAAATGGAGGCAAATACCCCAATTTTTGTCCTGGGAATATGCGCCACTACCGAGTTCACTTTTCTTTTGTTTTTACGATTTTTGTTTCCACTATCGCCGATAACTGTCTCCCCTACTGTGTATACAGTACGTTTGCGAATAAAATGTCGGTACATACGTTTGGAATGTGCATCTGGGGCCTACTGGTTACACGCTCCGTCGCTATCAATCTCCGTGAGCCCTTAGCTTTCCCTTTTTACCGGTTCCCTTTTTTCTTTTGTTTTATTTAATTATTAAGAGATAGATACCCGGCCTTTTTATTTAATTGTGTGTAAGGCGCGTTTTTGGGAGTAGTTAAAGGAGCTAAGTGTGTTAATACTTCTTTTGCGAATGGGATGTAAAAAGAAATTTGTTTGATTTTCTGAAGACTGAGGTTTCCGTTTTTTTTTTGTGAAATAATTTAATTTTTCTGTCTAATTGCTGTGATTTTCTAGAGAAATAAGCAATTGTTTTTCTATGTTTTCTGCTAATAATTGATCCTTGATTTTTTATATTGACCTCAGATAACAATTTTTTTTATTGTGTATTAAATTAAATACAGTACCTAGGTAGTAATAAACTAAAAATAATTTTAAGCTATGCAAAAGATAAAGAATTGAATACTTTTTCTTATTTACTCAATATAATTTCTTGCTAATTATTCGTCTAATTAGCAAGAAATTATATTGAGTTCCTAAACGATAACCATTTTCAAGTACAGCGCACAAAAGCAATCCATCTTTGTATAAATTTAACATTACAAGTTACACGTTTGTTCTTCATTGCTACATATTTTTAGAGAGCGAATTTCAATGTAACATGCAAATTGAATAATAGTCCAGTAATACCAGGTTAAAAGCCGCTATGTAGAAGCGTCATTAAGTAATCTCGCTCCCCAGTCGAGTCAGAATCGTGCGTGTCGTGCACAGTAGGTCAAGCAAGTTGTAAAAAATGATATCTGCACATAGAATAATATTATAGTATGTATGTATAGCCATATTTTACTATACCTAGTTTATTATAATAAGTGTCTTTGATGTAAGTTTTCGAAAATCGTAAAACCAATACGAAATAAAATATTGTAAAATGGTATGAATTATTTAGTTGCTTATTTGTAGGACCCGCTTATTTGCAGTAATAGCCTAGGGGTATGACCACTGGACTGCCAAGTCAAAGGTCTCGATTTCGAATCCAAGGCACGCACATCTGACTTTTCGAAAACATGTGGGTAATTATCACTCCCTTTAACGGTGAAGGAAAACATCGTGAGGAAATCTGCATGCCTGAGAGATATTCTCGATGGCATGTGAAGTCTGCCAACCCGCATTAGGCCAGCGTGGTGGACTATGGCCTACTCCCTCTCATACTGAGAGGAGACTCGTGCCCAGCAGTGGGACAGTTAATGGGTTAATGATGATGATTAAGATGATTAGGAAGCGACAACCGCAGCCTTTAGATGCCAGCAACACTAGTAGTCACCAGCGCCAATGCATTGACTCTCGGCAGTGCATTGATCATCTTGGGACTTCAATTGTTAAGCTTCATTTACAAATCACTCTTCAATTGCCATTGCATTGCCAAATATGCATTTTACCGCTAACAATAATGAGCTAACATTATTGCGGCTATGGTCATAAATCAAAGGCTCTAATAAATAATATATTAAATATTTCCTGTGAGGAAATGAATAATATAATATTTATTAAATGTAATGTGTAAAATCTGACACATTACTGCACACGATATGTAATAAATTGAACTGCATTAAGGCAAATCGCCGATAGCTCATTAAATCACAACCTATAATCGGACCGGATTCACTCAATGAAAAAAAAACTATTTTTACATTCAATAAAATATTACTACTGACAGAGACATGAAGATACATATCAAATAAGCACCAATCACACAACAAAAGAAATCAATCATGGCAAATTAATTTTACACTGACGCTTTTCAACACTCCCTTGTTACTGACGAGATAAGCTGTCAGTTTATACTCACGTCAGTCCGTCAAGCGAAAGTGACAGTACAGTCATTGATACATCGTTGTCAATCAACCGAGAAAGCTTGGTGCAGCGGTTAAGTACGTCGGCAAATTTACTTGTCAAAACATTGTAACGAATTTGAAGAAAGTGCGAGGTTGCCCTTAGGTTGTTCGTGACTTGGCAATTTTTGTAGCTTGATGGTATCGAGGATATATGTGTACCTCAGATACATTATGAATGGATAAGAACGCACGATCTGTAGTATTGGAGTTGTTCTTAATTTATTATAATTGATTGCTAATTATTTTATCATTTTGTTATTATTATATAGTTTCAAACGATCTTATCGTAAATCTACAAATAAGAGTTTTGATTAAAAAGTTTTAGGAGATCAAGATTATTTCTGCGATATAAAAAAATATCCAGTTCGTTATGTCAATAAATAGTATTCGTAGACATAATCATTTAGTACTTATAATTAATAATGGATCTACAAAAATTTCAAACTTGCAGTCAAAGCGACGTCTTAGCTGACAACACTGTATAAGTGACGCATTTTGAAACAACAATTTTTAAAAAATGGTCTGAAGAAGAACAACATTATTATTAAAAGACTAAATTGCCTCTCCGAATTAATACATTCTTTAGTAGTAAACATCTATATCTTAAAACCGATGCTCAATAATCTATTCTCACCAAAAGAGCATTCGTATCGACATGAATATTTACCTATTCAAATGTCTGCATTCGAATTTTAAATTCTGCATCTGCATGGAACGTTTCAAAATGACTCTGACATTTTCATCTGCGCTTGAGTTTCTTATGGATTGCAGAATATGTAGAATTATCTTCTATTCTATAGATCACACCATGAAGTAATTTTTTGCTCAGAGTTGTGGAGCAAGAGCCACAAGATTAGTCACAAAACTATCGAATTTTTAGTAATTTATAGTCACACAGATATTACAGCACACCAAAAAAGCTAAGAACATTGATTAATGAATGTGAGAATGAGAATAAAGTGGAACTGATGAATGAGTTTTATCTAGTATTAAACAAGCAAATAGTTACTTAATAATATCTCGGAGTTCACAAATTACGTTGAAAGCAAGCCGACCTTTAATCCCTTTTGGTAATCCAAGAGGGTTTTTATTTCTCAGAGTTGTTGAAATAAAACTACTTTTTTACGGATTTTATCGCGTTATATTGATATTATATAATCCGTAAAAAAGTAGTTTTATTTCAATGTCTAGTATTCGCGTAAGTGTCAGAAATCAGTATTTTCAGAGGTTTCCATTTTTTTTAAATCGTGCTTAATAGATCAATGGAATTCATATTGATTGTTGTGTCTCTGAATCTCGATATAAACCTTTCAATCTGCCTCACGATGTCGTGACGATTTCGAAATCTTCGGATAAGTTTCTACGTGTATGCTATATGTAAGTAGGAAAGTATGCAATTTGTAACAGAGATTTTTCTTCACCGCAATCTGGAGATATCACTGGCAATAGATTGGATTACCTATAAAGCAGCAATAAAATGGTAAAGTTATCAAAAAGTGGTACTTTTTCTTGCGGCATTTGCGTCTGAAGACGGTTTAAGTGGTTAATTTATTACTTTGATAACAACTTTAAATTAGTATTCGTTGATCGTCGCTTAGATGGTTTTCCAGGTTTCTGCATTTGATTCTCAGCATAGGCAGAATCTTTTGAAAGAATTAGGACACCTATAATTGGTCTAGAAGAGATTTTACCGACTAACACAACTCTTTTTATATATCTACCGTAAAATAATGAAGGGGTCAATGTACTCAGCATTATTTAAGATTTAGATTCCATACTTTTGTCGAGTTAGGGGAACATAAATGTATCTCAGGTGATTTCTTTTTTACGATTATATTAGTACAATAGTCCCTTACGGTATTATAAAACAAAAAACAAACCGCCTCCAAAAACACCTAGGACCTAAAAAGCAAAAAATATCAGGTACATATTTACATTATGATTTCTAACTAATTTGGAATAGGTGCCAAACAGCCACCAACAAAAGTCATCTTGTGTTTTTTGGAGGCGGTTTGTTTGTTGTTTAAAAATATTTTTTTGAAGTCGGTTGAAAAGCAGTGAAGGCTTGGGAAAGCTAGGAAGGGAAGCTAGGGATGTGACCACTGGATTGCCAATTCATAGGTCTCGACTTCGAATCCAAGTATATGCAATACATGAATTTTCATATTATTGGCTTAGAACGGAGAAGGAAAACATCGTGATCAATCTGCATACCTGAGTGATTTACTTGACGCCATGTGAAGTCTAAGCCACGCTATGCCAATGAGGTGGACTACAGCCTAACTCCTCTCATTCTGAGAGGAAATCTTTACCCAGCAGTGGGAAAGTTAATTGGTTCATCATAATAAAAAAGAAGGTTATAAGTATTTATTCAGTTTACTCATAAACTAAGATATGAATTATCCCACATTGCATTGAGATATTGCCGCCATAATTTTCAACTTAGTTACCATATAAAGTATCTCGTAAAACACTAAGCTATTTGGTGTTCACAATATTCGTGACCTCCCTATTCTGTATAAATTTACTTTCATTTGAAATTGCTCAAAATGATTAGAACGAGGTGAATAGGGAATGTATAGGGAAGAACTCCAGTTAAAGATATGCGAAGCTATTGATAGGTTTATGGGACTAATATTGCAAATTCGAGTTGAATCAACAACCTGCATGCAGATTGGGCCATACATTCCAAACTGACCTCTCGTTAAACAAAAAGCCTATACAATGCGTGGTCATATATAGGCATGGTGTGATGCTTCGGGTACGCGATTCATATTGTCATTTCCTAAAGGTGTCCATTTTAGCCCATTTTTAGCCTTTTAGTTAGGCTGTAGTCTACCGCTGGCTTATGTGGGTCGGTAGATTTTACATGGCATTGAGAATACTTCCCAGGTGTGCAGGTTTCCTCACAGAGTTCCCACGGCATTGAGAGATTTTCTTAGGCGTAGAGGTTTTCTCACAGAGTTTACACGGCGTTGAGAAATTTCCCAGGCGTCCAGGTTTTTTCACAGAGTTCACACGGTATTAAGAATATTTCCCAGGCATCCAGGTTTTCTTACAGAGTTCACATGGTACTAAAAAACTTCCCAGGCGACCAGGTTTTCTCATAGAGCTTACAAAGCATTGAGAAAACTTCCCAGGCGTGCAGGTATTCTCACAGAGTTCTCACGGCAATGAGATAATTTCTCAGGCGTCCAGGTTTTCTCACAGAGTTTACATGGCATTGAGAAAATTTCTCAGGCGTCCAGGTTTTCTCACAGAGTTCACATGGCATTGAGAAAATTTATCAGGCGTCCAGGTTTTCTCACAGAGTTCACATGGCATTGAGAAAATTTCTCAGGCATCCAGGTTTTCTCACAGAGTTCACATGGCAATGAGATAATTTCTCAGGCGTCCAGGTCTTCTCACAGAGTTTACATGGCATTGAGAAAATTTCTCAGGCGTCCAGGTTTTCTCACAGAGTTCACATGGCATTGAGAAAATTTATCAGGCGTCCAGGTTTTCTCACAGAGTTCACATGGCATTGAGAAAATTTATCAGGCATCCAGGTTTTCTCACAGAGTTCACATGGCATTGAGAAAATTTCTCAGGCGTCCAGGTTTTCTCACAGAGTTCACATGGCATTGAGAAAATTTCTCAGGCGTCCAGGTTTTCTCACAGAGTTCACACGGTATTGAGAATATTTCCCAGGCGTCCAGGTTTTCTCACAGAGTTCCCACGGCATTGTGATAATTTCTCAGGCATCCAGGTTTTCTCATAGAGTTCACACGGCATTGAGAAAATTTCTCAGGCGTCCAGGTTTTCCACAGTTTACATGGTATTGAGAAAATTTCTCAGGCGTCCAGGTTCTCTCATAGAGTTCACATGGCATTGAGAAAATTTCTCAGGCGTCCAGGTTTTCTCACAGAGTTCACATGGCATTGAGAAAATTTCTCAGGCGTCCAGGTTTTCTCACAGAGTTCACACGGTATTGAGAATATTTCCCAGGCGTCCAGGTTTTCTCACAGAGTTCACATGGCACTAAAAAACTTCCCAGGCGTCCAGGTTTTCTCACAGAGTTCCCACGGCATTGTGATAATTTCTCAGGCGTCGGTTTTCTCATAGAGTTCACACGGCATTGAGAAAATTTCTCAGGCGTCCAGGTTTTCCACAGTTTACATGGTATTGAGAAAATTTCCCAGGCGTCCAGGTTTTCTCATAGAGTTCACATGGCATTGAGAAAAAATCCCAGGCGTCCAGGTTTTGTCACAACATCTCGTTAAAGCGAGTGATACTAACATTTAGACGGAACTAAATTCGAAATTCTTAGTAATAGACTACCTCATAAGCTAGTGTAATTTTGCTTACCGAGTTTATTGAGTAATCCAATGAAAATCAGACATTGTAAAGCATTCATTGTGTTAATGTAGCGAAACAGGGAAACAAAAGGCTAAATTGACCTATTATTCATTGAAACTGCTCTGTCATACGACGAATTAAAACGTAGAAAGTTGGTAGCGAAGCGGAGCGGACTAAACGAGTTAAGATAATTAAGTTCAATGGAGCCGTAATGTGCTGTGGAAATTGCAAATCAAGTCCCTTGTGGTGACAGATTTCCATGATACTGGGAAATGGAGAAAAACTTCATCGTGGTAATGGCTTTGCATCCCGTTTGTAATTGAAGAGTATAGAAAACTAAATGCTTCAGGTGCAATTAAACTTAATCTCACCATCATCCTTGTATTCCCCTAAGGGTTAGACAGACTTGTAGGTAATAATTTAGAGAATTAGCTGGTAAGTATGGTCAGCTCCATGTGATAGGGGCAAGCCTATTGCCAACAACTGCGAATTTGAAAACACAGAAAATCCAACAACACTTGTCTCAACAACACAAAGCTGATTCAACTTCATGCGAATCTACGTTTTAGGTGAAAAGTGACCATATTTTCGCCATCGCTTAGCTATTAGTGCAGCCAAACCCGTAATAACATTTAAGTATGGGCAATTTAGCGTTGTAACGGTCTGTATATGACATCTAATTTGTGTCTAAACGTTGATACGCTTCCCATTTGTTTTCCAATGAAAGTACAATTTCACTTGATTGACCCATAATCTTATAATGACATGCCATGCTTTACAGGTTCAGTATATCGATTTCCATTGTGGATTTTTGGTTATGGTAATTATTTATTTTTGACGACGTCTGTGGTCTAATGGTTCGAGTACCAGACTGCTGATCACGAGGTCGTGGGTTCGATTCCCGCAAGACACAAACATTTATGTGATTAACTTAGGTATTTACGTTTGTCTGGGTATCATCATATAGGGAAAGGGTAGGTAAGTGCGGTTTTTATGAGTGCGTGTATGTTGGTATGAGTCCAACATAGGTACACGGCATCTATCAAGATTTTCTGAACTCACTGCGCTTCCTTTAGTAAACATCACAGAGATCGAAATAAACCTACTTTTTTTGCTTGCTTTTTTTTTATTTTATCGCATCAATTATTATAATTTCGATCCCGACGTTTCAGACCCTTACAGTATCCATGGTCACGCGCAGTAAGCTGGTAGGCGTTTGTCTCGTCTTTGTAATTACTAACAGTTACCACCCTCAACCACGATCATTGATGCGAAATCCGTATAAAGTAGTTTTATTTCAATGTCTAATATTCGTTCAAATGAATCACCGAATGTCTAGTAACTGTTAAAAACCTTTATCACAGAGATCTCTTCTACTCCAGTCATTACCAGTTTGCTGATTAATTCTATACAAAACACACAGTAATTCTAAAGAAAAGCGCCACGCAGTAGCGTCTGATTGGAGCTCAACTGAAGCGCCATAAGTACCTCCAAAATTCTTAAACATCGTATAATATTATTTTCAGAACAGATACTCAAAGTCTGATAGCTATAATGTTGTTCTCATGCAATGTCATATAAGCAATACAAAAACAATATTAGCGCTAGTTCGTGTTCTATAGCTCCGTGATTACTTCGCACGCCCGTCGACGCTTGTCGAGCTGATGACATAGACGCGGAGCTAGTAATACTAGAAATGGAAGTAATGTTCTTCTTTTGTTACCTTTTTTTTGTCTAAGTGTGCGTTGGGACCTCCTAAAATTTGATTTGATTTATCTCTTTGTCCGTATAGAAAATACACAAATATAAATTACAATGTCAGCAAAAATGACAAAAACTATTGCATTTGTCAAAAATTTTGTATAATGAAGAAAAAAGTTATATTAATCTAAGCTCATGTTGAATGATCTAACTTTTCCGTTAAAAACTCTGTAATACTAAAACATGCCTTTTGAACATCTTTTAAAAGATCATCATCTTTTTTAGACATCTTTTAAAAAAAAATACACTCAGCTCCTTTATTGACTTCGGTATATCACAGTAAATTATGCAATACACTACGCCATACACTTTTATGCATCAGACTTGTGTTCGATTTTCTCACACACAATCTACGATTATCTCGTAATTGTATTGTATTACAGTAGACATTTTGTTACTGATGGGTAACAAGATAAAAATTTTGTCGTGTATGTCTCATCTATCACCCATAATGCCTTCGTTTTTAACCAAAGACTGCCCCAGACGGAGGTCTGTTTTGACAGCTAAAATAACCTAACCTAACCTAAATTAAAAATTTTGAAAACCCCCGACACGAAATGTTATTTTCCATTTTGTGGTGGCGGCCATCTTGGATTTGAAATTTATCATAGTGTATAGTATTCTCCTAGTCAAGCCCTTTCATTTGATACCCATATTGAGGGAGTTGTGAAAAATATGTAATTCGCTATTTTGTGGCGGCGGCCATCTTGGACCGATTTTCATCAAACATAAGTAGCTAAGAACACTCCCGACTAATTCAACTTTCAAATAAAAAAAACAAAATCCGTTCATCCGTTCGGGAGCTACGATGCCACAGACACACACACACACACAGACACGTCAAACTTATAACACCCCGTCGTTTTTGCGTCGGGGGTTAAAAAATCATATTATAAAATGACTGTCAGTTTGTTCCGGCTAATCTCTGAAATGGCTTGACTGATGTTGGCGAGACATTCACTCGCAGGTAGCTAATGTAAGGAGTAACTTAGGCTACTTTTAATTTAGAAATTTTAATTATTTATTTTAATTAATTGCATGAACGCGAGTAACTCGGCGGGAACAGCTAGTTAAAAATAAGCCTAATTAAAACGTTATTAAAACATACATTGCAATGGAGACTCCACATAGCATATCGAAGTATTTAGTATAGTAGAATATCAGCTTTTTACTGGTCCTATCTATTTATGAGCTTCAAGCTGTATTAACTCAGGTGGTCGTTGGTAATGACGGTGCTTGACTAGTTGACACAACCCAGTTTTCTCTGACGTAGGTAGTAGCTTTTATAAAAAAAAAATACTACATGTTTTAAAATGGTAGGTTAGATAGCTAGCCTTATCGAACTCAACAGCCACCATAGGGACAGCCACCCTATGGTGGCTGTCCCTATGGTGGCCTAAAAAAATAGGTAAAGATTTTTGCCCCCATTTCTTTTTGAAGAATTTGTAGTTTGTACATACATTTTTGTTAAATTATATACCATCACATACCATCCCGCCTATATTCCTTGAAGGGGTAGGCATATTAATGTACATCCACATTTCTCCGGTATGTTTAGGTCCCATGTATTATTGCCACCAACCAGGCCCAAATCCAGACTCCGAGCTGCTACTAGGAATTTCCCAGAAAACCCAACAATTCTTTGTTCGACTGGGGATCGAACCGAAGACCTCTAGCGTAGCAGTCGCGCTTGGGACCAGTAGACCAACGAGGCAATCCAATTCGTGAAATTACCTGATTAATTATTTATAAATGTGCTGAGTCTGATGTTATCAGCGGCAAATAACTCTGAGTCAATCCAGAAAAAATCTTCTCTATAATATATCTCTGTGGCTTTCGTCCATATATCATTCAAAGGTGAAAAACCAATAAGGTACAGCTAGCTCGTAATACAATGCCTTTTTTAATAAAAATTCCGTACTTGTGCCGAGAATATTTTATGTCTTTGACGATGCTCGCGGGAGCTTCCTCTTCACAGCCATTCAACTCTCTCTTCCAATAAAAGTCGTATTGACAGATAGATCAGTACACAAGATATGTTGGAACGTTGGGCCAAGAGATACGCGAGTAAAAAAAGTTTAAGAAAGGTAGACCACCTCTTTCTTGGGTATCATAAAAGTCAAATTACATTACCATCTTAATGTCAGTTATTCTATGACTTCTATAAAGAACCAGCCTACAGCTCTAATAATTAGGTACCAAAAAGCCAATATTATATTGATTTCTATATAAAAAGATACTGGCAGAAATATCAACGAACGAAGTAAACTGATGAATCTAGGAACTTAGGCTAATATTCAGAGACGACGCTAAGCGTAAAGTAATGCTTCTGTATGTTAAATTCTAATACAAATTTGACATACGAAAGCATTAATTTACGCTTAGCGTCGTTTTTGAATTTGGCAAGAAGCTACCCTAAACTTTTTTTACTTAGGTAATTAAAAAAACATATTGTAGTTTCACGTTTATAGATTTCCACTACGATCCTGGCTGACCATTTTCGCAATTTATTTCGCAAAATAATTAAAATGTGTAATTTTGGTAACTGTTACTTTAAAATAACAAGAAATAAAGTAGTGAACAGCCTTGTCGGTTAGTTGGTAAAAATAAAGTACCTATGTATGTCGTTCTTAAGTCGTAAATATGACCCAACTTTTATCGAAAAACGTTAGAAACGACGTAAACTTGTAGGGAACAAGGAAAAGCTTTCAGTTTCAAAATTAATTTAGTTCTCGTTCCAATTTCGAACAACGCCTATCATTATGACACTTACGTCACAAATTTTACTTTCCATTTTGATATTTCTCACATTTTATGGCCTAATTTAAGTACCGATGATTCTAGTTACATAACAAGAAAATGTTCGGTACCTCGAGGATCGTAAAATGTGATTATTTTTATTCACTTTCCCTTTTTAGACTTAAAAGATAATATTAAAAAATTCCTTTTATCGGTAATAGTAAAATAATCATTAATGTCGATAGATATGTTCGTTTTAAAGTGGCTTTGGTATTTATGGGTAATATGTACCTACAGTTAATAAGATATACAGGCAATTGTGTTTTGACAAAGATTGTGATATACCGAAATAAAATTATTATAAGAAGTTAAAGAGTTTGATAAGGGGATCGCTAACAAGACCCACGTTTTGAGATTTATGTGAAGTGTTCTATTAGTGAAGACCTACTTTTGGCTGTATGTCACCTAAAGTTAAGTTTAAGTAAGCTGTTGGTCTTGCAAATAATAAATAAGTAAATACAATTATTTTTAAAATAACACAATCTTGACAAATTACAGATTTAGATAATTATCTGTAAATTGAAATAACTAAATAACAAACAAAAAACACATCAATCATGTGACGTTAAAGACTTGTTGCTGAGTATTTAACACATTTTTCCTTTTTCCGAAAAAAATGGCGCTTCTTACATGTCTGTCTTTTGATGATAACTACATATTACTTTTACAATATTCTTCGCCGCGTGGCCCGTGCCAGATGTTAAATGATTGAACGACGTCTTGTTCACGAGATAACGACGACAAGAAAGCCTGCAGTTATACCAGATTGTAAAGTAGTGCCCGTAATTAAACAAGAATATTTTATCGCAAATATTTTAACGACAGCTAAACGAATTAGTACAGACAGAGAGACAGGTACGATAAGGCGGGTAATGGTGTTTTGATGTCCGCGTCTGAATGATCGGAACGCATCTGGACTGTGAAGTGTCTGACGATCTGTTGATTGATCTGTTTTATTTGTATTAAGTGTCTTTGTATTATCAATCTAATGTATTATTATAAGTATGTATTTACAAAAAAAGTATATAAGTACATTGTCTAGTACCCATAGTACAAGCTCTGCTTAGTTTAGGACTAGATGCTGCGTATAAGTCCAAAAATATTTATTTATTTTACTTAATTTACATAAATTGAATATGAAATTTAAGATTAAATAGATTGCAAGTCGATTTTATTTGTGGTCTAGTGGTCTCACCCCCTATTAAATGGGATTCAAACACTAGTTAACTGTAGGTACATAAACATAGTATATTAAGCTAACTGTATCATAAACGCCACATAATCTATTTGAAAATAAAATTCCTTTTCGTGCCCACATCAACAAGGAACAAAATCACAGTACACAAGACAACTTGTTTACAAAATAACCAAAGTTGTAATGTAAATTTTCGACCGTCCCCCGCATAGTTCGTGTTGGGTAGTTTTTGAACTTCCTCTAGTGTTGTGTACATCACTTTTGATGTGTTTTGACTGCCTTGTATTTTATGCAACTTTTTAAGAGAGGTAGGGCACAGCCATTTATGGCTCAAATCTGGAGCAGCCCATCTAGGGAAGTACCTCCACCTTACAGAAAACTGCAGCCAAATAACACACTTCATTGTGTGTTGTGTTCCTGCAGTGAGTAAGGTCGCGAGAGTTCCTTCTAAGGATGCGCTGCGCTGGCAGCAAGAGGAATATTCCCTCAAACTGTCGGCGCAGTGAATTCTCCATAAAACTCTAAGAGGTTTTTCGGCTAGGCAACGCGCGAGTGATACCCCTGGCGTTGCAAGTGTCCATAGGCTATGGTAACCGCTTACCATCAGGCGGGCCGTATGCTTGTTTGCGACCTTAGTGGTATAAAAAAAAAACCTTTCGTTCACCTTATCTATCTTCTAAAACATATTACCATTGGACTGCTAAAGTCCATCCAAGACACCTTTGACTTTCGCGATCACCCATTTAAATTATGAAGGAAAACATTATGAGGAAACCTACCTAGAGATTTTCTCGATAGTGCGCGTAAGCGTGCGTAAGCGCAAGCGTGGTGGACTATAATATTTCCCTCTGATTCTGAGAGGAGATCCATGCTCAGAAAAAGGACAGCTAATGGGTTGATGATTATGATTCACATACAAAAAAAAAATAACGATGTGTGAGACTAATTAGTGTGTATCTAAGACCTACTATAATTTGTCGTGTCAAAAAAGGATCTGTTCCAATCTGGTAGGAGATACAATTATATTTAAAAATTATGTTTACTTCAGAATCATTATTGAAGGACGAATGGAATTATTGTTGAAGGATGGAGGGATAGTGGAAAGCCAAAGAAAAGATGGATAGATTGTGTTATGGTCGTTATGATGGAAAAGGGATTGAATGAGCAGGTGACGGCTATCAGGGATGAATGGAAGAAAAGGATAGGCTGCGCTGACCCTAAATGAATCGGGACAAGGGCAGGAAGATGATGATTTACTTTATAATTAAACTCGCGATTTGTAGCACGAAACCGATTAGTTACATCGCCTTCATCGCTATTCGCACTGTCCGCGTCATTTTCAATGAGAGATGACTTAATTTTATAGCTTCTGCACTTAATCCCAATAATTTGTGAACTATTTAATTGTCATAATTCGCTCATTAAGTAAGAGACATCACTAGTGTCAAAGTGAACTTCATAGTTACTCAAAATCAGAAGAACTATTGTCACTGTCCAAGTGACAATAGTTCAAGTACCCCATCACTAGCTCCCCGCTTCATGACAAGGGATGAAACGAAACGACGTTATGTGATTTCAGAAGCAATTTTTGAAGTTTGACACTTGTCGAGTAAAACGATTTATTGTTGGGATTTTTGTTCGAAAATTCCTCTCGCGTCTTTTGTTATAGTCACGGGATTGAACTTTTATGCTTCTATGTTTCTTTTTATGATGATGATGGCTTTATATGATTTACTGTCGAAGAAAAGAACCTGACATTGAAATAAAACTACTTTCTCTTCTTACCACCTGCTTAGAACCCTAATATTATAGATTCAATTAAATCTAAATCCAGGCCTAAAACTGCAAGATCGAAGGATACTGTGAGCTCGTTCTGCGTGAATCGGATTGCCAACAATTAACACAAATGTAGGATAGCTGTTAGTAATTAAAACGTCAAGACGCCTATTACCTTAGTCACCCATGACCATGGACGCTGTAAAGGGTCCAAAAAACGGAATTAAAATCATCCTTACTAATATTATACATGAGAAAGTAATTCTGTCTGTCTGTCGGTCTGTCACCCTTTCACGTCAAAACCACTAAACCAATTTAAATAAAATTTGGTACACAGATAGTCTAGAGCCTGAGAAAGCACATATACTACTTTTTAATGTGAAGAAAGGGCTGTAAGGGGTTGAAATAGGGGATGAAACTTATTATAATTTATAATGATAACCAAGACAGCGCGGGTGAAACTTCTGGCGATAAGCTTGTATCAAAATAACGCGATAAAATCCGTAAAAAGTAGTTTAATTTCAATGTCTAGTATTCGCGTAAGTGTCAAGAATCAGTATGACCCCCTTACAATTCCTGAAAGCCAAAACTGGATTCCTGACTCTCGAAGCTCGTAATTCAGTAATAATATAAATTTATCATTGTTATGAGTGCATTAATATTAACGACGTCTGCTTTCGCATGTTATCGCACTGACTTTAATAGTCGTCCGTATCAAAAGTGGGCCAGCAAAAATACAACTGGGCATAAAGATTTAAATGCCTTGCCCTTATTACGATGTTGCGGTGATAACAGGATGTGGTACTAAGCGGTTATCTTTTGTTTATGGGCAGCTTTTTAACCGGCTTCAAAGAGACGGATTGACGGACTTGGACAATAATTATGAAGTATAGAGGGTTATTCACAAAGAAAAAAAAAACATATTTCTTTTATAAAATACTGTTCCATTTTTAATGAAGGAAAAAATAGGCTGGCGGGCAGGACTCGAAATTGCGTCTTCTGGTTCGGTACACCAGACGCTTTGACCGCTAAGCTACCGCTTCATTAAAAATAACTTGTAATGTTAGCATGGAAAATGCTTAGAAAAATACAAAAAGATACCGTTCCATTTTAAGTTTTTGTATTAGTTAAGCCTAAATATTGAAGGACAGAGGGATAGAGGAAGGCCAAAGAAAAGATGGATGGATTGTGTTAATGTCGATATGATGGACAAGGGATTGAATGAGCAGGTGACGCCTAGCAAGGGGTGAATGGAAGAAAAGGATAGGCTGCACAGACCCCAAATTAATTGGGACAAGAGTAGGAAGATGCTGATAATGATTGACAATGTTTTAAAAGAATTTAATATGCCATGTATCCATAGTAGTTTCCATAAAAGCAAAATGATTAAAAATCTAAGATTATTTATATTATATGATCTACACAATAACTGCCTCGTTAGCCTAGTGGTCTTAAGCGCGACTGCTACGCTAGATGTCCTGGGTTGGATTCCCAGGTCGAGCAGTGTTATTGGGTTTTTCTATGAAATTCTCAGTAGCACCTCGAGGTTTGGATATGTGCCCAGTTAATGGCAATAGGCTCGCCCCCTATTACACGGGACACAATGCTGGTGAACTGTTGGTGTGCATTAGTACACCTCTGCCTAACTCTTCGGAGAATACAGGCGTGATGGTATTTCATGATTTACGCAATAAGATTCTCGTTTACTTCTCTCAAATAAGGTGCTGTGTGTAGGTAATTAAGTTGTACTAGTATTATTTTAGTATATTTAATCTCATACGAAACTTTTGCCCGATTTTCAAGTTTATGTAGCGCGTTTGTCCTCTAGACATACTCCATTTAGCTCTCGGTGTTTTAATATGTTTTTTACTCATTGTTCAACCACAATCTAAAGCTTTTATTTTCGCTTTAACTCCAAATTGCTGTTAAATAATTCATTTTCAGTTCCAATTGTCAGAATAAATATGTTTTCAATTTATTTTGGTGCGCAGGTGTTTGAGCGGAATTTAATTTTCATTGTGGAGTGCTTTCTACTTTGGTAACGATGTTATTATTAGTTCAGTTTAAATAAACGTGCTTGTAGATTTATAGTAATTCTGTGTGTTCAGAATTTGATGCGTAATTTTTATTTATTATTTTTGCTCTTTATTTTTTTAAGCTTGTCTTAAACACATAATGAGGAGACCCGTGCCCAGCAGTGGGACATATTATAATGTCCCACTGCTGGGCACGGGTCTTCTCTCAGTATGAGAGGGATTAGGCTAAAGTCCACCACGCTAGAATGCGGGTTGGCAAATTTCACATGCCGTCAAGGAAATCTCTCAGGCATGCAGGTTTCCCCACGATGTTTTTCCTTCACCGTTAAAGCGAGTGATAATCTGCACATGATTTCGAAAAGTTGAGGTGTGTGCCATCGATTAGAACTCAAGACCTTCGACTTGGCAGTCCAGTGGTCATAGCCCTAGGCTATCACTGCTTCTCAAGCCTACTTTAATTTTATTATCGTCTACATAAAAAAAGAAACCTCATAATTATCTAACAATCTGTTAGGGCTTCATTATTTGTATTATGTGTCTTGCATCCTTATGCAACGTGCTTTAGCTTAGAGCTATCTACAACTTCAACAGTGACATACAAAGGGACAAGAAAAGTGCAGACTTCTCTTCTCTAATAGTTTCTTTCAAAATGCTTATTAGATAGAAGCTTATCTAATAGATAAGAGAGGTTTCCTAAGGTTTAGCGAACAAACCTCCAGTGAATTACTTCTAGAATTTTTTATCCAAAATAAAATGCTTTATTCTAATTGAATATTCTCTTTTTTCTCAGGTGTGGTTGTGATGACATGGTGGTGGGCGCTGGCGCTGCTAGCGCTGTCAGCGCCCGCCCGCCCCGCGCCCCGGGCGGGCAACGGTGAGCTATTTTACAGTAAGCATCACTTTGTGCACTACTTCCCGCGTGATTGCGCTCCCGTTGCTAACCGATAGTGTCGCGTGTCAAATTGATGTCGTCGGCGTATTGATAACCTACTAGAATTTTCATTTCAGAAAGGAAGAGTGAATGAGCGTAACACTTTCATTTAAACATTGATTTGACACTATGATTGTGATAAGCTTTTGATTTAATGCAGGGTTCAACTCTAGGGATTTTCTCCCAAAAAGTGTTGATGAAATTTAGAGTCCTATTTAAATTAACTAGAATAATATGTTTGATAACTATCACGTAATTATGATTGATAATACCTTTAGGATTAACTGAATTATTATATTAGCTGCAATTATCAATACTCTAATTTTCTTTAGGGAGAAAATCATAAAGTAAGCACTATCGGTTGCCACTACCAGTTCAGGTGTTAACACACAAACGCGGTGACGTAGTAATCACAGTGTTTGTGCGATGCGTGCGCGCAATCAGGCGACTGTTCACTCACTTATCAGCAGTGACGTAAGTAAGCACAGTACTTACTTTCGATCTTCTTTGGCATATTGCACTTATTGTTTGTTGTGGTCGGTTTTGTTTATGTTTCGAACAAGTTGCGTTGTTTTGAAACTTGTTTCAATGACAAGGTTTTTTAAATAATTAATTTGTTGAAATTTTCATTCTGCTATTAGAACTAAGATTCGGTTTAGTTCAGATAATAGAACTATATTTTTTATTTACACAATTTTTCTAGGAAATAAGGTAAAAATGGGAAATCAGTGGTACCTAACTATTGTTTACTTCTTAATCGATTTACATATTTGCAACAATTGTAAACTTAAACTCACTAAAGATATCGTGCAAAATGTAAATGTAGATTGTATGACAATAAAACAAGTATATTATTCCGTTTTCAAACGAACAAAAGAAATGGCAGGAGTTTTTAAACTGTTCTTAATTATCGCGAAATCACGGCACCGATAATTCAACGCTTTCCAAAAGTTTACTTTTTTCTTTTATACTTACAAAAGGGACTTAAGGCACTGATTACTCGTGGACTTTTATCCGAGATTGTCCTTGCTTGGATCTAGATCTTCTTTTATTTTTCTAAGCATAAGATATGGCTAGTTTCACAAAGTAATGAAAGAAAGGATAAAGAGATTTAAAGTTACATCTTGACAGCGAAAATAGTTTTTCTTTTAGCTTTTACTAGACAGAAAATAGTGAAAAAGAAATACAGTTTCTTATTTTTGGATTTTAGTAATACCTATTTATTTACTTATTCGAAGAACATTTTATTGCAACGTATTTTATTTGTCGTCTGAGCATAAATACATACCATCACGCCCGTATTCCCTGAAGGGTCTGGCAGAGGTGTACATGGCCCGTGTTTTTAACTACATTTGTTATATTGCAACACTCACTTTTATCACAACATCAGGCTGTATAGTGTATACTTCTATGCCCACCCCTTTAGGAATAACAGGCGTGAGCATGTTTTGTACTATACATATATGCGTAAGGACTGGGCGAACCGCACTTTGTCCTAAAATAGTATTCTCTAAACCGAAGTGAACTAGTCCGCGATGAACTAAAAAACAAATGCCATGCGATACTAACAAAGATGGCGTTAGTGTTTTCGTATATTGTGAACGAGTCTGTCAAATTTTCGGACGTCTTTAGTATTTACAACAATGATTCTTTAATCACTTTTAGAAGCTAAATTTTTTCCCCGTTGTCGGAACATTTTTAATTTTTACTATCAAACATTGCAAGAATTCTTCAAATCGGACCAGTAGGTAATATCTGAAATTAGGGCGTTTAAATAAACAATCTAACAAACTTAAGCGTTTTAATATTAGTATAAATAAATTACATTGCGGCCGTGCGAAGCCGTGGCGGATCGGCTAGTCATCATATAAAGCTTAGAAATGAATTAAACCACAACATTGTAACATAATTATTTGCTTGTCCCTATTAACGCCAAGATCCTACGTACTGGCATATTTATGTTCCTAGACCCTATTCACACAAATTCTAGACGCTGCCTATTATCTTCAAGTTAATAGTTCGTATATTGCGAAGATGTATGCTAATGTTCTACACATCTTAGCGGAATGGGGCATCATAGATCCACCCGTCACCCAGTACCAATGCGATGTGCGAGTGTTGTGGCTTCAATTCTCCCCCAAAACAAATATTTAACTATGCAAAGCTTTATTATAGACATAAATTTTAGTAATTCTGCCTCGATGATCTAGTGGTCGTAGGTTCAATCCCTGGGTCGGGCAGTGTTTTTCTGTGAAATTCCCAGTAGCAGCTCGGGGTTTGGATTTGTGCCCGGTTGATGGCAATAGGCTCGCCCCCTTTTACATAGGACCTAAACTAACCATACCAGTGAACTGTAAACATTAGTAGGTACACTTCTGCCTACCCCTTCGGGGAGTTCAGGCGTGATGGTAAGTTATGTTATTTTACATAAAGAAAAATTCGCTCGTAGAGACTCAAGTTTGAATCGAGCTTGAGTAGATTTTTTCTTTCTGTAATAAATATGAATAATAAATAAACATTTATTTTTGGACATTTTAACACAACACCATCTAGTCCCAAACTAAGCAGAGCTTGTACTATGGGTAATAAACAATGGATTTAATACTTATATACGTTTTTCTTTTGTAAGTACATACTTACAATACATAAGAAACACCCAGACAGACACAAATACTAAATAATACTAAATAATAATAATAATATTCATCACATAAATATTTGTGTCTTGTGGGAATCGAACCCACGACCTCGTGATCAGCAGTCCGGTACTCGAACCACTAGACCACAGACGTCGGCGAAATATAGATAGTAAAATATAATAGTGAATAGTATTTTATCGACAACAAGTTAAATAAAAGCTTCTAAAAATAAATTTACTTTGATGACTCATTTGTTATAGTGTTGTATCACGGGTTTGATCCCTGCGCAAACCAAACATTTGTACTTACGAACTACAGGCATTCCGGCTGTTTTGCTATGTGAAAATTTGTGTTTGTATACGCACCTACGATATAGGCGAAAACCCACGTGAGAAAATGTTTATTAAAACAACAACACCTTTCTCGACAATTTTCTTTTCATTTTACTTAAAATATTATCATGGCCGGAAGTTATTTCACGTTGTTTGTCTTGTCCCAAACCTCGAGTGGGCCCCGTAAAAAAAGCAAAGTGGTTTCACTTTCATACAAATTATCGTGTGATGAGATCCAACACACGCTTTTGTTTGTTTGACGTGCCCTTATGTAGGGTGGCTGTGCGTTCTGTTGTTATTAGGATAAATGCTTGGAGTATTTCGTTTTTTAACCTTCATCTTCATAATCAGGTGGGCCACCTCATCTGCCACTGCAGGCAATAAAAAAAAACCTCCTGCCTTTGTTCCTTTTTTGCGTAAGTCTGTACACAAAAGAAAAAAATGTTTCTTTCTTTTTATTTGGTATTAATATGTACTTTTCTTCCATTTATCCCTGTCAGTCATCACCTTGTTATTTAATTCATTTTAAACCAATAGTACACACTACACTCATGTCTTTTCCCCATAGGATTAGGCTGAAACTGTAGAATGCCGCTTGTGACGATTCGATTCAATTGGCTGTAAAACAATCCATTCCTCTTTTATTTTTATCTTTATTACCTTCTTTTTATTTTATCTTTTTCTGATCTCTATTGCGTTTGCATCTACGAACAATAATTCTTATATACTTACACTAACGTCTAGAACCGAAGCAACTTACTGTAGGCCACACACATATTTCGAAAGAGCAACTGACATTTCCACAATTTATGCACACCCTACTGCTATAGTAAAAGCTTTCGAGTTGTTAAGTAAGTACACTTCACTTTCGATCGTGCTCACATCTACTTGACTACTCAACTGTACCTTGCACTTGAGTACTCGTCAGTAATGATGAACTGCGAGCAATTCCGATAAATCACGAATTGTACGTCGTATATAACTTACTTCATCTATAATTCCTAAGTCTTTTATGGATTATAAGGCAATAATTTGTGGCTGAAACTATGTTCAATGCTGTCAAAAACTATCCTTTGTATTTGTAAAAATTGACATTGAAAACAGAATGATTGTTAATTACACAGAATTCGGGGTCCAATAGGCTACGCGACTAATTATTTTTTATGGCCTCATGAAAAAGTTGACCATAAATAGAGCCGATTATCAAAAACAAATTTGTAATTGGTTAAAAAATAACGAAGTTAAAAGCATTTTAATTTTATGCTACACAGAGAGCGCACTATACTTACAAATGACGTCAAAAGTAGCGTGCGCCATACTAATTCTATACTAACACTCGTTTTGCGGGAAAGAGACAGAGCATCCCCTCTCAATCCCCACCAAAAACTTTTAACGCATTTATCTCAGAAATTTCTTGGTCAATTTAATATTTATTTTCAATATGCGAAGTATGCTAATGATATTTTTCAAGAAGCGTCTGATTATTAACAAATTCAACGCCAGTCCTCTTCCCTATTATTTTAGCAGAAAAAACAATAAATCAAGAAAGCTTGTAAAGTAAGATGTTACCATTACGCTCATATTCCCCAAAGGGTTAAGCAGAAGTGTATAAAGTACCTAACTATATTGTTCTAGATAATAACGGTACCTGATTCTAAGACAATCGGGAGCAAATGTAAGAAGAGCAACATATAAGACAGTTGGACTGGATCGCGAGTGAAATCTACTCGGTTGGATAGATGTCTCGTTGTAATAAATATACTAGAAGCGACATTTATGTTGTAAAAACAATAACAATTTTTGAGAAGTGAGATGTGCGTATTGAACTGAACTGTGTGTTTAATGCATATCAAACTTGCATGAGAAAATAGCAAAGTTAAAAGATGGTTGGTATAAAATAAAGTAAAAACGCTACGGAAGAAAAATATAATATGTGTATTATAGGGAAATAGAATAGAATCAGATGAAAAATCATCCGTATTAATCTAACTAACATAACCAAGAAATGAATTAATCAGATTTCGGTAAAATTTGTCAAGGAGATAGATTGTATACTGAGGAACATAAGTATCTTCAGGAAGTACTTTGAGAGGCAAAGAAAACTCCAGACAATAGCTAGTATTTCATAAAGAAAATAATTCGGAGTAACACAGCAATATTCTGATAAAATAATCGAAATGTTCTGGAATGTGAATATTATACTATAATTTGATATGGCTCCAGCTAAAATACCTAGAGATATAGAATGAGGGAAAGGGCTAGGTACAGTTAAATTCTTACAAACAATAAAATAACTATTAAGCTACTTGAACCAGATAACTTCAGAGAGCGGATTTCCCAGTCGCAAATATTTACATTTCAACAAAATTCTCTATTTCAGACAATAGAATTTTCCCCGATGTTGCTCTAACGATGTTGAGTCCAATATTATGTTTAAACGAGAATGGAGTTTTAACAATAGTTTTGATTTTAAAGACATGCTCGACAAATTAGAAATTTTGTCGATCTTTGTTAGATTTTGGTTTAGCCTCAAAGTCAATTTGTATGATTCTAATTTGCCATCATCAGTAGTGCCTATGCCTTATGCCATTGCTTTATTGTGCCTTTTTATTCAACAGTCAATGAAACCTAGCTAACTAGCGAAAAGCTTAGAATTCTAAAACTTAGGAATATTTCAAGAGGACTTATAACAACATGCAACATACTATTACGTTTGTATTCTCATAGAGTTAGTCAAAGGGGTGAGTGATAGTAGGAATTCAGTGTTCCTTTCTCTGTCTTACTTTCTATTCATTTTATAGATAGCTTTATTGTTCATAGGATCTTTAGACACTGTTAAACTACCATCACACCTGTACTCCTCAAAGGGTTTAGCCGAAGTACACTACTCTACCACCAAATTCACCGGTATATTTAGGTTTCCATTGTCATTAACCAGGCAGAAATCCAGACTCCGAGCTGCTACTGCAACACCCAACAAACCTTTGCTGGACAGTCGCGATCTCCATTCATCAAATAAAAACACACGACTAGATTCAAACTAGTGCGACACATTACTTGTCGTTTTCCTCATGGGCCGGTTCCATTGTAGGGCGTAATTGTAGGATTTCCGCGAGATGTGCAAATAGTTTCACCAACACGTCGCCGTCGAAAGTAGTCGCCGTGGACGAAATGACCGACTGACACGCACCTGAGTTATGGGCCCTTCTGTTTGTTCTCAGAGCTGACGTATAATTTATGATGCATTTTAGGTTGGAGACCTGTTTGTAAATAGGTCTTTGAAAGTCTTCATCGGTATATTAACACTTCTACTTATTTGTACTTATCTCCTCTTTTATCTATAATTGTTTTTTCCTCCTGTGGCAACACTACAGCTAACAGCTGATTTTGAATTGTCTCCGTATATTTATAGAATTTTAATCAATAAGTGCCTTATAAAGTCCATAATAGCACTAAATAATAATTAAATAGGGGTAATAATTGTTTTTATACATAAATATAACTAAAATCAGTGGTAAATAAGTGTATAAACCGTGTGTAAGTTTCTGACAGTTACCGGTCCACAACTTTGTAAATTGTCATCTCTTACAGGTACAAAACTACGATTATATTATTATAACTTAGTGCTGGAATTAGAAAACATATCAATAGTTAGTTAAATAGTAGACTGCTTTGTAGATTTGCATTTTGCTACATAATTGTACGTAAACATAACCTAATTCTAGTTGGTGACACAACTTCAAAATTCTATTGTATTTTCTACTTTAACTTATAGTTATATTTATATCCATCACCTTTCTGCATAATCTTTATCATATCTTTTACAATCTTCTATTATTTTCATCTCTTTCTATTCTATCATCATGCTGACTCGCAAGGCCTCTGCTCGCCAGGAGGAGTCGAAACTCCAACTGGCTTTGTGTGAACTAAAGGCTTCTAAGGAGTTGTGTGATCAACTGAATAGGGAAAGGGATGACAATGAGAGGGAGTTCATAAAAATGTTAGACTTAAATAAAAATTTAAAAATGGAAATGGCACAAATGCATTCAAATTATATTGAAGCCATGGATGCCCGGGACAGGCTCCAACTTGTGGTGGATGGGTTCAACCAATGTAGCATTGAGTATGAACAAGCTCTTAGTCATGCAAAATCTTTAGAACACCAGCTACATGAGGCAAATAATAAGATTTCACTATTAGAACTAAACACCATAGCCTCGTTGAACCAAAGTCTTTACAATGAGTTGGTTGTCAATGCTCCGGGTATGGTTTCTGCTGCTACTAACAAACCTATAGTAACCATAGATCTGACATGCACAGACAACTCTTGCAACACAGTGCAGGTGGTTAAATGCAGCAGAAACAAGCTTAAAAAATATATTAAAATAAATAAATACATAAAAAAAACTCAAAGATTAGTTAAAAGACATAAGTATTTCATAAAAAATGTTAAATTAAATAGGGAACGGCTTCAGTTACTAAGTAAATTAGATATTTACTCATCAAAGCTCAAAAATAGTACACTAAAGCATAAAATTGACATTGAAAATTTAAATTTTGAACTTAATAATCTACATGAAAAATTAATATCCATGACGAGTAAATACAAAAGTTCAGAAATGCAGATGAAGGAGTACATGTTGGCTATGAATGAGTTAGTTAGCGCATGTACATGTAACCATGAGCACCGACTATCAATGACAAACAAGTCATTCAATCATTATAACACCGCTCCACCTCATTCACCGTTGACATGTGACACCGACATTTTGCAAAGTATAGACTATTCAGCTAACATTACTAGACCCTCTCAAACCACTGAAACTTTAAACACCTCAAAACCTGTAAAATCTATTGTGAATAACCAATATGTAATATTTAGTGATGAAATTGGCCGTGGCATGGGTCAGTTGTTGTCAAATTACATGGGACAAGTGACTGCTAACTTCTGTATGCCTGGATTAAATTATAAATACATAATTCAAAAAATAATTGAGTCCAAATTCAGCCCTGACACTAGCATTATAATATTTATAGGAAATAGGGGGAATGTAAACAAACAAAACTTGATAGACTTTCACAGAGACTACCTCTAGCACAGACTTACCTAGAAGTTCATCGATATCTGATTGCAATATTAATTATAAACATTGTAATTTTATCAACCTGGTTCACCAAAATATACAAGGAATGAATAATAAAGACCTAGAAATTGAATTATTCATGAATTGCAATAACATAGATATTCTTTGTATTACTGAACATTGGTTAAAAAGCCATCAATTTATGTTTAATTTTAGTAACCACCAGGTTGGTAGTTCCTTCAGCAGAGAGTGTGCTATCCATGGTGGCTCCTTAATCATAGTTAGTAATCAATTTAAATTTAAAGAACGTAGGGACATTGTGGGCCTCTCTGTTGAACGAACAATTGAAATAGCCTGTGTGGAATTGGAACGGTATGTTGTTTTGAGTGTATACAGACCTCCATCAGGGTTGTATGACTGTTTTGAAAGGGTGATGGAGGATGTACTTCATAAGATCTGTAAGTCTAATAAATCCATCATCATCTGTGGGGACTTTAATGTTAATTTATTAGAAAATTCAAGTGCCTGTACTAAGTTAAAAAATCTGTTTCTGTCATACAATCTGGCAAACTTATTTCTGGAGCCAACCAGAATTACTGCATCTACTGCCACATGTTTAGATAATATTTTTACCAACTTAATACCACACCATAAGGAAGTTATTAATTTATTGGAATCTGATCACTGTGGTCAGCTGATTACTGTTTACAATCATGATAAAATTGTGCCCAAAAAAGATATCACTGTTAACCCAAAAACTGCAAATCGCTTGGAATCATTTAAAAATAAACTTGTTAGTAAATTACCATCGTTATCATATAATAAAGATCCTAACAAACTATATGCTACCTTTTTTAAAACTTACTGTACTGAATTTGATTCAATTTTTACCCCCAAGACGATATCAGTTAATGGTAAAGCATCCTTCAGTGAATGGGCAACTGTTGGTATTCATAAAAGTAGGAAACGACTTTATGAGCTGTATAATGAGCGAACATATGTCAACACCCCAGAATTTAATAATTATGTCAAAAATTATTCAAAATTATTTAAGAAAATTTGTTGTATTGCCAAGTCGCGTTATTTAAGTTCAAAAATAAAAAATAGCAATAATGTTATCAAAATGACTTGGAATATTATCAACAGTGAAACAGGAAGGGTTAGTAAACGAAATAGTGAATATAGCCTCAATATCGACAATAGCATAATTAATGCAGATTTAGAAGTAGCCACGGTGTTTGAAAAGTTTTTCTCGGACATTCCTGTTTCAACAACTAAATCCCTAAACTCATCACCCACTGTCGCAGAATATTTACTTAAAGAAAATGTAAAAGCTAGCGATGATGAATTTAAATTTAATCATGTTAACTATAAGGATATTATTAAAGCTTTCAATATGTTAAATGTGAAAAAAACTTCAGACCTCTGGGGTAATTCTGTCGACGTTACCAAATCAATCATTGACATTGTGGCACCAACCCTAACTGTTATTTTCAATGATTGTATTGATAGTGGTAGATTTCCTGATCTTATGAAAAATAGTAAGATAATACCTTTGTTTAAATCAGGTAGCACAACTGACCCCACTAATTTTAGACCTATATCCGTGCTGCCTACTTTTAGTAAAATTTTCGAAAAACTCATGTTAGAGCAAATGCAAAGGTTCTTTGTCAAAAATAAATTCTTACATTCTAAACAGTTTGGTTTTACAAGGGGTCGTTCAACTACCGATGCCGGTGTTGAACTTTTAGGTCATATATTTGACACATGGGAGGAATCATGTGATGCTTTGGGTATTTTTTGTGATTTATCCAAGGCCTTTGATTGTGTTGCTCACGAAACATTGATCAGGAAGTTACACCACTATGGTGTTAAAAACACTTCTCTGAATCTTCTTATCTCGTACCTGGGTAATAGGATTCAGAAAGTGGACGTCAATGGAAAGAGATCTTCCGGGTCTGTAGTTACAATGGGAGTGCCGCAGGGCTCAATTCTTGGCCCATTTTTATTTTTAATCTATATTAATGATTTACCTTACTTAGTTAGGGATAATCACGAAATAGTGCTGTTTGCAGATGATACGTCACTACTATTTAAACTCAAACGTCAACAAATGATTACTGACGATGTAAACGGTGCCCTCTCAAAAGTGGTACACTGGTTTAATGCTAATAATTTACTTTTAAATGAAACGAAAACTAAATGTATTAAGTTTACAACACCTAACGTAAAACAGGTGAAAACCAGTGTACCTATAAATGGCAAAGAATTGGAGCTTGTGGACACCACTGTATTTTTAGGCATAACTTTAGATTCAAAACTTCAGTGGGGCCCACATATAGATAAGTTGTCGAAAAGGCTTAGTTCTGCAGCATACGCAGTCAAAAAGATACGTAGCTTAACTGACGTAGATACTGCGCGTCTGGTTTATTTCAGTTATTTTCATAGTGTGATGTCGTACGGTATTCTGTTGTGGGGAAATGCGGCCGACATACAAACTATTTTTGTGTTGCAGAAGAGAGCTATTCGATCAATTTATAATTTAAGTCCCAGATATTCACTGAGGGATAAATTTAAGGAGATTAATGTGATGACTGTTCCATCACAGTACATTTATGAAAATTTACTGTATGCACATAAGAATATTAATCTCTTTAAAAAACGTAGTGATACACATAATATTAATACCAGGAATAAAAATAAATTTATTGTTCCCTCAACTAGGCTCCAGAAGATAAGTAATTCATTCAAATGCCAATGTATACGCTTTTACAATAAAATCCCAAGCGATATTCAAAACCTCAGCCTGAACAAATTTAAGACGGTTGTCAAGCAGAAGCTGTATCATAAAGGTTACTACACGGTGAAAGATTATATAGATGACAAAAATGCTTGGGATTGAACTGTTCCAATGAACCAGGTTATTGATTTCATTATGTTTTTTTTTTATCTGACATTTAATTTATACCATTACTTGACATTACAATAATCTGACATTTAATTTGCATCATTAATATCATTACCTATTTGACATTGCAATAATTATGCTACGTGATTTTATGGATGTCTTATTGTGTCATTTTTTATTGAGAAGTGAACTTCATTAACTGTACAGTATGAGTATTCTGCAGCTTTTGATGTTGCTTTAGTTATTCTATTAAAGTATAATATAATAAGTTATAACCAGCCCGAGGTAGAGCTTGTCATGCTCACTTAAATGTCCTGCTGATAGTGGCGTTGTGTGTCGGGTCTTTTTATTCCCTACAACATGGTTGAGTCAAACGGCGCCGATACACACGTCATGCTCGTGAACGGGTGCTGTCTGTCGGGACTGGTCAGCTCTTACTGCAATGGCTATGTTCGTTTGTTTGTTTTTTTGTCCATTTTTTTTTTAGTCATACACATCATGCTGCATTATACTCACACTATTCATCACAAAATTTTATTGTTACTCGCCTATATTTTTTTTAAAAGAGTAACTATGGAGTTTCTTGCCGGCTCTTCTCCATAAGTCCCACTTTTTGGAACCGTGCAACTAGTTTGACAATTCAAAAGTGCCTATTTATATGGTCTAATTGAAATAAAATATTTTGAATTTTGAATTTTGAATGGATTGATTATCTATTCTCCGTAGTATTATACATTTTCTCCAAAACCCTTTCTCTCCCTGCGGATCAATCATCATCATCTTCTTCAATCCAATTATCTGTCCCACTGCTGGGTACGGGTCTCCTCCTAATGAGAGAGGTTGGGCTATAGTCCACCACCCTGGTCTAGTACGGGCTGGCAGACTTCACATACCGTCGAGAAAATCTCTCAGGCATGCAAGCTTCTTCACTATGTTTTCCTTCACCGTTAAAGTGGGTGATAATTACGCACATGATTTCGTAAACTCAGAGGTGCATGCCTTGGATTCGGACTTGGCAGTCCAGTGGTCATATCCCTAGGCTATCACTGCTAGCGGATATCTACGTCATAATAACTATCTGTATGCAAAATTTTAGTCCAATCTGTTCAGTGATTTGAGCTGTGCATTGATAAATCAGTCAGTCAGTCAGTTAGTCAACTTTTCCTTTTATATTGTAATACTAGCGCCTAAAATGTTTACAGCGTTCCGTCATGAGTATGTTCCATCGTACCCTTATTGTGCTTTAGATCAAGCCATGCTAGGGTTGTACGCATTCAAGACAACAATAAAAAAAAACAATCTGTTTTCGTTCGGGAAACACAATACGAGAATTCACACCCTTGTTTAGACGTTACAAACCCATCTTTACATTTGCCTATACCTACGTGTGTGCGATATTTCAAACGTTTTCACTCTTTTGTGATACAAAGTATTAACTCGCAACTGAATAATGGAGTTGTCTCGCAACTGCCAGTAACATACGAGTTTCAAAGAAAAGTTGTTAGAAAATTTCTAAAAGTTTTTCTTATGAAGCTCGAGTTGAACATTTGTTTGGATTTACACTGGGATGGGTTGTGTGTTTTACCTTTTTGAAAGTAGCAGCTGTTATATGAAAAGAATCGCATACCATCACGCCTGTATTCTTCGAAGGGGCAGGCAGAGTACACCCACATCTCACCGGTATGTCCAGGTCCCATGTAACAAGGCACAAAGCCAGACTCCAAGCTGCTGCTGGGACTTTCACAGAAAACCCAACAACACTGCTCAACCCGGGGATCGAACCCAAGACCTCTAGCGTAGCAGTCGCGCTTGGGACCACTAGACCAACAAGGCAGACCGTGAAAAGTGAAAAGAACCATCCTGTAATTAACTAACATATCGATAATAATATGGCATTCATTACTATATTGCATTATTACTTGTTGAGATAGTTTAGCTCGTGCTCATAACCTCATAATGTAGTGTTTGCAAGCATGGCTGTTGAGAATATGGACTTGAGTTTGATTCCCAAGTCGTGCAATTTGTTGGGCTATTTCTCTTAATAGTTGCTCGAAATTTGGCAATTAGCTCGCCCCTATTACATTGGACCTAAACATACCGGTGAATTGGGAGTGTACACCTCTATCTAGTCTTTCTGGGGATACAGGCGTAATGGTTTTTTATGTTCCCTAACATTTTTATTTGTATAAGCATTACCAATATTATTTCTCACAAAAGGAGGTCATCAAAAGCCCATACAACTCAGCACTTTATACTGGAGATACATGACAGCTGTCAAGTTGACAGTTTTTGACTTTGACCATGAAATCATTAAGAAACAGATAATATTGGCGGGCGTTTGATATTCCGAAACTGACACTGACAGCAGCAGATCAATTTGACAGTTTTTACTATGAAATCATTAAGAAAAAGATAATAGGGTGCCAAACTGGTGTGATATTTCTCAAATAAAGTTATTTTTCTCATCCCACAGTTAATAAGCATTACCAATATTATTTCTCACAAAAGGAGGTCATCAAAAGCCCATACAACTCAGTACTTTGTATCGGAGGTACATGACAGCTGTCAAGTTGACAGTGTTTACCATGAAATCATTAAGAAGAATCATCGGAATATCAAACGCCCGCCAATATTATATGATATTGGCGGGCGTTTGATATTCCGAAACTGACACTGACAACAGATAGCTGTCAATTTGACAGTTTTTACTATAAAAATCATTAAGAAACAGAAAAAAGGGTGCCAAAATGGCGTGATTTTTCTCAAATAAAGTTATTTTTCTCATCCCACAGTTAACATTAAAAAAAAGTACGGCTAGAATTTTAACCAGCGAAATACAGGGTATTTTTTCCAATACGTGTACCTTCGGTACATCATTTGAGCCTCCTTTAACATGAATAACAGAACATCAGAATAACAGAACAATTTGTCTTATAAATAGGCTTAAAATTTTTAAGCTATACCATCAAGCCGACTTTAAATAAGTGTTTGGATTAAAATAAGATTGAATACTATCATTTGTTAGTCATTACATTTATATTTCTATGTGGGCGTAAAATCCAATTAATTCAATTAGATTGATTGGTTCATTGGACTACTAAATCTATTCGATATAATTTAGATTCTAGTACAATTTGTTAGCCTAAAGGTAGTTGCGTTAAACTGCCTGCCTGCCTATCTTATAGCCTGTTTTCAACCGACTTCCAAAAAGGAGGAGGTTCTCAATTCGACTGTACTTTTTTATGTTTGTTACCTCAGAACTTTCGACTGGGTGAACCGATTTTGATGATTCTATTGTTATTCGAAAGCTAGTGCTTCCAGATTGGTCCCATATAAATTTTATCGAAATCCGGTGAGCGGTTTTAAAGGTGTGCGTTCACAGACAACATTATTTCTTTGCTTGTCCCGCCTGCAATAAATTTTTCAACATCACAGAGCTTGTTTTTAGGTTTTTATTTGAATTTTCTTTGATTACGTATCCATACCTTTCATTTCTTGGATGACGTCATTGACATGTCTTTTGTTTTCGATGTTTGCTAAGATCAATCCGATGCTGACTGTACGTATGTACCTGATCGGTCACACGATCAGGTGTTGACACACTTTAACTCCGCACCTACAGGTCGGTGTGAGGTTTCCTCTCGTCTATTATTGATACAGTAATTGAAAGTAGTCATTTTTATTACTGTATAAGCGTTTAGGTTGAGATGTTGTTTGTTTGTGCAAAACAAATGTTCCCATTTATGTCAAAAACTTATACCTACCGATTTAGATACCGATTTTCTGTAAAGGGTTTGTGATTCATAGGCTATATTTATAGTTCTTAGGTAGGTCATAGTTGTGAGGACCTATCTATTGCATGTGACCTAAATATACTGGTGGTGATGTGGGGAACACAAGTCTGACTTTCTTGTTTTTGTGTCTGTCGATGATATCATAAGTTCTAAACGGATGAGCCAATATCACACTTAATAACTATGATGAATTTATCAATTTTAAAAGTACTCGAACACATTTAAGCGAACACATTTCAAATTAATATTTCGCTTACAAATTTATTCTTTCCACTTTAGCCACACAATTGTCGAGTTCATTAAGGTGAAAAGGAGAAAATGGCTACGTTAAAATGGACGCCATCTTATACACACTGTCCGGTAGATTAGCCAATAATAAAATTATGCAAAATGCTAATATGATTGTCTACTCACAAACTTATACTACTTAAAGCGGGCAAAGTGATCGTTGTAATAGATAAAGCGCGCAATTTCAAGTAAAACATGAGCATTCAGAAAGAGAAATTGATAATGTTAATAATAAGTAAGCAGTTGCTAATCTTGACTGGAGTTTGTTTATGAATTTATCTCGGATTTCTCTTGTCGATTTGTGAAATCATGTGGAAAGTTGATTTAAAAGAACCCTAGGCCAATATATTAGTAAGTTAGTAACGCGCTTAGGGATAAGTGTTCAGAATAATTAATCGTTTCTCGGGAACATTAAAGTTATTTAAATTTTGTATTGATAATGCTCTCAATAACATCGTGTCAAACTATTAACTGCCTCATTGCTGAACACAGATCTTCTCTCAAAATGTGAGGGAGTAAGGTCTTTACAATGCTCTATAAAATCACATTACGAATGATATTTCTCCCGTATACACACACTTTTACACATCAAGCGCGGTTTCCTTACGTAAATAATTGAATTGCGAGCCAAAGTAAAAATATATTAGAATATAAAACTTGCCAAGTATTTCGCTAAACAGTTTTGCTTAAAAATTATCCATGAACGATTGAACCAGATTGTTTTGTCAAACTTCCTCCAATTGGCTCGCCAGCTTTCGGGGCAGTGAGTCCCATAGCAATGGACGCAAAATTGAAATAGTTCCATTGTCTATTGCCTATCTACCCATTGTGGGCACTCTGTTTATTCACCGCGGTTATTAATTATACTGTACTTATAAATGTGATAATGGAAATAAATCTGTGTTTATTTAAAAGTATCTAATTAAATGAAATGGGTACTGAATAAAAGTTTTTTTTTATAATATTACATATTTGTGTCTAATATCTAAGTAGTTACTTACCTTACATAAAGTAAGGTAAGGCTAATATTCAGACGACGCTGAGCCTAAAGTAATGCTTCCGTATGTCAAATTTGTATTACAATTTGACTTACGGAAGCTTAAGTTTACGCTTAGCGTCGTCTGTGAATGTTATCATCACTCATCATCATCACTTCAGCCTACTGATATCCACTGCTGGACATAAGCCTCCTTCATGGCGCGCCATTTCTCCCGGTCCTCTGCCTTCCGCATCCAGCTGCTACCGGCTATCCTTTTCAGGTCATCGGTCCAGCGAGCTGGAGGGCGTCCCACACTTCGCTTGCCAGTTCGTGGTCTCCACTCTAGGACTCTGAATGTTATCAGGTGTCATGAATTTAAATGAAATAATCCCAAACACAAGGTAGCTGCTGTAAATGGTTGAGGGTCTCCGTCGACTGTTGGGTCTTCAGAAACATAAATATGTGCCCAAATTAATCACAATCGGTTCCCAAGAGAAAATTAAAAAGTCAGTAGATAATAAAAATCAATCTTCCTCTGTTTTTCTACCCTTAGGGATAAAATATTACTCATAAATAATATTATTTTTCTAAAATAAGTGAAAATCCATAAAAAAACCAAACAGGCGAACATAGAACCTTCTCCGGTGTCTCGTCAGTTAAAAAGGAGATCAGAAACGGAGAAATTCCTATTTCGAAGCTTAGGTGTGTCCATACAACATGAAATGCAATTTCCGATGATCGTTCAAACTTAATGTCATCATTCTAAGAACCATTTTCACCGGTATAAGGTGTAATAAACCTTATGTCTGATTACTTGTCAATAGAATCACGTACAACTAACAGTCTATATATGAACTATGGAGGATTACCACCAAGTTGATAGCTATTAGGTCTTAATTGGATATCGTTTCAGAGTGATTGGCTCAAATCATTCGCTTTCTATTCGTACTCGACAACCTGTAAAGCTCCAACACCTTATTATCGCTTAATACGCTATTTAACTGATTATTTTTATGGTCTTACAAAAAAATTCCTCGGACATTTCTACACAGCACCATCTAGTCCCAAACTAAGCAAAGCTTGTGCTATGGGTACTAGACAATGGATATAATACTCATATCCTTTTTTTTTTGTAAATACATACTTATAATACATAGGAAACACCCAGACAAACACAAACACTTAAGTTCATCACAATAAATGTTTGTGTCCTGTGGGAATCGAACCCACGACCTCGTGATCAGTAGTCCGGTACTCGAACCACTAGACCACAGACGTCGTCAGTCGTTATAAAAACTTGACCATAAATAAAGTACGGAAAACAAACACAAAATCAAAAGGATAACAAAATAAGAAAATTATATAAGCATATTAATTTAATTGCTAGAAAGAGATAGCACTATACTGTATTTTGACGTCATCTGCACGTCAGGCCATAAAAAGTCTTTAAACACTGTCTTGTTCTGCGGGAAAGAGATATAAGTATCTCCTTACAATCCCACACTTTAAAAGCGTATATAAAGCTCAAGTTCAAATGTGATTATTTTATTAAACTTTATAATTCGATGCTTTTTTTTCTAAATACTTATACTTAGATTAGGTACTGATTATATTTATTCACCGAGGATCTTCAGTAGCATCATACAGAATATCCCCGAAATCGAACCCGGCTTTTGCTCACCACTTGACTAACGAGGTAGTTAAAAATTAATATCTATCTACTACTATTTACATTTCAAGCGTGAGGATGCGTAAATTACAAGATAGTAATTTGTTTTCAAAGTAAACAGACAGACTGTTTAGCATTTGTCGTATTAGATAAGATTAATGATTTGTACGTGTTTCAAAGCGATGATTTGAACGTTTTTGATTAAATCTCTGATGCATATCTGCGCTTGTTTATGATGAACTAATATTCGAGCCCGGTTTTGGCTGTGTTGAATTTTAATCTATGCAGATTTGAACTAAAAGTAGAAATGTACTTGAGTCGTATGCATACGAATAAAACTTGGAATAGAATGGTAATAGTGGCTATAGGAAAACGCAAGAATTTTATTCTGATTAACAGTATTACTATAAAGTTTTATCAAAATCCGTTCATTAGTTTTAGCTTGAAGGAGTAACAAACATCAATACATACTCACAAACTTTCACATTTAAAATATTATTAGCAAGGCTACGATTATAAGCAATTAAGTAGGTATACGGTGTTATACGGGTGTTATAGTAACAAGTTAATTATAAACTAGGTTAATGATTATAAGATATAGTAGACAGGACGGACAAAATTACTATCCGCTATTAGCTATATCAATTAAGAAGATATCTGCATATTAATAAGCGAAATTAATAAAAGCTTAGATTAGAATCTTGTAACATTCTTTAGATTGAAATTAAGATCCGTGTATGTTTTTGTATATTTAAATACATAATATTATAAGTAAATTTAAAAATCTGGTCAAGTGCGAGTCGACCCTGCACATAAAGAGATCTGTACCATTTATAATTAGTATAATTTGTCGTTATAGTGGTACTAGAAATAGAATCTGTAAAATTTTCAATTCTTTACCTATTACGGTGTTGAGATACAGCCCGCTGACAGACAGAAAGACGGACGGACAGCACAGACTTAGTAATAGGGTCCCATTGGCAAGCTTCTGTTACGGAACCCTAAAAATGTTTATTCACAAGTATAATTATAATTATGTTGATCGGGGTTCGATCCGAGGTTGAGAAGTGCTATCGTGATTAAATAAAATAAATAATAAGCAATATTTTAGCTACATAGGAACGGACAAACATACATATAGGTCAAACACATAACCCTTCTTCGGCAGTCGAGTAAAAAAGTAAACATAATTAGTATCAATTTCAAAAGTTGCGAGAACTACAAACATTCAATATCACTGTAATATTATTCAAAGTTATAAGGCCAAGAACACATCACGGTGCCACTTAAATAATATTACATAACTGACAGGTCCCCATTTACATAAGTTATCTCATTGGAGCGGCATCATCAATCACTGGAGGTGCCTGCTATGATCGATCACGGTGCTTATCTGAATGACGTGCCTTTGGGGCACTGTGACACATTTAAGGTTATAAAGCTTTGGTCATATTTTTATGCTACCTCTGTCCACGGTGTTATGTAGATATGTATGTTTTAAGTTTGGCTTCAATTTAAAAAATATGCAAAAATAATTTTATCATAATTCTTTTCGACAATTTGACATTCGAATTGAAAAACGAATAGAAACAAAATGTCTGGACATAAGCTTTCGACAAATCAGGCTGTTACTTTTGTCATTTCCATACATTTTCTTTCTATTCGTTTGTCAATTCGAATGTCAAATTGCAATTTGTCTAGCCCCCAGACATGACATCCCCTTCTTGGATACAGGCGCAATGGTATTTAAAATTATAGATTAGATATGAATCACATTTAAGACCTAAATAATCACACTCTTTGTAAGCTTGTAATAGAATTAATTCATCTTACAGTTTCTTTCAGAGACCTAAATGTATGGAAATAACACAAGCTTTCGACAAATCGGGCTGTCACTAATGTCATTTACATACATTTTGTTTGTCGATTCGAATGTCAAAATGCAACTTGTCTAACCCCCCAGGTCTTTTTGCTATTTAGCGGATACAATAAGGCTAGATAAGTAGCAACACTAATGTCAGACAGACAAAAAACATGGAGACTGGAGATGACATGACACCTGTCAAAATGTAGGTTAGTAGACAATAAATTACGTCTAAAAAGTTCTTATAACAGTACTATGTTACCTACGAGAACAGTATTGTGTACATTTTATTCTTTTTATTTTTTTATTTCGTTATACTCATTGAATCAATCGGTGAAGGTTAGGTAGCCAGAGAATGTTCAAATTGGTTTTGTATCGATCATTAGACTAGAGTAGCTTTAATGCTCTCATATGGGTCCTAGGTTCGATTCTTAGGTCGGGCAGTATTCTTAGGTCTTTACGCGTATCTATTGCTCGAAAAGTTAGTCAGAACTGTATGTATCCTCTCAGTTCGACGATAAGTTGAGATCCCATGCAACGGCTGGTACTGAGATTCAATGAGAAATCCCAGTAACGCTTTGCTAAACCCGGTTCGAATCCAAGGCACGCACTTCTGACTTTTCGAAATCATGTCCGAAATTATCACTCGCTATAACGGTGAAGAAAAAGATCGTGAGGAAACCTGCATGCCTGAGAAATTTTCTCGACGGCTTGTGAAGTCTGCCAAACCGCATTAGGCTAGCGTGGTGGACTATAGCCTTATCCGAGAGGGATTAGGCTATAGACTGGAAGGGGACCCGTGCCCAGCAGTGGGACAGTATATAGGTTTTTTTTAATGAGGCTTTATTATTGTGACAGTCAAACCATAAATAAAAATTTTGGATATTTCTCACTTTCCGCTATCGAATATTGTAAAATAATCATCACGTAAAGTTGCGGGCAAAACTAACCAGCATCTCAAGCTATTAAATGATATCTGAGCTGCCCTACTTTTTCACGGCGCAATAATACGAGCGATAACCAACGCGAAATTGTTTATAAGTCCTTAGCACAATTCTTATGGACGTAAGGCGGGTTACTCACTAGTTCCTCGCAAAAGATCCGAACGTGAAGTTGAATATTTGTGAAAGAGATTTTGATAATAATAATAAATAAACGTTTAGTTCAATTTTTAACCCCCGACGCCAAAACGAAGGGGGGGTTATAACTTTGACGTGTCTGTGTGTGTGTGTGTGTGTCTGTGGCATCGTAGCTCCCGAACGGATAAACTAATTTTGATTTTGTTTTTTTTATTTGAAAGGTGAATTAGTCGGGAGTGTTCTTAGCTATGTTTGATGAAAATCGGTCCAAGATGGCCGCCACCACAAAATAGCGAATAACAATTTTTTTCAGAACTTCCTCAATATGGGTATCAAATGAAAGGGCTTAGCTAGGAGAATACTATACACTATGAAAAATTTCAAATCCAAGATGGCCGCCACCACAAAATGGCAAACTACATTTCGTGTCGGGGGTTTCCTAAATTTTTAATTTAGGTTATTAAATAAGTTATTATATAGATCATAAGTTCGTTTAAAAAAATGTAATCGAGTTTCTTCATTGCTTCTGTATAATTAATTTTTACCCGCAACTTCGTTACCATAGAAGTTGATTTTTTTTCTCCCGTTCTACCAACATTTTTAATTGATACTCTGCTCCTATTGAACATAGCGTGATGATATATAACCTATTGTTATATAATATATAAAATTCTCGTGTCACAGTTTTAGTTGCCATACTCCTCCGAAACGGCTGGACCGATTTGTATGAAATTTTGTGTGCATATCGGGTAGGTCTAAAAATCGGCCAACATCTATTTTTCATACCCCTAAATGTTAGGCGTAGTCCACCCCTTTATGACAAAACAACGTTTGCTGGGTCAGCTAGTTGTTATATATATCCTTGATAAATGAGCTAACTAACACTGAAAAAAATTTCTAAATCGGATCAGTCGTTCCTGAGCCTAGCGCGTTCAACCAAAAAAAAAAACTTTATAAGCTTAATAAGCTTTATAATATTAGTATCAATATTATTCCATTCTTTAACTGATAGAAAATATATTGCATAATACTTATAAATGAATCTACGGCCGCCACACGAATTAATATGCGTATACATTTCTACGTATTTTATAAAACAGCGAGATAATTGAACAACCGAGTGGAATTTAAACTGGTACTAACGAGGTGTTGGTACTTGCACAGCTGTAGGCAGCGTGCGGAAATAATTCATTGAGATTAAATAATGCAGTAGGTGTAAATGAAGACGGGTTGTTAGCCCGCGCTCAGAAGAGTGCCAACCGGTTTACTTTAGAAAGATTTTCATTATTTAATTTATCTGAGAAATTAATCACACCGTACTCTCCAGAGGGTCGAAACATATTCTATTTCTATTGTCTTAATCAGTTGCTTGAGTCATATTTATATTTTCGGAAATCGAAATAACAATCTTGGCAAAATATAAGAAAAATTATCGGTAAAGTGGGGAGTTGGACCTGCACATAAAGAGTTCAATAACATTTTTAAATAGTCGTATTAATAAAATTACTGTTTATACTGTATTTACTGGAAATATAAACTTTGTGAAAATTTTAACTGTCTGCCTATTACAGTTTATAAGATACACCCCGCTGACAGACAGACGGACGGACAACAGAAGTTCAAGAATGAAACAAATATTTTCTATAGTTAAAGAAACATTCTAGTTAGATTATAGTTACGGCTCAACAATTTGTAGGAACTATTGGATGTCGTTAAAATATTTTTTCCAAATTAGGCTTCAACTCGGACAGTCATCTCGATCATTCAAATAAAACAAAATGGTTGCCAACGGGTACCTAAAATAACCGCATTGCAACTTGGTCATGGTTACGAGCCCGCTAATGAATCCTAAGCTTTAGATACACTTTTAGCCTACATGAAGCGGAATTTGCATTTCAAAATATATATCCCTGTATATCAGATTTGTCCCTTATTTCGAGTTTACCTGACGGGGCGAATCCTAGGTGATTTAGGTATAATCTTCATGAATAAACATATTTTATTTTCATGCTGGTCTCGAGAGAACAATTTACCTACTTTTTGACTATAAAAGTTCCTGGGTAAAGGTCACAAATATTATTTATTTAAAAAAATAAAAATGTACTTAATGTTTAACAGAAAAGTTTTATTATCTTTTTATTTTGGATGGCACAATGTTGCTAAGAAAATTATTATTCCTTTCGCGTTTCTATTTGTAAAAGTAGTGTAATAATTATTTCAATAAGTCGGCTTAGGCGCAAAACGTCTATTTCGCAAAATGTCCCCTGGTCCTAAAACGTCTCTTTCGCAGAATGTCTCTTTCGTAATCTATTGGTATTGTTTTTTTTAGAATACATACTTAAGTAAATTTAAGTACCAAAATTTTAACATCATAATTGCACTATAATTTTAATAAATGATTTTTTGTTTTGAAAATCTAAATTTTATTCTTAAGTCCCTGGCGCGACATTTTGCGAAAGAGATATTCTGCGAAAGAGACATTTTACGAAAGATACATTTTACGAGAGACACATTCTGCGAAAGAGACTTTTTACGACCACGGGACATTTTGCGAAAGAGACGTTTTGCGCCTAAGCCAATAAGTCATTGTGTAAATAAACGTGTATTGAGTTTATTAAATTTCATCTTGTATTTTATCTTCTATTAAAATTAAATGTCACCTAAAATAACGTATTCAAATTTTAGTTCAGCCAAATTAAAACGTGCAATTGTGATATTTTTAAATCAGTAGTAAAGCAACATTTGAATGTCTCTAAGACACAACAAAAGGTATAAAGATATTTTACCTGAAAATTATACATAACAATTACGTCGTAGTTTAAATTGTTAGTGGAATAGTATTCTCATTAGATTGTTTAGTGTTTCAAATGCTTCCAATTTATCAATGTCTAAGCGTACAACTTGAGTGATTTACGTTGAAAACGTCGTTTCTGAAATTTAGATTCTATACATAACCCCACTGCGAATTCCATTTGAAATAGATGAATTGTTTAAAATAAACCTTTTATAGTACGTAGATGAAATACTAATGTAGCATTATCCATCACTTCACGATCAAATAACTAAACCAATTTTCATAAAACTTGGCACAGCAATAAACCCGGAAAAGTTTACTCATAAAGAAACGATACCTTGAGCAAGAGAGTGTCATCTGTAAAACTTAAAAAAGTTTCTCAATGAGAATAATATTCTGTATACATTCGTTGAGCATGGGTGATCTGACGACAGTTGTAAGAGATCATGTGTCAAATATTATTGACACCTGATAAAATTAATCACTAAAAAAAAGAATGTAGCAACTTCGATGGCATGCCTCCATCAAAATGAAATGTTACTTATCGACACAGTAGCGCGGTGTGTAACCAGCTTTACATGTCGTTAGCTCGGCTGAGGATCCAACTAACTGTATTCCTACGAACGATAGTGAAAACGCAAGCTGTCTACACGTAAACTCTGCAGTATTCTGCTACCGGTCGAGATAATAAGGCATTTATTTTAATGCTATGCTTGAAATTTTGCATTTATTTTTTAAAGAAGAAATTTTTTTCTGGATTATATTTTTTAACAAAGTCTGTTTTTTAACTTATATTATTTTTAATCTTAGTAAGTATGTGATGTAACAGAGTACTTAAGAGATACTTTTATGATAAATAAAAGTGAATCTTTAACTTTTTTAAGCAAACAACAATAATATTTTATTTAATTGTCATTATATAAAAAACCGTAATCTCAGTATTAATTTCTCAAATCAATATTTTTTATACATTTTTTATTTGACCTAATTATCGTTACCGTAATGTATATATTATTTATGGCTTTAAAATTATTAAGGTACAACTAAAAGTTCCTGAGCACCAGCATAAAATCACCTGTCAATAGGTAATCGCGGCGTGTGTAGGTCGCCTTACATGATGTCGTTGCCTCAGCCAGCACCAAACCAAACTAACTGTACTGGCGAACGATAGTGAAAACATCGGTCGTTTGCTTACTCCACTTCGCGGTTCACTCTGATGCGGTGTAATTCAACGGTCTTACTGTTCACACTGTCGTACGGTACGATTTTATAGAAGCATTTTTTTACCCACAACGGAATGGATAAGATATATACGTTTTGGGTGATTGTGACATTACACAATCACTTCTGCATTCCTCAGAGGCTGCGGCGTACTAACTTCCTACATGTTTTAAATTCCATTAATAAAAATACAAACTTCCACATTAAAGCCACACTTTTCTTAATCAAAGAATCTCGTTTAGGCAGATTTTGTATTGCCTTTTCATAATTTATTGAGTTCAAAAGGTTTGCGGCCTTAGCAATAAGCGTTTCCTTCATTTTTATTTTCTTTGGTACCTGCGCTAAAGTTTACCCAATGAGTTTAAAAATTGAAATATTTGAAACAACTTTTTTTTCTAAATCAGTTTCACATTGTGTGTTTTCGATAATAATGCGACTGAACAAAACATCTTATTAAAATCGCAGTTTAATGGCATCATTGTAGTAACTCATATCTTCTGTTACAGTTCCAACCAAATTCGATTATTATTGTTTTTTATTAGAAATAACATTTGACAAACAATTTAAATTCTTCGACATTGGAGACGCACAAAGCACGTCGAGTAGCGTAAAATTAAACGATGCTATTCACTGAGATCTCTTCAGATACGTAAACTAGCCAGAGTCTAGTTACTGGTGTATTTATGCTTGTTAACGCTGTAATAGCTGGATTATTACACCTGCACTTTACCGATACAGCACTAAACGCTGAATTAACTCTAGCTGAATTATTTGTGTTCAAGTATTTTAAGTGTCATAGTATTTTAGTAGTTAGTAATACTGAAGTGTCCATGTTCTCTTGGTCTCCCTCCAGTAAAACAACAAAGAGGCTACACAAAAACAAATTAGTATTGAATGAAAATAATGGCTTTTGACCGATAACAGCGACTTTTAGCAACACGCTGTTAACAGTGTAATTTTTTGCGCTATTATCGGCTAAACACAGTCAATGCCTTAACGAACATGAAACCATATTGACCTAATATCGAATTGATTATCTAGTTTTTATTTGTCAAATGTTTTATTAACAGCTTGTCAATGTCATCTTAATGTTAAGACAATTATATCAATTTTGATTGTAAGTTATCGATATTTAATCGAAATGGTAGTTTGGTCTACAAAGGTTTAAACCAATTTCGCGTTGAGGATACAGTAAAAGTAGTTCATAAAGACCTTGCATGTTGCTCATTACGTACATTTACCCTGTATGTGTTCTAACCTGGAATCTGTTCAGCTGTTCGTATCGCATTAAGGCCGTGACGAATGACCTGATTCTGTAAGAATGATTCTTGGGAACCGACGCGTTGTGGCAAACGCCCGCCACTTTTGGTATGGCCGCCGGCACCATCGAATATGGCCATCTTGTGGAGTATTTTATTATTTCTGGTTGAAACGATAAATGTTTGGCTATCTGTTCACTTGATTTTCTTTATGAGGTGCGGTCAAATTAGCTCTTGATGAATGTTTGCTAACTTAACTTTTCTTTCTATTTCGTTTCGTTTCTATTTCAACTCCTACAAGTACACTGTAATGTAATTATTAAATACTTTGAGAATCTGGTTAAAATTGTCAAATGTTGCAACATAATAAAGAAAAGCAAAGAAAGCTCATTGTTGAGTTAAGCTTGCCTTTGTACATTGTTTATTTTTAATGATTATGTTATGATTATACTTTTTATGTGTGTACAATAAAAAGAATAATGAAAGAAAACATTTTCATTCGTAACAATGCTAAATAAACCATTTTAAAAAGTCAATTCAGCACTGGCCATTAAACTGTTCTAAGTCTCAAGTTCATAATCCCGGATTCCAAATCAAATGTCTGCGGGAATCGAAGTCTGAATGGATTAATTTAATAGCAGACAAAGTTAAAGTGGAATCCGCTTGAATCTAATGGACCATGAAAAGATCTCAGCCTAACATTGAATGTCAAAATCGAACGGATTATTTCGGATGGGCTCCTTCAATTGTTTATATTGAAAGGTCTATTGTGTGGTTCTATTCATTTTTTGTGTTTAATTTTTACTGCATACTTTGTTTGTCGCAATATATTTTAATTGGTGATACGTTAAATTAAAAAAAATATTAAAAAAAAAAAATAAGGCTCGTGGCTAAGTTATAATTACGCTGACATACCGATCTGCAAGGTTAAGCTACACATGTCGCGGTCAGTCTGTGAATGGATGACCATTATTTTTTGCACATCGAGGACTGGGGCTTTACGTGCTCTCCAAGGCACGGAGGGGCCGTGCCTTGGAGAGCACGTAAAGCCCCAGTCCCCGCAACGTTCCAGTTGTTCTGCGAATACCTATGACAATCGTTAGTGGTAGTCAGGAGCCCAAAAAGCCTGACAACCAGTCTGTCGTATCCAGTCTAAATTGGGTTGCGGAGATCTGATGGTAGTCGCTTAGTATAAAATTCTAAACTGATACTAGACTGAATACTAAACTGGAAGCTGACCCTCACAAAAAATGTTGGGAAAAAGGCTAGGACGATGATGTATCGTTTAATTTCATCATCATTCACTGACAGATTTCACCCACTGCTAGTTATAGACATCACTTAGTTTGTGCCGGTCCTGAGTTACATTTACATGCAAGCAATACATACGTACCTTATATTAAGTAGAGTAGAAAAATATTATTTATAGATAAAGGTTCTGTAAATAAAGATTTAGGATATTTTATGAAGCACCATCTAGTCCCAAACTGAGCAGATCTTGTAGGTACTTGTTTATAAACTTGAACAAAAAGTCAGTCACAAAGGCAGTCAAATCATGAAAGCACCACCCCATGACTATTCTACAAGTATTTGTAATCGAAATACTTGAGACCCAAAAAGACATAACAATTCCGTTTTATCACAATAAGATTACTCAACAGAACATAGAGGTCGCGTACTCGCACAAGTTAAACTATTTGCTATTAACTCTAGATCCATCAGTAGCGTTCAAAGTCACGTTCAACAATTACGTATTGAGATTAAAGTTCACTGTACTGTAAACCGTCTTTGTGGCAAAGTTAAGTATTCTGTATCCCTTCGCGTAAGATTATGAGATCAGAAGTAGAAAATGAGTAGTAAATTTGAAATGATTTAATTTTCTCTGATATTATTTTTTTATAGAATTTCAAAATCAATTAGGATAAAGAATAAATGTAACGACAAGTAAATTACTAACCATGCCATCTTAAATTAAATTGAATTAAAAAATAATTAAACGAATTGCTCTCTTTTGAGCTTAATACCAATACACCTTTATGTAAATCGAATAAACATTCCCATTCCTGGGAATATTCAGAACAAGGAATTCTTCGAAATCTTTTCTTCAAAAGAGAAATCGGAGTTTAAAATCTTCATTAAACATTTATGGCAAGGCGATGATTAAATTGTAAACTTCAAAGTTATTTGTATATATTTGGATGACTACATAATTGTTCCCAAAAACGGCTGACTGGACTTTCGACCCTTTCAGAGTATTATGTACCAATTTTATTTCGGAACGTAATCCCATGTACTCTTTACGAAAGTGAATTTGTGGAAAGGGCTGTGTACATAGGTCAATTGGTTCTGTTACCCAATTGAGTAACTAAATTTATTGCGCCGTTGTAAATCGAATGTGAATTCCATGTAGAATTTAGAATTTGAAGTTTGTTTTAGATTTGGAGTTAGGCCGAGTCAATGTTTGGTTAATACTTCGAATGATTTAAATTTGTGATTAAAACAAATATGTAAAAAGTAAATATTAGTTTTCAATGGTATCCATGTATTTTATGGTTGGTGCTGAATAAATAAAAATGGTAATAACATTCACAGTTAAATCATTCCAATCAATGATTTTAGTAAGAGTGACACATCCCTATAAAATAGTTTTATAAACGTGTTTCAAACAAATTAGTCAAATGTATTCCACAAAGCATTCATTTTAAGACTTATATCACGCTCCTGATTTTTGTAAGAACTCGCAAATTCTATTTAGTGTTTAAGCCGATCATAAATTTTAATCGTTATACGTGTTTTAAGCTTCCTCTTTAATCATTTTTATGATCAATACTATTTTAATCAATTAGTATTTTACCAGTCGATTTGTCGATGAACAAATTGTTATGTTAAAATTGTTCTTAGTTTGGTGTAAACTAAGAACAATTTTAAAGTTACAGTTTGTCAATAAAATCTATATTTTTTTACTATTTTTATTTATTTATTTAGAATCTCCAACAAAGGACATACACAATTTTTCAAAATATAACATAAGGAATCAGTCAAGTCAGTGTTCTCCTTCACTTATAGGAGACCACAAACAATGCATTATAGAAATAACTAAACACAAGTACTTAATTTTTAACAATAAAAATTTAGAAATCATAATGATTGTTGTTTCATTACTACGTGACTTCTACGATCGAGATCCTGGGTTCGATTTCCAGGTCGAGCAAAGTGCTTTGAAGTTTATGAAATTCTCTTAGTTGGAACAATGCAATGCAATGAACTGTAAATGTACCCGATTCATTGCAATAGGCTCGCCCTCTATACCTACAGGGACCCTAAACATACCAGTGGACTGTAAATGTACATTAGTACGCCTCTGTCTAACCCTTCGGGAACAACAGGCGTGATGGTATGTTACATAAAGTAAATTTTCATTCTTGTCAACAATAGCGACGTTAAAAATGAAATTTTATATCTCTCTGCATTGAAATATTGTGAATTGGGAATATATTGAATATAAAAGCAAAATTGGCAGTTTAAACTTCGTAAGGTACACGTAGAATAAATTTCATTGTATTCTGCTTACGTTTATTTTGAAATGTATAATGCATGCATGCAAGGGGTATTTGTCACTTGGTATTAGGGGATATGTCTAAAGTCTGTCAATAAATTGTATTGGTGTGATGTATTGAGATTGTTGATAGGAGTGCCAACATGTTAAGTTTAGCATAAACACCCACACTGTTTGGGATTTTCCGCCATACGTCCGAACTATTGTCCTTATTCATACCATCACGCTTATATTCCCCGTAGGGTTAGACAGATGTGTACACAAGTACACCCACAATTATCCGGTGTAATAGGGGGTGAGCCTGTTGCCATAAACTGGACATAAATTCACACTCCGAGCTGCTACTGGGAATTTAGCAAAAAAACCCAACAACACTGCCCTACATGGAAATAGAACCCAGGACCTCTAGCGTAGCAGTCATGCTTGGGACCACTAGACAAACGAGGTGGTCCTTATTTTTTAACATAACATTATACATTTTATAAACTACTTTCTGCACGCGACTTCGTTCCCGTAAAAGTTGAATTTTTCCCCGTTTTTGCAACATTTTAAATTGATACTCCGCTCCTATTAGTCGTAGCATATAGATATATAGCCTATAACCTTCCTCGATAAACGCGCTATCTAACACTAAAAGAATTTTCAAATCGGACTAGTAGTTCTTGAGATTAGTGCGTTCAACCAAACAAATAAACTTTTCAGCTTTATAATATTGTATAAATACCTATACTATATTTTACTCATCAGTCTTTTTTTATTCTTAACATTTATTTCGTTAATGTCTATAATTTGTACAAGAATTTTAAAGAAGTCACGCTGTGTAAGACCATTACTTCTCAACAAAAAACTGTCAACAATTTTATGTTTTTTAAGGATATTCATTAATCTTAAATTTTTTAATGTTGTTGACTGTTATACGTCCATTAATTATTTTTATGTAGAATTTAACGCTAACTATAAAAAATATAACAGCCTCGTTAGCTTAGTGGTCCTTAGCACGACTGCTACGGTTTGATACCCAGTTCGGGCAAAGTATCATTGGGTTTTTACAAGGTATTCTCAGCTTGGAGTTCTGATTTGAGCTTAGTTCATGACAATAAACTCGCCCCCTATACATGGGACTTAAACATCGCGGCGAACGGTGTAGGTAGGTAGGTATACATAAGTATTTACTTCTCTAAATCTGGATAAGGCAGGCGAATGACGACATAATGTAGATATAAACATAAAAATTGCTCCATTTATTAAAATCTATAGAGGATAGCTACTCATCTAGCCCCATGATAAGCCTCACTTTATGAACACAAAATTAATCAATATTAACATAATTGATAAAATTAACCGGATTTGCCCAATATTTAGATCGCATTATAAACGCCAATAAAGTCTATTTTATCTCTACGCTGGACATATTCCGCGCTTTTAAAACACTAAAATTAAAATTATCGATATGCTTATTTAGTTCAATCTGTGTGATTTAATTCCATTCAGTTTTATTGGTGAACGCAATTTTAGGTTCCTAATGGTGTCGAATGGGCGTTGAAGGATTCATTATTCGCAAATTAGAAATTATAGAATTAAGCAGGGTATACTTTTTCTGTGGTATGTTAAGTCCCAAACAATCATTAGTGGTGGTCAGAAGCTCAAACAGCCTGATAATCAGTCTATTTGATGTATTTCAGGAATAGCAATAATTTTAATAGCAATGATTCGAATAGCAATTGACGTATTCCGCGAATGGCATTTTTTATATTTTGGTCTATTTTGCTCAATTGCCATTCCAGTGGACTATATTTTTATATTACATTTTATTCCACGAATGGCAATTTCATCTTAGTAGCTACTAGTGATTTATGTATATAATTGCTATTCGTGGAATAGGTACGTCAATTGATATTCAGATCATTGCTTTTCAAATCATTCCTATTCCTGCAATACATCGTCTATTTGAATATCGGTATTGCTCGGAAAATTTGGTTGCTGAGGTCTGATAGCAGTTGTTCCATCTAAAAATACTTGATATTCAACCGCATCCAGTTAGACTACCAGCCAACCCCAACATGGTTGGGAAAAGCTAGGAAGAAAAAGGTTAAATGATTCACCTTAAAATAAAGAGCTCTGTGTATGTAAGTGCTTCATTCACCTCTGTGGTCTAGGTACAAATACGAATCGCCGCGGAACCTAACTGTATGATGACACAATCATATTTTTTATCCATCTCTATCCATGATGTCATCAGCAATTTCAATCCTAACGATTTGATCACCGTTACAGTAATTTTAAGCTATCCAATAGTACATTGTACCTTTGTTGAGATAATCCTGCCTAAACAAGATGTTGGTTATCTTAAAGAATGTTGAAGTAAGAATGGTTTCTTAATTTGGTAGTGATATAGTAATATTGTGTATTTATTTCGGCATGCTAGTCATCTTCATTAATTTAATTGGTAGAACACTCTTTACGTGTACTAATTATATGTGAGTGTTGGTTATTAGAATGGTATGTAGAATCACACTTTCCTTGGCAATAATTAATTGGTAAAAAATCATTTAGCAATTATCTTGATAATACACTGTATATTTCCAAAGTTTCAAGTGTTTACCAAAAAGTAACAGAAACTGTTCGGTTTGTCCATAGCATTCACAAAAGCAATGCTTGTCGAGACCATGATTTTACTCGTCGGAACTATGATGATGTGTGCTACTTGATCTGAACTCAGATCTGATTAAATTGGACCGTCTTCTCAATAGTTGCATGCATTCTTTATCTTGGTGTCTTCCCATTTTTTCTCTCTGTTACTATAAATCGCCTTCTTTAATGTCCTCACCACTCTAAGCTCATTCATTGTATATTTTTCGTCCACTCTATACAATTTGAACGCTTTCAATATTGTTCTCCATTTTGTAATTATGTTGTGTTAAGTGAATGAAATAATTTACCTATATTATGTTAATTTTGTCCTGGTATATTACCTACACGTACGGTAAAATAAATAAATATATACATAATTTTCAATATATTTTTACGTCTCTCTACAAAAATTCTCTCTAAAAAACTTATTAGCTTGATGATCATTAATTAGGCACCCATTAAAACTTAAATCGTTATCATTATCGTAAAAAAATATATAAAATTAAGTAGAAACCATTTTGGAGATGAAATTTGATATGAATTAGTGTGATTATGGAAAATGCGAAAGTAATTAAATGTTTATTGATTCGCAGAAAAGATTTCGTTGATTTTGGAACGGGGTCATGATAATCAGCTTTCGCTAATACCTACGCTAGCTAGTACCTAATATGCTAATATCTGGTGAACTTACTGGCCGAAACTAAGGTCTCAACCACAATTGACACCACAATTGTAGCTGACGTATATATAGGCTTCGGTTGTCACTTGTCACCAGACCCTAATACAAAAAAAATTGTAACTGGGTACTATTTTGTAGTGTTCCGAACGTATGTGATTGTTGTGGTGATGACCACGAATCCCATGACCGTGATTATAGGTCAAAGGAAGGCAAGTGCGGTTTTTAGTCTTTAGGAGTTTGACATACTTTGACACCTCTCCAGGTGCCAGAAAATCTATCAGGATTCTCCGTAGGTACCTTAAAAATATAGAATTTGTTTGAATCTTCTTCCGTGAAAGGAAATTTATGCGCGAATAGATAATACACACGAAAGGCCTAGTATTGCCTTTGTATATCCTATCTTTTTGTATTTTTTTTAAACATTTTTCATGCTAAGTTTACAAGATATTTTTAATGAAGGAAAATATCGGCTGGCGGGCAGGATTCGAACCTGCGTCTTCTGGTTCGGTACACCAGACGCTTTAACCACTAAGCTACCGCGAGCCCCTTAGCCCCTAGCTTAGCTCGCGGTAGCTTAGTGGTTAAAGCGTCTGGTGTACCGAACCAGAAGACGCAGGTTCGAATCCTGCCCGCCAGCCGACTTTTTCCTTAATTAAAAAAATATTTTGTATATCCTATCTTTCACTAATGATGATGATGATAATGATGATGTCTATTTCTATTAAGTTTTATACCTGCAGGATAAAGTATCCATGGAATAGACTAGACTCCTTAGATTAGTGCTTCATACAATACAGCTGTACCTGAATATAAGTAACAGTTATAGTATTAGATCATAGAGCCCGCGATCTCTTTTAACCAAAATCCATCCTCAAAGAAGGATGTAAGACGACGTAAGTCATTACCAACAAAATGTAAAAAACGGTAACCGCACCGTATCCCATTGTTTGCCAAAACTAACAATGGAAGTATACAGATCATTTATTTCCTCCACAATTGTTCACGGTAGTATAGCGAACTAATGTTAATACAATTACTGTAATACGTTCACGCGATAGTCTACTTTGTTTCCAGTTAACTACAGGTGAAAATCCCGTGTGGTTTTGGTACCAAAGATCGTGTAACAGGGCGAGGGTGTTGCGTTTAATTGATATGCCTTGTTTTTTGTCGTAGAGCAAGTTGATCGTTTTTTTCTTTTGAAGAAAATTAATCGATGCTCAAATATAAAATGCGTTCCGTTATCCATTATGTTCCGATCTACGGTATCGATAGAATTGTTTCTTTTTAATTTGATATAGTGTTTTTTTGCTGGGTGTCTCTGAAATATTAATTGAAGACTTATAAGTATGAAATTAATTTTGATATTAAAATGATCTTTGTAACCGTTAGAGAATTAAAATATCAGCAAAAAGAGATTTCTAAACTTGTCCATTCATTAAGCTAAAAATCCATTAATCATTTACAATCTTCTCTACTATCAGAAATTGATTCATTTTTTAGGAGCTAGGGACCTTTGGACACCTTCTAGTAATCGTTTTGGTAATCTGTGTTTTCACAGACTAAATAAAAAAAGGTCTCGAACACACATCAGCAAGTCATGAGTTGCTATCTCCAGCTGCGCCAATAGGACTAGTGGTCAACCAGTTCTATTGGCGTGAATCCTATTGTGAAAAGCAGACTCAGTAATGTAGCGTAGTCCTCTTTTTACCTACCCGCTTGGAGAATCCCTTGAATATTAACCAATGAGGAAGTTAGATGGCTCCGTCGTATTTTTGCCGAGTAAAGCATGATATCCTCCTTCATTATAGAGACCTAAAACAAGAACTAAGTATGGGATTTTCCAACTTAAGTGTCGGACTTCACTAAGCAGAACCTTGCCTCAAATTCTTCGCATTAGCTTCATGAAAAACGTTGCTTTGTGTCTACTAGCACCATTTTCTGCTTGGGTGGTGGTCTTATTGGTCCTTGTGTTACGGTTCCCTGTAAAGCTGTGTTCCATACTATATTGGGCTATTCTTGGATCGGGTGAACTTATTAGGCGAACAACCTAAATTAAATAATGCCACCAACCACCCGCAAACCAAAGAGATTGCCTGAAGATAAAAACACAAAGCTTTTCGAAGAAACCTTACACAGATAATAGAATCAGAACCTTTTCATTCACATTATTCCTGATACATAATATCGAATCTTTTTCCAAGTAATGTGGAAATGTAAGCCAAATTAAATAAAACATTGAAAGCCTCAACCGCGGAGTGGAAATTGGATCTTCGTAGGAAACGAACTCGCATCTACATTTACCGTAATCGAACAAAGACCGAACTCATTATGTTTTAAGGGATATCTTCCTTTTACAAGTAGGCCAAGGTCCTTTTGTATGGGGGCAAATGAAAGCTTGATTGCATTTTTGATTTCTATGCAAATCCAGCGAGATTGGGTTTCGGATTGGTGTCGCTTGATCTCCGGTTTAAACGTGGTAAACTTTCTTTTTTTAATCATCTCTAAGGGCTGATGTTTTTTGTTTTGTAAGACTTTTGTGTCACGTTTATGAAACCCGTTTTTATTTCTTGTGAGTGCTGTTGAGACAACTCTTCTTATTTTCCTTAATAACAGACATTTATCAATAAGTTGAGTTAATCGGATTCCACGGCAATAACTAAAAGAGGCCTACGTCCAGCAGTGGACGAATACGGGCTGATGACGATGATGAATGTTGTAACTGTGGGAAAAAATGAGGTCGTCGGTTCCCTATGTATTTTTTTTCAGTTACATACAACCCTTAGGATCGTTTGCTGCTAGGGGCGGCAGGGTACGTCTATAGAAAGACAGTAATCAAATTTTATTGAATTTGAATCCATGAACCTTCTAATTACTAATTTACCTGTATCACCAACTGGCAGCATTTAAAGTGGTCTCTGGTCAATTCTCTTTATCCAATATCATAGTCCAAGATTTGATCAAACTTTTACGAATTTCTGTTACTCGTATATTTACTGTAGTCATCAAAAATATCATCGACATTAATCAGTGACATTGTACAAATAAAAATTATGAGTGGCATTCCATCCTTAGTAACGGATGCTTACACATCAATTTATTTTCTTTTTTCCCGGCTGACAACATTCACGATACAAACGATATACTCTATTTTTCCCCGATCACCATGGCAACGCAATAAATAAACCCAGCTCGTAGTCTTTAGAGGTTATTTATGCTGTCTCCCCCACGCCCCCCCTGTACCTGAATAATTGTTACCCCTAGGGCCATTTAATGCCTAGCTCCGGCGAATCACATTGATTAAGAATACAGATGCTGTACTGTCCTACCAGCCGTTTATTAAGCTTTAGTTTCCGCAAACTAGGGGCCCTACCATGGTGATGTGTTATGAGGCTTATACACCGTTTTAGGCTTGCTGCGGCTAGATTTCTGATGGTTATTGCTATTCTTTGCGATATATGAAACTGTGCTTTGCCAATTGGGACACGCATCAATTTCAAGCCTTAATAAAAATCTAACATTATCAACGCGGCAGAAATTCTACTCTTAAATAAATTTAGGTTCATTGAATAATAATTATAATTGTTGTCATCTTCTTAATAACATCGATTTACTTATATACCTAAGTGAAGTTACTCTATTATGGAATTTTAATGTAAAAAATCTGCCATTTCACGCAAACCTTTTTTTTGTAAAACTCTTTATATGGAAAAACTACTAACTTTGCTATAATTATGACTCTCTAAGCTGAATAATTCTAATATAAGTGGGAATATTGTTTGTTTTTCCTTCGTTTTTTGTATAGATTTCAATTCGTATCTCGTATAGATCGAGTTGAAATCGAAATCTCGTAGTACGAGCCAGTAGGAGTATGCGCGTCCTTGGTATTCAACGGTATCCAGGATCTTAATAGCTACTGGTTTTGACGCATTAAAGTTATGAGCACGGCCAGCCAAGAAATAGCTGAAGCAGTTCTCTGGGCATGTTGCGAACAGGGTCACTACTTAGATGCAGAAGAGAATTTTTATCTGTTTTTTTCTGATTATGGTATTTGACAACGTTTAGTGCTTAAGCGATCGCTTCTGCGCCATTTGTTGTGGGTTCTATCTCAGCACGGAATAACAATATTTGTGTAACATAAGTACAACTAGTTTTTCCAGAATTGTCTCTTTGTGTAGGTATGTGAAAATTTGTGTTTATAAAAGTAACAAGTAAATATAGGAGAAAGTGCAAGTGTGTATAAAGGCAATGCTACTTTTAATAATTTATATGAAAACTATTATTTAAAAAAACTTCTCATAACAGTCTGCCCCATTTAAAATAATAAAGTTTTGTCGAGAAGATTTTGATACGGTTGAACGATTGGTAAAATAAGGACTTGAAAGGACTAAAACATCTTTAAATAAATAAATAATTAGGTTATTAAAAGTAAAACCGCGCTAAAATTGAGTTTTCTATCTTGAAACCTGTTTAATGAGGCAAATGAGCTAACAAATTTTGTCTAAATTGGATTTACAGTCGATACATATTAAAACACTAAATTTACTTAGAGGCGAGATACAAACCACTCAATTTGACTTTATTAAAACCTTGGCGTTTAAATAAATATTAAAACCCGAGTTTAAACATCTCATGAAATACAGTCATCATCAATTACACCGCTGCCTACACTTTTGGAAATAGAGGCATAATGATGGTGTGGTATAAGGTTCTTTTATCTAACTTTATGTAGTTTTGTAATAAAACTACTTTTTACGGATTTTATCGCGTTATATTGATATTATTTTAATCCCGACGTCCTTAGTCACCCGTGACCATGGACGCTGTAAAGGGTCCGAAACGTCGGGATTAAAATAATATCAATATAACGTGATAAAATCTGTAATAAGTAGTTTTATTTCAATGTCTAGTATTCGCGTAAGTGTCAGAAAACTTTATGTAGTTTTCTCTTCAAGTTCAAGTTCATATGTTTTTATTTCAAATTAGCTTTTACAAGTATTTATGAAATATTAAATTGATTCTATATGCTCGGTTCAAAAAAGTTGATCTTATGGTGAAGAATCCGGCAAGAAACTCCATAGACACTCTTTTTTTTATAAAAGAGTGTCTTCTAGAGTGGAGTGTCCCTTAATATCTTCATGTTTACTTATCAACCCTGATCCCGCTTGCAAAGCGACGTAGTTAATAGTTATTTTAACTGGTATGGTAACAATTAGCTACTTTATTGGAGGTATATGTGTTTTGATAATTACCCAACTCTTTCTACTAGTAAAGTTGTAAGTAGGTACTAATGTCTAGCCAAGAAAGTTTCTTTAGTTTTTTTATTAAAAAAGATGGCGAAAAAGAAAGAAAGGCTCGTGGCTAAGTTATAGCAACGCTGATCAACAGATCTGCAAGGTTAAGCTACGCTTGCCGAGATCAGTCTGTGGATGGGTGACCATTCTTGACACATCGACACCCCTACGTGCCTCGGAGAGCACGTAAAGCCGTCGGTCCCGATTGTCATACGATCACCTATGACAATCGTTAGTGGTAGTCAGAAGTCAAAAAGCCTGACAACCAGTCTATCCTTCGAATATCGGTATTGCCCAGAAATTTGTTTGCGGAGGTCTGATGGCAGTCGCTTCGTGTAAAATACTCGGTTGGAGTGTAGCCTTAGGGGCACTATGGAGCAAGGATTTTTACGAATTTTCGTTTTGTTTTTTTGTCTAAATGTTGCGTTTTTTTTGCAGCATGGTGTCAACCTTGACCATAGAAACAATTTAGGTTCAGAGAACCATGCACCTACGACGCACCGTTTCGGAGTTATGAGACACCAAATTTTTGTTTATTTTTTAAAAATGCTACTTATTTCCAAAATGAAAATGCTGACAAAAATCTTTTCGGGAAAGAAATTGTTGCTTTGGTTGAAACGCATGAGATAACGTCACAAAAACCGCAATTAGTCACAAAAAAATATTTCGTGAAAAATTTTCTGTCGGGATCGATCTTTAGCTTGCGTATCCTTAGGGGCGCAGGACTTAGAAAATATTGTGATGTTTTTTTTTTGTCGAAATGTCCCGTTTTTTTTGCAGCATGGTGTTAACCTTGACCATAGAAACCATTTAGGTTCAGAGAACCATGCACCTACGACGCACCGTTTCGGAGCTATGGGACACCAAATTTTTGTTTATTTTTTAAAAATGCTACCTATTTCCAAAATGAAAATGCTGACAAATCTTTTTGGGAAAGAAATTGTTGCTTTGGTTGAAACGCATGAGATAACGTCACAAAAACCGCAATTAGTCACAAAAAAATATTTCGTGAAAAATTTTCTGTCGGGATCGATCTTTAGCTTGCGTATCCTTAGGGGCGCAGGACTTAGAAAATATTGTGATGGTTTTTTTTTGTCGAAATGTCCCGTTTTTTTTGCAGCATGGTGTTAACCTTGACCATAGAAACCATTTAGGTTGAGAGAACCATGCACCTACGACGCACCGTTTCGGAGTTATGGGACACCAAATTTTTGTTGTACCAACACCTGTTTAATTAATCGCGGTATTTATAACGTCATCCCATGTGTTTCAACCAAAGTAATAATATTACTGTACTAGGAAAATTTAGGATGCAAGAGCGAGCGAAGCGAGCTCGAGACTTGCGGCACCCCAACTCGGACAGGTTAGGTTAGAAGGGGATGGCGGGGTCTGCAAGACCCCGCTATCCCCTTCGTGGTTATTTTTTTTTAAACCACCCAGAAGTAGGAGCCCCGCACAGCGGGGCTCCGTCGACTACGCCTTTCAGGGATATGAGGCTTCACCTCGACTTTTTATTATTATTATTTTATGTTGAGAATTATGCGGCGGCGGTATTAGGGGGGCCAATTTTTCATTATTTTTGCGATAGGACACACCGTTTTCGAGATATAAGCAATATTAGAAAAAAAGTCGAAGGTCACTTAACCGTGACCGCAAAAATCACTCAACCTTGACTTCCAAGGTCACTCAACATTGACCTCCAGGATAACTTAACATTGGCATTAGTCACGAGTCCTTGACCTCAAGGTCACTAAAAATGAACATTGACCTATTACTGAGCTCAGAATCAGAGATCATATTTTTGGAAATTTGACCTTGACCTTGAGTCTCCAAGGTCACTTAAATTGACCTGTTCTGTGTTTAGAATCGCAGATATTGACTTTCGTAAATTTGACCTTGACCTCAACGTAATGACCTTCTAAGGTCACTTACATAACCTCAAAGGTCGCTCTTGACGTCCAGGAAAAGTTCCTTGATTTTCTTAAATTTGACCTTGAAGGTCAAAGACCCGAGGTCAAGGTCAATGGCCCAAGTGCAAGGCCAATGACCCGAGTCAATTACCAAAGTTCGAGGTCAATGACCCCAAGTTCAAGGTCAATGACCTTTGGGTGTCCCCCCACGCGTTCCCCCACCCTATTACTCCCACATCCCACCCGGTCCCTAAGGCTTGATTAGGCGATAGTTTTTGGTGAAATTTTTCTAAGTCTTTTTTTCATAGTGCCCCTAAGGCTACACACTGACCGATTATATTCAGGCGCATCTGGTAAGACTGGAAGCCGACCTCAACATGGATGGGAAAAGGCTAGGAAAATGATATATTAAAAAAAATTAAGCCTAAAAAAATATGTAAATAGTTTTGATCTAGAGATAACATAACTTACTTATTCTTGCTGTAGAGGCTGCCATACACTGCTAGCAACACCCAGTGGGATCTTTTGTGTTGTCCCCAGTACCGTACATTCCTTACTTTTCAAAGAGATGGTTCATGAAGGCGCCTAATCGCTTAGAGGAAAGAACCTTAAGTCTTCTAGCGTGGGGTACCCGATGCCGAAATGACGCACCTGGGGGGCTAGACAAGTTGCATTTTGACATTCGAATCGACAAACAAAATGTATGAAAATGACACAAGCTTTCGACAAATCGGGCTGTCACTAATGTCATTTACATACATTTTGTTTGCCGATTCGAATGTCAAAATGCAACTTGTCTGGCCCCCCTGTTTCGTCGTCAGATCGTCACAATCACACAAGTTGTGCCCAACCCCTATCACATAAGACCTAAACATACTTGTGAACTATGGGTGTATAGTCACGCGTAAAAACATGTATACACTTGTCAAAATTCAAAAGCGATTTTCTCTCTCAGTAGTGGTAGAATTTTTTTGGTATTACGAACATAGTATTTACGAACAAATACTATAGTGACATTGGTGTTATATCAAAGTTGCAGTCGTTTATTTATGAAAAAATCGCTTTAGCTCTTTTTTGAGGGTTTATATATCTTTGCTCGTGATAGTACACCTATGCCTAAGCCTATGAGGAATACAGGCTTGATGTTATGTTATGTGTTAAATGTAATTTCTTAAAAAAAGTTCGTTCTTTGTTCGTACTCTATGGTATACTCCAGTAAAGTAATAACAGTAACTCAAGTCGTTACAATAATTTTGCGCACGAAACTTTTCTGGCTGAGAACATTACGATCCATTACACAGGGGTCTTTTATTTGCTTCGGTAATTAATTAAAGCTCTAAAGAAGTAGTAAATTGGGAGTAATATATTGGTTGTATCGTAAATATACTTGGTTATAAAAAAGTTGTTATGATATACAAAACAATACTTGAAAGGACATGGCTAAATGACTGCCCAAGACTCACTAGCTCGTAACATTCAAATATTCATTCATTAATTATTGTGTGCTTATAATTCTTATAGAACTTTCGAGAACTGATCAAGTCATTAAAAGATTTTAACTTGATTTTTTCGAATTGTGTGACAAGAATAGGTAATGTGGATAATAAACCTACTTTTGTACATAATTAAATACCGGCAAATGTCAGAAACGTGGCATCTGACATCTCACATCTGATGGTCGTTTATTATTGTCTTTGTCATAAGTCGAAGTTTGTACCTATTGACGTGGGATTTTACGACTTGTTCTGAAGATTGTAACATTTAATTGCTACAATCTAAAAAGTTCCTAAACCTTTCTCATGCGAAATACTAATATTCAGTTATTCAGCATCATTTTATTACTAGAGGTGCAATGTTTATACATTGCTTAGGCAGTCGCCCAAACTCAATTAAGCCCTGTCATTTGAAGGTTTGAAAAATTTATAAAGGTTATCTTTTTGTATTTTTTTAAGCATTTTTCATGCTAAGATTACTAGTAATTTTAATAAAGATTGACTTAGATTTATAGATAGACTTATACTTAGATTTTATAAGAAGAATTTTGAATTATAATTACGTAACTCTTTGTGTGTATGACAAAATGTATGACAAAATGAAGAATCATAGCAAGTGTTCTGATGTACGAAAGCGGAGGACGCAGACTTGAGTCCTGGGGGCCTAAACAAGTTAATCGGAACGAATAGAAAGAAAATGTATGGAAATGACATTAGTGACCGACGGATTTGTCGAAAGCTTGTGTTATTTCCATATATTTTGTTTCTATTCGTTTGTCAAATGTCAAATTGCAATTTGTCTATAGGCCCTGCCCGAAATCGATATCTATTTTGTACAAAACAAAACACAATTTACAAATTAAACAAATTCTGTCAAGTCCTATACTTGTACTTGCTCATGTGCTGTGATTAAAACGCGCCAAAACTTCAGCCTTGGAGACAGTTAATCTCCCCTATAACTTTAACAAGACACCATTTCCGCCTTACATAACGTACAAGAAGTTAACTCATTTGTTCAAACAATAGAGAGATATCAAATATCCGTATATACAACAATATGTGGAAGTTATTCACTGTTATGATAAAACATAATCAGTGCTTAGGATTGGTCAGTTAATGTTTCTGTTACGAGATTTGAGCTAGCATTTATAATGACGTAACATTTAAGTAGGAAAGTGATTTGAATAAACATACTATAATGTCAATAATGGTTTCCTGGATCACAATGGCTCAATCTAGAGGCTAAGTGCAAAAGCCCAGCCAAACTAAACTAGAATCTCCTAATATCTAAGTTGTAGTCTACCACGCTGGTCCAACCCGCCATGGACTAGGTAATGTCTCGGGTATGCAGGTTTCCTCACAATGTCTTCCTTTGCCGTATAATAATTAAGTATTGCTATGGGCGCTAGAACAGAAAGGTTCTCGAGGGGAGACCACGCACAGGAAAGCGCAGCGTAGGACGGCCTCCAACGAGATGCCAAGATGACTTGATAAAGGTCGCTGGGAGTCGTTGGATATAGGCTGCATATAACTGCTCCTTGTGAAAGTCTGTGGGAGGCATTTGTTCAGCATTGGACCCCTTTTGGATGATATTATGATGGTGATGAACTAAGTTAATACGCACGTATATTAAATATTTTTAGTAAGTAACTATGTGAAACGCTGAGATTATGAACAACAAAGAAGCTTCCTATTTTTTACAAGTTTTTATTCAACTTGCTTCGTTTTTTACATAATATGACAAAAAGGTCTACAGATAAGCAAAATAATTCAAAAAATTTTCCGTGTCACAACAAACATTTAACAAAAAATATTGGGCAGATAAATTCTCCGACCTAACATGACAAAATACCTCAAAAACAACAGTCTCTCTCGCCATTGTCCCCACTTTTTACCTTCGTAATGATACATAAATAAATAAACACAGAAGTTTCAAAAGGTTTACATAACACCCTATTGTTTTAAAAAACAAAAGGGGATAAGGAAAAGCACTGAGCTATTAAGGCCATGTGTCACGGTCTAATTTTCCACAAAATTTCGGACCTGATATAAAATTATTACAAAATGTTTCGTACTCGGTTTCGTTTTGAAAATAGAACCCTCGTCGTAAAGTGAAGTAATGTCGTTTGATTATGATGATAATTTTCGTCTGATGGGGAAATAAATGAAGGCGTACAATTCAAGAATATTACCATCATTACGAATGATTTTCATTGTATTATAGTCTTTTGTTATTTTCAAGTCCTTTATTGCTTTTTATATCATTGAATGTGGTAAGGGTCTACTGAAGTACCTATTTTCTTGAGTTATGTACACAATTTGATGTCTTTTATAATAAAACTGTAAATTGTTCAATTTGCGTGGGAAGAAGGTGCGTGTTTTGCACAAACAATTTCTGGGTGTTTCACAATATTAATGGGCTTAAAACAAAAAAAAACACGTCGAGTTTTAATACCGATTGTCTAGCATGGCACTAATTTTTAATTGAGAAAAGTTGGGGATGGATGGATGTCCTTGAAATGTATCAAGAACTTTCTTTCTTTTTTCTAGAAAAATCCCGCTCTAATGCCATATTTTTTTTTATAAACCTGGTACGAAACGAGTAGTAGCCTTATTCTCGGAAACTGAGATCGGTAGTAAAATGTACCACGTACTTTTAATACGGAATAATTAGAAAATTATCTGTGAAAACTTGTCAGACTTTCTGATTTTAATCTACAGTTTTCTAGAGAAAAAGTTTTCTTATTTAATCTGTAGATTAATCGATGTTATCTACCAACGTCTGGTTTAAAATTGCATGATTATCATCATTAGTAATCTGTCTTCGGCTTTTACTGCATATACTTGGATGGAGGGTAGTTGAGGATTGTCAAGCTCATCATCATTCTTCTTCTAAGCCGTAATTTTCATAGTTTCTGTAAGGATGACACACACTATTACGGCTGTATTCCCTAAATGGTTAAGCAGAGGTTACATTTGAAACTGACTAACCATCTCATAAATGTTTAATTATAACGAAGTCTTCACTGTAATTATGTAAATGTGTAATGAGACCAAAACTGAATCAACGTCATTTCTAAGCCTAGAGAATACTACAAATTGTCTAACTGGAAAATATTTGTTACCTTAATTAAAAGGAAAAGTAACATACTTTCTACATTGCTATTCAAGTAGGTACAACCAAAAAACCTTGTCCCCTGAGTACCAACTCAACCTTCACCCTACATTATTCAGGCTCCATTCATATTACCTCATGCCTATTCAACAACCAACGTCCCAAGACATTCGACTTTTCCACAACATTCGAAATTCATTGCCGCTAACCTTCTATGATGTAACACAACATTGATTTATTCGCGTCAATGGACGTGGCGATACAAGTCACGTACCCATTTGAAAGGGAAAGTTGGAGTCTAAAGGGAATCAACGGTTATTCCTCTCGTGTTCATTCATAAATCAAACGCGACAGGGGACGAGAGTTGCCTTAATTGACAGCACAAATGAGACATATTTTGAACTTTAAACTGGAGCAGTAAAGTCTATATTTGTAATTTAATTTTACATGTTTTAAAAAGTTACTCCGGTGTCACTTTCGGGAAGGTGGACGTTATGAGTCGTCAGAGAGATGAGTTGTTTAATATTTCACTGTATTTTTGAGCTGGCCCTGAATAAAGACAGGCATTTTATTATTTCACAGGCAAAGCCTTTGTAAAAGTAACACGTGCCTATCGTTTGGCTATTTTCTCGGGATTTCCTTCACGATTGATGTATGATAAACGCTTTTCGGACGCGACAAATTTCGAGACCTTTCGATTTATCTTTTATGAGATGTTAGGTACTTGTTTTTTGTGATTTATATTTGCTTTGCTTGTTTTTCTAGCTTTCATATCACGGAATGAACGTATGCAACAACTTGATGCACTTATAAGCTTCAGAAATGTTGTTTATATTAGTTAGACATCAAGCAAATATAAAAGGACCGTAATCTAGGAAGTATTTTCTCTAATAATAAACATTAAAATCAGTTCACGATCGGGGAAGATAATTGACACAAAAATGAGACAACATAACCTATTCCTTTTTTTGAATTGGTTAAGAATACCGAAAAAGGACCTTTTACTTTTTTAAATGAGTAGGTAAGTGTGACTACAGCTATGTATCAGACAGGACAATCAACGTTTGGAATTAAAACATAGGTAAATTGTCATTGCAAACTAAATGAACGCATCCTTTAGAACAGCAATGCTCAAACTTTTTATAGTTTAGAGAACAGAGTGGCTGATCATTAAGTAATAAAGTACGCTGATCTGTGCTTCGAGACCTTGATACCCAAAAGCTTTTTTGAAGCCGTCATATCTGTCCCATTGGTCACGAATACAAAAGAATACCGAGGCCTGAAAGCTTGACAACCAGTTAATCATCAAATCATAGGATTCTGCACAAATTGGGTTGGCTCACCAAAGAATTTTAATAACCAGATTTGAATTACCTTTAGAATATATGTAGGTATACATAACTACTTTCTACGGATTGTATCTTAGTTATCTTGTGAGCCTTGTGATCCTAAGCTGCTATGCTTGAGGTCCTGGGTTCGATTCGCGGGTCAAGCAAATAATAGTTTGGTTTTTCTAAAAAAAATCGCAGTAGCAACTCTGAGTTGGGTAGGTGCCCGGTTAGCAACGTGCCTAGCAATAGGCTCAACCACGTTTGTACAGTTTTTCTATGTTTAACCCAGTAAATGTAGTTTGTACACCAAGTGTGCAAAAAATTGGCGTTTTTTTAATCATGGAAATTCGTAAAACTATATTAATTTATCCTGCTCTAATTTGCAAAAATTGTAGGGAAACGAAAAGGATGGCAATAATAGTCATATATGCACCCGCATACTGCACATTTTTGCATAGGTTGCATTCTAATCGTGGGAGAGGTAGAGATAAGTACAATAATCACACAAGTGTCAGTAATCTCTAACTTATCTATGTAGATTTAACTTTGATAGTCACTGTACTAGACGCAATCTCGTCTTCAAATGGCTTTCCGCGGTGAATACAGTAGAAATGCCAGCGGGAATGACATGCTACAGGAAAAGTATTAAACAGGATGGAATCGAAGCAATTTTACAACGGAATCTACGTGGAAATGGATGGCTGTAAATTAAAGAGCAAGAGGTTTCTTAAAGCTAACGATTATGTGGGAATTAGTGAAGCGTGAAAAGAAGGGAAATGCTTGGTTTTTTTTTTATTTTAGCCTAGCTTGCCGCCAGCGGCTGTGCCCGCGTAGTCTTGATAACTTTTTCCGCCGTTTTAGCAAAATTTTTCATTGCTTCTCCGCTCCTATTAGTCGCAGTGTGATGGTATATAGCCTATAGCCTTCCCTGATAAATGAGGTATCACTGAAAGAATTGATGACGACGTCTGTGGTCTAGTGGTTCGAGTACCGGACTGCTGATCAAGAGGTCGTGGGTTCGATCCCACAGGACACAAACATTTATTGTGATGAACTTAAATGATGTCTGGGTGTTTTCTATGTATTATAAGTATGTGTTTACAAAAAAAAAAGTATATAAGTATTATATCAATTGTCTAGTACCCATAGTACAAGCTCTGCTTAGTTTGGGACTAGATGATGCTGTGTAAAAAATGTCCCAGGATATTTATTTATTAAATTTTTCAAAACGGGCCAATAGTTTCGGAGCTTATTCAATGCAAACAAACAAACAATCGAGTCTTTCCTAATAGTAGTATAGACTAGCTGTTTATTGCTTGCGGCCATTATTTACCCTAGACCTCCTTTGTATGAAATTATCTATCAGATAATTTAACGGGAACTTATTAGGTGTTGAAACAGTCCCTAAAATAAGAAACTAAAAAGAAAAAGTTATGATCTCGTACTTTCTGTATGCAATTCAAGTTTGTATCAAATCCACAGATCAAAGCTCCAATGATAAGTATTAATGGCTCATAAATAAACAGATCTAGACATAAATAAATTAATGTTGGCTGTTGGCACAGTTTCCTTTGCCTTAATTAGTGATGCGATAAGCAACACCTGTGTTTATCGGCCTTGTTAATTTGTGTCTTTGTTTGTGTGTGTTTTGAGGGGCTCGTGGCTAAGTTATAACTACGCTGATCAACTGATCTGCAAGGTTAAGCTGCACTTGCCACGGACTGTCTATGGATGGGTGAGGATTCTTTACACAATATCGAGACCCCACCGTGCCTTGGAGAGTACGCAAAGGTCGATTAGGACCTCTAGGTAATGAGGTAGTTATAATAATAAGTATTTTATAATTCGGTATTTTGTTACATTAATGTTGCATACTGCCGTCCTCAAGCTAAAATGCCGTTATCTGACATCTGGCCGATTTTGAATTTTTAATGACAACACAATCAGAAGTCGTGAGATCTCCTCGTGAGATCTGTTAGTCAGTACTTCTAAGTCTCAAATATGACTTCTAGTTATTAAGTAGCGTACATTTTTAAAACCTGCCCACTTTTTTGTGCATAACTCAAAAAGTAGTTTTGGTACATAACGGCATTTAAGCTTGAGGACGGCAGCATAAAGGTTAGGGCCAGGGCTACAGCAAGGCGCCATGCATGCAGGCTACATGGTAGAAGTGCCAAAAGCCCGCACTAAACGGTTTGCCTCCACTTATATAGTGCGAATTGCTCTATTGTGGAACTCACTGCCGGAATCCTTATTCCCCGAGACTTACAATTTGGGTCTTCAAGACGAGAGTGAATCGGTTTCTTCTAGGCCTCTCTAAGATAAAAAAAAGGTTTATAATATCTACTTACTTATATCTTTAGGTGTTGTACCCTACACGGGAGAAAATTATAGTGAGGGTAAGTAAATATGATTATAACGTGAGCACACACTTTCCCCGGGCGTCGCGTGCGCCGATCTCATCGATGAAGTCCTACAGAACAAGCTTGTTGATACAGACCGAGTTATTGGCGATTAGCGATGTGTAAAATATATGACAACAGTATAAAATAAATATAACTATATTTTTTTGTAGGAAATAAACCAAGATCTAGGATTATTAGAAGGAAATATTTTTATCAAAATTTTGGGTTCAGTTTTGTAGTAACTTTTTAGTTTCAGCCAACATACAAAATGTCCAAATTAGTGTAGAATTGTTTTGTGATGCTTCTTCTTCTTCAAAGTTCCTTTCCAATTACTGGAGGTTGGCTATCATTTAAAAAAACTTCGAAGAAAAAATTAAAAATCTCAGAAACCACATCAATAAATCTTCACCCGTATCAACTTTAATCCTTAAGCCACACCGCCGCAAACCGGTAGCTGGTCTCCAAGCACTAACTCACAATATATTACTTGCAATTTATCGCCACTAGAAAATTATTTCTCGATGAAAATCCAATGCTTAACACAGTACGACTTACCAAACAAGGACTGAAGGTGTACATCTAGTTTTAACTACACTGCACAATAGTACAGAATGTCTGAAGATTTTGTGATGGAAAAACGTTAGTTAGTTTTTGGATAGATAGATTGTAAATATAGATAACCTAACATAAATTAAAAATTTAGAAAACCCCCGACACGAAATGTAATTTGCCATTTTGTGGTGGTGGCCATCTTGGATTTATAGTACTCTACTTCTACTAGCTAAGCCCTTTCATTTGATACCCATATTGACGGAGTTGTGAAAAAATATGTAATCCGCTATTTTGTAGCGGCGGCCATCTTGGACCGATTTTCATCAAACATAGCTACTAATGCACACTCCCGACTAATTCACCTTTCAAATAAAAACAAACAAAATCAAAATCGGTCCATCTGTTCGGGAGCTACGATGCCACAGACAGACACGCACACACACCCCGTCGTTTTTTCGTCGGGGGTTAAAAAAGGAGTGAATCGAGAGGTGATGGCTACATCACCTCTCGATTTTTTGATGAATGAAGAAAGTGATATGACAAGATGAATAGAAGAAAGTGATATGATGCACCGACCCCAAATCAATTGGGACTAGGACAGGAAGATGATGATGAATTGTGTTAGGGCCGAGAAGATGGAAAAGGGAGTGAATATGGAGGTTACGGGTAAGAGGACTGAACAGAAGAAAGGGAAATGCTGCGCCGGCCCCAAAAATATTGAGACGAGTGGCAGGAAATGATGATAAAAATAGATTTGGAAATAGGCCCATTATTACATGGTGTTGGTAACACCAACATTTTTAGTTTTAAGTTTATATTTGTTTTGTCTGTCACGAATCCGCTCGCTTCGGTTGTACGATTTTACCCTTTTTACATAAAATTACAATTATTCACTGCAAGGTTGGTTTTACTGGTTCCACCAAGTCTGCTCAACCCCACGATCTGCCAGCCTGAACAGTCCACGCTCGAAACATATGGGACCTAAAAACATACCAGCAATTTAGAGGTAGGTATACATTAGTATTGCTCTGCCTTACCTTTTGTGGAATAAAAGCAGTAGTAAGTAATAAAAGTGTCTTATAATTATATTGATTTCTAGCTGACCCTGGCAAACGTTGTTTTATCATTTAGGTGTATGAAAAATAGATGTAGGCCGATTCTCAGACCTACCCGAAATACACACTAAATTTCTAACAAATCGGTGAAGCCGTTTCGGAGGAGTTTGGTAAAAAACACCGCGACTCGAGAATTGTATATACTCGTATTAGATAGATCGAGTTTTTTTATATATTTACGTTTCATCAATACTAGTATTCAAATTTCTTATCGGATAATAGGCTTGCTAGGTCACTAGAACGATTCAGTGAATAGAATACCATTCTTTACCAGTAGGCGTTGCCCAAGAGGTCTTCATTCTGCCCGGAGCGACCAGCCTTATGTTTCAATGGGAGTTTTAAATAGAATTTCACATATACCATCACGCCTGCATTCCCCCAAGGGTACGGCACAGGCGTACTAATCTACACCAATAACACTGGCATTTTTAAGTTCTGTAGAAAATCCAATAACACTACTCGGTTCGAGCAGCGATCTCAGGACCTCAGCGTAGCAGTCACCTTCACAACCACTTTTTCCAACCATATTGAGGTCGGCTTCCAGTCCAACCTGTGACTGAATATCAGTTTACTCGAAGCGACTGCCATCAGTCCTGAACCCAATTTCTGGACAATACTGACATCCTGATTCTATCTACCACTAACGATTATCATGGGTTAGTGTGACAATAGGTATCAGCTTTAGGGCTTTCGATGCGTTAAAAACCCATACATAGACTGACCATGACAAGCGCAACTTTGCTGATCTATACCTGCGTAGTAAATTTCTTAAGTCTCACATCTAAAAAATCTCATTAGTTCCATAATCTTAGTTTTCCAAGTAAACAACAAAACAGCTATAATTTCACAACACTGCAACAAACTGAATTAGACGACACAACAAGAACAGTGCTTAGTGCTAAGCTTTAACTATATATCATCGAGCAAGCACTAGTAGCGACCGGCTGTTCGACCATTACAAATGAACATTACAGTACCACGACTACGATGATAATCAGGGGATAATCTATTTGATTCAGGTAAATTCTTAATGGAGTTATGGTCTAAAATTGTTTTTAAGAAAAGTCACTGAATAGCTTAGCCTTTCCAACGATAATGGGTGCAACCTATGCAAAAATGTGCAGTATGCGAGTGCATTTATGACAATTATTGCCATCCTTGTTAGAAATCCTCCTCCAAATTAGAGCAGGAAAAATATAGTTTTTATGAATTTCCATGGTAAAAAAAAATCGCACGCTTGGTGTGTTGACAAATGACGTTTAGCGGGTAAGTGGGCCACATGATACATGGTAGATATTACATCTTTATCATCACATTACTCTTTTATGAAGTTTGTTTTACGTTACATAGCAAGAGGGGCTAGACAAGTTGCATTTTGACATTCGAATCGACAAACAAAATGCATGGAAATGACACAAGCTTTCGATAAATCAGGCTGTCACTAATGTCATTTACATACATTTTGTGTGTCGATTCGAATGTCAAAATTCAACTTGTCATGGCCCGCCTGGGAGTTTTCAATCCAAGTGGTCAAAGCAAGCAGCAAAAAATTCATCTTTTAAAAATCAAATTGAACATAAGTCCACTAAAGGAGTGAGTTCTACGTGGTACTGGTTGGTAGATTGATAGGTAGAATACCCTTCAAACCCTATACCCCTCAAATTGGAACACAACAGAATTTTCTTGGCTCGAAATGGTATATACTTGAATTGCGTGGCCCCAGTCTTTCCTGATGGGAAGTAGTTCGTACTTCTCATCAGGAAAGATTGGGGCCAAATGCATTGAAGCAGTAGAAAAAATATAGAAGTAGTAACTACTAGCAAACTGGCTGATAAATCTTGAACATAATACACCAATGGCGGAGGTTAAAAAAGTATAACGTAATTTCAAGATCAAAAAGCTATTCACGCGGCCGAAGTAATTTAAGATAGAATATTGCCAATAAAGAACAAAATAGATATTGTTTTCTATCTAGCAATTGTACAGAAAATTGCTAAATTTTCAATACTTAAGATTATTACAACGAAATCATAAGCATCACGTCCGCGCCTGTTTCTCTCAACTAGCTCTCTTTAACAATGTAAGGTGGTCATTTTACAAGCATTACAGTATTTCAATTCCATAGGATTTTAGGAAAAGTGTTTAACTAACTGTTTCCGATGTCTGTGCTGTCGTCCTAGTCGACCGACAAGATGGATGGATGGATCCGACGACGATGGCTCAAAAAGTATTTGAAAACAAGTGTGTGTTGCATTGCGTCGAAATTTTAGTGAAGAAATCAGCGAAGAACATTAACAATGTAGATTTTACACTGACATTATAATTATAGTCTTAAACATTTTTCAACAAACGAAGATTGATATAAAATGAGATTATTGTAATTTATTTTACTGATGAAATTGTAACACCAGCACTGATAAACAAAAAATATACAATGCATACATGATAAGCCAGATGATTAGTACTTTAACAACAATATTACGGATGGCTATTACATAACATTTAAAAACACATTTTTTTTAAGATAGCTATACTGAGAATCACAACCTATAAAATTCTCTATTAAAAGAAATCTTCGATCGATAAAAGCTGTATAAAACTCAAGCCTATGAAAGTTAAATATTTCCATATTAGCACTATAAGCTTTTGAGCTTTTCTATCACAATAGGTAATAGCTTCCCTATAAATGCGATCTTTGAAAAGGCTAATGATCAATCTAATGTTAAAAGAACATGAAATGGACTCCAAAATAAAATAAACAATGACTGACCCAAAGTATGTTATTTTTCCTTTATAGTGACAACAAAACAGGACGTTGAAAAAAAAAACATAGTAATCGTGCCATCTGTGTCGTTTGTTATTCCGCCCAAGTTTCCTTGTGACTTGTGACCCATAAGTCGAGAGGGATTACTAATGCTTACATAGGACAGGATAATATTCAGTCATTTCTTATTCAGTCCCGTTAAATTTTTGACTAAAACGTAGCTCGGGTAATGCTGCATTCTGTTTTTTAAGTTTATACTTATAGGGACTTCTTTGTACCGGTTGGGTTCTGTATTGTACAGCTTCCCAACTATCATAAGTAGCAGCTGTTGCATCAGAATGACTTTAATATTACTTAACTTATTACTGAAAATTCCATGCCGGGCATTTATTTTAGTATAGAAGACAGTTCAGATACATTCCTCTAAAGACATTAATGAATAATTAAATAAATCAGGGCTTAATAATAAAATATTCCTTTTGTAGAACTTTGCAAAGTGACTGTCACTGTAGACATCGAGACAGTTGGCTTGCAAGTGTAATTTATTAATCAAACTCTTCACTAATTTTTAGGGTTTTATACTGATTACATTGCAAGTCAGACAGAAAACAGTTTTATGGCATTGAAACAGTATTACAGAATAACTAATACCTACTTATCCAAAATGCAGTCGTTCCAAAGACCTAACCAACCAGATATTCTGCCAATCTAACTCCACAGTAACGCTACATAGATGGATCAAATTCCGCCTTCGGCGAGCCGTTTGTAGTCCACCACTTGTAAATTTATTGGCACTACCCCTCTCCCCCCCTTGTATATGATTTATAACAATGGTTGGTATAGAAACGTGCCAGCGACTTGCAGATTAGATTGTCCATACTTCAGCAGGCAATAAATAGAATCTTTCGCGAAATGGAAAATAGACAATGCATTTAGTTAGGCGTTGTTAACGGTAAGCATAATGTTGTTTAACTCATAGTTCTGGTTTGTAACGAGAATTATTTTTTTAATTGACTAAAGCCAGGAGGTTTTTATTCAGTTCGATGTAATATGAACGTTAAAGAAAAACGAAGAATTCAATTCTTCGATGAGAAGATGGGATTGTTCTGATATTTTTTCCGAAAACAATTTGCTTTATGTACCGTTTCTGTTAAACTGAAAAGGTCGTATTTTGTATATTCATTAAGAGATTCCAATCGATCCACGATTTATATATAGGGTCGTTCCATTTCATTAGAGTTTGGGTGTAACCTTGTTTTTCCGGGTCAATTAGTCTCGGGACGTCGCCCGGGTCATTTGGTAAAACATGTTGTTTTTTTGCTAAAATGGTTGCGGGTCTTTTTTCTCATGTAATCTGAAAGTCCTTATTGCGGTTTCTGTGTCAATTAGGAGAAATACTTTTGAGAGCTTTAAGATATTATTTCGTTGTAAGAAATTAATTCAGCAAAGCTTTGTAGCTTTGCTGAATTACAACTTTGGCTTATCAAGATTGGCCTGATAGTCAGTCAGTCGGCTGGGAACAAATGCATTATAAAACTGAACTGTGTGCTAAGTCTATCATTGACTGTTGATAACCATATACGTATAGGGTTTTCGCACAATATGAGATCAGCATATACTGGAAACGTACGTATTGTAGCTTAGTACGCGAATCATAATTATTATGGATCGTCAACAAAGCAGTCGTTTTATAATTTCCCATTATTATGAATACAATTTTTTTATGATTCAGCAAAAGTGGCCAGCTATTTCACCTAGCTGATCTGATTTGTTCGACTTTTTCTGGTTTGTGGGATTTCTAAGCATGAGAACATAACTATCAGGTTTATCACTGTCGGTCTTATTTTCATCAGATTTATTTGTGGTAATGTTTGCTATAAATTCCGTTTCTTTTTTCCAGGTTACCAAATGTCGCGCAAGTCGTGCGTGGCGGGCGGTGCGCGCGGCGCATGCATGTGGGTGCAGGAGTGCAACCGAGTGGGGGGGAAGCATGCAGGAGTGTGCGTCGACGGCTTTATGTTTGGCTCCTGCTGCCGGCTGCCCGACAAGCCTGTGCACGTGGAAGGTAGGAAGTGATTATAATTGTAAATAATAATAAATATTCTGGGAGCACCATCTACTCCCAAATTAATCAAAGCTTGTGTTGTGTCCTGTGCTTAACACAATATATCCTGGAATGGTGTTGGGATTAAATAATAAACATTGTTAGAGTTTTGTTATACGTGGTGTCGCTTGGGGTCCCAGACTCCGAGAGAGAGTGCATTATCATATAGCATGTTGTCAATTGTCAACAGCTGTCAATGTCAGTGTCGCACGTCTCACTACCGCGCCCTCTACCACAGCACGCGTAACTAGTTTATTGTAATAGGAATTCTATTCGCAATACATCACAGCTTGCAATAATATATATTATTGTCTATAATAGTACCCACTATTATAGACAATGGATATGATACTTAAATACTTTTTTTTGTAAAATCATACTAATAAGAAACACCAAGACAAACACAAACATTTATATTATTCACGTAAATATTTATGTCCTGTCAAAATCAAATAATTTTTCATTACCATTATGACAAAAATATGAGTACATGACAAAAAACGAAATAAAATTATTACCCGTATTTTTAACGTGCAGCTTACAGCTGTTCAAAAGTTGTTTAATTTGAAACTGGTAATGCCATCTAGTGACATCAGTGTTATTATTTTCAGAACCTCAACCACCAGTCACAGTCACGGAGAAGCCGTACACAACGCCATCTAGTACAGCACACACCACAACACAAGCGCCACAAACGTCGACGCAAACCATCTCGCGGCCGAACTGGCAAACGCAGCGGCCGTCGTTCATGACGAAACCGATAGATGGCGCCCCAACTTCGTACAGCTACCGGCCGCCAGAAATAAACTTACCTTCATTAGGAAATTTAGATTCAAGTAGCGAACAAAATAGTGATATAGTTAATAAAATACCTTATAACAGTGTAAATAAATACCAAAATGTAAATAGGCCGAACAGTGAAGCGGAAACTAGTCCCCACAATAAGATTTCGTCTAGTCTTAGCTTATTATCTGGTGCGAGGCCCATGGCCGTATCGGAGCAGCATTCTGACAACAGCATCAGCTCAGGTGGGTTTTATGGTTACAATTTACCAACAAACATTTTTTTTCATCAGTGGTAGGTAGGTTAACTAGCCAGATACTTTACTTACCTACATTTTGTAATAAGACTTGAAAGTTAGCATCAGATGATGTATCTTTTACATTTCTGAGAACCTTTATGTTGTTACTGTTAAAGTTTGTAGTGTTCAAGTTTCTCGTTTCATTTGTTGTCGTTACTGCCATCTATCCTCACTTTACGAAGCTTTTATAATCTTTTGTAAGTGACTAAGCTTCGTAGGTAAAAAATATACACATAGATGGCACCGTAAAAGTCAACGAGTTTTTTATACATACCATCACGCCTGTGTTCCCCAAGGGGTTCGGCAGTCGTGTAGTACTTATGTACACCAACAGTTCGTTCGTTATTTGTTTAGGTCCCCATGTAATAGGAGGCGAGCTTATTGCCATCAACCGGGCACAAATCCAGACTCCGAGCTATGACTGGGATTTTCACAAAAAACAACACTTTACTCGACCCGGGAATCGAACCGAGGATCTCTAGCGTAGCAGTCGCGCTTGGGAGCACTAGACCAACGAGGCAGTTTTTTTATACCGAATTTTATGCGGTCAAAAATACTTTTACTGTAATATACAATATACATAATATATATTAAGCATGCATGATAAATAAGTATGTTGAATTCAAAGACATACAACATTATAAGTTGACTTACAGCTATAGGTAGGTAGTAACAGAAAATTTGCGCTAAGCAGTTCACCAGTGGTCTGGCTTATAGCTGAACTGGGTTTATGCGAGGAAGCTGTGGGGCAGACAATATTTTAATCTATTTTTTATTCACAATTAGCATCCCGTGTGAAGCTTCATCTGCATTTCCCTTGTTTTTAATATTTTTCACGTGTTTTTCTCTCCATAAGAATCTTCTTCAGACTTCATTAAACACAACAAAAAGAAATCAGCCAAATCGGTTCAGCTGTTCTCGAGTTTTGCGCTTAACAACACACTTAGTGACTCATTTTTATCTATATAGATTTTGTATGTGCGTTATCCATGACAGTTCAAGACCTAAATCTTTTTCCTTCTTATTTTTTGTTTACGGTGCGAAACCTTCAAAAGGCTGCGGGTCTTTGGGGATAAGATCGGGAAGTGTGTTCTACTCCTGTGGGAGGCTATCATCAGCATATAGAGGGGGGCACTTGTTTTCTATTAAATAGACCACCTCAGAACCGCCTGTGTAATGCTTGATAAATCACACCCTATATAGATGAAGTAATAATGACACCAAAAGTCACAAATCTTGTTTTTATTATTCGTAAAAATTCCAGCGCATTTATCGAGGCCAAACAACATGAACACGATCCACTGGCAGGCTACAACCGAGCCATCCTTCATCACAAAGCCTCGACCTTCGTGGGAGAAGCCAGCGGGTAAGCCGAAGCCGACGAAGAAGTTCACCACGACGACGAGCAAGCCGCACAAGAACTACATCAAACCTAAAGATCCAGCGCTGAACATGATCAATAGGACAGAAGAATCCACTTCTCCGCCGATACAATCTACGGCAGCTACTAATACAGCCGGTGAGTGTGAATTTTCTCGTGTGAGGCATGATCTATGCCTCAGAACAAAGGTCCGGGTGGAAGTATGTCATCTGAATGTTTAGGTCCCATGTAATAACATCAGAAGTCCTAAGGTGACCAATTGTCCTATTTCCACTAACCCGACACATATCTACTCTGGAAATACTGAGAATGTAATAGAAAAACCCCACCTCTTTGCTTGATATAAGCCAGAATCTGACGCTAACAGTCGCGCTTACAACCATTAAACAAATGAGGAAGTCCACCGATCGTGTGATTAGTTTAATTTTTGTTAAATTCATTGTTTAAATTTTGGATCATTAACGAGTTCATAGTCACAGACTGATCCTTTCAGTCTGATTTAACTTTACAAGGCATTTCAATACCACTTAAGCGCAAACATTTTATTTATAAGAAACTTGTCGAAGTAAGTACCTTACTACTAATTTTGGAAAGAAGTAGGTACTTACATATTTTAATTCACTAACTAACTACGAATCTTAAGCAGTGGTGATTAGCCCAGGACCACTTGGCTAAAAAGACAGATTACATTGGTACCTTAAATAAATAGCTTATGATTTGCTTTCTCTATAAGAAACTACTGTTGTTTGTCTAAGAAAATCTACTGCTTATGTCCTTTAAGGCCTCCTTAAATTCTCTCCAAACCAAGGGATTAAAAGCTATTCAACGTTCCCCGCAGAATTAAAATCGCCAAATGCAAATTACATAGAGTCGACCCAAATAGACTTCCCGCTCACAAATCTTCCTGGCCGTTAGGACCCTTACATTAAATGCATTATATTTAAGAGCCATTAGACTCAAGTAGAAACTTTTTATGGTTTCCACAGTTTCCTCCATAATTTACTTCTGTTATACCATTTCGTAATGAGAACATACAGGAGCTGTATCTTCTTTTTACCATCGTAGAAGTATATTTTGCTATTATTTTGTACCGACTCCGTTTCTGCACTTTAAATTTAAAGCTTTTATGCTATCCGTTTTTACACAAATAACTGAATACGTTTCCGGGTGGGAATCAAACCCACGGGGAACGGCACAGCTGTAGTGAGAAGTGACCACTGTAGTGAAAATGCAGTCTCATTAGACATTTTTATTGTATTATTGTTTTGTATTAAGAAATGTTAAATAATCTTTATAGAAAAATACGATCTCGGACATGTCCATTGCATCGAAAGGATGCGGTAGTCATTAAATCATCCATCATATTATCTGTTTCACTGCTGGGCTCGGGTCTCCTCTCAGAATAAGAGGGGTTATAGCCTGTAGATCTATAGAGGCTATCCACCACGCTGGCCTAGAACGGGTTGATAGACTTCACACGCCGTCGAGAAAAATCTTTCAGGCAGGTTTCCTCACGATATTTCCTTCATCCTTATATGCAAGTGATAATGAAATTATTAATACGCACATGATTAAGAAAGTTCTGGACTTTACAGTCCAGTGGATCATAACTCAAGGTTGTTTCTGTTTTTGTCGTTAAATGAGAATATTTTTTTTCCAGAATGTGGCGTAACAGCAATGTGGCCGCGTCAAGAGGCGAGGATCATGGGCGGCAAGGACTCCAGCTTCGGCCGGTGGCCGTGGCAGGTGTCCGTGAGGAGGACCTCTTACTTCGGTTTCTCATCAACGCATAGGTGCGGAGGGGCCATCATCAATGAGGGCTGGATCGCGACAGCTGGGCATTGTGTTGATGAGTAAGTGTCTAACCTACTTAGATACCTTAAGGACATACTTTAAAAAGGTGTCAGTCCAATAAAATGCTTATAATATGCTTATAATGCTACATCAATCCAGGCAACCTTAGGATCCCTTTAAAACTTGAAACTTGATGGACTGAAAACAATCGGACCAAAAAATGGGGTTGATGGTGCTTATCCATACCTAATAATTTTATATTTTAATAATAACACATAAAATAACTTACCATCGCGCCTATATTCCCCGAAGGGGTAGACAGAGGCGTAATAATCTACACCCACACCCCATGTAAAAGGGGGCGAGCCTATTGCCATCAACCGGGCACAAATCCAGACTCCTAGCTACTATTGGGAATTTCACAGAAAACCCAACAACACTTCGCTCGACCCAAGGTTCGAACCCAGGACCTCTAGCGTAGCAGTCGGGCTTAGGACCAATAGTAATACATAAATACAATAATATAATAATTTACTTTATTATCAAATAAGTACATTTTAATCTGATTCGATTGCATTAACTGATTCGCATACAGTTTCTTGTGCAACTAACATCCCAACAGAAATCTTTCGTGTTCTGCAAGCGAATCGTTTTATTATTTTGATAGTGTGCACCGATTTTGTGTTTTGATAAAAGAAATCATATGTAAATTGAACTGGCAATCCGCCAGGTTTTATATAATGTCACTTTAAGATTGCGAACACCGTTAGATTATTATCTATGTCGCGAGATATTGTAATTTGTCGATAAATTACTGCTGAACTTTTAGTTAGTCCCTCCACTTTTAGCTATGGCAATACGCCTTCCCTTATTATATAGGTCGTAAGCAAATCAGCGAACTGTACATCAGTTCCTCTACCTAACTCTTCGGGGAATACAAGCGTGATGGTATTGGTAGCTTAATAGCAAGAGTAACTTTTCTGTGTGTAATAATACTAAAAATGATTATTCAATTTTACCAATTATCAATTTACATAACTATTCTTCGGTATGATTTCAGGATTTTAGTATTTATATGTTTTAATTTCATTGTTTTAATTTTGATTTTATTTTCAAAAGTAACCAGTGTTATGCAAATAAATTCATTGATTTGATTTTGATTTGAAAAGTTTTAATTTAAAAGCTGTGCATGCCTATATATGTAACTTATTTGCACAGAACAACCTGGAATTATGTAATACCTAACTACACATATTTTGTAAATAAGCTGTTGGTGTGCCTTATAAATTTAAAAAAAAACTATTTTTACGAAAAAATAATATTCTTTGAAAATATTTTTTTCCCATACGCACTGCTTATTTAAATCATCACGCCTGATATCTTCTCAGGCTTAGGCAGAGGTATACTAATTACACGTTCAGCTTGCCGGTAAATTTAACGTCTCATGTAATTGGGGGCGAGCCTATTGCCACTATCCAGACACAAATCTAAACTCAGAGATGCTACTAGGAATTTCAAAAACCCACCAATACTTTATTGGACCTGGGCATCAAACCCAGTTGACCAATAAGGCAGTTTGTATTTTTTTAAACTCCGTTAAAACCAGATTGTTTTGTAGAGTATCTTAATGTTAATTCTTAACAAAACTGCCGAATCACAGAGGTTAACCAGCTTGAAGCAAACCGGCCACAATTATTGTCCAATTCGTATTTCGCCCTCTTTTTTATCCCGACGAAAAACGTCTTAAACTTCTTAAGTCTTCCTGAGAAATGTTTAATCAGAATCCATCTAGTAATCCCGAGATTAACGCATTCATACAGACAGACGGACGGCTCCTTTTCATTTATTTTTTTATATTTTCCTCCTCTTAGTGTTCTTTAAGTAGATTACTGTGAAAACAAAGTAAAGGGAACGCTCTAACTATCGTTAAAAGATAATTATAGTGAGTTTATTTTAAGGAAGTTCCTATATTATGTTCTTAAATATAGTTTAGTAAATAGACAACTTTATAAAAATCTGAAAGACTGCCTTAGTGGTCATGAGCGCATACTCAAGTCGTGGATTCGATTCTCAGGCCAAGCAAAGTGTTTACGGGTTTTCTAGTAGCAACTCCCAGTTTAGGTTTGTGCCCGGTTAATGACGAACTGTGGTTTGGTTATACATCAGTACTTCGGGGAATACAAGCATGACATAATATGTAACTTTTTAGAATAAGAAAATCGTCTTTCAATCTCTTTTTGGTGTTTATTTAGAATCTATTCACAAACACAAACCAAATCAGTTTGAAACCATCTTGGAACACAAAATCTTATGAGCCGATTTTGAGTTCCAAAATTGTCCCAAATTAATTTGGTATGACATCGAAATTAGTGTGCATTCACAACATACACAAAAAGAACAATGCTGAAACTGAAAATTTGTATGGTCTACAGGTTATTGGTGCAGCATCTGAGCGACTGGCTTCTGCCAGTTTGTCGTTATAGATATTCTAAGCTCATCAAATCCATCTTTCCTTTTCCAGTCTCTTAACATCCCAAATAAGGATCAGAGTCGGCGAATATGACTTCTCATCAGTAACTGAAGAGTATCCATTCGTGGAGAGTGGAGTAGCCAGGAAGGCTGTTCATCCAAAATATAACTACTATACTTATGAATATGACTTGGCTCTAGTGAAGTTAGAAGCTCCATTGCAGTTTGCGCCGCATATATCGCCTATATGCTTGCCAGCTACCGATGATCTGCTGGTTGGAGAAAATGCTACAGTCACTGGATGGGGGAGGCTGTCTGAAGGCGGAGTACTGCCTTCTGTTCTACAAGAGGTAATTATTTAATTAATTATAATTTTATACTTAGCTAGCTTTCCGCCACTGGCTTCGCCCGCGTGGCCAAATAGACAAGTTATATACTAAAACATTCCTCTAGAACCACTGTGTCCAGTGGTGTAAACAGCATGAAAATCGATGCAATCGTTTTTGAGTTTATCGCGAACAGACAGGCAGAGAGACATGGTGAAGGACTTTGTTTTATACTATGTAGTGATATCATTTATTTAAATTTCGCTCTTATTACATATGATAAACATACGGCAAACTTTCTTCTTCTAACTCTTCTAAGGCTTCTGCCTAACTCTTTTGGGAATCAGGCGTAATGATGAGTAACATTAGCGAAACAACGCCATTTATTTATTCGATATAAGTGTCTAACAATAAATTCACAAATGTACCTTCTTAACACATTCACATTCTAATAATACATATTACGTATTTGCAGGTTCAGGTGCCAATAGTATCGAACGAGCGATGTAAGTCGATGTTCCTGAGGGCTGGTAGACACGAGTTCATTCCAGACATCTTCTTGTGCGCTGGCCACGAGAGAGGAGGCCATGACTCCTGTCAAGGAGACTCTGGGGGTCCATTGCAGGTAGAATCTTTAAAAAATTTCGATCAGATTTGATGGTCGCCATTGCAGTTCACGAGATACAAAGGCTACATGGCACCAGAGATTTGCAAGGATGCTGAGGGGTGCACGAGGAAATCCATCAATAGGCTGGGTTTTCATAAAAAAAAATAAAGTACCAAAAGCAAGGGTTTCTTCTTGGCACAAACGTAGACTTAAATAGAGGAAAATGTTCTCCATACTTTACAGCCAAATGAATAACGGTTGTGTAACTTGACAAGCTTTAACAGTTGTATACCTCTCCATGAAAAGTTTTGGGCTCTCACATTAAGCTTAGAAATTCCTTGCAATTACGAAACTATTCTACACTAAATAAATTACTATGTTAATGAACCACTACAACTCTTGGTTTAAAAACCTTATTTCCTCGACTAGGGCATTTATTTTTAAGTCAACGATCGTTTTGAAAAACACCAAAAATTTCATTAAAATTAAGTTTTTACAAGTAAAACAAATCCTGGCTCAAAACTTTCATGAATAATATTTACAGGTTCCACGAAATAGTTCTATTGAAGTTTTGGGAACTCGTTATATAAAATGTACGGTGAAACTTTACTTTGATCTTCTTTAATGTTTGGTAAACATACAATGCCCTACTCAGAATTAATAAATCATTCGTTATGTATTTTTAATATTACTTTAAATGTTGCTGGCTTTTTGGAATAATTTCTTTGACGTTTAATACAAATTCACGGGCTGTCTTGTAAAACGTTTGGTTTTATACATTAATGGTTATTTATATTAAACGTCCTTTTTTGGCATAGGTCAAAGGAAAGGACCAGAAGTATTTCTTGGCTGGCATCATCAGCTGGGGCATCGGATGCGGCGAGGCAAACTTACCAGGAGTTTGCACCAGGATATCCAAATTCGTGCCTTGGATACTGCAAACAGTCAACTCCTAAATCTAGGAGTTGATAGATACTCCCCAAAAACTGAAGAAATAGCAAAGATGGTTCAGTTTAGTGACAATACTGTGATGAACGGTGAATAAGAGACACGAAACGAATTTGTGACAAGTGCAGCATAAGTTACCTTCAAAAATGTTGATTTGATTCAACGTTTTCTGAGGCGTTTTATTAGGAGTTTCTCGCCAGGAGCTTTCAGAACTCGTGATGGCGAGATTCTGCATCAACCGTCAACGGAGCTTCAACATGGTGATATTTTTAAGCTTCACAATAAACGCCCTGATTACTGCTTCGAGGCTGTAGATCTTAAGCATTATTACTAGCTACAGTAGTCTTAATATCTTCAATTAATATAGATCTTGGTATTATAACATTCCGAACATTGAGAGATGAATGTTTAACATGGACTTTGCTCTGATAAACATTTCACTGGAATCAAACACAGTAGCAAACCAAGCTAATCCGACGTACCGTGAAGTGCTTTAGGCAAATTGGATCGGTAAACATGTAGTCGAACTGGCGTAGGCATTTTACTGCTTATTTGCTAAATCAAAATGGAGTTAACAGCCCAACAATGTGTGTATTATTCCAACCACATCGTTCCTGCCAAGATTTGTACCAGCAAGTTTACACATTAAATATTATTGACTATATTGATATTGATAACATCAGCATGAATTATGTTCATGTTATTGACAATCTGATATTGTCAATCATATTGAATGTATAATATAATGATAGTAAGATAACTGTTAGCTAAGTAACACTTTGCCTTATGCACTTGAAACAATTCTTTGTAAATACAATCTATTTTAAGATCATTTTTATCTTTATTATTGTAATTTAATACATTCCTAAGGTAACTCTGTATGCTCAAACGTTTTGTAAATATTTTTGCGTATGTATCTTGCCGTTTTTAATTAAGGTTGTACTAATAATACAGTATTATTTACTTGCTTTGACATTTACCTCCTAGATGTGGAATCACAATTTTGTAAATAATATCCGAATTTGTTTTAGAATCAAAATGTTTTATAATTCGACGACGGAATAAAGAGAGTTACTTAAATTGCAAACTAGATTGAGTTTACATTGAAATTAAAACGAAATACTCACATAAAATAACATGGAGCAACGGGCAATTTGTTAATGAAAGACTATTTTCTTTGATCATAGTATAGAAAATGTTTTAAAAGTATTAAAAATGAATATATAGATAGTGGAGCTCAATGGACGTGATACAACCGCTTACAATCGTTTTAATGTTTCTGATGCTCATTGAGGTTTCATGTTCTAATATCCTTAGTACTAAGGTAATACATAAAGAAGCTACCTTTATTCCTTACAATAATCTATACAAATTGCTTATTGTTAGTAAAGTTTTCTTGTCGTCAGCCTGTTTTGTAACTTTAGTAACTGTCTTTGTTTCACCGTCTTATTGTTTTAAACTTCGGAATTCAAAACTTTCTTCATTCGTTAAGTTATTATTAATATATTTTTGTAAATTGATATTAATTAACTTGTTATATACAAAGGGGATGAATGTGAATATTACCAAATCGCGCATTGTTGTACTGCATTTAGTAAAATATCGACGCTCTTCCGTGATGTTTGTTTGATTTAGTTAACTATTGCGATTTTATTAAATGATAGTTTATGATGACGTTGATTGTTTCACAATAATATTATTGTTAATAATTATTAAAATTATTGAAATATTTTTTTACCATTTTGTTTTATTAGTGCCTGCATTATACAGTGCTTACTCTTAAACTTATTCTGAATTGGTGTTTTGTACCCCCACTATCGCTGGGTCTCTTTCCACATTGCTAAGCATGCCTTCAAGAAGAAGTCAGGCATTTCTTTTACGATATTTTCCTTCATTATATCTTCATTACTTACAGTTTTTTCATGAAGCAATTTTACATAAAAAAATATACTTACTATATATTGCTATCTTTACTCACCACTTCACACAAAGTTCCCTAAAAAATAACTCTAAAGAAAAGATGCCGTTGGTACCTTGTTATGAAAGGACTGAAAGACGTCGTCACAGCGAAAATGAATAAACAAAATTACTCCGGCCCAGCTTTTCTAAAATCTAGTTGATTACCTCAAAGAATTCTCAAACTAAGCTAGGCTCGATAAATAAAGAGCAGACGTGAATTGAATTCCCGAGCGTTGGGCCCACAAATTTCCACAGGGTCATTAGGGACCTTAAATTTGGGTCAGATTTTGATGAGAGAATGCGGTTTGAACATTGTACAATCAACTGTGGAAGTCAGAAGGTAAAATGGTATGGCACCAGCTTTAAATTAAAATCTCTGCTCCCAGCTATTCTACGTTAAATGAGAGGATTATGTTCACGCTAATGAAGTGGTGAATTAAATGCAGTTTTCTACGCGTAGCATAATTTATGCTCATATATCTGCTTCGCTAGTCTAGTGGTAACAACCGAGACTGCTACGCTAGAGGTCCTGAGTTCGATTTGCAGGACGAGCAAAATGTTTTTCTGTAAAATTCTCAGCTCTCTTAGGATTTGTGCCCGGTTAGTAGCAATAGGCTCACTCCTTCTCGTATGGCACCTAAACGTACCGATGAACTGTGGGTGTACTTTAGTACACTTCTGCCTAATCCTCGGAAGTACAGGCGTGATGATATACTATATAATGTAAAAAATAGGCAAAATTGTATGCATCCAAACTTTACTAAAACCAATAAAAATGAGGTAAGTACCTATAATTAATTACATGAACAATTAAAAAAATAAAACTGGAAATCATGCAACATGCTTTAGGACCAGCACATCCCTAGAACCTGCATTGGTAATAGTAGCCACGACTGGAAATTATCTACGGATAAATCACAATTCATTAGTATATACCCCTTGTACCACGCTGATACAATGCAGTCGTAATAAAATAAAAACACCTTTTTAAAATCAGGATCACAGCTCTCGAAACCTGGATGAATGGCATCCGGAGTATTCTTACAGTGTATACTGTTAAATTTAACATTATAAGTAGCTATAGGACGAGTTATAAGAGTTCTGGGAATGCCAAACTCCAGGTCTAATAGCCATGGTGCGTGATGCTGCAAATTAGCCATTTTGCAGAATTCATCTATGATCGGATTCGGGTCTAGAGTCATCATTCTTGCTGTTGGGAATAAATCCTTTGGTAATGTAATATAGATTTCAAGAGGATCAATTTCAGCTTCTAAAGCATCGGTATTAATACTTTCTACCTCTTCATTTGCTTCTGTTGCTTGTTCTAACTCTTTAACAATTTCCTCTTCGTAATATGTTTGCTGGTTTTCAATATCAATAACACCCTCACCTTCATTATATTCATTTAAATAATTAGCATCATCTTGCACCAACATGTTTGATATTATTGGAGTCGCAACAGGCTGTATTACAGTCGCCGTAATTGGGCAAACGTTTGTGGCAAATATTGGGCTTGGACTTGGTATGATCACCGGCACAGGTTGAATAGTAAACAGAGGTGAATTCATTGGATGCCAACCGCTCAACGCTAAAGGGTAGTTATAATCTTGTTGGTAGGGATAACAGGTGCTCAGTATCGAAGTTGTTGGGAGGTGTATTGGTATAGAAGTTATGGCATCCGTTGTACATTGTAACGGGGAAGCCGAATACATTAATTTCTTCTTTACCTTTAGCTTATATGGTTGTATAAGTTTCTTCTTTGCTAATATCGTCCCTGCTCTTATACAGTAAAATTTTTCAGGATACTGCAGTATATTTGAATTTAATAAGTTTTCATAGTTTGTGAATAAACTTTTATCCATTGTTAATGTGTGCACCATTTTGAAACATACCTGAAATTTTTATTGGACATTAATTTGGTGTTAATCCTAGATGATTTATCGTTTAAAACTAGAGATTAAAATGTCATTTGATTGAATTTAAGGATACTGATAAAACGTTACCGTAAAGGTAAAATTTTACCAACTGAACTTTGCATCAATTACATAATCAAGACAACATGTTACTAAATTACAATGTTTTCGATGTAAATTTAGTATAATTTTTTATTATTTACCCATAAATCGATTTTATATTTAGATTACCTATTACTAGAAAAATACATAACTTACTTTTTCGCATGAGCTGTTGATTAATTGATACTATTTTTTAATGATCATTTGTTACTGGTACCACTGCAGGTTTCTATTTTGAAAAAAAAAAATCACTTCAAGTATTTTGTACTCGTACTACTGTCGTCATTTGCTTTAAAAAAATATACGGTGCCAGCATATTAAAGTCAAAAATTTTACATGTGGGTACTTCGTAAAAAAGTTTGAAGTTAAAAAAATATGTATAATGTGTTATTTCTTATTTTCGTTCGTATAATTTTAAATCTAGTTGTAAATATTTACAGGAATATTATTTAAACCAATTAGTCTTTTTACATTGACAAAATATTTTGCTATTGAGACTTACGCGCCATCTGTTGTCAACGAAACGATATACGGCACCTTTTTTTAGTGTTGCATGGTAACAAAAAGCTGATTATATTAATGTTTGTTACATATAAAATTATACCTTACCTATATTATGGTAGCAACTCTGATAACAAATTGCGCAATAAGTTCTGTGGAATTAAAGTAGTGTTTATAGTAATTGTATTAAGATTCAGAATGTTGAATTAAATGACTGAATACTCAAGCTTTAGCTAGCTAAGCTATTAGCTGCAATGGGGACTCTGACTTCAAAAACAGCGAGCGCTGCGAATGAGTAGCCAGAAACATTATTTATCGATGTACTTACTTACTTAAGAAAATAGGGCGAAAAAGTTCCTTCTATTACGCGAAGGTCGTTAAAATTATTGGTATTTGAACTTTATGTCGATGTAATAAAGGTCATAATGATAGGACTTTGTGAGATAGTAGGTAGGTATGACTATAGTGGTAAAGACTGTCTGACGTTCTGACAAGGGCAGTTGCTGAGCCTTGTCGAGTAGTGGTTTTCTTAGTAAAACACTAGGAAAGAAAAAAAAATTTGGTGTACATTAGTACCCACAGTTAGTGTGCGTACATTATTTATCTATACTAATATTATAGAGAGGAAAGATTTGATTGTTTGTTTGTATTGAATAGGCTCCGAAACTACTGGACCGATTTGAAAAATTATTTCAGTGTTAGATAGCCCATTTATCGGGGAAGGCTATAGGCTATATATCATCACGCTACGACTAATAGGAGCGGAGTAGTAATGAAAAAAGTTGCAAAAACGGGGGAAAAAATTAACTTTTAAGGAAACGAAGTTGCGGGCAAAGGTTACTTATTTATATACTATACATTAGTAGGCCACTGCCTTTCCCTTAGGGGTAGTGGTTGTATTTATTTATTTAATTAAATAAGGCACACCAACGACATATTTACAATTTATAACTACAGTTACTCGATAAAGAAGTCTTCATACTGTATAAATACGTCACTTAGAGGTATGCACACCACTCTTAGAACCAAATTGAGACGGTATAATATTATTATACATATCTATTAATTAAAGCAATCTATTGAGACTTATCTATACTATTATACCTACATATTTAAGGTAATTTATTGTTCTATTGCATAAAAAAATAACATATAACATTTAATTCATTATAACAATACAATGTTGTATATAACGATAGTAGGAATATAAACGTATAGGTCATTATAGAGTAATGGAATTACTATTTACTACTTAATCTAGTTACTTATGACATAAACATTCAAACAAAATCGCAAGCGGAACGAAGTCTGTGGGTACTAGATACTTTTATTCCGGAATCAAATTGTGTCCCCGAGAAATCCCTTGGGATCCCCTGGCACATTTCTAACTGACCGACAGAGTTTTCTTTTCAAAAATTATTTATACGATAACAGTACTACAGTTCACGCCAATCTTATTGTCCGGCTTGAATTTGGCACGAGCTAACTTCAATCCTCTAATAGCTAATTATCGAAGGAAAACATCGTGAGGAAACCTGCATGCCTGAGAGATTTTCTCGACGGCGTGTGAAGTCTGCCAACCCGCATTAGGTTAGCGTGGTGGACTACAGCCTAATCCCTCTCATACTCTCTTAGTATGAGAGGGATTAGGCCCAGCAGTGGGACAGTGTATGGGTTGACTATTTTGATTATTCATAACTTCAACACGGCCGTAAATATTGAACTATCTTTTTGTATTTTTCAAGCATTTTCCATGCTACGATTACTTGTTATTTTAATGAAGGATAAAGTCGACTTGCGGGTAGTACTTGAACCTGCGTCTTCTGGTTTCATACACCAGACACTATGACTGCTAAGCTACCGCAAGTGGTTAGTAGTCGCGGTGGCTGAGCGGTCAAAGCATACCACCTAAACATTGTATACTTAAGTAATATGAAGAAGCGGCATTATCATAAACTTGAGGTTTTAACTGAAGGTGCGCCACATAAAGTTATGAATTTAGAATTAATAAGGACCTGTTTCACAGCTCACTGATAAGTTACCATTAAATTAGCTGACACATAATTTATATAATGACATTTTTTTTCTGGATTAAGTATTTTATAGGTATTAGTTAGTACGCAGGTAAGGAGAAAAATATTTCATAATACCGGTCTTCCAAACAAAACAATATAGCTCACCCAAGTACACTCCTTCAGAATTTAATTTTAAATCTGTCTCCTGTATTTTCAATGGCGCTTCTGTTAAAAGAATCCGCTTTGGCTGCACATTGCTGGCGAACCGGCGACTCCTAACGACCGCCCATTGTGTTGGATACGTCACCTGGCCTTGTTGTAACAGTATCCTGGTTCATTTGGCAAAGGATTTTAAATGCAGGTGATTTGGGCATGATAATTGCAGCCATGGGAGTAACAAGGGACACAGGTATTGCATCAAAATAAGCAAGTATTGCTATAAAAACGGACCTTTGCTAACCTTTCGAGATATAGGACGGAATGGTACCCAGGGTGTCCCGTAATTAATAGATAACCTCGAAATAGTAGTAGAACTTAGGGCCGTTCAAAAAAAAACAAAATATGGAATATTTCTTAAGTAGGTATGTTTATTTTAAATACATTCTTGTACATTGTGATCAAATATAATAAATGAATTCCATCAGTTTTTGGTTTTCCTACTATACACCAACTTTGCCAATAGATAGCTATCAAACAGACATCTAACTAATTATATTAGCAAAATACAAAAAAAAATCTTTAATAATTTTTAAATTATAATAATTATTTATAATATTACCTATGTCATTTTGTATTTTTTCTTAAAGGCCATAAGTTCTACTATAAGCTATGTCAAGGTTATCCATTAATTACGGGACATACAGGATATATTTGGTCATCAAACGTACCGCCTCCAAGTTTATTAAGTACAGTTTTACTACTCTTTTTTCTGTGTAAACTGTATTAAAAATTTGCTACAAGTCAATCAGTTCTGTCATACTGCAGGCTACTCCTTTGTTGGTCGTCCATCAGCCGTCAGAATGTGTGATTGACTGCCTGTCAAAAAGCTACGCGCACCAAAATACAATGCTACAAATCACTCGCAGTATTCCTGCAGGCGCGTAGGCTAATGTTTTTAGCCTCATGAGCTTTTTGATTAGGTTTTGTTTTGGTTTTGGAGGGGCTCGTGGCCAAGTTGTAACTACTCTTCTTGCCGCGGTCAGTCTGTGGATGGGTGACCATTCTTAACATATCGAGACCTTCCTTGTCTCGGAGAGCACGGAAAGCCGTCGGTTGTCATGCGAACACCGATGACAATCGTAAATGGTAGTCAGAAAACCTAAAAAGCCTGACAACCAGTCTCTCCTTCGAATATCGGCATTGCCCAGAAATTGGGTTTCGGAGGTCTGTAAGCCGTTGCTCCGCGTAAATTCAGGCGATTCCTGGTTAGACTGGAAGCCGACCCCAACATGGATTGGAAAAGGCTAAGAGGAAGGGGAAGACGAAAATTGCGGTAAATATAATCTTTAATAAGTCTTTTCACGCCAAAAAGATACTAGCGTTTTTGAAAATAAGGTCTTGTTTATAGAATTCATATCATTATCCTTATAAAAGACAAGGTAGGCAAGGTAAGGCAGATGTTTTGCCCACAGACCACTGGTATGTATATGTATATGCTTTGTCCCATCAAATACGGGCCATTACATGGAACCTTATTTAATAATATGACCTAATATAACCGGCAATAAATATATAATGGAAAATTTCAATAACACTGATTTGCTTGGCCTGTATTTATATTGGTCAACGATTGCAACTTAAAGATAACAATGTCACTATGGTATTGGTTCGTAAATACTGTGTTCGTAATATGACAAAAGTTTTATTATTACTTTTGGAGAAAATCGCTTTAGCAATTTTGTTAGTGTATACATGTCTTGTGACTGTACATTGTACAGTCCACATCATCAAAAATAGAAACAACACAAACGGAAGATATTTTAAGGGGACATATTTAATATGACATCGCGTCAGAGGAACAGTACCGGGAATGGAACAAATAAAAAAATCAAAGAGACACGGGTCGCTCTCGAGGGACATTGCTGTCCTTGCTATGGACTTGTCCCATCCTTATACAAAAATAGGGACATAATAAAAATGTAGACACGCTGACGAATATGATCCGTATTTTTGATAGAAATGTGATACAAAAATTGAGTGACATATTATTTGGGTATGTTTTGGAAGATCAAAAATTGTCTGAAGAAAAAACGATTTACACACCATCACGCCTGTATTCCCTGAACGGTAAGGTTGGTGTACTCATGTACACCCACAGTTCGCTATGTCAATGTTAGGGTACCTTTTAACAGGGCAGCACAGATCCAAGCTCCGAGAAATCTATAGAAAACCCCAATAACACTACTCGATTTGGGAATCGAACTTAGGACCTCGTCTGTAACAGTCGCACTTAGGACCACTACGAGGCACTGCTAACAAGAACAGAAAGCAACATTATTATGATTACATTTTGTATTTTCTACAAAGAAATACCTGTATGTACAAGGTCTTATAACAAAATTCTGAACCATACAATGAAAATACGAACTAACTCCGGTGTACAGAAAGTAGAAATAACCTTTATTTCCTGAGAAAATATTAAGAAGCGTTCCTAGTTGCAGTCTCCTTTGACCGCCGCGTGGGGGCGTGGGGCGTTTGGATTCACGTACAATTGCTGTGCGACTTAGGGCATAAGCGGTAGCGGGTAAAGTCTGAAGCGAGGTGCTAAGTTACAGAAATTGTTCGATCCCTTTAGCGTCTCTTTGTATCATAAGTCTTTTAGTGCTAGTGAGTTCTTTATAAAAAGGAAGAAAATATTTAAATAAAACTACTTTTTGCGTTATATTATTATAATATAGATCCCGATGTTTCGACCCCTTTACAGCGTCCTTGGTCACGGGCAGACTAAGCTGGTAGGCGGCCGTCTTGGCTTTATAATTACTAACAGTTACCTCCTCTACCACGATCATTCACACGAGTTTTATTTAAATATCTAATATTTGCGTGTGTTAGAAACCAGTAAGGAAAAGTTTGAAAGCTTATGAAATTGCCGTACAGCAATTTTACCAATCGTACCGCCCAAAGGATTCTGATAAGCGTGACCAATAACATTGTTCAGGCCCAAATAAAAAAGCCGAGCTGCTACTGGGAATTTCTCAGCAGAAACCTAACAAGACTGCTTCGTCAACCGTGAAATCGTACCCTCACCCCTCTCCCTCTCCTCTGGCGCGCAGCAGTCTCGCTTGCGTGAGCGGTCTCTCGGCCGCTGTAATGCCATAACTTGCACCAAACTGGTTGGTTTGAGAGCAATTGCTCGTAGTCCTTTGTCTCCGGTACGTTGGAGTTTACACGCCGAGACCTCAGACGTGACCATCATGAGAACTTATACACACAGTACCTTGTGCAGTAATACCTCTACACCGCCCATGTGGTGATAATTTAAGGTTTTGGGGTTTTCCTACACGTAAAACAATGAAGTAGGTCTTTTTTATTGGTCTATCAAAAAGGTTTTGGGCATGAATATGGATGAAAGGAAGATAAGGGAATACGAAGACCAAAGGAAAGATGGATGGACTGTGTAAGAAAGGATATGACCACAAAGAAGTTGAATGACGAGATGACAGCTAATAAAGATGTATGGAAGAAAAAGATACTGCGCCGAACCCAAGTGAATTGGGATAAGAGCAGGCTGTTAATGAAAGCATTGGTCTTAATGTATCTCGAGATAATAAAACCAATAACTGTTGTAATAATATAACCTATACGAGGATTATCTATAAAAATAAAAATGAATGTTGGTAAGCGCATAACTCAAGAATGGCCGGACCAATTCGGGTAATTTATTTTTTGTATGTTCCTTAAAGTCCGGAAGGTAATTAATACTATAAAAAAATGTGTGGACAATAGTAAAAAACGGGGGAAAAAAGTTATCAAGACCACGCAGGTGAAGGCGCCGGCGGAAAGCTAGTTTATACATAATTTTATAAGTTTGTAGTCGTGGTCTTGAAACCGGCTTTAGCAATTTCGATAAAATTGAAGATAATATAAGTGTTTACATACCGTCTTGCCTAAATTCTCCCAAGAGTTAAACATAAGTCATCGTCGTCATCGTCGGTATGTTTAGTATATTGCCATCAACCGGGCACAAAATCAAACTCCGAGCTCCTACTGAGAATTTCCTAGAAAAATCGAACAACAACTTTTTCTTAAATCAAGAGATTTTTTGTAGCAGTTCACCACCGTTCATACGCATTATCAATAAAAGACATCATCATCAACAATACACAACAATCAAGTTTCCGCATAATACTTAAAACTAAATCATATAACTAGTCCTTGTAGAAGTTTATGGCAAAAGTCTATGAAACAAACTCCTCCCCTGTTCAGCAGTGGCGACCTCTTTGGCGCATATTATGATGACTACCTAAAATATTAAATGCCCCTACGAACCGAATAATTGGAGTACTGTTCTTGCACAATTACTTCTACAACAAAGCGGTTTGGCAGCAATTTTCCTTTGTCTACAACCTCACTGCAAGCACGTCAGTCTCCAACAGTACGTACCACCTCGGATCGACGTGACAGTAATCGAAAATTGAGGATTAGTTCTAGGAAATACTCATAAAAATAATATTTGGTTTTATTTGTGAGTACCACACAATTGTCTCCTGACAGTATTGACTACACCAGAAGGAAATCTGTACACGTTATCCTCCTAGAATTTTTCCCAACCATGTTGGGGTCGCCTTCCAGTCTAACCAGATGCAGCTGAATATCAGTATTTTACACGAAGCCACTGCCATCAGAACTCCGCAACCCAATTTCTGGGCAATACCGATATTCGAAAGATAGACTAGTTGTCAGGCTTGGTTGGGCTGGGCTTCCGACTACCACTAACGGTTGTCATAGGTGTTCGTATGACAACCGGGACCGACGGCTTTACGTGCTCTCTGAGGCACGGAGGGGTCTCGATGTTTTAAGAATGGTTACCCATCCACTGACTGACCTCGGCAAGCGTAGCTTTACCTTGCAGATTGGTTGATCAGCGTTGCTATAACTTAGCAACGGGCCCCTCGAAATTTGTACACGTAGTAACCTTTTTGGTGTTGACAATACTCATGAATCGTCTGCCACCTACGGGAGCAGCAGAGTATGTCGGCGTCTCCTGATCACATGACCATGGCGCATAGGTCAAGTGATGGCAAGTGCGGTTTGTAGTCGCTAAAAATTCCCCCCATTAGATGGGATCTAAATCATTTCAGCTATGGGTCGTCTGTAAAGCCTCTGTTCGCTCATATACTATTTCTTTTCAATATTTTTTCTTTTAATCTCTCATTTTCCATGTGTTTGAAAAGTACTGTAGGAAACCAGGTCAGTTTTCAATTATTCAGACGATTTAATTTCATAATTTGATCATTAGTGGAAATAGATGAAATGTGGTTTAGTATCCAGAATTTATTAATATTGATGTAGTTTCCCGCGGGTAGTCGCGAGCGGTTAAAACATTATTTTGTTCTAATTAAATTGTGGGTTACTATTATATTAAGGGTAATAGTAATCATAGTAATTTTAATATTAGTCTTTTTTGGTTTTAATTTTATTAACTGCTGCGGAGTGAATGTTCCACTCACTATTGCTTTGTTTTTTTTTTATGTTAGTAGTAGTAACTACTACTGGCCCTGAATGTTAACCATACTAGCGGGATATGGGTGTATAAAATTAATAATAATAATAATAACTGCTTTATGAAAACTATTTAAATATAAATTTTAATTGTTTTGAGAAAAAAACTGGTGTTGACATTTGCTAATGTTGCCAAGCGGTACTCCTAGATACGGCACGTATTGTTAGGAGGTTCCTTTCCCTGGAGCCCTGACCACCGGTAGCTTGGACTCTGTTCCCGATACCGGTGGGCTACTATTTTTTATATTTTTGAATGTATTTATATTTTCTGTTTTTTATAAAAATATTTAAAAATACAAATAATATGTATAAAGAGAAATATAGGAAATAATAATAATAACATTTTTATTGATCTCCAAATACACAAAACAACACAAGTAAACACAAGTATACAAAAGTATACTTGTGTACTTAAGTAAACACAAGTATATAAAAGTATACTTGTGTTTACTTACTAAGACGTTAAAAAGCTAAGAGATAGTTAAAGTGAATAATTACCAAGATAGGATAGCTTCAATGACGTAAATGACTATATTTTTCCTATTCCTTGAAATATTTCTTGGATCTAACATCGTTAGTATCCATCTTAACGTTTCGCAACTAATTTAAAACACACATTAAAACTACAAGTACTCGCCTCATCAGCCAATTCTCTTCATGGTAGGGTTGCCAGCTTTACGAGATTTCTCGGATTTATCCTAATTTTAAGGGTAATTTTATAAATTTATTACTGAATCTCAGTTAAAATTCCGAATCAATTACTATTTAGAAACAAATCATTGTTCTCTCAAGCAGAACGCACACAGAAAGTTAAAAGCATGCAGTTTTTCAGCTTGAACACAAAAAAAGTAAGTAAAGTACTTAGCTACTTTGTAAAATTCACGATTTTTTTATTATTTATCATGTTACTGTAACGCTGCAGATTACGGGTCTTTTCTCAAAATGATAGAGGTTGGGTTTATAGTACAGTAGCCTAGCTTAGTGCGGGTTGGCAGAATTCATATATGTGATCATGAAAACCTCCAGGTTTCCTCTAATGTTTTCTTTCAGCATTTCAAGCGACTAATTATTTTTAATTACACGATTCAAAAAACCATGATTGCAATGAATCTTGGCTTTAAGAGCAGCCAATAATCAACAACTATCACTTGGTTATCACTGCAATTCGTAAATTCTTAGTCCTAGCTAATGAGCTTTACATGGCTACCCTACTCACAATGAAACTGGCAAACAAAGAAAGTAACCACTTTAGTCGGATCACGAGCAATCGCAATATCCATTACAGTAAAACTTCACGTTAATCTAGGACCTGTTGATAAAGCAGAACAATACTCATTGAGATTACAATTTTAGTACTCTATGCGGGCTATCCTGCTAATATCGACCTTAAAGGTGTTCTTATGGCAGAAATAAGGTCTAAATTTGTTTGAGACTTTTATATATTGTGTTATGGAAGCTAGAAATTGAAGTGATAGTTATTAATTTGGTAATTTCATGGCTGTGTGTCTTGTTAAACACACAATTTTGGTGATTGCGTAGCGTGAGATTCTGTTTGATTTTCAGTTAGAGTAGAATTGTATTGTATTTTTTTAATTCTCACTTCGTATACCGGTGAAATGTCGGAAGTCCAAAAATTCAAACCTGCTGCCGCAAGCTGGCTGGAAAATTTGGATAAGTATAGAGATTTGTTTCAAGTAAATATCGAAAAATTCCGAAAAAAAGTAAATATTTTTTATAAAACAAGGAAGCTTAGGTTCACAGCTACAGGAGCTATCGTCACAGGTGCCAAATATACAACGGCAGGTGATATAGTGTTGTCACATTTAAGGAAATTGCTAGATTTTGGGTAATTTTGATAATTTTTATACAAAAATCGTGTATTTAAAACTTCATTAACAGCCTTGCTTTTATGAATGTTTTATTTATTTTGTACTGTAATTGGGGTACCTACCTATATACCCCTTCGGATCGGACAGGGTTTTTTTAACACATTGTAGACATATACGGATGATAATGTCGAATTGAGGATAACGAAATAAAAATCGTTTATTTCTCCTCACATAACACAATACTTACTTACTACAGTTTCTAAACATAATCTGCGAATTTTGCAAAGAAGAATTAGATTTAGGTATTAAGGTTATGTAGGATGGTGATGTCGGATTAACTCAGTCGGTTTATTTTGAGGTTCCGTGTAGAACATTAATGTGCTGATTAGGATAAAATAATTACCTACCAGTATAATTACATCGCAATGCATAATTAATTTCAAATGAAATTTCGGTGGTTATTAGTTATTTATTTGCAGTTAGAAGCTTTTATCAGATTATGATATTCCATGTTATTAATTTAAGCATATTCATCGTTTTAGTAGTAATAATCCTGTGGTTTATACTATTAATCATTAATGGATGGAGGAAGCGTGTGCGGTGGTGATATTTAGAAATTTAAATTATCCTGTGCATCTCTAACATTAGGGATTTGTTTCCAATTTGATTGGGTATTAGAGAGGTATTATAGTATTGAGCATAACCCTATTAAGTTGGTCAAGTAATGTCGATAATGTCGAAAATCGAGCCTTACCTGCAAAATCCTAACATTATCTGATGATGGGTTTTTTTATATGCTGCTTCTTGAGCAACCGGCCATAACTACGGCTGCTGAGTTTTTGGCCCCTGGGTTCAACTCCCTGGTCAAGCAAATTTGGAAATTGTCTGGAGTAGATCAGAGTTTATATTTAGGTTAATATGTTCACTAAGAAACTGGAATACACGTTGTTTGTGCATCCGAACACTTATGCATAATTATAAAATGTGAGCGGAGCGTACAATATTAGTTTCGATGACTTTTACAAACTACTGGCTTTGTCCTATGCTACCTGTATGTAGGTATATCGGTCTTTGCCATGTATAATCTAAACTAGCTTTTGCCAGTGGTTTCGCTCGCGTGGAATTAGGAACTTTGAACCCGTTTCCCGCAGGAACTTGGAATTTTTTGGGATTAAAATGTAGCCTATGTCCTAATCCAAGGTATAAGGCATCACCATTCCAACTTTCAGCCAAATCGGTTCAGCCGTTTTGCCGTAAAAGGGCAACAAACGTCCAAACATCCAAAATTACAAACTTTTGCCTTTATATTTATTAGTAAGAAGATATTTTTGACACGTGATATTAAAATTTTGTCATTAAAGTGTTTGGCAACGAGTGAGAGGTAGTTCAACTTCATAATATATACAATGTATCTACTTCACTTTTATGTATACGTATATACATTCAGTATACGTTGATGGAAAAATACTCTTACTACAGAAGGTTAAAAGGTTAAAAGAAGAGAGGTAGGGCACAGCCATTTATGGCTCAAATCTGGAGCAGCCCATCTGGGATATTACCTCCACCTTACAGAAAACTGCAGCCTAATAACACACTTTATGGTGTGTTGTGTTCCTGCAGTGAGTAAGGTCGCCAAAGCTCCTTCTAAGGATGCGCTGCGCTGGCAGTAAGAGGAATATTCATTCAAACTGTCGGCGCAGTGCATCCTTCATAAACCTCTAAGAGGCTTTTCGGGTCGGCAACGCGTGGTGATACCCCTGGTGTTGCAAGCGTCCATAGGCTACGGTATCCGCTTACCATCAGGCGGGCCGTAGGCTTGTTTGCAAAAATTACTAATTTATTAATTAATTACCTTACAAAAATTAATTACTTTACAAAAATATACCTTCAGTATTTGGAGTACTTTCTCTCTGACTACGTTTGTTTATTCCATCCTATGTATAGCTTGCACCTGTCTACCCTGTAACGGATAAGGGGAGAAGGTAAGCTTGTACTTCAAAACATCTTCTCAACTAACAATCGAGTGTACCGTACCTCCCGTATCGAAATATCCGTGATGCGACACTATGTACTGCAGGCTCAAGTTGAGAACGACTACCGTCAGCAATACAATTGCAAAAGTATTGTGTCCACTTTTGGTATGGTGGCAGAGAATCTATATAATACTAGCTGTCCCGGCAAACGTTGTTTTGCCATATAGGGGTGGGTCATTTTAGGGGGATAAAAATAGATGTTGGCCGATTCTCATAAATACCGGATAAGCACACAAAATTTCATACAAATCGGTCCAGCCGTTTCGGAGGAGTATGGCAACTAAAACTGTGACACGAGAATTTTATATATTAGAAGATATTAAAATGAATCACTAAATGTGTTGCTAATCACAAAACTCGAGAACAACTGAACCGATTTAGCTGATTTCTATTTTGTTGCGTTTGATGAAGTTTGGGTAAGGAGAGAAAAAAGGAAAAAAATACGAGGAAAAGTAAAAACAGGGAAACGAAAGGGAGCTGTGTACGGGTGATATTAAAAAAAATATGTTTTGGACATTTTACACAGCACCATCTAGTTCCAAACTAAGCAGAGCTAGGGGTACCTATGGGTAATAGACAATGGATATAATATTTTTCCGTTGTAAATACTTATTATCTAAACAAAACATCTAGACAGACACAATCAATCAATAGTGCGGAATCTATCTTTATTAATTTACAAAAATATTATGCTTACGGCTCTTTACAAATATGGGTATGACTCATTTAAATTATATATCCAGAATTCCCGAATTTTCCTGACTGTAACAGAATGTGTGCCATCTCTACATACAAGGCCATTTCGTCAATTCTATGTAAACATAACGTATTATTATCCTTAAAATTTTTACCCGTGTAACTAGGTAAATTTTCACTGAAATATTTCATGAGAGATTTTCACACAAAATAAATGGTTTGCAGGTTATCCGACCTGAAAATATATTTTATCAGATTATTCTCTGAAAAATTACGTTTATAAAACGGGCGTACACAATTTTTGTTTAATGTGAACTGTAACATTTTCACCAAACTAAAAACCCATCATATTTCGAAATTTATTTAGACTAATATTAAAAAGCTGAAAAGTTTTTAATGAAGGAAAAATCGGCAGTCGAGCATGATTCGAACCTGCGTCTTCTGGTTACACTGGGTACACCAGACGCTTTGGCCGCTAAGCTACCGCGAGCCCCGCTCGCCAGTCGAAATCTTCCTTCACATTCTTCCTTCACAAAAAATAACTTGTAATCTTATCATGGAAAATGCTTAAAAAAATACAAAAAAAAAGCTGTAAAGTTTTTTTTTGTTTGTTTGTTTGGTTGAACGCACTACGATCAAGAACTACAGGTCTGATTAAAAAAAAATCTTTCAGCGCTAGATAGCCCGTTTATCGAGGAAGGTTATATATTGGCAAGCTACGAGTTACGACCAATAGAAGCGGAGTATCAATTAAAAATGTTGCAAATGAAAAATCTACTACTACGGGAACAAAGTCGCGGGCAAAGGCATGTACTACTATATTTTAATGACAATCCTAGAATATAATTGAAATATAAGAGACAAATATACAGATTTGCTGCAGTCGGCCATATTTGACGCGGCAGTTACTAGCAATGAATACTCAGCTTTATTTATTTCATAACAATAATAGCATTAATATGCTGTCGGTATCACGCAAGGGAATCAGCATACATCGAGTGAAAAGTTTGGTATCGCGAGGTTGCGAGTGTTGCGACCAACTTTGGAGCCTTGTCGCCTCCTATATTACACCGGCTATATTGGCACCAACTACCAACTCCAAAGATATGATAGTTGCGAAATGGTTTTAGTTGCACAGGGAAGTGCTTTAGGTGAAAATGTATCAGCAAGTTGTTGCACTGCAATTTAGAAGTTTTAAAAATTCTTTATGTACTGGTCACTTCGGTTAGGTACTTTATTCTTTGCCTAACTGACTATTGTTATTACCTATCTTAATTTTATTTAATATTATCATCATCATAGTAACCAAAAGAGACCCAGTGTCCCAGTGTCTCCCCGTAGACTTCCACAAGGACCGGTTATATGTTATATGCAGCATGCATTAAACGACTCCCAGCAACCCATCAGTCCATATCGTTGGATGCTGTCTCACGCTGTGCTTTCTGGTACGTGTGGGTGGTTTACATTCGAGAACGTTTCTGCCCCAGCTTCCTTTAGTTATATGAGCTTTTCCCCCCTATCATAATATCTTCTTCTTTTTCCTAGCCTTTTCCCAACCATGTTGGGGTCGGCTTCCAGTCTAACCGGATGCGGCTGAATATCAGTATTTTACACGGAGCGACTGCCATCAGACCTCCGCTACCCTATCATAATATAATTATTAAAAATATAAAACACCAAAACACACGCATAGGAGGTACGTACTATATTATTAACTATAGCAACATTTCATCACGACGTCTTCTGTGCCACTCGTATAATCGAGACCACCATCATCATCATATCAGCCAAAAGAAGTCCACTGTTGAACAAAGGGCTCCCATATAGACGAGGATCTGTCACATGTCCCCTGCATCCAACGAGATGTAATAGAAAAAATGCAAGGCAGATCAAAAAAGGTACTCCAACCCTGGAATTTCGCCATAGCGTCCAAACAATACCAAGAATGGGGTTATTGTCTGATGCAGTGCAATAAGACCTCCTTTATTCTTGATTCGGTCACAATGCGGACATTGAGTCGCAACCTGTGTCAAATAGCTGAGCTTGTCGAGATACCGCGTCTCAATTTACCAATCAACTCAATGACATAATTAGTGACCACCCACCTAGTTACTGTGGTAATTAGGGGATTACAAGCATTGTTTGCTAATGCTACTTGCATCAAAGATATAAAAAGGTATTTACTATACTCCACACTTCCACCAAATGCCAGTGCCAACATTTTGACAACTGGGTAGTAGGTTATAGTCTTTTGCAGCACCTTAAAATTCAACAAAAAAATGGGTCAATAGATAGAATAGCAGTTTTACCTTTCAGATTAATAGGGATAGCTTTTTTTTGCGACCAGCCTCTCTTTGACAACAGAAGTCGCTGGATGGCATTAATATTACGTACCCTAATCTCTTTGGCGGGGAACATAACGTCTATAATTGCTTGAAAAGAATTTATTCCAAGCTCTTTTTAAGAATATGTGTACTTCAATAAAATTACACTCTATCTTTACCGCCCAATATCTATTCAAACGACAACAAATCCACAAGAGGCACATTTCTTAAATAAGATATTTGGAGGAATAATGTCGTAAGGCTTAAATACACCTAAGGGAAGGGCATAAATAAGCCTCCTTTAGTACCTTTTAACTTAGAAGGAAATTACTTGGAACTGTGAAGTGAATCTTGTTTGTGCCGAGATTGTGTTTTTTACAAGAAGCTTTTATTGCTAGGTAGATTGTATAGTTCGTTTTATTTTGGCTGTCTTGCAAAGTAAATTTTGCGCGACGCGAAAGTTTTGGGCGGCCTCCGTGTGGTGATGGAACCTCGCATAAGTAAACCCCTTTTTTTCTTTGCGTTGTTTAACGTCACGACGCACGTTGAACACGTGTTTGCCGCATGTTGGAAATGCCGGCACCATCTAGTTTAAAAAAATAACTTAAAACATGACTTGTAAAAGTGTCCTTGAAAGACCAATTTGCAGAAATAAATATCATTTCAGTTTGACTACGCATTCGCCGCACTTTGATCACACGTTTGCCGCTAGTTGATCAGTTTGACTACGCATTCGCCGCACTTTGACCATTCGTTTGCAGCAAGTTGACCAGCCAGGCTAACATGCGCACCACGACAAAATTTTGTCTACTCTTTTGTCTCGCTCTTTCTTGTGCGAAAACGAAACAAAAGCACGACATAAGCGTAGACAAAATGTTCTCGCGGCGTGCATGTTAGCCCGGCAGGGGGGCTAGACAAGTTGCATTTTGACATTCGAATCGACAAACAAAATGTATGTAAATGACAAGTGATAGCCCGATTTGCCGAAAGCTTGTGTCATTTCCATACATTTTGTTAGTCGATTCGAATGTCAAAATGCAACTTGTCTAGCCCCCTCAGTAAGACTTCGCATTCGTCACAAATTGACCACGCGTTTGCCGCAAGTTGATTAGTTTGATTACGCATTCGCCGCATTTTGACCACTCGTTCGCCGCAATTTGACCAGTTTGTCCATGTGTTCGCCGCACGATGGCCACGCGTTCTTCGCCTGCCGGCCGCACGATTACGTGATCACACTTAACATTTTCATAGTATTTAGTTTTTAGTTTATAATTATGTCTTTAAATAGTAGTATTCTATTTAAAGATCTTTGTTCTATGTAAAGATCTTTGTTTGTCTACGAAATTTTGGTTTGATAAATGAGATCCTGCAAAGGTTTCTTACAAAAAATAAAGGAAAAAAAATACACTATAACACATGCCACATGACACAGCAGCTGGAAAGTTACAATATTATTATGCCGCTTGGCAGTGAAAAGAACTTGTACAGCTCACAGCACCTGTCCTTTTTGAAAGGCTTTACCGATAAGGTCGGTGTATGGTTTTCAAGGGTGTAACATAACTTATTTTTTTTATTATATCTTCTGTTTTGATAGAAAAGGCTTGTAGATTATTTAAATTAAAGAAAACTTAAAAAAAGACTAAAACATTGCTCAGGTGTATTTTTTCAAAATTTGACGTAATTATAAAACCTTTTAGACTGGCCGTTTGGGATTGGCTGTCAAAAAAAGAGTTTCAATTAAAAATACTTTAATATAAAATCTACTTTAAATATGCACATAATTAGAGATACCTTTGGGCTTTATGAAAGCCGTAAAAGATACTAAGTTTCATTAAGCCCAAAGTTATTTACGTTTTCAAAGTATCGTTTATCGTGACTTACTTTTAACCTACTAAAATCGATGAATAAATAATTAATATTGCCTACTTTTTTTGGATGTAGATAATTCCTATGGATACTGACTAAAAACCTACAATGAAATGACATTAGTGACAACCCTATTTGTTGAAAGCTTGTGTCATTTCCGTACATTTCGTTCCTATTCGTTTGTCGATTCAAATGTCAAATTGCAATTTGTCTACAGGCCCTCTCAATGGACCTCTTGAACTTCGGACTAGCTGGCGACCAGGCTTACAACGGAGTCTGTTGAAAAGCACATGTTGTGTTGACACACACACATGGCACATGATGAGTTTCAACTTTGCGGGTGAGTGAGAGGGGGAACTGGCCCCCCTCAGTTGCTTTACAATGCGCATCTGTAACGGCTTTCGGAGGCTGGCAACGCATCTGCAACGGCTTTTGGGGGCCAGCAACGCATCTGTAACGGCTTTCGAAGGCTAGCAACGCATCTGTAACAGCTTTCGCGGGCCGGCAACGCATCTGTAACGGCTTTCGGGGGCCGGCAACGTATCTGTAACGACTTTCGGGGGCCGGCAAAGCATCGGTTACGGTTTTCTGCTGCAGGTGTCTATAGGTGACTCGTTTGCCGGATTAAGCCATTAAAAAGGATTTAATAGATTGTTTTTGATGATACCTCAAAACATAGTAGATATAAAAACGAATTAACTATGTCTTAAAATGTAACAGCAATAAAGTTGCATCTAAACACAGACATAAAGATAAAATTGCCACTTACAAAATAGTTACACGAACATAACTGTAGCAGTGTTTACTAACAATTTAACTTTGTTGGTTTAACCAGTTTTATCGCAGTAGTTTCATCTTGATTGTTATTGCTCTAGAGTAAACAATGTCCACTCTTTAACTTAATCTTTGGGGCATTAAAAATGGATGTTCAGCTATGTGTTACAAATCATCATCCGAGCCTTTTATGTGGGGTTCGCCTTCCAATTCCACATGTGGCTGAATATCAGTATTTACAAGACCAACAACCAACTGCCATCACTTCATATCCACTTTATATCACACCACTCTTCGTACCGATATCCACTGTTTATCAGACTTCGACATTTCTGAACTTCTGATTACCACTAACATAAGCGTGTGCATGAGCAGGACCGACGGCTTTATCAGTTATCTATAGACTGACTGCGACAAGCGCAGCTTAACTTTTTATCACCTAGCCACGAGGAGTTGTCGGTTATGTTCTATAAACCTCTCTCAGTCACAAATATAAAAAAGGAGCTACCTAATAGATTTCTCCATTTTTAGTAATGTGGATTTCTCAAAGTTGACGGAGGTTAAAATACTTTTAAAGCACAGCTCACAGGTGCAACCTCAAACAAAATAGTAGCAGAATTATTTTTTGTTAAAGTTTTCGTAAGTTTGACATAAATTTTGGATGAGGGATGACTTGTTCGTGATACTAAGAAGACTACAAATAATTTTGGACGTGCATCACAGTTTTACAATCCATATTTTATAAATGTAAAAGTTAATCTGTTCTTTGTTTATTGGTTACCCTTTCACCCCTAAATAGCTGAACAGATTTCGATATTTTTTATAAAGAAGTTCGATTCGATGTTGACTAAGATCCTTTAATCTTCCGTAATAACTTTTATAGTAAGAGATGTAACTTTAGATCTAAGACAAAGACAGTGCCTATTTTCAGTAGGCCAGATGGAACTGGCGCGACTGCATGTTTGCAGTTTTTCTAAGAAATTCTTGGTAGTAGCTCGAAGTATGGTATAGTGCCCGGTTTAAGCAATATCGCCTATATTACATGGGTCCTAAACATACCGGCGAACTATGGGTGTACAAGTACACCTCTGTCTAACCTTTCAGGGAATATAGGCGTGATGTTAGGAACAAGTGTTGCAGAAAGGAGGTAAATCTTTTCTCAAATAAATAAAGAAAAAATGTAGGTATATTTTACCATACAATTTCGTTACGTTTGGGTTCTGAGCCCGATTGATTCGTCAGCTCGTCGGTGGAGTATAATTTATTTCCCTACCCTTCTCCGACCTCTGAAGGTCTATTTCGAGGTTTGTATGCATTTATCATGCGTCCAATTCGTGCCGATTTATTTTTACCAGTGAAAATGTAGAACTTAATTTAGGTCCCGCCCCCTATAACTTAGGACCTTAACATAGGTACCGGTTTTTAAGCAACTTCAGGAGTTTTGATTTATGGTTTGTGGGGTAGGGTAGGTTAGGGTAGCTCCTATTCTATGGGACCTAAGCATACAGAGGGGCTAGACAACTTGCATTTTGAGCTACACAAGCTTTCGACAAATCGGGCTGTCACTAATGTCATATACATTTTGTTTGTCGATTCGACAAAATTTGTTGTTTTGTTTTTTGTTCATTGTTTGTCAAAATACAACTTGTCTAGTCCCCCAGGAAACCTATAGGTATACATCATCACTACACCTCTGCCTAATCCTTTAGAGAATTCAGGCGTGATGGTATTTTATTAACTTAAATTTCTCAGAAATATGCGAAAATGAAGCGTAACAAAGCCTCATAAAATAAAATTAGTTAAATTACGTCATTCTTTGAAACCACTATGTTGTTAGCAAATAATGATCGATTTAATGTTTAAAATTTTACTTGAAAGAAAATACTTAAATGACAAATATAATCCTTAGATTTTACTTCAAAAGGAGAGGCCCTTTGAAGTAAAGTAATATAAAAACAAATTGAGATAAAAACAGCCTTTAATAATTTCAGATTGATACATAAAGATTGCACATGTTTTAAATATATGCTTTAGTGAACATTTCAATCAACTATATTCACTTTGACCTGTTCCAAAAGTTTTGATTTACTTCTATTTATTTTCTTGTATTTTGGATTCGCTTTAACCGATCTTCTTATGCTGCTCCTAGTCATGACTCTATCGAAGATTTCTTCACTGGTATCTTCACTTCCATCATCAGAGAAATGATTGTTCATACTATCGTTTACTTTGTTAGGTCTTATCACGAAAGGTTCTACACCACCATCGGAGAAGATAGAATCATCAGTGATGGGTCTCTCATCATCACTAGGAGATTTATCATTGCTCATCTGACGGTTAAAGATCCTCTTATCAGATGTCGGCACTTGTAATTTGTTCTTTTTATCCTCCTTCTTTTTACCACCTTCTCGATTGGATGGTTTATATTTTATTGGAGAAAAGTCCACTCTTCTAAGGAAACTTATAGTGTCTCCAAACCTTCGACTACATTTTCTAGTTGTTTTAACTTCAGGTTTGGTCTCCTCGGCTTTACAGTCCTCGTTCTCTAACGCGACTCCAGAGTCAGAATTAGAATCGACCAAAATATTAATTTCTGGAATGCTAACATTGAATTCGTTCACTTTCAATTGGTTCTGTAGTTCTTCTATTTTTTCTGCTTGCTTCTGTATAATTAAATCTTTCTGAGCAAGTTGTTTTGTCACTGATTCCGTTCTTAGAGCTAAATTTACTTCGTATTTTTGCAATTCACCCGATAAGAATTCCAATTCCTTTTTCCTGTTCGATTCCAATTTCTTTATAACCTCGGCTTGTTTCGTATATGCTTCTTTCAGCCTTACGACTTCTTGTTTATGTGTCGTGTTCAGGAATTTAATAATGTTTATTGCCTCTTGAAGTGTCGTTGGCTGCATTATATTTTCTTTTGTAGCGTTCTCCGACATTATTGCCTCCATTTTTGATCTGTAACAAGAAATTGTCGATATTAATTTAACGCTTTGTTCTAAGAATTTCGGGAAGTACATAATCAAATATTTTTGTAGAATTGTGGACAATTATTTGTCGATTAATTTCTAATCATGCTATTAGTGATGTAGGTAATTATTGCATGAAACAATACCTTTTGCAATCACGACGACATGTCGATGCATCATTAGGTATGTTTAATTGTTTTAATTACATTATTGTAGTACCTAATTTTTGGGTTTTAATTATTTTATGAATGACCAGGCCGATTAAAAACGCCGTATCTTTTTGTAGTTAATCGATTTTTATATTTTAATATTTGATACGATACAAATGGAGTTGTATTTATACAGAAAATTTCACCACTGTGTCATAACGGTCTTTAGTATGATTAAGGGCCTGTTACACCATATCTGAATAGTCACCATCGGTCGAATAAATTCAAAAATGGAATAAAAATTGTATGAAATTATCTGCCAAGTAATTTATCGGGAAGTTATCCGGAGGTGGTGAAACAGGCCCTTGGACTTAAAATTTCTAGATGATTGAATAAGAAGCAAGTAAATCTTTAAAAAAAATATTTTTTAAAGAAACCTTTTTCAATAACTGTTGTAAAGTACCCTGCTGTACCTACTTTCTAGATCTAAAGACGTTATTTAATACAATTGTGGTATTTTTTACAATTGTTTAAATCAACTATTCATAGAAAAAATTCAACACGTGGTAAGACAATGATCTCATGACTAGTGTCGTCGTTTAGTTTACATATCCAGTAATAACACTACATTGCTATAATAACAAGTTATTGTTCGCGCTTCTGACCTTTTTGTTACAAAAACACTTGACATACTGGATAGATTGTTTTTGAAAGAAATGCTTGTATAACCTTTGTTGTTGGTAGTAGTCGATTCCATGTAGATGTAAAGCGTACCTCTAATATTGAGAGTATGGAATAGGTATTTATGTAGACTTTCGAAACAAGAGATGGTTCTTTTAACAACTGCATAGATATATATAATTATTGTTTATTTTTTAGCACGAATGCTGTGCTATATGGGTCCAATTTTAAGCAAGCGATTTTATTACATTTTTAAAGAAAATTCTAATAGGCAGGAGGATTTGTGCCCGATTAATAGAAATACGCCGTAATTAACACATCGACAAAATTTCAAAGATTTGGGTCCCAAACCTGTCATACAAATATTCGTTTCGTAATATTTGATAATTTGAACCAATAGATTATGACGACTTGATAAAACATATTTATTTTTACATATTACATTTGTTTAAACTAGATGGCGCTAGCATTTCCTAAGTGACTAACTCTGAGAAGAAAACACCGAAACTATCGAAGGGTCATAGCCTGTTTCACCACCTTTGGGTGGTAACCGCCGGATAAATTAAACAATAAAATAAAATTTGTAAAAAATATCTGCTATAGTCCGCGCGAAACTAGTTGGCCGCGCCTTAGGTAGGGATGGGGGTGAGGCGGCGGGTTACTGTGAACGAAAGCAAGCGACCCCGCCCCTCCGACCCACCGCGCTCAGGCGAGCCCGCTCCTCCGTCCCGCCGCTCACATACCTAAGGCGCGGCCAACTAGTGCCGCGGAGACTATGAATAATTTAACGTGAACTTATCAGTAAGCTGTGAAACAGGCCCATAGTCTCTTTTCAATTCCAGACAGAGTAGTAGCAATAATGTGAGTGTTAGAATACAGGGCAATGTTTGCAATATTGCAATATTTTACAGATTTTTTATAATATTGATTAAGTAAATCTTATGCAAACTGCACTATTCTCAGTGGTACCCAAAACAAGATTGTAAATAAAATAATAATACTGTAACCAACATTTTTTTAAAGGAGTGTCTATGCAGTTTCTTGCCAGCTCTTCTCCATAAGATCCACTTTTTGAAACTGTGCAATAAGTTTGAATTTAAATTACCTATTGATATGGTCTAATTGAAATAAAACATTTGAATTTGAATTTGACTTTGACTTTGAATGGCCTTTTAAAGAAAGAGTTACAGCGGTTTCGAGTAGAGCAGTCCCTGCCGACGGCAATTCTGTTTTGTTTATTATTTTTAGTTCCGTCTACTACCTGTCAGTTACCAGCTATTGATTAAGTTTCAAAATACAAGTATGTATTACAAACACTAAAAGTAATACATTAATAGTTTATAAATATACATTATACACTGTACCAAGGTGTGTTACCGAATTATACAATAGCTTGAATAGTAAACATGGCGCCTACTAAAATGAAATGATTATACTAGAGCCAACAAATGTCTGGTCTGCCGTAAATATGACTCGTTTTGGTTTATTTTAAAGCTAATTAGCTGTTGTTTGCTTCCTTCCTCAAGGAATTGACTATCAAAATAATCGTCCTCATCAACCCATACACTGTCTCACTGCTAGGCACGGGTCTCCTCTCAGTATGAGGGGGATTAGGCTATAGTCCACCACGCTGGCCTAATGCGGGTTGGCAGACACATGCCGTCGAGAAAATCTCTCAGACATGCAGGTTTCCTCACGATGTTTTCCTTCACATTTAAAGCAAGTGATACAAGACGCACATGATTTCGAAAAGTCAGAGGTGCGTGCCTTGGATTCGAACTCGACACCTTTGAATTGGCAGTCCAATGGTCATTCCCCAAGGCTGCTAATAGCTGACTATCAAAATACAAAAAGAATATTTCTTTAAAACGTCCACTACTAATACAAACTAGACTATAAGTTTATCAGTTTACTAAATTGTAATATTACTTTATAATAACAAACACCTAAATTAAAAATTTAGAAAACTCCCGACACGAAATATAATTTGCCATTTTGTGGTGGCGGCCATCTTTGTTTTGAAATTTATCATAGTGCATAGTATTCTACTAGTCAAGCCCTTTCATTTGATACCCATATTGAGGGAGTTGTGAAAAAATATGTAATTCGCTATTTTGTGGCGGCGGCCGCCATCTTGGGCCGATTTTCATCAAACATAGCTAAGAACACTCCCGACTATTCCGCCATTCAAATAAAAAAAATAAAATTAAAATCGGTTCATCCGTTCGGGAGCTACGATGCCCCAGACACACACACACACACAGACTCGTCAAACTTATAACACCCCGTCGTTTTTGCGTCGGAGTTAAAAACAGCCCATATATGGATTTATCTTAGGAAGACACATTCAGGTGAGTGAAATAATAATACGATCTTATGTAAGGTTCGAACCTACGTCATTCCACTCAAGTACACCGGAATCTTTAGTCAAATAAGTTACTGATTTTTTCTTTCAGTCTACGTGATGTCTTACGTTTCGAAGACAATATAAACCAACAAACCGTGATGAAACAGGTCCATAAGGTTCTAAATATAGAGAACCTTATGGACCTGTTTCACCATCTTTGGATAGCATTACTACTAAATAGATGATTTCACAAAAATTGAATCAGTATCTAACTTAAACATTATCAACAAAGTATTTAGTTAAACAGAAACTGGCAGAATGTTTACTAGTTACACACCGGAATAGTTAAAAAATGCAACAAAATTTGTATGAGATTATCTGTCAGTTAATTTAAAGTGAACTTACTAGGAGGTGTTACACGGACCCTTAGTCTTTTGGCTCAATAAATCATCTAAACAGACAATGAAATCAGTTATTACTTAAATCGGTCTAAACCGCACCCAAAATCCTACAAATATAATAAATACTTATTTCTCTATAAGCAGGGTTTACGCAATCCCACAAAATACAAAAGTTAAGTGCATTTACCGTGAATAAAAAATAAAACCTTATGGCACTATGCTCCATACAAAATTACCTTTTCCTTTTACCACCCCTTTATCGGTTACCAATTTGTTATACCACGAAATCTGTGACAACCCTGCGTAATTTATGACTCGGAAAAGTCGCTTTTGAATCCTTTCAATTGTTCCTTAGATAAGAACAAAGTAGGGATATTTTTGTTCAGTTTTAAAGTACTAGGTTTAGAGAACTCGGAATTGCACCGGCATTTTAGTGTTAAACTCGGCTCGGATTATGCTAATCCGGAATGGAAGACATAATAGTGTGGATGGGATTATACTAATCCATTTATTCGGGGTATTGTTGTTTTTTAGGCGGCGACTTAAAATAAACTGTAAGGTTTTTTTAACAACTAAGTAGTAGTAGGTACTACTACTTTTTATAACGACTGCTATGTTCGATGTTCATGGGTTTGATTTTGATGTTGAGCAAAGTGTTATTAGGTTCCTCAATTTCTATTTCAATTTCAGAAGAAGCTCGGAGTTTGGATTTGAGGCCGTTTGATAAGGATAATAGGCTCGCTCCCTATTACAACCGCCGGTATGCTTTGGGCCTCAAGTACCTAATAAGGGGCGAGCCTATTGCCATTAACCGGGCACAAATCAAGACTCTAAGCTGTTACTAGGAATTTCATGGAAAAACCCAACAATACTGCTCGACACGGGATTTGAACTCACGATCTCCAGCGTAGCAGTTAAACTTGGGACCACTAAACGTCTCCACGTCTTCGTAAACTAACACCTTTTAAGAGCGTAAATAGCAAGCCTTATCATACTTTCACCTGGTATAATTTTATACTTAAACGCAACTAAACAAGAAAAAAAAAAACATCCATACTATAAAGGTGAGTCATAAAAAACGTATCTAAGAATCAATTGACACAGTGGCTGAGCCTACGCCAACAATAATGTAACCCAGTGGCTCAATTCTCACACAGAATAAAAATATTTATATGAATTGCTCTGCCACCTGTGTTGTTGTGTGTATGCCATCTGTATCACACTCACGATTGACCAACCATTATATAAGACAGGACAGGAAAGAGGCTGCGAAGCCTTTGCCAAAGAAAAGAAAAGAAAAACTGCAAAAAGTTCTAATATAATAAAACAATCGTTCCCTGCGGTGTAACTGGCACTTAAGTATCTTTTCCCGTAAGTAAGTATCTAATCCCTTGGGAATTCCCCAAAATCCTTTCTTAGTGATTTTCTACGTCATAAGAACTATCTGTGTGCCAAAGTTCAGCCCAAACTTTTAACCCAAAACCTAACATTAAAAAAGTATTAACCAAGTTTAGTTCAATGTTACGTGCTTTTAACAACAGCTCTATTTCAATTTACGATTACTGTTTGTGCGCCTGCGTCGAGTGCGCTAACGCAACTTTAGGAAAAGCTAAGAAAAGCTTAGTTTAACTATTAGCTACTATGCTTGATATTTTAAAAATACGATTAGAATAATTTTAGCTATTATTCTACAAGCTATCCCTATGATTTCGTTCACAGAAAACCTTATTTATTTAAATACTGTTTTAGGACGATACAGATTTTGTCGTTTTTTGTAGTATTCCTTGCCTTACAGGGTTTCATATTGTTACAAAACTTTTAACAACACCCTATTCAAGTACAATATTATAAACGCGATAAAGATTTGAATTTGGAAAAGAAAATTATTTTCTTTGTAATATACAAACTTGCACATGTCAAAATTCAGTTTTTTGACGTATGCATCCATAATTACGCTTCAATTCGTCTCGAATAACCAATAGTATAACAAGACTAAGAGAGAGATGTTATTATTAAGCTTAAAAGAAATATAACACCGTGTGAATCACACAGAATACCTCCAGAACATTACAATTTAATTAAGAAACAATCTCGATAAAACGGAAACATAATACATTAAATATCTTGTTAAAATAAACACCAACCTGATACAAAAGATCCCAGGGCGATGACAATGGAGATTTATCCAATAACACTTTCCACTTAAATATAATGTCACTTTTTTACTTATGCCACTACTGCACCGGTCGACGATTCAACACTGACTGAATTCAAAACTGCACCTCCTGACAGGTGTTGTGTAATAATAATATTATACTAATAAACTAATCACCTTTCCTCTTCCAAGCAATTTTGCAGCTTACTTTAATCACTTAAAGTCGATATTGTATTAAACGGCGAAGAACAAAGGGAACAGGATTAAAGTTTGACGGCTTTTGATTTACAACGGTTTTCTAGAAAAACGTAGGGGTTTCGGGGATTTTGTGTGTTTCTTTGAAGTTTGCGTCACTGTTGTATTATGGGGTGTAAAATGTGCGTAAAGTACTTAGTACCTTTGCTTACAGGTAGCGACTGGTAACATCTGGTGCATTTGTATATAGAAAGGATTTTGGTCCTTTGGTACAATAATTTTATTAAAGAAATATTAACAGTTGGTGCTGTGCGTCTGCGTTTTGGGTTGGGGATTTCAGAGTTTTTTTTAACAAAAACGAAGTTGGGCTTTTTTAGAAACGTGGGGCTATTTGGACCTAAAACATGGATATTCAATCATATTATTGTCTGTAGGTGCAATATATCTAACATATTTATGATTGTAGGTATACACATTTTAAATATAAAATATATTATTATGTTTCCAAAAATAGTTATAAAGTAAGTATGTTATTTTAATTAAGATAAAAATTAAATTAAATCAATTAATTAGTACCTAGGTATCAATAATAGCTGCAGCGCAAAGTTAAGCGAATGATCAATTAATATGATTTAAATGCATAGAGTTATTAATATTATTATTTTTTATAAATATTCCATTAAAAGTAATTTAATATTTTTTTACAATATTATGCAATACAATCAAATTCAAATATAAATCTTTCGAATAACGTCCTCACCAGAAGCTACCTTAATAATATGCAATTATATTGTTTTACAATAATAAAATGAAATTTGGAGTAATCTATAAATAGGTCTGTTCTGTTATCATTTTACATTAATTTTAAAATAAAGGTATTTCAGGTAATATAATATGTAATGTAAATAAGTAATCATATTCAAATAATACCTAGAATATATGACGACGTCTGTGGTCAAGTGGTTCGAGTACCGGACTGCTGATCACGAGGTCGTGGGTTCGATTGCCACAAGACACAATATTTATGTGATGATTAATAAAAGTATTTGTGTTTATCTGGGTGTTTCCTATCTATAATAAGTATTTACAAAAAAAAGTATATAAGTATTATATCCATTATCTAGTACCCATAGTACAAGCTCTGCTTAGTTTGGGACTAGATGGTGCTGTGTAAAAATGTCCCAAGATATTTATTTATTCATTTATTTATATAGCAACAGATTTCCTAAAAAGAGGTTTTATTGCATGTCTATTATAAAGATTTATTTCAAAAATAGAAAATACCGTTCGCGAATCAATAAAAAGAAAACAATTGAAAATATGTTAAGAATGCATTGTTCATAATAATAATACACACAGCATACCATGATTCCACGAAGGTCTTAACCCTTCTACTGATGTACACACACAGTTCGCCGGTATGTATAGGTCTCATTGAATGGGGGGCGAGCCTTTTTCCATTAACCGGGCACAAATCCAACCTCCTACTGAGAATTTCATCGAAAAACTTAATAACACTGCTCGAACTGGGTGTCGAACCTAAGACCTCTAGCCTAGCAGTCGCGCTCAAGATACTAATGAGGCAATTAATAATATGTAGGTATTAGTAAAGTTTATGCCTCAATCCGCCTGCGGTTTTGTAAAATATAATTGACGAACTTTCTTCCACATTTCGATTGTATATAACGATCTCTAGTATGATCTTTTATTGTTACTTAATACCTCAGCGCACATTTCAAGTGGTAAAAGTTAGCCAATTATAACTTTGTATGACTTATCCAATGTTAGAAATGGAATATTTGAGAATTTATTCGTGCAAGCGCTCGTACAGTTAACATAACATAATCATAGCATACCATCACGCCTGTATTCTCCGAAGGGGAGTATATATAGGTACCATGTAATAGGGGGTGAGCCTATTGCCATTAACCGGGCATAGTGAAAAATAAATACATTTTAGAGGCTTGTAAATGGTTTGGCGTCGATTACTCTTTTATTATCTCTGTGTTGTTAGCTGTTGAGCCTTCCAAATAAAATAAAAAGAAAAATAAATAAAATTATGATTATGCATCATAAACATACATAATTTCTATACCATTTCGAAACAGTCGGTGAAGAACTAGCTATTCTCTATTTATAATATTTCTAAAAACTACTTTTCCTCCCCAAGGATTTAAATTAATCAGTTTCGGTAACATACAAAATGGAGAAAATAATTTTCAACTTAATTACATTACGTGGAATTATTTTTCCTGTATGCAAATTAAACAGAAAGTTCCAAACTCTCGGGAATTGATAACTACGCCTGTTATACTGACATTGACGTAAATTAATGTCATTTTAATACCTGATGGGTAGACAAAGAAAAATGAAATTACAAAAAATAGTTTGAAATTCGAGAAGCCATCTTGTCTTGAAATAAATGATAGAAGGAGGCGCGTCAAAGAAAGTCAAATACTATTTAAGAAAAATGTAATAATAATTGAATTTGGAACTGTAATTTGAAATTGAAATGACACTGGATAATATTTAAATTAAGTGCCATGGACACGACAGACGTTGTGCTGCCTGAATGTTTTTATTTTTTTATTTTAAATATTTTGAGGTGTGGTGGTGGTTTGGTAACATTTTTGGAGCACATATTCTGATATAAGAAAAATTATGTTGTATTGTAGAAACGGCAACTATTTTAATGGCAACGTTTCGAATGGCAACTCAGGTATTCCACTAAAGGCAGTTTTAAATATTTCAGTGGCCATTATTGAACTTTTTAAAAATTGTTATGTCTGGTTGTTTTACATAACTATCGTTATTCTGGGTGTATTAATTAACTACAGGTAGACAACAATTTATTACGCTTGTCAATAGCAGCGCCAGGTCGTATATAATTAATTTTCTGTCATGTTTGCTAATAAGCTATTTGGGTGATGAAAACAAAAGAAAATTAAAACATTTTTTTTACGATTATGAGTGCGCCGTGTTATACTAACTAAAACTGTCAATAAAACCTTTTTTTGGGTACGGAAAAAACATAAAAAGAAGGCGGCAATTTAGTTGGTTTACACGGTTTTGCTTGTATAGAATTAGTTTGTTTACAAATAATATTTAAGTATTAAACATATAAGTATTTTTCTATTATTTTTTACTTGTCAACCAGTGTCAAAGTCACCTCCGTATCTACAACTTATAAACTTATCTATATCTACATCTACACTATATAATATATAATATAATAATATTATAAAGAGGAAAGATTTGTATTTTTATATTTTTGTATGTAACGAATAAAATTCGTATTCCGATTTGAAAAATTCTTTCCATGTTAGATAGCCCATTTATCGGGGAAGGCTATTGGCTATATATCATCACGCTACGACTAATAGGAGCGGAGTAGTAATGAAAAATGTTGCAAAAACGGGGGAAAAAATTATAAGACCACGCGGGCGAAGCCGCTGGCGGGTAGCTAGTAATATTATAAAGCTGAAGTTTGTTTGTTTGGTTGAACGCGCTAATCTAGGAACTACTGGTACAATTAAAAAAAAACTTTGAGTGTTAGATTGCCCGTTTATTGAGAAAGGCTAAGCTATATCATCACGCTACGACCAATAGGAGCGGAGTATCAATAAAAAATGTTGAAAAAGTGAGGGAAAAAAAACATCTACTACGGGAATAAAGTCGCGGGCTAGGTTAAGGCTAGTTTATTTATAAAAAACTAGCTTCCCGCCAGCGGCTTCGCCCGCGTGGTCTTATAATTTTTTCCCCGTTTTTGCTACATTTTTCATTACTACTCCGCTCCTATTAGTCGTAGCGTGATGATATATAGCCTATGTTACTCGGGGATAATGTAGCTTTCCAAAGGTGAAAGAATTTTTGAAATCGGTCCAGTAGTTTCGGAGCCTATCCATTACAAACAAACAAACAAACAAACAAATCTTTCCTCTTTATAATATTAGTATAGATAAGTGCGCATCTGTAATTCATTGATCTATGATTTGGCGCGCCTGTGGTTTTGCGTAGAGCGGTTGCCGTCCGCCATAATGCGGTCCGTGAGGTCGGTGACGTCCTGTCCATTCAATTAACATTTTAAACCTGAGCGAGATAAAGTGCACTTTGATCCTCTTCATTGTTTGAATACAATGAGATTAAACCAAAAATCTATTTCAATAAAATCACTCCAGAATGGCTAGATCAATTTGGATTTTTTAACTGTTTGATAACATAGTCAGAATCTCATTTTTAGGGACGGAAAAGTTTGATAACATGGTCGGAATATTGCAGAATTTTTGTATGATTTGTTAAAATTTTAAAACGATAACATCAGTTACTAAGTTTGTTATAAGGGAAGGTTACCTGTAAGAAATCATAGTTCGCTCAATTGTTTTTATTTTAAAAATCGATTGTCTTGTATATTTGTGTTTTTCTTGGTTCACTGTATAATACTGTGTATTATTACATAACAAGATAATATAACATCACGCCTGTATTCCCCGAAGGTGTAGGCAGAGGGGTACTAATGTACACCTACATTTCGCTGGTATACTACGGCAGCCTACTGCCATCTACCGGGCACAAATCCAGACTCAACACAATTGGGAATTTCACAGAAAAACTCAACAACACCTTTCTCGACCCAGGATTCAAACCCAGGACCCATAGCGTAGTAGTTGCGCTGGGGACCACTAGAGCAACGAGGCAGTATGTACAGTCAACAACGAAAGTCGATGAACACAAGCAATGTTTAAAAACATCAATATACCAAAACTATTCATTAGATTTTTATTACAATACAGCATATAATTGTCCTCTAATAAGAGAACTTGTACTATCTTCTAGTGTCAGTAAATTCTGAATATTAAAGATGTTAAAGTATTTTGAAGATTTCATTGTGTTCAGGGACTTTCGTTGCTGACTGCACCTATATTAATGTTATATAAAAAAGATGAAAATTTTTTTTACTAAATTATGAATAATTCCATTTAGATATTTGAATTTAATAAGCAGCAGAGAGCGGCCATTCTGTATGTGGTACTATTAGTTATTCTGTGGTAAAACTAAAACTACAATTCCAAACAAAACTTTCGAAATAAGCTACCAAATTCCTCGTGATTTTATTTATGGCAACACTCGTCCTTAATAGAAAAAGGTGGGGCATAAATCCCTAAAATATGCGATACTCGTCCACACACAATACAAATATTTGGTTACACAGAACGTAACCGCACATAAAAATGACGTATAACTTTTACGCGGCGCCCGCACCCGCCGGGATTGGGTAATTCTTTCTAAATTTAATTTCCACTCAAACTTATGGGGGGTTGGAATTGGCGTTCGTTACGTTTGATGGTTGGGTGAAGACCTGATGGGATTTTTATTCTAATTTTAAATGTGGTTACGTGCTTTGTCGTTAGCTTTTGCAGTTATCACATTTCGTGGTCTTTATTGTTTTAATTCCCAACTCTAAAATAATGTCAAATTCAACGCCTAGACTGGTGGTACTGGAGCTTCTGATTTCTAGAAAAGGTACTACGTTTCAAATGATTTTGGTAACAAGAGAATACTTGAAATCAAAAGAAACGATGGTGACGAATACCGTAACGAGCCAAGAATAATAAGCTCAACTATTGAAGAAATAGGTAAGTCTTGCTATATAATTCAAAAATCATAAATTCAAAAACCGTATCCAAAACCTAACCGATCAGATCATTACCTGTTTGTATTTTCCTTTAACAATACGTTAGGCTTTAGAAGTGACAAAGCATAGATCTTGACAAAGACCAAGTAGGGGTCGGCTTACAGTCTAACCAGATGCGGCTGAATATTAGTATTTTACACAAAGCGACTGCCATCAGACCTCCGCAACCCAATTTCTAGGCAATACCGATATTCGAAGTATAGACTGGTTGTCAGGCTTTTTGGGCTTTTGACTACCACTAACGATTATCATAGGTGATCGTATGACAACCGAAACCGACGGCTTTACGTGCTCTCCTAGGCACGGAGGGGTCTAGATATGTTAATAATGGTCACCCATCTACAGACTGACCTCGGCAAGCGCAGATTAACCTTACACATCGGTTGATCAGCGTAGTTATAGCTTAACCACGAGCCCCACATCTTGAAAAAGAATACGGAATAATTATAATAAAGAAGAAGGGCAACCTTAATTTCTCATAGGTACTTCTCGGACTTCTTAAGGTTTCATAATTAATTATCATGGAGCTATTTTCTGCCCCACTGTCGAACACATCACTTGTATTCTTATATAAATATTACCCAAGCCATATTTTTCTTAGCATTTTCAGCAAAAATCTAGACACAAAAGCCTAATTTCACCGAAATAGAGAAGTACTTACACATAGAACGAACAAAAACATTCATATATTGCGACCATTATACGTCGCGCCTAATGTAGCAACGGATTTACGCAAGAAAGTTTTATTAGGATCCGGATAAACGAAGCGGGATCTAATATTTTTATCTGCTCTACTATTCTAACTACTCTGTTGATTTGCGTACAGTCCAATATGGAAGCAATTTAGTGATGTTTGTGTGGAAGAAATGATTTTTGGAGTTTTTGAAGTTCAGTACCAGTTTTTAGAGCAATTGTTTTTTAAGCTACTTATTCCAAGCTAAGCAGAGGTTGTACCGTAATTGATATAATTTCTCTTTAATTAATTAATTAATTAATTAATATAAAATAATTAATTAATTAAAATTTATTTATTTATTTATTTATTTATTTATTGCACTACGTAGTTTACAGGAAATACAGAGTTAACTTAAACATACATAGACCCTGTAAGGGTGTTGCAAAGCATTCCATAATAGTATTTATACAACTTTGGTTTGCACTGTTGCATTTATTCAATCCTTTGTTACATAAATTGGGTTTCTTAACATAGTGGATACAGTAATATTGTTTTATAACTAACAACTGGTGACCGCTCCAAACTAGACTTGTCTGTATCTTGGGGGCCAAAAAAAATTAAATGAAATATAAGAAACACCCAAACCAACTCTATCAACTATCCTCTTATACTATGATTGACATAAAATGAATGGGTAAATGTGTTTCTAGGCGCAAAACTCGAGAAGGGCTGGCCAATTCAGCAATGTTTGCCATTTTCAAAATTCGTTGAAGTCCGAGAAAGGGTTTTTAAAATAGATAATTATGGACGATGAGGAAGAAATTTTAAAGTTGGAAATTTCAAATGCGAGTGAAGCTTACGGGCAAGAGCTAGTGTTATATAAAAAAAATAATTGCCATGCAAATCTAAAACTTGCAAATGGCTCGACATTTTGTGATGAAACTTAAGTTGTAATGTACGGAGCCGAGTAGGTTCCGAACAAAAAAGAAATGCAAAAGCATTGCAGGGCAGAATTATTCGAAAAACTGGAAACAACAAAAAGGTCATGCACTTGCCGATGAGTTCATAACCTTATAGCAGTTCAAGACTTGATAAAGCAGACGTAGCGACGCTCTATAAAATGGTATTAGGAAACCTTAGAAATACAGTTGCATTTACTTCGCTGTTTGTTTCAAATTAAATAAAGAACTATGGTAATTTTGAGGTTTAGGGTATAAGGGTGTGGGGCGTCCAGGAGCTACATACATATTACATACTAGCTTCCCGCCAGCGGCTTCGCCCGCGTGGTCTTATAATTTTTTCCCCCGTTTTTGCAACATTTTTCATTACTACTCGGCTCCTATTAGTCGTAGCGTGATGATATATAGCCTATAGCCTTCCCCTATAAATGGGCTATCTAACGCTGAAAGATTTTTTCAAATCGGTCCAGTAGTTACGGAGTCTATTCAATACAAACAAACAAACAAACAAATCTTTCCTCTTTATAATATTAAGTATAGACATACATAACTTCACGGCTCTTTCCCATAAAGGTACCTGGTAGAGACTATAGATTTCCACTTGCACTATACTTAATATTTATATAGTTGAGGAACGTCATAAGATATCAATGAATGACACACACATGACATACCAACTGAGGGAAGCTTTAACACAACAGAGGGTGAAGTAAGACTGTAGGTTATTATAACATACCATCACAATATGATGATGACATTCCGTGATGGTATGCCCTCTGCCTGTATTCCTCAAAACGTAAGGCGGAGTGATCAGACGTCTACTATAAAATGTATGCCCAGCGAGAGCGAGCCTATTGCCATTAACTGGTCACAAACTCCGAGCTAGCAGCTCAGAGTCTGAATTTGTGCCCAGTTAACCCACTAAGAATTTCATAGAAAACCCCACAAAAATTCTGCTCGCTCTTAGTATCGAACTAAACCTTCTCTAGCACAGCAGTCGCTCTAAGGACCACTAGAGTAATCAGGCGGCTAAAATTCACCATAGAAATAACCTAACCTAACCTAAATTAAAAATTTAGAAAACCCCCGACACGAAATGTAATTTGCCATTTGTGGTGGCGGCCATCTTGGATTTGAAATTTATCATAGTGTATAGTATTCTCCTAGTTAAGCCCTTTCATTTGATACCCATATTGAGAGAGTTGTGAAAAAATATGTTATTCGCTATTTTGTACCGGCGGCCATCTTGGACCGATTTTCATCAAACATAGCTAAGAACACTCCCGACTAATTCACCTTGCAAATAAAAAAAACAAAATTAAAATCGGTCCATCTGTTCGGGAGCTACGATGTCACAGACAGACACACACACAGCCACAGACACGTCAAACTTATAACACCCCGTCGTTTTTGCGTCGGGGGTTAAAAATATTCTTTACTAGCTTCGAGCCAGCGGCTTCTCCCGCAAGGTATTTCTTATAAATTATTCTATGTTGTCAACATAATTATATGTACTCATCTTCTTAAAACAAATCTCTCCCACGGGAACCATACATTTTAACAGGATAAAAAGTAGCATATGTGCTATTCCAGACTATAATGTATCTCTGTGCCAAATTTTTTCCAGATCCATTCAGTAGTTTTTGCGTGAAAGAGTAACATCATCAAATCAATCAATCAATCAAACATCCATTCAAACTTTCACATTTATAATATTATAGTAGGATATTCTGAATAAAATTGACTTCAGACGAATTGCTCAGTGTGGGCTTTTCGTAAATCAAAAGCAATTTACAAACATGTGCTTAGGTGCTGCACGTCTGTCGAAAACTACTGAACGTAAAGTGCTACCAAACTGAGGCAACGGTCGTAAAAGAAGAAATATGACGTCATATTACTTCGGAGGATCAGAATGTATGAAATGAATGTTTTTACGTCACTAAAATGTTACGATGCAATTTTCATAAAGTGATCCATGGGCCTTTTGAGTGGCGGGCGTTAAAGTTGGCTTCTCTATAAATGCAGAGATTTGTGTATAGTGTATATTTAATTATATTTGTATCGGTAAATGAATCTTGTACAAGGACTCTTATGAGTATTTTATTAATAGTGATTTTATGGTCATTGCGAATAGTGCACGTTTCGATGTCACGCTAATGGCATGCAACTACTGTTGCGCCAGCTGTTTTTTTTTATATACCACTAAGGTGGCAAACAAGCATACGGCCCGCCTGATGGTAAGCGGTTACCATAGCCTATGGACGCTTGCAACACCAGGGGTATCACTCGCGCGTTGCCGACCCGAAAAACCTCTTAGAGGTTTATGGACGATTCACTGCGCCGACAGCTTGAGGGAATATTCCTCTTACTGCCAGCGCAACGCATCCTTAGAAGGAGCTCTGGCGACCTTACTCACTGCAGGAACACAACACATAAATAAAGTGTGTTATTTGGCTGCTCCAGATTTGAACCATAAATGGCTGTGCCCTACCTTTCTCTCTGTTTGGGGTTCAATTCCCACCAGACACATATTATTTGTGTCATCCACAGATATTTGTTTTAGGTCTGGGTGTAATTTAGCTGTATGTAAGTAAAATACCTAGCGAGACAAAAGTTTCTCTCTAGTCACTAGTGTGATAATTGTCTTTATAAAAAAAGAGAATGAGCGTTTTTTTGTTCTTTATACATTGTCCCACATTGAATTTCTCTCTTGCAATAAACATAGAGTAACACCGCAATTATATCGTTTAGTTAACTATCAAACAAGTTTGCCAAACTTGACAACAGTATGTATCACACACAAGTTAGGTTATAGAATAGTCAACTTTACGTCCACGAAGAATCTATTTGGAGTGAGGCCAGTCTGGAAACTCCAGATAAGCAATTGGTTAGACCGAGTGTTCCAAGACAATTGGTTTCTTATATATTTTACAGAAATGAAAATGGTTGCAGGGAACTGTTTTGTTATATATTTTGTAAATCTATTTCTGTGCAATATGCATTATGGACATCTATTTTTGGGTAAATAAGTTTAATATTTAAGTTAACCGTTATTATAGTTGTTGAATGACATGAATCCATTGGAGGACGTACCAAGATTTCTGTATACACAATAGTGTTGATTTCTATCTCTACACCATAGTGAGATTCGTAATCTCAGACGCGTACGCAATTTAAGGACGAGTGTCGCCATCTGTTGGCTGCACGAGCCTAATAGTGATCCCTTCGAGGAAAACAGGCGTGATGGTATGATGGAACATACATTTCTCATAAATAATGTAGACATAATCAATTATCAGAATCGTCACAATCAATCATATAAATTATTACATAAATTTTACATACAATAATTGAACACTGTTTCATTTAGTGTTCACAAATTCTATACAAAACACTATTCATAACACATTAGTTCCAACTAAATTATTAAATGCAACATCTGATTAATTTAGTAACATGAAAACACATTACTAGCACACATAAATGTGAACTCTATCACAGTAAAATTAAAGTCCGTTTTAATATGACAAACACTAGCAATGAGGTCGTCATGTTAGTTGCAATAGAAATTAGACTATGTGAAATGGAATTAAAGTAAATTGTTGTAAAGATCGTTAATTACAAATCAATTTGCATTTCCATCTGGATTCACTCCAACTGTTTCGTAATTGGGTACCTATTGTCTATTGTCTAATTGTCTGTTTGTTTGTTCGGTCAAAATAATGTTATTATTGCTTTGTAACTGGAATATGAATAGATTGGTGCTAAAGTTGGTTGTATTTTTGATTATTTTCGAAAGTTTGATGTTTCTGTGTGTGTCTGTCTGTGTCGTCGTAGCTCCCGAACTGATGCACCGATTTTGATTTAGTTTTTTTGTTTGAAACGTGAATTATTCGGGAGTATTCTTAGCTAAGTTTGATGAAAATCGGTCCAAATTGGCCGATGCCACAAAATGGCGAATTACATATTGTTTCACAACTCTGTCAATAGAGGGTATCAAATGAAAGACCACCTAAACATACCTATAATGTTCAAAAAAAATATTTACAGCGTTTTATTATTTTTAAGAACTGGCAATACCATTTTTATAACACCAAAGAGTTTTATATCGTTTCAGTAGTAGGTAACCCTAAGTCGGAAATGCCGACTTCAGACACGAACACACAAAATTCATTGCAGTAAGAGTACCAATCATTTTACGACTCCCCGAGTATTGTAAGGCTGTGTACACACGAAAAAAAGCAATGATATCGCACACAAAACAAGGGACAAAGCTGCTTCGCTCCTGAGGGCACCAATAAAGGTTTATCACAATTTTGTTTTAGAATATTCAGGTAGAATAAAAATGGGAGGCAGTCACACCGAACCGCAACAAGTAATGTTCTGGAGATAATTTTTATTTATTATATTTCGGGCTAATTCAATTTGCGTCATTGTATGCATTTTCAGCCTCAACTGTAGATACAACGTGACAAAAATAATTAGTTATAAGCTAATCCTTACAAATATTATAAATGCGAAAGTAACTCTGTCTGTCTTTCTGTCTGTCGCGCTTGCACGCCAAAATTAATGAACCGATTTAAATGAAATTTGGTACACAGATAGTCTACTGAGAAAGGCCATATATTATGCTACTTTTCAATGCGAATAAAGGGCTGTAAGGGGTTGAAAGAGGGGATGAAAGTTATAAGAAGTACCCAGACCACGCGGGCGAAGCCGCTGGCCGAAAGCTAGTATTAGCATTAAAATTAATTTCGTATGCTATGATATGCTGGATTAATGCGACAAATAAAAAGAAAACAAAAGCTTATTGAGACCAATAATAAAATATATTTTCACGTGTTACATTTCTGTGTAACAGACACCCGTCTGGCAGATGTACCTATTGTTCTTTGGTACAATTCACAAACAGGCCTTGACAAAAAGGGCACTGATTTGATGGAAAAACTCTCTACAATAAGAAGATGGGAGCGCCCTCTTGAGAATTCACCTTTACGTGAGGTGTCAGTGTAAGCGTGGTACGACACAGATGGCCTTAATTTTTCTGCTGAATAAAATAAACCAGTGGTATTATATATCTTCATTTAGCTAAATTACTAGGAATGTAAATGTGTGGTGCGAGTATAAACAGCCTTAATTTTCTTAATGGCTAAATATAAAAAGACAAAGAAGACCATATCTGTCATCGCCTATTAAGATTTCCTCTACAACATTCTCCGACAAAGCATTAAAAACAAAATAATAAAAAATATTTTTTGCACTCTTTAGTTCCAAGTGTTTTATATCTTAAGTACCAGATAGATGCACTAACTTAAAGTACCCGGATTTTAAAATCGCTAGCTTAAATCAGCTTTCATCACTGACGAACTGGCGCTGAAGTTTTTAAGTACGTAATCTTAATCTTAGGGTACATGGGCGGTAAAGCTCCTCGAGTCATAAGTCATTTTAAGTATCATGATAGGGTCATCTTGCCCCTATTACTGTTAACCAGGCACAATTTATACAAACTCGTTTTCATATTTCATAAAAAACCCCAATACCAGTTTGCTCGACCTGGGAATCAAACCCAGGATCTTGAGCTTAGCAATCGCGCTTACGACAAATAATTAGCTTATTTGTCGTAAGCGCGATTGCTAAGCAGTTATAATAATAATAATATTCTACTATTTCCCTAACCTTTCCCAAATCTCCCGAATACACATAGCGATAGCAACAACCTTATTTTTTAAGGCTCTGTATTGTTTTTATAGCCGCGGTTTATGTAACGTTTCGGGTTTTATATCTTTTCCTGTTTACCTGCGTCTTTGCGCAGTCGTCCGGATGGCAGTTGGATTATAATAAATCTGTCATGATACTATTTTGTTTGGTAAAGAGATTGTTGATAACAAAGTATGGTTTCTACGCTTCCGAATAAAGAAATAGAAAACGAACCTTCAAGCTCTGACATAATCGTCTAAACTCAATTAAAATTCAGTATTTGTGTTGAAGATAAAATTAAGGGTTGTCAAGATAGCCTCAAAAAATGTAGGCTTGATTCGATACACTGTCCACGTATCCTTGGTGCATCTTAAAACTTGGTCCCAAATCAGTGTTTATTAAATAATTCCAAAAAAAAAATAAGTAGTGTGAGCGATAAAAAAGAGTAACTGAACACAAAAGCATTTTTTTATTTCAGCTCGTATCTGTGGCGTTATTTAATTATCACTCGTTTCAATGGTAAAGGAAACATCTACATGCTTGAGAGATTTGTTAGTGAAATGTACCAAATAAATTGCTTTTCTTTCTTCTGTCACTAGGGTAGCGTGGTGGCATATACTTAGACAGACATGACATTTTGGGGTACTCAGAGATACCTTAGCATGAAAGCGTTATTGGTAATTTAAAAGCTCCCTTCCCGCTCCATCGAGAGATTCTACGAATTTCAGAAATTGAGATAAAGTTAAAAATTCTACGTCAATTTCGTCTCGTCCTCGCCCCTGCTACTGTCTGTGTAAACTAAGCCTAAATTTTCTAAAAGATCCCTTGATTATAATAAAAAGAGACTTAAACTTTAAGTCCGGACTTCTACAATAATGAAGGGCTATACAAAATAAATTCCCGTCGTCAATTCGCTGACGCGATTGCGATTCCTCTAGTCCGCTAATGAAAAACATTTCAATAAAGTACTTAGGACACAATACTTAGTACATAAAGAGAGCGAGATATAAAGAGAGGTAGGGCACAGCCATTTATGGCTCAAATCTGGAGCAGCCTATCTGGGGAAGTACCTCCACCTTACAGAAAACTGCAGCCAAATAACACACTTTATTGTGTGTTGTGCTCCTGCAGCGATTAAGGTCGCCAGAGCTCCTTCTAAGGATGCGCTGCGCTGGCAGCAAGACCAATGTTCCCTCAAACTGTCGGAGCAGTGAATAAAATTCTCCTTTTTAGGGTCGGCAACGCGCGAGTAATAACCCCTGGTGTTGCAAGCGTCCATGGGCCATGGTAACCGCTTACCATCAGGCGGGCCGTATGCTTGTTAGCCAGCTTAGTGGTATAAAAAACATAGTCACTCAGTCATTTATGTACTTATCCCCCTTTTAATAAAAACGTTAGCTAATAACTTCAGTCAGGTGATATTGATAATTTAGGTTCTGTATTCGGCAATTATAACGATGAATTATTTAATAAACACTGATTTGGGACCAAGTTTTAAGATGGGATGGGATGGAATCGCGCTTACGACAAATAATTAGCTTATTTGTCGTAAGCGCGATTGCTAAGCAGTTATAATAATAATAATATTCTACTATTTCCCTAACCTTTCCCAAATCTCCCTAATACACATAGCGATAGCAACAACCTTATTTTTTAAGGCTCTGTATTGTTTTTATAGCCGCGGTTTATGTAACGTTTCGGGTTTTATATCTTTTCCTGTTTACCTGCGTCTTTGCGCAGTCGTCCGGATGGCAGTTGGATTATAATAAATCTGTCATGATACTATTTTGTTTGGTAAAGAGATTGTTGATAACAAAGTATGGTTTCTACGCTTCCGAATAAAGAAATAGAAAACGAACCTTCAAGCTCTGACCTAATCGTCTAAACTCAATTAAAATTCAGTATTAGTTTTGAAGATAAAATTAAGGGTTGTCAAGATAGCCTCAAAAAATGTAGGCTTGATTCGATACACTGTCCACGTATCCTTGGTGCATCTTAAAACTTGGTCCCAAATCAGTGTTTATTAAATAATTCATCGTTATAATTGCCGAATACAGAACCTAAATTATCAATATCACCTGACTGAAGTTATTAGCTAACGTTTTTATTAAAAGGGGGATAAGTACATAAATGACTGACTGACTATGTTTTTTATACCACTAAGCTGGCTAACAAGCATACGGCCCACCTGATGGTAAGCGGTTACCATGGCCCGTGGACGCTTGCAACACCAGGGGTATTACTCGCGCGTTGCCAACCCTAAAAAGGAGAATTCACTGCGCCGACAGTTTGAGGGAATATTGGTCTTGCTGCCAGCGCAGCGCATCCTTAGAAGGAGCTCTGGCGACCTTAATCACTGCAGGAGCACAACACACAATAAAGTGTGTTATTTGGCTGCAGTTTTCTGTAAGGTACTTCACCAGATGGGCTGCTCCAGATTTGAGCCATAGATGGCTGTGCCCTACCTCTCTTTATCTCTCTCTCTCTTTATGTACTAAGTATTGTGTCCTAAGTACTTTATTGAAATGTTTTTCATTAGCGGACTAGAGGAATCGCAATCGCGTCAGCGAATTGACGACGGGATTTTATTTTGTATAGCCCTTCATTATTGTAGAAGTCCGGACTTAAAGTTTAAGTCTCTTTTTATTATAATCAAGGGATCTTTTAGAAAATTTAGGCTTAGTTTACACAGACAGTAGCAGGGGCAGACAGCAACGAGACGAAATTGACGTAGAATTTTTAACTTTATCTCAATTTCTGAAATTCTTAGAATCTCTCGATGGAGCGGGAAATCCAGCTTTTAAATTACCAATAACGCTTTCATGCTAAGGTATCTCTGAGTACCCCAAAATGTCATGTCTGTCTATATGTCACCACGCTAAGAACAAGTGACAGAAGAAAGAAAATCAATTTATTTGGTACATTTCTTTACTGTTGAAACGAGTGATAATTAAATTAACGCCACAGATACGAGCTGAAATAAAAAAATGCTTTTGTGTTCAGTTACTCTTTTTTATCGCTCACACTACTTATTTTTTTTTTGGAATTATTCAATAAGGCAGGCACATGTTTTCTATTATTATATAAACACACATAAAATAAAACTCATACAGTTAAATTCCTTCTAAGATAGAGAAAAAGAAGGACCTATCAAAATGAGTAATTGATACTATTAGGTTTTAATTTTCTCCCCTTTTCAGTAGGCAGGCACTATACCGCTTTTCTTTGAGTAAGGAATTCTTAATTGGTTCATTGTTGAAGTTTTAACGAGGTGAACGGTGATATTTCTTTCATAAATTTCGTCGAGTACTTTGGTAATAAAGTACTTTCTTGCATAACACGTGTTTATTTATATGTTGTATTGTTTGACTTTATTTTTCTCTTTCCGAATAATAAATTATCTCGTGTTCGCTTCGATCCTTAACGAAAGTTACAAGTACATAATCTTTCCATTTTTCGCATGATTTCCAATTTTTTTAGGTACTCTATGCCATACCTGAGCCCCGTAAAGTTTGGGATATATTAGAGGTAATTTTTTTTCCAGATTTTTTATTTGTTTTAAGTGACTCTGTGTTATCTTTTCACGCTTAAACAGCTGAACAGATTTCGATAAATTTTGGCAAGGAGACAGATTGCATCTTGTCCCAAAAAATCTGTAGAATACAAGTGAAAACGCGGGCAACCGCTTGTTACATATAAGATTTACTTTGACTGAAATAAAATTTCATTTCGTTTCATTTTTCATACGCAATTTACGTTGTTAACTTACTCCGAAGTCTCGCAAATCTTTACTCGCTTCAAAAGAATATCTTATAAAGTATCCCGTATAATATACGAGTATGTACTTAAACCTCACTATCCACTCGTGAGTTACGAGATTGAGGTTCCATTGTCGCCGCCACAGTTTGATGCAGCCCTTTGTTCAGGGGATACACAAAGGATATCTCTGATACGGGCTGTCCGAAGTGCTTGTCTTTTGGCAACGTGATTACTGTAGAGGATTTCAGTGGACGATAACGTATCGACTAAATATTTTGTGTAATCCTGCCTCGAGGGCCCTGGGTTTGATTCCCAGTTGACATAACATCACGCCTGTATTCCCCGAAGGAGTAGGCAGAGGCGTACTACCACATTTCGCCGGTCCCATGTAATAGGGGGCAAGCCTATTGCCATCGACCGGGTACAAATCCAGATTCCGAGCTGCTACTGGGTATTTCACAAAAATCCCAACAAGACTTTGCTCGACCCGGGGATCGAACTCAGAACCTCTAGTATAGCAGTCGCACTTGGGATCACTAGATCAACGAGGCAGTTCCCAGATTCCTAGGTTTCCCGATTTTCAACCGAGCAACGTGTTGAAAGTTTTTAAACGTCATTCTCAATAGCAGCTTGAGGTTTGGTTTCTGCCCGGTTACTGGCTAAACTCTTGCCCCTACATGGGATCTAAACATACCAGCAAAATGTGGGTGTACATCTAGTACACCTCAGCCTGGCCCTTAACAAAATACAGGCGTGATGGTATGAAAACCTGTATGACGCCTTTAGCGGTAATTTGAAGAAGGGTTTTCTTTGCAAATTACGTGATAATATATACCTACGTACCTGCCTACTGCCTCAGTGTATTCGTATTCTATTTTGAAAAGTTTACAATGTAGGTACTTGTAATTATGGATCTCGTCACTAACAACAAGTTATTTACGTTGGTACTGCTCAGAAATTTAATTGTAGAGGTCTGAGTGTAATGTAAATTGGCTTGCAAGATACTTCAAAACTCGCAATTGTTTTGAAAAAATATGTAAAAGAAAAACGTTATGTTCTCAGTTTCAGTGTGAGCTGATAGCACGGAAGCTATCGAAGAATGAGACCAATTTAAAGAAAATGCTTATGTATAGGTGTAAATTTATTACCCTCAAAACCTACAATCGAAATTCTCATATTTATTCATGCGATCAAAGTTACTATAACTAAAATCAGTAACCAATTTAGTAAAGTTTTGACATTCGTGCAACTTGTTACCACATTTTGCATACCGGGTTAACATTTCAAAGCGCATGAGTAATAACGGATCTACAACTTTTGTACCACTACTTACTTGAAGTTTGTCAAAGCAATATTCTAATTTGACTCTCAAGTTTATAGAAGGCATCGCAGATTCACCATTGAGATGTAGGTAGTAAACATGATTTCTAGGACTTTTCTGTCGACTCTTTGTCTTCCTTCGACTTGCATGCAAACGGTTTTAAAAAATATGCAAGTTAATCGTAGGTCCATTTTTATATCACAAAGGTGGCAAACAAGCATGCGGCCCGTTTGATGGTAAACGGTTACCGCAGCCTATGGACGATTACAAACCGAAGCGTCACTCACGCGTCACCCGACCCTGTAACAACCTCTTACAGATTTACGGAGGATTCACTGCGCCGAAAGTTTAAGGGAATGCTCCTCTCGCTGCCAGCGCAGCGCATCCTTAGGCTAACATTCAGAGACGATGCTCAGCGTAAAGTAAGGCTTCCGTATGTCAAATTTGTATTACAATTTGACATACGGAAGCGTAAGTTCATGCTGAGTCTCTTCTCTGAATCTCAGCCTTAGGGCTCTGGCAACTTTACTCACTGCAGGAATACAACACACAATAAAGTATGTTATTTTGCTGCGGTTTTCTGTAAGGTGACTGTACTTTCCCAGAAGGTGTGCTCCAGATTTGAGCGATAAATTGCTGTGCCCTACCTCTCTTAAGTACCTTTGCACTATAAGGCCTGCCGAAGAGTTGGGCAAAGGTGTACTAATGTATACTGACATTTTGCCGGTTCCAAGGAACAGGAACGAGCAGGGTGACTGCTGATAGTAATTACAACATCAAGGCGTCTTGATAGTAGGTACCACTTAGGCTGATATTCATAGATTACACTAAGCGTAAACTAAAGCTTCAATATAATGTCAAATTTGTGTTACAATTTGACATACAGAAGCGTAAGTCTATGCTCTGAATATTAGCCTTAATCTAGTCGTGACTATAAATCCTGTAAGGGATGCAAAATATTGCAATTTAAATAATGAAAGGTAATACATATGACGCGATAAAATACGTAAAAGATAGTTTTACTTCAGAAAGTAAATATAGTTATTAGGCAGTAGGCAGTAGTTTACTCTGAGTTATCAGTATTCTTGGGAGATTAATCGAGAGTTGACGCGATGAGAAAAGTTCCGCCATTGATCCCTCTTAACGTTCCTCTTAAGCAGTTACCGAGGTGGAATATTGATAAATCCCATTGTGGTAACTCATATTATGGTGTTAAGTTTTCTCATGTATGCTTTTATCATATACTTATGACTCTGCATGAATTTTTACTGTCTTCTTCAATGCGTTGCGAATATTGCCTTTCATTTTCTGTCTCATTAGTCGTACGCAGCAAGACCAGACAAGTTACAATTTGACATTCGAAGCTTTCGACAAGTTGGGTTGTCACTAATGTCATTTCCATACATTTTCTTTCTATACGATTGTCGATTCGAATGTCAAATTGCTTGTTTAATTTATTTTATTATTGAAATGCTTGTTTAATTTATTTTATTAATAAATAAAATAAACAAGCAGAAGGAAAAATCGGCCGGCGGGCAGGATTCGAACCTGCGTCTTCTGGTTCGGTACACCAGACGCTTTGACCAGAAGATGCAGGTTCGAATCCTGCCCGCCAGCCGATTTTTTCCTTCATTAAAAATAACTTGTAATCTTAGCATGGAAAATGCTTAAAAAAATACAAAAAGATATGCTTGTTTAATATCTCTTTATCTTTGTCTGAGTGAAAACAAACAAGAGAGAAAAGAAACAATATCGATTAAGTGTTATTAAGGCTAAGTGCCTGTTCGCAGTATGCAAATTAATTAAGTACTTTTTAGGAAGTGTCTATGACCGTCGTTTGGGCAATCCGATAAAATGCATTATCATTAGCTAATATTTTTTATGGTGGTAATGCGCTTTTGGTCACGTAGTAATTGATGTAAGATAATAATGACTTAAAGGGCAACATTTCCAATTTGATAATTACTACACCTACACTGCGCTTAGTGGTATAAACACTTTTTATTTATTCTAAGTTATTTTTAATTAAAGATAAAATCGGCTGGCAGGCAGGATTCGTACCTGCGTCTTCTGGTTCGGTACACCAGACGCTTTGACCACTAAGCCACCGCGAGTCCCGCTCGCCAGTCGAAATCTTCCTCCACATTCTAATTTACGTCTTAAAGAATCTTCCTCCACATTCTAATTTACGTCTTAAAGGTGACGTATTATTTATTCTACTCAAATTTCCGGATTCAATCATTTTATAAATATTATAAAACAGCTAGGTTTAATTAAATAAAGATGATTGTTGCGTCTCCCAAATAATTTGTGTATTTTTAGTACCAAAATGACAATCACAGTCAAGACTCAAGGTATTATCCATTTCATTCATCTCTAGTACCAACTAGTCTAGTAACTCCATGAGAATTATTTCTATTTGGGCACCGAATATTGATTATACATAGTACCAAGTCTGGCTAAAGATTTATTTTTCTACCAAATTTATCTATTAAAGACTTAAACCGTAGCTTTTAAATTAAATTCTTGCTCTAATTTATAATGAACTATAAAACGCATTAATTTAATTAGGTATAGAGAATCCAGAAGTATTGCAGGCAATAAAAATATTTTATACTTGCTTAGGGTTGCTACGTATCTAGTTCGGAAAATATTCTTGAGTTTGTGGCAGGAATTGACCTCATACTTACCGTCTTCTTAGTCACTTAATATTGAATCAGCCAGAAACACTAAAACAGTCAGTCAATCAGCAATAAATTGAGCCACGAGGGTTTCACTGTATCACTTTAAAAGTCTCTAGTTGATCGAGGTGTTATATGAAGTATCAGATCTCTCCTATTCCATAGTTTTGGGGATGGGGTAAATGTCATTTTGATGTCTCAAAAAAGTATGCCCATGAATATGAACACCACGACCAAATGTTTTTAAAGTAGCCTCTTTTGTGTCCCTATGGGCAAAGGCCTTCCCTAACTTAGTCTAGAATTTTCTGTCCGGGGCCTTTTTATACCACGCTGGTAAAAAAGTAATCCAATTCATCTCACCAACGTCTCCTCAGCCAAGCTAAATTAAATAAAAAAATATAATTATAATATTCTATCTTAACAATTTAGATGCATTCTGAACACACTGGTCTCTGTTGGCCCTGAATAAAATGTAGTGGATGGGGGAGACCTCTGCTCAGCAGTAGGATCATATAGATTAAAGAAAAGTCTTCTGCTAGTCGGAGATATGGTCTTGATCCCCAGTCTGGCTTTCCTCTTTCTGGGATTTTTTTTTTTACCTTAGGTACGCTTGAGCTTGACCACAACTCGCCTAATATTAAGCAACGATGTGGTCTACGATGGAGCGCGCTTCCCTAGAAAAAGCCGATTCACTCTCGTCTTGAAGACACCGGAATTATAAGTCTCGGGGAACAAAGATTACGGCAGTGAGTTCCACACAGGTCGCCCTATATTATGTAGAGGCAAAACGTTTAGTGCGAGATTAATGAAAACGTAATATTTTTCTTACTGACAACCCTAATGTTTTAGAAAAGCTGTATTCATCAACTTGCCGGCTATTTCGAGTTTGTTTTTAGTGTTCGTAGCTATTAAAATTGCCAGGGTTTGTTTAGTCTTTCAGGTAAACGAATATGAATGGAAGTGGGGTTTACTTCAACAGTTTTAATGCTTACCTGGTTCGAGTCAGTGAGGTGTGTATTTAGAGAAAGATTCGAGATTTTGGTTCGGTTTGTTTTACGAAGGAATGTTTTGTATATATGAAAGCTAAGTTGTTCTTGAAAGGCCTAAAGTTATAAGGAAATTATTTGATTAAGTTTATAAGTGATATAATTTGTAGGTACGGTTTTAATTATATTTAGTCTCTGATCTTTATACAAGCAGAGTATTATTCATATATTTACTGATTATTATTATAAAATTACATTATATTTATGCATATCATTATGTTTATTATCAGTGTAATTATAAGTAAGTTAAAAAAAATATATGCGTCAATAATCATGATAATCATATCATATAATTATGAAACAAGCTATATCAACAAAAAATATTCAATGAAGAATATCTAATAATATTTATATTCTCTGCAACATAAAGTATTTATTTCCACGAACTTCTCAAAACACGTTGGCGCGTCATTTCGAACTTTTTACTGCTGTAGTTCAAATGCCGGAAATTTATGAAAAAGTTACCAAACTCGTAAAAAGTGACGAGAAGGCTGGTCATAAAGGCGCGTATTGCGTGCCTGCGTAATTTGGCTGTACTGTACCTATACATTTTTGGAAGGTCAAGGAGAAAAACAAATGAGGAAATGTGATAAATTTTTAAAGGGACTGTTCATGACTGGTTAGCCGATAACCGCTGGATAAATTCAAAATGAAACGAATTTTGTATGAAATTATCTACCAACTAATTTAACTTTATTAATTTTATACTTATTTTTTTTTTTAAACCACAAGAATGGCAAACAAGTATGTAGCCTTCTTGATGGTAGGCGGCTACCATAGCATTTGGACGTTCACAATACCGAAGCATCATTCACGCGTTACCGACCCTGCAAAAACCTCAATAAAACCAATATTATCTGATATATCAACGCACAGCTGCAACCACTAAACGGATTCGGCTGATATTATGATGTAGGCAACCGCTAAGAAATGATATTGGGAAATTCCCAAGAACGTAACAACGCGTGGAACTGCTAGTTCTATATACTTTAATACTTAGTTGAAATCCTTGAAAACTAAAAACATTTCTAGGATGGAAAACTGCGAGAATAGCAAGTTGCATTCGCAATCTTGCGCTATTGTAAACCAGCTTATCCCAGCTCACAAATACGTCAAGTTGTCAGCTGTGGCGTTCCTTATGGTCTATATTCGTAGAAACTGCGACTCACACTCTCACACTGTACTGTACCGCGCTAATCCAGTACCTCGACCATGAGTTTGTCTCACTAAACTCGCTAGCGATGCCGTAAAATATTTGTATGGAAAACCCTCCAACGCCTCTAGCGGTTACGTAAGGAATTAAAATCAACTATGAGATTACAACAGCGTAAAAAACCTATCGAAAGCAATTCGATAGAACTAATATGGTTGAGGTACTGATGGAAGTTGTTAAGTACCTAAGGTGATAAGAGATAATAATAAATTCTTTAATGATATATGTTTGTTTAGATAAACTATGGTTATATGACTGCCTCGTTGGTCTAGTGGTCCCAAGCGCAATTCCGGGTCGAGCGAAGTGTTGTTGGGTTTTTTGTGAAATTCCCAGTAGCAGCTCAGAGTCTGGATTTGTGCCCAGTTGATGGCATTAGGCTCGCCGCCTATTACGTGGGACCTCAACATACCGGCGAACTTTGGTTGACATACATTAGTACACCTCTGTCTAACCCTTTGTTGAATATAAGCGTGATGGTTTATTATTTTTTTATTTCTTTCTGTATCACTAGTTTGCAGCATATTTATTTCACAAAATATACTATATTCATGTGGTGACCAGCCACTGTTAGCTTTGAGTACCATTTATTTGGCAAAGGCCCTAAAAATATCAGTGGGTTTACGCGCCAAACTCCGTGCTGTGTCGGCGTTTGTCATATTTTTTATATTTTATTGGCATCCCGGAACTGTGGTAGCGAAAAAATACTTTTTTTATATTATTTTTTTACACTTTATGGCTGCCTGTGACTTGCAAAGGCATGAAATACTAGCTCGCTGTTCACAAATTCATGAAAATAAAAATTGTTTTATATTTAAAAAGTTACAAACCATTATGTGAGTATATTTTGCGTATTTTTGCTTATTAAGATTACAGTGAAATGAATAATGTATTACAAAAACAAAGACATTAGTTAATAATTATTTTCTCTCGCTTACAACGGTGAAGAAAAACATCCTGAGGAACCTGCATGCCGGAGATATTTTCTCGACGGCATGTAAAGTCTGCCAGCGTGGTGGACTATAGCCTAACCCCTCTTATTCGGAAAGAAGACCTTGTGCCCAGCAGTGGGATATCTAAGATAGTGATGACATTTGCCCAATGCCCAATACAAGCCGTTATATGTACGTATTAGTCTATATCTATACTAATCTATACTAATATTATAAAGAGGAAAGATTTGTATTTTTGTATGTAACGAATAAACTCAAAAAGTACTGGACCGATTTGAATTTTTTTTCCAGTTAGATAGCCCATTTATCGGGAAAGGCTATAGGCTATATATCATCACGCTACGACTAATAGGAGCGGAATAGTAATGAAAAAATTTGCAAAAACGGGGGAAAAAATTATAAGACCACGCGGGCGAAGCTGCTGGCGGGAAGCTAGTTATTAATAAAACACGTGCTCGCGTCACACCTACATCTAAAGGATTGCAATATGCAGACACGTGCAAATATATTTACTTTACTTCAAGCCCACATTTCAAAGCCGGTACTCGTGTGTGTTCAAATAATGGAATTATCAAACATTGTTAAAGGAAAATATGACACGTGCACTAGAAATATGTGTCACGTAGAGTACGGCTGTGTATTTATTTATCCTGTATTCGTCCACTGCTGGACGTAGGCTTCATTTACTGAACGCCACAGAGCCCGATTTTCATGGATTGAATAGCAAGTTCTTTTAAAGCAATATGTTCAAGCAAATTCTGTGTGCGTTGTGATGAAAACAGACGTTTTAGAGGTTTTCGGGTGAGCAGGAAGAGACCTAGGGTAAACCCTCCTTGTTGATGTGTATGAAATCTCAAAAGAAATGCAATGTAAAAACTTTCTACATTAGATATAGATACCTAACCAATATGACAAGTGACAGGTCTAGAAATTAGCTCAACATTCTCAACAGAGTGCGGTGGAAGGTGATGCATCAACAAGTACCTATATTAATATTAATAAAATAACAATTTAAAGGAAAATGAACTTACAATAAAGGCATCAAAAAACTCCTCCGCATCGCTATCAGCTGGAAGGTTAATGTAACTGATTTAATCATTAGTATAAACTATAAAAGTAAAGGTTATTTCCGTACAACCGTGAAAGATGATTTTGCCAATCTACCATCCCGAAATAATAGAAATGAATAAGAAATAACACGAATAAGAATGACCAACATGATAATGACCAATTTTTACTATAGGTAACACTGAGATTGAGGGGCTCGTGACTAAGTTATGGCAACGCTGATCAACCGATCTGCAAGGTTAAGCTACGCTTGCCGAGGTCAGTATGTGGATGGGTGACCATTCTTAACACATCGAGACGCCTCCGTGCCTCGTAGAGCACGTAAAACCGTCAGTCCCGGTTGTCATACGAACACCTATGACAATCGTTAGTGGTAGTCAGAAGTCAAAAAGCCTGACAACCAGTCTATCCTTCGAATATCGGTATTGCCCAGAAAATGGGTTGCGGAGGTCTGATGGCAGTCGCTTCATGTAAAATACTGATATTCAGCCGTATCTAGTTAGACTAGAAGCCGACCCCAACACGGTTGGGAAAAGGCTAGGAAGTTGATGATGATGAGGTAATACTGAGATTGCGAAAAAAGCAGCCAATCCCATACAGTACCTCCATTATAGTTCTAAATTGGTTGGTCCCATAGTTGGCTAAAAGTATCAAATAAATAAAGCGGGATAATTCAATCCGGTTTCCATTTAAATTTATTTAGATAAGGTCCATTCGACCCTCCGGTTAACCTTACTTGATACTATAATCATTATTGCTAATGCCCCTCTAAGTAAGTGACCTTAATGTTTTAATATAGTGTCCAATTAGGCTTTTAGTGTTGGCTGAAATAGTTTTATTATAATAACTAGCTTTTGCCCGCGGCTTTGCTCACGTGGATGTAGAAGCAAAATTAGGATAAGAAATGTGGAATCGGAAATAATAATTGTCTTTTTGTTAAATTAAAGTTTATGGTTATGAATTAGTTCTATTGTTAGTGTGCTTTTGTGTAGATTTAAGTTATAGTTCATTGTAAAAGTTAAAAACAATTGTATGACGCCTTCTGCATCTTGCACGCAGATGTCTTTGGGATATGGCCGTTGCGTGGGAACACAAAAGGGTCGAAATGAGTGGGGTTGAGGCCCAGGTAGTATTTAAGGACTCGTTGTTAGTTTTTAGAGTTAGTGTGTGTCGGGTATTAGTCTGTGTTGGGTATTAGATTGTGTAAGTTTTAGTATTAGACGAGTAATTTGAGACGAATTGACGAATTAAATAAAGTTGCAGTTGTAAAATTACATTTGAACGGTGATTCCTTTATAAAGATAAACACCATCAGATCTCTATACATTACTAGCATCGACTAAATTTACATGTTTAGTAAAACCTCGAATGCTACATTTGGGGGCTCGTCCGGGATCACAGCAATCAATGAATTATGATTGTAACGGAAGACGTGTCAGTGCAGTGCGTCGCCTTTTGGTAACGTTTGTCAAGTTAGTGAGGCAATGGACGGTATGATAGACCGCGTCGCAAGAGGTGTAAACGTGCTCGAGCTGGAAGACGTCCGGCTTGCGGGAATGAGGATTCCCGAGCTCAGCGAGGAGCTTAGACGAAGGCATCTTAGGGTGACGGGTCGTAAACCTGAACTGTTGGCTCGGCTAGGGGCAGCATTACTAATTGAACGAGATCGCATGACTGACGATGAAGACATTGAAGACGAAGATGACGAGGAAGACGTAGAACGAAGAAAACCAAGACGAAATTACACATAATACTACACCAGTGAAATACCGGCAGCACAACTCATCACGTGTGTTATTTACATTCCAAGACGTAGAGGGCTCATTAGAGAAGTTTAGTGGTGACGGTCACGCTAACGTTCAACAGTGGTTGAATGAATTTGAAGAAATGGCGTTATTATGCGGGTGGAGCGATGTGCATAAGATTATTTATGCTAAAAGATTATTGTGTGGGTTGGCGAAGCTATTTGTTGACTGCAAGTCCGCCGAGAGCTAAGTGGTAGAAGAAGGAGGGCAGACGAAACATTTCAAGAATATACATATAAGATGCTTCGGATTCCTGCTCCAGCGAGTTTTAACGTGCGGACAGTGATTCAATATAGTATTGAAGGTATTCCTGACGATCCATTAAACAAGGCAGTGTTGTATGGCGCTAAATACTAAACAGTTAAAAGAAAGATTTTACCAGTATGAGAGAATGAAGCAAGAAATGTCGAGAAAATCAAATGTACGGCCAGCTGAGGAAAAGGGTGACACATTGCGAATGTGGCATTGTGCGCCTAATCCATCGGGTCCAGTGGTGAGTCAAGAAAAGAAGAAGACAAGTGACATAATATCGGCGACTAAGCCGGTAACATACTGTTACAACTGTGGTGTAAAAGACCATGTGAGTGCAGTGTGCCCCGAAAAGGCCAAAGGCACAAAGTGTTTTAAGTGCAGTGAATTTGGACACGTGTCTACAAACTGTCAATCAAAGTCGATGGATGTATATGTAGTGTTGCATGTTATAGAGGACAAATTATATAAAAAACAAGAAGAAATTAGAGACAATAAGGTATTAGCTTTAGTAGACGCAGATAGTGATTTATCTTTATGCAAAAGTGAATATGAAAAGTTAGTCGTTAATAATAAGCTAGTAGCTACGCGTTACGTAAGCATAAAGTCGAAAAATATTTTGAAAACGGATACATCAGTAGTTTCACGTAGATTGGCTCCTTCAGAGCAAAAAGAAGTAGATGACTTAATGAATCTTTTGATAAGGGAAGTTATAACTCCTGAATCAGAATACGCGAGTATTCGATTAGGTGTAGATTATTGAGAATGTGGTATTTTTCGAGATGGTTTCAATGGTTGTCTAATAGGTCGACCTCGGGATGGTATGTTGAAAAAAGACGTTAAATATGTTTTTGACGCTAGAGGTATAAAAGTATTGAGTAAACTGAAGTCTAAACAATATAGCTTTGGCTTTTTAGTATTAGATATTGTAAAATTACTGGAAATATTTAGAGTATATTTGTTTAAGAAGATTGTGACTGATTGTCTAAGGTTTGCTGTTAGTATAATGTACTTATATAAGAAAAGAGGTAGATTAAAGTCCAGGAAACATTTGAGGGCAAATGTTATTTCAGGATGGCCGAATGTGGAATCGGAAATAATAATTGTCTTTTTGTTTTTAAGTTTGTGGTTATGGGTTAGTTCTATTGTTAGTGTGCTTTTGTGCAGATTTAAGTGATAGTTCATTGTAAAAGTTAAAAACAATTGTATGACGCCTTCTGCATCTTGCACGCAGATGTCTTTGTTATATGGCCGTTACGTGGGAACACAAAAGGGTCGAAATGAGTGGGGTTGAGGCCCAGGTAGTATTCAAGGACTCGTCACTCGTTGTTAGTTTTTAGAGTTAGTGTGTGTCGGGCATTAGTCTGTGTCGGGTATTCGAGTGTGTAAGTTTTAGTATTAGACGAGTAATAAATGTAGCATGCGAGGTTTTACTAAATATGTAAATTTAGTCGATGCTATTAGTGTGTAGAGATAGGATGGTGTTTATCTCTATAAAAGAAATCAGAGGACAATTATTATAATTACAACTGCAACTTTATTTAGTTCGTCAATTCGTCTTAAATTACTCGTCTAATACTAACACTCTTGTTTTTTATATAATTTGTCCTCTATAACATGTAACACTACATATACATCCATGGATTTTGATTGACACTTTGTAGACACGTGTCCAAATTCACCGCACTTAAAACACTTTGTGCCTTTGGCCTTTTCGGGGCACATTGCACTCACATGGTCTTTTACACCACAGTTGTAACAGTATGTTACCGTCTTAGTCGCCGATGTTACGTCACTTGTCTTATCCTTTTCTTGACTCACCACTGGACCCGATGTGTCACCCTTTTCCTCAGCTGGCCGTACATTTGATATTCTCGACATTTCTTGCTTCTCTCTTATACTGGTCAAATCTTTCTTTTAACTGTTTAATATTTTTTGCGCCATACAACACTGCTTTATTTAATGGATCGTCAGGAATACCTTCTATAATATATTGAATAACTGTCCGCACGTCAAAACTCGCTGGAGCAGCAATCGTAAGCATTTTATATGTGTACTCTTGGAGGGTTTCGTCTGACTTCTTCCTTCTACCACTTAGCTTTCGATGGACTTGCAGGCTATCCACTGTTTCTTCAAACTCGTTTTTTAGCGCTTTCTTTAATTTTTCCCATGACTTCGCGCACCTCTCGTAGTCGACAAATAGCTTCGCCGACCCACACAATAGTCTTTTAGCATAAATAATCTTATGCACATCGCTCCACCCGCATAATAACGCCATTTCTTCGAAATCATTCCACCACTGCTGAACGTTAGCGTGACCGTCACCACTAAACTTCTCTAATGAGCCCTCTACGTCTTGGAATGTAAATAATACACGTTGTGATGAGTTGTGCCGTCGGTATTTCACTGATATAGTATCGTCTTGGATTTCTGCGTTCTTCGTCTTCCTCGTCATCTTCGTCTTTAATGTCTTCATCGTCAGCCATGCGATCTCGTTCAATTAGTAATGCTGCCCTTAGCCGAGCCAACAGTTCAGGTTTACGACTCGTCACCCTTAGATGCCTCCGTCTAAGCTCCTCTCTGAGCTCGGGAATCCTCATTCCCGCAAGCCGGACGTCTTCCAGCTGGACCACGTTTACACCTCTTGCGACGCGGTCTATCATACCGTCCATTGCCTCACTAACTTGACGAACGTTACCAAAACGCGACGCACTGCACTTACACGTCTTTACGTCTAACGTCTTCAATCGTCTTCACGTCTTCCGTTACAATCATAATTCATTGATTGCTTTGATCCCGGACGAGCCCCCAAATGTAGCATGCGAGGTTTTACTAAATATGTAAATTTAGTTGATGCTATTAGTGTATAGAGATAGGATGGTGTTTATCTCTATAAATGGAATCACAGGTCAATTATAATTACAACTGAAACTTTATTTAATTCGTCAATGAAATCTCGCCTTAAAATACTCGTCTAATGCTAACACTTACACACTCTAAATACGCGACACAGACTAATACCCGATACATATTAACTCTAAAAACTAACAACGAGTCCTTAAATGCTACCTGGGCCTCAACCCCACTCATTTCGACCCTTTCGTGTTCCCAACGCAACGGGCATATACTTAAGACATCTACGTGCAAGATGCATATTGTTTTTAACTCTTACAATTAACTATAAATTAAATCAACACAAAAGCAAACTAACAAAATAAATAACCGGACAACTGTTTCCGGGATTCTACATTCGGCTTTCTAACCCATAACCATAAACTTAAATTTAAACAAAAAGACAATTATTATTTCCGTTTATCCAAAGAAAATAAATAAACTCACTATAACAGTTTCATCATCCTCTTAGCCTACGCCGAAAATATGTTGAAGTCGGGTTTCAATCGAAACAGATGTGATAAAATATTTAAACATCTTACACACCTTCAGACCTTTGTAACTCAATATCTAACTAAATTAAGAAATGCTCGCGACTTTCAAAACCCCAATGTTATCCGACTTCTTTATAACACCTTGGTTCGAAGCAAACCCGAGTCCAGTGCCTGCGTCTGGCACACTTTTACACCGACACAAACATTAACTATCGAAAAAGTACAAAAAACTTTCCTAAGGTTTCTGTTCAAAAGGTTACATAATTTCTTTCCTTATATGTACTCCACTACCTCTTAGGGATGTTAGGCTATAACTCGTTAGAGGTGAGTAGAGGCTTTGATAAGCTCGCGGTAGCCTGCAAAACCCTGAGCTGAGCTGAGAGTCCTGAGCTTCATGGCCTCTTTTGTCGACTATTTGTACCCGACAAATACATCGCACATCGTCAGAGCCGCCGGCACAATTTATTCGCACCGCCGTCATCCAAAACTGTCGCCAGAGCAGAGTCTCCGGTGTGTCGTACCCTAAAGATGCTCAATGCCCTTCTCGCTGCCAATTCTGAATGTGAAGTGTTTGCGGGTGAATGGAAAATAATAATGCGTGTATGTTTAGTGTTCTGTGAGGAAATGTACGCAAAGGTGTCTACTGTTCCATGTAAGATTTTAACTTGTATATGTCAAATTTTTCAATTTTTATGTTAATTAATGTAATTGTTCTTTTGCCGTTTTAATTAACTATAAATAAAAAAATAAATAAAAATAAATTTGTTGTCAGGTATTTTGGGCCTTCTGACTAACACTAACGATTATCATAGGTTTTCGTATGGAGTCTACTATGCAACATCAATTATCATTTCTTAACGTGGTCTCGATGTGTTAAGAGTGGTCACCCATCTATAGTCTAACCACAGAAACCGCTGCTTAACCTATCGCTCACCGTAATTATTGCTTAGCCATAGTTTTTAGCTTGGCTTAAGCAATTGTTGGGCAAATTCCCCCTTTGCTCTATTCAAGCCACTGTAAGTTGTTATAGGGGCCTTAAATCCTGTTATCTTTAATCTTTTTAGTGAGAGTAGATCTTGCCGTGCCATTGCCGTGCCGTTGCTCCGTTTGGGATGACCACAGTGTCACCACGCTCGTTGTCATCTTTTTGTTAACTTTTGCTCCCATTTTTTTTCTTTTTGCTTCGTTCTTCGAGCATTGTTGCTTGTGCGGTTCTTTGGCTAGTGAATCTTCTTCTTCTATTTAAGAGCTACACTCTTGTCGATGCAGCGTCTTCCACCGCACTCTGTTGAGAGCCAACTCCTGGGCCTCTTTATACGTCGCGACTTTCAGTTTCTCTTTCATTTGTGTTGTGTAGCTCATTCTTGGCTAGGGGAAGAAAATAAAGGGAAGGAGAGGAAGGGATAGCCTTCCTCTCCTTCCCTCTATCTTTTCTTATAGGATTTTTTATGATTTCGTCGTGGTGTATAAGGTAGCTTATCATCCTAATGAATAAAATCACCTAATATTGTTAGTGAAGTGAGCATGTGTCAACCGTTTGTGCCAACTTTCTATCTGCTCTTCCAACTCAGTCGCCAGATTTCTAAACACTTATTTCAGGATTGCCTTAAAACTTGTATTTCGGAGTAGTGACTAAGTAAAAACGGCGTTCAAACGATCTTCAAGGTTAAGTAAGCTTCGGTTGGCTTCGAATCAACATTAAAGTCATCAAGTATCATCATCGACTCAAACTAAATGATAAGCACTGACAGAACTTTGGACATTAGGTACCTATTTCTTAAGATTGGCGTCCCACATTGATGAGCCTCATTTGCACTTTTACACCCTTTGGGGAATACAGGCGTGATGGTATGTTTTGTTATGACGTTTCTTTCGATGTTTAGACTTTAACTTTTGGCGCAACGGCTGAGGGATTACTTTAAGCTCAATGAATTTTATGGATTTGATTCCGGTCGATGATTATTTTGGGTACTTGAGGTACTCTATGAGGTACTGAGGTGATGTTGTTTGTAAAAATGTGTTTTCAGAATGGCTCCAGGCAGGCTAACATGCGCGCCACGACAAAATTTTGTCTACTCTTTTATCTCGCTCTTTCTTGTGCGAAAACGAAACAAAAGCACGACATAAGCGTAGACAAAATGTTCTCGCGGCGTGCATGTTAGCCCGGCAGTGGTCTTCACGATTGTGATAGGTGTTCGTATGATAACTGATATCGATTGCTTTACATGCTAGGTATATAAAGCACAGAGGGTCTTGGTGTCTTATGGTCACCTGTTACCGATGAAGTAGCGCCCCGCCCGCCGTTCACTTAAAACCTGTAAAATAAAAAGAACATTGTTATTATATTAAAGTAATAAAATATTAAATAGGATGTATACTTACCTTTGTTGTAACGCCGCCGCATCACTAATTTGTCGCCACATCACTATTTCTATGTTACCGCGCCGCGCGGCTGTGCGCGGCGCGGCCAGTTGTGCCGCATCGAGCGCTTGGCGGCCCAAGCGCTCGATGCGCCACTACGTGTCGCCTCTGCGTACGCGACTCTCGTCAAGTAGCTCAGTTTAACCAATATATACCTTTTACTTCAACTGTATCGTGTTTTGTTTTCTCGTACGCTCCCCATCCGCCACATCACCCATCCATTGTGTAATCGCAAAATGCGTGTGATTAGATCTCGGCATGCCAGTTGGCATGTACAGACACGACTTTTTTACAATTTATTAATTATAATTATAATTATTATAAAGTGCTTGCTTTTCATACATAATAATAACAACAATGTTTAAGTCCCAAAAAAAAAATCGTAAGGTTTGCATATATTTACAAGAAACAATGTTTAAAAAAAACAGATATTAATTTAAAAATCAGATGTAAATTATTATATTAAATAAATTTAAATATATTAATTGCAAATAATAAATGTAAAATTAATTTTCTTTTTAAAAAAAATCACATGTTATATGAATATATTTTTTATTCGTTAGATATTTCTGAATTACCGAAATATTTTTCTAAATATAAAAAAAATGTGCTTCTCTCGCACAAGACATCTAGACTTATTATGAATGTCCTATCTTAGGACGGGACGTACTTACATGAGTCTTCAAACTGAAAAGTTGAAAATTAATTAAACTTGTTCTAACGATTATAAATATCAACTTCAACTAATAAACAAAGTTATAAATACAATTTTGAAAATAAACGAACTAGTTGCATTTAATTAAATAAGTTGTCATTTACTTTAACCAATTATCTGTTCAGATTGTTATTCAGTCTCATTATTAATTAAAATATTACAAGACATATATTATGACCTAATAATTAATTAATTATCACTCGCTTACAAAGGTGAAAGAACATCATCGTGAGGAAACCTGCTTGCCTAAGATTTTCTAAACGGCATGTAAAGTCTGCTTACCCGCTCTAGGCCAGCGTGGTTGAGTATAGCCTAACCCCTTTAATACTGAGAGGAACCCCGTGCCCTGCAGCGGGACGGTTATAGAACAATATATTTTTCCTATAGACGGATTCCTAAAGAAAAGTGAACTAAAACGAACTCTAATTTTATTAAAAATACAAACTGCTTCTTTTTTAACCTATTTAGAACACAGATGAATATGAAAATGTTTAACCCTCCTCCAACTTGTGTAAACACAACCTCATCAACGGTAATGTAAGTGCATACCTTTTATAATTTTACACAAATAAGACACGTAGGTTCTGTAAGAACACCTGAGCTTATGGTAATGAGTATTGCACCGTTATACCGGAATATATACTGGCCGGGATTATGCGAGGTAACACGAGTTTGTATGGAAGGTATGCATGTATTGAAAATACCTGCGAATCTTTTTCCGATGTCTTTTTTTTGTTAGGAACCTTTTCCAGCGCGCACATACACATTATCAAAGTTTCGTAACATTCAGCTGTACCATTATGGAGTTTTGGGGAGACCAATGCACGGTAATTGATTTTAGAAGTGAAAAGTATACGGTAAAACTTTTTTCACAAGCACTTTATTCTTTTAAACGAGCAATTAATAAGTTATGTGCATAATTATGATTCCGAAAGTCAGAAATGGGCTTGAATTCAAACTCAAAACTTCTACAGTAGTCATTTATAGTTACGAAAATTAAGATATATTTTAAGTAAGTTCAATTTTCAACAAAAGAAAGGCATTAACTAGGTAAGTTTATACATATACATAGAGCTATTAATTTTTAACCCGAGGGAAGCCGGAGTGGGTCACAACTCGAAATATAAAAATACGATACTAAAACTTGTCAAATTCAAAAGGACATTATTTCAATTCACTTTAAAGAGCGGAGTGCACTCTCAATTCGGTCGGGTTGGCGAGCTGTCAAAGCACTTTTATATCGAGTGGCCATTTCCTGAAACTAGCACCTGAGTTTTACGATAATGAATATTACGGGCGAGGTTATCTTCGTAACACTTTGTTGCGATATACGAGAAGAATATTGCTTGTGGAAATGCATTTTAAAACATGAATAAAATAAAAAGATACGGCACTGATTCCTTCTTCAGGTCGCCTCCCAGCCTAATCAGATCATCATCCTGCTTTGATCCCAATTTACTTGGGGTTGGCGCAGTGTATTTTTCTTGTAAACATCTCTATTAGCCGTCATCTCATCATTCAACTCCTTTGTGGTTATATCCTTTATCAGAGAGTCCATCTATATTTTATTTGGTCTTCCTCTTCCCTTGTAGTCATCCCCATTCATGCTCAAGATGCGGCTGAATAATATTTTCCATGAAGCGACTGCCATTAGATGACCTTAATCCAATTTTAGGGCAGTACTGATTATCATCATCCTCCTAGACTTTTCCCAACCATGTTGGGGTCGGCTTCCAGTCTAACCAGATGCAGCTGAATATCAGTATTTCACACGGAGCGACTGCCATCAGACCTCCGCAACCCAATTTCTGGGCAATACCGATATTCGAAGGATAGACTGGTTGGTTGGCAATACTGATTATACTAATAATAAACTGTTTATCTTTTTGTATTTTTTAGGCATTTTCCATGCTAAGATGCATTTCCATTCCATGCATTTCCTTCATTAAAAATAATAAACTGTTTGTCAGTCTTGTTGGGTTTCTAGCTACTACGATTGTCTTAGATGTTCGTATGACAACCAGGATCGACAGCTGTATGGAAAATGCGTTGTTGAGTTTTGGTCCGGACAAGTGTGAGCTCATAATATACAATTTATTTCGATTTGCTATCACGCTAAGGCAAAGTACAAAAGGGTTTTGCTTAGCTAATTTATAGGTAGGCTAGGCTAGGCTATAGATAGGTTATATATTATATAAACAAGAAATGTCCACAAAATCTTTGCAAAAAACACAGCTGACGAGATAAAAACCGGTAACAATATTGAAATCGCTAAAGCATTCATCCTTGACCTACTGACGTGTTTGCCGATCAGGCTTAACATACCATAAAACCGAAAGCAATCCACGGCGACCCTGTTCAACCCTGTTCAACCCTAATAAATCTACCTATGTCCCCATTTTGGAATTTTGTTTACATCCCCATTACGTGTTTCGAATACCTGACTGGTCCTGATCGTGTTTTTTACACGAGTGATAACGGGTTGTTAGCGGAGAGACTGGCGAAAATGTGTTTATTATGGGTCCTTTGTCAACCTATTTACTGGGTCACAGCTGGGCAGGAGTCTTCGCTTAGAGAAAAGGGGACTTGTAAGGTCCATACCTACCATAATTATTTACATGATTATTTCTCAACTATGTTAGGGTTTGCTTACAGTCTAAGCAGATGCGGTTGAATAATTGGGTTTTTTATTTAAGCGTCTACCATCAGTCCTCATCAGACCAATTTTTGGGCAATATTTTAAGAATAAACGGGTTGCAAGGATCTTCAGGGATTCTGACTAAAATTCATGGTTATTATAAATAAATAATAAATAATTATTATGTTCATAGGACGATTGGGACCGATGGATTAACCCGTTCTTAGGGAAATGGAGGAGTTTCAGTGTGCTAATTTATTAATAGTCTAGCAGCAAGCAAAGCAAGGTTATGAATTAATCGCCGACCTTCATCATCCTCCGAGCCTTTTTCCCAACCATGTTGGGGAATAATCGCCGACCCTTAGTTACGAAACGAGTGAAAGCAAAAGATTCTATCTGATTACGGATTCTGGTCTAGTCTAAACGTTTGCAGGTTGCTGAGTAAGAGATCCAGGTAACCTGAAAAGGGTTTTTCTATGAAATTCTCTGTATCAAATCAGAATTAAAGTTTACCTCAGTTTATAACTTTATACATGATAAATTATAGGAGAGTAGAATTATGATGGAGTTAAGAGAGGAATTAGAATTATGATCCACTCAGTGTATCGTTCATCATCACCACAGGACACAAATATTTATGTGATGTATCTATAGGAGTGATTTATACCTACGAACTTGAACACAAATTAAATAATTGACGTAGTGTTTAGAATAAAAATAGTTTTAGTATAAAAAAAATTCAATATGCAATTTTTATTTCCATCTCAGTACACAAAACTAAAGCCATATTTCAAAACACTCATCCAAAAGACTATAAAACAAAATTCCCCACCTTTCCGCCCTCCATCCGCAAGGGTTTGAAACGTAAAACAAACGCTAATTGGGTTCCGTCGGATGATTGCGTTCATCAAAACTTCAGTGGGCAGGCGTGTTGCGGTTCCGTGCGTACCGTCCGATAGTTCCGCAATTAACTATGTTGATCACGCGCACGGACGTGTCGGCAATTAGGAATTGTTAAGCAGTGGGGAGGTGTGAAGTTGTAATGTATCGACACATTTGTTTTGTAACGTGTTTAATAGAGGAATAAGGTATGTTTTACTATGTAACTAATTATATACTAGGTATATTATATTACCCTGCTAGTTGTTGCTGTATATTATTATAATAAAATATATTTATGTATCAAAATGAAACATAGGTACACGAAAATGTTTGTTAAAATATTTTTTAATCCCTAAAATGTTCACTGAAATCATTTGAGTCGTTTCATAGTCAATTCAAAACAAATTATCTTATTTTTTATAAAGGTCATTAATGTCAAAATTCAGTACAAATTAACGTGCCAAACGTGAACAAAATAGTTTTGGCGTATACTGACGCAAAGCTGACGTTAAAATCGGAAACAAACTGACAATAGAACGGATTATAATTTTAATAACATATACCTTAGATACATCATGAATACTTTTAATCATTAACGTTGACGCCATTCAAATGAAATATGAATTGAGCTACAGTGTCCTACTATTTTAAAAAAAGAACAGATAATTCACACTTCTAAAAAGTAGATTACAGTACAGTGACGAACAGAACCGAATCTAACATTCTCATTTGAATGTGTAAACACGGGAACGTAGCGGATCGGTGGAAAACTCTAGAAATGTATGTAAAAAAGTTGAATGACACCGCGCAGCAATAAAACGAACCACGAACGCTTTACACTTACGTACTGGTATGTACGGAAAAAAAGTGTAGAATAGTCTTTGTTGGAAATTCTGTGGGTTCCGTCCTTATACAAGGTGGAAGGGACATCGAAACACAAATGTCGTGACAAGGTTTCACTCAAGGTCAAAAATAAAATGACCTAGGTCATTCATGTAGAATATGATCGGTTATTACAGATTTTGAGCGCGCAGTGTGTTGCTAAAAACGCGATTATACCGCTCTGCGGAGAATTTAACGCGCGCGCGATCCGAAATAAATGAAATAATATTTTTTTAATTATAAATCTAATTTAGGTAGATAGAAATAATGCTGTTTTACACATTCAAGTAAAAAAAACTACAGAAAAAATTGATGAAAAAAGTTACGGAAAATTTCAACGCAGGAAGGTCCAGAATCATGTACTGAACTCATGGTATTCAGATGTGTGTCAATGTCCCTTCCACCTTGTATATAGCAGAGCTTTGCAGCCATACTCATATGTCATTCCAATACACATACATTTTGTTTCTATTCGTTGTCGATTCGAACGTTAGATAGCAACTTGGCTAGGCCGGTAGCACGGAAGATTTTTTATGACTTACAGATATCTAGTTGCACCATATTTGGGTGTTTCGTATGGTAATAATTTGTGTTTGTGAAAGACACCCATGAAAGAAGAAAAGATTCTAGCGTTATGAGACACTAGAAAATCGGTCTGTGTTTATTTTGAAATTTCAAGTTTAGAATTGCACTATACTTAATTTTATGAGCGATATTCATAGACTATGGTTGAAGGCTGTAACAATGTGTAGGACAACGTCTAAGGCGACCTTATGAGGTTAGTTAGTTGGGGAATGCGTAATTATTTCTTAACCATGATCTCTTCTATTTAAAACTCCTTTACATACACATGCAGTCATATAATCCATACTTACATACATATAAAATCAGCGAATCCTAAAAAACAGGAAGATTTTCAGTATTTCCGCACTTTTATTCGGGACCAATACAAATTCCAGGAGCATCGGTAACATTCGACCGCTAGAATTTATATTGAAAAAAAAAAAGAAAGACCAATAAATAAAAATGCTTTTTGGATAGCGTAATCAATTCGCCCTTTTTGCGGCCCACTGGACGCAATTTGAAGACAGAATGGAGACTTTTCAACTAAAAAATAGGATACAATTGTATTTGATTTTAATTCTTTATTGTCGTCACAAAATATGAAGGCTGTTGAAGTATAATGGTCGCACAAAGGTGGTCTTTGTCCACAAAACCGTTTTGATTCGTTCACTGTGCAGGAAATTTCAATTTCCTAATTTCAAAATTGGAATTCGCAGCTTATTTGGCAATTGTTTTCGACAAATTGGTTTGTTTAATGAGCTATAGCGATTTGCCCCCTTGCAAAACGTAGAGAGATTCATTGATCTGGTGGTCGCCCATTGCTTGAAATTATTCTTATCTAGAATTCCATTTGGTCCACCCATGAGGCATAGGTAAATTCAAGGCCTTATACTTTTAAAGTAAATAATTAGTAGGTATATACCAAATCAAATAAAATATTTTTAATTTTCTTAAAACCCAGGAAAACTTTTGAAAAGTTAAGTGCACGAAAATTCTACTTAGCCCTACTGGGAGTTCTAGTATAGGTAATTATTCGCTATAACGATAATATAATGAGTTAGGTACTTATAATTTTATCAGATATAAATAATACTTACATAATTCAATATAAAAATATATTTCTTAAATTTAACATTGAAATAAGAGTGTCCAATGACAATATAACATTCAAGACATAATTTACAAAATAAAAACTTAATACAACGCAGCCCATTATTAAAAATAAATAATATTGCACAACAAATTCATAATAAATATATAACTAAATAATATTTTAAGCAAAATAGGATCTTATATACATTACAAATATTTCGAGAGTTGCAAGATAAAAATATACATCAATTGCATTTCTTCTCAATGTTGTATATATTATCTAGTAAAGGCACTATACTGCCAAGGGAATCGGTGTAGAAGTCGGGTCTAATAGTCTTATGCGCTAACATTGTGTCTTTAGACAAGTTAGTTAGTACTAGCAAGGTTTTGAACCCTATCTTTTGTCCTAGGGCGATGTCTTGTTCAATCCTGAAAATAATAAGAAAATATTTTTTCCAAATATAATAAACGAGTAATTAGGTATTAAGTCATCTTTCGTTTTGTTGGGATACTAAAAAAAGTAAAGTCGGCCAAGTGCACACTCGTGCACCGAGGGTTCCTTAGAATATTTTACAAATAATTTAAATTTATACCTTTACGGTATTGTGTCGTGAGTATTTATTGTTGTACTGTATAATTAAAACAATAGTCAAATTTATTTTAACATTGAACGTTACAATAAATTTGCCAAAGAATTGACCAAAATTCCTAAGGAAACCTGTAAGACATCTCATCAGTTGATATTAAAGTACCTATAAACTTACATATCTCCAATAAACAATACTCGACTAGGATCCGTGACTCCTGCTCTCTTCATTGCGAGCTGTCCAAACAATATGCCAGGCTTAGCCAGGAGTGTCGGCTCACGATTTGTGTCCACGGCGACTAAATCCGCAAATACTCCAGGTGCTAAAATAGTAATAAGAATAAATTCATTTTCTGAGAGAAAAACAGTACAAAATGTTTCCATCATGATATTTATGCAAGTGTGAGATGTTACTGATATTATTGACTAAAATTTTAAAAATACAAAACGGCCCCGAATCTCTTCGTGAAAAGAAATGCTTTTTTAACTTGGCTGGAGACACTATCATTTAGTAATTTCATAAAATAAATGTATTATTTTTGCTTATTACGCTTTATTATTATGCTTGTTAGTTGACTTATTTTAATATAAAGGTATTGTTTTTACCTAAGATTTTGTACCCTGGCTTAAAGACAACGTGCCTGTCTGTAGCGCCACCCAGGAAATATACGTCTGGTCTCTTCAGGTACGTGATAGCTTTGGCTATTTTGGGCAGACTCACTCTAAAATCATTGTCCATCACAACTGCTCCAATACTCTCATCGTCAGTTACATACCGGACATAGTCTTCATAATAATCTACTCCTACATCAGGCTATAAAAAAAATACATATAAAAATAAGTTTGTGACTTCCTTAGTAGACCAAATAAGGATTTTTTGGAGAATTAAAATAATTAAAATCAACTGTACCCCTTCGTTAAATTCAAATCCGTAAGATTTTAATATTTTATTGGTCTCACAGCAAGAAACACTGTAAACTTTCTTGTTAAAATTAACCGATTTTAAGTACTCTGCTATCGCAATCGAAGGTGTTGTGAGGTGGTCCTGAAAAAGAAAACGAAATTTTACTGTAGTTTATTGAAATTGTAATCAAATCTGGCAAATCATAAAACGAATGAACCAAAAATGGATGAAGCTTGATTTGACTGACGTTGCGCTGAAATTAAGATCATGGACGTGAAGTGGATAGCAGATTAGCAAATAGAAAATACTCAAGAGACAGTGAGCGAGTGTCATGCGTTCAGGATTGAGATGCACTGACAAACTTAGGCTAATATTCAGAGACGACGCTAAGTTAAACTTACGCGTGCGTATTTTAAATTTGTATTACAATTTGACCCGCTAAGCGTAAACTTACGCTTCCGTATGTCAAATTTGTGTTACAATTTGTTAATTATAATTAAGTATCTATAATTTTACAATTTGTGATGTTGTAAATTGTGATGCAAATTTGACATACGGAAGCGTAAGTTTACGTTTAGCGTCATCTCTGATTATTAGCTTTAGTGTCCAAGTCATGACAGTCATAATAAATGCTGAAATATAAATTTGATTTGCGATCTTTAATCATAAGTTATTTTTGAATTCCATAGGAATAAAGTTGCACATAAAATCTAAGTAAAAAGTTAGTTAAAAGTCCGCCATAGAAAGTTCCAGTCGGTTTCTGTATAATCTAGGCCTGTGTAAGCCAAGATTGGAAGTCTCCGTGTGTAACAAACAATACCTCCGCATTGTTATCAATATGACCTCAGCCCATGCAATAATGCCAAAATGGGGGTAAAAACAAGATAAATTATAATGTTGTTGTTATGAGAATGCATGTTACATACTTAATGGATGTAGCATATGCGTCACAGTGGTCTGTATTCAATTTCTGGGCGATTCGTTATCTCACTGTCTGGCGGCCATACAAATATGTTTGGCCTTCAGACATAATAAGTGTTTGTACCTTTTAGTCACTAAATAGACACTAAAAGGAGATCATCGAAATCGGCCCAAATAATGTACCGAATATACACTTATTGGAAAAAATACCCTGTATTACGCTGGTTAAAACTTCGTACTTTTTTAATGTTGACTGGGGGATGAGAAAAAACACTTTTGATTGAGAAAAATCTCGCCATTTTAGCACTCTATTAACTGTTTCTGTAATGATTTTATAGTAAAAACTGTTAGTTTCGGTTTCGGAATATCAAACGCACGCCATTACGGCAGATTACTAACAGTTTCATAGTGATTTCATGGTAAAATCTATCAACTTGACAGCTGACATGTACCTCTGGTACAATTTGGGCTGAGTTGTATGGCTATATAGCTTTTGATGACCTCCTTTTGTATCTTAAATCAGTCTACGGTGTGAGAAAAATGTAATTAAAAATGTCACACTCATTACAGATTAGATCATTAAACTTCACAAAATTATTTACTGTTATATTAAAGGCTGGTCTAAGTACAATTCCAAGGATTACCAGTCAGTTAGACTCGTACTTGTTTTGGTAAAGAAGGAGAATGTTTGGAAATCTGCACATCAAACAGCCTTCAGAACACACACAGTTGTACACACTTTCTTAAAGTTGTGGTAGATTATAGCTATATTCATATAAGAAGAGGTCCAGATGCGGAGATGTCTGTCTGTGTGGTAAAGTGGTATATCGGGTCTGTGTTTCCCACATGATAAGCTATACGAGAAGTTATTAAATGCAGACACATCATCATCATCATCATATCAGCCCACTGCTGAACCAAGGCCTCCCCCATAGACTTCCACAAGAACCAGTTATATGCCACCTGCATCTGTCGACTGCAAATAAGATTGGTTCAGACAATATAATATCCTCTACTGATATTGCTGAATCTAAAAAATTGGACGACGTTGATAATCAGCGATTCCCACTTTATTTTTTTTGTGTTTTAGCCAAAACGATAAATGAAATATTAAATGTAGATATATCAAGCGATACATTTATATACATATTCGTAAGCTTGGAAATACTTCTATTATGTTATGAGTTACTTACAAATCCATTCTCGATACCAGCTTGTCTGAATCGATCTAAATAGTTCTGTTTGCTACGTAGACTGTTGTTTGACACGAAGTGGACAGTCTTTCCATGCTTCTTCATTAAGCTGAAGAATTTCCCAGCGTCAGGTAATGGATCTATTGTCCATATTACTCCTAAGGACATAATGGAACAAAGTTGATTTTTGTTTGTCATTTATAAATGTGAGGAAATTACATATTAAATAAAATGTTGATCAAAGGTATATAAATAAAATAAAAATACGAAACGATACACAGAGACAGAAATCGAGCGTCAACAAAATCTAACCGCAAGGGCTCCTTTTTAAATTTTTTTCGGAACCCTAAAAGAGAGAATTATTTAAATTGAAAAATATGATATTTTTTAAACAACACCAAATCATCAACATACCATCACAGTCCGAAAAAACATGATCGAACGAATTGAGAAAATCCTTAAATTCCTTTTCTTTCAACTCCTGCAGGTGCACTGGTTTCGAATTCATATTGATTTTCTGTTTTTTAAACACTCCTTAATATCTGTTCACTGGTATTAAATGCACGTGTTTCAAATACCGCTTCGCGCAAGACACTGCGCAGGATTGCAGTGATGCGCATTTATTAAAGAGCGCCGCGAAAAAGGGATGCTAAGGTCTATTTTGAATACACACATCAGTATCGTGTGTGGAACGTGGTAGGGCCGTGGTCCACCAGGGGCCGTATTATGAAGCTTTAGAGCGATCGTCTTTCCAGTGCGAGAGAGAGATGCTACTATACAAGATGGGTAGCACTATCTCTTTTTTGAAACGAAGCAATGATGGCTTTAGCACATTATAATGCGGCCCCAGGATGAAAATATATTGGTGCGTTAATTTTATAGGAATTAGTCACACACGCTAGGCTACCATTGAAGCTTCGAAGTTCGACTTTCGAGCCGTGATAGCAACATGTTCAGGCTGACGATGTGGGGTTTATTGGTACGTGTCCTTGTATTTATAACAAGAACACCTCATCATTTGTGTTTTTTTAAAACACCCGTCAAGTATCGCAATTTAAAATCTATTGTTTTATGCCTCGGGACCTTCTAACCATGGTGCATAATTAAAAAACAACACAACCCCTTATAAGCAAGTAGGTAGTACGAGTAGGTACTTTAACTAGGTATACAGTACATGTTCCTTTTAGACAAATAATAAATTTATTTTATCTATACACTATTTTTACAAAACTATTTTTAAAATATCGCCTGTGATTTACGTCGTTCAAGTATGTGAATTTGTACGACAGTGAATCAGTGTGCTTCCGAACTAATTTTCACATTTACTTAAGCATATCTTTATGCTCCTCTGAATCTTAAGCTAAACTTCTTTCCAAAGGGCTTCTTAGCCAAAGTGAGTATACCTCCTAGTGCTGCCTGACTTAACATGTCTCTGGAGTGCCTACGCGCGGCATAACTTGACCAGATGATAAAAGGAAAATTATATAGACGGAAAAACTTCAAAATGAAATAATAAATTGAAAGAACTGATTATTATATCTGTACTAATTTCTTTAGTTTAATTAATCAGTTCCATTATTTTTTTAATATTAGATAGGGTAGCGTTTTACCACTAAATCATTATGCTTGGTGATGAAAGACCCGTTAGGACTTTTTCGTCCCCTCCTAGTAAGTTCCCGTTAAATTACTTAGCATATGACGTCATACAAACTTTGTTCCATTTTAAAATTTATTCGATATTATAATATGATAGATATGATGAAACAGGCCTTAATATTGTTAATACACTATATTTTTCAACCTCAAATTATGTAAAATATAGGTCTATAAAAGTTCGTCGTAAAGTACTTCGGGAGCACGTAGAAAGCATTAAAACTCCATAATAAAATAAATAACGTTTGACATTTATTCAGCATTAAGATTAAGATAGAGTTTGAAGGCTTTAGAATAATAAAAACGTTATGAAAATTATTACCGATTTTTGTTACGAAATCATTTATTGTTCCAAAATAAAGAACGAGTGCACTATTGGTCTAGTGTTCGTAAGTACGAATGCTACGCTAGAGGTCCTAGGTTCGAGTCAAGGATGGAGTAAAGTGATGGTGGTAAAAAAGTAGGTATGATACATGTTTAACAAAAATAGAATCAGTGGAGAAAACGGTTTTATTTTGACAAACATATAATTAATTAAACATATATAAAATATAGTTTTATACATAATTAAAAACTGTACATCATCATTGTAATGTGCATAAAGTATTAAAATAAAAATAAAAATAAATATTACTTACGTAAAAAAATAATATAGTTATGATAGAAATAAATAACATATTATTAAGTACCTATGACTTATTTAATATAATATTATCTCATTACATTGGGCCTAAAAGTATATGAGACATTAAAACGTCTTATTAAAATAACAAAAGGAAATTTTAATAATTTACGTATACATTTGCATTACCCAATAAATACGTCACTGTTTGTTTTATTAAATAATTAATATAGGAAAATAAATAATAAATGCTGTCACATTACTCTTACAATAGCTCACAAATAAATGATAACATTTGAATATACTATGTTAGTACTTAAGCATATTTTATCAATTTGAATAATTGAAACATATAAAACAAACTACATAAACTAACTACATAAAGTATACAAACAACACAACATTTTATATTTAACCTATATTCGCAATAATGGATTGCATTTAAATTGTTTCTAAGGTTCTTAAAATTGACATGCTTTTGTTTTTTGAGTCTTCAGTTTGTACTAAGATACAATATACCTACATTTTATATTGTTTAAATGTTTGTACATCATAGATATATGACTATTATCGATACAGTAATTAAATTTATTATAATAATAAATATTGATATTCAGCTGCAAGGGGAGAAGACTGGTGTTGAATTTGTTAATAATCACACGCTTATTTAAAAATATCATTAACACACTTCGTAGGTATATTGAAAATAAATATTAAATCGATCAAGAAATTTCTGAGATAAATGCGTTAAAAGTTTTTGGCGAGGATTGAGAGGGAATTCATGAGGCCATAAAAAATAATTAGTCGCATAGCGTATTGGTGTTCTGATTAAGAAAATCGGAAAACAAGGTAAATGTGGAAAAGATTAAATTCGGCATCACAGACAGTGAAGGATGCAGGATATAATTCTGCCTGAGATCGATTTTTTTTCACAAATACGTGTAACTTTGATGTCTTAAGACGTATGACTATCGTTGGTTAAAAGATAATATTAATTCCTGACAACCAGTCTATCCGTCGAATGTTGGTATTGTTGTTTGTTGGCAGATCTGGGGGCCTAGACAAGTTACAATTTGAAATTCGAATCGACAAACGAATAGAAAGAAAATGTATGGAAATGACATTAGCGACAGCCTGATTTGTCGAAGGATTGTGTCATTTCCATACATTTTGTTTCTTTTCGTTTGTCAATTCGAATGTCAAATGCAACTTGTCTAGCCCCCCTGATGGTAATCGCTTCAAGTACAATATTCTAGCCACTGGGTCGCCGCCAGGTGCCCCGGAGCAAGAGATGAATAGAGCGCCACCGGGTGCCATGGCTCCCTTACGAAATTTTGGTTATTCTGTTAACGAACCCAATATAGTTGGGGAAAGGCTAAGAAGATGATATCTAATAACATTTGTATGTTTACACAACACGTTTCCATTAATACAGAAGTTAGTTAACTATTAATCTAAATACACGACGTGTATTTAGATTAATAGTTAACTAACTATTTATCGAGAACTTTAATATTTTTCTAACAATATTTTACCTACATAAATTGTTCTAATTTTGTGCGTATCATTGTTTTATATTTTTTTCTAGTAAAGGCACTACACTTCCAAGAGAATCGGCGTAAAAATCAGGTCTAATAGTTTGGTGTGCTAGCATTGTGTCTTTAGACGTGTTTGTTAGGACTAGCAAAGTTTTGAAGCCCGTAGCTCTGCCTAGGCCAACGTCTTGTTCAATCCTGAAAATAACAGAAAATGAAGTAAATAAATAAGAAATTATTTAAAATCATTACACACGACCATCTAGTCCCAAACTAAGGATGGAGCTTGTACTAAGGGTACTAGACAATATATGTCTTTTATTTATTTATATATATTTAAATAGAACGGCCGAAGCCAATTACACTATTTAAACATAATTATACATTTATTTAACACATGTATTCTTCTAACAAAAAATCATACATTCCGACAGTATCAACTTCCATTCATTCGCAAACATATCGAAATCTGAGTTTGAGGGAGAGCGTTTTTAGCGACTAGTGTCCGGGGAATGGGTGATTTGGAGTGTGCAACAGAAGGGCAAGTTGGAACAGCCAGTAAGCGGTGTCTTCTGTTGCGACAGTAATACTTATTACATACTTTTTTGTAAATAAATACTTTTAATATATTACAAACACCCAGACAAACACAAATATTTAAGTTTATCACATAAATATTCGTCTCCTGTGGGCATTCCACGACCTTGTGGTCAGCAGTCCGGTACTCGAACCATTAGACCACAGTCATCGTCAAAATAAAGTTAAAGTAAAGCACAAATAAACACACTTCGGTCGATTTGTTTTTGTCGTATAAAAAAAAACTAGTACATACGTACCATCACATCTGTATTCCCCGTAGGGTTAGACAGAGGTGCGCTAAATATACACCCACAGTTCGCCTGTATATTTAGGTCTCAGGTAATAGAGAGCCTATTGCCGTTAACTGGGCACAAAATAGAGAGCCTATTGCCGTTAACTGGGCACAAAATAGAGAGCCTATTGCCGTTAACTGGGCACAAAATAGAAAGCCTATTGCCGTTAACTGGGCACAAAATAGAAAGCCTATTGATGTTAACTGGGCACAAAATAGAGAGCCTATTGCCGTTAACTGGGCACAAAATAGAAAGCCTATTGCCGTTAACTGGGCACAAAATAGAAAGCCTATTGATGTTAACTGGGCACAAAATAGAAAGCCTATTGATGTTAACTGGGCACAAAATCCAAACTCCGAGCTGCTACTGAGAATTTTATAGAGAAACCCAATAACACTTTGCTCGACCTGGGAGTCGAACCTCAGGAGTAGCAGTCGCGCTTAAGAATGATTTATAATAAATAATTGATTGAATGATTGGTCACAAAGGAAAACTTATCGAAAACCCATGAGGATTTTCTGAACCTCATAAATATATGGTTAGGTTACATAAAATTCTAAACTTACATATCACCAATAAACAGGACTCGACTGGGGTCAGTCACTCTTGCTCTCTTCATTACGAATTGCCCAAGCAATTTTCCTGGTTTGGCCAAAAGTGTGGGTTCCCGATTCGTTTCCTCTGCAACTAATTCCGCAAATACTCCTGGAGCTGAAATTGTTTATAATATATAATTAATAGCCGTCAGCAGCTTCGCTCGCTTGGTCTGAGTATTTATTATAATTTTCATCCCTATTTCAACCCTTTACAGCCCTTTTTTCGCAATAAAAAGTAGACTATGACATTTCTCATGCTCTAGACCAGGGATGGCGAACCTTTAATCATCGGTGTTCTAATTTTTATAAAAAAAAAAATTAACAGACCGTGACGTGCCGATATACAATCTTAATTCAGTTATTAATAGGGGTAAGAATATTGATGAGGCACCTAAAGCCCAAAGTCTTGTGCCCAAAATATTTTGACACGTGCCAGCAATGGCACGCGTGCCATTGGTTTGCCATCACTGCTCTAGACTATCTCTGTACCAAATTTCATTGTAGATTAAATGTAAGAAAAAACCTTTTACCTAATGTTCTGAAACCTGGCTTAAAGATGACTTGTCGGTCTGTGGCACCCCCTAAGAAATACACTTCTGGTCTCTTCAGGTACGTAATAGCTTTAGTTATTTTGGGCAGGTTCACAGAGAAATCACTGTCCATCACGACTGCCCCTATCTCTTCATCATCAGTCATATATTGGAGGTAGTCTTCGTAGTAATCTGCACCTACTTCTGGCTATAAACAAAACAGTTTTGTATTTTTTAAGCATTTTTCATGACAAGATCACCAGTTATTTTAATGAAGGAAAAAATTGGTGTAAAAGGAGGTGTAATTCAAATCTGGAAAAGGGATATCTCGATGAAACGGCTGCAGGTTGTGGTTGTGGAACTGTGCCGCAAACAATGGTGCACCTCCTATTGCATCAATTGCATCGTGCCAGAGCCATAGCAACTACGGAAAAAGTTACTCACGCGCAAAAATTGTAACACACAGAAAGGTGCTTTACGAACAACACCGACGTAGAGGTTGATCACGATCCAGTCACTGCTTGCCCTGGGATTCGAACCCAGCTTCAGCGCGCTGTGTAAATCGGTCGACAAACGGTAAAACGGCGTCATTGCTACAAGGCGTACAAATCCAAACATCAAGCTGCTACTGAGATTTTCATTGAAATCCCCACTAGGATTCGAACCCAGGACTTCAAGTGGCACTCGTGCTTACGACTTCTAGACGCAGTCTTAAATGGTATTAATTACAATACTACTCACCCCTTCTTTGACTTCAAACCCGTAAGATTTTAATACTTTATTGGTCTCAGAACAGGAAATACTGAATACTTTCTTATTAAAATTAACTGATTTTAAAAACTCTGCGATCGCAATGGACGGTATTGTGAGGTAGTCCTGAAAAAAATACACATTTTAATTACGGTAGTGTTAAATATTTTCATCCACATTTTATTAATATTCTTCTTTCTTGTTTTCTCTCAGTAACACTTTGACTTTGATCAATACTAACTGTAATCAATAAAAAATAAAATCTTTAATTAAATATGGTTTTTTTTCTGTTGAAAAAAGAATTGGCTTCAATGATAGAGTAGTTAGAACGCTTGCTCATCGTGTTAACCGAATCAAGGTCTCTGAATGATCGAATCTCTGAATCATCGATCAGAATATTATGATTCTCATTTTCTTTTACCACAAACCATACGACACCCATGTATTTTACCACCATGACATCAGGCGCTGACTATTATGTTGTCTTCGGTAAAGCCCAAAAGGTTGTTATTATTTAATGAGTTTTTTAATTCCAGAATGCGAAAATTAAATGAATAATTAAGATTTTCATTTTCTGTTAGTGCAATCTATATACCTACCTAATGCAGATTATGGTGTCTTCAGAAGAAAAAGACAGACAGCGGGATATGGGTTTGTTATTATTATTTACAAGGTTATGAATTCCAGAATACGAAATTGGAATAAAATTTTGTTTTTAATTTCAGACCTGTACAAGACTATAATTAGTGATGGCAGCACTTCGTACTAATTGAAAGTGAAAGGGGGGAAATTATGAAAGACGACGGGCAAATTTCCATCTATAATAAAATAACGATCAGTAGACAAACTTCAATATTTTCACAGTATTATCGATACGACCTCGACCGGTGCAGTAACGCTAAAATGACACGGAATACACGATATCGTACGCTATCGTATCGAATAGTGATTATCACGCTTTATACCGCATGATAATCCAACTTGACATTTAACTATTTGTAATGATAAGCCACAATTAGTAATATGGCTAATCAGTGTACGAGTTTTTGGGGTCAATTTCGGAAATTAACATTGAAGGTTACTTAAAAAAATAAATACACTATAATTAGTGTTTTTATGCACATAAAGCGGTTTTAAAAAGCTAGCTTGGCATGGCAACAGGGAACCTCCTTTATTATTCTTAAACTATCTAATTTTGTGGGTGGTTTTTATGTAAAATTCTAGTATAGAAACAAGCAAGTTTTTTTTATACCACAAAGGTGGCAAACAAGCACACGGCCGCCTGATGGTAAGCGGTTACCGTAGCCTATGGACGCTCGCAACACGATTTTTATTTTTAACCCACAAAATACCGGAGGATGTTCTATGTTCGACTGTATGTATGGTTTTTTTTGAGCACTACAATATAACAAGGACGCGACGTGTGTCGACACTCTTGCGCCATCCCATCTTCCAAGCACGGCGGGCTGTGCTGGTACGACCCGATTACCATTGCCCAACAAGAAGCACTCAAACAGGCTCGACGCCATCCGATGTACCGTCCTCGCCGGCGAGGCCCGTCGCGAAGACCCCGAAACGGTACCCCTCTCCGTCTCTTGCTCGAGCCGGCCCGCGCCGAGCCAGTAGTTTTAAATTCATCCCAAAATAATTTAAACCCAGATCCAGCTGTCCCTAGCTGCCCCCCCCCCCCCCCAGCAACGCCCTAAGCCGAGGTCTGAGTCCCGTTAGGGGACGCCCTTAGCTGCTGTTGCTTAGTTTATAAGTGTCCCTGGCTGGAGGCACAAAAGGTGCCTCGCCACCAAGCCCGGTTAAGATTCAAAAGCTCCTGAGCTAGAATCTACATCCGTCATAAAAAAAAAAGCTGTGCTGGCGCTGCTGCTGCAGCTGCGGAGACCAACAAATGGCGAATATATAACAATCTTATAAATTGTTATATTTTTGAACCGTTTGGGGTTGAAACGCTGGGGCCATGGGGTCCGAGTGCTCATTCACTTTTTAAGGGCATTGCCAAACGCCTTCTCGACGCTTCCCGGGACCCAAAGGCTGGCCTTTATTTTGGTCAGAGAATCAGCATTGCCATACAACGTGGCAATGCAGCCAGCCTTCTGGGTACCCTTCCAGCTGATGGCGATGCGGAGGAGTTTTTTGATGCCTTATTGTAAATAGTTATTTTATTATTATTTTATTTTAGTTCTATTTAGGAATAGATTTTTAATTTAGTACTTAGATACATTGTAATGCAATTATATCTAACTTAGCGGTCATAAAAAAAACAAGGATTTTATTAGATAATAAATAGGTAAGACTTTACCATGAGAGAAATCACACAAAGTTCACAATAAAGTTAATCTTATCTGCATTACACAGTATTATAAAACATGTCTGGCGGCTATCAGCTGTTATTTTTTATGATGAGACAATCTCAACTGATTGCGATGCTCGTTAAATTATGTCATCATTATCGTGAATAAGTAATTTAATGGGTTAACAACAGTAAAATGCATTGGGTGCCGTATCGGGCTTGTTGCCTAAAACATAACAATAAGTAATTCAATGGGTTAACAACAGTAAAATGCATTGGATGACGTATCGGGCTTTTAGTTTGTGTCTAAAATATAACAATACCATCACGCCTGTATTCCCCGAAGGGTTAGGCACAAGTGTACTATAGTGTACCTACTAAACCCACAGTGCGCTGGTATGTTTTGGTCATGTAATAGGCCTCCGAGCTGCTTCTGAGAATTTCATAGAAAATCCCAATATCTAACACTGCTTGACCTGGGAATCAAACCGAGGACGTCGAGCGTAGCAGTCGCGCTTAGGACCACTAGGCTAACGAGGCAGTTGAGGTAAGGTCTCATAGATCCGCGGAAGAATGCGTTGTTCCTGTAGCCCGCGACGCAAGTGCGAGTGGGAACACCGGGGTTGGTTTTAGTCAGTAGGAGTCTGACAGACCCCCCCGCCCTCCCCGGGGCAGGGGACATCCATGAGGATTTCCAATCTCGAAAAAAAGGGTCTCAGAGATACTAATCTAATTATATTTAAAACTGTAGCTCAATAGCAAATTCATTAGGAGAATCTTGTTACATGACTAGTGTAAGGAAATATCCGCTATTTCGCTTCCCGGTTGTCTAGCTCTGGGTGGGCAGGTCTCCAAGAAGTTATAGAACTGTGGATTGGCATGCAGCCATTAAGTGACGTATGTATTTAAAGACCAACATATTGGGATAAATTAAAGAAATAGTATGCAAAGGTGGAGAGTTAGAAATATTCATTGGTAGGTTGTGAAAAGGGATCGATTAAGGTTTTTTTTTTACCCGACTGCTGAAGGAGTGTTATGTGTTTGAGGCTCAACCGATTTAGATAAATGATACCTCATTAAATTCGTGTTGATGGCACGAGTGTCACTGGGTGTACAGGGTACGGGGTGTGAAATGCAAAAATAATCAAAATGGCGGATTTAAAACGCTTTAATATGCGAGCTGATTTTGAAATAATCTTTAGTTGTATAAATTTTCATTTTAAATTATCATTTAGGATCTATCTAGTGAAAAATCTAAAATAAAAACAAGGTTTGTGATGTTAGAAAATATATTGCAGGCGGGGCAAAGAAACAATTTTGTTTATGAACGAATAGCATGTCCCGCCTGCATTTATTTTTCAACATCACAGACCTTGTTAATATTTTAGATTTTTAATTAGTACTTTTTACGCAGTCGGGTATTTTATTTAATTTAATTATTGATATGGGTAGTATATTCTGGTCTAATTCACCTGCTAGAAAGACGCAGGTAAAATCGATACCCTATAAATAAATAAATAATAAATAAATAAAGATCTTCAAGATTGCCCCCTCGAAGTGCTGGAACGTATTACCCCCACCCATATTACACTTATCACATTCTGTCTTCAAAGCTCACTGTCGTAAATGGTTAATGTTGAAGCAATCACTGGTCCTGGGACTTAGTTGATACCTAATATAATTGTGCGTTATTATGATTAAGTGTTTGAGTAATCCATCCCTGGATTGTGAAAAGATTTTCATTTAGTTGTCATTTGGTTTGGATAAGGATAAATAAAATTATTAGTACTTATATAATGAATTACTGATTGCAAGCGAGAGGGTGTATGTATGTATATATTTAGTAACTGCATGGCCGGCTTGGACAGAATACCAGCGGTTGACACGCTGCGTGCTGTTGACCATCATGCTGAGTCCAAGACCTTTTTGCCCTTTTTTTTTCAGAGTTAGCTATAAGCCACTATTGTTAATTTTAAAATTATTATAAGTGATAGGTACATAATTATTAATTTTGGCTAAGTTTGTACACAAAAGGCAAATAAAATTCATTTTCTTTCTTTTCTTTCTTTCTTTCTTTCAAAATAAATATCCTGGGACATTTTACACAGCACCATCTAGTCCCGAACTAAGCAGAGCTTGTACTATGGGTACTAGACAATGGATATAATACTTATATACTTTTTTTTGTAAATACATAGTTATAATATATAAGAAACACCCAGGCAAACACAAACACTTAAGTTCATCACATAAATATTTGTCTTGTGGGAATCGAACCCACGACCTCGTGATCAGCAGTCCGGTACTCGAACCACTAGACCACAGACGTCGTCAATTATATGTATATTATATACTATAAATATAATTATTATCCAATGATATAATATAAGATCTATGATGATTTATTTACTTACAAATCCATTCTCGATACCAGCTTCACTGAACCGTTCTAAATAGTTCTCTTTGCTACGTAGACTGTTGTTTGACACGAAGTGGACAGTCTTTCCATGCTTCTTCATTAAGCTGAAGAATTTCCCGACCTCAGGTAATGGATCTATTGTCCATATAACTCCTAAAGATATAATGAAAATCAGTAAGAAGTAGAGACCACAAAGGTCGCTACCAATATCTACTATATAAACATAAGTCGGGTTTTCCTTCCTCCAGAACGCACGAACGCATTTCCACGGTTTTGCATTCGTTGGAAAGGTCTCGGGCTCCGTGAGGTTTATAGCAAAGAAAATTCAGGAAAAATTTCAACAGAAAAGCGGGTTAAAAAGGTTATCAAGACCACGCGGGCGAAGCCGCTGGCGGAAAGCTAGTTTGATATATAACTGGCCGTTAGCAAGCATTCATATAAATAATAACGTAGACTGTTCTAGAAGTAGTTGTGTCACGGACACCATGACATGTGATCTTGATTTAGTGCTCCCAATAAACCAAAGTCTATAATATATAAACACGCGTATATTTTATAATAATCCCGAGTACGGTGGAGGACGAGAGCCTTCACAGTACTTAGCTGAAAAAGTATTTGGTTCGGTAATCGGGTAACCGCAGCCTAATGCCAGCAACATTAGCGTCACTCACGCATTTTCATCTCGAGATGACTATGGTCAAGCCATATAAGGCCCAATAATTTGATCAGTGGCTTTAAGTTGACAGAGAGTGAAAGCATAATGGCATTAAGTTTGCCTATATACAACATTTTTGTTATATGTGTTACGGTAAGAGTGAATAATTGAAGATTATTAATAATTATCTATTATTATTAATAATTACCGAAAGTCAAGGTTAAAGTGATAAATTAATCACATTTGTCGGTTTTTATTAATAATTGAACCCTAGTAGTGATAAATGTAATAAGTGGCCAAGTTGACGGAGCCCCGCTTCGCGGGGCTCCTACTTCCGGGTGGTTTAAAAAAAAAACCACGAAGGGGATGGCGGGGTCTTGCAGACCTCGCCATCCCCTTCTAACCTAACCTGTCCGAGTCGGGGTGCCCCAAGTTCCACGAAAGACTTTCTTGCTTCGTTGTTTGCTTAGTTTGCCTTGTTTGTGTGATCTCTAATTAATATAATTGTAAGACTGTGTTTAATATTATAAATAAATACCTGCTGGTCAAAAACATTGGGTTTTTATTTATTTTATAACTTTTACCAATATGTGTCGTGAATTATTAATAATTACTACTAAAAGTAATAAATTTCGATCGTTTATTCACATTTACCAAAACATGTGGTTATTATTAATAATTTTCAATTAATCAGATTTACCGTAACATATGCATAATTAATAAATTATTATGTAAATAAATAATACCAGTGGCATTAGCCTTCAAACCAAAACCTAACCTATTACAGACAGAATGATGTAGGCTTAATATTGTTATCAGATCTACTTAGCAGCTCCTACAGTTCTGCTATCTTGCATAATTATATAAACCATATTAGGCCTTTTTAATTAGCCTTAATTTTGGTACTCATTCTACCCTATACCTATTTGTGTCAAGCTGTAAGTTTTCCATGTTAAATAAAAATAAAATAGCCAAATTAAATATAAAATATAAATATAAAACGTAAAATTATATGAAGTAATTATTCATTATTTATTTATTCATGCATATTATATTTCATACATAGACTGCACTGTTCAACCGATCTGCAAGGTTAAGTTACACTTGGCGCGGTCAGTCTGTGGCCATTCTTAACATATCGAGACCCCTCCGTGCCTCGGAGAGCACGTAAAGCCATCGATCCCGGTTGTCTTACGAACCTATGACTATCGTTAGTGGTAGTGAGAAACCTAAACAGCCTGACAACCAGTCTTTCCTACAAATATCAGTATTGCCCAGAAATTGGGTTGCGGAGGTCTGATGGCAGTCGCTCCATGTAAAATACTGATATTCAGCCGCATCTGGTTGGACGGGAAGCCGACCCCAACATCGAAAAGGAAAAGGCTACGAAAAAGAAAACGATGATATTTCATACTTAAAGAGTAGAGTACAGAGGTTGATTTGATGCCATTAGACATTCTTACCCAGTATAAAGCTGAATTCACACATCCGAAATTTTCATAATCTGAATTCAAATTATTAATTAAGAAAGCCCAGAATTCCATACAAAGTAATTGTACTGGATAACTCAGAGTAGGTGTACTGTTTTGTGCTATTATTTAAATTTGTATGTACATACATGTATCTCCAACTTGCAAATCAATGTACCTGTGTAGTTATTTAATAGGGAATATGCGTCTGACTTAAAAAAAGGTCAAATATATTTTTTTATGAACTTTATCGTTTTAGAATTATGTCTATGTAGATATTTTTTTATATTATTTCTTTTTTGATGAGAAAATAATTATTAAAAAGTCCAAAAAAACTGTTGGAAATTCAAATCACTTGAAACGCAACACTATCGGTCAAATGGAATATGACGTCAAAGTCTACTAAAACAGTGTCTGTTGTAAGTGGTTGTTTGGTTGAGAGAACGTAGACTTTGACGTCTCGGCAAGCGCGCCAAAATCGCGGGTGTTTAAAATGCCAATATCTGTCTCATAATTTAATACATTTTTTTTGTTACTAATTTTAGTTTTAAGGCGCTGGAATTTTTTTTACGGCTACATAACGATATAAAGTATCGTTTAAAAATATAAAAAAAAAATGTGCATATTCCCTATTAGCTACTAGTTTCTAAGTAGGTGAACAGGTAGAAATTACTTAATTACCACTACGTTGTGTTTTAAAAAAAAAAAATTAGTTTGCATTAATAAAGGAGCCTCTATTCTCTGTAGTATTTATTTTAATAATGTTTTTAAAATTTTAATTAAGTAATTACTCGTGCTCAACACAGAACGTGATAAAAATATTATAATACCTACATTACAAAATTACTCTGGCATAACTTAAAATTGGTATTTAAGATAATTAAAATAATATGGTATCTAATTTTGCGCAATAATAATTATGTTTCCGAAGAGAACATAATTACTGTCTAAATGTGAATTATACATGACAGCTTTTTACCTAAACAACTATAATAATATCTAAAGTAAGACTGTACTACAATAACAAATGCAATTCGACACAAAATTCACCAAAAACAAAAGATAATCAAACGTCAAAAATACCGAATGGAACATACCGTCACAATCCGAAAACACATGATCGAATGAATCGAGAAACGCCTTAAATTCCTCCGGCTTCAACTCCTGCAGGTTCACTGGTATCGAATTCATATCGATAATCGATTATCTGTTATACACACACTGTTTATGATCGCTCTTTATCGATGTTTATTAGCACACGTGCGTTCATAACCTCGTCGCGTAAGTCACTGCGCTTGCGTCAGACGGCGCGTATATATAAACTGGCGCTTTGGTGTGAGCGTGTACACGGTACTATAATCAGGACGGTGATAAGCAGAGTTATTTGAATCAAATTATTCAGTTTGAATTTGCCTTATGATGTTATTCGCGTTCATCAAATTTTTCCTAATCTTTGGGAATTTCCCAAAATCCTTTCTTAGCAGTTGCCTACGTCATATTATTGTGCCAAATTTCAGCCCAATCCGTTCAGTGGTTTGAACTTGGCGTTGATAGTTCAGTCAGGAACAATCTGTCATAGTTCAATCAGGTACAGTTCTTACCAATCTTATTGACCGGGTTGTAATATTTCTCCCTCCGATTTTTACGGCCGTGTTGAAGATAGTTCGTGCCAAATTAACGCCGGACAATAAGATTGGCGAGAACTTTATTATATAAAAGGAAAATATTTTAAATAGGTATTCAGATTGTTCCTGATTCATACCGGTAAATTAATTTCATTTTATAAATTTCGTACTCATACTAAAATCGTATCTCTGTGGTAATGTAACAACAACTGAGTCACAAGGGAACATAATATCTTCATAATATACTTTATTTTACCTTGCGGGTTAATTCCAATACCAACACCACAGCAACAAATAAATTTCCTAGGCTAGTTGGCTGCCTCATAAGGACTCCCTGGGGTGTTGCTAAACTTTAACTGGGCATAAATCAGCCCGGCTCTGGTTAAAGGGTTGTTTACCTCTGGACGTCGATTGATCGGGCGACGGTAAAATGTTTTAGTGGATTTTTAGTAAGTCTATACCGCAGTCATGCTGTTATGGTGAGTACAGACTAAGTATAATATGTACAATATTCAAGCAATATCTCGTTTGTCCCTGGCTAGATGCATTCGGTACCCCGCCATCAAGAAGACTTCTTCACGTCAAAAACTACGTCCGACAAAAAAAAGCAATATCTCATTGGTGGAATGCCTTTGTCCAATATTTTGCTCAAATATTTGATCCATTTTTTGACAGTAGGTACCCTCATTAAAGTGTTGCTCGTATTTTAATGTCATCTAAACTGATGAAAGTGACATTAGATGAAGAAACGGTTTGTCGTACATTACGGCCAATTTATCTACGTCTCTCTATAGATGTATAATTGGCTACGTAGTAATTAAAATGACGACAAATTATCTCTTGCCGACAAAATGGTAACAGACGAGATAATACAATGATTAAAATTATGTTGCGTTACGCATGCTAGGCCCCCAGGCGTGGGCTACTGATATATCTTACTCACTCTCTCACGTAACACTAATGCATTTTACGTCTCTTTTTTTTTGCATGAGTTTATTATGGTACAGTTAACATTACTCAAACCATTATCCAGTAATTATTATGTAAAAGCACACCTGTGACACTCCATACAAACTTTCCGATACCACTGCACACTACAATACCAAATGTCAAAGTTGTCAAAATTACGTTTGTACACGTGTTATGTGGGCATGACGGTGCGTAGGGTTGGTTGGCAGTCCGGCAAGAACACCGGCAGAATGTGGGGGACCTGAGGTATCTGACGTTAAAGAGGGGCGGAGAGTGGACATTCTGTTATTATTTATTCTGTGGTAAAAGTTAAAATATCAGTAACTATCTCGTTAGTACAGTCACGGCCATAGAAACACTAACAAAAGTGCTAAAGCAATTTTTTCATGAATGAACGATTGCAACTTCGAGATGACACTAATGTCATTATAGTATTGGTTCGTAAATACTGTGTGCGTAATATCAGAAAAGTTTTATTAGTACTTGGGGAGAAAGGAGGTCATCAAAAGCCCATACAACTCCGCCCAAATTTGTACCGGAGGTACATGACAGCTGTCAAGTTCATAGTTTTTACCATGAAATCACTATGAAACTGATCTGCCGTATTGGCGTGCGTTTGACATTCTGAAACTGACACTGACCGTTTTTACTATGAAACCATTACGAAACATAAAAGTGTGCCAAAATGGCGTGATTTTTTACTAATTAAAAGTTTTTATTCTCATCCCCTAGACACCATAAAAAAAAGTACGACTAGAGTTTTACCCAGCGTAATACAGAGTATTTTTTCCAATAAGTGTACCTTCGGTACATAAATTGGGCCGATTTCCATGACCTCCTTTGCTTTAGCACTTTTGTTAGTGTATACATTTTTTGCTTGTGACTGTACACCTCTGCTTAACCGTTCAGGGAATACAGGCGCGGTGATATTTTATGTTACAGTGAATTACGGTGTCCGACTAGGCACCTACATACCTACACACCTACCTACTACATAAATATTAAAAAATAAAAACGGCATTACGACTGTCAGATTTTTCGGTGTACTCCGCTGCAATGAAATCAAACGTATAATGAATTATGTATGTACAATGGAGACGTGCTTCCTATCGATCGGACGTCGGACGTCCATAGCGCGATCCCGACCTTGGCACAAAATGTTTACGTACACTTCTGCTCGACTTCTAATTATTACTATAATTATATGTATCACGCTGTACGTGACGTAATCTATTCGAATAATTAAAGTTTTATGTGTTTGTGTTGGCTAATAAATGATCAGTATAAAAATGATTCATAATACCTTTAAGATTTTGATTTCTGCTGCTTTCGTCTATTAATTTAATGTGATTTTTTTCGTACCATTATAATATTATAAGCAATCTTCAGCATCCAGTAGTAATATTATTTATTTAACACTATAGCAATACAAAATAAATATTTAAAGAAAAATAAATACATACAATTAGATATTATTTAACAAACATAAGAACAAAATTCAGAAGTATGTACCTACCACTAACATAGAATATTGAATTATGAACAGTAAGCAAATTAGGTAAGTAAACAGCTAACGGTACCAGTGTTTTGACAAAGATTTTGTAATATTTCATTATCACGCAACTAGTTTGACTTTTCAAATATAGCCTATTGATATGGTCTAATTGAAATAAAACATTTGACTTTGACTTTGCCGCAATAATTTATGTGTCAAAACGCAGGTGTTGTTAGGTGCTTGCACGAAATCCTTTGGCGGATAATAATATAATACAAGACAATCTATGTAAATATATTTGTGGCTGCCTGAAGATATACGTACGTAAGCGTTCGCAGCAAACAACAGCATGTCTAATATACAAAATATTGACAATTAAAGACGCTTAAACTGCAGTTTAATATAATAGTAAAGACCTAAATCTAGAAAATAAATAGAACAGCTCTACTCTACACCTAGCAAACACAGGAAAACTACAAACACTAAACATTAACATAATAATTTGTATGAAGTAAGAAACTGACTGACCGACTTATGGATCAACGCACAGCGGAAACCGCTGAACGGATTGGGTTGAAATTGGCATATAGATATTTGTTATGACGCAACCTACCAAGTAAGAATTTTGGGAAATTTCCACGGGATTGGGAAAAAGAGTAACTCCGCGGGGAAAAGCTAGTTAAACACTATGGAATACTGGCGGTTAAGGTCACATCAAACTGTCTACCAGTCCTCCGCGTCGTCTGTATGTACAAACCGGTTCTATTCTGTTTCTGAATAGCGCTTGAATCTATTAATGCTCATAGCAACATTATGATGCCCGTGAAATTGCTAAGATGCTTGCTAAATTAACAAATATACATAGCTTCACGCCTGTTTTCTATAGGGGTGGTCAGAGACTATAGATTTCCACTTGCTACGATCCTGGCACACCACTTTCGCTTCGTCTATGTTCATTAACCTCCTCATGCATGCTCGTCGGTTTCTCTGATTGTGGTACGTTCGCCGAGGTCGAACCTACCATTTCCATTGCTAAATTAAGGTTTTTTTTTATTGTTGAAGCCGACATAATTATGAGCGAAGGAGACACCTGCTGGTAAGTAAGTAGCCATCACAGCTAATGGACACCTTCAATGCCAGGCGTGTTTGATACGTTGTCGGCCCTTAAAAGCGCCTATCGACTGCAAAGCAATCGAGAGGGGGAACTGGGGGGCTAGACAAATTGCAATTTGACATTCGAATCGACAAACGAATACAAATAAAATGTATGGAAATGACATTAGTGACAGCACGATTTGTCGAAAGGTTGTGTCATTTCCATACATTTTCTTTCTATTATTTCTATTCGTTTGTCGATTCGAATGTCAAATTGCAATTTGTCTACAGGCCTTGGCTTTCACGCGCAAAAGTTGGGACAAACACAAAGTTGCTATAATTATAACAGACTTTAACATGAGGATAGTCGCCAGCCGCTCATGCAGACCGTCAAGTAAAGAAATGTTTTCTACCTCGGACACGTTTTTCGGCACGAGAGATATGACTACTAGGAAAACGCGGTGTGGGCCGAAGAAAAAAAACCTGGTTGAGGTTCGCGACACATTCGCGAAAGACCGAAGTCACAAGCGCTGCTGATCTGTTGAGCCAAAGACAGAGATAAATATTCAACGTTGATGGTCAACCTTCAGATATTGGAGAGGCACCCGAAGAAGAAGCAGAAGGTGGCCAGCTAGTCAGACCCCAAGATATCTTACTAAGGAGCATGTCAGATCTTATCTCTTCTCTTACGAAATGGGTGAAAACCCATAGCACAATAATAGTTATCACAAGATCTATTCTATTGTAGATAATCTAAGCCACTGATCACGTCCATTGTAATAATGTTTGTGCCTCAATATTGTATCCTATTGCCATGAAGCTATTTACATGAATGTATTGTGTTCTGTATCTTAAGATCGATTTGTGTACGTCTGTACCTATGACACGAGTTGTAAGGTTGTGACACTCCATACAAACTTTCCGATACCGCTGCACACTACAATACCAAATGTCAAACTTGGCAAAATTACGTTTGTACACGTGCAAATGTTTGCGTGATGATGCGTAGGATTCTGTATCTTTAGATCGGTTTGTGTACGTCTGTACCTATGACACGAGTTGTAAGGTAAATACAAATATGAATGCGTAATAACGATAAAACTGCCTCATTATTGTACTAGTAATAAGAGTCACTACTCCGCGTCCGGGGCTCTAGACAAGTGCAATTTGACATTCGAATCGACAAACTAATAGAAAGAAAATGTATGGAAATGACATTAGTGACAGCCCGATTTGTCGAAAGCTTGTGTCATTTACATATATATTGTAATATGTTCGTGACCTGATAAAGGTCACTGGAAGTTGTTGGCTACAGGTGGCATATAAGCGGTCCTTGTCGAAGTCTATGGGGGAAGCCTTTATTCAGCAGTGGAGCTCTGTAGGCTGATATTATGATAGGACCTGAAACATTCACCATGACCAGACAGAATAGACACACAGATATAGGTACGAGTAAGCACCTATGCATAAAATAATAATCAGTCAAGATAGCGACAGAATTATACATGATGTATTATCGTCATAGATAACACTGAATGCATGTTTGATGCATGTAACTATCATCCATATTTTACATACCTGCATAACTAATATAATACAAACACAGAGCGTGGATATTGGAAACACAGGGAGAGGCCTAAATCCAGAAGTGGGTGATATCGGGCTGCGGATAATGATGATGACTTAACTATTAAGGACAATCATTGATTTAAATACTTCACTTCTACTTCTTTCACTTCTGTTTTAAGAAGACCATTTTGGGATCAAGTTCGAGGGTGTCATTGTGATATGCGGTCCGCCCAGTCCTTACGCAATAATATTTAAGTCAATGAGGACATCATAAAAAAATTGTCATGTGAAGCAATTACAAGAGCTACGAATTCAAAATCTCATGTAAACGAAGACCGTAGCACAGGCTATGTCGTCCAAAAACATGTCAAGAATTCCATGTATATCTTTACAACTGCTTTGTCAACTGAAAAGTCGACATAATTGCCCTCAATTATCGTGTCACGCCTACCGTACTAAATGCATTTCCTTACATAAGAACGTTTAATTTCGCTATAGCGAGTGATTTTTAAGACAAAGATATAATTCGATTATGACGCAACAACTTATAATCTAACATTTTTTTTGTACAATCTAAAACAAATCGATTAGTTCTAACATTGACATTGGAAGGGAATTAGACGGAAGTCGTAATTTTCTTTTACCGTGAACGATTGCAATAATTAACAATAATTGCTAGAATGGCAATTGTTTTAGATGTTTTTGTACTATAAAAGTACGAATCTGCAGTGGAAATGTACAGAATGGAAGTTACATGATGACGTCTGTCGTCCAGTGGTTCGAGTACCGGAACGAGGTCTTGGTTTGATTCCCACAGGACTCAAATATTTATGTGATGAATATAAGTGTTTGTGTTTGTCTGTGTGTTCTTTATGTATTTACAAAAAAGTATAATATATACGTATTGTGTCCATTGTCTATATCTACTACCCATAGTAGAAACTCTGCTTAGACTAGATGATATTTTTTTTTATTATTTACCTCAAGAGAGGTGAGTAAGTGATTTTTTGTGATAAAATTATTTTCTTAAAATATTAATTGTACACGTCACAAAAAAGGTATATTTAATTGTTATAAAAGTAAAACACAAACTTATTCAGAGCAAGAAAATTTATTGAAACGAAATTGAATTGGTACGCGGAAGGTCAAGAAACTTAACATCGCTCAAAATAAGTACTACAATTCAAAATTTAAATATTCGAACGGATTCGACATTAATGTCAATGTAAAACTGAGATAGTATTTTGTTTTCCACTAAAAAGTATAAATCTTTTCATAGATTTAACATTTATTAATACAAAAATATAGTAAAAAAAATTAAACAAAGATTTTTGCGATTGTAGATGTTTAAAACACTTTTAATATGTATATCCTATCTCAACTAAACGCAGTTTATCGTCAAAAATCATCAAAGGCCGTTCGTTGAACCCCTTTCAAAAGCATGTACTACATTTTTTTTCTTAAACGACAGCACCAATTAGGGTAGGTACCGTATTTTCTTTGAAGCTAGCTGTATAATAGAAGGTTTTTCGTATCTAAAGTATGAGATAAGAATTTAATTTTTCCTGCAAAACTTTCTTCACAGTATTTTTATAAATTAACCGAGTTAAAATTGAGGTGTTGGTTTTTATTTTTATTTAAGATAATTAGCCACTAAGCTGATTTTTGTGTTGTTAGCTTGTGGTCGTACGCCCGGCTGCTACGCTCAAGATCCTGGGTTAGATTCTCAGGTTGAGCAAAGTGTTATTGGATCTTTCTATTAAATTCTCAGTAGCAGCTCTGAGGTTGGATTTGTGCACGGTTAATGGTAGTAGGCTAGCCCATCTTACATAGGACCTAAGCATACCGGCGAATAGTTGGTGTACGTTAGTACGCCTCTACCTAACCCTTTGGGCTATACAAGTGATGGTGTGCTATATTATGATTGCTAAGTCAAATATCAAAATTAACGATCGGCGTAGATTTCGCTTCATAAAAATATATACAAATTAAGACCCATAGGCCTTGTTTCACAACCCCTGGATAACCGCCGCCGAATAAATTAAAAAATGGAACAAAATTTGAACAAAATTATCTGCCAGATAATTTAACGGGAACTTATCAGTAAGCTGGAAAACATGCCCTTTAAATTAGTCTGTTATAAACAGATGAAAATCTGCTTCTTTTCAAGTTGTCTAAAAACATAAATCAGATTCATAACTTTAATCTTGCTAATCTTAGGGGCTCGTGGCTAAGCTATAACTACGCTGATCAATCGATCTGCAAGGTTAAGCTACGCCTGCCGAGGTCAGTCTGCGGATGGCTGACCATTATTAACACCCCTCCATCCCTCGGAGAACACGTAAAGCCGGTCCCGGTTGTCATACAAACACCTATGATATAATCGTTAGTGGTAGTCAAAAGCCTAAAAAGCCTGACAACCAGACTATCCTTCGAATATCGGTATTGCCCAGAAATTTATTTATTTATTTATTTTTAATATCACCATCACCATGTTGTCAAACTTATAATATAATATATTACTAGGTATTTTTAAAAGCTACTAGAATTCTTAGAATAAGTCAACTACTGTTAAATACAAAAAAAATGGGTTGCGGAGGTCTGATGGCAGTCGCTCCGTGTAAAATACTGATATTCAGCCGCATCTGGTTAGACTGGAAGCCAACCCCAACATGATTGGGAAAAAGGCTAGGAGGATGATGAATCTTGCGTTTTAGCAGACAATGTCATTACATAAGATCATGCCATGATATAAATCTCTCAGAATCCCTTCATAACATTATAGGGAGCAGTTTTTCATCGCAGTAGCCAGGGGTGATACCTTTGATGATTTATTCTCTGTTATTGGGCAGCCCTGCCACTTTCACCTGGCTTCAGTCTGTCTGCTTGATGTATGGTAGGCCTTGTGAGTAAATGTATGAATGTGTTACGAACACTTTCATTATGAAATATGTAGTTGTTCTATAAAAACAGGTTATTTATTTTGTTCTCTGCTTGTCTAGTGGTCGTTAACTGGACGGCAACGCTAAAAGACATGGTTTCTATTCGCTGGTCGAACAATTATTTGTTATTTAAAAAAAATCTCATGGGCAAACTTGGTGTTTAGATTTGTGCCTAGTTGATAGTTTAGGCTCGCCCCCTATTACATGGGACCTAAACATACCGGCGATTTGTGGGTGTACAGTAGTACACCTCTGCCTAACCATTTCGGAATACAGGCGTGATGGTATGTCTATGCATTACCTACATCTATACTTAATATATTAAATACTTTATATAATATTATAAAGAGGAAAGATTTGATTGTTTGTTTATATTGAATAGGCTCCGAAACTACTGGACCGATTTGAAAAAATCTTTCAGTGTTAGATAGCCCATTTACCAGGGAAGGCTAAAGGCTATATATCATCACGCTACAGCTAATAGGAGCGGAGTAGTAATGAAAAATGTTGCAAAAACGGGGGAAAAATTATAAGACCACGCGAGCGAATCCGCTGGCGAAAAGCGAGTAATAAATATTCGGGTTCATTTTTACACAATGGCTTATTTTGGTCACTTTCGTAGCTCGCTTAAAAGGGTACAGAAAGTGTTATCCCAAAATCAGTATGCCAAAAATCTCTCCATTCATAACACTCATACAAACCTGTTCCATTTATTTCCTTCTTTCCCCCACTTTCCTACGTCACTTTTTGAAGTCATGGGCCGTGACTTGGCGTTCGGTTCAGGTAACAGCATACAAAGCGAACCCTTCGAAACCTTTTATTATCAACATGCGATGCCTATTTTTACAGGCGTTTGTTATGGCGATATTTAAATGGTTGTCTTTTTTACACCGTTGCGTAACATTTATGTAACTTACCCATCATTACACCAGCTAAGGCATGTACTAAAATACACCCATAGTTCGCTGGTATGTATCGCGTTTAGGCCCCATATAAACGAGGTTAAGCCAATTATTATTAAGTGGGCACAAATCTAAACTACGAACTGATATTGCGAATTTTATTGAAAAACCAATAACACCCTAAGGAATCACACCAATTTAGGAATTGAACTCAAAACCTCTAACGTAGCTATCGCACTTGGGGCCACTAGACTAATGAGGCTGTTACGAAGCATCAAATTGCGAGGAGAACTGTGTTTACAGTATTACTAGACTATAAAAATGGTCATACAACGCAAAGACGCAAAAGCACGTACGCAAAGTCATACGAATCCCAATGACAATCGTTAGAGGTATTCGGATTAAGCATGACTAATGGCTGAGCCAGCCAATCTGTGCTAAGAGTATCGGTATCGTCCAGGAATTTGGTTGCGGACGTGTTTGGTTGAGTTTAAAATACAAGTACATGTTACACTGGAAGCCACTGGAACCGTAATATAGTTGGGAAAATACTAGGATGTAAACAGAATAATAGCTTCAGGTGTGTAATTAGATTTTTCACTGCTTAAAATTGACATTGACCCTCGCCGTTGGTCATATTATCACTCGAAAAACTATTTGTCAGAATCAAAAAATCTTCAATCAACAGGCATCTATCACAAAAACGATATTGGATTACATCATCAACCCATAATGCTGTCCCACTGCTTGGCACGGGTCTCCTCTCAGTATGATAGGGATTAGACTATAAACCACCACGGCCTAATATCTTGGATTACGCTACGGTGTAATTGAGGCCGATTCTCCAAAAGAGGAAATTGCCACCAGTGAGTGGTTCTATTCTAGAAATGTCAAACGGCTTTTAGATATTTTTTAGTTACAAAACTGGAATATATATCGGAAATGGATATCCTTAATACTACTTTTTGAGCTACCACCGTAACAATATCAATTCAGAAATAGTTTTGATTTACATATTTTATTATGAATACCGCAAAAACCTGTAGCGCTTTGAATTTCATGAATAACTAATTGTTCTCAAAATATTTTCAACAGTCCTGAATGGATAGATGTTATGTTATGTGGAGTAACATCTATCCATTCAGGATGCACATAAGTTCACCCCTGCCTAGGGTTTCTGGTTTCTCGACCTTTTTTATTTCCCGAGGCACGAGAATTCTCGACAAGGATTTCTCGAGTTTCTCGAATCTCTCGAGAAATTTTGTATTTTTTATAAAACACGATGTTATTTTAAAATATTTACTTTAATACAAATTATACTGATAGATGACATCAATTAAATGAAATGGTAAATTTTTGGTTATTATTATTAGCACTTATTTATTAACAAGTAGGCACCTAACATAAATTATACAAATTATAACCATCTGGTCGATATTCTCGTAAAAAGTAGTAGTAGTAAGTAAGGTATTACTTAACTGTTTCGTAATTATTAGGTCTGTACCAGTTCCCAAATGTGCAAATAGTCTTCAATCAAACAAAAATAATTAGTAAAACTATTTCAACAAAATTACTATTTCATTAGATAACTAAGAATAAAGTCAGTTACATTTTTCGTCAGTTTTTATTTCAGGCCAAGAAGTTATTTATTTTCTATTTTTGTAGCTAATATCTAAGCATGGAAAATGTTTAAAAAATACAAAATGATTGTTGCTTAGTTCTCATAAAGTTAAATAAAATAAACCCAAACACGAGATAGTCGCTGTAAACCGTTGAGAGTTTCCTTCGACTGTCTTCCTAGGATCATTAAAACTATATATAGGTATGTGCCAAGTTTCGGTACAATCGATTCACATGATGTGAAAATTCAGTAGATAAATATCAATCATACGCTATTTTTCTACCATCAGGGATAACTTTAAATGGGACCACCACTTTGGAATTTTATGGTATAATTTTTGAAATCGGTCCACATTTGACTGATATATCGGGAATATAATTACGTAAAAAACTATATATAAACCTTCGAAATGATAACATTCGATTTTCAGTAGGTTAATTAAACAAAACATTTTCCTCACAACGACTCGGGAAATCCCGAGTCGTTGAGATTTTTTTCCCATCTCGACTAAAGACAAATTTCTCGAGAATTCCCGACTCGAGAATTCTCGAGCAGAAACCCTACCCCTGCATAAGCGACAACAAAACACGACAAAAGATTTATAGGGGTGCATGTGAGGTGGTTACTGAATGAAAGTCGTCGTATATACTTTACTGCTTGGTACCAATTATATATACATATTTAATTAACTACCTAACGATTCACGATCTAACTAAAGCGCAACTCGCTAAGCTAGTACAATGTAATTCTAATGCAAAAATAAAAAAAATGCTACATTTATTTACGATTAAATAAAAAAAATACTAACTCTTTACATTGAATTCAAAACAAAGATGTTACATATAAGATATGAAGTTACGTGATCGCAATTTTCTTAATGCAAGCTTAATAAAGGTACTAATTATAATATTATGAGTTGTTATGTGGTCTAAATACTTTGTTACAATGTAATGAGACTACAATTAACAACAGGATCTATTATTTTAATAAAATTATTATTATTTTATATTATAAATAAAATAAAATATTTAAAATATTATTATAAAACCTAGTGAAACTTGAATTGTAAATTATTGATTTGTCATCACTCGTCAATTCAAGTTTCACTATGCTTTTCCTATGATGCTGATTATGCAAAAAGATTAGAAGAAAAATATACCATTTTCCTTTACACAAAACTTTTATGAGTAACGAAAACTGTTCCCAGATATTATCTCCTGGACTAAGACAAAGTTATGACCGCCGACCGTTTGGAGCGATAAAGCCCTTCAAGATCATTTTCGTTGTCCGCACGGATTAAAGATAATAAGAACAAGTAAGATATTACAAAACAGAGGTTTCACTCCAAGAAATTCTTGAAATCTATTAAACATAAATATTTATGTATGTTTTAACATTTTCCGTGATAAGATTATCAGTTATTTTAATGAAGGAAAAAATCGACTGGCGCGCGGCCAGGATTCGAACCTGCGTCTTCTGGGTAAATACACCAGACGTTAGGCAGAGGTGTACTAATGTACACCCACAGTTCGGCCTCACATGCCGATGAGAAAACAACATACATAAGGCATGCAGGTTTTTCCACGATGTTTTACTTCACCGTTGTACTTATTTGATAATAATAATAATAATAATAAATATCTTGGGACATTTTTACACAGCACCATCTAGTCCCAAACTAAGCAGAGCTTGTACTATGGGTACTAGACAATGGATATATACTTATATACTTTTTTTTTTATCAAAATTTTATAATAATAATCAAATATTTAATATACATGATTTCGAAAAGTTATAGGCCTTGGATGTGAACTCGAGACCTACGAATTGGCAGTCCAGTGGTGAGGCTATTACTGCTTTTTTTGCAAGATAAATATCCTCGGAAAATAATGTTAGGAGGCATTATTGCTTAGCGGCAAAATATTTAACACAGGTGCGACAGCGCCTACCTCAGGCTCCAGCGATCCACAACCGTCTATAGATTGTCAACCATAGCTTAAGATACCTAATGTATTGCGGTTTTGGTGAGGAAATAAATAATTTTTATTATTATTATTATTTTTTTAACAAAACAGCGGTTTTAATCTTCACCAGCAAAGTTCTCTCACCACTACATAAAAAAGCCTCACCAAAATACCAGTCAGAATTACCCTCAAATAAGAATATATTTGCTCTGACGAAACTTTTGACGGCCACACAAAAGGGCTGTTAATGTCCTTATTTGCATTTATTTTCCACATTTTTAACAACTGGAGGGTAGTTAGGGCGCAAAAGTCAATTTATGTTTTCAACAACTTGTTAGGTACCTACTTCTGACTCCTAATGTTTGTTTGGTCCGCAGAGTCCCTTTTAAATAAATGTAGCAGTACAGTTTATTTCAATTTCAATTAAAGCATTTCCTCTCCATAATTATATTCGTTATTCGCGAAAAATGTCCGATTTAGAATTGAAGTAAGTTTTCTTTTTATAACACAAACATTTTACACATACGAAGACGGTTATATTTCTCCAAGGGCTAGGAAAAGGTGTACATACACTGTACATACAGATACATACCACCAAGCGAGCACCTCCCCCCGGGATGTAACCTTCCTTGGCACATTTGGAAGTCACTAAACCGACTCCGAACCCAAGTGGGGTGTAATTCAAATCTGGTAAAGTGGGGATATCCAGATGAAACGGCTGCAGGTTGTGGTTGTGGAACTGTGCCGTAAACAATGGTGCACCTCCTATCCTGTCCTTTGTGCCCCGCTACTTGCAATCAAAGCGACCTCTGCGCTGCCACTGACGATGCTGTGGAAGTGGCGAAGTTTTGGGCACACCAAATTTAATTTAAAAAATCGTACCATCGACACGAAGAAGAAGAGACTGTACATATACGTCTACAGTTCGCAGTTCAGTATATTGAGGCGTGTCTATTGCCATTCACCGGACACAGCTAAACTCGGAGCTGACACTGAGAATTTCATAGAAAACCCCAATAACACTTTGCTGAACCTGGGAATTAAACCCAGGGCCGCAGGTGTACCGGTGTGCTTAGGACCACAAGCGAGGAGGAGGAGGCTAACGAGGCGGCTAAAATTGTTATGATACTTAAAAAAAAAAACTTGGCTGACAACACAGGCTTATATATTATACTATTACATTTACTGGAAAAACATGTATTCATAATATTATAATAATGTAATAATATCATTACACGATATTTCTATTCATATATTTTGTCAGAGCTATAACTATGAATCAATTACATTCCATGTATTATTATTATCAAGAATGAACCATGTTACCAAATCGGATCATACATGTGATTTTTCTAACAGAAACTCCCAATTAGTACTCCAATACTATTTGGAGGCGAGTCGTTAGCAGTTCTCAGAAGCCAGCAAAATGATTCACTTGTTTTATGAAGAACAATGTCTGGAAATATAGAACTATAGGTTTTTATTTTTTTCATTAGTCATCCGTATGCTTATCGAGGTGTTCAGACAAAAAGTTTTTATTCGTGAAGCCGCCATTCCTACATAATCAATCTATTCACTGTCCCGTTGTTGGGAACGGGTCTTAATAAGGTAATCCTTTTTAACGACCTTTGGCATAGTTGTAACAAAGTAATATCAAAGACTAGCTTTTTTAATTTTATTGTAATTCTGTCCAAATCCAACAAATCAAAAACCATGAAAATCGGTCCAGCAGTTTTTGAGTTATAAATGTTATAAGTGTAGTACAAAAATTTCATTTAAAAGTAAAAAGATTATCACGGATGCTTGTTATATGCATTATAGTTATATTAACCTTCAAAGTAACTTACTTAACCAAGCCCTAATGTAACTCAATCAATTCAAACCCCGTTCCGGTGAAAACAAATCAAAAAGTAAATGTTTACCCTAATCAGTGACAAAAGTTGTTAAACAGTCAACAGAACGAACGAACACGAAACAAACACAGGTTTTAAATTAAAAAGTTTTTACGATGTAAGCGGCTTGACTAATCCAAACTAAAAGTTCGCTAGGAAATTGTGATGTCTGAATTTTAAGTTTTGGTGATTACCAAAACTCAAAATTCAGACATCATTCATGATTATTAGTCCGAAGACATCATTAGACATCATCGTCATTCGTCAGAAGGTCCGTTTTGAAGTTGAAATATAAACGCAACTAAATGATAACAATGAAAGTTTTGATATAATGAAGGAATTAATTTGGGGTGGTCATAATTATCAACCCATTAACTGTCCCACTGCTGGGCACGAGTCTCCTGTCAGTATGAAAGGGATTAGGCCAGAGTCCACCACGCTGGCCTAATGCGTATTGGCAGACTTCACATTCCGTCGAGAAAATCTCTCAGGCATTCAGGTTTCCTCATGACGTTTTCCTTCACCGTATAGCGAGTGATAATTACGCACATGATTTCGAAAAGTCAGAGGTGTGTGCCTTGGATTCTAACTCAATACCTTTGACTTGGCAGTCCAGTGGTCATACCCCTAGACTATCACTGCACTGCTGCAGTCCTACGCTGCGTTTTCTGTTGCGTGGTTTCCACTCGAGATTTCAACCTTTTTGCCCCTGCCTAACTCCCGGGAAATAGGAGAAATATGTATTATGATACTTTTGTATAACAGCTATCATATATGTATATCATATAACAGATATTGTATAATCATCAAATCAAAAATCAAATCAAAATCATTTATTTGCGTCAAATGTGGTAGGTACAAGAGATGATATAAAATTATTGTAGTGCAAAGACACATTTCGCCATGAATTATAGCATGCAAATATTTGGTAGTTAAGACAAGATAATTAGTATACTTAGTCATCAGTCTACAATGCATTTCTAAAATGATAGGACTTACACGAATTTTTTTTTAGAAATTCACCTATTGAATAGAAACTATTATCTATTAACCATTTCTTCAGCACCCTGCAAAACTTTCCGTAAGGCAATTCAGTAATCCAATTTGGTAATGTATTATATATAAGTGGTGCCATGTATACGCAGTTGCGCCTAAAAAGTTCTATCCTAGGTACAGGCATTTTTAATAAGACTTTTGTTACTTTGCGTTTTTTAGAATTGTTTACAATTTCAAACAGTAAAGTGTTATTTTTAATAAATTTTGCGATTTCATATATATAAATACATGGGACGGTTAAGATTTTTCGGGATTTAAACACTGGTCTACAGGACTCAGACCAGTCAACATTGAAAATGGCACGAATACATTTTTTTTGCGCAATGAAAACTCTAGGTATTTCAGAAGAGTTTCCCATACATAAGCATAAAAAGCACAGTACGGTCGTAAGCCCAACAATATTGTTACATATTATTAATCAGTTTTAAATTAGCATCCGTTTTGTTTAGTACTTACTAGATACATACAAACACGTTGCTATTCACATTTTGAACGGGGTCACCTGGCTTTGTGTTTTATTTTCCTCATTGTGTATCCAGACCAGGCTGAAAACTAAAAACCAACAGGACAAAACAATAATGTCCCAACAACGTGGGCACGTTCCCATTTAAATTATGGGACCTTTCCATTGTTCAAAAATATACGTCATTTTCACGTTCGCAATTTAAGACCTAAACAAATGAGTGTTTTTAAACGTCGCTGTAGCAACTGAAAACAATGCGGACAAAGCCTGAAAAATATATATTTTTTAATGTGAATTGTTCTCGCCCCTTAAACGTTGGGGGTAGGATAGTAAAAGTTTTATACCTTTGTGATGTCGGAAGTGTTTTCGTGAACACTCTTTTTATTCGTTGCTAGAAGGATTTTATAGACGATTGCATTCCAGCATCTTGGAGCTAGCGTTTTCTTCTCCAACGTCAGCTCATGCTGACATTCTGACATAGCTCATGAGATGCTCCTATTACAATTTGGGTCACGTAGTAAAGTAGGGGTAGAAATTTAGGTAGTACTGGTACACCCACATTTCGTGAATATGTTTTTTGAATCCATAATGTACAAATAATCTCTTGAACCCAGAAGCTAGATCTCTCTCAAAGTCTAGGCTGCTGGGCGTGATATCCTGGTTTCGAGTCCCAGGACGTGTAAAGTGTTTTTGGTTTTTCTATGAAATTCTCAGTGTTAGCTTGGAGTTTGGATTTGTGCCTGGTAAATGGCTCGCTCCCTATTTCGCGGACCTAAAATAAACATACCGCCAAAAAAACAAACCGCCTCCAAAAAACACATGGGAAACGAAAATTTAAAAAAATGTACACAGTGCGTTTAGTTGGCCTCCCCATGTACACAAACTACATTTATATTGCACTAAAACTTTTAATATAAATTATTTTTATACAAAAAACAAAACGCCTCCAAAAACAACTAAAAAGCAAAAAAAATAACAGGGACGTATTTACATTATGATTTCTAACTAATTTGGAGTCGGTGCCAAACTACTAATTTAGTTTAAATATGGCTTTCGGTGATTGTCTGTTTGGCACCGACTCCAAATTATTTGAAGTCGGTTAAAAAAAAACAATAATTTTTCCTAAAAAATCTATGGGTGTCGACCAGTACACTTCAGTCTAACCCAACTTACAAAAAAAAAAACCATTAACACTGCTCAACCTATCAATGTAAACCAGGACACCTAACAGCCTTAAGGTGCGTACAAACTATGTAACATATTATATAACACGTCTACATTATGTAACCTTGTTATTCAACATTGCAACATAAAACAATACTGTACACATTAGAATAACAATGTTATGGAACCATATTTTTCGTTTGTCGTTCTTCAGTGCTATTGTTGTACATATCAATAACATGTTATTGTACACGTTTTATAACATTCAGTGTCCACATTATCTGAAACATGTTATATAGCAATGTTGTATAACATGTTATGTTATATAGTCTGTACGAGCCTTTACACTACTACCCTAAGCCTTCGTGGTGCGACAGGCGTGATGATGCGTAGAGAAGAAACTCCTTGGAGCAAACTGCCGCCTTAATGTTACATACTGTATCATAGTTCTTAGAAAATAGTAGGCGTCAGACATTCAAGTTCCTTCAAAGGAATTCTGCTTGACATTTAGAATAAGGAGAACTGTAATAATTCCACATAAACACACCATCTTAATATTTTTACGTAATACGTAAATATAACAAGATTTAATATTGATTATTTGTTGGAATCGAAAATAGACACCAGCCTACGCAAGTTAAAAAATATTTTTTTTAACAGGAGCCTTTACGTCTGTGCTTTTAATATTATACTCAGAATTGGCTAGGGTACTGCATTACATTTCTGGCTAACCCTTCAGGGAATACTGACGTGATAGTACAATTTATACTAAAATGGACAACCAATCTATCAGTTTTTAAAATTAGAACACCACAATTCTAATTTAGTTTTAAAAATGATATCAAACCTCATTTACATTCAAAACATACGCCAATCGACATTTTCTATATCGGTAGGCATATGTTTCATAGGTAGGTACAGTTCGCGCCAAACTTATTGTCCGGGTTGAAGTTGGCACGAGCTAGCTTTAACCCGAACGTAAAAATCGGGGAAAGAAAAATTTTGGATTAAAATTATTTAAAACGACAGCCTATGACTTGAGCTTCCGTATTTATTTATTACAATCTAATAATATTCTTTCTCCGATTTTTACGGCTGAATTAAATTTTGCTGGTGCCAACTTCAACCCGGACAATAAGTTTGGCGCGAACTGTAATACACCAAAATACGTAATTTTGGGCAACTAGCAACTTTAGGTTCGAAAACAAAAAAGTTCCAAGTCTTTCGAACACAACGGCTCGTCATTTCAAAGATAGAACTTGAATATTTTTTCTGCCATAAAAGCACCTAAACATTCGCCAAACGGGGATTTGTCAAAATATAACTTTGTAAGATGAAGGTATACATCATAGCAAATGAGAAAACTTTGATTAGGCTAAGCCTTCAGAAATTCATTAGCGGCTTCCAACGAAATTACCATATAAAAACTTGGCCCAGTTTTATATGAGTATGTACGGCTGGGTTTCCAGAATAGAATTTAAGTTTTTCTAGTACTTTCTAGGTTGTGGACAAGGATTTTTTTTAATTAAATGATTTTTATTTTGGACAACAATACAGATCCATATTTTGTTAGTAAAGTGACTTATGAACTAATGTTAGTAAGCAAAATAGGTGAGTTGGTACTATAAGGTAGGTAATCTGTCTGTGCAGAACGCAACAAAGCAACCTTACCTTATTACCCTCTGCACAAACTTGCCTACAAGTGAGCTGTAGTTATGAGCAACCGTTCTCAAGATACTGTTGTCACTGTCCCTCACTCTCCTTAAGATGGATGCGGTTTTTTTGCGGATGATAGCATGGAAATCGTTTTTTATTTACAAACGATTTTCAACGATTTTACGTTGTTTTTTTTTTATTTACTAACTTCCAAGACAAGTTTGTTGTGCACATCGCTTGGGTAGTTCCCAAAATAGTGTATAATGCTACAACTTAACCCGATTGGTATTTTTTCTGTGGCTTAACCCTACTATCATATTGTGTTAATGTAATTGTATGACTATTAATTTTAGGAGTTGTCGATGTATCAAACAAATCTGTCTCTAAAAGTGTTGGGTAATATTATATGTGAGTTAAATAAACACGAATACACCAGCATGTGACCAATTACAGGGAATTTGTGGACTCAGAATGCCCGTAACTATTACCTGACTAATGATTGTACCCTGTGAAATTACAAAGGTACATACTATCACGCCTGTATTCCAAAGGGTAAGGCAGAGATGTAGGTATTAATGTACACCCATATTTCGGTTGAATATTTCCGTCCAATGTAATAGGGGGCGAGCTGGGCTCAAATCGAAACTCCGAGCTTCTACTGAAAACTGTCCCAGGATTGGAGAGATTTTCAGTAACTCCTGCGACAGCACCAAATTCAGTTTTTGACTGTGTTCGAATCTTCAAAAGGGCTATGGGGCCCTTGTTAGACTTATATATTTATTACTGTTTATTAAATATTTCTTTTTGCAACGGACAAAGAGTCTCTCACTTCAAAGAGGGTTTCTAATACAAATACAAAGAAAACTGCTCTTATTTCAATGAATTTTTAAACACCGCTCTCTAGTCCGGCTAAACCAACAGAATAATGTCCGAAGTTAGTAATTAGCAACGTATCTAGAAACTATAGCACTCTTAATTACTTACTAAGGGTACATAAGTGACTTTAAAATATGGGCTACTTTATTTATTTCCATGATCTGTTTATCTGTTTACATTTATAAAAATATGGGTCATTGTCGACTTGCCACATTGTCGATTCGTCACTTTTTAAATCCCTTTCACTATACTCGTAAACTCTTCACAACCATATTCGTTCGCATCACTTGAGAACGGCTGGAAAAAATTGTTATTTTTATTTTCCTAATACTTGCTGATTAAGTTTTTGAGGGAATGAAAAATTTGGAAATTGTTACGAAGAGTGGAAAGTTAGGGAAAATTGTTTTTTTCTATATTTTAGAGTCGCTATGTAAAAGTTGGTTGTTAAAATGTTATGTATCATAACTATTATCCTATTAATATACTTTTTTGGGATATCCCTGTATAATAAATAAGCTTCGTGTATCATTCATGAAAACAAGACAACCGTGAAACAATAATGAAATATTACGATTGATTTTCCTCATACGAAAAATTATGTATCCAAAATTACTAACATTTCCACGTGAAAATTGTTGCTTGAATCGAAAGTAAGGTTTGTGATGACAACATTAATTTTCCGGTCCACCTATTACTTTTATTCTATTCATTTATTCCCACAATAATGAGCTTTATGCCTATGAAGTTATCAATCAAAATCGCGAAGATGAAGGTTTGAGGGCTGCAGATATAATTTTGCTTTGCTCCAACGTTCGCGCTTCGTAATTCTCTGTGAGAAATGTTAAGAATTTGTGTCGACACGTGAACATCTGGCAAGAAATAAAGTATCCACGTTTTCGTGCCTCAGTCTCATTAAGGGGAAGCCCCAGGAACTGTCTGATGACGCCTCTATATATACTACTAACGAGAATTTCTGTTTGTTAGCCTAGAAATGTTCTCGACTTTGGTGTACTCGAGGTAATTACCGTACTAGACAATGTGTGTAATACTTATTTACTTTAATTTTTTTTTTCTAAATACATACCTTCACTGTTATACATAAACTATCGTTCTTAGATTCTTTTATATTTGGCATATTATATTAGTCATTCATTTCAAAACGACACCATTACAAATTAATTACTAAAATGGAGTCTTTATCAGAGCAACGGAGGCCAAAACCAAAACAACAGTTTTCAACATTTTTGTCTGTTTGTTTGTACTTGCATCACGCAAAACATACTGCATGGAATTGAATGCAGTTTCCACTGACGTATTGGTAGAGGTTTGACTTAAAATATAGGTTCCATGTATCATTTATAATAAATTAAATAGTAGTACCTGGCAGAAGCGACGGCAGATAAATATAATGTTTAGTTTAGGACAATAATTTGCATTAATCATTCGCTTGTAATCAAACAATGGACACTCATAGACCACTAAAAAGCGATGTAGCCCACCTAAAAATAATACACAAACACAGGACCAATATTTCGGACAATTCCATTTAAATTCAGAACTTGAAGGGAAGTCGAGTTGTTGAATTTTTGACACTTAAAAGCGCTAAGCCCGCATGCATGTATGCACGTAAAATTTGTACCAACGTTTTACAACAGAAACTTTGTTCTGGCAATTTTCGTGTTTTGTCAAAACATTTTCCTCTTTGTATTTGTGTTCGTGGGGTTTATTAAAATGTGTTTTTTCAAGTTAGCTCTGTTTGTGTACTGTTATTGTGTATATACAGTAGATTGTTCAATTTATGGAATCTATGTGGAAAAGGTAGCTGCTTTAATTATTAAATACTAGCTTCCCACCAGCGGCTTCGCCCGCGTGGTCTTATCCCCGTTTTTGCAACATTTTTCATGACTACTCCGCTCCTATTAGTCGTAGCGTGATGGTACATAGCATCTGATAAATGTGCTATCTAATACTAAAAGAATTTTTCAAATCGGTCTAGTAGTTTCACAACAAACAATCAAATCTTTCCTCTTTATAATTTTAGTATAGATTTTTACTTACGTACTATTTGTATTATATTTGAGGGACCGATGATTTAAAGAAGGTGGCTGGCAGCGGATGGATGCAAACTGCCCAAGACCGGGATGGTTAGTGCTCTTTGGGGGAGGTTTACGTCCAGCAGTGGACGGCAATAGGCTGATATATATATGTACCATTTTCTTCTGAACTCTACCAAATATTTAAATGGAATTTACACAACATTAACATTACGTCCGTATTCCCTGAAGTTCTCTACAGTTCGCCGGTATGTTTTAGGTCCAATTTAATAGGGGACGAGCCTATTGCCATTCACCGGGCGAAAATACTAAGATCGAACTGCTATTTGAGAATATCATGGAAAAACCCATTAGCGAATAGGTAGGTATAACTCGCGCGTTGCCGACCCTAAAAACCTCTTAGAGGTTTATGGAGGATTCACTGCGCCGACAGTTTAAGGGAATATTCCTCTTGCTGCCAGCGCAGCGCTTCCTTAGAAGGAGCTCTGGCAACCTTACTCGCTGCAAGACACAACACACAATTAAGTATGTTATTTGATTGCAGTTTTCTGTAAGTCGGAGAAACTTCCCCAGATGCAGCTCTTCCACCGACCACAACCAGATATTGATTATTATTCACGATACAGCTATTGGCGCTGGCGCTCTGTGACAGTAGACATTGGATTCAAAGCCAACCAAGGCTGAGTCCAACTACTGTATAAAATATATCAACTATGGAACTATCTACACAATCTCCTAAGATGCAGTGGCCATTATAAATGTAACAAATAATTCAGTAGCGAGCTACTTACATCGCTAAGTGTCACTTAATCACTCTACATCTGCAGTGTAAACGGAATATGTAACTAGCACTGGCTTATTGGAGAATAATAGTGGCGAGATGAACGGTGTGGAGCGAAGCTGAGCGAAGCGAGAGCGTTGTGGTATTGAAAAGTATAATATCTATACTAGTCTAATATTACAAAGCTGAAAAATGACAATATCTGTAATAACCGATCATTTTCTGCATGAATGACCTAGGTCATTTTATTTATGCCTTGTCCTTGTCACGGAGTTTGTGCGTGGATGTCCCTTCCACCTTGTATAGTATGGGAAGGGTGTTAGGAGTAATATAGAAGACAAACTTAATAATCTCCCACCTTCTTATCAGATTACTAGCTGCTCTCCGCGGTGTTACTCGCGATCATGTAATTTTTCCCAATCCCCTGGGAATTTTCCAATATTCTTAATCTACGTTACTTATGGAACATTTATGCGTTGATCGATCAGTCAGTGAATCAGTCTGTCAGTTTCTTCTTTTATAGATATAGATTTAGATAGGAGGATAAACACGAGATGCCAAGACTCGAAATCTATTCTCGAGTTCGAATCCAAGGCAAAAACTTCGAAATCTTGTGTGTATCTCTTTCAGCTTTGAAGGGAAAAATGTGTAATTTTAGGAAATTGCCACAGCAGGGATATCCCTACAAGTTTGGGAAAATTGCTACTTCTAAGGATGCGCTGCGCTGGCAGCGAGAGGAATATTCCCTTAAACTGTCGGCGCAGTGAATCCTTCATAAACCTCTAAGAGGTTTTTAGGGTGGTCACTGGTGCTGCAAGCGTCTATAGACTATGGTAACCGCTTGGTGGGCGGGCCACTGTTTTGCCACCTTAATGGTATAAAAAAATGCACAGGGTTATGAAAAACATATTATAGCAAAGGAAACATTGCTTAAAGAATTCTATACAGCACTACTAATTATTTTATGTATTAGTACTAAACTAATTGCAATACTATTTTTAAACTTTTAAACGGTTCAGTGAGTTTTTGAAACAAAACTTTCGATAGGAGATAGAATCCGTCTTCTAAACAAGTTTTCTATTGATTTCGGTTTAGAAGTATTCTTCGCGAGCAAGCAACACATTCTTTACTGTTTGTTTTAAACTATTTTAATTACTAAAGTCAAGAATTACAGAAGTATTTTAACTACAGCAGGGGCTCGTGGCTAAATAATGAACTACGCTGATCGAACTATATGCAAACTTAAATTGCGCTTGCCGCGGTCAGAATATGGATGGGTGACCACTCTTAGCAGAACTTTAGAAAGCAAGCCCTCCAGCTCTAGGTCACTCCACCTCCGTAAAATACTCGAGTTTTTCTGTCACATTTCCAGTAAAGATGGTCATATCCTCGAACAACTGATGGTGTCTGGCAAAATCTACAGCAAGCGCTCTAGAGGTCGAAATCCTACTCGCTGGTCTAACCAGATTCGCACCTCTCTGGACACCAAGCTTTATGCGCAAGATTGTCAACCGTATGATCCGTCGTCCCTTAGCCATGAGGAAAACGACTTGGGGAGGACATCTCGTCTCTCTTCTTTCATCCATCTTCTTAACGGCCCAGCACTCTGATCATATAGATATACACGCACTGCTAGCGAAAAACTTGTAATTGTATTTAAAAACACAAGAACGCTCCAGATATCATAGGTACACACACACATACGCACGGACGCACATTTAATATCAGTAAACATTTTACCCCGAGTTTTAATCAACAACAGTTGCAGCTCAACATCGGCCCTAAGTTGAGTCGCAAGTAATAGCATTACAGAAATGACGTCATTATGGCGAGTGCGGCATGGCGCGGGTGCACTCAAAAGGACCGTTGCAATTAAATTTAATGTGATACTCTATTTTTAGTGCATTTATGTAGGCTTAGCGGGTGCGTTGGGAATATTTTTAAAGGAATTGAATTTTTTTCTGGAATTTCGCTGATGACAGTGATTTGGATAGTTGAGTGGTTTGGTGGTGAGGTTGAAATATAATTGGGTACGGAGTCGAGAATTGATAATATTTCATGAAGTTCTAGTTTCCTAAAAATAAAGATTTCAATTAATAGCTGCCTCTCGTAAGCCTCGATTCCCGGGTCAAGCAAAGTTTTATTTGATTTTTTTATGAAACTTAATAGCAGGTTGGATTTTGAATGTCTAGAATAGGCTCGCCCCCTAAATAGATAGGAACTTTCCATGCCGGCGAACTGTGGGTGTATTGTATATTAGTACGCCTTTGCGTAACCCTTGATGAGAGAAAACAGGCTTGATGATGTAAACTGGATTTTATAGGGTGAGAGGTTACGTTCTCGGCGTCATCAAAATACCATTCGCAATGCTCCCCATAACACAACACTTTTTGGTAAGAGTGTACTCGGTATGACCTCAAAAATATATAACAACATACCAGTAGCTATCAGGACTAAGGAGACTCTGGATTCATTTAAAAAACATTTATATAAATTTCTATCAGACAGGTGTTACTACTCCATTACAGAATTCATTAACGATAAGCAGAGCTACGAGGATCCGACTTATTAGTTCATCCCTACTAATGGTGTGACTAATACCCATGACTACAGTGTAACAGTGGTATTATTGCATCTAATTAATATTGACATCCTAATTTGATAATTTGAACTTACTTTTTGACATTTATTTATTCATATTGTGTATTGAATTGTTAGTTTGTAATAATATACTTAATATAATTTTGTACGCCACCTTTCGGCAAAACATAGCGAGCCACACATTAAACAATGATCTATCCATAAGTACACCTATGTTTTACAAAATAAATTGATTTATTGATTGATAGGTATAAGTGTTAAAGTACTCTCTGAGGTACGAAATGTTAAGAGCTTGATTCTTAATATTTTTTATCTCACTGTGCCCTAATCTGCGGCGGTATCAAGGTATAACAGAATGAAATTATAAAGCCAAATTGTATAAATATCAGAATAAAGTATTTCAAACAATTTATTTTAAAATGTAGTTATACATTGCAGATAAATCTTTTATATTCAAAGAACATTGCTTCGTTTCTTTGTGCAGGCTGAATATAATAAAATTCCATACATAGCTGGCATGTCTTTATGAAGCTCGTTGAGATTGATTTAAATTCCTTTTCTGACAAAAATCCTCAGACTCAACTGTTTTGGTTGAGCATTCCAGTGAACACATCTCCAGAAACATTTAAAAAAAATACCAAGCTGACTGAATTTTTGACATAACATTATTTTGTGTGTATTTTTTGTATTTTTCAAGCATATTTCATGCTAACATTAGAAGTTATTCTATTAAATTCATGAATTAAAATTAGAGTGATCAATTTTGGGACCAAGTATACATTTTATTGCAACCACTATCTAAACGTCATTCAAATTGATACAAAAACATAAAAAAACTAATCATGGTCTAGGTTCCTTCAAACTACTGACTCACGACAAAAATAGCTACCATAAATGAAAACGGCAAGGTATACATTAGACTAGATACTACGCGCAAATACGACAATCCTTTGCCAAACTGCAGTCCCGTAATAAAAACAGTTACAGCCTAAAATTCTGCACAGAAATTTCAATCTTCAATCAGCGCTTTAACGCGAAGCGTGTCCCAAATCTATTTGCCATCCTAAATCCATGTAGGGGACAGCAAAAAGCCAAGCACATCCACTCACAGTGATTAGGTATCGTTGAATCGTTAGCGATCATCCATCATGGTGTCAGGCCGGCTCAACCCGTCCACCATTGTCTTAGGAGTGTCCAAAACTTGGTACAGTTTAATAAGAACTGGTATTGATGTATAGCTTTGAAGTTTTTGGGATATACGGCGGAATATTGTGAACGGCTGCTATAACTATAGGTACTAATATAATAAAGAGGAAAAATTTAAATATTTATTTGAATTGAATGGGCTCCTAAACTACTAAACCGATTTTTTAAATTATTTCACCGTTGGAAGGCTATAATATCCCCGGGTAACATAGGCTAATTTATAAGAAATACCCAGAGCACGGGAGCGAATCCACTGGCGGAAAGCTTGTGACCAATAATTTGCTGAATTTAACCAATATTTCTTTGCTTGTATGCATTTAAACAGGAGTATGATACTATAAGACCTCATAGTCTTGTATGGGTCTGAATGTTAGACAAGACTAAAAAAGACTAAAAGGGATGCATGAAAGGCAATTCCATGTAGCTGAGATGAGAACGCTACGAGGAATGTTTGGGTTACCAGAACGGACAGGGTAAGGAATGAGTATATAAGAGGTAGTGTTAAAAGTAGTGCAGTAACCGCTTATTGTTGTATGAACATGTGATGCGTAGAAGTGAAGAGCACGTTATTAGAAAGGTTTTGAGCATGAATGTGGATGGCTAAGAGAAATACCAAAGAAAAGATGGATGGACTATGTGAGAAAGGATATGGCCACAAAGGAATTGTCCAATAGTCAAAACCATACTAACAAATCAAAGTTTCTCCCAAAATATAAGTAATCCTCTCACCATAAATAAAAGGTTAACAGCATACGGTCACGTCTAAAACAATTCATCGTATGTTTATGAATCGTCGATGTTTGAACTAGTGAACTAATGTTTCTTGTTTGTTGTTTGAGTATACTAAGTGTTACCTTTTACGTGTACACCAAGTGGTTTAGGATATTAATTTTAGTGAGAAGTTGGTCGTAGTTGTACTGGCAATGCATTCAATAATAGATATTTCGTTTACGACTGTGGACGAATGAATGAATGAAATCATATTAATGTGAAAAGTTGTTGGTGAAATTCATTGACTTAAATTATGTTACTGCGTAAGGACTGGGCGGACCGCATGTCACAACCGCATGATACCCCCGAACTTGGTCCCAAAATGCTCGAAGTGAACTAACTAGTCCGCGATCGACTAAAAAACAAACGCCATGCGATACTAACAAAGAAGTGTTGTGTATGGCGAATACGTCTGTCAAATTTTCGAACGGCCCTATCTTTAGTATTTATGTCAGTGATGAAAATGAATATTTACGATCTTTTGAGCAAAATTAATTTACTTGTTCCCAGCAGACGTTTAAGAACCCATTCTTGTTTAGCTACTTCAACCGTTGACACAAACTATCGTTCCAATGCCTACTTTCCCAGGGTAGTCAAATACGTTAACAGCGCTGTTAAAGAGCATCTTATTAACATATTTGAAACTAAGTCCCATCCATTCCGACGACTTGTATCGAAAGAGTTTTTTCAGTCAAATCTCAATCCGTGACACATAATAATTATTTTTAATTTACTTTCCTTTATCTAATAAGATTTTTTGTGTTTCCTTTGTTTTTATAGGCGGAAACTATAGGCTTAAGTTTTATATTTTGTAACCTATTTTTTAAGATAATGATAAGCTGTTTGTTTCCCTAACATAAATAAATAAATAAAAAATATAATTTAGCAAAATGCATCGTTTAAAAGAAGCATACCAACCGAATGTTAGGCAGAGATGTAACAATGTAAACCCACTGTTCCCCGTGTAACAGCGAGCGAGCTCGGGACCAAATTCAAACTCCGAGGTGCGACTGAGAATTTCATAGAAAACCCAATGTCACTCGTACTAAAGACCTTCAAAATGCATCCAAACAAAAACAAATCTCAAAAACCACAATCTCAGAAACAAAACACACTCACAAAGTTTTATAAACCAAAAAATAAGGCGAAATTGTTAACAAGCAGCTGTAAATAGAACATGGGTGCGCAGAATGGGACAAGTTAGGCAATTTAGTGGAACACCAACGAGTAAGCCATCCATCGATTGCCTTACATTTATTTGTGTTGCACAAGTCCCGTAAATATCTCCAATGGATGTTGCAAATTGATTTTTCCTTTTAGCGTTTGGTTTGTGTTTGTGGGATTGTTTTCTTCAAAGTAGATACGAAACTTCTGCCTCGATAGTCGTTCTAAGCGCGATAGCTATGCTCGAGGTCTTAGGGTTTGATTCCTAGCTAGCTCGGAGTTTGAATTTCTGCCCGGTTAATGGCAATAGGGTGGAACCTGATCATACCAGCGAACTGAACGTGTACATTAGCACACCCCTGCCTAACCGTTTGGGGAAAACAAGCATGATGATATATATTTATCTATATCTATACTAATATGAGTAATATTATAAAGAGAAAAGATTTGTATTTTTGCATGTTTGTAACGCTAAAAGACCACAGGACCGATTTCAAAAATTCTTTCACCATTAGGAAACTACATCTTTACCATGTAAAATTATAATCTATAAGAAATACGTAGACCTCACGGGCGAAGCCGTTGTCGCAAAGCTAGTTATGTATATTTCTGTCGCCACAATGAAATTATTTTAGCTATAAAGCCACTCCATCAAACTTGAGGGCACGGTGTTCTTACTCTGCATCACAACCCAATGATATCGTAGCAAGACCATTCGCTCAAGACCCTCAATTCTATTTTTATGTTCAACAAGAGGGTTCAAATTACGCTGGTCCTTAACAACGTGTATTGTATTCTCAGCGTAGTCTTGGATAAGGGTCTTGGAAATTGTTTTACGTGTCACATTATGTAACAAACGAGACTGTTCTCTTTGAACGCGTTTTGAATTGTTAAATATATCGACCGATTACTTGAGTGACGAGATTATAATGTTCTATTTTGGGAGTTAAGCGTAAGAATATAATGTTTAAATTAGCGTGTATCGAGATAAAATTTGCACCAACCGGATTTTTACATGAAAGGTATGTATGAATATTTTATTGACAAACGCTTTAAAGTTACATTGCATTCATTCAATCGGATTAATGCTTGTAGTAAAAGCTCTACATACAGGACTAAAATGGCCAATTTTAACATGTGTAGGTAATTTACAGTTTCACTGCCTCCTTAGTCTAGGAGCACTAGCTCCTAAACTCGACTGCTATGCTCGAATTGTCATGAGGGAGCAAGCCTATTACCATTCTTCTAGTATATCGTTTCGGTCTTGCAGAGCGGTCGTGGTCGTCATGTATTAGCATTATTGAGGGCAGATTTAATTCGCCTTACGATATCTCGCCACCATTTTCAGTTGGTGGAAACTCTGGTACACAATATGCAAGGGCCCACACAATATTAATTTTTTTTCGGTCGATCGCAGGGGGGACCTTCCACGCGGTGTGGTGTTTCTTCCCCTGCACGATGAGACACTATATGCAGTGGTATTTTCGTCTCGACATGTGTCTGATTGTCATAAACCACTCACAAATCCAAACTTTAAGCTCTACTGAGAATTTCTTAGAAAAACCCAATGACACGTTGTTCGACATGCATAGCTAATCCAGGACGTTTAGCGAGGCAGTCATTATTAGGGCTACTAGACTTTGGCAGCCGTTGTCAGTCATACAGCGGTTACTCAAAGTGCAATATCAATATAAATACAAATCCATGCATGTAATGTAATTAATTTAAATTTCATTGTATTCCGGTCCGCCATAACCTTTTAATTTGATCACCAGTGGTTTGCGGTGCGACTGTTGTGAAATTACCCGCTCCGTTGCGCGTTACGCGCGACTGTGATTGGCTGCCTCTCTTTATTTCAGTTCGATGTATTTTTTTTGTCCGTACTGTCCCAAAATTTAGCAAAGGACTCCCCCCTCTTTTTCCATGACAGTCGGTTGCACGTGACTGTGGACCAGTCTGGTTGAAACAATCCAAATCGTCCCGCCACCCACGAATTGGGCGTCCTCGTCGTCGCCTCGAAGTGGGATGCCACTTAGTTGTTATTGCAGCCAAGTGCTGGTCTGGCATGCGGCTCATATGGCCTGCCCAGTGCCACTTAAGTTTGGCAGCTTTCTGGGCGACATTGGCGATCTTAATTTGGAGCGTAGTATATGAGAATGTTTTATTTTATATTAGATAGGCTTGCGCTCCACCATAACTCGCTTGATGTTAAGCAACGATGTGGTCTACGATCGAGCGCGCTTGCCTAGAAGAAACCGATTCACTCTCGTCTTGAACACACCCAAATTATAAGTCTCGAGGAACAAAGATAATGTGGATATTACAGAGGTAATTTTTAGGGTTTCGTACCTGAAGGGTGCTAACGGGACCTTTCCCGTTAGCACCCATTAGGGATGAAACCTGAAAAGCTTAGTAATAGGGATTACTAAACTTCTCCTATATAGGTATAAATAATTCGGACAGCATTCCGGAAATTTCGCGACGTCTTTTCATCAACTGTACCATCTCGCCTGTATTTCACATTTCGCCGGTCTGTTTATGTCCTATGTAATAGGGGGCGAGCCTATTGCCATCAACCGGGCACAAATCCAGACCCCGAGCTGCTACTGGGAATTTCACAGAAAAACCCAACAGCACTGCTCGCTCCGGGATTCGAACCCAGTACGTCTAGCGTAGCAGTCGCGCTTGGGACCAGTGGACCAACGAGGCAGTCAACTATACCACAGTGCCTTAAAGCAAAAGTCTTCAACCAGTAATAACATATAGCACAGAAGTGTTATCACTAACTCCATACTGAGTGGCCCTGAGAGCCACTTAACAATATTTTGGATGTTTTTATATTCAGTAAAACTGTATTAATTTACAAATATTTCTCCTATATATTTACATGCAACTGAACTGTAAAATTTGTGGCCGGACACAAACAGGATACACACCTGCGTTCGAAATTTATTGTAAAAGCTTAAACTATGTTTTGAACATATTATAATATCATTGGCAGTCCGTTTGTATACAATTTTATACAAGCAAAATATCAATTGTTTTCGATACATTCGAATCTTTCGTGATTTTTGTGAATTAGTGTCTTTTGTAAGCTAGCGCAAAGAAATTATCATTTTTTTAATCTGGTTTTTATGTGTGCCGATCCGCAATAGGCCAGCGCGGACTATAACCTAGTCTCAGTCTGTGAGGAGAGCCATGCCAAGCAGTGGTACGGTTAATGATTTGATGATAATGATAAATCTGGTATATATATGAGTACTATGTCTACCGTAAAGACTGGGCCTTATTATCAGCCGGACTAACATGCACGCCGCGACAAAATTTTGTCTACTCTTTTGTCTCGCTCTTTCTTGTGCGAAAACGAAACAAAAGCACGACATAAGCGTCGACAAAATGTTCTCGCGGCGTGCATGTTAGCCCGGCAGGACACAGAAATGTATGGAAAAGGAAGGCAAAGGAGAGGGAGGCCGTTGTGACGAATACGATGTATACGTCACCGTAAGGTTGTGAACTCTGTTAGATTATAATCTGTCTCGCGAGATTGTAAACTATCGAGAAATTGTGAACTAGACCATACTAACATTGATCATTTTTGTATCGGTTAGGTTAGAACTGTGACCAAACAATGAAACGAACCGAAAAAAGCTGTATGTTACGGTTCACATGTTTGGACAGTTTACGATCTCGCGAGATAGATTATAATCTAACGGAGTTTACAATCAGCGGGCGGGCAGGGTTCGAACCTGCGCCTTCTGGTTCGGTACACCAGACGCTCTGACCACTAAGCCACCGCTCGCCCTGCTCGCCAGTCGAAATCTTCCTCCACATTCTAATTTACGTCTTAAGGTGACGTAGCGCCATCTATTGTGAAGATGCTTCACAACCGACACGACTAACTTTACAGCTAGTTCAATGTCGTATGATACCGCCTTACCTATCAACTATCTTTTTTGTATTTTTTAAGCATTTTCCATGCTAAGATTACAAGTTATTTTTAATGAAGGAAAAAATCGGCGGGCGGGCAGGGTTCGAACCTGCGCCTTCTGGTTCGGTACACCAGACGCTCTTTCGCAGGTTCGAACCCTGCCCGCCCGCCGATTTTTTCCTTCATTAAAAATAACTTGTAATCTTAGCATGGAAAATGCTTAAAAAATACAAAAAAGATAGGAGTTTACAATCTTACGGATACATATATGAAAAGAAACTGACTAACTGATCAACATACCTCAAACTACTGAACGGATTGGGATAAAATTTGGCACTCGGGTAATTTATGATGACGAAAAGACCTTTAAGGTTTGATGAATCCATTAAATGAATGTAACGGGGGTTCAAACGCGGCACGAGGGAAGCTGGAGCCAAAATCTAGTGTAAATAAATGAACAAATTTTCTTTAAACATGTTAGTACACTTAATTACTTTTTGATAACATCTATACCAATTTAATCATTCATTAAAATAACATTGTATTGTACAGTATCCAATGACACAAGGAACAGTCCAAATTTATCGGCACTACAGCTTATCTCATGATCCTCACGTAATTTGATAAGATCATTATCATTATACGTGATCACTCATTTAAGAAGATCTTGTAACGATATGGTATGTAGGTATTTGGCTAGAAAACTTATACATATATATTGTATTTTTTTATATACTGTCCATTGACGGAGATGTGAGAAGGAGTGATTTTTTGTCATCTAAAAGCTATTGAAATAAAACTACTTTTTACGGATTTTATCACGTTATATTGATATTATTTTAATCCCGACGTTTCGGACCCTTTACAGTGTCCATGGTCACGGGTGACTATCGAAATTAAAGAACATTCAAATTTCAATAGAGAAGATGGCTGGGTCTTACCACCTGCTTGGAACCCTATTATAGATTCAATTAAATCTAAATCGAAGCCTAAAACTGCAAGACCGAAGGATACGGTGAGCTCGTTCTGCGTGAATCGGATTGCCAACAATTAACAGAAATGTAGGGTAGCTGTTAGTAATTGAAACGTCAAGACGCCTACCACCTTAGTCTCCCGTGACCATGGACGCGGTAAAGGGTCCGAGACTACGGGATTAAAATAATATCAGTATAACGCGATAAAATCCGTAAACAGTAGTTTTATTTCAATGTCTAGTATTCGCGTAAGTTTCAGAAATCAGTATCTAAAAGCTACTTTAAATTTGAACCACTATCTAAGACTATTGGTCGACTAGTACGACTGATATGCATGCCCAGACAAGTTGTAATTTGACATTCGAATCGTCAAACGAATAGAAAGATAATGTATAGAAATTACATTAGTGACAGCCTGATTTGTCGGAAGCTTGTGTCAATTCCATAAATTTTGTTTCTATTCGTTTGTCGATTTGAACGTCAAATTGCAGCTTGTCTAGCTCCCCCAATAACTCCCCCGATAAGACAGGTAGCCGACCCCAATATAGTTGGGACAAGGCTAGGAAGAAGGAGTGTACTGTCAGATAATAGCTGTCAGGAATCTTCTGCGACGATGAAATGTGAATGTAAATGACAGTCGATAAAACACGAGCATCAGATGACGAGAATCCGGGTTAAAACATAACTTAATTCCCATCCTTAACAACAAACAAACACACATAGCGACGTAAATGTGATATCAAATTAATTCTAAGATAAAACTCAATACTTCACTGATTTTATTGATTGTTCCTAATCAGACAGCAATACTTATAAAAGTTATATAAAGAATGACACACAGTTGCTGAGTAGTAAGTGAGTAGTAGTGATTTAGAAAATGGCGGCCAAATTTTTAGCATTGTTGGTGATTGCGGCTGCATTGACTCAAGGTACATTTTTTTATAATCTGACTAAGACAATCGATTACATGCTGGTAAGCGGCAACTGCTGCCTTACATAACTGCAATAATTATGTTGTTATGTTAGTGAACTTTTGCTATAGTCGTACGTAGTATAAGTGAAAAGAACTGGCTCTCGTAATACCGTAAAAAAATGAAGTCCAGATAATTCAATACATAGATTAAAATACATTGAAATATTACTTCCCTGTAGAAGTAATATTTCAATGTATTATTTCTTCTTATGACACACATATTTCTTCTTTGATTATTCACAAATATTTCTTCTTTGATTGTCGAAATTGTACTGATAGCAGAACTCTTCAAACTAAACCAAATAACCTATATTAAGTTATTTTTAATGAAGGAAAAAATCGGCGGGCGGGCAGGATTCGAACCTGCGCCTTCTGGTTCGGTACACCAGATTTCGACTGGCGAGCAGGGCGAGCGGTGGCTTAGTGGTCAGAGCGTCTGGTGTACCGAACCAGAAGGCGCAGGTTCGAATCCTGCCCGCCCGCCGATTTTTTCCTTCATTGAAAATAACTTGTAATCTTAGCATGGAAAATGCTTAAAAAAATACAAAAAGATAACCTATATTAATTTTATGGAAGAAATTGGCGTAGGTAAATATGAGAGAAAGGTTTTTCTGTGGCTATATTTTTTAAGATTTTGTGAGTTTTAATGGTAAGACATTTTAGTCTACGATAAATATTCAAGTTGTTAAAACTCTGTTGCACGAAGTTCAGAAAAGCTTTCTTTAAGTACATGAAGCAGAAACGCTTTAATGATTTTTTTAACAATGCAGTAGTGTGAAACTTTTAGATATTGAACATCTAGTTTATTAAGTGTTATCAATTGACCAAGCTGTGATATATTAGACCTTTTTTAAAGTCGCTCACAAACTGGTTAAATAAAAGTCAGAAAGATTTGAGAAGAATGTATACCTATACCCGACGTGGATGACCACTTTAATAGTGTCATCATCTTATTGAAAATAATGTATTTGCCTAAAATGAATGCCCCCTTTAATCATTTCAGCTTGTTGAGAAGAATGTGAATGCTCACCTCAATTTATTATGCCATGTTCTTGTTGAGAAGAACGCTAGTGTTGATCGTGTATGCCCACTTTTAATTATGTCAGCTTCTTGTTGAGAAGAATTTGTATGCCTACTTTATTCATATCACTTTCTTGTTCCCAGGTCATGCCCTCACCGAAATCACATTAGCGGATGAGACCCGCACACACATAAGCAACCCGCTCTTCGGCATGGGCATTACAATCCCCAAGTCTTTTCTGGACACCCTCCAAACTTGCCACATCGTCTACCCCAGTGGAGTGACCTACCAAGTTTATCCTACTAACCAACTTCCCTCGGGCCCCGTGTCCTTTGCGTCGGCCGTCCAACCTTTCACCAGCTGCTCTGTCAGTTTCGTGGGAGCAGCTGCTTCTTTTAGTGGAACTTATGAGCTGATGTCCTTGGTACAGCATTCTGCTGATAACAGCCTTAGCCTCACGAGGCAGAGGTTCCACTTGACCTTTATTCCCAGCGAACTTTGGAACAAGAAAGGTTAAGAGAAATTTGTTTAAATATGAATAATAAAAACAACTTTTAATCAATATCAATATTAATAAATTTATTGTCAATAATCACAGATTGATTGTTATTTAACCCCTTTTTCCTTTGGTTACATTGTGAATAAAATTGACTACCTATTTAATTACTAAGAAACATGAATACCTTTGGTCATTCAATAGAGACAAGTTTAGAGAACTAATTTAGATATTATTATGTTTAATTTGGAGGCAAACTTGAGACAAAATAAGCGTTACCCTGACCGTAACGTAGGTGAACGTTTTATTTTTATTTATTTTTTTATTTATTTTCCACCACATTTCCAGATTGTGAGTACATTAAACAGATTTATGCGGGTGGACTGGAGCCTAAACTAGGGAAACCCTGTATTTCAGGACACCAGGACACTCGCCCGCGGTTTATAAACGTTAACTTAGTTATAGGCAATATTTTATAAGTGCTGGAGAGCTAAAGATCGCTCTGTGGCATTCACTAAAAGAGCCCTACATCTAACAGTGGACGAATGCCAGCTGATGATGATGATGATGAGGAATTCTCAAAAACACGTCGGTTACATAAGACCTAAAGATATCTGCTAATCGTTATATAACAGTACATCTGTGGCCAACCTTTCCAGGAATATAGTCATGCGTGATGGCTATATTATGTAATATTTTATTCAATCACAAAATTCCATCTAAACACACACTCACGTTACCTCATCAAAAATCAATACCAATGCTACCAAAATCGCCGATCAAAAGATAACTAACAAATCATTCGCCAGGTACCTGCCAACGCCATTGTTTTGTGAAGCGGGGCTTGACAGATCAAATTAATAACTCGAGTTCGGGTATTCCCAGTGAGCTGTCACAGTTCACAAACTGGCTAAGAGAAGTCGGCCCATGTTTAATGCAATTAAGTCGCTTCGCTTCAGTTGGTAGCTGAGTTATTCATTGATATGTATTTACTATGGCACGGGGTCAATTTAGTGTGGGGATAATTCGCAAGGGCTTAATTTAATTATTTAAGGTTTTAGTTTAAAATCCGACTTACTGAAGTTGTAACTGTAAGGGTAGAATGTTATTAGTTTAACTACTTGACCTGATTTTCTATTTAAATGGACACACGTTTTAATTGATACTTCAAATACTAATATAGTAAATTCGCTTTAATGTCTCATAAATCTAGATACTGCTACTGCGGCTGTTGAACGTCAGGTTTTAGGTTTTCGGAGCCATTAACCGGGCACAAATCCAAACTCCGGGCTTCTACTGGAATTTTACAGAAAATCCCAATAACACTTTGTTCTACCCGGGAATGGACCCAGTTGTGCTTACGATCATTTGACCAAGGAGGGTCTTTATCATCCGAATAAGATGTCTGAAAATAAAAATCATCATCATCATCAACAACCCATTAATCGTCCCAATGTTGGGCACGGGTCTCCTCTCAGATGGATAGGGGTTATGCTATAGTCCACCACGCCTTATGTTATGCTATAGGCCTAGTGCGGGTTGGCAGACTTCACGTGCCATGTTGAGAAGATCTATTAGACACGCAGGTTTCCTCACGATGTTTTCCTTCACCGTTAAAGTGAGTGATAATTTACGCACATGATTTCGAAAAGTCAGAGGTAGTCAGAGTCTTGGATTCGAACTCGAGATCTTTGACTTGGCAGCCAAGTGGTCATATTTCTGGTCTATCACCGCTTCCAGTATGTATGTATGTATCTTTTTGTATTTTTTAAGCATTTTCCATGCTAAGATTACAAGTTATTTTTAATGAAGGAAAAAATCGGCGGGCGGGCCACTATACCACTATACCACTAAGCCACCGCTCGCCCTGCTCACCAGTCGAAATCTTCCATCACATTCTAATTTACGTCTTAAAGGTGACGTAGCGACATCTATTGTCAATGCTTAGTATGTATGTATTATTAAAACGCACATGATTACGAAAAGTCAGAGATGCCTGCCTTGGATTTGAACTTGAGACCTACGACTTGGCCGTCCATATGCCTAGGCTGTAACTGCTCCTAAATACTTATTCGTATCTCATTTTGAGGCTTCTCATCCTTCCGTGATGAGTAAACTGTACTCGTCTCTTGTGAGTACTACGGAGATGCACAGAAGTTTATAATAGCCTTAGCTATTACGTTATCACGTCTAGGGATTAAAATTGCATCAGTGCGAGTTTAATTAACTGTGTAGTTTAATTTTGAAACTGTTACGGGATAATTAGAATTTGAGAGCAGGAGTATCTTGTACATGATTAACTTATTTAGTGTTGTTGATTGTTTAGCGTTTATGTACTATCCTAATACATTATAAATAGGAGAGTTAGTGAGGATGAATGAATTGGTTTGATGGATTTTGAAGAAACTTTACAGTATTATAGCTTATACATCTCTTTTTTGGGATGTGAGTGAAGTCGCGGGGTGTTGCTAGTAAACGACTACTACCGTTGAGGTCCTGGGTTCGATTCTCAGGTCAAAGTGTTATATACCAGTGAACTGTAAATGTAAATTAGTACACCCTCCGCTTAGCCTCTCGGGGAATATAGGCGTGATCATTTTGTAAGTTTAAAGTTGCTTTTTATAGGTAATATTTACACCTGATATACCAATTTTGCTTCATGTATGTGCATGATCATTGGGGCTACTTAACCTGGCCAATTTTGAGAACGTCCGTAATTTAACTATGGAACGACTGCCGAAGTCGGCCCGCCCAAATCATTTAGCCATACTCAACAGTCACCGTACCTATGCCTACAAGTACCTATTTATTCAAAGACACAAATGCACTAAAAGAATCCATTCAGCCAATAAAATATTTTTTACCTTCAGTGAGTAAGGTAAAAAATATTTTTTGAAAATGGAATCCAATAAAAATATAAGTAAAAATCCAATGCAAACAAATCTGCAGCGTAATTACTACAGCCCTATTTAAAACTAAAACACAGTTCCAGATTTAAAAATTCATCCAGCCAGCTCAGCTCGGTGCTTATTTTTCTCTTATTCCATTTTTATTCACGTGATTAAGTTTCAGAGTGCTACGAATTAAGAATAGTGCTTCCAGAAAGTTCTACTTTAATGTAAATATTCTCTTGTTGTTTAAAGTGGCAAGTTTGTGATGCAATCCGATGTAAATAGCTAACAGTTTTGTTGTGAAGGCATTAAGGCTAAGTTATGTACAAGGAAATGGTCTCAGCTGAGTTTTTAGTTCCTTTTAGTTGCGAAAGAAGTTTTGTATTTATTGTTTTTTAGTAGTTTTGTCTATTTTGTTCTGCACCGTGTTACTGTTGAAAAGTTACAATATATGTTTGAACGTAAGAGCGGGATATCACAAAGTTGATCAAACAAACCGTACTTAAAAGATTTAGCGCAATTTATATACTATAAAACACTGCTCAAAAGAAATATTATCAACTGTATTAATTAACCCCTATCTAGCTATTTGTAAAATTATTAATACCTTTATAGTATTATAACTCAATAAATAAATAGAAGGCCAAGGAAAAATAGATTGTATTAACTTATTAAATAATATTCTAAATAATGATAATGTGTGCCTTAACAATTGGTTCTGCTTCAGAACAAACATCCAGACTTCCTTGATTAAAAAAATAGAAACATTAGTACTATTTGCAGAGAAACATATTTTCACGTAGCAGAGTGACCCACAAAGCGTATCGCCTTTGTGTTGAAACTCCGGATTGTTAAACATAGTTAAAACCATCCGGTGAAACTAGCCGGACGGCTCATATCCGGATTTATCCGGAGCTAGCTTGGCCGCAAGTTAATAGCGACCAGCGGTTTAGAAAATAAAAAGCTTAAAAAGTTACAAAAAACATGTGGAGGGACGAGGTGTGTTTTCCCTCGCACCAAAGGGACCTACGACCAGGCGGGTGTAATACCTGGTGGGCCACTGCCCGACGGTTGATGTCGGCCGGTTGTATACAGGGTGTTTGGTAGAACGTTGAACATACGAAAATGGTGGTTAGTTGAGGTCATCTGCTACCCACTGGGCCCAATTTATTTAACCTTGGCCGCACTGTTTTTTTTTTACTTTTTTTTAATTTCACAGAAAATTATCAGTTTTTTATCAATTTAAATTCGAATATCTTTACTTGTGATGGGTAAAACAGGCAGGATGTTGTTTTGTATTAATGTCTAATTATATTCGAATTTTAAGTAAAAAAAACTGGTAATTTTCTGTGAAATTAAAAAAAGTAAAAATGAAAACGGTGCGGCCAAGGTCAAATAATTTGGGCCAAGTGGGTAGCAGATGACCCCAACTAACCACCATTTTCGTATGTTCAACGTTCTACCAAACACCCTGTATATGCAAGTTGCACGGTAAACTTCACTTGTGCGATTCAGGATTTTGCTTCGTAGAAGTTCTTATGTAGCGCGATAGATGTCGCTATAAACATAAAAATAATAAGCTAACTATTACAGTGTTGAGTTCGTTATACAATGGTTGAGCTACACGATAACTGATACATAAGTCACTCAAAGTTGCTCTGCCTGTTTCATCAAATTTTGCCCTCCATTGTAAACTTCATTGTAAAACTGGCTTAGAAGAGACCATGATTCACTCATTTCATTTCGGCGTTTCTTCTCAGAGGTCGTCAGCTAGGAGAATGCCGACTTGACATAGAATTTCGCAAACGGGAATTGATATCCAATTCCTCACTACCATCCAGGCCTTGTAAGAGGACAGAAAATTTGCTGAGTCGTAGGATCTCTTTTGTCACTTACGTCATAAAGCAGTATTGTGTGTGTTGTGATCCAGTTAGGTTTTTAGTTTATTTTATTTGACATGGAAAACTTAAAACTTGATACAAAAATAGGAAGGAACGAGTAGAAAATTAAGGCCAATTAAAAGTTTTCACAGATAGACACATACAGAAGTACAGAATCAAATAGACAGAAGACAGCGTTGTTTAGGACATACAGATTAAAGGAAATTATGTGACGTTTTGGAAGAAGAAATTACACAAAGACCTTTTTAATTTAATGCTGTTAGTATTAAAAATATCGATGTCAACGTCCCGGCAGGCTGCATTGTACATACGACACGCTCTTATTAAATACGAGTTTTGATATAATGTTGCTAAATGCTTGCTAATGCTTTTAAAGTTAAAGTTTTTAAAGTTTCACACGTTCAATCCTTTCTATCGCTTATGAATTAGACCAGACAAGTAATATTTTTTGCATCAAGTAGCAACGAGCTCAAACGGCACGGGTGTGCCTGACAAGTGGTTACACGACAACGAGTTACTTCGCACTGGACGGCAGATTATCTCTGGGAAATGACGTCAAAGTTTAGTCTCATCCCTTATTAACCCTATTCTACTGCAGGACAAAGAACATCACCTGTTTTCATAATCTGAAGGAACAATCAAATGGTATAATAATAATCAACCCATATACTGTCCCACTGCTGGGCACGGGTCTCCTCTCAGGAATTAGACTATAGTCCACCACGCCGGCCTAATGTGGGTTGGCAGACTTCAAATGCCGTCGAGAAAATCTCTTAGGCATGCAGGTTTCCTCACGATGTTTTCCTTCACCGTTAAAGCGAGTGGTAAGGAACAGTTTGAAGGAACAATTGTATAAAAGATAATATTTTTTTTATGTACTAATCCTCTCATTCAGAGAGGAAACTTGTGCCCAGCTGTGGAACGATTGATGAGTTGTTATGATTAAAAGTTCGAGAAATTCGCAGCATTTTCTGTCACAATTTTCTTCTTCTAAAAGTTCTATATTTGTAAATGTTTGGCATGTAGTAATAACATATACAAAGAAAATAATGCGAGTACAAAATAAGCATGTAATAGTTAAATGAGCTTGAAAAAATCACAAAAAGATTATTATACCGGTAGTTTTTTAACAAAATAGTTCGATAGCAATATTCTTAAAGTACCTACAGAAGTAGGAATATATATCTGATACGTACATACACGTATACACACATACACACTCATGCACTTCCATATACACTCATAAATACCCATAATGAAGTTTCATAAAAATTAGGTACCTAAGAAAGTTTGTTCAAAACGTAAGAGATACTACACACTAAGTAAGTGAAACTGTTAATAAATTTCAACTTAAGTTTAAAATAACGTCATAATTGTTTACATACCCAACTTTAACTAATCTAATAAACCTTAACCGCACTTATCGAATAACCCTATTAAACCGCAGCCCGTAATTTAAACTAGGAATCTTAGGAATTTAACATTTGACGTTATCCCTTATAAGCCTGAAACAATTAACCCCACAATTTGATCTCGACGTAATCCCACACAAGATATGGTCATATGTCCCAATAGTGAGAAGGGTACATCGTATATCGTGGCCAAAGACGGTCGGTGACCACAATACTACGCTGATGTGTGCTCCCTTTATTTAAATTCTTGGTTATGGCTCTCGATTTTCTTGAATTTTGAAAATTTGGGACTTAGACTGTATTAGCACGATTGTGAGAAAAAGAGAGCAATTTTCATCATGTAGAGCTTTGTCTCTCTTTTTCGATAGCTTTCTTATTGTTAATAGTTTTACATATATGGTTAGAGAAGGCAAATGCCGTTTTTGGTCGGTAGGAGTTTAATATTCCATGAGGATGCATGCTTTTTTACAATAATTGTTTTGGTTTGATTTTCTATAAAATCATGATTTTTAGTTTTTAAACTATTACTTTTAAATATGAGAAAAAAGAAATAAGAGCCACCAAAGTCAGCTTTTTACAAAATTGGATAGGGTAGGTCAAAATATCGACGACGATCACGATAATAACCTTTATTACAGTACACGGCGTTGTCAAAAGTCTGATGTTTAATCATATAACCTCGATTCGAGTAAGGCGGGAAAACCACATATCGATTCACAGTATCACTAATGCCTCGATCAAAGTTAGTTACTACTAACTGTTAACGCATCACCCTGCAATGCGGCATTAGAAGCTAACGAATGGCTTCCACGGACAATTTGATGTTGAAACAGTGTGGGGTTAGTAACCTTTTTTAAACGCTTAATGTAAAAACAGTAATATGTTTAGGTTTTCAATAGATTTATATAACCATTGTAGTGTGAAGTGTCACTTACGATAATTAGATACTAGATATAGTAATAGTCCGCGGCTTCACTCACAGATTTTTTTAAATATTCTGTGTTATTCTCATGTAGTTATAAGCTTTAATAGTGTACTAAAAATTTGATCAAAATACATTCAGTAGTTTTTGCGTGAAAGAGCAATAAACATTCATTCAACTTCACAAATATTTACATTTATTTATTAAAATAATTGAAATGTTTTTTACAGATTCTATTTTCAAGTTTCGAACCCGTTATTTAAACATCAAGATAGATGCTTACTATTTTTGTAAAGTACCAGTTAAGTACCAAAATAATTTCAACATTCATTTAAAAAGTTATGTTACGTTATCAGTATAAAAGATCATTTGCAAGCTCTAGATTGCTTTTTTCATGCATCAATTTAAAAGAGAAATTTTTGGGGATTGGGTAATTCTACAGGCTACAGAATAACATACCATGAGGTTGATATTATTTTAATCCCAACGTTTCGGACCCTTTACAGCGTCCATGGTCACGAGTGACTAAGGTGGTAGGCGTCAATATAATGCGATAAAATCCGTAAAAAGTAGTTTTATTTCAATGTCTATGTATTCGCGTAAGTGTTATAAATCAGTATACAGTATATAGTTTTAAACTATTATTAAATTTAATCAGCTTATTCAGGTAGAAAGATTTTTTATGTGGACACTTTTGTGACTAACCAGTTAGCAAAGGACAAAAGGTAAACAGACAAAAAGTAAAAAAATATTAATTTTTGTTTTGACTTAAAATACCATCACGCCTATATTCCACGAAGAGCTAGGCACAGGTATACTAATGTAACTCCACAGTTCGCCAGTATGTTAAAGTCCCATGTAATAGGGGGCGAGCCTATTGCCATTAACTAGGCACAAATCTAAACACCGAGCTATGGACCAAATGTAAAATGTAGTACAGTTTTTTTTTTTACTTTTTTAATTACTATAGCGTAACCTCTCTCATGCTTAGAGGAGACCCGTGTCCAGAAATGAGATAGTTCATGGGTTTATGATAAATAAATACATAATCTCTGAACTTAGTTTTACCTTTTTCTTAAAGCAATACATAATCACAAGCCTTACCTATCATACAACGAGTAATTCAAAAAGATTTCTCTTTTGAAATTCCGTCTAAAGGTTTATCTAGAAATTTCCTTCGCCTAATGAACTATTCAAGTATTCACATTTTTATATATGCTGCTTATTTTTTTCAAGGGGTGACATAAAATTTCGAGTTCGGATGCACAATAGGGGCTGACGAGCTATTAGCATATCAGTTGCGTCGTTAGACCCGGCTTCAGGCTTCGCTATTCAAATGAAACAAGCGTTGGAAAGAAAAAGTTTTATACCATTATGAAAATAGAAATTGGAGTTCATATTACAATGTTTATAATGACTAGATATATTTATAAATGTAATACGTTGTGAATTTTGTTATTTCATATCATATCATCGCCTGTTCCTACAGTTCGCCGGTCCCATTTAATAGGGGGAGAGCCTATTATAATTCAAAATTCCGAGCTACTACTGAGAATTTCATTGAAATACCCATTAACCTTTCTGGGAATACAGGCATAAATAAGTATTGATATTCTATGCTTTGTTTCGTTTTCTGTCATTGTTATTTTCAGTAATAACACGAACATCTATGAATTTGCCACTCAAGATTTATTGTTAAGTACTTAGTAAAATTATTTAATTTAAAACGATTAAATTAAATATCTACAACTACCAACCCGTACGCAACTTCACTTGCGTTTCCCTGTTTTTACTTTTTCTGGATTTTTTTACGTTTTTTCTCTCCATAAAAACCTTCCTCCGAATTCATCAAACTCAACAAAAAAGAAATCAGCCAATTGGTTTAGCGGTTCTCGAATTTTGAGCTTAGCAACATTTAGTGATTCATTTTTATTTATATAGAAATGTACAAAATGTAACTATACGTAATCAAAATAAATGAACATAAGTGTCAATTTAAGAAAAAAAACAACTTATAATAGGGCATAAACAACTCCTCCGCATCGCTATCAGTTGGAAGGGTATCCAAAAAGCTGGTTTTATTTATATAGAAATGTACAAAATGTAACTATACGTAAACAAAATAAATGAACATACTTAACTGTCAATTTAAGAAAAAAAAGAACTTATAATAGGGCATAAACAACTCCTCCGCATCGCTATCAGTTGGAAGGGCATTCAAAAGGCTGGCTTCATTGTCACGTTGGATGTCAATGCTTCTCTGAGCACAATAATCTCATAATAATATAATATATGCCAATAATCAGATGGATACATTTTATAATATTATATCAAAGAAATTAAATTACGAGTACTTTTATTATCAATTTATTTTCGTCTGTCCAAACATATCAATAAACTTACGCCATTATTAACTCACCGCTAGCAATAAACGTGACACATGTAAATATTATTATGTATCTTTAATACGCATAACATTATACTCAACTAATAATGTTATAGAGTAAACGAAGAAATATATTATTATAAAAGGAGAATTCTGTATAGAAAAGCCGAGACACGTGAAACAGATTTATGTCTAGACACAATAACGTGTTTTGTATCTAACGACTAGCTATATCTAGCGGTGTTACTCGCTTAGATTTCGTTTTTCTCAATCTTGTGGGAATTTCCCAAAATCCATTATCAGCCTATATGGACCGCGTGGTCTCGGTATTTCTTATAACTTTCATCCCTTATTTCAACCCCTTAGCCTTATTTTGCATTAAAAAGTAGTAATGTATATGTGTCCTTTCTCAGGCTCTAGACTGTGTACCAAATTTCATTTAAATTCGTTCAGTAGTTTTGGCGTGAAAGCGAGACAGACAGAGTTACTTTCGCATTTATAATATTAGTAAGGAAAACCTGGGTTATTGTAAACTTGCCACAGAAAAAGTATCTGTAAACTCGTCACATTTTTATTTTAGCGGAATAAAATATTTTGGAGCATTGTAAACTCATGAACCCTTTCCACGTACAGATTGCAGAACCTGTACCCGCATATTCAGCAAGTTTCTTTCGCATCGGCTTTCTGAGATTTTGTGATTAATCAGTGACTTTCATTCAGTTATTTCTTAGGCGGTTGTACAATATGACAGTAATAAATCATGTTTGTTTGCCATTCTTGTGGTATAAAAAACGTAGGGTGTACATTAGTACACACATCTGCCTTACCCTTCGGGGAATACAGGCGTGATGGTATGTCAAACTCCTCATGAATGCCGTCCGCCTCCCATAAAGGAAAGGCAGAGAGATTATAACAGACTCGATCTCTCGACTCGATTATTACCGACTAAAAACATACTCTAGAACACTGGAGGTTGTCTAGTTAGAACTCGGAGTACCCTCCAGTGTGCTAGAGATAGTGTCCTGACCTGGGAATTGAGCCCAGCAGCTCATGCCCTAACAGTCCCACTTACCTACTGAACCAATGAAATTCATCATCAAAAATCATAGCCTATTATTCCAGCCAACCTATTGTCTCTTACATTTATGGCTAACGAAACAGCCCATCCAATTTAAAACCGAAACCATTTTACCGGATCGAGTTTATTGGTCAATACGATGCCCACTCTAATAAAATATACGATAAATAAGTTAACGTTATTTTACAAATTATAAAATGGCGGTCGAATGCGTGTTGGTGTCAGTTTTTATTGGCTACAATATATATCAGAGGTATGACATCAAACGGATTTTATTTAAATTACATTTGGAATATGGCTGTGATTGGTTGGATATTCAGTTTTTTTTCTGCGTCGCAATAATTGTATCACTGGAAATGGAGCCGTGATTTTATCGGAAGTTTAAAAAAAATGCTTCATATATTTTAACTAGTATTCTAAGTATATTTTATAGTGATAGTCTTGGGATATGACCATTGAAGTGCCAAGTCATAGTTCACAATCATCTGCGTAGTGCTCTTAAACGGTGACGGAAAACATCGTGAGGAAAATTTGCTTGCCTGAGAGAATTTGTCAACAGCAGTGAATTATGCCAACTCGTGGCAAGCATGGTGAGGTAAAACCTACGGCCCAAGGTTGTGTCCCTGAAATTGAAAAGATTTAGGCCCTCTCAATCTCAGTGCAGATCCATTCCCAGCTGTGGAACAGCAGTTTTGAGTTGACTGCAAAAACGTGGCTTGAATATAAGAAGAAGATATCCATAGTTATATTCTTTTTTTAAATTAATTTTGACATCTGTGCTGTGGTGTGGTAGTACGAACTGCTGATCAAGAGGTCTTTAGTTTAATTCTCTACAAACACAAATATTAATGTGATGAATATAAAGTGAAGTACTGATTTCTGACACTTACGCGAATACTAGACATTGAAATGAAACTACTTTTTACGGATTTTTTCGCGTTATATTAATATTATTCACCGGACGTGTCCATGGACCCGTGACCATGGACGTTGTAACGGGTCCGAAACGTCGGGATTAAAATAATATCAATATAACGCGATAAAATCCGTAAAAAGTAGTTTTATTTCAAGTGAAGTGTTTGTATTGCTCTAGGTATTTTTATATAAGTTCATAGAAAAAATATATAAATAAATTGTCTGTAGTACATAATTATGTAGGCTTTTCTTATTTTCGGAGTAGGTGGTGCTGTAAAAAATGTCCCAAATATTTATTGTTATTTTGTACAGAGGCGGACTTAATGCCATTATTTAATATTCTAACTTACATCAATTCCACCGGTTTCTCACTATCTTTGCGCTATGCCAGACAGTTGATCTTAAGTCTCTGTCACCGATCCCTTTAAATTTATTAAGCCATTTTGTGAAAAATCTCAACAATTTTCTTAAAGCAGTTTCAGTGGCACCCATCAGTATCGACATTTTGAATTTATTGAGCAATATGTCGTGTAAGAGATGTATCAGCTGAGGAATTCAGCTCAAAAGTATCAAGTATTGGTGACTATTGATGTGTAGGATAAGACGTTATGCCCAAAATAATTCCATGTTTTTGTTAAATCAACTATAAAAATATTATAAAATCGGTACATCAGTATTTCTGACATTACCTACGAACAAAACATTATATTTTTTTGTTATTTAGCTTAGGCGCGGTTTTTAAATATAAGGTTTTGGGTTCGACTTCCACGTGTAGTAAAGTGACATTAGGAAATTATCAGTATGGGTTTTTAAGTTTTGATTGTTTAGTAATGTTTGTTTTTTTTTACAATTTTATTGTGTTTCGATATTACCCAAATAAAAGTATTATTCCTCTTTCCTTCATGACAGAAAGAGCAATAATAATAATGATGTTATCAATTTGTTTGACAGACATTAAAACGTTCTCTCTAACTTCAGTGACGAGGCGACCTCATTTGAAACCAACGTCCTCTAAACCACAAAAGACGATTGACGTTTTAATTTAATACCAAAATCAATTCGGCCATTTAAACTGAGTGCATATCGCGATCTTGTTTCGTCCACACAAAGAGACCTGTCTACCCGCTTGATAAGTCTGCGGATCTCTTATTCATGAAGTGGAAACCGCGTTTTAATTAAAATATCGAAGCCTATTTTCGGTAGGGTAGAAGGAATACAGAAATCAGAATGATGCAATTGATTCGTTTTTGCTAATCTTCTCTTCTAATATATAAAATTCTCGTGTCACAGTTTTAGTTGCCATACTCCTCCGAAACGGCTGGACCGATTTGTATGAAATTTTGTGTGCATATCGGGTAGGTCTGAGAATCGGCCAACATCTATTTTTCATACCCCTAAATGTTAGGGGTAGTCCACCCCTATATGGCAAAACAACGTTTGCTGGGTCAGCTAGTCATTTATAATATTTCGTAAATAAAGGAGGTCTACAAAAGCCTATACAACTCAGCCTAAATTTGTAGCGGAAGTACATCACAGCTGTCAAGTTGATAGTTTTTACCATGAAATCACTATGAAACTGATGTTAATCTGCCGTAATGGCACACCTGTGACACTCCATACAAACTTTCCGATACCGCTGCACACTACAATACCAAATGTCAATCTTGTCAAAATTACGTTTGTACACGTGCAAATGTGTGCGTGACGGTGCGTAGGGTTTGTTGGCAGTCCGGCAAGAACACCGGCAGAATGCGGGGGACCTGAGGTATCTGACGTTAAGGAGGGGCGGAGAGTGGCCATTCTGTTATTATTTATTCTGTGGTAATGACATGCGTTTGACATTCCGAACTGACACTGACAGTTTTTACTATGAAATCATTACGAAACAGATAATAATGTGCCAAAATGGATTTTTCTCGAATTAAACGTTGTTCATCTCATCCCCCAGTCAACATTAAAAAAAGTACGACTAGAGTTTAAGCCAGCGTAATACAGAGTATTTTTTCCAATAAGTGTACCTTCAGTACATCATTTGGGCCGATTTCGATGACCTCCTTTAGGTGTGTGTAGTCTGGTGGTTGAAGATGACGAGGTTGTGGTTTCGATTGCTACAGGACACATATATTTCCATCCATCCGTCCATGACGCAAAGGGCAGGTGATGACAAGTGCGGTTTTTAGTCATACCATACATACATGCCGCCTTCCCACGTGGTGGGGATCTTCCACATGAGGATGAGGATTTTCCACATCCAAAAAAAGAAAACACATATTTATGTGATAGTGTATGTGCGCATCTGGGTGTTTCATGTGTATCTACACTTCTACACTAATATTATAAAGAGGAAAGATTTGTATTTTTGTATTTTTGTATGTAACGAATAAACTCAAAAAATACTAGACCGATTTGAAAAATTCTTTCCATGTTTGATAGCCCGTTTATCGGGGAAGGCTATAGGCTATATATCATCACGCTACGACTAATAGGAGCGGAGTAGTAATGAAAAATGTTGCAAAAACGGGGGGAAAAATTATAAGACCACGCGGACTAAGCCGTCGGCGGGAAGCTAGTTATAAATAATGTATGTACGTATTTTCAAATGATTCTGCCCATTGTCTAGAACTCATAGTTCACAAGCTGATCAATAAATATTTTTTTTAATACGAGTCACTCAAATTAATTATGAAGAAATTTTCAAAGTCTATTTATGAATATTCATTACCAACTTTGTTAATGAAATTACCAATGTGTTAAACAAAGACCACAGTTTGCAATTTATTTTACAATTCTGAACTCAATTCACTTTCTGAGACTCATATTTGAATGCATTAGAAATGGGTTTATTTGTTCTAGAATTTCATAAGATTTTCCAAGAGTAACTTGAATATTTGATTTTAATGAGGATTTTCGTCAAGAGATAGACTATTGTGGTATTGTCACCGAATTTATACAGACATGTACGCATTTGGAATCTTAAACTTTGTTAGCACTAAAGAATATATTCTGAACTATCTTTTTGTATTTTTTAAGCATTTTCCATGCTAAGATTAACTTGTAATCATGGAAAATGGTTAAAAAATACAAAAAGATAGTTATTAGGTAAGGTGGTATCATACGACATCGAACTAGCTGTAAAGTTAGTCGTGTCGGTTGTGAAGCATTCACAATAGATGTCGCTACGTCACCTTTAAGACGTAAATTAGAATGTTTAGTTTTTGGACATAACGATTTTATTTATTGATGTTTTATTGATGTGTATACTGTATTCTTGGGAAATACATTTATTATTATTATTATTAATGTGAAGGAAGATTTCGACTGGCGAGCAAGGCGAGCGGTGGCTTAGTGGTCAGAGCGTCTGGTGTACCGGACCAGAAGACGCAGGTTCGAATCCTGCCCGCCCGCCGATTTTTCCTTCATTAAAAATAACTAATATATTGTGAAGTTAAATAATTACAATATACAACATACCATCACGCCTATATTCCCTAAAAGGTTTAAACAGAGGTGTACTTTTCTTAAACCACCCCAATTCATGTAATAGGAGTGATCCTATTTGCTGTCAATCGGGCACAATCCAAACTCCGAGCTACTGCTAGGAGTTTCCCAGAACCCATAACACTTTGCTTGAGTTGGTAATCGAACCCAGGACCTCAAACGTTTTCACCTGTTTATCTAATTAAATAATTACCTTGAAGATTGTGGATGATATTGTGGAAGATAAATACTATTTACGTATTTTTCTACCACAAAAAAAGTTAATGTTATATACAGTAAAATATAATTTAAAGTTACTTCATAGGACTGTTTTATTGTTCTTATAAATTAAACTGACCTTGTTTTTCCTTCTAGATTTTACTTCAAAACCAACCATACTGGGGTCGCTTCCAAGCGGTTAAATATCAATATAGCAGGCGGAGGGCGTTTAGTGATTCTACAGCTACTAAGTGTAGGTAGACGCGAAATTCAAATCTGAATGAATCAATAACCTAAATTAAAAATTTAGAAAACCCCCGACACGAAATGTAATTTGCCATTTTGTGGTGGCGGCCATCTTGGATTTCAAATTTATCATAGTGTATAGTATTCTACTAGTTAAGCCCTTTCATTTGATACCCATATTGACGGAGTTGTGAAAAAATATGTAATCCGCTGTCTTGTAGTGGCGGCCATCTTGGACTGATTTTCATCAAACATAGCTAAGAACACTCCCGACTGATTCAACTTTCAAATAAAAAAAACAAAATCAAAATTGGTCCATCCGTTGGGGAGCTACGATGCCACAGACAGACATACACACACACACACACATACACAGACACGTCAAACTTATAACACCCCGTCGTTTTTGCGTCGGGGGTTAAAAACAGACCCTACTGCAAGTACGTATCAACTTATAAAGTTAGAAATTTTAACTTTCTTTCAGCTGCAGAGACGCCTAAATTCATGTTCCATATACGCCCAGCGGCGGTACAGACCGGCCTAATATTTTATGCAAAGACGAGGCCCGTCTACCGCCATGACAGACTTCTGTTGTTTGCACGGGAGAGATCAAAAAGGGAATTGGCTCTAAATCCTCGAAACCGTGTCCTGAATAACAAACTAATTTATCCGTCGTTCGACGTAAATTTTAATACAAATTTCACGACGTGTCTACAGTTTTGGGTATAAAATACTGTTTTTGTTGTGTGTGTTTTCTTTGGTACTTACTAGGTTTTAGTATGGTACCTGGTGTTTTATTACCTAATGGAACTAGGTAGAATCCGTTTTATATTCAAAATGTTGTCATAACATCCAATCAAGCCTGTGTTTCTCGAAGGGTAACGCAGAGTTCTACCATTTATCTTCTTTTCCCAACCATGTTGGGGTCGGCTTCCAGTCTAACCAGGATGCGGCTCAATATTAGTATTTTACACGGAGCAACCGCCATCAGACCTCCGCAACCCAATTTCTGGGCAATACCGATATTCGTTGGAAAGACTGGTCGTCATGCTTTTTAGGTTTCTGACTACCTCTAACGATTGTCATAGGTGTTCGTATGACAACCGGGACTGGCGGCTTGACGTGCTCTCTCTGCACGGAGGGGTATCGATATGTTAAGAATGGTCACCCATCCACAGACTGACCGCGGCAAGTGTAGCTTAACCTTGCAGATCGGTTGATCAGCGTTGGTACAACTTGGCCACGAGCCCCTCTAGAGTTCTACCATTTATGTTAAGTAAATAATATGAATATGAGTTGTACCTACAACCAAATTTCGATATGTTTTAGGTTCTATATTCGGACGAGCCTATTGCCAATTGCACACTATGTTGACACAATCAAACATACACATAATTCTATTATAGGATATACAAACATAGCTAGATTAGTTTATCTCACCGCTAAATACAGAGGCCAGCCATTACCTTGCGGTAAGCACGGATTTACAAACTAAGCATAGCTGTGCTGTGTTCAAAATCATTACCCCACTTCTGCGGTAGTCGGGTAAAAAATACGACCCAGATTTCAACGACAATCCCGATTAGTAACTGTAATTAGAAACTTCAGCCTATAGACGCAATTGATATCAATAGTATCTCTAGCGTATAGTCATCTTGAGAAGTCAAAGTTGAGGCTTTGTGCCCGGCTTCTTCATCAAAATCAAAATCAAAATAGTTTTATTTTCACGTAGACCTTATGCAGGCACTTATGAAATGTCGAAACTAGGTGCACGGTTCCAAATTAGTCTTTTCCTATGGAGAAGAACCGGCAAGAAAATGGAGTTTCTTGCCGGTTCTTCTCCGCAGGCGCAGGTTCGAATCCCGCCCGCCCGCCGATTTTTTCCTTCATTAAAAATAACTTGTAATCTTAGCATGGAAAATGCTTAAAAAAATACAAAAAGAAAGTTGGCTTTAGTTAATAGATTAACACATACGTCGTTCATCAACTTCACTGGCTACATTAAACTTCTTGGACAAACGGTTGGTTACCACGAGTTGTTGGATGCAGGCGGCATGGTGTCCGGTCCTCGTGGAGTAGTAAGATTGGGTATATCAGAAACTCTTTTGGCTAATAATATATGGTGATGTTGATAATCGTTCTTCAAATTCTTTCGTGCTTTGGTCTTCGTTTTTATACAAACACTTAACTGTCAGAACAGTGGTAGTCAGAAGCCCGAAAAGCCGAACATATGCCCAGAAATTATATTACGGAGATCGCTTTGTGTAATATACTGATACAATCTACCGTATCAGGGGCCTAAACAAGTTGCAATTTGACATTCGAATCGACAAAATAATAGAAACAAAATGTATGGAATTTGTCGAATGCTTGTGTCATTTCCATAGATTTTGTTTCTGTTCGTTTGTCAATTCGAATGTCAAAATGCAAGTTGTTTACAGTCACTGGTCAAACTGGAGGTCGCACCCCAACATAATTAGGAATAAGGCTAGAATTATGATGATAACATGAACTAGATAAATAGAAATTAATAACCCATTAAAATACGCTTTGATTAATTTCAAATGTGCTTCTACATGATTGGACTCCAATATTTGTATATTATGATTAAGCTGTATATCGTTTATAGATTGGATAGTAATGGGATTTTAAATTAGATTTGTTCAGCTCATATAGCGAATAATTGTGAATCATTGTTTAACATACCATCACGCCTGTATTCTCCAAAGAGGATAGATAGAGGCATACTAATGTACACCCACAGTTCGCTGGAATGTTTAGGTCCCATGTAATAGGGGGTGAGCCATTAGCCGGACACAAACTCTGAGCTATATATATTTATAGTAAAATCTAATTAAACTTGCTCAACCTGGACCATGAACTCAGTAGAAGTTGCGCTTATAACTTCTAGATTATTGCCATCTTATATCATATAAAACAGTCGGGTTTCTTACAACACTTATAACTCGAGAACTGCTGGACCGATTTTCATGGTTTTTGATTTGTTGGATTTGTCTTTGCCCCGAATAACAGTTTCAAACTTGATGCGAGCGAAGCTGCCGAAAAGATAGTTTTATAATAATACAAAAGATGCAGAAAAAGCCGTGAGATATTTTTTTAAGTACGAGTATTGTTTACCTAAAGCAAAGCTGATCAACAGATCTGCTAGGTTAAGCTACGCTTGCCGAGGTCATGGATGAGTGACCATTCTTAACACATCGAGACCCCTCTGTGCCTCGGAGAGCACGTAAGGCCGTCGGTTCCGGTTGTCATACGAACTCCAATGACAATCGTTAGTGTATCTTCGAATATCGGTATTGCCCAGAAATTGGGTCGCGGAGGTCTGATGGCAGTTGCTTCGTGTAAAATACTGATATTCAGCCGCATCTGGTTAGACTGGAAGCCAACCCCAACATGGTTGGGATAAAGGTTAGGAGAATTATGAATGAATGATGCAGAAAAAGCCGTGAGTTTTTTTTTTAAGTATTGTTTACCTAAGAATAATTTCAGCTACAAAACGCCAAGGTAAGCGTCCAACTACCCTCCCTTATAAATCTAGTTGCCATCGGCTTTAGTTGACAACGGATAAATTTATTGGGTGCTAAATGTAGCCCGCGACCTGCGAATAAATTATTGGAGAAACATGTGACTGGGGATCAAGATAGCGTTTGTTTTGAAAGTGGTTTAATTCTGACGTGCGGTGTTTGTGCTTTGTGCGTTAAACACTGATGGGAACATTCTAGATAAACAATAAATAACTCAAATTGGTCTTAAACGCGATTTATAGATTGACTAAAGTGTTATTGGGTTATTTATATTTTGGATTTTGGATGTCTCCATGTGATGTAATACATGGAACCTAAACATACGCTACATTAATAACCTCTGCCTACCATTGGGGGGAATACAGGAGTGATGGTAGGAACGTTAATTTTTTATTTTATGTTCATTCTTTTGGTCCGAAATAGTGGCTTTTCATAGCTCATAAAATAATGGGTTTATATTCTTTGAGGAGCATACAAAACATTTTTTTTTGTATACCACTAAGGTGGCAAACCATCATACGGCCCGCCTGATGGTAAGCGGTTACTATAGCCTATGGGCGCTTGCAACGCCAGGGGTATCACTCGTGGGTTGCCGACCCGAAAAACCTCTTAGAGGTTTATGGAGGATTCACTGCGCCGACAGTTTGAGGGAATCATCTCACTGTCAGCGCAGCGCATCCTTAGAAGGAGCTCTGGCGACCTTACAAACTGCAGGAACACAACACACAATAAAGTGTGTTATTTGGCTGCAGTTTTCTGTAAGGTGGAACATACTTCCCCAAATGGGCTGCTCCAGATTTGAGCCAAAAATAGCTGTGCCCTACCTCTCTTATAATATTTGGAATACATTAAATAAATTTTGACTTTTTGTTTGCTGTCAGACTGAGTGCACCATTGCTAGTTTTTAGTCTAGACATTCTGAAAGGCATTCAGATATAACCAATCTTATACAAGTTATTTTTAATGAAGGAAAAAATCGGCGAGCGGGCAGGATTCGAACCTGCGCCTTCTGGTTCGTGACACCAGACGCTCTGACCACTAAGCCACCGCTCGCCCTGCTCGCCAGTCGAAATTTTCCTTCACATTCTAATTTACGTCTTAAAGGTGACGTAGCGACATCTATTGTGAATGCTTCACAACCGACACGACTAACTTTACAGCTAGTTCGATGTCGTATGATACCGCCTTACCTATTAACTATCTTTTTGTATTTTTTAAGCATTTTCCATGCTAAGATTACAAGTTATTTTTAATGAAGGAAAAAATCGGCGGGCAGGCAGGATTCGAACCTGCGCCTTCTGGTTCGGTACACCAGACGCTCTGACCACTAAGCCACCGCTCGCCATGCTCGCCAGTCGAAATCTTCCTTCACATTCTAATTTACGTCTTAAAGGTGACGTAGCGACATCTATTGTTATCCGCCCGCCGATTTTTTATACCTGGATTTATACCTGGTTGATGGAAATAGGCTCGCCCCTATTACATGGGACCTAAAACATACAGGCGAAATGTGGGTGTACACTAGTACGCCTCTGCCTACCCTTTCGGGGAATATAGGCGTGATGTTAATTATGATGGATATTAATGTTAATGTTAATGAAAATAAAAACGACACAAAACAAAAAATGCCTCTATATTTCATTACCTTCGTCAAAATTTCGCAAACCAACGCTAAATGCTGGCGGGCTTATGTTAAAAGGTCCTAATTGTCCTGTACATAAGTAGGTAGGTGCCTCTGTGAATAGAGTCTTGATGTAAATTCAATTTAATTATGCAGATGGCGCTGTGCTCGCCTTCGACGTATGCTACGTGCTCTGTAGCGTGTCGTAACGTGTCAAAGTACATTCGTGTTAATGGAATTTTCAGATGTCATTACTTTATGAATTGGGATTTCAGTTCCCAGGAAAAAATAATTAAGAGTAGAAGGTTTTAATGTGAAATTAATTGAGATTTTTTTAATATTGACGACGTTGCACGCCGTTTTACTTGCGACCCCACTCCTCCATGACTTTTGGAGACAAAAAAAAAATAAAAAAAATACAGCCGTATTGAGAACCTCCTCCTTTTTTCGCAGTCGGTTGAAAAGGTGGGCATGCAGTAAAATGGCACTGCCACTCGTTATAACAGTCATGACATGACATCACGCCTGTATTCCCCGAAGGGTTAGGCAGGGGTGTTCTATAGTCTGCGCGCAACTAGTTGGCCACGCCTTAGGTATGTGAGCGGCGGGACGGAGGGGCGAGGCCGCCTGCGCGCAGTGGGAGGGAGGGTCGGGGGCGCTTGCTTTTGTTCACAGTAACCCGCCGCCTCACCCCGTGCCTACATAAGGCGCGGCCAACTAGTTCCGCATAGACTATAGTGTACACCCACATTTCGCCGGTATGTTTACGTCCCATGTAATAGGGGGCCAGCCTATTGCTATCAACTGGGTACAAATCTAGACTCCGATCAGGACCTCTAGCGTAGTAGTCGCCCTTCAGACCATTAGACCAACGAAGTCATCGAATTTCGTCTGTTTATTCTGATTTATATACCTACATTACTGAAAATTCTAATAAATATTGATTACCACTAGTATTGTTTTAATAAATACTTTAAAACTAATAGCTTTAGCTATTTACTATAAAATGCTAGTAGTTAAAAATAAAAATCAACGTGGTGGGAACGTCGAGTTGGTACGCTCGGCTACCCTGAGAATGGCATTGCGCCAAAGAATGCCTTTATTGCTCCCAAGAATTTCCTTTGAAGGAATTCAATAACGTTACATAGAATTAAAATATTATATTGTTTTAGTTCTGCTCATTCAGGATAAATAAGGGCGTTTTAAAATTAAGGGATGATTTAAAGAAAGAAATAATAATTTAGTCGCTATAAAATTCTTAATTTTTAGTGGACGGTTAAATATCTATGTAACATTACATCAAATCACCATGAAATCAAAGTTATTGCAAAATATGCATTTGTGACGTTTACACTGTAAATTAAACGAAAATCGTCTATAAAGAGGCATAGTTATATCATAGAATTAAACAAACAATTAATAATAAAGTTATATACGAGCAAGGGCAAGAATTTTCTTCAAAGCTGCCAGACGGTTTTCTTTAAGTACCTTCAGAAATCTAAATAATCAGTATTAACTTCGTCTTTAGGTATGCATTAATAAATCAGCTAAGAAACAGAAAACCGTGTAACCCTCTCTTCACTAAGTACATACGGAAAATTAATGAAACGTACAAAATTTTACACGGAAATGTAAAACTCCAACTTATTAATAAGTTACGGGAAGTTGGCTCTTCTGTTAGGAAGTTTTGAGTAAACGAACAGGTAAGCATGTCTATCCGGAAAGACAAACAAGAAAGTAATTAATACTTTTATGATTTTATTTAATTAAAGTGTGTGACTTGCGAATTTTGTGTTCCAGTTACGACGTTGAAAGATAAAAATAAGAAATTGATATTGATATTTAATAATGTATTAAATAAGATATTAAAACTCAAATAAAACTAGCAAACGAGCGCTTAAGTCTTAAATAATTTACGACTAATGATGAGACATGGGGACCTATAATTGCAATAAAAGCACTTTCACAGCTTCACCACTAAAGTGTCACAATACCAAAATATTGTAGAAATAACAAAATAAAATACACGCGATTTATTATTATCTACACAGACCTAAGAAACTATTAAATTGTATTTTTCCGAAATCTAGCAACACTGATATTCCAAAGTGTCAACAAGAAATAAAAACTCAAATAAAACTAGCTAACAAGCCTTTAAAAGTCTTGAACTATTAAGGAGCAATGACGAGACGTGGGGCTCCTATAATTGCAATAAAAGCACTTTAACAGTTTCACTGCTACTAAAGTGTCACAATACCTAAAGATCCTATTAAACTTTAGCAATTTCTAACTTTTCCTATTAGGCTTACTGCACACATATCGTTCTTACACGTTACGAATACTTGTGTATGGTCGTTTATTGAAACTTCGTGTGTAGTTTTTTTAGATTTATGATCTTGGGTTTGTACGAAAAAGAAGTATTTGGATTTTTTATTAGCTTTTTGGATGTCGGTATGTTGTTAAATTGTTTTTCTTCATGTTGTGTGAAACGCTCTGTGTTCATTTAGATATTATTATTGAAAAAATATGTTCATAAAAATAATATTAAAAAAAATACTTCGAAAATAGTAACAGAGTAAATAAAACATTAGGTTGAGTTGTAATGTAAATGTCAATAAGGATTTTAATACAAAAATACCTGTCGCCATTTTACTTTTGAGAGAGTTGATCGATTCTTCATTCTTATTCCTCACATAAACAGTGGGATCGTTAAAAACATTCACAGACTGAACCTTTACTGTGTAAATAAACATAAAGAAATATTTTTGTTCTAAATGATCATAATCATTCAGTTATTTCACATTTTAGAATAAAACAAGTTAAATGTAAAGTAATATTATAAAACTGTGCAAAATCCTAAATTGTTTGGCTCTTAAGAAAGCACCTGGCACGGTTAAAAGTTTAGGCAATTACATGTCTTTTTTTGAACGTTGTTATACCTAAGATAGAGACTTTTGCCATAGTATAAACAGAAAAGTAAAGTAACTTGAAATAACACCGCTAACAGTGACCTATAAGTGTGCTCAGTACGTATTTGTAGAATTCCGAAACTGAAGTGATTTAGTTATCATAATAACGCAAAAAGTAGTTTTATTTCAAAGACCAACATTCGCGCGAGATTCAGAAATTAGTACCTACATTCTTCTGATATCACTTCGTATAATCCATGGTTTAGGTACCGTTAGCAATTTTCTATTATGAATCAAATGACCCTTTAAAGAAGGCTGTCTAGCCATCCAATGAGGGTTTGTCACTCCCTGATTCTCCTATGAAACAATTTTAATGTAAGTTCATTATACTCCTTAATTATTCAATTAACTAGCATATTTTCATAGATCAGACCAATCGATGTTGCTGACGTCATCTTCAACTTATTACGTCAAAAGATGTAATAAGTTGAAGCAAAATTCTATATCACAGGCAGTGGTCTCGGTAACTTAGATGATGGCTAAAGTGTTCTGAGATCATAAATTTTTCCATTAAAAATTTATAATATCTTTTCGCTTGGTTATTTGAAGTTAACTTACTTGTCTGTTTCTACTATGGTTCTATCGCAGTACGAATAAGTTTATTGCTGCATGCCTCTCCCATGTCTAGACCGAGCTAAGTGGATACTAAAATTAGTGTTTTTGTATCGTCTAATATTTTTTCTTTAGTGTTACGTGCTTTTAGTGGTTTATTCAGTTTTCTTGTAGTCATTATTTATATTGACGTAAATCTAACAACAAATTAATGTAATAAAAAGATATTTTATTATGATTTATATTTACGGGTATTGTTGCTATTATTTAACTACTAGTTGCTCGTTAGCCAAGTGGTCGTAAGAAGAATGCTATACTCGAACTTCTTCAAAGATCGCAAATAGTAATTGGGTTTTTCTATGAAATTCTCAGTAACAACTCGTAGTTTGGATTTGCGCCCAGTAATGGCTAAGCTACCTATTTACCTACCACCACATGGGTGCATAAACCGATGATCAAACCCAAAGAAGTAGTTAAAATTTTGGCAGTGAAGCAGTCAAAGAAGCAAACAGAAAAATTCTCAAACTATGCAGAACTTGTTCTATGGGTATTACACATTGGATATAATGCTTACATACTTACTTTTGTTTTGGAAAAAAATACTTATAAGAAGAACACCTTTGTAATACCTGCGGCAGTTGAGAGTACAACAAACCGTCATAAACCATCATAAGTACATTTATTTATTTATTTATTTATGCTTAATGTACAGAATGTACAAAGGCGGTCTTAATGCCTTAGGCATTTTCTGCCAGACAACCTTTGGGTGATGCAGAGACGATCAAGGTAGATGCATTACCATTAGGGAAAGTATGAGGCAAAGACTATTGCTCAATAACTATAAGTCACTTAAACTTACTTAATACTAATAAATATTAATATTGTACTAAATAAATACAATACAATTACATAATAAATCCCGTAATAAATAAATAAATATATATATATAATATACAATACATACACAATTCAATGATAGAAGGAGGGGAAAACACAATCAGAGTCGAGATGAATCATAGCAATGTTTTGTCCAGCAAGTATTTACGCACACTACATTACATACATTATTTGTTACATTATTTGTTTCATTAGATAAATAGATTTACTTTGACGCTGTCAAAGCTTTTAACAGAACCAACGTCTATTTATTCCGTGGACATAATTATAAAGACATTTATTTAACTGTCATGGAAGCCTTATCTGATTTAAAGGAACAGATAAAAGTTTCCTCTCTTTGCCCTTTGAAGTATTGAAAGGGATAAATTAGATTTAAAATGTCGTTTTACATCTGGAAGTAAATTTATGGGTGCTTATGTTTAAGTGATAAAAAGCCAGGTTTTATCTGTCAATGAAGGAAAATTATGCTTTCCATCTTTACTGTAAGTTATCTCTACTTAGCTCGGAATGAACACAAGGCTGTCCGGTATCTGTTTTCGGCGGATGCTCAAATACTTTGAACACGGCACTCGTAGAACCCTGGTAACTTGAAAAGCTGATGATTGTTGGTTAGCTCGACGGGATAAGATCACGTGGTTACTTACCTACTCGTTGGTCAGACCTAGTAAAAACGCTTACGGGCCTGCAAATAGCTGAAGTAATTATGACCGCTAAGGACAGAAACACGTGGAGTGCATAGAGCGACCAAACTCAGACTATTCACGACCTTCAGTAATGAAGATAGCAACTAAGAAGAAGTTTGTACTATAGTCATAAAGGTGCAACGTTTTAAAATGGTCATGATAGATATGTAGGTACACAAAGCAGAATACTGAAATAGAAAAAAATCAGGGCCTAAGAAACGTTCCTAACTGTTCCGTTCCTTCTTGTTGTAAGCGATTATAAATTGAGGCAACTGAAGTTAGTAACACAAAGGACGGTAAACAAAAGTGATAATTATTCTAATCCTGTAAAAACAATGTTGTATTAAATTTTGTTTGAATATAATATTTTCCGTTGCAGTCACGGGTAGACTGAAATGGAATATAAAGAGGCTGACCCCATCAAGATTTTGAGATGACAGGGAAAAGAAAACAACAGAGAGATATAACATTTTCTCACTTTGATCCTATTACCTACTCGTAAAATATTAAATTTTAAACAGAGAGCCTGTAGCGATATTAAAATATTCAAACTGCTTCCATAAAAATATAATTTACAAGCAACCTCGCACGTAACTAACTAAGAATAAATGAGAAATAAACCCGTATCCAGTAGCTAGCAAATAAAAACACTACAATAAAACAACGAAGCATAGAGCTCCGAGAAAATTTTACTTAAAGAATTAAAACGCTGACAAGACCGAAAAAGCTTGAAGAAATTCATGGAGACTAAGAATTTATATAGTCTTACCTGAACTGGAGGAAAACACGGAGAAACTTGGAGGTAGCATCATGAACAAAAGTTTATTACACTATCTGGATGCAAACCTTACCTACCATTTATCTTTGTCGACGGAACGTAAAGAAAACTCGGGTAAAGTATTTAGTGAAGGAAATTAAAGACACATCTCGCAAACACTTTTGTATTGGAGTCGGAAATACTTCATTGTGTTTGTGTTGAAAGGTTTTGGGTATACGTTTATAGTCGGTAAAGATACTAAGACAAAGGGAGTATTATGTTTCAAAGAACAAAATGCTAAAATTTTGATAGACAAGCATATTATTTTGGTAAAAAAAAACTTTTGCGTTTGAATCCAACATTACAAAATAACTGTATAAACTCGGGGCTTATTGTAAATCACTGGATACCCACCTCGTTTATTCGTTTAAATACCATTCTCGATCGCAGTGCAATTTAACGCAATAGAGCTGTTCATGTTAGTAGCTTTATTTTAATCTCTGAATATTCTGAATTTATTCTATGACGCTGATCCTAAATTTGGAGTTTGGGACAGATAAACAGATTGCTATTTAGTAACTTTACTTTAAACGGTACTCTACTTTTGTTTAAGAAATACTTTATTAATAATTTTAGGTATTATACTTATTACTGGTAAAAAAAAAATGGAATACCAATTGCATTCGACACGTTAGGTAAACTTGAGTGTCACCAGAAGATTCAGGATTCCATCTGCAAACTGGAAAAAGAGGTATTAGTTGTTTAATTTTATTTTTAATTAATGGCTATTATTGGTATAGGTAGTAGTATTAAGGAAATCTATGGAGGAGACCTATGTTCGGCAGTGGACCTTTTTTAACTGATATGATGATGATGATGTTGATGAATGGAATTGGTATTCCCGTAGGATCCTAGTTAGAAAGAAATAAAGAAAACACATTTATTCAGGGCCTACATAGGCTAGACATCCGACTATTTAGGGCCACTTGTTATAATCTATTTTATTACAAAACGTTGCTAGGTATAATCAGCTAAATAGTCAAACGTTGCTAAGCATAATGTGATATGCTTTTGTCATACATCTGTGGCATTTAAACAATCGTGGCACAGATTGTGTGACACGTTGCGGAGTTGCGGTTACATATTTGATTCTGTTTGATTGTGCTGTGCATTATTTTTAAATGAAATCTTTATTTCAATCAATAAATTTTCTATTTCAATTACTATTTAGGCCACGACGATAACATTATCAGAAGCAGTTGCCATATTATTTTCAATATACTTATTATGTTTCTATTCAGTTTTTTCGTTTTCAATGAGGTAATGTAATTCAACGTTCAAACGTACAGAGCGGGAAGATACTTGCATATATTTGCAACTTTTGCGGTCACCGCGTTACGACCTGCCACAACACGTCCTGTCCTGTCCCGCTGAATTTGTGTCCCCTTTGTGCTAGGATGTGTTTACAGAAATTCGTGGCTTTAAAATTGAACATTCCATTTAAGAAGTTGCATGTTGTGCGAGATTTTAGTCAGCTAAATGGATCAAAACAGCTCTTTCCTATAGCCATTTTCTTAAGCAATAGCTCATATCGAAGTTATAATACCAATTGCTTTTTTTAATGTTATCAAGGTTGTGTCAATCAACATTCAAGAACTCGCCACGAGAAAGGACACTAAAATGACCGTCTGCTAGAACCATAACATGATTTCTAGCATTTTAAGTAGTACCTAATTACTTAAGTTCTTCCTAAAGCAACAACGACAAAATTTATATTCTTAAAACAGCATTACGCCAAAGAAAAAAAATTTTCACAATATTTTTTTTTTGTTTTATTCATTTCCAATTTTGTTCTCCCCTCCCTCCCATCTTATTTGTAATCCCCAGAATTTTTACTGCCCTATTTAAAATGAACTGAACAAAACAGACAACGAATGAAAAGACGGGGCTTTTCGTGCCTTGTCTGTTTTGTAATCGTGACTCATCATAATTTTATCTTTTATCCAATATTATTTTAACTTGCCGATTTTGTTTTCAGAGAATTGCCATGAATATTAAAAACTGATTTGGAAACCAGAAAAGGCTTTGGCTTTCTGCTATAAAAATAAGAAATACATTTATCTAAATAAATAATTAGTAGTTAAGGAATCGAAGAATTCGTTGTATTATAAGAATTAGTTTTAAGGTTTTTGGCAATGTCACTATAGTTACACTTATACACTATAGGTTAGACAAGTTGCATTTTGACATTCGAATCGCCAAACAAAATGTATGTAAACGACATTAGTGACAGCTCGATTTGTCGAAAGCTTATGTCGTTTCTATACATTTTGTTTGTCGATTCGAATGTCAAAATACAACTTGTCTAGCCCCCCAGGACTTTTAAAAATTAGAATTAATTATACTACAGATAATGCTTGTAGTATGTATATTGCCTACAGATTGTCCCAAATCTGGGTTGGCCCACGATATAGGAGAAAATTTTAGTATTAAGATTATAAAAAAAGTGCTAACGATTATACCACTATAGGTACTGCTTGTTGTTGCTGAAGTCTGAATGTTACTTACATAGGTATTCTACAGGCAAAAGTATCTACAACTCATTTCATATTCAGTGATAAGTACGCGAGAATGATTGTACCATTCGACAGAATGTAAAATCTAATCTGTTAAACTTTCAAATGAAGTGTCATTTAAATTCGCGACATCTATACGAAATGAAGGTTCGTGTTTCAGTACAATTCAGCTAGCTGGCGATACGGTTGGACTTTCCGACTTTATATCGCCATATTAGACGGGTACCACCATTTAGGGATGTCTACGTTTTTGGTGTCGATATTTTAGTCAATATTTTTTTGTAAGTACTATGAAATTAACTGAATTTGGAATTGCTCTAATGACGCAAATAGTAATTCAATTTAGCATAAGTATAAAACATGCCTTTGCTTCCAAGACAAAGTTAGAAGAAATCCAATGTAACATTTTTGGTATAGACCTAGCTGGAAATCGCTCCATACATCAATAATATTAATTCTTCCATAAAACAACTAGCTATGAAAATCTCTTAACATCCAAGTATCTACTTCTGCTTTTGTCTTTTCAGCCACACCATTGGTATCACTTGCACGCGTGTTTGTATCTGAGGGCTTCAGTAATTAAGCTTTATTTCCCTAGTAATTTCACTGGCTTCTTATTTCACCTACACTCGTATCAAAAGAAAATCACCCAGCCCTATAAGCTTCCTTCAATCTAACTCCGCTGCATTGTTTTCTGTTGTAAATATACAGTGGCCAGCAAACAGCTCGCACTGATTCCTAATATTAATATAATCCCGTATTTTGCCGGAATTATTCATCCGAAGTGCACTTGCAGCATAAACATCTGTTTCTAGTTTGGGGGACTGGGCAGCTGCTTGGGTTTTAGATTTGACCAATACATTATGGATTATGTTTGAAGTTGTCTTTTGTTTATCCTGATGCATACCAGCCTGAATATATTTCTGTTAAGTCCTTTTGTTCTCTTTTGCTGTACGTGCATTTCTGCTGTTAAAGTCTGCAGTGTGGTTCCGAATTGTATCTTTACTTTGTTTTTGCGGGATAAAAAAAAACAAGTTCAATTTTGAAGAAACACAACAACTGACTGAATGTATCAATTAAACTTTCTCCTGAACAGTAAATAATGTCACAACAATTGATTTTCTTCCTTGATAAATAATTAGTATATTAGTTGAAAACGAAAACCTTTTTCATCGTCACAACCCTAGAAACATTAAAGTATTTTTCGCTGGAAAAATAACAGCTTCAAATAAGAAACATTAAATTAAATTAAAAACTTTAATATAAACAATACTTTCAGAATTACGAGATAATAACAACGATGATAAAAGATAACATTGTTTTTTAACTTCAGGTAACGGATAGTAATTTGAAGTCAGTGGAACGAAAGAAATTGCTTTAGAAACCAATTATCTGGCAAACTGCAAATAAGAAGTAAAGCAATTGTTGGAATAAAATGGTTCTTAGTTCTGACTTACAGCGGAGATATTACTCGTTTTTTGTACTGTTTACTATTTTCCAGTTATATATTTTATTTCTGTTGCTGACAATAATGCAATTGTATTGTACTTTGGAAACAAATACGATTTTAAGTGCAATTAATTTTAATTGCCGTTTAGTAATTCTTAAGAATTCCTTACATTATTCGTTGCCAAATAAATTTATTGATTAAATATATTTATGGGCCGTCTAAAACCACTAAAACAATTAGAACAAATCCCCAGGGGCAAAAAAAATTCTTTCAGAATAAACGGTAAATGGCTTTGGTGTCTTTATTCGAAGTACATTCGTCACATCGGTTAGAAACTTATAAAGAACTGCAAATAACGACCTAACTCTCGATAAATGGAAAATCAACTTAATCACAAACAGTACCAAACATCGATCTACTACATCTGCCTTTAATCTTCGCAATATTTTCAGCTTCGACACATTAGTGCTGTACCAATTAGTGTTGTGTCGTTAGCGTGTAATTTACTGTCACAATCAGACACCGGAGTACTCTGATGTGGTATTACGTGTTGATAGAAATAAATGTTGATCGAGGTTGTTAAATAGAAATGTATGTTTTATTTTTACCCTCTCAATTAGTTTTATTTTAATAGATAAAAACAATAATTGGTCTCACTAAATTTTATAAATGTTTACGCATAATTTTGATAGACCGATTTAAAATATTTTTATTTTGAAAATGCCGCAAAAATGATCTCGCGCGATCTCTAAATGAATTCGTCTCACACACTCCATCATCCAGTCATCAGTAACAATAACTCTGACTTCAGAGAGAAACAATTTTCGGCAAAATTGTGTAAGGAAATAGAAAGCGCTCTAGGGATTTAGACAGATTTGTTCTGGTGACGACAGAATTAAAACAATGTATAACCCAAATTGTACTTCCTATTGAACATAAATTGCTATCTGAATACGTAACAAGTTCCAAGTAGTTCTAAGACTCACGAGCCAGTGATTAAAGATTGTTCTCCACTCCGTTGTTACAATAAATGTGGTCGTGTTACTCGCCACCACTGCGTTCTACTTCTTGCACCGATATTGTGTAATAAATATTACTTTGACTGTACTTTAGTGACTTTGTTTCTTGTTGTGGAACATTCTTGTTACTCCTTTTTACGAATCGGTAGCGCAATTATTGGAGTACTTGTAAATACACTTCAGTAGAAATAACGTGTTATAATAAAGTCAATGTTTTAAAAACACACAGCCAAACAAAATGTATGAAATTGACTTTCGAGAAGTAGGTATGGTATTATTATAGTATTTGAGATATTTTTTTTTTATTTCTGTGATATTTCGCTTTAATATTAATAGATTTACGGTGAGAGATTAGGAAGTAGGCCCACAAAAAGCCGGAAAACCAGTCAATCCTTTGAATATTAGTGCCCAGTGATTGGGTTGCGGAAGTCTCACGGCAGTCGTTGCGTGTACTGATAATACATATATTCAGCCGCATCTGGTTAGACTGAAAGCCGACCCTAACATTGTTGAAAAAAGGCTAGAAAGATGATTCAGAATATTATAAAAACAATCTAGCAAAGGCTAGTTCAAGATAATCGAAACTACACTTTCAGATAAATTTCAAGAATTACCATTTTATTTTATTTACATATAAAATTGTAAACAAAGCCAGAAAACATGTTATGAGAAGATAAGCATGGATTTACGTCTCCAAGATATCTTAATTAAAATCAGTGAGTCGCTTTACACACCCGTTTTATTAAATCTCAGCTAATGTTTTCACTGAACAATTACCGCTTAATATTCACACGTTAATAAGTTTACCTACATTGTGATTCAAATGTAAATAATTATTATTTACTGCTACATTAATATACGATGACATACTATTACTATCACGCTTATATCCCCCTAAAGGTTAGACAGAGGTGTACTTCTGGATACCTACAGCTCTGTAATAGGGGCTTAGCTTATAATATTGCCGTCACCAAGTACAAATTCTGTGAGCTGTTATTGGGAATTTCCCAGAACAACCATCAAAAACTTTGCTCAACCCGAGAATTGAACCCAGGAGATCCAGTTTAGGTCCCTGACCAGCCTATTGCTATAATAATAATCTTACCTTATATATTGCTATAATATTGCTATAATATATAATTGCTATAATATATATTGCTATTGCTATAATAATAATGTTACATCCATATGTGTTAGTAATACAAACTTACACTAAGTTATGTTAGTGAGGTTTTGGTGTGGCTATTTGAGACTTTATTGTTATTTGGTATACAAAAGCCGTCTCAGGCACCTGGCAGATATATAAGTACACAATGCCCGAGAAACAGGTTATCAGGCTTCCCAAAAAAGTTTTTAGGATTCTGTTAGCGCTATCACGTGTCCTGATAATTGTTTTCTAATGATGGCATAAAAGTCTTCGACGCAAGCCTCGGGAACATCTGAGATGCTCTACAAAATCGTGGCAGCCCCATCAGCATCATTGTATTGGATCCGTAGGGCATTGAAGGTGTTCTGCGTATCCTACTAGCAATGTGTATGCTATCAACCGGACACAAATCAAAACTTCGATCCGTTACACGGAATTTCACAGAAAAACTCAACAACGCTTCTCGACCCGGAAATCGAGACCAAGATGCTAGAGGCATTCCTAGCTACATATCTACTAATATCTACAAAATGCTGCCACCAAATTTATAGCCTAGGAAATACCAAAGCTATTATAAGTGACTAGCTTCCCGCCAGCGGCTTCGCCAGCGTGGTCTTGATAACTTTTTCTCCCCGTTTTTGCAACATTTTTCATTGCTACTCCGCTCCTTTTAGTCGTAGCGTGATGGTATATAGCCTATAGCCTTCCCCGATAAATGGGTTATCTAACACTGAAAGATTTTTTCAAATCGGTCTAATAATTTCGGAGCATATTCAATACAAACAAACAACCAAATATTTCCTCTTTATAGTATTAGTATAGATATAGATTGAAGGACCTAGTATACGGTACGTACGCTAAACTACATAACAAGCCTTTATTGCTAGAGGAAGAGGTTAGTATTCCCTATCGCGGTAACAACTTGAATCATTTCATGTTGTTGCCGTACCTTAGTTGATTGCACAAAGAACATAATACTCCTGAATCTACACCTGGAACTACTGTTCAACTAGATGAATGTGACACAGAACTGTGACTGCCATTAAATATTTGTTTGTTAGTTATGCTCTGTGGGTTTTCGTCAACTTCAATAACAAAGACGCCTAGACAATTTGCAATTTGACATTTGGCGATTTCTGGGGGCCTAGTCAAGTTGCAATTTGACATTCGAATAGAAACAACATGTATGGAAACGACATTAGTGACAGCCCGATTTGTCGAAAGCTTTTGTCATTTCAATAGATTTGTTTCTATTCGAATGTCAAATTGCAACTTGACTAGGCCCCCAGAAATCGCCTTCTCATTTTTTTTTATTCTAGCCTGATCCTCTCCCATTTTAAGAGGAAATCTGTGCCCAACAGTGAGATAGTTAATGGATTGTTGCCCCTTGCCCCAGTTTTCGTAAAATCCAAGCATTGATACTAACATTAATATTCTTAGTTGAATATTTTTTTGTTTTGTTTATTTATAAACCAAATTAAAGTATTTTATTTCTTTATTTGTTTCATTTACTTCTCTCTCTCTCTTGCCTTCTCTTACATCTCTAATTCTCTATTAGTTGCCATCCGTGAATATGATTATTATCTTATGACTTACATAGACGTAATGAAAATATTATTCATATCAGTAAATCCAAAATCCAATAATTTTATGTCAATCACGTCAAAGCATTTTCGGAAATTGTTTGATAAAATGACATCATTCTCTGGGTACTGAACTAAAAATAATTTCTTCGTGGAAATCGTCGTCGAAAATGTTCGTGGAAAAGGTTTAAAAGTCATAATATTTACATTCCCTTGTAATAGAAATTCGTCCCAAGAATTCAATAAAAGCAAATCCCTCTGGTAAAACGAGACAGGGACAGAATAGAACAAATAAGAGACGGCTAAACGAGGAACATAATCTATTTTATCGAATAGTGCCTTACAGTGTAAACATCCATTAAGGAACTAGTAAAATGGGGTCACACTTTTAGCGATATTGCCGTCTGTTCTTTCATTATTGTTTTAAATTTCACAAAAAGTAATGTGTGGTCATACATAAAAAAAATATAGGTACCTACGCATCGACTTGAGAATCTACTCCGTTTTTTTTCGTCGGTTAAAAATAAATTCACATGCTTTCTGTTCATGAGTTGTTCAACATAGTATAAAAGAATTAACAAAAGAAAGTAAATAGATTTGTATACTAACTTTAAGAATTTCCACGACCTTAAATCAAATTGTAAGCCAAGCAATCATTTTTATTTTATTCAGCTTATAAAATGAAAGAAAGATCCACAGCAAGAGACACTTAGTTTCAAAACATAATAAAAACAGGGAAGAAAGAATAAATGAACTAAATTTCTCACAAAGCACCCAATACACTATCAGAATCCGCCAGTACCACTTACAAAACCGAAAAAATGAGACAGAAGTAATAAATGGTGTCCATTATCCGCTATCACTGGCACCACACACGCCCGGCGTGTCCAAGACAAATTCCCTAACGTGCCTAATTGTGCCAACATTTACTTCCGTAATCACGTACAATGAATGGACCAAGCTATAAATAAGTGCGGATCTTCGTCCCAAAGAAATTGTCTGGTCCCGACATATATGTTTACTTCGCAGGTTATGTCTTGTGTCCGTTTAGATGGATACGTTTTAACTTGTAAAATTACATAATTATTACATGACAGAAACATGTAATTGTTGTTCTTGGGCACCTTATTTTACTTAGCTAATTAAGGAACGAACTAAGGAACGAAATGAGGACCCAATTAAGGAAATTGATTATTATCATCCCGTCGCGTCATCGACATTCTAACCATGTGTGTCAGTTTTTCTGTATAAGACTTATTTGGTACCAGGTAGAGTTATTGTGAAGTGTTCAGTCATAGCATGCTTAAGTGGCAATGGGCTGATCACATGTCTCGAGAAACGTTGAAGCAAATGACTTCTTGAGTGGAGGCCTCGTCTAGGCAGGCGTAGTGTGGAACGCCCAACTGCCAGGTGGATTGATGACTTACGAAAGGGAGATGGCAGCAACTGGATGAGAAGAGCTGAAAATCGAGGCTTCTTTTAGTGAAAGGCCTACGTCTAGCAGGCAACGAATATGGGCTAATGGTAATGACTAATTTTGATTATGTTTTCTATTTTATTATTAACTAGCCTTCGTTCCCGTAGAACCTGAATTTTCCCCCTTCTTGCAACATTTTTAATTGATACTCCGCTCCTATTGGTCGTAGCCTGATGATGTACAGCATATAGCCTTTCTCATTAAACAGGCTATCTGACACGATTTTTTTTTCAAATGAAAACAGTACAATTAAAAACTTACAAACAAACACTGTATACTTGTTAATACCTAGCCTGGTATTTTATCAATCCTTCAACAAACGAATACGCCTGTAAAAATATTTCCCTGTACCTTCAAATCTGTTCCGAGAATTACGAAGATATTTTCCAGCACTTTCGCGAAGGTATTTTCAATGTACATTCTGCATCCACGTTACTTATTTGCTGTCTAAAGGAAATGCTCCAAATAGGCACGTTTACATCACAACTAACAAGGCTTCCAGGTTCCGCGTCCTTAGTACAATTTCCGTGCATTTATTTCGATTTGTTTATTGCATTGCATTGTCGTTTTGTAGTTTCATTTTATAAAATGTATTTTAGTATCGTATGTATTTACAAAACAAAGTATAAAAGTATCATATCTATTGTCTAGTATCTATCGAGGGGCTCTTGACCAAGTTGTAACTACGCTGATTAACCGATCTGCAAGGTTAAGCTACACTTGCCGCGGTCAATCTGTGGATGTAAAGCTGTCGGTCCCGGTTGTCATACGAACACCTATGACAATCGTTAGTGGTAGTCAGAAGCCCAAAAAGCCTGACAACCAGTCCTTCCCTCGACTATCGGTATTGCCCAGACATTGGGTTGCGGACGTGCGTAGATCGCTCCGTGTAAAAAACTGATATTCAGCCGCATCCTGGTTAGACTAGAAGCCGACCCCAACATGGTTGGGAAAAGGCTAGGAGGTAGATCTATTGTCTAGTATCTATAGTACAAGTCAAGCTCTGTTTACTTTGGTACCTACTGGGTAAAATGTCCCAGAATATTTATTTATATACCATTTACAGTGTTGCCATCAACCCGATGACTCGATAATATTTTTACGTTTTACTCGTTAGCTTAGTGGTCGCTCGAGATCCTGGGTTCGATTCCCATATCGAGCAAAATGTTATTTGATTTTTGTATGAAATTCTCAATAGCAGCTGGGTATTTGGATTTGTGCCCAGTTAATAGCAATACGCATCGAATCTGAACATACTAAGCCGCGAACTGTAGTGTACATTTGTACATCTCTGCCTAACTCTTCGAGGAATACAGGCATGATGGTTTCTTTTATAGAAAGTATAAACAAACTAAGCTAATTGAACCTTACCAACTGTTTCTACAAAACTTTACCAAATAACTCTTGTTTGGCAATTCACGTTCCACTGAATATAAAATATGTAGTTTAAAATTATTGCCAAAACGAGTGGGAAGGTCCTGAATAATTAATACACAAAAGCTTGTCTGAATGATGTGTGGTGTAGTGGTATGGCCTCTTTAAATGTACCTACCCACAACGAATTTTCACATATCATTAGTTTAGAATTAAATAATTAAAGAACTTAATACTATATGTATAGCTGAAATATAACAAATAAATTCACTTAAAAATAAATACAAAATGTACCTAACATTTTGTATTTATTTATAACATTTATGTGTTATAAATGATTTAGAAATGAGATAATAAGAATATAAACACCATAAATATAATATTTTAATGTATACTTTTTTAATGGGCAATCAATTTACAAATGATGCTAAACCCTCTTTCTCTTTCCTAATTTTGCTGTACCCAACAGGGTCCATAATGATCTAAGTTATCTATAGTCCACCTTTATAAAACATTATGGAATGCAATAAAGTATTGAGTATTGAAAGGTATAAAAGATGATATAGTAACTCGGATTGAGATAGGTATGAGATGCTTTGGGCATATAGGTTGGATGAACGGAGATTGACGAAATGAAACGTCATTTCCATACATCTTCTTCCTATTCGTTTGTCGATTCGTATGTCAAATTGCAATTTGTCTAGGCCCCATCGATGCCTAGGAGATTTTCTTGACGGCGTGTGAAGTCTTCCAACCCAGATTAGGCCAGCGTCGTGGACTTATCGCTCTCAAACTGAGAGGAGACCCGTACCCAGCATTGGCAGTGGGGCAGTATATGGGTTTATAGTTACTTAGCTTACTTAGTAGTTTGGGTTAGATACAATATAATTGTGTTAATATCTTTGGACATTTTACACAGCACCATCTAGTCCCAAACTAAGCAGAGCTTGTACTATGGGTACTGGACAATGGATATGATACTTATATACTTTTTTTTTTAAATACATACTTATAATACATAAGAAACACCCAGACAAACACAAACATTTATATTCATCATATAAATATTTGTATCTTGTGGGAATCGAACCCACGACCTCGTGATCAGCAGTCCGGTACTCGAACCACTAGACCACAGACGTCATCAAAGAGATATTAGCAATATCTCTTGCAGAAAACCGCCGTTATTCACACTCATGTTTCATACGCCCCAAGATATATCTGTTGTTAAGGAATCCCTTAATTAATCCCAGCCACCGTCGTAGGTACGCAAACTTTGCATCACTTTAACCTTATTTGAAGTTACATATCTCAACTGGATTTATAATTAGGAAATCTTGGGTGGTATAGAAGGGTTTATTAAGATGTTGAAAATTGGTGGAAAACTCCGTATACGTAGGGTTAGGTTTCAAGAGTTTAATGGCATTATCATCATATCAGTTCACTGTTGAATAAAGGCCTCCTCAAAGACTTCCACAATGACCGGTCGCCGCCAATATGCCGCCTGCATCCAGTGACTCCCAGAGACCTTTACCAGGTCATTTGTCGTTCACGTTGGGGGCCGTTCCACGCTGCGCTTTTTGGTGCGTGCTCTCCACTTGAGACCCTTTCAACCGCAGCGCCCGTCAGTTCCACGAGCTATGGATGTGGTCAAAATGTATTTTTAATGTAGGTACTTTGAGCTATTATTATCATTATTAATATGATTTGTGTACATGGACATAAATGACGTTGTTTTAAATCGCAGACGTTCGGTTTACTGATCGGGTTTCTAAATCAGGAATTTACATCCGTACCTACGTTGTATTTTTTATTTTGGTCGTGGTTTTAAGTTTATGCAGCCGTGGTAATCCATAGGGCAGTACCTAAGTCAAAGGCGTCAATTTAATTTTTGTTCAATTTAAAATCAATTTATTACTGTGTTACTACACTGTAAAAAACATAGGTAGTTTTCTTTCTAGTCTTTATTTTGATAGATCCTACTTCCTACTACTAATATTATAAATGTGAAAGTTTGTGAGGATGGATGGATGGATGTTTGTTAATCTTTCACGCAAAAACTACTGAAGGGATCTGGATGAAATTTGGCACAGAGATAGATTATAGTCTGGAATAGCACATAGGCTACTTTTTATCCCGGTAAAATGTATGGTTCCCGTGGGATAGCGGGCAAAGTCGCTGGCGGAAAGCTAGTAGAATATAAAAATCCAGTGTTTAGTTTAATCACAATTGTGACAAAATCGAAACCATATTTTCTCACTTACTGCCCTATCAATTACCACGGCAGTATATACGTCATTTAAAAAAAAAACAGGAAAAAGGAAGTCTGACTCGCGCACTGAGGCTTTCGTGCAAAAATGTTATGTAGCAAGTATGATCGCAGCCGCAAGCATCTTACTCGTTTATTTTTCAAAAGAATGTTTCCTTGCTTAATGCTGTGAGTCTTCACTACTGGTCAAATCTCATTATTATATCTCAACGGGAAACTGACGGGCAAAATATGCCGCATAATTAATGGTACCTATTTTTTTATTATTTTGACTCTTACTGTTCACGCCAACACGATCAATGATGGGATGTGAATCCGAACGCGACCGACGTGACGACACTAGCTGCTGTCAACCTCTCGTCCAATCACAGCGCCTCACAGACTTCGCAACGTATAACGCACGTAATAATTTGTATTCGCTAATTTCTTCGAAAAATATTAATTGTAACACCAAGAAAGTCGTTTTATTTTATCTACGCAAACTGCCCCAACACTTACATTTTCTGAGAAAACAAGTCATGTCAAACAGAAGTGCAACGGTATGGATAGAGATCTTATATCATCTTCTTTTTCTCTTTTGAGGTACGGAAACCTAACAAACAGTTATTCAATTTTCTGTATTGCATGTTACAAGTTATGCAATGCCGTTAAAAGCTCTTCGCGCTATAAATCTATCGAGCACGTCCGTCGAACGGATTCAACAGGTCCAGTAGAATATTCAGTGTTGTATACTGGTGAAATCTCTATAAATAAAAATGAATAGCTAAATGTGTTGCTAAGCGCAAAACTCGAGAACGGCTGAACCGATTTGGCTGATTTATTTTTTGTTGTCTTTGATGAAATCTGAGGAAACGTCTTATGGAGAGAAAAAACGTAAAAAATACCAGGGAAAAAGTAAAAACAACAATTTTATTTTCCCCAAACCACTCTGTCCCCAGCTGTCAAACATTTGACGTCAATCAAAACAAAACATAGGCGCGATAGATTAATAAGGTATGCCTTCAAGTTGAATAGAGGTTGTATTTCACTTCTATTAGAGGTGGCATTTTCTTGGTTGTTATTATATTTCGCTTCTGTCTGTTTGTAATGTAGGTAATATACTATGTTTTATACTATGTAGTGATATCTTCACGCTATGACCAATAGGAACTGAGTATAAATTAAAAACGTTGCAAAAATGGGCGAAAATATTCAACTTTTACGGGAACGAAGTCGCGGGTAAAGGATAGTATCAGTTATCTACAATGTTTTTTTTACAGTGTATCTTAGATAAATCTCATTTAATTTAATATTGCTAAACTCATCTGCGTGCATCGTAAAACAAATATAAAGATAACTGAGAAGCAGGATTCGAGGAACTGTGATGAAATGCAACTCATAAAATGAATAGACTGTAGGCTTTATGATATCGTAAAGCCAAGGTTCTGACCGTTTCTAGCAAAGCGAGTTTATAAAGAAATATATATTTTTATTTTACTGAAAAAGGGTTAATCATGCTTTGGTTAGTAAATATTTTATCGATTACAACCGCAGTATGGTCGTCATTAAAAAAAAAAATGCGAAAAGGGAGTCTGACTCACTCTCCGAGGCTTTCGTACAAAATTGTATACCTACAGTGAGTATGATCGAAAACCGCAAGCATCTCACTGTTTTTATTTTTCAAAAGAATTTTTCCTTGAGTATTGATTACTGGTCAAATCTTATTATTCAAGCTCTACGGGAATCTGACGGGCAAAATATGCGGCATAATTAACATCAATTACGAGGCAGTTTTCTAATTATTCTATGATATAACTTTAATATTAATGACATTCAACTTTAGATACAAAGTATCTATAACTCCAATAAGCCAATCACAATCCAATATTTCCCAATATCACTCGAAATTCACAATAACACTGTGTATTCAAATATAGAATTGTATATCATTCATAAATAAATATTTTAATCAATTAATATTACAATAAAATAAAAATAAATACAAAAACATTTTGCTATATGTACCCAGATAACAAAATAATCTGCGGAAAGTACAATCACAAAGAAAAACATGGTATACAAGGTGGAAGGGCATCGACGCACAAACGACGTGACAAGGCTTCACTCAAGGTCAAAAGGTCATTCATGTAGAAAATGATCGGTTATTACAGATATTGACATTTTTGAGAGCACGGTGTATTGCTAAAAACGCGATTATAGCGCTCCGCGGTGAATGTTATCGCGGGCGCGATCCAAAATAAATAAAATAATGAATTTTTAAATCATAAATCTAATTTGGGTACACAGAAATAATGATTTTTACACGTTCAAGTAAAAAACCTGCAGAAAAAACTGAAAAATTGATGAAAAAAGTTACGGAAATTTTCAACGCAGGGCGGTCCAGAATCATGTATTGAACTCATGGTATTCGGATGTGCGTCGTTGTCTCTTCTACCTTGTATAAACAAAGAAACAGGTATCGTTTCGACCAGCAATAATATGTAGATTGTTGGAAAGAACTTAAATAGAGAACTATGGTCTCCATTTTCGTCGCACGTAAACAAATTCAATATGCATTTATTCGGAATTCTGTGGCTCCGGCTTATTTGAATAACTTTAGAGGATTTCGGTTGTGTCTGTACTTTTATACCTAAAACCATCGACCTATGACACAATTCGGTAAATGTGATTTTTTGACTATTTCAATCAAGAATGAAATTTTGTTCTATATTCCTTTTAGCCTAGTTATAGAAAACAAAATTTATAGGCTGTCAGAATTTATTGCTGTCTAAATAAAATATATAGTTTTTGGTTTAATTAATTTGCCGACCCAATGAATAAAAACATTAATTATAGGCCGTAAACAAATTGTGTGTTTTTTTATAAAGTTTCTATTCTTTATTTAAACACGTTTTTTAATGTGTGGAAAGTTCTCGCAGCCAATCACGAGAATGTAACGTGTATCCCGTCCCGTATGCCCAGTGCCAGTATGCGATACGAGGTACCTACTTTAGCAACACTTTCCAGCAACTTCGTGGCGTGTACTTTCGACATACCCTGCCGCCTATCGAGGTGGCAGACGATTAATGAGGATTTTCCGCACGCGGAAACTTTTCCGGCTCTTCTCCATAAGACACTCTTTTCGGATTCGTGCAACTAGTTTTACGTTTCAAAAGTTACTGCCTATTGATATGGTCTAATTGAAATAAAACATTTGACATTACGTTGGAGTCAGCTTTCAGTCTAACTAAATATGGCTAAAGATCAGTATTTTACAAAAAGCGATCCCAAATTTTTTGGTAATACTGTAAGGAAAGACTGGTTGTAACAGCTTGGAGTTTGGATTTATGCCCGATGAATGGCAACAGGCTCGCCTCCTATTACGTCATGAAACTAGCGATTTGTCGGTCAGTACACCACTGCCTAAGCCTTCGGAAAATACAGGCGTTATATACATCTTATTCGAAGACAAAGCCATCCCACAGGGGCCCTACTTCAACAAGCACTATCAGTCATTCCATGCACCGTATAACACCATTAAGCTAGGTCCCTTGAGGGGTAAACTAAAACCGGGTCTTAAGTTTAACACTAAGTATATGTACAGTGGCGCTCTTTATGAAAGTTGTTGCTTATATCGGAAACCAGCGGCTTCGCCCGCGTAATCCTTATTCCTTTAACTTTAATCCCTTTTTTTGCATCTGGATGTTTTATGCACCGTCACGCCGCCCTGGGGAAAGCGGCGCGGTGTGTGGGACTCCATCCTGAAAAGGACGTATACCCACTAAAACCAGTCGGGTGTTCGCCTCATCACCATTCGGCCGGAGTGCGGTAGCGTGTTGACATTCTTCCGCGAACTTTCATCCCCTATTTCAACCCCCTACAACCCCGTTTTCGCACTAAAAAGTAGCATATAATGTAGTTTTGGCGTGAAAGCGCGACAGACAAACAGACAGAGTTACTTTCGCATTTATAATATGTAAGGATAAGCTTAAGGATGGAAGAATCCGTGATGGCCGTGAATGTGAATCCCATTGTCATGACAATATAGGTCAGGGGAATGTAAAAATGCTGTTTTTAGTCGGTGTGAGTTCGACAACCTCTGCCGGCCCCCTAGGTGACAGGCATCCATGAAGATTTTCCGCATCAATAAAAGGATTGAAAAACTGATACTGAGTTTACATCTGGGTGCAGTCAAGCGCAGCTACGAAGCGTAATATCCTAAGTTTGATACCAGGTTTTTTGTACTTCATAAGTTTGTATTTGTGCTTATGGATGGGCTCACTCCCTATTACGTAGACCTGCAGATAAACAGAATTGCAGAAGAACAGCTTATATTAGGAAAATTCTCTTTATCTTGATCCTTCAAGAAGTTAGCGAAATGCTCATGAAAATCTCTATTTACTTACCGAGAAAAGCAAAACAGACACATAACATTATTTCTGGAATACTATTATCATTGATAAAGCGGGCGCTTCCAGTTATTTGTATTTTATGCGCATATCTACTATCATAAATGTGTAAAGAGATTGTGTTTGTGGTTCTGTACATATACATATTTATGGAATTGCGTATTAGAAATGGATTTGTTGAAGCTTCATTATTGTAATTGGCGCCCGTTGTACGTAAGAATAGGATTAAGAATTTGCGAGAAACATGGTAAATAAGATGTTATATGGTATTTGTGCTGCACTTCCGCCGTAACAATGACATGCAAAATATAATATAGTTTTTACAAGTCTCAAATACAGTTGAATTGCTATCTATATCTCTATAATTATACAATATTATTATGTCCCTAATTATTATTACTATCACAAGCAAAATGGCGATCCGCCACAACCATGTTGGAATTCAAAGTCCACTGGCATTTATTAAATCTTTGTTTAATGAATAAAGGGCCTTCACTACTTGACATTATTTACTGCTGAGATCATGTGTCAAAAATTTTATTTTAATCTAATATAAATAAAAAACACTAAGGAGTATTGATATCAACTTCGAAGCAAAATAACTTTCTACCCCTTTTTAACCCAGTTAAGGGATGAATTTCAATAAAATATGAAACACGTTTTCCTTCAATTCTGTTAAATAATATTTGTGCAAAATTTGAAGTAGATTGGACCAAGGAATCACGTTGTCCCGTACAAACTTTGCCCCCCTTTTTCACCACCTTAGGGGTGGAATTTCGGAAAATCCTTTCTTATCGGATGCCTACGTCATACAAAGAATACACCCTCCAAGTTTCAGGTTTTTACGATCAGCGGTTTCGGTTGTGCGTTGATCCGTCAGTCAGTGAGTCATTCAGGACAAAGCATTTTATATGTATAGATAAGTGTGTTATTAATTATACTTAAACATTCAACATGAGGTCATCGAAATCGGCCCAAATGAGGTACCGAATGTACACCTATTGGATTACTCTGTATTACCCTGGTTAAAACTGTAGTCGTACTTTTTTTTAATGTTGACTGGGGGATGAGAAAAAAAACTTTTAATTTGAGAAAAATCATGGCATTTTGGCACACTATTGCCTTTTTCGTAATGATTTCATAGTAAAAACTGTCAGTGTCAGTTTCGGAATGTCAAACGCACGCCATTACGGCAGATTATTTTCAGTTTCTTAGTGATTTCATGGTAAAAACTATTAACTTGACGGCTGACATGTACCGCCGGTACAATTTGGGCTGAGTTGTATTTTTGTGGTAGCAGCCATCTCTGATTTAAAACTTATCATGGTGTAGGTATAGTATTCTACTAGTCAAGCCCTTTTATTTCGCGGCGGCCATCTTGGGCCGATTTTCATCAGACACAGCTAAAACAATCCCGATTAATGCACCCGTCAATCAAAAACAAACAACATCAATATCGGTTGATCCGTTCGGGAGCTACGATGCACAGACTAACACACACACAGTCACGTAAAACTCTCATTTTTTGCGTTTTTCACATGTTTTTCAAACACTCAGTCATTTTTGCGTCGGGGCTTAAAACCAAATAACTCTGCTCGCTCTGGGAATCAAATCCAGCACGTAGCAGTTTAGGGATACTGGGTTACCGAGCACGGTTAGGGATACTGGGTTACCGAGGCAAAAAGGTTCTCAATTCGATTGTATATTTTAGATCTACAAAACAAAATCATTACCAAACCTTAATTAAAATCAGCAGTTTGCAGACAACACAATGAAACCTTATATTCTTTTGATCCTATTAAGTAAATTGGTTTAAATTGTCAATTAATTTATTAGCAAACCTTTGTTACGTCTGCGAATAAATCAGAGTATTTCTTAAGCTGGGTCTCCACTAAAGGTAAATTGGCAAGTTTTGTGAAGTCAACACAAAATTTGCGAATTTATTTACTGGGGTAGACAGCTTTATTGAAACACAAGCCTTTGCCCGCGAATTCGTTTCCGTAGAAGTTAATTTTTTCCCCCAATTTTGCAAAATTTTTAATTGATACTCCGCCCCTATTGGTCGTAGCGTGATGACATATAGCCTTCCTTGATAAAGGCGAATTCGTTTCCGTAGAAGTTAATTTTTTTCCCCCAATTTTTGCAACATTTTTAATTGATACTCCGCTCCTATTGGTCGTGGCGTGATGCTTTATAGCCTATAGCCTTCCTCGATAAACGGGCTATCTAACACTGAAATAATTTTTCAATTCGGATCACTGGATTCCTGATATTAGCGCGTTTAACCAAACAAATCTTCAGCTTTATAATATTAGAATAGATTTGTCAGCAATACGTGATTAAAACATACAAGGTGGAAGGGACATCGACACACAAACGTCGTGACAAGGTTTCACTCAAGGTCAAAAATATAATGACCTAGGTCATTTATGTAGAAAATGATCGGTTATTACAGATATTGACATTTTTGAGCGCGCAGTGTATTGCTAAAAAATGCGTTTTTAACGCTCCGCGGTGAATATTATCGCGCGCGCGATCGGAAATAAATGAAATAATGTTTTTTTAATTATAAATCTCATTTGGGTACATACAAATAATGTTTTTTTACACGTTCAAGTAAAAAAAAACTGCAGAAAAAATTGAAAAATTGATGAAAATAGGTACGGAAAAATACAACGCAGCGGCGTCTAGAATCATGTACTGAACTTATGGTATTCGGATGTGCGTCGATGTCCCTTCCACTTTGTATAAGCTGTCAACTTTCCTTCTGTAAGGTCTCAGCTTTAAAAACTGTACAAATAACTAAAATTTAAGTGTATTTTTGTAATTTCAAACTAACAGCTTTTCACTAAATGCGAATAGGTACGTCACTTACATCAAAAAAACAATTTTTAATTTTTTTGTCGTTTGTTCCGGTTAATCTCAAACGGCTGGACCAATACTGATGGGACTTTCACTCGCAGATAGCTAATATTATAAGGAGTAACTTATATTTTTATTTTAGATTTTAATTATTTTAAAATATTGAATGAAAATGAGTAAGTGGAACAGCTAGTTACTAGCAAAACAGTACCTGCCACAATAACTGTGCTGATGGTGGGAACCGGGGTGGTTTCAGTGGGTTAGAATCCCACACTCCCCGGTCCTATCCCCAAAAACCGGCAGTCTTTTGAATACATATAAAAGAAAGCTATATCAACGTCAGCACTTTTAGTTAAGCCACTACCGCGCCGCGTAACGTGGGTTCAATCACCCGAGGCAAATATTTGTGTGTTCCTCAGATATTGCTTCGAGTGCGTGGACTGTGGAGCACTCACCTTGTCCTCCACAGTACTGGAATCCGAAAGCTAAAACAAAGAAACTTACTATTATAAGGAACGAGAAAAATGACATTCGGAAATTTTCTTGAAGTTTTCTGCGTTTTTAATTCATAACATACTTTTTTTTTATCATAGCAGCTCTTAAGCCGATCAAGGCTTGTTCGAAGCAGCCCTTGCAGAAGAACCTCCTTGGGTCTCTACAGTACTTTGTGTTTGTATTGCTTGTGACGTAGTGTGGGAGCGGTCTTTAAAAAAATATTACCTAGAATTCTTGTAATTCTACTGAGTAATATCTAAAGTCATTGAAAAGTGAAATACTAAACATTTTCACGAGTCACGTAATACCTAAAGCGAAATTACAGAGTAAACCTCCTTCAAAATTCTCAAGGTGATGTTACACGAGAATGTCTTAATAAATCCTTCTTTGTCAGAATTCTTCGACCAAATATCGACAAACGAATAGAAACAAAATGTATGGAAATGACTGAATGAATGAATAAGTCAAAGACAATAATAAACGAACTTCAGATCCGGAACGAGTCAGATGTCACATTTCTGACGTTTGACTGTATTTAATTATCTACAAAAGTAGATTTATTATCCACATTACCTATTTTTGTAAAACAACTTGAAAAAATCAAGTTAAAATATTTTTCAAAATTCCCAATAGCAGCTCGGAGTCTGGATATGTGCCCGGTTTGTGGCAATAGGCTCGCCCCCTATTACATGGGACCTAAACATACTGGGGAAATGTGGGTGTACATTAGTACGCCTCTGCCTACCCCTTCGGGGAATATGGGCTTGATGGTATGTGAAATTATTTTTAAATTATTTGGTCAGTTCTCGAAAGTTCTATAAGAATTATAAGCACACAATTTAATGAATGAATATTTGAATGTTACGGGCTAGTGAGATTTTCTTATACATACATGTCTTAAGCAGTCATTTAGCCATGTCGTTTGCGCAATATAATCCACCCGTGTAGTACCACCTTTACTTCTAACATTGGTTAATATTCAATACGCGTAAGAAATAATGCTCTCAATATATTTCAGTCAATGCTAGACACCGAAATTAGTCTTACTAATTTGATTTAGATCTGTCTTTATAGTTTGCTATTGATTTTGTCTGGCTGTAGGCTAAATAATAACGTGTTTCCAATTTACATCTAATATCATGTAGGCTTTGATTATTGTTGGCTTAACAACGTTACCTGGGGGGCTAGACAATTTGCATTTTGACATTCGAATCGACAAACAAAATGTATGGAAATGACACAAGCTTTCGACAAACCGGGCTGTCACTAATGTCATTTTCATACATTTTGTTTGTTGATTTGAATGTCAAAATGCAACTTGTCTAGCCCCCCTGCCTGTGTCTTATTTGCTAAAGTAAACATAATTACTCGTATTATTAGTAACTAGTAGACTTTCTTTGGAAGAAGAGTCACTTGCCAGTACATTGTCAAATGCATAATATTTTTTTTATCAAACCAACACATCTTTTGGCCTAATAATATTGTTGTGCGTCGTTTTGGGCGAAAATGAACAAATTTTCTCTCTTTTTCTAATAAAGGATGTGACTTTAACCTACAGTAATAATATCTCTGAAACTATTCAGTTCTCAAGTATTCCTTAGTGTAGAAAAATATGGAAATAATGAAAATAGTAATTTGTTAGAGGACACACGATATACTCATCTAGTAATATAGGGTAATCTGTGGTATTATAATAAAAAAAATACACAATCTATATTTTCATCTACAATTCACTAAATTACCTCAAAAAGGTAAGTTCCTAGGTACTTAGTAATCAAATTAGGTGTATAGTGGGTAATGTTAATAACAAAAATAAGACAACAATTTGAAAACACGTAAATTTTGATACGAACAAGAGTGCTAAGGCTTACGATGATAATCTTGAAATATTAACACTAATCCGTTTTGTATAAAATATGTATTCTGAAAGTCTAGAAAGTCCAAAATTTGCCGCCTTCTAACAGCTTTTTGCTAGAAATTTAATCTAAGACACTGAGGCATCCTTCGTCGTCCTATTTTAGGACGGGGAAAGGCTCTGGTCTAAAAAATATCGATATCAACCTATTTTTAAGGAAAAATCTAAATTACTACTAATCATGATCATGATGTTTTGAATATTAAAATGATTGGAGACATGACATTCAGTATCAACCCATATACTGTCCCATTGCTCCCAGGGGTCTTTTTTTCTCAATATTAGAGGCCAGAAGGTTAAAGAAAACCTAAACAAATTTAATAAATACGAATCATATAAAAATCAAAATTAATAAAATGTTTGAAAATTAAAAAAAAGTATTTTTTACGATTAAATCTTCAACCATCGATAGTTTTAAGCTCGTCCCACTCTACTTTTCCAACGCTTTGATTAAAAAGGCAAGGGGTAGTAAGGCTTTGTTCCAGCACTGAGACATACTTTTAATCTTGGAGTTGTTTCTAAAAGGGGCACAACACGAACTGGAGAATAATTTGCACGACCCGATAAGAATGATTCTGAGCTCAGTCAAGTTTTCGGTGTAGATAGTACAGAAGTTGGAAAATATGAAGACAGAGTAATAAAAGTAACGCTTGAAGAAGTATTTTCGACCATAAAGTTATAATACAAATAGTGACTGAATTCGTTTAGACTATTATAACCTAAGTTTCTGAACATGACATTAATTACAATACATGTGAACGCAATTTCAATAAAAGTACAAAGATGGTTAATACATTTTCGACTTAACATGATTATATTATAAAGTTGAAAAGTTCATAATTATAAGGTTTTCAATTATACTTATATACTTTGACGACGTCTGTGGTCTAGTGGTTCGAGTACCGGACTGCTGATCACGAGGTCGTGGGTTCTATTCCCACAGGAAACAAACATTTATTGTGATGAACTTAAGTGTTTGTGTTTGTCTGGGCGTTTCTTATATATTATAAGTATGTATTTACAAAAAAAAAGTATATAAGTATTAAATCCACTGTCTAGTACATACCCATAGAACAAGCTCTGCTTAGTTTGGGACTGGTGCTGTGTAAAAATGTCCCAGGATATATTTATTTATTTATTTAGAAGGTGCGGCTTGTAAATTTTATTTGAAAAGGCTAATTTTCATGAACTGTGGGTACCATACAATCTACATTGTTAGGTTTACCTCTAGAGATTACAGAATATCCCTATGAGGAGACGTGATTATGGTGATATGTGTGGCAAAAGCTACTGGGGTAATAGTATAGTATAATAGTATTACAAGGTACTCGCAAAATACGGTAATTCTAGCGGCCACGCCATAACTATACAAGGTGGAAGGGACAACGACGAACAAACGTCGTGACAAAATAAAATGATCTAGGTCATTCATGTAGAAAATGATCGCTTATTACAGATATTGTCTTTTTTGAGCGCGCAGTGTATTGCTAAAAACGCGATCATAACGCTCCGCGGCGAAAGTAATCGCGCGCGCGATCCGAAATAAATAAAATAATGAATTTTTAAATCATAAATCTAATTTGGGTACACAGAAATAATGATTTTTACACGTTCAAGTAAAAAAACTGCAGAAAAAACTGAAAAATTGATGAAAAAAGTTACGGAAAATTTCAACGCAGGTCCAGAATCATGTTCTAAACTCATGGTATTCGGATGTGCGTCGATGTCCCTTCCACCTTGTATATTCTTCTTTAGAATCAATTCTCTCGATTAAATTCTGAACATGTCCACATGAAAACACGTGCATGAAAATGGTATTTTTTTTATTACTTATAACATTTATCACCGATAAAAAAGGTTACTGTAATAAAAAAATTCAACATGTAATCTTGAAATTATTTCGGTTTATATTTCGTGGGCGTGAGATAAGTGGGGCCTCATAATGTATGACCTTTCATGGATTTTAGGGCCGACCGCAATCTGATACAGTTGGCGTTTGCTGAGCTACATATCAGAAGTTACATTTTTTATTTGGATTTTACAATAATAATGCTTAGCTTGCGTAGAAATTATTAGAACATGCCGTTTTTATAAGTTTTTATCATTCATTTTTTTAATAGAAACCTTTCTGTGACAGATATTGAAAATGTATTGTTTTAATGAATGATTTTGAAGGATTTGGAGAAAAAAAAACAAATGACGGATGAATGTGAATGAATCATCTTTGGTGTTTACTTGCAAGACATTATAATACAACCATAGCTTTAAGACGCTCTTTTTCTTTTTCTTATACTGTCAGTGGTTAAACAATCACTGTCGTTAGGCGTAACCGCCTAAAGATCGTCCTTCGTGCAGGTGTTTGGGTAAAACTTTTCTAAAAAACAAAAACAAGTACAGTTCTCGCCAAACTTATTGTCCGGGTTGAAGTTGGCACGAGCTCTCTCCGATTTTTATCGATAATATAATACAATAATTTTCTATTTCCGATTTTTAAGGGCAGGTTCTTCAACCTGGCCTTAAAAATCGGAGATAGAAAATTATTGTATTAGAATGATTTAAAACGACAGCCTACGACTTGAGCTTTCGTTTATATTTATTTAAATCTAATACTTTTCTTTCACCGATTTTTACGGCTGGGTTAAAGTTAGCACGTGCCAACTTCAACCCGGACAATAAGTTTGGCGAGAACTGTAGTTTCTAGTCGCCTACTAAGGGCCTGTTTCACAACCTCCTGATAAGTTCCCGTTAAATTACTTGGCAGATTATTTCATTAAAACTTTGTTCATTTTTTTTTAATTATCCGGTGGTTAGCGTCTATCCAGAAGTATTGAAGCAGGACCTAAATATTTCAATAAATCAATCTTTTAAAAATAGGAATATTATTTGGAAAATTTAAGACAATTTTCCGGGAACGCCTTAATTTTGTGGAAGATTTTTCAAGCAATTTGCTTCGCTTATTTCAAAGGCAGGGCTTAACTCACTTTGCCTTATTTCCTCATGATTCCCGATCCAATATCTTAAGGGGGCTTAACGGTGTTACATTTCAAGCAGCCATTAAGCTTAAATAAAGGACGTCACAGTTCCAAGGGATAAGGGCCCGTGCACACTGCGATGTGCGATTAAGGGACGCATCGTATCGCTCTTTGTTGCAATATCGCAGTGGCTAGCATCGTTACAAATATTATGTTTAAAGGAGATCAAAAAGCCCATACAACTCAAAATTTGTACCGGAGGTATATGACAGCTGTCAAGTTGATAGTTTTTGATAGTTTTTACCATGAAATCACTATGAAACTGATAACAATCTGCCGTAATGGCGTGCGTTTGACATTCCGAAATTGACACTGACAGTTTTTACTATGAAATCATTACGAAAAAGATAATATTGTGCCAAAATGGCGTGATTTTTCTCAAATTAAAAGTTTTTTTCTCATCCCCCAGTTAACATTAAAAAAAGTACGACCAGAGTTTTAACCAGCGTAATACAGGGTATTTTTCAAATAAGTGTACCTTCGGTACATCATTTGGGCCGATTTCGATGACCTCCATTGTCCACAAAACTGCCTCATTAGCCTAGTCATCCTAAGTACGACTGCTACGCTCATCCTGAGTTCAATTCCCAGGTCGAGCAAGATTCCTTGCGTTACGTCTTCGCACGCAGTAGATATTGTGTACGGTCCCTAACTCACAGTGCGACACAACGCATAAAAATAGACACCGCCCTACCTATCTGGTATAAATTCAGTGGTTTTGACAGTCGCGAAAATGAATACCTTTATTTTTAGACAGTTTTGCGTTTCGGGAATACGGTTTAGAAGCGAATACGGTCTTTCCCGCTTCACTGTGAATATTCGTTCTGTGCCTCCAGACCATGAGTTTTTCACTAGACTCGCTAGCGACGCCGTAAAATATTTGTATGGAAAACCCTCGCAGCGCCTCTAGTGGTTACGTAAGGAACTAAAATCTGCTATGAAATTACAGCGTTTCGATGCGTAAAAAACCTATCGAGAGCCATTCGATAGAACTCATGGTTGAGGTACTAATATCAATGTAGCTTCTCTGTGAAAACATTGATCAAATTCTTGGGTTTTTTTTTGTAAATTGGCGTCCAGCAATGACGAGTTATATTGCGAGGAGTTTTTTTTGCCGGCATTGTGTATGCAGTTTCAGTATGAAGACTATTTCAATATATAAAAAAAAACATCGATCAAACAAATAGTTTTTGGTTACAATAATTCATCATCAACCCATTCGCTATCCCACTACTGGGCATGGGTCTTCTCTCAGAATGAGAGAGATTAAGCTATGGTCCACGAGGCTGGCGTACAGCGGGTTGGCAGACTGAGAGGGGCTAGGGTACAATCCACCACGCTGGCCTAGTGTGTGTTGGCAGACTAAACACGCCGTCGAGAGAGAAATTACTCAAACATGCAGGTTTTCCTTCACCGTTCTAAGCGAGTGATAATTAATTCGCACATGATTACAAAAAGTCAAAGGTCTTGGAATTTGAGATCTACGACTTGACAGTCAGTCATATCCACTGTTTTACAATAATTACCATTTTCTATTTTGTTGTGCTTTTTCCATTTTACATGTTCGTAATACAGACAACGTTTCAGCAGTAATTTGAAATATTTTATGTAAACACATTTTTGTGTCACAAATTTTCATTATAAGAACGTCAAAGATATGGAAATGCCCTTGTTGCTTTCCGCAAGTTTGCAAAGTATTTTGATCGCTACTTACAATAGCTTATGTAAGACAAAGTTTTCAGCTTTTTTTATCCGGAGCCACGTCAAGTCATGTAAAAGAAAATAGTCAAGTAACAAAGAGTTTTTCGATTTTTTTTTATAAAATTGCAGCACCTTTTTAATATTTCGTCTATGTGTGGACCATGTGTTAAGAGACTAACAAATTCTTACACATATACTTATACAAATATTGAAAACATTATATTTGTAGGCTAATTCGTTTTTGATTTTTTCTGCTCATTTCTGACATTCGTGAATTTTATCGCAATAAATTGACATTATGAATTCCTAACGTTAAGCAAAGATACCATATTTAGAACCAAAATCATAAAAGAATAATAATTTATCATAATAGCTTACGAGGTGCATAATTAATGTGCTAAAATTTACACAAAAACACTCTAATTGGAGTGATTCACAATTCAACTTTCTATTTAAGTATTATTTATTTTATGATCATCACAAATATTTATTTATTCAACATCGTTGTTCTAAATATACATTACCACATCACTACCCATAATTTTCCTTAAGGGAATATTCACCATAAAAGGCACTGTACCTACCAAAATTTTATTAAAATTCCGCCTAAAAAGGAAAGAATTAAGTGGCATCATCGTAAATCCTGTTTAAATATTCAGAAACCCCGTCTAATCTCGAGATGGGGTACAAAAACCCGCCACCTTGTTTTTATAAGTGATTGATTGGCTCTCACTGGAGACAATTAAGATGACCCAAGATATTACGCTATCTATCTTCTTGGACCTCTACATGACTGATTTATATCGATAGTGAAGGTTCGTTTAGATTGGATACTTACTGGTTTGGGTGAGTAATCATATAATTATATATATGTGATTTAAATATCCTAAATACCCCGGTATATTTTACACAGCACCATCTAGTCCCAAACTAAGCAGAGCTTGTACTATGGGTACTATACAATGGATATAATACTTATATACTTTTTTTTTGTAAATACATACTTATAATACATAGGAAACACCCAGACAAACACAAACATTTATATTCAACACATAAATATTTGTGTCCTGTGGGAATCGAACCCGATACGAGTCCGATACTCGAACCACTAGACCACAGACGTCGTCAGTGTGAATATGTGATTATATATAATGACTAGATATCTTTTTTGTATTTTGTAGCATTTTTCATGCTAGGATAATACCAGTTATTTTAATTGAGGAAAAATGGCTAGAATGGAGAATGACTAGTTATGATACCCGGGATGGTTGGCGCTCTTGGAGAGGGGCGGGGAGAGGGCTATGTTCAGCAGTGGATGGCAATAGGCTGATGTGATGATGAATGATGTTACCCGCTATCACGTTTTGGGTTTGATTGGTCTATTGATCCCACTGCAGTGACTACTACGCTGGAGGTCCTGGGTTTGATTCTCAGGTCGAGCAAACTGTTGTTAGGTTTTTCTGTAAATTCCTAGTAGCAGCTCGAGGTCTGAATTTTGGCCTGGTTGATGGCAATAGCGTCGCCCCTTTTAGTTTTGACCTAATTCCATGGGAAGGAAAGTTCAGATTTTTCCACAACGAAATTTTCAGTAGCAGGCCGAAGTTTGGATTTGAGTCTTCGCCTAAGCCTTTAGAAAATAAACGCATGATTAATTTTTTTAATTATAGGTATATACCTACAAATAATTGACAAAATCCAAATTTGATAATGATAATTTTCCAATAAAATTAATTTGATATTTTTAAGCATTATTAATCAATCGAACATGAGATCCAATCAGGGCAGGATAATAAAGATCGGACGAAACAAAATAATTGGGCCGTAGGTTAATCCTGCAAATATCCGGAATTAATTGGGTCAGGCCGGTAAAGATTATGATCAAAGTAATGAGCAAACAGGAAGAAACACATGATGCAAAATTAATGAAACAATCTATGGAATAAGGAATGTATGAGGCTGGGGACCACGCAAAAGATCCCACTGGGTTGAAGTGTTGCTGGCTATACTCCAGAGTATAAATAAATAAATATAAATATTCTGGGACATTTTACACAGCACCTATCTAGTACCAAACTAAGCAGAGCTTGCATTATACAATGGACGATGGATATAATACTTACATATTTCTTTGTAAATACATACACATAACACATAAGAAATACTAAGACCAGACAAACACAAACACTTATATTCATCACATAAATACACATATTTTATTTATATTAAGATAAGATGTATATAATTAATTTAGTATTGGAATATGTTCAGTCTCATTAGGATCTGAGATCAATATATATATTCTATTGTATTTACAATTTGTGAAAAACACATAATCCGAATGAAATTATAATTATTAAATAAAAACGTTACTTTCTTCAAAAAACTTTACAGATGTTTTCCTTCATTGCTATCTTTGTACGCTAGTTATTTTAATTTGAATTGGTTGGAGCAGTATCATTTTTCCGTTGAAAGCAATTTCAGATATTGTCCTTCATTGTTTCTTATTATGATGATATTCAGAAGGCAACTGACAACTAGATGAGAGAAGCTGAAGATCGTGCTATATGGTGGTGAATAAAAGAAGCCTACGTCCTTAGGATGATAATGATATACCGTTATATTGAGAAGTACACTATTCAGATCTTATTCTGCAATTCGACAACAGAGACTAAGGGCTTGTTTAATCACCTCCTGATAAGTTCCCATTAAATTATTTGGCAGATAATTTCTTAAAAACTTTGATCCATTTTTGAATTTAAAAGTTAGCGATTTAATAGAGATGGTGTAACGGGCCCTAAGAAATTAACTCCGAAACCGTCGCTACCGGTTGGATCTTGATTACGTGAACAACGACAAATATCGAGCGATATATTGACCAACCTGTTGAGCGACTCAATACAACGGAAAGGAGGTACCGCTACATTTTGCATTAGGAAGTCACGTCACAGGCTGCGAACTTGCAGCTAGTGTGTTGCAGAACAAATATTTTATAGAAAATATGTGGCTTGCTTTGACGTGAATACGGTGCATGGTTTGGATACAAAAAGCATTGAAATGTAAACAAGTGACTGACGCAACACACTTGGAAAGGTAATAAAGTTGTGATGAGATTGGAATGGTAAAAATAAATTTAAGGGGTCAGCTGTTTTTAAACAATTTTAATAACTTTTCTCACGAAGACCTGTGTGATAAGTTACCTTACCAGTACCTTTATAAATTGACATACCTACAGTTAAAATTTTAATATTTAAACGAACTTCATGACTTATTACATTAATTAGTAGCTATTCAGTATAATAATAAAACTCAGACACTTAGTAAGTGACAGTTAAATTATTGTCTAGTTAGATAAAAAAAATATATACCGTAGGTGAGCAATATGTTATTGCCCAGAAATCGGTTGCTGAGGTCTGACGGCAGTGAGAAGTGTAAAATACTGATATTCTGCCGCATCAGTGTAGTCTGGAAGCCAACCTCAACATTGTTTCAAAACGCTAGAAGGATGATGAGGCCCAGTACGAACTGCATTAACACTCGACATAAATCAAACAGCATTTGTGCTTACTCGCTAAAACACTTGCTACTCGTCCAACTACTGGCACATCTAAACAAACCTTAGGGTACAGTCGATAGTTATATTTGATTAATTACCCAGATGACATGTAAGTATTATTTATTAGGGTTTCTTAGCGTGTAAAGGGACAAGAGATGATCCATCGATGTTTTAGTTTAATATGTGTAGTTGCTAATGGGGTCATTGAGTTGCGAGGGATTTATCGATGCCATCTGTCTTTGATGACACTTGGCAATTTTATTGGGTGAGTAATTAAAGCACAGCAAGTTTGAAATTAGAATAAGAGGTAACCTAAAGATGACATTAGATTCTAGTGGTGGTCACAAGGGCATCTAAGCTGGGACTGTGTCCAGCGGGGATAAATACAGGTTGATTACGATATTTTGATTGTGTTGTCCAAAAATTAATATTCTTCATTGAATACTTTTAATGTCTATATTCGTTTAATGTCCTACTGGTTGGCACGGCACGGCAGGGGGGCTAAAGTCAACACTTTTTATGAAGCACTAGCTTCTCGCCAGCGGCTTCGCCCGCGTGGTCTTATAATTTTTTCCCCGTTTTTGCTATATTTTTCATTACTAATCCGCTCCTATTAGTCGTAGCGTGATGATATATAGCCTATGTTACTCGGGGATAATGTAGCTTTCCAAACGTGAAAGAATTTTTGAAATCGGTCCAGTAGTTTCGGAGCCTATTCATTACAAACAAACAAACAAACAAATTTTTCCTCTTTATAATATTATATTATTATTATTATTATAGTATAGATTAATATGAATTGTATGTACGAAGGTGCACAGTTATACAAAAGAGGTCGGGAGAGTGTCAGGTCAAGCAAAGCGCGATTGGGTTTTTATATAAAGTCCTCAGCAGCATCTCGAAGTTTAAATTTGTGCCCGGTTAATGGCAATGGCCTATTGCCATTATGCATTGTCTATTGCCATTATTGCCAGTAGTATCATAGGGATTTAAACATACTGGCAACCAGTGAACATCAGTCTAGAGCCCTACAAGAATACAGCCTAGGTGAAACGACAAAATAATCCTACCCAAATTACGTCATGAAAGTGATCTCTATATACATAGTGTCATATTAAGTACTGTTCCTGGGATTTAAGCTTAATTAAGAGCCACGCTCCACAGGAAAGCGATAAGCGAATGTCATTACTTGTCGTCCCACGAAAGTACTTATTACTACATGGAAGAAAGATGATACAATTTATAGCCGACGAAATAGCCCATTTGTCTTAATTAGGAAAGCTGACGTAATGAATTGGAATTAGCCCAACAGTTTAGGCAATTTGGGAGTGAGTTCGTGTCGTTCATTTTCGGTACTTCACTTGAGATTACAGTTCATTGAAAAATGTCGCTTTGGTCTAGTGATTGCGACTGCTTAGCGCGGTTCTTGGTTCGATTCTTTAGTACTGAATAGATTAATTGGATTTAAGAGTTGTTTATTGAGAAGTAATCGATCAGAAATTATAGATCAGTCTCAATCAATTACGAAATCACAAAATCACATAGCTCAAAACACTGAATGGATTCGGCTGAAATTTGGCATAATGATCTATCTTTATTGCCCCCAAAATCCTTCCCATAATGCTTCCATTATGAAAAGGCATTTGGAAAACTCCCACGTAAGACTCTAGTAAAAATTTTAAGGAACACGAGTCATCATCATCATCTTCCTCCAGCCCTTATCCCTATTCACTTGGGGTCGGCGCAGTCTGTCTTTTTCTTCCATACATCTCTATTAGCCGTCATCTCATCATTCACTTCCTTCCTGTTCCGAACACGAGTAACTCCGGTAAATCAATAAAGTCGCTGGGAGTCGTTGGATGCAGATGTCATACGACCGGTCCCTGTGGAAGTCTTTGGGAGGCCTTTGTTCAGCAGTGGACCTCTTGGCTGTTATGATGATGATGCGAGGAACAGCTAGTAAGACATAAGTCCTATTTAGTACTCCTAAACTTCCCACTCGAATACTTTCTACCAGGAAAACAAGCAACAAAGCATACCAATCTGTGTTACGTCAAAAAACAAAATACATTCGACTTCTAGCTCTGAATAATACAAGCTGACACTTCGTAAACACAAAATAGAAGGGGATAAAAGTTTCAATAAAGTACAATTCCGTCTCGATCTCCACGCAATCCTGTTACGACTTCCTCGTGTACAGGCACCCACGCAAGTTATCCTGTACCAAGTTATCCTATTTGTGTTGAGACCCAAAATAAGTTTATGTGGAACGGTGTACTTTAAGTCGTTGTTGGCTTATTGCGCTGTATTTGTAAGTTAAGGATGTAAAAACTTGATGTAAATCGAAGATCTTTACCCCTCTTTCTCTTCTTAAATACAGCTGAAATTCTACTAATCCTGGCGGGAATGTAGTAACCTTATAAAGGTCGCAACAATTTCCCTATTGTTGCTGTTGGTATAATAGATGAAGAATTAATCTAATTGATTGAACGATTCATAAATATTTTCCGAACTACATGTTATTCCTAGCCTTTTTCCAACCATGTTGGGGTCGACTTCCAGTGCAACCAGATTCAGCTGAATATCAGTATTTTACACAAAGCGACCGATATAAGATCTCCGCAACCCAATGTCTGAAGAATAGACTTGTTGTCAGGCTTTTTTGGATTCTGACAACCACTAACGATTGTCATAGATTATCGTATGACAACTGGGACCGACGACTTCGTGTGCTTTCCGAGGCACGATCTCGTTCGAGGACTGGTCACCTATTCACAGACTGAGTGCGGCAAGCGTAGTTTAACCTTGCAGATCGTCGCCAGGCGTCCCTCATACTTTCCTTTAAAAACGTCAAAGAAATACAGTTTTAAATTCAATGCTGGAAACACGAAATTTAAAGATATCTTCTAAGTATGTAGGTATGTACGTACCTAGGTACAGGTGTTAGTACTATTGAAATTTCGTATGTATAAATATGCACTGCGTCGCAAAATGTTGGTGCAACACATGCATTTTCTATTTGAAGTAACATCTAATTTGAGTTTGAGTAGAGTAATCCTCTTTGCAACTATTCAGCGAGCAATCTTTTATGAGGTGGAAGAACTTTATGCTGATTTAATAAAAGGTACCACCATATTGCCAAATATTCTGCCACAAAGCATTAGTGTTCTATTGTTCTTTTGACCCGATAATGCAGTTAGTGAAAACCCTGGTCAAATGGAATTAAGACGTTTCAAGGTGACAACGCGTGAGTAATGTTCTCCTCGCATGTATCTACGACTTTAACCATAGTAACAAAATAAAATCAATGTACCTAATAGAATTGTTTTAGTACTTATTCATGCTGATTTTTGACACACGCGAATACTAGACATTGTAATAAAACTATTTTTTACGGATTTTCTACTATTTCAAGGTTACAAATTAGAGGTTGCTATTTGAATAGGTATGTAATGTGTCTTTTGGAAGGTACTTTGGACCATTTAGGTAGGTACTTAATACTCTATGAATAATAGTTTTTATGTATGAAAAATTAAGGGGCAAGAAACAATTATAAATACTATCAGTACCTAAAAAAAATTGGTAGTATAATGTACTTCAATGTTTTATAGCTAGAGATCTTCTAATAGTTTTGATACATCAAGACTATTAGAAAAATATTCGGTAATTGGTTAGTGCAAAAAGGCCGTATTGCAATGAGTTGACCGAAGCTGTAAATGATGATCATGATGATTGCCAGTGAAGCAATGAATGTTTGCTAAAACATGATCAAAAATGCATTATCCACAAAATACTTACATTTTGAAAGAGAAGCTTTGCACTGATCGCTCTGTATTCTCCCTACATACGGTTAATAAGCCTCTTGCGAGGAACTCAGTGACGGTGCAGGAATTCTGAATACCGTTCTAACAATACAATAAGAAATATCTAAGTGAATATCTAAGAGAGATGAGCTTTGGACTACATCTTTGCGCTTACTCGTTTATGTGTTAATGAGATTTTTATTACTGGCAGGATTGTTAACCACCATCTCTGGATAGCTGCTAACCACCAGATAAATTAAATATGGAACAAAGGTCATCAAAAGCAACTCAGACCAAATTTGTACCGGAGGTACATGACAGCTGTCAAGTTGGTAGTTTTTACCATGAAATCACTATGAAACTGGTATTCATTGATATTAATCTGCCGTAATGACGTGCGTTTGACATTCCAAAACTGAGACTTACAGTTTTTACTATGAAATCATTACGAAACAGATAATAGTGTACCAAAATGGGGTGATTTATCTGAAATTAAAAGGTTTTTTCTTATCTCCCAGTGAACATTAAAAAAAAGTACGACTAGAGTTTTAACCAGCGTAATACACAGTATTTTTTCCAATAAGTGTACCTTCGGTACATCATTTGGGCCAATGTCGATGACTTCCTTTGTATGAAATTATCTGCCAAGTAATTTAACGGGAACTTATCCTGAGGCAGTGAAACAGGCCGTTAGTAGCTTATGGGAAAATGTCATACTGAACATAGGTTTTAAATTTTCTTCAGTGACCAATCTGCCTTTTTTGGTATGCGGATTCCTGCCACCTGGGGAGGCAGCAGGGATTGTAGGACTCGTACCGACTAAAAAAACGCCTTGCATATGGGATCCGAATCCGATCATGACGGGAACTAACTGCCTAAGCTTGAGATAAAATGCTAAACAAACAGACACAAAATAATTTTTTTTTTATTTATTTAATCTTTATGCAACAAAAACATTACAATGGCGGACTTAATGCCTAAGGCATTCTCTAACAGTCCACCATAGGGTGGTGCAGATATAATGTGGTAGGTGCAATAACAAAGTCTGTGAAAATTTAAATAACTACAATTTACATATTATTTAATGTACTTTTGTGTGTGACAATTCTATCGAATCAATATTATTATTTATTACTAGCTTTTCGCCAGTGGCTTCGCCCGCTAGGTTTGGGTATTTTCTAATAATGGTGAAAGAATTTTTCAAATAGGTCCAATCGTTTTGGAGTCTATTCAATGCATACAAACAAATCAGGCTTCTTTATAATGTAAGTATAAATTTACACACTAACAAAAAATGAAATATCACTTTCCAAACTACTACATACTACTTACTTAGGAAAGTAGTTGGAAAATGTAACACATAAAACCATTATAAAACACAATATGTTTAAATAAAACCTTTGATAAACATAAAATCTGTTCACAGATAGCACAAAAATCGTAACTACAAAAAGCGACAAGTCTGTAAATATGTGGACTCATTTCGTGGGTCTGTGGCACCGTCATTATGCGGTAATCACACATTCAGTCTTCATCCGAACTTGTCGGGTGATTGATCGAATCCAGTCCGGTATTGTACGATTTTGTTCTTTTATTAACTTTTGGTTCGTTCGCTTTTTTATTATTCCAACCAAACACAGCATTTGTTTCAGCTTTGTTTTATTAACGAAGATTGTATTTTCTGTTTTGTTCCCAGGTTCTGTGTTATGGCCTGTGTTTTTAACGGATTAGGTGGAGTGAGTGAATTTAGTTTAGTACTATTTTTTTTAACCTTGGCTACGCTATGGAGAACAAATATTTTGTCTATGAATATTTTTCAGCCAATTCGGGGAAGGAACACCTAAAATAGTTCAGAATAAACTTAGCTTTCTGTATATTGTAGTTAATAATAATTAATGAAATTCCCAATAACGAACTAAAGAAAGAAACGAAGCAAACTTTTTATTTTGAACGTCTAACTTTAATTCACAGTCACGATCGAGACACAGTGAAAAATTTAATTACAAAGAAAAAGATTAATTACGTACTGCCAGATAGTAATATTAAAAAAACAATTTCTTTATTAAATTAAAAACCTTAATTGTTTTGATTTAAAAGGTAAGTTAATTCATAATTCTACGATAAAAATAAAAGTACTAGTGGTAAACAAAAAGAAGGTTAACCCACATTACATTTACGCGTGTAGTAGTCATAGTAGGTATCGTAATTCGAGACTTTCTATAGTGTCAGGTAAAGCCGTCGGTTGGTTTTGGACAATGGTAAGTAGCCTGTCAGCCAGTTTATCTTACTGATATCATGCGTAAATTGCATTGCGACTGCCGTTAGATTTCTGTGTAAATTACTTAGGTATAATCAGAAAAAGAGAAGACCTAATAGATGGATGGATGAAAAATTTATCCATGCATGCGTTTAAAGAGCAGTAATTAAACAGTAAAATGTGTACTAACACAGAAGAAACTAATATTCCTTTTCTCGTATAGGAAACAGCTTCAGTTCCAAGTGGAACATGCAAACCACACGGGTATTGGCAATCCATCTTAACCCGTGATTGGCGCGCGCCGACCCGGTCGGCAAAATACACCGGTGACAGTTTAAACGACCGCACGATTGAGCAATGAGTTTATGAGGTGTGCCATCCCTATCGACACACGATAAAACTATATAATTTCTTTGCTAAAGAATGTTGATGACTTTATTTTGCTCAACTGTGTTGATAACCCTTTTATCGACCAACGTTTGCTCAAACATGTTGGTGGCCCTATTAACTAACTAACCTTAATCTTTGATCAGCTATGTTGGTAATCCTATTAATGTCTAACTTTTGCTCAAATATGTTGGTGACGCTAATAACGACTAACCTTAATCTTTGTTTAGCTATGTTGGTAATCCTATTAACGTCTAACCTTGGCTAAAATTTGTTGGTGGCCCTATTATCGACTAACCTTAATCTTTGTTCAGCTATATTGGTAATCCTATTAACATCTAACTTATGCTCAAATATGTTGGTGACCCTAATAACGACTAACTTTAATCAGTCATGTTGGTATTCACCAACATAGCCAAGCGAGAGATAAACAAGGTAATAATATTTTGCTCTTACTGTGTTGATCATTGTGTCTTGCCTACATAGTGTTTCTATCACGCGATCTAACCAAGCATTATTTTTTTGCTTTTCTCATCTAGCTACTATTTTTTTTTAAAGTTCATTGACACGTTTGCTTCTAGACCGTTAGGCCTGGAACTCACGCGGAGATTTCCGCCGGCGCCCACTTCGGTTTCAGGGCTGTGACCCGAGTAAATTGACTTTTCGTGCTTCTATAAATAAAGAGCTTTTGACTTTCATTCAGGAAGAATACATAAACATTAGATAAAATTCCATGTTCTTATATTTGTAATCGCATTGTTCATGTTAGGCTATAGTCACATAAGACTCTATCTTGCGATCGAGAGGTTTATCAGTCGACTAGGTTTTAAATAGTTATTTTAAATAGTATTTAATCACGCGGGGACTACATCCCAAAAGGTAAGCTAGCTGCCTATTCATGTTTACCCATTGTTCGGTTGTATGTTTAGGTCCCATGTATTAAGGGGCGAGCCTATTGCTACTAACCGGACACTAAGCCCAACTCTGAGCTGCTGCTTAATTACATAGAAAAAATCATTAACACTATGCTCAACCTGGGTAGTAGTTGGACTTAGTACCACAAAGCTAATAAGTTAGTTTTAAGATTTGCCAACCATATCAATCTATACTTCTATAACAATTTTATAAAGAGGAAAGATTTTATTGTTTGTATTGAATAGGATCGGAAACTACTAGACCGATTAGAAAAAATCTTTCAGTGTTATATAGCCCATTTATCAGAGAAGGCTATATATCATCACACTGCGACTACTAGGAGCGAAGTAGCAATAAAAAATGATGCAAAAACGGGGGAAAAATCAATAAGACCACGCGGGCGAAGCCGCTGGCAGAAAGCTAGTGAATTCTAACTCTCACATATCTTTATTCATGATGATGTCATTAGGCTGAAAAATTAAGTTTAGCACTCTTTAATTTTTAGTTTTTATGTTAAACTCCAAATATGCCAACAAAAATATCACAAAGCTTGTGTGTTCACAGTCTTATTCTCAATTTCTATATTATTTCAACACGCAACATTTCCTCTTATCAATTTCTTTCTTATTTTATTTTTTTACACGCCTCTCACACAATGGGGCGTGAAAAAATATAGATATTTGCTAAATAAGCTTACTCGACAAATATTAGGTTGCTTAAATAAACTACATGGTCTTGTGAACAGGTCGGGAAAACGTTCAAAGAGGTTCTATATAAAATGACGTATTATGTTATAAAGAGGTGCTTGCTATTCCCGTTACTTAATATCGTGCTGGAGAATAATTATGTAGTCTACCTTATTTATTGTCAGTCTCGTAAAGATTGTGGAATAATAATATACAGATACAATATTGTGTGGGAAATTTTGAACAAAAACTGTTTTACTGTGAAAATACTTTTCACGACATTTCAAAATCATTTACATGACATAAAATTGACTAAAAACATAAGTAAAACAGACGGGTGCCAGAGTTGTATTGTATTGAAGTGCAACGAGAGTTATTCGGTATATTTTTGGTGCCATGGAGGCTAAACAATTGTCTTTAGCCAAGCAAAAATCTCAGTTCAGAGACAAGAGCTACTTAGGTAACTGCTTTCATAGCATTTCACATCGATTCATTGCTTTAATATAAAAAAAATACGAAACCGAATTTCATGGACTAGGCTTATGATTGGCTACGATAAAGAGCACATTATAATAAATAATCCACAAATCCCCCAAACACTAATAAATATCAAAATCATTAACAAATAAATATACAATATTAATTTGCAATAACTCATACAAAACCAATATACTCATCAAAGCGTAATAACCAAATAAATGTAATCCGACCAAATTTGAAACGGTTCACTTACTAAAAATCCAATAATTATCAAAACGAATCATGTTCGTCAATTCAATGCCAAGCGATTGAGGCTATCAACAAAATTACTTTTGCTTATGAATTGGTACAGATTGGAATATAATTTGAATCCACGTGGCATTGAATTTTTTTGTGATTTGTGTGGGAATGAGCAGACGGGTCACTTAATGGTAAGCAGTCATCGCCGCCAATACCCACCAATGATGATGAATGATTTCCATACATTTTGTTTCTATTCGTTTGTCGATTCGAATGTCAAAATGCAACTTGCCTACAGGACCTGAAATATCAGAAGCGTTTAAAATCAAATTCAATCTAACAAGTTTTATTTTCTTATAAACCAAAAGGTATTAGGTAAATGAATGTCCCAAATTACTCGTCCTCGAAGAACCGCCAAAAAAGTCTATGGTTACTCTTTTTAATTTACAGTTCTGACTAGTTTCTAAAGCTGACTTTCTGACTCTTAAGCGCTCCTGGTTACTGGAGCCTGCCGGAGCCGCAGTAACCGAGAGGGGGAGAACGGACAAACCCAAAACGACGCAGTTAATAACCAACTTAATTACTTACTTTTTGATCTTGCTTGGGACGTCGGATTATGGAAATATGACTGTATTATATACACTCCCAGAGATGAACGAAGATTAGAACATGTCACGAAAGAATTACGACCAAATAAAACGAGTGTGCTCAGAAATTGGTGTCTGAATTAGGTATACAAAACCTGTAACATCACAGAAAAGCACCCCAGTTATAAAGACTGGGGTGCTTTTCAAGATATTTTCAAAATGACTACTTCTACTAAATCGTCTATGAATAAAATATTTATAACAAATTGACATCAAGCTCCCCACTTTTTTTAACGATAATATATATATTTTTTTAATAATTATTTTTACTTTTTGGTTTGATTTTCTTTAGAAGCCTATTTTTTAGTATTTTTAAACTATTATTTATTACACTTAAATCATAGTCAATTCATTCGGTATTCTGCCTATTATGGATGGATGGAGATCGAATAAATAAATCCATCACGCTGACGTAGTCCACTTATACACCGCTTAAAACTAAGTTACAGTAAGTGAATCCTTTTGAGACGCGACTAAATCTACGATCTTCTTCTTCCTCCTAGCCTTTTCCCAACCATGTTGGGGTCGGCTTCCAGTCTAACCAGAATGCGGTATCAGTATTTTGCACGCGACTGCCATCAGACCTCCGCAAACCAATTTCTAGGCAATACCGATATTCGAAGGAATGACTGGTTTTGTCAGCTTTTTAGGCTTCTGACTACCACTAACGATTGTCATAGGTGTTCGTATGACTAAATCCACGGTCAATAGCTAGTATACATCGTAAATGGTGAGTAAAGACAGTCAGCACAGCTATTAACCTACTGAATAGCTAATCATTTTCCCATGAACTATTATTACGTACAAGCTGACACGCAAGAAAAAGAACATTAAATACTATTCAACCGGATATCCTATTCTTGAATCAAAATTAACTCACCCAAATCTCAAATTAAACTTTAACACCAGTAACATAATTTCCAACAAAATTATCGTTACACAAACTATTAAGTTTTCCTTAATTAACTGATCAGGGAGTCACTAATGTCCCTGTAATGTAGGGGTTGATAGAACGTTACTTCACACCCTTTCGTATCTAGATTGTGGGGGAGCATCAGTCGTGGCTCGAGCGTCGAGGCGGTTACACGTCCGAGCGATTGTTGAACCGCTTACTGTATTAACTTCAACCGGAGCGTGACACTGTGAATAGAATACCGTGTTCTAACTTTTTAGTGTTTGTGACAAAAAGGGGATTCTATAACCTTCACCATAGAAGTAAGTCTAGTTTTCCGGGTATTTTGATTAAACCGTTAATTTTAAATGTGAGTTAAATAGCGGCAGGAAAATTCACGCTGATGTTGCGTATATTTTGATATGATAATTACTTTACGTTTCGTCGTTTTCAGTGCAAAAGCTTTATTTTCGACCGCTAATTTGTTTGTTGGGGCGTTCTTCCGCTTTGTATTCTGCAATATTTTCTTACGGATTTAAACTAATGAATTGATTTAACTCAAAAACATTGCGGAATGAATTAATTTTGTCAACAATTATAATTATTCGTAAATTCAATTAGCTTGTTACTACCCATACGAGGATAGGGTACATCTGAGAGACTATTGATGAGATAAAATGTAATTAGGCTCGTCCTCCATAGGAGCTAAATAAGATACCAGCGGACTACTGCAGGTGAATTTTTATACACCTATGACTAACAGAGACCTCTTTGGGAATACCGGTGTGATTTAGAAAATGTAGTATTGAACATATACAAACTACGTTATAAAAAAGCCTATGTAGGGAATTTAATATTGGCACTTGGAAGCCCCTAATAAAAAGTCTCTCAGGTATCATCTAAAATTGTGGTTTCATGTCAGGTTTATGTACCAACATAACAAATTAGGCAAGCACTTTATCGTACACCGCCAATAAAACCGATCCATAACTTTCCGATAAATGATTATAACATTTTTATGTACGCCTCAAACGCTGCGAAACGCAATTTCGTATAAATTGACTCGACGCTTACGTACCCCGACATTTTGTACCGATATTTCAACATTTGCGTTTCGGGCTCCCATTTAGATTGGCCTGTAACAGTAATTTTGATTTGGAGGCGGCAGAATGGTGGAAAATTGGCAGCTTTTCTATTTGATAAGACACAATTTACTAGGCTAACATCGACTCTATTTACATAATAGCCAGATTACATTTTGAGTAGATCGGGCCCACTGATACGGAAAAGAAAGCTTACGGGTGATATTCCACTAGACAAATAATATGTTTGTTCTATAACTTGGTCTAAGATTTGATATTATGCAAACTTATTTGATGAATAGAGTACCTATTACTTGTTTGTTTGTATTATTTTTTGTTAACAAGTACAAATAGTATAAATGTATGTTAAAAATCAACAATTTTTTTTTTTATACACTCGTATAGAAATAAAAAGATTTTTTTACGTTTTAGAAATATCGTACGTTAAGAAAGACTGACTGTACGTGGTTGGGTAACAACCCTTTGAATCAATTGGTTTTGCAAGGCTAAGTTCCCTTACCTGCGATTAATCACTTTTACTATCACTTTCTGAGATCTTTCAAACCCCAGATTATTATTATATTAAGTTGTTGATTGTTATAAACATACCCATTGACTTTTACAGTATTATCGTCATCAACCCATTCAGTCCCGCTACTGGGCACGGGTCTCCTCTCAGAATGAGATATTAGGCTATAAGTTCACCACACTGGTCTAGTACGGTTTGGCAGACTTCACATGTCACTACATTCAAAGCAAAATAAATGACTTAGCCTCAACGTGCCCTGACTTGACGTGACTCGGGAAAACACCTACTGGTGTTGCTGCTACATTTGAAGTACTTAGGTACTGAAATTGCGACTCAGTTGAACATCAACATTGGGAGGATAGCGAAGATAGTCATGGATATCTGGACATATAAAAGGAAAAGTGACTAACTGACTGTATTCCCAGAAGGATCAGGCAGAGGTGTACTAATTGTACACTAACAGTTCAACGTTATGTTTAGGTCCCATGTATTAGGGGGCGAGTCTAGTGCCAACTTGCCATCTAATAGTATAATGAGTTAGATTTCTAGATAGGATCTAAGGGATTTTTTCAAACGGACAACTATTTCATAGTACCTTTAATACACCATAATCTCTTTGTCGTGGATCTTATCTCAAAAGACATAATATAGTAGTTATTAACTCATAACAGAGTCCCTTAATGATATCGTTTGACTTACCAGTACTATAATATTATGTACAATATTAATATTCCTGTAATAATAATTATGTTTGACTAAACAACATCAAGATATTATATGGCATTTGTCAAATCAGCGTATTTAATATCTGATGATGAGAACCTAGGCGAAACTTCTTGTTACGGAACTCAATATAATCTTCGGAACTAGCCAATTCAGCATTTATTTCAAATATTCCTTGAACAAATTTTGATGAAAATCGACACTGGATGTCTACGGAACAATATAAAACGTTTCGTCAAATAACCATAATAATTTTTAGAAAGTAAAATGGTAAAATGAAAGTGTCTTAAAATATTGAACCCCTTTATGAGCAAAAAACTTAATAAAATATGAAAAAGAATAGGTTATCCGTCTATTTTCTATACAGGCAGACTTTTACAGTTATGCTATTATTATAGCGTGACTTATGTTGATGATATAAATGGGTCAATAGTTTCAAATCCAAAATCTACTTCTACTGTACGGTTATAAAAGGATAGGATCAAAAATTACTATTAATGTTTTTTTATGAAAATATACTTAATGGTTTAAAATTAAATTGTTAGACAGAATGAAAAAAATATTTCATCTAAATAGCAATAACAATTTGCTAACAAACTCAATTCTGTTGGATATTACACAATGGATAACTCACCCAACTGGAAAATTTGCCAAGTAGTTGGATATAAACCTGCTTCAGACAGAAGTTTCACATACGAATTTTCCACTCTAACTTTCATCACATGAGGCCAGACTCTTTAATACAACAATTTAATTAACGAACTATGTAAATCACATTCAGAACAGGTAGGTACTGTTTCACTTAGTTAGTTGACTTTGCTCTCAGCATTAACGAAGTTCACGATTCTTGTTTAAGCTCCTTTTGATATTATGCATAATGTAGCCACACATTTTGTTGTATATGTTTTAGAGAAACTAGTTTAAGACGTGAATTTTAAAGTAGTGCTTTTAGCCTGACTGGTTACGTAAGGTGCTCGCTTGTTTGTCTTCAAGATGAAGTAACTAAGCAGTAGCAGAACTTGAATCTTCTAGCTACTCTTTAACGAAAATGTAAATGGATTTTTAATTAATGATAACAATGCTTCTTGCAAAAATTAAAAGCGTGAACGTGAATTGCGTTGTTTTTTTTCAAAGTAATCTCTTTATATTTTCATCATCATCATCATTCCTCCTTTTTGGCTTTGGATTGGATTGGATTTGGCTCCTTCCTCTGATTCTCGTTATTATTTTTATGAATAACTAGCGATCCGCCCTCGTATCGCTTCGGGTACCATTATTGTAATTTTATGTAAAAATATCTATAGTACTCAAGGATAATGTACCTTTCTAACAGTAAAAGAATTTTCAAAATCGTTTTAGTGCATCCAGAGATTACCCCCTACAACTTCACAAACTTTACCTCTTAAGATATAGGTAAATCCACAATAAAATAAAGTGTAGTTTCATGTATTACATTTCCTTTTGGTAAGCATAAAATTACTAAGGCATTGGAGAAAAAGCCAGATAACACAAACTTTTCAACAGCTAACTAGTTTCCGCACCTGGCAAATTTTTCATGCAAGTTTAGTATTTTAACGTCAAATTTTCCACCAGACTCGTGCTCTTTTTACCTTGGTAGCGCAGAGTACAATAGGCCTCAGTTTATTGAAACTCATATAGTGTGCCAGCTTTGTTTTAAGTTTAAAATGTAGCCTACAATGTATGTATTTAGTTAAAGTCGATTCTCCGAGAGATGTGACCAGCCCATTGCCACTTTAGCTTGCTGCTAAAGCTTTTAGCTAAAAATGTTTCCATCAGAGAATAAGAAAGTAACATGGTTCCTGGAACGTAAACTATAATTTGAGTATTTAATCAATACAAAAATAATAGGTTTCTACTAAAAGGCCTTTTCTTTTTTCGTGCAGGTTTCTTAGTATTTTTTTTATCATTTATATTATATATTTTTATTTATTTTTTGTCTTTGGTTTCCTGCGCGGGACCTGAATAAAATTTTTCTTTCTTTCTTTCTAAAATAAACCATTTGCATTTGCTGTCGCAAACGCCATCAATCGCAACAAATAGTAGTAATCAACGTTAATTTTTAAATAACTCTGTAGGAACCTGGTAAATCTATAAGGGAGGGGTACCTGATAAATCGATAGGTATATGCGGTTTTGGGACTTCTGTATTGAATCGGTCTCGAGTTTATTTTGTTCAACAATACTTGAAAGACAATCCGCAAAGGTCAGAGAGAAAAGTAATATTGAATTACGTACTGACTTCTGATACGCGAATATTGAACATTGAAATTTAACTTATTCTATTAAATCTATTCGTTTCGGATCGTTTATGGTATCAATGGTTATGTATTAATTTTATTATTATTAATTTTTTGTTTCAGATTAAGTAGATTTTCTTTGACAATTATTTGCAGTCACCATATAATTATTTTGGACACTAAACATTTAAGTGATTAATAGGAATTTTGTAACAAGGTATGAAATTCTAGCTTCTGCACTGCTGCACACCTTTGGCGAATACTGTCGTGATTGTATAAATAATAATTAGAGTAGGTACTAAAGTCTAATGATAAATACAAGTAAATATTACAGTTTATAGTTGGACTTACTCTAAAAACTAACATAAAGTATTAATGTCAAAAATATTCTAGTCATGCAAACGAGTGATCAGTGGTTTCACACAATGAATTCATGCCTACAATTACATTTACAGTTTAGAGGCTATACCTACAGTATGATTATTATGAATATGTGTATCCATATGACACATGATGACGAAGAATCTTAATAAAAATTAAGATTCTTCATCATCATAATCATCATCAGCACGCATTCGTCCACTTCTGGACAGATACGATTCCATAGCATTGGTTAATACCAAATACAATAAAAAAAAACTAAGATTTTTCTATAGGGTTTTCTGTCTTCTATCATAAATAGCTGTAAAAAAAGGAACAGCTGAAACCGCTGCGTCTAGAAGTATAAAATTTTGCAAGAATATTCTTTAGATGACTTAGGTGAGCACTAAGGAGGGAGTTTTGTAAATTCCCACGGAACTGGAATAAAATGGATGTACACGAGTAACATAGCTGGGAACAGTTAGTACCTAGTAGCCTATAATTAATTCTATCTAAGATATTTCAGCTGATTCTTAATTTCTATAACAAAAAATAAAACACAAAGAAGGTCTTAAAGAAGAAATGAATGAAGGAATGAAGTATAAATAAATACTAAGAAAAAAAGATCTGTCTAAGTTAAATATTACAAAACAATAAGTGCTTTTAATGTAAAAGAAGAACTGAAAGCTCAAAGGGCGTTAAAACAAACAATAGACATCGTTTTCAAAGGTACTGTCCCTTTAAAACTTAAAATTCAATTAACTAAGTTAAAATATCTGTCAGAAACACCTCATGGAAACTGTAAGTGGATTCAAAAATTAATAAATCAAATAACAATATTTGCTGTTATCAGAACGAAACTTACTTTGGCTTCCATTTGCTCAAAATTTGTACAGAATCGCATTAGACAACATTTTGTAAAATAAGCTCCCCCAAACCGCTTGAACACATTATGGGTATTAATATTATTTATTGGCGTTGTTTGATCTATTATTTTGAATTGCAGGCTTTCTAAAGGTACTTTTGAATAAACAGAATTATGTTTTATGGACTCACTGGTTTAGTAGTTGTAGGTGCAAATGCTTTGCTACGTGTTGGACTCCTGTGTTAGGTGTTGTTGGGTTTTTCTGTGAAATGTCCAGTACTATCTTGGAGTCTGGTTCATACCAATTATGATTTTGAATCAAATATATTCCATCAAATTTCTTCATTTCAATATTAATACTGAAATATTTGATGAAATCATCAGGCATCCAGTCTTTTTGATCGAAGTAACATTGGACAAAGAAATTCGAAGGGTGGCAGAGTTAAACATTTTATAACCGATATCTACTAGGAAAACACTTTTAAGGCTTGATGCAAATCTCAAAATAGTAACAATTAGGAAGAATGATTAAATAATAAATTTTTGAACACACAATCAGAGAAGGAAAAAAATTTAATTGACGAAGAAAGATATTTTAGACAATCCATATGAGGAAAATCTCAAAAACTATCGTCGTTGTTATGATGATTACATTAATGTAATCATCCGCAAAATCATAACAAGGGTCTCATCAAACAAGGATAACCGAAATTAAAGTAGAAAGCAGAATTGTTCCACTACAATAGAAAATCTTTGCCTCCGGCGTTTGGCTCCCTATTTCCCATTTTACTTGATCCAGTTTGAACATAATTATTTTCTATGTATCCATACCAATTATTATTGTTATAACGAAAGCAGTTCTATCTGTCTGTTTATTACCTTTTCCTGCGTAAACTGCTGATTAAATATTGGTAAAGTTTGGATAGGAGATAGAGTGGTATCTTTACAAGAACATACGTTTTGTCTCAAAAAATAGTTTGCTGAGCAAGCTTGCAGCCCCTCAACCATGAGTTCTATCGAATGACTTTCGATAGGTTTTTTCGCATCGAAACGTTGTAATCTCATAGCAGATCTTAGTTCCTTACGTAACCGCTAGAGGCGCTGCGAAGGTTTTCCATACAAATATTTTACAGCGTCGCTAGCGAATCTAGTGAGAAAAACGGTCGAGGCACTGCACTTGCATATCCAGTGATAGTAAATTATAAAGTTACAGTTAACAATTTGCTCGAACTGTAAAAAGAACTCAGCATTTCACCCCTTACACGGCCCGTCCTTATTGCTACAACGAACAATTACCCAATAAAATTGAAACTACACTCAATTCGTAGATACTAATTGAACCCCAGCAACAAATATTAAAGTCGTTTCAGAGATCTAGTACAGAATTTCAAGCATTGTTCTGACTGATTCGGTCCCCGCTTTTCGAAACAATAGCTGAGAGTGCTTTCGGTATAATAAATTGGAGTTGTGAATGGTGACGTAATAACTTTCATTGGTAATGTTAACGTGGCGCCCTCTATTGTAGCTACAATGTCTAATTCATTAATCTGCGTCGGAATGTCTTTAGACCGTCGCTTTGTCAAATTTTGTTTTTTAAATTCGTTGTTTTGTTATGTATTGTTTGCTTTTTCCGGGAGATTTAGAACAATTGCTTACAATTCCGATATTGTTTTTTTTGTTTCATCCATGCCGGTTTCAACTACGGCGACTATTTTCTGGTATGATTGGCATGACCGTGCGTCGTTATATGGCTGATGCTTTTTTTTATTATAAATTTGAGTGCGTTTGGCAGCACCTCACCAATTGTAACCAATTTTGTTTGCAATGACTCTAGAACATTGATAATACCTATATATTATCACGTAGCCTTTATATCAGTTGAATACCAAATAACTGAAAGTATAATAATATTATTTAACTCATAAGTAGTCTCTGTGTTTATAAAAAAAACATTTATAGCACATTTAAAACAAAAATACAGTTTGTCCTCAATAACTTGTATTATGAACTTGAAGCCAAGGAACTCTCAAATAATAATTAACAATACAATTATTAGGAAAAAAGTGAACGAGTGGAAAATAAAATAAATAAAAACGCACCCGCCATTTATAAACATGATGTGAAACAAGTCGGCTGATTTATTTTTTCTTTTCCTTCATTCATTTTCCATGTCATTTGAGACTTCAGCGCATTACGCACTTGATATTCCACACACATACGGCAAAGGCGAACCAAATGACGCTCAATCGTATACGACTTTTTAAAACACATCCGAATCAAGTAACAAATAAAAAATGGCGGGTGAAAAGCTCAGAACTCTTTATCTATAAACTGATTATTGCCTCCGCATTTCCACAGAACCAACTTTAGTGCGAACCGTAATCTACGGAGTTAGCAAAAAGGGTTTTATGATTTTTTTATTGCAGCACCTTTTCCATCAAACTTTATATAACTTGAGTAACAGTTCGGGGGAATTCGGGTGCGCAATAACTGTAATATTGAAAGTTCGCTTCGGTGTGAGGGTCGGACGCTAATTATGCACACCGGTATCTGTACTAGTGTATAGAAATTGTAATATTATCGTCATCAACCCATTTTCTATGTCACTGCTGGCTTCAAGTCTCGTCTTTGACAGGGGTTTGTCTATAGTCCACCACGCTGGCCTAGTGGGGTTGGCAAAATCATTTGCCATCAAGAAAATATCGCATACTATGACTGGTTTTGTAATGACACATACATACTATCACTCTGTCTGTCTCGCATTGGTAAGCAAAGACTAAAGGACGTAATCGAAATCGGCCCAAAGGTACACTTATTGAAAAAATACTCTGTATTACGCTGGTTAAAACTCTATTGGTACTTTTTTTTAATGTTGACTGGGGGATGAGAAAAAAAACTTTTGATTTGAGAAAAATCACGCCAATTTGGCACACTTTTATCTGTTTCGTAATGATTTCATAGTAAAAACTGTCAGTGTCAGTTTCGGGATGTCAAACGCACACCATTACGGCCAATTACGGCAGATTAATATCAGTTTCATAGTAATTGTACCTCCGGTACAAATTTGGGCTGAGTTGTATGAGCTTTTGATGACCTTCTTTCCATATGCTTCTATCCTGGTACACTCTGACGACTGTGGGTATATACATATAATAAACAATTAATACGACTCTGCTTAATCTTTCGGGGAATATATAAACGCGTGATGTGTCTTTATTATAACTTATACCTAACTAGAATAGAATATTGAAATAAAACTACTTTTTACGGATTTTATCGCGTTATATTGTTAGGCGTCTTGAAGTTTTAATTACTAACAGCTACCCTACATTTCTGTTAATTATTGGCAATCCGATTCACGCAGAACGAGCTCACCGTATCCTTCGGTCTTGCAGTTTTAGGCTTGGATTTAGATTTAATTGAATCTATAATAGGGTTCCAAGCAGGTGGTAAGACCCAGCCATCTTCTCTATTGAAATTTGGATGTTTTTGAATTTCAATGGCCTCACGAATCATCCTGGGTAGGAATCGGTTTTCTTTTGCGAGGACTTGTGGTTGATCAAATCTGATGTAATGCCGGGCCTTGTCAAGGGTGTGTTCACAAATTGCAGACTTTCCGGAACGGCGGTGTTTGACATCAGCGATGTGTGACCATGGACGCTGTAAAGGGTCCGAAACGTCGGGATTAAAATAATATCAATATAACGCGATAAAATCCGTAAAAAGTAGTTTTATTTCAATGTCTAGTATTCGCGTAAGTGTCAGAAATCAATAGAATAAAATATTTAAATTCACAGTTCCCAACACAAAATGAAAGTACAACTCCACTTAAATTTTCCAAAGCGATTATCAGAGGCATTGACGACAAACATCAAACAACAAAACTTGAATGCTATCAACAGTCGTGCTAACTCTAAACTCTTTATTATAAAATGACGCTTTAACGACAATAGGAGCTGAATTTCGACTCAGATCCCATTGTCCTCAAAAGCGTCATTTGCAAAACAAAACTGATTTTGAGACCGTAATATAAGCACAAAACGGTTATGCGTACCGTTGTAAAAGTTCACCCGATGTATAATAATAATTGAAAAAGTTATTGAATGCCCCAAAAGGCTTTGTGTTTTATTCCTGTGATATAAATTACAATTTTGAACGTATTGTGAATGAGCTCGCGTACTATACATTTTCATATATCTTGGGACATTCTTTACACAGCACTATCTAGTCCCAAACTAAGCAAAACTTGTACTATGGGTACTAGACAGTGGATATAATACTGATATATACTTTTTTTTTGTAAATACATACTTATAATATATAAGAAACACCCAGACAAACAAAAACACCTAAGTTCATCACATAAATGTTTGTGTCTTGTGGGAATCGAACCCGACGGTCGAACGAGGTCGTCCTCGTGATCAGCAGTCCGGTACTCGAACCACTAGACCACAGACGTCGTCATCTCAGTGCACCTACCTATATTAGTGTCTCTGCATCACCAGGTCGACTGGTAGAAAATGCCTTAGGCAAATATTTATGTGATGAATATAAATGTTTGTGTTTAGCTTTGTATTTCCTATGTATTATAAGTATGTATTTACAAAAAAAAAAGTTGTCTAGTACCCATAGTACAAGCTCTGCTTAGTTTGGGACTAGATGGTGCTGTGTAAAATGTCCCAGGATATTTATTTATTTCTAATTAAATAGGCTATCTAACACTGATTTTTTTTTTCAAATCGGACAAGTAATTCTCCATTAACCAAACAAACTCTTCAGCTTTAAATTAAAGTATAGCTATAGATACAGTCGGAACAAAAATATTTTATCTGTACTACAGCTAATCCATAAAAACATCGAAAAAATAAAAAAATCGTAGCAAAAATAAAATGTAGCATAATATAGAGAATCTGTAGATAAGATATTATTTATTCATAACCTTTATGAACATAATTTACTTTTTTTCATTTTATTGGATTATATTTTAAAAGTTTGACAGTACAATGTAAATTTATTATTTGCCAAATCTGATAGGTACTGCTATTGGTTTGGCAATTAAAACAAGAAAGGATCGTTATTTCTGTAATTTAGTTTATTTATTAACAATTAAGGTAAATGAGGTCCTCGTAAAGGCTAAAAACGAAGAACCCTAATGACTATTAATTAGTATTAATTGCTGAACTGTAAGTTTCAAATTTGTCCGTTATTTATTACAATAATTATAATAATATTATTATCATACCAGATGTTTATTGAAGCTGAAATTCTAATCAGTTGTAACTATTGTTTTATTGTTAAAATAAAGAATAGGTATTAGCCCAGTGGTTCTATAATCGAGTTCTACGCTTGAGGTCCTGGATTTGATTCTCAGGCAAAATGTTATTTGGGTTTTCTATGTAATTCTATGCTACCTATCTGTATGTCAGTTTTGAAGGTTAAAAAAAAAACGAATTACCCTTTTGAAGGTCGCAACAATCTCTTTTTTGGTAAATTATAATTACTTTTTGTAGAATTCAAAGCCAGAGCTATGATTTCTATAATATTGGAAACGATTACTAGTGTTAATTTTTGTTACAGATACATTTTGTTACATTTCTAAGTTTGAAAGAATATTTTATCATGTGCCTGGAATACAATAAAAAGCAATATATTTGGCGTGTTATGTTGCAACTATCTTTTTTATTTATATTTTATAGCATGTTAGATGAATTATTTTAACTGATATGGCGATCACAAATATTCATGCGTGCATATGAATAAAAACGTCAGTAACAAACAAAATATTAGAATGAAATGCAGAACGAGCACTCGCAATCTAGAAAGGTTTATGAATTTTTATGATTTAGTTTTTAGGACTACGTATGTAAAGGGGAAAAATCTAGTGACACCAGATAGAATGCATGGAGTGTACCCGTTTGAGCACCCGTTTTTAGAGCAGTACATTGAGCCCTTAATATAATAATATATTCTCAAATGGCATGAACTGAAAACGAATGCTCTAACAATTCAACGCTCAAGCGGGAATACTCCGCTTGAATGAAAATGAAAATTTGAAAGTGTGTTTAATAATGTTAACATCAGCTAAAAATAGGTTTTGGGAACTCTCCACGCTGAAGTATATCATGTACAGGCAGATCTGTACACGTAAATCTTGTACAAATAAAAAACACGTAAAAATAAGTGTGTCTATTGATTGTCCCTCACGTTTACTTGGCAGCTGACTCTTGTTTTAAGACAACAAACACTACTACCTAAGTAATGACAAGTTAGGCATTATGAAATGATATTTATTTCTGAAAAATTATCAAGGACACTTTTAAAATTCATGTTTTTTTTATTGAAGGCACTGGTGGTAGGTTGCGTCCGTCCTGTACCTATGTTGAACTGTAGGACTTTAAAAATAAAACAATAAATAAAATAGAAGGAAAACAGAATACTTGATGCGGTCAGGTTTCAACCTTCAGCGGGGCTCTCCAATTACGAACGGTTTAAGTGATGTTCTGTTCCAAATTGAGAATTCGAAATTGTATAGTTAAATTTAACAAGACACAAACCAACATCTTTTAACAGAGAAATTGGAAATTGGAAGTTCTTGAAATTCTTTTTATATTTAACTTACAGACTAGCTTTTGGCCGCTTCTCTTGCGCTGAGTTTGAACCCCCATTACACATACATCATAAGATCCGTCCTCAGGTTTCGGAAAATATTTAAAAAAAATGCCTAATTGGTCCAGCCGTTCTGAACTCACGGCGAGACTTTTTTTATGTATACCACTAAGGTGGCAAATAAGCATACGGCCCGCCTGATCGTAAGCGGTTTCTGTAGCCTATGAACGCTTGCAACACCAGGGGTATCACCCGCGTGTTGCCGATCCTAAAAACCACTTAGAGTTATATGGAGCATTCACTGCGCCGACAGTTTAAGGGAATATTCCTCTTGCTGCCAGAGCAGCGCATCCTTAGAAGGAGCTCTGACAAAAGCCAAACAGTTAACATATATATAGTTACGTCTTCGAAATTTCTATGGAACACATTTTCATACCTTAGCAACAGGTTCAAAGCTTTAATCTTCGAAATCTACACTCCATTAGGCACGCAACTTGTAGGCAAAGATTCTTATCTACCAAATTAGGATATCAACTGTTTTGGTACTAGCATTTCTGTAATTGGAAATGATCATTTTACACGATCTGATTAACATTATTTTAAGTCCAGTGCTTTAGACATCGTCAATTAGTCCCGTAGAATTTAAAGCGACTGAAAACTAGACTGTGATTAGAGGTCACACGCGCGGCTCCCATGCAAGTTGTCTTGGGTTCGATTCTAGGATATTGTAATATTTTTTTAACATTGAGTCCATTTGAGTCTGGTCTCGTCTTTACCTTAAAAGTTTATTATTAACCTCAAGGTTATGTTTAAAAATAATGTTGTCCTATCTAGTACATAAATAGAAATCCTAAACATTTTGCTTTAGTGTTATATTATTTATACTTTCCGTGGACCGAATCGTCAAAGCCCATCGCTCGGACTCCTTAGATTTTAGATAGATTAGGGGGTTTAGTTAATAGTCCACCACGCTGGCCTAGTGCAGATTGTCAGACTTCACAGCATCGAAAATCCTAGAAATGGTTTATTCCTAGACATAATTTCCGAAGGCGCGCGCCATGGATTCAAACTCGGCAATCCAATAGTCACATCACTAGTGATTAACAGACCAAGCCTATTGCCGTTCACTGCCGAACGTAGGCCTTCCCCTAAAGAGCGCCAACCATCCCGGTCTTGGGCAGCTCGCATCCATCCACTGCCAGCCACCTTCTTTAAATCGTCAGTCCATCGTGCCGCAGGGCGTCCTAACCGACCAATAATAGGAGATAATAATTTATTCACGCTCTAATAAACATGGTCTCGGGAGCAATTAGTGCGATAACAGAGCACTCGACTTGACGAGATTACATCAATTAGACCAGGTACGTCGTGTTTGTTAACTCTGATTTTGATAGGGTTGCCACAGAGTAACGGGACAGTTTGCGCATGCGTGTTTTTTTTATTAGAGGCGTACACGCTCTTAACAGTTGTGATAATTCCGAAGTATCTCACAGAACTGGATACAGATTTTATTTACAGAATGAAAAAAAAAAAGAAATAACCATTGCCTCCCAAACTGAATAGTCAGTTTGACTGTGGGATATGATAATAAAATATTTTAGTACGCCTAGTCAACATACCATCATGTCTGTATACCCCGAAGGAGTAGAGGTGTAGTAGTTAATGTATCCACCAATGATGAAGCAACCATTTACCTTTTTTAGATATTTCGGAAAATCCTCATGGATGTGACCTGGCAGGAAGCCTAAGTAGAATAAGAAAGAAAATATCGTTTTCAAACAGTGGTTTCGGTACACAGTGGTATCATATAATTTAAGTCAAAGAACTGAAGAACAACAGAAAATTATTTCCATAAAGTTTGTTACTGGCTTGGTGTAAAAACACCTACGTAAATAGCTTATCAAAATTTATCACCAATTACAAACGAAGACGGGAAACGCCTCAAGAAAGTCCGTTTGCTCGAATATAAATTCTGAACGTATGTAATGCCTTGAGAACGAACGAAGGCAGCGCCACCTGTCGGGTATCGCATTAACATATTCCCGTAGAGCTAACAGCACTAACACCAGTTCTGTCTTTCTTGAGGCTCCCTCGGCCCGCCAAATTTAATACTCAATACTTTATTTAAATCTTATTACTTAGATAAATAAGGTTATTTTAACTAATAATGAAAACATATTGATTTTTGACACTTACGCGAATACTAGACATTGAAATAAAACTACTTTTCAAGACGTCTACCACCTTAGTCACCCGTGACCATGGACGCTGTAAAGGGTCCGAAACGTCGGGATTAAAATAATATCAATATAACGCGATAAAATCCGTAAAAAGTAGTTTTATTTCAATAATAATGAAAACAAAATTAATATCCTACATATACGTATATATTTTAAACTTACCTAATAAATGTAATTATATAAAAAAAGAAAATAATAATAATTTTATGATGTTAGTAACTGTAGACACACAGTGCTTCCTCTCTCCTACATTGCTGTGCCCGACGGGGTCCATAATGAACAAAATAATTGTACTTTTTACCACCTAACAACTTACATTGTGGAATGCAATAAATATTGAGTATTGAGTATTAATATTAAAAATTCTCGTGTCGGCGGTGTTTGTTACCAAAATCCTATACCCCAAATACCAAATCATACGCCTAAATGATAAGGATGACCCACCCCTCTATGGCAAATTAATGTTTACCGGGTCAGCTAGCGTTTGTATAAAAATGGTCACGTATCGCATAATCGATAAAAAAATACTGCCTAGGTATCGTAATGGTCCTATGCTTGAATGCTACCTACGATCAAGGTCCTGGGTTTCGATTTCCTAGTTTTTATCTAGGTATGAAATTCTCAGTAGCACTAGTCTCGGAGTTTAAATTTGTGCCCGATTATTGGCCCTTGACTCCTATTACATGGTACCTAAACATACAGTAAAACTGTGAGTGTATATTAGTACACTTATGCCTAACCGTTCAGGGAATACCTATATACAGGGTGTTTGGTAGAACGTTGAACATACGAAAATGGTGGTTAGTTGGGGTCATCTGCTACCCACTTGGCCCAAATTATTTGACCTTGGCCGCACCGTTTTCATTTTTACTTTTTTTAATTTCACAGAAAATTACCAGTTTTTTTTACTTAAAATTCGAATATAATTAGACATTAATACAAAACAACATCCTGCCTGTTTTACCCATCACAAGTAAAGATATTCGAATTTAAATTGATAAAAAACTGATAATTTTCTGTGAAATTAAAAAAAAGTAAAAAAAAAACAGTGCGGCCAAGGTTAAATAAATTGGGCCCAGTGGGTAGCAGATGACCCCAACTAACCACCATTTTCGTATGTTCAACGTTCTACCAAACACCCTGTATAGTATGTAAAATTAAATAAAACTCTTTTGTATTTTGCGTTTTTAGTATTACCAACTTTAAACACATCTGGATTTGTCTTTCAGTTCAACAGCATATCCATACTTCATACATTATTCCATAACTGACATAAAACCTTTTTTATCACAAAGAGGTTTTATTTCGAAATCTATGCCAGGAAGCACCACTGAATAAGGGATATCTATACACTTGGGATTCAGTGTTTTTGTTTGATTTCAATTTGTATTTTGTTTCATGGTGATTTCTTAGATCTTTACTCCAATATGTTAGGTTTTATTGATGTGACTGCCAGTAAATGGTGCCAATGGTTTCCCAATTTCAAGTAATATAAGGGTACCTCAATGTCATGAGACGTTCAATAAGGTAGCCTACAAAAACCACACTGAATGCAAAAATATCCCAGTTAAATTAGAACTATTAACCTTATTTGGTACATTAATCCCTCTCCCATTACAAGATAAAACCATCTCATACAGAATAGCTTTACCAAAAATAATTTTACGGAGATTTTTTTGCGTCAAAACCATATGTACCGCGCCAAAACTGCCAACTCAAAAACCCTTTTCACATTCACACTGAAAAGGTCTGTTATCCAGTTAAATCACTCCATTTATAACGGTGTGTTCACATGCGTTAAGTCAGCGTTTCAGAAATTAGCAGGCTTAATTTTACGTGTACTAACCAACGCATCGTTTTTTAAGCAGGCAAGAAAAAGTGGAGCGATTAAGTGGAGCTTGAGTTTCATGGGTAGGAGAGTAGGGTTGTTACAGGTTTTATATATTGTGTGTTGTTACTATATTTTTTTCACGATTCATTTTAATACTGACGTACTTTTGTTTATCATGACATGATTGGCTTGATAAGTAGCCTAAAATATTACTTTCTATTGCATTGTGTATGTTTCAGTAAAACGTTATCTTTGATGATGCAATCTTAATGTCAATAAAAAAATATCTTCAAAATTACTAACTAAATGACCATGTGTAAAGCATCAAGCTTAGGTTTGGGAACTAAAGGATCCTTTCCTAAACCTAAATAAGTTTAATAATCTGTATTATGAAAAAAGAAAAAGAACTGACACTGATTTATCAACGTACAGCTCATAAGTACCACTGAACGGCTTAGGCTGGGAAATTTGTCCCCTAAAGAAGTGCAGCGGGGTTTCAAATATGGCGTGAACGATGCCGCGGGAAAATATTAGTTAATTGTATACAATATGGCAGGTAGACTTCAGTTGTTGTAAGAAAAAAACTAATCAAATCAAAACCAAAGGAAACAAAGCACCTATCAGAACTCATAACAAATTACTGGCATTACACAGCGGCCCCTATCCCCACAACTGTTAACCTCTGAACTCGTCCTAATGTTGAAAAATGTTAGTTTAATTTCCTACCATATGCCTTCGTCCGACCATTTGTTTGGATATAACTCAACTGCTTAATGTACTGAAAAATATGCTGAGCTGTGTTACGTCGACGAGTGTGTCTGTCTATACGAGTTTATCTTTTTCATACTCGTCTGTTATAATATCATTGGTTGTTTTCTTTATTGTTTGTTTTGTATTCAATGTCTTGTTGGCTTCAATAGTTTTGTTCAATTCTGTCTCGTCTTGTTGCTGGAGTTCATTTTGGAATAGGGATTTTTTTCGGTTGGGTTTCTCTTCTATATTATTTATTGTTATATTTATAAAGATTTGTACCTTGATTTTGTTTTTTTTTATGCTGCTATGGTTAAATTAAATCTATTTTTACTGTGAAATTTATCATGATTTACTAAAATGTTTGAACTGATAACAAAATTCGTAATACTGAACAGTTGACACGCATGCGTCAACTGTTCAGTATTACGTACGAACGTAAGCGCATGCTTACGTTCTGAAAAATATTTGTGTTTTTTGGGAATCGAACGCCCAACCTGTTCAACTGGTCAACAGTCCTCGAACCACCAGGTTAAAGGCGCCGTCAAACTATTTAGTTAATTTATTTTGTCAAATAATTACAGATAGGGTTTCCATATTAATTAAATTTTGACTTGTTGTGAACTATTTCAAATTATACCATTTTGTTTCATTTCTATTACGAAATCAATCAAACTTTTCCAATGAAATATTATATTAAGCTTTCCTTTGGCTTCTAGAGCCCGAGAGTATAATATAACATACGGAAATTTTATTTTACTTCCCATTTTTGAGGCTTCATCATTGAGTTCATTGGTATCATTAACTTCTGTTCCATTATCAAGGATATCATGTCTATGTATCTATTTTCTACCTTTATTTCCTATATCATAGTTGAGTCAAACGAGGCCAATACACATGTCATGCTCATGGATAGGTCTTTCGGAGCTGGTCAGCTTTTACTTGCTATGGTCTATTTTATATTTATTCGTATATTTAATAAATCATAAATATATAAACTGCACTATTCTCAACGACCATTCTAAACAAAATTGTAAACTATAGACTACAATCATAATTGAGGAGTGTCTTGAGGAGTGTCTTTGGAGTTTCTCAATGGCAGTTCTCTGTAAGACCCACTCTTTGAAACCGTATAAGTAGGTTTAGACTTTTCAAGAGTACCAATTTTAATAGTCTTATTGAAATACAACATTTTGCCTTTGAATTTAATTTACTTTTAGAATAAGTGATGTTGAAGTGAACGTGAGCTCTTTTTGATTCTTGTTTCGAGTTAAATACAAAGACGATCAAAGTACCAAGAGTACTTGTATTGTAAGGTGATTATCTTCCTACGTCAGTTGAGTAAGAAGTCTGGTTGCCGTCTATATTTAGACCAGCGCTCCATTTTAAGGCACTTGAAATATTTGATGAGAATCAAAAGTAGCGTTTCATTTAAATCCAAAAACTTTTAATCTACTTTCATTTATATAAAGTATAAAAATAAACGAAAATGACTAATTTCATTCAAATATCTTCATCAGTTCAATATTTTCCATTTCATTTATGATTTTAGATTCTTGGTTTTCAGTTGTCTAAAATCGGGCTATGTACAAACGGCACTCTGAATAAGTATAGACACTAAAATAAAACACCTTTACTTAACATTTTATTTTATGTTTTACAAAAGAAAGACCATATAATCCTTATCAGCCGGTATCCATCAACTGCTGGACGCCATAAAGCCTGATCTTCGACTATTTTAATTCACTCTTCTTCTGTTTAGATAGATAGATAGATAGAATATTCTATATAATATATATTTGTTTAGTTCAATGTCAACAGAAACAAAAATCAACCATGCTGAACATCACTTTATCACTTCGAGTCCTCAAAAGAAAAACGATACACACGCTTTTAAAAACGACCCTCATTCCGAGATACCGCAAGCCATTCGTATCAGCAATAAATCAATTTTCCTTGTCCATTGAAACAGAATCAGTAAATGACGTCCTCAACCTTTGTTAGAGTAATAATGCTGATATATTGAACGCTATTACTTGCTTTTGTGATACGACTTTGATTTAAGACGAGGGAACGAGGGAATATGAGGAGTATTAGGGTTGTGATGTGTTTATACAATTGTATATTTGGAATATTTAGGTGTGGTTTTGAAGTTCAGAGTAATGATAATTATTATTCATCGTTTTACAAATTAAACCATATTCCAAAGATATTACATCTGTTTCACCATCTCCTAATAAATTCCAGTTACATTGCTTGACAGATCATTTCATATAAATTTTGTTCCATTTTTAATTTATCCTATCTATAATCTAAATAATCCACTCGTGAAAAAATTGTGTTTCATACTATTAGATAAAGTACGATAGTTACTACAAATGACACAATATCTGCTTTAGTAATCACTGCGCTAACAAGCATTTTGGAGTTGTAAATTGGTATTTAAAATTAAGGTAAATGTAATGTACTAATATTTGCATACCTTCCTACTTTGGTAGGAAGGTATGCAAATATTCGCCTGTATTCCCTGAAGGGTAAGGCATAGGTTTACTGATGTACACCCAAAGTTTGCTGGTATGTTTAGGTCTCATATAAATAGGGGATGCTCAACCCGGGGATCAAACCCAGGACCTCTAGCTTAGAAGTCGTGCTTGGGACCTATTCATTCTAACCATTTTCTAAACACAAAAAATGTCAAATACTTGACATACATTCTCAAAATCTCGAAACACGAAAGCTCTAGTACATTATTAGCACAGCTGTGAGGCTTTCGTTTATCTCTGAATATGAGCAGGGGAGTAGCACTCTTCGGGACTTAAGGGCTCATATAACAGGATACAGGATCCGTAGGCCGTGTTTGAAGGATTACTGTGCTTTGTAGATTGAGTTCATCCTATTTAATGATCTGTAATACCTTTGTCAACAAATTGTTGGTAGTTGTCGGGGTTTCAATTAGTGCTGCCGAGAACCCGAGAAATCGATAGTTTTACAATCTATAGTAAAACGACAAATCATCAATCGGCCAATCGATAGTAACGATAAAATCGATGTGTTATCGATTATATATATTGATTGTTTGTATGAACTTATGTTATTTTTATCGATAGTAGTTTCCACGGATGATATTATCGATAGTACTGCTTACCAATAGTATCGCGCTCAAAGAGATAATAGAGCTGCCCAAGACCGGGATGGTTGGCGCTCTTTGGGGGCCTACGTTCAGCAGTGGACGGCAATAGGCTGATATATATATAGAAAAGAGATATCGATACTATGGTTTTTACTTAAACTATCGATAGTCTATCGATAAGCTATCGACAGAGGACTGTCAAGCGGCAACACTAGTTTCAATTTTATTGTTTGTAATATAATGTACGGGGATTTGTTGTTGCTAAGATACGAGTAATATTGATTTATCGTACCTATTGGGAATTAAGATGAACTGAGATATGGAAGGCCAAAACCAAACTTAAAGGGTCTCCATATTATTATGTCCTCTCGGAGTTTCTCACTCGACAACGGCAAACCGCCTTTGTAACTGCACGTAAGTGTTTCGGTGTGACGAATGTGTGGACGTTAGACGGGATCATAAACATCAAACTTCCTGATGGCAAGCGTCGTCGTGTCTTCAGTAATGAGGAGGTCGGTGCGCTTGCTGCAGAGCATGGTAAATCCCTCGATGTTCAGTCGCAGTCATGCCCGAAACCCGCGAGCTCGGCACCGTCGCAAGTGTCCACCAGATCCAGGCGAAACGTTCCGAAGACGAAGTAATAAAGTCACTACATATTTCTTATTCGCATATTTTAAATTTATATACCTATACATATATTTTTTTTTTTTTTTTCTTAGTTCCATAGTTCTTTCTTTGTTAGATTACGGATTACCGAGTACCGACGCACGAACGCATTAATTTATTGTTTCCATCACTTATTACTGTCGGTATTTCAATTTTTGTTTTATTATTTTATTCATTAGTTCAGTGACTCAGTCATCTGTCAAAGTCATTTCATTATTTGTCAATGGTCAGTAATAACACAAAGAGCTAGACATCACTGTATTACCCATAGACAACTGACATCTAGTTTTGTTTCGGATAGTGCGCCAAGTTTATTTAATTAATTTTTTTAATTTTTTTTTTTCTAATGTATTTTCGGTTTCTGGATGCTTATTACTAAGTAATTGTAAACAGTCAGCCGGCAGGTTATGCAACCCACGTAAGTATTTATTATATACTAATTAATATCTTTTGTAGGTCACATTTCTTATTTATTTTAAATTTATATTATATTATTTATTATCTATAAGTTATTATAATAAGTTATGTCGGACGATGATTCCTTTTTTTCTGCTTGCGATACATCGTATAGCTCACTTATTTCACTAGACGATTCGTTTTCAATTAATACCCATCTAAACGGCGAGTTCCAGCGTTTTAACAACTGTTTTAATGTTTGCCACATCAATGCGCAGAGTATTCCCCAGCACCATCCGGAGCTGTTAGATATGTTTAGTGACGTTTCCTTGCATGCTATATTAGTTTCTGAAAGTTGGCTCAAACCTGAACTTCCTTCTACCTTTTATAGCTTGCCAGGCTTTATTCTAATTCGGAACGACCGTACAGGAAAAAGAGCCGGGGGTGTTGCCATTTATCTTCGTGGCGACATTCCCTATAAAATCCTATTTTCTTCTCCGTCTAATTACAACGGCAATCCGGAATATCTTATTCTTGAAGTGGATATCAAGGGAGTTAAAGCCGTTCTTGGAGTTGTTTACTGCCCTCCCGCTATTGATTATTTCTCCGTACTGGACACTCTTTTTGAATCCTTCTCCTCTGAATACAAACATCAGATAATCATGGGTGACTTCAATACTGACATCCTGCAGGGCTCCCCCAGATCGCGCAGGTTGGGATCCATCTTGGAATCGGGTAACCTCTCATCTCTCTCCTTAAATCCTACTCATCACAACATTGGTACTGTCGATTCATGGCTGGATCTCATCATTGTGTCATCGGTCGATCTCGTGGCTAATCATGGCCAGGTCTCTGCCCCAGGACTTTCAAGACACGACCTAATATACTTAACATATAAAATGAAGCCTCCCAAGCAGCGGCCTGAAATTGTCCAGGTTCGAAGTTTTGCGAGGATGGACAAAAACAAGCTTTGCAGGGATGCGCAAGCCATCGATTGGTCCGGTGTTATACAGGCGTCTACAATAGGGGAAAAGGTTGATGTGTTTAATAAATCTATTTTACATCTTTTTGACTCTCATGCACCAGTTAGATCTGTAAAAGTAAGGCGTCCTCCTGCTCCCTGGATTACACCAGGAGTACGGATGGCGATGAGACGACGAGATCGGGCTTTTCGCAAGTACAAAAGGGATCGTTGTGAGGAGACCTGGCGCTTGTATAAATTGGCTAGGAATCGTTGCAACCAGATGGTAAGGGCATCTAAACGCCGATACATTTACGAAAATGTTCAGAATTCTTCAGCGGCTGATATATGGAAGTTTCTCAAGACACTCGGTGTTCGAACATCTCCATGCAGTGATATAGTACCCTCTAATTTGTCTCTGAATGATCTTAATCAGCATTTCTCTACTTATACTAACCTTCCGGACAACATAAAAAATAACACTATCGATGCTATAAATTCCATGCCGTTAATGCCTCCTGATTCTTTTTCTTTTTCTCCAGTGACTAGTGATGAAATTACCAAAGTCTTAATAGCTATAAAATCAAAGGCCATGGGCTGTGACGGGGTGAGTCGGACGATGATATCTCATATACTCAACCACATTTTACCTATCTTTACCCATATTATCAATTATTCATTGTTTTCTGGGGATTACCCTTCCATTTGGCGTAAAGCTTATATTGTCCCGCTCCCAAAAAATAGCAATCCTAGTACAGCAAACCAATTTAGACCAATTTCCATTCTCCCATTTCAATCCAAGGTCCTTGAAGCAATAGTCCATAAACAAATATCCTCTTACGTTTCCAAAAACCATCTGTTAACTCAATATCAATCCGGTTTTCGCTCTGGTCACAGTACAGCTACCGCCCTACTCAAGGTTATTGAAGACAGTAGGACTGGTATGGAGAATTCGAGGTTAACAGTACTGGTCCTTATCGATTTCTCAAATGCGTTTAACACTGTTGACCACGATGTGCTCCTTGCTATTTTGTCACAAATAGGAGTTTCATCTCTAGCACAGGATTGGTTCTCTTCATATCTTCGTGGCCGTCAGCAAACTGTGCGGGTTGGCCAGAAGTTTTCAGACTGGTGCAACTTGCAAGCTGGTGTGCCACAAGGCGGTATACTCTCTCCACTATTATTTTCTTTATTTATTAATTCCATTTCCAGTTTACTCAAATGCTCACACCATCTGTATGCAGACGATTTGCAACTCTACGCCCAGGCTGACATCAGTAGCTTAAATAGTTGCATTTCACAAATTAACGCTGACCTGCAGGCGATTGAGGACTGGTCTGGTAAATTTGGAGTTGCCATTAATGTAAGCAAGTGCCAAGCCATTGTTATTGGTAGTCCGTTTTTTATAAATCACCTAGATGCGGCCTCGCTCTCGCCTATTATTTTTGATAATAAAGTTATTCCTCTATCGGTAGATCTAAAGGATTTGGGTTTACATATTGACAACAAATTATGTTGGATTAAGCAAGTGAGTCAGGTTAGCAGCAAGGTTACGGCCTCACTGCGATCTCTTTATAGATTTAAGTACTTCTTCCCACCCAACATTAAAGCCCTTTTAATCCAATCACTTGTGCTCCCTGTTATTGATTACGCTGATGTTTGTTATTCAGATATTTCCCAAGAACTTCTAAACAAATTGGATCGCCTTCTCAATTGCTGCATTCGCTTTATCTATGGACTACGAAAATATGACCATATATCCTCTTATCGTGCACAGCTTAAATGGCTCCCCATCCGTCAGAGAAGGTCCCTTAGATCTCTCTGTTTACTCTTCTCCATAATAAATGATCCATGTGCTCCAAACTATTTAAAATGTCACTTTAAGTGGTTGGGCAGCTCTCATAGTCGTACCCTACGTGCGTCCGAAAATTTGATTCTAGAAATTCCTTCCCATCGCACTAATTTTCTCTCAAACTCTTTCACCGTATCGACCATAAAACTCTGGAATGCGCTTCCTCTTGATATCCGTAAAGCTGCAAGTAAGTTCACTTCTAAACGTAACGTTCGGGAATACCTGCTTAAATCGCTGCCCCCGTCCTAAAATAATGTCTCTTCTGTTGTTTTTATTCTTGTATTAGAAATTCGCCGTCGCCATAACTATTTCAGACATTAAATTATGTATATGTATTATTCAGTATGTATTATATTGTTAATATGTATGTATATTGTGTATTTATAATTATATTTACAAAAATTATTGTATTTATATATTATTTAAATAGTAGAAATTGTATTTATTGTATCAATTTTTATAAGTTTTTTATTTTTTTGGTTTCTCTTGTCTAACTGTTCAAATTATTTTAGTATTTAAATATATTTGTTTTTTTTTTCATGTACAAATACCTACCTTGTTTTTGTTACATGACTCTCTTTTTGACCCAAAGGTTGACTGGTAGAAAATGCCATATGGCATTAAGTCCGCCTTATGTACCATTTTTGTGCATAGAAGTTTAAATAAATAAATAAATAAATAAATTAAGTAATATTGTGATTGTAATTTTATTATAGCACTAACAACCCGCCCTTGCTTCGCTCGTAGCACTTTAATGGTGAAATAATCTTTTAAACCGGTTCAGTATGTTTAGATTTTTCATTACAAACATACAAAATGCCAAGTTGTATGTCTCCAGTTCGAACCACTTAGATTAGGGTTATACTCCAATATGCTGGATTGCTGGCCTAATGCGTTATATGCCGCTAATCATTCGTTCATGCCGAAAATCTTTCATTCATGCAGGTTTCTAATAAGTAAAACTCACATGATTTGAACTCGAGATTTGACAGTCCAAATGGTAACACTAATCATCTATCAAAACTTTATCAATAACTAGCTTTCCGCCAGCGGCTTTGCCCACTATCCCACGTGAACCATACATTTTACCGGGATAAAAAGTAGGCTATATTTTATTCCAGACTATAATCTATCTCTGTGCCAAATTTCATCCAGATCCGTTCAGTAGTTTTTGCGTGAAAGAGTAACAAACATCCATCCATCGATCCAAACTTTTACATTTGTAATATTAGTAGGTTTTATCTTTAAGATCTGTATTTCTTTTGTGAGAAACATGAGTAAATTAAACCATTTATGGAAATGGTTTAATTTACTCATGTAGATTCGATAGCAGGTCAAGGTTTTATGGAAAACCTTGACCTGCTATGGGCCACCGTCAAATTAATACTTTTAACAATGCAAGAGTACACTTGAAACAGTAAAATGATACCCTTTTCACCGTTGACAGTCGAGTGAGATGTACTGAATACGTCTTTATTACTGTAAAACCTTTTTGTATTATTTATTTCGACGTACGAAACAATTTTTTTAACGGGTACATGAAATTCTAATTTTAAAAGGCTATGTGTTAAGTATTTTTAGACACGGGTAGGCGGAGGTCTATAAATAATTCGGTATTTGTAATTTATTAATTGTGAATAATTAAATCGTCATACTTTTTCTATGAAATTCTTAGTAAGTTGTAGTTTGCAGTCTGGATCTGTGCCCGGTTGAAGTCGGTTGAAAAGGCTAACCCACCTTCGATGGGGTCACAGCGAGGTGGAGCGGAGGAGGCGCAGGAGGAGCCCGTACCGGACGTGACGGAGGCGGAGCTGGCGGTCGCCGTCGACCGCATGAGCGCCCGGAACACGGCCCCCGGACCCGACGGGATTCCCGGCCGCGCGTGGGCGCTTGCCCTTAGGGTTCTGGGGCCCAGAACACGCGATTTGTTCTCCGGGTGCTTTCGCCAGGGTCGATTCCCAACCCATTGGAAGACGGGCAGACTTGTCCTCCTTCGGAAAGAAGGACGCCCCGCGGACTCACCTTCTGCGTACCGTCCCATTGTGCTGTTAGACGACGTCAAGCACCTGACGCACGTCGGCCCCGACCTCTCCGACAACCAGTTTGGTTTCCGAGCGGGTCGCTCGACCATTGACGCGATCCTACGTGTCAAGGCCCGCTCGGAGCAGGCGGTGGAATCCGGGGGGGTGTTGATGGCGGTGTCTTTAGACATCGCCAACGCCTTTAACACTCTCCCGTGGAACTGTATTATGGCGGCTCTACAACATCACCGCACACCGCCATACCTGCGTCGGCTGGTCGGGGACTACCTCAATGACCGTGCAGTCACCTTTGCGGTCAGGGACGGTACGCGAACAAGGCCAATGTCTTGCGGTGTTCCACAGGGGTCCGTGTTGGGGCCCCTCTTGTGGAACATCGGCTACGACTGGGTCCTCCGCGGGGCCACTCTCCCGGGTGTCAGCGTCGTGTGCTACGCTGACGACACGCTCGTCCTGGCCCGGGAGAGCACCTACAGGGAGTCTGCCCGTCTGGCGACTGCTGGCACCGCCCAGACAGTGGCGCGCATCCGCCGCTTGGGGCTGGAAGTGGCGTTGAACAAGACGGAGGCGATCTGCTTCCACGGTCCGCGGAAGGCGCCTCCGTCGGGATCCCACATTGTCATCGGTGGGGTCCAAATCGCTGTCAGGCCCGAGCTGAAATACTTGGGCCTCATTCTGGACAGTCGGTGGACGTTCAACGCCCACTTCCAGCGCCTTGGCCTGCGCCTTTTGAGCGCGGCCGGTGCGCTTGGACGGTTGCTGCCGAACCTCGGTGGCCCTAACGTCTCGTGCAGGAGGCTATACCTGGGGGTCATACGCTCAATGGCCCTCTACGGTGCCCCTGTCTGGGCCACCGAGGTAACGGACCGCGGCGCTGCTCTGTTGCGGCGGCCGCAGCGTGCGATATCCGTGCGAGTCATCCGCGGGTATCGCACCATCTCCACGGAGGGGGCCTGCGTGTTGGCCGGCTCGCTCCCTTGGGACATCGACGCTCGGGTCCTTGCGTCACTCTATACATGGCGCAAGGACACGCTGGAGCGTAGGGGTGGGTACGTCCCGAGGGAGCTGGAGCACCAGAGGCAGCTGCTGCAACGGGCAGCGCTAGAGGAGTGGTCGACTCGGCTGAGTCGACCGAGTGCAGGCGTCAGGACGGTCGAGGCAGTCCGCCCCGTTTTGACGGACTGGATGGGCAGGCGTCACGGCGTGCTGACCTTCCGGCTGACACAGGTGCTGTCGGGGCATGGATGCTTCGGCAGTTACCTGTGGCGCATCGCCGGGAGGGAGCCGGACGCCCACTGCCACCACTGTGTCAACTGCCCCGAGGACACGGCGCAGCATACGCTCGCGGAATGCCCCGCATGGGCAGAGCAGCGCCGTGTCTTACAGAATTCAGTAGGGGTGAACCTCGACCTCCCGGCCGTCGTCAGGGAGATGGTCGGGTGTCCTGACGCCTGGCAAGCGATGGCCTCCTTCTGCGAGGACGTCATCTCGCAGAAGGAGGAGGCGGAGCGTGAGAGGGAGTCCGCTGCCGCCACCCTGCCAATCCGCGCCCGACGAACTGGGCGCAGGAACAGGGCAAACCGTGCCCTGTTCCATCCACCTTAAAGTGGCCACGGGCGGCAGACTTGGGGAAGTCTGTCGCCCAGCACTACGGCCCGAGTAGGCGATGCGGTCGGAGTGTGCCGCGTCCCACTCAGTGGATTGGCAGGAGAGGGGGGTGCACACCACACGCACCCCCCGTACAGAGCCGGGGGCCGCATAGGCGGCCCGTCACCGCCGGGGTCACGGAAGAATGTCCACACGTACCCGTGACCCCGGCCCTAAGGTGATGAGGCGAACACCCGTCTGTTTTTAGTGGGTAAATTTTCGGTTGAAAAGGCTATGAGGATGAGATTTTATAGTATGCGTAGCAGTCGCGCTTGGGACCACTAGACCAACGAGGCAGCCATTACAGTTTTATTCATATCTATTATTTTATCAACCGACTTAAAAAAAGGAGGAGGTTGTCAATTCGACTGTATTTTTTTTATGTTTGTTACCTCATAACTTTCGACTGGGTGAACCGATTTTGATGATTCTTTTTTTATTCGAAAGCTGGTTCGTTGATTGTCTGTTTGGCACCGACTCAAAATTAGTTAGAAATCATAATGTAAATATGTTATTTTTTGCTTTTTAGTTCTTTTTTTGAGGCGGTTTGATTTTTGTTTAAAAATAATTTATTCTTTAAACGAGTGTACAAAATTTCACAACAATAATCGGTTTCAACTGTAATAGCCGTTTCAATACACTCGATTTAAATGTCCATTTGCTTTGGTCGGAGGCTATTAATTTTCATTTTGGTTCAATATTTATGGGATTATTCGACGAGAACGCGTGCCTGCAGATTTGTTGTTAAATAATTATCATCCTAACCTTTCCCCGACTATGTTGTCTATGTTGACTATGTTGTTAGTCAGATACAATGTCTGTACCAATAACAATGTACATTGTGCAGCACGAAACACATACCATAATACGCCTAACGCTAATATTATACACTTGTCCTTAAAGGATTTGAAGAAGTAATGTACCAGACTAACGATGCCGTTGAATATAAACTTTTCGATCTAAAATTCAGTTTAATATAACGGTGTATTTAATAGTAATTATGTACGGAACCAGTTTGTAATTACATACAAGCGAGTGCTACCTATGTCAGTTTTAATTTCGTCAAGCATTCTTAATTAACGGGCGACGTTTAATAGAAAATTAATTATTAAGGGTTAATATTGGGCTTACTTTATCTTTATTACTACCTTATTGGCCAAGTGGTTGCGATTGCGGCCTTAGAGCGTTGTTCTAGATTCTATAGTCGAGTAAAGGTTTCTAGGATTATCTGCAACATTCTCAATAGGTAGATAGGCTACTGTAGTGGGGTCATGCAAGGAACAAATTATTGTATGACCTACAGAGTTTTAATTTTTGTGTTTGTGGAATTTGGGTTCCTAAATGCAACTACTATAGAGGAGAAAATCCTAAAGCGGACTGTTTCACAATTATTAATCAAAATGTTGGATCCTAATGTTATTAAAAACTAGCTTTCCACCAGCGGCTTTGCCCGTGTGGTCTGGGTATTTAATATAAATCATAACCTATTTTACTCGGTAAGCTTTCTAATGGTGAAAGAATTTTTCACATCATTCTATAGTTTTGGAGCCTATTCAATGCAAACAAACAAAATTCAAAATATTTTTTTTTCAATTACACCATAATATAAATAGAGACTTTTGAAACATTAAACTAGTTGCACGGTTCCAAAAAAAGTGGGTCTTATGGAGAAGAGCCGGCAAGAAACTCCATAAAGATACTCTTTTAAAACAATCAACAGTTTCCTCTTTTTAATATTAGTATAGAAAATATAGATATAGAAAACCGGACGTATGTACATAAGTTTCTGTTTACCTTTGCCTTACTATTTCAGGTTATAAGGTATATAATTATAATTATGCTGTTAGTTATCGATGGGAACTATGAACGAAGTATATTTAATTGTAGACTCTGCGTTTATAAATTAAAGAAGCTTTTCGGGTGACCAATTATTTCCAAACGTAGTAAAAATGTTGTTTTCCACTTCGGTATCCATACTTAGGCCGGTAATTAATGGGTTTTTTTTGGAACTGTTTGAAGTTGTTAATAGTTTTAAAAAGTTTGAAATTAACTTTGTTGGAAATTATTTTTAATTGGGAAGGTTTGCCGGTGAATATCTTTTTGTTTTAACAATAAGATTTTCATTTCACATTTTTAGTGTAAAATGATGTTGTTGTATACAACCTTGATACTTTTAATGCTGACTGGATTCAATTAGCGCAGGTTCGAAATAGATGGACGCATAAGGAGAGGCCTTTGCCCAGCTGTGGGGATATAAAAAGCTAATCGTAATCGTAATGATATTGCTACAAAATCTACCGTTTAAATGAATTCTGTTTGTCTTCAGCCTGATATTTAAAATTTCAATGGCTATATCACAGGTAAATATAGATAGCCTAATCCTAAAATAAAACCCTAACTTTAAGCTACAAAAATTCAATAACATTTTGCTTGACTGGAGATTCGAATCCAAGACCGACCTTATTAGTGATTCCCCTTATAAATAATTTTTACTCCTTGTTACAGATAAAAAATGCAAGTCCGGAAACGTCAGAGGAAGAGGCGAGTGAAGAGAATTAGTGTCGTGCGATGGACGTGCCATAGAAAAATGTAATTTATACAAAACAAGTTAAAGTTCAAAATGGGTTCAGCAATGTTGTGGCCAACAATGGGTAGATTCACGAACAGAGATCTGCTGGTCGTTGTTTTATTCTTGTGCAGGACAATAGTTTGTGACAGTCAGTGTCCGAAGTTTGCGGAAAAGCCGCTGGAGACCAGAGTTCAAGACGCGTCCATAGTTTTTAGAGCGGTCGTCGTACAAACATATTATCAGGTGAGTTTTTATTTAATGTACTAACTTTTCACCAGCGGTTTCATTATTTATTTAATTATTAAACAAATCTATCCCACGGGAACCATACTTTTTACCGACATAAAAAGTAGCCTACGTGCTATTCCAGACCATCTCTGTGCAAAATTTCATCCAGATACGTTCAGCCGTTCTGGCGTGATTAAGTAAAAAACATCCATCGATCCATCCATTCATCTAAACCGTCGCATTTATAATATAAGTGGGATGAGATTAGGTACATTTGATGTGTTAGCTACATTGAGTAAATAAGAAACAAAATGAGTTGATAACAAAAACAAAAGATACAAACAATCCCTCCCTTTTATGTATTTAAATAAACACTTTTAACAAAAAAAAAATGACGAATAATAACTGAAAAAGCTAATTTTTAAAGTTGGCACTAGACAAACAATTAACGAAAATGTTATTTATGTTTAGAAATTAAGATTGAACGTAAATCTAGTGTGAACGTAGCCTAAGTAATCCTCTTTCCAAGCCACTAATTATAGTAAAAAAATAACCAGATAATTTACGAACAAAAGTGTAAGCAGAAGCATACTCCGGTGTCGCAATAAAAATAAACAGGGATCACTTAAAGTTTATAGAGCAGCAACACGATGCCTGTGATTCTATTAGATGCTTATTAATATTCATAATGAGCTTAGGGTTCTAAGTAAGAACACGAGCATCACTACTATTCGGACCATTGCAGCTGTTTTAGAGCTTGCAATAAAAATACAAAAGAGAAAAATGTTTCGTGTACATTTCTTGCCAAGTCTCGTGCCTCTATTCTGGTTAAATGAGTCCATAATTCTGCTCTTATTAACCCTTACAGTTACAAGTTAATTTAAATCTCTACATCTTTAGTTTAAGAACAATTTGTGACTTGGCACTTACCTAATGAGTCCAATTTCAAGTTTCTAGATTAATTCAGGATAAAGTTATGGGGGTCGAACACGCCACGAGTTTGCATTAAAGGATGGTTCAGCCGTGCTTTTACTACGACTTGACGTGCTAACTGCGCTTCCAGATTTCAGTTCTAGGAAAAATTAAAGGATTTTTTTGTTTTATGGCTGAGTTCTGGCAGGTAATAAAATTTGGCTGCACCTTTATAGGTACCTCTAACAATGCAACATTTTTTTATCGTGCTCCTTAAGTTCGCCTGCCATCAGACCTCTGCAACCCAATTTCTAGACAATCCTGACATTCGAAGGATAGACTGGCTGTCAGGCTTTTTGGGGTTTTGACTACCATTAACGATTGTCATAGGTATTTGTATGACTACCGAGACCAACGGCTTAACGTGCTGTCCGAGGCACGCATCATACTTAAAAGGATTTGTTTACACTTACAGAAATAGATATTATTTATCTTATCAAGGACATTGTAAATGGTTGAAAGATCATGATTCCATATTCGTCATATGTCATATCAAATATGCACATATGTATCAACAGCTACACTATATACTATTTAATATAGACAAAAATTCACACAAAATTAAGCACTGACAATTAAAACAAACTTCAGTGGTGTGCTTAATTAAATACAGTAAATTGAATCAGAATCTGGCGGGCCGCGTGAAGTGTTAAACCAATAAAATAATGACATGTCAGCAATGAATTCTGCATTCCACTGTTTTATGTTAATCATTTGGAAAATTGTTTTCAACTTTTCAACAGTCATTTTGTTCAAAGTATTTATACCAAATAAGTTAAATAGAAATTAAGTGGTTATAAAATTTTCAATTCTAGCTGTTCCCCACAGTGTTAGTCGCATTTATCAAATATTCCCAATCCGGCGGGAATTTCCCAAAATCCTTTCTTATCGGATGGTTACGTCATATTTCCTATGTCTGTGCCAAATTGCAGCTCAATCCATTCAGTGGTTCCAGCTGTGCGTTGATCGATCTCTTACTTTTGTAAAGATGGAAGATTAATTCAAACCCCTCTCGATTTTAAAATACGCTCATTCTCTTAGAAAATGTTTGACTGCCAAAGGTCTGAATAGTTATTTTTTGGAATGTTGTGTTTGGAAAAAATATACCATCACGCCAGAAAATTAGGCAGAGGCATACAAATGTATACCCACAGTTAGACATTATGTTTAGCTCGGGTGACCCTATTTCCATTAACGGGGCACTATTTCAAACCCTGACTGAGAATTTTACAGAAAAGCCAAATAACTACTAGGAATCAATCCCTAGGACCTTGACCGTAGTAGATTGCCTCTTTAGCCTAGTGAGGCTAAAGAGGCAAAAAATGCTGTTAATATTCGTCTCGCATGTGATATAACCTAGTCCCTATTACCCAGTGGCGTGCGGTCCATACATGCAAATAAGCACTACATACCCTGGAGTCTAAATTTCTAAATGACAAATAACAACATTATTAAAACTCAATCAGTAATAATCAAAATCAATAATCTTATTTGGTTTCCGCGCCTTCTATTATTTTTGATGGGAACTATTTGCATCAAGCTCGTCGCCGCGAATTCATCTCACACACACACACACACACGTAGTTACACACTTATAAGTTTTTTTATTTTAGTTGTGCATACCCGGTATGAAATGTCTGTGCACGCCCCTGCTATTACCTATAACAACACATAAACTAACGTTTGCACTAAATATAATACGCTTAAGATCTTTGATATACCCGCAACAGAGATAGGATTATGCTTCACAAATCTCTATGATGTGTGTAATCAACCTACGGATTTAGAGCACATTGTAAGCATTGGGGAACATGGATTAGACTGGCTCAGATTGGAACTACTAAAGGATGGCCTATATCCAGCAGTAAGTGATATCGCGCACGATGAAGATGATGTAAGCAATTTTGACCTTCTGGTATCATCATCAATCTCCTACTCTCAGAATGAGAGGGCTTGTAGTCAAATACGCTGACCTAATGCGGGTTGGCCAATGTTACACGCCATGCGCTGACGAGAAAATCTCTCAGGCACACAGGTTTCCTCACGATGTTTTCTTTAAAGCGAGTGATAATCATTTATTACTATGCAAATGATTTTGAAAAGCCTTGACCTAACTTGCCTTCGATTTGAGCTTGAGACCTTTGTCCTCCCTTCCTCTGCCAAGTCAAAGGCCAGGAAGAAGATGACGATAATGTTACCGTCATCTTCTTCCTGGCTTCCAGTCTATCCATATTCAGCCGCATGCAATCAGACCTCGGCTATTCAATTCCCTAAGGATAAATTGGCAGAAAGGCTTTTGAGCTGCTTACAACTACATTCTAACGATTTTATAGTTTATCGTATGACAACCTCGATGTGCTCTCTGAGGAACGGGGGGTGGGTCCATAAGCTAATGCTAAGAATGGTCTTGGTCACCCATCTATAGGCTGACCGCAGTAGGCGCGACTTGATGGTACGTCACGTCGTCTTCTACTAACTTTAATTTATTTTCTATAACATATTGATACCTAAACTTAATTTAATTATAATGAAATCTTCCTCAAGTCCTCTTAGTGAAAGATTGTTGTCAACCAATTGTATTTTACCTCTACATAATGCTAAAGACTAAAAGATTTTCTAAGATAAATTAATTTTGCGCAACAACAATACCTAGGTCCTATACAAAATTAAGTGACAACAAAATACGCATTGTCTTGTTCAAACTTTATGAAAATTTATAAGGTATCTCCAAATTTAATTATTAGACAAAACAAAACATACCATGCCTGTATTTGCCGCAAGGGTTTTAATAATTACGTTACTAAAATTATCAAGTTTCCGTACCTTGGATAATTATTAGGATATTAACTCGTACTTATTAAATTCGGTTAGGTTCCCTCGTAGACACAATAAGTATCTGTTATATTCCGGCTGCGTCAAAAAGCTTAATAAACTTACAACACAACTAAAAATATCTCCAATAAAATTGAACTAACCCTTAATATTCGGGCTATCTTTACGGTCGTGTCCGGCCACAATCCCACAAATTAGGTCCTCTGCCGGCTTAACAAAGATCCGTTATTTGCACGCTAGCGAACTCCGTATAGCAAATGAAAAACAATAATGAGCCAATTTGACTAGCGGGTAGTGTAGGGTTGAGCAATTAGGACTTCATTTGATCCCACTCAACCCTTTACTTAGTGAGGTGCCGAATTTCAAGCCAGTATATAATTTTGAATTTATTTTTTCAACTTCTGTTTCATGTAATTTGTATATATGGGGTTTTATTACACAAATTATTACATTCGCTCGGCAGACGATATGGACCAATTTCCAAAATATCGATGCCCATAATGAATTGACATTTTCAAGTAAAGATTTGGGTGATTTGGCGTATCTCCCCAAGTTCAGTTTATTTATTGGTAACATTATATTTTGTGCATGTTTACCTACTTGATTTGAGCTGTCATAAATAATTAAGTATTGCATGCCTTAGAAGAATATAATGATTCCAATTTCAACAATTTATAACGTCTTTGTAATACTTACCTAAGTTTGCAATAAATGAGTTTGAATTTAAATTAGGGAAAAAGCTCGAGATATTTTTAGAAGGAATCCCGGGTAAATTAATTAGCTGTCAACAGTTTACTTAGGAACAAACCAGTTTGTATACAAATTCCCTTAAAACAAAGAGCCTAATTAAAGTATTAAGCCCTCGTCGATACCGCTAAATGCTGTTGCGAATTTAGGAAATAGCCCAACTTTGCCAAGACAATGTAATATCAGATTTGTGTGGATGACATTGTTACGATGTACTATTTGGCTCGGGCGCAAGTATTCATGGTTTGGGAGGGTTATAAGCCGTTAAAATACCTACAAGTATAAATTGTCTCCCTCACTAGCCTAGTGATCACAAGCGCGAATGCTACTCTAAATTCCTGGGTTCTATTCTCGGGTCGAGCAGTGTTGCTGGATTTTTCGCTGTAATGCTATAGTCAGTCGCTATATCTATTGTCACAAAACACAACACCACAACAGACAAACACTCAACAATAATATGTAAATTACGATTTGCATTTGCGTTATTGAAAGCTATTTATTAAAAAATAAGTTAACCTTTTGTCCGTATAAAATAGAGGTCACCTTAAACAGTGGGCGTTTACTAGTCGAGGTATTAAATTATTCGTGGCTAGAACCACGTAATATTCATTTATGTTTCCACATAAACCCAGTATTAGAACTTAAATCTGTATGTATTTTTAGTCCAACTGAAAGTCACCTCACAGTGTTGGAAAATTTACTTTTGTTGTTTAATTCTGCAAAATTGCTTTATGTGTCGGACCATGTATCCGATTCTTGTTTTAGGACACAATAAAAATAAATTACAGAAAACTAAAAAATACAGAAAGGAAATAGCAAGACTAGACTAGAGTACTAGACACATCAGATAAAACAGTAATAATACAGAGTACAGATTTGCACCAAAAACAACCTCTTCAAGTCTTTGCGTATTTATCCAATATAATGTCCAAACAAAGAGGATGATAGCAGATTATTATTATTTTATTAACCAAAGACTAACACTAACTAACTATGACGACGTCTGTGGTCTAGTGGTTCGAGTATCGGACTGCTGATCACGAGGTCGTGGGTTCGATTCCCACAAGACACAAACATTTATGTGATGAACTTGGGTGTTTGTGTTTGTCTGGGTGATTCTTATATATATTATAAGTATGTATTTACAAAAGAAAGTTTATAAGTATTATATCCATTGTCTAGTACCCATAGTACAAGCTTTGCTTAGTTTGGGACTAGATGGTGTTGTGTAAAAAATGTCCCAGGATTAAAACGTGGATACCCTACTTTTAGTTACGGTATACAAACTTATTAGTTTCACAGTAATGGCTTCACGTTTACATCAAATCGTTTACCCCAATAACCGACAGCCTCTTGAAGGTTTCCCCCGTGAACAAAAAAAAGGTATACAAAACATGGTCAGAGCATATTTAAGTTAAGCCATAATAACAATAAATAGGCCTCTATCTATCATTACCCATTTTTAGTGGTAGTCTAATTATAATCATAAAAGTTTACCTATAATAATATTATTCTTATACCGTTTTGCATAATAAATATCACTTCACTCAGCAGCTTCTCTCACGCCATAAAATACTTTTTGAGACACAACTTTTTTCACAAACAGTGGGAATGTAATGCAATCGATCTCCTTTCTAAATATAATATTTGAAATAAGAATTCTAGTATGCTATATTCTTTTTAATTTGCAATTGCGACGTCCAGACATTTTGGAGTCTATTTAAAAAAAAAGTAATAGCTAAGCTAAGATAATCCTATCATTGAATTAAATTGCATGCATGAAACTCCCACATATTTTCACCTAATTCTGAGTCGAATAAAACTATGATCGAATAACGACTTTGTGGTAAAGGTCATAAGGTTTATATTTCTTTATTATTATTATACCCGTCATAAAAATTTATAGGGTTCTATGTTCTTATTATTCTAACTTCAATAAAGGTATGGATTGGATCTTAGATATGGACTTATGGGCAATCGCGTTCATGATATCGCGACTATGATTTTATGGCCCATAGCATTGTGTAAACGATTTGGTTCCTTTGGGGATAGTAAAAAAACGACCAGTTTTAGGAATGACGGGGTAAATTGTGTTTCTGTTTGTAACTGCCTCGTTACTTCAATAGCTTAGTGGTCCTCAACACGACTGCTACGCTTAAGGTTCTAGGTTCGATTCCTAGGTCGAGCAGTGTTATTGGGTATTCGTATAAAATTGACAGTACCAGGACGGAGTTTGAATTTGTTTCCATTTAATGGCAATAAGCCTTACCTAAACATACCAGCGAACTATGAGCCCTCTGCCTGTAACCCTTAGGGAATATAGACGTGATAGTATATTGATATGTTATATTTATTTTACTTAGGCCTTGAAAAAATATTGCCACGTACCTATATAGAAAGAACGATAAATATGACTGAAATTTATAACTTTATCCCGTAAGTGCGGCTTCCCCAGGACCAAGTCTTTATGTCCGTAACAAGAACTTTGTCCACTTTCCTTTAGTACACGGTACAGAAATATTCCAGAGACAAGAGAAAATATTAATATTTCCCGACTACCCTTCACACAAACGTATGAGAAAAGACAGATTCCTACAGAAAGTTCTTGGTAATCCTCCAAAGGAAAATTAATCTTATCTAAGAGGACTAAGGTTTATATTTCGTTGGACAAAGTTTTTTCTCGTCGGCGATTATCTTCACGTTTTATGGATATGTCGCAGTCATTTAGCTAAATCCGTATTTTGTTTCTTTGTCCCGCTAAGGAGACTAAGCGTAGGTAGTTTTTTTCGTTTCTGGAAATAATATTTATTCATGCTGCCCTAAGAAATAGTGTAAAGTTGAAACCAAGAGAACGAACAGAGATGAATAATAATTCAAATAACGCCTATGTGGTCTACGATTTTTAAATTGTATTTTTTTTTACAATTTCTGATCTTCAAGACAATTTGATGTGAGCCTGCTGTGGGCTCGATTTTTTTTGGACGGACGGACAGCGGAGGCTTAGTAATAGAGCCCCGTTGGCACCCTCTAGGTACGGAACCTTAAAAACCAGTAAATAATTAATTAAAATGTAACTTTTACATCGAAAAATATTTGAGAAGGGTGTACAATGTAGAATTCACAGAACCTACAAATTAGATACGTTACCTAAATAAACATCCCTTTTACGTTTTTATATAGAAAGTAAATAATTCGAAACGCGACGAAAATTTTATTTACGCTATTTGATGTAAATAAAAAGAGGATATAGGTTCTTTTCAACCGACTACAAAAAAAGGAGAAGGTAACTTATTTGGAGGCGGTGCCAAACTACTAATTTAATTTAAATATGACTTTCGTTGATTGTCTGTTTGGCACCGACTCAAAATTAGCCTCTCACGCGCTTAGAATGCAACCTATGCGAAAATGTGCAGTATGCAGGTGCATATATGACTATTATTGCCATCCTTTTAGTTTCCCTACAATTTTTGCAAATTAGAGCAGGAAAAATATAGTTTTACGAATTTCCATGATAAAAAATATCGCCAATTTTTTTGCACACATGTGCAAACTACATTTACTGGGTTAATTAGAAATCATAATGTAAATATGTTATTTATTGCTTTTTAGTTCCTATGTGAATTCACCGGGTTATATGTGGGGCCAGTAAGTAGGTATGTTAAGTCCCATGTATCCAAATCTATTGCCATTAATCCGCACAAATTAATACAAACTCCGTGCAGCTACCTATTATATTCGCAGAAAAACCCAGTAACATTTTGCTGGACTTTTGAATCAAACTCATAACCTGAAGCATCGCAGTCCAGCTTACGACCACCGGACTATTGAGTACACATAAATAAACTATCGCAAAATTTTTATTCAAAAACTTATTTCCTTAAAAGCGTAACGTAATACTACACTACTTTACACTTTCGCTAATATTAGACTATTTTTTAACGTAACAAGAATTTTGTTTATACCACTAAGGTGGCAAACAAGCATACGGTCCGCCTGATGGCAAACGGTTACCGTAGCCTATGGACGATTGCGGCACCAGAGGTATCCCTCGCGCGTTGCCGACTCTAAAAATCTCTTAAGAGGTTTATGGAGGATTCACTGCGCCGACAGTCTGAGGGAATATACCTCTTGCTGCCAGCGCAGCACATCCTTAGAAGCAGCTCTGGCAACCTTACTCACTGCAGGAACACAACACCTGCAGTTTCCTGTAAGGTACCTAGTAGGTAGTTTTATTTCAATGTCGAAACGTAATGTTAGCATTTTCATTGCGCACACTAAGTTTAAACTACAATATTTAATAATTTAAGAGTTCTGCGCTAGTACGATTCACAGAATATTTGTTTTCTATGAATTCATTCGCTGCTTGAAGTTGTTGACTTCGTATTTTTTACAAACAATATTTTTTTTGTTTCAGAGAAAAACACTAGATTTGGCTCTAGTTTCAATATACAAAGGAGGTGTAGAATTGGCTTCTATAAGCCAATATGCGGGTTCACCATACAATACAACAGATAGGTAAGTTTCTGTAATCATTGTTAGATACTTTTATCTTTTAAATTGTATGCGTATGTAACTAAACTCTTTAAATTAAATTAAATCTGTATGTATTATAATTATGTATTTATGAAAAAGTTACTGACTGATCTTTCAAGTAGAACTTAAGCCACTAAATATATTGAGCTGAAAATTTCTACACTGGTAGTTATTATGACTTATGCGATTTTTGAAAATTCAAACTTTAAGGTGTATACATATATAGTAAACCAGTACCTAATAATTTTAAGGTACAGCATGAAATTATAAACATGCTACAAAGCGAAATGGGAGAATGAGTAACCATTACAGTCATATTAAAATCCTCAAACACACTAAACATAATCCACGCTAAAATAAAAAATCCTTTCTTTATTTTATAGGTACAGAATTAATTAAAATCCGTTTATTCCGTATATCCCGTTTAAACACGCTTCCATTGTTACACCTGTCAAACCGTAATATGGATTTTAATTATGATTCTCATAATCATCATTATATGTTACGCGGTAGGTAACATAAGTCTTCCATGATTGTTATTTGTGCTATTATGGAGCATTACCGTCTTTCTGACGAGTATAAAGCCTTGACGTTTCGTTGAAATGGGAATTAGTATGAGCCGGGTAAATCTTTTGATCATTATTTACAAAAGGAAGATCTGATTATGTTACAGTAGAAGAGGAGAAATTAATTAGGTAGCTCTACCAATATAAAACGCTTGTACGTAATATACAATAGACATAATTATAAGAGAGTTTAGAATAATAAAATTTATAAACGCTATTTACTGTATTCGGCATGAACAAAAGATAACTATCATTAAAGATATCAATAAGTGGTATGTGTTCAAGGGACGGGTAGCTTAGTCGGTTAAAGCGTATCGTTTTGTATTATTTTTAGAACTCTTTACAAACGCAATGTTTTCTTTAAAATTTTAACTTTAAATATTACCCAATATTTTTGTTGATGTAGCTTTGACGTTTATTAACCAAGCAGTCATTAATAATTTCATTTACAATTAAGAAGAGTAGGGTGCCATGTAAGATCCCGAACCCACCGTGTAGTGTAATAAAACGGTTAACAAAACAAACAAAGTGAAATCTACCGCCCGTGGTATAGAAAGTGCTGAAGTTTGCCCAAGACCAACGCAAACACGCACAAGTTAGTAGTATGGGTTAAAATATAAGCACAATGACAGATAAGTTATAAGTTGGAAGATTTTGTAGGTAGCAAGTTGTGACTTATGTTACAGGATTATGTCAAGGAGAAAATAATTTTCATTATATAATTAACACAGATACAAGAACAGTTGATAATGATTATGTTATAAACACAGATGTAAAATTACATAACAGAAAACAGATTGTGTAACAGATGTAAGAATGCTACATTCTTTTGCAAGATGTAATCTATCTATCTATAATCTATTTGAGGATATCATTGTATGTGTGGATAGTATTGTAATTTACCAACTTATGAAAGTAAGCTAGGTATCGGACATTCTAGAAAACATTTTAAAAACTTAAAACGTTTCGCTTATCACTTGCAACTTGCCACATAGAAGAACCAAGTTAAAGATTAGTACGGAACTCAATTAAAGCAACGAAGTTTCTGAGAGATCGCGATCCGTATAATTAAATTTTCCCGGCAAAAGTGCTGCGTGATCGGAATGTACTTCGGATGCAGACGTTGGTGTTTATTGCTCGCAAACTCAGCTTTATTGAAATAAGGTCGGAGATACAAAAGAACGGAAATCAGTTCCTTAGCGAATCCTTTCAAGGAAATGATTGGATGAAAGATCATTTATAGTTTTCTTACCTTACCCTTTGTGAAGAGGAAATTATTTTGATGCCGCAAGTTCCGTTGATTCTGCTGAATTCTGAAATAAAGTAATCAAAATTATTGTTTGTTTTTACTTGATATAACGGTCTAGAATCAATTTACAGTAATGACAAACCTAATTTTAATTGTTAAAGATGGACAGAAAATAGTTGTTTTAAGCTTTTGAGGCAACATTGTGTTCGTTTTTCTAAAATTGTTTACTTGAAAATACACAAATAAGTCATGATTCCATGATTTCCTCTCCTTCCTTTTTGTTGTTAAACCATATACAAAAAGTGTACAGATTGAATTTGGTACGATCTCACAGCTAAGATATGCTTTGACGAGGCATTTATTCGGATTCGCACTTAATTTAGGACATGTTTGAGCTCGCATCACGAAAAGAAGTCACGTAAGCTGGTCGTAAAAACTTTTTGCCAACTACCTTTCTTTTGGATTCGCTTTGTGGATAACCTCAAGTTTTAGTAGAAGTAACATAACGACGTGTAAGTAAGGTAGAAACAAAAACGAAGTAAATCAACATTTCGGCATTACGAACGCTACGCTTTGGCATCATTCTTTGTGTGTGATAGATGCGCTAAGATAAAAGGAAAGAAAACTAGTTAGTAGGTAGTTTATATTGATGATGTCATTATTATTTATCGAACGATGTGGTTTTTTCGCAAAAGTAATAATTATGCTGGCTTAGTACGGGTAAAATGTCACACACATTTGAGATTTGATTGATGTTTGTTTTCCTTTGTTTAGAAGAAAGAAATAATTAATTTAATGTACCTACACTAATTAAATGAATGTTTCACGTATGCCCGTAGGGTTTGAAATCTGCAAGTATCAGCTGCTGCTTCCTTGTTTCTGTTGCCTTTAATTATGTATTTTTTACTAAAGCAGTTACAACTTTTACTACTGCAGTGCATAATAAAAGAGATTTTATGTGACTTTGAGACCATAAAGCTAGTCGTGCTTAAGTCAAGAGTAGGTACATTAGAAAAGAGCAAGATTATAATGATTAAACTAACTGAAATTTGCAATATGCAGAATACAAGCATAAGATATTCTGATTAAAATATTTAAACTTTAAGTGTATTATTAATAAAACTAAGTCCCTTCGCCACGTATATTTGTTTGAATGAGATAAGCCTTATGACATAAGATAGGGTGATCACCCTATCTCCATAAACAACGACGATAATATTATTATACTGTATAACTTTAATGATAATTGAACTCATATAAACCTAAATTTCAAAACAATCCATCATCATTATCTGTTCATTTTGAATTTAAATTCCTCCCATTTATTGTTTTATCGGCTCAAAACATCCGGTAACATCCTTTATAAATAACATGAATGTCGGAAAGAGCAATTATGTTGTACGAGTAATACAAACTTTCAGTTCAGTAATGACCACACAAATGAACGGTTTTATTGAGGATTGTTTTTGTCTGTTAGGAAGAAACGCATGTTGTGAAAGTCAACAAAACCTAGAATACTTCGTGGTAAGATCTAATGATCTGCTTATCTAGTTTCTATTCTCGCGTGTAAGACCAGCTCCAAATTGTTTTAACAAAGAACTGCAGAAAAGAATTGGAGTGTTTTATTTTGTATAGCTTCTGACCAAGCTGTCACAGAAAGAGAATAACTAGCGTATTTTTTTTTTAATAGAATTGCTTACTCCTTCTTAGATAGCAAATCAAGTAAGAATTGCAAATCCATTCAAGTCAATACATAAAAAACGGAGTCCTCAGATTATCTATTTCCTTGATAAATGAATAGCTATTACGGTTACTAATCTACCCTTATCCCAATTTACTTGGGGTCGACATAAATCTACGTCTTTTTGTTCAATACATATCTTTCAACTCATCTCATTACTTTCTTCCTTATATCAACAAATTATAGTTTTAATAGCTTTAGATTACTGTAACTGATTAATGGATGTTAACTACTAAAATCTTAAATGTCTTGAGCATTGAAGACTTCGTACACATACCTATATTTGTCACTAACTTTCTAACGTGGAAATTCCAGGTATTATTTTTAAAGCAACTTTGTAAAAAGTAAACTTCTTTGTGGGAGCACTTCAGTTACTTTTCAAACAATAGTTTTCTATTTGGAAAAATAAATTAAAATCGACGCCCTGGTTACGTTCTAAAGTTTAATTTGTATTCGTATTCCATTTGCATTGTCGTAAAAATTTAAGTACAAAAAGATTTTTTCAATTTTCGAGAGACAAATACTCGCGCTTAAATTATAAAACGAGATATGAACTTAGACCTCTTTAAATATTACCTTTGCTTACATTTTTAGAGTAAACATAACCGACTCTGTTTAAGTTTTCATTTCCAAGAATACTCGGCGCACTCACTGGAGTGTTCTAAGATATTCCTTGACCGTCTTGCTCGTTAGGAGTATTGTCGAGAGCTACACATTTTCAAAATACTTTAGTTTCAATGCAGTTTCTCTTGAACTAAGTGGGATTGGTCTGGAAATATTATCCAGTAGCAAATGAAATATGCATATAAACGTGAGTCATTATATTCTTTCTTTTTTAAACACAGCTCAGCTGAGCTGACAGCTCGCGTCTAGGGCATAAGCCCTGTGTCAAAGTTCACCCTCTCGTTAGTATCATCGTCATCATCGATGTCTCGAGTTTTGTCTGCTTGACAAAACCATGAACACAAAACTTTAGTTCAGTGTGATTTGAAGGATAGATATAAAATATAAAAAGCTTTGATTATACAATCAGGTGCACTAGATAAAACTATTGTGCATTGAAAATCTAGTCTCTTCATACCCAAATGAGACATGCGTAGAATATCAAAGAAAGAAAGAAACATTTATTCAACGCAAATTATTTGAAGGTACATAAAACGTAAAACTTAAAAATACATAAATGTGAGCTGAAGAGGCTACCAGGTGTGCCTAAAGTTGCGGTGCTGAACCACAACGCTGATTTTCAGCTGGGCCTTGAACACTAAGGATACATCATAATAGTGCGAGGTAGTATAACGTACATGTACATACATATCACATACATGTAAAACTACTGTTTAGGCGTCGTCGTCTACCATGTGGCTCGAAGGTAACTAAAATGTATAAGACCTAACTTTAGGAATTATGAAAGTAGCGCATTAGAAGTCTACCTAGAATAAAATGGAAATTATAGCATTTGCTACCACTCGTGAATTCACTAACTCATTTCATACGCAACCTTACTTCTCAAGTGTTTCATAGAAACATGAATACATTATTAGATAGCTCGATACCAGGTATTATGCCGAGAAAATAACAGAAATATGAAACTGACTTACAATGACATCATGAATATGATGATGCCACTATAAAGCCAAGGGTAGCCAATTACGGGTTGATAGACTTCACATACCGCGCGCTGTTGAAAATATTTCACCGACATTCACCGTTTAAGCGAATGAAAGTCAGAGCTATATTCGAACATTATATATCATTACTCATCAATTGGTCAACTACTTATAACATTTAAAAAAAAAACAATTTTTTTTTCAACAGACAAGTAAACCTAAAAATCAGTCCACAACTGGGCGACTGCTTCAACTGGAGTATGGCACCGTCCCAGAGTGAGCTGGTGGTTTTCTCAAGAATCAGCGAACCTGCTGTGGACTTAGAGACCACGCCGCCAGATGGGCCCTGGCTGGAGGCGACTGCTGCTGCAGTGCCTTGGAGCCTCGGCGTTGATATAGCCATATGGAATGCTGTTGGTAAGTCTAACAAATAATATTTTGTAAGCATTGATTAATGGCAGTACCTCTGCATACAGTTTTATTTCAGTTTATTTATTTCCCTCATTACGTCATAATAGTCAATATTTTATAGTTAAACTATAATTAAAAAACATACCTAACTCGTGCTCTCCGTGTCTCAGAGAGAACGTAAAGCCGTCAGTCCCGGTTGTTATACGAACACCTATGAGAATCGTGGTTGTCAGAAACCTCTAAAGCCCGGCAACCAGTCTTTCCTTCGAATATCGGTATTGCCCACAAATTGGGTTGCGGAGGTCTGAGGTAGTCGCTCCGTGTAAAATACTGATTTTCAGCTGCATCCTGGTTAGATTGGAAGCCGACCCCAACATGGTTGGGAAAAGACTAAGAGGAAGAAGTTTTTCTATATTTCTTTTCTTTTCTTTCTAATTCTTCGTTAGGGAATCTAAACAATTTTCCGTCTAGCTCTAAATCATAATACTGTCATCTAAATATCTTCGGGATTATAACTTTCGTGAAATGGCATTATTAGTAGCAAAACTGATCCATCTGAAATATCTGATCTGATCCAGAACAGAACTGGTGGCATCAATATGTTTGATTTGTAAATATAAAAACTATTCATCATCACTTTTAGCTTATTATGTCAAAGGAAACTACTGGAGTAATGCTGATTCTCTTTTTTCCAGCGATTCGACTAGCCATTATTAAAAATAACTAAGAATTTAACCAATCATGAAATTGACATTTAAGCTCTTAGATCTATCGACCCACGCAGTAATTAATTAATCCTGCGCTAATTAGCACTAAAATAAACCTGTTAATTACCTTGCGAAATAAAAGAAATGAATGAGCAAAGTTTGCAATTTATTGTTAAAGTTTGAAGAACAAAACTAAGAAGAATGAGTTTGTATTTTCTGATCTGAAATTGCTATTGTACACACTAGAAGGATTTATGAACCTAGGATTGTTATGAGAAACTTTTAATGATGGACTGAAGGATGGAAAAAGGAACATCTGCCAAGTTTTAGATTTCACGAAGTAAAAAGAAAGCTACGGAAACAGCCCGATCATTTTATCGTATAAACTATTGCTTACTTCTTTCTTCATCTAATGTTAACTTAAATACCTTCACTAAATATTCACAGGCTTATTTTAATCTGCTGCAAAATACGAACTTAAAGGAGAACTTTTTTTTTTTTTTGCGTCTGGAAATGCTTTATTCACCGTCACGCCGCCCTGGGGAAGGCGGCGCGGTGTGTGGGACTCCATCCTGAAAAGGACGTATACCCACTAAAACCAGACGGGTGTTCGGCTCATCACCATTCAGCCGGGGTGCGGGAACGTGTTGACATTCTTCCGCGACCCCGGCGGTGACGGCTCTTTTGGGAGGGTGCGTAAGGTGTGCACCCTCCTCTCCTACCAATCCACTGAGTGGGATGTGGCACACTCCGACCGCATCACCTACTCGGGCCTAGTGAACTTAAAGGAGAACTGACCCAACATTCCACTGCTAAACTTTTAGCTATCAAAAACAAAATGAACTCCAGTTAATAGTGCTTAACAAACAAAATTTCATAGCTCTCAGAGCAAAAGTTTTCCACAAACAAAGCTACCTAAAACTATTGAAATAACTCCCGGCGGAGAGTTCATCTATCAATATTGCAGGCTGGGCGGGGTGGGGGGAGTGGGGGGCGTGCAGCAGGACCTGCGGAGGGGGGAGGCAAACTCGCAGGAGATACTGCTCAAAACCTACCTGCGAGGGGTACGGAGAGCAAGGAAGGTCATGTAACTCCTTCGACTGCGAAGGTAAGTAAATTTCTACCGTAATTAAGGCACGAACGAAATGCGAATTCACTTTGAAATAGAAGTTTACAGATTTAATCGCTTTTATTGTTGAATTTCTCTTTGTTTCAACCCTTTTCGGGTAGAAACCTGCTGTTATTTCAACTCAATATATAATTACCGAGAAAAGCTTGAGTAGGGACATAAAATTCGTACTTTCTGTATTAAACTTTTCCTACATCATGAATACGTAATAAGATAATACATACCTACAAAATTAACTTCAACAAACAAAGAAGACAGTAATTGCAATTTAAGTGCTTATTCCGCGAAGATCCAAAAACGTTGAAAGCAAACGTATTAGTAAACGTCCAACATCACTTGGAAACTGCTCGCCGTCTAAACGTAAACGAATATTGGATTTTAAATTATTTCCAGACTAGCTCGTTAACTGACATCGTAACAGCATGAAATCGATAGGTCGACTGGAAGTTGCCCAACTACTCCGGTACATGCATGATGTAGGTGACATTTTGATAGTGATTTTAGCAGTAAAGCAGCGTGTTGCAGAATTATTTTTAATAGACTTTGACATGTACCATGTGATTGACGACTTGATAAGTTTGTTTAATATCGAGTTCTTCGAAAGGGGTTTTTCTCTGACTTGTTTTGGAACTTTTTTGGCTGAACAAATATTTTCTATTTAATATTGGATTCAAAAAGTCTGTGTATGTTGGAAAACCATTATACAAGACGACAGCTTTTCCCCAAGCAATAGTCAGCTTTTCAACATCAAGGGTGAACACCATCTTTGATGTTGAAAAGGAATATTGTGTTGGAGTAGTTACCTATATAAATATGTGTTTGTAAAATTGTTGTTTTATCTTTAAAATTCCTGTCGACGGCTTGATGGTTTTAAAAGTGAATGAATACTTCCTAATTCTAATACTTTGAACAAAAAATAATGTATTCAACAATTCCCATACTTTTATATTATTTGATAGGCTTGCTTTTGACCTGGTGCTCAAAACTTGTCAAACATGAGGTAGTCCTCACCTGAAGTAATTTCCTCTAAGATATTATGATTACATAGTGTAATAATGTCGACGTATATTATAATTTAATTCATTCAGGCACAATAAACCCGCTCGCGCCGGGGGCCAGGCGCAACTTTCACCCCGCACAGGCCCGATGGGGGGCTGTGGCAGATCGACCGCATGCCTTCAGCCTAAGGCCCAACTCCTACATCTGGATCGCGTCCTCAGAATTATTTTCTGCAGGGAAGACTTTCCCGAGGGAATTCACACTATTCGTCTCACTGAGATTACGACCAGAGGTAAGTTGAATAGTTGAGTGCGATGCATTTAATTACGGTGAGTTATTCTGAGAGCCCTCTGGTTGGAGGCATATTACCGGTTCTTATAGAAATATATGAGGGAGGTCTTTGTTCAGCAGTGACTGATAATAAAATTATGATGATGTTGATTTAGAAATCTGTTTTACCACCATTTATTCAATGATTGTAGTAAATGAAGCGCATAAGCAGTTTGTTTGCACAGTTTTAAATCGGTATCTCCAAGGAGAAAAACAAACATTTTCGATATATTGATAATATTATTTTCGGCAATTGCCCTTGTCAATGAAAAGGTTGTGAAAGGCCGGCTCTTAGCTATAAGACCGTAAGACCGCCCATTGCGCCAGTTTATGATTTATATAAAAAATGATCTATTTCTTTCTATCTATTTATTCAGCTAGTAACACTTATTGCTGACTGAAAGCCCCTTCTCTATTTCGCCACTGTTGCAGATCTATATATCTTTTTGAAAGATCTAATTATCTATAACTGTCACGCTACACAGTAGACTAACTTCCATTAATTATTTTATAACAAAAGCATTGAAGTTATGAAATGTCAACATTCAATATTACGTTACCATTTGCATTGATACAATACAGCTACTTAATTTTATTTCGATTCGACGCTGGGCTTTTAAAACCATTGGGGAAAAAATGACGTATTTTGAATAAATCCCCTTTGATGCCACGAAGGTAAACGGAGAATTGAGAAATGAAAATATAAAATTGCTTTTATGGAAATAAAGTTATTTCTCTTGCAAATACTGAGTTATAAATTGCTATTTTGGCTTGTAAGTAAGTAAATTGTTTGAAGAATTGATAACTTTAGTAAATACCATTGAATTCTATCTGGAATCACTTGAATATTCTATTATTACATTTACCTTTAATTGAATGGTACAGTCTGGGTTTTGGTTAAATTCCAAACAATTCACTTTTCAGGTCTTTAGAATAAATTGTGATTGAATTAAAATTGCATTTTTGGAGTTTCTATGAATTTCAATTAAATCATTATCTTATTTGAAATTTTGATGGCATAATTAATTCAAACATTGTAAAACAATGTAATAAATTAACGATGAATTAATTATTGACTTGAACTGTTTGTAAATTTATGGTTAAACACTTCATTTTCAATTAATGATGCGGCCTCATTAAGATTTCATATTTCAGCCTTATCTGTCTTAGGCTGTCAGGTCTTTAACCTTAGAACTTATATATTATTACCTCTGAAATTTTCAGATTTAATCCAGGTTGCCTTATTTTAGGCAAGATGCTAAGGATACAAAATGAAAACGTAGAGATTATGAGAACAATTTTGACCGCGATTTTAATGAACTACGATTTTCACATTATTTGAAGCGTGAGATTTATACATTTTAAAGTACTAGGATTATTGTAAAGCTTTTCAACTTGGATGATATTTCTAGGCTTAAAATAAATCTCTGGACTTCAGAACTTTAGTCTTGCTGAATTATTTTGTTTATGATTTATTACTGTTTTATCGGCCTAGTGGTTACAAGCGAAGCTACTAAGCGTGAAATCTAGATTCGAGGTACAATGCTCGAAGGCACTGAGTCGGTTGGTACTGAGGACTGTACAATTTCACTTTACCCTACCTGTGAACCAAACTAAGGTCTATGATAGGAAGATGGTGACGATAATCGAGCTTAGAACCAATGAGCTTGTAAAAAAAAGTACCTATAATTAGTTATAGACTTATTACGACCCTCCTCATTTGAAGGGCAGACCAGTGCCCAGCAGTAGGACCATATTTGTTCATCTTTATTTTATACTAGCCGTTGCCCATGCAAAAAAGCAGTGATAGCCTAGGGGTATGACCACTAGACTGCTGAGTCAAAGGTCTCTATTTCGAATCCAAGGCACGTGTCTCTGACTTTTTGACATGTGCGTAATTATGACTCGCTTTAACGGTGAAGGAAAACATTGTGAGGAAACCTGCATGCCTGAGAGATTTTCTCGATAGCATGTGAAGTCTGCCAACCCGCATTAGGCCAGCGTGGTGGACTGTGATCTTATCCCTCTCATACTGGAGGAGACCCGTGCCCAGCAGTGGGATAGTATTATGGGTTGATGATGAGATAATTGAGATGATGAGCCCTTGCCCGCGGCTTCACCCGTATCCTAAAATATTTTTTATATATAACTTGCTTTCCACCAGTGGCTTCGCCTTCGTGGTCTAGGTATTTCTTATAAATTGTAAGCTATGTCACCCGGAGTAGTGTAGCTTCTCTACGCTGAAAGATTTATTTCAAATCGGTCCAGTAGTTTCGGAGAAAACAAACAATCAAATCTTTCCTCTTTATAATATTAGTTTAGACGTAGTATTCTGTTGTATAAGCTATCAGCTATTAGTTTTCATATCTTTCCTGAACGTTTAAAGATTGTCTGCTTTTGTAATAATTTCGCCATTGTAGCCTTAGTTTTATTCATTGTCACATAACTAGTGTTGCCGCTTGACAGTCCACTATCGATAGACTATCAATTCAATCGATAGTATCGATAGTATATTCGTTTCCAACGACTGATACAATCGATAGTATTGCTGTTGATCGATAGATTGCACTAACAGAGGCATCTATACTATCGATAGTATATTTGTTTCTAAAGACTGATACAGTCGATAGTATTGCTGTTGATCGATAGATTGCACTAACAGAGGCATCTATACTATCGATAGTATATTTGTTTCTAAAGACTGATACAATCGATAGTATTGCTGTTGATCGATAGGTTGCACTAACAGAGAAATCTATACTATCGATAGTATCGATAGTATATTCGTTTCCAACGACTGCTACAATCGATAGTATTGCTGTTGATCGATAATATTGCTCTAACAGAAGCATCTATTCCATCGATACTATCGAGAGGGTACATGTTTTTCGTGGTTTACTATCGATTGTAAAATTATCGATTTTTCGGCAACGCTGCACATAACTTTTTTTTTTATTCTAATAAATAAATTCCTCCACAGAGCGGTGGCTACGGCCAAGGGACGCTGTTCTCGCTGCGGTCACGTAGACGCACCGGCTCATTCCTGTCCTTGGAGCTGGCTGGCCGAGGAGCTGCCAGGCTCGTCCACGCGGGCTCCGGCTCATCTCGCTCTATATACTTAGCTGTACCTTTGTATGACTTCCGCTGGCATCATATTGCTATCAGGTATGTGGCGGACTGAGCTGTGTTCTTCAGATAAAAAAAAATGATCAGGTAAATAAGTATGTGAGCACATCTGTGGTTCGAATACTGGACTGCTGATCATGAGGTCGTGAGTTCAATTCCCACAAGACACAAATATTTATGTGATGAACATAGATATTTGTGTTTGTCTGGGTGTGGCTAGTTTTGACTAGATGATGCTGTGTAAAAATGTATATAAAAAAATGGTTTAAATATACTATACTGTACGAGTAATATTAATAATATATTTTGTATGTTTATTTGTAATCTTATTCTCAAAAACGGCTGTAGGTAACGATTTCGATAAAAATTATACGAGAACGAAAAATAGGTTGGCTAGGTTTTTCTTTTATTTGCATTATACAGACATAACATAATGTAATATAGAAATGATTTTAATATGTTACCTATACGTTCTCTTATGGTATATAAACTTTTGATTACGATTTTCATATTATTTTCTTTAAAAACAACGAAGTAAAAACAAACAAACTTCAACACAACATGTCGGTGACACCTTAGTGTAAACAAATAGAGATCTTATTAGAGAATCTCGCTTCTATTACAAAGCAACCTTGAGACTTATTAATTTAATTCTGCCTCGAACAACGAAATGAAAACTTTAACTGCTTTAGGCGTTTAATTAAAGAATCTTCCATGTTTTAATAATCTGGGTCATTATAGCCCAGTATAAGTTAATGAAATTATTTACATTCAAACCTTTTGTAGTTTTAATAAATTCTTTTGCTTTTCTATTATATTATTCCTATTATTCCATATTTCATGACTGCCTCGTTGGTCTAGTGGTACCACGCGCCGACTGCTACACTAGCTACCTGTGTTCGATTCCCGTGTCGAGCAAAGTGTTGTTGCAGTTTTTTTGTGAAATTCTTATTAGCTATCAGAAATGGCAAAAGATTAATGGCAAAAGGCTCGCCTCTTATTACCTCAGACCTAAAGATACTTGCGGGTGTTATTACCTCTGGATAACCCTTCCGAGAATACAGGCGTGATGGTATTTTATACAACCGAAGATATAAGTACATTTAATGTCAAAACCACAAACAAGTAAATCTTGTTTCTATAAAAAAGGGCCGGAGCACACTGAGATAGTATACCGATAGAATCACACTGTAGGGAACTGAACAACGAAGCTATTATCCTCAGGGGAGGTATAACCCTATCAGCTATAACGTTGGTAACAGGAATAGTTCGATAAGGGTTTCACAGGAATCGAATTACTTAGTATTGCTCGCTGTATTATGGACGACATAATAAAATGGTAAATGTTTTGTGGAGTTGAACCATTTAATACAAAATATATTTTATTTTTTAAGTGTACTGAGATGGGTGACTTATTGTGTTATTTCCGTTTAAGCGCCTATTTATACAGCACTAAAAAACCACTAAACTTAGGCTTCCGTATGTCAAATTGTGATACAAATTTGACATACGGAAGCATTACTTTACGCTTAGCATCGTCTCTGAATATTAGCCTTAGCGTCATCTCTGAATATTAGCGTAAGCGTCGTCCCTTGCCTTAGTGTATTGGGTGCTCTACGGGAATACTCCGATCAGTGGGGCTAAATGGGTTACAATATCAGATGGGAATAAAAAAATACAGGTGCTGTATAAATAGGCGCTTAAATGTCAAATTGTCATACAAATTTGACATACGGAAGCATTACTTTACGCTTAGCATCTACTCTGAATATTAGCCTAAGCGTAAAGTAACGCTTCCGTATGTCAAAATTATATGACAATTTCACATACCGAACCGTAAGTTTACGCTTAGCGTCGTTTCTGAATATTAGCGTAAGCGTCGTCTCTTACCTTAGCCTTAGTGTATTGGGGGCTCTAAAAACGGAAAAACTCCGATCAGTGGGGCTAAATAGGTTTTGATGTGGAACTGTGCTGCAAGTCATGTTTAACCTCCTACCTGTCTTTTGTGCCCCACAACCTGAGTCAAACCAACCTCTTCTCTGCCACTGATGAGGCTTTGGAAGTGGCATAAATCCAAGTAAAAAAATATAAAGTAGGTAAAGTCTTTCTTCCCCATAATAGGTCAGCGTATAGAGCTTAATACCTTTCAATATAAAATAAGCCTGAGCCCAGCAATGAGACAGTAATGGCCCTGATTTTACGCACGAGCTGAATAACATGAAAACCTATTTTATTTCATAAATTGGAACTAAAACTACTCCATTATTATTAAGAAATAAAGAAAAAGAGAGAAAGTAGGTATAACTTTATTTAATTTGTAAAAATGGAAATGTTGAAAGGTTTTTGCTGGAGCTAGCAATCTGTTTGGATTTCAATCTTATTTTTTTCAATTGAAACAATTTTTGAAACTATGAAATATGCAAAAAGATTTTGTTTTTTATTTAATTTAATAACAGAAGAGTAGAAGGTGTTATTCATAATTCAGAAAGTACCTAATAATGTATTGCGAAATGTATAATAGAATTTATCTATATGACTGCTAACTAGATAACTATAAAGCACAACATAGCACGATTATAAAAATACGATTTTAGAAGCCTTTAGCAGGCCTTAAGTCCTCTAAAATCGTATTTTCAACAACCCTCGATAGCCACTATCTGCCGAATAAATATAAAATAGATAAAAATTTTATCTGCCAAGTATTTTAACGGGAACGGTGGTGGAAAAGGGCCTTAGTATTAATTAAAATCATAATTTAATGTAACATACATTATTATGTTTGTCGTATTCATAATAATAGTAATAAATAAAAAGTTACTTTCGTTCGTCGATCGTCGATCGTTTAGTTATTAAATGTTAAAATAAAACGCGTCCCATCACGCCCGTATTCCTCAAAGGGTTCGGCAGAGGTGTATTGCACTGTACACAGTTCACCGGTATATTTAGGCCTCATAATTTTAATATATAGATATACCTGTGCCACTAACCGACACATTGTTAGTGGCACATTGCTGGGCTTGAAGTTATTCAATTATACTAATTGTTAAACCCTCGGCTCCATGAGGGTTTGCTGGGGAGAGAACTAGGTTGCTTGAGTTCACAAAAACGACGGTTGGTAGTACATAAATCTGTTTATTCTGTCTGAATTCTCTACTTTGATGATTTGTTCCACACGGACTACTACAACTCGCGGAGAATCTTAACACCGCGATTCAGGAATTAGGAACAAATGCACAACGCCATCTAGTGGTAACAAATGGAACGATTTTTTGTACTAATGCTGCTAGATGGCTGTACACTAATTATAGATAAATTGTCACAATCCCATACTAAACCCGTAATTTTTTCAGTGTCCACGATGACAACACAGTAAGAGCCTACGTAGACTGTCGCTGGCTTAGGACCGACGTCCTCGAAAAGGATGCCCTTGATACACCGAGGGACGCTGATCTTATTATAGGATATCTTTTCTCTGTAAGTATACGTTTTATTAAATAAGTGGACCGTAAGAGAGGGCCTCGGCCAATATTTACATAGGACTTGGAATTTTGATCTGACTGAGGTCTTTATTGTATGATAGAGATGTTATTATGACTATGTGTGTACCTATTTTGAGATAACTTCATCCATTGTAGGATTTGTGTTAAGGTGAAGTCCCATTTTATATTTAAACTAGCGACCCATGCGCAGCTAGCGTTCGTGTCCTGGTACTAAAAAAAAACTTACTTACACTGTCCTGATAATAACGAACAAAACAAAAAAAATATATCAACGAAAATGTTTGGACATTTTCAGCTCGATTGATTAAATTGTTTTCAAATTCAAATTGTAATTATATACCTATACACATCATTCAATATTAAAGTTTCACTATAGACAAATAGTGGCTCTTATTATTGTGATTGAGTAGTGCCGAAAAGGTTTCTTTCGAAGAACAAAAAACTATTCAACTCTTGAAATTAATACTGATTGATCGATATTATACTTTTACAAGTTCAAACTTTGTTGCTTCAATGTAATATGAAACTAAATAATTCTCGTAAAATAAAAGATATTGGTTATAACATTTGGAACCCTACCCTCTCGAGGCTTTTGTTGACAGCCCAGCTTTATAATGGACATGTCAATTTCAATATCGTGTAACATTCACTTCAAAAGCTAAATAATAATCGTTTCTTTTTTCAAGCTAGAACTGTCAAGTTGTCATAAAAATAGTAAAAACATAATTTCTAGCCCTAAACAAGCCTGTCATCTTGTTGACAATAGCAAATGACAGATTTTGTTTTACACAAGTGATATTTGCAGTAAAAAGGCATGAGAATAAAATTTATAGGTACATTAAATTTTGAAGGCTGGAATAAACATTATAAAAGCGTACGTGTTTGCTTACGGTTGTGTGCTCATTTACAACATGCTCTCCAAGTGACACACGTTCAGACTTGCTTTAGAGCTATCCGCACCTCATGGATTAAATGAGAATTAAACTAATACCAATCCCATACATATTAAATATTTTAATGACGTTTAAATGCTGTAAAACGTCACTACAGTAGAGGAGGGCCTGTAGACAAGTTGCAATTTGACAGTCAAATCGACAAACGAATAGAAACAAAATGACATTAGTGACAGCCCGACTTGTCGAAAGCTTGTGTCATTTCCATACATTTTCTTTCAATTCGTTTGTCGATTCGAATGTCAAATTGCCACAATACAGAATGGGATCGAAAATTTACATAAATTTTAAGAATAGTATATAAAAATATTTGATATAATGTAAACTAACATGATAAACACAACAAAAGCTACAACTGCAGAACAACACAATCTCGCAACGGAAACTTACAATTTCTTATCTGATTATAACACGATTGTTCTGCTGACAGGGTGATCTCGAGCAGTTGGTGTTGGTGCCAAAAGCCGGCCAGGCTCACAAGCAGTGTTCCAGCCAAGTGGCTGGCATCTCCACGCCTTATGTCACAATACATGATACGTAACTGGGATTACAGTGGAATATGGAGTAAGACAACGATAGGAATTGTTATGGACTTGGTTGAAATGTTGAATACAGAGTGATCTTGACGAAAAGTTTGAGATCTGTGATCAAAAACGTATATGCTGACGTTCTTTACGTCCAATGCCATTTAGTATTCGAAGAAAAGATCAAAAACAATGAAGACACAACTTATACAATGTTTATTGTCAATGGCATATATATGTAGAACTTTTTTTGGAATATTAAAAAAGGACAACTCTCTGGTAGCGTTTCGGAAAGCACTTGACATAAAACAATAAAATTTTCAAACCAAATAAAGGTCGGAGTTCATTTCCGCGCAAAAGAATTATGGTAACGGCCGACAATATTCCAACACATTCGCCCGACGAGCTTGTTGATCAAATGGGTCCTTATTGAAATTTACCGTTTTAATTTTCTGATACAGTGTATGGGGTCGTTACCATAATTACGTACCTTCGTAATTGCGATTTTTCATTAAATTTTCGGCAAAAGGCACCTAAATGTTTGCGATGAATAATTAATTATTGTACTTGTTATAATATTTTAAATTCAGAGACATAATTATTAAAACGTTGCATCAATATCTAGTTAACAGAAAAAAACCTCAAGAAGAAACTTAAAAAAATGTGATCAATTCGAAAAATTATCTAACAGTTGCCGTGACCTTCATGGAAATATAAAAAAATACACCTAAATTGTCTTACATTGCTAACAGGAAACGGTCATTTTTAATGAATCTTTTTATGTTTCATAATTATACATCTTGGCATTGCTAAAAAGTAGTACACCAAGTCCGTACTTATTTTCTAATTCGTGTAATTAAGAAATGTTAACAAATGAATATACCGAAAAGATATAATATCCAATATATATATATATATATATATACAAGTTTTATTTTTATCCTTAAATAATAAAAACCAAAAACCCTGTTGGTGTCTTTTCAGCTGAAATATCAGATTAGTCATTAAAATCTAATTTTAAAACACTCGTTTCTCTCTTATCAACTTGTAAGAGATTCAATAATTCATAACCCAGTCCAAAATCCTACAATTTAGCACTGTACTTTACAGTATAAAGCACTTAAACTATATCTAATATTATACCATTTTGATAAACGGCAGTAGTTCAAACCACTCAACTAGCAGCGATTCGTTTGCCGTGCGTCTTTATAAAATATAATTATGTTTGTTTATTTTTTACAACATATAAATTATTATTATTATTTTTTATACCACTGAGGTGGCAACACAGCATACGGACCGCCTGATGGTATGCGGTTGCCGTAGCCTATGGACGCTTGCAATACCATGAGTATCACTCGCGCGTTGCCGACCCGAAAAATATGGAGTATTCACTGCGCCGACAGTTTGAGGGAATATTCCTCTTGCTGCCAGCGCAGCGCAACCTTAGAAGGAGCTCTGGTGATCTTACTCACTGCAGGAACACAACACACCATAAAGTGTGTTATTTGGCTGCAGTTTTCTGTAAGATGGAGGTACTTCTCATGATGGGCTGTTCCAGATTTGAGTCATAAATGGCTGTGCCCTACCTCTTTTAAAGGTAATCTTATTTAATTTAAAATTTAGATATCATAACTGAGAGTACTAACAGGGTTTTTGGACACATTGTAGAAAACAGGTTGAATGAACAAAAATCAATAATATTGTAAGCTCAATAACTATGGAATTAATAAGTATGGTGTAAATTAGGACCATAACGCTGTATAGACTAAATAGAATAATACATGTGAACTGCTATTATAAATACCTACAATGATTTCTTTTAATAACTTTTTTAGATTAAAGTTCAGCTTTTGTATTTTAGTTTAGTTTTCTTTTTGTAAAAAAATATATTATCTAAGAATTTTCCAAGGACTTGCTGTGCCTCACAAACTTTATTTCGTTTTATCGTTTATTTTCCATTAATTATGATGGATAAAGGACTTGAGAGTAAGTTTTAGATCAATCGCAGTAATCAGTTTTCAATAGAATACTTACAAAGCAAAACTTTCTACTTTATTTCTTTTGTAAGGTTTTCGCACATTAAATGATGGCGTAAAAGAAAATGTATCCTTTTTTATCAAAGACATGATTGTTACAATGATATAATTATAGTATCTAATTCTAAAATATACGTTTTGTATATTAATTTATATGACATGTTATAATAACTTTATGTAATAGAATTATAGCATTTAAAATAATAGCGTTTCTTACATTAGCTGGCCTAAAGATGTAAATAAATTCTTTGATAGTGACTTTCAATGAATGTAATTATTGTTAGAATATTGTTTATGGTTTATCTAAAGTATTATTCTTATCAAGCAAATCAGTTGGTCTCATTGGCTTTAGTTTTTATAACATTTTGAAGTAATTTATTTATGTTACACTGTATAATGAAAGGAAATGTTTATATTTCTCTTGGATAATGAAATAAAGAAGATTATATAATCACCATTGTTTGATTGTAATTTCATCCGCATTAAGTTTACCAGGAAGTTTCATTTATACGATGAACATTATAAACTAGTTTTATAGAACAGAAATAGAATTTATTAAAAGAAATATAAGTTAAAGATTTAATAGGGCCATAGGCCAAAGTAACAATTTACATAGTCAGGATCTAATTAAGATTAACACAACGATCGGACAGAGATTCGATATCACTCACACAATTGCCAGCAGCAAAGGTTCAGACTTAGCAGGTCTGTACTATCCGAGATCTCGAGCAAAAGTGAGCGAAATGACGTTCCGGCAAGCCTTTTATACATTCTAAAACAGTCATTATGAAATAGGCGGGTAGTCTTGAACATTATTTTTATCAAATCCCTAACACTAGATTATCAAAATACACATAAAAGTTTTTTGTTTATAAATTTTTAACTAATCCATTTTAGACCAAATTTTCTTAAGTCACAAAACTTTCGCTAATAAAGATTTCAATGAATTTGCAATAAGATTAGCTGTATAAATTCAGCAGGCGTTGGTCCAAGCTTGGAAGAACAAGGATAAAAAAAAATATGCCCCTGTGTAGTATTATATCACATTATACAAAGGTACTGCTAACATAGCATCATACATTTTGTTTTAATTTGATGTTACCTTCACGATTAGAAAACTGGTAACAAAGTTCACTTAATATATCTTCTATAGGTATAGCACAAAAAATCCTACTCGGTAATGTGAACGAAACATTTATTGCTGAAGATAAAAGCATTGATCAGATATTCCTACGCAAAGAAAACGATGTAAAAGTATTGAGCCAGCAATATTTATGAAGGCTATTCGACGTTGGCAGAACTGCGAGCCAGGAAATGATAACATTAGAAACACCTGATGAATATCTAGACAAAGGCGTAAATGGAGGCAAAGCAGAAAGAAAAGAAGATTAACATATTAATCTCATTTTCTTATTATTTGATAAAAAGATGTCGTTATCAATAACGATTATATTTTTTTTAATGCTCTAAGTGATTTGCATAATATTAATGCATTATCATTCAAGAAAAATCTTCATAATAGGTTTTATTCAACAAATAAATTTAAAATGCCAATTGCGGATAGTGATTTTGCAAAATTAAAAAATTCTCCTCATAATATAAAATACGAAAACTGAATTACCAAAATAGGTCCATTTACTCATTAGATAGGAACCGTTTACATTATGTAGGAAACCGTGAAAGTTCTTTTTCCCAAGAAATTGCTCAAAGAAAGTCTTTAAACATAACAAATTCTAATTACCTACTTCGCAAAATTTGTCAAGAAAAGCCAAGACAATTTCTAACAAAATCTTATAATCAAGCATTACTGTCATTACAAATTTTAGAAGCATCCAGAACGTGATTTATTTGACGCAGATCTACGTTCATAAGATCACAATCTCCTCGGGAATTCCAATTACGATGGTGGCGTGCGTGATAGGAATACAGACGGCCATCTACTTATGGCACAAGATGCGAAGACATCTAGAATTGGCATTAATCTTGTTAATTCGATTATAGATTATTTGAAACATAAAACTGGGTGTCTGTTTAGGATTGGCTAAAGCTTTGAATCAGATATCAATGTTACAGTTATTGTTAATGAAGATGTAGATGCACTTTGTCTTGGTTCGGTGAAAATTTGAAATGGGTTGTGTTGGTTGAACTTAGTGTTAAATAGTATTTAGAATCTTGCTGCAAAAATCTTTAGATATAGCGTAAATGATTAACAATATTAGATAATCTCATTTCATATTTATGCAATTGTGTATCCGAAAATCTTTCTTTCTTCCCCTATTTTGGAAAGAATACTCTTATCTCACTACATAACACATCTAGATATATTTTTAGCATCACACGACCGATTTCTCTCACTAATATTTATTATTGGATTTCCCGTACATTCCTCGATGAAAGCCTACAAAATCTGAGTCCATATTTATGACGAGAACGTGCTGGCTACAAATTTGTTCAGCACTTATAAACGTTACCTAGGCTAGACGTTTTCAGGTCGAAACAATAAGATGAAAAGCTTATGGTAGGTACGTCATGAATTTTATACTGTGAGATATTTTCGGAGTTATTATTATTAATATTTGTATTGAGTTTAGTATTATTAGTAAATTAAAATATCTGTCAGGGTACCTATATGAAATTATAAAATTGATTATTTTGTAATCCTGCATAAACAATAATGATCGTGATGGCGTACTGCCGGCGTATGCGCCTTTTGTGGTTACACAGTGGGATGAATATACCTACTAGATAATTACATTCTTTAAAATCACCCTTAGTCGTCGAATTGTAGTGGAAAATGCATAATATTAACAAAGTACTAAATATAATTAATAACTAACTTAAAAAATAAGAAGAAATTATATTAATTAACGAGATCCTTCAAGTACGTACAGCGCAGTGTTTCGAGAATTTTAAAATAAACAATCCTGTAAAGTTTTAAAACCAAGTTGAAAGCCATGTAAAAAGGAAAACTCCCGCTTCAACTTTTGACCCAGAAAATAAAAAATTGGTAAAGAAAATAGAGAAAACAGTGGGAGCTTAGTTGAGCTTATTGTTGAAAAAGTTTTGTCTGGTTTGAAAGGTTTTAGCTCCTAATTTTTTACAATGGAAGCGTGAATATGTAGGCGTTTAGAGTGAAAGGCTTGTTTGTGAACTGCGTCGTTAGCGTTGTGGTCGTAAGCGAGACTACTATGCTCTAGGCCTTGGGTTCGACTCCCAGGTTGAGCAAATTATTATTAGGTTTTTCTGCGATATTCTCAATGACAGCTCGGAGTTCGGATTTGTGTCCGGTTAATGGCTACCGGCTTGCCTCTTATTACAAGGGACCTAAACAGAGTGCAATACAATAATGTGTTTAGAATGCTGTTGGGTTTGCCAAGGTACTGTAGTGCTTCGACCATGTTTGCTCATGCGCATACTGATGGGTTTCATGCCATACTAAGGAAGAGTAATTATAAGTTTGTTATTAATGCACCCAGACTCAATTGTAATTAATTAATTTATTATCATCACTAATATAATTTATAAGAAACTGTACTAACAATCTATGGATCAATTTATCTAAATTAAAATAATTATTATTATTATTAAACATCGGCAAAATGTGAACTATCGGGGAGTACAAGCGTAATGGTTGCCTACGGAAGGTGACTGTGTTTATTGAATCGTAGAACAGCAAAATTGAAACTTCTTCGAAGACTTCTAGGAAATATTTTCTGTTAACAATAGGGATTATTAGTAGACTGCTAATAGACGGTGTATTTTCATCTATAGCCAACAAAACGTTGGACGTATTGACAATGGCTATTGTGGATCATGTTACGAGTTATTATGTTGTAATGAGATTGATTCCCTATTCGGTCGCTCTTTAGGCTCGTTCAGATTTTGGCAATAATTCAGCAATATTATTAGGAGACTAGCTTTCCGCCAGCGGCTTCGCCCGGTATCCTAAGGGAACCATACATTTTACCGGGATAAAAAGTAGCCTATGTGCTATTCCAGACTATAATCTATGTCTGTGCCAATTTTCATCCAAATCCGTTCAGTAGTTTTTGCGTGAAAGAGTAACAAACATCCATCCATCCATCCATCCATCCATCCTCACAAACTTTCACATTTATAATACTAGCTTTCCGCCAGCGGCTTTGCCCGCTATCCCACGGGAACTATACATTTTACCGGGATAAAAAGTAGCCTATGTGCTATTCCAGACTATAATCTATCTCTGTGCCAATTTTCATCCAAATCCGTTCAGTAGTTTTTGCGTGAAAGAGTAACAAACATCCATCCATCCATCCATCCATCCATCCATCCTCACAAACTTTCACATTTATAATTTATAATTTATAATAATAGTAAGATTAGTAAGATAAGATTTAGAATACAGATTTCCGGATAAATTATTATAAATGTCTGTCTGTCGGGACTGGTCAGCTCTTAATGCTATAGCTAATTTCTTTTCTTGTCTATTTTATTAATCCTGCCACATCAAACTGCAATAGACTCATTTTACTCACAACAAAAAAAAACTCACTGTCTCAATATCTTTTTTTAAAAGAGTGACTATAGAGTTTCTTGCCGGCTCTTCTCCATAAGTCCTACTTTTTTTGGAACCGAGTAACTAGTTTGACTGTTCAAAAGTGCCTATTTATAATATGGTCTATTTGAAATAAAAAAAATTTGAATTTGAATTTGAATGGGACAAAACTAATTTAACGGGAATGTACTGGAGTTGGATCAGACTAAAAAAATAGCAAGAACGCGACTTCAGAATCGGGTATAGGATCCTACGATCGACAGCCACATTTATGGTCACAGTACCGTAATAGCCTAATTTTGACAAATAGACATTTGATATTTGATTTGGAGCTCGATTTCGAATCCCTCTAACTTCTAACTTTCCAAAGTTATGTGGGAAGTAAGTCAATGCTCCTGCAACTTGCATTGGCAGTCTGCAGAATGGTAGTTCGTGGCGGATCATAAGATCCAATCATAACGCCAAGTAAACTTGCTTTGAAGCCTTATTTTACAAAATGATTATATAATAAAACAAAAGAATTTAAATATATTAAACAGAACTACTTTAACTAAATCTTTTTGCTGTTTAAATCAAATTAATAATTATTATAAAACACAATTAGCGAACTCTATAATAAGGGTAAATAGTTGCGTCAAGTTCATTTTCTTCGTGCCATGGAATCATGATTACCAAGCAAAAGTGTCCGCAAACACTGAGCACGTAGGGTTGCCATGCATTATGAATTTAATGGGACTGTGCCTTTTTATGGTAGATAATTCATTATAATGCTATAAATTTCATTAATATTACATTTTGTTGTTACTCTCTTCTTTAATTCTGACTTGTAAGCACTGCACTTTATTTATTTAACAATATCATCATCCATCGCATTCTTTATTAGTATAAACAGCGTGGCATTCCAGAAATCGGAAAAGTCCCGTTAATTTTGGTTATTCTCCTTGTTGCTAACTACATTTGTATGTGTAGGTTCCTTTTTGGCAAACATACTCAGTGTCAACTTCATAAAAAATAAGTCCTGCCTTTTAAAAAAAATCGTGAAAATTCGTAGTTGTTCATATAAAACATTGCACTTAGTTTTTTAGTTCTGTTTATCCTAAAATATTTCTGTCCCAATTTTTATGAACAAGGTATGGTGTCACCACGTATTACTTGAATAGTAAGAAAGTTTTAATGAATGTACTTAACGAGTTTGTTCTTGGAAACACTTGCGGTCTCTTATTAAATATATATTGTCTTTTCAACTAAGATTGCGTTTTTGGAAGTAATTAAGATTCAGTGAATTTATGAAGCATATATTATGAAAATAAATTGTAATTTTATTAATATTGTTACGTCATGCGATGCCGTAAGTGGTTCATTGTTGCCGTTGTTTTGGGTATTTTACCTAGCTTTTGGATGATGGTTTTTAATGCTTTATTTTAAAACTTCCCTTTGCCCGTGACTTCGTTCCCGTAGAAGTTGTTTTTTTTTCGATATTTCTAATTAATACTCCGAACCTATTGGTCGTAGCGATGATGATGATATATATTACAGCCTTCCTCGATAAACGGGCTATCTAACACAGTATTTTTTTTTTAATCAAACCAGTAGTTCCTGAGATTAGCGTGTTCAACCAAACAAACAAACTCTTCAGCTGTATAAGTACCTATAGATAATAACAAGTACCAATATTAGTACCTATAGATTTATAAGAAATACCTTGACCACGCGGGTGAAGCCGCTGGTGGAAAGCTAGTTTCTAATAATTTTCAAAATATTCTTATAATCACTTGGTCGTTTATTTTATTATTTTATACCTACATATGACAAGACATCAACAAACCTGGATCCCGTTTAATTTGACGTTTAATTTCAGTTAAACCGCTGTTTGTAGTTTGAGATTGTAGTTTCAGTGTTTCAATGCAATTACTTGTTGAATCATGTATAATCTGTGTTCCGGATATAGAACATGAATATATATATAGATAATTATATAAACCTTATTATATTATTGTTTACTAGCTATGCCCCGCATCATCTCTCGTGCCTAGTTGAACTCCCATTACAACTTCTTTATAAACGCTACATTACAATTTTTATCTTCATAGAAACCAAAAAAGAACTAATCAGTCGTTCTCGAGAATTATGCTTAGAAACATGTGTAGCCATCCCTTTTTAACTGTCGATAATTATCACTCGTACGATGAAAAAAAAACATCGTGAGGAAACCTGCCTGCCTGATAGATTTTCTCGAAGGCGTGTGGACTCTGCCAATTATTAACTATATAACGGAACTATATATAAACATTTCAGTATAGTAGAATCGGTTATTACTATTTATCAAACCAATATAAATCTAATTAGCCGTATCTAATGCTTGCAGTTCAACCCCATTATATCTATTTCAAACCTAATTAGTTGTTTAATTACATTTAAATACAGCGCACTGGCTGGCTGCGCTATGATAATTAATAAATCCAGCGCACAAACTGCTGATTAATTATTTAGCACAATATATAATGAAAGGTTATGTTTCATTTTACTTAACCTTTTCACAGCTGTGCATCTTTTTAATTAACTGTTAAGGCATATCTAAAACCAGATTCAAGAATTTTGCGGTGATTAGGATTACTAACAAATAGGCTCACCATTTTTGGGCGTGGAATATCCTCATGGATCCCTGGGGAGTGGCAGGGTATGTCGTAATCATACCAACTAAAACCCCGCACTTGCCAAGCCCTTTGCATCATGACCATGGGATCAGAAACATTCACCACGACCTACGCTCTAGAAAGACATACACCGACCTCATCGATGAGATCCTCCCAAAAAGGTCAGGTGCGTAGTAGTCGCATCCAGCGTGTGTGTATGACAAGATGTATGAACGTGTACAAAGAGAAAGAATATGGAAAGTGGCGTCCAGTACTTACTGCCTGCCCCTGTGGGAAAAAACGGCGAGTATATATATTATAATTATGTATAAATATAAGACAACTAAACTAACTAACAAGTCTTATAAATTATAGCGTACACCTCCAACAAATATCATTATATTTTAGCCAGTGTGTACAGAAACTTGACAAATTATATACTAAAACCTTCTTTGAGAACCATTCTATCCACTGGTGAAAACAGCATGAAAATCTCTGCAGTAGTTTTTGGGTTTATCGCGAACAGACCGACAGACAAACGCGGTGGAGGACTTTGTTTTATAATAAGTAGTGAAATATTTATTTAATAGAAACATTACCTATGTAAATTCTTGTAGAACAAAAACTACCAATTTCATGTTTTGAAACTAAGGAAAACGGGCTATTGTGGTGTTCCGTTAATATTTCATAAATATTCATGTTGCTGCCAACGTGAAGAGATTAAAGCAGCTTATGTAGTGCCTCTCTGTGGTACTTTGTGGTACTTCAAAACTGCAAACACGACACAAGTGTCACGAGTTGCTAATCTTTCATATGTGTCACTATATCTACTTAAGACTTTTTATTTTTAAGGTTTTATACGAGAAGGAGAACTCGTATAGGATCATTTTGTTGTCTGTCAGTCTAGTTTTCTGTCATCACCCTTTGTTCAGTGAGCCGTGGAGGTATGAAGCTAAAATTAATAAGGTCTTACGACTTGTTAAACAACACAATGCAATATTTTGAAACTCACGAAGTAAATAGTAGTATATTACCTAGGTACTAGCTAAACCAGGCAAACTTTTTCATAAAATCACGCGCGAATACATAGGTATTCATATCATGATTGCGTTAAAATTATCAAAATATATAAATATACGTAGACTAAAATGTTATTTAAAAAATAATATTAAGATTTACATAAATACATTTACTTTTTTCTTATTTACATACATTGTTTTTTCTAAGATTTAACTCATTCTCATACCAAATGCGAATAGATAATATTACAATACAGACAAATACACAAAAGAAAACTAACTTCGTAAATAAATCTTATATTTTTATTTTACGTAATAAACCACTTCACTTAGAGCCGATTTCACCATTTAAATTAAACGCGATCAATTCAAGCTAATCTCGGTTCTCGCGTTTAACTGAGTTCAGAACACAAGTTTGCATTTCATCAACACAAACTGAACTCAGTTAAGGCTGAACTTAGTTTAAATTCTGAACGCCCGATTTTGGACGTTTAACGTATTTAATCGCGATCAAGACCTGTCAAAGCCATAAAAGATAACCTAATTCAGAATTTAATTAATTTATTAGAGATATTCTTATTATATGAGGAGTCTATATTATTGGGTTTCGGCAATATTTCAATAAAACTCGTTAGAATTCTTAAAACACGATAATTAATAATTATGCAGAAGCGAAATGACATTATTTTTATGGAGAAGAGAAACAGCGCCACCAGTGTCATAAAACGGAAACGAAACACATACGTTTACGAAGATACTGTCCAACAAAATGTTTACAAAGACATCTATTCGAGCTATCTTAGAAATTTATATTTATTCAACATAATTATATTGCCTACAAGCTGTATTTTTTTATTTTAATACTCTTCAATTTTACTCGAACTTCACTATCCTCAAAACTCACTTAAAAATTATAACTTTCCATTTTTTACTGCAAAGCGCATCGTAATTTGTCTATGATTGTCACGAACTGACAACATTTACATTCTATGTCAAAGTAAACTTAGTTTTCGTAAACGCGATCAAAAATTACCCGGTGAAATCTGCGAGACGTGAACCGAGATCAGAACCAACATATGAACTCGATTAAGCAGAACTTAGTTTTATTGAACTCAGTTTATATGCGAACGGTGAAATCGGCCCTTAATCTCGCTCCTCTTAAGTTTTAAACCAGTTTTGCTTGAAGACGGGTTGCATAACAAAAATATTATCTAGAGCACAAACTTAAATGCTGCCATCTTCTAGAAATGCTTATATAGTCTTCAAACCCCCAACTGCACGCAGGTGGTCTAAAAGACCCGTCCATAAATTTATGGCCTCATACGAGCTAGGATGTGCCACAAAGTTAAGCAATGATCTCAATAAGCTCGTGCCAATTTGGAAATAAAATGGCATGCCAGACCCGCTGGCATCATGCCAGTGTTTTATGCCAAGCATAAAATGTGGAATTCGACACATGCTTGATATCTCGCTCCATTTGATTTATGGCTTTGTTTTGTGGCATTTCGTTAATTTGTTGTGACAAATTAATGGTTCTGTTCCATTCGGATGATTGAATAATTCGCTTTTGTCGATTTTTGTACCGTAGTGACGTTCATTAGGTTCGATTTCCTTTAGAGAAGCGAATGGGTTTTTTTTTTTTTCTATTAAAAGATGTGCGTAGGTATTTGAATGCAACGTTATAATAATTATGTCAAAACTTCAAATCAGTCGACTGACTAATTTTCAAGTACAATAATACGAATTTTTATTTTTATAAAAATTATTACTTAAATACCTTAGTGATTTATTGGTCTTTAGCGCGACTGCTGAACGTGGGTTTGATTCCCAGGTCGAGCAAATTGTTCATGAGTGTTTTGATAAAAGTGTAACGGCAATAGGTTTAAACGTCTTGGTGATCTGTGGGTATGACACATAGAATAATTATGTTGTTATAAATGTATAATTCATATTTTCGCTTTTTATTTAAGGAGCAAATAATTGTGTTTTTTTTAACACTGTAAATGTCACGATCAACTGAGCTGTCTTAAGTCCAAGACGTATAATGAGCTGAGGTTTTAGTTTTCTTAAATCTTAGTTTTGTTACTCTTATCGTCGATCTAAGCCATATTTTATACTTTATCCATCAAAATTTAGTACTTACGCTCATATTTGTATTCAGAGAGTTTCAGAATACTGCTTAAACTTGTCTTAAACTAAGCTGTGCCTAAGTATTGGCCACTTTACGTACGAAAAGATTACAAATAATGTATCTCATGCGATACTATTTGACTGATAATATTTTAAAATAAAATACTGCGTCAAATCAAACAGAAAATCTCTGTTCTACTGAACTCTCAATTTAACACTCATTAAATAGGGCCATCACCTCATTTGAACTTCATTAATTTGCCACTCAAAATGATAAATTCATGTTGAATTGAGAAATCAAAATAGCATTGGCAGGGTTGAAATTCAAGCGACAATTAAATACCTCGACGGTCGAAGCGTTCAACTATTGAATGGGTGACCTATATCGTACAGTTTGAAGGGATGAGGAGGAATATGTTTTGTAATATTCCGGGAGTGACGATCTGGTAGGATTTAAACGATAAATGGGTAGGAATCTGACAATAGTTCATATATAAAGCCTGATCTTTACAAATAAACAAAATTGAAGTATCTGTTTCGAATTTTCAAGTAACATCTTTAAACAGTATGAGTATCTATATCAATACTAATTTATAAAGCTGAAGAATTTGTCTGGTTGAACGCGATAATCTCAGGAACTACTGGTCCAATAAAAAAAAACTTTAAGTTTTAGATAGCCTGTTTAACGAGAAAGGCTATAGGCTATATATCATCACGCTACGACTACTAGGAGCGGAGTATCAATATTTTTTTTTGCAAAAATGGGGGGAAAAATTGAACTTCTACGGGAACGAAGTCGCATAGGCTAGTACGAGTAGTTCATATTATATATGAACATGTGGCAGGTCGCCAGACAGGAGCGAGTGTCGACTGCATGATACCGGCGTGTCGTCTCCGAATAATATATGCACGAATCATTTGTATGTAAACTGTCTTCTATTATGAGTACTAGCAGTATCGCATGGTGTACTGTTTCGTCGGTAAGTATTCTACTGATACAAGGTGTAAAGTTATGCTTGGTGTTTCTCTACGCGACCAGAGCCTATAAACAAGTTATAATTTGACATTTGAATAGAAAGATAATGTATGGCAATGACATTAGTGACAGCCCGATTTGTCGAATGCTTGTGTCATTTTGCATACATTTTATTTGTATTCGTTTGTCGATTTGAATGTCAAATTGCAACTGGTCTGGGCTCCCAAATCGAAAATTCGGAGATTCTTAAAAGAACCAAAGTGACCGAAATAGCCGAAAGGATTAGCAAGTTGGGGCGGGGCACAAAGCACGTAGAACTGGTGGCAGCTGGGGCAGAAAGGTTCTAGTGTGGACACCACGCACCGGAAAGCTGAAAAGAAGCGGAATGACATGGACCTGCTAGAGCCGCTGGGAGTCTTTGGATGCAGATGCAGATTCCCAGGTCGAGTAAGTCGAGTGTTGTTGGGTTTTCTGTGAAATTCCTAGTAGCAGCTCAGAATTTGTGTCTGGTTGATGGCAATTGGTTTACCATCTATTTTATAAGATCTAGATATTTCAGCGAACCGTGGGTATGCAGTAATTTAACCATGCCTAACCTTCGGGGAATAAACTCGTGATATTATGAGTTCTTTATAGGTCATCGTTAAAACTTTAGCCTGAAACAACAAATCATTTGACCCAACATGTTTCTTTCATCAAAACTCTACGAGCCTAAAACTCTCTTCAAAACCAACATGCAACGTCAACTAAGTCTGCACTTGCCACCGGAAATAGGGGGCGTGTACCACTCGGAAATGACGTAACAATTCACTAGCGTTGCAAGCTTGTATAAAACGTAATGGTGTTGTTAAAGGAATTGTTCATTTTGTTTGGATATTTTACTTCAAGTATGAAGATTAGTTGAAGGAAAGCGCTCTGGGTTGATAGCGCAATTTTGTTTACAAGAATTATGTTTATTTTGGCTTTTAGATGAGTAAGGTTTTTATGATGTAGATAAGCAGCAGAATTATAAGCTCGTTGGCGTAGTATTTGTTATTGTCTGCTACGCTAAAAGGTCTTGAGTTTGATGTGTGTTGATGTTGATGTTATGAAATTCTCAGTAGCTCGGAGTTAGATGCTCGGTTGATAGAACAACATATGCATGTGGGTGTCCAAAAGTACATCTCTGCCTAAACCTTCGGGGAATATAATTGTGATGGTATTTTATGATATGCAGGATGCGATGTGCAGGATAAAAGAGAGTAAAGGACAAAAAAAATGATTTAAATACTAAAGATAGGGCTGCCCGAACATTTGACAGATGCATTCGCCATACACATAAACTCTAACGCCATCTTTGTTAGTATCGTATGGCTTTTGTTTTTTAGCTCATCGCGGACTATAGTCTGCGCGGAACTAGTTGGCCGCGCCTTAGGTATGTGAGCGGCGAGACAAAGGAACGGGGTCACCTGCGCGCGGTGGGACGGAGGCTCGGGGCCGCCTGCTTTTGTTCACAGTAACCCGCCGCCTCACCCCCGTCCCTACCTAAGGCGCGGCCAACTAGTTCCGCGTGGACTATAGGTCACTTCGGCTTAGAGAACTCTTCAAAAAAAATAAAAATGAGAAGAGAGTACATACCTAAGGAGTTTTATAATAAAACATTTGTTTTGTTCTTTACTGTATTTTAAAATATCAAGCATATACCCACCCCTGATGGTAAGAGATAACCATATTCTAGTATGAGCGCTAAAAACGCGCAGTCATTGCTCCCACGTCATCTTGAGACGTAACCGGTAATTTTACGGGCTATATTACCCTTCTAACTGTACACCGTTACGTGTTACAGTTATTGCGTTTAAATACTATTCCGCAGAATGTTTGGCAATATCCAACTAAACGAAGTCAGCAATCTTTCTATCTTTCTTTTTTTCCTACCTTTCTTTTCTTTATAAAACTTTTTACACCAAATTTTGTAAAATAAATATGCTATCTTTTTGTATTTCGACGACGTCTGTGGTCTAGTGGTTCGAGTACCAGACTGCTGCTCACGAGTTCGTTCGATTGCCAGAAGACACAAACATTTATGTGATGAACTTAGGTGTTTGTGTTTGTACATTATTTACAAAAAAAGTATATAAACTTATATACTTGTATTATATCCATTGTCTAGTACCCATAGTACAAGCTCTGCTTAGTTTGGGACTAGATGATGCTGTGTAAAAATGACCCAATTACCCAATATATTTGTTTATTAATTTTTAAGCATTTTCCATGATAAAATTACCAGTTATTTTTAATGAACGAAATAATAAATATGTATTTTTTTCAATCATTATGGTCTTACTGTTGGCAAAGTTCTCCCTACTCTCCGTCCTATTTGTCAAGGTCTTTCTGCAGACAATCCTACCATTATAGATCTAGCTCATCCCGTCTTTCTTTGAACCTGCCGCGACGTCTTTTTATTGCGTTATGGTACAAATTGAGTTTTAATTAGTTCATATATTTATTACATAGACTAATTAATAGGATTTTATTAATAATGAATACATACAGTAATGTATCAAAATTAATATGACCGTTATTCACAAACTTCAACAATCCCCTGCGAGTCATATTTTATAATTAGGTAAGGTTAAAAATATGATATTTTTTTACTACCTACATTTTTCTGCGAACTACCCCATAAACACCGAAAAATACTCCAAAAACAGAACAAAAATACCCACATCCAATAAAATACCATCTGTTCTAACAGGCGTAATATATCTAAGAAAGTAACAAACAGAATTATCTATCAAGCTAACGGTATCCGGACTTGCATTAACAAGATTTACGTATATAATACCATTAACAGAATAGGAGCTATGAAAATACCTGGCCTTAAACCATTGAGTTATTACAAGGTAACGTGAATAGTATTCGTTCTTCATGACTTGTGGAGTGAGCGCAACAACTCAATCACGTTGTGTTTAATTATTGGACGAAGTATGTTTAGACGATATTATGGTAACAAGCTTATATTATCAATAGCCATATTCTATTAAGTTAAGCTTCATCCTGCTATCTAAACAAACTTCGATTTACCTACAGGACAAAAGTGATTTTGTCGAAAATTAATTTTTGCAACATGTTGTAACATGGCTGCTTTAGTACAATAGTAGCTAATATCTCTATGAACCAAAACAGGTTGCTGTTAAAAATTCAGTTGCCTATTAATAGAATGGGGGTATTCACAAAAGATTTACACTTTTTATTTAAGTTGGTGTAGTATGTATCTACGAGGGGCTCGTAGCCAAGTTGTAACTACGCTGATCAACCGATCTGCAAGGTTAAGCTACACTTGCCGCGGTCAGCCTGTGGATCAGTGACAATTCTCCGTGTTCCTGTTGTCATACGAACACCTATGACAATCGTTAGTGGTAGTCAGAAGCCTAAAAAGCGTGACAACCAGTCTATCCTTCGAATATCGGTGTTGCCTAGAAATTGGGTTGCGGAGGTCTGATGGCAGTCGCTCCATGTAAAATACTGATATTCAGCCGCATCCTGGTTAGACTGTTAGCCGACCCCAACATGGTTGGGAAAAAGGCTAGGATGATGATGGTGTAGTATGTATGTCTCTTGTAATTGGTATTTGAAGCGGTTGTACGTTGTACTTTAGGTTAATTCTAGATTGAATTTGAAATTAAGGATGACTATGTTCCTATTCGATATCTCGACGATATGGACGATATCTCCCTACTAGTGTCATGCCGGAATAGTATAAATTTAAATAACCAACTCGCAACCCTCCTAAACAATATAAAATCCTGGATGAACCTACATAACTTAGAAATAAATTATTCCAAAACCAAATTGATAACTTTCCATCCGCCTCAAAAAGCACCATTAAATCTAAATTTTGCGTTCCAGGATCAAAGGTTAGAAGTAGTTAGCAACTTTACCTTATTAGGTTTAAACATAGACACCCATATAAATTGGAAATCTCACAATAAAATTAAATCAAAATTAGCTAAGTTTTCATATGCTCTTCGCGAAGTAAAAAAATCCACAGATATCCAAACTGCACTCGTCACCTATTACGCCTATGCTTACGCTTGGCTCAGCTATGGCATTATCCTGTGGGGAAACAGCACAGAAGCACCATCACTTTTTACTTTTCAAAAGAAACTTATACGAATACTTGTACATATAGAGGATACTGATAGCTGTAAGCCGCATTTTAAACAACACAAAATACTAACGCTACCTAGTCTATACATTTTAGAAATATGTAAGTTTGTTAGAAGCCACCAAAATTTCTATACAACACGAGAAGACAAAAACCAGAGTCTAAGAAATAAAAATAGATTAAACCTACCAAGCTCCCGTCTTAAAATACACTCTTCTAGTCCACATGTCATGTCGATAAAAATATATAATAAACTACCCCCACGAATAAAAAATGAAATTAAAGACAGCATATTTATAAAAAAATTAAAACATATCCTATTAACTAAATGTTACTACCATATAAATGAATACCTAAATGATAAAAGTATATAAAATATAATAAATGGAGATTTAAATAAATACTAATAATAATATACCTAATAAAAACATAAGCACAAATACATACATATTATATAAACAAACATGACATACATTTATACATTTATAATAACAATATCTGGGACATTTAATTTAATTTCTTTTCTTTTTACAAACTCTGATAATAATCACATAACTACAATAATATATAGTTAATAAAAATATAATTACATATAAATAGAACAATATAGTTATAACTACATAATAGAATACCATATAATAAAAATAGTTGCAGTAATATAATATATATATATATATAGAAATCGCAGCTTAATAATTACCTATATAATATACCTAATAGTCAATGAATATCAATTTAAGTAAAATATGAAAATAATAAAATAAATATAAAACTTCCTCCTCTCTCCTACATCTTGCCGTGCCGACAAGGCCCACACATGTTTCTTATATTATACCATTGTAACATCTATTTAACTTGTGGAGTGCAATAAATGTATTGAGTATTGAGTATTGAGTATTCAACACAACGGATTTTAATGCAGTTTTCAGCAATAGATAGACTGATTCAAGAGGAAGGATAATATGTAGTAAATACATGCATATTATTATAGTACATTCCACACTGCCCCGCATTAGTATCTACATTGCAACCGTGCGAAAACGGGGCGGGTTGATAGTCCCTATTTATACTAATATTATAAAGAGGAAAGATTTGATTATTTGTTTGTTTGAATTGACTAGGCTCCGAAATTGCAGGGGGGCCAGGTCTAGCCCCCCTGGACCGATTTGAAAAATTCTTTCACCGGTTGGAAGCTACACTATCTCCGGGCTACAAAAGCTTTAATTTAGAAACACCCAGACCACGTAGGTGAAGCTGCTAGCGGAATGCTAGTTATTAGTTCTATTTATAAAGTAGGAAAACAGCTAACATAATTACTCTGGCTTTAAAGATATTTAGACGCGATACAATGTATTTATTGAGTTTAAATCGAATTCAATTTCAAACTATATCTTTTTAATCCCAGTCCCCACTACTTTTGCAAGTCAGCTAGCCAAGTTAAGCTCAGTTTGTTGTCTTTTAATTCCGGGATCAACAAGGATCGATGCCGCTATATTGTGGCGGGAACAAACTTGGCATGTTCCTGGCACCCGCCAACTTTGTGTTCCTGTTTGTGTTTTAGATACATGTTATTGCTAGAGTTAGTTTTGTGTACTATGTTTTTAGTACACTATGATTTTCTTCGCAATACATTTTTGCTACTGCTTCACTAGTTAGTTGGAAAGAAAAACTTTTTGGACAACACCAAGATAAACATAGCATGAAAAAAAATACTAAACATGCAATAGCATAATAATTTAATTTAAATTAAACCAGAAAGAAAGAAAGAAATTTATTTAACACAGCACAAGACACACATTTTAAATAATAATAATAATAAAAAGGAAACAAAGAAAATTATTTAATTATTATTTTATTAACCAGACTTGGTGGCGAGTAACCAAATTTCTCCAGACAGGACTTGAGCTTACTTATAAACTAAGCTCAAGGAGCGAGAAGCAGCTAGGGACAGCTGCATGAATTTGAAGCTACTGGTTCACTAACCGGCTCGAGCAAGAGACGGGAGGGGTAACTATAAGGCTCTTCGCGACCGGCCTCACCTCGGCGTATCAAACTAACACAGGCACCACATACCATCTTTAGTATTATATTATTTAATTTCGTTTCGTTTTGTCGATAATACTGGAGTTTTCCAAAATGACAGCCAACCTCCAGTAATTGGAGAGGCACTTCGAAGAAGAATAAAAAAAAAGCATTAATAACTAAAACAACAGACAAGAATAATAATAATATTGTTAGGGATTTTATAAAAATAATGTTCAAGACTACCCGCCTATTTTCATAATGACTGTGTCGGAACGTATAAAAGGCTTGCCGGAACGTCACTTCGCGCCCCAAGCCCGGTTAAGATTCTAAAGCTGCTGAGCTAGAATCTACACCCGTCCTAAAAAAAAAAAAGTCACTTCGCGCACTTTTGCTCGAGATCTCGGGTGGTGCGGACGTGCTGTGTCCGAACGCCTCGCCGCTGGTGATTGTGTGAGTGATATCGAATCATTGTCCGATTGTTGTGCATTTTGGTTATATGTGATAATCCTACTTAGTGATATCCTGACTATGTTAATTGTTGCTTGGGCCTATAGCCCAATTATTCTTTTTTTTTTTAAGTTAATCTCGGTCTTTATTTCCAACAATATAATATTTAAATTATACCTACTCAATGGCTTAATGTGTGCCTCGCGGCTGCGCCAAATAGGCCCAGTTCAGCATTATATTACACTAGATTTCATGGGTTAAATTCTCAGGTCAAGCAGGACGACGTCTGTGGTCTAGGGTTCGAGTACCGGACTGCTGATCACGAGTTCGTGGGTTCGATTCCCACAAGACACAAACATTTATGTGATGAACTTAGGTGTTTTTGTTTGTCTGGGTGTTTCTTATATATTATAAGTATGTATTTACAAAAAAAAGTATATAAGTATTATGTCCATTGTCTAGTACCCATAGTACAAGCTCTGCTTAGTTTGGGACTAGATGGGGCTGTGTAAAAAAAAATGGCCCAAGAGTGTTATTGGGTATTTCTATGAAATTCTCAATAGCAGCTCGGAATTTCGATTTGTGCCCGGTTAATTGCAATAGGTTCGCCCCTTAATAATTATTTTTACTACTCACATGATTTCGTAAATAAAAAGACCTTTGACTTGGCAGACCAGTGATTATGGTCACATCACTGGGCTATCACTGCTTCAAATCAATATTATACCTTCATTTTTAAATTTAAATAGCCACTGTCAATCAATGGTCACTATTTTTTAAATATATAGAGTAAATAAGCAATGTCATGCTACGCTTGCCGTTTTCCGCTACGTTGCTACGAGATCGCTGCTACGGTGCTACGAAGCTACGTCGTAGCGTTTATTTTCAATCTCCGTATCATACAATATTTGTTTTAATTTATTTAAGAAATGTTATTATTTGGCTAGTACTGTTACTAGTCTAAAATATAAAAGAAGTTTTGACTCTTAAAGCCAAGTGCATTTTTTTACGTTGGACGTCATTTTTGACTCAGCTAGTGTAAAACTTAAGGGGTGAACACCGAAAACATCATGGTGTTTAAAGCATTTTTCGAATCCTCTCCTTAATTTGCTAAAAATTTATTAACTTAAACTACTACTACTACTAGTGCACTAACCGGCTCGAGCAAGAGACGGGAGGGGTAACTATTAAAGGCTCTTCACGACGGACCTCACCTCGGCATATGAAACTAACACACGCACCACATTTACCATCTTTATATAAATATCTCTTTAAAATATACCACTTTGCGTGCGTGTAAATCATTACATATCTACCTAACCTTTTGGGGAGAAGGCGTGATGATATTTTAATTTATAACTCACTCAAGTATTCATATACATAAATATTCGTAAAACTATACAAGGTGGAAGGGACATCGACGCACATCCGAATACCTTGAGTTCAATACATGATTCTGGACCCCCCTGCGTTGAAATTTTCCGTAACCGTTTTCATCAATTTTTCCAATTTTTTTGCAGCTTTTTTTACTTGAATCAATTAAATAATCATTATTTCGGATTGGCCGCGCAATAACATTCACCGCGGCGCGTTATAATCGCGTTTTTAGCAATACACTGCGCGCTCAAAAATGTCAACCAATAACCAATCATTTTCTACATTAAAGACCTTGGTCATTTTATTTTTGACCTTGAGTGAAACCTTGTCACGACGTTTGTGCGTCGATGTCCCTTCCACCTTGTATATCAAGCACTTGCGAACTTTTATCGAAAAAAACAAATGAATCTTGTTACGTTGTAGAATTTATATTACAACTATCGATGTGAATATTGGTCCAACAGACCTTGGTTAACGAGTATCAGAGCTACAAATAGCAGCCGATGCGTGCGTATTTTATTAATTTATTAAAAAAATACAGTGTTGGTATATTTTTATTACAGCTTCAATGGCATTGAAGGAATTACTTGTTGTTTGCATATGCGGTATTGTGATTAAAACAGTTATAAATTTAACCTAGTGATGTGACACACATATACATACCATCACGCCTGTATCCCGTGAAGGGTTAGACAGACGTGGACTAATGTAATGTATGTTTAAGTCCCATGTAATAGGGGGTGGGTCTATTGCCATTAACCGAGACTTGCGTTTGACAAATATTCCACCTGACTACTACATAGTAGGTACTAATAAACTAATTATTTGAAAACTAAGTTGTACATTTTATGAAAGAGAATTTTGTTAGATCAAAAATATCAGATGTAATAAAAAAAATTTTCCAGATTTAACGAAATTTACAATTTTCACAATTTTATAAACTTTTTAACTGATCGTCAATTTTTTTAATGTCGTCTTCATCGTAGATTTCATTATAAATTATTTATAAAATCCACATAATATCAGAGCCAAAAACGATACTTACATGATATTTGTATTCATAACAGGATCAAAGTGCAATTTAGCGCTAAAAATACAATTTCGTAGAAGTATTCCCAATTTAATTTGATTCAAATTACAAAGTTGAATCAATTTAGTATTCAGTAGCTCATGTATTAAATAAATTAAGGCCCCTGTTTTGTTTTATATTCTACACTGATCGCCTGTTAATTGTTGCGATCAAAAAGTCATTAAGACGGGGCCTAATTACTGAATTATAGTGGTATAATTTGTATCGAATTTTGTAAAAGATAACTGAACTACGTCAGGTCATCATAACCAACTTATTTACTGTCTTACTACTCTTACTGTGTTAGGCTAGCTTAATACCTACTGAACCGGACTGTGGCCATCCTAAAACGTTGTCCCTCCACAATGGAAAGAAAAGAATAAAAAATGTTTCAACTATAAATTTAATGATACGCGTTTTGAGTTGTTTGGCTTTGGGTGGGATCGGAGTTACTCCTAGAAGAATTGTTGACTCTTTACGTGACCAGAGGGTCTAGTGGAGTGGCTTGTTCTTGGTTCAGAGAATTTGCATTGCCATTCAATCTGACAATGCTGCCAATCTTTTAAAAACTTTACAAGATACCAGCGATGTGAAGGAATACTTTGGCAATTTTGAGCAAGATTCATTGTTTTTTTCCGTATATGCTACGTATATGTTTTAACATTGTATTTAAAACATTAAATTTAAAAAAAACTATTCAAATGAGTACATAAACCGCGGACGAAACAAGAGGAAAATTTTCAAATACATATTTATAGTATTTCTGTTGCATTACATTCTTATTTTTGAAAGCGAACGAACATAAATATACCCACTCTAGTCGAAAAGTACATTTTTTTAATTTGTTTTGAAAACGTAATAAATCTGCTCAATACAATTTAAAAATATTATAAATTTAGATATCTTGCGACATCTTAAAAAAAATCTACTCCCCCAAAAGAACACAAGTGACTCAACATCAGTCCCCCAGCGATTCCCCTACATTTAGACATTAGGTTTTTACGACAGACCCGGTCAATCGGAACTTTTTTATTCCCCACATTCCGCAAATATGCTACCCTAGTTAATGAGGTCACATCTTTTTCGGGTCCAATTGAAAATGGGGGCGTGATATATCTTCAAGTAATATTTCACTGGAAGCACGTGTGCAGATTGATATAGTAATATTATATAGGTTTTATATACTATTTGGTTTTGAAAAGGTTGTTATGGATTTGCTCTCTCATTGATTTAATTGTCTTCATTGGTTAGGATTACAAAACAGTTGGGTTGGATAAATCAAAATCGGACCAAGCCTTGTTCTCAGACAAAAAATTGTGTTGAACAATATTTTAGCATTCACGGTCCATTCTCGGAATATTCTCTTTTGATTTATTTTTAAATCACAATAAAAAACGACCAAAGTTATCATAAAAAAACCTATTTACATAGTCAAACGGATTGGAACTTAAACACTGCGACTCAAACTTTTACTTCCAATTTACAAAATTTGTAATAAATTATCGGTAATAAAGGCAATGGATGCATAATTTTAGTAGGGAACAGTTTATTCCCTATTCACAGGCATGCACAAAGGAAATATAAATAAGAAATACTCGTAAAAATCCACTCTCAATCACATCACTAGTGTCAATCTCACTACGATAATCAAAGGAGACACGACGATTCATAATTTTATTTCATAACCGCCCTCGACCCCCGCAGAGTATTAATATCTTCCAGATTTATTTCTCTGCCCACAATCTTCTGACCGGTCATAAATCATGACGAAAGCCGAAAGCCAGGCTTGGCCTCGGCTTCGGCCTCCGTGGACATCACGCGTAAACGTGAATTATGGTCATTGTTATCCGATACCGAGAATCTTGTAAGAAATTGCGAAAAGCTCGCGTTTGTGTTTGATTGGGTACCAAAGTCATATTTCTGAGGATATTGGTCAAACTAATGGGATTGGGCTATATCGTGTGATTAGTTTTCTTTGAGGCGCGAAAATAAATGGTAACGTAAAAGAAAAAAGAAAACTTTATTTTAGATTCGCACAGAACACAGATTTTGCAATTTTAGAGCCAACCTGCGTGAGGTCAAAATACATTTTTTTCAGAATGCAGCAATATTTCACAAATTTCGAAAACGTAGGCATCATTCCCAAAATTTTAAATCAACTATATTTTTACGTAACTATCATTAAAATCTTATATATCTAATATATAAAACAAAGTCGGGTTTGTTACAACACTTATAACTAGAGAACTGCTGGACCGATTTTCATGGTTTTTGATTTGTTGGATTTGTCCGGTCCGCCCTGAATAACAGAAATATACTTGACACGAGTAAAGCTGCGAGAATAATCTCGTACGTAGTACAAATAGTAGAAGATTTCTCCTCTCCAAAAATCAAAATCTCTCCATACATATCCTTCTCGACTTTAAATTACTGTTATTGTTAGTGTTTAAAGTTAGAAGAAATATTTCCAAACTTTATCAAAATGGGATAAATGTATTCGTTAAGTTTAATAATTCAACCCATTCAAAATCGACTACTACACATTATACTTTCAGATCATGGACGGCTGATAAAGAAAATATCAAGTGCTATTTATCTTGGCTCTCGAGTAGACTGCCTTTGACCCTTACCCCGAACTTGCACCCTTACCCTTCAGGGTCAAGTGGAACAAAAACAGCTCCAAGTATTCTTATTACCTACTTCACTATTCTTTTGTTTTGACGGTGTGGATGCCAAATCTCTCTAATGAATAAAAAAATTACGATGATTGTTGGTAAGCGCATCACTAGAATGGCGGAATTGGTGGAAATGACTGGACCGATTGTCCTGTTTTTTTTTATATTCGTAATTATCCGATTTAGTTTTTAAGGGAAAAAAATGAAAAATGTTGTCCCGAAAATAATTAGGCAAACCAAAAAGACTATGCTTGTACACTGTACAGTTACGTGTATAAAAACACCAAAAACTGCCTCATTAATCTAGGGATCCCACGAAGCACGAATGTTACGCTAGAGGTCCTGAGTTCGATTTCCGGGCCGAGCAAAGTGCAGTCGAGGTTTTTCTCCGTTCAGTCCGTTTGATGGCTATTAGGCCCCTCCATATTACCAAAACATATCGACGAAATGTTGGTGTACATTAATACCTATTCGTTCGGGGCATAAACGCAAGATGTGTAAGTTATGTAAACATTAAATATCTTTAGAAATATAACCATACATTCTAATAATAACACCCATGTGGCATTATTTTTTTGACATCTCCAATGAGGCTCTTTCACTAATGGAATAATGGAAAAAGAGGTCTCATATCTTATTTTGTTCATTAGCCTAATATTCCAAAATTATACTAAAGTGAACGGTGTTATAAATGGCAATTAAAGTTGCCAGTGGCACATTAGCTCCGGCCTGTAATGTTCACGGAAGTCACAGAGTAAGAACAAATGGAGTTATCAAGTGTTACGAAGATATCTTTAAAAGTATTATTCCGCTTTACAGCCGTCAATTGGAATTACTAATAGCTATTACTCAAATGTCAGACATATTATTGTATTTTTAATATAGAAGACGACTGATCATTGTTAGGACAGTTCAAAGACAGGGATTCAAAAATGACAGATTGAATGGTGTAGTAATAATGATAATATCTCAGGACATTTTTTTTACACAGCACCATCTAGTCCCCACCTAAGCAAAGCTTGTACTATGGGTACTAGACAATGGATATAATACTTATATACTTTTTTTTATATATATACTTATAATATATAAGAAACACCCAGACAAACACAAACACCTAAGTTCATCACATAAATGTTTGTTTCTTGTGGGAATCGAACCCACGACCTCGTGATCAGCAGTGACCGAGTTCATGAGTGATGAGAACACACAGGCATCATCAGCCTTCTTTACCTATTTCACTATCGGCCGATATTTTTGAGCCGACATGTATAGCTCCATTTGCTAATTATCCATTTACAATGTTCACAAAGGCGTTTATTTGAACTTATCAGCGGCTGGTTTGGCAACCTGCCAGTGCGCGTGTCAATGCCCATTTGGTAGGCTTTAATATTTAAGTTGGCTACTGTCGGCCATTTGTCGGAGCAAATGGTTGGAGAACGTAGATAAATAGCGGGGCTATGTATCAATATAATGTGCATGAGTTTGTGTGAATATATTTTTTGCCTACAACATACAAATCTCGGCTTGTAAATCTGATAACTGAGTTTCGATAAATCATCCAGCGCATTTATTATTTGGGTATGTAAAAAAATTCATGATGCAGAGTTATAATTATATACTACATAATGTATCAATAATTATCTTCATGTATTTCTAGCAGTTTTCGTTGTTTGTTTGCGTTTCTTATATAGAATATAAAAATTTATATCACTGTATTATGTTTGCACCTCAGTAAATAATAAATTTAAGTTTGTCATATTATGGTAATGTTTTATGTGTATAATCATGTATATTATTGTGACAAAGCCCTTTCTATTAAAATAAAAAAAGAACCTCAGTAAATCACAAAATAATTTGTAAATGTTTTTAAACTTCACCAATACCAAACTTAAGAGCATATTCAATGATTCTCTATGCTTTATAACAAATCAACTAATTAAACAGCATTCTTTAGGCGATTATTTCGAGTGTTTTCTTGTCGATAAGGTCCAAAATTGCAACAATTTCACAAACAAGCCGGCTCTAAATAACCATATTACACTCTTACCACGTAATCATATTTCGTCGACAAACTCCTGAAGTTTTCTGCGGAAGTGACTGTGGAGTTGAAACTGTAATAAAAGCAGCCCTTTACTGCAGTTACAGCTCATTCATTCAGTAATAAAACTGGAAAGGAAATGACGACAAATATCAAAAGTGGCTGCGATTAGGAATACCAAATCTGTAGGAAATAATTGGGATAACTTTTATGATATTTTTTTTACGTATTCCAAAGATTTTTTCTGAGCTAAAATAAAAAAACATTGTTTAGGTTTTTTAAATTAAATTTTATTATAAACTTAAGAACACAAGTTACCGTTTTTAATTTTGTATGAAAAAGTAGGAATTTTATAACTAATTCGTATATTATGATTTGTATTCCCGCGCATACAGATCTTATTATTATTTCATAAAAAAGTATATTTACTTCTAATTACTCGATACTTACTCGTACTCGCCTAAAAAGATTTTTCTATGTAACTCTTATGAAGCACCTGTTCAATATAATTATTTGTTGAATTTTCTTGCCACCACGCTACATTACATTACATTATACTACTTCCCATTCAGACTGATTCAGATTAAATAACATTTAGGAATAGCGTCAACGTAAGACAAGAAGCTATATCAAGACAATCGAATCGATTGTCCGTCCGTAAGTAGTAGGTAGTTTTTACAGTGCCCTCCAGACCTCAACAGATCAACAAACTTTCCTGAGTATATAATATAACAATACAACTACCTAACCTTTCAGTGAATACAGGCCTTATGGTATGTAATAACAATGTCCACTATGTCGTGTATCTGTCAAGAGACACAAAATACGAAGGAAGAAACAATATTCTGTGTCGTGTCCCACAGGAGCAACCGATCACTGGGAGTGTAGGAACACTGGAGAATATCCTTTATTCAGTGTAAACACGAAATAATCACAAGATACAAAAAACATTTTGAAAAATTTGGTCGAGTTTTGTAAAAAAACATATTTTGAGTGATGTAATTTATTTTACATACCATTTTTATATAGGTACATCCAGGTAGAGTGAGGACTTGCGGTCGAATGATGAAGAAAAGCTGAGATTGGACTCTATGGTGGCGTTCACAAGGAGAGATCTAGTCCCCAAAGACTGGCAGGCTGTTGAAGGTTCCCCCGTAAACAAAAAAAGGAGATGGATGGAAAAGAGGAGATGTAATGCATGATGCGGCGTAGCATACCTACGCCGCATCATGCATTCCTCCTCTTATTTTCTTTATACGAAGAGTATTCATAAAATCAAAAATCATCCGTTTGGTATGGCAGAGGCAATAACAATATTGACATGTAAAGCTATAAACTGCTATTCAGAATTGAAAAAATAATATTTTGATCGACCTGGGACAGCTGAACTTGTACGCAGCAGTTGACATTTTACAATTATTAAATAAATAATAATTCACAAGCTATAATATTACACTCAGACTTTCGCTGGAACACAGCCCTATTGTAAATCTGCCACTAGAAATACCTTTATACAAGAATCTCGCCACTCACACTGCACACTACCCCGAAAACCTTGTCCTAATTATTCTATGTAGGACGTATCCCAAAAAACTGTTACCCTACCTAAGAGAATATCTTGGTACCCTGACATTTCTTGACCTAATTAAAGAGTTGCTCAGCACAGAAGGAGCACCACAACTGAACGACACTGCCAACTTAGTCGGGTATCATCGTAATATCCATTGTTACTTGACCTGCGTTCCACTGCAAAGTTATCTTTATACTGCAGGAGTTACAGCTGTCGGCAAACATTTTAGAAGGTCTACTTTGAATGGTTGCGTTGGTGAATGTAGTTGTGTAAGCTTGTTGGCCAGTATTAAAACTTTGTTAGGGGCTTGCTTATGATACATGAGATATGTAATATTGATTTTGAATGTCTAATAGCTACGAAACCCTTCTAAATTGTGGGGATCTTATGTTGGTATTCGGATTATGTGGTAGGGTTATTGGTTTGGTGTTAGGGGTTTGGTGGAATCCTATATACATTTAGGTATACTAACAACGTTTGATTATAAATTTGTAATGTATTGAAAACTATACCTGGCTCATTGTCATGTATTTTTATTTTCAAATTTTCGAGCTTTATGGACATACAGAAAGTCATTTTTTATAAATACGATTAGTATCAGTATTTTGAACCAAATTTACAATAATTAATATAACATACTCGACCTAATACAAGTGTGTATTAGAAAGAGGGGGCAAGCCTATTGCCATTAGCCATAAATCCAAACTCAGAGCTTGAGTACTTCATAGAAAACTCTAATATCACTTTGCTCGACCTGAGAATCGAATCGAGGACCTCGAGCATAACAGTCGCGCTTACGACCACTAGGCTAACGAGTTAAAAGGACGAAGATAAACATCATTAAGCTGTTGATTTCTGACACTTACGCGAATACTAGACATTGAAATAAAACTACTTTTTACGGATTTTATCGCGTTATATTGATATTATTTTAATCTTAGCTTCAAGACGCCTACCACCTTAGTCACCCGTGACCATGGACGCTGTAAAGGGTCCGAAACGTCGGGATTAAAATAATATCAATATAACGCGATAAAATCCGTAAAAAGTAGTTTTATTTCAATCATTAAGCTGGAATAAAAGAAACTACCCACTTATCATAATATTTTTCCTCTAATCACCCTGCCACCGCTAAACCCAAACCCTATTCTCAGCATTATCTTGATACCAGAAAAATTCCGCGCGAAACTTAATTAATAGAAAATTAATTGGCTCTGATCTAAGCTCTTTATAATATCCCGCTTGTTCAGAACTAATTTGACGTTTCCCTCAGAGAATTTAAAGTAAATTGTTGATTATAGGAAAGCTGGTTCGCTTCTTCGTCTTTTGTGTGGTTTCATTTTGTTTGTGTATTTTGTCAACTTCAGTGGACCAAGATTGTATTGGTTGGTAAATAAAAGTAGATTTCGAGCCTGTTCGAGCCTGTTTCACCATGATTGGGTAACCGCTATCTACCAGATAAATAAAAAAAATACATTTACCTATGTATCTGCCAAGTAATTTAAAGGCAACTTACTAGGTGTTGGGGAAACAGGCCTTTAGGCATCAGAAGAAAATATCTAATACTAATAAAAAATAAATTTTGTTCGTTTGTAAGCGACCGACTTATTAAATAATTTTTTTCACGCGGGCGAAGTCGCTTGCGAAAAGCTAGTCTAAACTTCGATCAACAATAGTGTTGATCGCAGAGACTAAACTAAAATCGACACTTTTTGTGGTTGATTGTGGGCAACGTCAACGTGCCACACATTACAAGTACAAATGCTTTACAGTGCAGTTAAGCTCGTGTACTCTCATATCAGCTCTTCAATCTTTTTGACCGGGCTGAAGTTGCCGCGAGCCGCTGAACAGAATGCAAAATAGTGTATGCATATTACGTTCAGAAAAATAATAAAACGAACGAATACGACTCCAGCCAGACAGCCATCTCAATCCATTTTGTGGCTGGCCTGTTGGCTAAAAGATTGTAGACTAATGTAAACGATTCAAATTACGACAAATCAAAAGTGGCTATTTTAGGCAACACTCACACACACTTTTATGGTACTATCATACTACTACTGACAGTTGACACTATGTTGGCATAATGGTATGATAATAATAATATGTTGATATTTATAACTATGTTTATATATATAAGCGGGAATAGGTAGTATTTTATGGAATACGTTCAAAAAGACAAACTTCCTTGCGCAAAAAATATAGTGATCAATCTACTACGCATCCATGGTAAGCACAGTTTACTTTGTTTTAATAAGTAAAGTTAGTAAGACAACTTTCCTGTCAATATGTCACGATTGTTATTGAAGGTCTAAGATTATTTCGCTATTACGTTTTTTGGGAGCGGGCCGAGCGCTCAAGAAAATTCCACCCTCAAGGTTTCAACTAAGAGGGTTTTTTGTCCAATTTACTACTTGTTGGGTACTTGTATTTTGTTTTATCTTGATGACGTCGTTGAAGTGACTGAGTTCGCGAACTTTTTGATTATAAAGACACATGAATTTTTCACAGTGTCTATTTTAAAGGTTGGAACAAGGAGCGGTTTTTGTGGATATTGTAAAAAATACGTATTCTAATATTAGAATACGTAATTTTTATCCATATCTTTATATAAAGGGATATGATCATCATCATAATCCACTGCTAAATTTTATAGGCCTCTCTGAAACACTGCCATTTGCCTCGTTCCAGCGCTACTCGCCTGGATCACTGGTCAGTTCCCTACCGCCTCCCCATGTGGCGAGGAGGTAGGGTATGTCGGACTTAGGCCAATTAAATACCGCACTTGCCATAGCCCTATGCGGCATGGGCCATGGGGATCAGGAAAATTCACCTCGACCTTGATTGGTAGGTCACTGGCCTGCCAATCCTAGAATTCTCCTCATGGATGTTCCATTGCATGCATTGTATAACTCTAGGGTGATCTTTCAAGAAGACACAGTGCTGATAGTGGTAACCAAGCTGGTTTTATTGGGTAAGAATCCCAAGACCCCCCGTATGTATTCCACCAGTCTCCTTTTGAAGGTTTTTCATAACATAACACATAACATACCATTACGCCTGTATTCCCAGAAGAGGTAGGCAGAGGCGTACTAATTAACACCCACATTTCGCTGGTATGTTAAGGTCCCATGTAATATGGGACAAGCCTATTGCCATCAACCGGGCACAAATCCAGACTCCGAGCTGCTTCTGGGAATTTCACAGAAAATTCAACAACACTTTGCTCGACCCGGAGATTGAAATCGATCTCTACCGTAGCAGTCACGCTTGGGATCACTACACCAACGAGGCAGTGAAGGTTTCTCCCATTGAGAAAACGAAAATGTGCTGGTAGATTTTAAATCCTCAACGGAAATTCTATTTATAAGAAATGCTTTGCCACGCAGCTGTCACGCTCCAGACGTGAATTTTAATGATATCCTATTAAGCTACAAGGATAACGTTGCTCGTATATTTTTCGAAATTACCGTGTTAATTATATTTTTAATAATATACGGCCATGAAGAGGCTTTTTAGTAAATGAAAATGTTACTGGATAATTGCTACGTATGTAATTAAGATGTCTTGATTATATTTCATGCTACGAGGAATGTGTGGAGTGACAAAAAAGATTAGGTAAGGAATTATATAACTGAAATATGAATTTAGGTTTTTAGTTACTGTAAGGCTACCAGGCTGTCTGCCCATTACGTTGGAGGCCGTCCTAAAAATGGAAAAAGCTACTACTACTATTACTACCTACGGCTACTAACTACGTCACGTCAGGCAGAATTCGAACATACGTCTTCTTATGTGACACAATATACATCAATTACAGTGCGTCATCAAATTCAAATTCAAATATTTTATTTCAATTAGACCATAAAAGTAGATAATTTTGAAAAGCCAAACTAGTTGCAAGGTTCCAAAAAGTGGAACTTATGGAGAAGAAACTCTTTAGGCACTCTTTTAAAAAAAATTGTAACAGTTTATGTGAGTTTTGAGGATAGTCTATAATTAATAGAATCACTTAAACGCAACAAAACAATAGCTTCCGCATCTAAACACTAGAAACCGATCCGGCAGTACACAGCTACAAAAGAAACAACACCGACCGCAGTCGCGGACGACAAAAGGAAGAATGAAAAACATTAATGAAGCAATTTGTTTCATGTCCGCACTATACGGGACAGGATTAACGGTATCTAGTCTGAAAAGAACGGAGGGGGGAGCAATGGGGGAAACTCAGGGAATGGTCATTGTAAAGCTGGGTCAGAAGGTAAGGTCAGGTTTTAAGAGGAGAAAGTCAGAATCGGTACAGTTCTTGCCAAACTTATGGTCCGGGTTGAAGATGGCACAAGCTAACTTTAACCCAGTAAAAATCGGAGAAAGAAAAATATAAAATACTAGCTTCCCGCCAGCGGCTTCGCCCGCGTGGTCTTATAATTTTTTCCCCGTTTTTGCTACATTTTTCATTACTACTCCGCTCCTATTAGTCGTAGCGTGATGATATATAGCCTATGTTACTCGGGGATAATGTAGCTTTCCAAAGGTGAAAGAATTTTTGAAATCGGTCCAGTAGTTTCGGAGCCTATTCATTACAAACAAACAAACAAACAAACAAACAAATCTTTCCTCTTTATAATATTAGTATAGATTTAATTAATATAAACGAAAGCTCAAGTCGTAGGCTGTCCGAAGGAGGAGGGTTATGTGTATGACGCGTATGTATGTATGTCCGTTCCTATGTCCGCTCGTAACTACTTAACGGCTCAACCGATTTAGATAAATGACACCTCATTAGATTCGTCTTGATGGCACGAGTGTCACTGGGTACATGAAATTAAAATAAAATCAAAATTGTGGATTTTATATGCATTAATGTGCGAACTGATTTTGAAAATGACCTTTAGTTGTATCAATTTTCATTTTAAATTATCATTTAGGATCTATCTAGTGATTCTATGATGATTCATAAACTAAAAAGTAGGAAATAAAATCAATTATTAAATGAAACAAAAAACCCGACTGCGTAACAATTAATTAATTACATTTTTCAACACCACAGAGCTTGTTTTTAGGTTTTTAGTTAGTAATTTTTACGCAGTCGGGTTTTTTGTTTCATTTAATAATTTATTTTATATTAAGTATTTTTCTAATTTCTAGCTGTTCCCCGCGTTTATCTATTTTTTCCTAATCCTATGGGAATTTAACAAAATTCTTAGCCTACATCATAACAACTATCTGTGTTGTTATAAACTATTTATGTCACCTTGACACGTAAAATAATGTGAAGGCAAATTTCGACCTGGAGGGTGGGACTCGCGGTGGCTTAGTGGTTATCTGTGTGGTCTGGTGTATATAACCAGAAGACGTAGGTTCGAATCGTGTCCATTAGTTGAATTTTTCCTTTATTAAACACCCAATTTCCAGTCCAATCGTTCAGTGGTTTTCGTTATGCGTTGATCGTTTGCAGTCAGTCAGCCAGATTATGATAAGTAACAGTATTAACAGTTTTGTTCAAGGGCTGATTCTGGAATTGATAAATTTACGAGAATCAAACAGCATGCATTTTGCTGCTGCAATAATTTACCTTCTGACCCACCTGTCCAATGCTGTTTGGGGTAACCAGTGTAGTTGGGCGGTGTTTCACTAGATCATAGCACACTAGAAATAGGTGACGCGTAAATTGAGCGCCCATTTTCACACAATAGCGTGGGCTACTGGGACCTAAATGAAATTTGTGCGCCATATTTTACAGAAAATGACGTGACGGAGATATCGTGTCTTGCAAATAATTTGATTTTGGGAAAATTATTAAAAGAATGCCTCCGTCAATAAAAATTGCTAATAAATAAATGTAAAAATGATGATAAGTATTGTCGTTCTAAACGGTTTCTAAATCGGCTCGGGCAATCGGAAAACGGCTTCGAATTTTCTCAACGATTAAATTTCTTCAATTTTCTCTATGATGTGAGGTCCAGGGCCCATAGATATGACTTTAAATGACAAATTTAATATGCCCCAGGGTCTAGGGACATATTAAATTTGTCATTTAAAAACGCGTTAATTAAACTGACATATGTCAAAAAACCACAATCAAATTAGCTCTGACAATTGTCAGATTGTCGTGACAGTTCGACATATTTGTAAAAGTCTTCCACTATGACAATTTGTCACCTGTAAGTTTTATTAAACAGGAATATTGTCGAATTGTCACGTTTCGACATATTTCGGACTTGTCGAATTGTCAGCTTAATGAAACACGGCCCAGTACAATAAGTAGGTTGATGATGATGTAAAACCCGCAACATGAGAACCGAATGCAACATTTTCATTTTAATAATGTGCGAGTTCCATTAGATACCTCAAATATATCTTCCTAATCACCTCGTCTTTGTATAACACATCCAAGACGACGGTCTATACAATTTGCACCAATTTCAATCGATGGAAACGTGATCAATCACCTCAGCAAATAGCCATTCAATTACAATTAATCATCGACGCAATCAATTTTGACGCAAATTAAGTTAATTAACTAATTTTGACGGGACTTTAGATACAAATTCAATTGTAAAAGTCTGTTACTTATTGAATTTTTTTTAATCTAATAGGTATTCAATTTGGTATTTAACTAGCAAGTGATGGCGTCTATTTCTGCCTACCCTGTGGGAAGAAGGCGTGAGTAGGTATATGTATGTATCTATGTGTGTAAATAGACAAATCATTTTGAGGTGATTTAATGCTGAGTTTGTGTAAGGTAATACAGCCAGCATCTAATTAATAAATAATAATAAATAAATAAAAATCTTGGGACATTTTGATACAGCACCATCTAGTCCTAAACTAAGCAAAGCTTGTACTATAGGTATATACTAGACAATGGATATAATACTTACATACTTTTTTTTGTAAATACATACTTATAATGTATAAGAAACACCCAGACAAACACTTTTAAGTTCATCACATAAATGTTTGTGTTTTGTGGGAATCGAACCCACGAGCTCGTGATCAGCAGTCCGGTACTCGAACCACTAGACCACAGAAGTCGTCATAATATAAAGAACGAACGTATACTACACATAATTATCTACATTACTGAAGAAATTAAACCTTACTGGGAATGCGGCCGGGTATGCCACACTCATACCGACTAAAAACCGTACATGGCATCACATGCCCTTTTCGTCATGGACATGGGGATCGTGATCTAGTGGAGCCTAGGGCTAATATTCAGAGACGACGCTTAGTGTAAAGTAACGCTTCCGTTTGTCAAATGTGTATGACAGTTTGGCTTACGGAACCATACGTTTACGCTTAGCGTGGTCTTTGAATATTAGCCTAAGTTTCTATAATCAAAAAGTTAAATAAAGTACCTGGTTTTTTTATTTTTTTTAAATAGTAATTTAGTTCTCTAATTTAGCATAATATGATTGTATTCTTTGTTTAAATTCCAAACATGTAACTAAAACAAAAAACGCGATTCGGAAAATTTCGAAAAATTGTTGCATCTCTATTTGTCGAAATATAGAAAGACCACAATCGCAAACTGAGTATAGAATGTTTCCTGGTTTCGCCAATAGAAATTGGTTGAACAATAGCGGTTCCGATCTCGGATTCAGAATTTCATTTCGGTGTATCATTACCGTAGTGTAGCTATATCGGAGACTATTTAGCTAATGTATGATCGAATGCGGTTTGATTTTGTGTATTATCCTAATGACTAGTGAAATATTTGGAATTTCGTGTATAAACTATTAAATATGATGAAAGGAAATTGTATTTAATTCTGTAAATACACGTAGATCCTTTAAAGAGTCGTTTTTACATGTCAATCGATAGTTTTTTAATAACTTTTTAACTGACAAATAAAAATCCGAAAAAAAAAACAAATAAAAATATCTGAGAAATAAAATGCCGGAAAAAACACAGAAAATCATAGTCAACCTTAAAATCCAGACAATTGTAGTATAATCAGAATTGCGAGTTTACAATCTGAAATGGCCCTTTGAAGAACTAGCCATAGCAGTTTTGAGTTGGCCAGTCTTAACTGACGTCACGGTCGCATCAGTCATTAATCGTAGTCAGTAGTCGCCTCAGTCGTAGTTTTCTATACTAATATGATAAAGAGGAAAGATTGTTGATTGTTTGTTTGTATTAAATAGGCTGCAAAACTACTGGACCGATTTGAAAAACTATTTCAGTGTTCGATAGCCCATTTGTCGGGAAAAGCTATAGGCTATATACCATCACGCTACGACTAATAGGAGCGGAGTAGTAATGAAAAATGTTTAAAAAACGGGGGAAAAAGTTATCAAGACCACGCGGGCAAAGCCGCTGGCGGGATGCTAGTCTTTTTTATTCAGAATAAGCCTATGCTTGACTGCCAGTTCGCCTGATGTTAAGCGACACTGCGATCTACGATGGAGTGCGCTTGCCTAGAAGAAACCGATTTACTCGTGATAAAGTTAAAAAGTAAGTTTAACCATTATAAAGTCTTCCTCCTCTCAGAAACTCCAGTCGCACTTGTAGCTACTAAACGAGGCACCGAGAAAAAATTGGAAAATGTAAAAAATTTTAGCTTATTTTACTAACCACAGCAAGGTACAGTTAAAAATATTGTCATAAACATAAATTTAATGTACCCAACCAAAAAATAAATAACTTTTTATTATTTAAGTAGCCAAGTTTCGAGTAAACTTAGTTAAAATTACATCATATTGCTTCAGAAGCGAGCGAGAATTTTAATAGTGCACGTAGATCCCGTCACCGCGTCATCACTTAAGAAGCTGATTACATTTTCAAGAGTACAATGTGTCTGCTCTGCTGTTGTACCTATATTCAAGCTCTTTTCCAATATGGGTAGGCAGAAACTAAAAATATGACTTGCTCCGGTTCTTGCATACTTATTCTGCATCGTTTCTTATAGTTTGTGATTTTCATCTCGATATTGTGGTGTAATATTTGACATATTTCATTTTTATAATTTTAATTTGTGGTCAACTATTATTATGTGTTAAAATTATTTAGTCATTTAACTAAATTATTATTTTAACTTATAAAATATACCTACAATAAGATATTTTAATGTACCGTACCTAAAGATTTGCACACCATCAATGGTAAAACTCTGAGCACTATACAATAATTTATTTCACCATCTTTATAACCAGTGTTATGCAAATGAATTGATTGATTTGATTTGATTTGATTTGATACCTGAATTTTTTAAGGACCTCATCGATCAGTATTTTGTTGTCCAAAAAACCGGCGAAAAAGGTTAGTTTTCTGAGTGATGTACAATCCCTTTGCCAAATACTCTGCCCCTAAGAAGCTGTAATCTAATAACATTATTAAGTTCCGGCTAGAACAGTAATATAGCCAATGAAATGACAGGGTAAATGAGCCTGAATATTTCAATATGACAACGCGCCAATAAGCACACTTTTACCTGTTTCGTAACGATTTCATAGTAAAAACTTTCAGTGTCAGTTTCGGAATGTCAAACGCCGGCCGTAATGGCGTTATTACGACCAATTACGGCAGATTATTATCAGTTTCATAGTGAATTCAGGGTAAAAATTATCAACTTGAAAGCTGTCATGTACCTCCGGTACAAATTTGGGCTGAGTTGTATGGGCTTTTGATGACATCCTTTAAGCTTTTCTATACAAATACTTTCTATAACAATAGGTACATTATTATGTAATGGTTTTTTATTTATTTAAAAGCAACAATTATTCACCATTATCATACAATAATCCGTTGAATACCTCCTAAAAGGTAAAATGTTAATTTAGAACGGCCGTTCCACAAGTGGGTAGGTTTGGTCACGTATTATTCCAGTTTCAAATTGGGTCTCGTTCGTTCCACATTGTAATGATGAATGAAACGTTCCTTTTGTTTCAAAAATCTGGAATATGAGTGAATGACTGATGAACGAATGATGATAATGGATTGAAGGCAAATTTTGAGAAGGATTTGGAACGAATTAATTACGGACGGTATTGATTGAAAATTGTTTGGCTAACCCAAATGAAACCAGTGATTTTTTTCTTTTTAGCCATACTCCGAAATGGATTGAGGGTTTGCTTGTGTAGGAATAAATATTAGGTACGTCGGATTTTTAAAGCAGGCTAAGGCTTAAGTATGGTATGCAAAAAGGGATCACTATTACTAAGAAAATAAACAAATGTTTGTTATATAGTGTCTTTAGCTCGACCGGGTTGTATGTATTTGAAATTATAAGTTTGTTAGCTGTTATTAATGTAGCCTGTTATAAACTAAGTCTAGACGCATGAAATTTTCCATCGGAATTCCATCTAAGAGGCTATCATTACTTAAAGATTCTATAATACTTAAAAAGCCAAGGCCAAATTTTACTGAATTTATTTCGGTGTTTCTTCTCAAGGATCGTCAACTATACCGGCGCCGTTTACCTTTGTTTAGGTCCCATGACATAGGGGGCGAGACTATTGCCATCAACCGGGCACAAATCCAAACTTTGCAGGCGTAGCAGTCGGTTTTGCTTTACTTTTTGAAACATCTATAAAAAAAATAACAATTACATTTTTAATAACGGCACTATCTCAAGCAACACTGTAGGTACCTAGCTAGTGAAATAATAAAACAATTTGCTTTGCAGACATTTTATTGTTGAGTATAATAAGAAAGAAAAAGTAAATAAACTTAAAGTATCTTCAAATGAACTTGAACTAAGGCAAAAAAGTCTAGAGAGAATCGTGTCTGCAAAGCAAGAATATTTCTTCAAGTAAATACTTATTACTTACTATAACCTACTTGTTATAATGATAATACAATTAAAACTTTTAATTCCAACATCAGTCAACATCTTTTGTGTTATTGTTTCTTTGTTGTAAATTGATAGAATAGAATAGATGGGATAATCTTTTTTGTATACCAAAATAAATACAAAAAAAACAGACAAGCATTACTGACTAAAGGTACAATTGAGATACCTACTAAAAGTGCTTAAATTTTATTAAAATAAATTTAAAAATCATTAGCTTAGTGGTCCTAAGCGCAACTGCTGCGCTTAAGGTTCTTTCTCTTGGGTTCGATTCCCAAGTCGATAGGGAAGTTGCATTTTGACATTCGAATCGACAAACAAAATGTATATTGTAAATGACATTAGTGACTGCCCGATTTGTCGAAAGCTTGTGCCATTTCTTTACATTTTGTTTGTCGATTCGAATGTCAAAATGCAACTTGTCTAGCCTCCCAGTAGTATTGTTTTTTGTTGTATTATTTGAATATGGATTTGTACCTGGTTAATGACAATATCCTATTACATGATTCAAATTCAAAATGGGACCTGTATTCTGTATGTGTACCTCAACCTCACCCTACCTTCATTGATCTAGGGTTAAAAAACTCAGTATGATAAACCTAATTAAATGCAATATCAATCCCATTAGTAAACTCCTTAATGTTCCTTTCCTTTTCCGTATCAACCCCTCATTCGCTAACCACAAACAAAGATAGGGAATACTCCTATTCACAATCAAGACTGCTCTAATAAACACCTAATTTCCCTTCATAATGAACAACAACGTTCCTTTTGTTTGCACATACTCGATCAACCTTCCTTTGAACAAGCGATATATACGATTCATTCTTCTCCTGATCAAAAGAAAGACCCTCCCATTCTAGTTCTGAATACAAACACAAAACCCTTAACCCACTCTTCAAATAGTGTAGTACCCTCATTGCCAACACAAACTGAGAGCCCAAGTTCTAGGGGGTCTTAAAGCCATGGAAATACAAACACTTATGAATAAGGATTTCGGATCATGTGCTGTGTCTCTGCTGAGAAAGCGATGCGATGTGATGCTGTTCAATGGTCGGGTGAAAACCATCGCAGGGCAAGATACTTTCCTATAATAACTATATGCAAATGAATAGAAACAAAATGTATGAAAATGCCAGCCGGATTTAACGAAAGCTTGTGTCATTTCCATACATTTTGTTTCTATTCGTATTCGTTTGTGGATTCGAATGTGTTTTCTCTTATTCCATTCAAAAAAATTGAGATTTTCTTTAAATATCATTTGTACCTATTGTTTCTTATAACATTTGCTTTAACCGTATAAATAGTAATATACGAAAGATATAAAAATATAAGATAGAATATTATTCTTTTAGGATCCAGTTGTCCTGATTTAATTCTTGAAACAAATATTTATTTAAACATAATTATGTTCTGAGAATTTGTAATAGGCCTCCTCCAAAGAGCGCCAACCATCCCGGTCGTGGGCAGCTCGCATCCATCCGCTGCCAGCCACCTTCTTTAAATCGTCGGTCCATCGTGTCGCAGGGCGTCCTACACTACGCTTGCCTAAACTCTTTGCTCTTTGGGGGAGGCCTACGTTCAGCAGTGGACGGCAATAGGCTGATATGAATGAATGAATGAATTTGTAATACTCGTATTAACCGCGGCAATGGTACAGTCAACAACGAAAGTCGTTGAACACAGCGAAAGTTTAAAAACATCACAGTACCAAAACTATTCATTCGATTTTGACTTAGGTAAAACATATAATTGTCCTCCATTATGAGAATTTGTACTGCCTTCAAGGGTCAATGAATTCTGAATATTAAAGATGTTAAAGCGTTTTGAAGATTTTATAGTGTTCAGCTACTTTCGATACTGACTGTACAAGGCTAAAGTAGGGAAAAATATATAAAAAAACATACCATAGTGCCTGTATTTCCCAAAAGGTTAGGCAGATGTGTACTAATGTACACTGACAGTTTGCCTGTATGTTTGTTGGTTTACCTGTAGGTTTATGAAATAGGGGGCAAGTCTAAAAAAATCTGTTTTCTTAAATCTAACATGAAAAAAAATAAAAAATAAAAAATAAATTTATTGCAGAAACTTGTACAACTTTTACAGTAAATCTTACATAGAGACCTCGTTTTAAGTAAAGACATACCTGTGATAGGAGGCCTCGCTCTTCAATGACATGACAATATATCTACATGTAAAGCAAAATATAGCATTTGTATCGCAATCGTATATCGTCGCCACCTAGGACCAAAATAATTGTGTCGAGTTGCACATCGGTATGTGACTCGTTTCGTAACCACAAAGGATGCGAAGTAGGGGGTGTGTGGAGGGGAGAGGGTAACGGTTAACTGTTGAAACAATCGGAAAGTAATTCTGTTTCGGTTATCGAATACTAGCTGCTACTCGCAGATTTACTTGCATCCCAAAGGCTTTATGTGATAAAGGGTGATATATACCTTTAAACCTGGAATACACAGCATATAAGTATTTTATGGCGAGCAACTGATACTTAGTCATCATCATGTCAGCCAAAAGATGTCCACTGCTGAACAAAGGCGTCGCCCATTGCCTTCCACAGGGACCGTATGCTACCTGCATCCAACGACTTCCAGCAAACTTTACCAGGTCATCGGTCCATCTCGTTGGAGGCCGTCCCACGCTGCGCTTTTCGGTGCATGGTCTCCACTCGAGAACCTTTCTGCCCCAGCGGCCATGATACTTAGTAGCATACAATTAACACGTGGATACGAAAAGAGCATGCACGTGAAAAAGCACGCTACTTAATCGCAAGCCAGTTTATCTTTTTCGTGCTAACTTACACGCGGTTGAGAGGGTGGCTCCAAAGCAAGTCTAAGTTCTATGTGAGCACACTACTTGATTTGATTGCGTAATCACGATGGCTACTGTGAATATACACAATGGTATGTTTTACCTACTTTATCTTACCATCTCTGGAAAACAAAATCCTTCTCAGACTTCACTAGAGAACAACAAACTATTTTCTCAACATTCACACTACGCCTAGCAACTGTCAACTAGCCTCCTTGACAAATATACAACCACATTCTCTTATGTAACGCCAACAAAACGAACTTTGTCTCAGAAATACTGGAATGATGAATGTGTACAGACAGAATATAAGGCAGGAAACGGAACCGCAGTACCGTGTTACAAATGTTATTGAATTCGTAAACTAAAATGACGCGCGAAAATGTAATTTCATACTTTTTTTGCCGATCGTACTCGAGTGGTAGGGTTGACAGGTTTTATTGAAATGTGAAAATGAGCACGAAAATAAAATGAACACGTTTTTTAATCACAAAGGCGTGTTATAAGAAGAAAGAATTCGAATTTGGAAAGAAAAAACATTCATATTGAATACGCAGAAATCAAACGGTTTATTATTGTGTAGTACAATTATCATACCTGTGTGCAGTGTGTCTCCTGGGAAGCTTAGGCAACCCCTTCTGCCGGACAAATTAAACGGACAGAAAACCGTGCTTTTAGCTTTTTAAAAAGCCGAAGATCAGGCTGTGGGGTCCACAAAAAGAGCCCCACATCCAGCAGTGGACGAATATAGGCTGATAATGACAATGAACGTCAAGTAACAGATTAAAGATACAGTAAGAAATCTATTGTTTCCTCGCTGCCAATCAGATCACCATCATGAGACGAGACAAAATCTGAATTTCTCTCTCGAGGACTGGTTTGACTGGTGACTGATCCTTACGTCGGGTTCTATCATAAAGCAAACACACAACGAGTGTGTGCTGTTGCACGTTTTTTTATAATTTAAATTTGAGTGCGTTTGGTAGCACGTCACCTGATGATAAGTGACGATGCTGTCGAGGACATAGCACGCAAATTCAAATTATGGCTAAGCAAGAGCGAACAAGTTCTCAAGAGCCATCAATGATTCGAATTGGGTAGGGGCATTTATTAATATATGGCTGGCAGCGGATGGATGCGAGCTGCCCAAGACCGGGGATGGTTGGCGCTCTTTGGGGGAGGCCTACGTTCAGCAGTGGACGGCAATAGGCTGATATATGTCTTATCAGCCTATTGCCGTCCACTGCTGAACGTAGGCCTCCCCCAAAGAGCGCCAACCATCCCCGGTCTTGGGCAGCTCGCATCCATCCGCTGCCAGCCACCTTCTTTAAATCGTCGGTCCATCGTGTCGCAGGGCGTCCTACACTACGTGGTCTCCACTATAACACTTGTCTGCTCCATCGACATAGGGGCATTTAAGGATCAGCAATCTGTAACACATCAGCAATGCCTCTCTGATGTTGAAGGTGTCCATGTGCGGTGATGACTAACATATCATCTGGTGGCTCGTTTGCTAACAAAAAACATTATAAAAAAAACGCGGTGATTAGTAAGATATACGCAAGGTACGGTGAAGGCAACCCTGAGAGCTTTATCTTTAACTTTTTTTACAGCCCTTGTGGGAAATACATATTTTTGTGTACTAAGAAGAATTTAATTTATGCTGTTTGCTTATTTATTTTCAAACTCGTCCCTTGGGCTGACCAGGATCGCCATTTGTCAACGTCAAGAATATTATAAATTTAATTTTCGGTCTTTCTTCCCGGTTATTGTAATAAAATACCTAATAATGATACTTTTTTATTTAATTTTCTACTATGACATTGGTAGATATAACAAATGCTCTTCACTACACAGTTTTTGTTTAAACGAATTTTCCTCGTTGAGAGCTACGTAGCTAGCTAGATCAATTTTTTCCATCTGTAAACCCCTATATTACAACTTTCATCGATATCGTTAAAGTCCTTTTATAACAAGATTATACAAAATGTACGAATGTGTGTGGTTTAGTTAGGCGAGTTATCAGATTTAGTTTATGGTATTTCTTTTGTCTTTGCTTAAAAAAAATGTATACTAGTCTATGGTAGGAAGTGGAGAAAAAAAAGGATTAATCTATGACTTAACGACGACGAGCACATGTAAAAGGTTTTTTGTAATTTTTTATTAAAATAATAGTTTTCTATGAAGGTCAGAAGTGTTTTTTCCACAACCCAAACCCCACACGTATATAAACAAATAATATCATTTTAATAGTTTAGATTATAAATAATGGTATTGTCAGGGCAATGACTGACTAAGCTACAACGTCAATTGATAAAATTAACCTCATTAAATTACAAAAAAAACAACTTGAAGATTGAGACTTTCACTACCCACGAATTTGTAGCTTTAATTCTATTATACGAAACAAAATCATAATCCAACCCTGCCAAGAGTTTCATTGTTTCTTTTAATACAAAACTTCTTGAGCATAGATTGTTTCATCGACTTTTAAAGTCTTTGTACCGTTTCATGATTATTGCCGAGTTTTTAACAAAAAAAAACTTCAAGCCTTCGGACGTTCGCAATCTTTGGAGAAAGGCAATCTTGCCAATAATTGCTTTAAGCCTCAACGTTTTTATGTTGAATTCATTATTCAAAGATTTTGTTTCAGATAAATGTTCTGTTATTTAGTGTTAAATAATATATTGTTTTTTTTTTTAAACACTGCGGTTAAACTCGTTTGCTTAGTTAGTACCACCGCATTGCCATTTAAATCTGGTAATGCTGCTCACTTTATTGTGTTTCGGTTTGAAGGATATTGTAACTAGTGAAATTAGAGTAAATAAACTCAACAACTGATATCTCAAGTTGTCAAAATGCTACTGCTCTATACATATACCTACATAAGTACTTGTACTTATCATATTATATTTTTTTTATTGAGTCATTTGTCATCCTCTAGATTTAAAGCTTTCTAATACCATAAAATCCATTCACAACCCAGATACTCCACTGCTGGCCACAAGTCATAACTTAGAATGAGGGGATTAGGTTATATTCTTCCACGTTATCCTAGTGCAAGCCGCACACATCACATGCATTTATTCGGTATTCTTCTTAACCAATCGCATGATAATTGTTTATTAATACGCATATGGAGGGGCGAGGTGTGATGTCCCTCCAACCAAAGGGAGGATCCTCCGACTAGGCAGATATTATGCCTAGCGAGCCACTGCCCGACGGTTGTTGTCGGGCGGTTGTATATATGCAAGTTGCACGGTAAACTTTACTTGCGCGATTCAGGATTTGACGTTTGACGACGAAGTTCTTATGTAACTTGATAGATGTCCCTACACGCACATGATTTTGAAAAAGTAAAGGTGCGTGCCTTGGATTAAAGTTCGAGAACCTCGTCTTGGCAGTCCAATGGTCATAAGACAACAAAAACAAATATTTACCGAAAGCTAAATACAAATCCACATTACGGCCAACTAATATCTCCTTTATTATTGTCATTTATTTCATTATACGATGTGCCAACTGTGTCGGCCTAACTTCATTACTTAGGCATTAAGTCGGGCGTTAGGTAATTAACACAATAAATGAACGAATATTACTTTCTATTTGATTTTACTTAGTCTGTGACCTACATCAATGCTGTATTGTTTGTGGTAATGTCAGAAACATGTAGAAATACTAACCTAGTTACTGAAAGTGGTTAAGCACACACGCTTATTAAACTTAAAAGTAGGGTAGGTGAAGTACTTATTACTACAGATATTCGTTTTTATTCTTTAATTTTTAAACCCTACTCACTTTAAGGGGCCTTTTGGAGGCCTTTTCCCTGCAGTTGGATAGAAGTGGATAGATGGACTAACTTTTAGAAAAAAGAATGATGATGGATGGACAGATGGATGAAAAGAGATTGAAGAAACAAGTATACATGGCGAGTACAAATGGAAGAGTCGACCACGACCTCGGCGAACGTACCACAACCAAATTGCGGAAGTTTTCAAAAAAGGCAAGGTTAAGGGCACCCTAAACCGACGAGCATACATGGGGAGGTTGATGATCATAGATGAAACTTATATATATAACAATTAGTAAATGGCAATCTATAGTCTCTGCCTACCCCTGTGGGAAACAGACGTGAAACTATGTATGTATATAATTTGGTAATAAGGTATCTCGGATAAATTTCAAAACCCATTACTTGAATAACCCTCAAAAAAATTATGTAACCTAACTTTTGTAAAAAGCCAAATCCACATTGCTAAGACCATCCAACAGCTAATTCTAAAACCACATTTCCACAACAAACAACAACATTTATCAGCAAGTACATTAAAATTACTCAGTTTATAACAAACAGTTTAAATTGTACAAAGGCAATAAGCTCGACAGTTTAGCTCGGGGACGTATTTTCATACGTAGGTGCGCCCGAGGTAGGTAATTAAAACTAACATTTATAGAAGTATGACATCGTACGGTTGAATCTTTTGTGGAGCAATTTTTTTTTAATGGAGTAGGTAACGCAAAGCTGAAACACATGTCAAACAAAGTCGGATGTGCAATCCCACTTTTGTTTTGGCCACCAACCAAAACGCATTTTATTGACATTAGCAACAGGGTATTACACTCATTGCAACAGGGTATTACACACAAAAATGCATTGAAATTTTTCATTTCCATTTTTCGCGCGTAAACGACGAAGAAACTAGACGCTAAGTTTTTTTGTGGCCATGACGTCATCTGGCTATGTAAACTAAAAATGTAATTGAAGTCAAACGTTGATAAATTTACGTATTAATATGGCAGCTACTGTTTCACTTATTAAAAAAATATAGATAAAAAAAGTAAAAACTTTAAAATAAATTTTGTTATTTTATAAACTAAAACTACTTAACATTCTCCAACTGCTTATTGCCTATGCTATCTAAATTGTATAATTTTAGATTTTTTCTTTTATAGAGCAAAATACCCTATTATGTTAAATGGGTTCAGTCAATAGGATTGCGTGGCTTAGTTCCTCATTTGTCTACACCATTGTACTGCTAAAATTACAACTGCTTAGTAAGCCTATAGGTAGTTCTAAGCGTGACACTTCGGTCGAGGTCCTGGGTTCAATTTTCAGATTGAACAACGTATTATTAGGCTGTGAAATTCTCAGTATCAGCTTGGAATCTGGATTTGTCTCGGACAGGCTGGCCTCCATATATACATATATGCCTCCATAAACATATCATATTACAATACCTAAATTTACCAGAGAACTGGTATATATCTATATCTATAGCAACACCTCTGCCGAATTCTTTAGGGAATACAGGCGTGATGGTATGATGATGATGCTACGAGCAAGAAGAAGTAAAATAGTTTTAATCACACTTGGCTCTGGATGACAAAATAAGTGCCCGTATTTTTACTAAGTACGGGTGCAATGTCACTGTATGCGCTTACCAGCACAACGAGACCCCCAGCCCCCTTCGTTGCGTTCCAAATTGACAATAAAAACCAACTGCATACCTTTTTTAGAGCTCAAGCTTAATTGGATGCCATGTTCCAACTATATACTTTGAAATTAGTTTTAAAGTTTTGTCTTGTTATCAAAACAGGAGCTAAGCGGCTCTGCTAAACTTAGGCTTATATTCAGAGACCACGCTAAGCGTAAAGTAACGCTTCCATATGTCAAATGTGTACTGCAATTTGACATACTGAAGCGTAAGCTTATGCTTAGCGTCGTCTCTGAATATTAGCCTTAGAGCCTGGGAGCGTTTCCTATGTCAGTCAAATTATTAAGTATTGTATTTTTTCCCAAATTCGTTTTCCTATGTCTGCGTCTATCTGGTATACGTCAAATCAATTTAAATATTTTATTTGCAAACTATGTGTGGATATAAAGGTCTCTGTATAGTGTCAAAAATGTGTCCCAACTTTTGACCCATAAAAAAATTCACTACGATTTTCAGGGTTAAGTTTGGAAATGACCTTACCCACGTCACTATTCGACTTGATCCATACTTCCAGATACACTGTATACCTGGTATAATATAAGTTGTTAAAAAAGTAACTACAATTTTTTCAGTTGCTCGGTATTACTGATTATTATTATATAAATATTCTATCTATCTTTCTATTGTACATTACTTATGTACATAAAGAATTAAATAAATAAATAAATAGAATATTATTCGAGATTAGAATATTATTAGAGAATATTTTATTCGAGATTATTTTTAAAATAAAATTTTATACAACTGTTTAATTAACTTAACACTAATTCCAAACCATATTTTTTATTTTTTTATTATTTTCTTAAAAACTTTATGCACAATTGATACAAAGGTGATCTTAATGCCATGTTATTTTTTATTTAACTCTACCCTTCATCTTCGTTCATTTCTATCCATAACATTACTCGTGCAATACAAGAATTTGTATCACAATCGACAATTTATATATATCGCACGTTTCACAGTCAGGATGTTCTGTATCCTGGTAACCATTACAATTGCGGTTATCCAATCAGAGTCGCCTTGTACATCACAGTACGCCAGAGTTACCGCAGACTAGGACGCGGTATTCGCCTTAAGGAAACCATGCACGTAATTGCTTGCCTGTCAAACATGCATGGAACATCGTTTACTGAATAGAAACATGTAGCTAACATACCATACCATCACGCCTGTATTCTCCGGGAGATCTCGCATATAATATCGCATCAAATCATCATCATTATGTCAGCCAAAAGAGGTCCATAGCTGAACAAAGGCCACCCCCATTGACTTCCACAGGGACCGGACGCATGCTACCTGCATCCAGCGACTTCGCATCAAATGGGGTGAGGCTATTGCTGCTGACCCGGTTAAAAAAATAAAAACGATAAATCGAAACTGAGCTGCTACTAACCAATAACATTTAGGCTTTTCTTTTTGTATTTTTTAAGTATTTTCCATGCTAAGATTACAATTTTCCTTCTTTTAAAATAACTTAGGCTTTTATTCAGAGATAAAACTAAGCGTAAACTTACGCTTCCCTATGTCAAATTATAATATAGACAGACGGAAGCGTTACTTTACGCTTAGCATCGTCTCTGAATATTAGCCTTAGCTTGACCTGGGTATTGAACCCAGCACCGCGAGCGTAGCTTTCACGTTAAGAACCAACAGGCTGACCAGACAGTTACGAAGCAGAACAGTAGATATGTAATCTTTCAATAATGTAACTCAATAATCCAATATTAAATAAAACTAACTTTACTCAATTCAATATAATTGTGTATACTGAACTAATAAAACTTAATAAAAACTGTTGACACAATTTGTATCTTCGAGGACATCACATACAAGCAAATAAAAAACAATAGTTCTTAATGAAATACTGAAAATGTAATAAAGCGAATAACATGTTTTTTGTTCTATTTTCATTGAAGTATGCTGTTGTGTTAAGAGCTATCAATCAGCTATCGAATTGAAGTTATGAATGTCGGAATAGCTTTATGATTAAAACTAACTTCAAGCCGCGGTGTGACTCGTGTTCATTTCATTTTTCCCAAACCCGTGGCAATTTCTTGACTTGAATGTCGTCTGTGGTCTAGTGGTTCCAGTACCGGACTGCTGATCACGAGGTCGTGGTCGTGGAGATTCGATTCCCATATGACAGAAATATTTATGTGATAAACATAGGTGTTTGTATTTGTCTGGGTGTTTCTTATGTATTATAAGTATGTATTCACAAAAAAAAGTATATAAGTAGGTAATATATCCATTGTCCAGTACACATTGTATAAGCTCTGTTTAATTTGGGACTAGATGATGATGTGTAAAACGTCCCAGGATATTTATTTATTTAATTAGTTGTTTGTCAAGGAACGTGTTCATACAATTTTCTCAATCCGTAGGAAATTCTCAAACCCTTTCTTAGCGGATGCCTACGTTATAATAACTATCTGTGTTTAAAATTAATCAGTCAGTCAGTCTGATTTTCTATTTATATATACAGATTCAATTATGCATGTTTTTCATTACGGAATGTAATTAATTCATCACGCCTTTATTTCCCTAAGGGCTAGGCTAGAGATGTACTAATGTACACCTACATTTCGCTACATTTAGGTCTCATGTAATAGGGGGCGAGCCTATTGCCATCAACCAGGCACAACTTTGGAACTTTAGCTGCTACTGGGAATTTCACAGAAAAACACAACAACACTTTGCTTGACTTCTAGCGTAGCAGTCGCGCTTGGGACTGAGGCAGTCTGCATGTTTTTCATATGGTTATATTTTTTTAAATGCAGTATTCCTGTTTGAGTACATGTTTTTAGAGTAACATAATATCTTGAGCACTTAATATATTCTCAAATGAGAATTAAAAATACAGGTGCTCTAAAAACGTTTTTCATTTGATCTATATATATAAAAATAAATCACTAAATATTTTGCTTAGCGTAAAACTCGAGAACGGCTGAACCGATTGGACAAATTAATTTTTTATGTGTTTGATGAAGTCTGAGGAAGGTTCTTATGGAGAAAAAAACGTAAATAATACGCGGAAAAAAGAAAAATCTAGAAACGCAGGTGAAGCTGCGCATGGGTCGCTAGTTGATTATATAAATTAATGACAGACACATTTGAAATTCTACCATTTCCTTAAAATTAAAATGGCAGCGGGTGCTTGCAAACCAAAATACGGTAACACTACACTGCCGTTCAATCACGTAATAGATGAGTATCATTAAAATCGTCGCCCAGCGATGAATAACGATTGTCGCAAGCGCTGCATTATAAATGAGAATTCTCTACCCCCATGAAATATTCCACCCTATGAAGAATGTTACACTTAAGTGGAAAAACCATTGTTATCGTTTTAGATTCTTTCAAATTTAATGATGGTGTATAAAAGCCATTTTTAGGAAAATGATTTGACGTTTTGTTACGTTTTTAGCTGACTTCTTAGAAGTCATTTGGAATCATGTTGGAAGGGACATCTACGCACAAATGTCGTGACAAGGTTCCACTCAAGGTCAAAAATAAAATGACCAAGGTCATTCACGTAGAAAATGATCGGCTATTACAGGTATTGTCATTTTTCAGCGCGCGCGCTCCGCGGTGAAATAATGTTTCTTTACACGTTCAAGTAATAAAAAACTGCAGAAAAAATTTAAAAATTGACGAAAAAAGTTACGGAAAATTTGAACGCAGGAGGGTCTAGAATCATGTACTGAAGTCATGGTATTCGAATATGCATCGATGTCAGCATATAAATCAGCATATACATATAAAGTTAATAAAAACTAAGTTGCTCTAGGAATAGATTCTCAACCACTCCTCTCTAATGATACCTTAATAGACCTAACAGCAGTCATCTGTGTAATATCTATTTTTATACTTGGAAAATTCGTAAATAGTTTTCTGCGAAACATAAATATCATGACGAAGTATTTTCTTAGATCATTAAAAAACACAAAGCTAACAAAAAAATAAGTTGCGCAATTTCAAATGCGTGTATAAATGACTCAACCTTCCAGAAATCATCAAAAATGCAATTGAGAAAAAACACTTCTTATAATCAAGCACACAACATTTTTTCTTCAATCTGCAGACCCCAAAAGAAATTACTTACTCCCTTTAAGCAATTTTCCTCGTGTACGTATCTCGGATTGTGTATATTTTTTCCTCAAACGGCGGGCCTTCTTATAAATCTCACACGACAGCGTACAATGACGTTACGTTTGAGCCAACAGCCTGAGATAAATCATAACTGAGCTGCGCCATTTTTTGTGGCTTCAACTGTACGCAGTATTGTAACGTGGCAGCCTGTATGTGTTGCAAGACAAAATAAAAGAAAAGAGGATACATACATAGCTTCTGACCCGTTTCCGATGGATAGAGATTATAGATTTCCAATTGCACACCAATTTTGCTTCATCTATGCTCATTAAACTCTCGATGTATGCTTGTCGGTTTAGGGTGCTTTTAACTATTTTAAGAACTTTTTTTTTGCCTACAGTGGCAGACGAGCAGGTGACCCACCTGATGGTAAGTGGTAACCACCGCCCGTGGACATCAGCAACGCCAGGGGCAAAGCTGAGCCGCCGCCTGCTGTGTATGGTAGAGAGCTCTTTTTAGGTCTCGTTTTAGTTCGTAGGCACGTACCTACATAAAGGTATGTTTTGATGTGAGAAATCTCTTTAACCTAGTAGTCCCGAATGAGACTTCTACGCCTGAGGTCTTGGTTTCGATAGCCAAATCAAGCAGTGGTTTTTTTTTTATGCAATTCTCAGTAGCAGCTTGCTTGCGCAGCTTCGAATTGTGCCCGGTTGATGGCAATAGGCTCGCCCCCTATTACATGAGACCTAAACAAACCAGGGCCTGTAGACACATTGCAATTTGACATTCGAATCGACAAACGAATAGAACTAAATGTATGGATCTTTTCCTTAGATTTGTCGGGATCTTTTCCTTAGATTTGTCGGGATCTTTTCCTTAGATTTGTCGGGATCTTTCCTTAGATTTTGTTTCTATTCGTTTGTCGATTCGAATGTCAAAATGCAACTTGTCTACAGGCCCTGCAAACTGTGGCCGTACCCACATTTCTGCCAAACCCTTCGAAGAATACAGCCGTGTTAGTATGTTATCATGTATCTCATTGTAAGTAAAATACGACATACTGTCTCAACATATTTTCAAATCCCTGACGTATTATTATTTCCCGTTATTTTTCCTAGTTCCCCGCCTTCTTGCTTACCTTTCTTATCTAAATAACACGCTGTTATGTGTTCATGTCAAAGCTTTGCTGTGTTTTTCTTGTACTTTCTTATGTAATATTTGATGGAAGGGCGCCCTGAAATAGCTGCTGCCGCACCTGTTTACATTTGGTATTTACGTTACTTTTTCTACACGTTGTGTTGACATTTTGTTTTTTTAATACACCAAGGCATGTTGAAAGCAATCCTGTAACGTTTGATTGCATGATTATTTTAATCGCTGTCTGTAAAAATAAATAAAACTTAAGTGTCTTATTGTAATGTCAAAATAATAGCGTTTTACTAAATGACATTTTGTTTTTTTTTAATACACCCCAAGGTATGTTGGAAACAATCCTAACAGTAACCTTTGATTGCATCATTATTTTGATCATTATCTGTAAAAAAGTATGATGTCAAAATAATAGCTTATAAGGTACTCAATGCGTATGAAAGCTTATACAGTACTTTAAAGTCTCTGTTTGTTCGTTACGGCAAACCCCTAAAACGGTCGAGCCACTTTTGACAGGACCTAAGCACACCTATGTTGGCACAAAAAACCAAGTCTGACAAATTATCCTCCGAATATCGGTATACAAATTGAGATGCGGAGTTCTGAGAGCTGTGCTTTAAAATAATAAAATACTGATATCCAATCGGATCTAGTTAGACTGGAAGCTGTCCCCTTGGAGAAAGGCTAGGAAGACGATAAGTACCAGCTATGTTTACTGGAAACAATAATTTAGACGACGTCTGTGGTCTAGTGGTTCGAGTACCAGACTGCTTGGATGATCACGATCACATAAATATTTATGTGATGAATATAAGTATTTGTGTTTGTCTGGGTGTTTCTTATATAAGTATGTATTTACAAAAAAAGTTTATAAGTATCATATCCATTGTCTAGTACCCATAGTACAAGCTCTGCTTAGTTTGGGACTAGATGGTGCTGTATAAAAATGTCCCAAGATATTTATTTATTTATTTATTACTATGAAATGGGTCAATCTTTCTAGGAGTTATTACAGCAATTCCCTTAACAATTTCCTTTTTTCCCTTGTTTTCAATTACGTTATTAAGCTGTGGTATTTGAAATTTATATAACAAGCGAAAGCCTCTTTGATTGAATTTCACGTTGCGAGCGTTGACCAAAGTTTGTCATCTTTTACATTTTCCTCGATAATTAAAAATAAGTCATAGGTACTTAGTATTCTTTTTAGTGTTACGTACCCGACCGGTACCAATGATTACTAAGCCTCTACTGTCCGTCCGTTTGTCTGTCTGTTTTGGAGTTGACATTTTCACAGCTTCCATTTCTAGTGCCACCATAACGACATATACTAATTTTATTGGTAGGTACTAATTAGAAATAGTACGGACACCTTCATGTGCGGTTTTGACTCGCACTTGACCGTTTTTTCAACCAACCAAAGCTTTGAATGCATGAATGACATTTATTTAAATGAACAGTATAACAAAAGTTCTTCAAAATAGTGTTAGAACAGGATCTTCACCTTAACGTTAACAATTATGCACCTTCGTTCCGTCGTAGGTAAAAATATAGGAAAACTAAATTAAAGTATCAAGTATGTGTTTCGGTCACAAGGGGCACTGCGGGTAATAACCAAATTTTTCTAATAAATATAAATATATTGCTTCGACTGGAAATCGAACCCAGAACCTAACGCTCATCAAACGCGCCCACGAGAAAATTTGATACTTATTTATCTTGTAAGAAGATCTCATAAATATTCTATAGAATTAAAAATATTACAGTTTATTAACTTCCATTATAATAAGAAAACAAAAAAGTACTTTTAAACTTTACGACTTCTACTTTAAACGGGAACAATACATGTAACGACCATTTCTAGCCAAAAATGGGCGTCTGGTCGTAAAAATAATATGAGGCTATAATTTAATGAATACCAAGCCAAATATCTTAACATGGTTTGCAGTGTAGTGTAGTGTACTGTTGGAGACACAGTAATAAAGGCTTCGTCAAACAGAACGCGTATTTAGCGCGCGACAGGGCGCTAGAGCGTACCAGACTAGCGTCGCGTATTTTGTGTTTGAACGACTTGGACGCTCAACCATATTTTTATAAACATATTTTTTATACGAGGAACAGTGTATACTGACATTAATTTGAATACACTTTTCGTCATGTCATACAAACAAGGGTGTTTTCGGACCTGTTCAATCAACTATTCAGTAACCATTTTTACCACATTCATACAAGTACGCTCGGCGTCAGATAAAATTCTGTACAAAAATACAACGCGACGTCAAGACGCCACGCTAGAACGCGGCGTATTCTAGCGCGCTCGGTCTGTTTGACAGGCCAAAGCATTTTTAGTACAACACAACACAACGCGGCGCTATAGCGCGACGCTAGTCTGGTACGCTCTAGCGCCATGACGCGCGCTAAATACCTACGCGTTCTGTTTGATGAGGCCTTTAGGCTTTGCAAGCAGTTCTTATTGCAAGAAAAAAGAAAGTTTATTCTGACAGTTACGACACAAGACAAAATACCAAATAACAAAATATAAAGTAAATACATTCTTAACCCAAGTAGGTACGTAATGAAACGTTTAAAAGGAAGCGAGACTGAATGACGAGAATGTTTAATCGCGTTAAGACCGCCTTTACAAACTAGTATTTCCCAGACCCGGAAAAACTATCTGTAGGTTTACTTCTTGTAGGAATCGGGCCCACAATCCTTTGCGCAAAAGTCTATCGGACAAACTGCCGTCAAATATTGACTGACTAGCGACCCAACGCTATGCTCCGGGTTCAATAAGTATAGTAAATAGATAGGTAGCTTATAGATTCAAGATTCAAAGATTTATTGCACATTAAGTGTACATGATAGGTGTTACATATTTTTTTTTGTGTACTTACAACCTAGCGGCCTTTTACAAGCATTGCAATGCGGATGTTCTTATTTTATACTTAAAGTTAGACCTTTAACAATACATCGGTGTAAACTGCATTCAATTCCGTGCAGTAGTTTTTGCGTGATGCGAGTACAAACAAACAGATAGACAAAAAATCTAAAATCTGTTTTGGCTTTTTCAAGTTGCATCAAGACCCAAGACATTAGTTTTTATTTAAATATCTATTATGTACAGATATCAGTTTGTTACAGTAGGCTACTTGACTATTTATTTTTATGGTCTAATGAAAAAGTTTACCATAAAATAATAGAGCTGACTACAAAAACAAAATTTGTTAATAAAAGGAATTTATACGTGTTTTAATTTTATGCTAGACTGAGAGCGTAATATATCGGATTACATTACATTTTTTTTGACATGGATACATGGTTGCTATGGATACAATGTCAAGCAGTGAATTGTAAAATAAAATAAATATATTTAATTATTATAAATACCTACTACAAATTTCAAACAACAAAGAATAATAAAATTTGCCGTGAAACGTACGTTGTCTGATTACGATGTCAACAAATAATTGCGCGGGATGTTTGAGCGCTTTAGAAGGTGAAGACAGCGTGCAATGCTTTACTTGCTTCAAATTATATGATCTCATTTGTGCTAATATAAATAAAAATAACCTGAAGAACGCTGAATGTCGTGGTAATTGGAAATGTCCTGAATGCTTGATTAAACAACCGAAACTTGATAATACTGATACTCCAATCAGATCAACCCGGCCAGTAAGTCTTTCAAGTAATCATTCAAGTTTTTCTTCGCCCATTGCTCCCAATGTAGCTCTTTCTAAGAAGCCCCATGTAACAAATATAAATTGTGCCACCTGCCGAGGCTTTATATTTGACGGAGATGAATTTCTCAGCTGTACTTTGGATATGTGCAAACAAACATATCACATTCAATGTTCAGGCGAAATTATCGCGACTGAAGAACTCTCAACTACATGGATTTGCCCAGAATGTGTCTGTCCTGCCGGAGGAAAAAGTGATGACAGCAGCATTGCTTTAACTCAAAACAGTGATCCGAATATTACGTTTAGGAAAAAAGTACCCGAGATACAAAACGCACAAAACCAGGTTGAATTTCAGGAACTCGCATTTGAAATGAGTAAATTACGGCTTGAGATGGAAATATTAAAAGAACAACTTAGCAAAGCTGTGTCTCTTGTTACAAATTACGAAAGTAAATTGACCGGATACAGTTCCCAAATTGACCTTCTTAATACCCAGTTAAAGCAAAACAATGCCCTACTAAGAACTGGTATAAATGTTGGCCAGCAGGAATCCCTCTGTGTTACTACTAATCAGCCACCTCACACTGTAACCACTCAGCAACAACTTCAGCTCACACCTCTGGCTCTGGACTGGCCTACACCGGTACAAACTACGCAGCGTGCCAGAAAACAGAAAAGGAAACCTAGAAAAGCTGCTGCTAAAGTACCCGTACCTACCGGCTCGAACCAGACTGTCGTCATTAAAGATAACCCAGCCATTCTTGAAGTGCGCAGGACTGAATCATTGGGATTGGTTAATGAGGATGTCTATGAATCTCCCGCCGATGACCGCGCTTCTGTGGTCAATGACCATTCCTTAGCTGCTGATGAAATCACCTCCCCTGCCCATGGCACTGCTACCGACAGATGCACTCGTCTTACTGCTGACGATCAAAGCTGGACGGAAGTGAAGAAAAAGAAATTCCGGAAACCTGCATCATTATACGGTATCGCTGGACCCAACATCACTACCCTAAGAGCAGTAGAACCACGTAAACATCTGCATTTGTGGAATATGGAGTCCAGCACCGATGAGATTCGTGACTACCTGCGACAACTGTGCCCCACTGGCACATGTACGGTCGAAGAGCTGCGGGCTAGGGGAAGTTACAAATCGTTCAAGATTGGTGTCCCCGTTATTTATTTTGAAAAATGCTTTTCTGTAGATGTATGGCCAATGAACGCGAGATTAAATACATGGATTACTTATGAGAACCCGAGACATATTAGTAACCATAAGGCATTTGTAAAGGCCCAACCAGCCCACCAGACATTTCGTGCCTAATCAGCCTCTTAGCAAGATTAAGAACATTAATGTGCTGTATCAAAATGTCCGTGGTCTTAAAACCAAATTGTCGACGTGGAGAACGAACTTATTACAGCTGGAACATAACTTGATTGCCGCAACAGAGACCTTTCTTGATGACTCTATTGCAGTTGGGGAACTGGCGACCGGCGACTGGAATGTGATACGACGTGACCGCGGAACACCGTGCGGAGGGGTGATGCTCGCTGCACGTGCGCCCATCGTGCTATGCCGCCGCCATGATCTCGAAACAGACAGTGGTGAGGACTTATGGGCTGACTTTGCATGGTGCGGGCGCTCTGTTCACGTATGTGTTGTATATATTAAACCTAGTGCAAGCGATGATGAGTATATGAGATGGTTTTGTAAAGTAGAAGAGTTTATAAATAATTTAAAAGGCCTTGTTATAATTTTAGGCGACTTAAATTTAATTAGTGTGTCGCTAAATATTAAGAATTATTATTGTTACTTTTTGTCATTTTGTAGTCTGAATGAGATGAACGTTGTGACGAATTCGCATGGAGGTATGTTAGATGTTGTTTTGGTCCAGGAGAACGGTAGCGAACCAGAAACATTCGTCACTGCTACCGAAGGTATAGTACCCCCGGATGCATATCACCCGGCACTACACATTGAGGTAAGAGTCGATGTAAATCATTGCTCTGAGTCAGTTGAGCCCAGCAATATCGACAGTGCCAAGGATTGGAACTTCAGCAAATGCGATTTCGAACAGCTCTATTTATTATTCTCTGACGAATATATCTGGGAGGAGGTTTTGGAGTCAACGGACGTAAAAGAGGCTACTCTCAAGTTTTATAGCATTATATATAACTTTTTCGATAAGTGCATGCCCAAAAAATTTAGACGGAAATCGGCAAATAGGCGATATCCTATATGGTTTACAAGCGATATCATCCAAGATCTAAAGCTCAAGTTAAAACTCCATAAAAAATGGAAACTAACTAAATGCGTTAGCGCGTATTCGCTATTTTCTGGTCTCAGGTCAAGCCTTAAAGCCCGTGTTGCAAATGCGTATTCCTCATACATGAGAAATATTGAGAATAAAATTAAACACAACCCTCGGCAATTCTGGTCACACATTTCCAGCCTGCGATCCACAGGTGGATTCGAACCGAACATAACATACAAGGGATTAACGTTTTCGGGTAGTAAGGCGGCCGAGGCTTTTGCTGAATTTTTCTCAACAGTTTTTCTGCCTGACGTTCCCAAGCTTAATGCTGAATCTATCTGTTCGTCTGACCATTTCTGTAACAGTAATTACATAAGTATACCCCCTTGTGCCATAAAGACATTGTAAAAGGCATAGATAATCTTAAACCTAACAGTTCTGTTGGCCCCGACAATATCCCCCCCTTCATAATTAAAGACCTAAAAAATATTTTCGTTAATCCTCTTTGCCACATTTTAAATTTAGCCTTGCAGACAGGTACATATCCCGCTGAATGGAAAGTTTCTAGAGTTACACCTATCCCTAAAACCCAAAACAAAAGTTCCGTTGAAGAATACCGCCCTATCGCAATCCTGTCTTCTCCAGCGAAAGTCTTCGAGCACATCCTCCATAATGCTGTCTACGAGCAAATAAACAAGTATCTTTGTAATGAGCAACATGGGTTCAGAAGCAAAAGGTCAGTTGATACAAACCTCCTGACGCTAGTCGATTATATATCTTCTAGTTTGGACCGTGGGCGTCAGGTAGACGTACTTTACTTTGACTTCCGGAAGGCGTTTGACAGGGTTAACAATGACATGCTGCTAGCTAAGCTTAGCAAAATAGGGTTCACACCTTCTCTCCTTCGTTTCTTTGCAGACTACCTACGTGATCGTCGGCAGTTTGTTAGGCTTGGTATGTACGTATCAGGTACCTATCACACGCGTTCCGGCGTGAGTCAAGGCTCAATTTTGGGGCCTTTGTTATTTCTTATCATGGTCAATGATCTTCCTCAAGTTCTGCTTCATGCAAGATGTCTCTTGTATGCTGACGACTTGAAACTGTACCTAGAAATAAACTCTGAGCGTGACAGTTTGGCGCTGCAGCAAGACATAGATGCGATATATAAGTGGAGTGTAGACAACAAGATGGAGTTTAATTCATCCAAATGCTTCGCTATGACATTCGGTCGAATGCGGCACCCAGTTAATTTTGAATATAATTTAAATAACAACACCATCACGAAATCGATAGCAATGAAAGACCTGGGAGTCACATTTGACCGAAAGCTCACCTTCCATGACCATATGGTGCTGGTAGCCAAAAAATCCTACCAAAGGTTAGGTTTTGTTCTGCGCAATTGCCGCGAGTTTCGCACCGCTCATGCCATCAAAATAATATTTAATGCATTGGTACGTAGCAGGCTGGAAACCAGCTCTTGCGTGTGGCATCCTCATGAAGGTACCTACGCACTCTTATTGGAAAAAGTCCAAAAAGCGTTCCTAAGGTACCTTTATAGGCATACACGTGGCTACTATCCTTACCTCTATCCGAAAAAATTCTTACTGGGTTGCCTCGGATATAACTCGCTAGAGGTAAGGCGAGCTCGAGATCAGCTCACAATAGCCTGCAAGACGCTCCGTGGCGCTATTGACGCTCCTGATCTGCTTCGCGTGCTGGCGTGCTTTTTTGTCCCAGACAATTACTGCCGGGGCAAGAAACACAGGCTGTTTGCCGTACCCCCATGCCGTACCGTTGCACATGCTAAGTCGCCAATTCCTCGCACCCTGGCCGCGCTAAACGATCTCTTGGATTCTAATCCAACAGGTGATCTGTTTGCGGATGAGTGGACGAAGATTATATTGGTATGTCAGAAGTACTGTGAGAGGAAGGTATGAAAGTGTTTTTAACTTCTTTTATTTACTTTGCTTTGTTTTGTTTTGTAGATTTTAATAAACTTAGGCTTTTTTTTAGTTACTGTAATTGGTGGATCCGTTGTAGTTAATTAAATAAATAAATAAATAAATCGGACTGTGACGTCATAAGCTTCGTACGGCTAAGCGGAAAAGGGACAGAGCAACCCCCTTAATCGCCACCAAAAACTTTTAACGCTTATATCTTAGAACTTTATTAGTCGACTTAAATTATTGTTTCAGTACACAATTTATAATTCATTACATATTTTACTAAGCCTGTTATTCTGAACAAATATAACACCATTATTCTACCCTATTTATGTAATAATATATAAAGAAATAGTTAATCGATCAAAACAGCCATCTATCGCAAAGTTAACACAAGCCATAGAGAAGAAAGAACTACTAACGAAGCGTGTCAAGCCAGATGGTGCCACGTTTTATATGGCCATTCTAAGCTCCGACATATCAAACGAACATGTGGATATTATGCCCCGTATATATACACCATCTATATGGGCAAATTTGTCTGTAATGTTATAATGTACTTACAGTTTTTTTAATGCCCATTTCGCTATTCCCACGCTGCCATAAGCTGGCAACAAATTGGATATAGAGGTTTGAATCACGCAGAATGAATGCCAGACAGTGTTTTTTAATAATTAAAGCAATGATCATTCTTCTAGATTTGGCCTACTGTTGGTGTCGGCTTCCAGTCTAACCAGATACGTTTTTATAATATAATTTTACAGGTATTTTTGGCTTGTAGATAAGATTACTTGCAAAATTTCATAATTCCCAATGCATCCGGATTAAGCTCTGCTTGAGAAAAAAGGTCGGAGGTATGAGGTGTGTTGTCCCTAGACAACACACCTCATACCTCCGACCTTTTTTCAAAGCACCAAAGGGAAGATTCTTCGACCAGGCGGGTGTTATGCCTGGTGGGCCAGTCGGGCGGTTGTATATATTGCAAGTTGCACAGTAAACTTCACTTGCGCGATTCAGGATTTGTTGCCTCGTAGGTACAAGTTCTTATGTAGCGTGATAGATGTCGCTACACAGTTAATAGAGAAATGATTCCAATACTTTAAATAGTCGTTCATGAGTCACAATTAACCGGCATGACTGTGGTTTAACCGCAATCGCCTATTGGCACGTCAAGCGTAGTGATTTCGGGTTTATCCCCCGAAATCATTCGCTGTATCGGTCCCCGGGGAATCCCCTGTTCACGACTGGACAGTTACTGGCCGACCCGTATAATTATTATCGCTAATAATCATGATGGATGTCGTTTTATATTTTAAATGATGACGATATTTAATGTATCGGATTTTGCTGTTCCTCTTGATAGTAACGATAGTTATTTTATACTTTACTATTTTGTAAATAATTATAGGTACCAAAAGTAGTTCTTAAAGTAATAAATACCCCCAGCATAATGCTGAGCTGGCAACCCATTCGGGGCAAGCATGCCGACAGCATAATATAGTTTTTGTTGGTAACTCATTACTACTTATTATAGCTCTGTGTTTGTCGGATGTGTGTCTGAATAAATGTATTTTTCTTTCTTTCTTTCTTTCTTCTTGAGTAAATCTTTGTACCTATATGTTATATGTATCTAATGTATTTGTACAGTAGGAGCTTATCAGCACCCGAATAAACCCACTTTTTAACCAGTCTACAAGCACGAAATTTTTCACATGGATATTTTACATAAAACGTGCTAAAATATGAAACTAAGCAAAATATTACATGCGCTTTCTAAAAATATTATAACATGTATTTTTTGGGATAGTAGGTAGCCTTAGCTTCAGTGTATAAGCTACCTTATTGCCAAATTTTATTAAAATAAAAAAGAGAGAAGATTTGTATGTTTTTTTGCTATTAATAAACACAAAAACAACTGTAACGATTTTATAAATTGCTTGCATCACCTGTACATTCCTATTTTATAATGATGGCAGGATGGGCACCTAGTCTTAAATAGCATAGTACTATCATAATTCAAAAGAAAAACGGGGTAAAGTCGGGTAAGTTTATAGCAACAAACAAATTTCTAAACAAAGGACAATTGGATCTAAATACATTCACAGGTGTGATTTTTATATTGCTATAAAAACTTCGTAAAAACGTATATATAGTAGTTTCTGTTATGATATTTTTGCACGGAAATACCGTGATACTATAATAAACTACCTTCATGAATTTTGGCCTCATTTTATTTTTTTACCTGTCTGTAGAGTTTTATGACCTCGCGAAGGTATTTTTGGTACAAACCCACCATAGTAACTAGATATAGGTCTTTTGACAATACCTTATCTCTAGATTTATAGGTACGAGATCAAACTCTAGATATAAAAAAACTACCTCATCGGTCTCGTATAAGCACGGTAGATACGCCTGAGTCTGGAGTTTGATTCCCGTGCTCGGATGGTTTTATGTCCGGTTACTTTGTAACCTAAATATACCGAGGAATTGTGATTGCGCATCTCTGCCTAACCTTTTAAGAAATATAGGCGTGATCCAAGGCCAAAATCCAAACTTCGCTGCCAAGGACCTTAAGAGTAGTAGTCGCGCCATTCACACCTACGACCACTGGAGTAATATTTTTATATAGTGTTATATTCGTAATGTAATATCGAAGTCAATACGAAAACACAATGCTATAATTTTGTTTCTCATATTCATTCAATATGAAAGGAAATCCAATATATTTTCAATGGCTTCTTATATACAAAACCCGCCTACATCCTTTTGACATTTTCAAATAACTATAATCCCTGATTCGATTTTGTATACAATCAATACATACACACACAGCTAACTAGCTTTATCACGCAGATTTATATATTCCAAAGGTCTTTTTGAGACAAACAGTAGCTTAGCGACATCTACCGCGCTGCTTACGAATTAATAAGAATCGATCCTGAATCGCGCAAGCGACATTTGCAAAGGAAGTTGCATATAAACAAACTAAAAATCGCCTGATATCAATAGTATAGTGGCCCACCAGGCTACAACCAGTGATATTCTACAGTAGCATGAGACAAACAACTTCTTCTTCCTAGCCTTTTTTGCAACCATGTTGGGGTCGGCATCCAGTCTTTGGGCTTCTGACTACCACTAACGATTGTTACTTCTGTGCCCTCCGAGACACGGAGAGTCTCGATGTGTTAAGAATGGTCACCCATCAGACTGACCACGGCAAGTATAGCTTATCCCTGCAGATATCACAAGTCACTAATACCTACTGTTATTATTACTAAAAAAATTCTAAAACCTACCACCTTGCAGAATTTTATCGAAATATTTTCAGCGGTTTTCAGTGAAAAGATAATGAGCTGTACTTATGTACACTCGCGGTTCACCGTTGCCAATGCCATTAATAGACTCAAACTCAAGATATTAAGGGAAATAAAATTTATTTTAACAATCACAACACCTTAATTAAGAATATTATTTACATCACCACAATTTTACATTATTACTCGCGAATCAATTGGGGCACGGACATAGTATAATTACTGCAGTCACTTCACTGGCTCATCGCTTGTAAACAAAGCACCGTGACCTATTGTTTCCTTCAATAAAGTAAGTCATATGTCAAAATGTCGAACACACACAGACCCATGTTACAGTCCTGTCAATAACATTGGTTTGTAATGCATTTTATTATCTGTAAACGTCATTGTATTCATTGTTCTCTTAGTATTATATACATTTATATATTTTGATTATTAAACATTTTTTGTTTTCAGAATATTCGATATTCTTGTAAGTACTGTAGAGACCACAAAGGTCGCTTCCAATATTTGGATACGATTGGCAGGTTAGCAAGCATTCATATAAAAATACTAGCTTTTGCCCGCGGCTTCGCTCTCCGTGGATGAAGAAACAAAATTGAAAGAAATCGATCCCGAATAAGATAAAAAGCAGCTCACTATAACAGTTTCATCATCCTCCTAGACTCCTAGCCTATGCCGAAAATATGTTAAGCTCCGGTTCCAATCGAAACAGATGTGGTTAAATATAAATATCTTACACAAAGCAATAGCGTTCAGACTGGTTAAAACTGATAGGTATCCTAACTTTAAATTGATCGTCTGGTTTTTTGGCCTTCTGACTACGATTAACGATTTTCATAGGTTTTCGTATGGGGTCTACTATGCCGAATCAATTGCCATTTCTTAACGTGCTATATAAGGTACAGAGGGTCTCGATGTCTTAAGAATGGTCACCCATCGTAGTTATTACTTCGCCAAAGTTTTTAGGTCGGTTTGAGCAACTGTTTCTGGTACTGGGGTACTCTATGAGGTACTAAGGTGATACTGTTTGTGAAACTGTGTTGTTCAAAATCACTCCAAAGGAAAATTGAAACTTCAGTTAGTCATAATAAACTCGTAATTCTAACCAAACTTTACAACTATTGTTTAATTTAAGTCTATACTACTTTAAACGTTTATAACTAATCACCAATCACGATTTCTGCGCATTATGACAACTTAATTAAAGAACCAACAATAATGATCCCTTATATCAATAGGAATACATACTACAGAGAGGTCAAGCTCTATCTCAGCATCTACGCAACCGAGTGGAATGAGATATACCTCATTTTTTTAGTTGAACGATGGACTTTTAAATAGAAAATCAAAAATCAAAAACCAACAATGATGATCTCTTCTTTCTATGGGCTTGCATACAATAGAGAGGTCAAGCTCTATCTAAGGATCTGTACGAATAATTGAAAAAAAGCTTTACATCAGTTTTTAAGTTGGAAATTATGCATTACAACAGTTAACACAAAATTCAAATCTTCTCAGTAGGTTTAGCGCCAACCCCTAACAAACAGACAAACAGACAAACAGACAAGAATTCTAAAAATCACATTTTTGGGTTCGCGATCGTTTATATACTCTAACCCAATAGTATTTTTTTAAATATTTTCAATGTACAGAAACGACTTTTTTACAATTTTATAATAGTATAGAATAGAATATAATGACGTAGAATGTACTAGAAGTAGTTGTGTCACCGACACAATGACATGTCAACTTGATTCAGTGCTCCCAATAAAAATCTATTAACGATAAATATTTCTAATTGTCAATACCCTAACCCGGTACTAATGTATATACTAACCGACGGGAAACCGGAGGAGGTTCTATGTTCGACTGTATGCACGTTTATTTTATGCATATTCACAAAATTCAACCAATAACAATAAAGGTTGTTTGTCAAACAATGTTTTTTAACAAACTCAATTATTTTGTTGTCAAACAATGTTTGTTTTAACAAACTCAATTATTTTCTAAATTATGATCTTCATTTATTATTTGTCTAGCGCTGATTTAAGGTAAGTTAATAAGACTACAACTTACAGTTTTATTTTATAATTAATAATATATTTGTTTTTTTATAAAAAAGTTTTTATCATTTAAAATTCATAAAATACATTTATTCATTATATCTGTAGATTCATTTTAAAGAAAACGTTATTAGAAATACTTCCACTCCTAATCCTACCAACAAGGAAAAACTCATCGAGTAACCATTTCCCGGAACACTCAATATGGAGTGACAGAAAACAAGCAAAACGTAACAGTCATAATGTATAATCGAGGACAGCAAAGGTCGTCATCAAGTTGCAAGAGCAACGGGAAACTAGGTCTATTGATAGTTGATACAGTGCAAATCGGAACAACAGTGGATCAACTATATTGTGTTGGTTTTTATGATGACTCATCATCGACCTATTAAATTTCCTACTGCTGGGCATGGGTCTCCTCTCAGTATGAGAAGGATAAGGCCATAGAGTCCACCCAATGGCTCGCCTAATGCGGGTTGGTAGACTTCACATGCCGTCTAGAAATCTCTGAGGCATGCAGGTTTCCTCAAGATGTTTTCTTTCACCGGTAAACCGAGTGATAATTACGCACATGATTTCGAAACTCAAATAATTATTAGATAATTTAATATTTTATAATATTTAAGATAATTTAATTTATAATTGAGTCATGCTCAATTATAAATAACTAGCTTCCCGCCAGCGGCTTCGCCCGCGTGGTCTTATAATTTTTTCCCCGTTTTTGCTACATTTTCATTACTACTCCGCTCCTATTAGTCGTAGCGTGATGATATATAGCCTATGTTACTCAGGGATAATGTAGCTTTCCAAAGGTGAAAGAATTTTTGAAATCGGTCCAGTAGTTTCGGAGCCTATTCATTACAAACAAACAAACAAACAAACAAACAAACAAACAAATCTTTCCTCTTTATAATATTAGTATAGATAATTGAATCTTAAATAAGAGGGGCTCGAGTTATTATTTAGTCAGATAATCAATCTGCAAGGTTGAGGCTACGTTTATCACGTCTAGTCGGTGGATGGATGACCATTCTTAACACATAGAGCACCGGAAACGATGGTTTAACGTACTGTCTGAGAAACGAAGGGATCTCGATGTGTTCCCAGTAGAACACGTGCATGTTTACATCACGCGCGCCTTCAAGTACGAAGTGAGGAGTGGCTTCACTTTTGTTGGGGTCAAGTGGTTGTATAGTACCACAGCTTGTCAGTCAGTTTGTATATTTCGAAACTTCTTTTCGAAATATACAAACTGACTAACATACGAAAAAAAAGTATTTCGAAAAAAAGGGGTTCAATGTTTTAGTAGTGGCCACCCAGTCATAGGCTGACAATGGTTAGTGCAGTTTAACCTTGTAGATTGATTAATCAGCTTCAAAGCACGAGTCAAAAATAGACATTAAAAAAATAATATCATCATCCTCTTCCTACCCAAATGACTTGAAATGTATACAGTATCATGAAAAACTAGAATAGGCTAGGTAAGTACTAAGATTTTTTCAATGTTTGTTTCAAGTTCAAGTAAAGTTGATCCACTGTGTTGGCCCAACTTTGGCAGTTGTCAGTCGGATCACGCTCTCGATAGGCGAATGGCCCATGAGTGCCTCAACGTGCCTGCCGACCGATGAATATTCCCAACAAGCCTTTTGTTTTTAAAGTAACTGCTATGAACATTTGGGGTAGTGAAATTATGTTAATCATTTTAGGATTATTATTGATTTCTTCGTCCAACCAGTTTCAAGGGGGTTTGTTTGGGGTGGTAACACCACATTGCTAAATATTCTGCTATTAGCAATAAAGTCCTAATTATTGGGTCTTAGTTTAGACAATATAGCTAATGAAATTATTAGGCATGAGTCTCAAGATGACAACGCGAAACTGATACTACTGATTGCCGATTACCATCACGCGGGCCCTAATTATTAGTTTTTTTCTGTATCTTATCGTATTACTGCAGGGCTAAAGGTCTCCCCACTCGCCTGTCCTACTTGACCAATCCTTCCAGTAAAAGTCTAGCTCGTCCCGCCGTCTCCTTGTCATTTTATTACAATAATAAAAAAAAAATACGAATGTCTACATAATACAATAAACATTTTATGTAATTAAGATCAGTGTAATCATTTGATATTTCATTACTGGTCATATTTTACTTGAACGATTTCCAGGAGTCGTAAATATCGAGGGTAAGGTTTTCCAAAATAAGAGTTATATATTATGAAAGCCACTTATAATAGTCTCTATAGAATATTAAGCCTTTATGCTTAAGCACTTTAAAAAACTGTAAACAAAGATCTTATTTCAAAATCCCTAAATAATACCAGCTCCCTCTATTGACGGCGGCGATGTACATAACTAATTTTCCGAGGTGTGAACAGACATTATAAAGGCGCATACATAATGGATGCTAATTTATACACCAAAGTTCTTTGTGATCCTATTAATCCAGTTTGGTTATTTTACATACGACCTACTTCCATTCTGCTTAAAAGTATAATTAGAAATCAGTACTTGCCATGTACAGTTAACAAGAGTTAAGTTAGCGTGCGTCTAACTTAAAAAATTACAAAATCTTTGTCAAAGCATTGATTTTGTTATCTCCTTGGGGCCTAGATAAGTTGCAATTTGACATTCGAATAGAAACAAAATTTATGAAAATTACATTAGTGACAGCACGATTTGTCGAACGCTTATATCATTTCCATAGATTTTGTTTTTATTCCCTTGTCGATTTGAATGTCAAATTGCAACCGGTATAGGCCCCAGTTTACCTAACTTTCTTGTCATTTGTATACATGGTTGTTCAGTTTCAATTGTCAGTGCTTTACACTGATGGTCGTGTGCCTTCTCCTATTTCTCTAGAGAGAATAATAACTCTAGAGCAATAAATTGTCTCATGATCACCAACGAGCATTTTTTCTAGTTATCAAACGTTATATTAAAATATCACAAAAAATCTTTTGGCAAAGGAATATTAATGGCATGTTAAAGAAAGAAAGAAAGCAAGTTTTATTGAAAATACACAATCCACACAAGACACGTTGTTTTATGTACATTAATTACATAAAACAAGACAAATACAAACATAAACGCGTGCATTTCGCACTCTCAACCTCTTAGCTAGTGACATAGATCTATTCCATTGTACTCTGAATGAATTCACAAAGGTAGCAATGTATATAATTTGTTATACACAAAGTAGTTAGTACTTATAACGTAAAATTGTTTAACTACACTATCGCATTGGGGCATAAAAAAAATACCTGTAATGATAGCTGTAAGGTGGTAAATAAATAAATAAATAAATAAAAGAAATCAAATCTGAAGATACACACACTAAAATAATTTCGTTTCGCGGAAATCGCGGCTTGCTAGCACATCTCGCTCGCTCCCCGCGCCCATTTGGTTGTGGTGCGCTCAATTTCATAAACATTTTGTTCTAACTTTGAATGCATCCAGCAGTTAACGGCTATCCAGAAGTGGTGAAGCTGGCCCTAAGAGTAGAGTAGTATTACGAAAGAAATTTGGGAAATTCCCACGGGATGAGAAAAAAAAATATAAACGCAAGTAAACACCGCGGAAAGCCACTAGTATTACCATAATTTTATACACTGATACGTTTCAGAGTCGAGCAACAAGTGAAATATATTGTGCAATACATCTGTACTCTAAACTCTAGGGATTTGCTTAATATCATGTTGTAGTCAGTTATTCATCCCAATCACATTACTGTGTTAGCGCTACATCTCACAAGACTGCAATATTACAAACTAAGCATGTAATATTGTGTAGTTTAGCTGTTGCTATACAGACAATATTTAATAATAAATAAATAAATAAATATTTTTAGACATTTTACACAGCACCATCTAGTCCCAAACTAAGCAGAGCTTGTACTATGGGTACTAGACAATGGATATAATACTTATATACTTCTTTTTTTTTTGTAAATACATACTTATTATACATAGGAAACACCCAGACAAACACAAATACGTATATTCATCACATAAATATTTGTGTCCTGCGGGAATCGAACCCACGACCTCGTGATCAGCAGTCCGGTACTCGAACCACTAGACTACAGACGTCGTCATTTTATAGATAACTGGCTTTCCACCAGCGACTTCGCCCGCGTGGTCTTGATAACCTTTTTAACCCACTTTTCTGTTGAAATTTTTCCAAAATTTTCTTTGCTATAAACCTCACGGAGCCCGGGACCTTTCCAACGAATGCAAAACCGTGGAAATCGGTTCGTGCGTTCTGGAGCTATAGCGTCAGGAAGGAAAACTCGACTTATTTTTATATAGTAGATAACGCTTTTTTAACCGAATTTAAAACAAAAAGACTCTTTAAATAAGGCGCACTACTATATTAGCGCGGGCAGCAGTTGTCTCCCCGCACCCAATCAGTTGGGTCGTTGTATTTACAATAGTGTACTGGCCAGTAAAATATAATTATAATAACGTTGCAACCGTTATTTAATATACCTCATCATCTATACTACTACGGTACTTGAACCACTCTTTCGAGTGTCGACTAATCTTTTTTAATAAAATCTTTTTAATTTGTAATCGTTTTTTAAATTCCCAGAAGTTTTCACTTTGTCCAGTAATCGTTATTACTGTTACCAAAATGGAAAAGAAAGAACCTAAGAGAATTTCCAAGCTAGCATTTTCTGAGGCATCCATTGCTATCTAATAATAACCGAACTTTCAGGCTATTCTAGACGTCCATTGAACACTCTCAAATAAAACAGGGCTGTACTCTAAGAGATATCGACCAAACTTGATATCAATGAAAACGCTTGGAAAATAGTAAAGAACAATAAGATTAAAGAGTCAGCTTCTAAAGGACTAGGCGAAATCTTCTTTTGTTCGTCATAATAGGGTTCACACCGGCATGTAATGTTCAACAATACGATGTAATATGGTCTTTGCTATTTTTGTTAGTGAGGTTCATCAAAAAAGCAGTGATACCCTAGGGGTATGACCACTAGACCGCCAAGTCAAAGGTCTCAAATTCGAACCCAAGGCGTGCGTCACTCGCTTTAACGGTGAAGGAAAACATCGTGAAGAAACCTGCATGCCTGAGAGATATTCTCGACGGCATGTGAAGTCTGCCAACCCGCATTAGGGCAGCGTGGTCGACTATGGCCTAATCTCTCTCATACTGAGAGGAGACCCGTGCCCAGCAGTAGGACAGTTAATGGGGTTGATGATGATGAGGTGTCTTCAAATCATCAAAAAGGTGTGTTGTACTCGTAAGTCTAGTGATATGAACATTGGACTATCCAGGCAGTCTCGAGTGCGGATCCAAGTCACGCACCTCTGACTTTTCGAAATCATGTAAGTATTCATATTAGGTAAAATATCACGCGCTTAATGTAAAGACGGCCAGGAAACCTGTCTGACAGACTTTTTCGGTGGCGTGTTAAGTCTGCCATCTCCGAATTGGGCCAGCGTGGTGGACTAAAATAGTCTTATTTTAAGACGAGACCCGTGCTTATTGTAGGTCTAATCAATAACTTCTAAGTGCAATTGAAACCCGACTGATATTTTCCAACATCACAGAGCTTGTTTTTAGATTTTTTGTTAGTACTTTTAATGCAGTCGGGTTTTTTATTTCATTTAATAATTAGAAATGTACCTTCTATTTCGTTATTAAATAAAAGATTCATGTTTCTTTTCTTTTTACAAATCTGTAAAGGAAAAGATTACTGACAGACTAATCTTTCAACGAAGGATTCAAACCAGTGAAAGTATTGGGCTGAAATTTGAAACACATATAGTTATTAAACGAAAGAAAGGGAAATTTCCACGGGATCGGGAAAACATTAATAAAAGCAGGTAGTACCGCAGAGAATAGCAGCATAATAATAGAATTGTGTTGTATTATCACCAAACATTATAGAACGGTGTAACGCGTACCCGCGTTTAATGCAACGGACAAAGTTGAATCCATTTTAAAGTTAGTTCCGGCGGGGCTTTTAGCGCAATAAATGCCTTCCTTCCTCCACTTTCTTAAAAGTTTCCTTTAAAACAAAAAGATTTGTTTCTTATTCTAGAACAAACGGCCGTCTTAAGCATCGCTACTGTCTCGCAAGCGATTTTCTTAGAACTATTTTCGCAATTTGAATCGAAATGAGGTATTCTCTTTTTGGTTTCCGATTTTCCTTTGTTAATCCTCATTGTTTTTCTTTTACCTTCAGCTGGGACTCGGGTAATAAGTTGGGCTATTCCGATCTTCTGTTTTAGCTGCGAAATCGTTTTCTGCAAATATTTTCTTTTTTATGATAAATGTCGCTCTGAATAGGGCGCGGTGAAATTTGAATTTGGAATATTTTATTTGGAACAAAGTTTTATGGTCGGATTTAGGTAGAATATGAATTTAGTTTTGTGCTTTTTTAAACTACTTTTGGACACCTGTGACGTGGTTTTTTTTTTAATTTTGAAAGGATACCTAGTGTGTTTTGAAATCTAAGCCGATAAATTAATGAGAAACTGACGAGAAGAGGTTTTATTTTATAAGATTGGTTTACTATTTAAAAATACATTTATTTATGATCTTTTGTAAAGATAAGTTTGTTGTTTAGAGATTATAGCGTTCAGTTTCTAAAAATATACTTTATAGATAAATAAAATACTTGATAGATAAACTTTAACGTAACTCTTGTTATGAATTTATCACATTCACTTACTTTGACGAAGGTACTGTTATATTGAAAACTAATAAATAATGAGATAGATCAAGCTTTCACTCAAATATTATTTACGAGAAAACCTTTAAAAAAATACTACGTTTTGTCTAAGGACTAAAATACATTTTAGTCCTTAGACAAAACGTAGGTACGTGCCAAAACCCGAAAGAATGTGTCTTTATATAGGTACACACGCCTTTATCTTGTAGGGGTAGGTAGAAACTCCAGAACGCCATGTACGAAGATTCTTGTCTACTACTTCCTTTGCTTCTTCTACAAAAATACACATAGACACTTCTAAATCTACAAAAAGAAAAAACTAACAGACTGATTCACTGACTGATCGATCAATGCACAGCTAAAATCACTGGGTCAAGAAGCATGAAATTTTTCACAAATATTCCTTAAGTGACGTAGGTGTGCACTATAGTCTGCGCGTAACTAGTTGGCCGCGCCTTAGGTATGTGAGCGCCGGGACGGAGGGGCAGGGTCACCTGCGCGAGGTAGGATGGAGCACGCGGGGGCGCTTGTTTTCGTTCACAGTAGGTAACCCGCCGTCTCACCTCCGTCCCTACCTAAGGCGCGGCCAACTAGTTACGCGCGTTCAGCTTGTCCTATCATACATATTTAATTTACAGTACCTACATAACATTTTATTTTATTTAATACTTTATGTGACTTTAATAGTGCAGTAGTTCGGAACGATTTCGAATTGTAGTGCATAAAAAGTTTTTAATCAGTCAAAAACAAATTCACGCTAAAAAATAGTAGAAAAAAATGCAAACTCTTTAAAAACACGTGTAGTTTTAAACTAGATGCATTTGTATCAATCCACTTCTAAAATAGTGCAAATTTTAAATTGTGGCAACATTATTCCAGGATATTAAAGTGTTCACTTGTTGTGGTTCCGTACGGTTAAATCCGTGATTTATAACTCAAAACGCAACAGTGAATATTTTAATAGTAAGTACTAAAATGTTGTGGCAGTAGGGCTTGTGTTATAAACTGTGGGAGGGCAAGTATCTTTGGTGGATGTTGACAGTTAAAAAAAAAATTTTGTCTTTGTCTCGAATTGGCTCCGAAACGGCTCAACAGGTTGCAGTTTCACTAGTTCTCTAAAACATCGTCTAGATCTTCCCCTTCCTTGCGTTTCTTTAATTTAAATTCCTTCTAAAAAACATTGATTTAAATACTAGTCATAGGACCGTCTGTACATTTGATAGAAGCGTTCGCCATAATCAGAAACACAAACGTCATTTGGATTAGTATCGCATGGCATTTGTTTTTGTAGCCGATCGCGGACTAGTTCACTTGGGTTTAGACCGTTTTGGGACCAGTGCCTCGACCATGAGTTTTTCTCACGAGACTCGCTAGCGACGCCGTAAAATATTTGTATGAAAAACCTCGCAGCACCTCTAGCGGTTACGTAAGGAACTAAAGAGATTACAGCGTTTCGATGCGTAAAAAACCTATCGAAAGCCATTCGATAGAACTCATGGTTGAGGTACAGGTTCGTGGGTGTCATTGCGACAGGTCCCCCCCATTCCTTACGCAGTAATATAGGTACATAATTATTATAGGTAAGTCAATGTATGTAAGTTTTCGTTTCGTATTAAGTGGCCAACCATCTTTTTGTTAGTTCTATACGATTCTTAATATAACATAACATACCATCACGCCAGCATTCAGAGAAAAGAAAGGTATGTTCATCTATAATTCGGCAGAACGCAATAGGAGGCAAGCCTGCAAGCCAAGCATTGCCATGAGAAATTCATAGAAAGCCCCAGTCACACTTATCTGCTTGACTCGGGAATCAAAACCAGGATCTCTAGCGTAGCAGGGCCTATAGACAAGTTGCAATTATTCGAATCGACAATTAATAGAATCAAAATGAGACAAGCTTTTCACAAATCAAGCTATCACTAATGTCATTTCCATACGTTTTGTTTGTATTCGTTTGTTAAGTCGAATTTCAAATTGTAACTAGTCTAGCTCTCAGTTACGCTAACGACAATTAGGCATTGATTGAATTTATTGTATTTTTTAATATTCGTCGCAATGCTTCAATTAATTTCAGTAGTAATCCACCACAACCCGTGCAAACCTCTAAATGGCTTCATACTTTTTATTCTATTTCTTTAAGATACATTTTGTAGCTGTTAGTTTTCCTACCTTACTAAATTAAATAAATTAATTAATAATCGTTCAAATCTCATAACTTGATACCTGTACAATCTGCATGTGGAAATGCTAGTGCATATCGCGTTTCATTATGAAACCGCTACAGCAGGTGTACGGATAATACTCGATCGTTCAAACTTATATTCAGATTTTATAGCGCAGATTAGGATTTAGTTTGTTTTGATTGTATTTCAGTATCATTGCATATTATTAATAAGAGATATTATTATTAACTAGCTGTTCCCCGCGGTGTTATTCGCATACATCCAATTTCTAAGACAAAAGTAGCCTAAGTTACTCCTTATAACATTACCGAGTGAAAGTCGACAGCCAGACACACAGAGAAAAGTTATAAATTAATTACTTTTTGTATGTACCGTATAAACTTTCATAATACATTTATTGAAAAGCTATTAATTTGAAATTACAAACAGACACTTAAATATCATTTATTTGTATTGATCAGAAAAAAAATGATTATTGGCGACTTTTTATATATTAAATCAGGCGTCTTTAAATTATGTTTCGAAAAATTAACTTATCTCGGGATAATTGACCGCTGAAGTAATAAAAATAAATATTAATATCAATGAGCCGGGCGACCGAAGCGAGCGGTACTTCGGTAGCAGTTGACGAGTGCCACTAATCAATTTACTATTTCGTAAAAAAATCGTAATTTCTAGTTGTCGTTTTCAATATTGTCGACTTGAGTTGAGTGAGTTTTTCCTACGTTGTACTTTACTCATATACCTAATTCAGTTTTTTACAGCTTATTTTTAATTTATACTTAATAATTATACTAAGTACCTACTAAGTTCAAAATAGCTGTTCTCTACCCTATCCTGCTTGGATATCCAAACGCTTGATTTTCAGCCTAGTAAGTATTCCCTATTATTTGAATTTTGCCTACAACTTATAAACCATAAGTTCGTGAGATATACAGTTCTAAGATATCGTGATTAGTCAATGAATGCGTGAGCGTTACTTCACTTTAATAAACACATTAAGCTGAATTTTATAAACAGATCGCAATTCTCGATAAAACATCCAATTTCCTAATCGACTCCCATCAAAGATAACAGGGCTGCCCCATTTTTCTCTCTGCCAGATCAAGAGATGCAATTTGATTAAATCCCAGTCCAGCACAATTTTTCTTCCACTTCGTTTAAAATCAATTTTCGAGACTTCGTTAGCTTTATCGTTGGTAGATAAATTGTAGGTGGCTAGATGGTTTCTTATAAAGATTAATCCATATTATAAATGCGAAAGTAAGTGTTTGTCTATTTATCTTTGTCGATCAGGGTATACATTTCGATAAAAAATGGCAAACAGACGTATTCCATCTAGAGGATATATGGGCTACCTTATGATTATAAAATAAATAAGCATTAGTTTTTTAGCTTCAAGGGACCGCAGACCACCGTATTTGTCATTAATTCTAATTTGACACCTCCACTCGTTTAAAAAAAAAGTATAGTGATAGACAGACATACATACGGACGGACAGACAGTGAATTTAAGGATTTTTTTTCCTTAAAAACAGATACAACAACAGATTGGTTTAATTTGAATGGGTTTATATTTTTTCACAAAATCTTCGTGTATTTATTGTTAAAATAGTAAATAAGGGTACAAAATAATCGGAACAGTGCGAAAGGATCTCTTGGGGTTAGCTTTATGAAGTCAATGAACTTCAAAGTTTTATCTGTAGGGTAGTCACGTTTATCTTTACTGGGAAAGGTTGTGGTGACAAAAGGTTTAGTTTCGCCTTTTTAGATGTACTTACGAATAAATTGCTTTGCACTTGACCTTTAAAAGAATTAAAAATTCAATAGCATTTCTTTGTATTTGAGTTTGTTTTTGTAGATAATACAAAGTACTCGTTTATACAGTTAAAGCTCATTATTTGAAATACAAAATAAAACATCTTCAAAGTTTTAATAAGGTATCTTGTTTTTTCTGAACCAATTGTTACCATCAATTTACCATGGAAGTAAAATAATAAGAGAATTATCTGAATTTGTAGATATAGTTACAGGCGATAACTATTAGATACTAATAAATTATAACATATCGAAATTAGCAACCGTCACTTTTTATTTTAAAATTAGATTTAAATTAAAATGTTTGTATGTATTTTTAAGTTCAGAGAAATCCGTACAACAATTATTTAAAAAAACACACTAGATTTTAGAAATGGCTACGTTGGTCGATCATAATAAAATTATTCTTAATTTCCTATACACACAGGTATTTTTAAAGTTTTTTTTTATGACGGATATAGATTCTAGCTCAGGAGCTTTAGAATCTTAACCGGGCTTGGTGGCGAGGCACTTTTTGTGCCTCCAGCCAGGGACACTTATAAACTAAGCAACAGCAGCTAAGGGCGTCCCCCAACGGGACTCGGACCTCGGCTTAGGGCGTTGCTGGGGGGGCAGCTAGGGATAGCTGGATCTGGGTTTAAATTATTTTGGGACGAATTTAGTCATTAGAATAATGAGGGGGGCGGGGAAGAGCTTTACCACCTCGTTGGTGATGCCGTCTGATCCGGGGATATTTTTAAAGTAGGTACCTACATAATTTATAATAGTTTCAGATAAAAATATTCGAATCTCTGGAGATAATTATAATGTTGCGACCTGCCATCATTTTACGTGGTTGGTCATTAAATTGGGATAAGGTAGGACAAGTTAATTTATATTCTGACAAATTAGAACAACATTGAATTGAATTCCAAATTTGAATTTGACCGAATTACCAATCAGTACAATCGTTCATTAATATGACAATCGGTAATAGCATTCGATTATTATTTTCAAAATGAGCGCAATGTTTGGGCTGTGTCCAATCAAATATGCAAATAGTGCGGTGACGTGGAGTGTCGCGGTGTTTGCTGAGCTATCGGACGGTATTAGGGCTTTAGCATACGGCTGATATTTATTCAATCACTGATTATGCTAAAATTATATTTAAAATGGTTTAAAACTACATTAGACTTGGTTCTTTTAGGCAATCGCGCATCATTGTAGACCGCAAAAACAGATTAGCTGGCGGTCAGGTGTAAGGCCTATCACGAAAAAAGAATAGACTGCTTCAATTCCAAGGTTGAGTAAAGTGTTTGTACCCGGTTAGTGGCAATAGGCTCGCCCCTTATTACATGGGCTCCGAACATACCGGCAAACAGTGTGCGTAAATGAGCAAATCTCTGCCTAACTCTTCAGGGAATACGGGCGTGATGATATGTTACGATACTATAGGCTTGTCTTTTGATAGTTGTGTTAAACTGTTCTTTCTCAAACAACAAAAATCTGCATGAAAATTTTAATCAAACCAATGTAACATTATATCTTCACCTTTAGGCCAAGCCGATAGCCCGCGGTATTAGGATTATGCGGTACCATTGGTTTACACAAGCATCGTGATTAAAATTAGTTGGATCAAACGTTGAACATGTTCATTCAACAATTACTTCTATTCAGTTGAACATATTATCACGCCAGTATTCCAGCCGGGCTAACATGCACGCCGCGAGAACATTTTGTCGACGCTTATGTCGTGCCTTTGTCTCGTTTTCGCACGAGGAAGAGCGAGACAAAAGAGTAGACAAAATTTTGTCGTGGCGCGCATGTTAGCCTGGCAGGAAGGGTTAACTACTAGGCTAGGCTACTCCCACTAGGCTAACGTGGCTATCAGTTAGTATATTTCATAGTTTCTCATCGTCAGCAAAAACGCGCCCTTGTTTTGCGGCGTTTGAGAAAAACAACATTCTGAAAGTAGGCGATGGACAAAATAGAGTGGTCTATTCGGTTGAAGGCAGATAACCAGTCTGAACACCGTCGCAAATGGATTACATTTTGCAAATAATTTATGTTGATCTGAAATTAGATATCAGTTCATCAGGTCAAATTGTAATGGCGTGAGCTTGATGCATGAACGCAAATTGTATTTTGCGTTTGATTTATTTGGTTGACATTCTATTTAGAATTTGTGTCTGCATCATTTACTATCATTTTTAATAGACCGATTGTTTAAGGCAGTTTTTTCAAAGTTTCTTTCCGGCTCTACTATATTTTTATAAATGGTCAGGCTTACCAAATTTAAAAAAGATTCAATATAGAACAGGAAATAGAAATAATTACGTCAGTAGCAGAAAAAAAACTACATTCTACATTCATTTACTTAAACGAATATTTTCAAAAACAGAAAAAAATACGACCAATTTCATTATACAAAAACCATTCAACCTTAAAAACTTTCTTTAATACCACCAATATTAATATTCTCCGCTTTGACCCAAGATCGTACAGTCGAAGACAAAAATGTTACGTTTTATAAATTCTTTTCAAAGCCAGCACTTTCATTATGGTAATGTTTCAACCAATCTTTGGTATCGCAACGATTATTACCATTTAGTCGTTCAATGTACCTATTTAGGGACAATGGGACCCTTTCTGGGAGCTCTCACTAACATTTTTCTTTACCATAATAACGTTTTTATTAACGGGAATTTAAGGAAAACTGTTATGAATAACCTCATTGGTCTTGTAGTTGAGCGCGACTGAGGTCAAGGTTCAATTTCTAGGTCGGGCAAATTGATAATCGGTTTTTCAAAGAAATTCTCAGTTGCAGCTCGGAGTTTGAATTTGTGCCAGGTAATAGGCTTGCTCCCTATAACATGGGACCTAAACATTCCAATGTGAATTGTGATGAACATGTACACCGTTTGACGACGTCTGTGGTCTAATGGTTCGAGTACCGGACTGCTGATCACGAGGTCGATTCCCACAGGACACAAATATTTATGTGTTGAATATAAGTATGTCGCATCGGACATGATCACGGACGTTCAATTGACTCTTTTGAGACTACAGCGCCACCCGGTGACACTATTGAGATGACAGCGCCCCTGGTGACGTCGAATGGAACCAACGATATCACATAAAGCGCACGGTGGCGCAGTGGGGGAAACAGTTACAGTTGTGCCTCGCGCGGTTGCACTTGCTCTCGGCACTTCACACTGTGTAGTCGATTCGTGCGGACGTCTGGCTTGATTGACTGACTGACTCACGTTACTTTATAGTTCTACCTACATTGTTATTGCTATTGCTGAATTGTAATTTAAATGTAGCTTGGTAATCGTAAATTCGTAACAGACAAATGTGCTTGAGGAGTTTCTTCCGCGGCTTCTTCTCCTCAGTAGGTAGCACTAGCGAAGCTGCGAAGGGCGGGCGTTTTGGGGGATGTCTGTATTGTAATATTTCGTACTCGGTCAAAACCAAATATAATGACAGTTGAGTACGAGTTCTGTGTTTTAATGTTTGAACCAGCATAACCCACCTGTTGCCCACAAGATAGTCGTTACCTTGCCTTCCTGCCAAGGATACAGATCCTGTATCCGACATCAGAAGTGGGATAAGTGTTGGTTCAAACATAAAAGTGGCTCGGACAAGTGTACAGTGTAACGTGTGTGACCGATCCCTGGAACGGAAAACTTCAAATCTGATTTCTAAGTGATTACGTGCTGAGTGCATTGCTGAACGATAAGGGACTTCGAAGGTGTCGTCTTGGAGCTGTCAAGTACGACCTCACATTATCACGTTGCAAGACCTGATGGTACTAAAGGGCTGAGTTAGGAATGCCGTTATGATGCTGTATCCCGGTGAGATCAAACCAAGTTGCTTTATCATTGATGATGTTTGTTGCAGACACCATGTGCGGTGTATGCGTGCGGTGGTGATTTTAACCTTGTGAGATTTCTGATTGAATTAGGTCGACCGAAGCACGGTGTTGATTTTTATTGTGAAATTAATGCAGTGTCGTTTCGCAGTGGTTTGTGTGCATCTCAGTTGTTTCTTTGTGTCAAACTGTACACGCGGTTTTGGTCTATCCACGTGTCGGTGGATTGTGTAGGTACCAAACAATAGTGAAGTTGACGTTTGTTTTTAAGAACAACCACGTTGTCAGTAGCTTTAGCTCTGCATCATGCAAACGTCTCTGTTGTATTTGTAGGTAGGTACCTAGGGTGACCTACAAGAGACGATGCGTTACCCCATATGCGTGTGGTGATGAGAACGCAAACGTTTGAAAGGTATTCGGATGTTGATGAGCAAGTTTAAGTTAAGACTTGAGGCCGAGTAAGGGGTTCTAGTGGCCGTATTGTGTTCGAAAGTACCAGTGGTTATTACGTCGTCATAGCCAGATAGAAATCGGTCTCTTGAGGCAACTCGAATAGTCCGTGGCTGTGCGGTATGCGTTTAACCCTAGCGAAAGTCGGGGTCTAGAGTGTGTAGTCACTGCGTGATAGACACCGGCGATCCCCTCGATGGATATGCGTACAAAGTTTCGATTCATGGGCTAGATATATGACTACAATAAGATTGCTGGTAGGCTGTTTTACTCGTAGGTTTAGAGTTACAGATTCTGAATCTAATGACTGTGTGTGGTACATGGCTTTGTCAGCGATAATTGAAAATTCGATTCTTCTCTAGTGAAATTAAGCCAGGTCACGACGTAACCGAATGAAAGTGATGCTGCGTAAGATTTTTTTTTGTTTTAGATATACACCCGATCGTGTTTCTCATCCTGGCTGGGACCAAATGCTGTTCAAAACAAGGCGTTAAGCTGAGGTGCTGTTGAGCTGCTGCAGACACTAGTATGGTGGCTAGTGCAGAGTGGGAAGTGCACCTGTGTTTGCGTTACATTCCTAACATAAGACGCAGGAAAATAAAGGGTGAGCTGTATTGTTTTACTTACGACTCTGTTGTTGAATGCCTGATGGAAGCTGTAAGAGAAGCAAAGTAGCAAAACTTGTTTCTTTTATTTTCGAGTAACCTGAAGGCTCTGCTCACTGAGATTTTAATTGTAAACGAAGGTTACAATTTAGTTTTTTTGTAGTAACCAAGTTAGAACCAAAGTAAAAAGGCATTTGGCTTTAAGCGAACTTTCAAATACCCCCATGATCATGAGAGGAAGGTCCCCGATCGGCCCGATCACCAAGTTGCACGAGGATTAGATGTCATGGTTGATGAGATAGAGACCAAATCTGATTAAGAATGGCTTGGTACACTCATGTGTTGATGCACAGCGATAACTTGGGACCGCACCATATGAGGAACATGTGGCGATGGGTCTATAGAGATTACTTGGTGCACAGATTACGACTGACCGCACCACATGAGTGTCATGTGGCGATGGGTCTATAGAGTCGTTAGTGCACAGATTACCGAGTGACCGCACCACATGAGTAACATGTGGCGATGGGTCTATAGAGAGTCGTTGGTGCACAGATTACCGACTGACCGCACCACATGAGTAACATGTGGCGATGGGTCTATAGAGTCGTTGGTGCAACGAGCCAAGACCGCACCTCATGAGTAACATGATGGCGATGGGTCTAGAATGGTTTGGGACCGCACCTCATGAGTAACATGATGGCGATGGGTCTAGAATGGTTTGGGACCGCACCTCATGAGTAACATGATGGCGATGGGTCTAGAATGGCTCAAGACCGCACCTCATGAGTAACATGATGGCGATGGGTCTAGAATGGCTTAAGACCGCACCTCATGAGTAACATGATGGCGATGGGTCTAGAATGGCTTAAGACCGCACCTCATGAGTAACATGATGGCGATGGGTCTAGAATGGCTCAAGACCGCACCTCATGAGTGACATGATGGCGATGGGTCTAGAATGGCTTAAGACCGCACCTCATGAGTAACATGATGGCGATGGGTCTAGAATGGTTTGGGACCGCACCTCATGAGTGACATGATGGCGATGGGTCTAGAATGGTTTGGGACCGCACCTCATGAGTGACATGATGGCGATGGGTCTGGAATGGTTTGGGGCCGCACCTCATGAGTGGCATGATGGCGATGGGTCTGGAATGGTTTGGGACCGCGCCTCATGAGTGGCATGATGGCGATGGGTCTGGAATATGTGTTTTGGCACTGATTACAATGAACATTTCACGAGTTCAGTATGCATTGCTTAAATGGCTTGTTGATCGGACCTTTTCTAATGAATAATGTTGTGCAGGAAGCACTTTGTACGAAGCCTTAATAACGTGTCAGTTATCAATCAGGGCGATTGATTATTATTGAACCTCTGTTCCTATTGGCAGGATAGCCGAGCTGGATTACCCTGAGCACATTTTGCCCTTAAGTAGACCCGAGGTTGGGTGCTAGTCAGGAATGACTGTGGTCAGGAATGACTGTGTTTGTTGTACTATGGTCACTGGGGTGACTATGTGTTAGTTTATATGGTCACATCGATGACTGTTTGTTTATAAAATCGTAAGGATGATTTTATTTGAGCGATACCGCTAGTTAAGCGATGGTACTAGAAAAGCTCAGCAGCTTAGCTGACTTGTGTTGGTCAGGATTGGCCGAACGTATACTGTGTTGTTTTCTTTTGGTTACAGATTAACTAACACACGAGGACGTGTGACTTGTCAGAATGGCCGTGTCGCATCGGACATGATCACGGACGTTCAATTGACTCTTTTGAGACTACAGCGCCACCCGGTGACACTATTGAGATGACAGCGCCCCTGGTGACGTCGAATGGAACCAACGATATCACATAAAGCGCACGGTGGCGCAGTGGGGGAAACAGTTACAGTTGTGCCTCGCGCGGTTGCACTTGCTCTCGGCACTTCACACTGTGTAGTCGATTCGTGCGGACGTCTGGCTTGATTGACTGACTGACTCACGTTACTTTATAGTTCTACCTACATTGTTATTGCTATTGCTGAATTGTAATTTAAATGTAGCTTGGTAATCGTAAATTCGTAACAGACAAATGTGCTTGAGGAGTTTCTTCCGCGGCTTCTTCTCCTCAGTAGGTAGCACTAGCGAAGCTGCGAAGGGCGGGCGTTTTGGGGGATGTCTGTATTGTAATATTTCGTACTCGGTCAAAACCAAATATAATGACAGTTGAGTACGAGTTCTGTGTTTTAATGTTTGAACCAGCATAACCCACCTGTTGCCCACAAGATAGTCGTTACCTTGCCTTCCTGCCAAGGATACAGATCCTGTATCCGACAAGTATTTGTGTTTGTCTGGGTGTTTCTTATGTTAAAAAGTATATATTTACAAAAAAAAAGTACCTATATAAGTATTATATCCATTGTCTAGTACCCATAGTACAAGCTCTGCTTAGTTTGGGACTAGCTGTGTAAAGCTGTGTAAAACTGTCCCAAGATATTTATTTATTTATTATTATTATTACCTCTGCCGAACTCTTCGGGGAATACAGATGTAATGGTATACCTATCTAAGTATATTATGAAAACGTAAAGGTAAACATATACGTACAATTTAGCCTGAACTCCTCAATTAAGTTATCAAATGTAATTTACTGTTAGAATAAAGATTATCACTTTGTGTTTAAGTATTTTTTTGTGTAAAATTCTCGACAAAACTTAGCTCATAATATTGTTAATATAAATTGTGGTGGTGGGGCCTGATGTCCTAAGATACAGGCCTCGGCTTAGTTTAGGCATCAGTCTCCCACAAATTATTTCTTTTGTAGCTATTTTATTTTATTTTGTAGTACCCATAGTACAAGCTCTGCTTAGTTTGGGACTAGATGATGCTGTGTAAAAATGTCCCAGGATATTTATTATTATTTTATTTTGTACACTTAAGTGCTGATTTAAATTGCTGTATAATTATTTGTGGAAGAGAAATAAATGAACTTATTATTATTATTTTATATAATAGTCGGAGAGACAGGGTTATATTATATTCATTATACTAGAAATTAGTAAGTACCTACCTATGGATTAAAATTCTTCATAATTTATTATTACAGATTTAAAACAAATTGAGTATTTAATAATACTCAATCTGTATTCAAATCTGTTCATAATAAAGGCCTAGGCAGTAAGGATTTATAGAGCAGTCCATTGGGAAAGCGATCCTACCGTTTTATCGATAGTTTGCGATAGAGTTTTATAAAATGTTACGAACGATTGATTCTTATGGCGAAATTGGTGTGGTCCTAGTTTCAGCGAAAACAATAGAATTAAATAGTAATGACTAGCTATTGAGGGGCTCGTGGCAACTTGTACCAACGCTGATCAACCGATCTGCAAGGTTAAGCTACACTTGCCGCGGTCAGTCTGTGGATGGGTGACCATTCTTAACATATCGAGACCCCTCCGTGCCTCGGAGAGCACGTAAAGCCGTCGGTCCCGGTTGTCATACGAACACCTATGACAATCGTTAGTGGTAGTCAGAAACCTAAAAAGCATGACAACCAGGCTTTCCATCGAATATCGGTATTGCCCAGATACTGGGTTGCGGAGGTCTGATGGCGGTCGCTCCGTGTAAAATACTGATATTCAGCCGCATCCTGGTTAGATTGGAAGCCGACCCCAACATGGTTGGGAAAAGGCTAGAAAGAAAGACTAGCTATTTCCCGTAATTTCACTCGTATCCCAAAGAACTCTACGAAATTAATATTTAGTGGAGTTCGATAGCAGTTGTGGCACAATTTATACTACTGTAACTGTTATCGTACTATTGGCATATCACCTATGAAATACGGTACCGAAAAAATAAAAAATAAATGTTTTTTGGAAATTTTCCTTCAAGTCCCAAACTAAGCAGAGCTTGTATTATGGGTACTAGACAATGTATATATAACTATAATATGATTGATAATTATTAGTTTAGTTATAAGAGTTTAATAAAGTTTTGAGACAAAGCGTAGCGTATGTCCTTTCTCGTCAGGAGACAATCTATTATATTGCCAATTTTAATCAAAATCTGTTCAGCGGCTGTTAACGTAAAAAGGAAACTAACAGAGTTACTTTCACAAATAATATAAATAATTATGGGTTTGTATTACTTAACAATTTATTATTAAGATAATTTTAGGTGTATATCGAAATGTACTGTAGTTTAGAGTGAAAGTTTAAATTACTTGTTAACCCTACTTCAAAAACTTTACGAGTTTGCCTTACAGCAAAGACTGTTTTTAAAAACAATTATTTGTTATTCTGAAAACTAGAGGTAAACTACTGCAGAATAAAATTGTTACCACAAGCAATTTCGGAAAACACGTGTATACATAATTTAAGTTGGATTGGGCTCCGTTTTAACTAATTGAACAGTTTTCAAAAGCATTTAACTTTAATATCGCGAGTCGTTGAAAGCCAAATGGAGTTAACGTGTTTTTATTTTAATGGTTCGTTTATAAATTAAAATATAAACTGTATTTCGTTGAAATAAATTGGGCTACTGAATCTGGCAAAATAAGGTCCTTTCAAAGTTATCTTTTCTCAAATAAAACAGCCGAAAGACATGTAAAATAGATTACGAGTTCTAATTCCAAAATTGAAATTCTAACAGATTTTAATTATATTTTTGAACTATAAGTATTACAATTTTGTTTTTGTTGACCGGTTTAATTTACGGGAAACTTTTTTCAAGTAGCGAAGACTCAGAATTCTTTAGATTGTTAATAATATTAATTTTTCTAGCATAGAGGTTATCCTCACTTGCACTAACACCACGCCCTTACCCATAGCTTTGAAGTTTACGAACGATACTCGATGGGCTTTAAAACTGGTAGCAAAATTTCAGCAATCGCGATACAGATCCCCAATTAGAGAGGTTCAAGCCTCCGTGATCCCGGGAACACGGACCAGGTATTAGAGTAATCAATCGATTATTGTGAACGGGGTAAGTACGGTCTTATTTTAACATTTACTTTAGATACTCCTAAAGTTTTTGCCTCATTGCTCAAGTGGCAGTTACAAAACGTGGGGTCTGGATTCATTGAGCAAACCATTATTAGGGTTGTAGATATCGACAGAATTAGGTACTAATCATGGGCAATGTCGAAGGCAAACGAGCTCGCCGCGGATTAAATGCGCTGGACCGACCAAGTAAAGGCTGTCATAAACGGTTCCCTCCATGAGTCTACCAAAAAGGCAGCAGTACGTGAGGTATGGGGGACATTGTTAGGCGTGCCACCAACCCTTGAGTGACGACCACGACCACTCTGCCAATAGTGTATCGACAGAGAAGAAGAATGGTAAATAGGCTTGCCTCGTTAGTCATGGGAACATAAAACGTACGTCACCGATGAACAGTCAAACACAATATGTACTAGTGGTACACATTGTGTACACAAGTCAACTGTGTGTCAAAGTGACTTGTGTGGACTTCGAAGTTCAAAATATCGATGTACTGTATTCATAGTTTAAAAGTTCAAGTTATATGAGTTAGAAAACGCTATGACGAATTACTTTATTGAGAATGTTCATAATCACGATGGACTTGATTGCGAATGTTCCTCGCCGTAGTGTAAGGAACTTCGAAAGCTTGCTATGAGTGTTTGCACCGAAATAGTTCCATAGAATTATAAACAAGACGATTTATTATCTTTTTATATTTTTTTAAACATTTTCCATGCTAAGATTACAAGTTATTTTTAATGAAGGAAAAAATCGGCTGGCAGGCAGGATTCGAACCTGCGTCTTCTGGTTCGGTACACCAGACGCTTTGACCACTAAGCCACTGCGAGCCCCGCTCGCCAGTCGAAACCTTCCTCCGCATTGTAATTTACGTCTTAAAAAAAATAAGACGATTTATTTCATTTTTCAATTGTTTTTTAGATAATAACAGGCATATATATTCGTTTAAACATAATTTACAACGATCAAACTTATGTTCCTTACAAAGTCATCCTCGATTTGCAAGCAAAAGAAACCCTATTATACAAAACAGATAAATTTGATATCCCATAACGAGCTCTTGGAGCATACGCCGGTGATACATCACAGTGATTGTTAGAATCAGCAGTCGTGACGCGTACGGGGGGCTTGAATGGGGAAACGTGACCAGCAAATAGTAGGTGTAATGTGGATATGGGGATAAGAGGAGGGGGCGTTTGGTTTTTGAAGACGTCAAGTTGAAAGACGTCATTTGTCTTGTTGAGGCTTAAAGGATAATATTGGCAACCCATTTACTGGTCTACTGCGGGCCTGGATCTCCATCTTTTATTGAGGGGTTAGGCTATGAAATTCAGGGCAATAGTTATAACATAACATACCATCACGCCTGTATTCCCCAATGGGTTAGGCAGAGGCGTACTAATGTACAACGTGACTCGTTAGTCTCTGTGTCTTAAGCCCGACTGCACCACTAATGGTTGTGAGTTCGATTTTCAGGTCGAGGTGTTATTTGTCTATGAATTTTTCAGTATGAGCTTGAAGTTTAGATTTGTGTACGGTTAAGGCTCCGATATACGCCGTTGACCTTGCTCGAGTGGGCGTTACCGATGAAAAGCACCACGCTCGCCGCCCGCACCCCCCGGCACTGACTACGCGGTGCACTCACAAATTGACTGAGCGCGCGACTGCCGTTTAGACTGGGGTTTTAGGGTTGTCTACATTTTTCGGCCGATTAAATAATTATTTTTAAATATTATAGTTTTTTATACGTAACGATCAAAAGGTTTGTTTGCTTGTTATTATTATGAGTTTCGGATATGTTTAAAGGCATGGCATTATATTTTTTTGGAGTTCTTTAAAAAAAACACTTGTATTGAATTTATAATAGAAAGAAGAAAGAAAGAAAGAAAAATACATTTATTCAGACACACATCCGACAAACACAGAGCTATAATAATACCTCTACTGATATGTGTAATGTACCCCCAAAATGCACAATCCACGTGTATCCACGCCTTAAGGCCATAAATACCAACAAACTGCGTATGTACAGTATTGGTCATAAGTTTTCATTACCATGTCAAGGATCGTATTTGCCTGCACGTTACTGCGCGTATACATAAACATACTTATTTGAAATTTAATACCACTATCTTAATACGCCGTCAAGACACCACAGCACTGATTGATCCATTACATAGCTCTCTTTCCGATTAGATAATTATGAAAGAGTACGATATACAAGATCATCTATGTACTTATGCAAAATGTTTGTTATAGAAAAAGGTCGTAAGTGAAACTTGTTTCATGCGATAGACTTGTAAAAATGGTAAAGGACTTATGACCGCGACCGTACATACACTTCTGTTTAACCCTTCGGGGAATACAGGGTTGACGGTATGTTATTATGTATATTCGATACATACACAAAAGCATTTCTATAGAACGGGGGCTCGTCTCGGTGACCAATTACCGTCCCGTATCCCTAACCCTTAATAATTAACATAACAATTAACATACACAGTTATAGTCTTAAATTATAATCCGGCTCCGTTGAGAGTAAGTCACAATGGAACTTTGGGGATGGAAACTTCGCCCGGGCATACCGGATATCGCCCGGGCAATTCAAGTGTTGTTGGGAAAGGGTTAATGTTTGAATTGTGATATAGAACTGACATTTTGGATTAATTTGTTTAAAATGTCTAACAGATATAATTGTTGGGAACCAAAGACATTTAATATTACACTTGGGAACCCTAGTTTGAGAATGTTCGACATAATTATTGTTGTAACAGACATTTTAATAGATTCAAATTCTCAGCAACTCTAAATTCTGATTTGTGTCACCAATTGGCAGATCGGACTCTGTGGCGTTTACTAGGAGAGGCCTACGTCCAGCAATGGCCGAATATGATAATGATGATGTACGGCCATTGGGTGGCCACCTATGACACGGGACCTAAAGGTACCTTTTTTTGGTTACTGGAGGAAACCTTCAAACGGTTGCCCGCCTTAGGGGATTAGACCGGAGAGTGTGGGATTGTTACCCACTAAAATCCGGTGGCCACCATCAGCACATGGAGTGGGTTATTGTTTCCTCTTAGAAGGCTACCCCGGAATCCCCTTGTGCAACGTCTGCCAGGAAACATCCCTCCCGTCGTAGTCTTGGTGTTCCTGATCCCATGCCCATGATGCAAGGGACAAGTGATGGAAAGTGCGGTTTTTAGTCGGTATGAGTCGGAAATACTGACTCATGAATCCATGAGAATCCATGAGGATTTTATGGACTCAAAAAAGAAAGAAAAAGGGCACATCCCTGGGGAGACTATAGGGGTTTCCCCTGATCGACGCCGTGTACGTCAACACGGATGAAATTAGAGGTGCGATGGTATACTATGCATCATCATGATTTTCCTGCCCTTGTCCCAATTTATTTGGGGTCGGCGCAGCCTATCCTTTTCTTCCATTCATCCCTATTAGTCGTCACCTGCTCATTCACTCCCTTTTCCATCATATCAACCTTAACACAATCCATCCATCTTTTCTTTGGCCTTCTTCTATCCCTCCGTCCTTCTACATTAAATGTCATCACTCTTTTAGTCACAGTCATGTATAATGTATTGTTACCAGTGGTATAACTTGGAACCGTGCCCACTCAAGATAAATGGCAATAATACCACCATAATATTAAGCCTATCCATCTGAATTGTCAACGCACATATCGTATGATACAAATAGGGTTTATTGGCATATTTAGTGTTATATACCTCCTATACTCTGAAACCAGATGGACTGCACCGAGCTGATATCCTGTGATTTGGAGTTATAGATACACAATAGTGATGTATAGTTATGGCTAGTGTTATAACTAATGGGAAGTTCAGTCGATTCTACATAGGACTCCCGCCACTGCATCAAACTTTTTGAATCTCTTCAATATGTCCTGTTTGGCATGATGTAATAAGTCTAACGACTAACATACATGTTTTTCTCCAAAGTGAAGCATGAACTTACGATACTGTACGGTTTTATAGAACAACTGAAGGAAACAGTGTTCTCTTCCTCTCTCCTAATTTTGCTCTGCCCGACAGGGTCCATAATGATCTGAGTTATCTATAGTCCACCTTTATAAAACATTATGGAATGCAACAAAGTATTGAGTGTGCGGATAGAGTCGTGAAGAGATAACACGTAAGGCAAAAGATAGAAAACAGCTGCGTTAGCTCTCTCTTATATTTAAGAAGAAGAAGCATCGACCTCCAATCAATATTGATTGATAACATAACATACCATCACGCCTGTATTCTCCGAAGGAGTAAGCAGAGACGTACTAATATATACCACATTTCGCCGGTATGTTTAGGTCCTATGTAATAGAGGAGAACCTATTGCCATCAACCGGGCACAAATCCAGATTCTACTGCTACTGAGAATTTTACAGAAAACCCAACAACATTTTGCTCGACCCGGGGGTCGAACCCAGGACCTCTAGCGTAGCAGTCGTGATTGCGACGACACCAACGAGGCAGGCAAATATTGATTGATATCAAACCGAAAAGACTAATCTTGCCTTCTCTAACATATTTCCTATCGGGGATAGAACGCTGAATGCATTATTCTGTTGAGGGTAATAAATTTCAAGCACTTAGCTAGATATATACGTTCACACTGCCAGATATTCGAATGGGTAGCGTTGCAGCGAGTGCTTTTTATGCTTTATTGTATACTGCCTCGTTAGTGCCAGTAGTGGGCCACATCACGCCTGGTATTCCCAGAAAGGTTAGTCAGAGGAATGTATACCTAAAGCACACCTGTGACACTCCATACAAACTTTCCGATACCGCTGCACACTACATACCAAACGTCAAACTTGTCAAAATTACTTTTGTACACGTGCAAATGTCTGCGTGACGGTGCGTAGGGTTTGTTGGCAGTCCGGCAAGAACACCGGCAGAATGCGAGGGATTTGAGGTATCTGACGTTAGGGAGGGGGTACAGTGGCCATTCTGTTATTATTTATTCTGTACCTACAGTTCGCCGCGGTGTAAGTCCATGTAATAGGGACCACGTAAATGGAAACTAGGAGCTGCACAGGAGTATTTCATAGAAAACCGAATGAATCTTTGCCGGTCAATCAAACTCAGGACGACGAGCCTAGCAGTCGGGCTTACGATCACTGTTTGATTCCTCCTCCTTGAGTCGTTCTCCTCACCGCTGAGGGTCGTGATCCCTATGCAAGTTTCTGGACTATGCTCCGGCATTGTTTGATTAAAGAGTATTTTATACCTAATTTACCACTAGATGGCGTCCTTTCAATGTTGTAAATCACGAAACAATTTATATGTTTTTTTTGGTCTATACATAATTCACACGAAGTTAAGAAGAAGAATATAAGTTAGTGACCGGCAATTGATTTTTAATTATAAAGTTTTCTACAAGTGAAAATGTTTGTGTATAGTTAAAGTCATAAGCATTCACAGGTGTTTTATGTCATAAAATAATACCGCAGGAACATTATCTATGCTTCAATTATAGCTAGTAATGACATAATCACCTAATATCTTTTGTATATTGTTAGTACAATAATACACAATGAAATAAAACAAATTTTATGTACTGCCAGGCCATAATGAAGGCTGGATGGACACCATTTTGTTGTAATCGCCGTCGATTCCCCTCACAATGGCGGATATAATAAAGGGAAAAGTGAATTACGTCAGACTCCAGTGTGTGACACACAGTAAACAAGTTTAGTATACCTACTGTTATTTTCTTTTTAAAGTTGCTGTATGGGAAAATTTGTGTCTACATTATTTCAGCCGTGATCGTCCCATTGCAGGGCAAAGGCCTCCCTTTCCTCCTCTTCCTCTTTCCTCCAGTCTTCTCAGTTGAGAGCCTTCTGCATTCAAACCGTGCAGTACGAGTCAAGCTTATCCCACCATCTCGTTCTGGGTCTGCCGCGGCGTCTTTTAATGTCCTGGGGCATCCGCATTGTCGCAGTTTTTGCCCACAGTTCATCAGACATGCGGCAGATATGTCCAGCCCAGTTCCATTTAAGGCTGGCGGCTTTATGGTCAACATCGGCGATTGTGTTTTGGCGCGCAGTGTAGAGCACATAATGCACGAAAATCCTTAATGCCTCCATCCTTTTCTGCAGGTCATACAAATATTTGTGCCGTGCGAAAATCGAACTCATAATCAATGTCGCAGAAAATAGTTTGACGGGTCATTTTAGGGACTACAAACTATTTACTGGAAATCTTATAAAAGCTGTCCGAGTCATATGAGCTTTAGAAACATGGGTTGGTTTTATATTATTCTGAGTTTAAAAAAATTGGTATAATTTCATTTTTTTTGTTATAAATTTTCGAATATAATATTAAAAAAGTTCTTTAAAATTTTCAAAGAAAATCCAAAGATTTTTTATCGGAAAATGTTCGTTTCTTTTCACACCAGTGTGTCAGTAATATTAATATCCGTTTGCCAAAAATATCAAGCAGAGGGCACGCAACAAATAAACGCCATGACAAACAATAGAACGCGGTGTCTACTGATGAGCGGACATTTTATATAGTCATGATTGTATCATCCATTATTTCACTATAATTTCTTATTACTTTGTCTTGAGGTGGCTGTTCCCCGCTATGTTATTCGCGATCTTCAAATGTGGGAAATTCTCAAAATACTTTTTTAGCGGTCACAATAACGTCAGCAATTTCAGCCAAATCGTTTGTTTGAAAAGGTTTAAAAAGAGAATTTCTGATTCGTAATGATATATGATAAAAGGTATAGGGTGACTGACTGACTGAATGATAGACTGACTGACTGAACTATCAATGGATTTGGCCGAAATTCGTAATGGATCAGTCACCTTTTCCCTTTGATACAGTCCAAATTTCCATTACCAATCAGAAATTCTTTTTTATGATTTTTGTTGGCAAACGAGTAGACGAGACACCTGATGATAAGCGTCATCCATGGATATCTGCAACACTAGAGGCTGGAGGATGGCTGATGCGTTACTAGACTGTCGCAAAGCAACTGGGAACTGGCTCTACGCGCAAAAATCGGAACACACACAAAGGTGCTTTACAACAGATTCTGACGTAAGGGCCTGATGTAGCCAGCCATTCCATGTACCATAGCCATCCACTCTCAGCCCGAGAGATCCTACCACCTAGCAAGTCAAACATGTTTCCGCCTTTCCGTCTCAATGGCAATTGCGTTTTAATCCGTCCGTACAATTTTATTAGTAAAGTTTGAATTGTGTATGTGTGATATGCATATGTGTTACTTTATTTTAAATACCCATATATTCTGAGCGCAAACTAGCTATCAGACTTTTTTAATTTCAGACAACTAGTCCATAATCACAAACTATTGTCATAGGTGTTTGTACGATAATCGAGACTAATGTCTTTCAAAATTCGCTTGCCAAAGACCCTAGAAAGTAAATGCTTTTATTGAACTTCATGGTTTAAAAGCTATATTTTGTTTGTTAGTTGTGTTGAGTTGTGACAGAAGTATGGATATTTACAAAAACGGACATGTAGAGTATGTTTGCTTTAATTAATTTACCAAAACGCGCGCCCATCTAACGAAATGCTGATAAATTGGAGAGAATTTTCCACAGCGGCCATAATTGAGGGTATAAAAAATAACAGCGCCAAATTGTTGTTGATTGTAATTTTCCATGCGGGAAATTTTCACCTTTGGTGTGGACTTGTATAAATTGTTTTGTGTTTAAACAAACATGAGTTCCCTATGGCCCTAGCTAGGTAGTTATCGGTATATATTAGCATGGATCTTCGAATATGTAATAAGAATTTGTTTGAATACGAATCATCATCAACTGGGCACGGGTCTCCTCTCAGAATGAGAGGCATTAGGCTATACATGAGTCGCAGAAGTGCCATCTCCCATGGGATGTTACGCTAAAGAAAAAAAAAGTTACTACTAACATAGGTGTAAGTCTTACTAACAATTTAAATGAGTCATGGTCACTAGAAATAAAAACATTATTATTATTATAGTCCACCACGCTGATTTAGTGCGGGTTAGCAGACTTCACAAGCTGTTGAGAAAATTTCTCAAGGCATGCAGGTTTCCTCACCATGTTTTCCACCGTTCAAGCCTAGTGGGCGTTGTCATGACTCCTACGCTTGAGGTCCTGGGTTTGACTTCATAGTTGAGCAGAGTTATTAGGGTTTTCAATAAAATTCTCAGTAGCAACGTGAAGTTTGGGTTTGCCAATTAATGGCAATAGGCCCTTATTACATGAGACCTACACACACTGGTGAACTGTGGGTAGGTACAACTGTACATAAACACTTCTATGCCTTACCCTTCAGGAAATATAGGTCTGATGTTACGAAAATAAGTTCATCTAAAGTCAGCAACATTTGTCAAACTAAACTGTCTGCCCCACGTGTCACGTCTGAGCTACATATTCAGGGTTCAACAATATCCGTCAGCTTATCTTGTACTACCGTCCTTGTAAAAAGTCCCAGTGTTCGAGAATATTCTCTTCTAGAATCGAACATTAATAAGGCTGAAGACGCCGTTACTAGAGCTTGAATAATTTTGCATATATAAAGTCGGTTAGGGTAGGGATGGGATAGGTATAGTTGACTAATTCTTCAGTTAGTCGACTAATAATCTCGGATAACGAAAGCTGTAAGAATCAATGTTTGCTGGACGGTTTTAGGGCCGAGCCGGACGGTATTTCGGTTGTAGTTTTAAATAACTATTATAACACAGAAACCCAACAACACTTTGCTGAACCCAGGACTTCTTGGGTAGCAGTGGTACTTGGGACCACTAGACCAACGAGGCAGTCACTTAGCGGCTAACATTTACGAATAAAATAAATTTGTTAATAAGACATTGGCGTTGAAGTGGAAAATCGGAATAAATAAGGCCAATTTAGAAAGAAAAAATGCATTATTAGGCTGAAATGATAATGAAAAAGGCATAAACATATCACAGAAAAGCTGTCGTTTAAATTAAAAAATACACATTTTAAATTTTATTACATTTTTGGAGGAAGTTAAAGCATAAAATTGACGATAACATTCTGTAAAATTGCAATATTATTATTATTGTATCGACTAAAACACTTAACAACCTAGATTGCAGTACATCACTAGACGTTAGCAGATATTTTTTCCCTAAACTGTAACTTTTCCCTACTTGCATTTTCATAGGCAGATTTAGTTGCTTTAATTTACATTTCGTCCCGGGATCAAATTTACAAGTTCCAGTTGTTCCAGCAAAATTATTGTTTACAATATTTTGCTCTCTTTTGTGTAAAGACTTGTGAAAAATGTTGAGTCCTTTTGTTTTTCAGTTTTTTTCATAGCCGGAGGATAGTAACCCACAGAGTAAGAGTGCCTTTGTTGTTTAATGCAAACAAAAATAGTTTTTATCATCGGGAAATAGATTTCGCAGTCAGACGACGGTTCTTATTTTATTTTCTTTTTAACTGGTATAATATTGTTACAAAGAAAAAAAAATTAACATTTTCTCTCAGTGACTGCCGACTGCCCCCGGCAATAACTCGGTAAAAAAATATGAAAGGTTTAATATTCGTAGATGGAAAAATACATAGTAATGTACATTGTACTATGATGATGATTGATTGATGCTGATTTCAGGTACCAGTGGGCTAGACAAGTTGCATTTTGAGATTCGAATCGTCACACAAAATGTATGTAAATGACATTAGTGACTGCCCGATTTGTCAAAAGCTTGTGTCATTTCCATACATTTTGTGTGTCGATTCGAATGTCAATATGCAACTTGTCTAGCCCCCCAGGAGTAGCGTCTAACGTAATAGGCATTACTATATCAGGAGTATGCCTAGGATGACTTTGATCTTTGTTTATGTATGTCAAATTGTATAAGAGGGTTACAATATGAAAAATGCGGGCTAGACGTGGCGTTCTTTCTTTCTGGTTTAAGTTCTAAAGTTAATAAATTACTAGCTTTCCGCCAGCGGCTTCGCCCGCGTCCGGCCTTATATATTTAGGCAATTATACAAAAACTTGACAATTTATATACTAAAATCTTTCTCAAGAATCACTCTATCTATTGGTGAAAACGGCATGAAAATCGGTGCAGTAGTTTTTGAGTTTATCGCAAACAGACAGACGCGGCAGATGACTTTGTTTTATAATATTAGACATCAAAATACGAGTACCTCTACCTACTAATAAAGTTAAGAAAATCAGTGGTAAATTTAATTCTATACAACAGTTGCGCTTGCGACGAAAACCCATTCAATGTACACACTGTAATGCACCATACATCACACGGCGATATATTTCACTCGCACGTCGACGTCACCGGACTCAGACAAATAAAGCCTGGTTTACATGCATCTAGTGCCACAAGTAAACAGTTAAAATTTAAAAGCTTTGCTTTTGGCTGTAATTTGATTTAATTTGTGGAACAGAAACTGCTATGATAGAAATCCTGGTTCTGATTCCCAGATCAAATAGATTTATTGGGTTCTTCTATGAAATTCTAAGCATATCGGTAAATAAATAATAAATAAATATCTTGGGACATTTTTACACAGCACCATGGGTACTAGACAATGGATATAATACTTATATACTTTTTTTTATAAATATATACTCATAATATATAAGAAACACCCAGACAAACAAAAACACCTAAGTTCATCACGTAAATGTTTGTGTCTTGTGGGAATTGAACCCACGACCTCGTGATCAGCAGTCCGGTACTCGAACCACTAGACCACAGACGTCGACAGGTGAACTTTAGGTGTACAGTCACGAACAAAAACCTGTATACACTAACAAAAGTGCTAAATCGAATTTCTCTTAAAGTACTAATAGAACTTTGAACACATTATTTACGAACCAATATTATAGTGACATTGGTGTTATCTCAAATTGCAATCGTTCATTCATGAAAGAATCGATTTAGCCCTTTTGCAAGTATTTAGATGGCTGTGACTGTACAGCAGTACAGCTCTACTTAAACTTTTAGGGAAAACCGGCGTGATATGTTGTTGTATGAATAAAAATCTTTTAAGATGAGTAACACGAGAACTCTGTACACTTATAATTCACTTTTGATGGCGTTCTTTTAAGATAATTTACAGCTATTAGAAATTATAGAAATTATCAACAACTCTCTTATTCCTAGCCTTTTCCCAACCAAGTTGGGGTCGGCTTGCAGTCTAACCAGATGCGGCTAAATCAATATTTTACACAAAGCGACTGCCGTGAGACCTCTGAAACCCAATTTCTGGAAAATACCGATACCTATTAGAAATTATCAACAGCTGCCACAAAATTACTGGCTGTTAGTGCGACTGCTCATGGTCTTGGTCGTGGTTCGACTCTCGAGTCGAGCAGCAGGCTTACTCTTGAAAACAATTCCGATCCATTAGCATTGGGATTATGACGTTTCGTACTCTTGAAGGCAACACTAGCGCCATATTGGCTCAATATTGAGCGATTCTTGGGTGAACTAAAAATGATTGGCCAATGCCGCCAATACCGTACTCTTGACGCCGTTTTGACAGCTCCGTATTGAATTAGAATTGTGTTTGGAATTGGGATTAACACAATAGCGTACGAGTAACTTTTTTGGTATTGTGAAGGTGCTTTCTATCGGTTTTACTGTGTTAAAAGTGTAAAGTTTTAAATAAAAATGGCTCGACTTGCTCTTCCATACCTCATGCTTCGTGCAGCTCATAGAAATAAGCTAAAACAAAGAAGAAATGAGCGTCGTATTGCACGTTTTATGGACAATGCTTTTTCTATGGGTGACGATGAAATGGTGCTGTAAATAAGTATGAACAATAAAAAAACAAATTCAACAAAGTAAAGAAACAAAAATGTTCAGGGTAGAGATCCACTTGAGTGGCATGCTTGAATTAGACCCAAGTGATTGTTACAAAAAAATGTGTCTGCCCATTGACTTATATAGTATTTATATCAATGTGTCTGCCACATTAAAATATCACATCACAACATGTGGCCTAAGAATTACTAAAGTTGAATAATATTTTCTTTCTAATAATTCAACTCATTTTAGCTGTAAAAAAAAAAACGTATTTAGCTGTAAAAATAATAAAATTAAAAAGAAAGTGTAATTCAAAAGAATGTGTAATTCAAAAGAATATATATCAACTGTCCACTTCACTGACACTTATTAGAAAAATAGATAGTCCTAAAACAATAATAAAATCCCTGAATCAAAGTTTAATAGTTTAAATAAACATACCTTAAAGTTAGTACTAAGTAGGTATAGGTTCATACAATCCACCAGCAACACAGTAACTCAACAAATAAAGCACTTCACAAATCACTTAATCCGAAACGAGAGGAGGCCCTTATCTTTTAATATAAACAGAGGCCAACAAAAACTTTGAGTTAAAATTTCAAAACTCGTGCCAACTCAACATGCCACGCTTTTTTTATTGAAGGCAGGCAAAGAGCGCAAAATATACAGCCAGAATTGTGTATTTTTCTTATAATTTACGTCTTAAATACTGAAATACGAAAGAATATTAACAATCACTTTTTATTTCAGCAATTTCAACTTAAAACTACCTTTAAGTAACCCTATTTTTTATTTACATCAGAAATAGTAAAACAACTATTTCATCAATCCATAAGGCACACCACTACTGCGGATGTTAGCGTCGCTAACTTCATGTTGAAGGTAGCCAATTCTTGAGCGATTCCAATCTCAATCCAATATCAACGAAATTGGTTTCAAGAGTACTACTTTAAAATTAACCTTGGATTGGGATTGGAATTGGATTGCTATTGCGATTGTTTTCAAGAGTAAGCCTGCTGAGCGGAATACTGTTAATGTTGAATTGGAATTGGAATTTGAATTTGAATTGGAATTGGAATTGGAATTGGAATTGGAATTGGAATTGGAATTGGAATTGGAATTGGAATTGGAATTGGAATTGGAATTGGAATTGGAATTGGAATTGGAATTGGAATTGGAATTGGAATTGGAATTGGAATTGGAATTGGAATTGGAATTGGAATTGGAATTGGAATTGGAATTGGAATTGGAATTGGAATTGGAATTGGAATTGGAATTGGAATTGGAATTGGAATTGGAATTGGAATCGGAATTTGAATTTGAATTTGAGGTTGAATTTGAATTTGGTACACCTACCCTTTAAATACAGTCATAAGGCAAAAGCTACACCTTTTGTCTTATATATACCACATTCATACTACTTAAAACAAACGCGTGTTACGTTAAAGCGGTTGCCATGACAACCGTCCATAATTTCGCCTTGAAACTAACAACGTGTGAGTCGGGCTTAACAGGGTGTAGCGATGGCATTTACCAAGAAAATTGTATCATTACTGTAACACAACACCAGAGTGGTTTACAGTTCCCGTGGTATTGCCTCTATATATCAACCGGATGTTCTAGAGATATCACTTAATGTTGCCAAGGCATAGGAGGTTGCGGTCGCGACTTGAGTTTTTTCTCAAACAAGTTTTTACTCGTGTTAATTTTTTTTTAAATCCCGTGGAACAGAATCAACATTAATTCTTTTTAGCGGATATTTTCTTCATAATAACTGTGTGTCAAAGGCGGCGAAGTTGAGATATGATCAGTGCCTCGACCATGAGTTTTTCTCACTTGAATCGCTAGCGTCGTCATAAAATATTTGTATGGAAAACCCTCGCAGTACCTCTAGCGGTTACGTAAGGAACTTAAATCTGTTATAAGATTACAGCGTTTCGACGCGCAAAAAACCTATCGAATGCCATTCAATAGAACTCATGGTTGAGGTACTTATAAAATTTTCATTTTTTTTTTGTTGTTTTGTATTTTTGACTTTATTATAAAAATATAACTGATATTTTTCTATCTTAATAAAATATAAAAAATCACCTCAATTCTCAAACTGGCAGCGGAATAATATTATGAGAAAGATTTTTTTCTATACATTATCGATTAGTTGAGTAATCGATTACACAACAATTTGTAGGAAATGGAAGCGGAAGCGATCGGGCTTTACCAATGTCACCTATCCAGACTACTATCATGCTCCAAACTTACCCAATGAATGGTGTAGAAATTGTGTTATATAGTCTGATGGTAGTCACTTAATTTTAGTATCGCTGGCTATAAGACCTATCCAATATGGTTGGGAATAGGCTAAACGAATGAGGATGAGGTCGATCATGCATACTTTTCTTAACTCTTATAATTTGGACCAAACCCCACGGCTCCTTGAAACTATTCAGCTATTCCAACTGTCAGACGACGGTCTCTCTCAGGCTATATATCTGCAAAATATCCGCTTCAATCTTCAGTGACGTCATTTATACACATTACACGTCATTACACGTCATAGCACGATACGAATTAGATGCCTACATTAAGAAATTATTAAAACAATTTATTTTCATAATATTATTTATAATAAAATGGCCTAAAGCTCATTGTTTCATTATCTGCCAGTAATTTCCCGTTAAATTATTTGGTATATCTAGTTGAGAAAATCATCAAATTCATTTTTTTATAAAATTTATAGAATATCAAGAAGTAACGAAACACAAACAAATTGCAACAAATTGCAAACAAATTGCAATTTGACATTCGAATCGTCAAACGAATAGTAAAGTCAAAAAATTTATGGAAATTACATTAGTGACAGCCCGATTTGTCGAAAGCTTGTGTCATTTCCATACATTTTGTTTTTATTCGTTTGTCAATTCAAATGTCAAAATACAACTTCCCTACTGGCCCAGGCCCCGGCACATTAGTATCGTATTTTTCTTTCGCGTAAAACAGCTGTAAAGATTTTATTTATTCAATGTAAACTAAAGCTATTAAATAAAATATCTACAGTATGTACAAAAAGCAACTGCAAAAAAAATGTATGTCTTCAAGGGCATTCACAGCTTATTGATAAGTTCCCGCTAATTTACTTGGTAGAAAATTTCAAAACAAATTATGTTACATTTTTTTATTTATCCGGCAGTTAGCGGCTATTCAGAGGTGTTGAAACAGGTCCTTAATATGTCAAATATAAGCATACTTCACTTGTGTAAATAAAAATAGAGGAAACTTCACACGCGAAGCTCAGATTTAAAAATTTCCTTACAAAAATGTCTCCCTTATGCCGTATTTTTCGCGACAGCCAACATCCTCAGACTGCGGTATTCAAATATTTACGTTTGAGTGTTATACTGTGAGGAAGAATGACAAATCAACTGTTGCTTTTCCCTATTTAACAATTACTGGTTTTGAACTTAAATCTCTGCCCATCTAATTAATGTTATTCTATAGTGTTAGTAATAATTATGTAGATAAGTAATACTTAGTTGCAAATTATTTTATTTTGTATGAAGGTGGGAGAAGCAAAATAAGTATGCAATATTCGTAGTCAGTGGCGGTCTCTGGTTTCTGCCTATCCCTGTAGGAAAAAGTCGTAGTGTAGGCATGATACTTGTCAGAAACTATTCTAAATATTCATTCCAAAATTCTGAGCTGTGGGGCCAGACAAGTTGTTGTATTAGTTTGTCGATTCGAATGTCAAATTGCAACTTGTCTAGCCCCCCTGGGCCTGTAGACAAGATGCAATTTGACATTCGAATCAACACACAATAATAATAATAACTCACGATGTTTTCCTTCACCGTTAAAGCGAGTGATAATTACGCACATGATTTCGAAAAGTCAGAGGTGCGTGCCTTGGATTCGAACTCGAGACGTTTGACTTGGCAGTCCAGTGGTCATACCCCTAGGCTATCACTGCTTCAAATATAAATAGAAACAAAATATATGGAAATGACACTAGTGACAGCTCAACTTGTCGAAAGCTTGTGTAATTTCCAGATATTTTGTTTTTATTCGTTTGTCGATTCTAATGTCAAAATGCAACTGGTCTAGCCCCGCTGGCCGTTTAAAAATGAAAATCCAGCCTTAGAAAAACTATGATAAACTTCATAATTTTCACGGAATAAAATAAATATTACTCAAAAATATAATAAATGTAAAACGTCTGCCAATTCCTTCTAAGAAAATACATACCTAAAATAGTGCCAAGTTTTCATGGCACTGGCTTAATGGGAAGATGAGTTATGGTAGTAGGAAATAGGTCTTAAGTCGGTTCCTGGAATAGACACAGAAATGGAGTGTTAGATATAAATGTTACTGAGCTGGCAATGTAATATCATTTTGTCGTTTGTATAAAGTGCTTCTAACTATTTTTTTACAAGATAATATATAGTCATGTTCACAAAGTCATTCCCAATGCTGTGGGAATTACCCAAAATACTTTCTTAGCAGATGCGTTGCGAAATTTTAACCCAATCCGTTCAGGGGGGCTAGACAAGTTGCATGCGACATTCGAATCGACAAACAAAATGTATGGAAATGACACAAGCTAATGACAAATCGGGCTGCCACTAATGTCAAAATGAAACTTGTCTGGCCCCCCAGTGGTTTGAACTAAGCTTTGATAGATCAGTCAGTCAGTGAGACACCTTTTTCTTTTATAATTATATTACAGAATAACAGCTACTAATGCTACAGACGACAGCATGGGGTTCTAAGGAAAAGGAGTTAAAGAGGTTTTTGCAGGGTCGGCAACGCGTGAGTGATGCTTCGGTGTTGTAAACGTCCATAGGCTGTGGTAATCGCCTACCATCAAGCGGGCCACATGCTGTTAATACCACTAAGGTGGCAAACAAGCATACGGCCCGCCTGATGGTAAGCGGTTACCATAGCCTATGGATGCTTGCAGCTCCAGGGGTTTCACTCGAGCGTTGCTGACCCGAAAAACTAGAGATTTATGGAGGATTCATTGCGCCGACAGTTTGAGGGAATATTCCTCTTACCTACTGCCAGCGCAGCGCATCCTTAGAAGGAGCTTATAAAAAAAATAACATTGACTTAAATCAGAATCCGTGTGTCACCTCCAAAACCAAGAGTACAGATACACACATTAGGTTGGAATCCGCAATCTGCTGCCGGCATCGAGAATCTGTTAAGGATACGATCACTCGATACGATGGCGTTTAGGAGCCGCCCCTTTCTGATACTTCGCGAAACGGAACGTGTCGTAAATCGAACCGAAATTGGAATCGAGATTACGGTGGGTGGTACTCGATTTTTTGTGAATCGATTTAAATTTGATGCGATATCCTGAGTTTGCTTATTTAAATACTTACTTCGAGAGGTTTCAGGCTAATGATGTGATTTCCCGATTCGAAAATGTATTTATGTCTGCAGTTGACGTATCATATTAATAGTAGTATACTCGTAAAGAGAAATTCAATCATTTTAATTTATCGTGTAATTAGATCAGGATCTCTGAATGCACATTCGATCAAAAAACTAAAAATAATATATTTAAATATGTTTTCAGCCATCACAATTATAAAGCACAAACTTTAATTCTTACTTTTCACCTATCTGCATAAAAACTTTTTGAAGATGTCAATTTCAAAGTCATCTTTAAGAAGTTAGTAATGTACACTTATATTTTTCTTTCAAGAAATGTTAAATCTTTACATACAGCTGTATGCGTATACGCGACATATAATAATTTTAAAACATCAAGTAGGTACTGCTATGGTAAAATTTTATGCCTTATGTTATATCAGCTAAAGAACAAGAAATTAGTAAACAAACACATGTTACTGACTTCACCTTATAACGACAACTTAGTTCGCTATTTCGCCACCTACTGGCATATCCAAATTCTAACAGAAAGCTCGTGTAAAAATGGACCCTCCATTTTTTAGAACGAACCTTTGCAAATAGAGTTGGGAAACGTTAGAAAATTGGACAACCAGATTGGACGCTAATTGCGACAGTACCGGTCGAAGCTACGAAGTTACTTGTTCACTTTTTAGACTAAGACTTTTGAAATAACATACTTTTACGCTTTTATCCCTGAGAGGTGACGCAGAACCACATTTCACCGGTACATTTTATGTCTCATGTAACCGGTACCAGATACCACCCTAATATTTTAAATGATAACCATAACTATAATCTTCAATTAAAAACAAGGCTGCCCGAACCAAGTTCTCATACAAATGTATAATCACTTGGTAATAAAGCTTATTTCTATACATACATACAAACATCTCTCGTTTTTTTTCGCATAGTCATAAATTTGCTATTTCTTGCATACTTATTTTGCTTCGACTACGTTCCTACCATCTTGTCATACACCTACCCACACCGGATTGAAATAATAAGAAAGATAAAATTTACAAAACCCAGTAACTTCATAACACAATATTTCTCAAAAACGAATTTCATCTAACATCAATAAAGTTCTTAAACCAGACATCACTCAAGATTTAAGTCGAGTGAAGAGCAAAAATATTTAGCCCAGTTCCAGAACTGATTTATGCCCAAAATATTCTTGGACGTAATATTGAAAGGAAAACCTCGTTTACAACGCAATTTCTTTTATGTCCCAAAATATCCCGAAAGCACTTTTTAAAGAGATAGCACATTTAGATAAAATGCTAATTTATTCATTGGCGGGGAAGAATGAAATAAGCCTACTGGCGTTCCAATTGAATCTTGAGTCAGTAATTTTATCTTTATGTTAAATTAAAAATGTGTTTACCGGGTATAATAATGTTGGTTACTGAATTGGGTAATGCGAATTCAGAATGATTAAATTTTTTCGGTTTCATTTATTGCTTTGCGGAAAATTTCGAGACTACAACAAAATAAATTATCTTTTGAAAAGGCCTCTTGAAACATGATTATAAGAAATTTACCGTCCAACTGTTGAATATTTGTTTCTTTTTTACCTATTTATTAAAACATAGCATTGCTGTTTTCCCCGTAGGGTTGGGTAGAGGTGTTCTAATTTACACTTACAGTTTGTAGGTATGTTTAGATCCTTTGTAATAGGGAGCAACTCTAATGCCACTGACCATGCACAAATTCAAACGCCGAGTAGTTACCGACTATATTTTCATAGATAAACCCAATAACACTTTCCCTGAACTGGGAATCGAACACGAGACCGAATGTAGCGGTTGCGCATGGAGAAGTTTTGGAGATTCTACAGGATTTAAAAAAAAAGCTAAAATATATCAAGCAAATGAATTGGAACTGCGATGTAACAACTTCTTATTTCACGAAGCCATCCAAATGGAAGACATTAAAAAGACAGCTTTTCTTCTTGGACTACACAAAAAAGTTGAGTTATGAATGAGGTCAGCAAACGTGACTAGAAACTTCGTAAAGAAATGAAGCCGTATATACCACAGACAATTACATTCTCGAATAAAACCCTCACAAAAAATGTCAAGTAAAGTCCACAAACGAATTCAAACCCGCTTGAAATTTTAAACATGCAGTTTATACTTCATAAAACTCCGTCGCAGAATATAATTGTATGAGAGAAAAATAGATTACATGCCACTCGGGAGTCTTCCAATATGCATAATAATGGTAATGGATTCAGTGACGCAAGATGGAGCCACCGGTAATCTGTGGCCCCTCCGAGAGATGAGCGAGAAATATAGCTTGATTTCATTTTGCGTGAATCGTTTTTCGACCCGTATGGGTTGCTGTAAATTTACGGATCCAATTGGATTTGAACACTTTCAGCTTGCTTTAGGGGTGAGTTTCGGTGTAACTTCTGTAAAAATACGGTGCAGTTTTACGCATGACTTCAGACAGAACATTGGGCTAAAAACTGTTTAAATATTTAACAGATTTCCTTGAGTTTGCTTTCGAAGGTCAAATAAATATCTCGTACATTATTCATTCTTTCACAAATGGTTAAATAGTATGTAATTGAAGTAACATACCTAATTATTTTGAAATAAGGATTGCTTTTCTTACTCTCAATAGGCTTGCCTTTGAACAATACTTTATCTGCAAGGAAGTGATAGTGTGGTTGACTACATGATATATATTTATTACAATAGCTTCGTTTTACGTTTGAAATACATACTTTTTGCTATTTATTTGTTTCCTTAAATGGTGACGTCATATGACTACTTTATAAATATCCCATAACGTGTTCCACGTTTTGGACAAAATTGAGCTGAAAGGTGGAAACTGGAAACGACCCAAATTAATCTCATGTGGCAGTACTAGTTTGTCTTCCATGTTTCTTATAAAGGGAATAAAATACGCTACGTGGTGTGGTTCGACAGTTTGCTTAACGTTTTTACTATTTTCAGCCTCGCTCATTTCTCGCTTAGCTTATCTTTTAGTATGACCGCATCCTCACCTGAAATGGGAGTGCAGATTGAATGCCCAGTGTAAATTTGAATTTTAAAATTCAGTGATTATTATCCATTGAAATAAGTAAAAAATACGTTTCGGTTGAATCTTGGACAGATTTTAAATGTAGTTTTCTAGATCGACTTTCAGACCGTCACTTTATTTGAAATGGAATTTTAAAATGTATATTTCCAAAGTGTCTCTTTCATTCTCTTTAGGGAGTAAAAATTTTATTGTATTTTTTCTTATCTTTTACTTGCATGTGTAAAGAATAATATTGATATTGTTCTATATCTGTGGTCAAGTACATTAGTCAATTCAGTGGTCACAAATATACTGTTAACAACGTATTTTATAGTGACACTAATGTCTGCAGAACAGCTAATATAAGAACCATATCATTTTTATTTATCTCTATCATTATTCATTTTATTTTACTAAAGCATTTGTCAAGTTTAATCACATAAATAAAATTTTGAGTTGTGTCGATTTGAAACATTTTTTGTAACTTTATGCCTACCTGACTATTCACTATTCATTTATTCAATGCGACCACATCAATCCTGAATCGACGTTAATGTTATTGTACGTGAATTATTATTATTTATAGATGTATACTTTTGTGATGCTACATTGCGTTTCAATTGAATTTACAATGCTGTTCGTGTTGTGACAGTAATGTTTTCGTTATTTCTTACTTTGTAATACAATTGGAGATCAATATTATTCTATCTTTTTACGAAGGCAGACGATTGATTTAAACAATTTATTGTGTCCCTTTTGTAATGAAACTGATATATCAAAGAAAATAAATACAAAAAAACAACATTTATCTATTTTATAGGTAATGAGTTAATGGGTTTTTACCTAGCTAGTTGGGCTAGAGATAGGTTTAATATTTTAATCCAACACGACTTTAAAAAGGGTTATGTAATTAAGGTAAAATAAAAAATAAATAAAAACTATTTTAGAAAATCTTGCTTTTACATTCGACACAAGTCAGCCACTAACAAACTTTAATTAATTAGAAATTCTAATAGCTTATATTACCGTAACCTAATATCCATGATTCATTTTATATTGGGGACAAAAATATAGAACTCAATGTTCTCGTTACACAAATCAAATACCGACGCTTGTAGGGTTTTTTTATCTCATTCCCAGTTTCTTTGATTGCTTTGATTCATCAAAAATTTAATTAATAAATCCCAGTACAAAGAAAAATATTTTCCCTTTGGAGATTCTATCAAGGCATGTTGATTTATATGATTCGAATTAGGAACGGAATGTGTGAATAATGACAGATTGTTTTCTGTTTCCACATGTGCTGGTTTGGTCCTTTGATGTAACATACCCTTTTTATTTGAATTTAGAATTGAATTTATTTCTCAATTTACCCGACGATGAGGCGACATTATTTTGGTTGTGTATTATTCTGGGTTGAGTTACATCAGTATGATTACAATTTTTTAGTTAGTTAGTTAGTTTTGGTAGTTTATTTTCTTAACACTGGAATTGAAAAGATGCTAAGCGAATAACCGATAAGTTTTGTACAATTTATGTAACAAACGGGTTGGTCCTTCCAATTTAATATCGAGTAATTTTATGCTCGGCTAAAAGGACCAGAGTTTTCTTACGTATTTCTTGTATTTTACATTTAGCAGTTGCCAATTGGTATTCGGTGTATATACCTAATCAAATACGTTGTATATAACACACGTTATGCCTTATAGCTATCGCATTACAACGCACTACTAATGGCCGTGCAATGTCTAATTATCACTCAAGTATGTAATTAATCATTTCACCTGTACATCACTCTGTTAAGGTAAGGAGTGTATACGTCACCGAAACACTATTACCACCATTTTACATTAAATTAAAGGTCTGTCAAAGAGTTAGGTAGAGGTGTACCATTGAGATTAACAGTTTGCCAGTAATTTTTGGTCCCAGACGGCGCGCCTTTTGACATCTACCGGACACAAAGACTCCAGGCTACTGGGAATTGTACAAAAAAAAACAATAAGTATAGTTTATTTATACTGTTTTTAACATGAGAAAACAAAATTTATTTAGCTAATGCGACGTTTTATATTCATACTAATATTATTATAATATACTTAAATGTGAAATTAACGTTTTTTTTTGTACCAAATCATTCGAATATGCAAAATGAGAATGATATCTAAACTATCGATCCGCAAATAGAAGTACAACTATACACAAATGAAACTGTATCCAGTTGTGTATCAAATCAAATGGAAAACCTATTCGAATGTAAAGTGAAGCGAACAGTTTTGCACCGTTGCTCGCGAAGCATCCCTGTAAAGTGCGATTTTTTTATACTGTGTATCTTGCTCACATTGGGGATTTTCGATCTTTTTTTAACCACTGATGTAAAAACGACGGTGTGTTATAAGTTTGACGTGTCTGTGTATGTCACAGATGACGTACAGAAGGACCGATTTTGATTTAGATTTTTTTTTGTATGAAAGGTGAATTAGTCAGGAGTATTCGCTTAGCTGTGTATGATGAAAATCGGTTTAAGATGGCCGCCTCTGTCGGGGGTTTTTAAATTTAAAATTTAATGGTTTAATGCTTTATTAATGGTTTATTGGTGGCTCCTAAGAGACACCTGAACACTTGCAACAGTAGAAGCTGATGCGCTATTGATTCTTTAAAGTCCCTACAGACTGCAAAGCAAGTGAAAGGGTGAATTGGCTCTCAAGTGCAAAAGTCAGAACACAGACAAAGGTGTTTTACAATAGAGTCTAAACTTTAAAGTAAAGGTGTTTGCCAGTCAAACAAACCCCAAGAGGTCTACGGTACTAGTCAGATCTTTTCCCGCCTCTCAAATAAAACATTGAATTGTTGAAAATGGAAAATGTTATGTACACACATTTTCAGGGATTGCATTTCTTTAGTTGTAGCTCGTACTGTGCTTTTCTTCAACGTTGCACATGGCTGTATTATATATACAATATACATACATTTGCGAGCTTAAGGTACTTGGATTTCCAAGTCAAGCAGCATTATTGAATTTTTCTATGAAATTCTTAGTAGAAACTTGGAGTAAAGATATTTGTTTACGGTTGGTGGCAATAGGCTCACCCTAATAATTAACTATTCCCATTACGTGGTACTTACCTTGAGGTACATTAGTAATCTAACTATTCGGAATACTGGCGTGATAGTAAATCTATTTATAAGTCAATAAATGACTTAAATTACTTCAATGGTTGGCTTCCCCATTAATGTTGTTCGAGGATCTGATCAAAGCTGCCCCAACTTGTTACCGTAGGGAGGAACTTTAAAATACTTGGGGAGATATTTGAGCCTAAACATAAACAAAGGCATTAACGTGCCGAAATGCTAAGAACTTCGTTAGGAAGTTATTCAGCAGTTACATGAAGTTTGTAGGGTCCAGAAGCTCAAGGCTGTACGTGATTTTTTTACGAAACAACGTTTTTTTTTCGGAAACGTCAAAGAGTTTTTATTTGTTGCCTCGATTTTATTGAGTGTAGCGTTTTTTTTTATTCTGATGGCGGAACTTTCTGTACCAGTGAGGTGGTATGTAAGTAAGTATAAGGATCTGCTCTGTGGAAAGCGGTTACTATAGAGGATGGTAGTGAAACTAGGAGTGTCACTCGCGCTTTAGCAATTCTGTCAAAATCAACTCACGCCTCGATATAGTAAGGTGACGTCTTAACATCTTCCACAACCCCATGTATCATCATCATACTTAAATATGTACTACATACATAATTATCATTCCAATAATAGGCCTATCAGCTAAAGAACTAGTTAGTGTATTTTTGTTTACACAGTTTATCACCGATGTGGTTTTACATGGATAATTTCTCGCTCAGGATAGAGATCGAGAGGTTTGGAAGGAAAAAGCCGAGGTCCAGCAGACAAACAAATAATTAATTCTGTGAATAGTAGTTAATATAAAGATGTTAATATTTTCTGAAATCGAATTAGCTAGGAACAGTCGCGGTCATAAGTCCATTACCATTTTTACAAGTCTAACGGATGAAACAAGTCAAATTGTCATGTTTTAGTTACACTTACTTTTGCATACATAGACGACCTCGTATAAATATCGTTCTCTTTCATAATTATCTAGTCGGAAAGAGAGCGATGTAATAATCATTCATTAATGTCGCGACTATGCGATCGCGATTATGGTATTAAAGTTCAAATCACTAAGTATATGTTTATGTATACGCACAGTAACGTGCAAGCAAATACGATCCTTGACATGATAATGAGCTTACGACCTCTTACTGTACATAATACTCTCATACGAATACTTACTACAAATGATTGAGTAGAGGAATTTCATTAACCCTCAATCACATTCCTCAAGCATAATATCCACGACCACAGTAACGCAACTGGTCTTTACCATATATATTATTATGACTGGCTTCCGAGTAGATACAGTCCATAGATCAAAGGAAATATTGCCAGATACGCCATATCCATGCTTAGTATGCGCATTGAACGATAATATTAGTGCGCAGGTGTATGTATTCTTTCCCATAAATTATAGGCATTTGGAGGCTACACAACCCTGATGTCATACATACAATCGTTAGCGGTAGTCAGAAGCCCAACAACCATGACAACTAGTCTATCCTTCGAATATCGATATTGCCATTGGATTGCTGAGGTCTGATGGCAGTCGCTTCGTGTAAAATATTGATAGTCAGCCGCATCTGATTTGGTTAGGTGAGTAGATTATTCCCTGACGAGTAAGGTATGCCTGCGTTCTGTTTGTCTGTATGTTTTCAGGTCAGATAATAAGGGCCATCCCCCAACTAGACTGAAAACTATGAACGAAAATTTTCTTTAAAAAAAACCAGTAACACTTTGCTCGACCTGAGAATTGAACTGTAAACCCCACAATGAGCAGTCACGCACACAACGCAAGTCGGGAACTGTATTCAAATCGGGCAAAATGACATCAAAGAGTAAAAAACTCAATTCAGAGTCTGTAAGATGGTACAGGCTGTGTTTTATTCATAGCTAGCTCACAGAAGGTCGTGGTTGCCTTTTTACAGATTACATTTCCATAAATCCGTTCTAAGCCGTTATCTATAAATAATACATACACAAAATGTGGTTAAAGTTGTCATAAGTTATTCAAGAAATGGGGGAAAACATATTCAATGTTTGTATTTCTTTTGTGACGTTTTTCCGTTTGTGATGAACGATTTGCATATTGTGTCTGTATTTTATTTTCTTTGTGTTCACGTTATATTCAATGCATCATTAATATAACATACCATATTATTTGTTTTCCACGTAGAGTTAGGCAGAGGCGCCGACATGTTTAGGTCCAATGTAATAGTGGGCAAATTTATTGCCAAGATCTAAACTCGGCTGCTAATGAGAATTTTATAGAAAACCCAATAACACTGCGTGACCTGGGAACCGAACATAGGTCTTCAAGCATAACTGTCGCGCTTACGGTCACTATTAGTATACTGACTGACTGACTGACGACGTCTGTGGTCTAGTGGTTCGAGTACTGGACTGCTGATCACGAGGTCGTGGGTTCGATTCCCACAGGACACAAACATTTATTGTGATGAACTTAAGTGTTTGTGTTTGTCTGGGTGTTTCTTATATATTATAAGTATGTATTTACAAAAAAAAAGTATTTATGTATTATATCCATTGTCTAGTACCTACCCATAGTACAAGCTCTGCTTATTTTGGGACTAGATGGTGCTGTGTAAAAATGTCCCAGGATATATTTATATTTATACTATTATCACTTTACTCCATTAGCTGTTCATTATTCCATCGCACAACGAAATGATTACTTTCAATTAATGCCTTATTAGCCTAGTTGTAAGCGATTGTTATGCTTGAGGTCATGGGCTTGGCACCCAGTTTAAGCAAAGGTTTTTCTATGAAATGAGTAGTGGCAACTCGATAAGGTCGTTTTTGAGAAAGAAAAAGCATATGTCGTAGAAAATACCGGCAAAATAACACTGACTGCTCAGAGTTTATTTTGTTGCCTGGCTAATGGCCATAGACTCATCCCCCTATTACATGGAACCTAAACATACCTGCGAACTGTAGGTGTGTACACTCTACCCATCTCTCCGAAAAATACAGGCGCGATAGTATGTAAGAACTGAAACGGCACAACACAAAGAAGTTTTACATTCACTTTACGAAAATTACGAGATTTTATCCAAAGAAATATGGACTTAATAGTCTCAAGCCGACGTTATCTTCTACTTAAAAGGATCACAAATTGATTAATGAAAATTTATTATTGTTCTGTCAAGATTTAATTAACGCGGAACTTCCTGTTCGTGTCTAAGTGTAATCTCAACTTGTGACAGTTTTGTGCTTACAAAACTTTGTATCGAGAAAATATGCTTCAACAAGTCAAACGTTTTCTTAAGGAAATTACGTTTTTTATACCAGTATAATAATTGTTATTTTATTATAATAGAATGACAGACATGCATACGGGCCGGTGGCCCGTGGCCAATGGCCAAGAAATTAAACCAATAAAAATGAAAGAACACGTATGAAGATACATAGATAACAAGCAAAATTAATTCTTGCTACCCACTGATCAAAGTGAAAAAAGTTCCTACTTACCAAGAGACGATTTTCACTTAACTCCGCTATAAAATTAATAAGTCACTCGATAAAAAATAACTAAAAAGTCACTAAACACCATATCACATATTTCACGAACCGGTAACTGAACACTGGACTGAATAATTGTAATTTTAAAGCACAACAAATTAGAAATTACACTGCGCCATACGAAATCGCGGGAAGAACTATTGTGGAGAGAACTGTCAAAATTTTTTTTTTTTAGAAACGTATCTTTGGCGGTGGTGAATTTATCATTCTGCCAATAAAGTATGGTGTTAAAATTATTTTTGCAAACTTTCTGAATTTTAATTAAATCCATGAGTAGGTACCTAATGAATAAACCTTTTTTTCTTTCTTTAGAAAGCAATTATTTTTGACGCTATCCTAATGTATTATTCCTGCCAATATGAATTGAAATGAAAAACGTTTTTCAATGTTAATTAATAATCTTTCTACATTTGACTTTTAATAAAATCCACACCTTTTTTTTTTCTTTGGACACCAAGTAATGACGATGTTGTAAGTATTATTCTGCCATAGTGTAAAACGCGTGGAATGCTAAAATTATATCTGAAAACTTTCTGACTTTTAATAAATCCTCCCTGTTTTTCACCTTTTTTAGATAATTGTCATCTTTTAGCAGGTTTATCTCTCTTCATCCTTGGCCGACACTTGACTACTACACATGGCACCGACACAAAGTCCCGCAAATTGCTAATGCGCCTGGCCGCCATTTTGGTGACGTCAAAATGACGTAAACTCACTCAGTACCGTTAGCAGCACTGGCCAGCGAGTACGGCTGATGACGTCACGTTTAGCGCATTAGCAATTTGCGGGACTTATATCTGACCTTGTGGAGTCCTTAATAGGCACTATCAAGGACCTTATTCACCCTCCAACATCACAGATATGCTAATACAGCCTAATTGCGGTTCAAATAGGCTTGGATTTTGATTAGAGTTAATCAGAGGTAAGCTTATTAATCCTTTGTAGTGTGACCAAGCAGAATTGTTAATCCAAACATAATTGTACTTTCATCATTGAATTAATATACATAACGAAACTTTGAACAAAGATACTTTTAGCCTGCTTCAAAAAAGGGGGTAGTTCTTAATTGGACTGAATTCTTTTGTGCAGAATGAATGATATGCGGAAAGTGCGCCGATGGTAAGAATAAATTATTTAATTTTTTTTATAAGTTTTTTTTTTATAAAATAATTTTATTTGTGTCTAATCTTCGGTTTTATAAATAAATCACAAGAAGCTTAAACTCTAAAGGCCTGTTTTACCACCTCCTATTAAGTTCCCGTTAAATTACTTGAACTTGACAGATGTTCCATAAAAATTTCGTTCCATTTTTTAATTTATTCCGAGGTGGCGAAACAGGCCCTTAATTTACTCTCGAAAACAAAATTATAAATTTTGGGGCTCTATAGTTCTCAACATTTTCACTAGATGGCGCTGATACCAATTTAATTGCGTGATCAACTTTTACGAGGTCGATGTCATGAGCAGAAACTATCGGACTGGCTGGTAAACTAATCAAAGGCGAGCATATTAATCCTTTATCCTGTGTGTCCAGGCTAATAAGGGCGTACTGTGCGAGACATGATAAATATTAAATACTGGCAACTTGTTAGTTTGACAGTTGTAGGTAGTCTTAAAGGACAATGACCCAGGGCCGTAAAAATAAATAATAAAAACCGCTGTAGGTAAATACCAACCTAGAGGTTTTGTGTATGGTTAAAACAAATCATACGAGTACGTTTGAATTTAGAATAGTAGATGAAATTAATATTTTATTTTTAATTTAATTTTACAATAATTTAATGAATTGTGTAGGACTTTAGGCAGCTAGCAACAAGTTTGGTCTTTGAGAAATAAGAAGAAATGCCAAACGCGGCATAACTGATACCTACTGATGATTTATTAATCATCTTCATCAGGTAACGTTTGATGATAAAACCTTAGTGTCTTCATGATAAGTCACATTTACTTACTAATGAATTGATCTTTTTTGGTAAAGGAACTAATTTAAGGAAGGATCGCGGAGGATAATGCGGGTTGCAGAGACAAGTGAAAGAGAGACTATAGATTTCCTCTTGCTACGATCCTACCCCTATGGGAAACAGGCGTGAAGCTGATGTATGTATCTATCTATATGTAAACATACATATTATATTACTTAAAATATTATGCGAAACATCCAGACATACACAGACACGTCATATGTTCATCACATATATATTTGTGATCTCGATGATCTCAATCTCGTGATCAGCAGTCCGGTACTCGAAACACTAGACCACAGAGTCTAAAATAATAATGCATCTGTAATCCCATTATCAATCTTTATTTTACTAGTTTTTTAAATTGTATTTAGAATAAATATTGATCGCATTACGCTTCTCTTAAATAAAATTTTAGAGAAGATAGATAGAGATCTTTATTTTTTAATACAACTCCGTTTTACAAAGTAAAAACTGTCGACTTATCTTTCCTAGGATTAAAAACTCCAGTTGTCAGACCCCATCGGTTACTCTGGTTTTTAGGAAGACTTTTAGATATTATCTTTCTAGCTAAGTTATCGTCTTAGTCTAGTGGCTTAAGTGTCTGATTTAAGTCCGGACCTCGGGCAGAGCTGGTTGAACATATTTCAAGTTAACTCTCAGGATATAAAGTCTCATTTTTGATAACGGTTTAAAAATTGCTTTTCTCATTTAGCACTTAATAATTTTCTTTTAAAATCTTTGTTGTCAAGTGAAAAGGTGAAGGAAAACATCGTGAGAAAACCTTCATACCTGAGATTTTTCGATGTTGTGTTACTAGTGAATTATAGCCTAATCTACCATTTCTAAGAGAAATCCCGTGTCCACTGTCCAGCAGTGGGACAGTAAATAGTTTGTTATTTGTTGCTAAGTGCTTGGAAATGCGATTGCCGAGCGTGAGGTCTTTTTTTATCATAGATAGACTTGCGCTTGACCACAACTACAACGATGTGGTCTACGATGATGATACGATGTGAGGTATTGAGTTCGACTCCTAGATTGAGTAAAGTAGTTATTGGGGTTTTAAAATTGGAAGTTGTTAGTACGTAGCAGCTCAAAGTTAGGGTTCATCAAACCGCTACCTAGCTAGCTAGTCTTTTAACCTAATTCCTATAACGTGATAAAATTTATTTATTTATTTGTTCGGGAATACAAACGGTTACACACTTTTCTTAACGACTTAGTTATAATTTATAGGATTTGTCAATAAGTAACCCACATCGTTATCCACATCTTAAAAAATCTTACAAAACTATTATTTCAACGTTCTTTTGTTAAATATCAATAAGTAAATTAGCTTCAAAGACTGCAGCAATATATTCGTTCCTCTTTTCCAACGAGTACTGCTACATCTAATTTTTCGAAATTAACTCTAACAACTAGCTCAAAGCGAGGACACTTCCCAATTCTTTCAGCTAGACCATACTGTCAGACCCATTTGCTTTCGTATCTTGCGGTCGTGAATTAAATTTCCGTGTCGAGAGAAAATATGCAGTCTGCGAATGTTTCACTAGTGTTGTGTTCATATCTTTTTTAGGTAACATATTGCAGAAGGTAAATGATGAATCAAAAAAGATACAAAACTCCTCGTGTACATTTTAAGGGTTAGGTAGATGTAGACTATGGTAAAACCCATACTTCCATAATATTAAATACTAGCTTCCCGCCAGCGGCTTCTTGACGGGGGGAAAAGTTCCCCCCGTTTTTGCAACATTTTTCATTGCTCCTCCGCTCCTATTAGTCGTAGCGTGATGGTATATAGCCTATAGCCTTCCCCGATAAGTGGGCTATCTACCTGAAATAATTTTTCAAGCAAAAGACAGTGTGTCAAACCATATTGCCAAATTGACATTCCCGCGCAAACGCGTATCGTCCAAGCAAAGAGGTTAGGTCACAGCCCGCCTCTTTTACTTAAATACTTCTTTCGGATTGTCACATTGCCTTCATTATTAACATTATACCAGCATCAAATCAAAAGTCGCGTACGAGTAACAAGTAACAAAAACTCCAATAATCAAAGTTCGCCGAAACAAATTTTAATAAAACAACTTATATAAATAAACTTGGAAGCAATTATTGGTTTTTTTCCCTTTGTAACTCTTATTTCGCATTTACATAGCTTTCGTAGTCGTCGTGGCCTATAAATTTCCAAGTAGGAACCATAAATTTTTATTTTACGCTTCCCACTTTCTGCGGATCTTTAGCGACACCAACCGGAATATCTGTTTTATTGTCTTATAGATTATCTTTATTTCTTACGGTTTATGTTTCATGAATGTTATGTCTGGCTTTTATGGCGTTATAATATTCTGAAAGAGCTGAAGCGGTAAAATTTGCAGTAAAATTCACTCTGATGATTTGGCGAAGTTTTATTTTGGGTAGTAAACTTAGTACCTACACTACCTACTGTTTGGGTTCCTTATCTCCTGGAACTTCCATAACGATACCATGTATACCAATTAAATATTAGTCATTAGTTTTATGGTACTAAGCGCAACTGTGACGCTTGAGATACTGGGTTCGATTCCCAGGTTGATCTAAGTGTTATTAGGTCTTCTATGAAATTCTTAGTATTCCTTAGAGATACAGGTGAACTGTGGGTGTATATTAGTACACCTCTGTCTAACCCTTCAGGGAATACAGGTGATGTATTGTAAATACCAATATTAGTATATAGACTTAGCTTTATCAGAAGGGCCTCCCCCAGGTTAATTTTCTATCATCTGTCATAACGAATACTTAATCGCCACACTTGAAATTTGTACGCTGTATCATTCCTAAAATTTCTTGATTAATCAAGATTTTACTTTAAGCTTTTTTGAGCCCTGGAAAGCCGTCGGCAGATTAACCTGGCAAAGAAAATTAAAGTATTTTCAAGGAATATTTTACAAATTACGGCAGATTCCAATACAATTAGATTTTGTCATCTTCAACAACTTAATGCTTAATAGTGATTGATTTTTTACGTAAATTAGATCAAAAGGGAATTAATTTTAATTGCAAGAAACAAAAGCGCTTCTGATGTTCAGACAAAATGTGCAAAGAAAAACAAAATGCGAATATTAATAAAAGTTGCGATTGAAATTCTTTAACCAAAACAAAAAGAAACGGTTAGCATTGTGTAGGTCAAAAATTTGCGAAATATCAAAAGGAAGATAATAATTGCCTTTCCAAATGGTTTGACTTCTAACAGATTGCTAAATTAATTTTCTCCTAAACAAACACGCTTATAATATCAGTATCTTTAACGTTGAAATGTATATTAGGTATCCGTTTCTTTATATCTTACTTTTAGGCGTAGAGAAGATTAAATATTTCATGATTATTAGGCTCCTAATTATTTTGAAGCATTTTCTACTTCGGAAGCTGAATAGCATACTCAAAGAATAAAGTTATGCACTTAAGACTTAAGAGAAGTAAGTAACTTTTAAAACTACAACAACAGGCATAAATAATCGATTTAACATCTTCGCTTCATGGTGAGGTGAGGTGGTGAGCAAACGCAGAACCTATCTCAATCGTAAAGTAGTCTACTATAATTTATAGATACTTATATCAAAAATCACGTGCTAAGTCGCCAATTCCTCGCACTCTGGCCGCGCTAAATGATCTCTTGTATTCTATCCAGGAGGCGATCTGTTCGCGAATGGTTAGACGAAGATTTTATTGGAATGTCAGAAGTACTGTGAGAGGAAGGTATGAAAGTGTTATTTACCTTCTTTTATTTTTATCTTTACTTTGTTTTGTAGATTTTAATAAATGTAGTTTGTTAGTTACTGTAATTGGTATCTACACCGTGTTTATTACACATCTGATGTACATAAATGTACAATTATAGGTATATTATGATCTCGTAGAGTCAGTTAAGCTACTATCCAGTTGTAACCTTTCACTATCCTTATTTCCTTCACGAAATAAGCCCAAACCGCCTCCCACCTCACACAAAGTGCATGGCAACATAAATTCTTAGCGCATTGCTCACGTACAAACTTTATACACATCACTCTGACGTAGACTTAAAAATTGTACTCCACCGAGTAAAATAGAAAACGTGTGTTGCTTGCTAGATGTGGTTCTATGTTGTTACCAAGTTACGTGAGATGGCGTATCAGTAACTTTGTTATTTAAGTTATACCTTGTAGAACCAGATGGAGAAGGTGAAAATTGAATAGAAGCCTCGGTTGCTACAAATGATTCCAATTCGTAGGAATGTTTCTCGTTTCTAAGATTTTTTGATGTCACGGCAGATTGTATTGTGTTCACTTTTAATACCAGTCCTTTCTTTGTTGTCTGAATCCAGCTACTTTTACTTTTTAACATTGTTTAGTTCAGAACTTTTCATCTCTGTTTAATTCTCTCTAAAAATTGTGAAAAGTATTGCTAGGTTTTATGACTGGTCCTTTTCTTCTTGGTGTGTGTATGGTTCTACTATTCTCGAATAATATGTGACGTAAGGAGTAGCTGCGTGGAAATCATCTCTTGATTATGTGTTCAGGTATAAGGTACATACTAGCACTGTGACAAATGATGTAAAATGTATGATGTAAAATGTCTTCCATTTTAAGTACTTTCATATTAACATAACATTTTGCCTCATTCTAATTAATATATCTTTGTTTCAATACAATGTGCCTTCATTAAAAAGACAAATTTAGTACTTTATATTACATTGGAAACACTCTCAAGACTGAGTCACTCACACTTAACTAACAATAGTTACTTCGGCTTCGAACTAATTGTGTGTAAATCTGTCTCGGTGAGAAATTTCGATAATTTGCTTTGGCGAAATTAAATGGCATTCACTTGATTGGCCATCCTTTGAATCATAAATGATAGCCAATTTCTACTGCCGAAGTCGACATAGGATTATGTTCAATAGCTTAGGCTGAATAAATTATATTTCATCACTTTTTTTCTTAAAAGCAAAATTTTTTGATTTCTCCGTGTGGCAAATAGTTTGGATTTTCAGATTTATCAATAACTAAGTATTAATTATTATTTATTTGTGTTCTAAAAAGTCATGGGATGGATCATTGAGTTTAAACTCCCTGACCCCAAAATCTACATTCACAAGAACGAAGCCACACACAAAATCTAATACCAATTTGACGTAACTATTACAACCTAATAGTGTAAAGGCTTAGAATATAATCTAAATTGTTTTCTACGAAAATAATAGTCCAGACTTATCCTCTCCAATAAGATAATTGAACTATTAATAGCATCTAAATATTGGTCTTTAGCAAATTTTAATAAAGTGTATAGAAATGAATAATTCAATAGAAAGTTATTTAATTTAGTCGAGATTATTCCTGTCTAAAATCGTTGAAGGTTATATACACAAATAGTTTCTGACTGGAAAACATTTGGGAGTCAGTGGGAAATCAGATTGTATTTGGGAAACATTACTAACTGCCGGGTTTCTACTTAAAATAAAAAAAGGAATACCTTTTATTTAAAATACAGTACAGAATACTACTTTTAAAACAACTCCTGAGACACGGTACTCATACAGATTTTTGAATTTTAGTTTTTTTTTAAATAATATTTTATGATAGATAATTTCAATTCAATCCAGCATGTTAGTGTATTTTTGTTCCCAAATAAGATTTTCTTTCTTTCTCTTCTTTTACAAAATAAAAATTGGTTCATAAAAGTTGTAGCAGCCCTGCACGAACCCAAATAGAGCCAAATAAAGCCTTTCCTGTTTCGCACCACGGTCCGAATCAACGAAATACAATAGAGTAAATCGTTGATTTACATCATACTTTCAAACAACATATTCGACAAAAATGGTCCTTTCGCGTTTCACTCAGTGAGGCAGCGGCTCGTAGTTCGAAACGACAAGGACCCTAAAATACCCTTATCTTAAGTAAAATGCTACAATATTACTGAAAAAAATATATATGTAAGACAGGTTAGGTTGTCTAACACTGTCGGGAAAATATTTTAGACATAAAGGTTTCTTTACTCAGGATATTGTCCTTCAAAATTGTATGCCACGTTTGGCTAAACAACAAGTAGTAGGACAACGGTTTTCAATGAAAATAAATTATAGAGTGAGAATTAATATAGTACTAATAAAAACTACTCTATGAAGTAACTAGTTCGTGAGCTATAGAGATGTCTCAAGCATAACCTACAAAAGACATAAAATATAGAAAAATTGTCACGGGCGAAAAATAAGCACTTATTTTGGCATACTGTGCCTTTCCTGACAGACATACCGACAGCAAAGGGTTATATTAGTCTTTGAAAGTGACAAACTAAATACGAGAAGCGATCTACACTGACACACATGAATGAAAGATCCTCCATTCACATATAAATGACACTTTGAGAACAACGTCAACGAAGTAAGTCGACATTTGACGAAGGTTTTTGAAGGAAAACTGAATGTGGGCCTTAATTATTAACTATGGCCATATTAAGTAACGTGAAAGCAATAGGTGATACAAAAAGATATGGTTGGAAATTTTTTGGAGATTCAGATTCAGGCTGCAGTTTTTTGGGGCTTATAAGGCCTCAAGTGTTGGAGAATATTCAGGTATCTATGGACGGCCATGATTACTTAATATCAAGTATCTCGCCTGCTCATACATATACAATCATATACATGGCATAAACTACATAAAAAAAATACTTGAGAAAAGTTTAGCAAAATTAGAGGTAGGGCACAGCCATTTATGGCTCAAATCTGGAGCAGCCCACCTAGGGAAGTACCTCCACCTTACAGAAAACTGCAGCCAAATAACACACTTTATTGTGTGTTGTGTTCCTGCAGTGAGTAAGGTCGCCAGAGCTCCTTCTAAGGATGCGCTGCGCTGGCAGCAAGAGGTATATACCCTCAAACTGTCGGCGCAGTGAATTCTCCATAAACCTCTAAGAGGTTTTTCGGGTCGGTAACGCGCGAGTGGTACTCTGGTGTTGCAAGCGTCCATAGGCTACGGTAACCGCTTACCATCAGGCGGGCCGTATGCTTGTTTGGCACCTTAGTGGTATAAAAAATACATAATTTTATTTTTGTCTTTTTCTAGCTCGGTATCTTCTCGAAAATACAAAGAATAAAAAACGATAGATAGACTTAATTTGATTAGCAAAAATATTGACTAAACTAATATCAGAATTCATTCGTTCTTTAATCGCAATAACTTGTTCAATAAAAATATCAATCAATTCACTGATAATGCAACTTTCTTAGATAGATAAATCACTGACACTTGACATTACCCGTCAATACACGTTCGAAAATTTTTTTTGGTGTATTTTATAATTCATAATCCAAACTAATATTGAGCCAAAAGAAAGGGCACTGTTTAACTCCGAACACATTTTGATTTATTGAAGCTTATATTCTTAGTAACTCAGTCGACAGGTGACAATAGTTAAGTGAAAGTGATGTGGATATTCTCAAGAAAAACTCGGGAGAAATTATTTGAGTTAGGTATTGCTATTTCGGTATTTCAGGTTTCAGAAGAGCAAGCGAAGGTTTTTAGCTGTCCTCGACGGAAAGTAGGTTGCCTGTCATCCCATGTCTTTCATGGACGTAAGCACTAACATATTTTTTACTAGCTACCCTTATCTACATAAAGAATGATATAGCATTCTACAAAGATCTTATTTTCTTGGTTCGAAAATAATAGAATAAAACAGTATTGTAACAATTAACACCGGCTATTGCACCTGAAAATTAAATTTGTTTGTTGAATTGATTAATTGATAGCTTCCCGCCAGCGGCTTCGCCCGCGTGGTCTTATAATTTTTTCCCCGTTTTTGCTACATTTTTCATTACTACTCCGCTCCTATTAGTCGTAGCGTGATGATATATAGCCTATGTTACTCGGGGATAATGTAGCTTTCCAAAGGTGAAAGAATTTTTGAAATCGGTACAGTAGTTTCGGAGCCTATTCATTACAAACAAACAAACAAACAAACAAACAAACAAACAAACAAACAAACAAACAAACAAATCTTTCCTCTTTATAATATTAGTATAGATAGTATAGATTATTAGTATAGATTACATTGAATCTTTTGCCGTCAGGGGAGGTAAGACTTGAACTGACAAAAAACTTTTCTTCCCTAGCCTGTCTATATGATTTTGTGGTGGTCAGTACATTCTATGAAACTAGGCTTTTATCAAAAGTTTACTAAATAATTAAGCAAAAAACACACTAAAATAAAGCAAATAATTCTGTGTACTTGATAAATTTTAACAACGAGATTATAAATAATTTTATCACAAAAAAAAGACACAAAAAAGTCTAAGCATGTATTTATTCTGTAGAAACGTAGTCTCAAAATAAACAATATCACGCATTGCTGAGTTTAATTAAGCTAATTGGACTAGACTTTGAAATGAATAAATATGTAATATAAGGTAGAAAGTAAGGTAAGCTAAGACTATAAAGGTGAAAATGAAAGAAATTGAAGTATTATAACAGAGACTGTATTGTAAATATAATGAATTCAGAGAAATACAGATATACTCAATTTCAGGATAATTGAAATAGTATTGAGAAAACGTAACGTAAAAATAGTGTCTGAAGTACCTTGTAGTATAAATTAAAGGATGTCATCAAAAACCCATACAACTCAGCCCAAATTTGTAACTGAGGTACATGACAGCCGTCAAGTTGACAGTTTTTATCATGAGATCGCTATGAAACTGTTAATAATGTGCCATAAATGGCGTGCGTTTGACATTCCGAAACAGACACTGACAGCAGATAGCTGTCAAGTTGACTATAAAAACACAATATTTTTTAGTTATTAGACTTCTTACATTAAAACTTGGTAAAAGTTTGATTTGAAGGCTTTATTAGTAGTAGAAATTCGTCAGCCAAACATTCTTCTAACCAATAAAGATCTTCCACGACCACATTCGATTCTGTCGAAATGATATTCAAATATAAAACACGCAGTAACGGTACGTCCCGTTTGGGATGCAATCGTGCGAGAAATTAGGGGCGAGTAAGAAACATGTACACTCTAAATTGAAATCTGTCTCGGGTTGTTGAGGCATCCTGATGGTGTTAAAGTAAGGGGAGATGAGCGAGAATAATTGAATGAGCTGATATTAAAATGTTTTGGAAATTTAAGAAACCATAAAGCCTTGGTATTTATTTACCCAAATAATCTCGTGTAGCTTGACAGTCTAGCTAATATTTTTGATCCATGATAGAAATAGTGGTATAATTTACGATACCTATGTTTTCAAAGTTCTATGTCACACAACGTCTATCAAGATCAAATAATAAAGGGTAATGGGCTAGCTAGGAGGAATATTGAAGATCACTGTATGAGTAGAACAGAAAACATAATAAGGTCTTAGAAATAAAACCGAGCAAGATTAATACTAAAATGTTTTGCTATTTATTCGTTGAATCGTGCACAGTGTCAGTAAATATTAGAGTTAGTTGTGACCAAAACTGTATATATATTTCGCCAAATAGACACACCCACCTCCAAACCTCCGTAACTTGAGCCAAACATAATGCTGTCTGTTATTTCGTGAAGTGAGTTCTACGTCGTGAATACGTAATTCATGGAAACCTTTTGAGGTTTCCACTGGATTTTTTCTTGTACCTACCTTTTTATATTATTTCAATATAAAACTAGATCTTTACAACTACGCTCACAATATGGGATGTTTGTTTCTGTCAGACGTTTTAGTATCCAATTTCAATGTTGTCATTGATATGAGAAGACAGCAAATTGAAAAAATTAAATTGAGAAATCATGATACCTAGTAAAGAAATTTTTAGTGAATTGATATTGTCAGTATCGATATTATGAGCGTCAGTATTGATATTATGGGCATCGTATATTGATACTGTTGGCATCGGTTGGTATCCGGAACCCAGTATCTGGGCAATACCGATATTCGAAGGATAGAATTGTTGTCCACGCGTTGTCATAGGTGTTCGTATGACAACCGGGACCGACGGCTTTACGTGCGCTCCGAGGCACGGAGGTCTCAAATAATGGTGTACCAGTCATACAGACTGACCGCGGGAACCTTGTCTGCAAGGTTCAGCTACGCTTGCCGCGGCTGATGCTGATCAAGCCATCTGTCACTTGATCAGCATCCTTATAACTTAGCCACTGAAATGATTGTAAAAAAAAAAAAGGAATATAGTTACTTCTATGTATGTTCAAGACAAGTATCTGAAAGGTGAAACTCATTGACCTACACGGCAGATAGGTGAACTTGGATCCCACTGTGTTTATTTAGGACTACCCTCGTTTGTGTGACGCTTGATAAAGACCTCATATTCTGAGTATAATCATTACAAAAAAGTTTAAAGTTTGTGTAGGTCAGTTGTGTTTGAGTTTCTTATTGGTTTTTCAAATGATTGGTACATTGGGTTTATTGTTTAATCGATAACCTGGTGGAACCTGGTATATTTTAAGACAAAACACACTACATAATAAACTTGTTGCTAGTATTGATCAGTACTAACATGTAAGGTTGAACTGAGTTTTGTGTACAGCAAAAATTTTATTACCTACTCGATTTTTTTCTAAAATCCCCACACTTTTCACGAAGAACAAAGAGATTTAGCCAAGTAATATAAAGAAACGTTACATTGACTGTACCGTAACATTTTAGATTCAAAGCCAAAAACAGTCACACCAAAAATTTTTAGAACAAATCCGGTCTTATATTGGTTTTACGCCAACTGACTCCCCGGAGAGCAATTCGGAGTTTAGATAAACATGATTTATTTGCGTAATACAACGTCACCCTGAGGACGCCATTGTCATACAGTTTGGCTTATATAAATATATGGTTAAGTAAGTTTTCGGAGTCTTACAAAGACTACTTAGGGACTCCTTGCTGCCAACCTGCATTATTCTACGCAGAAATGTTATTGGTTCCATTGTTATATTTTATTTTCACACAGTGTATCCACAAGATTTTAGCACGAAATGTGATATAGGCATTAATTTATTGGTCCACAACTGGTCAGAGAGGCTTACAAAACTGAAGGAGATCTGTTTTCGATTATATCAGCAACGCTTCTTATGTTGCAGGTCTGTGCGTAGTGGTATACTGTATCGGTTATTACCAGGAACCTATCATATAATATGGGAAAAGGCTAATCGCAACCATATTGGGCTCGGTACAGTCTAACTAGATGCGGCTGAATATCAGTATTTCACACGAAGCGACTGCCATCACATTGTCTTAGCAATTCCGATATTCGAGGAATAGACTGAGGCTTTTTGGAATTCTGACTACCACAATACATTGCCATAGTCGTTCGTATGAAAACCGGGATTGGCGCATTATGCTCTCCGAGGCATGGCGAGGTTTTAATATGTTAAAAGAGTTCACCCATCCACAGACTGACCGCGACAAGCGTACAAGCGTAGTTTTACCCTACAGATTAAGTGATAACCGTAGTTATAATGAGTATTATATTATATTTAAGTGTATTCAGTGCTCAAATCGATGCGTAATTATATAAATTGACCTTTATACGTTGAACGAAAACAGTTACGTTTAAATCTATTACATAAAGTTAAGGGTTGACCGCATTCGTTCGTAATATTAATGTAGCTTACGGTCCGAATCCCCTTGGGCATGATAAATTTATAAAACCTTTCCGGGTACACCTGTTTTCTGGTTTGATAGTTTTGCAAAATATTAGTTTTTAGTAAAATTTGATCGAATGTTTTTGCAATAGTTTTTAAATACTCAATTGATCAGTGATCTTGATTTGTCTTTATTCTTCTTTACGCTTTTGAAAGTAACGTTACTTTTATTAAATTTGAAGCTACACTAGAGGCCGTGGCGTCGATCCCCGGATCGTACAGTGTTGTTTGTTTAAGTAATTCTCAGTTAAAGGTCGGATGTTGGTTATATCGCCGGTTGATTGCAATAGGTTTGCTCCCTTTTCATTAGACTGTTACAATACCGGCGAACTGTGAGTGTATTTACACATAAAATGTACACTGTCTGTGTATTGCCTAACTTTATGAGGGATGATATAGTATGTTGTGTAGTAAAGAAAATAAAGAAAAGAAAATAATGTTTATTTGATACAAACAATAAACATGCTAATGATACATTAAGATTACAAATAGCCCGTCGGTGTATGTTTCTCTAGTCCCAAGGTTCTGTATAAAGGTCAAAGGAGGGCAAGAAACTACGGTTTTAGTGGATATATGAGCCTAACATACTCCGCCGTCTTTACTGGATGATCCATGAGGATTTTCCGCACAACAGTAAGGTTTATAAAATTAATTAATTAATTTCATAATTTTTAAGAACAAGCTTTTATAAATCCTTCCATTTGATACACATTTTATGGGAGTGCTTAAAAAATAACTAGTCCACCATCTTGGGCCGTCTGCCATATTGGATTTAGAATGACTTTAATAAGCTAACCATTAATAATAATAATGTTCAACCATGAATGTTCATCCAAACTAAACGTGTACGCAAAATTCAACTCATTTCATCCATAACCGATGTTTAGGATAACTGCTTTAAAATTCAATTGTAGAATACGCGAACACACATACATTGCAAGTTAAATAAAAGCTTTTAAAAACAACAAATAAATACCTTTTCTGTGTAAACATTTTCCCTCGAAACAATAAACTGCCGTGCAAAAAAAGGGGTAAAGGATTGAAATTTTCGTCGAGATATTTATCAAGAAGTGCCAAGACTCGTGTTTTGGATCAAGGCATCCGCTGCTAATTAATTACGATTGCTGTTTAACGAACCGTTGGGTCCCGAGGAAATGGTTGCAGAATTTTTTTGTCCGCCACTGTAAAGGGGATCTGTGAAGGCCAAATCTATTGAGTTTTTTGTATCTCTTTAGGGAAAAAATTTTGAAAGGAAGACAGTCCCGTTTTGTAAAAATGTTTGTAAAAGTATTTTGAAGGTATTTTTGCAAGATGTCAATCTTATTTTTAATTTTCCCATTTTCCAACTTTTTTTTTCCTGTTCAGTGTATGGGGCAATAAATTGGTTACCAAGCTATTTTTATAACTGCATAGTCTAGTGGTCTAAGTTTAAGCGCGACTGCAACGTAGAGGTTCGATTCCCAGGTCAAGCAGTGTTATTGGGTTTTTCGATAAAATTCTCAGCAGCAGCTCGGAGTTCGGCAATAGGCTCCTCCCCTGTTACATTGGAACTTAAACATTCTGTGGATACTACATTAGTACACTTCTGCCTAAACCTTCGGAAATACAGGCGTGATGATTTAGATAAAAAATCTCCTTTATCTTATCTGTTAAAAGATCCATTTTATATTTAAAACTTTACTTAGACATAAACATTTCTAGATCCCTTCAATCAGCATTAAATGATCGTAACTTTTCAAATTATTAGAAAGTAAATCACCCGGAGCACTCAACAGATTTGGATAATTCCTTCAAAGGGCGATATCAAAGTAAATGTTTATTATAGAAGGAAAGCTTTTTTAGTATCAATGAAAATAATTATTTAAGCCTAACACTGCTGAGAAAATTAAGGGGCAAAAGAAATTTAGTTTTTCTTTAAATTTTTTCGTTAATCTTTCAAAGGAAAGTTAGCAGTACTAACACAAAAGGCTTCAAGTTTTAATTATTAGACAATTTTAAGAACTGTGAACCTTACGATGTTTTTTACGCACATGATTTTCAAAAGCATTTGAATTTGAGACTGTATTTTTTTCCTTTTTCTGTTATTTTGAAACAATGAAGTTCAACCATTCACGATGTATAAATGGCTCCAGGATTCCATTAAGGGCGATAAGCTTTTCAATTCTAAACAAACGATGCTAATTTTTACATCATTTATCATGCTAAACTCTATTGAAATTCCAATCTTAATCCGCAGGCTTAGAGCTCCAAATCTCTGTTCCAATTATCCTGGAACAATTATAATTCTGTGAGCTCAGCAATTATAAATAAAAGTCGTTTATTACTGTCTTTTTATTAACAGGACATAAAATTTTTAATTAAAATTGTTTCAATGGGAGAATTTTCTTAGTTTAGAATCCAATTATACGTAAAACATCATTTGTTTTCACCGTATTTGGAGTCCTAATGGTATTTTACCGACCAAGCGACCGTCTCTTGGAAACATTTTGTTTTATAAAAATAGATAATTTTCTGTGTGTACTACCTTTTATTAATTAATATTATATGTATAAAATATGGTTCGGTGGGGCTATTGAGGATGAAGTCAGGTCGGTCGCTATCAGTAAATTTGCCTGAAGTTTAGGCAATTTAAAAATTAGTCCAGGATTCGATCTTGACAATTATACCTAAGAGAGACTTTTTCGAAAAAAATACAGTATGCTCTGTCTATTATCACGTCTCACACATGATTTAATTTTGAAAGATTATTTGAACGGTTACTATTTCTTTTAAAACTCTCAAAGAGGCAGCAGAACTCTCATCAAAGTCAATAAATAACAGAATAGTCCCGAAACAGATTATTTCGAAACCACACATCACTCGTCAGACGTCACATCATCTTAAAATAATCCATCAAGCAACAAGGAGGTACCATCAACAGTTGTACCTAAAGCTATTCATTTTGGGACCATTGAAGGAACAAATTAAACACTTTAATACATGAGGCGTGACTAAAAAAGGAAAAAGGGGATGAAAAAGCGCCCTATCCAGAGGTTGAAAAGATATACGTGTGACTGGAAGTGTCAGAGTTGAATGTTTGTGTGTGTAAGCAAAAACTTTAAACGAATTCAATGACGAAACGATTTGCGTTGGGTGAACGAGGACCGTACTTTCAAAACATAATGTTATAGTAAAAAAGTTGAGATATTAAAAAATACACACTAAAATTACTGTGATAGTATATAACTAATTGAACTGTTTTTTTATTTACTACCGACTTGCTTATTTAGAATTGCAAAAAAGTTTCGGATTTAGACAAGATTAATATAATATTAGGTACCTGTACCCATTGATGATCAATAATGAGCATTGTGTATGTTGCACATTACTTAGTTATATTCTGAAATTCCAAAAAAGAAAATGTGACGTAACTCGCAATAACTTTACAATACTGACAGTAATATATTGAATGACTGCATTGCCTAAAAAAACGATATTGTGATCATGATAATGATCGCAGTATTTTTTATGTAGCAACCTATTTCCTAAAAGTACTTACAATCTTTGCAAAATTAAATTTTATTCTAATCTGTTCTTAATAATAAAAGATATAATATATGTCATCATTTACGAGCCACATCCATATTCTTTAAATCAACAACAGCCGTTAGCCATCAGTTGCGCGTCGTAACACCGGCAAAAAACTCCGGTCCCCCCGATATCCGGATTCTAAATCTGTTCACCGACCCCCTCTCACTGACGTTTACCGAAACGATACCTTTGATTAGTAAATTTTGTATTTCTGGACACGTAAATAGTCTGAATTGAGTCGAAATTGAATGGGACGTAAAACGCATTTGAAGGAATTTTACTGCCGTGACCTTTTTTGACGTCAAGATTAAGCAGCTATTGATTGGAATTGATAGTTCTTAATAGGATGCGAAGTGCAATAATGATGTTTCTGTATACATACCATCACGCCTGTATTTCGAAGGGTTAGGCAGAGGTGTACTAATGTACAGTAGGAGGCCTTAAGTCCATTATCATGTCAAGGATCGTATTTGCCTGAACGTTACTGCACGTATACATAAACATATATTATACTTAGTGATTTGAAATTTAAAACCATCTTAATACGCCCTCGCGTTATCACAGCACTGAATGATCATTACATCGCTCTGTTTCCGACTAGATAATTATTATGGAAGACTACGATTTACGAGATCGTCTATGTATGCAAAATGTTTGTTATAGAAAAAGGTCATAAGTGAATCTTGTGTCATGCGATAGACTTCTAAAAATGGTAATAGACTTATGACCACGACCGTACACCCACAGTTTGACAATAAATATTATTATGTTTAGGTCCCAAGTAAAGTAAAGGTAAAGTAGCTTGTTTTTTAAATTCTATTTAAGTTTACTCTAATAGCCATACAAAACTAGATGAATTAATATTTTATACATAATACTTAACGGATATTTCTCTGTTAGTTCATCTTTCATGCATTCCTTTTCTATTCATCTAATTAAGAGGCATTACAACGAATGGGTGCAGTGATATAAAAACAGTAAATATTGCATTTCAACAAACTAACCTCTCCAAACGTTATTATCTCTAATTTCTATTTATCTGTTTAAAAAATACGATATTTACTTAAGATCTTATGATGGAATCAAATAAGCGTAAACATGTAAATTCAAATAGAATTCTTTATTACTCGCTTGAAATATTTTTAACTTAAATCAAACATTTGCATTCTCAGTAGATCACTCTCTCTGAAAATAGGTCTATTATTTAAATTGCAGTAGACCACTGTATCAAACGATACAAAACTGACTAACTTATTCTCGAATCCATTGCGGGTAGCACAAGCATTCATTTAGTAGGTAATATTTCAGAGCAAGCAATGGAACGACAAGTAAAGGACCAAATGTTATTCTCAACTTCTCCAAATTTAGAATCGTCTAGACATCATCTGACTGCACTCTTCAGGAATGTCGTTCAGATGGATCATACAAAAATATAATTATACTATGTCTCAAGCGTGTAATTTGATACTTCGTTTTTATGGCCTTTGAAGACTTAAATCACAAACAATAATGTGGACTTTGATGTCAAGTTCTCCGCCATTTTGGTCCAATATGGAATAAAAATGATAATTACAATAATAATTGGTGTCGAGTTATTGAAAGTGACTTTCTTTAATCATGTCCATTGATGGCGTACATCACAAAATATAATAATATGTGGGTTTTATTATTGACTACTTCTTTATCATGATGGTATAAATAATGGTTAATCCCACTGGTGGGAAGCCTCCATTCTTTTATGCTTACCATCTCTTTCTCTTTCCTTTCTCATCCATTTTGTTCCTTATATTTTTTTCTGTCATTATTCCAAGTGCTATCCTGGCTTTCTTTAAATATCCAGAATTTGAAAAAGAAAAGTGTATTTCGACTCGTATATTTCTTTTATAGCCCTGTTATCCTCATTCCTAGCTAGTCTCATATAAAATGGAGCATCATTTACCTGAATTGCCACAAAGACATCGTATAGAAGGATTTTTTCGTACCTAAAATCTTACCCACTTAATATCCCTATAATGCTTCACACATCCTACTTCTAAGCACGTGCTCACCTCGCGCTCAACTTTTTTAAATCGCCGGCCATATCGACAACCCTATCCATTCGTAATTTACGATCTCAGCCGAGGTTTTACGACGTCATTCGGCTACGTCACAGCCACGATCCTGTTAATGAGAATGGGAACTATCAGTCAGCAACGGGCCGGAATCAACGATATTGGATAGAGAACGGATATCTATTTCTGGATTTTATCTTTACTTCTATGTAAGTGCGCTTGTGGTAAAAATTTGGAGTATATTATTAAATTTTATGAATTTTTGCTTTATGTGCGATGTCCATTTCGAATCGAATCGACTCACTGTTTACTTGGTTTAATAATGAATAAGGGAAGCAGTACAATGGGAGAAGAAAGAGGAAGATAATGAGAGAGACAAAGTCGCAAGCGCAGCTGAGCGTGTAACTATAATAAAAATCAGTTCTAGTTAACCTATATTTTGTACAATTGAAGAATACAGTGTATTCTTTAAATATGTACTACTATGATTCATACGCATTCTTCTAAGAACTCATTTTTATTGAAAGATCAAAGGCAATAAATTTAAATGTTTCTTCCATAGATCTTTAGTTCACTGTTTTCCGTTCCGTAATGTTTATAGGTATTAGTATAAAAAAAACATTATTTATGAGTTTTATTTGTTTAATTTAGTCCAATAGTAAGATAAATATTTAAACAATATTAAAGCTATTAGAAAACATATTTCATCATCATCATCATCCTCCTGCCCTTATCCATATTCACTTGGGGTCGGCGCAGTGTGTCTTTTTCATCCATACATCTCTATTAGCCGTCATCTCATCACTCACTTCCTTTGTGGTCATATCCATTAAAAATTAATTTAAAAACAAAACAAATTACCGCACGTAGTCACCAAAGTACTCCTCATCGCTGTCATATGGTAATGTGCCCAGAAGACTGGCAGCATTGTCAGTGCCATTTTTTGGCGCTTTTGGTGCTTTTTTAATAGGAGATACCACATGGTAGGTAATAAATAGTCCTTATAATATAATTTTACCTTTAGACAGAGCATGACAGCAGTAGGTATTTGCATCGACTCTCAATTTGACAAAGGTAACAGGTTATATGAAAAAAAAAATGTTAATTAATTGTTGGCTCTTCATCAAAAGAAAAGACAGATGGATTGTGTTAAGGTCGATATGATGGAAAAGAGAGTGAATGAGGAGGTGACGGCTAAAAGGCTGCGCCGTTCCAGGCAGTTGGCCAGTTCGGCAAGAAGATGATGATGATGAGCTGATTGTTCAGCAAACTCTCGTCTACATACCCTAGGACTCTAGGTCCTATAGTATATACCCTTGGTAATAAGGACTAGAATTTTTAATAAAACGATGTTACTGAAGAATAAATTTTGACAGGTTAAGACATCCAAAAATATTTTTAAAAGATTTATATGTCTGACGCTTCTATTTCCCAATTTCCATAAATCATTTAGTAATCCCATTGAAAAACAGTTTCAATTTATTCTGAATTTTCCGATTTCTACGGAAACATTTCCAATTTTGGCAAGAAACCTAATCGGAAAATTACAAAAAACTAGGAATGTAATTAACAAAATAACATAAGTGTTGTAGTGACATCTATCGAGCTATATAAGAACTGGTACAAAAGAAGCAACAAGTCCTGAATCGCGCAAGTAAAGTTTACCGTGCAACTTGCATATATGCATAACACCCGCCTGATCGGAGGATCCTCCCTTTGGTGTGAGGAACAACACTCCCCGTCCTTCCACAGTATTATAGATTAACTAATTTGACGACGTCTGTGGTTTCGGTACCGGAATGGTGACCACTAGGTCAAGGGTTTGATTACCATAGGACATAAATATTTTAGTTTGTGATGAACATAAGTTTTGTGTTTGTCTCATTGTTTGGGTTTTTCTTTATAAGTACATATTTACACAAAGACCGCCTTAAAACTGTTATCTAGCCTGAGACATTTTCTTGGCAGATACGTGTGGACTTTAGCTTCTCCCCTCTCATTCTGAGTGGATATCCGTACCCAGCCTCTACTGGGCACGGATCTTTCATACTTTTAATTACATTTCATGAAAATGTAATTAAATCTCATTTAACGAATAAAACTCTTTGACATAACAATGACCTGTCGTGCGTGCCACGTCAACGTGAATGCGTTCATATTGCACGAATGTCGTGATTAATTAATTTAACAAAGATAACGCAGACATTACATTGGTTCCGTACATTCGTACAATACTGCACAAAATGAGAAAATTACTCAGGTATGCAGAATTCATTGAACAAAATGATGAAAAATTAATTTATATTGCTCTCGCTGCATCGGAAGGTACAATACATTACCGATTCGACACAATCGCGTTTTTACGAATGTAATTTTATTCAGATAATTTCAGTGTCATTGCAAGAAATTATGGCAATCAAATATTTGTGTATTTTGAATGATAAAATGTCCTTTATAATAACTTTCCGCCAGCAGCTGTTCCGACCGCATGGTCTTATATTTTATCCCCCGTTTTTTCAAAAATTTTCGTTACTACTCCGCTCCTATTAGTAGTAGCGTGATGGTATAAAGCTTAGCGTTCCCCGATAAATGGGCTATCTAACACTGAAAGAATTTTTCAAATCGCTCCATTAGTTTCGGAGCCTATTAAATATAGACAAACAATAAAATCTTTCCTCTTTATAATATTAGTAAAGATAGAAAATCTTACTTAATACAGTATGACTGTAAGTAAGGTAAATGTTAGGTATTTAATCATTAGCGTCTTTAGTTCAAAACTACAACATTTCACGTCACCTAATGAAGAAAAACGTAAAAATCTAATTTTAGTAACACATTTTGAACTTACGTTTCTAATGAATAGGTAACGCACACATATAAAGCTACATAAACTATAGGGCACTCTTCCCTTCCTAATGTTTCCATCAGTTACATCTGAACTTCAGTTAAAAGCGAATGACATACCTTTCAGTCGCAGCCGAGTGAACGAACCCGAGTACACCCGAACACGCAAGCGCTTGTGTCGGTCCAAAATAACCCGACGGAGGGCGCTCGCTCCCCTCTTCTTTTGTTCCTATTTTGAAATTCGAAAAATAGAATCGAAGGGTGTTTCGGGATGTGCGTGAGTCAGTGTCGGACGGCGCGCCGGCGCGTGCGCAGTTTCCGCCGCGGAAATTGGATTATTTAAATTTCGGAATTCCATTTTTAAATAGTGTTGAGTGGCTGTGTTCCTGGACTCATACGGATGTGTGATGTGAATTGTGTTTTTGAATGTTTTATTGGAATCGGAAACATTTTTGGGTAAGTACCTACGTATTAATTATAATATATTACTAATTGTTATGCCACGTGCTGAAATCCGTTGTATTATATTTGCATAATTATCCGTATTGGCCTGAATGTTTCAGGAAGAAAAACAAATGTAAGGAATAGCATTATGAATATCAACTTTACAATACTTAAATGTAAATGTTTTAGTATTGTAAAGTTTCTTTATAGTAGTAAGGTTTCCCCTAAAATGTTCATTTCCATAACTGATATTTGTTTTAAGTGAGCATATACCTATTTTCTTAAAACAAGAAACACATTGGGAATAATTAATTATTATATTTTAATAATACATTCTTCTTATTATATTTCTATTAACATAATATATGAATTATGTTTGTAACTATAATAAATCTACAGACGATTTATAGAATAGATTCATCATAATTTTACCACCAAACCATGTCTCAAGAAATCAATTCTACCCGCAATTGTAAAGTATTAAAAAGATCTCAGTACTTACCAACGTTTTAAAAATACTTCTCCATGTTTGTTATCGGTTCTAAGAACGATTTTAAATAGTACATCGGCCTCATTATTGTAAATATCGTAAAATACGTCAGCTACTAACTATATTATATAAAATTTACCGCATTACTGTCTACGCTCCAATTTCATACAACATTATCATAAAGAGAAACTCAGCATACATTTTTTCAACTCGTGTCAATAGATTGAGATGGTCTGTGCATATTGTTAGTACAGTTCGCGCCAAACTTATTGTCAGGGTTGAAGTTGGCACGAGCTAACTTTGACCCTGCCCTAAAAATCGGAGGAAGAAAAATATTGGATTAAAATTATTTAAAACGATAACCTACGATTTGAGCTTTAGTTTTTATTTATTACAATCCAATATTTTTCTTTCTGCGATTTTTACGGCCGGGTTAAAGTTAGTTCGTGCCAACTTCAACCCGGACAATAAGTTTGGCGAGAACTGTACCTATGTATGAAAGACTAGCCTTTGCGACTTCATTCCCGTAGAAGTTGTATTTCCTCCTGTTTTTGCTACATTTTTACCCGACGACACGGCAAAAAGCCGAAGGAAGGGTTTTATAATAGGGAGTCTATGTATCTTCCTATTTACGTATGTTCCACTACAGCGCCTAGAGTACTGATCTGATTTTGTTGAATGAGGTGTCTATCGATGGATTCCTTTTGTTGTTGATTTCAATTTAGTAAATTGTTTATCAGGAAGGTGAAATAGGAATTATGTTCTTGTTACATGATTTTCAGTTGATTTCTTCCGTAGTCGGCGGGTGGTAGTTTTTTAAACTTAAATTTTATTAACTGTTAATCCGCTCCTATTTGCCGTAGCGTGATGTTATATATATATTAACCCATAGCCTATAGCCTTCCTCGTTAAACAGGCTATCTAACACTGAAAGAATTTTTCAAATCGGACCAATAGTTCCTGAGATTAGCGCGTTCGACCAAACAAACTCTTCAGCTTTTTAATATTAATAATTATAGATTTAATTTATTAGATGACGGCAGCATTATCAACATTAATTGTCTTAGACTGTCATATCAAATGTCTTGAGTTCGAATGTAAGGCACGCACCTTTGACTTTTCAAAATCGCGTGCGTAAGTTATCACTCGCTTTAACGGTGAAGGAAAAACATCGCGAACCCTGCATGCTTGAGAGGTTTTCTTGACGGCGCGCGGCGTTTGAAGTCTGCCAACCCGCATTAGGCTAGTATGGCGGACTATAGCCTCTCATTGTTAGAAGAGACCCGTGCCCAGCAGTGCTGTTTCAGTATCCATATTCAATGCAAAATAAAGTTGACCCTACGTTGTTTAAAATTACCCACATTAGGCTTATAATTATCTATATCGAAGCCTTGGTTTGCTCGCTTGGCGCGCCAATTTATTTTTTTAATATCTTGGAACATTTTTACACTGCACCATCTAGTCCCAAACTAAGCAGAGCTTGCACTATGGGTACTAGATAATGGATATAATACGTATATTATACTTTTTTTTTTGTAAATACATAAGAAACACCCAGACAAACACAAACACTTAAATTAATCACAATAAATGTTTGTATCCTGTGGGAATTAAACCCACAGTCTCGTGATCAGCAGTCCGGTACTCGAACCATTAGGCCACAGACGTCGTCAAATATAATCCTTATTTTGTTTATTACTAAACTGATAATGTACAAAATGTGGTGTAAAAAATTGTGGTGTTTAATATTTTCCTAAATACTAATTTGAATTTGGCAGTACGCGGACAGAATATTAACTAATTCCTAATTTTCATCAGTCCTCCAGTCCAAGTTTAAGAAAAATCGCGAGATTTAGGCTTTAAAGTTTATTTTCGACTATTATAAAAAAATGCTCTCCGCTGCGCTGCTGTCGGTCTGCGCCGACCCTAAGTATCGGATGTTTGTGTGAGCTTCTTCAGGCAGCTAATCTTTTGAACTATGTCAGTTAGTTCGGTTCTCTGACGGATAACTTCGTTGTGGATTCTATCTTTGGGAATTCGAGCATTACTCTTGCCATAGCACGCTAGGCTTTAATCTTGGTACATAATATCGTAAGCAGTGATAACCTAATAATAGATTAGGACTGCCAAATTGTAGGTCTCGAGTTAATCATCAATAATTAATTATTAAGGTATATCGCAACACTAAACGGTGAAGGAAAACATCCAAACATACCTCTTATACGAGAACAGTTGAGTTACTCGTATAAATACCAAAATACCTTACAAAATATTTTATAAACAGCACCTAAATTATCTAGGTACACCTGAAATTTTGAAATGTGACGTTGAATTTATTAAAAGCGCCGCTTAATGAATTAATAGAGAGTACCGACCTCATTTAATAAATTGCTAGTGATGTAAAGCGATCTGTATTTGCGGATATTTTTGAAAGTAGAAGTATATTTTGTATAGGTACTGAATACTACAATGGTATTTTTTTTTTCAGATAATATAGGTATTATTTTTTTGCTTTGGAGTACCTACTTATTTGTTAGTATTCCCTGTAACTAATTTGGGGACGTAGATACGTAATCAAATAATCATTACTTTAGATGACCAATTTTAAAAATCTGCTAATTGGAATTACATAACGTAACTTTAATATGGAATTTAAACTAAATTAGCAAATGCAATAACAGTCACAAATAGACTTACTTTATTTTTAGGTTATTTCCGTATACCTAATGATAAATTATATTGATCAATTAACTGCAAAATTTCAAATTAAACTTACAAACATTTAGTTAACATTAATATTTTTATCCGAAATGTTTTAATATGCGAATGGATTTTTCTGTAAAATTCCCAGTAAGAGCTCGGAGTCTGAATTTGTGCCCGGTTAATGGCAATAGGCTCGCCCCTATTACATGGGACTACACATACAGGGAACACTGTGGGTGTACATTAGTACACCTCTGTCTAACCCTTCGGGGAATACAGGCGTGATGGTATAACAATAATAAATAAATATCTTTGTTTACACAGCACCATCTAGTCCCAAACTAAGCAGAGCTTATACTATGGCTACTAGATAATGGATATAACACTTATATACTTTTTTTGTAAATACATACTTATTATACATATGAAACACCCAGACAAACATAAATACTTATATTTATCACATAAATATTTGTGTCCTGTGGGAATCGAACCCTAGACCACAGACGCCGTCAACGTCAACGTAGTCGTCGTCACAGATTTCGGTATGTAATATCCGAAATCTACACAGCACAACCCTATTGTAGACGTTAATAATTCGCACGTCCGTCGGTACTGTAAAAAGGGGAAACAGACGATCCAACACGGCCGATAGCATTAACAAAGATATTCTGCAACATTCACGTTGTTCAGCTATTTAAATTGTTTCAACTGCCTTAATTGAGCTATTGATTTGTATTGGGAATTGCAAGATTAGTTCAGGGATTTCCTTAGAACTGAATATAAATAAATAATCAGCTGTTTATTGTAGCTCGTTACAGAGTAAAGAAATGGGTTATGGTTCCCGTAATGTTGTTTTAACATACTGAACATATTTTTAGACTGTGGTATTTTATTTTTAGCCTGTTGCTATTTGAATTCGGCTTTATTGTTTAAGGAAATGAGTTTACCGAAGAGAAAAGTAAACATTTTATTGACTTAAATTTTGAGTCTAAATTATAATATCGTTTTAAATTTAAGTAGAAACATAGGATATAATCATTAATTGAAAGCAGCTGATATAGATGAGGTTTATGTTGTTAAATAATAGGTGCATTATGATCGCATTTTTACCAATACACTGCGCACTCAAAAAAGTCAATATCTGTAATAACCAATCATTTTCTACATGAATGACCTAGGTCATTTCATTTTTGACCTTGAGTGAAACCTTGTCATGACGTTAGTGCGTCGAAGTCCCTTCCACCTTGTATATTAAAATATTTATTGAAAATTTCATTACTACAATCCTGTTTTGAACTTAAAAACTTGATAAAGAATGGAGTCCATTTTACACCTTGATCAACATGGGAAACAAAGCTACGTTCAGCTGCTGTACCTCTCGATATAACTAGTGAGCCACTTATGTAAATGTCAAATAAATATTATAAAATATGTGAAAGTTTGCATGTAGGTATGGACGGATGGATGTTTGTTACTCCTTCACGCAAAAACTACTGAACGGATCTAGATGAAATTTGGCACAGATAAAGATTATAGTCTGAAATAGCACATAAACTATTTTTTATCCCGGTAAAATGTATAGTTCCCGTGGAATAGCGGGCGAAGCCGCTGGTGGAAAGTTAGTGTCAAATGATTAAATTATTATAATAAAAATTATGTACCGTTAAAATTATGAGAAACACATATCTAGTTTCAATTTATTTCCACAGAAAATATAACGTTTAATATAAAATCCCAGATATAAAATTTTCATTTCAGATGAAAAGCGTTTAAAAGAGAGAACGGGTATTCAAATGTGTAGATATTGTCTAACATAAATAGATTTGCCCTACTAGGGATACTTGTTTATTTGTACGAACCAACGAGAATGTGTGACGTCATATTACATTTACGTTTACATTATTGGTGGCGGGTTTTCGAAAAAGTATTTGAGATTGTTAATGATTTGTTTTTCGTAGTGTTGGGATCACCAGAAAAAACGAAACACGAAACGCTTTCAAAAACACCTAGAAACTAAAAAGCAAAAAATAACAGGTACATTATGATTTCTAACTAATTTGGAGTCGGTGCCAAACAAACAATCAACGAAAGTCATATTTATATTTGTAGTTTGGCACCGCCTAACCACCAGCTTTCGCATAAAAAGAAATATCAAAATCGGTTCACTCTGTCGAAAGTTCTGAGGTAACAAACATAAAAGAAAATACAGTCGAATTGGGAACCTCCTCCTTTTTTGAAGTCGGTTGATAAACTGCTCTATAAAGTAATTCAATTTACCTTTTTCACAACTTACAGCGTCTATATTTTATTTTACAATGCAAATCGCATAATATGGTTTAGAAACCGAAAGAGTTAACTATCTTTTTGCATTTTTTAAGCATTTTCCATGCTAAGATTACAAGTTATTTTTAATGAAGGAAAAAATCGGCTGGCGGGCAGGAACGGCGAGCGAGCACGAACCTGCGTCTTCTAGTTCGGTACACCAGACGCTTTAACCGCTAAGCTATCGCGAGCCCTGTCGAACTCTTCCTTCACATTCTAAACTTACGTCTTAAAGGTGACGTAGCGACATGTATTGTAAAAGAGCTAAAGCAAAATTCATTCTACATTAATATATCAGCAACGCGTTTTAGTTAACTAGAGGTTGACCCCAACATAGTTAGGAAAGGTTAGGATGATGATGACATAACATTAATCTCCATTGCAAAGGAATCTTTGCATCTCGTAAACATACCAAATAGGTACACATAGTAGTGACGGCGAAATATTGAGCTATTAAGACCTGTAAACACGTCGTACTAAATATAATTTGACGTTATACCTACACCTAAATTGAAATTCACACCGACGTACGATTAGTACTCAATGAGATAATTTAAATACTTAGGTATTTATTTTAATGAAGGAAAAATTGCCTCGCGGGCCTGACTCGAACCTTAATCTTCTGGTTCAATACGCCAGACGCTATGACCGAGTTGTTATTAAAATAACTTGTAATCTTAGCATGGAAAATGCTTAAAAAATACAAAAAGATACTAAGGTATTATTTATTAATCAATAATGTTTTTTTAAAGGCGAGAATGTATGTATTTATAAATTCAGTCGAATTGTCTTTGAGTGGATTTTTATTAGTTTCAAGATACACTGAAAAAAAAATGCATATGATTTGATTTATTTTGCTTTTGCATTCATGAGCCGCAATTATTTTCAATTTAGTCATTATTATATCATACCACAGAGTTGTAGATTGTAGTGCTTACTCCACAACTCATGGATCAACAACTCGCTTTACCAAGTCGTTTTATACCTAGCAAGCATGCTTTGCTCAAAGCTTCGCATCGCAACCCCCCATAAATTTCATCCACGCCAACCACCCGCCATCTTTGTATCATGCCCTTTGCTTAACTGGAATTTATTATGTCTCAGTAATTTTGATAAACACGAATTCTCAAAGACAAAGCGTTTATAAAGCGGATTCTGTTTCTTAGAACATGTTGAGCAGGATGCGTATGTGTAGATGCGATGTTGAACGTGTTCCGACTTGTTGAACGTCGGAGAAATTGTGAAGAAAATATCTCTGGATATGTTTTGCTTTTATAAAACACTAGCTTCCCGCCAGCGGCTTCGCCCGCGTGGTCTTATAGTTTTTTCCCCCGTTTTTGCAACATTTTTCATTACTACTCCGCTCCTATTAGTCGTAGCGTGATGATATATAGCCTATGTTACTCGGGGATAATGTAGCTTTCCAAAGGTGAAAGAATTTTTGAAATCGGTCCAGTAGTTTCGGAGCCTATTCATTACAAACAAACAAACAAACAAACAAACAAACAAACAAATCTTTCCTCTTTATAATATTAGTATAGATGTTGCAAGAAAAAAGCTAACACAAAGTACAAAATAAATAAAGTACCTATGTTTTCAGGACAGAAGTGAACCAAGTAGCTATTTGGTAAAACTGAAATATGTCGGCTTTTCGGCTTCTTAGAGATCAACTTATTTTTTTTACCACCTTCAAAAAAGCTGTATGTCCTCAATTGTCTCTTTGTATTTTTATAATTTTTGTCACCGCAGTAGGTACCCCGGATTTTTTTTTTTTTTGCAGAGGTGATCTCTCAGCCTTATAGGTCTCCTCGCGATATTTTACTTTACCCCTGTGTGATCGAAAACTTACTAAATTCTACTGGAATCGCTTTGGTTCTTTGCCAAATATTTAAGTAACTTCATTGACAGGACAAATATTTTGTTGTTTATCCTTTATTTTATTGTGAATTTTTGTATTTGCTAGATCGTAATCCTGTATGTTGGTAATCTACGGAACTATTGATTCGATTCTGATATTATTTTCACCGATAGGTAGTTATATTATACCCGAATGACATAGACTAGGCAATAACTTCCACGCAATTGAAATTATGGGCGACAGATATTTAATGATAAATGTTTTATTTCTGTAAATTTACCTGTAGATCTTTCAAGAAAAGCCAGCATTTCCTAACTAATGACCTCTGAAAAGAAATGCCAAAATAAACTCAGAGAACCTTAAATTAATAGATTAAAACAATTTACATTTATTAATAATTCCAAAAGAACACAATTAAACAAATTTGTTTGAACTTAACGCAAACAATTATCCAACTGGTAACACCATAATTATGTAATTAAACCAACAACTAACTTAGTAACCCTATGACCCGCTCTCTAACTGTTTTAATAAAGTCTTTGTAGTGATTAAGGGGTTAATTCTAAGCAATATGACATATAATGTGAATTAAGCCTGGATAATTAACAAATTTTAACTCTAGGAAAGACTAAAGGCATATTCATTTACCGTAAAAGAACATAACTGCCCGTGCAGGTATAAAAACTCAATAAAAGTCCGTAAAATGGTTTAAGTACTTCAGTGTAGTTATAATCTAGTGAATTAGACTCGGTCTTAGGCTTAACTCACACATCAGGAATCTTCATAATGTGAATTCAGTTTATTAATTAAGAAAGCCAAGAAATCCGTACAAAGTAATCTCACAGCGATCATTACTTTGTATTAAATTCTGGGCCTTCTTAATTAATATTATGAAAATTATGAAAATTCCGGATGTGTGAGTCCAGCCTTATTATGCTGTTACTTGAAGACCGAGTCTCATTTACTAGAATATAACTACGCTGCTTGCCTCTGGAATGCTCTTCAATCTACTGGACGCAAGTATAGATAAAAAGAATATTCTGGCTTATCCAACCTCAGTCACTTCCAAAAGTCCCAAGAATAGTCTCTCAGTCTTCTAGTGAAGACTGCTCTCATCATAGACTCGGTCTTCTTGTGAAAACTGAGAGCCGTCTCACTAGAAGACCGAGTCTATTTCACTTACCATTCCACTTTAGCCATCCGAGCTTTCTCTGAGAATCAAATCTAGGTATAGGCTCTATAATTTTGAACCCGTGCAAAGCCGCTGGGTAGCTTGTTGTTGTTACATTATGAAATCCCAATTATTTATACTCTTCGATAATTGGAATTGAACTCAAACCCGGTCAGCAGCTACGCCTGCGGCCACTAGACCGAAGAGCAGTCCGTTTAATAAGCCTTGTTATCAAGAATTTTCGGGCTTAACAAACCCCAGTTACTAAGAAAAATCCCAAGCATCCCTCAAACATTCACACATTAACTTAAAATTTTTCCTTTTGACTAATATTTACGAGTATCTCATCCTTCCTTACAATTCTCAGTGTAGTAACAATGGCGGACAAAAGGTGCGGATGTGCCGACATCCGCGTATACCGACGTTTAGGAACACGTCATATTGAGGGAGTAATTCCGCTGTGCATCCGCTCGGCCATCCTTTGTGGTGTTTGCGTATAATGGAGTGCGTTTTACACGACTTTTAAGTAAGTTTCGTGCAGTTTTTGTTGCCTTTTGTGAAGTGAATTATGAGGCGAGATTTCAATAAAATTTTACAGATATTCTAAACATACCATCACGCCATTTCGCCGAGACGAGAAAATCATGATGGTAATTGCAAATGCACGGTAGGTGTTTTGCTGGCGTCTTTATGCGATTGCGACATTCTTTAAATTTAAAAAACATAACATACAATTTAAAATGTTATAACTAAATATAACATTTTAAAATAGGCTCCTAATATGGGGAAGAAGGCTAGGCTAGGATAGAGATTACAACCGGTTTGTGAAAAACGAGCTCAACACAGGTAGCACCACGGGGTATACCTAGAATGACATAAATGTCATACTAGGTATGACATAAATGTCACGATGACCCGGTAAGACCCGGAAAGATTGGTTTGCGATGGTTTCATTAATGTTTATTTACCATCGCAAACCAACCTTTTGTAGGCAAATAAATTAATCTTCAAAACATATTACAAAGACTGTTTAAATATAGATTTTAATTAGAAACCGTCGCCTACGCAAACGTCATCTACATTCGTGGTCTCGTAACGTCATGATAAAACCTACGCTCAACGGTCTTACGCCTACGAAGCCTAAAGAAACATTAAACCCTAATCTCTGGGTTTTTTAGACTACCTCCTTGGTGTAGTGGTACCAAGCACGACTGCTACGCTAGAGGTCCTGGGTTCATTACATGGAAACTAAACACATCGGCGAAATGTGGGTGTACATTAGTACATCTCTGCCTAATCCTTCGGGGAATACAGCCGTGATGGTATATACCTTGTTATTATTTCACCATAATAACATCCATTACTGACCAACTTCATTTTCCACGTCAAACTGTTTTAACCCGTTCGTATCTGTCATAAATATTTTAAAAATTCGAGCAGCACGTCCCGAAAAAAGAACAAAAAAGCAAATTAAAAATGTATCCGCTTTTCATTAATAATATTATAGGAGGAGCATTTGTGAAAACGGGACACTCATAAACTTAACAGGTGGACTGGAATACTCAATTTTTCAGCACAATACCGTTCGAATCGAGGACGTTCGAAATACCGAAAATGTTGCCGATAAAAATTGTTTTCCGTCGAATTTTTGTTCATTATATGCTGTGGTGCAAGTGTGAAAAAGTTTATTTTTATTGATAACTAGCGACCCGTGCACAGATTCGCCTGCATTTAGCTGTTTTTACTTTTTCCTCGTATTTTTTACAGTTTTTCTCTCCATAAGAACCTTCCTCAGACTTTAGCAAATACAACAAAAAAGGAAATCAGCCAAATCGGTTCAGCCGTTCTCGAGTTTTGCGCTTAGCAACACATGTAGTGATTCATTTTTATTTATATAGATTTAAATAAAATATACTTCTACAAATAATAAAACTATCGCGTGATGCAAGTATTATTAAGTGAGAGAATTTTATAGAAAATTAAAATTACTTGAAATGCAGGTAGATGCTTGAACATATTATGGCAGTCTAAGGGAGTATAAAATTTCTGTTATCGTGTAAATTTAAATTCAAGTTAGTCTGGGTAGAAGTCTGGGTATCCTGAACCCAAGGCGAGCACGCTTAGAAAAAATACTTTTTCGCAAAAAGAACCTTTGGAGAACACTGCCCCAGTCACATATTCAGAAAATATCTTTCAGAAAAACTCACACTCGATCTGTCAAAATTCTGACTATCTGCATCTAGCGCAGCATCAGGACATACCAGCAAGCCATTATCTGACAAATTCAAAATCGCATCGAATAAAAATTCGAATTCGGGGGGAATTGAATGCGCGCTTTTAATTTACACCAAACAATTGCAATTCGAGAATGCCAAGCCCACGAATAAGTTTATCCCGTCGACACTAATTGGAAGGACAGATAAATGATTACCATTTTAATTGTTTTTCAAGTTTTGATTGAAGACGGACTGAGTTTGAGACATCAATCTTTGTAGTCGGAAATTTACGAGAATTTCCAAATATCAATCAGATTAACCTGAATGATGGATTTATTAGCTTTTCTAAAACTGAATTCACTTCCGTGTTGATTAAGGCCGAATTAAGACCAATGCGTCTTTACCACAAAGATACAAGTAATTATTTTATGAACAGTAATAGCCTAGTTATATGACCATTGGATTGCCAAGTCAAAGGTCTCGAGTTTGAATACATAATTATCACTTGCTTGAACGGTGAAGGAAAACATAGCGAGGAAACCTGCATGCTTGAGAGATTTTCTCGACGTCTGCCAACCTGCATTAGGCCAGCATTGATATTGTCTCGATAGATATAGTCCTGATAGAGACCCGTGCCCAGCAGTGGTGATGATGATGATAAAATTATTTTCGTAGGGCAGGAAAATAGCCGCCATGTTAGTTGTAAAAACCTATAGTGCACAGAGTGTGATTCAAGGATTTGAACTTGTAATATTTTTTGTTCTGTAAATTTTATAGATACTTATTTTGACAGAGTAACGGTACACCTAGAAAATCATGATGATTAAAACCCGGGGGGCTAGACAAGTTGCATTTTGACATTCGAATCGACAAACAAAATCTATGGAAATGACACAAGCTTTCGACAAATCGGGCTGTCACTAATGTCATTTCCATACATTTTGTTTGTCGATTCGAATGTCAAAATGCAACTTGTCTAGCCCCCCAGAATTAATAAATTATACCGAGAATTTACTCGTAAGCACTGCACGCGTTTTCTTATCACATTTTCGACTCGATTAGAACAAAAGACGGTCGGTTCCGTTCGGAATTCGGATTCTCAGTCGTATTCAATGCGTACTCATTTCCATACTATTAAACCGATGGTAAGCACGTGCTGTTGAGTTTCGGCCGATACCAATATACTGTGAGGATACCGAAAACTCCACCGAAGAGTTTTGGTTTGTTACATTTTTGTTAACTGACCATTAGCGTCTCTACTGGTGAAATAAAACTATTACGTATCAATAAAATACAGAACACAGGAAAAATAACCTAACCTAATTTAAAAATTTAGACAACCCCCGACACGAGGTGGCGGCCATCTTGGATTTGAAATTTGTCATAGTGTATAGTATTCTCCTAGTTAAGCCCTTTCATTTGATACCCATATTGAAGGAGTTGTGAAAAAATTTGTTATTCGCTATTTTTTAGCAGCGGCCATCTTGGACCGATTTTCATCAAACATAGCTAAGAACACTCCCGACTAATTCACCTTTCAAATAAAAAAAATAAAATCAAGATCGGTTCATCCGTTTGGGGGCTACGATGCCACAGACAGACACACACACACACACACACACACACACACACAGAGAGACACGTCAAACTTATAACACCCCGTCGTTTTTGCGTCGGGGGTTAATGAAAACAAAATGTTGAAATAAGCTATTAGTCCTTATGCATACTTCAAAGTGACAAAAATAGGTACTGCATCAGAATAATTCTTTATAATCCTTGCCGAGGCTAGCTCTAGTTTCTAGTGAGCAGGCAAAGAACGCGTCAGCCAGAATAAATAAGTTTTAATCTACAAAGCGAACGGACTGTAGATATATCTTATTCAGTATATGAACCGGACGTCCATTAACTAATCTTTATATTCTTTTTTACTATTGGCACTATTCAGAATTTGATTTTTATGTCCCAAAAAGCTCGAAATAATCTAGCCATGCACGCACTTTGCTTCTTTTAATTTACAATATTTTAGGTTATTTACAATATTTTGGTATCGTTAATAATTATAGTTCCACCTCCTAAACATATATCTTGAAGATGTAAACGTTAAAGTTGTTTCTTAAGAACACTATTTTCACTTTAATTAACGATTACAACTGACACAGCTAACTTAGCCAGCGACATGATCATAAACTAGCCGATATTGAATACTAAGCCGAAACTCAAAATTTCGGCCTCCCGCTCTGAATTTCACAACCCCAATGTGAACTGAGTTCAGTTTGCGGCCAAAATTAAATTCATCCTTATCTAACGGGTTTGTTTTGTTTATTTCATATATTCCTACATTATATAATATATTGAAAACATGGAAATTATATTTGCTCAAATGAGAAGTGTTTGTTGGATTCAAAATGAGGTTTGAATTGGTTATGATAATAATTTTATAATTTAGGCCGAAATTCTCAGAACATGTTTTCCAACAAACCTGTATTTTATGCTATATATTCATAACCATAATTATAGTACTATGGAGCAAACAAAAATGCCAGTAGGTACAAAGAAAAATACAGAAAAGTATATTACACAACTTCAGCCCGAAAATATTTTACAGGTAGCCAACATCCAATTTCGCCGAAACCATATTATATAATTTGGAAAAAAAAACACGTGCGTATTTTAATATTTCACGGCTGTCACAGCATGTCCGAAAGTGTTCGGGCCCACACCAGTCTGTATCCGCAGATTAACCGCCGAGGCCGAATACCAGTCTCCTGGGGATGGCTGAAAAAAAAAACAAACGCAAAACTTTTTTAACCTACCTTTTTCCCAGTTGCGCACGCTTCACGTAAAACTACTAAAACAAACCGCATTTTAACGACCCTCTGTGAAATAGAGCTGAAATATTTTTTCTTTTCTTTTTTGAATTACGGTACAGGTTTTGTCGGTGGAGATTTTGGGGCAATTTTTGGTTACTCAACCGACCGACTATTGGCTTTTTCGATGGGATAAATCGGTTTTTGATACAATAGGGTTTTACTTAGAACTACATTCGCACGTAAAGATTTGAGTAGAACTTGAAGAATAGAAAGAATTATTGCCTGTTACGCCACCTCCTAATAAGTTCCCGTTAAATTACTTGGCAGATAGAAATTTCATTACATTTATTAAATTCACGTGCGTATTTTAATTTTTGAATTTATCCAGCGGTTAGCGGCTATCCAGAGGTTATTAAACAGGCCCTTATTATAGTTTAAATAAACTAACGATTTTTGCATTTAGTGTGTAATAGTAAATAGCTAAAAGCTATTTACTATTCAATACATGTTGATAAATTCAAAACCACGAAAATTTTAAAAGATAAATAAGTATGTACTGGGTAAGTTTCCAATAATCATTAATTTAATTCCAAAACCATCATCATACAAGGGAATGTCAAAAGAAAAATGATGACGTATCTTCATCGAAAAGTACACTCACCTTGGAGTTAAATTTTGTCATCAACCGCCGTATTAGCTTTTATTAGGGTTCCTCGAGGAAGATATAAAACTTCTTGTTGTAAACCAATGGGTCAAGACGTGTTTGACAAGCATGAAAATTGAATAGTGATAATCAAGTGTTCGTATATTTTATGGATGGACACGTTCTGAAGTAGGCTTTTTATTTATGATTGTTTTATTTTGACGTTTTGTTATGTTCGACGGTATGTGATATCTACCAACCCACATTTGGCCAGCGTGTACCTACATTTTAGACCTAAGTACAAAATGTGCAGAGTGCCTTCTGGTGAATGGTAGAAATATTCGAACAATTTGCGGCCTAATTAGTAAATCCCATGTCATAGACATGGTAGGTAGCCTATAAAGATCAGCTTAAACATTAAAAAACAGCTTGATATCTACTAGTGTATACAACTCAAGATGTTTAACACTATAAAAACCTTCATTTATTAAAACAGACCCTCCATAGGGTCGAAGCGAGATTTTTTTTATTAAGTCTGTTATATTCGATCATTGACAGGTTATTTTTTTTTATAAATACTCTACGACATTTTTAAACCGCGCCAATTAGTCCCAAATTAAGCAGAGATTGTACTATGGGTACTAAACAATGGATATAATACTTATATACTTTTTTTTGTAAATATATATTTATAATACATGAAACACCCAGACAAACATAAATACTTATATTCATCACATAAATATTTGTGTCCTGTGGGAATCGAACCAAGGACCTCGTGATCAGCAGTCCGGTACTCGAACCACTAGACCACAGACGTCGATCGTTTTTTAAATGACTTAAGTCAAAACTAGATCAGTACGGAACCCCATGCTCCGTAATCTGTCATATAACATCACGACAACTAGCCTAACTTATCGCAACGTTTTCAAAAGAAATTTACATACAGTAGTAGAATTTTTAATTTAACACGGTTCCTACAAAAAGTCCGTATCGGGTCGGTTCACACTTGCCATACCGGTGCTGATAAATTAAATTTTGCAGCGAGCCGACGGCTGGAGCGATAAACGAAATAACAGAACATCGGGAGATACTGTGGGAAACTCGCTGGACATGGTTGGTTTTTGTGGGCAAATACCTTTGCACTTCCATGCATTTTGGTGGTACCACGGTGATTTAATGGAGTGGCAACTGCTCCATTTTCAGTGGTAAACTTTTCCCTATTCCGTTTGGTTTTCAGTCAATTTGTGTACCATTTTTGGGAAAAATACGCGATATTTTTTTTCCGTCGATTTTTACAGTTTGGGACTGTTAAAGGCTGTGGTGTAGCTATCAATCATCCGTGTTCTAAAACTGTAGCCGTATTGCAGCTCCATTTTCTGATTCGAGAAATAAAACTTCTGCTGATATTTCTGATTTGAGAGCTGAATCTAATTGCGAACAAAGCTTCATATGAGTAAGTGACCTATTCAAAAATATAATTACTATACTGAAATAAATTATTTATATATAAAATCGAATTAGGTATATAGGTAATTCTAAAATATAAGCGTTTGAAGTTACTTTGCTTATTTGGTGGGGATAAGAAGGGAATGCTCTACCTCTTTCTTGATAATCGATTGTTATTATAAAATTTGTATGCCGTACTGGCATGTGACGTCACAATACTGTATAGTGCGCTCTCTTTCTAGCATAAAATTGAAATGCAAAAAATCCTTAACCAATATTTTTGTCACATGAGGCAATTGGAATTTATGCAATAGAAATTTGAATGTAAATATTCCAGAAAGTTTTAGTATACATCACGTAATGTCCTATTTACTATGAAAACTTTATTTCCTGCACCCGCAGAACTATTCTTTTGTGATCTCGTAAAAACCGAGTCATGACAAACGATCGTAAGGCGTAAGTTTCACCAGGTCGCCGTCGCTGTAAAATAATAAATTGTCGCCAACACAAACTTGATAAAGCAGTATCTATGAGGAAAATTTCTTCTTTAATATTTCTGGACATTTCTTTCACAGTATTCTTTAAGATTTTTATTCTCCAATTTCCCATATTTTGAACCAAGAATTATGCTATACTCGATACGTTATTAACTCACTTCATCACTTTTCATCTTTATAATCATGAAAATCTGTATTTGGTATTAGGAAAGTCAATGGATTGCCGTCAAGTTTTAAAACAAGGTTGCATATCTATGTAGGACCGTTTTTATTAAAAACATATGACCCACAGCGAAGTGGTGCCATGTTTAGTATTTTTGGAAACTTTCTTCGAAATTTTTCTCCTGCTGTCTATGTTATCTCCTTTATCATATACACTATCTTCTTCATCAAAATCAATATTAACATTTGTCACAATATTATTATCAGCTTTAAAACCAGTTGTAACCACCACTTTCCTAAAAGGAAAATATATTTTCGCGACCGTCACTCGAATTAACGCGGCGCCCAGCTTATCGGCTTCATCAGCTACATTTGGTACATTTCTACTTTGATACGTGCCCATTCGTAATACGGAGGCTTTAATTAAGCTTTTATTGCCTCGAAATCGATTGCTATCATTTGCATATATTAATGTTTTTGTTTACGTGAAAATGTGAAGGGAATTATTTTGTTTTCATCTGTTTTGTTTAAATTTGAATTTGGCGGAAATCACCATGGTTGATGAATCATAATATTATGAACTGGGTGCAAACTGTATTGTTTCTAACTGATGTAAGGTGTCCTCGTATTGTAAATGCTTTTGTCTAATTCATAACACCCAAATTGTTTAAGAAAAATATTTAGTTAAACAGTACATAAGTCTGCCACGTCAAATTAAAAACTGCTAATCTCCTAAATGTAAGAGATGCTACGTCTGCCTCGTAACCAGAAGTCATGATAGTCTTAAAATATTCATAATGTTGCTAACATAAAGACTCATAATTGAAAACTACCAACCTATACCTCGAGAAAACTCACAACTACCTCACTAATCGCCGGGGACATTTGAAACCACCCGCTCAAATAAATAAGGACAACATTAATTCGTGCGGTACTGAATGTGCCTCCCGCGTCACATTTGTGACCTCTGAAGCGAAAACCAATATCATAAATACGCCTCACGTAACCAACCTTCTATGGAAAATTACGAGGGATAACGTACCATCATGCCTGTATCCCCCAAAGGGTTGGGTAGTGGTACTAATTTACACTCACAGTTCACTGGTATGAGCCCAGGAACAAATCCAAACTTCAAACTGCTATTGGGTTTTTCTAGAAAAATCCAAAAAACACTGTTCGAACTGGGAAGAGCGCAGGATCTCAAGCCTCAAGCTTGGAGTATGGTTAATGGCAATAGCAATGGGTGGAGACCACACACCACAAAGCAGTGTGGGACGACCTTCAAGGAGATGGATTGACGACCTGGTAAAGGTTACTGGGAGTCGTTAAATGCAGGTGGCATATGACCGGTCCTTCTGGAAGTTTATGAGGAAGCCTTTATTCAGCAGGCACATTTTTGGCTGATATGATGATAATGATGAATGCCACTAGGGACGTCCCCTATTATATGGGACTTAAACATACATATAGCATACCTATGTCTAACAAAATATACGACACTGGGGACAACACAAAAGATCTCACCAGGTTGAAGTGTTGCTGACTATACGAGCTTTTTTTTTTATTATTTTATTTATTTATTCGTATAACAATTCGCATTTTGTTTGAATTATATAGTACATTAATTAAAATATTACAGCTAAAAATAATAAATTGTGAATTTCAAACAATAAATAAAAGAAACAAAAAACCCGACTGCGTAAAAACTACTAACTAAAAATCTAAAAACAAGCTCTGTGATGTTGGAAAATGTATTGCAGGCGGGACAAGCAAACAAACAATTTTGTTTATGAACGAACAGCTTGTCCCGCCTGCAATACATTTTCCAACATCACAGAGCTTGTTTTTAGATTTTTAGTTAGTAGTTTTTACGCAGTCGGGTTTTTTGTTTCTTTTAATAATTGATTTTATTTCCTTCTTTTTAGTTTATAAATCATCATAGAATCACTAGATAGATCATAAATGATGATTTAAAATATAAATTGATACAACTAAAGATCATTTTCAAAATCAGTTCACACATTAAAGCGTATAAAATCCGCCATATTGATTTTTTTAAAATTTCATGTACCCAGTGACAGTCGTGCCATCAAGACGAATCTAATGAGGTGTCATTTATCTAAATCGGTTGAGCCGTTGAGTAGTTACGACCGGACATAGGAACGGACATACATACATACATACATACATACATACATACATACATACATACGCGTCAAACACATAACCCTCCTCCTTCGGCAGTCGGGTAATAAAATAAAAGTAGTCAATAGCATATAACATAATGATAAATTTTATGTCAATAAATTGTAAATTATGTAAGTAAGAGCCCCCATAGCAAGAAAAAAAAATGTCTAACAAAGCAAAGTTTAACCCTAAAAACGTGTCTAGGTCCTGACCTAGACATGCTATACTCTAGAACCTTAGCTAGAACTTGTTCCATACAATTAATTAGACAAATATAGAACAACCTTGGCGGGTCATAAACGACGTGTATTAATTAAAACACGACTAATTAGACAAATTGTTCTAGCTCGTAATTACTCTTTCGAATCGAAATTTCTAGATTTGTAGGTTGGCGTTCAGTTAGATTTATTAACCTGAAACACAGAAGGGGTGTTAAGTAATTAATTTTGTGCACAATGTATTTTTAATTGGACAAATGTTAATTTTAGGCCGTAGGTTTATATATTTAGCAATAAAGTGGATTCATGAGATATCATTGACAATTAGATTTTTTTTAAACTGATGTCAAAATAAATATTACTTAACCAATTAATGAAAAAATGAAATAAAAGCAGTGATAGCCTAGGGGTATGACCACTGGAATGCCAAGTCAAAGGTCTCGAGTTCGAATCCAAGGCACGCACCTCTGACTTTTCGAAATCATGTGCGTAATTATCACTCGGTTTAACGGTGAAGGAAAACATCGTGAGGAAACCTGCATGCCTGAGAGATTTTCTCGACGGCATGTGAAGTCTGCCAACCCGCATTAGGCTAGCGTGGTGGACTATAGCCTAATCCCTCTCATACTGAGAGGAGACCCGTGCCCAGCAGTGGGAGAGTATATGGGTATTATGGCTTGATTATTAATCTATACTAATATTATAAAGAGGAAAGATTTGTTTGTTTGTTTGTTTGTTTGTTTGTTTGTTTGTTTGTTTGTTTGTTTGTTTGTAATGAATAGGCTCCGAAACTACTGGACCGATTTCAAAAATTCTTTCACCTTTGGAAAGCTACATTATCCCCGACTAACATAGGCTATATATCATCACGCTACGACTAATAGGAGCGGAGTAGTAATGAAAAATGTAGCAAAAACGGGGAAAAAATTATAAGACCACGCGGGCGAAGCCGCTGGCGGGAAGCTAGTTATTAAATAATTTTCTGGGTAATTATAAAATATGTAGTTATGTTAGAAATATGCTTTGTATTTATGATATATGTCGCAGTAAAATAGTTGTATATAATGATATCCCTCCCTATAGTATCGTATGACTATGTTAATACGTATATAATTATGACACTATACTAATATTATATATAGGTAAAGTTTGTGAGTTTGTGAGGTTGTAGGGGGAAACTCTGGATCTACAGAATCGATTTTGAAAATCCTTTCTCTGTTAAAAAGGTACTTTATCCCAAAAAAATATAATATTAGTACCCGAAGCAAAGCGAGGGCGGATTGCCAGTATAATTATGTACATAATTCTTATGTACGTGTATATGTGACTGAACTACTACTGAACGGTTGGACCAATTTTGATGAAATATGTTGTGGGTTCCTGGATGGTTTAGATTCACAATTGGACCCGATAGGTGGCACTGCGATCAAGTTCGGGCCGGACGTCTGTCCGGTCAGCAAGTATTACTAGATACATTTAGTGAAATGAAGGAAAGAACAATTATCGGTTAGGTTGTATCCACATTATGTCCCCGACGATATTGATTTCTGTCAGGCTTAACTCAATATAGAAACCAATTTCTACCACAACACTACTGTAACGGTGTAATTAAATAGTGGAGGAATGGCAACACATACATTATTTACGGCGCTTCGACACCAGTAGTGAGTAAACATCCGAAGCTGATTTATAACCTCTTTAAACTCCGTTCTAATGGCAATTTATCTTTTCAACTCGCAACTGGTCAGCGGACCACAGGCGTATATTAACAGTTCTGAAAGGAATGTTTGAAAACTTTCAACTAAATGATGTTTTGGAATCTGGTGGTAGCCTGTGTTGACGAGGAGTTTGCCAATAGAAACAATATTGTATTTGAGAATACATTCATCACTGATCGGTTTAAGGGTGAGTTTGCAAATCTGAAGAAAAAATAAGCAGTTTTTCGGTATATTTTGCACCTAAATGTAACCATAGATAATTACCACAGAGAGATTACTCCTTCGTCTTTAAATGGGACCAATTTATTGTTAAATATTGTAAAAAACAAATTTCCGTTGCCAATTCACACAAAATTGGCGATATCGTGTTGTGTTTAGGGTCATTTTTCTTATATTTAATTTAATAAATTCATTATTAAAACTATTGTATGTAAGTAGACAAAACAAAATGTTAAAAAATTATCTCAGAAAAAAAAACTAACTATGTCTGTTTTTTCCTGTACATTTTTATTCCACAGAAATGTGTCATGATCCGCGGCGTCAATTCGCAACTCAAATCGTAACTTATTTTATCAACTATGAAATACATACCTATCTATCAAATTCCATCATCAAGATAAATGTACAGTTATTGCAGTGTTTAAATTTAGTTTTTCAATAAAAAAAGAATGATATTGTTTGCTATATTTTTTAAATCCGTTTCAGGCAGGGTCTAGATAGCTTAGTAGCTAAAGCATTCCGTGGACAACAGTGGAAGGATACAGGCTCTAACCTTGCCTAAAAAATAATACTTTTTACGTAATTATTATAGTAAGAAATATAATTAACTGAATCATTTTCATTCACAGTAGCTAAGCATGAGTCACTAACGAAAAATATTACTATTTGTTAACGATAATCAACCTTCGAGCTTCACTATACTTTAACTTTACTATCAGTCAGAAACGAACTCATGCTTTCGATTTTCATACAAGCCGTAACTACTTGAATACTTAACTATAACTATCCGAATATTCAACTTCGAAAACTTATGATAGCAATTTTTAGTTCCCTTGACATCCGCCGCAGCACATATCAGTATTTCATACAAAATAATTCAAACTCTATAGGATTACGTTAACTACTCTACTACAGTGACTAATGCTTGAGCTACTGAATACTATATTCATACATACATAGCTTCACGCCTGTTTCCCATAAGGATAGGCAGAGGTTTCCACTTGCTACGATCCTGGCACACCACTTTCGCTTCGTCTATGTTCATTAACCTCCCCATACATGCTCGTCGGTTTAGGGTGCTCTTAACCTTGCCTTTTTTGATAACGTCCGTAATTTGGTTGTGGTACGTTCACTAGGTAGTGAACGTACCACAACCAAACGAACGAAGGCACCGGCACGCGGCACAGGTGTGCCGCGTGGCTGGGAGGGAGCCGGACGCCTGGTGCCATCATTGCCCGGACTGTCCCGAAGATACGGCGCAGCATACACTCGAGGTGTGCGTCGCTCGGGAGGAGCAGCGCCGTGTCCTACGCGCTGCCGTCGGAGGAGACCTCTCGCTGCCGGCCATAACTAGCGTCATGGTCGGCATGGTCGGCAGCGCCTCTTTCTGCGAGGACGTCATCTCGCAGAAGGAGGCCGCGGAGCGGGAACGGGAGACCGCTGCCGCAACCCTACCAATCCGCGCCCGACGCACTGGGTGCAGATCACCACCATAAAGTGGCCACGGGCGGCAGGCTTGGGGAAGTCTGTGGCCCAGCACTAGGCCCGGAGTAGGTGATGCGGTAGGAGTGTGCCGCGTCCCACTCAGTGGATTGGTAGGAGAGGAGGGTGCACACCTTACGCACCCTCCCAAAAGAGCCGGGGGCCGCATAGGCAGCCCGTCACGCCGGGGTCGCGGAAGAATGTCAACACGTCCCCGCACCCCGGCTGAATGGTGATGAGGAGAACACCCGTCTGGTTTTAGTGGGTATACGTCCTTTTCAGGACGGAGTCCCACACACCACGCCGCCTTCCCCAGGGCGGCGTGACGGTGCATAAATCATTCCCAGACGCAAAAAAAAAGGTCGACCCCTTCTGACTCTTCCATTCGTACCCACCAATTATACTTGTTTCGTCAATCTCCGTACATCCATCCTCTGTATATGCGCAAACCATCTTAACATACTACCTCTCTTCCTTCTCATCCTCCTCTACCTTTCTCAATCGTCGTTACTATACCATCTTTCATACTATATTCATTATACAAATACTGCAGTAAATTGTAGCCAATAAAAAAATCCAATCTTCTCCATGTTGGAAAGCAAAATTCCAGCTTATAAATCAACATCGGTTGTTTACAAACCACGCCACTATTAGTGCCAAACAAGTGTAAACAAGTTGCAAGAAAACGATAAAATTCTAGTGTTAGTGTCTTAAGTTTATTTGTTGTTTAAACTCGCTGTGTAGCGGTCCGTAAAGTGCCAAGTGAGGTAAATTTATGAGTATAGTGCCAGAATATATTGTTGAATGGTCTTGAAACAAAATAAGCTGTACAGTTGTACAAATATTCGTTTACGAATGAAATTTCTATATCAGTGACCTGCACCGGTTTTACATGGGTTCATAATTAATGATAGCCTTCTATTTCTAACTTGAAAAACTTAGGCGAACACTGAAACGGGACTTTGGAAATTCACACGACATTGCGGGACATTGCATAATATTTGTCGAGGGGCTCGTGTCTAAGTTATAGTAATGCTGATCAACCGATCTGCAAGGTTAAGCTACACTTACCGTGGTCAGTCTGTGGACGGGTGACCATTCTTAACACATCGAGACCGTCGGCCCCGATTGTCATACGAACACCTATGACAAAGTGGTATTCAGAAGCCCAAAAAACCGACAGCCAGTATATCCTTCGAATATCGGTATTGCCCAGAAATTGGATTGCGGAGATCTGATGGCAGTCGCATCGTGTAAAATACTGATATTCAACCGCATCTGGTTAGTCTGGAAACAGGATTGGGAAAATGTCTAGGAGAATTGGTATAATATTGGTCAAATTATACCATTATTTTATTTTAAAAATATTATTTCATTACGTATGCCATTGTTTGAGACACCTTGATAAAATTTACATCTCTGAAATTAAATGTAATACAAATATATCTTCAATCTACATTTAATTTGAAATTAATATTACGTTATTGCTTTCCAGGCAATTACATTCTTATGATTCTTATATTCAAATAAAAATTTAGTTAATGATATTCTTAGGTCAAGCCAAAGTGACTTTTATTAATTGCTTTTTATAAACAAATTGTAAAACGATCCCGTATTAAATATCGTTTTATTAAAATGAGCTGTCTCTCACACCATCGCCTAATAAATTTTTCGTGGAACTGTTTAATTTTTCATTTCAATACAATGTATTCTATTTTAAACGCATTAGATTTTAGATTAATGTCATTTTGATACTATGAATAAATAGAAAAAGCCTAAAATCGATTGCGTATTTATTTATACCAGATATGTATTTGCATTTATTTGCTTGAGTAATGAAAAATCAAATTAATTTTAGGCAGCTTTTAGCATCGTATGTCATGAATGGAATATAAAAAACTAATAATCTCTTACCGGGAATTTTATTTCACATCTTAGTAGATTAATAATGCTCTACAGGTAAAATAATATTGAAAATCGTAAACACTATACGTATAATCATTCATTGCCACACGCCAATCAATGGCTGGTGTTCCTGTGCCTCGACCATGAGTTTTTCTCACTAGACTCGCTAGCGACGCCGTAAAATATTTGTATGGAAAACTATCGCAGTGCCTCTAGCGATTACGTAAGGAACTAAAACCTGCTATGAAATTACAGCGTTTCGATGCGTAAAAAACCTATCGAAAGTCATTCGATAGAACTCATGGTTGAGGGGCTGGTATCTGTTTCGATTACCATCAGCTCGTATGCTTGTTTGTCATTTTATTACGATAAGATTTCTTCCCTTTGTCAAAATATCGATCCTAAATTACGCGACGGTGTGAACGCGTCCTCGAACGTCAGTATTAATTTATTAAGCAGCTAGTTTGTCAGCATGCCTCCGGGACGTGCCACCGATGCAATACTGACAGCTATATTTTAATTATAGTGAGTGATCTTCGTAATAAACGGTTAGCTATCTCGTGTCAAAATTAATTCGATGCGAAATATTTTAATATCCATTTACTTCAACATAAGGATGTACTTAACTCTGCCTAATTTGTGTTCAAGAAAAGGTCTTATCAACTCGTACAAAATATGCAGGTCTAATTGTGTTAATAAAATGTTTTATAATAAAATAAATGTTAAAATTCTTTCTTGTCCATTGTACAGCAATTCATTCTTACTTTATATTTTGTAACATTACGTAAGAGTAACGTTAGTGTTATAAACTTGTAACGTATTATATTACCATATTCTTTCTTATTTTATTGCATCTTAATTACCTAATAAATAACAATTTGTAACATAAACTATATTTTAACAACAATATTTTGTTAACCAAATGTAACACTTATATAAAATAACGTAGGTAATAAGCAAGCTTTATCATAAGAAAAACTGCTGCAAAACCAATTTCTAAAATAATTTCGTGTGTGTCATCTCAAATGTCCCCATATTTTCTTCCTGAAGCCATAATCAATAACACCCAAAACTTCCCATCGCCATCCATATATATTTGTATCCGCCATAGCTATTTACATATTTATCTGATCGTCGTCGAAAAAGGAAATGATGGCTAAAAACCGTGAGATATGTTAGAATTTACATATTTATATAACAAGATGTTTTCAATTTTCCTTATAACTTTTATTTATAGGCGAATTTCTCTTTCACTGTTGCGATGGAATGAAAAACTTTGGATGTATCGCCTTTTTTACGCTGATTGGTTCAGTCAACTGAGGAAAATGTTTTGGAAAATTAGCTTACTGTTTTGAGTACCCGCAAATAAGTAACCTCTGATGATTTTTTGAGTTTGATACTTTATATCGGTTATTATGTTTGTAACCTGATAAGCTAAGCAAAAAGGTCTGTGGAATTCTCAGAAGCAGTTCGCAGTTTGCAATTGTTCTCAATGTTCCCGGTTTGTTCCCTAATACATTGGACCTAAACGTATTTAGTATTCCCTGCATAATATTATTATATTATGTATTTTTTTTTATCCACGGAAGCTAATATGGCCTAGATTTTTGATCGTTTTGATGATATGAGATAATGGTAGTCTTTACGAGATGAAGTTGAAGTAACCCAGATTCTTGAATGTATGGCACGGGAAGGCAGGCGCGGATTTTAGTCCTCAAGAAGAAAATCTTCATTGACGATATGAGGATTTTCCGCAATATGAAACGATCAAAAATCTAGGCCATATTAGCTTCTTTAAAATCCTACTAATATTTATGAATGTGAAAGTTTGTGAGGATAGATTTGTTACTCTTTCAAAACTACTGAACGGATTTTGATGAAACTTTACTTTTCTTACTAAATAAATAAATAAATTCTTACTAATATTATAAAGCCGAAATTTTGTAAGTTTGTTGCTTTCACGGCAAAACGGCTGAACCGATTTGGCTGCTAATTGAAATATACTTTGAATTAAGATACACGTTACATTTATTCTACACTTTAATCCCGAAAAATTCAAATTTCTTATCGAAAACAGGTTCAAATTTTCTAACTATGTCTGGACTTTTAAAGATACCATGATTCTTTGAGTTTGTTTCGGCGTTTCGTCTCAGAGGTCGTCAGTTAGGAAACGCCGACGCCATCTAGCACAAAATGGCAAAACCTTGACTTGTAAAAGTGTCTGAAAAGATCTATTTGCAGAATAAATAACATTTCATATTATTTCATAACTCCACGCGGGCAAAAGCAAAATTTCAGCAATAACAAAACCTTTTTCCAATAAAACAATGTTCGTGCCCAAAATCGATACTTATTAAAATAGTGTTGTTCTCATTTCGAACATGTTTGTATCGTGTAACGTAATCCTTATTATATTCGCAAGGGACTACACGAATGTACCCGGGGGGGCAAAACTTGTAGTCTGAAAATATCTATCATATTATCTTGCGATTTGAGTTTTGTGCATTATTTTGTTTGTTTTTTAAGTAAAAATGTAACATAACATAATTTATTATAACAAATTATATATCACGTATTCCCCGAAGGCGTTTAGCATGATGCCGTGATAGTATTTATATATATAATATGTTATATTAATTATTGGATTGAATCTAGAGTGATCGCCCGGTTTACTCTGGATTCAATCCAAATATAAGAGCGAATATTCTTTTACAACGGCCTGAAAAATATTTTTACCAGTAAGTATAATTTTAACAGTAAGTAAGCATTAGTAAAAAAAAAGTAATAAAATAAAAAAATATGAGCAAAGTTTGTACTGTGTATTAGTTTCCAACGACAGCTGATAGTATCCCAAGTTGGGCGCCACTAAAACATAGGAAGTAGACAAAATTATACTCGTAATTATTACGTTACAAATCTTTAAGATCTACTTAGAAGCAACTTGTCTAGCCCCCCAGGGCTAGACAAGTTGTATTTTGACATTCGAATCGACAAACAAAATGTATGGAAATAACACAAGCTTTCGACAAATCGGGCTGTCACTAATGTCATTTGCACACATTTTGTTTGTCGATTCGAATGTTAAAATGCAACTTGTCTAGCCCCCCCTATTCAAGTTTTATCATAATTTTTCGTCGCAAACCAGTGAGATCTAATTGCTAATTAAAACATAATTATATAGCCCTATTTTCTATAGTTACCAACTAATAAACAAATATCGCTTAAACGATTAAGATCAATAACCGTTCTACAAACAAACATAAAAGCATCAAAACCAACTAGTCACAATTAACAAAACGTAGCCAAACAACGCAATTAAACGCAAAAGTTGTTCAGTTGCTTCCGAAAACGATATTGCTTCGGAAAAGAAGTTTCCTCAAGTGGAAAAATACCCCTGACTGTTCGTAATTGTTAGTTGTTCGAACATTTGTTGGTGACGGAACATTTTGGTAGAAGTTTGTGATTACGGAACCAAAAGTTCTATACGGCTGAACCCTTATAGATCTGACAAGCGATATGTGGTTGTGTTTTGTTATTATTTAAAATTGATTCCTATTTTGAATTTATAGTACGAGATCCCACCGCTCAAATCGGTATGGATCTGTTTTTTGGATAAGACTATTTTTTTATAAATCTTACGTGATAGTAGAATAGATTACACCAGGGTTGCCTGGCGAAATTTGGCCGCAACTACCTTTAATTATAAATATTCTACTCGAGTTTTGGAGAAAAAATGTAGTCACATGTTTTTTTAATGAATCCAACGTCATTTGAAAGAGAATAGTGTAGTGAGTGGAAAAAGCCATGGTTGCCAGCTCTCAGTCGGCCGCAACTTAAGGGTTGCCAGGTTTAAACAGGTACTCCACTGTTGATAATTTGCAGTCATCTGTTTTTTTAGTAAGTTATATATCAATTTAAAGGTTATTTTTTTCTCTACATTATAACATAGGGTTGCCTGAAAAATAATGGCCGCAAGTAGGGGTTGCCATCATTTGAATTAATTTATTCCACTTGATGAGGGAGCGAAAAACAAGAATAAAAACGAACAACAAAACATACCATCACGCCTGTATTCCCCGAAGGGTTCGACAGAGGTGTACTAATGTACACCAACAGTTCGTGGTACTATCCAAGAACACCGTGCTCGACCCGGAAATCGAACCCAGCAGCTCTAGCGTAGTAGTCGCGCTTGGGACTACTAGACCAACGAGGCAGTCTAAACAAATCAAAAAATAATATACAGGGTGGCCGGAGAAGTGACGTTCAAAGAGAAAATTTAGATTCCTCTAATCAAGGGGTATCCAAAACACCCCCATGTATGTTTCGCGATTTTCAGTTGCTTAGAAGTTACAATAATTTTGATTATTTTTTTAATATTTTCCACCTGACATTGGTTTTGTGTTTTTTCTTTTATTGTTGTATGATTATAAATGTTTTTTTTTATGGTAAGGGATAACTATAATGTCAACTACTTCCCCTAAAATGGATCATGAAAAAATTGAGGTTAAAGTTCAAATTTTCTGCTTAAGTGTTTCAGTCACAAAAGATTGACTCTTATTTTTATGTTGTTTGAATAGTGCAAGGGTTTCGGAGTATTTTTTAAAAATGCCACATATCTTGAAGATAAAAATACATTTAAAAAATGTAGAGGTCAGGATTAATTTCCTGTAAATTGCATTCAGTGACAAAGGAGTAACTTTTTTATGGAAACTGGAACAATATTTCTTTAAATTTTCATACCCCAAACAAAAAAATCTATAGGTTTGATGCCAAAACAGCGTGGTGGACAGCGAATTATTTCGTTCTTAAAAAAAATACTAAATTAGTTAAGTCGTCGTTAGCGTGACTCTTACGCTAAAGGTTCGGAGTATGATTCCCAGTTCGGGCAGTCTTATTAGGTTTTTTCTTATTAGGTATAAAAAATTTTACACCACAGTTCACTAGTATGTTTAGGTCACGTAATAGGCGAGCCTATTGCCATTAACCGGGTGTAAATGTTAATTTCGAGCTATTACTGCAAATTGCATGAAAAAACCTAATAAGACTGCCCGAACTGGGAATCATACTCCGAACCTTTAGCGTAAGAGTCGCGCTAACGACGACTTAACTAATTTAGTATTTTTTTTAAAGAACGAAATAATTCTCTGTCCACCACGCTGTTTTGGCATCAAACCTATAGATTTTTTGTTTGGGGTATGAAAATTTAAAGAAATATTGTTCCAGTTTCCATAAAAAAGTTACTCCTCTGTCACTGAATGCAATTTACAGGAAATTAATCCTGACCTCTACATTTTTTAAATGTATTTTTATCTCCAAGATATGTGGCATTTTTAAAAAATACTCCGAAGCCCTTGCACTATTCAAACAAACATAAAAATAAGAGTCAATCTTTTGTGACTGAAACCCTTAAGCAGAAAATTTGAACTTTAACCTCATTTTTTTCATGATCCATGAGGCGTAGGTGTACAATATTTTAGGGGAAGTAGTTGACATTATAGTTATTCCTTACCATAAAAAAAAACATTTATAATCATACAACAATAAAAGAAAAAACACAAAACCAATGTCAGGTGGAAATTATTAAAAAAATAATCAAAATCATTGTATCTTCTAAGCAACTGAAAATCGCGAAACATACATGGGGATTGGGGGTGTTTTGGATACCCCTTGATTGGAGGAATCTAAATTTTCTCTTTGAACGTCACTTCTCCGGCCACCCTGTATATTATTTTTTGATTTGTTTAGACTGCCTCGTTGGTCTAGTAGTCCCAAGCGCGACTACTACGCTAGAGCTCCTGGGTTCGATTCCCGGGTCGAGCACGGTGTTATTGGATAGTACCAGCGAACTGTTGGTGTACATTAGTACACCTCTGTCGAACCCTTCGGGGAATACAGGCGTGATGGTATGTTTTGTTGTTCGTTTTTATTCTTGTTTTTCGCTCCCTCATCAAGTGGAATAAATTAATTCAAATGATGGCAACCCCTACTTGCGGCCATTATTTTTCAGGCAACTCTATGTTATAATGTAGAGAAAAAAATAACCTTTAAATTGATATATAACTTACTAAAAAAACAGATGACTGCAAATTATCAACAGTGGAGTACCTGTTTAAACCTGGCAACCCTTAAGTTGCGGCCGACTGAGAGCTGGCAACCATGGCTTTTTCCACTCACTACACTATTCTCTTTCAAATGACGTTTTATTCATCAAAAAAACATGTAACTACATTTTTTCTCCAAAACTCGAGAACAATATTTATAATTAAAGGTAGATGCGGCCAAATTTGGCCAGGCAACCCTGGTGTAATCAATTCTACTATCAAGTAAGATTTATTAAAAAATAGTCTTATCCAAAAAACAGATACATACCGATTTGAGCGGTGGGATCTTAGGCTATTAGGGAATGATTTTGATAGTAAAGTTGATCTCTCATTTGTATATTTTGCTTTTATAAAACATGACCTATTATTTTTGGATGGCATTTGAAATATATTACACTCGGTTAGTAGTGTCTTCACTTTATTAATTGCTAAATGTGTTTTATCTTGTACAATCTGTGTATTTGACGTGTATGTATGTATGTAGGTATGTGTGTCCGTTCCTATGTCCGCTCGTAACTACTTAACGGCTCAACCGATTTAAATAAATATGCAACTAAATTCACAACCGGCACTAATAGACAGCGAGGTTTCGGAGTAAACCATAATATCATCTATGTATACATTTTTTTTAATTTTCGTCGATATTTTTACAACCGCTCACCGGATATCGAAAAAATTTAGGGGATTTATTTATCAAAATCGGTTCACCCACTCCAAAGGTCTGAGGTAACAAACATAAAAAAAAAATACAGTCGCATTAAGAACCTCCTCCTTTTTTTTAAGTCTGTTGAAAAGCTGACTGCGTCAAAATTACTATCTAATAATTAAAAATCTAAAAACAAGTTCTATGTATGAAAATGTATTGCACGTGGGACAAGCAAAGAAACAATTTTGTTGCTGTGAAATGTTTCTTACATTAACTCTAAGGCTAATATTCAGAGACGATGCTAAGCGTAAAGTAATGCTTCCGTATGTCAAATTTGTATTATTTGACATACGGAAGCCTAAGTTTATACTTAGCATCGTCTCTGAATATAAGCCTAAGACTTAAAATTCAAAGCAAAGTTAACTCAGGCTAAAATTCTCACCACTAAATTCAATCTGGAATGCATTACCGGGGGAGGGGCGCGAGAGGAATTGCTAAAGTTCCAGACTAGACCTAGGGCAGGTAGACTGGCATTCAGAAAAAACTTTCTGATTTACTGTAGTTAATAAAAGCTGCATTTAACGTTAATAGTTTTAGTTTTTAAACTACGGAACAATGAAAAGGTATATACCTCTAAACAAAAGGAGAATAAAATGAAAAAAAAAACAATGAAGACTGCTTAATCGATCTAAGGGTTACACTACCTATTGCTTTCAAAAGTCCTGTCTTCGATTCCCAGTTTGAGTGTTAGATATTTCTCAGTAGCGGATATCTGCCCGGTTGATGGCAATAGGCTCGTCTCCTATTTATTACATAGGACTGTATTCCGCGAAGCGTTAGGCAGAGGTGTGTTAGTGTACACGTGGGTGTGATCAGTTACGGTTTCCCTTGATATTAATACCTATACATTGTACAAATAATAAATAAACATAGCATAGCCTACATATTATTCTCACTGAAGAACCTGCGCTTAACAAAGCTAATAATAAAGCAAGGAATCCCTTACAAACCATTAATCTTTTATAATTAATATCCTGTTACCACTGTGGCTAGGGAGTATGATGTATATGTGTTTGTACCTATTTTTTATCCTCCTCCATAATGGGGTAGCGTAATGATATAAGAGCTACACAAAAACGTTAACACGATGTTCTAATTTTAGTCTGAAACTTTATTTAAGTCCAAAAGTTGTAAGTTTATGGAACGTTATGAACTTAAATTTGTAGGTTCAAGGTTCCAAGATTTAAAAGATTCCGACAAGAAATTTTATTTTACATACATACATAGCTTCACGCCTGTTTCCCGTAGGGGTAGGAGGACACTTTAGATTTCCACTTGCTACGATCTAGCACACCATTTTCGCCTGCATCTATGCGTCTTCATCTATGTTTCAGTAGTTTTCAGTAATTTTTCAGACAGTTATTTCTTTCGGTTTTCCGGGATTCAGTAGATCCTAATTTTTTTTCGGTAATACATAATAAAATCAGTTGTTCACGTTGTGATTTTTGCCGGATTTTTGTTTTGAATTCGTCACATTCACAGTTGCTACTCGTACAAATAAATTCAAACAAAATCATGTCATTTCGTCTGCTTTCCAGAAGCTGAACCATAAAACACAGCCAAAGCCAGAATCAACAGTAAGTCAAACAGACTTTACATCCATTGATTTACATCTGCATGGAACAAGAGTTCTCGTAAAATTCTCAAGGTATCTCGTAAAACACGAGCATGTATCTCATTTACGGGCACTTGAGCTTCATAACAAACGGCGCCTATCACACCGAACGATACCTTTATTATTAAGCCTGCCTGTCTCCTGGGCCTGTAGACAAGTTGCAATTTGACATTCGAATCGACAAACGAATAGAAAGAAAATGTATGGAAATGACACAAGCTTTCGACAAATCGGGCTGTCACTAATATCATTTCCATACTTTTTATTTCTATTCTTTTGTCGATTCGAATGTCAAATTGCAACTTGTCTACAGGCCAGGGGGGCTAGACAAGTAATATTGCAACTTGTCTAGGTACCTGTTTCGTGTTTATTCTTAATCGTGTCGGTGCGAGTTGCGTTGTTTGGTTGAGAGTTCTGATGGTAATTTTGGCTTCACATAAAAAACGTAGTAAGTGAAAAGACTTGGTGGATGATAAACATCACGCTGCAGTGCAAAGACCTCCTTTCCCTTCTTCTATTCCTCACAATTTTGAAAGCTTTTGTATTCACATTTTCGTTTCTTGCAGTATGTATTAAGCTCGTAACGCCATCTCATTTTGGCTCTGCCACAAGCTTTAGAAGAAAATAAATGATATATTTTAGTATGGATTGTAAAGCAAACATAGAAAGATATGTTCGGATTTAAAATGGATTTATTGACGTTACAGTGAGGTAAGATTTTTCTATTTCAGCTCTAAGCTTAGTGAAATATCGGCCAGAGATTTATTTTCTAGTATCCATGATAGATACTAGAAACATATGTATATGTTACTATTATATATACCTACATACTCACGCCTTTTTTCATTTTTTAATGCCACTTGCTATGATTCTTCTATACTTATTTTGTCATCGTCAGAATGTATACACCTCGATATACACTTGCGAGCTTTGAGCAGTATGTGTGGTGTAACTTTGAAAGATAAAGTGAGGAACAGCGTGATGAGGGAGCGTTGTGGCATGAAAGATGATATAGTAACTCGGATTGAGAAAGGTATGTTAAGATAGTTTGGGCATATAGAGAGGATGAATGAACGGAGGCTGACTAAACAAGTATATATATGGCGAGTACGAATGGAAGAGTTGGAAGGGGTCGACCTTGGCGAACGTACCACAACCAGATTGCAGAAGTTCTCAAAAAAGGCAAGGTTAAGAGCACCCTAAAGCGACGAGCATGCATGGAGAGGTTAATGAACAGAGACGAAGCGAAAGTGGTGTGCCAGGATCGTAGCAAGTGGAAATCTATAGTGTCTGCCTACCCCTATGGGAAACAGGCGTAAAGCTATTTATGTACATAATGTATGATATACACTCGCGCCAGTTGCAGGTAATACACACCTGACCTTTTTGCTACTATAATACATGGCTTCTATTATACATTTTTATATTACGTGTCGGTGTAACAGATGGCCACACATTACCATCGTAAAATCAGTGAAATTCGAACAGACAGCGCGGACTGTTATGGTCCCGTGGGTATTATAATGAGGTGCTCATACAGGATATCGTATCTAAATACTACAGCTTCAAGTTTCCAAGTTTCCGTGAAGCTTTCATGCTTGTTTGGAAAATGGAAATTTCATGAATACACAGGGTCTCTTTGTTTGAGAAGGGTGAATGATTAAGAGCCTATTTTTGACTTCAGCCTGAATCCTACTTAATGGATGGATGTTTGTTACTCTTCCACGCAAAAACTACTGATCGGATCTGGATGAAATTTGGCATAGAGATAAATAATAGTTTGGAATAGTACATTGACTTTTCGTCCTGGTATAATGTATGTATGTTTATGTTGATGTATATGTATCATCATCATCATCATCACTTCAGCCTACTGATGTCCACTGTCCACTGATGTATATGTATGTTTCACACAAATACCTATTACCTACCCAATGATATTTCCAAGACCTGGGAATCGAACCTAAAACTTCAAGTTGGCAATGACATCACACATCAATATTACAAAAGACATCCCGCAAATAGCGTTATCGACGGTTACAAACATTAAAAGAATGCGCTACTGAAATTCTTTGTGACAACAAACGCAATGTAGAGTAAATTTAAAAAAAAGTCGTTCCACTAAATAGAACACACAGTCATAAAATTTTAGCAACACATTTAATCAAACAGTGCCCCAAATTCATGGAATGTTCAGACATTTTGCATAATACATAACGCTGCAACAAGCATAACAAAAACACACAACATTGTACTGGGTGATATGATGAAAAAAATTCATACGCTGCCTTGGCAACCGGACGAAGTTTTTTTGCGGGGCAATTGACACGATTCGCGAAAGTGGGAATCGCGGCCAAGCGTGGGCGAGCCACAACATACGAGTTAAAAATATAATTTTTATCTATTACGACAGACTGACATGGAAACTCGTGAGCTATTGACGACTTTTTTTAAGTTTTCATTTGTTTTTTCGCGAGTCTATTGTTTTGACTGCGTCATCGATCAAGTCTGTGTTGTTGCGTCCAGTAATAGATAGGCGTTTAGATTTATGCTCGGTTGATAGCAATAGGCTCGACCCCTATTACATATGACGGGACCTAAACATAACCGGCGAACTGTATACACAGTATAACTGTTTGTATCCCTTTGGAGAATACAGACGTGTTGGTATGTCTCGTGGGTATTTCTTTACCTTCCGCCGTAGTTCTACGCTATAAAAACGGAATTCTTGAAAATATCTAACACAAAGTTTATGTAAGTTTAGGTTGTGAGTTGTTTGTCTGTCAAAAGGAGGTGTGACCTGTCATCCTGTTGTGACCTACCCTTTGATGTCCTACCCTTTTCCCCAACCATGTTCGGGTCGGTTACCAGTCTAACCAGATGCGGCTGAATATCAGTATTTTATACGAAACGACTGCCATCAGATTTTCGCAACCCAATTTCTGGGCAATACTGATATTCGGAGGATAGACTGATTGTCAGGCTTTTTGGGCTTCTGACTACCATTAACGATTGTCATAGGTGTTCGTATGACAACTGAGACCGACATAATATAATGTTGTTTTTGACCTGTATGCCATGTATGTATGTCAGCTCATAACTATTCAACGACTCAACCTATTTTGACAAATGATACGTCATTAGATTCGGCTTGATAGTGCTATCGTCACTGTGTACGTACAGGACATAAAGGATAATATATGAATGTATTTAAAACTAAGTTAAAACAATATGTACGAACACTTTAATTAATGTAATGATTCTATCAAATATTTCAATTTTAATTTATATAACGATCTATTTATTTATATAATTACCTACTTAGCATTGTTATTATTACAAATCCTATTTGCTGATAATTATAATTATATTAATTTATTTTAGTATCACAACAATAAGCCAGAGGTACCGAAATGTTTTTAATAACAAAAATTGTATAATCTTATATTTAACAAACTGTTATATACGAAAATAAATTCCCTTATCCGTGTACATTTTTTTTTAAAACAATTAAAGTGGCGGATATAAAATATTTAGTAACTTTTAACGTAATTTATAACCGCTCTTCATTTTGATGTTGGATTACTGATGTTTTCTGTAGAGCAAGTTTCTCAATCTTTTTGTTTGTATTGGACGAGTATTCTAGGAGATTCTAGGTCATACCGTCTGAATTACACATGACTGTATCATTCACATCTTAGTCATGCTTTGTTTTGACACGTGCTGTATAAGCCAATAATTTACGTCCAAAATTTTTGTAGATCTGGACTTCATTTTATGATGATGGTAAATAATACATACCATCACGCCTGAATACTCCAAAGGATAAGGCAGAGGTGTACATCTACATCCACAGTTTACCGGTATGTTTGGGTGACATGTATTAGGGGTGATCCTATTTCTATTAACCGGTCACTTACAAATACAAGCTCCGAGTTGCTCCTGCTAAAACCCAATAACACTACTTGACTCAAACCCAGGACCTCACGTAGCACTCTCTTACAAGATACCGATTTGAATAGCGTTGAGGAATTGTATTGTAATCCCTTCACGGGGTAAATTCTTACATAGCTTCATGTCTATTTCCCATAGGGGTAGGCAAAGACTATAGATTTCCACTTGCTATGATCCTGGCACACCACTTTCGATTCGTCTATGCTCATCATCATCATCAACCTCCCCATGTACGCTCGTCAGTTTAGGGTGCTTTTAACCTTGCCTTTTTTGAGATCGTCCGCGATTTGGTTGTGGTACCGACTCTTCCATTCGTACTCGCCATGTATACTTGTTTCATCGATCTCTGTTGATCCATCCCCTCTATTTACCCAAACCATTTTAATATACCTTTCTCAATCCTCGTTACTACAACTCATACCACAACGCTCCCTTTTCAAGAATCATCACGGGTGAATTCTGTTTAAAAAAAAAAACAAATCAACCAAAATTCCAAAGCGACACAGAAAAATCCTGACAGTGAAAAAACCGTGTCACCCATTTCAAGGCTGTTACCTCGTCGAGGGCACAAATACAGCAGTTTGTATTCAGAGAAGGTCTTGATGGACCCTATTTGTACTCTAGACGTAGTCTCGGTGGAAATCGATTTCCTTATCTGATACTTTCCATTTGCTGTGTAAGGTTATATGACGAGAGGATTTGTTGGTGAAGTTTACTGTCGTGAGTGTAAATGATCTTTGATTGTTATATCGTTGGACCTGTCTGAAGTTGGCTCTGGCAACGTTTGCGTGCCTACAATGTCTGACTTCTGTAATTGCTCGCTGATCCAACAAAATTGTGATGATACCATCTTGCTATAACTTTCCTTGATAAAATACTTTCACGCCGTTCCCTGAAGGATAAGAAGTGTACTAATGTACACCCACATAGGCCCTCTATTGCCAACAACCGGGCACAAATCCAAACCTGAGCTGTTTCTGAGAATTTCATAGAAAAATTACAAGCAACAAAGACTGACTAAAGATAGACTGCTATTTGCAGTTTTAATGTTTCAGGGAATCTAGGCGTTATTTATGGTATTTTATCAACAAAACTTATAGCAAGTTCTATCACAATTTTGTTCTTGACTTTTGTTTCCTCTGTCTTAATTAAGGGGCTTGTGTCACCAAGGACATGTAAGCTCAGCGTTACCTAAACTTAATATCTATCTACATAAGGGATTTAGTTTATGCTGGTTTTGGTAACGTCTACCCGTGTGAAACCGGGACTGGCCGCTAAAAGTTATTTAATAAACAAAACTAGACAATCTATTCTCGTTAACCTCAATATGAAAATACGTGTATTTTAAATGTTCGTTTTGCGTGCATGCTCTCTTGGTGCCTAATGAGCTAATGAGCATTTAGTTATTCGGGTTCGGTACAAAGTTCAGTGCCTACAGTTTCTGGCTTCCGCAATAGTTCGTTGATACCGACAAAATTGTGTAACATTTCTTAATGATACCATACCATCACGCCTGTATTCCCCGAAGGGTTAGGCAGAGAGAGACCCACAGTTTGCCGTCAACTGGGCACAAATCAGACTCCGAGCTGCTACTGGCAACTTCACGGAAAACCCCAACAACACTTTGTTTTTTAATTTTGAATTTTGATTCAATTTTTTTATTTTAATAAATAGGCACTTTTGAACAGTCAAACTAGTTGCACGGTTCCAAAAAAGTGGGACTTATGGAGACGAGCCGGCAAGAAAATCACTCTTTAAAAAAAAACAAAAACCCGACTGCGTAAAAAGTACTAACTACTTTGTTTCATTTAATAATTGAGTTTATTTCATACTTTTTAGTTTATGAATCATCATAGAATCAATAGATAGATCCTAAATGATCATTTAAAATGAAAATTGATACAACTAAAGATAATTTTCAAAATCAGTTCGCACATTAAAGCGTATAAAATCCGCCTTTTAGATTTTTTTTGAATTTCATGTATCCAGTGACACTCGTGCCATCAAGACGAATTTAATGAGGTGTCATTTATCTAAATCGGTTGAGCCGTTAAGTAGTTACGACCGGACATACATACATACATACGCGTCAAACACATAACCCTCCTCCTTCGGCAGTCGGGTAAAAAATAGTATGGCAGTAACAATTCTTTGTTTGGCGCCGTTTGACTCAACCATGTTATAGGGAACTAGCTTTCCGCCAGCGGCTTCGCCCGCGTGGTCTTGATAACCTTTTTAACCCGCTTTTCTGTTGAAATTTTTCTGAATTTTCTGGGCTATAAACCTCACGGAGCCCGACACCTTTCCAACGAATGCAAAACCGTGGAAATCGGTTCGTGCGTTCTGGAGTTATAGCGTCAGGAAGGAAAACCCGACTTATTTTTATATAGTAGATAAAAAGACAAAAACACCACCATCAGCAGAACATTTAGGTAAGTGAGCATGACCAACATAAACCGCAGGGCTAGGCTGACTCGTCCCAGAAATCGAAAATTAAATCAGAACTATACTTACATCCATTACGCCAATATTCCCCGAAAGGTTAGAGGTATTATACTAATGTATACCAACAATACAAGCAGTGATAGCCTAGGAGTATGAGCCTCGAACTGTCAAGTCAAAGGTCTTCGACCTCTGACTTTTCGAAATCATATGCGTAATTATCACTCGCTTTAACGGTGAAGGAAAACATCATGAGGAAACCGGCACACTTGAGGCACATTCTCGACGGCATGTGAAGTCTGCCAACCCGCATTAGGCCAGCGTGGTGGACTATAGCCTAATCCCTCTCATACTGAGAGGAGACCCGTGCCCAGCAGTGGGACAATTAATGGGTTGATGATGACACCAACAATTCTCTCACTAAAAATGTTTATAACATAACATTTTTAGTTTCCAGAATCATTGCCTTCTGATCTCGATATTCATTCTTGCGCTTATAAATAGGAATCATATTGAAAAACCTTCGTGTACCCTCGTTTTGACCGCTCAGTTGTGACTAATAGGAAATGAAATACTGCCGTTCCTGCGGACGTTTTTCACGAAATCTCATAAATATTTCTTAAGAATTTTCTTTTCTAGGGAATCTCTTGAATCCAAATGGGTCATTCGTACCGTTTCTTTTTTAAAAAAGGAGAAAATAAAGTACCTACGTCACAATGAAGGAAATAGTAATTACTGCAAATTTTTACTTTTTGATGGATAATAATATCTTCTTTACATAATTATTTCTTTGGGTCATCAAAAACCCATACAACTCAGCCCAAATTTGTACCGGGAGATACATGACAGCTGTCATGTTAATAGTTTTTGCTGGTTTTTACCATGAAATCAACAAGAAACTGATAATAATCTGCCGTAATGGCGTGCGTTTGACATTCCGAAACTGACACTGAGAGTTTTTACTATATACAACCGTCCGTCATAATCCCGTCAAATGCCCGACATCAACCGTCGGGCAGTGGCCCGCCAGGCATACTATAACAACCGTCTGGTTTTAGGATCCTCCTTTTGGCTGGAGGTGTGGAAGGGAAGAGGTGTGACGTCCCTCCATTCAAAGGGAAAGAAGAGGGAAAGGGATCCTCCGACTTGGCGGGTGGTATGCCGACGGTTGATGTCAGGCGGTTGTATGCAAGTTGCACGGTAAACTTCACTTGCGCGATTCAGGATTTGTTACTTCATACATGTTCTTATGTAGCTTGATAGATGTCGCTACAGAGGGGTTCCTCACCCCTTCACAGCCCACAGGATGATACATTTGTCTTATTTATATAATGTAAGGGAGATTTCGGGACAAATTACATCAGTAACATCGAGAGATATAAATAATTCAGTGCCAATCACAAATCTTCACCAATATACTTTTTCAACAGTCTTTTTCTTCAGGAAAACAAAGAGGTTAGACGCAAGTTTGGAAGTTTATTAGGCAGGTCGCGCTTCAGTCTATTTTGGGAGCTCCAATAGATTAATAGGTTAGACAGATTAACTATTTGGTGCATTGCAAAGTAATTAATTATACTGGCAGTGAATGTACTCTCTCATATGTAAATGGCAGATCATTACTGTGTTATCAACTGCAAAGCGAACCGGTGAATAGTTCGCAGCTAATGGAATACGCCATTAGCGATATGATCTATCTAATGAAAGGATAATAATATACCTAATACATTGCATAGTTATTAAGATTTATATCCGTATTATATTCTAGAAGGAAATAATGTAACCAGTTTATCCTTAGTAGGTATTTATATTGGCAATGCCGAGAGGTTTGATGGCATGGTAACCCCCTGAATATAGGAAAAAATCTAAACATACCTACCACATAACATAACTTCACGCCTATATTCCCCGTAGAATTAGGCAGAGGTGTACTAATGTACACTCATATTTCATCTATTCGATTTTACTACTGGGAATTTTATAGCATTTTGCTCGACCCGGAAATCGAACCCAGTGTCACTGACTTAAAGCAATCATAGTTGACAAAAACTAACTGGGTATTTATATAAAAAATATGCCACAAGATTTCTAGATATCAATTCAAAAGTCGAGAGCTTCCTGAGAAACTTTTAATCAATTTAAACCTGCACCTTGGTAAGTGAAAACGAATCCATACATTCTAACGTCGAATTCCAAAATGGATTCGAAAGTTGGGCGTTGAAGTTGTTGGCAAGTCCTACCTCTAGCTGCGACTTATTTTTACCCGTAAATCTTTTAAGCTAAAATTATGTTAAAGTTCCATTGAGGTAATGTGAACTAGCGATAACTCCTCGAAGTATTAAATTGGTATAAAGAAATTTTTGAGCTATAAATTGTTCGATACATAGATCGCAGCTGTAGGTATTATTTATAAATATAACGTAGGATTAGGCAGAGCTTACCTGCCTATAGGTCACTAATTTAGGTCATATTAAGTAGGGGCAACTATACCTACTCCAAGCTGCTAATAAGAATTTCATTTTTTTTTATTAAATGTCCATCTAAACTGCAAATAAAAAAAAGTCTTATATTTTATATTTTGTTAAATTTTTGTATAAATCGTGTCCGTGCGAGTCCAAAATAAAAAGTTTATTAAGCTTGTTTTCTGGGACGCTCCTTCTTATACATTAATAACGATACATATCAATTCCGACGAAAAAAATGTGACGTATCTCCTGTAATTTCTAATACCTCAATGCAAAGTTAAAGAATTGTATGTTTGTTGCTTACGTATTTCGTTCGGTCCCCGCTTGTGAACTGCGAAGCGAAAACTTTGATTTTTACGCCCAAAAATGTTGGTGTGAATTTATGGACTTTCGTACGGTTCAGTAAAAGTGTGAAAAGTAAGGTTTTCAAGTTCTGAATATAGCCGCTACTTGATGAATTTATCGTAAGATTTTTACGAATAAATTATTGTGTCAATTATACTGCAATGGAATTTATGTAAGGTAAAGCCAGGACAGTGTTCACTAAGAGTGAATAGGTGCCCTGGTAGTCACCACGGCTGAAGTTGGCGCGGAGTAAAACTTGGAGAGACCAAAGATTGGTTTTTTGAAACTACTAATTACAAGTACTCTGTTTTTGGGGATAAATCGCATGCTATCTATATCTATTGAGACAGATGAAGTCTATCTGTGAGATTGCATAGAAAGGCAAGGTGCGGTCAAAGTTTTTGCGTGATAGATATTTCGTTTCTTGACGAGTGTAAATGTTTCCAAATGTAATTTATATGGATTAGGCAGCTATTTAAAGGGTAAATGTCCTGAAATATAGAGGTCCGCCAAAATCTCTACTACTCTGGAAATATCGCAGTTATTCATTTCACTTTTTATAAATTTGTACTTATACAACCAAAGTATCTGCCTGTCTTACAAAAAAATGCCTTTAATTGATATCTTTATTACAGCCAAAGATAAATTCTATGCGATGAAACACATCCTGAAACATGGCACGTTTTGTGCAAGTTATTTCTGCTGCAAGCTTTACTGACTATAAATCATGCAAGGGCATTGTTTACACCGACAGATGGCGCTGGTTATACGCATGCTGAGAACGAAAACGGCACAAAGCAAAGTTAAAAAAAAATCAAGCTCTTAGATTTTTAGAAGTTATTATAGATGTGATTTTTAGAAGTTATTATAGATATATAGTTATGGCTACGTATAGGTATGCGTTAAAACTAAATAACAAATTTGTGAACAAATACTTTTTCTATAACATGTTTTCACCATTTTAAAAATATTGCAAAACAATGAAAATCGTCAACTGCTTGTTAATCTTCTTCTCTTCTTCTTCATTTATCTAGTGGTCGTAATTGGTTTTGTTATTGGTTACTGATTGAGAGGGCCATTCACAAGTCCAGCAATGGTTTTCTATTAGTATATTTCAGTGTCTCGGCAGTATCGCGGATTTTGGACTTGTGCCCAGTTTTTGGTAAATAGATCGCTCCCTATTACCAACATGAGACTAAATATACCGACGAACTTTGAGTGGACATCAGTACCTACACCTTTATCAAACCTTTAGGGAAAACAAGCCTGAGGTAGGTTGCTAGCTTGTTATATTTTATGTCCAAAATCCGTAAATTTTGTATTAGGTCACTTTCCTTCTCAGCATGGACATGTGTTAATATTCAAGGCTCGTTTTCGACCTGCCTACGTGCAAAGGGTAATGGGCCAAATTAACGGTTCATATTGAACCTTTTTGGCGTGAACGCACTGTGACAAGTGACGCGATATTTAGATTTGTTGTAGTTTACACTTGGCTTAAAATAATCTATTGACCCTAGCGTCTTCTATTCCAAAACAAGTTTAAAAAAAAATACAAAAGGAATAACTTTATACTCTTAACTAAAAAGTCTTGTTTCCAATGCAATTTGATCAAATATTATGACTATAAATTCAAAACAATTTGAACGATAAGCTGTACTGAATTAGAAATTTGTAGTTCAAGTTGTATACAATAGGAAATAGGTTTGAATCCCAAAGAAATGTCCTATTTTCACTGATATATGTGATATTGAGAGAGGCTCTCTTCCCAAAATTGGACAGCGATAGGCCGAGAGGCCAAAGATTTAACCAAAATGTATAGTCGACCACAAAATTGCTTTACAACCCTTAGAGTAAATGTCGTTTGCACATCACAAAACAACAAGGTCTATTTTTACTTACAAGACCAAGTGACAGATTGATAATGAGCCTAAAGTGGCGTCCAGACGTTCAGTTTTAACTGAACAGTAACTGATCGGTTGAACTGATCAGTTAAATTGTATATGTGTGGGCAAAATTGAGAACTGTTCAGTTGAACTGTTTAGTTAAATCGTACGTGTGTAGGCACTATTCAACTGATCAGTTTAACTGAACTAATTTAGTATATTTAATTTTGCCAAGTTTTTGTCAAAAGTGGTAAAGCCATTTTTTATGGTCGACTATGCATAGATCACTAAAAAGGTCAGGTGTGTAGTACTTATAACCGGTACATGTATAGAACCAAAGAGTTTACAGAAACTCCTGCCTTTTTTTTTTCATTCATATTTAGAACACAGTTACTGAATTAAAAATCTCATTTCACATTATCTTACTTTTTTATTCTTCATTCGATTTCATTTTTTTTACAACCAGTATGAAATACTGAAATACGAGATCTTTTTACAAAGAAGGCGAGTATTACGTGTGACATCATTAAACCCGAGTCTAACTGCGTTGCGTGAACGTAAAGGCGCGCTCTAATGAAGTGACAGCAAAAGCCTCCCCTCAACCAACTCGCTTTGACTTTCATGCGTGTTAATTAAAGTACTTGTACATTTTTCTCTGCGCAAAAATTATGTAATAGCAGTGATAGCCTAGGGGTATGACCACTGGACTGCCAAGTCAAAGGTCTCGAGTTCGAATGCAAAACACGCACCTCTGACTTTTTTTAAATCATGTGTGTAATTATCACTCGCTTTAACGGTGAAGGAAAACATCGTGAGGAAACCTGCATGCCTGAGAGATTTTCTCGACGGCATGTAAAGTCTGCCAACCCACATTAGGCTAGCGTGGTGGACTATAGCCTAATCCCTCTCATACTGAGAGGAGACCCGTGCCCAGCAGTGGGACAGTATATGGGTTGATTATTATTATTATTATTTTTAAATTACGTCACACGAGGTGTACTAATGTACACATACAGTTTACTGGTATCTTTAGATTGGTATTATTGTGATTTATTATTTGCTGTGCCCTACAACGTCCATGATTGTTACTAGCTTCAAAGCATTGTATCTACCACCTAAATCTACATTGTGGAATGCAAATAAATAATATAAATATGAATAGATCTAATTTAATACCTCCTGTTAATGTCTATATTACTAAAATTAAAAAACACTATTATTAATAGAGAAGGACTAGACAAGTTGCATTTTGACATTCGAATCGACAAACGAAATGCATGGAAATGATACAAGCTTTCGATAAATCGGGCTGTCACTAATGTCATTTACGTATATTTTGTTTGTCGATTCGATTGTCTCTCACGCTTGAAATTATAGATTCCATGAAATATAGTCCAAGCATAAAACTGCAAGATCAAAGGATACGATAAGTTTGTTCTGTGTGAATCGGATAGTATAAGTAATTATAATATAACATCAAGATGCAAATCATCTTAGTGACTCGTCTCGACCCATAAAGGGTGACTACAAAGGTCCGAAACTAAACTAAATAATATTGATGCAGTCTGAACAGTTTTTTACGGATTATATCGACAAACAAAATCCGTAAAAGGTTGTTTTACTTTTTTCAATAACTCATGTTCGCATTAGAACCAGAAAGCACTAAGTTATATGCCTCAACGAATTCTATAACATTCTGGTAACATCACAAAATGGCACAAAATTTTAATTAGCCGTACCGACGCCATGTTTAAATGAGAAACAACTTTTAAACGTACTAATTCCGTATAATTCACATCTTGGAGCCCCAGACGTACCATATAACACGATGAGATTACACGCACGTGTTGTTACGCAGAACAAAGGTCGAAGTTCAATTCTTTCGATGTCGTCATCGGCCTGTATTTGTCCACTGCTGGACGTAGGCCTCTTTTAGTGAACACCACAGACACACCTGTGACACTCCATATACACTTTCCGATACCGCTGCACACTACAATCCAAATGTCAAACTTGTCTAAATTACGTTTGTACACGTGCAAAAGTGTGCGTGAAGGTGCGTAGGGTTTGTTGGCAGTCCGGCTAGAACACCGGCAGAATGCGGGGGACCTGAGGTATCTGACGTTAGGGGGGGCCGGAGAGTGACCATTCTGTTATTATTTATTCTGTGCCACAGAGGCCGATCTTCAGCTGCAGCAATTCTTTAATCGCCATTTAGTATCTACGATATTGCCGTGATATATTTCCAGAAATAACAATTATTATTATTAATAAGTACCTATCATTAAGCTTGTAATTTCCGAAAGGTTTGGCAGAGGTATAAACCATTATGTATGATGTAATGTACATCCATAGTTCGCCATGTTTAGTTCTATACAGAAGAACAGAAAAGGAACTCCAGAGCTTTTAACTAATCATGATAATACTCTACCATGTTCTCGTCTCTGCATCACCCTAAGGTTGTCTGGTAGAGAATGCCAAAAGCATTAATACCGCCTTGGTACACTCTATGTATATTAAGTATAAATAAATGATAATGTTTTTATTTTTACGGTTTTTTTTTTTCAAATAATGGGAAAATAATACAACATTTTTTTTACTCTTACTAAAAAAATCACATCTTTTAGAAAATATTCCTGTATGCAAATCCCAATGCAAAAATACAAAAAAAAAATTACATTCTTTTACAATTTACTGCGTAAGCATCGATATAAAAAAGGATATTGGGAAATTCCCATGGAATTGGGAAAATCTCTGAAAGACTTAGGAAAATATATTTTCAACTAAACCTTTTGACGTACCTTGTACTACGTACACACTCCTATCAGAACCAGGTGGCGTGTTGAATTAAAACGTGAACAAAGGCTAGCACACAATGAAGCAAGTATGAGACGCGTACAAAGATAGGCTTTCACGACGTGCGTGATGAAATCTAACATGTTTAGCGTGTAGACTAGGCTTAAAATTTTCATGGAAAAATAAAGAAGAAAAAATATTTCTTAAAGTAAAAAATGTAAAATGATACCAGTGATAACCTAAGGGGACCACTGGACTGCCAAGTCATCATCTACTGTAATTATCACTTGCTTTGCGGTGAAGCAAAACATCGTGAGGAAACCGGCATTTTCGAGATAATTTCGAGGTTAGGTGGAATTTCGCAGAATACCCCAACAGCACTTTGCTCGAACCGGGAATAGAACCCTGGACCTTTAGCGTATCAGTCTCGCTTGGGACCACTAGACCAACGAGGCAGAAGCAGCTGCTAATACGTAATTTCGAAAATATAACAGAATATGGATACTGTCTGTAATTAAAATAGGAAATTAAATATAAATACTCGTATATGTTCCATTTCGATGTCTTGCAGGTTTCAGAAGTTATTACTACAAATATTTGTTGTATTTAGAACAAATACATGGACACAGATAACATACTGCATCTACGATAAATAATATAATAATATCTACCTTACTGATCCTTGAACAATCTCATACACTTTCGTGTTGATCGACCTAACCAAAATCACACAAAAAACCACCTTCCCCTTATAATCTCTACCGTCTGTAGCAGATTTTGCTCAAAATATCCCCACTTATTTACGCTCCTAATTCAAGTCAAAAGGCGAGTTGCATAATTTTCGAGGGAACAAATCGTCTGGAACATTAAGTGGAGCTAAATTCTGAAAATAAACAAAGCCACAGGTGTGGGTTGCAAATTAAATACGAAGTGTATAGGACTGGCCGTTCTGTAAATAATTTTCCCTTTAATTTCAGCGTATTATACGGTGGGCATGTTGAATTAAGAACACTAGATGGCTTGAAGAGGATTAAAACACACGATGTGCGTTTTAAAATTCTTTTGTTTTGATAATTGCCTGACTAACCTAATGGTTGTAGGTTGACAGCTATGCTTGGTGTTCGATTTCTAGACGTAGCAAAGTTATTAATTTTTCTATGGGATTCTCAGTGGCAGCTCGAAGTTCGTTCGGCGAACTATGGGTGTACACATTATTTTGTACCTATAGTCTTGGGGAAACATAGTCATGCATATTATTATTTGATAAAATAGATAGAAAAATAGCAATCTTCATCATGTCTCCCAGAAAATTGCTTTTTATATATACCGTTAAGGCATAGAGCGACTACGCTCAAAACTGTTATTGCTCTATGCACTAAGGTGGAATACGGTCCGCTTAATGGCAAGCGGTAACCTTAGCCCATCAATGTTAGCAATATTAAGGTTATTAATAACATGCCACCTTAATATTGCTAACATTCAATCTTATTAACAATATAAGGTTACTAATCTTACACATAAGATGCCACCTTGAGATGTTAGTTTAAGTCTCATGTATCCTAGTAATTTTACTAGCTACCCTCCACATCTGAAAACAATGTGAGCACAATAATTTACTTAATTGCTGTTTCGTAACATAATATTCGGTAATAATGTGGTAAACAAAAATATCACTGATTTTTTATAAGATAATATATACAAGGTGGAAGGGACATCGACGCACAAGCGTCGTGACAAGGTTTTACTCAAGGTCAAAAATAAAATGACCTAGGTCATTAATGTAGAAAATGATAGGTTATTACAGATATTGAAATTTTTGAGCACGCAGTTTATTGCTAAAAACGCGATTATAACGCTCCGCGGTAAATGTTATCGCGCGCGCGATCCGAAATAAATGAATTAATAATAAAAAAAAATATTATAAATCTAATTTGGGTAGATAGAAATAATGTTTTTTTGCACGTTCAAGAAAAAAAACTGCAGAAAATTATTACGGAGAATTTCAACGCAGGGGGGGGGGGTCCAGAACCATGTACTGAACTCATGGTATTCGGATGTGCGTCGATGTCCCTTCCAACTTGTATTTTTACGCACCAGAAAATGACATCACAATAACATTATATCATTCGGTAATTAAGCAAGATAAATTATCAGATAAACAATATAATAATATTATATTGTTTTACCAATAGACGAAAATTGCGGGTATTAATAATGGCAGCTATTAGTTGAGAGGAAAATGGGATATGGGACAAATAGCCTATGATATATAGAATTAGAGCGAGCTGCCGTGATGGGCAGTACAAAATCAAAGCCATTTCTGAATATATCTTATTATATCAGATAGGCTTACGTTCAACCATTATCTAATCTGGTGTCGATCAATTTTTGTGTAAATTTTAAATTTCTTATATATTTTTTAGGTAATAGATCGGTGATAGATCTTACCGGTTCATTATCTTAAGAACTCTTCAAAGTACATTGAAACAACTAATGATTTAATGTGATAGGGGCAGGATGATGAAAACAAACTTATTGGTCGCTAGCAGAGCGGGGCATGAGCCTGGGTTCCAATCCCAGAATGGGAACACCATTTTCCATTTTTTTTAGTATCTTGAAAGCTACTCCACTGCCTTACTCTTCAAGTAATATAGGCATGATGGCAATTTGCGTTCTACTTCTTAGTCCAGACCTTGCAATACAGACGTCTTTCAATTGAACCAGTCTGCAGACTGAAGTTCGCCGTGTCTTGGTACGTCAATAATTAATAAGTTTCAAACAGAGACATGAAACTAGTTTGGACATGTTCAAATACTCAAATAGAGTGAAGGTGTGTACCAAGATTGAGTGCATGCGAACTGGTTGTAAGTGAACATGGATATTGAATTTGTAAACCGTTGTAATTGAATTCAGGGATAATTTTCGAAACAGAGATATCGGTTATATCTTAAAATTATATAACATTGATTTCTAATATTATAAAAACACATAAGTGTATGCGTATAAGATTATCAATCTGTTGCCGCTAATTCATCATTCTCGCTGCGCTTATCACTGTAGTTGAGCTTGAAAATGCGATTTAGAATGACTTTTTAGATGTTTTCTGATTTTAAAATACAGCCTTATTTTCTTGAATGCCAAAATTTTAGGCTCCATGGATTTCAATATGATAATACTATCGGTGTTAAAGGCAATTCACATCAAATCGTTCGGAAACTCCTTCTGTCCGGTAGTTGGTGTCCAATGGATAGAAACTGTGATAAGCCGATAGCGATGTTTTATGCGGTTAGTGGTGGGACATGCGGAGATGAATACCGGGATTATGCCCGGAAAGTAGGTATTGGCGTTGTGATTTTTAGTTACAATACTTAAATTCAGTATTATATATACTATTTAATAAAGTTGTATAATTTTGTCGCTATCCGGACATAAATAAAATAAAATATAACAAAAGAAAAGTATTTATTTTTATTCTTACACATCTATTTATTATAGGTAAATAGCTAAGTGCAATAGTTTCGCACTTTATTAAAATCTATTATAATAAACTGTGTAGAAACAAAAACATAGGTGTAAAGGTGGTCATCAAAAGCGAATACAACTCAGTCCAAATTTGTACCAGAGGTACATGACAGCTGTCAAGTTGATAGTTTTTACCATGAAATCAATAGGAAACTGATACTATTCTGCCGTAATAGTAGCCTAAGATCCCACCGCTCAAATCGGTATGTATCTGTTTTTTGGATAAGACTATTTTTTAATAAATCTTACGTGATAGTAGAATAGATTACACCAGGGTTGCCTGGCCAAATTTGGCCGCAACTACCTTTAATTATAAATATTCTACTCGAGTTTTGGAGAAAAAATGTAGTCACATGTTTTTTTAATGAATCCAACGTCATTTGAAAGAGAATAGTGTAGTGAGTGGAAAAAGCCATGGTTGCCAGCTCTCAGTCGGCCGCAACTTAAGGGTTGCCAGGTGTAAACAGGTACTCCACTGTTGATAATTTGCAGTCATCTGTTTTTTTAGTAAGTTATATATCAATTTAAAGGTTATTTTTTTCTCTACATTATAACATAGGGTTGCCTGAAAAATAATGGCCGCAAGTAGGGGGTTGCCATCATTTGAATTAATTTATTCCACTTGATGAGGGAGCGAAAAACAAGAATAAAAACGAATAACAAAACATACCATCACGCCTGTATACCCCGAAGGGTTCGACAGAGGTGTACTAATGTACACCAACAGTTCGCTGGTACTATCCAAGAACACTTTGCTCGACCCGGGAATCGAACCCAGGAGCTCTAGCGTAGTAGTCGCGTTTGGGACTACTAGACCAACGAGGCAGTCTAAACAAACAAAAAATAATATACAGGGTGGCCGGAGAAGTGACGTTCAAAGAGAAAATTTAGATTCCTCTAATCAAAGGGTATCCAAAACACCCCCATGTATGTTTCGCGATTTTCAGTTGCTTAGAAGATACAATGATTTTGATTATTTTTTTAATAATTTCCACCTGACATTGGTTTTGTGTTTTTTCTTTTATTGTTGTATGATTATAAATGTTTTTTTTTATGGTAAGGGATAACTATAATGTCAACTACTTCCCCTAAAATATTGTACACCTAGGCCTAATGGATCATGAAAAAATTGAGGTTAAAGTTCAAATTTTCTGCTTAAGGGTTTCAGTCACAAAAGATTGACTCTTATTTTTTTGTTTGTTTGAATAGTGCAAGGGTTTTGGAGTATTTTTAAAAACTGCCACATATCTTGAAGATAAAAATACATTTAAAAAATGTAGTCAGGATTAATTTCCTGTAAATTGCATTCAGTAAGGCAGAGGAGTAACTTTTTTATGGAAACTCGAACAATATTTCTTTAAATTTTCATACCCCAAACAAAAAAATCTATAGGTTTGATGCCAAAACAGCGTGGTGGACAGCGAATTATTTCGTTCTTTAAAAAAAAAATACTACATTACTAAATTAGTTAAGTCGTCGTTAGCGCGACTCTTACGCTAAAGGTTCGGAGTATGATTCCCAGTTCGGGCAGTCTTATTAGGTTTTTTCATGCAATTTGCAGTAATAGCTCGAAATTAACATTTACACCCGGTTAATGGCAATAGGCTCGCCTATTACGTGACCTAAACATACTAGTGAACTGTGGGTGTTCTGTAGAATAGTGGTGTATGATGGTGGAAAATTTTTGTTAAAATATTATTCTAGTTTTCATAAAAAAAGTTACTCTTTTGTTACTTTGAATGCAATTTACAGGAAATAAATCCCGATTGATCTCTAGATTTTTTAAATGTATTTTTATCTTCAAGATATGTGGCAGTTTTTAAAAATACTCCAAAACCCTTGCACTATTCAAACAAACAAAAAAATAAGAGTCAATCTTTTGTGACTGAAACCCTTAAGCAGAAAATTTGAACTTTAACCTCAATTTTTTCATGATCCATTAGGCCTAGGTGTACAATATTTTAGGGGAAGTAGTTGACATTATAGTTATCCCTTACCATAAAAAAAAACATTTATAATCATACAACAATAAAAGAAAAAACACAAAACCAATGTCAGGTGGAAATTATTAAAAAAATAATCAAAATCATTGTATCTTCTAAGCAACTGAAAATCGCGAAACATACATGGGGGTGTTTTGGATACCCTTTGATTAGAGGAATCTAAATTTTCTCTTTGAACGTCACTTCTCCGGCCACCCTGTATATTATTTTTTGTTTGTTTAGACTGCCTCGTTGGTCTAGTAGTCCCAAACGCGACTACTACGCTAGAGCTCCTGGGTTCGATTCCCGGGTCGAGCAAAGTGTTCTTGGATAGTACCAGCGAACTGTTGGTGTACATTAGTACACCTCTGTCGAACCCTTCGGGGTATACAGGCGTGATGGTATGTTTTGTTGTTCGTTTTTATTCTTGTTTTTCGCTCCCTCATCAAGTGGAATAAATTAATTCAAATGATGGCAACCCCCTACTTGCGGCCATTATTTTTCAGGCAACCCTATGTTATAATGTAGAGAAAAAAATAACCTTTAAATTGATATATAACTTACTAAAAAAACAGATGACTGCAAATTATCAACAGTGGAGTACCTGTTTAAACCTGGCAACCCTTAAGTTGCGGCCGACTGAGAGCTGGCAACCATGGCTTTTTCCACTCACTACACTATTCTCTTTCAAATGACGTTGGATTCATTAAAAAAACATGTGACTACATTTTTTCTCCAAAACTCGAGTAGAATATTTATAATTAAAGGTAGTTGCGGCCAAATTTGGCCAGGCAACCCTGGTGTAATCTATTCTACTATCACGTAAGATTTATTAAAAAATAGTCTTATCCAAAAAACAGATACATACCGATTTGAGCGGTGGGATCTCGTACTATAGCGTGCGTTTGACATTCCGAAACTGACACTGACAGTTTTTACAATGAAATCATTACGAAACTGATAATAGTGTGCCAAAATGGCCTGTTTTCTCAAAAAAAGTTTATTTTCTCATCCCCCAGTCAACATTAAAAAAATACGACTAGAGTTTTAGCCAGCGTAATACAGGGTATTTTTTCCAATAAGTGTACCTTCGGTACATCATATAGGCCGTTTTCGGTGACCTCCTTTGTGAAAAAATAAACAGTTTTCTACTCCGTAAACCTTTTTTTTTTTTTTTTATCGTCTGAAAATGCTTTATGCACCGTCACGCCGCCCCGGGGAGGACGGCGCGGTGTGTGGGACTCCGCCCTGAAAAGGACGTCTACCCACTAAAAACAGACGGGTGTTCGCCTCATCACCGTTCGGCCGGGGTCACGGGTACGTGTGGACATTCTTCCGCGACCCCGGCGGAAAAGTCAACGTCACGCGGTGTTCCCAGGCGGTCACCCATCCAAGTACTGACCGCGCCCGATGTTGCTTAACTTCGGTGATCGGACGAGAACCGGTGTTTTCAACGTGGTATGGACATTGACCTAACCTTACGGGGAGTACCGGCGTGATATATTTTATGAGTTATCTCAAGACAAAGTCAAATGAAGTATGAAAACCATTAATTCAATGGTCAGTAAGCCACGTGGAAGAGATACAAGTGGATATTAGAACGAAGCTATGAACAGTGACGCTGTTACAGAATTAATGTATTTCGATGTTTATCGGAAGAACAGTAAATATTCTTACAGCCTACTTATAGCTATATTTTCTTTATCTTAATACTTTTAAATTTTACACATCAAACGGCACTAACATCAACACTGTCATATAAATTGTAATTGTAGTTGTAGTTTCTTTTCCAAAGAGTTGAGAGTTCTACTCCAAAGTCCTACTTTTTGGAACCGTGTTACTAGTTTTATTTACCTAAAGTGTCCTGTTCCTGTGTATAATCTGGTCTCATTGAAATAAAATATTTTACTTTTAATAAACATACCATCACGCCTTTATTCCTTAGAGGGTTAGACAGAGGCGTACTAATGTATACCCACAGATTGCCGGTGTGTTTATGTGAATGATATTAACAACGATAACACTAAATATCACTACATAGTACAAAACAAAGTCGCTGTATCTGTCCTATATCCCTATGTATGTATGCTTAAATCTTTAAAACTACGCAACGGATTTTGATGCGGTTTTTTTTTAATAGATAGAGTGATTAAAGATGAAGGTTTATATGTATAATACATACATATTATAGTACAGAAAATACAAGAAATTCAAACCCATGCGAAGCCGGGGCGGGTCGCTAGTTATATATAAAAATTAAACATTGTTTTACACGTATTTGTGATTTCATGGAAACCTCTGATAGGAATATCTGTAAAACAAAAATATGTATTTTATTCTGTTGCATAATTTTTCAACGGAAAATATTTTTTGGACTATAAACACTAATAGCATTTTTCTTTTTTGCAGGTCCATGCTAATGCCGTTTACAGACGTAAGTGATTTTTGTTGTTCTCGCAATCGCAGATTTCTTTTTGCGGATTCTTGGATATTATACAATGTCACTCAGTGATAGTGTAGCTTCTCATCATAAACCTCTTGAACTGGTCCAGTAACTCCATAAAGACGTTCTACCTACAAATAATATAACAAAATTTACTTTTTTATAAAATCATACCTACTTATAAAACAGAACTTTTGGATTTGAGGCTCGTCCCCTATTACATACCTCTGCCTTATCCTTCGGAGAATGCAGGCGTGATGGTATGACGGTATGTGTATGACATGATCAAAGGCTACTCACCGTTTACTTAGCAATACACACATGTATGTAACTATGCACCCTCTATTTACACACGCTAATGCGAGGGTTTGGACAAGAGTTAGTTTCATTCAACTGAACATAATTAAGGTACCTACTTCAAAGAACCTTTGTCTTTGTTGTTAGTAGAAATAGTTTTAATTTCATGTTATTTTAAAGTCACGCACACATATGTTGCGTTTTGGATTAAATTCGTTTATGTTTCGTTTTGAATCAAGATTATTTCTAAAATCAACATTCCTAATAGTTATCAAAACTGGTTTGCAAGTGCTGTTAAGGAGCAAATTAATATTTTTTTATGCAACCCGCTGTTAAGTAAACGGCTTCCTAGCCTTCTTCGACTTCTTTTACCTTCCTCTAGAACTTTATTAGAAGAATTAGCAGCAGAATGAACTTATTCAGTAGTTTTATCTTATTGTGTTTGAAAATTCTCACAAACAGCTTGAAGTTTGAATTTTGCAGTACTACCTTTTGACATGTGGGAGGGATAGGGAGGGAGCCTAACCCACCAACAACTACAGTTCGAATTGAACATCAGTTTATCTTTGCTTAAAACCCTTACTAGCGTATACTGGGTGTAGCTAAACAGTCTTTTGTCTCCATCCTATTTTAGCCATTTTAAAATCATCTGACAGTGGCAAAACATAGAAATAAAGCCGTAAGGGTAGGTATTATGGCCGTTTTGGCTTGCTAACCTAGCTAGCTGCTAGCTGTTAGCTCTCTTTTGTTTAGTTACCAAATAATTTATATCTTTCTAAATAAAGGACATTTTCGTAGGTATAATAAAACTTCTATAAAACTCAAACCACATCTGTCTCCATTTAACACTGTTCTGATAAATCGATCTTTTAACGCCTGATTGGCACTGAGTAGGTACTTGATGTCATTGGGGTAGTTGCTCTAAGCATCTTTAAAGCCACTAAACCTTTTTGAGGCCACGATCCACAGGTTGTAAAAGTAATTAGTTTCATGAAAGGATATTCGCTTTTGTGTAAATAGATGGAGTAGATAAAAAGGAATAAAAAATGGCAACGATTAAAGCTTTCGAAAACCTTTAACTTTGTTAAAACTTAGAAATATTATTTAATTTTATTGGAATAATTTTATGAAAAAAATACGAATCTAATCTATATTAATATTAAAGCAATTCTATAAAATGATTACACACATTAGAAAAACAAAAAAATTAAGAAAATTAATAATAATAAAAAAGAAACCCCTAAATACCTAGGCGTCAAAGTATTATAGATTTCTAAAATATATCTATTTTTTAACCAATTTTCCAAATAAAGCAGCATAGGTATTTTAATATTACGCCAGATTATGCTAATTTCCTTCTTTTATGAACTCTGTTGATAAACATTTATCTACATGGCTAGCCGTGGTCATCTCGCCAGTCGTCGAGTGGTGGATTCGATTTCCATCTGAAACAAATACTTGTGTGTTCCACGGATATTTGTTTCGGTATTATTTATAGGTAGGCAAAACATTGTCAACCACACGCCGTCTCCGCTAACCCCTTCTATAGATTACTGATGAGCAAAAAAAATATAAAGGCAGTACACACATTGCTTCTAAATATATATCGATAAATTGATCTAAATTTAGCCCAAGGCTTTTAGTTAACCGTTGACTTGTTTATCTTCTGCTCAAGATAAGACGAAACTTAAGACGCTGGGGTTGAATGGGGTTGCATTGTTATTGTATTTGTGGGGGTAATTAGGGGAAATACAGTTTAGTTTTATTATTTTTGAACCCTTGAAGTAAACCATTACGTCTATATTCCCCGACGGGTTCGGCAAAGGTGTATGAAATTAAATGATATTTATTTCTATAAATAAATAATTTAAAGACATTTTTACAAGTCATTATATTTTTTAATTACTAGATGGTGCTGGCATTTCCTAATAGACGACCTCTGAGAAGAAACGCCGAAACAAACTCAGAGAATCGTGGTGTTTTTTAAAGTCCAGACAATCGTAATAAATATCGGATATGCGAGTCAAACAATGTAGAGCAAAATCTGAAATGGCCTTTTGAGGAAATAGCCACAGTTTTGAGTTGACGAGTCCTAACTGTACTAATTTGCACCCACACTTCACCACTGCGTTTAGGTTTCATGTAATATTAATAACTAGCTTCCCGCCAGCGGCTTCGCCCGCGTGGACTTGATAACTTTTTTCCCCCGTTTTTGCAACATATTTCATTGCTACCCCGCTCCTATTAGTCGTAGCGTGATGGTATATAGCCTATAGCCTTCCTCGATAAATGGGCTATCGAACACTGAAAGATTTTTTCAAATCGGTCCAGTAGTTTCGGAGCCTATTCAATACAAACAAACAAACAAACAAACAAACAAACAAACAAACAAACAAACAAACAAACAAACAAACAAATCTTTCCTCTTTATAATATTAGTATAGAAGATATGCACAACATCAGACTGCGAGCTGCAACTGGGAATTTCATTCATATAAATGGGCTCATGGCTAAGCTATAACTACGCTGATCAACCGATCGGCAAGATTAAGCTACGGTTGCCGAGATCAGTCTGTGGATGGGTGACCATTATTAGTACACCGAGACCCCTCCGTGCCTCGGAGAGCACATAAAGCCGTCGGTCCCGGTTGTCATCCGAACACCTATGATAATCGTTAGTGGTAGTCAGAAGCCCAAAAAGCCTGACAACCAGTCTATCCTTCGAATATCGGTATTGCCCAGAAATTGGGTTGCAGAGGTCTGATGGCAGTCGTTCTGTGTAAAATACTGATATTCAGCCGCATCTGGTTAGACTGGAAGCCGACCCCAACATGGTTGGGAAAAAGGCTAGGAGGATGATGATAAGTGGTCATTAAATCCAGCTTTTCTTTATATAAAGCTCTACAGCACACGGTTCTTAAAGCAAAAAAACTCGAATTAATATACCTCCCAAAAGAAACGACAGTATTCGCAAAATATTGTCAACGCACCATCTTAAATTGTACGTTACAAAAACCGTTTAATCTGCCTACACCAGCCGCTCTCACAAAAACGATTTGTTATTCCTCTGGGAGTAATGTTATATAGATTAAGTAAACAAATGGGAAAATAAGAGCTGGTACACGTCACGTAGAAATTGATCTAACATTGATTATGTTATGGGACGAATGAATTAAGGTGCGACCAAAGAGAATATACAGGCATATCCACATAAATAAACACACCATCAAGAAAGAAAAAACTTTATTTTACGCCTGTATTCTCATAAGTGTTAGGCAGATTTTTACTAATGTACACCCACCCTTAGCTATGCTTAGGTTAGGTCCCATGTAATAGGGGGTCAGCCTATTGCCATCAACCAAGCACGAATCCAGCCGCCAAGCTGCTACTGAGAATTTCACAGAACCACTAGCTTTCTATTGAGTGACGTATTTTCCATTAAGTATTTAATAAAAATAAAAAAAAGGACAGGGTCTCTTTTCGTAGAGAAGACAATTCATAAATGTCAGTTGAGTGTAAAAATGCGGGTTGATTGCTTTTTCGCAATAGTGCGAAAAAGATGCGCATCCTTGGTGCGTCGTGTGCGGGCCAGCTCCAATAGAGTCCAGGCATGATTGCAGACAGGCTTGACTGCTGTATTCTGAATCGTTGCTCCAGAGTTTCAGCTGGAATTCTGAGGCAATAATTCAAAACTTTGTTTAATAAAAATAAATCACCTTCACTGTATTACTAACATATATTTAAATAAATATTGTTACTAACACTCTGAGTCCTGAGAATTATTATTATTATAAATAGTAGTTCATAGACGCTTCTACCCTTGGGCATGTGGCATCTCTCCGCGGACAATGGCCCCATCTTCCATCATGCGCCACTTGTCCTGTTAACTGTTCACGCGAGGATCTGATGGTCGCGTCGATAAACACAGTCCGCGTTGCTGAGTTTTGGGCTGGACAAGTGTGACCCATAACAATCTGTGGAGGGACGAGGTGTGTTGTCCCTCGCACCAAAGGGAGGATCCTCCGACCAGGCGGGTGTTATGCCTGGTGGGCCACTGCCCGACGGTTGATGTCGGGCGGTTGTATATATGCAAGTTGCACGGTAAACTTCACTTGCGCGATTCAGGATTTTGACGCTTCGTTCGTATGTAGCTTGATAGATGTCGCTACACATCTATAATATTTTTATTTGCCATCGACACGCTAAGAAGAATTATTTAATGAATATTAATTTATATTAATCATCCCGATATCCTCAGTAAGGACTTGGTTTCAGCTTTTGCGGTGACCTCATTTCAGTTTTTCTCACCTTTAAGGTGATCTCTCAACAAGAACTAACATGACATGGATCCCATACGTTTGCATAAATAATAGAGCGTATGTGACCCTTTAAACGAGGGTGTTACGAACCTTGGGACGATACATATCGCTCATTTGTTCGAGAGTATAGTGTCAGATATAAGCAGAGAGAATACAGGTTGGTATCTTCTCTCCAATACTTTTCAAATATAGCACAATAGTGCCCTATCCCCCACCTTCATTGCCATATTAACGAAACCTTAACAAATTATACACCTTAACATTCCTCATGAAACACTGTCTATTGGTCAACCGATACCTAATCGGTTCTACTGAACGTATTTCATGTGTTTTTTTAATTTTTCGCGAACTGACAGACAGACGCGGTGGTGGACTTTGTTTTATTATATGTAGTGATGGCCACGTAATACGAAAGTGTCCACTATCCTCGTAATAAAAAAAAATTTAATGTTTTCCCAATTCCTTAGGGATTTCGCAAAATATCGTAATAAATTATAGCCTATATGTTACTCTGATGTATAAAACATAATACTGTAAAGTTTCATCGAAATTCGTTCAGTAGTTTTCATGTGAAAGAGTACAAAACATCCATCCATCCATAAATAGCGAATTCCTTTGTAAACTTTAACAGTAAACGCATTAAAATGATTGAAAACGTTCGTACCTACTACAAAATGTGGTAAACTCACGTGCGTACGTGTCAAGAAAACCCAATAAGCATGCTTACTTGCGAAGCTTGGCACATAAATTATTCATAATGACAAAGTTATAAATCGTGATACGGAAATCTCACCCTTTGCGAAAAGTTAACGTTCAGAAGTAATTAGATCTTGGTGGAAATGTATGTAGCAGTAATAATCTATGTAAATCTGATGGTAAAGAAGCTAATTCAGCAGAAAAATGAAATATATGTGGTCTGCTAGCATTATACAGGGTGTTTGGTAGAACGTTGAACATACGAAAATGGTGGTTAGTTGGGGTCATCTGCTACCCACTGAGCCCAAATTATTTAACCTTGGCCGCACTGTTTTTTTTTTACTTTTTTTTAATTTCACAGAAAATTATCAGTTTTTTATCAATTTAAATTCGAATATCTTTACTTGTGATGGGTAAAACAGGCAGGATGTTGTTTTGTATTAATGTCTAATTATATTCGAATTTTAAGTAAAAAAAACTGGTAATTTTCTGTGAAATTAAAAAAAGTAAAAATGAAAACGGTGCGGCCAAGGTCAAATAATTTGGGCCAAGTGGGTAGCAGATGACCCCAACTAACCACCATTTTCGTATGTTCAACGTTCTACCAAACACCCTGTATTATCGGTCAGAAATCTAAATTAAAGAACTGCGCAATTAGTAACAAAAATCTTTCGGAGAACCGGCAATTGTAAGGGTTTGGGGTGGGGACAAGTCAAGAGAGGATAAAACTCAAAGAGTAGAGACCGCATTTAAGCAAGCGTAGTGTCAGGTAGCTTGCTGGCCAATACCAGACTAGACCGTATAAATTTCACCAACAAAAGATAAAAAGGGTAACTTTAACAGCCTTAGCGATAGGCCCTCCGGTGTTACGGGTGTCAATGGTCAGTGATCACTTGCCATCAGGTAACGCTTCCTGTGCTTGCCTCCATCTATACTAATATTATAAAGAGAAAAGATTAAATAAATAATAAATAAATAAATATCTTGGGACATTTTTACACAGCACCATCTAGTCCCAAACTAAGCAGAGCTTGTACTATGGGTACTAGACAATGGATATAATACTTATATACTTTTTTTTTGTAAATACATACTTATAATATATAAGAAACACCCAGACAAACACAAACACCTAAGTTCATCACATAAATGTTTCTGTCTTGCGGGAATCGAACCTACGACGTCGCGTCGTGATCAGCAGTCCGGTACTCGAACTACTAGACCACAGACGTCGTTGTTTGTATTGTTGTGTGTCTGTAATGAGTAAACTCAAAAACTACTAGACTGATTTCAAAAATTCTTACACCATATGGAAGCTACGTCTTTCCCCAGTAACATAGGTTATATTTTGTACGACTTCGCGGGCAAAGCCGCTAGCGAAAATCTACTATAAAAAAATAGGGAACATGTATTGTAGGGGACTTTTACTAATATACAATTATTGGTCTCAATTTACATTCAGACTCGAAACACGTGACGACGTCTGTGGTCTAGTGGTTCGAGTTCCGGACTGCTGATCACGAGGTCGTGGATTCGATTCCCACAAGACACAAACATTTATTGTGATGAACTTAAGTGTTTGTGTTAAAAAAAGTATATAAGTATTATATCCATTGTCTAGTACCCATAGTACAAGCTCTGCTTAGTTTGGGACTAGATGGTGCTGTGTAAAAATGTCCCAAGATATTTATTTATTTATTATTATTATTATTAAATATCGAGCACAGGTTATATCAACGTTTTGTCTATTTAAACTGTCTGAAAGTCGAGTTTTTACATCATCAAAGCGAAGAAATCGTAAAAAGAAAGTATCTCACTTATCACGTTTTGAACGAACGCTTACCTATTTGTTTGATACCATACACGATAAGCGAGACGCGACGTCTCGATGATTGTACAATGTACAAATGTAAAGTACTCACGTACACTTTATATATATGTTGGAAAGCCAATCGGTTTAAAATATACGGTGAAATAGTACGGCGAACAATCCATACTAAAATGTATACTTATTACGCCTAACACGCTAGACAAATATCGATAAAATATGGCAAAGAAATGTTTTGCATATAGGTACAGGCTGCGAACGCTATCTGTATATTGACAGAAATTGCGTTTCAAATAAAATTATCGGCAAAAGTGTCTGGTTCGTATTCAACTAACGTTTCGTATCACGCAATATACAAGGTGGAAGGGACATCGCGCACAAACGTCGTGACATGGTTTCACTTAAGGTCAAAAATAAAATGACCTATGTCATTCATGTAGAAAATGATCGGTTATTACAGATATTGTCATTTTTGAGCGCGCAGTGTATTGTTAAAACTCGATCATAAAGCTCTGCGCTGAATGTTATCGCGAATGAATGAAATAATGTTTTCTTTATTATAAAATCTATTTTGGGTATATAGAAATAATGTTCTTTACACGTTCAAGTAAAAAAAACTGCAGAAAAAATAAATTTATGAAAAAATAACGGAAAATATCAACTCAGGGGGGTCCAGAATCATGTACTGAACTCATGGTATTCGGATGTGCGTCGATGTGTATTGTGAAAAGTTTCATATTTATGTGTATACCTATTAGAATTTAAAAAGAATCTAACGTTAACAGTTAGCTCTATATACATATTTCGTTTTTGTAAATGTTGCTTGCACGATTTAGAAGTCTCTTCGTGATTGGTCAGTTAGTTCCCGGTTCCCAGTGGTTTATAACCGAATGCTGAGTAAAAACGCATATTGATAACGACACTTTGAACGCATAATATCTTACTAGTTAAATGCAGGACTCGCTTCGTGATTGGTCAGTTAAGTGTCAGTTTCATTACGTCACTAAATATTTTCATTTAGTAGTGGGATATTTTTTTAATTTATTTATTACTGAAACATAATGTAGGTTTTTTACCTAAATAAGTACCTCGCCAAACTTTTACATTTAATGGCGAGACACGCTCATTTACTTATGTACATACATAATACATTATACTTTTATTTATCATGCAAACTTATATATATATATATATATATTTTATGAGGAATGTTAGTAGGTACATTATTACCATAATATTATCAGTATGTATTGTTGCGGTCTTGTTTTTCAATGGCAAGTAGACGCTGTATATTTTGTCATTTAGAAGCAAGTGCTTTAGTTTTGATTTTAACACACCTTTGCTACACTTAGAACTTTCCCTTAATATATCTATCTTACTGACTATATATTAACTTACTCCATCGCTCAACAACTTTTTAGACTGTATGTCTTGTTAAGATAGATTTTGAAACACAAAACGAAATCGACGTAAAGTTACAGACTACAAAAATACAAGTAATCGAATTACTTTCGTACGTTTGTTCATTGTGCCGCTTCGTAAACGCGCGCGTTAGGGCCATTGAATTTCTCGTTCTCGGGGTTCTATTTAGCAAAATTAACAAGATATACCCAACGTAAATAATACTACGTAATTAAATATGGAAACATTTGCAGAATAACTCTCGTATAGTTGCATTCCAGCTGTCAAAGGAATCCTTTATTTATATTTTGATTTGCAGATATTTTAACGTTACAGTAAATTAGCAAATACTGCAGCATTGCGTCGACGTTTTTGTATATTAAACCTGTTTAATGGGACTGCAAAAAAACATTTTAGCACTCAAAGTTGTGAAGGCGACGAAAAATAAAATACGCTCAAATAACTTTCATATTATGTATTTAGAAGTTCATGAGTAATTTATAACAGGGAAAGCTATGAAGTGCGGCTGAGATTACAAATAAATGCTATGGATGTAATGACAAGTGAATGACAGGCGAAAGATGACAGTTGACAGATGACTGATGACAGGTGACAGATGACATATGACGGATTTGATGAAACCGAACGATCGAAAGCGTAATTCAAACTGCAAGCACGGGCACAGATATCCTATAAAAATAATAGAACAAAACAAATAAAAGCATCGGTGGATATTGCCTGCCGATTCCCAATGGAGTGCATCGTTCATTTTTTGCACTTTGGGTTATTAGTTCTGAAGCTTGTACATAGGTACTACAGGGTTATCGTGAGGTAGTTCAATATTATTATGCTACGATAAAGTGGGTAGTAGGTACATAGTGAATCTAGGCGGACCGCACGTCATATGACACTCTTGAACTTTGGCTCCAAAATGATGTTCTCTCAACTGAAGTGAACTAGTCCACGATCGGCAAAAAAACAAAATGTCATGCGCTACATCGATTTATTTTAATCAGAATTTTATTACACATACATAGCTTCACGCCTGTTTCCCATAGGGGTGCAGAGACTATAGATTTCCACTAGCTACGATCCTGGCACACCACTTTCACTTCGTCTATGTTTATTAACCTCTCCATGCATGCTCGTCGGTTTAGGGTGCTGTTAACCTTGAAAATGTTATTCTTATTATATCTTTAAAAAAATCCTAATGTTATTTCTTTATTACACTTTACACCATAATAACCCTCCATTACTGTTTTCCTTAAATTACCAGTAAAACCAAATCTATTTTCAATTTTAACTTAATAAAAATAACAATAAAAAAAGTAATATCTTTTAATCTGTTTCCTGGATTCGCGGTCGAATCAAATCTCTTCGAACGTAAAATTAAAAAAAGCATTGTAATGTGAATTCTTTGTGGTGTAAATGGGACGAGTTCGCGAATTACGTTCGAAATTTAAATTGAAGCCGTTTTATGGTGGGTTTACACTGTGTCAGTGAGTATTAATTCTACTAGAATTACGGCAATAAGTGGTACTGCTGTGGAAAGCTACTAATAACATAATTTTACTTTAGAAAATTGTAACATTTTCCAAAAAAAACTATATTATAATTTTTTCGATATATTTTTAGACCAAAAAACATGTAATTACAAGTAATTTACCCCATATAAAAAAATGATATTTCATATTTTGCATCACTCAACAACGCAAACAGTCCATATTATCAGTGTTTCATAATATTTTATACTAAACACCAGTAAAAATATTTTTTTTTATAATATATAGGACCCTTAATAACCTTTCAAATCTGATGACATTCCCTTTGTTAAAAAAAAGAATCTACAAGATAAGAATGAGACTAATAACAGCAATTTCCACGACATTTTATTTAAATAACTACGCTGCTTGCGAATTGTCAACTGTCAACTGTACCCGTCTGAACACGACTTAAGGCTATTATTATGAAAAACGTAGAGCGGTTTTACTCTCACCTCAGTTGAGTCGGATTAAAATATTTGCCCTCATATTTGTAGGCGCCCATTTTTTTGTTCTGAATTGTAATCCGGCAAAGGAATTTTAATTCAAACCGTATTCTCCTTCAATCCAGAGTTTTGGTGAAATGAAATTAGGACTTTTTTGTTTGATATTTTTATATTAGATTCTTACATGAATGAACTCCTTGTGTTTGATACAATATAAATAATACTTGACCATCGTCAACCGTATGATGCTGACCTGCCCCTCAACCATGAGTTCTATCGAATGACTTTCGATAGGTTTTTTACGCATCGAAACGCTGTTATCTCATAGCAGGTTTTAGTTCCTTGCGTAATCGCTAGAGGCGCTGCGAGAGTTTTCCATACAAATATTTTACGGCGTCGCTAGCGAGTCTAGTGAGAAAAACTCATGGTTCAGGCACTGGTATAGCAGTGATACTTTGCCATTCTTTAAAAATACTATAGGAATAGTTAACAATACTCAAAAGTCTCAGGGCCAATTTAAACACCAATCAATGAAATTTTTACAAAATCAATATTCCTTGCCAGCAAACGAATCCGTTGATCTGGGAAAACCACAGCTTGTAATAAGGATTTTGGGGAATTCCCACGGGATTGGGATTCAATTGATGAACGTACAGTTAAACCCGGAACCAGAAGGAGGAGTAGGTATAATATCAATTTATAACCCTGTTATCACCACCATTCGTCAGTAAAGAGAAACATAGCAGTGTATCAACTGTTTTTTTAACAAATCGTCAACGTGTGTAATGCCCTGAGAACTGATAAGCACAGTCAACCGCCATGTTGGAAAACAAAATGAAAAGTGCAAAGTATTTTGCGTGAATGATTGTTATGTCAACGACATGTTAGGGTTGGTTTTGTGTGCCTAAAATAACAGAATTTGTGTTTTTTTTTTAAATAAATACCTAGATACTGATTATCTCTGAGGGAAATATTTATTGGTTTACCAATAAATATTTCCCTTACATAGAGTTCAGTAAACATAAATGATGTAGGGAACCACTGATAAATTTTTGGGCATCGTCTGTAAAATTCATTTAATATTAATGGCATGTTTTTTTACTTCAAAAGCTTTATTTGCTAAAAATATTAAAATGAAACTTTGGAAGAAAGTCTAACAAGTACCACTTTATAAATTAATTGAAGTACCTACGTAAAAAAGTAGAAAGTAGTAGCAAAATAATGTGACTAACCTTTTATTATCTTCAGAATTACGAAGAAGAAAAAATAAGTAAAAAAATTGATTAAAAAAATGATGGCAACGATGGGAGGATTATTTAGATTTGGTTTTCATTTAAGGGTAAAAAAAACATATTTCCGTGTTGTTTTAAAAAATATTATAAAGTAACAGATAAATAGATATAGTACTTGTAAAATTGATGATGATAAGTATCTCACAGTCGTTCATATTTGCCACAACATTCACTAACAAAATTTATAAAAAAATTCAACCTACAAATCTGTTTTGAGTCATTTCATTAATCAATTCTCAAATGACCAAACAACACACCCAATGTCACAAGAGTTTTATTGATAACTATGATATCCATTCTCACTTCTCTCCCTCGAATTCGGTACAATAGTAATTTTACTCTGAAATTCAAACCACTGGGCGACACAGATTTATGTTTGGCACAAATCAAAATTTACGCTTGCAAATACAAATTTATAATTCACAGAGTAAAAGTTTAAAGTAAATAGGTGAACAGCCTTATATTGATGGCTGTAAAGTGGAAATTCGTTTGCATGTAAATTTTTAGACGTCTACAAACTAAACTGTTTGCTTACCGGCGGGATATGGAATAGGTGTTCTCTTACACCGTTATGTATCCAAATACTTATGATCGGATTGAAGTAAATGCAGCCGTATCTCAAAAGACTTTTCGTGGCAAACGTTAGCCTATGTATTTTCTTGGTCATATGTAGTCAAATTCAAATTCAAATCTATATTGCGTTTTTAAGTACATAAGTTATTATAAAAGTTTCGTATCAATATGAAACCCTGTAAGCGCGCAGCAATTATCTATTATAATATTACAATTTTTACTATAAAGTATGTATTAATGTCAATAACCTTACCAAATTTTAACGAAAATCTGTTTAGCGGTTTAGGCGGGGAACCGACACATAGACAGAATACTTAAGCATTTATAATATTGAAGTGTATCTAATAATTTTAAACAAGAAATTACAACAAATGGCTTTGTTTCATTGGTGGGCCAGAAATTAGGTACCAATTTCTTCTAATAGATTGTTAAAATGCACGTGTTTGTACTGACACATGGTTGCAATCGCAAACTAATTCATTGCCAACAACACTCTCCAAAGGTTTCTTACCAGTGTAACTATTTAATATTACGCTTCGGTGTAAATGAAGCTACTGAAGCGAATCAGGCAGACGGGGTGACGTCACGGAAGCAGCGCGGCGGAAGCGCGCGCGCCGCGTTTCCGCGCTTCAACCGCGCTAACAACATCACAGACCGACTCTGTATAGGACTGATGGATGTGTAGGATATTAGATTATATTTCCATCTGGTTGGTGTAGGAATATTTAACAAATACATTCATTACGTAGTCAAGATAAACAATAATTATGCAGCATTTCCATTCTAAAGCAAATCTACAGTATTGAGTCAATGGCTCTGCCAGATATCTGTCTGATCGCAAGAGGTCTTACCACTAAGGACGACAGATATTTTCGATATATTTTAGAGCGTGTTCCAAATTTTGCTCGTGATAGAACAACTTAATATTGTTCGTGAATATTGTATTTAATTTACAGTTCTCGGTTCTCGCCAAACTTATTGTCCGGGTTGAAGTTGGCACGTGTTTTTTTTAACCCCGCCGTAAAAATCGGAGAAAGAAAAATATTAGATTTTAATAATTGACGACGTCTGTGGTCTAGTGGTTCGAGTACCGGACTGCTGATCACGAGGTCGTGGGTTCGATTCCCACAAGACACAAATATTTATGTGATGAATATAAGTGTTTGTGTTTGTCTGGGTGTTTCTTATATATAATAAGTATGGATTTACAAAAAAAAAAAAGTATATAAGTATTATATCCATTGTCTAGTACCCATAGTAGAAGCTTTGCTTAGTTTGGGACTAGATGGTGCTTAGTAAAAATGTCCAAAGATATTTATTTATTTATTTATTTATTTAATGAATATAAACAAAAGCTCAAGTCGTAGGCTGTCGTTTTAAATCATTCTCGACGCTATGACCGCTAAGCTACCGCGAGTCCTGCTTGCCAACTCGAAATCTTCCTTCACATTCTAAACTTGCTGCCACCAACTACCATGAAAATTGCCCGAATTTGAATAATTTTAAACAAGAAATTACAACAAATGGCTTTGTTTCATTGGTGGGCCAGAAATTAGGTACTAGTTTGTTCTAATACATTATTAAAATGCACGTTTTTGTACTGACACATGGTTGCAATCTCAAACTACCAGGAGGATTATGATAGGTATTATCTTTCTCTCCTTCAGAAGAGTTCTATAACCTCTTAAATAAGTTTGTATACTTTTTACTTAATTTTTATAATTTCTACGGAAGTATATTAATTCCGTACAGTCAATGTACGATGTGTCACTTCGTTAAGTACAATAAAACTTGAGAGTTCACTACCGCGCTATTTGCGTTGGTGTTATTCTTGTAACGGAAATGAACGGAACATCCGTTCGCTGGGGGTCTCGCGTTTATGTTAAATGCTTCAGTTGTAGTCAGAACTCGCTTTGTGTAGTTATTATTTATAACCGACTTCAAAAGGAGGAAATTCTCAATTCAAGTGTTTTTTTTTTCTATGTTTATTACCTCAGAACTATTGACTGGGTGAACCGATTTTGATGATACTTATTTGAAAGCTGGTGCTTCCCGTGTGGTCCCATTTCAATGTGGTCCAATTCTGACAATGGCATCCTACAGAGAACCACAAAACCTAATTTTCTCCAAAAATTTTAAAATAAATTATTTTTAAACAAAAAACGAACCGCCTTCAAAACACACAGGAACTAAAAAGCAAAAAAAATATATTCCTATTGGAGTCGGTGCCAATTAAATTTAAATTTAATTTGAATGATCTTCATTGATTGTTTGGCACCGACTGCAATACCATTTTTTTTTTTTCTTTGTAGTGAATATTGGGTATTTTGAAGGCGGTTAGAGATTATTTGAACTGACTTGTTCGTATGAGCTTCACTGACGGATAGATTGTGTACTGTCAGTTGATGCTGTTTCTCTTCTTTACCGCTGTCTTTGTATAAAGAACAATTTGCCCTACATTGTAAACTTTTTTTTAAATAATAAATATTTTTGGACATTTTCATCTAAGTAGCTAGTCCCACACTAAGCAGAGCTTGTGTTATAGGTACTAGACAATAATATACCTAATACTTCATACTTGTATACTTTTTTGTAAATACCTACATACTTAAAATAAATAAGGTGTTTCTTATGTCTTCTTACACAAATACTTATAGTCAACACATAAATATTTGTGTCCTGTCGGAATCGAACCCACGAGAACTATTCGAGTACCGGACTGACCGATCACCATCGAACCACTAGACCTCAGACGTCTTCGCTTTTTTATTAAATAACCTAATCTTAGAAAAACCTAATTATAAAAATTGGAATACGATAAAACTAGTGTTATTGTTCACTAAACCCCTTGTAGAGTTACCAACCAATACGGAACAACTCGGTAAAACCCTTCAACAAAAAAAGTTTTACGTAAAAGTACATCGCCAGATTACCGATAAGTATCCGATTTCCACCCGTGAACTTCGAACTTCCTATGCAAAGGCGTGCGGAATGTTGTTGAGGTAAAAAAAGAAAATTTCAAAAGAATCGGAAAGTTTGGAAAAATTCTGGCCAAGGAGTTTGTGCCGTCGCCAGTTGACAGTTTTGCAGTAAGCTAAGTGCCAGAAAATCTGCCTATTACGTGTACTGATAGGCGTTAATTTATTTGATGTATTGTAGATGCTATTGGCGAACAGCTGTGTTCTTCGAAGGTTTGAGGATTACAAGATTGATAGTAGCCGTGACCGATGTAATACCTACAGTTTGCCAGAATATTTTATTACTAAACATCAAAACTCCTAGCTGCTACTGAGAATTTGGTAACCCAATAACACCATGCTCAACATAGATACTGAATCTATGACCTCAAGTCCAGAAGCCACGCTTGTAGCTACTAATCCACGGTTGGTCCAATTGTGAATCTTTTTCTAAAACCGGGTTCAAAACCAGTTTAATTTAAACACGGCTTATTTGCATTGCGAGCTTTGTAGAAATAAGAGGATTAGTAGAAAAGGAACGGGTACCTTATACCGAGCAGTTGTAGAAACATAATAAAATAAAAATTATTGAAGTTTCGAATCGCACACGTAATTGGACCAAAAGAACTTTACCCAACGCTCGCCAATAATCCTTTTGTAACAAACCAGTTTGACAGATGAGAATTCTATTGTTGGAATTTTTCTCGATTTATCACGTCTCCGTTGAATAATGGTTTGTGTCATAAATTTTGGAATTAATCCTTCCACATGTAAAATGATACATTCATATTTATTGTACATACAACTAGCTGTTCGCCGCGGTTCCATTCGTGTCCCAAAAGACTCTGACACAAAAGGAACGTGTAAGTAAAAAAAACAGGGGTTCTAGTTTGTCTGCGGATCCCGGTCTTTTTTAAAACAAAAGTTACTAAGTTAGTAAGCCTAAGTTACTCTTTAGAACATCAGCTATCTGCGAGTGAAAGTCCTGTCAAAATTGGCCCAGGTATTTCTGAGATTAACCGGAACAAATACACAGGCAAACGACAAAAAATATCGTTTTTTTGTAGGTAACCTATATACTTATGCTTTATACGTTTTTAGTAATTTTTTTGTATAAAGCATAAATATTTCTTGGTTAAAAAATTGCCCATGTATGGCAATGACTACTACTCAATTCCCGGCTTTAACTAATGCATGATTTGCTACGAGCAGTAATCTAAACTGGTAGGATTTGAGGAAACTGATGGGCATGTCTCAGATAAACTAGTGCCACATGGTGCTCCCTATGTCTTGATTAAACCGAGCCTGGGCTTAGTTAATCACTCATAAACATTGTCCCATATCCCAATCTCCAGAAATCTGGTTCACATTCTTTCTGTCACCTATACCTTGACCATGAGTTTCTCTTACTAAGCTCGCTAGCGACGCCGTAAAATATTTGTATGGAAAACACTTCCCGCGCCTCTAGCGGTTACGTAAGGAACTAAAATCGGTACCTCAACCATGAGTTCTATCGAATGGCTTTCGATAAGTTTTTTACGCATCGAAACGCTGTAATCTCATAGCAGATTTTAGTTCCTTGCGTAACCGCTAGAGGCGCTGCGAGGGTTTTCCATATAAATATTTTACGCCGTCGTTAGCGAGTCTAGCGAGAAAAACTCATGTTCGAGGCACGGGTATTACATTACAGCGTTTCGATGCGTAAAAAATCTATCGAAAGCAATTCGATAGAACTCATGGCTGAACTTAAATTGTTTAACGTAAAATGTTCTTCCTTCGGCACTCGGGTAAAAAGTAAACAGGTATCCATTAACTTTACTTTAAGCCTTAATCAATAAAAAATATTTATTATGTCCCGTAAAAACTTGATTTTTACGTCATCACCAAAGAATTTCTGACGCGAAATCAGATTCTGATTTTATTTATTCGAGAAACATCCGAGAAAATTATGCGAAGATGGCTGCGAGCGTGATGGAGAGTCTGTCGAGGGCATTACTATGTCGAATCAATTCCAGTACCCCTACTAAGAACAATTATATTTTTTCGTGCGAGTAGCAAGAAAAAATGAGTGAATTTAAAGTCTAATCTTAGTCTGTGGCTTTTTAAAATCTCTAGAGTTTCTTATAACAAAGCCCTTAAATAAAACAAAGTCCCCCGTCGCGTCTGTCTGTCTGTTTGCAATAAGCTAATAGACCGAGTGATTAGATGTTAATTTGTCAAGGTTTTGTGTAAATTGGCTGAAATATTACGATGAAGGTTAAAGTTATCGTAAAGATCGTTGTTAATACTATATTTTAATTTTTAGAAGCCTACTCATCAAAAATAAATAAATGTTTTGATCTATAGTCCACGCGGAACTAGCTGGCCGCGCTTTAGGTAGGGACGGGGGTGAGGCGACGGGTTACTGTGAACATAAAAATTTAGAAAACCCCCGATACGAAATGTTATTTGCTATTTTGTGGTGGCGGCCATCTTGGATTTCAAATTTATCATAGTGTATAGTATTCTACTAGTCAAGCCCTTTCATTTGATACCCATATTGACGGAGTTGTGAAAAAAATTGTAATCCGCTGTCTTGTAGCGGCGGCCATCTTGGACCGATTTTCATCAAACATAGCTAAGAACACTCCCGACTAATTCACCTTTCAAATAAAAAAAAAACAAAATCAAAATCGGTCCATCCATTGGGGAGCTACGATGCCACAGACAGACACACACACACACACACACACACAGACACGTCAAAATTATAACACCGTCGTTTTTGCGTCGGGGGTTAAACAGCAAGCGCACCGTCCCACCGTGCGCAGGCGACCCCGCCCCTCCGTCCCGCCGCTTACATACCTAAGGCGCGGACCGCATAAACTACATAGTTTCGCGGAGACTATAGTCAAAATTATTATTAGATATGTTGAACCTAAACATATTGGCGATGTATTAGTGTTAATTAGTACACCTCTGCTCAGCCCTTCTAAGAATACAGGCGTATGATATGACATCAAGAGCAAAAAGTCTTACAAAAAAACTCGTGAGTGTTTCATCTTTTAGTAGCAAATAGTAGTATCCACGGCAGAAGCCGCGAGTTATCAACACAAATAATTTCCTATTACAACCATACACTAAGCCGCTTTTCCAATTTTCTAGAATAAACATTCGCTCGCTTGAGTTTTCACATTTAAATCTCAGAGCATTGGTTAGGGTGCTGTGTAATTTTATATGGTTTTTCTATGAAATTCTTAGTAACAAGTCGGAGTTTGGTGGCTATATGCTTGTAACCAGTACTTACCTAAACGTATAATAAATTCTTTATACAAATCTCCCAATAGTATATTTTCTTCCCAAGTTAGTAAGGACGAGCAAAAAATTAAATTATCCGTAACTCCGTTGCAACAGTAAATAAAAAAATATGCCTATATAGAAAATAAAACTAAAAAGGAAATAAAAAATATAATTGTAAAAAAGCGAGCTTGTTGTCAATGTTTATAAATATTTTACTGGCAGATATTGGTAGAAGTAGTCATTTTGGAAAAATCTTAAAAAGGACTCCACGCTTTTTTACAATAATAATTATTTACTTGATTTTCCATACTTATAAGCGTGTTATTTGATTTTTTTAAACGTTTAGGAATTCAGTTTTTATTTTTTAGTTTGGTTATCTACAAAGACAAACTACATACTTACAAATTATTGTGTTGTCATCGGTCCTTGATATAAGTTTGCAAAGTTTTACTAAGTTGTGATTAGAAATAAATGGTTTCGATTTAGAACATTCGAACTAGAGACCTTTGACTTGGCAGTCCAGTGGTCATACCCCTTGGCTATCACTAAAACTAGGTGCACGGTTCCAAATAGTACGTCTCAAGTTGAAATCCAAACCTCTGATTCTTCAAAATTATAATTATGAATAATTATCTAATGAATTTAAATCAGCTGACGCAAATGTTATGAAATTCCACCACTGGATAATGGCACTACAGATTTAGCAGTTTTTTTTTCTGTGGTGCATGAAACAACAAAAATAAGTAGTATTTACGTTCAAAAACGTTTATTTCTCATAAATAATTTAGTTTTTAATGCATCAAGGGCGACTTGTTTAATCTGCTGCTCCTCCCCAAATAGCTTTCTTAAGAATTCTTGGATTGGATTTTCAGTGGAAGAGGAATCTACCGGCTTTGCGTCGACAACCATTAATGAAAATACCATCAGGAATATACATAATGAACCCTGAAACATTAATAAGGAAGAGTTAGATACGTATTGTTAAAACCATACATGCACTTTTGAAATGTCGAAACTAGGTGCACGGTTCCAAATTAGTCGTTTCCTATGGAGAAGAACCGGCAAGAAACTCTTATAAAGGACATGGCTAAATCACTGCCCCCGATGTATAAGAAAGTCTCACTAACATTCAAATATTCATTCATAATTTTATGTGCTTATAATTCTTATAGAACGAACTTTCGAGAACTGATCAAGTAATTAAAAGATTTTATTAGATTTTTTTAAATTGAAATAAAGCTACTTTTTACGGATTTTATCGCGTTATATTGATATCATTTTAATCCCGACGTTTCGGACCCTTTACAGCGTCCATGGTCACGGGTGACTAAGGTGGTAGGCGTCTTGAAGTTTTAATTACTAACAGCTACCCTACATTTCTGTAAATTATTGGCAATCCGATTCACGCAGAACGAGCTCACCGTATCCTTCGGTCTTGCAGTTTTAGGCTTGGATTTAGATTTAATTGTTTGACAAAAATAGGTAATGTGGTTATTAAACCTACTTTTGTAGATATTAGATACCGCCAAACGTCAGAAATATGACATCTTACTCATTCCAGATCTGACGTTCGTTCAGTCGAAGTTTGTACGTGTTGACGTAAAATTTTATAATTTGTTCTGAGGATGGTAACATTTAATTGTTACAATCTAAAAAGTTCCCGAATCTTTTATCATACGAAATACTAATATTTAGCTATTTAGCATTATTTATTACTAGGTTCAATGTTTATACATTACTTAGGCAATCGCCCTAATTCAATTTAGCCATGTCATTTACAGCTCTTGATAATGATTATGTGATACAATAATGCTAACTTGAAAAATTAATGGATACTTACATAAATATGAGAAAAAATATTTGAAATGTTTGCGTAATATAATCTATATCTATACTTCTTTACTAATATTATAAAGAGGAAAGATTTGTATTTTTGTATGTAACGAATAAACTCAAAAAGTACTGGACCGATTTGAAAAATTCTTTCAATGTTAGATAGCCCACTTATCGGGGAAGGCTATATGCTATATATCATCACCCTACGACTAATAGGAGCGGAGTAGTAATGAAAATTGTTGCAAAAACGGGGGAAAAAATTATAAGACCACGCGGGCGAAGCCGCTGGCGGGAAGCTAGTATTATATATTTTAAATGAAAATTAAATACAGAAAGTTTTAAAAGAAATGTCTAAAAAAGTTCTCCCACTTACAAATAGCGAAGAAGCTAATAAAAAAAACCTCCAAAGCAACTCAAATCTATACTAATACTATAAACGCGAAAATAACTATGCCTATCTGTCTGTCAGTCACCTTTTTGACGCCTAAACCGCTGAACAGATTTATATAAAATATATATACTCTTCGAGAAATCGCGTAACATATATAAAAAAGACACAGTCGCATTGAGAACCTCCTCCTTTTTTGAAGTCTGTTTAAAATACACTTATTTATACATTTTTGTTATCGAAAAATCGACCCTTTGTACCTGTGACCTGCGCTTTGAACAGTATTAATGACAAATACAAATTAAAATTTATGCTTTTATTTGTAGAACTTACCATAAATAGAAAATTCATTTTAACAACAGTCTTCTCTGGCACTTCAGAAATCGATTCAATTCAGAATTATGTAACAAGAACGATGTGTCTATGAACAGTGACTATCTACCATTAATTCTAAATTACGTTTTTATCAAACAAATTATTATTCCTACAGTTAGACTTGCTAATGCCTTTTATCATTTTTCTTTTAATTAATATTCCAACGATAGTTACCTTATTGTCATTGAACTTAAACCTATTTTTACCTTTATTTAAGGTCTTATTTTTGTAACGAATATATCATTCTGTAAAACTAACGTTCTCAATATCAAATAAAATAATAAAATCGATTTACTTTATTGAATAATAATAATATAATTACAATAATAAAATCTTTATTGACATAAAGTAACCTAAGTACATAATGAAAGAATTCCTGATCCTGCACTAGTACTTATACTGTGTTGCAGGAGCCAGGGTTCTCCCGTTTTGTGGGGTTACAAAAATTTGCGTTACGTCAATTTAGAATATTTTTTTTAAAGAAAATAAATGGGATAAAAAGATACATATGCTTAAATGCTCTATTTTACCATCGTTGTTGTTTGGAAAACGCTGATATACTTGACCCATTATTTTTACCTCGTTCCATCAGCGTTCCAGACAATGCGACCGCTAAGGCGCTATCATGATTGCTTCTCACTTTAGCCAACAGTAAATTTAATAGAAGAAGTTTTGCCCTGTTCCATCAGGAGTATCGAAAAAATGATATCACCTTCACCTACGTCTAAATAATATTATACTATATTATAATAAATCTGTATTCATTGATTATAGAGCCTTCTCTACTTGTCATTAACTACTAGTACTTGTCATTATTGCTAAGGAATTGACATTGCTAATTTTGGATTTGAATTCCAACGCCATTTTGCTTGTTTTTGAAATATTTTACAAAGTACAGCAATTTATTACTTGTAATATTATTTTTTAAATGTACCTATCCACTTTGACATTGGCACCAATTGCCATAAATAAATAAGAAGAAGAAGGAATTGACATCTCATGTGTCAAAATTAAATGTAATTAAAATAAAAAACACTAAGGAGTATTGATATCATCTTCGAAAAAAATATTTTCTACCCCTTTTTAACCCCGTTGGGGGATGAATTTCAATAAAATACGATATACGTCTTCCATCAATTCTGTTAAAAAATACAGTCGAATTGAGAACCTTTTTTTGAAGTCGTTTGAAAAAGGAGAAGGTTCTTAATTCGACTGTTTTTTTTTTATGTTTGTTACCTCAGAACTTTCGACTGGGTGAACCGATTTTGATCATTCTTTTTTTTTATTCGAAAGCTAATATAAGATATAGCTTCCCGCCAGCGGCTTCGCCCGCGTGGTCTTATAATTTTTCCCCCGTTTTTGCTACATTTTTCATTACTACTCCGCTCCTATTAGTCGTAGCGTGATGATATATAGCCTATGTTACTCGGGGATAATGTAGCTTTCTAAAGGTGAAAGAATTTTTGAAATCGGTCCAGTAGTTTCGGAGCCTATTCATTACAAACAAACAAACAAACAAACAAACAAACAAACAAACAAACAAATCTTTCCTCTTTATAATATTAGTATAGATAAGCAAATATCAAATTTACATTATATTCCTATTTTATTAAATTAACTACTGTCCTTTTGATTGTTAAACCTCCACTTCCAAATTATGTTTAAAACCAAATCATATTTTATTACATGTTATTTCAATAATTACGTGAAAACTTGTAATTCGTCATCTTCTGCTTCATTTAATTATGTATATCATTAAGTTTTCCTAAACTAATAAAATAAAATAAAATACCATCACGCCTGTATTCCTCGAATGGTTAGGCAGAGGTGTACTAATAGTATACCCACAGTTCACCGGTATGTTTAGGTCCCATGTACCGGTACTGAGAATTTCATAACACAATAACACTGCTTCGACTGCGACCCGGCATCAAACCCCGGACCTCAAGCGTGGCAGTTGTGGTTAGAGCCACTTGGCTAACGAAGCAGTTAATTTTTGTTTAGCTTTAATATATTAGTAGGTATAGATTTGCTTCGAATATTTATTCCGCTCATCGATAAACCAATTGTACCGATAGCCACATAAACGTTTTGGCTCATAAATTCGATAAATTCAATTACTCGTACCAACGAGATTTGAAAATTAAACTTATTAGAGATTGAAGATTTTATTTATTTATAGCTCTGAAATAGAATTTTCGTTGGGAATTCACGGATTTATGTGAACTCCCAACCAAATGGATGTTAAATCCATTCCTGTTGGATATTAAATCTGTATTTTGTATGGTAAGCGAACACCCCCGCCCATTAACACCCGCAACACCAGAGGAGCCATAAGTGCATTGCTGGTTTTCTAAAATGGAGTACAGTCTGATGGCAGTCGCTTCGTATAAAATACTGATATTCAGCCGCATCTGGTTAGACTGGAAGCCGACCCCAACATGGTTGGGAACAAGGATAGGAGGATAAACTGTTTTGAAGCTGTTTAGCTTCATTCATTTACTTACTTCTTAGGGGTGTGACCACTGGACTGCCAAGACAAAGGTCTCGAGTTCGAATCCAAGGCACGCACCTCTGACTTTTCGAAATCATGTGCGTAAATTATCAATCGCTTTAACGGTGAAGGAAAATATCGTGAGGAAACCTGCATGCCTCGAGATTTTCTCAACGGCATGTGAAGTCTGCCAACCCGCATTAGGCCAGCGTGGTGGACTATAGCCTTATCCCTCTCATACTGAGAGGAGACCCGTGCTCAGCAGTGGGACAGTATATGGGTTGATTATTTATATTAGTAAAACCGTAACGCTTATATTCCCCGTAAGGTTAGGTACAGGTCTAATGTACAGCTATAGCATCGTCGCATGTTTTGTTCTGACTGCCTCGTTGATATAGTGGTTCCAAGCGCGACTGCTACGCTAGAGGGTTCGATTCCCGGGTCGAGCAGTGTTGTTGGGTTTTCTGTTAAATTCCATATATTTATTTTATATTTATAATTAATCTGCAGAAAAGTCGTTTTTGTATCTATTTTTAAATTAAAAAAAAAATCCTAGTCTAAGTCTGTTTTTCTGTGCACGCATAACGTTAAATGTACGAAACCAAGGTATTTGTTTGTTTTGTCTGAACGCGCTATCTCTGGAACAACAAGTCAGAATTGGGTGGACATGCAGTTTGAATTGGGCAAAAGCCTTCCAGCTGATACTCTTCACTACAGCTCTCGCCGTACACATTCAAGCCATCCGGTCAGTTTTTGCTGGTTTCAACGGAGCATTTTCCAACTTTGAAAGAAGGAAAGAAAATTTATTTACAGTCACAATACAAGACAAATTACCGAGACCCAAAGAGCCAGGTACCTACTTTTTAAATCTAGGTGCATTAAGCCAAAGCTTGCCGGTTCTTATCCGTGACACTCACTCTCACGTAGAAGAACTAGCTCTTTAGATATTCTGTACTCTCTCAGAACGCTTAATTCTCTTGGAGTCATATACCTAGTGGTAACTTTAATCATTAGCCGTCTAATTTTGCCTAAAATGTCATAAAGGATGTAGGTAGATCAGAGCTTTGACCATGAGTTTTTCTCACTAGACTCGCTATCGACGCCGTAAAATATTTCTATGGAAAACCCTGGCAGCGCCTCTAGCGGTTACGCAAGGAACTAAAACCTGCTATGAGCTAAAAACTATCGAAAGCCATTCGATAGAATTCATTGTTGAGGTACAAATCCAATTCATATCGAATTCTAATTTGTCGAGCAACAAACAAGAATGTACTAGGAAAGAAATACGGTACGGATGTGCGATCGTGCTTCTTTCGTATAATTATTTCATATTACGGTTACCGAAAAGACCGAAAACATCGGATCCAAAGATCATGTAGGTAGCTGGGAAATACACAACGCAAAAAAAAAGATACTTATAAGAATTATTGTTCCATCAATAAAATAGATATACACCAAAATTATAAAAGATTAAGCTTCATTTTTCAAATAATAATCTTTTCCATGCTGCGTTCAGTGCGACTTGGCATTTTCTGCAGCTCCTACACACTCTTCCCCTTTCCCTTTCCCTTCCCCTTTCCCCCTTCTTGGACCCTTCCTGGACCTTCTACTTCAATCATAGGTGTCGTACTCGGATTTTCCGTTGAGGAGCCACCATCGTTCGCTGGTTGTTCAGACGAAGTTTGTTGCGCAGCAACATCAGTTAATGAAAATGCCATCAGGCATAATGTTACCTGGAACAATATTAAAAGAGCATCAGCTACGTTTCATCCATACTACTTATTAAAAAATCGTAAAGAAGCTGTCTGCACATCGAAGGTATTAAAACAAAAAATGGGTAAGAGTAAGTAAGGACTAAGGGCCAGTTACACAGCTTACTGATAAGTTCCCGTAAAATTAGCTGGCAGATAATTTCTTACAAATTTTGTTACATTTTTTTATTAATTCGGCAGTTAACGGCTATCTAGAGGTAGTGAAATAGGCACTTAATGTCATTGAAACCAAAAGCGTGATATTTGCAATTCTTGTGGTTTTGTCGCTTTGAATGTTTGTTGTGTGTTAGGTAAAAACTAATGTCCAGTTTCCTCTTTATTGGTTAAAGACTCACAGAAACTAGAGATTATTGGTAAAAGCCTCTTTCATGCCTCTTTCATTCTTTCATCATTTGGTGTGCCTAAAACTTTGCTACTTCCACAACAGGTTATAATACAAATTCAAATTCAAAAGATTTATAGCTAGTAATGTAATTACCTTACGTAATGTCGTCAAATGGTTATGAAAATTAATCAAAAACCGTTATAGTCTACCTTATCATTGGAGTCTTGAGTTTTGAAATATTTTGTATTGGAGTGCCAAGTCAAGTCTTGTATTGAAATTAATTACGGATACGGATTTGGTTGTTTTTTTTCTATGGTGTGCATAAAAACAATGAAATTATGTAGCTTATTTGTTCAAATATTTTCATTTCTCATAAATAATTTAGTCTTTATAGCGCTAAGAGCGATTTCTTTGATCTGCTGCTCTTTGTTGAATAGCTTATTTAAGATTTCTAAAACTGGATTTTCAGTGGTGGAGGAATCTACCGGTTTGTCGTCGACATTCATTAATGAAAAATCATCATGCATACACATAGTGTACCCTGGAAAATGAATAAGGGAGCCTTTAGAGATACGTATCGTTGTCAATATATTTATTCCAGACCTAGAGACAGTTTGTGGTTAAATACTTTTTATTTTTTCCTAATTTTTCCAAGAGTTACAACAGTCTCTTAAGAGGTATTGAATTAATTAGTCTCGAGTTCAATTTCACGCAGACAGGCACCACGGATTTTTCAAAATCACGTGTATAATTAATGACTCGCTTTAACGGTGAAGGAAAACATCGTAAGGAAACCTGCATGCCTCGAGATTTTCTCGACGGCATGTGAAGTCTGCCAACCTGCATTAGGCCAGCGTGGTGGACTATAGCCTTATCCATCTCATACTGAGACGAGACCCGTGCCCAGCAGTGGGACAGTATATGGGTTGATGATGATGACGATGTAAGGTACTAATAGTACTTCACATAGCACATCACCACCATAGTACGTTTACAAAAACTAAAAATAAAAATATTTATTTTCTATTCCACTCAGAGCACAAAATGAAGTAGTTATTTCATTAAAATAACTGGTTAATACCGCCAGCGGCTTCGGCCGCCTGATCTGCGTCATCATCATCATCATTACTTCAGCCTACTGATGTCCACTGTTGGACATAAGCCTCCTTCATGGCGCGTACCTCCTGATCTGCATATTCCTTATAAATTATTAAAACAAAGCTATTCCACGGGACCATATATTTTACCGAGATAAAAAGTAGCCTATGTTCTAGAGATCAAGCCTATAATCTATCTCGGTGCCAAATTTCATTCAGATCATCAAACCAGCCATCCTTCTGATTTCTGACACCTGCGCCGCTCCACACCTGGTCGGAACCCTATTATAGATTCAATTAAATCTAAATACAAGCCTAAAACCGCCAGAGTGAAGGATACGGCGAGCTCGTTCTGCATGAATCGGATTGCCAACAATTAACAAAAATGTAGGGTAGCTGTTAGTAATTGAAACGTCAACGACGCCTACCACCTTAGTCACCCGTGACCATGGACGCTGTAAAGGGTCCGAAACGTCGGGATTAAAATAATATTAATATAACGCGATAAAATCCGTAAAAAGTAAATTTATTTCAATATCCAGCCATCCATCAATCTACCCAAACATTTATAATATAAGTACGATTTTATATTTTTCAAGATAATTCTTACCATAAATTATTCTAAATAATACAATTAAAATCGATCTCTTAAACCTGTGACATACACTTTAAATAGTACAATCACTCGTGAAATATAGAATAAAAATAAAACACAATATGTTTTTTTAAGTACTCACCATAAATAAAAACTTCATGTTAACCATAGTCTTCTCTGGCACTGCAGAATTGAGTTCGGAATGATGTGAATTAAAAGGAATGGTGTGTCTGAACGGTGACTGTCTACTTATATAGTCTACCTTTAGCCTTTATCAAACTTGTTCTTACAGTTAGACTTGCAAATGTCTACATATTATCATTTATTTAATTTCTTTTAATTAATATTCCAAAGATAGGTACTGTACTGTCATTGGACTTTAACCTATTTTATCATTATTTAAAGTTTTATATTTTAAAGACGAATTTACCTACCATAAAACAAACTTAACAGCCAACTATAGAATTTAAAATATCTAATTTATTTTTATTAGTCGAATAAATATTATAGCGTAAGTATTCAATTAAAGTATTACCTTAGTTTAGGCAATTATCAACCCTTAAATAATAACTATGATGTTTTATTATCTTTTTATGAGCCTAATTTGAGCAAAAATATACATATATTCTAGATATTTATAAATAAACTATTTTTTGTAAAGACGATCAATATACCATTAAGTGATACTAACCATTTCAATATAAAAATGTGTTTAGTATTAAAAAATATCGAAATATTGTAATGTAAACAGTGAAAATTTATATTCTTTTTTTTTTGGTGTTAAACTAGGTCAAGTAGGTAGATACTTAGTGTCAGAATGCTAATCACAAAGCTTGACAGCTGTCATGTACCTCCGGTACAAATTTGGGCTGAGTTGTATGGGCTTTTGATGACCTCCTTTGTTACACTAGAGTACTGATTATTTATTTTAAATCATATAATGTCACCATCCTGATAAACAATTTACTCAATTGAAATCAACAACAAAAGGAATTGTTGTGTCCAGTTTGTGGCCGTGGTCGCATGCCGCTATGTCCTAGGGATGCAAACCTAGGTATAATAAGGGTGGCATGCGATCACGGCTATAATTTGGACACAGCAGTTTCTCGGCGGGTTGTAGTTTTTTAAACTTAATTTTATTTGACACTTTTTGTTGGCTCCTGCTTATTTCATTCACTATCAGGATGCTTAGATTCTGAATATTATTTCAAAAGGCGACTTATCAATGTTTTTTAATTCACTGTAATTGTGGAAAACAGTTTAGTGTTCCAGGTGGGATGGGCTCTCATGTTTGTTCACAAATTGGTTGGTCATTACTGGCTAGGTCAGTAGGGGTTTATTAGGGGGCTATTAGGGGCCTACATTTTTGCGGTACATTATTTTCACTTACAACCGTACAACCGTTTAGGCAGCGTACACAAGAAATGCTGTTCTAAACAGCATTTTATTCCCACTAGCTAGAAATAAACCATGATAGCTCGGCTTGAAATTACGATAGGTATATAATTTATAGCCTATAGTACTCGGGGATAATGTAGCTATCTTTATATGCAATTATTTTCAGAATCGCATCATTAATTTCGGATATTACCCCCTATATACCCACTCAAAACCTCGAAAAACTACAAACTAACAAAATTGACAAATTTTACCATTTCATTATAATTATAAAGGTATTTCTAAACTCAGAATTTTCTCCTCTTTCGTTTGATATACCACTCGATAGGATAGCAAAAAATTAAAAAAAAATCGCTCTTTTTTTGCATGTAACATTCGTCGTATTTATTTTGTTTATATAATACTAGCTTCCCGCCAGCGGCTTCGCCCGCGTGGTCTTATAATTTTTTTTTCCCGTTTTTGCTACATTTTTCATTACTACTCCGCTCCTATTAGTCGTAGCATGATGATATATAGCCTATGTTACTCGGGGATAATGTAGCTTTCCAAAGGTGAAAGAATTTTTGAAATCGGTCCAGTAGTTTCGGAGCCTATTCATTACAAACAAACAAACAAACAAACAAATCTTTCCTCTTTATAATATTAGTATAGATGTAGCCATTGTTACCGGGACCGTAATAACGAATCGATTGACACCTCATTCATCAAAATCACATGATTACTTTAGGCACTGTAGTGGAACATACGTAAATAGCAAGATACATAGACTGCCTATTATAAAACCCTTCCTTCGGCTTTTTGCCGTGTTGTCGGGTAATAAATATGTAAGGACGTTTCACACAGCACCATCTAGTGTCAAACTTCTACTATGGGTACTATAAATAAATAAATATCTTGGGACATTTTTACACAGCACCATCTAGTCCCAAACTAAGCATAGCACAAGACAATGGTACAAGACAAGGGAAATTTTTTTTTTTTTTTTGTAAATCATATTTATAATACATAGGAAACACCCAGACAAACACAAACACTTAAGTTCATCACAATAAATGTTTGTGTCCTGTGGGAATCGAACCGACGACCTCGCGATCAGCAGTTCGGTACTCAAACCACTAGACCACAGACGTCGTCAGATTTTAAAACGTATTTTAGTGAAATTTATAAGCAAATTTATAACAAATTAGAACTCTAAAACGAATTGTATCACATAATATAAAGAAAATATGTAAGGCTGACGAGTTAGAATTATTTAGACATTGTAAGGTACTTCCCATTCGTACCAAAGTTGCATTTATAGTCTTTTAAAAGAACAGTTTTTTAATAAAAATATTCTAAATGAAATACTCCTCGTAGGGCAACGGGCTACTAATACTTACGGTGAAAGAACCACCCCATATATCGTATCTCGACTACTAAACTCAGTTAACCCATCCGTTATACAAAGCATCAATAAAACAAATATAAAACAAAAATCAATAAAAAATCTTTTTTTTAAAAACCTGTAAACGATTTGTATAAAACCGGTATTGCGACGTGTCGTCTCAGTTGAGTGGTTTTTTGTAGCGGTGAGAGCTCCTCACCGCTATTACTTATTACTTAGTATATTAGTTATGATTTTACTTGTATCTTATGTCGCTTAGCTTCTAATATTATTATTTTTAAGTATAATGTACACAAAACAAAACAGATCGGTTTACAGGGCACACCAACGTAGATGTTGGTGTGCGTAAACTCAACGCGTTATTACTTCGCCTATTTACTAGTGTTAGCTTAACAATAACCCGTTATCCACGCACACACTTGCAATTTCTTGTTGCTTCACATTATATATGAAACAAAGAATATGAAGCATAAATTCAAAGGTATTATCAACTGATACCGTGGCATAGGTGTATATGCAAGCAGCTGGTGTGACATTAGTCTTATGATCAAATCACGCCGGCCCGGCGCTAACTTTTTGCATTATTATCATTTTTTTTTTTCGTTTTGTTGAATTTTTATTTTTGTTATTACCTGATAATAAGAACATTATTCCAGAAAAAATGATATATGGAAGAAAATATTAAACAATGTGTAATTTTAATATGATAACAACAATATTTATTGACATGGTTTTTTTAAATTATAAATACAAATTATAAAGTATGGTTCATGACAAGAAGTGGGACAAGAATTCACTTTGTTTTTCATATTCAAGAGGGTAATTTATTTATTAATGATATGAATAAACATGTTAGTAAGTTAGATAATAAGATACTGGCGATCCTAAATTGTAATCTCACTAACAATAACATCAATCATGTAATACAAATTACCCCCTGATATTTTTGATTTAATAGCCGATTGGTGCGCCATCACTATCTATTACTTGTTGCAAACGTGTCCTCATGCTAGCAACCATATTCCAGCACAAAACCTGCACTAATTCACCGGGACCCATTGATGACATCCATCCCCAATAACCCAACGTAATGCGGCCACTAGACCTGCGTGGAATAATATTTTTTTACGACCGTCCTTGAAAAAAGTGACCTGGCTCTCTAAAAGAAGAGTATGTACTGTATTTAATACATATTTTTTACATTCATAATTACTTATAGTTTCTTGGCTAGCGACGATCAAACGTTACTCGAACGCAACTTTTCGGAAAAAGAGTTGTCAATATTCGTGATTTACCACTAATATGGAAATAATTTAAAAAATCCACTTTGGCTCTCTAACATAAAAGGAACTGTTCTTTTCTATTCATGGCTCAGTTTTTATTTTCCTCTATTCGGTTCCTTGCAATCGATGATCAAAATGTATCAAAATGGGTCGATTTGTAGGACGGACCCTTAAGTGATTCATATTGATTCACAAATAATAGCACTTCTCAAAATACGCAGGGTATAACGTCTAAAAACGTAACAAAAGCTCGATGGTCAATAGCATTATGACGATGAAATTAAACTACTAACATATTATGATTTGTCATTTTTAGAGGGTAGACCATTAATATAATCCAAACCAAATATAAAGAAGACTGGCTAATACTATACAATGAATTGAACAAACAAATGTAACATATTTTTTAAAACAAACAAAAAGTTGAGCCGTTGTTAATAAGATTCGATCTTACGGTGCCGGCGACAAGAAGTATTGTTCGCACGCTCAACTAATGCGCCACAGTAGAGTCTGATTCATTAGCTAAATTTATGCATCATATTCCCTGCAACTTTAAAATTACAAGAAATTGCAAATGTTATGTACCGGTTATTGTAAAGCTAACACTAGTAAATAATGTAAGTAATGAACGCATTGAGTTTACGCACACCAACATCTACGTTGGTGTGCCCTGTAAACCGATCTGTTTTGTTTTGTGTACATACAAATAAACAGATGGTAAGTTTAAAGCTAAGGATCCATTATGGACCCTGTAGGGCACAGCACAATTTAAGTATAAGAGAGGGAGGTGTACTTATACATATTTTAATGTTAATTGAATAGTTTACCTATTGAAATATTATTTTTTGTATAATTATATATAAGGTGGAAGGGACATCGACGCTCATCCGAATACCATGAGTTCAGTACATGATTCTGGACCCCCTGCGTTGAAATTTTCTGTAACTTTTTTCATCAATTTTCCAATTTTTTCTGCAGTTTTTTTTACTTGAACGTGTAACAAAAACATTATTTCTATCTACCCAAATTAGATTGATAATAAAAAAATCATTATTTCATTTATTTCACTTAAAACAGCAATGTAAATAAAACTCAAAAGAGTACTCAGTCAGCTGTTCCGCTTAAAGTTCACTTGCAAGGTCAATGACGGCTTAGTACCTACAGGACGAGCGCTCCCCTATTTTATGCGCACCGTCAAAGGCACCGACAAAGGCCGCGCGCGGCGCGTCGGCTCAATTCAAAGGAGCGGCGGCGTATGCAAAATTCTTTTGTATTTCGGCGATTTTGAAATTATTTTTTATTAGTTCCTAGTTTTCGCTCGTGGGGTGCAAACGTATGTGCAGTTTGTCGCGAATTTGCGATCTTATCGTAAAGGTATCAAAATCAAAAGTAACTTTCTTAGTGTGTGTGTACTTGTGTCTGTGTAGGTATTGTTATTGTTTTGATTGCGAAAAATCTAAAATGCATTCCGTACAATACTTTACTGCCCGTGAATATGGGAATTATGCTCATGTGCTATGGCGAAGCACATGGAAAAGGTCAGTGAGTTTATTAATAATACCTACATTAGGTACTCTGAATCTGTTTTATGGAAATAAGTTTATTTCCTCGCATTTTCATATCCTTTTTGGTATAAAATACCTGTTATCGGTTATAAAGTTAATAAACTTGATTTTATGATTGTGGTATCAACATTTAGGTGATGTTATGTAGGTAGGTATCACGAAAACAACGGTCGCGGCAATTTTGCACATGGAATTTTTGGAACAAGTGACAAGTAAAGTTGCAATTTGATTTTTAACGAAGGAACGAATGAATGAATGTATGCGAATGAATGTTGAATGACTAGACGATGTAGTGAATGTGTCGTAGACATCCTCGGGGGCCTTGAAAGCTGTAGATGAAGCTTTCAAGATAAATTTTCCACGTCGTTATCCGGAGAAGGTAGCAGACATAGTCGGTTGAGAGCTCTTCGTATGGTGCCTTGTGAAGTTTTTACGTCAGCGACTCGTGATACACCATCAGTGCCAGGAAATAGTTTGGAGACTCGTCCAAGGCGCCAACATAATGGAGGAGCCCTATCATCCTTCATTAGGACTAGGTCGTCTATTTTGAGTTCTCTGCTTCGCACCTTCCACTTAGTCCGCTGTTGGAGTTCCGTGACGTATTCCGTTGACCACCGCCTCCAGAAATGCTGACGAGCTTGCTCCAGACGCTGAAATCGGTCAACACGGTTCGTACTGTAGTCAAGCAGGTACGGCGATGGCAATGACGTCAGCGGCCTACCAATTAGAAAGTGGCCCGGGGTAAGTGGAGATAGGTCTTGGGGTGAAGGGCTTAAAGGACACAAAGGTCGGCTATTTAGTATCGCTTCAATCTGAGCGAATAACGAACCCAGCTCCTCGAAAGTCAAGTGAACATTTTTTAGTATTCTGTATAAATGGAATTTAGCAGACTTGACCCCGGCCTCCCATAGACCACCAAAGTGAGGAGCGTATGCTGGAGAGAAGCGAAATTCAATGCCTTCACGAGATGCACAGTCAATAAGAGTGTCACTGTTGGACTTTAGAAATGAATTAATTTATTTGGCTGCTGCAACAAAATTTCTACCATTGTCGCAGTAAATGACCTTAGGTTTACCCCTGCGGGCTATAAATCTTTTTAATGTTAAAATAAATGCATCCATCGTTAGGTCGCTAACTAATTCTAAATGGACGCACTTATAACGAAAGCAAACAAAGATACATAGGTAACTCTTAGTTATTTTACAACCGCGTCCCTTGCGGTCTGTAATGAGAAAGGGACCGGCAAAGTCGGTACCTACGCTGGAGAAAGGAAAGTCGGCTTCAACGCGATCTGCAGGTAAGTTTCCCATAATATTTTCCATAGTACGAGCATTGAAACGACGACAGGCTATGCACTCGCGCGCTACACGTCTGGCTAGGGCCCTACCTCCTACAGGCCAATAGCGTTCCCTTATAGATGCCAGAAGATGCTGAGGGCCGGCGTGCAACAAGCGTAGATGCTCCTGTTTGAATATGAGCTTAGTTAAGTAATGGTTGGAATGCAACAGAATAGGATGACGTTTGTCATACTGGTAAGTAAATGAATTAATGCGCCCTCCGACCCTGAGAATGTCAATTTCATCTAAAAATGGATTAAGAGACGAAAGAGCGGCTTTAGACTTTAATGATTTACCTTTTTTGTATAATCCTAACTCTGTAGGAAAGGAATCCTTTTGGGATAATTTTATAGCAACATTGTGAGCGTTTTCTAACTCAGAAACTTGAAGTGGACCACGTATTCTGTCTAATTTTATATGTATTTTACAATTGCAGACGAATCTTAAAACTGTAGCTAGGACTCTGATTAGCGTATTTAATTTCGAAAATTTAGCTAGAGCTACTGACAAATCTGGCATGGAAGTTGCCTCCTCCCCCTCTAAAGTAAAGTGAGTCTTTAACTCTGGCAATTCGACTGAATCCACGTCATAGGCGGGCGGCCAAGAGGCTTCGGAATCTAAAAGAAATGATGGACCGTGCCACCATATAGGGAGATCTACCATATCTGGATCAACGCCACGCGAGACTAAATCGGCTGGATTGATAGAGGTGGGAACGTAACGCCAGTCTGTAGGGCTTGTAAGTTCATTTATAGCAGCTACTCTGTGGGAAACAAACGTTTTAGTTTTATTAGAGTTTAGCCAACCTAATACAACCTTAGAATCTGTCCAATACACCTGACGTTCAATGGGGCAGCGTAATGCAGCTATAACTGTGGAAGACAGTTGAGCTCCTAATAGGGCAGCGCAGAGTTCAAGCCGTGGTATGGTAGTAGGCTTAATAGGCGCAACTCTTGATTTTGCACATACCAGGCTAACTTGTATGGCACCGCTAATAGAAATAGATCTCAAATATATACAGCTGCCGTAGGCACGTTGCGAAGCGTCAGAAAAACAATGTATTTGTATAGAAGAATTATTGTCATTTAAAATACATCTAGGAATCCTAAGTGTAGACAGACATGAAGACTTAGTTGAGAACTGTAACCAAGAAGATACAATTTCTGGAGGAATGGGTTCATCCCAATCAATTTTTTGACTCCATAGTTCTTGTAATAAAATTTTAGGTTTAATTGTGAAAATAGATAGAAGACCAAGAGGGTCGAATATTTTAAATATTGAAGAAAGTATAGCTCTCTTGGTAACATTCACGGGAGCTGAAATATCATGCTGGAAGTGAAGTTCATCCGTAGACGGCGTCCAACCTACACCTAGCGTACAAGTTGCATTACTAATCATGAGATTACCACTTTCCAGGTTGACGGAGTCTGCGAGTAAATCAGGTGAGTTTGAACGATATTTACGTAAATGAAAACCTCCCTTAGCCAACTCAGAAGATACTGCGAGACGGATATGGCGTAATTCTTCTTCAGTACTTGCACCGGTAAGTAGATCGTCACAATACAGATCACTTTGTATGATGGCCTTTATTTTCTGATCTGTGCACTCTTCACCTAGCTGCCAAAGAGAACGAGTAGTAAGAAAAGAGGCACTAGCGAACCCATAGGTGACTGTCCTTAAACGTAGTGTTCTAATAGGCTTATCTTCACTGTCACGCCATAATATTAATTGAAGATTGCGTACAGCCTCCCTGAGAAGCACAGAACGAAAAATTTTTTCAATGTCTCCTGTTAAAACGTACCTATGCTGTCTAAAACGGACTAATATATTAAATAATGGTTCTTGCACTACTGGTCCCACCATTTGTAAGTCGTTGACGGAAACACCAGAAGTAGTACGAGCCGAGGCGTCAAAAACAACGCGTAACTTAGTCGACTCGCTTTGTTCCCTTATAACTGGATGGTGGGGCAAGAAAAAGGCGTTGAGCGGTCTAGACTCTGGCGATTCAGATAGGTGACCTAATGCTTCGTATTCCTTTATAAATTGACTATATAGTTGTTTTAAGTCTGGTTGTTTTCGGAAACGAGCCTCCAAATTAAAAAACCTCTTTTTGGCTAGATTGTAGGAATCGCCTAAGCTATCTATGCTATCTCGAAGTGGCAGCCCTACACAAAATTGACCATTACTAGTGCGAGTAGTGTTGGCGATATAATGTTGCTCGCACAGTTTTTCTTCACTGCTAAGGGGTTTATCTAGAGGAAAATTTTCAAGTTCCCAAAACCTAGTCAACTCGTCATGAATATTATTAGAAGTCTCATCATTTGAGACTAAATTGCACATGACAGAATTAGTTTTATTTTCATTAAAATAAGGCAGAGGTCCCGTAACGAGCCATCCTAACTTTGACGCTTGTAGCTTAGGATAACCATGTCCTAACGAATGCTGCTGGGCACTTATGATGTCCCAAAACAAGTCAGCACCGATCAAAATATCTATTGGGGATGGTTCGTTTAAAGTGGGATCTGCTAACTGAAATTGATGAACATTTAATTGTTTTAAATCAAAATATACTTTAGGTAGATTGCCGGTAATTTGAGGCAAAACTAAACATGAAACAATCACATTAAAAGAACTAGTTTCTGAATGAATGCGTAAAATGCAGCGCTCTGTGTTTATATTTATTTTAGTATTACCAATGCCTACTATGGTAGTGTCTGAGGGCTGAGGAATCAGGTTTAGGTGGCGCTTTACAGCCTGCGTGATAATTGTCGTCTGACTCCCGCTATCGAGCAAAGCTCGTACTATCATAGACTCATTGGTGGCTGGATTGGTAACCTTTATTCTAGCAGTACATAAAAGTACTTCGGATGAGCACATCGAAGACATAGTGACGGAATTAACTAAATTACAATGTTCAGTTTCATCTGATGATTTATGGAGAAGAGAATTATGTCGTAATTTGCATTGACGACAAGTACCTGAAAGACGACAACGTTTAGCAATGTGACCTGGTCTCAAACAGTTCTCACATAACTTGTTAGAAGAAACAAAGGCTAATCTATCTTCTATTGATTTTGACTTAAAAATCGGACACTCATAAAGGCGATGATTATTTTTACAAAACAAACATTCCAGTATTTTAGAAGCAGAAGTGTTACCTTCGTTCGAAAAGGCAACTAATGACCTTGATCCGTTATGTTTATTTTGATGACTAGAGACTTGCCTCTGTTTATTGTCTTGATTGTCGTGTTTATGGCGATAAACAGTTTCCAAAACATCAGCGCGAGCTTTTAGAAAACTGAAGAAATCACTAAGTGAAGGTATCTCATTCAAATTGTTTCTATGCTCTTCCCACTTAAAATAAGTACTACTATTTAATTTTCCTGCAATAATATATATAATTACAACATCCCATTTATCAGTAGGAAGACCGAGTGAATTAAGTGCGCGTAAATTCTTAGTGACGTGGTCAATGATAAATCTTAAGGACTTATCATTTTCTTGAACGAAATTTATGCTAAATAGTGCCTTAAGATGGTTATTTATCAATTGACGCTTATTGTCATAGCGGTCGCATAAAAGTCTCCATGCTTCGGAATAATTACTATGAGAAACCTCCAAATTAGCGATCACCCGAGCGGCTTCTCCGTCAAGGTATGATTGTAAGTAGTGATACTTATGAATACTTTCAATTCTATCATTATTGTGAACTAGCGAAACAAATGTTTCCTTAAACTCTAACCACTTGAAATAGGTACCGTCGAAGTTTGGAATTTTAATTACGGGTAATTTAAATCCTAGTGGATTACAACTATGATCGTTGTGACGACACGTAGCCATTGAAGAGGATTTATTTGGAGAATCATTGTCATTGTTCTGAGATTTCGATTTTTTCTTAATTAACTCTTGTGCTAATGCGATACAATGGTAGAAATCCTGTTCCACTAAATCCCTATAATCTATCTCGCTACTTTGACTATCTGAGTTATGAATTTCGATCAGACCTTGCACCTCATCAAATTCAATGAATAATGATTCAATTTTTGATAGTTGCATCGCGAGCTTACTCACTTCTAAATCAGAAATACATTCTAAAGATGCTAAAACTTCACAACTTAATTTAAATTTCGTTACGCGTCCTTTAATAGAACCACGTTTGCTAATTAACTCCTTTAACGTTAAACGTTCAGACATTTTAATCATAAAACTCGCGACGAGCTATCGCAATAGATGTTAATGATTACGTAAATAGATATGTATAGCATACGATACGCTCCTCGCTTTGTTGATCAGCTGATGCGGGCGACCAGTAGACTGCATACAATGGTGATCAACGCAGGTGGGGCCGGCCGGCAGTCAGGTAACAGCGATGCGCAAGCGATGCCGTGTCACAATGATCACTGGAATAGATAAATTCCGTGCGCCTCAGTTAACTGATAACAACAATACGTATGACGAAAACACGGTTTGTAACTTTTACAGTTAAACTCGGGAAGAAGTGTATTTATAAGTGATTCATAGGTAGAAATGGGTGCTAATTGGACTCAAGAATCTATAATAGTGAAATAGGTTTACAAATATTGCTTGGATTGAATAAATTACTGCTAAAAAAATTAAGTTAAAGTTATAAGTGCATTAATTAATAATTATAAGATGGCGGTAAGTCTATGGCAATTAGCCAAGTGAAATTAATTAGAATAATTTGTGCTTTGCCTATCCTTTAGGCCTCTTTCGAGGATAGTTATAGCTAGGCACACTAGACACAAAAGATAACAATAAGAATTTCACTTGATTTCGAGAAACCTAATCCGCTAAATGCACAGACTAAAGGTTTATAGGTATGTTAGTAAGATGGAACGGGCTCACTTTTAGATAAATAGGCATTCCTTCTGCTGGCAGGAGCACGTAGATAGTAGATAGGTGATTCTTTAGACTTGTTCCAACAGCGGACCCTGCTCGATCGGAGTTCCGTAGTCCCGGCAGAGTTTCCAGAATGGCTTGGCGAAGGTAAGGTTGCTTGACCCAGGTAGTAAGTAGGCTGCCAGTCCACGAGCACGGCGATATTAGGATTTACAGCACGATCTCCCGTTGGTACTGGTAGATTTCGTCCGGTGTCCGGCGGGTGTCCCTCGAATGCCCTTGACGTGGGAACAATGTGAGTGGCTATCTCGTCGATTGCAGGTCCTGTCACGGTCGCCAGTTCTTTGTTTGCGATGAATTAAACAAAGTTTTCTTGGAATATTAATTTACTGAAGCTTTACAATTTTGCACATGGAATTTTTGGAACAAGTGACAAGTAAAGTTGCAATTTGATTTTTAACGAAGGAACGAATGAATGAATGTATGCGAATGAATGTTGAATGACTAGACGATGTAGTGAATGTGTCGTAGACAGATATTATGCCGACTTAAGTTAATATTTTTTGTCAATAAAAACTTTTTAACTATACATATAAAATGCTTTGTCCTGAATGACTGACTGACTGACGGATCAACGCACAGCCTAAACCGCTAATCGTAGAGACTTGAAACTTGGAGGGTGTGTTCTTTGTATGACGTAAGCATCCGATAAGAAAGGATTTTCCGAAATTCTACCCCTAAGGGGGTGAAAAAGGGTGGCAAAGTTTGTATGGGACAACGTGATTGCTTGGTCCAATATACTTCAAATTTTGCATAAACATTCTTTAACAGAATTGATGGAAGACGTGTTTCGTATTTTATTGAAATTCATCCCCTAACTGGGTTAAAAAGGGGGTAGAAAGTTATTTTATTTCCAAGTTGATATCAATACTCCTTAGTGTTTTTTATTTAAATTAGATTAAAATAAAATTTTTGACACATGAAATGTCAATTCCTCAGCAGTAAATAATGTCAAGTAGTGAAGGCTCTTTATTCAATAAACAAAGGTTTAATAAATTCCAGTATAATAATACGTAGTGGTATCTTTTTTTGAGTGCTCCTGGTGTAACAGGCAAGACTTTTATTAAGTTTAACACCGGCCAAAGTCAGAAGCAATCGTGATATCGCCTTAGCGGTCGCATCGTCCGGAATTGCTGCACGCTGTTGGAAAGAGGTAAAACTGCACTGGTAAACTGCGTTCAAAGTTCTTCTCGATTTGATACAAACCGAAACCCCACTCTGCAATATAACCAAACAAAGTACTATGGCCGAAGTTTGGGCTGTGAGTACTATGGCTTATAAAGGGGATTACTGTAATGTCAGCAGGCAATTTCCAACAGACTTTACCAGTAGAGCTCAGAAGAAAAGCGCGTGAAGCGGTCTCATTTGTGGTTCTCAGGCCCGTTCCTTAAAATAGGAAATGGTGGAACACATTAAAATTGAGATTTGGCGCCCCAATTATGTTGTTGCGGAATATAAATCCACCAATATTATGCAATGGCACCAGATTTCAAGTGAAAACATGCATCGCAATGCAATCGAGTCAACTATACTGACCAGTTGTTCTGGAGGAGAGTATGTATTTATCCCTAGGATTTAAATTCAAGAGAGTGCAGATTCTCATCAAAGTCTGCTTTACAATGACCATAAACAAAGCTGAAGGTCAAACTCTTGGTAGTGGGAGTAGATTTGAGGGAAAGCTGCTTCTTCCGCGGGCAGAGTATGTGGCATGCTCCAGAGTAAGCGCACAGAGTAGCCTGTTGATTCTAGCATCCGAAGAAAAAACAAAAAAATATTGTTACAAAGAAATACTGTGGCAGTGTAGTATTTCTATTTCGTTGTAAAAAGATAATAGATAATAACCCCATGTAACTTACACCAGATCAAAGACCGAGCTTAATGTTCATAATTTTATTTTCATGCTTTCTTAACCTTTTAATCCCTACAACATAATAAAGATTGTTATATTTTTAACCCCCGACGCAAAAACGACGGGGTGTTATAAGTTTGACGTGTCTGTGTGTGTGTCTGTCTCTGTCTGTGGCATCGTAGCTCCCGAATGGATGAACCGATTTTGATTTTCTTTTTTTTTATTTAAAAGGTGAATTAGTCGGGAGTGTTCTTAGCTATGTTTGATGAAAATCGGTCCAATATGGCCGCCGCCATAAAATAGCGAATTACATATTTTTTCACAACTCCCTCAATATGGGTATCAAATGAAAGGGCTTCACTAGGAGAATACTATACACTATGATAAATTTCAAATCCAAGATGGCTGCCACCACAAAATCGCAAATTCCATTTCATGTCGGGGGATTTCAAAATTTTTAATTTAGGTTAGGTTATATAAGTATTCAAACATTTTCATATTTATATTTTATCAAAATTAATAACGTAAAAAAACAATTCGAACTCCTATTAGAAGCATTTTCGACTTCTACGCGGACGAAGTTGCGGGCGTAAGCTAGTCTTACCATATAACTTTACATTCAATGTGTATGTGGTGCTTTTATTGTGAAACCACATCTACTTAAAAATATTATCATTATTTTAAAAAAGATATTTCTTGGCGAAAATAATAGATGTTAGCGCTGTTTACTGTGACAATGTTGCAACAAAAACAATTTCTATCTCAGATATTGTTGTTTCGCTCACTCTTATGACATTACATAATATATTGCTATCCTTTATTTATAACAGAGCGTAGGCTAAGTTAAGACGGACGAAGTTTGAGACGTACTATGTTTCTGAATACGACTTTTTAAGATGCGGTAAGGCGATTCTTGTCTTAGACTGATCTAAGCCCGTCTTACATGAATATCTCTGAATGTCAGCCTTACACTCACTCTCACGTAGAAGAACTAGCAAGACACTCCTTAGATATTCTGTACTCTCTTAGAACGCTAAATTCTCTTGGAGTCGTATACCTAGTGGTAACTTTAATCATTAGCCGTCTAATTTTGCCTAAAATGTCATAAAGGATGTAGGTAGATCAGAGCTTTGACCATGAGTTTTTCTCACTAGACTCGCTATCGACGCCGTAAAATATTTGTATGGAAAACCCTCGCAGCGCCTCTAGCGGTTACGCAAGGAACTAAAACCTGCTATGAGCTAAAAACTATCGAAAGCCATTCGATAGAATTCATTGTTGAGGTACAAATCCAATTCATATCGAATTCTAATTTGTCGAGCAACAAACAAGAATGTACTAGGAATGAAATACGGTACGGATGTTCGATCGTGCTACTTTCGTATAATTATTTCATATTACTGTTACCGAAAAGACCGAAAACATCGGATCGAAAGATCATGTAGGTAGTTGGGAACTACACAACGCAAAAAAAAACAAAAAATAATAATAGATACTTATAAGATTTATTGTTCCATCAATAAAATAGATATACACCAAAATTATAAAATATTTTTCAAATAATAAATAATCTTTTCCATGCTGCGTTCAGTGCGACTTTGCATTTTCTGCAGCTCCTACACACCCGTCCTCTTTTTCCTTCCCCTTTCTGGACCTTCTACTTCAATCATAGGTGTCGTACTCGGATTTTCCGTTGAGGAGCCACCATCGTTCGCTGGTTGTTCAGACGAAGTTTGTTGCGCAGCAACATCAGTTAATGAAAATGCCATCAGGCATAATGTTACCTGGAACAATATTAAAAGAGCATCAGCTACGTTTCATCCATACTACTTATTAAAAAATCGTAAAGAAGCTGTCTGCACATCGAAGGTATTAAAACAAAAAATGGGTAAGAGTAAGTAAGGACTAAGGGCCAGTTACACAGCTTACTGATAAGTTCCCGTAAAATTAGCTGGCAGATATTTTTTTACAAATTTTGTTACATTTTTTATTAATTCGGCAGTTAACGGCTATCTAGAGGTAGTGAAATAGGCACTTAATGTCATTGAAACCAAAACCGTGATATTTGCAATTCCTGTGGTTTTGTCGCTTTGAATGTTTGTTGTGTGTTAGGTAAAAACTAATGTCCAGTTTCCTCTTTATTGGTTAAAGACTCACAGAAACTAGAGATTATTATTGGTAAAAGCCTCTTTCATCTTCAGTCTATGGTACGACTTTTTAAAAATTTAATTTGGTGTGCCTAAAACTTTGCTACTTCCACAGCAGGTTACTAGTACCTAGCTAGCTAGTACCTTATGTAATGTCGTCAAATGGTTATGAAAATTAATCAAAATCAAAAGCGTTATCATTCTACCTTATCATTGGAGTATTGAGTTTTGAAATATTTTGTATTGGAGTGCCAAGTCAAGTCGTAAGTAAGTCTTGAGTTAAAAACTAAACCTATATATTATATTGTATTGAAATTAATTACGGATACGGATTTGGTTGATTTTTTTCTATGGTGTGCATAAAAACAATGAAATTATGTAGCTTATTTGTTCAAATATTTTCATTTCTCATAAATAATATAGTCTTTATAGCGCTAAGAGCGATTTCTTTGATCTGCTGCTCTTTGTTGAATGGCTTATTTAAGATTTCTAAAACTGGATTTTCAGTGGTGGAGGAATCTACCGGTTTGTCGTCGACATTCATTAATGAAAAATCATCATGCATACACATGGTGTACCCTGGAAAATGAATAAGGGAGCCATTAGAGATACGTATCGTTGTCAATATACTTATTCCAGACCTAGAGACAGTTTGTGGTTAAATACTTTTTATTTTTTCCTAATTTTTCCAAGAGTTACAACAGTCTCTTAAGAGGTATTGAATTAATTAGTCTCGAGTTCAATTTCACGCAATGGCAGGCACCTTTGACTTTTCGAAATCATGTGTATAATTTAATCACTCGCTTTAACGGTGAAGGAAAACATCGTTAGGAAACCTGCATGCCTCGAGATTTTCTCGACGGCATGTGAAGTCTGCCAACCTGCATTAGGCCAGCGTGGTGGACTATAGCCTTATCCATCTCATACTGAGAGGAGACCCGTGCCCAGCAGTGGGACAGTATATGGGTTGATGATGATGACGATGTAAGGTACTAATAGTACTTCACATAGCACATAACCACTATAGTTCGTTTACAGAAACTAAAAATTAAAATATTTATTTTCTATTCCACTCAGAGCACAAAATGAAGTAGTTATTTCATTAAAATAACTGGTTAATACCGCCAGCGGCTTCGGCCGCCTGATCTGCTTCATCATCATCATCATCACTTCAGCCTACTGATGTCCACTGTTGGACATAAGCCTCCTTCATGGCGCGTACCTCCTGATCTGCATATTCTTTATAAATTATTAAAACAAAGCTATCCCACGGGACCATATATTTTACCGAGATAAAAGTAGTCTATGTTCTAGAGATCAAGCCTATAATCTATCTCGGTGCCAAATTTCATTCAGATCATCAAACCAGCCATCCTTCTGATTTCTGACACCTGCGCCGCTCCTCACCTGGTTGGAACCCTATTATAGATTCAATTAAAACTAAAAAGGTACAAGCCCAAAGCTCCCAGACCGAAGGATACGGCGAGCTCGTTCTGCATGAATCAGATTGCCAACTATTTACAAAAATGTAGGGTAGCTGTTAGTAATTGAAACGTCCAGACGCCTACCACCTTAGTCACCCGTGACCATGGACGCTGTAAAGGGTCCGAAACGTCGGGATTAAAATGATATCAATATAACGCGACAAAATCCGTAAAAAGTAAATTTATTTCAATATCCAGCCATCACTCAATCTACCCAAACATTTATAATATAAGTAGAATTTTATATTTTAAATTTTTTCAAGATAATTCTTAGCATGAATTATTCTAAGTAATACAATAAAAATCGATCTCTTAAACCTGTGACATACACTTTAAATAGTACAATCACTCGTGAAATATAGAATAAAAATAAAACACAATATGTTTTTTTAAGTACTCACCATAAATAAAAACTTCATGTTAACCATAGTCTTCTCTGGCACTGCAGAATTGAGTTCGGAATGATGTGAATTAACAGGAATGGTGTGTCTGAACGGTGACTCTCTGCTTATATAGTCTACCTTTAGCCTTTATCAAACTTGTTCTTACAGTTAGACTTGCAAATGTCTACCTATTATCATTTATTTAATTTCTTTTAATTAATATTCCAAAGATAGTTACTGTACTGTCATTGGACTTTAACCTATTTTATCATTATTTAAAGTTTTATATTTTAAAGACGAATTTACCTACCATAAAACAAACTTAACAGCCAACTATAGAATTTAAAATATCTAATTTATTTTTATTAGTCGAATAAATATTATAGCGTATTCAATTAAAGTATTACCTTAGTTTAGGCAATTATCAACCCTTAAATAATAAGTATGATGTTTTATTATCTTTTTATGAGCTTAATTTTTTTTTTCACTTATTTTATTTTTAATATATTTACCATTTTGTATTTTATTGATTGATTGTTTTTACTTCTTTTTATTTTTTTTATTTTCGTAAGTAGTTATTATATTATAGTTATGTAGTAGTATAGTTATTGATTATATTATTAAATATTGTATTTTGATTATTTATTTATTTTTATTTGATTTTTTTAAGTTGGACAGTTTTATTTCTATTATTAAGCAAGTAGATCTTTAAATATACCATTGTACCTATTTATAGTTTATCTTCAAGGTATTCTTTTATAGTGTAGTAGCTTTTCCTTATAAGAAAGTGTTTCAATTTATTACAAAATGTGTTAAACCTACTTTCATTTTTTATGGGTTCTGGTAATTTGTTAAATATTTTTATGGACATTACTAAAGGGCTTGAAGAATGCATTTCTAGTCGGGAAGTTGGTAGATTTAGGCGGTTTTTATACCTAAGTATTATTTTAGTTTGGATATTTTCTCGTCTACTGTAATGTTTTCGCACAAATTTACATAATTCTAAAATGTAGATATAAGCAAATATCTAATTTACATTATATTCCTATTTTATTAAATTAACTACTGTCCTTTTGATTGTTAAACCTCCACTTCCAAATTATGTTTAAAACCAAATCATATTTTATTACATGTTATTTCAATAATTACGTGAAAACTTGTAATTCGTCATCTTCTGCTTCATTTAATGATGTATGTCACTGTACTCGCTGTAAGTTTTCCTAAACTAATAAAATAAAATAAAATACCATCACGCCTGTATTCCTCGAATGGTTAGGCAGAGGTGTACTAATAGTATACCCACAGTTCACCGGTATGTTTAGGTCCCATGTACAGGTACTGAGAATTTCATAACACAATAACACTGCTTCGACTGCGACCCGGGAATCAAACCCCGGACCTCAAGCGTGGCAGTTGTGGTTAGAGCCACTTGGCTAACGAATCAGTTAATTTTTGTTTAGCTTTAATATATTAGTAGGTATAGATTTGCTTCGAATATTTATTCCGCTCATCGATAAACCAATTGTACCGATAGCCACATAAACGTTTTGGCTCGTAAATTCGATAAATTCAATTACTCGTACCAACGAGATTAGAAAATTAAACTTATTAGAGATTGAAGATTTTATTTATTTATAGCTCTGAAATAGAATTTTCGTTGGGAATTCACGGATTTATGTGAACTCCCAACCAAATGGATGTTAAATCCATTCCTGTTGGATATTAAATCTGTATTTTGTATGGTAAGCGAACACCCCCGCCCATTAACACCCGCAACACCAGAGGAGCCATAAGTGCATTGCTGGTTTTCTAAAATGGAGTACAGTCTGATGGCAGTCGCTTCGTATAAAATACTGATATTCAGCCGCATCTGGTTAGACTGGAAGCCGACCCCAACATGGTTGGGAACAAGGATAGGAGGATAAACTGTTTTGAAGCTGTTTAGCTTCATTCATTTACTTACTTCTTAGGGGTGTGACCACTGGACTGCCAAGACAAAGGTCTCGAGTTCGAATCCAAGGCACGCACCTCTGACTTTTCGAAATCATGTGCGTAAATTATCAATCGCTTTAACGGTACGGTAAGGAAAATATCGTGAGGAAACCTGCATGCCTCGAGATTTTCTCAACGGCATGTAAAGTCTGCCAACCCGCATTAGGCCAGCATGGTGGACTATAGCCTTATCCCTCTCATACTGAGAGGAGACCCGTGCTCAGCAGTGGGACAGTATATGGGTTGATTATTTATATTAGTAAAACCGTAACGCCTATATTCCCCGTAAGGTTAGGTACAGGTCTAATGTACAGCTATAACATCGTCGCATGTTTTGTTCTGACTGCCTCGTTGATATAGTGGTTCCAAGCGCGACTGCTACGCTAGCGGGTTCGATTCCCGGGTCGAGCAGTGTTGTTGGGTTTTCTGTTAAATTCCATATATTTATTTTATATTTATAATTAATCTGCAGAAAAGTCGTTTTTGTATCTATTTTTAAATTTAAAAAAAAACCTAGTCTAAGTCTGTTTTTCTGCGCACGCATAACGTTAAATGTACGAAACCAAGGTATTTGTTTGTTTTGTCTGAACGCGCTATCTCTGGAACAACAAGTCAGAATTGGGTGGACATGCAGTTTGAATTGGGCAAAAGCCTTCCAGCTGATACTCTTCACTACAGCTCTCGCCGTACACATTCAAGCCATCCGGTCAGTTTTTGCTGGTTTCAACGGAGCATTTTCCAACTTTGAAAGAAGGAAAGAAAATTTATTTACAGTCACAATACAAGACTAATTACCGAGACCCAAAGAGCCAGGTACCTACTTTTTAAATCTAGGTGCATTAACCCAAAGCTTGCCGGTTCTTATCCATGAGACTCACTTAGGCTAATATTCAGAAACGAGACTCAACATGAACTTATGCTTCCGTATGTCAAAATCGAGAGCTTACGTTCAAATTTGTATTCAGAGATGTTCGGGATACTGCTTAAACTTCGCGTAAACTATGCTAAGCCTAAGTAGTCAATATCGGTTACTTTAGCTGTCTAAGCAGTGGATCTACCGCCACCCGGCGGACAAAGCTGTAGTTATTTTTGGTAGTTTGATATATTTTTTTCTCATCATCATTTTACATCATTTTATTTTGTTTTTATAGAATAGATATTGTATGCGATGAATTAAACAAAGTTTTCTTGGAATATTAATTTACTGAAGCTTTACAATTTTGCACATGGAATTTTTGGAACAAGTGACAAGTAAAGTTGCAATTTGATTTTTAACGAAGGAACGAATGAATGAATGTATGCGAATGAATGTTGAATGACTAGACGATGTAGTGAATGTGTCGTAGACATCCTCGGGGGCCTTGAAAGCTGTAGATGAAGCTTTCAAGATAAATTTTCCACGTCGTTATCCGGAGAAGGTAGCAGACATAGTCGGTTGAGAGCTCTTCGTATGGTGCCTTGTGAAGTTTTTACGTCAGCGACTCGTGATACACCATCAGTGCCAGGAAATAGTTTGGAGACTCGTCCAAGGCGCCAACATAATGGAGGAGCCCTATCATCCTTCATTAGGACTAGGTCGTCTATTTTGAGTTCTCTGCTTCGCACCTTCCACTTAGTCCGCTGTTGGAGTTCCGTGACGTATTCCGTTGACCACCGTCTCCAGAAATGCTGACGAGCTTGCTCCAGACGCTGAAATCGGTCAACACGGTTCGTACTGTAGTCAAGCAGGTACGGCGATGGCAATGACGTCAGCGGCCTACCAATTAGAAAGTGGCCCGGGGTAAGTGGAGATAGGTCTTGGGGTGAAGGGCTTAAAGGACACAAAGGTCGGCTATTTAGTATCGCTTCAATCTGAGCGAATAACGAACCCAGCTCCTCGAAAGTCAAGTGAACATTTTTTAGTATTCTGTATAAATGGAATTTAGCAGACTTGACCCCGGCCTCCCATAGACCACCAAAGTGAGGAGCGTATGCTGGAGAGAAGCGAAATTCAATGCCTTCACGAGATGCACAGTCAATAAGAGTGTCACTGTTGGACTTTAGAAATGAATTAATTTATTTGGCTGCTGCAACAAAATTTCTACCATTGTCGCAGTAAATGACCTTAGGTTTACCCCTGCGGGCTATAAATCTTTTTAATGTTAAAATAAATGCATCCATCGTTAGGTCGCTAACTAATTCTAAATGGACGCACTTATAACGAAAGCAAACAAAGATACATAGGTAACTCTTAGTTATTTTACAACCGCGTCCCTTGCGGTCTGTAATGAGAAAGGGACCGGCAAAGTCGGTACCTACGCTGGAGAAAGGAAAGTCGGCTTCAACGCGATCTGCAGGTAAGTTTCCCATAATATTTTCCATAGTACGAGCATTGAAACGACGACAGGCTATGCACTCGCGCGCTACACGTCTGGCTAGGGCCCTACCTCCTACAGGCCAATAGCGTTCCCTTATAGATGCCAGAAGATGCTGAGGGCCGGCGTGCAACAAGCGTAGATGCTCCTGTTTGAATATGAGCTTAGTTAAGTAATGGTTGGAATGCAACAGAATAGGATGACGTTTGTCATACTGGTAAGTAAATGAATTAATGCGCCCTCCGACCCTGAGAATGTCAATTTCATCTAAAAATGGATTAAGAGACGAAAGAGCGGCTTTAGACTTTAATGATTTACCTTTTTTGTATAATCCTAACTCTGTAGGAAAGGAATCCTTTTGGGATAATTTTATAGCAACATTGTGAGCGTTTTCTAACTCAGAAACTTGAAGTGGACCACGTATTCTGTCTAATTTTATATGTATTTTACAATTGCAGACGAATCTTAAAACTGTAGCTAGGACTCTGATTAGCGTATTTAATTTCGAAAATTTAGCTAGAGCTACTGACAAATCTGGCATGGAAGTTGCCTCCTCCCCCTCTAAAGTAAAGTGAGTCTTTAACTCTGGCAATTCGACTGAATCCACGTCATAGGCGGGCGGCCAAGAGGCTTCGGAATCTAAAAGAAATGATGGACCGTGCCACCATATAGGGAGATCTACCATATCTGGATCAACGCCACGCGAGACTAAATCGGCTGGATTGATAGAGGTGGGAACGTAACGCCAGTCTGTAGGGCTTGTAAGTTCATTTATAGCAGCTACTCTGTGGGAAACAAACGTTTTAGTTTTATTAGAGTTTAGCCAACCTAATACAACCTTAGAATCTGTCCAATACACCTGACGTTCAATGGGGCAGCGTAATGCAGCTATAACTGTGGAAGACAGTTGAGCTCCTAATAGGGCAGCGCAGAGTTCAAGCCGTGGTATGGTAGTAGGCTTAATAGGCGCAACTCTTGATTTTGCACATACCAGGCTAACTTGTATGGCACCGCTAATAGAAATAGATCTCAAATATATACAGCTGCCGTAGGCACGTTGCGAAGCGTCAGAAAAACAATGTATTTGTATAGAAGAATTATTGTCATTTAAAATACATCTAGGAATCCTAAGTGTAGACAGACATGAAGACTTAGTTGAGAACTGTAACCAAGAAGATACAATTTCTGGAGGAATGGGTTCATCCCAATCAATTTTTTGACTCCATAGTTCTTGTAATAAAATTTTAGGTTTAATTGTGAAAATAGATAGAAGACCAAGAGGGTCGAATATTTTAAATATTGAAGAAAGTATAGCTCTCTTGGTAACATTCACGGGAGCTGAAATATCATGCTGGAAGTGAAGTTCATCCGTAGACGGCGTCCAACCTACACCTAGCGTACAAGTTGCATTACTAATCATGAGATTACCACTTTCCAGGTTGACGGAGTCTGCGAGTAAATCAGGTGAGTTTGAACGATATTTACGTAAATGAAAACCTCCCTTAGCCAACTCAGAAGATACTGCGAGACGGATATGGCGTAATTCTTCTTCAGTACTTGCACCGGTAAGTAGATCGTCACAATACAGATCACTTTGTATGATGGCCTTTATTTTCTGATCTGTGCACTCTTCACCTAGCTGCCAAAGAGAACGAGTAGTAAGAAAAGAGGCACTAGCGAACCCATAGGTGACTGTCCTTAAACGTAGTGTTCTAATAGGCTTATCTTCACTGTCACGCCATAATATTAATTGAAGATTGCGTACAGCCTCCCTGAGAAGCACAGAACGAAAAATTTTTTCAATGTCTCCTGTTAAAACGTACCTATGCTGTCTAAAACGGACTAATATATTAAATAATGGTTCTTGCACTACTGGTCCCACCATTTGTAAGTCGTTGACGGAAACACCAGAAGTAGTACGAGCCGAGGCGTCAAAAACAACGCGTAACTTAGTCGACTCGCTTTGTTCCCTTATAACTGGATGGTGGGGCAAGAAAAAGGCGTTGAGCGGTCTAGACTCTGGCGATTCAGATAGGTGACCTAATGCTTCGTATTCCTTTATAAATTGACTATATAGTTGTTTTAAGTCTGGTTGTTTTCGGAAACGAGCCTCCAAATTAAAAAACCTCTTTTTGGCTAGATTGTAGGAATCGCCTAAGCTATCTATGCTATCTCGAAGTGGCAGCCCTACACAAAATTGACCATTACTAGTGCGAGTAGTGTTGGCGATATAATGTTGCTCGCACAGTTTTTCTTCACTGCTAAGGGGTTTATCTAGAGGAAAATTTTCAAGTTCCCAAAACCTAGTCAACTCGTCATGAATATTATTAGAAGTCTCATCATTTGAGACTAAATTGCACATGACAGAATTAGTTTTATTTTCATTAAAATAAGGCAGAGGTCCCGTAACGAGCCATCCTAACTTTGACGCTTGTAGCTTAGGATAACCATGTCCTAACGAATGCTGCTGGGCACTTATGATGTCCCAAAACAAGTCAGCACCGATCAAAATATCTATTGGGGATGGTTCGTTTAAAGTGGGATCTGCTAACTGAAATTGATGAACATTTAATTGTTTTAAATCAAAATATACTTTAGGTAGATTGCCGGTAATTTGAGGCAAAACTAAACATGAAACAATCACATTAAAAGAACTAGTTTCTGAATGAATGCGTAAAATGCAGCGCTCTGTGTTTATATTTATTTTAGTATTACCAATGCCTACTATGGTAGTGTCTGAGGGCTGAGGAATCAGGTTTAGGTGGCGCTTTACAGCCTGCGTGATAATTGTCGTCTGACTCCCGCTATCGAGCAAAGCTCGTACTATCATAGACTCATTGGTGGCTGGATTGGTAACCTTTATTCTAGCAGTACATAAAAGTACTTCGGATGAGCACATCGAAGACATAGTGACGGAATTAACTAAATTACAATGTTCAGTTTCATCTGATGATTTATGGAGAAGAGAATTATGTCGTAATTTGCATTGACGACAAGTACCTGAAAGACGACAACGTTTAGCAATGTGACCTGGTCTCAAACAGTTCTCACATAACTTGTTAGAAGAAACAAAGGCTAATCTATCTTCTATTGATTTTGACTTAAAAATCGGACACTCATAAAGGCGATGATTATTTTTACAAAACAAACATTCCAGTATTTTAGAAGCAGAAGTGTTACCTTCGTTCGAAAAGGCAACTAATGACCTTGATCCGTTATGTTTATTTTGATGACTAGAGACTTGCCTCTGTTTATTGTCTTGATTGTCGTGTTTATGGCGATAAACAGTTTCCAAAACATCAGCGCGAGCTTTTAGAAAACTGAAGAAATCACTAAGTGAAGGTATCTCATTCAAATTGTTTCTATGCTCTTCCCACTTAAAATAAGTACTACTATTTAATTTTCCTGCAATAATATATATAATTACAACATCCCATTTATCAGTAGGAAGACCGAGTGAATTAAGTGCGCGTAAATTCTTAGTGACGTGGTCAATGATAAATCTTAAGGACTTATCATTTTCTTGAACGAAATTTATGCTAAATAGTGCCTTAAGATGGTTATTTATCAATTGACGCTTATTGTCATAGCGGTCGCATAAAAGTCTCCATGCTTCGGAATAATTACTATGAGAAACCTCCAAATTAGCGATCACCCGAGCGGCTTCTCCGTCAAGGTATGATTGTAAGTAGTGATACTTATGAATACTTTCAATTCTATCATTATTGTGAACTAGCGAAACAAATGTTTCCTTAAACTCTAACCACTTGAAATAGGTACCGTCGAAGTTTGGAATTTTAATTACGGGTAATTTAAATCCTAGTGGATTACAACTATGATCGTTGTGACGACACGTAGCCATTGAAGAGGATTTATTTGGAGAATCATTGTCATTGTTCTGAGATTTCGATTTTTTCTTAATTAACTCTTGTGCTAATGCGATACAATGGTAGAAATCCTGTTCCACTAAATCCCTATATCTCGCTACTTTGACTATCTGAGTTATGAATTTCGATCAGACCTTGCACCTCATCAAATTCAATGAATAATGATTCAATTTTTGATAGTTGCATCGCGAGCTTACTCACTTCTAAATCAGAAATACATTCTAAAGATGCTAAAACTTCACAACTTAATTTAAATTTCGTTACGCGTCCTTTAATAGAACCACGTTTGCTAATTAACTCCTTTAACGTTAAACGTTCAGACATTTTAATCATAAAACTCGCGACGAGCTATCGCAATAGATGTTAATGATTACGTAAATAGATATGTATAGCATACGATACGCTCCTCGCTTTGTTGATCAGCTGATGCGGGCGACCAGTAGACTGCATACAATGGTGATCAACGCAGGTGGGGCCGGCCGGCAGTCAGGTAACAGCGATGCGCAAGCGATGCCGTGTCACAATGATCACTGGAATAGATAAATTCCGTGCGCCTCAGTTAACTGATAACAACAATACGTATGACGAAAACACGGTTTGTAACTTTTACAGTTAAACTCGGGAAGAAGTGTATTTATAAGTGATTCATAGGTAGAAATGGGTGCTAATTGGACTCAAGAATCTATAATAGTGAAATAGGTTTACAAATATTGCTTGGATTGAATAAATTACTGCTAAAAAAATTAAGTTAAAGTTATAAGTGCATTAATTAATAATTATAAGATGGCGGTAAGTCTATGGCAATTAGCCAAGTGAAATTAATTAGAATAATTTGTGCTTTGCCTATCCTTTAGGCCTCTTTCGAGGATAGTTATAGCTAGGCACACTAGACACAAAAGATAACAATAAGAATTTCACTTGATTTCGAGAAACCTAATCCGCTAAATGCACAGACTAAAGGTTTATAGGTATGTTAGTAAGATGGAACGGGCTCACTTTTAGATAAATAGGCATTCCTTCTGCTGGCAGGAGCACGTAGATAGTAGATAGGTGATTCTTTAGACTTGTTCCAACAGCGGACCCTGCTCGATCGGAGTTCCGTAGTCCCGGCAGAGTTTCCAGAATGGCTTGGCGAAGGTAAGGTTGCTTGACCCAGGTAGTAAGTAGGCTGCCAGTCCACGAGCACGGCGATATTAGGATTTACAGCACGATCTCCCGTTGGTACTGGTAGATTTCGTCCGGTGTCCGGCGGGTGTCCCTCGAATGCCCTTGACGTGGGAACAATGTGAGTGGCTATCTCGTCGATTGCAGGTCCTGTCACGGTCGCCAGTTCTTTGTTTGCGATGAATTAAACAAAGTTTTCTTGGAATATTAATTTACTGAAGCTTTACAATTTTGCACATGGAATTTTTGGAACAAGTGACAAGTAAAGTTGCAATTTGATTTTTAACGAAGGAACGAATGAATGAATGTATGCGAATGAATGTTGAATGACTAGACGATGTAGTGAATGTGTCGTAGACAGATATTATGCCGACTTAAGTTAATATTTTTTGTCAATAAAAACTTTTTATCTATACATATAAAATGCTTTGTCCTGAATGACTGACTGACTGACGGATCAACGCACAGCCTAAACCGCTAATCGTAGAGACTTGAAACTTGGAGGGTGTGTTCTTTGTATGACGTAAGCATCCGATAAGAAAGGATTTTCCGAAATTCTACCCCTAAGGGGGTGAAAAAGGGTGGCAAAGTTTGTATGGGACAACGTGATTGCTTGGTCCAATATACTTCAAATTTTGCATAAACATTCTTTAACAGAATTGATGGAAGACGTGTTTCGTATTTTATTGAAATTCATCCCCTAACTGGGTTAAAAAGGGGGTAGAAAGTTATTTTATTTCCAAGTTGATATCAATACTCCTTAGTGTTTTTTATTTAAATTAGATTAAAATAAAATTTTTGACACATGAAATGTCAATTCCTCAGCAGTAAATAATGTCAAGTAGTGAAGGCTCTTTATTCAATAAACAAAGGTTTAATAAATTCCAGTATAATAATACGTAGTGGTATCTTTTTTTGAGTGCTCCTGGTGTAACAGGCAAGACTTTTATTAAGTTTAACACCGGCCAAAGTCAGAAGCAATCGTGATATCGCCTTAGCGGTCGCATCGTCCGGAATTGCTGCACGCTGTTGGAAAGAGGTAAAACTGCACTGGTAAACTGCGTTCAAAGTTCTTCTCGATTTGATACAAACCGAAACCCCACTCTGCAATATAACCAAACAAAGTACTATGGCCGAAGTTTGGGCTGTGAGTACTATGGCTTATAAAGGGGATTACTGTAATGTCAGCAGGCAATTTCCAACAGACTTTACCAGTAGAGCTCAGAAGAAAAGCGCGTGAAGCGGTCTCATTTGTGGTTCTCAGGCCCGTTCCTTAAAATAGGAAATGGTGGAACACATTAAAATTGAGATTTGGCGCCCCAATTATGTTGTTGCGGAATATAAATCCACCAATATTATGCAATGGCACCAGATTTCAAGTGAAAACATGCATCGCAATGCAATCGAGTCAACTATACTGACCAGTTGTTCTGGAGGAGAGTATGTATTTATCCCTAGGATTTAAATTCAAGAGAGTGCAGATTCTCATCAAAGTCTGCTTTACAATGACCATAAACAAAGCTGAAGGTCAAACTCTTGGTAGTGGGAGTAGATTTGAGGGAAAGCTGCTTCTTCCGCGGGCAGAGTATGTGGCATGCTCCAGAGTAAGCGCACAGAGTAGCCTGTTGATTCTAGCATCCGAAGAAAAAACAAAAAAATATTGTTACAAAGAAATACTGTGGCAGTGTAGTATTTCTATTTCGTTGTAAAAAGATAATAGATAATAACCCCATGTAACTTACACCAGATCAAAGACCGAGCTTAATGTTCATAATTTTATTTTCATGCTTTCTTAACCTTTTAATCCCTACAACATAATAAAGATTGTTATATTTTTAACCCCCGACGCAAAAACGACGGGGTGTTATAAGTTTGACGTGTCTGTGTGTGTGTCTGTCTCTGTCTGTGGCATCGTAGCTCCCGAATGGATGAACCGATTTTGATTTTCTTTTTTTTTATTTAAAAGGTGAATTAGTCGGGAGTGTTCTTAGCTATGTTTGATGAAAATCGGTCCAATATGGCCGCCGCCATAAAATAGCGAATTACATATTTTTTCACAACTCCCTCAATATGGGTATCAAATGAAAGGGCTTCACTAGGAGAATACTATACACTATGATAAATTTCAAATCCAAGATGGCTGCCACCACAAAATCGCAAATTCCATTTCATGTCGGGGGATTTCAAAATTTTTAATTTAGGTTAGGTTATATAAGTATTCAAACATTTTCATATTTATATTTTATCAAAATTAATAACGTAAAAAAACAATTCGAACTCCTATTAGAAGCATTTTCGACTTCTACGCGGACGAAGTTGCGGGCGTAAGCTAGTCTTACCATATAACTTTACATTCAATGTGTATGTGGTGCTTTTATTGTGAAACCACATCTACTTAAAAATATTATCATTATTTTAAAAAAGATATTTCTTGGCGAAAATAATAGATGTTAGCGCTGTTTACTGTGACAATGTTGCAACAAAAACAATTTCTATCTCAGATATTGTTGTTTCGCTCACTCTTATGACATTACATAATATATTGCTATCCTTTATTTATAACAGAGCGTAGGCTAAGTTAAGACGGACGAAGTTTGAGACGTACTATGTTTCTGAATACGACTTTTTAAGATGCGGTAAGGCGATTCTTGTCTTAGACTGATCTAAGCCCGTCTTACATGAATATCTCTGAATGTCAGCCTTACACTCACTCTCACGTAGAAGAACTAGCAAGACACTCCTTAGATATTCTGTACTCTCTTAGAACGCTAAATTCTCTTGGAGTCGTATACCTAGTGGTAACTTTAATCATTAGCCGTCTAATTTTGCCTAAAATGTCATAAAGGATGTAGGTAGATCAGAGCTTTGACCATGAGTTTTTCTCACTAGACTCGCTATCGACGCCGTAAAATATTTGTATGGAAAACCCTCGCAGCGCCTCTAGCGGTTACGCAAGGAACTAAAACCTGCTATGAGCTAAAAACTATCGAAAGCCATTCGATAGAATTCATTGTTGAGGTACAAATCCAATTCATATCGAATTCTAATTTGTCGAGCAACAAACAAGAATGTACTAGGAATGAAATACGGTACGGATGTTCGATCGTGCTTCTTTCGTATAATTATTTCATATTACTGTTACCGAAAAGACCGAAAACATCGGATCCAAAGATCATGTAGGTAGTTGGGAACTACACAACGCAAAAAAAAACAAAAAATAATAATTGATACTTTTAAGATTTATTGTTCCATCAATAAAATAGATATACACCAAAATTATAAAATATTTTTCAAATAATAAATAATCTTTTCCATGCTGCGTTCAGTGCGACTTTGCATTTTCTGCAGCTCCTACACACCCGTCCTCTTTTTCGTTCCCCTTTCTGGACCTTCTACTTCAATCATAGGTGTCGTACTCGGATTTTCCGTTGAGGAGCCACCATCGTTCTGTGGTTGTTCAGACGAAGTTTGTTGCGCAGCAACATCAGTTAATGAAAATGCCATCAGGCATAATGTTACCTGGAACAATATTAAAAGAGCATCAGCTACGTTTCATCCATACTACTTATTAAAAAATCGTAAAGAAGCTGTCTGCACATCGAAGGTATTAAAACAAAAAATGGGTAAGGGTAAGTAAGGACTAAGGGCCAGTTACACAGCTTACTGATAAGTTCCCGTAAAATTAGCTGGCAGATAATTTTTTACAAATTTTGTTACATTTTTTTATTAATTCGGCAGTTAACGGCTATCTAGAGGTAGTGAAATAGGCACTTAATGTCATTGAAACCAAAAGCGTGATATTTGCAAATCTTGTGGTTTTGTCGCTTTGAATGTTTGTTGTGTGTTAGGTAAAAACTAATGTCCAGTTTCCTCTTTATTGGTTAAAGACTCACAGAAACTAGAGATTATTGGTAAAAGCCTCTTTCATGCCTCTTTCATTCTTTCATCATTTGGTGTGCCTAAAACTTTGCTACTTCCACAACAGGTTATAATACAAATTCAAATTCAAAAGATTTATAGCTAGTAATGTAATTACCTTACGTAATGTCGTCAAATGGTTATGAAAATTAATCAAAAACCGTTATAGTCTACCTTATCATTGGAGTCTTGAGTTTTGAAATATTTTGTATTGCAGTGCCAAGTCAAGTCTTGTATTGAAATTAATTACGGATACGGATTTGGTTGTTTTTTTTCTATGGTGTGCATAAAAACAATGAAATTAGCTTATTTGTTCAAATATTTTCATTTCTCATAAATAATTTAGTCTTTATAGCGCTAAGAGCGATTTATTTGATCTGCTGCTCTTTGTTGAATAGCTTATTTAAGATTTCTAAAACTGGATTTTCAGTGGTGGAGGAATCTACCGGTTTGTCGTCGACATTTATTAATGAAAAATCATCATGCATACACATAGTGTACCCTGGAAAATGAATAAGCCTTTAGAGATACGTATCGTTGTCAATATACTTATTCCAGACCTAGAGACAGTTTGTGGTTAAATACTTTTTATTTTTTCCTAATTTTTCCAAGAGTTACAACAGTCTCTTAAGAGGTATTGAATTAATTAGTCTCGAGTTCAATTTCACGCAGACAGGCACGACGGATTTTTCAAAATCACGTGTATAATTAATGACTCGCTTTAACGGTGAAGGAAAACATCGTAAGGAAACCTGCATGCCTCGAGATTTTCTCGACGGCATGTGAAGTCTGCCAACCTGCATTAGGCCAGCGTGGTGGACTATAGCCTTATCCATCTCATACTGAGACGAGACCCGTGCCCAGCAGTGGGACAGTATATGGGTTGATGATGATGACGATGTAAGGTACTAATAGTACTTCACATAGCGCATCACCACTATAGTACGTTTACAAAAACTAAAAATTAAAATATTTATTTTCTATTCCACTCAGAGCACAAAATGAAGTAGTTATTTCATTAAAATAACTGGTTAATACCGCCAGCGGCTTCGGCCGCCTGATCTGCTTCATCATCATCATCCTCACTTCAGCCTACTGATGTCCACTGTTGGACATAAGCCTCCTTCATGGCGCGTACCTCCTGATCTGCATATTCTTTATAAATTATTAAAACAAAGCTATCCCACGGGACCATACATTTTACCGAGATAAAAAGTAGTTTATGTTCTAGAGATCAAGCCTATAATCTATCTCGGTGCCAAATTTCATTCAGTTCATCAAACCAGCCATCCTTCTGATTTCTGACACCTGCGCCGCTCCACACCTGGTTGGAACCCTATTATAGATTCAATTAAATCTAAATACAAGCCTAAAACCGCCAGAGTGAAGGATACGGCGAGCTCGTTCTGCATGAATCGGATTGCCAACAATTAACAAAAATGTAGGGTAGCTGTTAGTAATTGAAACGTCAACGACGCCTACCACCTTAGTCACCCGTGACCATGGACGCTGTAAAGGGTCCGAAACGTCGGGATTAAAATAATATTAATATAACGCGATAAAATCCGTAAAAAGTAAATTTATTTCAATATCCAGCCATCCATCAATCTACCCAAACATTTATAATATAAGTACGATTTTATATTTTTCAAGATAATTCTTACCATAAATTATTCTATTTAATACAATTAAAATCGATCTCTTAAACCTGTGACATACACTTTAAATAGTACAATCACTCGTGAAATATAGAATAAAAATAAAACACAATATGTTTTTTTAAGTACTCACCATAAATAAAAACTTCATGTTAACCATAGTCTTCTCTGGCACTGCAGAATTGAGTTCGGAATGATGTGAATTAACAGGAATGGTGTGTCTGAACGGTGACTGTCTACTTATATAGTCTACCTTTAGCCTTTATCAAACTTGTTCTTACAGTTAGACTTGCAAATGTCTACCTATTATCATTTATTTAATTTCTTTTAATTAATAATCCAAAGATAGGTACTGTACTGTCATTGGACTTTAACCTATTTTATCATTATTTAAAGTTTTATATTTTAAAGACGAATTTACCTACCATAAAACAAACTTAACCAACGAATTTAAAATATCTAATTTATTTTTATTAGTCGAATAAATATTATAGCGTAAGTATTCAATTAAAGTATTACCTTAGTTTAGGCAATTATCAACCCTTAAATAGGTATGATGTTTTATTCTCTTTTTATGAGCCTAATTTGAGCAAAAATATACATATATTCTAGATATTTATAAATTACCTATTTTTTGTAAAGACGATCAATATACCATTAAGTGATACAAACCATTTCAATATAAAAATGTGTTTAGTATTATAAAATATCGAAATAATGTAATGTAAACAGTGAAAATTTATATTCTTTTTTTTTTTGGTGTTAAACTAGGTCAAGTAGGTAGATACTTAGTGTCAGAATGCTAATCACAAAGCTTGACAGCTGTCATGTACCTCCGGTACAAATTTGGGCTGAGTTGTATGGGCTTTTGATGACGTCCTTTGTTACACTAGAGTACTGATTATTTATTTTAAATCATATAATGTCACCATCCTGATAAACAATTTACTCAATTGAAATCAACAACAAAAGGAATTGTTGTGTCCAGTTTGTGGCCGTGGTCGCATGCCGCTATGTCCTAGGGATGCAAACCTAGGTATAATAAGGGTGGCATGCGATCACGGCTATAATTTGGACACAGCAGTTTCTCGGCGGATTGTAGTTTTTTAAACTTAAATTTTATTTGACACTTTTTGTTGGCTCCTGCTTATTTCATTCACTATCAGGATGCTTAGATTCTGAATATTATTTCAAAAGGCGACTTATCAATGTTTTTTAATTCACTGTGATTGTGGAAAACAGTTTAGTGTTCCAGGTGGGATGGGCTCTCATGTTTGTTCACAAATTGGTTGGTCATTACTGGCTAGGTCAGTAGGGGTTTAAAGATGACAAGAAGATAAGAAGCCACTACGAGAGCTAATTTTTCAGATTGTGACCCATGTGCTCATATAAAATTCTCAAAACGGGTTTCAGCGTTATTTCGTACATTAGTAATTTTATATTATCTCATAAACTGTACAACTAAATGACATGCTACAAAGGGTAAATGTTATCCCTATTAGGTAATAGGGATTATGCTATATTTATTATTATTATGGGATATTTATGCGATAATATAAAATTACTATTATATTATATTACTATTATAAGGATTAATATTTTGAGCTCAAATAATCGTTTAAATAGTACTTATAGAAAAAATGCGTTTTTTAAACGTGAAAGCATCTATATCTACAAAAATACAAAAGGTAGATATAATATGGTATCACAGACTTTTTTGTAGAACATTATTTTCACTTATGTACAACCGTTTAGGCAGCGTACGCAAAGAATGCTGTTCTAAACAGCATATTATTTCAACTAGCTAGAAATAAACCGTGATAGCTCGGCTTAAAAATACGATGGGTATATAGTTTATAGCGTTACTCGGGAATAATGTAGCTATCTTTTAATGTAATTATTTTCAGAATCGCATCATTCATTTCGAAGATTACCCCATATATATCCACTGAAAACCTCGAAAAATTACAAACTAACAAAATGACAAATTTTACCATTTCACTATATTACGAGTAGTAGGTAGGTATTTAGTAGGTATTTCTAAACTCAGAATTTTGTCTTCTTTCGTTTGATATACCACTCGATAGGATAGCAAAAATTTAAAAAAAAAATCGCTCTCCTTTGCATGTAACATTCGTCGTATTGATTTTGATTATGTTATATGTAACCATTGTTACCGAGACCATAATAACAAATCGTTTGACACCTCATTCTTTAAAATCAGATGAGTACTTTAGACGCTGTAGTGGAACATACGTAAATAGGACAATACATTGACTCCCTAATATAAAACCCTTCCTGTGGCTTTTTGCCTTGTCGTCGGGTAATAAATATGTAAGGACATATCACACAGCACCATCTAGTGTCAAACTTCTACTATGGGTACTATAAATAAATAAATAAATATCTTGGGACATTTTTACACAGCACCATCTAGTCCCAGACTAAGCAGAGCTTGTACTATGGGTACAAGACAACGGATGAAATAAATATATACTTTTATTGTAAATACATATTTATAATACATAGGAAACACCCAGACAAACACAAACACTTAAGTTCATCACAATAAATGTTTGTGTCCTGTGGGAATCGAACCCACGACTTCGTGATCACCAGTACTCGAACCACTAGACCACAGACGTCGTCTAGACCATGGATATAATACTTATATCCTTTTTTTGTAAATACATACTTATAATATATAGGAAACACATAGACAAACATAAACACTTATGTTCATCACATAAATATTTGTGTCCTGTGGGAATGGAACCGACGACCTCGCGATCAGCAGTTCGGTACTTGAACCACTAGACCACAGACGTCGTCAGATTTTAAAACGTACCTTAGTGAAATTTATAAGCTACAAATTAGAACTCCAAAACGAATTGTATCACCTAATATAAGGAAAATATGTAACGTTGACGAGTTAGAATTATTTAGACATTGTAAGGTACTTCCCATTTATACCAAAGTTGCATATATAGTCTTTTAAAAGAACAGTTTTTTTATAAAAATATTCTAAATGAAATAGGCGTCGTAGGGCAACCAATAAAAGACTACTCACAGTTTGGGCTACTAATACTTACGGTGAAAGAACCACCCCATATATCGTACCTCGACTACTAAACTCACTTAACCCATCCTTTATACAAAGCATCAATAAAACAAATATAAAACAAAAATTAATAAAAAATGATTTTTTAAACAACCTGTAGATGATTTGTATAAAACCGGTATTGCGACGTGTCGTCGCAGTTAAGTGGTTTTTTGTAGTTTTCTTCTTCTCACCGCTATTACTTATTACTTAGTATATTAGTTATGATTTTACTTGTATCTTATGTCGCTTAGCTTCTAATATTATTATTTTTAAGTATAATGTACTTACAGTATTCCAAACAAACCTCAGTGGTTTTTGGTGTAAGTACCTACTGTTATTTATGTAAACTTTTTGAGTGAAAAAAAAAGGAAAAAAAAGATATAAATTGTATGTTATGTATAATAATAATTATATCAGCCGGTCCAAATCCAATATAAACTCTTTCACACTTCTCAGACTCGACTTCGACTGCTTCCTCGGTTAAGTGGTCCGAACCGTGAGAGCTACGCTAGAGGCACTGAGTTCGATTGCCGGGCACAGAAAAACCCAAAAATACTTTGCTCGACAAATTTTGAATTCCAAAGTATTCCCATCTTCGCACAAATGTCTTCCCCCGAACTGGGGAAGAATTTTCGTGCCATCTTCCCCCGAATTCATAATCGGGGGAAAATGGGAAGTAAAGGTAAAATTCGCCACCGAAGTATTTTTAATTCCAGCAACTGCTCGAAGTGTGGACTTGTGCCCGGTTGATGGCAATAGGCTCGACCGCTATTAGGGACCTGAACATACCGACGCACTGAGCATTAGAGTTGCCATTTAGTAGCCTGGCCATTAAGAGTGCGAAGTTCTGAGATCAAATATCCATAAAATAGTTGTATTAGAAGATATGAGCGCATTTTTAACCCCCTAAACGACGGGGTGTTATAAGTTTGACGTGTCTGTGTGTGTGTGTCTGTGTGTGTGTGTGTGTGTGTGTGTGTGTGTGTGTGTGTGTGTGTGTGTGTGTCTGTGGGTGTATGAGTGTGTGTGTGTGTCTGTGTGTGTGTGTGTCTGTGTGTGTGTGTGTGTGTGTGTGTCTGTGGCATCGTAGCTACAAAATAGCGAATTATATATTTTTTCACGACTCCCTCAATATGGGTATCAAATGAAAGGGCGTAACTAGGAGAAAACACTATGATAAATTTCAAATCCAAGATGGCCGCACAAAAGGCTAATTACATTTCGTGTCGGGGATTTCTAAATTTTTAATTTAGGTTAGGTTATTACTACATGTACGTCACACTCACCAAACATTGTGATTTATATAAACTCTCAGGATATTATGAATTACAAAGATAAATGAGAAGACTGACATTTTCATGGTTCCGTACCCGAAGGGATCCAACGGGACAACGGGGTGTTAAAAATGGTAAGAAACCTTCATGTACGCACTTAATGGTTGTACTTCATATTTTGCCATCGAATGTTTGAAGAATTTAAATCGCTATCTGAATACATATAAGTGGTCTAGGTATTAGTTATAAAGTACCTATAACATATTACTCGGGAAAGATGTAGTTTTCTAAAGGTGAAACATATTTTAAATCGGTCCAGTAGTTTTTGAGTTTATCATTACAAACATACAAAACTACAGGTATTTTCTCTTTATAATATTAGTTTAGAAGAGTTAGTTGACAGCTAACACCAGTGGCGTGCGGTCCATACATGCAAATAAGCACTGCATACCCTGTCATTTTAGAGTCTAAAATTCTAAATGATAAATAACAAACATTATTAAAAATCAATCCATAATAATCAATATCAATAATCTTATTTGGTTTCCGCGCCATCTATTAATTTTTCTTAGAATTACTTGGAATATTAGCTCGTTGTCGCGAATTCATCGGCGATGAATTCGCGGCTCGCACAAGTGGCTCCCCGAGAACCCGTGAGCATAAGCAGTACTGAGGCCTACTTACGCTACCATACGATTTGATACAATGTAGCTCGCGAATTCACGCACACAGTCACACTTTTTCGGTGTACTACACAACAAAACTATTAGCTGTGTGCGGGTTTTGGAAGCATAGCTTATTTGCAACCCGACCAAATTGAAAAGCCGTAAAGGCACTGCGTAATTGTTCATTGTAAAGGGTAGACTTAAATTGTAGGTATAGTATGGTATTATTTCGTAACAATAGCAGTTTTTTTAACGCCATATTGTTTGTTATTGTTTTTGTTTTGAACTTTTAATTGATTTTCTGTGCGCAAGTGATTGTGTAAATAAATATTTCGTGAGTTTATTGTAAAAAATTGAAAATCAACCTGTGAGACCGTGTTAGTGAAGAGTGTGTTTATTTATGTATATTTAGTTGAAAAGTTTAATTGATTGAATGTACTAAAATAAGGTAATACCTACTACTCGTTATTTTCATACATTTTATGATACCTAATTTATACCTGGCTAGTAGGTTGTGTACACAAATATATCTTACAGTTTTCCTTGCATTTAGTTTACAAATCAAGATAAAAGATCTCATGGCCCTTCCAAACCACTTTGGATATCATCTATGCATTTTTAGTATAAATCTCTTGTTTAACAATTCTTAGTGGTCGCAACAAACATCATGCGAAATTGCGAAGCCAATGGCACCGCGGTGGCGCGGTCCGCCTCGCGCTTAACAGTAGGTATGGTGGCCTATGACCGAAACAGACTGAAACTAAGTAGTTACCTACATACTTATAAGGTTTTTTATTTTAGTTGTGCATACCTTGTCTGAAATTTCTGTGCACGCCCCTGGCTAACACAAGCCGTGTTGCATCTAACCATTATACATCATAAAAAATATGAAGTAATAGGCGTTTTAATTTTATGCAGACAAGAGCGCATTTTACTGACAAAATATCGTCAAACCGTCGATACAGAATTTGTAGGGCGCACGCGTCGGCGTCGTTTTAAACGATTGTTTCTGATACAATTTATACATATTCACTATTAAGCTTTATTAAGCTAAAGTAACAATTTATAATCATTTATTTAAGCGGGTTCGTCTGAGGAAGCGGGTTCGTCTGAGGAAGCGGGTTCGTCTGAAGGAGCGGGTTCGTCTGAGGAAGCGGGTTCGTCTGAGGAAGCGGGTTCGTCTGAAGGAGCGGGTTCGTCTGAGGAAGCGGGTTCGTCTGAGGGAGCGGGTTCGTCTGAGGGAGCGGGTTCGTCTGAGGAAGCGGGTTCGTCTGAGGAAGCGGGTTCGTCTGAAGGAGCGGGTTCGTCTGAGGAAGCGGGTTCGTCTGAGGGAGCGGGTTCGTCTGAGGGAGCGGGTTCGTCTGAGGGAGCGGGTTCGTCTGAGGGAGCGGGTTCGTCTGAGGAAGCGGGTTCGTCTGAGGGAGCGGGTTCGTCTAAGGGAGCGGGTTCGTCTGAGGAAGCGGTTTCGTCTGAGGGAGCGGGTTCGTCTGAGGGAGCGGGTTCGTCTGAGGGAGCGGGTTCGTCTGAGGAAGAGGATCCATCTTTCTGAGGTTCCATTGATCGGAAAGAGACGGAACGAACTGCTGTCGGTTTGGCGTCGACATTGATGTATGAAAGTACCATCATGTACAGTGTAACCTGAAACAGTAATAGGCCATCGTTACTTATCAATTTTTTTTACACTTTCACGAATAAGAAATGCTTAAAATTTAGTCAGGTGTTTTATCTTTAATTATAATAACATTGCACGTAACCAAAAATGAAATCATTGCCCCTTTAGCATCATCGTCTTCCTGCCCTTGTCCCAATTTATTTGGGGCCGGCACAGCCTATCCTTTTCCATCATATCGACCTTAACACAATTCAATCATCTTTTCTTTAGCCTTCCTCTATCCATCCGTCCTCCAACATTCAATGACATCACTCTTTTAGTCACACGCAATGTACGCCACGTGTAGCTACTAGCTACTATGTATAATAATTTTTATATTTGATATATGAAATTGAAATTTTCTGGTTGTATAGCCGAGTATCAACCAACCAACACCAACACTATTATGCGCGATTGCTTCGTCACCGGTTCGATCTCAGGTCGACCAAAGTATTAATGGGCAACTCTCAGAAGCAGCTTGAAGAACTCCCTATTACATGAAACCTACAAAATTAAAGTTGCGAACTGTGGGTGTACGTTAGTACACCTCTTGCCCATCTCAGCCTTGACCGACCACGCTGTCGCTTCACTCCGTGTGGGATCCAATTTTTGGCAACTTTAGCCCGTAGTTGATCGGGCATGCGGCAGACGTGTCTCGCCCAATCCGCCATTTGAGTTGTCTGGCTTTCCGCGTGAAATCAAGGATTTCGGTTTTAGCCATCTCTATTTCCTATTATTACCATTATTATTTCCTATTATTACTATTTATATCTCTATTATGGGGGTTCAGCGGTTTAAGCTGAAAAATTTCATAGACTTGAAACAAAGACATCACATATTCACATTAGATTAATAAAAATAGTAAATTGTAGTACTCACCATAAATATTAGCTTCATGTTAACCATTATAAATTGTCTCTGGCACTTCAGAATTAAATGAGGTGGGTTTACAAAACGGATTGGTTTTTATACAGCTACTATCATGTATAGTCTATCTTTTTGTATTTTTTAAGCATTTTCATGTATAGTCTACTTCAACTGCAAACATGTTTTAGATAAAGCTGCTAGTTTTCCCTGCTATCGTAATTTTCATTAAATTAGTATTCAATTAATAATAATACTAAATTTCTTTATTTCGGACAACATAAGATCCATGGTGTTAGTAAATTACTTATAATTAATGTTAGTAAATATAATATCTATTTAAATATAAATCCTACTTATTACTTTTGAGTTCGCTTCATGTGGACGATTAACAAGTGAAAGGAAAGTACTTAGTACTCGTTCATCACCCCCACAAAACGTCCCAGAATAGGAGAGTAGATGTTCTCCGCCACTGTCCTCAGAATAGTGTTGTCACTGTCCCGCAATCTTGTTATTAAGGACGAGATTTTTTTGCGCATGACCGCATAAAAGTCGTCCGTTCGATTCAGCGCAAACATCAATACCTAGTAGTCATTCTTCATTTAATGTAAACTTTCTAGATTATTTGCTTTAACATAAGAAACTAATTTATATTTTTGTTTAGGGACAGTTTCTATCAATACAAAATACCGGTCATAAAGGTCGGACCAGCTCTGTACAGTCTACAGTGACTCGTGCTTGGGCTAGTTCATGAAATACAGCCGGTGTCCGGATCGTCAGTAGAAAAAAGGATAAAATGTGTCAATTGACGAAATATGACGACGTCTGTGGTCTAGTTAGTGGTTCGAGTACCGGACTGCTGATCACGAGGTCGTGGGTTCGATTCCCGCAAGACACAAACATTTATTGTGATGAACTTAAGTGTTTGTGTTTGTGTGGGTGTTTCTTATGTATTATAAGTATGTATTTACAACAAAAAAGTATATAAATATTATATCCATTGTCTAGTACCCATAGTACAAGCTCTGCTTAGTTTGGGACTAGATGGTGCTGTGTGAAAATGTCCCAGTATGTTTACTATGTTTATTTATTATGTTTAATTCGGCCACTGTGTACGAATGAGTATAGTACAATGTGTCCATCAGCAAGCCCTCGAAATCAGTTAGGCAAGGATATTAAAGTTATCGCGGAAGAATGTCGACGAACGGCGAACGAACGGCGAACACCCGTCTGGTTTTAGTGGGTAGACGTCCTTTTCAGGGCTCCCCAGGGCGGCGTGATGGTGCATAAAGCATTTACAGATGCAAAAAAAAAGGATATTAAAGTTAAGATTTGTATACGCGCATCACGGAAATACGACTGCATGGATTTCAATGAATTCTTCTTAGTTTTATTTCTTAGAAATTAAAAAAAAGATGTTAAGTTTTTTTAATGTGGATGTTACTTATCCTGATGTTTATTTTTACCCGACTGCAGTAGGAGTATGCACTCCACCGATTTCGATTAATTTCAAATGATAATTTAGGGTCTACTGAGTGAATTATTAATTTATTTTATTTCTTTAATGTCTTTACATTATGATTCAGAAGTCTATACGTCGTAAGCTTGGTCCTGGATTTGATTCTCAGGTCAAGCAAAGTGTTATTGATTTAATATTTTTAATATTGATATTATTATTAACCGGTCTTTTAACATATTCGTTGATGGTCGATATTAATTTGTTTTCTTCTGATATTTAGGCGGAGGATGTGTTATAGAGTAATGTTTTATTTCTTTTTCAGATCCACTTTACTGCTCCGATAAACGTAAGTTTTCTTCTCAAACTACAAATTGAATGTATTTGACGTCTGTGGTTTAGTAATCAGAGTGTCTGACTGCTGATCACAAAGCTATATAAATTGAGTAATAATTATTACATATGACAAGACGTAGAGAGTAAAAATTTTATTTTTTCTTATTATTGCATTTAATGTCGAATTCAAGATAACCTGTTAAAACAACGTTTCTTTAGACTCCGATAGTGTAAAACTGGTTTTCTATCCTCACCAATACATACACTGTATGTAAATGAAACGCCTATCACACACATGTATAATTTTTTTTAAAAAAGCCAATTTTTCGTACTTTTTTCTTCGGAAACAGCAATATTATGCTGTCACATAATTATAATACTCGTAACGCCTGACGACGTTTGTGGTCGAGTGGTTCAAGTACCTGACTGCTGATCACGAGGTCGTAGGTAAGTCTAGGCGTTTCTTATGTATCTCCAAAAATAAGTATTATAAAGTCTTGTCTGCGATAGCATGCGGGGAAGCAGAAGAAACAAGTTTCCATATAGTAGCAGAATGCAAAATGTATGCACTACTCAGATGGGAAATATTGGGAACAAAATGAGTAAATGAAGAGTAGCTTGCAGAAATATCCATCAGACATCTGGTGGGCTTCTGCAAAGCAACCGGTAGATTCGCGACGCTGAATGCCAGTTAACAATGAAGGGATCGACCAAAATGGGGCACTGGGTGAAATAATTCTAACGAGAGGACTGATCACCCACCTCGTGCCTGCCGGCGTCCCCGAACATAAATAGAAATAAAATATATGTCCATTGTCTAGTACCCCTAGTACAAGTTATGCTTACTTTAGGAATAGATGGTGCTGTGTAATTAATGTCCCAGATATTTGTTACTAGCGACTAGTAAGAGGCGTTGCCTGCGTCTTCCAGTGGATTTAAAGAAATACACACAAACATTGCCGTGACAATAATGAATTGAATTTGACGACGTCTGTGGTCTAGTGGTTCATTTATGGTGATGAACTTCAGTGTCTGTGTTTGTCTGGGTGTTTCCTATGTATTATAAGTATGTATTTACAAAAAACAAGTATATATAAGTATTATTGTCTAGTACCCATAGTACAAGTTCTGCTTAGTTTGGGACTTGATGGTGCTGTGTAGAAATGTCCGAGGATATTTATTTATTTATAATTAATAAAATAAAACAAAAAATAATTACTCAATTTGGTGCAGTTGTTCGGAAGTTATGCGCATACAAACATTTCGGCGATTCATTTTTATTTATACAGATTGATTATTACTAGCGACCCGCCCCAGCCACCCGTTACACACGGGTTTGAATTGAATTTTTCTCTACGAATCACGCTACCTATCTATTACTAAAAACTGCATTAAAACCCGTTGCATAGTTTAAAAGATTTGAGCGTGCAAATTGCGGAAGCGGTTTTGTTTTATATCTAAAGAAGATATATATTAGGGTGTCCCTTAAATATTGAGTATATTTTTTAGCATACCTTCTTAAAAGTTTCGTAATAACCCAATATAGTCTAGGAAAAAATATTAGCCCGTTTTATAAAGGATAACCCGTGCCGACTTGCGATTTAAACTTGTCCAAACAAATTGTGCGGGTAATGCGCTGCGCCCTGTAACTACGTGTTAAATTTGTCATTTTTATCATGATTATTAAGACTGTTAGTGCGCTATTGTTAATTGCATAAAGAGGTCGGTGGAATAACGGACTGATAAACATTTTTTTTCCTTATTGGAGTGCCTAGCCCTCAAATAAATGGTGCAAAATTACCATCGAATCGACAAGTTCTGCAAAAAATTGTAAGGAAACTTAGGACACGTTCAACAACTGTAAATCATTTTAAAATTAATCTTGATAACCTATTTGATATTGTACATTTAGAGAAGAGAAGAGAAAATTAGAGGTAGACAAAGTATTTTTAAGGAAACAGAGAGAGAGCAGGTCGACCAGGATGCTTAGATGGTGTGGACAAAAAACTGGCGAAGGAAGAGTAAGGCAAGACGGTTAAGTAGAAAAGGAGGGAGGGAATGTAAGACAAAGAGTGTTATTCGCTATTGTATCTACTTCCACCTCAAATTACTAGGAGCGTCCACGAAATTCAGACGAAGAGATTTTGAATTTTGAACTCAGCTTGCCAGACGTTCCCTGCACTGAAAAATGTTCAAAACGAAGTAAAAAGGATATTATAACACCTAAATTTGTCGCAATTTTAGAACAATATAAGCTAAGCATAATATGAAGCCCAGGTTACATTCTTCTAAAGATCGTAGAAGCGCTTGGTCGGAGCAGCGTTGATTTTACCATTAACCAATCCTCGTTTCAGCGAATTTGTACTCAGACGATAAAAACCAGGGCAGAAGCAATAAAAACTGACTTAAAACAAGTTATCTGACGTAGTCACACCAGTCATTGTGATTAAAAACTTGTATTACCAATATTATCGGGTTGAATTGCCGTTTGCCCATTACTGCTTTTTTGACGACCGAGAACAGCTTCTTGCAGTGCCAAAACTAGAGAGTTCTTTTACTTTTTGATTATGAAGTTGACATTTAAAGTAAGTTTAACATGGATAGCACACGTCAGATTTTTGCAAATGCTATGACCCATCGAAGGAAGAACTAACGCAAGAGTTGTTTGGTAAGCTAAATTTATTTGTTTTTTAGTTTGTCGTTTCTTCTTACATTTACCTAATTTATTTTTCAGACAAAACGCTGGCTGATTTTGTATCGAAAAAGAGCAAACAATTTATATCTCGACTGCAGCTCGACAACAATTTTATTTAGCAAGGTAACTTCAGAAGCAACAGAATCCAAAAAAGAAAAAATCCAAAAAAGAAGCATTCTGTTGCCAGTAAGCTTCCTGGCATTAGAAAGCTGCTTTTTTGGAAGATAAAAGAAGAGCAAGACGTTTGAAGGTTCTAAATGACACTGCTGAAAGGGCTGTCAAATTAATACAAGATTTTGACGAATTTATCACGATTTAAGGAGAGTAAAAACAGTTCTTATTGCGCAGTGTCCAGAAACGTAGAAATTTGTATCCGGACTGTAAATAAAATACACTAAACAGAAGTTACCCTGGCTGATTGTTATAATTTTATGTTTTCAAATAAAGATTAATGTTTACCTTATTTCATTTTAACTCTTATTCACCTAATTTGTTGCATTTCTATTAGTTTTATAGCAGACCGAAATATCAGGACAAAACAAGGTTTTTAATAAACTTTGAAGCTCAGTCGGCACGGGTTGCGATCATGCTAGAAAGCTGAAATTTCATAATTATTTGAGTATGTATTCGCATTTATAAAAAATGAAGAGGGTATGCATATCGATTAAAAAAAAATCAAAAAAATTGTCATATAAGGGACACCCTAATATATATACCCGGTATAAGGTATACCTGTTAAAAACTATTGATGGCGTCTGTGGTTAGGTGTTCGAGTACTGGACTGCTGATCACGAGGTCGAGGGATTGTTGCCCATAGGACACAAATATTTACTGTGATGAACTTAGTGTTTGTGTTTGTCTGGGTGTTTCTTATGTATAATAATTAAGTATTTCCAAAAAAGTATATAAGTATTATATCCATTCTCTAGTCACTTTATTGGGTGTTGTGTTCCTGCAGAGAGTAAGGTCGCCAGAGCTCCTTCCAAGGATGCGCTGCCCTGGCAGCAAGAGGAATATTCCCTTAAACTTTCGGCGCAGTAAATCCTCCATAAACCTCTAAGAGGTTTCTAGGGGCGGCAACGCGCGAGTGATACCCCTGGTGTTGCAAGCGTCCATAGGCTACGATAACCGCTTACCATCAGGCGGGCCGTATGCTTGTTTGCCACCTTAGTGGTATAAAAAATAAATATCTGTGTCCTAATTTAATTTAACATAAATTCATTTACTTAAGGCTTTGACCATAATAATATTAATTAGGCACAGAGAGCCAGGATTTTGCCTATAATTATGCATAACTCATCATACATACAGACTTCAGTTCTTGCATTTTTCTACACGAAACTCTAACCAAAAAATTTTAGTTTAAAAAACTACAACCCGCCCACTACGAAAGAAATCGATTAAAAATCATGTAACAAGAACACAATTCCTATGTCACTTTGTGAACAATTTACTGAATTGAAATCAACCAGAAACCGGCACTGAAAACGAAACTGACGAAAAAAGTAACTGAAAAGTAAAAAATAAACCTTTTTAGCCTTAATAACTAATTTTAAGTCAGCGTCTAACAAATTTTGCTTTGCAGTTACTTTTTCGTCGGGTTAATTGTTTGTTATTTGCCAACTGATCTCCAAACTTATTATGAAAACCACACCCGATGAAGACCCAGATACCCACTCTCATGTTACTCTCTCTCTCTACGGAGTACCAGCAAGGTACTCCGTAGATATTCTATTCTTTTTTTGACGCTAGTCTTATAATTGACGACGTCTGTGGTCTAGTGGTTCGAGTACCGGACTGCTGATCACGAGGTCGTGGGTTCGATTCCCACAAGACACAAACATTTATGTGATGAACTTAGGTGTTTGTGTTTGTCTGGGTGTTTCTTATATATCATAAGTATATATTTACAAAAAAAAAGTATATAAGTATTATATCCATTGTCTAGTACCCATAGTACAAGCTCTGCTTAGTTTGGGACTAGATGATGCTGTGTAAAAATGTCCCAAGATATTTATTTATTTATTTTATTATTTATTTATAATTGGACCTACCTAATCATTAGCTGTTTATGCCTTTTATTTGCTTAATATTTCCATGTCCAATTTAAATTGAATTCTAATTCATCGAGCAACAAACGAGAAATTACTAGGAATGAAATCCAGTACGGATGTTCGATATTGTAATGTTAATAATAAGGAACAGGTCTTTTTCGTACAATTATTTCAAATAACGGTTACCGAAAAAACCTGACTGAATAATAATTATCCTGTAGGTAGTTGAAATTACCTAACACAAAAAAAAACATAGTTATAAGAATTTTTGTTCCATTAACTTTATTTTTCAAAAAATTATTTTATCCTTACTGCGCTAAGTGCGACTTGGCATTTTCTGCAGGTCCTACATAGACAATAGATCGCGAAGAATACTCTATCCACCGTTGAGAGCCGTATTCGGATTTTGAGTTGATGGATCGTAAAGAATCCTGGATCCGCCCTTGAAAACCGTAATCGGATTTTGAGTCGATGGATCGTAAAGAATCCTGGATCCGTCCTTGAGAACCGTATCCGGATTTGAAGTAAAGAAAGAAAGAAAGGAAATAAGTTTATTTGTATAGACAAGACACACAATATTTGAAATCACAGACAAGTAATATACACTTATGCGATGTACGCATGTATGTGGATGTGGCATCCACACAAAACAGCCATCGCTCAGCTAAATGCTATGACTCGTGCGTGGAGCAGGAGCAGAGCCACAGCGCTGGTTTTCAGCGACAGCCAGCGTCGACATTATGACATCTGAATTCGGACGGTGCAGCTTTTAACCAAGAATAATATATATTTTCTAATAAATAATTAAATATAAGTAGATGTTAATAATTATTATCATAATTTATAAATTTATACAAGAAAAAATGGAAAACATACTTATGCAATATTTATATTTGGCAAAATTTCGGATGTCAACCGCGCGGGCGCGCTTACCCGTGAGTTGGCGGGCTATCCGCGCCGTTTAATCTGTGCACAGGTGTGTTATTTTCTTTTTCTTCTTCTTATTTATTTATGGCAATTGGTGCCGATGTCGACAATTCTGCCAATGTCAAAGTGGATAGGTACATCTAAATAATATTACAAGTAATAAATTGCTGTACTTTGTAAAATATTTCAAAAACAAGCAAAATGGCGATACGCCACAACCATGTTGGAATTCCTTCCGGTGTGTTATTTTATTTTATCTATGCTTTACAAAGAAGTTTCTAATTTCTGGACTGGATTACGGAGAATTGAGAATTTATATTGTTGTTATTTTATAATTAAATATTTATCCTATCGTTTGGGGTAGTAGTTGTGCATATTTTTCTTTATGTGATGTGATTAGTATTTATTGTGTCGTGATAAGTGATTGTGAAATAATGAAATTGTGTTATGGTGATAAGTTGCTGAATTATGATTATGAGTTGCCAAACCAGACGAACTGAGTTCCAGGAAATCATCCTCCAGGACGCCTACTAAAATTATGATAAATGGTAAAAAAGGTACTTAATATGATTATATTTTATTTGTCATGTTTATTATTAGATGTCGATGGATCGTAAAGAACCCTGGATCCGCCCTTGAGATCCGTATTTTGATTTGATGTCGATGGATCGTAAAGAACCCTGGATCCGACCTTGAGATCCGTATTTTGATTTGATGTCGATGGATCGTAAAGAACCCTGGATCCGCCCTTGAGATCCGTATTTTGATTTGATGTCGATGGATCGTAAAGAACCCTGGATCCGCCCCTGAGATACGTATTTTGATTTGATGTCGATGGATCGTAAAGAACCCTGGATCCGCCCTTGAGATCCGTATTTTGATTTGATGTCGATGGATCGTAAAGAACCCTGGATCCGCCCTTGAGATCCGTATTTTGATTTGATGTCGATGGATCGTAAAGAACCCTGGATCCGCCCTTGAGTGCCGTATTCGGATTTTGTGTCGATGCACCGACATCCATTAATGAAAATGCCATGAGGCATAATGTAACCTGAAACAATAATAAAATAGCGTCAGTTAATTCATATTAAAAAATCGTTAAAGAAGATATTAAAAAAAACAAGTAGGTTAGAGTAAATAAATGTCCTCGAAACCAAAACCGTGATTTTTGAATTTCTTGTCTTTTGTTCTGGTTGGCAGAAAAACAACTGAATATATAGATTCGTGGTGTTTTGTGGTGACGTGTGTTAATATCGTCCAGTTTCGCAGACGCCGCTCTGCCCCGCACTGCACCTCATCGTTGACCTGTCTAGACGGCCGAGTCGATTCATTAACTAAAACTAGGCAAAAGTAACCGGCTATCCAAAAAATTGTTATGAAAATAATCAAAAAGAGTTCTAGTCTACCTACTAATCATTGGAGTTTTGAATTATCGTTTTGAGTTTTGAAATATTTTGAATTATCATTGGAGTGCCAAATCGTAGGGTCTTGAGTTCAAATCCAAACCTCCAAATCTATGGTGTGCATAAAAATAACAAAAAAAATACAGCTAGGCTTGAAAAGATAATTATGTCTAAAAACTTCTCCCATCTCCATTTACAAAGCCCTAAGAAGCTAATAAAAAACATAAAGCAAATGGCAATAATTATCATCAGAGTATTGTAGTTATAACTGCGCTGATCAACCGATCTGCAAGGTTAAGCAATTCTTGTCGCGGTTAGTTTGGATGGGTGACCATTCTTAACACATCAAGACCCCTCCGTGCCTCGGAGAGCACATAAAGCCGTCGGTCCGGGTTGTTAAACGAATACCTATGACAATCGTTAGTGGTAGTCAGAAGCCCAAAAGCCTGACAACCAGTCTATCCTTCGAATAACAATATGTACTTTTATTTTATGTCCGATGTAAATTATAATTTTAATTAAGAGGAAGAGCGCTGTCGCCTGAGAAACAGATATATTTTTAACCCCCGACGCAAAAACGACGGGGTGTTATAAGTTTGACGTGTCTGTGTGTGTGTGTGTGTCTGTCTGTGGCATCGTAGGTCCCGAATGGATGAACCGATTGTGATTTCGTTTTTTTTATTTGAAAGGTGAATTAGTCGGGAGTGTTCTTAGCTATGTTTGATGAAAATCGGTCCAAGATGGCCGCCGCCACAAAATAGCGAATAATATATTTTTTCACTACTCCCTCAATATGGGTATCAAATGAAAGGGTTTAACTAGGAGAATACTATACATTATGATAAATTTTAAATCCAAGATGGCCACCACCACAAAATTGCAAATTACATTTCGTGTCGGGGGTTTTCTAAATTTTTAAATTAGGTTATTATATCTAGTTCAGACACACAGTAGCCTTTATAGACATTAGAAAAGTTGTGCTTATTTTATTTCTTGGAGTTACAGTACATTTACATTTTATTAGTAATAACCCAAATTAAAAATTTAGAAAACCCCCGACACGGAATGTAATTTGCCATTTTGTGGTGGCGGCCATCTTGGATTTGAAATTGATCATAGTGTATAGTATTCTCCTAGTTAAGCCCTTTCATTTGATACCCATATTAAGGGAGTTGTGAAAAAATATGTAATTCGCTATTTTGTGGCGGCGGCCATCTTGAACCGATTTTCATGAAACATAGCTAAGAACACTCCCGACTAATTCACCTTTCAAATAAAAAAAACAAAATCAAAATCGGTTCATCCGTTCGGGAGCTACGATGCCACAGACAGACAGACACACACACACACACACACACACACACACACAGACACGTCAAACTTATAACACCCCGTCGTTTTTTCGTCGGGGGTTAAAAAAGATTTGTATGAAAAGAAGTAGTCGATAAAATGCAATTCAATTACCTAACCGCTTTATTATAACTTACCAAATGTTTAATTATCGTAGCCATAACTTAGTAATTTGTTAAATTTATTTATTGTTTACCTAAAATTTGCCGAGATTTTTATGAGTTGCTAGAGAGTTATTTATTTATTTATTTGCTAAGGCACACTAATAACTTATTTACAATACAAGAGTTTAATTAAAAAGAGGATTCTGTATAAACAAGTGAAAAGGCGTGCACATCCTTCACAAAGAGACGAGTTTTATAACACTCGTTTGCATTATTTATCTTCTCTTCTCTATTGTTATCTATAGCCCAAATATTAATAAAAAAAAATATTGGTCACATTTTTAATTTTTACTCAGCTCCTATTGGTCGTAGCGTGATGAAAAATAGCCTATAGCCTTCCTCGCTAAACAGGCTATCTAACACTGAAAGAACTTTTCAAATCGGACCAGTAGTTTCTGTGATTAGCGCGTTCAACAAAACAAACAAACATACAAACATACATACAAACAAACATACAAACATACAAACATACAAACATACAAACATACAAACATACAAACATACAAACATACAAACATACAAACATACAAACATACAAACATACAAACATACAAACATACAAACATACAAACATACAAACATACAAACATACAAACATACAAACATACAAACATACAAACATACAAACATACAAACATACAAACATACAAACATACAAACATACAAACATACAAACATACAAACATACAAACATACAAACATACAAACATACAAACATACAAACATACAAACATACAAACATACAAACATACAAACATACAAACATACAAACATACAAACATACAAACATACAAACATACAAACATACAAACATACAAACATACAAACATACAAACATACAAACATACAAACATACAAACATACAAACATACAAACATACAAACATACAAACATACAAACATACAAACATACAAACATACAAACATACAAACATACAAACATACAAACATACAAACATACAAACATACAAACATACAAACATACAAACATACAAACATACAAACATACAAACATACAAACAAACAAACAAACAAACAAACAAACAAACAAATTTTTTGTGTACGTATGTTGGTAATCGAACTCCTCCTAAACGCCTGGACCGATTTGTATAAAATTTTGAATGTATATATTTTGGGAGTGGTTTAGATTTACAATTGGACCCGGTAGGTGGCGCTGCTGTCGGTCCACCGCAGAAACGCAGGCGGAGCTGCGCACGGAAATGATTCCATACATTTTGTTTCTATTCGTTTGTCGATTCGAATGTCAAATTACAACTTGTCTAGGCCAACTAGACCGATTTGAAAAATTATTTCAGTGTTAGATAGCCCCTTTATCGGGGAAGGCTATAATATAATATCATCACGCAACGACTAATAAGAGCGGAGTAGTAATGAAAAATGTTGCATTGGGAAACAATTATAAGACTGCGCTGGCGAAGCCGCTGGCAAAAAGCTATTTATAATATAATCCACCTGGAACGGTTTGGATGAGGCTATCGCCGTAAAAGGTGGCCCTTGCACCTGACAATACTAACATTATCTAAGTATATAAAAATTTAGTAAACCCCCCACACGAGATGTAATTTGCCATTTTGTGGTGGCGGCCATCTTGCATTTCAAATTTATGATAGTGTATAGTATTCTACTAGTTAAGCCCTTTCATTTGATACCCATATTGACGGACTTGTGAAAAAATATGTAATCCGCTGTCTTGTAGCGGCGGCCATCTTGGACCGATTTTCATCAAAATAGCTAAGAACACTCCCGACTAATTCACCTTTCAAATAAAAAAAACAAAATCAAAATCGGCCCATCCGTTGGGGAGCTATGATGCCACAGACAGACACACACACACAGACACGTCAAACTTATAACAACACCCCGTCGTTTTTGCGTCGGGGGTTAAAAACTAACATTACTAACCAATAAATAAATAAGTACACAACACAAAGCAGATTATGAATTACTTATAAAGGATAAAATAAATAAATAAACAATAAATATCAATAGAAATTGAACGTATGCAAAATATTAATATTTTACTATAATGGGAAAATACCTGTCAGTCACATTTTCACGGCGAAACCCCTGAATAGATTTCTTTAAAATTTGTAAATAGATCGCATATAATATTTTTGTCTTAGAAATTTCTTTTGAGTGCGAGTGAAACTACACTAACATAAAATTCACTTATGTGTATTACATAAGTGAATTTTACTAATTGTACTTTTTTCTTCGGAAACATAGCAATATTATGCTGTCACATAATTATATTACTCGTAACGCCCGACGACGTCTGTGGTCTAGCGGTTCGAGTACCGGACTGCTGATCACGAGGTCGTGGGTTCGATTCCCACAGGACACACATTTATTGTGATGAACTTAAGTGTTTGTGTTTGTCTGGGTGTTTCTTATATATTATAAGTATGTATTTACAAAAAAAAGTATATAAGTATTATATCCATTGTCGAGTACCCATAGTACAAGCTCTGCTTAGTTTGGGACTAGATGGTGCTGTGTGTAAAATGTCCCAAGATATTTATTATTTATTTATTTACTTAGATATTTTTTTGGCGGAAAAATTGTTCTCTTCAATCTGTGACATGTGCACGACTGTTCACCGCTAGTCGTGGCAAATGCAATAAAAATAAAACATATGCTTTTGGTGTTACATGGAATACTCACCATAAATAAATACTTCATGTTAAATAGTCCCTGGCACTTCAGAATTAAATTCCGAACTGCAATTCAGAATTATATGATTAACAAGAATGTTGTGTCTATGAACGGTCACTGCCTCCCATATTTATAGTCTAGTTCTAGTCTTTATCGAACAGTTTTTTTTCTCAATGTTACTTACTTAATTGCTAATTATTATTGTTTAATGAATATTCAAACGGCTTGATTGTCTTTGACTTTTACTTATTTTTATTTAGACGAATATACCTATCATTCTATAAAACTATTCTAACAATTAAATAAAAGAAAATAGTTAATGTACTTACAGTATTCCAGACAAACCTCAGTGGTGTTTGGTGTACTGTTATTTCTGTAAACTTTTTGAGTGAAAATAAAGGAAAAAAAAAAAGTTATTTTAATGAAGAAAAAGATCGATTGGCGGGCAAGGACTTGGACTACACAGGTTAAATACACCAGACACTATGACCTTCCTACTCGCTAAGTCAAAATCTTACGTCATACCGTCTTGAGTATTTAACCAGAAGACGCAGTGGGCTTCTTCTTCTTCGTGTCGATGGTACGATTTTATTTTTTAAATTAGATATGGTGTGCCCAAAATTTCGCCACTTCCACAGCATCGTCTGTGGCAGCGCAGAGGTCGCTTAGATTGCAGGTTGTGGGGCACAAAGGACAGGATAGGAGGTGCACCATTGTTTGCGGCACAGTTCCACAACCACATCCTGCAAGTGGGCTAACCATGAACTTTTAAAATATTTTCCAAGTACATGACAGGTCAACTTAGCAGGTTAACCTGTCAGGTTTTCTATTGGTACCATGAAGAATTCCGTCTGACCGGCAATAATATCAACTTCAGTCCTGAATTTTGCCATTGAATTATAGAAAACAGGTCAATAAAAGTTAGTCTTTCACGCCTGCTTAATGTGACTGCAGGGCAGTTCAATTTTCGGGTGTTTAGATGTCAAAAATGTGTTGGTGGCAGAGCTTGTTGCAGGTCAGGTCCTTTGATATGTTGTCACGTGATCACTGGCTGGCAATAGTCACGTGACCGCTGACTCGCCGGTTATATGACGTGTTCGTGGTACGAAATAGCCAGGCAGTTCACTTTGAGTCTAAAATTGACCTGCTATAAGAGTTCATGGTAGGCCCCCAGGTTCGAGTCCTGCCCGCCTGACAATTTTTTTCCTTTATTAAAATAACAAGTAGTTTAATTTTTATAAGAATACGATATTTTTCTTTTTGTTAGATATTGCGTTCACAGTCGAATTTAATTCAAGATAACCTATTTAAAACTGCGTTTCTTTCAGTTTGATAAATTAAAACTGGTATTCTATGCACACCAACATATAAATTATAATATGTAAATGAAACGATTATCACTGGAAAAACTACTTTAAAATGTCAAGAGGTGCAACTTTCACTTCGTTTGTTATTCAGGGAGATAACAACATTAATTACATTAATTGTAATGCTGCCACATAATTATAGGTAATTACAGCTGTTAGAAAATACTCCGCGATATTATACTGCTTGAATAAATTAAAAATAATTAATAAATTTTACGAATCCTGTAATTTCCCAAAATCCTTTCGGATGCATACATCATAATAACTATCTGTGTCAAAGCGTCTGGTGTATCGAACCAGAAGACGCAGGTTCGAATCAGTTTTTTTACATTATCTCGTGGTTGCAAGCGGAACTGCGAGCGCGAGGCCCTTGATTCTATTCCCGGGTCGACCATCATACGTCTGTGTTCCCCGAAGAACAGATGTGCGCTAAATTAACACACAAACAATTTCGGCATGTTTAGGTCCCAAGTAAGAAAGGGGTGAGTAATTATCTGCCTATGATGATAATGATGACTTCTCCTCCAGACCGATTTCAGTCAAAGCGACTACTTCAACTCCGTGTAGATAGTTGTCGCATATATAACCATAAAGTACCTACTGATCTCTTTTTAACTGTACGATTCACGATTACGATCTAACTAGGCTGAAAGCAGAAGAAGCAGTTTACTCTTGACGGTGTTAAATCTAAGATCCCATCTTACCCATAGAGCAGATTCTAAAAGCCTATTTCTAGTAAGTTCCCGATATATTCAAAACAAATAATTATAAATACAAATAATTTCAAACAAAATTTGGGAGTATTTCCGTGCACATTTTAGAGCTCGTAGGCTTTTTTAGAACACTGTCTCCCAAAATACATGCATTAGCCACATTTGGAAAAACAGTTACAGTACCATTAAGTAACATTCAATAATATAAGTAAACGGAAAATATACCCATGTTGTGATGTATGTATTTTTGTGTCGATAAATATTTTTATCTATCCTTCTTTACTTATATTGTAAATGTGAAAGAAACTGTCTGTATTTCTGTCTGTCGCGCTTACACGCTAAAACTAAGGAACCGATTTAAATTAAATTTGGTACATAGATTAGACTACTTTTTAATGCGAAATAAGGGCTTTAAAGGGTTGAAATAGGGGATGAAATTTATAAGGAAAGCTAGATATTAATATAATGCGAAACTATTTTAAAATATAATAAGAGCTCAATGCATTGGGTGCTCCTAAAACAGGTACTCAAACGGGAATACTCCTAATTTTGTTCCATTTTTTAATTTATCCAGCGGATAGCGGCTTTTCGGAGGTTGTTAAACAGGCCCTAAATGTCTTGGATATCTAGATCAATAAACGTCCATATAAATAAGCTGTCATTGTATGATTTATGTGTGGGCATAGGCTAAAGTTCAAATAGGCTAAGTGCTCAATTTGATTCACGCCGTTCGGGCCCCAACGTTGCTAATATTTCACCTTTCTATGCGAATAGGGTCCCTAAACCAGCGATGCGAACCGTAGAATTGAAGCGTAGCAATATTATTTGTTATTTTGTCATAATTTTGAGAATGTAACGATTACCAACAATGCGACATCTAAATAGTTTACAATCTAAACGGTTTATGTTTTTTTGATAAATTATCTTAATAATACGAAGACTGTCTTTGACTGTCCAGCAAAAGTCCAGACTTGGAGTATGCCAGCGAGCGATGGAGCGCAGTATTTTAGGCGTCCGTCTCTCGGACCGAATAAGAAACTCTACACTACGCGCCAAAACACAAATCGCTGATGTTGGCCATAAAGCCGCCAGCCTTAAATGGAACTGGGCTGGACATATCTGCCGCATGTCTGATGAACTGTGGGCAAAAACCACGACAATGTGGATGCCCCAGGACATTAAAAGACGCCGCGGTAGACCCAGAACGAGATGGCGGGATGAGCTTGACTCGTACTGCATGGTTTGGATGCAGAAAGCTCTCAACCGAGAAGACTGGAAGGAGGAAAGGGAGGCCTTTGCCCTGCAGTGGGACGATCATGGCTGAAATAATAATAATAATAATAATAATACGAAGACGTTTTAAAAGCAGTCAAGTGTTTTATTAATCGATAAAATAAAATTATTTGGTTTATCCGCAGCAACATGACCATTTTTTTATAAATAAAATAAGATAGTATTTTTATAATGTTTCTAATATACCTAAATGAAGTATTCACTATCTTAAGCCCGGCAAACTGTGAGTAAAAAGTACTTGACATAAGTACACTGCTGCCGATTCTACCGATTACTTAATTATTTTTATAGCTTTCCTATATCAATGAATCCTGTAACTGATCTGACCTCTGAACCTGAACTTTGGGATAGTAACAAAACGCGATAAAAATTACATAAAGGAATTTTAATTGCCTAAAAGTCGTTCTCACCGCCGATCTAGTGGCCCCGTCTCGAAAGCCATCAATGCTAAAAGCCCACAGACAAATTGGACTGATATTGTAAACTATACATTGTGTATTACGTATTCCATTAGACACTTAATTAACACACATTACACGCATCAATGACATACACTATGTAAAGTCACGAGCAAAAACATGTATACACTAACAAAAGTGCTAAAGCATTTTTTCATGAATGAACAATTGCAACTGTGACATAACACCAATGTCACTATAGTATTGGTTCTTTAATACTGTGTTCGTAATATCACAAAAGTTCTATTAGTACTTTGGGAGAAAATCGCTTTAGCACTTTTGTTAGTGTATACATATTTTTTCTCGTGACTGTACCTGCTGGTGACCTGAAAATACAACTGAAGTGAAATGACACAATAACAGTGAATTCTGAAATGTGAGCCATACGCGATTCATCAAATGTAGGTATTTTACCCCTAAACCTACGTGCATACTTATTACCCTTGTCTTCTTAGAAGTAGAAGAAGTTAGGTACAGTTAGCCGGTATGTTTAGTTCTTGAACAGAGTGAAGTAGAGAAGAGATATACGGATGACTGACTCCAGCGAGGGACGGTTGAGAGAGATACTAATATGAGAGACAAGTCCAAAGTTCGAGCTGCTACTGAGTTTTCTTGGTTTTTTGAAAAAGGACCATTTTAATGTCCACAAGTCTAGACAAAGTCACAGGTAAATAAATTAGTCTAACTTGTGTTAGCTTAACTGAACTATTTACTGTAACATTATATTTATCTTAGTTAATTTGGAAAGGTCAAAGTACCTACTTTGTGACATTCGGAGTATCAAAGTAGGTACGGAATAGTGAACGCTTAGTCTGGGTTTACTTTGGGTCCGTTAATTGTATGTTTGTGAAAAAGAAAAAGTTCAAAGGACATGTTGAATTTTAATGTTAGGAGTAAAATGGGAGTCGCTTCATCTACCTATTATAAAATGGTTGGCATAATCAGAAGAACAAAAAGCTTGGCCTTGGACTTCGATATTACCATTGGGTAGCGGAGATCTGATAGCTATCACTTCGTGATAAATACTGATGTTCAGACGCATCTGGTTAGACTGGAAGAACCAGTTTTAAGATTTTGGTATTACCCAGATATTGTGTAGCGAAGATCTGAGGGCTGTCGCTTCGTGATAAATACCGATATTCAGACGTATCTGGACTGGTAGCAGACCCCAACATTACCTTACAAAATTTTAAAATGGTTCGCGGTAAAAAAAAATGATACGTACTTGTAACAAACAACATTAATGATGCAGGATAATCAAACAATTTGATGTAATTTGACGCCTTGATATTGCAATTAGTCATTATGCATACCATTTCATGTTACTCTTGTTATAATTAATTACATGGTCACATAGGATGTATTTGTGTATACACTAACATCATAACCTATTGTTAATATTATGCACTGAATCGTAGAAATTTGCATCATACTGTTACTATGACATTGTTTAAATTATACCATTAAAATACGTACTTTTGAAAATTGTCTTATCAGGGACTGGCACGTAACTTTAGTGACACTTTAAAAAAACATGACTACCTAATATTATGAGTGAAAACTAAGGAAAACTAAAAGACATAGGTAATTAATTATTTCTGTAAATACATCCTTCAAAACTGAATATTTTGAGGGTTCGTATCGACGACGCGTAACTAACTACCGCGCGATACAATTTCGATCGGTGAAAATCTCTGATCAATTATTGTCTGTTCGCAATCCAAATTATAACTTTTTGATGCACACAGATGCCTCGGCCCGATGGTCGCTTTGTCTTGATTTTGATTAATATCCTTATCATTACTGTTTATAGTGTCTAATTTCCCGCAACAAACAAAGATAGGCTCGCCGCGGTAACAAATTCTCCTCATTTATTCGTGGTTACCGTGCGAGCAAATGTTCGGTGCCTCGCCACGCGCAATCGACACACGCCTTTAATTTTTCTCCCGAGACGCGAGTCCTAAAAAAACATTGTAGTATCGCGAAAGCTTATACTAAAGTAAAGAAAAACTAATATGGGGATCTAGTTTTCTATCGTTTTTCTAATACGCGATCCAATATAATTTTATCGAAATAATATTGTTCTGAAGCACACAATAGTTCGTTGTTTTGCGCGAAGTTGCTTATAATAAAATTTTATGTTCTACTATTCTCTCTGTTAGCAATTTAATCGCAAAAATTGTGAACGTAAACTTTCGTATGTGTCTAAATTTTTAACAATAATCATTTTGTTGCTGTGATCACCTATTGGCTAGAGCGCTGCATAAAACTAAGACATATGCTGCTATTAAGTTTTGTAGTAAATACGATTATTGCAACTGATGATGAGAAATACTTGAAAGCAATCTGGAAATTTCTGCCTTGCAGACTCTTCTAACCTCTTTTACTACCTTACAAGATTTGACACTCTTCTCTTTATAGATAGAAGCATTCATTTAAAATACAGATTTCAAGTAATAAAACCTCTAGAGAAGGACTTATGAGTTACTACTACGCTTAACGAACGATCTGCAAGTCTGTTTCTAGTCATACATGTTTTAAGCGTTTGTATTTTATTATCTCTAAATCCTGCAGCTGTTCAAAGTTACTGTAATTGTTTTTCTCTTTATCACCGACTAAAAGGACCAAAAAATTCAAAACAAATTCCTTCTAGCTCTTGTTCTCCTATATGCGCAGAATTACTCTATTCTCATTACCTCTATGCGCTGTCAAAGAAACGCAGGCGAAACGTACCACGCTTTCAATCCGTAAAAATACAAATCTATTGGAAATTTAGTTTCCTTTGAAAAAGTTTGCGGGCTTTAGACGTCTGTGTAAGCACTGAAAGGTTCCGTATTTGGGCGTGAAAACGTCTGAACGGAGTTTAAAATTGGATGCATTTTCTGCTTTTTTTTCTGGTTTATGTTGAACCATTTACTTTTGTTGGTTAGAAGATGAGGTAAAAAGTAAAAAGATGAGACTTTCAGATTATAATTTATTAAAATTTTATAATAAATATTTACAATGTTCACAAAAGAGATCCTTAAATAACTTATTAAATACTACTTACTTAAATAATACTTATTATAAAAATTCATTGTTTTCTTTTAAATGAGATGGTCAAGGCACAATGCAGAAAGTAGTAAGTCAGCTTGTCGTAGAATAACATAAGCCTGCAATGCCTGAACTAGGTTTTTCCTATGTTTCAGGCTATCGCTTTACGCGTTTTTGACATTATTATGTACGTAAAATTGTATTCAGATGAATGGTATAGGGACGAACAAACCAACAAATACGTAAATGATCTCGGTAAATTAGTTGACTGCGTACGGTATACTTAACCAGAGTATCAAACTCTGTCGAACGTCATATTTTTCTTTGGCTATTTATATCTTTAAATATATTTAGGTTTTTTTATTACCATGTACAATAAAAAACATTAGGTAATTGAAGAATAATAAACGATTTTTGACTGCTGCACACTCCAGATACTGAAATTCGTTTTAAGTATCATTTCTTATTTATTTTCAAGGAACTCTAATCACATGTTCGCCTTCACTCAATACTCCAGCTGGTTCGCAAACTCTTTTCCGCTTACCGGAGAAAGAAAACTATTTCTCATTGGCTGAACGTCTGTTTCCGCTTCCTGTTTGTATGGCTTTGGCTTAAACGAAGCTTAACACTCGTTCGATTTATAAAATGTTTGACGGAAAACGTCTCGAATATAAAATTGTGACGCCATGAACTTATATTTAAGTACTTGTGTCTTTAGAATTGCATTCCTACTATCAAACCTATAGTTCCCTAAAGACTAGACAGAAGTTCGCCAGTGTTTTAGGTTTAATATCTTAGAGAACTGCTTATGGCCATTGAGGGTACAAATTCAGACTATGGACTGCATTATTAACCCATATACTGTTCTACTACTGGGCACGGGTCGCCTCTCAGTATGAGAGGGATTAGGCTATAGTCCCACGCTAGCCTTATCCGGGTTGGCTAGACTATGGACCGTGTGATGTATTGCGAATAGAATTCCTATTACAATAAACTAGTTACGCGTGCTGTGGTAGAGGGCGCGGTAGAGAGACGTGCGACACTGACATTGACAGTTGACAATTGACAACATGCTATATTATAATGCACTCTCTCTCGGAGTCTGAGACCCCAAGCGACACCACGTATAACAAAACTCTAACAATGTTTATTATTTAATCCCAACACCATTCCAGGATATATTGTGTTAAACACAGGACACAACAGACCGTTACTGTTTTTTTTTGTTATTAATTTTTGAGGAATTTTTCTACCCGACCTTGTAACCTAGGATCAAAAACTCGCTTGTCCACAAGACCAACGAATTAGAATTCAATTCAAATGCATATAATTATGTGCTTACATAACATAATAATTTTCATTCTTTACCAATAGCTTTACAATATAATTTTTACAATGGTAAATGGCTTTCCGATAGCGCGTTTTATGACACCAAAGTGAAGTAACAAAGTATAAGAGCATTTTGGTGATTCAATAAGGATATTAAAAAACCCTTCATACTGGATTTTGATGTGGATACATTTACTAGGTATGATTGCAATATCAAACCTTTAAAATATAAAAAAGGTACTGTGGTTAATCATTTATCAGATAAGAGTATTAATTAATTTCTTTCATTTTATAAATTACAAAATATGATAGTACTTTTCTTTAACTTTATGGTGCAAAACGGAGGCAGATCCAGAACTTAAAAAATCGTAGTAAATTCAAAAACTTATTTATTTACCTTAAAAATAAAATAAAATATGTAAATATATTTGTTTTATATTATACCATATAACTCTTGGACATTAGTGTGACCAATCATTTTTAAAACCCTTTTTTCTTAATACCTCACATTTTTTAAATTTAGACTTTTCTCCGTTTTGCTGCAAGGTCCTCAATTAGAGTATCAGTGATTTGTTACGTAAAAAATTAACAAAGTAACTTCCTTAGCCCAGTAGTCGTAAACATAGCTGCTATTCTCTGAGTCTTGGGTTCGATTCCTAGGTCGAGTAAAGTGTTGTTGGATTTTTCCATAAAATTCTCAGAAGCAACTCGGAGTTTGGATTTGTGCTTTATTCAGGGCAATAGGCTTGCCCCCTATTGAATGGGACCTAAACATGCCAGCGAACCTTGAGTGTACATTACTAAGCCTCCAGAATATTGGCGTGATGATCATGTAGGTATATAATGTATAATTATGTAGGTATATGACGACGTCTGTGCTCTAGTGGTTCGAGTACAGGACTGCTGATGACGAGGTCGTGGGTTTGATTCCCGCAAGACACAAACATTTATGTGATGAACTTAGGTGATTGTGTTTGTCTGGGTGTTTCTTATCTAATATATAAAATTCTCGTGTCACAGTTTTAGTTGCCATACTCCTCCGAACCGGCTGGACCGATTTGTATGAAATTTTGTGTGCCTTTCCGGTATCTATGAGAATCGGCCAACATCTATTTTTCATCCCCCTAAAATGACCCACCCCTATATGGCAAAACAACGTTTGCCGGGACAGCTAGTATATTATAAGTATGTATTTACAAAAAAAAGTATATAAGTATTATATCCACTGTCTAGTACCCATAGTACAAGCTCTGCTTAGTTTGGGACTAGATGGTGCTGTGTAAAAAATGTCCCAAGATATTTATTTATTATTATTTATTTATAATGTTTAGAATGAGCTGTAAATCGAAAGTACTGATAGAAAATTCCTATCACGTTTAACCTGACATGGACATCAAACCTAAGACACAGCTGTAGCTATGGTTTATCAAAGTAAATGTGACATCGAAATAATTCCTTTAAACTCACATTCACCCCCAATATCTCGAAGATCAACCTCCGAAAATTTATCGTCAAAACTTATCGACTTAATTTATGTCCGACAATAAGTCAGGAGTTACAAACTTTTTGGGTTACCACTTCATTATTTGACTTGCTTTTAATTTATCGAAGTTTCCAATTTAAAGGTAAGCGTATACCAGTTAAGGGGTTGATTTATACCGTGGTTGTTTCGCAAATTTTATTATATCGTTGTTCGGTTATTCGAAGGGTTTAATTAAGTTAATGTATGTGGGGAAGAAAGTTGTTTGGAGTAATTTCACTTGGGTATTGAAATGAAAGGTATTTAAGCTGTACGTACCGGGTAAATTCACTTTAATCATCATTCGTATGGTAAGTAAATGAGGGAAGTGTACACTTGGGAAATGGCTTATATTTTGTTTAGTTACATCTGAAATCTTCTCCCCATACTAAGTAATATTGCCAAAGTAATTCTATCTGCATGTAAACTTTTCGCGTCTAAACCACTGAACAGATTTCAACTAAATTTGTGCAAGGAGATAGATTGTATCATGAGGCAGATACAGGCTTACATTTATCGTGAAATATCCTCTGGAATTTTAGGGAACTGCGCGGCTTACAGTTTTGTGATCAAAGGATGAACCCTTTCTTAAATAAAAAATTAAAATAAAAAATTAAATTAAAAAAAATGTTTTTATTAAAATTATACAGAAACTAAATACTTTACTTTGTGTAATCAAATGAAATCCGGTACTATTTTACTCAATTTTCCTAAAAATTTAAAATCTCTTACATGCAGGGTTACTTGTAATTATACGTTGAATTACAAGTAAACCTGTATATTATGATATATATTCTATTAAGTTTGGACTTTAAAACAAGTTTGTTACGGTTTCTTCTAGGACGTCAGTTAAGAAGTGCTGACGCCATGTAGTTAAAAAGAAATGACGTGGAAAAAGGTGTCTTTAAATACTTCCTAATTCATTCACTAAAAACTTATCAAAACCTCTAATGAGAATGTCTAATTTCGATGAGTTTCCATAGCAACGAGGTTCTATTGTCCATCGAGTTGTCGAAAAGGCTTTGATTCTGGGCAAGCCCGCATAAACTGATAGCTTCAACGTCGAACCAAGATTGTGACGCGATGACATCACAGACTGAAACTGAGGGTATTTTGATATTTCAAAAGAAAATCATAGAACAATTCTGAAATAAGATACGAAAATATTTAGGATTACAAATTATAGTTGTTTTGAAGAAAAACATAGGTATCTAAATCATTAATCAATTATCAAACATCTCTTAATTTGACGATGTCTGTGTGGTCTAGTGGTTCGAGTACCTGGGAGCTGATCACGAAGTCGAAGATCGAAGATCGATTCCCACAGAACACAAATTAATATGTATGGACAGTATTAGTTGGATTAGTATTAGTTTAGGAATAGGTGGTGCAGTGTAAAATGTCCCGTAAGATTTATTTATTTATTAAATATGTTTGTTTATTGCATTTATAATATATTATGTATTATATACGTGTGGGGTGAGAGGGTAATGAAACGCAGTAAATGCTAAGAAAGAACACCTCGACGTTTATTAATTAACCAAATCACACAATAATTAGTTGATTACATAAAAATACTGTTTTTTGTAACGGAGCAACACACACCACATCTTCAGAGTCCGGCTAGAGGAAGAGAGACAGAGAGAGACAGACAGAGCATTTCCTACTTCCGTCCTACCACATCCGAGGTGTTCGGATATTTGCATCGAATGAATGATTGTAATCATAACTAAAAGTGAACCTATATGGTCGATCAGGGGGGCTAGACAAGTTGCATTTTGACATTCGAATCGACAAACAAAATGTATGGAAATGACACAAGCTTTCGGCAAATCCGGCTGTCACTAATGTCATTTACATACATTTTGTTTGTCGATTCGAATGTCAAAATGCAACTTGTCTAGCCCCTCACTCGATTACTATTTTCTAACCCTACATACGTACAACTTTTTATTGGGATATTATCCAAAAATAACACTAAGGTAACATAATTTGGTAGTTTGGTAACCCAGAAGTATACTTCGCTTTTCTTCAAAATAAAAGAGACTAGTAAAGTTAATTGTTTAATCTAGCGGAAAGTGATCTGTCATACAAACTTCTGCTGTAATGAACTCTTGCTGACCTAAGAAATAAGGGTTGGGTTACACTGTAAGCGTGTTAATAAAAGTAATGTTCTTTGAGCGGCGGTAGTTCACGGCGATAATAGCGTACGATAGTTTAAGTTTGCTATTTTAACATACCATCACGCCTGTATTTCCTGAAGTATTAGGTAGAAGTATGCTGTTCACGCGGATCATAAAAAAACTCAGTTTGGTTTGAATAATCGATAGATTTAATTTGATTTGCTTCTTTGCAAAAACATAGGAAAAAAAATGGTGTACATGGTGTGCAGTGAGTGAATGAATGAATGTATTTTAGGGATGTGCTAGTGCAGATATTAGAGGAAACTAATTAGAGTTGTGATTCTGTGGATGAGAAATGAGTGAAGCGTGTGTGGAGTGTGAGTCTCGATATAAAAATAAAACTTAAACTAATGATGTGGCAGCACTGTCGACAGGTGGTGAAAACCGGCGTCGACTTAATATGCTAATCTCACCCATGTAATGCCAACCCAGGACCTTGAGCATATCAGTTACGATCAAGACCACCAGGCGAAAGAAGAATAACCAGCTGTAGAATGTGTCTGAAAATTATAATATTATCATCCCCGCTAACAGACAGTCCAAACCTAATTTCATCGTCACGTCAGGACAAAGTTACGACGGAGATTGGCCACTGCTAACTGTCAAAGGAGATAATACAACAGTTTTACTTGTACTTAACCTATTTACCTCCGACCTCGGAGTAAGAGGGTAGTTTGTGGCCGTGTAATTTAAGCAGGGTTAAGATATGTCTTAATAACAGGATCTTCTGTATAATAAAATGTCTGGTGACTTAATTATTAAGATAAGGTGTGTAATTACAATGGCATTTAGTTCCCTTAATCGATTTTGGACAGACTTGTGTAGGCAAAAATATATTAATATCTTTAAAAATAATACCATCTATAGTCTTTGAAAGATTAGGTAATGGTGTTTTATTGGTAAAGTTTATCAGTAAATTTCAGGTTCTATAAAGGAGGTGAGATTTTAGCAATTAAGAAGGTCTAATTTTTCTGGAATTTTTAATAATAGAATTTGATAAAACTATCTGACGTAGCCACACTGTAAGCGCTGGCAGTTCTTTAAGTAATTAAAAACTTACAATCGTATCGATGAAGAAATGAAAATAAAATCGGTCGGCCATGTCTGCAGTGTAAATGTAAAAAATGATATGTTCCATGCGGTTGCCACACACGCTGAAATTTTTGATAGTCATTATGCAGAAAACAATGTTAATATTGAAGAAGACTAATGTCAGTTTCAGCTAAACAATTATAACAAATATCCAACAAATTCAACTAATACTGATCTTAATGTTGCTAGTAATAAAGCATTTAAAATACGCATAGCGAAAGCAATGTTAGCAATTACAAAACTCAGTGGACATTCCAACAAAGGATTAATTTCAAATTCGAGTGTAACAGAGCTCAAAGCGCAATTTAAGCTACGTACAACGAGACTAAGTTAAAACTTTGCGACAGTGTGACAGGATACTTAACCAACGCTTAAGCCCCGAGATTTGTGTTCAACTATAACTTCTATGGCTTCTTTGTGTAATTTTTTTCTTCTATGGTGCATATAGGTAAGATGTAATCTTGCTCTCATTACGCACTTGTACTTGACATCGTATCAAGTTCGACCCGTTGATAGTAATACGCTGATCAACCGATCGGCAAGGTTAAGCTACGCTTGCCACGATCAGTCAAAGCTAGGAAGAAGAAGATTAACAGATCTGAGATCTGAGCCTGATCTAAAGACATTGAGACTGAGACTTCTAAGGGTATTGTCACCATTATCGTCACTGAATCTGGGCTAGTCTGAAAATGCTGCTTTTAATGAATCTAATCTAAGGATCTCATCCCAGATGATTTTAACAATGATCAGTGTTATAAATCAATTCTTAGAATTTCAATAAGCAAGCCAATAAGTATCTAAACTACGTCCGAAGTTCCAACGTACGAAGGAAGAGGGGTGGTTAACTGGTTCCGCAAATAGCCGCGTCATATAACAGGGGTGGAATAATTTTAACTGTAGCAGCGCTAACGACTTTAGGCGCCGTTGTTTTATGAAGTTTATCTAGGAAACTTTAATGGATATCGTCAGCTGGTGATAGTAGGGCAAGGTTTATTTATAAATCCATATATGACATGAAAAGAATTTTATGTACTATATTAAGAATATGTTTCCTTACCGACTCTGAAAGAAATCCCAAAGTTGGGCATTGGGCAACATAATCGCTTCTTCTTAAAATTCTAACTAATATAATTATCGACACTGCTGGGTCTACTAATGGGTCTAATTCCCATGAAAAATTTACCTAATACCTACAGTATTTTGAAAGCGTTGAAGTAACTTTAAAACTTATCCGCATTGGGATCAATCAGTTTATTCCTTTCGTAAATCTATTATCACAAACCAATAACTAAACAACGGCAGTTTTAACTTTTTTACTTAACACCTTTTTTCATTGGATTTTGAAACAGCCTTATCATACAAATCGGAGTCCCTCCTCGTAGATGGCGATACTACAGAAAAAACTGTACGACCAAACAATGTTGTTGAACAAATTTCCCGTCTGTAAAATATGTCATAAAACTAGTTTATGATGTTCCACTTTAAATTGTCGCATTAAATAAAGATGGCGAAGTTGTAGCTTCCATATTTTTATCAAGCTTGTTTTTATTTGGAGTGTAAATATAACTGGAATTGTTTAAAAGTATTTTGTCTAGGAAGGCAAAGTTTTTAGTGTTTCATCTTGAGAATACGAGTGTTAATGCGTATTGATAACATGTCCTGTATAAAGTCATATTATATTCGAATCAATTAACCAACATTCAAATGATTCAAGCTATTTCCAGAAAAGAGGATTAAGTATTTTAGCAGCTATTGAGCAGGCAATCGACGAATCGATATCTGCTGCATGCGCTGGGTTGCAGATTGCAGTTATAACTTGCAATACATCAATCCATTTTTACTGTCCCATTGTTTGCCACGGATGTCCTCTCAGAATAATTTTTATATTGGCCATGCTGGCCAAGTGCGGATTGGCACGATGTTTTTGATATAGGTATATATGATTGGATCCTCACGGTGTTTCGACGTGCACGTGATAATTAATAAATAATACACACATGATTTCGATAAGTTTTTTCTAAGTGCGTGCCTTGGATTCGGCAAGGTAAGGGAAAGTTGATGGCACAATAGCTCGTGGCAGATCACCAATGCGCTGGACAGACCAGATTAAGGCTGAATTGAACGGTCCACTCCATGAGTACCTGATGTGATGATCACGACCACTCTGTCAAGAGTGTAGCGACTAAAAAGAAGCCTTGGATTCGAGATCTTAGATTTGGCAGTACAATGATCATATCACCATGACTCAGACATTACTTGGAATAGGTCTCTGGCTCTTGAATATCATCAGTGTGGTCACTTTACACAAAATCCTTTGCAAGAACTCATCGTACATTACTGTATGAATCCCTTTTAGTTAATAGCCTTTCACAGTTCGTTTCCACATGACTGAACCAACCTTTCTCGACCGCTGTCACTCATCTTCCTTTAGACCGCAACGATCTCTTTATCATGATGTTTCTTAATCTGTTGTTCAGTTGAATAACGTTACTAAGTCCTTTTGTGAATGAAAAAGTTCTCAACATTTTAGGAATAAGGTTTTTCCTGTTTGAAATTTTTGGAAAACGTTACGTTTTGTAGTAAAAATGTTTTTCGTAATTCCGGTATTGCCATACCGGGTTTCCCGAAGAACGTCCACTGGACATTGATTTATCATTAAATCTATTTTGGTATTTATAGATTATTTCTTAAACACTTTCATAATAACTACTTTCGTCCAACTCATCGTTTTAGCTTTTTATTATTTTTATATTTATATTGAATCTTTCAGTCTATATGTCTAGGTTGATTATAATTTTTTTAATAAATTGACTGCTATCGGACCTCCGCAATCCATTATTTGAGTAATATCAATGGATGAAACTGGATGTTGTCAATAAATTGCCATGTAAGTTTTTTTTATAACGCCTGGGATCGACGGCTTCTCATATTTTTCCGAGCACTATAGAGGAGTTAGGAATCTATCCAATGAATCGACCGCAGCATGCGCAGCTCAATGAACGGGCGTAAAGCCCAGCTTGCCTAGAAGTCCTAAAAATACTTTAAAGCCTCGTATCGTATCGCAGTGCCTTTAACCACCTGGTTAAAGGCACTGCGATACGATTTTAGAGTATTTTAGAGATTTGCGAGTATTTTTGAGTTCCTAAGGCTTAGTATGCAACTGACCTCAGTTGCATACTAAGCCTTAGGAACTCAAAAATACTATTCGTTTAACATTCCCACAGCAAACTGCCTCAAGCTTGGCACTAACTCTGCCTTAATTACAGCTGCAAACCAAGCGAATGATGGACACTTTGAAGCTTTTCCACTGCATAATAGTTCGTTAAAATGTTTTCGTTGCAACTTTATTAAAATTCAAGAGGTCCCGAATAAGTTGGGTGGAAGTTAGCGATTGTGTCAGTTGGCGGATATTTTTTGCGGTTACTTACTATATAATTGTTTAATTGGATTGATATACAGTAGGCACAAGATAGATTATTTGTTACTTAAACACTGAGACTAGCTATATTTTAGATACAAGAATGAATATAAGTTATTTCAATGAAGGATCTTTCTGATCTTTCGCCATTTTTAATCACATAACATTTTCATTCAGTATATAAATCGACAATTTGGATGAAACCTTTAAAGAAGACCACACAGCAATTTGTAAATTCATTTGTAAATAATAAATCTTGAACAGAAATGAAAACGAGCGTTGAATTCCAACCCAATAAGCTTTACAACTACGTTGCCATAGCAACTTATGAATTATAAATTAAATTATAGATAGGGAATTAATCTTGCCATCTAATAACACAAAACCATTTGAATATTTAAATTTCAAATCAAGCAAATCCGAATAGAGAATTAATTTCAATTTTATATTACAGAGAACAGAATTCGCGTTTACCGGGCCGGAAATTAAAAACCAAATACCCTGAAAACGGGTACCATGGACTTTGAGGCGTTGAAAAAAGTCCTGGCTTGTGTGATACATGACACACGTAGATAAATAAGGGTTCTGTCGACAACTTTTTTTATGATTTTGTGATGATTTAATGGCATCAATATACTTACGAATTACGGCCTTGCTTGTTTAATCATAATATTGTATCATTTTCCACTTAAATACTTCATACCATGGTCCGTGGTCTAGTAGTTCGAGTACAAAAAAAGTATATGTAGGTATAAGTATTATATCCATTGTCTAGTACCTATACTACAAGCTCTGCTTAGTTTGGGACTAGATGGTGCTTAAAATATTTATTATTACTATATTTATTTATAAACATTTGAGCCATGTGGGAATTAGCAGTCTATTCTTGATCGGCACTCAAACCATTAGACCACAGACATCGTCAAAAATTACAAAACTATGTTTTGAGATTTACTTATGCAGGGCCAATATAATAACCGTTCTTATACCCGTCATACGGTACCCTATAAAATCAGATGTTAGCGGGAACATCACAGGAAATGAAATGGTCTGGTCGGCCGAGGCACACGGACGTGTTAGAATCAATATGGCCGAAGGCGAGTGAATTATTCTGAAAATACCGCCCATTTTTATCTTTGCTTATTTTTCCTTGATGTGTTGAACACTACAGTTCTTTGCTCATATATTGTTCATAACCGATTGTGTGTAGATGAAAAGACAAGTTTGATTCCTATCGTATAGACTGGCCCTTGTCAGTAGAAAATGGAGGTTTGATTTTAATATTATTATTAAAAAATCTTTCTTTCTTCTTTCTTTCCATATATCTAAAGGGAGAGGGAGGGATTTGCCCTGGAGTGGACAATACAAGATAGATAGATAGATACTGGATTTATGTAACACATGGGTTTCCTAATTTCCTAAAATCTAAAATCGTAGGTACGTATCGTATTATGAAACTCCTGCAACATTTCATGCTTCTCAACCTAATGGATTAGGCACAGCTTTCTTATCAATTAATCACTTTTTTATTCAGTAGATCTCCTAAGAATTATAAGAATAAGAAAGTATTTATTCAGACGAACAGACAGACAAATACATATACAACAAATTCTGATAAATTTAATGTAAAATTAGGTAGGATGTAACTACCTAACAAGGGAAAAACAAAATAAAGAACGTTATCCGCTTGTCCGTACAGAATGGGTTATCAACTCAGCATGTGCTGGGTTATCAAGTGCCCAGCGCTGGTTTTCAGTTGACACTCCTGTGCCTCGACAATGAGTTTTTCTCACTAGACTCGATAGCGACGCCGTAAAATATTTGTATGGAAGACCCTCACAGCGCCTCTAGCGGTTACGTAAGGAACTAAAATCTGCTATGAGATTACAGCGTTTCGATACGTAAAAAACCTATCGAAAGCCATTTACCAAGCCAAGAACTCATGGTTGAGGTACTATAGTGACACATGCTAGCTGAAATCTAAATGAGAATTGCTGAAATAAATAAATATCGTACTAAACAAAACATTATATTATTTATATCACCCTTTTTGCAACACTGAAAATACATACTAAACACATTGTCAAATTCCCTGAAATTTTAGTCGACCGTTAATAACCCTTTCGAATTTGAGGCCCATATTGTTCAAATATAAATTATGATCATACCCTTCGAACACACATTCGACCTTTAACAATATGTTGCTATACACAATAACTCGCTCAAATACTCGGACAAAAACCAGGTCAATGTTTGTGCAAGAAGTTGTCCTAATCGATTCACAGCTCGTAGGTAACTATTGTACGGGAGAACGATCGACAGCAGTTTAATTATAACCCGCAGTCTAGCTTCTTGTATAATTAATCAGATTTAGTGTTGTGGGAACGTTCATTCGATTACATTTTGATGGTGAATCGATTTGTGTTCCGATTCCCGCAATGCTGTTTACAAACCAATAATTTGATGACTTATACTGTGTAGCTGTTTGTGTTACGTCCTTTTCGGGGAAGGTAGAATAGTGATTAAATCGGAAATTTGTAGTCCTGCGAATTAAATAGATTGATTGACAGGTTGAACTATGTAGTTATCATATGAATATTATAATGAAGCTAAAATTTGAATGCGTTAATTTCTGGAACTATCAATGTGAAAGATTTTTTTTTTGCGTATGCTAGCCCATTTCTGATAATCTCATTCCCAATCTGATAAACCCATTTGATAACCTCTGCCTAGTCCTCTGTTGGATAATTAAATAAAACAATCGAGATCGCTAGTTAAGCTGGACTGGCGCTCTTTTTATTTGACAGACCCTTTGACAGTTGACATTATTCTGACAGCTGACAAGGTGACGTTGTTCAGGTGCGTCACAGACAATGATCATAAATAATTATGCATTCCTATGATACATAAGATCCTCAAAAGGAATACAGCCGGTATATATGTGTACTGTGTTATTTGTAATTAAATAATTTCATAATTATTAAACCCCTTTATCAATAAAAAAAGCACACTCAAATCCTGCCATTTTGGCACTTCTCTACATCACGCTAGTATTAATTTTGTCAGTTGATTAGGAAGAATTAATAGCCTATATTTCCACCTCGATATATCATTCCACGTACTCGCTCCTCACTAGTGCGGTCGTGTGAGTGGCTTCGGCACGTGTTAACTACGAACAAAAGATTGGGATAACCCCATTTATCTCAAGCTGGCTGGTTCCGTGTGCTCCACACATTAAATCTAACAAGTTATGGCCAGGAGGGTTTAATTACATTTTATACACTATCTCCTTAGTGTCTTGTCCGGGTGTCTCGTTTTATGTCATCTGTCTTCTACTGGTATATTATGCCCTCATCTATACTTACTAATATTATAAAGAGGAAAGATTTGATTGTTTGTTTGTACTGGACCGATTAGAAAAATTCTTTCAGTGTTAGATAGCCCATGTATCGGGGAAGGCTATAAGCTATATACCATCAGGCTGCGACTAATAGGAGTGGAGGTTGCAATGAAAAATTTTTGCCAAACCGGGGGAAAAAAGTTATCAAGACCACGCGGGCAAATAATTAGGAAAGATAAATTACTACATATGCCGAGTACAAATCCATTTTCTAATATATCTGCCTAAAGCACAATGTAAATTAAGCACAAATTCCTCATTTAAATTTGGAATTATATCGGCTATTCGCTGTTCTGTTGGAGGCTATCTGGACACCGGCTATGTAGCCACCTGAGCTACAAAGAGATTCCTGTGCTGGTGTCTAGTTCAAATACAAACATAAAACGCTTATGCCACAAGTAGGTACCTAGGAATCCACTTTTGGCGCCTGTGACTCAGTAAAATTAAAATGTTTATTGAGCAAATAAAAGTAATATTTATAATAATTTTATTATAACAACAACAACAACAACAACAACGCCTGTATACATAATAGTTTTAGGCAGTATTCGCACTTACCACCACCAGGTTAACGAAGCAAAGCAAAAAAATATATTTACATACTGCGTATTGAGTAAATAAGCAAAGTTCAAAGACCTCCTCTACCCAAATAGTATTCGGTTGAGAAAAAAATATACGTGGGTAGTTTATTTATCCAAGGGGCCCACAGCAAGGGCGTCTATATCTATTTTTAACCCTGCATCGCCAGGTGACACCTGGTGGTTCAGATGTCAGTCATCCTGATAAGTAATCGCTGATGTTATGATTTAGGAGATTGTTTTCTAACGACGCATCTAAAAATATAGTCGGGGTGTTCATCTTGTCAGCTTATGCGGTGAGTAGAGTTGTTAGATGAGACCTAAACTTGGGGTGAGTAGACCTATTATTGAGGTAATAAACCTAAGCTAAACATACCGGTGAACTATGGTACGCCTAAGTACACCCTCGGGGAATATAGTTGTGATGGGATGGTGTAAAAAGTCATATTAGAGATTGCTTAGTTAGCTTGCAATCCAGCCAAATGCGGCTGAACTACCATGGAACTAATAAGTTTCAAACTTCGTTACACTTCGATACTAAGGCTTATATTCAGAGACGATGCTAAGATAAACTTAGGCTTCCGTATGTCAAATTTGTATTAAAATTTGAAATACGGAAGCATTACTTTACGCTTAGCATCGTCTCTGAATCTCAGCCTAAGGCTAATATTCACAGACGATGCTAAGCGTAAAGTAACGCTTCCTTATGTCAAATTTTAATACAAATTTGACATACGGAAGCATTACTTTACGCTTACCGTCGTCTCTGAATATAAGCCTAAGTATACTTACTACTTCTTTGGTTCCTACATGGTTTCTGACACTTGTCTTCTTGACGCATATGAGACATAGAAATAAAACTCCTTTTTACGGATTTTATCGCGATATAATATTATAGTTTAGATCCCGTTTCGGACCCTTTACACTTACTTGCGTCCATGGTCACGTCATTTAACACGATAAAATCCGTAAAAAGTGGTTTTATTTCAGTTCCTACATATTTTAAACGAAACGATTGCCGTCTACTAACCTAAGCAATCTAATTTAGGTCAATATGTGAGTAAATACCGGTATCATAATATTCAATTTTTACCAAAACATGGGTAATGTTCAGAAAATAGTCGTAAAATAAATTATTGTTAGCGCCATCTTTTAACTTTATTAGAAACTTTCACAGTATGCACCCTTTTGAAAGTTCTCTCTTTAGAGCGATTGTGGCGCCTCGAATGGCGTTATTTGAAACTTCAACACGGTACTAGGTAACATGGCATTCGTTGAAGTTTACCATACTTTAGCTAGGTGGCGCTGTTTTCATTATGTAATATTGTAATCATATTTTTTGTATTAGGACCTCTTTTCTTTAGATAGGTACTTTATAGATAGATCTATTAGGTTTCATAAGTGCGTAAACTAGTGGACTGTTATTATTAAATGTATGTCTGTCTTATACCTAATAAAGCTATAATTTTCTTTTGTTTCAGATTGCCCTCGACCAACGAACGAATAATTCCTCCAAAATTAGTCAGAACAAGTTCCTAATAGTTTAGTTTAGTGTAAAAATGTACAATTCCAATGAATTCCTGCACAGTGCCGGCGTGAGTCGGCACATGCAAGCGACAGGGGAGACTCCTTCGCAAAAGACGAGTATGAAGCGCCGATCATGCGAGGTCCCCTTAGGCGATATATCTTCAAACAATTTCAAAGTTTCCTTAGGCGATCTGAGTTCAGGTGAAGGGCCTAGTTACGATTGCCGGTCGCTTCGCTCGGTTAAATCCGAAGATGCAAGATCGGTTCGCAGCTACCGACCGATAGATAGCCGTAGTTACAAAAATTTTCGATCATCATTAGCTGATATTTCTGGATACTCGCTGTCAAGGCCTCCAAGCTATGACCAGCTGTCCCGTAGATCTTTAGTCGAGGGGCCAGACGGGCAAGGAATTACGTCAAGCATCGAAGGCGTCCTGTGGTCGGATGAAGAGGAGACGGAGTACTTCTATCATGAGAACATCACTTCTGCTTGGAATCAAGGTGAGTGGATAGATGTGATTGATACTAGTGCATAGAAGCTAAGTTGGCCTATAATATCACAATTAATATCTTGAATATCTGTGGACATCTTTGTAGTTTACATGCCAATAAGCAAACAGGTTGACACGGCGTGCAAATAAACTATTGTCGAATTAGTGTTGAACTGTGGCTCTATAAACTGAAACCTATAAAATAAAATATTACATAGTTTAATAAATAGTATATTTTTGAATACTTATTTAAATAAAGTATAGCAAGAATAGTATGTGCTTAATCTTAATGTTTCTCTATAAACCGAAAACTATAAATAAAAATAATAAAGTTATTTTTATAATTAAGTAATTTTATTTTCCAAATGCATCTGAGCCCGAAGATAGGAAGTTGTAGGTAAAAGTAAAAATAGCTAAAACGAATATTCATACAGCAATTATTCTAATGCACAACGGGATTTCGTACACACAAAACATAAGGAAATGGTCCTAAAAATAGCCACAAACGGTATTCCTGTTCATACCTTTAAGGTTATTGACCGCTGGAGATCGATGATCAATGACCGACATTACCATAATTACGGCCCCCGTAATGCATTGATGTAATACTGTAACACTGTTAGTAAACTTTGGATTAATATGCATTGCTTTGCATTCTTGTGGTTGCATTAGGAACGCAGTTTCGGGTTTCTCTACAATAGTCTCCAACACCGAGACCAAATTATTTTCAAACTTTGAGAAGAACATTACTTAACTATATGTGTACATCTGATTATGTATACTGCTTGTATCTCTGCCTATTCAGTTACAGTTCGCCGGTATGCATGCCTTATCCCAACTTGCTTGGAATTAGGCAAGAATACTTTTCAATTTTGGATTACACGGAGAATCACTTGTGCTAAGACTTGAATCAATTTTTATGGGCCTGTAGTCACGTTGCAATTTGACATTCGAATCGACAAACGAATAGAAACAAAATGTATGGAAATGACACAAGCTATGAAAAAATCGGGCTATCACTAATGTCATTTCCATACATTTTTTTTTATTTTTTATACCACTAAGGTGGCAAACAAGCATACGGCCCACCTGATGGAAAGCGGTTACCATAGCCTATGGACGCTTGCAACACCAGGGGTATCACTCGCGCGTTGCCGACCCGAAAAACCTCATAGAGGTTAATGGAGGATTCACTGCGCCGACAGTTTGAGGGAATTTTCCTCTTACTGCCAGCGCAGCGCATCCTTAGAAGGAGCTCTGGCCACCTTACTCACTGCAAGAACACAAAACATTATAAAGTGTGTTATTTGGCTGCAGTTTTCTGTAAGGTGGAGGTACTTCCCCAGATGGGCTGCTCCAGATTTGAGCCATAAATGGCTATGCCCTACCTCTTTTATATTCCTTACCTTACCTTCTATTATATTCGTTTGTCGATTTAAACGTCAAATTGCAACTTGTCTTGCACCCCTGTAATATAAATCCAAATAGGGTTGACGTTAAATGTTTTTTCTTAAAAAATACATCTCTATCAACCATTACTTCATCACTGATATCAACCAACAGTTTTGTAACAGTAACAGTCCATCTGGTCACATTTCTTTGGTCCTCATCTTCTCATGTATCCATCCATCCATATCCATCAATTCAGCTGTCCGCTAATAACAGTAAATTACAACGAAAGTATCTGCTCCTTTACCACTGTTAACGGATGTAAGTACCATAATTTAAAAGAAAGAGCATCCTTTTTCCAATGAAATTTAAAAAAAGTATCAGTGAAATGAGTTTTTATTTTCGATTCTCGAAATCTCGATTATACTTCTTGTTTAACTTCTGAGCATATTGTAATCAGCGGTTAACCACATTGCTACGAGGGTACAGTATTCTCAAAGTGAGAGATATTTCCCTAAAATGAATATTTTCGTTGACAGTACTTCTCAAATCAAGGATTTCTTCAGGAAATATTATTAATGCCTTATTGTTCTAGAGCGCGGCTAATTAGCATGGGTTCCTGGATTTGGATTCCTAGACTGAGCGAAGTTTAATTGGATCTTTCTATAAGATTCGCAGTAGCTCGTCCGTTCGTTCGTCCGGTTACTAAAGTTATCCTAGCCAATTACGGACGATAGGCTTACTTTCTATTACATAAGTCCTAAAAATGCGCGATAAACAGAATTATACAGAGGTTTTCATGTACATCCACAGGTGTAGGTACATTAATATACCTCTGTACGATCCTTCAAGGATGCAGGCGTGATGGTATGCTATGTCTAATATTATATCAACAGTAGCTAGCTCGCATAAAAAAAATTCACCCGTCTTAGATGATGGTCCTAAATGCGACCTAAAAGTTTTCGATATTTTTTCTAAGAATTCACTTATTTCATTTCCCTCACTCACAAAATTAAAAGTTAACCTTAATTTTATTAGTCTTTGGTTATAAATTCATGTGCAAATTGCCCTGCTGTAGAGTAGCTAATCCAGTAATTGTCCTTTTTATCTGTAAAAAAATACTTAACAATAACGAGGAGGTCCAAAATAATGGTTCCCACCAAAACACGTCTCCATGCCGACTCCCGGCTCGTGGGAGTATCATTTTGCGATTCTTCATGGTGGTTTTGGCAAATTATACTGATGCCCGACCAGCGACCACGTTTCGGCTCTTCCGAATAAAGCATCATTTTGGTTTTAAGTGGGCACGAGTTTGAGAGACCGGTTCTGTTTTGTTTATTTATCTTTAAAGTAAAGATATTTTTTAATTGTAGACTTAGGTTCAAAACGGATATGTCACTGAGATTAAATTATTCTGCATAGAGCGTACCTACTTTAAAGGCATTCTACTCAGATTCAGTACAATCCTCAGATGTCCATTCTGGATCCTTAGAAAATAGAATAAAGAGTCTACTTATCCATAATCGATATGTTAAAGTTAGTGCCTATGAATCATTACAAACACATATTCCATTGTATGGTGGATGCAATAAGTACGGTACGCTAAATGTTTATATATTATTATCATTTAACCGAACCTTCACCGGTTAAACCATAAAAGAGCCAAACACATTTTGATATAGGGATCTTTTAGGAATAACTAATTCAATGCAGCTAGAGCAAGGATACAAACTTTGAGCTGACACTGAAAATATTACAACGAATAAAAAGTACGATCGATTATAAACCCGTAAAGATAAAAGAGGAATTTTATCAGGAAATTAAACTTTGGCCTTTAATCTTAATCACATCATGAATTAACCACAGATAGGATTTTAAGAAGCGCAATAAGATAACCTGGCAAAGATAAAAAACTTCCTGGAATATTTTGGCAGAAGTGGAGGACTGCTTAAAGCTTCATGGATAATTAGGATAATTTTATGAATGAACCAAAAATCAGTATTTTATACAACAATTTTTGCAAAACTGGCTCATTAGCCTCGTGGACCTAATGCCAAGCGAGACTGCTACGCTTGAGGTCCTGGGTTCAAATCCCAGCTTGAGGAAGTGGTATCGGTCTATTTCTATGAAAAGGACAGAAGCAGCTTGCTGAAGTTTGAATTTATGCCAGTTAATGGCAACCTTTAAAATTAAGGTTAACCTTTTATATGAAACCCAAACATACCGGAGAACTTGAAAATAATATTAGTATGTCTCTATTTAACTTTTCGGGGAATAACGACGTTCTGGATTTTTATTTAACCAAGGTCTACAGCTTAACATATCAAAATTGCAATAATTCCGATTTGCCAATATAATAATTTTTGCGACATATGGGTATTATAGACATAGTTCTTAAGTATAAATACAGAGTATCACCATATTCGACCATTAAACGGCATGCAAAATTATAACAAACATTTTTATTTTTTTAATAGTAGATATATCAATTAAGTAAAGCAATAGATGGCCCATCAATAACCCGTTTAATAGACAATAAGAATAATAGAAATCAACTGAAAAGAAATGTCAATTTTATAATAAATGTCAATAATCAAATTACAATATTCCATCTTTCATCATTTAGATATTCAATAATAATAGAGTAATAACATTTTTTAATTAATATTGATTTTATTTTATTTTTGAAGGCGTTAATATTTGTCATCTCTAGTATTGATTTAGGAAAATGATTGTAGATACGCGGGGCCATGCAAAATATACTTTTGTTTAACATTGTCCTAACAATACTTTAAACAAAAACAATTAAATACATAGAAAACCTGATACATACAGATAGCCTTTCTAGGCAACATACATTAAGGTCTATAAACAACTATCAGCTTCCTGCAGATAGTATCTTGATCGATGAACGGAGACTTGAGACAAGCACTAATTGAGGACCTAGTAATGAGACTACCGTGCCCAATCAACTTTCTTGTTCTCTTGATTTTTTTTATATACACTGTGGTAATGATAGTATAAATTATAATTGGGCAGAAAGCAGTTTAGATATCGTTTATGTTTAGGCTAGGCTTAGGGTTGACAAAAAGATTACCTTTCCACTTCATAAGCTACATCATCGTCTATACCATCCATCAAACAAACATTAGTAACCCAATAAGAATCGAAGTATGGTCTATCTATGTCTATACCTACCTTCATGTAATCTTCCCATCTAAACGGTGAAGATTTTCTCGACAGCATGTCAAGTCCACCAATCCATACTAGGCCAGTGTGATGGATTATAGTGTAAACTCTCTCAATTTAAGAGAAGACTCGTGTCCAGCAGTATGAGTGGAAACATGCTGATAATGATGATGATGAGGAGATGGATTGTAAGCAAAGAAGGATAGAGGAAATGATGATTTAAGTAGACCAAAGACATTATTATTGAGAAATTAATATGATTTATAACCTAACCTAAATTAAAAATTTAGAAAACCCCCGACACGAAATGTAATTTGCCACTTTGTGGTGGCGGCCATCTTGGATTTGAAATTTATCATAGTGTATAGTATTCTCCTAGTTAAGCCCTTTCATTTGATACCCATATTGAGGGAGTTGTGAAAAATTATGTTATTCGCTATTTTGTAGCGGCGGCCATCTTGGACCGATTTTCATGAAACATAGCTAAGAACACTCCCGACTAATTCCTCCTTCACATAAAAAAAACAAAATCAAAATCGGTTCATCCGTTCGGGAGCTACGATGCCACAGACAGACACACACACACACACACACACACACACACACACACAGACACGTCAAACTTATAACACCCCGTCGTTTTTGCGTCGGGGGTTAAAAAGGTCACACAACGCTGACAAAATTTATTAGAAAAAGAAATTTAATAATACACGACCTCAGCGAACGTACCACAAAACGTACCAAATTGCGGACGTTCTCAAAAAAGACAAGGTTAAAAACACCCTAAACCGACAAGCATGCACGGGGAGGTTGATGAGCATAGATGAAGATAAAGTGGTGTACCAGGATCGTAGCAAGTGGAATCTATAGTCTCTGCCTGCCCTTATGGAAAACAGACATGAAGCTATGTATGTATGTAATAATACACGACACATTGACATAAAGAATGCAGAGCTAACAACGGGTGGTCCCAATATATATCTTAGAAAAAGTAGAACGATAAGTAATAGTGTACTAAAAACTAGCATTTGAATTGCTACACAAGTTAAATGTGGACTAGACTTGACCAGTAATGTAGAAAAAGTAATGGGCCCATAGCCGCTACCATTTGCTCGTAAAACTTATTTTCATCCCACCATCTCGGAAAGAGTATTTTTACTCTTCGATATCTGAGTGCAAAAGTCGTTTTATCCTCTAGAGAGACAAAGTAAATTGAATTTAGAACATCGTGCTTTTACCCCCCTGGCACCGAATTTATCATAAAACTTTTTTTTAATTTGTTAAAAACTCAGACTTGGAACCTTCCCTAGGTTCCGAGTCTAAACGCAACAAAGTATCGATATATGTCGTATCGTTTTTTTTTTAAATATCAGTATCGATACTGATTTTTTTATTAAAAATATCGATATATGGACGATATATCTTAAAAATCAAGTTATAAAACAACAAATCAAGTCGACCAAAAACAAAAAATACATTAAATATAATTTGTTAAAAAGATGTTAGTATAAAAAAAGTATTCTTTTTTGGAATTTTATAATCTTAAAATTTATAAATGTTTATTGGTCTGTAAAAAATATAGATACCTTTTCGATACTTTGAATTTTATATCGATGCATCGATATATCGAAATATTAAATATCGCTCAAAAATATCGATACATTAAAAAATAATATCGATATATCGATGTATCGATATTTTTTCAACAAGCCTATCGGAACTTTCTTGGTGTACTTTTTTAAGTCATTAACACCAACATTACAATACCTAACAAAAATATAACACTCAAGTAATTGTAGCAACGTTACTTTCAATTTCTCTTAATTATACCTAGTATTATTTGTAATAATTTAAAACTTACCTATCATATAGTATTTAATACCTAAACTGAAATAAAAGTATATTGTGGTTGTAAATGTTTTTTTTAGTCATTTCCTCGGTGAGGTGGGATGAAAAGTTACGTGTTGCACTCGAGTGCAAAGATTTTTCACCTTGTGCTCTTTTAATTCCCTCGCTGACGCTCAGGATTCTAATTTTTGAATCACTCGCTCCGCTCGTGATTCAATTTTAGAATCCTTCGCTTGCTCGGTCATCAAAATTGAGCACGCGGTTAAAAAGCAACTTTGCACTCTTGTATAACAAATAACTATTAATGAGAGATAAAAATAAAGGAAGTATCATAGTAAAGCATGTTTATGTAGCTTATAAAGTAACGTAAAGCGCAGATTTCCAGTTCCTTTTTTCTATGACATTATTACAGTTACTCTATTTAATGAGAGGTATATAACTAGAAGAAACCCTACCTACCTCGAAATTCTCAACTGGAAATTTACAACTGATTTTTGTAGCCCTAGTGGGATACTAGTAGGACTAAAAACGGCCTATTTTTACGAATTATACTTTTTGAATACAGAAACATTATTGGTTATTTGGACATGAATTCCCATGAGTGCTACCAGAACAGTAACAACTAGACAAGGCAGTGAAGATGGCGTAAATTTACACATTTGCCATCGGTTAGTGTTAAGTGTGTTAGTGGTTAGTTGTTAGTGTGTGTTAGTGGTTAGTGGTCGTTAGAAGTCAAAAAAACCTGACAAACGGTCTATCCTCAGAATATCAGTATTGCCAAGAAATTGGGTTGCGGAAGTCTGATGGCAGTAACTTCGTGTAAAATACTGATATTCAGCCGCGTCTGGTTAGACTGGAAGCCGACCCCAATATGGGTGGGAAAAGGCTACGAGGATGATGACAGGTCAAACTTAACACTCCTTTTCACAGACAACTCACGGCCTAAAGTATAAACAGTCTACCCTTCGAATATCGGCATTGCCCAGAAAACTTCGCCGTCACTTCGTGTAAATTATATTATTATTTGTCATTTCTTACTGTGTCTTGATGTTGGGCCAATAAAAGTTCTTTTCTTTCTTAAAATACTAATATTCAGCTGCGTCTGATTGGACTGGAAGTCAACCGCAACATGTTTGGGAAAAGACTAGAAAGATACTGATGCAAATGCGTAAAATAATACTAACTTCAAAATCCAAAACGTTAAAAAACATCTCATTCTATTCTCGACTTAAAAATCGAACCGTATCATTTATCTTACTCATAGTACTCTCACGAGCAATAGAGATCTAATTGGCACAAGAGAGTGCCTCCTGCAGCTTGACAGATAAATCGGAATTAATACGATCATTGGTACTTAATTGAACGCTGTTCAGTTTACCCACTTAGTGGAGAAAATTGTGGGGTAATTGTGTGTCGTTAATAAGGAAAGTGACTTGTTAAGGAGAAATGGTTTAAAAACTTAGAGCTTTCTGCTGCTTTTGCGTATCATTGAGTATAAACATTTGGTGTTTGATCAGTATCTTAAAAACAGGAATATGTATCGTTTATTTTATTAATTTAATTCTGTATTTTCGATTTTTTTGTTAAGCCTATTTTAATCTGTGGTTTGAGTAAGTATTTCTTAATGAGAGTCATGATTTTGGTATCTAGGTACATTTAAATATCTCTGCTTACTTAGTTATTAATTTACATTTTAAAATAGGCGTCAGTTACATTTTATATATTTTGCGCAGATCAAAGAATACCCCATAATAATATGATACTATTTTGATTGAATTTTAACTGATTTACTCAAGAAAATATAATAACCATGCAAAATAATTACGAAAGACACATAAATCTGCGAAAACACATATTTTTAAAAGACATCTTAAATTATCTTCGCAGATTAAAACTTACAACACAAATTCTGATTCAATACCTACTAAAGTGTTAATTAAACGCAGGGAAATCTTTTAAAACGATGCAATAAACTACATTTCTCAATAGTCTACAGGACAAGATAAAGATTTTACAAACAGTAATCCGATATTGGATTGCCAAAATGAGAAAACATGATTGCGAGGAAAAAATATTAAGATAGATATCTGGATTTTGTTGTGACTAAAGTGTTATTTGGGTTTTCTGAAGTTTATTTCTCAACAAGAAAATATGTGCGGTTGTTAATGTGAACTGAAGGTTTACAGGTTCGCTTCTTAAAAACTTATTCTTAAAAGCATAATCATATTCTCTTGAAACTGTCTCGTTAGCGTAGTGGTCTTAAGCGCTAGAGTGAGTAGAGTAGTCTAAAGCGTCCCGAGTTCGATTCCCAGATAAAGCATAGGTTAATTAGTGTTTTCTATGAGATAAAAAAATTACTATATTCACATAATTATGTAGTATTCCCTAAAGGGTTAGGCAGAGGTGTACTGAGGTGTACTGAGTATACTGAGAGGTGTACACCTACAGTTAATCGCCCACTAAGCTGGACCCGGGAATCGCACCCAAGACCTCTTCCTTTGCAGTCGCGCTTATGATGACTAGACTACAAAAGCAGTTCGGATCAGAGTATTCCAGATCAGCTCAGTGCAAGAAAAAATCTATTTACGGAAATAATAATATGAATTATTATGACAAGATGTATACGTGGACAAAATAAAAAAATAGTATACCAATGTGGCATTTTGATTTTGCCTGGAAAAGTGATGAAAATGATGTGACACCTAAAAATGACACCTAAAGTGACACCTAAAAATGATCTAAAAATGATCATATCAATGACCCTCGAACCATCAAGACGAATCGAATGACATTATTATTTATCAAAATCGGTTGAGAATCAGTTTAAACATAAGAACGGACATAAATACATACAGGTCAAACATTATGTGTTTGATCTGTATGTATTTATATCCCTCCTTCGACAATCGGGTAAAAAGGTCTAAAAATAAGAACCAAAATAGACAAATTACTCACATGTGTGAGAAGCAAGAAACGCTGTTCCACATACCATTTCCCAGCTTTCACATCCCTACTAAAATCAAAGCAAAGTCCAATTTTCCAGAAAGTATTTACCGTCGCCCAGTTATTATAACCACACACGATACTATATATGCAAATCAGGAGAAAATGATGCCGCTAATAGTGTAGCTTACCCTTTGATTAAATGCACTAGCGGTAACCGTTGCGACCTAAATATGCTTACATTAGTTTTGCTTATCTTCTGGGCCTCATTGACCCAGTGAGGCTGTAGAATGTTAAGTTCCCAGTTTGATAAGGTCGAGGAGATGTGTATGTAGGGTTGCGAGATAGTCTTTCATTGATTAAATATGGCGTACGATGTTTCCAAAACGGTGTTCACAACTGCTGAGAACAGCTTCAAACAGTTTTGTAACAAAACAATGTTATTGTTGAGAAATGTTCGTAAACAATCATAAACTGTTCGTTACTGTGAGAAATATTTGGTTATTGTTTAAAACAATTTTGATTACTGTTACTATTAAGGGTCATGAGCATAAACCAACTGATTTATAATGTCGAGAAACTCTAGATACTTCTCATATGGAATTGCGAATTTTATATTTGCTGGTGTCATGTTTCTAAAAACACAGAAATGTTCTTACAAACAGAAATCTCTAAAGAATCCAAGGTGATTTTCTAAAACAAATTTCTCAAGCAAAAGTAAATTTTGCAATAACATGATTTTTACGATGTCATGCCAAATTGTGTGTAAAGGAAACCTAAAATCATAATATTACTACGCACCACATACAAAAAGAGGTTTAAACACTACTAAAAGTAATGGATTCTTTGTTCATAAGCTTCCGACACCGATATAGTAATATGACAGCTTGCAAAGGCTTTGTCAACAAGGTGGTTACCATATGAAAGAGCCTAGCTCCAACGGCAGAAATTGCAATATACCATTAGCATAACTGCCAAAGCTGATAAAACCAATCACGAATTCACTAGTTTCACACTGCCGGACGTAACTTTCAACACCTGTACAAGTATTTTAATAACCGTAAAGTTGTTTTGAATTGTGGGATCCTAAAGCCGTTAAAAATTTGAATCTTCATAATGTAAATAGGTTGTTCAATTTGAAAAACTGCAAGGGCACAGCAATGATTTCTGTAAACAAATCTTTTCAACACATATTCATAAGTCACCTTTTAGTATTAGTACTAAATGGTGTTCCCTTCATCTTCTAATGTCCTCTGAAAAGCAATGCTGAAACAAACAGATAGTTTCTTTCAAAATCTAGAGTTTTTTATCAGTGCATATGACATTTTTTGTGGTTAGAAGAAAGGTCTAAGCAGCTTTGACTAGACCAGTCCTAGTCGATGGTAGGCATGCGCTAGTGACTGTAGAGCATAAACATACCACAGGCAGAGGCATACTAATGAACACCCACATTCACCAGCCGGGGCCAGCCTATAGGCATCAACCGGGCACAAATCCAGATTTCGAGCTGCTACTGGGAATTTCACAGAAAACCCAACAACACTTTGCTCGACCCGGGGATTGAACCCAGGACCTCTAGCGTAGCAGTCACGCTTGGGACCTCAACGAGGCAGTAATCAGTTACTACTGCGAGCTTGAGCTTGAGCTCGACCGTAATTTAGGGAGTCAACAGCCCATAAGATGATACCATATTATTACCTGTGGATTCTTTACTTATATTCCTATTTTTTATAAGATTATTAAAGAAATCTTAGATTAACCAATTAGTTTCAAATTCTTTATCAACGAAACAAGCCAAAATATTTAACAACATGAAATAAGTTGAAAACATTGATGATAAAAATAAAATTTTAAAGTAAATGAAATTCTCTCTACGTTCTCAAATAGGTTCAGTTTAAAATAACGTGATGATTTTCAACGGTTACTATCACTCCTTTTCTATTAGTTCAACCATAAACCACAATATAACAGCTACATCAAGTTGATCTCTAGTGCCACCGCCAGTAGCTTTCCTGTCCGCTTTCCAACGACCATTGCTATAAATAATAACATTCACACGGTACACGCATTTAAATAAATACGTATCAACTTTCCCGTGTACAACACTAGGGATTAGGTTGAATCAATTTTTATATCGATCCCTGATATAAAATGTTACGGGACGTTCTTAATTTGAATCTTACTGTTGAATTATGGTAATACATTTTTACATTTAGGTTTAAAAAATGTTTATTAGAATTTTAAAAAGGAGTTTTTAAATAAGTAAGTTCGTCATTATTTTGCTACTTTTTTTGTGTTTTATGTAGCTGTTGCAAGAGGCTTCACTCGCATTATAAATAAGCTTTTTCATATTCTATGTGTGATTTTGATGTATAAGCTATAATACGAAACCTGTTCAGTAGTTTTTGCTTGAGAGATAACAAACTTCATTTATCCTCACAAACTTTTACATTTATAATATTATTTGGATTAAAAGCGCTATAATGAAATACGGAGGGGGGGGGGGGGGGGGATGACATAAAGACCTTTGTGAACACTTTAGTATTAGTTATTATGTTATACGGCTCTAGATATTAGGCGAAATACGCAAATACAATGACTAATATGATTTTGGCTTTCTTCGATATAATCAATCGCAATTTCGTAAATCAGAAGCCTTTGCGTAAGCAAAATCTATTGTTAGATCCAAGTAATCTCTTTACCAACATCAGTAACCACTTGTTTATATTTTAAATCGGATTACTCGTGATTCGTACGTCCAGCCTATTTTCTCAACCCACTTCCACATTTTCTACACATTTACTGATCAATCACTGATAGCTATATATAAAACTCGGTGTGCCATATCAAGAAAATTGAAATCGACTTAATCGGTTACTAATCATCGATCACGAGTAACGACTCTATCGATGCGTTTATCGATTATGACAGAATCCATTTATCGTGAGTCAAATCTTTCGTCCCTGCACTAGTGTGTGCAGAAATTATAGAAGTATTTACGTCCTGCTCTCACATGTAAACATGTTTGATGACATTGGAAATATAGTTATGTTGGCGTCATGTATTTATTACTTGAAGTTATTCCTAATTACTTAGACATTAGAGAAATGGCGAATTCGTAATTAAGTTTTCTCGCAATTTATTTGCCTTGTTTGCCTTCTTCGTTCATTCTTTTTGTTAACTTGGACTTTCTTAATATAATTCGTACTTCGTAGTTCCCCTTTCTATGATATTTTTGGTCGGAAACGAGATAATGTGGTGAGAAAATTGTCGTGGCCTGAATATTAACCCTGCTGGTCTATAGGCTGAGTATCTCTAGTTCACCAGGCCATCATATTTAAAATTTAAAACTAAGCTTCAGAGCGTAGTACTTAATAAAGGGAATGTCGTAAAGTGATATTAATGTCACGTTCCTGCATGAATTCGAATCTGGAAAATTTTACATTATTATGGCAGCCATACCTAGCCTGTTCCCAACTCTTTAGGCTTTCAAAAATGCGGCTGAATATATTACATTTCATACGAAGCGAGTAAACCAGCGCAACCCAATTTTTTGACAATATCATGAAACATACCATAAACTGATAAGGATTCCGAATGCAAACTATTAACGTAGGTATCGAAAAAATGGTAGACATCGAAAAAAAATCCACCATCCATAGACTTACCACGGCAAACGGACACTTAATCAGCATTTCAAAGAAGGAATAGGATTAAAAAAAAGAAATTCCAGTCACTGTCAGTACATAAAAAAACTTGATCAAAAAGGCAGTAGGTATATAAAGTTTTATGCAATTTATTACTACGGCAAAGTCGCGAATACTTCATATATAATCTCAGAAAGTTACGTCGCAGGTAGACAAATTAACAAAGACATTAATATATCAAGCAATAAGACGTGGAAGCCACAAAAAATGACTACCGTTATACAAGACAAATAAGTTGATACTATCTCTGAGACTGTAATTAGGGTGAGATGAACTGTAACTGACTGCATGATTTTTGTAATACTTATTTATTTTATTCAATAATTTTCAAGTGGTAGAGGTAAAAGGCAAATAGCAGTAGGACTCGCAACAGGACATTGTGGACCAAATAGACACCTGACGATTATGAAAATAAGGCAAGACCCTATATGTCCAGGGCGTCCCAGTAAAAGAAGCAAATTTCCATCTAGTACCAGAATATATGATGTATGCGCGCTACTCAGACGGGAAATCCAAGAAACAGACGAGATAAACGAAGAGCTGCAAAAATCTCCATCAGACGCCAGGTGGGCTTCTGCAGGGCAACCGGGACCATGAAGGAATCCACGAAATGGGATAGGTACTGGGCCCAATTTATAATCCCAATTAGAGAACTGGTCGCCCTTCTGGTACCTGCCAGAGTCCCCTAAGATATATAGAATGGAAATGTTATGTTACAATAATAGTTTCATAGTAAAACCCTACAAAAATAACTTTTTTTTTTATATTTTATACAGCACCATCTAGTCCCAAACTAAACATTCCTTGTCCTATATGTACTCGACAATAGAATAAGATGTACCGTTTGTTTGTATCCTACATTCAGACATAGTGATTACTATTCAAGAGAATTTCACAAGAGCGTAAGGACGTTTGCAAATGCGTGCCTGTGCAAATTTTCACAATAGGAGGCTTAGTCAAAGCGTGTCAGTTTTTTGCAAAATTTAGTAGAACAATATACATGTATATAGTCTTGCTTGATAAAACATGGAATTCTGCAGATAACTTTGCACGTGAAACTTTTGTTTATTTGAAAAGTGTGTTTTGCGCCTTTGCATAAAATTGCAGTGTGTATTACTTAATATCTCACGATTAGTTCATTTTCGAAACAACAGATGTCGCTACTTGTCAGTATTTTGCCACTTTTAAAATTAACTTAGCTTAGATTTGTGCCCGGTTAATGGCTCGCTCCCTATTACATGAACACACCGGCGAACTGCAAGTGTATATTAGTTCACTTCTGCTTTTCCTTGCCAGTCTTTTGGGAATGCATAAGTGATCCGTCATGGTATCTTGTATTTCGTAATTGAGTAACCTTATACATGTGTATTAATTAATAATAACAATATCTGACAAGTCGTGCATTCACCTTATACAAAAACAAAAATAACCACAATTATCGGGTCCGAAGTTTAATCAAGTGACTTTCGCATTGCTTTCACTGGCGAATCAATTATGTGTCGCTTTACTTAATCTTAGAGCGAATTTAAAAATACTTTATAAATCTTAACGTTTTGATTAAGTGGTGTTTTAAGTTACTTTTGATATAACTTGAGGTAATTCTGTACTTTCTTGGTGGCTTGCTGTGTAATTAATGTAACGTTACATTATGTAATTAATTATCTGTATAAAAATATATTTACGACACCCCAAAACGCATTTTTTGCATTTTTTTTAACATATGACAGCTATGGCTATGAATATTAATCTTCCTTTTCTTTTCCTTACCATAACGCCTGTATTCCGCCCCTGGTTAGGCAGAGATATAGTGCTTAGATCCCATGTAATAGGGAGTGAGCTTATTGATACTAAAAGGACAAAAATCCAGACTCCGGGCTGTTACTAAGAATTTCATAGAAAAACTCAATAGCACTGCTTGGCTTAGCAATCGTACCCTGGACCTAGCAGGATATGGACCTAGTAGGATATGGACCTAGCAGGACCTGGACATAGCAGTGGACATGGCAGTCGCTCTTACAACCACTAAGCTAAAGAGGCGGTCCTTTTATCATGCTGGTTGAAAAGCATGTTGTAATTGTAAAAAAAAAAACTTCGTTTGATGGTATAGTCTGGCTCTGCCCGTCTATCTATAACCCTAAGAGCCTGTTTACCACTTTCTCCTATTACTTGGCAGATAATTTCACACGATTGTTGTTCTGTTTTTGAATCTATCTAGCAGATACCAGCTATCCAGAGGTGGTGAAACACGCCCAAGGGTCTGTTAAGGTTTCGTTAAATTACTGGGCACATAATATCATACAAATTATGTTCCTATTTTTTTATTCTGTAGGAGAGTGGCTACCCAGTCATAATGAAATAGGTCCTAACTGTCTTTATGTTACGGATTCTTAAAGCCTCTCCCAGACAGACGCGGCGGTAGTAACCGCCACTACAGTCGGCGCCTATCTGAGAGAGGCTTAAATTGTCCATATTAGGCTTTGATTAGCTATGACATGTTCTTCTTCAAACGAGGCCTAAAAAGAGCTCTTTACCATACACAGTAGTCGGCGGCTCAGCTTTGCCCCTGGCGTTGCTGATGTCCATGGGCGGTGGTTACCACTTACAATCAGGTGGGCCACCTGGTCATCTGCCACTGTAGACAATAAAAAAAACCCTCTTCGGTACTTACATAAAATCTATTCAAAGAGTTTTTAATTCTATTTCATAGTTTTCTTTAAGTTTTCTAGCCATTGTTTTCACAAGCATAACATGTACTTTATACATTTACTCTCTCTGCCCATCAAAATGATTGCATATTCCACACCCATACAATTTAATTCTGACACAATAATTGACAAACTTTCATTGTTTGTTCGTCTCTATTAGTACAAATAGGATTGTGCAAGACAATTGTTTGCCTCAATATAATAAACACGTTCGTCGTACGTAGACCGTGGATTGAATGAATTGTTTAACCAATTACATGCTTATAATTCTTTATCACCGTGATAAATATGTTTGTTTTATTTTGTCTTTGGTTTAGTGGTCGCTACTGCTACCGTCAGATATATGTATGTATGTTTTTCATCAGCATATCTTGGTAACAGCTTCAAGGTACTGCTAACTTCACTCGTACTCGCGGCCATCTTAGATCTCTAGTTCAAAGATATCAAAACAGGCGTTTCAGGGTATTCCAAATCATTTTTAAACGGTGGTAGATAAATAAAAATTAAATCATTCTGGTTTTCGCTCCCTGGTTCATATTCATAATTATATTTTTATTTGCGAAAGTGGTGTGCCAGGATCGTAGCAAGTAGAAATCTATAGTCTCTGCCTACCCCTATGAGAAACAGGTGTGAAGCTATGTATGTAAGTATATTTTTATTTAACAGCAGACCGCTAAATTTCATTTTTTTACTGTTTGTTTTTTTTTTATTACCATTACTAAACAGAATAATTCTGAATTAGAGTGCGACACAAAGTTTACAGTAACGTAACTAGATGGCGTTGGCGTCGAATTAGATCGCGCTATGGTTTCGTTACACAGATTTGCTTGGGTTGGATTTTATTTATCATTTAATCTCTAAACTATCAAAATTTAATATTTTTGTAGAGCTATGCTTTTTCTGCGTAGCTTAGAGATACAAATCTAAAGTGAAGCATAATTTGTTATTTATTATTATTATTGTTATTTATTATTATGATGTAGAATTAGATAGATGTAGACTCGGGATGTTCGATCCAGGGTCTTTGTATCGATATTTCGGATCGTAATGGATCGTAATACATTGTATCGATCCAAGGATCGATCCGATTGATTTCATACGATTTTTTGGATCGATCCAGTATCGTATTAAAAATTAAAAAAATTAATTACATATGTTGTAATTTAAAGCTTCAAAGTTTAAGTAGTTGAGTTTTTTTATTTTAAATGTCCAATCTTTGAATACGTGCCTTTGGGTACGTAAAAATTATAATCTTAATAGCCGATCTGGATCTAGGCGATTTTACATTTTATTTAAAGTGGTGGCCAACGAGAAAAGACGTTCGGAGGGCACAGACGTTCCTAACCACAGAAAAATATTACTTGTTTCTACCACTGACAAATAACGTAGGGCTTAGTTGATATTTTTATAAAATTACTAGCTGATTCCCGCAACTTCGCTTGCGTTTGAACCGTTACACCAATTTTTTTTTAGTTATTCTGTTATTCGAGATGGTAACAAATACAACCAATCAAAAACCGTGAAAATCGATCCAACAGTTCTCAAGTTATAAGTGTTGTAACAAACCCAACTTTGTTTTATATATTAGATCTATAATATCAAGTAATCATGGTATGTTGAAAAATGTAATAACTATTGATTTAACCGCCCACCGCTAGACAAATATGTATATCAGTGTAATATGAACCTGTTTGTTGTTATAAACCATAAATTTCTTCTTTCTTTCTTCTTCTTTCTAGAATTTAATACAACAAATTTTTCGATCCGATCCGCATGGTATTTGTATCGATCCACTAATGGATCGAATGCCATTGTATCGATACAAAAATCGGTTGGATCGTATTCCTTTGTATCGATCCACACAAGTATCGGATCGGATCGAACATCCCTAATGTAGACTAGATAACTAGACTGGCGTGGTGGATTGTATGATTAATTAGGGCCTGTTTCCTGTTTCACCACCTCTGGATAGCCGCTAACCTGAAGATAAATAAAAAAAATGGAACAAAATTGGTATGTTTTTTTTGCCAAGTAATATAACGGGAAACAGCCCCTTAACGTTACAGAAGACCCGTTCAAAGTACTAAGACCTATAGGGTCAAACGTTGTTCGTTGCTGATCAGACTTTTTATCGAAGAATTCACTGAGAAACCATTGATTTTTTAGATAAACGGTATTAAAACGCTAACCTAAATAGAGGTAACAATGGTAACAATACGTTTCTTCTTCTTATAAAATATAATACAAGTATCGTAAATTTTAATAATTTTCGGTCCCTAGTTCAGTTCATAATTATATTTATTTTACTGCAGTCGGTTTTTTTTTTCATGCAGTTTGATTTTTTTGAATTACCATTATTATACAGAATTCTGAACTACAGTGCGACACAAAGTTTACAGTGACATAACTAGATGGCGTTGGCGTCGAATTAGATCGCGCTATGGTTTCGTTACACAGATTTGCTTGGGTTGGATTTTATTCGAACCACACATTACCATCTAATCTCTAAACTATCAAAATTGAATATTTTTGTAGAGCTGTGCTTTTTCTGCGTAGCTTAGAGATACAAATCGAAAGTGAAGCATATTGTTATTTATTATAATTATTGTTATTTATTATTATTATGTAGAATAAGATAGATGTAGACTAGATAACTAGACTGGCGTGGTGGTCTATATGATTAATTAGGGCCTGTTTCCTGTTTCACCACCTCTTGATAGCCGCTAACCTGAAGATAAATAAAAAAAATGGAACAAAATTGATATGTTTTTTTTGCAAAGTCATATAACGGGAAACAGCCCCTTAACGTTACATAAGACCCGTTCAAAGTACTAAGACCTATAGGGTCAAACGTTGTTCGTTGCTGATCAGACTTTTTATCGAAGAATTCACTGAGAAACCATTGATTTTTTAGATAAACGGTATTAAAACGCTAACCTTAATAGAGGTAACAATGGTAACAATACGTTTCTTCTTCTTATAAAATATAATACAAGTATCGTAAATTTTAATAATTTTCGGTCCCTAGTTCAGTTCATAATTATATTTATTTTACTGCAGTCGGTTTTTTTTTTTCATGCAGTTTGATTTTTTTGAATTACCATTATACAGAATTCTGAACTACAGTGCGACACAAAGTTTACAGTGACATAACTAGATGGCGTTGGTGTCGAATTGGATCGCGCTATGGTTTCGTTACACAGATTTGCTTGGGTTGGATTTTATTCGAACTACACAGTACCATTTAATCTCTAAACTATCAAAATTGAATATTTTTGAAGAGCTATGCTTTTTCTGCGTAGCTTAGAAATACAAATCGAAAGTGAAGCATATTGTTATTTATTATTATTATGTAGAATTAGATGTAGACTAGATAACTAGACTGGCGTGATGGATTATATAATTAATTTGGGCCTGTTTCCTGTTTCACCACCTCTTGATAGCCGCTAACCTGAAGATAAATAAAAAAAATGGAACAAAATTGATATGTTTTTTTTGCAAAGTCATATAACGGGAAACAGCCCCTTAACGTTACATAAGACCCATTCAAAGTACTAAGACCTATAGGGTCAAACGTTGTTCGTTGCTGATCAGACTTTTTATCGAAGAATTCACTGAGAAACCATTGATTTTTTAGATAAACTGTATTAAAACGGCCACCTAAATAGAAGTAACATACTTCTTCGTATAAAATACTTATGTACTGATACTGGTACGGTATTTTTTTTATGTTTTCGATTCCTGGTTCAATTCAATATTATATAAATTTTACAGCAGTTGTTTTTTTTTACTGTTTGATTTTTTTAAATGACCATTATTCATTAAATACCAAAATTCTGCACTAGAATACGACAAAAAATTTACAGTAACGTTACTAGATGGCATTGGCGTCGAATCAGATCACGCTATAGTTTTGTTACACAAATATGCTCGGGTTGGATTTTATCATAATTTATCATTTTATTTTATTTATTACGATTATGATTTACATGTGAAAAATACACATTACATACAAAATATATACAATTCAGACAATGACATTAAATATGCTAAATGCTAATATGCGGAATATCTAGGTACAATTAAATTACGGTTAAATCACAAATGGCGTTTGCTTATTTTTTTTAATAATAAATTTAAAAACAAAGTTGTTGTTATTAAATAAATAATAATAATACACTAACAACAATATATTATTTTTTTATAATATATAAATAATTAATAAATAAAAAATATGTAAATGTGGACTAGACAGACTGGCGTGGACTGATGGACTGTTACTTAATGTTACATACAGAAGGTCCGTTCAAAGTAGGACAAAATAGAGTCAAACGAGTCTACGTCAACGATAATAAAAACAGCTCCTTCATCTATTGTCAACACGCCAAGTTTCCAATAGTGTCAGTTGCAGCATTTTCTGATACTTCAAGGGAAACATAACCTATATCCGAAAATGAAGATTGCTTGCATCAAAACTGTAAGTGGGACGATGAAGAAACTTGCCTTAGCTTACCTGTGAGGCGGATTGGGCCAATCATACACGAGTATCAACACGAATCAAACGGGAGTTCCATATATAGGGGATACCTCAGGGCTTTGCTAGGGTATCTATCTTTACAATGGATGTAAAGACCAGTTTGGCCTTTTGAATTTTGGTACATACCATCATAACATACGATCACGCCTGTATTCCCCAAAGGAGTAGGAGTAGGAGTAGGAGTAGGAGGAGTAGGAGTAGGAGGAGGAGTAGGAAGAGTAGGAGGAGGAGTAGGAGTTCTTATAGAACTTTCGAGAACTGATCAAGTAATTAAAAAATTATAACTTGATTTTTTTAAATTGTTTGACAAGAACAGGTAATTTGGATATTAAACCTAGTTTTGTAAATAATTAAATACGTTAGAAATGTGACATCAGACTTTTTCCAGATCTGAAATTCGTTTATTATTGTCTTTGACTTAAGTCGAAGTTTGTACCTATTGACGTAGTATTTGTTCTGAACATTGTAACATTTAATTATTATAATCTAAAAAGTTCCTGAAACTTTTATCATGCGAAATACTAATATTCAACCATTCAGCATTTTTTTTTACTAGGTTTAATGTTTATACATTGCTTAGGCAGTCGCCCAAACTCAATTTAGCCATGTCATTTCTTATAATTGTCTTATTTATTTATTTATTTATTTATTAGGATTTCCAACGAAAAATACACATTACATTTAAAATAAATACAACATAGATACAATGGCCTTATGTTTTTTCACTTACAGGAAATCACAGCATGCTCAGAAATATCTAGGTACAATTAAATTACGGTTACATTACAAATGACATTTGCTTAATTTTGTTTGAAATTAAATTGAAAAATTAATAAATTATTGTTATTATGTATATAATATGTTTTATATAAAATTAAATTCTGAATTTTAACATATAATTGTTTTTTTAATATATATATAATTAAATTAAAGTCTTAGATTACTTATTGAATTCCCTCAATAAGCTAATATTCCCAAACGCAGCTGTGAGGTATGAGGTCCTGGGTTCAATTCGAGCCACTCTTATAGCCTATATAGTAGAATTTATAAAAAAATATTAAATATGATTATTGAACATTTAATAAAACATTAAAATACTCATGTTTTGCGCCATTTTTTACATAAACAATGCTGCCTTTCAAAATTTCACATGACGTTAAAACGAAATATCTCTCTAACCCCTTTACCACATGGTCACCATACAAGCCCATCACAGTTATTGGAAAGGCAATGTTTGAAGCCAGATGCGCAAGCGCAACTAACGGACGTAAATATTTACACTTTTTCTTAAGCTTCCGTAATGAAATTATAGTAAAAATAGTTTACTTCTTAGGTGCGTTTTGTTTAATATCTACCTTTGTGAAGTTTTGAGACGGAGAAACCTTTGATAGAAAGACCAAAAGTCCATGCAGTTGAAGAAGGACCAAAATATTGTTATAAAAATATAATAAATTTTTTATTCATCTACTATATAAAAATAAGTCGGGTTTTCCTTCCTGACGCTATAACTCCAGAACGCAAGAACCGATTTCTACGGTTTTGCATTCGTTGGAAAGGTCTCGGGCTCCGTGAGGTTTATAGCAAAGAAAATTCAGGAAAAATTTCAACAGAAAAGCGGTTCGTGCGTCTGGTGGCGAAACGGAGTTCGCCGGGTTTGCTAGTGTGTTATATTTATTCAGGAGTGTCATTCCCATTTGTATGTTTTTCGTTTACAGGTAAGAACCCAGCAGATGAACAGAACCTGATTAAATAGAGGATGAACGTAAGTAATTTAATTTAAGAACGAATACCCCCAAAGCTCTACTGTTGTTTGGTGTGCGAAAAGATAAAATTAAAAATTACTAGCATGTGATACCTACTTTATGACTGACTGACTAGTCTTTGACCGCGACTTCGTTCCCGTAGAAGTTGATTTTTTCCACCGTTTTTGCTACTAATTGGTACTCCGCTCCTTGGTCGTAGCGTGATGATATATAGCCTATGGCCTTCCTCGATAAACGGGCTACCTAACACAGAAATAATTTTTCAAATCGAACCAGTGAGTGGTTCCTGAGATTAGAGCGTTCAACCAAACAAACCAGCTTTATAATATTAGTATAGATGTTCCGTAATGAAACACATTTTCCAAAGGTTTAGTAACACTTTCGCTAAATAAAGCTAAATTCCTATACACGTATTGTTAACAATCACGCAGAGTTACAACTAGATACTACAGCGAGAAATACCGATAGAAATGCCAATATAACCACGGAAGCCATTTAGATATTTCTATACATTCCATAACGGTTGCTACCCGTCAGTCGCGTCTGCTTCACTTGATAAATTCAATGATTTACAACTAACCCTGCTTGCTCTATCACACTTTCTGATCACATGGACTTATACAGATTACAAGTCTAACATACAAATGGCGAGGCCAGAGTATGTTTTAGCTGTCCAGATAATTATTTGTGACGGTTACTTTCATGGGAAATCAATGGGATTTTGATTATCTTTACGGTTGTAGCCTGGGAGATAAGATGTACACGCATTTCGCATTATTAATTTCATTTGCGAGTGATTTTGACAACTGAAGTGTCGTTTTTAAGTTTAATTTTAATCGTAATTTTAATTAATAATGCTATCGTTGGGTTTTTTAACCCATTTTACTGTTATCCACATATAACGGGATTATCATGCTCCTCAGCTTTTGGATCTAATTGTTCAAACAGCTTCAGATTTAAAATTGTATCTCTTATTAGCATCTTGCAGAAAACCACGTCTACCTTCGTAGAAATATAAAGTATGCAAAGCCACAATTTTTTTTTTAAAGACGTGCTATCTTGTTGTGGCCATTATACATAGAGCGATCCTATAATTTAATGCCGCACAAATTCTCTACTCTCCGTGGAATCCCTGACACCTGAAGTTTAAAATAAATAACCCAAATTAACTTTCAAGCACAAATAAATCTTGAGACTGATACAAAGAATTATCGGCCATTCTTTCTGTAATAAGTTCATCAATCTTGCAAATTATTAATGACACTTACTTTCATTCAATGTTAGTATAATAATAATAATAATAAGCAAAAACTTGATTAGTTCAAAGCAGATATTGATTCAATTTGAAAGCTCGTAGATCAACAACAGACGTTTGAATATCTCAATAGCACATTAAATTGACAGGTTGAATGCACTAGACAATAATTCCGAAGTCTCTGTCTGTCTGACTTTATCGATTACAAGCATATTGATTAAAGCATTTTTTTGCTCTTGTATCATCTTTATTTTGTTCTATCATACCTACTGCCTAATCTTGGCAATATTTTTATTTTGGAAGAATACCAAATATTACTTTTTAAATTTCATAATTTTATTGCCCTTAATAACATAATAATATGCTTCATCATGATTTCTTTCATCCTTTGCGCCATCAGGTTTAAAATACGGAATATGTGCGCACGAGCAAAGCAAGTAACTAATGGCTTGCTCTAAAAATATAAGAACCGCTAGAACTGGATCAGCTCTATACTGACACAAATTGCAATTTTCCTATAACTTCATTATATTAATTTATAAAATGATAGTTTTCCTTTCTTTGAAAATTCTTATGGAGGATGTGCTGAAGCCATACCGTGATCCCCGGACCAACTAAGGGACCAACTGGTGGTTTGATTCTCTAGCGCCTTCCGAGCAATGAACCAAAAAAGGCTAGCTAGAATTATTTTTATTGTTTTCTTCAACACCAAAGTTCACAATACAGACTCTGCGTGCAAATATTTAGCTCAGTCTTCAAACGTTTATGGGAAAGCACACAAGCCCATGAGTGATTCATTCATACATAGCTACTGAACTTGTCTGAGGGTGCAACATAACAATGGAACAGGTTGCCGCCATTTATAGCAAACAATTTACTTATTAGACGGGAGAAAAATTGAGCCGCTAAGATGTAGCAACGTCGGAGTCTTCTTCTTTTGGTAGCTCTCTTATCTAGTCAGCTGCAGCTGCGCCTTTTTATTCTACTCTAGCGACTTGCCCTCGTTTCGCTCCGGATACTGATATTAAAGTATACCTTATTACAATGAAGCATTTAAAGATAGACCTCTAGCAATACATCGGTGAAAACTGCGTTCAATTCATCTATGCTGAGAGACTGATAAAAATTCTAAAACTATTTTAGGCTTGCAAATACAGTTTTAGAATTTGCTTTAAAAACGACAACAAGACTCAATATCTTTACTATACAAACCCTATCCTGCCTGTTACAATTTGATTACTGTATAGATTACCGGTAGTTGAAGCAAATCTTGTACACTTTCGGTGGTGTTCCATGACTCATCATCGACCCGTATACTGTCCCACTGCTGGGCACGGGTCTCCTCACAGAATGAGAGGGATTGGACTATTAGTCTACCACGTTGGCTTAATGCGGGTTGGCATCATTTCTATGAATATGACTTTTTATCTTCTTTGAGTATTTATGGTTAATTCAACGTTTTTCTACGACATTTTCTCATTAGCTTGAATAGTTATTACACGCCTGTTATTTCATAGATTATCATTTATTATTTAGTTATTGTTTACCTCCAATGTGTTTTTTCAGTTACATACCTTTTATTTTAATATTATTATTTTTTAATGCCTCTTCATCATTGCATATCTAATAGTACTTTGTACAAGTACTGCACTTCCCTTTAAAGCAAAATAATGGATACCTTGCTAGCAGCATTTTAGAGACACGCAAGCAAGTTTTTGCGTTCCACCGATGAGTCACAGAGTCAACGCACGGAACCTAACCGCGCGCCTTTGATGATACTTTTTACTTTAAACCTTTTTGCAAACCCGTCCACTTGCGATGAATTCAATATTATTTACATCAATAAATTCCTCGCGGTTTATTTTTGTGTTGATGGGATCTGTATCAGTTACTTAATAATTAGTGTTGGTATGGTCATTATGAAGAAAATTGGGTCATTTTATGATCAAATTCAAATGCTATTATATATTCTACGAGGACCGTTACCTCATATGATTTTTAACCGACGACCGAAAAACCGGAGGATGTTCTCAATTCAGTTGTTTATTTTTATTTATGTTCTTATGTACCAATTTCTCTGTCATTATGGACCTCTTTTGTAAATTCTTTTTTTGTTGAATGGGTACCCGATATGGTCCTATTTTAATTAGAAAGAAAAATAACCACCCCTAAGGGTAGAAGCATGATTGATCTTTAATTACTGAATGTAAAGCGATTGTAATGAAATTTGGCACATATGTAGTTCTGATGTCCCTACAACATCATGGACACCTAGAGTTAATCTGATGATGGAGACGGGAGACAAATGGAGAAAATCCTCAACGTTTTAAGGTTTTCATTAAACATATTGTCCAGCAGACAGTAAATGAATTGATGTTAACGATACATACATACATACATAGCTTCATGCCTGTTTCCCATAGGGGTAGGCAGAGACTATAGATTTCCACTTACCACGATCCTGGCACACCACTTTCGCTTCGTCTATGTTCATTAACCTCTCCATGAATGCTCGTCGGTTTAGGGTGCTCTTAACCTTGGTTCTCTCTGCTAACGATATGTAGTGAATAACATACCATCATGCCTATATTCCCAGAAAGGCTAAAGCAGATGATGTTCTAATTGACACCCACAGTTTTCATGTATGTTAGGTCCCATATAATTGCGGCCCTATTGCCTTCGGGAACACGCTATCGCATTGAGGGTGGTACGCTATCGTCCCCTCATCCTATCCGAGCCGGGGTCCCTCAGGGCTCCGTGCTCTCTCCGCTCCTTTTCACGCTGTACACCAGCGATATTCCCAAGAGCTCAAAGTCACAGCTGGCCCTATTCGCTGACGATACGGCCATCTATTATTCCGGCATTAGCCTAACAAATATCACCAAAGTCCTCCAAACCTCGGTCACTGCCCTCGGAAAGTGGTTCAGGAAATGGAGAATTGAGGTGAATCCCTCCAAGAGCGCAGCGGTTCTCTTCCACAAGAGTTCCAATCTTTCCACTCAAGTCCAACCCATCTCCCTATTCGGCCAACGGATCCCTTGGGAACCGAAAGCCAAATACCTGGGCGTGATTCTCGATCACCGACTCTCGTTCCGAGAGCACATAAAGACGGTGCGCTCGCGCGCCGCTTTCGCTCTCGGCCGCCTGCACGGCATACTCAATGCACGCAGTAAACTCTCCTTTAATTACAAGGTGAGAATTTACTTGATGTGTATTCGCCCCATCATGACCTATGCGAGCGTCGTATTCGCTCAAATTGAAAGTCCCGCAATCCATAGGATGCAGACCCTCCAAAACCGTTTTATGCGCAAAGCCACGGGCGCCCCGTGGTTCGTGCGCAATAGGGACCTTCACCTCGACCTAAAACTGCCTACCATCAAGCAGTACATGAAACGCGCCTCCAAGCGTTATTTCGATCAGGCACCCCTCCACCCAAACCGCCTAGTAGTCAGTAGCGTAGACTACAAACCCTCTCTGATAAGTAGAGTGCGCCGCCCAAGGCACGCACTCACTTACCTTGACGACCCGATTACCATCGCACAACAAGAAGCACTCAAACAACTCGAAGCCATCCGATTTACCGTCCTCGCCGGCGAGGCCCGTCGCGTAGACCCCGAAACGGTACCCCTCCCCGTCCCTTGCTCGAGCCGGCCCGCGCCGAGCCAGTAGTTTTAAATCCGTCCCAAAATAATTTTAACCCAGATCCAGCTGTCCCTAGCTGTCCCCCCAGCAACGCCCTAAGCCGAGGTCCGAGTCCCGTTAGGGGACGTCCTTAGCTGCTATTGCTTAGTTTATAAGTGTCCCTGGCTGGAGGCACGAAAGGTGCCTCGCCACCAAGCCCGGTTAAGATTCAAAAGCTCCTGAGCTAGAATCTACACCCGTCATAAAAAAAAACCTTCGGAAACAAATACAAACACCGAGCTGCCACAGAAAACTTCATAAAATAACCCCATAACATTTTGCTTGACCTAGGTGTCGAACCGAACGTAGGAGCCGTGCTTACTACTAGGCTAACAAGGCAATAATAAAGTTTTACTAAGTAAAATAATTGTCAAACGCTTTTACAAACTTTCACGTTATTAATAACCTTCTCATACATTACTAATGTTTTAATTAGTACTTAACTTTACTTGTAATTTTATGCGAATATTAAATCTAATCTGTGTAATAAAAAACAATGTATAGTGGTGTAAATATATACAATTAGTGGTAAAGCAATTTAAGAAAATGATACTGTGGCGGATAAGTATCTTGTACAAGTTGTAAGTGTTAACTAAAGGTAAAAACATTGTTGCTATTATTTTTTAAAGTTGGATAGGTAGTAGATAACTAACCATCACTACCTGTAATGGTGAAGAAAAAGTTTGCGGTAATACCTACAAGTTTCTGGAGACTGCAACCACGACGTTCCTAAAATGGTAACTTGACGTTGAAGTGAGAGCCTTTGGAGTATGATTAGAGTAAATTTGTCATTGGGTACCATCTCCTCTTCTTCTTGCCTTTTCCCAACCATGTGGGCTTCCAGTCTAACCAGATGCGGCTGAATATCAATATTTTACACAAAGCTACTACCACGAGTCGTCGGCAACCCAATTTCTGGTCAATACTGATATTCGAAGGTGTCAGGCGTTTTGGGTTTCTGACTACCACTAAAGCCTCGAAGGTACTCCTATGAGTATGACAATCGGTACCGACTGCTTTTCGTGCTCTCTGAGACACGAAAGGGTCTCGATGTATTAAGTATGGTCATCCATCCACAGACTGACCGCGGCAAGATCGATTGCAGATCGGTTGATCAGCAAATGCCCCACAAACAACAACCATTATCCATTATTTTAGATTTTTTTAAGCTGACTTGAAGCTTTTATAAAACCTCAGGATTTTCACACAAAAACTCAATTTCGATTCAACACACGATCTTGCCCCACATTTTGTTTAATCACATGCATTTTTCAAACCCTTTTAGGGTTTTAAGTTAACAGTGTTAAAACTTCTTAGTTTGAGCATGTATGTTGCCACAGTCAGAATAATTTATTTAGCAGGATTGGTATAATGCATTTTAATTATTATAATATATAAGTCGATAATTCAAATTCATTTCCTTAGTTTTGTTCTTTATTTTTTCTAAAGTAGGTATATCGAACAGCCTATTGTTCTGGATTTAGATGGTTTAAGCAAATTTCATTTAGAAACCAAACGTTATACGCTGCTCTAGTAGAATATTTATAATTATTATTATTTCTCTCTCTATTCACTTATCGCCTACTCTGTGACACCCTAAAAATATTTATTTCATATTATCCTTAAAAATATAATTATACAGCCACTGAATGTATTATTCGCAATAAAAAAGTATATCATATTGCATTATAGAAATCAGTAACTATTTTAGATAAGGATTTTATAAGTTTCGACCTAAATTGTATATCTTACTAAAATACTTCCGAAAGCATTTCAACATCGAGGATGAAAACAATAATTATTTAAATTAAAGAAATCGGACCTCGCCCGAAGAAATCATTAAAGAATCTATAAAATTTGAGACAGGGATATTTTTTGTCCAAGCACAACCGATGTGGACAGCTAGCGACAATAATAAAACTTTAGAGATGTGTATCAAGTTTTTTTAAATAAATCGTTGGAAATTAAAATGATTGATTTAAATAGAGAGATCATTAGTAAACGCGTTGAAATGACTAGTGTCAATTTAGTTTCCATTATGACTGTAGATATTTATAATTTAGACTAAAGGTTACTATGTTATGCTAATACATAGAAATATTTAAGAGATTTTATTTCACCGATAAGTTCCTAGTTAAGTAACGAAGGTGTCACATATTTTAAATCTAATTTAAATAAAATATATCAGTATGATTTGTAAGATAGCAAACATATTTTTACATAAGCCAAAGACATAAAATTTAAAGTAAATCAAATAACGAGAGGCGATCCATGATACACTCATAATACTTAAATATACATACATACAGTCGATCAAACATCAATAACATTTAACAAAAGTCTTCTAAAACGTAATAATAGCAACATTGTTAATAATGAACTCAAACGAAATCTTAACGTACAAGTTCGTCGCATATTCAACAAAGAACAACAAAAGGATCTTTTTGTTTACGAAAAAAATCTATGGGAAGAAGCGGTGCCCGAACGCCTAAAAATGTTAGGAGCGCGTCTCACCCGGTACGGGAGCGGAATTTTAAACAGCAGACCTTAAAGGGAACGTCGGGGATGCCTTAGGCTTTGATGAAAAACATCCAGACGGTGAATCAGAACGTCTGAGCCTTAAAGTTTTTGGAATTATTGTTTTCGATATAAATAAAGATGGGCGTGATGGTATGAGGGTAGATGTAGACGATACTGTGATGATTTAGGATCAAGTGGACGAAGCATTGAATAAAAATTGTGGTAATAGGTTAGATTTAGAATTATGATCCTATTTACTTCTATATTCAGAGACAGATAATACATGCCATGAACTATGTGTAGATGAAACGCATTCATTTCAATGGTCGGTTGAGGATACATTATTCTTCTTTTCTATAGGACTATATCCTCCTATAACCTAATCCCTCTCATACTGAGAGGAGACCCGTGCCCATCAGTAGGACAGTCTATGGGTTGATGATGATTATATTACCTTACAAATAAATAGATTTAGCAGCTACAGAAACACCTGATTAAGTATTTCTGCTCAAGACACAAGGATAAGCGTCGTTGACTTGTTTAAATAACATGGAGAAAAGACAAGCTTAATAGCGATTGAATTCGAGCAGAAAAGATAAATTACTAGATACGACCAGTCAGTACAGTGTCAGACACATTATTTTGGTTAATAATTTTTTGCTGAAATTAATATTATGTATATTAAAAAAGTAGCGGTCAAAGCACCTGCTAACAAGCCAATTAAAAACATGTAAAATAAAACGCCACTTAATATTAATCTCATTCTTGTTAACAAATACAATTCAAAACTCTACAAAGATTCAAATCTGTAATTTGCGGCCTACTTGCCAGTACGTTTTGCACTTGCAGAACTGGATCAATTTCTGTTGCATATATAGTATAAAATTAACATTTTCTCTGGTAATTTTCATAAATGTGTTACGATTTATCTGATCTTGCACAATTTTCTTCTGCATGAAGACATAATTATGGTTAAAAATATTGAACAGAGATTCCCTTGAAAGACAACGTTTTTAAACACGCATAATGCTCGGGTAATTCGCGCCTACTTACATTTTAAATCATGTCCAACATTTATAAATTGTTCAGGTTTTCCACTATAAATTTTATTACGTAGCATACGTCCAACATCTGTATAAGAATGGGTCATTATGTAAATGATGTATAATGACAAGTGTTTGGACTCATTAAAATAAAACGCTCTTTTTACGTTCGATTTGGATTGATATATTTTTGAAGTGTCCAACGATCGCTTTAATAAAGCGAATGTAAATTTCGATCCTTATTTCTTTAAAGAAAAATCGTTGTGGTTTTAATATCAGAATTTTCTAACGTGACATTACGAACAATAGTACACCTGTCAATGAATGTAGGGCAACATTAATAAACACTCGCGACTTATTGTATGAGAAGTTTTGTCGAGATCTGTACACGCAGTCACACCATTAAGCTCAGTCATTAAATTCTATCTATTTAATTACATTTTTAAATTCCAATAAAAAGAAACATTATAATCGATTCGTTAAACTACTGTCAAGCCATAAAACTACGATGACTGTCAATTAGTCGCATATGTTGTCAAATAAAATTGATCATAAAATATTAATATGAAACATTATATTTATATACGAATCTTCTCTTTTACAACATTTCTTCAACAAATAACGCGGCAAATTGAATGAACTTAAAGACAGCGATGGTAATATTAAGTCCATGACTATACCGATCTTTGTCGTCTAAAACTACTTCAGCGCATTAATATGTTTGCATTTCAATGAAGACATTTATGTCCTTATGTTGTTTGGTTATATGATCGAAAATGCATAAGCAGCCGTTCCCAAAATTGGTGTTTACCTGTTTCGGACTTTCACTGTCGGGGATCAGTTTGTCATTCTTGAATCACTCACGATGATTAATGGTGTACAAAATTATAAGGTGGTCGCGTCTGACGAAATTGGCCGGGGAATCATAGGGCCTTGGACCATAAAAATAAAGAAGAAGGACGGTGTGGGAACATCCTTTTGTACCTTACGAGAGTTTTGCCCTTTTTTCGATTGGTCGGTCGTAAGGAAGCACGCCCGATCTGATCAAAGTTTTATAACCCACTCACCAATTTTATGGTTTTAATTTCAATTAGGGCAGTTGATAACTTTCCGACTTTTGATACAGTTTAAAAGAATTTGGAACGGAGAGCGAGTACCCGCCTCGCTTAAATCTAAATAAAAAAACTGTATTCATTTTAAAAGTAGAGGGTGGGGTGGTATTATTATTACCTACTATAGTTTTGGCGCATGCGGACAGAACAATGCACAAACCCGAGGGGCTTGCAACCCCTTTGCAAGTAATAATTCGTGTACACCATAATCACACCAGATTGTTTGCATGTTGGTTTTATTTTTATAAAACTAATTGGAATACAATAATTAAGTATGCTTTCAACGTGAAAACGATCGGTCTTTAAAATAAAGAATTATAGCACACTCAATGTCAACAAAAGATAAGGCTATATAAGGAACAAAATATACAAAACAATATAGTGTATGTATAATCAGATTATCATGCAGGTCAGTCTGTCCAACATGAATCTAGGCGCACATGTCTGCATCGCGCCGCGCGCACGCAACGTCATTCGCGTCGGTGAGACGTCGCACGAAGGACGTCAGAGCGCGCGCCGTGACCGTTAAAATTCAAATTTTAACTGCTAACAGAACAAAATCGTGACATTTGTTGGATTAAAAGAAGACATAACAAGTGTGTGTAAAAACGCAAAACGTACATGGATTTGTGAGTGAATCAAGTGTTTTTATAATAATTGGTTGGTAATCCTGTACTGGTGTGCATGTAGAGACAAGTGGTTGTGACCTTCTGTGTTGTAAAAAAGGAGTTTGCTCTCAAACTTGTGTGCAAAAGTGATGGAAATATGAATTCGAAGAAATTGGAATGTTTTGACGACGATGATTCCGTGGATGACAAGCCGAGTCTCAGCTTTTTAGGTGAGTTTGACGTAAATACAATGTAAAAGCATGTAAACAGAAATAGTTTCATTGATAACTTCTTATTTATGAGGTTGACTATTGATATGAGTATCGTGAAAATTGTGTGTCAGTGATAAAGTGTGGGGTTAGGAATGCTATTAGTAAACGTCGTATCTATTGAACTTTACAGCAGAAATCATGACTCTGTAATATACATTATTATCTTTAGATTAGATTTCCACATCAGTAATTTGAAAACCCATTTGTGAATGCCATAATAGGGTGTTGTCTGGGTTTAATTTGAATGCCAATTGCTACAGTCATCATACTATATTAATTGGAACCAAGAAGAAAATAAAATGGTAGTATCTTGTTCGTCCTTAATTAAAGTTAAATCGTTAGACATCGAATTCTGCTAAGTTAGAAACAGACCTAACTTCTTTAAGATTTTATCAGGCTTATATACGACTTGTTGGAGTGATATACTAAAAAGATCGTGTCTCGCAATTAACCTTCGCAGTGTCCAGTGACTGCAGCAATTATTCCCCTCCATTTGCCGTACATACGTGTTTTTATTACTGTTATAATATAAAATAAAGTTTTTACACTCAACAACTGCAATGGTTTTAGGAAATCCTCTGGTTTTCGCTGTATCTTTTTTATTATTGTATTTACACGATTAAGTTTTTCATCGAGGTGAACTCGTGTGGCTGCTGTGGTTAAGTTGAATCTCAAGAAAATATCTTAGGATCTGAAGAAAATGTTTTAGGTTACTACCATAAGAGAAATTTCCCAATAATTACGCAAGATTTAACAATGTCATCTTAATCTGGATTTTGTGGGGGTGTATTGACTCATAGACAAATGAAGCCAAGTATCCTGGTATGAGTCAAGTCCACCGAAGGTTCATACCCACGCCCGTAACTATGCTTGAGAGACTGAAGAGTTTGTGTAGGTAGTGCAAGTGAAATTCAATCTTCGGAGCCAATAAGAAATTGTAACTACATCAACTACGAAAGGACCAAAAGAATTAAAAACATATTCGATATACGACCTGGAAATTTTAATACGGTTAAAAGAAATTGTAATGTAAAATGAGGTTTACAATTTCAAAGTGAAATTATTAGTGTATGGATTTTGATTGCTTTTTAAGTAGTTTTGTTGTCTGGCAATATTACGTTTCATAGTTTTTGTTGCCTTATAAATTGATATTTGATCTAGTGTTTTGAATGATTTCATTTTAATTTCTAGATTAGACTGGACAACCACTTTCTACTAAGTGTCTAGACAAAGCGAAAGGATCTGGTAAATAATATCACCTACCCTACTTTAAAACTTTTAGGTATTTGTTTAGTAGGTACTACCGTAGTAGATAATGGACAACAATTATACCTAGTATATTCAGTTACTGCCTTACTATCAGTATTTCTTTTTAAGATTTCAGTTAAATTCTATGGAGAAATGAGTACCTACCCATTTAGTTAGTCTATACCTATTTACCATCAAAATTCTTTACACAGATATTTACTTCAGCTATTTAACCTGAATTAAAATACGGCCACAGAATAAAACCAACTTGGGACAATAAATAACCTTTACCAAAACGAAGTCAACGATAATGTGGTTTTTTTACCCATCTAACTGCCGTAGGCTTCAATATAATTATATTGTATGCAAATATCACTAAAATCTAATCAAATTGTCGTAAAAGTTCCAGTTGTATCTAATGCATATTTTTATTACTGTTCCACTAGCTTATCATTTTAAGTAGTGTCTCATTTCTTCTGTAATCGCCAAGGGTATTCAGTTTGAAAAGTTTATCTATTCATAGAATTGAGGATTTCCTCAAAATTTTATATATTAATTGAATAGTGTTGAAATCTATACAAAAATATTTTGTTTTCTCGTCGTTATCAATAATTTTCATTTTATTACTAAACACATCTGTTTCGGGTATTAATTCAGTAATAAAACATCTATATTTATCTATCAACTGTGACACTACTAATGGAATACGGTCTTCTTCCTTTTCTGTTGGTAGTGTAATTTTCAAAAGATACTTTTTTACACGTAAACGAGAAATCTTGTCCAGTGCCAATTGCGGTCATGTGTTTCAATTTGTACTATAACATGGGACCAATTAAAATAAAACTGGATAGTCTTGTTTCTATAGTCAATTTGACAGATTTAGTTATTGGCGATTAATTTAATTAAACTTAAAGTTATGGAGTCACTCTGATTATCTTTAACTGTTAATAACAATAAGGAGGTAATAAAGACGATATTAACGTTGCAGTGTTTTTTCCTGAGGCTCTGTCGGGACTCTTTGTAACAAACCGCAATCATGCAAATAAAACAAACTGATTTTATTGTTCGTGGAATTAGCTAAGTTATACTTGACTGTAAGCACTAAATACTTCACAAATAGAAATGGAATATCAATTATAATATCGTTGGTACACACAGTAACATATTTTGGTAGATATTAAATAGGTAGCTATTGGAAGTTTCTTGACGTCAAATTTTAATGCAGTAAACATTATAATACCTACGTTGAAAAACGGTAATGCCTATAAAGCGAAGTCTAGGCGTAAACATATTTGAAATTGTCCAAAGTTAACGGGTATTGTCACGGATAAGCCTAATGACTTAACCGATTTAGATAAAAAATACTAGTATATCATGAGATTACCTTATCGCCTAGTGTCAGACTAGTTAAATAAGTGCTTTGGAAAATTAGATATTAATCCTAAGCAGCTTCTGTAACCATATAGCTTTAGAAAATCACACAGAAGATGTATGGCGTTGCATTTAACGGAAGCCATGTATAAGGAATACCCATAATGTATTGTAACCAGATCTAAAATCTGTCACCACGATAGTCCTCACTTTCATTTTATGCTTTATTACAAGGTTATACGTATCAAATTTTATCCCTCACTAGCACCCACATGTCGGTGTCCTATTTTTTGCCAGACACCGCACAAAGAACTTCCACTGAAACACCTGTACATGTTTTTGTATATAAACAACAGTTAGAATGAATTTCGATGATCGATACATCTAAAAGTAATTTGTCTTGATCAGTCAGAATATGTGATGACGTAATAGTTATTGTAAAGTCACTTTGTGGTGACCTTGGTTTGGATTAACAATGTGCGGAAGTTTTAACTCGTAGTTTTAGGTTGTATTGATTGATGTTTAGAGCTTAAAAGAAGTTGTATGTAGCTTCACTTTGGACTGGGAAAAATCTTAAAAAAATATATTTTACCTATGTTGATAATTCGTCTACTAAAGTAGTAAAAATTCAAAATTCGTATGCCCCTTGTATTTAGGATCGAGCCTATCGTCACAATCTAATAAATCTCCTAGATGTGACTGAGAATATCATGAAAAATCCTTTACCCTTTCTTCTAAAAAAATATTGTAAATCCTATACTAGTCCACTGTTTTTTATTATTTTGATGAAATATTTTCCCAACGGGACCCAAGATAGACCCTGTCGGCAGTACTCAAAGCTAGTAATTGCTAGTTTAAAGATAGTGGTGGCCAGTTTAAATATCACGATACTTGGACTTCCACTCTCTCTGCGTATCTCTGTCATGGTTTGACATGAAGAGATATGCATGTAGAGGGTGAAAGTTTTCGAACTGACTTTGAGGGGTGAGTGTATGAATCAGAGGAAATAAACCTGCAGTTTTAATTGCAGTCTTGCGTAGGATTTTGGTCCGATCGAATTTACAACTCGTAGCTGTTTCTATTTTGCATTCAATTGGAAATGCGATTAATTTGTTTATTAAATGCTTGATTGGAAGTTACTTATTGATATTGAAAATCTGGTGTACTGGATTATTCCAGTTATTCAAAGCCGGTCGTCAAAAAAATCATAATTACGTTGAATATTATTTTGATATGCTGTTTATTCACACCATGAATTTTAATGCTACAAAAATTGATTACAAAATCGTATCTCCCATAATCGATTCAATCGAAACGAAACGTGTATCGTTTTATAATAAGCTCTTTAATTCCCGTGTATTTGACAGATTCTTTACAAGATTATCTAAGATAATACTTTGGGTGTAATCGCTTAACGCGGTTTTACCCACGGTAGTAAAATACAAGATATTAGTTATTCTTAAATAAAATTAAGACCTCATGTGTTTAGCGTAGCCACTAGCAGTATTATATATTACCGGAATATTTTTTTTATGGAATATTAATCGGAAACATACTTATGAAAATCATCATCATCAGCAACCCTGTTACTGCATTGTGCTGGACATAGGTCTCCTCTATCGGGTGTAGCTAAAATATCTTGAATTTGACATACCAGGCTCAGTTATGTCTTGTTATTTATTTTATTAGTAGAAGAAATCACAACATGACCCGTAGTAAATGACATTAACGCTAGCTTAAAAAAATTAAATAAAACCATTAACTGTACAACAGTAGTGGTTTGTTACTGTATATTAAATGTAACAGTGAACTGGTGAAATGTGCTACGGTGTTCTTTGAAAATATTTAACTTATCACTGAAGTATATAAAAGATTTGATGGATTAGGCTAAACTACTGTTGCATTTATGAGAAGAGATAATGTAGCTAATCCATTATAATGAATGCATTATTTTTAAAATCATTGGTAGAAAAAATTTATTACAAGACAAGCCGCATTCCCCCCTTCTGTATTTCCCTAGAAATGTGGCAAATGCCTAAGCTCTACACCGTTTTACATGATAAAAAGATGAAATAGGTTATGTAGATGTTTTCAAATTTAATTAACGGTTTGCCTCATCCATAAAAGATTAACCTGATTAAACATTTTATGCAGCATGCTTAAGTGGATTTAAAAGAAAAACTGATAATCTCACGGTTTTTATTAGAGATGCTAAATTTCTGTCAAATAGATTCCGATAAATATTGTGAAATAAAGTAACAGTAAATTGTATACTAAATTAATAATAAGAGTTGTATAAAATTGAAAATTTTGAACTGTTAATGTGTTTTTGGATTTTGATATCTGCGTCTAGCACAGACTATGCGATCATCATACAAAATGTTAATTTCACTCCGACTTCCATTTCTATCAATTTGTTCCTATATTTAACCCCAGCGTCCTGTTAAGCTCCCTAATCTTCCATAATCCGTAAACGTATAAAGCTAGCAACACATCAGAGCGTGAGCATCCAGTGTGGTCCAACGATTATCAACAAAGCGGCCGTTAGGTCGTGTGCCCGACCCTTAGAGACCGGTACCCTTAGAGATTTTTTTCACACCCTTAATGAAGTGGCGATAACTGACTTTTCTACCTGACAGTAACAACAAAGGAATTTTGTTTTGTCTCTATTCAAGAGTTTAGTAGCGATCATCCAAAAACGATGAACATTTTGGGCTAACATGTAGGTTGCTGCTAAGTATTTTTCTTAGAAATTACCCATTCCAGTAACATCTTCCATGGTTACTAGAGCACCAACAATGATATAAGAATACTGCTCCTAATAAATGACTCTAGCCAAATCATTTATTTTCACTTCATAATTATTTAAGTTATTAATATGCAAACATTCGATGCTTTAATCAAATATTTAAATTTGAATCTGAAATCTGAATACTCGGATGTTTGTTTTAGTTCATGTCAAAGTTTGAATTATTTCTTTATTAGGGTTATAAAAAGAAAATTTTATAGAACTTAATCGGTTTTTAAGTAAAAATCGTGATACATTATATTATCCTCTTTATCATATTTTTTTACTTGAAAGACCAAGTCATTAAATTAGTGGAGCTTAGATTTAGTGTTTGGAATCATTTTGACGTCATTAAGTAAAAGGTGTATGTTCATTAAGGCAGTTTATCTCATTTACACCTTAATCAGACCATCAAACTGCTCGTATAATATATCACTAGCATTACCACATGAAATGTTTAACACACCATTAATTGGCCAAACGATATTTCAAATGCTAATATGTTACAGAGCAGTATTGTTGACATTAGCTGTGTAATGTCAACATTGCACCACCATAGACTTACCTAACCTACTATTCCTACGATAATGCATACGTAAATACTCTTTTACATTGTGTTCTGGTACTAAATTGTTAAACTTGATTTATTCTACGGGATCATTTTACTATTATATATTATTTTTATCTTTTGCCCACTCTTGCCAAATTAAAAAAAAACTTAATGGATACTTACGTCATAATAACCATCTATGTACCTAAGTTCAGTGTACGTACCTACGTACGTACCCAACCTGTTCAGTGGTTTGAACTAAGCAATCGTGGTCATTGAGTATTACGGGGAAATATTGTAGCATTGCTATGATTAGTTAAATCACTTTACAATGTCTGGCTATTCTTTTGAATTATAACCAGAAATATATAAATAAGTACACATTTTTAGAGAAGATATACACTAAATGAAATTTATAAATCAATATCCTTATCGCATTTACTTCTTAAAAGCAATCGATTTGCATGACCATGAGCATTACTTCCATAATAGTTTCTTTTATGACCAATAAAACCATAATAAACAACAATGTAATTAATACCCTTTAAGAAGGTTATATTTTTAGGTCTTATTTTTAGAGCTTAAACTCGTCAAACCAGTCGAGTCCAAGAAATATTGGGACCCGTGTTGTTAAATGGAATTTAGATGCAGTAGAGCCTGTTTTAATATTCCATCAATTTTGATAGTTATGCTAACAGATGGGGGTAAGACAAAAGAGGGATCGTGCCTAAACAAATGGTGGCGGACCCCTCTAATTTGTTCGGTTAATATTTGCCCAACTTTACTTTTACGCTTCCTAAAATAGATAATGGGTTTTAGAAAGGCTTCTTCGGAAAAAGCGCTGTATAAACTTTGATAAAAACCATTTGGGATTTGTGAAAAAAAAAAATGATAAAAAATCATTCTTTCAGAAGATCAAGTCAGATCTGATTCTTTAGAAGAAACATTATCTAACTATAGCAACTATTGCATAAACTTGCAGCAATAGCCGCTGATTCAGATCTAAGCAAGAAAATTTTAATTAATGAAAAGGAAGTCAATAAAATTGCTGCCGCTGATTACAATTTTCATGATCCAATAACTGATAAAGACGCCATAAAAGGAACCGATAGAAGAACAGGTAGTCATGTAGGGGTCTCGCACTGGCCTGCAAAATGTAAATAGAAAGTTAAATTGAAGGCTGACAGGCACTCCGTTATTAGAAATACACCATTTCGTGTAACGCGAGTTTTGTTACAAAATATTTTTACCAATACGTCTGTATTTCCTGAAGGTGCAAAGTTTAGGTGTCATGTAAAAGAGGGCCAGTTTATTGCTATTAACCGACAAGGAATCCAAATTCTAAGCTGCTACTGAAATTTTTATTATTTCGTACCCTCTAATTTTGTTTTCAGATTCCTTTCACTGCTTTATTGTCCTTGCTTCTGAAGACACTTCTTCACACAAATCTGTTGTTGTTTTGGGGACTTAAGGATTTTGATATAGTATTAGTGGAATATTTATCTAGTGACAGACTCCTATTCAGTATTTCTGTAACAAATTAAGGAATTTCGTCATATTGCGTAAATAGTGACATATCACGTAGTTTAAAAGTTACATCATCGCTTACAGCTACTGCAATAATCAATTTTGTCCAGCTGTGAACTTTTTACGAAAAATAATATCCTATTTCTATAACTCGTTTCGGATGACAGAAAGGTCAATATGCTGTATCTTTTATTCCTAACCCACCATGAACGATACTGTTATTAAAATTATTGCTAGAAACGTTTCTATAATTTACTATCATTACATAGATTTGCAATCCAGTTAGAACCTTTAGCTAAAGTTTATATTTATTTAATTCAAATTTCGGATTTATATTTTAATGCAACTCGTTTTAATTTTAATTAGAACCGTTTCAAATAAATTAATTGAGTGTCATAAATTACTTTAATTAAAAATATTAGTCTATGTTTATGTTTTTTAGCTTTCAATCATGTTTTAATAATTTATTTGCAAAAAAGAGATAGCGGCCGAGTGACAAGTTTCAGTTTTTTAATATGACATAAAAACAAAACAAAAACTGTGACACTACTGTACTGACCTAAATGAAAATATGAATCTCATCTTCCAAGTCACACATTTCGGAATTCAGACAACTCATTTGGTCAACTGACCTGAATAAGTCAGACAGTATTTCATACAACAGACACTTATACAAACATCAATTCGTGACGTTTCAAGGGTCCCAAAACGAAATAAACACCCACCTGCTACCAACACTTCGTTTGCTTTTTATATTAGCATTTGTATAGAGTGCAATGCACCACATTTAGATTTATAAAAAAGCTTTGAATACTCTGCCTAGTATATGCTCTATCACGTTTCTCATTGAACGCTCAGCTGCAATTGAAATTCTCTATTTATGATCAAATGAGGTAAGGTACAGCGACTTGTTGGAAAGTTTAGATTTCAATCAGCGTTTGAATATTTTTCTTATTTTAGTACTAAAGGATGTATGGTAGTATAACTTGTTTTCTGAGAGGTTTCTTAGTTCAACTTTATTACCATGCTGGTGTAGGATGGAAAAAGGTGGAATATTACTTATCATTCTGCGAAAGTTATGAGTCATTGGATTGTAGACTATGGAGTGCTTTCAAGTCTCGACGTTAATTGAAATATTTTATTCAGATTAACTTTATCAAAGGCTTTCTTGGAGTCTATACAACCACTTTGCAATTTGTCGCCCACGAGTTGCTTACCTCTGAATGAATACAAAAAATCTCATGGATATTTTATTGATGCAAATAAAAAAGTTACGTTACCTTGCACCTTTTTGCTTCCATAAATTCGCTAAGGTAACTTGCAAATAAAATTTAACTGACTATGTGTATAATATCTATATTTTTTACGAATCTTGCTTCAATGCTTAAAAAATATTCAAACAAGTAAATTGTCAATTTTCTTATCTTACTTTTTGCAGTTAATTGTTGCAAAAAATATATAAATTGGAATTGACTTTTTATATAAGTTACTTAATTTGATTTGGTACAAGCGGTAAAATGCTAAAAACATTTATATAAAACGCGATTTAAGCTCTACTGTTAAAGTAATTTGGTTTAAATTGACATCAAAGATGGCTTGATAAAGATATACTTTGAGTATACAATACGAACTTATTTTTACAAACCTAATTACTTCAATTGTTTAACTGGCTTGTCTAGAGTAAATAAGACATTGCTACTTGGTAGCTTTATTTGTCTGATTGACCTTATGAAATTACATGTGTATTCTTCTGAGTCAACTCAATAATTTGTAAAATAAGTTATTGTGATCTGATGTGAACGATATTGAACGCCGTGTAAAATCTTCTCCTCCTTTGCAAGGCCCGTCATCCGTGCCAAGCTGTAGAACACTAATGTTATATTATGAATCACTTTACATTATTCACACTGATCTTCTTAAAGCAACACCGCTCACTGGTTTCATTGACTATCATTAACATCTACAAATTGATAAATATAAATGACAAAGAAAACAAATAGTTCTTTCAAAAAAATTGAAATAAGAATGAATCCAAAATTAAACAAACATTCATCAAGAATCCCTAATCAACATTTCCAATCATTACAAAAATTACAATAAAGCTCACAATTAAAAATAAAGTTTAACAGTAAACGTAGCATTAACAGCATAGCTAATTGAATCGAGATCTTCGGAGCCGCGGGAGTCCCGTGGGCGTACGGAATTGATCTTCCATCCTTTTCACTCATTCAAGCGAGACTGAGAAAGAAGTAGGGTCCATTATTGTGAGGGTACGGCAGCAGGTTTGCATAAGGGTTCCCATGCTGTTGTGAGGACATTTTAATCGATAGTGTTTTGAATCGGTTAAAAATATAAATAAACCTTGTGGGTCAACGATTTAAGAATATGTTAATTATAAGCTTGATTTACATAAAATTGTATATTGAAACTAACAAATGAAGATAAAATTAATATATCTGGTTGTTAACATGTTAGTATTATTGGTGACATAAAATTACATATCTTTATTAGTGGTTATTTTACACTAATAATCTATTTTTGTTTAAATTGTAATATCTCATTTCAAGGGTTACTAGTATCGTGTTTCCTTCACCAGTTGATACTCACAGAACTTGATTATTATTATTATCAAAAGAGCTATGATTTTTTCCAATCTTAAACGGAAATATGGTCACCCTGATCAGTATGCTTTACATTGCTGTTTACTGGCTACAGCGTTATGACCTGACACAGGAGTAAATCTCCAATAAAGTTCTTTTGTCACCGTATTTTATGTGTCATATTTAGAGCTATTTCGTGCAATATTACTGTTACTTCTATTGCTGATTGGGATAAAGTGTAAATCGATTTTATTTATCATCTTTATTAAAGCTTCCAATAATAACTAATCATTCTTTCTAACGTCTGGACCCTTGGACCTAAGTGATTTCTAATATTCTACTACTAAATTATAATTAGATAGTATAATTATTATGGCCAGAATGCCCATCTCGTAATTTACTGCTATATAAAAGTTTTTAACACAAATACCTTGTTAACTAGAGAACCCAGGGTCCTTTTGAAACTGGGACTAACTGTTAGTATCAAAATCCGAAAAGTTAAAAAGGTTCCTACTCTGTATTTTGATGAACAAAATGAAAAAATGATATCGAAAAGAGTAGTCTTATTACCTGTCGATACCAGAAAAAGTTATATAAAAAAGGGATCCAAATGTAATAGCATCTGCCAGAGGTTTGTGTTCCAAACACCGCTAATTGAAAAGGGTCCTTCAAGATTTGAGAAAATATAATTATGACTAGTGGGTTTTATAGCAATAAAATTTCATTTAGGTGTTGATGTGTTATCTTATTTAGTTTCAATCTATTTTATAGTAAGCTTGTGAACAAACATACATCTATTTAGATCTATAGTGTCCGTAGATGAGAATTCCAGACGGTTCTGTTAAATATCATTTAAGCCAATTAACATTTTGGCTAAATTCATACGAAATTTTATGATCAGGTTACTGACCTGACCTTGCTTGATGATTATTATACTTGCGAGTTTTTCTCTCAAAACTTGTGTGTTTAGTAGGTATAATATAATAAAATATAATAAGTACCTGTTTAAAACTTCTCATAGAGAAAAAGGTAAATATGCAGTGTTGAAAATGGTCGTACATAGAAAGGAAAGTGAACACATAAACTATGAACACAAAATAGTAATCCATAAAGCTTGTAATTTATACCTAACTTCCGACAAGCCCAACCACTGGTCAGTACCACAGTATCTGCTGACCCAAATTAAACCATCAGATACATGCACCTTTCATTACCACGGGAGAATATAATTTAGAAAGCATTAAAATCTACAGATTAAGGCTTGTAAACCAATCCTTTGCCAACAATCCAAATCCAACTCTATATCAAAATTTATAAGGTTCATATTGTATATTGTTTCTAAGGCAATTTGTCTCATCGAAGTCCTGTAGTAACAAAATTTATTACTAAGAATTAACTATTGATTACCAGGAATGGTTCGCGTTTAAACTAACAATTTATAACGAACAATCTTAGTTCTGTATGACTGCTCTATTAATAGAGATATTTTTAATAATACGCCTCGGTTGGGCAATGATTTATTCAAGAAAGTGGTTAATTCAGATATATAGAACCTTTAAATATAAAATGTTTGGTATTGAGTAAAACCTAATGGGGTCTGTATTTCTTGTTTGAGGTTCTATTCCTTCAGCTTTATCTGTATTAGCTTTGTGAATAAAAATGACCAAGATTCATTGTTTTTGGGAGCTTCTGTCTTGTGTTTGAAACCAATGGTCTTTAGTATTTTCAGTGTCAACTGCCAACAGGTCGCTTTTATCGTCAAATCGATTAGCAATGGTTTTATTTCTATTTTGATATTGCTATAATTTCTAATTACTACAAACAGTTCACACTGTAACAAAACTTAATTATCTTGTAACCAAATAATTGTTTCATTAACTTTTGTTGGTGTTGCAACACTTTTTTCTCCTTCAAATGCTTAATTATGTTCTGCCAAGGGCAATCATGTTTTTAGCTCAATGCTATTGTTGCTTCGAAAAACTAATAGCCTTATTTAACGCCCTTAGCCTTACATCAAAACTTTGTGCAGAATGCTCCCTAGTTTTAAGTATACTTAGTAATGTTGAACGAGACTGGCCTTATTAAAACTTTATACATAATTATAGTGTTAGTCTTTTATTTGAAGCTATGTTTTCATTGATAATTGATTCGTGTCTAGCATAACGGCTCTGGTATTTCTATCGCTGTAGAGCCCTGTACACCTGTTTCGGCAACATCTATAATAAAGTCTAGATTTAAAAATAAAAACGTATCAATTCCGCCACAAAACTTTAAACTGCAAATGTCTTTTAGTTTATTTTGATCCACATCTACTAGCTATTAAAAGGCAGTAAGGACTTTATAAAGCAAAATAATGTTTCGGGCTTCATGAAGAAGAAAAATATTCTTGGTACAGCAAACATATCAAAATGACAAAGCAAATTAGTAAACCTAATTATTGCAATTTAATTTCATAACGTTTTATAGTCACAAAAGTCTTGACAAATGGATATGTTTTTCCGCAAAATTGTGACCAACTTGTTTATGTTGCAATTATAAATTGATTAACTTGGCATAAGATGCGTAAAAATGTGGAACCACGACTGCACAAGCCGAAAATATGGTATAACAGTAAGAGTTAGCAAAAACTTTTCCATTAAATTAATTGGTGTCAGTTAATTTATGCTTATTCATAAACTTAAAAATTGCACATTCATTGTGAATAAGTAAATAAAGCCTATGAGTGTAATAATAGGTATAACTGTAAATATTTTTTTTATTTTAAAATTTAACAATGAAGGAGTTAACTCCAAACAAACAATAAACATTCTCCTCTCAACAGATTTCAAAAAATACATGTGAGTTGAGTGGATCTCCATTAATTTCTATGATTTTACCGTTAATCCCTCTTTAATATAAATAACAGCATGACTAAGTTAATACCATGTAAAAGAAATAGCAAAATCATTTTCATCGCCAAATGATGATTGTGAGTGCAAAATTCTTAGTAAAAATCGATTGTGTTTTGTTTTTATTAGCTATTCCGTGATTTTCTTTTCTATCTTTCAACACTTATGTAGACCATGAAATATCTAGAAACAAAATGTATAGAAATGGCAAAATAATACAATTCACTGTGTGACGGTGACGTCAGATTTACGTCAGATTCTGTCGTTAAACACCTTTTGTATGTGTTTCGACTCTTGCGTTCTACTACCTCTCAGTTACTATGCAGTCGGTAGGGGTTTCAACGCATCAGCAACACCTGGTATTTCACTTCATGGGCGGCGATGCCTACTTACCTACCATAAAAAATCTTTCACCAAATCGGGTGGATCTAAATGTCATTTTGATTCTACTCGTTCATCGATTTCAGTGTTCATGTATTCTTATAGGCTTGTTTAACAAAATAACTGAAATAAAAAGTGTTTATACATTTTCCTAAACCTAAATTAACACGTTTATAATAATACAAAAACAGAACACCATTACCTAACCCAGTCTCAAAGCAATAAATAAAACTGAAGAACAAATTCTCACAACCTGATATTACTCGACGCATGCGTACGCACTTCATCATATTCTACACCCTCGGGCTGCGCAAACGCAAAGAGGTCGATCGTGCTCCAATAAGTATTATTATAAAGATTTATTTTACTTTTTTCTGCGTACCTACTATCATTTAGGTTCAATAGCCCTTGTTGGGTAAGTTGTGACGTAATCTACACCTGTTGTGTGGTTAAGGTAATAAAGAATGGAACCTTAATTAGTTTTGCTTGTAAGAAATTATTACATTCCCTTCACTTTTTGTTCATATGAAAGGACTTATTTGGGCTACGCTCTTTCATACAATTCATTAGGACTGGTCCTATTCCATTTATATGTATTGTCATTTTTGTAATGTATTTTCATTCCTTTCAATCTTTATCTTTGTGGTTATGCTTATAATGTACGCTCCTTACTTTACTTCAATAAGTTCAAATTAATAGTCAGTAGGATAAATTGCAACGCTCTTTCATATAGTTCACTAGCTGTCCCGGCAAACGTTGTTTTGCCATATAGGGGTGGGTCATTTTAGGGGGATGAAAAATAGATGTTGGCCGATTCTCATAGATACCGGATAAGCACATAAAATTTCATACAAATCGGTCCAGCCGTTTCGGAGGAGTATGGCAACTAAAACTGTGACACGAGAATTTTATATATTAGATTTTAAAATAGAATTTAGGTCTGGTCACACTTGTCCTTTTGTCATACTTTTAAATTATTTTGAATCTTTATTTTTGTAATGCTTCTTACTACAACACTAAACATTTTTTTAATTCGCGCAAGGTAATTTCAAATAGTAGGATAAATTGCAATAAGTATTAATAAGCCTTTCACACATCAGTGATTTAAGCACCATAAATTACTATCACACGCAATCATTTATACAACTTCGGGTCAGTTTGCCTTAAAAGGGAAGGATGCATGTTCAGTAATACAGGCATGACCTTTACTGTACGCTTCAAACACACGCTTTAAACAAAACCACTTTCTTGTTTAGATTACAATACGCATATACGGTGACAATGTGGGTGTGAGAGACAGAAGATCGATTCTTCTAAAAGTCGTATTTAAAGTCCAAATTAGGTTTGTTTTTAAATTGATTGATTTGTTTTTGTTGTCCGAATGATTGATGTTTTCTTGCGTTCAGGTTCTGCCTACAGATTCGTAGTTTTATGGTTCATTCTTATTTTATGCATTTTAACCAAACTGGTCAACTATGTATACATAAGGGAAAAGTTGCATATTTCTTTCATATATAAAAAAAATATTAACCAGAAGTAAGATGCTCTATAATACTCTGCTCCGCTTGAAAATCGAAACTAGAACTTGAAACGTACCAATCGCGCTTTCGACCGCTAGGCTAATAATATATTTAGTTAATACACTAAAGTGTGCATTTTTTTAATAAAGTGAATTTTATTAAAAAACGCGTATGAGTGCATCCTCGAAGAGTCGTCGTTGACATGCACAGTCCCCATTTTACACACTGTTGGTACAACCTGATCATAAGCATCAGAAATCGTGCCAAAAGGTAATATTTCATTTCAACGGCTTTAAGTATTAATGTTACATTGTGTTAATAAATTTCTCTGCAACAAGACTGCGTAAAGTTTATTAATGTTTGGAACAAGAGTTACCTGCTTCAGCTTTCCTTTCGGGATGAAGAACCCCGAGTGGTTTCATCAGCAAGTTGTGAAACTAAATTAGTAGATAATTTTGTTAGCAACACTGTTTTAATATACATCATCTTTTTCCTAGCCTTTTCTCAACTATTTTGGGACTGGCATCCAGTCTACAAAGCGACTACCATCAGAATCATCAGAATACCCCAACCCTAGGACGATACCGATTTCCTAAGGAGAAACTGAATGTCAGGTTTTTAGGGCTTCTGGCTACCAGTAATGATTAACCGATTACTTTATGTGCTCTCCAAAGCGTATTCGGTCTTAAAGTGCTTTGAATCACTGGTCGGAAGGTGAATGGGTCATCGTCATCATTTATAGACTGGGGATTTTTAGCCTTTCACAAACCCATTAAGCCATGAGACCGAGTTGCAACATACAGAGCAATGGAAATCATTCCTATTAATATAATAATTCTTCTCGTTTCTTTTTCTTTCTTCTTCGATGCGTTAATTAGGTCCGTTATACATACATATATTATGCAAGCTCTGCAGCTTCAAATATCGAAGAAGGATCTTTGAAACACTATTGACTATACCATCACGCCTGTACTTATACTGATGTACGTACACCTAAAGTCCGCCGGGATGTTCTAGGTTCCATTGCAAAGGACGCTTTTGTCCTTAACCGGGCACAAATCCAAACTCGGAGCATCTACTTAAAAACTCTAATAGTAAAACCTGCAAAACAATGCTCGACCAGAGGATAGGACTGAGTACATCACGTTTACGCCATCACAAAACCAATGAGGCATTCAAATAATTGAATTTGAGCTACTACCCAACATCTTCTTTCTCCCATACAATCAGCCTATTAGGGACATGGGTTTATTCGTCAGTCATCCATCACTCGGCTGACATTTACGACTTAAACGGGAAGATAAATTGATCCATGTATTCTATTTTAGTTTCCAACTGTAATGTCTTCTTCTATAGTGTTGGCATGAGCTACCCAACTATTGATACCGTGATTAAAGAAGCTAGTCTGTATTAAGCGAGGTAGAACTCCCAGGGTACACCACTAGTGGGGCCATCTTTTAACCTATGACGAAATACTATCTTGAAAGGTTAAAGAGCTTCTGATCCTCATCGATCTCGTCATCCCATTGATCTTCCCACTGCTTGTTATACCTTTTAAAGTACGCAGTACCTGTTGGTTTTCCTAATATTGCAGAATTATAAAAAATTGCAGGAAGCTATCTTCATACTTCTTATAACAAGTAAATAAAAATCCTTTGGTATTTTAAATTATGTTTGCTTCGTGTAGAATTATGGATTTGCAGTATCGTTTATTACGAAGAGTTTGAAAAGTGAAGGCACACTGTTGCAAAACTGTATTATGATTAGTAAATCACACAAACTACTTTAAATGGCTTCGGCCACTGCCCTTGAACTATCACTAACACGATTAGTAGTTTAACTATTAAAACCATTTTCCTTCATTTATAAACCAATAACTACTGAGCAGTTCGTAACTATGGATGTATGGGCAGTTTATTTTAATAGGTACATAAAAGTAAGAGTGTTAACGTCATCTTGGGTCTTCGCTACTTGAGACAAATCGTATACATTTCGATTTTTTTCGATTTTTCGATGTTTTTCTGCGATTTTAGGTCCACTATTGCTTATGAGATACGCTTCTGACGTGTTTTTTCATTTGAGTAATTGATAAATTATACCTATAATGAGTTAACTAAAATGACTATAACCAATAGACTTTCTTTTATTGTTTCTGTTTTTTTGATTAGTGCTTTTAAACTATTACCTATCAAATTCAAGGTCAAAGTTGTTTGTTTCAAGTTACCTTTATACAAGAATTTAAGAATTGTCTTTATTTTTTTTGTTACTTGTGATTATTTTCACAATATTGATGCTGAATTCTTTTTCCGTTTAAACATTCGCAGTATCAAAGTAAACAATGCAGTTTCCCATCATGCAAATCCATTGTCAACCATTAAGTCAGTCCAGTGTCCGTTATTTGAAATAATTCCTCATTGTAACAAAGTCGTGTCTTCCAATACTATCAATACATCCAGATGGAACCGATACGCGGCATAATAAATTGGCTGCTGACTATCAGAATGCATACCGTTAACGAGTTATAGATAAAGTTGCTTTCACACGAACGGATCGTCGCAGCGATAGTTTAATTAATTTCCAATTGCTATTTTAGAGGGCCAATTGGTTTGGGATTGTTTATAATTCTAGATGTATTCATTATAAGTTTCTCTTCAGTAGGCTTAGCGTTTCTGAATTTAAATAAAGTAATATTTATTACATTATAGATTACACTGTCATATCAACACCAGTTTGAATTAATTAGGAGATTTCTCTGTACTTAGAACATCCCACTAAATATTCATTAAAATTTTATGGTAGATATAGTATAGATATTGTATACCTACTTGCTCAAAGTGCATGTCAAATGCCTTAGAATTAAACTTGTTATAAAATAGTATTACCTATTCTTATTTCGAAAGAAAGATACCTAAATAAACAATTAAAAAATTCATACTAGTTTTTCTTATCTTATCTAGTTATATTATTAGTATAATTTATTCTTTGATTAATTTAAATAAAACAACCGCTACTACATTTGCATCAGTGTGTTCAGCCTTTATAGCAATATCGAAATATAAATTATTTTCCAAGACCTTTAGTAGAGAAATCAAGCAATAAGTATAAAATATTAAGTTTCCACCCTTCAATTTCGCTTAGCTTTCACTATGATATTGCATAAAGTTGTATCTAAATACCTATTTCTGTCTTATGCTCGTTATAGACCTATTATATTGGTTGTAAAATTATTTAAGTGGAAACGAACTTCCACGTTGTTCTCGGAATAAGTATTGATTTCAACAAGCAGCTTTATTGTTTCATGTAATTATTATTACTTGTTACCTAAATTTTGCTTAAATGAGCAATATTTTATTTAATATGGACAAATTTATAACAATTTTTGAGTTATTTCACTTTATTTTTAGGGTTTTCTTTTGTTACTTTTACTATCTTCAATACCTATTTATATTTTTTGATGATTATTATTCGCTAAACTGTTCCGTCTCGCGAAGGACAGACTGAAAGTTTTCCAAAGTGACAACCAACCTCCAGTAATTAGAGAGGCACTTCGAAGAAGAAGAAGATGATTATTTATTATTGGCAAATCTGTTGTTATCAATTGCTCAATAATAATTGAAGTAGAAACACTATCGTTATAAAACCCCTTTACTTAAATTTTAGATGAACTTAGATCTTTTTGGTTCTAATTTTTATTATTAAAATATTATTATAAACATGGAAACCGGAAACTCCGTATGTATTTACATTTGACTAATAATGCGGTTGATTAATATGAAATAAACAAAAGTTTTCAATCACGAACAGGTTGTCAACCTAACACTTTCAAAGTTACGTTACACGGTAAAGCGACAGACATTCATATAATCTCTATCGATCAAGCTTACATGCAGTTACAAGTTGATTTCGTAATATCTACAAATAGGAGCGTTACGTACTAGGCGCCTTATCAGTACTTTGATGTTTTATTTCCTGTGCTTATCGTCTGTTGAACGTAAGTATTTAAACTTGTAAGAACATGTCCGTGTTTAGTCTTATTAGTTCTTTAATATTTGCACTAATCTGTAAGGAAATGAAATAATTAACTGAAAAACAGAACTTGGAAATTGTTTCTCTGTGCTTGAATATTATTTAATGGAATTGTCACAAAAATTCTTAAGTTCTTTTTGCACAAAACCTCTCTTAAAATGTACTTCAGTCCATGGTTGGAACTAGGCCAGTAGGTGGGCTTCAGTTGTTGCTATCGTTTTCCTACACTTAAACTAGAACTTAAATTTTGCAGTAATTATAAATAGAAACAGGGCTATTTTAGAGCGCGTTAATAACAATAAAAGTCATGTAAAACAATGGATTTAACGCCCAACATTTGTCAAAATGATTGATATAATCGATTTAGTGACTAATAACATTCTTGTAAAAGCCATAACAACCGATGGAGGTCCAATGCCAGATTTATGTTATAGACAACTTGAGGAACCAAGTAAATCTGATGAAAATAATATCAGCAGATATAAAGCTAACACAACAGAGCTTTAAAAAACAGTGGTATTAAACAATTCTTTTAATCTGTATTTCCAAACCAAGGCGAAAATATTCTGAAGAAGAAATAAAAGAAATGATATAGAAAGTAAGTTTATTTGTTGGAAATCTTTTAATAGCAGACGCTTCGCCAAATACGTGAACCTTTGTACCTGTTGATAATTCGCGTGTAATTGTAAAGGCTTTACAAAAACTACCGTACACATAATACCAACAATTTCACTTAGCAAAAACTCTTATTATAATCAATTAAAGTGAAACGTAAATGGTCACAGCAATCTTCTTCTACCAAGACTTTCTAGGCACCAATTAACATTGCCTACTTGTGTCTAGATTGTAAGTGAAGATAAGTAAGATGAGCTATCGCGAAATTAAAATATCAGTACTTGAATGTTGTAGCCTGTTTCGCTTCGATAGAAGTATGAGAAGCGATAATAGCGTTTGAAAAGGCGAGGCTTTATAGGGCTCGGATTGATTTTCTTGTTATATTCTACTTTCTATGACACGTAATAGGACATAAAATGCTATTAGTATTGTGGAAGAACCAATCTAAATTACTTATTGTAATGTAGATGTTGTATTATACAAAACAGTACTACAGTTCAATCTGAAAAAAGTGGACATTAAAATTCATATAAATGCAAACAGATTATTTGAATTCCATATAAACATGATAAAAGCTTTAAATTTAGATCATATCAAGGTCTCCAAAATAAAAAAAAACAATAAAGATAACTAATCTCCATAATGAGATGACTCAAGAATCGTTATTTTAAAATAGCTGACCTTCTATTTCCAAATTGGTATGACAATGTGTTTTCCATAAATGTAAACAAATTGGTAGTCGATTATCAAAAATTCTTACTAATTTCATTGTGTTGAAAATAAATAACATTGCATAATGGAAAATTTTAAAATACTGAAAGTAGCTAGGTGTGTATAAATTCTATCTGGCATAATCCATGAATTGAAGGACCATCCCAGGATGTACCATAAAAATCAACAAGAAACTGCATTCTCTGCATCAATATTTTTCTAACGTTATGAAAACCATACATATTTATAAATTTCCATGATTTACGAGTGAGCGAACTAGATTGCCAATAAGTATTAGGTACGGCTTGATTGATTGATTTAGGGCGCGATAATGGACCTCAATAAAATATACTAGAGTAGGAAAAGTTTACCTCGTCTTCTATAAAATATAAGTGAAAATTGCTTGTATATTTTCTACTCTTTTCAACAACCTATTTAAATCATAACTTTTTAAAGGCTTTATTTTCTGGTGACGTAAAAGACGATGTAGAAACTATAATAGATGTAAAATAAAAAAGGCCTGTTAAGTAACATGCTTATCATATTTTCTTTTGTAATCAAAAGGTAGAACTGTAAGACCCAGAGCTTACTATACAAGGAAACTATATAGATACGAACTTGCTAATCAGTATAACATATAAATATTTTAAGCAAAACATAACATAAATCAAATTAGGGAAACGGTTTATTAAAAACCTTGCGATAATCCGGTAATCTGTCGAGATAGAGAAGTTATGTGGTATATCACCCATAGATTTATCAGCTGTTTCACATCCTACGCAAGTTGTCGAAGTCAACGAAGGGTAATGTATTGCAGCCACGTAAGTGGGCGATGGGTCAGTTACCTTTTTTACATGCACAGCTTTGACCTCTAACCCAACAATATCTACAACGATGATTTGAGTGGTATCTATGCTCGTATAGAGGGCGTTGATTATTTTGATCTGTAAAATGTTCATAAGGTTCGAGCTAAATATCAAATGTCAAATGAAAGATTTTCAAGTTGATACAATGAAATCATACATATAGCTTAAAAAGAATCATTATACAATACAACTTTATACGACGAAGAAAATCGAAAGCCTAAGTAAAATCTAATCGCAAAGACAGTATTGGCTCTACCGTCTGTTGAATGTCTAGAATCTAGATTTAATTGAGCAAGCTAATTATATTGAATGCTGAGGTCCAGATAAAATCTTTCGTGGGAATGAAGTCGTCTTACATAGATGGCTTAGATTAGTCCAGATGGATTTAAACTAATGAATTTCGCTTGAATGGAAACAGTGGTTCAAAATACATGTCGAATAATTCTATAAGCAATATAGTGTTTTAGTTGTATGTATTGTAGCATCCTAAAAAGAAGAACAAAATCTGGCTGGTCCAGATTTTGTTCTTCTTTTTAGGAATTGATTGAACGAATTGTTTTGAACAATAACAAATAGAATTTTATTATCTTGAATATGAAACCATAATCTTAGCATAGTCAATTGTTTTCACTACCATCGTATTCATATTCATAAACCGAGCATAAAAAAACCGATGTGGGCTTAGTATGACAATTCGATACGTTCATTGAATTCATCATAAAGCGATTATACATATTCTTAGAAAGATAACGAAGACAGTCAACATGATAAAATAAAGATAAAACATGATACCTATTGTTTTATAAAAAGATGAAGAATAACATTCAGCATGTGCTTGTTTTTAAAAAACTTGTTTTTTTCCAAGTTTCTAAACTACTGATGGCAATGTAGATTATATTTGATGGGTATCACTGCTTTCCCACGATTGTCTAGTCAACGTTTAAATTTCAATTCTCTTGGATCATTACACACGTATAACATTGTGACCTTTCCAAGTCTTCATTGCATAAAAGCTTTTTATTTTTTACGGAAAAAACAAACTAGCTTTGCAGTATTTGTTAGGAGATTTCTCAGCGATAAGAAGATAAAGCTAGATAATAATGAACATCATATACATGACGTTGACACACATATGTTTTCAAATAGTTTCACTTTAAAGTCCAAAGAGAATAATCCGATTACCATAGTCGCATGCCAACTTAATTTGTGACTGTTTGGTAAAGTCTAAATAATATATAAGTTTTAAGTACATTGAATTTGATGCATCCTTGCAAGTTAAAGCAATTTGAACTTGTCTTCTGATACTGAAAATAGCAGTGTCTAATCTGATTTCACCTTGTGATATATTGCTATCTACTTGCTATTAGCCAAACATATGATTATTTCCAAAAAAGTCTGTAAAAAAATGCCACATTTATCAGTTTTATAAAGTTCAGCTTACCTTATTATAAAAGCTAATCTAGACCATAATGCAGCCAACGAGCAAATTTATTCTAGTTAATAAGTATTCATATAAAACACTGCCTACACAAGTAAACAATTCAAGAAACGGAATAAATGATGACATCAGACATAAAACAAAAATAAAAGCCTTTACAATCCCTTTTGTAATAGCAACAAAACAGAAAATCTTGAATAGCATACCAACCAGTTTCTTAACGAAATTCGCTACTTCAAGCATTGTGGTTAAAAAATTCAAAAGCAAATTACCATTGCGGATAATTCATGAGGCATTCATAGCCATAAATGGTTTGCAGAAAGTGATACCAAACGGTTTGTACCGAATATGGTGTTACGATCCAGTTTCTAAAGCAAAATGTGAATTAATGTGAACAGATAGTTGGACAAAATTGAAGATGTTTGTTGTGTAATATATTTCAATATTGTTAGTACTAGCGCTGGATTAGATTGGTTTTGGAATGTTGGTGGCTATTAACCGATTCTATAAAGATTCAATACACGTTCAGCTTAGAAAGCTTGAGAAACTGACAATGGCCCTCGATATTAATTAAAAACTATAACTTTAATGAGTTTATATTTTGTCCCGAGGCCTTTAGATGCCTAGCGGTAAATGAACCGAAAAAATCTTTTACGATCTTCGACAACTCTTTAAGTAATTCTCTCTTCTATTATTTATTTAAGCGAACTTACAATATTAATTTTAGGTAAAACATCCCGTTCGTCGTCTTTTGCTTCAACTTCTAAACTATCTACTTTCATCTTCATACCAAAACTTATCTCCATCACCATATTCAATGATTCACAATATCCATGCTAGTTCAGTATCTCCCCACATTTCTCAAAGCCATCCATCACTTTTTATATTGCACTCTTATCAGTTATCTGGACCGGATCAAACTGTGTCAATGTCTGCGTTGTTATTATAGTTCGTGATCTTAAGCGGCACGAAGTTACTAATCCTATGTTATGGTGTGTTAAATATGTTTGTTACAACGCCACATACAGACTTCACATTAGTTATGAATTTGGTACAGACATCAATTCCAGTGTTCTCAGCTAATGGTATATCTCATTGCCATAAAACATAAAGGAGTAAAACCTTCATTACTACTTTCCTTTTAGACAGGAAGCGTTTCTAGACTCGTTTGTTCTAACACTATTTGTTTATGCTTTCCATCGGATAAGATATGAGTATTATGAGCTAAATAAAACATAAATATACGACACCATTTAAATTTAAAAATACTTTTAATTATTATTAAAACCCGTACCACTCAAAACGTATACTATCACGACTCCAAGAAGGAAGTCATTTTTACCGTGAAAACAATTATTTTTCTCAATTACAGCTAAACAAGCAGGATGCTGGACAGGAACCAGCTCATCATTCTGGAGACATACCAAGTTAACTTTTTGACCCATTGCCGACCGACTGACCTTTGGTCTTTTGGACGAGGTGATAAGCGGTTAAAATGACCATAAATTCTTATTCAAGTTCTTTGTCATATTGAAATGTTATTATTTATTTTCGTGGGAAATGCTTGATTTTTGTTCTTGTTATTAAGGCACTGATTATCCATAGTAAATAATTACACCTTTAATTAATTTTCAGATATACTTAAGTCAATTTTACTTAATAAACAATTTTTGGTTTTAGTATTAGAATAAGAACCATTTTTGCTTAGTCGTCAATAGAGTATTTATTAAACTTACGTAAAACTTCGACTTAATCCAATTAGCTTTCAATAATGTACACAATGTCTTGCATATTTTATGAAAACACCGTCTATATATTTAAACAGCAACTCTAACATAGTTTGTGTGTCATTAATATTAATGTAACAATTGTTATTACGTAAAACTGACCACCTGGTGTTTGCATCACTATAATTGTTTAGTTGATTGATACAGCCATTACTGGGCTTAAATTTTATGAGCGACATGATCTGTCGAGTTTAGTTTGTGCTGTGTGTTTTTGTTTAATAGTTTGAGTACTTATTATACGAGACGGCAATCAAATTTCGTTTTAAGTCATCTTGTTTCGCTGGTATCTTTATAGTTAAGCTTCTAGCTTGTAATAAATGAATGTAACTAAAATATGGCTATAAAAACCGCAAGCTTGGAAGGTGAAAGACGTGGAACTTTCCCAAACAATACAGCAATCAAGATTTCAATCTAATCAAAACAGTGCTTGAAAATAAAGTAATACACTATTGTATGTGGTTTAGGATGTCACCTACATGCGATTTGGGGAGTTAGGCAGAGGTACATTTACATCCACAGTTCGCCAGTGTGGTGTAGTTCCAATTTATTAGATTGCGAGTCTATTACCTCTTCCCAAGCTGCTACTGAAAAACCCAATAAAATTTTGCTTGATCTGGAAATCCAATCCTCATGTTCAGCAGGCGTGCCTCCAATAACTAGGTATGAGACAGTTTATGCAGAAAATCTATAAAACACCAAACATAGAATATGTGTTCATAGAAACATTCTATCAAATAATGTCTAATAGGCAAAACCTGCTTACTGCAATTTATGTTGCTGTCTTATTGTCCATAATTTACTACTTAGAGACAATAATAAAAACGTTTATTTCAATTTTGAAGTCGCCACAGGTCTACAGGTGATCACAGATTATGCACAAGCACTACTCAAACCTCCTCATGCATAAATAGAGTCATAATATTATGATGAACAAAGTGCAGTAACTAGTAACCATCAATAATATTGCTCAATAAGATTTACTTTTCAATTGAGATATGAATTATTTAAAACAAGCAGCACTGCAGTCACGGTAATTCAATAAAGACAGGTAATGTGCCAATTTTCTGTTGCAAAACTTGTGAATGGATGAATGATTGAGTTGACAGTATAATAATTACATTGACGTTTTTCGTTCATGCTATAGTCAAGAAGTTGAATCTAGTGTTTTTTCAATTCCAAGCTATAGTCATATTTAAAACACAGTTCCTAGGTAACAACACAGCGTCATGTACTTAGTAATCATCGTTATCATCAGCAGCTGTAAGTTGTCCCACTGCTGGGCATGGGTCTTCTGAGGTCATGAGAGTTTATTAGTTAGCTTCTGGCTGTGGGTTTTTTTTTAAGATTCTTATAAATTTTTATAATCAATTACATCTCTTGCTATATCCTTAAGCAGTTATTTTTTGGAGCAATATCGATAACCAGCAGAAGGCTTAACGCGCCTTCCGTGGCACGGTAGGCTCTCGACTGTCAATCTGTTTAAGAACGGGCATGCATCCATAGACTGATTGGTCAAATAACCTTGAAGATCGATAAGCGTACTTATAACTTAGCCATAAGCCCCTCTTTAGATTCAAATCTATTACGAGAAAGCACAACAAAAGAATATTAGCTTGAGCAATCAGATAAGAAACTGCTAAGGCCAACAGGTTAAAGAACTATTAAATTAAAATGAAACCGTTAATTACTTACCATCTGCTAACAAAGACACATAAGCCGATTACGTCATTATCTAGGCTTGTAGCAAGATAAACATTATCTCTGCATTAAATTGCTGTTCCCTCATATTTATGCATCGTTTAAATTATTCCACTGCGCATATAGTAAAGAATAGATAGAAATATTATAAGGTAGGTGTGATTTCTTAGTGAACATAGAACCTTTTGTCACTATGATTCCCACGCATATATCTTGACACTTTTTTTACATTTAGTAATTGAATATTACAACGATAAAATGAATTTTGCTATAGCTGTAGTAGAGTTTAATAATTTAATTAATGAAGAAGTAACCTTTCCGAGTCGTTGGAAGCAGGAGTCACTGGTCCTTGTGGAACTTTATGAAGGAGGCCTTTGTTGAGCAGTAGACCTCTTTTGTCTGATATGATGATGATGAACTTTTTCGAGGAGCGCACTGTCACACTGTCATCCAACAAAAACAGAAAAGGATCGTTTATAGACCACGTAAATATTTGTCTCGCTTTATTAGCAAATTGACGACCTAAATCCAAAGAATTTAATATTTCAGACACTAGGCTTTGATCAGTTTCTTTTGTAAATAAAATGATCTGACAAACTTAATTCTGTGTTTTTGTAAAACTATCTTGTGACCCTGAAGTCGACACGTGGAGTTATAGATGTATATAACTTAAACATTGTCCGGTATGCAAAGCTTTTGTTACACCAGTAATGAAAATAAACAACTGCAGATTATTTTTCCACGCTTAAACAAAACAAAAACATTGTAACAGCTGCTTGATATGAGGCGTGTAGTTAAGCAATGACTTTTCATGTAGGTAGTCAAGTACGTCAACAGTAATTATGAGTAAGTGTATTATGATCATCAGTGAGACAGTGGTTTTCAACAAAAAAAATATAAGTCTGTCAAAAAAGATCCCAAGTACCAACGTAACAGTTATCAAGTACCTATATATTCATAAAAAAAGTAACCAGAACACCTTTTTCAGAAAGGTTTTACCAGACCTCCAAATTATGCGATACTCATTCAACATTTCCAAATTTGGGTCAAATTGACGCAACGTAGGTTTTTTATATAAATATTAAAAACCGTTAATACCACACCCAAAACATATTGGCACTTTACCAGAACATGAATGAGTATGTCATTGACTGTGGTCAATAAAAAAATCGTTTCGTTCGTTCATTCATTAACTGACTTTACGCCCACGCAAACATATTTTATGTAAAGGTTGTGTTTTTCAATCCCAGATTTGTTATAAATTTTCAGGGCTGACTGAGAATTGTCATTGATTGAATTTTTTTGGACTCATTAAATATAAAAAAAATATCATCCAAAAAAATATCTGCTGGTAGCAGAATAAAATACAATATTTAAATTAGCCTGGTTCACAAAAATAATTTTGATGACGTTTTAAAATACACCATGTATTCATATTGATGTCAGCGAATAAATATTTCCTTGATTACGTAATATTTATTCTCGTTTTGCATAGCTATCGAATCATGCATGATAATGTCCTTTGTACTAATAATACTTTATCTTTGTTTCAGGTAATTACTTCAGTGACTTCATCAGCTTGGTATTTTCAAAAAGGAGTCAATACTTGGGTTTCAGTTTCTTCCTCTGTATGATACGATTAATCTGGACATTTCCAGAGATTTTTCTTGTTATATTTACTTAATTTGCTTGATCTTGAATATCCTAGATGGTAAAATTACTCAAAACAGAGACAAAGTGATATTTGATGGTCAAATTACAGCAAATTTTACTTTTCACACATTGACTGCAGTTTTTTCCTACAATCACCACTCCAGCTCACTGACAATAAGATTTCCTGGTAAACCTCCAAGTACTGACATATTGATAGGCCATTGTCTTCGAGACCAGCAATAAGGAACCTGTTTCCGATAGTTGGCTTTTAATGGTTCTTTACACAATGTACCACGATGGCCACTCTTCAACGCCCATTGCAATAGTGAATAGGTAAGTCGAAGAAAATTTATTAATCGGATGACCCGATTGGCAGGTGGTGCTGGTTATAGCTTTATGCGCAAAAGAAATTTGCCGACTTCACAAAGATGGTCGTAACATAAACGACTATAATATATTTGACACGCAATTAGAAAATGATAATGAAATAATTAAAAAATAATAAGGGAATATAGACTAAGATAAATGTTCAGCAAAAACAGAATATTCTGAATTAAAGATAAAACTAGCTTGTAATACAGTTGTTTGCTATCTCGCAAATGCTATAGAAGTCTAACAAGGAAATGGGTTATCAGATATCAATAAAAGATGGGCTATTATGTCAATACTTACGCACGATGATGGCCTTTGACTCCATGCGTGGATTCTAATGGTGTCATCGCGTTAAGTCTTCACACGCTTTGGAGTGCTTATAACAGCAAACCATTATAGAAAACGTTTAAGTAGCTAGAATATTTTGTCATAGAATCGGATTTGGGAGAAATATTTTAAGTTATTAACCCAAATCGTGACTGAACAAAATGTAACACAAGAAATTTGATTTCAGTATTTCGTCTTCCCATTACTCTTTTTTGAAAATAACAGTCATCATTATCAAGTGTATCATGAATTGTTTTATCGTATATTTCTGTTTTGACAAGAATCTTCCATATGACTTATCAAACGTCCTCTTTATTTCTAACTTTATCAATACAGTTGTACATTTACTAGAGTTATTACTTACGTTTCATATTCGGAGCGTCAAACGCGGAAGGTTATCCAAACAGACAGATTTATCAATGACCCGTATACAAGATCGTTCATTCATAAATTCTGTAACACAATATTAAATTTTAACAGTACTACGTGACTCTTTAATAGATATGGCATTAATAAAACACGCAATACCTTGTATTTTATATGAATTGAAGAATTGTACAGAAAATGTGCACGTGTTAAAATATTAGTTCTGTAGTAAGCAATAATAGTTTAATTTTATGTATAAATTTAAGTATGATTTCTCTTAACAATATTAGAAATTGTAAGCTATCGCCAGTAAAATTGTTACAAGTTATTAATATTAACACTTTCTTCTGTTTCAACGTTAACTTCTAGTCACGTTAATAAAATTCTTCTTCTTATTTTCCATAGCTGTTGTGAAAATTTATAGCGGTAAGCAATTAAAGATCAATCAATTTCGTTAAAACTCTTACTTCTCTTTTACTTAGTCATCGATTCCATTAAATTATTGCCATCAACAATGCCTATGCCTTGGAGCTTAGTCAAAAACACATAATACACTATACAATTTTAGCGTCAATCTACTCGACAAGCAATCTACTGCATTCTTTGTAAGAAAAAGTTATCATGATCCAAACGGACGTATGTCAGACGGTACAGAGCTCTCTCTATTGTTGAATATTTTCGAGTACTTCAGTACTTCGTAAGTAACGAAGCGGAACGAATTTAAAATTTTGGATTGAATTGAAGGTTGCGAAATAGGGAGTTGTAAAGTTAGTTTTAAATTGATTGTATTTAAAAGACATTTCATCATAATTGTATATCGTATTTATAATAAATATTTTTAGTCTTCCCTCTTTTGGACCTACTTTTTTACTTCTTTCAAATAAATTCCTTGGAGCGAAACACAAACATAGTTTCACAAGAAACTAAGCTTGTTTTGTTCGAAGGAAAGTCTCAAAACATTTCGCTTGTGCCCGCGAAGTGATTAACACTCAAAGTGGTTCATTTGATCAGAACCGGTGATTAGGGAACAAGTGGCGTTCGTTTAGACGCTTGAACGTTGCTAGTGCAGTGTTGGAGCGGATCGAATAATTCTAACAGGTTTCTATAGTATTTTTAGATAGAAATGTTTATAAGTTAAAAATGGGATTTAGTGATGGTATATTCCATACTTCATTAGAGGCTAAGTTTGTTTGAGCTTTATCATCTACAATAGTATTGTCTGTTGACATAACAATAAAGGCGATGAAATCTATTATACATGCACAATTTATTTCATTATCTTTATTTATTGCAGAAGTTCTATGATTATTTTTATTTGTTTGTTCATTTTTGGCCATAAATAAATCGATTCTTTGTTATTCAAAAACAGCTCCCTTATTTTAGTTAAAATGGTTTCGCTTAACATTCTAAACTTGTACCAGCCCAACCAAGGTTATAAGGTTCCGTTCAATTTGACAAGATTTTAGAATTTAATTGAAATTTTAATTGGACGGCGCGAAAGCAGCGGCCACGGGAGTTCAACTGTACGGGCTCTGTTTATTTACTGTAAATTAGCTTGTGTACGAGACGGGATAGAAAACTTAATATTGTGCAGCTTAGGAGGCTTTTCTTTAGTAGCTACATATACTGGGTATTTGCTACAGTATTTCTTGTTCTCGAATAACCATCATGCCTGTTCCCATGAGGGTTAGAAAGATGTTTACATAGGTTGTATTAGGTTTCATGTGATATAGAGCGAGCCTATCAAATCAAACTCCGAGCTGATACTGAGAAATTCATAGAACACCCTAATAACAGCTTTATTGACCTGGGAATCAAATCCTTGTGCTTACGACCACGAAGCTAATGGGGAAATAAATACTTAGTAAATTAAGTAGTTTTAGGACAGCTTTAAGATTGTTATTATTTTATTTAAAAATAATGACATCACCACTCCACAAAAAATTAGGGTTAAAAGCTTTGTCAGTAATTAGTGGTTCAATTTTAATCAATGTAATGTATGTTTGTTTTGAAACAAGAGTGCCTACAGGTTGTTTCATCATTAACATCATTATATAAAACATTCATGAAACCGCAAGTCATTACATTGGTTGTAAAAGACCCACAATATAAATGAATGTCAACATACAGTACTTTATTTACCAGTGTCTCAAAATGAGGTTGACCCTGAGCTTTAGGATTCAAATGAAGTCACTTTCAATACAACTTTCATTTCAAACAATTTAATTTCAATTTTATATAAAAAAACGAAGGAAGATAAATATCCCTTACAATTTCTTGCTTCTGTCTTTGTCTTCTTTCTAAGTATTGAGAAGTCAATACTATACAGTCTGTAGATACAGCTGCGGTTGAGACAGTAATTATCACACTCGTTCATCACAATAAATCACATTCAAGTAAGGATGATGAGAATGCAGGATTGATTAAAATCATATGAAGATCAAAGCGTTGAAAAGACCCCGTTAAAAAAACACACACACAAAAATAAAAACATGGTACATAAATTCCAAGACACATGGCACAAAACGTAAAAACTGTACAAAACAACGACATAACTGTATGCACATAATGCACAGTGGCCGGAAACTGTCGCCCACTCGCCACAGCATTTATTTTGGCAACAAATAAATTTACTTACCGGTCACAAACTAGAGCAAACTAGTGCGTAGTTTCAATGCCAGCATTTCGCAACACTGTGTTTGCAGACACGCCGGCGTATTTCTACACAAGTATTCATTGATAACGGGCGTGGGCGAACCCGACGCGGTCCACTCCATTCATGAATTGGGCAACGTTTGCCCACGCGGCTAACGGTTGCTATTAAAGACATCGATGCATACAAGTAAATTATGAACAATAATTAATATGAATTGGTGTTTTACAGTACGTTTGGCGGAACACGGGAAGCGGTAAATCATTTTGTAAACGTAGAGTGAAATTTAATATTTGATGCTTAAAGTCTTGCTTTTAGAGTGTATTTGGAGATTTAGGTGCTTTTTAAGCTGTAAGTTATGAGGCAGTTAACAAGTGAGGAGTTAATAACGATTTGAATACAAATTGGTTGACTGCGCAACAACCAGAAAACTACCGTGTACGTTAAACCTATAATTAAAATTCTCTTAAAGTGGTTATAATAATACTGCAATTAAATAAGACGATTTTCAATCCTCATATTTTTAAACCTATCTCATGTATGTTGAAACATTTAAAATATGTTTTATTTTGATTATAAAGTCCCTATTACATAATAAAAAAACCAGTTCAGTGTTGCTAATATCACCTAATTAAAGTTTAATTATACAAACACATTGTTACGTCAAGTGTACGCTTAATCATAGACAGGAGATCTCAAATCACTTTTTTTTGTTCAGAAACTTGACACGCACGTCACCCACGCGTTTAAAATGACAGTTGACACTATTACAGCTGTATATGGTGATGTAAAAATGAATATTTGTTTGAATGGTTGTAGCTATCTATGTAGTGAAAGATTTTAGATCAAATATTTAAACTTCAATTTAGATTTTGGAATAGATAAGATAGATTTTAGAGTTTAAATACTTCGCATGAATGAAAAAACAAATAGAAATTCTTATGAAAGAAAATATCATAAAAGTAAATATTTAAAATATCTTTGATAATTAGGTAAGGTTACTGTCAGATGATAATCTTTTTTACTTTCATAAAGAAAAAGAAGATCTATGGAAAAATTAAAAAGTAACACAACATATCTGGCAATCCATAGGCACAGTTCTCGCCAAACTTATTGTCCGGCTTGAAGTTGGCACGAGCTAACTTTAACCCGGTCGTAAAAATCGGAGAGAGATAAATATCGAATTAAAATTATTTAAAACGACAGCCTGCTTGAGCTGTCGTTTTTATTTAATATAGGCCAATATTTTTCTTTTTACGATTTTAACGGCCTATTACTTCTGCTCATACCTTCGGGGAATATAGCCGTGATGGTATGTCTTTGTTATGTTAATACAAGGTGGAAGGGACATCGCGCACATCCGACTATCATGAGTTCAGTACATGATTCTGGACCCCCCTGCGTTGAAATTTTCAGTAACATTTTTCATCAATTTTTCTGCAATTTTTTTACTCGAACGTGTATAAAGACATTATTTCTATCTACCCAAACTGGATTTATAATTAAAAAAATCTTATTTCATTTAAGCTATCGAGCTATCGCGCTCGCGATCCGAAATATATGAATAAAATATATAAATGAAATAAGATTTTTTACCGCGGAGCGTTATAATCGCGTTTTTAGCAATTCACTGCCCGCTCAAAAATGTCAATATCTGTAATAACCTATCATTTTCTACATGAATGACCTCGGTCATTTTATTTTTGACCTTTATAAAATCTTATTACGACGTTTGTGCGTCGATGTTCCTTCCACCTTGTATAATGTTGTGACTATAATCTAGATCAATTTCAACTCCTTGGGTATTTATACCTACAACATTTATAGTTGCAACCTACACCACTAGTCGATTCGAATCGCGACCTCGCCACGTGATTGGCTCATGAATAAGGGCTCCATTTGCGTTAGAATCTAGTCAGGTTACCTATGAAATCCGTAAATAAAGATATTTATTATTGGCAATAATTTCAACCCCTATAATCCTCACTAATATTATAAATGCGAAAGTAACTCTGTATGTCTGTCTGTCGCGTTTTCACGCCAAAACTACTGAACCGATTTAGATGAAAGTTGGTACACAGATAGTCTATAGTCTGAGAAAGGACATAGGCTACTTTTTAATGCGAAAAAAGGGCTGTAAGGGGTTGAAATAGGGGATGAAATTTGTAATAAAATACCCAGACCACGCGGGCGAAGCCAGTCATAATAATAAAGCCTTTTATTCCGAACTTGTTCATAATTTGGATAATACACTACTTGAATTACTTTTCACAATAGGTATGTCTCTTTGTTCGGTGTGCCTTACGGCATAAGCCTCCTCCAATTCCTTCCACTGTTTTCTGTCTGCCGCCACTCATACCCAAAAGGGACCTAAGATCCTCCATCTTTTCATTTTGCGACCTCGGCTCCTATCCTATACCAATCCCTTGGATACCAGACAGTCACAGGATCTAAAGCTACCGACGAACTGTATGTGTATATACATACAGTTCGTCGGTAGCTTTAGATCCTGTGTGATATCTGCCTAACCTTTGCGGGAAATACAGGCGTAATGATATTGTTGATATTTTCGACGACGTCTGTGGTCTAGTGGTTCGAGTACCGGACTGCTGATCACGAGGTCGTGGCTTCGATTCCCACAGGACACAAATATTTGTGTTTGTCTGGATGTTTCTTATGTATTATATGTATTTATTTACAACAACAAAAAAGTATATAAATATTATATACATTGTCTAGTACCCATAGTACAAGTCTGCTTAGTTTAGGACTAGATGATGCTGTGTAAAAATGTTCCAAGATATTTATTTATTAAAAAAAAAAATACCATGATTGCCCGTTAACAGGGCAAAAGCTTTCCTCTCCTTCCTCCATACTGCTAAAATAAAAATAAAACGACTAAGTCGAATCGATAAAACACTTTGACACTAAGATTTACTGTTTCTAGGATTAGATCCAGAACACAGAGTATATGTACCTACATATATTTTCTTTTTATCTAACTTCTAGCGGAAATCGAACATCTTATATGACGTACACGTCCAAGTAAAGACATCTGCCATTAATGTCTCGAGACTTCATAGTTCTATACTCATACAGGGTTGCTAAGAAAAATATAGTGTTAATAACGGTAAATCGATAGATCAAAATTGACACTTAAGTTAATTTTACAAGCCCTCAAACATCTTTAAGTACCTTACTTTTCGAAATACTTATTTATCTGTTATAACTTTTAACTTATTTGTTATTTGTGCTATACTTTTTAGAGGTTTTTGTGTTTAGAAAACTTTATTGTGATGCATTATTCCAGTTTTTGCTTCCCTAATTTTTATTCTTGTGTTCCTATATTCTTAATTGTACATACTTATAAAATATATACATACTTGTTATAAATAATCAAGCGAGCTTTAACTATAAATATAATTGTTCACCAGTAAACCTTTGATGACGGCAATAGGCTCGCCCCCTATTAGAGACCTAAACATTAACTGTGGGTGTACATAAATACACCTCTGCTTAATCCTTCGGGGAATACAGGCGTGATGGATAGTATGTCAAACCTTTGAGTGATAGTTCATGTTCAAAATATGAAACAAAATCGAGCTTTGATTCGTCTCGACAACCCTATTTACAAACAGTGAAGTCCATTGCCATGCACTGTTGTCCACCGGTGCCTCATTGTCTGCAGTCCCCATGGCCAACCAGTCCGGTAAATAGGCCATTGTTTTACAATATCTTAATCCTTTCCCATTGTGAGTTTTTTATAACGGTTGGTGCCGTTTTTTGCTGAAGAATTTGCATGATAGCCGATATTTTGTGTCGGCTTACTATTTAAATCCGTTTTTTTGTTATCATTGACAGGGGCTTTAAAGTCTTTATTAACACATACTAGTTACATTATTTAGTTTTTTGTTTTGTTGTTACTGAGTGAACTGTGGGATTACATTTGTTTACCACTGCCGAACCCTTTGGGGATATAGGCGTGATGGTAAGTATATATGTATGTATCTATCCTAGTCATACGAATGCGACAACATAGACATAAGCTTAGACTGATATCCTATGTTAAAAGTTTATATAGCTTAACAACATTTTAAGTACCTATAGTTAAAACGATATTGCCCAAAAATAGGCTTCTACTAATATTCAGCTGCATCTGGTTAGACTTGAAACCACAATATTATGTTTGGGAAACGGCTAGGATGATCGTAATGACTAATATTTTTCACATAATTAGGCCTACCAACAGCTTCTTACAAAGAAAACTATAGTTACGTGACCATCAAAACGTAACGTAGATAATAACTCAATTTCACAAGTGACTTTCTTACCATAGATAACATTAAAACCTAAAGATACAGGTTACAGAGTTACAGCTACCACTTTCACTGCAGACACAATTCTGCAATCTGGTAACACGTTACACGATAACTCACGGTTTATCGTTTAAGTATCGAAATCGTTGATGATTTTTACTGGGCCTGTAGACAAGTTGCAATTTGACATTCGAATCGAAAAAGGAATAGAAATAAAATGTATGGAAATGACACAAGCTTTCGACAAATCGGGCTGTCACTAATGTCATTTTCATACCGTTTGTTGATTCAAATGTCAAACTGCAACTGTTCTAGGCCCCGATCGATAAAACACCTAAACTGTATTCCTCCAAAGGGTTTACTGTTGTTAAAACAATAAAAAGAACTAATGTGCTTGTAGAAAGCCATGCTTTTTGAGACGACTGGTATTTCTTTAGACTTTTCTCTATCGGGTTCTAAGTTTCTGTCTATAGCTAGCTTGGACCCAATCCCCTTATAATTCTTCAGCGATATAACAACAATACCTATCTATATTTTGTCCATTATCTTATAACACAATACGATAACTAAAATTGTATATAAATACACTTTACAGCGTCTACATAAAACTTCTCCGTTATTTGGTATTTAATCCTTGTATTTCCTGCTATTGCCATTATGAAATAACTGTTAATGTACAGTTCAAAGACCGCGAACGTAAATTTTCAATAAAAACCAATACTTTTAAATTTTAATTCATGCGTCGTAATCATAAAAGTCAGTTTTTTCACCATCATGCGCAAACGCAAGTTAAATAACGATTGACATTTCGAACAAGTACGATGTCGTAACGGTATTACCGGTCGATCGATTTTGATTGGTGTAAAAGTATGTATGTTGTTCATTCAGTAACGTGTAAAGATTGCTTCATTGATATTGTCTATTATTACCAAAGATGTATTTATGAATAAGTTGATTCATTCATAAATTAAAAGGATCTATGTATCGGTTGGATCTCAAGACGCCAATTGATTTGAAATTTAAGCATGAGTTACAGGATATCCTGTATAGATAAATGATACAAATATTTAATTAAAAACTCGCATATAAATGTGCCATAAGCATAATCTTATTCAATTATCTCCTAATTTTAATGACTCTGGTCAAAAGGTCGACATTATCTTTGTATCTAGTAGTAAGTATACATATAACACTTAGATATAATTAATTGAACTATGCCTACTTAACTGTGTGTGGTCTTTCAATCAGTTTAATTTTGAGAACTAAAATGGAGGACTGATAATGTTTTGTAGTGATCACACCAGGCCAAGTCAATGCATTGCAGTAAATAAAATAACAAAATTATGATCAAAAAGTTCTGAATAGATGGCTATTAACAAGAAATTATAAGAAAACGGCTATTTGATCTAAAGAAGCTTAAGACACGATTCCCCAAGCAAGAAAGTTTCAAAGAACTTGACAATTGCATGAGCATTATTTTACAACATAATATAATTTTCTCTCAATACAAAGAAATTGAAACAATTGATAGAAATATAATAAAACAGAATAATGCATATGTTTATAAACATAACAAGCATATATTTTCAAATGAGTAAGAAAAGTCATCAGTTGTTAACTAAAACACTGATGACACGTGTCTAGACGCTACGTAATCATTAATGAGTCTGCAACTCTACACGTGTGATTCACTTAATGCAATCTATGATTCATTAGACCTTGAAAATATGCTAATGTAGGTAATATAAGTACGTGAAGGCCGCTAATTGAATCCTATCTGGTATTCATGATTATATTAAAGTAACCAAAGAAAATATGTATGGAGTGAGTGAGAAAGTTTTTGGAGCCATGGCTCCAAAGAAAATGAATGACCAGGGGCCTAGAGAAGTAACAATTTGATATTCGAATCGCCAAACAAAAAGAAACAAAGCTATGGAAATGACACAAGCTTTCGACAAATCGGGCTGTCACGAATGTCGTTTCCAAACATTTTCTTTCTTTTCGTTTGTTGATAAGTCAAGTCAAGTCTGTCAAGCCTCTTCATTACTGAGTCTTGGTCAAATTGTAATGAATTTGATGGAATTCCAGCCATCCAACATGAGCAATCCACGCTTCTATTGCCAAAAGTATTCTTATAATATTCCTGTCCATCAATAAAGGTCATTTGTAGGTTGAAGTACTAATACAAAAAACCGATAACTACTAATCTCAATTATTTCTACTACATATTTCCTTGCTTGCCTCGTCGGTATAGTGATCCCATGCCCCATAAGCCATGCACATAAAGCGAATATTTAACGCATCCCAAAATACAATGTGTCATGAACCACTTAAACAATCCCACAATTCAGTACCCACGATCAACATTCAAAAAGTCGTTACTCAAACGTTTCTGGGAATTGCGTCATATCCAACCATTCCAAAACGGTTGGTGATATAAAAAAACAGTAGCCATCTGTGCAAACAGACCACTTGAGTCCAAACTGACACGTAGAGACCTGTGCAAGCAATTTCTGGGCCAACGAACTTGTGTTTGAGAAAAAAATATGCTCAGTATGTGCAGAAACTGTTCAAATAGCATGACAACTACCACGGTAGCTAACTTGTCATTTATAAACAATGAGAGGTCATAGAGCCTCTTGCATGTCTAATAGAAAGTGTTGGATTCATACCCGCACCAGGCCAGCATGGTGGACTATAGCGTAATCACTCCCATTCTGCGAGGAGACCCGTGCCCAGCAGTGGGACAATTAAAGGGTTGATGATGATAATTCTCCACTAAGTTTTTCCCATAAAAAAAATATTCCTGTACCAACTGGTACCAATACAGTAGTCATAATTTAAATATTATGTCTCTTTAAAAAGTGCATTTTGAAAATTCCAAATTTAAAATGTCCTTTTCAAATCAACTAAACGATCATGACAACACAAAGGCTAACAAAATAAAAACCTAGCTTTTTAATTCATTTACAGTCAGGATAGAACCTAAATTTCTTGAAAACAAATAATCCACACATGCTCGTTAAACAGTCCGTGAAAAATTGTTACTATCAAAAAAATATGCAATATGCTTTAAAAAATATCGCAAGAAACACATGTATCTATTTTTGAGTACTAGGCAAATTATAAATAATAGTCAACCTCCTTCGGTGTTCCTATTTCTAATTTAGATCTCCGTGAGTCATTCTATCATTATTTACTTTCAACGTAATTATATAATTCTAGTAACTAAAAATAAAGAACAAACAGAACAAATTACTCCCTAAAGACTAAGTAAAACAAAAGATACGACCATCTGTTGAACAGTATGAAGTTATTACAGACAACAATATACTAGAAAGAAGTATACACAATTTCATTGGAATCCCAATAAAAACACATGTGATAGGAGCAGACATCCCTCTTATGAACACGTGGCGAGGCAGGAAGGAAGCGTTAATTTAGTCTGATGTCAATGAATGGAGCTTGGTTATATTTTTTTAGTAGGAAATAACGAGGTACTTGTTAGTTGTGATCTATTTGAAACAAGCTTTACAGATGATGTCGAAACATTTCATGGACAGATTGGATAGGAATATGCTGATGCATTAAAGTAACAGTAACAGAAAAGTAAGTTGAAAGTATAAGAATATTTACTTATAGTACTTATAGTAATGATATCCATTTTGTATTGATAAATATTATCTATTGTGTTCCAAAGAGATTATCTTAAAGATCAATAATTGAAAATATATAAGTTTTTATACTTAGTATAGCTTGTTTCTTATAGATTTCATTGGGCTGATATATGACATGTTATGTCATATTGTATGGGTACGCTCGTCAAATATTTTGTACGTAGAAATAAATTTATCTATTTAATTTAATTAAAAGGAAAGCGATTAACCATGGAAGCCTATAAATCTTTGATGTTTCTACCTATTATCAAACAACAATAAACCAACGACTGATGCATTGACTGGCGATCGAGAGGTCGTGAGTTCAAACCCTAGCCGTTGAACTATTGATGGGCCCATTTCTTGTTTAAGCGTATCTTTGCTGGAAGGTCTAAACATAGCATTAGATACTTATATTAAACCACGCATTGCTTTGAAAACAATGAAAGAATAACTATTAGTACCGTTAGCAAACACTATAATATCAGGCACTTTAAATCCGCAACATGAATCTCGCTTGCCGTATACTTGCCTGCCTATGCTTCACACGAGGCAAACATAGGTCACAAATCATAGTTATACTAGTACTTCGCTGGTAATAGCCAATGTGGGTATGAAACAAAGGAACTTCCATTTAACCCGACATTTGTTACACCGTCAGTACAATTGATTACGATTTTATGGATTTTAAACGCATAAGATATATTAATGAGGAATATTTCTTCAGTTACTTTCATGTACTTTGTATTTCGTCAATAGAAAATGTAAAGGAATAAGGTAATATTATGGAAAGTATTAAAAGTTGAGCAAGTATTCATAATTTCAATCATTGTTTTCAAGAATACTAGATATGGTAATAAATTATCTAAAACTATGTACCCACAATTTAGTATTAATTTTATGAGATTTTAAATACATTCAGTTAAATTTTCAACATAATGATGTTAATGGTTTGACTGTAGTAAAATAAAGTATTTTAGAAAGTCTTGTGTAAGGAACTAAAACCTGTAAACTGTATTAAATTGTTAGTTACATCTGTAATTTTACATTACAAGTCAGTGTAACAGGTTCCCGCGGACCGTTTTATCACACTTCCTATGCAAGTTTGCGAGCGCAACGTTGCCCTCTGAATTGCTAGGCTGATGCCTTCAATGGTTATAGAATCGCCCCATTGTTTTATTGTAAATCTGATATTATACGGGATTTATAGGCGTGTACGTGCATTTAAGGAAATTTTGGTTGTTTGTATGGGAATAATATGCCAGGAGTTCCTCAGGGAACAGTGTTAGGACCACTTGTAAAAACATTTAATATTTTATAAATCTAAATAAAACATCTAGACAAACGATTCCGTAACATATTATTTTTAAATGCGTATCTTAAAATTTGCTCGGCATATCACGGTTGCGAAGTGAACTTATTGAAATCCGTTTGCATATTCTGTAATCCGCTGATTAAAAGATTATCCTGCAACGTACCTACAAGTCGTGCTTGCAACGTCGACACACCTTTTCCAAAACAGATTGGATTACAAGATTTGATTACAGGAGAAAGACTTGTACCCTAACTGAGAGTACAAAACATTACCTTAAAGAAAATATGTTAGTGAAATCAACAATAAATCCAAGACTGCTGCACGGTGCACTGTGTTGACCTCCTGATGCTATCTTATCAGTGGCGATAAAGAAACACACTTTACCTGCTGTAACTCACGCAAGTTTTGACTCAAAACTCAAATGGTTTTGGTTAGATTTGAGGTGCAATTTCAGACTTTAAAGAATAATTTCATTGAATGGTTTGACATGCTTTCACATAATACTTAGCAGGATGTGACTGATGGTATAAACCGTTCAGTTAAAACCTTTCACTAACTAGAAATTCAATACATTCAACTTGAGGCTGATACACAGCCAAGCTACATATTTACACTATAAGATGATCTCTCATTTCACGGAAAACTGGCTAATGCTAGGTCACCTTATAATGGAAATCTATAACTTCATATCTAGCCTGTACGTACCTACATAAGAACTATAAAGTATGGTAAAACCATTATTTACTTACCTCATAAACCAAACAATCCAATAAAAAGAAATGAGGTTCAATGGAAAAAGACATTAATAAAATTAATGAAACTACGTTTTATATATTCAGAAGTTTTTACGAGTTTATTCAATCTTTATAGCACATAGCCTTCACATAAAGCTGAATAAACACAAGTATCTCACAGAAATGCCCCCCATTGGCACAACAATCAATTTTCCGACATCCTCGAAACTTCACCGTTTACTTGCCCGGTCATTATGCAAATTTTTAACACAACGTCGCTCGATGAAATATGAGTCTACATACGTTGTAATTTATCTTAATTTTGCTTGTTAAACCAAAAAAGTATTCAATAGGATGATGTAAGCAAAACAATGAAGTATTGCAAAATATGTAAAAGCCAATTTTTGCATGTCCTCGAAGGTTGCGTCAGTAGTGTCGCGTGTATGAATGTTGCTACTTTTCCAATTTGTTGTTTGACAAATTGCCGTTGCGTGATGTTGAGTGCAGAAAATGTCATTTGATACTTATCACATATTTTCTATTTGAAATGGATCCAATAAGTACGCCCATAAAAAATATAATCACTGTTTATTGAGAAAATTTTATAGGTATGCCAGCTTCCGTGCATCTTTAATTTGATTGCGTCTTAGATGTCAGTTGAGTATTAGCTTATATTATTAAAAGAATTTTCTGAATCCGGTGGATAACTCAAAAGATACTCTTACACCAACACGTTACCCCTACTACCTACTCTAAATAAAAAAGGTATGTAAGATATCCTCAAAGACAACAACAGAAATATGTCTGACTAAAAAACAACAAAATAGAATGACAGACGTGCACAGTTTTAAGATGACTTCCTAAAACTGTACATTCATAGTGCCTCATATTGAATTCTATAGACTTGTTGCGAATCATCGTATAGTACTCATATATAAATCAGATCACACAGTCATACTTTGTCATTGTCGTGACCACAACACTGTTAGGCGAGCTGCCCGCAGAATCAACAATAAGATTATCTGAAACCGAATCAGTGTATTAACACATATGATACTGGAATACAATATGCACCGAACGTATTTTCATATGAATTTTGAAATTAAGGAGAAGTTTTCACAGCTGGTTGAAATCCACAAATACTTCTTTGTGAACATTGAGACTGGTATTATTGAAGACGCATCCAATGATTTAACTGTTGATTTCCAGTATACGTCCGATACAAAGCTATAGCTTGATAAATTCCGAAAGCGTAAAACGAAGCGTAGGATGACTTCTGGCAAGATGGACGGACAATCTGGTAAAGGTCGCTGGGAGTCATTTGATGCTGGGGGATAACCGGTCTTTTTGTTAATATGTGGAGGTCTTTGTTCAGCAGTTGGTGATATTATGATGGTAATTATGACCTTGATACACAAAATGTTTGTTGAGATGGCAAAAAATATTATAATTTAAAAATACAAAGCGTATTCAACCCTAATCCAAAACCAGACCCTATCAGAGTCTCGAATTCTAAATTACGATTATTGAAGACAAAAGTGGATGATCCAATTTATTCTGAAGTACCTTCGGACCTTCGATGGGTGGTCGAAATTTACAAATCCGAATTGCAAGCGATAAAAGTAAAATTATTGTTCAAATCCTGAGATAATAATAAAACGGGCAGATGTGCCATTGTTCGTGGGTTTTAGTGGATACACTTAAAATAACAAGGTGATGGGTAGTGTCATTAGTGGTCATATATTGAAAGGAATGCATCAGGACTGATAATGCATTCTTGCAAATTAAGCAGTTCGGTAGTTGAGATATGAGAGCTTGTTGATTGGGTCCAAAATCGCAACGTCCTCATTTACATGTTTTATTTAATATTTTGCCAGATTTATGACTTAATATTACTCAGAATATGGCCAAATGCATACGGTTGACATCTACTCCTTTATCTATAAGGACATTATATTCAATTTAAGCTCGCAATCATTTTGGAATACACTCCAAGTTTTTGTCGGTTTTTAGTGGAACGATAGAAATCATAACTAGGTAGATAACATTCTGTTTAAATTTGCTTTGTATAGCTAAACGAAATAATAAAATTATGATTTTATTATTTGGAACTTTAAAGTAACAAAGCACACCTTTTATTATGTTGTAGTCCCCAAACACAGCAAGTTTTTCAATGCAGCAACGAATCATGAACATCATTCCGCAAATCTCTACAAACAATAACGTCATGAAACAAATTCAAAAGCCCATTGTTTGCAATAAATTCGCAACATGACATGAGTTCTAAAATCATTGTGCTAGTGCAAAATGACAATATTAACCTTGTGTTCACAGGATGTGTTGACAATAGTACTCGGATGTTCGCTTGTTTGATCTCGCGGTGTTCAGTAATGACTCATGTAAAATATACAGAGTACATAATTTTGAACTAAGTACAATTGCTGATTTCGTATGTGGAAAGTATCATCATCATCAGGATAATGGTGACTATGGTGAATTGAAATGTTTTGTTAAAGGCATAACAACTACAAGGTATAAATTGAATGGTAATGTTAATGATTTCGATTTTATTTAGGATATTATTGATTTTGATAGACTAGATATATTATAATTTCAAGATAGTAACTAAAAAGTTTATCTAAACTATATAATTAAAGAAGCAATTAAGTTTTCTAACATCTATCTCTTCAAAATTCATCCCTGCAAGCGTAATCACTTTCAATACTTTCAAGAAAATCCAATACCTATAGACCCAGATACCTATATGACACTTCTTCGCCATTTTGGATCCTATGACCGCTATGAAATCCTCACTCCCTTTCACTTTAAGCCAGAAAATGTCGCGTCAAAATAAACAAACATGCACGGCATGATATAGCTTGGCAATCACGACAATACCATTTTATCCCACACCCGTAGGCTATCAGTCTTCCATATTAAGTTGTCGCATGTAGTAATTTTAATCTTAAGTAAACAGAAAATAACAGAACAATACTGAACACCTTTGTATTGACATTAGATCACTTACAAATAGAAATGGAGGAAAGTACAACAAACAATAGGTATTTAAACAAGGCTGGATATACACGAAACATTCCCAACATACAATACTGACTGACAATCAAAGATCTCAAATTACATACTACTCAAATAACGTAATGATTATCAAATTATCGAGTATTGTCTTATTGTGTTCGTGGAAATTGACGCATTACATGGTGGACCTCCAATACATTTTATTGGTGGTAGTATATTTGGTAGTCCATACATTACAACTAGCTAATGAATGATTATAATTTTATTAATATCAGCATTACCTTCTAGTACGCCTTTGCCTAATCCTCCAGGGAATACAGGTGTGATGATATGTTTTACATTATTAGGTACCTTCTTGGAAAACATGCCAAAGATTTTCCAATAGACAACTGTAATATTGTAACAGTTTCTGGCTCCAGTGAACTGCCGTTTCTCAAGCTTTTGAGAACATGTACACTACAATACTAAGCTGTCCATGTATTGCTTCTACAACAAGCAAAACTGTTCGTGTATAACCAGTCTAACAAAAGTGAATGGGGACAATATACGAGTAAGGGCACTTAGTATAAGCAATTCGCTATGATATCATGTCATTCATGATAACACTTAAAACATAGATACAAATGTATGATACACTAGTGTCAATGAAGTTAAATGTTACTTCATTGATAGGCTCCGTGATAATGATGTCAGTTATAAGAAATCCAACAAACAAGAAGTGCGAAGTGCATACGAAGTGCCTAGAAAGAAAATTGAAAGAAATCTAGTTTAAGTTTAGGGACAAACAGTTATTACCGTTAAATATTTTTAAATGCTGAAGGTTATGTACAATTTCTACCCGTATTTAGTAGATTTACGATAATCCAAAATGAACCGTGTCTTTTACAAGCTCTCGTGATGATAAAAACCAAGTCAATCGTTTTAAATTGTATTTATTTCCAAGATCAATAAAAAAGATTGCATTGCTTATCGAAAGTGCTTCGTTCTGCAAATAGACATTTATATTTCTTCTCTTTACTTATAAAGTAACATAGGAATATCTAGATACGGATTTTAAGACAGTCTTTCAAGTTTTTTATGTCTAATATTTTTTGCAGTTACAAAAAGCTGGTGGAACAGCTAGTTGCGCAATCTCACAATCAGTATCGCTGACGGCCATAGCGATACAGTGTAAAGATACCACTTTATCGAGTTTAGACACAGCTTCACGTAAACTTGAGTAATTTTTCCTGTTACCATGAAGAAAGCTGGTTTTTAACGGAGGCGGTATACAGTCATGTGTGATTGTTGCCGTTTTACTTGGAAATAGCAAAATTTTATAAGAATGTTCATATTTTTTGGTGTTCAAGCATTGCGTATTTGTTAAACTTATCAAAACGTTAATTTGAATCAACGATAATAGTATTAGTTTATTTAATCCTGCTATAAATCTTCTTGGTTTTGCATTGGATGTGCTGCCAACATAATAACAAATATTGATACCAATAATATTATTATTTAGCAATTAAGCAAACATTTAAAATCAATCAATAATATTGATTTAGTTTTGATTAATTCCTGCCACACTCTTATCTAGTCGCCATTTTCCGTAAACACTGATTTTATATTTACAAATCCTCAATTGAACAAATCAATAATTAGAACGACGTCTATCATCAGTGCTATCAAAATATACCGAGACTCCACATGCGATTGATAATCGCAAAACTAGTTGTACATTATCTGGAATCTTCGATGGAACACGCAGCTGTTAATGCAAGTGCAGAAATGTACGTTAAGTAACGCGTTATGATAAGATTAGCGGATGTGCGTCGGCGCCGATGGTGACGCGTTGGTCACGAAGTTATGATTGCAATCGTAAAGTAACTTTATATTCTCTATACTGAGACTATCCTACTAATATTATAAATGTGAAAGTTTGTATGTATGTTTGTTATGTGATGGATGGATGTTTGTTACTCTTTCACGCAAAAACCACTAAACGGACCTGGATGAAATTTGGCACAGAGATAGAACATAGTCTGGAATAGCACATAGGCTACTTTTTAACCCGTTCAAATGTATGGTTCCCGTGGGATAGCGGGCAAAGCCGCTGGCGGAAAGCTAGTACCAAATAAATCTCTTGCTTTTTTATATGTTTAGTAACATTATTCACTTGATAAAAGAAATGTTTACAGAAATTGTTATTCTTGTGTGACAGTTTTTAGAGCGCTTCTAATTGCCGATGGAGTATTGATAATTCCTACCGGTTTTGCTTTTGAAAAGTTACTGTGTAGAGTTTACGTTTTCCAAATAATAAGTCAATGTATGCATTTTATCTTCAAGTTTCCATCTTACTAAATTTTCTATTCGCTGCAATCATGTATAATCTTAAAGGTTCATCATATTCGCTCATCAAAAATTTACTCAAAAGTTAAAATACAAATTTTTCCTCGACTTCAGTAGTTATAAGTAGCCTAAGGGTTAAGATATCGAACTGGCAAGCGAAAGGTCTGGATTCATAGGTGCAAACCTTAGGGTCGCATTACAATATAGACGAAGGCCCACTCTCACATCGCGCAATAGTTGTTAACAGGAATATTAGACACCCACATTAGTAATAATTTAAAAAAAAACACGTCCATATATAGCAATAGGGTCACTGCACACAATACGTCACCACGTGTAACGCGTCTCAACTTCGAAGTCAAAGAACTCAACAAAAGGCTATAATTATGTAATCCAACAGTAAACGGATAAGCCCCGGAAGTAAATAATTTAATAGTCAAACACTATCCCCAATCAGATTTCTTCATAAAACATTTCTATTCTTGAGGCAACAACTTGTTGAACCAATATTTAAAGAACAAGCTCCAAGCAAAAGATCTTAAACAAAACCTATAAACAGAAATGTTAAACAACAGACCGACTAAGATAACAGAGCGAGGAAAGAGCTAAATCACGATAAAGTCAAAGGAACAAACAATAATGAACCTTAAAAGATTGTTATAAGGACCCAACAAGTACACGTAACAGTAAGAAGTGTAATTACAATCTGTTTTTCGTCGTATATCATCCATTCTGATAGCTTTCAGTGCTGATTAATTAAATGATAAGGAATACAACATTGATTCATTAAGTAAATTGTTTTTTAAAACCTTTTTAAGTCAATTTTATTAATGTCAGAATAATTTGGACGGCAAAATTTCAGGAAGTTAAGCTTTCTTGTCGTGAGCATTAAGGACAGAACACGACAATTAATAAGGTATGCACAATAATTACGAAAAGTAATCCATGACAGTTTACTGATTAGGGTGCTTGACTATCGTGTACATTGATATTACAATCTGCATAATACCTACTAATAAAAAAAAACAGTGCAAGGAAAACACCTGTCGATATGAAAATTAAGCGCCTAAACAGACAAGAAGGGTCCCACTACTTAAAGCTTAAAATTCTTTATTAAATGCAACCATGATTTTGCAATATGAATGTATGTTAATTTTTTAATGTAATTCCCATTTTACCCACCTACGTCGCTAGTAGCGAGTAGCACTAAGTTAGACCAATTATTCCCAACGAGAAAATGGCGCCACCGTTCTTTTATCAAATCGATGATGACATCACTTTGATTACAAAAGATATCAATATTATCTGGTGTAAAATCTATCAAGATATATATCTAATTTAAAAGTATGATCTTAAGTACCGATAAGTATTATACTACATTAATATACTTAATGGATATTTCAGATCATAATAAGCTAGGGACACATATTATGTTCAATTTTCTCTCAATTTTTATAGAAGTTAGATGAAAATCTCAACAAGACAGATATAGACATTAATTTGGAAGGTAAAATTTTAAATAAAAACAAATGAAATATATTCCAGCAGACGTTTTAAACTACTGAAGTCAATATCAGAGGAGTATAATTTAATGTGACCCCAAGCTAAGTATTATTAACCGTAACAATACGATTATAAGGCGTGAGAAAGCGAAGACATATACAGCTAATGGACTGATAATAATGATGAATTGTGATAATTTTAATAATGTTATTTTTTTAAGCAATTATCTTCGTGTTCGGAATAATAACAAGTAATAATTTGAAACAAAAGAAAGATTAGGAATTGAAACAAGAGTTATAATGGATTGTTGCATTGAATCTGATCAGTTTAATGAAGATTTTCGTAGAGAACAGGATGATGGGTAATTCATTATAATTATACTTGCTAGCTTTAACTTAGTAGTGATATCATTGTCAAAGTTGAATGATGTATTTCAATCCAATGCTAGAAAATTAGGAGAATACTTCATTGCTTATGAGTGTAAATTCAAACTATAATACTTTATTTAAAATAAGAGTGAAAAACATTCCTTTTCTATATAATTGAGTCTAATTTAATTCAAAGATTCAAATTGACTTGCCCCCAAGTGAGACATGGGTTATAGAACTTAAAACATACTGGCAAACTGTGGCTATACATCGTTGCCTAACCCTTTCGCCTTTAAAGGCAAGATGATAATTATCTTATGATTTTTCATGAAACATTATTGACAAACATCCAACAAAATGCACCTAAAGTTTACAGCGTTCTTATCTATCGAGGCCACTGCTATCTGTTCTATGAAGCAATAATATCAAGTATCAACTTCATCGATAACCGCACGATAGTAGACGCCGCTTTACATGAAAACTTACGTAAAATGTCTACATATTATTACCATGTCTTCATAATCTGATTGACTCGCCTCTTTATGGTAAATGCCCGGATTATGTTATAAGAATTGAATTTTAAAGCGTTAAACAGTGAGAGTTGATTTCACATGCACATGAAAAGTGGATCAGAAATTTAAAAATACTGGCCCAATGTGTGGCATTAATTCCCTCTAAGGAAGAGTGAACCAAGTAGGTATGAGATAAAATTTTCTTTAAAAAGGTTTAGATGAAGGATGGCCGCCTTTGCCCAGCAATAGGGTGACAAAATACAAATAAAAAATAAGCCTTATCCTTGTATTCATAAAAAATTAGTATAAACCTAAGTTAGGTAGCACATAAAAAAATCTATTTCACTTTGTTACGCTTAAAGCTACTCGTGCACAAATTTAATTGAAGGTGTCATTCAACCTGATAGCTCTGCTAATCCTACTAAAGTAAAAACGCGTGATTGTTTACTTACGTCTATAACCGGAGTAGAATGATCGAGTTTGTTTAACGGTGTCCGATTGTGCGCCAGCGCAGCTTCCTGTTTAAGTAAGCAATTACTGACCAGTTGTGCGATTGTGACTTCGGTTAACTTTGTTAGTATCCCGATAAAGTGTCGACTTTGTTAAGCTTGATATTAGAGATTTCCTGTTTACTTTAGCTTCTTCAATTTTGCTTCTGTATCCAAGCTGAATATAGAAACTGCGATTTCTATTTTGAAAATTTTCCCAACTTATGGCCCACTTTACTGTTCATTCAGAATCATAGACTATTTCAAAGACTATTAAAATAGATTTAAAACTAAACTACCTAAGTAAACACAAATTGCATCCCTAGAAACATTTATCGTTCCAATTAAAGATAAAAGTAACAATATTCACAACATTATCGTTACTTATCTTACACAATTGGAGGTCAAACGATTGTATGGCGCCAGACAGTAAATAAAAGATTATTGATACTAAAGATTATCATTACTTTGTTGTCGGAGTACCCCTGACAGATGTTTCTGGATCTGATAAAGGTGTTATACTGAATTCAAAAGAGCAACGGGTGGTCGACAACCCTGACGCTTTATTGATATTAGCAGAACTGGCGCTATTGGCCTCTCATAAAGTTGTTATGAGCTATGACATAGCAGGTTTCAGTATCTGGATGGAGTTGGTACCGAAAGCCTTATTAACCCATCAAAGATCAATTAGCAGACAGAACAGATGATCAATTCTTTTGACCTCCTAGAGAGTCATGGTTTTTAAGGTTTGATCTACGCATCTATCGACAAAAAATATAGATCGATACCAGTACTTTAAAATATTATGCGTTAGAAAAGTCGATGCCGTTGTAATATTCTCATTAGGTACGTTTTGTTTGTAAATAGAATATTTGTAAGTTTGAAACATTTGAATTATTTTATATTCAAATTTTTCAACATTTTGGTCCAATTTATTATACGTAATAGCATCGTCTTGGCTACTTTGCTTTCGCTTCTTTATTCGCTGATCCCGTTTAAATCGCCAGTTTGAAATTTTGAATTACATATTGTGTAGGTAGTTTCTACAATTGAATTAAAATTATATTCATTGCACAAATAGTAACCCGTACATAGCCCGCTCATAATTATCACTGCTCGTAAAATGATATCCTGTAGCGCCCAATTAATTACTCCACAACCGACTTAATGTTATCGACAACAATTGTACATATCATTCTTATTTACGTATGCATAAGGTTCAAATTATAATTGTAGATATTTTTTGGAATGCACACGTAAGTTGGTTAACTGTTCATCAAATGCAGTGTGATGTAATCAATTGTTCTTTAGGAGGCAAGACATAAAGTCTGAAATCGGATGTGTTTTTGTTTGAAAAACGTAAATGTTTTATTGTTTTTGTAATTAATGTTTTCTTAAGACATTCTTGTCCATAAATAGTAGGAGCATAATATAGCAGGCGCCGGCGCATGTCGTTACCTACATGCGAGTATGTTATTTTTAAGGTAATGTTTTCGATAAATGTAAGTGACTGTGCAAAGAATGATTACTTTAGTTCTCAGTGTAATTAATTTTGTCATTTAAATCAGAAAGTCGTTCGGTAGTCCTTTTACTGTGACAAATTGTAAGACCAGCATTTGCATAATTGTATCCCAATCATACCTAATGTGTACAATTAATTATTGTTTGACTTTAACTGACAACAAAACATTTTGCAAAACTTTAATATTATTGAGCTTGTTTCACCACCTCTTAGTAAGTTTCCAATCAAAAAGATCCCATTGGGTCGAAGTGTTGCTGGTTGTACCAGCCCCCATAGTAAGATAAATTTCCAATAAATTATTTGGCACATAATGTTATATAAAATTCTGATTAATATTTTAATATATCCCGCAGATGGTAGCTAACCAGACACGGTGAAACAAGCTCTAAGTCTTTTAAAATATTATTACCTATTACTTCTAAAACCTTGCAAATTTCATACAGAATATACCGATTCCGAAGCCATCGTAAAGTTAGAAACGCATTACTGTTGCCATAAATAATAATAATGACGTCTATAAATAGTACATAGTTCGTTTCAATTCAGGACTTTATGAAGGAAATCAACAAATTTTAAAAGGAAATTTGTTTTCTTAACTACTATGGAACTATTAATGTTTAATATAAAACAGGCAATGAAGCTTAATGCTTATGTTTCTAGAAAATCAACTTCATTTTCTGAAGTTTATTAGAAAATGCAAATGAAGCTTTTAACTACTAGATTTCAATCAATGATGAAACTCATTTTATCTGTCTTGTGATCAGCCGGGCTAACATGCACGCCGCGAGAACATTTTGTCAACGCTTATGTCGTGCTTTTGTCTCGTTTTCGCATGAGAAGAGCGAGATAAAAGAGTAGACAAAATTTAGTCGTGGCGTGCATGTTAGCCAGGCAGGACAGTCGTAAAAGTTGAAGGATACAGGATGCGGCACTCTTGTGTCCTATTATATTTACTTACCTATTTCTTGATCTCACACATCCGCTTGCCAGAAGGAATTAAGTTTTATCAATATATCAATGTCTGTCAATTCCTACTGACCGGCTTTACCTATCATATTCAAACAGCAAAAGCAGGTGTAAAGTTCCAGTAAAATTTCTTTAAGCATTAGTTGATCGCTGAATAATTACAACAGTTACAATATATGAGATCAATTAAATATTATTATTTGCTTTAGGTTCTCTCGCAACATCAATCTCCGAAGGCATTTCATTTACTATAATAACAATACATGCACTTGCACAGTACAATATTCTAATGTATCGAAAACAATGGCTTCCTTGAGCAACATTTTTTTAAATATGTTCATAATCGACCAGTAAAGTCTAGTTAATACCGTTCAATTGTGATAACGTAATCATATTTACTCATTTTTGATGTAATAGAGAAAAATAAACTAAGTACATGTGACTAAAACAAAGAACCTAGAAAACGTTATCGGGGATTGCGTAAGCGCATTGCGGTCGTGCCTATTAGTAAGTTACAGGCTTTGGTTACAAAAGTACCTTTACATGCTTATCGCTAGTCTGAAAAATGTGAAAACATAATTATGATAAGCAATGGCGCCTACAATACTAGATTTTAGTACTATTCATTCGTTACACTTAAAATATCGTAGTACTAAACTATTATTATATCATTATATTATTATATTATTATATTATTATATTATTATATTATTATATTATTATATTATTATATTATTATATTATTATATTATTATATTATTATATTATTATATTATTATATTATTATATTATTATATTATTATATTATTATATTATTATATTATTATATTATTCTATTATTATATTATTATATTACTAAAAATTCCTTCCATATTTCTATGGTAAATTGGGCTATGATTTAATAATGATATGTAGGTATTACCAGTAATCGATACCTTTTTTATTGAAACCATTCCTATCATTCAAAATTTGGCTAGCTTTTACGAGATGCGATTAGCAATACACCAAAATTGGATGTTATAAAACTTTTATTGCTGTTCATATTCAAATGATAAATCACATAAGTTAGCAGATGATGTTTCAAAATTTCAAAATATTACGATAATATTGTCACGTCCCAAAAAAGAGAACAAACATAACACCATTAGTATGCCATAAAAAAGTAAAAACGTTTCTTTTTGACATAAGTATAAAACTTTCGTTTCAAATCGCGCAAATATTAGGAAACTACGTATTCATGGCCATTTCTATGTTCATATGACCATGCGTATTTGCGTTTCTGTTTAGACTGCTCTTGTGATTTGGAGTTAGAATATATTTTTTTAAATCCGCGTTGGCTTTACACCGGAACATTTGATTGCTTATGCAAATGATCTTTTTATCATAAGTTATCACTTACAGAAGAATATCCTTTGAAGATAATGATTACTTTGCTTTAGGTATTAGAATTTGCTTTGCAATTTCTACTGCAGCTTCCTACGTACTTTCGTTGGGCGTACTTGGAAGATGATGGTAGCACAGGACGACAGACCAGATCGACCATGATGGACTGCATAAACACATGGAAGTCTAAAGCCAGCGATGGATAAAGTCAGGCTGTAGATGACGGTTATGATAAACTTCATAATTATACATGTTGGTGAAGCAAAATTTCTCTCTTAAGACTCCGAAAATTACTACTCTCTTAATTTACTCACTGCAATAGAATCAAATCTAGGAAGAGATTTTTTATAATCTATTTTATTTAGAAAGGAGTCGAGCCGAGAAAGGATCTTACAACCAGTATAGATAGGAAAGATAGACATAAACTTTCAATGCAAACTTTTAAATGCAGCCAAAGTAAAGATCATTTTAGATTTATTAGTAACGCCAGTAGTTTATTCTCAGCGTGACTGTAGTGCTACCTATCGTCACGCTCTATGCTTTGAACACGTTCGTTTAAACCAAACGTGCCGTAGTCTTTCCAAACAATTTCACAAGCATTATAGAGCTTCATTGTTTATATAATTATCCAAAAGAGATTCATTCATGTAGTTTCTAATCAAGGATTACACATTTAGTTTTTAAATAATTCGTTCATGTTAAATAAAAAACAAAAGCTTTATGTATAATCATGTAAGCATACCTATAAACAAAGCCTCATACAATCTACTGGTTATGCAAAATCTTTAACCGCAATGACATTTTATTTTATAATAAAACCTTTGTTCTTTATTCTTACTATGCAATCGTGATCGTAATTTTTAATCTAACCTGCTTTGTAAGATATCTTGGGTTAGTGGTTTTGACTGTAAAGTGAAGGGCCATTTGTGGTTGTTTGAGCATGTTTTCTAATGTGGTTGCTATAATATATATCGTAATACCTTTTAAATAGGTCACATCTTCTCCTAAAGAAGTGTGATTTTTAACACCTCAATGACCTAGTAAATCAATCAATGGAACACACGTTTAATACAGCTAAACTACACTATTCTCTACAAAACTATAAAATTGTTTATATAAAAAACGACTTAGATTTGGTCACACTTAATGTACCAATCACATCATTTTGCAGCGATTTTGATCGATTCTCTATAAATAGTCATCGTATCATCGTGTTTCACAATAATTTCTGTATGAACATATTTAGCAGTACAATCACGAATATCGATATTATTTCTAAGTATAGATTCCTCGTTATAAATGCTAATTTCTATTGTTTTTTGTTCACAGGTATGTCTATCTGGTTGGTGGCAATCTCTTTTGTAAGTAATACAGGACATATTTTTGCGTAAAACTGGTACGTTTAATTTTCTTGGTAAGTATCTGAGCGTTTTTTTATGTTATACCTTCTAATTAGATTTATTTGCTATGTGCATTCTTTCACGTGCAGAGATGGCCTGAGAGTCTTATAAGTATTGTAATATTAAAGATGGAAGAAAGATGTTGGAGAACTTCTATCGATGTATTATTTTCGAAATTATTCTAAAGTTGGAAGAAGTCATTCCAAACACCTGCATTGCGTTTCACTACAAACTTGAGTTTCTTCAACATTAACGCGTCATAAAGCTTTATGAAGCCCTCTATTTGCCGTCGAATCAGTGGCCATGTAATCTCAAGTTTATTCCCCACTATCACCGACCTTCCCTATTTCTTTAGCTCTTAAAGTCTAGGTAGTAAAGTTGAAAACAGTTTTAATTTTATCTTTGACACCGCAGTTTATGTTATTTACTGTTGATAAGTTAATTTAGTTTACGGTGTTTTGCCCCCTAACGTTTGAGGTGTTACCTACTTTGATGTCGCTTGTGTGAACGAACTCTTTTCAAGCTATTGCTGCCGCTGTGAATCGTGTCGTCATATTAAGGATAAATATATGTCTATCTAAAAGCTGAAATTTTGTACAAAGATATCTAAAAAGAATATTTGTAGATATTCCTATTCTTCACAGTGAAATTTTACTTTCTAAGAAAATGTAGTGTGACTTACACGTGCTGCCACATGTCATTCTGTACCAAGCCTTAAAAAAGAGTTGACTTTGACTCATTCCATTTGTAACTTTAATATAAATCCGATCGAAAGTGATTCCCATTACTCCAAAATTGTATTAACATTTAATAATGAAGTGTGCGAACATTTGAAACCATAAATCTTTCTCCGTTGGGGAGTCAACACAGTTCGTGACTGTAATGGCATCCACGCTCGTGTTGTTCGTAATTTATTATCCAACAGTTTTAAGCCGTAATTGTAAGTAAATGATTCTTTGTTCACTTCACACCTTTTGTTCTAGTGCAAAAGTAAATCAATTATCGTCAAATCTTTCTGCTACGACATTAATGAATCTCGTTTTGTAATTATTATCAACAATTTAAAGGATGAATATCCCACCCGTTGCCATCACCGTCGGGTGACCATCTCCATAGCTTATAATATGACCTTACGCTGTGCTTCGGGTTATGCTTCAGGTTATAGGAAGTCAGCTATTATTGCAATACTCCAAACTATTTATTTCATAAAATTAAAATCCTAAAAGCATTTTATGTTTTCTAGCAGAAATTATGTTTGTGGTGGGTACATTGGGAAGATAATTAAGACACCTGTTCCAATTTTATGGATGTTACGTCTCTATTAAGATTTATATTCATAACTTCTAATGTTACAAAACTTTATGGTTTTAGTAGCACCTTCACGAAACGAGCACATTTGCTAATCACGTGTGAGAAGCAATTTCCTAAGGGAATAGCATTATAAGGTGTAAAACTAAAAGCGTTGTAAAGCTTAATAGAGGAAATCGATCCAGTTCTGTAACCGACGCATAAATCAAAGCTAAGTTTAAGAGCATTGTAAAAGCCAATAGAGCAATCGACCTCTTTGTATAAATCAAACGGAATCATTTTATTGGATGTTTCTTTTCATCAATTTTCTTTTGTTATCTCCGATGTAGCCTCACACTACTAGAACTGTTTTTCCATCAACTTCTTCTTGTACGGTAAATATTTATCAATTTCGTGTATTATTCATTATTTTAATACCAGTCCAATCTAACAAAATCTGGCATTCGGTATTGCATCGATATAACCGTCCACTGCAAAAAGTATTATCCCAAATATCATTATATCCCAAAAATATTAAAATAGATTCTTATCTTAAAAAATAATATCATTCAAAATAATACTATCATTAATTTCATCCTCTTAATATTATTGAATCATCTAGAAAGCTAAATTACTTCGTCGATAGGCTGACAGGCGATGACATTATCGTAAAATTATTCAACTAAATACCTCTTCACGGTTCGCGAGCGCAAAACAATAGTATCTTGTATCAAATCCAATAGCTGGGTTTAGCGACCTGACTCTGGTATTTATTATAGGTGGTTTTTTATTAGCCAGTCGGAATAACGTTTTTTGTATGTCTCTTTTTCCTATAACGGGCAAAGCTAAGAGGGTATCATATTAACATATGAAATAGAAAAAATAGTAGATGACCAAAATTTTACTAAAGACTATAAACACATCAGCAAAACGTCCGAAGTCCATGAGCGGTGATGACCACCATTAAATAGGCCGTCTGCTCATTTTCCGACTTCCAAACATTGAAAAAGACAAGTCAGTAAAAACTAATAAAACAACAGTACAAATACAATCAACGTGAAATTGAATTTCGCAATGGTAAAAGATACAGATGAATGATGAAGAAAAAATATGTGACAGAATATTTTTGCTGTGCATGCCACCCAAAAGTACGTTTCAATGGCAGAACGGTTGACAAATACGGAAGATGAAATTCGTTTTAATTAAAAACAAAATCACTGAATAAGCTAAATTATATTTTTTATGTGTTGTCCAGAATAGTAGAAAAAGTTTTCCAAAATACTTTAAGGATATGTTGAAGTTTCTCAAATTCATATCTGTAAGGTGGTATATGTAATAAATCGTCATGTTTCTACTGCACATTCCACTAGTACAATAGGCCTTTAACCTTTATATCTTGTGGAGATAAGCAGCTGACACCCTCAATACTTATCATTTCCAGATCTGTTTGTAGCATATATTATATTGGTTAGCTCATATTCTCAGGTCTAGAGGGTCTAATTTTGGTGGAAAAACTAAAATATTCCAATAATAATTTTGCGAGAATGGATTTTTATACACTAACCTTACTTAGGCTTCCACACAAGTGACTGTAATGACTACATTACTCCCATTATTGCTTAAGTAGAGTCAGCAATATATCTAGAAGAGCAGACTAAAATACTAAAGTAACTCAACTACATTTTATCTCGATAGTATAAAGTTCCTGTATGAATGATAGTTACTTATAGTATAAAGTTCCTGTATGAAAAAAAAAATTATCTTAGTGATTCAGATCAGTACACAGTAAAGTTTGTACACAGAGAATTTCCAATAAAAGGTATAGATACCCATACTGGAAAAGTATAGTATGATGTGTAGCTGTGTGTACGACCAAATATATCTGATGGTGACTTTACTCGACTGACTCGTGCTATAACAGAATCCGGAACATAGATTGCCATCACCAAGCAACAGCTTACTATCACAAGTTTCTATCTAAAAACCTCATAGTTCACGTAAAAACTCGACTCGTGCCGCGATCATCTACTCATACATCTAGTCCACGTATTTAGATCGGCCATCTTAATAGGGCCGTACCATTGGCCGCTTTCACAAGCTCAACGATAAACAAAATCACAACCCAGACATGAATCCGCATAAATTCCCTTGCATTCAATACGAAATGTACGTTATATCTGATCAGAGGTTGTCAATGCGAAAATGGCGGGGCACAAACAATATCGGGACCGGTAAATGCCATCGGAGTATCGGACGCACTGCGGGCGTGGCTGCCTGGACGCGGAGAAATCGAAAACCTAACAAGTACGACAAGTATTGGGGCACTGAGGGTCCCGTACCACTCAACATTTCGTATGAGGTGCTTAACATAGAAGTAGAAGCTAACATACTGATTTCTGACACTTACGCGAATACTAGACATTGAAATAAAACTACTTTTTACTAATTTTATCGCGTTATATTGTATCGGTATCGGACCCGTGATCGTGGACGCTGTAAAGGGTCCGAAACGTCGGGATTAAAATAAAATAATATCAATATAACGCGATAAAATCCGTAAAAAGTAGTTTTATTTCAATAGAAGTAGAAGTTAAAGCGCAAAAAAATTGTGCTAAATGATCGTTTGGAGAGCTACATTTTGACAGATCTTACAAATACTTTGAATCCCCAAGTTATAGATGGAGCAGCAATCACACAAATTGCAATTTTCAGCAATTGCAATAATTCGAAAACAATGCACAATGCTGAAAACAAGTATCTACCTACGTACGTTGACGATGTTTGTCTGTACATTCGGTACTTCCTTATGACCGAAGGACCCATAAACGAACATCGTACCTTGAGTATCCCGATGTTAAACTTTCTTAACGGAATCCTAAAGACGTACAACCATTTTGTTATACACAATGTATAATTTAGATATCGTCTTAACGGTCAATGTTGGATTAGTCACGTTTCGCGATCCCTACCCCGTATACCGTGACCCCTACTGACATATATGGATCTATAGATTTGAAAATAGGTTTTGTAACACCAATAATTCTTATGGCTATTGTCAATGAATATCGTTTATTAAAATTTATGGTGTAATAAAGAATCGAAATTAGCGTTTAGGCTTACAATATGGAAGGTCAACTAATAAACTTTGCCATATTCTTCTGTCAATGAATTTAATAACACATTTCGTGGATTCATTAGGGTTTGTAGGTGTTTCAAAAGAGATGACAAATATTTCATTCGTTCCCCAATGTTATGGACGAGCAATTTCATTAAAATATGTCTAGAACTCTAATCGTAAAGATATCACAAATAGACATAAAATTATCCCCTCTCACATTTGACTTAGGTATACCTATTTCTAAAGCAACTGTTATCGTAATTGGTTCAGTAATTTAGTCGTCAAGAACTGTCAGACGGACTCGGAAACAGAATAACATATTCACTTGTGTTTATAATTTTATTCTCATGTAGTACCTATGGTTTCTCAAAGTATTGTTGGCACTTGTGGGCATTTTCTTATCGCATTTCCCTTATGCATTGAACAAACGATCAAGTTGATTTAATGGTCTCTAACCATAATAACACGCGGCAACAATGTCGTTGACTTTGAAAATGGTTATGTGAATGAAATGTTCCAGGTTACGGAACATAATTCCTACGTTACTGGCCGTAGTTGGGTGGCCGTGGCTTTTGTGTATTAATTAAGTATGACTTAATGAAGGGCGTACTTAAGAAATGTACTACTCCCCAGATAAATACTATTATAGACTTCATTTTACTAGTATACTTTTAAGATGTCACTTGCTAAGAACTTTTTGTAGTTGTCCGTAAAGGGGGGCTAGACAAGTTGCATTTTGAAATTCGAATCGACAAACAAAATATATGGACATGACACAAGCTTTCGACAAATCGGGCTGTCACTAATGTCATTTCTATACATTTTGTTTCTATTCGTTTGTCGATTCGAATTTCAAAATGCAACTTGTCTAGGCCCCATGGTTAGAAATTGCTATCGCTTTGAAATCGCTTCGTGTAAACTGAGAATATACTCGAGTATTTATTAAAATTTAATTTACCATAATAATTACTTCCCAAAATAATAAGATAGACATAGAAAAAGTGCGAATAACTAATGGGAACTTTTTGTGCGGGCTGTCAGGCGTCACTTTCGATTTTACTTAATTGATTCATGTCTAGATAAGGCTGACGTGTTGGACATAAAGAAAGTGATCCATATCTTTTGAGGTCTCGTGCGTACAAAGTTTTGTCGTGTACATTTTTTGTTTTACTTACTGGCGCTTTGTAAACAAGTTCTTTTTCGTTTTTGCCTCTTTTGTTTTTCTGTGTGATTGGTCTGTGGGTTAGATTTATAAGTCGAAAAGGTATTGAGTTTTTTTTATCACAAAAATGCAGCATCACTGAGCTTGGAAATATGTTCGATTGCGAACTGTGGGTCTGTGCATCTACATAATCTTTACCTATATCGAATGAATGTCCAGTATCTTATACTAGGAATATATCTAATAAATCCGGCACGCCAAAGTGGACTTGCCAAAGCCTTCAATAATGTCATACTATACAGCTCATTGCTGTTCAGTGGCCAAAAATTCCATCCCGGTATCCATATAAATAGTATCAGGAAAATCCGAATTATTCATTTCTACATAACTTGGCAGCAGTCACCTGAATGGAGGACCAAAACCTTACTTGCTGCCATTCCTATGATGATGAGGGAATAAATGATGGTTTTGCGCTTTTATCCTCTACAGTATATCAGACGCTATCCCACACAAGAATTCTCCTTTATTTTGTACGTTTTAAAACACAAATTGTCTCATATAAAAACACCTACACCCGTAAGTGTATCCCTTCCTACAAAATATTGACTTTGTTCCCTGTGAGAACCGATTTCGCTATTCGTGGTGCAGAAGCCAATCTCATATTATCTTTATGAAACATACTAACATCACGTACACCAGTGGGCACAGTTTGCCGACACTTTATAGTCTTCAAAGGCCATTACAGCGAAAACATTCTTGTTTTTCCGGTAGCCCAAACTGCCGCTTTTCTTTGTCAAGTCATTCTATAAACTTTAATAGACCTGTTTAATCTTGTCTGACATTGACATCATCCTAAGATGCATATAATGGTGTTACGTAGTTGCGAATTAAAGAGAACAGTTCGGCTCCAAAGGTATTAACGAACTAATTTCAATAATCCTTACACACTAACACTCCCATATTGATGGCTAAGAAGCTATTAGTTAGCGTAACTTCAAGCTTATACATTATAAAATAAACAACAGTACAAAGTTTGATAGGTAATTAAAAATGTATGAAAATAAGAAATACTGCGCTGACTACAAATAAATTGGAACACGATTATGAAGATGATGATAAAAGCCTAAAAAGCGCACTGTTAGCTACTTCGGGTATTCTTTAAAATTACTTAGAAACCATAACTAGAGAACAACGGCAAGCTTTCTTAAAGCTTATCCGTCCATCAAAGCAACGGCTGCAATAAAACAAACCGGAATATATTAAGATGATGAACTGCACTCAGTTTTGAGAGCAAGAGACAAGACACGGAGTCACGAAAGTCACAGCACGATTTATAAAACTTGACTTGCGACAATCGTGGCGTTGGGAATTAAGACGTTTACTTTGTTGTTAAAGCAACAAATTAATAAAAGCAATGATAACAAATAAACCAAATGAGAATACATACACTGTTTCCCATTGGGGTAGGCAGAGACAACGATCCTGGCACACCACTTTCGCTTCACCTGCTTGTCATGCTCGTCGGTTTAGGGTCCAAAGTGTTGTTGATTTTTTATAATTTGATTTTCAGAAACCAGTATGAAATTATTCAGCTTATATTCAGCAAAACTCAGTTCTCCATCTTGGCCCCACCAATCACCTTTTTTGGGATAAAACGTACCAATAGGATCTATCACCGTCCATTACGTACCTACTGTCATTTTAAAATCACACTTCGGCCAAATATATATAATTTATTTTACTAACTGCCTATTATTATGGCCTGTAAGAATATTTCTCTAGCAGGGCAGGGCTAGCCAATATATTCTACTATTGTACACATGTATGATTTGACTTTTTTTATTCCTTTGTTAAAAAAACACGGATAAGTTTGTACATGTCCCATGATAGCTACAAAACAGATATCAGATGATAGTATCATGGTAGCATCTACTCATACTCTCAAGCCGGTAAAGTTTAAAGCTCCGCAACACATAATGTGTTGCATTTAATGATAACGATCGCGCATAAATAGCGCCGGCTTGCTAATTCATCGCCCACGACGAACATAGACACAACTCCTTTGCCGTAGAACATGCGCATAAAAAAGGAGGAGGGGAAAGAATAGAGGAAGGAATGAAAGGAAGGGAAGGGTACTATAAACAAGAAAGAAAATCACAATGGAGTAGTGACGATAGAAATGATGATAGTTAATAATTTGATCCCGTTACAGAAATTAGTTTGTAGAAATCTGCTAATGAATGATACCTTTTTAATCTATACTAATATTATAAAGAGAAAGAGTTCTATTATTGTATGTTTGTTATGAGTCAACTCAAAAACTACTAGACCGATTTCAAAAATTCCTTCACTATTAGAAGCCTACATCTTTCCCGAGTAACTTAAATTATAATTTAGGCTACCACGTGGGCGAAGCTAATAACATAAATCCCTCACCCCTAATTAAAACAATAAATTTAATTAAACCTTCGGTATTATTACTTCATCATTATCATCATCATGGAGAACCCACTCCTGTGTGGGTTCGGTTTCCACACTTAGTCCTGCAGTGGACCATTGTACGTGAGCCGAGGGGCTGTTACTCTAGCCAGCCCATCTCCCTCCAGAAGCAGTAAGCGGAAGTTAGTCTTCCCGGCCTCCTCAGTGTGTCCGCTACAGATCTTGGTGATCCTAGGATTTTTTCCCGTATCTGGGTGACGCCTGTGCATTCAAGCAGCACGTGTGCTACCGTTTCCTCGGCCATCATGCACGCCCTGCACAGGGGGCTATCTGTAATGCCTATAGTATGAAATTTTTTGTTAAGTGCACAGTGTCCGGTGATAGTCCCCACCACCAGGCGCAGGCTGGCCCTATTCAGATGCAGAAGGCGTCTGGGTATTATTATTATTACTTACTTTATTATCAGTTTTTCATGCCTTTACCTATGTAGTATTTATTCAAGTAAAATACACTATAATTTACTTAAATGCTCTTCAATTCTCAGCCCATAGAAATATCTAACTAAACAGTTCAATGAATCAGTAATTTTTTCTACTTTGTTTACACACTGGAAATACTTCCAACTTCCTTATAAGTATCGTTCTACCAAATAAAGCGTGGTCTACATTGACGTATTAGTGGGCTAACGTTACTTAATGACTACTTAGCTTAGAAAAAGAGTTCCCGTTCTACAGATATGGCCAAGGATTTAATGTTATCGATTCTTAAGTTAACTTGTGGGGAATCTTTCATTGTGTGATGTGTGCCTTGTGGCTTGATAAAATTGTGTTTTAGAAGTCATATGCGTTAAATGTATATCATTTGGGTTGGAAGTGATTAACATAATTAACATACCATCACGAATATATTCCCCAAAGGATCAGGCAGAGGTGTACTAATATACACCCAAAGTACCCATGTTTAGGTCCCATGTAATAGGGGGTGACCCTATAGGGTTTACGGAACCAAAATGATTTGTTTAATAATAATAATAATAATAATCTATATTTCAGACACAATTATCCATAATACACAATACACAGTTTAAGCAACATATAATTTAGTTGTTTCAAAAACATGTTGATTTCGTTTCTGAAACAGTGTTTATAAACAATTGTTTCACAATGAATACATTCTAAAGCCTCTTCCCAAATAAACTTTATTGCCTTCGTAACATTTATATACAAATTGCTACCTCAAATTCCATGACGCATAATTAGAGCCTTGCTAATTACTATTTCCCATGTTCAAAGTCGAGGCTCATTAGAGGGTCAATTAAGTACTGACTACCGTTACGCGATAGTTGCTATCAGATGCTATCCCGATGACATTGATTCACTTTGATTTATTTCTTGCTATAAAGGAAGTTATGTGTTTTGATTAAGTTGCTAATTAAATGGATTTTCTATATTTGGTATGGATTTATGTAGATGGTACCATTTGAAAGCTCGTCTTACTGTACCTTATAAGTTGTTTGTAAGGTATCGTACCTCAAATTGAAAAACTCGTTAGCTTAGTGGTCCTAAGCGCAACTACTACGCTTGAGGTCTTGGATACCATCCCCAGGTCGAGCAAAGTCATCATCTTCTTAGCCTTTTCCCAACCATGTTGGGGTCGGCTTCCAGTCTAACCAGATGCGGCTGAATATCAGTATTTTACACGAAGCGACTGCCATCAGACCTCCGCTGTCGCTGCTGGTTGTCAGGCTTTTTGACTTCTGACTACCACTAACGATTGTCATAGGTGTTCGTATGACAACCGAGACCGACGGCTTTACGTGATCTCCGGGGCACGGAGGGGTCTCGATGTGTTAAGAATGGTCACCCATCCATAGACTGACCTCGGCAAGCGGAGCTTAACCTGCATATCGGTTGATCAGCGTTGCTATAACTTAGCCTTGAGCCCCAGGTCGAGCAATGTGTTGTCTAAATATACCGGCGAACTGTGGGTGTACATTAGTACACCTCTGCCTAACCTTTCGAGGAATACAGGCGTGATGGTTTGCATACAATTTTTTTATTTATTCGGTGGGTTCAGATGTTGTGAAACAGGCTTTAAAAGCTTATAAACCAAATTTAAAGAACTGACCCATATTATTTGCTACAGAAACAAAAGATATTAAAGATCTTTGTCCCCTAATAGAAGATCGCACATTTGGAAATATAACCTGACCTAAATTAAAAATATTTAAAACCACTGACACGAAATGTAATTCACTATTTTGTGGCGGCGGCCATCTTGGTCCGTATTTCATCAAACATAACTAAGAACACTCCCGACTAATTCACCAAATAAAAAAACAAAATCAAAATCGGTTCATCCGTTCGGGAGCTACGATGCCACAGACAGACACACACACACACAGACACGTCAAACTTATAACACCCCGTCGTTTGTGCGTCGGGGGTTAAAAACAGCTTTTATATTTGATTGATTTATCAAAACCTATCCATATCTAACATACCTAATCGTGACGTATAATTATATAGAACTTCTCGAGCCCTACCATCTAAAACATGTTTTGTGTTTCATCCGTCCTAAAAATAGCCTTCAGACAGACACACAAAAAGTAAAAAACGTAACGACAAACACAGCGGCGGCCAAAGGGACTGTTTGAATTGGATACGTCCAAATGCCAAAGTGATGGTATGTTGAAGGTATCAGATATTATGGACGAATGTATTTTGAAGTCCTTCAAAAAGGACAACTGGCGCGTGTGTATTACAAGATATATGAACATGGAGGAAGCAACATAAGACAACTGTGATTTGGCAACGATTGTGATATGCCTAAACATTTTTTTATTTACCAAAGGGTTTGGTATGTAGACAGCTAACAATAACGCCTACGTCTTAACACATTTTGCGTAAAACATTATTAGACAATCTTTGTCAAAACGTATATAAATAAATAAACAAATATCCTGGGACATTTTTACACAGCACCATCTAGTCCCAAACTAAGCAGAGCTTGTACTATGGGTACTAGACAATGGATATAATACTTATTTAGTATTTTTTTGTAAATAGGTACATACTTATAATACTTAAAACATAAACACTTAAGTTCATCATAGTTATTTGTGTCCTGTGGGAATCAAACTAACGACCCTGTGATCAGCAGTCCGGTACTCGAACTATTAAACCACAGAAGTCGTCAAACGCGTAATTATACCTGCATACTTATCATTTTAGTTGACTGTACATAGTGTCACTTAAAAAATATTTGGGAGATTTCACACAGCACCAACACCGTTGCTTACCAGGAAAAGTCGCGGTCAAACGTAACCCGCATTGCGTGTCAAAAAAAAATTGTGACGCTGAGCAAAGATCTCCCTATTGCCTTCCATTGATCTCTGTTAAATACTAAGGCCAGTCTGTCCAGAAAGCGTCCAAAAGGTCCCGAAATTCTTTTCTAGTATGGGTTTTACGTAAATAAAATCATTAAGTGGGATCACGGAGCGTATCGTCATAAAATGATCGTATATCAGAGTACAGAGGTCAAACGCTCAAGTTAAAAATAGCCTAAAGTAACTATCAACTAGGTAAAATAAAATAGTTATCTGTTTAAATTAAATCACGTTTGCACACTCATTAATAATACCGGAAAATTCGGTGTCGTTTATACTGAAAATTGAGTATGTTTACTCGGCTCTTCGATAGATGGCGTTGTGCCGTCTCTCTGAATCGCGCTATGGTTTCGTTACACAGATTTGGTAGGGTGGTTTCAACACTGAAATATTTTACACACCCGATACTTACTTTTCTGAAATTTGAGTATATTTTTGTCAGTCTCATGGTCACATGAGATTTTATATTTTACTAGCTGTTTCACGCGGTCTTAATCACGTTCATCTATTTTTCCCAATCTCGAGGGATATTCCCAAAATCCTTTCTTAGTGGATGCTTACGTCATAATATCTGTGTGTCAAATTTCAGCTCATTATATTCAGTGGTTCGAGCTATGCATTGATACATCAGTCAATCACCTTTTCCTTATAATATGTATACAGATATTGGCTAAGTCTAGAGATATTGATATAACTTTCTTATTGACCAAGTTCAAAAAAAGGGTCTATGAGGCCCTATGTACCTAATTAAAAAAAATATTAACCGTATAAAATTTTATTATTAGTTGTTCCACTTCTAAATTACCTCAATTTTTTATTGCTCCGCCAGTTACATAATATTAGTTTAATAGTTTGCTTTGTATAATTTTTGCATGCTGTGGTCTCTCATAATTGAAGGAGTACACTGGTTATATTTAATGTATGTGACTTATTACCAATATGTTTTTGTGTATGTTCCTTTGTCAGAGATCTAGATATTTTTACGTTTAGTTGAAGGTAGGACTATTCAGGTGATGGATGACTTCATTAATTGATACTAGCTGACCCGAGAGACGATGACGTATTAGCTACGAATACGCGCAAAGTTAAAATAGGGTAATTTTCTTATTTAACCATACCTTTACGCCTATTACAGGCGCCCTTAGACAGAAGCGTACCAATATAGACTCACAGTGCACCGGTATGTTTAGGTATCATGTAATAAGGGGCGAGCCTATATTGCCATTTTCCGGGCACAAACCCAAGCTCTGAGCTGCTACTAAGAATTTAATAGAAAAAAAATACCAATAACATTTTGCTTGACCTAGGGATCGAACCCAGAACCTCGAGCTTGCCAGTCGCACTGAGGACTACTAGGCTAATTTCCAGTCAATTTTCCAATGTTCTGTGCATTTTTTTATTCCTTTCCACGAAGTATATCAAAACTTATAAAGAGATCAATGAAATCGATCGGCAAAGTCTAGAGAATAAGAGAGAATAATAAAATTGTTGAGAACAGAACCAATAATAAATTGTATGCAACAATTGTTGGAACTATTGGCAGATAATTGTAAAAATAATTGCCTGTTAATGTTAGGTTTTCATGGCAGAATTTAAACAATTTATTTGTTTAGTACAGTACGAGCATAAACACTTGTCAAAATTCAAAATGATTTTCTGCTAAAGTAGTGATAGAAATTTTGTGATATTACTAGATAATATAGTATTTACGAACCTACACTTTAGTGACATTGGTGTTATCTATTGTTCATTCATGAAAAATCGCTTTAGCACTTTCGTAAGTCTTTATATATCTTAGCTGGTGACTGTACGACCGTATCATAAGTTGGTAAAGAATAAGTTAACGATTTCGATTCCTACTGGATACTCCTGAATATTACTTTACATTTACATTTTTTTTCTGACCTTCACAGCTCCGTACCTCAGCAATGTGTAGATTAAAGCTAGTTTCTCGACTCAATGCTGACTTGATTTCTTTACAATTCTTTTTTTTACAGACTCCCATAAAGTAACTCCATTAACTTTTTCACTCAATTCCGTCGTACCTTTTTGCATCCAAACCGGGCCTATAATAATGTCACTCAACCATCTGGCCATTTGCCCTGCAATTACGGGTATCTTAACCTAAACATTTTGAATATTCACACTAACATATATATTCAGTTCCTACCATAAGGGTAATGGATATAACGTTAAGAAAACATTATTAGCTGATAAGGTAACTCGTAAATCTGTCCGTCTGTGCACTTATCGCAGTAACTAGAGTTTATCAGGCAGCATGTGAAAGCGTTGAGCTAAGTGGAATTACCTATTGACCAAGAGTTGTAAAGTATTGGAATAATGTATGTATTGGTAATGCTTTTACGCGATTTGGGATACGCTCAGTGATATAAATTCCAAGGCAGTAAATCCAATTCTAAATTTATAGTAGCAGTAAATCGAGTAAATAAAAGTACCTAAGTAACTCTAGGATATTCTTCTTTGTCGTGGGTGTGAACAGAAATACCCAGAATAACAGATAAACAGTTCAGTTATCTATATTACAAATATTCGATTATTGCGAAGACCGAAGTCTTCAGAATCAGAATCAGAATTCATAAATCCATCCCTGTTACCTCCTTATTCATTCTCTTTTACATTACATTGACCTGAACACAATTCATTCATATTTTCTCTGATTTCATGGTGAAATCAAAATGCAGGTATGGATATTTTTAGACAAGACAAGACAGTTGCCGCCCTGTCTAGATTAGGTAATAAGGGGAGCTAGACAAGTTGCATTTTGACATGCGAATCGACAAACAAAATGTACGGGAATGACATTAGTGACAGCCCGATTTGTCGAAAGCTTGTGTCAATTCCATACATTTTGTTTGTCGATTCGAATGTCTAAATGCAACTTGTCTAGCCCCCAAGGTGCAAAGACCACACGGTCGGCTCATTAAGATGTTAAGATTTGCTATTTAGCATTCTTGATCGTGGAACGATAGAAAACCAAATGAATCTCCACACCTGTGTCGTGAGTCCGCTGAGAGTAATGATAATGACTGCTATTTCTGTACTCAAACAAAGCTTTGTGCTACACCTTTTACGGCAGAACCAGTATTATCAGTAATTTTAAGAAAATTATTATTAGATTTTTTTCATTAATTCTTCTATGATCAAAAAACATGAGCATTTTAAATAGAAAAAATATTTATTTTCTTGTCAAAAAATTTGTCTAAAGAAGTTCACCATCTATGGCTCTTTCTGCTGTTGAAGAAATTGCCGTTTGAAGAGTGCCGGTTAATTATAGTGTCATGGGACTTATTTAGTTTGTTATTTGACGGCGAGAGTAATTTATGTCGATTTGACAAGGAGTAAAACATAATCTAGGCCTGTCCAGTTTAGTTAACAATACAATGCAACCGTAGTACCTAGCATCAGGTAGCGATAGTCTGGCTATTTTTAGGCTGTATGTTGAAATATGAACATTTAATTCAATTTAAAAATCCGACCAATTCAAATCAATTTTAATGAGATTATTTTTATAATACAACAAAACCAGTTGAACCGTATTATAATTTAATAGGTAGAAAGTGATACTAATTCGCGTTATAATAATATAAACCCATCCAACACTGTTGCAGTGTATGGCTTCTAGCGGAACGCCCTTTAGTAACACCGCTTGGAGTCATTTCCACCCCAAAACACATTAAGCGTGACGTTTGAACAGGTGTAACTAGGGTCAAGGACAGACTGACAGGTTAAAATCAGAACAATATATTCTTCCTTGAATTATTTACGGTACCTAAATCTGGGGCAGATCGCTTTAATTCTTGCACTAATTGAGTGACATCTGAATTGGAAAGCATGACATTTTAGCAGTTCTTGTGAAGTGTGCACTAGGGTGGGATTTTGGAGATTCGATGAGGAAACTAGATCATCGCAGATAACATGAGTACACAGACTGGTTAAGAATTTCAATCAAGGGATTGGTGGCATATAGTTACATTTTTACTTTTTGTTTCTTTATTATATTAATTCCCCTGCAATATTTATACAGAGGTGATGAGATTAATAACAATAGTCACTGCGCGACTACATGTTTCTCAAAAAACTCTTCGGCTTGTATTGTATATAACCTAAATTAAAAATTTAGAAAACCCCCGACACGAAATTTAATATGCCATTTTGTGGTGGCGGCCATCTTGGATTTGAAATTTATCATAGTGTATAGTATTTTCCTTGATAAGCCCTTTCATTTGATACCCATATTGAGGGAGTTGTGAAAAAATATGTAATCCGCTATTTTGTAGCGGCGGCCATGTTGAACCAATTTTCATCAAACATAGCTAAGAACACTCCCGACTAATTCACCTTTCAAATAAAAAAAACAATATCAAATGCGGTCCATCCGTTCGGGCGCTACGATGCCACAGACAGACACACACACACACACACACACACACACACACACACAGACACGTCAAACTTATAACACCCCGTCGTTTTTGCGTCGGGGGTTAAAAATGATCATTAATGTTAAATTCTTCATCAAAATCTTTAAAAATATTTCCATTGCAGCCTACATGTGTATCAGCCGGTACCTCGCTTTCATATTTACGATCGGAAGCATCTTATCTAAGTTCAATAAAGTTGCTTTAGCATGTGTCTTCACTTGTAAAGTGCCGCTCCAAGTTAGAGATAAAGTATACAAATATTAATAATCGATTCGGGGATCGTTTAAGGTGAACCAAATAGACCTGTAGGTTATTTTTGAGTAGGCATGTTGATTTTTCTTTTATTATCTTCTATAGTATCATGTCTATATCCTCTATTCTGTTAGACAGAGGAACACGAGTGTACTCCTACAGTTACTCGGTATGTTTTGGGTCTCAATTTATGTCTTACCACTAACTCAAATTTTGGGATACTACTACAAATTTTATAGAATTGGAATTGGCCATTGAAGCATTCTTCAACGTTCTTTCGTGAGACAGTAGGGTGAGGCTATAGAGGTAAGGTTATTCTTTTTGTAAAACTAATAGCCAACGTTTTATAAATACAATAAATGCAAATTTTAACATTACTCCAACAGTCAGGCTTCAGATTCATTATCACCAAACATTAATCACAATTCTTCAATTTAATTGCTTTATTAACTATTATAAATCATATCTCCGTTGTACGGTAGCTTGTGGTTATTAGAAATTCTAAGTGAAGGAATAAATCATGTAAGTTTAATACCGAAAGAAACTAGGAGGCGGAGATTCGTTTCAGATTGTTGTCAGACAAATTTGATTCTTAATCTGAACGGTATCTCTATCATTGAAGTGCTTACAAATTCAAATGTTATATTTAATTTAGGGCCTGTTTCCACCGCTATAGCTGCTAACCCTCGGATAAAATTAAAAATGAAAATAAATAAAGTTATCTGCCAAGTAATTTAATGGGAACTTATCAGGAGGTAGTGAAACAGGTCCTGAGACTATATTTATACGTATTTTTTAATTATATTATCTAATTGCCCTGTTTTACGGTTTATTTTCCTGTCTTTCCCTTCCTTTTGCAGCTAGAATATGTCAAAAATATTAATTTCTCTCTTTGCCATCCCTATTTAAAAATTATCTACATCAAATTCGATTTTTCTATTACTTGCTATGTTTATCGAATCCCAATATACTTCTATTAAAATGTATACCCCTTTCTTAATTTAATTTCGATATAAACTTCTATGAATTTCCTTCCTTCTTTAACCACATCATATTATTATTATGATTCAACATCCAAACCACCACATTGATCGATAAAAATAAATCAATTTACATTCAAAATAAATGTCCAAAATTAAACATCGGCTTCGTACGTTTGTACTGAGAGAGTACATCAATATACATCGGTCATAACGGAATGCAATTTTATTACGATATCGTATCGATCGTTCATTCCGGTTGATTGATCGCGCCCTACGCACATGGCCCCTGGCTGCGCACCATTCAATTGGGCAAAAGTTTCGTGTATTTATATGTTTTACTGGGTGGTAACATTCACAACAGATATATACACACTGACAAAAATCTTGTGAATTGAAAACTTGTAAAGACAAATTGAGAATAGTATATCAAAAATATGTTTTAAAATATGACATGAGCAGCAATGGATTAAGCACATGGCTTGTAGACAGAAAGGTATCTAGAGAAACCAATCTTCCACCTAAAATTGCTTTTTTCCTATATCTTATTTCGCTAAGAATTCGTTTCATAAAATTGATTCTAAACAACAGTCTAGACCCTTAATCAAACAAATGTCATAAAATCAAGACAGCAATCGGTAATAATCAATGCAAAAATGCGAACAACAAATCAATCTGCAACAATTAACAATCTACATCAACAATTTCAACACTGCATAAATGATTCGCAGAAGCGATCTGCGATTGCAGAACCTAATTGTCATAAAGAGATCGTACATGGATGGTAATTGAGCCTATTCAAGTGGCACAATGTGATATGAAACATGTTGCATTGTTGGTATGTGGCTACTTGATTTATGGTTTGTCGTTAAAGACGTGGAAGTCGGATTTTACTTTAAGGAATCATTGGACATCGTATGCAAACTGTTACAATTTTAACGGAAATATTTTAGACAATCATTCTAACCTAAAAACTTTTTTACCAATCACAATATTTAAATTGACCAGTATAAACATCCTCCCATTGATTTTTTCACTGGAAATTTCAATAAAATGAGCTTTCATCGTTATGGTGGCTTCCATCTGTCTAGTCTCAAAGTCCCTTCTCAATATAAAACACACCTCTAAGGTAAAAACGCAACTGACACCACACCTGCCCCAAACTTATTTTCTAAAACAAACATCATCAACGTGCATTGAGGGACACAAAGGGACACACCAGCTCAGACAAATGCCTGTCAGTTGAGAGTGTGGAGACATAGAATTGGTTAGAGAAGGGGCTTTAGAATAGTTTACAGTGTAGAATGAATATGTGATCAAAGAATAGATGTATAAAGACTAATCGTGAAGGCTTGAAGACAGGTTTTAATAATCTTAACCAAAAATAATGAACAAAAGAGTAAAATAAATCTTAAATTAGCATCATAATTTGCTTGCGGAAGTCAATTTTATTCTCCTAAAATAAAAGCCAAGAAAATAAATGATGAAGTAAAACAAGTCTATATCTCGATTAATGATAATGAATAAGCATTTTTGTGTAATATGTAGAATAGAAACATAAACACTGTATAAATTAACAACAATTTGAAGATGCATCGTATTTTAATGATAGGTACCAATGTTCAAGGACGTATTCATAAAAAGATGCAGCTAATATAGTGACAATAAATTTAAATAAACGACATGGCAATATTAATGTGATTCTATGCAGTGGACTTTTATCTCATCTGATAAAAATGTGACCAATAAATAGACTATTACATAATCATAGCTAATACCTGTAAAGATAGATATGTTATAATTCCGTTGTATTTATATGAAAAGCGTTGCCCAATTCTAGGATTTCTCATTTATCCTAAATGCGTTTTCAAATACCTAAAACCAAATCTATCTGTCTGCATCAGCTCGTGCGAGACTTGAAGCTATGATCAGTGCCACAGAAGCTGATCGTGCACCGATTTTCTACTAAATAATACTTTCTATTCCCTAATGAGTTACAAGTATTGGTTTTAATTATCTATAGCCTTTCAATTTTGAAATATTTGGACAATAACTTCAAAACTCTTAATAGTCTGCTATTGCTCCAAAAGGCAATCATATCATTTATCAATAGTATAGTTTCGAAACATGAATCAATGGGGTCATTACATTGGACCACCATACTATTTTGAATCAGAAGTATGCGTATGAACTAATTCCCTTCATTAATTATAAGGCACTGCTTCTCTAAAACATTATCAAAGGTAGCTTAATGATTATGAAATTTATTATCAATAAGAAATGAAAGATTGTTTTTTTTAGATACTATTAAATAATATGAAAAACCAGTAACATTATATAAAACTAGAAAATATAATCAATAAAAATGTTAGTGAAATAATTCCCTCTAAAAGATTCCAGCAGCCATTACCTATTCGAAAATCAAAATGCAGTCTTTGATAACCTAAATTTAAGTAACAATGGAAAGGAAAGTAATTCAAAAGAAAATAACTTTAATTGTGAACCCAATGTATTATGGTCCCTGAGCAGAAGCAGTTAACGAAGAACTCGGTTCAATTTACAGTAGCTATTCATTTGCTTTTATACCATAACACCCAGTAATAATTACAGTTGTTGTGGCTACAAATTAACTTTATTTTTAAGACACCATTGTTACAGAGAAATTAATGATGTAACCTTAATGTAATCATCATTAGTAAAAGAAGATACTATAATTAGATATCATTGTCATCACAAAAGATTGTGTTCGGTTATGAGAAACAAAATTATAGTATTAAAATTAGAGCAATCTGTAACAATTGAAGACATTGCTATAATTATCATACACAACTAAGACAATACGCAATCCTAAATTTCCATTATTGCCATAGATCAGTATAAATTTTTTAAATAAAATTCTGCTAATAATTATGACTTCATGAATATCAATTAACACTGCATTTAGGTCGGTTTCATTCTAGATTCTCGACAGTAATTATGACTAAATACATAAAAGTGTGTGTAATTAAATCTTTTTCGGTCAGAAGAATAAATGTTTTGTTTATTCAGCTTTTTCTGCGAGGTCTCTGATATAGGTATTTCGCAGTTCTTAAGGTAACAGTAAAATAATTTAAAAAGATAATAATCTTCAAAAAGCTTTTTTTGCGAAAAAAGGCAAATTCCTAACAGTCAAATGAAGCTGAAGTATTCAAAAATCAAATAACTGTATATTACACTGACACTGCTGTTCTGAGTGATGGAATTGTCTGCACTCGGAAAACTACACACAAAAATTGCATCATAGAAAACAAATTACTCAAGTTAATGAGCTCCTTTCCAGTTCCTGTCATGTCGTTCAGCATGACAGGAACTTATCTCCAAAATCTTCAATCAATGATCTTACTTTTTGTACTAATTTACACTTACATAATTTAAAATATATCGATCGCCCTGAGACCAATTTAGAATCAACGAAAAAAACCAAATGCTTTAATTAAGTATCACAATTTGCAGGAGAAAGTAAATCAGCATAATGCAAACTTAATGAAATGTCTGTTAGCAGTTGAATAGGACATCAGTTGGAATGACTAGACAAGATTTTGAAAAAGTCAATGTCATTTATTTGTGAATTGTGCATTGTTAAAAATATCTGCTAGGTATGCTATACTTTATAGCTTTTTATTGAAAATAAGATTTGCAATGTTTGACGTTTTTTCTTTGGTTTCTAATTTTTCTATTATATCAAGATGTTCAAATTGGATCTGAAAACTAACTCGTTCTGCAAATTTAAGTATTTCATCCAGTTTATCCTTTGAGTTTTAAACTTAATTGAAAGTTACTTAAGTTTACGCTAAATTATGCACTTTGTGCATTTGATCGCCGTTATTTTCACTTACAATTCTAGCACATACTCTAGCGCTCCAGCCCTTACACTTATTGATAATGTTGTCATGCATCAAACAGTTTCTAGGTTTTTTAACATAAATTACTTTGCTGATGTCATTATTATCATCCATATTGCTGTTAAACTTTTGCACATCTCCACAATGTTCAAAAATCAAGTCCATGAAGTCTAGCCTCAAGAAATCGATGTTACTTATTAAAGATCATACCAGTACATTTATCCGCCGGCACGCCTGGCGCCTGCCAATGCCAATATCCAACAAAATTGATGAGCTACTTCGACGAACAAGTCGACTTATATTGATAACACTAACAGTTAACTTCTTGAAGCATTATGAGTTTTCACATTGGCGTTTAGTCGTGTGATTTTATCGTGCGACGTAAATATCGACCACATCGTTGAGTAGACTTTCTAATCTATGAGTATTTATTTATACATTTTCAAGAACATGCTATAGTTAAGTATTCGCACTGAGAAGGTTTTAAGTTTTTAGCAAATGTTTGCAGCTTTTGGGATATTTGCGGACTTAAAAAAATAAGAGATTTGGGTGCAAATAATGGTACATACATTTTAGAAGTTATGTCATACCTGTTCAGCCACAAATTGTAAACACAATAGAAAATCTGCTTGTTCCGTAATCTGTGAGGATCATAGTAATAATTGGTGTCAATTTTATCATATTATTATTATTGCAGAATACTGTTATTAAACAGATGATAATTATTGATGCGATGACAATGGAAAGAAACAAGGGTCAAATAAAACAAGCAGAGTTATTGACATTCTTCAAGAAACAGACAAATAATTTGAAATTCATTTAAATTTCGCATAAGGAAAAGCTAGTAAGGAAATCCGCAGATTTATAATAAATTCTGAACGTATTGCCCATAGAAATGCGACAGAAGCGCCACCTGCAATGTGACACCGACATGACGTGCTAAGCATTAATTACTATGATTGACATTTGATTAAATAAGTACATGACTGTATAGTGTTGCGTCAAAAATAACAAACGATTTAAAAGTATACGCACGTAAACGATACATGGTAAAGACTAGACAAGTGTTTTTGTATAGACTTTTAAATTACTTTGGGAAATTACAAAAAATTACTTTGGGAATAAAATAATCATTTATTTTATTCTAGTTGCTTTTTTTGCACTGAGAGCTGACTCTAACAATTTTTTTATAAATAAAAGCTTTCGCAACTTACAATCGCTGCATACGCATCAAGCAAGCCTTATAATTACTCCTCTCGACAAATAGACAATTTACAAAGCCATTAAAGAATTTCTTTTTACTTTAATTTGGCCTTAACGAAGGGTCGCTTCTATGGTCAATAAACGAGTGATTTACGATGGTTAATCTCCGAAACGTTTAGTTAAAAACAAATTGCTTTCGATATAGGTAGGATGTATGAAAGGGCAGTTTAAGAAAATGTAATTATTCCTCTCCTTAATGGGTTCTCTCGATAAGTAAATCTTGGTTTAATCAAATTTTATTCTCGACTTATTCGGTTTCGTGGGAGTATAGGGATAACACAGGATTTAAGGCCATTTTAAACTCAAGTTCTTGAATTTTATTAACTAATGATTAAACGTCGGTTATGTATCAATCAATTTGGAGTTCATTGTCAGTTGAACAAAGGTTATGTGTGTAGTGTCAATATTATTTTTTTGTTAACCAAACGGTGTTGTTTGGCTAATTTGGCTAGCTAAATAATTACTTAAGTTGACTTTGTTTGCACAATGACCGTACAATACTTAACTAGATGACTAGTAAATTAAATTTTATTATGCAAAGATAAAACGGTATTTTATTTTATATGACAACACAGTTTAAATTTGCTTTTAAGACTTTTTGTTGGTTATTATTAAAGTTAGGACCAGTCATTTCTGATCTTGATTCATAATCATTTATGTCCACATTGCATTACATCGTGAATTTTTATATCAACAAGTCTCTTTACCGATTAAACTATGATTTAGCAATGTTTAAATAAAACTGCGTATTTTGAGTGAAAACTCACTCAACTTAACTCGGTCACTTAATAAGTAAAGATTAGCTTATCTTAACCTACATAGGAAAGTTTCGCAAGCAAATGAACCGAAAATCTATATGAAAACGAATGGCGAGGCACAATTACCTTAAACGGTGAAACTTGTCGCGGAGCGGCGCCGGCGCAGCGACCGTGGCGCCACCTGGTGAGTCAGCCGTCACCGCGGTGAACGCATACGTGCACGGATTGCACTGTGTGTGTTTTATGGTACGCAAGGTGCATAAAAATCAGTATCAAATATTAAAATTAAAACAAACTTATTATGTATTTGTTTTATTTAAATTTATTTATTTAAAAATACACTTATTGACGTATATTTCAAACGTTATACATTCCATTTCCTTTTTGATACCCTCTGCTTTCACCAGCATAAACAACTTTTATGACCAAATATAATCCATCACACAATAACTACTCAAGTCATACAAGAAAATAATCATAAAAACGAATAGTTTCACTTGACAAATACCACAGTGTATCATTATTAGTCACTTAGTGCTAAAGCTAAAGCTAAGTGATTCACACATCCTGTTACACATTTTTATGTCCAGTAGCCGGACAGATACCGTTACACTGTGCACTTAGTGTTGCTTGCTGGAAAACTTGCTGTAGATATACGAATACAGAGTATACACAGTGCATACGCACAGGCGTGAAAATGCTGAGTGGCTAGACTCCTTTGCATTGATGCTTTAAATTCGAAGGCCTTTACACAAAATTCATCTTACGATAAAACCCCGTTGTAACTATCCTATATTCCCCAAAATGGTAGGTAGATTAGTATTAATGTAGGTACTGGTACACACGCAATAAGCTGATTCTGACATGCAATAAGCTAATGGTATATTTGGGTGCCAAGTAATAGTCTATCTAGATCTATGCTACTGAGAATTTCATTGAAAAGCCCAACCATTTTATCAGATAAAAAAGCAGAAATTAACGTGAATTGAAACCGCCTCCTATTTTAGAAGTCATTAGAATAAAAATTATCTATATGGCAACAGTAATAGATGATACTAACTTTAATTTTTACTAGCAACACTGATCGCACTGTGTCACGGAAACTTTGTTCACATAAAACACGATAGCTTTGCACCGTATCGAATTCAAAACAACCACGCATGCACGGAACTGCTAATTTTTGTATGCGTGTGCGCTCAAGCGTGAGGGGCGTGGCCTAGTGATGGGCTTTTAATAGAAAATGATTCAATTTGGTTTCACTGTGAGTAATGATGGACGAAATTGTCCACTGTCTGTTTTAGAGGTAGGGTTAAAAGATAAATTCTTGGCCCACGACACTACTTCGGTATTCATTTTGGAAGAAAAAGTGATTTTCGGCAATCAATCAAAATCATTCACCGGTGAAAGAAAATTTCTCAAGGAAACCTAAAGTACGTGTGGATTCTGTCAATCTTCGCTAAGTAGGTTAACGTGCTGGGGGCCTAGACAAGATGCAATTGACATTCAAATCGACAAACGAATAGAAACAAAATGTATGGAAATGACACAAGCTTTCGACAAATCGGGCTGTCACTAATGTCATTTACATACATTTTGTTTGTCGATTCGAATGTCAAAATGCAACTTGTCTAGCCCCCCTGACGTTTCTTATCCTGAGAGAAAAAACATAACCCTCCTTCTGGTACAGTCGGGTAAAGACCCGGTGCCCAGCCCAGATAAAACCTGTAAATTGTCTGGATCCAGCAGTGGTACAGTGGATACTAAGTAAAAGCCAAGTCAAAATTGGCTCCACAGATTTCTTAGGCGCACGTTAAAGCTTATTAACATGCCTTAAGACCATTCGCAAGAACAATAACCTCTTTACGTCCACGCTTTACTGAGGCCACCTTACTGATGATGCTAATTTAAAACAATTGAATAAGTAGTTTGTGGGCGGCCACCGAAATACCAACGAATTTTTGTTTTCGATTCACTTTTGAACGCCTTTTATCAGGTTATGACCACAAGACTACCAATTCATAGGTCTCGAGATCGAATTTAAGGCAGGCAACTGAGTTTTTGTAATCATGCGGGTATTAATAATTATCACTAGCTTAGAAAGTCACAACATCGTGAGGATTTTCTCGACGGCGTGTGCGAAGTATGCCAACCCGCACTAAGCCAGCGTGGTGGACTAAAGCCTCTCATTCTCAGAGGAGACTCGTGCCCAGCAGTGTAACCAGAATACGATGATGGGCACCAATATAAACTAAATGTAGTCAAATTAACGTAGATGAAGCGAAAGTGGTGTGCTAGGGTCGGAGCTAGTGGAAATCTATAGTCTCTACCCACTCCAATGAAAGACAAAATTGAAGATAATTATGTCCCTTTTTAAGTCATTAAAAACTACATGTTGCTACAGTGGCCTATGAATCTTATTAAGAACCTCTCTAAACAAGGCAGTCAATATAATATTGTATCAGTTACCTATAAATATATTTTTAGTAAATCCAAATCAACTTCAAGCATTTGTGCTGAAGAATGGGACTTTGACAATAACGTGGATAGTAAAATAAATAAATAATGTCATTTTACAGAACACCAATTTAGTCTAATTCGTCTCAAACAAAACAGAGCTTGTACTGTCGGTATTATAGACAATTATTACATACAATAGATAGGTCTAATAAAAGTACCATTTATTTAAAGGAATCCAATGCGACTGTTATGAATGTATGTAGCATTTAACGACATCTTGAATTTCATTACTCTGACAGATTTCTAACGCCCACAACCATCATTATAAAACAGGATATTTTCTTTACTTAACTCACGCAACTGCGCCGGAGTAGATATCTCTAATTTCCAGAACGAGCACGAAAAGTCTCACGTTCTTTCTTATTAAAAAACCATTGCGTTTACAAAAACAAAATAATTCTGATGTTATTGTACGAGTAGGTCATACAAATATTTGTTTCATATGGGAATCAAACCCACACTCCGTGGTTGGTAGCTAAAATATCAAGATAATAACCCTCCTCCGGCAGTCGGGTAAAAATGTTGAATTTGGATGAACAACTTGACCCCGTCTGGTCTAGTGGTTCGAATACCTGATTGCTGATCACAAGGTCGTCAATTCCCACAAGACATAAATATTTAATTCTATGTAATGAACTTAAGAGTTTTTCTGGGTTTTATTTTTATACATTATGTATTTAGAAAAATAAAGTATTTAAATATTATATCCATTGTCTAGTTCCCATAGTACAAACTCTGCTTAGTTTGAGACAAGATGGTGCTGTGTATCTGCGTAAAAAATTCCCAGGATACAGACATATTTATTTATTTATGTAAACTTACATTTCACCAATCCCCAAAAGGGTCTGAGAGGAACCGAAAATTAAAATGATTCAAATACCTTTTGCAGGTCATTTAACGTCTAAAAATGCAGCTCGTTTCCTAAACAGGTACAAATCGGCGGCACACTGCATTTTTGTGTGATTCACTGATGTGCAAGTTACGAAATACGAACAGTACTGCTCTCAACATGATTTGCCAGCGCAAACTATACCATAATCGTTTACAATACCGCACTCACGTTTAGAGCAACCATACATGTAAGTAGCTTAATGCTTTTTACGAGTACTTTTGATTTTGAATTTTATACGAGTGCCATTATAAGTCACACAACGCAGCAACAAAGAGCGGAACGGGATTTAGCGATCGTTATGGTTAAAAAAACTGTTACAGAATTATTATGATTCATGTGTAAAACCAATAAGGAGGTATTTCGCATTGACGCAAAAAGAAATTGGGACAAAATATATTACATGGGGCAAAATATGTTGCATGGGGGCAAAATACATTACATGGGGCAAAATACATTGCATAGGGTAAAATACATTACCATGGTGCTTACCCCATATTAGGTACATTGGCCTGCATACCGGCGAACTGACGGAGTCATCTCTGTCGAACCCTTTGGCGAATCCAGGCGCGATAATATGATGGTATAATTATCTTACATAGGAGAAAACTCTCACGCAGTAAAATGTTGATAGCAGTCGTTAGTCATCGTAAAATTTATGGTCTCATCATTTTGATCAAAAGAAAGATGTAAATTTTATGAAAGAAATATTGTGAATGAAGTGCTATTTGTCGTTATGATAAACATAATCGAATACATTAATGTAATTAACACAATTTGTTGCGACACAAAACTGGGATTAATAGTCGTTTAGAGATTAAGTTAAACGCAGACTAGAGCCTGTTTTACCAGGTCTGGATATCCGCTATCTACCGGATAAATTCAAAATTAGAACAAAATTTATATAAAGTTATCTGCCAGATAAGTTAACAGTAACTAACTAGAAACTGGTCGATCAGACCTTTATAGATTTTGATTTAGAAAATTTTTACTCGATTCCGATTGGCTTATTTAATAAAATTAGATGCTATATTTATGCATATTTCGATACTATTCTATAAAATATGTAAAGAAAAACGGTAAATTGAAGAAAAGTTTCATGCAATGATTTTGTTTCAAAAAAATTAGATTTAATTTTTAATGGATATTTTGACAATATACTTAACATTATTTATAACACAAGTTAACAACTCAAGCATAGCCTATGTAAATTAACTGTGTAATCTTCAATGTATTTAAAACAACTGTTATTATAAATACGACGTGTTGATTTAAGTTCAAATAAACATAAATAAACGGTGATAAAGTCCGTATTTTATTCTTAATTCATGGACACATTACATTCATGGACATAATTACAATTAATAACTGTCAAATGAGTTACACTTTAAACCCGAACAACTATTTATATAACACACTTTATTTTTTTAATAAAATGACTACAATCGATAGCCGTAAAAATATCGATATATTATCGATAAAAATAGCAATAAATGTTAAAGTAGCGCTTTAAAATTACGCAATTTTAATTGTTAGTCGAATTTTATTGAATCTGTGACAGTTTGAATGTAGGTGTTAACTTATTATGAAGTGTCATGTTACTTTAATTTTTTTCACATTTTAACGTTAACCTTACGGTTGCCTTCATGTTTAAATGAGTGCGGTTTTAAACATTCCTATTTTACGATGTCCATTTATCGATAATTTCGCAGCACTATTACCAATATTAAAAAGTTAAAAACGCATTCATGAAAATAGCGATATGAACTGACTGATTTTATGCGTTCGAGATCAAGAAAGAAATTATTTGCCGCTATTTATTTCCGTAATTAACTGTTGTATAGTAATTGTGTTACATAATGTTACTTACTCTAAGTTAACATCCCTGGAACCGAACATAGAACCTCAAGCTTTGCAGCCATATTCATGACGACTAAACCATTGAAACAAATGTTTGAAAGCATTGGAAAAATGAAAATTATAAGGGTAATTAAATTAATACAACATATTAATTTCTAATCATAATAATTTGTAATTTCTAATCATTAATGTATTATGATATTTTATTGACTCTTCAAATTAGAATTAAGCTTTAATATTGTCGTTAAATTAACAATTAAAGTTACCAAGTTATCAATACATAAATGAATTTAACGAGGGTTAAGTAAAAAGCTAGTTTTAATCTGTAATTAAACTCGCGTTAATTATACAGCAATTTGATATTGCTCTTAACAGAATCGACTTGTTTATAACATTGATTATACTCTATACATATTCATGGGGCTTGTTCGATATCTTAAAACGTTGTAATTAACTTCAAATTTGAATGGTTAATCTTAAAAATAATTGAATGTGGAGTGGAACTGTTGGGCAAATGAAACTTAGGGCCTGTTTCACCAACTCTGAATAGCCGGAATAATTTAACGAGAACTTACTATGAAACGGGCATTATCATCCTCCTACCCTTATCCCTATTCACTCGGGGTCGGCGCAGTATTTTTCTTCCATTCATCTGTATTAGCCCTCATCTCATCATTCACTTCCTTTGTGGTCATATCCTTTCTCACACAGTCCATCCATCTTTTCTTTGGTCTTCCTCTTGCCTTATATCCATCCACATTCATGCTTAAAACCACATGCATGCTATGAAACGGGCATAATATAAGTAATCACTGAAGTCCCAATATGACAACGACGAGTGATAGTAAATGGTACTTAATAAAGTGGTGATTGCGTCTTTAATACTCAATTCACGTGTTTCTCATTTTAGTATCTACAATACTACTACTGTTTCAAATTGTAATTTTGTTGTTAGTGTGTTATTGGTGTGCAATAAAGGGTAAAATAAATAAAATAAAAAATAATACAAACTATTTCGGAAGGATATATTAAGTAAATTTTTTGTCATATTAACGTTCTGACAAAACTTTTTCAACTTTACTGGCTACTTTACCAACTAGCATACAATAATGTTGCCATATTCAACGGAAGGATAACTTAAAGGGGAATCGTTTGTCTTAGTATGGTATGAAGTGATGACATTGAATGTTGAAGGACAGAGGGATAGATGAAGGTCAAAGCAAAGATGGATTGATTGCGTTATGGTCGATATGATGGGATTAAATGAGCAAGTGTTGGCTAACAGGGATTAATGGAAGAAAAGGATAGGCCGAGCCGACCCGAAATAAATTGGAAGAAGGTCAGGAAGACGATAGGATGTCGATGCGGTGATACCAGTGATATGTGTTCCAACAGTGAAGTTCTTACATACCATCACGCCTGTATTCCCGGGAGGAATAGGCAGAGGTGTACAAATGTACACGCACATTTCGCCGGTATGCTAAAATCCCATGTAATAGGGGGCGAGCCTATTGCCATCAACAGGGCACAAATCTAGACTCCGAGCTGCTACTGGGAATTTCACAGAAAACCCCAACAATACTTTGCTCGAAACGGAATTCGAACCCAGGACCTATGGCGTAGCAGTCGCACTTGGGACCACTAAACCAACGAGGCAGTTCTTCCTATAATAAAACTTCGTCTACGGCTGTCAATGTTGCGCCTGCGACTTAAACACACACAAAACCGCTCCTACCCCTACCACTTACCTGTTCGTCACTATTTACGCAGGTGAGGCATTACTGGCTGTGTTTAGACAACAGTTTAACGGGAGTTGGAACGTGATGTCTCATTCACCCTTTGTTTTCTTACCTTGCGGGGTGATTTTTGTAGCAAATGGTTGTGTTTCCGTAAATCTATAAGAAATACATTGACTTCATTTTTTCCTATGTCGCGGTGCTTTATAACGAATGATTCCAAATTTCTAATTAAAATATTTGATTTCAATTACACCTTAAAAATATGTACTTTCTTTAGAAAAGTCAAACTAGTTGCACGGTTTAAAAAAGTGGGACTTATGGAGAAGAGCCCGCAAGAAACTCCATAGTCACTCTTTAAAAAAAATAAGAAAACCCTTATAATTTATATGTGATAGTGCAGTTCGATATGTAAAATTAAAGAGTATTATTTTAAAATTAGTACCTATTTAATTTAATTTAATAAATCCTACATCCTATTACTAATATCATGTACAAGTTTGTTTGGATGTTGTTCTTCTCGCTGTAACTGTTGGACGGATTTGACCTAAAGATAGCTAATGCTCCTATTCAGTCCTCCTAAAGTTCATACAATGGAAAAAATTTAGTAAGTGAAGAAAAAGAAACTTATTTTATCTACCTTTCACACTCTTTTTACATTCGTAGACTCCCCTAAGCTCATCCGAGACACCAACTGTTTCTGAGAAAGGTGTATTGAAAATCTAAAACAGGTGTAAAACAGGAAATTCAATATAACAGCACACCATTTATTTACTTTTAATTTTATAAATATCCTTTTAATTCTTACGGAAATGAAAAAAACATTATTAATTTCAATTGAAATCATAATACCTCACTGTAAACTAAAAATGTAAACATTACCTTTTATATTCTGTCCGAAAATAACTCGAAGTTCCATTACACAGTGTCTGTTTATTATTAAGACGATGATAAATGTGCTTATACACGCACCGGGTTTGGTCCTGTTGGGTATTCCTTTGATAAATTTGGTCATGCCACTATCAACTGTCGTTTTAAATCAAAATTATGTTTCGTTGGAGCATGCACTGACATTGTGCAGTTGGGATTAATTTTATGGCTTTTATGAAAGGTAAAGGAAGTTTTATGTAAGCATGGTGTTGCCAGATATGAATATTTACTTGACTCCTTTGGCGTTACTTCTTACTGAGTTATACCAAGAATTCATGATACTTTTTTACTATAGGTACTAAGATGTCAAAGTATACGGCCTGCTTGGTAGTCGGTAACCACAGTCTATCGACACCAATAGAATCAATAGTATCACACTAACGTCCTCATTTTGAGAACTTGTCCAATCACATTGTCCTTCAAATTGAAACAAAATTATGATTACATTACAATAATGATTACACAAACATTGTTGGTAAGCAGCAGAATGCAACGAAGAATGCAAGAATGGAAATGCAACGGACAAGTTCTTCTACCTCAAAAATAAATGTTTATACAAATTGTATGTAAACTGTCCAATGTAATATTAATCATTCTTTCATCATTGTAATAAATACCTATTTCTTTTTGTTACAGGTAATATTCTTCTTAATAGCGATGTTTGCAGCGATTTGAGATTTCTATTACGTAAGTTTATCTGCAGCTAAAATATTTTTCAAAACTTTATAATCACGCCTATATTCACGGAAGGTTAGGTAGATATGCACTGCCACCACAGTTTGCGGGTTTTAGGCCATTAAAAATGACCAGAAAGACAAATTCTGAATTGCCACTAAGAATCTCATAGAAACATCACTTGACCTGGGAATCGAACCCGGTACCTCATAATGGGTAACGGGACTTGCGACCCTAATGAGGCAATTTCCCTAAATCAACTTAAAGCAGGTAGTATCATTTTTTTTTTATAAAACATTAACCATATTCCTAAGGATTATTCCGCAATTTGTACCACAAAAACTGTATGTTAAACTTTGAATCTAATCTCAGATTTATTGCAACAAGCTTCAAAAGTGGTTTAACACTTAATGCGAGGTTACCGTTCTCCTGCCATGTTTTTACATAAATGACTCCTTGACGAGGTGTGAATAAATAATACTAATAGTGCATATTAACATTACATGTTATAAAGTAATGTAGTAATCACAGGAAAACGCTGATATTACCGCTTGTAATGCCCAAGAAAAGTAACATGCCACCTACCGTGCGAGGTTAACGTTAATTAGACGGTAACCATACTTAAACTGTGGTTTAAGTAAAAACTGTCCGTGTTTTTAGTGTAACTGAAAAACTTCACGTTGTTTTATAAAGGTATGTAAAAATGTTTAATGTATTCACCCACATCCATACTAATAAATACAAATGCGAGCGTAACTCTGTTTATATTTGTCTGTAAAATTTTACGTCTAAAACCTCGAATTCGATTAAATTTGGTAAGTAGATCGATTGTATCCTGTCAATGGATATGGGCATATATTTTTGTCGATATAATCCCCATGCAAATGCAACCATGAGCAATAGATATATGTTTTGATGATCACTAAGCAAAATCCTAGGCTAAATCCAGAGCACGCACATCTGAAATTGTTATTAAGAAAAATCACGGAGGAAACCATGCCTGAGCCATATCTAACCTAACCTCCAGTAGAATAGCGTGATGATGTACAGCCTAACCCCTTTATTTCAAGAGAAGACCAATAAGCAGCAGTAAGGGAGCAAATGGGTTGATGATTATGTTTAAAAATGTGTATTTTATATTCATGTTTACAATGTATTTCCTTGGGCTATTGCAAAGGCAGCATAGAAAGAAGAGAATATAATGGAATAATCTATATTTGCTAGAAACATGTTATAGGGTTCTTCGTAAAAGGATTTGTACCATAATGGCGTGCGTTTAACATTCCCAAACTGATACTAACAGCAGATTGCTATCAAGTTGACAGTTTTTACTATAAAAACACTATGGAACTGATAATAGTGTATCAAAATTTTAATTTAAAAAGACGCGCCGTGCCTTTTTAAAGTATTTTTTCCTCATCCTCTAGTAACCATAAAAAAGTACTACTAGAGTTTTTTAGAAGGTACTTTTTCCAATAATTTTACCTTCGGTACATCATTTGGTTCATCACATTTCATCAGTTATATAATTTTATTGCACACCAAAGTATTTACCTATAAAATGGCATAGAAATTATGCCATTACGGTTGCCATTACTAATACCTGTGTACGCATATATTTTGTATATATAGGGATAACAAACGATGTTCGGTTTCAAGAATTTATTTCTCCAAAGAACTTTACAATGTTCGCTTACAAGAGAAACAATAATTATCCTAAAGTAAATAACATCGGAGAAGAGTTATACACATATTTTTATAAATATCTAAATTGTACAGGTAAATATCAATGAAGTGTGGTATACAATCATATTATAACACAGAATGTTGATGAGTGTTATTCACAAGTTTAATACAACAATGTAATAATTTTGTAACTGATAAACAATATGACTTGAATTACTAGAATTTTAACACATTACAGAATATAGTTTAAACATAAAATGTACCTATTAGTCTGCAGTTTACGTTTATGATACATATAAAAACATAGTTTTACGAGAATATCACAATAACCGGACTAGGTATGCAACAAAGTTGTGAATATCGATAAGTTATTAAAATCAAAAGTTTTAATAGAACCAATAATGTAACACCTTTTATGTTGTTGCGTTTTATTGGTGCAGTTAAAGATGGTTGTATAAAGGTGAACTTTGTTCTTGATGTAGATAGATAGAATATTCTGTATTGCATACCAAAAACCAATCTAAAGAACAATTTTTATAAACAATAAATGATACGTGTATTGTATTATCGCTAATAGCAGTCATAGAGACAGACAACTTTTGCATGGACTGGAAAGTGAATGTGAAGTGACATGTGAAAAGGAAAAACGATACCTAGGTACAGTTCTCGCCAAACTTATTGTCCGGGTTGAAGTTGACACGAGCTAACTTCAACCCGGCCGTAATAATCGCAGAAGCAAAATATTGCATTGTAATAAATAAAAACGAAAAGTCAAGTCGTAGGCTGTCGTATTAAATAATTTAATCCAATATTTTTCTTTCTGCGATTTTTACGGCCGGGTTGAAGTTAGCTCGTGCCAACTTTAAACTGTACGTCAACCATGAGTTCTATCGAATGACTTTCGATAGGTTTTTTACGCATCGAAACGCTGTAATCTCATAGCAGATTTTAGTTCCTTACGTAACCGCTAGAGGCGCTGCGAGCGTTTTCAATACAAATATTTTACGGCGTCGCTAGCGAGTCTAGTGAGAAAAACTCATGGTCGAGGCACTGGACAGTAAGTTTGTCGAGAACTGTAGTCTGGCGTACATAAAAAGAAGGAATTAGGTAGGTCATTTTAATACATAGGTAATTTTTAAACATGTGCATTACTTGCTGCTATAATAAAGAAGAATTATAAATAGTAGAACTGTGATCAGAAGATACCATCACGCATGTATCCCCAAAGGGTTAGTCAGGGACGTATACTACTACTATAGTCAGTATTCGTCCGGCGACCTTTTTGCAATTATTCGGCCACAAATCCATCCATAATTTGCCCGACCTGGGAATCAAACCCAGGACCTCAAGTATAGCAGTCGCGATTGAGACCACTAGGCTAACTAGATCTTTGTAAACAGATAGCCAATCTTCTGTTTTGGTGTTTCATATCCTTAAACTACAAATAATACCAACTAAATGTAATGTTACACTTTGAATGATTTTCCTCTGTTCACATCAATTGAATTTACATTGTATTGTGTAGTCATTATGGTTTGATTTGACGTGGCAAATGTATCAATTGTTTGAACCAGGGTATTCTCGTGTTAACATAATTGAATAATTCTCATCTATCTAGAACAGCGCTACCGGGAGTGGACACAAAAAAGTTCTACAATAGAAGTACCGTTAACAACATTGACCTCAAAAAGTACATAACTAGGTTTTTAGAATACAATTCCTCTCTGCCATCTTGTAGGAGGCGAAAAGATCCGACTGGCTCGGTAGACCTCTTGGGGCCTGCCGGCTGGCGACTCCACTTACGTCGGAGTCTGTCATAAAGCACCTTGTAAGTGTTCTAACTTTTGGGCTAGAGAAAAGATCCAACTTGCCCGGTAGTAAGATCTCTTGGGGCCTGACCGGCTGGTAACTCCTTTTACGTCGGAGTCTATGATATCGTAAAGCATCTTTGTCTGTGTTCCGGCTTTTGGGCTAGAGAAAAGATCCGACTTGGCCAGTAGACCTCTTGGGGCCTGTTCGGCTGGCGACTCCACTTAAATCGGAGTCTATGATATCGTAAAGCATCTTTATCTGTGGTCCGGCTTTTGGGCATGAGAAAAGATCCGACTTGCCCGGTAGACCTCTTCGGGCCTGACTGGCTGGCGACCACACTTACCTCGGATTCCGTCGTAAGTGTGGTCGACATGCTCAGCAACAGCTCGGAGTTAGGATTTGTGCCCATTTGATGGCAATAGGCTCGCCTCCTATTACTGACCTAAACATACCTACAAACTGTGGATGTACCGCTATTTACCTTAACGTAACTATTCGGGAAAATAAGCATCATTATATTACGTTATGGTATCGTAAGTCAGTATTTTACGCGAACAGAAGCCATCAAATCTCTATCAACAAGTGTCAACAACTACAAATTAGACAGTCGTAACAGCCTATTGCCGTTCACTGCTGAACGTAGGCCTCCCCCAAAGAGCGCCAACCATCCCGGTCTTGGGCAGCTCGCATCCATCCGCTGCCAGCCACCTTCTTTAAATCGTCGGTCCACCGTATCGCAGGGCGTCCTACACTACGCTTGCCTAAACGTAGTCTCCACTCTAGCAGTGGTACTTCTGAAAAGATATTATAAAGTTTTTTGTGAAGAATTTATTAAAACATCAAAAATGGGATGTAACGGGGTTAAAAAAAGACGTGAGTGAAGCTACGGGTAAAAAACTAGTAAAATATAAAAGTGGTACTTCTGTCAACAACCTGCTCTGTAAACAAGTAGTTTAGTAATACTAGTAATACTTTCTAGTAGAAACTCTGTCAGTCTGGACCCGCTACAACTTCAGGTTGTACTTCCGACATACGTCTGTCATTCAATTTGACATATTTTGAACAGTTGAAATGTTGCACAAGATTAGAAAAACCCATTTCCTATGTACATAACGTTGTAAGAGATTTGTGAGTCTTGTGGCGTACTGCTAAGCCGTTCTGGTTCCGATTGCCAGACAGATTAAATAATAAACGATCTAAGTTTTATAAGTACTACTTTATTGGTGGAGTAGTAACATCCGCGACTGCTGAGTGTGATGTCTCGGCTTTGATTCCCAGGTCGAGCAAAGTGTTATTGAGTGTTTCTATTACATTCTAAGTAGCAGTTTAAAGTTTAGATTTATGACTCCCTATTACTACTTATATTTTTTACTAGTCAACCTAGTGCCACTGCTGGGCAAAAGTCTCCCTTCCCCCTTTCCAAGCCGCTCCTCTGTCTGTTGACTTAAAAATCCAATCTCTCTGGTAAGAATCGAGTTCGTCACGCCACCTCCGTCTGGGCCAACCACGCTGTCGCTTCATTTTATATGCCATCTTAAACATATCGGCGAACTGTAGATATATGACTAAACTTCTGCTAATACCTTCGGGGATACACGCATGATGGTATGCTCACGTCCATACTGGAAAAAATTGCAAACAAACTGCCCCAAGCCAATCTTTTAACATACTTCCAGACTTAATGCGTATTGTTAACAAACTCTTCTTAAAACAAATTGAATGTAATCAAGTATAGTAGTCGTAAAAACGTGTACACCTACACCATTCGATTTTAAACTTTATATCTGTGGGTTTAAAAGTCAAAGGATGTGCATTTACAAAACACCCCTATACTATAAAGACTTGCTTTACCTAAGGGCAAAAGTCGCAAAAACGAGTACACCTACACCATTCGATTTTAAACTTTATATCTAAGGGTATAAAAGTCAAAGGACGTGCATTTACAAAATACCCCTATACTATAAAGACTTGCTTTACCTAAGGGCAAAAACAAACGACGTTCACTTCAGAGTCGTGTGCGGACATAATTGTGTGAAATGACACTTATTTAAGTGTATGGATGTGTGGAGAGTCGTAATTATGTGGAGAAATCTTGTAATGTGAAGTAAATATGTCCAAGAAATGAAATTATGGGAATGATGCATTTTCTTTTTCACCACCGACGCAAAAACGACGGGGTGTTATACGTTTGAAGTGTCTGAGTGTGTGTGTGTGTGTCTGTGTCTGTGGCATCGTAGCTCCCGAACGGAAGAACCGATTTTAATTTTGTTTTTTTTTTTTATTTGAAAAGTGAATTAATCGGGAGTGTTCTTAGCTATGTTTGATGAAAATCGGTCTAAGATGGCCGCCGCCACAAACTGAGTAATACATATATATGATTTTTTTACAAGTCCCTCAATATGGGTATCAAATGATAGGGCTTAACTAGTAACTATACACTATGATACATTTCAAATCCAAGATGGCCGCCATCACAAAATGGCAAATTACATTTCGTGTCGGGGGTTTTCAAAATTTTTAATTTAGGTAGTTAACTAAAAGTGTTTTTTTTGTTTTCTTTTTACTGTTTTATCGGTCTGGTGGTCGTGAGTGTGACTGTTACTGTGGAGATCATGATATCGATGCCCGAATCGAACAGTGTTACTAGGTGCCTGTAAAATTCCTAGTAGCAGCTCAGAGTCTGCATTTGTGCCCGGCTGGTGGCAATAGACTCAGCCCTTATTAAATGACGGACTGTGGCTGTACATTTACGCATTACACGTCTGCCTAACCCTTCAAGAATACAGGCGTGATGGTATGTTATATTTTCTTCGTCCTCACTGACCTCGGGGACCCAAACACTATTGGCGTTCACCAGGTACAAATCCAGACCCCGAGCTGGTACTGAAAATATCTTAAAAAAACCAATAACATTTTCCTTGACCTGTTAATCAAACCCAACATATATAGCATAGCAGTTTTACAACCACGGTAATGAGGGAGCTAATATTTTGAAATCCAAATTCCTGTATTACGACCTTAATTCATTATTTAACCAGCAGTTTATTTAAACGCAACAAATCATAATAATTGACAATCAACACAGCTCCAATTACAAACAAGATACAGTAACCCGTTTAGCAAATAAATTCCATTGATATTAAATAATTTACTAACTATAACCGCAGAACTAGTCGCTCTGTCTGTTTGTCTAATCGTAACTCATAACGTGCTCGGATAAAACTGATGGGAGCGACGCCTAATAGTCTAGTTGTAACAGACACTGGTTTGGAATAACTACGTTATTAGAAGCCAATTATTAAAAGCAAAATCGTGGGTTATAAATGTCATTTGGATCATGTATCAACCTTTGGATAGTAGCTAACTGTCGGATAAATTAAAAAATGGAACATAATTCGTATGAAAACTGGGAAAGTACCTCCACCTTACAGAAAACTGCAGCCAAATAACACACTTTATTGTATGTTGTATTTCTGCAGTGAGTAAGGTCGCCAGAGCTCCTTCTAAGGATGCCCTGCGCTGGCATCAAGAGGAATATTCCCTCAAACTGGCGCAGTGAATCTTCCATAAACCTCTAAGAGGTTTTTAGGGTCGGCAACACACGAGCAATACCCCTGGTGTTGCAAGCGTCCATAGGCTATGGTAACCGCTTACCATCAAGCGGGCAGTATGCTTGTTTGCCACCTTAGTGGTAAAAAAATGAAGTTATCTGCGAAGTAATTTAAAGGAAACTTACTAGGCAGTAGTGAAACAGGCCTTTAAAGTAAAATCTATACAATAATGCACAGTAAGTAATTATGTTTATTTTTGTAGTCAGAAAACCTAAAAAGCCTGACAACCAGTGTTTCCTTCGAATATCGGTATTGCCCAGAAATTGGGTTGCGGAGGTCAGATGACCGTCGCTTCGTGTATACTGATATTCAGCCGCATCCTGGTTAGACTGGAAGCCGAAGCCCGAAAAAGGCTAGGAGGAAGAAGAAATATTTAGGTTTAATTAGAGTACTAAAAACGGGTCTATTGCCAGCACAATACTCCCAGTTGCTCCTAAGATTTTTATAGAAAAAATAATTAACCAACTGAACCCGGCAATGAAACCCAGGACCTACCTCATACACCTTACCCTTGTTGCGACCACTACACTTCAAGATTTTATTTTTCATTGAATATTCTTAATGTATGTATTTGTATTCATAAAAAAGTATGACTATACACGAATACTGTATTCATTGTACGCTATCCTTTCAAAAAGGACAACATATTCAAATATTTTATTTCAATAAGACCATATTATAAACAGGCACTTTTGGAAAGTCAAACTAGTTGCACGGTTCCAAAAAGTATACCTTGGAGAAGAGCCAATAAGAAACTCCATAGATACTCTCTTTAGACAAATATGCAAACCTCAACCAAAACCCAGCAGCCTTCAGACGCCAGCCACACCAGTTTTAACACTAGCGTGTTGTTATCTTAAGACCTCAGTTGTTTGCAAATTGTGCAGATTAATTCCCATCTTGACACTATTTTATAAGCGTATCGAGTGAATCGGCCTTCGCCAGGCTTCGTCGAGATCCAACTGTGTCAGGGCCTGGCGTAATCCATGCGATAGGGCTTCCCTTTATCTGATCATTTGGACATGCGATTCATACTAAACACACTTATGTAATTTTGTTACTGTTGCAATTAGGAAATTGTTTAAACGAAGGAATATTAAGCGGTGCTGTTGTTTATTACCAATCCAATCTAAAATTACAGCCTATTTATGGTCCCATTGTTGGGAACGAGGATTTATAGGGGTGGGTTAACGGTTTTCCTCTCTGAACGAGAATCTTCCGTTTAATATTCCTCCACTATTCCACTAATATCGAACTATTAGCCTAACCACTATCGTTCTGGGAGAAAGCCCGTTCATCTACCCTCATCAGCCAACTGCTGCACTTGTCTCTTCTAGATTCTTCTATTTCTGGATTCGACTCTCGAGTTGAGCAGAGTGTTGTTAGGTTTTTCTGTGAAGGTCTCAGTACCAGTTTCAAGAAGAACGAGAACGATAACTTATTAATTATAGTAGTAGACCCAAAATAAAAGGAATTCTTTCAAATTCAATTATCAGTTGTTTATTGATAGGAGGGGAAACCCCAGTAATAGAGAAGATGAAAGTAACCTGATCAGTGATCACTGACATCACCCGTTATCGAGTTTCGTTTGCAAACAGAATACTAATGACATCTACTCTGGCATGCTGTCGTTGGAATGTCAACCTTTTTGCATTAAACCAGTAACTCTATGGAATCGGAGAGGAAAGTATCGTTTAAAAAAATCTTAATTCAAATTCAGAGCTGTCATACACATGTTAATGAAAGAAAATTAGGTAGTTGAACGTTTCTTATATCAGCTTTCGAAAGAAAAAAAAATGCTTAAAGAAAGCTTAAAAGGAATACTGAGGTACGAGTTACCTCAGTATTCGTAAGCATGGCCGCTATACTCGCTAGCTATACTCGCTCTTTATTGGGTTCTTCTATGAAATTCTGATCAGCGAACAGATGTCCACTGCTGAACACAAGCCTCCCCCATAGACTTCCATCGGGGCCGGTCGTATGTCAGTAATCTTTTCCAGGTCGTCGGTCCATCTCGTTGGAGACCGTCCCAAGCTGCGCATTCCGGTGATTCGATTATGATTTCGTGGTGAAATTCTAACTTTCATCTCGAATTTGTGCCCAATTAATTGCAATGAACTCGTCCCAATGCGACCTCAACATCTGCGATCTGTGGATGTATACCTTATTACCTAGTAGGTACGCCTCTGCCTAAACCTTTGTGCAATACGACTTTAGTTTGACGTCGACCATAATCATAAAATCCCCCCCCCCCCTCCTCCTACTCCTCCTCTTGCTCGTACCTGCTGAACAAAACGTGTGACATTACATCGGTGACTCATGCGCAGTATACGGTATAATCAAGTAGGTAATCTTCGTAAGGATGGGAAATTCGGAAAATGCAGTGTGAATACTTATCGATGTTTTATTTTTCTTTCTACTTAAGGTGCAGTGAACTTACGATATGAGATTGTACAAAGCGTATGTAGTATCCACAGTATATATTGTGATATTATGATAATTAATTAATTATCAATATTATGATAATTATGTAATGTATATCACAGATTATTTTACCACTCACTGTCATCAGCTTAAAATTTCCTCACGGCTCGGTGTTGGTAGGAACTAATTTTATTGATATTAAACCAAGCTTTTGTTAAAGTAATTATAAACAAACATAACATAATTGAAAACAACTTTAACATCGAACAATTACAGAGTCAGAATAATAATCAGCTGCTCTTAATAATAATAATAACATATTTATTTCAAGTGCCAAAGACTCACAATAGTGTTAGTCACAGATTATATTGTGTAATCCTACTTCCTATCCTATCCTATCCTACTTCCTACTAATATTATAAATGTGAAAGTTTGTGAGGATGGATGGATGGATGGATGGATGTTTGTTACTCTTTCACGCAAAAACTACTGAACGGATCTGGATGAAATTTGATACCGAGATAGAACATCGTCTGGAATAGCACATAGGCTACTTTTTATCCCGGTAAAATTGTTGGTTCCCGTGGGATAGCGGGTGAAGCCGCTGGCGGAAAGCTAGTCTTACATACATTATTTTGGTCTCACTATAGGGTAAAAGCCCTTCTTCAACTCCTTTCGGTTTAAGGCTTAATCAGAGTCCATATTTCATCTGTCATCTCTGTCTGCAGATACTGAGAATTAAACAGAACCTACCCAAGTAAATACAGTGTTACCGTTAATGCCTACCATGGTCTTGTCAACCCCGCCTACCACTAGTGTTGACCCGCTCGGTTAATAAGTGTAATCGATAGTCGATACTTGACAAGTAGGCCGCTAGTAAATAAGGTGGGAGCGGCGATTTTATGCCGAGATTCGATTTCCGCGCTATTACCGAGTATCCAGCGCAATGAGAGATAGATAGATAGATTCTTCATTATACACCAATGGCGGAGTGAAAATAACGTTAAATGAGTTGGTAATTTGGCAGTCTTATCGCTAAATTAAATTAAAGCAGTGATAGCCTAGGGGTATGACCACTGGAACTGCCAAGTCAAAAGTCTCGAGTTCGAATCCAAGGCACGCACCTCTGACTTTTCGAAATCATGTGCGTAATTATCACTCGCTTTAATGGTGAAGGAAAACATCATAAGGAAACCTACATGTCTGAGAGATTTTCTCGACGGAATGGGAAGTCTGCCAACCCGCATTAGGCTAGCGTGGTGGACTATAGCCTAATCCCTCTCATAGTGAGAGGAGACCCGTGCCCAGCAGTGGGACAGTATATGGGTTAATTATTATATTATTATTCCATTTATTCATATTTTCACATACTTTTTTACTTTTTTAAACATTTTACAAAAAATACAAAAAAAAAAACATTTAAAAATATAAAAATAGTAGCCCAACAGGATCGGGAACAGTGTCCAAGCTACCGTTGGTCAGGACTCCAGGGAAACGAACCTCCTAACAATACGTGCTGAACCTAGGAGTACCGCTTTCTGTATCCTCTTGATCCAGCCACCCAACGAGAGCCTCCTTAGATGTTGTTGTTATATTATTATTATAAGAATTTGACTGTCCAGTTGGTCTAGTGGCCATAGGCGTATCAGCTACCTACGCTAAAGGTCCTAGGTGTTGTATGCCCAATCAGAAAGTCTGGATTTATGCCCAGTTGATGGCACTAGGCTGGCTCCCTATTAAATACATATGGGACTTAAAAATACCTACGATTAGTAGGTGTACGTACATAAGTACGGCTCTGCCTAATTGTTCTATTTTTCTAAAAACGTATTATATCCATATTATATTTTTTGTTTACATCCTTAACATTGTGTGATATTGTTGGCATTGAAATGGTTTGATTTGAGTTAATTATAAAATTAATTGTATAAAATAATTATCTTAAATGTATTTCATTGTAATCCATCTCTCTATATATGAAGGCATAAATATTAATTAATCATTATAAAAATCTATCGATTAAAAATACAATATTGTTCTTACACACATAACTGGTGTGTATGTACTACCAAACATGGTTTACTGTTTCGGATGGATGGATTCCCAACTATGGCAAAGGATTGCGGCATTATTAGTTACAATGGTTAAACTATTTCAATCAAGACAATAACATACACCTCCATTTTTAATTGGCTCTAGTTTTGAAGGGGGAAGTTGGACATGATTTTTCAATTTTTTTTAAATAATTATTCTCTTGTGATTTATTTTAGAAATAACTTAAATTAACTCAGTATTTCAAAAGTGCTTTTAATTTACTAGAGATACCTATCACTGTATGTTCTGGGCACCCTGCGCGTGCGATTCTCATTCTCATTAATCATTTTGAATGATCCATGACTGTTTAACTATAGGTATAAAGAAAAATAAAAATAAAGTAGGTAATATTATTATTTACATCGTAGAAAATTGTAGACAGTAAAAAATCCCCTAACATTCCTAAATTAAATTATGGTGATCCAGAGGGGAACTAGCTAATTGTTATTTTACAGGTTAAAAAATATTTACTTAATGAATGAATATAGTAGGTAAAAAAAAACAACGTAAGTACACACATGTATTGCTAGAACTTTATATGACCCTGTAAAATGTCTCACTTCGACTTTGCAGACATTAAAAAAAACTTTTCCGCTGTACCACTATATTATACCAGAGATACACAGAACGGGCCATAAAACCAGCACTAGTGGTTCTCGGAACCATAACATGACCAGTAAAGTGAGTCGCTTAGTTTTTGCCAAGAAAAACTAAACTCCGGTGAAAGGCTTGGATGTATATCTGGATTAGTACATAGTGGGGAAAAACGGGGAAAAAATGTTACGGATCTGTAAGTTGTCTAGAGTGGCGTGGCTAAGTTATAACTACGCTGATCAACCGATCTGTAAGGTTAAGCTACGCTTGCCGCGGTCATCCTGTGGATGGGTGTCCATTATTAACCCCTCTGTGACTCGGAGAGCACGTAAAGCCGTCGGTCCTGGTTGTCCACCTATAAGTATCTCTATCTCTCGTCTATCCTTCGAATGTCTGTATTGCCCAGATATTGAGTTGTGGAGGTGTGATGGCAGTCGCTTCGTGTGAAATACTGATTTTCAGCTGCATCTGGTCAGATAATAATCTTAGTATATAAAACAAACTCGGGTTTTTTACAACACTTATAGCTCGACAACTGCTGGACCAATTTTCATGGTTTTGATTTCTAGGATATGTCTCCATCCCGAATAACAGAATAATTACGTCGAATTGCGTCGAAACATCAGAAAAAAAAGCTAGTTATATATATTTAGCCGGCCCCAACATGGTTGGAATGATATGACTCGGAACCTGATTCTCACATATTAATCCCCGTTTCGGGCACGCCAACTACAATGGCCTACACCTTGACAAACTTCAAATGAATAAAAAGAGTTGATTTAAAACCTTCACTTCATAAAACTCTTTTTTCAGAATCCCGTCAGTTCATAAAGAAAGAGGTTATCATACTTTAATGTGTTTCAATGAATCGTCCTTAGTCGCCATATTTTTGCAAGTTGATTAACTTATGAATAATGTTTGGTTGCTTACAGTGCAAAATAATGTATAATTATTATCTGGGAAGCCACACTATATCATGTTTTTAAGGGGACATACCATGAATTTTTCATGCCACCAAATAAAATAATTAATGCAATTAAAAAGAGAAAACAACAATTAACATAGACTTTAACATTCTAACGAACTATTTTAATAAATAACTCGATCTTTATTAAACCGATTCTTAATTAGTTGTACTGAAAACAAAGTATTTTCTAAGAAAATTCCTAAGTTTCATAAATACAGATAAAAACGTTTTCCAACAATTATTATTGTTTACTGTTTATTTGAAATAACGGTATTGTAACTAATTTTACAAAAAAAAACTGACTGCCTCTTAAGTCTAGTGGTGTCACTGTTGGGTAAGAGTTTCCTGGGTCGAGCCATAATTAGGTTATTGGCTTCTTTGAAATTCTCACTACCAGCTCAGTGTTTGGATTTGTAGCCTAGGGAACATAAATGCAGCCTAAGAGAAATACAGGCGTTATATTACATAATGTTATGTTTATGTTCCTGAATAAAAACCTATAAAAGAAGAAATAATAATCACTTATTTTGACATTAAAATCCAAACGAATGCTTTAAATACTATTTCCATAATTTTAAAATAACCCATGTTCGAAATTTAAAACTTTTTGAATCATTAAGTTTGAAAACACATCGTTAATTCGAACAATTTTCACCACTTCCAACTTTTTTTTAAGTTGGGACTAAAAAACACTTGTTTACCGTTCTTTATGGGCGTGTGTCACACATAAAAATGAGGATCGGTATGCTGCGCCCATAACGATGTGATTTTTTGTTTCTAGCACTGTTTATCGGTCCTGTCAATTATTTCAATGAATGAGTGTAAAAAAATGTAGTGTCATACTTATGTTTTCCTTTTTAGGTGAGGTTAGTTTAGTAGTCTGACTGATAGTGTACTGAAATGTGGCTAAACACGTAAGTAGATATTAAGTAAGGTTATTGTGGTTGGTAGCCCTAGAACTATCTCTAGGATTGACTGGTCAGTTCTCCCTCACGTGTCTTTTGATAACATTGTAATACCTTTTAGTGATAAAGTAAAAAACTTGGGGATAGTTATTGATAAAAATCTTTCCTGGACTGCTCAGCTACAGGAAGTCAGCCGCAAGTTGTTTGCATCTGCCGCGGTTTTAAAAAGACTCCGCAACTTCCTGCCAACTGCGACCAAAGTTGCGCTTGCTCAGTCTCTTCTTCTCCCCATCCTTGATTATGCTGATGTCAGCTATCTTGACCTTACAGAAGACCAACTCGATAAACTTGAGCGCCTTCAAAACTTTTGTATAAGGTTTATATTTGGTTTACGCAAATATGACCATGTCTCTGAATTTCGTGTCAAGCTCAAGTGGTTACCTATCCGCCTTCGCCGGAATGCTCATATTCTTTCACTACTATATAACGTGCTTTTCTCCCCTTCTACCCCCGCTTACCTGAAGAATCGTTTCGAGTTCTTAGGCAATAGGCACACTTTTTTCCTAAGGTCATCGGATAACTTGAAACTTAAGATGCCAATGCATTCCACAACATTTTTTGACAAATCCTTTACAGTTCAGGCTGCTCGTTTGTGGAATGCATTACCTATCCCCATCAGGCGTGCTGATTACCTCCCTGTGTTCAAAAAGCTTGTGAAGGAACATTATCTATCCTTGTAGCTCCGTCACTGTCTTCGTTGTCGTAAATGTTTTACTGCTGTCGTGCTGTCGACATATTTTATCATCATCATCATAAATTTAAGAGCTCAGCTCTTGTCGGTGGAGCAATCGCCACTGTTCTCGATCTTCTGCCGTTCGTTTTCGATCTATTTTATCATATTGTTGTATTTATCTTAATATATCGTTGTATTTATATAATAAATATATATATATACATATATGTTTATATACAATAGTATATAATTATTATATTTAATTTATTTGTGAATGATATTTAATATATCTGCACCAATATCAACCCCATTTCTCAGTTCAGTTCATGTTTATGTCCATCCAAAGGTTGCCTGGAAGAGATCGCAGATCGCGATAAGGCCACCTATTGTATATTTTAATTGTTAATTATGTTTCTTACCTGTGTACTTCTTTTTGGTGTACAATAAAGCATATATAAATAAAATAAATAGATAAATAAATAAATATCTTGGGACATTTTTACACAGCACCATCTAGTCCCAAACTAAGCAGAGCTTGTACTATGGGTACTAGACAATGGACATAATACTTATATACTTTTTTTTTGTAAATACATACTTATAATATATAAGAAACACCCAGACAAACACAAACACCTAAGTTCATCACAGAAATGTTTGTGTCATGTGGCAATTGAAACCACGACCTCGTGATCAGCAGTCCGGTACTCAAACCACTAGACCACAGACGTCGTCAATATCAGATGAGCAGATCATACTTAAAAACTGAACATACCAAAAGGGTTGGTCATAAATTATCGCATTATGAATTACGAGCGTTCCGAAAGCGGCTTCAAACGCGTGGTCTGAGTATATCATTCCCCTATTTCAACCCCTTGCAGGGCTTTTTTCAAATTTAAAAGTAGCCTATGTCCTTTCTCAGACTCTAGACTATCTGAGTACCAAATTTCATTTAAATCGGTTCAGTAGTTTTGGCGTGAAAGCGCGACAGACACAACGTTACTTTCGCATTTATAATGTTAAGTCATCATCCTCCTAGCCTTTTCCCAACCATTTTGGGGTCGGCTTCCAATCTAACCAGATGTGGCTGAATATCAGTATTTTACACGAAGCGACTGCCATCAGACCTCCGCAACCCAAAATCTGGGCAATATCGATATTCGAAGGATAGACTGGGTTGTCAGGCTTTTTTGACTTCTGACTACCACTAACGATTGTCATAGGTGTTCGTATGACAACCAGGACCGACGGCTTTACGTGCTCTCCGAGGCACGGAGGGGTCTCGATGTGTTAAGAATGGTCACCTATCCACAGACTGTCCTCGGCAAGCGTAGCTTAACCTATCGGTTGATCAGCGTTGCTATAACTTAGCCACGAGCCCCTCCCTCTACAATGTTAAGTAAGGATTTAAAATTATCAACCAACACATTATCTTGGCTGTTAAATAACCGTAGTCTTATGTAGATAGACTTTAAAAATGGCTTCCTTTCAATATTGAATATTTATACTCTGTGTACATTATCGCGATAATCAAGCGATGGTTATTCATAAGAAGACACTAATTATATCCAACTGTGCAATAGCATATCAAGTTACTTGTATAGTACTTAGATTTTCTTTAAGTACATCCATTTAATATGTAAAAACATAGCTGCGTCCTGCGTCGTTACCCGCGATGAACTCGGTCTTTATAATTAGAAATATATATCCTAAGTAATGACCAATACCCAAAAAAAAAACAGATAATCTCGGTCTCCTTAGGCTTAATATTCAGCGATGACGCTAAGCGTAAGCTTACGCGTTCGTATCTCAAATTGTAATACTTTGACATAAGTACTTTACGCTTAGCGTCGTCTCTGAATATTAGCCTTAAAGTCCAGACATCAATACTATAATAATATTATAAACTGGAAAGATTTGATTTGTTTGTTTGTATAGAATAGGCTCTGAAACTACTAGACCGATTTGCAAAATTCTTTCAGTGGTAGATAACCCATTTATCGGGGAAGGCTGTAGACTTTATACCATCACGCCACGACTAATAGGAGCGGTGTAGCAATGAAATATGTTGCAAAAACGGGGGAAAATTTATCAAGACCACGCGCGCGAAGCCGCTTGCGGGAAGCAGTAGTATTTTGTAAAATCACAGCTAAGTCTTGCGGTTTTATGCGCGATGATCTCGGTGTCTATAATTAGAAATAGGTTGCTGTTGGTATATCGTAATGACCAACACCGAAAAAAAACAGATAATCTCGGTCCCCTTAGGCTAATATTCAGCGACAACGCTAAAGGTAAGCTAACGCGTCCGTATCTCAAATTGTAATACTTTGACATAAGTACAAAAGCGTTATTTTAACGCTTAGCGTCATTTCTGAATATTAGCCTTAACGTCCAGACATAGTAGAATAAAGGTAATATGTGAGTTTCACAATGTAGCGCAGGGCTTTTTGAAAGAACCATATGGCAGTTTCATAGCTTTGTATCGTCCCAGCTGACTATCGTTGTTATGCTACAGAAAATAATAATAACACAAATAAATACTTGCACATAGCAACATCAACAGGTAAAATGCTTACCCTAAACAGTTATTTTTATCGTGTCTAATTTCGGCCGGGTTTCCGCGAAAGACAACAACACTGAGATTGTCAAGAGAAGCCTTTACAAGCGCTGATTCTACACAACCGGTCGTAATTCCACACCTGTAGGGTTGGGATATGTTAATGTCGATAAATTGCTCTTATTTTTATACAAATATCTTCACAAGAATCGTCTTAGCACTTTTACCATTTACAATTTACCAATTTTTTATAAATATAAATATGCAAGAAGAGTTTTCCCCCTACTGTAAAATACATATGTTTTTACAGTTTATACTATAAGCCTGCAAGTTATTGATGAGAGAGAGAGATAGCTACCTACACATGTAGAGATAGCACCTAATAAGCTACGAAAAGACACTTTGTCCCTACTGTAAACTGTTACTGTAACTGTAAAAAATGCATAAAAACATTCGATGAAATTAGTCGGTATCCTCGGACAATATACTGTAACATAAAGAAGCTATCACCGATGTCCCAAAGACACTTTACGACACCACAAAGATTGATTACAATAAAAAACTATCAGATTTATGACAACAATAAACTGTAGACAAATTCCAATTGTAATACTAAATTATGTCGTGTTTAACAACAAGATAGATTTAAATGGACTGTTTGTGTGTTTAAGTCGAGGTTAGTAATAAAATAAATTAAGTACCTTTACTATTTTATCGATATTGTTTGTTATAATAGGGTTGAGATGTGACGATGAACTATGTAAAAATAAAATTAATTTGTTGCCATTTTGACGTTTTGGACAGTTCGCAACACGATAACTGATAATTCATAATTTAGAAGTTGCAGTCGTAAGTGAACGTTATTTGTCGAATTAGAAACAGCACATAAAAATAGTATCGTGTACCATAAAATATACGGAACCAACACATTTTTTATTGCGCATCGACATAAAATTTCCATATCGTGTCAAACCCTTAGCTGCAAACAAAAACTGGTTCGCAACGAGAGCTCTCGTTATCGACATCGATAGTCTAGCACATCACTAGTGGCCAGACAGGTATTATTAGGTCTTCCTGCTCTCATTCGCGGGCTAACACGACAATTGTGAGCGTACTCGCTCCCAGACATTAGATGGAATGATTTGTTGGTTTTACAGTTATTCGGTTTGATGTTAAGTCACAGAATAAATAATATCAGAATGGCCACTCTCCGTCCCTCCCTAACGTCAGATACCTCAGGTCTCCCGCATCCTGCCAACAAAGCCTACGCACCTTCACGCACACATTTGCACGTGTACAAACGTAATTTTGACAAGTTTGACATTTGGTATTGTAGTGTGCAGCGGTATCGGAAAGTTTGTATGAAGTGTGACAGGTGTGGTTCAGTTGTTAGAGGACTGGTACCTACAGCTATCTAGAATAGCACAATTTTGTAATAATGCCGCCTTTTTAACAACGGTTGTAAGCCTGGCTGTTAAGCATGAGGTCCTGTGTTCAATTCCCGGGTTTTAAGGCAGTCAACACATTCTTAGTAAATCAAATAGTAGGTAGATCCCTACATACAATTATAATTTGATAACTCGAACATCGATGTAGTATTAATTATTCGAGACATCACTATAAACTGAAGCCAAACTATATGATACTAGATAGTATCTAAACAAAAACCACAAAATCGATTATAAACTGTAAAAAAATTGCCCCGAGACATAATGAAAGTCGATACCTAAAAGTAATAATCGTTATGGAATCTCGAATCGAGTTGCAGTACGTAAGAGCCTTATCGAGTGGCCGTCGACTACCTTAGCTGGATGTGTTGATTAGTTCCGTGTGAGCTAAATAGTACTTAGATATTATTTTTTAATAATAATCATTAATAAATGGAGTTTTAAAACTAAAAGAATAGAGGTGGCCAAGTCCTGATTTAAAATTGTTCTACTTTTAAATAGAATTTAATTGGTAGACTTCACATGATGTTGAGAAAATCTCTCAGCAGGTTTCCTCACGATGTTGTAAGAGAGATAATTAATTATTAATACGCTGATGATTTTGAAAAGTCAGAGGTGCGTCTTAGATTTGAACTCGAGACCTTTGATTTGGCAGTCCAATGGTCATAATTATCACCAGGCCATCACTGCTTAGTAGCCTTGGGAAACTCAACATACTTAAAAACCTCTAAGAAAAGCTAAGACACGTCAAATCCAATTACTAAGTGCTCGTAAAAACTTAAAAACGGTAAACAACAAGTTTTTATGCGTACGTTTTAGCTAAGGAACTAATTTTGCGATAACAATGGCTACCGCGCAATTACGTCATGCTCACAGTTCATTGACCTTCTACAGTGTTGCATGAACTTGACAGCTGATCGCGGTAACTGTTGCCAAGTTGCGATTTGCTTTCTTTAGCCGTCTAGCGAGAGGTGGCGCCTGTATTTCCTGAAGGGTTAGGCAGAGATGTAGTAATGTTATCCCACAGTTTACCGAAATTATCGGTTAGGTCGTTCAAAAAAGTCAGATAGTACTGACTACGAGAGGTTATGACAAATATATGACCGTGGATTGCGCAAGAGTAAATATGTAAGAATCAAGTGGCGTTCTATTGTTCCTGCCTACCCCCTACGAGAAGAAAGTGTGAGTGTATGTATAAAATCGGTGTTACCATATGTAAAAAATGAAATTTAATACGTGAGGGTGTGTCCCTTTCTATAAACCTTGAACATGATATAACAACTATGCCAACAAATTGACCACAAGTAAACTTGTCATAGAATAGCATCAATTAAATCAATTGGTTGCGTGTCATCGATGATGGCAGGTCCAAATTCCGTTCATAAGTATGTCATGCCAATTGCTGGGGGCATGGCAGTGTCCCGCCAAGTTCATTTAGGTCATCTGTGTTCTTTTATAAAGTTTATTTTGATTATTACTTCTTTCCGTGACCTGAAACTACGAGAAAATTTTGACTGATTAAATATATAGTTAACTAGCTTTCCGCCAGTGGCGTTGCCCGCGTGGTCTCGGTATATCTTAAAAATTATTCTATTTTGACGACGTAATAATCCATACTCATCTTCTGAAAACAAATCCCACGGGAACGAGTATTCTATGTGCTATTTCAGATCTTTGTGCCAAATTTCATCCAGATCCGTTCAGTAGTTTTTGCGTGAAAGAGTAACAAACATCCATCTATCCAGCCATCCAAACATTTACTATATTAGTAGGATTAATTATTTAGAGTGAATAAGCAGGATGATTATGTACAGCTCCATTATGATTAAGCTATAATCAATTTAATCATTTATAAGATTAGGGACGCGCTGTCACATTCGAGATATCATATATTTGTGGATATCGCAGAAATTAAACTCTTTTTGAAAAAACTAATATTATGTAAAAATCAGCTATTCAAGAACATGTGTACCATAATTTGTAAGCATAAAAAAGAGCAGAACATTTTTACACATAAATCCTCTAAGATTCTCTTAATTACCGAGACTTGGCCATAATTTTTACGAAAAGATTTTGATGGGGTCATATTTTGTGTTTAAAGCTTTGGTTTTTTATGTTGTTAATAAATCTTCATAATTAACTAGCGTGTATGTGGTTTGATTCGAAAGTTTGATTACATTTTGATTAGCGGAAGTGTGAATGTTTCACGGTTTTCTTTTATTGGTTGAGAAAAAAGTAGCGAATGTTGTTATAAATGGTCCGATTTCATACCCTATCAACTGGTTGATTTGATTTCACGACTTCCAAATTTGGGTAAACGTTGTAACCTACATTATAACGACCAGAGGCCGTATCATAACGTGTTAAATAACGCAATCACTTTAAAGTTAAACCTATGTAAGAGATGCCCCTATTTAATATGTCAACCGACATCCCTCTCATTCAATAGCAAAACGATCTCAGTAACATAAATAGTGTACTTTTTCATTTATCCGCAAATTATATATCTACCTAATAAAATAGATTTTTGTTTGACGGGGTGTTATAAGTTTGACGTGTCTGTGTGTGTGTGTCTGTGGCATCTTAGCTCCCGAACGGATGAACCGATTTTGCTTTTGTTTTTTTTAATTGAACACCTTTCAATTAAAAAAAACAAAAGCAAAATCGTTATTTTTGTCGTAAAAATTAGTCGTGAGTGTTCTTAGCTATGTTTGATGAAAATCGGTCCAAGATGGCTGCCGCCACAAAATAGCGAATTACATATTTTTTCACAACTCCCTCAATATGGGTATCAAATGAAAGGGCTTAACTAGGAGAATACTATACACTATGATACATTTTAAATCCAAGATAGCCGCCACCACAAAATGGCAAATTATATTTCGTGTCAGGAGTTTTCTAAATTTTAAATTTAGGTTAGGTTATTTAAGTGTTGACGTAATACTACAATGTTTTCCTGTATGGTTAACGTTTACAAATACAAGTTCTACATGGACATACGTACATAGAATACCTAGACGTAGGTACATACTTAGCTGCTTAATTCCATCCCAAAAGTTATTCAGCAATGTTCTTATCAATTATATTTAATTTATCCTGTTTCTTACCAACCTCATTTGTTTTTATAGGCATTTTCTGCAATCTGTATAGCCCCAACCCTTAATACCAACCGTTTTTGCCGCCAACCGTCGAAACACAAAATTATTTTTGACAAAAAAGGCGACAGTAATAAGTGTCTACAAAAAAAAGAAACACGAGGCAGTAAGTCTTACATCTGGCTCGTATAGAAAGCTGGTACACATTGTGTGATCAGCCTGCGGCCGCGAAAGTGCCGACACGGGAACAATTTCAATTGCACACTCGCTTGCGAATTGTATGATCGTTTTGTGTGAGCTTTGGATAGTGTAAAAGGTTTTTGCAGACTTTTTTCGGCAAAACTCTTCATGGATGAAAGTTGAAACTCTCCCTCTCTCCTACTTTATTACATACTATGCTGTGCCCGAAAGGGTCAATAAATTGATCCGTAGTTATTAAGCCTACCATCTGTTTTAACATTATGTAACGCAATAAAGATTTGATTTAAAAGTACTCCATGAAAGACTCGTGGTTAGGCCGAATTCCAAGAAATGTCAACAAATGAATCCCCCGTTGCTTTTAAAAGCCGAAAGCCGAAACGTGTGGACGAGGAAATTCCACAGATAGTCCCTAAAGCCTAAGCTATACGCGAGTATAGACAAACTTTTACCTTTCAATACTTATTGAATTTAAAATTTAGCTTGTTCTCACACTAGTGAAAGTTCCTTAGTATTAGTTCAAGACACGATAAAAATACGTCTTCTAAGACTTCGTTCGCGAATTGATTTTTCCCCCGATTCGGCAACATTTTTTATTAATACTTTGCTCCTATTAATCGTAGCGTGATGATATATAGCCTATAGCCTTCCTCGTTAAACAGGCTATCTAACACTGAAAGAATTTTTCAAATTGGACCAGTAGTTCCTGAGATTAGCGCGTTCAACCAAACAAACAAACAAACTCTTTAGCTTTATAATATTAGTATAGATAGCTTGATAGCAAGAAGTTCCTACCTCTAAGATAATTAGTATAGTTAGCACTCATGTAAATTAAAGTACCCCACCACAGGCTGATGGTGTTTTTATACGGCCTAAACTCAACAACTATTTTACATACAGATTCTCATATGGTTTTCAACAAAAGAAAGAGTGATCATCTAGAAACGTTATAGGTTATAGAATAACTTATATGTATAACCGTGCAATTTCGAGGCTTTTGTAAAGATAATTATTGTACGTATTTATAGGTGTAATCCGGGACTGCGGTCCCGGTCCCAAAAGCCCCTCAACCCGTGTTGTTAGTTTAAAAATTTAACTCAAAAAACGAACATGCAATTCGAATAAATTTCCGTAACGCAAATCGATTTAAATGTAATGTTTTGATCAATTAAATTGAATGTGCTATTAATAACGCGAATCGTGATTACAGCTTAGCAGCCTCATAAAAGTAATAAATGATCATCATACCGTATTGATCATCAGACTCGTTTGAGTTCGGCTACCGGGCAGACACCGATTTTTTATAATAATTATTGGTTATGCCCGTATGATTTATAATTAAATTGAAGTATGTTAGAGCGTTGAGTAGATATTTGGTAGTAGTTATCTAATAGGGAAAATATGTAACCATATTGACAGCCTCGTTGGTCCAGTGGTCCCTAAAACGACTGCAACACTTTGCTCGAACCGGGAATCGAATCCAGAATGTCGAGGTTAGTGGCCGCTAGGCACGTGGCACGTTGAAAATTAGCTAGTGTTATAATTTAACTGCTTAGAATGACAATTGCCTTAATTAATTTCAGTCCAAACTAATGGACTTTTGAAACAATATCAGACACCGCTCCGAAAAAAAGTGTGATATTTGAATCATTTGAATGTTTTTCAAAAACTTCGTAATTAAAGTTCATCTAACTGCAATTATTTTGAGATACCAAATTTTTATGATGCATTATTCGAACATTGAATTTTACACCTTACCACAACTTAGATAAAGTTGCAATTACTTGAAAAGATGACGATAATATTTCGCTCGCAGACTGCTTACCATCCCGGGACTGAACAACCCCGAACACATTCCCGGACACAAAACACGGAATGCATTGTTGTACTAATGAGTTTTTAAAGTCTTTTTAAAGGAATGCTACTTTTAAACTGGTTGCAATGACCTTTGTGATTTTGAGATTGGAATTCCACAGTTAAAAGCGAAAATGTGTTTTAATTTTTAATTTTATCGAATGTGTTCTCAATTTAAATTTTACATTTGCAATTTCTGTTTTGTTGAATAAAAAGTTCTTTCCAATATTCACGCAATTGTTTGTTACTTTTTTAAAATGTTTTTTTTTTTATATTCATTAAAAATTTAGTTCAGCCAATCACAAATACCAAATAGTTTTTATGGGAATAACTCTCCCCTTAAGTACTATAATTTTAAATATTTGCTTAGAAACAAGTTATTAATATACCTTTCTCAGTCGTATCTTGTTTTAATAATCGACCTCTTCCGTTACCATAATTACCTCGTTATAAACCAAATATAACTAGTTCAAATCATAAATATCTTTCAAATATAAATAAACATCAAGATTATTTAAATTATGTATAAATATTCAAGTTTAAAAGCCTATAAACATATCTTTGGTCTATAAAAGATGATAAAATGTAAAATATTTTGATATCATTTGCAAAGTATGTAGTATTTTGACACCCTATTAAAATAAATTATTTACCATGTATGTTTAATACAAGCAATCATGGTACTTAATATCAATAAGAACTCGAGGATTGAGCTATCTACGAATATGTTTTTATTTAAAAAAAAATGTTTTTTGTATTAATCGCAGTATAAAGCACACTGTCTGCCTCTTTGCATAAGATTTTGCGTAATGATACCCGTAGGTACATATTTCCTCCATATAAAGGCAACAAAACTAGGAAAGACTAGATGCCTAGAAGATTTGAATCTACATACATACTGCAAATTATTCAGTCTCAAAATGGCCAAAATACATTAAGCAATATGAGTCCAGTTGTTAGCCTGTACCTACTACCGTAGCCTACTTCCCTAGATAGACTTATATGACCAGTAAGGAAATAAACTAGCTCTTCACTTCCTTATTTGAATAAAGGGCTTAAATTACTTCACGATTGACGATATAACTTTAGTAGCACTTAAAATAGTTCTAATGTTAAAATGGTATTAATACAAAACTGGCTGAGTTCCTAAACTAATTTTAAAAACAAACTGTTCTAATATTTCAAATTTAAAAACGTTCTAGGTAGTTTAAATTCGAAAATGATTTAAAATTTTCCCTCTATTTAACTTTTTTTTTTCTAAAATTATTATAATTGTCAATGATTGCCCCCAATTTTTTTAATATTTGCAATGTGATTCTTTTTAGATGATTATCGAACAAATTATAATAATTTTATCTTTTTTGTTGCAGGTAATGACTGAAACCTCTTATGTACGTAAGTCAGAGTAAAAACAAAACAGATTCCGAAGCATACATTTTTACAGATTTTATCCTGAGGAAGGACATTAAGTACTATGGCACTGTAGCGACATCTATCGCGATACATAAGAACTTGTACGAAATGACAAATCCTAAATCGCGCAAGTAAAGTTTACCGTGCAACTTGCATACAACTGACCGACATCAACGGTCAGGTAGTAGCTCACAAGGCATAACCACCCACCTGGTTGGAGGATCCTCCCTTTAGTTGGAGGGGCAACACACCTCGTCCCTCCACAGTATCTTTTGGTTACATACATACACGCCTTTCTCCTACAGAAACTATGAGACCGCCAGTTGCTACAATTCTTACATATTTCTTTAACGTCCTCCACGTTCATTCATCTTGACATACACACGCACCAGTTGTGAGTACAGTTCTCGCCAAATTGATTGTCCGGGTTGAAGTTGGCACGTTCTAACTTTAACCCAGCCGTAAAAATCGGAGAACGAAAAATATTGGATTAGAATGATTTAGAACGACAGCCCACGACTTGAGCTTTCGTTTATATTTATTAAAATCTAATATTTTTCGTTCTCCAATTTTTACGGTTGGGTTAAAGTTAGCACGTGCCAACTTCAACCCGGACAATAAGTTTGGCGAGAACTGTACTACGCACCTAATCTTTTAGAAGGATCTCACTAATAAGGTCGGTCTATGTCTTTCTAGGGTGTCCCCTACCGGTGCGTTCCCTGTCATTCGCTTTTTAAATCCCTTTTGTCATTCACTGTTCATCCTGCTTTTGTTTAAGTTTAAAAATCGAATGCAATTTAAAAATACCTCTTCCGACCTAGGAAATGAAGTTTTTAACACTTCAAGTGACCATTTTATACCACAATTTACTAAGTGTGAAATATTATATTTCATACGCTTTTGTATAATAATGACATCGTGAATAGGAATATTATTAGTTATTTAGTAACATATACCTACGGCAAACAGTTTTACTAGTATGTTAATTTAAGTAGTTTAGTTATTTATCCTGCCATCTGTTTCTATATGCGGCAGTTATTTTCTTTGTCTACCTTTAAAAGGCAAAATTTAATAATAAAATTTAAATGAGTAAGTTCTTGTTTATAAAGTTGATTTATTCATAGAATTTAATACTAGTTTTATAATTACTACTGTTACTAATCTATTGCGTTGTTTTGAATGAATTGAATTTTATGATTTTTTCTTTTTTCGAACTTTCTTTTGAAATATAATTTTTAATACTTACGTCAATATTAATACACCCACAGTTCGCCGGTGTTTATGTCCCATTAATAGGAGGCAAGCCTGGTGTCAGGATTTGTGTCCATATAATGAATTGCCATGAACCGGGCACAAATCCAGACTCCTGAGAATTTCTGTATTATGTTATATCTGTTGCGGTTGGTTTTCTAAATAAAAAGCAGGAATTAAACAAAGCATCCCCTCTCCATCCCCAGCAAAAACTTCAAATGCTAAGTCTTTAAACTTTATAGGTCGATTTTCAGCATACAATTTTATTTATAAAAACGTTGTTTTCATGTAGGGGTAAGAAAAATAAATATCCGCCGATTCTCCGACCTACCACACAACATACATACATACAAATCCAAACACCGCGACAAGAGAATTTTGTATATTAGATTGTGTAGGTATATTTTTTCTAGAAATCAAACACCCACGGCCATATTTAAATAACTTCTAGAATCTTTTATAGTACGTACTGCATACACGGCGACATTTACTCACAAGTGTCGGTTGCGCCATTAGCTCCATCAAACAGTTAAGTTGATTGTCTGCGCAGGCCCTTAACTAAGGTCAACTAAGGGAAATGAGCCATCATAGTGTCCATAGCCATACGCAAATGTAGGCAAAAGAAAAATTCTTGTTGTTTTATTTACAATTGTATTATTATGTTTGTGATTTTTAGGTTTAGTGGTTTTTGCTATAAAACTCTCAGTGGCAGATCGGAGTTTGGATTTAAGAGCTCGCCTCCCTACTACGCGAATTGAGAACGTCCTCTGAATTCCAGTCAGTCAGGTAAGGCAATTGGATAAGTTCGGTCCCTGTGGAAGTCAATGGGGGAGGCCTTTGTTCAGCATTGGACCTCTTTTGGCTGATATGATGATGATGATGTAGGTAAGGCAATTCCCCTTACGGTGCGAAATATTTCACAAGAATTTACATTGTAAACCCGTGAATAACCATAAATAAACAACAAATAAATCAATATAATGGATGTTAATAAGCACCTAATTCGATCACCGCAACAATGTAAACTCAACCATAAAATTCGACCATTTTAAATATACAATACGAATTTAAATAATAATTTATTCGCATTAGTCATAAATTCTCCGATACCCCCATGCCTCGGGTTTTGAGTTGATTAACGAGATCATTGACCTACACCATCGATACACCTTGAGGTAGGTACTCAACATACTTTAATAATACCTTTTTTTTATAGCAGTTTAAATTTAGAATTTATTTTAAAATTTTACTCTTTCCTAATATAAATTCCTAACTGCCATTCACATCGACATCTCTTATGAGGCGATAAAAAATCTGGGGGCCCAGACAAGCTGTCACTAATGTCATTTCAATACAAAGAATATGTATGGAAATGACATTAGTGACAGCCCGATTTGTCGAAAGCTTGTGTCATTTCCATACATTTTGTGTCTTTTCATTCGTTTGTCGTTTAAAATGTCAAATTGCAGCTTGTCTAGCCCCCCTGACTTGTTCAGCGGTGAGACTTCTTGGGGTTTGACTGGCTGGCGACCCCCTTACGTTGGAGTCTGTTGTAAAATCTTTGTGCGTGTTCCATCATTTGCACGTGAAAGCCAGTTCCTTCTCTCGGTTACTTTTTAAGAGCCGGCAACACAACGCCTATAGTGTTGCAGTTGTCCATGGGCGGCGATGACTATAGTCTGCGCAGAACTAGTTGGCCGCGCCTTAGGTATGTGAGCGGCGGGACGGCGGGGCGGGGTCGACTGCGCGCGGTGGAACGGCGGGACGGGGTCGCCTGCGCGCGGTAGGACGGCGGGACGGGGTCTTCTGCGCGCGGTGGGACGGAGTAACTAGTAACGGAGGCGCTTGCTTTTGTTCAAAGTGACCCGCCACCTCACCTACCTAAGGCGCGGCCAACTAGTTCCGCGAGGACTATACTTATCATCAATACCATCATCGTTTGTCGAGCAGAAACATAAAAAAAAACTACTATAATTTAAAGTATCCGTATTTGCATATTAAGCAAAAAATTATGCCGTAAAGTTTATTGGCATAATATGAAAGCTAGACAAAATTAGCCTCAGGGCGATCGTAAAAATAAAACCATAATGGTTAAGTCTATGCCTGTCAGATTTATTGACTATGTTATTATAATAAACGATGATGTTATTAATTATAATTATTAAAAAGAAACCGTTTGGATTATGCGTAGCAAAAAATACAGCATTGACAATAAGTATAATATTTTAGGGTTTAATATTTGATAAAAAGTTTTGATATATCTCCCGCCAGCACAATATATACCTAGATACCTACCTACAGTAAAAAATCCACTATTACCATACCGTTTTCAATCTCGTGCCGCGCTGAGTTTGTTTGTTCGGGGACTTCGGGGTAATCTGGCGGACTACTAAACGGATTTTCTTACAACACATAACTCGAGAACCGCTGGACCGATTTTCGTGGTTTTCGATTTGTTGGATTTTTCTCCTCCCCGAATAATAGAATAACATTAGGTAAAATAAGGTTCAAACTTGACGCGAGCGAAACTGTAGGAAAAAGCTAGTAAGAATATAATTTATGAACCCATAGAAGCCTGAGGGAGGGGCTTGTGGCTAAGTTGTAACTACGCTGATTAACCGATCTACAAGGTTAAGCTACACTTGCCACGGTCAGTCTGTGGATGGGTGACATTCTTAACATATCGAGACCCCTCCGTGCCTCGGAGAGCACGTAAAGCCGGTCCCGGTTGTCATACGAACACCTATGACAATCGTTAGTGGTAGTCAGAAGCCTAAAAAAGCCTGACAACCAGTCTTTCCTTTGAATATCGGTATTGCCTAGAAATTGGGTTGCGGAGGTCTGATGGCAGTCGCTCCATGTAAAATACTGATATTCAGCCGCATCCTGGTTAGACTGGAAGCCGACTCCAACATGGTTGGGAAATAGCTAGGAAGAAGAAGAACCCATGAGAAGCCTGAACGGCTCTTTAGTGATAAAAAAACGGCTTTGAATCCATAAATTTTAATATTCGCTTACGTCAGACATGTTGAAGAACACTCCCGTATGCGCAAACGCAATAAAGTTATTTACTTTACTTTAATAGCTTAGTAAACAAAGTTCTTGACGCAAACGTTGTTCGGTAGACCATTTCGCGATTGTTCGCGACATACAATTCTCGCCAATCTTATTGTCCGGCTTGAAATTGACACGAGCTAACCTCGACCCGACCGTAAAAATATTAGACTATAATAAATCAAAACAAAAGGTCAAATCGTAGGCTCGTTTTAAATCATAGTTCAATTTTTACGGCCGGTTTGAAGTTAGCTCGTGCCAACTTCAAGCCGGAAAATAAGTTTGGTGAGAACTGTACTTATAGGCTACTTAAAAAAACCGTAAGAAAAATCAATTAGGACTGCTTTTATTGGACGGATTAATTGCGTACGCGCATACCACATCGTAGGGGAATTGTGTGTTAAGTGGTTTATATCAACTCCATATGTGCAACGACTATTAAAAATATATAAATAAGGAAACTAGGTTAATTTGTTACAAACAATTATGTTTAAATTCGTTTTAAATTTTAATGAAAATGTTTTTTATTTAAATTAAGATCATAATTGGTGTAAATTATGTTGTTTTTCAACACAGTATTTGGTCCAAATAATTTGTGAAACGGCGTTTCTTTATTTTAAAAACATCCAGTTCACAGCCAAATACTAAACAAGTACTCTCATAGTTTAACAAGATGCTTCGTTTTAAAATTCCCGGGTATTTGGTCTGAACGGCCCAAAGCAAAAGGACCGCGGGTTCTGCTTTCGACCGTAAGCAAAATTCGCCTTCGTTCCAAAGGACCAGTGATAAAAAAAAACAAAATTAATTTTAAGAGGCAGTCGCATTTTCCTTAATTTCTCCAAAGAATACAAAAAAATCTTAGACTTAGGGTCAATTAACGAAGTGAGAGACATATTATTACGTAAGACAAAGTATCATACAGCTAGGTGTGGATGAAATATTTTACAAGTATTTAACTTCATAAATTTTTATAGCTTTTCGCTCAGCAAAATGATATTATTTTATGTGTTTGTAGAACAGTTGTTATATAAACACGCGTTCAAATGATTTATTAGTTATCCAAGTGTCTGAATAGGCTTGGTGTCATGGCGCATAAAATTGCGACACTTTTTATGTCAAGGAGCAGTTAAGATTTATTTGTAGAGACTTTGACCAGTAGTAGTTAATGTTTAGTTACTAGCTACTATTTAACTATTGTCTGTCTCTTTGGCTTAGTGGTAAGTGCAAGTGATATGTTGAGCGAAATTTATTTATTTATTTAATTCTTTATGTACATAAGTTATGTACAAAAGCGGTCTTAATGCCATAGGCATTCTTTACCAGACAAACTTAGGGTGGTGGAGAGACGATCACGGTAGATGTACTAAAAGGATGGTAGTAAGAGGCATGAGATGAAGATAATTTTACAGATTATAAGCGTATAAACTTACATAAGCGTTACATAAATATGTATTTAAAATACATAACACATACAATACATAATATATATATGTACACACAAAGAAAAATCAGTGCCGGGATGTAGAAGAGTTTTGTCGAGCAATGTTATAAGGTTTTATCTGTGAAATTTCCAATAACAGATAGGAACTTGGATTTGGGGCTGGGTAATTACAATAGGCTCGCCCTCTATAACATGGTACCTAAACATCAACACCGGCAAACTGTGGATAACACCTCTGCCTAACCCTTCGAAGAATACTGGCGTAATGGTATGCTTTAATTTATCAATTTTTTTTTTTAGTTATCACAGTTTTTATGAAGAGTTTTAACATAACAATTTCATATGTCATAATGTAGATAGAGAGACGTGAAAACAATTGGGGGAGGCCTATGTCGACAGACAACCTGACCAAAGTGGTTGCTAACACATTTTTATTTTTGCTGTGTAAATTAGATTTAAGAATTTGGACTTCTGTTTTATAAGAATAGCATGTAAGTTAATACGGTCAACGAATGAAGGTTTTTATTATTATTATTATTATGAACAGTGTTTCGCTAAGAAATTCTCAATGGTAGCTCGAAGTTTTAATTTATGCTCGATTATAGGCAAAAAACTACCATCGGTATTGTTAATTATTGTTAAAACAACGGCAACAACAGCAATTAAAAAAGCCATGTAGGTGTACAAACTTTTCCACCATAAATATTTCTTCCTTCCCATCAGTTTTTCTTTTGAATTAAGAACCAGAATGGCAGCTATGATCCATATTTATGTAACGTGTAACTTACATACCACAGATCATAAAAATAATTTTTCTCCGAACCTTAAATTGACGTTAGAAAAACTTTGTAACATCCATAATTAATTGCAATTTCTCTTAACAAGTCCACTTCGCAGAAGTTAATTAAAAAAGCAGTATTTTATTCTCTTTAACCAGGAGTAGCGTGACAACCGTACACACGGATATTTTGTCGTCTCTCAAGTCGACAATAGTGATAATTTCTGTGCTTTAAACGTAGTGTTGTCGATAAAATTCTGTTAATTTTTTTATACTTTTTGAATTATTACGGTTGCCCTTTCCCTTGGTGTTCCCCTTCAAGTTTTTATGGTGTGACATTTTCTATAAACTTGATCCCTCACTTGAAGTCATTACCACGACCTTTCAACTGTATTATTTATGGTGTTAGATTAACTACCAGAGGGGTTTTTAAGTTTTTATGGGCGTATGTGTTGTCACGTTTCAATTGGTGTTGTGCATAAGGGAGTGAAAACTATCGACATTTGTCGCACGACTTTTTTGTTTTAGAATAGAGCCCATTGAGACATAGACCAAATTTTTTTAAAAACAACTATTAATTATTTTAAACAAATCTAGGTACATTTATAATATTAATTATTATTAGACGACGTCTGTGGTCTAGTGGTTCGAGTACCGGGATGCTGATCACGAGGTCGTGGGTTCTATACCCGCCTGGCCGCCCGGCCGCCCGCCGCCACCTTTAAGACGTAAATTAGAATGTGAAGGAAGATTTCGACTGGCGAGCAGGGTGAGCGGTGGCTTAGTGGTCAGAGCGTCTGGTGTACCGAACCAGAAGGCGCAGGTTCGAATCCTGCCCGCCCGCCGATTTTTTCCTTCATTAAAAATAACTTAAAATTACGTTTATAATATGTTCAATCTGTAAGTTTGTAATGAATTTTTTTTTAACTTCTTGTCACTTCAAGGTCCCTAAAGGCAAATTTCCTTTGTTCAGTATATGAGTTGGTCTACTAAATATACACACTGATTCATCTAAAAGCTCACGCGATTTTCGCAGTAACATCGCCTTATATGTGTCAGTTCTCGGAAATTCTCTATTATGATCAGTATTTTAGTATGGTGCGTAAATACTGCCCATAATCACTGCCCATAAAGCTTAAGTGACATATTCATATTATTTTATTAAAAACGATTACTATAATGTTTATTTGTCATCTCCATACCATAGAAAATAATTATTGTAGTATTTATTTCTGATGTATTGATGTTAATAAACTTGTAAATTTCGTAGATTACCAATTATTTATTGATTTAATAATAACTTTCACTGTACAATTTGCAAATATGTAGAACATAAATCATTAAAAATGCCTATGTAGATACCATAACCATGTTTGCAAGGGAGAAAAGAAAGAAAGATAAATATGTATTTATTGTTTATTTATACACACATTTACGCACAATAAAAAAACTACAAAAATAAAACAACAAACAAGGAAATAAATGAATAATTTAATATTAATAATGCTCGGTAACACGAGAGCGAACACACACACACACACTTTCACACACATACACATTGACATTTGAAAAAAGAACTCTATTTATGTACAATACATGTCAACACATTGATATAACCGTCATCGTCAGTCAGGAGTGGCGAAGAAAGGCGTTCCTCATTACACTTTACATTCAATTGTGTTTATGGCCTATGAACATGGTCGAACATTGAATGCCATAGCTTGTTTTGTTATTTACGATTTTATAATGATGGGGGACCACACACATTTGATATAAAACCTTTTTAGTAATGACAATTAATGAAAATCCTTTTTTTGATTGATTGTAGTGAAGTGACGTGTGTTTACTTGAATTGAATGTTCTTAAAGTCTATCTTTGCGAATCAGTGATAAGCTAAGCATAGGATCACTGCCTCGCCTTGTGGTTGTCTGGTCTAGTGGTCACAAGCGCGACTGCTACGCTAGAGGTCCTAGGTTCGATCCCCGTGTCGAGCAAAGTGTTGTTGGGTTTTTCTGTTAAATTCCCAGTTGCAGCTCGGAATCTGGATTTATGTCCGGTTAATGGCAATAGGCTCGCCCCCTATTACATGGGTCCTAAACATACCGGCGAAATGTGGGTGTACATTAGTACGCCTCTGCCTACCCCTTCGGGGAATACAGGCGTGATGGTATGTATTATGGAATTAACTTCCAATACCATGCCGTTTTATGAACAAGTATGAAAAAGCGTGAAGTTTAATATGTAAGGGGGTTTATATTTTATGGGGCTCCACAGATAAGGGGAATTTAATATGACTTGCAATAAAAGGAATTAGAAATTGCCTAATTTTTATGACACTATCATACCATACCATCACGCCTATATTCCCCCGAAGTACAGAGGTATACCTACAGTCTACCTTCATGGTTACTTCCCATGTAATAGGGGGCGAGCCTATTGCCACCAACCGGGCACAAATCCAAACTCCGTGCTCCTACTGGGAATTTTGTATATTTTGGTTGACCTGGGAATCTAACTTAAGACCTCAGTGCAGTCGCACTTACGACCAAAAATTAAATAATTAAAAACAAAAGAAAAGAAAAACACATTGAAATCCATCCTTATGGAAAAACTAGATTTAAATTATAATAAAAAATGTTTTAAATTACTAGAATCTGCTGCCAATAAATGTCTAATTTTGGGCCAAAGAATCAGCAGCCAGTCTTCTGGGCACGTTACCAGATGACAGCGATGAGGAGTACTTTGACGCCTAGGTGCGGAAATTTTGGTTTTTATTTATTATTTTGTTAATATTAGTACCTTATACGTTTTATAAAACGTTATGTAAATAAAATTTGAATGCATTTAATAAAAACTAAATAATATCATATAATCATAATATGACTTTATATTAAAATAAAATAAAAATTGTCAATGTTGCTAATTTATTCTCTAGATTAAATTAGCGAAATTGCCACTTCATAATTAACCGTTAAAAATAACCAATAAATAACTCACTAGTGCCTCAAGGCTTGGGAATGTGCGCGTTTTGTAAATTAATGCAAACTTTTTTAATGTTTTTATATTTATAAAAATGGAAATCAATTAAAACGATGATCTACAAAATGTAATGTTTCGAGAGTTACCTGGGAATCGAACCCAGGCCTTCTACACGCCACCACCCTTGCGACCAATAAAGCACTAAAGCAGTTTCAGAAAACATCTAAATTAATATAATTGTAATAGGTATATAGTTTTAGTGACTATCAAAAAATCAATACTAATTATATCTAATTTTATCTAATTTAATCATCTAATTAAAGATTTGGTTGTTTGTTTGATTGAATTCAATAGGCTCCGAATCTACTGGACCGATTTGAAAAATTCCTTCACCGTTGGGAAGCTACACTATCCCCGGGTGACACAGGCTATTAATTTATAGGACTAGACTAACTTTTGCGCGCGACTTTGTTCCCGTAGATGTTAAGTTTTTTTCCCCATTTTTGCAACATTTTTAATTGATACTCCGCTCCTATTGGTCATAGCGTGATGATAGGTAGCGTTAGGCAAAGGTGTACTAATGTACATCCACTGTTCGGTATGTTTAGGTCCCATATGTAATAGGGTCAGCATATTGCCATTAATCGGCCATAAATCCAAACTTTGAGCTGCAACTGAGAATAGAAATCTCAATAATGTTTTCCACGACATGGGAATCGAACCCAGGACCTCTAGCGTAGCAGTTGCGCTTAGAACCACTAGGCTATCGAGACAGTTCATTACAAGACTATCGATATCAATATTACCCTAATGCATTCAATATACACTTGACCCGCTATCGCTTGATAAATTAGTACGCATGTTGAGTGGCCACAATATGTGAGTGTGGACTGGACCGGTTAATGAGACCAAGTCATGGTGTTGGCGACAAGCGATTTTATTTGACACAAAATGTGTTCTAATTTATGTTCATAGAACACAGCTGCAGTAACGATAAGTAAAGAATTGTTTTAAATAAGTATTATAATTAATTATACATAGTAAAAATAAAAATATATATATTACTCCGCAAATTACTTACATGAGATTTAATATCTAAGCTAACAAAAAAAAATACTTTTGTAGTTTGTGGGTGATCTGAAAATATAATAAAATATAAACTAATCCGCGGCCTTTTACAACTTCAGGTAGTACGTAGTACTTATATAGTATCATTAGGTTAAATATTATTTGCTAAATTCTTCACTGAAAATATTAATGACCTGTATTAGTTTTTGATATAAAGAAAAATACAATATCAGCCACAGGAACAAATTGGTTATAGAATCAATGTCAGTTATTTATCGCTGTTAAAGGCACCTTGCCTTATAATCAAGTATCATATTTCTCCAAAAAAAGTTTATTCTCCATGTAATCATTTGGCTTCCGTTCCGTTTTACATTTTTACGATTCAACAAATTATTATTGATATTTAAATGTAATATTTATCGTTTGTTATAAAAATTAAAACAGTTGGGTAAGATCAAAGTGTCTTAAATAATATCTAATTAATTTGTTAGTGCACTAAAAGTACGAAATAATTTCTGTTTTTTATGTACAAAATACAATTAAAAAAAATAATTAACTTTAGTTGTGAAAACATAATAAAACGTATAAAATATAGTAATAGCAATAACAATATTTTTTTAAATAAGCCTTTGTTCAGAACTGGTTTTCTTTTGGCTGATGCGGTGAATATTTTTATAGCCAAAACATTTATGTTGTAAAATTATATTTTTGCTCACATTTTTTTATAATGTGTGCAGTGTGCACCAATACCCAATTTCATCAAACCAAATTTCAGATTCATCAAAAATCTTTTTAGATGTACAATTGTCAGATGCAGAAAAAAATCCCAAAAAGTATTGGACGTTTCATTACTTTTATAATTTTCACTTTAAAATATTTTACAGGTGGGCAAAAACAGTTTTTTTCCTCTCAAAATTTTCCTCATTACACTTTACATTCAATTGTGTTTATGGCCTATGAACATGGTCGAACATTGAATGCCATAGCTTGTTTTGTTATTTACGATTTTATAATGATGGGGGACCACACACACATTTGATATAAAACCTTTTTAGTAAGAACAATTAATTAAAATCCTTTTTTTGATTGATTGTAGTGAAGTGAAGTGTGTTTAGTTGAATTGAATGTTCTTAAGGTCTATTATCTTTGCGAATCAGTGATAGGCTAAGCATATGATCACTGCCTCGCCTTGTGGTTGTCTGGTCTAGTGGTCACAAGCGCGACTGCTACGCTAGAGGTCCTAGGTTGGATCCCCGTGTCGAGCAAAGTGTTGTTGGGTTTTTCTGTTAAATTCCCAGTAGCAGCTCGGAGTCTGGATTTGTGCCCGGTTGATGGCAATAGGGTCGCCCCCTATTACATGGGTCCTAAACATACCGGCGAAATGTGGGTGTACATTAGTACGCCTCTGCCTACCCCTTCGGGGAATACAGGCGTGATGGTATGTATTATGGAATTAACTTCCAATACCATGCCGTTTTATGAACAAGTATGAAAAAGCGTGAAGTTTAATATGTAAGGGGGTTTATATTTTATGGGGCTCCACAGATAAGGGGAATTTAATATGACTTGCAATAAAAGGAATTAGAAATTGCCTAATTTTTATGACACTATCATACCATACCATCACGCCTATATTCCCCCGAAGTACAGAGGTATACCTACAGTCTACCTTCATGGTTACTTCCCATGTAATAGGGGGCGAGCCTATTGCCACCAACCGGGCACAAATCCAAACTCCGTGCTCCTACTGGGAATTTTGTATATTTTGGTTGACCTGGGAATCTAACTTAAGACCTCAGTGCAGTCGCACTTACGACCAAAAATTAAATAATTAAAAACAAAAGAAAAGAAAAACACATTGAAATCCATCCTTATGGAAAAACTAGATTTAAATTATAATAAAAAATGTTTTAAATTACTAGAATCTGCTGCCAATAAATGTCTAATTTTGGGCCAAAGAATCAGCAGCCAGTCTTCTGGGCACGTTACCAGATGACAGCGATGAGGAGTACTTTGACGCCTAGGTGCGGAAATTTTGGTTTTTATTTATTATTTTGTTAATATTAGTACCTTATACGTTTTATAAAACGTTATGTACAATTGTCAGATGCAGAAAAAAATCCCAAAAAGTATTGGACGTTTCATTACTTTTATAATTTTCACTTTAAAATATTTTACAGGTGGGCAAAAACAGTTTTTTTCCTCTCAAAATTTTCTTTCAATTTTTTCTTTGACTTTCAATTCTGATTTTCAAAAAAAAAAAAACGCTTAGTATCGTTTACTGTCAAGTTAAATTAAATAAACATTAACATTACTTAAAAAGTGTGTAACTTATTGCAGGAAAAAGTTACAAACAGCGGGGTATGAAACCAAAAATAATATTTTTTTTAACTGTACCGTTACAGTACAGCAGGTATTTTTAGAGCTTTGACGTAACAGATCGATTACATAACTAGATACAAAAATGGACAATTTTTTTGTAGATATTTGATTAAGCGACTGTCGCATAACGAAAAAAATGTTTTTCTGATTTTATTAACCTAAAACTTATTCAGAACTTGCAGTAGTGCTAAGCGCGATGACTCAGGTTCGATTTCCAAGTTGCAAGTTGAATTTGTACCCAGTTAACGGGTGGTTTGAGTACATCAGTTTACATGTCATGATAAATACTTGTTACAGACGTTACTTCTCATGAAGTTCCTTAAATTATTGGAATTTATGAACTTTATGTCAGTGACACAGATGACTATATGTATCAAATATCAATACTAATAATCTGTAACTTTAAACTGCTTACTGCGGCTGTAAAATGGAAATATAATGGATTTAAAAATACCGATAGGTTCCCAGAATGGTCTGGTGAATGGTCGAGTTTGATTCTAATCAGTTTGAATTAGTGCCTTGGTCCAGAATTTCTGAAGAACTTACTTCACCCTGAGGGTTTAAAAAGGTTAACATGTGAGCCAATGTATTATGAATACTGTTTTGAGTATCTCTTTCAATGAATTTTATAAATATTTCAATTATATTATTTTTTAGAAACTCGAAATAAAGAACAAGAAACAAACAAAAGAAAAATTTAAGAATGTAGGTACTATCTATTAAATATTATTTTATTTTCTGTTCACTAGGTACACTTTCACTATCATTATATAGATCGTGGATGCATAAAAACTGATCAAGTTTGAAGTATTATTTTCCAATAATATAATAATTCACAAGTCGTTTATTGTGGAGAAGAATCTGGGAAAAACTCCAGGGTTCAACTGATGTAGTCATTATATAATTTCATTTTAAATATAATATTAACGGCCTGTTTCACCACCTCCTGATTGTTAAATTACCTGGTAGATAATTTTCTACAAATTTTGTTCTATTTTTTTATCTATCCAGTGGTTAGCGGCTATCCATAGGTTGTAGAACAAGCTCTAAGCCTTAACTGCAGTGTTGCAAGAAATAAAATACATAAGAAAGCTACGTAATAATAGTAATTTCATGTTGTAATAATTATTTAAAACAACTCCGATACAGTAATCTGGTATAAGTAACTCTGTACTGGTCCCTAAGTGCTACTTGAGAAATATACCAAAATAACGGCAGCGGCTTTTGGGGCAAAAACATAAAATTAATGCAAATTATTTGTTAATTTTCAATGAATACGGTCAACGCATACTTACAATTCGCGTAAAACCTTTTCGTTTTTACGTAAAACACGTTATAAGTACTCGTAAATATTCGTGTCGGTTACTGTTAAGGTGCAGATCCAACTTTATCATATAAAAATACGGCAAAATTTACTTTTTATATAATGAGTTCAATTTTAATCACGATCATCTAGGCTAATATGCACAATAAAATTAATTTTATCGTTCAATATCTCGACACGAAAGTATTTATTTATGGCTATTGACTATAAACTAGAATGTGTTAACTACGTTTTCTCATGGCACGCATAAACAAGTAACGGTGTACACGCGCAGTATTCGTATATATTTTTAGCCCCTCTCTTTAGAGACAACAAACACTACAACTATGTGAATAGAGGGGTGGAGGGTGACCGGTTTGTAAACTATATTAATAATTTTAGAGCCTATGTTACACTGTTGAACTGAAAACCATTCTATTCATAATATCTAGCTACCCGAAGACGAAGCAATATGCTAAATGATCATTATGCATACGTATGCATAATTTTTTTCAGGCAACCTTATGAGATCTAGTACGTACTAGATCTCATAAGGTTGCCTGAAAAAACTGCAAATTGCAGTAAGACCCTCGTAATTTACATGATGAAAATTTTTGTTTTTAATTTGGTGTAAAATCTATAATATTTATGCTTCTATATTAATATTGTAACTGGTCCGATTTGGAAAAAGCTTTCAGAGTTAGATAGCCTATAAGGCTTAGATGTATATCATCACGCTACGACCAATATGAGCTCAATTAAAAATGCTAGTAAATAGATAATTATGTACAATACGTACATACAAAAACCGTTCGAAAAGCTCTCTTAACATTATTGAAAATCGTATCAAAATCGATGTGAACTTTAGAAGATATAAACACACAAAGAGACTCGCGGATACCAAGTTTTTTTACATTTGACGATAAGTTCCACCTTAAGAAGACTTCTTGGAATTTTAAGAAGATGTATTCGTTTATCGGTAATGGAAGTTCGATCGTTCACGTTAAACAGGAGTGTGTCGTGTTTACTTATCTGTGAGGAAGTAAATCGAGCCTTATTTATGTTGTAATAAAGGATACCAGTCTTGGGTGTTCAACTGTTTATTGAGATAAACTGATATTGTAATGAAAAAACTGTTATACTGGTTAATTAGTGTAATTTGCATTGCGATCAAGTAGTATACCATCACGCGTGTATACCTCTAAAGGTTAGGCAGAGTTTTACTAATTTACATCCTCAGTTGGCAGGTATGTCTATATTCCATGTATTGCTATTAAACAGGTACAAATCCAAAGTCCGAGCTGCTACTGAAAAGTTCAAAGAAATACCCAGAAACACACTACTCGATCTGGGAATCGAACCCAGAACCTTAAGAGTAGCAGACGCTATTACAACTACTAGGTTCATGAAGCAATTATTTGCAGTATGATAAATAATTTGAGAACAATTCGTACTATATTTTTCTTCTTATTATTTTTTTATGTTGGGTTCCAAAAAGTTCTTGTAGCTTTAGTAATCAATTATTCAGGCAAGTAGCTTTAAATGAAACAGGTTCCTTTTTGGTCTGTTTAAGAAACACTTTGTAGGTTGTCAACGTGTAACTTTGTTTTTATAAGCGTGGGCGGCGCAAGCGCAACGGGAACGAGTCGAGTGTCCTTAAAACATTTTTGTAAATATGTGGAGGTAATTTTAGTTGTGACGTCATAATGTAAAGAAAACTACGATGTTATTATGTTTAAATTGAAAAGAAATCGCTTTCTTTTTATTTTTCTAAAAGTACATACCTAGGTACTACACACAGGTACCTACTACTGTAATTCAAAATATAACAGAGTCTCCATAAGTTCACAAACACGCGTATCTAAAGGTACATAATGATCTAAATTATATATAGTCCACCTTTATAAAACATTTATTAAACATTTATGGAATGCAATAAAGTATTGAGTATTGAGTACCTACATATTTAGTTTGGCGCTCCTGAACTTTGTAACTCATGAAAATGTGTCAAATCTTAATAATAATCATACCATCACGCCTGTTTCTCCGAAGAGTTAGGCAAAGGTGTATGAATGTACGCAGTTCGCCGGTATGTTTGGGTCCCATGTAATAGAGTCGAGCCTATTCACAAATCCAGACTCCGAGCTTTTACTGGGACTTTCACTGAATAACCCAACAACACTTTGACGAACCCAGGACCTCTAGCGTAGCAGTCACGCTTGGTACCACTAGACCAGTAATAATGCATCGAAAATAAAGAATATATTCCACGTTTTCTGGCATTAAAGTTAACTTAAACATAAAGCTATTTGAACCCGTGATTCAATTCCTAAACAATTTTACCAACTCTCGTAAAGCGCCGTTTATTACGTAACCTGCAATTGCAACGTTGTGCAGTAATTGAAAAATTATACAACCTTTAACCAACCGCTTCATATATTGCTTGTTTTTATAATAAAGCCCTTTGCAACGGCTTGTGGGCTTGCAACAATGCATTAACCACGTTATGTAATTGTTTTTAAACAGAAATATATCGTTTTGTTTAATAAATGTGACTTCTTTCAGGTGGGTTTTGAAATATTCGAATCAAGTTCCTTTTATACCCACAAAAATTCAAGCGGAGAATAGAGTCGTGCCTGGCATTTTCGGCATAAATTGAGATATGATGGGCAATGTGACTGGCATGTAATTGGGAATATATTTGGGCATTTATAGCCAAAATGCCCGAATATATTCCCAATTACATGGCAGTCACATTGCCCATCTCTAGTGGAGAATGTGCGAATTCCTAATTATTGTGCATTTTAGGCTCAAGCTTGCGAGGGCCGTTGACCACACAAGTAATTTATGCTCTTAGTACAAAACTCGTCGGTAACGTTAAGCTAAGCTAAACTTTTTCCTCTCTCTCTTTTCTCTCTTCCGTAATATATTTATTCATAGTCAAGAAAAATATTCAAGGTTTATCAAATAACCTTTCCGCCAGCGGCTTCGCCCGCGTAGTCTCAGTATTTCTTATAACTTGCATCCCCTATTTCAACCCCTTACAGCCCTTTTTTCGCAATAAAAAGTAGCGTCTGTCCTTTTTCAGGCTCTAGACTAACTCTGTACCAAATTTAATTTAAATCGGTTCAGTAGTTTTGGCGCGAAAGCGCGACAGATAGACAGACAGAGATACTTTCGCATTTATAATATTAGTAAGAATTACTTACATTTTAACTTTTAACTAATTACCTACAAGCATCATATTGATCATCATTGCACAATGGTGACGATTATGTGCCCAGTTTTTACATCGCCCACAAGCATACATTACCCCATTTCTCACGGCTGACAGCTCACAAATGACACAGCTTTTAAATTTAAATAATCACCACTACTGGGAGCCATAATTGGCAGCTCTTATCTACCAGAATAAGGTCTTATACCCTTCACATCACTCACGAATGCAACGCACCTTAATATCATATCACGATAATTTTAAGTTGAAATAAAAGCGCGCTTTAAAAAGTCCAATGTCAATTTTAAGTGTTCCGGGACAAATTTGGCAAGGAACATATTCAGCTACCGTGAACTATTGAATTCGTTATTGAACCTGGAACAATTTCATAAATTATTGCACTGTTATGAAAAATCTTCTAAATTATTTAACAACAAGCCACGTTCGGTCTGGCTATTAAACAAATACAAAAAAGTTTATATCTTCTTGAATCTTGGTTATAAACATTTAGTGATTGGAGCCTCCCTAAGAGCAACTAATGCCTAACTGCAACACCAGAGCTGTTGCTGATGCATTACCGGCCCTCAAAAGATCCTACACGTAACGTACGTAACGTGAAAAAGTCGGAACACAAAGATGGTCTACGATAGACTCCGTCGTAAAGGGGGTCGTCAGCCACTTAGACCCCAAGAGATCCCCACCGAGAAAAAAACAATTTACGTAGCTTCTATTATCTATACATAAATTGTTACGCTGGCTTTTTGATCTTCAACAAAGCCTCAATCTGACCGCATTATTCTCCATCGTCGTCAAAATAAAAATAAAAGTCCTCGCTAAATCTGGCACTGATAATCAAAATGGCGTATGCCTCAAACTGGTTAATCAAACGGGACGACCAAAGCCAAAAGGAGTAAGACTAATAAATGTGAACAGAAATGCGCGCGACGTCGCCGTCCTGACCGATAATAATTGGGCAAAAGTACTAAGATACATACGTACTGATAATTTGATCAACAAGTTGGCGGATTTGCTGGAAATACAAGATCAATAATCTACGCTGTTCTAATTTCGATTCCTAGATCGAACAAAGGGTTCATCATCATCATCATCATCAAAAAATTAACTCAATAATTGTCGCACTGCTGTGCACGGTTCTTTCGGGTCGGTCGATTCGATTAGGTCATAGTCAATGCGGGTTGGCAGACTTCACCAGCCGTTGAGAAAATCTCTCAGGCATGCAGGTTTCCTCACGATGTTTTCCTTCGTCGTAATTATTACGCACATGATTTCGAAAAGCAAAGTGTTACCTTTTTTTTATTAGTTTGCGGCTATAATGTCACTGCGACCTTAGTAGGCCTATTGTGATCGCCGCTTGATGGTCTAAAGTTATTAGGGTTCACCGCTAAACCTTGCGGCTGATACAAACTGCAGGTTTTGCTTAGGGGTGAACTCCTTTATTTCATCTTTGCTTATGTTTCCCTAAATGAGCACTGCGCTTGTGAATCAGCGATCCACATTTCGCCAAAAGGTGGAGTGGTGTTTCATCAGCCTCCTCACAGTGTCGACAGGTGCGCATACCACTCAGTATTACTTGGATTTTAATGAAATAGTAGCACTTGGAGGAGGGAGGAGTTAGGTATCTATTACAGGACTATTACATGGAAGTTAAATATACATCATTGCTGGAGTACATTAGTACAACCTGACCTTTCGAGCAAAACACTATTCACACAAAAGCCTTTGTCACCCAATAAGCGTCTTATTTTTTTAAATGGCAACTTGAAAGCGATTGTACATAGAGCTAAGTGTTGCTTGATGAAAATGGTCTAAAATATGGAGAAATCAACATAGTGCAAGCTATTAGTGAGTCAACAAGCTATGAATTTATATCCCTTAACACATTTCTCGTTGACAACGCGAACGTGTACATTTCTATCAACAATTTGTTGGAAAAGCTCGCCATTCAATCTGTCCGTGTGTCTCCATTGTAATGTTTAACATAAACATTTATTGGGTGAAACTTAACTTTTCCCTTAACCGACTTGTCACGAGTAACTTAACGTTAACAGCTTAACTGCAGTTAATTGCATAGTTAATTTTAACCAAATAAGAGGTACATCTTGTCACGATACATTTACCAAGTCTTTTGTGATTGATTGATCATTATCTGATCTGTTGTGGATATAAGTGCCTTTCCGAATTGCAAAATTACTTCAGCCTACATTTGTTGTCATTTTTATTACTCTCATGTAAGCTTTTGAATACAATACATACATAACATCACTGTTGTATTCGTCGAAGGGTAAGACAGAGGAGTTCTAATGTTCAGTTGCAGCTCGCCGAATGTTTAGTTCCCAATTAATATATGAGGCGAGCCTAATATAGTTAATGAAATCAGGCGTTACTTTGCGGAAATCCATGACAATACATTGCAATTGCAATTTGAATATTTGAAATTGCAACCTAGTCCACCCTGCAATTAGCGGGCGGGAGGGTGGTGCTCTTGCATCTCAGCATAAGCGGAATTAAAACTAAATATTTTTATTGCAATTAATTGGCGTGCCTAATGCCAATAAGATGCGCTCTAGAGGTCGAAGTCCTACTAGATGGTCTGACCAGATTGGCACCTCTCTGGACACCAAACTTGACGAGGCACTTCACGTCGCCAAAGACAGGCGCAGGTGGCGCCAAATTGTCAACCGCATGATCCTTTCAAGGGATAATCACGACCCTCAGCAATAAGGAAAATGACTTTAGGAGGGAGGAATACCAATAAAAGGCCATATATTAAAACGAAGTCACGGGCAAAAGCTAATACCTATATCAGTATATCTCGTAACACCTTCTGTATACGTTAATTCTGGGACATCAATAGACAGTATTGCGTAAAAGCATATTTCCACTCCGTCAGTATTACATACCCGGGATCGAATCTGAAGCGTTGCGCAAGCGCCGCGTCTAACGACCGCACCATAAACGGATACCACGGCATGGTTGCCAAAAGTAAATATTATTTTGTGGTTGAAAATACACGTTATGGTTTTTATTTACGTGCTCTTTAAGGCAGGGTGGGTCGGGACTCGGTGTGTTGAAAATAGTCACCTATGCACAGACTGACCGCGGCAAGTAGCTTGACCTTGATAGAATGATCAGCGTGGTGATAACTTAGCCACAAGTCCCTGTATTGCCACTTTATTTAACCCCCTATAAACCAACTCAAACCCTCGAAAAGTCACAATAAACTCACAAATTTCACCATTTGATTATATTAATACAGTCTTTTCTAAACTCAAAATTATCTCCACTTTTGTTTGTTATACTACTCGATGGGATAGTAGAATGTATTTCTATAATTCTGTACTTAGTACATTTATTAATACATCTAGAAACCGTTTCTTATTGTAACAGCCCTAAGAATACGGCTGTTGACATTTTAATTCGATAGCTTTCTACATTATGTCCGTGGCAGTTATTATTTAGACAGAATAAACGATTTCTAACTAAAACAGGTTGTTAGGTTTTTTTGACTTACAAGCAAACAGTTTTACCGTGTTCGGTCATTTGTATGTGAAACTCGCAAAAGAATAGGTATAAGCCCTACAAATTGATAATGTGCCTAGCGGCCATCTTAGTGACGTAAAAATGACATAACATGTCTAGCCAGCAAGCACGGCGGATGACGTCACTTTGAGGTTAATTTGACAAGGTTCCAGCCCATGAGCAACTTGCGGGACTTGTACATTTTTTTGTTTACGAGGAGAAACCTTCAACAGGCTTTGAGGATTAGACCGGAGAGTGTGGGATTCTTAGCCATAAAACCACACTAGTGGCCACCATCAGCATATTAGGGGGCTTTTTCCTTTTAAAGACCATGCTAGAGCCCGCCAGTGTGCCCGACGCCTGCTATGGCACATCCTGGGGAGACTGTAAAAGGGTATCTCCTGAACCTCACTGTCCAGTGTCCACGGCAACATGTGACCACTGTACGCGAAAAAGTTCCTATTAACTCGAATTGCTTGCTCCATATTAGACCCTGTTTGTACTTTCTATCGGGCAGGAGAAGGGTCAAAAGCATTTAGGTCGACTGCAGACTATCTAATACTACTAACTTTCTCGTCAAAAATACACTAAATAATAAAATAATAGAGTACCTACATAGCAACTACATGATTTTTTTAACCCCCGACGCAAAATCGACGAAATAGTCATAAGTTTGACGTGTCTGTGTGGGTGTGTGTCTGTCTGTGGCTTCGTAGCTCCCGAACGGATGAACCAATATTGATTTTGTATTTTTTTTGTTTGAAAGGTGAATTGTTCTTAGCTATGTTTGATGAAAATCTGTCCAAGATGGCCGCCACCACAAAATGGCAATTTTTTTTATTTCCATTTTGTGTCGGGGCTTATTTTTCTTAGCTGCTGTAAGAAAAGAATTTTTGAGGTTATGCTTCAATGCAACCAATGTTGCACTACGCCCCACAGACTAAATAACGTGTGATGAAGGCGTATACATAACGGAAAAAACCTTTTTTAACCTATAAATAAGTATCTAATATAAAATAAAAGGCAATATTAATGCGCCCTATAAGAGAAACTCAATTTATATGCTATCTGCATTAAACGATGTTTGAAAGTGACATCTGTCGGCTGTGGCGTGCAACTTTCCATTTTAGTTTTTATTGCTTAGCGCCGCTTAGAGATTTATATTAGTATAATGTGCCTCCACTTATCCTACTACAGCTTTAATCTTGGTCATAATTTATTTTATTAAACGGTATCATTGATGGTCGTCAACTAAAAAATCTGTTATATCTTACCCGGGTACATTTCGCCAATAATGTTTAGGCCCCATGTAACTAGGGGCCGAGTTTATTGCTGGGCATAAATCCTGCTAGTGGGATTTTCTTAGAATAACCCAACAACACTTTCCTTGAACTGGGAATCACACCCAAAACCTCTTACTCAGCAGCCAGGCTCGCGACCTCTAGAATAATGGCAGAGAGCAAAACTCAAAACATATATTTTGAATTTGATTCTGTTTTTGTTACTGACGAACTCACTTTTAAAAACAATCTTTGATTATTTACAACCACTCACTGTCTGATTTCAAATTCAGGATCAAATGCAGCTTATTATAGTATAACTCAGGCTACTGATAATAATGTTTTTTTTTTTGCTAGCCCACTTTGTCCCACTGCTGGGCAAAGGCCTCCCTTTCCTCCTTCCATGCCGCTCTGTCTGTTACCTTAAGGATCCAGTCTCTCTCGTGGGAGTGGTGATAAACACATTCAAAATAGAGTCAACATCATTATGACTAGCACTTCCCCACGGTGATACTTGCATTCATCAATTTGTATCCTGTGTATATTGCCAAATCCTTTTTAACGGATCATCATAACAGCCTACAGAGGCCCACTGCTGAACAAAGGCCTCCCTCATAGACTTCCACAAGGAGCGGTTATATGCCACCTGCATCCAACGACTTCCAGCGACCTTTATCAGGTCATCCGTCCATCTCGTTGGAGGCCGTCCTACACAGCGCTTTTAACGGATGCTTATGTCGTAATAACTGTGTGACGAATTTCAGCCCAATCCATTCAGTGGTTTGAGCTATTTGTTGATGGATCCCTCAGTCAGAATTTTATTTCATAAATAAACAGAAGAGTAGGCTAGACGACTAATTATTTTTTACGGCCTCATGAAAAAGTTAACCATAAATAGAGCCAATTATCAAAAACAAAATTTTAATTGGTACAAAAATAACGAAGTTAAAAGCATTTTAATTTTATGCAAGATAGAGAGCGCGCTATACTTACAACTGACGTCAAAAGTAGCGTGCGCCATACAAATTCTATACTAACACTCTCATTTTGCGGGAAAGGGACGGAGCATCCACTCTCAATCCCCACCAAAAACTTTTAACGCATTTATCTTAGAAATTTCTTGGTTTTTATTTCGATTTCGATTTAATATTTATTTTCAATATACGAAGTATGCTAATGATATGTTTCACTAAGCGTGTGATTATTAACAAATTCAACACCAGTCTTCTCCCCTATTCTCCAATCAGGTAAACCAAAGTTGCTCAACAAGACGAATTAACGCCAATAACAGAAGCTAAGCTCAAGACTATTATCACTGATTATGCGCAATTGTATTCACAATGTACAACATACATCACCCCGGTCTGTCCGCTAGACGCTACGAGAAAGCGAATGATTTATAGACCAACTCTGAATCATAACACGTTGATTTTCTATAGACATCACTGCTTAATGATGTTTAAATTCAAAATGCTCTTTGTATTATGCAATTTTGAGCTCGTGCTCATATGATTTGGATGAGGAGACGGTAGAAGCAGTGATAACCTAGGGGTATGGCCACTGGACTGCCAAGTCAATGGTCTCGAGTTCGAATCTAAGGGACGCACTTCTGACTTTTCAAAATCATGTGCGTACTTCTTTTATCATTCGGTTTAACGATGTAGGAAAACATCGTAAGTAAACCTGCATGCCTAAGAGATTTTCTCGACGGCATTTGAAGTCTGCCAACCCTTATTAGGCTAGCGTGGTGGACTATAACCTAATCCCTCTCTCTCATACTGAGAGGAGACCCGTGCCCAGAATTTACTAGGTGGTGAAACAAACCTTATTATAACAAATATTAACTTAATGTATTTGATGATCACTACACTAGATACCATAATACCCATTATACCATAATATTCTATTACATTATGTAGAAACAAATATTGGTATATATATAATACTAGCTTCCCGCCAGCGGCTTCGCCCGCGTGGTCTTATAATTTTTTCCCCGTTTTTGCTACATTTTTCATTACTACTCCGCTCCTATTAGTCGTAGCGTGATGATATATAGCCTATGTTACTCGGGGATAATGTAGCTTTCCAAAGGTGAAAGAATTTTTGAAATCGGTCCAGTAGTTTCGGAGCCTATTCATTACAAACAAACAAACAAACAAACAAACAAACAAATCTTTCCTCTTTATAATATTAGTATAGATATTTTAAACAAGTTACAATTGCTTGCACCGGCTGTCAGTCGTCAAAAGTGTTTGGGTTCCGGCATTTTAGCCGCACCTTGGTAACCGTCAAGGTGTTAAAGCCTAAATGAATGGAGGGAATTCGCTTGTATTATGTGTACTTGAATTTTTAACATTTTCTTGAACAAAGTCGTGCATTATCACAAATATATTTCGTAGGTTATCTACGTTCAAAAAGAAAGAAAATGATAATTGTATAATATTTTTTGATCTTTTGATCTCAGAACGCACCGACCAGATTACATCACGAACGTCAGACATTATTCCAGAACGAAAAGTAGTGTGGTGGACTGCCTGAGGTGAGGTCCTAGGTTCGATTCCCAGGCCGAGTAAATTGTTATTGAGTTTTGCTTAGTTATCTGGTAATAAGTCCAAACTTCAACCTGACTACTGAGAATTTCATAGAATTAATGAAGACCGGCAAACTGGGTTTACTACACTGCCATCCATGCCTTTCGGGATATTATGTAACCTTAGGGAATTTCTTTTGACCTCCACAATGTGTACATTCGGGTATCTCAATATGAATTTCAATCTCAACTTGATTCGGAAAATGACCTGGCCAGCTTTACACTAGTTTTATTCAACTAAATATAGGTTACATCGCAATCAGTGTCTGTGGTCTAGTGTTGCAGTGAGAATGTGACATTTGGAGGAGCGCTCGGCTTTAGCGGATAAGCGTGTGAACCAACTGGAGGGATACTATTAGTTTTGATCATATTTACTGTTTACTTGCCTATATTTAATACTATAAGGGCTTGTTAGTCTTGTAGCCGATAACCGCCGGATTCAAAAATGGAACAAAAATATGAAATTATCTGCTAAGTAATTTAACAGAAACTTATTAGGAGGTGGTGAAACATACCCTTAGTATTTTCCATCTATCTTTTTTGAAGGACTAATTAGTTTTTAGGCTAAAACTACAAAACATTTTATAAACTCATATTTTTCTGAAACATGCCCTAGATAGTCATATTGTATACAATAATTTGTTGGTATTTTCACGTTCATCTAATGCTAGTTAAATTAATATAGTAAAGCCGAAGACTATTTAAACACGCTAATCTCTAGAACTACCAGTCAGACTTGATTTTTTTTTTGTTGCATTTAATAGCCCAATTCTTAAAATCGGTTATAGGCTATTTAATATCACGCTACGACTCTACGGAGGCAAGGCACGATACTATTTTGTCATAAATGCGTTTTGGCTGAAAGAACAATACTTACTTGTGTGTACCTTGAACTATTTAATATTACTCTGACTCATTGTGACGTAAGCATCGAGTTCCTATAGTAGCCCCCCTGATCGTGCTTACCTAATGGCATCCTTACTCGCAGACTAAGCGCGGTCGTCTAATTGGTTCGCCGTCTGCGGACGATTTCTCTCACCTAGCTAGCCTTTAATACCTATGTAACATGTTATTTATAGATTCATACCATGTATAATAATAATGAATGAATATGATAAATCCATAAATCACGAGGTCGTGATAAATAAAAGTATTCGTTTGTCTGGGTGTTTCTTAAGTATAATGAGTATGTATTTACAAAAAAAAATATGTAAGTAAATATTATATCCATTGTCTAGAACCCAGCTTTGGTATGGTACAGTACAAGCTTTGCTTAGTTTGGGACTAGATGGTGCTGTGTAAAATGTCCAAAGATATTTATTTAAATGTACAACTATCAAATTGTGTTGTCATTTATTTTTAGTTCGGGCTCCGTAAGAATCATCCGTCCGTAAATGATACGAAGTATAAAACACCCGTAACGAAGGCCGAAACTACGGATTTCGTGCTTAGTGGGTAGACCCTGTCATACCCAACGCCACGATTACGATTACTACGCTTCTGACCTTTTCAAAGGACCTCAACGGTATGGTGGGTGTATCCTAGGGTGTCCCCTTCCGGCGCTGCAGCTGACATTCGACTCATAAATTCCTTTTATGGAGTCGCTAGCTTTCCGCCAGTGGCTTCGCCCGCGTGGTCTTCCTTGTAAATTATAGCCAATGTAAGTACCGAGTAAGTAAAGATATAGCTTTCTAATGGTGAAAGAAATTTTCAAGTCGATTCAGTAGTTTTCATGTTCATTGCAAACAAACAATCATAAATCTTTCCTCTTTATCACATTATTAAGAAAAAAAAATATCTTGAGACATTTTTTACACAGCACCATCTAGTCCCAAACTAAGCAGAGCTTGTACTATGGGTACTAGACAATGGATATAATACTTATATACTTTTTTTTTGTAAATACATACTTATAATACATAAGAAACACCCAGACAAACACAAATACTTATATTCATCACATAAATATTTGTGTCCTGTGGGAATCGAACCCACGTCCTCGTGATCAGCAGTTCGGTACTCGAACCACTAGACCACAGACGTCGTCAAAAAGAGAAAGAAGAAGAAAGAAAAAAACATTTATTCAACTGCAAGCGTTAGTATAGATAAATACTTTTTCCAGCTATGTTTATAGATCCATAAATTCTTTGATTTATACAGGAAGAACAATACCACAAATTAAATCACTCCCGTGTTAGTCTAAAATAGTAATAATAATTAAAATAAAACCGGGCACAAATCCAAACTCCAAGTTGCTACTGAGAATTTCGTAGAAAAACCCAATAAAACGGCTCAAACTGGGAATTGAACCCGTAGCAGTCGCGCTTAGAACCACTAAGTAATAGTAGACTAATGCTAACGAGGCAATTCATTTTAAGAAATATTTGATCTTTTATTTTATAATGTAAGTAGTCAAAGTTTCGTGTGAACCCGTCGGTGCGCAGACGTTCGATTCCTATCAGTCGCTATCGTTTGATCACTGACACAATGGTGGCGCTCGGAAATAGGGTTGTCAAATTTTACTTCTTTTATAGTGTTGGATATACTTAACACCTTGTTTTTATTAGTCATCCTAAATAGGCAGAATTGTTGTCAGAGAAAAATCTTACCTTTACTATTTAAATATTATTTTCTTAAACAAAAACTTAAATTGCCATTTAAAATTGCAATACAAAGAAAGAAAGAAACATTTATTCGGCTGCAAGCGAGACACATACATAACTTACTAAAAGAAAAAATAGATAAGATACCAAAATAGAAGTAAAATAGAGGATATTTTGATATTATGTAACATTCACCTATCCATTGTGTCATTTAATTCCAGCCTAAAGGGTAAGTTAGTAAAATATAATATACCTATACAATTTCTTTTTAAATCCACAGAGAAAGTATGAGAAACAAACGATACAATTAATAATACTTAGGACTATGAAAGTGGAGAAAATTCGATAGAGACTGGCTGCATCCACTTTCCATGCAACGGTTTAAAGTTACATAAATACAAAACTTGCGATAACCCTAGCGGCCAAGCGTCAGATTCGTATCTATCAGGAAATCAGTGACACTTGTGATAGTAACAGGGTTTAAGGGTTGGTATTTTATTTGTTCTTTGCTAAATAGGTAGTAATTGCAAGAGGTTTGCGAATATCTGAACTTGTTGGATCGTGGCAAAGTGACACCCTGTATCGATGTAGTATTTTATTTTTATACTAATATTTATATCACTTTGACGACGTCTGTGGTCCAGTGATTCATATACCGTATTGCAGATCACGGGGTTTGATTCCTATAGAACACAACATATTTATGTGATGAACTTAAGTTTGTGTTTGTCTGGGTGTTTCTTTGATATTATATCCATTGTCTGTACCCATAGTACAAGCTCTGCTTAGTTTGGTACTAGATGGTACTGTATAATAAAAATCCATCAATATATAACTACATTTTATATTTGTGAGTACGTCCTCTATGATAATTAATAGTTTAGAACTATTTCATACCATCGTTGTTGGCATGTGATAAAATATTTTGGCCACGGGACTTAAGAAAGTACCTTATTTGTCGATTTGATTTTCCCCCATTAATTACTGAATTTTATGTCGATTCTGAAGATTGTATGTCACGGTCTCCTCAATTTTTTAAACTAAGTATAATAAAATAAATAGGGTGCGCCATCCCTGAACCACTACATTTTTAGAGCATACAATTATGAGTATGTTTACCACAGTCAATCGCTTAGCCACTGCAAAACACACCAAGTTTCTTCCCAATTTTACGTCAGTTACGATTAAAACTGACAGCTACTACCAGCTCGTCGCAATCACGATCAACATTGTCGTATATAAAGCCTTGGGTTTACGCCGCGGGGCGCCTCATGACAGTTGATACCTATCTCTCGTTAGCTCTTGATTATTGACACTATAAACTCGGTTTAAGGTTGTCAACTTTGTATGTGACGTAAAATTTAATTGTTACTGACATGCGTTTTGTTTTTTTTGAGCTATACAGCGTATATTCCTCAGAGAGTTGCATAGTTGCTTGTGCCAATGCGCACTCACAGTATATCTTTTTGACGTCGTCTGTGTGCGAGTCTGTCTAGTGGTGCGAGTACCGGACGGCTGATCACGAGGTCGTGGGTTCGATTCCCACAGGACATAAATATTTATTTGATGAATATAAGTATTTGTGTTAGTCTGGGTGTTTCCTATGTATAATAAGTATGTATTTACAAAAAAAAGTATATAACTATTATATCCATTGTCTAGTACCCATAGTACAAGCTCTGCTTACTTTGGGACTAGACGGTGCTGTGTAAAAATGTCTCCAAAATATTTATTTATTTATTTATATCTAGGTCCTATTTTTTGCGACTATAATGTCACTGCGACCGTCTATTGTAATCGACACTAGATGAGGATTCAGGTTGAGGAGTCTATTGCCAGCCGGTCTATTGCCAGCCGGTCTATTGCCAGTAACTGGGCACAAATCCATACTCCAAGCTTCTACTAAAGATTTCAAAGAAAAACAACTACCGGCTGCAGGTCGTTCTGTTAATTGCCAGTATGGGCTGACCTAACATTCTATAGGCTTTTTTTACAACGAGAGGCCAGAATACACTAGATATGTAATGCGGAATGTGCAACCAAAAATTTATTAAAAGTAACAAATTGAACCCTGTATTGACATAAGAGTACTTTCATTCCATCTGTCTTCCGATTCTCAATCCGCGCCAACCCTATATAACAGTGTTGCATGCAACAATAATAGTTCGTGCGAATCGTACGAATTTGTCGTCACGATCATCCGTTGATGATGATGACAAATTATATTAGATATATATATTAGAATCTAACGAGATTCTGATCTTCTGAGAACAGGCGTCCAACGTCAGAAAAACACTGTTAAAACACTGTTTCGTCCTCGAAACAGTGTTTTAGTTTCTAGGTAGAAAAACGTTGGCTTTTTTTTATAATGTTGCCCTACTCTAAGATTTGCTACTGTATCGTTGGTGCATCAAACACAAATCTACTACAAAACACTAATGCTGCGGCTAAACTGGGGGTTTTTGTAGAACATACCATCCATACCTAAGGGTTAGGAAAGTGTGAAGCAATATTAGCAATGATAGCCGAGTGTCAGCTACCAACCCAAAAGTATCATAACAATGACATTGACAGCTGTCAATAAAGCATTTGACAGATAAAAACGATAAAATTTGATATTATATCGGCGGTTCCATGCTTGCAGTTAAAATAAGGCGTTTTACGGTGTTGGTTACGCATACAACACAGTCACGAGAACCATTCAATCGAATTACGGTTATAGTTTTAACAGAGAATTATTATTGGCTATAAACGGTCCAGTTCCGTAACTTTAGTACTTTCACCGATCTTTCTCTAAACAGGCTTGTTTAAAGAGATATATAAGGATATATAAGTAACTGGGGTATTCAACAGAAAGTGTTCTACTTACAGAAAGAGTCATTATTTTATTTCTTTTGCTTAAAAACTCGTTGTGTATTATGTCTTTGTCACAAATTTTCTCATACAGCAACACTCAGATTTGGAATAAATACTATAATAATATAATAATAATATAATATAATAATAATATAATAATAGGCAATAGAATTAATATTTGTTTCATGCGTGATTTAATCCTGCGCCATCAGTGGCGTAGAAGCAGATCGCTTAGCCACTGCGCTTAAAGTGGAAGCCTCAAAAGAAACCATGTCATGTACTAGTAGTACTTTTTTATAAGGGTTGGTGGTAACCCCCAATTATATTATTTATTATGTACAATAAACATGCCAATCTAAACTAGTTGAACGCAATCAGCTTATTCGATGATGGTGATAGAAGTTTTTGATCTCTTGGCTTTGTTAATCTTATCCGTGATAAGGAAAGCGCCTTAATGTTAATCCTGATGACACCTGATTTTTACCTTCATTAAAATAACTGATAATCTTAGCATGGAAAATGCTTAAAAAAATACAAAAAGATACTGATCTTACACCTGTTTGCGTGCAAATTAAGCTCAGAAATGGTGTATTTGACAACACACCCACATCTAGGCTTACGCATGGCCATCAAAGACACCACGACGTAGTGTTCACGACATGACGGGATATTTTTTCAAACAAACTCAAGGACCGCGGCACAGCCTAAAATAACCAAGTTTTTAGGAAGCAAATACATCAATATTTGTCGTTAAAACGTGCGTCATCAACCGATCCCCTTGCCTAACCATTTGTACCGGAAACCATACCTTTAAAAAAAACAAAACATAGAGAACTACTTTTTCTTTGCACTTTCTAATATTTGAACCAATATTTATTTTATATTCACCTTAATTGGAACTGTAGTATACGAAAATGCCGCCTTCAAATTAAATTGGACCAAAAATGGTCAACGGCCCAATTTACTTAAGTAATATCTTCACGCCGTCTCCCTTCTGGGGAAGACAGGGAAGAGGGTTAATTAGAACGTTACTAATTTGGTTAGATATAGTGATGCGCTTCAATTAAAGTTGTGTACGGGATTCCCACGTTTTGGGTGCGTTAATTTGATGCTGCGTTCAGACAGGAATAGTAGCTGGAGTAAGATGATATTAGGTAAGGAGCTAAAAGCTTGATATTTGTAAATAGACTTACTGTTACTTAGCAAGTGGCATTTGGTAGTTTCTGCCCACCCCTATAGGAAAATGGCGTAAATATATTATGTGTTTAGAAAGTAAAAAAAATATTAAAAAGTGCTTTAATAAATTATTAAAAACTGAAATTAAAGAAATGTTTATATTTTTCTATCACAATACCGTCGGGATTAAAATAATATCAATATAACGCGATAAAATCCGTAAAAAGTAGTTTTATTTCAATGTCTAGTATTCGCGTAAGTGTCAGAAATCAATATATCACAATACCTTTAGAAATTAGATATGCTTGAACTTCTTGAAATATACATTTTGCCTACAATTTAGTATTATAAATGTTACGTAAATACGTAAAACGGGAAGCTTGGGTATACACGTCAAGTAAAACAACATTATCGCGTACTAAAGCTGTGAAAGTTTACTAAAGAAAGTTAATCGACATTTAAGCATGCACTTTACGTCGATAACTTTACTGTGATTTACTTCACGATGAAAACGCATAAAATGTAATGTTTATACAAACATAGATATTCTAGAATATTCTCAAAAGGTCATTTCATACATTGTCCTGCAATGAGACACTCACAAATTGCTACCACTGCTTAAAAACAGACCATAATTCTCTGAGTTTGTTTAGACGTGTCTGCGCAGAAGTCGTCAGTTAGAAAAAGCCAACTTAAAAATAATTTCAAACATTGACTTGCAAAAGTGGCTTTAAAATATATATATTAAAAGAAAAAATAAAAAAGCGCTCTAAATAAGTTTAGAAAAAAAATGGGTCAGTCAACTTCAAGATATTAAATATTTTGTAGGTTAGTTTTAAAAAGGTTATGGCTCTTATCCTGGTAATTCATAAGCAACATTATTCAGGTTCCTTGCATTGCCTGCATTAGCATATAGTTTTAATTTATAGTCATTTAATATTATTGTAAGTGTCATAATATACGAATGTACCAACTAGTGGTGGAATATAATACAATTAAGATAATATCTTACAGGCTTGGTGCTTGTGTAAATTAATTTATAGAGCCTTAACTCCGTGTGTCCTTGTGTGCTTCCTAAATGGTAATATTTCCATAATATTCAAGAAAGTCTTTGTAATTAGTAACTACTTTGTAAACTAAGTAAATTCAATCATACTGATTTTAACAGCAACGCAAATATTAGATCCAATAATAATTGGAATTGATTGGATTAGCTAATAAATAAACCACTGAAATTTTTTATCCATTTTACCAATTTAATCTAGAAAAGCAACGGAAATCCATTACTATTACCATTTTACATTTCCACTCTTATCCCAATCATAAAATAAAGCAAATGCAACTTTTACGCCGCCATTAATTTCTGAAAGCTAATAAAACTAGATAGAATCTCGATTTAATTAATATTAAATACAACTGTCGACCCTTAGTAGCAATAATTAGCTGCTGTCTTAAGAACTAAAATGTTGCATATTAATAGGTTTCAATAATTTTATTATTGAACCTAATAACATGAAATAAAAAAAAATAAAAAAAAATTATGTTTAAAATTTCTAGCATTTTTTTTTGTAAAGAGTATTAACTTTAATTATCAAGCCTTCATAATAATCATTATCAGTCCATTAAAAGTCCTCTGGTCTCATTCTGAGAGGAGATCCTTCATACAATATTCATAAAAGCCTTATGACTCAAAACAATAAAAAATCCTAAGCTTAAGTAACAAAACTGTCCGTATAATAATGCTACCGCACACTCCCACGATCTTAATCCGTTTATCACCGTGTCTTTTTATCACTAGCTCATCACTATACGTGTAAACAAAGCATAGAGAAACGCGGTCAAAACGCAGCTTCAAAGAATCAACGTACGCAGAGGTACAGTCGCATTGAAATGCATTCGTTGATAAGTGCACGACTGCCCACGCGCTGTCAACTTTTTTGTATTTTGACAGCAAAGTATACGTTCACAGCGTGGTATAGAAAGCTTTTGTAAATAAACACGTTTTGTGCATGAGTGTACTGTGAATGAAATTATTTTGAGCGAGTTGTAGAAAGTTTATAGGTTATCATTTATTTGATAAATCAGTTATGTTCAGTTATTCTGTGGGTATGGCTGTATGGTAATAATACTTGCTATTGAAAATTGACGACTGCTTAGCAATAGTTTCTAGATTCGATTCCCAAGTTTTATTGTGTATTTCAAAGTTTGGATATGACGTGTCTGACAGCTGACAATAGGACACATACACAATACGTAACATAGATATCTAAAAGTGTCATCCATACTTACTTTATGCAAAATAACTAACTCCCTGTGACTATCTGTAACCCTTTTTACGCCATAAACTGCTGAACAGATTCTTATAGAATTTGGCAAGAAGATTGGAAGAAGGACAGAGGCTAACTTTAGTTTTAAAAGTCTTGCGTCGCAAGCAAAGCCGCAGGCAACAACAAGTGTCCTAATTAGCACTTGCCAGTAAATACCATCAGGCAAACTTGTAAGTTTAGAAATCCAGAGTTTCCACAAAGATGGCTTTGATATGAAGACCTTATTCTTGCTAAATTATTGCTTGTCGCTTTGGACTTATCTAGACATCTAGCATTCTAGGCTGAGAGCCGTAAACATGGAAATTATGACATTTACAGTACCGCCGTCTCGTCATTTTGCTGGTTATAGCATAATATTATATAACATCAGAGATAATTATGACCTCTGGATACTGTAACTTAAAAAGAGTATCTATGGAGTTTCTTGCCGGCTCTTCACCATAAGACCAACTTTTTTTGGAACCGTGCAACTAGTTTAACGTTTCAAAAGTACCTATTTATATGGTCTAATTGAAATAAAAATATTTTGAACTGAATTGAATTATACTGTACCATACTTGTATACTGTAGCATGTCTGTGGAAACGGATGAATCTGCTCGGTAACGGGTACCCAAAGCCAGAAGACTTTAGGTTCCTTCATCTAAGTGAGTTAGCCGCCTTCATGAACCACGTCTTCCAATAGTAAAGAGATCAGATCCCACTGGGTCGAAGTGTTGCTGGCTATGCCACCCCCACAGCAAGATAACATAAGATAAGAAATACCATACTTCCTCGGGTCATTAATTAGCAAGTTTGCAGGCTTACTGGCCAGGGTGCGCCGAATCTCCGTCATGTTCGAGGTGAATGTTTCATATACCATGGCCACAACGTAGACCATAGGGCAAGTGAAAGCGTGCATTTTTAATTGGTACGACGAGTCCAATATACTGCCTCCACCGGTGGCAGGGATAAGGGGATGTTCAGTCCAAAAAAAAATGGCCACCGGTTATGTCATCGTCAAAGTGTGTGTCACTCGAGAACATTTTTGCCTCAGCAGCTATTAGTTCTACGAGCTATGTGCCCCGTTCACAGCCACTTCTCCTTTACTTTGATTTTAAAAGCCTGAAGTCTATGCTGGGCATTTGACTAGGCGATGTTTGGATGACTACTTCATAATTATATTGTGAACTTGATGAACTTATTGAGTTTCATAGTCTGGATTATCATCATCGTCATTTACTGCCCTATTGATGTGCTTAGCATTGGTTTGCTTTCAGAATGAAATGAGTTAGGCTATTACTTCCACCATGCTAGTGTAGATTCAAAATTTTGTCGTCTCTCTCTGCAACAGCGTTGCAGTGTTATGTTACAATAATGATACGGCTTAGTAGACATAGACCTTTTTAGTTAAGTACCAGTTGACATTGGTGATGTAGATTATTTACGTGTATGTACATAAATGTTAGTGCAATTATTATAATAGATCTGACTCATAGTTAAAGCCAGTCTACTGCAAACGACATTTAAATTTACAGTATCAGCCTTCACAAAATTTAGATCTTATTTTGTTCTAATAAGGTTGATGATGGAACATTATCTTGACGGTCAAAAACAACGTGAGCTTCACTGTACAGTCACAAGCATAAATATGTATACACCAGTGACTGTACCCCTTTGGGCTGAGAATATCAGATAGACAAAATAAAAAACGAAACTGGATACCTACCGCGAAGTCTGTCGTAAAACACCTTTGTGTGTGTTCCGACTTTTGCGCGTGAGAATCAGTTTTACTCTCAGTTGCTTGGCAGACGGTAGGGGTCTTTATGGGTCTGCAATGCATCAGCGACGCCTCTGGTGATGCAGGTGTTCATGGACGGCGATGACTACTTGCTGTATTGTTATAAGGCTGCTTTTTGCTTGTGGGAATTTAGATGCACAGAAAGAGGTGTTTAGTTGATGATAGTTTATTTGCTTTTACTTGAGAATTATATTTTTTAGTTACATGCAGGCACTCACTCACACGTGCATACGTACGTACAACGTTGCTCACTCTCATACAAAAAAAAGGATTTTACGCGAACACTTACTGGATAACTTGCTGGCTTGAGTTGGCTCGTCTGCTTATTTACAGAAATGAACAATTAAAAACGTTGCGCTTGCAATTATTACACAATTAATTTCAAATAATAATATAATTCCGTAAATTTCTTATAATTTTAACTTCAATCGGTCATCGTTATCTGCCGTCATCTAGTAGCCAAAAGCACGACCGCTTATCGCAAACTCCTTGTTTCGAATTCCCAGCAATGTTCGAAGCTTGGGAATTTTAAATAGGAGTGTGACTGAAATCCTATAAAAACGAGCTACTAAGAATTTTTGACAACTTTGCTTGAGCTAGAAATCGAATCCAGTAACTGATCCACAGCAGCCACGTTTGTTACCACTAGAACATTGACGCTGTGTAGTGATTATGCTTATTATATATAATTAAATAAATTCAACCTTTATAAACCGACCGCGTTCAAAGAGACCGACACCGTTTGAATCAATCTCTAAACAGCTATTTTGCTTAACGGTTAGTCACAATTTAACCGTCGTAAACTTGATGTACCGTAGTTATAAGACTTTACGTCTGGAATAACTATTCTGGCAAGGAAAAGAGAATTTAACTGTATTATGTTGTCCTGACTGCAAGTCTGTCATTAAGTTTAATGTTGAGATACAAAAGGCATATTGCATTTTAATATTAATTAGGTAAGGTGTAATTTTGCATTTAAACGGACCGCCCCATCTCCTTTTAAGGTACTTTAACTAAAATACGTCAATGGAAAATTACATTATTTCTCCAAGCGTTAGGTAGATGACGTGTACTCTTGCACATCCACAATAAATTGGCTGGATGGTCAGAACCCAATGTCAAAAAGGGGGCGAGCATATTGCCTAACACTTGAAAGAGATATAAAATTCTTTATGATTATGATGGAAGGATATATCATAATTTATTTAATAGACAGGAAACTACATATCATTTAAGCAATGACATCTAAAAATCAACAGACGATAATACTAAACCCATCTACCGTCTAATAACGAATACATAATCGCTACAAGATCAGATACCACCCGAATGATTTCCATATGCAATTGTTGTCGGGCTGCGCGCGCGCCTCCGCATAAATCTCTCGAACTCTATAGATCTGTAGATCATTCCGACGGCGAGTGATGTATGGCCGTTCGGGATTTCCATCTGTCAAAAAGAATAGTGTATCTATCTTTTTGTGTTTTTTAAGCATTTTCCATGCTAAGATTACAAGTTATTTTTAATGAAGGAAAAAATCGGCGGGCGGGCAGGGTTCGAACCTGCGCCTTCTGGTTCGGTACACCAGACGCTCTGACCACTAAGCCACCGCTCGTGCGGTGGCTTAGTGGCCGATTTTTTCCTTCATTAAAAATAATAGTGTATCTGTTATATTTGCGGTTGAAATGGGGTAAGCAGAGTATTGACACGGTTTGAGGTCAAGTGTGAAACATGAAAATGCTCAATGTAATGAAGTTGTTAATCTTAAGAAGAAATTTGCTGCTGCATCTTCGACCCTGCGTATGTTATCTTAGATTTTATGAATCTGGGAACCACTCAAAGAAAAGATGGACGGTTGTGTTAATGTCGATATGATGGAAAAGGGATTGAATAAGCAGGTGACGGCTAACAGGGATTAGTTGAGGAAAGGGATAGGCTGCGCTGACCCCCAAATAAATTGGTATAAGGGCTGGAAGATGATGACGAGGATGATGATGGACCACTGAAAACTTCTGGCCCAACACAACAGTTTGGAAAAGGTCGCAGCAATTTCGATTCTACAGTTTTAGCCCTCTTACCAAAATGAAACTTTTGGCGCTGTCACATGTCGTTGTGGCGCATATAAAAATATAGAATGACTTTAACGAACTTTTTCGAATGTCAACAAGGCCCACCACCCGAATATGTACACTCTGAACAAGTAATTGCAGACCATTAAGGTTTTTCGAGCCAACTTGTAGATTCTCCGACGCTTCCCGCGTAAACTGTTCTCTCAGCACTCCATAAACCATAGACTTATAGGTATACATGTTCACAAGTGAGCGATATGTTTTACTAGATACCTACTACGGAAACCTTTAAGCCTAGGCATATTCTTGGTAATCAAGATGTTGAGTTAAGAGTGTGACAGCAAAAGCTTTCACACAGCCAAAGCTGGCACAATAATATCTTATAAACATGCTGTCAAACACAGCAACACAATATTTTTCTAGAAATACAAAAACATGTTGCTGCAACAACATTTGTTCAACATTTGTTTTAATTATGATATTTTCACAGAAAACTGATTTGTTTTTCTTTCTTGTTTAGGTACCAGTACTGTAGAAGACACACGTCTGCGTTCGTGAGTTATAGATGATATTAAACTAATGAGAAACAAAAATAATACCCAGTAACACGGAGGTTGGGGTCTAATGTTACAGCTTTACTTACAAACCTTTTATTTTTAATTTTAGCGGGTCTTAGCAAATAGTTTTAGTAGTTCTACATATTGGAAGTCTTCTTTTTCTTTTCTATAATCCTTAAAGTTAGAACCTTTTATGGAGTTCCACCTCACCCCTGCGTTTCACTAGTTTCAACCCCATTCCAACGACTAAATAGTTAAATATTGGATACATTAGAGCTTTCTAATTACAATATCTACGTACCGAACTCAAAACTTTATTGTACACTCAACAAAAGAAATAAGTTAACAAGCTATTTATGTAAGAGTATATGAGTAAAGGTAATCACAACATCAAACTCAAATCTAATTTAGCCAGGCTTTTAAATACGAAGAAATGTATTATTCATATCACCACTCAGTGACCACAAAGTACATCTAATTACCATATACATCTAAATTGTAATAACCATCAACAAAAGCATTAATATATCAAAAAATAAATAACAAAGCGTACATTTTGATGAGGCCATCATTACCCTAATAATTATTATTACCCTAAAAATAAACATTACAAAAATGCATTCTCAGACATCATCATTGGTCCTACAGACAGTCTTGGTAATCTAGTCGGTAATTGAAGCAATTAATTGTACGATGTTAATTAACGACGACCTGTGGATCAAGTTATGGTGTGGGATAATAGCATTTGTATGGAGAGGACCGAAAGATAGATTAACAAAACATGTAAGATCCACCTGTCTCTGGAGCATGGATTATCCCTAGGGATCATACGGTTTTGTCCCACGCATCTCTAAGATGTGAAATAGTCTTCCTACCCTTATCAGGAAGACTATTCCCATTACGTTAGGTAGGTCATGGGATTCTTTAAATGACCCGAATACAGGGCTCTTAAGGGACGGCAAAGAATCAGCGACTAAGTCAAAACAAAAAAAAATTATAAGTTTATCACTAACAAATAAAGCTTTTGTTACTGTCATTATTTTATCATCATTCCATTTATTGTTCATCTACTGGTAAGCAAGCAAGAGTCTCAGAACTACTTCACAGTGGCCTACTGCAGGTTGGCAAACTTCACACGCTGTCGATAAATCCTCCCAGGCTTGTAGGTTTTCTTCGATAATGATTTATCTATCGTCTGAAAAGAACTTGATTATTGTTTGCCTCTGAATTAATTTACATTACAAATACGTACCATAGTCATGCTACACTTCGTTTACTGCATTATCAAAACCCTTAAATACTTCTTCTTCTTTCTTAGGAGCTTGTGAAGTTAAAACCTATATTTATTTTAGCTAAATTCCCGTGTAGCTATGGTGTATTCGCGTTTGTCATGCTTTTATAATTGATTTGAGTTGGTCGTTATTTCTTTACTATAAAACTAAAAATAGCAACTAGTATTTAAATTCTATTAGAGTTGCGTCAATTGAATTTGCTTTTATGATACAGTCATCCCACATGGCGAAGGGTTTTGTTTTACATTTGCCATCTAACAAAACAGCTGTAAAAAAAAAATTCTCTTTCAAATCAGGCACAGGAATCGGCATTCAGCCCATTCCTTCACCACTGTCTGTCACTCGCTATTAATGGGATCAAAATCCTCAACTCTCACATTAACTTGAATTTGGTTAAAACCGGGAATCAATTCCTTTCTAATTAATTCATATTTCGAAAATGTAGCAATATTTAAAAAGTGTTCCAATATGAAATGAACACTGCTTCCAATATTAGACATTGAATTTAAACCTTATTTTGTAATCGAAAACAGCATTTTTAGGCGTACTGGTTACGGTGTAATTCAGGCGAGTGTACTCGAGGTTTTATTGCAAATCTAAGCTAAAATAAACATTAAAATCAGGGTTCCATAAAAGTGAAATGCTAACTGTAGAATCAGTACACCTATTAAGAGAGAGAGCTAGCACCTGCCGTTTCCTGCTAGATAGTCAAACCGTAAATTGAATAATAACTTTATTATTTAGATTTATAGCAACAGTTTTGTGTTAATTGCGAAGATAGGAATGGTGGGTCAGGTCTGGCATACCAATTTGTTTTACAAACACGATTTTGGAAATTTATAGATGTCATTCCTTTTTTTTCTGAGTGCCCATGACTAAATGATTGCGTGCGGCTGTACCACAGAGTAATCTGTAAATAAGGCCATTATTGTTCATTACATACTTCTTCCCCTTACACGTATCATTCAAAACGTCAATTTTAGTAGTTTCTGACACTTTGTGACCATGCACGCTGCAATGTATCAGAAACGTCGGGTTCTAAATTATATTAATATAATGCGATAAAATTCGTAAAAAGTAGTTTTATATTAACGTCAATTTTGTTATAAAATAACACCCGAAACTCCCCTGGATCAATTTGGTATCTACACTATCTACATTGGATTATTTCTATAAAACAATTTCTAATGATATTTTCTTTTGAAAGAGTTAAAAGGAGGGTTAGAGTGTCTACAATAATCCAAAATTATTGTTGTAGAATAAAAGTTTAAAAGTAGAATATCTATACTGAAAGTTGATATTTTATTAATGCGCTATACAATTTACAAACAGAAACTTCTACTTGTAGGAGAATACAACTTATTGCTTTCGAAAACAATGCCATAAAACCAGACAAAAACTTCTAAATCTCTACCATTATACAACTCCAACGGATGTATATTAGACCTACTCCACCTGTCCTCGAGAACAGATTAGAATTTATAGGATTTGAAGGTACAGGAAATTGGTTTAGAAATATTAAAATCATAGCTCCGTTATTGGTATTTGAATCTGGTCAATAAAATATTGTCATGCTACTAAATATGGATCTTATCCTGCTTGAAAACAAAGCTTAAGTTTGCTCGTTTGCGTCAAGTAAGTAAACAAAACTCAGAGCACTTTGTGGTAGAGTCTACCTAAGGATCAGCTTGGCTAGTTACTCACATGTCATACATGTGCCAAGTACTGTTACAGTGTTCAGTTGCGTGTATGTGAGCCATACAATTTGAATGGATTTTAAATTGTATGCTTGCCCCATTTTAGACCAATCCGGCAAGACAAATCAAAACTTACATAATTAAAACATGGTTTTTAAGCTTTTTACTACTGAAAAACATAAACCTTACTCGGACTGCAATGAATATTAGAAAAAACAATTAGCCTAATTGATTCAACAGTTCTTGAGTTTTTTCTTGTAACATTTAGCCAATCATTTTTATAGATGTACTGGTTAAGCCAACACACAGTTCTAAAATTGCATCAGTACTTAATATTTATTTGATTATTAAGTATTGATCAATAATTTAATAGCCCCTTTAAATCTAATAAGGCTTATAAAAGATAGGTCTTCTACTAACAATGCATCGTAATAATGAAATTTTGAAATAAAACAGACAAATTTTTCTTAAGCAAGAAGAGATTAAGTTTATGAAACCGCACAATAATATCTTCATTTTGTACAATGGCAATAATTTCAAAGGCGTATTACCGGCGGTAATGACAGCCAATTGTTCTTATTAGAGTTATTTGTTAGATAAAAGAAAACATAACCTCTAAACAAAGACATAAGTATGAAATCTATGTCCATTGCAGTGAAACTGCATCTGTTGTTTTAAGATTAAGGTGCTGATCATAACAAGATTTCCGTGTTTCGAATTCTACCGAGATTTCAGTGAAATTACGAATCTTGAGTTTCAAAACTTTGATTAATAAAAGTATAGTCATATTTAGCAATGGGTAAGGAATAAGCTAAAGAAGAATAAACACATCGACCCCTTATTCTGGAAATGTAGAGCTAGGTTCAGTGGTGATGAAACAATACACTTTATTAATCAACAACATCAATACCATCGACATATTAACTGGTAGACATTATTAGGTTATTTGGTTGTTTTTGTTTTGTTAGTTTTTCTGTTTTACTGAAGTTTTTTTTATGTACCAACAGTTAGCCTTGGTGGTACTGTAGCGGGTCCAACCTGGTCTGAAGCAAATTCCAGTGTTTGTGGAAATCCTATACCCAGCAATGGGTTATTGAACGCTGTAGATGATCTTATTCTAAAGACTACTTACTATAAAATTTCTAAATCTGTTCACACTTGTAAGTGACAAGTTCACTTAAATATCATGATTGTAATCTGTGTAATCAATAATGTATCTGTGAACCTGTTGTTGGAGTGCCAATAAATCAATTAATAATAATCGATATGTTTAACAGTCACAATTCTGTTAGACGACGACTTATAAGACGGATGTCAATGATAAAAATACACGAAAATATTCAGTAATAAAGCTGATTATCGGTCGATAATCGTAACTTCTAAGAACTTTATGTTTTCCTAATAAAACCTAACGTCGTATGGACATAAATAGATAGCCCCAATCCAAATTCTAGACAAGGTTATTCAAACAATGGTTAACGGGTTCCATATATTCGTTCATTTACATATCACTTGCAAATGTGGAAACAATTCGTATTCAAATCTGAATTTAAGATTGAAACCTACATGAAAATGTTGTATGTCATAAGCCTATGCCTTGAACTTTTCGATATTTAGAATAGAATCGTGGGAGACTAGAGAGGCGTTGGTAGGATTCGAGGATTAGAATAATATTAGACTCTTTCGTTTGTATGGCCATACCTATCTAAATTAAATCTGTAGAAATTATATGATAGCCCTAGCAACGGCAAGCCCACAAGTCTTTAATAAAAAAATAAAAAAATTGATACGGTTTTATTCGTAAAAAGGGGAAAGGCCATCCATAGAAACTAAACCAAATATTTTGACTATGACCGATTCTTTTTTAGTTTTTCCAGACATGATACGGAACACTAAACTATACAGCACTATCTTATCGTGCAGAATTCTGAGAAAAATGAACGACAAAACACAACGTACCAAATCGTCTCACTAACCCAAAAATACCAAGGAAATCGATCGAAATAAGTCTCATACAACAACATAATGACGCTGTCTGGCTCTCATAGACGAATCCAACAAAAAATAACGTTAACGACTAAGAAATTGATGAGTTCTCTTAAAGAAAATTACTTTAATATTCCCACTGAGGCGTGACCTAAAACCCGTTCGGATACAAGAAACAAATACATGTCAGTCATTCCTGAATTCTTCTATAATGACACTATATGCTTAATAGGTGCAGGAATAAAGAACAGATTCGTCTGCAAGGTTAATGATGATGGTAGTAAATGTAAAATTGTTGCAGCAGTCGCAAATGTTTTTTTACCTCCAGCCGATTTGCGTGAGTCAGCGTCCGTTTTGCCAGACATGGCTCGTACTATGGAATTTATAAATGAAACTAACTACCATAAACTTTTCGGACTCTGAGTAGAATCCCATGATGTTTTATTACGTAATATGGAATGCGCGATTTCGTGGTACACGGACCGAAAACAATTGACTTGTCGAACAATTGACATGGCCGACGTACTACTGTAGGCCCCACGGGGTTTTATTTAGTCATGGACGAAAATAGAAGTGTTTTCGTAAAGCCTAATTATTATCTAGACCGAAAAACACATGTTATTTTAATCGCGTTGGTCTTATTATAAAAAATATTATTTATTACACTGCGAGAATTTAGATTGTCTGGATATATAAAATATGATCAGTTTTATTCAAGAACTTAAATCTTATGCAATATAAATTACCACTTTCTTGGCTCTCTCTGTGGTTCTCAGCTAGAAAGTGTAGCATTCTGCCTTTATATTAGTAGATATTTTATGTTCATCAGCCTATGCATGTACATTTTAGGGATATAGATTTGTCCTAGTAAACAGTGACAAGTGTAAAATGAGCAGCTGTCATTTTGAATAATGTCTTGCATAAGGCAGCAAGAAAGATAGATTAAAGCGATGCCGCAAATGTATAAAAAAACTATTTAATTTATTTTAAAAAATTACCGTCTACGTACAATCAAGACTTAGGTTTAAATTTTACACATGTTTCCAAAGCTATAAAATAGCAAACACTTAAAAAAGCACTTAGGATATCGGGCCCAATCAAAGGCATTAGTGGCAGTTAACACGAAGGTAAAGATCACAATGACACACATAATTAACCCGAAAAAAATAACATTGATTGTTGCATCCTATAAGAAAGAAGAATTTAATCAATTTAAATATTTGAACGTTGGTATAAAACAAAACAAACAAACATGAGTGTGAGCCGAAGAAGCTACCAACTCAGCCTAATGTCGCGGTACTAAACCACAAAGCTGATTTTCAGCTGGACCTTGGCTATATAGAAAATAACAAAGAAAGTACAGACTTCCGTAACTCTACTACCCTAATCATCCGTCCTTCTGTTCCTCTAATAATCAACCCATATACTGTCCCACTGCTGGGCACGGGTCTCCACTCAGTATGAGAGGGATTAGGCTATAGTCCACCACGCTAGCGTAATGCGGGTTGGCAGACTTCACATGCCATCGAGACAATCTCTCAGGCATGCAGGTTTCCTCACGATGTTTTCCTTCACCGTTAAAGCGAGTGATAATTACGCACATGATATCGAAAAGTCAGAGGTGTGTGGTGAAGTCAGGGGTGCGCCTTGGATTCGAACTCGAGACCATTGACTTGGCAGTCCAGTGGTCATACCCCTAGGCTATCACTGCTCTGCTAGCACTGTTCCTTTGATCTTTGCAAAATTAATATGGCCGTAGAACCAACCTGTCCTGTCCAGACATTTTATCTATAAAGATTAAATGAGAATCACGTCAAATTCCTTCTAAAAATCTTGCTTACAATGATTGAAATTACAGAAATGTAGGAATTTACATGAAATTGGTTTTGATACATCTATTAAGTAAATTGAAAAAACGTGGTTGGTTTTAAGACACTCCATGGTCCTCCTAACCGTCTTTTTCTTCACCTTTATTCACATCATTACAATATTAAATCCGTTCTTATTATCATTTCATTAATGTAAATACAAATATTTATTTGAGCCGACAAAACCAGTCCTGTAAATGAGATAGGATATTCGATTACCACTTTGTATGAGCAACACGACCAATCGTTGCGAGAGCATATGTGCAAATTTTATTACGGATCAAAGTATGCTCATAATTTGCTAATGTTATATCAAGTCATGAATTACTAAGTATGATTTTAGTAGAGGATTATGTATATATAAAGGGAAAAGATAATTATGAAGATGTTTAGGCATACAGTAGGAGTTTAGAAATTAAGACCTATAGAGGAAGACATAAAACCATGAAAAGAAAGAATACATATGAGAAGTTTCGATACAAATGAAGATAATAAGAAAATCTTAATTAAAAAATAAGTAAAATCTATTCCCAGAACCAAAATGTTTAGGAAGTATCTTAGATTCATGAAATTGAATGAAAATTAAAAGAAATCTAATAAATTCTTGTTCTTCAATAGATCAAACTGAATAGTTTGATGTATTATCACTAGAATGGGTGATTCATAAGATCATCTACCTGTAAAGCAAAACAATTTTAAAGTTTCTCGATCCAACTGTAAAGTCTTTTTAAAAGAAGTGTCAACCACTAACTTGTAAAGTTAATAAAAGTCATGTCTCAGTCTATTTAAATTACAAAACTTTTAATATGGAAAAAATTACAGATGTCAAGTCGCATTAATATACAAGCGGTGAATTTAAGGAACGAAGACACATGAAAGAAGATATATCGCTGAGAGAATTTATTGTATCTTTGGAAGTTCGGATCGGTCAAAATTGTGAATAAATATTTGTAGGAGTCAAAAGTCGGAGTTTTAGCTGATTTTATTCTCACTATTCAAGGTTTCCTACTTCTTAATGCTGATTTATTTTTGTATTGAACTAACTGTTGCCCACGGTTCCATTTGCATCCCAAAAAAACTTGATGCAAAAGTAGCCTAAACTATGTTTTCTTGGCAATTTTGATCGAAACCAATGTTCAGTTATGACGTGACGTAAATTGAATCAAAAATATTTCTTCCTTGAATGTTTATTTCATTTACAATCTTTATTAAGTTTTATCTTAATTTAATTCTGTTGACAGTTCAAGTTGTTAAACTTGTCGAATCTACACCTTAAGTGTGTTTCTTCAGAGCTCGGTGTTAAAATTTGTATTGCAAATAGAACCCATACATAAAATTGTTGAAACATTCCATTAAACCGGCGACATGGGAATTAAAATAAATGGCCAGCCTTAATTATGTGGCATTAAAAAATATATTAATTTGGTCGGCAGTGTGTTGAAAGTAAAGATCGATGGGATTTTTCTAGATTAGTTAAAAAAACAAATTAACAAAATGGATAAATCCAGTTGTCATTAGATTCAGAATCACAGCGGGATACGACAAAAACTTCCGTGCTATGTATCACCGATGTTGTCTTAAATTAATTATTTAAAATGGCAATTAGTTGGTACAATGATAGCCTAATGGTTTTCAAGTTTATGTTTGAATAAGATATTGATTACCACCTTTGAGGAAGGTTAATGTTATGATAAAACCTGAACGCCTACTCCAATGTGGAATATTCTTGAGGCTGTGGGAAGACTGCCACTTCATAGTAGTCCAATTACTTCTGGTATTGAGCTACTCGGGATCAGACTAAGATGGACTACTTGCGCAAACTACAAAACCAAAGGTACTCTTCATCGGGATATCTTCTTAACAAATTCTATTGAACTCTGTTTAGCGGCTTAGATAAATAATAGGCAGACATAGCTTTTGCATTTATTATACCTAGTTTGGATTTCCTTATTAGTAATGTTGGATCTTGAAGTGATGGCTCTTTCAAAGTAAACCCTTTAGTTGGATTATGTTTTGTGAAAGAATCAAATTAATTACAAGTTTTTAACATTTTGTCTACTATAAAAATGTTTATTTCCGATATTATAGCCTCAGTATTTACTCTCTATAACTCTGAAGTACTGTGTTCTACATTGTAATAAAAAATTCTGTGCTCTTTTCTGTTTTATAAAGCGCATTCACAATTTATTACCAGTATTAAAGTTTAATATTGAAGCCCATGTTCATGAGCAAAAAAAACAAGTCCATTATGATGGTAGACGTAGGCATGCCCACCGCCATTATTTATACGTACTATCTTATCTCCACTGCGGTCTAAAGCCTCTCACACTTTAAAAAGTAATGTCATAAAAAGCACTTTCGCATTTTAGAAAAAATTGCCCATTATGTCACGTAGTCTTACATCAACGAGCTCATAAATTATTTTTAACTGGCTTCATTAACCTGCATAACGTCATAAACACGTTATTCGCCTGTCAAAACAGAAAAGCATTTTGGGAAAGGTCACAAAAGGAAAGCGCACGGACGCCTTTACCAGCGGACGTATAACTTATTCGACGTAAATTGTGAACACGCACTCGACTGTTTCAATTAATTGACGCCGGATTTAATCCTGTTAATTTGAGTGGTAGAATAAAACTAATTTCGCCCACAATGTTCCGAAGCGACGGCATTATAAAGAAAAAAAAAACTTGTAAAAGACCTCGCGGTATGCGCATGCGACGGTCAATCTTCTCGTAATGTCATTTGTCGATGGAATCAGGACGCGGTGCGAGCTTTAACGTATGGAGGAAAGAGACAGAATATATCATCGTCTCGCCACCCCAACACGTGAGGCAACATTTGTATTTAATTACTTCGTTTACAGACTTGATTTACGTATCGCTTAATTTGAAAGTGTTGATTTAAGTTTTGATGAGAGTCTGCTTTTACAGAAGTTATAACGACACACACGTATAAATCTGTAACACAAGAAATGTGAGGACATAAAGATATTTATGACGCAATTACATGCATTTTCGACAAATGAAAGTATGTATAGCAAGGAAACATTAGTGTACCATTTAACATCGTAAAAACTCAGTCATTTACAGGCGCTCCATAATCCCATTTAAATTCCGACGCTACATCCTCATTCTATATAATTGGTTATAACAGTCCCGTGCGGCGTACAGTACAAATTATATTATTATCCTTAGCTAGAATAACTTCAAGGGTCATTAATGTGTAAATCGATTGCCATGCATGGAGCGCCATCGCGCTGTCGCATACTAAACGATGGACACAACAAGCGTTATAATCAAAACAATATTAACATTTCCCATTCTTGTTACAGACTTGGCGGCAATACGGCAGCTGCTTGAGAGCGAGACGGGTGGCACGACCTGTCCCAGTTGTAACATGCCCTTTGACAAGGGCAAGAAGAGAAAACTGATCGACACATGCGGGCATGAGCGGTGTTACTCGTGCATGTTCAGGAACGAGGCGTGTCCTTCGTGCGCTAGGAACAACCAGGGCCAGAGACGGCCTGTGATGGAGAGGTACACGCCTTCGCCGCAGCGGCAGGAACCCGAGTGGCAGTCACCGCTGCGCCTGCCCAAGCCACCGAAGCAACCTTCGAACCTAGCACAGAGCTGCCCCACACCGCCGCACACCAGAAGAAGATTCTTCCTCAGTCCGAAGTCACTGCGCAGTCCTTTCGGGCAGCGCGCGCGCCACTCGCACGACAACCACGTGCCCCTCTCCGGTAAGTCGTTCGCACGCACTCTTATTTGCATACCCGTGGGCTTACGCGTGGTGGCCGCAGATTTGCATCGTTGCGCAAGCGGCTGCGCACGCAAGTTACACTTCATTGATGCCTTCTTGGGCAAAGTCGAAATCTCATTCACAAACAGGCTGCGTAGCACCTCTCACTTCGATGGCCCGTTTTATGAGCTTTACGAAAACTGCGAGGATCCGCCGCGCCGCGCTGTAAATAACAGTGAGTGACAGTTGCGACACGCGCGCCCACGCCGCGCCGCAGCGCCGGATGTACGTAGGGGTTCCTTAAAGGACCGGTTGTCTGTCTACTGTATTTATTAGTTAAAGTATAATTCCGTACTTTTGCAACGCTGCCCGCGCAGACAGCGGGCCGGCTGTGAACATTATCTCGGTATCTGTAACATTTTCCATTTCCATTAATTATATCATTCCGGTCTACCAGATTTCTTGGGTAATTGAAATATACACTTCGTTCCCAGCTGTGAGTTTCTTAATAAACTATTAGTATCAATTCGCCACGGCCCTTGCCCCTTCACGTTTGTACTTAATCTGTCGATTGCTAACGTTTCTATCTGTCGATATGAATAATGGTATCTTTTACAATTTGTAATGCTTAGTTATTGTGGCGAGGTGCAATTAATTTACCATCGCTGGTCAATTGGGATCGTGTGAGTGAAATTTTACTTTACGACAGTGTTGATGGATGGTGTGACACTGTTCTACATATTGAACTGGCTACTCCAACAGGGTTACCGGAGGAAGGTCCTCGGAATGCGGCGTGGCACAGCCTGGTGTTCAATAAGATCAGATCGCTGTGGTCCACGCACTCCTCAGTGCCGCAAGGACTCAACCAGTTGACAGGCACGAAGTCTTAATTTTGCATTGGAATGTGGATTATACCGATGTAGCTGATTTAATTGCAAATGCCGATTTAAGAATCGATTACTGTGCTACCTTGTTTCTGGAAACGATTTGGATTCTATAGTTCGATCGATTGTCGGACACGCGTCGAATATTAATAAATTGCGTATTAAGTACGTTTCCTTGAATCGTACCGATTGATGGATCGATTAATTTTGTATCGATTGTTGCGGTAAATGAACACATCGGTATTCAGTCCACATTCCCTGCTCGATCTAGCACGGTCGGCGTCTGATTTTTGCACACCTTATTGCCTGCTCGCATCGCTCCGTGCGTTTGACACATAGCTTAGTATACCGGTTTTGTTTTACCAGTGTTTATTTTGCATTTTGTTTGGTTTTTCAGTTTGTTTTGTTTTCAATTGTAACGCTTGAACGGTTTTGTGTTGGACGTAATTTGAATACCCATTTGTTGTAAATAGGGTTTCATGTTTTAATTTTTATGTTATTTGCACATAACATGCCATGCTAATTTAAGTCATTATATTCGCACAAAAATCTGCATTAATTGTGATTAATTCCATTAATAATAATAACGATGACGAAATCGATTCTGATTCGATTTCATAACAGCACCACATTAATCGTTTGAATAAATAATATGTAACCTTCACGCATGAGTCATGAACAATCAATCGATTCTTCGATCGAGATAAAGAATCGGTGACAAAAGTAACATCGATTTGTGGGCGCGATCATCTTCTCCGATAAATTTGATGGTGAACAGAATATGAGATAAGCATCGAAGGGATTATGACTTTTAAAATTGTGTATGTAAATTGGAAAGGAATAGGAATACGGAAATTGGTGAAAGGTAATCATAAATGTTAATTTATTTATAGTAAATATTATTAAATTATATTGATGAATCGGCTTCCATAACTAGATAAAATTGCTTGTATTAAAGAAATAATACAATAATCGTAAAAGGCATAATATTAAAAAGTCATTCAACATAATATAATTGACAATTTCTATATATTTTCTCCGGTAAAACTTGAAAGCGATAGAACCAATCTTTCGATTCTGTATCCCAAGTAATTCTCAAAGCAATTAAAGCTTTTAATATCGCAGGTACTGAAGACTCCGTTAGATCTTACTAATGTAATGACATTTGACATTGTTTCCCTCTTTAATGACACTGCAAAAAAATAATTACTTATTTTATTACTGTAATTATCACATCTAAAGCTTCTACGGCAGAAGTAGGGTCAACTTAAAAAACACTGCCGTGCGGAGCACAAGTATCTCATGCGTAAGTCCTTATATTACGTCACTGCGTCACTACATGTGTCACCTAGGCCAATTACAGCTGTGCCCAAAAACGAAATTCAGTGAAGTCCTATATAAGTCTCAAATAGGAAGACTTTCATATGTGTGGATGTAAATGGTTGTGTTCCGATTTGCACGGGTGGGCAGCAAATGTGAGCACCTCTTCTTACAAATATCTGAATGTAATTAACTATTTATTACTTTCCCGAGTTAATACGCGACCTCTGAGTAAATTATTTGATATTATTGGCAACTATTTAGTGACTTAAGTATCAAAAGAAAAGTATATAATCTCAATATAGTTCCCAAATTTCAATTAAGTTAGTAAAATAATATGAAATACCTACTTATACTACTAATAAATAGTAAATAATGATACAAAATATAATATTACGAAGTTTAAAATAAAACTGTTCAGAGTTCCTCCTCTCACCTACATTTGCTGTGCCTGACAAGGCCCACACATGTTTCTTATAATACCTACTATTGTAACATCTATTTAACTTGTGGAGTGCAATAATTGATTGAGTATTGAGTACCTATGATCTTAAGTGTTACTGATGATCTTTGGATTACCAGGTCAATCAGTTTTATGGCTTTATTCTATGAAATTCGTAGTAAAAACTCGGAGGTTGAATCTGTGCACAGTTAATGGCATTAGACTTGCCGCCATAGGACCTCTTATTAGAAAACTGTGGGTGTAAAAAGTACAACTTTGCTGAACCCTTCAAAGAATACAGATGTGATGATGTGTGTTACCTATTTTTTTCTTCACTAGACAAAACAGGAATAGGTCGAACAATCTAGGTCGACAATAGATTTTTGATTCGGGATGAAACTGCGAAACGAATCAGGAACAAATCGTCGTTGTCGTTGAGCTTCCTAACAATGGTTGAGCTACACGATGTTTGTTGCATGCGTGCCGTCAGTTAGGATTGGTCAACTCAAAACTGTGGCTCTGTCCTCAAAAGGCCATTTCAGATTTTGCCCTACATTGTTTAACTCGCATATCTTATAATATACTACGATTGTCTGGACTTTAAAGAGACCATGATTCTCTGAGTTTGTTTCGGCGTTTCTTCTCAGAGGTCGTCAGTTAGGAAATGCCGGCGCCATCTAGTATTAAAAAAAACTTGTAAAATTGTCTTTAAAGAATCTACTTACAGAAATAAATATCATTTCATTTCAATCATTAAAGTACAGTTCTCGCCAAACTTATTGTCCGGGTTGAAGTTAACACGAGCTAACTTTAACCCGGCCGTAAAAATCGGAGAAAGAGCTTTCGTTTTTATTTATTACAATCAAATATTTTTCTTTCTCCGATTTTTACGGCCGGGTTAAAGTTAGCTCGTGTTAACTTCAACCCGGACAATAAGTTTGGCGAGAACTGTAAAGTAAAAGTAAAGTAAGCTTTATTTGCGTAGTCGGATATAAACAACTAAATCAATAGGTCGTGCTATGACGCTATATTTTCTACGTAGGCAGTGCGCAGGAGTCGCCTTGTCACCAAAAGACAGCAGTGAGGGCGGGTCCTTGCTCAAATCGGAACAAGTCATACCAATATCTATAGTGATTGACGAAGTCTTCGGCTTTCGGCTTTCAGTGGACTTACCATAAACATACCATCACGCCTGTATTCCCCAAAGGGGTAGGCAGAGGTGCACTAATGTACACACAAAGTTCGCCGATGTAAAGTCCCATATAAAGGGGGGTAAACATATTGGTATGGGAGAAGCCGATTTTTTTTTTGTGCGGAGGGTCCTAATGATTCCCTGTCACCTGGGGATGTGGCAGGGTATGTGTTCACCAAGACCATAATGGGCGAGCCTATTGAATAGTGGTTATAATAAAAATTGCGATGTAGCAATAAGTTATCAATCAGCTTCTATATAAGAAATACTAGTATTCAGCGAAAATCGTATTTCGGCTTCGGCTAAACTTTGCCATTCTGTATGTCACAGCTCTATTATCAGCTTTACTTGATCGAACTTGTATTCGCAGTGTGACTTCTTGTCCGTGTCACTTTTGTATAACTTAGATAAGTTATTGCAGTGTAGGAGACATTGATTTTATAATACAATTGGCATACAAAACATTGTGATCATTGAATTACAGTGAAGAACTATTTAACTATCGACTTTGACGACGCTTGTGGTCTAGTGATTCAAGTACTCGACTGCTCATCACGAGGTCGTGGATTCGATTTCCACAGGATACAAATATTTGTGAAGAACAAAAGTGTTTGTGTTTGGGTGTTTATTATACCTATATTATAAGTTTGTATCTACAAAAAAAAATATAGTTTTATATTCATTGTCTAGGATCAATAGTAAAAGTTATACTTAGTTTGGGACTAAATGGTGCTATGTAAAATGTCTCAAAAAGATTGTTTAATTTTATTTATTCTGTAATTTTATCAAAAGCACTTATGCGATTTCTAAAAAACAAATTTAACTTACACACCTTCGCCAATCGCCTTCACCAATACTGAATAGTGATTGACGAAGTCTTCGGCTTTCGGCCTTCAGTGTACTTACCATCTACATAACATCACGCTTGTATTCCACTGAGGGATAAGGTACTAATGTACACGTTTTGTAAAAGTAATTGAGGTTAAGTACTTACGAGGTGTTTACTGTTTGTCACACAAACACACAAGACTTTCGTTCATGGAAAGTAGGTATTTAAAATCCCATAAAACATTACAACAATTTTATCCTTAGAAAGTACAGTTCTCTCCAAACTTATTGTCCGGGTTGAAGTTAGTACGAGCAAAGTTAGCTCGTGCCAACTTCAACCCGGACAATAAGTTTGGTGAGAACTGTATGCTATGTTCAAAATCATTACCACTTTCCCATTTCTTATTACTTTTCTTTCCGTGTCATCAAGCGTAGGAGTTCATTTCTGTAGGTACCTCAACCATGAGTTCTATCGAATTGCTTTCGATAAATTTTGTACGCGTCGAAACGCTGTAATCTCTTAGCTGATTTTAATTCCTTACGTAAAAGGTAGAGGCGCTGCGAAGGTTTCCCATTTTACGGGGTCGTTAGCGAGTTTAGTGAGAAAAATTTATGGTCGAGACACTGTTCCCAAGCATACAAAAATATATTTACCTTTTCTCATAGTCGGGTTACAATTGAGCGTCCGTTTACATTATTATTGTTTACATAATAGTTCCAGTTTTGTGTGTCAATTTACTTGGAATCGGGTCATAGAAGCAATCGGAGTACTTGATTCTAAACATATATTTTTGTTCTATGAGTGTTTCGAGTGTGAGTTTGAATGTTTCGCTCCAAATAAACGTATTTTCTTTCTTTCTTTCTTTATCTTTCTATTAGAAATGTGTGTCATCACGCCTGTGTTCCCTTAAGGGTTTAGACAGGAGTATACTAATGTACAACAGCAGTTTGCCGGGATTCTTTTAGTCTCATGTAGGAATGTCTATTGCCATTTACCGGGCACAATACCAAACTCTAAGCTTTGCTTGACCTGGGAATCGAACCCCGAGCATAGCCTAACTTACGACCTAAGCTAAATGCGGGTCTATCAATCCGCCTGTAATTTAGATTCAAAATTATAGCCATAATAGAATAGAAAAGAATATTTTTTATTGCACACCGAAAACCAATAAATGGAACAATCTTATAAGTTTCGATGGTACAATAATAATTAAGTATGGTAAGTACAATATTTGTTATTCTGTGGCTTAACTATGAGAAGAGGTTGTCATTATAAACTCTATCCTTATCGATGCCACTACCTGAATCTCTGCACATACCGTAAGTAAATCAAGCGTAAAGATCAGTAACATCATACATCGCTTCCGTCGTGTTCGTGTGAAAATCCATTGTGTGATCATATTACGTCGTGTGTTTAGATAATATATTGTTCTACCAAGATGACCCATGATTTTTAACCCCCGATACAAAAACAACGGGTTTTATGAAGTTTGACGTGTCTGTGTTCTGTGGGATAGTAAATCCCAAACGGATGAACCGACTTTGATTTTCTTTTTATTGGTTTGAAAAGTGAATTGTGAGTGTTCTTTGCTATATTTGATGAAAATCGGTGCCTCGAAATGGCTTATTACATAAATTTTTCACAACTCCTCAATATGGGTATCAAATGAAAGTGCTAATGTTATCTATATCTATACTAATATTGTAAAGAAGGAAGATTTGTTTGTTTGTTTGTATTGAAAAAGCTCCGAAACTACTGAACCGATTTGAAAATTTTCTTCAGTGTTAGGTAGCCCATTTATCGGGGAAGGCTATAGGCTACATACCATCACGCTACGACTAATAGGAGCGGAGTAGCAATGAAAAAGTTGCAAAAACGGAGGGAAGAAGTTATCAATACCACGCGGGCGAAGCCGCTGGCGGGAAGCTAGTATTATGTATACCGCGTATCGAACTGACAAAACCTTGGCAGTGTTCGCATCAGCTGTATAAAACGTTGTAACAATTATGTCACTCAAAAAGCTGTTGTCAGTGAATTGAACAGCGAAGTGTCACGGCCAAAGAATTTTGATTCAAAAGGTTGTTAGTGATCAGGGCTGTCCGAAGTCATGTTTGATTATGATATTTTTTGTTTATTTATTCTGCAACGTAAGTAAATTTTTAGCATCCTTTCAGCTTAAGGATCTACATTATAAACATATTTAGAGATATGTTTGGTCTTTATTAATTTAATTAACAAATTCTATTTAATATATTTTTTCTATTGCAAGCATAGGCCTTCTTTTCCTTTTCCAATTTATGCAAAAGTTTATTACGTTTTCACGCCTGAACTACTAAACCGATTACAATCCAATTTGGTAACACATTTAAATTGCATCCTAAGGAAGAACACTACCTTTTATTTCAAAAAGTCCTTAAGAAAGTGAAACAGCAGTAATAATTATCTCTCATAGTTTTTAATTACTCTGATAATGTCTTAATAATCCAGAAAGCTTCTCATGATTATAAAATACAGATTCCCACTCGCAGATAACAATATCAATATCTATGCAATTACAGACTATAATATCAAAGCTCAATGACTCCATAGAACCAGCTTGCGTGGGAGTCTTTAGTTTTTATCGATATCCCGACCACATCCCTACTGTGTACTTAGTACTCAATGGAGAAGGATATTGTATCAGTTTTTGCTGAAGACTAGGCATTGGCGTTTGTGGTTAGAATCCAAAATAGGGATGAATGGGTGTGTCTTTACAATATAAGATCCTATGCAGGCGATCCTCTGGAAGCCATAAAAAACAAAGTTTCGAATTATATTGTAATTTCAATTGTACATACATACACTCTCGCGTTTTACTCACAGTAGTAGACAGAAAATACAGATAACGATAGAGAACGATACTTGCTACGATCCTTGCATACTTCCAAACTTACATAGGTACTACATACCGTCATCCTCGATCTACAAAGGGTGCCAACGGGACCTTATTACTAAGCCTTCGCTGTCCGTCCGTCTGTCAGTTGGCTGTATCTTATGAACAGTAATAGGTACAGTTGAAATTTTCACAAAGTTTCTGTATATGGCGCCACTATAACAACAAATACTAATTTTGAATACTAATTTAAAATGGTACGGAACTCTGTGCGCGTCCCATTCTTACTTAGCCAGTTTTTTGTGTTGACCAAATGATATTACTAAGTCCAATAATAAATTCATTGTAATAAACTAGGACAGACAGATGTAATTTACAATCACAGTGACTGATGCGTTCATTTAATTCATGAACGGATTGAATGAGTGAGCTAATTGATTCCATTCGATCGTGATGTTCTAACTATTCGAATTGATTACTTGTGGTTCCTTTATCATTCATTCAGTTCAGTAATGAATAAATTGGAAGTCATATTTTAAGTTTAATGTAATCCTACTTCTATTTGACCACGGAATAAGTCCTGAAATTAGTCAGACTGAAAACAATAAAAATTATCTGAAAACTATAGCTACAAGTAAACAAGCAGTCTTGTCTTTTCGATTGATATAACAATAATTATAAAATTCGTGTCTAAATATCTCACATGACATTTAATTATATGGCATAGCAAGAAGGTCTCAGTGTCAACCGTACTTCAGACTAGATTGATACTTACCTCAGAAAATTTCATAGCAGGGTCGATCGAAGGTCGAAGGAGTGAGATCGAAGGATGGCGGTGCCCGAAAATTACTACGCCATTGAGTAGTTACAGCCAAAAGGATTAGGATCATCTATTTACTACTTAATACGTATACTACTTAATTTAAAAATAATGCCTCATTAGCCTCGTCCCGGTTTTGATTTCTAGGACGAACAAAGTGTTATTGATTTTTTCTATAAAATTTATATAAAAATTCTCAGTAGTATTTTTAATGAAGGAAAAAAATAGCATGGAAAATGCTTAAAAAAAATACAAAAATATATTCTCAATAGCAACTCGGAATTCGCACTTACATCTATGGAACAACATGGAAATTAAACATACTGGCGACCTGCTTGTACAGTAATAACCCACACCTCTGCCTGAACCCTTCAGGAAATACAGGCGTGATGGTATGTATGTTATAAATGTTTTTTTTTTTCTAGAATACAATATTATGATATTGAATCCTAATATTATTACAATCTAGCCAACTTAGGCTAATTAGTAATTTTAGTTTGACTTAGCTTTATAAAATAATATTACTAAGAATGTGTCCAATGGCACTTTTCTTATAGTCTCTGATTAAGGGGAAGACACTTTGTTTTTGTGTTCTATATTGGTAGCACTAACACTTCACTACATTACACTATTTTTCAACACTATATTAACTCAAAAGGCTTAGTTCTTTTGAGCCGTCTCACTATGTCCGTATTGTCCGTATAAATGTTAATGATGATGCAATTTCGAGCGTATATAGAGCTCCATGGTTGACCTTTCATACTAGTTAGTTGACAAATGCCAAGCATTCGCTGAAGAAGCTGACATTTTGTAAAATGTCTTCATTTGCTGTGATGAAGGGAATTAAAATTAAGATATTTGAATAGCATCGTTAATCTATCTTTAGGCTTGTCTGTGACCTGTTGACAACTTAATTCCTAATCACATGGGTAGTTACCTTACTTGTAGCTGTTGCAAATACCGATCATGAGTCATAGGTACTGGAGTGGCTCGTGGCTAAGTTATAGCAACGCTGACTAACCGATCTGCCAAGTTTAAGCTGTGCTTGCCGAGGTCACGTAAAGCCGTCGGTCCCGGTTGTCATACGAACATCTATCGTACATTTATAAATTATCACAGATTCCATAATCTGATCTGCTACTGAGAATTTCATAGCAAAATCAAACATTTTTCTCAACCAGGGAATCGAACCCAGAACCTCGAGCAGCAGTCACACTAAGCACCAGAGGTTAATAACACAGTTAAAAGAACAAAGGAATGAAATTAAAACTATCACGAAATACATCGCCACTGATGTTATGACCCAACAGTAAAGAGCGGTTACACACTACGTCCGATCCGAATAATAATAATAAATAATAAATATCTTGGGACATTTTTACACAGCACCATTTAGTCCCAAACTAAGCAGAGCTTGTACTATGGGTACTAGACAATGGATACAATACTTATATATATTTTTTTGTAAATACATACTTATAATATATAAGAAACACCCAGACAAACACAGACACCTAAGTTCATCACATAAATGTTTCTGCCTTGTGGGAATCGAACCCACGACCTCGTGATCAGCAGTCCGGTACTCGAACCACTAGACCACAGACGTCGTCTCTATCGTCGAATCCGATCCGAATCCGTGAAAATGTGGTCCGATGTCCGATAATTGTAGAACTATTTGTTTGGTAGTTTACGCACTAAGGCCCCGAACTCAGAAACGTCACTTAACCATGAATCGTTAGCAAACAGGGGTCATATTTTGGCCTATTTTTCCATATTTGAATTTGTTGTCAGTATACTAAGATATACTAGGTCTCATTAGCTAATGATTCGTTAGGTTAAGTGACGTCTCTGAGTACATCCCTTAATCCGATTTCCGTCATCTGAATTTTTCTATACAAATAGTTCTACGACTACTCCGGACCGTATTTTCACGGATTCGGATCGGATTCGGATCGGATGCGGATCGGATTCGGATCGGATTCGGATCGGACTCGAATCGGACGTAGTGCGTAACCTCTCTAACCATATCAAGTTGTGATCTCGGGGCAATGACGTTCCCACGCCATCGCTTCCGCACCTGCCGAGGATCTCCACTTACAGGCAGACACCTACACGAGCGACAATTTTTTAAGTAGCTTGTATGTGGGTGTAGAGGATTCAGTGACAAAACAAAAGAGAGAAGCCATATTCGTACTGACACAAGGACCAGAAAAAGACCTAATCGACTCGAAGGTACTAAAATAGGACGGTCAAAGATTTGTCACTTAAATAAAAAAAATACTTTTTATTTTTTTATTGTATTTAGCAAAAGCAAATGCAAAGGGCCCGTTTCACATCTTACTGATAAGTTGCCGTTAAATTACTTGGCAGATGATTTCATACAAATATTATTCCATTTTTTAATTTATCCAGTGGCTAGCGGCCGGTGGAACTCTGCCTGTGCGATCATAGGCAGAGTGCAAACTTGCTAAGTACACCAAACGAATTCTTCTTACACTAAAATGTATATTTGAAAAATTCATACAGGTTCGGTACACCAACAACCAGAAGGCGCAGGTTCGAATCCTGCCCGCCCGCCGATTTTTTCCTTCATTAAAAATAACTTATAATCTTAGCATGGAAAATGCTTAAAAAATACAAAAAGATAAATTCTTTCAGTGTTAGATAGCCCATTTATCGGGGAAGGCTATAGGCTATATACCATTACGCTGCGACTTATAGGAACGGAGCAGCAATGAAAAAGGTTGCGAAAATGGGGAAAAAGTTGTCGAGACCACGCGGGCGAAGCCGTTGGCGGGAAGATAGTATTTTATATTTATCATTAAACATATTGAGGGCCTGTTTCACCGCCTCTGGATAGCCGGTCCCAACGGAAAAATTGATAATATTAAAATTATTTTCTTTTCTTTGAATATATATCTTTTCAAAGATATCTAGCATTTGTTAATGCAATATGTAATACAATAAAAAATATCTATTACACACACTATAATATTCACATTGTTATATTTTCTCTTACCCTTAAAAAGCACATCTCACGAGTACCTACTATTGTTAGTAAACGACTTCTCATTCGCTCCATGTGTTAATTTCATTCCGCTTCCTGTTATACAGTTTCTTTTTTAACACACAATGGAGAGCTATCTAATGCTTAATATGGAGCTGCTTGGTTAATCTACTTAATTTGATGTTAAATGTCATGGGAAGTGTGGAAACAAACGATTATTTATAAAAAACTGTGAAACATCATCAACAGGTTGTAAAATTACTTATGGTAAGAAGATAAGTCGTTGTGAAAAATAGCATTGCTTTGAAAGAGGATGGAGTCGACAAAATGGAAGATACATTATTTTCAGAAGATTGCACCAAAAAGGGATTAGATGAAAATCAAGATCAATTGCACCAAATAGATGGATAATATCAAGACTCATCTGAAGAAGGGAATGATACAAATAGACAGAAGGAGAGAGAGTAAAATTTAATGACATTCTCTTTCTTTATTACATCGCATTCTATTTTTGAAAAGGAATCCCATTACATTACCTATTGGCGAATTGGAAAGCTTAGACATTATCGATTTCTATGATAATTGCGTAGAACGAAATATTACCATGTTGATGACGCATAATTACATACATAATTAGTTTTTAACTGTGTGTAAGAATATTGCACGGCTGTGTATGCATGGAGTTCACATAATTATGATTTTTGTTCCTTTTATCTGATCGTTTTGTGTGCGTATATTGAAAGCTTGTGAAAAGCGGCATGTATATGAAAATGTGACTCATTGTTATTTATGTTTTTATTAGCTGTAATTGTACACTTTGTATATTTTTGCACCTGTATGTTAGAATTGTCGTTGGCCTATCGATTTGAAAACAACTGTTTTGTAATTTTAATTATGTGCAGAAAATTATCAGTACTTTATTATTCTCTGATAAAAAAAATACAAAATAACTAGGTATAATCGGGTACCTATTACATTTTGAAACTTAGAACTATCAAACAATAAATTGTCAAAATTACAAAAATAAACAATACAAAATATAGTTTGAAAATAGAACACACAATTTCTGATCAACTAGTGATGTACAATGAGGAGGTAGTCGACTATTAAAAGCTGATAATGATATTAATAAAGAACTACAGAACATAGAAGCTATAATTTTTCTCCTTTCCCCCGCAGACGATGAAGGCGGTCACATCAAGCAAGCAGGCTACGAGTCACGGCGACAGAATGACCTGTACATGCGACTTGGTCTGCTGCTGGGTGAGCGAAGAGGAGCGAGGAATAAAGCTAGAGACAGCTGCACCTCGCTCGCCTCGCTTGATGCCCATACTCTTGCATCACACAATACAAGTCCTGTAAGTATCATGTTAACTATTTGTATGGGTTACGTGGATTTATACAAATGAGTATAGTTTTAGCTGTGATTATTACTTCTTGACGTGGTATTAGTGAAAGTTTAAAAAGACTAATTGATCCTTGTTGAATTACTTCTTAAACATTACTTTATAGTTTCTTTGGGTTTCGATTCTAATTAGCTGAAGATGATGATTATAAATACTTTACGATTCCTATTTGGTTTCAGGTATCAACCCTCACCGGTTCTTCAGAAGTGGAAGTAGCAACGCCGCTAGGTCGCGACTCCCTTGGCTCTCTAGCATCCATGTCACTGTCAGCAGCCAGCAACTGCTCCTCATCCAGTCCTGGTAGCAGGCGGCATTCCGTCAACAGTAAGTATTATCAAACGTCAACACATTTTCTCGTCTTCTAGTTAATCTTCAAGATATTTTGTCCATTCATCTTTTAAAACTCATTTAGTTATCTTTAGAGTCGTAATACGGTGTCTGTCTCATCTATTGTGACAATAGTACCTTTTATTTCAATGTTTATTATTATTGTTTCTGTTTTTGTAAAAACGTTTTTAAGCCATGTATAAAAAGAGACTAGAACTTGACTGCGGTCATATTTTTTCTAAAGATGTGAAAATATTACAGACAGGCTTAAGTAGCTAAAACTTATTTATCCTTATTTGGCATAAATGGACCTGAAGCCGCTACTGTGTTAATGTGTATTATTAACGATCTAATTTACCCCAAATTTCTCGTCTGCCACGTGTCAAAAATCTGGCAGATCTAATTAGTCAAATTAGTTTGCCTACTATCTTTTCTCATTAAGCCCTTGAAGATTGGAGTGGCTGGTCATTAAGATACCACGCCCTCTGGGCTTTATGGCTGCCGATAACAACCGCTCCTTAAGAATTGTTATTAGCTTCTGACACGAGAACTTACGACAGAATCGTATCTATATTAGACGTTTCGTTACTTTTATATAGGCTTCATTAGCCATGACCTAATTATGTATCACTTGGATGTTATTTGACTGCGTTAGTTTCCATCCTTATATGATTACCTTTGTTAACCTTGACTATATCTGGTCTTCAACAAGTCACCACCCAATCACCTTTAAGATTCTTATTCAGACTAACGATAATCCAGCATAATATATAACAATTTCAACACTAAAAGCCATTGTCAATTTTCTAGCGCTCCAAAGCGGCAGATCTGACGAACTGACGCGGATGTCTAGCGGATTCTTTAAAACAAGGAAAACAGCCGCGAGACGATCAGCCAGAGTCAACAGCAAGCAATCATCAACATCATCAGAAATAAAAAAAGGTGCTTTGTTACACGAAATTAATATGTTTTCATTACTTCAAGCAAAAAAGCATGTGATTATAAGTTCTTGAAAATTATTTGCCTCTATTAGATTCATAATTAAATATCACTCAAAGTATATTTACCTTTTTGTCAAGCTTCTGCGAAACAAAATTAGGACAGTGAGTTGCATATTTGAGGATAGAAGTGGATTTGTATTTATGCAAACGAACGTATATTTTAGTTACTAATACCGCTAAGCCTCTTAAATAATTTGATGTAATGTGACGCTGATGTTCCTAAGCCGAAATAAAGTAGAAAATCCGGTAAGGATATTAAACAAATCTGTACCCAGCTGGGTTTTACATAATCTACTGTACTTATTCAACTAGTTAGTTCTGGATAATCTATTTGAATGTAACAACGCTTTTCGATATGGTTTCCGTTATGACCGGAGAATATGTCCCTCTCTAAATTATTCAACACTAAAACGATTCGTTCTAGAATCTGAATCAGCTTCATATGTCCTCTAATCCTGTCACCTCCTTCGATTGGTATTTCATCTATGTAATAGCTTTGTCTTATCTTATCTTATATTTTACAGTTCATCCATCACCACAGTTGACGCTACGGCCTCTATTTTTCGAAGTACCGTCAACAGACAACCAGACATACTTTTCAGGGAGACATTGGCTTATGAGAGACATGGAAAAAGCTTTGGACTCGAGTTCTTCCGGTATGGAATCTTTGTGACATCCATTTTTATGTTACTGTTTCTAGGTTACCTCATGAGGTGACAAATAATCAAAGTAGCTGTATAAATTTAAAGAACTTCTCTTATGTAATTTAGTAATTCATTTTTGAAAAATTTGACTCTCAGCAGGAATCATAGTATCCGGCTCTCCGGGAACAGGAAAGACAGCACTCATCCTGCAACTGGTGGAGTACTCTTGCTTCGGCAGGAAGAGGAACTGCGAGTATGAGGAGCTTAGAGAACAGTCAGACATCAGGGAGTTGCTACCAGAAGAGCTTACTATCGGCATGTTTACCCACTTGGCCTCACACGTCGTCGCTTATCATTTTTGTCAGGTAAGTCTGATGACTAAAAACAGTTTCATAAAATTGCACAAAGAAAAAATATTTAAATCTTCGTTCCTAATTTTTTTAATTTTGTATTTGCAGGCCGATAACAACAGTACCTGCCTCGTGGGTGAATTTGTGCACTCTCTCGCCGCACAACTCTGCCAAGCTCCAAGACTACAAGCTTACAGGGAATACCTTCTCAGTGAACCACATCTCCTCGCCTGCCTTTCTCTCAAGGAGTGCATCGCAGACCCAGACTTAGCCTTCATGAGAGGCATCATTGAACCCCTCATAATCTTAAGGAGGAATGGAAGTATAGATTCATCTAACAGCATCATTCTCGTCGACGGTCTTTGTGAAGCTGAATATCACAGACCAGATCATGGCTACACCATCGCTTCTTTCTTAGCAAGGCATGTGCCAGAAATGCCATCGTGGCTCAAAGTTGTCGCAACAGTCAGGACCCAATTTTTGGAGCTGTCAAAACAGTTACCGTATACAAGACTAAGTCTGGATGAATCAGACAATGTACACAAAGATCTCCTGGAGTATTTTAATACCAGACTTCAAGCTGCGCCTATCATAGAAACGAACATCAAATGTTCGATGGGAAAGTCTGAGGGAGTGCACAATTCCGTGATGAAATTCGCTCAATATGTGCTCCATCTCAGCCAAGGCTCCTTTTTGTTCCTAAAATTAATTCTAGACTTACTCGAGAGGAGCCACATTGTAGTAAAATCGACGAATTACAAAGTAGTGCCAATATCGCTGGCTCAAATATTTTTGTTGCAATTCAATCTACGATTCCCAACAGTACAATCATTTGAGAAAGTTACTCACATTCTGAGTGTATGCTTAGCGGCTTTATATCCTCTCACTTTGGTAGAAATTTATTATTCAGTGAATTCGTTACTGGTCAACACGTTCCTACCCTGGGATGAATTCTGTCACAGATTCGAATCTCTCACAGACTTTCTGGTTAAGAGGATCGATAACACCTACATGTTCTTCCACCCTTCATTCAGGGAATGGTTGATTAGAAGAGATGATAACGAAAGCCCAAAGTTCCTGTGTGATTTGAGAGCAGGACATTGTGGTATAGCATTCAGACTATCCAGGGTGCAAGCTCCTTTGGATTCAGAGAAGTCAATGGAGTTAGGCCATCACATTTTAAAGGCTCATATGTACAGAAACATGGGTCCTGCACAATTGGGGTTATGCCCACGAGATTTGCAGGCAATGTTGGTAGCAACTAGCTCTGCCAATGTTGGCGAAGCGATTGCCAATTTAAGGAACATTTATACTCCTAATGTCAAAGTATCTAGGTTAATGCTCTTAGCTGGAGGATCTCCTAACCAAGTCACAGAATGCCTGGGTGGCGCCCCATTATTATGTATGTATTCATATCAAGGAATATTGGCAATGGTTGGACTGTTGATCGAATTCGGTGCTGATATGGAAATGACAAACTCTCAAGGATGTACAGCTTTATCTTTGGCATGTCAACGAGGACACACTGATGTTGCGAGGAGATTAATAGCTGCAGGTAATTTATTAATTCTTATATTTTAAAGAAAACCTGTTTAACCAACACCTATTTTTTCACTAAATAATCTTAAACTCTTCACTAAAACTTTAGAATCAAAGAACCACTTCGGTTTTATATTAGTTCTACAATACTGTGTCATTTTTTAATTCTTATTTGGTTTGTTTACATTCTTTCTTCAACTAACCTTTACAATTTTTTCAGGTGCATCACTAAGTCACACGGACACTGCAGAACAGACTCCTCTCGTTCACGCAGCTAAGAACGGTCACAGAGACACGGTAATCTACCTACTGGGTTGCCAAACTGGAAATGACAGGAACTCCTTAGATATCGATGACGGTAGCATTGAGCAGCTGGTACCAGGATCTCGGCATGCTTTAATTGCAGCTGCACAGAATGGTCATCTGGATATTGTGGAATATCTATTAGATACTGCTGAATTAATGGTAAGTGTCACGTTCTTAGTTTGTAAATATGCTATTTACTTTACCTCAGCGCCCTTAATGTTTAATGTTTTCCTAATGATTATTTTTTTCTTTTTTAGCCCGATGGTATATGCCCAGTAACAGGCGAAACAGCCCTAACAGCAGCCTGTTCTTCGGGTAATGCTGCAATTTCAGACGCTCTCCTCATCCGAGGAGCTACACCGTACTCCTTGAATGCTAGACAGCTTTCCCCACTAGCACTGGCTGCCAAGAATGGGAGGACAGCTCTGGTGTTGAGGCTGTTAGATTCTGGAGCTGATGTCATGGGATCTGGTGGAAAAATACCATTAATATTAGCGGCAGCTGAAGGTCACTCTGATGTTGTCGAGATGTTATTAGATCATGGTGAGTCTTCAAATTAAAAAGTTATAATGACTTATAACATATTTCATACAAGCCAATATTTCTTCAAATAGAATTTCATATCTATTTCTTCAAAACTTGAAATTTTGTGCTAGGTGCTGATCCGGATGCTGTGGATGCTGATGGTGTTTCCCCACTAGGATGGGCGTGTCTTAGATCTAGAATACAAACTATGGTGGTCCTGCTAGACAAAGGCGCTACTATAGGTATGAACAAAACTGTTGAACCACCATTTGACTGCACCATAATTTCATTACTGTTCTTAATCATAAGCTTGAATTAAAAAACAAGATTCTATTAATTTAATACCTATATTCTCTTTAGATCAACCCGATGGTAGCGGTCGTACGCCCTTAGGACTTGCATGTGGAGGTCCATCGGATCTGGTAGATATACTTCTGGAGAGAGGAGCCTCGCTTGAAAGAGTGGACCATAGCGGCCTAAGACCATTAGACAGAGCTATTGGACAACGAAATGTTCCCGTAAGTAAAAATATATGTAATAAATCCTTAACTGTAATGCATATAAATTTCAAACTTAACGGAGAAGAGCCGTCCTAAGCAAGATAATGACAAAATGAAGATAACAATGAAAAATAACTCCCATCTAATAGAAAAATCTATTTTTGACTTACAGGTCGTCAATTGTTTCCTGAGGAAAGGCGCGAAGCTCGGGCCTACCACGTGGGTTATGGCTTCAGGCAAACCAGAATTTATGTAAGTTGACAACTATAATCATTGTTGTAGTAGAGAGTGAATTGATGATGAATGTGTAGTTATATAAAGGAATAAAAATCGAAAATAAGAAAGGTGTACATACCTATTTAAAAAAATATACAGCCCTTCTCTGATGATGATGATGATGATAATGATTCACATTATCATAACGAAGGTGGGTGTAAAATAGAGGTGTACTAACGTGAAACCCTGAAACCCTTTTCTCAAAAATATGTCATTGTTTCTATGTCAGGCTCAAGTGTTTTCTTGTGAATCAAAAACCTACCTACCATAAAATGTTGTGTACTCATAACTAAACAACAAATATCTATTTCAGGCTAATACTGCTAAACAAGTTGCTAGAAGACGGAAACATGTTATACCGCAAGAACCGACCTTCAGAGGCGGCACACCGCTACCAATACGCGCTGAAGAAGATCAACCCCCTGATCAGCGATGAAGGGTTGACAACGCCAACCACCCAGCCAGTGCCGCATGAGCACGTGTCAGCTTTTGTGCAGCTGAAGACAAACTTGCTACTGAACTTGTCGAGGTGTAAGAGGAAATTAAATGTAAGTATGAACTGGAAAGTCTGACTCAAGCTGTCGATTGCTTGACTTCGGTCTGAGCATGGTTCAAATTAAATAGATACGCCCAAAATCTATACTTTGTGATTTTTTTAGAATGGCAATTATAATTTCTTGCTCTAGTTTAAAAAATTGAAATTGCTCAAACTACATACACAACTGTAACCAAACCATAAAAATTTCAGGAACCATCAGAAGCTTTGGACCTCGCGGCACGAGCATCGGGTCTGCGTCCGAATGCCTTCGAGTGTGCCTACGCCATGGCTCGAGCTATCCTAGCTCTCAACAAACCTTCAGAAGCCCTCCCCCACGCCCGAAGAGCTTTACTCCTAGCCCCTTCCACTGATCTCTCAGCCATGAGAACGCTGAAGGCATTGCAACAAGAAATTTTAACAAGGATTAACACTGGCTCTCATAGTCTAAACGGCGATACACGGTCTATGAGAAATTTCGACACAATTAGCCTTAATATGCCATAATCATAAATTCAATTGTAAAATAACCAGATATTGTATGTACAAAAACTAGATAGTGGACAGCATATGGAAATTAGGAACTCATAATTTGTAGCCCATCGATTTGAACTGCATTTTTATCACATCCAATTGTTTTAATTATAATATTCAATTTTTCACTGCCATTTGTGATTTTGTATTTTTACTGAGGGATTTTCGAGAAACTAAAGTTGTAACAAGATATTTATTAGTGTGATAATGTCTCATTGTTGATATATTTCACATAATAATTCTTCAATGGAATTTTTATGATTGTAAATATATGATCTAGGGAATATCGAACGAACGAACTTTATAGAACTACAGTCTATTATTTTATCTGTATAAAAGCATAGGGTTTTGTACTTTATTGTTGATGTAACCCATTTTAAGTATCTGTATTTTTCATATTATCTGTATTTTATACAATACCTTTTTAAACGATGTTTTTTTTCTACAGTTAATATAAATGACTTGATATTTGTCTAGGTTTTTATGTTTTTAATAGCAATTAGATAGTGCACCAACATAGTTTGGAGCTATTTACTTAACTAATAATTACAATATTTATAGGAATTGTGATGTTCAACGGAACCTGGTTATTTATTTGAATTCTGCTTTCCGTTTTGATTTTTATAGCCTTTAGGTTTCAGATAGATGGATGGAAATCATGAGATAAATCATGGGATAACACTTAGGTAGATTAATAAAATAAAATGTATACTCCTCGATTTCAATATTTTGTTCTTAATATTGACTGGAAACTCGAACGGAAATTTTTGCGATGACGTCATTACCATCTTGTAGATAAATAAAGATTTTATCATTAAACATTTAATAAACTTTTACTATGTGATGTAATGACATGTAAATATGTAATTCTTCCTATTAAAACTTAAGTATTGACAATGTACAGTGTCTTACAAAATAAAATAGAGTTTAGCCTCGAATATAATCGTGTTTATGAATATTAATCGCTTGCCATTTTATTAAATTGCTTTAATCTACTTTTTTTTTCAGCGTTACAATATTTTAATATAATTGGTGCCTTGTACCTTTTTTGTGACTTGCAATCGTTTCTATTTTTTTTGTTATTTTATATTCAACATTTGAGTTAAACTCATGTGCCCATTTTCTTGCTTATTTATAATTTATTAAAAATTTAAATATTAGAGTGAGTTCAAAGTATGTGGAATAATTTAGGAATGATGAATTATGTAATGGATTTTTGTTTCTTTGTTTGTTTGTGTTGGATGTATCTATATAAAAAGAGTGAAGTATGTTACATTTACTAGTTTATAAATCATTTTATTTATTTTTTAATCCTTAAACGTGCATAGCTAAACATTATTTTCATTAATGATATCAAGGGAATAATTTTAAACTATTAAAAAAATCTGAAAACAATTTAATTAGACAAAAAAATGTTGATGCAGGAATTTATTTCTTTTTGCATTACATTTTGAATAAAAAAAAATTACAACTGATTTTTTAAAGGTGGAAATGTCAGAATACATTGGACAAATTTTAATCAAACTTTTTAATAAAGACTGAAGATAAAATATTGGTGGAAATTATAAATGAAACAATTACTTATAGCTATGGTAGTGTATTAAGAAATATGTTAAGTACAATAGTTACTCAGGCAGTACATATTTTGATTGTATTAAATATTTTTTTCATATTGCTTCAACATTGTTTTTCTTTTTGTTGTCATAAACCCTTTTCCGAATCCTTTACTCACTACATACTAATTATTAGCACTTTTCTGTGTTGAATGAATCCTTTTTGAAGTATACTTTTTGTTTCAACTTCTTTCATTTTTTTTTATTCCTACCACCTGACACATGTCATGCAACGTAAAATTCTCAGCATATGCACTGATTAAAAAGGTCGTTCTTTTTTATAACAATATCATACTCTCTTTACATTCTCAAGTTGACCATTTTAAGGGGTTCGACAAGTGGTAGTGTGGTAAATAAAAAGTACAAATTACTTACAATTTTAATACTAATACAATTAGTAACATTGTTAATTTTAAATTACTGGCTGTAAAATTTCTATTGGCAAGTCCGTCACGATCAGCCCTTTTGAATAGGTAGGTACTATAGGAGGAATCATAGGTCTAGTAGAATATATATTATTATTTACTGTAGGTACTGTAGGTATTGTTTGAGGAGTAGGAGCGACCGTGGAGGAGTCAGCTCGACCTATCTGATCGTGCAACCAAAAAGGATTGCTTCTAAAAACACCATCGTTATGTATATAAGGTCTCTGAGCAAAGTTAGGTCGTAAATACACTGGTCGTAGGATCAACGGCGGGCTTGAGGTAGATGCTGGCTTGACATTAATAACTTTGACAGTTGGCGCGTCTTTTGAATTTAGAATTCCGAATTCGTAAGTGGGTCTTCTGACAGTTTTTGAATGTTTTTTTCGTATAAGCTTGTCGAATTCGGTGGTCACTGGTTGGGGTGGCATAAAGACGTGATAGTAGTGCTTCAGAATTTCGTCGAGTTTATCTCTGGTAACGTTCTGTTTGTCTACCGGCGCTGTATTCGCCATCTCCATAAATATTTTATTACACTGCGCAGTGTTACTTCTTTTTGAAACGGGACAAGTCTGAAAAGATTATAAATAAAATTAATTATAGGAAATACCAGTACTATGTGTATGTAAATAATTTATTGGCATCTTATTTTGCCGCCTGTTTCACCTTTCGGCCAATATTAAAAAGATACCTAATTACATAAAAAAAAACAAAATGTCATTGAATACTTTTCAGAGCCAAAAAGGTTATTATGAAAACTGAAATAAGATACATTTTTCTGTCACTACATCAAGCGTACTTACCATCAACATAGCATCAACGACATTCAACAACTTTTTCGGTGAGTTGCAATGCTCCCCATACATTGGTAAATTCGTGAATGCGCTCATATAAATATCCAGTAAAGCCGCCCATTCAGCCTGCTCCGAGGTAAAGTTACGAATTCTGTCCTTCATTTTGAAGTAATCCATGAAATTGTACTTGTTTAGGACACCCATTTTGTTCATTACGCATGTGGTTGAAGCTGTGGTGTCTTTACACTAAAATAAAAACAAATATTAATTGTACCATACGCCAACATTCAAACAAATTAAGCAGGTTTTGATATTGTAATAATTTTAACAATATTTTACGAATTATCTCTGTTTAATTTAATTTTATTCCAATAATATATATTTTTTTGTAAATGGCAACTTGTTACGATGGTCAGCACTGTGCAACCAAAAAAAATATTTTTTTAAATCAAAGTAAAGGTGACTGTCATACTTAATCCTTTGTAAAAAAAATTTTTTTTGATTTATACGTTTAAAAAAAAATTTTTTAAACTATGCACAACAGACAAAATTGGAGTTGAATTCCAATGTTGTTCAAAATACCAGCAAGAATTTAAATAAACTTCCTTCTACCCTCTTCTTTCGGCTAATGTTGTAGTACCTAATTGTTAAAGTGTTTCGGTACGACAGTGCTTTGTGGTTCTGTGGTTAGATGGATTTAATTGCACAAAAAAATAGTGAGTGATGATTTAGTGATATTAGTGATTATCTTCAATAAGACATTGGCTATTTAAAACTTCACAAAGAATTTTACACTGACGACAATATTTGACAGGTACGCCGTTTTTTTTTTTTAAATTAACCTACTTTGTTTTCAATTCTCAATATTGTTCTTTTTTCAAAAAATGTTTAATATTCTGTACAACCAGTTTAAATAAAAGGACCAACACATTGTATGTGACAAAAAATATCAACAGTTGCCCACTTCTTTTTGTCGTATGAAGAACAAACTATATATCAGCCAAGTTATTGATAGCGTTTTCATTATTCGTCAGCTGGTTGATAGCGGGGCTCAATGGGCTAGGTGGTGTTTTTAAACTGCTTGGAGCTGGTATTTCATGTAATAGCCCTACACGGTACCGTCTTGGCTGCGCAAACTGGTTTGTCAATTTGTAATACAAATTTGACATACGGAAGCATTACTTTACGCTGAGCATCGTCTCTGAATATTAGCCTAAGACGCCTAGGACATCATGTAACAATAATAAATAGAACTTACCGTATTTTTATATGAGAACCAGCCATGTTTTCTGGGTTTAAGAGGCACAGCCACATGTTCCGCTCTATACAGAGATTGTAGACCACACTCCGATAGATGATCGTGGTGAACTAGCTCCGGCAGAAGACAGACTTCACGGCGGTTTTTCTGTAAAAAGAAAAGCCTCTTTTGTGCCAATGTGCTTAAAATATAGTCACGACATATACCTTTATAAACAGCTACAAAAGTGCTAAAGCGATTTTTTCATGAATGTACGATTGTAACTTGAGATAACACCAATGTCACTATAGTATTGGTTCGTAAATACTATGTTCGTAATGCCACAAAATTTCTATTAGTACTTTAGGAGAAAATCGCTTATGAATTTTGACTAGTGTATAGTATACATTATATTATTTATGGTCGTGGCTGTTCACAGAGTTTATTTCTGGGGGGTTGGGGTCAGGGGCATAAGGACTAGATAAGTTAAGTGTCAGATTGCCAGAGACGGACAAGACCTCAACTCTATGTTTCATTAGCTATTCCTATAAATAAATCAATAAATTCCCCGCGTTCACCTATTTTTTTCCCAATCCCGTGATAATTTCCCATAAGACTTTCTTTGTCTACGTCGTAACAGCTATAGGTATATATTACTAGCTTTCTGCCAGCGACTTCACCCGCGTGGTCTTAAAAAAAAAATCCCTCGTTTTTTGAAACATTTTTCATTGCTACTCCGCTCCTATTAGTCGTTACGTTATGGTATATAGCCTATTATATAGAACTCCCCGATAAATGGGCTATCTAACACTGAAAGAATCTTTCAAATCGGTCCAGTAGTTTCGGAGCCTATTCAATACAAACAAACAATCTAATCTTTCCTCTTTATAATATTAGTATACCTAAATGTGTGCCAAATTTCAGCCCACTCCTTTCACCAGTTTCAGATGTCCGTTGATCGAATAATTTCTTTATTTTTTTACGTAAATATGTAGTTTTAGATATTTAGTTAGTTTTAGAAATAACTATTTAACTAAATATCTAAAACTACATGTTTAGTTAGTTTTAGAAATAACTATTTAACTAAATATCTAAAACTACATATTTAACTAAATATCTAAAACTACATATTTACGTAAAAAAATTAAGAAATTGTTCGATCAACGGACATCTGAAACCGGTGAACGGATTGAGCTGAAATTTGGCATGATTTCCAAAATTGATGTAAATAATTAATTAAACTTACGGGTCTGTATTTAGATGAGCTTATCTGGCACCTGACGTCATGTTTGCCGTGTCTGAAAAATAGTTACTTTATTAGTAATAAAACCGACTGCAACACTAGAAGTCTAGAAGACTAGAAGTCTAGAAGACTAGAAGGGTGATTGATTTTGGGTTGGGTTGTTGTTAATGTTATTGGGTGAATCTATGAAATTCTTTAGCAGCTCGAAGTTAGAATTTGTTCTCAGCAAATGGCAATAGGCTTGCTATTGTTTATTTTAAATAACCTAAATTAAAATTTTTGAAAACCCCCGACACGAAATGTAATTTCCCATTTTGTAGTGGCGGCCATCTTGGATTTGAAATTTATCATAGTTAAGCCCTTTCATTTGATACCCATATTGAGGGAGTTGTAAAAGAATATGTAATTCGCTAATTTGTGGCGGCGGCAGTCTTGGACCGATTTTCATCAAATATAGCTAAGAACACTCCCGACTAATTCACCTTTCAAATAAAAAAAACAAATTATAATCGGTTCATCCGTTCGGGAGCTACGATGCCACAGACAGACACACACACACACACATACACAGACACGTCAAACTTATAACACCCCGTCGTTTTTGCGTCGGTTTTGCGTAAAAACCACACTCGGCAGCCTGCATGAACCGTTCACACAGTTATACAAAATTAAACTTTAGAATTGTATACATTATTATAACGAACATTTTCCTCGCGACATTTCCCAAAATCCTTTCTTAGTGCACACTTACCTACCGCGTCAGTCAGCCACTCAATTTCATACTTTATTAATATTTATTTAAACTTTATGTACCTACGTTATTTAACATATTTTATAGACAGGATTATTATTTACCTGCATTTATCAGACTTTCTCGTGTAGGGGCAATTCTGAAAAATTAAAATTAGCCATTTGTTTTATACTAATATAAATATGTTTCTTATTCAAAATAATGTTACCTTTTTTCGGATGTAATGAGTTCTTATTAAATTTAATATTATTTCATTTAATAGAAACGTATTTGATGAAATCATCATAATAGATACAATGATATTCATTATTTTTGATCATAGTGATATTACATAGTGTATCTAAAATCTTTAGCGAATTTACAAGAACCAATATTATTCTCATACATACCTCAGTCAACACATCGAAAGTGCAAGACAATATATCGTTGATCTGGCACCCAGTCTCATAATGCCGAGGCGCGTTGACCAAACATTTGGTAACGACCCTAGCCTTAGCCTTGCCCCAAGAGGGATGCGCAGTAGTGAAGTTGTGCAGCATCTTCATATAGGCATCTGTGTCGAAAGCACCTGATTCACCTATGATGCCCAGCTTACGGAAGACGCAAGTCTCTTTTTCACACTGGAAAATATGAAATACTACTTTAACATTTAAGTAACAAAATTACAAAAAAATATTGTTCAGATACTGTAGACACCCAAGGAGGTTCCTCTACAGAGGCTGCTTCATACAAGCCCTGGTGGGCGCAAAAGCTGTCATTAAGTAGAAAAAAAGTATGTTTTGAATTTAAACGTTTTTTCTTTAGAAGACTTGAAGAAAATCACGAATGTCAATCTAGTCGCCTTCAGATTGAATAAACCGCAGCATCAGCTGTATTCTCCATAATCATGTGTTCCTTTTGTTTTAGCTTTCAGGTATCGCTCCTGTGGAGGACTGGGAGCTCCTCCACAGTACTTACGCAACTTTTTAGTTATTACCAAAGTGGTAAACAAGCCTTTGGTCCGCCTAATTGTAAGGCGGCCTATGAAAGTCAAAATCTTTTCGCGCCGGAATGATCGCGCCTGATTCCACAACAAAATGTGATTTACAAAAAAAGTACCTTATAACATTACCAATTCGATGTAATTCTGGTTTCCTGAGTGGTCCCAAAGTGAAGCTATAATACACGTTACTTAAGACTAAGGCTTAGTACCTATTTTTAATGAGGCAAAAATACTTACAGATTCAGGCAACAGCATCAGATCTTTGATTTGTTCAGCTCCTTCTGTAGTGGTCGGCACCGGTGTTTCAGTGGTAACATCTTGAGTTTTTATAACCAGCCTATCTTGACCTCCCCAATTTAGATGGAAGTCACACTCCGACCTCCATGTAGGCTGGATGAATTGGGTCATGTCACAGCAGTCTAGAGGATCAGTGATGTCCTGGAAAAAGTGTTTGCGTAAATGGAGGGTTGATTTTCTGTAACTCCATCCATATTTCCATACAAGCTCACCCAAAGTCCTTTGATTCATTAGATTCTTCTATGAAATTCTCAGTAGCAACTAGAATTTGGGATTTGTGCCCCCAGCTATATGGAACTTTGGCTAGGTTAGGCTGCAACTACTACTTACTTGTTTGTTATTGCCTGATGATTTATTGGCATCCCAAAGGTCTATGTACACAAGACAGAACAGAAGTTGTTCTCACGCAGAATGAAAATTTTATCAAAATCCGTCTAGTGGTTAAGGCGTAAAAAGGGTACAGACAGACGGACATTTATTTGTAAACTGTTAGGGATAATTTATAAAAAAGTTTCTATGTAGTGTGCACTGTCTAGTGTGTACCTTGGCTTACTCATACTCACATTATTCACAGCCATTTGAGAAAAGTCCACAATTTTGAGTCCTGCATTGTTTGCGGGTGTTGTGGCAGGAGCACTGACATTGTTCTGGAAAATTATAAAATCCAGATTGTGAACACGAACAGTTCATAATGCAAATAGGCTCGCTCCTATTACATGGGACTTTGGTTAGGTTAGGCCCTTAGTATCACTTGCTAGCTGTCTTTTTCCCATCCCAATAGACTATTTGAATAGGACGTAGCCTGTGTTATCCCCCAGAATGCAAATTTTATATAAGCGTCGATATTATAGGCGTCGGTATAGCTGTTAGGGATAATTTACAAAAAAGCTTCTATGCACTGTCCAATAAGTACCTTGGCACTTTCATACTCACATTAGTAACGGCAATTTGAGAAAAATCCACAATTTTGAGTCCTCCATTATTTGCGGGTGCTGTGGCAGGAGTACTGACATTGTTCTGAAAAATTATATAATTCAGCTTGTGTATGATACGAACAATTGACTATCGGATTTAGGTATACTTAATCTGTTCTTTTTAACTGGACTGTTTTATTCGTCCATGAAGAGTTCTAGTTCTCATTTATCCACGGAACAGTAAAAATAGAGTTTAACCTAATGCAGGTTCAGTTTATCTTTATTAGATATACTTATGTATGTTTTTTTCTTCAAGGCATATCGTACTTATACTTGCTAACCTTAGTAGCGCATAAACCTAACGGTGGTAATCGCGACTGCTGAGCTCAGAAGTCCTAGGTTAGTCTCCCAAATCGAGCTATGTTTGGATTTCTGCCCTAATATTGGCAATAAGCTTGCCCCCTACATGGGAACAAAACATACTGGCGAACTGTGATTATAACAGTACTTCTCTGCGGAACCCGTCGAGAACATGGCATGATGATATCATAGGTATATTAAATTAATTAATACTTGAACAACTTACCTTAACTTCTAATTTCTTTTCATCAGTGTACCGCGGCCCGTGCGTGTAATAAGTTAAGAAAGACGAGAAGCCACACTCCTCTAGCATCGGAGTTTTCAACATCTCGGGCAGGTCGCAGCATTTTGAGTCGAAATACTGTAAAAAAAATAAGTGAAGTTTGGCTTCAATGAATACTGACAGTAAGTAATTAGTATTTTGGCGCACGACTTTCATAAAAATAGCATTATCATCGTCTTAGGGAGTCTACTCCCTATCTTCTTCAACGAAGTAAGCCCGGCCGTAGAGGTGTGTAACTCAGCTCTGAGTCAGCTCAATGAGTCAGATCGCACGGGTCAGCAACAAAATGACTAGCTCACGGCTCAATTCAGCTCCTGTGGTGTTTGTGAATGCCTCCAATCCAATTCTCCTAGAACGTATTATTATTCCGATCTAATGCATTAAAATAATAATTTATTGATATAAATTCAATAAATCAATTTGTAAATAAATAATATAAAATGTCTAGCTCGCAGAGTCATACGAACTGTTGCAGCTCGGCAACTCATTCGGCTCGATTCAGCGCCGCAGAGTCAAACGAACTGTTGCAGCTCGGCAGCTCATTCGGCTCGATTCAGCGCCGCATAGTCAAACGAACTGTTGCAGCTCGGCAGCTCATTCGGCTTGATTCGGCGTGCAGCTCGCAGTAGGCTCGCGCGAGTCGTTAACTGAATAGGTTCAAATTGAGCTGATCTGTAGCTCGCGTATTTTTGATAAGTTACCCACCTCTGCCCGGCCGAAAGTAGCCCAGAACCAACGACCCGGTTCAATTTTTCAGATGGGTAAAAATACATCGGGAGTAGGTAAAACCGTCAAATGATGTTGTTATTCATTCTTAGTTCGGGCCCCGATCGAATCATGCGTCCGTAGTGGATACGGAGTAGAAAACGCCCGTTACGAAGGTCGAAACTACGGACTTCGTGCTTAGGGAGTACTTAGTTTAGTTAGTACTTACATTCTTCAAAAACCAAGTAGGTCGTCGCTCTCTCGGTAAATTTTTCTCTAGGTTATCGTAGCGGCTGAAAGAAAACCCTTTAATTAGCACAAATTTAAATAAGAATTATACGTTCCCGTGGCTTTATTGTATTTCTTTAGAAACATATACAGCGTATTCATCGTCATCATTAACCCATTAACTGTCCCACTGCTGGGCACGGGTCTCCTCTCAGTATGAGAGGGATTAGGCCATAGTCCACCACGCTAGCCTTATGCGAATTGGCAGACTTCACATGTCGTCGAGAAAATCACTCAGGCATGCTAGTTTCCTCACGATGTTTTCCTTCACCGTAGAAGCGAGGGTTATTACTCAAATGATTTTGAAAAGTCAGAGGTGGGACCTGGGATTCAAGCTCGAGACCTTTGACTTTGCAGTCCAGTAATCATACCCCTAGCCTATCACTGCTTCGCAGCGTATTAACTAATATTAATACAAAAAATAACTATGTAGTTACTTGCCTTTGTGTGAACATATTTTTCAAGCCAGCAAGGGAAGTTACTGGTGAACAGGAATCGTCCTTTCTTAAGCTGTCTTCTGGGCAGTTCTGTAAAATTTATAATTAGGGTCATAGTCATGATTACAATGATGATTTTAGAGTGGTAGATATCATCATCATTATGTCAGCCAAAAGAGGACCAACAAACGCCTCCCCCATTGACTACCACAGGGACCGGACGTATGCTACCTACATCCAACGACTTCCAGCGACCTTTACCAGCCGGGCTAACATGCACGCCGCGAGAAAATTTTGTCGACGCTTATGTCGTGCTTTTGTCTCGTTTTCGAACGAGGAAGAGCGAGACAAAAGAGTAGACAAAATTTTGTCGTGGCGCGCATGTTAGCCCGGCTGGTCATCGGTCCATCTCGTTGGAGGCCGTTCCATGCTGCGCTTTTCGGTGCGTGGTCTCCACTCGGCGGCTATCAGTTCTACGAGCTATGTGCCCCATAGATGGTAGATATAGCACTGGTCAAATGTAATATCAATTTATTTTTGCGGAAATAATGTTGCTCATATATTTGATGAAGTCATCAAATGTTATCGGATCTCTCACTGTACTCTCAGTGAATGAGAAGGTGACGACTAACAGGGATGAATGGCAGAAAAGGATAGGCTGCGCCGACACCAAGTAAATTGGGACAAGGGCAGGAAGATGATGATAGTAAAACCTATAGAAACTTACATCAATCATTTGATCCACAACACAATGCATCAGGGCTTGTCCAGGGCATGTGTTCGTGTATCTTCTAGTCCTGTTGTTGTAACAATTATCCACGACCTTGCCGATGACATCCTGCCAGGGTCCAGCTGGCAACAGTCTTCTATACGCTACCTCGCTTTGTTGTTGAGGAGGCAAAGCGTCTGGGAGACCTAGTTTCAGGTTGATGCAGTTCCATTGATGACACTGTAGCGTAAAAATAAAATATAAACAGCCTCTCAGAAGGTAGACAGACTTTTTAAGTTAATGTTTATACGGGGTGAGCCCATTAATGCTTCGTGCTGCTAATAAAAATTTCATAGGAAAAATCGGTAACACCGGAATGTGATAGACTGAGAGTCGACCCACGTCACACCCAGTAGCCGCACTTACTGGGCCAAAGAGGCAAAGTAAGTTAATTTGAGAAAAAAGAATCTTAGCCTTTTCATTCTGAATTAAAAAATAGACAAATTTATTGCTTTGTATAACTATGTTTTGAATAATACAAACTTCGTAGCAATGCGCCTACGTATTTTGACTTGCGTAGCAAATAACTACTGTTCTCGCCAAACTTATTGTCCGGGTTGAAGTTGGTACGAGCTATTATTAACACGGCCGCAAAAATCGGAGAAAGAAAAATATTGAGTTGTAATAGATAAAAACGAAAGCTCAAGTCGTGCCGTTTTAAATAATTTTAATCCAATATTATTCTTTCTCCGATTTTTACGGCCGGGTTAAAGTTAGCTCGTGCCACCTTGACCCCGGACAATAAGTTTGGCGAGGACTGTACCTACTACACGGATTAGATCCGTAGTAAATGTAACAAATAGACATACATGTATACATACCATCACCCCTGTATTCCTCAAAGGGTTAGGCAGAAGGTGTACTAACGTACAGTCCGTATAGGGCGAGCCATTCCCCGGGTAGCGCAGTATGTTTAGAGATAATTCCATAAAAAACCCAATAACAATCCAATAAATTTTGCTAGAACTGAGAATCGAATCCAGGACCTCAACTGTAGCAGTAGCGGTCGCGACCACTAGGCAACCTAATTAGCCCTCTTTGTTATACTAAAAAATACTTGTTATTGTTTTTGAAATAGAGATTGTCTCGGTAATCATTTTCTTCATTGTTTTGTTATTTTGCTGTTGTTTTCGATTCTACTCACCAGACGCGAGTTACGGAGGTAGGATCTTCCGAAGCCAGCCTGTCCTAGAACCTGGAAATATATATTTTTTACCTACAAGTTCATAAGTACCTAAAGCACCTCAATGTCTTCTTTATGTACTATGATCTCTTCTTTATATGGGTTCGTATTCAACACAGAGGTCAAGCTCTATCTCAGGATCTATTCAAATAATTGGAAAAAAAGCTTTACCTACTTACATCAGTTTTTAATTAGAACATGTGCCTTAAAAAATTTCAAATCTATTCGGTAGTTTTAGCGGCAACCCTAAACAAAAAACAGACAAGAATCCCAAAAATCTCATTTTTGGATTCGCAGCCGTATATATAGGAACTCTAACCCACTTTAACCCCCGTTTTTAACCCCCGACGCAAAAACACTCCCGACTAATTCACCTTTCAAATAAAAAAAACAAAATCAAAATCGGTTCATCCGTTCGGGAGCTACGATGCCACAGACAGACAGACACACACACACAGACACGTCAAACTTATAACAACCCTTCTTTTTTGCGTCGGGGGTTAAAAATAGGCCAAGATATAGTAGCCACTGTTTGTTAACGATTCATTAGGGATAAGTGACATGTCTGAGTGTGACAATTAGAATTTTCAAAGTAGAGAACAGTGTTCTCAAAACACCTTGTGTAATATTTCGGATATGAACTGTCTTTACATAGTTCATGCTGGTGGCAGTTTTATTCCTAAGAATGTTTAGGTTTGGAAATGACCCTTTGCTATTAATTTAATTAAAAAAGCGGTATCGCCCTTCTCTGTATTAAAATAAAAAAATCCATTGATTTTTTTTTTCCTTATTGAAAAGGCAGGATTTCCTACTGCATAGGTTTAAATTTTCGAATTATATAAGACCTATTTCTAAGGCATTTTTATATTAAAATTCTTTACGTACCTCTGGCAATACCACAAATAACCATAATAACCACAATAACTTCATGTTTAACGAAGGAAGTTTCAAGAATAACTGACCACAGTGAGATAAAATTGGCCTCATATATCTGGGGTCGCGACATACGATAACGATATTTTGCGTTGTGTAAACAGGGCCACGACTGACGCTTTTGGCACGTGTGATGCCGCCTTTATTTGTCTGTAAGAAGTTATTATATCCAGGTGCAAAACTTTTTTTAGATAGGTAATTTTTTTTTAACCCCCGACGCAAAAACGACGGGTCTTATAAGATTGACGTGTCTGTGTGTGTGTGTGTCTGTGGCATCGTAGCTCCCGAACGGATGATCCGATTTTGATTTTATTATTTTTATTTGAAAGGTGAATTAGTCGGGAGTATTCTTCTTAGCTATGTTTGATCAAAATCGGTCCAAGATGGCCGCCGCCACTAAATAGTGGATTACATATTTTTTCACAACTCCCTCAATATGGGTATCAAATGAAAGGGCAAGACTATAACTCTATGATAAATTTCAAATCCAAGATGGCCGCCACCACAAAATGACAAATTACATTGCGTGTCGGGGGTTTTCAAAATTTTTCATTTAGGTTATTTAGAAGGTAGACGGCTTAGACCACAATTTTGCCATTTAAATCGGCTTATCGTAACTACTCTGATCTGTCTAATCTGACTTGCTCGGTGGTAGAACCTCTTGGGGTCCCGTCATAGTCGAATGTGAATGTTCCTAAGAACACTCACCCTTGACCCTTGCCCTTTGCGTCATGGCCATGGGACTGATGCCATTGGCAAGTAATGGCAAATACAGTTTTTAATCAGTATGTGTCCACCTTCACATACCCTGACAAACCCTGCCGCCTTCCCAGATGGCAGGGATCCAAAAAAAGGACCTCTTGTGGTTTGACACTGACTAGCTGGACTCGGTAAGTCTGTAAGTGCTTCGCGTGTGTTCATAATTTTGCTCGTGAGGATACCTCCCCCTCTAGGTTGCCGCGGCTCCCCGATAGGCTGCAATCGTCGATATGAACGTTTAAAGGCGGCGCGGCCAACTAGTTCCGCGCAGACTATACCAGTGCTTTATTACTCTGTCAAATTGCCAGAACAACTACCTAATTGCAAAAATCCAATCACTTCGCAATATTACTTATTCAAAATGTCGAAGGTAGGCAATGTGCCTGGTATTTTATTTATATACACAAGGTGGAAGGGACATCGACGCACATCCGAATACCATGAGTTCAGTACATGATTCTGGAGCCCCCTGCGTTGTTTCCGTAACTTTTTTCATCAATTTTTCAATTATTTCTGCAGTTTTTTTTACTGATACGTGTAAAAAAACATTATTTCTATTTCGGATCGCGCGCGCGATAACATTTACCGCGGAGCGTTATAATCGCGTTTTTAGCAATACACTGCGCGCTCAAAAATGTCAATATCTGTAATAACTGATCATTTTATTAACCCCCGACGCAAAAACGACGGGGTGTTATACATGAATGACCTAGGTCATTTTATTTTTGACCTTCAGTGAAACCTCGTCACGACGTTTGTGCGTCGATGTCCCTTCCACCTTGTATATTCCCAATTACAGGCACATTGCCCACCTCTAGTCTAAGGTAGTTTTGTTTGATGCTACCATTGTGAAATGATCTTAAGGTGCGTCTTCAAACACGTCCTAAGCCAATGATTTGTTATTTTTATTTGACTTTGTTTATGTAGCCTTGGCGCTACCTTATCTTCTGGATAAACTGCTTCAAGCATTCGTTGTTATTTGGGTCAATAAATTATGCGCAGTGAAAGACCTCTCATTCGATAAACTTCCTACATAGAATAATGTAGGTACTATACAAAATACAAAGGCGACGGCAGAGCTATTATAGGGATCTAAGTTAGTTTCAATTATTTAAAGTACTTGGACTGGACATGGACTTTTTTTTATTCCACTAAGGTGGCAAACAAGCATACGGCTCGCCTGATGGTAAGCGGTTACCATAGCCTATGGACGCTTGCAACACCAGGGATATCACTCGCGCGTTGCCGACCCAGCTGTCTTGCTGTCTGCCTTACTGTCAGCGCAGCGCATCCTTAGAAGGAACTCTGGCGACTTGGGCTGGACTTGGAATAAATACAAGCGGGTAACGTCACGATGACATGAGACGCCATATTGTCAGGAAAAGCGTTTTCACAGGATAATTACATGTTTTTTGCTATCGTTTTTTCTTGCACTTAACTAGCTTTCTGCCAGCGCGACTTCGCCGGCATGGTCTAAGGCTAATATTCAGAGACGATGCTAAGCATAAACTTAAGCTTCCTTATGTAAAATTGTCATACAAAGACATACGGAAGCATTACTTTACGCTTAGCATCGTCTCTGAATATTAGCCTGTGTTTCTTATAAATTAAAACAGTTACCCGGTAAGGGTGTAGCTTTCTATTAGTGAAAGATTTTCGAATCGGGCTGGTAGTTTCGGAGCCTATTCACTACAAACAATCAAATCTTTCCTCTTTATAATATTAGTGTAGGTATATAGATAGAACGTAAAATGTATATGTTCTATAGAGTCCATCTACAAACCTGTCAAACGCCCTATTCATAGGAAGACAGTAGATAGATAGATAGATAGAATATTCTTTATTGCACACCAATACCAATGTGAAAAACAATTTTATAAACAATAAATGGTACAAAGGGCGGTACAGAGTAAATAAAAACCAAATAATTTATCTAACATAATTTATTGGTGAATCCCATAAATAAAAAAAAAGTTTACACATAAATCAGCTACTTACAGAATTAAGCAATGAAGTTCATTATTAATTTCGTCGACACAGATAGATACACAACACTATGCCATGAATCAGGACACACTGTTCTTAAGCATGTTCTTGGAAAGGTATAGGGACTTTGAAAACTAAGATACTTTAACGTCTGTATTCCCCAAAGGATTAGGCAGAGGTATTCAAATGTACACCCACACTTCGCGGGTATGTTTAATTCACATCTAACAGGGGGGGAGTCTATTGCCAATCACCGTGCTGAGAGCTATTCTGATACTTTCATAGAAAAAACAATCAGACTGCTCGACCCGGGAATCGAACCCAGGACCTCAAGCGTAACTGTCGCGCTACATCTAAGTAGTGAACAAAAATAATTTTACTATAAAACAAATGAACTAAAGGTCAAGTCAAAAAGGTTCCAAAGCCAAGTCACTATTTAATATTTACAGATAAATAAAAAATAGTTTTTTACCTTAGCTTAGCTTATAAATCAAAGTACATTAATGTACCTTTGAAATAAAAGATTTCACACATTATTATTTTCTATATTATTATTATTAAAAACAAAAATAATAAACTTCTGCCTGTTTCAGACATTGTCATTAGACAATGGGATATGTGTAAAAATTAGGTCGAAAATGGCCTGAATTACTTCGAGTAAAGTATGGTACGGCCGTGCCGCTTTTTTGCTCGTCTTGGCTGCACTGCCGTGCCCCCAGATTATCAGCGCTTAAATATTGTGTATCTATCTGTGTATTCGATTAAAGTCGTTCTAGGCGCAACTAGAAATCGTTATAGCTAGCAAGATTCTTAGATTTTTTACTAAGTAGGTTTTAATGGTCGAGCATTCAAGGCTACGTTTTTTTATATGTGATGGTCATGACGAATTTCACTAATCCCATGGATTATAGGACAAGATAAGGCAAGTGAGGCTTTTAGTTGGTATGAGACCAACATACCCCGCCACCTGCCTAAGCAGATTAACAGACGTTTTTGTTAACAATGTCATCATCAAGCCATGTACTATCCCACTACTGGGCACGGGTCTCCTCTCAGTATGAGAGGGATTAAGCTATAGTCCACCACGCTAGCCTAATGCTTGTTGGCAGACTTCACATGCCGTCGAGAAAATCTCTCAGGCATACAGGTTTCCTCACGATTTTTTCCTTCACCGCTACAGCAAGTGATAATTATTGCGCAGACTTCGAAAAGTCAGAGCGTGCCTTGGATTCGAACTCGAGACCTGTGACTTGGCAGTCCAATGGTCATAACCCCAGGCTATCACTGAACATAATAATATATTAAATTTATATAATTATATAAATTTATGATATTATTATCACTAGATTCAGTTCAAATTCGAACCCACCCAGGCCAAATATTGCCCATAAACAATGTTTTAATAAACTATGCTACTATCATAAAGTTGAAGAACTTGTTCTTGAACGTGCTAAACTCAAGAACTACCAGACGGACTTTAATAAATCTTTTTGCATTTGATAGCCCAATTCTTGACGAAGGCTATTTAAACATCACGCTATAATAATTAGGAACCAAGCACGGTTGGCAAAACTGCGGGCACAACTAGACAAATATATAATCGATTAAAATAATGCTTAGTTACACATTTCTAAACATATTGTGTCCAGTAAGGAAAACAATTCAAAGGCTTCTAATCGTAAAACGATTTTCTAATAGAATAAGCATTAAAAACTACTTCAACTGCTCATACCAATAAGTTGTATTACTGTTTAGAGGTAGTTAGTTAGGCGTACTATCTATTTTGCAACCCTCAACACTTAAGAGTGTCCATGGAGTTTCTTGCTGGATTCTAATCCATAGGATCAACTTTTTGGAACCGTGCACCTAGAATCATTTAACGTTTCATAAATGTAACGTTTCATGCTTGTAACGTTTCATGCTTGTAAAAGCTTATTTGAAATAAAAACATTTAAACGTCAACTTAAAAACCTTTGTCCAGGTTTGGGCTATCGTAGACCAATGGATTGAGGTAGATTTAATGGCAGTTCTAATCGAATTTATTGTATTATTATAAGTAGGTATTTGAATAATAATTGTACTATTTCTGAGTTAAACTATGCAGTAAATAGGAGAGGTACAGATGATCATTTATTTATTTATTTATTATTATTCTTTAACAATATAACATTGTGTCAGAATATCATATACCAAAGAGAGCATTCTCCAACCAGACAAAACGTTATTGCCTAGGCCACTTTCCTACGGTTTACATCAAAAGTCTGTATATACGAACCTTTCTTCACAAACAAACAAAGCTCTGCTTAGTTTGAAACTAGAAGGTGCCGTGTAAAAATGTCCCTGGATATTTATTAATTTAAATCTTGCTAGCACGAATTAGGATTTGTGATTTGTCAGTGTGTTTTACTCAGTAGCTGGATTGATATCGCAAGGATAAAGAGACAAAATCATTTTTTAATTTAAAATTCTAAGTATTAAGCTACTAGTATTAATATTAACAATAGCTAATAAGCAATACATTAGCATATAACAACGCTTTCTCATAATAAACCTTAATTTAATCACATTTAAGTTCACTTTAAATTGGAACTACAATTGTATTAGGACCTTTTCATCAATTTATTGCTATCACTTGTCTAGTTGTTAAACTATACATCCGTAGCCTTGAATACACGCCCACAGAACAGTGCACTCACAAATCGGCATATTTAAGTTATTAATCACAGTTGCAATACAAAATTTACATAAAATGAAATCCTGCATTTTATAAAACTTATCCTGGTGCGTATTCTTCAAGAGAACCACTTTACTGGTTAAATTGGACCTGGAAAAATAAAAAAAGGAATTTAGTCTGATTACTATTGTCCAAATGAGATTTACCAAGTGAGGTCAGGACGACGTGAGTGACATCACGGTCGTTACTGGTATTTCTTATAAAGTATTCTATGTTGACGCTGTAATTGTGTATACTGTTACTGTGAACGAAAACAAACGCCCCCGCCCCTCCGTCTCACCGCGCGCAGGCGACCCCACCCCTGCGTCCCGCCGCTTTTTTTTTCGAGGTTGGATATCCTCATGGAAATCCCCCGCCCCTGGGAAGGCGGGTCTGTCAGACTCCTACTGACTAAAACCAACCCCGGTGTTCCCACTCGCACTTGCGTCGGGGGCTACGGGAACAACGCATTCTTCCACGGACCCCGACTAGTGTTCGCCCGCCTCGTGTAGGGGGGGGGGATGGTATAGCGTCCACGTCAATGCGCGTATTTTGCGTATGGGGGGGGGGATACAGACACTCCCCCCCACGTATGAGAGGGGCGCGCGTGGAACACTACGCGCCGCCTGCTTTGGTCCTTGGGAGAGGGGCCGGCGGACTTCTCCGCGTCCAACGGCCCTGGACCGATTCTCTACGGAGGCCGGAAGAGGGCATTGTCGGCCCTCCTCCGCCGCCCGGTGCGCCTGTTGCGGAGCGGGATGGTACTGTGGATTTCTCTTTCCCTCTCCGCAGCCTCCTTCAGCGACATGAGCCGCTCACATACCCAAAGCGACCTCTAGACGTTCCATTTTAACTGAACGTCTGGAAGCCGCTTAAGACGGGGCCAACTAGTTCCGCGCGGACTATAGTAGGATGAACTTACCTAATTAATGTACCGGATCACAGGAAGGCTCCGAATCCGAACGCGCGCTTAATACTGTCGAAGTAGTACCGCCGCCAGTTGTCGCGTGTCTGCTCCACTTCAGCTGTTGGTACCAAGTCCTGTCTCACTGTTACTAGGGTGTGGTCATCCTGGAAAGGAGAACATAGTTATCACTACAGAGTATAAAACATAGTCGCTTTCTCTGTCCCTATATCCCTATGTATACTTAAATCTTTAAAACTACGCAACGGATTTTGATGCGGTTTTTTTTAATAGATAGAGTGATTGAAGGGGAAGGTTTATATGTATAATATATAAATTCAAACCCATACGAAGCCGGGGCGGGTCGCTAGTTTAGTAATTAGTTAAATAAATAATAATTGTCTTGAAATGTCATACACATAGATGTAGATCTAACTGCCGCACTCAGACACGCCAATTAACGTAATGAATCATTCGCTAATAGATACCCAGTATATATATAGTGGACACTGACAACAAACTCAAACTAGGAAATATTAGGCCAAGATATAGTGTTGCTAACAATTATTTAACATAAGTTGACATATCTGAGTGTGGGAGTAAGTAGTGGCTTGAAAAAGAAGGGTGTGATTGTGGAGGCTCGCATTGGTCATTGTTTTTTTTTAAATTGCTCGGGTGACCACTGTTCGCAGCGGTAATATGACTAATGTGGGGCCCATAACTTTCCCACAGATTTCTGACCCATAAAGGAAGAGATGAACCAAAAAGATGTGGCATTCGTCAAATAAGTATGGTAGAAACAAAGGCACCTCCTCCAGAATACCCAGTAAACTTACCTTCTCCTCAATGGTGAAGGTGACCTCAGAGAAGTGTTGGTCAGGCCACTGCTTATATCTCCAGTATTGCACAATTTTTTTAGGCGGCACCAGTTCTCGGAACTCGCCGGTTATATTGCCACCAAATAGCGCGAACTTGCCGCCCTTCTCAGCTTCCATTTTGACATGGCCCTGTAAAATGTTTATAACAAAATTAGCGTGAAATCTAGCATGCAAAGTATGCTTATTTAGAGTTGCGGTAAACAGCCTCCTATACCTTTTAGGGTGAAATCTTGCAAAAAAATAATTATAAACTGCTATGTGGTAGATGAGTAATAGCATTCAATAGATTTTTTTTTAGGAATACCTATCGTCAATTTGAAATATTTAACACATTCAGTGCCACCGACTTGCCTTGCGAGATTTGCGTGAACCCGCAAGGCGAGTCGGTGGCACTAAATGTGTTAAATGTGTAACAAATTCTTACACTCATAGATTGACTTCTAAACTAAAATTCCCATTCACATCTTTGTCCTACTGAGAGGTAATTGATGCTAGAGTTAAATTAATTCTTCAACATACCTGTGTGAACGCAGTAACCATCTCTACTCTGGTCAGTGCATCGTAAAACTCCTGAGCACGACATTGGAACTTTTCCGATAGTTCAATATTCTTTGTGTCCAACTTGCACCCTATTTGTTTGTTCTGAGGAGAAATAATCGGCTCCATGCTGACTTTCTTATTAAAACCGCTAGTGATCATTGAGACATTGTCTGGCTTGACGGGGGCTTCACCCTTCTTGGGCAGGATGAGACCTTTAGAGAATTCTTCTTTGAGACTGCGGATGTACTCCGTAAGTTGATTTCGGATTTTGTCTCGACCTACATTGTGCATAAACGCTTTAACCCTTTGGGCTTCATCGCCACTGCCTTTGATTGTGACTGAAATCTGAAATATAGATGGTAATGTTAATTAAAATATAGCATAGTAATACAGTGATCATATTTATGACTGTGGATAAAGCAAAAACTTGTTTTACTTCCTACACCCATGGGAAAAAGTAGTACATATGTATGCTGTTAAAACCGTTAACAAAAGAATAAATATAAAAGGCAACTTTATAGCCAGCCTCATTAGCATCACATTTATATTGTTTACTTGATAAATCTTTTCTATTAACATTCAACAAGATGTGATACAGCTTAACCTAACATGGTAATCTGCAGATTTATACGTAAGTCATGAACAACAGGAATAAATCAATCTTTTCAATAATTCAGTATTTACGACGAACTTATTTAGTATTTATGTAGTTGTCTGTTACTGATTATGTGAAAAACAAGATGGTAATATTGTGAAACGTGCCTATATAGTCAGTTTCTTACTCTATGTAAAGTAAGAAACTGACTGATCAATTGACAGCTACAACCACTGAACAAATTGGACAGAAATTTGGCATTGATAGTCCTATGACGTAGGCATGCACTAAGAAAGGATTTTGGGACATTTGGGGAACAGCTGGTATGTTTAACATTATGAGATGTGCCCGCTTTGAACCCTGTCCTAAGTGAATTTGTTGTAAGTTGGTCATAAGGGGCCCCCTCATCAACTGCCCCTCTTTATAAACATATCTAAAAAAATAAGATAGAAGGAAGGTCCAAAAATGGATGCAAAAGACATGCCAATAAATAATCATCATCATCACACTGACCATCAGTCACTGCACATGTTGGCAGACTTCACACAGCATTGAGAAAATTTCATGTTTCATCACTATGTTAATGATATAAAATGCTTATCTTCATATTATTATTATTGCTGGATATAAATTAAAAATGGTTTCCAGAATACCACCAGTTTCCTGTGGTTTACCATTTCCACAATAATTATGATTGCAAGTCATTCAGACATGCATAATTTAAGTTTATATAATTATTATTATTATTTTATAGTCTTCTTATTTTAATTTGAAACTAGATACAGCTACTTAGGCATGGCCTAAGGCAAGTCTGGTTCAGAGGTTTACTCATAAAATCTTCAGTTATGCAAATATACGGTATGGTTTTTCTAAATCTAGGTTATGTCCAGGAAATTATACTTAAATATTAATTGCTTCTAAATGAATATAGGATGATATTGACATAAAAATTACTCACATCCACTTCGCTAACGTCATTCTCCTCTGACAGGTTAGGAATATGCACTTCTCCCTTTACAGTGTCCTTGCTACCAGCCAAGGTACCTTCCCATTTCAACTTGATGTCCCATTCATAGAAAAATATTAGCTTTCCTTTCCTATTGTTCGCCGAAGCCTCCCCATCTAACTTTTCCACCTCAGTCACCTTACAATCCACACCATTTTGAGCTATCTTGAAGTTGTTCAGCAGTTCTTTTAGACGCTCCTTCGACCACGGACCCGCATTTTTCTCCGTCCAGTGCCAGTTATTCACGTTTGTAGCGTCTGGTCGCTCCTCCACAATCCACCTAGGGTCACCCTCACCCCATTTGGCCATTTTTCTAATATAGTGCTAGACACAAGGTCTCAGAATTTATAATCTCGAAAACCACACGACACGAAAAGTCAACTAAAAACCGTGACAGTCAAGATTTTTGACACGTCGTAGTCAGTGAACCCAATCGCAACGCTAAAGTTTTAAACGACACACAATACACTTACAAATAAACTGCGTAAAAGTTAACAGTGGCTACCAAATCTCGTAATTTTCGAGAAAAGTCTCGCAGTTGTAAAAGAAACGAACCATGCCATTACAAAATGACAGTTGTAGTGTTGCCATATCACAATTCACAATTTTACCTCTAGCCAAAGTACCCAATTACCCATATCAACTTGTCGATCACCCCTTCCCGGTATTATTGTTATAATGTTGCTCAAATGTAATATTACGTGTTTATTACTAAATAAGAAAATTATATTGGTGAAACAAGTATACGTATATTACACGGCATATACGGAGAACGTACCGCAACTAAATTGCGGACGTTCCAAAAACATGCGTTCACCAGAGATCCCGGAGCCCCCTTCACAGAGTGCTAGAGACGGCCGTGTGTTTTTAGTCGGTAAGAGTCCGACATAACTCTCAGACTTTTCTTTCTGAAGAGTCGGAGGGTATCCATGAGGATTTTCACACGAAAAAAAAAAAAAAAAGTTGTCAGGATCGTAGCGAGTAGAAGTCTATAGTCTCTGCCCAGCCCAATGGGAAACAGGCATGAACTAGGTATGTATTACAAAATTGTGGGAGATATTTCCAGATTTTGAAATACCTTTCATAGAAAACCTCCTTTTAAATTAGCCCTATTTTTAAATATAAGGGATGCATAGGAACCGGTATGGGATTTGTCTTAGACTTAACTGAGACTCAAATTACCTCAGTCTCAAAGTAAATAATATAAGAATAAAATTAGTCATTAGAAAAGAGCACCGCAATATCGGAAAATAGAAACAATGAGGAAAGGAATAATAAAAAATGAGCTCTTCGTTTCTCCCATAAAATTAACTACCCAGCCTATCTATCTACTATCAGAGATCAGACATCATAAACATTTTACCCTATTGTACGGAAATTGATTTGGTGTGGCAACTATTGTGACAGTTTCTGCATGATTCTAGAAAACGGTCACACCAACATAAGAAAAACATCCGGCTGTCAAAATAAAAACGTTTCATTATACGCAACTGTTATATGTTACTTCCGCCGCAAAATATTAAATAATTATTACGCAAAATAAATAAAATTTAATCCGAAAAGGAAGGAAGAATAGGCAGGCACATTAATCCATCATAACAATCATACCATTCACGCCTATATTCCCCGAAGTGGTAGGCTTACTACTAGTTAAATAAAAAAAATTGTGGTCTAAAATTTATCTCAGTGATATAGTATGGAAAAATAAGGTTGACAACCTGTGGCGAAATAAATTATTCGTATCTCATATTTGTTATAAATTGGATCAATCATCAATAATTCGGGTAGATAGGCCTATCTATTTTTAGAATTAGTACTACCATAATGAAACTTAGAGATTTATTACACTGTGGTACTACGTAGTAACTGGTACTAGTAAAGTTCTTCATCTAATAGATGATATTGTACTCCCCAATAAATGTTGAAGAATATTTAGCCATCACGTACCTTCATCCCTGTAATCACCAAAGGGTTATTTTAGGTCCCATGTAATAGGGGGCGAGCGAGCCTATTGCCATCAACCGGACACAAATCAAGACTCCGAGCTGCTACTGGAAAATTCACAGAAAAACCCAACAACACTGCTCGACCCGGGATTCGAACCCAGAACATCTACTATAGCAATCGCGCTGGAACCGTTAGACCAACGTGGCGGAGGCAGAATATGAACCAATGTGTCATATTATGGTGACGACTGGCGGGATTTTACCTTTAATTGTCTATACACCTTACCTACGTCTACGTACTCCTTAACTACATTATTTATGTCGCCTATAAATTTTAAAACAAAGTATTACTAATAGAAACGTACCTTACATTTACTTCACTGGTTATTTTAGTAGTGGATTTCCGTAAGTAGAACTTACCGAAATCCACTTTTTTTTCAACCGACTTCAAAAAAAGGAGGAGGTTCTCAATTCGACTGTATTTTTTTTTTATGTTTGTTACCTCAGAACTTTGGACTGGGTAAACCGATTTTGATGATTCTTTTTTATTCGAAAGCTGGTGCTTACAGATTGGTCCCATTTTTTCGAAATCCGGTGAGCGGTTGTAAAAATATCGGCGAAAATATAAAAAATTAAAAAATTGTATATACATAGATGATATTATGGTTTAGTTGCTCCCCCCCCCCCCCCCCGCGCTCATATAATATCATATATATTCCACTTTGAAAATAAATTATTTTTAAACAAAAACAAACCGCCTCCAAAAAACACATAGGAACTAAAAAGCAAAAAATAACATATTTACATTATGATTCTTACTAATTTGGAGGCGGTGCCAAACAGACAATCAACGAACGTCATATTTGAATTAAATGAGTAGTTTGGCACCGCCTCCTGTTTTTTGGAGGCGGATTGTTTTTTGTTTATTTATCGAAACTCTGGTATTCCAGATTCAAATGGGCGTATGAGCACAGTACAAAGAGAAATGATCTGTCTGTCTTCGAAGACCTTTTACCTACACACTCTAGGTATACAGTTCTAGCCAAACTTATTGTTTGGGTTGAAGTTGGCACGAGCTAACTAAAAAAATAAAAAAAATCGGACAAAGAAAAATATTGAACTAGAATGATTTAAAACGACCTACGACTTGAGCTTTCGTTTTTTTTTTATTACAATCAAATATTTTTCTTTCTCCGATTTTTACGGCCGGGTTAAAGTTATTTCGTGCCAACTTCAACCCGGATAATAAGTTTGGCGAGAACTGTATACTGTAATAATTAGGTACTCATGAGATAAGTAGTAGTAGTACCTACGTCTATATCTACTATAAGGTGATTTAATAGACTGGCGATAGAAGAACGTAAAGAGTGGATCCAAAAAAGTCATGTTTTTCCATGTAGGGATAAACAACCTTATTGGTACTTGTTAAGCATCTATTAGGTAAGCATTACCGCTACGACCACCGAAGCGTTGGCCGAGTACCGAGTTCAAGGACTGTAAAGACTTTGAAACGGGTTTCGTTTTTTTTTCTCCACTCTGTTATTATTCCGTGGCACCGGCGTCCATAATAAAGTGCCGGACATTTATTGCCTTCTTTGCTATTATTTTGTAGTTCTAACGTCTGAAACAAGACTCGAAGCATTCTTATTTTTCTCTAAAAATGGAGAATGCTTCGAATCTGAATGGTCCGAAACTCCACATTTCAAAATAATCCGTTGCTGGCCGGTGAATTTCTGCATAATTAAAGGGTTTAAAATTATGGTATCTAATGTCGTACTGTTCCAACTCCTTAGAGTCACATAAAGGTTAAGGGTACCTACCACCTACCACCTACCACCTACCCAGTACCCATCCTGGCTGACACTGGCTGGATTCAAACCCAGACTAATTTGCTTGGGGATGTATGGAAGTCGATTCTATCGGAATATATGAAGTATTTTGAGAAGAAATGATAGAGTAGGTAAGTGGTTTTTGGACGTTCCGTTTGAATAAGTAAGTACATCACTTTTATCGAAAATCAAAGCCAATCTACTTAAATTACACGCGGTCATTAAAATACGAGTAGGTAAGTATTTTGTAACTGTCAAGGTCGCTAAAATAAATTTAATTTTTAATATCAGCTACTTCATCATTCATCATCAATTGGTCGAAACGTGTTATCTTAGTGCGAGTGAGATAACATATCGGACACGAGAAATAAACCCAGTTTGAATCGGAGTCCGCTCAGTGCAGGCGGCCGCATCGCGTATTGCAAATAGTATAAAAACTAAATTAAAAAAAACAATGTTCCCATTACGCCGCGTTGGCAGCAAGGTACAGTGTGTGATCAGTGCTTGAATTAAAAATAAATGTTTCGCTATGGTTTTTTAAATAAATAAATTCGAATTCTAAAAGTTTTGCCAACATTACAAATATGGAATTTAATTCAAAGAGATTTAAAAGTAGCCGGTTTTGCAGATTCTGGAGCAATGGCGGGCTCCTGTGGCTGCGACGAAAGTGCAAAGAAATTACAGCGCGGAAGCTGCCGCACCTCGACCTTTGTCCGTCTTGACCGAAGACGAACAGACTATGAAAGAAACAAGTGAGTACCTACCTAACAACACTATTAGAATAGAACCTTTTAAAAGTTCTTTACGATTCTGAACACTCTTATTGTCATGCCCAACTTTTGAATATGGAAGTGGATTTTCCACTCCGCATGTCTACGAAAGATTTACTGACATAATATTATGATGTATTATTAAAAAAAATACTTAGTAAACTAATGTTATTTATTATGTACCTTAGGTACAGGTACTAAGAGATCATTTCTACTAATCTATGACTAACCGGTTGTAAGTACGATTTTCACCACAATCGGGACAAAATCCTAGCCCATCAACTAAAAAAATATTTCTAAGATTATAAATGTGAAACTTTGTATGTATGGATGGATGGATGTTTGTTACTCTTTCACGCAAAAACTACTGAACGGATCTGGATGAAATTTGACACAGAGATAGAACATAGTCTGGAATAGCACATAGGCTACTTTTTAATCCCGGTAAAATGTATGGTTCCCGTGGAATAGCGGGCAAAGCCGCTGGCGTAAAGCTAGTATTTATATAAAAAATAACTAAAAAAATATTTTTCAACTGAAAGCAATAACACTACAATTGCATCATAATATTCATAAACATTAGTCGAGATAACAATGTTTAAATATTATTTATCTATAATTGAACTACATTTACGTCAAGTTCATTACTTTGGGACTGTTCCCTTCCCACTTTGACGCATTTATAAATGACTAGCTTTCCGCCAGCGGCTTCGCTCGCGGTCTGGGTGTTTCTAAATTATAGCCCACTAGAATATCGTGGGCCACTAGGTGAAACATTTTTTTCAAATCGGTCCAATAGTTTCGGAGCCTCTTCAATTCAAACAAAGAAACAATGAAATCTTTCCTCTGAGACCAATACTTTTTCTTAGTCTGAGCCTATCTATTTAACAACATACAATCACGCCTGTAGCTCCCGAAAGGTTAGGCAGAGTCGCAGAGGTCTATATACTGATAAATGTGTACCCCCACAGTATTTTTAGGTCTTGAGCCTATTGCAATTGATGTAGTCTATAGCTGTACGTATATTTTGGTGTTCTCTAATAATTTCTGCCAACCCCTACGGGAAAAAAGCTTGAATGATATATAGCTACTATGTCTGCGGGTAAGTATATCATGAGGTTAAAATAAATGACCCTTGCTACAGTATTATTGAATACAAAAAAAAGCATTAACTTTATTACTTACTGATTAGATAGTATCTAAGGATAGACAAAAATATAGCTACTTATACTTAACTATGAGAATTTTAATTTTATTGCAATACGTTGAATACAACCATAAAATATTGTTAATATTTTTCCTTTTGAATAATTCCTAGCACTTAACTATCTACCTGAATTACGGAATAGATCAACGAATGTACCTATCCATCTATTAAATATCTCTATCTGTAACTAATATCTTAGTACGTGGTTAAATAACTTATACTTACTAGTCCCTACTTCCTCACTTCCTTATCTTAATGCGAAAGTAACTCTGTCTGTCTGTCGCGCTTTCACGCAAAAATCACTACACTGATTTAAATAAAATTTGATACACCGATAGTCTAGAGCCTGAGGAATGACATAGGCTAATTTTAAAGCGAAAAAAGGACTGTAAGGGGTTGAAATAGGGGATCTTTACTAGCATTCGCTGGCGGAATGCTAGTAAAGAATAATTATGTATCAAATTGAAAAACTTTTTGTAATATCGAATTTGTGTCTTATCACAAGACGCGTAGCGCGTACGCATATTATCATACATGTTATTTTGTATCTATTCACGTATTAATTTAAATCAATGTTATTAATGACGTTGAAAAGTTATGTAACTAAGTAGTAACTTGACTGTTAGATATATTTTATTTTATAATTATTAGGTATCTTTATAATTATGTACTACTGGAACTACTGGACCGATTTGAAAAATTCTTTCAGTGTTAGATAGCCCATTTATCGGGTAAGACTATAGGCTATACGCTATATAGTATCACGATACGACGAATATGAGCGGAGAAGCAATGAAAATAGTTGCAAAAACGGGGGGAAAAGTTATCAAGACCACGCGGGCGAAGCCGCTGGCGGGAAGCTAGTCTTAAATATGATAAACAATACTAGTATATAGTACCTATTGTAGTCCATTAATTAATTAATCTACTTTATCGCAGTTAGCGACCCTCCCATACCGAACGATAGTGACGTCATTAATAGATATTATGTCAATACTTTTATCTTACGATAATTCTGAATGCCCCAGAGTCATGAAAATACTTGGCAACAGTACCACAATGATAAGTGGTAATGTTTTTGAGTGTGTGTCTGATAAGATGTTTGTAGGTACCTACGGAGTAGATAAAAGAAAAACTGTTGTGGGTCATGTGGGTGTGAGGTTAAGTAAAAGAAGTTTGTATCCAATCCCAGTATTTGAGCGTGATGTCTACTTTTCCCTATTATTTATTCATCATCATCGTCAAGACATTAACTGTTCCACTGCTGTGCACGGCCCACGGGTCACTGAGAGTAAGGGATTGTTCATAGAGACCATAGATATATAACACACTCATTATATCTATGGGGTTGTCCCTGAAATATTTTTTCGCTAGTGTCTCAAGACCAGGGGTCGAGAAGACAGAACTGTTAAGATTTTATTTATCAACTCGCATTACGTCGCTGCCGATAAACTTAACCTAAAATAATAATATTACTTGAACATTAATGAATTAGAAATCGACTAAGATTTATTTGTCTAATTTTAATCGCTTTATAAAAGGAAAGCTTATTGTCATGGCATAAGATAAAATTTTCTCGTGCATCATTAAAACAAAACGTACACGACGCACACGCAACCAACCGGAATAACGTGGTATCTAGTTGACTGCATAACAACCTTGCTATGACACAGTTTTAACTACTCTTCGTAATATCTATGCATTCAACATGATGTTTTTGTTTCTCAATACCATGTTATAATATCATCATCTTGTAAAATCTAATTTCATTGTTTATAATTTAACCTCTGACCTTTTATAAAAAAATCATAAGCTTTAACTTTTCATACAATTATTTAGATTCTCTTCTATATTCTCTAAAGGTTAAGGCATATGTCCCATGTAATAGAGAGCGAGATGAGGTGAAAAGATATATTCAAGTAATCCCTGTACCTACCAACAAAAAGTTTATCCTATATATCATTATTTTGAGAAGCAGTGATAGCCTAGGGGTATGACCACTGGACTGCCAAGTCAAAGGTCTCGAGTTCGAATCCAACGCACCTCTGACTTTTCGAAATCATGTGCGTAATTATCACTCGCTTTACCGGTGAAGGAAAAACATCGTGAGGAAACCTGAATGCCTGAGAGATATTCTCGACGGCATGTGAAGTCTGCCAACCCGCATTAGGCCAGCGTGGTGGACTATGGCCCTCTACTAATCCCTCTCATACTGAGAGCTCTCATACTGAGAGGAGACCCGTGCCCAGTAGTATAAAAAATCATTATTTTCAGGGTTTATATTGTAATGTTAGGCAGGTCGGACTTCGATAGTCATTGAAAATAATCGTCAGCTGATAGTATCAATCAACATAGGCCATCGTGAACCATAACATGATAATGTAATCGAAATGCTGTAAAATAATACCTAAGTATGATGATTTATACAAATAAAAAAGAATTACATTCTTTATTCCATAAAAAACACACAGTACTTATTTACCTGTTAAATGATTAAGAATCTGCTATACTTATGTACTTTTGATTCATGTCTTCTACTCGTATTGTAGAGAAAACAATCTCACAATTTATGTATTTTCGATAACCGGTTAGACACTACCATGGCCTGATGGCCATATTACCATCTACAACCTTCTGACTCGGAATTTTAAAAGTAAATATTTTTCTAAATTACTTACTTATTTTTCCTATTACAGTCAGAAAACTGGCAACAGAACAAATAGCTCCACTAGTCAAGAAAATGGAAGATGAACACCGTATCGATGATGGCATCAGACAATTACTTTTCGACAATGGCGTAAGTAAACAATCATGTATATTCGTTAATTTGTTAGGCGACGCAAATGAGTACATTATTTATATCAAAGACAATCTATATAATTATATAAAAAATTGGAAACCGGTTTGAAAAGGAAGCGCCATTTAATAGACCCGTGACTTGTCGACTTGTCCAGGGCATTCGATTTTATAAACCATCGAATTATGTTATAAAAAATATACACGTATATAGTCTGTACACGATGTCATCATGAGCAACAGATGATATGATGATTATTTATATTAATTATAATAATGTATGCAGATAACACCTCACATATTACTCGTATCCTACATAATATAACATCTTCCTAAACAGATTCGGCGTCCCACAGGGAATTGCTATGGGACCTTTTCTGTTGTATTAAATAATTATACTAATTTTGATTTTTAAATAAAATTTACTTAGATAATAATCAATAAAGTACAAGTTAGTACTTCTGCGCTGATTTCACAAGTGGTAATACAATGTTTTTTTATGTACCGATATCACCTGTTAGATTACAAGTTGTTGACATTCAAACTTGGATATAGGTATTTTGAATGCCTTCTTACTAAACTGTTAAGTCAGATAAGTAAATACATAGCAGTTGCCCCGAAATACTAGATAAAAACTAGTTGATATGACATTGATAGGTATCACAATAAAGATAAATATAGGTACTAGCGATATAAAGCTTTTTGAGTCAATTCGTCCCGCAGTAGGTAATTATACTTAAGTATCACTGTCAAGGCAATACTAACGACTAAGCACAGTCATTAGAAGTAGAATAGCATTAGAGTTCATTTAGTTTTCTTGTTAAAAAAAGTAGGTACGTAGAATATTATGTTAAAAAATTCAAAGTTCTTCATTTGTTTCTTTTCTAAATTGTATTTCTTTAAATTCATCCTTTAGTTAATTACTTCAAAACACACACCCAAACGAGATTTTTGACTAAAACTTTTTTAAAGTAAGAAATAAAATAAATAAATAATAAATATCTTGTGACATTTTTACACAGCACCATCTAGTCCCAAACTAAGCAAAGCTTGTAGGTACTATGGGTACTAGTCAATGGATATAATACTTATATACTTTTTTTTGTAAATACATACTTATAAATAAGAAACACCCAGACAAACACAAACACCTAAGTTAATGTTTGTGTCTTGTGGGAATCGACCTCGTGATCAGCAGTCCGGTATTCGAACCTCTAGACCACAGACGTCGTCTAAATACAATTAGGTTTCGCGTTTCGGAGTTCTTATTGAGATTATCATCATCATCCATCTACTAATATCATCGTTTTAATCTTTACAGCTGATGGGTATCGAGACCCCCACAGAGTACAGCGGCTCCGGCTGCGGTTTCCTCACCATGATGCTGGTGGTCGAGGAGCTGTCCAGGGTAGACCCCGCCGTGGCTGCATACGTGGATATCCACAACACGCTCGTCAACTCCCTGTTCATGAAGCTCGGTACTGAAGAACAAAAACAGAAGTATCTGACAAAACTCTGCACGGAATACGTAAGTGATAGATACCTGTATTTACCATTTCGACTGTAGGTCACACCGCTACATCTTCTTACGTAGAGCCAAGCTAAGCTGAGCTTGTACTATGGCTGGGTACTAGACAATGGATAATACTAACTACATATTTATAATCCTGAATACCCAACAAAACTTAACACACTTTTGATGATATTGCTAAGGATCTGCAACGAGTTCCAAGTATAGATTAAGTCCAGGGCAATAGCTCATTGATTTTTAGGCCCTCTACACCCTTTAACACGGAGTACACCGTTCTGAATGACTAAATGAATTCTAGAAGTAGGACCATAATGTACTGAAGCTGTACTGGTCTAAAACATAAGCTATCTAACAAAATCCTCAACTCTTTCAGGCCGGAAGTTTCTGCTTGACTGAACCGAGCTCGGGATCCGATGCCTTTGCTCTGAAGACTGTTGCCAAGAAAGACGGTGACCACTACGTGATCAGCGGCTCCAAGATGTGGATCTCAAACTCCGATGTCGCTGGAGTGTTCCTTGTTATGGCTAATGCTGATCCTTCTAAGGTGAGATAATTGTGATTCATCAGCTTACAAGTTAAACCATCTACTGTCCCACAGCTGGGCACGGTTCTCCTCACAGAATGCCATGCTATAATCCACAACTCTGGACTTGTGCGGGTTGACATACAATACACCGTCGAGCTATCATCACGCCATTTATAAACTTTTAACCTTTGGAGACTACTTATAGCGCTCTAAATGTTAAAAGTTTTCAAATCTAGGCGCATCTTAGTTTCCTAATTACGTACCGTGCGGATCAGAAGTTGCTTATCACTTCCTAGAACGGTGAAGGAACACATCGTAATATTTACCTAAGAGAACTCCCAAGATATTCTTATTTGTGCCATATGCCGCACTTAAAAGCTTTGATACTTATCTATCTTACTCATCATCATATATTTTGTCCAGGGCTACAAAGGCATCACGTGCTTCATCGTAGAGCGCGAGACCCCCGGCCTGTCCGTGGCCAAGCCGGAGAACAAGCTCGGCATCCGAGCGTCCGGCACTTGCATGGTGCACTTTGACAACGTCAGAGTACACGAGAGCGCCATCCTCGGAGAATACGGAAAAGGGTACGTTGATTCTTTCAAGTTTTAATCTAGATTCTGTTTTGGTTCACATAATTTTATTATCATAAACCGACTTAAATGTTAGTTTGTTGCCTTGTTAAATTTTTGTGTAATTACTACTAGCTATATCTAATATACAAAATTCTCGTGTCACAGTTTTAGTTGCCATACTCCTCCGAAACGGCTGGACCGATTTGTATGAAATTTTGTGTGCATATCGGGTAGGTCTGAGAATCGGCCAACATCTATTTTTCATACCCCTAAATGTTAGGGGTAGTCCACCCCTATATGGCAAAACAACGTTTGCTGGGTCAGCTTGTTATGGTCTAACTGTTTTAGTACTTTTCCATACAGCACTGAAAACCTAGCTGTCGATTCATCTATAATATTGACACATACACACCTGCTGCGTAATTCGCAGTGTCATGGCGTACCGTTCACGCGCGGGCTGTGTGTAACCACACGGTCGTACCAAAAAAAATATCAACTTCGTCCCAGTGTTTGTATCCGTATTCCATAATCCTGTATTGCCAGAATGTTTAAATACTTATTAGAGAATATACACCCACCGTTGGCCGGTATGTTAAGGTCCCAAAAAAAGGGGGCGAGCGCTATATTAGGTACCATCAACCGAGTTATATTAAACCATGGCAATGAAAAACTTATAAATTGGAATATCTAGGTAAGTATTTACCTACCTATTCCCGTTTGAGCGCATATTTTTAGAGCAGCTGTTTTTAACCCCCGACGCAAAAACGACGGGGTGTTATAAGTTTGACGTGTCTGTGTGTGTGTGTGTCTGTGGCATCGTAGCTCCCGAACGGATGAACCGATTTTAATTTTGTTTTTTTATTTGAAAGGTGAATTAGTCGGGAGTGTTCTTAGCTATGTTTGATGAAAATCGGTCCAAGATGGCCGCCGCTACAAAATACCGAATAACATAATTATTTTTTTCACAACTCCCTCAATATGGGTATCAAATGAAAGGGCTTAACTAGGAGAATACTATACACTGACAAATTTGCCGCCACCACAAAATGGCAAATTACATTTCGTGTCGGGGGTTTTCTAAATTTTTAATTCCTATTTGAGAATGTATTTAGTGCTCCATTCCTTCATTACAATGACTTATTACCTATTCCTATTCGACAGCTACAAATACGCAGCTGGTTTCCTGAACGAGGGCCGCATCGGCATCGCATCGCAGATGATCGGGCTGTGCCAGGGCTGCATGGACGCCACCATCCCTTACACCCTCGAGAGGAAGCAGTTCGGAAAAAACATTTTCTCCTTCCAGGTAAGCTTGCATATTAAAGTGGTCTATTAAATTCTGAACCCATAGATTGCCATGGGATCGTAGCGAATGTAACGCCTAAAGTAACTATTCCTATTTATCTATACTTTCCCTAATTTTTTTAATTACCATGACACAATTAAGGGGTCATTGTACTCATTATCCTGGTCAACTTATACGATGGGAAACACACTAACATCGCGAAAAAAAACAACTTTTCCCTTATCCATACCTATAGGTTCAGTAAACTCGCCAATATAAATAAATAAATAAATATTCTGGGACATTTTACACAGCACCATCTAGACCCAAACTAAGCAGCCTATACTTTTTTTTGTTGTAAATACATAGTTACATACATATAATACATAAGAAACACCCAGACAAACACAAACACTTATGTTTATCACACAAATATTTGTGTCCTGTGGGAATCGAACCCACGACCTCGTGATCAGCAGTCCGGTACTCGAACCACTAGACCACCGACGTCGTCAATATGTACTTGAAGTTTTCGCGAATTCATTACCGGTCAGTCGGTAAACTTACCAAAAACCCGTAAAACTTATCCGTAACATTGTCTTCTATCCAGGGTATCAGCTACCAGATCGCTCACCTGCAGACTCAGTTGGAGGCCGCTCGCCTGCTCACCTACAACGCTGCCAGGCTCAAGGAGAACGGCATGGACTTCGTCAAGGAAGCTGCCATGGCTAAATACTATGCTTCAGGTAGGTTAAACACTAATAATACAATACATAACTAGCTGTACAGTAGGACGTAGGTACTTCACACCATCACGCCTGTATTCCCCGAAGGGTAAGGCAGAGGTCTACTAATGTAAACCCAGCTCCCATATGAAGAGGCGAGCGTATTGCCAATAACCAGGCACAAACCCAAACTCCTAGGTGCTTTTTTTTTATAGCACTAAGGTGGCAAACAAGCATACGACCCGCCTGATGGTAAGCGGTTACCGTAGCCTATGGACGCTTGCAACACCAGAGGTATCACTCGCGCGTTGCCGACCCGAAAAACCTCTTAGAGGTTTATGGAGAATTCACTGCGCCGACAGTTTGAGGGAATATACCTCTTGCTGCCAACGCAGCGTACCCTTAGGACCTCTGGCGACCTTACTCACTGCAGGAACACAACACACAATAACGTTTGTTATTTGGCTGCAGTTTTCTGTAAGGTGGAGGTACTTCCCCAGGTGGGCTGCTCCAGATTTGAGCCATAAATGGCGGTGTCCTACCTCTCTTTCGCTACTGACAATTTCATAGAAAACTACATCACTATCACTACTAGCTGTAGATAGTACTGGTCCCAATTCAATTACCTTTTAGGCATCAAAAAGCACTGAATTAATTGTTCTAAGCTTAGGAAAAATGTACCTATATAGTTATTCTGTATTTTGATGGCTCGTATAACGCGAAGTCGAGCTGATGGCCCATCAACAGCTTGTATACTATATTATGATAAAACAAATCAATCTTACAAAAAAATATTTTACAGAAATTGCTCAGAAGCTGACATCAAAATGCATCGACTTCATGGGAGGAGTAGGCTTCACCAAAGACTTCCCTCAGGAGAAGTTCTTCCGTGACGCCAAGATCGGTACCATCTATGAAGGAACCAGCAATATGCAACTGCAAACCATCGCTAAGCTTCTCGAAAGACAATATACACAATAGAGAATACATTAATAATGTTATGGGCCTGTTGCACAGCTTACTGATAAGTGACCGTTAAATTACCTGGCAGATAATTTTGTACAAATGTTCCATTTTTAAAGGAGGGCATCGAAATCGGCCCAAATGATGTACCGAAGGTACGCGTATTGGAAAAAATACCCTGTATTACGCTGGTTAAAACACTAGTCGTACTTTTTTAAAATGTTGACTGGGGGATGAGAAATAACTTTTAATTTGATAAAAATTACGCCATTTTGGCACACTTTGTTTCGTAATGATTTCATAGTAAAAACTGCCAGTTTCAGTTTCAAAGTGTCAAACGCACGCCATTACCACAAATTACAGAAGATTGTTAACAGTTTCATAGTGATTTCATGGTAAAAACTATCAACTTGACAGCTGTCATGTACCTCCGGTACAAATTTGGGCTGAGTTGTATGGGCTTTTGATGACCTCCTTTATTCGGCAGTTAGTGTTTATCCAGAGGCAGTAAAACAGGCCCGCGTATCACTGTAAAAAATTGTACATAGTAAAGGTGTTTGATACTTTTGAAATTATAAAAGTGTAGCACTTTAGTGCATTTATAAAAATAGAATTAAGTTTTTTAAAGGAAAAGCAAACTGTAGAGCCATATTGTACTGTTTACATAATGTACTGTAATAATATCAAATGATATTTTCTGGTGGAACTATTAGCAGATTTTTTATTATGTAATTTTTATTTTACTATAAACTACTTTTAGAATAAAAAAATAAAGAAATATCTTCTATCTAATAGGGTACCAATTAAAAAAAAGTCAACCATGATCAATGTTTTCACTTTTGTAATGAATGTAAGTTGCATATTTTCTACATAAATTGTATTCTAAATAAAAGACTTTGTGAACTATACATATAATTTATTTACAGGAATTTAGTGATTTCTACTTTGTTTTTTTTTTATATTTTCATCAAGGTTTTGGATCATATGGCATTTTGAAACCAACCATCCGGGCGGTCTCCTCAGCCGTCCGTTCCCCCTTTCCCTTAAACTCTGCATTGATTTCCTTGTATTTTCTCGAGTTACACAGGTAATCAGCATATGTTTTTGCCCTGAAATGCATCTCATCTATTGCCTTGCAAAGCTGCTGATCCGTAGTCTGATACTTCCTATATTGACTGAAAATGTACTGGACCATTTGATTATCAACTAGTTTCTTTGAAGTGCTTTGCTTGCGCAGCTCTGATAGCAATCTCCGTAGTGTCACCAATGGTGGCTTTGCTGATATTGATGCCATATTAAACCTTCAAACAAATTAAATGTTCAGCTTTTGTACCATAAGAGATGTTATAAACTCTTCTGTATTTTCATAAGTTGGCTTGTCACCTTTCATCCAAAATTCATTATCAAGTTTTTCTAGCTTGTCTTTAGGGAATTGGTGGATGGCTGTATCATTGAATATGTCAGTGAATTTGAAATTATTGTCCAAAGGCTGCTCAGATGTATGCGGAAATATTTTGTAAATGTATGGCACAGTTTCAGAAAGAATTCTACTGGGTTGATTGTCAACAAGAGAGGTAAAACTGTTACAAATAAGTACACAGTTTTCTAAATTTAACCCCCAATTGCTCCAAAGAAAATTATTCGTTAATTGTTTTGGACAGTGTGGTAAATAAACCACAGTGACGCTTTTATCGTGTATTACATAACTACCTTCTTTATTTTCAGATATAACTTCAAGTCCTAACCTATTTAAAACTTTACACTCACTTTCATAAAATATAGGGTCATGTACTAAAACTTTTTGGGGGCTACAGTGTTTCTTTAGACATAATAACAATCCCAACTGGTATTTTGAAATATTACACTCTGCGATGTGCCCAAGTCCGAGGCAGACTATTTCTACAACTTTTCTACCTTGTAAAGTGTTACTCACAGATTTAATTACGTTATCCAAATAATTTGAAAGTTGCAAATCTTCTACTGTGCTGTAGATCCGCCTGAAATGTTGTAAAGAAGGTTGTAAATAACCTAAAAATAGTGATGTATTTTATCATAATGTAAGTAGGTTAAACTTACTTTATCACTCTATCAACATCTACAGATACTTCTTGTTTTTGAAACTGTGTATCGCTATTTGGCACTACAGTAGGCCTTTTATTAGAAAATCGTTTCGATTTAGATTTTACTTTTTGAAAACCATCTCTGTCAAGTTCGGATTTTGACATTTTACTTTTTAAATTTGTAATGTTGCCAATTAATTGACAACACTTACATTCCGTTTCGTTTGTTTGTATATTATTTTATGAGAGAAGGTACCTACTATAAGATTTTTTTTTTAAACATGATGCACGTTATTATTTCAGTTCAATGTGTTCATGAATATGTACATTCAAAAGCATTTTACATCTCGATACATAAAAAAATAAGTATAAGTAACGCCATCTAGTATAATAACTAAAGAAATCGGGTTATCATCACTTCAGGGGAGTAGGATAAGGCAAGGATGTGGTCACAAGTCCACCAACACAACCCTTTTAGTCGCATTTTGTAAGATTATCATAATATTTCCAGCCACAAAAAATTGTTTCAATAAAATTATTAAATAACTCTCCTCGATCGTGCGGATCCTTCTCTTCTCCGTATTTGAAAGTGGTTACACAGCTGATATCTACTTACTTCCTAAAATATTAATAAGGTTTTTTACAATAAGATTACAAATGGCTGACTTGTTTTCTACTCACTGGTAGGTACGTAATTCAACATTTAATCTATTAGGTAGTAACTACTCAAAAAGGTTGTGGTCGAAGCCCAGCCCTAAGTAAACTTGGCTCAAGTAGGTCTAGATATGAAGGTACGTTCCAAGAGCAAGAAGAATTGAAATAGACAATTAACATACCCTACCTACACTATGGTATGCGGTAGACAACAGCTCTCATTTTTCCTAAAGTGGGACACTTCCAGTCGAAGAAATTGTCTGGCCTGAATTTTAAATGTATCGAATGAGGGCGCGTTCTAAATTCGGTATTTAATTCACTACTGTTACCGTTCCCACACAGCATACATACGACCTTGATCAGGTATTTGGGTTATCAAAATTGCCTACTAACAAAATGACATAGGACGGCGGCGCGCGGTCGCGTTGTGTATCGACTACCTATTGTCCGTTTTGTATGGGAGGGACAATCAAAATCTATGAGCACAGCATTCGAATCACGCACCCGTATTCGTTCCAACATACCGTAATACGAATAAGGCGACAAATTGTGCACCAAACGATATTATTAACCGTGCAAGTTTAGTCAAAGGACGACGTTCCCAAACGCTCGCATGTACGGCGCGATCCGCGAAAATTTTATTTTTAATTTTCCGCGTTCCAATTTTAAATTTAGATCTTACCATAACTTTCTAATGTTTACACAAGACGCAACCGTAATGGTCGTCTTAATCTATTCATAAGATTCTGTAATAAATTATCTTCGCTTCGTTACTTTTATATAACTTTATATTAATGTTTTGGTAGGTAGTTTGGATTTGTTTTTAATGTTTAGTTGTAACACATTCGCGGACTGAACCCATCGTGTTTATATTTGCAGTGTTTATGAATATTAGTTAAGTTATAAATTTGAATAATACTGTTGAAAGTGAAGTGAGAATGGACAGATATGTGGTGAACCGACGTTCTAAACGTAAAAGTGATGGACTGTTGGCGAAATGGAGGAGAAAATACAAAATTATGAGCATACGCTCTTGGATCACAAGCGGTTATGATTTAAATGTAAGTTCGTCATAATATTATGCATGAAGTTTAGTTATTGATAGCGATGTGACTTATCGTGACTGCGAACTATGTTTAATGACTTTCTCGTTCTAGTCAATTATATGAATAGCAAATGTTTTACAAACAAAGTGTCATTTTGAAGGGTAGGTAGACAATAAAATACAGACCATTGCCAACGTTGTATCAAAACGATTACGCATGATTATTGCGGATATTTTTATTGAGTAGGAAGTAAATGAAATGGAAATAGAAAATATTTTATTACTTGTTGTACTTACTGTTGCGAGGTTATTGTTTAATGAATCCTTGAAGCGAATGGAACTTAACAAGAATCCTAGGAATTTTATTTAATTTTTAGGTAGGTAGGCACTACATTATATGGATTTCATTAACAAAAAACAGATAGGAATGTGTGGAAAAGGGAGGTGGAGGTTTTAGCCCTACATTGAGACATTACAGGATAAGGCAAATGTAGGTACAGTTTGGAGATAGAAAAATATTGGATAAGAATTATTTAAAACGACAGCCTACGACTTGAGCTTTCATTTGTATTAAAATCTAATATTTTTCTTTCTCCGATTTTTACGGACGGGTTAAAGTTAGCACGTGCCAACTTCAACCCGGGCAATAAGTTTGGCGAGAACTGTGTCCAATGTCCATACTCTAGAAATCATTTCGCTCCTTTAACCGGTGCTGGATTTAGGAAGCATACTTGAATGCCGTATTTCTGCGCCAACCCAGAGGCCAGTGCTTTGTCCTTTGATTCTGTATTGTATTGCCACTATTATAGCCCCCACATGAGTTCAAACGTTCAGTGTTTCATACGTGGCACAGACTAGCCCATGTAGTTTTTAAAAAATCTGAAATTTTACTAGGCTCCAGGCCTCCAAAAAGTTTAAGAACCCATTTCTGCGGCTCCTGTGCTACACGTAGGTCAAATCATATGGTACTACAATTTATCTTATACAAGGTTACAGGGTTTTATTATTGTATTGGTATAGGTATTGGTGAACTATAACGAAGAGTCTGTGTTATTATAAACTGTGTGGCGGAAACGCATACGCACAGGTTAGAAGAACCGCATCAGAAAAAATCGAGGAAGTAGGTACCTATATATTCTAGTATTGTCTTCCAAACTATTTGTACAGTTCTCGCCAAACTTATTGTCCGTTTTGAAGTTGGCACGAGCTAACTTTAACCCGGCTTTAAAAATCGGAAAAAGAAAAATATTGGGTTGTAACAAAAAAATAAGAAAGCTCAAGTCGTAGGCTATCGTTTTAAATCATTTTAATCCAATATTTTACTTTCTCCGATTTTTACGGACGGGTTAAAGTTAGCTCGAGCCAACTTCAACCCGGACAATAAGTTTGGTGCGAACTGTAACCATGCATCTATATTTAAAAAAATAAAAACATTTAGTTCGCTTTCTTTTAACCCTGTTAGTCATATTCTAAGTTTACGTCTACCATAATTAGGTAGGAAACTAATTATGTGATATATCAATTCTTTTATTATCTATGTACGTACAAGACTGAGTCATTAAATGAGTAATGGTGGCTTGTTTAACGATCCATATAATATAGCGTAACTAATCAGTGGCTATACTTAGATCTTCAATTCTTCATAGGTATTTCTAACAGCATTTTTCAAAAGAGTAGTCTGATCGGGACACTGCCCAATAGTACCCATTCCATAAGGATCGACTGTCTGCCATTGCTACAATAGTCTGGGCTTCTGCAATGTAATTAATAGAATATATATATAAATATGTATATATACATATAGGTAGTTCGGTACTCCCCTACATATTTAAAAAAATATAAATATTTTCGGACATTTTACACAGCACCATCTAGTCCCAGAGCTTGTGCTAGAGGTACTAGACAATGGATACAATACTTTCAAACTTTTTTGTAAATACATGTAACTTATAATACAACACAAACACAAAACCCCGCCCCCCTTAACTGGAACACTGGATTCGCTCCTGCTAATATCTGAAAGATTGTCGTTGCCATGGTTGTTAACCTGAGGAATGAGGAATTCATCAGGCGCTAAGCCTCCACCACTGACAGGTTAGTTAAAAAAGTCCATCGGTATGATCCTCCATCGTCCTGTCTAGCTAATCTTTTTACCTCGGTTCAAATTGCGTAGTAATAATATTGTTGTGTTGGTAGACATTACCGAAAAAGCCCTGAATGCAAAATAGTGTTGTGTCGCTGCACAAACAAAGAATTATATACCTACACAGTGTAATTTTTTTTAAAGTCATTTTATTCGGACCTTCTAGAAGCCTTTGACAGCTTTCACTGATTCCTAGGACAATATTGATTTAAGTAGCCATTGCGATAGACATTGTAATAAGCTTCAATACCGGTCACGTACATCCAATATACAAATTATTACTGTTACGTGACCACGAGGACCTCCGACATAGCCCTATAAAATAAAACAATCATCAACAATGCCCCATTTAGAGTTACAATGTCCCTATAGTGTTGTACGGAATTTACGGTCGACGATTTTGAATAGGCATAGAATTCATTCCATGAACTATTGTCTGGGTGCATTCAATCTTTACGAAATATTTAAGTGTTCATCAAATTGATTACAGAAGCAATGATCTCACCCATTCAAATATCGAATATTAAAGTTCGAAAGAAACTATCAATAACATGTGTAGGTACGCGCATGATTTGGAAAACAATTTTATATTCATAACGTATCAACACTTTCTCCAATACAATTATTCTCTTTTCGGTTGACATTAGCATGTTCACAATGCGTGTCGCTTCCTTACTTGTGGCTGAATGCTAGACGCCTTTGCCAACTAATATGGAGGGCTGTGACTGCAGTGACGTCTATGTTAGTGTTACACTTTTGTTTTGACGAATAAATTCTTTTACCGTGAGTCAATGCCTCAGGTCCCAGTGGTCACCTAACGAGAGCTTCTTTAGGCGATGTTCGAGGCTCTTGGCTATAACAATGGCCATTCAATGATTGCTTAGTCAACAACTAATCCAAGTGTGTCCTCTCCAGTATGATAAGCCTACCTACTGGTTTGTTAAATTGTTGAATATTTTTCAGCACACACAAAGAATCTTTGTAGTTTTCAAGACAAGTCCAAGCAAAGAAAGTAGTTTCTAGGATGAACTAAGGACTTAGGTACCTTTTACCTAACACAAACTATGGAGCCTACACTTTCATAAAAATGTCTTATAATAACAACAATTCCTAGAATTGTACTTGTAGAAATAATAGAAATAGAATTATTACGATCCAGTAGTTATGAAACATATTCTTGGTAAGAAAACTATATCTAAAGTTAGCTTTGCACTGAATCGAGACCGCACGACCCTTTTACGGTAACGTTTAGGATTGCGTTTAGGTAGATGAAATCAACTGAAATGATATTATAAGATTTCGACCCTGACACACCATTTTAGATCCCCGCACTAAGGTGCAGGTAATTATGGTAACCCGTATTAACGTTTAATACCTTATATTCATCGTCACTACCTCTGCTGGGCACAGGTCACCTCTCAGAATGAGAAAATACCTATAATATACCTAGTTTATAATTATTAATGTAATAAGTAGCCTGATGGTAAGCGGTAACCGCGGCAGACGCTAGCAACACCCAATAGCAGAAGGTATCACTACATAGTGTCTTGAGACGGTCTCAGATGTTAAGTCTATAAATAATACAAATCCTATTTGCGAAACAGGCTGCTATAGTTATAAACACTTGTTAAATAAATACTTACAGATAGTACATAATATACAAGGTGGACGGGACATCGACGCACAAACGTCGACAAGGTTTTACTCAAGGGCAAAAATGAAATGACCTAGGTCATTCATGATTTGAAAAAAATGATCGGGTATTACAGATATTGACATTTTTGAGCGCGCAGTGGATAGCTGAAAACGCGATTTTAACGCTCCGCGGTGAATGTTATCACAGGAGCGATCTGAAATAAATGAAATAATGTTTTTTTTAATTATAAATCTAATTTGGGTAGATAGAAATAATATTTACACGTTCAAGTAAAAAAACTGCAGAAAAAATTTAAAATTGATGAAAAAAATACGGTAAATTTTAACGCAGGGGCGTCTAGAATCATGGTAATTCGTATGTGTGACGATGTCCCTTCCACCTTGTATATGATGATGTGTCAAATGTAACTAAGTAAGGTGACAAACGTTTGTGTGTCTACCTGTCAAAAGGCCTCAAGGCTACCGCTTGATAATGCAATGAATAATCATTATACACACACACACACATACACTCACCAATACAAACGAACAAGAACGCCAAAATAGGAAGACAATACAGATTGCATTCAATACGAAGCTGATATCAACACACGTCGATACATACTAGCAGTTATAAGTACTTATTGATACAAACCGCAGTATTGCGCATTTTCTCACGAATCTTAAAGAACTGTGCCGTAACTCTGAAGTAGGTAGGCACCTAAGTTAGTTCTTTAATTGAGTGGCAATTTTTATTATTGTTACGTGCAATGCATAATTGTTATGCTGTTTTAATAAAGAGAGCTCATTTTAATTTGCCGAGTTTCATTGCACTTTAGAAGACAAATTCTGGTACTATTCAATATAATTTTATTCCGAATTAAAAACAACGTCAAACGCGAACAAGTTAGATTAAATTGACGACATCCGAGGTCTAGTGGTTCGAGTACCGGACTGCTGATCACGAGGTCGTGGGTTCGATTCCCACAAGACACAAATATTTATGTGATGATGAATATAAGTATTTGTGTTTGTCTGGGTGTTTCCTATGTATAATAAGTATGTATTTACAAATAAAAACAAGTATATAAGTATTATATCAATTGTCTCGTATCCATAGTACAAGCTCTGCTTAGTTTGGGACTAGATGGTGCTGTGTAAAAATGTCCCCAAATATTTATTTATTTATATTTTATTTCAATTGAGATCGACAATGAACCCAAATTAGGTACTTGATATTAATACATAATACATATTATATAAAAAAATATGCTAAATATATCCGAATTCCCTTCCGAATACAATTTTCGGAGAATTCAGGTTTAGACGAGGGAACCTGAAATTAGTCATTAGGTACAACAGTATTGACTTACAAAACCTATTATATTTCCTACGATTCTAGATTCTAGTCACCCCACAATGTCGCACTTTTGATCATAGATCTCAACTCAGAATAAGAGAGGTTACGCTTACGCGATAGTCTATACTGTGGTAATCTCAGAGACGTATATCTACTTTTGTGGGTAGTCTAGTGCGGTTTTGGGGCTTACAAAACTGTTCGCAGTACCATCAGTCTTAGGCTGCGATTCAGAGAAGAGACTCAGCAGGAACTTACGCTTCCGTATGTCAAATTGTAATACAAATTTGACATACGGAAGCCTTACTTTACGCTGAGCATCGTCTCTGAATGTTAGCCTTAGTACTTACACTTTCAAACAGCACACACGCAGAAACTTATTTTAATTTAGTATACACATGACATCGACCTAATAGTGTACCTACTTTAAAGCACCTTGTATAGGTGCAGATTGAAGGTCCGATTACCTTTTAAAGAAACTAATGTTCGCAGCTCTACAATATCTGTGTTGAAATAGATTCCTATGTTATATTATGATAATTATGAAACGTTTATAGTCGTTCGAAAACTATACAAGTTGCTGTAGTCGATGGATAGAGTACCGGTTTCCGAACGTTTAATTCCTTCTGAAGGCATGCGGAAGCCAACCGGTAAAAGCTTCAGGCAAAAAGTAAATCCCAACCGGATGTACAGACTACAGACCAGTTGAGCTTGTGCTAAACATGGGTCCTTAAAAAACCCAATCTTGGAAGAAGCAGGATGCGGGTTCGTTGACCTCTAGGATGACATCCTATTTATAGAGTCTATATGTTTATCTACATAATTATTATGAAAAAAAATAATATTGCTATGGTATTTTTTTTTCACACACCACACACGCACACCACACACGCTGTGTTCAAGTCTCAAAATCCGTTTATATGAATTATGTAATTGTATAAGTCTTAATTACCATAAACCACTTTTGATTTCCGTAAAAAAGAAACATCATATCTCGGAATGCGCAAGTTTTAGTTTTCAAGTTCAATGACCCTGCAATATAATGTATTTATTACAAGCAAATAAATAAACATTTAGCCCGATTATGCTTGCGTCTCTAGCTACATACTTGCTTTAAAACAAATGAGGTTAGGCCACCGTTACGCAGTTTTGTAAACAAAAACAAAACATAAATAAACCACTTAAATTAAGTAATATAAAATTGTAAGCAAACAAAACCGCGCTCTGTATAATAAAGTAATCTACTTTATATAAAAACTTTTTCTTTTTTTTTCACGCTTTTCTGCATCTGCTGCCATCATTAATTATAAGGGCCACCATCGCGATTATGCATCCAGTACTATCGTAAATCCAATCTGCACGTATTGAACGTGTATTGCACCTAGACTAGAAATAGACAAACCTGGCACTTGTAAGAATTCTAAGTACTTCATGCAATTTTCAACCTTAACACTTAAGAAATAAATCGTTTTTTATGGAATGTAACACGGTGGAGCCAATATTGCGATTGCGACAGTCCTAGTCAAGTCAACGTTTCTTACTTATAAACATTATGCTTGTTGCGTGGTTTAGTTGCCTACAAAGTGTTAGAAGGGAAAGGTTTGCGTACAAATCGCATTCTTATTTGAAATTTTCCCACTAAAGCATAATTAAATCAATCCTTTTACAAATTAATTCTATAGAACATTAAAAAATATCTTGTGCATGAAAAAAATCAATTGGCGCCAACTTTGTTTAAAAAAAGAACCGACCATGACATTGAGTTCGTAAACAAAAACAAAAGTGAGTTATTTTATCATAGACAAAAATAAAAAGTTTAAACTTGGAATCGATTCGCGAATCGCGATTCAGTTGAGACAATTTGACATTAGTGTACTTATTTAGTGTTGTGACAGAGGGTCGGAGGTGACATTATGCCCCAGATTTTCTTCAAAAAAGTAATGGTGGTGAGGGACCGCGCCGACTTCGAGGTAAGCTACTTTCACTTTCCGTGCCGGTCCGTGGCGTATGCCCCTTGCCGACTACCGTGTACCTTAATATAAATATTTAGCATTCAATTACCATGGTTATCAAAATGTTTATAAAATTGTTATTCTGCTAAGTCTTTCAGTAGGGTCTGTCGTGTATCAAACACGCTCAGATTTTATAGTTTTGTGGGCTTGCGTTAACGCTACACAGTAAGTGATAATTAATTAATAATACGTTTGTAATAAATTGCAATAGGGGGCAACCATAATAAGAAATATTGCCACTAACCAGGTCGGTACTCTTTTACACCGACAGCCACTAAAAAATCAGAATAAAATAAAATACCCTTCATTTACTCTAACCTTCGTATACATATCTTATCTAAACTTATATTATAACTAAACTTTTTACATACATTATAATTATTATGATACCCTATTACCTACTTTTTCATTATTTAACCAAGTAGAGACGCAAGTAAGCCCACATCTGTGTTGAAATCATAATTTATCGCGGATCTGTGCGGATCTTGAATCTTCTTCAGTAAGCGGCGACGGTAAGGCATCTATAAACTGACAAACAATACGTGAAACATTGAAGGCCTGTCTCTGATTCTCAAAGTTTGGTAAGGCATTCGTGTTGCAGCTAAAAATTTGCGCCAGGTCAGGTAACATCATTGGTAGCTCTTATTGTTTTCCCGATAAGTAAATTTATTATTTTAATAAGCTAATATGTACTACACGCTTCGCTATAAAAGGGTGCGATCCGAACTCCGAGAGCTACTACTGAGAATTTCATAGAATAACCCAATAGCACTCTGCTCGACCCACGAATCGAACCCAGGACATCGAGCGCAGGTGGCAATGATTATAATTAATTTTTAAAACGCACATGGGAAATCATATTAATTAATAAATAACAACAATATTAATCATTGCAAAACACCTTAGGTACGTTTAGTTATATTAGCGACATAGGTATTTTATATACTTATCTTAATTTTGACTGGATGTCCATCATTATCTCTCTGTGATTACGGAAAATTATTCCCAAAAAGATTGACAATATAATTCAGTAGAAGATATTTAGCAATCCAAGCAATAATAGGTAGCGATGACTATGAGGTATAGGTTAACAATCAATAATCCGTCTAATTCAAGGCCTTCAAGACTATGTTTCTCAACATTGAATCCAGATTAAGCGACTATTCTTTTTTGGCGCTTTAGCACGGATTAGTTAAACCTTTATCTGTCATTATGCGACCTTAAAAGGTTTACCTCTTCAGGTTCTTAGCTCAAGTGTTAAATACTCTGATCAATCGATCTACTGTGTTACGTTTTCCTCGGTTATTCAATGGATGGATTACCATTGTTTACATAAAGAGCGAAACCGTGTTTCGGAGAGTACGTAAACTAAGTAATAACACCATTGCAAAAATTAATGTCACAATGTCAGTTTTTGGTTGAAAAATACATCGTTTAAATTGAAAACATTTGGTCGTCCACTCTTTATTATTGCACATTGTATGCACTTGCAAACGTAAATATAGTATTCCAGTCACAATTATAAGTTGGCACATACGTTGCAGGTTGTTGACTCACGTCATGTACCAATAGGTGACAGGACAGGCAATGAATCTTGTCAGACAGCATAAAGGCGCCATCGTACATCCCTAAACATCTCTTTGACAGCCTCAGAATATCTTATCTTATGGAGAAGAGCCGGCAAGAAACTCCATAGACACTCTTTTTAAAAAAAAATGTGTGGTAACAGTAACAATTATTGTTGTGAATAGTAATTAAAACACGCGCGTATTCGAATGCAACGTTGTGTCAACGTTTCAAACCATTGAGGGATTTTCGAAGATCTACCTCCTGATAATTTCTCGTTAAATTATTGGCAGCTAATTTTATACAAATTGTTTCGTTATTCTGTTATCCTATGTTTCTGTGGCGGTTAATGGCTATCCCAAGATTCCCAAGGTGGTGAAACAGGCCCTAATAAATAAATAAATAAATATCCTGGGACATTTTCACACAGCACCATCTAGTCCCAAACTAAGCAGAGCTTGTACTATGGGTACTAGATAATGGATATAATACATATATACTTTTATTTTTGTAAATACATACTTATAATACATAAGAAACACCCAGACCAACACAAACACTTAAGTTCATCACAATAAATGTTTGTGCCCTGTGGGAATCGAACCCACGACCTCGTGATTAGCAGTCCGGTAGACGTCGTCGATTTTCAATAAAAAAATATTCGCACTTTTGTTTATATGTAATTATATTACTATAGACCATGTTAGGTGCAATATAAAATGAGATTTGTTAACTATATCAATGACGATACCCGCTTACTTAATATAGGTACTAACTCTTAATCACAATTTGTTTTGAATTCAGAGGCTTAATTTTAATTAATTCGGACTTTACAGCAGAAAACGTTCTCATTTATATTATTTTTGATGAAGTTGCAGTGGATGAATTTGGGCTACAGATGATGAATATAATGATATTTCATAACATAATAATTAATTCACCGGTTAACGGAAGTGTCTACAACATATTGTATAACACAAACAACGTAGATTACGTTAAGCTTACGCAAATCACGAAACGCCAATTTTACGGATTATTTCACGTTTATGGAAATTATAATTAAAATATTTTATGTCGTTGTTGTTAACTGTCAAGGTCACGATAATTATGCAATTGCATATTGTGTTGTACTTGAAAATCATAAAAGTTTAACTACATTTATTAATTGAAACAGATTATTGGGGTTCTTGTCCGTTGACCGTCAACGGATTATTATCGAAGATTTGCCCTTGTATAACATTCTTGATTTTTTTTTATATAATTTTAAAATTAAATTGCACCCCCTTGACTGTACAATTAATGTATATTCTGCATAATATATGATGTTTTACTTGAATATAATTATGTAACAATTGCCCGAATCGAACACTATCGCTCTGGTTGCTGTAAATGATAGTGCAGCAGCGTAGTTTTATGTTGACAAACGCTGTCTTGGCACCTACTAGAGATAACAAACTCATTTAATTATCATCTAATCGATAACTTAGGAACTTCGTCATTTTTTTTTTAAGTAAAAGTAACATCTTTTCTTGCTTTCTTGAATTGGACGTAGAAACTAAATCCGCCTGTATTTACTTGATAGGTTTTAGAATAGGGTATGAAAAAGATTGTATGTGGAAAATAAGCAATCACCTCACTACAGCGGCGCAGTGTCGGATTCGATTTGGACATAACAAAGATTTGTGTAATCCTTACTTTTTAGCTATTAATTGCATGTTTGTAAAGTGATGTAGCATCTGTCACGCTGCAATCCACTCTGCGACACAAGGCTTGTCTAATAGTGCGTTAAAAATGTGCGGTAAAAGATAAAGTATAAAGCTTTTCTAAAATTTACTGATTCCTGATACTCGGTTGTTAAAATACATACCAACTTGCTTTTGTTGCCCACGATAATGTCAAAATAAAACGGTTATGATAAATGGTTCTGATTCCATTAACATAAAATTGAATAAAGCTGCATTCGTTTGTATTTCTACTAAAAATCCGCGAACGCTTAATAGCGTACATCACTCAATCGATCGACTGTTTAATAGTCAACATCGATATCGAGTTGTCACCTCGTAGTAGGGCTACTATAGTCTATGGTCACGTGCCATTAGCTCATGAATCAGAGCGCATCGGCCCCGTTGCGCAACTCTCCTTGATTGACCGATGGGCGCTGAGCTCCAAATTGTTGATGGTATGGTCACGGTTGATTAGCATATGGGGTAGCCTGAGGGTCAAATAGTAGAAAGTGCATCTGATTCTAAACTTGGGGTAAAGCGCAATCCGCTTTTGACGGTTGAAATCTTCGCCGATCAATAGGTTAAGTCAATCCGCTTCGCCATTGGCAGAATTGTCGACATCAGCACCAAATTGCCATAAAGAAAAAAAAGAAGTAAGTTAAGTCAAACGTCACTGTCAACACATTTCTGTCAGAAAATACCGCCAATAACTCATCTCTGAAGTTAGGTACTCTGAAGAATACAAAAATGAGTTTTACTATAAAAACTGCGTTTATATTATTATGAAGTCAGTTGCTAGCAGTGCTACTTCACTAACAAAAAGTAAGTAACTGTCATTACTGCTGCCGTTATCAGACTCGTATTACTTGACTGAATGCCTATTACCTTCAGAGCTAATATTTCAGAATGTAGACTATTTACATCAGCAAGATAATATGAAAAAGGTGTTAAAGGAATGGATGTGTTAGACCCTGAAAGGCAAAATTTAAGCGAATCTATAATTTATACTGGCAGTTGAATTTCTTAGGTCATCTAGCCATTAGCCATCTAGCCTAACACGACATGTATTTAAATTATAAGCATTTTAAATGAAATGATTTTCCAGTTTTCATTTTTCCAAGTAAAAATCGAGAGTAAATCTACAGGTTCCAGCTTTTTGCACCAACCTTATACTAGCATTCGTGCTGGGTTCATCCCGTCTGACGTGTTCCGTACCGGTAGAAAAGCTAACATTACCTAATACTGCTCCATAACTGCCATCGACATTAGTGATGCATGCTTTAGATTGCCGTTGCCCTTTCGCATATCCGATTTACGAACATAGAAATATTTTTTCATTTTCTTAAATGCTAAGAAAGGCTAGAATTCTGCTCCTGAATTCGTCCGTGTCGGTATTACCAAATATTCTCATTTCCAAATATATGTATTTGGGACTAAGCGATAGTAAATATAATTTTGTTCTGGTTTAAAAGGTAATACTCGTACATAACCAATGAGATAACTACCGACTTAGGTCTCAAGAGCGCTGATATACATTTTTTTTAAGATAATTAAAAAATAACTGTCGTATCATGAAATTCTTACAACTAAATATAAGATTGTGGTTTATATTAAAAGGTTAAATAAAGTGACAAAAGTCACTATTAAGTAATTTGTTAACGATTTATATTTTTTGATTACGCCAGTGTAACTTTTCAAATCAGAACACAAGATTTTGTACAACATGAAGAATTATAAGCGCATAATTTATCATGCATATCCATATTTCCGATGGCATTTAAAGCATGGTATGTACTACCTATTTAAGAACAAATAAAATAATTAACCGTAGCGCCGACGTGTGTTGGTGTGAAATCAAAGAGCTATAATTCGTCTATTCAACAGACAATAGACCGTCTATTACGTCGCCTTCAAGCATTTTAATGGATTTGACAGGTGGATATTTTGAAGACGTTAATGAGGATATTAATCTTGCTGATGATAAGGTGGTTGTCCTTGTCTAAGTTCCTCTCGCTTTTCAAGGCCTTTGAAGGCTAGGAAAATCAATCATCTTAATCCTCCACAATTCTTCACCCACTGCCGAATACTTACAGCTCGGAAGTTAGCTACTCACTGCGCAGCACCCCACCTCTCACCCCCGCCTTCACATAAATTCGTTTCTACGCAGTGCCTCGCCTCATGTTCCGAGCCATTGCTAAGAAATAAGATATTGGGTATTTTTCTCGTGCCATCTTATTAGTTAACATCAAAACGATAAAGCCAGGTATATATTTTCTGCCTATGCGATGCTGGGATCGACTCCTAAGTCGAGGTAAAAGATAAGGTTTTTTCTTTAGAAAATTCTCAGTAGCAACTCGGATTACGGATTTGCAATCAGTTAATGCAATGTTAGTCTCGTCTCTTATATGGGGGCTAAACCTTTACAGCGAAAGATACATGAGGTCCACATTTGCCTAATCATTCTGAGTTTCAGACATTTGATTGATGGATTGATTGGTTAATATATGACCATCATACCATCAATCCTTGTATTCCCCAAAGGGTGCAGTGGTCTACTCTTCTGTACACCTACAGTTTACCGGTATGTTTATGCCCTATGTAATAGGGAATTGCCAGCGTCGAAGATCTGTTTCGCTTGGCACAAGATCGGGAGAAGTTCGCTGAGCTGATGGCCAATCTCCAGTAATGGAGAGGCACCAAAAGAAGAAGAAGAAGTTATAGGGAGCACAAATCAGACCCGGGAATTGCACCCAGGACCTCTAGAGTAAGTCAGTCATTAGAACAATAAAGCAGTTATTAAATGACGTTTTGAAATAAAGCCTTTAGTTTGTGCTTTTTGTTCAGTCTTGTGAGTTGTGTGAATAAGAAAATTGGTTTGGTTTGAACACTTTATTCCCATAAAGACAAAAAGTCACTTACATCTTCTTCTAATATATAAAATTCTCGTGTCACAGTTTTAGTTGCCATACTCCTCCGAAACGGCTGGACCGATTTGTATGAAATCGGCCAACATCTATTTTTCATCCCCCTAAAATGACCCACCCCTATATTTCAAAACAACGTTTGCTGGGTCAGCTAGTGAGAATATAAAATAAGGTAACAGTAAAGGTTACTGATCCAAAGTAAAAAATTTAAATCTTGTTTACAAATTTGTGGAGTTACACGTTCAATGGTTTTATTCTCAACCAGTAGGCCAGGCTAATTAATTTAATAATGTCAAAGAAAATGATGAAACGTATCATGATTACCTATATCTTACGCAATTGACTCTATTTCCAGTTAAGAGCCGATTACTTAAGACAATTATAGTTGTGTAGCTTATGCCGAAACAATATTATACGATAATATAAATACTAGGTAACGTGTGTCTAATGTGATGGTATATCGGGTTTCAGGTCACGTCCAATGACCAAACGTCTCATGCAGGTTACGCTCAAATCCAAAATAAGAAGTTGAATTCGAATATACTTATATAGTTTTCGTACGCAACTGTTACGCTAGAGGTCTCAGGATAGCTCAGAGGTGTGTGCCTTAGATTGAACCTTTGACTTGGCAGTCCTAGGCTATGCGTAGGCCTATAACGAATAAAAAAGTACAAAACTCTAGACACACTAGATCAAACAACGAACTTAAAGCGTTGGTATGTCGTCCTCTTTGTTCAAAGCTCCTAAAATAAGTCTCGTCCCAATCGGTACCAACAAGTACTAAATGAGTACCGGTAAGGATATAATTAGGAACATTCTAAGATGGCCTCAGGGACACGTTTGAACAAAGGAGTATTTTCTGTATTTTAGTTGCTAAGGGCTTAACGAGAGTAAAATAAGCTTGATGTATGTTCTGCGACACACTTCGTCATGGTCTGGCACGAATGGAGAAGTTCCAGTAAGGCTAATTTTGTTGTCTCTGTTTAGATTGTTTTTTTTTTGTTATTAGTAGTTGAGTAGACTAAGTAAGACTAACCGGGTTAGATTCACAAATCGGAAAGTGACCCTTTGGGGAATATTCCCTGATATCTTACAGATAGGACCTCTAAGAATGCACCCAAAGTAAAAAGTGTAGGTATAAAAGATAAGCGGAAATGTCTATTTAAAAAAATATCTAAGCGCTAGTGGTAGCTACGTACTGGTGATTCTGGCGTCTATAGGTGATCCGTAAGCTTCTTAGAATCTCGATTTCTGATCATCGATGTAGAATTTTATCAATTTAATATTCCCAAAAATGCAAACTTATGCTACTAAGTACCTTTTTTCTTCGTGACTACTGAGTTAACTTAGCACACTTCATTATGAAACCCATTTCATTGTTCACACATAACATACTTACTTCATTAAAAAACCGACTTTAACTGTTTGAAATTATGTTCTAAATCATTTTAAATATGGATGTATTTGTGACGTCAAGCGGCGCCAACAGATGGCGCTCGTGGGTGCGCAATTGCGCATGCGTCACTTGTCTGATTGATGGCTTTGTTTCATCGTGTTGTGCTTTTTAAGATGCTATGTACAGTCACTTTCAGTTATTTTTGTTGCGGCGGACACTTGAGTCTTGACACTGTGTAAGATATTGGTACCAAAGCTAAGTTTAGGACAGAAGAATGAAAATAGAAGCAACAATCTATACAATAAATAAAACCGTCTATTTGTAGTGTTAAAATAAGTAACAGCTTTTTAACTAAATGCATTTTTATCACTCGTGCGACGAAGCCGCAATGGGCCGCTAGTTCATTTATATAAAACTAGACTATAAAACTAGGGTTCCTACGGTGGTAGTACAGTACTAAGTTTATGCAATGTGCTGATACACTATCCATACCTAAACGGTAATGCGTAGGAATAGCCAAAAGAGCTAAAGAAAGCAGTATCTAGGAACATTGCCTCCACACTTAAACTCCAGTAAACACTAATTGTACCTTAGATAAGTAATCATTAATTTAACTTTTTAATAATTATTTTACCGTGAAAGTTCCTGTCACTCTTGTATTAAAAGATGCATCACTTGTCAACTGTCATATTTACCAACTTAATTTCAAACAAAAAAACTGAAACATTCTCGAATATCAACCTTATGTTCCTCACTATACAGCGGTGTTCATAAATTTTGAGTGTAAATACAAATTGTAAGTGGCAGGTACTTCGCTCGAGAGGTTGTGAGAAAGGTGTTTGGGTTACGCAATATTTGGTGGTGGAACAAATCATAAGAAAAGGCGATTTAGAACATTTTTTTATTTTAATGGCTATGTAACAATTACGCTGATGAATAGATTTTCAACATTAAGCTGCGTTTGCCTTATGGATGGGTGAACATTCGACACATCTAGACCCCTCGCTTCGTACGGCATTACTGACAGCAAACGTTGCTATATACCAATACAATCTCGGAAGGCTGGAAGCCAGTACTGCATACACTTCGTTGTAGCATTTGCTGTCTGCTTGCACATCATCTCGATACGGAATGGGTGCATTTTATGAAGTTGTCTAGCTTAAAGCTTACTCTGTTTTTTATTTAAAGACTGACTCCTGAATTAAGGTACTAACCGTGTATCGCAAGGGCCTTCACAGTACACAAACTGAAAACAAATATTCCTGGAACACACAAATATTTTTCTTGGGTGGGAATCGATTCCACGACACGCTAGCGCAACAGGGGGGCTAGACAAGTTGCATTTTGATATTCGAATCGACAAACAAAATGTATGTAAATGACATTAATGACAGCCCGATTTGTCGAAAGCTTGTGTCATTTCCATACATTTTGTTTGTTGATTCGAATGTCAAAATGCAACTTGTCTAGCCCTCCTGTAGTGGCGAGGTAACCAAGTAACTCGCTATACCAAACATACTGTCGAAAGGTATCGCTTTGACAGAGCGATATCGCCTTCGCTCATGACTTGTGCCATATCCAAAGGTCGAGTACTATCACGTACAGTTATGACAACTTATAAAATAATAGAGTTTTCTCTTTTTAAACACACGTGACAAAGCAATACTGAGCTATTGTCGTGACCTCTCAATATTACGAAGATTTGTGATAAAATATCTTCAATAGCTTTCTTACGAGAGAATTATGCAAAGATTATGAAACGATTTTTTTAAATCTATGACAGTCGTTTTTTGTTTTTTAATACAGATATTATTATGTCAAGTAGTTAATTATAAAAGGATGATGGCAGGCCCACCCTCTAACCCTAAGGCTAGATAGGCATCAAAATAGTATGTGTGTAGTGGGTAGGAGAAATTGTCTCTAACTGGTTACAGCAACAACAACAATTAATTTCAAGCTTTATTGGTATAACATCTGGATCTGCCACTGGATTCTCATCACTAGGACCAAGATAGTCACATTGTTTCTTGATAGACCCTCCAAATTGCAGCCTGCAACATAATTATGAAGTTGGAGCGTTGTGATCTCTGTGTGTAACCTATAGCGGGTCTGGAAAGGAGGAAGGATTGCCTCCTTATGCTACCTTGTGTAGCCAGTACTATTGTCTATTCTGCGATGTAGGTCCCACTACCAACACAGAAGCTGTACCGAACGTTTTATTTATTTATTTTATTAGGATCTCCGACAAAGAATACACCTTACATGCTAATAAAAATGTTACAATTGACCTTCAAGCCCAGTGCTTCTTATTTATGGGAGATCACATCATGCCAAATGATATCAACCACTACTTATTATAAACGAAGACAATGAGATCAAACTTTAAAATAAAGTTAGCTAAAATTTGGTATATCTAGTAATAATGAGAGAAAGTTTTAAGGTTTTTAAAGAGACAAGTCGCTCTACAGGTTGTATAGTGCCATCCCTCTCTTATAATTCGGCCTCAGTTCCTTTACAAGTTCACACAGATTACTTATTTAGTAAACAAAATCTTATAATGCCACTTTCGTACAAGAGGTCGGTCAGTTAAATCGGGCTTTTAACCGGTTTGACTATTGCCTAACAACTGATTTTAACTATGCAAATACATTTAATTACCTAAGGACAGGTACAAGTGGTTTGTAAAACAACTATCTTAGTAGAACCGCAGTGTTTCGTAATAACCGTTCTATATTCAAAAATTGAATTTGACAAGTGTTGCCACCACGACGAAGTGATTAGAAGATTTCAATAATCAAAACTATTACAAATAACCTTTTTTTTTAAAGAATTTCCGAAACGTAAGACAGTGAAGTCGTCCGCAGAATTTCTTCGTGTCGAGAATTCCAAATGGATGAAACCAGTCTTTATACGAGAATATCTCCCTTGATAAAAACAAAGTAGGAATCTCTAAGTCTCGATTCCCACTTCATAACAGTAGGTAGTTTACAAATTAATTTAATAACAACAAAGATTATACAAGAAAATGGCTGGCCTTACGTCTATAGGTAATTGTTTTACAAGGTCTAATTGAAATAAAACATTTGACTTTGACTTCATTGACCCCAGCCAACTATAACCAGCCTTTTACCAACACTGTTTTCTATTTCTGCGAATAAGCAAAATACGAAATTTACAATTTCGCGCCATTGGACGCATCTAACAAGATAAGCGTCACAAACAGAACGGATCGGTCACCTCTGAGTAGCGTTAAATTTAAAACAATGGAGGTGAGAGCGGGCGAATTTCACTGACACTTGCGATGACGATGTTTTCATTATTCGTAATTTTTGTTTGTGTATGCCTAAGTAGGTTGGTTTTACCTTTTAAATCATAGAGACCGTCACGCTTGAATCCTCGAATGATTAGATAGACGTGTGCACCGACAATTCGCCGGAGTGTTTTATTAAATGCCACTTATATGGCGACTCCGCATAATTTATCAAAAATTAAATATGCTTGACCCGTAAATCGAGCCACCTTGGAACTCAACATCTGCGCTTGCAACCAATAGACACATGGGGCAGTTTTATAATCATTGTGCCTGTTCCGCATTCCAAAAGGTCATCTTGGAGAATTGCTCAGACTATGATAGATACACTAAGGAACTACAGATACCTACCCACCCTTCTTCCTAACCTAAGAGTACTGTAAGACTTAAGAGCAGATGAATTGAAGCGAAATTTTCTATCCTTTATATGAAAAGCAAGGCTCCTTGTAGTAGGTATTATAATAAAACCTTTTAATGGCTTTTTAATACAGGCAGTGCCATCAGAACATCGATTTCTCTTGTTTTACTACACCCACACAACCACAATACTCTAAACCATTATTTGCAATGATGACTCATAAAATGTATCACGAATTCACACAATGAGAGAGAGTACTTGGTGTTAACAAGGAAGAAGATAACGTTATATCCGATCCAAGAAGTCCTTTAGTATCAGTAACATTGCTAAACAAATAAACTTAAAAAAAATATACTAGATGCTAGAAAATTATTTGCAGTTAGGGAAAGAGAACATCTTCATTGTAAACCTTATGATATTTGTTTTAGAGATCTTAGATCTAGAGAGATTTATTTCATTGGCAAAAGCAACATAACCTTTCCAAACGCCCCTTGACAAGTTTTATAGACCGATGTCGTACGTAACAATATTATGTATTTTATCGTCAATAATAGAGGCAATAAAACTTTCTTCTCTCGTAAAATTTGTCATAAAAAATTAAACACCTGTTTCGTACAATTGGTTTTTGATATTGATTCTTTTTCACGCCTTTTAAGATATATTTTTTTATGATATTTGATCAAATCAACATTTACAAGACTAACAGCGATAGGTACTATTAGAAAGTTAAAAATGATCAAACAATGAGAAGCAATATTTTAGTAATATGATCGTAGATTGAAATCATATGTCTGGATCTGGATTGTTTAGAGTTTAATTTCAAGGTAGTTACACACCTTCCAGCACTAGGCCACCTTCCAGTATTAGACTGCAGCGTAATACCTTCTCATTCAGAGAGGATATCCTTACCTAGCAATGGGACCAACAAGAAGTTTAAGAACAATGATAAAAATCATCAATAATTTTGTTTTATCTGACCAAATAATTACTAGGCCTTTTACGAGAGGTATAAGTGTAGATAATAAAGCAGTCTGTTTTAAGTATTCCTTGCTGCTTACCGTCGAGTAAAAAATAGTAAAAAAGAGATCGTGAATTAAGGCTAAGAAAACAAATACGAGAAAATAACAGCTTTCAACAACCCCACTTCGCTAACTGCGTACCTCATTAGCTGTATAGATATCAAACTCTGACACGGTAATTAAGCCGGTTCTCGTACATTCGTCACGGAGACTAGTGATAACTTCAACGCCTCAGAACAATAGGACATTACTACAATCGGTAGAAAAACAACACCAACAAGCTAAAAAGGCTTGATATACTGTCATAGTTGAGTGGAAAACTATCATAAATGTGAATGTGGAATCGAGTACACGGGACATACAGTTTTTTAAGGTTCCTAACCTGGTATAGAGGAATAGGGCCACTCCGTTGCTTTTTTAAAATGCTCTCGATGTTATTGTTTAATAGATTAGTTTCAACTAGGTACATACTTCTCTATAATTTAAAATTACAGAAAAGTTACTGCTAAATAAGCTAACCCTCATTTATTTAAAGAAATCATAACTCCGGAGGGTCTATATTATAGTTTTTCTATTATGTCTGCAAATTTTTGGTAAAATCTGAAAGGACCAAGAATAGAACCTTGAGGCACACTAGCTAAATCACTGAAGATTTGATAGGACATCCTTATAACACACATCCCTTTTCTAAAGTTATCCTGTTTGTCCTGACTGACTTAATGATCCATCAATACACTGCCAAAACTGCAAAGTCCAGAAAACCGAAATCTGGAACATCCGAAAGAAAATATTTAGGGAAATTCCTACGGTATTGAAAAAACAAGATCAAAGGGACCGCTTCGTACAATTAGTGCAAAAATAATTTCGCAATTAATATAGTCGGAAGATAAAACCTCTTCTTTATAATTTCGTGAATCATGCGCATCTGTGCATAGCTTTATTACTATACCGTGATGTAATTGCAAATTAACTGAAGCGTGCAAAACAAAAATTGTTGTTATTGTTTATTTGGTATTTAAAGTGGCCATTACTATTTCATGTTCATTTATAACTCGTAACTTTTAATTAGATAGCAGATCTCATTCATCGTGTGAAAGTATGTGTAAAAGTTGTTTTACGTGCTTCCTAAACCGGTTGTTTTTCTCTTTCTTTCAATGGTAAATTTGTATTTGCATCTCACTTACACAGTGCAATGTCGCAGTACCGTTGCTATTAGTGTTGCGAATTGTGTATGTATCGAGAAATTTAATCGTTTCTTCGATCGATTTCAGGCTTAGGTATATTTACTTATCTATATCGTAAATTGCCACGAAGACAGAATATGAATGTCACAACTGTTTCTTTAGTCATTTAAGTACGAGTAGCATAGCAAATATTTTCCTTTATTTGGATTTCGAAACTTAAAGATTAATTAGAACTAATGAAGGCAAACGATGATAGGAATAATTACCTCGCGCACCAGGAAGAGCAAAGGTCGGAGTTAGCTCCTAACTGTTACATGGGACCTAAAAATATCGTCGAACTGTGGATGCATAGTACCTTCTACTTCCCTTCGGTGAAGACAGACATGATGGTATGTTAAGTTAATGTTGTCTGCTACATTAAAGATTCTAAAAATAAAATTTGAAGTAAGACTTCAAAAGAAAACGTCATGTAGCACTAGAGCTCTCGTAGCTTGAAGGGATGTTTGTTGTTTTCTAATGTCATACGATTATAATGCAGACACAGTTGTAGTTTTTAGCATTACTAAAATATTATTACTAAAAGCTGCACACTGAAAGTCAGGATGTATAAGGATGTCCAGGAGTTAGCTCTCAAACTCAACAGAGAGCTGTGGAAGACGCTACACCGACAACAGCGTAGCTCTTAAATAAAAGAAGATGACACTATTTCTATTTTTTAACGTTTTCCATGCCACGATTTCCTCCTTCAACATTATTACTGTCCAAAATCATGAAAAAGAATATTCTACCATCATTTGCATTCCCAGTGAAGCGATTCTCGATACACGATTATACAATTCGATTAGGAAGCCATTTCCATCACTAGTTAATAACGCGAAACATGTTTTTGCGGTATTATCGTGATTACTGTAACACTTTGCTGGTTTAGCGTTAGCATATATAATAAGTTTGCGGTTTTTTTGAGGTCACAAACAGCTGTTACGAAATGGTTGCTCTATCGTCAAGTGCTGTCTAGTTTGTTTGCTTTGATAGCTATATTGCAATATTTATCTTTGTGTGCTGAATATTTTGCTTAGTACAACAGTTTAGGGCTCATGTAATAGGCCATACTCCGAGCTGCTAATGAGAATTTCATAGAAAACCCCACTACCTCGGAATCGACCTGGGAATCGACTCTAGGACCTCGAGCGTAGAAGTCACGCTTAGGACAGTTAGGACCACTGGGCTCACGAGAGAGTTAATACCATCATGCAATATATCATGCCCATTCTCGAGATCCTTGAGTTAGCCTGCTCTTTCCACGGAATTTCAGCTAAATTAAACCCAACCAGCTCTCTTGCAATGGCTAGTGACACAGACGAATAAAATTCGTAAATGTTTCACTTCTTCGACTCATAATCGCGTAACCTTGATTAATTTGTCCCTATAGCCACCAACAAGGATGTAATTATGCAACAACCAGTGAACGTTAAATTTAATAAGAAACCAATAGAAGCCGACCTTAGAACGATTTGTTTAATGGCAATACTTGCTATAAAGATTTTAAACTATTTCATTTAACACCTCAATGATTGCCTAAGTAATGTATCAATAAATTCTGTATTAGCGTACTTTTGACAGATTCGTGGCAAGGACTTATAAATAGTTTATGATAATTTCTAAACTGTTTAACTATAATGATGATTTATGTTAATTATTTATAAAAAAATTGATGAAGTTAATTATGAGCATAAGGAATTGCTTCCCTTCTATAGCAAACATGCGTTATTGGTGTAAGATCTTATCTTACTTCTTACTTCTTCACTTACTATCTTACTAATATTATAAATGTGAAAGTTTGTGAGGATGGCTGGATGGATGGATGTTTGTTACCCTTTCACGCAAAAACTACTGAACAGATCTGGATGAAATTTGGCACAGAGATAGATTATAGTCTGGAATAGCACATAGGCTTTTTATCACGGTAAAATGTATGGTTCCCGTGGGATAGCGGGTGAAGCCGCTGGCGGAAAGCTAGTCTGAAATAAGATTTACTTCTCCATCATTTACTTGTGTAATGTACACTACAGTTCGCCGATATGTTTGAAAGGGGGGCAGCCTATTGCCATCAACCGGACACAAATCCAAACCTCGAGCTAGTAACACTTTGCTAGACCTGAGAAATTGAGAATGAAACCCAGAACTTAAGTACAGTTACAACGTAGCAGAAGAAAATTTTACGATATTCGGTGTGACGACTGTGCGCGTCGAATTAAACCTTTTCGCTTTGCTTATTTCCACACTTTATAAAGAAGGTATCACGTCTTATGTTTTCTTACATCATGTGCGCATTCGCATTCGCTGCGCTTGCGTCGGTCGCCGTCAGACCTTGGTGTACGTTTCCTATACAACCTAGTTCTTTGGCGCCGCTTACGTTTATAACAAGCACTTTAGATTTTACTAGCTGTTTTAGGTCTTTTGATAATTAATTTTACCGGTTATGCCATTTTGTTGTTTTATTGCTAATGGGTCCCTTTTATTACCCACACAGATAGGTATTAAGTTTTAGACGCTAACTTGTTTGGAGGTCATGCCTTATTTCGGTTTAGGTAACTACTTACTCAGATTCGGATTCGATCCTCTACCTGAGCCAACTACCTGCATACTACTGAGACTTGGTTTAAACAATTCAGTCCAGCATCTAAATATTTATAAAACAACAGGTTCCAAAAAATCTTACGATCGTAGCATTTGTAAACCATTGATTATTATTTCATTCACACAAGTTGTCTGTGCAATCACATGTTATTATTAAACAAGACTGGTAAAACAATGATGCATTTAATCACATCTTCCCTGAGAAAGGACTCAAGATACAGCCTTATAATGATCCACTGCATTTCCGGTGTCGGTAAGCCAGTGTTCCTCCGCGCTTCGTTGGCGCGAGACGTGCAGCCGCCATTTTTAAAAAAAGAAACGTCATATTCTACATTCGGAAACAGTTCCAAAACGAAAAGTTTTTAGTTCAAAGATGTTTTAAAAAAAGTTACATGTGATTTTGTGAAATGTTAATTCTTTCGATGTGTCGCTAAAGGATTTTTTGAAAGCATTGTTTTGCGGGTAAGTTTATCAAAATATGATGTCGTAAGAACTGGCTATTATTTTAATATCAAACAAAACGTTAGTACAAGAGGTTTTTATGATTCATGAAGTAATGTGTAGACTAAAAAATTTTTCTTATTTAGCCGCTAAGTATACTAAATAAATATTGTCAAGGCGGTTTACTATAATAGCCGTGATAACAGATTTGTGAGATATTAGTAATCCAGATCAAATTCCCAACTAAGAATAAGCACACTTTTTTCACCTCATCGACCTGATTGACAAATACAGGTCCAACTTGCATCCCAGTTGGCGGCGCACGGTAAATCCACGATTTAGCATTTAGGTAGTAGCAAGGAAAGACCTCGCCTTGATGGGAGTCCAATGGATGCACCGGACCACAGCCCTTCATGGTGGTGGTGAATATTCCTGATCCCATACCCCACAACTACGGTTACATCGGTACCGCTTTTTAAGATTTTCGGCACCACAAAAGGTCCAGCTTGCATAAACATGTTACCCAGCGGAGGAATGTTGTGTGCTGGAAATAATAATTAATTGCTTAGGAGAAACAATCCTAAATCAATGTTACGTCGTTTACATAACATAAATTACTATTGAGAGTACATCAAGGATGGAAAAGAATATTCTAACCGCTTTCGAACTTCCCAATGGAGCCATTTTTGACTTCCAATTTCTTCTATACTGGTTGAAAACTTTTTACTATGGACTTACATGAGGTCCTGGGTTCGATTCTGTGGTCGAGCGAATCGTTATTGGGTTCAGATAAACCAAAGCTCCTCAAAATGTGACTGGTAGATTGAGCGACTATCGTCCTATTATTGTTATTTGAACTTCGTATCAAAAGTTCTTTTTTCTTCATGAAAACCAAGAGCCAAGCTGGAAGTTTATGTTACCACTGAATTCTAATCAATTATCAGAATCTTAGTAACAACTGGGAATTTGGATTTGACTCGGAGTTTACTCGAACTTAGTAATATTATCTCTTTCTAGCCCTTCGGGAATTTGACAGTTGACAGTTTGACAGTTTTGTTTGTTCGTAGATTTGAAATTTCTCATTTTTTGACGAGCTAATACATTATTTAATCTGTGCTGTGATACCAACAGTTTAATTGTTTAATGTAGATACTCTGCAATAATCATTTTTACATAATAATACCATCACGCAACAGGGTTACACCCATAGTTAACCGGTATGATGAATAAGGCAATATCTTTATCTATAAACGAAGAAACTGACCGATTCACCGACTGATCGATCAATGCACAGCTGAAACCGGCGGCATAGAAGCATGAAATTTTGGTCCAAAGTTCCTTGGGTTAGATGTGGTCGTTGAATCAATAAACTGTTTTTTTTAACGACTTTTCATTCGTCAACGAGATAACTGTTATTCATTAATGAAAAAACAGGTTGACAATTTAATCTGTTAATTTTCGTCAACGGCTTCATTCATTAAAATTTTATTTAACAACATTTCTGAGAATCAACTCTTTCTCATTTCTTTTTAATTCTTTTCAAATGAATAATCTTTAATAAATATTTGCAACTAAATTGTCAACTTTTCATTGTCAACGATTGAAAACGTTGACATAAATTAACGCTAAACGCTACCGTTGAACATTCAAAACCTGTTATTAATTTAACAGTTTTTTAAACTGTTGACCATTGATGATTAACAGTTAAATTACATTAACCAAAAAACCGTCAATGACACATGCCTACCTTGGGTCACGTAGGTTTACACCTAAGAAGACTAAGAAGGGATTTTGGAAATTTCTCACGGGATTGGAAAAAAAAAAATGTAAAATGTAAGTACCCTCTTTTAATTTAGCTACGAACCCTATAAAAAGCTGTTAAGCAAATCTGCTTGCTACTGAGATACTGATGAGACAATTTATCATAAATGTTTATCAAAAACATAATTTGTTTTTATACAATGAATCAAGCAATAGTTTTGAGCACACGAAAACATTGTTGATATAGTAATTTTAATAACATAATCAATGATGAAACAATTGGGAACATGTTTTGTAAACATAACAATGTTCTCTTTATTGTAATAGTTTGTTTATAATAGTTTTGGAGTTGTAACTGTTGTTTACAAGCCGGATATGATGTGTTGTTTACGAGGAGTTTGTGTAAACATTAAGTGACAACGTAACTACTTATACTCACTTCCTATTACATTAACTTACGTTAGCCTACTACAGGATATATTATTTTGGTTTATCGTTTATGGCAAAGGAGTAGACTAGCCATCTGATGGTAAGTATTTAAGTATTTAGTTACCTGCTATACCGGAGGCGTTGCTGATGAATTGCTGATGCGTTACTTACTTATTTATCTTTCATTAGATTCACAGTAGGAGTTGATAGTTTACATTTCTGTCCCCTATACAATAACAATGGCACTTCTTTTCGTGCCAATGGCAAATCAATGTGTCGAGTTAATTTCGTGTCAATAAAAAAGATTATTTATAGAGTTCGAGCCCAGTAGGAAGCCACCTTAATTGCGGCATCCGTTGCGTTTTCAAATATGCAGGTGCATGGACACTTCGAGCACTCGAGCAAATGAGACATGTCCTGGTCTGGAGCTCCACACTCGCACTGGATGATCGACGGATCAATAATCCCCCATTTTGCCAAATAATATTTAAATTTTATTTACATAACGTTTTATAAAACGTATAAGGTACTAATATTAACAAAATAATAAATAAAAACCAAAATTTTTGCCAAATTGTCTTTACAGCGGCCTACTTGGGTGCGCAGTCGATTGAGTGCTTTCCATATAGGCCACTGCAGGTCGCGTCCGAGTGGCAATGGGACTAAAAAACAGAAAGCTTCGGGTTTGTACAGCAGACACAGCTATCTCATCTTTTAAAGAATGGCGTGATGATATCTTCAAAGTTACCACTAGCCATCACTTTCTTTAATAGAAGCTCTTCAGGTAAAGAAGGTTCATCCTGAGCTCTTCAGAAGAGCACAGGCTCTTATCGCCTTATCGGTGGATCAATCGGCATTTGTCTCTTTCTTCTGCATTCTGTTTTACCTTTTGTTATTCAGCTGTCTTCCATTAACTTCATATAAATTCTCTTCCTCACTTCCCTTCAATTCTGCTTTTCAGAATAGTCCTATCAGAAGATTTCGTGTCGTATCAAGTGGCTTTCTTTCCTCTCCAGGGTCTGTAGACAAGTTGCAATTTGATATTAGAATCGATAAACAAATAAAAAGAAAATTTATAGTAATGACACAAGCTTTTGACAAATCGGGCTGTCAATAATGTCATTCCCATACTTACATTTTGTTTCTATTCGTTTGACGATTCGAATGTCAAATTGCAACTTGTCTAGGCCCCCTGTTCTCTATGGTTCTTAACAACTTTACGATTCTCAAAATCGGATTGAGCTTAAAAAAGCGCATCTCTAATTTTGGCATGTAATGACGCAACCATGGACAATATTTGTGTGTTATTTTATCATCCAAAATAAAAAACATAAACAAAACTAACAACACACCAACCTACACATAAACAAAACTGACAACTCTCTTAACTACTATCAAAACTAAACCACATTTAGACGTTTGAAGGTCTAAATCTAATTTAACTTCAACATTCGCTGCTCATCAGTGTTGTAACCTGCCAGTGGTTGCAGACACTGTATGACGAAAACATTACCATACATGCTGTTGCAACTCCCAATCACAGTACTGTTTTATTGTCTTACGGTAGTGATTTGGTTACAATGGAATGCTCATACATCAGTAGTATGTAAAATGTGACTGTGCTGTAAAATTCCCAGTAGAGCAGCTCGGAGTCTGGATTTGTGCCCGGTTGATGGCAATAGGCTCGTCCCCTATTACATGGGACCAAAATTGAATTGTGTGTGTAAATAAATACGTCTCTGCCTACCCGTATGGATTTAGTGTTGGGGTGTGTTTCGGCGTTTCTTCTCAGAGGTCGTCAGGAAGTCGGCGCCATCTGGTATTTAAAAAAAAACAAAATAAAATTGAAATAAAACTATTGTCAGAAACCAATAAACAAAACGTCACAAACATCATGCTAAGCATCAAGCTGCTAAGAATGCTATAAAAAAGCCCAATAACACTTTGGTCAACCTGGAAACCGAACAGACCTCAAGCTCAGCAACCTCACCTGCAACTACTATACCAAGCAGGCAGAGAGACTAAATCAAATACGTGTCGTGTTTACGAACAATAATCTGGCACATTTACACACAACATTGGGTTTTGAACGATCTAAGCTACCGCGTTACAAGTACAACCAACACTTAGAAATCTGTTCACCCCAGATAAGAAACGAGCGTAACGTTTAATATGAATGTTCCAGTCGAAATTTTTCGTTAGAAATTATCTGAAATATGTATCTAGAAATCTATAATCTATACTTATAATATTTACAATTGGAATCGGTCAATCGGTAAAATGTCAATAGAACCAAAGCGTGGATTTTACAAACTTATTCATAAGTTGATGAGAAACCAATAAAAAGAGCCATTTCTTTACAAAAATATACATAATATAATATATGTTTGTAAAATTATACTTGTATAATCATTTGATTATGTGTAAACTTTCCCTGATTCCTCAGAATAACATCTGTCCGCATAATATTTGCGAAGTAGATACCTACCAGTTTCTTTGTTAATTTTTAATGAATATGGATTTAGTTGTATAATATTTCGAGAAATATTAAGTGGATTTTTTTATTTATTATCCTGTAGTTGTCTAGAACTTTAGACAGACAGACGTGCTCTGTGAGACCCAAATCTATAGATATTTAGACAAATATAATGTTTAGAGCCCGTTTCACCAACTCCGCTAACTGCCAGAAAAAAATTAAAAGTTGAACAAAACTTGTGTGATATTATCTGCCAAGTAATTTATCGGAAACTTACTACGAGGTGGTAAAACATGCCCTGAGAGGGGTTAGTCCCATGCCTCCAACTTCTTTTGTTCTCGAAAAATGAAAATTTCAAACTTTGTGTCCCGTTGCCTCCAAGAAAAATATTAAATAAATATTAATATATCAATTTATGTCCCACTGCCTCCAACCGCTGATACAGTAACGACAGCAGCAAAAACTGGTGTTGTGTGTATAAATATAATATCTGTAATATAATTGGTTTCCCTTGGCAATATATCGATCTGTGTGTCGATGCTAGTGGGATCTACTAAGGGTAAATGTTAAAATGACTTAGAGGGGATTTCGTCAAAGATAAAATCGCGATCAATGGAAACTGAAATTTATCGATTAAAATACAACGGAAGTTTGAATAAGTTATTTAAAAGAAAGTTTTAAGAAAAGCTATGAACATCAATGTTTTAAAATACAGTGGAAACAGGACAAGTACGATTTATTCAAGATGTATCAATGTTATAGTAAAGAAAAACAAAAGCTAATTAAACGTGTTTATTTAAATATTTATATAATCGCTGGCATGCATATTTCCTTTAAGCTGGATACAATTATCGAGGAAAAAATGAAAATTTTGAAACAGTAAGAACAAAGTTTACATAGAATTATCGACAGAATTTTGTACTGGTTTGTGTCCAGTTATTCACAGATAATATCCTTAAAATTAAATAAATATTTGTAGTATTTAGCGCCTTAATCGATATTACTTTTAGGTACTTAATATAACCATATTAATGACAAGTTTTATCACAGAGAATCAACCTTAAAATTATTAAACAAAAAGGCAATACAAATATTCCTAAAAATACCCATAAAAAATTTAATAGAAAAAATAAAAAATAATTAAGTTTTATCATCAAATCGTAATGTCATTGCATAAAAGGAAGAAATTACACTTGTCAAGATATTTGTCATTTTCAATTTAGGTCCTAAACTGAATCGCGATAAGAGGTCGTAGTAAGCCCCCAGACTTAATTCTTCCTATAATAAATAAATTGCAAAATTACCAAAGCTGAATAAATGTATTATTTTTGCAAACCATACTCTACCTTCATTTGTTGGAGGCAATGGTACATAATTTGATATTTAATTTATATTAAAATTTATTTTTGGAGGCACTGGGACAAAATTTTTGGAGGCATGGGATAGACCCCCTGAGAGTTACGAAGTAAAACAATAGGGAGCCAAATTATAGATTAGATTCGTCAAGTCCCTGTGTCTGTCCGTCTGTCAGCAGTTTAAATGAAAGACTGTTGGTATTAAAATCTGTCGGTACGGTTATACATATTAATCATGCCTACAACAAAAACATTATAAAATAATTATAAATATAGCTACCATAGTAGTATATTAAATTATTAAAGAAATCTCACACCCAAGTAGGATTAATGTAAATCCTACTTGGGTGTGAGCGACGAATAAAAAAGTACTTTAACAATATTTTGTTACGGGTTGTTATTTTTTGAGAAAGTTTACAATATGCCTACCACTTAAACGATTCTAAAATCTAAATCCAAATGTACGAATACAATTCTACTACTGGATGCATTCTCTTCAAGAAGCTCTTCTCTACCTTAAGACTAACTGAGATCTTAAAATCCTATTAACGTAATCAGCCAACGTATCATAATGAGCCATAATAAACACTTGTAGTGATTGATTCAGTAACTTCTGAGAAGTGCATAAATACGCATGAGATTATTGTGCTTTGATGAGCTAAGTAATCGATGCTGTTGTACGTCCGATCTAGCGTAAATAAAGTGTAGCACTCACGAGCAAGATCACAGTAAAAAAATTGAGAATTTTGCTGCAGATGTTTATTTAGGTAACGATATGGCTAATTTAAATTGAAAAAATCATCACAAAACTTAAAAAACAGAACAATGTATGGAGGTTTTAGAATGATCCATATTCATGTTTTAATATATAAAAGTTGTTTCTATTGCGCCGTTACTAAGTATTGCATATAAAGCCATTGATTGATACATTGCATAGATGACCCATCAGCCATGGCGACTAAAGAATAATCTTTTTAAAATATTACGTCATTAGAGTATAGATGCGCAATACCTTTAAATAGGTACCCTAAGTCAAACTCGGTCAACAATTCATAATGAGATATTGCGCTTCAACAAGCAGAAAACCTAAAGTAATCGATGTTACCATCACTGACTGCTCAAGCGATGCTAATTATAAAGCATGTAACACACTTGCTGAATAGAACACAACACAAAAGTCGTTCAAGTAAAATATTTTTTTGACAAATTCAGCATTTTTAGAATATGTATCGGAACAGTATTACAGTAATAATATAAATAATATTTTCACCCAATATTATTGCATAAAGAAGCACACAATAACAATAAACTCGTATAAATTAATGTTTAAATGACAATTGATGTTGTAATGATGACAAAAATGTATCATAATTATTTTAAGAGGTGTACTATTATTGTAAACCCACAGTCCGATAGTATATTATTAAGTTTTAATTAATAGGGCGTGCAATTACTCCCTAGTAAGGACCAAATTATTCGAGATTATGTTACTCATTGTACCTACCATAGAGCTAAAGCACCTGCTCAGTCATTAAAAAGCACACTGAATCGATAACTATAATTTGCTTGCTTATTTAAATGTAGGTTTCGTGTATTCACACATACTTACAAATACAACGTAGCTAGAACTATAATAATCAAAGAACTTCCACGCACAGACACTCCTCGGTTTATCTCATGTAGGTCACGTGTGGCCTACAACGGTATACTAACCAGTTCTAATGATAATCCTAATATGCGGTCACTGCTGCTGCATTCTGCGGTTTGCATGCCATGCTTCTTGAATGTATGGAGTTCCTATTAGAAGTTATAAGTGTGTTCTTCACTTTCATGACCATCCTAAACTTTTTCCAGCTAAATGCTCGGTCCGGCTTCTAGTCAAACTCGATATGACTGACTATCGGTATTTTACAGGAAGTGACTGCAATCCGATTAATTTCGTGGTTAGTAGGCTTTTCAGGCTTCTAACTAACAAATGTAATAAGTATTCTAATGACAACAAGGACCGATGGATTAACGTGCTCTTCGAGACACCGAACATTCTTTCTGTGCATTGGTCACATATATGGCACTTGTTTTATTGTGCCTATTTCTATCAGCATAAGGTTCGCCTCACCTTAGTTTCATTTAGGTGGGCTTTTCCCCACTCTTGTTTAGGCCATTGTAAGTTCGCCTAACCTTTACTCCTATAAAAGAATATGTAGGTACATATTCTGTACCAATCAGGTACAATACACAAACTGCATCTATTCTGCACTCAGCTTTAACGACATAGGTATGTAGGCCACGCGTATAGCGCACAAGTCACAACGGTACTATTCTAACCAGTTGATTATCCTAATGCATGCTCATTGCTGCTGCATTCAACGGCGTAATGGCCAACATTCCAAATCTTAATAATGTTCGGTAAATGATTGTGCGAAAAAAGTTTGGGTTTATTGCTTTTTGCTCTAGTTTTAAGACGGTCACTCAAGATTTAAAAGTGGAACATTTTCAAACTGTGATGCAAAACATCGTAATGACCAGCAACCTGTAAACATACTTCACATAAATACTTTTTTTAGAAACCTCCTTTTTTTAAATTAGTTTTTTGTCTGATGAACTGGCAGGTAATGTTTTCTAATCAAACTTTTTTGCAAAGTTCAACATTAACTGGTAGTCACCAGTATTCAAGACTTTTAATGGACCTATTGTATTAAATGAGCTAACCCTCACTAGGCCAATGGCAGCGTCGTAGACTAAACCTAACAAAGCGTCAGGAACGTTCTACAAAAACATTCCGCAAAAATAATATTTTAATGTCCTTTAAAATATCGTGTAGACCATGCTTTTGTATGAGTTTTCTGACTTTGTGCTCAGATGACTACACGCTCGGTACTACTATAACTACAGCTATATTTTTGATCCGTTTATTCCTATCCTACCCGTCTGGATTGATTCAGGAAAGAGCAAATAAGATTTAAAATGATCCTGATTATCTTCAACCAGTTATATACCAGTCTTCATGGTATGATTATCTTCATACCCCATACAGTTAGGTAAACTCTAGCATGCTCTTTACCGGCGCGTGCGATCATCTTGATTGTATGCTGTGTCTCATATAATTGCCGGTGGCTAGAAAGCTGATGGCACAGTTGCCTCTTTCCCTCATGCTACTGAGATTCATTCTAGGCAAATGTTTATATGATTTTGGCTTACTTACTAAAATACTGATACATTTTTTAGGCCAAGAACCTTGTCTGGGCAAACTGGTTTCCCAGTGGTTTATTAATTGTTCCAGCATTCATAGTAATTGTACAATTCTAGTGTTAGTAGACCAGACAGGATTATCATTCAAGATGCTTCCCTCAAAATTCAGACTAAATTGATTCATAGCTAGAGCAAGCTACCCACTAACCTGCTCTAGCTTAGGATCAATTTACTTTGAATTTCGTCTATTTATTAAGAAAAACCAATGACTCTGCTTGACTTGAACTAAGAAACTCAAACTAGAAAGCTGCCTTTTGAACCTTTAGGGCCTTTTTCACCACTTCTGTCGCTGTCGCTAACTGCCGAATAACTTCATAAATGGAACAAAATACAAGTAAGAAATTATCTACCAGCTAATTTAACGGGAACTTATAAGTAAGCTGTGCAACAGGCCCATAAACAAATGTAGCCGATAGCCAGGAAATATCGAAAAATCAATTATTAAAAGAAACAAAAAACCCGACTGCGTAAAAAGTATTAACTAAAAATCTAAAAACAAGCTCGTGATCTTGGAAAATGTATTGCAGGCGGGATGCCTGCAATACATTTTCATCATTTCATAATTGATTTTATTTCCTTCTTTTTAGTTCATAAATCATCATAGAATCACAAGGTTCAATCCTAAATGATGATTTAAAATATAAATTAATACAACTAAAGATCATTTTTAAAATCAGTTCGCACATTAAAGCGTATAAAATCCGCCATATTGTTTTTTTTAAATTCCATGTACCCAGTGACAGTCGTGCTAGCAAGACGAATCTAATGAGGTGTCATTTATCTAAATCGGTTGAGCCGTTGAGTAGTTACGACCGGACATAGGAACGGACATACATACATACATACATACATACATACGCGTCAAACACATAACCCTCCTCATTCGGCAGGCGGGTAAAAATAAATGCAATGCTCAACATTTTATATTAAAAATCCTTACGTGCCAGCGGTCAAGATCAAAATATAACATGTAACGTAATATGTGTTATATCGCGTTACAACTGCCGCTGATTTCGTTCAAAGTCATGCACCAAACAATCATACGAGCCACCACCCGAGAACACGAGACAATAGCACAGATATATCTACGCCATTGTAATAACTAAGTTTACAATTACAATACAGACAGACTTATCTCTGTTGTCATTATTTCCGGCATTATTTGAGATGGATATAACGTTACATACATACATATTTACAAAAAAAGTTGTCTAGTACCCATAGTACAAGCTCTGCTTAGTTTGGGACTAGATGGTGCTGTGTAAAACTGTCCCAAGATATTAAATATTAAAATATTAAATATCTCCCTTGTATTCCCCGAAGTGTTTGGCAGAGGTGAATTAAGGTACAGCCACAGTTCGGTAATAGGAGGTCCTATATAATAGGGGGCGAGTATATTGACGCTACATTTGTACCTTTAGTATACGGATAGCTTAGCTTTTTAGATATAGCTTTTTTAATCTTAAATATCCTTTTTGACATTTCGGAGACCTCACTCTACACAAGCGCTGCTAGCGGCGAATTCATACACGATAGCTCTTTTTTTTAGCTTTTTTTTTGATAGTTTGATAGTTTTTACTGGTTTTTACCATGAAATCATCATAACACTAATAATAATAATAATATTTTTATTAGCAACCAAATGTCCTAATACAAAGGTGCTCTGTCTCCTGAACTAGGTCAAAAACCTGTATCTCAGGAAACACTGATAATAATCTACCGTAATGGCGTGCGATTGACATTCCGAAACTGACACTGACAGTTTTTCCAATAAGTGTACCTTCGGTACATCATTTGGGCCTATTTCGATGACCTTTGACATTTAAGCTCCATATGGTTATGTCAAAATTAGAATAACAAATAATAAATAATATTTCCGGACGTAGGTGACATTTTTAACGCTCCGGGTTAAAAATGGAATGAACCGCATTCAAATAGGAGGAACCCCGAATCCACGATACACAGAAGGGTAAGGTTACAACTAAGTAATATAAAGGATGTTATGCACGCATCCGCTAGCCTTAGCTTACAAGTATGAACGCATAATCGACGCGCATCATGTATAAAGGGCTTGTTGTGCGCCTAACGGATTTGCGCTTGAAGACGCATGTTGACGTGTAGGCGTGTCTGGCACGAATTTAATTAATTTAAATAAACAAACAAGCAAGTGAAATTGTTTTTCGATGTACAATCAACAAACATAACATACCATCACGCCTGTATTTCCCGAAGGGGTAGGCAGAGGCGTACTAACGTACACCCACATTTCGCCGGTATGTTTAGGTCCCATGTAATTAATAGGGGGCGATTGCCATCAACCGGGCACAAATCCAGACTCCGAGTTGCTACTGGGAATTTCACAGAAAAACCCAACAACAGTTTGCTCAACCCGGGATTCTAACCAGGACCTTGTAGCACAGAATAAATAATACAGAATGGCCACTCTCCGCCCCTCTAACGTCAGATACCTCAGGTGCCCCAACAAACCCTACGCACTCTCACGCACACATTTGCATTTGCACGTGTACAAACATAGTTTTGACAAGTTTGACATTTAGTATTGTAGTGTGCAGCGTTATCGGAAAGTTTGTATGGAGTGTCACAGGTGTGCCTGTAGCGTAGCAGGCGCACCTGGGACCACTAGACCAACGAGGCAGTCAGAGAAACTACAAGTAATGTCTAAACAAATAATAGCATGTGACATTATTCTCCAGAGTTGAATAGAAATTAGAGCTACTTTTCTTTCATGATAAATAACTTTTACCTTAACTCAAGATCAATATGGATGTTATTCTTTCGACGAATACTTAAATATTTGCTAGTAACATACCCTATGATGAGGGGACTGACTTCTGAAATACAGGTACATACACCTAGTTCAGAGGTCAGAGTTTAAAACAAAGGAACTTACATAAGGCCTAAAATGTAATTTTTGTGTATTCTTATGGAGAAATAAAGATTATTATTATTATTAATATCTTCCCAAGATAAATACATAGATAACAGATAGGTGTTGACGTTATCTCTCACGTCAAATCTTATCGCAGATGTTACGCCCCACAGATAACAAGTGTTTCTTCTGACACTTGCTTGTAGATATATTACTATCTATTTTCGTAACAGTCTATGGGAAAATTGGAGTATTATGTAACCGTATAAAAACGTTATTACGGAAGATAAAAAAAGGAATGTTTTTTTCCTTATAATTTTCCTGCCTTTGTCCCATTTATTTGGGTCCTATTAGTAGCAAGTAATGAAAGGCTAATGATATGACCTTTAGACTACCAAGTCTCGAGTTCGTTTGCGAGGTACTCGAGGCAACTCTGACAGTCAGGGTCGGGTGGTTTAGGTGTTCATATGGCAACGGTGACCGATTTTAGGAGCTCTCCAAGGTCCAGAGGGAACCTCGTGTATTAAGAATGGTTACAATAGCTTAGGGCTAGAGCACTCACGGGTCACTAAATTTTTCGGTAGTAGTAAAATAAGAGGCACTAAATTCGTCTTCAAAAATAGTAGGGACCAAGCCCAAGCTGTCATCGGAACCATCGGAGATTAGGCATTATGTAACTAATGACAGGCTCTACAAAATGAAGCTGGCTTTGAACGATGTTTATTTAGTTGTGGTTAAATCTAGGAAGCACAGCACATCTTGTATGATTATGATATCCTGGTGACAAAACGGATGAGTCATTTTGGCAACGAATACCCAAAGTCAGTAGGCTACAGCCCTACAGGTTCTTTCTTTAGCCGCCTTCATGAACCACGTCTTTGAAGAGTAAGGAATGTACGATGCTGGGGACAACACAAAAGATCTTATTGGGTCCAAGCTATTGGTCGAAGCCATTGGCTATGCCAGCCCCCATCACAAAAGATAAAAAATGGTCACCCATTCACAGACCAACGCTGACGTTCTGTACCTCGACCTTGGGTCCATGAGTTTTTCTCAATAAACTCGCGTTTTTCTCAATAAAATATTTTACGGCGTCATTTTTAAGGAAAACCCTCCAACGCCTCTAGCGGATACGTAAGAAACTAAAATCGGCTATGAGATTATAGGGTTTCATGCGTAAAAAACCTATCAAAAGCAATTCGATAGAACTCATGGTTGAGGTACTGTAGTACGTAATTACATCGTACCTTGACGATGTCACAGGATTGCATTGAAAAGATTGTGCTCATGCGCATCAAGTACGTTACGTGGGAACGTATTATTTGTTCATAAAATGCCGCTAAACGGTGATTTAACTAAGAGAGACGAATGTGCGTGGGAGACGTCTACTGCGGCGTATGTTATTGTGAGTAATGAGCGTCGTTAGTATTTAAATGTTGTCGTAATTTTTAAATAATTCACTTCCCGTTTTTTTTATGATTGTGTCCTTTCCTCTTGTGACCTTTTTCCTTTTTACTTCTCTTCTGTTTATCTTCGTACCATCACGCCAGAGGTGTAAGGTGTAGGTACACCCACGGTTCGCCGGCATTTGTCCCATGTAGGTAACGGGGGATGAACATATTGCTATTACGCGAGGATAAATCCAACTGCAAGCTACTTCAAAAAAAAAATTAATGAAAAATTTACGTTACCAGACATGTGAATCGAATCCACGATGATGTCATCATGCTACCTCATGCTCAGCAGCTGCTGTAGTGACCACAGCGACCTGAGCTGTTAGACTCACTCTGATAATAATAATATTCTACCAAGGGTTAGAGGCAGAGGTGTGCTAATGCACCTACACCACAGTTTGCCGGTGTTTTAGGTCCCATTTAATATTCTTACAACAAAAATAAAGATAGTAAGTGCGACTCTATATCTCTCTATGACGTCTCTGTTCCACAGCGCGAGCCTACGGTCGCAAACCACGAAGTTATGCGGGGTGTAAGAGGATGGCGCGGTGCGGGGGTCCGATTTCAGATTCATAGTTTGTCAATGACTCGCCTTAACAGGCGATGAGCCTATTATCATGAACCGGGCACAAATCTAAACTCCGAGTTGCTACTGAGAATTGCATAGATAAACCCAATAACACTGCTTGAGCTGGGAATCGAACCCAGGACCTCGAGCAGTTACAATTAGAACCAATAGACTAACGAGGCAGATAACATAAAATAATTATTTATAATCGTCATTTCACATTACTGCCTCCATTTATCCATCATCTGTCTCGTTGCCCGTTCTTCAGGCACTAAATCACAAATTACGAGCAGCAATCACTCTTAACTTCATTCAAGTGTAATTTAATTAACATATATGAATAGCCAACGATCCTTGCTAATACAGATTACAGTGTCAGACCAGTTTAATAGGAGAAATCGCATGTCGCCATCACTCGGACCCAAGGTACACTTGCGTGCAAGTAAAGTTTCTAATCTTATCATTCGGCGCTTCAACGAGGCAGTTTGACACGTTTTCATAGAGAATTGGATGTACTTTATCTTATAGAGACATTAAATATTGATGTGTGAATTATAAAAATTTCTTAATATAACATTACACTGCAGTTTCGCTTGCGCTAAGTTAGAACCCCCTTTAGATTGATTTTTTTACAAAATCCATTCATTCAGTGGTTTGAGCTGTATGTTATTTTATTATGTATGTTGATATATCAATCAGTCACTCAGTCACCCCTTCCTTTTGTAATAATAATAATAATGATTTATTTGCAGCCAATAAAGCCATACCAAGATAAACATACAAGGATAAAAAAATCTGAAAAAAGAAGTAAAAATAAAATAATATGCCAGATAATTGAGCCAATAGGCTCTTACGTCACATTACAAATAATTATTACAGCCAATAAAGCCACATCAGAGTAAAATAAAATGAAAACAGCACAATACATGTCCAATAGGATCTTACGTCATATCACTTTTTTTCCCGTGCACGTGCAAAGATTTTATCTATAATAAATATAAATAACATCACGCCTATATTCCTCCAAGGATTAGGCAGATCGTATTTGCCCAGTCATTCACCTACTTTACCCATTAAATTGTAAAAAATGATATTAGCACATTCTTGCTTAGCGGTAAAATATTTAGCAATAAATTATGAAAGAATTTACAAGCAATTCAACTACATCTATATTGTAAATGTCATCTAGTTGTTGTAACTCTTTCTTCAGTCTACTTAAAATTAACGACTCTATAGACTTGCGCGCATGTGGTTCTCTAAATAAACCAATACTTAACCTACTTCCAGCCTTTCTCTTAATTTAATTTCCCAACGAACATACTTTATGCACCTAATCATTTTTAATGACTCTAGTTTGACTACTAATAGATTGATTGACAATCAAGCAATGCAGCTTGATAAGTCAACCGAAGAAGAATGTTGGGACATCTATGACACCGCATGATAACTTTGTGTTGACACATCATGCCATCTAAAAATTAACAGACGTCTGACATCAAGTGTGTTTTTTTCTGGCTAGTTATGGTAGCTGCCACCTAATTCTAATTGAACTAATCAATCATATAATATAAGTATTAGTCTGTCCGTGGTTTAAAAATAATCGGGCCACCGTCATTATTTGGATGACGACTGACGAGAGTATGCTGCGAAAATCTGCGGGCACAGAATAGTCCATAATTGGTCGAAAAGTCCTCACACGGCTTATTAGACCGGCCTATTAGTAAAAAAATTGTTCATGTATGCAGCTCAGGACTTTTCTCAACAAATTTTGGTCGTTCTACAATGAAAGCACCATTGAAAACTGTCTGGATCCTATCCCAGTGTTGAGAAACTATCATCGCCGTCCTTGTTGTATTATGTGCAAATGTACTTACTAATCTTAAACTTAATCATCCTGACTTTATAAGAATTCTCTTTTGCATCTGTATTTGACACCTCATCCTCCCAATTAACAATTATTCAAACAATTTAAAGTTGCCGAATCAACTCCTTTACAAACCGTAAAAGGCTTAAAGTTCAAATGTAGGTGGATCTTTCAAAGGATAGTAAATTAACGTGGGTTTGTTTCACAATAAACAGAATCAACGCCATTATCGCCTTGCAAGAAATTAATCAAGCAAATGGCAAACTTAAAGCGGACGTCTTTATTGCGCAAGGTTAAATGCAGTAATCTTTTTAGTTCTAACGATACGAGACAGGAAGTCTCGTATAGATCAGTAAAAGGACATACAGCTTATACAACTGCTGTTAAACCAAAAACCGCGTAACTGTACCTAATGTCTTTCTTTTGGCACAGCCTCTGGCTGACTGTTATAAATTTCAGAGATTCAGTCAGTCAGTACAGACTCCTTCATATACCCTGCCACATCCCCAGTGCAGTGATGACAGATGACAAAGTAGTAGTTTCAGCAACACTTAAAAAAGTGGTTCCAAGGATTTGGTTTTGTAGAATGGGCCGAAAAAAAAGATCCTTCTGGATATCGTTTCTTTAGTCAATAGCAGTTTATCTCTCACCAGGAGCAGATAGATTCTAATACACATTTAAAATGATCAATAATGAGTTTTATTTCATTCTTACCTTGAACCTTGCTCTTAAATATCTCCTGTTCTAGAAAACAACAAAGAATCTTCGAAGATGTTCAAATTAAGTTAAACATACAACATATATACATAGCAACAGATTCCTTATCCATCTTAAATTTAGCTTCCCATTCGTGACTCCAAATTAGACGGGCTCCATTTGTTAGAAAAAATATATGGCGGCGCGTTTAAAATAAATCGTAACGACCGAAAGGAATTGTTGTTCATAAAAAGTTAAGAGATGGATTAGTTACAGACTTACAGCTTTGTTATTTTATGAAAGAATGTGACTGTTGAGGGTGACGGAAGTCAGGCCAGTCATGACTTTGAACCCAATAATAGTTTAACAAATGTTGTTAGAGAAGTCTACATTAATAAAAAATGTGGTACAACAAAACTAGGTAAGGAATACTTTTTTGAAGCAGAACTTTTTTCAGAAATTAATACTTGGTTCAGAAGGATGTTAGATCTAGTTCCTAATGATTGTAGAAATAGACTGCTTTATCGAATTCACGTTCATCATAAGCCAGTACGGGCAGAACTTCTCCTGTCGGGACTGTCTTCTTCTTTGTGTCGTTGATACGAAATTCTTTTAAATTAGATTTGGTTTGCCCAAAAGCTGCGATAGTACGAACCTCTATTTTTGTCACTATCATAATACTAGTAGGTTTTGGGGTTAAATAACTTTATTTACGCGAAACAACATGGTTTACTGAATAAATAAAATCGTCCAGTAACTATGATTCAGTTCAAACAAAAAAGGCTGAAGCTAACTCAGCCCAAAAGATAATATTTACTGCATAATGTTATCATCTTTGGGGCTGAGTTCGTTACAGCATTTCTTGTTCAAACTTTCCATCATACTAATCGGTTTCAAGTTAAGAATTTACAGATGGGAAAAATTGGATAAAAAAAAGTGTCAACCACTTCTAACAAGAAAACATTTTTGGTTACCAAACCTTACAAAGGTCTATTCATTTTGACTCCTATATCTATTAAAGATTAGTTGCCGGTAACCAAAAACCGGTAGTAACATAAAAATAACTTAAAATAGTTCCCAGTCCCACACAACATAATTAATAGACCATAATTACACAACCGTGTTCAAGTCTAAAATTATCTCTATGAGTATTGAAATCGCTGCAAGGAGCAATTTAGATAAAACAGTAAATAGAAACTACCATTTGTCTTAAATCTATTAACAGATTCGTTTGCTTAAGTGCCTTTAACTTTCCAATTTAAGTCAAGCTCTGTTTAACTTCAGATCATGACTTAAGTTGGTTAGTCTTAATATAGTCAGGAGCGACCAGGATATGTTTACAAAAATAGCTTTTTATACCTCAGGTGTAATATAAACATTTAGGAGTGGTAGCTGTGTTAAATTTAACGACTTCACAGAATGCTTTAAACGTTATTATAACCTATTCGTAAACGCTACAGAACTAGGAGTAACGCACCGTTTGAAAATTATTATGATGTGATAGTTGATTATGAATTAAACCTTAAAATACTAGCCTAAAAACTAAAGAATAACAGGGATAAACAATAGCAACATGTAGCTGTAGGTAAAGTGTGTATCATAAGTCTAAAAGATACAGAAGCCATAGTAACTTACACAGTAGAAATAAACACAAACTCAAAGTAATGAACTATGTAGATAGTGCGAGCTCACTCTCAAACATTAATCATAATTAAAACACTCAAATGTAACACTAATTAACCACTACCCTAAAACTGACAGTTAATGGAACGATACCAGATAATACAAAAACAAACAACGATAGGGACTATTTTAAAATGTTAACTTTTCTGATTCAACGTTTAGACGTACTGTAAGTTAAAAAACAATTATAGACAGGCCTATAAATAATCCAATTAATAATGGAATCCATTATACAATGAAAGCAATTCCGTAGTAGCTAAAGTGCATGTGAAGAAGAACAGATGTTGGGAATACAAATGACGATGGACACTAATTAAGTGAACGCTTACGATCAATGGAGCCGCAGCAAGCTTGTGTCATACTAAATACACGGGACCATAGTCGAGACGTTCCCGCAACGACTAATAAATTTTGAAATAATCTTGTTGTAATAATAACAGTACAGCTTCGGTGTGTTTCGTAAAATTAAAGAGTATTTAAAATTACTAAATGCCAAGTAGTTCACCTTCAATTAAATACTTTTTCAAGTAGTTGTAAGTATGCTTGAATTGCAACATGGTTTTGTACTGAAAGCACGTATCGTCAGAAAGTTTCTTTTTTACTAACCCTACGAGAACAGCTACATGTTGTTTTTTATGTCATTGGGCAACTATTTTATCATTTATACTCAAATAATTTTCATAAAACAGCATCATATGCACCATTTATCTCAAAATTGCGTTGGAATTCAAGGGAATTCGCAAATTAATGGATACGAGAATAACAAATATCTAGATAATTATAATCTTAAGAATAGTGGACCTGAAAGGACCGACCTTTGCCCAGTAGTAAAACAAATTAACAGTAGGACAATTTTTTTTCAGAGGTTGTTAGTAAAAAAATGTCAACGCCATCTAGTTTAAAAACTACAGTTCAGGAATAATCTATATTAATATTGTAAAGAGGAAACATTAGATCGTTTGTTTGTATTGAATAGACTCCATTTTTACCGTGCAACATAGGCTATAATAATTTAATAAGAAATATCCAGATCACGCGAGCGAAGCCGCTGGCGGAAAGCTTGTACTTACCTATCTATTATTTTGTCATTAAATTCTTTCCCGTGTGTTTCCTATTCCCTGCGTTTTTGTTTTGTTTAGTTCACCCGCCCGACGATGCCAGTATAAATAAATGGTAGATACTCACGAAGGGTGATCGGAACGCTATAAAATTAACGTTTATTATCCGATAGGCGTTTGCTCCAGAAACTTCACACTTTATACTATTTTATACTATTTTACTTGTTATTCTTTAGTGTTGTTCTAAATTGATTCCTTCCTGTATAATGTTAGCTTTGTGCAGATTAAATTTTATAATGGTAAAAATACATACCCTAACGTCTATATTTCCTGAAGATTTAGACAGAGATGTACTAATATATGTTTTGTCGGTAAATTCCCATTAGTAGTGAGCGAGCCTACAGCCAATGTCGTAAAACAACTCAATAACACTGCTCAAACCGAAACCAAAACCTCTAGAAAATAATAATTATTCCAAATGGACTTGAGAAACTCTGCTATCGGTAAAAGAGAATGGAAGAGATATAAGGCCGATGCTAAGCGTAAAGTAATGCTTCCGTATGTCAAATTTGTATGACAATTTGACATACGGAAGCCTCAGTTTATGCTTAGCATCGTCTCTGAATATTAGCCTCAGAAACATATGTGAACTCATAAGATCCCATTTTTTAGAAAACACTGAGTGTAACTAAAACTTTGGCCTGAGTTATTATGCGAATGCCTATGAACGCTCTTCATGCAATATTAATATTTAAAATTTAAATAATCTTAAACGATCAAAACGATACGATCTTGGCTGCGCAGGCGCACTGTCGCGAGATAAGTAAATGTTAAGCCGTTTGTAGGCGAAGGACTATTCACCTGTCACTTCTGTTACGCACAAGTGACCTTTAAACGGTTTATATTCAATTTAAGTGCGATGTTGCCTCGATAATGGTGGGTTTACTTTGTTACTGGAATTGACCACCTCCTTACTCTCTGTAGTTATTTGATACTCCTTTAAAATATTAGTCATCTTCTTCTTCGGTGCAGCATTTTCCACCGCTTTCTATTGAGACTCTCTCGCTAACTCCGGACCTCCTTATACGTCGAGACTTTCAGTTTATCCTTAATTTGTGCTGTTTAGCCCAGTCTCAGTTTAGGCTTCCTCTTCTTCCTTCTATTTTTTTGCTAGACCAGGTCCAGGACCTGGTTCTTAACCTTTAAGTGCTGAAGAACCATTTGACAAAAATTTTGACTTACCATGGAAAGATATGAGCGCCGCGCCGGCGCGCCGCCGTCGCCGTGAGTTCATGTCGGCGCGCCGCCGCCGAGTGTAGCACGCGGCGCGCCGCCGCAACTTCCTTTCTCGCGCGCACGACCGGCCCGACCGCGTCCATTCGCCGCGCCTAGTTGCCAGGCGTCCGGATAAAGCCGGACATAGTTAGGCTTTTTGATTGCCTGTCCGGCCAATATAAGCTGGCTCTGATAACTCCTTTTTACATATCGCAAACGAGCGAGTACCGAGCGTAGCCGAACGAAGGCGAGTCGACTTTCAGACGCTCCCGCAGTCCCGCCCGCCCAGGGATGTCCGGCTATTTTATCACAGTCGAGCGCTTACCTGTAGTAGTACCATATGTGAGCGGAGTCAATAACAATTAAAACAAGCCGCTGAAGGAGATCAGTCAGTTTTTACCACCTGTGAAGTGTCACTACCTCTACATGATGCAGAAGTATACAAGCTTGATTGTGACTGTGGTCTCTCTTACATAGGCCAAACTAAACGAAAAGAAAACAGCTAATGTCAAACTCCGCCGTTCCGGAAAGTCTGCAATTTATGAACCCTTGACAAGGCCCAGCATTACATCAGATTTAATAAACCACAAGTCCTCGCAATAGTTAACCGATTTCTACCCAGGATGATTCGTGAGGCTATTGAAATTAAAAAAACACCCAAATTTCAATAGAGGAGATGGCTGGGTCCTACCACCTGCTTGGAACCCAATTATAGATTCATCATCAGCCCGTATTCGTTCACTGCTGGACGTAGGCCTCCTTTAGTAAACGCCACAGAGCTCGATCTTTAGCTCTTTTCATCCAGTTGCTGCCAGCTACCTTCTGTAGGTCGTCACTCCACCTGGCTGGCGGGCGTCCTACACTACGCCTGCCTAGACGTGGTCTCCACCTAAGAACTCGTTTACTCCAACGATTGTCGGTTCTCCGAGAGACGTGACCGGCCCATTGCCACTTCAGCGTGCTAATCCATTTAGCTATGTCGGTTATTTTGGTTCTCTGACGTATAACCAGGTTACGAATTTTATCCCTCAGAGAGACTCCGAGCATAGCTCTATCCATAGCTCGCTGTGCGACTTTTAACTTATGGACCGGTCTCGCCGTGATGCCATGCCGAGTGTCCACGTTTCAGCTGCGTAGGTCATGACTGGTTGGACGCGCGCATCGAAGACTTTAGTCTTAAGGCAATGTGGAATGGATAGCGAGAAGACTTGTCGAAGTTTACCAAATGCAGCCAGTCCATCCCAGCTGAATCGTACTTTCGGCTTCCCTCTCGAAGTTGTTTCTACCTACTTGTATTGTCTGCCCTAGGTACACGTATTCCGGAACCACTTCGGACGACCGGTCTCGGGGTAATAAGGTCGTTAAACATAACCTTTGTTGTATCTGTGTTCATTATAGATTCAATTAAATCTAACACCAAGCCTAAAACTGCAAGACCGAAGGATACGGTGAGCTCGTTCTGCGTGAATCGGATTGCCAATAATTAACAAAAATGTAGGGTAGCTGTTAGTAATTAAAACGTCAAGACGCCTACCACCTTAGTCACCCGTGACCATGGACGCTGTAAAGGGTCCGAAACGTCAGGATTCAAATAATATCAATATAACGCGATAAAATTCGTAGTTTTAATTCAGTTATGTATTTTGCAGACTCCATAAACTAATAAACGGCATTTTTTTGTATGTCTACTTATGCATAATTAAATATTTTATTATAGGTAGGTATAATATTTTCTGATCCCAACTTATTATTTAGAATACTGCAAAATTGTAATTAAAAAATAATTATGTTGCTATAAAAAGCTTTTTTGGTGACAATAGTATGATTTTCGTTATGCTATTTTTAAGAAATCCCTCCCTTTTTAAAAAACACTATAGCCCACGGCCGGCCACGCCGCGCCGCCACGACGCCGCCGCCGCCGTGGAAATTTTTTGGCCACGCCGCCGCCGTGAAATTGGCCATCGGCGCTCATGTCTATGGATCCACTGTTTGGAGGCAATTCCTATAGGCTGGTTTTCCTGTCACGCTGACCGCACGCGGATGGTCAGCGCTGATGAGTTAATATGCTATGTAGTAAGGTAGCGTTTCTGAGTAATGCTGACCGCTCAGCGCTGATGGCCGACATAGCATATTGACCCATCAGTGCTGACCATCCGCGTGCGGTCAGCGTGACAGGAAAACCAGCCTAAATGCAAATAATTAAAGCCATCAGCCATCCACCATTGGTCCGCGGACAGCCGGTTAAAAACCACTGTACTAGACATAACATTCCTGCAACATACCGGCGATCTGTGAGGCCTAAGGGGAAGGGAAAATAACTCGACCATGAGCTTTACTCACTAAACTCGCTAGCGACAACGTAAAGTATGGAAAACCCTCCAAAACCCTAGCAGTAAGGAACTAAAATCCGCTATGAGATTAGTAAAGAACCTATCGAAAGTAATTCGTTTGTACTCATGGTTGAGGTACACCTGTGACACTTCATACAAACTTTCCGATACCGCTGCTCACTACAATACCAAATGTCAAACTTGTCAAAATTACGTTTGTACACGTGCAAATGTAAATGTGTGCGTGAGAGTGCGTAGGGTTTGTTGGCAGTACGTCCGGCAAGAACACCGACAGAATGCGGGGGACCTGAGGTATCTGACGTTAGGAAGGGGTGGAGAGTGGCCATTCTGTATTATTTATTCTGTGGTTGAGGTACAGGCGTAATGGTATGTTATAAGTATATTCAATGTGGGGTGCGGGTGAGCTAGTATGAATATAAATACCTAAAAGTCACAAGAACGCCTAACAGAATACAACTCATAAAAAATCCAAGTCATTCTCCACACAACCCCGAAATCCTGTGTGCAGTGGACTGTGTCACAAGGAGTGGCTTCTCAACATTTCTTATGGCCGGGAGTCGGCGAAGCGTGATCTTACACACGACCGGCACGACCAGCTCTCCCACGGGACGCACGACTTCCGTCAATTAATTACTAAAGTAGCCCGAAATGTGTATTCTTGTGTAAGAAGCTTTATCGAGGCGGTAAAAATAGGTAAATACATTATTTGGCTTTTAGACACTTTAAATACAATAAATAATGAACTTATTTGAGTCTGTATTCCCGTAATGGTTTCCCTAGTTCATATACTGCTATCAGTACGGTATTAAGAAACATCCTAATAGCGGTCAACTACGGCTATAGGAGCGGTGGCAGCCGATAAGTGATTGATTACTTTGACACAAATTAAATTAACTTAGGCTGATACTCAAAACAAATACCTAAAACAGAAAAAAACCGATGACCGCGCTGCTGCTTGACCTCGGAAATTAACCCAGGGCTTTTTAGCGTAGCATTCGCGTCAAAGAGTACTAACAGCCAACTAATTATTCATAGCATTTCAATTAAATCAAAAAATAAAATGGCATTAACAATCTTAGCAACATAGTGCTTTCTAAGTCCCCTATCCGGGACCAAACTTGTTACTAAAAGTGTTTGAGCGGGACAACAATAGTGTTAGAGGGAGAAGGTCAGGTCGTCGCACTGTACCTGTTCCACAGGCCCAATAGGCTATAAAACATAAGAAGCCGATGTGTTTCGTAATATCTAAGTGTACAAAGTCTGTGATTTTTGATGCATGAGCGGTAGCGATTATCAAAAAAACCGTTTTTACAACATGTTTCATTGATACTCCGCTCCTATAGGTTGTAGCGTGATGATATATAGCCGCATATAGCCTATAGCTTTCCTCGATAAAGCCGGTACCCGAAGCAATGTGAGCTCAGATCTCTAGTTCCAGTAGTTCCTAGTAAACCATGATAAGTAAAACTACTTTTTACGGATTTTATCGCGTTATATTGATATTAATCCCGACGTTTCATGAAAATTTAGGGTAGCTGTTAGTAATTGAAACGTCAAGACGCTTACCACCTTAGTCACCCGTGACCATGGACAAAGAAAAGAATAGTTTTATTTCAATGTCTAGTATTCGCGTAAGTATCAGAAATCAGTAAACCATGTTCAAATAAAATTAAGATCAATTTTCAAGCTTAGAACTTTATTCCTTTATTTTTGAATTATTTAGTACTAGACTAGACTTTAGCTGCGAGACAGGATTCTTACATAATTAAGTTCATGATATGTTCATGATTGTTGTAGTACATGATGCAGGTATTAAACACTCACAAACGTGACGATAGTGTATTATATGTTACCGAAGCGTATTGAATAACTATTGTCGTGGCAAATTGTCGGAAAACTATCGTTAGTCATGTTTCATGTCGCCTGGTTATCATAATCTTGGTATTGGAGACGGCTAAAATATTGAAATAAAGTATTTTGAGGATTTTGTCGCGTTATCCTTATTTCCTTACTAATATCGAAGGTTAGGTTCTAACTAGGTTCGAATCCTGCCCGCCCGCCAATTTTTTCCTTCATTAAAAATAACTTTCTTACTAATAGTTATAAATGCGAAAGTAACTCCGTCCGTCTGTCGCGCTTTCACGTCAAAACTACTGAACCGATTTAAATGAAATTTGGTACACAAATAGTCAGAGCCCGAGAACTACTAATTTTTAATGCGAAAAAGGGCTGTAAGGGGTTGAAATAGGGGATGTAAGTTATAAGAAATAAACAGACCACGCGGGTGAAACCGCTGGCGGAAAGCTAGTTATTATATACTAGCTTTACGCGTGACAGACAGACAGACAGACTTACTTTCGCATTTATAATATTAATAAGGATTATTATGATCAAGTTTGACTGCCTCGTTGGTGTAGTGGTCCCAGGCGCGATTGCTACGGTAGAAGTTTCCGCTAAAAGTTCCCAACCTATTAATATGTCAGCCAGAATGTAAAAAATAAATATCCTGGGACATTTTACACAGATTTTTTTCTAGATGGTGATCTAGTGCCAAACTAAGCAGAGCTTGTACTATGGGTACTAGACAATGGTTATAATACTTATATACTTTTTTTTACTACTTATAATACATAGGAAACACCCAGACAAACACAAACATTTATATTAAACACATAAATATTTGTGTCCTGACCAGACCACAGACGTCGTCAAATGCTGCAATAGAATTCATTTGTTCAGTCTGATTTTATCTGATTTATTGATAAACGATTGTTCTTTTTGTAGTAAGTATTATGTAAGGTGTTAGTTTTGTATATTGTGTTCTTGCCTCGAAATAAAAAGTTATCAGAATTCATTTTAGAAAATTGCCAAAGTTCTGAATTCTAAGAAATTCCTGTGGATTTGCTAAATAGCCTGCTTGACCGAGAGGCAATAGTCCTGAAAAGGAGCTTAAAAGCAAGGGGCAAAAAAGTTCATATTAAAAATCTATCAACGACAATCGCTCTTCACTTTTATTTATACCAAACCCTATTTGTCCAAAAAGAATGTGCATTTGAAGTCCGGCTCTGCAATATTTATTCCAACGTATGTTGAATTTATAAGGCACAATGTCAAAGAGATACTGCAGTAACTGTCCGCATCATGATCCCATTTTGGACTTAGGTATAAAGGATATGTATGTCATGTATAATGTCTGTTTTTAGTTTCTTAGTCTTTTTTATTCCACTTCAGACTACACTCGACTTGGATCGCGATAATAGCTATTAGCCTATTGCCACCGCTTCACAAATTATTAAGACAGATAAGGATGCAATTTTCTTTTTCAACTTTATCAAAATCTGTTCAGCGGTTAAGGCGTAAAAGAGTAGTTAACAGAAACACACTGTTGCCAACTTTCGCATTTAAAATAATAGTATGAAAACTCTTCCGAAATGAGATATAGGGTTGACACAAATCTATTTCATCACACGAGAAAATATCTTCAAGCAGTTATACAATGTAATTAAACAAACCATAGAAGTACATGTATATTTCATAAACAATAACTATAAGTATTATTACCGTATTGTTATGGGAACAAGTTTAATTACTAACAACGATTTGGTTCATCCGAAACTTCAGCAGGAAATAAGTACAATCGATATTGAACTGTATTGTGTAATAGCAAGATTGTTTATTCTTCACACAGTGTTGTATTTTGAGAATAAAGAATTAAGTAATGTTCAAAGGTTACAAAGAAAGCGAATTGTTATTAACTTAATTGTTTGGAGTTCCGTTTTCTCAGAGAGATGTCTTAATAATGTTTGAGTAGAATCGTGTTCCCATAATAAAGATAAAAAAAAGAAAGAACGACGTCTGTGGACTAGTCGTTCGAGTACCGGACTGATCACGAGGTCGTGAGTTTGATTCCCACAGGGCAGAAACATTTATTGTGATGAACTTAAGTATTTGTGTTTTTTGGTTATGGGTGTTTCTTATGTATTATAAGTACCTATTTACAAAAAAAAAGTACCTTTATAAGTATTATATCCACTGTCTAGTACCCATAGTACAAGCTCTGCTAAGTTTGGGACTAGATGGTGCTGTGTAAAAATGTTCTAGGATATTTATGTATTTATAACGATGTATCTACGAAAACACTTGCTTATATAACAGTAAAGGCCTGTTTCACAACCTCTGGATAGCTGCTAAATTCCGGATAAATAAAACAATTGAATAAAATGTTTATGAAATTATCTGCCAGCTAATTTAACGGGTACTTATCAGTAATAATCTTCTATCAGTAATTATCAGTATTAATCTTTGAAACGGGCCCTAAACATATTAAAGGACTGCCTCGTTGGTGTAGTGGTCCCAAACGTGACTCCTATACTACAGGTTCTGAGTTCGATTCCCGGGTCGAGCAAAGTGTTGTTGGGTTTTTCTGTGAAATTCCCAGTAGCAGTTTGGAGTCTGCATTTGTGCCCGGTTGATAGCACCAGGCTCGCCCCCTATTACACGGGACCTAAACATACATTACACATTACATTACAGGTACATTAGTACGCCTCTGTCTAACCCTACGGGGAACACATTCGTGATGGTATAAAAGATTTGTTCTATGTTTAAATTTATCTGGCTGTTATGTCCACGCGGAATTAGTTGGCCGCGCCTTAGGTAGGGACGGGGGGAAAAATTTAGAAAACCCCCGACTCGAAATGTAATTTGCCATTTTGTGGTGGCGGCCATCTTGGATTTGAAATTTATCATAGTGTATTCTTCTAGTTAAGCTTTCATTTGATACCCATATTGAGGTAGTTGTGAAAAAGTATGTAATTAGCTATTTTGTGGCGGCGGCCATGTTGAGCCGATTTTCATCAAACATAGTTAAGAACACTCCTGATTAATTCGCCTTTCAAATAAAAAAAAACAATATCAAAACCGGTTCATCCGTTCGGGAGCTACGATGCCACAGACAGACATACACACACAGACACGTCAACTTATAACCCCCCGTCGTTTTTGCGTCGGGGGTTAAAAATAAGCGCGGCCGCCTCTCCGTCCCACCGCACACAGGCAACCTCGCCCCTCCGTCCTGCCGCTCAAATGCCTAAGGCGCGGCCAACTAGTTCCGCTATATCATATATATATGATAAATAGTATTCTATGAGTAATAATAATAATAATGTTTTATTCACAAAAAGTTTTTTACAAATAATCCTATGAAGTCCCTGACTTCTGAGATAGGTAATACCTGTGTTACAGAAGTCAGTGCCCTCTCCCAATATTATTTTGTACAAGGGTTGTGAATAAAAATAAAATAATAATAATATTAAAGCAGATAAGCTAAAGATTATAATGTGTGTATGTTCAGCGTTATGTGTTTGTTGTGTATTCTGCATGTTTGGTTTGTGTTATGCGTGTATGACTATATGGTGTGTGTTATGCATGTTTTGTGTGTGTTATGGATGAATGTGAGAGTGATAGGTTGAACAGGGAAATTATTTTGAGTGTAATAAGTTTTCTGAATCGTCGTAACTTAGTTGGAGTAACCAATTTTTAATTTTAATTTTTGCTTCACGAAGCGGAAGAGGATGTATGTTTAGAATTTTATTTATTTTATTATACAGTATATCTATATCATATATACTATATAGCAGACTATAGCGGATCTCTAGTGTGGTAAAACGTGGTAAAACAGATAGAGTATAAAATACATAACATCCTACATGTATAGTTATAAAGTCTACAGGGAAATGAGTTAATGTTGCGCACACGATGATCTAACCTCATACTGTGCAGTTGTTGTTTGTAGATCTACACAATATTATTACTACACGTGCCTAAGTAGGTAGATACTTAGCATGATCTGTAATAGCGGTTGAATAGTGATCACAGGTCTGAGTAATGCATTACATAGTACACAGCAAAGATAGCCTAGTAAAAGGTCTCGAGGTCGAATCCAATGCACACACCTCTGATTTTTCGAAATCATGTGCGTAACACTCGCTTTAACTCGCTTTGACGACGTCTGTGGTCTAGTGGCTCGAGTACCGGACTGCTGATCACGAGGTCGTGGGTTCGATTCCCACAAGACACAAACATTTATGTGATGAACTTAGGTGTTTGTGTTTGTCTGGGTGTTTCTTATATATTATAAGTAAGTATTTACAAAAAAAAAGTATATAAGTATTATAACCATTGTCTAGTACCCATAGTACAAGCTCTGCTTAGTTTGGGACTAGATGGTGCTGTGTAAAAATGTCCCAAGATATTTATTAACGGCAAAGGAAAATATCGTGAGAAAACCTGCATGCCTGAGAGATTTCCTCGACGGCATGTGAAGTCTGCCAGCCCGCATTAGGCTGGTGTGGTGGACTATAACCAAATCCCTCTTATACTGAGAGGAGACTCGTGCCCAGCAGTGGGGCAATTAAAGGGTTGTTGATGTTGTTTACATGACGACATCTGTGGTCTAGTGGTTCGAGTACCGGACTGCTGACCATGTCATAGTTTCGATTCTCACAGGGCACAAATATTTATGTGATGTGTGATATAAACTATTTTATAATTATAATAAAAATTACTTACAGACTTAATAAGAAATCGATTGTATTCGACCGTCGCGTCGGGAAATATATGTACATAATAATATAGGTATATATACAGTTAACATAATAATAGAAGTATATATACAGTTTAAACTAAATAATTTATTGTTTCATCTATACCACAGAATAAATAATAATAGAATGGCCACTCTCTGACACTCCCTAACCTCAGATACCTACTTCAGGTCCCCCGCATTCTGCCGGTGCTCTTGCCGGACGTACTGCCAACAAACCCTACGCACTCTCACGCACACATTTGTATTTGCACGTGTACAAACGTAATTTTGACAAGTTTGACATTTGGTATTGTGGTGTGCAGCGGTATCGAAAAGTTTGTATGGAGTGTCACAGGTGTGTCTATACTTCTATACTAATATTATAAAGAGGAAAGATTTGATTGTTTGTTTGTATTGAATAGGCTCCGAAATTACTTGACCGATTTGAAAAATGCTTTCAGTGTTAGATAGCCCATTTATCGGGGAAGGCTATATTCCATCACGCTACGACTAATAGGAGCAGAGTAGCAATGAAAAATGTTGCAAAAACGGGGGGGAAAAGTTATCAAGACCACGCGGGCGAAGCCGCTGGCGGGAAGCTAGTGTACTATACACCTACTAGCCTAAATTCCCTTCAAATATGGCGCTATAATTCTCATTGGTTAGCGATCAATTAAATGATATTTATCTTTCACATACTCTTGCTAGAACGGGGAAATGTTAAATTATAACTAATAAGAAACCGTTAACTGTTTCCTAGTTTGTTAACTACTGTTTACACGATCCGTTTCTATACACATCTTCGTAAACAATAAACTTGGCTTACGCTACGAGGCGGATATGACGTTATTTGAATGTAGAATACTTACCATTCAACAATTTGACACACAATAAGTAAAAGCTAAGTTCGTAACTACTCTAGTTAAGCCTTAAAATACTGCGCAACTTACATAAAATATGGTTAAAGAATATCTCCAATGCATGACGCTATATATTTATATTTTATAAGTGTAATAGATAACTAGTCACATATCACATCGCACCCCCAGTGCGACACTGTCACTTTTGCAAAAAATGCAAAAATAATAATAATAATAATAATAATAATAAATTTATTGACAATATAAAATAACAAACCTTTCATACAATCCCAAAATCCTATGATTTGTGTCTAGGAACAAGTAACACGTTTTTATGCCTGGATAAGGGTACAGTATGAGCTTGGTTGAGCCTGATTCGCACTGACCTCCGTACTAGTTAATACTGTATCACGGTAGGTCAGTCTTCCTCATTCACAAACACACTAACACTTCCCCCACATATTGTACAGAGATGTTTAGAACTCGTAATCAATAACATGTAACATTTATGACGGTAGGTCGACAAATCGTTAAGTATATGTAAACTTTACAGACAATTTTTGTAATAATATGATGCAACTTAAATTATTGTAAGATAATTAGCTGCCAATGGTATTTACTGAATTTATTTAGATTATATTATATTATGTAAAATTAATTATATCCTAATATTTTTTTTTTTTTTTTTTTTTTAATAAAATAAAAAAACAAAGTAAAAGTTCATGTTTATGTTAGGTGAGTTATTAGGCGTAGGTTTAAGGTGTATTTTGAATGTAAAGAGAGTGTAATGGTGTGTTGGTGTAATGGTGAGTGAATGTGTTATGATATGGTGATTAATAGTTTTTCAGTGTCACTGTAGTTCAATTCGGTGAGATATTTAACTAAGGTTTTTTTACAAACAAAAAAAGTCGAATCACGTAAGTTGATGACCCTCGATAACTGGTTGTATAAATGAGGGCCGAGATGATTGAAAAATTTATTAGAAAACGCCGTATTACTTTTAGGAATGGAGTAGACTAGATCCTTTCTTCGCCTAGATGTGAAGTCAGGTAACTTTGTGTGCTGAAGTAATATCGCTCTCATCAAGAAAATTTGTCTGACTGTCAGCAAAGTTAAATTCTGATAAAGCAAGTGTGTGGGGTAACGATATTTCTTAAAGCTCATTACTTTTAGTACAGCTCGCTGAGCTCTCTCAAGACTCATCATTGAGGTTTTTGGAGCGCCCCCCCAAACCGTAATACAATATGATAAAATTGATTGACATAGAGAAAAATAAATAGTCTGAAGAAGTTTAGGGTCACATACAGTCCTTAGATTTTTAAATGCATGAATCATTCTTCTAATGCGAGTTGTCAAAGTACCTATATGTTCATTCCAGCTAAGGTTTTGGTCCACTAACAAGCCCAGATATTTGATAGATGATTCCTTTGTGAGACTAAGGCAGGAACAATTTGTAGTATTTTTGCAAGTATGTAATTTTATTTGCAAGTCTTTAGGTGGTTGCCCGTTATTCTTAATGCTGAATGTTAAATATTTTGTTTTCTGTGGATTCAATGAGAGAAGATTGCGATCGAGCCAAGCCGAAACCAAGGCAAATCCTTCATCAGCCAACGCGTACACTTCACACCATGTGTTTCCATGAAACAAAAGCACGGTATCGTCCGCAAAAGAGATTATTTGTCCTTGTTTAAGATTGAGATTACACAAATCATTAATATATGCAAGGAATAATGTGGGCCCTAAAATACTACCTTGAGGCACGCCAAATTGTATATTTTCTTGTTTACTTGTGTAGCCATTAATGCTCACACATTGGGTTCTATTGGACAAATAATCTCTTACAAGATCCAAGGCAATACCGCGAATGCCGACTTTTTCTAGCTTACTGAGAAGTATGGGAACAGAAACTGTGTCGAACGCCTTTGCTAAGTCCAGGAAAATGCCCAAGACCTTATCCCCCTTATCTATTCTATTCACAGAAAAAGATATGAACTTATGTAAAGCATGAGAGGTTGATGTTTTATCCCGAAATCCGAACTGGTTTACTGAAAATAGCTGATTAGAATCAAAGAATTTTTTAAGTCTCGAGTTCATAATCCGTTCAATTACTTTAGAAAGTGTTGGCAATAATGAGATTGGTCTATAATTAGAGACACAGTCTCTGTCCCCAGACTTATATATTGGAATGATGACGGACTGCTTCAGCACATTGGGAAAGACCCCTTTATCGAAGCACAGATTACAAATCCGAGCAATGGGCGGCGCGAGGCTGTCGACGCCCAATTTTAGTAGTGTGGATGGAATTCCATCCCACCCGCTGGAATTTGAAGATTTTAAATTCAATATAGTGCTTCTAACTTCACTGACATCTGTAGATAAAAGGACGAATGAATTAAGTGAGCTAAAGTTTGAGCTGTATGTACTCGCTAGTTCAATTTCATTCTTTTGTATCCTTGTTTGAATACTTTTGGCCAGTTGACTACCCACGTTTGCATAATAGTTATTAATATGATTTGTAGACTGCTGTGGGTTCGCTTTATTTATTAAGAGGTCGTTAAAATTTTTGGCATCGTTTTTATAATGGCAAATATCCTTGACTATAGACCATTCTTTCTTGAGGTTATTTTTATGCTTGTTTAATTGTGACCTAAAGTATTTATTTTTTAAGTTTTTTAATAACTTGTTACATGTATTACGATATCTTTTATAAGTTATTTGTAGTGTTAAATTATCTGAGTCCTTACGAAGTTTTTGATGTAACCGATCTCTATTTCTCATACAACGACACAGCCCTGGGGTTATCCAGGGTTTAATATTCCGCTTTCTATGAGAAAGCTTGTAGATAAATGTATATTTCTTAACATAATCAGTAAGGACGGACAGAAAAATATTAGTTATTTCATTCGGGTCATCAGAAGCTAACAATTTGGTCCAATTTAGAACTTTTAAATTGTTGATAATCGCGTTATAATCCACTTTTTTATACGTTCCCCGATTCTGATAAACATTTATTGGTTTTTTAGTTAGTGACAACAACACACTGCAGTGATCAGTAACTGTAGAATTACAAACAATAGATTCCGTAGTGCAGTTTGTTTTGACAAAACAGTGGTCTAGGCAACTGTTTTCTCTTGTAGGTAGACAATGTGCTGCCAGAAGTCCGTGTGACGCTAATAAGTTCATATATTTGGAAGCTGTAACGTCGGTGTTGTCTATGATATTTATATTTATATCACCCAGGATTAAAATGTTACTATGGTTTTTAAATTTAATTAAGGTGTTGTCTAAAGCCGTTAGGAAATTATCAATATTTTTAAAGCAAGGGGGCCTATAAACAGAAATAACAGCTAAATCATTTCTTACAGCAGTGACCAAACAATTAATCTCATCGGTCTCCCTTGTAGGTTCCGCTACGGTTACTTTGAGGTTATCCTTGCAGAAAACTACTACACCATCGTTTTGGTTCCAATGTTTAGACGTTGAAAATACTTGATAAGAAGGAATATTTGGTAATGTTATGGTTTTAGACAACCAGCATTCTGTTAAAATTATAAAATCAAAGGACATATTAAATCTAGTCAGAAGAACTAGAAAGTCATCAAAGTTACGATTCAGACTTCTGATATTTTGCGTTAAGATTTTATAAGTATCGGTTTGATTTAGGAAAATCCTACACTGCTCCGGGGTGTCTACAATACGAGCCTCGCCCACATTGATATTTTTATCAATGTCTGAAGAAATGTTGATTAAATCAACCATATTTCTTATGTGCATTAGGTGAGATAAGCTTTTGGGCGAAACTACGGCGCCGCAGACCCCCGTTAATAGTGCAAGGCAATGAACTACAGTAACAATCAGTAAAATATTTGTGTATATGAGTGACATGTGTTTTATGTGTAGTGTAGTGTTGTGTGTGTGTGAAATGGCAAGAAAGCATCCGAAAGAAGACATATAATTTTAAAGTTAAGGTTTTTTAGGAAAACCAGTATGCTAACTGTTACAGAAGATACAAGACCAGCTGTGATTATTTCTATTAAAAACATAACCTTCGACAAAATTAGAGTAAGGATTATAATATTTAACATAAATGCTAGTCATTGTTCCATGGTTGAATGGTGTTGATGGTTCAAAATATCAGTGGTGATAGCTTCAATTTGATTTGAAGATTTTATAAGAATTGATGGTAGTCCATCTCCTTTTTTTAGAAAGACCCGGCCATTAGCTATCCAACAGTATTTAAAGCCATGATTCTTTTGAACTTCTCTAGCTAGGTAGTGCAATTTACGTGCAGTGGAGGTCAATGATTCTGAGAGATAGACTGGTTGTTTCTCACCTGGAACTTGCAGGGTTTTGGAGTTAAGCTTGTCATCCTTGTTGTTTTTGTTAAACGTTTTCACGGCCTTCATGACATTGACACGATTTTGGACCGTTTGGTATTCGACAATAATCAGATTTTTTGAGCCCGATTTCTGTCTGTAGGCCTGTCTGATATTTTGTGGTGGTATAGATACATTTAGTGTATTATGTATCTGTGACACGATGTCCTGGATATTTTCATTTTCAATGAGTGGTACGTTCTTTATTTCAATAGTAGTATTACGTTGTTGTCTTTCTAGCGATTCTACTTTATCTTCAAGTTGAGCTATCTTGGTATGTGCTTCTTTATTGTCTAAGATAATGGTATCATATCTTTGTTTTAACTCTTTATACATCGCTGTTGATTCCTCAAATGCTTTTTGTAGGAGTGTGTTTGAATTGATTATATCCGTATTTTGGCTTTTGATGTCTTTAATACTTTCTTGTATGTTATGAAATTTTTGATCTTGATTTTCTTTCATACTCGACAGCATTTTACGAATATCGGAAATATCTTCAGAATCCGGATGTGTTTTTCTTTTTCTTGATGTGATGAACTCCGAGTCATCTTGACCATACGAGGATAATTCAGGCTGTGGTGAATTAATTGTTTTTGAAGGCGAGTGAAACATATTTTGTTTATCTGAAAACCTCGCGTATACTATGCAATCGGTTCTTTCTAAGAATCAGTGGTTCGGCGCGTGATCGATGCTCAATAGTCAAGGTGACAAGTTGTTTTCGTCCTTCTTGTTTTAGCTTAGAGTTTAGGTTTCCTTAACACAGTTGTTTATTTTATTTGAAAAAATACTACTTTTATCTCGGGAAGTATGAAACACGTCTTTACACTACAGAGGCGAAAATGAGTTAAATATCTAAAAATGATCCTAAAGCACCCCTTTACTTGGTGCCATAACGTTACTTTTGTAGTACGCATAGTTTCCGTATGAGGGCGTGACGAAAAAAAAGTTCACGTTGACGTTGTAGTATAAGCTGTTCATCTTATTTGTGAGGTGTGAAAGTTTTAAATGCTTCTCCTGAAAAACTACATTTTTGCATAAGTGACAGTGTCGCACCGGGGGTGCGACATGTTATTAATTTTATTCTTGCAAAATACTAGTTAGTTAAAAGTGCTCGGTTGAAATTTATAGCGTTTAAAAGACAGAAAAATATTAAACATAATTTCACAATACTGTTTATTTATTGTGTTCGCTCATTTTAAATTCGTGAATGTTGATCTACATAGCAAATTATAATTATTCACTTGTATAAAGTACTTGGTTGTCTGATGCTACGCTATGATGTGCAGCCTCATAACGAAGCGTAAGCTAAATATATATTTTACGCTATCATGATCTATATCGTTCTGTCACGATTTACCCCATTCTTATAATGCGTTTAATGAATTAAATTCCTATGTACATAGATTTAAGATACAGTGTACTATAATCTTCTTAATTGGCAAATAAAACTACGAGGTCTATTTAATTTGATTAATGTTTTTTTTCTCTTTTGCAGGTAAGTGATGGTGTTTGAATCGGATATAACGGTAAATTGAAAAATAATTCAATCTCAACTAAAATCAATTAAAGTTGTAAGTGGTCCGACTATAAAATGTGATTAATTGTGTTTTGAATCTTGAAATTAAACTCTCCAAGTAATTAAGGTGTGGTGAACATTTTAGAGAGACAAATTCATCGACAAAAAGTATTTATCAGCTTTTTTGGCAACTTCCTTCAGTCAGTATTTATCACAATTAATTTAACTAGTGAATTTAGAATCTGTACACACATAATAATAACATTAATCAAGCCATAAAGTAATCAGAACGCAAATCTACGTCTTCCATTATAATTTAAATTAAATAAAGCCTCATTTGACCGGATTCGGAGGTTACGTCACGCCAGACACCAGCCTAGTCTTTTAATTGACCGGAAATGATCAACTAAACGATCAACTTTTATATTTTATAGTAACTAACCTTTAATTAAACTTTAGTTAGTTACGTTTGCCAAACGTGCCTAAAAAAAAGTCGTCGTGTGTACCTATAGTTTTCTCACTTCATTAAAATTATATGGAAGTAATAAGAAACGGTGATATCACAATTAGGTACTATGGTTTTGTGTAAAATTAAAAATAATATGTTTCGAGTCTTTCTGAGAATCTTAAAGAAATCAAAAGCGGTTTACAAATCCAGTTGGTTTTAAAGAAAACATAATTAAAAGTTGTTATTATGTAAATAATTAATTTAATTGCAAAACCCATTCTACACCTTCGTTCAGTTGTGAGTAAAAATTACATTCCACAATAAAGGTAAAAACACCGAAGCCCGAGCATTGAGACTGATAAGTAAGACTATTAAGTTCTCCGTACAAAATCGAACGGCAAAATCAAAAATGATAGTTATGCAATAACAATACATTATTTCGTAATATCGACCGGAACGGACACCACTGTGATCTCATTAATTTTTGAAAATAGAGAAAGCAGAGCCCGTAGACAAGTTGCATTCTGTCATTCGAATCGACAAACGCATAGAAACAATATCTATGGGAATGATTGTTGTCGACAAATCGGGCTGTCACTAATGTTATCGTTTCGTTTCGTTTCGTTTGTCAAGTTGCATCTTATCTACTTCTTGTGGTTCATGTCGTGCTAAGAAAGTCAGACAGTGCATTCCCGTGCGATCTTTCAGTGCAGTTTTTATTGATAACACTTCTTCTCCTTTTTATCACTGTTCTGGATTTATCTTCTGTTTCTATTATCTTGACCTCCTGACACTGCAATTTCTATTAACATTCTTCAAATTTAATCAACAGCATCATTTTAATATAAAAAGGCGTTTGTTAACTACAATTGGATCGGAATTCGGATGGCCCAAAAAACTGTCTTTTTGTATACACAATGGGCTTACATTTGACCACTACGTGACTACGTTGCCTGTTAAAAGCGACAGTGTGGTCCACAATGGTGCACGCACCCAGTAAAATCCTGTTCACTCAAGTCTTGAAGACAGCCCGATTGTATTTTTCCGGAAGCGCATAGCATTAATTCGACTTCTTGGCGCAACGTATGATAAAAGTATTAGCAAATTTCTTCTGGCCAGTCAGGATATTTACAAAACAAATCCCATGCCGTGAGTAAAAATAGCTGCCAAATCAACATTATTAAAGCAGTCTGCCCACTTCATTTTCTTCGTATCGAGGGCGTGACGTTGACCATCGTCTACCACACGTCATCATTGAATCATAATATTTTGAAACAGTGCCAATCTTACTCATTCATGCTGGAGCGTATTGTGGCTGTGTGCTTTGGGGACAAAACGATTTATGTTCTCGATAATTGTTCCTTCAAATTGTTAGTTATTAGGGCCTGTATTGTTCACCACCTCCAAGTAAGTTCCCGATAAATTACTTGACAAATAATTTCATACAAATTTTGTTCCATTTTTTAATTTATCAGGCGATTAGCGGCTATCTAGAGGTGGTGACTACTACGACTACTTTCTTTCTTCTTCTAAATGCGAGCGAGCGAAATAAAAAGCGAGCTATATATAAAAATCACATCTAGGATCTAGATACAACAGCTTGGTCTGTTGCTTTTACGTATCGTGACAGATACAAACTGATAATGTTATCTCAGTCAAGTATACCCACGCCTTTTTCCCACCAGAATTAACCAGATGTGGCAGTAACTATACACATATCACTTTTGAAGAAACTACCAATAAAATTATATAATTATGGCATTTCATTGTATATCCTTCCTGTCCCGACGCTGTCTCTGTCGCTTGTCTTATAAATTCGCCTCAACATGTCCAGTCAACATGTCTTTCTTTCAACATTAACTGTCCTTGTTACAACACAAAAAGCCACCAATTTGTTCTCAAAACCAGCGTGTTGGCAGCACAGTGCGATCGTATCCGGCTTTCCCGTTACTCTCGTGAGCTTGCGCCCGCGCCGCTTCCACTAAAAATATCGGCTCGGGTGATGAACCCGTGACCAATAAACGTTAGTAATAACGCTAAATGTATGAACGTATCCGTTCTAGTTGTCGATATCGTTTCCCTTCTGAGTTGGAATTCTGATGACTTCCACGTCTGATGTAATAAAGGAGTTGGAGGAAACTTAAGTGTCAAACCATTTTTGACTGCCTTCCGTCCCCATATTTTTTTGTCTTAACTGTCGTAACTCCAATAAATTCTCTAAGAAATACTTTGGACGCTCTTCCTTCGTTTCCTTGTGTGCTTGTGTATTAATTTTCAAATACAACATCTGTGTCTGTATACTCTGTTTTGGCTATTGTAGGTGCTTAACTTGCAATTTTTTTAACACTACTATTAACCTCCTAGCCGATTTCGATTACTGCGACTGCTATATTAGCTCTCCGTCACGGAGACTCTACGGTTCTATCCTTTATGCATTCGTATATAGTCAATATAACCTACCTAACCGAGACAAGTACAATTACACTTAGGAGTTTAGGACAGAGCACCTTTTTAACTTTTACAGTTGGATTCTACGGGCGAAAAATAAACTAAATGTTACTATGCAATATTTATCTTATAGGTAGGTATTGACTCACTGACTTTCGTAATGAAAACATCCAATTTTGGTCGTTCGAATCACGAATCAACCTAAGTCTATGACTAATCATTAGCACCGTCAAGTGCGATTATTCACACGGCTCCCAGACTATTAGCTGGCAGACTACTAAATAAACCAACCTTACAACATTTAAAATAAACCTACTAGAGACCAATCATCGTCTCACAGGCGCCACAAAGCCGCCCCATCTTGGAGTCATCCACTTTTTTGAGGTCATCTTTAGCTGATGGATATCATACGTTTACCAATATACAGTCTCCACTCCAAGACATGGTAAATGATAAATAAAGGGTATTTATCATTTACCATATAAACTTTCATAGACCTAAACGATCTCTTCAGCTGTTACATTTTCTTTACTATCAACTTGTTCTGGCTTTCACAGGACTTGAATCACCACAAATCTGACGAAAGCTTAAGTTAACAGACATATAATTCTGCACAGAGTAAGTGCACTAAATTAACCCTCTTTTAACTATTCTAAATCCAGATTTCTCTTGGTTTCCTGTACTTAAAGTTCTGTTTATCAAATAAAAGGGAAATGTAAACAATATTTCGCCACATGAAGCAAATTTAGTACCTCATTATGAAGTGCTAAGTGTTTTCATACCAAATGATGCTATTTCTGCATCACAGATCTTTCCAAACATACCGTTAAAGATGGCAAAAACCACATGAAACACATTAACGAGAACACTCACCACTTCTTAGACGTTTTTTTGGATAGCAACATTTACTAATTAATTTTTGATTGCCAAACGTTGATAGGCAAATAAACCCAGATTTTTATATCGTTTATAACTCTTTCATTCATAGGAACATAAAATAACTTAACTTAAAATGCTTTAGTAAATCTTTTATACTTAAGTAGTTTTTGCGAGAGAATAGTTCTTCACGTTTTGTTTAATGCCTCCTGATAGCTATCGGGTACTGGTATTTCTTAATTTTTGTATCTGCCGGAGCCATCACAATCAAACAGTCAAATAGAGGCTGCTGTATTTCCTATAAAATTACTGTTATCTGTAACAGCTGCGTTCCGAGATAGACCAAAATAAATGCATTGTTTTTTTATTAACAGACAGAGAATTAAGTTCTTAGGTATTGCCGGTGAAGTCAATTTTTCTTCTTTTGAAAATTTGTAAAATCCTTTCCGAATATTTATTTACATTATAGTCTCCATTGTCACCAATATCACGATTTGAAGCAGTAATCAGATCAACATAAATATGATAATTGTCACACAATTCAATTGGCTACGGTCAAGTTATTGTTTCCTTACTTGCATTTTATTTGTCAACCTTGCGTTCATGGTCGCTTTATGATTTAGTTACTTTGCTTTATTGACCGTTAGAACTGCGAATGAATGTCATTTTTCTTGTTAAATATATTGGCTATCAATGTGTGTTTTAATTCCTTGATCGTTTCTGAAGAAATTTTAAACGGTATCCGGATTTTGAAGTTTAGATTTTAATATAGGTTATATTTAGTACTCTTGCCCTAACAAAAAACAGGGATTGGACAGTATCTAGTAGCATGTTGCTGTATATGTTAAAGCCCACATCTAAATTCCGAGCTGCTCCAAAACTATGAATCCAATGAGGACATTAGAGCAATGAGGTAAAAAGTGTTAGTAAAGGGTTATATGCTAGTTATTTTAACTGTATTTTGCATTAATAAGATTATATTAATATTAATAGCTACCAAGAATTTTCTGGACCAAATAAAAACATGCACTGAATCAAAAAAGAGTAGTCATTAAAACGAAACTATCCTTTCGCATTTAAATCTAAGAAAGAGAAGTTTAAAGCAAAAGTAATGACTTAATTTCAATGTTCAGGTTACCTGGTTTATTTATATTGAACGGTGGCACGAGCAATCGTTAGCATATATTTTTCACTTTCTTTTCAGCTCAAGATTTTATCCTAGAACTACTTTTGATATCCTATAAGCGTATGTTTTTAATGTTCAATATAAGTTAGATGTAAAAGTAATAGAACTAACCACATTGACACGGCAGGTGTTTCGTATATGACCCTCTTCTTATATCGGAGCACTTGGTATTCTTTACGGCTCTGATACGCCAAAAACACCTGCTATTCTAATACCACTACCATACGGTTGTGTACACACACAACGTTCACCAACCGTGACTGCGAGTCTCCAAAAACAATTATGAAAGCGAAAACACATTAGCTTAAAGATGCAACCGTATCTTAACGGTTCGTGAGTTGGTCTCGACCCACTTTGCAAGTGTGAAGTCGGACTAACATCTTAGGGCTGTCATCTGTACCAATTCCCGGATGTGTTCGATCTGAATTTTATATCGTACACTTTCCAATAAACACAAAGACATCATCAGTATGTGAGGTAAACTCCCACACGAGCGTATAAGAAATGTATGGGTTTCGTAATTAAAATCCGGGCTTTTCGAAATATTGGTCTGGACGAAAATAATGTTACGGTCGTTACCGATATCGATATGGCTTAATAGCTGTCCTACACATCTATGACATCTGGCAAACGAAAATGAACATTCAAAAAATTCGATTTGACAAACTGCAAAAGTTTATATTGCAGCGTAAATCCCTTTAAGTACTTCTTTATCTAATGTAAACGAGGGCTTTTTATGCTCGCAATAATTTTATAGGCTCAAGTTTATCGAAGTTAGTTTGAAGCCAGGACAAAACCTGAACCAATTCATGACTGAACTTATCTTAAACTAATTGATCTTACTCGAAATAAAGACACTCGTTTCGGTTACATACATCTCGCTCCAAATATGTTCAATTGTACCCAAATTGATTTCTTGGTCTAAATGTTTGGTTTAACATTTAGTGCTGTCTTTGTCGTGTTGTGTAAAGTTTGTTTTGTTTTATGTTTGTAGTGTAATTATCAAAGAAGTATTTTTGTCATCAAGCAAATATTATGGGACGTTGTTTGTTGGGTGTTTCGGAACAGTGCAATCAAGTAATTCTAAAGCATATTTAAAAATAAAATTATCTTAAATCTTTTTCCCTAACCGTTGATCAAAAAAACGATAATTTTACACATAGAACCAGACTCTTGTCAAGTCATTCATCCTCGTATTCCTTGATCTTAAGTTCAGATTAAACTGCGCCTACTGGTCTTAACTAGCAAGACCCCTTGAGTGACGCAAAGAATTACCAACATAAGGGCATTCACATCATCAATTGAGAAATATGTGACTATGTCCAAGGGAGCTGATCAGCGTGACAAATTGACGGCTGACCCTTAACTCGTTAAATGGTAGTTTAATACTTTAATTCTCCGTTAACTGTTGAACTGTCGTTTTCTGCCGATTGTGTTACAAAAGTTTTTACTGTTGTGATGGTGTCTAACGGTTTATTGTGCTTTGACGAATTAATTGCCTGCGTTATAGCTATAATAACTTATGTACCGACTTTGTTCTTGTTGCTTGCGTTCTTTTTTAATTACTTTACAACCTGGTTCTCATAGTTCTAATGCATATATTATGTAGGTTCTTTCAAAAACTTCACTTGCCGTTTTTTAGTACTTGTTCTAAGATTTTAATCACTATTCTTTAAGTTCACATTAAATATGTATTGTGTAGGAAAGTCTTAGTTATTTAGCTTGCTTAAAACTGTTTCTTTACTTACTTTGTATATCATTTCATCTCAATTCATTTCAATCTACAGAACAGAGCCCGTACTAAAAGTTGGTGACGTTAGTGAAAGAGAGATGGTGCAAGTGCAAGATGGTGCACTATTTTCTTCTGGTGCTATTTAAGCTGTAGTAGTGGCATCCCTATCCCACAGCCTAGAAATCATCACATTGTCACGTTGTTACGGACCCGTCAAAATGAACTACAATACTTATTTAAATATATCAATATCCATACAAACTACATCAATAGTTCGTGTCGTCTCATTGCGGTTTCAATATGATACTGCGTGGCGAAATTGACGGTATCGACCTTGTTATCGAACTGTTTTTGGTGCAACAAGAAGATTTTTTGTAGAAATTCCAAATAATTACTTCTTTAGTTTTTTTCTTTTATCGTTTGGTTTGAATTGAGTGCCTCTTAAAGAAATTCCTTTACTCTTTAAAGAGGATATTTTTTTCTAGATTAGTCTGTACTCAGAAATCAAGTGGTTATGCAAGAGTGCACATACACTTATCTAATGTCAACAGTATTGATATCAGGGCTGATATGATTACATCTTTTTCTTCGAATTCCTTATTGGTTGCGGAAATGACGCGTTAGTCAATAAGAAGGAACCTAATCTTCCTTAAATTACTTACACTCGGTTGATCAACAAATGTTTTTATAAAAGCCTTTTACTCTTTCACTTATCACGTCATGAATTCCTTCAAGGTAAAAGAGCTTTAAGCGTACATTGGGAACATTTTCATGTAAAAACTTATCCTGATTTAATTAATGTTTTTTTATCAGGGCGACGGCGACGTATGAATGATAGAGCTATGTGTAACACGATACGAGATTACGATTTTGTCCTATATCGCTAAAAACCTAAACATAAAATTTCTTTAACGTTACCAAAGGACTGGCAGCATTGCCACGTTATGGCAATGGGTCTAAGAAGTTTTGAAACTGCATTCCTATTGAGGATTTATAATGGAGAATTTATCATCGACATTCTACAGCTGCAAGTTGGTAAAATAATTTCAAATCTATATAAATCAGTACAACTTTGCTTTCAAATTGGATAGGCATATTACTGTTTCAATGTCATCTGTCGGTGTCAAATTTTCTATTCGCCAGCACAAATATCCGACGCAATCTGATACTTTTATTGGATATCGCGTGACGAACGCTAATGTTGTGTTTTTGTCACCATTTGCTACGAGTACAAACTCGGCATCGTAATTGGATTTTTTATCAGTTTTATATATTAATGTAACTTTGCCATTCGTTTATGTATCGGTCGTCACTGTTTTTTTAAGAGACAAATTGGGTGCATGACCTAGTTGTTGTTGAAAACCTGTGTGGTCCCCAAATAAAACGATATCGCCTATTCCTTTTTGTAGCCATTTAAATTTAGTTTATTTACTTTTTCGAAGAAAATAGAGCAAATCTTATATTATAGTAATAGTATGGTAGTAGCGGGCTGTGTATTGTGTGCACATGACTTGATAAAAATGAACATACGTATTACATTCAAAATGATTCTAACATCATTAAAATAGTGGCATGTTATTAAACATGAATAACCGTCCATCAATTACTATGTATCCTCTAATCTTCGATGCAGGAGATTACTATTACTAAAGCTACCATAAAGTTTGACTGTTACATTTAATTACATAGCAATCGACCTCTGTATTTTTTCTATCTCACTTAACGCATGTAGGTAAGTAGGCAACACTTCATCTGACAGGCAATTAAAATCTTGCCCGACATGTGAAGGACGGCAATACAATCTAAACTCTTTAAACACTTCTCTCATATTAGATACAGTTGTGATATTATGCAAATGTGCCGCAAATTTATAATTTATCTGAGTGTTTTAGATAGAACTACTGAAGTTATAACGAGGACATGAACGAACATTCATTGCTAGCATAGCTACTTCTCCTTAGCTGCAAATTTAATACGATACAGAATCCATACGTCTAGGAAAAGGAGAGGAGACTGATAGAAGAAGTGACTCCCCTCTGTTGAAACTTGAAATCTCCTTAAAAAAGGATTGGGTAATTAGAGAGAAAGATCAAGGGATAATTATTTTAGAACAGGTGATAAATACGTTTCGTACAATTTATTAGTAAATAAATAAGGAAAATTATTCTGAAATACATAAACCACAATACAAAAATAAAACAATTCCAATTTACAAGGAAAACTTAGAAGCATCACTGCATTCAAAATTTCAAAATAGACTTGGACTACATGTCGTTAATTTTCGTCGTGTTCTACAACGTCAAAACATGATTTGGACATGTCGTCTGACACGTATTCTTTACATTTAACAAAGTCCCCAGTCATTATGGATACAATACTCTTTGTTCAACCATTAGTCTCATTTACATAATCCTCAGAATTAAAGAAGAACTAGTGTTTATTTCTTTTTTCAAAAGCTGTAATTTTGAGATTTGTATCTTTAGCTACAATCATTGATATTCTTGGCCCTTGTCTTTTCTTTGATTTCTAATTGTGAACAAATTAAAAATACAACCGATTCTATTATGTACAAATTGGTACTGACTGACATTACCTTTTACAAGCAAGTTTTGTTAAAAAAGTGCAGTTTTTGCAAAACAAGCTTTAAAATTTTTCAAGCAATATAAACTAAAGAATTAGTTGAAGAAATTCGTAGTTATATTGTCTAGTGTAAGAACCTAGAGCCAAAATCCATAAAAAGATTTAGAACATCAGATATGTCAAGATTGCCAGATCCAGTAGCAACAATGAAAACAAAAACAAAGTAACTTTGAATAACTTTGTTTGAAATAGTCATCCGCCCATAGGAGACCGACTGCACCAGCATGTGCAACTTCCTTCGTTTTGTTTACGCAAATGTTCCAGAACTTAGATTACGATCGATCGTTAGTGTTTCTTGGTACTGTGCTTTTATGTTCGCTTGGATTTTAATACTTACCTTTAAGCCTTTAAATTATGGCTGCAATAATCCACATATAGTTCAAGCTTTAGAATATAAAATTAACACAATTAGAACGATTAGGGACTTGTATACAGATTCATGAGCTTGAAAGCATTTTGAAGGTGGTTCAATTTTCTGATCAGATGCAGTTGTATTTTGTACATGTATAGGCTACAATCTACATTTGTATCAGTATCTAACTACAGCCTTATTAACTGCTCCTTTGAGTTAGAATGTTTTTCATCTGTGTGTCCATAACGGTATCTAAAACGTGACTCGTCGTTAAACTTGCGCTAACATCTTGTTTAGCAAAGAATGTTGCTTTAACAAGCCTCATTGTAACTGATTATCAAAGAAAAAAGACTAAAGCGCAAGCTTCACAAAACAAATTAAAAGACCATTCGAACGAAACATAAACTGGTGAACGACAAAAGGTCAAAACAGTAAACAATGAACCGTCCGATCCGAGGGACTAGGAACGGCAAAAAAGGGCAAAAAGCCCAGCTGTGCGGAGTTATTGGGCACAACTGCATAGCATAACAACCATTCATAACGGCGAGGAAACGAGACGAACTGGCGTATAGGAGAAAACGCGCGCATGCCTGAGAGAGCGAGGGAGATTGCATTCCAAATACGAGCACAAAGTCCGGCGCCCGCGCAGCCCGCACCGCTCGCTCACTAACTCCCGCGCAGCGTTGCGACGCGGCCGCGCGTGCACACAACGCTATCGCCCGCTCTCGTGACATCTCGCTATAATTTCGACAATTTCGTAACCGAATCGAAGATCCAGTTCCGGTGATGTCATTATAAATAAAAGTATAGTGTTATGTTCAGAATATCAATGGTGTTTCCATAGTGAAGTGGTTTGTGTATTGAGTGCACCAGACTGTAAAGGAGAAGACGCCGAGGATACTTTCACTGGACTGAAAGTTTTAAAACATTCTTACGGAGAACTTCTTAAAAAAGGACTTGACCTCAACTCAATGAAAAGGTAAATATCTATGAAAATTACAATGGAACCGACGCTAAACCAGTTGCTGACCAACCAATAAATAAACATAGCGGGAATTTGGAATAAGATAAAATTTTCAAAAGTTTAATAAGGCAAACAATATCAGAATTAGAATCCAGTACAATGAACTCTAAGGCACAATACAACTATCATTGTTAATCACGTGAAAATATATTTTGTGCCGGTATTATTAAGCACAGATGTTATCGTTATCTTTGAAAGATATCTCTCATGCCATCTTAATCGTGTAGCCCCAGAAGATAAAAAATATTTTACTTTTCTTCAAGAACTACTTACTCTATTTATTTAATAAAAAACTTCTTCAAATCACACTTGCTTCTTTGTGTTATGTATTCAACTCATCTTTGATTGACTCGTGATTTAATTAATAACATTAAAATTAAGCTCTACAACAATTGAAGTTCATAAAATTAAAATTATATTTAATTCAAGACAAAGGTATAACATAACATTAACGAAACGTCGCCAACATCTAGCTTGGTAGATTTGTATTCAAAGATTCACACAAACATTTTGTAAGAACTAAAGAAACAGGTTCTATTATAAAACCTTAAAAGTTATGCATCTCATATAAAGTAAGACTTCATAACATTGTCTGTTCTCTATCAGACTTTAAGTCCAGTTTGTATGTCTATCATCTAAGACATGACTAATATATATCTTAGACCAGGGTCGATAATTTTTGAAACCAAAAAAAATTACAGTAGGATGAAACCCATTAGAAAAGGAGGGGAATATGATCAAAATGAAAGGAAAAATAAATTACGGTCGATCCGAGTTCGGGAAGTGGGAGGGGGTGAGTTTTTAAGGGTAAAAAATGGTTTTCCTTGATTTCCGGCAAAACTACAAGTCCTATGGAAAAAAGTTAAATGGCAAAGTTGTAGGTAATAAAAAGATCTACAACTTTTGTATTTGCAATTTTTTCACATAACCTCAAAATTTAGGTGAAAAATTCAAAAAACCAAGTTTTTGGTTTTTTATTTATATCTTTTTAAAAAAAAAAATTTTTTCTACGAAATTTGGTGAAAACTTACCTTATTATGTCCCAAATACACTGTAATTTATTTGATTTAAAATATATATTTTTTCGTCTTTTATTGACTTAATATTGAAAAAACACCTTCATTTTCAATCGAAAATTCTCCCGTCAAAACATCAGCTTTTTAAAAAATGTCGGTGTGCTTTTTGTTTGTTGAAATCTCTACTTTCTGATGGGGTAAAAAAAAATTATATTATTGTGGTAACTTTTCTCAGAAAATGCAAAAAAACTAATACCAACAATAACGTTAAATTGTAGTCTTCTTTAAATTCAACAAACAAAAAGCACACCGAGATTTTTAAAAAAGCTGATATTTTGACGGGAGAATTTTCGATTGAAAATGAAGGTGTTTTTTCAATATTAAGTCAATAAAAGGCGAAAAAATAAATATTTTAAATCAAATAAATTACAGTGTATTTGGGACATAATAAGGTAAGTTTTCACCAAATTTCGTAGAAAAAATTTTTTTTTTGAAAAAGTTATAAATAAAAAACCAAAAACTTGGTTTTTTGAATTTTTCACCTAAATTTTGAGGTTATGTGAAAAAATTGCAAATACAAAAGTTGTAGATCTTTTTATTACCTACAACTTTGCCATGTAACTTTTTTCCATAGGACTTGTAGTTTTGCCAGAAATCGAAATAAACCGGATTTTACCCTTAAAAACTCACCCCCATCCACTTCCCGACCTCAGATCGCCCGTAAATTATTTTTCCTTTAATTTTTGTTATATTCTCTTCCTTTTCCAATGGGTTTAATCCTACTATAATTTTTTTTCACTTTTTAGTATTTTCAAAGGTTTCAGCCCTGGTCTATCTAGACATAAGAATAATACTTGTTTTAGTTTCATAGAACCAGTACTGATTCTTGAAAGTTTATTGATCCTTGATACCGAATTAAAACCTCTTTCACTTCATGTATTAGAATTGCTTTTATTATTATGTTTTGGATTTTAATAAGGCATTTGATACAGTAAATCATAGTCATAGTTACTACATTTATCGTTTGGCTTATCGCATGCTTAGAACATTGATGGGTTGTAATTAAAAATTATCTAACAAATTATTGGACATTGCGTGACTGAAGTAAAGGAACGTTTAAATTTTCTATTACTACTTATATTTTCTACAAAATGTGTTGTGATATAACTTCGTCAAGTTTTGTTTGTAACAGTTGACTGAATAAGTGGTTTGAAAACTCGAATATTGAACTATTTGGGTAATTATAATTATAAGTGCTCATGAAATAAGTGTTGTAACAAAACATATCGCATATATATCGCATATACATTATCGCATTGGGTGTAGACCTGTTATGATGATGGTGATATTAAATAAATAAATAAATAAATAAAATAAAAAGCAGCATGTTGTAAAAATAAAAAAAATACGATCAGATATAAGTAGATTCTTATTAATTTAATTGTCCTTGTCATTTTGTATGGTCAGCATTATATAGCTATAATGGAATTAAAGGACACAGACAAAACCGCGGGAAGTTATAGATTATGGTAACTAGTCTCTATCACCGGTCATAATATAAAATATAAATATTTGATTTGATTTGAAAATAGTATTTTCAACATATTTTATGATCAACCCAGAAAGGAAACTAGAATGCATAATTGAATATTGTTTTAATCCTTGTGGCATTCCAAATTTAACCAAGATGATAAATATCTGCCATTCTTCATGTTTGACTTACTTTCAAAGTAGTGGCAAATAATCAGCTGAATTTTGGAAGTGCTAATCTAAATGGTAAACATAACATTACATTGTGACCATTACTTCGTCTGTACGTGCCAATACGACACTATATTGAAGCTCTCAGTAAATAAATAAAACTGATTCATTAAAAAACTGTAACATAACGTTGTTCGTCTCACAAAATGCCATTTTACGATGACATGAGAAAAAAAAATTAAAATTTTGATAAATTATTATTGTACCTACGTGGTTTACCTCAAATTTCGCTATTTTATAGTATCACAACGACCGTAACTATTAGACCTTAAGTGCTTTATGATGACTCACTAACCGTTGACTAAAACTTAATACGCCTTGTAGAAAAAATCTAGCTGGTTCTCTTATGTTTCGCTATTTTTACGATTTTTCCTATCTGAAGTTTTTTCCTATCCAATCTGAAGGATTGTAACAAAATATTTTGATCGTTTCAGTATTAGTCAAAACTACCTAAAGCTAGTGTATTAGTTTAAAATCACTAACTATGCAAAAGCCGAATAACTTGCCAAGTGTTGTGCAAAAGCCTAGCCCCCAGGCATGTTAACAGGCACATGGAGTCCTAGGATGGCCGTTTAAGAGGAAACAGTGCCCCCTCCATGTGCTTATGGTAGCCACCAAAATGGTTGGTCGGTAAGAATCCCAAACTCCTGAGTCTAATACCTGAACATCCATAGCCTTTAGCTCTACAGTAAAAAAACTTAGCAAAACACTGCTAGATTCCAATAAAAATTCTCATGCTTCCGAACACCACTTTCAAATTCCTGTCAAAAGAAAATACAGATCTTAAGTGCTCCCCACACTCTTGCTTGCCTATACTATTTCCGATTGATTGAGTTCTGTTCAATGTTTGTACATTGATTACGCGTTGTGAGGTCATAAGGGAATTGCGCGGGCGCTCGTATCCGTTCTTACTTATAATAAGTGCACTTGACGCTTGGAAAGGTCTTTAGTGTTGATTTCGTTGGAGATTGTTAGTATGTGATTGGGTGATTGCGTAGTGACTTTAGTTACCGGTTTGGAGCATGTTGATATGTATATTTTATTTTGGTAGTTTCGGGATTGCTTAGAAAACATTATAGGATCCACTTAAATTATTCTGTTCGAGCAGACTGATTTAATTTGGTCCTTTTTTACGGAAATTTTTACCAAAACCGAGAAGACTTCCTAAAAATTCCTCATTCCTAAAACCACATCACCATCCATTGAATCCAAGGAGCTATACTCCACCAGTTAGTTAGTGAACTTTCAATAACTTTGTAATAATATCCCCTTAGGTGTGCATGTTTACAACGTTTTCCTTCACAGTAAAAGCAAGTGATAATCAATGTTGATATAAGAACCGGTAATTTAAAACAAACAGAGAAACTCCAACAGATTTACATGACAAATGTAACGGTAACTTTCAATAGTTTCCGTTAAATATATTATTGTGACATTACGGGTTGCGTAACTAATGGACGTTCGGGAGAAAGCCAGTGATGTGCTTTGCGAATATCGATGAATAATGGGGTATCGTACATCAAATATTTATAAGAATGGAAAACGGACTGGGTATTACACAATTGCGTTGCGTAGGTAGCGGGTAAAGGTGATAAACTATATTACACAATTTCAACAAGAATAATAATACAATCGGGATTTACAGATATTATTAAGGCTAGGGCAAACCATTGTCTGTTACTTTCAGCAACAATCTTTTAAAATACACATTACCACACCATATAACGATACGCCAATATCCCTAAAGGGTTAACTAATACCTGATGTACGTTCACAATTCGCTGGTATGTTTAGGTCGGCGTGCGTATTGACTAAATACAATTAAAATTTGTACGTCAAATTAAACTGAAGTATAATTTAGTCAGTCGTTAATAAACACATATTTTATTATAACCACTTCAGAGATCTCTCAATCTATGCCCTCGATACTATGAAAACTTTTACCTAAAAACACGTTAATGAAGTCCAATCGACTTTTTTATCACTCATACATGCCATACGTTTTAAAACTTCGCCCGAAGCTAAAAATTGTAAGTGGCACACAAATTACTATCTAACTATTATCTTTTTTTTTATATCTAATGATGTTTCACCGGAACACAAACCCACATATGTATACTCGAGTTATTAGATTAATGTTACCGATTATAACCGGTCTTCTATTGTGAGTCGATTCACCGAATTAATCGGAACGTTGTATCGATATGTTATCGCATCACTAAGTACGTCTTTTTGGTGTTATGTACCGCAAGTTATCTGATCTATGATATTGTATACCACTTACAAATAACCCTGCTATCCTGCTATGATGTCACATTGATAGAAAGTGACCTACTTCATAGGCATCATCATCATGCGCAGCCCTAATTATCCCATTGCTGGGTAGGTCTCCCTCAAACAATACCATTTGCCCTTGTCCCTGCGCCACCCGACTCCAGAGCTTTGGCTTGTAGTAGGTACATTGATTTAAATACTAAAGATAGATACTTCGAACATTCGACAAACGCGTTCGGCATACAGAAAAACACACGCATGGCATTTGTTTTTTAGGCGACCGCAGACTAGTTCACTTCAGTTTTGAAAGGATCATTTTAGGACCAAGATCGAGAGTGTCATTGTGACATGCGGTCCCTCCAGTCCTCACGCAGTTGTAGTACCTAAGTACATTCGAAAATTTATTTCATTGTAAACAAGTTCCAATAAACGTTCTAATTGACGAACAAATGCATGGAAATGATATTTATGCTTTCGACAAATCAAACGGTAAATTCAAATTCAAGTTCCGGAAAATCATTTACACTCAATCAATCAATACTTAGGGAAGTGTTAAAATCAGGAAGCGTCAGTTATTTTTGTGGCACATTAGTCTTTTGTCACGTTAGCACGTCACTGTATCTCACAAGCCACATGTGGGCCCTTTGAAACTCTCACCATGTGCTGTGCATGTTCTTAAACGGAGATGGTGTTAAGGATATTATTGTTTTCGAAAAGGAGGGAGTGGAGTAATTTGGAGTTCTATTTGTTTTTTTATCACTGTAGGACTATTTATTCTGTCATTAACTGCCGCACTCATTAGTGGAAATAAGTTATTAGCTGCTTATAATGTCTTGTATATCTTGGACCTTTACGATTAAAGTCTGGATGAACTAACTACTGTCAGTTAACGATTAATTTTCGTGCGGCAGTAGGCCAAATATTTTGAAATTTCATTATTTCATATTTTGGAAATATAGAAACGTCATCAGATTTTTTTTATGCCACTAAGGTGGCAAACAAGCATACGGCCCACCTGATGGTAAGCGGTTACCATAGCCTATGGACGCTTGCAACACCAGGGGTATCTCGCGCGTTGCGGACCCGAAAAACCTCTTAGAGAACCTCACTGCGCCGACAGTTTGAGGGAATATTCCTCTTGTTGCCAGCGCAGCGCATGCTTAGAAGGAGCTCTGGCGACCTTACTCACTGCAGGAACACAACACATAATAAAGTGTGTTATTTGGCTGCAGTTTTCTGTAAGGTGGAGGTACTTCCCCAGATGGGCTGCTCCAGATTTGAGCCATAAATAGCTGTGCCCTAGCTCTCTTAAAATCTGATTCTGAAAGTGGGATATTCTGCAAGTCGCATTAATATTTTATCACACACATGTATTTTTTGGGAGGAACAAGATAATTTCAAGTTTCGATAACCTATAGATATACATTCACATAAGAGGTCACGGACACAATGAATGACTTTTTAGATGAATACTAAGTATTTCCATATTCACGGTGATGTTAATAATATTATTATTGTTTCTAAGCGTAAACTCACGCCGCCTGATGTCGAATTAATACTAATTTAACTCAAGTTTAGTTTAAGCTAGAATTTTCTCGGAGTAGTCTCAGAATCCAATGCCTTCGTGCAAAATACTGATATTTACAGGCATGCCAGAGTTAACATAGGCGGGGCTTGGTGATTTCAATTTCAAAATAGAATTGTTGCCGGAATAGAATACGCCTTCATTTACAACATGAAAGTTTGACCCGTTTGACAAACGGACAAACACACCCATTTCCCACATTAAGCAACAACCAATCAAAATACAAAACGACGCCAGAAAGCAGCATTCCATGCCACATCCGTTTTATTGTTTGACCAAACATTGGTCAATGTGACCGGCCTGATTAACACGTGCTTTTAACGCTACCATTGTTTGTCCCAAATATTTGTCATTGTGTCCAACGTGGCCCATTTGGCACGTGCTTTTTCCGACAGCGGCCATTGTCTTCTCCGATCGTGATCGAAGACTCACACGCTTCACGACTCTGATTTATTTAACGATTGTATAAAGTTCAAGATCGAGACAATCATCAAGTTGGGAGCTGTGCATTATGTTTTTAAGTAGGTTTGTGTGACGTGACATTACTTCTAGGACTGACTAGTCGGTCCCCATCTTTCGAATAGTAATTTTTACAATCGATCAAGTTCAAGTTCAAATGTTTTTATTTCAAACTAGCGGCCCGTCCCGGCTTCACACGGGTAGACATTACCGGAACCAGCATACAACACCAAGTATGTTTTGTACAACCCTAGAATACCGAAGTCTCTCAGAACGTCAACGTCATACACATCGCCCCCGTGACGAAAACCAGTATCTTCGTACAGCTTATGCTACCCTAGTAATTTCCATCAAATTGCTGAAGTTTGTCATCATTTGCCCCCGATGTCAAAAATATGTGACGTCCCACGGGAACGGGATAAAATGTATCCTATGTCCGTCTCCTGGTTCTAAGCTCTCCACCAATTTCTAACGAAATCGGTTTAGCCGTTCTTGAGTTATAAATAGTGTAACTAACACGACTTTCTTTTATATATATAGATAAGCTTTTACAATCACTTATGAAACGTTAAATGATTCTAGGTGCATGGTTCCAAAAAGTTGATCCTATGGAGAAGAATCCGGCAAGAAACTCCATGGACACTCTTTTAAAATAAGAGTTGTTACAATTTTTCACTGGTACAATATTGCGATAACAAGATGTGTGGACACTATGGATCGTTGTTAATACCTATAAGTATGGTCAGTTCGTGTATTTGTTTTTTTTATTATACTTAGCATGACAAACCATCAAATTATAAATGCCAATCTAGACATATAGACACAAGCAACACCAGCGGTTTTACTCAAGACTAAGACCCTCTTATTTCCACAGTAATACAGTATGGCTACATTACCCTTCAAACCAGAACACAATAATGTTAGCAGATTATTGCTTGGCGGCGGAATATTTGGCAATGCAATGGTACCAACACAGACAAAATAAGGAACAGAGTTCTACCGCATCAAAATTCAATATTTTTATTTATAATAGAGGCAAATGAGCAACAACCATGAAGCGTTGGTCTACCAACATCGCGATTATAAAAAAAAATACCGAATAATGAATACTAAATACATTGAATTCGATACTCAATTCGCCAAATTTATGCGTAAGAGAAGCGTAATAAATTTGTGATTTACAGATATTACAGCTGATTACTCCCACAGTTCTCTGGTAACATGTTTATGTCCCTTATATGGGACAAACTTTGCCATTTACCAATTACAAATCCAAACCTAAACTACTGAGAATCAATGCAGTTCGTTGAAAAAACCTCAATAAGAACGAAATTCCATCTTTTTCAATTGGTAGGACCACATACGGAGAGGAGATCATTAATAAAACATGTTTCGTGACAATGTGGTCACGGAACATGTTATGTGGTCATACATGTGTGGTTGACAAACGCGAAATGCTTTCGCTCAGCCACATTTGCAAGTGACATTAATTAATAATGGCAACAGACCAACATATTGTTGAACTGTCGGTCGGTATACAGCCGTACACAATGTACCAAATACGGAACTCCTCGGTATCATTTAATAATGATTACGGCATTAGCTCCTTCTTCTTCCTAGCCTTTTCCCAACCACGTTGGGGTCGGACTGCCATCAGACCTCCGCAACCCAATTTCTGGGCAATACCGATATTCGAAGGCTAAACTGATTGTCAGGCTTACCTACAAAAATAATTAAAGAACTCAATCCTTGTAAAAACTCTCAAACTCGTAAAATTACCTCGTAATCTGTCTAATTCACCTGTAATTTTACCCACTCGTATTACCGTTACCATCGAACTTCATTACTCAATAAAATGTCAGTAAATATTTTCGTGCAACGGAAGCGTAAATCAACTCATTGCAAACACTGCTGCATACTAAATCCACATTAAAAGAAAATAAAAAAGGACCAGTCGTAGCCACTAGTTATTATGAACTTTCACTGCCGATAAACTGAACCAATTCATTAGTAACAGAAATTAAAACTGATTCTACAATGGTTATGCTACTCAATCTTACTTTGGCCTTTACCTAAATATTAATCTACAATGTACAGTTGTACAAGTTCATGAATTAATCTACAATAAGTGTAGGTACATTTACTAATATAGATGTATGAAAGAAATTCACATACTGCGCCGTCCCCAAGTGAATTGGAATAAAAGCAGACAGATGATAAAGATCGATAATAATATTAAATATTAAAAAAGATAGATTTTTAGGGAACAGTGAAACTGTAATTTAAAAAAATTGTGTCAAACAAAATAATACTCCATAATGTATTCCGTTTTGCGTCGTCACTTCTGCACGTATTCTTATTACGATAATCATGAATAATCGTGAAAAGAAACTTAACTTCTGCACTAATATATATAGTGCTAGACGCGACTGTGATAGTGAGGGTCATTTAACTCTACTAATAATAGCTGGAGACGTGCCTATATTTAACCGATAGGGGCGCATGACTTGTCCTTTGAAATTCGAGACAGATTTCGAATAATATTTTGTTTAGTACGAGTACCCCTTAGAAATTACTACTTAGATCATTAAAATAGGGGTATAAGTTTTAAGTAGCGCCTGAGTTGGCCCTAAATATATAAGCTAATATAACACACAGTTGAGAAAATTTTCTCAGGCATAGGTACAGAGTTCCTTATGTTTTTCTTAGCTAAGAGCAGGATATTTATTCATATTTACATGATCATGACGTGTTGGTGACTTCAAAAAGCCATTGTCTGTCAGTTAGTGCATACCTTGCATATTTAAGGTTCTTGATCATCATCTACATAAACGAACTACAATATTCTACCTTTCGCTGGTTCGGTATAATGGTTTTAGCAAACTAAGACACCAAGATCTCTGCCCGTGACCGTCGAATTTCGAACGCTAAAATATATCATATTTTCGTGTATCCCTTTAGAACGATATTATTAATCAAACATAATTTTCAGAGTGACGTAATTACCTGATACGGATAACACAGCGTCAATTAAACTTATCGTAAGCAAATATATGAAAATAAAACAATGTGAAACGTGGTGATTTCATAAAAACACAATCGGTTAGTCTATGCCCAACGTTTGTTGTATCAGCTTTGTATCGGCAAGTGTCGTGGAAAATAAATTACTTAGTGTATTATAATAAAGTGGATAAGAAAATGATCAAAGAATTCTTCAATAAATATCTTGGACAGGTATGTCATTTTGATTCACTAAGTGCAAAAAGGCCCAATTCAAATATGCATTAGGTAGACTGGGCCCACGGCTGGGACAATTTTACTAAAGAGCTACAATTATATCCAATAGTTTGAATCGAACACTTGTTGTGTAAAATTAAAATATTAAGTATGTATATTTTAATGTTTGTGTATGTGTGATGCATGTCACACTCACAATATATGTATTGTGTTCTCTCTTCTGATTTACCTCTCTACAACTCATCCTAAAAATGAGCCGTGGAATGATAGGATTAAACTTGTAGGAGAACCTCAAGTTAACTAGCCACTGTTGGTGATAAAAAATAACAACATAGGTATATTTGGTTAATATTTGTAATATCAGTGTAGTGCAGCTAATGTCACAAAATGTCAAGATACTCAAATTGTCTCAAGTTATCTTGTTATCGTTTGACATTGTTAGTTTAAGAGAACACCATTTGACACTGGAGACATTGACGCTATTTATTATTTATTTAATATTTTATTCAATAGAATTATCCTACAATTAAGGTCTTCATTTAAATTATTATTTTTAACATCTGCCTAAGTCACATAATATAAGCTCATTTAATGTGTGCATAATGAATTCATGATCCGTTGACAATGCCCAATAAAGTCACAGTACAATGCGGTTCAGAGAAAGTGGCCACAAAAACAATTTGCGTGTGCGCAGCGCTCGCTACCACCGCTCTTTGTAAGTGGATCATTATGTGATGGGTCGTATGACTGTCATTAGTAATCTTCTTAACTGTAATTAATTTGTGAAGTTGTACATACATACACTCACGCCTTTTTCCCATAGGGGTAAGCAGAAACTACAGTTGTGAAGTGATGTATAGCCGAATTACAGGCTCCACCTTAAAAACATAATATAATATACTGTCACGCACATTTCACCGGTATATTTAGGTCCCATATAAGTGAAAGCCTATTGCCGTTAACAGGCACAATCTTAAACTCCGATCTGCTATTGAAAATGTCATCAATAAAAGCCAAAAACACTTTGCTTGATCTGTAAATCGAACCCAAGACGTAAGGAGTAGCAGTCGTGCTAATTACCACCAGGCTAAAGAAACAGTTCCACCAGCAGACTCCACCTTGCAGCAGGCTTGTTAAAACTAGGTTTAGACAAGATGAACACATTTAATTAATTCATTAAAATTTTAGCAGTAAAATATTAAAGAGTGTAATTTAGAGCAAGTGCAAGTTGTTATTGAGCTATTAGCATGTATGTGCAATAATTTATTAAAATATATTTTTAGTGTCAATTACGTAACACAAAACAAACAATAATGCAGACTGGCATTTGAGTCATACAAATTTACTTTCTAACTAAATCTAAGTCACTACTTACAAATCATTATTTTATCAGTTCTTCAACATTCTAATATTTTATTTCAATTAGACCATATAAATAGGTACTTTTGAAAAGTCAAGCTAGTTGCACAGTTTCAAAATGTGGGTGTTATGGAAAAAAGCCAGCAAGAAACTCCATAGTCACTCTTTGAAAGAAAATATAAGTAATATGGCAACAGTTACAATTTATATGAGAGTTTTGAGGATAGTGCAGTGTGATGTGTAAAATTATTAAGATAGAAAAGATAGCTTTAATCAGTAAGAGCTGACCAGCCCCGACAGACAGCACCCGTTCACGAGCATGACGTGTGTATCGGCGCCGTTTGACTCAACCATGTAGGGAATAAAACGACCCGACACACTTCGATTTTTAATAACGGTAAACAGACCAACAATTAGGGAAAACATGCATGTCAGAAAATTCTGATTGGTTAAAGCAGTGTCATAATTTAACAATGAATCACTTCTTTTCTAATAAATTGGGGATATTAAAGCCACAAATATATTTGCAACGTAATTATTAGCAGTACCTACATTAAACTTATAATATCCATTATGAGCTGACCACGCATTGTATACAGCTTTCCATATAATAAGAGGTCAAGTTACACTGGACATTGATATCGATAATGGGTGTACAAACAAAAATATTTTTTAAAATATTTGTTAAATCTGATAACTTGATAAGTTATCATAACAGATATGATTAAAACACACGTGTTCAGAAACGACATACCATAACGCTTATATTACCCGAAGTGTTAAGCCAGTGGAAGCATTACTTTACGCTTAGCGTCGTCTCTAAATATTAGCCTTAGTCTCTCGGTAAAGGGTACCCGAAGCCAGAAAACTTTAGGTTCCTTCCTCTTAGTACATCCACCTTCATGAACCACGTCTTCAAAGAGCAAGGAATATTTATACTGGGAAAAACACAAAAGATGCAATTGGGTCGAAGTGTTGCTGGCTATACTTCCATAGAAAGAAAGATAAAGCTGTAAGACGCTGTAAAAAAAGTGGTATCAAGGTAATGCAGTTTTTGTATGTTGTCTCCAAGGTGAAGCATGGATGGGTGTTACAGTATGACACGGTATTTGAAATGGAGACGGATAAATCTATTTATCTATATCTATACCTACTAATACCTATAAAAAGGAACGATTTGATTGTTTGTTTGTATTCAATAGGCTCCAAAATTACTGAACCGATTAGAAAAAAATCTTTCAGTGTTAGATAGCCCATTTATCGGGGAAGGCTATAGGCTATATACCATTACGCTACGACTAATAGGAGCGGAGTAGCAATGCAAAATGTTGCACAAACGGGGGAAAAAAATTATCAAGACCACGCGGGCGAAGCCGCTGGCGGGAAGCTAGAGTTTTATAAGGGTGGACTATAGATAATCTCGCGAGAAATATGACCTAGGTGTTTTACAACGCTTCTATTACAATCTATAGCAAGTTCATAAAAAGCTATTAAATATCAATGGCTCGGTTGCGCAAGTGACGCCGGCGCCCGCGCCGTTACATTGAGCGCAGCAGCCAGTTCCGTTAGACTTAGAACATCCTCTCCCACGGTATCCGAGAAGTTATGAAACTGTTACTTGATCAATGTACATGATCAACTGTATCGAGTTTTTAACCCCCGACGCAAAAACGACGGGGTGTTATAAGTTTGACGTGTCTGTGTGTATGTGTGTGTGTCTGTCTGCGGCATCGTAGCTTCCGAACGGATGAACCGATTTTAATTTTGTTTTTTTTATATATATATATATACCATATATATATATATAGGCTATAGGCCACGCTAGCCTAATAACTCAGTAATATACATATAGTAAAAATAACTTAGTAACATACATTATATATGCCTACACACATTCTTTCACCCTCATTACAGAACAATATTACATTGTATCATTTGCATGTCCATTCATAACACGCAATATTGAATATTAAAACATTTACTTTTTCACCTATCACGCAACACACTTAAATGTTGAACTCGTAACAATGTATGAATAACCGTCACGCTATTGATTATCGAAGGGTTCGGCAGATGTGTAGAGTCATTATCATCTATACATTCACGACTGTATTCCCCAAAAGTTTAAGTCCCATGTAATGGGGGCCAATTGCCAACAACTAGGAAGAAATCCAGACTCAGAGGCACTGGGAATTTCACAGAAACAGTCAACAACACTTTGCCAGAAACAAGAATCACAATCAGGAACTCGTAGAGGAGCAGTCCCGGATTTGTCAATAGGGCGTATAGGCCGCGGCCTAGGGGCGGCAAATTTCGCTCACTTCTATTGCTACGTCCCTGATACTGGGGCGGCATTTTTGACAGTGCCTAGGGCGGCACTAAGCTTTTTCCGGCACTGTAGAGGAGTAGCAGTCGCGGTGTAAAACCACAAGTATTTTTATATAATTTAAAACTGTACCTACTATCAACTGAAACTTAATGTTAACTGGACTGAAAGAGACTAGACCCCACGACACAGGGAGTGCCAGTGCTAGTCTAGCTAATCCTAGTGTGGGGGCTAGGGCTTTATCTCCTTACTGTACTATTTTTTTTCTGACACAATACAGACATTTTTTTTATATTTCGATTCGACGACGTCTGTGGTCTAGTGGTTCGAGTACCGGACTGCTGATTACGATGTCGTGGGTTCGATTCCCACAATACACAAACATTTATTATGATGAACTTAAGTGTTTGTGTTTTTCTGGGTGTTTCTTATGTATTATAAGTATGTACTTATTTATAAAAAAAAAGTATATAAGTATTATATCCATTGTCTAGTACCCATAGTACAAGCTCCGCTTAGTTTGGGACTAGATGATGCTGTGTAAAAATGTCACAGGATATTTATTTTTATTTATTTATTATTTATTTATCGACTTCAGAAAAAACTATCTTATCAATTCTTCTGTATAATTTACCTACATTATGTTCACGCATAACTTTATTGATTGTTTGTTAGCTTCCCGCCAGCGGCTTCGCCCACGCGCTCTTGATAACTTTTCCCCCGTTTTTGCAACATTGTTCATTACTACTCCGCTCCTATTAGTCGTAGCGTGATGGTATATAGCCTATAGCCTTCCCCGATAAATGGGCTATCTAACACTGGGAAAAAAATTCAAATCGGTCCAGTACTTTCGGAGCCTATTCAATACAAACAAACAATCAAATCTTTCCTCTTTATAATATTAGTATAGATAAATAGATTTATCCGTCTCCATTCCAAATACCAGCCCGTGTCATACTGTACCACCCATCCATGCTTCACCTTGGAGACAACATACAAAAACTGCATCACCTTGATACCACTTTTTTGCGGCGTGATGTCATCTCGAAAATGGCTGGATTTGGTTTAGTTAATAAATTCAAAATCAGCACGTAAGTAATGAATTCTTTGTGAGTGTGAAGACCCGTTTACACAATGCTAGTTTCTTGCCTGTTCAAGCAATAAATTAATTGCGTGAGTAGAGGAACCTTCTATGCTTCTTAGGCTTCCTCCAAAAGTAAATCTCCAAGATTTCGAAGCTAAAATTCATGAGGTTGTAGGGACTAATCTCTGGATCTACTAAACCGATTTTGAAAATTATTTCACTGCTTAAAAGGAGCATTATTCCTGAGTGCTATAGGCTACTTACTGAGTGCTATAAATATACTTTTTATATAACATTATAATAATAGAAGGTACCCAAAATGAAACTAGGGCGGATCACTACTATAAAATTTAATAAGGACAACATCACCCGTTTATTGACCTCCTTTTTATAGATACGAATCAAAAATGTCAGAATAAGAGGGGTAAGGTAATATCCCACCATATAATAATATAATATATTTTTTTTATTTTTTTTTATTTAGTTTTTTTTTTCCTCTGTAGGTGTTTATCATTTTTCTTTTATGTAAATATTTTAATTATGTTATTTAAGATATAATATTCTATTATAGTGCGAGTGTGAAATCTGCCAACACGTGACAGTTAAATACTTAGTAGTTGCCCTATTCTATTTCCTCTCGATATTACCCTTCAACTTCCATGCTATTTTTACTCAATCTTGGTATAAATTCTAACTAGTTTTTTTTTTCAAAATGTTCACTATCTGTGTGGTAATAAAAATCAAAGCACCTATGCTGTAATAGTTACCCACATCTTTCTGTCAAATCTCCAAAACTGTAAGTTTTAAACAAAAAGTACTCTTGACCTTGATATTAAAGTTTTTGCACGATGATGTCACTATCAGAAACAGCTGTACCGGATCGGATGCGGTGTATATGAAACTGTCATTGTAGATCTGTAAGTATGATAACGGTTCGTCAACCTTGGAAGGAAAACAAAGACATTTGTTAGATACCTTTATCTGGGGAGATAAATATAAAGGACACCAGAGAACAATATTAGATATTGTTTTTAGAATATTTCTGTGTTGTCTAGATTTGCAGTGTAATATTATTATATGCATAAGCACCAGACTAGCGGAAAAAATACTTTACGTAATCTGTTAACTGGTTTCAATTGGTAACAAGTCACTCTGTATCTTGCCATACATACCGCAGACAAAGAGGGAAATCAAATCAAATCAGGATCAACTTTTTCGTATGATAATGTTCCTCAGTAATGTACGTTCTATATTTTAGGTAGGGACTAATATAATGCTTTGTTTTGTAGACTTTAATAAATATATAGTTTTTTTTAGTTACTGTAATTGGTGGATCCGTGGTAATTTATTAGTAATTAATTAAATAAATAAATAAATAATCCAGTACCTATTCTAAAAGCTGAGGTAGATGATATACCTACTGATATACGCCCACGTACCATGTAAGTTTAAGGTTCTATATAATAAAATTCGTTCGAACCCATTGCCATTAACCCGTAAATAGACCAATGAGGTAATAGGTTAATACACTGCCTTCTAAATTAATTAGCCTAATTATTTAACTGTTGAAATTCTCGATTTCAACTCTTGCCTTTAAAATTAAGTACCGATTTATGCTTATTTATATAAAAAACGTTAATGATTACAATTATTATTTTACATATTTTAAAGTGCATAAAATATGAAATTAAAATAACAGCTGCATATTATGCACCGCCGACCATTTATACATAAATACAGACTATAAATAATTTAAATGTCACAAAAACCATTCACATTCCATTAGAAACTGGCATCTAATTTAATAGCAATAAATTTGACTTTTGAATTTTAATTATCTTCATGTTTTATTTATTGAGACATTTTAATATCTTTACATAATTCCTAAAAACATATAATTCTTTACTCTGCATAATAATACAAGTATTGTTATTTTGTGAAATAATTTAATGACATAATAATTAAATTTTTAAACATTGGACAAAATGACATATATTATTATGATTCTCATACGGTATATATATTCCATAATATGGATAGGCTTCTATATTATGGAAAAATTATAAACTTTTCCATATACGCAAAGATGAAACTTACTAATTACTTTATGCTATGAAACAGATGACTAAATAGTAACTTTTATGACACAAACGGCGCTTCGGGGTGCGAATGTGGGTGCCAAAGTTCGGCTTCGCCTGCGCTCTTGACGTTTTTTATTTCCACCATGCGAGACTGCATCCGGGTGCCCTGAACCTGTTGCATCCCCGGGGCTATTACTTATTCTGTGATCATTGTTGAAGGCATATAATATTATGTAAGCTTAGATTAAATACAATAAGGAAAATATATGAATAACCTACTATTCTTGTAGATCAATTACCTTACAACAAGGATATAGTTAAATGTACGGTTAAATGTCACCGCTAAAACAGATTTATTTTGAATCTTAAACTAAACAAATATAAGGTTAAAAATTGCTCAGTAAACCGTGGTAATAAAAATATTACCCACGCTTTTTCCACCGTTTTTGGTGAAGTTGTCCGATAAAAATGCTTGTCAATGCTCTTTTAAATCGTGACTAGGTTCTTAATTTAAATGTCCTTCACTTTATTTAAAGATTTGCTATATAAAAAGTCTTTTAGTGAGTCACATAATATTATTATACTTAAATGTTCATTGAAGTGTCGACCTCTGACTAATTAATTATTATTATTTTAGGATATTACCTCAATGGTCCTTAGACGCAAGCGGCATTATTATCTACATATAAACAGTCCTTTTATCAGCAAACCTATAACTTCTTCGATCAACCAATCTGTAAAATTAAGCAATACTTGCCGCGGTTACTGTGTGGAAGTGTGGACCACACTCAGAGGCGTCACTTAGTGTAATGAATCATTTAATTAGCTAATAGAGACCCAGTATATCTTAGTACACTGACAACAAATTCAAATATGGAATTAATTAAAAATTTTGAAATCCCCCGACATGAAATGTAATTTGCCATTTTGTGGTGGCGGCCATCTTGGATTTGAAATGTATCATAGTATATATATATTCTCCTGGTTAAGCCCTTTTATTTGATACCCATATTAAGGGAGTTGTGAAAAAATATGTAATTCGCTATTTTGTAGCAGCGGCCATCTTTTCATCAAACATAGCTAAGAAAACTCCCGACTAATTCACCTGTCAAATAAAAAAAACAAAATCAAAATTGGTTCATCCGTTCGAGAGCTACGATGCCACAGACACACCCCGTCGTTTTTGCGTCGGGGGTTAAAAATAGGCCAAGATATAGTAACCACTGTTTGTTAACGATTCATCAACGTTAAGTGACGTCACAAAGTTTGATAAATTGACCCCTCCATCATCAAGGTGCTGTGATTTTTTATTCTTCATGGTCCGAGTTAAAATTCATTAAACTAGTAGTTTATGCACGCATTCTACCTTTACCTTCTCCAGGTACCATAATGTAAACCCTCATTAGTTTATTGCACAAAATGTAAAAAACCTAAGTACAATAAAATTACCCTACCGACCTTGAGTTTTGCAACCAAGAAATTGGTGTAATTTTTAAGATGCAAAGTAAACACGTACGTAATAATGTGAGTATAGTTGTATCAATGTCAAGTTAGTGCTGCTGTAGACGGTTCCACATAAATCATGACAGTTCAACAATGAAGGCAATTAGTAAAGGAGGTGATAACTAATTAGCTGGTTAACAACTGCAAAAAGATTTGGAATTAGAATCTTGTAAATTCGAAACCGTTTGAAGTTATTTTTAAAGAAACCCTTTCTTTTTTTTTAATGGAGCCTGGCTTTAATGGCTTAGTGGTTAGAGCATCTGGTGTACCGAACCAGAAGGCGCAGGTTCGAATCCTGCCCGCCCGCCGATATTTTCCTTCATTAAAAATAACTTGTAATCTTAGCATGGAAAATGCTTAAAAAATACAAAAAGATAAACCCTTTCTTGTTTGGTATTCTGAAGTGAAAATAATTTAAACGATCGAAATTCTAAAGGCAAATTCCTCAACCCTAATAATAATTATTCACGATGATATCCTGAGTCGTATATTAATATTAGAACCCATTTGACTCGGCTTCGTACATCTTTGATAACAGACATAAGTAGCTGAGCGATGTCATCTGCCAACAACTAATAGTTGGCACACATTCTCTGCTTTCACAAAGCCCGGTCAATGCCCCTGCCTTTATATAATATTAATAAATCATTATTACTGATCAAGTTGTATTTTGACGCTCGAATCGACAAACGAATAGAAACAAAATGTATGGAAATGACACAAGCTTTCGACAAATCGGGCTGTCACTAATGTCATTTCCATACATTTTGTTTCTATTCGTTTGTCGATTCGAATGTCAAATTGCAACTTGTCTAGGCCGCCTGGGTTTGTTTGGCAATTTGGTTTGTTGGTATGTTTTAGGATCAGGATCCTAGAACATAATGCTGCAGCTACAACATTCAAAATTGACCATAATAACTGACCAACATTTCTTACATAATTATTATGTTGGTTGTAGTCGGGTGGGTAGGGGTCATAACACAAGGTGGATTGTGTAACCGCCAGTTAGTCATTACAGCTGATACATACGTATTTATGGATCGACTGAACTAACACATATACGGGCAAACTTATATAGAAATATTTGGTTGAAATGCATATTTGTGATAATTGACAATAATTAATTTGTATTTGAGGAATAGTTCTTGGATTTTTTTTTTTGAACTGACTGTTTTTTGACAGAAGTTTAGCTAATTATTTATCATCAATCATAAATGTAAGCTTGTACTCCCCGTAAACCAAGGTGGACCAAGTACCCAACAAATGTCCTGAATAAAAAACCATAAAAAAACTCTTTGAGATGTTTCCGGATTTTCTAATATTCTCGGCAACTTTTTTCTTTCACTCAAAACGTTATTCAGACTATTTGTATATACGAACTTTTCTGTAAATTCAATTCAATTCAATTTATTCAAGAACAAAATGCATTGATGTATGAATACCAAACAACATAAACCATTAGAAAAAAATATATATATATATATATATCTCCGGCCCTTTTCAATTTAAAAGAATAGCTTTACCAACGAACAGCATTTTATTTTATTTGTACATAAGTATATGTTTTATTTGTATTACTCTGGCATTTGTACCTTTTACAACTTTTCCACTTAAAGTCGTCAAGCAGGACTGTCATATACTTGTCACTTAACACTAATCTTTTCTATTAGTGCTTTTAACCCGTAAGTAAAGCTAGAAAGTTGTTAGTGAAAATGCTAGCTTAGTTTTCTAACCTGTCAGTGTGCGTGTTTTCTTCAGTGCACAAAACAAACGGTATCCGTCTCTATAAGGTATCGAAGCTTGTTGCAACTCATATTTTTTGTTCCTATGTGTACCTGGTAACTTTTACTCTTAACATAGCATCATGAAAAAGTAGCCTTAGCTTATTAGTCTCATTGGGTTCGTACCAAGAAAAATTAGACAAGGAATATGTTACATATTCAGATCAAGTTATTTCTTAAATTCCTAATTCATCAGACACTATTTTCATGTTTTCTCAAAATTTATTGAAACGGTTAAAGGATAACATAAATAAATGATACAGTTTACTGAAGACATATTATCTAACAATTCATCAAGTGTATAGTCTTGTTTATTGCTACAGATAAAACAAATTCATAAAAGAGTCAAAAAACAAAGCTACCCTTATCAATGTCCTAAGTAAAAATTAAAACAAATAAACTTCTAAAATTAAAGACCAAAATTGTACAACACACCAAAGCATCGCTTAAATGAGATTAAAATTCTTTTAAAATAGCTCCATCGTCTTAAAGGGCCATGACTGTGGGAACATGCAACCACTGCACGCGGCTTGCAGGCAATTAAGGTTCGTGGAAAGGGTCTCTAACATTAAAAAGTTAACGATGTAGAATGCGTGTTAGGAAATAAAGCGAACATAATGGTGTAAAAAGTAAAACCACGCTTTATAAAGCTAATGCTAATCCTGTCATAAAAAATACGTTCTTTTTTGGAATTGCTCTAACAATATAATTTAAAAAAATATATTACTCGACCGAATTTTACCTTATAAAATTCAAAGTTCGAATTATCGTCGGTTTAAAAAAAAAATGTAGTTGAAATGCCTTTTAAAAATCGAATTATTTTTGTATTTTTTTGTATTATTATATTATATTATATTATTATTCTTATTATTTATAAACTTGATAGATATTTTTTTTAAATTGCCAACAATGCAAAGTTGCATCTCTGATAGTGATAAGTCCATAGAAGAAATCTATCTAATAGGTATTGGTGTTAGTGTCAGAAATCCGAAATAGAGATTAATGTCTACATTAAATTGCAGTGTTTAAGCTGTCGGGGAACAAAATTTATATCAGGGATCGATATTAATCTGATCTTAAATTATTTTGTAATTCCTTGCTAACTTTCTCCTTAACACGGACTATTAATCAAGAACCATCGACAATGCGACATGGTAATAACATGCTATGGTTTATTTATACGTCCTCTATGGACATTAAGAACGGACTTAGAAATAACTTATTGAGTAGGTTTAGCTTTTCGTCATAATATGTTAGAAATCATTCTTGAAATCCTTGCAGACACAGAAATAGACATAATATTATTATATAGAACTCATGCGTACCGCATATCTATATTCTACAATGCATATTATGCGTGCAGGTGGAAAACTGGAGATATCCTCGTCAGCCTAGTAGTCGTAAGCGCGATTGCTACGCCCGATATACGTGCGATTCTCGGATCGCCAAATTGTTATTATATCTTTCTATTAAATTCTCAGTACCAGTTCGGAATTTGGATTTGTGCCCGGTTAATGGCTATAGGCTCGCCCCCTATTACATGGGCCCTAAAGATACCGGCTGTTGGTGAACATTTCTGTCTAACCCTTCGGCAAATAGAGGCGTGATGGTTTGTTGCCTCGAAATCCTTAAAGCCATACATACAACCTATGTAAAAAAATCATCGACCCTCCTTTCGTATATGTATGTAAGAACAATAGGAATGATGAAAACAAAACGTGTGTGTATGTCTCTGGTCTTAGCGGCAACGATATTCCCCACTTGCGAAATCTAAAATGCACACAATCATAATTTAAATAAATTAAAAACAATAAAAACGTAATAAACATTATTTTTATGATTCATTCGAATGACGTCATAGCTAAGTAGTACAATGTGCAGTAATGTCAATAGTAAATAAGGTCGTTTTTGAGCTGAATCCGTTTATTGAGTAAACGGATTCAGCTCGAAGTAATTTTCGAAATCAGAAAGGATTTATAACAGATCTATTTAGAGAAGAGTATGTGGGAGCCGCGTTGCAATTTGACATTAGAATCAACGAATGAAAAACAAAATGTATAGAAATGACATTAGTGACAGCCCAGTCGATTCGAATGTCAAATTGCAACTTGTCTACAGGCCCTGTAAATTCCAAGGCTAATATGACTACTTTTAGAAGGCCGGAGCCTTCTATAAAGTACCTAAATGAATATGGAGGACCAAGCATTGGGGCTCAGTAGCATTCTCTTAAAGGGACGTATATCTATAAGGGCGGATCTAGGGTCATGGAGGATCATGAATCGGGATCATGGTCGACAATTTGACAAGTAGGAACTTATACTAAGTAGCTGAATCTAGAAGAATCTGAATCTGAAGTGGCTTCCGGGTCTGTGTGGAAAATTAATGTTTGTAAACACAGAATAAGAAGAAAATCCTCGCGGTAAACGATATTTTTAGAGAAAAAAAACATAAGTTATTGTTTTGAAGCTGGCTTCATGACATAATCAGATGAGATCATGAGCTCCTCAGTGGTGTCTATTTAAGGTAGGAGAACGGTATTCAGGTTCTTGCCTCAAGGTGATTCGAGAGAAATGGTCGGCATGCCTCGTGGCACATTTGTAGGACGTCGGCAGTGTGTAGAGAAACAACTGTGTAGGTATTTATTCACTGTTTATGTATTGACTATTGATGAATCATTATAGTACACACTCTAAGCACGTAATATGCAATTGTAAAATGGAGGTTAAAACTAAAACGTAAACATTCATTTTGCTTACATTGTAGGTTTTCGTTTTTTATTTGTAGTTAAAAGTAGGTTACTTATGCAAAATCTTTCATAAACAATAAAGTTATGCACGATAATGCATGTTTATGAAAAATAAGCGATTTTAGAGATTTTTCGTTCCAGATTCTAGATAAAAAAAGTCTGGCCTCCTTATCTGAAGATAAGAAGTGATTGCTCGAAAAACAATTACTCGAAGACTATTTTTTAACCCCCGACGCAAAAACGACGGGGTGTTATAAGTTTTACGTGCCTGTGTGTGTGTTTGTCTGTGTTGTGTGTGTTTCTGTGGCATCGTAGCTCCCGAACGGATGGACCGATTTTGATTTAGTTTTTTTTATTTGAAAGGTGAATTAGTCGGGAGTGTTCTTAGCTATGTTTGATGAATATTGGTCCAAGATGGCCGCCGCTACAAAATAGCGGATTACATATTTTTTCACAACTCCGTCAATATGGGTATCAAATGAAAAGGCTTAACTAGGAGAATACTATAAACTATGATAAATTTCAAATCCAAGATGGCCGCCACCACAAAATGGCAAATTACATTTCGTGTCGGGTGTTTTCTAAATTTTTAATTTAGGTTAGGTTAGGTTATTCTAACAAGTTATTTCTGGAGTTACTACCCGTCTCTACTTAATTTGGCCCACGTTTTGGAGCCATAATAATAATTAGATAACCCCCTTCTGAGTAGGTACTTGGTAAACCTAATAAAAATAACTGGTTTCTCTATACAATTATAATAAAGATATTTCCTGCAAATAAATGTGAGTGTCGTTTAGGCTAAAATCTGCCTTCGAATTGATTAAGCGGCCAATGACCCGACGCTGCGGCAGTCGCACTAATAGTTTTACTGTTGTCTTCTAATACTTACTAAAAATATACTAGTTCTTTTTCGATATTCTTGCTAATTATACTAGTGTTGTACCAGACAGAAATGTCTGGGATGTTTAAAATCTTCAATTATCTAAAGTATCCTTATTTTTAACTAGCTTCCCGCCAGCGGCTTCGCCCGCGTGGTCTTATAATTTTTTCCCCCGTTTTTGCAACATTTTTCATTACTACTCCGCTCCTATTAGTCGTAGCGTGATGATATATCCAGCGACTTCCAGCGACCTTTACCAGGTCATCGGTCCATCTCGTTGGAGGCCGTCCCACGCTGCGCTTTCCGGTGCGTGGTCTCCATTCGAGAACCTTTCTGCCCCAGCGGCCATCGGTTCTACGAGCTATGTGCCCCGCCCACTGCCACTTTAGCTTGCTAATCCTTTCAGCTATGTCGGTCACTTTGGTTCTTCTACGGATCTCCTCATTTCTGATTTGATCGCGTAGAGAAACACCAAGCATAGCTCGTTCCATAGCTCGCTGAGTGACCTTGAGCTTTCTTATGAGGCCCATAGTGAGTGACCACGTCTCTGTGCCATATGTCATCACTGGTAACACACACTGGTTGAAGACTTTTGTCTTGAGGCACTGTGGTATAGATGACGAAAAGACATTGCGAAGTTTCCCGAACGCTGCCCAGCCGAGTCGGATTCGACGAGTGACCTCTTTCTCGAAGTTGGACCTACCTAGCTGGACGGTTTGTCCTAGATAGACATACTCGTCGACAACTTCGAGAGCAGAGCTCCCAACGGATATTTGGATAGGCATGACATGGGCGTTTGACATGACTTTCGTCTTGTCCATGTTCATTTTAAGACCCACCTGCTGGGAAACTCTGTTGAGGTCATTGAGCATTGTGCTGAGCTCTTGCAGCGATTCTGCCATGACTACGATATCGTCGGCAAATCGAAGATGAGTGATATACTCGCCATTGATGTTGATGGATGGATGGCCTGGATGCAGGTAGCATGCGTCCGGTCCCTGTGGAAGTCAATGGGGGAGGCCTTTGTTCAGCAGTGGACCTCTTTTGGCTGACATGATAATGATGATGATGATGATGATGATATATAGCCTATGTTACTCGGGAATAATGTAGCTTTCCAAAGGTGAAAGAATTTTTGAAATCGGTCCAGTAGTTTCGGAGCCTATTCATTACAAACAAACAAACAAACAATCAAACAAACAAACAAACAAATCTTTCCTCTTTATAATATTAGTTTTTAATAAAGGAAAAAATCGGCAGGCAGGATAAAGGATAAAGTTTCCTTTATAAATACCAAGATGTAAACTACTTTGTTATAGTTCATCTAAGTTATTGACCGCTAATAATATCAAAATGGTCTGAATAATAAAATTTGAAAATAAGCCCTGGCTCTCCGTACAAGTCATTTTTATCTGGTAACGCCTTAGATTTTAGTCAATGTATAAACCAGATTTTATGCGATGAAAACTAAGTAAATATTTCAACGCATTAGGAAGCGTACGGTGTAGATAACCGTAGGGACGCAGGTTCAAACCCTGGCTGACAGAAACTAAAGGAAATATACCTTTTCAATATTCAAAAAATTACGACCCTCTACTATAGCGTCAGTTAAAACTTCCTGTCTAAATAGCATATCAAGAGCCACTGTGACCTCTTTCGAGACACCCAAACCCTGAAACGTAGCCATGCAAGCTGAAAAAACTTGCATTAATGCATCTAGGCCAGGCATATTCTCATAAATAAATAACAATGATAACTATGTTTGCGAAGGTGCTACGTGCGATTTTCACCTCGAACTGCGCCCGCGCCGGTTACCAAGTATTCTGGCCTGGATACCGCGTTACAATAATGTCATGTATGGCTTTCAAATTATAGTTCTCTAGACAATTCGTGGCTTCCTCATCGGTCTTAAGTTCAATGCCCAGATCTTAACAGTTATTCGAGATTTCCTTTGAAAACGGAGTTTGAATTCCAGGACCTCGAATTCAAACTCCGGTCAAACTCAAATCTAGGACCTACTGCTTGGGACTATTATATACTTGTGCCTATTACGGGGACCTAAAAACAGTGAGAACATACCAGTGCACAGTTTACAGTAGAGAGAGAGAGACAGAGAGATGTTCAGAGATTTACGTTTTAATTCTGCTGTGTTTGTTAAAAAAATGTTTTACCTAGATTTATTTTTATTATTCTGAGCATATTATTACCATAGAATATTCAATTCTCACGCACGTAACAATACGTCACGTTTATAAAATTTGTGGTTCAATATTATTACCTATTTAGAATTTACAGGTTTAAATAAGTTTAGGGTTAATAACCTACATAGTTCTATAGATGATTGTATTAAAACTAAAGATCCAACCAAAATCAATGATTAATTTATTTCTAAGTTGGAACTAGTGACTGCTCGTAAAATATTAATAAAACGAATTACGATTTATTACAAACGTACAAATTACCGTAGCCATAACTAATATATTATTATTCTTAAAGCCATACAATTCTATTCAAATATACTTACATATAATGGTGTGTAACTCAGCTCCGAGTCAGCTCAATGAATCAGATCACACGGGTCTGAGCCGTTGAGCTACAGCTCAGCAACGAAATGACTAGCTCGCGCGGCTCAATTCAGCTCCCTTGAATCCCTCCACAGACAGATGAGTCAAATGAGTCAATTGATTCAATTGAGTTGATCTGTGATTCTGATCTACTTGAGGCTTGTTCAGTGACAGTCAATGAGTCCAGAAAGTAAGTTTTTGAACGAGTCATTCGTTCTGAAACGTTTTATTGATTTGTTACTCAAAAAGCTCTGGTTTTTTTTTGTCTATTAAATTAAAGTATTAAAATCTCTATATATTATCATAAATAAATATATCGTATCATAAATATCATCAGTAGTGTTAAATTTTAATTTCATTTTCATTATAATTATTAATCAGACCAAGTTTTTTTTAATAGATCCGATAAAAAATAAAACATCAAAGATTCGATGTTTCTATAATCGCTCTCTCGCTCACAACAGTCGCGTGCGCTTTGCTACCATCTGCAAATTTATTGCAAAGTATTACGGACTATATTCAGCCGGCCAACTAACAATGCCCCGTGTTCAACGATCACCGCCGGACACACCAGCAACCAAGGCTAGTGAAATGCAAACGACGGAGTCAGATATTCCCCAACAAGTGGCAAATAGCCCGTTTGATAATATAAACATTACGTCCCGCTACAAACGTCCTCGCGCGGAGTTTTCGCCTGGTAACGACCTACAAGACCTTAAACGTGAAATTCTAGAAATGCTCACTTCTTGGAAAGAGGATCTACAACAAAATTTTACTATGTTCTGTAATGACCAAAGCTCTTCCCTCAACAAACTGGTGTCTGAAATTACCGAACTAAAACAACAGAATAGTGCGATGCAAAAAACCACATCTGAAATTGAGAAAACGGTGACATTCATCAGTCAACAATACGATGATATGATCAAACAAATTGACACCATGCAAAAAGAAAAACAAACTTATAGGGAGCACATCAATAATTTAGAAATTAAAATACAGGATCTCCAGCAGCTTTCCCGGACATCTAGCATTGAAATTCGCAACGTGCCCACTAAGGAGAATGAGACAGTGTCGGATTTATCCACGATAATTACCAAAGTGGGTGCAACGATCAATATGTCGCTTAGTGATAGCCAATTGCGTGACGTATACCGACTACCTGGTAAACCAGGGATAGTCAGACCGATAATTGCCGAATTTACCAAAGTACAGACCAAAAATGAACTGATTAAATGTGTTCGAAATTACAACAAAAACCGCCCCAGCAATGAACGATTAAATACCCAATCTATTGGCTTACCTGGCGACCATCGACCGGTTTTTATTGCTGAATATTTACCTGCCAGCTCCAGAAAATTGTTCTATTTAGCAAGAGAGTTCGCAAAACAAAATAAGTATGACTTTTGCTGGACAACAAATGGACAAATATTCTTACGAAAGAAAGAGGGAGCGAAACAAGTACCTGTCAAAACGGAACAAACTTTACGAGATTTACAGTCGAAATCGACAGAATGACTACTATTCATTTTGTTTACCTACACAACTAATGTAATTGTATTTTTCATAACTGTGAAAATCATTCAAACCATCCCATGTAAGTTAAGTGTATTATTATTTTATTTTCCTTCAAAAACTAAACTTTGTCATTATATTATAAACATAGCATATTCAACACACAATCATATACACACACAAAAATTACAATATACGAGCATACCAATAATTATATCTTACAGCATCAACACACAACACTGCACACACTCAATTCCTAATATAACATATAGAACCCATGCTAAACATATTAAAAATAATAATTCAAATCACTACATCAGACACGAACTATTTTACCGAGTTAAAATAACAATCTTATGCTTCTATTTACAAATCAGTTATAAAACAAACTCCTTATTGTTCATACATACGTGTGAGTTTAAATGTGATTTTAGGTCCACCCACATTACGTTCACTTCGACGATAACAAACATTATATAAAAATTCGATTGTAACGATAATTATATTGCATTGGAAATAGATGCGACGGGAACGGTGGATTGTTTGTCTGTAAGTGACACTGGCCTCTGTTCGCAAATTATAAACTATGACGTGAGTGTTACTTCATTAACAATTATTTGTGTCAATATTAGAAGCGTTAACTGTAATTTTGACCTCTTATTAGCATTTATCTCTGCGCTAAACTTTAGTATGGATATTATAGTTTTGACAGAGTGCTGGTCTAATGACAACAAGCAACCCCCGGATATGCAAAACTATAAAAAATTTTGGACAAAAGCCAGTATAAATCAAAACGATGGAGTCGTAGTGTATGTTCGAAGTGAAATTGATGTCTGTGCGTTTGAGCCTGAGTTTTCGGAAGGGAATTGTCTCTGCGTTACTGTTAAGCCCGATTATACAATTATTTGTTCCTACCGACCCCCCAGTTTTAGAAATATAAATATGTACTTGGAATCGCTTGATAAAGTACTTTGCAAAATACGTACCAAAAACGTAATTTTTACAGGTGATATAAATATCGACACTTTGATTGATAACTTATCATCCTCGGCACAGGACTATTTAAACCTAATGGCTCTGTATGGCTTGACACAAGGTATCACCAGACCTACGCGAATAAATACATGCATTGATCATTTTATGGTAAAATGTTGTTCACTTTGGAAAACAGTTGTATTCGAGCAACAACTAACGGATCATTCGCCTATACTACTTTATATTAATAAGCCAAAAATAACAAAAGGGAATTATGTTCATAGTAAATTAAGAGTTGATTATAATAAAATTAAAGAAGTTCTGACGAATATATCATGGGCAAAGATATATGAATATACCAATGCAAATATTGTATGCGAATTAATAATAACTGATTTGACAAACACAATTACGGATAACACTAAGATTGTAAAAATTTCTAACAGATACAGACCGCTTAAGCCGTGGATAACGAAAGGGGTAGTAAAGTGTATTAGAAAAAGAGATAAGCTACACAGACAAGCTAAAAAGTCACCAAATGATGTAACAAAACAACAAAATATGTGAAATATAGGAATGTTTGTAATTTTTTAATAAAATCGCATTATAAAAATTAGGCATTATCAGGAAAAACTACAATCATGTAACGGTAATTTAAAAGAAACCTGGAAAATAATAAAGGAGGTTAGTAATATGAACCGCATTAACGAACCATCAGAACATCTACTTGGAATCGATATCACTCCAAAAAGTTCTCTTAATAAGGTGAATAATTATTTTACATCTGTTGGTGGCACCCTGGCAAATTGTATACTGCATAAAATGAGTACATCTGAGCAAGACCTGGCACGTCAAGCTAAGACTAATGATTCCCCTCTGGGATCGATTTCATTTACACCAACAGATCCGTGTGAAGTGAGAAACATTGTCTTGGGACTTAGATCGCACAGTGCGCCAGGCTGGGACAAAGTTACCGCAGAAATATTAAAACAAAATATTATTTCGATTGCATCACCAATCAGCTATCTGTGTAATCTAAGTCTAGAATCAGGTGTCTTCCCAGACATGCTCAAGAGGGCTGTGGTTTGTCCGATATTTAAATCTGGTGATAGGTGTGAACCATCGAACTACCGACCCATTTCTCTATTATCAACGCTGTCAAAAATATTAGAAAAAGTAGTTAATAAAAGAGTAATGTGCTATTTAGAAAAGAACCAAATGCTTAACGCCAACCAATTTGGATTTAGGGAAAAAAGATCTACTGAGGATGCAGTCCTATCACTAACGTCCAAATTGGTGGCTTATTTGGATAATGGCTACAAGTGTATAGGAGTTTTTTTGGATCTCCAAAAGGCATTTGACACAGTATCTATACCTATCCTTTTAACGCGCCTTGAGAACGTTGGCATTAGAGGTGTGGCTCTGGAATGGTTCATAGACTATCTATCGGGCAGATCACAGTCTGTCCGAGTAGCAGAACACGAAAGTGATGCTTCTTTCTGTAATTATGGTGTCCCACAAGGCAGCACGCTTGGCCCTACATTATTTCTCATATATATCAACGAACTTGGTAATATTGCCGCCTTGTCTAATCTTGACTTACTAATGTTTGCTGACGATACCGTATTAGTTTTCCATGGTAATACTTGGGAGGCCGTTATCCAAAAGGCAGAAAATGGCCTTTCAAAGGTAACTTCCTGGCTAGAAGATAGCCTTCTATCCCTAAATACCACTAAGACAAAATATGTCTGTTTCAGCAAGACGGTAGCTGGTAAACCCACAGCAGAACCAACCCTTCAAATACATTCGTATCCTTGCAACCGGCAGACTAGACGCTTCAATTGTAATTGTTCAGTGCTTTCCAGGGTCTCTACCATTAAATATCTAGGTGTGACAATTGATGACCGACTTAACTGGAACGCACACGTGGCAGCACTAACATCTAGAATCAGAAAGATGATACACATTTTCAAAAACCTACGCACTGTTGCTGATCTAAGACTCTTAATCCAAACTTACCAAGCCTTATGTGAATGTATAATTAGATACTGCATTTCCGCATGGGGTGGCACAAGCAAAACTACTCTTATAGTGGCAGAAAGGGCCCAACGTGCGGTGTTAAAAGTACTCATGTACTTACCTTTTGGGCATCCGACCACCGACGTTTATGCAAAGGCTGGGGTACTCTCCGTGAGGAAGGTATACCTAAATGAAATCTTACGTAGATACCACAAAAATTATCCATGTGGCTTACCATCAAGAAGAATAGAACGTTGCCCGGTTCCTCGTGTTAAAACAACCTTAGCACAAAAACATTTTAATTTTATAGCTCCCTTTGTGTATAATAAATGCAATAAAGTATATAAAATAAGAGAACTTAATAATATTAAATTTAAAAAAGTAATATACAATTGGCTTATAAACCTCGACTATGAAACTGTGGAAGGCCTGCTTACAGTTGTAGCCTAATATAAAGACAACACACACACACACACACACCCACACACGCACACCCACACACGCACACGCACGCACACACACACACACACACACGCGCACACACACACACACACACACACACACACACACACACACACACATGCGCGCGCGATTTGGTTGTTAAACTTACCTTTAAGATTCTTAGTTGATTTAAATTTAAATTTACTTAGATCTGTTGTCATAAAATCAAATTGTAAGATTATTGAAATGAAACGGAAGGACACTGGCCTTTGCAACACAGTTATATTACTAGCGCAAAGGTCAGAGAATTCTTTTAATTTTGTACATTTATTTTATGTCAATAAAGATTATTATTATTATTATTATTATTATTATATAACTAAATACATCGATATATTGTCAAATAAATATTTTATTTTTTCCTTTATTAAAAATAACTTGTAATCTTAGCATGGAAAATGCTTAAAAAAATACAAAAAGATAAATAAATATTTGTCAAAACATCGATTAAACCGATGTATCGGAATACATCGAGTAGTCAGAGTTAAACGAACTGTCAACTGCCGCAGCTCAGTCGGCTCAATTCGGCTCTCAGCTCAATTCAGCTCGCGGCTCGTAGTAGAATCATATACCTGTACAGGTACAAACTGAGCTGATCTGCGAGCTGATTCATTGAATCAGCTCACTCGCCTGAGTCACGAGCTGATCTGCAGCTCGCGTATTTTTGATGAGTTACCCACCTCTACTTACATAAGAAATATCGGGCCAAGGATACTGTGACTATCTTATTACAACCCAACAAGCGCAAAATATTCGCACTAAACTAATATTATAAGATAAACTAGGACATGATAATAGGCATACTTTTACAATGTTATCTTATAAACTGTGTTCTCTTGTAGAATGATTTATAAGATTTGAAGATTAACTTCCGAAGATAGAAAAGCCATTGCAATCCTTTTTTTAGTCTTTTTTTTTTGGAAATTCTTTTTAAGTATAACTAGAACTTATGGCGCTAACTGTAGGGTATGTAGAACTTATACCGACTAAAAACCATACTTGCCTTCCCTTGCCCTATGAATAAGGATATTATTATATTAATCAAGGTCATGGGATTTATGAGATTCGCTGCGACTATGAGAACTTAGCGATGTTCAATCTATACCTTGAAAGAAGAAAAAAGAGCTTTTATAAAATACAGGCATTTTTACATTATTTTCTTCTAACGTACATATTTACTTCAATTGTATAAAATTTTTTGATTAAATGGATTACTTAATAGATAATAATTTATAACCAATCATGTCTATGCCAATCATGGTGGGTCAAAACAATCGATAATGAAGTCAGTTAAAAAACTATCATTTTTCACATCCCTAAGAATGTCAATTTTGAGCTTTGAAAAACAATCGACTTTCATTTTCTTTTGCACACGACGAAAACCACCTTACCCTGACCTACTGACAGTACCTTCCTTAAACAATACAGTTGTGGTATTATTATTTTAATACCACAACAATACAAACAATAAACTAGAGCGGTAACAAAAACAAACACGGTATGCACTACTTTCAGGCAGTGGGGCCCAAGGACGCAGGTGGCGACCTCGCAAGACATAGTAGTGTTGTTACCATAAAGTAAGGATACCGAAGTATCAACGTCTCAGTAGAGCGACCATGCCGACCATGTATTAAGATTTTTTTATGGATCCTACTTTGCAAAAAAAAACGGGCACCTTACAGTCATTGGGTTTTCTATGGATAATATTAATATTTTTGGTATGAAATTGGCTTAGTTAGATGACTAGACTCTTTAAGTGTCAATATTTAATTATTAAATAAAATATTAAATTATTAAAGGTATTGCTTTTTCTGCCATTGCAGTAGACACAAAGATTCATAAGAATTCTGCTTTATTGTGACTTAAAACAGATATTTTAAGTCACAATAAAGCAGAATATTGCGACAAACCAAAAAATAACGAGAAGTTAGTTTTAGTTGCCTGATAACGTTGTAACTGCAAGCCCGCGAAAAGTAAATAAAAAGTCACACACTGTAAAATGGAAATTATTAAGAGCCAGTAACATAATTTGGCTATTAAAACATCTATAGAATTAAATTATTACCAATAATGTAGAAAAATCAAAACCGCCCGTTTTTTTATATAAACACTTCGGTAGGCCTCATGATGAAAAGGCGCTAATGTGTGTGTTGCCGACGTCTATACGCTGCTGTTGCCGCTTACTATCAGGTCTACTATACTACTACACTATTACTCCTACTATTACTACTACATCTATTCCGTATGCTTCTTAAAGTGACCTCATTATATTAAAATTATTTATAAATAAAAAATTAACGGCCTTCAAAAAACACCCAGGAACTAAAAAGCAAAAAAATATTGGTAAATGTTGTTTTCTAAATGTGGGTTCCTTTTTAATTTAAAAATAATTTATTTTTAAATTAAAGTGCTGCTTTTCAAGTCAGTTATTGTACCAAAACCAAAACCCTTCTCCTAAGTATAACAAATACTCTACTGAAAACCGCATCAAAATCGGTTCAGCCAAACGTGAAATAATCGCGAATAATATTTTGTTTTTAATTCGGTTAAAAAAAAACTTAAGACGTGTTTGTGTCCAATTCAGCTTTCTTACGGAATTTTAATTTTTGAGTATGAATGAGGTAAACTTACTTTATTATGTGTAGAATACCCAGAACACAGCCTCCTAAAAGACATCAAAATTACAAACTCGTCCTGAATGGAACTTCTGTTATATTCTTGGATTGTGTAGTAACGCCCACATACATACGTAATGAAGTATTGTTCAGTGATGGACTGGATTGATACGCTTCAGATAGTGGTGGATACGCGTCCGATCTATTAGACAGACATTATAATTAGCACAATTAATTCCACAATGGCTGGAAGTAAAAAGAAGTTACCTTTGCTTCTAACGAATTAAAGAAAAACTACTACATGACTAAAATTCTATTACTTTTTGTTTATTTTCTCATCTCTAGAAAAATTGACAAAATTATTAAAATTATTTAAATTTAGAATTGTCTGAATTCTAAATTTAAATAACGAATAATTTTGTCAATCGCCCGAGCTAATATTTTTATAATCGATCACTATTTTTTTAAGCTTTATCCAGTCCCTAAATTATCGTGTGTTCGATATTTAAAAAACGAAGCATTGTTTTATTTATTACAATAAAATTTTACTAATGATTTTCAATATAAGAAAAGTAACAAGTTTAATCAATAAGTTTGTATGCTTTATACGATAATACAAAATGCATTGAGCATGTAAGTAACTTAGATTATATTTCTGTGCTTACTATAACAAGCAGAGCGTGAAGATAAGTGTTGTAAACCAACTAGTTAGCATAGTTTATAGTTTTACATAATAATAACATTGTTTTGTAAACAATTTCAGTTCGATATTATAGTAAGACTACGAGTTTGCGCGGTTGCAATAATTACATGGTGCCTGGGTTCTAATTTCAAAATGGCAATGGTGTGATGTTCGTGGCTGTTATTTATTTCATTTTGTATTATTTATTTATAATCCTGATAATAGTGAAAGTTGTAAGCATTTATGTATGTAGATATACTTAGATGGATGTTTATAGCTCTTTCACACAAAACTTATAAAAAAGATTTTTACAGTTTACTGTATTATATTTATAATCAGAATATAATTTATGTTGATATTTTGAGAAATTCCCAAATAAATGAAATAATGTTTTTTTAATTATAAATCTAATCTGTGTAGATAGAAATAATGTTTTTGACACGTTCAAGTAAAAAAAAACTGCAGAATAAATTTAAGAATTGATGAAAAAAGTTACGGAAAATTTCAACGCAGGGCGGTCCAGAATCATGTACTGAACCCATGGTATTCGGATGTGCGTCGTATCCCTTCCACCCCCTTCCACCTTGTATATATTCTAGCCTTCTCTTCAATTCTATACAAAGAACGAAGACGTAGGTACAATATTATTACTCTTTTAAAATCTATCTGTCTTGCTATAATTATCGTCACGCTGCAGTCTGCACGTTACGGATGCAATTATGTCGCATTTGCGACAACAAAGCCGTAGAAATGCTAAGTTTTAAATCTTAGAATCACGTTGTATGCAAACTATTTTTATAAAAATAATCCTAGTGGTCAGCACGACTGCTACTTTCGAGGTCCTGGGTTTGATGACCACATCGAGCCAAGTGTTTTTGGGGTTTTAATTAATTTGAAGTAGTATTCGGAGTTTTGATTTGTGTTCTGGCAATAGGCTCGCCCTTATTACATGGGATCGAAACATACCGTCGAACTGTGAATGTAAGCTCTGCATAACCCTTTGGGGAATTCGGGCGTGATAGTACATGTCACTTTTAGGTGTAATACTATAATATAAGGTACGTAAGTAGGTATAGTGCAATGGTAATTGCGTAAATGGCGATAATACGAAAATTACGAATTCCTACTAAAGTAAGCAATATTTTGTTGGTCTGGTATCTGAGTTTAGACGCCATCTTAATTACCTTCAGTTACGTCAGACAGTTTGTGGCGGTTTTACGAGTCCAATATCTACATTGGTTCGAGATCAATAGTTTTTTTTTTAATAAATTATGTAGTTATTTTATTTAACTACTTATTTGATTTTTTCCCTTCATTAAAATAACTGATAATCTTAGAATGGAAAAAGCTTAAAAAATACAAAAATATAATCAAATAAGTAGATAAACCTTAGGTACTTTATATTTATAAGAAACATAATATTTGATCAGTTACAAATTATTGATAACATTGCATGATTGAAACGACCGTCAATTCAATGTCATTCATTTATCAATGCAAAGAAAATTTTCATCGTACGTGTGCATGTTGACACGCTATATGTAAGCACAAATTCTTAAACGTGTTCAATGCTTTTTGATCAAATACATGTGACTGGAAGAGTGATGGATATGAATTTGGATTACTGGAGAAGGAGACCAACAAAAATATGGATTGATTGGCCGATAAAAGCGCTTGGGGGCTTGACAAGTTGCAATTTGACATTCGAATCGGCAAACGAATATAATGAAAATGTATGTGTGACAGTAACAGTGACAGCCCGATTTGTCGAAAGCATGGGTCATTTCCATACACTTTCCTTCTATTCGTTTGTAGATTCGAATGTCGAAATGCAATTTGTCTAGCTTCCCTTGTAATCAAAATGGTGATCGCTAAGCGGTAAGCGTTGTCAAGTGTCAACTGCTTGACACACCCCATTTTGTTGAAGCCGATATGATTTAAAAGGCAGGGAAGAAAATGACATACTAAACCGACCCCAAATAAAATGGGACAAGGGCAGTAAGATGGTGGATTAATAAGTAATAATTATCAAATTATGATTTTAACAAAAAATTATAACTAATGATGATTAATAAATGAATAATTATGATCACATTATTATTGTAACTGAAAACCAGTGAGCAAATGGGCGTGTGTCCCTGGTTCCATTTCGAAGTCGAGGATAATTGCTATTTTCTATAAAATTAGGCAATAGGGTCACCCCGTATTACATGAGACCTTACACCATACTGGCGAACTGTAGAGGTACACCTTTGCAGCAGTCTCCTATTAAAATTCTGCTACAACAACAAATGTACAAACATGGTCCGTTTACATAGCAAATGTGTACACAGTTCAGTCTCTCCCCGCGTCAGTGTATGAATGTATAATCAGCCTCAATATGGCGACATCCATATTCGTTGTTTGCGGAGAAAGCACATAGTTGCCACTGCCACTGTTACGCATATTACCCGACGATTCAAGTTGTTAGCGAATGCGGGTAATGTTAGGAGGCTCTTTGTGAACATTATCTAATTACCTGTACATATAATACGACGGTAAACTTGTAAAAACCGTTAGATTGTAATATGTCTTAAAAGAACATTATTTTATTTACTTATTTCAGATCACGCGCGCAATAACTTTCTCCGCGGAACGTTATAATATAAAATGACAATATCAGTAATAACCGATCATTTTCTACATTAATGACCTAGGTCATTTTATTTTTGACTTTGAGTGAAACCTTGTCACCTCGTTTGTTCGTCGATGGTGGTGATCGAAGGTGGAAGGGAACCTTGTATTATGTAATGAAATGTGTTATGTGTATCCAATCTTATACTGTCACTAAGCATTTCTCAATAGAACCTACAACACTTTGAGCTTTGCTCGACAAAATGTCGATAACACTTTCGAAGTTCGGAATAGGAACTGGCAGCAGCTGCTCTTGGCAGGTCAATGAGGACACAAATCACTTTAATTAATTAATTTAATTGTTTAATAACTTCATCAAATTTGAATTTTAAATGACCACGTTATATCACTGAATATTTCCGTTTAACCCCGATTGGAAATTACCTATTATCTAAGGGGCGTTTACATAAACTCTAACCTAATACCTCGTTTGTGTGTAAATTACCTTATATATCATGTTATAATCTTATGTAAAGGGGTCATAATTATGTGGGTGTTTGCGAAATGTTATATATTATGTTAATCTATCATATAAATGCAAATTTTCTAACGATTTTATATAGGTAAGTACCTTATGCGGAAGCTAGGGCACTTATCTAATAAATATAATTGTTTAAACTTAGGTACTCAATTATATTCAAATTAAGATGTATCTTTTTGATCACTGACTATTAATGGCGTGAGTTCATTAAACTCTTGAGCAATTAAATGGCGAAAGATTATCTTATAATACAAAAACGCTTTTCGTTTCAAAAATTTTCATTTCGCACAATTCCTAAAGAAACTACTCCTAGTAAAATATTACTTATATTGATATCTGCCGCATGAGTTCGGTCGCAACCTGAGGGTTTGATTCCTGAGTCGAACACTGTTTTTGAAATTGTTAGAGCGGCTCCGACTTCTATAACTTGCGCCAAATCCTAAACGTACACTAGGGATTTATTCCACTTCTCGTATTCCTATTCGATAACAGAACGTGACTCGTCAACAATCGCTAATCGAGTCCAATCAGGTATCGATTCCCGAAGAAACTCGACTATTTACGTAAGATCGATTGATTAGTTGGAGCACGCACCATGTTATGTAAAAACTAGGCGGATTGATGTGTAACAATGATAAATGTAGTAAATATTTACTTCCTTATTGTATTTGGTTAGAACTTTTTAGTCAGGTTAAGTTTATTCAGATCACGATCTAGGTCAATCGGAGTTTTTTTTTATTTGTAGTCTCCGGAAACAAAAAGCTTTCTGTTGTTAATTTTTAACTGAAATATATCAAATGTCGTAGGTTTTTAATTTGGAGAACGTTGTAGGCCATGTTTTGGCGCTTCGAAAACATTAGATCAATAAATACATATGTGGCTATTTGAAACTCGTTTATACATATATATCTACTTCTATGTCTAGCCGCAAAGAAAAACATAGTGTAGGATCCACTGCAGATCCAACTGACTGATACAGTTGTCGCCAAACTTATTGTCCGGGTTGATGTTGGCACGAGCTAACTTCAACCCGGTCGTAAAGATCGGAGAAAGAAAAATACTGTATTAAAATAATTTAAAACGACAGCCTACGACTTAATCTTTTGTTTTTAATTATTACAATCCAATATTTTGCTTTATACGATGTTTTCGGCTGCGTTGAAGTTAGCTCGTGCCAACTTCAAAGTTTGGCGAGAACTGGTACATTGTCACATAGGTATTAATCATATACTTTTACTACAACGGAATTAGTAAAATAGTTAACAAACATTCTACCTCCGGTAATCTATTCTCCCCTTTTAAGTGTCAATGCCCTTTAGTGTAAAACTTATTTTACACATTATGACTAGTTTGGGCTGCAATCGTGAATTCCTTATTGCAGAAAATGTAGGAAACGGTTAGTTCAAATTAGAACTGCTCTGTGAACTAACGGTCTTTATACTATCCATCTCTCTCACTCTATATGTAAATCTCTGTCACACATGCATACGACATTCCGTTCGACACAACCAAGCAATTACAACTTTTCCCTCGGGTTACATGACATCTGTATTGAAAGCTTCCGTAACACCTGAGATTTTCCCATATTAATCCCATTATTTCCCATGCTATACCTGATGCAATTATAGTGTCAAATAAAGTGAACTGCAATTAGAATCGTGTAAGTTGTGTAGTGTGTGTTATTAGTAAATAGTTTTAGGCAATGAAACATTCTCAGAGTGAACTCAATTACAACTACAGCTCACTAATAACAACATAAAACTTTAGTTTATCTGTCTGTTTGTTATGATTCAGTTATGAATCACGAGATAGATTTTGATAAAACTTGCCAAGGAGCTAAAATGCATCCTGAGGCTACCTTTTGGCTAAAAAGTGTAGTATTCGAGTGAAACCGCGAACAACAACTAGTACACAATAAATTGTACGCCTACTGAGTAACTTTAGCAGCAATAACAATTCTAACGTTAATTTTCTCTCTTTCCAGAATGCCAGTTACGTGATCAACAGGCGATACTCGAAAGACAAGATGTCACCGGTGTGCCACAACTTCGTGCAAAACGCCTGGAAGAAGGACTTCTGCTCCAACTGTTTCAAGTCCCGCGAGGAACATGTCAAGCAGGAGCGGGCGGGCGACGGCGGCAAATACCTCGCCACACCCTTCCAAAACAGAAGTACATACTTCAAAAAGACACCCTCAAGCATACTCAAAATACACCCAAAAAAGAAAAACAAACGAAACGTAACCTTCCCCGAAGAAGTATGCAGCGTTATAGGCTTCGGAGGCGACGACTGGTCCGATGGTGAGGAATTCGAAATGTCAGAGGAAACTGAAGATGACGACACTTTCCCTGATACAGAAGAGGAGAGAGAACTCCACAAAATCACTAAATCTAACACAGATTTTAACACAGTCAAAGCTAATCTGTTAGCAGACACAGCAGCTAAGACATACACGTCTCTGATGCTTGGTAAAATGCAAACAGACTCTGATGGCAAAAAGAAGACTTTGTTAGTATCTGTCACACCTTTCGGACAGGAGAATAAGCCTAACCCTAAGTCACACGTCCGTAAACCCGCCGTAATACACGTTTCAGAAGCTTCCGCTGAAGAAACGTGTAATAGTTATAAAACTAATATAATTCTATCGTCGTATAAAGAAACAGAAACTATAATAAGTGCAGATAATACCAGTGCAACTATTTGCACTGAAAAATCTTTACTGGAGGAAATATCAGAGACGTTAGAACAAAATCGAATATCTAACGGTACTGAAATCCACTTGTCTCAAAAAGATAGTAGCAAACCCACAGTGGTTGATGAAAAAATTAAAGAAAGTATGCAGGATGAGCCAGATAAGAAAGAAATGTGTGAAATTAAGAAAAACGGTATTGTAAGACAATCGCCATTACAAAAAACTCACGAGAGGCCAAAAGTAAACCTAAGTCGGTCAGAGTTTAAGTTTTGTAAAATCAATATTGAGAGCAGCAGTGTTGATTCAGCTGTTAGCACTTTGAACTCCACTGCTAATAACTCGCTAGCCTCTGACGACGAGAGTTTTAGTGGGCGGACAGACTCAGACAATGACGATAGCGGTCACTTTTCGGAGACACATAAATGTGAAGAAACCGTTAAGATAAAAGTATTTAGTGAAGGCGATAAAAACATAAAAATGTCTCCAATTGGACAACTTAGAAAAGTGGACGGACAAGCGCACACTGGATATTCTACATTCCAAAGTCCGATCATTGACATGCCGCCAATAATACCTAAACAGACAGACAATATATTTTCTGCGGAAGCCAGTCGCGAGTTGGCAGGCGAGCCGGACGGCAGAGCTGACCCGGACGACGCCACTGAAGCTCCAGCTTTGCCGAAAAGTCCTATCCCCACTCTCGACCCGCGGCCATCATTCTTACATGGCATGATATCAGACATATTGCCTGCACACAAACCGGCTCTACCAGAAAAACCTAAGCTACCAGTCAAGCCAGTTATCAAACAGACAACAAAAAAAAGCGTTATCACAACAAGCCAGCAGCAAATTAATATGTACATGCACTCAAAAAAAGATGAAGATGGTAAAAATATTGGAGCATTAAGTGAGGAAAAAAATAACGAGATAACAGAAGTGCATGAAGACAAAGCTGACACGATTTATTATGCACAACCGGTATTGACCAAAGAGGACAGTGACTCGTCGCTCAGTAGTCTCGGCAAACGGAAAGCGCCAACTCCTCCCTCTTCGCCTACAATAGAAGAATATCCGAATATTTACCAGAGAAATACAGCCGGTTTTCTGAAGTCAGATGCACCGATAGTAAGAGAATTAGAGAAAAGAGAAAGGGCGACAGGGTCAGCTACAAATAAAATAAAAGCTTCCGAAGAACCAAGTGAGATTAAAAAAATCGAAGCAACCCCAGAACCAGCGCCACGGAGAAACATATCCTTGTCCCACGACAATTTGTTATTAGACGACAAGCGTAAAGGCAAGCTCAAATTTTCAATTAAAAAGCTTCTCCGGATAGGCTCGTCCAAAGACCTAGACAAAAAGGAACTTACGGTTGCAACAGTGACAAAGATGACTAGCAAAGCTGAGGAAATATATGATTTGACCCCGAAACCCAAGCCACGCCTAGTTATCATACATCCATTAGACATAAACGGATCTAACGGTGTTGAGGTTGTCAAATCCAATTGCGAAATCTTGGGGAATTCGCGTCGATTGAGTCACGATGACGTGTCATCTATATACAGTGGTTCTAGTTCAGCAACGGAGCCTGAAACTCCTAAGGTTGTGAGCAAACCTCCGCCTCCTCCGAGACAGTCCAGTGAGGAACACAAAACCGTGTCTAGTGTCCCAAAGCCAGCACGACCACCACCCCCAAAGTCTGCCGCTTTGCAAAAGAAGCAAAAACAACAGGCATGGTCAAGTGCTCCCAAACAAACTGACAGTATTTATGCTAATTTAGGTGAGTTCAATTTTGTTATAATATCAGACATTACTATACTAGTTGAGTGCTGTTAATAATTGATTAATTTGTCTCCTCCAATAATAATAATTAAGCTCTCGAATATTGTGATGCAATATGATTAATAATGTCATAGTAAATGTTGAGTTGATGATAAAAATCTTAATAGCATATATGATTTCATAACAAAGGGGGCCTTAAAATACAGCCATTTTTCTCATTGAATTTAAACACCCATAACTTTTTCTCTGAATTTCACTTTCTAAGTAAACAATAGAATTTTAACATCATAATCTTAATTTTATTATAAACTTATTCAATTTTCTAGGAGAAATCAGATCTGCGCTTGCACCGAGAAAACCGGAACGGACAGCGAGCATGCGCGAGAGAGAAGCACGTTTGGAGTTACCCAAACGTAGAGCTCAGATGGACGACGACAAAGACGAAATAGACGACGGACCCCAAGAGCTGGTGCAAGCCACCAACGACCCCGTCATACATAGCTACGATGACGTCTATAATACTGCCAAATACGATGAAGAGAACTGTGATTCAGCCAAAAATAGCGACAGTGATTACGAATATGTGCACCACGCGCGATCAAGTTCCCCTGAATGTGATTCTGCCATAAAACCAAGAGAATCTAACGCACAAATTGAAGAAAGGAAGAGCGATGATAGCAGCGCTGAATACCCAAAATACAACAATGGAATATTTAACAGAACATCCCTTCCATACTGCGGAAGCGAGACAGAATCGGAAATCTATTCTCCTTACAGCTTCTACAGCTCTAACGATAATATGGAGAGTCCTGGTAACGAAGATTATCAGAACGACATGACTCCAAAAACTACAACAAATAGGCTTAGAATCAGGAAAGGGCGAAGCGTTGTGCATAGAAACCTAGAAGACAACTACGGAGCAGTCGTTATTGCAAATCACGAAGCGCTGGCGCAAGTTCTAGAACAGGTAATTGGAATTATCTTGTCTTAATACTGAGATAAATTGATAAATCGTGCATTCCATTTGCAACCGTTTCATTTATTAAACCAGCGAAGTCATCGAAAACAATTTAGTCAAATGTGATCGTGGGTTTATTTTAATTGTGTTAGGACTTATTGATAACTTCGATTCTATTGTTTGATACCAACGAAAATTAAATAAGCTAACTCACAGATTTTTTCTCAGAAGTGGTTATTTCCAAATTCGTTATATACCTAATTGAGATCTGAAGATCTGGTATCAAGTGCTTAGGCTTAGTTTTTTTCAGGAACTTTGTAAAATAAAAGTACTTAACCATAATTAAGTACATTAACCATAATTAACAATGTAAGAGAGACGATTTATAAACAGTTGATATAAAAGTGCGCAGCTATAAAGATTTAACTATATCTGGGGTAACGATACCTACTTCTTACTCAATATACTAAAACGTACAGTTAACCCCCTCAGGTTCAACAAAGTGCAACAATGCAGCCGTCGCTACGGGGTCTGAAAGCTTGCACCAACTTGAGGTGGAACGACTTCTCGATCCAGCAACAGAAGCCGGGCGCCGTGAAGGCCGGGAAGCGGTTCTTCTACCCAGCCATCTGGAACTCTAACCAGGGTCCAGTGAACGTCACCCTGATGGTGTACAAGGAGCAGATGGCTTCGCAAATGGTCTGCCAGCAGTCTGTCCAGCCGCAGACGCTGAGTTTGAACGCCATCACTGAGTTCTGTGACTTGGTACCACTCCAGCAGTTTGGGGAGGAAGGAGAGGATTTGGTACAAGGTAATTATTTTGTATCCTCAATGGGATTCCTCCGGAGCATTATCTAGGACATTGTCGTCTTGCTTGTGCCCGAAGTGTCCATACATACAACTATGCAATTATCGTAGCAGCCTACTGGGCTCAAGTAATATCAAATCCTACTAATAATGTTATAAATGTGAAACGGATCTGGATGAAATTTTGCACAGAGATAGAACATAGTCTGGAATAGCACATAGGCTACTTTTTATCCCGGTAAAATGCATGGTTCCCTTAGGATAGCGGGCAAGGCCGCTGGGGGAAAGCTAGTATGCATATATTTACCATTGATAATTGATATGAAAGCTGATGGTTCCCAGTAAATCTTAATCAATTTTCAACTCTCTTGTGTAGCTCCATCTCTCTCCCACAAATGATTCCACAAAATTATCGTTTCTTTTAATTTCTTCTTAGAATATTACTTCAGTATAAAATACCTATCAAGTTATTTAGGTCGATATGCATAAGATAAATATTGTAAGTACTTCATTTAAATACATAATCGAATATTGATTGAAACAAGTTTATTATTACAAAGTTGTTTGGTCACACACATTTGACATAAATTCCTTTCGTAACCTAGATTTGGTTTAGATATTTTCAACTTTTAAGGCCATTATTTGCCTAAGGCCTTTTATGAAGAAATCTATAAGTATATATTTATTTAGTTATCTGGGCCTGCGGGTAATTTGCAATTTGACATTCGAATCGACAAACGAATAAACATTTTCTTTCTATTTGTTTGTCGATTCGAAATTGTCTAGCCCGTTGTCTTTCACTACAGTTCTCGCCAAACTTATTGTCCGGTTTGAAGTTGGCACGAGCTAACTTTAACCCGGCCGTAAAAATCGGAGATAGAAAAATATTGGATTAGAATGATTTAAAACGACAGCCCACGACTTGAGCTTTCGTTTATATTTATTAAAATCAAATATTTTTCATTCTCCGATTTTTACGGCTGGGTTAAAGTTAGCACGTGCCAACTTCAACCCGGACAATAAGTTTGGCGAGAACTGTACTTAAGGTTGAAGTGTCCGTTTTAATAATTATCAATACCATACTTAGATCTTACATAAACGTAATAACGAAATTATTGCTCCTTCCGTGTTTGTGACTTGGCGAAAACAATAAGGCTAACATTAAGAGACGACGCTTAGGCTGATATTCAGAAACGAAACTCAACATGAACTTATGCTTCCGTATGTCGAATTTGTATGACAATTTGTCATACGGGAGCGTAAGTTCATGCTGAGTCTCTTCTCTGAATCTTAAGGTTAGTGTAAAGTAAGGCTTCCGTATGTCAATTTTGTATTACAATTTGACATACGGAAGCGTAAGTTCATGCCAAGTCTTGTCTCTGAATCTCAGCCTAATTGTTTTATTTGAGTTAGTGAGTTAGTTTGTGTTGAAACAGGCCCGGTCTAAGTCTATTAATATTAAAATAACGAAGTAAAACATCGAAATTCATTTCAATTAATTTACGCCTGTATTTCCCGAAGGGTTAGATAGAGGTGTACTTATGTACACCCACAGTTCCAGTTCCATCCTATTACCATTAATCACAAATCTATGCTCTGAGCTGCTAATGACAATAAACCCAATAACACTTTGCCTGCCCTGAGAATGGAATCCAGCACGGAGAATGGCACAAACTTTTTGTAGTAGTTTTGAATTATACATTGTCCCATAATTTTTACAAAGCCATGATGATTTCAACAGAACATAACAATGCTCTTTTCTCCATTCCAGCCACGATAGTAGTGCTTGCCCACGCCCAAGTCGACACCATCCACTCCTACGGCGAGAGTCTCCACGCAGCCGAAGGTCTATCGACAAAGGAGCACCAACTGGTCCAGACCGAACAGATCCATGAAGCCATCTTCATGATGCTTCAGATGATCAACGGCCTCAAGTGCCTGCAAGCACGAGGAGTGGAGGAAATACCAGACTCCTTAACGTCTTTAATTGCCTTGAGAGAGCTCCAGCCGATGGGGTCTCACGGGAGCACGCTGAACCTGCCGTCTCCTGATGATAGGCTGAACTCTCTTTGGGCGCCGAAAACTAATTCTTATGGAAGACTCTGCATATTACAAGGGTACATTCTTTGAATCATTTTGCACTAGATCCAATGTAAATATCGATTGAATATAATTTTCTTGCTACAAAATTTTAAGCTTCAGGACTCAAAGGTGTACTGTTTAGTTAATTCAATTATCTAGAGCTGTTAACCTGAACTCTCTGCTGTGAAACTCTAGACGGCTAAAAACAACACAAAATACCTTAAATCATTTTAGTTAGATCCAACTATAAGCGCCAGTTTGACTTTTACAAATTAAATGTATACATGTCTTTTTACTTTCAATAACTTAAAATCAAATTATTATTTTCTCTCGTTTCCAGATTGAGCGACGAAATCAACAGCAAAACGACCGATGAGGGCCAGCTCAATTCTCTGTGTAAATGTGCTATAAAAGCGACCGAAATCCTCCTCCCAGGAGAGAAGCTAACCCCCCTTCTGAAAGAAATACTACACGAAGAGCGCGCTGTGTCACTTAACCAAGCGAAATCAGTTCTGGAGTTCATGCTGTGGGGACCTTTGGACGTCGTTCAAAGGGTCCCTGTAGAGGAACGGGAGCTATCCCTCCAGAGGTGGCTGGATTTGGAAAGGGCAACCGTTTTACACGGCCTTGTCAGAACGAGGGTCCAGCTGAACGTCTTCGAACAACTCCACCTCATGTTCTTAGTTCGGTCGACAGCTAAAGCCATGTGTGACGCATCCGTGCTCCTCGAAAAAGCCAATGTTTATTAATTATGTGTACATTTTTAAGCTTTATTTTAAATGGTGACCTCTTGACGTTTCTGTGTTATGTCAAACTTATGTCAAATCAATCATTGTACTTATCTCTTTCAAGTTGTTCGAAGTTGATAGAGTCAATGATATTTAGCGCTGATCCAGTTTTGATTTGTAAAGATTTTCTTATAATAATTCCGAATAATTCTAATCCTTGTTCAATATTGTACGTAAGAGGAAACCAAATTTAATGTAATACTTAGTTTAGTTAGGCACCTGAAGACTTGATATTGTATTTAGACTTGAATGTTAATGTTGGTTAAGGGACATGGTTGGAAAAATAAATAGTTCTAATAATATAAATGTAAATCAATGAAAACAGAATGATTATGAGTATTGAGATTGTGTATGTTTTAAATAATGAAACCTACTGCCATATGGGACCAATTCTAAATACATAGATAAGCTTAAACCTTCTTTGCTCGAAAATTAAAGATATGATGAATACAGTCAATATTAAACTTATTTATCTATTGTTTTCCGTGCTAGAGCAGGCTCCACGCTAAACAAAAATTTCATTGACCATTATTTTCAACAACTGCTTTTATAAATAAAAGTTCCTCCGTAATTTTTAATACCTCAATGAGCGATTGCGGCAAAATAATATAATATACTTGTTGCGGACTCAGAAATGATTTAAAATATTAATAAAAACGAAATTAGACGGTAGTATAGGCTTTGTTCATTAAATATTGTACCTACAAATACGGCAGGTCATTGCCGGTCTGATAGGTAACAACTGAATTTACATCAATCTTCTCGAAAGTAGGATGTTAACTGTCGAAATTGCTTCATGAAAAACCCGATCTTTTAGTCATTAGATAAAACGTGACTTTTCAAAAAAGCCTAGAAATAAAACGAACTTAAACGAAATACTATTTTGACTGTTTGACATCTTACCTATTTTTTTTATTCGATTTTTTAATTATTTGTTGTGCAACTTAATCAGTACTGGCAAACTCGAATATTTATCTTTTTTCAACCCAATCAATACTTAGGTGCCAATAATAGAACTGAAGGTATACTCATGTACTAACTACGGTGCCTTATATTGTATTATACGTAAGTACTGTATTATATCGAATGTAATTTATATTTTATACGAGCTCTGCTAAGATAATGAGTTCAAATTATTAATTTACCCTTGTAAGAATTCATCGAATATAAAAATACATAATTTCTTACTGTATTTTGTTGTTTTAATAACGGAGAAAATGAAAAGAGGATAGAGTATTTTCCTTCTCACGAAGACGATGCAGATACTTAAAAAAAAACAAAAATCACATATTTATTTAAACATTCAACATTCATTTTAAAACTTTTTAATTGACTGCGTATTTGCAATGGTGGGGACCATTGCAAATACGCAAGGCTTTATTTTTTTTCTTTTGCCTGCTGACTCTGAACTCCTGTTCCGAAACCTTTAGAGACACATTCGATTTCATTCGATTATCTGTTAATTGTATTGTATTATAGTGTATTGTTATATCTATTTAACCTGTATTTAAAAATCAGTAAGTTAATATTTACTTTTTCCTCTGATTTAATAATGACTTCAATTTTTTTTTTACAAGCGAGGGTAGAACTTAAAACTAATAAACGCTGTCAACGTCACATGAACGTGATCGCCAGTCTACGCCAGTACGCCTGGCCATGGCCGGTGTAACATGCGCGTAACCGCGGGAAGTAGTCGTGAATACTTACTGAATGTAATGGTGTGTAACTCAGCTCTGAGTCAGCTCAATGAATCAGATCGCACGGGTCTGAGCCGTTGAGCTACAGCTCAGCAACGAAATGACTAGCTCGCGCGGCTCAATTCAGCTCCCTTGAATCCTTGAATCCCTCCACAGGCACAGACAGATGAGTCAAATGAGTCAAATGAGTCAATTGATTCAATTGAGTTAATCTGTGATTCTGATCTACTTGAGGCTTGTTCAGTGACAGTCAATGAGTCCAGAAAGTAAGTTTTTGAACGAGTCATTCGTTCTGAAACGTTTTATTGATTTGTTACTCAAAAAGCTCTGGTTTTTTTTGTCTATTAAATTAAAGTATTAAAATCTCTATATATTATCATAAATAAATATATCGTATCATAAATATCATCAGTAGTGTTAAATTTTAATTTCATTTTCATTATAATTATTAATCAGACCAAGTTTTTTTTAATAGATCCGATAAAAAATAAAACATCAAAGATTCGATGTTTCTATAACTAAATACATCGATATATTGTCAAATAAATATTTTATTTTTTCCTTTATTAAAAATAACTTGTAATCTTAGCATGGAAAATGCTTAAAAAAATACAAAAAGATAAATAAATATTTGTCAAAACATCGATTAAACCGATGTATCGGAATACATCGAGTAGTCAGAGTTAAACGAACTGTCAACTGCCGCAGCTCAGTCGGCTCGATTCGGCTCAATTCGGCTCTCAGCTCAATTCAGCTCGCGGCTCGTAGTAGAATCATATACCTGTACAGGTACAAACTGAGCTGATCTGCGAGCTGATTCATTGAATCAGCTCACTCGCCTGAGTCACGAGCTGATCTGCAGCTCGCGTATTTTTGATGAGTTACCCACCTCTAACTGAATGTGTGTGTTTTTTTAATAATAGATAGGCTTGTGCTGGATCACTGTTATAAATAATGATGCATGTAGTAATTTAAGAACCGCTCAACTTGGATGTGAAAAGACAGATTGGTGCACGGAATTTGTAGTTTTGAACTTGGAACGTGAATCTAGATCTAGACCATACACGAACGCCGCTGCTTGTGGGTATGTATTTTGTATTCTTAAAGGCCTTCCCATGTAGGTACTTACTGTTTTTGTTGTATGTAGGATTGTGGTTATTCTTTTTTTTCCTTACGATGAGAAAAGCTTATCTGATTTTCTTGAATCCTAAAACAGCTTGTGTGAAAACGTTACAACGTAGTATTTGACTGGTGTTTGGTTTAACAAGAGTAGGTACCTAAGTAGGTACAGGCCTATTAATTAAATTTGCATAGGAGTACGGTTGCCGAGATCAATCTGTGGATGGGTAACCATTCTAAGCACATCGGGACCCCTCCACGCCTCGGAGAGTACGTAAAGCCGTCGGTCCCGGTTGTCATACGTACAAGTATGACAACTTTTGGGTTTTTGGGTTTTTGACGGTAGTCAGCCAGTCTATCCTGTAGTCTATTACCCAGAAATTGGGTTGCGGATGTCTGATGGCAGGCGCTTCGCGTAAAATACTGATATTCAGTTATATCTGGTTAGACTGGAAGCCGACCCCTAACATGGTTATGTTGAAAAAGGCTAGGAGAATGATGATGGTATTTAAGACGTCACAATCACAATTAAATATAATTAGAATATTTATAGTGCGCTCTACGGCCTAAAATTAAAAATGGTTATAAGTAATTTCCTTATTTTTGAACAGATTTAATTATATCTTGTTTTTCGGACTCTTTAGTATCTACCTAACTTATAAGGCTATAAAAACTACTCATGCATGCATGACTCATAGCCTATTTGGATCCCGAAGTTTAAATATTTAGGGTGTTCGTTCATTCGTTGCGATTGATCACGTTAGATAGAAGGATTCTTGAGGTACTGAACAAAATGTGTAAATATTAAGTATTGATGTAATAAGCGGCGGTACTCAGGTTGTGGAATCAACTTTCCGGGAGACTACAGCATGGTATTCTTCAGAGTGTGAAAAGATTTTTACAGTATTTTATTATTTATTTTACGGCCCTGAATACAACGTCCTTTAAGCCTTTTTACAGTATTGCATCGCTGGTGTTGCAAGCGTCCATAGGCTACGGTAACCGCTTACCATCAGGCGGGCCACATGATTGTTTTTTCATGAATGAACGATTGCAACTTTGAAATAACACCAATGTCATTGTAGTATTGGTTCGTAAAGACTGTGTTCGTTATATCACAAAAGTTATATTAAGTAGTACTTTAGGAGAAAATCTCTTTAGCACTTTTGTTAGTGTACCTATACATGTTTTTGCTCGTGACTGTACAGTGTACACTCACGCTTAGAGGTAGGCTGTAGGCAGAAGCTATAGAATGCCGCTTGCCTTGATTCTTACGACCGCAAGATGTGCTTTGAACCCTCAACAGAATAAATAAAAGAAAGAAATAATTTGTAATAGTTTATTGTCTCAGCATCGCAACAGATTCTATTTCTAATTACTATCATTATAATAACATCGTCTTAAAGCGGTGATAGACGAACGAACTTAAAGTACGGGCGTTATTAAGGTCGCGAGATTCAAAATCAAACCGACACACGGGCGCATGGGTGTCGCCAGGATTACCTACTTACAGGGTGGTGCATTTAACTATTACTTAACTAATATAAAATAACAGCTTTTGCTCGCGACTTCGTAGGCATTCTATGTATTTTCTTTGCTGACTATTGCCGAGCGGCACCCATGCACAGGCGAACAAGGTTTTCGAACCATAAATACGCGTTCTTGCTCGTTCGTCTATCAACCCCTTTACTAAATCCCACATCTAAGCCAGTTCTGTTCTAGGTGTTAATATTTTTTTTCTCTCCATTGCAATATGCCACAGATCAAGAAAAGCTTTGTCAAATGCCAAAATTACCAACTATTATTATAACTACCGCTTTTTAACCTACAATGTTCAACAAAGCTTTTTACGGAAATAACAACACAATTTTAATGTCTTCGGGAAGTGCAGTCGCCAATCTTTTTGGCCGGGCTGAAGTTCGCGCGAGGCAACTTCACCCCGGTCAAGAATAAGGAGAGAAAAGTTTGGATTAAAATTAATAAAAACGAAAGCCTTACTACTACTCACTACTGCAAATACATAAGATAATTAAAAAAAATGTATTGTCTTTGCTACGCCTCGAACTTTTGTTTTTATTAATTAATCCAATTCATAAATTTAATCCAATCTTTTCTTACTCAAATCCAAGCCCGGCCAAAAATATTGGCAACTTTCCTTTACAATTAACATTGATTAAGCTAGTTCTATATCAGTGCCGATATTTAAAATATACATAATGAGAGCTACAATATCCGATACATTTTAACGCAGTTTGCAATCCCTTCATGTTTTGTCTCATTCTAACTTCACATATTTCGTTATTCCTGTCTCGCTTTCACACTGCGTTTAGTATTTCTTGTTTGATAGGAAATCGGCACTAAGCGATCTAACAAAAATGGAACACAATTTAAAAACAATAATGTCATTGAATGTCTTGAAATCTATTTAATTTGAGCGTAAATATCGCTTTAGACTTACTGTAACTAATAGAGTCACCCGTCGTTGCTTATTGATAAATGATATATTTTATTACATTGTTATTGAGCTTAAGTAAATTAATATCGAGATTTAGAGCTGTGGTACATTCTCCTAACCTTTTCCCACATTATTTATAATATAATAATATTATTATTATAATAATAAACTAGCGACTACACAGCTTTGCCTGCGTATTTTTGCGGTAAATTAAAAAAAAACTTTTCATTATAAACTTCTCCTGAAGCAACAAAAAAACAACAATCAAATCGGTCGAGCCGTTCTTACATGCGGCTATTGATACAGAAGATAGATATAAAATAATATTCCTTTTTAATAAAGTCGGTTTAAAAAATACCGACTTCAAGCACGTTTGTACATGTTTTAATCTAAAACAGCTTAGTACCTACCTATTTTATATAAGTATATTTGAGAGTCCATTTTACTAGAAATATTTGACAGAACCCATTCACAAATAACCACAGCCCTAAAATCTCACAGTATATACGACTAGAAATTAAAATACAAAAATACGAATAACATTTCCTTAAAACGTAATGCAAAAAGCAAAATATAATAAAAGCAAGCGGATCCGGAATGTATACAGCACGCGTAAAAAAAAACAATTAAAAATATTTTCCGAAACATTCCAAAAAAAAAAACAGATCTTAATTTTTCACACTAGATAAGCTTAAAATAAAATAATTTTAGAAAAATATAATACAAACCTCATATCGGTACAGTCAAGAGCACAGCTATATAAACACTTACAAAAGGGCTAAAGTAATTTTTTTCATGACTGAACGATTGCAACTTTGAGATAACACCAATGTCACTGTAATATTGGTTCGTAATATTACAATCATCATCTTCCTAGCCTTTTTTCCAACCATGTTGGGGTCGGCTTCCAGTCTAACCAGATGCGGCTGAATATCAGTATTTTACACGAAGCAAATGCCATCAGACCTCCACAACCCAATTTCTGGGCAATACCGATATTCGAAGGATAGACTGGTTGTCAGGCTTTTTTTTTTGGGCTTCTGACTACCATTAACGATTGTCATAGGTGTTCGTATGACAACCGGGACCGACGGCTTTACGTGCTCTCCGAGGCACGGAGGAGTCTCGATATGTTAAGAATGGTCACCCATCCATAGACTGACCTCGGCAAGCGTAGCTTAACCTTGCGAATCGGTTGATCAGCGTTGCTATAACTTAGCCACGAGCCCAAAAGTTCTAATAATACTTTAGGAGAAAATCGATTTAGCTTTTTTGTTAGTGTATACATGTTTTTTTTCGTGACTGTACAACAGCTACATAATTATATTTAAAACAAAATATAAAGAGAGAACATGTTAAAAAATCTTGAAGCTTATTAAATAACATTTTGGACGAAAAATAATAATACAAAAAAAAAACAATACTTTTGTGTTTCAATTGATTATTTAAAAATAATTATTGATTTATACGATTTATTTTTTGTTTTTTAACCTTATGCAACATAGTAAAGTGGCATAGAAATTCGAGAACGCATTGACGACGCAAAAAAAGTTTCTTTTTAAAATTAACATTATTATCATCGAGCAAAATCTATTTATTTTTCAGTTCAGTTTAGGAAGTTCTTTTTAGGAAGAATCTCTAAGCTCACCAGTTCTTTCAGTCAAATAAATCCTTTGAAAATTAATATTATTCTAAGCCACAGTACCCACTCGCATGAGATATACACTATACACTTTAACATCGCGTATTTACACAAATGTTTCCCATATTTTATCAAAGAAAAATCAACTAAATGTATAAAGGGCAAAAGTTGATTTTAGTTTTGACAAAATAAATCAAATATTTCTTCGAATATCTGTGATATTTTATCAAAGAAAAATTAACTTAATGTATGCGGAACAAGACCGGGATGGTTGGCGCTCTTTGGGGGAGGCCTACGTTCAGCAGTGGACGGCAATAGGCTGATATGATGATACGGAACAAAAGTTGATTTTAGTTTTGACAAAATAACGTAAATATTTATTGAAACATCCTACTTCATATCACTGCTAACAACTTTAAACTTCTCATAATGTTTTTCTTAATAACTAAGTTTACAGTCCCTTGTTGAAATACACGTATTCAGGCGGCTTCCCATCTGTGTTCTTTAGGATTTGTTCGTAATTGTCCTTCTCGAAACGTTTTATTGTATCTATGGAGAGTTTGCTGAAAAATATAATAATAATAATAATTTAAGCGGTACTCTACTAGATACGGCACGTATTGTTAGGAGGTTACTTTTTTGGAGTTTTGACCACCAGTAGCTTGGACTCTGTTCCGGATATCGGTGGGATACTTTTTTTTTTATATTTTTAAGGGCTTTTTTCACCACCTATGGATAGCCGCTAACTGCCGAATAAATTCAAACATGGAACAAAGTTTGTATTAAATTATCTGCCAGCTAATTTAACGGGAACTTATCATTAAGTTGTGAAACTAATGTTTCATGTATTCATATTTTCTGTTTTTTTTTTAATAAAAATTCTTAGGTATTTAAAAATGTTATTGAAGATATAAATATCATATAAATGAATAAAGGGAATAATAATTTTATTTCTATGTATTTATTATGCGTTAATGGCGAATGCACAATTCGACCTTAGGCAGGTTTCGAACGTACGTCAGTACTTTAAAATTAATATATCTGCCTCAAATTCAAAACCGAAACCGAATTTCAAGTTGGTTTAAGGTCGACTTTTTCTTTTGCTAATAATAATCATTGAAAAATATTGTTGTATTTTTTAAGACGGGGCAAGAATATTTAGTAGTCAATTATTGTCAATTCAAAATAATACATACCATCTTTGTGGAAATATCGCGCACGCTGTTGGCACCATGAATGTTAGGCTGAAATTATCACATAATATTATTATTAAAAACATATAAACATAAGAATATACTCCTCCGGTTTTTCGTCAGTTAAAAATTAAATAAGTACAGATTCGTAACCCTTACATTTGTTGTTATTTGTTGAATTGCGAAAATAAACTCAAACTTAACGGGCAAAGTAACAAGTCCTCCGCCGGGTCTGTCTGTTCGCGATAAACTCAAAAGCTACTCCACTACTGCATTTTCATGCTGTTTTTACCATTGATAGAGTGGTTCTTGAGGAAGGTTTTAGTATACAAGGTGGAAGGGACATCGACGCACATCCAAATACAATGAGTTCAGTACATGATTCTGGACCCCTTGCGTTGAAATTTTCTTTAACTTTTTTTATCCATTTTTAAGCTATTTTTTTCTGCAGTTTTTTTCCTTGAACGTGTAATAAAACATGATTTCTATCTACCTAAATTAGATTTATAATTAACAAATCATTACTTCATTTATTTCGGTTCGCGTTTTTAGCAATACACTGCGCGCTCAAAAATGTCAATATCTGTAATAACCGATCACTTTCTACATGAATGACCTAGGTCATTTTATTTTTGACCTTGAGTGAAACCTTGTCACGATGTCCCTTCCACCTTGTATAATTCGTCAAGTTTTCGTATACGTTGGCTTAAATATAAATGGCCACGCGGGCAAAGCCGCTGGCGTAAAGCTAGTCTATACTAATATTATAAAGAGGAAAGATTTAATTTGTTTGTTTGTTTGTATTGAATAGGCTTCGAAACTACTGGACCGATTCGAAAAAATCTTTCAGTGTTTAGATAGCCGATTTATTGGGGAAGGCTATAGGCTATATACCATCACGCTAAGATTAATAGGAGCTGAGTAGCAATGAAAAATGTTGCAAAAACGGGGGAAAAAATTATAAGACCACGCGGGCGGAGCCGCTGGCGGGAAGCTAGCATAATATGAGATACTTACAACATGCCGACGATGGCTGTCTGTATGCCGATGTGGGCCCAGCGGATCCTCTGCATCCAAGGCTTGGGCTCCAGCCGCTCCATGATCACCGGCAGCAGTAACATACCCGGGGCACACATCGCGATCCTGGATAAGACAAGCGATTATTAACTCTAATGTGCAAGACATAACTGCCTCGATAGTGATAAGGGCTCGCTCTGGTCCTGGGTTTGGTCTGGTCAGTGCTATTGGGATTTCCGCATAGAACACTTTGTTTCATACGAACATGCATTCATGTAGGTCAAAATTTAAAAAAACGCTTCAACAAAGGTTATTTAAATAAAATAAATAAATATCCTGGGACATTTTACACAGCACCATCTAGGCCCAAACTAAGCAGAGCTTGTACGGGACAATAGATATAATACTTATATTTTTTTTAAATTTATAATACATAAGAAACACCCAGACAAACACAAACACTTAAGTTCATCACATAAATATTTGTGTCCTGTGGGAATCGAACCCACGACCTCGTGATCAGCAGTCCGGAACTGACCAAAGACGTCGTCAGGTATTTATTTGAACACCATCATCATCATATCAGCCAAAAGAGCAAAAGGCCTCCCCGTGGACTTCCACAGGATCCGGTCGTATGCCACCTGCATCCAACGACTCTCAGCGATCTTTACCAGCCAGGTCACCGGACATTTCATATCGAGTTCCTAAATAAAAAGTTTCATTGATTTATCTTCAATAACTTGTAATCTTAGCATGGGAAATGCTTAAAAAAATACAAAAAGATAGTTAATAGGTAAGGTGGCATCATACGACATCGAACTAGCTGTAAAGTTAGTCGTGTCGGTTGTGAAGCATTCACAATAGATGTCGCTACGTCACCTTTAAGACGTAAATTAGAATGTGGAGGAAGATTTCGACTGGCGAGCGGGGCTCGCGGTAGCTTAGTGGTCAAAGCGTCTGGTGTACCGAACCAGAAGACGCAGGTTCGAATCCTGCTCGCCAGCCGATGTTTTCCTTCAAAAAATACTAAAAGATAGTTATCTTTAATAATTTAAAGCCTTTTTAGCGACAAAGGCTAAAGCATTCTCAAAGGTCTAATATATCTACAGACGCATTTATAATGTTAATCAGGAAGTAGTGAAAGTAGGGATTATGCATCCTTGTAAAATGTTTACCTAGATGTGACGACCTGCGATATTCCTTTGACTGGCGCGATCTGCGACTTGCCGATCACTTTCCCGTTTTCATCAGTTACATCCAACCCTGAAATATACAAAAATATTTGTTTTTATTCTGACGCCATTTACTTTTTAATTATCATTATAAACAACTCTGTAAATTTCTAAGAGTTAATTTTTTAACACCTTATATATTCTGATTTCTGACACTTACGTCAGATTACAATGACAAAATACAAGAGCTTTTATCGGATGTAAGTACATACAAACTAGTGAAGACCGATCCGACAACAAAAACACTAAAATTAACTAGTGATTTGATCAAAAAGCACTCCGACACATTGAAACTCGACGTAAAATACCTAATTCCTAGTTGTGCAAAACCACCAAAATTGTATGGGCTACCTAAGATACACAAACCCAATGCTCCGCTGCGACCAATAGTAAACCAAATCGACTCCCCAACCTACAGATTGGCACAATGTCTAGGTAAAGTACTCTCACCACCAAGAGGTAACACAGCAGCATATGTGAAGGACTCATACCATTTTGTCAGTGAAATTAAACACCTACAACTCACTGATGATGAAACTATGGTCAGTTTTGATGTTCAGTCATTATTTACATGCTTACCTGTGGAAGACTGCATCAGAATTGTGTCTAAGAAATTATTAGAGAACAACATGCCTATTGTGTATGCTGAACTACTAAAACATTGCCTAACATCCGGCTATCTGTTGTGGAACAATCAATTCTACACGCAAGTAGATGGAGTAGCAATGGGCTCTCCTGTATCTCCCATAATTGCTGATATCTTCATGGAAGATTTTGAGGAGATGGCCCTACAATCTGCTCCTGTAACACCAAAGTTCTACAAGCGGTACGTAGATGATACTTTCACTATACTACCATCTAACAAAGTGACAGCATTCCTAGACCATCTCAACTCCTTACATTCTAAAATTCAATTTACTATGGAGTCGGAGGCAAATAACTCTTTAGCTTTCTTAGATGTTTTGGTTATTCGTAATCATAATAACACCTTGAGTCACACTGTGTATCGAAAGAAAACCCATACAGACAAATACCTAAATGGTGAATCACACCACCACCCAACACAGTTATCTACCGTCGGTAAATCATTGTTTCAGAGAGCACGTGGGATCTGTGACGAGCAACACCTGGCTGCAGAGCTTCAACATGTCAAGCAAGTACTGCACGACAACAAGCTCCGAATACCGCGCCTTCGTCACAGAAACCGCGTGAAACGTGCCACAGTCGAGCGCTTACCTGCAGTACTACCATATGTGAGAGGAGTCACTGACAAGATTGGCTACATCTTGAAGCGTGCTTCAATTAAAACTTACTTCAAGCCGCTGAAGAAGATCAGTCAGTTTTTACCACCTGTAAAGTGTCATATACCTCTACAAGATGCGGGAGTATACAAGCTTGATTGTGACTGTGGTCTCTCTTACATAGGCCAAACGGCCAAACTAAACGAAGCATAGGGACCCGCGTTAAAGAACACATCGCTGATGTCAAACACCGCCGTTCCGGAAAGTCTGCAATTTGTGAACACACCCTTGACAAGGCCCGCCATTACATCAGATTTGATCAACCACAAGTCCTCGCAAAAGAAAACCGATTCCTACCCAGGATGATTCGTGAGGCCATTGAAATTAAAAAACATCCAAATTTCAATAGAGAAGATGGCTGGGTCTTACCACCTGCTTGGAACCCTATTATAGATTCGATTAAATCTAAATCCAAGCCTAAAAATGCAAGACCGAAGGATACGGTGAGCTCGTTCTGCGTGAATCGGATTGCCAACAATTAACAAAAATGTAGGGTAGCTGTTAGTAATTGAAACGTCAAGACGCCTACCACCTTAGTCACCCGTGACCATGGACGCTGTAAAGGGTCCGAAACGTCGGGATTAAAATAATATCAATATAACGCGATAAAATCCGTAAAAAGTAGTTTTATTTCAATACCTTATATATTCTGGGACATTTTTACACAGTCCCAAACTAAGCAGAGCTTGTACTATGGGTACCAGACCATGGTTATAATACTTATATATTTTTTTGAGTTTATCTCGTTACAAAATACAAATCTTTCCTCTCTATAATATTAACTTAGTATAGACCAGCGGTGACGGGCGTTATATACCATTACACCTGTATTTCATCAAGGGTTCAGCAAAGATGTACTAATATCAGAGTTTACCGTTTTTAACCCCCGACGCAAAAACGACGGGGTGTTATAAGTTTGACGTGTCTGTGTGTGTGTCTGTTTGTGGCATCGTACGGATAAACCGATTTTGATTTTGTTTTTTTTATTTGAAAGGTGAATTAGTCGGGAGTGTTCTTAGCTATATTTGATAAAAATCGGTCCAAGATGGCCGCCGCTACAAAATAGCAGATTACATATTTTTTCACAACTCCCTCAATATGGGTATCAAATGAAAGGGCTTCACTAGGTGAATACTATACACTATGATATATTTCAAATCCAAGATGGCCGCCACCATAAAATGGCAAATTACATTTCGTGTCGGGGGTTTTCTAAATGTTTAATTTAGGTTAGGTTATTATATTATAGGCAGCTAGTCTATGGCACAAATCTAAACTAAAGCTGCTATAAAATAAAACTACTTTTTACGGATTTTATCGCGTTATATTGATATTATTTTAATCCCGACGTTTCGGACCCTTTATAAGTAGTTTTATTTCAATGTCTAATATTCGCGTAAGTATCAGAAATCAGTATAAAGCTGCTATGTATAAACATGCACGTCAACCACACAATACCGCTGAATAACTGTCGTTGATCCATTAAAACTAATTAGTGTTTACATAAATACTATACACATACCCAGGATCATCTCGTTCTGTCTCATCAATGGAATGTTGACCCAGTTGGCAGCAGCCACCGCTACGAACGGCACAAATCGCTGCGAACAATAACAAACATTATTATTAAAACACTAGCCTTTGAACGCAACTTACCTTACCTTAAAAGTTGATTTTTTTTCCCCCGTTTTACATCATTTTTTATTGATACTCCGCTCCTATTGGTCGCAGCGTGATGATAGAATTTTTCAAATCGGACTAGTAGTTCCTGAGATTAGCGCGTTAAACCAACCAAACACACAAACTCTTTAGCTTTATAATATTATAGTATAGAAGTATATATTGTATGTATAGTACTTAACTACTAGCTGTTCCCGAGTTAGTCGCGTTCATCCAAGGTAAAAAAAACTTTTAAAATTAAAAGAAACAAAAAACCCGACTGCGTAAAAACTACTAACTAAAAATCTAATAAAAACAAGCTCTGTGATGTTGGAAAATGTATTGCAGGCGGGACAAGCTGTTCGTTCATAAACAAAATTGATTAGATTAGATTTTTAGTTAGTAGTTTTTACGCAGTCGGGTTTTTTGTTTCTTTTAATAATTGATTTTATTTTCTTCTTTTTAGTTAATAAATCATCATAGAATCACTAGATAGATCCTAAATGATGATTTAAAATATAAATTGATACAACTAAAGATCATTTTCAAAATCAGTTCGCACATTAAAGCGTATAAAATCCGCCATATTGATTTTTTTTAAATTTCATGTACCCAGTGACAGTCGTGCCATCAAGACGAATCTAATGAGGTGTCATTTATCTAATTCGGTTGAGCCGTTGAGTAGTTACGACCGGACATAGGAACGGACATACATACATACATACATACATACATACGCGTCAAACACATAACCCTCCTCCTTCGGCAGTCGGGTAATAAAAGTAGCCCAAGTTACTCCTTACACACGAGTGACACGGGTACTTGTCGAGGCTGTGAGGAGGCTGATGAAACGCCACGCCACCTTCTGGACGAATGTGGATCGCTGATACACAAGCGCAGTGCTCATAGGTAGACATATCTTAAGCCCAGATGAAATAAAGGTGCTCATCCCTAAGCAAATGCTGCAGTTTGTGTCAGCCGCAGGGTTTAACGGTGAACTCTAAAATTTAGATCATCAAGGGGCGATCGCAATAGACCTACTAAAGTCACATTAGCTATCTGCGAGTGAGTCTCGTCAAAATCGGTCCAGCCGTTATAGAGATTACCCATTACAAACAAACAGACAGAACAACAAACAAACATTTTCAAATTAGCTTTTTTGATGTAAGTACCATAACATACTTATTCTTAGGCATTGAGTAAAAGCTGGTAATTTGAAATTACAAACAGACACTTCAATTTTATAGATTTATTTATTTTATAATTTTATAGTCATTATATTATGTAAACTAGTGTTATTCATATACTTACATTATCGGTAATCTTTATAGCGGATAATGCGACATTATTGTTTACCGATTAGATTATACTTCAAAGAAAATATTTGTAACATCTAATCTATACGTCGATTTACAAGACTATTGTTTGAATTTCCTCTAGTTATTGATTTTTTTACATTATCAAGATATGGTAGGTGGGAGTCATTGATATTACGATGACAAATTATATCTTCGGATATCTTGGGACATTTTTGCTCAGCACCATCTAGTCCCAATCCCAAACTAAGCAGAGCTTGTACTATGGGTACTAGATAATGGATATAATACTTATATACATTTTATATACTTTTTTTGTAAATACATACTTATAATACATAAGAAACACCCAGACAAACACAAACACCTAAGTTCATTACATAAATGTTTGTGTCTTATGGGAATTGAACTCACGACCTCGTGCTCAGCAGTCCGGTACTCGAACCACTAGACCACAGACGTCGTCATAAAAAAAATATGATTTAATCTTCTTCCTAAAATAATGTGTCAGTTGTATAACGTAGTAGAATGCGTCAATATCAAGTGAATCGCAAGATATACGGCCGATATTAATAACCTAGCTATCTATAATGCCTATCTTTCGATTTTTTCCTCAAAGGAGATGATCGAGCACGAGCATAGCAGTTACGCCCGTAAAACGATGCATTTTTTGTACAAATCAATTATGGGACACGTAAATTACAGACTCGTATTTACAGAGAATAAAATGCGCACACGCACTGCCCCTCTGTGTCCCTACGCACATGCAACACCGAAACAATGAAAATAAACAAAATTCTGATCCAACACAAAGTCGCGAAAACAAAAAGCAACATCGACATTCATCGGCAGTCGCAATATCGCCGATTTATCGATCCCTAAAAGTTTATGATGTAGGTACACAGGTGGTGGAGGTCATTGTTTTCCAGATTTTTCGTCGACTGCCAAAGAAGGTAATCGAAATCGGCCCAAATGATGTACCGAAGGTACACTTATTGGAAAAATTACCCTGTATTACGCTGGTTAAAACTCTAGTCGTACTTTTTTTAATATTAAGTGGGGGATAAGAAAAAAAACTAATTTGAGAAAAATCACGCCATTTTGCCACACTATTATCTGTTTCGTAATGATTTCATAGTAAAAACAGTCAATGTCAGTATTGGAATGTCAAACGCACGCCATTACGGCAGATTATTATCAGTTTCATAGTGATTTCATGGTAAAAACTATCAACTTGACAGCTGTCATGTACCTCCAGTACAAATTTGGGCTGAGTTGTATGGGCTTTTGACCTCCTTTAGTGCTATTGAGAATTTCATAGAAAAAAACTGCTAAACCTGTAAATTAAAAAGGCAATTTTCTGCGGTGGGATGATGATGGCTAAAATAAAATTAACTTACCGCCAAAATAGGGTTTTTAGCGCGTTTCTGTACACTGAACTTGAAGATGAGCGCAGTGGCCATCGCCGCTGACGTAGCGGACACATACGCGACCCCCATCTGCGTGGTCGTAAGGGGGGAGTTCGCGTTCCGGTTGGTGTAGTTCACCAGGGCGTTGAACGACTGGTTCACCCATTGCCAGAACACCACCGCGACCGGAGTTCTGGGGAAAACATTTAAAAACATTTTTGACAAAAGTCAAATAAATAAATACACTGCCTTGGTCTAGTGGTCCTAAACGCATCTACGCGACTGCTACGTTAGAAGTCCTGATTTCGTTTCCCGGGTCATGCGAAGTGTTGTAGGGTTTTTCTGTAAAATTCCCAGTAGCAGCTCTGATTTTTTGCCTGGTAGATGGCAATAGGCTCGCCCTTTATTACATGAGCGCTGTGGGTGCACATTACACCTCAGCCTAATCCTTCGGCGAATACAGGCGTTATGCTGCTACTTAGAATTTCATAGAAAAACCCAACAACACTGCTTGACCTGCAAATTGAACCTAGTGACGAGCGTAGCAGCAGAACAATAACTGAAAAACTAATGTTAACTAGATTAACACAACATTGTGCCATTAGGATTGCCGCAACTTAAAAAACGAACCACTAGCTAAAAGATCAGATACCCAGCCAGTTATTTTATGTAAACAACTTCTCAATTAAAAGCTGAATAAATAAATAGATAATTTCTACCTCAACTGGCTTAGGAAAAGCAACCTTAAATTTAATACACATAGTTCAATTTCCATAGCAACTAAAATACTTTGATACGTTAATCATTCTAAAATCGACTGAGTTTTCATTCAGTTTAAGTTAGTATTTGTACACACAAATACTTTAAAACACGTTTAAGTATTTCCCATTTGGATGTATTATAACCTATGAATACGTGTTCATTTGTTATTTATTTTCGACCTTCCATGACAAAAACATAACAGAGTTGACGCGACTTGAGTTTAGTGAAATAATCATAATATTACAATGCTCTATTTTTAGCACGGAAACATTGTACCTAATTATAAAGCATAGAGAATTTCTAACAATATTTTAATGTTCTTGTTGACTTACATACCAAACCATCACGCCTATAAGTCCCAACAACACCAGCAGTTGATAGCGTAGGAGTATGACCCCTGGACTACCAAGTCAGCTCTAACTTTTCGAAATCATATGCGTAATTATCACTCGCTTTAACGGTAAAGGAAAACATCGTGAGGAAACCTGCATGCCTGAGAGATTTTCTCGACGGCGTGTGAAGTCTGCCTACCCGCTAGCTAGCGTGGTGGACTATAACCTCATCATTCTCATACTGAGGGGAGACCCGTGCCCAGCAGGACAGTATATGGGTTTATGATGAACACCGGTAGTATCACTCGCTCGATGTTAAGACCTCAGTTGTCTAGTATAAGTAGCCTGTGTTGAGTGTCATCAAAATGAATACAGAAGTTTTGTTTGTAAGAAGTAATATGTAAACAGACTGATTATAGAACTAACAATACTAGATTGTAAGACGTTTATATGGTCACATAAACAAATTATTTATGGCGCTTATCGTGAATGAAGGGAGGTAGCATATTTATCGTAGGAAATTTCCTTCAACTCCCTCCCCGTTTCTTGATCGAGCCGGTAGACGCCTAGGCTGTAGCTCCATAAGAACCCAGATAGTCCTCAACAAACTTGAAGTCAGAGTCTTTTTAGGGGACGAAAAAAATTAGACCCTTTTGGTCCTCGCCTCTCGCAACGTGCCTCAATAAGTCCGGTCCACGGGTACTCGGTTTGAGTGCTGCACTCGAACCGAGTACCTGTACCAAACGGGCCTCGGTTAAATATTTGCTATGCACGGCTGGATCTGGACGAATTTAGAGCTTAGAGTCCTAAAGTTTTAGGTTGTTTTGTAATTTAACCCTTTAGGAGAGCAATTTGGAGAGAAGTTATCCTCATTGTGTATGAAGAATTCAGGTGGCATACGACCAGTCCCGGTGGAATTCTATGGAGGAGGCCATTGTTAAGCAGTGGACCTCTTTTGCTGATATGATGATGATGATGATCCTCAATTAAGGCAGAAGTTAATTTTAGAATCAACTTAGGACATATCACATACCCACTATTTACTTATTCTGTGTTTGGATTCTCCCCAATGAAATCGGAAAGTTATTTTTACAGCGAATTTTCCGCCTATAATCGCAGTGTTCATTTAGCTACCTTTGCTTATCGACTAAACAACTTGGAGTATGGAGTTGTTAAAGCTATTGACCTTTATGCTCTTTGCACCTTAACCTTTTAAAAAGTTGAAACAATAGGACATCTATTTGACGACGTCTGTGGTCTAGTGGTTCGGGAACCGGACTGCTGATCACGAGGTCGTGGGTTCGATTCCCACAGGACACAAATATTTATGTGATGAACTTAAGTGTTTGTGTTTGTCTGGGTGTTTCTTATGAATTATAAGTATGTATTTACAAAAAAAAAGTATATAAGTATTATATCCATTGTCTAATAACCATAGTACAAGCTCTGCTTAGTTTGGGACTAGATGGTGCTGTGTGAAATGTCCCAGGATATTTATTATTTATTATTATTATTTCTATGACAGATGAAGGCAGAAGGTATCGATTTCAAAATATACATTGCAATTTAAACCAATCAATCACAAAACAGTGCACTGACAGCATTGGTTTCTCTTATATACACTTCAATATCAACTATTACATAACAATTGAATCAAACAAAGTGACCTTGTGCGTAATTTACGACTTTTTTATGCCGAGAATACATTGTAAATTTTAATAAGTTTTAATGGTGGTATGGTTACAGTTTTATTTGACCAACCTGGTAAATTTTAGAGAACCTAATTTTTCAGCAATCAGGCCTGAGTTAAAAGTTAGGCACAGGTGTGCTTATGTACACCTACTGTATTTTTGTACACCTCTCTTTTTTGTTTCAACACCGGTCCTTTTTATAACACCCCCTCATTTTGTTTGAATTACCCTCTTTTTTGTTTAAACACCCCTCTTTTTGTTTGATTACCCGTCTTTTATACCTAAACACCCCTGTTTTTGTTTAAATTCCCCTTTTTGTTTAAACTCCCTTCTTTTTGTTTAAATAACCCTCTTTTTCTTTAAAACACCCTCTCTTTGTTTAAACTCCTCTCTTTTTCTTTGAACACCCCTCTTTTTGTTTTAACACCCGTTTTTTGTTTTAACACTGCTCTGGGTTTAAAATAGAAGGATATGCCAGAAACTAAATCATAATTACCTGTACCACTGTAACATAGCCCCCGTGATGAGACAGCCACCAGGCATTTGGAAGGACATCCTGCCAAACACATTCTGAAGTTCTCCACTGTCAGGATGGAAGGCAGACTCATACAGCTGCTTGGCTCTCACCACTTGCTCGTACTTTGTGTCTGCTGGCTCTTGTCCTGCTCTAGGATAGATAGAAAAGTGTTTTTTATTAATTACTAGGTTTCCGCTAGCTGCTTCGCCCGCGTGGTCTAGGTATTTCTCATAAATCTATACTAATATTATTAAGCTGAAGAGTTTGTTTGTTTGGTTGAACGCGCTAAACTCAGGAACTACTGGCCCGAGTAGAAATTTTTTCTCAGTATTAGATAGCCCGTATATAGGCTGTATATCATCATGCTAAAACCAATAGGAGTATCAATTAAAGATGCTGCAAAAACGGGAGAAAAAAGTTATCAAGACTACGCGGGCGAAGCCGCTGTCGGGAAGCTAGTTTTTTTATAAATTATACAATATGTCACCCACGGATAGTGTAGCTTAGCTTCTCAACGGTGAAAAGATTTTTCAAATCGGTCTAGTAGTTTGGAGCTTATATAATTCAATCAAACAAATCTTTCTTCTTTATAATATTACTAGCGGCCCGCTCCGGGCTTAATAACAGTATTTCTCCACTATTTAATGGATGTTATTATACATATAAACCTTTCTCTTCAATCACTCTATCTATTAAAAAACCGCATCAAAATCCGTTACGTAGTTTTAAAGATTTAAGCATACTATGTAGTGATAGCATAGATGACTGGTAGGTACCTAATGTTGCTTTTCTACAAGCATTTTATTAATATGCCACCCAGTCCAGATGCCTACTCTTCCAATATATTTATTGTAACATAACCAACTAGATTTAAAACAAATAAGTAAGCTTTGCTCATATTCAATTAAATTACTCACTGTAAATGGTAAATATTAATACCAAAATCTTAACATAATACTTACTTGTCGGTACAGTGTTTTTCACTACTCTCTGTTGAGAGCCAACTCCTGGACCTCCTCATACATAGCTACTTTCAGTTTCTCTTTCTCTAGATAGAGGGAAGGAGAGGAAGGGATAGGCTACATAACACAGATAAAAGAGAAATTAATTTAATATACTCACTTATATTTTATGTAGAGGTCCTTAGCGGCATGCAGCTCATTTTCAGATGCCAGAGATAGCAGAGGATTGGAAATGAAGGCAAAGTGCTTGAATCTTCCCACAAATGTGCTCTGGTCCCACAGAGGTTGGGTTATATCAATCCTCTTTTCTATGGCCATTGTTTAAGGAAATTATTTTTGTAACACTCTAAAAAAGGCAGTGTAATTATTACTATAGGCTTATACTTATTAAATTAATTAAAAGTCTGTGCTGCCACTGACGATGCTGTGGAAGTGGCGAAGTTTTCGGCACACCAAATTGTTTTTTTTAAGTGTACCATCGACACGAAGAAGTAAAATTAAAAGTTATAACTAAATTGCCGGCTCTTCTCTATAAGTCCTACTTTTTTGGAACTGAGCAACTAGTTTGACTGTTCAAAAGTGCCTATTTATATGGTCTATTTGAAATAAAATATTTTGAATTTGAATTTAACAATAACGAAATTTTAGTTTTCTTACTTTCTATTGGATCTGACTGAAAGTTTCATAAAAAATAATTTATACCAAGATATATGTTATGTAGATTTTACAGTTTCACGAAGTATGCAAAATTTTGAAACCATTTAGGTACCTACTTGCAATTTTTGTTGTTATTTTTTTTGTTTTCATATTTAATTAAAATAACATCCTCGTCTGAAAAATGAATTGCACTGCACTATAATGTAAGTTATCAAGTACTTATAACTGTCTACAAAAAAATAAGAATCAATTAATTATTCATAAAGTATTGTTGACTGCCAATCATACAGTGGTCAGACAAATTATAAGAGTTAGAGGGAAACAAATCTTATTTCGTTTCTGCATTTAACATCTACAGTGAAAAAATAAAAATAAGTAAGCTTAGTGTCGTACATTCACAAAACATAAAAACCAGAACAATTTCAAGAGATTATATAAGTCCAAGTTTAAAAAATAAATAACTCTAAAATACTAACAACTCTACTTATAATTAATCTGAATATTACTTACTGTAGCGTGTATTTTTATTCTATAGAGCGCAATATAAAATTTTATGTTAATTTATATGATAGGAATAAATAATTTATGTGCTCAATACGACCACAAAACACAAAATAATTGTTGGATTTGTTGGACAGACAGAACTTACAGAAGCAGGAAGCAGCAGCAGAAACTGACAGAAACTGACGTCTATCTGACTGATAGCTGCAGTAGCTGCTGACCAACTGTCAAAGTGTCAAATGTCTTCTTCTTCTTCTTATTTATTTATGGCAATTGGTGCCGATGTCGAAAAAATTTTGTACGTTGGATAAATCGTACCACCGAATAAATAAATTGCACTTATTACAGTTCTCGCCAAACTTATTGTCCGGGTTGAAGTTGGCACGTGCGCACTTTAACCCAGCCGTAAAAATCGGAGAAGAAAAAATATTGGATTTTAATAAAAATATAAACGAAAGCTCAAGTCGTAGGCTGTCGTTTTAAATGATTCTAATCCAATATTTTTCTATCTCCGATTTTTACGGCCGGGTTAAAGCTAGCTCGTGCCAACTTCAACCCGGACAATAAGTTTGGCGAGAACTGTAGATTCCTTAGTTTTAAAAAAAATTAATGGTTGACTTGCCACACATACACGAAATTAAACAACTATAAGAATCTAAGATATAATAAGTAATCTAATAATAAATTTTAATTTGATGAATAGCGTGGATATCGGTGACAATTTTTATTTATAAACACAAAACGAGGAACGGGCTGTAAAGCTGCGCGTCCACTAGGTTGGAATCGGAGTGGACGGATTTTATTGCTTGTATTGATTTGTATGGTACTGCGTTCACTGGATCGGTATTTCTGCCACTGACATCATCTGCGGTGAACGCACCAATCCGCGCCATTCGGATCCCGATCGCTTCTAGTTCCGACATGTTTGCGACGCTAAACTGTGCATATCTACCTACATTTACATTCGCGATGAACGAAGAACTTTTAATTAAGTTTTAATTCGAATAAATCAAAATTATAATGTATAATAATGAAATTCTCCGAAAACGCGAAGTCGATCGCTTTGAAAATATTGCCGATATTGCCGATGTAAAATTCGGATGCAGTGGACGCACCCCATCAGCATCTTGTAAATACAGACGACTCGTCCGCTCCGTACGGTCCGATTCCGACCCAGTGGACGCGCAGCTTAAGTCTGTAACCATTGCCTCCATTGCCATTTAAATAAAATAAAATCTCTGTATCCGAGATGTCTATGATCCGAGACCGTCGACTTATCTATCTTATCTTTGATTAAACAAAATATGGCGGCTGTCGTAGCAACAGCCGATATGACGATTCAAAAGAATTCTCAGATTTTAGTTAATGTAGAAGAAGCTCTAACTGATCTTATTGTTGTATCATATTGCACGGATGATAAAAAGTTTCAAGGTGTACTTCTGGACTCCAGCAAAGGGTAGGTAACATAGATTTAACAGTGTGTGTCTTTATCGATTTTTGGAAAAAACTTTAGTTTATTTACCCTAATTCGGCTATATCTTTGCAGTAATTTACCTTTTGGGGTGTATAGCCTCAACCCAGCATTTTCTAAACAGGCTGTGTCAACAAATGAGAGCGATAAGTTACATTCCGTTAGCCAGAGGTTCAGTTACCAAGAACCTCAATATGAGGGTGAAAACTCTCAAAAATCTAAGAAACCCGCTGCTAAGGGTAAGCAGCAACAAAAGATGACCGTGCGCTTGAGACCTCGAAAGGTTCTATGCTCTAATTGCCAAGGGATTTGTAATGAAAATAATGAAAACGTGGACGTGTCCAAAAAACGTAAGCTAGAGTCTGATGACGATACAGCGCACTACTCTGAGTCATCGAAGACAGAGAAAAAGTATTTGATGGGCAGCATGCTCATACCCAAGCTGTCTAGGCTGCAACCTAGCGAAATCACAAGTGCTGTCAAGGGTGCGCCCAAAAATTCCAATAAGGCTAGTGAAAAACAAATTAAAAGTGAGAAATCTAGTAACGAGACTGTAACACAGGAAATGGCGTTTGTCAGTGTTTCTGAAGACATGGATGGTGACAAGGAAGACGCAAAAGACGAAAATGGCATTTCTTTTAGTTCTATGTTTTCAAGTGCAAAAACAATAAAAATATGTTTTGGTGAAGGTGAAGGGACAGTTGTCAAAATACCACCACTGACGGGAGACTTTAATGAAGATTCAGGTGTTTCCTGTGACATGGCAAAGCCCACAAAACCAGACTCCAAAGCAGCTAAAAAGGCTTTAAAGAAAGCCAAGAAACAAGCAAAAAAGGGTATCTCAATAGAGAAAAGTCAAAGTAGTATGCAGTCACCTAAACATATTGGAGCTTTATCACCACATAACAATGTGTCAAGTCCAACACTAGACCCTTTAGAAAAGAAGCACAAGCATAAGGTAAAACACAAAAAGAAATACAAAAACCAGAAGAAAAGAGATGAAAACACAAGTAAATGTGCAGAAAGTGAGTCTGTGGACTATTTTAGTGATATTAAAGAGCATTGTATGAAGCAGAAGCTCTCAATAAGCTTACGGAGACTAAGTAGTAATTCATATGAAAAAAGGAGTGAAAATGATCTTATAGAAAGTGGTTCGGAGGATGAAATGGTGCCAGATTTCCCTCCAAATGGTGTGGAAGGTGTTGGCGGCAGGCTGCTGCGGGTTTCACCTGGGGATGTGGTGTGGGGTAAGGTGGTAGGGTTCCCATGGTGGCCGGGCAGAGTCCTCAGTGTGACATCAACATCCAGGGCACATGTGGCATGGTATGCTTCAACCACTTCATCATTAATGCCATGTGATAGCTTGAGTCCATTTTTAGAAGATTTTAAGGTATGTAAATAAAATCTTAATATACATACTTTAGTTAGCACTATTTCTTAGCAAATATCTCTTCATATTGGTTAATTATCATAAAATAATGTCATTATAATGTAAAAGCATTCTTATGAGTCAATAAAAATTTAAGGATTTGCTATTCAGTGTTCAGACTAACCACATTTTTCTTTAGCTGTTTGCAGCAAAATTTGTGGTTTGCTAATTGACTAAAGACTTGCTGAAGAGGCTGATTCGATGAAAAATAACCACAGAAATGAACTAATTAACTAAATTCCTTCATTAATAATAACATAGAAATGAATTTCACAGAAAAACCCCTAGAACACTTAGCTTGGCCCAGCAGTTGAACCCAGGACCTCTAATGTCAGTTAGTCACACTTACAACCATTATGCCAATGTGACAGTCAGTAATTTATTATTAACTTATTTGTTATTCAAAATGGTTTTCCTGAAACTTAAAGTAAACTACATGTTTATGTAAATGAATTTATTTTTTCTTAGAAATTGAATGTCTACATAAATAATACAAATACATAGTTCAATTTCCTTGTGTAGCATAATTCAAAACTGCATTTTTTCTATTCAGATAAGAATATTTTTATAAGGGTTTTCCTTATCCGTTTACAACATAAATGATGAATGTTTTTCTTGGAATAATGATTGCCACAACATTGTCATGTTGTTTTGCAGAAAGCCAAAATTATTCAGTTGTAATTGTATAAACCTATTATGTAAAAACATGGGTGTTTAAAACATGAACCTTTTAGTTTATTTGTCTAACATTTAGTGGCATCATTGCTCCTAAATCATTGAATCACTTTCATGCAGTTAGGAAAAAAATAATTGTAGGTTTAGTTTAGTTTAGCTGGGCGTTTTCCGCACTTAGCCTCATAATTGTTCTGGGATGGCATATAACACCCATTGTAGTAGCCCGACTGTCAAGTAAATATGATCTATCTGCTTTCCAGATACGCTTTATGAAGAAAAAACGGGGACCATACAAAGAGGCTGTAAAACAAGCGACTATTGAAGCTAAAAGGAACGAATCTCATGTAAGTGATCCTCTCGCCAGTCCAACACACAACCTGGCAACGGTGTCACCCCGCCCCATCGATGTGTTCTCCTAGGATAAGGTGCATCCGAATTTATTCAAAGTCATGTGATATTTAACAATTACACAATTTGTCTGCACAAATAGGTTTTTAAATTTGTTTAGTTGTTACACTGAATGACCTTATTTTTTTTAATATAAAGTATGCCAATAAAGCCTTTAATCCCTGGTTTAATAGAAGTCATACATTTTTACTATGTTACAGTGTAGGCCATACGAAATTTGTTCCACACGTAATCCTACAGAAGCCGTAATCTTACCCACAAAAGTACCCATCGAATATATTTTAATTTTACTTTCAATTTCAATGTAACAACTAAATACCTACTTTTATTACTTGCATTAAAAAATGTAGGTAGTTCATCAAAATTATGTTTACATTAAGGCCGTGATTTAGCGTGACGTAGATTTGGATCGATGTGATGATCCTGTAGTAACTGCTACGCTGCACAGCAACACCTGTGTTGATGAAGGGATATAGCGCAAATCATCTTGTATAGCGTTATCTCTTTCCTACCAACGAAATAGTATTAATATGTAACACCACGTACAGTTCTCACCAAACTTATTGTCCGTGTTGAAATTGACATAACTTTAACTGGGCCGTAAAAAACTTAGAAAGCAAAATATTGGAGTAAAATTAACTTTAAAACGATAGCCTACGTCTTGAGCTTTCGTTTTTATTTATTACAATGCAATATTTTTCTTTCTCCGATTTTTACGGCCGAGTTAAAGTTAGCTCATGTCAATTTCAACCCGAACAATAAGTTTGGCGGGAACTGTAGTAATTAGGATCCACGTGTGCATATGCAGCCTTTTACCAACATAATAAAGACGCAATGGACTGCAGAGATAACATTCTCTGGTTTAGCTTTTAATGTAAGAGTTCAATGACTACTATAGATATTTTGCTGGGTGTTTCAAAATGTTTATTAGGTTGGCTACCCACCTACAGTTGCTTACTATCTTCGTTTGAAAAAAATTGAAATTATAACATACCATTTGTTTGTCTTATAACTTTGAAGGATTGATCTGATTGTTGTGATTATGATAATTATCTCGTAAATATGCATTGTATTGTAATTAGGAATCAATAGAATATAAGATTTGCAAATTATAAATGGTGAATTAATCACTATTAGGTACTTGAATTTACTTGGAGAAGTCACTGCCAGCACCCTCAATAGTGCAAACATTTGAAATAAATTGAAATAGAACTGGGCAATGGGTAGCCTCCTTCCATATTATCTTTATTGTATGTATTGTTGTGAATGTGCAATAAATAGGCAGACCTATGTGCTTGTTACACTGTAGTAACACTCACACTGTCTATGTTGCTAGATGAAAAAAAGTTTGCTCTATGAAAAAAAGAAGAATCCATGGAAATACATGTTTTAGTAATTTTTTATTGTATTTAATATATTTGCCATTTAAACACATTATTCACTCAGGGTTTACTAGTTTTATAATATGCTGTTATTGGCAGAACAAGGTTCTATCATGTAAAACATAATAATTAGAAAAAAGGCAAGAAATACGAATTACTCTAAAGGCGCGTCTACATGTTGCGATATAAACAAGAAGCCGGTAGTGGTATCATAAAATGGGCATATGGTTTACACATTTTGTCTGCATACATAACTTACTCTGCCAAAAACAAAGAAAATGTGGAACAGTTTTTATTTTGGTAGCGGATTACATGAGTGTGTTACAATCTCAACTTTATGTCACAGCCATTATTCTATTATAGCCATTCCTTTACGGTCTCATTCTTGGTTTTAAATTATATTGTAATATGCTTCCATAAATTGTGTTAAATACTGTATTATATTTTTTATAGTTTAATTTTAAAACCAGGAGAAAGATTTTGTTATTTACTTTTTAAGAGGTATTTTTATTGGGATAGACTATGTATCAATTGGTTACTATGTTATTATATTTTAACTTTAATCAAACCATACATTCTCAAGAAGTGCTGTTTTATTGCAGTCGTTTTCACCTTGCGTTTTTTAAGTGTTCAAAAAATTTTGTTGTTTTGATTATAATCTACCTAAAGAAAAATATTATTACATTTTGCATCGACTGATTCATAACTGTAATGTTCAGTTTCAAAAGACCTACATACTTTGTTGATTTTAATGTACAAATTTAAGAAATGCGTATTTTATATTTTCAAGCTTTCCCATTGTGAGGTAGTGTAAGAAATTTACAAACGAAAGGAATTCTGCCAAAGATTATGATCTTTGCCCGACTTGTGGTGATTTAAAATATTTGTTCATAAGCATTATATTATAATTATGTACATATTCAGAAGCCGTATTTTATTAGTGTAGTCTGCTACAGTGTATCATCTTATCATTACAGGAAATGTATTTTTAAAATATAAAATTCTTCACAAATCTTGTCTTTTTTTTGCCTGCGTTACTCCGACATGTTTAACTCGTTTATGTTATGATTGGGCGACTAATTTTCGCAGATATGAGATGAGACCTTTATTTAGAGTAGACCATGATGAGGCCTAGCTAGACTGCTAGATCGCCATTTTTTCGGCCCCGTAAACCCCCATCAAAATCGTTTTCGAGAACAATCTTATCTGAAGAGTTTGTTTGTTCGGTTGAACGCGCTAATCTCTGGTACTACTGGTCCGATTTGAAAAATTATTTCTGGGTTAGATAGCCTGTTTATCGAGGAAGGCTATATATCATCACGCTATGACCTGAATATAAATAAGGAGCTGAATATAAATTAAAAATGTTGCAAAAACGGGGGAAAAAAATTAACTTCTACGGGAACGAAGTCGCGTATAACATATTAGTCTATGGAAATCGCGGGCAAAGGCTAGTTACCAATAATGCTCATTTAATGGTAGGTATATTATGACATTATAATAATGAGATTTATTCTTAGTGAATGTAATATTATCATGGGATGGGAATGTAATATTATAATCTTTGGTGGCAGAGTCGGTATGATTGTAGATATTAGTACCTATACTAGTATTTATGATTACAGATGGCGTGCGTGAAGAGTAGGGACATTAATATTTTACACGATTCAATGTCCGGGCACGCAGAATGCTGAAGAACTTATTTTGTAAAGATTTAATGGACTGCCGACGTTAGCAGCAAAGTATAACCTGAAATCTATAGACATGATTTTCAATTAGTTTTCAAGCCGGGGTTCTTATGGATGGACCATATTATTATAAAGACCTCCGACTTGTTGGGTGGGGCTTACTTTATTTATTATTCGTATTTTTTACTTTCTTAAAGGTACCCAAACTCTTTAGAGCCCAGTCATGTCTTCTTATCTATATAGATAGACGATGCAGGTCTTTCCCGCCTTCCACCTTCCATTGATATGGACTGTTGGAGCACACGAATTAAACACGAAAAACTAATCGCTAAGTTGTGAAAGAAGACATTTTTTCATAACTTTCGACGAAATGATCGACAGGCTTCTCTGTGAATAGGATTGCACGCTACAGTTTTTATGTTTCTAAACGTTAGCGTCACTGTCAGTGCCAAATGAACGAACTGGCAATTTTCGGTTTGTTTCTTTCAAGTTTGAAAATATTTATTTGGATTATTTTTTATCCAGACAAAAACAAGCACAACTTGTGCAATAATTTTGTATATGGATTAGAGTTTTCAAAAACATGAGACGAACATATCGGTCAAAGAAAGATACCGGTGGTGTTTTAGACCGCAGAGATTTGTTGTTAAACTTGGATGAAAAGAGTTCTGCTTACGATGCCTTTTTCATACAAAATATTAAACAAACTAAGCGTGAATTATCTTGTGTGGGGTCTTCCAATGCTAACGGAGTTGCTTTTAACCGAGTACGTAAGAGGAAGTATGTAAAAAGAATAGTGAAAGAGCCAGAAACGCCAGGCCGTGAAAGTCTGTCTCGGTCGGCTTATCTGACTCCTGATAAATCTATACGTGTAAACAAACCGATGGACCCCTTCGATATGCTCTTAAATTCTTCGCCTGCGTGCCAGGTGCAAGTTCCTCAAGCTAAGTCCGAGTCTGTGAACAGTAAAGTGAATGTCTTGGAACAAATTATTCCTAAAAAGTAAGTAAACATCAAGTATAATTTTTTTATAAAACAAGTTGTTACACTTCAGTTCCACCATAATAATATATTGTGGTGGTAGGGAGGTTAAGGGAGACCTAAGAAAAGATAAATTGACTTTGTGAAAGAGAGTTTCTGGTTAAAAAAAGTTTTATGTATAAAAAAACGTTTTTAAGTTTTAGTACCCATACAATTTACAATCTTTAAAAAGATAAGTAATGAATTTTCATACAAATAACTGTCTCACAATTACATGTATTATCTGTGTCAAGTTGCACAGTTTTGCCTCTTTTGTTTTACTTTACATGGTATTTGAAGTCTCTAATTGAACCAGATTTGTTTAGATTGATATTCTTACATTTTACTCATCTTCTCTTACAGAGTAGGGAAAACCTATACAAGAAGAAAACCAGTTAAAACTAAGAAGCCAAATTATTCCAGCAGTGAGAGTGGTAAGTAAATTTTACACTGTTTTTCATAAGTGAACATAAAATTATTGTTATAAGATTATAATTATTTTTTCAATTACAGATTCTGACAAAGAAAACTCAGATGAACAAGCCAATGTTACTCAAAATACATCAGACATAAAAGCATACCAACTTCTCATAGAACATGAACTCAAAACAACTCCAAAAAGGTTTAATGACTCCATAAACAATATAGTTAACAATGTATCTCTACTTAATAAATTGAAGCACAGGAATAGCTTTAATGAATCAATAAAAAGATCTCTTAGCTACTATAAGAATAGACTGACTAGGAATATACAATCACCAATATTACAAAAATCACCTTTATGTAGTACTCCATTTAAAGCTAAATACAGAGGCGAATCTATTTATAAATTCTCACCAATATCTGTCACAAATAATGATGATAGCCCAACTATTACTGAAGATAATGATAATAGCAACAACAGCATAGTGTGTTTAAGTAGTAATAATGCACAGAGTCCAGAAAACTCTAAAGAAACTGTCTGTAACCCATATTTAGATGTTATTCCCAATGATAATATGAAATGTAATGAAGATAGTGGCATAATAAATGTGGAAATAGTAAATCATCTTGAAGAAAAAGAAGTCTTCCATAAAGATTTATCTAAAGATGAAAGTAAACATCTTGAATTAGTTAGTAAAACCAATACCACATCTAGTGTAGAAGTAAGTTCCCTACAGACTACTGAAGCTGAACCATTTCTTGGATTTTCCAACTATGCTAATGCTGAAATATTCTCTGAAGATAAAAGTATACGAGGAATCTCACACTTAGATGATACACCACTTAACATTGATATAACTGAGATTGAAGCTGGACAAAATTCTAATTATATTGACGAAATCAACCAGTCTGATGTGAGTTCTGGTAACAACATTGTAAAAGAAGACAGTAATACTTCATTACAATCAATGGATGAGGACAAAGATTCTTTATATGATACATGCACTAGTGAACAAAGTTCTATTGAAGAGGAAGAAGTTATAAAAGAACCTATTGTGCAAATTCAGAGAATGAATGACTCTTCATTTTTCAGATATTACGAGAAAATTCATAATTTTAGCTCCGATCGTGATGAAACTGTTGAAGAAGAAAATGACGAAGATATTATTGATTCACAAGACGAAGTCCTTTCTCAAGGAGAAGAATTTGCTAGTTTTGAAGACAGTAATGCTTCTGATGAACAGATTTCAGACAATGGCACAGAGATTGAAGGAAATGATTCCGATATTAACGAAAATGCTTCATACATAAATGAAAATGAATCATATATTGAAAAAAATGAATCAAATATTGAAGGAAATGGTTCAAATTTTGACGAAAATAGTTTATACACAAAAGAAAATGTATTGGACATTGAAGAAAACGGTACAGAGGAGAAAGTAGGTGATTATTTATTGGGAAATGAGACTGATGATTATATTGATGTTATTTCATCTAATAATGATGACGTAGATTCTAATGAAGAAGAAAAATGCATTAGTTTTGTTACAACAAGAAGGAGGAATGAAGTTATAAATAACTCAATGATGTCCATCTTTAATGATTCTTATGCATCCTCCAGTACGGATTGTGATAAGACTGTACTTAGCAATTATAGAGTTCCTGAAAAGTCTGAAGTTATAAACAATGATATTGTAGATGAAAATAATACATTAATTGATTTAAATGTAGATGAGCAGACTAGTGATAGTGAAGAAATAGTAAAATTACATTCAGAAATATCTCCCAAAAGATTATCTTATTGTAGTGACAATAATGATAATACTAGAATATCGTTTGTAACTACTAGGAATAGCAATATAACAGATAGAAAAAGTTCTATACGACGTAGAAAAAGTTCAATTAAACCCCGAAGAAATATAAGTTCAGCTAGAAAAAGCTCCAAATTACCAGAAGAATTTATTAAACATAGCCCAGAACCTTCTAGAAAAACATGCTTTGAAAAGCCAGCCATTGTTCTACAGCCTGGAAAGAAATGGGAAAGATCTTTAAGTATTTATAGAAGGATCACTTTGATGACTGAGCATTTTGACCAGTCTATACTAGAAGATGAACCTTTTGAAAAAAAAGGAAGGAAATATAGACAAAGTGTAATTAGTACAATGGAGATGCAGGAGTTAAATGGTGGGTAGTTGGGGTTTATGTATTTTGTTATTTTAGCGGTATTTTTATATTTAATTAATTTCATGAAATCTTAATAGTGCACAAACTTTTTTGGAATAACAGATACTGGCAGATAACAATTTAAAAAGTAATGATTATAAAATGGAACAAAGTTGACACTTCCATCCAAAGTTTCAGTGTAATGTCAGGTTTGTGTTTTTTCTATGAGAAAAACAAATAAATTAAGAATTTATCAATATAGATTATTGATTTGTTACAGGTTCCCTACATAATGAATCAATCAATAGTCGCAGAAGTACATTTGTATCTAAACCGAGTCGATCTACAATTAGAATTGTGAAAGTAAGTAACGTATTTTTTTAAAGAATCGATAGAAAGTACATATTATTATGATTCTTACACAGTTTGTCGGTTTTTGTCTTTTCAGGATCCTGATATTTCCAGACTTAGTTTAAGCAACACGACTGTATTTGATGACTTGAAAGGTACTGTTTCTTTTACAGTTTTGATAATAACTTGTAGGATTAATTAATTAATTACATTTTAATTATTTTCGCTAAAAATACTAATACTCTTCTATTATTCTATTTGTATATTTTTTATTTACTAACTGCTACTACAACGCATTTTATTTACTAACTACTACTACTACTAATTACCAAGTATTATTATTATTAACTGACAACACTGATCGTAGTAGTTTGTGTACTTTCGTGGCAACATTGCTAGAAATCTTAAAAAAATTAAAAATTGTCTACAGTGCTGCCATTTTAGCGCTTTCGGCGCTAGATCTAGCGCTTTTTTGCAATGTTCAGCGGGCACATGATAATTTTAGCGCCTAACGGATAATTTAGCGCTTTCTTAATTTTTAATATGGCAGCACTATTTGTTCCGTGGGGAATAAAATTATTGTTTATGTTCAATTTTGTGCTCTATGCCAGCTGGGTTTTAATATGGCAATAGAGCACGGGGAATCCCATGAACATTAAGTACGGTTTGTTTCATGTTTTGTTGATTGACTTTGCTTCTTTCATTTTCATTCTGTCTATGTGAACGCACTGAAGTTCCCAAACCCAGTATACCCAAACTGTAGGTATAGAATAATATTATTATGTTTTCTCTTCTAAATTTTTTTTTTGTTTGTTGTTGTTTTGTTGTCTTTCACTACAATCACGTTTACAATTCGTATTTTATTTTATTTTTGTGGTGCGTATGACGCTTTTTCCACGATCAATGTGATTACACAATCTACCATACTAAACACATAGAGCAAAACAACGGAGCCGTAAACGAGATGCGTTTATACGAGTCGCAATCTGCGTCTCGCTTCCAAACCTTTATCAGAATTGTTTTAAGAGTTCATGGTTACAGCCCATGTTTAGTATGGGAGATTATTTAATCACACTGATCGTCTAATAAAAAGCGCTTCTATTAAAAGTTCGAAGTTTAGCGCTTTATTGACTCGTTTGAGCCGATTTAGCGCTTTAATGGCTCGTGAATATATTCGAATCTAGCGCTTAGTGCACCGCTGTCAGCGCTGATTAGATTTTTTCATCTGGCAGCACTGATTGTCTATGGTCTCGTCTGTCGTTCGCATTTCGTGGAAGAAGACGCTGCGTGGTCTTTGTCCATCCATAATAATTTTTATTTTATTTTTTATTTGTAACTGCGTGTTTCAAATTTCTAAGTGAATATATTAATCGCTACTATTACAAGATAATAGTACGATAAACTTTTCAAAAGTGACAATTTGTGTTTGAACGCTATACAACGAATTTGTGTCTGGCCATTACTTATCCGTAACGGGATAACAGCTTGGTTCTACGGCCCTTTGTTCAATAAAGTGTTAAATTAGCCAAGTGCATGCATCTTTCCCTGCAATACACAGGTTAGTTTCAAATTTTACGGCCCTTATTTTTTGGCATAGCAGGTAGCGTGATTTCATTGCGTCAACGAGACGATTACGCACGGGGGAAAGTACGTTCAAGTGAAGTACTTCCTACTTTGTGGTAATGTCATATATGAAAATAGCACTGTATTTTTCAGGATTTTTGAACGAGGAGTGTGATGATACTATTATCGAATTATCAAAACTCTCGATCGCTGATCAGCCGCACGAGGTCACTGTACTAAACACCTTCCATGATACTTCGAGCCGTATAGCTACGGCAAGGGATTACGTGTTGCGTCGGTGTTCCCAAGCGGACGCGATACTCTTTGATGAATGTTATCCGGACTCGTGAGTACACATTGAAATTACCTTTGCCCTTACAAACATATAAAAATTGGCGGATAAAATAGGTCATGCAAATACAAGATGGTGGCATTGTTATCAAACATCTGTACAGCGTAGGTAGGCGTCGCGACAGATATGCTGCATGAATGGCTGTGCCCTACATTTGAAAACATTAATATTCAATGACATATCAATATGAGTATTAGGTTTAAATTGATCAACAGACTGCTCTAGTTTTGAGCTATCAACATTGTTCTAAATATTCTCATTTGTCTGTTACACAATTTGTTGTAATGGCAATCAAACACCTGAGGTTGCCGCAAAAAGTTTTTATATAATCATGAATGTCTCAGTTGGATGATTAAGAGTTGAAGTTGAACTAAAGTTGTATTGTAACTTGTATGCAGTTCAAATCTTAAATTCAAAGATGGTATTTAATAAGGCTGCACTATGTTTATTCTTCAACAAATATAACTTGGCTGAAAATATAAATTAAGTTACTGACTCCTAACATGTTTGACATGTTTGTATGATTTGTTTGACCTTTTTTCGAAGTAGTCTATGGTACATTGTCCTTTGTTTTACATGTATGTTTATTTGTATAAATAATTTAACAAACTACAGCTTGTTATTGTTTTCTATTACTCATATAAATTTCAAAGTTATCTTGAAGGATACTTTTTGTTTTTCCCTCCAAAGAGGAAAGGCAAAAAGTAATTATGTGGCCAGGGTTATTCCATGGTTATTTTTGGATTTTCTTGAATTGAGTGCTTACAATTTTATGACAAAGCCTTCAAGGAAAGAAAAAATACTAAATGAAATGTACCTATTGTCTTATAAATGAGAATATTTAAGTTCTATGATGTCTCATTTTACAACAATGGCAGGTAAAAGATTTTTTGCTAAACAGATTTTAGTAAATTCATAGTTTTTCCCCATTGCATTTGATTTTAAAAGTTATTTACTGCCAAAGATAAAGTAGGTTTGAAACTGGCCTGAGGTGGATTTTTCATTCCAAGGTAAAATTTATATTTTTCATACACACAAATATTTTTAGCACACAAGTAATTTTGCAGCAATTGTGTACAAAACCTAAAAGTTTTAATATACATATATTATTATCTACCTACTTAGTCACAGTCATAATACAATATAATAATTATGTGAACATATTATTTTACCCTGACCATGCCAATGAATCATCATGTATAATAATGCAATTACTAATGTGAAATTCTAAACAATCCATAATGAGTGTGCCAACCTATTTTTCATTATTCACAAGCTTCAACTTTCATGTACCCTTTAGTCTCTTCAAGAACTCATTTCCATTTAAAAATGTATTTGTTCTGTTTGGAGGCCAGAAGATAGGTATAACCTTGTCAATTATTTAACATTGAACATCATGTCTTGTCCGATTTAGCTGTAATATTTTTAAGAATAATTTTGTAAACAAATTAGTTAGTACAAAATAAATTTGTTTATACAATGGGAGGGAAAGTTCTGGTGCAGACATCATGAATTAGTAATTGAGTAGCCAATTCTATACAACGCACAGTGTACATTTATCTAGGAATACAACATTAGAAAGTGTAATTTTTTTAATGTTGTGTAATTCAATTTGAATGTTATTTTTTTTTTCTTGTTACTAGACTATACAGTCACAATTTAACTGATAATATAGTTAAAATGAAGCCGGCTTTATTTTTCTGTGTTACGTTCACACATAATTCTAATTACCTAACTGATGTAACACATTTTATGCATGAATTTTAGTTTTTTTGTGTTCTTAATTTAGTTGTCATACTGACACTAATATCTTTTTTTTATTATAACAATTTCTTGCTTTTGCAATGGTAATGAAATTATTATGCCTGCATCTGAATGGTGGATATGTATTTCTTTGCTCACGCTTGGTGGCGCTAGTTTTGTTGGGGGTCATGTCATTCATTTATATTCAGTGTTATGATAATGATCTAGTATTCAAAGAATATTAAATTGAATACAGTGATTTTATGTTTGATACAAACTGCTCACACTCTTAAAAGAACTGCCAAGACACTGAATGAAATTAACTGAAGGTGACTATGTTGATATAGAGTTAAAGCTATAGAAGACCACCACTGTCCATTCTGACCAGTTTCCCCTCTCCTTGTTCTGCTATTAAGGGCCAACAACATCCCTGGTGTTCTGCTAGTTTGATGGATTAAACCATTAAAAAAAGCTAAGTTGGCAATGCTGCTTAAGAATCAACTGTTTGTCAGATAGCATTTCCTCCAACATCTTTAGGTCTACCTGCTTTGAGCTTGTGAGATTACTGGCCGATATCAGGTTTCATTTACACAACTGTAGATCCTAATATAATCAGGAAATAATGTGTCATGTGTGTTTTGTTTTATTATTAAAACTCCCAAAGGTTCTAGAGATTTAGATAATATTAATTTAAACATTGATAAGTACTATCAATGTCTATACAAAACTAATCAATCAATATCTATACAAAACTACGGTCTGTAGTTTTGTTTTGATTCTTTTTGTTTGATGTTTAGTTGTCAACACTATGATTGTACACACGGCGACACGGCAAGCTTTACAGTAGGAGTGCCCCCTTATTACGTCGCAATAGCAGTGACTTTTGTAGTGCGCCTGTATAGCGTGATGTTTTGCTGTGTGTACCTAAGATATTGTTGTAAAATTCCTGCATAGCAAACTAGTACCTGCTGTCTTGGGCATAGTGTTTAAATTCCCCTCAAAAAGCATTTTGCTAGTCATGTGATGTTGTGAAACAACTCTAGGTACAAAATTTAAGAGATTTTTGTCATTTTTCTTGTCGGTCTACAACATTATCTCATTTATAGGGTGTTGAAGAACTGCCACAAAATCGGCGAGGGAGTTTACGGCGAAGTGTTTTTGTGGCGCGACAGAGATGGACGTGCTCGCGTTCTGAAGATCGTGCCTATAGCCGGAACCCTCAAGGTCAATGGGGAGAGTCAGAAGGACTTCCACGAGATCATATCTGAAATTGTGATTGCTATGTGAGTATATTATTGTGTTTTTGACTTCTTCTTCTTCGAAGTGCCTCTCCAATTACTGGAGGTTGGAATGAATCACTCATTTGAGCGTCAAATTACTGAAGATAATTTTAGCAAGTCATCACCGATGTCACTTTCACTTGCAATACTCGACAGTATTTTTATCAGGAAATAAAATTATTGCAACATGGTATTATGTAACTGTTCGTCGAATCACTGAGTCATTAAAATACTAGGTAGTTAACACAATATCTTCATGATTGTTATTGTAAATTCTGAGCCATCAGATATAAAAGCTTATCTGGTCTGCCGACCGCTAATGTAATAAATAGGTATGATAATTTGATTATAGCCTATCATAATATCAATGACCTTGTGTAAACGTGAAATATTTGCGTAAATCGTTTCCTATTGATAGTACAACCAGACTATTCAATCTAATTAATTAATAACAGTTGTTTGTTTAAAAGTATATGCACAGCTTTTGTAGTACCTATCTATAAAATTTCTAAATCGTCATGATAAATTTTTACCCGACTGCCGAAGGTGGAGGGTTATGTGTTTGTCGCGTATGTATGTATGTATGTCCTTTCCTATGTCCGGTCGTAACTACTCAACGGCTCAACCGATTTAGATAAATGACACCTCATTAGATTCGTCTTGATAGCACGACTGTCACTGGGTACATGAAATTTAAAAAAAAACAATATGGCGGATTTTATACGCTTTAATGTGCGAAATGATTTTGAAAATGATCTTTAGTTGTATTAATTTATATTTTAAATCATCATTTAGGATTGAACCTATATTATAATATATAATATATAATATTCTATGATGAATTGATTAAAAAAAAGCTCTGTGATGTTGGAAAATGTATTGCAGGCGGGACAAGCTGTTCGTTCATAAACAAAATTGTTTCTTTGCTTGACCCGCCTGCAATACATTTTCCAACATCACAGAGCTTTTTTTTAGATTTTTAGTTAGTACTTTTTACGCAGTCGGGTTTTTTGTTTCTTTTAATAATTGATTTTATTATTAGCTCTTTAATTATACAAGGATATGCTTAAAAGATAGTGTCCTATAAAGGAACAATATCTTCAGGAGAAACGATTGCTGCGAAAAAAAATTTTCAACCGACTTCAAAAAAAAGGAGGAGGTTCTCAATTCGACTGTATTTTTTTTTATGTTAGTTACCTCAGAACTTTCGACTGGGTGAAACTACTCATTTAATTCAAATATGATGTTCGTTGATTGTCTGTTTGGCACCGACTCAAAATTAGTTAGAAATCGTATTGTAAATATGTTATTTTTTGCTTTTTAGTTTCTATGTGTTTTTTGGAGGCGGTTTGTTTTTTGTTTAAAAATAATAGATCAACCAGTAATGTCAATAATTAGATGTTTCCGTGCACTAAATCTTACCTTATACATCATTGTTTCATCATTATTGAATTACACGAAATTGGATTCGTAATCTATACTTCTATATCTGTACTAATATTATAAAGAGGAAAGGTTTGATTGTTTGTTTGTATTAAATAGGCTCCGAAACTACTGGGCCGATTTGAAAAATTCTTTTAGTGTTAGATGGCCCATTTATCGGGGAAGGCTATATATATACCATCACGCTACGACTAATAGGATCGGAGTAGCAATGAAAAATATTGCAAAAACGGAGGAAAAATTTATAAGACCACGCGGGCGAAGCCGCTGGCGGAAAGCTGTCCTGTGTATGTAAAGAGATATACCTACTCACTGAGATTTGTAATAGTCTAAATTAAAATTTGACATGTAATAAGGTGTAGGTAGCCACATAACATTACAGGATACACACCTATTGTAAAACCCAGTGTACACCAATTTTAGTGTATATATTATTGTTCTGGTGTAAAACAATAGCTAAATCATATACCTATCGTGGCAGTTACCACTGTGACCCATTTTCCTTGAAATAAAACATACTGTTTGCCGCTAATCTATGCGCTGCTGCGATCTTGAGTGAAACAGGTCATTTCCGCACTCAAACGACGATGAGTTGGCAACACGCTTTTATAACAATGCTCCTTATGAGTTGATTTAAATAGAATTGCATTTTGTATTTGAAATGCGTTTTTTGCAAAGTTATTGTGTGTCATGTTTTGAGATGCAGTGTAAAAGACGATCGCTATAGTCTGCGCGGAACTAGTTGGCCGTGCCTTAGGAATGTGAGCGGCGGGACGGCGGGGCGGGGCGCTTGCTTTTGTTCACAGTAACCCGCCACCTCACCCCTGTCCCACATGGGATCCGTCCGTCCCATCCTCGTCCCTACTAAGGCGCGGCCAACTAGTCCGCGTGGACGTGGACTATAGTGATAATTTGACAGGAATTTTGGGAGAACGAATGATATACCTATGCTCTTAACAAAAGAAAATTATTTTGCGGGAGTTCTGTGAAAGCGGAAGGGGTCGCCCTAGATAGCCACAGTTCGCCCTTGGGTCAAGTCCTTCAATAAGGTCAGGCCTCTAGCTACGTGCAAGGCCGTTCCCAATTTTCTTGGCTATCAAACGGCTCGGGTACTAAAAAAGATTCGTACATTGAGGAAATAATATTATAACGCAATAGCAAAATGAACTCCTTAAATTGCTAAGCTAATTACTCCTCAAACAGCAATAAATGTCGTTTAAACGATTAAAACACTACAAAATACCCAACTATTTAACTCTACAGTGTAAATTTAGATGAATTAAATTTGTCCATAGATGATCGAACTTATTCGCAAGCTAAGGCTCTTATTCAGGCTTATATTCAGAGACGATGCTAAGCATAAACTTAGGCTTTCCGTATGTCAAATTGTAATACAAATTTGACATACGGAAGCATTACTTTACGCTTCCGTATAAATAAATATAAATATCATGGGACATTTTATTACACAGCACCATCTAGTCCCAAACTAAGCAGAGCTTGTACTATGGGTACTAAACAACGGATATAATACTTATATACTTCTTTTTTTGTAAATATATACTTATAATACATAGGAAACACCCAGACAAACACAAATACTTATATTCGTCATCACATAAATATTTGTGTCTTGTGGGAATCGAACCCACGACCTCGTGATCAGCAGTCCGGTACTCGAACCACAAGACCACAGACGTCGTCAAATATGTCAAATACACAAGTATGTCAAATTGTAATACAAATTTGACATACGCAAGCATTACTTTACGCTTAGCGTCGTCTCTGAACATAGCCTAACTAGGTGACCCTGTCTTAGACCTGGTGAATAACCTATGTTCTCTTCCACAGGGAATTGAGCGCACTACGCGCTCCCATAGCTGAAATTAATCGCCACTTTGATGAAGGGAAAGACGTCGAGGCGCTGGATATACATGCTATAGAGAATGCCACTGATATATTTAATGAGGTAAGTCAACTGTAACTTATTATGCATTAGAATGCTGTATAAACCTGAACAAGTATTAGTAAACTTGCTTATCTGGTATTTCAATTAATTTAGCGAAATGCTTCAAGATGTGGTGTTTTGTCTGAACAATTTTTGGAAATTAACCTACTGCCTCATACAGGTATGAGAGTTTCTAGCCAGTTTTTTTTTTGAAATGTGATTTATTATTTCAGAAGGAACTCTTATTTAATAGTTGTGATAGGTTTGTTTACATTTTTAACTTGATCTGGCGGTCAAGCGTATGCCTATAATTAAAAAAAAAACTTTAATTAGCTTACGAAACTTCAGTGGTCCAATCAACGCGTAGTTTTCTATTCTATCGTATAAACAAAATCTCATTAGCAGCTGCATTAAAATAGTCATAATAATAATGTCGATTCGCCTCTGACATAATATCACCTCATTCAAACCAGAGTCAACACGTAGATAGTTCATAAGCGCAAGCTATGACGTAATTCGCGCGAAAACTGAGACGCAGAACAATAGGTAGTTACGTAATGTTATTGCGATTGTCCGAGATGGGAATATTGGAAACCGACAGATGACTCGACCTTACCGTTGTTGGGGAGCTTGTAAAGCTGCCGACTGACTTACGCCCGTATTCACAAACGTTACTATGAGGTCTCACAGTGAAGAATAAAAATCGCGACCAATCACAGAGCCTCGTTTCAATTCGGAACCAATCACAGAGCCGTATTCAAAGTTTTGTCCCATTACTTATGGAAGTATTGTTTCGTGAATACGGGTATAACACTCGCGAAGAGCATTTTGCGTGGCAACGGCAAGCCATTTGGACCTCGGTTCGTTGTACAGGCTATACGAATGCTTGCTTTGTACAGTCGCCTGCTTAATAGAACTTCATCAAATCATTACAAACATTGGGAAAGGAGTAAGGGGAGTAGGACATGCTACTTTCAGCATTTAGTCGGTTTCAGAATCAAAATGCAGCGACCTACATTTCACACCGTACACTTAAAAGCGCCAAATGCGGTGATCGAGTCGCTAAAACGTGCGATTCCGATACTGTGGTCGAACGCAGAGAGTCGCCAAAATGCGATGCAGCATCGATGCAGTCGCCAAAACACCGATCGCCGATGGTAAAAGTAGCATACCTGCTATAACCTTAGGAGTTTTCAGAAATGTTGCTCAAAAAAAGTGAGCTCGAATGACGCTTGCTATCAGAAATGTCATGCAAAACTACATTATTGATATGTCGAAGTTGAGTCAATGTCTGTAGTAGGTATAAACAAATTACCTACTTCAGTGTATATTTTTTAACCGTTCTGCTAGTTGGTCGTTTCAAAACGGATTTCATATTATTTGTATGAGATGAGATTTTTTTTAAACATACTAATGACTATCAAATAGGTGGATTTGATACATGATCATTGGTGCGTGGTTAGTACTTTTTTGTTGTAGAAACCTGGCCTTTAGGTGCTCCTTGCAATTCATCGGTTTATCAAATTCCATCTCGGAATTATGGGGTGAGCACACTGTATACCCCACAGGTACCCCCCACAAGCCCCCTCACTGCAAAGTTACGCCAATGCTGCCCAGACAATGATTAAATAATCTTTTCTTTACTTTTGCAACGTGATGCATTCGTTATATTTATTTAGCTGACTTGTGGAAGTTGTGGGAGATAACAATGATTGCTACGTGTTTAGATAAATTGATTATTACTCATTATGAAGAAATTTGCCCCGGCTCTTATAGATAATAAATACTGAGAATTCTGTATTGCTCATAAAATAAGGCTTTAGGACGTATAAAAAAAGGTACCCAATTCTACCAAGTCACCTACAAGATCTACCTAAAACACACACCTACCTACCTTCTAAATGAAGCTCAAACAAATATTTATCCCACTGCGGGAATTGAACTCTCACGGACGGCAGACGCCGCGCTATTTGGGTCGAATAAGTCAATAGTTCAAAGGTTACTAGTTCATCGTCTAACATTGCTGCTATGCTACCTACAGTTAATTATCAATTGACCAATATACAATCGGCTCTTAATTATTACGAAACAATTTTCCTTTACTACTTGGGCTAGACGTTAATATGACAACCGCAGAGATCGATCGATATGCAATTTTGGCACCCTCTTTCTTCGTCGACAGTCGGGAAAACGCATTAAAGATTCATTACCAATATCCAAATCTATATTCACGCCAGTATCCTTTGAAGGGTTAGGCAAAGGTGTGCTGGCCAGCACTCTTTAAATGCCTATATGGACTGCGAACCTATTTATTGCCCAATAAAAGCATTGTTTTCTAGAGTTGGCTGTGTATAGACAAACTGGTAGTCAGCTTTATCTGTACGGTTATAGTCAAGCGTTCAGAGCAAACTATTGTCGCACTCGTTGGTCTGTCCATTGTGCCCGAACACCAGTACAAAGGACGATCTTTATGCAGCCACTCTAAACGCCATTGAGGTGCCGTCATATCATAATATTATTCGAAAATTAACGAAGGTATTTTTCTACTGTATCTGGAACGCAATTAGAATCACATACACGATCTAAGATGGTATACGCATAGATTGCACACAGTAAAACTGTAAATCCGTTTTATGTGTAGTAGCTGGCCAGGGGATCATTAGATAACACGCACGAACAACACGCATTTCTTGTTAGGCGTCCTAGAAACTTTGTCTTGTGAGTAGCATGCAAGGACCTTTGGTCCTTCCAAATGGCGAGGGGAGTGAACGCTGGAATACGGCTTGTCACTGTCGTGGCGAATGTCGCGAATCCTATCACCGTGACAATAGGGCAAGTAAAGCCAAGTGCGGCTTTTAGTTCTTACGAGTCCCCAGACCATCCATCACCATCAGATCCGCATCCGCACCACAAAAAGGCATCCTCAACCCATACACTGTCCCACTGCTGGGCACGGGTCTCTTCTCAGTATGAGAGGGTGGCAGATTTCACTCTTCCTCACAATGTTTTCCTTCACCGGTAAAGCGAGTGATAATTACGAGAATATTTATATTTGTCGCCATTCCCCAACGCGTCAAACGGAAACTAATAGAAATTCTACGTAATTTCCACTGAAGGTGAAATGAAAAACATAGTATACACAATCTACCACGTGTTAGTAATGCGTGATAATATGCGGCGTAGTGATCGTGATGTTTTGATAGTGAAGACGCGTGTGCGCGGGAACATGCACTAATTGAACTGTCATGTCTTTACTATCAGCTGTCATTTGCGAACAGTTTCAGGGTTGTCCTATAATGTAAACAAACAATAATTCCATTATCTTTATTTCCTTTTTCTTTCATCATAATCATCTTATCATTCGAAGGTCGGCCTGTGCTGAACTGAAGGCTATTTCTTTGAGAATAGACGAATTAAGCTTGGACAATTTGAACATGGTTTTTGTTGATTTGAAATCCTTATAGGTATATCACACTAGAGGCTTCTACCACATTAGAGGCCGTCCAAATATTATTACGTCACATGGATTAATTTATTCGATACGCAGATTTAAAATACTTTCAACGACTCCCTCCAAAACTAATAGACAAAAAGCAGCACCCTAATCTATCCCAAGGGGATATGATCGATCAAATATTTTCGAAAATCCATTCAACTGTTTATGAGACAAAAGGTAAACAGATAAACAGTTGTTACTTCTGTAATTTTGAAAGAAAAATGTAGATGCTATGGAATATTTACGCTGCAATTCAGCTTGTAGTGTTCTGAGAATAATAAAGTTGATACAGGAAATCACACTAGTTATTTTCCAGAAATTGCACTTGTAACATAATTTGTAAAATATTTAGCCGAGGGCTGGGAAGTTCGATACAATCAATTCTTCTTATAGTGTCAGCAGAAACTACACAGGATATTTTTTTAAACAAATTATTGTCAAGTTTAATCGAAATCTTTATAGCGGTTTAAGTGTCCAAAGTTAACAGTCAAACAGTTACTTTCGGCATGTATAATAAATAATTAGTATCGATTAGTTACTCCTATTTATTTCCCACATCATTATCTATTGTAAATTTCTTGGATAGGTCTTGGAAATTACTGCCACAAATAGAAAGAGTAATAACGGTAGGTAAGTACCTACTTTTATTTTATTTTTTTATTAGCATCGTCCATTCGGCCAGGCATTCACGTTTTGGCAATAACAACATTAGCCATTTGTTCATCGATCGTAAATACAATTAGAATTCAAGTCTAACGACCCAATGATTCCATGTTTAAATATATTAATGTTATCTGCATTCCTGGCATACTTTGAATTCCGACCGCTGCTGATACCTGCTTGGTATCTCGAACATGACAGTCATCCACTTCACAAAGAAAAGAATGATAACCCTCCAACATTGTGAGTTCATTTTAGCATAAAACCTTTTTAGTTCCTTTCATGGCATGTGGCCTTTTTTATTTTTTTGAAACGTTGGATTCTTCACTGTAGACCGTGATTTTCTACCTGCTATAATATTCCTTTACTAGAATTATGTCCAGCAGTGGTTTAGAATGGACAAAATAAGGCACAAATATTATATGTATTAGACTAAGTTTGAAAGTTGTGCCAGTGGGTTCAGATAAGTTGGGTGGGAATCGTTTGTCTTAGTATGGACACGTGATGAGGAGAGATGGAACGCATAAGACTAAAAGATTGACGACATTGAATGTTGAAGGACGAAGGGATAGAGGAAGGCTAAAGAAAAGATGGATAGACTGTGTTAAGGTCTATACTATGGAAAAGGTATTGAATGACCAGCCGGGCTAACATGCACGCCGCGAGAACATTTTGTCGACGCTTATGTCGTGCTTTTGTTTGGTTTTCGCACGAGAAAGAGCGAGACAAAGAGTAGACAAAATTTTGTCATGTTAGCCTGGCAGGTTACGGCTAGTAGGGATGAGTGGAAGAAAAGGATAGGCTGCGCCGACCCCAAATAGATTAGGACAGGGGCAGGAAGATGATGATGATTTATGAAATTTATCCTTCGGTTAAACATTCATCAGTGTAATTTTATATCTGCTAGCTTCTAAATGGGCGTGATACATTGTAAAATCAACAGAGTACAACGGATTATTTAATCTTTCATCACGTTTGTGATAAGCTTAGAAACTCAATATTTGTACATGCAATGTTTGTTCGCTGTTGCTACACGGGCACACGGCCCTCAAATAACAAAGAATAACTTGATAGCTAGATGCCCATGTAGCTAAATGAGATCTAAAGTTTTTAATGATATCAGGATCATATCATTTTATCTTAGATTACTGCTTAGGCAAGAGTGTGGACTGCGAGCCTTGTCTCTTACGTGCTTAAAATAAAATTTGATACATTGGTGCACAAGTAATTCAAGTTAATGAAAATCGAGTTAGCGCATATCGCTAAGTATGCAAATATCTACACTGATATATGTATCGTAAAGAGTAAAGATTTGTATGTTTGTTTGTAATTTGGCGATTAACTCAAATATTACTGGACACTGGAGCAATTCTTCTTCAGGAGATTGTATTATATCCTGGGACATTTTTACACAGCACCATCTACTCCCAAACTAAGCAGAGCTTGTACTATGGGTACTAGACAATGGATATAATACTTATATACTTTTTTTTTTGTAAATATATACTTATAATATATAAGAAACACCCAGACAAACACAAACACCTAAGTATAAATATATATTCCCACCGACATAACCGGCTATATTTTTTACAATAGTACCCGCGCGAAGCCGCAACCGGCCAAATTGTATTCATTCGATGTTTTTTATAAGTTACATAACATCGTATTCGTCATCAATGCATTTAGCATAAATCATAGACTCGATGGCCATAACGAATGAGGTCATAACACGGCGTCACGAAACGGTTCTAGGTAAATGAATCACCGTACAACAAAAACATAAGCTGGCGCAAATTTTTTACTTTCGAAATTCATGCATGAATCATTGTATTCGCCAAACAGTGTTTATTTGTTTGATAAAGTAACTAGGCCGGTCTGTTATCGGGACAAGACATCCCTATCTTGGCACAGCTGGCTTATAATTTGCGCTTGTTAAACCATTTATAAATTATGATTATATGAACGGAACTTCTTTCTTTTACAATTATTCATTGTTGGCATTTCATTCATTTTGTGTGCGGTAGGTAGGTGCTCTCGATTTGTATCTGCTATCAGCTTACAGGATGATTTTTATTCGTAAACGTATCTTTACTGGCTTGAAGGGATTGAATTGCGGAGACAGTTTCGAGCGTCGCAGGCCGTTTACCATAGAATCACCAGATCATATATCAAAATTCTGACTCACTGGGCACAAGTACTTACCTATGTGATTCTTGGGTTTGGTTCCAAGGTCAAACGGTTATTGGGTATTTCTATAGAATTCTCAGTAGTGCTAATGTCTAGGTTATTAGACTCGCTCGCCCCCTTAACACATACGGGTAAACTGGAGGTATTTTCAACACATCTATCTTCGAAGATGCTGTGTATTGTCGAGAAGAAAATCATTTGTTCTTTTTTTAAAGAATAGAAGTCACTAGAGCTCCATCTATTCACTCGAAATCAGGGGTTCTTTGTAATAGCTATAAATAAATATCGAATACCTACTTGTTTTTTTTTAAGATTATACGTTGTTGCCAACAGATTTGCGCTCGTTTGAATTTCAAAGAGAATTGTATACGATAGCGCTGACCTTTCGTCTCTGATATCATGATAATAACGCTGCGGGGATGTAAATAGGAATTATAAAGTTTAATACGCCGTTTGTAGATGGTAATATGTATTGTTAAAGCAAAATATTGAGAAATTGCTGGAACTACAAAACAACCGGTTTGAAATACCTAATTGGGTTTCGGGTACTCAGTACTACAGGGTTTTTAAAAATCCATGTCTGATAATTCCAACTAGCAGCGGGCCTAGCCAAGTTGCAATTTATCGTTCGGTTAGAAACAAAATGTATGGAATTGACATAAGCTTTCGACAAATCTGACGTTTACAAATGTCATTACCATATATTTTGTAGATTGCAACTTCGTAGACCTCAAATCTTAAAATGGTTTTGATTTATCGTATAAGACAACTCTCCTATGCGTCGTGAGCGTAACCGCGATAGTATACCGAGAATATACTACGGTTTGATAAGTTTATCACAACACCCAGAAAATACCATAGGTACACATATTTTGTTCTGTGCAGGAATCTAAATAGCGTAAACTTTAGCTTCCGTATGTCAAATTGTACTACAAATTTTGCATCGTCTGAATATTAGCCATAGAATACTAGCCCATCACCCAGCTATTACGGTATCTAGCCGACCAATACACATTTGTAAACTTACACTTAAACAGGAAACAAATGCATTTCCATTTTCCTGTGTTATTGATTTTGTATTCGTGTAATAAATGATTATTTTACCTCCACAAATAAGGATGTATATTTAATAATGTTTACCGTATAGAAACAGGTTGCAAGCTTGCCATTTGCCGTCTTGGCACATGTTACTTCCTTTCATCTCGGCGACAAATGTGCGCAGCTGTTTGCAATTTTTTTGTGTTACTAGCAAATGGTTGTATCTTATTTATAACTACTTAATAATTACGACAGGTGTAATTTGTGTCACAGTGATTAGTTCAAAAATAAATACACCATTAGCTACCATTATTTTGCAAGAAGGAATTACCTAGGCTACTTTGAAAACAAAAAAGAACATAACAAGGATTATCCATGTTACCATAGTCTTAGCTGACGATAGTACAAACCTTTCACAACGTACACAATAACGAAACTACATAGATTGAATGTGTCTTATGTGAGTGTTGGTTAAATGTATTACCTACTAACTATATCCTGGACTGTCGCTCTGACCATACCACCTAACTGACTGTACCACCTGTACACATACTTCTTCTTCTTTTGGTGTCTCTCCATTGCTGGAGGTAGGCCGTCAGCTCAGCGAACTTCTCCCGATCTTGTGCCAAGCGAAACAGATCTTCGACGCTTAACGACCTGTAATAATTGGCGGTTCTTACCGACGCGCTGGAATACATTGGAGACCTTCTGCGTCCAACTTATGCGTAGCATTCTACGGTAGCACCACATCTCGAAGGCTTCAAGAAATTTCTGAGTCTGTTGGCCTTCAGAGTCCATGCTTCACTACCGTACAAACAGTACAGGCCAGAAATAACATTGGAGCATTCTCACTCTGAGATTTATGGATAGTTGGCGACTGCATAATACTTTTTCCATTCTCTCTCTCATTTCTCATTTCTTGCTCACTGTTCCATTCTTCCATTTACCCAAGCACCTAGGTATTTATACATACGCACTCGCTCTAAATCTATTCCTGCAACAGTAAGTCTGGGATTTAGATGGTTATTAGAAACGACACATACTTAAGTATTACCTATTGTTGTAGGTACTAGCAGTACGGTGCGTATACGGCAGCTACCCCGCTCGCTTGCTCGACCTGTGGGACCTGTACGACGAGTGCAAAGGCTCTGAGAACGACAACCCGGCGATATTGCCAACGGACCAGCAGTTCATAGTGCTAGAACTCGCCAACGCGGGCCAAGACTTGGAGAGCTACCAGTTTAATAACGCTGAACAGGCGTACGCTTTGTTTTTACAGGTAGGTTTTTTTTTTTAATTTAGTTTCAAATATTTGTGTCAAAAGCGTGTCTAACATTATTTAACATTTATCATGTAAGAAATTATGCTAGATACTATGTTAATAAGTGTTTATAAAAGACTTCTTTTTTTATTTGATTGTGACTTGCAATTTTTTTTAATCACATGTGTTTTTGTGTTTTTTTGTTGACATTCTAGAAACTTTTACGTTCTTGAAATGATTGATGGTTTTGTTATTAGAAAGCTATGAAATTACGCTTGTTACGTTTGTCAATTTGCATCAAACATTGCTTAGAATTTCTATATATGAAATAGAATGAATATATATGAAACTAAATTCCCAACTCATTTTTTTAATGATTCTTTTAAACTTCTTTTATATGAACAAGCTGTTCTTATGTAGAGTGAAGTATTTCAAATCTTCCAGGCATGCTATTACACAAAAAACAAAAAATAGCTGTCGTTTTCTTTTTGAGAATTGTTTACGAATTTACGTTTGTTTTTTTTTTCTTGTGTTTTTTTTTCAGTGGCTCTCGACTGCATGCCAGCAGCCTCCACGGATGATAAGTAATATTCTAGTTCAAGTCGTGAACGCATCTTGACTAGATTATCACTTATCCTCTGAGGATGGCTCGGAGCGCTTTACGTGTACCAGTGTGTGGATTTTTTAATATTGTTTTATTTTATTTTGTAGCATGTTTTCCTAACTTTGTTTTGCATTTTTGTTGTTGTATGATTGTATGTAGCTAGGGCTGTCAGCTGTCACTCATTGCATAACCTCAAACCTGTCAGGTTAACATGCGCGCCATGACAAAATTATATACTGTTTTGTTTCGCTCTTTCTCGTGCGAATACGAGACAAATGCACGAGATAAGTGTTGACAAATGTCAACATTTCAAAACTCGATACTGAATTTACGTTTGAAAGCGTAGTAATACGCACACACGATTATAATTTGACATACATCGTTTGTCAAAATTTTGACTCTTGACCAAATAAATCTGGCTAAACGTGATGGATGGCAGCCCTATGATGTAGCTACTTTTTTCAGGCTGTCAAATTAGACAGAAATAAGTTATTCCGTTTTTTTGTTTTCTCGTAAAACCTTTTTGTATCATGTATTTATGTTTTTTGTTTCATGTCAGTTATAACGTGTTGAACATTTTCAATAGATTTATATGTTATGTCGTCAGGTGGCTTATGGTCTGGCGGTTGCGGAGGAGGCGTTCCAGTTTGAGCACAGAGATCTGCATTGGGGGAACGTGCTGATAGCGCCAACAGAGCAGAAGGTACCTATTACATTACCTACTATAAGCCCCGCAAGTTGCTAATAGGCTGGAACCTTGTCTGATAAAACTCAGTGACGTCATCCGCCGTGCTTGCCGGCTAGTAGTGCTAACGCGTACTGAGACCGGTTACGTCATTTTTACGTCACCAAGATGGCCGCCACGCACGTTATCAATTTGCGGGGCATATAATTATCATTATAGAGATAAGATTATATTTTGTGTACCCACTGTCCATAGTTTACATGTCTGTCTATTGAATTCTAGACATGAGAATGAGACTAAATGATACTGGAATTTTTCTATTGATTTTCTATTCTAGTAGGTAAGTTATTTTTTTATCTAGCTTGTATTGTCCCAATCCTGAGCAAAGGCCAAGGCTGAGATTAGTATGTAGGATTACTATACATAAAGTGAGGAAGCTTTGTTGTAAACTCGCTATATCTCGCGGTTTACATTGCGTCTTAAAAGGACTTAAGTTTTTTTTAAAGGCGATCTGTGTGTTCTTCTGTATGCAATCTATCTTCTTGCCCACTTTTATCTCAAAACTGATCTGTAGTTTAGGTAACAGATGTAAAGACAATTTTCTAATTTATTATATTGCATCGCCTCAGTAGGGACTATTATTATATGGATTAATGAGCGAACGTACCACAACCAAATTGTGGACATTCTCAATAAAGAAGGTTAAGAGCACCCTAAACCGACGAGCATGCATGAGGAGGTTAATGAACATAGATGAAGCGAAAGTGGTGTGCCAGGATCGTAGCATGTGGAAAGCTATAATCTCTGCCCACCCCTATGGGAAACAGGCGTGTATGTATGTAGTAATAATGCTTAAGCATCCGCTTCCGCCAGCTTCCGCCATCGTTCTACGCGACAGCAATTCCATCGCCATCATCTAGATGGTTGGCAGTCCACAACTGTGCGTTTCTCCATAAACTTTCTGCCTCGCACAACAAAACTATGGAATGAGCTATTGCCTCCAGTATTTTCGGACCAATACGACCTTCAAACCTTCAAGAAAAGAGCGTACTTCCTTTTCAAAGTCTGGCAACGCACTTGCGACTCCTCCGGTGTTGCGAGTGTCCATGGGCGGCCGTTTTCGCTTACCATCAGGCGATCCGTATGCTCGTTTGCCGGGTTTCCCATAAAAAAAACAGTAAGAACTACCCACTCATCGCACAGATGTCTCTAGCGGAAGCTTTGTCGGGACTTAAAACCAGCATTGTTCGTCCATACGATCGTTGATAGCGCAGTACCGCGACGCGTCGTGTTATCGCGCGCCATCGCCAAGCCCTGCAGTGTCATTGCGCTGTCGTCCGATCAATTACCTTCAATACTCGTCTGCTGTGGTTTGTTTACCACATCAATTTACTATCAGCTTTCTGCCAGCGGCTTCGCCCGCGTGGTCTGGATATCCTACTAATATTATAAATGTGAAAGTTTGGATGGATGGATGGATGTATGTTACTCTTTCACGCAAAAACTACTGTGCCTCGACCATGATTGTGATGTTTTTCTCACTAGACTCGATAGCGACGCCGTAAAATATTTATATGGAAAACCCTCGCAGCGCCTCTAGCGGTTACGTAAGGAACTAAAATTTGCTATGAGACAACAGCGTTTCGATGTTTAAAATACCTATCGAAAGCCATTTTATAAACTCGAGGTACTGAACGGATCGGATGAAATTTGGCACAGAGATAGATTATAGTCTGGATTATAGTCTAGCTCTTTATTTAAGCCAACAACATTGTGCCTAAAAATCAATAATTGCTGTTTTTCGAGGTAGTCCACTAGTTCTTTGGTGTAACCCTCTGTATTTGTTGTACTCGTCATGAGATTGAGACAGAAGCTGATTAAAAAAAAAGTTTCTATTATGGCAAAATAAATTAAGCAGCAACTTACATTTAAATCTAATGATTTTCGTGCCCACATCAATACCTACTTTTTAGTTCTACTCCAATTATTGAGTTACAATAGCATAGAGAAAAAAAAACTCGTACTAGTTAATGTACCGACTACGTAACATATTGTATAACGCCTATTGTACTTCGCACCTAGCAATTCTAGAACGGTCTTAACCTTGCCGAAAGCCCAGTCACCCCATGAGGTGGATGACTTAGCGGGCAAACGTCTCGTCTACTCGAGGTAACGTCCTGAGGTGGCGGGTCAACGACCCGTCTGATAGCCCGGGCGAAATTATTATCGATAACAATATTCTAATTTTAAAATACCCAATTATGTGTATCGTACTTACGTATTTTATTAATTACCGGCTTGATTGTTCTGCTTTGGATTCGATTTGTTTGGGGACTAATATTTTCATATTGGCTGACTGTCCCTGTTTATCTAAGCAACGCAAACGTGGTTACTTAGCGTGCTCATAATGGCTGGGTTTGGGGAAGATTACGGATTATGTCTAGTAAGAACATTCTCAGTACCAGCCTGGTGTTTGAATTGTTATCCGATTAGTGGCAAGGGGGAAGAAACACCTTGATGAATCAATGAACAGCTATGAGTATTCATCTCTGCCTAACCTATTAGAGAATACATGCGGGATGGTATGTTATGCAATCTTGTCTACAGAGACTAATTGTTCCGGGTTTAAGCTTAGGCATGTGAGATGTGTCTCTAAACACTATATCAACAGCATAAAGAAAGGTTTATAAATATCATAATAGCCCGTTATTCTGTCTAGTGCTTTGTGTTATATTCGAGTACCATTGTGTTAAGATTTCATGACGTATGTATGTGCGGCTCTGTGTGTTCGCTATAGAAACTAAAAACTGTTTCGTTTCTCTGTTTAATTTTATCTGTGCAAAGACCCTGGCCAAATCGGGAAATAACTACAGAAGCGTCATAGTCGTCTCGACTCGAATATTTAATTTTCACAGTGAAAATTAATAATTGAATAATCAGTTTGATATTTTTAAAATTGTGTCATTTCCTATCAGTTTGATAACCTTGGCAAAATACAGTTATCATAAAGATAAAGAAGAATTAATATAAAAACAAATCCCGTTTCCTACTAAATTATTCACGACTTGAGAATAGCGTCAGACACAGACGAAGTCACCTAGAAGCGACCGCTAAGGGTGTTCCAAGGGCAGAGGTTGTGGGTTCATGTAGATTCCTGGGGATCGGAGGATTTTAGGGGTCAATATGATGGCAAAATATTAGATTAGGAAAAGGGGCGTTGTTAGATGTTAATGCGATGGGAATCTCATGGTCCTGAAAATCCCCGCCTCCTCCATAGAATCCGTGCTATCATGAATATTTTATACGTCCAAGTAGTGCTACATATACATACACTAACGCCTTTTTCCCACAGGGATAGGAATAAACTAGAGACCGCAACTTTCTAACATTCTTGCATAGGTAAAATAATATGTAGTTATAATTTAATTTTAGTATAATTTACGTAGTTTTTTAAATAATGTAAACACTAAGTAAATCTCTAACCTTCTCAGTTTCCTAGAGCTTTAACTTGAAGATCATAATGATTTCAAACTAGTAGATTATTTTCAGACAGCATTTAGCAAGTAAATTACCTAACCTTCGCTACTTCCTAGTTATTATTGCTACTTATATCATAGTGGTTACTAACAAATGTCCTAAAGACTACCTAGAGTCTTCATTGGAGATGTGCTATTTTTACCTCAAAGCTCAAAGTCGAATTATGCCTTGTGCATAGAATAATAAAAATAAAATCGACAACGGTAACAAAAATGTAGATGTTACTGGACGTCAAATGCTATGTATTTATTGGATAAATAATGTTCTTTTTAATATATGTATAAACGATGGTAACAAAAGTATTTGTCGGCAGTACTCAACGTTCGTACTCCGCGGGCGGTCGCACCGCGTGGCGCGCTGCGGCGTGGCGGCGACCATCATCGACTACTCGCTCTCGCGCGTGTCGCTGCCGCTGGCGGGCGGTGACTGCGCCGCCCTCTACAACGATCTGGCCACCGACGACTCGCTGTTCGACGCCGTCGGGGACTACCAGTTCGAGGTCTACCGCCTCATGAGAGACAAGTTGGGGTGAGTAACACCTAGCTCATCATTAACTCATGCCCGGCATGGCAGTACAAACCCACTACGGCCATGCTTAGTGCGGGTCACCTAGAATAAGAGGGCCTAGGCTATAGTCCTGGGGCAGAAAGGTTATCGAGTGGAGACGACGCACCGGAAAGCATAGCGTGGGACGGCCTCCAACGAGGTGGACCAACGACCTGGTAAAGGTCGCTGGGAGTCGTTAGATGCAGGCAGCATACGTCCGGTCCCTGTGGAAGGCAATGGGGAGAATCTTAGTTCAGCAGTGGACCTCTTTTGGCTGATATGTTGATGATGAGGCTATGGTCTACTATACTGGTCTACTTGACTAACTTTACACGCTGTCAAGAGTTGCCAGTCAGGCCACCCGGAATATTGCACTTCTTTTAAAAAACATGAGAAACTACTGATATTAACTCGTTCTATTTCATTCAATGTTATTCGCAGTATTCGCCTAAAGATAGAATATTCTATGCGTCGGTGAGGCCCCCCAGTGATGTATTTATTAATTTTCTGTTCGTTTTCCCCCACGAGATCTAGAGTAATAATGAATAAAACATGAATTGATACCACAAATAGAGCCACACGTGTAATAACAGTAAATTATTTAGACACGTCATAGAAGATGACGCACGGACCACATGAACCATAATATTTTGATAGTGTTGAGAACTGGAAATATTAACTTTGTGGCCGTAAATATTTGTTAATGTCATTCATAGTATATTTAATTAATTAATATTTATATAGTTGAAATAAAAAATATTATTTATCCAGTAGGCAAAGCCATGATTCAATAAATAATTAAATATAATTCACTTGCTCTGTCAACATTTTTAAACACACATTAGTAAAATCATTCTATAATAATAACCAGACATCCCTGTGTATGATTCAGTTTGGCTAATCTGTTGTATTCTCTTTACAGAAATGATTGGAAAAGCTTCGCGCCCTACACAAACATCCTGTGGCTGCATTACACTGTTGATAAAATGATAACGGCCCTCCGCTACAAGAGGACAAACACGAAGATACACAAGCACTACATTGAAAAACTGAAGGGAATCAAGAGTAGAATACTAGACTACGGCAGCGCCGCGCTGTTTGTACTAACAGACAACGAAATATAAACGAACAAATTATGATATACAAAACAATTTCATATGTAAATTAATTCAAACTAGTCTTTTACAATGGTTTTAATAAACTGCTATTGCTATAAATCTGACATGACAATGAATCGCATAAATTATAATAATGTAAATAATGTTTGCTTTGGTAAATTCCTTGAAATGATAGACGCTAAAAGAGTTATTTACAATGTTGTCGCATTATTAGAGCAGTATCAGAAAGCAGGTGCCTTTTTAGATAAGGTAGTGCCTTTGTTCACATTAATAAATTCATATATTGTGTTCCGAAATGTATTGTTTTATTGATTTTGTAATTTTGACCTTAGGTCCTCTAAAAGGAACTAAGGGTCAGTGTGTGGACTTGTCAGCTTTAGTGACGAATTCATAGATTTACTGGACTAATGTGTATCTGGTCAGTCGTTTGTGATGCATGTGTTTGAGTGATGATGTAGTATTGCAGACGTCCTTAGAAATCTGTTGGTCGTACCTGAACCTTCGTCTAGAAGCGGGTCTGTTTGCGGTATTTCTATTTCAATAAACCTTTAACGTGCGACCACGGCCAGTACTCGCGACCGCAATCTTGGTCGGACTATGATGTGATGTATTCAAGGCCCTTATGCTGTCTGATTCACATTATTCCAGTACATGTACATGTAGCACTGGTCCAGCGATGAGCGAACTATTCCAACCTGGACTGAAAAAGATAGTACTCATCCTCGCGTTAAAACAACACGTTCACTGTGTAACATTAATTAATTTATTTTATTTTTAATGTATTAATTCTGCAACCATTAGATTGGCCGTCTATTTAGGTTGCGCAGGTCCAGTTGCGCAGTATTGTAAAGTAGCCTATCCAGTTAGGTAGGTAAGGTACCCCGTATTAGTTTAGCGCCTTTATCCAGTAACCCAACAAGGGTTGCCAGTCACAAAAATAGAAAAGCCGGACATTTTTCCCTGATAGCCTGACAAACTGGTACTTAAAAAATATTATTAAATGAGTCCGCGGGAGTCGCTCGCGCGCTTTATTTAGGCACCTTTTAATGGGGTGGGGTTTGATAAAAAAAAAAGACAGACTTGCCGGAAAACGAAATGTATAAAGCTGGACACCTGGCAACCCTGTCACCTGTATTTTGCTTGGTTGGTGGTCGATCGGGTCGGGTGGCTAGTTGGCCCATAAATATACTGGTAGTACCTACTATATTACTGATATCGCGATCCAAGACCTCTGACTCATCGAGCAACACGGAAACCAGCATGGCGCGGGCGGTAATCCCGTGTTGCTCGAAGTCCCTGACTTGACATGGGAAATGATGATCTATTAAAACAATGTTATCGTATTTTGGTTTATAAATTACATATTCATGGTTATTCTGTGTTGAATTCATCATGATTTGAATTTGCAAATTTCTCAAGATGAACTGATTAAAGATGATTTTAGTCTATGCCTCTAATTTCCGAACTGATGATTTATCTGTCAAGTTAACTCAAGTTGTCTGAAGTTGTCAATATCGCGAGCTAGTCAGTCAATCGTTATCATTTTTAGTTTTTTTGCGATTTGATGCGTAAAAATGTACAAAAATAGCAAATAAGTATTGTAAAACAAATAAATACACCATTATTTAATTACAACTTTTACGTTTTGTCACGAATATTATTTGATACCTGGTCAACATTGGGCGTGTAATCATACCTGTTTTAAAAATTCATCTGGACGATCGTTTTCATGAATTCATGGAGCTTTATTGAAGCTCTTTTTATATAGATTAAATAAAAACTATATTTAGTGCAAACATGGAAGCTAGCAATGATTCTTTGTCTGGTAAGTTTGTGTCATAATCAGTGGATTTATTACATAAAGATTTTGTGCTACATCCCGTGTTTTGATATAATTCAGTGTTGTCTCCGCCTTTGACGGGGTCTGCTGGGGTTCTTCTGACCCCTGGCCGGACGAGGAATATCGCGCAGGATATGGAAGCACTAAGACTATCTCGTCAAGACAACCCTTATCTTCAGGTAAGGCTTATATAATTAGAAACGAGATAATTACGTCTGGCCACGGAAGTGTTAGTAATGAGATGCGTCTTCCGCGTGGATTACATGTAAACATTGCATTAAATCTACTAGGAAGTGTTCACGGCAACTGTTTTAGAATATTTGTATCATTTTTAATATTGTTCTAAGTAAATAGTGTAATACAAATAACTGGTTTTCCAGTTTGTTGTGTAATGACTAGGTGCACAAGAATGTGTGGTTGTAAATAGTTAACATAATCTGATATTAAGAGTAATACACACATTTGAACAAAATTGTACTACAATATGCCTTCTTTTATCTTTCTTATTTTATATGAACATGACCTACACACTAAGTTTATTAACAGATTGGCCTATATTCTGGTTGAGAGCTGATCATTTTTATATTATCACTCATTGAGATTCTTTTCTAGTCAATTTTTTTAAGTAGAAATGATACTGCACCTCTGTATACAAAAGTTGGAATACTGTGGTTAAAATAAAAGTTAAACAAATATCTGTATAGCAGAAGGAAATGGTGGCTGAGGACTGATATATCAAGACAGCTGTAATATATCAAGACAGCTCTAACCAGTGAACAGTTTTTTTTTTTCGTTTCTGAAAATGCTTTATGCACCGTCACGCCGCCCAGGGGAGGACGGTGCGGTGTGTGGGACTCCGCCCTGAAAAGGACGTCTACCCACTAAAAACAGACGGGTGTTCGCCTCATCACCATTCAGCCGGGGTCACGGGTACGTATAGACATTCTTCCGCGACCCCGGTGGTGACGGGCCGCCTATCCGGAACAGTAGCTCAAGCACTAGTCACTGTAGTAGTAGAGTAGTTAATGTAATCATATCGAGTTTCAATTATTTATATGGAACACTGATAAGTGCTGCGGTGGATGTTAGGGGCACTAACCATATGCCCAGCGTGCGGGGAAGCAGAAGAAACAAGCTTTCCATCTAGTAGCAGAATGCAATATGTATGCACTACTCAGATGGGAAATACTAGAAACTGATGAAGTAAACGAAGAGCAACTTGCAGAAATATCCATCAAACAATTGTTGGGCTTCTGCAAAGCAATCAGAAGATTCGCGACGCCGAGCGCCAGTAACCCATGAAGGGATCCACCAAAAATGGGTAACTGTGCAAAATAATCCCAACAAGAGGACTGATCGCCCGCCTGGTGCCTGCAGGCGTCCCTGAAGATAAATAGAAAATAGAATAGAAACTTATTGTCCGGGTTGAAGTTGGCACAAGTTAAATTTAACTCGAGCATAAAGATCAGAGAAAGAAAAATATTAGATTGTAATAAATAAAAACAAAAGCTCAAGTTGTATGTTGTCCGTCAAAATAATTTTAATCCAATTTCTTTCTTTCTCCGATTTTTACGGCCGGGTTAAAGTTAACTTGTGCCAACTTCAACCCGGACAATAAGTTTGGCGAGTACTGTATGTCAAGTTAATAGAAAAACTAGGTACCTACTTTGTTCTGGTCCGTAAACCAAAATGAATGGTCTACATAAAAGAATAGTTTCACAATTTGTATTGTTGGTATTTACATAATATTTTTTTTTTAATTTCCAGCAAGTAATGGCTAGCAGAGAGAGTTTAATTGAGAGTCATGCTGAAGAATGTGAGTCCGATGATACCATACTTATGTCACAGGTAAATATTGTACTCTTGTTAAATACATAATTTGTTAATGAATAAATCAAGATATTGTATCTATTTCCGGAATATAATACATACGTACACACATACATAAAAATAAAGGAATATTATTATACACTAGCTTCCAGCCAGCGGCTTCGCCTGCGTGGTATGTTATTATACATATAAACCTTCCTTAAGAATCACTCTATCTATTAAAAAAACCGCATCAAAATCCGTTGCGTAGTTTTAAAGATCTAAGCATACATATGGACAGACAGACGGCGGATAGCGACTTTGTTTTATACTATGTAGTGATGATACATACACTCACGGCTTCTTCGCACAAGGGTAGGCAGAAACGAAAGACCACCACTTGCTATGATTCTCGCATACTTTGAATATAATCATAGGAAAAAAGACTTTATAAATACTTTTATACTTTATATAAATACTTATACACTTCATAAATATTATATTTATTTATTTATTTATTTATGCATTATGTACAGAAATGTACAAAGGCGGTCTTAATGCCCTAGGCATTTTCTGCCAGACAACCTTTGGGTGATGCAGAGACAAACAAAGTAGATGCATTTATAGGGCAAGAGTGAGAGGTTAGAGACAAAGACTATTACGGAATAACTATTAATGAGTATAAACTTACTTAAATACTAATAAATATAATTATTAACTAAATAAATAAATACAGAACATAAATATATTATACTTTATTTATGTAAGTTATGTTACTTTTAATATATGATACGTTACTTTTAGACTTCCTAAATACTTACATGAAGTGTTTTTCCTAAATACAGGCTAATCTCAGAAGCTACTTAGATATAGATTTTCATAATAGTTTTGAAAGAAAAGAAAGAAAGAAAATAGTAACGTCCACACAAAACGGCCATCGCTCAGCTAAATGCTAAGCGCGGAGCAGATCCACAGCGCTGGTTTTCAGTGATAGCCATTTTCAGTTTTTATCAATACAAAGTAGTTTATAAGCTATCATTATGATGAATGTGTGCATTAAAAAATAATCAAAGTTTTAAAAAAAATCCCAGGTAAAAGAATGTATGATAACTTATTTATTGTTATTTCACTGGAGCAAGATTTATATTGTTTTCTTATCCATTTATGCTACACATAAAAGTCAGTACTGTAACATAGATAATTTAAATAACTGAAGCAGTGAGTAACATTCCTTCTTAGATAAGTTTGGTTGTTCTTCAATCTAGTTTACGATAACACAGATTCGACGCATTTGATAAAAAGTTCCGCAATGATTAGCGTTTAAAAAAAGAACCAATCAGGGCTCTATTTCTCTGTGCCAGAAAAAACCCAATACCTAGTAAGGGGGCGTTCATAAAATACGTGAGATGTTTAAGGGGGGAGGGGGTCGAGTCAAATCTCATCTAATCTTACGTTGGAGAGAGGGGGGGGGGGGTCTCGGCAAATATCACGCAATTTTTTTTCTGATTGAAACAAAAAAAAATCTATTTTTATTACACTTATAATTAAATTTTCAGCAATATTGATTACTAGTCTTAACTAGTTGTAAATAAAAGCACGAAGCATTTTTTTTTTCTTTTTACAATAACAATCCAACGCGTTTACGTAAGAAACCCACATTTTGAAAAATCTCACGTGAGATTGGGGGATGGGGGAGGGGGTTGAATAAAATCTGACGACATCTCACCAGGGGGGGGAGGGAGGGATAGAAAATTAAAAAAAACCCCTCACGTAATTTATGGACCTAATGCTCGACCTCGGAATCGAACCTTGGACCTTTAGCCTCATTCAAAGTAAAACTTACGGAAATAAATATCATTTCATTTCATTTCATTTCATTTCATTTCATTTCATTTCATTTCATTTCATTTCATTTCATTTAATCATTAAAAAACTTTATTTAAGCAGTATTTTTCACTGCATCAGCATTTAATTTAAAAATAATAATTTCAGGAATTTGGAAGCACCGCCTTAGACTTCATAGAGGATGACCCGTTGACCCTGAAAGAGGTGCACGAACATATGATAAGGTCACCACCACCAACCAGTTGCTGGCCACACGGTAAACCAAATTTACAAACTAAAAACAAAACTGCCATGAAAATGGTTACTTCCTTTGTGCATAAATTAAAAAAATACATTGTGCTCACCTTTTCTAATTTTAATAAACACTACTTGCGCAGCTGTTTATATTAACCTCAAACTAATTTTCTGTTTTTATAAATAAATTATAGATTTCTTTTATATTATCTGTTCTAATTTCTTTAAATTTGAAATAAAATTTTAAATTTCGAATAATTTTCTTTTTATTAGAAGTAGTGTTTATTTTAAGATGTAAACTTATAAGAAGGTTTTATTTAAATAACAGATGATAAAAAGTCAAATATCATAAATTCTGGGCATTTTTTGAGCTTAAAATGCTCTCTTGTAATATTATCACTACTTTCCGCAAAGATTATTTTTAAAATGTAGGTCAGAGAGGAGTGAATGACTGATTGCTGTGATTACCAGGTTCACACGGTTTGATACCGTGCTATCTAAAAAACTATATTGTTTAGATAACTAATCATTATAAGTCTGTCTGTGAAAATATTGAATTAAAATTTAAACAAAATAGGTAATCAAAAAGAGGAGTTATTGTATCGTCTTTTGTCGACTTTTACATTTATAAATTAAAAAAAATGCATTAACAGAGTCAAATTATGAAATCTTGTATCATAGTTTAATACTAGCAGTTGTCTGCGGTTTTACTCAAATCCCGAAAGACTTTTAGCGACAACAGATTTCCTATATCCTTCCCCAGGATGCAATCTTTCCACTTGTACAATTTTATCGATAACTCGAACGATAATATCAGTTTAAACGTGAAAACATCTAGATAGTTATTTTCGCATAATATTATCCGCATTTTTAAAATGTAGTTATGTATATTATGACTTCATTTTTTTTATCTGTGGATTAGATTAATTAATCTAATCAGTTTAAGTTGCATTTTCATATTACTAAAAATAATACTTTTCTATGACGTAAATAATTTATTTTGTTAGTGAAACCTTACACATTGCTACATGAAAGGTTTAACCAAATCAGTCTGATTACTGTAAGTTACTGTAAGCAATGAAGACCTATAAGTGAGGATACTGTTTTTGGAGTTTGTTAAGCATGCCTCATATTATAGGATTATAGTTAGCCAATTAGGTATTAACCAACTTTCAGGGTTGTCAAAAGAAAATTAATGATTTTTTGTTCTGAGGCATTATTTTATGATTAATAACGGTGTCCCACAGTGCTGATGATGTAATTATCATCGTTAAGAAATAAAAAGGTCTGGTTGACATACTAAATTTAAATTACCCTATTCAAATAATATTCCGCCGAATTACATTAATTTAATAATATTTATTGATCGATAGAAAAGTTCAGTGTTAGGTTTGAAGATATAAAACTTGAAAATAAAAACTATAAGAAGGTTATTTTTCATTTATTATTATTATTATTATAGGATATGTGTTGTTTAATCTGTCAGGTTATCATTATTCTTGCAATTTAGAACAGATATGATATCGCTAATACTAATGAATCTATTCTAACCTCATTGCCGTTCTTGCTCCCGCTCCGTGAAGACACACTGTCGTACCGAGCGGCGAGCGCGTTCGACTTCGCGGCTGACAGTCCTGTGTCGTACAGCGCTTACTCGGTCAATTCACAGGAAAAGGTTACTAACATTAATTTATAAGTGTTCTGTCCTTCCTGTCTGTGTGTCACGCTGTCGCTTTACTACACTGTTTTTATTTGAGGCTGTTTTGATATTAACAATTTAATCCGTAACAGTTCTATGTTTAGATGATGAATATCTGATGCGGTTTTACAAAATGCGCCTAGAGACAATGCAAAATCTGATTTTGGGACCCTAGAGTCATTACGCACTTATTTGAATTAACGGTCATAAGAAAATCTCTAGACGTTCATCTAAGCATAGTCTAAGATTGTACAGTCCTGAGCAAAAACATGTCTAAATGCTAAATAATAAAATTATAATGCTAAATCGACTTTCTCCTATAGTACTAATACTCATAGAACTTTTGTGATATTACAAACTAATACTATAGTCACATCGGTGTTATCACAAAGTTCCAATCGGTCATTATTGAAAAAATCATTTAGCACTTTTGTTAGTGTATACATGTTTTTGCTCGTGACTGTACTAGTCTTATAGACTGAAATTAAAAAAATATTTGTTATTAATAAAGCTTCAGTATAAAATGCAGGTGTGTATAAAATTTTTGTGTTCTGTCACCAATCTTTTTGTCATGCGTGAAGTTGGCGAAAGAAAAAATTTTGTTTTCGTTTTGTCTTGCACTATATGTAATGTAACGTAAAATATAGATTTTCTATAGAGTCCTTAGACATCAGTGATTAACGTAAACCTGTCAACGAACGTATTATGTTTTATGCAAGCATGCTTAACAACGTTGATCGCGTTCATATATCCCCATGTCCACCCGCCAGGAGCTGCTGGGCGGGCGCTCCCCGCGGCGCGGCGCGCGCTGCGATGAGCCGCGGGCGGCCGCCGCGCCGCCGCGCCCGCGCTCCTCGCGCTCCGCCTCGCCGCGGGCGCACGACCTCACGCTGTGCGGGCGACCATTGTCACTGCCAGGTATTCCCACTTTTTTGCTGAACTCAGTATGGAGACTACGCACCGGAAATCGCAGCGTAGGAGTGCCTCCAACGAGATGGACTGATGACCTGATAAAGCAAGCTGGAAGGCGTCGGATGCAGGTGGCATATAACCGGTCCTTGTGGAAGTATATGGGGGAGGCCTTTGTTCAGCAGTGGACCTCTGTAAGCTGATACAATGAAGACTCAGTAGCAGTAACCTAGGGATGTACCCACTGGACTGCCAAATCGTAGATCTCGAGTTTTCTTGGCACCTTTGAGTTTTCACAACCATGTGTGTATTAATAATTGGTCTACCAACTCGCACTAGGGCATTCTAAGGACCCTTGCTCGGTAGTGAGACAGTTAATAGGTTCATGATGACGATTTTTATTATTGTGTTCTGGTTTGAAGGGCAATGTATCAAGAGGTTCTTATATACCTATTGCGTTAACTAAAAGTAAGACATAAGTAAAATGAACCTGATTTCTGACTCGCGAATACTAGACATTGAAATATAACTACTTTTTCCGGATTTTATCGCGTTATATTGATATTATTTTAATCCCGACGTTTGGACGCTGTAAAGGGTAAAAAGTAGTTTTATGTCAATAAAATGATCCTTTTAAATATTCCAGGAGAAAGTCACCTACGCAATGCGCTAAGCAAAAAGCAAAGCGGCAACCAGAGCGAGAAGTTCTCCCTCCTGCAACACCCGCGCCCTCTACGGAGGCCGCACTGCAACCGACGAGACGAGGACAGCGTCCAACTTGTGCCAGATTGCGATAAGTAATACCAGATGTTATCTGTACCAATGATGCAGAATCGGTGATAATAATTTAGCCTGCATTGCAGGCTTTCTGCCAGTGATCTTGACCTTGATAAATACCTACGGTGTCGATCGTGACCCTGCGGCCTTACACTTTACAAAAATGGTTTATGATTACATTAGGTGACCTTGACCTTAGCCATGTTCAAGGTCAGGTCAAGACAAACCTACACGATTATAATAAACTGTTTCCGCAAACAATTCTGAACATTGTAGTTCAATATATTTTTGTTAACCTTCACAAAGATTGTGTTCGAGGTCAAGGTCGAATAGAAGTAGTGTTGGTATAATTATGTGCGAAATTTGAGGTAAATAAAATGGCATTACTGTTTGACGCAAGTATTGTACTGTCAGCTAAGAAATTTATTAACCATTTATTATTATTTTATTAAATTTATTAATTTCATTTCGGTGTCATAGTTAGCCCTATGACACCGAAATGAAATTACATTGGTTAATAAATTGAAGAGAGAGAAGAGATTATGAAGCCAAGTCTTTTAATTCTAAGCAGACAAGGTCTATTTTTGTTTGCACATCTATTGAAACATTAGATGTGCAAACAAAAATAGACCTTCGGGTTCTGGCGTTCAAAAGGACGTAGTGGACGAATATGGGATAATCATGATGATACAGGCTTTTGCAATAAAAAAGTTATTCATAGTAGGGACTTTCAAATTCTTGGTTGACGATACATTTGATTAGCTAATGTGCCATGCGTATTGTGTAAGAAAACGTTCAAGGTCATAAAATTAAGGGCAAATGTTTGATGTAAAGTTCGGATGTTTTTTTTCGAAGGATCTATTCCGAGGATGTGCTGACCTTTATTCGCAAATTGCGGCGTTAGGCAATTAAAATTAAAAATAAATTCTAAATTCTATCAACAACGTTAAATTGAGTATGAAATAAAAGTATTACCTATGTATATTTTAGGAAAATTTAACAAAACAAGATTATTAAAATAAAAATACTGTTTACGGATTTTATCGCGATAATTTGATAATATTTAATGATGTTTCGGATCCTTTACAGCAAGAATGGTCATTAGCTGGCTGGGTCTATCATGGAATGTACCGCGGTAAATTCTGTAAGAAGCTTTATAAAAATGTCTATCAAATATTCGCGTAAATCAGTACAGTTCTCGCCAAACTTATTGTCCGGCTTGAAGTTGGCATGAGCTCACTTAACTCGGCCGTAAAAATCGGAGAATGAAAATTTTTGGACTATAATTAATAAAAACGAAAGCTCAAGTTGTAGGCTTTCATTTTAAATCATTTGAATCCAATATTTTTCTCTTTTCGATTTTTATGGCCGGGTTGAAGTTAGCTCACATTGCACAATGTCTTAACCACCTTATTAATAAACACGGCATAATGGGGTGTAGCTAAACTATGTGTTGTCTCTTTCCTATTTCGGTCACTTTAAAATCGTCTGACAGTGACAAAACATAGATTAACTACTTCTAGCCAGAAACAGTGTTAGGCTAAATGTAGCCCAAGAGAACCACTTACAAATAGTTAAACTGTTTTATTTTGATAAAACTTGACTATGAAACAATATTTGAATGAGTAGAGTAACTGTGAAACTTTCTAAACTGAGTGAAATTTTCTATGTTAAAATTTTAATAATACCATATTGCTAAATACAAAAAAGAAAACAAGTAGAGTCAAGTAGGGTTTAAAACTAATTTAAGTTTTCTAAAAAGTTTTAATGTGTCATTATATGAATTGAAAAAGTATTTACATTTAAAAAAGTATTAGGATCATTGTATTAAAAAGTTTACTAAGCGTTGCGTTGGTGTATTGTTGCTTAAATATCTCGTCGTTTGGTACAAACTTCTAGTAAAAGAAAATAATTCATAATATTTTTTGCACTAATAGTTTTACATACACATTTCAAGGAATAGTTCAAAATATTACGATCGAAGAAACCTCTTGAACAAATCTTGATTGCGACATTGGTCGCAGGGGGTCGCTGCTGTCCCTGGGTTTGATTTGCAAATCGAACAGTGTTATTGGGTTTTTAAACTGGAAATTCTTAGCTTTGGATTTGCTTGTTGCTGGCAATAAGCTCGTTCCCTTACAGGAGGCCTAAAATAAACCGGCGATTTGTGAATATACATCAGCAACAATACACCTAACATCGCATTAAAGCAGCGGTATTATTTATTTTTTATCGGGTTCGGTGAAACCCTTTTATCTCTAAGTAAAGTTAGATGTTTTTGTGATATATAAATGATCAAGCGTCGTTCTCAAGTTCAAGTTGGTTAGTAAATATTATTTGCGCTATACGGATTTATACTTAACAAAAACGAATATTCGAAATCGCTGAAAAATGGCGCTTCCGAAATATTTTTAAAACATTACTGCCGGATTTTATTACATCATTGCCAAGTTCCATCAACCCTGATGAACATTTCTACGACCTTGTAGATTATAGCAGAATTGCTGAACTTTATCACAGTGTCGACTATTCAACATTGCCGATTTTTACTGCGGTACTGCCGAAAAGCAATACTATACTGCAGACTTTTACCGCGATATTGCCGAATTTTACCGCAATATTACTGAATTTTACCGCAATATTGCCGAATTTTACCGCAATATTGCTGAGGTTAGCTGCATACGGTACATGAACACTACATAATTCCTATAAAATGCTCACTGTAGTTATAATTTTGAGACCTAACCAAAGTAGGCGAAGTTAGATAATTAAAATAGTTATTAGAATATAGTATTATTGTTACTAATAAATAAGCTTTATTAGATAAATGATAGATTAGTGCAAATAGCTGAACCTAAATATAAGGGAGAATCAAAATGTTCTTTTCCGTTGTAAATATTATTGTTTTAATCTTAATAATTTTATATGATGATGTACTTATTTTATTTATATTTCTAAATAAATACAATATGTTGCATGTATCGGTGGTCTTAGAAAGTATTAGTATGAGGTCAATCCAAGCCAAGGTCAATAATACGAAGAGTGAAAGTCCCGTCAAACGGACAGACAAACATTTTTGAAATGTTTTTTTTTGTGTATATTTTCTTTGCTGAGAGAGTTGTCTAACACAAAGTCAGCTCTATAAATTTCTAATAGGCTAAATATTCTATAATTAATTATACATAAAGGACATTCGGCGGAGGTGATAATATTCTCTTCGTGTGAAAAATACCGATATTCTGCCGCATCTGGTTAGATTAGTAAACCGACCACAACATACTTAGGGACAGGCTAGGAAGATGTTACCTAATATACATTGAGTTACCGAATTATTGTACTAGTTCAAAATATACCCACCATATTTTTTTAGTAGTTAGGTACAGTTAGCATCATAAATATGTTGCAACTTTAGACTTGATATTGTGTAAAAAAATATGATAGTGAATGAAAAAGAAGGAATTAAAGTAGATTTTAGCAGTAAGTGTTTTAGTTGCGACATTCCATTGGATGGTATTATTCTTATGGTGACTTCCTTACAGTTTATACGGCCAGAACGATATTAAAAGTTGGCAATTAAATTGGTGTCTTAAAAAGGATTATTAATATAAAATAATTAGCAGCATTAGGTAATGTATATTATGTCAAATAAAATAAGAGAAACTTTTTTCGCAGGATGGTTTCTGAAAAAATAAATACCTTGGAACATTTCTGCGTTGTATTCATCGTGTCTATAAAGAAATTATTTTAATTTTACCTCAGAGGCTTATTTTTACAAATGTTTTATAATTTCATAGAATAGTAGTAATTTTTGGTGTTGATTGTACTTATTATATTATATTATTGTTTTTAAGATTAAATCGCTATGTATGTATGGCGGTTAGGGTAAATTTAATTTCGATGTTTAATTATAAAATGTTTATTAATATTGTACTGAATCAAACCGGGTTTCGTGTTACCCTCTTTATCGAAGTTGGTACATTGATTGAAAATATTGTAAGTAGTAAAATTGGTTAAAGAAAATATAAAAACACACCTACGCTTTTTAAATTTTCACATTTTCAAATCAATTTATCGAATGTCGAATAATGTGTTTAATGCTTCTGAGAGAAAAGAAATATAGATAATTGTTTTTTTGAAATGTAAATTATATAAATGACCATTATTATATTGTAATTCGTAGTTAATATTATAACATGATGTACGTAATTTAATTTAAGTATTACTGAGAATTGGAAAAGTATGTTCGTGTGTCGCTAAAATTAGATTTTGGCTTACCTCAGACTTGTCTTCGATATTATTACAGTTGATATTCGAAATATTTTTGTTTTATGTGTGAAATATTTATATTTTATGTGTATTTTATTTTTCATGACTATAATATCGTTTAACTGTCATTCGCATAGAAGTAAGTTTAAACAAATATTATACTTTTATTTTAATTGTTAATGGTGGTTCTTAGAATACTTGAGCTTATAATAAATATTTCTATGTTGAGCATCAAGGGAATATAGCACCTATAGCAAATGATTTACTTATATATTGTAAAAATATTTTAGTTTAATATTGTACTGTACATTGTCTAAGAAACTTGGATGTTGAAGAAGTATTTCGATGCTGGTCGATGTTTCTATTATTATTTCGGGTTTTATATTAAATCGACCTATTGATAAAATCAGAAGTTATATTTATTCATATGATGAAATGAAGAAAAAAGACCCGTTAACACGGCAATGTTTTAGATTGTTGGTATTAGTTGCTTCCAGTTTGTTTTAATTAATTAAATATGTCTGCTAATTATTCATTGACACGTTAATTTAATAATTTTGCAGGGTAAACAAGATTATTATGAAAATATTTTAATGTTATCGCCATCTAAAGAAGTATTAATTTTAGTCCTAATTTTATTTTATTGTTATGACATTACGAATTTAATACTCGTCTAAAATAAGTTTGTGTGTATGTTTACATATTAAAAACGCTGTAATGGATCCCATCGAACTAAAATTGGCCGACCGATATTAAGAACAATAGACCATTATTTAGGAACGAGATTAGATAACTAGATTCAATATTATTTTACGCATTACATTATTTAGGTAGCAAATTACTGCAAGATTCTTATGCATTTTCTCAATAATTGCATTCCTACTTATTAAGATAGAGTTGGAAATAGTGGTATATGAAAATATGCCGCATTCAGTCTAAGCATTTGGATCTAATTTTAACTTTGTCTTAATAGTATAATATTGATTTTACCACTGGACTTACCTTGCGAGAATACTACTATGCCAGACAATTTTAGTTCATAATATTGTAAGTGCTATTTACCTATATCTGTAAGAAAAATAACCAGTTTACCAGCCCTGTATGCTGCAATAAGTCATAAATAATGTAAATAACGGTAAGCGATTTGAATGACAGACTTTTGTTGTTACATATATTCAAAGTCCTGTTGCAAACAGCTCATGATACGTTTAACAAAAGTTAGGTCACTGATACTAAGTATCTGCTTGTCAACTTTCAATGAAAAAATATCAATATGGACTGGCAATTACAACTCGTATTACATAATAAAACCTACATGAGCACAGAAACAGAAACTATCTTCTAAAAAATGAACAATAATTTTAGTTCAATTTGTTTCACTTTAGACTTTGAATTTATCGATAGGTTTGGGGATGTAGGCGCAGCCAAATAATACAACTTGTTGTTGAGTAAAATGAAGAAGTAATAATGATTTTATTCATAAATGGCGCCTGTTTATATACAATTTTACAAAAGATTATTAACCAATAAAAACTTAAAACTAAATATTTACATTATTTCAACCAATCACGTCACTGCACAGTTGTTGCTGCATTCCGCAAGGTGTCGCTAGTGCGTGCGGTCGATTTGGCGCGGTTCTGAGGTTATTAATACAAGCGACGCGGAATGCGCAGCCCTTTTCCGCCGCCGGCCGTCGACGTGTCAAGATGTCCCAGTGCTGCGTCCGAGATGGTTGGACTTGTGTTCGTGCTCGTCGATCAGCGGGGCTCCTGTCCTGTCTCCGACTTGGTGGATGGTCAAAAACGTAAAAGTTCTTATCAGAACTACTGCTGTGAACTGCTTTCCTGTTTCTGGCGTCAAAACGTAAAAGTTCTTATCAGAACTATTCGCTGTCTCATTGCTGTCAAAAACGTGCTGTGATGTGTGGTGGCTACAGTACTCCCCTTCAAGCGAAGCGTACCGGCAGTTTGACGACACGACCCGAGCGAGTTTTCTTGCTGTCGGCTGGTTGTGACGTCATGCTTGCTCGAGGTACTTGTGTTTTCTTGGTAACGGGTGGCTCGGTAACTGGTGTGGTTATCTTGGTTGCTGATGAGGTATAGGTAACGGTGTTTGGTATGGTTGGAGGTAAGGTACTGGTATCTTCTGTGATGACGTATGCAGGCTTCAATCGGTCGATCGATATGTTTGCTTGCCGGGTAGGTAACTGTATGGTGTACACTTTATCTGCTCGGCTTATCACTCGATAGGGGCCTTCATATGGTGTCTGAAGTGGTTTCTTGACTGCATCTGTTCTGATAAACACGTGGCTGCAGTTGAGTAAATCTTGATGCACGAACACGCTTCTGTTGTTGCTGTGATGCTTGGTTTGCGGCTTGTTATCTTGAATTATATCGCGTAGCTTATCAACGTAGGTATAATCCATTGTAGGTGTGTAGGTACTTGCAGTAAAGAATTCGCCAGGTAAGCGTAGATTGTAACCGTAGGTAAGTTCGGCGGCGCTCACGCCAGTGTCCGTGTTTAGCGCGGCGCGTAGTCCCAGTAGTACAGTAGGTAGTTCGTGTATCCATGAACTTGCGTTGGTAAGTTTCGCGCGTAATGCAGTCTTTAGAGTGCGATGCCACCGCTCGACGATACCGTTGCTTTGAGGGTGATAAGCTGTCGTGCGGTTTTTCTTGATCCCCATTTGCTTCATTAGGTTTTGAAACAGCTGACTCTCAAACTGACGACCTTGGTCGCTTGTTATTGTTGTTGGGCATCCAAATCTTGCGATCCAATGTTGGTATACGATGTGGGCGATACGAACGGCTGATATCTCGTCGGTAGGTATTGCTTCGGGCCATTTCGTTAATCGGTCGATCATTGTTACTAGGTACCGATGACCTTGTGATGTGGTAGGTAACGGTCCAACGATGTCGATGTGTAGGTGTTGGAAACGTTCACTTGGCGGGAAAGATGCGATGTTTGAGAACGTATGTCGTTGTATCTTGCTTTTCTGACAAAGTAGGCACGTTCGAGTCCAACAGCTGATGTCCGAGTTCATTGACGGCCAGAAGTATTTTCGTGTGATAAGCTTGCGAGTTGTGCGCGTACCAGGATGACTGATGTTGTGCATACTTTCAAAAACTTCCTTTCTATATTCTTCGGGTATGTACGGTCGTATATAAGGAGTAGATGTTTCGCAGTATAACTCGATGTTGCTGTTAGGTATAGTTATTTTCTTGAGACAGATGTTTTCGTGTGATAATAATTGTCCGATGTTGCTATCCTTCTCTTGCGCGCTGGCTATGTCGTTGTAGTTTATTGTAGATGGGCATGATATTGTTTCGATGCGGCTAAGTGTGTCGGCGACGATGTTTTGTTTACCGCTCACGTGACGTATGTCTGTGGTAAATTCGCTGATAAACAAAAGTTGTCTTGTTCGCCTCTGTGTTTCCGAGTTGGAATGCATTTTCGACATTACATATGTTAGCGGCTTGTGATCGGTGAATATGATAAGATGACGTCCTTCGAATGTTTTTCGGAAGTGTTTGACTGCCATGTAGATTGCAAGTAGTTCACGGTCGAACGTAGAGTACTTCTTTTGTGCGTCGGTGAATTTCTTCGAAAAATATCCGAGTGGTTGCCATGTTTCGTTTAGGTATTGTTGTAGTACGGCGCCAGCAGAGTTGTCGGATGCGTCGCAGAATAAGGCGATTGGTGCGTGGTGCGACGGGTGAGCGAGTAAAGTTGCGTTTACTATGCTAGCTTTACATAGCTCGAATGCTTGAGTTCCTTCGTCGGTCCATGTGATTTGCGTTTTGTCCCTTTTCTTGGCGTTATGTAGGTAAGCGTTCAGTGGGGCTTGTTGAGATGCGGCTTTCGGTATATGATCGCGATAGAAGTTGATCATGCCGAGAAATCTTCGTAGCTCTTCGATGGTGGTTGGTCTGGGGTAATGGGTGATAGCATCGACTTTATGTTCCGGCGGTTTGATGCCTTCTGGTTTTACGGTGTAACCAAGAAATTGGACTTCTGATTTGCCTAGATTGCATTTGGCGGGGTTGATGGTGATGCCGTTTTCTTCTAATCTTTTCAGTACAGAGTGGAGGTGTTCTCGGTGTTGAGCTTCGTTTTCTGATGCCACCAGTAAATCGTCAATGAATGGGAAGACGTAATCTAATCCTCGTAGTACTTCGTGGATATATCGTTGAAAAGTTTGTCCCGCGTTCTTCAAACCGGGGCACATGCGTGGGAATTCAAATAAACCCATTGGAGTGATGATGGCTGTCTTCTCAATATCTTCTTCTCGTACACTTAGTTGTTGGTATGCACGGTTGAGGTCTATTGTAGAGAATATAGTTTTTCCAGAAAGATGATGAGTGAAGTCTTTGATGCGTGGCACGGGGTAACGGTCTGGTATGGTGATGGAGTTGAGTCGGCGATAGTCACCACATACTCTAATATCGCCGTTCTTCTTGGGTACGATGTGTAGAGGTGATGACCATGGACTCTTGCTAGGCCTGCATAATCCTTGTTCTATCATACTTTCGAATTCTTTCTTGACGGTTTCGAAACGATGCGGTGGGATTGGTCGAGCGCGGCAGTGTACCGGTGGTCCGCGAGTTTCGATATAATGTTGCACGTTGATGTTGCAGTTAAGTTGCATCGACGTCAGTCTTGTTATGCCGGGATATTGTGCTAAGATGTCGTGATATGACTGCGACATGTCGATACTGCGCACGGTAGGTACGTCCGATACTCGTACTGGGGCGTTGACCTTTAGGTTTGTAACTCCGTCGATTAGTTTTCGATTTTTTAAATCGACGATGAGTTGATGATGCTTGAGGAAGTCGGCTCCGAGAATTGGTTTTGAAACGTCGGCCACGATGAACTTCCACTTGTATGGGCGTCGTAGGTTGAAGTCTAGAGATAATGTCTTCTCGCCGTATGTAGCTATTGTTGTGTTGTTGGCTGCATAAAGTTGGAATGGTAGCGGCGTTTCCATTTGTCCCTTTCTTCTCGGTAGCACGGAAATATTTGCTCCCGTGTCGACCAGGAATGATAGGTGAGAGTTTCTATCGGTGATGAATAGGCGGTGTGATAGTTCTTGAACGCCGGTGTCCGCCTCTGCCAACGCTCTCTCTAGTTTTCCGAATTTGTCTTCTTGAATGAGCAGGGCGAAGTACAGCGTCTAGCTTGATCTTTGAATCGGCGATGATAGTAGCAGAATGGTGATGGTGATGGCGATGTTTCGCGGTTTCGGGATCGATGTGGACTGCGATGACGAGATGGGTAGCGGCTGCGGTGATGGTTATGGTTATATGGCGGTCTTGCCTTTAGTTCTGCTATTTCTAGTGAGAGTTTCCTTATTTCGTTGATGAGGAACTGCGTGTCTGCCTGCTGCGGTGCTGATGTAGATGGTACTGCAAGTGGAGGTGGTGCGGATGACTGCACGGCTGCGACGTCAGTTGATGCTGTCTGTTCCATCATTTTGTCGGCGAGTAGTGCGAGTTCTTCGAGTGCAGTCTTGGTACTGAATGACTCGCTGACTGCGAGGACTGAGCGGATGTGTGGCGGAAGATGGTTTGTCCACATAAGGCGTAGAGTAGAGTCGGGAACTTTATCTCTGGCGAGATTTCGCATGCGGCGGAGTAGTTGGGTGGGTTTTTGGTCACCAAGTTCCATTTCAGATAGCAGCTTCTGGAATTGGCGGTTGTCAGATTCTTCGTAGGCGGATATGAGTCGTTCCTTGATAGCCTTGTACTGGTCCGTCTCAGGTGGGTTGTAGAGTAGGTCCATGATTTGCTCGATGTCTTGCCTGTCCAGCTGTGCGATGACCATCTGGGCGAGTTGTGCTTGGCCTTTCTTCAGATCGTTCGTCGCGGCTTCGAAACTGATGAACCAGAGTCGCGGTCTGTCGCGCCAGAATGGTGGAATGCGCATGGTGAGTGATATGCCATTCGCTTCAGTCTTCGTCATGGTGTGAGATGTTGCTGGGCTTGACTCTTCGGTTGGGCTGGGATTCGACATCTTGAGCAATTCTTCAGGCAGAGTAGCAGAGTTTTCTCTTCTTCAGGTGTGTTTGCTTCGGGCGTGTTTGCTTCGGGGTCACCACTTTGGGGATGTAGGCGCAGCCAAATAATACAACTTGTTGTTGAGTAAAATGAAGAAGTAATAATGATTTTATTCATAAATGGCGCCTGTTTATATACAATTTTACAAAAGATTATTAACCAATAAAAACTTAAAACTAAATATTTACATTATTTCAACCAATCACGTCACTGCACAGTTGTTGCTGCATTCCGCAAGGTGTCGCTAGTGCGTGCGGTCGATTTGGCGCGGTTCTGAGGTTATTAATACAAGCGACGCGGAATGCGCAGCCCTTTTCCGCCGCCGGCCGTCGACGTGTCAAGATGTCCCAGTGCTGCGTCCGAGATGGTTGGACTTGTGTTCGTGCTCGTCGATCAGCGGGGCTCCTGTCCTGTCTCCGACTTGGTGGATGGTCAAAAACGTAAAAGTTCTTATCAGAACTACTGCTGTGAACTGCTTTCCTGTTTCTGGCGTCAAAACGTAAAAGTTCTTATCAGAACTATTCGCTGTCTCATTGCTGTCAAAAACGTGCTGTGATGTGTGGTGGCTACATAGGTTATCTCGGATCGTCATTTTGCCGTAATTTATTTTCGTTTCAAGACTAGTCACTCACAATCGTTATAATTATGTACTTATTGCAATGAATTTCTGGTTTCTATAACGTTAACCAAAGAGTAAGCCAATGTTTATATTAGTGGGGTTATGTTTTTGTATGATAATGTAATTCTGGTTCTCGCTGGCCGATATAACCAGATCGTCGATGAATAAAGAATTATTTGATTCCGATTTGTTTGTTTTTTTTTGTGTCATTTGAACTGTCAAAATAGTTGACGTTATTCCTCTAAAAAAAAATCGTGTGGGTAGGTGAAAAAAATATCGTCGAGATCTTATTTCTTACTACTTTAAGATTTAACGAAACCAATTTGTTATCTCGCTCACACGTTAGAGTACAATATCATGCCAACTCTCTCGTACGGTACAGCACAACTGTTCTCTTAACGTCTTGTCGTCTCGCTCCCTCTATTGTAATATGCCCTGTGCGAGAGAGATGACACGATATCGTCCATTCCCCATGGAATTACTCCTTTAATGTTATGCTACCCTCGTACTTTTCTCTACGCAAAGGTTTTGTTGACACGGAAGGCACTTCCCACACACAGGACACACCGGGGCCACCACCACCTATTCCGATCCAGTATGGGGAATGGATAATAAGCAACTTTCGTACTAGGATAGCATAAACACGCGGGTATTAATTTTCTTAACAACACTTGGTTTCGTGCCATCTCTCTCGCACGGCAGTACAATACCGTGCACTTTGCTGTGACCTCGTATCGTCTCACTTGCTCACTACTGTAATGTGTACTGTGCGAGAGAGATAACGTGATATCGTCCATACGCATGGTACAGCGCTCTACACTGTACTCTGCAAGCTCGTATCATCTCGCTCGCTCACTACTGTATTGCGGACTGAACGAGCAAGATGACACGATGTCGTTCATTCATTTATAAATACCGGATGGGTTTACTCCTACTAATCTATGCTACCCTAGTACCTAGGAGCAGTATCCTCGACGGAATGTTGTCAATGTCACACAGAAGAACGCTTCCGGAATATGGTGGTAACAAATGTTACTCGTTTGTTTATGCTCCCCTAGTACCTACACAACTCATCGGAGCTGAATCTGAAGCCATTTTGAGATTCTTAATTTTTATTACAGTTTGGTACTAGGATATCATCTGATACAGGAGGTGTATAGCGATGTGCCTCTCTCAAAGAGCTAGTAAATACTATATAATTATGTCTATGGCCTCTTGATCGTCGCGTAGTATTGCCATTATATAAAATAAACCAGACAGAATTTAGAACTAGTGAAAAATTGCAGGACATTTATTATGTCAATTTATACATTATTATAGTACAGTACAGAGTACAGATGATTTTACAGATAGTTTAGGTACTTTATTTAAAATTGGAAAGAGGAGAAAGAGAGGCCTTTGCCCATAAGAACAATACGGGTTAGATTTTTTTTAAGTAGATTGATAAATGTAGATTACAATTTTAAATTTCGAATTGCCTGCAGTATAAATAATAGTTCTAGATTATTGTTTATTTATATTTTTACTTATAGAACGAAGGAATTTAACAAATCTAATAATATGATAATAGCGGTAATAATGAATTAATATAATGCATTCTCACGCCATCTCTCGCACGGTGCCGCATACTGTGTTACGAATGGCACGAATTTGGCCGTTGTTGTTTAAATTCTCTATTCGCACAAGTGTTCCCAAAAAATGTAAGTCTATAGCCCAGCTTACTCTATTACAGCGTAACTAAATTGTCTCATTTGCTCCACAGTCTCGCTCGATGCCCATTGGACTCTTTCGGATAAAGATAGATAAAAAATACAACAGAAAATTTTATTTATAATTTTATTAAATTAATTATTTCTATAACTTTTTACATATAGTAAATTATATGTGCCGCGTTTCGTCAATTACATTGAATAATGCTGCCATGTCACATCAGCATAGTCACAATAGTACCTAATGTTTGCCTCTACGATCAGACAACGATTGGCTGCTCGCGACGACACAGCATCGGACAATCCACGCTCCCGACAACAGCTCCCTGACAAGTGCCATCCTGTAAGCGTAAACACGTCACGATAGAGTGAAAGTGTATGCGATTGACATTTGCACACGTCACATCACGCAACAATTGTCAAAGCCATCATTTTCCTCTTTTTGTGATGTTTCTCGCTAAAAGAATGTAACAAGTCCAATGGGTTGATGCATTCGTATTATGGCGGCGCCAATTTTGTGAAGACGAACGCATTTTAAAAGACGCGACACTATGACAGTGACAGTGACATAAGCAAATGTCAGTGTCACTGTGACAGTGGCGTCGGGAGCGCGAGCGGCTGCCGCCCGCGCTTCGACTCGCCCCCGCACACAACTTGGTCCAAGAATATATTTATGAAATAATTTGTATAAAAATTTTGGCTCCAATATTTACAAATGCACTGATATTTTTTACAACGCCGGACTATATTTTACAGCGACTAAGTTGAGTAAAGGGTCGCGGAGGCGAGCCGCGCCGCAGACTCGACGAGTTTATTGCAATTCATTTCTAATAACACATTTCTTATCTAATAAGAGTGCGCGCGTATAGTGCGCGTACATTTCTAATACCCTATCGTTACAGTGGTACACCGTCTTAACAAGATGGGCGCACTACCGCCCGATAATGCTACGAGTGAATAAAATCGGAAGATATAGCAACACAAACTCACTGTAGCAATAGGATACAGATAAAACGTACCTAATAATGAAGAGACAACACCAAAGGCAGAGCTGAGTGGTTCCTTGGCCACTGACGTCGCCCGCGCTAACTACATTCGTATTCTGACGATACCTTCTCCCTGTTTCGTGTTTTAAAATTAACATTTAGAATTAACACACAAGTTGAGGGGCTTATACAGAATTTGTACTCTTAAAGCGTCCCGTCGCCGCTTGCATCCATGTAACATAACACTCGTATGCAACCAACTGAACATCACTACACTAGCGCACACATCGACGGCGTGACTCGCTCGAAGCGAAACACTGGTACGATATAAACGACAAAGCACTGTTCTAACAATAAATTAAATATTTTTGTGATACATAAATAACCGAATGATAAATAATTTTGTTGATATAAATATTCTGACAGAGGCGTAAGTCTGAGCGTCGGAGTCAGCTGACATGGGGCAACTGTCGCCAGCGCCACGGCCGCTCACTGCGACAACGTACAACTACATGATACTCAGTCGAAACAATTGTAACACTAGATTACGTAAGTTGAATATTTGAACTAACGGATGGATGGAATCGTTCAATACAACAGAGTCAGTCAGTCGAGGAGTCGCGAGAAACTCTTAATGTAACACTAAACATTTGTAACAAATGTGATGTAATAAAACATACTTATAACTCTATCAACATATAATCTTGTCGTCGCGGTGAGCGAGATGGCGGGCGGCCGGAGACGTCACAGCGCAGCCCACACAGACGGCACGTCGTCGGCCATCGCATACATTACCATAAGAGATCAAACTGTCATTAAAACAAACATTATACTTACAAATGATAATACGTTTACAACTATCCTTATTATAAACATCCGTACCTAAAACAATTTACAATAATATTTTATGCAAATCATATTTAGATACACGTAACTCATTCAGTCGGGCATAGAGGAAGTTATAAGATTGACTCGAACGAAGCCCCACCGAATGCCAACAGATAAGTATTTACTGAAAAATTAATATAATACAATGAAAAATTCAGTCGTTCATTTCAGAAATGAATCAACAATTTATTACAAGATATAGTTATAACAAAAATATATTATGTGTACTGATTGAGATTTTGACATGTTATTCCGTGCAAATTTTGTAACACAATCTATTGTCCAGCTTTAGTCGTGTATAATATATTACTTTTTTGGTACATAAATGTCCACATAAATTAAAATCGCAACTAAATAACTGTGTCATCACGCCTGACAGGTGACGTCAGTCAGATATGCGCAGGAGTCAAGAAAATAAGAAAAAATAGTCTATACAAGTCAGGTGATAAAATAGAGTTTAGTGCAACAATTAATTAGATAACATTGAGGTATTATAGATATTATAATTATTATTATATATTTTGTGAGCAGATATTTTTTGCTCGAATTATTTTTCTGTTTAAAAATGTATCTCTAGCAAGTAAGTAGGTGTATGACACATTTACTCAGCCGATTGTGTGTGACAATGAAGTGAGATCATTAATTATAATTCAATATTAATACTTAACAATACGATGGTTAGTGATGTATTACGAGAAGTTAGGTGTTATGCTATTTTGGACTGTATCTCTAACGCGATACGAGTCAAAAATAACATAACGTTTTAATATCGTATTGTATACAGCTGCTGCGTATTTCATTGCGAAATAAACAGTATATGAGTGTTAACGCATGGGGTGATCAACACGAACGCAGCCTAACCTGAGTGATTTGGGCTGTCCTACGAACTGTTAGAGAGGGATGCCGCTTTTTATGATGTATAGCTCCATCTCTCTCTGACAACGAAATAGCTCAAGAAAATCATAGTACAGTCCCTAAGTGCCACTTTAAATCGTGGATCGGTGGTGATTCTAGTGTGAGAAGAAATATGGCGTAACAACCACCGATGCACACTACTAAAAATGACATTACTCACCACCCAGGTATTCAGGCAAGAAGGCTTTAATTCCGCGGAATACTGTTCAAATTTAAATATTTCATAAAGGTTGCCAACATAAAAATTGATTTAATTTGAAAAATAAATAAAAAATTGTAATAAAAAGCCATAGCCAGGTCACGCTTATGTCGATCAAAGATTATAAAACTTATTCTCATAGCCAATTTGTTAGTACCTGAATTTAGATGGAAATCTTCATTAGAAATTGACTTAAAAATTAAAAACAATATAACTTTTGGTGGGTTTCCTTTGCTTTGTGTTTAACCCAATTATAAAAACTTTACTCCAAATCGGCGCAACATTCACAGATCTAAGTCTATTTGATTAATTTTTACAAGAAAAATAATTATATACAAAATATAAAATTGATATATCTATACAACATACAATAGCAACTTGTTTTTTTGTGGAAATTAATAACAATAAGTACCTAGAGAGTGTTTTCAAAAACTTTTTTTCTAAGATCGTTAAAATTTATATTCGAATAATGTCCGTTACAAAAATTGAATAATAAATATATACAAAAATAACGTGGTCATTTGAAAATGAAGGCGAAGTGGGGGCAGACTGACATTTGTACGAGTTGTTAAGAAAACGCGGTGATCGCCCCCGAGTTATATATATATTAAAATAAACATGTGATATAAAATAGTAAAATAAAGTGACATTATTTAGGTAGATAAAGATTTGCACACATTGCGTGTTTTCAACACAGTGGAATATGTGACTGCGATGTAAAATCGTTAATGGAATACACATCGCGCCACTAGGCTACACAATATTGCAACTCATCCAACGAGCCAGGCTCGGTACAATTTAATAGAAAGAAATAAGAAAAAAAAATACAAATTCGTCTGAAATGTGAAAAATAAACTTTGAATATAAATTTTTGGCAATTTTGTACTTAGTGATGGTTCGCAGAGGTGTGTAGTGTGTTCACGTGTACAGTGTCGTGTGTGAGTGTGTTTGTATGTATGTATATATGTGTGTGTGTTGTATGTTTGCGTGTGTATGTTGTGTGTGTGTGTGCGGCGCGGGCGTAGGTGTGTGGTCGCCGAGTCACTGTCGCGTGGAACGGTCGCGGTGTCACCGGCGTCGAGTTCAGTCACATAAACAACATTCGCCTTAGTACATGTATCAACAAAATGTCCTACGTTTGTTTACGTTATCGAGTTATAACGTCAGCCGCGGGCCGACGAGGGCCCCAGCCCGCCCCGCGCCGCGCACCGCCCACCTGCAAAAGAGGACATTAGCGATTACAATTTAAAATTATATTTTTCTTTTAATAATAATTGTGCAATGGTAACATGGAAACCTAACATTTTCACAGAAAAAGCTTCGCCCGGGAATCTTAGCGTCTCAATAGATCAATGCCGCAGTCGCTTCAATCCATACTACAATAAGGTGATGGGAAACGGCGGTTTAGTTTAGTTTTGCTGGGCATTTTCCACTTAGCCACTTGATTGGGCCATTGCGTACGATGGGGTGGGTATCTCCCGCACTTCTTCCTTTGGCTTATTCTGTCCTGACAGATCTGTGAGTGAGTAGTGTACAGGGTACAGGCTTGTCGTAGCCAAGAATTCATTTAAAGTGGGATCGAGTTCTAGACCAGACAACAACTACCAAACAAATTAATTTGAAATATTATAGCTGGGGAAAGTTCGCACATAAGAGGCATCGGAAAAAGGAAGAATCAGATTAATAGCGTGGTCGAAATCCCCCCGCTCCTTCTGCAGTCCACCAAAGAGACCATATATGCAGTTAAGGTTTTTCTTACGTTATGTAAGTTTAAGACGTTTGCGGAGTCTTGTACAAAACAGGTGGCTAAAGATTTGTGGGCGAGGAGAGGGTTAAACCCTCTTCTGCCTACGGTCATGGGTACACCCACCTAGACGAGCTTGGTGAGGCGCGCCGCGCGTCGTGTCCGCGGCACGTTGCCGGGTCGCGACTTGAGCGGCGTGCGCGCCCGCCGCCGCGCGCCCACTCCCACGCCGCTGTCCCCGCTGTGCCCCGACACCAGCGACTCACTGTCGCTCTGGTTCGACGTGTAGCCGATCACGTCAACCTCATCTGGAATTGAGAAAATTATTCATAGGTATATTGGAAGGCTAGGTAACTCGTCTTTTGCTTTTTCTTTGTCTTGGTCATCAAAATTGATAACATAGGGAAGGAGATAAATTGTGTCTAAGAAATACGAGAACTACGCCGATTACACAATAAATTGCAGGGTCTTGGTATACCTTTTGATTCAAAAAGTTCTTTACGATCCCAATATTCATTCCTGTTTAAAGGAAGCTCTCAAAATAACAAAATTGAATCTACAAATCTAAAAAAACCTTTATTCAACTTGGAAGGAAATGCTAAAACCTTGTCTTAAGCCTTAGGGACCTCACGCAGATCGCAACCTTGAAAGTACTTATCTTAGCTTTTACCAAATGTATCTATTTTTAGCAAAGTGCTAATGATTGTAAACTAAATAAGGTGCAGGTGCTTATCTTGGTTAGACTTTGTACTTAGGTGACCGTTTATAATTCGTCCGAGTTACCTATGTCTCCAAAAATATGTCAATCCTTTGGTTAGTAGTAATTAAAAGCTTAAAAAGCTTGACAACGAGTTTATTTGCCCAGCAATTCCGATTGCAAAGGTTAGTGTAAAATAGGGATACCTAGACTGTAGTGTAAGCCAACCCCAACATAGTTTCTAAAAGGCTAGGATGAAGATATCCATTGCACAGTTTTCTAAATTATATTCTAAGTTCCACGTTTCAGGTAGCCATAATTGCTCCTTTAAAGTTACGCGATCTTGCACCGTAATATGCTTTTGCCAAGAATATGCTTTAAAGAATGAACAGATAATATAGCAGCCAAATTTTTCCTTTGAAATTTTCCAACAAAGAGTTCTCGCCCGTCTTCTTTTATATTTGGTTCTTGACACTGAACGTATGAAAAGGGATTTCGCCGTCACACACCATTTTCAAGGAAACTAGTTTAGTAAAGATGGCAGCATCTACTGCAGAAAATTTGCTCTGCTCGCTTTAGTATGTCCATGATACAAAAATCTAACGTTCGGATCTACAAACGAATAAAAACAAAATGTATGGGGATGACATAAGCTTTCCACAACTCTGACGTTTACAAATGTCATTCCCATACATTTGGCTTCTATTCTTTTGTCGATCCAACTTATATTGCAACGTAGCTAGGCGCCCGGGGGAGCTAGACAAGTTGCATTTTGACATTCGAATCGACAAACAAAATGTATCGAAATGACATTAGTGACAGACCGATTTGTCGAAAGGTTGTGTCATTTCCATACATTTTGTTTGTCGATTCGAATGTCAAAATGCAACTTGTCTAGCCCTCCTGGTTTGATTTAAATCCAGTGGTGTTTTCTTTCGATTTTGTTCATTCTATTTATCTACAACTGTCAGCATCAACGACGACAGCAAACCCTGAGAAGAAACGCTGAAATAAATTCAGAGTATCATGGTCTCTTAAGTTCAAAAAAGTGGTGTCAAATGGGCTAGTCTATTAGCCAATAAGGCAAACACCGAGTTTCTGCTGTGAATTTCATAGAAAAACAAAACACTGCCCGACCTACGAATTGAATGGTCCACGATACCTCACGATCTGCCGCGCTTGTGACAACTAGAATAATTAGGTTCAGTTCTTATCCCGTCGTGGCCGTGGTGAATGTTTTGAAACCCATGGCCATGAATAAAGGTCAAGGGAAGGCAAGGGAAGTGCGGATTTTAGTCAGTATAAAAAGGTTCGACATACTCTGCCGACTCCCCGGGTGGCAGACATCCATGAGGATTTTGCTCACTCCAAAAATAAGGGAAAACAAATTCTGTTACATTGAAAAATACTTTATCTGTCAACATTATATAAAAAAAGGTATTTGACGGAAAAGTTAAAAGCGGTGTTACTAAGAAAGGTCGCGAAAGGTATAATAAGTCGTACTTTATTTTCTTTAGATCGGGCTTTGACCTTTCAAAAGGGATATAATTTGTTTTCCAAAGAGAGCAAAGCTTATTTGAAGTCGTTTAAACGGGAAAATATAATAGGTTTTAATAAATTACAATAAATAGGTAATATTTGGTAGTATAGAATATTAAGGAACGCATATTTTTGGTCCTTATAAAGTGTAATGAATTTATAGGATCAAAAAAGCTATTTTTAGACAGGATCGAGTCGACCGGAAGGGCAGAATATAGACAAGAATAGTGGCGTTTGCTTTACCGACAAAACCGAGCTTTTAAAGAAGAAAAAGAGAGCCTTAATCCATTTATAAAATAAATCCATTATTTTGAGACATCGATCATTCATCTTCGATTGAATAAAATTACAGTTGCAAATACATTTACAGTCATTCAACTGGTGTTGTTTTTTTTATAAAAGATCAATTCTTGTATCAAATTTTAAAATCGTGGTTTTGAAGGTTAAGTGACGACGAATAGCAGAATATAGTTGCAAATAGTAATAACCAACTAATCCCCTTTGAGTTCGCAAATAACGACACAAACTAATTTTGCAGCGGCGCGGCGTGTCGCTAATTCTGCAATTCTACATTGCCGTTTATAATATGAGGTAACCTACATAATTATAATAATTTGATATATTACACAGACTTCACGGGGCAAATGTCATTTTGACATTTAAGGAACACACTTTTTTGGAATTTGATTAATAATTTGAATTCATTCGAAAATGTGTCGAAAATAATACAAAGTTTTGACTATAACAATAAAAAGACTCTACTAACGTCGCCATAAAGAAGTATTAAAAAATTCAGCGGGATTTTTATTTCATCAAAATATTAATAATATAATTTCATACATTATAAAGGCTATTATGAAATATACCAGTCGTTGTCAGGTGGCTTCCCTAGCGGGTCCCAGCACAAGTTTGTTGAGACTAATTATAACACAAACGGCAGCAAGCGAGCGGATCGCAATGGCGGCGCGCGCCAATTTCCTGCAATACATGTTAAATGGCAGCCAATCGTGCGCCGCTCACCGACCGAGCTACACGCCCCTTCCGGGAACTCTGCACTTCAAAATTACACTGGAAACTTCCGAAGTACAATTAAATATTAATTTGTGACACATGTGTGAAGGTTTTCTGTGAAATATTTTTACGCTTAACTTCGTTACTTAACAATTTCTGCACGAACACGTTCCAAAATAACTTTAATTAATTATTCTGGAATGTGAAGTAATATTATCTGGTGTAATGTAAACGAGAGATTTACGTCCGGCCTCTCGTTTAAACAATATAAATTTAATCAACAAACTAAAATTAGATTTTCAATTCCACCAAACATGCTTTAATATCCGAAGCTATTATTAATGTAAATCCGATAATACAGTTTTAATTATACACCGAAACACAAAGGGTCGGAAACGCTAATGGCGCCCGACGCGGGCCCGCAGACTGACATCATAATAGCGACTTGTAGACTTAATACGTAATCAATACCAACTCTGAACACCACGCTAGTTACAGCGCAATGAATAAAGCTCAAATGCGACGAGATCCTAACACCTTTGATCATGGCCCGTAAAACTGAGGGTAGATGTTATTCAATGTATACCATATGGCAATTTTGAGAGGTTTAACCATTGTTTCAAATTATATTAGGAATTTAATTAGGTACTAAATCTATCTTATGGATTATTTACTTACAAAAAGAATGTCAGAAAAAAACCTCATTTTGCAAGGTTAACTTATGTTAGGTTCAATGGTAAGTAAGGTAAGTTAACCCAATGCAATTTATGATTTTGCAGTTTTTTGTTACATCACTTGATTACCTTCAGAAAACAAATCTAAAACTTTATCTGCAATATCGAACCTCCTTCATAGAACCCAAAATAAATTCGTTTAACTTACCAACACACATACAACATGAATCACTTCACAATTCGCTCATACAAAAGCCTGTAGCGCAATATTTCGTCATAAGAATTTATTTTCGCCAGAAATTGAATAGGACGTGGTAGCAAATTGTGTTAACATGTTACAACTGAATGTATGTGGTGTATATTTCTACTTTAGTTTCAGGCTTTGGGCTGTGAATGAAAAATGTATCGTGTAACTAGACAGAATTTGACTGAATATTTGGTTTAGCGCCTTGAAAATGCACCCACGTTATAGAAGGATAGATTGACGGCGTGTGGAGTTGAGAATCTTATTGAAAAGTAAAGAGTGTGTTCTCTGAAGTGTTAGGTAGTCTGTCTGTCCGTCTGAAGTGTTTAGTGCCTCGACCATGAGTTTTTCTCACTAGACTCGCTAGCGACGCCGTAAAATATTTGTATGGAAAACCCTCGCAATGCCACTAACGGTTACGTAAGGAACTAAAATCTGATATGAGATTACAGAGTTTCGATGCGTAAAAAACCTATCGAAAGCCATTCGATAGTACTCATGGTTGACGTACTAATGTACCACAGGTTTGCCAGTATGTTTAGGTCCTATGTCGAGCTTTGTGTCATTGACCACAAATCAAAAACTCAGAGAATTTCATAGAAAAACCCAATAAAACTTCCCGACCTGGGACTACAGGACTAACCGGCCTAGCCAAGTTACAATCTAACGTTTGAATCGACGAACGAATAGAAACAAAATGTATGGGAAATGACCTTTTTCACAGTCGTAAGCAAACCTATTTTGTGCCTACAACTTAAAATTATTGGCTATCTAAATTATTAATTACACTTTAAATTCTTATCTAACTACGGCACACCATAACATACTACAATTCTACACTATTTTTCGTCGATCGTGCACATTCATTAGCCTTCGACAAATCTGAAGTTTACAAACGTCATTACCGTTTGTCGATCCGAACCATAGACTTGGCTAGGCTCCCAGGACCTTAAGAGTAGTAGTCGCACTAGATGAATGCGGGTTTTAGTCATTTATAATAGGTAGCGGGTGTACGGTAAGAGGTCATTTAAGTCCATTATCATTTCAAGGATCGTATTTGCCTGCACGTCACTGCGCGTAGGTATACATAAACATATACTTAGCGATTTGAAATTACTAACAACTATCTTATTACGCCATCGCGACATCACAGCACTGAATGATCATTATATCACTTTCTTTCCGTCTAGATAATTATGAAAGAGTACGATATACGAGATCGTCTATGTATGCAAGAAGTTTGTTATAGAAAAAGGTCGTAAGTGAAACTTGTTTCATGCGATAGACTTGTAAAAATGGACTTATGATGGTGACCGTATATCATTAACCCTAATCCTTTAAGGGCGCGATTCTTATTATAATAAGACATTATATTCAAGTTATCGACAACAAGAAATAAACTACTATCCTAGTTTTGCTGAAGTAACGTAAACATGGTTATTATTTCCGTTCTCTATCTGAAATGCAGTAGTAACTGATGATCGCACTATTAAAGTCTCAGGTGGGAGCCTGCGGGCTCTAAACCAAGCTATTTGTTATCTACATACAATTGGAGGGTAGATAGAAATACGTACAGAAATAATACGCTATTGTTTTGTTGTTGTGTAAAGATTAACTTGTGTTTTGTGAATGTTTTTGGTGTGGTATTGTATTTTGTTCGGTAAACTAATAAGTTGCATGAACAAATAGACGCCTTTGTCCGTTTTTTTTAATAATAATTTGGCAGATAGAAAGATACTTATCACTTGAAATTTTACACTAACAGAATTGGGGTAGGCAGGTTTGTTTTCTACTTGCGGTGGGACCCTGTCGTATATTATTTTATCACATTTACAGTAGTGTTTAGACTTAATCCTATAAATGAAACCTCATTAACAGTATAATAATATCATAATTAAGTAGACCAAATTACGTCAGGTTTTTAAACGATGAACATAAACTGTTCCAATTAAGTAAAATGCTTCAATTCCTATTTCATTGTCCACTAAGTAATGAACTGTATTTTACTGAAAATGTTAATGGCGCCCACCCTGGGACTACGAGTCATAATGACTAATCCCGTTTGACAATACATTATATGAAGTAATTTCTGTTGCGATTATTTATATAGTTACAACAAGCTGAGCTAGCAAGCTAAGCTTAGGCCCGGCTACGCTTCGTAATGATTTTTTTTGTCAAAATACTCAATTTTAAGTAAATCTGTCAACTACTTAAGTTTTGCGGATACATACGTATGTATCCGCTGTAGCTCCATTTCTCTTTTCAGAGAAAAAAAAACAGAAGCACTTTTAAAGACCTTATTCCAAATGACACCTAGATTAAAGGATGTTGTCAGTCAGCAGGGTAGTCATTTATTGTAGTATTGTATTGTAGTCATTCCTAAAGTTCTGGCATAACATTTATATCTATTTATTTATAATATTTCATCCCCATCATGGTATCCAAATTAATCTGGGGTTAAGCAGGTACCTTTCGCTAATAGGCGTCTCTGCCGCATGTACTTACGATGTAACTCTGCACTAATACTCCGTACAAAGCAATTCTCATCACACAATGCCTAAACACCAAACACAATTAAGAATTCATGAACACATCAACTAATAGATTAAGTTCGGATGGAGTTTAATGGCAGTACTTACGTGCGTATGTTATATCAAAGCGCGTTGGATATTCGGATTTCAGTTCGTAATGAACTCCCTAGCTCATTAGACAGCAAACCGTCATTGAATTCCCGGAGGGTAGACAGAAGTTAACTTTCAACTCCACTCTTCGGCAATTAGTGTTAGATCTCTGGTTAACGAGCCTTCAACTATTTACGAGATGTTATTCCAGATAACTGTAGCTCCATTTCACTTAAAGTTTGTGCTTAAAAAGCCTTAAGTTTTTGTATAAGTAAAGATATAAAACAACAGAGATGGTTGGAAGAGAGATTTGCCCAGTGAGTTGAACCGGACTAGAAAAAAGGCCTTGGTAGAGTTAAGTGTGGAAGAATTCACCCAGGGAAGTTCTATCAAGATGGGTTCTGGAAATTTTCTTATAATTTTATCACAGTTCTAGCTATTGTTTCAGTAAGACGGCAAAATTGTTTTGTAGCACATGTTTGACTGGCAAGTATGCATTGCTAGTATTATATAAATATTAGAAAAGAAAGGCCTATATTTTAGGTTCCACTAAATTCTAAGACGGTCCACCACATTATGCCGGTGACATGTGTATCATCGTAAACGTCATCAGCTTTTATAATTGTCATATTTTCTTGATATCAAAATTATTATTATTTATAAATGAAGAGCTTTATTTAAAATGAAAACTTAATGGTCTGTTTCATCATGCTAATTTAACGGGAACTTACTAGGAGATAGTGAAATAGGCTTTAAATATCGTAACGTTGCAAATATGATGAAGGAAATCATAAAACTGACATGTCCCATTTAACATTTCAGCACCAAATGAAACGTGTGTAATAAATGAATTATTTATAGCTATATTATACGTGGCTGAGACACCTGTCCCCTTCCAGAGCGCCAATAAATCTCCTGCCGATAATTTACTGATTGTTTGTCTCGGCACATAAATTCCAGGGTGACGTCAGAGACCCTAGCGTTTGCACCTCCGCAACTTTAAGTTATTTATTTGTTTTGCTTCGGGAATTTATCGGAGAAAGAGAAGGGAAATGGACATGAGCATATGGAGTGATGGGTTTGAAAGTGTCCGTGTAAACATAAACAGAATTAAGTAAAAAAAATGGGTATTGGAAAATCATTTTGAAAAATAAGTCCCATTTAGGGCGCCATTATCGCTTGCTTACATTTTTTTTATTTGTGTAAACATTTTGTATTGTGATTTCAACATATTAACTCGGCAAAAAAATCGCAAACATACTTTTATGTCTCTTTTATGATTCGATAACATCTCTACATCAACTTTTCGTAGGAAATAACGCTGTTTATAAAACCTCTTCGATAATATGTTACCAATGTTATCAATTTCCAACAAAAAGCGAGAAAAATATATAAAGCTATTTTCGCGAAATTAGAATCATATAAGACATTTGACGCATAAGAAAATTGGGTTCCATTCAAATTGAAGGGCGAATTAGATCTTATACACAACGTTACGACTGGAAAAGTAGGGTAGGTGCTAAAACATTCAGAAAATCGTACTATCCAATTTAGTTAATTTGGCCCCTGAATTGTATACTGATTTCTTAGAACGTTAATATTAGAGTTTGCCCTTTCTCTTAAATTAGTTTCCATCTCTAACTTAGTTCATTAATTGCCGTACTTGAATGTATAATGAATGAATATTCTGGCTTATTGTCTGTTGAAGTAAGCAGAAATACAATTAAATGCTGCCGTTGTTAATTAGTTGTATGGAAACTAGGCATCGAAAATGTAAGGTAATATTTGGTTTCTAACTAATAATAGTACCTACGTAACTACTTTTATGTTTACCTCTACACGAGAACGTTTCTAGTATATTTTAGAACCTTATTTAAGTATTAAGAGTTGTCAGTTTATACCATATTTTTTTTCACAAAATCACGTAATTTTCTATGTAGTTTCGTTTGAATAAAGATCTGAGGATCCTTATTTCAACCTATTTATAAATAACATCATTTGCGCCCCAATAGTGTGTGACAAATCACAAAACTCTGCTTCCCTCTTTCTCGATTATAAACATGGCGTTCACAGTGAAGTATAATAATCTTGTACACTACACAGCTAACTTAATAAAGGCTCCATTTCAGATAGCGGGACTCCAAAATAGATTTCACCCGCCAACATTTTCATCTCAACAGAATTAACGTTCAACCGTGATTACATCACATTATGTGTCCCCAAGTCGTGTATCTTGTTATACTACGCGAAGATACCGACCATTATCCTAACTAGATTGCTACTATAATCACCGATACGATATTTTATGGTATTTTTTGTTTAGGTTTAGAAGTCCCAGTTAGGCGCCAATAGTGTAAACATCAGAAATAAAATATTGAGTTACTTACTATCTTTCACTAAATCAGTTAGTAGAATTACATTCAAAGATTTACATAACATCCTACTAATCCTACTTCCTACTAATATTATAAATGTGAAAGTTTGTGAGGATGGATGGATGGATGTTTGTTACTCTTTCACGCAAAAACTACTGAACGGATCTGGATGAAATTTGGCACAGAGATAGATTATAGTCTGGAATAGCACATAGGCTACTTTTTATCCGGGTAAAATGTATGGTTCCCGTGGGATAGCGGGCGAAGCCGCTGGCGGAAAGCTAGTTGACAATAAAGACACGCTCTCATTTCATTATTATTTTCCGAAACATTGGAATCGTATTGTTAATTCTCGTTTGACTGTATATTGCCAATAGGGAATATGCACATTTTTTTTTTATATTTTTAAACGATACTTTATATCGTTATGTAGCCGTAAAATAAAATCCAGCGCCTTAAAACTAAAATAAAGTAACAAAAAATTTTTATTAAATTATGAGACAGATATTGGCATTTTAAACACCCGCGATTTTGGCGCGCTTGTCGTGACGTCAAAGTCTACGTTCTCTCAACCAAACAACCACGTACAACAGACACTGTTTTAGTAGACTTTGACGTCATATTCCATTTGACCGATAGTGTTGCGTTTCAGGTGATTTGAATTTCCAACAGTTTTTTTGGACTTTTTAATAATTATTTTCTCATCAAAAAAGAAATAATATAAAAAATATCTACATAGATATAATTCTAAAACGATAAAGTTCATAAAAAAAAATATTTGACCTTTTTTTAAGTCAGACGCATATTCCCTATTATGGTTTAGCGTCTACTGTTAGCATAATCCTACAAGTTCAAGCAGTACTACTAATCTTAGTTTAATAGCCAGTACATAATTACATAACTTATTCCGAAAACTCTCTATCTACCGTCTTTCCTTATCGCACATAAAACTGCCGGTGCATATAAAAGTGTCTCCATACTACCCTCAACATAAACAAGTGTGTTGCGACCTAATTAAAGTTGGATAGTTGCGGTAATTAGCGACCGAGCGCCTCGCTCCCCCCCTCGGGGTACTGATAATACCGGAACACGAAAGGCTTATCAGGGCAAGGGTGCTTCGAAGCAGGCTACATGATATTTGGACACGCAAAGTGTGAAACTTACCTCTGTTTTAGAAGTTATCGGGGTAATGCGTATCGGTAGGTAGTTGCATTTTATTTGAGATTGAACGAGGGTAGGATAAGGTATATTACAGAAAATTATGTTTCTTTGGTGAGAACAGGCTTATAATATAGAATTCTCCGAGTCTCTTTTGGTGGTTTTTCTCAGAGTTCATCTGTGAAGCGCTTGCGCCATCTAGTACAAAAATCTAAAACTTTAACTTATAAAAATGTCTTAAAAATTGACCTTCTATTTACAGATATAATTAGATATTTATCAATAGTATATGAATCGAGTTATAGATAGTCCACCTAATCATTTGTAGATAACATTTTCAAGAAATAACAAGAGGGGTATTTTAAGTTAAGTTCCAAAGTAAGCGATTTCCGATTGTTCAAAATTCGAATCGGCCTACTTAAAGAGCGCGGAAAGACTATTTTCCTTTTCTAAAAATATCCACGCAGGAGGTGTCTTTACATAGTTGAATGCCTTTTAAGATCTCGACTACCCGTCTTTCAACATAAAGAAGGGTAATTTTGGAAAAGGACTTCCTTGCCCATCAATGGGATACTTACTTTAACGGAAAATCAGTAGCAATTAGGTTAGACATTGATATAGGATGGGATGTTATAAATTTATGATGTTTTAGGTATCAATACTATAATATTATAAAGAGGAAAGATTTGATTGTTTGTTTGTATTGAATAGGCTCCGAAACTACTGGAGCGATTTGAAATGTTCTTTCACAATTAGATAGCCCATTTATCGGGGAATACTATAGGCTATATATCATCATGCTACGACTAATAGGAGCGGAGTAGTAATGAAAAATGTTGCAAAAACGGGGGGGAAAATATAATACCACGCGGACGAAGCCGCTGGCGGGAAGCTAGTATTTAATAATTCTGTTTGTAAAAATATCAAAGATGGCTGTCTAAAATTGAAGCAATATCTAATACCTACACAAGAGGGAACAGATATGTTGTTTTTTTTAAGTAAAACCATTTGAGACCTATTTCACCGGGTCTGGATAGCCGCTATCCGCAAGATAAATTCTGAAATGGTACAATATTTGTATGAAATTATTTGCCAATTAATTTTAACAGGAACTTAATAGACGGTGGTGAATCCGCTCTTAGTTATATTCTACACGATTTATAATGTTGATAAAAATCGGTAAATCGATGTTGCTTCTGTCTTCTATCTCTTTCTAACGTATGTGAAGATGTATAGCGTCATTACGTCAATATTCGCAGTTATTATCTATGCTGCCCCGTCTGAGATATTGCTGTAATATTTCTACTGCCCTCTATCGGCAAGACTGAGATGTGATAATTTCGGCTTAGGTGCGGATAATCCGGGTATTTTTTGCTTAAATGATGATACGGAACGATATTTTCCCTAGACGAACAATTTTTCTTTCCTGTTTTCCTTGATTTTCGAGATATTTTACGTGCTTTGTGATTTATTAATTTCTGTGCCCAAATAAGGATATATTTTTTAATTATTTTTTTGTGTACTTTGTTTGTTAATTGTATATTTGTAAAACCCTCTGAGACACACGGCGTTTCCCCAAGTACCGGAGTTCTATTAAATAGGGAAAAATATGCTATCGTGAAGCTTATTTGTACTGAGACATTGTAGGTACTCACATTTTACTTTTTTATTCCTAGAGACAAGAGGGCAGCCATTAGAAGAAGAAAGAAAGAAAGAAAGAAAACAGATTTATTGCCACAACAAAGACGTACAACCATACACAAGTAAGAAATAATCTAACAAATTTAAATATAAAGATAAAAACCCACAAGTTGCACGTCGTAGATGTGACAAATAGGTCCCCACTCAGCATAATGCCATGTCAAGGCAAGGCCTCCACACGGCGCTGGTTTTCAGTGAGAACCTGGTGACGTTAGGACGCGGAACTAGAAAATAATAATAGTGGAATAATATAATAATAATTAGATTACATAGATAATACATACGGTGAATAAAATAATAATATTAGAATAGATATAATTACATAAATAATAAAATAAAATATTGTTATTATCTCGGTCACACGCTTCGCTCCAATCCTGGCATAGCAACAACTGGCTATAGATATAGTTTTACCGGAGGCGGAGCGCAGACGCGCCAGTGCGCCACTTTGTCGGCGCACGAGACGCGAGCAGTCGCATGACCAAAACAATGCACCTTAGTCTAAATGTTTGTGACACTTACTTAAAGAGTAAAATAATAATAGGACAACTATAAGGTACGTACACATATAAATGAAAAAATGAGTTGTTTTTTTTTTTTTATAATTGTACTCTCAACCATTAAATATATTTTTTCTTATTTTAAAGGGAAGAGAAGAAAAAACCCCGCCACACTGACGCCTCGATAAGAACCTATCACTACGGTTGAGATATTTTTTATTTACTTTTTGTTTTGATGCGCCGCCACGTCGCTGGATAAATCGATGAAGCCATATCCTCGTTTGCAGGTCAATACCGATATGTAAGTACCTACTTTCAAAGTTCAGTATGATTTGTTTGCTGTAATAATAAGTACTTTTTAAATTTAAAATTAAAATTGTTTTTTGTTTTTAGAGACCTCAATGGAGGCGGCAAATCGTTCCAACAACGAGTGGCGGCATATTTGAAGCACCCCCTAAAGGCTGTGGTCTTATATCGAGGTATCGAGAGTGGATGCGTGGTGGAACGTGACGTGTAGCCGAAATGATCCTGTCTCCAATAAATTTTTTTGTAAAGGTATTCTGGTTTATGCGTATTTATGATTCCAAACAGTAGGGTTGCCAAATGCAACTTTCTTCTCGCGGCCATCTTTAACATATTGTTTGCATTTAAAAACGGTGTAACATGACCTCTCCGAGGGATATTAAAGCAAAAACGAGCACACGCATTTTGCACGCGTTGAATTAAACGCTCTGTTCGCGACAGCAGACACGGACCGTAAACTGCATCACAGTAATTCGTTTTAGAAAGTACTAAGCTGTCGACTAACTTCTTTCTCATTGCGACACTAAGAAATTTTCTTATTCTGTAAAGTACTTTCAATCTGTAGAAACAGTTTCTGACCACCTCATTGATGTGACCTTCAAAACGGAGCTCAGGATCGGTGATCAGTCCCAGGTTCCGTGCCATGCCATTACGAATATCTTTATTACTTTCACGCCTAAACCGCTAAACAGATTTTGATAAAATTTGGCAAGGAGTTATAATGTATCTTGAGGATGAGATAGCCTACCTTTTGTGTCAATATACCTTTAGAATGGCACAGAGACGTGGTCGCTCACTATGGGCCTCATAAAAAAGCTCAAGGCCACTCAGCGAGCTATGGAAAGAGCTATGCTTGGTATTTCTCTACGCGATCGAATCAGAAATGAGGAGATCCGCAGAAAAACCAAAGTTGCCGAAATAGCTCAAAGGGTAAGCAAACTGAAGTGGCAGTGGGCGGGGCACAAAGCTCGTAGAACTGATGGCCGCTGGGGCAGAAAGATTCTCGAGAGAGAGACCACGCACCGGAAAACGCAGCGTAGGACGGCCTCCAACGGGAGGGACGGATGACCTGATAAAGGTCGCTGGAAGTCGTTGGATGCAGGTGGCATATAACCGTACCTTGTGGAAGTCTATGGGGGAGGCCTTTGTTCAGCAGTGGACCTCTGTAGGCTGATATGATGATGATGATGACCTTTAGAATGCATGAGAAACTTTGGACAACAGTTACAACTAGAAGTTATAAGACTATTAGATGTTCTGTTTCGTAACCATCACGCCTGTATTCCCTGAAGTGTTAAGCAGAGGTTAATGTACAACAAATACTTATATTCATCACATAAGTATTTGTGTCCTGTGGAAATCGAACCTCGTGATCAGCAGCCCAATATTCAAATTCAAAATTTTTATTTCAAATAGACCATATAAATAGGCACTTATGAACAGTCAAACTAGTTGCTCGGTTCCAAAAATGTAGGACTTATAGAGAAGAGCCGGCAAGAAACTCCATAGTCACTCTTTAAAAAAAAAGATAGTGAGACAGTAACAATTTTGTTTGTTGTGAATATTATGAGTCTACTGCAGTTTGATGTGTAAGGATTAATAAAATAGAAAAGAAAAGAAAATAGCCATAGCAGTAAGAGGTGACCAGTCCCGACAGACAGCACCCGTTCACGAGCTTGACGTGTGAATCGGCGCCGTTTGACTCAACCATGTTGTAGGGAATAAAAAAAGACCCGACACACAACGCTACCATCAGCGGAACACTCGAACCACTAGACCACAGACGTCGTCAAATATTATCTAAAACATGGTCTAACTTAATGATAACTCTCATACGTTGGACCTCGGTCCTAGCAGTCGTGTGTTCGTTGTAATTAATAAGTGGCGAGGTGTGACTCGGTGCGAGAGAGAGCGATAAGCCGCGAGCCTCTCGTAAATCACCCGCGCTAATGACGCTCGGCGCGGATGTGGGGGGCTGGATGTGACTACAAGCTATATAGGATACACTAGCTATTACCAGCATTCACTCGCATTCCAAAGCACTTTTGAGACTAAGGGCAGAGTCGGGCGGCTAATAATCTGCCGTAGTGACGTTTGACATTCCGAAACTGACACTGACAGTTTTTACTATGGAATCATTACGAAAAAGAAAACAGTGTGCCAAAATGGCGTGATTTTTCTCAAACATAAAGTTTTTTTCTCATACCCCAGTCAACATAAAAAAAAGTACTACAGTATTAACCAGCGTAATACGGAATATTTTTTTAATAGGTGTACCTTCGGTGCCTCATTTGGGCCGATTTCGATAACCTCCTTTATCATAATCCATTCATTCAATTATTCATTTATTCCTACTTAAGATGGTAAGTGTCCTACTGTCCTCCCATGTGTCTCTTAACACCAGATGAGCTGCAAATGCGTTGCCGAATAGGTATTTTTTATTATATTTGGCATTTATATTGCACCCATACAATCTTTCCAACAGAAATCACCATTGAGCTATTATACAGTTTCACAGTCGTCTCGTAATCCACTGTTAGCTTAACGGCGAGCACAACAATTCAAAATGTTTACCGGTTTTAATTCGTAAACTTCGGTAATGAATAGGCCGGTGCGCTCATTACTGTTCTGTGGGATAGCACTTTTATAAAGACTGATTAATAGCCGTACTTCGTGATAATGGTTTAATTTTAATGTGTTTTTTGGTATTTTGATGTTCTATTTTTTATGGCTGTCTAGTGGTAAGAGGAAATCGCAGCCTATAGATGCCCATAGAACAGTATAGTATAGTCCCACCTGTGACACTCCATACAAACTTTCCGATACCGCTGCACACTACAATACCAAATGTCAAACTTGTCAAAGTTACGTTTGTACACGTGCAAATGCAAATGTGTGCGTGAGAGTGCGTAGGGTTTGTTGGCAGTACGTCCGGCAAGAACACCGGCAGAATGCGGGGGACCTTAGCGTATCTGACGTTAGGGAGGGGCGGAGAGTGGCCATTCTGGTATTATTTATACTGTGGTATAGTATAATGCAATACCTTAGTTCCTAAGTCTTATTTGCTTAGTAATTTCATTGGCAACATTGCCATTCAAACTGTAAGGCTGCGTACGCGATGTCATGTTGCTTACTAGCAAAGCTGCGAAGCGAAAGATGAAGAGAAGGTGAAGAACATTCGAACCCATCAAACATCCACTAACATACCACACAACAAATTCTCGCTACAACGACATACAACAATTTCAAATTTATAACTCATAATAATATTGTTTCCGTCACTTTTCACGATAAAATTGTCTAGTTTGGGACGCATATAGGCGACTAACGAAATATATGTCCAGCGGTCGCTTCGCATCACTTCACATACGCGATTACAGTAATGCGATTGCGCTTCGCCGTCGGCGATGTGCGCACGCCCTTAATTAGTGACGATGCCCGCATGAATGTTAATAGGAATGGTAAACTCTATGTCTCTGCAAATAAGTTCGAAGTTTGTTCGATAGAAACTTTTAATAGATGTCGAGGGCAGTGTTAATTATATGATAGCAAAATTCCATTTGACGGCGCCGAAGATTATTAAATGGGTGCGTGTTTTCATCATTACCTTATAAATAGGATTTGATGGCTATATTGTTAAGAAAAATAAGTTTAAAATTCACATTTCAAAGTTAGAAAGCTCACAAAGCTCTAAACTATATTAAAATGTATTATTTCAAGCTCACATTGATATAACCATTAGATGCCTAAAGGTTATATCTATGTGGGTTTGAAATAATACATTTTAATTTACTTTAGAGCTCAAGTTATGCTTAAGGGATTTGCTCCAGCCACCTTACATCAAAGAAAGACTAAATCACGAGCTCCATAAGAAGACAATAAAATGAAAAAATAGCCTACTTATCCTAAAAATTCAATACACATGGTAATATTTATCGCAGTACCCGCATCACCATACAAACTGCATGAAGACACCGCAATAGCTCTAACGGATCATCGTAAATATATTCTATAGCGAATTATAAACCCAAATATGGGATATAAAGACATAACCAGAAAGGCTTGCCTTGGTTACCAATGAATGGTAGTATTATCACCAAAATACTGGTGTCTGAAAGTTACGCGAATAGACATTTTGAAATAAAAGTACTCGGTCACGGGCTGCCCGTGACCATGGACGCTGTAAAGGGTCCAAAACATCGAGATTCAAATAATAACAAACGCGATAAAATCCGTAATATGTATTTTTTCACCAAAATCTTCGTAGTAAACGTGTGAGAAGGAATTTTTTTTTGGTCATCGTCATCATCATTTGTCTGCATTTGTCCACTGCTGGACGTAGGCCTCTTTTAGTAAACGCTACAGAGCCCAGAATGCCAGAGATAATTTTTTTTGGTAATGCTACGGATTATCGTAGCGCTACGCTGACGCTACGAAGCATATGCTACGCTTTAACTTTGAACCTTACGCTACGATGCAGAGCGTACGCCTACGCCGCGCCCGTGCTACGCTTTGGCACCTACAGTTCACGCCAAACTTACTGTCCGGGTTGAAGTTGGCACGAGCAAACTTTAACCCAGCCGTAAAAATCGGATAAAGAAAAATATTATTTATTTATTTATTTATTTCAGCCATGATCGTCCCACTGCAGGGCAAAGGCCTCCCTTTCCTCCTTCCAGTCTTCTCGGTTGAGAGCTTTCTGCATCCAAACCATGCAGTACGAGTCAAGCTCATCCCGCCATCTCGTTCTGGGTCTACCGCGGCGTCTTTTAATGTCCTGGGGCATCCACATTGTCGTGGTTTTTGCCCACAGTTCATCAGACATGCGGCAGATATGTCCAGCCCAGTTCCATTTAAGGCTGGCGGCTTTATGGCCAACATCAGCGATTTGTGTTTTGGCGCGTAGTGTAGAGTTTCTTATTCGGTCCGAGAGACGGACGCCTAAAATACTGCGAAATAAGAAAAATATTAGATTGTAATAAATAATAACGAAAGTTCAAGTCGTAGGCTGTCGTTTTAAATAATTTTAACCCAATATTTTAATTTTTTCGATTTTTACGGCCGAGTTAAAGTTAGCTCGTGCCAACTTCAACCCGGCCAATAAGTTTGGCGAGAACTGTACATCATTATTATACACTAGCTTTCCGCCAGCGATTTCGCCGCATGGTCTGTATTTCTTATAAATTATAACCTATGTTAGTCGGTAAAGATATACCATTCTAATAATGAAAGAATTTTTCAAATCTGTCCAGTAGTTTCGGAGCCTATTCAATGCAAACAAACAAGCCAACAATCAAATCTTTCCTCTAAACATTAGTATTAATAGGTATATCATCATTGTATCTCACGAAGACGACAGTGATATGTGATAACCTTTATATCATTGACATAAAGTTTAAATTACATTAATTTTACGGACTACTTACGAGATAATCGTAGTATGCATACTACACCAGCGGCCCATCCCGGCTTTGCCCCTCAGTCCTATTATTATCTGAGTTATTTTATCTTTAGGTATTATATAGCTAGGTTTAGGAGTCACACGCCTCATTTTGGATTCTATATGCCTATATAACGCTAACAAAATGCATATTACATTTCATTACATACAAACGAGTAACTTAGTTATAAAAACTCGCCATTAATGAGAGTATTAATAGCCTCCAAATGACTATGTATATGGCAAATAAAGCCCACTTATTTACCATATCAATTCGATACGAATAAAAATGTAATAAAGGCCGGTGTTAGGAACTGGGGAAGTTTTTAAGATGGCGGCCGACAATGGATTACGAATTTATGTCGGTTTTCCGCCCTAAAAATAAGTGTGGTGGAGACATTTATATTGCTGAAGTTAATGAATAAATAAAGGTAACAATATAGGCTTCAGGGAAGAGGAGCAGAACTGGCAATTTAAGGTTGTTCTTTTAACCAGCAAGCCTATATCGTTAAGGGCGTTTACTAGAAAGGTATTTTCCCCCCCGAAGGCACGATTAGAGAGCCTATTTAGGATTTACTTGAAATATAGCTAAGTAATATAAAACCGAAAATAATTAAAAAATATATATACTTTTTCTTTTTGTGTTGTTCGGATAAGGCAAAATTAAATACGGAACTTGTTAGATAAGACAACATGACTCTCATCTGCTATAGTAGACTTGTATTTTTTGACTATATTAAAAAAAGCAAGGTTATGAGTTAAACTGATGAGCATGCATGGGGAGATTGATGAGAATTGATGAAGCGAAAGTGGTGTGCCAGGACCGTAGCAAGTGGACATCAACGATCTATCTAAATATAGTTTCTGCCTACCCCTATGGGAACCAGGTGTGAAGCTATTTATATATGTATTAAAAACTTATTTATTTAATTCGGCGTATAGAAACTAAGGTACACAGTAAAATCCGCATTTAATTTCCTAATTAGAGAAATAAAACTAAAACAGTCAACAAGTGAACAATGGAGGTTTTTGCGTCCTCTGCTAATCGCCTTACACTGCTCGCGTTTCTCTTCAGCGGATGCACGGCAGCTTACAGCGAATACAGCGGTATTCAGCGGCATTCAGCGGCTGTCATGTTAGTTAGTACTAGACAGCGACGGCTTACCCGTTTTTCATTAGGAGCTCACAATTTAATCTGTTTTGTTTTGCTATCGCTGTTTTTAATTTTCCAAAAATTCCTCTTTGTTTCGGAAATAATTGCGCGCGTTTCGGCGCTTCTCGTAATTGTCATTCGTTTATTGTGTTTATATTATTTTAAGAGTTTTATTAAAATTGCTTGTTTAAAAAAGTATTTAGATTTATTTCTTATTTCTATATAATTTGTATGAGTATAATGTTTATAGTCTAATATGACCCCTAAATAATCCTGTAAAGGATCCGAATACTCGGGATTTTACAGAGACATTATAATGCGATAAGATTTGTAAAAAGTAGTTTTAATAGAATGTCTACATTCATTGAGCAGAGATGTCACAACATTGCCGATGTTTGAATATACAAATTTCTTTATCACCATCTGTGTGGAAAAGAGATTTACATAATAAACGTGACAAAAATGGGCCCAGAATAAAGCCTTGTGGAATACCCATTGTAAATACAGATCCTAGAAATCTATTTCAATAAATGACTGAATTATTTATATAAAACACGAAAAGGCTCTAAATCCCGATGGCTTACTTACGTTAATACTCCGATCATGGCGGCGAAGATTTTTCTCCCCACGCCGTTCAAACACATGCTATGCCATGAATTGTGTCTTTTAATTAACTTTAATACCTTTTTGGAAAGCTGAGAGAATAGAGAAGTTTTTTTAATTGTTTGTACGATTCATGTCATAGTATTTTTTTTAACTAGACAAAATTTTTTGAAGCATTAAATAAAAATATTGGTTAGATATTATTCTTAAATCGCTCATCAATTTAGGAATTTTGTTGGATGAAGCACTTTTAATGATGTACATAGCTTAATTGAAGTGTCAGCTATAATATCATTTTTTAATTGTACCCATTCAACGTGTAGTTTCTTTTTTATTTGGAACTTAGTGTTAAATTTTGGGTAAAGATCGAAAATCCCCTAAAATTCAAATATCTCGAAAACTATTGAATTTCGGCCATACATAGGTGGTGTTCAATTTGTTGCATTTTAGCCCGCCAATCAGCTCCTGTATCGGATATACGTCGAATTACAAGTAACCCTGTATAAGAAACAACCGTGCAATATGTTAGTTGTCATATGTAGAAGCGTTTTAGTTATATAAACTTTATAAATGAAGTGAACCTATAAAATCATATTTTATTGTCTTGCGTAAGTCGGTGTACCGCAAACGAAAGGAGTTATAACTTAACATGCCTCGTAAAAGCCTCGCAACCTTTTATTGTGTACAATCGTAGTTATTAAAACACTTCTTTAAAATTTTATGTGGAATAAGAACCACCAATTAGGCGATTTTATTTCAGTTACAAGATTTAAACATGAAACCGAATGCAAAAATATGATGTTTTGGATTGGATTCCCAATCGTTGGGAAGTTCTATAAAATATTTAAAAGCATGTACTAAATTCACTTGGACTTGAGAAATTGAAATGAACATTATAAGTTATCTAAGAGATTTTCTTGATGTGTCAAGTCTGCCAACCAGCATTATACCAGTGTGTTGGACTACAGGCAACCCCCTCTTTTTTTCAGAAACAGATTTGTGCTCAACAGAGGAACAGTAAGTGGCTTGATGATGAACTCTCGGAAAGAGATTTGGAGGATTGTTCAGTAGCATTGACTAAAAATCTTAGAGAATCTCCAAATAGTCTTGCTCAATATGACTGAGGCAATCCAGAGCAATCTATGTCACACTAAACACTTGCAGGTCACATCTGCACGAAGAAAGATTTTTTGCGCTTATGAATAAGAAGATAGAAATGAGACTTACCACTTTCAGAGACTGACGAGGGCGACCGTTCCGCCGTGGAGACGCCGGACGAGGACGATTCTAGGGACGAGAGGGAGTCCGCTCGCGTAGAGTGCGTGTGGCTCATCGAACTCTCGGATAGTCTTGAGTCTCTGGGGGCGTCGCTCAACTGGTTTAACCGCCGCTGCAGGTAGCGCTGCTCCCTCGCCAGCTGCTCCTTGTGACTAACATGCCTCTTCTCTCTCTCTTCCAGACTCTGAAACAAGAGATAGATGGGGTAAAAATCTTGGGAAAGTTTGTGAATTGGAAATGGTATATTTAGGTTTTACAAGATATGCTTGAAAACACATCTAAATATTTTCTTTTCTTTCTCTTTCTTTCTCTACCGTGCTAATCTTATTGTGTTCCACTTTGAAAACCAGCCAGTTCGCCAGTGAAATTATTCGGCAAATCAGACTTAGTTACAGAGGTCTCAATATGACACTGCGCAAGTGATCCCACCGTTGTGGTTGCTGATGTCTAAAGGCTATGGTTACCACTTACCATCAGGCTATATGGGTATGGTTTTTGTCATTTTATAACAATAATGCATATTTTTCTTCTAAGTCTTTCAGAGTTTTGTTATTAAATTACATTCCTATTTAACTTTACATTTCATGAATGTGGTTTAATGTAATGTGTGTAATACAAAAAAGTGCTTCTATAACCACACAAAAACAGTAATTTATGGTTAAAGTTGTTCCTATATTAGTAGGAACTAAACACCGACAGGCGAACAGTTTCCAAAGAGATTAATAGTATCAATAACAAGAAACTATTGGGTAATTAGACGCACATAATGCGTTAGCAGAAACATTAATCACTAACTGCTGATTTACTAACTTAGGCTTTGACGTTCAACGTTATTAATATCTAGAAAGCCGTATTCGGAAAGGAGAATGAATCATTGAGACCTGTAGGTACTTAAGTGTGCTAATGAAGTCTTTAATTGCTTTTTTTTGAGATTTGTAGAAGAAGAAAATTGATCCTATCGAGTCCATCTCTTTAACTTTATGGCAAAGAATCTTCTACAAACCAAAAAATAATCATCTTAATCTTAAGAAGCTTCTTATGTAATGAGGTTTAAAATTGATTTTGTAAGTATACTGAAACTACACTGGAATTAGAAACTATACCAAACTACCTTCAATATTTTTAAAATCCAATCATTATTAATTCATGAAAACAAAGTCAACAATAATATCGTTTTGCTTTCTCTGATAATTATCAGTCAGTAGAACATTTCAACCCTATCCAGATTCAAAATCATATTATTTTACAATATTACTCGAAAGTCTATAGATTAATACTTGACACAAAACATTATTAAACTTGTAAAATTGAAACATCGCATACGTTCGCTACCACAGCGGTCGACGTCAGTTTTGCACGGCAGTTTTTTGTGAGGCTCTTAGGAAAATGGCTTTTTCTAGAGCCCTATACACTGGGGACCGACCCGCGGGAAAAAAATGAGGATTATGTACGAGAAGTTCGGGGAACTTCCAACACTGCAGGGTAGTCGATGAATTTTCGTCTTTTGTTTTTCTCCCATTGTGTTTATGGCTTTATAGTACGTATACTTAAATGGGAGTTGTTGAGTTTCTTCTCGAGTTTACAATTAATAGCCTTAATAATTCAGGTTATTTAGAGTTAGAAAATTTTGGAACGCTACGATTACTTACGCAAGATTCCAACACCCTATATTCATTTTTAATTTTTCCGGGGTTGGCTCTCCCCCACCCTAGGCATTACAGTCAGTCCTGAGATGATATATCTGGCCATAAATCTTGGGCAACTCAGCGGACGGTGCACCGCTGTCCTTATTTTGTAGTCCACACGTTATATGCTTTTGGAGACTTAAAATTTTTGCTGCTTTTGCGAACGATTAAACTATGGATGGAGAGAAATGGCCGAAAAATTGGGAAAATGGTTTGCAGATGACGGATATGAAGGACTGTGATATTGATTTGTGATAATTGTGTAAAGATTATTACTTGTTTAAACGAAACACATATCAATAAACTTTTGAGATGTACTATTGTCGGTAAGGTCACAAGATTGGTCAAAATTTAAGAAACCAGAAATGAGGTAATCCAATTTGGTTATAAACACGTTACTATTCGCCGTGGAACATAGAGACTAAGAGAACTATTGGACCGATTTGAAAAAAGAGCGAAGTAGCAATGAAAAATGTTGCAAAAACGGAGGAAAAAAAATATAAGACTACGCGGGTGAAGCTGCTGGCGGAAAGCTAGTTATTAATATAGTTAGTTATAGATGGTAGGTTGTTAGTAAAGTCCAAGATTTTCTTGGCATCAAAGGCGACACCTAGCGGCGCACTATCGACGGTGAGACGAACGCGGCTGGCTGGACTCATGTCGCGCCAATTAAAGGAGACGAGAGGACAGGGGGAAGTGGCGACAGATCGCGGAAGCTCTGTGGACAAGTGGGGTGCCTCAGGACAACAACAAAGGCGACAACTAGAGTAAGCATGTCTATGTATTGGCATCAAGCACTAGAATCGCAATTAAGTTGCTCCCATTCACATAGGTATATACGTAGTAGGTATATTGAGTCGAAATGATCCAATTTATACGTATGAATGGACAGATTTCCAATACGGCACACAGGCACTAACCACAACCTTTGCTTTATCGATTTCCTGTCAGAGCATTTGAGCGTCGAACGATTCCGAATTATGTCATATTGCTATATATGATATTGCTATACATTACGGATTACTGATGCTATCCTACCCTCGTGTTATTGCACGCTATTTATTTTTTACGACCGCAGCCCCGTTTAATATGAGTAGATTTGGTCTCCAAATAATCCACTCGTATTGCAAGAACCGACGGCTTCAGATAATCTCTGCACTCTACTTTTTCAAATTGATGCTTTTTAAGGGTTTTTGAGAAAATAGGAAATAAAAATCTTTTTCAATATAGGGTGAATACAAATGGGTACAAAACTGAATGCTTTGCTCTTAGTGATGCGGTAGTAAGTGATAATCAAGCTGGTCGATTTAACACTGTTCCCTGTAAAACGTGTTTAATAATACTGACCTATTTTAACATAACCACTTCAAATGTAAAAGAGCTTCAAGTATTAAATTGAAACAAGCTCATTATAGAAAGAGCAATACCGACGAAAGGCGGTGGAACGTTACGTTTAAAACATGTAAATTTTGAGGCTGATGAATTTTAAACAACATTTCGGAGTATCACTTATAACTTAATTGGTTATTAGAAAAGTTTTCCAATCTGCATGAGGAATAGCTCGGTGGCTGGAAATTTTTAGCCGCTGTGAAATATAGCCGACATTGTTTATTTAGGCAGGCTTGATGGAAAACGCCCGAGGAGTTCGTTTACCAATTTAGGCGGTTTTTGACCTCTCGCAGAGAAACTTATATGACTGTATACTGTCAGTCTTGAAATTTCTTTGACTCTCAATAAAAGTTACGTAATACAGTCTGTAGTGTAAATATCTATAAGTATGTAAGATGCAGAATTTAGAACAATAGCACGATCAATACTGTTTTTAGAATGACGTTCGATTATTAAAGCATGAAATATTTTTCGCAGATTTCTTTCGCCATATTTTTTCTTTCAATCTTGTCGACAGGTGATCACCCAGTGGAAAATTAGATGGACCGCTGACCTGGAAACGCTCGTAAGGATCCGTCAGCCACGGAGCCGTGTATTGAAGCAGTCTATTCGCTAAGCCTTTATTCAACTATGGATATCTCCTGACAACCTATTGACATTCAGTTGGGTCTTTGATAAACCTTTGTGCATTTCAATCAAAGTCCAAAACAGGTAAATCTAGAGTTACTATGGAAATATAAGCTTTCAAACAAAATGCTAACCGGCTGATAGGACTTAAAACATAAATCTGGAATACAACACAAATATCTGTATGCATGGCAGCTCAAATGATAGACGGTATTTTGAGAGAGCAATTTTGCGAAACTTTGCGAGTATATGTATGTTGTATCTGTGTTGGTGATGTCTCAAGTTGCCGGCAATTCGCTGGCTTATCGCCTCACAGGGGATGGGGCGGAGGGTTGTCACGGGAAAATGGAGAACTTTTCTTAAGGAATAATGTGTATAATGCGATGAACACTCACAAGAGCAAGCTAAGTATGTTCCAATTTGGGATCAATTTGTCTTACTTACGAAATACAATATTAAAGTCACGATTTATCAATCGTGCGGCAATATAAACCTTCAAATGTTCTATGGTTTAACTAAATAAAATCAAATTGTAACTGTAGGCAATCAATTAGAATTGTATAATGGACTTTGTGTAAAATCAATCGTAGAACCACAATGAAAAGTTTTTTCATTATTTCAAGTTGCGAAAACTCTTGCTCCAAAATATTTTCATCAACTTTAACATTTATTGATAGACTTTAAAACTAATCTAACTGTATTGGCATTGCCAGCCCTCCTTAACAGAAGCCTATACTTCGATTTAAACTATCTTTACTTGCAACAACCCTAGTCGTTGGCACGGCTCATTAAAACGTTCGCGCGAGGCACATAATCGTGGATTTACGAGTCGCGAGCCTCCACGTACCGTATCACTCGCGTATTTATCTTAATTATTTCACTAGGCTTCTAGACCAGTAGCGATCATGAGAGTTTGATAATACTGATAATTATGATGTTTTGGGTTCCTAAAAATAAAACACAACAAACTGTGCTATTTAAAATAAAGATGGTTGAACACCTGGTTAAAGTTGTGTAGTTTTAAATGGAAGGTACAGAAATACAAATATCTTCAGATCTTTTTAAAATGTGAAACAGCACAGCGCTATTTTCTGACTCAGTAATCAACGTAAGTAATGGAATGCTCAGTAGTCAACTTTAATAAGCTCGAACTCCCAAAGGCTCTCACAGGAATTTCAACTGCCAACATATTCCATTGTAACGCCATTTCCAATTCGAAAGCATCACTACAATTTACCTAAGCCGTGAATGTTTTCAGCGAAACGCAAATGAAAAGTGGCGTTGCCTGCCGTTGCGATGTGCTCGCTTTAACTACGATGCCTTTTAATTAGTCCTGCATATTAATCAGACTAACGGTCTAAGTTCGAAAAGGTACAGGATTGTATTTGAGACAGACGCTGCTTTATTGGTAACATTGATTTTTTGAGAATATTTTGATAGCATTCGATGAATAATAATGCAATAATAATTTAAAGACTAGAAAACCTAAAACAAGTTACAAGATGATGGCAGAAAAGCAAAATCTAAATTATTAATCACAATAGGTTAACTTGTACATGAAATCAGATAAATAAGATCAAAAATTATACCAGAAAATAATTAATAACAATGTTCATTGTTCTAAAAACTAATCTACTATACCCCAGAGACTAATAACATGTTATTTAAAGTAAGTTCATTTGGATCACAACGAACTGTTGGTAATGCTTAATTTAATAATCTCTTACCTATATTACATGCATCTGAAATGAGGGCTGTCAATGTCATACTTTAAATATCCGTATGTTTTCATACTCTAACAATAAATTGGCTAAACTAAACAAAGTGTGGGACCATTAACATATTAGATTCGTTCAGTCAAGAGTCTATTTACGGCAGCGGTTTTAATTACTTATGCGCTGTGAGAATTCCAAATGGATTTCGGTAATGTTCTTAATTAATGATGTCTGAAAAAATGTTTAATGGAAATTCTATTCGGTACATTGTTCAAGTGAATAAATGAATGTCTGAAATGGTATTTACAGAGGCCTCACCGTTACGTAAATACCCGTTGTGGGTATTTCACTGTGGAATTATGAGAATTAAAAAGCTGGGCCAAGAGGACTATACGTTTAAGTGAAATGTAAAACAATCGTCTGACGAAGTAGCTGTAACAGTAAGTGTATATAAATTGTCTGTGAAAATTCTGATAATAACAAAACGTGCTCCATAATATTCTTTAACATGTGCCAAAGTCAACCTTATCTAGATGATGTAAAGTAGAATTTCCTTTAGAATTTTGGAAAATAATATTTGGTGAAGCGAGTTTGGAATAATAACGCATCGCTTCATTGACAGCGGTTTACTTTACGCTCAATTAGTGGAACGACACACGTGACGTCCCTGAGCCATACCCCCTCCCTTTTCATACCCCCTCAAAGTGTCTGGGCCCAGCTTCAATGCGGTAAAATTTTGTGCCACTGTTTTAAACGTACTTTCTCTTACATGTAAATTTCGAGAGAACTATGAATAATTCGTAAGCCTTAACAATTATGTTTGCTTTCAAAGACCTTCATAATTAGATTGGTCTAGGGTCTAAATTGAATTTGTACTGTTGTTTTCATAAAATAATAATTAACACAAGTTGATTCACGACTTCACAATTCTCATCAGCCACGTGTAAATTAATTTTGACACGAAATTGTGACATCAAACATTTACTCGACATAAAGTTGGACCAAGATTCGCACCTTGCGGTACCCCCATACCTACCGGCACTAACATCACCTGATAACGTAATAAAGCGAAGTTACAGCCGAGACAGCGGTCCAAACACCTTGATAAACCATCCTGCGCACATCCCGTACCTCTCCGCACCCGATCTCGCATTGTTTCACCCGAGCGATATTGTCGAATGCCACCTGCCGTTCCTTTTCACAAATGTTCCCCAGTTATCTCAATTTAACGATAGGTAGGTGTTGTCAGGAAGTGAGGGTTTTAAGCCGGTTAGGTTATGCTACAGCCGGTTAGGCTACACCCCTTCTTAATACAAATAAAGTTATATTACGTAACTACTCGTATTAAAAAGTAATACTAAGGTAAATACAGTAGTACTTAGCAATAAGAACAAACAATACGAAACTGCCAATAATGTTCACCAAGTTCTAAGCAAGCAACACCCTCCATTCATTTATCGTTACAAAACGATTACCGAACTAAATCACGAGGTGTGCAACGTAATATTCAAACCTGGGGTCACAGGAACGTGACTCTTAACAATATAAGCTGTGCTTCTGTAAATTATAAATAACAGGAGATTAGAACGCATGTAATTAGGCAGATCCCGTCTTTAGATAATACATCTGACACTTGGTCACGTACGGGAAAAACGGCTAACAGTCCTTTGTCCGACAAGACTTATTTGCTTGTTCGTAAAATATCATTACATTAACTTCTGTGTTCATTTGGATATAAAAATTTGTTCATAAATTAATATTGATGATTTATGAATGGCGGTGATGCATACAGTAATTTATGTCTAACAAATTAAATTTGACCATTTTAATTATAAACTTTAAGAACAGCCTTGAATATAGTGCTTAAAATACTTTCCGTTTCCTATAGACATAAAAATTCATCAGAAAATGATCTTAGAATAGCAATGAATTCTTCAAGTCCAGCATTATGTTGGCAAAATAAATAACACTTTTCTCAGAACTTTATTCTTTTCAAATAAAAAAGTTTAAATTAAACTAGAGCGTAACATTTCTCCAACTTTGCAATGAAGATATAATTTGTTTAACGTTGTGAATGTTAACTTAAAAAAACGGCTAATGAGAGTTGTTTACAGTCAACCGGCGTATTATTTTCTTGGAAACAACATTTCTAAAGCATGGTACATTTACTTTGTTTAGATACATTTATCTTTCAAACATTCTAATGAAATTATACAATAGACTAATAACACAATTGGTTGATGTAAAGCTCTGTATTTTATCACATATTGTATCGTCGATTCTTAAAGCCCAATTGCCATCTGCTCAAGCAATTTTAGACGTTACATCTCCACAAAAACAATTACACATTGTTTTTTCAGTAGGCGGCAGGTATTTAAAAAATACTACCTACCGCGCGGCACGGGTAAGTCATTATAGGTTTTATGGGCCATAACGCGGTCCCAACCTTATAATTCCGACTTTTTCAACTACGTGAAAACAAAAATAAATCACGGCATCGATATTGTGGAGGGAATGATCGTTGGGGAGGGCGGAAAATGTTGCGTACGTGTATACCATGCCACGGACGTGTGCTGATGTGAGGCACACGGGGAAATGTCGGAGAATTTTGATTACATTGTTTGGAGTATCGATTTTTTAGGCATGCTAACAATGCCTTTATTTCTTTCCATCTTTATTCAACCAAACCAAGCTATCTTCGTAAAGAATTCATAATTATTTTTGATGGACTCATCTGTATTTTATCAGTTCTTATTTGAACAATAAAATTATATTTGTCACAGGACAACGGACAATTAAGATTGGAACATTTCTCTATACTGAAATTTTCCTTTGTAGGTATTGTATTAATTTTCTTTGTAATCATTATGTTAGTAATTGCATTGAGCCCGTCGTGATAATTAGAGCAATTTTCTCCCAATCTCTTCTTAAACGACAGAGGGTTTCACAAACGCTTTATCTCCAAAAGATATACCTATATTATATGAAGATAATTTGGACGTTTCGACAAGGGTCTTATTTCGAGAATTGTTTACGACATTAAAGTACCTATCATCGATATAATGTACGGTATCTCTGTAAACACTCGTTATATATGATTATTGAAGCGGAATATATTTTTTTGTTCTTCGATTGCGTTGAGAATCTTTTTTCTGTGTAGTTCGCTAACGGCTAATGATACAATTTTTGGATACAATAATTGGATGGATATCTTTGTTGCTTGTTTGAGCGTAAAAAGTCATCTTTAGATAGATTTATTATGAGAATTGATTGATATTGGTGTAGGTATTCATTAGGTATCAACCCAAGCATTAAATAAATATATGATGTATTGTTACACAGAAAGACTCTTGTTACATAGAATATCATAGATACAGAAACGGCCTAGTCTTCACAGCTAAATCTAGATCTTTCACAGGTACTAGTGGATACTGGTAGATAATAGATATAGTTCCATCGTATATTATGCTATTTCATTCTTTAAGAGATATAAAAGCCAATTGAAGTCTACAGTCTGCATCTACCCAAACAGATTCAATTATTTGTATTCTGCAACATTTTATTTTGGAAACTCCATGCTTATCAATTCCATTGGATTGATTGATCATCATTCATAGATAAGCGTTACTCCATCTTAAAGCTTCAGTAACGAAATTTTATTAAACTTAAACAAGACCCCATCCATTTTTGTGGCAAGGCGTCAGTTTTTGAGTAATGCGGCGAGAAGAATATCCCGGGTCTTATGGCGTTTCCTTCCCATTGATGCCAGGCCGCTTATAAAATTTCCCATGAAAAAGTGTCGAGGGACAGAAAATAAATCGCCCTTTGTACTAGTTAAAATAAGATATTTTTTCATGTAATTTATAAAATATCTGTATTTATAATATGTATATTCATTGTTATTAATTGAATACTTTCCTTTGAAACTCTGCTACGTTTTGAGTCTTTTTCTTTGGCAAGAAGAAGAAGCTAGCGTCTGTGAGAGAAAGGATTACCAACCTTATATTAACTTGGTATTGATCTCTCCTATCGCGTTTGGTTGGTGAAGATAAGCCTAATACTTTATGGCATTAAATTTAAAACAACAATGAAATAAATTTTACCCTGTTATTAATTGAATCATTTCTAAAACCTTTCGAAGACCTGCCAATCTCTTCCACATCATTAAAGGACTCTGTTAAATAACCAGTAATATCAGGTTTGCAACTTAACGGAATAATAAAAAACAGATTCGCTCTAAATTCAAAAGCTCCATCCCGCCAATATCGCTGACTGACACAACGTCACGTCAGCGGAACGTCGCTCGCTGATTGGCGTTCGAATTTGATCCGACGTCGTTGAAACCGAACTGCAGGATGACGTCACTGACGTTTATTGGTTTAGAGTTTAGGGGATTTTGTTTTATTAGGACTTTGGATTTCGCTGATATGGGCATGAGCGGAATAGTAAGGGATGAAAAGGGTTAGTTTTCTGGTAAAGTGGGTAGCATACTGTTTGCTGAATTGCGTCAAGCTTAGTGCAGAAAATATATGGTTAAGGATGAGGAGAAATGTAAGGATTGAGGAGGACGATACAGTAAATTGATTAATTATTATTTTTTTGTGCGATTGTGTAATTAGAATTTTTCACATTGAGGTATAAGCAATTTTTATGGAACATCATTAGTATTACACTTTCATTTATCTTTAGGTAATTGACGTCATAACTTTGGATATATTGCGGTAAAACACTTTATACCCATATCTTAAGTTATCTGCTGGTCGGCATAAAAGCATAAAGGTAAATTACGATTAAATTTTGACAAACCGTCATAACGCTGACCAAAACTACCACACAGTAACAATACTTTTAATAAAAACAGCTCTTGATACCTCCATAATAGATAATAATAGGTCGTCTAGACATTAGGCAGACATATTACATCATCTTCGCCTACGTTTTTGTCTAAGTCTAATGAAAATCTGAGCCTAGTATTATATTTCACTTGATAACATAATTTAGTAGACAAATTGAGAAATATATCGCTTTCTGGAGCGAAATTGTTATTTGGATAAAAAAGAAAATAAGTATTATGTTGGAAGATTGTTAGACGTAAAAGTAGGGACAAAAAATAATGGCTCAATTACATCTGTTTTCTTTTCGCAAATAAGAAGCGCCGGGAAGGGATGCCCTAGAAAGAACAAACTACCTGGGTAACTCCGAGCTTATACTAAGAAATTTATAAAAAAATACAATTATTTTTGCCTAAGGTACTTTTGTACGCTATTATTGTACATCAAAATACTATCAGGCCGATGTCTATACATTATAGATATTGAAATCACTAATACGGGGGTCTTTAATACAGCAACAGAAGCCAAAACAATAGTTTTTAGATTTTTGTCTGTATGTTTATACTCGCATCACGCAAAAACTACTGCATGAAATCGAATGCAGTTTTCACCAATGTATTGCTAGAGGTCTAACTTAGAATATAGGCATAATATAATAATACCCGGAGCGGAGTTATCCGCTGCGGGTTGCTAGTTAAGAATAAAAAAAAAACACTGATCGAAGACGATCAAATCTAGGACGTATTCCAGGAATAGCAATGATGCGAATGACAATTGACATATTCCACGAATGGCAATTATTAATATTTTAGTCTATATTGGTCAATTGCCATTCGTGGACTATATTTTTCCATTACCTACATCACAATTCACACATACCCGCAAATGTAAATGTAATAAATTTACAACTACCCTACATAAAACGATCATTAAAGAGTGAATGTATTCAAATTGCATCCTTTCCTCGCGGTCTTTAATCAACCCCGTCCGTAAACATTTAATCCGCTTTCAGAATGAATAGAGCAAGATGACGTCACTGCTGATAAAGTAATTGAAGCTCAGACAAGTAGACGAGTCGCACGAGTTTAAAAGAATTTGAAGTTCTCTTTTTAAACATTGAAATAATGAAAAAGGTTTGCTTATAATAAAATAAAACTCCTTGGTTTCTTTTTATTTGCAAAACACGGCTTACTGTGTAAACGTATCTATAAATAATTTCTGTCATGATAAAACACTTCAATTGCCAAGGGTTAGAGAATAGTACGGTATTTGGGGACAACCATATTGCCATTAACCGGGCACAAATCCGAACTCTAAGTTGGTACTCGACCTGGGAATCCACTACCCAGTACGGGTTCGATCCCCAAGCTAAGCAGTCGCATTATCGCTCACAGGACCAATCACAATGAATTGAAGATCTGTCGTAACAATGAAACTACTGAAAGGATTTTCTTGCGGTTTTCCAAAGTGAGCTTTATCTACCTGTGATTTAGGCTGTATCATTGAAATCAGATGGCTGTGAAAAAAGTTATCGTCATCTAAAGATAAATTATATTTTTTCTCTCCGACACAAAATGAAAAAACATGCCATTTTCATTTGATAGCCATATTGAGGGAGTTAAAAATATGTAATCCGTGGCGGTAGCCATCTTGGTCCGATTTTCATCAAACATAGCTAAGAACACTTCCGACTAATTCACCTTTCAAACAAAAACAAAATCAAAATCGGTTTATCCGTTCCGGAGCTACGATGCCACAGACAAACACAAACACAGACACGTCAAACTTATAACACCCTGTCGTTTTTGCGTTGGGGGTTAAAAATAGGATACTTTTTATCTTATCCACGCATACGAAGTCGCGAGCAGAAGTTAGTACAAAGAAAGTGGCGCTACCTTGTGCGAATATGATCTATGGCATGTTATCAGTATTGTACGTGGCGCGCCACATATTAATTTGGCCACAATACCAAAGTCGTGGTTAATGGCGGCCGTGTTCCCTTGCCGCCCGTATCATGGAGCTTTATTGCTCAAATTTTCTTTATTACACAACTTATGAATGATCGCGAGCCTTTTGCAAGTAATAAAAATGTTGTAATTAATTCTTTGAGAGATATTTTCGGTTTTAGGATAATATGGCAAGGAAAAGTTTCATATTCAAAATAGTTTTAATAAAGTTAGATTAAGTTCAAATGTTTTTATTTCAATCTAGTTTTTGCCCGCAATAAGCTCTCCCCCTGTTACATTTAAGAGGTACGGCACAGCCATTTATGGCTCAAATCTGGAACAGCCCATCTGGGGAAGTACCTCCACCTTACAGAAAACTGCAGCCAAATAACACACTTTATTATGTGTTGTGTTCCTGCAGTGAGTAAGATCGCCAGAGATCCTTCTAAGGATGCGTTGCGCTGGCAGCAAGAGGAATATTCCCTCCAACTGTCAGCGCAGTGAATCCTCCATAAACCTCTAAGAGGTTTTCGGGTCGGCAACGCGCGAGTGATACCTCTGGTGTTGCAAGCATCCATAGGCTATAATAACCGGTTACCATTAGGCGGGCTGTATGCTTGTTTGCCACTTTAGTGGTATATAAAAAAAAACAAATACTCTGTAGGTGTAGGTGTACAAAAGCAAACCTCTGCCTAACCTTTCCAAAAGTGCAGTCGTAATAGAACATAGGTACATAGTTCTACTAAGTTCCATCTACAGACAACTTACAAACTAGATGTGCACGCGTTATTGGCTCGCAAGTTCCTTCCAGTTTAAATATTGGCTCGCGAGATTAAACTTAACTTTTAGACCGAGTAGAATCGGAACTTTATCGAATAGAATCGATTTATATGTTGTCCAAGCATAGTGATGTAAGTACTATAAGAAGCATACATAACTGCCTCGGTAGCCTAATGGTTGTAGACGCGGCTGCTACACTTGAGGTCTTGGGTTCGATTCCCAGTTCTAGCAAAGTGTTCTCAATAGCAGCTCGGAATTTTATCTATACTAATATTATAAAGAGGAAAGATTTGTATTTTTGTATGTAACGAATAAACTCAAAAAGTACTGGACCGATTTGAAAAATTCTTTCCATGTTAGATAGCCCATTTATCGGGGAAGGCTATAGGCTATATATCATCACGCTACGACTAATAGGAGCGGAGTAGTAATGAAACATGTTGCAAAAACGGGGAAAAATTTTTAGACCACGCGGCCAAACCGCTGGCGGGAAGCTAGTAGTAGATAATTAGATATTTGTACCTTGTTGCTAAACATAGTGGCAAACTGAGAGTATATTTAAATTAATACACCTCTGCCCCACCCTTGAGGGAACAAAGGCGTGATGATCGTAAGTTATACCTTATCACATAAAAACAAACGCCGATGATTTTACACTCATCCCTACAAAGTCCACGGTGTCAAATATCGTCGTCGGGTCGTTTCACACGCGACGTTTACGACACGGATTCGATCGATGCTAACTATTTATGACGTATAAACGGGCCGTAATTCTGACGTTTCGCCACAAATGTGACGGTTTAATGTCAATAGATATTAGATATCGTGTTACACTGTAAAGATTTAATTATGAGAATAAACACCTCGTCGTATTTACGATGTTTTGGTCGTTGATCAATTATTTATTCTAGTAGACTATGTGTCAGTTGGGTACAGTCCGGGCGGAACTAGTTGGCCGCGCCTTAGGTAGGCACGGGGGTGAGGCGGCGGGTTACTGTGAACGAAAAGAAGTGCCCCCACCACTCACATACCTAAGGCACGGCCAACTAGTTCCGCGCAGACTATAAATATAAGTATATTCTATTCTAAGCCCTCTTTCATTACAGAACGTACGAGCTCTGCTCTCAAAGTTGTTGACGAGTGTGTCTATTTAGGACAAATCGTCCAGCTAGGCAGGTCCAGCTTGCGTCACGGTGAAGCCAAGATAATCTTACTATCATCATCAACCCATTAATCGTCCACTACTGGGCACGGTTCTCCTCTCAGAATGAGAGGGGTTAGGACCACGGAGGAGGACCACGCTAGCCTAGTGCGGGTTGGCAGACTTCACATGCCCTCTAGAAAATCTCTCAGACATGTGTCCACACTGTTGTTTTCCTTCACCGTGTTTTAAGCGAGTGATAATTAATTATTAATACGCACATGTTCAAATTCAAAATTACATACCATCACGCCGGTATTCCCTGAAGGAGTAGGCAGAGGCGTACTAATTTACACCCACATTTCGCCAGTATGTTTTAGGTCCCATTTAATAGGGGGCGAGCCTATTGCCATCAACCGGGCACCAATCCAGACTCCGAGCTGTTATTGAGAATTTTACAGAAAAACTCTTTGCTCCAACAACTCTTTGCTCGACCCGGGAATCGAACCCAGGACCTCTAGCGTAGCAGTCGCGCCTGGGACCACTAGACCAACGAGGCAGTCGTAAATTCAAAAGTATTTTATTCTAATAAGCTTTTACAAATATTTATGAAACCTTAAATTATTCTAGTTGCACGGTTCCCATGATTACGATAAGTCAGAGGTAGATTCGAACTCCAGACCTACAACTTGGCAATCCAGTGGTAATATCTCTAGGCTATCACTGCTTTCATCTCATCTCACTAACCCATTCATAATGTACACGTAACTTTTGTTACCAAACATTACTTGTTTACTGCAAAACGGAACTGAACGCAATGTTACGATCCAACTCATTCATGCAATGAACCAATTGTCATTGAGATACTTCAATCAATTCATAACAAAGATAATCTTTACGACACGACATCGGAAATGAAACAACAAAGGGAAGGGAATCGCTCCATTTAAACGTTACTATCAGTAGAGAGTTTACGACCGCTCGTAAATCAACATTGTATCGCTATCAGAATAGGTCTCGGGCTGCACTTAAATAATTCATGCCGGTAGCCTGTAAGGGTGGTGTATAGGGTAAGCAGAGCTTTCTCACGCATCATTTTGAATTTTGCTGCAGTCCGCGCGGAACTAGTTTGCCGCGCCTTAGGTATGTGAGCGGTGGGACGGCGGGCGGGGTCGCCTGCGCGCGGTGGGATGGAGAGACGGGGGCGCTTGCTTTTGTTTACAGTAACCCGCCGTCTCACCCCCGTTTCTACCTAAGGTGTGTAAACCCAACTAGTTCCGCGCCAACTATAGCCTAGCTATGATGGACGTAGAATTATAACCAAAAATTCAGCATCATTATGCGTCCGAATTATAGTAAAAAATTCAGCATCGTTCTGTGTGTGGATTTTTTGGCTATAATTCTGCTTTCTGATAATTATACCATCACGCCTGCATATCCGAAGGGTTAGGCAGACGTGTATCTACTGTATCTACAACCACCAGGTTACTGTAGGCGAGCCTATTGCTATGAACGGAGCACAAATCCAAACTAAGAGCTGCTATTGAGAATTTCATAGAAATACTAATATTATAAAGAGGAAAGATTTTATTGTTTGTTTGTTTGTATTGAATAGGCTCCAAAACTATTGGATCGATTTGAAAAATTCTTTCAGTATTAGATAGCCCTTAAATCGAGGAAAGTTATAGGCTATATATTATCACGCTACGACTAATAGGAGCGGAGTAGCAATGAAAAGTGTTGCAGAAACGGGTAATAAAAGTTATCAAGACTATGCTGGCGAAGCCGCTGGCGGAAAGATAGTCCTCCATAATTTCATAGAAATACTCAATAGCAGTGCTATTCGACCTGGGAATCAAATTCGGGACCTCAAGCTTAGCAGTCGCGCTTACGACCTATAGACTAATGAGGTAGAACATTGTTTTTAAGCTTTTCAATATCCTGACTACATTTTAACAACTTTTCATCACACATTTTAAATGATTTTCACTCCAAATGAAATATTAATATTCAGGGAAAAGCGTAGTTATTAAAAACGTGCGGTTACTCGTAGAATGTTAAATATTTGCAGTTTACGAAACATGCGTACGTACTTTCTGTTGAAAATCGGTACATTAATACGTAAAGTAAAAACTTTGTTTTTACGAAAATTGCGCGGACAGAGGAGTATGAAATTTCACACATTTATAGTTTATATTTTGGAGAAATGCAGAAGAATAATATTTATGTAAAAGAATAAATAAAAATATAAAATAAATATGGTTGAATTTTGACCACCGGGAGACGTCTACTATTAATTCATGGTAATTGGATTTTATTTTATTTTATTTATAATAAATTCTTCCTAATTTACGGATATTTTTGCTAACACTTCTTATTTTGATTTGAATATAATTAACGCTCATTAATTATAAAAATATCTCATAAATGATTCTAGTACTATTTCACAAACATTAGGTATGTTATCTTAAAACCTAAAAGTAACCTTCAACCCTACATCATAGTTACACTTATATAATTAATAAACTGAAAAGAGCTGGTCTTTGTGGAATCATGTCACTTGTACCCAGCTGGTCCTTTGTCCCTATTTCGTTACGTAACAAAAGAGAAACTTTCAGAATGTCATTTTACTGTCTGTCGTCAGCGTATTCAACCTTATTTTTAACCCCTGACGCTAAAACGACGGGGTGTTATAAGTTTGACGTGTCTGTGTGTGTGTGTGTGTGTGTGTCTGTCTGTGGCATCGTAGCTCCCAAACGCATGGACCGATTTTGATTGTTTTTTTTATTTAAAAGGTGAATTAGTCGGAAGTTTTCTTAGCTATGTTTGATGAAAATCGGTCCAAGATGGCCGCCGCTACAAAATGGATTACATATTCTTTCACAACTCCCTCAATATGGGTATCAAATGAAAGTGCTTAACTAGTAGAATACTATACACTATGATAAATTTCAAATCTAATATGGCCGCCACCACAAAATGGCAAAATACATTTCGTGTCGGGGGTTTTCTAAATTTTTAATTTAGGTTAGGTTATTAGATAAATACACGCTTTTGACTGTGGCTTCCCTCGTGTCAATTTTGACATACCATCACGCCCGTATTGCGTAGGGTTTAGCAGGTCCAATGTTATAGGAGGCGAGCCTGTTGCCATCAACCAGGCACAATCCAGACTCTGAATTGCTACTGGGAATTTCGCAGAAAACAACAATGCACGACCCGGGAATCGAAGCAAGGAACTCTAGCCTAGCAATCGCATTTGGGACCACTAGATGGGTTGAAGTTTTAACAATTAGTTTTTAGCGGATGCCTATGTCTCCTATCCTATCCGTGTGCCAAATTTCAGCCTGATCCATTCAATTGTTAGCCTGATCCATTCAATTGTTTAAGAGCTGAGTTGATAGATCAATCAATCAAGGTTTCCTTTAAAATGTGCGGATTTTTCGTAACCGCTCGGGCACCTGATGTTAGTGCCTCGGAAGCGGTATAAGCTTCCTTGTTCTTCTATTTAAGAGCTACGCTCTTGTCGGTGCAGCGTGTTCCACTGTTCTCTCTTAACACATCGAAACCCCTCCGTGCCTCGGAGAGCACGTAAAGCCGTCGGTCCCGGTTTGTCATACGAACATCTATCACAATCGTTAATGGTAGTCAGAAGTCCAAAAGGCCTGACAACCAGTCTATCCTTCGTATATCGGTATTGCCCAGAAATTGGGTTGCGGAGGTCTGATGGCAGTCGCTTCGTGTAAAATATTGATATTCTGCCGCATCTGGATAGACTGGAAGCCGACCCCAACATGGTTGGGAAAAAAGGCTACGGGGATGATGATGTAGCTCATTCTTGGCCTACCCTTCCTCTCCTTCCCTCTATCTAATAACTAAGCTAGGTTTCGAGATTTATAGGCACCTTCGAGATTTATACGACGCAGTCAGACACCCGAAAAGTCTATTTGTTAAAGCTGAGATCATGGCAGACGCCTCATGTACAATACTGGTATTGGCGCATCTGGTTAGACTGGAAGCTGTCTCCTTCATAGTTGGGAAAAAGCCCAAGACAACAATGAAATGATCGGTACTTTCAACCACCTACTTTCATGTTTAAACTAAGTTTGGTAATATGAAAAGTTGAATATAGAAATATTTGTTACTTCCATAGACTAGAGTTGATATTTTGTATACAAACTTCTTGTAATACATCATTGATGTCCGTTTTTATTGCTAAAACTCAAGATTTATGGCTTCCGAGTGTCCCTTTGAATAATCTTTTCATAAAAAAGTGTTCTAAAAAGTTTTATAATGAACTGTTTTTGTTGAGAAATTTCTTTCAATAGACGCTGTTTTTTATACTTTGTGGAAGGCTAGAGTGGGGTATACATAATAATTTGTATTCAGTGATTTTAGCGTAGTAATTATGAAGTAGTAAATTATATAAAATTTCCGCCAGCGCCTTCGCACGCGTGGTCTTATAAATTTTCCCCCCGTTTTTGCAACATTTTTCATTGCTACTCCGCTCCTTATAGTCATAGCGTGGTAGTATATAGCCTATAGCCTTCCCCGATAAATGGGCTATCTACCACAGAGAGATTTTTTTAAATCGGTTACGTAGTTTCGGAGCCTATTCAATACAACAAACAATCAAATCTTTCCTTTTTATAATATTAATATAGATAACATAACATTACGCTTGTTATGTATTCACCGAAAGGTTAAGCAGAGGTGTACTAATGTAACCCACAGTTCGCCGGCATTTTTAGGTCCCATAGTACAAATCCAAACTTCCAGTTTCTACTAAGAATTTCATAGAAACACACAATAACACATACTTGACCTGGAAATCGAACTTAAGACCTCATACCTACGTCCTACAACAGTATGTAACAATGAAATCTCTCACTACAACCCTTATGTAATTAGTAGTTTATGATCACAATGGCTCAAGTCATGATCCTGTATGGATTTTAAATACGACATAGAGATATATACAGATTCGTTTCTGTAGAAATTTGTCCCTAAAAAGATCAAAAGTTTGGTCCTAATATTCGTAAGCATAAATACGCGAGGACAAAGTAGATCACTAATTGAAAAAATGTATTCATAAAGAAAAAAATACTTCAGCAGTTTCATAATGTTTTATATAAACTGCTGAAGTATTTAAGTTTATTCATTCCATTTGGCTAAATGCCCACAAAACTATGAATAAATATTATTGATTTGAATATAACAGAGACTAAACAATTTGTTCGGCTCATTGAGTCGATCCTTCAAATCAAATTACGAGTATTTCTGTGATATTTTAGGAGATAATATTTTCACCTTCAATAATTTAAAGAAAAACGCCGAAAGGCTTCTAATTTTCATATCAAAACGAATGATTCTTCTTTCTTCTTCTTAAAGAAGACTACCCTTTGCCCCCTACTTCGTTCCCGAAGAAGTTGAAATTTTCCCCCGTTTTTGCAAATGTTTTAATTAATACTCCGCTCCTATTGGTCGTACCGTGATGATATATAGCCTATAGCCTTCCTCGATAAACAGGCTATCTAATACTGAAAGAATTTTTCAAATCGGACCAGTAGTTCCTGAGATGAGCGCGTTCAACCAAACAAAGAAAATCTCTAGCTTTATAATATTAGTATAGGTTTTGTACATGCTTATTTTCCTGGTTTGCCCACTGCCCTTCGGTTCCATCGTCAGCTAATTAGCCAGTGCCAGCGGATATTTATGTGCGTGCAAAGATCCCAACCTCATCGTAACATTACCTACCAGGGAACATTCTACTGGAACACGTGATAGTAAAAATGTACAGAAGGACCATTTTTTATATTATTTGCCGAACACTAGGAATTCACCTAGTAGACTTAAAAGGTTTGAGCCTAAGAGTGCCTTTATGTTTTGCAAATCATTATAGTGGAGGATTTCAGGAACCTAGGTAACTTATTTTAGGACTCTCAGCAACCCGATGTCTGGGCAATAAAGATTTTCGAAGGCTAGGCTGGTTGTCAGGCTTTTTGGGCTTCTAACTACCACTAACGACTCTCATCGATATTCGTATGCCAGTCTCTGCGGTACGGCGGGGTTTCGATGTGTTAAGAATGGTAACCCATCTACAGATTGATCGCAGCAAGCATAGCTTAAACTTTCAGATCAATTAATCAACGTAGTTATAACTTAGCCACGAGCCCCTCCACACAGATATTTTCGTTCGCATATTTTTCGGAGTGAAACTTCTGTGTTGCTCCTGTGGTGTGGGGTTAATTATGTTGGTGATTAATACCACTGGCCCTGGATTAGGATGCGGCGAGGACTAGCTCTTATTAATGGCGGATGGGTTGTTCGCCGATTTGTTATATGTTTTTACTACATGTAGGTATATTTCAGTGGTTGCTTAAATTTCATTTCGATTTAGCCATAATTAGACTAGAAAAAGAACTGTTAAGAACTGGCCGATTCTGGAGCGATACAGTTCTTTATTGAATTAATTAAAGGGTTGGTGGTGCTTTTTGATATAAAATTCTCTTAGTATAGTATACAGCCTGGCTTCAAGATATAAAAACATTATTTCATTTATTTCGGATCGCGCGCGCGATAACATTCACCGCGGAGCGTTATAATCGCGTTTTTAGCAATACACTGCGCGCTCAAAACGATCATTTTCTACATGAATAACCTCGTTCATTTTATTTTTGACCTTGAGTGAAACCTTGTTTGTGACGGCGTTTGTGCGTCGATGTATGTATTTAAAAACATTATTGATATTTCTTTACAAGTTTACTGAAAAGTCTAGTCCTTAAAAATAGATACAGAGAAAACTACTAAGAAAGGAAAAACAGAAACTAAATAAAAAACAAAGACAATATCCATATAAAAATAAAAAGACGTTGTAATAACTATGAAAAAAAGCTCTTAATCAAACCCAAAAACTTATTTCAAAGGACTGTAACGAGGTCTGAAAACGAAATAGCCTCTCCGAGGTATTTTATCAAATTCAGGATGATAAACTAAGTTAGAGGGTACCTGGACATTTTGCGGGTACATTACATTTCGTAACTAGAACAATAAAGGTACCTTGTAAGATTTTTTTTTATAAAAGGGGTAGAAGTAAATTGCTTATTTCTTTGTCCGTAAAAATGGTACTATTTTTTTAACTCATGATCTGTATAACTATGTATGTAGTTTACGTCAACCCCAACGGTGTTGCTGATGTGTTGCCGGTTGCCCCTGCAGGCGCGTTACTTGAAGTACTGTGGAAGCGCTTGTCCTCCACGGTACCCGGGTTAGGGTATTGATAACTCAAAAGATTATTTATTGTTAACTTTGTTTATTGGGAGCACTGAATCAAGATGACATGTCATGGTGTCCGTGACACAACTACTTCTAGAACAATCTACGTCATTCTTATTTTTATATGAATGCTTGCTAACCTGCCAGCTGTATACCAAATATTGGGAGCGACCTTTGTGGTCTCTACAGTACCTCATGTCATAGCGCAATAAGAAATGGTAATGTTAAGTTTGGACTATTCATATATTATTCATAATTGTATCGGTATCGGCCTGTTTCACAACTCCTGAGAAGTTCCCGTATTACATACAGATTGTGTTCAATTTTTAAATTCATCCAGCAGTTAGACGCTATCCAGAGGTGGTAAAACAGTCCTAACTAGATTAGCACAGATTGAGATTCTACAAAGAATGATCATACATCTCGAAACTGGTCCGAGAAAGCTTTTAATTCGCAGCTTGATCAATCCAGGTCAGAAGAAGTGTATCTACACTATCTACCATGTAAAAGACAGTTAAAATATGAAGGCCGTACAGAAATAGCCCTGACAATGGCTTTTAGGACTTTGTAGCTCCTCGATATATTATTGAGCTTACTGAAAAAAAATTACGTGTTTTTTTATCGTGTATACCTAACTCCTACTATACCTACACTATTTTAGGTTACAATGCAGGGTTGTCACCTAGGTATTCAATTTTTGAGGACACTCTAGGAAATTGGCTGTGACGTCAGCAGGGTTGCCTGCAAATTGACACTGACAGTCCCATTCTACGCAACTAAATTGAGTTGTCGGGAAAAATAAGGGAGAGCAAGTTACTGTTTTTTAGCTGGAATATTTATGGGGTGAAAGCTGCGCCGTTGAGGGGTCGGCAGTAATCAGAGCGTTTATTGAACGCAATTTCAGAAATGAGAATGGAAATTGCAAATTATTTTTAATCACCCTCGATTTGGATTAATTTGAAACAGTACCGTTTTGCTTAGCCCTATAAATAAGTATAGGTTTTTGATTAATTCAGTTGCATCGTTCACTAAGCTTGAGCTGTAATCGACTAGAGGCTAGAGACTCGATAGAAACTACACCATAATTTTTGAAAACATATTTAATTTGTGGTCTTTAGATCCAAATTTAGTTTGAAAGTATAATAAAATCAGATCTGTTACGACCATCACGCTTATGGATACGGAAGGGGCAGAGGCATAGGTGTACTTTTGTACACATAAAAAAAAAAGAAAACGTCACCTCTGTATTGGACCTTACAAACATACAATGATCAAACATACAGTGTGGTGGTGGAACACACAAATATTTGTCTCGAGTGGGAATCGAACCCATAACACACTGCACCACAGTTGCATCATACGTCATTAAATTCTTTTTTGTTTGCTGAAAACCCTCATTCATGGGCCTCGCCACCTCGCTGCCCCAAGTAAGAGGCAGGGTATGTCGGACTTTGACTTATACCTACTAAAAAACCGCACTTGCCCTCACTTGCCCTATGCATCATGGCCATACCTAGTACTACTACTCACCCACGACCATATCTAATACATACATACATTATACCATACATTATAGTCGCCCTGCTACTAAGGCAAAATGAACTTAATGACACTCAATACATTAAAAGCCGAAGCCATCAATACATCGCAACAATTCCCAATAATATGTCGCCGCTGACTTCTTAGCTAAAGAATAAGTTATTTATCTGTCCCCGATTTGTGACGACGTTGATTGATCGTCTCCATTCATCCGCGAAGGTACGAGTCTCCCGCTTGTGTCGCCGACGTCACTTGTATCGACTTGTATCGAGATACATAAGATTTAGTGGATGTCAAAGTTGTGTAGCTTCTTGCGTCACTTAGTTTTCTTAGATGAGGATGTTTGTTCCTTGTTTTATTTGTCGATGGTTTGTAGTCATGCGAAACGATGACGTCAATACAACGTCACACTATATACATTCTACTTTACTATTGTAGAGGTGTACTTATGTACGGTCTCTGTCATAAGTCCATTACCATTTTTACAAGTCTATCACATGAAACAAGTTTCACTTACAACCTTTTTCTATAACAAACATTTTGCATACATTCTATACGAAAACGAGCAACGTAATGATCATTCAGTGCTGTGATGACGCAACGGCGTATTAAGATACGTATATGTGTTTAGGTTCTGTATTGTTCATACGTGCGCTCCAACCTAGAATATGCATCACAGGTATGGAACCCTCAATATGAAGTATACAAATCCCGCATTGAGTCAATACAGAAGAAATTTTTAAGATACCTAGATTACAAAGCACAGCAAAGTTCAGTTGATTATACCCATCGTTGCAAAAGATATCACTTCTTACCATTAGATTACAGGCGCCGTATAAACGATGTTACCTTTCTCACAAATATTGCAAATTGTTCCATTGATAGTTCCGCGCTTCTTTCAAATATAACACTCCGTACAAACCAACTAGGCTTTAGACGATGTCCACTCTTACATGTTCCTTTCGCAACTACCAACTACAGAAAAAATGCCTTTTTTCTACGTAGCGCAAACAGTTATAATAATTTACCTTTCGAAATAGACCTTTTTACAACTAGCTCAAATAAAATTAGAAATGTACTAAATACTAATTATTTTAAAAAAGACCGTGCCAATTAATATGTTAGTTACGTTTATAATCTCTTCTTTCTTATTCTTATACTCTTCCTTCTCTTTAATTTTCAAGTCCTTTTTTTTCAAATTTAGGTACTAACATGTAATACAAATGTGGAAGCTTGTTATTAACAATTTGTATAAGTAGTATATAGTTTTTTACCTTTGTTATTAGTCTGTAAGCTTTCCTAAAATAAATAAATATACGTATGTATTTATCACTCGCTTTAATGGTGAATGAAAACATCGTGAGGAAACCTGCATGTCTGAGAAATTTTCTCGACGGCCTGTGAAGTCTGACAGCCCGCATTAGGCTAGCGTGGTGGACTATAGCCTAATCCCTCTCATACTGAGAGGAGACCTGTGCCCAGCAGTGGGACAGTATAACGGTTTATGATGATGCTGTCGCTTAAAATATCTCATCAACATACTTGTATAACAAGCCAAAACACCAACGAAGCTATCAGAGCAATAAAAACGTTGTAGAAACTCATCCGTGACATATTACCAGGCGACGTAGCGTAACCGCCATACGTCAAACACACTATTTTTACACAAAAAACTGCCATTTTGGTCGTGGAACGTTGCATGATACCGTATAGTCACATTTATCACGGCTGAGCTATTAATTTAGCAGACAACGAACAAGTATGACACACACGCTATATAGGGTTGGCACACGTGTTATGGCCCGAATGTCCCACACGTAATATTTACCTGTAATCCAGTAATCTACATCAATTTCTAAGCTTATCTTATATCTTATATCTTAGCTTAGTTGTGGGTCTAATGTCAAACGTGACACGATTTGTAAACTGATTATTCACATAAAAATATCTTCTTAAGCCCTACACAAAGAATAAAAAAAAATTGCCAGTACAAAAATTGTGTGGAGGTTGATTGTCTTCAGTCGATAAATGAGGCAACCATATCAGATGTTATCTACCGTAAGATCTGTGTTATTTTACTTTTGGGACATTCAATTTGGGACTTTGACCAGTAACGTGTATCAACCCTGTCCGAACTAAAATATTTTCCGAGCTACGATCATCATAATGTTTATCGCACAATTTAATTAGTATAAAATGCGTTCACAAGCTATATTTGTTTGAATACAAACAAAGTACACATTAGGTTGATGTTAGACTTAATTAATGACTTAATTTTGCTAGTTTTAGTGTTCATTATAAATTAGGACCACGCAAGTAATATATCATGATACGTAATATAGACAGGACAAAATAATATTGAATAAATTAAATTAATACGCCACTGTGAATTTCATAGAAAAACTTAAGCGCTTAGGACCAAAAACACCTGGTCCTTCTGTACAATTTCCACATTGCCACGGTAATCGTAGCACTCGCTAAGTTTGGCCAACAGTTAGGATCATTACAGTAACGACTTATTCACATGTAGACATTAAACGTGTATACTTAATGATTGTTTAATTGACACTCCGCTTGTGTGTGTATGTAATGTAACATAAAAAGTAACGCCGGCTTCCATGTAATTTGTATGGTAATTTTGTGGAAAGAACCCTCTTGTAATTGCGATATAACTTTATGTAGATATGTAAGTTTGTATAATCGATTAGGAGCTCAGAAACCTATGCCTAACAATTTTGGATAACTTGAATTTGTGAGAACGTTATTCGTATCTTTGGCTCGATTAACCTACATAATCAATTTAGTAAAATTTAAAAACACCATCCAAAATTTAGATGTAGGTATCATCACGCCTGTATTCCCCGTAGGGTTAGGCAGAGATGTGAAATGTACATCCACTGTTCGCCGGTGTGTTTTAGGTCCCATGTAATAAGGGGCGAGCCTATTGCGGTAAGCGTATATGTGCTACCTACAAATGAAAAAAAATTACATAAGATCTAGACTAAATGATCGTCCATCTCCATCACCTACGAAGAAAATATTCAATACTTTCTGAATTTCTTTCTGATAGCGGCTTCACCCGCGTGGTGTGCTTATTTCCTATACCTTCCATCCCCTATTTCAACCCCTTACAGGCCTTTTTCGTTTATAACAGTAGCATATGTCCTTTCTCTATCTGTGTACCAAATTTCATTTAGATCGGTTCAGTAGTTTTGGCGTAAAAGCGCGACAGACAGAGTTACTTTCGCATTTATATGAGTAAGGAAGTAAGAATTGTTACACTCCTGGATAGTAATCTCTCTGCGTTTTCCGAGCCTGCCGCTATTCCCCACAACTCACGCTACCAAACGATAAATTAATAGAGGGCTCACATTAACATTTTTGTCCTTAAACCTCGAGCAAGTCACATATAAATCATAAATGCCGCGATAGTGTAATCTAACTATAATCTATTACGAAGCGGCTGGGCGGCGCGAATCTGTAAGTTTTCCGATTAGTGAGCCGCCCCAAGTCCGGCCCACCCCATCCCACCCACCGCTTTCCCGCGGAAATTGTAAATCTTGGTGTTGGCTTCACAGAAATTTATTAACCATAATGGTTTAGGAGAAATTGATAATCATTTTCATCGAAATGTAGGTAAATAAATAATATAGGCCTTTGTTCCCGTTTTGAAGGATCCGTTGATTAAAACATGGCGGAATGGGCTCGCGTATAAATCAATGAAACAAAGAAGCCGTATACAATGGCTGACTGCATTCGATTCAAATACTTTTTGATTCAAACAGTGCACGTTACACAATCGCAATGTTGTTACCTGACTGCCGAAGAAAGAGGGTAATGTTTTTGCTTAAATATATTGTAGATATATTATCTTATTAAACCTTTGATTTATAAGGAAGAGACAGCGCTTATGGGATCAGTGAACACCAAGACTTAGACACGACACAATTGGGGTTTGTTCGGAGCAACGCAACCGAACAGCTCAGCATTTTGCCTTTGCGCATTTTTTATAAATGCCTCAACCAAACGATTAAGAAGTCAGTACGCTTACAGCGGGCAATCAAATCAAATCAAATCATCTTTAGTTTAATTAACCAATTTTAACCATTATTCTTGTAGAATCTAAATATAACTTTAAAACCATAAAACCATATCTTTTCTATTTTTCTATATCTTAACAAGCGTCATCGCGACTATCAAATCAAATCACATAAACTACTCAAAAGGGGTCTCGCATCGTACGCAGCGATAATCTACCCTTTTTACATGGTCCTTCGAGCCTGGGCCACGGTTCGCGAAGTACAGTGAAAGTGTTTGTGTTCCGGGTCCTTTCAACCAGTGTTTTGTCAAACCATATAGATTGTAGGGAAAGTAGGCAGTGTTACTGATAGGAGTGAGCTGCAACTACGAGGAGTGGTATCGTAAGGAGATTATAAGGTCAGACCAAACCATTTTATTATATTTACATTTGTACGCAACCAAAATGGAAACCATTGCTATCAATCAGACGGAGATTTACGATTCTCTTGTGAAGCTTCTGACCAACTTCAAGAAAGATGGAGCTGATCGTAAAACCATAGATTACTGCAAGCGGAAGTTGGAGATATTAGAAACTTACTGGAGAGATTATCAAAGGAACCACAGAAAATGTTGTGAGATTGCTGAATTTGACCATGTGTATTTTACCAAAAATTGCTTCGATAAGGCAGAGGATGTTTATCTGGCTGCCAAGGAATTAGTTAATAAAACCATTGAGCAACTGTTGTCAAAACAGCAAGGCATTAGCCACCCTCCGTTGGAGGCGGGGGTATCAAATCAGGCGGGAGGCGCGGGATCGTCCCGCTCAAAACCAATCCAGCAGCAACAAGACGATGTAAGTGTTTCACCCGGTAGTAAGTTAGAAGAAATGATTAAAAAGCAAACCATTCATTTTAGGGCTTTTATGAGAACAGTGGCTAGCATAGAAATTGAGCAGCTACAGAACAAATGGGAGTTCGAGGATGCACTAAAATCTCTGCAAAGTCGTTGGACTATCATTGACACTCTACACTGGGAAATAGAGGGTGAAAACGGCGATGAAGACGTGTGGTACCAGGCTGAGTTTACTAGATACGAAAAACTATACAATGATATAAAGAAAACCATCAATTCAAAAATGTGGTCCGTATCACATCGTGATAAATCCACCCCAAAAATGGATATTCCTATATTCCAGGGCAACTACCACCATTGGACTTCTTTTAAAGATTTATTTACAGAAGCCATCCACAAGAACCCGTCTTTGTCGAATGCACAAAAAATGCAGTTTTTAAAAAGTAAAGTTACAGGAGAAGCTGAACGTCTGATACACCACCTTCAGATAAGTTCAGAGAATTACGAAGTATGCTGGGAGATACTCAACCATAGATATGGCAATCAGAGGCTGATTTTCATGTCACATGTCAACATTTTAATGAATCTTCCCACCATGCAAAACCAATCAGTAGGGATGATTAAAAAGCTGCATGATGTCACTAAAGAATGTTTGCATGCCATACAAAATCTAGGTGTCGATATAAAAACTTGGGATCCACTTTTAGTCTACTTGTTAGCACAAAAATTGGATAGCGATTCGTTTGCTGAATATATAGAGTCAGTAAAAAATCCAAGAGAACTTCCTGTTCTCCAAGAATTTCTAGATTTCTTGGAAAACAAGTTTACCGCCTTAGAAGCATCTAGGCGTAAACAGGAATCAAACAACCAGAAGACCATTCAACCATTACATCAACATCAAAATCAGAAAAAGTACTTTAATTTTAACCATAATTCGCAGTCATCAAATAATAATCAAACTTATAATACGAAAAATAATATGAAATCATTACATGTATCTCGGTCAATCAATTGCGCATTGTGTAATGCTGACCACGGATTATGGATGTGTTCTCAATTTCTACAACAATCGGATGAGCAAAAATTAAAAATTGTGAACCAATTAAACTGTTGTGTAAACTGCCTATTTAATCATTTTAATAAACAATGTTTTTCAAATAAGCGATGTCGCAAATGCAACGCTAGCCACAATACTTTATTGCATGAAGCAATTATGATGAAAAACAAATCAGGAACACCAGCAAAATCAAATCATAAAGGCACTAATTTTGCGACATCTGGGGCAAGAAATAATGATCACGCATCAACATCAACTCACGTGTCATGCAACGATATGACTGAAACACTTTTGTCCACAGCTATGGTCAAAGTAACAGGACTGGATGGCATACAACATACAATGAGAGCTTTGATTGATCAGGGGTCTCAAATATCACTGATTAACGAAAATGCTGCACAGATTTTAAAGCTAAAGAGGAACCAATGTAAGGGGATTATTTTTGGTGTAGGAGAAAAAGAGAACAACTGTAAGGGAGCCATGACCATTTGCATCCAGTCTATTTACAATGACTTCGCCTTAGAAGGAGAAGTCTTGATTATGAATAGTTTAATCAAGAGTTTACCAAATAAAACATTCACAAAACCATCCTGGCCTCATATTCAAAATATCAACTTGGCAGATCCGGAATTTAATATCAGCCGTTCCGTGGACCTACTTTTGGGAGCAGATGTATACTGTAAAATAATGTTAGGTGGCATTTTGAGAGGAGATAGTGAGGTCCAACCAATCGCCCAGCAAACGCAATTAGGATGGTTGCTTTGTGGGACAATGAAGCCACAGTACAGATGTAACGTCGTTCTACACGATACAAACGACTTACGTAAATTTTGGGAGAATGAGGACATCAACCAGCAGATTGAAATGTCCACTGCTGACCATGAATGTTTACAGTATTTCTTGTCAACAACAGAAAGACTTAAAGACGGGAGGTTCCAAGTCCGACTACCATTTAAACCAGAATCAAAAAATCAACTAGGGTCCACTAAACCACTGGCGTTGGCACAATTTCGCAACCTAGAAAGAAAATTACAGAAAAATCCAGATGTTAAAATAGAATATTCAAAATTTATGAATGAATATTTTGAGCTTAATCATATGATGCCATCAATTACAAACATGACACCCGAATGTTACTTACCACACCACTGTGTCACTCGTGCTGAGTCCACTACAATTAAATTACGAGTTGTATTCAACGCATCCGCGAAATCACTATCAGGATTGAGTCTTAATGACGTATTGTACAGGGGTCCCAATTTGCAGCAAGATCTACAGGAGCTAATATTAAAATGGAGACAGTATCAGTTTGTTTACACTGCTGATATTGAAAAGATGTTTCGTCAGATAATAATTCATCCCGAAGATCAATCCTACCAAAAAATATTGTGGAGGGAGTCACCAGACCAACCCCTTCAATCATTTCAACTCACCACTGTTACCTACGGTACAAAGCCAGCACCATTTTTGGCTATGATGTGCCTAAAACAGTTAGCTAGTGCCGAAAAGCAAAACTATCCGGATGCGGCAAAAGCTTTGGATGAGAGCTTCTACATGGATGATTACTGCGGAGGAGCTCATTCAATGAAGCAAGCAAATCAATTAAAATTAGACCTAATCCAATTATTGAAAAACGGCGGATTTAACCTACGTAAATGGACCTCTAATGAACCACAACTTCTAGCAGATTTAGACAAAAGTTTGTGTAACCAGCAAACATATGAATTTAGACAGTCGGACTCCACAAAAACATTAGGGCTTGCGTGGAACCCCCAAAAGGATAAATTTGTCTTTGATTCCAAACTCGAACCAGAATTAACCAAAACACCAACCAAGAGGTCACTGCTTTCAGACATATCCAAGTTATTTGATCCTTTAGGCTGGCTTACCCCATTCAGCATTACCATGAAGATATTATTCCAGAAGGTCTGGTTATCTAATCTAGCTTGGGATGACGTTTTACCAGAAGATATCAAGATCAAGTGGAGTAATTTAAGAGGAGACTTTAAGGAAATCAATACCATTGAAGTAGACAGATGGCTGGGCACAAAGAAAAACGAGACAATTCAGCTACACGGATTTTGCGATGCGTCAAACAAAGCGTACGCGGCAGTTATTTACTGCAGAGTCAGCAAAGGTGACGATTCAACAGTAACTTTGGTCGCTGCAAAGGCTAGATTGGTACCTGTGAGCAAAATCATATCGACACCTAGACTTGAGTTAATGGGTGCTCAACTGTTATCAAAGCTGATCCAAGAAGTTCAAAACTGTTTAATGGATTTCAATATGCAAACGTATTGTTGGACCGACTCTACTGCAGTTTTAGGGTGGATGCACGGAGATCCAGCACGATGGAAGCCTTTTGTGTCCAATCGTGTTCGAGAAATCACTAGAATAGTACCATTTAACCATTGGAAATATGTAAAAACTAATGAAAATCCAGCTGACTGTGCGAGTCGTGGTTTAATAACCAAACAATTGAGGGAGCATGAACTGTGGTGGCACGGGCCCTCATGGATCAAAACATTCCAGAATCAGGATAATCAACAAGCTATCTACAAAATCAATTTAGATGTCAAAGCATCTGGAAAGCACCTATCAAATGCAATAGTTGTAGATCAAAAAAATAATTCGACAAATGATATTGTGATGCATTTATTAAACAAATACAGTTCGTTTATGAAGCTTATTCGCATTTTTGCATGGATACTGCGTTTAACTACAGCGAAAGTAGGTCGTCCGACCTACCTCACATTACAGGAATTACGTCGCGCAAAATTGCTTATAATTAGGAATGTGCAACAAATGGAATTTAGCAGTGACATAATTTATTTACAAACCAATGGAAAGGTGCATCCCAAAAGTAAGCTATTGAATTTAAATCCGTTCCTAGACCATGACGGTATTTTACGAGTAACTGGAAGATTAAGGAACGCTAACATATGCTTTGATATGAAGCATCCAATTATACTACCACATAACCATAGAATAACGACATTAATAATTAAATATGCTCATGAATTAACTTTTCACGGCGGCGCACGCTTGACGCTATCTAATATTCGCCAAAATTATTGGATCACTGGCGGATATATGGCCACGAAAAAATTTATAAGACAGTGTGTCATATGCAAAAAGCAAAAACCAGACATACAATACCAACTAATGGGCGACCTACCATCGTCTAGAGTAAATCCGGAAAGTCCTTTTTACCATTGTGGCGTTGACTACACGGGGTTCGTGGAAGTAAAGGCTAATAAAGGACGCGGAATAAAAACCAACAAGGGATACATCGCACTTTTCGTATGTATGGTAACGAAAGCTGTACATTTGGAGCTTGTTTCTGATCTGACCAGTTCAGCTTTCTTAGCCGCTCTAAACAGAATGGCAGCGCGACGCGGGGCACCTCGTCACATCTATAGTGATAATGGGACAAACTTCGTAGGAGCCAATAGAATAATTCAAGAAGAGTACGAAAGTCTTCAGAAAGTTTTTTGTGAAAGCTTTTTCAGAGAAATAACTGAAATGCAGATTGAATGGCACTTTAACGCGCCTTCTTGGCCACAAGCGGGAGGACTTTGGGAAAGAGCTGTGCGAAGTCTCAAGCACCACCTCAAGCGTGTCATCGGTCATCAAAAACTTACGTTCGAAGAATATACCACCCTATTATCAAAACTGGAGGCGTGTCTAAATTCACGGCCATTGTGCGCACTATCTGAAGACCCCGACGATCTCGACTTCCTTACACCCGCCCATTTCTTATCAACACGACCAGGTTTAGCTATTATCGAAACAGCAGATGATGCCCGAACCAGATGGCATTTAGTATCGAAATTGTTAGAAGATTTGTGGAAAAGGTGGAAAACGGAGTATCTCTCACAGCTAGCTGTCAGAACCAAGTGGAGGAACTATCAAAAAAATGTCACTGTAGGTGATTTAGTTATTATCCAGGATGATAACTTACCAGCAGGGAAATGGCCGGTTGGCCGTGTGGTGGAAGTACATCAAGGAAAAGATGAGCTAGTGAGGGTTGTGACGCTAAAAACCAAAAACGGCTATATGAAACGACCTATTGTCAAATTATCTGTTTTACCAATTGAACAAGATCAAGACCAGAACCAGCAAAGTAGCGAACCAGTCAATCAACAAACCAATTCAGGAGAAACCACGGAAGTTCGTAAAGATCGACACGGTCCAACTACTCATCCGAGGCTTATAAACATAGCACTCGCATTGTTATTTTTTATTAGCATGCTGTCAACAACGACAGCTTCATTTAATTTTAAACAGTTAGACAGTAATCAAACCTTGTACTTTGACCCACTGGGGAAGATGCAGTTGATTCGTGACAAATGGAAACTTGTCACATATTACAATATGTCGCCATATTGGAAAGGAGACAAGGCTGTTCAAGATTTTACCAAATATCTCGAAAAAACATGTGAATCCATCAAAGAACCGAGTCACTGTCATATGATCGTACTACAAACACGTCACGATTACAGTGAACTTCAACACTTCAACCAGCTGTTACTAAGTCAGCATTATAATACTCGCTTGCGAACTCGACGCGGTCTAATCAATGCCGTCGGCTCGATTGCAAATTCATTGTTCGGCGTATTGGACGAGAGTTTCGCTGAAAAATATAAGCAGGACATTGAACTTGTGCATCGTAATCAAGAACATCTTACTCAGCTATGGAAGAACCAGACTTCTATAGTTGAAGCGGAACACAATATACTGCAAAGGACAGAAAATATGATAGAAAAGCAGCACAAAATCATAAGCAAACATTTAAACGCTTTAGACCTCGTGGACAATAAGATGCAGAAAGTAATAGATATGATGTCTTTACAACAAGACTTTACCTTTGTATCTATCGCCACGAATAATTTGATGCAAAATCTGAAACGAATGCAGGATATTTTGATCGACACCATCTCAGAAATTTACCATGGTCAAATCAGCTCACATATATTGACACCAGCACAACTTAAACGAGAGCTACAGATCATCTATGGCCAAATGCCTAAAGACCTAGCCTTACCTATAGATAACATTGAAACAGATCTACCATATATTTACAAGCTGCTGAAAACAAAAACACGTGTCACCCAAAATTACATAATTTTTGAAATAACATTTCCACTCATAGCAAGGGAAAGTTTTCAATTGTATAAATTATTACCAATACCGCAACAATTCAACAACAGCATGATCAGCGTAATACCAGTCTCAGACTATGTGGCAGTAAACCTGCAAAAGGACGCTTATTTTACACCAACCATACACGAATTGAACAGGTGCTTATATCAGGGAGAATCATTCGTATGCGAATTGTTCAAGCCCATTTTTAGTCTGGAAAATGACAAAAATTTTTGCGACATAAACTCCATCACCGATAAATGTAAAACACAAAGGTCCATTTGTAAAAACAGCTGGGTTGAATTACATTCGACGTCACAATACCTATATTTTTGTTGTGGCCTTTATTCGATTAAAATCATATGTGATGATCAAATTACTATACATCAGCTGACTCGTGCCGGCATCCTTAGCATGAGTCAGCAATGCAGTGTCAAGGGCAAAGATTTCGCACTTTATTCTTTGCAACAACAATCGAACCAAGTAGATTTATCACCAAATATTTTTGTACCTCAATTCGACCAGATAAACCATCTCGTGAATATTCAGATTCCGATGGAACAAGCATTACCAGAAGACAACAGTTTGAATAGGTCTTTGTCTATTCTTGGACAACAAATAAAGACACTGAAATCAAGCAAAGCAGAAGTAGATGATATATCGTCACACGATATACATCAATACACCATTAGTTATGTACTGCTAGCTATTGCTATATGCGCAGCAGTAGCCTGGATTTGGAGAAGATGTTGTCCACGGCCCGCATGTGGGCGCGGGGAGACCTGCCACAGACAGGAGTCAGCGGTACCTGCGGCAACATCAACCAGAGATGTGTTCAGTGAAGTGCAACCGCGAAACCAGGACACAGCTGATCGTCAGCCTAGTGAAAGTGACCAGATAGGCTTAAGTACACTTTTGGCCAAACGTTGGCCTAGTAGTTTACGTAACAACCAACAAAAGGGCAGAGCTACGTTGCCTGCTCCGCGAAAGCAACGGGTTTTCACTGTAGAGGACTCATTAGTTTAAGGACTTAATATTTTTTTGTTGAAATACTTAATATTTTATGCCATTGCACTTGTTTATTTATGCTATGGCGGTTGTTCCTATGTTTTAATTATTTACCATTTTTACTTATTTATACATTTGTTTTACCATTCTCTTAACTTGAACAATACTTTTAATTCTTGTTTTGATTTGGTATTGATTCCACGCCTTTCTCTCATCTCACGCTCGGGAGAATGTTCGGAGCAACGCAACCGAACAGCTCAGCATTTTGCCTTTGCGCATTTTTTATAAATGCCTCAACCAAACGATTAAGAAGTCAGTACGCTTACAGCGGGCAATCAAATCAAATCAAATCATCTTTAGTTTAATTAACCAATTTTAACCATTATTCTTGTAGAATCTAAATATAACTTTAAAACCATAAAACCATATCTTTTCTATTTTTCTATATCTTAACAAGCGTCATCGCGACTATCAAATCAAATCACATAAACTACTCAAAAGGGGTCTCGCATCGTACGCAGCGATAATCTACCCTTTTTACAGGGTTAATACAAAACCTGAGTGTTATCATACAGACTGCACCATTGGCTTAGTGATCGTAATGGGTTCCATTTGATTATGTACGTAGATTAAAAATTTAGAAAACCCCCGACACGAAATTTAATTTGCCATTTTGTGGTGGCGGCCATCTTGGATTTCAAATTTATCATAGTGTATTCTACTAGTTAAGCCCTTTCATTTGATACCCATATTGACGGAGTTGTGAAAAAATATGTAATCCGCTGTCTTGTAGCGGCGACCATCTTGGACCGATTTTCATCAAACATGTCTAAGGACACTCCCGACTAATTCACCTTTCAAATAAAAAAATCAAAATCAAAATCGGTCCATCCGTTGGGGAGCTATGATGCCACAGGCAGACACACACACACACACAGACACGTCAAACTTATAACACCCCGTCGTTTTTGCGTCGGGGGTTAAAAAATCAACAAAGGCAAATGCTTCGCAGAATCCCTTCACTACATAGTATAAAACAAAGTCGCTTTCTCTCTCCCTATATCCCTATGTATGCATAAAACTACGCAACGGATTTTGATGCGGTTTTTTTAATAGATAGAGTGATTGAAGAGGAAGGTTTACATGTATAATAACATACCATGCGGGCGAAGCCGCTGTCGGGAAGCTAGCTTTTTATTAATTTGTTAAATGGACATTGACGTATTAAGATTTAGGTACTATGGTACACGGAAAGAAGAATAAAGGAGTTCTTTTTCTCGTCCGAACGGGTGTGATTAAAACTAATCCTGGAATTCTGAACAAAGGGAATTTTGATAACAAATTTTGAATTTAATATATCAAAGTTTCGTGCATAGTGCTGTCATTATGCGGGAATATCAAGTAAAATCGGGTATGAAATTGTATCTGTATATTTGGTTTGATGGAGGTAACAATTACTTTGCACAAGTATCACTAAATTATATTCATAGACCTTTAATCTTATGATAGTACTTATTTTAATATCATAAATACCATGACGCCCATATCCCATGTATAATGTAATAGGAGGCAAGAGTATTGACATTAACACAAATCAAAATGGGAAATCTACTAAGAGTTTTCTAGACCTGAATTGAACTACCAGACAAATAAGGTAGTAACGTTTTCTTAAATATACGATTTGATCCCATATTACAATACTCATTGTTTTGAGGTTTATCTTTTTCCTCTTTGACAACGAAAATGACGCATCTTTATTAAAGTATCTATAGTTGTGAACAAGCTTTATTAAAACAAAAACGGCAATTAAAAAGTACTTTACATAAAAATAGAAACAATATTAAAAAATCCATTGCACGCAGCCGCCGCTGGAAACGTGTAATTATTTAAAGTCCGGAAAATCCCGGGAAAGCGCGCAGGTGACAGCACTAGCTACTGTGGACTGTAATTGAAAGCGACATATCCACGAAGGGATGGACTGCGTTACGGCTCGATCACAATGACATTAACGACAAAAGGATGTGTGCCCTAAGCTTTATGGTGTTACTAGCTTTCGTCACCGGCTTCGCCTACGTGGTCTGGGTATTTGTTATAAATTATTCTATGTTGAAGACGTTTGTGTATACCCATCTTCATAAAACAAAGCTATCCCACGACAACCATACATTTTACCGGGATAAAAAGTAGCCTATGTGCTATTTGAGTGGAATCCCCAAGGAAAGCGGAAACGTGGTCGTCCCAAACAAACCTGGCGACGCACGGTGCTAGATGAAGCGAAGAAGATAGGAAAGTCATGGAGCGAAATAAAACGCGTAGCTCAAGACTGATCAAGATGGAGAGTCACTGTGGACGCCCTCTGCCCCATCTAGGGGACGTAGGATCTTAAGTCATAAGTCATGTGCTATTCCGGAATATAATCCATATCTGTACCAAATTTCATCGATCGCTGATCGCGATTAGTCCGCCCTTTTTATGTTTTATAATTCATTTTTTATGTCTTTGTTAATGTTTTTGGTGTACAATAAAGACTATTTCTATTCTACTCTATTCATCCAGATCCGTTCAGTAGTTTGTGTCCGGTTGATGGCATTAGGCTCGCCGCCTATTACATGGGACTTAAACATATGCGCGAAATGTGGGGGGGGGGGGTACATTAGTACGCCTCTGCTTTCCCCTTCGGGGAATACAAGCGCGATGTTATGTTATGTAATTCAACCCAGACATCTCCAAAAAACAACAAGGAAAATAAAAGAACGGCCAACAAAAGTGTCCGACACTTGTATCTGTACATCGTCATATCATGTACGGTCAGCAGCGGCGTCATGTTTAATGTGACGTGTAAAACGAATAGTGTCGCGCGGGGGTGGACGGCTGGAGGGGTAGGGGAGGAGTACCACGGGCCTGGTGTTTGCGAGATGAGAATGACTTTTGACTACAATTTTCTTGAATAAGGTTATGTAATATTTCAGAGTGCAATAAAAATGTAATAATGGTAGCATATTGCATTTTACCCTTCTGATACCAGAAGCTTTAAGAATTATATTTTAGCAGTAATTTTCCACCAGTGGCTTCGCCGGCGTGATCTAGGTACTTCTTACAAATTATAACCAACGTTACTCGGTAAAGATGTAACTTTCTAACGGTGAAAGAATTTTTCAAATCAGCCCAGTAGTTTCGGAACCCATTCAATTCAAACAAACAATAAAATCTTTCCTCTTTATAATATTAGAATAGATTTGATGAAAATGAAGGGTTTAGATTAGGCGAAAGTGGTGTGCCAAGATCGCAGACAGTGGGAATCTTTAATCTCTGCTTACACCAATGGGAGACAGCTGTAGTTTTTTTTTTAACGGATATAGATTATAGCTCAGGAGCTTTAGAATCTTAACCGGGCTTGGTAGCGAGGCACCTTTTGTGCCTCCAGCCAAACAGCTGTAAAGTATAGAGCTTCACTCTTAAATACCGTTATTTACGCTCTTTCTAAATCATAAACATCACCTATATTTGTACGTTCTCTTTACTAAACTTAACCCTTTAAACACCGTAAGTGGCTAACTCAAAATACAGCCAGACAATTCAAAACAGATTCCAATTTAGTCCATGGTAGTGTCTGCACAATGGCGCGGTGACGAATGCGCGCAGTGTCCGGTGTTCGGCCATCGCTCACGGCGGCCGGACGCCCGGACGCGCCGGACAACACACCGAAACGCCAACCTTACACTATACGGCGGCTATCCGTAGTCAATGTACGCACATCGGTCATGTTTGACACGTTCTGTGTAGCCGTTTACGTATAAGGTTGAATTCGATTCAATAGGCGTCGGCGTCGCTTAGGAGAGTCAACTGTTTGTCTGGTTTGAATGGCACGAATGGCTCTGCCTACCCCTTCAGGGAATACAGGCGTGATGGTATGGTGTATTTGTATCAACTAGTTAATCCTTTGTTTGGTTCCCTAGAGTAAAATTAATGAATAAAACCATTTCAATCAATCAAAATCAAAATAGTTTTATTTTCACATAAACCTTATACAGGCACTTACGAACAAATCTAGGTGCACGGTTCCAAATTTGTTGTTTCTTATGGAGAAGAACCGGCAAGAAACTCCATGGTTATTCTTTTAAACTTTTTTTTTTATAAATATGAGCAAACAATCTAGGAACGTCTGGGAAATACGATACAGGTTATATTTCAAAAGATAAATAAAATACAAATTTAGAACATCAAAGCACGTAACTATTTTAATGAAGCACAAAATTAATTAAATTTATTAAAAAAATCAAGTAGGTACATGATTTAGCACTTAACAACCTCTTAATTTTTTAATAGACTTAAAAACCTCTACCGAAAGATGTACCGTGATCTGTTCACGTTAAAACGAAAGTAACTTTACTCAAATTGAATGTGAAAGTGAACTCAAAGTTTAAAATTTAATTAACTAACAATTAGTCTAACTTAATTTGAACTTCATAAATTTTATAAAAGTTTTAAAATTCGGCCGCTGTCGTGTTGAGTTCAAAATTAGTTGATCAACCGACGCCTGTAGGAAGTGCGATGACAAACTTGAGGTTAAAGATTTTATGACAGGTGATGACAAAAGTTAGTCACATACCATCACGCCTGCATTCCCCGAAGGGGTAAGCAGACGGGTACTAATGTACACCCACATTTCGCCAGTATGTTTTTTAGGTCCCATGTAATAGGGGGCGATACTATTGGTATACAGATAGTCTAGAGCCTGAGAAAGGACATAGGCTACTTTTTAATGTCAAAAAAGGGCTGTAAGGGGTTGAAATGGGGGCTGAAAGTTATAAGACATAGCCAGACCACGCGGGCGAAGCCGCTGGCGGAAAGATAGGATACTATATACAGATTATACAACTACTTATTGTTAAATAACAACAGTCAAAGCACTGCACACATCATTTCTTCACACAAGACACCCACACATACACATATTCGCACATAGATACACAAACACATAGAAAATCCATCTCGTAAAATATTTTTCTCGGCGCGCGGCAAGTTTCTATGACAAAGCACTTACCATTACCACTGAAAGCATACGTAGTTGAAAAAAAACACGCTCGACAAGGGCACGGTACCTCCGGATCCTTCTGAGGACTGCAGGGGAGGGGGGAGCGGAAGTGACGGGCCGGAAACGGCGCCGGGCGGAAGCGCGCGAACCCTTTGCCTCGCCCTTTGTTTATAGAACCTTTCGAGTTGGATGCAGTAAGTTAAATCTGCGATGTTAGGTCTCGAGTTGAAGATTAGCTTGATTTTGTGTTTGCTTATTATTATTAAGAAGTATATCTATTTGTTTAAGAATGTATTAGATATACCTACTTAACATAACATTACGCCTATAACCTAAGTATATTCCCTGGAAGGTGTTCTAAAATTCGGTTTACAGGTTCTAACGAAGCGGTTCTACTTCTTAGTAATAAAAGCGTAGCCGATCAACCGGTCTGGAAGGTTCAGCTACGCTTGCCGCGGTCAGTCCATGGATGGGTGATAATTTCTAAATATGTTAAAAATTATCACCCATCCATGGTGCTTTGGAGAGCACGTAAAGCCGTCGGTCCCTCTCATACGAACAACTATAACAATCGTTAGTGGTAGTCAGAAGCCCAAAAAGTCTGACAACCAGTTTTTCTTTCAAATATCGGTATTGCCCAGACATTGGGTTGCGGAGGTCTGATGGCAGTCGCTTCGTGTAAAATACGGAACGAAGGAACGAAGTCGCGGGCCAAAGCTGGTAAATAATATAACAATAAAATAATCCTCACCTAGGTAAAAGTATTTTGACAAGCACATTACAGTCATAAATCAGCTAGATGGCGCTGGCAACGCTTCACTTGATATAAAACCACATTTCCCAACGACAAAAGCATTTCGCACAACTATTACGCAAAACAGGAAAGGGATGTCGTTCCTGCGATGCGACCGACACCAGTCTTCAGCGTTTAAAGGGCTCCGAATAATCCCGAAATGCGCCTTTCAGCGGGTCTTTAATGAAAAAAGTTTAAAAGAAAATATCCCGACAAAGTACTTATTTTGGGACATCTAATATTTATACGGCGTCGAGTTTTTGAAGCACTTAATAATGATCATACTTTTGCTTCGAGAATTTTTGATACAGCATTGTGGACTGTGTGTGAGTATAGTTAAAGCCGGAGATGATATTATGACTATTTATTTAAGAAATTCCACAGAATTTCAAGAATTATGTGCTACATACAGCAAAAACCTGCTTTGGTCTATCGCAGGCTCCATATACTTATTGCGTCACAAAACAAATAGCGAGGTATTAAAACGTTATATAACTTATCATACTATCGCGCCTGTATTTCCCGAAAGGGTAGGCAGAGGCGTACTAATGTACACCCACATTTCACCGGTATGATTAGGTCCCATGTAATAAATAAATAAATAAATATCTTGTGACATTTTTACACAGCACCATCTAGTCCCAAACTAAGCAGAGCTTGTACTATGGGTACTAGACAATGGATATAATACTTATATACTTTTTTTTGTAAATACATACTTATTACATAGGAAACACCCAGACAAACACAAACACCTAAGTTCATCAGAATAAATGTTTGTGTCCTGTGGGAATCGAACCCACGACCTCGTGATCAGTAGTCCGGTACTCGAACCACTAGACCACAGACGTCGTCAAAGGGGAAAATAGGGGGCGAGCCCATTACCATCGACCGGGTACGAATCTTAAATCCGAACCGAACTGCTACTGGAAATTTCACAGAAAAACCCAATACTTTGCTCGACCCCGGAATCGAACCTAGGACCTCTACACAAACGAGGCAGTAAAACGTTGTTGGTAACTGTTCACATCACATCACATCACACATCACACATCGTGTTATTGTGACAGGCAACACTAACGCAGTTCCAAGGCTGGCAAAATGCGATATTATAAAACTTTCACTGCGTCAAAAGTAATTTATTAATAGTGTGTGTTGCCAACCTTGAATGTTATATTATCAAGTTTGTTTTTAATTTTGTATGTGTGCGTTTTTTTTGTGTGTTTGACCTACAGACGTTCGTCCAGGCACGATTGATATTAATATAAAATATTAGTCAATAAAATAACATGATGTAACTTTTTGACAGTTTATTTGTCATGTGTAAGACAAAAAGTATAGCGGTACTAACTTCTAGTGGTTATTTTTTTAGCATTCATAAGTTTTAGTTGTAGTGTAGTTTTAGTTTTAGTTTGTAACTAAAGATCGTATTTATGTTTTGCTAAATCTTGTATTTTCGAAGATATCAATTCTATCTACTTATCTATTCTTATATTATAATTATATAATTCTGTTATTAGTAGTAGTTATTGCACTTTTGTTATAGTAAGGTATCTAAGGCTAATATTCAGAGACGATGCTAAGCATAAACTCAGGCTTCCGTATATCAAATTGTCATACAAATTTGACATACGGAAGCATAAGTTGATGTTGAGTCTCGTTTCTGAATATCAGCCTAAGAGGTATCTTTATATATTTTTTATTTACTTATATCCTATCGATTATATCGAAAGAAAAATTCGAAATTAGCCAAGATTGGAACCCTCGTCCCTATTTAGATAATTACCGCTACAATCTATGTACCTAGTGGTGCAATAGGTGCTAAGATGGATAACATTTAATATCTTAGGTTCCTAGTGGTAAAAAGCGCGATTGCTACGCTCGAAGTTTTTGGTTTGATTCCCAGTTCGAGCAGTGTTATTGGGTTTTTCTATGAAATTCTCAGTAGCAACTATTTGGCGTTGTGCCCGGTTAATGGCAATAGGCTCGTCGTCTATCACGTGGGACCTAAACATACCGCGGAGCAGTGGCTGTACAGTACGACACTGCCTAACCCTTCCGAAAATACAGGCGTGATGGTATATTTATGTTTATGTTCGAAGTCAGGTGAAATGCACCTGACTTAAAAGTTGGACCTAAGGACCATTTTTACTAATAATAATAATCGTTTATTTCACCAATATTTGCACTAAGCCACATTTTAACGATGTTATCGTTAAAATATAGCTTTAGCTAAGTGATCAACAGTAAAAAGACCCTGACTTTTAAACTAGGTAATAACCTGTATCTTAGAAGTCAATGCACCTTCAAATTTAGGCTACCGAAAGCCTCGTTCACGCCAAGATAGGACACGGTGACATGCAAAAAAAAAGTAAATAAAACGATACAATTTAGGCTAGTTTAAAGGGGATTCAAGCCAAATATAATAATAATACATATAATGAATTATAAGACAATTTAGTTTTAAAATGATTTTAATTGATTGGTTTTTAATATGATGATGATGTATGCGTAATGTGGTTCATTGAAAATGGTCCTAAGGTCCAACTTTTAAGTCAGGTTTAAGTTCTTTCTAAATACATACATAGTTTTAAATATCTGCCGAGAGTGTTAAACATCACATAACATAAATGATTAATACCAGAAGTCTAACCATGAATTCCGCTAACTTAACGGCTCAACTTGTTTCTAACTTGGAAATGGATAGCTTAAGTTAATACTGACTTAGGTCAAGTTATATTAGGGATAGACGAAATTACAAACTGTATTGATACAGTATTACAGTCAAGAGTGGTCGAAAGCCCAGCCGCTGTGTGCGGTCCCCCCGAAAATCCGTTCAATAGGAAAATAGAGACGCAGCGGGGAACGTTTAATAAAAAAACAAAAGAAATAATTTTTCAAATCCCATTGATAGTTCCAATTAACTGTTCAGCTTTACTCTATGTATTAGTATAAGGTTTAAGTAAGTTTGTTATTTGTTTTAATTATATATTATAGATTAAGTTCAAATTAGACAAGAGATATATTATGTACTTTTATATGTTGTCTAAAGTAATTTATAATTCTTATTAAGAGGAAGAGCGCTGTCGTCTGAGATACAGATATATTTTTATATCTAGTTCAGACACAGATGTCTTTATATACAAGTTGTGTTTATTTTATTTCTTGGAGTTAAAATAAGTTAAGTTAAGTTAATAGTTAACTTAATAGTTAAGTTGTTTTCATGTCTGTACATATTGTAAACCGAGTTCTTGAGTCAAATAAATTATTATTATTTATCTTAAAATAATAATTAGAATAGTTAAAATATATTAATAATAGGTTTACTGACCTTTATAAATCTTTTGGCTTTTGTTAGTAATCCTAGTGTTGTGTGTCGTGATGCTTCGGGCCCTAATGGTACCATGTCCTTTAATTTTTCCAAACAACTTCTTAAATGTGCTCTCCTGTAACAAAGAGAATAACTTTCATTAATATTTCATCTGACAATTAAGGAGACATACAGTTCTCGTCAAACTTATTGTCCGGGTTGAAGTTGACAAGAGTTAACTATAACCCCGCCGTAAAAATCGGAGAAGGAAAAATATTGGATTAGAATAATTTAAAACGACATATTACGACTTGAGCTTTCGTTTTTATTTATTACAATCTAATATTTTTCTTTCTCCGATTTTTAAGGCCGGGTTAAAGTTAGCTAGCGCCAACTTCAACCCGGACATTAAGTTTGGCGAGAACTTTACATCTGTTTGAAGAAAAAAATATCCCAATATATATATCAAGCATAAAACTGCAAGACCGAAGGATATGTGAGCTCGTTCTGCCTGAATCGGATCGCTGATAATTAAGAAAAAGATAGGGTAACTGTTAGTAATTAAAACATTAAGACGCCTACCATCTTGCTCTACCTGTGACCATGGACGCTGTAGTCCCAAACTAAGCAGAACTTTTTTAATTTAATTCTTTTTTTTGTCTATAAAGACTTATTTTAAGAAAAACTCAAACAAAACACACTTATTCATCACATAAATATTTGTGACTTCGTGATCAGTAATCAGGTACTCAAACCATTAGGCTACAGACGTAGAATAAATTCAACTGAAGATAAAAATAAATTGTATCCTGAATTCTTGCTCTCCTCACATAATTCTCTGCCGTACTTAATACATAATCATAGGATACGGTAATACTTCACCCACTAACAGTGTATTACATTACAGTTACGAACGTTTTCGCGTTTCGCACAAACATTCGCTTTAGCGCTATTTGCGATTCTGTAGCCCCTACTATGTGTTCGAATCATGATTCACTTTTCGGTTACTAAAATATAATAATTATAAATAATAGATAAACACGTTTTAGTATATAACTGAATACTTATAGAATATAATGATAATAGCATTCCAATTCAAGGAAGAAGTTATGGTTCAGTGAATAAAAAATATCTTTTCTGTCATTATGATATGAATGAGTGATTTTGCTGATGTTTTTGCGTCTTTTCTCGTCATTTTCGCTCATCTTTTCTTTTTTGACAATGGTGGTTGTGGTTCCTCGGCATTTGAATTAAATCTTTTGTTTTTAACAAATAGTCATGCTAGTAACTGCGTATAAATCGAAACATCAAGTTGCTTACTAATAGAAAAATACACGCTCAAGCTGGGATTTAAGCTAAGAATTCACGTTCACTAATGAGGTTCACTATTTCACACAATATAGCCCAAAAAAAATTTAAAACCAAATTTTTTGACTCAATATTCAAACATTAATCTCAATCGTATTTATGTTTCTACAGTAATACCGAACTCAAGCGAGTTCCTATCGAGTTTCCACATATTCTAGCGAGTTACCGTAGTAGTGGCACATAATAAGCTTTGTTAAGGTTACGCCGACTGGTCGCCGCGCGTGCTTCCGAGCCGACGCTGGCTGGCTTTGAACGATATGCCCACTAATTTCAGCCCACTATGTACCAACTAAGAATTGTGTACTGTTTTATAATGAGCTGTGTTATTATTGTTCTTGTTCTTTTTATTATAGAAAAGGAAAAAGGGAAACGGACGTTTCGTTTCGTTTCACAGATTTTTTTTTATTCTTAGATAGGCTTGCGCTTGATCACAACTCGCCTGATGTTAAGCAACGATGTGGTCTACGATGGAGCGCGCTTGCCTAGAAGAAACCGATTCACTCTCATCTTGAAGACACCCAAATTATAAGTCTCTGGGATTAAGGATTCCGGCAGTGAGTTAGCTTACTGATAAGTTCTCGGTAAAATACTTGGCAGATAATTTCATAAAATGTTATCCATTTTTCAATTTATCTGGCGGTTAGCGACTATCCAAAGTGTTAGCTTACCAACGTTTATTATGCTTTTTATGCAATTATTTATAACCTTAAATTATCTGATTGATATATTTATATACATTAATTTTATATTTAATTATACATTTAGATTTATAATAATCTTATTATTGTTTTGTAACATTAATTAATTAGTAATGTATTCGATTTAATCTTGTTATAGTTATAATATTTTGTAATGGCAACATTGTACAGACCTTCAGTCTGAACGATGAGTGAATGAGTAGAATGACTTGCGAATTATCTTTAAGAAAACGGACAATTCACTTCTCTTGCTACCGCCAAACCGAACACACTATTGTAACGCTCGCAATAAAAGGTCCTATTACTCGTCATTTTGCTGGCTTTATTTTGATAAAGGCTGATATTCTATCCGCTCAGCTTTTATCAGAAGTGGGATTATCACAAAAATCTAATCCCAATGGGCCGCAAACGATCAAAACGCTCACGCCACACTAGTAAAAGGAGACGTAATAAGGATACCACGGACGACTCTAATAGTGAAAAATCAAGCTATAGCAGTCCAATACGAAAGCGATTGAAGAAGGCGAAACGACAACGATCACGAAGTCGGTACAGTCGACAACATTATACCCCGGAAGGTGGAGGATGACTCTGCGACCGGACGAGATTATACTAGTAGCGGCAGAAGACGTACAGACTGTGCAAGAAATTCTGCGACCGGACGAGATGAGAACTATCACCCATTGACGCTGAATACGCGCTGCGGAGGCGCTGGCATGCCAGAAGACGCCTCAGCCAGCGCGGCGCGATTATCAGCGTGTCGAGACAGTGCAGCTTCGAGCTCGGAGCCTCCGACCGGTGTGCCGGCATCGCCAGCTGCTTCCTTTCGTAACGATCTTCTACAGCCAGATACATCAAGTAAGTGCAATGTTGATGACACATCTCGCAATTTTCTGGTTAATTTTAATGATTTTTCGTATTTGTTAAAATCGCTGGTTAAGCCCAATTCTAACATTAATATGATTCCGGAATTTGATCCATCCATTAAAAACCATCGTATCGATTTATGGATAGCTAAGGTTAGTGAATGTGCACAAATATACCGTTGGGATGAAACACAGATTATGCACTATGCGCTCCCAAAGCTGGTAGGCAATGCTAAGAAATGGTATCAAAGTCAAACATCTTTATTGCATACCTGGGAAGAGTGGCAGGTTCTTCTACGCAAAGCTTTCCCCACCGAAACAAATTATGGCGTTTTATTGACAGAGATGCTTGAACGACGGCTTAAATTCGGTGAAAGTTTAGATGAATATTATTATGAAAAGGTTATGTTCTTAAATGCATGTAATATTTCTGGAAAGAAGGCAGTTGACTGTTTGATTCACGGGATTGATGATCGTACAGTTCGTGCAGGCGCCTCATCTGCACGTTTTGTTGAACCAGAGGATTTGTTTAAGTTTTTGAAAGATGTATGTAAGGAACAAAAGGATATTTTGAAGACTTCGAACTTTAATAGAAATCGCCAACCAAATAGCATAAATTGCGATAGGTGTAACAAAAATGGTCATAGGGCTTCTCAGTGCCGCGCGCCAAATTCGCAGATTAGTCAGAATACTACGTCTTTTACGTGTTTCAATTGCAAAGAAAAGGGGCATAGACTACAACAGTGTCCTAAACCGATTATAAAATGTGATGAATGTAAACGTTTCGGGCATACAACTAGTGATTGTTACCATAAGAAGGATTCCATTAAAAATAATGATAAACGGGTGTTACTTGTTGATAGCTTTACCCAGAATAACTTAAAGTACCATAAACAGGCGTTTATAAATCGAAATCATAAAATTCAATGTTTTATTGACTTCAGAAGTGATTGCTCGCTCATTACCCAAGAAACTGTAGATAAATTAGGTTTGAGTATAAGTAATGACTGCCTACCCTCAGTACGAGGTGTTGCCAATATTAGCGTACCGTTACTAGGTAAAACATCATTTGAAATACGAATCGTTGCAGTAGAAGCCAAGATAGTTGCGTATATTGTTAAAAATGAACTTCTTCCCACACCTCTATTAATAGGTCAAAATTTCACGGAATTGCCTGAATTAGTTATCACAAAAACTTCGAACTCTTTAAATATATTCTCTCGAGCCATTAGCTCTGAATTACCAAACTTAGATCCGGTTAGTTTAGAAGGTAAAAAGATTGAACTACGTATACTGTCTGATGTCGAAGTAAACGGTATTGATTTACTAGATTGTTACAGTTGCGATTTAGAGGATTCTGACATATATATTAAAGGTAGTTATCGATGCATAGAGGGTAAAGAGTATTGCGTGCAAGAAAGAATTTACAGATTAAAGGGTGGGAAATGCAAAATAGTCATTATAAATATTACTCCAGCGAGTCAATCTCTATATTTCTTTAAGGACCTGATCCAAAAATTCAACATATTCGATCTGCCTTAGAAGACCCAAAATATAAAGAAGTTGTTGATATTAAACAGAATTTCTTAATTAAAAATAACCGTTTGTATAGAAAAATTGGAGAGGATTTAAAATGGGTTGTACCCAAGAATGCTAGGTGGCAAATATGCCAACGTAATCATGACGATATTGGTCATTTTTCCGTAGAGAAAACCCTAGAGAAAATCAAGCGAGATTTTTGGTTTCCCAAAATGAAAAAGTTCATCACAAAATATGTCAAGTCATGTTTACATTGTGCATTTGGGAAAGAGCCTGCGGGTCCTAAAGAGGGATTTCTACATAGTATACACGCGGACCACCTAGGACCATTTGTTAAAAGTACATACGGAAACCAATATCTTTTGTTAATAGTTGACGGATTTACAAAATTTTGTATTATTAAAGCCTTGCGTAACACCAAGTCTCAACCCACCACTGGCTTTTAAGGATATTTTTTACACTTTTGGACATCCATTACGACTTATTACTGATAGGGGGTCATGTTTCACTTCTGGAGACTTTAAGCGTTTCTGTACCGAGAATGAAATTCAACACATACTGAATGCGGTATCATCTCCCAGAGCAAACGGTCAAGTGGAGCGCTATAACCGTACGGTGCTAGACAGTTTGCGAGTTTATTCTGATCGTTTAGGAGAAAACAAGTGGGACCAAGAACTCGGAAAATTCAATGGGGTCTCAATAATACTATTAATAAAGGGATAGGTAAAACTCCAGCTGAGGCTTTGTTTTGTAGGCGTCCTCTCAACCGAGGCGAAGGAATATTAGGTGAAACTGTTGTAGAGACTAGGCAAAATGACAAACAACCCGAAGTTATTGCATCTGAAATTAATGAACACATTCAAAACGATCAATTAAAACAACGGGCTAGATTCGACCAATCTAGGAAAAGGGCTAATAGTTATTCAGTAGGAGATTTAGTTAAGATATTAAAAACATTGCCTTCAAATGACGGAAAGAGTCGTAAATTACTTCCGAAATATACGGGTCCATTTAGAATTAGCAAAATACTTCCAAACGACCGTTATGAGGTATCTAGTATCCCGGGATCAAATATTTCTAGGGGAAAATATACAAATGTGTGGTCTAGATCGCATTCAACCTTGGATTACCATAGGGGGTAAAGATAGCGATACATCCGATGAAGATGCGGATTAAGAATTGATAAAATTAAGTGAGGTTGAACATGGTACTGATACGTAAACTAATTATAATTATTCTAGTGGTTTATGATCCGTGTAAATGATTTTAGAGTTATTTTTTATGTTGATAATGGTTTGTTGATGTTGATTTACTTATGGTAAAATAGTGATGGCGATTTGTTGATGATTTGTTGAAGACGATTTGTTGATGATTTGTTGAAGACGATTTGTTGAAGACGATTTGTTGAAGACGATTTGTTGATGACGATTTGTTGATGACTGGAAGGCGTGGATGGCTCCAATAGTGGAGTGAAGGCCACGATGCAGTCTAAGTATGATGATGTATCTGGAAGGTTGGCACGATCGTGAAGTCCTGTAGCAAACTAAGCTCTTGACTTTGCGGTGAGGGGTCAAATGCAGATAGTATATTGAGTTGATGATGGTACTGACTGGAAGGCGAAGGTGGCCCTACGCTTGTAGGGTGAAGTCTTCGATGCAGTCATGAATTAGAGAATAGAAGTTATTTTATCTAGTTTTAATCTTAAGTAACATTGTACACTAATTGACAAGTTTGAGGTCAAACTTAATTTGGTCAGAATGGCCGAATGTTAGCTTACCAACGTTTATTATGCTTTTTATGCAATTATTTATAACCTTAAATTATCTGATTGATATATTTATATACATTAATTTTATATTTAATTATACATTTAGATTTATAATAATCTTATTATTGTTTTGTAACATTAATTAATTAGTAATGTATTCGATTTAATCTTGTTATAGTTATAATATTTTGTAATGGCAACATTGTACAGACCTTCAGTCTGAACGATGAGTGAATGAGTAGAATGACTTGCGAATTATCTTTAAGAAAACGGACAATTCACTTCTCTTGCTACCGCCAAACCGAACACACTATTGTAACGCTCGCAATAAAAGGTCCTATTACTCGTCATTTTGCTGGCTTTATTTTGATAAAGGCTGATATTCTATCCGCTCAGCTTTTAAAAGGTGTTATATCTTTAGAAGTGATAGTCAAAAAACTCGGAAATTAATCATGAAACGGGATATATATCGGATAAAAGGTTCGTTGGCAATTGGAATTGAGAGCCTCCTCCTTTTTACCCGACTGTCGAAAGAAGGTAATGTGTTTTAAATATGGCCTGATGAAAGAAACGACTGCCTCTTTGCCCTCATTGTTCTCGTCGCCAGCACGGCCGCAGAGCGTGAGGCTTAATTTTGGATCGGGATAAAGTGTTACTGTGTTTTTCCATTACGAAATCCCAAGTCCCAATCTCGAAGTTTGGAGTAGGCTAGGCCCAGTTAAAGGGCCTTATTGCCTGATAGTGTTTTAATGAGTATAACAGCAGTAAGAAAAGATAAAGTCAAAAACAGTATAAAAAAGTGCATTGCTGATCGCCCCGAAGCCAAAATTCGTAACTTTAATTTCAAATAAAGCTGTTGAATTCCGCATTAAATTCTCTGCTAGCTAGCATAAAGCCATTTCACCTAAGATAAGCTCGAATATCACCAATTTATGTCACCAAAAATAATATCTATATGCCACTGTTTGCCCCCATTCATTTTGTCTGTCGCTTTGTCCCCGATAACACCCGCATCCCAACATATATACGTAATTATATCAACCGTAATACGCTATCTTTGCTCGTAAAATCTTACATAGTATTTTCTAAGAAAATTGAAAATTTATTGCCATGTTATTCGTAGGGAGGGAAAAAATAATAATGTTGCCATCTAAACGGAAAAATAAAACTAATTCCTGGCAGGTAACGGTGACAGGTAGGCGGTTATATTGAAGTAAGTAAACAATTTGATCGTTGATATATTAAAAATACATTAGCCATAGTCAATATAATCAAGGACGCTGGAAATAGTCTTTTATGAAGTTGCCTAGGAATTAGGACTGTATTTTAGGTTTGCGTGCGTCATTGGCTAGGCCTAGTCACTTTGTAACATAATAACCTAACTTATCAGATAACGAATACGCATATAAACTGTGTCATTAGATTACTGGTCCTAAGTTCGTTTCTCAGGTCGAGCTAAGTGTTATTGGTTTTTAAAGCAAACAAAAGACGTTATACTTTGCTTTACTAGATGATATTTTATGAGTTACAAGAAAACAGCCAGCACACTCTAAAACATAATGCGGTATTATCAGTGTTACGACTTTTGAAAGTAGCCAACTTTAAAAACTAATACATAAAGCCTACTGCTGCCTACTGAAATAAAATGATTTTCATTGTTTACGTTAACAGTTTTTCTATGTGAGTACACACAATTATTTTACGTACAATTAAACCTCACGCGCTTAGAATGCAACCAATGCGAAAATGTGCAGTATGCAGGTGCATATATGACTATTATTGCCATCCTTTTCGTTTCCCTACTACTAATTTTTGCAAATTAGAGCATGAAAAATATAGTTTTACGAATTTCCATGATAAAAAATATCGCCAATTTTTTTGCACACATGGTGTGCAAACTACATTTACTGGGTTAAAGTATTTTTATGTTGTAATTACTATCAATTTCCTCTACTTGACAATGCATAGGTTTCCAATAGCTCAATAAGTCTAGATCAATGCGGTGTACCCAGTGAATGAAAATTAGTTGGAGGCTGTACGTCGACTGGCCCCTTCCTGCCGGATATTGGCAGCTCGACTGCGAAGTAATTGTGCTATTATTTCATAGTACATTGGAATTTCCATGCTGTATGTTCAATATTAGCTCGCTGAAGAAGAAATGCTTTTAATTTAATCAATGAAAATTTTGAAATAAAACTACTTTTTACGGATTTTATCGTGTTATATTGATATTATTTTAATCCCGATGCCAACGCGATAAAAGCCGTAAAAAGTAATTTTTTTAATGGTCTAAGTATTCGCATAAGCGTCAGAAATCAATTAAGATTTTTTCAAATTAATTGACGTATTGAGTCTATTGGCAGCAAGCGCAGCTAATGCATGTAAGTAATTTGGTACAGAGAAAGGTTGTCTTTTGCCGAGAAAAAAAAGTTTTGAAGTTTGTATCCGTCTGTTATTATTGAAGACTAGCTTTCCGCCAGTGGCTTCGCTCGCATGGTCTGGGTATTTCTTTCAAATATAGCCTGATTCGTTTGCGAACTTTCATCCTCAATTTCACCCCCAGTGCCTAAATTCAAAGTTAAAGTTGTATTAATTCTTTCACCTACACCTACACCTACCTAATGGTGAAATAATTTTTCAAATCAGTCCGGTAGTTTTGGAGTAAACAAACAATCAAATAGTTCCTCTTTATAATCTTAGTATGGAAGTATAGATATAGATAAATTAAAACTACCTACAGATAAATTAATAAAACTTTAACTTTGTATTTAGGCACTGGGTGTGAAATAGGGGATAAAGTTCGCAAAAAAATATCTATTCCTCAAGTTACTATACCACGTGAACGAAGTCGCGGCCAAAGGCTAGTCGTAAAATAAAGACACAAATCATCAAAAAAACTATCGCCGTCGCGTGGCGTTCACTATAATATCTTGGCAGGCTGTTATCAACACGATATAGCCAGCAGTTTACGAGCTCGTAAATTACTTTATTCAGCCCACTGCCTAACCCAGCTGACTACTTATAAGTAACCATGGAGTTTCTAGATGGCTTTTATGTAAGTAACACGATTTTTATACTAACGACTCGCCTCGTTGGTCCAGTGGTCCCAAGCACGAGGCGAGGTCCTGTGTTCGATTCCCGGGTCAAGCTGTGTTTCTGTCAGGGATTTAAAGCAAAATTTTATTGTTAGAAAGAAAGAAATGTATTTATTATTTTTTATTTGTTACTGCTACAGTAACTTTTTTGAAGAGTGACTATGGATTTTCTTTGCGGCTCATCTCCATCAGTCCCACTTTTTGGAACCGTGCAACTTCTAGACTTTTCAAAAGTGCCTATTTATAAAGTCTATTTGAAATAAAACATTTTGAATTTTAATTTGAGCAGTGCAGGGTTTTTGTTTGTAATTCTCCAGCACAGAAGCTGGAGTTGTGCCCGGTTGATGGCAATAATTCGCCTTCTATTACATGGGGCCTTAACATACCGGCGAACTATGAACGGTGAAATAATGCAAGTCCTCAAACAATTCCCGAGTGAGCCTATAGTTAGTTCCCTATGAACTCAACGTCGGGAATACTTGCCAACGGAAAGTTTTGTCGTAAATGTACTCGATCATAGATCAGCAGATATAGTTTGAAATTATAACTCCCGTCGACAGCACGATACCTTTTTTCATGTCAAATTAACTGACATAACGATCCGTTAAAATATTTTTTCGGACGGGTATAAACACATCGGGATTAGGTAACAACTGACAAATTGTGTTCGGACCCCGAAAGAATGATCCGTCCGTAAGTGACACTGAGTAGGAATATGCTGTAACGAAGTCCGAATCTACGGACTTCGTAGACACCCAAGGCCTTTAGACCAATGAGACATCACGAAGCAATTCACTAAAATATCTTAGTACATTGTTATCAACGCGATACGGCGAGCCCGGCAAACTTTACGACATCGTAAATTACTTACGAGTCGAAAACTCGTAAAAAAGTCGTCAAGCCGAAATTGGGCGCACTCCACTATGATAATGTCGGACAAACGGTGTAATTACCGGAGACAGCCACCGTAAATGTTTAAGGGTGCGTGTGAATGAGCCGGAGCGGTTTTTTTCGGCGCGACAACGCACCTGCGTCGTTTTGTTTATGGTAAAAATGGCGACTCATCCGGGGATGTGGAGAATATTATTTGTTGCCATGTTGCCATGCCATTCAGGTGTCTGGCATAATTATCTGAGCAAGTAACAATAGCTAGCTAGCAAGCCATTTTTACCCGACTGCGCCAGAAGGAGGGTTATGTTTTTTACTGAACTATTCTACTGAAAATAGAAAATAGAATACATACATACATATATGTATAGCTTAACACCTGTTTAAATAAATATAAAACATATAATAAAGAGCAAAATACTGAACTACTCTATTGAAACTCAAGTACCTGACTGCTGATCACGAGGTCGTGGGTTCGATTCCCACAGGATACAAATATTTATGTGATGACTATAAGTATTTGTACTTGTCCGGTGTTTCTTATTATTCTAAGTAAGTATTTACAAAACAAAGTATATAAGTATTATATCCATTGTCTAGTACCCATAGTACAAGCTCTGCTTAGTTTGGGACTAGATGGTGCTGTGTAAAATGTCCCAGGATATTTATATTTATTTATTTATATTTAAGTCGTTGGAGTAAAAAAATAAATAAAAAAATATTGTACTAAGAATGCTTTAGAAGGGAGGCCTTTGCCCAACAGTGGGACAAAGTGGGCTAGTAATAAAAAAAGAAAGGACGGTTTAACTCACTCCACTCCCTCTCTATATATTTGTCAAATGTTAACTACCCTCAAGTTATAACTTTTTTTACTATCAACAACCGCTATTACTTAAGTGTCGAACTCATGTCGTATACATGTCGCAGTCGTGTCGTAACGTAACAAATGTGCTCGTTATCGTGATTGCTAGCTTCTGTCTATATATATTTCTTTGTTACAACAATACTAAAGAAAACAAATAAAAGCTAGTTTATATATTTTCTTCTATTATGTGGTTTAGTATTAGTTTTCGTGCTAACTATGTAGAATATTTATTATCTGACAAAACCTTACCTTAAAACTAAACGTAATTAGATACTAAACTAAAACATTATAATATATAGGGCCTGATCAACTACCTCTGGATAACCACCGAATAAATTAAAAAAAGAAAAAAAAATGTATGAAATTATCTGCCAGATAATTTAACGGGAACTTATCAGTAAGCTGTGAAAGAGTGTAATACAACGAGACTTAATAATAGTATATCAGTAAAATATCTAACTAATAGAAAACTAGTAATAAATAACTAAGTAAAAACATCCACTGCTACCACTAAATCTGCTACGAGCTACGGTTATCGCTACGAAAATCGGCGTAGCTCGCTCGAGCCGTATTATAAAATAATTACGTTACCGCCCTGCGTAGCGCCGCCGGTTACGAAACGCTACGAAGCTACGTTGCTACGCGCTACGTACGTAGGCCGAAATGTCGGCTACGAATATTATACATATATTTTATTCAATCAAATAATGGTTATCGGTAGATTTTCGTGGATTTTATGTAAGGTTATTTTGCTCGCATAGCCATAAATTTCGTACATAGGAATGGAACTATATTTAATTGTGTGACTGGTTTATTTTATGGAAAATATGTACTATCACGCATTTCTTCCCTAAAGGGTTAGCCAGGGGTGTACTAATGTAGGTACACTCAGTCTATTGGTATGTTTAGGTCCCAGGTAAAGTCCCATGCAAGACAAGCTGGGAATTTATTTATTGATAGTAATAGAAGTACAAACAAACAAAAGTATTCAAACAAGAATAAACATATTATAAACTAGCTGTTCCCTGTGGTGTTACTCGCATTAATCAATTTTTCCCAATCCCGTGGGAATTTCCCAAAATCGTGGATGCCTACGTCATAACATCTAGCTGTGTGCCAAATTTCAGCCCAATCCGTTTTGTGGTTTGAGCTATGCGTTGATACATCAGTCAATCACATGTTCCTTTTATATTTACAGAATATTTGCAATACTTTTTGACATTTACGCGAATAATAGACAATGACGTAATAAGTATTAATGGTTGGCAACTTCGCAACACAAAACTCCATTTAATACTCAAGTAAATTTCACAAAACGGTCACATGTCACACGAATACCACAAAAACAGCACGATCATCCCCTAAAATTCCTTTCGTTATTTATCACTAACAATAAAAAGGAAATTACTCCCCCCTACGTTACGCGTCGGTGTGATACACGGCCGTAATAGACCGCCCGTGGCCGCATTCACACCGTCACGAATCAATGTTCAATCAATCATGCTCGCTCGGAGCGATAATGTCACCGTTTGAATAATCGTTCGTCACTTACTTTATCGTTTAAAGTTAAGGGATTTTTAAAAGGTTTATACTGGCTTTACTGGCTGCCTTCAGTGTGGGTAGTAGGAGATAATATATAATTTAATGCATAGTTTAAATAAATAAATAAATAATTAGATATTATATATATTTATGTATCCTTACCCGACTTCCGAAGGAAGGATACTTATTTGTGATTTATATTTATATTTTGCTGTGCCCTACAGGGTCCATGATTGTCACAAGCTTTAAGCACTGTATCTACCACCTAAGTCTACATTGTGGAATGCAAATAAATAATATGAAATATGAAATATGAGATTTTATTAGTTATTTCTAGAAGGAGTTGTATTTGTGTTCAAAATTAGTCTGTATTTATAAAAGGAAAAAGTGACCGACTAATCTATCAAGGTACAGCCCAAACTATTGAACAGATTGGGCTGAAAATTGGCACACGGACAGATGTTATGACGTAGGCATCCTGTAAGAAAGGATTTTTTTAAAATTCCCACGAGTGAATTGTGGGAAACATGTGAAATGATTTTTTTTAGACTTATCAAAATTTGTGCAGCTGGATAGGCGTGAAAAGGTATATCAGACTGTCAGAGTTACTTTTTACGCATTATACTGTCACTGGATTTTTAATCAACTTAACTAAACTAATTAAAAAAATCTCTTACCTAGCTCACTGTTTATTTATAAAACTCGTAACAAAAAATTCTAAGAAACGGATAGAAATGAGAAGCCCAAAAAACGGCAAGGTCGTCTACCAAAATGTTTTTGTTAACAAACAATGTAGAGAACGGGATACTTTTGTTGAACTCATGTCTAAATTATGTAGATAGGCAAATAGTCCATTTAGGGAACAACGGGGCCGAGGGTCAAACGGTAATGGGCCTCGAATGACCACGGAGTCTCGGACCTCTTTTGAGTCCGAACTACATGGCGCTGTGTGTACCGGTACAATGATGTACACAATTTTTGAATAAGGAATTATAAGAATTTTTAAATATGGCAGTTTTGAATTTCGTGTAACGGTTTTCTTCATTTAATTTATTTAGAGTACAGTGCTTAGTTGATCTTCGAATGGATATTACATTATAACTAAGATAATTTGTAAAAAAGTATCTAAAATTTTAATGTAAAAAGACTATGTACTTTTTTGCGACTGTAATGTACTCGTAGTTTATTTCTATTCTTTAGGATGGTATCTGTCATGGCCAAATTTCATCGATATTCGTTCAGTAGTTTCAAACAATCTTTTCATACATACGCACCGGTTGCAAGTATTACACACGTGACCTTAATTAATCAAAATAATTGTACCTGAAATATATCCCAAAAGAGCTAACCGACAAAAACGTTAACCGACACACGGCAAGTTGCCAAAACCAAATTGAAGCACCGCTGGCCATGCTCCTACTGGATACCTCTAAAAACACGTATGTCCCCATATCTGGTAGACTGGCGGTTCAACCCAATCTGTATGCAAAACGTCCCGAGGGTGGGGATCTCATTTCCTACCCCGCCCCCCACCGCCCTCGGCACGTCCGTCGACTAACTGACCCGGGCTGTCAAAAGATGGATGAATTCGAAAGAAAGTCGTGCCCTACGGCGACGGTAGGGTTGGCACGTGTCCCCAGAGACCAAGATGCGTTGTGCACAGTTTTTAAAGTTCTAAGATATTAAGGACCTGTTCCACCTCCTAATAAGTTATGGTTAAAGAAACTTTATTCTCATTAAAACATATAACATATTGTCACTTACTTGAGAACAATACTAAAATAAAAAGATTGTTTGTCGTCAGTTACATAGTTAGTTATAATAAAATCAAATACCCACCCAATGCATTCATTTTTCCAGAAGTGTGCGAATAGGTATTCACTAAGTTGAGTTTTGAATTCACTAAATGAGTTTACATTTCTTATGCGTGACGGTATATTATTATAAAGCTGTGTTCTCTCAAATATTAGCATTTTTTGCCATAGTTAGTTCGAATTTTTGGTAAAACTAGTAAGCTAGGTCGCGCTGTGCTACGTAGGGTGTTTTGTTTGAAGTTCCTGTTAAATTACTTGACAGATAAAGCCATACAAATTTTGTTTCATTTCGAAGTTATCTGGCGGTTAACGGTTATCCAGAGGTGGTGAAAAAGGTATTATGTGTTTTAAGACCAAGATAATAATGAAGAAATTCAGACATGTTACGAATGGAAGTTTTATAAGTTTATCTGAATCTAAGGACGATTTTTCATTCTGAATTTCAACATTTTACACAACTGCTTCTAAGAGCTTTAACTTTTTTAAATTCAAGGCTTTATACAGTGTGGGTGTAATTTATGACATCTCTGCCGAACCCTTCTAAGAATATATACGTGATGGTATGTTGTGTGTTAGAAATATACCAAATCCTATCAGATATTTGAAGTCTCGTATTTCGATAAAAGTTGTCAACCCTAAGCGTTCGTAGGGTCGTCACGTTAGGGTTAAGCATATCTTAACATTCTTGGACGCCTGAGTTCGCTTTGATTTATTTTTTATATCTTCATTGTGACCCTTGCATGCTTTATGGAGATCCATTCTTTTCATTTTTAGTTCCGCATGATTTATTATAAGCCTTCATTTAGCTTCAAAGAGACATAATGGATAGGATTTTATGCTTTCACACCCTATACACCAAGCAATAGCCTAATGATAAGACCACTGGACTGCCAAGTCAAAGGTCTTGAGTTCAAATCCTCGGCACGCACCTCTGACTTTTCGAAATCATGTGCGTAATTATCACTCGCTTTAACGGTGACGGAAAACATCGTGAGGAAACCTACATGCCTGTGAGATTTTCTCAGCGGCACGTGAAGTCTGCCAACCCGCATTAGGGCCAGCGTGGTAGACGACAGCCTAATCCCTCTCATACTGAGAGAAGCCCGTGCTCAGCAGCTGGACAGTATATGGGTTGATGATTAAAACCAATCAAGGTGTCTTGTGATTACATCAAATTAATGCTGATTTTATCAACTGCCTTATTATCTAGTAGTAGTTAACACGACTGCTCAACAAGAGGTCCTGAAATCGATTCACAGGTTGAAAAAAATTAACTGGATTTTCCAGTTATCCGTAGGAGTAAATCTGTGGCTGTACTATTCTGCCGATCCTTACAGGGAATACAGTCATGTATTTTTTTACACAAGTAAAACCATATTCCCAAGACTTTATTAAGGTAATAAAACACTTATTCTACTCACCACTAATGTAACTTTTTCCGGCGGTATTTCTCAAAACAATAAAATAAAACAGTAACCCATTAAACTCCTTCCTTTCTGTTTCATTCCCAGCAAAATAAATGGATTACGCAAAATATTGAATACAAATTACTATGCAATTAAATTGCCGCTTAACTTCCTGTTAATACGCAAAGTTTAATTTAAACCGGAGTTTATAATTGCTATTGCTACTATTCGTTTAGCGTCTAATGGAATCGGCTATCGATAAACTTGCCTTCCTTTATTTATTCTAGGTTATTGGCTGTTTATAATTATGTTAATTTGTGGGAAAAATGTAAAATAATACTTTTTCTTTAATCTATTACTGATAATAAAATCATAGCAGGGCGATGTCTTTACTTTATAGATATAGAAGAAAAAAACATATTTATGGCTAACCGATGAATGGCAAAAGGCTTACCATCGCATACCGATAATGCTAAAACCTAATAATTTGGTTAGCAACACCGACAGACAGACAAAAAAAAATACAATTGCGTTATAAAAATCCACTGTTAATACAGCCTTTTTAAAATTAGAACATCACTAGTTAGAAAAAAAGCACGTGCGGAATACCAATAGGACACCAACGTAAGCTCTTTTAGAACAACACCAATTTCGAAAGGTCAAATAGGGGAACGAAATAAAAAATGCACAAGTCATATTTTTCTACGGATAAAATGGAGCGACATGTGTCAAGTACAATGTAAAGGTTCACGCACACTGTGGCTTAACATTTCGTTGAGGTATTGACGTGTGAATTGCTCAGAATAAGTTTTTGTGTTCTGACTACAAATTGGCTAAAGAGAACAGTAATACGAACACTATGGTGCGTCCATCTTCCATCTATTTATCAAATTGAAAGTAAGTATTTAAGTAGTAAATTAAATAGTAATTATTGTGACTAGATGTTCCCCCGCGGTGTTATTCCTGTTCATGATTTTTTTCCTAAACCTGTGTAAATTTTTCATTATCCTTTCTTAGCGGATTGTTCCAAATTTCAGCTTTCTAGACATTTATTTTGGTGGTGCGTTAATAGATAATTCAGTCACCTTTTCGTTTTTGTATACTCGGCACAGAGTATAAAGTTTACAAATACTCGGCATTAAAGGCTAATATGAATTTATAAGAATTCTTTAAAAACACTTTGAATCCACTTTAATTATACGTACTACAAAAGTGGCTATTGTCTGGCTGTTGCGTTTTCACGGCTAAACCACTGAACAATTTTAGATTAAGTTCTGCAAGGTGGCAGAGTAATATCCTGAAGAATTATATCTTGAGACAAAAGCTACTTTTGTCTCAAGAAGCCCTTTGGGATTAAAGTGAGATCACAGGAAACAGTTGGTAATAAATGTTACTTCCCACGTAATCCACGACTTGCACGTAATCCACGTCACGTGGGAGGCGTTGCCTAAAAACAGGATACGCCACAGTGAGCGATAACTTTTATAGTGACACGTCTGTATGTCCGTGGTCGTGGAGAAATACGATAGTTTTGACTCCCAGAATATAGGTGGCGCTGTAATACATTTTCGTGATCAGATAACTGATGGGTCACATACATCATTCATGAAGGTTTTGGGACCTCCAAGTCAGCGTTATACCCTTAATGTTGAGTTAGCTCGAATCAGCGTTTCGTCCGTGAAAAATAGTCTTTCATGACGTACAAGACTTACAAATTGTCTAATAATATGAAACATGAGTGAATTTTGTATCTATGCGATACAAAATTGTTTTATTTACGAAGGAAAGGCTGGTTGTCAGGCTTTTTACCCGACTGCCGGAGGAGGGTTATGTGTTTGACGTGTATGTATGTATGTATGTCCGTTCCTATGTCCGGTCGTAACTACTCAACGGCTCAACCGCTTTAGATAAATGACACCTCATTCGTCTTGATGGCACGAGTGTCACTAGGTACATGAAATAAAAAAAAAACACTATTGCTGATTTTATACGCTTTAATGTGCGAATTGATTTTGAAAATGATCTTTAGTTGTATCAATTTTCATTTTAAATTATCATTTAGGATCTATCTAGTGATTCTATGATGATTTATAAACTAAAAAGTGGGAGATAAAACCAATGGGCTTGGGCTTCTGACGACCACTAACGATTGTCATAGGTGTTCGTATGACAACCAGGACTAACGGCGTTACATGCTCCCAGAGGCACAGGAGGTAAATATATAAATACTGTTTAAGTTAACGCCTTTGTCCAACAGTGGACTGGACTGCTATACTTCTGTTTCCACACCCATTGAACCATGTAAAGCGTAAATAAAATGTTCGCAAATAAATCATGTACAGAATGACCAACAAAGTTCGCTATATTGTTCTGTCCGATTCAGTGTCGTATATATTGAATTTCATTATTGAATACTGTTAACCAATGCGCATGTGGTATATTGGAATATCTGTTAAGTGCGTATAAGGAAGGGCACACACGTAAGACTTAGGTTGCGATTTTACTGACTTATGTTAGTCAAGGGTTCGATTCTCAGATTGAGGACAGTGTTACTGGTTTTTTTGTGACATTCTCAGTAGCAGCTCGGTTGTTGGATTTATTATCATCATCAACCTATTAATCGTCCAATTGCTGAGCACAGATCTCCTCTCTGAATGTTAGGGGTTAGGCTATAGTTCACTAGGCTGGTCTGGTGTGGGTTAGACTTCACATGGCGTTGAGAAAATCTCTCAGACATGCAGGTTTCCTCATGATGTTTTGTCTTCACCATTGTAAGCGATAATTAATTTTAATACGCATGTGTAAAAGTCAGAGGTGAGAACAGAGAATCAGAACTCAAGACCACTTGACAGTCCTGTGGTCATACCCCTAGGCTATCGCTGCTTCACGGCCAGGGCTAAAGAGGCGTAATCAACCAACTAGCGTCAAAAATCAACAAAATAAACCGTGTGCGCAGGCCCTTAGCAATGCATACCTCTGTTAGTCAGAGGCCATAGAAATTTATATCGAAATTCAATATCGAGCAGGCTTTATTGCGTTTAATTAATTGCTTACGAGCATAAAAGCATAGCATTGTGCTCTGTTGATTACAAATCGTACTACAATTATTGAATAGCAAAGGAATATTGCTATGAGGGAATTTGAAGCACGGAGTTGGGATTTGTGCCCGGTCAGTACAAATAGAAAACATGGTAAATGGACTTAAATTATGACATGATGGTATCAACATTGCGCCATAATTTTACTCTTGCCGTCACAACCTAATGAATCATTAGCTAATGTATAATCAGTATATATTAGTACACTGACAACAAATTCAAATATGCGAAAATAGGCTAGGTATGCCAAAATAGCCACTGTTTGTTAACGATTCATTATGATTATGTGACGTCTCTGAATTGGGGGGGGCCTTAGAGAGGGAAAAGAGGTAGACCACAGAAAAGGTGGGATTACGACTTCAGACAAGTGGCGGAGTAATGTGGAACCCGTCAAAGTCGTGGTGAATGTTCCAAATCCCATGATATATAAGGTTAGAAGGCAAATTAAGTTTTTCCGACAGATCTGCAAAAAACAAGCAAGAATCTACACCTACAGGATTAAGTTTAATATTAAGTTGATCTGAATAAAGGGCTATATTATTGGCAAGGTTATAACTACGCTGATCAAACGATCTGCAAGGTTAAGGTACGCTTGCCACGGTCAGTATGTGGATGGATTAACACATCGACACCCCGGATCGGAACCCCATATATAAATAATCCTTCGAATATCAGTAATGGCCAAAAAATTGGGTTGCGGAAGTCCGATGGCAGGCGCTGCGTTTAAAATAGTGGTGTATAATAGCCACATTTGGCTAGACTGGAAGCAGACCCAATATAGTTGGGAAAAGGCTTCGATCGATTACAGCTCGCCCTATATGAGACCTGAAGACATACCGGAGAACTATAAGTGTACAACAGTACATCCTCTGCCTATCCCGGAGCATCGACGCGTGATGGTTTAGTAATGTTAAGATAAAATACATCTGACATTTGATACGAATAACCTTTTCCTTTATTATTGTTTTGAGTTAAGCAATTATCTCCGTTTCTTTCGCCAATTATTTTTCTTTTCTGCGTAGAACTAATTAGGGGACAGATTAATTGATGTTTTTCTGCCTATTCGGATTGTATTTATTTACCAAAACAATATTATTAAAGAAAATACGAGTAATTATATTTTGTTTCAAGTAATGACGACGTCTGTGGTCTAGTGGTTCGAGTACCGGACTGCTGATCACGAGGTCGTGGGTTCGATTCCCACAGGACACAAATATGTGTGTGATGAACATAAGTGTTTGTGTTTGTCTGAGTCTTTCTTATGTATTATATGTATTTACTAGCTTTCCGCCAGCGGCTTCACCCGCTATCCCACGGGAACCATACATTTTACCGAGATAAAAAGTAGCCTATGTGCTATTCCAGACTATAATCTATCTCTGTGCCAAATTTCATCCAGATCCGTTCAGTAGTTTTTGCGTGAAAGAGTAACGAACATCCATCCATCCATCCATCCATCCTCACAAACTTTCACATTTACAATATTAGTAGGAGTAGGATTTACAAAAAAAAGAATATAAGTATTATATCCATTGTCTAGTACCCATAGTACAAGCTCTGCTTAGTTTGGGACTAGATAGTGCTGTGTAAAATGTCCCAGAATATTTTTTTATTTATTATTTATGTTGGATTATAAATTACTAGCTTTCCACCAGCGGCTTCACCCGCATGGTCTTATACCTAAATTATAGCCTATGATACTCCGGAAAGATGTAGCTTTTTAATGGTGAAAGAATTTTTGAAATTGGACCAGTAGTTGTTGAGTTTACTCATTACAAACATTCAAAAATACAAAAATCTTTTCTCTTTATAATACATATTAGTACAGATTAATTAATTTTTGTAACTATTTATTTCTGGTTTTTACAGGTTTCGTATTTCGTCGTCTTGACTATCACATTATTTACATACATACTCACGCTTATTTCCCATAGCGTAAGCAGAAACTACAGAGGGCCATTGCTACGTTCCTTACATATCTACTTGTTATGCTTCTTCCAAATCACGTCAATCTTGTACTACATACGCGGCGGTTGCGACTACGCACCTAACCCTTTTTTACAAGCTTTTATTTATCTTGTAGGATCTCCAGCAAAATTACGGTTAAAGATTTTTATTTTCTCAGAAGAATTACAACAAAATTATACGTACTCATATATTGGAAAGTAATGTAACGCTTTCGAAAACATGCAAGTATTTACTTTTACTTCGCACTAGGACCGAACTAAACACTGGATCACCGAACGTGGAATGAATTCTATGAGGACGCGCCACCTTCTTGTACTCAGCACATTTAGGGTTGACAAGCAAAAAACATCTGGGTTGATAAAAAGTCTCAGGGCCAAACTTCACAGCTTATCTACTATTAAGTTCCTTTTAAATTAGCTGGCCCGTTAAATTTCAATAAAATTTTGTTCCATTTTTTTATTTATTCGGCAGTTAGCGACCATACAGAATTGGTGAAATAGGTCCTGAATCTCTTTAATTTGAAAGTTTGTACTGTAAGGCGAGTGCCTCGTTCATCATCTTTTAAGCATGAGTGGTCTTTTATATGTAGCCTGTTTTGTGTCCCACTGCTGCACAAAAAAACCTCTCCCCTCTTATCGTATTTGAAAATATTTTTTTTTAATAAAAATGGACACAAATAGCACAATAAAGATATAAGTGGAAGAAATGAGGAGAGGCCTTTGCTCACGTTTGGGATAATACAGGTTAGATAAAAAACCTGATTTCTAAACTATCCTGTCAAACTAAGATGACAAAAATGTTTTTAATATTTTTTTTATTTAAATCTCATAAGGCAAAATTAATTTAGATTTAATTGTGACCGACGGCTTAAAATGATCTCATTTGTGATGACAGATGACAGATAACAAATTAGCGTGAAAAATATGAATCGAATATTGCAGTCGGATTAAAACCGGGTGCGTGACAACCCTGAGCGCGCCTTGTACAAGTACGTCTTCAATTAGACGCGAAGTGTTTTCCTATTGTTGCCATACACTTGCGGTAATGGAACCAGTGTGTGTGTTGCAAAATATGTGTGAGTTGTGTGCAAATTAGTGCAGTAGTTTGCACGATTTTATTTTTCCGGGATTATGGGAGGATAATAAGCGGGATTACGATTATGAGGAGCGTAGTACTAGCAACCGCCGTGTGTATGACAAGATGAGTGTGGACAAAGCAATAGATGTACGCAAGAATTTTAATAAGTGGCGTTCTGTGTCTGCCTACCTCTATGGGAAAAATGGGTGTGTGTGTATGTATGTATGGCAGTTTTAAGGAGTACGAGGCTGACTTCGTAATTTTTATTTATTTATATAGAATTTAATGGCAATGAAATCCTAAATGGCTTGACCGATATTGATGAAATGTTGTGGGTATTTCAGTTAGACCCGGTAGATGGCGATGCGATAGGACACGTTTTGTATACAATTAAGAATTTTACTGATTTTGTTTCTGCACATTTAACTCTTCAAATTCATTACAATAGTTCTCATATCCCAGTATCTGACGGTAGCAGAGCGGTTAGCCTCTCCATTACGGGTAGGTAGCGTGTTCAATTCCCGCACGGAACAATTATTGTATGGCCTAGAGGCACTTGTTGCTAGTATGTTTTTAAGTGTGATTACGCACAAACAAAACCAAATATTTTTTTGTGTGCGGAGTAAGAAAAAATGCTCTAACAAGAAGAACAAATACAAATTCACCACAATCATATCCACAGCTCATAAACACGAACAAAACCATTAAAATATAAAATGTAAAGCTACTTTCCTTCCGTAATTTCATTGCCAATAAAAATGTACGAGTACAGTCGGTTACAAAGTGACAGGGAACAAAGAGGTAATACCGGTTGCGGATATCAATGCCGAGTTGAATGGAGCGCACTGAGTGCACCTACGTAGAGAGCCTAGGTATACGTGAGTGGAAAAGTGTTAGGCCAACTTAAAATGTAGTATTGAATATATTGTGTTAAGGCAGCATTCTGGTATGAAAGATGTTATAGTATCGAGGATTGTGAAAGGTATGTTAAGATGGTTTGGGCATTTATCATATTTAATTTTAACTTGTATTTGTGCTGTTTTATTATAATTAACAATTTGATTATTTGTAATTTAACGCTGCAACGTATTGGTTAACACTGTGAAGTTGTATGTGTATGTTTGTAAATAAATAAATAAATATAGAGAGGAGGGATGAACGGAGATTGACGAAACAAATATACATGGCGAGTACGAATGAAAGAGTCCGAAGGGTCGACCTCGGCGAACGTACCACAGCCAAATTGTGGACGTTCTCAAAAAAGGCAAGGTTAAGAGCACCCTAAACCGACGAGCATGCATCGGGAGGTTGATGAGCATAGATGAAGCGAAAGTAGTGTGCCAGGATCGTAGCAAGTGGAAATCTATAGTCTCTACCTACCCCCATGTATACCGCTACGGCGCTACCAGACTAACTAAGGATTAGGTAGAGGTGTACTAAAGTACACTTACGTGTTTAGGTCCCATGTAATAGGGGGCGAGCCTACTGCCATTAACCGACACAACCGAAACACACAAATCAAAACTCCGAGCGTTGCATTTGCTACTTAGAATTTATCAGAAAACCTCAACAGCACTGCTCGAACCGGGAATCGAATACAGGAACTCTAGCAGTCGCGTTTACGACCACAAGACCAATAAAATTAACCGTAACTTAACAATAAAAAAAGAAATCTTAAAAATCAACTTCAAACGAAGCCATCACTTAACGTTCATCAATTAACTTGGAACAACCCCCAAGTTATTTTCTTACAAAACAGGCTCACAAAAGCAAATTTACTCAAAACGAATCCGCCGGTATTATTTACACTATATTAGTAAAAAGCGAGCGGTTCCGAAGGTAGGGGGGTTGAAGCGCTCCGCTCCGGAAATGAGCTTTCGATATCCGCCCTCCCCGCCAACTTTGTCCAAATCAATTTCTCTTTACAACGCCCCGCGCCGCACCGCCGAAAAATGCATTGCAAATGTTTGAACGACCAATCCGTGTAAATTTAATTATTGCTTTTTTATACAATTTCTTTTTTTTGCACCAAAATGCCTTTGTGTATTCGTCGCATCCAATTGCAGTTGTATTTTTTCGAGGATTCAATTATTACTTTTTTGGGCGATTCATTTTATTTAAGTCAATTTAAAGGTCTTGCCTTTGTTCATTTATGTGGCGATTGGGATTAACAATTTAGCTTAAAATTCGACCCATTTCAATACCTACGTAATTATTGAGTTACAGTAATCATTAAACGTGAATAAATACTAGCTGTATCGTCCTAAACGCGACTGTTACATTGGAGGTCCTGGATTCAACTTAAATGGGGTTTTTCTATGAACATTTCAGTAGCAGCTCGGAGTTCGGATTTGTGCCCGGTTAATTGCCATTAACCGGGCACAAATCATCGGTCGGGTTTCGGTCCCATGTAATAGGGGGCGAGCCTATTGCCATAGGCTCGATGCCATGGGACCGATACTACACCTGTCACACTTCTTACAAATTTTCCGATACCGCTGCACACTACAATACCAAATGTCAAAATTACGTTTGTACTTCAACAAACCCTACGCACTCTCACGCACACATTTGCATTTACTTGCAAATGCAAATGTGTGCGTGAGAGTGCGTAGGGTTTGTTGGCAGTACGTCCGGCAAGAACATCGGCAGAATGCGGGGGACCTGAGATATCTGACGTTAGAGAGGGGCGGAGAGTGGCCATTCTGTATTATTTATTCTGTGCCGATACATACCGGTGAACTGTGGGTGTATAATAAAACACCTCTGTCTAATACTTCGTTGAATACAGGCGTGATGGTATGTATTATGTTTGTATGCTTACAAAGTAATAATTAACCGAGTATAAATAACATGCTTTTGTGCGATTTCTTTATAAATCGCAGTGCACAGCCGCAGTGGCGATTTATATTGCGGCAAAATTATTTTGTATTCAGTTAAAATTATTGCTTTTCCGAGCGATATATACTTACGTATATCTTTTGTTACCAGCTTATTTGGCAGCGCGCGATTGTTTCAATTGAATCGAATGTCGGTTGCATTATAACGAAATTCGTAATTTCCTCTGTTGATGCGAAATTGAATAATAAAGTTTCATGTTTATTTTAAGAGGAAAATAAAAGCTCCCAGTGAGTATGCACAATCGCACTAATAAATTAAATTTTGCTCGCGTTACTCGAAAAAGGATTGTGTTTTGTACGTACGCGACAAAAGGTCGGACATACTATACTATATTTTCAGTTGAATCCGAGTTTTAATTAATTCTTATATTGCGCAAAAACACGCTTTTGACTTCTATTTCTGCCAGTTATTTAAAATGAAATTGTAAGTTCCTTTAAATGGTCCTATTTTAACTACCATTTTGAAATTCAATATTGAGTTTTGTTTACACACGAAATTCCGATGCCATTTTAGCAACCAGCAATAAATTTTGACTTGAACACTCGAATCTAATAACGCCCAGTGAGCCGACTTCCGATGGATGTAGACAAAAAAAACCGAGTCTAGGAAAAGTCTCGAGTGTTCACTTAACTCCCGGCAGCTGAAGTCTAGTTGAGGTAACTATGGCGACTAGCCACCAACTTTTAAATTCAATCTACCGGTTAGAAAATTCTCGACAAACAAACACGGTTAGGAAGCCTCCCTCAGTCTTTTTCTGCATTTCCCACAGTTCTCATTGTTCTCTGTGTTAAATAAGTCTGGATTCTATACCTAGAAACTAATGTTGGAATTAGTATACGCTAATGGTGTTTTACTGTAACGTTAAAGTGTTAACCGTTGTTTTTTTTAAAGACAGTTCCGATTAACGTGCAGCGTTTTTTTTTAGAAACATGAATCCTATAGAAATCATCAACTTATGATGTGTCATTAGCCCAGCTGCTTATTTATTAGTCTTAGAGATGTTTCTATATATGTATAAAGACTCACATGAAGGTATTCTTGATTATTTAGTGAAAATAGAACATTTTCTTTCTTTCCTGTTGGGGTATCAGGTGGGTAGGTAGTAAGGTAATTTATATTGCACCCATTATTATAATCATTACCAAACTGTTACTTGAAAGCAGACGTTGTTTATACGATAGCATTTTTCCGCAATACAAAAACATGGGTATGGATTTTTCGAAAATCTGCAGTGCGGTTGGTGAGTGGGTCGCATCCCTGTACTCATGGTATTCACCAGTATTTCACCGCTCACCCGTTTTTATTCGCAGAGAAACGTTGAATACTTTGAATGCCTCAAAGTGTTTTCAATTAAGAGTTCGCTGGACATTTTTTAAAAGAATTTTGTTTATGCATATTTTTTTTGGGATGTAAGTTGAATTAGAGCATTGGGCGGTCGTCCAAGCACATTTTGTTAGCTGTATTGAAATATTTGGGGTATATTTTTAATTAAAGCATCATAAAAAATTTCAGTGTATGTGTAGTGAAAAGGAAAAATATTTTTGAATGAAAAATAATAGATAGGTACACATTAAACGTTCACAAAAGGTAGAAGCGATATATTTCAATTTTTTTAGAAGAGAGGCGTCTTCATTTTTTGGCCCGAAGGCTAAATTACCGTCTTTTGGGCACGGACAGATATTATAACATGAATTGACACTTGACAGCAGTCATTACTAGTGATATTCGGGATAAATTTACTGGAAGACATCGTTATATCGCCTAGTACGACTTTGAAACTCGGGAAATTAATGAGAATGCGACTTTGTAAGTTCAAGATTGTTATTATTGTGAAGAGGTTTTATTGGGAAACACTTTTGAGACCCACATAAAGAGCAATAGCGTGTAAATAGTTATGTTTGTGCTTATCAAATACAATGTAAATTGCTTTCATGAATCATGTTCTGTTATACAAAACTAGGGGCTGTATTTTCAATTGTTTGTTTTCGTCAATCCTATGATTGAATAATTCAGGCCTCAATGAATTGGTCATTTTGGCTGCCACATTCTAGTGATCCTCGGAGAGTCCTGGGTCTAGTGAACACAAGGGCGACTTCAGACCGGTTCGATACCCCGGTTCGAGACAATTTCACCATTTCGCCGGTATGTTTAGGTCCCATGTAATAGGGCGCGAGTTTATTGCCATCAACATGGCACAGATTCTGGCTCCGAGGTGTTACTGGGAATTTCACAGAAAATCCAACAACAATTTGCTTGATCCAGTGATTGAACCCTGGACGTCTAGTGTAGCAGTCACCCTTGAGACCAACGAGGCAGTCTTTTGAAATGCGAATAAAAAACATTGGTTACAAAGCAAGCCGTGTTTTTCGCAGCGTGCGGGTTCTAGGATAGGTCTCGGGAGAAACATTCGCTGGTAGCTCGTTAAAGTCGCACCAATTTATTAAATGCGATATATAGCGCCGTGTTCGCAGTCGGTGCTATCCCGCCCGACTTCAAGATTTAATGCCACAATTTGCTAACTTTATCTGAGATCATGCTTACTACTTTGTAGCCGTGACGTAAGCAGGTTTGGCGGTACTAATTTATTTGTTTTAAAACCTTTTACGTATCATTGTTTCTTACACAGCTTATCTAACTAATATTATAAACTAGCTTTCCGCTGGCGACTTCGCCCGTGTGGTCGGAGTACTTATTTCTTATAAATTACTAAAACAAATTATCTATCTTACGGAAATCATAAATTTTACCGGGATAAAAAGTAGTCTATGTGCTATTTCAGACTATAGTCTATCTCTGTGCCAAATTTCATCCAGATCCGTTCAGCCGTTCTGGCGTGATAGAGTAACAAACATACACCCATTTAAACTTACACATTTATAATTATATTAAGGATGGATGAATGGATGTTTAACGCAAAAACTAATGCACTGTAACGTGTTATAGCTCATACATCAGAATATAAAAAAGGGATATTTTTTTAATATAAAAAAGTATTTTAAGATGCAAGTAAATCCGGGGGTAATATCTTGTTGTTTCATAATCAGCGCAGAAATTCAGATAGCTAAAATTGGAATAAAAATTTAAATTCAATGAAAAAAAAACCAGTTCAAACTTCAAGCAGTGACATTCAAACTGGATATAAACAGAGATTTAAGTAGGTTGGATTACGGGCGTAATTAATCGAGTGTGCCTTCGCGACAACACCCCCCCCCACCCCGCAACACCCCGCCCCGGGGGCCAGGCGCTAGAGGTTTATTTTTACAAGGCAGAGGACCCGATTTCATTAGAAAGCTACAAGACAAGACAATAGTTATATTAAATGGTCAACTGCGTTGGAATTTTATAGTTTTCTTTACTGGTTTGTCTGTAGTTCTATTATTAAAGGGTTTCATTCTTGTTTTTCATTGTCGGAGAGTCTTGTGTATTCCGGAATGCGGAGTCCACTTATAAAAAGCAAAGAAAGAGCGAATTTCTGAAAGAAATGTTACAGATTTTTCGTTAATAACCAAGAAAATGTTCTTGTACTGAGTTTATAATTATTATTACATACGTATACGCACGCAATTTTCCCTTAAGTTTAGGCAGAAACTAGAAATCACCAGCAGATTTTAGATCTGATATCATAATATTATATCTAGCTATGATACTAGATGACCATCATATAAATATTATTATTACAGGGTCAATAGACTATGTAAACTCACCAATAAAAAGTATATGAACCCATAAAAACATACACCCCATTCTAAAACTGCAGCGTAGGTCATAACCGATGAAGTTTTGTTACCAACATAACAGCGAAAAACTAATTCCACGAATGTTCGTTAAAATAATCTAATTGGTTAACTGGCGGTGTGAGATAAGAGATGCACCGGCGACCGTTACTTTTTACTGGACAAGCGCAGTATAGACAGATAGATGCTGCCGGTTACACCGAAACGTATCTTCTTTAAAAAAATGATACGGATATATGAATAGAATATTCATTGAAAATGTAACTGCCTTACTGGCCTAATTGCCGCAGCCGCACCTGCTGAACGTGGGGTCCTGGGTACGATTCCCAGGTTTGGCAGTGTTATTAAAGTTTTTATGTAGCAGACCAGGGTGTTTTTTTTGTACCTATGTAAAATAACTAATTATTAAATACTGGTAAATTAAAAGGCTAGGCACGATAAAACATTTATGAGAAATAGTTTTTATCTTAAAAGTTGTCCTCTTTATTAGATAAAGAGAATATAAGTATAAAATCGAAACAAAACTGACCTATTTGTAAGAGTTATAAAAACTAACAATCCCCTGAAACTCAGTGACTTCATAGAAAACTCGTTCATGGACTTGCAATCGTTAAATTTTATAAGCCAGTGACCAAATCGTTTCATCTGAATTGCGTCCATTATCGTTCTAATAAAGATATGAGAAAATGCACCGTGGTAACTTAAAAAAAAAGCTTTCTGCTTCCATGGAGTTTTTATATTTTTTTATATTGTTTAAAATATATTCTCCAGATGTCTAACAGAAATATTTTTTTAGCTGAGATTTTTCAATTAAGTGCAAATTAAGTCGATTAATACAAAGCGATAATTTTAATGGAATCACATATTATTGTTGGGCTTAAATATGGCACTTACATTTATCGCTAGTTAAATCACTGAGATTGTGTTCATAAAAAAATCTGGAAACTATTACTAATTAGAAATACCACCACCGAGTAGCGTCGCGGCTCATCACATTAATTCGCCCACACTACGCCAAACGAATAAGCAGCGACGATGTGCAGTTCTCCACAGTAATTTATGAACGTTGTTTTGAACACGACGTACTAGATTAGTGTGAAATGTACCGTTAACAACGACATCTGTAGCGCTTATTAGTTTAGTTATTTTTTTGGTAAGTTATGATAGTCATTAGGTTCTCATGTGTTTTGGCAGTTACGACGAGTAGTATGTATGTTTTATATTTTTACGGTGATATTTTTAAGAGGCACTTTGATTTTGTAAATCTAATTTCTTATGTTTATATTGATTCACACATAAATGTCAAATAGTTTTACTTTTATGTACCTACAGCAAAATTATATTAATAGGAGGTAAAGTGAAATCTAAAGTTGGTTATATGTTTTACGATGCGGCTAAAGAGAAGTCGCAGGTTCGAGTTGCCGGTTGCCGGTGCACGGTTTTTAAACTTTTTTGTGCAACAAAATTATAAATCTAGTATTACATTAGCAATAAGATTTATAAAACACCTTATAACAAACTACTTCATCGTTATCATCTTCCTGCCCTTATCCTAATTTATTTGAGGTCGGCCTATGTCGGTCACTTATTCACTCCCTTTTACATCATATCGACCTTAACAGAATCCATCCATCTTTTTTTGGCCACCAAACTCTACTTACGAGTATCTATACTTAAAATTATAAAGAGGAAAGATTTGATTGTTTGTTTGTTTGCATTTAATAGGCTCCGAAACTACTACTTTGACAACTGATTTGTAAATTCTTTCACCATGAGAAAGCTACATCTTTGCCGAGTAACATAAGACTATAAGAAATATCCAGATCATGCGGACCTATAATTAAATAAACTACTACCTTTATAAAACCAAAATAAAAATATTTGTATTTTAATTTGCTCGGTCACTTGTCCATTCGGCACGGTGTGAGTGGCGGCCGCTGTCAGCACATGCCACTAACTACCGATATAGGCGAATCGCCACGATTTATCGTGCGACGCTCTCGTGGCACTTGTTTTTATTTGCTTGCGCCGCGCCGGCCGCTGTTTTTCGGGTTTCGTTAGTTTTTCAACGAATATTTGAGTCTGGGACTAAGTTTGGGTATCATTCAGCCATAGGGATAGGCAAAAATATAAAATGCGATGTAGTTTCACGGCGAGATTGACGCTACAATCGAGGTCAACAAAAAAAGTCTACCATCGTGCAATAGTTCGTCTGCCATTTGGGAAGTGCTTATCAACTTACGATTTTAAGCGGTCTCATGCCTACCTACCGACTAAAAACGGCATCTTGCCCTGTAGTCATGACGACAATGGGATAAGTGACATTCGCAACGCCCAACCGGTGTCCTAAATGAAAGATCCATCTCAACGACCTGTAAAATCTTTTAACCCGCACTAAACTATAACCTAATCCATCTAATTCTGAAAAGAGATCGTACCCAACAGTGGTAAGTACTATAAATGGCTTGATTAAGCATGTAAAAGTGGCTGCGGAACCCACCCTCCACAGCTTTTATAGCAACAGTATCATAAACTATAAAGGATAAATATGAATTTAAAAGGTTTTTTAAACCGGCCATCTCCGGACTGGCGCGCTGCCAGTACTCTTTACAATGCTCATCGGTTTCTTTTTAATGTCAAATTAATGTGTATTGTGATGATTTCTGTTGTGGCTTTTAAAGGGGAACTGTTTTAGTAAGATTGAAATGGTGTCTTTTCTGCAATACACAGTTAAAAAATGGTACTTAAAAATTAAATACAAAATCTGCTCCACCTGAGAATCAGACCTCGGGTTAAGCCGTGCTTGTGATCACTGACTATCGGACTTTTATCGAACTATCGCGACCTGCCGAGACCGGCCATGTCTGCCGAGAAGCATACCTGTAACAAAAGAAAATGACATTGTTACCTTGTTTAATATAATTATTATCTAATCGTATGTATTTGTCAATTCGAGTGACAGGCTATATTAATAAAAATAAAAGGCGACGGAGTGTAAAAATGTTCGAAAAAAAAGTTTGTTCTTTTTTGACAATTTTAGAAATAAGTATTATTGTAATAATGATGACGTCAATCAATTGAAATTTTGCAATCACTTGTGTCATTTTTTAAAAGCTTGTGCTTTTTTAAAAAATGTTCGCGACAAATCTTGCAACTGAATTTTATTTTAAAGCAGTTGCCCTCATCTGATTTAGATAAAATTTTGCTTACACGTTTTTATTTATCGCTTACTACCCACAGAATATCTATAGGCAATTTTTTTTTATAATTACTTATCAATGATCTTAGCTGACATTTCAACTAACTATACATACGTCACACACTTCAGTTGCAGACTCATTTCAATTAGATACACAAAAACAATGAAAATTCCACTTAAATGCTACGTGTAGAACAAACCGCACAACAAACTACTAAACTTCCTCTATTTAACATAAATCCACCAACAAACGAAAACAAAGCAAGCTCAGCTTCACTTAAACACAAATAACACTCATGTAACAGGTCACGTCGAGTGCCCCGCGCAGGCATCGAACCTGCGGCCCGACGGGGCACGTACGACCACCAAACTTAGTAACGACCACTCTGCACGGAAATGCCTGGAAAATTGTAACTGGGTAGAATGGAATTGGAAATACTTGAAATTCTGAATACCTGTTAGCATGACTAGTAAAGTTAAGACTAGTTTAAAAGAAAACTAAGTAATTGTAAGGTATTGGAAGAATAGAGAAGACTTATTTATCAACCGACTTCAAAAAAGGAGGAGGTTTTAAAACTCAGAACTTTCGACTGGGTGAACCGATTTTGATGATTCTTTTTTTATTCGAAAGCTGGTGCTTCCAGATTGGTTCTATATAAATTTTATCGATATCCGGTGAGCGGTTTTAAAAAAATCGACAAAATATTAAAAAATGTTTATGTAGATGATATTTTGGTTTTCTCCTAAACCGCTGTCTGTCGGCAGTGCGTTTAGTTGGCCTCCCCATATAATATAATAGGTACAAAAAAAAATACATCTATATTCCACTAAATTTTTTAAAATAAATTATATTTAAACAAAAAACAAACCGCCTCCAAAAAAACACCAAGGAACTAAAAAGCAAAAACAAATACAGTCGAACCTGCGCCTTCTGGTTCGGTACACCACCTCCTGCCCGCCCGCCAATTTTTTCCTTCATTAAAAATAACTTGTAATCTTAGCATGGAAAATGCTTAAAAAAAAATACAAAAAGATAAATACAGACGAATTGAGAACCTCCTTCTTTTTTTAAAAAGTCGGTTGAAAATAACAGGTACATATTTACATTATGATTTCTAACTCATTTGGAGGCGGTGCCAAACTACTAATTTAATTTAAATATGACTTTCGTTGATGTCTGTTTCTCTCTGTTCCTCTTACATGAGGCTTAAAAACCGAAAAACTGTGAAAACATTAGAACACCTCTACCTACCTCTTCTGGCACTACATGCGTGATGGTATGTCACGTTATGAATCGATAACCAACTACATTCATTAAGGTACATTAGTAAACCGTAACCCGCGCCATTTATTAACCATTATGTATCAATTTAATCGTTCAGCGTGGCCGTATTATGTGAACGGCGAGTGACCACGTAGCTATGACTCCTCTCTGTGTTCATTAACTATATTTACGAGCTGTAAAGGCCATATAACCGTTTAAAGTGGGCTTAATTGCAATTTCAGTTGTCTATTGATGTTCATTGGTAAATTTTAATGATTTATATTATGTTACGTTTTATACTGTGTGTTCATGCGCAATGTTGCCACCCCTAAAAACTTTTATTTTATGTTATGTGATGAACGACAACACTGCTTGACATCTGTCACTACTGTCATAATATAATTGCCGCCAAAAAGATGTATATCTCTGTACAAAAATTATCTTTAATATAAAAAATTACATCCAAAACATCAAGAAGTTTCACTAAAGAAGCCCACAAATACAAATCTTGTGCCTAAATACTGTGTTCAGTGATAGCCTGAAATTAAATGACACGTAAACAGTTTTAATAAGTGACTGTTTAGTTGAGTGGTGGTTTCGATAAAATTCTCTTTAGCAGTTTTGGGTTTGTGCCCGATTCGTGGCAAATCTCGTCTCCTATTACATGAGACGTAAACATACGAGCAAAATGTAGTACCTACACATCTGATCAACCGTTCTTGGAATACAGGCGTGATGGTATGTCAATTTTAACTAAAGGAGGTCATCAAAAGTCCATACAATTCAGCCCAAATTTGTACCGGAGGTACATGACAGCTGTCAAGTTGATAGTTTTTACCATGAAATCACTATGAAACTGATACTAATCTGCCGTAATGGCGTGCGTCTGACACTCCGAAACGGACACTGACAGTTTTTACTATGAAATCATTACGGAACAGATAATAGTGTGCCAAAATGGCGTGATTTTTCTCAAATTTGCCAAAAAAAATTCTCATCCCCCAGTCAACATTAAAAAAGTACGACTAGAGTTTTAACCAGCGTAATACAGGGTATTTTTTCCAATAAGTGTAACTTCGGTACATCATTTGGGCCGATTTCGATGACCTCCATTACATAAGATACGAAGGGGTGATCCCATGTTATAGGGGTGAGCATATTATCTCCGAGCTGCTACTTAGAATTTCATAAAAGAAACTTTTACACTGCTTAACCCAGGAATGGAACCCACGACATTATTAAGGGTATGAGCATAATGTAAATACCATAGCAACGCTGCCATAATAAACCTTCTGACACGGTACAGTAACTAGGGGTGAGCGAAAGGTCACCGTTAAAATAGACAACCCTAAAATGATCAAAGCTGGCATTAGCTTTAAATGAGACCGTGATCACAGGTCACAGGAATTGTGAATGCTCGTGTGATCATGTTATTCATAAACACATACCATCACGCTTGTATTACTGAATGGATAGACAGAGGTATACTAAGTGTACAGCCACAGTTTGCAGGTATGCTTCAGGTTCCATGTATAAGACGTTAGTAAACGCCACAGAGCCTGATCTTCACCTGTTTTCATCCAGTCACTGCATTCCACAAGATTCAATATACGAGTATATAAAATCAAGTTTTTAACAGAAGTTAAAATCCATAACTCTTCTGTCCTTAGCTATTTCTTCAACCTCTCAAAGACGTTAGGGGACGCCCTTAGGTGCTGTTGTTTGGTTATAATTCGGTGCTTTGCCACAAAGTTCAGTTAAGTTTTGTTCTTGAGTCAAAAACTACACCTAACAAATGCTTGAAGCATAGAGCGAATACGCTAGGCGAATACCCTAAGTAACAAAAAAATACGGAAAATTAGGCTTATCTTATATCTGATATTTATTTATATATATATATATATTATATAGACGTTATCTTAACTCCATTACGAATTAAATTGACAGATACTTTATAGTTGCTTTCGTCATTAATAAGCTCAGAAGACTTCGGTGACTCATCACACCGTAGCTTAAATAAATCGACGGCTCGCTTAATAACAAACAACATTATTCAAACAAAATAATCTCACCGAAGCGTATCTTTATAAATGATGGCGAAATTAAGATTAATTCGGTAAATAAACTATTTATTATCCAACTAAAATAACCCGTGTATCACGAAACGCTCTTAGTTCATCGAAAGTAATTTATCAAAAAATATTTTTGATCTACTTTGGTGCAAAAACTGGCAGACTTTTTGGCGTCGCCGTATCATTTAAAAACTTTGAAATTAAAGTCGGTATGCGGATAAAAGAGTGTTAAGTTTGAACAAAGAATGTTATGAAGATTTTATAAGAACGGGGTGACAAGGGTTGATAGGCAAATTAAGTTCAAAGTTTTAGTTAGAAACTATGGCTATCGTCAAATATTTCTGAAAGGAACTTCTATATGATAAAGTAGTCGTTGGAACGTAAGTCGGCCTTCCTAGCTTTGTCTCAGTCTTGATTTTCATTTTCTTTTGTGCCCGCAATCGTAATATGGAGTATATCGTGACATATATTTAAAGAGTTTAAGTTTAAGTTTGTTGGATTAGATGATGTATGCGAGATAGAAGAGTTATGGAAGGGTTTGAAAGAAGGAATCGTGAATACTGCCATAGAAGTATGCGGAGTTTCTAAAAGAAGAAATCACAAAGTGGTGGAGAATGTATGGTGGGATAAGGATGTACAGGAAGTTGTTTGTAAGAAGAAGAAAGCATGGGTTGATTGGTTGGCTATGAGAGCCAATCAAAGAATTCAAAAGGCTAAGGATGAGGATGTGGCCAAGGCCAAAGATGAATATAAGAGAATAAAAGGTATTGTAAAAGAAATTGTGAAAAAGAAGAAGGATGAGCGGAAGAATAAGTTTGATGAAAGGTTGTCTGAGGATTTCCAGAGTAACATTAAGTTTTTCTGGAAATCCATAAAAGGTGCCCGAGGAAAATCTAAGACCTCGGAGCTAAATAAAATCAGAGACCAGGATGGAAATATCGTAACAGGAGAAGAATGCATGTTGAAAAGATGGAAGGAATATTTTGAAGGATTGTTTGATAAAGAATTATTGCATGTGAACACGGTGATGGATGAAACTGTAGAGGACAGTGAGGACAGAATTGATATGGATGAAGTTGTGAAAGCGTTGAACAGTATGAAATCAGGAAATCTGCAGGATATGATAGGATATCACCCGAAATGCTGAAGGCCGGACAAGGCGTGGTAGCTAGTCAGCTGTACCGCCTCTTCAACTTGTGCTGGAATAATGGGCGTGTGCCAAAAGATTGGTGCAAGGCCGTGATTGTGCCGCTGTACAAGGGAAAAGGGTCACAGCAAGACTGCAAAAATTACCGGGGCATTAGCCTTCTTAGTGTTGTCGGCAAACTGTATGCTAAAGTCTTGATCGAAAGAGTGATGAAAGGAACAGATGAGAAAATATGGGATGTGCAAGCGGGATTCAGAAAGAGCATGGGATGTACGGATCAGGTCTTTTCCTTGCGGTGCATAGCTGAAAAAATCTTGGCCAAAGGCCAAAAAGTCTATTGCGCATTCGTGGATTTGGAAAAGGCCTATGATAGAGTAATCAGGCATGAATTATGGTCAGCACTGTCCGTGTATGGGGTGGGTTGATTCGGGCACTGAAATCTCTTTATGAGAGTTCCAGTGCCTGTGTCAGGATAAACGGGGCCTACACTGAATGGTTTGGCATCGATAAGGGTGTTAGACAGGGATGTGTAGCGTCACCGTGGCTGTTCAACCTATTCATGGATAGTTGTCTGCAGGATTTGAAAGAGAGTGAATGTGGCTTAAAAATGAATGAGTTACTCGTCAAATGTCTCCTCTACGCCGACGATCAAGTTATACTTGCATCGTCGGAGGAGGGGTTACAGAAGATGGTAACAATGATGGATGGTGCTTTGAGATAGAAGGGAATGAAAGTAAATGTAAGTAAGACGAAAGTTATGGTTTTTGAAAGGGAAGAAATTATGACTGTGTGCATATTTTGATAGGTGGCGTAAGAGTGGAACAAGTGAAAGAGTTTGTATATCTGGGGTCTATGTTTACGAGGGATGGTAAGCATGAGAGCGACATGGAAAGGAGAGTGAGTGCTGGTAACCGGGTGAATGGGGCGCTACACACTTTTATCAGCAGCCGGAGAGTGTCCGAGAAGGCACGACTGGCGGTGGTTAGGGGAGTGTTGGCGCCGACACTAATGTAATGGTAGTGAAAGTTGGGTATGGCAGAAGAAGAATGAAAGTAAAATAAATGCCGTAGAGATGAGAGCTTTGAGAAGTATATGTGGTTTAACTTTGAAAGATAAAGTGAGGAATAGCGTGATAAGGGAGCGTTGTGGCATGAAAGATGATATAGTAACTCGGATTGAGAAAGGTATGTTAAGATGGTTTGGGCATATAGAGAGGATGGATGAACGGAGGTTGACTAAACAAGTATACATGGCGAGTACGAATGGAAGAGTTGGAAGGGGCCGACCTCGGCGAACGTATCACAACCAGATTGCGGACGTTCTCAAAAAAGGCAAGGTTAAGAGCACCCTAAACCGACGAGCATGCATGGAGAGGTTAATGAACATAGACGAAGCGAAAGTGGTGTGCCAGGATCGTAGCAAGTGGAAATCTATAGTCTCTGCCTACCCCTATGGGAAACAGGCGTGAAGCTATGTATGTATGTATATTTAAAGATTAGCTAATCAGCAGATTCACAGCGAGCAAATCTTTGAGGCTTGCTGAAGATCACAATTGTGATTTATCCGCAGAACACCTCTGCCTATCTCTTTGAGGAATACAGGCGTGATGGTATGTGTGTAAGGAAAATTATTTTTTAACATATTATTAAAAAAAATTACGTTCCTCTAAAATATAATATACTACATAAGCGTATATTAGCCACAGTATAAACGGTATAAAAACGGAGAACAACTTAGTGTTAATGCATAATACTTGTATTATCTATATCCATATATTATAGAGTACTCTAGTATACCTAGCCTTTATATTCAAGAGAAATCCAAGTGACCGCTATGTTTTATGTAAAGAACTTTCTAAACATTTTAAATAATTCGTGACAAAACTCCATTAATTACAAAACTAAGCTCTATAATGGTACGCTTCGGTGTGATAGGATGACCTAAATGCTTAGATAAATGTGTTATAATTAAGATAAATTGTGAGTGGAAATAGATTTATTTGAACATCCAAATTGGCCGTAGCAAATAAAATATTAAAGAATTATTTAAATGTTTGAAAGGATTTCAGTAAAGAGTTTAATGGACTGAATCTGTACCGATGGAGAGGTATTTTTTAGATTTTTAAATATGTAAAAATTGAAGAGGTTATTGTACTTATAAACAACTTTTACTATGAGACCAATACAGAACCATTAAACTTCTTAAGCCATTTATTTTTGGTTCACTTTATTCTTCAAAATGTAGATATTCGATGGTATATCAATAAGTAACAATAATAAGGGGGCTGACATAATCATTATGATTAAAGTCCCTAATAAATAAAGACAAAAAAAAGTAACAATAATTTTCTGGAAACTCAATACTCAATCATTTATTGCACTCCACAAGTTAAATAGATGTTACAATAGTAGGTATTATAAGAAACATGTGTGGGCCTCGTCAGGCACGGTAAATGTAGGTGAGAGGAGGAACTGAGGATACTGAGGAACTAAGGAACGGAGCATAAACAGGTAATAACTTTTGGCAAATAAGCATGAGGCCCGCTTAATAGTAGGCGGTAACCACAGCCTATGGACGTTTACAATACGACACTCACGCGTTGCCGACCCTGCAAAAACCTTACTCGCTTCTTGAAGAACCCCATACTGTATTCTCTAGCGAAAACCTTAGCTACTGACTATTTAAACTTTAACTTTTTTTTTACTAGCCCACTTTGTCCCACTGCTCGGCAAAGGCCTCCGTTTCCTCCTTTAAAGTCACTCTGTCTGTTGACTTAAGGATCCAATCTCTCTCTAACTAACTCCACGTTAAATTTAAATTAATTTCAACTTAATCATTATGCCCCAGTACCGCCATAATCATACGATAACCATGGCGCAGTTAATCAGTCATTAACTCACGGTAATCTATACTTTCACCCGAGTCCGGTACGGTTGGTCTAGCGTTCCGAGAAGTGCGTAAAAGCGGCGCCTGCGCATACAAGTAAATTGATTTGAACTCGCGTTTCACTTAAGAAGGGAGTAAGCCGTGGGAAGGGATATACATATATGTAATTAGATTATAGTTTGAATTACTGTATAGTTTTAGAAATTAAGTTAATATTGAACTAAACCCCATACTCACAAAAGGCTCTTGAGTAGAAAGCTCGCACTGGAAAGCGCACGTAGGACGGCCTTCAAGGGCTGTTCCATTGGGGGTCATTGGGATCACTCCCCGTCAACCCCTCTATCCTGAACTGGGTCATAAGTACCGGCGAACTGTGGGTTTACAGTCACGAGCAAAAACATGTAGTTTATACATGTTTTTGCGTCTGTTTCATGATTGCAACTTTGAGATAACATCAATGTGACCATAGTATTGGTTCGTAAATAATGTGTTTGTAATATCACAAAAGTTCTATCAGTACTTTAGGAGAAAATAGTTTTAGCACTTTTGTTAGTGTATACATGTTTTTGGTCGTGACTGTACATATAACACCTCTGCCCAACACTTCAGAGAAGACGTTCATCTACAGACGTGATGGTATATCATCAGTGCCTATTAAAGCATGTCAGTGTGTTCATAATATGCACCTATTCTGGAAAAATGGAAATATAAGTATGTTAAAAACAGACGTGAAAGAAATCGAAAGAAAAACAAAAAGTTTCCTCCTTTTTCCACTATAACTTGAAGAAACTATTTTAAGTCTTCATTCCTCATGAATTTATAAGCAGGCATAACCCTAACAACAGTTTAATACATCCACAGTGCATGTCTCGAACGAAGACGTACTAATTCAATATAAATGAAACGGCAAAACTATAAGTGCATTAGATGCCGCGACGGAATATGCATGTGTGGGTGCCGATAGGGTTGGCAACTGCCACCAAATATTACAAAGTGATTTTTATCACTATTCATAGTGCTAGGTGCTCTGTTCTGTTTTTGAGATCGTTTGGAGCTGTATTACAGTTTTGCCAGATATTCTACTGCTGATCACTAATGTGCTAACATTATTGTGTTTAGGATTGAAGGGTAATGTGGACAGTCAGATTATTCGGCGGCATATAAGACTTAACAACTGTGGTTTCATCTTCATCAACACATTAACTGTCCCCCACTGCTGGGAACGGGTCTCAGTATGAGAGGGATTAGGCTAAATTCCACCACGCTGGCTTAATGCGGGTTGGCAGACTTCGCATGCCGTCGAGAAAATCTCTCAGGCATGCAGGTTTCCTCACGATGTTTTCCTTTATCGTTAAAGCGAGTGATAATTACGCACATGATTTCGAAAAGTCAGAGGTGCGTGCCATGGATTCGAACTCGAGACCTTTGACTTGGCAGTACAGTGGTCATTCATCATTGAGGGTGGTCTCATGAGGGTCAACATTTTTACTTAAAAACAGATCTTAGAAAAGGTTCCCGAGTGAGTCCTAATGATGTGATAGTAAAAAATTATAATAGGTACTTATTACTTTTTTTAGTAACGATAAAATATTTTTTACATTGAGTATCGGTCAATATTTAAAAATGACTCACAAAATCTTTTAGAAAAGTCGAGTTTAAATTGCTGCTAACTCATACATACATACATTGAGGAAAACAAATAATTTTTAGCTAGCAATACCTTTACTCAACAATTCCCTCACATGCTTGAATTTCATCCCATCTAGATCACTATGCCTCCAGCATAAATAAATTACAGAGACATCACCATCCTCTCCAAAATCTCACCACTGCCAACCCTAAACCTAGTGAGAATAATTTAAACGCCCAATAGGGTTGTCGGGATTTTATTTCTAATGGACAGCGAACGAACGAAACTGATTCTTGAAAATGTCAGATTTCTGTTTCTTATTTCAAAAGTGACGTTTACGTCGGTTAATAATACGTTTGATAGAAAACGGTGTGAGTGAAGTAATATTGTTGTCAATAAAGTGCTGACGTTCCTTGTATCAATTTTCGATGAGGCGGATTTGATTACAGACAATTGACGGCTTTAAGTTCTTCAAAAGGAAAGTGAAATGTACCGTATTTTGTGTGTGTCATCATTACGGATATACAAAAAATACTTTTTCTTTCTTTCTTGAGTTGGACAAGGAAGTAAATGGTGGTTTTAGCTTATTGTTGTGTTGTGGCGATAAATTATTCACATGAATGAGGTAAGTTGAAAATCATAACTGAAAGAATTTACTAAGGTTCTTTCTACGGCGAGTGCCGTAACCGAAAAGTATTATTAACTAAAAAAAAATAGCAGTACAGTACGTTACAGTTCAAAATCTTTCATAGTTTACAATCTCTGGAGATAGATTATAATCTAACGGTTTTAATAATTTCACGGGGACATCATTATAATAAACTAGCTTTCAGCTACAGGCTTCGGCCGCGTGGTCTGGATATTTCGTATAACTTTCATCCCCTATTTCAACCCCTTATAGCCCTATTTTCGCGTTAAAAAGTAGCCTATGTCCAGTCTTAGGCTCTAGACTATCTTTGTACCAATTTCATTTAAATCGGTTTAGTAGTTTTGGCGTGAAAGCGAGACAGACAGACAGACAGAGTTACTTTCTCACAATATTTGGTGTCTTTTTGGCTCATGTTTCGATCTTAAAGTAGTAGCCATGATTTGAACGTACCTTCATTAAAATTACTTGGCTATATTAATTAGTGTTCAAGCATCGCCTGAGGGTATATCAAACGATATCAGTTTCAAGCATGAAACATACTACAGGCACATTATGTATGAATATAGTAATGTGACGTCATTAACCAGTAACTAGAGACTATAATGTAAGTATTAGATTACGCTTTGCGCTAAACATGTGTGAGGTTAGTAGGTAAGTCATTATGAGTAGGCAAATGGGGTTTCTAGTTGGTATCAAAATCGACATTAGTCTCAATCAAGTTTCGTTACAGCCCTAACGTTTGATAGGGTTGTCGCACGTGGTAGTTCACACACGACCTGCAATTTGCGACGGGCCGGCCGATTAGCTTGCATTAACTATGGAAGTACAAATAGCATTTAATCGTACTGATACCGATTGATTACTGGGACGTGTATTAATATTTTTTTATTTATAAAGCTAGCGTTCTTTGTTTGAAATTCGAATAAAATTGTATGCACTTGGAAGTTAACAACTTAATTAGATAGACTGAGTACTTTGATGGGCATTTTATATATTTCAACAATATAATTTTCTATCCATCAGTCTTTCTAGACGAAAGTTTTATAACTATTGTTCAGTCAAGAGCAAATTCGAATTTGTACGTCTGTTATTTCTTGACGAATAAACTATTGAGCGAATTGTGATGGAAATAGTTGCAACTGTATCGTTTGTCTAATGGTCCTAAGCGCGACTGCTACGCGAGGTCTTGGGTGCGATCCCCGGGTTGAGTAGTGTTGTTGGGTTTTTTGTGAAATTCCCAGCAGCAGCTCGGAGTCTGGATTTGTGCCCGGTTGATGGCAATAGGCTCGCCCCTTATCACATGGGACCTAAACATACCGGCGAAATGTGGATGTACATTAGTGCGCCTCTGCCTACCCCTCGGGGAAAATAGGTGTGATGGTATGTTCATAGTGTTCATACAAATATTTTAGATGTGAAAGTTAATCTGTCTGTTTGTCACCTTTTCACGTCTAAACCGCTGAACAGATTTCGATAAAATTTGTCAAGATTGCATCCTAAGGAAGTACAAAAGCTACCTTTGTAATTTCCACCCAGACCAAACATGCTAGCGAATCGCCTTTATTAACAGAAAGTTCGCCCGCGATTTTTACAAGACGGTTTTAAAATATGCAGTTTTAAAATTCACCATTAACCGAACAACAAAACCTTAATGTGAATATCGTGTGTGCGTCCAACAGTCTAATGATCAAAATAAACAGCAATAAATATTAATCAGCGAAAAAAGCTTGCCAAAATACATCAGTGGCAAAAACTAATAAAAACTACTTGTTCCGGCCTCCGGGACTCGATAAATCAAATGCGCGATTAAATTATGCAAGCTAGTGGTGGCACGATACAAAAATTACTGGAGAAACTACATCCAGTGGGTATGCGAGCCTTTGTGTTAAGGGTAGCGCACACTGTCGAGTTCGAATTGCAGTTGTCGAATTGTCGGTTCGAAGTTTGAAATTTGAACTCGGAACGTTAGTTTGTATGGTATTTTTTTTAGAATGTGTAGAATGGAATGGCTTTTGTTTCTCGGTACATAGAGGTTTTAAATTTGAAAATTGTTTACGACATTTGACATTGCTAGTGTAAAAAAATATAGGTAGTTGAATTCGAATAGCGATAATTTAAGGTTTATCAGAAAACAGAAATTATTATATTTGCTAAATTGGTTAGTGATTAATAATTCCGGTTGTGATTGATAATTGACATTGACATGATGAATACGGAATTAAGTATATTTTGCGATTTTGAATTCATAAGGTTTGATCAATTTACATTCAATTATCTCTAATGATATTTCTGTTTGAATCAATTTATAATTTAATCATGTACATATTTAACTAATTATTTAAGCTCAATTAAATAATTTTCTTATTATCTATACAACTGGTTATTTGGGATCGTTTCAGTAATATGATTGAGTAGAGTAAACAACCTAATCATAGATTAAGGACCTGTTTCACAATCCCCTGATAAGTCACCGTTAAATTACGTGGCAGATAATTTCATACGAATTTTGTTCCAATTTTGAATGTATTCGGCGGTTAGGTTAGGTTAAGGCTTCAAGTTACAAAAGAGATGAGAGAATGTAGGTTCTACTCACGCGGCTAATCACCGTTAAACCATTTTCTCGCCGTCTACTTCGCATGATCGTATGTGTTGTATAGATCATTCCGGAAGCTTGTAAACGGGGCCCAGACAAGGTGCAATTTGATATTCGAATTGACAAACGAATAAAAACAAATTCTATACATATGACACAAGCTTTCGACAGGTCGGGCTGTCACTAATGTCATATTCATACATTGTCTTTCTACATTACATTACGGAAAAACAAGTGACAGTCTATTGATTGACAACAGTGTATAAAGATATATTTTCTTAAAAAACAAGAATGAATACACAAAAAAATTTAATCGAGTAATTGCAGCCTAAAAATATATTTGTTCCTCGCCAGCCAGTGTCGTTCGCCCCTAAAAAATGTTCGCGTGTTATCACTTAATAAATACGTTAATGTGAATAACGTTGCATACATGCATCGCTAGTTTTTTTCGGCTTAATCGGCGTGTGCTCATGCATAATCTAGGAACGCGATACCTACATCAATTTACGAGTGCACTCCACTTGTTACTGTAAACATTTTGGTTGGGAAACACTTCGCGAAGTTTGTTTTGTGAAAATTTTTGTTCATAATTTTGGTATTTTTTAAGCAGATGGTTATGAAAGCTTTTGCGGTTTTTGAATTTGACACGCTCTGAAAGTTATTACAAACCTAACATGGCACCTGTATACCTAAAAGATATAGGCAGAGGTGTTATGATGTACACACATATTTGCTAGTATGTTTTTAGGTCACATGTTTGAATATGGGGGCGAGCTTATTGCCATTATCGGACACGAACTCCAAGCTGCTAAATAACTTCACGGAATAGGCCAAACAATTCTGCCCAATAAACTTTCTTCCAAAAATAATTTTAGATATTTCTTAGTAAATAGGGCTTTTAAAATTACAAATTGAATCGAATCGAAATACATAAGCGGCGTAAAATGTTACAAGTATTTTCCCGGCGTTTATTTTACTATCAATGGGTCCAATTTGATGTACAGTACGCGTCATTATGCTTCGTTAAGGGTGAGTTTACACCTTGAATAAAACAAGAAAAATATAGCGAAAAATCGAACATCACGCGTCGCACGAGAAATTAAAAATCACCCTTCCTTCCGTTTAATTTACGCATTCGTTTAATTGGTAGTACAAGAGTCCGCAATCAAGCATACTGAAACTGACGTCCAAATAATGAGCTCGGGTTTTGAGCGTCATACCATAAAACCGGGTTTTATTACGAATTTTACGAGTTTATTTGAAGAGCCAGCGCGGGGTTGGGGAGGCGCGCGCGCCGCGCTTAAGTGATTAAAATCGCGACTGGTGCGCTGAAACAAAGCGGGCGTAATGTTCGGATGAATTTAAATGGAGGAGCAAAACAAAAGAGTGCAGCGTGTCTTGTCGGGGCGAGGTCTCGAGTGATACTGTCTGCGAACAGTAGATACTTGCTGCTGAGTGACATGACGGCTAAATGGTGTACAGTCAGGAGTACAGCCATATAAACGCTTGCAATTGCACTTTGTAATAACACCAATGTCACCATAGTTTTGGTTCGTGAATAATGTGTTCGTAACGTACTTTAGGAGAAAATCGTTTTGCACTTTTGTTAGTGTATACACGTTTTTGCTTGTGACTATAATTCCAGGCGCAGTTGGCGATTCATTTTCAGTTAGGAATTACACGAATCATGTGTCCTTAAGTTAAGCCTCCACATGCGAAAATAAATACTGGATATTTTTCAGTTCGATTCGAGCAAATTTGAATGTTTTATGCAGCACAAAACAAAAATGTTTTGGCACATTATTGCTTTTTATTTATTTATTATATTTGTAAGAAAGGTACATTATAGAGCTTATGAACTAACAGTGTCCCACAAAACTGTATAAACAGTTTGACTGTGGGATCAAATCACATAATTGTAAGGAATATAAAGGTTAGTTCTTAGATTCTAAGGCATATAAGGATTATAAAGGATAGTTATTTGATTAGATTCTAGATAAACATATATTAAAATTATATAATTCTGTTATTATTTGTAGTTATTGCACTTATGGTAAGGTAAGCTTAGCAGAAGAATATTTTTAGCAACGAGGTTGTGGTGCCCTATCTTCTTAAAGTTTTTATAAATTGTCCAGGGTCACATTTCCAGCTGTCCTCAGCACCACCCGAGTCCGATTCCCGTTAGGTGAAGCCCTTAGCTGCTGCTTAGTTTATAAATATGCTCCTGGCTGGAGGCATTTGACGCCTAACCAAAGTCCGGTTACATTTTTAGGACTAAATGAGACCAAAAACCCCATCCAATCTTTAAAAAAGGATTTTCCAGGGTGTGATAGAAACATACCATCACGCCTGTATTCCCTGAAAGGTTAGGCAGAAGTGTATACAAACACAGTCCGCCGGTATGTTTAGGTCCCATGTAATAGGGGGCGTGATAGAGACATAGTGTTAGCTTGTCCTTATTTTCTGCATCCACCTTTCCAGCGCGCCATATCTGCCCCTATGCACTTTAGCGCTGCCATTTTGTTTGTAAAACGCGTTCTAAAACGATATTGTCAACATGTGTGACATACATTGTTAAAGGTTTAGGTATCTCACATTATTTTGTTAATTTTTCTTGACTGCTAAATACCGTCTCGTACTCTGCAGGGTTAAGCTGCGCTTCATTCTATGGATGGGTGACAATTCTTAGCACATCTATCAAATACCCATGATAATAAAAAAATAACGACTATTTTGCAGACATTCCTTTTTTAAAAGCCAGATGTCGTCGAATATTGACATGTCTAGTGTTGCACACACGCCGAGGATCACAAATGAGTCGGCTTAATGTCTGCTGCCTCGTTAGTGTCGTTCCGAATGATACAAATATAAGTTAGAGCTTTTATGGAACTGATCTTTATGACTAAAGATATGTAATATTTCCAAACTTTACACAGTATAGGATTAAGCAGAGGTATCCCGATGTACAGGTTCCATAGGGCGAGCTTTTTGGGTAATGAAAAGCACCAAATCCAAATCGCAAGTTGCTACTAAGAATCTCTAAGGAAAACCTCATATAAATACTAGGAATATAAGTAATACAGCCCAGGGCCTGTAGACAAGTTGCAATTTGACATTCGAATCGACAAAACAACACAAAAGGTATGGAAATGACACAAGCTTTCGACAAATCGGGCTGTCATTAATATCATCTCCAGTCCACACATTTTGTTTCTATTCGTTTGTCGATTCGAATGTCGAATTGCTACTTGTCTAGCCCTCCAGGACCTCAAAAGCTTAGCTGTAGCGCTGGCAACCACTACACTACAATATTAAATACAATTGTATAACTACATTAGAGCTTTTAGTTGTCAATTAATGTTTGGTTGGTCTCACACACGCAAACGTCAACATCTCTATTTTAGATCCGATCATAAAATAATTCTATTTTCAAATATCAGAACGTCTACATTAGTACGAACATGTCTAGTGTTGTACCCTCGCGTCGCATCACAAAGGAGTCGGCTTAACATGTCTGCCGTCTCGTTAGTGTCGGTTCCATTAACCAGACCAGTCTGAATTGGGGTATCGTTTGATAATGTTCGAAACTTTGAACGTTATAAGCCTAATTGTGTTATAATATAGTAGCTGTATATACATAATTATTTACGCCGCTATACGACGATATGTGACGATGTGAAAATGAGACAAAATACGTCACAAACTTATTTTAAATTACCAAGGATCAATATTAGCAGATAAAATAGAAAAACAATAATTATCAAAACCCTTTGGAGTAAATACAGGAGAAAGGAGAGAAAGGTATTTTTTATAAGACTACTTATCATATCCGTATGTACCAAACATTATCTTTCCACGATGGTCTTAATATCCGACATATTACCATATGACCACTAACTACCAAGGCAGCATAACTACGCAACATGCAAATTCAATACGAAGACACTCATCGCACGCGCCCCGAGCGTCGGGGCCCAGTCTTCGTGTCGGCGGAGTGGCCCGGCTAATGATTTACACAGCACTACAGAACGCCATGTATTTATGTCACCCTAGTACTTGCAACCGACCTGCGCTTCGAATAAGATTTTAATTATTCAAGCAACGTACACCGTTTAAGGAGGCATTTAGTTTACGAGGACAAAGAAATGCAGCTTCTACGAGCGCTTATGTCAGCAAGAAAACTTATTTGTTTAAAACCCACGGAAAGAAATCTTTTAAAAATACAAAGCAACAATATTTTTACTCTTTCCCTTGTCGCACAACGAAATTAGTAAAAGAAACTCTTTAGAAATTAAAACCTTTTATGAACAGAAGGTACATACATAGACAAAGACAGAGAAAGAAGAAATGCATCAAGTTTAAATGCTGATTGTACTTGTATAGTATAATGCAATTAACGAAGATTCTTTTTGATAAGCACCAAATCCAACACACGTATCCAATACAATTAAGCGTATGGATATAGCGTTCTTGCTCTTAAGATCTGACGAAGACACCTATATCAGGGATATCCGCAGTTTAATTATCAACGGTTCGAATACCCCGGGGAGGAATCTCCTTTGTTGTATGTCAAACGTTATCGTCCAAGTTCCCGACGACGCGACGTATAGATTAATTTGCAATAACATTCTTGGAGAATTTCATGGTGTGAATAGGACGGTTGAAGTGGTGTTAGTAATTTTGGTGGAGAATGCGGCTGACTAATTGTGTGAATAGATAAGGGGTGACTAAATGGAAGTGAGTGAGCGAACGTCTCTAGATTTAGCGAAAAGGGTTTCGATGACAAATGTAAATATCGCAGAAAGACTAGCTCTAGACAATAAGGCACAGTGATCTGTACTGTGAATTGTATACAAGTAGCTACAAAATAATAATATGTCATTGAGAAGAGTGAGTTATTTATAGGAGATCGTAGGAAGGACGGACCAAACAGAAGGACCGTCGGATGAGTAGAAACGAAGATCGGGCTCTGTGTGCGTCTGTGACAAGTCTAAATCCACCACGGGTCGAATATAGCCTGATGATGATGAAGTAGATAGAAAAGAGCATTTCCTCACAGTGGAGATAGACGTATACTTGGCAGGATTTTGTAGGTTTTTTTAAGAAAACATATAAACATAACTTGGATGCATAACTTGTGGAAGTCTTTGGGGGAGGCCTTTGCTTAGTAGTGGACCTCATTCTGCCGGCCTAACTTCGGATCATTGAAACCAGGTTTCCTTACGATAATTTCCTTTGCCACCACAACAAATTAGCTTGTCTGTTTTCTCACAAGCCTTTTATGGCCAAGAGAAATCACTGGTACTTAGTTTATAAAACGAATGCTAGAGATTTTCATCCCACGTGCGTTGTAAACGGGTGTGTACGTCCTGTTCATTAATTCATGGCGGTCTGTGGGAGTGGGGGTGTTGGGGTGTTAGAAGTGTCTGGGGTTGTTGGGGTCTACGAGACCTGCCGAAGCACAATTAGATGCGGGATTCGTAATGTCTCGCATGTAAGTTTTAGTGCAATGAAAGGTTTTGATATGGTTTTCTTTTGAAATGTAGTTTTGAATGCATTTTAAAAACATAGGCCCATTTTACAATCGCCAGTAAATTGTTCAAATAAAGGAATCCTTAAGTTTAAATTCGTCAAGACTTGAGAGTTACTTTATTTCAATAATTTATTGACAATTGTAAAATCACACCAAGTTTTTCATAAAAAATTTAACGCCACGTTAAAATCCCTTGTTGTGTCTTCCACCGAACAAAGCGTATCTCATGACCAACCCTAGTTTTAAGTGGCGCCGTCTCTTTTCATTCAGATCACAGTAAAGATAAGCAGATCCTGCCAACGCACGACATTCACAATACATGTCTTACAACATCGCTCATGTTTTTATATACTCGTGCTAACGACTGCAGAACATGTTGCCTTTGTGATGTCACGGTTAATAAGTAAAGAAATGCGGTTTATTAATGGAGTGAGGTTAACAGCTCTATCATACTAAGTCATTAGTCTAGAGGTCCTAGGGTCGGTTTCCGGGTCGAGAAATTTAATGATTTGCCTAATGCCTAACCCTTCGGAGAATACAGACGCGATGGTATGTAATGTTTATGTCGACAGTGGTAAGGTTCAAAAGTTTGATAATGAAAAAGATTTTATTGATACTAGATATAAATTCCATGAATATCTGTGTAATAGGTAGGCCCATTAGTAAATCACAATAGCAACGAGAGAGTTTGAAGAAATATTTTTCAAAGAAATGAAAATATTTTTCTTCAAACGAGAATGCCTTTGGCAAACTCATTAGTTCGTCTAATATTCTTATGAAATGATGTATGAAAATGTATGCCTAAATAGCACAACTTGAGTCTTATAGAAATACTTTTTAAAGGAATAATATAACATCTGAATTTGATGGTATAGGCCAAGGTTTTAGTTACTATGTCTTGGGAGCTGATAATAAAAATGATTTCGATGATTGTCAATTTCAAGAAAGACCACGTAGTATATTGTTGTAAAAAGTTTGCCAGTTTAACTTATTCTCTATACGTATAAAGGTAAGAAACTGACTGACTGACTGATGGCATGCAATCATCTGAAACCGCTGGGTCTAGAAGCATAAAATTTTGCACAAATAGTCCTCAAATGACGCAAGTGTTGACTAAGATAGGATTTTCGGAAAGTGTTTGTTAAAAATTGGATAACAGCGAATAATACCGAGGGGAATAGCTAGAATCAGTTAGTATATTGTATATAGAGGCGACCCTGTAGCTATTATCTGAGTATAAATCGAGGCTCTCGATCAATATCACTGCCGAATATATGTGAATCCAGAATTTCATGGATAAGCAAGTTTGTTATTTATTTTTAATGAACATTGTTTATTTGTAACGAGGAAACAGTAGCTAAAACAAAAGATAACACATTTTCCGTAAACAACAAACAACGTCATCAAAATAAAAACAAAACAAGCCAAGGCAGAAAGGCAATCCAGGCGTTATATTAAATTATAGTCCACCTTTTCAATGACCTTTTTCAAAGGTTAACAAAGCCCGTGGAACGTTTGTGGGCACACATTTTGATATATTTCACGGCGACCGCAATCCCATTTGGTAAGGAACCCTAATTCTAGTTCGACAATGGACGTTTCCGAGATGTTTACCTTTAAAGCTTGTTGAGTAGAGATTGCGAGGGGAATGATACGGTGCTATATGGATCGGTTTATTTTTAGATCGTAGATCGGTATTCAAGACCTTGTGAAAATGATTTTCGCTGAAGGGCCTCATACTCGCAGCAGAGGCGCCTTGAAAATCTACAATGTTGGAGCGCCTTGGGAACGAATAGCTCTAGACGTCGCAGGACCGTTTCCAGAAAGTGAAAGTGGGGACATTGAGTGTGTCACAGCTCTTGAGAACAATATAAACGGAAGCAACTAGTAGGATAGTAAAAAACAAACAGGGGATAATTTACAGGAAGAAACTTACAGGGAATAGGCAACTTAGATGGCACTAGGTCTAAATGACCTATTCGATTCAGTTCTGAGAAGACATCTGTGCTCAGCAATCGGATACTAAATAGGTTGAATATTAATAAAGACACCGAACTTATGTGGAATTGTTTAACCGTACCTGATTGACTGTTTATATTAGAATGCTTAACCCTCCAAGTAACAAATAACAGACACAATGCAAAATTAACTGTTTTATAGTCTCGAGGGCCATACTTGCTTTTCTGATTAATAATAAGTCTCAAACAAAAAGCAACGAAATAATTACAATTTTCAATACAACCAGATAGTCATCAAAGTAGGTCAAGAGAACAAAAGTGAAATTGAATGTAGCTTCACATAGTATAGCTTGAGTTGGACCTCAAGGGTCCGAAAACTGAGTAATTCCAACGTGAGTGACGGACTCGGGTGGGTGGCACGAAATAACAAATAACATTTGTCGCTAGCCCCGTTTAATGAAACCCTCCTATTGTTGCTTTAATACCTTATAGACTACTTGGGCTACACTCGGGTATGCCTGTTCTATTGGCTATGCCATTTTGAACCTTATGGAGCAATTTCTGTGATAGATTTATTGCGACACATTTACAACTGGTGAAAACCCAAGACGTGATCTAATTTCGATACTGTCTAGATGATTTCAATTTTTGAAAAAAAAAACAAAAGATAAACGACATGGTTCACAAAAAGAAACTTAAAAACATCGCAAGCGAAAGCTCAACTTTAGGCAGAATTGAAAAATGCTCAGAATTTTATATCTAATTGGTTAAAAGTGCACTCTTACAACTGTCTTTATAAACAGCAACTTTCTTAACAACACCTTTTGTCGATACAGAACGTACAGTTGCTGTTAAAATCGATATTTTAACAAAAACATTCTGTTTATATTTAGCAGAATGCGGAAAAACTTTGATTTTCTTTATTTTTTGTTATTATTACAATTCAAGTGTTTACTGTTTGTCGAAAAACAAGGTACTTGTCTATTTCTATAACGAGGTGGAATATAAAATGAGAGTGAGGAAGGATCGGTTGCCGTGGAGAGTAAGTAATTGGTGCTCGATGGAACCCGACATTTAAAACAAATAAAAAAATAGATATTGAATATTATTTCTGCTACAATGAAATAACTTAAGCTGTTCAGGCGAAATATACATAGGGCTTGACTGAACTTCACATGAGTATAAACAAACAATACATGTCTATAGTTTTGTATTGTTGATCATATACACATGAAAGCCATTCGATTTGAGATTTTCATTTTCATCTGGAATTTTATTTATATCGTTGATTTGTTGTACGTGTTAGATGTACATACTCATATTCGTAAATGAACTAACTTTTGCTATCTTTTATAAATGCATACTACTAGCTATTGAGGAAACAACCTCATTTTCTTTATGAAACATAACTGCATTATCAGCAAAATCAAATCAAATTAGTTTTATTTTCACATAGACCTTAAACAGGCATTCATAAAATGTCGAAACTAGACGCACGGTTCCAAATTAGTCAGCGGTTTAAAAACAAACATTAAAATATATTCCCGAAAACGTTCCAGCAACATCTATCTCAAAATCCCACCTATATTTTATGTGGGCCAGATACATACAGAGACAAATTTCAAGTATCTGTGTCCTGTTGAATTTTCTTGGCGGCTGAACAAACTATTTGTACTCTTTGGTCACGTACGCAAATACGCAGGCTTAGCTACGTTTGTTTTGTACAAACCCTGCCTGGTGTTAGTATTCTGAGCTTAGTTCAGGACATTCCGTGCTTGGATGGGCCCGCTCGGCCGCTCTCGGCTGTCTTCGTATCATGCCTTGTTGAACAATTACCCAGTTGACAAATACTTGAGGGTAGAATGATAATGTGATACCTTGTTAGTTTTTTCTTTCTGTTTCATTTTTTTCAATTTGTGTGTTTCAACTGTAATTTTTATAGTTAGCATAGAATTCCTATCAGTAGTCGTTTATCATCTCTCATTTCACACAATCCATCTATAAATATATTCCTTTAATAATAATATACTAGAGCAACTAGACATACACACTCGGTGAAGCTCTCGGTCAATATCGTATTACATAACACAATACTCTATGATACAAATACACAAACTATTACACATAAAAACTTGACATTTATTTACTTACCAGGTTTTTAAACGAACAAATATTGCCTATTCTATTCGTTGCTATCAATATTCGAGCTCGCTTCACTACCCACTACTTGCGACACGAGAATCTTCGTAATCAAAAGCTACGGACGTGGATCAAAGCGTTTGATTAATAGTGGGGAAGCGGTCATTTGAATTGATATTAATTAATGGTATAAAACATTGCTCTGGAATTGGAATAACTTACTGATACTATCCAGTGATGGTTAGTTATTGGTATATTTACCTGAAACAAAAGGACACAATTGTTAGTTAAATAATTTTCAGCACAAAATAACAACTATATGTACCAGAAAAAAAATTTTTGGTCGATAAAAAGGTAAGGTAAAGATACTCATATATGCTGTCGAGGGATCTTAATGATCTGGACGATGCAATGAAAGAAAGAAACATTTATTTAGCCACAGTACAGAACACACACTACGCTACGTTAGTTACTGGTATGATCTTCACAATTTAATCAATAATATGACAAAAAAACTATGAAAATAGTATATATAATATGAAAGTAGTATAGTAGTATTTGCAAGGGACACTTATTCAGTGTCTATAGTAATTACGAGAATAACGTCTTGTGGTTTGATCAGTCGATATAGTTGATTCGTTGTTGTGCACAACCCTTTACACAAATATTGGTTAAGTCCTAAGTTCAATACTTGTCAGTAGCTTTTGGTGTAATTTCAGCCGGGGTGACCGCAAGAACGCAGATGGGCTATAGACGGCCAGGCCTTAGTGTAACCGGACAGGATACGTTTATAAAAGGTGGAGTGATACCACTGCCATGTTCAATGCGGTCTGTGAAGTCTGCTAATAGCCACCGAGATGGACTATACCTTCTCTCAAAATCCAGAGCGTAGCAGAAGCAGTAAATGAGTTTATAATAATAATATCTCGTTTTACAAATAAATAATTATTTATTTATTTCGTTTGGCTTCAAATAGTCATATACATTGAATAAAATTCTTGAGAAAATTAGTTCCTTGCAATAGTGCCGATAATATAATAATAAAAATAAGTACAATGAAAGGTAGGGAAAGACGCATTTGAATACTAATGTCTGTATCAGAATATCAAAAACTTAACGTAATATAACACAATATATGGTTTGAGGTATTCTTCAAAGAATGTATGCATGTAACTTCATTGCATACACTCCTCATATAAACTCAGTTCCATCTACTTAAAGTCTAGTTCCTTCTCAATAAGTAACTTCATTTACCACTCGCTCTCAGTGGCGCCTTACAATTTCCTTACAAATTGAACCAGCCAGGCTATTATAGCCTTCAATACGTAAATCTTATTGGGCTAAGTTGCAAGTTGAAGTGAGTTTGAGCGGACATTCTGCGGTCTGCCTTAGGGCTTGATACGAGGGATAGTCAAATTTGTAATGAAAATACTCCGTACTCAATTAATTGATGATACTGCTTGCTATGGTAGAAATACTTGATATTAATCTAACCTACAATTTAATATTAGCAAAATAAAATGTGTGACTTCAAAAAATAAAAAGGACAACAGTGGTCATTGTGTCAGCTGAAATTTAAAAAACTGCATTTACAAATTGAAGAGGTAGAATATGAATTAAAAAAATAATACACTTGATTCTGAGCCTGTGTTCAGCTGGTCTACAGTACTCACAACAATATTCCTAATATTTTTTTAAGATACGAGTGATATTGATGCTCATGGAGACATTTATTCTGCCTCCTACAAATATTTCACAAACATAAACATCAACTAAAACATTGCATATAATGTTGTATGAAATGTAACTTAATAAAACCAATTACATTCACTTTTACATACATAATTATAAATTCAAAAACACACCACTGGACTGGGCACCATAAGGACTGGTTGCTCTGTTATTCAGTATCTACTAAATAACAGAGCAACCAGTCCTTATAATAGCAGGGAGGGGCGTAGGACAAACATTTTTAATTTTTTAATTTCCCCGATAATTTTAGTGATGTCCCTCCTATTAAAATAGGTTTATCGCGATAATTATTGATTCTGAAATGAGAATAGACTACGGTGTACGTGTTAATTGCGTTTAATTACTTTATTGGTGTTTAAAATATTCAGTAATAACCGTCTTAGTATGGTATTCAGTAATAACGATTTTAGAGGCATTTTTATTCTTATTTTGTTGGTTAAGTTCGAAGGGGTGACAAGACTCAATGTGTAAATGAACCAAGTATTAAGTAGTATAAGTATTCCATTCCATTTCGAGAAAGTTTGGGTTTGATTGCGATTTCGAGGAAAGTGATGATATGATTTGGGCTTTTCTATAATATTCTCAGTAATAGCCGTTTGGATTTGTGCCTAGTTAATGGGCTTATATGGGCAATAGGCTCGCCCTATTTTACATGGGACCTAAAACATATTGCTTAACTTTGGATGTACAGAAATTCACCTCTAACTTTAAGGGAAATACAGGTGTGTTGTATTTGAATGTGTTACATCATAGCTATCCACCTAAACCGCTGTACAGCATACCATAACGCCTATTTTCCCCGAAGGGGTAGGCAGAGGCGTACTAATGTACATCCACATTTCTCCGGTATGTTTAGGATGTAATAGGGGGCGAGCCTATTGCTATCAACCGCGCACAAATCCAAACTTCGAGCTGCTACTGGGAATGTCACAGAAAACCCAACAACACTTTGCTCGACCAAGGGATCGAACGCAGAACCTTTAGCGTAGAAGTTGCATAGGACCACTACACCAACGAGGCAGTCGCTATACAGATTTCGATAAAATTTCGCAGAGATAATATTGCAAAAAAATCCTCTGAGATGCGAGTAAAACCGGGAACAACGGCCAGTAGTCTATATCACTACATAGTATAAAACAAAGTCGCTTTCTCTGTCTCTATATCCCTATGTATGCTTAAATCTTTAAAACTACGCAACGGATTTTGATGCGGTTTTTTTTTATAGATAGAGTGATTGAAGAGGAAGGTTTATATGTATAATATATACATATTATAGTACAAAAAATACAAGAAATTCAAACCCATGCTAGGCCGGGGTGGGTCGTTAGTAGTCTATAACACCCGCTTAACCATCGACAATAAACTAGAAATGACAAACTCCCCAAATGCCATGCCACCTTACAGTATAAGCATGACTTTACATTTTAAGCCGTGTCTACATTGTGCCGGCCGCCCCGTGGCCTTTACAGAAATCCATTAAGCTGAGGCCTCATGATATATGGCCTCAAACTGTCACAATTGAATTATCTACGTGTGTAAATTGTACTGGAATAGGCCTATACGTGGGATTAGTGGTTTTTGTGTCATAATGTTGTTAGTTTTACGTGTTTCGGGATGTGTGCTGTTTAGGGATGTTCCTCGTTTTCTTTAACTTTATTGTAAAAGAGTGTCTATAAAGTTTCTTGCCAGTTTTTCTCCATAAGACCCACATATTGGAACCGTGCTAGTGCAACTAGATTCTTATTTATCAAAAGTACCTATTGAAATACTCTAATTGAAATACATAACACTTTTGACTTGACCTTCTCCTGATGTTTTCGTTTACCGTTTGTACATGATAACTAATTAATGAATACGCACATGATTTTGAAAAAAAAAACAAGCTGCCTCCAAAAAAACACATAGGAACTAAAAAGCAATAAATAACATATTTAAATTATGATTTCTAACAAATTTTGAGTCGGTGCCAAACAGACAATCAACGAAAGTCATATTTAAATTAAATTAGTAGTTTGGCACCGCCTCCAAACAGACAGCGAGGTTTCGGAGTAAACCATAATATCATCTATGTATACATTTTTTTAAATTTTCGTCGATATTTTTAGACACGCTCACCGGATTTCGAAAAAAAAAAATTTTGGGACCAATCTGTAAGCACCAGCTTTCGAATAAAAAAGAATCATCAAAATCGGTTCACCCCGTCGAAAGTTCTGAGGTAACAAACATAAAAAATAAAACAGTCTAATTGAGAACATCCTCCTTTTTTTGAAGTCGTTTGAAAATCAGAGGTCCTTGGAATCGAACTAGAGACCTTTAACTTGGCATTCCAATGGTCATATCACAAGGCTGTCACTTGCATACCATTTATTAAATAGTATCTGCTATCTGCTCACCCATCGCCGGATATAGCGTGATTGTACAATACTATAAAACTATACAACTAAAGGCAGTCATGACCGAATGAATGTGTCGACCGGAAGTGAACTTTTTATTGCCGTTTGATTGGTACTACTGTTTGGGTACGTTGGGTATTACTGGTAGTGTGAATGTATTTATGAATGGCATTCAAGATTTGTTGATCTGTCAAGTTGAATGTTAAGTTCGAAAATGTCTTGCTTGAATGGTGTTAATGGGGTAGAAAACCAGAGCTTTATACAGTTCTCGCCAAACTTATTGTCCGGGTTGAAGTTGGCACGCGCTAACTTTAACCCGGCCGTAAAAATCGGAGAAAGAAAAATATTGGATTAAAATGATTTAAAACGACAGCCTACGACTTGAACTTCGTTTTTATTTATTACAATCCTATAATTTTGTACACCACATATTTTACCACCACATATTATTGTTTTGTATAAACACAAACACCCAAGTTCATCACATAAATGTTTGTGTCTTGTGGGAATTGAACCCACGACCTCGTGATCAGCAGTCCGGTACTCGAACCACTAGACCACAGAAAATAAATAACTTTACTCTGCCCCTCTGCTCTGCTCGTTGATCTACTGATCCCATGCGCGACTGCTACGCTAGAGGTCCTGGGTTCGATTCCCAGGTCGAATAGTGTTGATGGGTTTTCTCCGAAAAGATAGTCACGAGCAAAAACATGTATACAATATCAAAAGTAGTAAAGCGTTTTTTTCATGAATGAACGATTGCAACTTTGAGTTAACACCAATGTCACTATATTATTGGTTCGTAAATACTGTGTTAGATATCATAAAAGTTCTATTAGTAGGTACTTTAGGAGAAAATAGCTTTAGCACTTTTGTTAGTGTTCACATCTTTTTGCTTGTGACTGTACTACAGAACGGCATTCCCTGAGCCCATAATGAACTTCAGCGCTTAAATTCTGACGAAGTATAAACTTTTTTATATTGACGCCCTTTATTAGGGCCGTTGCCAAGTTTAACTGATGCCCTTAAAACTCTGCGCTAACTGAGTTTTGGCTGCTATTAAATTTTAAAATTGGACGCGTATTAAAAAGAATTTTAGATCAGGAGTCACCAAATGGCGGAGCGGCGGCCTATTTTGTGCGGAAATTAAGTAAACAGTAATATAACATTATAATCAATCTCTCTCGGAGTTTGGATTTGCGCCCGGTTGATGGCAATAGTATCGCCACCCATTATAAAGGCCCTAAACATACCGCCGGACGACTGTCCCACTGCTGGGCATGGGATTAGGCTATAGTCCGAAACGTTGGCCTAATGCGCGTTGGCAGACTTCACATGCCCTCGAGAAAATCTATCAGGCATGCAGGTTTCCTCACGATGTTTTCCTGCACCGAGGCGAGTGTTTTTTTTTTGGGGACATTTTTACTCAGCACTATCTAGTCCCAAACTAAGCAGAGCTCGTACTATGGGTACTAGACAATGGATATAATACTTATATACTTTTTTTTTGTAAATACATACTTATTATACATAGGAAACACCCAGACAAACACAAATACTTATATTCGTCATCACATAAATATTTGTATCTTGTGGGAATCCGATCCCGAACCCCGATCAGCAGTCTAGCGAACCACTAGACCACAGACGTCGTCATTTACGATTTATGCGCATGATTTCGAAAAGTCAGAGGTGCCTTGGATTCCAACTCGAGGCTTGGCAGTCCAATGGTCATCTCACTAGGCTATCACTGCTTGCTGCACATTAATACACCTCTGCCTAACCCTGCGGGCAATACAGGCGTGATGGTATGTTTTTTTTTATAATCCAAAATTACTTGTTATGGTCTAGTAAATAACCTCCTTGTTCCGACCTATAATAGACCAAATAGTCTGTAATCTTTCTACATTGTGTACGTAGCGAATATTTTTTTCGTCGAAGGTTCTATATCCTGTAGGGTACAATAACGATTTGACGACGTCTGTGGTCTAGTGGTTAGAGTAACGGACAGCTGATCACGAGGTCGTGGGTTCAATTCCCACAAGACACAAACATTTATGTGATGAACTTACGTGTTTGTGTTTGTCTGGGTGTTTCTTATATATTATAAGCATCTATTTACAAAAAAAAGTAAAGTATATAAGTATTGTATCCATTGTCTAGTACCCATAGTACAAGCTCTGCTTAGTTTGGGATTAGTGTAAAAATGTCCCAAGAAAAAAAAATACTCCTTGTTCCGACCTATAAACCAAACAGCCTTTAATCTTTATACATTGTGTACGTAGCTAAAATTTTTTTCGTCGAAGGTTCTATATCCTGTACAGTATAATAACGATTCTCATTTACGTGGTAGGCATCATGTGAGGCCTAATGACGGCATTAACTTGGCTATCTCCTAAGAGCACCATTAACTTTCCCTTCATCTGAAGCTCTCAGGACAATGGCGGTAGATACGCTCTACTTTTTTCTTTGATGGGAATAAGTAACATTTGCTGATTTATATGAATTTCTTCCTTCCATTTGTAATATAAATAAAGAAAATTTGTATACACGTAATGTTTACGAGCCATAACGAATGAAGCTATTACATATCTTTGTATATTTGTATTCATTTCAACATTTCAAATTTTTCAGAAGGCCTTGTTAGAAAAATTTTATTCATTAGAGAATTCTATGCTCGGGCATCTACTGTGAATTTTTAAACAAGTGGGAATTTGCTATATGGCTTACAGGTGCGAAAAAAACATTTGTTAACCTCACCAAACCCGTTCTGCAAAAACCACTCACTCAGCAACTGCAATACAACACACTCAGCAACTGCACCAACTGCACTCACTGATTAAAGTCGTTTATCAAATATTGGTCAAAAATTCTACAGATTCCTAGAATTTTTATCTAAACTGTCATACAAGATGCCTTTATTTCTATATCTGATTTGTCATACAAGATTCCTTTATTTCGTTATATGATTTGTCATCCAAGATTCCTTTAATTCATTATCTGATCTGTCATACAAGCTTCCTTTAATTCATTATCTGATCTGTCATACAAAAAATATTTAAAAAAGTTAGATCCGGAACTCAACACAAACAGGGCAGTCATACTGATGGACCATGATGACGATTTGAGAGGTCACGACCTATTCCCGCTTCCACCAGCCATAAACGAAAGTCCTCAATCACCGGACGACCGTAAAACCGGATCGTTCGGACCCGGCCTATGGAGATTAAACGGTCGTAAAAAGTGTATCGGCGATGGGGGACGCCAGGAGATTGGCTTCCAGTGGAATGGTAGTGTTTACATTGTGGTACAGGTATGTAAACAGGGCTAAGGAGCTGGACAATGTCAAGAGCCGAATATGAAAGTAATGTCAACGGTAGAACATTTTATTGTTTAACACCTCGATTTACGCAAAGATAATCCATTTTATACCATCACGCCTGTATTTCCCGAAGGGTTAGGTAGAGGTGTACGACGAACTCACAGTTTATCTACACATCAAGTTGCACTATCCTGAAAATTATTCACAGCAATTGTAACTGTTACCATACATTTTTTAAGTGTGACTATGGAGTTTCCTGTCGGCTCTTCTCCTTATGACCGAGTTTTTTGGAATCGTTCAACTAGTTTGAGCTTTCAAAAGTACCCATTTATATGGTCAAATTGAAATTAAAATATTTGAATTTGTTATGTTTAGGTCCCATGTAGGGAGCGAGCCAATTGCCACCAAAAGGCTCAAATCTAGACTTCGAGCTGAAAAACCCAATAACACTTTGCTAAAACCGGGAATCCAACCCAAGACCTCTAGCGTAGCGTATAGTCGCGCTTGGGACCACTAGACCAACAAGACCACCTTATCCAATATTTTTTCAGCCAAAGTGTCCTAACAAAACTATTATTCTTCAAGCATATTACGTCAGATTCTGTATGATTCATATGCAATTTTTGCGGGCCTTATAACTGTGGGATCAGTTATAGTTGCGCCTGCAAGACATTTAATGTTAATCACAGTTACAGCTTACATTTTGTTATCTGTGGACGACGTCTGTGGTCTAGTGGTTCGAGTACCGGACTGCTGATGACGAGGTCGTGGGTTCGATTCCCACAAGACACAAATATTTATGTGATTAATATAATTTTTTGTGTTTATCTGGGTGTTTCCTATGTATTATAAGTATGTATTTACAAAAAATATATATATAAGTATTATATCCATTATCTAGTACCCATAGTACAAGCTCTGCTTAGTTTGGGAATAGTCATAAACACAAGTTCCTCGTCTCTTCTACCTTTGCCGTGCCTGACAAAGCCCACACATGTTTCTTCTTATATTATTGTTATCATCTATTTAACTTGTGGAGTGCAATAAATGTATTGAGTATTGAGTATAGATGGTGCTGTGTAAAATGTCCCAGGATATTTATTTATTCATTTATCTATCACTTAGAAATTACCTACTACACAAAAGGATCCTTTTAGGATCATTTTATTATAGTTTCCCCTCCCCTATTAATTCCTCGCAGATTTACATAATCAATGCCGCGTTTCCAAACCAACCATTTTATTACCAGCATATGTTATACTAAAGCCTAATAGCATTAAGTGCACAAGCAGAGTTAAAGCCTTATGAAGCTGTAAAGGTTCGGCAAAACTCATTCGCATGCAAATCGCATCGGAAATCGCTAAGCATTCACTTAAAGGGTTAAATAGATATAAGGGCATACGTGGTTAGTGGTCGAACTGTTTTAGTAAATCATGGGGAGATTATCTCGTAATGAACAGAAGAAGAACAGAAGAGAACTGATGGCCGCCGAGGCAGAAAGGTTCTAGAGTGGAGACCACGCACCGGAGAGCGCAGCGTACATTGGTATCCAACGTAAACAGAAGAGACGTTCCGGTTATTAAAAACTGTTTAAAATCAGTCAGTTGTGCAAATAATATTCAACTTAACTGAAATACAGTGAAATACAGTCAGAGACGTCACTCAACCTAATGAATCATTAGCTAGTGACACCCAGTATATCTTAGAACGCTGATAAGAAACTCAAATATGGAAAAATAGGCCAAGATTTATAGTAGCCACTGTTTGTTAACGATTCATTAAGGTTAAGTGACGTCTCTGAGTTGGAGCCAAAGACAATCAAGTTAGATTGAAATCGAAAGTTGTCATTTATGACACTTAAACTGCACCGATAATTTGATGATTTTTTTAAATGTTGTAGGTTTTTCTGTGTTACAAAAATGACGGCTGTGTGTCATTGTACACTTAGTAGTTAATAGATATTTATTCTACTAGTCATTAGGTATGTGCATTATATTCTCACTATTCCAAAAATATATAAAAAAAAATATTTTTGTCGTCAATTGTATATGCAATTTTTGTTAACGCCGATACAAAATGACATACATTATCGATACAAAACAATGATGAGAGCGAACGACAGATGCATCACACTTAATGGCGTGGAAAGCAGATATCACCACACTATACATCAAGTTTCTCTATCTCGCTCTACCTCTATGCCATTAGACAGAGAGGTCCGTGTAATTAGCAAAGTTGGAAGTACTCAGAAGTTAGGAGAATCGATATCATTTAAGTTTGGCGTGCTAATGGTTTGTGGCTGGTGGGATTCGACGATCTAAGTTACAGGTTATGATAACTTACTTTTTATTTATGTAGGAATTGGTAATTATAATTTTATTTAACATACCATCACGCCGGTATTCCCCAGGTTAGGCAGAGCTGTACAAATGGAAACCCACAGCGGGTATTCTTAGGCCCCATAGATTAATATGTTATATTGGATATAGATAGGTATCTTGAAGTAAAAACTTTTACCTTAGAAAGTGGCTCCACCTGGTGCTCATAGTTGAATTTCCGAATCGCTTGATATTTAGATTGATATGTATAGTTATAGATACTTATGTTAATGTTTTCCAAGTCTTATACGATATTATAGAATCGTTTGAGATATGTTTTGCATAGAACATATCTCATACGATTCTTAATAAATGCCTAACAATTCCTACAAGGGAAAAGGAAGAAAAAAAATTAAAAAAACGCAAAAAAAAACGCAAAAAAACGCAAAAATTTCAATTTGTTCTAAGAGAACACACCATGTTAGGCCCCAAATCGAGCTGCTAAGTTTGCTTATAAAAATCCAATAACCCTTTACCTCGAGCTTATCTGTCGGGCTTAGAGCAACTAATACTAAGAAGGCAAATTAATAATGAATCTGAACGGCGTCAGTTAGTTCATGGATTCTTCCCATTACAGATTTAGGGGACCAATTTGCCAAGAGATACTTCTGGACTCGGCAAGAAAGCAGGCCTTCGTTGGACCTATTACTAACTTAAATATGGTCTACATTTATTTACCCTAGTCGTGTCTTTATATATCTGTAAAAGGCTTTAGTGATACATACCATCACGCCTGTATTCCCCAAAGGGGTAGGCAGAGGCATACTAATGTACACCCACATTTCGCCGGTATGTTTTAGGTCCCATGTAATAGAGGGCGAGCCTGTTGCCATCAACCGGGCACAAATCCAGACTCCGAGCTGTTATTGGGAATTTCACAGAAAACCCAACAACACTTTGCTCGACCCGGGAATCCAACCCAGTCTCCCTTGGGACCACTAGACCAACGAGGCAGTCTTTAGTGATGTCACTGCAAAATAAAATATATTTGATAAATAATATCATTATCAACCCATAAACTGTCCCACTGCTGAGCACGGCTCTCCTCTCAGTATGAGAGGGATTAGGTTATAGTCCACCACGCCAGCCTAATGCCGGTTGGCAGACTTCACGCGCCGTCGAGAGAATCTCTCAGGCACGCAGGTTTCCTCACGATGTTTGCCTTCACCGGTAAAGCGAGTGATTATTACGCACATGATCGTAAAGTCAGAGGTGCGTGCCTTGGATTCGAACTCAAGACCTTTGACTTGGCAGTCCAGTGGTTATACCCCTAGGCTGTAACTGCTTTTTTTTTTTAATAACATAAAACAATTTTTTATACTAAGAAGAAAGTGTTTTTATTGGCTGTCAATTGATACTAAATACTACTATTGAGGGTTACACTATCTTCCAAGATAAAGATAACATACGTGTACAAACAAAAACCCAACCGATACAGCGCTTATGAAACACAAATAGTACTATTTCTCTTAACCCGCCACTGCTGGGGTACGCTCCGCGCGTTGTTTACGCGGCCGGGGCTCTGAAGTGCCGTGTGTCTGAACGCCTAGACATTCGCAACACAAACAACGCCGCCACTCGAACGCGAGCTACCCCGCGAGGGAACAATGTTTGTTCCACAGTAATTCCCGTCACGGTGGAACGTGATTTTCAATCATGCTAATAGTAGTTTCTGTACTACCCAAAATTTGATTTGTTGAGATTTTTAAAAAGATCTACTTACAGAAACATCATTAAATAATGTAACTTTTATTGAGAGCAGTTTTATAGGGACCACTGGATTACCAAGTCAAAGGTCTCGAGATCGAATCCAACGCCCTCTGACTTTTCGAAATCATGTGCGTTATCACTCGCTTTAACGGTGAAGGAAAACATTGTGAGGAAACCTGCATGCCTGAGAGATTTTCTCGATGGCATGTGAAGTCTGCCAACCCGCATAAGGCCAGCGTGGTGGACTATAGCCTAATCCCTCTCATACTGAGCTACCAGCAATGCGCCAGTAAGTATATAGGTTGATGATGGTGAACTTTTGTATAAGCTTTGTTTTTCTTTTATCAATATGTTGTTATATTGGACGTAACGTTATGTAGCATTAATATCGTGAGAATCGTGCTGAAAACACAAAAAGCAATAAAAACCTCTAGAAATATTAATACTTATTAAAAAAAACTCCGTAAACACCATTACCGAGAAACGCTTCAAGGAGCATCACATCGTTGTACAAATTAAAAAAAAAACTAGGAAATCTCCCCGCCAAGCTGCGTAGTTAAACATCGCCAGCTATTTACATACGTGTAGGCAAGTGCTGGGGTCGTTGTGAACAGCGTTCGATATCGACGAGCGCTCGAGGGTTATAAGTGCACTGGCGCGCAGCACTCGACTCGCCTACCGAACGCGGCACGGTAATGACACCGTATCATGTTTATTCCACGTCTAAAACTTATCGTTTCTACATCGTTAACGCCGTCGACGAATGAAGCACTAAACGATCCCCTAAAAGCTGTTTAAGGTCCATTATGAGCGAAAATACCGAGGCACTTAAGGAGTGCGGGATTCCGCGTTCGGGGGCGGGCTGAATTTTCCGGGAGTACTTTTTCAGATTAAAATTTTGGCATCGGGGAAGCGGTGGGTAATGAAAGCGGTGCGGGCCATTAGGCAGCGGCTCGGCCAACCATTAGTTGCTCACGTTCACAATTACACCAGTCCGTGAGTTACGATTGTTACGCGGTGCCCACTCGCCCCGCCCGCGGACTAGGTACGCCATCGATCGTAGGGCTGCGACGCCGGTAATGACCTTCAAAATTGATTCCGGTTCATTCTCTTTTTTCCCACCCCTATTGTTATAACGTATAGTGAAAAGTTGACTGTTTACTTGTGAACAAAATACTTTTAGGAATTATTATTGCTTCTATTTAAATGATATTCGTGCAACCCTAACTCAGAAGGCTCATTGCGATCACAATAATTATGATCGACTTTAGTAATGAGAATTACATCAACACAGAACTGCCTCTTTAGGCTATTGGTCCTAAGCGGGACTGAGCTACGTTCGAGATCCTTGGGTCGAGCAAAATGTTATTGGGGATTTTTATGAAATTCTTAGTAACACCTGCCCTAGTGTGCATGCAGCGTCTCTCCGCAGAAAATGGCCCATCTTCCATCATGCTCCACATGTCCTGTAAACTGTTCACGCGAGGATCTGATGTATACGCAGTCCACTTTGCAGGGTTTTGGGCCGGAAAAATGTGAGCCCTTTACATTTATATTTTTATTTGCCATCGACACGCTCAAAAGAAGAAGTAGCAGCTCAGTTTGCATTTGTGTCCCGTTAGTCACGGTTGGCAAGAAACTCGCCCCCTATTACACCGGAACTAAACATACACAGAAACTGTGGACGTACATTAGTACCCCTCTGCCTTACCGTTCGAAGAATACGCGCGTGATACTATCAACACAGAATATCGACACCTATAACCCTAAAATATCGATAAAAACGTGCCAACACTACTTACTAATAACCAACATTGATACACTAGAAAATGTTCTGCAAAGCCATTCCCTGAGGCCATTCTCGTTTTACTAAACAGAAAATTTGTAACTAAATTCTATTCTAGTTCTGTGAGCTGGAAAACAGAGGCGGGCTCGTTATATCGGGGTCGAATCCTCAAAAGCGTGCACTAGTGATGTGAAACCTATATAGTTACAATCGGTTTTAGTCGATTCGTATATGGACTATTTTTATAGACGAGGGAGCGACTATGATGTACTAATTCCTTTTTTTTATCATTTATTCATTACTTGAAGTGTATGAGTAATAATTACATGAGACCTAAATATACAGGCGAACGGTGGGTGTACCTGTACATTTTTACACCTCTGCTGGTGGTATGTAGTTATGTTACATTCAATAAATCGGTTACCCACTTAATCAGAATTCAGCTATAAATATAAAAGTAATTCTGTCTGTTTGCTACGCTATCACACCTAAACTGCTTAAAGATGTTACTGAAATTAAGTACAGAGATAGATTAGACCTTGGACAAGGCTTACTTTTTTAAAAGAGAGATTGAAATAGGTGGTGAAAGATTGCATGGGAGCTGGTCATTATTGAAGTTAGAGGATGAAAGTGCATATAAAACAAAATAACTACCACGCGGATAAAAGCTAATAGGTACATACTATATGTTTAGTAGTACAAACTAGTAGCTTCGTCCGTTTGGACGTTACTAGTTCCCAGTATAAATATTAGCAAAAGCTTCGCATGTTTAACATTGTAAGCTCCCCACGAGTTGTCAACGAGCGCGACTATTTCGCTAAGTATCGACTAAGCGCACCCCTAGCACATAAGCCAGTGTCACGTCTATCGACCAAGTGCACGACTAAGAGGATTAAATGTAACTCCCAGCTGAATCGCTACACTACGGACGACTAAATGATAATAAACGGCACAGTTATTGATTTCGATTTTATAAGCCTCGGTCTTATCGAGTCAAAATTGGAAAAGGATTCGAGTTTCTCGCTTTCGTGTCTATTATAAAGGAACGGATTGGGACGTATTTTTCCTAATTTTTTTGTGGTACATGTATTTACTATTTGTGACTGTTTTTATTGTAAAGGGCACAGGAACCTATGTTTGTAACGGTATTAGTAATCTCTGGCTTTAACTATAGTCGAAGAATAGCCCGTTATTAATATTTATGTTCTTAATAATAATAATAATAATATTTATTCAATCCTTTGTTACATAAATTGGGTATAACATAGTACATACAGTGAAAACTTGTAACAATCAAGAGAACATTAAAACAGTTTTAACGGTGACCCCCAAACTAGACTTTTGTCTGTATCTTGGGGGCCAGAAATTTTAATTTCTTTTTAATGATGTTGACGTTAAATCTACAATACAACTAGAAATTTCGAAAAAAAAATATTTTTTTCTTAGAAACCTAAAAAAAATGCCAGACCGCCTTTATAATACAAATTAATTGCAAGATGTATTTTACTGCTATCTCACTTGTGACGGGAGCACGCTTGTCTAGAAGTAGCCTCATTCACTCTTGACTTGAAAACTTTCAGTTTTCACGTAACCGGAAAATATGTCTAATATTGAAATCAAAATCTATTCACTGAAACCAGCTTTAGCTGAATGGTATTATACTAGAATGCTTTAAACTTTATAAACTACAATACTTGAAGCATGAAGCTCATATGTGACGTCCTTTGAGCTCCGAAGTCATCGATATGTGCAAATTTGTCACCTCTCAAGGAATCTTCGAAGTATAAACGACTTTTCTAGATCAATTCACAATCATTGGGGCAAAAGGTGTTCTAATATGAACGCATTATGATTTGAATTACTTTCAACAGACTAGAGATGTCCCATGCTGTGTTTTATTATGACAAATTATGTTCTGGAGTTATTATTTCTTTGCAAAAATTCGAGTTCAAACTTTTGTTATTTGAGAGGTGTACTATTGTACACCCACTGTTCGTCGATTGTTTAGTATGATATTGGGGCGAGCCTATTGCCATTAACGGGCACTGGGATTACACTTGGGAGCACCTGAACAACAAGGTAGTATGTATAGTTCCTAAGTCGGTTGATATCAGGCCACTGCCAAATTCCAAATTCGGCATTCGGGCTTCCGCAGACGGGTACTACTCATAAACAATCAAACATCTAACGAAAACAATTCGTAAATTAACTAAACGACGCTCCTTTCCTTTCCCAAAGTGGTAGGGTGACCACAAAAACGGTCACAACTCAACATTTAATCTCGGCACACTAGGAGCTTGTTCTGGGCGGCAATAAATCATGAGTATACGACAATAATCTTATAGGCGCACGGTGACATATTCAGAGGGCAAACATAAGATGGGGCTCGCTTGCTGGCGATAGCGCAAAGATTAATACAACGATTACTGCAAATGAAGTTTTAAGATGGAAGACAGAGATAGCACTAATAAAATGTATAGCGGCATCTCTTTCTAACATATCATAAAAGAAAATTGTACGAAACTTCTTTCACTAAACTAGACCTCTAAACCCCGTGCCCCAATAACATAAATCCCCCGCTAACAAAGCGACGAAGCTTAACACTATATAGGGTGATCGTAAATAAGAGCGATTGTCACATATTTCGTGTAACATAATAACAAATGAACATAAGGGTCATCGCTTACTAGCTAGTAACATAAACTAGAAACACCGAACAATACGAAGGAAGTAGGCGAAATTTTAATTTGTATTCGTTTTTATGGCGTATGTATGTCTTTGACACAGCTATGGTGGATGTGGGCAGGAATTACAACAATAGAAATTATTTTTTATTTTCTTTTTATTAGTCCTGTGACGTCCGTAATAGCATGTCACCCGAGCAATAAAAATACCTAAATCTAAAGTTATCCGTCTAAAGTAACGACTGCGTTTTAGCTTTCAACAAGTATTTACGTTTTTCGTTTTAGTATAAAGTATAATAAAAACCGACCCCAGCAGTTGGAAAATCGTAGAAATAATGTCACTTTACATTGACACAATTTTTAATCAGTCATTTGAATGTCGAATACAGGCTTTCATTTTCAAACATAGACATAATTATATTGTTGTAAATTATTTTGTTCGCGGCTATCGTCACATCGACCCTGATGGGTCTATTGTGATCGCCGCTTGATGAAATTTAGAGTTCACTGACACAAACTGCAGGATTTGCTTAGGGGTAAGCTCCTTTATTTCATCTGGGCTTAAAATATGTTTCCCTAAATGAGCACTGCGCTTGTATATTAGCAATCCACATTCCCCTAAAAGGTGAAGTGGCGTTTCATCAGCCTCCTCACAACGTCGACAGGTACGCGTATCGCTCAGCCTTAGATTGAACATGTGCTTGTCAAGGCAGCAGTGTCCTGTCAGGCTCTCGTCACAATGCGCAAGTAACATAGACATATATCTCCTGTATCTCTGAAAGCTTTGGCAGAGAATATGATGTACACCTCAATGTGACATAATATGTGTCTTAAAAAGGAGTAAGAATCGCTTATGAGCCGGGAAGAAATTCAAACACTGCTCGACCTGAGAAACCTGGGACATCACACTAATACTATTGCGTCCATGAGTCCAATGACGAGGTTCATTCACTCACCACAGTTCACGATTCCATTTTCCTCGCAAATAATTGGCACATTTTATTAAATTCGTACAAATTGTTTGCGCGTGCGCGTGGTCGAAGGAAATCGAATAAATCCACTCTCGCTTAGTGATGTGCCGTTAAATTTGTTTCATTACGTATTGCGGGCACAGTTTCCTATGGCGAAATATTAAGATTTTATTGGATGACAAACGCTTTCGGCAAAGAAATAAGGTCGAATATTTTCTTTGGTTTGTTTTTCAGTTGTTTATCTATGCTAATATTAAAAAGCTGAAGAGTTTGTTTGTTTGTACGCGCTAATCTCAGGAACTACTGGTCCGATTTGAAAAATTCTTTCAGTGTTAGATAGTCTGTTTAAAGTGTATCGTGATGATACACGTTAAACAGACTACGCCCAATAGGAGCTGAGTATTAATTAAAAATGGTGCAAATACGGGGGATAAAATTCAACTTCTATGGGAACGAAGTCGCGGGCATTATAATATAAGAAGTATTCACATTCTGCTTTATTCATCCGTCCCATGTATTTATTTATTTATTTTTATTTATTTAATATCACCATCATCATAACGGGTCTACACCCAATGCGATAATGTTGTCATACTTATAATATATATTACTATTTAAAAAATCTACTATAATGATATATATCTCTAAATACAATATGTAGTGAGCTTATGATAATAAAGCTTTTATTACTTTCAACAATAAAGTTACAATTATTCTATTTCAATATTTAATTACTAATAAAACATACCCATTCCATATTTAAGTCCTAAGTACTAACTAGAACTTCCATTACCTACCAAATAAAACGAATACGGGGTTATAATGTATCACAAATATATAATTCGACATCGAAACAAAACGCTACACGTGTCGCCTTAGCAACATAGAACATTTATTTACACGAATGGTGTCAGAAGTCGAAATCGAGTTTTCGATTAACCTAAGTCTCTAATACGGAACTTTATAGCATAAAGTCACGATCACTGTCCCTAGGGTGCGCATGATTTCGGGGAAAAATCACGGAAATCTGAGATCTAGAGATAATTATTGTTTTTTTTATTAAGTTAAAATTTGTTTCATTTTTGTTGTATTAGAGACATTTAAATTTAAAATTACATACACATTGTGTTTGTGACACATACCTATATCCCCAAAGTGCAAGGTAGAGATGTACTGTCAAAGTTTGACGGTACGTTTTTACCCGACTGCTGAAGAAGTGTTATGTGTTTGACGTATGTAGGCGGAACAAGCTATTCGTTCAGCCAAATTATAAGAAACACAAATTGTTTCTTTGCTTTTCCCTTCTGCAATACATTTTCCAACATCACAGAGCTTGTTTATAGATTTTTAGTTAGTACTTTTAACGCAGTCGGTTTTTTTATTCATTTATCAATTAGATCTTACAGTGCAAGAAATCTATTAAGATTTAATGGGCACATATCCAAACTTCCAGGTAAATCACTCAGCATTAACTCTCTCAACGATTTCATAGAAGCCCTTTCAAGTTCAAATCCAATCTCACCTCTGACTTTTCGCAATCATCTGCATATTAAAATCACTCGTTTAACCGGTTAAGGAAATCTCCATGTCTGAGAAGTTTTCCCAACGGTGCGTGAAGTGTGCCAAGCTGCACTAAGCTAGCATGGCGGATTGTGGACTGTAGCCTTCCTAAAAAGAGACCCGTGCTCAATAGCTGAACAATATTTGGTTTGATATAACATTGACTTATATATTACTGCGTAAGGACTGGGTGGACCGCATGTCACAATGAAACCCCCGAACTTGGTCCCAAAATGGTCTTCTCTAAACCGATGTGAACTCCGCGATCGGCTAAAAAACAAACGCCATGCCATACTAACAAAGATGGCGTTAGTGATTCTTTGTATTGCGAACGCGACTGTCAAATGTTCGAACGGCCCTATCTACAGTATATCAATCAATATTATACATATAACCAAACCATTAAAAGACACGGGCTGAGACGATACATTTTCACGTTTTCGTCTAAAATACACTTACATTGAAGAAAAGAGCAGAAACAACGTACGTTTTGTTTTAGTCAAGGTTCGAAATAAAAGGTTCCAACCCATCGCACATTCACGAGGAGGAGCATTTTCCTTTGTTGATATTTAGTTCAAGGAACTTACAAGGAAAAGGCATACGGAACATAAAAGTAAGTTTTATAGAGATTAGAACAAAAGAAGTTTTATTACTCTACAGAGTCTAGAGTAGCACAAATAGTATTTTATATAAAACATTGCTTCTTCAATTGATGGCTCTATTGACATACTTAGTCGAGAAAGGTTTTCTAAGGGACTTAGGGTCGATCCATTGAAATACAGGCCCAGGACTTCAGTATAAGACCAAGGGCATCTCTACAACTGCAAAAGAGATCTACCTACGTTCGATTAGAAATAGTAAGCGGTTAGTATTGTCACATATACCAAACACGGCCCTGTATCAAAACAGTTGTCTCACAATGACTCGAGAGAATCACTATCAATACAAATATTTAAGTCAAAGCTGTTAAATTTTTTAATTATAATGTAAAGGAATATTTAAAGTATCAAAGTGACACAGTCTATCACTTTCAAATGACTTATGTATCGCTGACTATTCTTGACACATTTTAAAGATTATTATATGGTTATTATACTGTGACTTCACTATTTTCCCCACCCACCTTAATGTATTTATGATCATCTGTACTACCGTGTTTCATGTGAAAATGAATTTCTTACACAATCTATTCCGTTTGAAAATCAATTAATTTAGAGATACGATACTAAACTCTATATAAACTGCTAAAGTTTATTCATAAGGGGGTAATTCTCATTTGTTCACATTGGAAGAAGACTGGCTTCACAGAAAAGCAACGGATGATTAGAGGTTAGGCATTAACATGTAAAATTAGCCCCCCGAGCCTCATCTCTAGCGCCGCGCCATTGCGTTTAATCTTACGGTACAATTACATCGTCTATCTGGTCGAACGCCCGTTTGTCAGTATCCTAAATTGCGTACCGGTTCGACGTATATTTACGGCGCCCCGGGCGTAGTGTGGCCGAGACGTCTCTATCAATGGCCGCGCACGGTCTCCCGATGTCGTAAATTAGCGCCCTCTACAATACAGACCGCGGCACCGCAGAATTAACATAATAAAAAGGGAGCATTCATATGCCGCTCGTAAATAAACTTTTATGGCCATCGCTCTAATGCGTCGAAAAATGTCGCCGAAGGGAGGGGCGCTACCGACTCGCCGAGCGAAAATCGTGCAAACTTTATAACACAAGAATTCACACTCGCCCTGGGGTAACCATGATAAAATATTCGTATGGAAAATCCGGACGTTCCTCTCAACACGTATGCATGGATAACGATATAAAAACGACATTAAATTTACGAGCATCGATGTGTACGCACGCGTCAAGTCATCAAACATTTTTATGGATATAAATATGTACATTTTTTCTGCTCACATTAATTTCTTTATTATGCTTCCCATATTTTTATATAAGCATGTAATCTTTGGGAGGAATTCATGAATACATATCCTACGATCATAAAAATGCTCCGTATGTTGAATAAACAAATTACTTTATGCATCGAATCCTGTGCTTAGTAGAACCATATGCTAAAATAAATCCGTGAAATCTTAGACTGTATTTCTTTTATATTTTTTTAAGATAACTTGTGCAACTGCTGTATTATCAGTATCAAAACAGGCAATAAGACCCTTATTTGACGAACAGAGCTTCTACATTCGAAATGCGTTGCCTTGTCAACCTTCATGAATCTTTACATTCACACGGCGCGCTTTATAAAGCGATGTCCGACCAAATGTAAACTTATGGTCACCGTCGCGTGTATGAACGATTCGACCGTGGTTTAATGACGTGCTGGCTTCGCCATATACCACGGTAAATAGCTTGGAAAACATTTTTTACCCAAAAACCCTACTCTGCTCGTTTCATTGATAACATCAACATTGTCACATTTTGCGAGGTGTAGCAATTTCATTTTGAATTATCAAAGTGCTGGTTGGGCCTAGACAAGTTGCAATTTGACATTCGAATCGACAAACGAATGTATAATAATGTGTAAAAACAAAATGTATTTAATAAAAATGACACAAGTCGGCCTGTCACTAATGTCATTTCCATACATATTCGTTTGTCGATTCAGATGCCAGATTGCAACTTGTCTACAGACCCTGTCATATTTTTATATCATAAGTAAAACATTATCACACATACGTTGTTATAATATTTTACTATATTTTTATGATTTACATAATATAAGTTCACGGGATAAACGGGTTTATCCCGTGAACTTTCGTTTGCGTACGTTTTGTATCTACGAGTATTTACAAACGGTATCAATATGTTTGAATAACCCATTTTTTTTACGTCACATAAATATGTAAATTATGTCTTAAATTGTGACGGAGCACTGCGTCTTCAAAGCTTAAGAAATAAAATAGAAATAACATTATAACAATTATTTATAAATTCGTTAAAAAGGACAAGTAAGTCAAAATCTGTATACATTGAAGCTAAGGTAAATTTGAGAAGATTCATTTACCTAATTAGGCTATTAATTAATTTGTCCTAGACATAACAATGTCTTAGTTTTAAGCTGCTTAATTAAAACTGAATAAATAAACAAAGTCTTTGTCAAGACCAATTCGCAGAATTTAAAGCGAAAAATAATAATAGTAGGTATATAAGACAACTATCTACTTAAATAGACAAACGTCGGAGCTATTTCTAAAGCAACCCTTTATAAAGGAACTTAATCGTGAATTTCAATTTATTTTGCGATTTCTTAACACAACAAACCTTAAAAGCTTTCAACGAAAACGCAAAAAATATCGTCGTTAGAACCAAAAACATTTGACACTTTCATTTCTTTGCAAATGAAGAATAAAGAGTCCGCGGAACGCCTGTAGCCAAAGTCATTCCTGAACGAATTATGCTCTTAAGTAGATAATAAACGCGGCAATACCGTTTCGCTGCGACACGCGACACGGCGCGACACGACTTTGTCGCGCGACATAAAAGCTTTTGACGAAATATCGTCGTGCGTAATTACAGCATTGTGTAGGACGCAGTTGCGCATAGTCAGTGAAACAATGATAAGACTCTTGGAGCCGCAAAACAATGCATCCATCATGCAAATAAGTTGTTAAACGTAATGGAACTTGTTGAAACTAATGCAAGAAACTTGTTTCGCCTATTAAATCATTAGAGTACACGACTAGCGCTAGTTGCTTTAAACGCGTAAGTATTCTATTAACATAAAACATACCTATAGCATACTATACACTTGCAATACAACGGTTCTCCGGAGTAGAGAGAACGGAAAGCCAATGAAGAGGCAATTGAATCGAAAGGCTTCGATCCATACACTTCCCTTCCCTTTATTTGTATAGTTTTCTTTGTGTGGGCTGCGCTTCTAAGGGTATACGTCTCGACAGTGTCCTCATAAGTTATACTTAATCTCCATAAGTTTTTGGTCCCCTCCTACTTTCAAAGAAATAATCCGGCCAGCACAAAAGCGCGTAATGTTTCATCGGCAAGTCCTTTCTGCGTAACAATACGAGCAAACAGGCCGACTTCCAGTTTGCAGCATACAAATCACATAGTGCCGGAACTGCATACCAGCGCCCAATTATTTGACGAACAATACCATGTTGATTTACTGAATAGCTGCGTGCAGTGGTGTGACTTGTATATAGGGCTGTCGCAGCTTTGATCTATTCTTCGTTTAGTATTCACTTGCAACGTCTGATACAAACCTCGATCCTCCAAATTGGCGAATATACGTACCTCTGTCTATCTTCGTACACGTCGATTGTCTTGTCCTATTACACTACCTTTGTTACTGAGATATTACATGCATTTGAACCGCCATCCCTCTTAGAATATGGACGGTGGTCGTTCCCATAGCTTTGCGCCGGCAACCCTGCGTATATGTGGGTCGGAGTAGAGATAAGGGGTCGCTTTGTTCCCCGACGTAAATATAAATTGCGCCATAAATGTCAAATGGACACAATTGCTCAGCTGGCCCGTGATTTTAACCGATTTAAGTGGGTTTCCTCGCACGCGTTACTGGAGTTTAAAGCGCGCCGCGGCGAAAGTATTTTGTTTGGAATCTGTGAGACGAACGGCGGTATTAAATGTATCATTGTATCATCGCTTGCTCTGCGGTTGGTAGGCGGGGATGTTTAATCGAGTGTGAGAAGCTGGATGTATCCTTGTCGCGGTCCAATAGGCCGCTGCTAAGGCCGCTTTTGTTCTAATGGCGGGTTTTTCATTTATTCCTTACTAATATCTGTCTGTCTGCTGTCTGTCTGTTGCGCTTTCACGCCAAAACTACTGAACCTTTAGATGAAATTGGGTACACATATAGTCTGGATCCTGAGTAAGGACATAGGCTACTTTTTCATGTGAAAAAAGGGCTGTAAGGGGTTGAAATAGGGGATGAAAGTTATCAGAAATACCTTTACCACGCGGGCGAAGCCGCTGGCGGAAAGCTAGTATTGAAGTAAATACTATTTGAATATCTTTGCTATGAACGAAGCCCTATTACCATTCTATCAAACATTTCAAACGCGATACGGCAACAAACCAATCCACGACTATATCTCACTCACTGGTGTCGCAACAACCCTAGCAATCTATAAAAGCCATACATTTTTCGAAGCAGAAATGCAAGGAATTTCTTCGAAGCAATCGCGTCGCTTCAACGGTCGAATCGACGCGACAACTATAAAAAGGGGACGTGACAGATACATATATATGTATACAAAGGAATGTTTGTACATGAACGTCTTAATAAACGATATTGGACGCTGTTTTTTGTTAAGGAGTAGTACTTCCTATTTTTTTAACCCACGAATAAGTGCTATTGGTCATACTTGTATCACTATGCTATCACTGCTTTTACATAGTTATCTTCTTAACTCTACCAACGACGGTTACATAACAACAATTTAAAAATTATTAGCGTCAACAAAAGATTTTTGAATAGATTAAATCGTTGCCAAATAATATATCAAAAACTTTTAACTGCTGGCAAAAATTATGTAGTAAGTCCCACGATATATTATGCTGAAACTTATCTGCAGATAAACGATCCACGTGAAATATTATCTGAGGGTAGTTGTTGAAAATCTTGTGTTTGGTGAACGGTGAACTAACGACGAATTTGTTTATCCCAATACCGCGGGAGTATACCTTGGTAATCCGTTCTTAGTGTATGTTCACACCAGGGGTTGCCAACATAATCGGCAGAAGGGCTACACTTAAAAAAAACTAGGTACTTAGGATAAATTATTTTAGTTTATACTAAGGAATTCAGTTAATAAATAAAGTATAAATAATAAAGCGAAATAAAGATTTAGATATCCTTTTTAAAAAAATATATACGTAATTGATTTTTATACACGTTACCTTTCAGTTTGACCACTACTTTGCCTGCTGGTAAGCAACAGTACTTTGTACTGTCGACAATGGCGCACGTTTATCTAGTAAAAACCTGTTCACACCAGTTTTGAAGAAAGTCGGAGAGTATAAACGTTAATCGCTCCCGCTACCGCCTACAGGTTGCCCCACCCGCCACTAATGTCGGCGTGTAGCCGGTCATCAGTTGCAGCGACGTGGAGTGAACTACGGAACTTTCAACGATTATAATCAATTATGTACACGCCCCGCTACTTCCACTTTCGTGGCCTACACCGTACACGGTTCATGTTAAACTTTGTTTTTATACAAATTCAGTAGTGTTCCAAATTAGTTCATAATGTAAAAAATTACATGTTATTTTTTGCTTTTTAGTTCCTAGGTGTTTTTGGAGGCGGTTTGTTTTTTGTTTAAAAATAATTTATATGATATGTGGTGATGATAGTGATAATTATTATTTATGTCTAGTACTCGCAATCTGACTACCACTAACGATTGTCATAAATATGTATGACATAACCTCCTAACAATATCTAGAGTAAAACTTGTCATTTTAACAGTCGTGTCACGACTAAGTTAACGTTCTCACAACGACTTATCAATAACAATTGACAGTTCAACCTCAAAACTAAAGACGCGTCTCTGACAAATGATGTTCATAAGTCAGCCATTGTCTCATTATAACAACGATGAGTAGGTCATGATCGGATTAACGCCTTTTATTTATTGAAATAAAGCCTTCGCTTTGTTTTAAGTTGAAAAGACGGATTTAGAGTGTATTGTGAAGATGAAATAATACCTCTTTGGATTTGTTACGATGTATGAACGAGGGACAAGCAAAATAAAGAATTAAACCTTTTTCATTTTGTATCATTGGTTCTTCAATGCAATATTACTATATTTTCTTGACGGCTACGTTAAAAGTCCTGGGTTCGATATTCCCGGCTCGAGCAGTATAGTTGGGTTTTTCTGTGAAATTCCCAGTAGCAGCTCGGAGCCTTGAGTTGTGCCCGGGCACACCTGTGTCACTCCATACAAACTTTCCGATACCGCTGCACACTACAATACCAAATGTCAAACTTGTCAAAATTACTTTTGTACACGTGCAAATGCAAATGTGTGCGTAGGGTTTGTTGGCAGTCCGTCCGGCAAGAACATCGGCAGAATGCGAGGGACCTGAGGTATCTGACGTTAGGTAGGGGCGGGGCATGTGGCATGGGACCAAACCACACCGGCAAAATATGGGTGTACATTAGTACCCTTCAGGAAATATACGATATGTATATTTTCTCATACAATTTGATAGAAAGAAAGACAGAAAGAATGAAACTTTTATGATAATGAAGATATTGAACGTAGATATAGCGAAATTCGTGCCAGGATCACAGCAAGTGGAAATATAATAGTCTCTGCCTATCCTAATCTCCAACAGGCGTGAAAATTACCCGACATAAAAACACGTGCACCTTATAACTCTTAAATATTACCGACAGCTGACCGCAAAACCACCTCAAACCCATCGCTCACGACCTCAAATGACTGCCAATCTCCGACCAGATGACCACTCTCACAGTCTCTTAAAAAAACTCATTTTTGCCGACATTTAATAGACAATTTGAGGCACTTCAAAGGCTAGGGCGACCCCACCCTCAAAGAAGGGTTAATATTATAGATAATTGTTCGACCTTCCTTAATGTTATTAAGAAACGGGTTTGTTGAACATAATTATTTTAGAGATTTTTAGACGAAATTTTTAAATGAGAGTGACGGATTGGATTGTAGAGGGGCTCGTGGCTAAGTTATAGCAACGCTGATCAAACGATCTGCAAGGTTAAGCTGCGCTTGCCGAGGTCAGTCTGTGGATGGGTGTCCATTCTTAACAAATCGAGACCCCTCCGTGCCTCGGAGAGTACGTAAAGCCGTCGGTCCCGGCTATGACAACCGGCAACAAAAACACCTATGACAATCGTTAGTGGAAGTCAGTAGCCCAAAAAGTCTGACAGCCGCATCTGGTTAGACTGGAAGCCGAACCCAACATGATTGGGAAAAAGGCTAGGAGGATGATGATGGATTGGATTTTAGGGGTAAATCCAAACAGATAAAATTTATCGAAACTTACTTACAAATTAAACTTTAAATGTGCTACACTTATTGCCGAATTTAGAGACGTCACTTAACGGTAGTTAAGCTATATTATCTTGGCCTGGTTTTCCATATTTGAGTTTATTTTCAGTGTACTAAGATATACTGGCTATTAGCTAGTGATTCATTACGCTAAGGCTGATATTCAGATACGAAACTAGGCATGAACTTAGCCTTCCGTATGTCAAAATGTCATACAAATTTGACATATGGACTTTACGCTTAGCGTCGACTCTGAATATTGGTCTAAGGCTAATATTCAGAGACGATGCTAAGCGTAAAGTAATGCTTCCGTATGTCAAATTTGTATGAAAATTTGACATACGGAAGCGTAAGTTTATGCTTAGCATCGTCTCTGAATATTAGCGTATCACCCCAACTCAGAGACGTCACTTAACCTTAATGAATCATTAACAAACAGTGGCTACTATATCGTGACCTATTTTTCCATATTCGCGTTTCTTGTCAGTGTACTAAGATATACTGGGTGTCATTAGCTAATGATTCATTTAGGTTAAGTGACGTCTCTGAGTGCGGCCCTTAGTGACGTTTCTGAGTGCGGCCCTTAGTGTAGCATTCAGCTAAAGTGAGCCAGGAATTATTACACAACAAGAGTCTACGAGTTTTGATTTTATTTTTGTCCGCCCGGAATTCCGTCTTCGTTTATTATGAGACTGTAATCAACAAAGTATTCTAAGATTCTCTGGACGACAAAAGGAATTCTTTTCTGAAGCACGGCTGAGATAAAATCGTTAATTTTTGCATTCCTTAGTTATACTAACATTATAAAGCTGAAAGTTTGTTTGTTTGGTTCAAGGCTCAGGAACTACTGGTCCGATTTGAAAAATTCTTTCAGTGTTACATAGCCTATTTAACGAGAAAGGCTATAGGCTATATATCATCACGCTACGATAAATAGAAACGGTTTAGCAATTAAAAATGTTGCAAAAAATAAATTTCTACGGACGAATTCCCTACCCCCCCCCCCCCCTTAGTTCCACCACCTCCTGATAAGTTCTAGTTAAATTACTTGGCAGATAATTTCATACAAATGTTCAGTTTTTTTTATCTACCTGGCAATTAACGGCTATCTAGAGGTTTTGAAACAATAAATATTTCACATCTGAGAGTAGAATGTAGAAGGTTTTCCAGTATTTTTAACTGACGAAAAAAAGCGGAGGAGGTTCTCAAGTCGACGCGTAATTTTTTTTTAGTTTCAGTCTGGGGTACGATTGAAGGTAAATGGATAACACGGCATTACACTTCTCGCCAAACTTATTGACCGGGTTGAACGAGTTAACCCGGCCTTAAAAATCGGAAAATCAAAAATATTGCAGTTTTTTTCGGCCAAACACACCCATTGAATTGAATCAGATTATTTTACACAATAGGAATAGTAATTAGGTATTTACATTTAGTACCTAACCGATAAGTCGAACCAAATAACTAAACCAATTCACAATGCGTATCTCAATAGCCAGAGATGAAAAAACAAACACAACCTCACCACTGGAATCCTAATGCGATTTCAAAAACCGAACGCAATATTGTTCACCCCTGCGCGCCAGAAAAAAACAAAATTTAAATTTTTAATAGCAACACCACCCTTGTCGGTAATTTTTTCGTGACTTGCAAAAAGCGATCATTTGTTCGGGAAATGCTGTATTAAGCTGAAGAGCTAAATGTTGGCTAATAAACAAGCGCCAACAAGAGTCTTGGTGCCGAGTCATTACGGATGGGGTTTGAACAAACTCGGAAGGCTTGAAATTATTGTAAGTGTTACACAAAATGATTGAGCGGTGTGACTTGCGATTGATGACATTTAAAAGACTATCTTTTTGTATTTTTAAGCATTTTCCATGCTAAGATTACAAGTTATTTTTAATGAAGGAAAAAATCAAATCAAAACAATAGATGTCGCTACGTCACCTTTAAGACGTAAATTAGAATGTGCAGGAAGATTTCGACTGGCGAGCAGGGCGAGCGGTGGCTTAGTGGTCAGAGCGTCTGGTGTACCGAACCAGAAGACGCAGGTTCGAATCTGGCCCGCCCGCCGATTTTTTCCTTCATTAAAAATGTCATTTAAAAGATTTAGAGATGTGGGTTCGATTCCCACAAGACACAAATATTTATGTGATGATGAATATAAGTATTTGTGTTTGTCTGGGTGTTTCCTATTTATAATAAATATGTATTTACAAAAAAAGTATATAAGTATTATATACATTGTCTAGTACCCATAGTACAAGCTCTGCTTAGTTTGGGACTAGATGGTGCTGTGTTAAAATGTCCCAAAATATTATTATTATTTGGAAATATTTTCATATTTTTTTTTACGATTCATTACGATTCGATTTATTTCTATTTTGACTCTCTCGATGGTGTAGTTGTCTCGCGATAGTTATACTAGAAAATCGTATTTTGATCCCGGCCTTTTTTAGCGGTGCGGATCTCGCCACCTAGGGAGACGGCAGAGTATGTAAGACTCAAACTAAAATCCGCACTTGCCCTATTCGTCATGGCCATGGGATCCGGAACAGTCACCACGACCACGGGATCAATCTCTGCCTGACATCGTATTTTTCTTTCCCTAAAATCTTTATAACATACATTGAGTAGTTTTATATTTCATTTTGCTATCACTTATAACAAATTTATTATACGAGTATTTATAAAGGTAATGTATTTATTTTTATTTAAGTATTATCATTTATTATTTTTATTTTTGTAAACTGGTTTTCATCCGTGGTTCACTATAGGTCTGGTTGAAAACCAGCGCCAGGCACTCCGTCTGGCTTATGCGGAACCAGCTCCATTTCAGCGCAATTTATTTTAGAGTGTAAAGGTATAGTTAGTAAGTAGTATTTAGGTAAAAAAAAATTGCTGAATAAATATTTTTTCTTTCTTTCATTGAAACAAACAAATCCGCAGGCAAAAGCATATTCTGTACACAACACAAACTGAACCATACAATTCCATAATCATTCCATCGTTAACTCCACAAAAGCCATCAGTAATTCATCAGTTAATGCCATTTAATTCAGCCATTGGAAGCGAAACAATAGTTGTCGGTAGATAATGCAATGTGCATGCGACGTCCATTCTATAAACTGTTTTGCATCGATCTCGGTGACCCATATCGTCGATGGCCGATCGCTAGATGTGGTATGATGGCAAATTGTGATTGATATTTAGATTTGTAGGGCCTCCGTACCCGAAGGGCAGTACAGGGCAGAAAAGCAGTGATAGCCTAGCGGAATGACCACACGACTGCCAAGTCAAAGGTCTCGAGTTCGTATCCAAGTACCTCTGACTTTTCGAAATCATGTGCGTAGTTATCACTCGAAATATCGTGTGGAACCCTGCATGCATGTGAAGTCTGATAATCCGCATTAGGCCAGCGTGGTGGACTATGACCTAATCCCTCTCAAACCTCTTAAACTATATCGACAAATACTAATTTTATTGATACTTGTTAATTCTTAAAAATGGTACAGAACCCCTTATGAGCGGGTCCCACAAGCACTTGGCCGGCTTTTTTTTTTATTATAAGGACAACCAACAAAGCATTCACCAAATAGTTCATAGAATTGTTATAATGATTTCGTACATTTATGAGGTTATAGCTACAATTATAAATTAACTAAAGGGTTATAGTAACAAATTGCTAACACAATGCAAAATAATTTTATTTTTGTTGTATTTTTCGAGTATTATACCTGTTTTGTTGTCCCAATTCAATGAAAAGCTCATTCAGAATTATTTTCATAAGAAACAAAAACCTATACAGTCTTTTGAAAATTGGTCCTTCGAGCCGAACGCGATCTTAGCAATAAGTATGAATCACATCTAGACGGTATTACTAATCTTTGTTAATCACCGTCGCCCGTATGATAAACACAGGGCATTGAATAATGATAGCGTCCTTTAGAACGCAACCAACTATCAATTGTACGATAAATATTAAGTTAAGCAACAAACGATAAATATCAATACACTCACTTTATGCTTAAAAAAATATGACAATGTTTTTCAAAACAAATAAAACTTATTTAGGAATTCTATCAATCAAACATTTAAAACTGCCTTATTACCCGACTGCCGAAGGAGGAGGGTTATTTACTTAGTGGTCTTAAGCGCAACTGCTTTGCCAGAGGTTCTGGGTTCAATTCCCAGGTCGAGAAAATGCTAGCGGTTTTTTTTACTTCAGTCATCCTACCCATCTTCATAGCCTTTCCCCAGCCATGTTGGGGTCGGCTTCCAGTCCCAGATGCGGCTGATATTCAGTATTTTACACGACCATGCCATGTAACCTCCGCAACCTAATTACTGGGCAATACCGATATTCGAAGGCTAGACTGGTTGTCAAGCTTTTTGGGCTTCTGACTACCATTAACGATTGTCATAGATGTTCATATGACAACCGGGACCGACGACTTTACGTGCACTCCAAGCTTTTTAAATTTTCAATAGCAGCTCAAAATTTGGTCTTATACCCGGTGAATGCCACATGGCATTAAGTCCGCCTTATGTGCTAGTGTACATAAAAGTATAAATAAATAAATGACAATAGATTCGCCCACGGGATGGTTGTGCATTAGTAAACCCCCGTCAAACCTGTCGGGGATATGTTGTATTATGAATGATCTAAAAACGTTCGGTTTAAAGAGCATTGACTCCCAAGAACGCAAATACATCTAAGATAGCCCACTTCAACTGCATTAATCTACACTGCATAATAAACAGTGGTTGTTGAATAATGAAACCGGTACACAACAGCTATCAATTGTCTCATAAATATGAAGCGAGGCAAATGTGTCGACTTGATCGCCAGACGGGTTACGTTTCATGGGGTCACTGACGCCGCGGTAGGGTTACCCTAGGTTCCAAAAGACCAGGATAGGGTCAAGAGGTGAAATTATTTTGATCGAGTTGGGAATTGAACTTCACACTTAAGCGCGACTGCTGAGTGTGAGGTTCAATTTCCAACTCGATCAAAATGTTTTTTTTAATGAAATTCTCAGTAGCTGCGTCCCTGGTTATTGGCAATATTTCGCTCCATACGCTTCTATCCAATTCTTCCGGTATTCAGCCATAATGGAAAGGCCTAATTCCCTATGGCCTGGATTATAAAAGTAACACTCAAATGCTAATCTCTCAAAAACCATTTTGATCGAGTTGGAAATTGAACCTCATAGTTAAGCACGACTGCTGAGTGTGAGGTTCAATTTTCAACTCGAACAAATATTTTTTTTATTAAATATATGACCAATAGGCGCAGTTTACTTAGTAATTCCACGCCGCAGCATCCTTAGCTTACAACGGATTAGATACTTAAAGCCTGGATAGATGGCGTTTCAGGTTATGAATTATGATATCTAGTTTATTTGCATCTCTAATATTAACGTCTAAAAGCAACCTGTTTTGTTAATCTGAATCTAAATAAATCGTTACGTTTATTTATCTCTTTCTAGAGCAATTTCAAATTTCTGTAAACGTTGAATCTATAAAAATATCAACGTTTTTTAACGAAGTTCTTCGAATAAAAAACTAAATTAAACCAATAGGAAAATCGAACTCTTCCTTCTTTTGATTAAATTTAACTCCCTCACGGAATGGATGCACGAATTACAAATTTTCGTATTCCGAATTTGGAACACGATGAAAAAATAGAGCGAACACAAGGCAATTACCGTTACAACTTTTATTGCAAGTGAGACGTGGGAGTTACAGATGGCAGCCCTACGCAACTGTTTTACTATGAATAAATCTATTCACATAGGAAACTGGGGGCACAATAAAGAGATACGTTATTTATGGCGTAGAGTAAAAATGTTTTTCGTGTTGACGCAAGCGCCACTCGGCGTAAATCAAATTCGTAAGCGTAATATTCTTGATGTAACGTCTGTCAGGACCATAATATTAAGTTTACTCACAAGTTTTGACGACCCTAGTCCGTCTTGTTATTAGCGAGTACATATTTGCTATCGGCCTTCCACGTTTTATGTGAAAAGTAAAATTTGCAAGTTAGTCTGTATTCAGCGATTTACGGAGTGGAGTAATCATATGGAAATGTTTCGAAACGTCAACCCAAATACGGGCTAGATAAAGTAAAGATAAAATGTTATTCCGTCTGTGATTTAATGTATTCATTCTCTTTAGCTTATTCACTTGTCTCTGGATATTTTACGAGCTTGTCAACCTGTTAATAGGGTTATTCTGAAATCGACCGCACCTACAATTATATTTGCAAATAGACTATTTGAAAACTGGTTACATACTAATAGTATTCTAAGGAAATTTAAAACGATACTGCCTCTTAAGTCTAGTAGTTGTAAGCTACTGCTACACTTAATGTCCCGCGTTTGACTCCCAGGTCGAGCATTGTTATTGAGTTTTTATATAATGCTCGGAGTTTGTATTCATGCCCGGTTAATTTGCATTAGGCTCATGGGGCCTAAACATACCGGCCAACTGTGGTTACTAATGTACATTAGTAAATTCTGCCTTACCCTTTTGGGTGACAGACGTGATGGTATGTACGTTTATAATTTCTCAACTAAGTCTGTTTTGTTATCTTTTCACGCCTAAACTACTGAACAGGTTTCAATACAGATTAGCAGAGATAGGTAAGTATAATTGCATTCTGGGGCTAATTTACGTCTCAAAATAAAGGAATTGGTCCTTTTGGGCGCGAGTGAAATCGCAAGCTATCCTAATATAATACTGTTTGAAATTACGAAAGGGTTGCGCAAGTTGCGTGAGAAGGCGACGTCTTGATGATCATTAGTTTGCTAATGTTGGTAAATTATAGGCCTTACGGAATACGGGCCGCCTCTAGGACGCACTGTTGTGTTGTGCTCGTAATTGTTGTTAATCAGGGAAGTTCCGTAATGGGTTGAATGGTGAACGCCTTTTTTTATATAAAGCAGTTATTGACTGCCACGTTGGTCTAGTGGTCCCAGACGACTGCTACGATAGAGGTCCTGGGTTCAGTCCCCGGGTCGAGCAGTGTTGTTGGATTTTCTGTGAAATTCCCAGTAGTAGCTTGGAGTCTAGATTTGTGCCCGGTTGATGGCAATAGGCTCACCCCCTATTACAAGGGACCTAAAACATACCGGCGAAATGTGGGTGTGCATTAGTATGCCTCTGCCTACCCCTTCGGTGAATACAAGCGTGCTGGTATGTATGTATGTAATGTTGGGAAATTGGTTTTATGTTAGTTGAGTCCGCACCCCAATTATTTTTTCTTTTTTTATTAAAAGGTAAGCATATTGTATTTCAGTAAACCACCCTTTAGGTATGGTTACATTTTATGTGCTCTAGTTACCAGTGGTTTGAAGAAGTTACAGTTAAAATAAAAATTCTAAAAGTTCAAAAAATCTATACTTTTACTTATGACTACATTTTATACTTATTTTTATACTATATGCGGGAGGTAAGATTATGATTATGTAATGTTGGGTGTGGGTGCAGTGTAAAATAAAAAAGGTATTACTTAGAAACACCCTTATTTTTTAAATCCTGTTATTACTGTAAAAATAAGGGATCATTGTACTCTATATTTGAATTTTACAATTAGTGAACATTATTGTATGGAATGGTTGTTCTTTTTTTCACTGTCATGTTAATAATTTATCATAATTTGATGGTATAACGTTAGATTATTTTTTTATACAAACGCACATTTACGCCTACCCCTTAAAATATTTGCTCCATGCAAGAATATAACATGCATAGGCTTAACGCAGCAAAATTTACAGCTAGAATAAAATTATCCATCCATAATCTTGCATTTGTCACGAAAACGCAATGAAACACACGACGTACCTACACGACGTGTCGGTGCCAAATGTCGCCTGTCCCCACTCCCAACCTTCCCCCACTACTTGCACGTGCAAGCGCAATAATAGCCGCAATATCGTATCGGCGCGATTTAACGACATGCAATGGAACACAGACAGTGGAGGGTTAAATGTGAAATGTCCCATGTAGGCAAGTATTGTTTTGACCTCTGTTCTGGAGTATTGAATTATTAGTATGACTTAGGGTTATCAAATGTTAGACAAAACGTAAGGTTGGATCAAAAGACCAAAAAATTATTGAAATAATATCTAGTCATCGTTAAGGCTAAATTTGTTTTTTACGAGTTTTTTGTGTGCGTAAATAAAAATAAATTTTTTTTTGTTATATTAAGATCAATAAAGTCTAAACTTCATAGCTAAAACATTCACGAAACAATTTTGAGTTTCAACCACAAACAGCTTTAAATTTTTTATGACTTTCAACTTCAAATACAAACATGAAAACCAAAGCCAATCACAGACAGCAAACTTACATCTAAAACGTATCAAACATTCAAGTCAACCCCAAACTGCGCGGTCAAAGTCGACCGCAAAATAAAAAGCCACAGCGACTGAGCTTTTAAAAGAAAACACCAGTTGTTAGGTGACCGCTTGCCGATCGCGATAGCCGTCGACGACATTGTGGGGGATTTATCGCCGGCCACGCTGCACACTTAAGTCCCCGGGAGCTAAAAAGGAAAGTTTAAAGTCGTGGCCGTCGCAGGGTTAAAAGGCCTGGGAAATGGGAATGGATTGGGAAAAAATATTTTAGGTCGACTCTGTATATAGCACTAAGTACTACGAGTTATAAATTAAACATAGCAAGTCCAACTGCCGAGTCTGAAAGAAATTTTATTATACGATGTAAGATTGAGCTGCCTAGGCTCAAACTGCGCAACCCAATCCTGAAACCGTTCCTACAGTCGTAAGCTTAATTTGACAAACTTATCGGAATGATAGATTGAGAAAGTGCGGTAATAGTTAAAAACAATGTAATATTATAATAATTTGTGTGAATTGAGTATGGAACAAAAAATATTTCATTTAAAAGGACTCAATTTAAATGTCATAAGAATAAAATACCTACACATGTGCCAAATATAAAATCAACTAGGAAGTAAGACTAGTATTAGTTAAGTCATTCCACTATTAGTCGTCCTTTCCTGAGGTTTCTGTCCTGAACTACTCTGCCTTCACTTGTTTACAAAAACCATTCCAAAAAAGTTACGCATAATTTCAAATAACGAACAAAATATTCTAGTCTCCTAACAAAAGTTTTAATTAAATCAGCGCGAAATAATCCGTCAAGTGGATTATTTGAATGCACAGCTCGCGTGAACATCGTTGAAGATTAACGCGCTATGTAGGTTACACGTTGCACGCGATCCGGCACGTGGAACAAGCACGCGACGTCAACTGATGACTGTGCGAAATGCTTTTTTTTTTATATGATGCATCTGTTCCGCATAAGGAACAGTATGCTGCGTTCTAAAACACAGATCGCCAGCCGCAAGCGTGAAATGGAACTGGGCTCGTCACATCTGTCACATGTCAGACGTGATGTGGGCAAAACGCAGTACCGAGTGGAGCCTACACAACATTGAACGACGTCGCGGCAAGCCCAAAGGGCAAGCTAGACCTATACTGGAAAGATTGGCCGCAGAAAGGTCTTAACCAAGAGGAGTGGAAGGAGGGTAGGGAGGCCTTTGCCCTAAATCGGGACGACAAAGAAAAATAACTGTCCCGCAGAAGTGCCTCATTGGTCTAGATGTCAAAAGCAACTGCTAAGCGTTAGATTCTGAGTTAAATTGGCAATTCTAGCAGTTACTAAGTTAAGATTTTTCTATATAATTCTTAATAGCAGCTTAGAGTTTTCATTGGTGCTCGGGTAATGGCAATATGCTGTACATCTCTGCCTGATCTTTCAGGGAATACTGGCGTGGAAATGGTACCGATGTTTATATCCAAAAAATAACAGAAGATCTTCTTTTCAAACCAAAACGCTTTCGTCGAGAAATTAACATATATACGATTTTAAATCCAAGAAAATGTTCAAGCCCTATTCACAAGGAAATTGGGTATCATCTAAATATAATAGTAATAATAATAACAGTAATATGTATTTGAAGCGAAGCTATCTCCAAAAACAAAACAGTAAACTAAGAACGAAGCGACAGCGTGGTCGGCCCAGACGGAGATGGCGTGACGAACTTGACTCCGACGAGAGAGATTGGATTCTCAAGTCAACAGACAGAGCGGCTTGGAAGGAGGGAAGAGAGGCCTTTGCCCAGCAGTGGGACAAAGTGGGCTAGAAAAAAAAAAACTAAGAACATCAACATTGTCGAATAAAAACTTCAAAAAAGTCAAAGCTTTTGAAAGCCCAGGAGCAAGCTATTACAAAATAAACCAACTGCTGACGAAATAATGGCGCAAGCTTTTCATAAAATTAAAAAGCTCTTCCATAGTCTGCTGCACAAATTCTCACAATGATCAATAAGCGTCTATTCTTCAAACGATATAACCTTGATAAACTTTCCCATTTAATTCCTGCGCTAACAATATGACGGTTCTGACTCTTAGATAAATTTACGCGATTTGGACATGATTAATGCGAACCCCGTTGCCTCCCAGCCGATAAGAGGCGCGATAGCTGCTCTATAAACGCTCTATGACGCTCATGTGGATTGTTTCTTTGCCATAATGCGTAAGCGCTGTGCGTCCCTGGTGCGTAGGGTGTGGGGCAGCAACAACAGTATCCTGTCACTGATATCGAGCAGGCTGGACTGTCTGTACGTGAACCGCTGCTGCACCATGTCTCATGGAGTGGTGCAGCCACGGTGAAGCGTCGGACAGTACTGCTACTGGGTATATTGTAAATAAATTATTTGTTATCGTTATGAAATAGGAATTTGTTAATCAAAATTATTATTATCTTAATTACTAATCAATTACTAATATAATTATTTTTTACTAACAGTCACAATATGAGTCATGGTTACTTGAAATAAAGATATATTATTATTATTATTATTATAAACTCTCTGTCCCACCTACTGCTTAGTGTAACATGCTAGCTGAATAAAATCGACCATTAGTTTGAACATTTGACCGCTGTGGGATACTTAGATATGGTCAAATGTCGAGATAAGAATGTGTAACTACTTTTCCTATCCGCCCTTTTAGCCTTAGGCTCGGATTTCCCAACGGGTTCTTTCTGATAACTGGTTATGTTATGCATGTAGAATATTATTTTATCTATTGAAAATTCATATCGATTTGCAACCACTAATAATCCTGGTTGATTCAGTAACAAAAAAAAAGTTAGTAAAAAAAATCTGAAAATTCGTAGCTAAGAATTCTCATCTGCTCACCAAAAATACCTCACAAAGCGAGATATTTGCGCCTACAGCTAACAATACGTTATTTAACACAATGATCGACAGACGTTTTACCAAATACGTACATTTAAAGGTGAAGGAACTCATGGGAGGGGAAAGAAATCTATACATTTTTAGCGTAGGCCGAGAAATCAGTAAGACATAAATTGTAAAAAGGCGACGCCGAAACGAGCAGAATCGTCAAATGGTGCGGACGAGATACATTTTAGATATAGATAGGGTTGCTAAGCGCTGGAAACTTGATAAACTAGCTGCGGATAAAAGGACGATATTTCCTTTAATATTTGAGCTTGAGGTTTGAAAAGTTTCGATTTGGCATTGGAAAATATTGAGTTCTAAATCGCGGTTAGATTCTTTTCATGTTCTGGCTATTCACTTGCGACCTCGTGTAAACGTTAGACATAGGTACTTTCCTTAAGAATTTTACAAATATCTGCAAACAGATGCGCTAGAATAAACCTTATACTTAAGCTTTCTTAGTATTTAGCGATAGAACAGTGAAAATCTTAAATATTTTTATTAGAAATGCATTTGAAAGTAAACAAATCACCCAAGTCGCCAGCCCTATCACGAACGGTAGTGAAACGCGCGCAGCTCGGAAACTCGGCGATTCGATGTAGGCACTACGCCGAGATTTATGTAGGAATCTGGTTACCGGTAATACAAGCTCGTTATGCACTACATGAACCCCTTTATATTTATTTAACTGAATAACGTATTGTATTAGTAACTATTTAAAATGTTGTTACTTTCTGGCTGCGCCTCGAAGGACCAGTTATTTGGAATTGATTTTAGGCTTGATGTAGCTATTTTATATTTTGAACACATCTAGATATTATTATTGCGTTCTGCTAAGCGGAAATATGTTCCAGAAATAAGAGCAAGAGTAGCTTGTGCAATCCTGTCAGGATGGCAACCTGCGACTGATAATTACTGATGTTGTTGGCGTTAAATTTTGTCTTACAAGCTGCGATTTATAAGCCCACGCGATATATTATGTTCAACATTAAGATTTTATTTTAATTAACAAGAGTAGGGTAAGTATTACTTTTATATTTATACGGCTACGTAAAATTCAAGTAAGCTTCTTCACATATATTTAAATATGATATCAAAGAGCCCTTTGTGTAACATAAAAGATTGTGCCAAATTTATTTAATGTATGTTAAATATGGTATTAATATTTTGTAAAATAGTAAACTTTAAGGTTTCCTCATACGTTCAAATGTATTCGATAGCAAAATATTAACAATTACAAATTATTAACCTTTAGATTAAAGCATAGCCTAGGGGTATGGCCCCTGGACTGCCAAGTCAATGGTTTCGAGTTCGAATCCAAGGCACGCACCTCTGACTTTTCGAAATCATGTGCGTAATTATCACTCACTTTAACGGTGAAGGAAAACATCGTGAGGAAACCTGTATGCCTGAGAGATTTTCTCGACGGCATGTTAAGTCTGCCAACCCGCATTAGGCTAGCGTGGTGGACTATAGCCTAATCCCTCTCATACTGAGAGGAGACCCGTGCCCAGGAGTGGGACTGTCCCACTCCTGGGCACGGGTAGATTATTATTATAATAACCTTTAGATTTATATGTTAATTTTTTTTATTGAGGCACAAAAGGACCAATAGTAAGCGTCTGAAAACATTAACGTCACTCAATGTAATTTACTGTAGGTAAATTAAAATTAAAGTCATATTTTCAAACTGATTGTAATAACTTTTACCTATACTTATACCTTTTCCTTTCTTTCCTTTTCCATATAATACCAATTGCGTATTGCAGGCTCGAGCTGTCAACTCTGCTTAAGCCTCCAGAGACAACTAGTTGATCCTTGACATGCGGATTAATACACTGTGTTTTGATCCTAAGATAAGAAGTAGGATTACTTATGCTATAAATCATTTTATTACCTTCGTACTTAAGGTATCATTCATCAAATATACTGTGTATATATATACAAAGTAGACGCACGTGTTCATGATATATGATCGTGTCAAAATTACGATATAGTGGATTCAACACTTACTGTACGAACATGTAAGCAGTAATGGCGTCGCATAATTGGTAAAACTGCCGACGTACCTGCAACAAATAAAAAATACTTTAAAATATTGTTCTAAAGGTAATGAAAAACACATAGTTAAATAATTATAATTTCCATTTGGAGGACTCTTGTTTTAGTATTAAATGTTAGAAATTATCACTGTCAATTTTAATTTTTCAAATAAAGTTCGTTTTTTTAAATAAAGTCGCTTAACATAGTTTTACAAGAACTTTTAAAGCAGTCGACCAAGAAATTTTTCTCGGTCCTTTTGTATTCAGCACTCCTGTCAGTCAGTACCGAAGGACCACTTTTTTGCTCCTACAAAATTCATTACCTATTCATAAATCTCAGAAGCCTCTGAATTATCTATTAGCGAACGTAATCAGTGTTTATAAAACTTTCCCTTCAACGAAATAAATTATTTCTGGATGAGGCCACACTTATCAGGGGTATTAAAATAGCCTACAACCTATTGTCACACCTACCACCACATATATCCAAAACAAACACTGTGATGTAACAGTTATGACAAACACCAAGGGGACTAACATGACGACATAGTCACATCATCTGGTCTCTAATAACTCGAAAATGGCATGAGATATACGTCGATAAAATTAATTCGTGACGCGCATGTTATGACATATAAATAACTGATATTTATAAGTAAGAATTTAAAAATAACTGACACCGTTACAGTACAGAAATACACGCAGCTTATTGATCTCCATAATAGATAATATTTACGAACATCGTCGCAACCTGTGCCAAGGACTGAACGGTGCAATAAAAATAACAGCCTGAGGTGCGTCGGTGACACATAGAAACCGGGGGAAGCCTCTCACACCGCACTGTATCCGCCCTTATTACGGCTACGATAAGACGTGTTCCTAACCATAATGCTAAGGAAGCTTTGGAGAGGACTGTCTATATGTTTTAAAAAGAGTTCAATGTTTGATTAAAAAAACAAAATGCCAAATCATGAAACTATCGATGGTTTTCGAAACAAGACAACCAAAATTACAAGAGAAGAAATAAAAAAAATATACAGAAGTGTGCGTTACCGCATAGGTGTTAAACTGTTACTGGATAATATGGATATTTAATTGCACATTCCTTTGAAAAATAAATATTATTGTATTAATTTTTCAAATAAACTGTTGATTGCCAATAATCTATTGAGGTAAGTAAACATAACATAAACCAAACGTTTGCCTTGAAATCGGAGTAAACTATGTATTTGAAGAGTTGTGCCGTAGGCTACTGTTAACAATTGTTGTTGTTATGAATACTTTGTTCTGATCATTTAATTAATATCTCTTTGATAGTTGTTGATACCAGGTATTAATTTGTAATTCAATATCAGTTGTTTTTGCTGTAATAATGTTGTTTTTATAGCAAGCTTGCCAAGTAAAATAATAAACAATGTCATGGTCTTTCAGATCCAGTGGATTCATCTTCATAAGTAGATTGTGCCCATTATAATTTTTTTGTTTTTGTCTGTCGTTGCTTTCTTTCAAGTGATTTTAGATGTGAAATTAAAACTTGGTAGCTCAAGCTATAATGTAGCGAGAGCTGTCACTCAGTGTTACATAATACATCTTAGAATTATTTACCGGGCACAATCTCCCGTCTCACAACGCGACTAATGAGGTAGAGAATACGAGGTTTTAAAGCCCCTTCATTTAAACTTGCACGGTGTGACACCCGCCCTGCGCGATAACATCGCATACTGGCATTGCGCGCGACGTGGCCTGCCAAATTATTAACATAAACACCAAGCGATGCCCACTGCATCCGTACATGTTATTGACTGTCGCAATTTTGTTCTTGGCGTGTGCTACGCTCCAATTTAGAATACTATACATATTTTATCAAGATTAGTTGCTTTTCGGTATCTGGGAAAATTGTTGAACGCATTTAGAAAATTGTGGGGAAAACGTGCGGTGAAATAATGTTTAGTTGTTCGTAGTTTCAAGTCATAAAGTCATAACATTAATATTTTTATTTAAGTTGTTACTCGTTGAAGATTCTCATTATAACAACTAAATGTTTCTTATCTTATGCCAGGACTCAGATCACCAGCTTCAGGGGAAAAGAGGCCTATACAACCATATGAAACGATAGGTCTATACCTACTAATGAGGGTTGATGGATTTGAATAACGTAAACTTATCTGGATGTTATTGAACTCTGTAATGTACTGCTTATTACACTACATTATAACTAACAGTCTCTTTACTGACCACGTGCCTATGTACCATGTAGCTTAAGACTAAAACTAAAGGAGCTAAGAACATTTTACCAAACGCAACTCATTCAAAATATCCGTAACACCACACCGGAAAAACACTGTTCACCAAAATCGATACGTGGCCACGCAAATCGAAAGGAAAACCGTGATTTTCTGCATAAATAATGCAAAAACCAACTGCAAAGTGTTCGTAAATAATAAAATGCAAAATGTAATGATCGATAGGGTACCATCGGCAGGGGTGGTATTATTGGTAGCCGGGGGAGGCTTCCCGTCAATGTATGCACTTACGTGGCATGTCTGTTACAATGGATTTTCCCTCAAGTATGGATGTTTGAATTTAAATTCACTTTGCTGGCTTTTAACGGTTGATTTCCTCAATGGGAAGATTGGCTGGTTGACTAGTAATTGAAGGGTAAGGACTTTTTTACTGTGTTACATAGTCTAATAGAGATAAAACTATAACTTAAAATGTTGCTATGTAGGTTTCTGGTGCTTAGTTCCGCAATATTTAGAGACGGGTGTTTTGGTCGTAACGCACACCGTTAGTCCCTAATAAAGACAGCACACGACACAAAACGTTTAGGTAGGGGACTATGACCAACTATTCTAATTTTAAAATAACACTTTTATCCAGCAATGTAATAAAATTGTGTTGAATTATTAAAGCACTGAAGTAAACGTGAGTTCTTTCACCCTTAAATCGAGGTGTTGACTTTACCAGGTTGAACTATCAACACAAACAAATTCTCGTTAGGTACCCCATTTCATTACACGAACAACAATATACGAGTACTTTTATTAAGCCGTCCATTTCCCTTGAAGCCAATACACGCGTAAACTTAACTGACACAAAGGAGGAAAATAAAATAAGTTTTTACACCGAAATAAAGTTACTTGATAAGTAACACAAATATTTCTTTTCAACGCCCGATTTACAAACAACCTTGTTACGATTGATAAAATGTACAGAAGGACCATTTTGTGAGTAAATGTTATGAATCTGAATACAAGTACTAGATGTAACTTTCTCTCTCTCTCTTTATATCATGATTTATAAAACCTGATGTTGATGATATCACTGGTGTTTCTAAATTAGATGCAGTTAAATTCTGATTAACATAAGACCATTCCACGTTTGTATCCCCAAAGGCTTAGGCAAAATGTTCACTGTTCATGAATAAATCTAAAAAAACTTAAAACTTACCTTTAATTTACTCTTTAAATTAAATAGAGAATAAATAAACCTTCAAACTTCAACTGTTTCTGTGACTTTCCATAAAACATCGCTTCACATTGCTGGGAATCGAACCCAGGACTTAATGTTCAATAGTTCAATTCCACAATTCTGATCTTTGAGGGAGTGATAAAATAAATGAGCCTTCTGCGTCAAATGTTATAAAACTACGTCATTCTAGTAACTTCTATGTAATATTAGTTTCCTTTGTTACATTTTACTGGACTTAATTTATTACTATGATTAGGGTTGTCATTTTAAGGCTTATTTTAGGGTAGTGGTAGATTATACTAGTAATTTATGGAAATGAAGAATGTTATTACAGAGGATAAAACAAGTAATCTAGTAATTTATTACAATGAAAACCTTTGAACCGTTAAACAAATATTAACTTTAGCAACATTTTATTTGCTTTCCAGAATTTTCATTAATTGTTTTAATGAGGATTACTGCTAATTAGCTCTTGTATCTCTCCCTTTAATTAAGCCCTCCCTGTTACTATGGATTCTCCACCCACGACACACGAATGTTTCTAAAATAAAATGTAAGTAGGTAATATTATCTTGTGAGGGAGGAATTATTGCTAAGAGGCACCCTCTCAGATTTTACATAGCAACAGCGAAATGAATACATCATTATTAAGCTGGGTACTCACTTAGCAGTGTAGCATGTAACGTATCAGATACTGTATCAACCTGCAAGTGGGTACGGCTCGTCCACGGTCCACCGCGTATCTAGCTACGAGCTGCCGGAGACGCCTTTGTGTTCGCAGTGATACCGCCACTCGGCGGGTCACTGCGAGCTTACAGCGCTCCACGCGCGAGCGGCTCGCAGCGGGCTCGTAGCTACGTACTCACTTGAAACCGTATCTGATACATTACCTGCTACACTGCTAAGTGAGTACCCAGCTTTATATTTCAGTTTTCTTAAGAAATCGAGTTTCTAAACGAACTGAACGTATGTTTTTAATCCTCGCACGGAGAAAATTGTTTATAAATACTTAGATATTTGGATTTGTTTGTAAACACATGCACAATACAAGAGATAAACTTACTATCAGCATAATGTAATTTATACACTGTGGTATCAGGCTAGGTTTTAAAAAAAAAACAATTTTCAAGAATAGTGATATCAAATTCAAAGCTTAGTAATATTAAAATCTTTACATAGTATAAAACAAAGACTGGTTTGTGCGCTTAGATCTTTAAAAAACCGACGGATTTTAATGTTTTCATCAATAAATACATTCATGAGGAAGTTACACATGCTTAATATAGTACAGAAAACCCGAGGAATTCCACATTGCATCCGTGCGAAGCCGGGGCGGGTGGCTAGTTACCTATTGTCATTATTAATTTTAATTATAAGTTATAAGGAAATTATACTAAATATGTATTGTATAATATTTCAAATAAAATCGCATGCCTTAATTGTACTCGTGTATTATCCATGTGTGGGTAAAAAGAATTTCACGGTAAGTACAAACATATCATCATTACTCACATGTATTTATTTCTAGCTCAAATACCGAGCAACCCTGAACTACCTCGGACGCGTTCGTGTATTTCCGTATGCATTCGCCCACGTAAAAATAAACTACAGGGTGTATTTAATTAACCCCTGACTTCCACTTAACTAGAATGCCTGGAAACTTGATTCTTCAGTAGAAACAGCCAGTGAGAAGGTAATTGCATTTACGGGTGCATGTTAAGCGTGTTTTAATTTTAAAGGGACTTTGTTGTTGTTGTTTGTGAGTTATATTGTTTTAAGTCGCTAAGGATTTTATGTAATAAACATTCCAAGTGTAGCAACACTGAATAAGAATGGAAGCGGCTACGGCTAGAAACTTATTTACTTTGTTGGAGAATGGTCTACATCATGCATTTATTTTCATTTCCATCGTTTTATAGACGGTTTATAGTTATGTTGAAATTAATATTAATAAAATTATTCAAATAACGAAAACACCGTGACAGATTCTGAGAGAAAATAAACAATAAATATATAAAAAACAGAACAACTCGTAACGCAAAACATTTTCTTCTAAAAACATCATTGTACCAAAATGCAGCTCACTGTCCTATTGTCGTACCATAAGAACCCATAAAGTCACGAGCATTAGTGGACACCAAAAGAAAATCACGTCTGACATTACTAAAAAGATCCGACGAGGTCACACTAGTGTCCCCGCGACAGTTCTCGGGTTGCCAGCTATAAAAAACGTCGACACGTTTGAACAAGTAATGCTTGCGTCAACATCGCGCCTAGTGTAAGGAAAATCTCTTTTTTCCAAGGATCATATTACTTTCTTGAAAACGGCGAGAAATGACAGATTAAGTGTTTGGCAGATTTGATTTATAGGATATATTTTTTATGGCAATGACTGTACCTTGTGTCTAATTTAAGTCTTAAAGATTATGATAGCAAGTAGGTATGCTGAATTAACTTGTAAGTCTAAGTGGTTAGTCTAAGGCTAACATTCAGAGACGATGCTCAGCGTAAAGTAAGGCATACGGAAGCGTAAGTTCATGCTGAGTCTCTTCTCTGAATCTCAGCCTAAGGCTTATATTCAGAGACGATGCTAAGCATAAACTTAGGAAATTACAATGCAAATTTGACATACGGAAGCATTACTTTACGCTTAGCATCGTCTCTGAATCTTAGCCTAAACCAGTTGTAAAATTTGGGAGTTAGTGGGTCCATGGTATATAGTGCAGTCAGAAAAAGTTACGCCTAAAATTTGATCTGCATCACACATTTTTTAACACTGGCAATTTAAAATTAAGAAACAAAAGGTGAAATAAATCAAAATCAAAAACCGAACGCACAAACAGGATATCCGCAAACGTCGTCAAATCAAATCCACTCGTGGGACAAAGACAAATCGACGACTCAAATTCTATATTGTTTTTCTCAACCTTGATTGTTTCTGGTTCGGCCTTAGATGATCTCATTTGTCTTCAGAATACACGTATGTCGTTATACGAAAGCAATTTGGAAGAAACCTATAAAGGCGGGGTATCAATAAAAACTGTACCACAGGAACATTTGCCAAACGTTAATCTGTAAGGAAAAGAGAAGAATATTTTGTTGGGGACGAGGAAAGTTTGAATTAAAGTTTGTCGTACGGTTCCGGATATGGAAGTCTATGATAGATGTGAAGGTAGATTGTGCTTCATAACATAAAACCTAGTTACAATAAATGAGAACAAACAAAAGCTTTCGGGCGACAAATGTTTTGAGTAACTATCAGAGTTATATATGTGATATAGACAGGTGAAGATAAGGAACTATATAATTATACTAATTGCAAAAACTGATTAGCAAAAAATATCAATATATATTACTGACAAAATACTCTTTATTTATATATGCCTAAAAAAGTTTTCTTTGACAGAAGAGTCGAAAAGACCTCAGTCTTGTTACAGCTGCATTGCAGTACTTACATATTAAAAAGTTACCCTAACATACTGTAGCAAAATTTGAATATTTCAAACCACAAAGAGCACGAAATGTCCAAACATTAAACTCAATGTAAAACGCAATTCGTTGGGTTTTCAGAAACCAGCGTTTAGCCAACAACAAGAAATAGGACAAAACATTTCCAGTGCAAACACTGCATATCTGCTTTCAAACCTACCATCGTTGTAACTTCTAAAGGACTTCTACAATATGAATAAACTCCAAAGTGAATTTCATACCTGGAGCGCAAACACCTCGAACTTGCGTTTTCTAACAACACATAAGCAAAACAACTACGAATTAAGGTGTGTTCACCCTTATTAATACTATAAATACGAAAGTAACTCTGTCTGTCTGTCGCGCTTTCACGCCAAAACTACTGCACCGATTTAAATGAAATTTGGTACACAGATAGTCTAGAGTCTGAGAAAGGACATAAGCTACTTTTTAATACGAATAAGCACCCCTTTTTAAGGGTTTGAAATGGGGGATGAAATTTATAAGAAATATGTTGACCACGCGGGCGAAGCCACTGGCGTAAAGCTACTAGTAACTATAACTAGTAAGTAATAGTACTAAGTACTATTTAAGTATATAACACGTCCAGATGTTATGATTATTAAGCCTTTGCCCGAGACCTCGTTCCCGTAGAATTTGTTTTTCCCCCCCGTGTTTGCAACATATTTTTAATTGATTCTCCGCTCCTATTGGTCGTAGCGATATATAGCCTATAGCCTTCGATAAACGGGAAATCTAACACTGAAAGAATTTTTCAAATCGGGCCAGTAGTTCCTGAGATTAACGCGTTCAAGCAAACATGTAACTCGTTTGCCCGTGTTAATAAGTTATCTGGTTCATAAATTCTTAGCTACGCGTTGCTGTGGCTCATACTCATCATTATATAGATATATCTTATATATCTTCCATACAACGTGGCAATGCAGCCAGCCTTCTGGGTACCCTTCCAGCTGATGGCGATGCGGAGGAGTTTTTTGATGCCTTATTGTAAATAGTTATTTTATTATTATTTTATTTTAGTTATATTTAGGAATAGATTTTTAATTTAGTACTTAGATACTTTGTAATATATAGTTTTAGTGAATATTTTTATACTTACTGTAGTAATTTTATTATTTTGTGTATGTGTAATTGTGTGTATTAAATGGTCTGAATTTAACAAAAATCATTAATTCAGCACGTATAACTTCGTAATAAACAACCATATAATCTTCCGAACCTTATTAGATATACGAACTAAAACATAGACGAATATTGTTTAAATCCTTACAATTTTCATTGAAATCCTTTTAACAAAGTATACAGAAATGGAAATCGGTGCCTCTTTTTTTCAGAACCTCGAAACTAAATATTGTTTTTTTCATAAATTGCACGGTTATATCCCTAAAACATTTTGTCTAGCCGCACCTTTATACAGTACACTAGGACATAGTACCGCAGTGTATTCACTCTCTTCATATTCCCAAAATGCAGGGTGTGTAAACCTGTATTTGGAAACTTGAATCGCATTAATTTTGTATGAAACATATGCAATTGCATGTATTATGCCTTTGATGTTGTTATATTTTGCATTCGCTTCTTTAGGATTAAAATAATATTCATTTATGTGGAATTTACACGACACATTGCTAAAATGGTCAATATTATTAGCGCATTAATGTAAATGTTGTAATTTGGGATAAAGGACCAAATATTATCGAACTAAAGCCCTTTTGTACATTGCTATAGTGTAACATAAATAGGGTTACGATATGATTTTCCCATTCACCACTCAAAAGACAGACAGAAATAAATCCAATTTCAAATACCGCAACTAGAAGTCCCATAAAACGTTTATCTGAAAGCCGAAATTCCTCCAAAAATACCCTCATATACCGCATCAGTCATCGATCGGCACGCCCGACTTGCATCGTCAATATACCGTCAATAAAACGTCAATATACCGTCAGTTCATGGCTGCCGGAGTGTGCATCGTAAAACGTTTTAAACCCGTGACCAGATGTTCCTTATTGTTCACGAACGTAAGAGTATGTGCTTCCTACATTGTAGAGAAATGGGAATTCGTGAATTCAGTTGAGCTCACACGAATCTTTCAACCAAGCTATAGAAAGCAAGTTGTGTTATAGAAAAAACAATGTATTACGGAATGTATTTTGAAACTAAATCAGAATTGAAACTATCTTTATATGGATACTATTCCACCAGCGGCTTCAACCACGTGGTCTTTTAACTTTCATCCCCTTATTGCAACACTTCTTCGCAATATAAAGTAGCCTATTTCCTTTCTCAGGATTTCTAGACTGTCTCTAAGAAATTTCATTTAAATCGTTTCAGTTGTTTTGGCGTGAAAGCGAGACAGACAGACAGAGTTACTTTCGCATTTATAATATTAGTAAGGATTATTAAACTCCGACGTTTACGTGTATCAGGTGACCATGAATGCTGTACAGGATACAAAAAAGTTAGTTTTTTTTAATTTTCAGAAAGCATTTACAATAGAAGTGGTAAAAGTTTTCTTAAGGACCAAATCAGAATATTCAGATAGTTGACGTTAACTGTTGGGTAATCGGTGTAAATAAATGCCTTAAAATGACCTTCTTTAATAATGTTATTAAATTGTATAATGTTTCCACTAATCACTAATGGTCAATAGAAAAAAAAAACCTACTTATAAAACGATGTTGATGCCTGTGGACTTGAGTAGATCTCTATTTCAGCACTGCGACAGTCGCTGACATTAGGGTCAAACATTAGGGGACTATTATACTTAAACTAGTAACAGTGTAAATTTTATGGACGAATGTTTTTTTTAATTAGGATTAAGGGTAAAAATTAAATAAGTAACTATTACCGGTTACGTCGTCAGATGAAAGGACCATCAAAAACGTTAAAACCTAGTCGAATGAAAGGACCAGAAAACATTTCAAAGGGCAAAAGACCACACATAGAAAATAATAACCTACACCCAATAGTGATCTCGCTGGTAACATTGTAATTTATATTACATTCATAATTCCTATACAACAGCTAAATTTATTACAGGCAAATTAATTTAGCTGGGCGCGCCCCGTAATCCGGCCACATCTGCGCAGCCCTCGGATACTTCATAATATCGATATTAAAAACATTCGGTAACATTATACAGTTAATGTTATGCTACATAACATCCGCTTGTAAAATTTGAAAGGTTAGGTATCAGTTTTTAGGCCACATGTCATTAAGAAAAGCTTTAATGCCATTTTTACAGAAAACATCTAAACATGACTAAATAACTGGTGATTAAAACACAGCCTGATCTGGCACTCGAACCTAGTACCTCATGTTTTCTAACCACGCTTTGGACTACTAGACCAAGAAACCTTTTTTAATATCTCTGTTTTTGACTAAGCAAATTAATGAATTAATTTAGTAAAAATTCCCTTAAGTAAAAGTCATAGCAATAACGCATTTCAGTGAGATTGCTATTAATTAAGAAACATATCATCACGCCTGTATTTCTCAAACGGTTAGGCAGATGTGTACTTATGTACCTACAACTAAAGTTCGCCGGATGTTTCGGTCTGAAGTAAATAGGTGGCGAGTCTATAAACTTTAACCGGGTACAAATCCCGAGCTGAGAATTTCATAGAAAAATCCTATTACACTTTGTTCGACCTGTGAAGTGAAGCACGCCAGCTTAGTTTTAGCCGCTAACTAAATTCAAAAGTGGAGTTATCTGACAAGTATTTTAACAGGAAAGGAGGTGGCGAAACAAGACTGGACAAACAAAATGTATGAAAATGACACCAGCTTTCGACAAGTCGGGCTGTCACTAATGTCATTTCCATATATTTTGTTTCTATTCGTTTGTCAATTCGAATGTCAAATTGCAACTTGTTTACAGACCGAGGGGGCTAGACACGTTGCAATTTGACTTTCGAATCACTAGACACTCGAATTGGCAAACTAATAAAGACAAAGTGTATGGAAATGACACAAGCTGTCAACAAATCGGGCTATGTCATATCCATACATATTATTATTCTTTCTATTCGTTTGTTGATTCGAATGTCACATTGCAACTTGTCTACAAGTCTCAACCTAATAAATACAGACTACGAGACGAATCGTAATACAAACATTAAAAAAATAAATAAATCGCGATATTTATCGTCACAGATGTCGACGGGCACTGGTCGCGGTGGCAAATTGAATTTTTTATGTTCAGCTGTAATTACGCGATAAAACTGTGTTATTTATGAACACTTGTAGTTATGGCCTACGGAGTCCTTTATGTCCTATTAATTAAGTACATTGAATAACTTTCCCAGATACTTTGACGTTGTTTTATAGATACATGGGTTCTTTGGATCGGGTTGTTTTTTTTTATTATGATTAAAAGGGAAGATATATAATTTATTTGCTAGTCCATCCTGCAGGCGGGAGATGAAACAAGTTCTTATTTAATTTGAGATTAAATTGTGTACGGTGTCTATTTTTGAAGCAACTGCCTCGTTAGCTTATTGTCCATTACCACGACTGATACGCTCGACGTTCCGGGTTCGATTCCCAAGCAAAGTGATTCGTAAGCAAAGTGTTATTGCTTACGAATCTATTTATTATTATAATCTAGATTAAAAGAATCTATATATTTATTTACTGTTATTCTATGAAATTCTCATATGCTCGGGATTTTTGCCCGGTAAATGGCCCTATTACATGGGACCGAAACCAAACGAACCGAGAAAGAACCGAAATAACCGAGCGGACTGTGGGTGTGCACTGCCTGAGAAAAGACATATCTACTTTTTAATGAGAGATAACCTAACCTAAATTAAAAATTTAGAAAACCCCCGACACGAAATGTCATTTGCTATTTTGTGGTGGCGGCCATCTTGGATTTGAAATTTATCATAGTGTATAGTATTCTACTAGTTAAAGCCCTTTCATTTGATACCCATATTGAGGGAGTTGTGAAAGAATATGTAATTCGCTATTTTGTAGCGGCGGCCATCTTGGACCGATTTTCATCAAACATAGCTAAGAACACTCCTAACTAATTCACCTTTCAAATAAAAAAAAAACAAAATCAAAATCATCAAAAACACACACACACACACACACACACACACACACAGACGCGTTAAACTTAAAACACCCCGTCGTTTTTGCGTCGGGGGTTAAAAACACAATCTGTATGAAATTATCTGCTAAGTAATTTAACGGGAGCCTACTAGCCGGTAGTAAAACAGACCCTTAACCTCTCCCGCGCTTAGAATGCAACCTATGCAAAAATGTGCAGTATCTGGGTGCATATATGACTATTATTGCCATCCTTTTCGTTTCCCCTACAATTTTTGCAAGTTAGAGCAGGAAAAATATAGTTTTACGAATTTCTATGATAAAAAAAGTCGCCAATTTTTTTGCACACTTGGTGTGCTAACTACATTTACTGGGTTCTATATTGGTCCAACAGTTTCGGACGTCCATTTGGTTTAAAACGCAAAACAAACAAACCAGTTTAAGGTAAACTTTTACATGAACACGTACTGCACATGAAAGTACTTGCTAACACATTAATACACAGATGCTCAAACTTTAGTTTTCACGGGCGAAGTCTTCTTCTTCGCATTTTCCCAATTAGATGCATCTGAATATCAAGTATTTTACACGAAGCGACTGCCATCAGACCTCTGCAACCCAATTTCTGAGCAATGCTGCCTGATATTCGAAGGATAGACTGGTTGTCAGGCTTTTTGGGCGCTATATGCGCTTATAGGTGCCTAATGATTAAAAATTTATTAATCACCTACCATGTTTTTGTTACATGACTCTCTTTTTGGCCCAAAGGATGACTGGTAGAAAATGCCATATGGCATTAAGTCCGCCTTATGTACCATTTTTGTGCATAGAAGTTTAAATAAATAAATAATCAAACCATTTCCTGTCGCATTGCTGGAATAAGGGCATTAAAGGATAGGTACTCCACACTGTCCTAAAGAAAATCGCACATGATTTCAAAATGTCAGAGGTTCGGGCGTTGAGTCTGGGCGGAAGACCTTGACTTCGCACTTGGCAGTTGGCTGCACCAAGGTTATATCATTAGAAATAATCATTACTGTTAAAGATTGATGTAAATATTCTCTACCAAAACACAAAGCAATGTAAAACTGACTAGAAATTCATGCTACAGTTTGAGCACCAATGTTCGACAAACTCATTTAGTACCTACTTCCTTTTTCACCATTACATAAATGCATATAATGTGCATTGCACTTTTTGTTCCACAGTTTTAGTTTCGTTTTAATTTAAAAGCAGGAATGTAATATGAATGTTGGCGCTGCCTCGTGAATATGGAATTAATGCATTAACGGCTAGCGTCCTGCTTTGTGAAAACAGATTTAGGGATGTTTGTGAATACAGCAACTTAGTTTTAAGCGTTAATACATATAACCAACAAATAAAATATATGCCACATTGGTCTTGCAAACATTGCCAGAATAAAAAATAAGAAACGAGGTCACATAAAGGATTAAATATCTCTATAGGCTAAACATTCCAAATTCAAATAAGAATTTCTTCCTTGCAAGAACACGTCATATGCATCATACCAGCAGTAAACGTATAAAACCATCTTAACAAGACATAAAAAAATGAGATCACCTAAAAAAAGTTTTAAACATCCACGTTAATTCTAAATTCAAATTTGATTTTATTCTTTACTCGCAAGATGGCATCAATAAGCAACAAGGTGGGTCTCACCTTCTCAGTCCTAAGACCAAGGCTGTATAGGAACATGCCTTAGACAAAGTCACATTTGTAGGCTAAAGGCTTCGATGGCGTAGCTTTGAGGATACTGTGTCAAAGGTTAGTTCCTCGGCAAGTCGTTAGCCATGATAAAGCCCTTGTTATAATATTATGTTTATATGTCAAAAGAGGTTCGTTCCAGGAGGTTCTATAGTCACAACCTATGCCAATTTGAGACTGGCATGTTAAACTACATACGTCGAAACAGAGAGGTTACATATCCCAAGTTTAGTTGAATGCCAAAAAACTTGTCCTTGAACTAGCCCACTGAATAAAAGCGCCACAATGACATAACAGAGACAAAGATGAAGGAGCATTGATCCTATATCACGCTAAGTTATCATTATGCAATTTACAATATCGTTAGGTATGTACAACGTCACGAGTTCAGGACGAGATATAACAAAAATATAATACACTGGCAACTTTGTGGCCCATCCTTAACAAGGTTGTCATTATTTAAAAAAAGAATAAAACAACGCTTTGTTTTCTTCCATTTTTGAAATTTCTCCAACGCTTTGTATTCGCTTTTTCGTATTTCGAATCTTGACTCATCAGTGGTGCAGATTATGCGTTGGAAGTCCACAGACAAGACTTAACAACTTTTTTGGCAAGCGTTAACTAAATGGTGATTACATTGCACTTCACTTCAAGTTTGGCCGACAATTGAAAACGTCTGGGAGACCGTCGGTCCCACATTGCCAGATCGTATTAACGCGATTCGATAATAGTGCAGATCAGGAGCCAAGACTATCTGAACTTTTGAACACAAAGTATTCACTTCTTGGCGTGTGTTGATGGTAAATGATTTTAATAAAAAATATGAAAGTTTATAAACTGTTTACAATTACTCCATTAACCAGACAAGAGCTAGAGGTCCAGGATTTGATTCCCAAGTCAAGCAGTGATAATTGGTTTTAAACAAAGTGGGTTTTTCGAAATTACCTATCGGTCTAATTGAAATAAAATATTTGACTTTGACAACTTGTCAGCTAGACAATTACTATAGTGTCAGTTACATTAGTAATTTAGTACCAATCACTTAGTGGCGTTCTAGTTTTTGCCTACACCTATAGTAAAAAAGCGTGATCACATAGGTAAATAAAATAAAAAATTAAACACCGATTAATTTCGGAACTCATTCCGCAGTGAATGGTAATAATATTGTCGTATCAACAATTGTCATTGGGGCTCTCAATCGCGACGCAATCGGTACCCTCGTCAGCTGTCAGTGGAAGATCACCTCATTACCAGGATACCTTGAGGAAAAACGTGTTAAAGAGTTTATACGTGTCTGTAATGAGTTAATGTTGCCTTACTTGAATTTTGTGTTAACTGTTGTAAAGCATATATAATGCTCCAATTAAAAAACCAATGTAAAGCTTTTTTCAATTATTTGAATAAATCCAGGGACAGAGCTTGACCTCTCTGTCGTATGCGTTCCTATATAAAGAGGGGATCGTTATCTATGTTTTTGTTATTACACGACTGCCGAAGGAGGAGGGTTATGTGTTTGACGCGTATGTATATATGCATGTAAGCTCTGTGATGTTGGAAAATGTATTGCAGGCGGTACAAGCTGTTCGTTCATAAACAAATTTGTTTCTTTGCTTGTCCCGCCTGCAATACATTTTCCAACATCACAGAGCTTGTTTTTAGGTTTTTAGTTAGTACTTCTCTTCTTTCAAGACCAATTTCTAATCTAATTGCTTTTAAATACATGTGAGCGAAGTTGCGGGCAAAAGATAGTGTAAATTATAATTCCACTAGATTTTGTAGGTATCGTTTTGAAATGTGTACATTATATGATTATTACCGACATTTAATGAGTTGCATTGCAGCTTACGTTATCATAATGAGGTCAGATTAACTTGTCGGATATCCTTAGTGGGAATTAAACTATTAACTGTAGATAGGCAGAGAAGTACTAATGTATTTACACCCACAGTTCGCCGGTAGGTTTTAGGTCCCATGTAATAAATTCTTTTGTCACTAACCCGGAACAAATCCAAACTCCCAACCCAGCGGAGCACTGGCGACTGGCACAAACAAACATTACATCACCATAGCAACAAGATAACAAATAAGTACCAATTTAAAAAAACTTCAAATGAAAATCACATCTGTGACAACAATACACAGATCAAACAAAACAATTTTAAAATAAAAAAAATCCCCTATAAATATGAACATTAAATAAAACTAGCAGTCATTTTCATGATATCGGCTGGTAATTTGCAAGTTTTCCTCCGACCAATAGGAGCGCGGGTCACGTGAGGGCAACGGCAAGGTCGCCGCTTGCGCAGCCGCGCAGACTGCATCTCGCGAAGGCCGCGCACGTGGTCGCACGCACGTACATACGTTTTATTATTATCGATGACGTTATGTGTATGCCTGATAGTTTTTATGCATTTGTTTTGTTAAGTGAATTGTGGAATTTTTATTTATAAGGTTATTAGTTGAAGTTCAGGTAAAATCCTTACATCCTTGATCAATACATTATGTTAAAACAAAGCATTTTCTGTCTGTCTGTTCGCGAAAGACTCAATAAAATCCTTAAATCCTTGATCACTACATTTTATAAAACAAAGCGTCTGTCTGTCTGTTTGCGATAATCTTAAAAACTGCTGCACCTATTTTCATGCTGTTTTCACCAATGGATAGAGTGGTCATCGAGAAAGGTTTAAGTATATAATTTATCAAATTTTTGTATTCATTGGTTAACTTTTGGTCGCGATAACCAACATCGCCTAGTATATTTTAAAACAAAGTCCCCTGTGGCGTCAGTCTGCCTTAAAATCTGTTGAATGGATTTTCATACGGGTTTCACCAATGGACAGAGTGATTCATTATGAAGGTTTAGGTATAATTCAAAAAGGTTTTATGTCAATCAGCTGTAATATGACGTTGAAGGGGAAAGATGTCACTGTGCGAAGCCGGAGACTGACCGCTAGTTACCATATAATTATTAAAACTAAAATAGGTACCTAACTACCTTATCAAGTTCTCCAAATACTCGTTTATCAAGTAACAACCAACCGCTTACCTGTAACAAAAAAAAATCTTCATCAACTTTTATAACAGCTATAAATCAACAACTAAAAAAACTCGAAGCAAACACTGTTACGCAAACCATTTAAAAAAAAACATTTGAAAATGGAATAAAAAATCAAAAGGCATGACGTGTCGCGTAATCGCGTTCAGGTTGCGTCGAGGTCGTCGGCGCGTGCGCACGGTCACAATCGCAACTGACGGCGCATGAGCAAATGCAATCTAAGGAAAATAGCAGGCATTTACTGGGAAGTGTGACCTGCGACATGACTCGCCTTGTACCCTTAAATTATTATTTATAGGTACCGATTTAAAAAAAACGGAAAATGTAGCTTCGTATCGTCATCATTATTTTATTCGCTCCACAAAATCGACTACGTAGTAGGTACGAGGATACTAATATTGATTCAACTGAGATCTGACGGTTTCCGAACTGAATTCTTTTAAAGAAAATAAATAAATTTCGAATTTGGAATATTACAAAGTATGACGTCACTTTGTAATATTCCAAATTCGAAATTTATTAGCTAGCAACTAAATAGCTTTTTCCTTTAATTTGATGCTGCATCCTGAGTTCATTATTAAAAAATTAATGAGAAAACGGAACGACCGATTGGCGCCAATCGATTATTAAAAATTTAAAATATCTTCAAAAATAGATATTTTAAGTGACGTTGATTTTCCGAACTGGGTCGCCAACTTTCTAAAGTACTTAACTATCTGCGAATAGGGTAATTATCATACATAATAATCTAATTATACATATTTATATAGTTTAAATAAAAATTTTGGTAAAATTTACAATAACTTGAACAAAATGGCGGTTATTAACTTTTTAACCCTCATTTTTTCATATGACATCTAGACGACACAAACCGGTATACAAACATCGTTATCATTTAATGTGTTCTAATTAGTCACAAAATTATACATAAAAGTATAAATAAATAATACAACAGGTCTTTATGTCTATCTTTCGTTGACTCATGCGGCGCTCACATCGGATACGTGATCAAGGCTGCATAGGCAGGCATAGAACAACATTATTTTATAATTAAAGAAAAAACACATAGGTACAACAGTTGTATAAAAATTGCAATAAAATCTCTTTTTTTGTTTCCCTCTCAAATTCTGACTGTGTGACGTCATCGATTGACGTTCTGTTTTCAAATTGATAACTCCACATGATAACTCCACCATGGCGAATTAAATTAAGAATATTTGATACTGGCATTTAATTTTAATATTAAATTTATAGGATTAGAGTAGAAAGTTGTCAAACATAAATCACGATAAATAATTGAATACCTAATTTCTTTAAACTTTTACGACATTGTTACTAAACACAAAAAGAATAAAAAAATCGGTCTAATCAATACTTAATAAGACGTCGTTTTCTATCAATATCGTTCGATAAATCGCCGGTCGAAACTCGTCCTATCTCTGTTACGTAAAACCCCTAAAAATAAAGCGTGACGCATCGAAAATATCATGAGTTCGTACATCGCGCATTCAATGTCAATGTCAAGAACGTTCAACGAGCTAGCATTTATTTGTATATCTTTGTATACACAGATGACATTAACGCCACCGAATTATAACATTACTTTTATCGCAATACCGATAAGGAAATCGCTGGTAGCATTGAGTTATTATTTAATACAAAAACCAACAGAAATTGCAACCGTAGTTGTGGAGCAAGCGCTACAATACGTCGCAAACTGACTACTTGCCCTTGACCCCCTTGATGACAACGTATTTTTCTATTTTAATTGAATGACTTTCAGTCTTGCTTGTGTGTATCTATGTCGTGATACGCTTTATTCTTTTTCATTCGTTCCTCGTGTATTTGTTTGATATTTATAAATCTATGGTTAAAACTTGCAAGACTGAACCGATTTTAATGAAATATAGCGTAAATATTGCCTAAAGAGACGGGCTATCCAGGGGGCCTAGACAAGTTGCACTTTGACATTTAAATCGAAAGAATTGTATGGAATTGACATTAGTAACAGCCCAATTTGGCAAAATCTTGTGTTATTTTCATAGATTTTGGTTCTATTCGTCTGTCGATTCGAATTTCAAATTGCAACTTGTCCGGGTTCCTCTGATCAATTCAGAACCTAGTTATGATTTATTTTACATGGGCAACCGAGGTCTAGTACGAAATGTTGGACATATTAAATTATTAACTCATTGGTACATACGACATAATCTTTGTTACATGTGTATTGTTTATGTAATGCTGTTTTTTTATATGACCAAGTAAATCACGTTGCCGTCGGCATGACAGCGCGCAGGCGTTGATATCAAGTGATCATGCGGTTGTTTGTTTGGAATTTTGAACTAGAATTTGGAAACTGTCATTTCATGTACAAATACGTCAACCGAACGCTACTCTAGCGCAATTTTTTTCTGCTCGCTGCTATGATTAGCTTAGAATATTTTTTGTATTGAAAATAGTACCTGGAAGGACCTGGGTAACGCATTTGCCCACCAGTGGGACAGCAATGGCTCTATTGGCACACAAGCTGAACCTCTGAACGACCTTTGCTACTAGCCAGGTCGATTCTCCCACGGAATTAATATTTGTAACGCCTCTTTTATGTTGCAGCAAATCCTCTTATACAGTCATATTGTCTTCGTGAATTAGCATAGCATGTTGGACTCGCGCCGATCAAAAACCATAATTGTCTTCTGACCATAGGGTATGGTCAGAAATATTCTTAAAGCCTAGTTGTGTTTGCTTGCTTGAACAAGTCAGAATTTGGATGTAAGAGCACTCATGTTACAAGAAAAAAATTACAGCTTACTGATAGCTTCCCGTTAAATTAGCTGGCAGATAATTTCATACAAATATTGTTCCATTTTTTTAATTTATCCGACAGTTAGCGGTCATCCAGGGGTGGTGAAACTTTGAATTCGAAAATCGAAAATATCAAATGCTCTTGTTTAAATTCCAGTTAAAATTGTCGACGCTGAACTTATTTACGTTACGGATGGAAGTGTCAGAACTAGACGTACTTCTGTTTTGCTATGTAATTGATACGTCTTTACTTACATTGTACGTAAGCTTGTTGATTCAACCACAAGAAACATCTAGAACGCATTAGGAGCGAGACACGGAGACAGTTTGGTGCCTACGAGTTGTTTGAGTTAACAATGATAAGGTTCAGTGCTTTTGTTTTATTATAAGAATAGATAATGTTGTGTAAAATACTGTGAAATGGTAAACATTTGTTGCGAGAGCCACAGATAGAACAGGCTCAAAATTTAAAAAACTGTACCCACGACTGTGACGCTCAACAAGAAACCCTACTTTAAAAACGTTTGAGAGAAAAATAAAGAAAAGCGTATAGTGAGTGAGCAATGAAGAAAAAACATCGTGATATCTACAGACCTAGGATTTCTTGAAGGTGAGTCAAGACTGCCAACCCGCACTGGGCCAGGGTGGTAATGGTAACCTAATTTCAGGAGAAGCCTATCAATAAGTTGCATAATATACTATTATAGACGTATAGACGAGAAACTTCACTTCATCACAGCAAAATCAACTGTTGACACTATTTAAAAGAAACGCGAACACCGTAATTGAAATTAAATTGGCACGTCGTCGCCGCACCGTTCGAAATTTAAAAACACAATTGATACATAAATCAATTTTATACCTTTGCTCGTAATTAAAAACGTATTTTTGACACATGTCATTCTTTTTGAAGTTTCATCTTGACTTTGTTGTTTCGCTGTCAGCCTAATGAATAGTGATGGTGTGAACAGCTGTTGTCTGTCAGTCAGACGGTTGCGTAAACCTGCAATTTATGTAACTAACGTAAAAAATATTTTATTTTATTTCGTAGAATTACGTGAGCGGAGGTTGAAATAGAAAGCATTTTTATAGTGATTCGGATAAGATTACAATTAAAAACAGCTGTTCAGTTTTTCATACATGGACGTGGATTGGGATTTATTGGATAGAAACTGAGTTGTTTGATGTATTGTCCAATATTAAGCTCTCTTTTACCAGGAAACCGATTTTAGATAATACTTCAAGCTTCAAAGGTATGTTTTACGGGCGTATTTCTTGGTATTTGGTAGTGTATTGTAGAGCCTCTGCAGGTAAATTCATCATCAACTCATTTAGTGTCCCACTAGTGGGCACGGATCTCCTCCCAGAATAAGAGGAGTAAGACTATGTAGATACGTTGAGGAAAAATTCTACTGCGAGCAGGATTTTTTCCTTCATTAAATAACTAACTGGTATTTGTATGGTAAATGCAAAAAAGCAGATTATTTCGCTGTTAGAACGATTTTTTGTATTATCATTAAATCATTAACACATTTTGCTGTGGCCTCTTAAAATGAGAGGGGTTAAGGATGTCAAACATGCTTGCCTAGCGCGGGATATCAGAAGTGACACTAATGATAAATGATGTTTATATCTGTAATATCCACTATCTACACTAATATTATAAACCTGAAGAGATTTTTTTTTTTTTCTTGAACGCGCTAAACTCGGGAACTACTGGTCCGATTTGAAAAATTCTTTCAGTGTTAGATAGCCTGTTTAATAAGGAAGGCTATAGACTATGTATCATCACGCTACGATGAATAGAGACTGAGTATTAATTTAAAAATGTTGCAAAAACGGGGGAAAACATTCAACTTCTACGGGAACGTAGTCGGCGGTGACAGTAGGTAAAGTCGAAGCTAGTCGCTATTTACATTCTCATAGTAAGTTCAATTAAGTTAAACTTTCATACATTTCTAATACCAACTTGTCTGAAACAGCAACCCCCCACCCATCGTATGACGAAAACAAAAAAAACAGTTACAAGGCAATATGATGAGTTGAAGGAGCAGGCATTCTATTAACCCGTAGCTATCAAACAAGTTTACGATGCCGCCAAAACCACCTGACACTGTTGTTTTTTAAGATGAGTTGGTACCACGGAGGGAAATGAGTATGTAAATGTACTTAATAAATATTGTAGTGGCTTCATATGCCAGTCGTCAAATTAAACATAGCATCACTAAGGGTTAGGCAGAGAGGGGTAAATCAAAATCAAATTAGTTTTATTTTCACATAGACCATATACAGGCACTTATGAAAAGTCGAAACTAGGTGCACGGTTCCAAATTGGTCGTTTCCTATGGAGAAGAACCGGCAAGAAATTCCATAGTTACTCTCTTAAATTTTTGGTTTTTTACAATGATATCTGAAATCTGATACAATAATCTAAGGATACTTACACAAGTATGAGAAAAAATCTAGAAACTTATTAAAATCTTTCGTATACTCACAGTTCACTGGTATGTTAAGGTTACTTGTTATAGAGGGCGAGCCTATTGCCATCAACCGGGCACACATCCAGACACCGAGCTGCTAATGGGAATTTCCACAGAGAAACCTCAACAACACTGCTCGACAAGGGGATCGAATCCAGCACCTCAGTAGCAGTCGCGGTTGGGACCATTAGACCAACGAGCCAGTCAAACTTTGATCAATGTCATTATATACTAATTATTTAACATAATAATTTTATGACATTTCATGACTGGTAAAAGAAATTTGACCAAATCTTAGATATTTTTTTATTTTATTTTTATTTTAAAGGCTCACCAACAACTACTTATACTATCCTATTAATAAAAATACACAAACATACTGATGAGTTAGGTATAGCAGTCTTTTACAGGCGAGCACAACATGCGCTTAATAAAAGTGTAAGTTAACATTATTAACAGTCATCAAGTTGACATTTTAACAAATACAAAAAATCTAAAAGCATCTTTAGTACATATATTGGATAAAGACATACCACGTTTATAAAAAAATGTAGCCTATGTCACCCAGACCACAATAACGAATCGATTGATACCTCATTTATCAAAATCAGATGAGTAGTTTAGGCGATGCAGTGGAACAATCGTGAATATATAAACTGCTAAATTCATTAACCTTCCTTTCGGAATTCGGAATTTTTCCGAATCGGATATTAGGTAAAGTACCTACCGATAAAGTGTTATCGGTAATAAATTGTATATAAAGTATTAATTTTAATTTTTCTAGGCGTGCCAAGCCCAAAAACCCTTGAAATGACTTTCTCAGTATTACATAAACAGATACAGTTATCTAGCTAGTAACATGTGAGTGCTCACGACATACAAGATTGCACTCCACTGAGTAAATAATGTCGATCGGTGAAAGTCGATAGTAGTATCGGCGAGATAGCGTAAGGCGCTTAGCGACAGCGCTAGATAGCCAACCAATCGAATTAAGTGCTTGTTTCATAAGTCACTAGCTTCCCGCCAGCGGCTTCGCCCGCGTGGTCTTGATAACTTTTTTCCCCCCGTTTTTGCAACATTTTTCATTGCTACTCCGCTCCTATTAGTCGTGGCGTGATGGTATACAGCCTATAGCTTTTCCCGATAAATGGGCTATGTAACACTGAAAGATTTTTTCAAATCGGTCCAGTAGTTTCGGAGCCTATTCGATACAAACAAACAATCAAAGTATCTTTCCTCTTTATATTATTAGTAAAGACTAGCGACCACGGGCTTGTCAATTAAAGCATTCTTCTTCTATTTATTAGTTAATAAATTCTAGCCATTCTTAGATAAACCGTCTTTTTGAACAAATAGAAACAAAATGTATGGAAATGACACAAGCTTTCGACAAATCGGGCTGTCACTTATGTCATTTCCATTCATTTGTTTCTATTCGAATGTCAAAATGCAACTTGTCTAGGCCCTCTCGCTAATCTTAACAACTACTGTACTGATTGTCATATGGTTTTCACCAATAGAAAGACGGGTATCTTTTCTCTTTTTTAAATATCAGTAGAGTATTTACCGGAAAGGAAGCTTTACGAATACTTATACGCATGTCCATATACTTGTTACATACAGAATTATGTACCAGAAATGGGAAAGAGTTAACACATCCTTTAAATCAACACCAAATAAATTGTAGACATAATTTCAGTTTCTAATTAATCCGAATAGCTAATTAATTACATATAACTTATCAAATGATTACAGGATTTAACTTATGTAACTGACAGGAAAATGAAGGACGTTTTCCTCATAATTATCGGCGCCAAAACTTTAGCGGATACCGGAAACATACTCCAGAAACAAATCTTTATTAATTTATTATGTGTATATATATGACAGGTTACTTTAACTGATTTTAATTGATAACTTAATGGTTGGGTTGTCGCAGAGCCGATCTTCCATAGCAGATTGGATTTCTAGAGATTCTAGTATTTTCAATCAATCTTTCTAGATGTTCTATTTCAATTAGACCATTACTATATCTACTTATTAATTGACAAAAACTCGTTTCTAAATAGTGGGTCTTAAGGACGAGTATCGAAAAGAAACTCCATAGATACTTATTTGAATTTGCCTCTAGAAAGCATTAAAAAAGAGCCTGAAAGAACGAGATATTAAAAGACGAGGCAGTTCTCTTTGACCACCTAATGTATTTCCTTTTAAACACCAATCTAAGGCTGAACTCACACGTCCGGAAATTTCATAATCTCAATTCAGATTATTAATTTCATACAAAGTAATTGTTTAAACACATTCTGTTTTTTTTTTCAGATTAAGAAAATCTAAGATCGATCATTACTTATAAAGCTTTCTTAATTAATAATCTGAATTCTGATTATGAAAATTCCGGATGTGTGTGTCCAGCCTTAATGGCAATGGAAAAGACGCGTATCAAGAAAAATGAAGAAAAGAAAAACAAAAGACAAGTCAGCGTTGATACTTATGTTTTTTAAGTTAAGTTAAGACAAAGGTCTAAACTCAAACAGCCGAAACCGTCGTTCTTTTTTCAAACAACCATATTCTAAATAGGAGCATTCAAACTTCTTACGACAAAAAGGCGGGCTGGCAAGGCCGGTGACGTCAGGTCACGCTGCACGCTCGCAACGGCCCGCTACCCACACTAAGGTTTCTGCGTAGCAACTGGCAACTGCAACTGTGCCTAATGTACACTCAATTGCTCTGTAATTTCGCTGGCTCATTGTAATAGAACGGACGACGACATTTTTAGTAGCTTATGGCTTTTTTATGTCGGAAAAATGGAGACGAGAGACGTGGAGATAATCGTTGTGACAATGGCCTATGATTGAATGAAAATAAAAGAAACAAAGATTTTATTTCGGCCTGTGTTTAAATGTTTTGCCTGGCCACAAGCATTATTATATTGTATTTGCATTGCATGTAGTATCCATCAATAAACAACTTTTTCAACATGAGGCTCGGAGCTAAGTTACATATTTGCGGAGCAATCGATATTCGCGGTATAAGATGCACTTTATGGTGCAATAAAATGCCACATGATTTTCTCAACTATGTTGGGGTCGCATTCCAGTATTAACCAGATGTGGTTATATGTATAGATTTAGTTCCTATTTAACACGAAGCCACTGCCAATATTTGGGAATAATATACCAATATCCTTAGAATAGACGGTTATCGGTATTTTTGAACTTCTGACTACCACTAAAGATTGTAACAAGGGTTCGTATGTTAACAAACACTAACAACTTTACGTGCTCTTAGAGGCACGGAGATGTTTCCTTGAATGACCGCGGCAAGTACAGCTGAAACCTTGCAGTTCGATAATACTTAGAAAAAAAAAACAATACAACAATTAAATTGGAACTAGTATAAACCCTCAGCAAAAACAAACACATCTCAAAATAAAGAAAAATAACCTTAAAGTAACGTACCCCTTAGGTAAACATTACGTGCAAAATTGTTATTCCCGTAGTAGTAAAAAAATACGTTTAGTATTCCGTGCGTATCTCACTTTCGCCCTTTTCAAGATCAGCATTCGCTCAATCTCGCAGTTCACGCCAACTGATAATGTTTTATCAAAATATCGCACCGATTTATCAACCTTTTCTCGTGTATATAAGAAACAATGTGCGTAAAACTGATACATTTTCATGGTTCGTTTAGTTTAATCGAAGACGCTAAAACATACATAAACATTAGGTACTCACAAGTTACATGGAACCTAAAACACATTGGCTGTTTCGTGCCTAGAGATAACCAAAAACGGGCAGAAAAAGATCAGAAACCATGGTTTTTGCCCGGAATTCTATCTATCTATCTACTCAGCCTGTAACACCTACTGATGAGTAAAGGCCTCTTCTCTATTACGCCACTGTTGCCGATCTTTATGCCCGGCATTTAGGGCATAAATATGCCCAAAATGCCGGGCACATTGCCCATCTCTAGTCGTACCTAACCGGGACTCATACGTGATGTTCAAATTATGATGTCCAATTTGCCTAGACCCGTGGGAGTTTGCCCAAATCCATTCTTAGCGCACACCTACGTCACCTACGAAACATTTGTGCAAAATTTCATGGTTCTAGACCCAGCGTTCATCGATCAGTCAGTGAATCAGTCTGTCAGTTTCTTTTTTTATAGATATCATCATCATATCAGACAAAAGAGGTCCACTGTTGAACAAAGGCCTCCCCCATAGACTTCTAGAAGGACCGATTATATGCTGCCTGCATCCAACGACGCCCAGCGACCTTTATCAGGTCATCCGTCCATCTCGTTGGAGGCCGTCCTACCCTGCACTTTCCGGTGCGTGGTCTCCACCCAAGAACCTTTATAGATATGTAGAATTAGATTCACAATACTCGAGGACAAGTACCAAGTTTCAACAAGAGAGCGTGGAGTTCAACAACCTTTGTCAGTTAATTAGGTCTAGTTTGAACACGCTCGTTAGGACAACTAAGTGGAATCGAAGCTCGATTTCTTGGAAACTGAACTGCTTTCAGGTAACTATTGTAACCATGTCGGATTGTTGGCACCGACAAGTGGTTGTCACTCACGAATATAGTGAGACTTTAAACGTCATTTTGTTAAAAACTAAGATTGTTACAGATGCTGGTAAAGTTCTTATTGATTGTTGTTTCTGAGTAAAATTGTTAGGGCAAAAAGAAGATTAGAAGTATTTTGGGTGTTTTTGGGTGTAACGTTGTAGTTTTCATACAAACAACAACGTTTATATTGGGTAATTGCATAATGCGCTACATAAGAACTTCATGGAAGCATCATTTGCAAAGCAATTAGCATATCAACCGCCCGACATAAATCATCGGGCAGTAACTCACTGGGCAATCTGCCTGTTCGGAGGATCCTCCTAACGAAGACTACAGAAACGCTTATGCCTATACTAAGAAAAAACACAAAAATAATTGAATCCATTCCCCAATTCAAAGATAATCAAAGAAAACAATCTCCCACGACAATTCGAATTCAAGTGTTGCTACAAAAAAAAAACATGTGATTGATAGCATCAATCTGTTCGCGATTGTACAACGTTACTCGATCAGCATCGACCCGCCCGTATTTGCAAATGAAAGCGTGTTGCGACTGTACTGACAACGACAAAGGACGGCATCGTGTGTGTGTCATGTATTACCCTAGAGGCAGGTAACTGAGAGAAACCTATTTCATTATATTGAACGAATATTGGTATTAATTTTGACGATATTCACAGGGGAATACTTTCCAAGTGATATAAAGGGAAGTAGTTATGTAGAAACATCTTTTTTTTGAAAATAATTAACGTCGCTGTGAACTAGGATTTCTTATGAAGGTTTGCGTTGACACCTAGTTTATAACATTATGTACCACGCCTGTTTTCCTTGAAAGTTTAGGGAGAGGAGAGGCGCTGGTTCGCGAAATGAAATGCAAAAAGCCTAACAAAAGCCAGAAACCACTTTATTTTGGCCGGACACGCAATCAAAAAGTCCGGCTTTATCCGGACGCCTGGCAACGCTAAGGTAAGCATAATTATTATATCATTGGGCAGAGGTGTTACAAGAGTTTGCAGTTATGTTTAGGGCCCATGTAATAAGGGGCGGCCTATTGCCACAACTAAACAATACCAACTACAAATCCAAACACCGATCTGCTAATGTTAACCTAGAAAAACCCAATCCACCTTATCAATAAACTCGACGTATATTGGGTGTAGATAAACTATGTGTTGTCTCTTTTCTATTTCGGTCACTTTAAAATCATCTGACAGTGACAAAACATAGATTAGCTACTCCTAGACTCATGTTGAGCTTATTCAACCATAAACTAACCTAACCTAAATTAAAAATTTAGGAAACCCCCGTCATGAAATGTAATTTGCTATTTTGTGGTGGCGGCCATCTTGGATTTGAAATTTATCATAGTGTATAGTATTCTCCTAGTTAAGCCCTTCCATTTGATACCCATATTGACGGAGTTGTGAAAAAATATGTAATCCGCTATTTTGTAGCGGCGGCCATCTTGGACCGATTTTCACCAAACATAGCTAAGAACACTCCCGACTAATTCACATTTCAAATAAAAAAAACAAAATCAAAATCGGTCCATCCGTTCGGGAGCTACGATGCCACAGACAGACACACACACACACACACACGTCAAACTTATAACACCCCGTCGTTTTTTCGTCGGGGGTTAAAAATAGATTAACTACTCCTAGACTCACGTTGAGCTTATTCAACCAAAGCACAAACTCTTCAGGTTTATAGATAAATTTATGAAAGAAATCAAAGCATTTTTATTGAAGAAATGTTACTATAGTATTGAAGAGTTTTTCAAAGATAGAAATTTATTCTACAATAGAATTCAGTTGATAAATATCAAACGTCAATATGTCCTTGATAAGTAAAAAGGATCTATCTTTTAATTCCCTCGCTGACGCTCAGGATTCTAATTTTTTAAATCACTCGCTCGCTCGTGATTCAATTTTAGAATCCTTCGCTTGCTCGGTCATCAAAATTGAGCACGCGGTTAATAAGCAACTTTGCACAAATAACTATTTGTCTATGGTGGACATATTAGCGTTTGATATTTATCAACTCAATTGTTTGTAATGCAACTTAATTTTTATATGTAGGTAGGTATGATTGTTTTGATTTATGATTACAAAAAAAATCTTTTATACTAAATTTGTCAACAGCAATAATTGATGATAAGTCTCAATTATGCTGTTTATGGATATTTTGTCTCAAATGTGTGTACTTAAACGTGTTGTAAATTGATATGTTATGTTCGACACAAATGCATGAATCTGGTAATGAATGAATAAATAAATAGTATTAATATAATTTATACAAAAAGGCAACAATTTCGCGTAGGTATATGCAGCACTGTGTACCAATTATTATCTGCACTCAGTCGGAAGTTAGCAATTGTAAGTTATACCTACATCAGCTGTTACCGACATACTAAGGTCGTGGAGTGGCCAATGTCGAGCGCGCCAGACAGTATGGCGGCGCAGCTCGAGCCAACTGTATAGATAGCATAACTACTGCGCAAACATGGCTGCCTTCACTTCGCGCCTTTTTGCATTACAATGTTTAAATACAGCCACTACTTTACGGAAATTAAGAGAATTAAGAAATTTGGACGATTGTACCTAAGTATAATTTTGTCTAGTTACTATATTGACGAGCTTGTTACACCAACTCTTAAATAGTAAGTCCCCGTAAATAACTTCGCAGATAATTATGAAACAAAAATTGTTCTACTCTGGATAGTCGCTACCGGATAAATTCAAATATGATACAAAATATCTATGGATTTATCTGGGGGGCTAGAGAAATTGCATTTTGACATTCGAATCGACAAACAAAATGTATGGAAATGACACAAGCTTTCGACAAATCGGGCTGTCACTCATGTCATTTCCATACATTTTGTTCGTCGATTCGAATGTCAAAATGAAACTTGTCTAGCCCCCCTGCAAAGTAACAACGATAAGTTACTAAGAGTTGAAACATGCCTTTTTTTAATCAGCCATTATCGTCCCACTGCAGGGTAAAAGCCTCCCTAACCTCCTTTCACTCATCTCGGTTTAGAGCATTCTGCGGCCAATCCTTCCATTTTAGATCTAGCTCGTCATGCCATCGCCTTTTGGGCCTGCCGCGACGTCGTTTAACGTTATATGGGGTCCACTCATTAGTGCGATTTGCCCACAACTCATCCTTGAAACAGGTCCTTATTTTTATAAAAAAAGCCGAAGCACAAGTATCTAAGTTACTCGCTCGATAAAGAATTGAAAAAATTCAAATTACTTCTATCAGATGAGTGGGCAGGAATAATTGAGTGAGCTCGAGGGGGCTTGGGCGGGGGTCACGCATGAATGACCCCATTGAAGATCCTCCTATCCAATACTTTAAGACTAAAAATGCTTCAGTAAATAATAAATTACAATGTGTAGGTAAGCTTTGTATTCACTGGAATCGTAACTCAGGGCTGGTTTCGACTTTATCCACCAGATATTTTAAATTGAACAAAAGTATGAAATTATCTGCCAAATAAATTAGCGGGAACTTACTAGGAGGTGAAATAGGTCGTTAATGTCAGAAAATATGTGAATAAAAGGTTCCATCACATCCTTATGTAAATAACAAATGTAATAAAGATTGAATTAAAAAGATTCTTTACAGAATCCGTCCTCACAATACTGACAGTAATGACATAATATTATGGGGAAACCTCTAATCTCTCTCTCTCTCTTTTTTTTTGGCGTAAATTAGAAGACCAGTGCAAGTGTGATCTGTTATATACCGAGTAGATAAAAACCTCATTTGCTATAAACTTTATGACATATCGATACCTGTCACAGCAGTATTTATAACTTTTTAAATTATTGTGAGAAGGTGACAAACAAGAAACAAGCATACGGGGCTACGGGCCACACTGATGGTTAGCGGCAAAAGCTTATAGACCACATCATCAGAAGTATGTAAGTATGACTGATGACCGCGTTGTCATGACGTTAATACGCGGCAGAATATTCAGCAATGTGGTCCTTTCACCCAGGCGACCTGCAAGCAGCGAGTCCTGTCATCTTTTTTTTATAAGACTGTAATGTCCCACTGCACGGCAAAGGCCTCCCCACTCTTCTTCCACCTATTTGTCCATTGCGATCTCCAACCAGTCCTTTGCGAATGAGTCCAGTTCATCCCGCCAACTCCGTCTGGGCCTGCCGCGTTGGCGTTTGCCTATAGGTGGGACCCATACGGTCGTCAGTTTAACCCAATGACCTCCTATCACATTACTTATCTATAAACTTTACTGTACACATTAATACATATATTTTTCCCAAAGACCAACGCGTGTATTACTGTATTATGTAATTGTTATAGGTAGTACGAGTAGAGGTACCGATAGGGCGCGTGGCGTTCACAATCGGGCAATTAAAATAAACAATAAGCGCTGGAGTCCACGAGGCGTGCACAAAAACTGTGACCACAGTGCAGTGCACTGCAGTAATGCAAATTACATTACACAAGCTATTTGTTCATAAACAAAATGGTTTCTTTGCCTGTCCCGGCTGCAATATATTTTCCAACATCACAGAACTTGTTTTTAGATATTTTCTTAGTACTTTTTACGCAGTCGAGTTCTCTATTTCATTTAATAATTTCCTTTTAGAAAGGCAGAGGTTTATATCGAGCTCCTACCGACTAATACACTCGTCCATCTCTATAACAATACGGGGGAAGCTTCGAGATTTCTAATGAACGCACCGGTGACCCTCCTGTGCTTTGCCTTTGCCTTACAGTTAACGAAACTATGCAACTCGGAATTCTCTAGCAAGCTTTTGACTTTTGGCTATTGTATTTTGAATCCAACAGATTAAAAGAATAATTATAATTTACGTGACATAACATGAATACCATCACGTCTGTATTTACCGAAGGGTTAGGCAGAAGTGTATTGATGTTTTCGATCTCATTTTTAATAAGGGACGTGCCTATTGCATTTAACCAAGTACAAATACAAATAACGAGCTGTTTCTGCAACGACATGATTTATTTGTAAAATTGTATTTCATCCATACACAAATCAACTCAAGCTGTTTCTTTCTTCATACAAACACATAATAATCTTCTTCCCTATCCAAAACTGGAATAAAAGAATCATAATCTACTAAAAATAATCAGATACGTTCTTTGAACGGTATCTATGACACAAATTCGAAAATATTTCCGAACTGTCACACTGGAAGGCCACACTCTGTGGCATACGCCGCAGATAAACACGGAAAACAGCGTGGCAATTATGCAAATACATTAAAATCCATGCATTGTCCCGTGGCACGTGAACTAGAACGACTCGCCAATGGTGTCGAGCGAGTGAGACAATGTCGCTAGTTAGCAGTTCCACAGATATAAATATACTCGAGTTTATTTTTTCGTTCCAAAAGCAAATAAGTAGTTTGCTAACTAGTAGTAGTGTAGCATTTGTTTACTAGTGTTGTGATTGGCGTTATCATTTAGTTTCAGTACTTAAATGACAACTTCTCAAAATGACAGTCGTCCGTCATTAATTGTCAATATGCGAATTTGACATTGACATGACTCGCCCAAGCTTTCATACCATTTTTACATTATAATTATTATGTGTACCTATTAACAAATTATTGAAGTATTATAATTATTGAAGAAGTGAATTTCTTTGCTGGATTTACAACAGATACTTACCATATATTTTAATAATGGAATTTTAACCTAACTAATGATTTATTGCATTTATTACCTTAAGTTGAGTTTTTAATGCTCATTAAATACTTGTACAATTTTCCTGTTTCATCAAAAACTCATTAATTCATGACACAAAACTGAAACGGAATGGAATTAAAAATGTCGTGAATCGTTTAGAACAATAACGTTACACAAATCCCCTTACAAAAATAACAGGGGACCTCAAATTAAACGGACAAAGGGCACACAGGGTTCCTCAAGTCCATTAATTTTGTTACAACTTCGTCCCGATCGAATTAAAATTTTGACCATTAATCCATAACAGTGGTTGATAACGATATTAGTTGAAGTGAACTTGGCTAATTACCGCTGCGAAGGCCGGCCAAGTTTTTGGGATTGTCGTGCCGAAGTTAATTAGGTTTTAATTGGCTCAGATGTTTCCTGGTTCAGCTGTGGAAAAACTCACGAATTTAGGAAATAAATATAGTACTTATGCATCATTTAACTCGGTCAAAGTTGTTAGATCCCACCGTTGTAGTTTTCATTACAAATAGCGCAGTCGGAAAACTTTGTTTTATAATATTATATAGCAGTAACTACCTCGTATTTCAATCTAAACTTCATATAACAATCCTAAAGTTCTACCAACACACACTGAAAATTAAAACAAAGCATTTTATTTCCCATACATTTTTTCGCATTCTCTACAAAGATTAATGACCAATCAAAGAGTTTCCCCACACTATTTTTACATTCCAATATAAAAAAAACTGGTTGGTAACACAACTCAAATTCCGAACACGGTTTGCTTTTTAAAAAAAGTGTATTCGCGAGTTTCGCGGCTATCGAAGCGAAGTGCATAGACAATAAATCGAGTAGATTGTTGAGTGCACTATTTACGTCAGAATGTTCATGCAAGGCGGTCGTCAATCACGCTGGTGCTCTTTAACTGTGCAAAATCAATAACATAAGTGTAGCGTGTTGTTGAGTAGCGTGTACGGATGACGTATGGTTGGTCTCATTATCAGGATTTAGTTTTTTAAATGTTGAAAATATAAATAGGAATATCCTCTAAAATTGCCTTTTAAATAAATACTGTGCTACTTAAAGAAAAGGGAATATCCTTAAAATATTAAGATTTTTAAAGACTTATATACTGACTGACTGATAAGTAGAAAACCAAAAACTACCGATCAGCTTTACTGACAAAATTTCGACTCATTAATTAAAATCAGAAAATGTTACTATAGAAATTCTTTACATGACCTGTATGAACTTTCAGAAAGAATAGGCATTCTCAATTCCAATAGCAATGGCATGAATCACACAATGACTGCGCTTAAAGCGTGCACAGTCATAAGTCAATCGTATTGTAAGCAATAATCGGAAGTTAATTAATAATTAATTAACTGCCATATGAACGTGTACTAGTACGATGAATATTTATATCTCAATTTAGATTTAAATAATATATGTATATACAAAAAAACAAGTGGAGTGGATGGGAGGTTTGTAGTGGGAAATGTTGTGATACCAGCTCTTGTACAAGACTTCGCCCGCGTGGAGTTAGGAACTTTGAACCCCGAAAAATTCAAAGTTCCTACAGGGTTTCCTGTAGGAACATAGAATTAAAATGTAGCCTATGTCCCTAAATCCAAGGTATAAGCCATCACCATTTCATCTTTCAGCCAAATCAGTTCAGGCGGTTTGCCGTGAATGAGCAAGAAACATCCAAAATTTCGCCTTTACAATATTAGTAAGATTCTGGACACAATGTGAGGAAACTGAGGAATAGATGGATAGAATAGATAGAATATTCTTTATTGTACACCAACATAAATTATAATAGGACATATTAAACTAATGGTAGTACAATTGGCGGTCTTATCGCTAATAGCAATTGCAATTTCTTACAGACAACCTTTGGATGAACATGAATTATGTAAGAAAAAAATAAAAGGAATCCATGAAGTCTAAGTACTTATTCTCTGTCTCTGAATGGACAGGGTCAGGAATGAGTATATAAGAGGCAGTTTGAAAGCGGCATCGATTTCTGAAAAGTTGTGCAGTAACCGCTTATCGTGGTATGGACATGTGATGCGTAGAAGTGAAGAGCATGTTACCAAAAAGGTTTTGAGCATGAATGTGGATGGATATAAGGGAAGAGGAAGACCAAAGAAAAGATGGATAGACTGTGTGAGAAAGGATATGACCACAAAGGAGTTGAATGACGAGATGACTGCTAATAGAGATGTATGGAAGAAAAAGACATACTGCGCCGACCCCAAGTGAATTAGGATAAGGGTAGGAGGATAATGATGTATTCCAACCAGACTGGCTGACAGTCTATACTTCTGTTGGGTTGTGGGACTTGTGTGTTCCAGACTCCGAAATTCCTCGACCTTCACCAGATGAGAGGTATCAAACCTTAGAAATGGACCTAAGTTATTTGATATTCATTTCGACTTGAAGTCTCTACGCGTTCCTAAAAAAGTTTCTTCATCGACGAACAGACATACGGAGAATGAAGTTATTTTATAACGGTTCTTTTGTCTTTTCGAAGTGCAGACCCTAGAAAGTAACCTGCATCATTTGGATACAGTCTCTATATCACATGTAAATAGAACATAAAATCCACAATTTCACAAAACGAATCTTCAAACAATTGAAGTTCAGAACGCAGCCACTTCGAAATTAAAATAAGCTAAAATGATCCGCCACTCAGTAGCCTCAACAAACGGCTTGATTACTCAAAATGATTTGCATTCCCTCATTTGAGAGTGCTATTGTTATACGCTTGCCAACTGAAAGAGCAATGAATTGTTTGCAATGCACTTAATTCGAGTCGTGGCCGCTCGTATTGTTAAGGAGTTGTATTGGCAGGGCTGCTTACCTATTTACTCGGGGCACGAATATTTATGAACGTAATAATATCTACTGTGTTTTATGACTCATTGTGTACAGTTATGTTTTTAATTGCAAAGGCTACATTCGTATCGGAAGCGTTTTCTAGTTCTGTCACCATTGCCCTAGAAAAAATAGGTCCTTATTTAGAAAAATTGACGATCCATTTGACTATCGCAATACTAACTTTTCAGGTTTCATTATAAACACTAAAAAGCACACAGTAGAAAGGTCTTATATTTTTTTATGAAGTCCGAATACCTACCTGAAATGACCACAAAATTTTAACTTTAGGTATAGGTACCTAAAATGTCTACAATTTTGTGATCATTTCACCTAGTTTTATTTTTAGTTCAATTTGCATCATGTTGGCAGTGCCGTTGTACCATAAACTAAATTCGCGCGCTTTTAGACAGATACATTTCTCGGCAAACTTATTGTCCGGGTTGAAGTTGGCACGAGATAACTACAACCCAGCCGTAAAAATCGAAGAAAGAAAAATATTGGATTACAATTATTTAAAACGAAAGCCTACGACTTGAGCTTTCGTTTTTATTTATTACAATTTAATATATATTTTTCTCCATATACCTCTCATGCTGAGAGGAATTAGGCTTACCCACCACGCTAGCCTAATGCGGGTTGGCCCTGGGTAACCCTTATATCGTTAGGTAAATAATCCTGGCACTCCACACACAACTGATAACTGCTTAACAAACAATAGATGATTGAAACAAACTTTGGTAACTAGTTAAAACTTGAGAAATTCGTATTATGCAATATTCATAGTTCAACAATACTGGTAATATTGAAGGCTAACCAACCAAATATACTTAATTAGTTGTTCTGTCGCTGCAATGCGCAATAGATAATTATAATTCAGAACAATGGAACGAGCAATGCAATTAGTTGAAATAGTACGAATATTATATTACCATTGTATATACCAACCTTTATATAACCAGTATAAGTTGATCTTACGTTTCATAGGTTTTTCGTACTACGAGAGGTCAGCTTATATTGGTTATAATTGCCGTTGTACATATTATGTATTTTTAAAATCAAATGTATGATATCTAGGTAAACTAAATAAATAATTTTTCATCGAAGTATATAATAAAAAATAATGTTTTATGTTAGTCCTCTCTATGTATCTAAGCCATTCGTCTGATTGTGATGAAAAAGTAATCAAAAGGTAGCCTATGTTCTACCTCAGTATACAATCTATCTTCTTTACAAATGTTATCGTTATCTGTTCAGTGATTTAGGTTAAAACAGGCAACAAACAGATAGACAAACAGAGTAACTTTTCCATTTATTAATATTAGGTAAATAGTATGGATTTGGAATTGCCCTATTAACAATAACCTTTTTATAACCTTAACAATAGTCTCTAGCAATTTCTAGAATATAATTCGAGGACCGCTTACAGCGTTATTATAGAGGTTTTAATATCTAACTCCGCTTTAATCGCTGCAACATATTCTTAAACAGCCACTTAAGCGCATTAAGCGCTGAATTGTGTAACTACAACCATTCACAGCTTAGTTCTTAGTACTAGATCGTGGAAAGCTCTTTCACGTGTTAAGCTTGGGATCAAAACGGGTTTTTAGGACGTAACTATACAAAATGGGGGGGGGGACAATGCGAATCTCGATGTAAATAGGTTTATTACTAAGCCATCTATCTATACCTACTAATATAATAAAGAGCAAAGATTTGATTGTTTATTTGTACTGAATAGCCTCCGAAACTACTGGACCGATTTAAAAAAATCTTTCAGTGATAGATAGCCTATTAATCAGAGAAGGCTATATACCATCACGCTACGAGCTAATAGGAGCGGAGTAAAAAGTTATCAAGACCACGCGGGCGAAGCCGCTGACGGAAAGCTATGTTACATGGATATAGTCAAACTAATTTGAAGGTGAAAAAAATATGATTTAAACGCGAGAGAGAGTCACTAGGAGAGTATTGCTAATTTACAGTATTTAAACAGAACATTATACACCATAATATGAAGTACCACAACCAGATTGCGGACGTTCTCAAAAAAGGCAAGGTCAAGAGCACCCTAAACCGACGAGCATGCATGGAGAGGTTAATGAACATAGACGAAGCGAAAGTGGTGTGCCAGGATAGTAGCAAGTGGAAATCTATAGTCTCTGCCTACCCCTATGGGAAACAGGTGTGAAGCTATGTATGTATTTATGTATAATAAATACACCATTACGCCTATATTCCCTGAAGGGGTAATATTATAAATGTAAAAGTTTGTGAGCATGGATGGATGTTTGTTTCTCTGTCGCGCACCGAACAGATTTTGACAAAACTTTATCAGAATAACACATAAGGATATAAAACAGTATTTTAGGCTTCTTCTTAGCGTGTCGATGGCAGATAATATAGATGATATGGGCTCACACTTGTCCGGCCCAAAACTCAGCAACGCGGACTGCGTTTATCGACCCGACCATCAGATCCTCGCGTAAACAGTTTACAGGATATGTGGGGCAAAATGAAAGATGGGACATTGTCTGCGGAGGGACGCCGCATGCACACTGAACAGCAGAAGCGTCTATAAACCCCCATTTGTGGAGGTTGTCTTAACTATTTTAGACAACGAGTTATAAATAAATATCGTGGGACATTTTTACACAGCACCATCTAGTCCCAAACTAAGCAGAGCTTGTACTATGGGTACTAGACAATGAGTATAATACTTTTATACTTTTTTGTAAATACATACTTAAATTACATAGAAAACACCCAGACAAACACAAACACTTAAATTCATCACAATAAATGTGTGTGTCCTGTGGGACTCGAACCCACGACCTCGTGATCAGCAGTCTGGTACTCGAACCACTAGACCACAGACGTCGTCAATTGTTATAGATAATGTATCCGTTGTTTAATGCACGCATTTTGAATAGCAGGTAAATTTTAAACAAGGTAGAGTTACAATAATTTAAATGTCATTTTATGTGCCTAATTCCACCAAAATAATAACCTAATTAAACGTTTGGCTGTATATAAAACTAAATTGGCTTATAAAACGAAACTCGATGCGTAATTTCGAGTTCTTAACCAACTGCGGATATTTTCATCATATTTCTCTGCAGCCTAATATTATGGGTAATACTAACGACCCAATTTCCTCTCGCTTTCAGCTTCACAATTAATTTACTGCCTTAATGTTTCCTAATAAAATAATTACCTACTTAAATACTTTCGTAAAAAAATAATAAAGGTTTTTTTTAAGTAACCGTGTTTATTATAAGGTTTTATTATGGATGGCCGGGTATTATGGGTTGTTAGGCGTTGGTGTATTGCGAAGGGTCTTATTATCATATTTTATTCGCTCGTAAATTCTACTCTTCAGCAATTTGAGAGCTAAAGAAACAATGACACCTCACATTTTATGTCAACGCCAGCTTTCCGCCAGCGGCTTCGCCCGCGTGGTCTTGAGAATTTTTTTCCCCCGTTTTTGCAACATTTTTATTGCTGCTCCGCTCCTATTAGTCGTAGCGTGATTATATAATAATATTATAAAGAGGAAAGATTTTTTGTTTGTATTGAATAGGCTCCGAAACTACTGGACCGATTTGAAAAATTCTTTCAGTGTTAGATAGCCTGTTTAACGAGGAAGGTTATAGGTTATAAATCATCACGCGACGACCAAAGGGCGCTGAGTACTAATTAAAAATGTTGCAAAAATGGGGAAAAAATCTACTTCTAGGGGAACGAAGTCGCGGGCAATAGCTAGTGGTATTATATTGCTGCTTTCACAGTATCGGAAATATTATTAATGTATGCTAGTTCTCGAATATTCTCTGTGTAAATGTTTGCAATTCGATTGTACAGTACAATTTATTGAATACTACCGCTTAGTTCCCATGCTAATGTCCCAAGTTTGAGTGCGATTGTGAATAAAATGATACCATGTTTCATTGGGATGTGTTCGCGATATTTGCATTGGTATTGTATTTGAATGCTTGTTTTGTTAATACGAGGAAAAAGCTTTTTGACTTATTGAAGAGATTCGAGCACGAATCCCAGATTGCTTTTTCAAAATGGAGATTTTTAGTGTTATAGGATACTTTAATTTTTTTTAACTGCTTGATAGTTTAATGCTCCTAGATTCGGTTGCCATGTCGAGTAGTGTTCGGGCAATTGTTCATCACGTAAATAATACGTACAGTTCACGCCAAACTTATTGTCCGGGTTGAAGTTGGCACGAGTTAACTTTAACCCGGCCGTAAAAATCGGAGAAAGGAAAATATTGGCTATAAATGATATGAAGTGACAGCCTACGATTTGAGCTTTCGTTTTTATTTATTACAATCCTATAATTTTGTTTCTCCGATTTTTAAGGCCGGGTTAAAGTTAGCTCGTGCCATCTTCAACCCGGACAATAAGTTTGGTGTGAACTGTATCTTGTGGGAATCGCACTCACGACCTACTAATCAAAAGTCTGATCCTCGAACTAATAGACCACTGCGACCACAGTCAAGATTAGACATCAAACTGTTATATTTTTTATGTTATATTCGTATAAGTGACTTGTATTTATGGGAACAATCGAGAGACATGACCCACCTTTTAATATGGTGTAGATATATTTACAATAACCCAAATATGTATAAAAATGACATCACCTACATAACAAACGTGAAACCGAAACAAGGTTGATTCGTCTTTATACGTGCTCGTCTAGACAGGGTCGTAAACATATCTGCCGAGCCCCCAAGCTGCCAGAGGTCATGGAACAGCCTAGTGATAAAGTTAGTGTTGCTAGCCACACTAAATTTCAAGGTGTAAGAAGTTTTTATTGCCTACCGTACCTGACTGAAATATGAGAGGCAGTAAATAGTAGAGTTTAGTTGCTGTAACCCTGGTGTTAAAAAAGTACCTACTTAAGGTTGGTAGTGACTATCAATCGGTGTTGAAGAATATCATGAAATTTTTCGTCAATTTTGGGATTAAATAAAAAAATCTTTGTATATTTTACACAGCACCATCTTGTCCCAAACTAAGCAGAGCTTGTACTATGGGTACTATACAATTTAGTTATATAATACTTACGTATATACATAATTACTTAATATATATAAGAAACACCCAGAGAAACCCAGAGACGCCCAAACAATATTCATCACATAAATATTTGTGTCCTGTGGGAATCGAACCGTGATCAGCAACCACAGAAGTCGTCAGTCGTATGGTACCTGTAGATAACCTTCTCTAAATGAATATTATCCTTATTTTTTTTTTTCAGTTTTACTGACAACCCCGAGCGGTTTGGATAACATGGAAATAATTTGAGTCAACGAAAATGTTATAGAACAAAAGTTGTTACTTTTAATGATCTGAATTTGGTCACTTGTTAGTAAGTTTTACCTTATTTTAATAAGCTCCTAATAATAATGTTTTTGAAAAAACATTATTATTAGGAGTATATGGCTGCGAAACATGGACCTTAACCCAAAAAGACCGAGAAAGGTTAGAGGCATTTGAAATGCTGTGTTGGAGGAGGATGGAGTAGATCAGTTGGAAGGAAAAGAAAATAAACGAGGAAGTATTAGTAATTGTAGACGAGAAAAGACAGTTATTAAGAACCATACTTAGAGAACAGGAGAGGAAAGATGTTTGGCCACTTGATACGACACGACAACTTCTTTAAAACCATACTAGAAGGGAAAATTGAAGGAAAAAGAGGAAGGGGAAGACCCAGACGAAGTTTTATAGAGCAAGTGAAGGAGAAAGTGAGGAGCGAGTCGTATCAAGAGGTACAACGAAAGGCAGAAGAGCGAGAACAGTGGCGATTGCTCCACCGACAAGAGCTGAGCTCTTAAATTTAAGAAGATTGAAAAAACATTGTTTTGCTATTTATTTATCTAATTATATTTTGATTGAAACGGTATAACAGCTTATTTTATTCGCCCGCGAAATATACTCTGGCTTGGCGACCGTGGGCCTAGACAAGTTGCAATTGGACAATCGAATCGACAAACAAAATGTATAAAAATGACACAAGCTTTCGACAAATCGGGCTGTCACTAATGTCATTTCCATACATTTTGTTTCTATTCGTTTGTTGATTAGAATGTCAAAATGCAGCTTGTCTAGAACCTCAGGGATTGAACGGTCGAATAGATTCGAACACAAGTTCGAATCGACGACGTTCAAAACGATTCGAACGTTTGATTGACGATTCGAACGTTAGATTGTACTGCCCGTCATGGTCGTGGTATCGGATCCCATGACTTATGGGGCAAGGTAAGGTAAGTGGGACTGCTAGTCGGTTTGAATCTGACATACCATACCACCTCCCCAAATTGAAGGAACGCAGTAGGATTTTTCGCATCAATCAATCATTAAAAATAATAATGACGTATCTTTTGTCCACAAGGAGAGTTTAGCTGAGAACTAAAGAATAAATATTATTATAATGTGTGAGGTCTATAACTGGTTCACAATTAATCGTACTATACATATACATTTTCAACAGACGATAAAAAAAATATTTAAATTTGATACAAAAATAAATATTTCCCACTTCGCACCACGTTTAAGAATAAATAACCCATATTTAACACGACCCCATTCAATCTGCCCCTTCAACCAAAACAGATACGTTAGATAAAAAAAAAAATATAACAAAAATATTTTGCGTCGCCCGCTCTATCAACGACAAATTTAAAAAATACGGTACCCAGAACAAAAGTCGAGTTAATTTATAGATCACGATATTGGACCCTTTATTTTGAATAGCGTGACCGTTGGACCCCTGTGACCCGAAAAACATGCTTTAGAAATGTTGTTTTCATTATCAAACATCTGTAAATGACGTCACTAGCGTTTTGAAGCTATTAAAGTTTGTAATCAGCTGGTTTTATCTATGGGAACGGCTATAAAGTCGTATGGTAATAGTGAATTACCGTTTTTTTTAATTATGTTTGCCATTGAGATAGCAACATTTGCAATGTCAAACAAAACGTTATATAAATATCACAATAATTATTATTTAAATTTAGGTACTTTGATATAATTATTTTTGTTATGTTTATTGTGTTTTTGTTCCGGAATATATAATCTTTTTATTATATTTCTATTAATGGACCTTTTTGAATAAAAAAAATGTTCCATTATTTGAAATGAGAACATAAATCTCATTGTAACATAGACAACGGCTTCCAAAATTCAAATCAGTTTTTATATTTCGGATTCGGGTTTCTGGTTTCAAACGATTTCATAAAAATAATCATTCTCTGTGATTTATGCCCTGTTATTGGATAGGTCTACGTATTTTAAATAACGGACACAACAGTCTGTATGTCTGTCCGTCGAACTGATCTAATCTCATGACATACGGTGTAGATATTGTTATGATTCTTATTTATGCGCTTCGATACTTAATAAAAATCATACGCCTATATTCATTTCAGCGTTACGCTGTGGTTACATATCCAAAGTTTGCCAGTTATGAATTTAAAATTTAAAGTATCTATGGCAAGTTTGGTTTTGAAGTAGCCAGGGTGGTCCGACTATTTAAAAAGACAGCAGCGTCGAAACCGGACCCTAGACTCTGGACACTGGACCACATTCACCGCATCTAGATCCAATTGGAGAGCCATGCAAGAGGCATAAATACAGGCGTAGATTCATCATACAACAGATTTAAAGCCTGTTGGTGTTTCAACATACAAGATTTCACTTAAACGCAAGTCGTTTCCCGAAAATATTTCATTGTTTACAATATGCTATGTCAGTGAGTAATAATGATTGTCCACACACATGAAACTCCTAACTAATAATTAAAAGTTTCACATTACATATTCATGATTCCCTATTTTTATCGTAACTACAAAACTCTTTGCTGTTGCACCTTGCTCCTGACAGACAGAATAAAAAAGTAGACCACAAAAAATGCAGTATCGACATTAATATTATAAAAAGAAACATTTGAATTTTTGAAACGAATTAACTCAAAACCTAATGGACAGATAAAAAAAAATATTTATATGTATTGAAATCGACACGACAATCAAGTGATTTCGGTAGCAACTATGGATGCAAGTTCGAAACTTCGAATGCTGCCTAAGGTCGAATTTTTCTTTCGCTAAACTTAATTTATCTCAAATTAATAAACATCACAACCGCACATAAATAGATACGTGCCCCGTATGTGCATAGTAACAGAAAATGACGCATGGGATTTTTACGTTAGGTAAGATAGTAACAAAGCCGAAATTAGAGCTTCAATTTGCAACATAATTATGCACACTTGACGTATCAAGGTCACATCAACATTATAGCAACACAATAATGTATATTCTCATATCATAAAGCCACTGATCCATTGCAGCGTAAAACGCACTCCAGAGACGCTCAACGCGTAGCTTCTTCCAGAGCATATTTCGAAAACCGAATAATCAATATTCGGCTGACAAATCTCACGCTTTCCTTATCACAAATGATTCGAATCTGACGATTCTATGCAACAATTCCTATATTGGTGTGTTTCATTTCAGACGTATTTTTTTTAACTTTAGTATTTAGCTTTTCACGTTAAATGCAAAGGAAACGTTTCTTAATCAGGCTGACCGGTCATCACCGACGTCGGTCTACAGTTAATAATTATGTAGTATTATTTGTCAGCTTCAGCGTGAGCGTGTCTGTGGAATGCATGACGTGTGATCCTACCAAGATTTCCATACAAAGCGGAGCTAAGAACGTGGCAATGGACGAGCGGTTTTATTCCAGCTATACGTGCATCACTGCTCATAAATCTGATAAATCTATTAACATAGTGCAACGTGCAAACAATCTTCATACATGTGTGATATGTACTGTAGATATAACGTCTGCTAAAAATACCTCTTTGCTGCGTTATATAATGGTCTGTGATTTGTTAGCTGCCGGTCGCTAATGATGTCTGACGTCATGTAGGTGATCTTGCAATTGAAGCATTGGATGCAAACAAGGGCGTGACCACAAAAAGAGAAGCTTATACTGCGTCTTTGGCCTTGTGGTCGTCACGTCGTCAGCGCGAGTTCTAGGCCTGGTAGAGGTCCCCAAGACGAGCAGTTATAATAGGTACATACATTCTCCTCTTAGCCTTTTTTTCCCAATCATGTTGGGGTCGGCTTTCAGTCTAACCAGATGCAGCAATATCAGTATTTTACACGAAGCGACTGCCATCAGACCTCCGCAACCCAATTTCTGGGCAATACCGATATTCGAAGGATAGACTGGTTGTCAGACATGTAGGTCTATAAAACCCTTTTCTCAGTCGCCGTTCATCCATGCTCTTGACATTGGCGAACTGTGAGAGTATATTAGTACACCTTTGCATTACATAGAGGCATAATAGAAGGTTATAGTACTCATAATTTTAAGTATACTAATATGGGGACCCTATGTATTAAGTATTCATTCCACAAATTAACGCTAACATGTTTTATAGCGTGTAACACGCTCCACATCAGTGTGACAGCGTCAAGCTGTTCCACTCACTATACTGTTCTCGTGGGACACTATATAATATGACATATTTATTTAGTAACTGCTAAGGAAGGACTATAGGGAAAAACGCGTGCGAAATATTTTGAATAAAAGCGTAAGGATTGGACGGACTGCATGTCGCAATGAGAGAGGTAGGGCACAGCCATTTATGGCTCAAATCTGGAGCAGCCCGTCTGGGAAAGTACCTCCACTTTACAGAAAACTGCAGCCAAATAACACACTTTATTGTGTGTTGTGTTCCTGCAGTGAGTAAGGTCGCCAGAGCTCCTTGTAAGGATGCGCTGCGCTGGCAGCAAGAGGAATATTCCCTCAAACTGTCGGCGCAGTGAATCCTCCATAAACCTCTAATAGGTTTTTCGGGTCGGCAACGCGCGAATGATACCCCCTGGTGTTGCAAGCGTCCATAGGCTACGGTAACCGCTTACCATCAGGCGGGCCGTATGCTTGTTTGCCACCTCAGTGGTATAAAAAAAAGCTTTGTCACAAAATGGTATTCTCTAAGCAAAAGTGTTTAATCCGCGATCGGCTAAAAACAAATGCCATGCGATACTAACAACGATGGCGTTGGTGTTTCTGTGTCTGGTGAACGCGTCTGTCAAATGTTCGGATTGCCCTATCTTTAGTACCTATTTAAATTAATTAACCCCCGACGCAAAAACGACGGGGTGTTATAAGTTTGACGTGTCTGCGTGCGTGTGTGTGTGTGTGTGTGTGTGTGTGTGTGTGTGTGTGTGTGTGTGTCTGTGGCATCGTAGCTCCCGAACGGATGGACCGATTTTGATTTTGATTTTTTTATTTGAAAGGTGAATTACTCGGGAGTGTTCTTAGCTATGTTTGATGAAAATCGGTCCAAGATGGCCGCCGCTACAAAATAGCGAAAAACCTATTTTTTCACAACTCCCTCAATATGGGTATCAAATGAAAGGGCTTGACTAGTAGAATACTATGCACTATGATAAATTTTAAATCAAAGATGGCCGCCACCACAAAATGGCAAATAACATTTCGTGTCGGGGGTTTTCAAAATTTTTAATTTTGAATAAAGTGAATCATGATAACCTTACAAATAATAAATGAACATCAATAAACTATCAAAAGCCTGCAATACTAATATTAAATAGCTCAAAATTCCAGTTAATTGCAAATACAATTTCGCATAGAAAACATGAATACGAATACCCGATACCAACCGAACTATTCGATATCCAAATCATCCAATGCACCATTTAATGTACGAAATATCTCATATGCGAAGCTAAATACCCGGCATAAAGCCACCTGTAATATTTGACATGAAGCCAAATTCGTTACCGGCCGACCGTAATGTAAACACAGAGAGATATTTCTATCAAAATTATGTAATGCATACACTCATAGTGCACCAATAGTTCGCAAAATGGTGAATTTTGCGGCGACGTCAGTAATTCTAACTTGTAACCTACCTCAATGATTAATGTGAGCGCTGAACTTTGGAGCTTCGGTAACGCAAAGGTGGGTGTCATTTTCACTATGAAGGGTTAAATTCAACAGAGAGTATCTATTCTGTTGCGTCTTTTAATTATTTAGTATCTCGACAAAATTCTGAAGAAAATATTTATAAATGGCTTACGTTGCCGTCCTGTCTCGTGGTCGAAGGGGCTCACTATTATTGTAATCACACAAAATGACTTTATAAGGCACATGGACTGACGAATAGAGAGAGAGATTATAAGACAAAAGCACGGAATATTTGTTAAAAATTTAACTTCATATAGAGTATAACATATCTTTGTACATAGTACAAAACAAAGTCGCTCTCGCTGTTTCTAAGCTTTACATCTTTTAAACTCCGCACCGGTTTTTAATGCTGTTTTCAGCAATAGATAGATTGATTTAAGAGGTAATAAGAGGTAAATGTATAGTATTATTATAGTAGATACAAGCCGAGTAATCTACATAACACCCGTGCGGTTCGATAGTACCTAATGTATTTAAAGTGAAGTTAGTCGCGAACTAGTTCTTCCAGTAGTCGTATTGGTAGGTGGTAGTCCCTACCACTGCTGAAATTATGTTGACCTGTGGCCCTGACAATAACTAAGTACTTTGATTAAGGTACCTTCTTCTTGTTTTATGCCTATAAATACAGGTTTTTTCTTTTATTCAGTACAGCCGATTGTTTGAAATCCAATATACTCAACAGGCTACTGTAATAGGCTCACTCATCCGTGCGCTCCGTATTTTCCACGTGGTTCGTCTATGGCAACGAGGTCCAAGGTCAAATAATGGATGGTCAGCAGTGCCCTTGTAAGAGAACAATGCGAGGCGTGGCCGATTGGATCCACAGATTAAGTAGTAACAAACATCCGTAATGATGATAAATTGGATTATATATGGCATTCAAAGTATTCCTTCCATTCCCCGAATACCATGACGTTTGTAATTGTTGAAGGGTTAGGCAGAAATGTACTCATGAAAATGCAGTGCCTGAAAAGCGCTTTTACTTTTTTTGCTATGAAATTCTAAGCTCGGAGATTTGATTTATAAATTCGGTAAATATACTTAGTCATTACCGTAAATTAAATTTCGCACATGAAAATTCATCTGCATAAGCCTTCGGCAAATATTGTCATAGTTTTTTTTTTTATCGTTGATGGGATTGATGATGGGAATCTCACCTGATGATAAGTGTAGATGTGGTCTAAGATAGTATGATTATTTAAGGAATTGAAGAAACCTTGAATGCCTTAAAACACCCAGTCATGACTTACTTGAAGAATATTCTCTTTAGGAATGGTCAAGACAAAACTAAAACCCTTTACTTCACAATATGCAAATTGATTAGAAGATTGGCTTTTACAAATAGGGTGGCAAAATACATTTTCACCCTTACCTTTTGTAAAATCATTACCTATCTTCTACCATGTACATTTGTATTCTTTATGATCCTTATCATGTTACGGAGAAATCCAAAGTAATGGTAAACAACTCCATTCATAATAAATCCATATATTTACGGACGATATTGAATATTTGTGGAAAATTTCTATCATTAACGTTAAAAGCGACCTTGAGTTAACGCGAAGTGTTTGTTGAAAGAAAATAGAAGTAGGTGTTTTATTGGAAAGTTTACTTTTAAGTAAAAACAATTTGGTCTGAGAAAATGCTTGTGCGCATCTCATACCTACTACTACTACAGTCCGGGACACGATGTGGTTTTGTGGGGCTTCATCGTCATCAACCCATTAACTGTCCCACTGCTGGGCACGGGTCTCCTCTCAGTATGAGAGGAATGAGGCTATAGTCCACCACGCTGGCCTAATGCTGCTTGGCAGACATCACACGCCGTCGAGAAAATCTCTCAGGCAGGCAGGTTTCCTCACGATTTTCATTGATTTCCACATGACTTCGAAAAGTCGGAGGAACGTATCAGATTCGAACTCTAAAGCTTTGACTTAGCAGTCCAGTGGTCATTCCTAAGCTATCACTGCTCCCACTAAGATTCGCATTCATGGAGAGGCCACGGGAACCACCATGCATAACCCCCTATTACACCACCTTCCTTTTTTTAATGTTTGATTGGCCTGCGTTTGACCTCATTTGACGTTAAGTGATGATGCAGCACGCTTGCTTAGGAGTAACCTATTATAGTATACTCGTGACTTGAAGACTCGCAGGTTGTTCGTCACCGGGAACACAGACTGCTGTAAAGAGTTTCCCTCCCAGGGATATATAAGAAAAAAATCACTTTAGGCCAGAAATCAATCACCAACATCAAAATGTTTCAGGTCAAACTCCGGATTATCTGGCGCATAATCTGTGTAACCGGGCGGGGTGCGCGGGAGTACGCGCAGGCGCGGCGGAGCGTGACGCGCGGCCGCGTGCGCACCCAATGTCAAGGCCGCGCAGTGTTTACAGAAATAGCGCCCACAAAAATACCCAACGGGAATAGTTTAACGTGGTTTAACTCGCATGCATGCTGTATGCTTTCTTCTATTTAGTATGTTTAATTTCGTATCCCAAACTGGCAGTTCTCAACGTAGAGTTCTCGCCAAACTTATTGTCCGGTTTGAAGTTGGCACGAGCCACCTTCAACCCGGACGTAAAAATCGGTGAGAGAAAAATATTGGATTAAAATTATTTAAAACGACAGTCTACGACTTGAGCTTTCGTTTTTAATTATTACAGTTCAATATTTTTCGTTCCCTAATTTTTACGGCAGAGTTGAAGTCAGGTCGCGCTAACTTCAAACCGGACAATAAGTTTGGCGAGAACTGTAGAAGCGATTGGTTTTCCTAACCGGACCAGCCAAGCGGCGTCACAGGTTCCAGTACCAAATTAAATAAATCGGGCTGTATAGAAAAGATAGTTGTAAATTTATAATTCCAGCATCATTAACATTATGGTGACATGAACTGATAACATTCCGCGTATAACTCAAGATCAAATGCAAAAATAACAATGTTAGCAACTGACATATAAATAAACCCAAAGCAAAACATCTCAAGAACGCAAAACACATATTTCACAAACATTAATTAGTCATTAACAACGTTAAATACCCATTGGCTCATTGCACACAGAATTGGAGCAAGTTCGGGGCGAAAAATTATTGGTGTTCTGGCGAGACCATTAATTTTTATAATGAACGCGCAAACTGCACTTGAATATGCGTCAACGGTTGCGTAAAATCATGGAGACCCGTAATAACTCGTAATTATGTACGCTCATATTCCAAACTCAAAATAAATATTTGTGAAGCTCAAAATTCTTAGGCCCGCTTCAGACAAGTGCACTGTAATGGACGGTCATTGAGGTATTATGTGCAAATTCTTAAAACTGTACTAATGTTTTTCCGATTGCCTTACTGTATCGTAACAAGGGAAAGTTTATTTTATTCAATGAATTGCTATGTGCAAGCTGATGATGATGATATGATGATTTTTTCGCGTCGTGTTTTCACTCTCAATAGTGAGACAAGAGTCAGTCAGTTGGCAGTGACAACCTCATGATACGACCTGGACTGTCAAGGTAAAGTTCGAATCCAAGGCACACGTCTCCACCGATTAATCAATTTAATCTAATATTTTATGTTAAAGTCATTTACTAACGGTTTTAGCTTGCTAAGCTATTTCTTTGGGTCAATATGTCAGTTTTGTTCAACAGGTTTGCACAGTGCACACTGCTTATCTGGCACTGGCTTTAGCGTTAGATATTCTTGTTATTCTCTATTTGTGAACTTGACGGTTGACATTTGTCATGCATTAATTCTGACAGAGTATTAAGACTTAGCCGTGCGGTACATTTTCTTGGTAACGCGTTTATTTTCGTGTCTGTATTTCGAGAAATCATATTTGATCCCGTATTTATTAAAAGATTTTCCTTGTAACGCTGAACTTGATATTAAAATTAAAATAATTAAGCTGCTTAAACAGAATGTTTCCTCTAATATTAAATTTAATATTTCGATAACAGATTGAGTTTCTCCGGCTCTCTGTTCTAAAAACGGACATGTTGATTTTTTAAGAAAGATAAAAAACAATGCATCAACTGCAGGTAAGTTTGAGAGAAATTAAAAAGAAAGTTGTGGTATTAAAATAATTATCCAGCTTTTATGATACCTAATTAAAATAATAGTACCTCATTAACCTAGTACGACTTGTACACTAGTACTAAAAATATGTATGTGCATTGCAGTCACTACGAAAACCAATGCTAATTAAAGAATCGCAAGTTGTGTCAAAACAACCGTTGTACGTCAAGCCTTCATTTCATTTCTAGAACGCAAAATATTTTCTATAGAATTTCCAACAGCTGCGCTATTTTGTGATGCAAAAAGAACAAATTTGCAATTTGCAACGTAGCGCCGATGTCATATATTATGCTTGTCAAAACGCTGCAGCGCTGTTTTATACAAATTAATTTTACATTCGACCTTTGAAATTGGCGTTTGGTGCAGTAAAGCGGATTTATTTTGAATTTAAATTTGGAAGGTGACACATTGTTTGGCGCCAAACACGTGATAAATCTATACTATTATAAAATTGTAAAAAAGTCGTTCCTGTACATTGAAGATATTTAAAAAAAACCAATTGGGTTAGAGTATATAAACGATCGCGAACCCAAAAATGTGATTTTTAGAATTCTTGTCTGTTTGTCTGTTTGTCTGTTTGTTAGGGGTTGGCGCTAAACCTACTGAATAGATTTGAATTTTGTATTAACTGTTGTAAAGCATAATTTCCAACTTAAAAACTGATGTAAAGCTTTTTTCAATTATTAGTATAGATCCTTAGATAGAGCTTGACCTCTCTGTTGTATGCAAGCCCATAGAAAGAAGAGATCATCATTGCTGGTTTTTGATTTTTAATTTTCTATTTAAAAGTCCATCGTTCAACTAAAAAAACGAGGTATATCTCAGCTTGACCTCTCTGTAGTATGTATTCCTATTGATATAAGGGATCACTATTGTTGGTTCTTTAATTAAGTTGTCATATGCGCAAAAATCGTGATTGTTGATTAGTTATAAACGTTTTAAGTGGTATCGACTTAAATTAAACAATAGTTGTAAAGTTTGGTTAGAATTACGAGTTATTACGACTAACTGAAGCTTCCGTTTTCTTTTGGACATATTTTTACAAACAGCATCACCTCAGTACATCATAAAGTACCTCAGTACCGAGACTAATTGTCGACCGGAATCGAACCCACAATATTCATTGAGCTTAGCGCCGTTATAACTTAGTCTCGAGGCCCTTTTTACAAACCTCTAAAACACTACTTCAAAATACAAGTTTTTTATGAATGGGTTCAATTTCTCCTAATTTTGTTTCTACATCCACGTAAGCGAAGCCGCGGGCAAAAGCTAGTTATAAATAAATACATAGCATCAAAATGCAATCTTTTGATAACACTGCAAAAACATTCGTATTTAGGCGGATTACAATCAGCTTCCAGATAATTATGAACGTTGATATAAACGACATATAACAGCAACAGACTTATTTTTGTGTCTTTAAGCTATACTTAATATTAATCGATACAAAAAACAATTAACGACATACAAAATGTGTCAATGTTTTTATTTCAAATACAATTTTACAACCATTTATGAATTGCACGGTTCCAAAAAGTTGATCCTGTGGAGAAGAATCCGGGAAACTCCATGGACACTCTTTTAAAATAAAGAGTTAATAAATTTTTCTTCGATAAAATCGCGATCAGAAGCTAGTATACATTAGGGCGACTACTAAGCTTTTATCATTACAATCACACACACAATGTGTCATACAAATATGCATGATATATTAATGATCTAAACACTTCAAGATGGCGGCTCTTGATAAGTAGTTACACGACTTACACGTGCTAACTTAGAATAAAATTAGGTTAGTATGTTGTTATTGTTAAATATTTAGTACAAGTAATTGTTCTAAGAATTGTTATTGCTATATAATGTGTTTAAATTGAACTATGGAGTGATGAACATTGCATGCTTCGAGTAATAGTTTGACAGTAAGCAAGTTTCACACATTGATTGGACTGGAAGCCAACACCAATTTCACGAAAATATGTAGTTGAAAAAAAAGAGAAATATGTTATTTTTAGGACAACATGATAGCTGTCCAGTGTTCGATATATTAAAAATAACAGGCCTATAGAAAAATATTATTATAATTCATAGGCCGAAAGTTCTAAGATTTTTTATTTTTTTATTTAAATGTTTTACTAAATTTCTTTGACTGAAAATGTTATGTATTTACACCAGTAATTAGTATTTTATTTTTGAAACAATACCTGTATTTATAGACATTATGATAATGATTTTATATAATACTGTTGCGTACTCAATGAATAAATAAATCAGATATTATTAGCGTTCTAAGTTTTAGACAGAATATCCCTATTCCTAGTATAGGATTTATGAGGCCATAAAAATTATCAATCAACTAGCCTATTCTTTCTACATCGGTATATTGACAGGTGTAACTCCTTAAAATTCTGATCAAGTAGGCAGTAAAAGTTTGCTGAAGGATATAGAACACAGCCCATTGTGCTAGAAAGGATATTATATAGGGGACTTGTCGATACTTGTCTAAGGTCATTAAATCTATAGGTTATAGTGACGCAACAACGCATGACTTTGAAGGCGAGGCGTATCGCCTTTATGTGAGGTGTAAATGAATAAAAATGATATTAATAATTGCTACAAACATCTTTTAAAGAACATCGTCAATGTCACTTTGAGACGTCTATTATATTTTTATAACTACACTGGACGTTATAACATTTATTAAAAATAAAAAGGTTGATTTTTTTATTATTTTCATTTAAGCACAATAAAATATTCTTTAATTTGGGCTTTGCAAAACCGTGCAACTAGTTTGACTTTTCGAAAGTACCTATTTATATGGTCTAATTGAAATAAAATATTTGAATTTTGAATTTTGAGTATTTTATTTCATAAAGCTAGGTCAGGTACCTTTAAAGATATTGAAGATTTTCTAACCTACCCTTTTTCTTTGCGGTCCCGTGTATATGGTGCCGGCATTTACTAACTGAAGACCTTTGAGAAGATACATTCTGTTACATGATGACTGTATCAAATCAAAGCTAACAACAACATTGACAAACTAGTTCGTACTCAATCAAGAGAGACACAAAAAACTTAGCAAAAAAACTGTATGATAAGCGCCACATTTGGTGCTCTCATTCACACAGTAACAAGTGTGCTATGTTCGAATCTAATGAGTAGATATAAGTACTAGCTGACTTAATCGAGTAGAAAAGAAATAATTCGATAAAGAAACTGGGAACATTTAGAGGTCGAAACGATTTCCCGTTTGGGCACCTGTTTTTATTCCCATTTGAGAATATATTAAGTGCTCAATGTATTAGGTGCTCTAAAACAACGCTCAAGCGGGAATACCTACTCCAGAAACAATAGTATCTTCTAATAAATACATATTCAGACTTAATTAAATATGAAATGACAAAAAAATAGTCGCCTTAAAAGGAGAGAACGCATATAATTTATATTAACGATAATGTTGCGCAGATTAGTTGTTTTCTTTAACCCGTGGCATCGACGAGCTCCCTAGTGTATATACATCAAGAGGGCTAGCCACGGAGAGCAAAGAATCATAAAACTCAAACAATATTTGAACAGCAACACCCACGCACAGCATTAAGGAAGGATGTCGTGTGGACAGGCCTTAGTCTCCATATTATTTATGTTAAAGCTATTTTATGACCTCTTTCATTGCAAGAGTTAGGTAAAGTGACATTCTTCAATCTGTTACATTATTTGGTGTTATTTATTAGCAACTTGTATTCTAGATATGATAAGTACAGCATTCCAAAATTTTTCAATTTGAAACTGTTATAATAATATATACCTTTTTGTAATTAATTTAGATTTAATATAACCTTATTTCCCTTAACCTATATCTAAATATATGGACGGTTTTTTTAAAAAACAACAAAATTTATGACATGATAATTGGTGATTCTCGAAGTATTTTTGTTTAAACAACATTTACGGTGGACCCCAGCTACGTTTTCTCCTTAGCAAGGTATTATTTTATCGTATTCAGTTTAAATTAACAATAACACTTTATAAATAACCCAACCTTTCAGCACGTGCAACAAAGGTGTTAATTATAATTTATATTACAAATAGACATTAATATACCGAATGCTTCTCAGTCGTATAAATAATAGATCACTTCCCTTACATTCCTGAACGTGTGCCAAATATGCGTTTCTCTGGTTAAGATTATACTGTATGATTGAAGCTAAATCAGAAATCAATTGAAATCATACTATCCATATTTATGTACGTAATAATGACCAGTCATTTGAGGGTATTTAAATTTGTATGGCTAGTCTACAAGAACTAAAATATAGTTCTCGCCAATCTTATTGTCCGGCTTGAAGTCGGCACTTGCTAGTGTTTGTGCTTGTCTGGGTGTTTCGTATATATTATATATAAGTATGCATTTACAAAAAAAAATAGTATATAAGTACAAGTACATTATATTGTATTATACTCATTGTCTAGTAGCCATAGTACAAGCTCTGCTTAGTTTGGGACTAACTTCAACCCGGCCGTAAAAATCGGAGAAAAAAATATTGGATTAAAATTATTTAAAACGACAGCCTACGACTTGAGCTTTCGTTTTTATCTAATATAGTCCAAAATTTTTTCTTCTCCGATTTTTATGGCCGGGTTGAAGTTAGCTCGTGCCAACTTCAAGCCGGACAATAAGTTTGGCGAGAACTATTTCAAAACACGCATTTTTACCACAGAGCTAAGCAGATACAGACCACCACGTGCTACAACTTCTTGCATACTAATTTTGCTTTATCCACGTTCATACAGCTTCTCATACACCCGCACCGGTAGCGAGTACTTGACCTCTCAAACTTAACAAGAAGATGTGTACACGGACCGTTTCGTGGTATGTTTGAGATGTAATAAATAGGGTGAATACACCAATTCCCAACCATTAAACGATCTAAACGTTCCTATTCGAAAGCGCGCACTTGGCTAAGACACACAATTTCCCATAGTGTAAACAAATGCCAACCACGCTGCAATGAAAGTTAAATTCAAACATTGCGACTAGACTTCTACTTTCTTTACTTTGTAAGCGTGTTTAAAGCACGAATTTCTACTGAACATATACTTGAATAAATTGAAAAGACGCAACAAAGAGACTAGGATCGAAGTGGCGTAAAATACGAGTAGTATTTGCGAAGGTACAGTTGACAGACACTGGTGTTTAAGGATGCAAGTGCTCAGTATCTATACTATCCTGGTATACATTGACCTACGGCGCAATAGGGAACTAAATAAAATATACTGTATTTGACATATTTTTGACAGTTTTCTTTAGAAGCAGACCCTTCATTGATGGCCAAATATGATGGTTTACACTGGTGTTGAAACAAATAATTAGGAGTGTATCAGGCGTGCTTGACAACTGGTGAAAAGATGGTAGCCACAAATATGTAAAAGTATTGACAAACTGGAATGAAGTTGAATCACATTATTATTTATTTATTTAAACTTTTATGTACAAACATGGTACACAAGACGGACTTAATGCCATACGGAATTTTCTACCAGTAAACCTTTGGGTCCAAAAGAGATGTATACATAACAAGGTAGGTTACTTATGTATATAAAAAATAAATAAAAAAACTTATAGACAATTACATAGGTACTTACAAGAGAAAGAAAAAAAGTGAAGTGGAGTTACTAAGTAACAACAACAGCGCTATTAAAAAAAGTTAAGATCTCACCTAAGTATGTAACTCCGGTTAAGTTATCATTATTTTACTTGTAGAAGAATATCATTTGGTAAATTACTGACAAAGTCTACTTAACAAGAATGTTGTTTCTACTTCGATAGACGTTAAATCGAAGTTTCTAGAGCACTAGATTACTTTCGAACATCGCCTACAACTTGGTATAGTTCAAGAGTTTTCAAAATTAGTAGAATTTCTTGTATTACTACTAACAATAGCCATTTATACCTTAAAGTTTGGCCACTCTACTTATTACAAATTCGAATTTCGAACTTTGGAAATAAGAAGACGGTTTGAAAAATAACATTAAACTACCCATCTAATTTTAGTACCTACCTAAACACAAATTTCAATACAATCTGTGTGTGTGTACACACAGAGAGTTGTCTGGAGGCTTTGAGAATTATATACCTACGCAAATGTCTCGCCGACCTGGTATTGTCGTGCGACGGTTTTTGATCTTCTTAGTTATGTTTGAGCTACAAAAAGAGTAAGAGAAAGTAGTTATCTACTTCTCTTACTCTTTCTTTCTTCAAAATACCATTTGCCTCCATATTGAAAGCAGCATATTTAATACTTTGTCTGGACTATAAAAAATAATCATGATTCTCTGAGTTTGTTTCGGCATTTTAGTGCTATCTACAAAAATATAAAAAGCTTTTGAAGAAACTAAAATTTAGCACGCTATATTATGGTAGAATGAATGATTGCATTAACTAATAATTCAATTCAAAATGTTATTATTTCAAATAGCTTTTACAAGCATTTATGAAACGCTAAATGATTCTAGTTGCACAGTTCTAAAAAGTTGGTCCTATGGAGAAGAGGAATCCGGCAAGATACTACATAATTAGATACTCTATTAAAATAAAGTTCTTAAATTTTTTACTGGTATAATATTATAATAGTTGTACCTACATTCTTGCAAGTCAATATATCTCAAATCTTTTGTCTTGTATAAGAGTCCTGAAAAGATCTATTTACAGTAACAAACATAATTTATACGGATTAAGCTAAGCATTTCATATTTTACCGTACGCGCGTGAGGTCTATGGCCCGCCATAAACTGGTCACACCAAATTCAGTAATAAAGTATAACAACGACGCGTCCAAATACAAGTAGCCACGCTCCGTGTATGATATATGGACTTCCCGGAAATCTGTCCTCGATTTTTATAACAAAGTGTGCACAATGTTTGCCTTGTGTTGTTACGATGTGTATTCGAAATTATATTTGTTGAAATATTTCAAGAGAGAGAGTTTAGTAAAGGTGACTATTTCTGGATTTTGAATTTAATACTCTTTCTATATTTCAAGTCTTTAAAGGGTTTTTCGAAACCGAGCTCCGGTTTAAACCGCACATATTAAGGCAAATCTTTACTTACAAATTTTTTATAAATGCCATATTTCTTTAAAAATAAATACATAACTGAATTTTTAATTAGCTCCTGTATAAAATTGTGTAAATTCCTTTAAAAACCGATTGTCTTTAAGGTATGAAAAGTGAATAGCGCTCCAGATCTACAACTACAGTAACTTAATGACATCTATTTATAAGAGACTAGCTTCCCGCCAGCGGCATCGCCCGCGTGGTCTTATAATTTTTTCCCCCGTTTTTGCAACATTTTTCATTACTACTATTAGTCGTAGTGTGATGATATATAGCCTATAGCCTTCCCCGATGGGCTATCTAACATGGAAAGAATTTTTCAAATCGGTCCAGTACTTTTTGAGTTTATTCGTTACATACAAAATACAAATCTTTCCTCTTTATAATATTAGTGTAGATAGTTAGAAAGACATTGGTCTTGATTTGTATACATGTAAAAATATACAATATACATTATTATACAACATGTCTGCGCCAAGTTTACGATCGTCACTTCCACCGGCGGCGATGCGAGGCGATACGACCTGTCATAGTGCTTCAATTTACGAGTACGCGTCATGTCACTTTTAAAAACACTACCATAGGGTTCAAATTTAAACGATTCAAGAGCAATAGTAAAATCGAACAGCTACATTACGTTTTAGTTTCTCTTTTAGTACGCAATCGGGCGCTAGCTTCATTTGCGTTGATAGTACTTGATAGCAATAGATGCGACAGTGAAAAAAAAACTACTTTCTTTAATTATTCCGTTTATAGTGTTCCAAAATTAAACGGAACTGTATAGTTTTTATCTTTAAGATAGTTAGTTACACACGATCAAATTGATATAAAACTTGTTCAAGTAAACCTAAATGCATTTGGATGTCATTTACCCCGTGTGGGGACTAGATTACAATTCCTGACTGCCATTAAAACCGGCTAGAACCGGACTCATAAGAGGCTAGAAAAAAATCTAACTAGTTCAGTGGTTCTCTTAGGATCTGACTGGTTGGCGACCAACCTTACATCAGAGTCAAACGAAAAGCACATTTTGTATGTTCAGACTTATGCGCCGTCTCGGTTGCTTTGCAGTCGGTAGGAGCTTTTAGCAACGCATGAGCAACGCCTCTGGTGTTGCACGTGTCCATGGACGGCGAAGACTCCTTACCACCAGGTGTCCTAGACAAGTTGCAATTTGAAATTCGAATCGACAATCGAATAAAAAGATAACGTATGGAAATGACATTAGTGACAGCTCGATTTGTCGAAAGCTTATGTCATTTTCATAGATTTTGTTCCTATTCGTTTGTCGATTCGAATGTCAAATTGCAACTTGTCTGGGAAACCTGGGGTGCTAGACAAGTTGCATTTGAATCGACGAACGAATGGAACGTCTCTTGAGTTCGACAATTAAAACATAAAAAATATGAAAGTTCGTATAACTGGGTGAAGCTTGATGTTTTTGCAGTATTATGATCTTTTGTAGCCATCATAAGTTTAATTATCACAGCAATAACATCTAAATATATATCACATTTAGCTGTTAAACGGGGCGTTAATCGTAAACTAAGTTTAATTAACTAGGAATGTCGTATCGATTGTTTAAACCGATCGTGAAATAGTAATTGTTGTTTGGTGAGATCATGGTTTGTCTGTTGGCAGGTTTATTTGCCTCATTTAAAGGTGTATTTTGAAATGTCCTGGAATCAAACTAACAAACCCGTTACCAATCTACACAAATCTATACATATAATAATATACAAAAAAAAAATTAAGTGTCCGTTTGTAATTTCAATGTACCAGCTTTCAACTAAATAAAAAGTATACGGTACTTACATCAAAACTGTTTTTTAAATTTCATCTATCTATCTGTTTGTCTGTTTGATTCTCTGAAACGGTTGGTCCAATTTTACCGGGACTTTCACTAGCAGATAGCTAATGTTATATATAAGGTGTAACTTAAGCTACTTTTATTTTAGAAGTTTTATTTATTTTAGAAAATTGGATAAACCCAAGTAACACAGCGGTATAACTATGTTCCCAAACATAGTTTAGCTAATTCTCAAGTAGTTCCCAGTGCCTATAGAATGAACTTGTCCAAACACTTAGCAAGCGAACGTTCACGTAATGTTACCGCACCTAACAAACACAGTTTTAACTTTTTGACACAACACACTCATTACTAAACCGAGGGTAATCCGCAAAATCTCGGTACCAACGGCGTCATTAAAATAAACGAGGGAATTTGAAGCGAAACCGCGAGGCGCGCATAGCTGTATCTTATTACAGTCACAAACACGAATTTAAGCTGAGAAGTTGGCAGGGGTATGAATGAGACAACGTGTGAAATCTGCCTACGGAAGTATAAAGTGACAAACTGACAATATAAGTTTTAGTGAGGACTGAAACTAGCAGTAGTAGTTGTCGAGGGGTGCCATTGTCACAAGTCATAATACTAAGCATATAAGAGGCAATTTCAAGTTACGAGCAAGTTACGAGAAAATAACTTTAATTAAAACAGTTTGAAAACTTTCACATAATGAGCTATTCTTATATAATATTAACTATTACTTTTTCTAAAAAAAGGTGAAGGATTTATGCAATTTATTATGTTTTTTAAGTGTGTAAGTTATAGATTTTTTTGCAATCGCAACATGCGTCGTTTTGCTAAGATTAAATCAGCGCTCTATAAATTATGAATACTCTAACGTCTAATTTGAGTCGTGAACACAAGTTTAGGCTAAGAACGCACTGGTAAAGCCATAGTAATTACTGTTACAAAGGAGTGTACACACGCGACTCGACTAGTGGATAATCCATGGTACTGCTGTTATCCGCTTCTAATCCGGCCAACTAAAGCGGTGCAATTTGATAGCGGGAGCGGGGAAAGAGGAACGGGGAGAAAGGCACGAGAAATGGGGAAAGGTCATTAGGAACGGCGTATAAATACTAATAATATATTTCACTACTCCCTGATAAGTTCCCATTAAATTAGTTGGCAGATATTTTCATACAAATTTTGTTCCATTTCTGAATTTATCTGGCGGTTAGCGACTATCCAGAGATGGTGAAACAAGCCCCAAGCGTGCTTAGTTATTGATTAGATGGATAACAGCAATTAATACGACGTGATCGTGAATTAGGCCGATCTCATGTAAGTACAAGATCTAAACCCCTAAACTTGTACCTAACAAACCTGTACTAAAGTCCTGCTCGCGGTCGAACGTTCATTTCACATTCTAACAAAATTGATAATTATAGTTGCTACTTTAAATATTCAACACTAAGCGTAAACTTACGCTTCCGTATGTCAAATTGTAATTCCGTATGTCAATTGCGTGTTGTGTAGTTTACGCTTAGTATAGTAATTAAATAATAGTCTTAATTACCGTCTTAAGAATATAGTTTTTCATTCATCTCAATCGCAGTTTCGGAAAAGGTTTTAACAATAAAACCCTTCCTGTGGCTTTTTGCCGTAGTCGGGTAAAAATTAGATCAGCAAATCTGTAAGCAAGTCTGAATCCCACGCTGAAATGTTATCGACTACAACCAAACGGTGTTACGCCGTATAGATCGCAAGCGCATTCATCGCGACCCCGACAGATAACGACCAACCTAACCATAATCAGACGCTAATCCGTTCCGAACAGGTTCTGTGCGAGCGCCGGCGGCCGTGGCTTGGACCATCTAACGGTCGGCACAGGGCACTCACCCGCCCACCGCGGTACGCTCTACGCGACCGCCACGCGCACTCCACGTGGTAACTTTTACGACCAGTCATTTTAAACTACGAACAGTTTATTTGTTTTATGTCATAACATCCTGAGCGCTTCGCTCCCTAATGAATCGCCCACACTATAATCGGCTAGAAAAATTTTTTTGTGACTAAATGATTCGTGTATAAAAACTGGTTAGCGCCAAGTATGGTGTGATTGTGTCAAGTGTTTTTGCATTGCTATGAGAACGTTCATCTATAACTGTTCAATGGATCCGTCCACAAATTACTAACCACAAACCCACATAAGTGTATAGAGTGAACAATACTAATTGGTGAATTAAATGTTCATCATATACACAAGTTGCACAGAAGCCGATGTGTCAGCCACTGCGTCAACTTAAACGTAAAAAAAAACATTTCAATACTACTTCCGCATCAAATTCACTTTATTAGTTCATTCATTACGTCACTCACTCATAAAATTAGTGTTAGTCATAATCATAAGATTTTATATGAAAGAAAGATTATTATTCTCAATCTACTCATGGCCGAAAAATATTTTAATTCAGAAAAGTATGCCGAATCTTAGTAAATAGCATAAATAATTGAGTTATGACAAAAAAAAACTTAAATCGCACCTTAGTAAAAACTTTTTCTTCTCGACTATAAAATATAAAATAATAGAATATATTTTTCATTCCGTTCTTTTTTTCTATTCTGCGGCTTTTTTTTGCTAAATATTATCATAATTACGAAGGCCTCACGATTTTATGTATAATTGAATAATTAATTTAAGACACTGACAAATTACTATAAATTTTTATTCCGCCCTTTGCCTAATTGAGAGTCAAATATTTATTTAGAAATCCGTTTTGTAGAAAAAGGCAATCCAATTCTTGGCCTTTTTTACAAATAAATAGAACTGTAGATAATTTATTTCGATTTTAAGATTAAAGATATCAGTTTGGTTAACCAGGATTCTAATTTGTCTTACCAATGCTTGAAAACTCATGTAGAAGCCACTTCTATTTACCTGAAACAAGAAAACAGATATTTTGTTATTAGATGCTTGTCGTAAAATAGAAAATACACTATAGAACTAAGGCTAATATTCAGAGACGATGCGACGCGTAAAGTAATGCTTCCGTATGTCAAATTTGTATGACAATTTGACATATGGAAGCCTAAGTTTATGCTTAACATGCTCCGTATGTCAAATTGTAATACAAATTTGACATACGGAAGCATTGCTTTACGCTTAGCATCGTCTCTGAATATTAGCCTAAGTATTTCACATTGTGCATAAGTATAATGTCTATGTAGATATAGAATATTGTATTAATTAATGTACCTACGCAACAGTCCGGTATATTTAAAGTCCAAAATAATAAAGGCACGGCGTACAAATGCAGAACTGATACTGAAAAATTTATTGAAAAACGAAAAAACAAACCGCCTCCAAAAACACCTAGGAACTAGTGTAGTACTAAAGTTCTGAGGTAAAATACAGTCGAATTGAGAACCTCCTTCTTTTTTTGAAGTCGGTTGAAAACCAATTACAGTACCAAGACCTGGAGGGTAGCAACCTTATGACTACTATAGGCTAACGAAGCCTAGAGATTAGTATAGTCTACATACTATTAATCTAAACTTTCCGACCCCCGGCTTCGTACGGGGCGGCATCTTCCGCCTTCATCGTGGTATTTCAGCCAATATACACAAAACCTTCACAAATTATACACACATTATTATCACCCATGAATCACTATGTCTATTGGTGAAAACTACGTGAAAATCTGTTCAGTAGTTTTTGAGATTTTCGCGAACAAACAAAGGGAGTAAGCGACTTTGTTTTGTAATATGTAGACGGATAGAATATACCTTATTGTACACCAAGGGAAAAACATAAAAGTGCCATAACAGAAGTTACAGGAGTACAAATGGCGGTCTTATCGCTAGATGCAATTTCTTACAGACAACCATTGGATGGACAAGAATCGTGTCAAATTAGATAATGGGCGGTTGAAGGTGTACTTACTAAGTAAATATAAATTACTAGCTTCCCGCCAGCGGCTTCGCCCGCGTGGTCTTATAATTTTTTCCCCGTTTTTGCTACATTTTCATTACTACTCCGCTCCTATTAGTCGTATCGTGATGATATATAGCCTATGTTACTCGGGGATAATGTAGCTTTCCAAAGGTGAAAGAATTTTTGAAATCGGTCCAGTAGTTTCGGAGCCTATTCATTACAAACAAACAAACAAACAAACAAACAAACAAACAAACAAACAAACAAAACTTTCCTCTTTATAATATTAGTGTAGAAAATACGTAACGTAACGTACGTAATGTACGTAACGTACGTAATGTACGTAACGTACGTAATGTACGTAACGTACGATACCTCTCAAACGCAAAGCCGAAAACAGATATAGTTCATAATAACAGCTCCATAAATAGAAAATTCAGAGGCTTTTGTGAATTAAGATAACAAAATATCGAAATATAAAGTTACACGCCAACAAAATCCCTTGAGAGACAAAGCGACGGACAGACTTTGGCGTCATCGGGCGGACTATAGGGTTGCTACGTTTGTAAAGCAAGATTTTTTTACACTTTAAAAATACGCTTCGGTGTTGTAAACGTCCATAGGCTACGGTAACCGTCTACCATCAAACGGGCTGCATGCTTGTTTGCCACACTTGTGGTATAAAAAAAACTAAATAAAAACTATCGAGATGAGCAGTGTAATTAAATTTTGCTATGCTATGGATATTTTCGGAGTTTCGATTTGTGGTTAATGGCATTAGGCTCACCCTTGGGACCTAAACATACCAGCAAACTCTTCTCCGGGAATGTAGACGTGATGTCATGTTATATCGATAAAAAAAGCTAGTATGAAGCAAGGACTGGCAAGCAAGAGGCGAGGGAGACAGCTTTTCCTAGGATTGTCTTATTATTTTATTTATCCTAAGATTCTACTCTTGCCTTACTTATAAACTTGTAATACTTATCAACTAGTTTCCTAATTTTATAATTTCTTACTACAGCGTCACTGCGAAGCTCCTACGGCGACGTCTAATAAATTATAAGTCAATGACCGATATTCAAATCTTATAAGGCCCACGTAAGTGCTCACAGCTTATATAATGATGATAATAAAAGTCTCAACAAAAGCGACCACTAATCATAATAAAACTTGTTCTCTGAATAAGAAATGTTATTATAATACTGTATTTGGCTAAAAAGTATGAATCCGAAAAGCCGTTTTAAAAAACAAATCTTGCAAAAGTTTAATGAGCGAGTCAGTATGCTAAAACTTGGCACAAATTCGCGTTTCTGCGACTTCTGCTGTCTGACAAATATTAATTCTCGACGTATCAATGTCGAAGAACAATTCAAAGTTCATGAAGTCATAACTTGTCCGTGGCAGCCCTGCTCGCGAATGTTGTTCCCGCGTCACGATTGCAGCCATATTACTTATGAAATAAAAGAGGTCGGGAGCTCCTTTCGAATTGCAAATTTCCGTAACTTATGCGCCTCCTCGAATCTCCATTAGCAAATTACTGCTGTCTTCCGCGAAGCTTTACGTAACACCAACAATATGTCTAGAATGAACTGTGGCTATATATCATCTGAAATCACTTTCCTAACTTATGATAATGGACGGAACCGTCCGATGGACATAAATCTTGTTTTTTTATTCGCGGTTCGTCTCGTCGGGAGTCCAACGTCACTGATAATTTAACGATTCAGAGTTTATATGTGTTGTGTTATAACTGGTGTCATTTACCTCCTCCAGTAAATGCGCACACGAGATAATTTTATCTCGCATTTTTTCGGCGACTCTTAGGTAAATTGTGCTAATATAAAATAATCTGTGACAAAATTATTTTTGTTGCGTAGATAATATAGGGTAAGTGGTGCGAGCAAATTCTATTTATCATTGGTCCGGATAGGGTGTTAGCACACAATACCCGTAAGAATTAGTTTGTACAAGGGTCCGCGCCTAACTCAGGGTAAATATATTGCGTCACAAGCACCCTCGAGACGCTACTACAATCTTTTCAAATCGTTGTTGAAAATTCAATGACATTCGCCCGAGGCGAACGCTTGCGATATCTTTTTACGAGTCACAAAAAAATGGCAGAAACTTTTTATCGGATCCAATTTTGTTCAGTAACTATGCCGGGTGGATTCGTGATAAGCTTTTTATAACAAGGGTGAGTTTCTCAACAGTGGCAGTGAGATCGGATGGCATACTCCTCCGTCTCGGCCGACACATCGCGATGCCAATCACAGATGGAGATCCGATAAAGTGGGTAGACGACGGATATAAAAGCTTTTATATCTAGAAATAAACTTGATGACATCCCGTGGTGTCCATGTCTAAATAGTATTTGTGTTGCCAGTCAAACGTGCTGTTTGTCTGCGCAGCCAATCTACGGGAGAAATAACTTGATATTCGCGCGAGACCGTATCGCACGGCTCACGACAAATTCCATCAGCCAGCTTCGTATATGGAAATATATATAAATATGTCAGTCAACAGAGCGCCATATCAATAAGTTGTATTTTCTCGATATATTTCGCGGTGATATTTTTCTTTGACGTTCGTCATTTTATTTTCTGCTTGGCACTAAAATTTTGTTTTGGGATAAGATGCCAGATCAAAGATATTCTGATTCTTAAACTATCTTGTTTAGTCCTTGCGATAAACTAATACATTGGCATGAAGCAATACTGCTGTATGTGGGTTGATTACATATTTATAGACGCAGTGATAATATCTATATGATTGTCTAAATACAATAGAAATCTTAGGCTAATATTCAGAGAAGACGCTTCCTTATGTCAAGTTGTAGACATACGGAAGCGTTACTTTACACTTAGGCTAATTTTTAGAGACGATGCTCAGCGTAAAGTAATGCCTTCTTATGTCAAATTGTTATACAAATTTGACATACGGAAGCATTACTTTACGCTTAACGTCGTCTCTGAAGAAGTAATAAAATAATAATAATGTAAATGCATTTATTTTCTCATCACAAATGATTGGTGGCATTTAGTGGTTGATCCAAATAAAGATGTTTGCAAACATTTGTGAGAGACTGGTGCCCGAAATATATGTATTTAGAAAACCTGTGTTACGGGTCACCAGGCCGTGTCATAAATCTTAGCCTTAGACTCCGATTTCATAGAACAACCCAATAACACTGATCGAACTAAGAATCAAACCCAAGACAGCTTGCGGATGAAGCAGACGCGTTTGGGACCACTATACCAACGACACAGTCTCTGATATTTTCTGGTCCTGAATTTTTTATATCACAAGGGTAGCAATCAAGCCTGGGGCCCGCTTGATGGTAATCAAACTAGTAAAAATAGAACCTTAATTATTGTTTTTGGTTTTCCCTGTGCCCAAATAAAACGGTGTATGACAAATAGTCACTACTAACTATAGTGACAATCATTATAAATTCAACAAACAAATTTATTCAAAGCATAGCTTCACTAAATAGGAAGGTGAAGGTCGCGTGTTAGGTTCAAGTTCATTTCACGGAATGAACCTTTTTAGCAAAAGGAATTGTATAGTTTAATAGGGATGTTGAAAAAATATCGATATATCGATATTATTTTTTCAATGTATCGATATTTTTGGGCGTAATTTAATATTTCGATGTATCGATATAAAATTCCAAGTATCGCAAAGGTATCAAAATCGATATTTTTTTCAGACCAATAAACATTTTTAAGGTAAAAGATTACAAATTACCTTTTTTTTGTCTGTTTTATAATTTGGTTTATAAGTTGGCCAATATATCGATATTTTTTGAAAATATCAATATCGATATTGATATTTTTTTTTAAATATCAATACGATATATATCGATACTTTTTGAATTTCCGACATCCATATAGTTTAAGTTTACTCATTACAAACGTTCAAAAATCTTTCCTCTTTATAATATTAGTATTTATAAAGTATATATAATATTAATAATAGTACCCAGAGCGAAGCGGAGGCAGGTCGTTAGTAATAAATAACTGATAGTATTTTGTAGCATGATCAGATTACGAATTGGTAGCTCATTAGCAGCTGTCTAGCAAACTGGTATGCTAATATGATTGGTCTGCATCGTGCACGATCAATCGGTAATCTTACGTGCATAACACCTTATGAACAGCTACAACTGGTGTTGCACCGGTTCCACGTCACAATGAATTATGACTTACGTATGTATAATATCGGACATAGGCATACTACGTACCGTGATTAAGGATACCCGCTTCCTAATATCCCAGTTTCAAACCTGGGCTCGACAAGATGACGTTTTCCTTGTGAAATCCTAATGGATAATAGGAAGATGAAGGGTTCAGTCGGACTCCAACCGACTGTAACCAGACACGGTGGCTGCTAATGCACATTAAGTGGAGGAGCCTAAGATCTCCAATGAAAGCCTTCCATTTGACTTGCCTGCTGTATGAGCAGAACATACTCCAGTCCTACCGTCCTCGAGACCATTATATGTTCCTATTGCTTTTTGCCAGAGATACCGTGGTGGCAATGCGACAATTCTGCTTTCCCCACGAGAATAACGTGACTACATTATATAAGCTACAAATTTCAAATTCAACAAACAAAATTGACACATTCTGTATCCAACCTTCTTCGCGCGAGCTCGGTCTAATTAACCCACAGGGAAAAAAATCAAGCTACGAAAATACATTGTTTCAATACATCGACACGAAATACTTTTCATATTTCGACGGAGCGAACCCCAAGTGTGAGAAGGGGCTCGGCCGCGGGGCGTCGAAAATTAAATGTGGTTGCCGAGGTGAATGACAAACGAGCTGGTACGAGCCGGTGCAAACCGGTGGGAGCCGGTGCGAACCGCTGCGAACCGGTGCTGTTCATATACCTACGACGGACACCTTTAAACTGGCGCAAAAATATATTATGCAAATTGAGATTTATCCGATGGGAGGGTAGGCAAGTATCTACGTTATATTTTCTTATATAGAGATATTCCTTGCTTTTTTCTGTTACATAATCCGGGAAATTACTTCGTTCTTTTTCTGTGTAAAGATAGGCGTTCTTAGAGATCAGTTAACGTTACAACCTGCTTCTATCTGTACGATAAATACGTGTTTTTCTATAAGAGCGTTGACCTTACAGATTAACTCGTTTAACTTGTAATATTCACAAAACTATAATTTTCTGATAAAAACTCTAATAAAAATTTAATTCACATTAAGATCACATACCGTTTTGAAAATAGATCATAGATCCAAAAATAACCCATCAAATAACAGGGCGACACGATCCGGCTCGAGTAAACTAAAGAAAAATAGTTAACCCCAAAATGCGAGCGAGGGACAAAATTACCCATCCCAAAAGTATTTGCAGACGGCTTAATAAGAAGCGCGTAATTATCCGCAAATCCTTCGTCGGCAGAAGAGCCCATATCCGTAAAGGACTTGAGCAAACTCAGTTTGGGTACCGTCAGTAATAACTTTTTGCGAAGTATGCTAACCTAACCCAACATTGAAGGAGTTTCTCTGTATAAAATATTGAAAGCGCCATATATTTGTCGATATGTTTGCATTTCCGCTTGGTAACTGTAAAATCATTCGGATTTATCGCGACATTTGTATTCATGTGTAGCTTTATAACTCATGTATTTACAGTAAGACATCTTTTGAATGTAAACCTTACAAAGTAAGAATACGCTCAACAGAAGCAGTTTTAATATACCAATAAGACATTTTCTTAAATTAATACTTTTACCGCAACGTGGGGAACATAAATAAGAAACAAGAGAATTTCGTTTCTTCAATTCATTCTAAAGTTACCAAAGACTCGTGGAAAAGCGAAAAATAACGCGAAATATAATGAACTGTAGAAATTGGAAACTAAATAATTTACCACATAAGATACGATTGGTATTAAATTATGAATCACATTAACTCAAACTTGCGAGTTATTACGTAGTTCATATCAAAATTTTAAATTGAACTATAAACTTGCTTAATTCAACCGGGGTTGGAAAGGGGTGAGCTATATTTTTGAACGTAAATGTGGCATTAAGCAGGGGTGCGCGGCGGAAGGGAAATGTGAAAAGTATAGCACTGACGTAAACTGGGACAGACATGATTCGTGGAGACATTTTTATTTTGCATAGCGCAACCTTCTTGGTTTCTTGTGACTTTGTTCATATTTTAATTAATCTAGATAGGTCCTGTAATCTCTTTGTAAAATTATTAAGCTTTCAATACGGGGCGCGTTTGTAATATTCTTTTTTTTTATTGTATCATTAAACAAATAAAGTTACATCACTTGGTCGCGTGTCATGCGGAAATTAATAAAAAATCCAAATTGGATTTTCATTGAAATAAGCTAAGTATTTTAGTTGAAAATATAGCCTACTCCGTGGTTAATTGCGCCCATTATTTGATAATAAACGTTTAACCAACATTGGTATTTACGACACTAACGTATTCGGTGGGGTTGACGTAAAAATGTATCGCACAACCCTTTGAATGCAGTGCAAGCGAGAAAGCATCACGGCCGTCGATCAGTGAGCAAACACGCTCCCGCGTCCGCCCCACGCTCCGCTCGCCGCAAATTGAATCGTGACGTAATATTTAACGTAGACATTTTGCGCTACCCTCGTCCCGGCAAAATTACGCGACACAGCCTTGCCCGGGAATAACTTATCATATAGCTCGTTTAACTCAGCCATCAATAAGTCATCGTCGAATAATTTTATTTTGATGTCGACTAGAACTCGGCTACCGTGTAATTCATTTCCGTTAAGTCATGTAGATGAATTTATATCGAAATACAAGCTGACGGTATCGCACCGTAATGTGAGTAATATTTATTTTACAATTACGGTACGGTTTAAAGTCGTACCGCGTAAACAACGGACTCTGTTTACTCGTTTTCACATCTTTCAACAACATTTTTGAAGTGTTGACAGTATTATGAAATATTGCTATAAATACTCGGCTTATTTCTCTTCAAATACATCGTTAGTACCATTCAAGTTTTCTCATTATTCTCGAACACACTCGAGTGTAACACCCACTTATTACCAAAACAGATTGATGGAAATTCGTATTTCTTTCTTATCAATTTAATGTTAGCAGTTTAATGTGTTATTTCTCAACGATCAATCTCGGAATACACATTTCACATTGCATCTAAAAATATCATAATGCGTTAACACACAATATTGAGTTTAATACACACGTCGTATGCACGTTCGTGTAGGAAGCCTCTTGTAAAATGGGCCGAGCCTCTTGTAGCGACACACTCGTCGTGTTTGCCTCTCACTCGCAGTGTCGGCGCGAACATATCGCTTCCCTGATATCGGTAAACAATTTACACGTTTCCTATACAATACAAGCGGTGTGCACACGTTCGGATGTGTTTATGTATGTCGGGTACAAATCTTGGGAGGTGGGGTAAAATTTACCCACGTGGCGTAAGAGGGTTAGGTGTTGTTGATGTGTTGTTACATATTTTGTGTATCAGTTCGTTATGTGCACTATTGACGACGTACTATTCTGAGAGTCTGAGTGAATGGTCTGATGGGTGCCAAGTTCTATGACACACGGGGATATTTTTACATTTACTAGTCAGCGTATTAGGTACTGTTATGTAGATGAGCAGTGATATCCTAGGAGAATGACCACTGGACTGCCAAGTAAAAGGTCTCGAGTTCGAATCCAAGCCAACCTCTGACTTTTCGACATTATGTGCGTAATTATCACTCGCTTTAACGGTGAAGGAAAACATCTTGAGGAAATCTGCACGCTTGAGAGATTTTCTCGATGGCGTGTGAAGTCTGCCAACCCGCATTTAGCCAGCGTGGCCAGCAGAACCGTGCCCAGCAGTGGGACAGTTAATGGGTTGATGATGCTGTAGAAGAATAAAATTGCGATGTTATGTAACTTTGTATCGGTAACTAATTAGGTATCGTTTTCTTTTGTAATCATTTCGATTCTGCAGACGTTGTTGCAAAAATATCTCAAAAAGCTAATCTATAAAACTTCAAAGATCAAAGTTCACGAGTCACATAATAGCTCCCAACAGCTCCCTCAGCCCTAACATCGGCCGCTCGTGAGCTGTCCGAACCAATCCTGCGAGGTACACGCGCCTGTCATATCGGCGCGCTCGCCAATTACTCAACACCTGCGGCCAGGCTTATTACCCGCAGTTTTCGACACTTTAATCTCATCTAACTTATTTATACAGACACGGATGTTGAGCCGAGAATAGGATGGTTCATGTCGCTTGATGTTTGTCGGGTGGATGAGCAGAATTAAACCGGGTGCTGGGGAAACCATGCCATAAAAATATAGGATATACGCGCAAGAAAATATTCTTCTTTCCACGTTTATTTTGGACTAGAAGTAACATAACAACATGCCTGTATTCCGCGAAGGTTGATGCAGAAGTTTAGGGTACCCTAAGGTATGATTAAGTCCCATGTAAGTGTGCCCACTGCCACTAACCGGGCACAAATTTGAACTCCGAGCTGCTACTGAGAATTTCATAGAGACACCACAATAATATTTTGCTCGGGCTGTAAATTGAACAAAGAATCTAGAGCGTATAAGTTGCGTTTATACCACTAGGCTAAGTAGATAGGCAGTCAGTCTGGCTAGAAATTTAAATACACTTTATATAGCATAGTGTAAATCTCAGTTGCTATAGAAGCTATATTCCATATGGACGACCGAAAGGTGAAGACGCAATCTTTCCAAAACGCGAGGTAAAGACTCTGGATAGCCACTAACTGACAGATAAATTCAACACTGGAACAAAATTTGTATGAAACTATGTGCCAGCTAATTTAACGGGTACTTATTAGTAAGCTGAGCAACAGGCCCTAAGAGGCTGATAGGTTTGCACGTTTCTAAATAGGACCTAAAGGTGAAGACGCAATCTATCCAGACTCAAGGCAAAGACTAAGAGGCTGATAGGTTGCGCGTTTCCAAATAGGAACTAAATGTGAAGACGCAACCTATCCAAACTCAAGGCAAAGACGCAGACTGATGGTTTGCACATTTTAAAATCGTGCCAAGTGTCTTCTCAAGGAGGAATTACAAGAAACTCCATAGACAATACAAATCTACTTTAGCCTATATATATTACGCCGTTCAAATCTCATTATGCATCCATTAAACAAACAAATCTTTATAAAGTGCCTTTATAAAGGACAAAGAAAACGAGATAGCAAGTTGATTACTTTTCGGTAGATACATAATCCGCCATTATTTATTCCCCGCGTTTGAACCTAACATGGTATATATTCGGTAACTCACAAAATAATTTTAGCAGCGAGACGTAAACCGGAGCTCTTTAAGGCTTTGTGGGAAAATTATGACACATTTAGAACACCAATATATTATGTAATATACACGTTTTAATACTGTGAAAGCATGTATTGGTAGGTATAAATGATCAGGAAGAGAAATATTTAGTTTGAGTAGAACATTCTGATATGTGAATCCCTATGGCTGTTATTATTTATCAACGAATGACAATCGATAGTGACTGCCTCGTTGGTCTACCTACTGGTCCTCATCTGCTACGCTAGAGGTCCTGGTATCGATTCCCGGGTTGAGCAAAGTGTTGTTGGGTTTTCTGTGGAATTCCCAGTAGCAGCTCGGAGTCTGAATTTATATTTATGATCTGAGTTGGTGACAATAGGCTCGCCCCCTATTACATTGGACCAAAACATACCGGTGAATAGTGGATATACCGAGTAGGTACACCTCTACTTAACCCTTCGGGGAATACAGGCGTGATGATATGTATGTATAAGTACAATTTATTAAAATTATAACTCAACCACTAACGATTGTCATAAATGTTCGTATGACAACCAGGACCGACGTCTTTACGTGCTCTCTGAGTCACGATGGGTGTCCATATGTTAAGAATGGTCACCCATCTACAGACTGACTGCTACAAGCGTAGTTTAACCTTACAGGGCTAGACAAGTTGTGACAATGACATTAGTGACAGCCCGATTTGTCGAAAGCTTGTGTCATTTCCATACATTTTGTTTGTCGATTCGAATGTCAAAATGCAACTTGTCTAGCCCCCAGATCGATTGAGCAGCGTAGTTATGAAACTATTGATTACAATAATATTGAAACCGAAACGAGGTGCGAATGACCCCTGGCTTAATGTCCAGCAGAGACCCGTCGTAACCTAAATCGAAGATACATTTTTAACATCGAGAGCTGTCTGAGAGAGATCCCCTTACAGTTTGTCTAAGTAACGACCTAGATATTGACAACATGTGTGCTAGACGCTTGTCACCCAATTTAGGAACCTTTACAAAAGTCATTCAACTCATTTACTCTATGGAGTCTGTGTTTATGCCAAAAATAGATGAAGGATCAGTTTCAGTTAGATCGTTGACCGTTGTCTGACGTAATATCTTTAAATGAACAGTAAATCAATGGCTAATCGATCGATACGAAGCGTCTACGGTGTTTGTTATTGAAACTGCATCACCTTAAATTTCATTGAATCTTTCTTCATATTCAACCTACCCTGATCCTAAAAATTCACAACAAAACGGCCTCTAAATCACACTCAAATGTTTTATCAATTAGACTACATAACTAGGTTTCTTAAAAGTCAAACTAGTTGCACAGTTTCTTCAAGAGAAGAGTGAATCGGTTTTTTCTAGGCAAGCGCGCTGAATCGTAGACCACATCGTTGTTTAACATCAGGCGAGTTGTGATCAAGTAGAAGCCTATAAGATAAAAAAGGGTATGATGGTTGAAAAGATCTCTAACACTGAGGACTGCTGCTGATTGACAAAGGAGGTCATCGAAATCGGCCGAAATGGGGTACCGAAGGTACACCTATTGGAAAAAATACTCCGTATTACGCTGATTAAAACTGTAGTCGTACTTTTTTTAAATGTTTTGGGGGATGAGAAATATACTTTTAATTTGAGAAAAATCATGCCATTTTGGCACACTACTATCTTTTTCGTAATGATTTCACAGTAAAAACTGTCAGTAACAGTTTCGGAATGTCAAACGCACGCCATTACGGCAGATTATTATCAGTTTCATAGTGATTTCATGGTAAAAACATGGTAAAAACTATCAATTTGACAACACTTTGGGCTGAGTTGTATGGGCTTTTGATGACCTCCTTTACAATAACGCCTATCGTGGAGCAAATACCAACACAACATTAATAGAAGAATTATAACTTTAGTATATGACACCTTCATTAATTTCCAATCCTCGCTATCCTTCGCAAAACCTTCTCTTGGACAATGACAATAAAAAACGAGCTGACCGCACGCAACCACCACATCAGCCCAGTTAGACCCGCCAATTTAAACGCCCATCATTTTCAATCAAATCCCAAATATTTGTCCCGATACAAAACAAAGGTGAAGTGAATGCCACGTTCCACGCGGCTCGACGTGGCAACGTGCGCATTTCGCCCAATAAAACGTATTTGCCGAAGGTGGTCTCACCCGTACATTAATATCGTTCGGTTCAGCCGCGCCTGATTTACGAGCTCCTCCACTGAAAACTCCACCTTCAGTGGAAACATACATGCGAGCGGTTCGTTCGGACCTGCCAAAGAACGTTGAAAAATGCATGTGTTAAGTATGTTCTAGACATGGAACTCTGAATTAGAAATGTCCATTGCATTTGGGAAAATGATAAATGCTGTGCAGATAAATTATAAAGACATTTTAATGGAAAACTACTTTCAAAACGAACTGATATTCCATTAACATTGTAAACATTTACAAGACACATAAAAAGATGTGATGAATAAAATAGCATCATAATATGGTGAGCGAGTGTGGGATATGGAGTATATAAAACCAATTGCAAGATTGTTAAATGATATGATTAAACTGCGTAATTTTAAAATTGGTGTTGAACAGAGCAGAAAAATCAAAGGTTTGTGTATTGGCAATGGGTTAGAAAAATAACATACCATCACGCTTTTATCCCCCAAAGGTTTGGGCAGAGGCGTACTAATGTACACCCACATTTCGCCGGTATGTTTAGGTCCCATGTAATAGGGGGCGAGCCTATTGCCATCAACCGGGCCCAAATCCAGACTCCGAGCTGCTACTGGGAATTTCACAGAAAACCCAACAACACTGCTCGATCCGGGGATCGAACCCAGGACCTCTAGCGTAGCAGTCGCGCTTGGGATCACTAGACCGGAGGCGGCAGTTAGAAAAATGATGATGATTTTATGAAATAAAGATAACAAATCTTACATTGTATATTACTCAATAAATAACATCTAGACTAAATAAATCATAATTTACTGTTACCACGTTTTAAGAACTCATAAATACATCGAAATAAATCAAATACCGATATTTACCGCAGCTGAATTACTTTAATTCTTATCCACACGAAACTTGGCAACGACTTTGACAATAGGTTGGAAACACGGCACACATTTTTAAATGAATTGAAATTAATGTTATCATCTCTGAGATCTGGCTTGTGTAACATTGAGAACATTTGGGCACGTGTAACGTTACAAGGAGACAAGTTACTAGCCTTCCTTTTGACACAATATTATCAGATTTTTCTTGTGACTTCATAAAATATACCATGAATTCTTTCAACGAATTCTCGAAGGAAAAAGATGTTTGTTTTTATAACGCTTTTATTATTTTTAAAGCTTATATGATCTATGAATTTATGTATCGGAATCTTTTAACGTAATTTTCACGCCTTAAAAACGACGGATTGATTTGAAAAATACACACTTATCAAGAACCGATGACAATGCAATAATTTGTATTGTATAACCAAACTAAAAGGTTCAAAATAAATAAAAGTAAAACAAGAAAACACGTTTTTATAGAAAATCAAACCAAAAATTAAAAATTATTATTGCAAAAAAAAATATTGCCATATATTGGTTGAAGTAGGTAGTCATCTTGAAAATGTATTAAAAAGCAACCCACGCTTTTTTACAATAATTATTTTTATTTTATTTTTTAATTTCCTTTTTTTTAAACAATAATTTATTTTATTGGATTCGACGTAGCCGCTCCGTTTGTAAGAACCGTATGTTTTCAAAGTAACACTTCTCTCGCATGAAGCAGAGTATCAGCTAGGAAGTGGGTACCAGATAGATAAATTACTTAGCCCGGACATCTGAACACTGTACTTGTGCATGAGAACTCCTTTCTCCGTATAATCGTATCTCCATCGGATTTCGATACAGTCTTACATATTAAACTGTCTGAGATGGATTTTAAACTCGTAGAAATGTAAAGGAACTATGGGCTAGGAGAGTACCGTTCAGAGTTCCAATATGCAATAGACCATTTCAAAACCACGTATGGCAAGTCGGATTTACAGATGACAATGGCACATAAAATGTGAGTTGCCGACATCTTGATTGCCAGCGAAGGTAATGGTACAGGGAATGGGAATCGCTCTATTGAATGAAGCGCTTCGGATACTCGGATAATCTAATTCAAAAATCTAACGCTACGGAGCAGGAATTATGTTGTTTATTATTGGCCTCCTTTCTTTTATACCGTTAAGATCGCAAACAAGCATACGGCCCGCCTGATGGTAGGCGGTTACTGTAGCCTATGGACGCTTGCAACGCCAGGGGTATTACTCGCGCGTTGCCGACCCGAAAAACCTCTTAGAGGTTTATGGAGGATTCACTGCGCCGAAATTTTAAGCGAATATTCTTCTTGCTGCCAGCGCAGCGTATCCTTAGAAGGAGCTCAGGCAACCTTACTCACTGCAGGAAGACAACACAACAATAACAATAGAAGCACGATGATCAGTTTATCACTTACTAGCTTCCCGCCAGCGGCTTCGCCCGCGTGGTCTTATAATTTTTTCCTCGTTTTTGCAACATTTTTCATTACTACTCCGCTCCTATTAGTCGTAGCGTGATGATATATAGCCTATAGCCTTCCCCGATAAATGGGCTATCTAACATGAAAAGAATTTTTCAAATCGGTCCAGTACTTTTTGAGTTTATTCGTTACATACAAAAATACAAATCTTTCCTCTTTATAATATTAGTGTAGATGTAGACTAGGTACTTCAGGTTTGTTAAGTGACTTACTATGATAAATCTAGAATGTAGATTAAAAAGACTCGCTTGAAGGTCATCTTAAAATACGTGCGTAACTGCTTAACAAATGTAATTCATACTATCTCACTGATTATCTTCCAATTTAGCCACAGCTTCTACAAATCTACAGGCAAAGCGTCCCTATCTCCGGTCATCGTGCCTCCTATCAATTGCCATTCGTACGTCCGCCGAGTTTGGTCTCGCATACGGAATTACGGACCAACTACCGTAAAAGGCTTCCTAGCTCTCAACGGGTACATCACTAGCATAACGAGGAAACCGGGAACTGAAGCGAGCGAACGAACGCTGGGACGGAATAGGAGATTTCGTGTTGTTATTAATCGTGTAGGTTTCTTTGGTTAGTTCAAGATGGTATCAAAGCAATGGGCGGTATTCTTGATACAGTTTTTATTTGTAAGACTGATTATGGCTTTGATATAGAATGGATCAAGTGACTAAGAATAATTCTTCAGCTATTAAAAATATATATAGCCTAGGGGTATGACCACCAGATTATCGAAGGCACGCACCTTAGACTTTTTGAAATCATGTGCGTAATTATCACTCGCTTTAACGGTGAAGGAAAATATCGTGACGAAACCTGCATGCCTGAGAGATTTTCTCGATGACATGTGAAGTCTGCCAAACCGCATTAGGCTAGCGTGGTGGACTATAGCCTAATCCCTCTCATACTGAAAGGAGACCCGTGCCCAGCAGTGGGATAGTATTATGGGTTGATGACGATTAAAAGTTAAAAATATTGAAAGCAATGCTTGTTTTCTTTGTCTATTTGCATTAACAGCTCCAAGAAGACCCATTTGACAAATCTTGTACACGCATCTTGTATTTATAACGTGTTTATTTATTCATGAAATGCTAGAAGTACAACAGCATTGTAGCACAGTTACTGTTACGCTCGGTACCATCTGTTTGTTATAAAAATCTTATGACACAATAGCATTGCTGTTTAGAAATTCGCAGGTGAGAACTGTAACTACAATAGCTTTTACTTAACAATCCAAAATGCGGTATACAACGTTTGTTCAGTAAGTTAGCGTTAGTCCCTAGACGTGGCGTATTTCTCAGCGTCTCAACCCGTCACCGGCGCGCGCTTCGCTCCCAGTACCGCTCTACTCCACGAGCGACGGGTTTTACGATGCCCGCATTATTTTCGCTTATACGAAAACCTTTAAGTTCCATGCTGATCTTCGCGATGAAAAATGTATGTGTAATATCCGTAGCCGGGTTTATTTTTTATGATTTTTCTGTATAAGTGAGATTGTATTATGCGAAGATCAACGCGTGAAGTACGCCTTGAGCTTAGATAAGCCATTCTTGAGATATAGGTTAATAACTCCAAAGCCGTAAAAGTCAAATCATAATATCGAACAAAATTTCAAATTTTGACGAATATTTTACTCCTGTTCTAGAGCTTTTCCAGTTCCGGGACTTGAAATGATATACGCGGAAAGTTGATTTCATTTCAACTATGACTCCCTCAAAGTATAGCTTATTTTCTTTAAAATTGTTAGATTCATACGAAGGAAACGGTAGCTCGGGGCGTTTCGCGGTAAATCCATTCTGGAAGATACCATCCACAATTCTAAATAAAATATCACCGGCGAGAGCACATCCCGCTACCTCTGCATTTCTACAATATTTACCGGCGAGCCATGCATCGTAACGTGGCTTCCCTTGTTCCGCATTACCTGTACAGCTCCACTTCCAAACAAAACACATTAAATTAAGCGAAATAACAGCGTTTAATATTTAAAACAAAAGTTGCGCGCAGGGGGCCTATTTGAATAGTGGTCGATTGTTCTTGTTGTCACTGTAACGAGTGGCCGTTCTTTGTTCGCGTTGCGCGTCGTAGGCGCGAAATGCAGTAATGTAAACACGATGCACGCCTTTGAGAGGCCTCGGAGCGCCGAAGTGAACGGGCTGAGCGAAGCAGGCAAACAACTCCCGGGGGGTTAAGTGCGTCGCTGAATTCATAATATATGCATAATATGCATGATGCAATAACCGATGTTCCGTGCGAAATAAAACCGTACTGTGTTCATGTATTAGGTCGATTTGATTAAGAATTGAAACCCTGAAACTTCATCAAATTTAATTTATCGTGTACCTAGTTAAAACTAAGCTTAGATTAGTATTCCAAATTAATTATGTATGATCTTGAATCCTCTCCGTACAAATAACGCTAATAATGTTATTAAAATTAATTGAGGTTACACGATATATTACTAACATTTATTTACCGGTTATTTACATTACAGTTGTTACAGGAATAAGGAATCACGCCCACCAGAACACTTCAATGAAATTAGTCTGCAAATATCCTTGCACACAGTATAACAATAAGCAAACAACAATAAAAGTTCCGTATGTACAATGCAGCAGGGACCAAATTGTCTTGACAAGATTGCATTTTTTTTTAAGAATAACCTACCGCACTTGGGTAGTTTTGGGTGGCAGCCCTCAGCACTGATCTTTCCCTTGTCCCTCTGGTTCGGAGCCGCGTCGTAATGGTGCTTTGTGCGGAGCGCGCAGGGCGCAGGGCCGCCGCCCGATCGATACCGCTCACGTGCGCCACACGCGGCAGAGGCAATTCTTTGTTCTGCCAACTTATCGCCTAACACGACCCTTTATTAACTTCCGTACGATACTCCGCGTTTTTCGCGTGACAATATAATAGTCTACCAGTTTATCCGAGTGAAATGTGAAAGTTTTTATGTTATGCATCCATAATAGATTAAGTAACTGCGCAAGTTGAACGAGAGCGGTGGATGAATGAATGAATGAAGTAATGAATGTAATGTGGGTGTGTGAAAGGATCTAATAGATTCTGTTCTATATGTGAGCTCGTAAATTTGTGGTATAGTGGGTTTTGTAATAGAGGTGTGCGAACATTTGGAATATCTCGGCATTTGTATGCGTGTCGGTGTTAGCAGTTTCCTAGCAAGCTCCTAACCATTCGTACCCCGATATTATGATAAGCTTAAGCCTTTGGTACGTGTTTACACCTTGCGAGGACATGACAACGACTGTCTTTTAGTGAGCTGGAGTCTTTATTTAGTATCTAAATAAAAAAAATTGCAGTTGTGTGTGTTGTGTTTACTCTTGTTTCTCCCTATTTATCGTCTATCAATTATGAGGACAACACGAATACACCTTATTTCAGATAACAAACGTCTTTTTGGTAAGGATTCTTTAAACGAAAGAGTAAAGCTTTGAGTTGTTTACCTTAATTTTAGAACAATTCGCGAAACTTTAAATGAGGCTTTCGTGTTTGTTATTTTGGGAGATTTTTACGCACTGGAATTTTCTTTTTCTCCATTCATGGTATTTTCCCTACTAAACTATAGTCAAGGAACCAGAGTCATAATTGCTGGTGGACCGTTTCATCTCGTAAAAGTAATTGGATAAAACCCAACAGAAGTAAAATAAAAAAAAAATCGAGCATGGTAATGTCCACATGTTTCTAACTAAACACCTAAACGTGAATGATATGCAACAAGTTAGGTAACCGGGGCTATTATGTTTGAGAAATTACGTAGGTACGGTCTCCGAGAAAAAAGGTTGTGCTGAGTAAGCATGAGTCGTCGATTGTACCTCCCTTTGTATCATGTTTAGATGACCCTGTTTGTACTTTGGTATTCTGAAAAAGATTTCTTGAGTAATGAAGTAAACTTGTAATCGTTTTGAGTTTCGAATTTAGACGTCTGTGCCACAGGTTTTGGGTTTGATCCCTGGTCGGAAAAAATACTGTTTGACTATAATAATAACTAGCTTTCCGCCAGCGGCTTCGCCCGCGTGGTCATGTATTATCCTACATATAAAACTTCCTCTTGAATCACTCTATCTATTAATAAAAACCGCATCTAAATCCGTTGCGTAGTTTTAAAGATCTAAGCATACATAGGGACATACAGACGCGACGGAGGACTTTTTTATATAATATGTAAGGATAATAAATATTCTGGGACATTTTTACACAGCACTATCTAGTCCCAAACTAAGCATAGCTTGTACTATGGGTACTAGACAATGGATATAATACTTATATACTTTTTTGTAATTACATACTTATTTATACATAAGAAACACCCAGACATACACAAACACTTAAGTTTAGCACAATAAATGTTTGTGTCCTGTGGGAATCGTCCTTGTTTATAATTAATTTGATAAGTCATAACTACGTTGATCAACCGATCTGCAAGGTTAAGCTACACTTGCCGCGGTCAGTCTGTGGATGGGTGACCATTCTTAACATATCGAGACCCCTCCGTGTCTCGGAGAGCACGTAAATCGTTAGTGGTAGTAAGAAACCTAAAAAGCCTGACAACGAGTCTTTCCTTCGGATATCGGTATTGCCCAGAAATTGGGGTGCGGAGGGCTGATGGCAGTCGCTCCGTGTAAAATACTGGTATTCAGCCGCATCCTGGTTAGACTGGAAGCCGACCCCAACATGGTTGGGAAAAGTCTAGAAGGAAGAAGACTGATGCACGCGGGGCACTCGGTCTTCTCCCTCCCAGCCAGCGCTGACGTCATCGTTCGCAAGCTGTGGCTCGTGGCTAAATACTAGCCCCGGGAGTTCGACCTAAGACGTTTCCGTTCCCTCCCCTGTTGCATTCCGCATTAGTTTCGTCACCCTTCCACCGAGCGGCATTTAGTGATAACAGCTGATAAGGTTTTCTAATCTTAATGGCCGTCCGGCGCTTTGTTCGGCATAGATGACGCCATGACGCAAGATTTTTAAATATTCCAGGGGGCTAGACAAGTTGCATTTTGATATTCGAATCAACAAACAAAATGTATGTAAATGACATTAGTGACAGCCCGATTTGTCGAAAGCTTGTGCCATTTCCATACATTTTGTTTGTCGATTCGAATGTCAAAATGCAACTTGTCTAGCCCCCCTGGAATATTTAAAAATCTTGCGTTTCCTGTGCGTTCCGTAACTTATTCGTTGCATACTGTCTTTTGTTTTTGGTTTACCTACTTCGTCGACCGTCGCACACAACTTACCAAAGCTTCATCGCAATCGGTTGAGTCATATTCGAGTTTTTGCGAGGATAACAACGCAATAATGGTTCTACTAACCCTTTTGAGAATACAGGTCTGATGATATGCTATCATGTATCATCATCATCATAATCAACCCATATACTGTCCGTGGTTGGGCACGGGTCTCCTCTTAGAATGAAAGGCATAAGCCTATAGTCCACCACGCTGGCCTAATGCGGGTTGGCAGACTTCACACGCCGTCGAGAAAGAGATCCTGGGTTCGATCCCCGGGTTGAGCAAATTGTTGTTGGGTTTTCTACGAAATTCTCAATAGCATCTCGGAGTCTGGATTTGTGCTCGGTTTATGGCTCGCCCCCTATTACATGGGACCTAAACATACTGGCGAAATGTGGGTTTATTACACCTCTGCCTACCCCTTTGGGGAATATGGGCGTGATGGTATGATGACGATAACACCCCAAAAACATTTTACGTAACTCAGATAATAATAATTATTTTAAGGTTCGTCTTAAATGTGTCACGGACTCAAAAACACACGCCACGAATTTTCACTCGATACACTAACATGAAACAGATGCTCACAAAACTCGATTACGAAATCGATTTAATATAGAAGATTAAAAATATTCCGACTTGATGATTGAGCAATTTGCGACGCGATTCACTGTGATTATTAAGAGAAGTTCAACCGCAACGCCTTTCATACAATATTAGTTTTGATGCTATGTTGAATACTATATTATAAAGAGAAAAGATTTGTATTTTTGTATGTTTTGTATCCAAACAACTACAGGACCGATTACAAAAATTATTTTACCACTAGCTTCCCGCCAGCGGCTTCGCCCGCGTGGTCTTGATAACTTTTTTCCCGTTAACGTTTTTTTTTTTTTGCAAAATTTTTTATTGCTACTCCGCTCGTATTAGTCTTAGCGTGATGGTATAATATAGCCTATAGCCTTCCCGATAAATGGGCTATCTAACACTGAAAGAATTTTAAAAATCGGTCCAGTAGTTTCGGAGCCTATTCTATACAAACAAACTAACAATCAAATCTTTCTTTATAATATTAGTATAGATTAGAAAGCTATATCTTTCCCGACTATTCCCGATAAACACAGGCAATAACTTATAGCCTATGTTCAGGGGCCAAGCCGCTGGCGGATATTTGACTAATAAAAATCAATTAAATTTTGCCTGCTCTATTTGGTCTATATGTCCCAAGCGCGACTGCTAGAGGTCCTCGGATTAATTTCTGGGTCGAGTAGTTTTTGGGTTTTACTGTGAAATGAAACAGTTTTGTCGCCGTTCGAGTTATCTCGTCGCAGTTATCTCGTCTCCAGCTATAGCTTCGGCGACGATAAGCGACGTCAAATTATATCGTGCCGCGCATGTCAGGCTAGCATTAGCCTTTACTGGGTAAAAGCGTTCTGAATAGTTCAAGTAGATCAAAGTGTTTACCGTAATTTGTATTGACAATGTAGATTACTATAACTGCCTTTGTTTTACCTATATTCAACTTTGTTGTGCGATATTCTGTTTGCATTCTGAATAAATGAGTATGTGCTACCAGAAAGTGATTGTTTTTTTCATTGAACGTGTAATTCGTCCTGTGCCTCGACCATGAGTTCTTCTCACTAGACTCGCTAGCGTCGCCGTAAAATACTTGTATGGAAAACTCTCGCAGCGCCTCTAGGGGTTACGTAAGGAACTAAAATCTGCTATGAGATTACAGCTTTCGATGCGTAAAAAACCTATCGAAAGCCATTCGATAGAACTCATGGTTGACGCACTGTTTCGAATTACGTGTTACTTAGAAATAGCAAATACGTCTCCAGTTCAATCCAGGGCACGCACCTCGGACTTTTACTGACAAATTACATACCATCACGCCTGTATTCCCAAATTCCTGGGGTAGGCAGGCGTACTAAGGTACCTACACTTAAGTTCCTCCCCGGTATGTTTAGGATACCTTGCCCTATGTAGTAGCACACCTGTGACACTCCATACAAACTTTCCGATACCGCTGCACACTACAATACCAAATGTCAAACTTGTCAAAATTACGTTTGTACACGTGCAAATGCAAATGTGTGCGTGAGAGTGCGTAGGACTTGTTGGCAGTCCCTCCGGCAAGAACACCGGCAGGATGCGGGGGACCTGAGGTATCTGACGTTACGGAGGGGCGGAGAGTGGCCATTCTGTTATTATTTATTCTGTGGTAGTAGTGAGGCCTTAACCCCTCTCATTCTGAGAGAAGACCCGAGCCCAGCAGTGGGACAGTAATGTTAATCGCTAAATATATTTAATCGAGTCAAAATTGTCTATATACATTATTATACACCCCTCGTAACTCAAACCGAAACAATTTTATTGACACATACCTGTCACTTTTACAGCTTCAAAAACACATAAACGATAGCTCACGCTACGCCTAAAGGTAGTCGGCAGTAAACACGTAACAAAATACACGCGAACAGAATTAAAAGTTAAATGTATAACACTAAAACGTTTAATGGTCGGTATTAAATATGAACAAGCGTTGTGTGGTCGCGGCGACCACGAAGTGCACGTGGTCGCGGCTGCGTTTATCGGCGACCACATAATGGGAACGCATCGCAAACGAATCGCAGGTTTAGGGATGTCGGAAATGCAATAAAGTATCGATATTTTTTAATAAAAATATCAATATCGATATTGACATTTTCAAAAAATATCGATATATCGGCCAACTTAAAAACCAAATTATAAAACAGCAAATCAAATCGACCAAAAAGGACATAAAATATAATTTGTTAAAAGATGTTAGTATAAAAAAAGTATTCCTTTTTGGGATTTTTTTATCTTAAAAATATCTATTTTTATACCTTTCCGATACTTGAAATTTTATGTCGATACATAGATATATCGAAATATTAAATATCGCTCAAAAATATCGATACATTGAAAAAAATAATATCGATATATCGATGTATCGATATTTTTTCAACAAGCCTCCACACGTTTGCTGTTTTAAATGGTAGAGTTAGAATTTGGCATGTACTCTGCTTTCGTAGGTAAACTTAGGGGGTAGCACATAAAAAAATAATTATACAATACTAAAATTTCATGCATAAGCGGCATGTACAACATTTTTCACCTATTCAAGTCTGCCTACCCGCTAAAGATAGTGTCGACACAGCAACAAAAGCTGCAAGCCAGTGTAAGCTACTACATTATTTAACAAACACCGATCACGATAGCGTAAGCGGATCAATCAGTTATTCAGAGCTGTCCGTTGCCATGGCAACCGGTCCGATGACAGCCCGTAATAGGCGCACTGTCAATCAATACGGGTAGTGCAATGATCCACCCCGCAAACTAGTTATTGCGAAAATGACTAGTTTGCGGAAATATCACAGCACTATCCTCAAAACTCTACATATAAATTGTAACTGTATTTTATTAAAGAGTGTCTATGGAGTTTCTTACCAGTTCTTCTCGATAAGTCCCACTTTTCAACCGACTTCAAAAAAGGAGGAGGTTATCAATTCGTTTATGTTTGTTACCTCAGAACTTCCGACTGGGTGAACCGATTTTGATGATTCTTTTTTTAGGCTCTAGACTATCTGTGTACCAAAAAACATTTAAATCTGTTCAGTAGTTTTGGCGTGAAAGCGCGACAGACAGACAGAGATACTTCCTTTCTCATTTATAATATTAAGTAAGGACTAGTAAGGATTTACACCCAACCCAAAGTGCCTACTTTGGGGTTGGGTGTAAATCCTTACTAGTCCTATTTTACCTACTGCTGTTTAACCCGTTTTTGCCTAGAAACGGGTTAAACAGCAGTCATAAATCAAACCTATCCAATATACAGCGACAAATATTGCCCCCACACCTACAAAGCGAACAAAAAGAAACTAGTCGCTAGTAAGTGTACACCCAACCCTTCCGATGCACACGGCTAAAACAAAAGCCATCCGTCATATATGACGTCACGTCAACAAACATTACTTCGAAGTTTAGTCGTTAGCCCTCCTCGAGTCATTAGTCACTGGGATTACATCCGCCGTCCACACGTCCCGTATTGATTGCCACACCGGTCATATTGACCAGCGGCGTTTACATTCCGAATTATTTCCTAATAACGCGTTCGGAGGGTTAACGATAACGGATGGAATGGGAATTTTAATATGGGTTGCGAATTCCTATTTGGGGAATACCTCGTAACGATTTGGTGGAAATTTTGTTAGGGGTAAGTGATCTTGAGTTATGGCGACGATTGTGGAAACCAAAATATTTTTTATGTAAATCTACTAACATGAATATTGCACCATCACGCCTGTATTCACCGAAGGGGTAGGCAGAGGAGTACTAATGTACAACCACTTTTCGCCGGTATGTTTATGTCACATGTAATAGGGGGCGAGCCTATTGCCATTTGCAATCAACTGGTCACAAATCTGGACTCCGAGCTGCTACTGGGAATTTCACAGAAAATCCAACAACACTTTGCTCGACGCGGGGATCGAACTCAAAACCTCTAGCGTAGCAGTCGCGCTTGGGACCACTAGACCAACGAGGCAGTCAGTCACATGAAAATATATTTGTCAAATTGCGTGGACTTAAATGACTTTTTACTACATGCGTACAATAGTAAATGTTTAAATCACGCCGAACAATAAAGAAATATCTACAAAATCGATAAACAAACCAACATAATCCCTAAAACAAAGTTATTTTTGTGATTAAAGTCCATTTGTTATACATTCGGGTATCACTCACGCACTTAATGTACTGGGTATAATCTCTCATTATTTTATCAAACGTAATGTTGTTATTACGGCGGCCAACATAATGTTTGTAACTAATAATATAATAGCACAAACTAATGAGGGGGAACACGCGACTTATTACGTCATACGTCAAAAACCAACAACACCTGTATGTGATAAGTACTTTATCTTCACAGAAGAAGAAATAACAGAGAGTCAAGTTGAAACAACGCATCATCTGTATAACATGATAAAGGTCGCTGAAAGTCGTTGGATGCAGGTGGCATATAACCGGTCCTCCTATGGGGGGGAGGGCTTTGTTCAGCAGTGGACCTCTGTAGGCTAATATGATATTATGATAATCTGTATTGTGTATATATTCGTATAAAAGGAAAAGGTGATTGATGCATCAATGCACAGCTCAAACCACTGAATGGATTGGGCTGAAATTTGGCAACTTTGGAAAATGGCACGCAGATAGATATTATGACGTAGGCATCCACTAAGAAAGGATTTTAGGAAATTCCAACGGGATTTCGATAAACGAACTTGTGTTCTCTTGCCCTTTAATCAGCATGCATGCAACATTCATCACGACCGTGACAAGACTAGGTATAACATTTAGAGCTTCCCTGCTTCTTTGGCGAGTTGATAGAAAAACTGAACCCAAAACTAGACGATAACGACGATAAAAATCTAATCATTGATTATTACAAACATAACACAATTTCATTTGACATAAAAGATTAACTGAAGAAAATAAAAGTATACACACTACTGCTTGTGTTTAAGACTAGCAGAGTCGCAGAGTAGGTAAACATAAACAGTATCAAACTAAATAATGACAAACCAGAACAACTTGTCTTGTTTATTCTCCCATAAACAATACAAAAATGACAATTAAATTTTTGATACATACTGTTAAACTACCATAATTAAATATTAATTTATTCTTGCAACATAACGGCGCATTTCGAGTTTTCGCATGCGCATCTTGTCAAGTAGTTAATGCCCTAATTAATGGAACTTCTGTTCTGACACTTCTGACCTACTGTGCCACATTAGTTATTTTTCATTTTGATGTCACGCAAACGCTGTGAATCTTTTTAAACGCAAGCAAATTATTAAAGTTTGATTTGGAAAGTCACCAATGCATTTAAAATATTATAGTGTTAAAGATGTTTCAATCAACTGTTGTAGATAGGGGCAGATATATTTGTCTTATAAAATTAGTTGTGAGAGAAAATGTTTAAAGAAAAATTGTGATAAGTCAATTCTGAATCAGATGAGTGTTCCGAGGAAAATTTCATACTATCATGCCTGTATTTCCCAAAGATATAGGTAGAGACGTACTAATGTATCGTCGGTATATTTTAAATCTATTTTTTCTATGTGCTGTGTAGAAAATAGATAGTGATAATGGTCTAGTAGTTCGAGTACCGGACTACTGATCACGAATGTCTTGGGTTCGATTTCCACAGGATACAAATATTTATGTCATGAATATTTGTATTATAAGTATTTGTCTGGATTGTTTCTTATATAATAAGTATGTATTCACAAAAAAAAACATAAGCATTATATCCATTGTCCAGTACCCATAGTACAAGTTCTGCTTAGTTTGAGACTAGATGGTACTGTGTAAAATGTCAAAAATTTTTTTTTTTATTACTCTACAATACGAAGGGCCTAGTAATAGTTTTGCCAGCTATCTACCTTTGCACGAGTTAATTATTACAAGTTACATAACTCTGATACAAACGGAACGTGTTACTATAAACAAAACCAGGTTCTCACTCCTTCATTCATCACAACATTATCAGACATATTTATTTGATGACATCAACATACGACATATATACGATGATCTCGTAACCCTTAAATGCCAGCGGTGTTGTCGTAGTGTCGTATAGCTGACGGAGTACGCTGCATGCCAAATAAATTCACTCCGCGAAGGTCGGCAGTTATTTTAGTGAAAGCATACCACGTTTTAACTGCTAAAGTTCTAGAAGTTTCTCGGAATTTTTATGTTTTAGGTGATTTGTATTTTCGCGTTGATTTAGATAGGGTAAGGTAGGAATGGAAGATTTTATGAATAACGTATTGATTTGGCTAAATCAATACATTTGGTTTTCGGTACTTTGCAGTATTTTTTTAGTATTAATGGCAATATTATAGTGTATAGGCTACTCTTCGATGATGATGTTATGTTAATTTAATCAAAAATCGTGAATAATCTACAAGTTTCTTGAACCACTGTTTTTATTTCAAGTGAAAAGTATATTTACGCCATTCAGAAGCGATAAGCCGATAAAATTTGGCTTTTACACTGAATCACTATCATTAATTTGACTTTAAATACTTAACAGAATTTTCTAAAACGTTTGTGAGTCATAAAACTATCTTAGCAGCCAAAGAATAACATTCAACGATAAAAGAGATACTATTCAGTAAAATACACAAAGCAATTTAGAATTTTCAGAACCTATTATAACTAGATCTGACTTCCAACCCGTTTGATATCAAAGTGAATCTTCTAAGAATTTTCTCCTAAAATACGCCGGCTGGGAAAAACGTGATGAGGGAATTAAAGGTATAGTAACAAGGATTGGGAAAGGAATGTTATGATGGTTTGGGAAAAGATGGGATGAACGGAGATTGACGAAACAAGTATACATTGAGACAACGACAAACGAAATACGATCGAATTTTGAACATTTTACACAGCATCATCTATTCCCAAACTAAGCTTGTACTATGGGTACTAGACAATGGATATAATACTTATATATTTTTTGTGAATACATACTTATAATACATTAGCTGACCCAGTGAATTTCGTACCACCAATAAAAGTTTTCTTACCGTTTAAACCTTCCCTGGACTTCCACAAATATTTCAAGACTACAATTAGCCAAATCGGTTCTCAAGTTTTAGCGAGAATAACAAGACGAGAATTGCAATTAATTTTTATTTATATAGATAAGAAACACCCAACCAAACACAAATACTTATATTTATCACATCAATATTTGTGTCATGTGGGAATAGAATCCACGACCTTGTGATCAGCAGTCCGGTACTCGAACCACTAGACCACAGACGTCGGTGATTAAAGGTTTAGTAAAAAGGATTTAGAAAGCAATGTTAAGATGATTTGGGAAAAGAAAGATGGATGAACGGAGATTGACGAAACGAGTTTACATGGAGTCAAGTGAAAGTGGTTTGCCAGGATCATAGCAAGTGGAAATCGAGTCTCTGCCTACCCTCAATGAAAGATAGTCGTGATAATATGTCATGTATGTTAAAAAACTACAATGGCGTATTTAGAATGTCATTCGTTTCACCTCAGCGTTCAAGCGCGGCCATTAATATGTGAATTACACTGATAATACGATTATAGAAATAATGCAAATACCTGGCGTCAGTGACGTCACCGATGACGCGGCGACCGCGATAGCGGGTTGAAGAGCGCAATGTTTTTTAATGTAATATAATATGTAATTTAACGACGTCTGTGGTCTAGTGGTTCGAGTACCGGACTGCTGATCACGAGGTCGTGGGTTCGATTCCCACAAGACACAAACATTTATGTGGTGTTTGTGTTTGTCTGGGTGTTTCTTACATATGATAAGTATGTATTTACCAAAAAAAAGTATACAAGTATTATATCCATTGTCTAGTACCCATAGTACAAGCTCTGCTTAGTTTGGGACTAGATGGTAAATGTCCCAAGATATTTATTTATTTATTATTATAAAATATATTTTTTGTCAAAATTACAAATTTTATCAATCAATGATTAAATTTGTAATTTAATAATACTTTTGTTAAAATGACACGAAACAAAATACCAGGTCAAATATTCATTATTTGACAATGATGAATTAATAGACCCATTCAACTTCAAATAATATAAAATAAAATAAAAACTTGCATCATTATATAGTAGTAGTAGTTTTTCTCACTATACTCGCTAGCGACGCCGTAAAATACGACGCCGTATTTGTATGGAAAACCCTCCCAGCGCCTCTAGCGGTTACGTAAAGAACTAAAATTGCTATGAGATTACAGCGTTTCGATGCGTAAAAAACCTATCGAAAGCCATTCGATAGAACTCATGGTTGACGTACAGTTTTAAATAAAGTAGTTTACTTACGTAGATTACGTCACAGCAGTTACAATTATTACCTGCGAACAAAATAAGAAAACTATTAATATTGTTAACAGAATTTCTTTACATATTAGTACATTACATATACTATACTATCAATAATATAAACAGTTCCTCATTAGATCAGCAGTCGTAAGCGCGAATGTTAGGTTAAAAGTCTTGGGTTTGATTCCCAAGTCATGCAGTGGGCTTATGTACCACCTGTGGGTGTACGTACATTACTTTGGGAAATATTGGCGTGATGCTGTGTTATGTAAATTAGTCAGTTATGTAATAAGCTCCAAACACGATTGCACGAGACGTGCTTCAATTTGAGCCGAAAAAGAACACAAAACTAGGGCATGACTGCGTAAATATTCAACGGGGCAGAGTTCGTAGGCAAAGGTAATAAGCCAACAGCCTACAAGTTGCGCTGAGACCTGGGCCTGCAGACGAGTTGAAATTTAAAATTCGAATGTACAAACGAATAGAAACAAAATAGAAATAAATGAATAAATATCTTTGGACATTTTACACAGCACCATCTAGTCCCAAACTAAGCAGAGCTTGTACTATGGGTACTAGACAATGGATACAATACTTATATACTTTTTTTTTGTAAATACATACTTATAAAATATAAGAAACACCCAGACTAACACAAACACCTAAGTTCATCACATAAATGTTTGTGAATTGTGTGAATCGAACCCACGACCTCGTGATCAGCAGTCCGGTACTCGAACCACTAGACCACAGACGTCGTGACCACAGACATGTGACGTTTATAAATGAAATGAAATGATAATTATATTATATTTTTACTTATATTTTTATACTTATATTTTTTTGACATTTGTAAACGTCACATGTATCGAAAGCTTATGTCATTCCCATACATTTTGTTTCTATTTGTTTGTCGATCCGAATCTTAGATTGCAGCTTGTCTAGGACCCTTTTATTCCTTAAAAGTGCGTAGAGAATCTACAGATAGAATACAAATCAGAGATACACCGTCTCTGATTTGTATCAAATAGATTCTCTTCGCACAATCCGCACTCAAGGAAATTTGGTTCTTCATTGCTATTTGTCTGAAATTAAGAATTTTGTTTATTATTATAATGATTGGTCTAGTTATCCCAAGCGTGGCTGCTGAGCGGCGGGTCCTAGGTTCGATTCCCAAGCCAAACAGTAGGTATTACATACTAGTTCTTTTTTAATAAAATTCTTAATAACAGCTCGGAGTTTAGATTAATTGTGCACGATTTATAGCAATTATAGACCTCCCCTCTCCCCCTATTTAAAACGGAACTACCTAAACATGTGGGTGGACATTAGTACACATCTTTTGGTCTTCACAATCTTACGTTGACATTATAAGATCCAGTATCCATAGTAGTTTAAGTTTTGCTGTGTAAAATGTCCCAAAATATTTATTAAATTTTATATCTTCGAGTACGACAACGTCCTTGTTGTCCGGGTACCTTACAACAAAGACACCGTTATTTTTATGGGACGCTCATAAGCGTGTACGCATCTCTACGTATGTAGGTGTGTGATACGAGGTCGACGACCTCGCGGCCCCGAAACACGCAACACTGAATCTTCGGTCACTTGTTTCCAACAGATTAATGGCTACTATTCATATCAGAGGGCTATTTGCTGTCCCCTAGTGAATTCGACGGTATTCTCGATATTTGTATCAGACCGTAGACTCAGTGGTTAAAAGCGCCTGTGACGCTCGAGGTAAAGTGTTCGTTTCCCAGTCAGTTTTTCTGTAAAATTCTCAGTAGTAGCTTAGATTTGTGCCCGGTTTATGTCTATAGTCTCACTCTCTACTACATGGGACCTATACATACTGGGGGTATAGACAAGTTGCAATTTGAGATTCGAATCAACAAACGAATAGGAATAAAATGTATGGAAATGACACAAACTTTCGACAAATCGGGTTGTCAAAAATGACATTTCCATACATTTTCTTTCTATTCGTTTGTCGATTCGAATATCAAATTGCAACTTGTCTAGCCGCCCAGAACTATGGTAGAGCAGGACTCCTGTCGAACCCTTCGTGGAATACAAGCGTGATGGTATGATTGTATGTGTTTTTGACATTCAACTGTACCTACCAGTGTGAACAACAGACAAATTATTCATATTCTTTTTTCAACATTTTCAAAGGAGGTCGTAATTGAAAGAATAATTTACGTAATTGTTTGAAACACTTCGAAGTACTGAATGAAGTTAATAAATTATTAGTTTCACAAGAAACTTTATACAATGAGATGGTATTGAAGTACCTACAATAATAGATAATGTACTTTACTGTAATATTAAACAGTTGTAAAGTTTTACCTAATTGTAACTAAGTTAGGCATTATTATCGCATAACATACATATATGTGAAAGATTGGATGGAAGTATGTTTGTTACTCTTTCACGCAAAAACTACTGGATGGATCTGGATGAAATTTGGCAACAGATATAATAAATAAATATCCTGGGACATTTTTACACAGCACCGTCTAGTTCCAAACTAAGCAGAGCTTGTACTATAGGTACTAGACAATGGATATAATACTTATATACTTTTTTTGTAAATACATACTTATAAAATATAAAAAACACCCATACAAACACAGCTAAGTCCATCACATAATTGTTTGTAGATAGATTATAGTTCGGAATAGCACATAGGCTACTTTTTTTCCCGGTAAAATGCATGGTTCCCGTGGGATACATATGTTTTAGTCACTACATATTATAAAACAAAGTCCTCCGTCGCGTCTGTCTGTCCCTATGTATGCTTAGATCTTTAAAATTACGCAACGGATTTTGATGCGGTTTTTTTTAATAGATAATGATTCTTAAGGTTTATATGTATAATAACATACCACGCGGGCGAAGCTGCTGGCGGGAAGCTAGTAATTTATAAGAAATACCCAGACCAAGCATGCGAAGCCACTGGCAGAAAGCTAGTATTGAAATAACAATATTCGGACACTGTGTCCGAATCGTCAGCAAGCCATACAATTATAGTAACTATCCGTAAAATGTATAAGTGTTTTGTGATTTCTGCAATTATTTATTTTTAACACTTATTTGAAGGTTACGTTCGTTAAAGACGTGTCCTCTCAATGTGAATGGCACGTCCTCTAAATTTTAATATTGATACACTGATCTAGTGAATGCCTCAGTATTTTAGCGTTCGTAGCTTTGTCGTAGAGGTCCTGGGTTCAATTACTAAGTGAGTAAAGTGTTGTTGAGTTCGCTATGAGATTCTGAGTAGCAACTTTGTGCCTGGAATATGGCAATTAGCGCACATATTTACAGGTGAACTGTCTGTCTCCTCTGTCCAACTACGCCTCTGCTTAACCGCTCAGAGAATACAGGCGATATGGTACGTTAGTATGAATGATCCAGCGAGTCGTTGGGCTCACAAAACTTGCAGAGGCTCAGCCAGTTACAATATGGATTATGTCAAGGCGGGTGGTGTTGTGATATACGTCCTTTGTGGACCTTGAGTAAAATGAGAATTCGCTAAGTCCCGGCAAATTGAAAACGTTCCAGCTGAGCGGGAACGCAGCCCGTAAAACGTTGCCGAGGTACCGAACGTCGGATCGCATTAACCGGGGCCCTTTGTCGACGTCGCCCGACGCGTATCGCCCTTTCACTACCGTTTACAGACATTGCTGTGCGCTCAGATAACGACGAACAAAGCGTTCCCGACTGGCGAATGCCAATTCGGAAAATGCTCACTCACCCCTGCCAGCTACTGTCGATGTTCGGTGCGCTGTGCTGCACCGAACTTACTACTTGAATTTCGATGACGTTTGGTCGTTCCAAAATCGTAGATCGTCAAGTGCTCATAGGGACTTATGTATTAATTCATTTAGCGATAAGCCTTGAGAGGGCTTTTAGAAATTATAACTAAGTTTCGTCCGAGTGGTGAGGGACTGGTGATCTGTAACACAGGTCTACCTGACCGGACTGACACCAGCCTCTCACAAAGGAATGAGAATTGCCCTATATGTATTGTGATATGTAATTTGTACTTACCTTTGTGAATGAGAGAAATAAATACCTTATTATTATTATTATAATGAAACCTAAGCCTACACCTCCAACAAATATCATGGAGGAGGCAGGAGTTTTTGAGTTTATCGCGACAGACAGACGCGACGGAGGACTTTATTTATAACTAGCGACCCGCCCCGGCTTCGCATGGGCTCGTATTTCTTGTATTTTCTGTACAATAATATGTATGTATTATACATATAAACCTTCCTCTTCAATCACTCTATCTATAAAGAAAACCGCATCAAAATCCGTTGCGTAGTTTTAAAGATTTAAGCATACATAGGGATATAGGGACAGACATAGCGACTTTGTTTTATACTATGTAGTGATATGTAATGATACAGATTGTTGTGCCGGAACGATTATTATCAACACGTAATGTTCAGAAGAAATTGAGTAATAAACATTTGTCACACCGAAGGTCACAGTTGTGGACAAAAGTTAGATTTTCAATATATTTTATCTTATTTGTTTGGCTCGCTGCACCTCCACTGAAACCAGTCGATATTGTACCTTTGTTATTCCGAATTTCTATAACAACCGATTCTCTACACGTCTCTTCAATTTGACTCTGATTGTTTTCCTTGCATTTCGACTTCAAAATAAATTGGTCAACTGCATTTAAGTAACAAACAAAAGCGTTCGCTTCGAGTTCTAAATTCAAAATTATAATTGAACAAAACCATTGCAGGCGTTCCCAACATTCAGAAAACTCGCTGACAAGAAAGACTTGGAATAAATCAACGCGCGTTTCACAGACACGGTAACTTAATTAGATTCCGTAATTTCAGTAGTCAGCCATAAAGGGAGAGCCTCCACCATCGCCCACGAGGCCAATAAAGTCTGCACACTGCAGTAGTTTGTAGAAATCGTCTAAACGACGAACGAAGCGTATCGTTCGCGGACTTTCAGATTGGTTCAGATACGCGCGTAGGGCGTTGACCTCGGCGCGCGCGCATGTTCGCACACAGCTCTCCGCACAAACATGGTTAAAAATAGCTGGTGACGTCACTTGTTTATCATCGTACGCAAGGTTACGCGGCAAGCGGCGACCACGAGCTAACCATGCCGCGCTGCGCCCGCGCAAACCGGCGACCACGGCCGAATTGTGATGTAAGGGCCGCCGTGGCCGCTGTAAATGCAGCTCTCGACAGTGTACAATGCACTGTACACTGTTTAAAAACGCAACAAAAACTCAAGAAAATAATTCCAACAATGAGTTACGTAACAAAACACCAACGCATTTATAAATTGTTTAAGCAACTAAGATATAAACGTTATCGATAACAAGCATTGTACTAATATTTTTTCCCAGTTCAATAGATTAATTTTTGAGTTTAGCAATAGAGAGGATACTTTGACTTTTTCATTGCAAGTTATTTGCAGGAAAATACTGAGTGGCTTCAGTCTCGAAGATGTTTTCTTTTTAAACGGTCTTTTGATATAACAGATACTTTTTAATCTTAAAATCGATAGTCAATGATGTTGCTTTTATTTGTTTTACTGCAACGTAATAATTTATCAAGAGTAGAAGTGATTGCAATTTGAGGCGACAGGTAAAAGTTGAATTAATAATTTGATATTTTACATCAGAGTATAATGTAACGGTCTATTCACGTCAAATTAAAAATTAGAATATTGAACGAATGAATTAATTAGAAGCCATTTTCGAAAATTGAATTTTTAAAATCGGAATTCACACGCTGGCTCGAATTATTCACACTCATCTTTAAACAAACATTTTTTTCTTCGTCATCGGGACATCGAACTCTGGCCGGTGCTTATCCGATCCGAGATTTAGCAGGCGTCGTAACAACAAATGTAAACATCATAGTACACATAGTGCCACGTTAATCACTGTGTAAACATTTAGGCTGTTTACTTGCGCACACGCAGCACACGCTGAATATCATGTGTGAATACTATAAAACTGTAGGGACTGTGATATCACTTTGATTTAGGTTAAATAAAGCTAAAGATAACGATTATTTAACTGTGCGAGTAGGTACTTAAGAAACATTCATGATCTCTTATAAAATTGAATCATCATCATAATTTTCCTGCCCTTGTCCCAATTTATTTGGGGTCGGCACAGCCTATCCTTTTCTTCCATTCATCCCTATTAGCCGTCTCCTGATTATTTAAAAAAATATCTTATAAAATTGAAAAAAAAAGCCCCCGATTTCGATAAAACATGTCTCTAAGAACCACCACTAAAAAACCTGCTTTCACATAAAAAAAATCACATCCAAATCGGTTCACAAGTTTATTTGAATTAATAATGACTAGACACTAGACCCCACACTAATGGCATAGAGTTCTCGACGACCCAAAAACGGAAAATATATTTATGTATGTATATATATATATCGAATTTCGGATCGACTTGAGTCAGTATTTCAAGAATAACACAGACATACTTAATAGACAAAAACCCTCGACACGAAAAGTAATTTGCTATTTTGTGGTGGCGGCCATCTTGGATTTGAAATTTATCATAGTATTCTACCAGTCAAGCCCTTTCATTTGATACCCATATTGAGGGAGTTGTGAAAAAAATGTAATGCGCTATTTTGTGGCGGCGGCCAGCTTGGACCGATTTTCATCAAACATAGTTAAGAACACTCCCGACTAATACACCTTTCAAATAAAAAAAACAAAATTAAAATCGGTTCATCCGTTCGGGAGCTACGATGCCACAGACAGACACACACACACACACACACAGACACGTCAAACTTATAATAACACCCCGTCGTTTTTGCGTCAGGGGTCAAAAACTACATAATAATGATATGTCATAAAGACAAAATAACAGTTCGAGATTACTAAGGAAGTGCTTATCGGATCAGTAGCAACATCAAAACCATCCCGACAAAATTGTCGACGCGACTAATCGCACTTGATCGTTCCAATATAAATTCGTTTAATGTTATAGTGTATCGACCTGACTGCCAGTGAGGGGCTGACAAAACAACATCATGTTACATTTTTGACATGTGTCAAAATAGACGCGAGACAACCATCAAATAGTTACACAAATAACCTTGTAATGTGGATTGAAGTCGACGTTATTGGGGAATCTAGATAAAGAACGTTGTTATTGCATGAAAAAGTTAAAGAATCAGAGATAATGATGGATAGATTTCTAATCTATCCCTTTCATGATCTCCAGCTTTATTAATAATCGAGGTTTAGACTAGGAGTAGTGTTAATCTAAGTTTTATCACTGATATATGATTTTAAAGTGACCGAAATAGGAAAGAGACAAAACATAGTTTAGCTACACCCAATACAATTGTATGTAGCCAAGTTTAATAAGGAGGTAAGAGATGGGTTACTTAAAACAAAGGAGTTTATAAACTTCTAGTGTGATTTCAAGCTGAAAATAATGATTAAGTACCAAGAGAGAGGTATAGCGATATCTTTTCTCTTATAATGTATCCTAATTTTGTAACTGCTTTTTAGACTTATGACAAAATCCATAGTAATATTATTATTACAAAAGTAACTCCGTCTATCTGTTTGTTACCTTTTCACGCTAAACGGAGACAGATTTCGATAAAATTTGGCTAGGAGATAGATTGCATCGTGAGAAAAGACGTAGACTTTTGTCTCTCTGAATGAAACCATAGGTTATATATAAATAGTAAATAGTAAAATATAATCCCATAACAAACCGTAGCATTTTATTAATGATAATGGATGCCCTCAAAAATTTAAGCGTTTCAATAAAGCGAGTGTTAAATTAATAGCATAGAGTTGATTTGATATGTTTGTAGACTAACAAAAAACTTAATTGGTTGTAACAATAGCTCATAGTCGACGAGTTCGCTAACAATCACTTAAAAGATTGTCGAACTTTGAACTCTACACCTACAGTAGAAATACCATTAATATTCAAGTGTCATAATATAGTATACAAGTTTTTTTTTTAATGAAAAGAGAATAAAAATCTGTAGTTTCCTATACTACTACATACGTATAACTAGACATTTCCCGCGTTCGTTCCCGTAGAATCACTAGGCTATCACTCAATATTATGCTTCATTAACGTAAATACTTCGACAAACTACCAAAGCGAAGAACGAAGCGCTTCTACCACATTTGTAGGGTTGCCAGGTCGCCAAACCTAATAGCCGGACAGACCAGCCAGTTTGGCCGGACATTTGGGTAAAAAAGCCGGACACCCCTGGGCGGGCGAGACTGCGCACTGCGGGAGTGACTGACAGTCCGTGCACCTAGCTCACCGTGCACCTAGTTCACCGTGCACCTAGTTTCTACATTTCATAAGTGCGTGTATAATTATTATGGTCTACTAGCTTTCCGCCAGCAGCTTTGCCCGCTATCCCACGGGAACCATACATTTTACCGGGATAAAAAGTAGCTTATGTGCTATTCCAGACTATAATCTATCTCTGTGCCTAATTTCATCCAGATCCGTTCAGTAGTTTTTGCGTGAAAGAGTAACAAACATCCATCCATCCATCCATCCTCACAAACTTTCACATTTATAATATTAGTAAGATAAGATGTGAAAATAAAACTATTTTGATTTTTGAGTCGACTCGAGTTCGCTCGGCCACGCACGTTACTCGCTCGTTTGCGATATTGTAAAAAGCCTAACGAAAGCCAGAAACCGGTTATTTTGGCCGGACAAGCAATCAAAAAGCCTAAGTCCGACTTTATCCGGACGCCTGGCAACGCCAACCACATGCAAGTATTACAATTTGCTTACAAATGCAGCACAGTAGACAAGACTAAGTCATTTGTAGGTAAAATATTGGTTTTAAAATATTTGTGGTGCATAAATACGATAACATTGTCTAGTCTATGGCCCCACGCCCATCTCAATTACTTTAGTTGACGTTTACGACTTGAAACTACATTACTCGGCCAACTACACGTGTGGCATTTAAATGAATAAGAAGTATAAGTATCTTCTATCTATCTCTAGAGAAAAAAAAAGTATTTTTTTATATGGTTAACTACTGGACCGATTTAAAAAATTCTTTCACCATTAGAAAGCTACATCATTCCCGAGTAACATGGGATATAATTTATATGAAAGTTATAAGAAGAAGTTATATATATAGAAGTTATAAGAAAGTCTTATGCATTATAGTTTATCTTATTAGGACTGATCTATCAAAGCACAGATTTAACCACTGAGTGATTCGGCTGAAATTGGGCACACAGAGAGTTATCATGAAAATCTCTCAGGCATGCAGGTTTTCTCACGATGTTTTTTCGACGTTTTCACGACCTTTAGCGATAATTACGCGATTTCTAAGTCAGAGCTGCGTGCCTTGGATTCGAACTCGAGACCTTTGACTTGGCAGTCCAGTGGTCCAACCACTTATATTTAATATTTTCCCCCGTTTTTATAACATTTTTCATTGCTACTCCGCTCCTATTAGTCGTAGCGTGATGATATATAGCCTATAGCCTTCCCCCAATAAATGGGCTATCAGACCATGAGATTTTTCAAATCAGTCTAGTAGTCCCTGAGATTAGCGCGTTAAACCAAACAAACAACGTCTTCAGCTTTATATTATTAAGTTTAGATTAATATAAAAAAATAATTCAGTGTTCCATATTGTCAAAATCAGTGAAAATCTCGGTTAATATGCATATTTTTATATTTGACGACATCTATGGTCTAGTGGTTCGAGTACCGGACTGCTGATCACGAGGTCGTGGGTTCGAATCTCACAAAACACAAACATTTATGTGATAAACACAAACATTATATATTATTACTAGCTGTCCCGGCAAACGTTGTTTTGCCATATAGGGGTGGGTCATTTTAGGGGGATGAAAAATAGATGATACCGCATAAGCACACAAAATTTCATACAAATCGGTCTAGCCGTTTCGGAGGAGTATGGCAACTAAAACTGTGACACGAGAATTTTATATATTAGATAGATAAGTATGTATTTACAAAAAAAAGTATATAAGTATTATATCCATTGTCTAGTACCCATAGTACAAGCTCTGCTTAGTTTGGGACTAGTTGGTGCTGTGTAAAAATGTCCCAAGATATATATTTATTTATTTTATTATTATTTATTTATTTATATTAATTTGCCGGACAAGTATTTAATTAATTCCAACTGAAGTGTAAAGCGTGACGTATCATCGGACGATGCTGTGCCTGTAGAAAAGTTGCATTTTGACACATTCGAATCGACGAACGAACAGAAACAAAATGTATGGCAATGACATAAGCTTTCGACAAGTCGGGCTGTCACTAATGACATTTTCATACATTTTCTTTCTTACTGATTTCTGACACTTACGCGAATACTAGACATTGAAATAAAACTACTTTTTACGGATTTTATCGCGTTATATTGATATTATTTTAATCCCGGACGTTTCGGACCCTTTACAGCGTCCATGGTCACGGGTGACTAAGGTGGTAGGTGTCTTGACGTTTCAATTACCATGGACGCTGTAAAGGGTCCGAAACGTCCGGGATTAAAATAATATCAATATAACGCGATAAAATCCGTAAAAAGTAGTTTTATTTCAACATTTTCTTTCTATTCGTTTGTCGATTCGAATGTCAAATTGCAACTTGTCTAACGTGTTATGTGTATGTGAACTAATGTATGTACATTGTACTGGTACATGTATGTACTAGCAATGCGATTGTTTCGAGTGTACCTGCTCCTAAATAGGCGAGTGATTGTCTGTAGATAAGCCTGGCAGGTCATAGTCAGACAGACACGTGTAAAAAATAATGCATATCTGTATCTACTATGTAGTTAATAATAATACAATATACTAAAAAAACCTGTCCGACCCGAAAGGGGTATATAGGTATCCCAATCACATTACCAAATAAAATATTCATAAAAATAAGGCTGTTAATGAAGTTTTAAATTCAAAATTTTTGTACCAAAATTACCCAAAATCTAGCAATTTTCTTGAATGTGACAACACTATGACCTGCCGTGGTATATTAGGCACTTATAACGATTGCCCTAGTAGCTATTTATCTAAGTTTCATTGTTTCATTTTATTCGGAATATTTTTTTACTTGAAAACTGAAAAGGATTACATAAATGTAATCTAATATCGATACCTAATAATACGTTCACGGGTCGGACAGGGTTTTTTTTACCACATTGTATATTCTTAGCATTAAAACATTTAGTAAGAACATGCAATATCATCTACCTATCATAACAATAGTATCTCTATCGTTTCGACCGTCCAAAGGTTATCTTTACCCGATTGCCGAAGGAGGGTTATGTATTAGACGTGTATGTATGTCCGTTCCTATGTCTACTCGTAACTACTCAACGGCTCAACTGATTTAAATAAATGATACAAGACTGATTAATACTTACGTTCCCAGTGAAACCGAGAAATTATATAAACCACAAATGATTTGACAGTTAATAATTTATGTGCATACTATGCATTACTCACGCTTCCCGTGGCCTCGGGCAAAACATCGCGAGGGTCGCGGGTTCAAAGATCGCGTTATTACATAACACACTATGTTACGAATAGACGCGCACAGGGATTTCTCCTGTAAAGTATAACAGACGAACGTCAAATTATTGAAAACCAACTGTTCATCAATATTTTCCCAAACACGAGGGATTAACCACCATTGCGGGAAAGAGTGACTGCCTCGTTGCTCTAGTGGTCCCAAGCGCGACCGCTACGCTAGAGGTCCTGGGTTCGATCCCCGGGTCGAGCAGTGTTGTTGGGTTTTCTGTGAAATTCCCAGTAGCAGCTCGGAGTCTGGATTTGTGCGCGGTTGATGGCAGTAGGCCGGCCCCCTATTACATATTATAATGAGAACAATTTTTTATAACGGTATCGTTGTTCTCCAATGGTGCCTAAGGGGAAAATTTTTAAAGCTTGTATCATTGTCCACCTGTGGAGGACAAGTGGGTGGGGGACATCGGAGAATAATCGAGAGCCATTTGTCTTCAAAGATCGGCCTGAGTACGGACCTACGGACCCTTTGGTTAATCCAGTAACTATTACCAATTAAACTAGATGCAAAATTTTCTATTCTCTAGTCTCAGTTGCACTTAGCAGTTTTTATCCACAAGTCAACTGACAGTAACTCGTGCAGATGACGTCAGCACAACTTGTAGGTCGTCCACCAAGGTCCATCGATTGCCTGCGGCTGTGAGGCAACGATTTGCAGGTGCAGTTCGAGTCACGTGCGACGCAAACAAAACTCAAACGTAAATTGTAATCTATAGCTTCAAATGTTACTAGCATCTGGGCCTATAGACAAGTTGCGATTTGACATTCGAATTGATAAACGAATAGAAACGAAATGTATGGAAATGACACAAGCTTTCGACAAGTCGGGCTGTCACTAATGTCATTTCCATACATTTTGTTTCTCGATTAGAATGTCATATTGCAATTTGTCTAGGCCCCCAGATTACATTTTAATGGATTACTATAATATTACAGCGATAGAGTAGGGGTATGACCACTGGACTTGGGAGAAGTCAAAGGTCTCGAGTACGAATCCAAGGCTGTGACTTTTCGATATCATTCAATTATATTGTTATGTCAGAAGTACTGTGAGAGGAAGGTATGAAAGTGTTTTTACCTACTTTTATTTACTTTGCTTTGCAGATATAAATACATTTAGTTTTTTTTAGTTACTGTAATTGGTGGATAATTGGTCGTAGTAATTAATTAAATAAATATATAAATAAATGTGAGTCTCACTCGCTTTAATGGTAATGGGACCTAAACATACCGTCGAACTGTGGGTGAATATTAGTAGGTCTGCCTATCCTTTCGTGGAATACAGGCGTGATGATATGTTTGTAATGGCACAATCTTCTCTCTACTACTCTACTATTACTTGTAAACATAACAGTTGTATTCTGAGTGCCAAACGCACGCACGTTAGCTTTGACAATACTATTAACTATCGGCTGATAGGTCTGCCATGTCCGTCGGCTTTCACGTTGATTGATCGCCAGAACACAAATCCTATAATAACCTGTAGCCAACACAAACAGCTGATGTCCCTATAGATTGGGTAGAGCGAGAGATATAGGTACCGTATAGCTGTTCTTTTAGGAGACTACAAAAAAGGAGTATTCTATTTCTTTTTCTTATTTATCTTCGGGGACGCCTGCAGGCACCAGGCGGGCGATCAGTCCTCTTGTTGGGATTATTTCGCCCAGTTCCCCTTTTTTGGTGGATCCCTTCATGGGTTACTGGCGCTCGGCGTCGTGAATCTTCTGATTATTTTGCAGAAGCCCAACAGTTGTTTGATTGATATTTCTGCAAGTTGCTCTCCGTTTACTTCAGCACTTATTTATTTAAACTTTATGTACAAAAAACAGTACACAAGGCGGACTAATAATATTTCCTAATATTTCCCATCTGAGTAGTGCATACAAAAATATGCAACTCAATGGTTTTTTTTGGGTGTATAAGCGACATCTTATCATACACCCAAAAAAACTAATATGTAGATCTAAGTACAGTAATAATCTTAGCATGGAAAATGCTTAAAATATACAAAAAGATAATAAACAACTTGTTTAGAATCAGCACACTCAGAGGCAAATTCAAGTGTGTAGGTAACTCCCATTGATAACTGCCAACCCCACAGCTGTTTTGTGTTTATATATGAATTCTACGCTATATTAGTCATAACCCTACTTCGTAAACACGCAGCGTGAAACTAGGTTACAGGCAAAATATAAGAATGCATAAATTATAACCTTGTAAGGTAATACTATCACCCTGACACGTTTCCAACAATTTAACCCCACTAGTAAAGAACATCTAATCCCATTTAAATTTACAGCCGAAGGACTAAAATGTAAGAACAAAGAGATTTTGTAAGCCAGTAACAATGATGAATGGCATCCTGCAAATAATTGTCCTTCGGAGCTAAGGGCGGGGCGCGAGGGGTGGCCGGGGCGCGGGGTGCGGGGGCGCGGCGGTGGGCGCGGCAGGGCCGTGACGTCACGAGGTCGACGACCCGCGCGAAACAGCTGAGCTGACACCGCGCGTGAGATGTGCAAGTTACGCAGTACCACGCGGGCACGTAACGGTACTACCTACTTAAGGTTTTAGCGCTACTGACCGAGTTTTTATTATAAACTGGCTGTACTTGTATTGATGCACCTGTACGCAAGCAAGGGTTCAGTTCGTAGTGTATGCGTAATTATTTAAAATAACCCGTTTTGCTGTGTTGTTACTGTTGTAGTATATGCGTTTGGAACACGGGAACAGGGCCCTAATTCTGCTTATTTAGTTAAGATTCTATTGAGATTTTGACAGATTGGGTATTCTGCTAAATATTCAATATTCTACCAATAGTGTTCGGTGCAGTGTCGCTAAAATGGCTTTTATTATTTAGTATTTTGATCTATACTAATTGATAACAGACGTATACTATTGACGACTAACAAAGGCTGTCTGTCCGTCTATGACAGTTGAATGGTAGTTCAATGGAAAGTCATTGGAACGCCACTAGTTTCAAATAAAGAGCAGACTACCAAATGTTAAACTCTTCTATCGAGACACTATTGACATAAAATAGCAGACTTGAGGCCCTGGTAAAACTACACTATCGTTGGGCAACACGTTATCGGAGGTCACTGACCTACATTAAAATAAAGAGTTATGCCACTTGATCCCCGAAATCCTTCAAACAGGGTTGGGATTTCTGAATTTTTCGAACATCACTCAAGCGACCGCACTTGAGGGCACAAACGGCTAATTTAAATTTGAAGCGTGCCCCACTGGTGTCCTGAGTGTCTCCAACTTTCTAGGTCGAGGTCTTTAAGATATGGTAATGAAGCTAGCCTCCAGTTTCCGCACACACTTCAAACATTGTGGGAAGAGTTTGGGCTAGAATTAAGTTCTATTTGGGAATGCACCTAAGTAGGTTTTACTTTAATGATATACGTATGCAATATAAGCAAGCAGTGATAGCCTAGGGGTATGACCACTGGACTGCCAAGTCAAAAGTCTCGAGTTCGAATCCTAGGCACGCACCTCTGACTTTTCAGAATCATTTGCGTAATTATCACTCGCTTTAACGGTGAAGGAAAACATCGTGAGGAAACCTGCTTGCCTGAGATTTTTTTTTTCTTGACGGCATGTGAAGTTTGCCAACCCGCATTAGGCCAGCGTGGTGGACTATAGCCTAAACCCTTTCATACTGAGAGGAGACCCGTGCCCAGCAGTGGGACAGTATATGGGTTAAATATTTATTTATTTTTTCATATACGTATACCCGACCATACGCCCGACGACCCGAATCAGCGAATTATTATTAAACTTTATAAGCGTTTCTTTTCTAGTCTTTAAGACTTTTTACTATTACTCTGTTGTGATGACTTCTAACTCTCAATAAATTTTATAATCTTCCCACGCCCCATCACTAAAGCTTATTATTGCTAATTAATCAGAAACGCTGATTCTGATAAAACTGTTTTCGAAATAGTTACTATAACGGTATTGGATTAGCTACGAACTAATTAGGGATTATGGTTTCATTGGCGCAGTGTTCGAGCTCTGCTCTAGAGGTCGCAGATTCAATCCCCGCACTGAACAAATAATTCTAGATATAGCCAAATATAGTTCTAGTGCTGTGTGTTTGTGCAAGTGAAATTTGTGTTAGGACCCAACACACAAGCAAATCGTAGAAAGTTAGCAACGTTAACACACAGACTTATGGAATTATGCAGAGCTCCGTAATGCTACCCAAACCAGAATCCAGTGGAAGAAGGAATGGGTGTCGTTTACCAACGATAATTCTCCAACGTTTTTATTTGGACTAGATATCCTCAGAGGGATATCCGGTGAAATATTATTTCTTTTTGTTGCCCCATCGATTTTGGCAAATTAGGTTAATGTAGCATTTACTTTAAAAACTTGGATAGGAATAATAGACGCTGGTATTTTATAAGAAGATGGCGTGATGCTTTATGGCTCTGATTTCTACAAAGTAGTGATAGATGGAGCGAATGAATGAGTAAGTGAAGTACGGTTCATAGAACGATACTTTTACCAACTTAAGAAGACCTCATCATCTTAATCTTTTGGGCATAAGGGTCGGCTTCAAGTCAAATAAGATGCGTCTGAATATTAGTATTTTGCGAATTTGAAATGATTGCAATCAGCAATCTCAATATGCAATCTCTATTCTCTTAAATATTGGGTTGTAATCTCTGCATATCAATATCGTCGAAGGATACACTGTTTGTCAGACTTTTTGAGCGACTATCACTGACGATTGTCATAGGTGTACTTATGACAACCGAGATTAGCTGAAGCACGCAAGGGTCTTGAACTCTTGATGTAATACAAATGCTCACCCATCGAGAGACTGAGCGCGGCAAGCGCAGTTTAACTTTGCATAGCGATTGATCAGCGAAGTTCTTAGCCTCTCAATTCTCATATATAAAATATATCTTTGTGTAAGAGCAAAACTAACTCGTTGGTCAGTGATTCCAAGGGCGACTGCTACGCTAGAGGTCCTGGGTTCGATCCGGTCGAGCAGTGTTGTTGGGTTTTTCTGTGAAATTCCCAGAGGCAGTCGAGATTTGTGCCAGTTGATGGCAATAGGCTCGCCCCCTATTATGTGGAACCTAAACTTACCGAGGAGCTGTGGGTCTATATAAGTACACCTATGTAAGAGCAATACACGTGTCGAATTCACCCAAATTCGTGTGGGAAGACAAGAGAAGAATAATCAAATAGTAAACTTGAAGTACCATTGACCTGCGGCCATGCCGTCTCTCACAGTAGCACTATTTGTCCTAATATAGGACTGAGCCGATTACAATATACCAGTGTGTTTGCCAAAGTACTCAGGGGAGTTTAATAACGTCGTGTGCCCATTAAACACTATTGTTTGCCATAATATTAAGGTCCTCGGCCTTCTGTAAATGGGGATTGGGGTTTTTTTTCGTCTGGCCCATGAAATTTTATGGGTCTGTTTATTTTTGTCCGGGTGACTGGAGAATATTGTTTGGAAGTTGTTGTTTAGACTGAAAGTTTCTTGAACGAAGGGTCTTGGTGGGAATTCGATCAGCGTTTCTGTTATAATGTGAATCTGAGCGTTAATTATGTTAATTTTAAAATATAGAACCGTTCATTTTGATTACTTTTTCGTATTTCTTTTATTCTTCCATATCCTAAGTCCCTATCTTTATTATCTACTTTTATCACAATACACTCACTGTTTTTTCCTATAGAGGTTAGGCAGAAACAACAGGACACCACTTGCAACGATTCTTGCATACTTTTTTGCTTATAAATATAAATAAATAATAAATAAATAAATATTTTGGGGACATTTTTACACAGCACCATCTAGTCCCAAACTAAGCAGAGCTTGTACTATGGATATAATACTTGTATACTTTTTTTTGTAAATACATAATTGTTATACATAGGAAACACCCAGACAAACACAAATACTTATATTCATCATCACATAAGTATCTGTGTCTTGTGAGAATCGAACGAACGAACCCACGACCTCGTGATCAGCAGTCCGGTACTCGAACCACTAGACCACAAACGTCGTCATGTCAAATCATGTCTTTTTCCTTTTCAGCAAAGAAGTTGGATCGGATAAAATGATGAGTTATCTATAAAAAAATATAAAAACCAATTTCTAAGTAATAAGTAAATTGTCATAGACTGTATTAGTTTTCTTGCAATAGAACTAATATCAGCAATTTGCAGCAATTCTCCGAACTAGCGCGCAAAATAGACTAATATGTTTCACAAGCGATTCCTAGAACCTAAGACAATAATAAATGTAAAATACTAAGCATTTTATTAATATAACATATTTTTTTATAAAGAAAATACAGATCGTATAGCAGAAACACTGCGTTTTGCAAAAGATATGTATCCAACTTTGCCTAATTTTAAGATACACTGAACTTTGCAAAAGATATGTATCCAGATTTGGCTAATTATAAGATAAACTGCACCTTGCAAAAGATTATGTATCCAACTTTGGCAAATTTTAAGATACACTGCACTTTGCAAAAGTTATGTATACAACTTTGCCTAATTTTAAGATACACTGCACTTTGCAAAAGAGATGTATCCAGATTTGGCTAATTATAAGATAAACTGCACCTTGCAAAAGATTATGTATCCAACTTTGGCAAATTTTAAGATACACTGCACTTTGCAAAAGTTATGTATACAACTTTGCCTAATTTTAAGATACACTGCACTTTGCAAAAGATATGTATCCAGATTTGGCTAATTATAAGATAAACTGCACCTTGCAAAAGATTATGTATCCAACTTTGGCAAATTTTAAGATACACTGCACTTTGCAAAAGTTATGTATCCAACTTTGGCTAATTTTAAGATACACTGCACTTTTCAGAAGATAAGTATCTAACTTTGGCGAATTCTAAGGTAGAGCATAAAACATCCAGTGGGTCGATATTGGCCCATCCAAAATACACGTGCATTGATACTACATCACATGACATACCATTATGACATGTCATCACGCTGGTATTCCCCGAAAGAGTAGGCACAGGTGTACTTTAGTACCACATTTCGCCGGTATGTTTAGGTCCCATGTAAATGGCGAGCCTATTACCACCAACCAAGGCACAAATACAGACTCCGAGCTGCTACTGGGAATTTCACAGAAAACCCAACAACACTCTAGCGTAGTAATCGCGCTTGGGACCACTAGACCAACGAAGCAGACAAAAATATTAAAAATTGTTTTTTTTTATGTAAGTACCGTAACCCTCATATACATTAAGTGAAAAGCTGTTTGAATTTGAAAATACAAACAGAAACTTCTATTTTATTTATTTGTAAAGATTCAAGATATTGTTACATTTCTTTAGGGAAAACCGATTCGGCGAATACATGTTATCAGTGGAGATAGATGCTACTGGCCGATAAGGTGCGATTACAGAATCATATCTTATATGATATAACTGCGATACCATTAACTTTCACGATAACGATATAATCCAACACGCCTATCACCAAATACCAGCATTGGAGCATTGTTTTGTTACAGAACATTTTTGAAGATCTACGAATATTTAATGATAGCTAGGTACATCACCAATGGACTGCCAAGTTGTAGGTTTCGAGTTCGAATCCATGGCACGCACCTTTAACTTTTTGCGTATTAGTAATTCAATTTATCACTCGCATAACATTTCATTTAACTTTATTTCATCACTAGCGGCCTGTCCCGACTCCGCACGGGTGGATATCAATAAAAATACATGCCTATGTTACTCGATAAAGAAGTAGCATTCTAATGCTGAAAGAATTATTAAAATCGGTCGAGTAGTTTTTGAGTTAAATCGTAACAAATAAAATAAAATAAGTATATAATGTTTCCTCTTCATAATATTAGTTTAGATTATTAAATTTACGGATTCATGAGAATTAAAACGCCATTTACAATGTCATTTTAACGCTGAAAACAAATTAGGCAATGACGTCATGACTCATGCAGATTTCAGATAATAATATGATTTATGAGTTGCACGTGTTGACAGCTTGACACTGTAATCTGGACAGACAGCCGCCCGTCAAATTCATTTTACTAGGAGTTTGGATTTATGGCAATAGCACAGTATTAGCACAGAATGGCCATTCTCCGCCCCTCTCCAACGTCAGATACCTCAGGTCCCCCGCATACTGCCGGTGTTCTTGCCGGACGTACTGCCAACAAACCCTACGCACCTTCACGCACACATTTGCATTTGCACGTGTACAAACGTAATTTTGACAAGTTTACCTTAGTAGTAGTTAGTTAGTTAGTTAGTAGACCTTAGTACATCTCTGCCTAACCCTTCCTGGAATACAGGCGTGATCATTAACATCATCATGTACTATCTTTTTGTATTTTTTTTTAAGTATTTTCCATGCTCGAGGCTCGTGGCTAAGTTATGGCAACGCTGATCAACCGATGTGCAAGGTTAAGCTGCGCTTGCCGAGGTCAGTCTGTGTATGGGTGACCATTCTTAACACATCGAGACCCCTCCGTGCCTCGGAGAGCACGTAAAGCGGTCGGTCCCGGTTGTCATACGAACACCTATGACAATCGATAGTGAAAGTCAGTAGCCCAAAAAGTCTGACAACCAGTCTATCCTTCGAATATCGGTATTGCCGAGAAATTGGGTTGCGGAGGTCTGATGGCAGTCGCTTCGTGTAAAATACTGACATTCAGCCGCATCTGGTTAGACTGGAAGCCGAAAAAGGCTAAACGGACGAGTTTAAGCATTTTCCATGCTAAGATTACAAGTTATTTTTTAATTAAGGAAAAAATCGGCTGGCGGGCAGGATTCGAAGGCAAGCTGGTTCGGTACACCAGACGCTTTGACATCTTCCTTCACATTCTAAACTTACGTCTTAAGGTGACGTAGCGACATCTATTGTGAACATCATCATGATCATAACGTACAGTAGAACCTTTATTCTTAAGGTAAATTAATTGGTCGGCCCAATAGTCGCCCATCGATATTTTATTTGATAAATTGTAAAGGGTATGTAGACAAGTTGCAATTTGACATTCGAATTTCGAAACAAAACGTATGGAAATGACACAAGCTTTCGACAAATCGGGCTGTCACTAATGTCATTTACATACATTTTCTTTCTATTTTTTCGTCGATTCTAATGTCAAATTGCAACTTGTCTAGCCTCCAAAGCCTTTCAGTTAGCCTGAAAATGTAACCGAAGCATAGAATAACCATTTATCTATCATAGTGTATTTAAATAACAACTGAAAACTTATTGATATTAAACTAAATGGCTTTCACCTCGAATTTATCAAAGAAATGATTCTAATTAATTTATTCTGTTCAGTGAAGTTTAAAATAGAACTTTCTATTGAATTTTCATAGAAATTCATAGCTGCGTTATCATCAAACGATACATTTTGTCGATCTTTTTACATTTCGTACTTCATTTAATTTAATATAACTTTTGCCTTGATAGCGGCATCAGTAGCCTTCTGTCAGTTCTCAAAGACACTGGGCAATTTAGTAAATGGAGCATATTTTGATTTGGGGCTCCACAACTTGACCAAATTGAGTACCAACGGCCGGTTCCTATACCAAATCAATCGATAGCTCTCTATTGAGCAGATCTATCGACTGATTTGATATAGGAACCGACCTAAAGAGGAGGGAGAAAGGATCTATGGTTCCTTTTTTCGCCATGTTGTTGGCAGGGACCAGTTTACTCTAGATACATAATAATATACATATAGAGCGCACTCAAGTAGAATATATTCCTTTGCAGGTCACGTTCAAATGGCAGATATTCCTATAGATAACTACTAACTACTCTAAGGGCCTGTTACGACACCAGCCGGTACCTAACCACCGGATAAATTAAAAAATGGAACAAAATTTGTATGAAATTATCTGCCAGATAATTTAACGGCAACTTATCAGGAGTTGATGAAACAAACCCTAAATGTGACATTATAACAATAAAAATGCGCACGAGCATTGAAACTGGATATATCCCACCTAAGCACAGAAGTATAATTCGAATGTCAATCATCAGTGCGAGTGATTGGCACGCAACGTGTTGTGGGCGTTGTGCCGGCGGCGCCTGCGCCACGTGCCGAACCGCCAAGTTTTTGTGCCCAACAAAAACAAGGTAACCGGGCCACTGACCCATCTGATATAACGCACACTTGAAATGTTTGTACATAATCTATTGTTATATCTTATCTATAAGTGTTTATTTATTCTATTCAGTTACAAAGAAGTACCTACTGTTATATAAGTGCAGACTTTCGTACCTACTTTAAGCATCGGCGATCGGCGATTTAGTCGCTTTTCAGAAGCAAAATGCTACTACTAACATTGCACACCACACACATAAAAACGCCAAACGCGGCGATAGATTCGCTAAAACGTACGATTTCGATACTGCGATCTAACACAGAGAGTCGTCAAAACGCGATACAGCATCGTAAATACGCGATTTTGATACTGCGATCGAACGCAGAGAGTCGGCGAAACGCGATGGAGCATCGTAAGGGCGCGATTCCGATGCTAAAAGCAGCATGTCTGTATCCCTAAGTGTGAGCCGCCGCGTTATCCGAGATGGTCTCGTTTTTCCCAATCATGTGGGAATTTCCCAAGGTCCTATGTCCAATGTCATCTGTCTGTCTATAGGGCAAATGAAGGTAAGTGCGGTGTTTAATCGGTCAACCATCCAGGTAGCAAATGATCCAGAAGGTATTTCCATACTATAAAAAAAGGATACTTAAACAGTATTTGCTACAATATCGAAGCCTGGTCGTAAGACCCACGCTACACTCACACACGCGCACAAAACTTACACACAGCGCTTCAATAATCATCATTATCATCTTCGACCTATATTCTGTCCCACTGCTGGGGACAGGGGGGCTAGACAAGTTGCATTTTGACATTCGAATCGACAAACAAAATGTATGGAAATGACACAAGCTAACGACAAATCGGGCTGTCACTAATGTCATTTCCATACATTTTGTTTGTCGATTCGAATGTCAAAATGCAACTTGTCTAGCTCCCCAGGTCTCCTCTCAGTATGAGAGGGGTTAGCCTAATGCGGATTGCCCTTCAATCATATTGTCTTGTAATTTATAGATTTATAGTGCATTTATTCAGCATCCTACGACAGAAGAAATTTATTTGTGTGCAATCACACTCTTGGGAACCAAGATACAAAGCTACGCTTAGTTTGAGGATCGCTGTTACTGGTGTCTACTGTTACGTTTGAATTTTGGTAATTAAATTCTCTAATTTAGGTTACTATGTTGTCTTTTTTGTCAGTCGTTCATAGTAAGAACTTTACTGTTTATTTATAGGTATAGATAGATTATTAAATAAAAGGAAGATTATACTATATTAATCATCCTGTCGCAATTAACACTTAAAATGTCAAATAAAACCCATTTTAAATGGCTTGTCCTGACATTTAACACCGAAAATACCAAATAAACTCGATTCCAATTACCTAGTAATAATCGTGTAGGTCTTTTATTATCACTTACGTCACCTTTATCGTTCAAGAGAACATACTTTCACGCCTGTACTCCCCGAAGGGTTAGGCAGGGTCATACTTAAGTACACTGATCGCCGGTATGTTTGGGTCCCTTCGTGCAATAGGGGGTGAGCCTATTGCCGCTGTATTAATCCAAGCTGCTACTGAGAATTTCATAAAAACAAATAACACTTTGCCGAATCTGGAAATCGAACCCAGGATCTCTAGCAGTGGCGCTTAGGACCGTACTAAAGAAGCATTGTTACTTATAGAACATCAACATCTTCTTAGCCTTTTCCCAACTATGTTGGGGTCAATGGGGGATTAGCATTTTACATGAAGCGACTGTCATCAGACCTCCACAGCCCAATTTCTTTCTTTCTTTAGTAAGATATTCGAAGGATTGTCAGGCTTTTTCGGTTTTTTTTTTCTCTGCTATGGAAATGGTTTGGTCACAAAGTGAGCACGTCACCCCATGGGTTGTCACTTATCGACCAAGACTGAAAAAAAACAAAAGCAGAAGAATATTGACAAGCTATTCAGAGTTACCGATCCGTTTTACGAAGAATGCAAAATTTCCCAAATTACCAACACGTACACCAAGCCGGAGCCGCGAGTCAAAAAGAAAATCGTTTTACCTTATTTTTCCCGGTGAAAATTGGTTATTACTGAAAAGTGGGGCAAGTGGCACTGGCAACATTGAACCGACATCCAGGTCACTAGTGTTGGGATTTGAAATATTCCAGCTCAAACGTTGCGTACGATCTGGAAAATTTAATGAAACATATCTTGGCGCACTGCAGGAATTTTTTTATAGCTAGAATTTCAAAATTCCTAAACTATTTGTGTCATACGATGTTGCTAACGTTGATGTTCTTTTTCCCAATGTCCGGAATTTCCTAAGTTAGATGGGCTTTCATACGATAGAATATATAAATATGGCTTAAAACAAATGAATAGCTTATTCCACAGGCCATCTTGAATTATAAACAAGATAAAATTAGGATTAAAATTATTGAAGATATCATTTGAGTATTGATCTAGAGGTTGTCGCAACTGTGTCCTAATTTCGTCTAAGTTGAGCAGTGTTTACGAGTTTTTATATAAAATTCGTAGTTCCAGCTCGAAGTTTGGATATGTGCCCAATTAATAGCAATAAGCTCACTCTTTTACAGTAGACTTAAAACATACTTGCGAAATTTTGTGTGATCTGCGTACCCCTTTGGGAACACATGTTATCTTTAATTGATTGCCGTGATGTTGTTGTTATGCATTCAGAATTTATGATACTACGTTGAAAAAGGATGAAGGGAAGTCAGTGGAAGCGCCGGGAAACCCTAGAAAGAGCCTTAGGGGGCGTTCATAAAATACGTGAGATGTTTAAGGGGGGGAGGGGGTCGAGTCAAAACTCATCTAATCTTACGTTGGAGAGAGGGGGGGTCGAGTCAAATATCACGCATTTTTTTTCTGATTGAAACAAAAAAAAAACTATTTTTATTACACTTATAATAAATTAAACTTTCAGCAATATTGATTACTAGTCTTAACTAGTCGTAAATAAAAGCACGAAGCATTTTTTTTTCTTTTTACAATAACAATCCAACGCGTTTACGTAAGAAACCCACATTTTGAAAAATCTCACGTGAGATTGGGGGATGGGGGTTGAATAAAATCTGACGACATCTCACCAGGGGGGGAGGGAGGGATAGAAAATTTAAAAAAACACCTCACGTAATCCCCCTTATCCGTGAGGTCCTTCAAGAAGGTCAGGTGAGTAGTACTCACAACCAGCGCGTGTGTATGACAAGATATATGAACGTGGAAAGAAGTAGGTACACAAGAATCGTAGCAGGTGATGGTCTCTAGTTTCTGCCTACCCCTGTAGGAAAAAGGCGTGAGTGTATGGATGAATATGAAATACAAACATAGCCTGCTTCAAATTATTATTAGCGGGTAGTACATGCTCCCCTCCATATTTGCAAAATGGATACTTTACGGAAGGAGTGGTTGGAGTAACCACGAACAGGAAGGCCAAGTGTGGGAGCCCCCTGCTTGGTACTGGCGAGGGTCGCGGGGGAAGCCATCAAATATATCATAATATACCTCAGAGGAAGCTGCATCTAAGATAATTAATCTTACACTACGAGTTATAATATATAGAAAAAAGATTTTTGTTTCTAATTAATAACTAAACTACGGGGCCGATTTAAAAAATTCTTTCACTAGTAGATTGCTATATTATCTCTGAGTAACATAGGCTACAATTATAAGTGCCCTGCCGTACGAAACAAGGACTAAGGACGGACCGCTAATACCTACCATACCATTATAAACCATTGTAAAACAAGAGTGCAATTTGAAATTCTGTAAAAGAATGAATGAATGAATCTAACAATCTATATTAATTTATTGGCAAGCAAACGCACGTAACTTCTATTCATAACGCCCCAGGTTCCATTCCCAGTTCGAACAATGTGTTATTTGTCCGAGGTAAATAAAACATCAACACACTTTCAATTGTTTTCCGAGACCTGAGTTCAAAATGTTGAATATTTTTATCATATCTTCTTGAGACTCAAATAACCGTAGTATATCGATACTATATTTAGGAGCGCTCGTTAATTCGGCGCCGAAGCGCATCCCTAGTTTCATAATAGGAGGTATGCACTATAGATAGAACGCTGGCCGTGGCTTCCGAAGCTGAATTCAATGTCAGGGCCGTCGTTAGAGACAGAATAGAACTACAGACTATTATATTAATCTTTTGTTATGTAATGGGAGCTGTATAGGGACTTATTTACCTATTCGATATTTGTATGTAAATATACTTTCTTTTTATTAGTTTTTTGTCGAGTAGAATTTCATCTTTGTACGTATTTAGTCCACATTTAGCATGAAATAGGTTCGCTCTGCCATTGGTCGATAAACACAGCCCTACTCTCAAGGTACTGTAAAATCAATCACCAATCAATCAATGACACGAACTGTATACACATTTTTATGCAGTCTTTAAATACCTACACGAAATTTATTACGCAAAAAAGAATCTTCTTCCATTTTAAGACACCAATAAGAAACAATCTAAAGTATTCTAAAGGATAAATAACTAAGATTAGGCTTTTCACACATGGCACATTTCCTTACAAGAATTACTTTTTTTATATTTGTCTTTCGGCAAAATATTATTATAATAAGTATCGTCAAATACCTGCTCATTATCTGACAAAGTGTACCCAGCACAATAGTGGGCACGAACTCAATACCTTAAGGCGATAATACGTGCCATACCGGTGTGCCTAACTATTGGAACTCGGTAACAAGCGCGACGTATGTACCCAACAGCCACCCTAATCAAATAACCTGCCAGTTATTACGTTTAATACTTAGGTAAAGTGCAGATGAACGCGGTTTCGGGCGGCTGAAGACACGATGGCAGATGTAATCATAAAATTCATTCAAGTTAGCCAAATAACACACTTTATTGTGTGTTGTGTTCCTGCAGTGAGTAAGGTCGCCAGAGCTCCTTCTAAGGCTGCGCTGCGCTGGCAGCAAGAGGTATATTCCCTCAAACTGTCGGCGAAGTGAATTCTCCATAAACCTCTAAGTGGTTTTACGGGTCGGCAACGCGCGAGTGATACCTCTGGCATTGCAAGCGTCCATAGGCTATGGTAACCGCTTACCATCAGCCGCTTACCGTATGCTTGTTTGCCGTATGCTTGGTATAAAAAAAAAGGTTTCGTTAACTAAAGATCATCATTAACCCATTAACTGTCCAACTGGGCACGGTCGACTAATGGGTCTCCCCTCAAAATAAAAGGCACAAGGCCAAAGTCCACCACGCCGGCCTAGTGCAGATCGGAAGACTTCACAATACCGCCAAGGAAATCTCTCAAGCATGCAGATTTTAGATGTTTTCCTTCACCGTTAAAGCGAGTGATAGTTACGCACAATTATTTCGAAAAGTAGGAGGATAACTTCAGATTTGTTGTACAAGTTCTATTATTATTTATCTGCAGAATATGATAGTAATATGCATTTGTTTTTTATATGAGAATAATTGATATTTGTAAAAAATTATCCCCATTTTTGTAGAGACGTTATTGCGTTTTTTTTTAAAACCCCATCGATTTCGTTTTGAAAGCTTTTAATTTATCTTTGTGTGGCTCCTAATGATCATATTAAAAGGCATCCCATGTCTGTTGGTGGGTGGGGACGGTGTCCATTTAAAATCCCCTATCGTCCTTTATAATTTTACAGTCAGCTACCACGCGGCGGCAGCTCAAGAAGGCCTTATGCACCACTTGCAGTGTTCTTTACGACAACAACAACATTGCCACGTAACCTGTTCACAAACTAGCTTATTTACTTTTGTTTAAACAAAATCTTTTAATTGAATATCACACTAATTAAGTTTCAGTATTGTTCATAAAGAAAAAGATGCACGAATTCTCTTTGACAAATTAAAACCTCTTTGGAAAGAAACGCACCTATCTAAACCTAACCTTATCATAAGTTCGCATACATGCGTCGATACAGCTGTCAACGGCCAGTCTTACACAATAGTTAAGGGGAGTTCTTGTTGCTAATCACCAATTAAAAGTAGTTCGATATCATGTTACGTAGCCATGGTGATATAATGGACAAATATGCTGATACTACAGGATCGCTCTTGTTTACTTTGTATTTACTCCGATAGTCTTTTGTTCCAACAATGTCTTATTGATACTCGAGATTTAAAGGGCTTTACTTAGCTGGGAATCTACTGTGACAATCTTTAGTGACGTAAGAGGTGATTTAGATTATATCAGATCAGATATATTGTGCTTTGTCAGCGAGTGATTTTTGTGATTTAGAAAATAGTAAGTATAGCTCTTTGTATCACTGATAGAAAACAATAAATGGGGAAGTTATTAGTGGATGAAGTAATGTAAGAATTTTCATTTAAAAAGGCGCATTTTATTATTAAATAACATGGAAAAAAATAACTCAATGCCGTAGTGGTTCCAAATGTCATTCCCCCCGTCCTACCAGTAGCCGAGTTGATCTTCCAAACATCACCGTAATTGAATTCATAGACCCAACTTTTCTATATGAATAGCATAAATATTTGCTCACACTAAGGCTATATATCTACCGGCGGACAAATGGGCGGGACGTGACGCGAGTGATGTGACGCTGGAGGCACACGTGGCGCGGATGGCACGGGATGAATCGTGACAACATTTAACAGATAGCTACGGGAAGGTTTAGCTCGCGGCCCGAAACAGATTTGTGGCTTAATGTGCTCACGGCTTTAGCGTAGTGTTGTAGCGGTCAAGGTGACCGGTATAGGGCTTGATCTATAGTGGACTGTATTCATTATAAAAAAAAAACAATGTTATCTACATGGGAAATTACTAAATTGGGGCCTTATACCAAGAATTCCTTGTTGTTCTAGTCGTCCCAAGCGCGACTGCGACGCTAGAGGAACCGGATTCGAATCCCCGGTCGAGCTAAATGTTGTTGGGCTTTTCTGTGAAATTCTCAGTAGCAGCTCGGAGCGTGGAAATGTGCCCGGTTGATGGCAATAGGCTCGCCCCCTATTACATGGGATCTAAAAATACCGGCGAAATGTTTAACCTTAACCCCTTCCGGGAATACAGGGGTGATGGTATGGTACCAAGAAACGACATAATCATAATTGCATTTATGTATATGGTTAAAATAAAACTATATTTAATTGACATGGGACTAACTCAACAGCAAAATGAGCGTGTACCCCTTATTCGTGATCAGTAGTACATTTCAATTTATAAATCTGAACTGAAATGTCACAGAAATATCAGTCGCATTGCGTAAAATCCAAAATTGCAGCCATAAATATGATAGTTGACGATCAAAGATGTCACACGCCTGTTTACCGTTCCAAAAACGTAATCCTTTTGTTTTAAGGACACACAAGACGACCCGGACATTCGTACGACGAGCACATACTCGCTAATATCATTAAAAGCTTATAAATAGACCTACTTAAATCCCAAAACGAATATAGAACGTTATTAAGATATGCAGCCCGCGTGCACTCGAATCGCAAAGTCAGCGCGCGTCTCGTGTGTGAGCCCCTTTAGCGTAAAATTAGGGCTGTTAAACATGCACGATATTGGACTAGGGTTCGTCAAAACAGTTTTAATTGAAATTTCGCTGGCGACATTTGGTAGTTTTACAATTGGAACCGGAATAATGAAATAGAAGTTCCTTTTGTAAAACCAGCGCCTCGAATTCCCAAAGGGATTGGCAGAAATGTGTTTCAGTAACAGCATGCGCTAACAGAGAAATGGGGAATGTTTGTGGGGAGTGGAAAGTCTTGAACTTAATATTATTAATATCCCAATGGTACAATGTAAAAAATCCCGAACAACTAAAAAGGTATATTTGTGTGAGAAACATTTGCTAAAATAAATTACTCACAAATAATGGAAAAGTTAAATTTCTAAGCAGAACCAATTAATAAGTAAACTAATTCACTTTTATAATTAAAGTTCACCAATCTAAAGGAGTTTTATGATAATAAAACACTATAAGCTAATAACTTTTTGCTCACTAGGTGTTCTTTTATCAAAGAGGTAAGTAGTTGTTTTGCATACATAAGTAAAAGGTATATTTATAAGCATATATTATGACGCAATGCGATATAATTATAGGTTGAAGGCAGCCCTACGCATACAGCCGTTTACAAACAGATTTCACGTGTGTTGAAGCCATAAAGAAGTGGCACAATCAATTACATACGCCTCTGGCGTTGTGAAATCGTCAGTTTAATTAGTAGATACTCGTTGCATAACTCCGGATCGCGGCTGTGTGTGAACACAACACTACATTCGCAACGTCGAAGCTTCGCCCATAAACCGTTCGTTGACTCTAATGTAGGCCTATAAAAATTATACTAATAAATGCGCGTATTCCTCTGTTTGCCGAATCGTTTTGGTGATGATAAACGACCACGTTTATGGTGCCTGGTGAAGCTTGGGTAACGTATGTAGAATATGAATCATAGTTCAAAAATAAATGACAGAATTATTGATGCAAATAAAACGTTATAGTGTGTTTATTGTTTGATTGAGAGCACCGGGTTTATCTGCTGTATTCCTTTTCATCTTTATTACGCCTATCATTGCATAAATCGAGTTTCACAGGTCATCAGCACTATGATGTAGCTTGAGAATACGTATGTTTGAGTAACCGATGCGCAGGTTCAACGGACCGTTTTTTAGTATTTAGGTTGCAACGATTTGCGCAAACGCGCGTGCATCGGATGCGTAGAGCGCGTTATCGAAGCCGCGTGCGAAGAACCAGCTAACGGGTCAGCCGGGCCAAAGTAAACAATTACGATAGCATTGTTAACGCGGTCGACGACCCGCGCCACCCGCTCCGCCCCGCGCTACCTATTACCAAATCGCGCGGCCACTCGCGCGCACCAAACGCCACGCACGCGCCGTTGCGATATCATTTGCATGCGAATACGTGATTCACCTGACACCGCCGACCGACGTCCGCGCTACACCAACCGCTATCTTACAATAATGCTATCACACTCCCGAAAAACAAGAACCGCAATCTAAGATCCCAGATAAAGTAGTTATACAATTCAATAATCTTACACGTGTCCCGGTGCTTTCGTTTTCACAAGGAATTCGTAATAGTTTTTGAAAAAGTATGTAATCACGCAAGGTCCGAAGGCAGCGCGCACCAAACGTTGTTTTTCATTTATCACGCGGTTCGCTTCATATTTCATGTTGTCTCAGCGAACGGGCGCGTTCTAAAATCTTACCAGAAAAGAAAATATCCTTCCATCTTCGCGGCGCTAAACAACGACAGTGATCCGGGGGGATGCGGGGAGGGGGGAGGCTTCTTACTGTTTTTTCGCCGAACAAAATGCCGTCGGAAACTCGTCAATATATCAGAATTGTCCAACGCAGGGAAAGAGGAAAACTGCGAGGGACGCGATACGACCGACGATAGTTTCAGAAGCGATAATACTACAACTCTAGACCAATTTACGCACCGAGGGTAAGTAAATTGCGGGCCCTTTGGAAAATTTGGGGTCTGAGCAGACGAGATACAGCCGACACATACAATAGAACGTGCGCCTAATGCAATGACGAAAATTGCGTTAGCTCAGATAAGATAAAACAATCCAATCAGGACGGGGGCCAAAATTCACAGAGTCAAAAATAAACACATCAACGATTACCTCTTGCTGCAAATTTTCGTTTCTCGTTCCTTTGTTGCAGGGAGGAGCTTCCGTCTGCATTTTCCATATTCTTTATAGTTACAAGGCTCATTTAGTCTTTCTGTCTCTGCTTTGTTAGGAAAGGAAGTTGGATATTGCTTTTTTCGCAATTTTTCCTTGTGATCGAGTTCGTTGTGGGTTCCAAGACAATTTACCGCTCGGGGAATAGCGCGGTGCGACGCTCACGACGGCAGATAGTTAGCGAGAAATATGTTATTTTGTAATTCAATGCTATTTGCGGTTGCAAAAACTACTTCAAAAGCCTTTGAAGCAACATGTTGTTAAAAATAACAACGCAGCCTCAAAGTGTAAGCTGGCAGACGTACCTAATCTAGTCAAATAGGGTTTAGTGCGAGACCACAAACCGCATTTCTTCATAGTTCGTGAGGACCACAGATTCATTACAGCGCGGGTGGAAATGCCACAGATATCAAAGGTCATGTAATCGCTCCGCTCGACCTGAGCCGATCCCTAGGGCATGACGAAACGTACCATCCTTACAGACATTTATATTATAAGGAACTTGTTCTTTATTGTTAGAAGTTGTACCCTGATATTACTTTCCTTTATTTATATTATGCCGCTGTTATTTATTTCATTGCGTGAAGCGGAATTACAGCATGGTTTTCGAAATGGACGATTGTATTATTTAGTGGAGATGGGTCGGGTTAGGAATTAGTTTATCACTGAGTTATGTCGTTTGTTACTTTGTTCATTCGTCTGTATTTGGGAGGGTATCGCCATCAATAGGACTATTTTTCATTAACTGACCAATGTGACCATATCCAAATCATCAATACCTTATCATATCATCACGACTGTACACTTGAAAGGACAGGCAGAGATGTATTGATGTATAATAGTTCGTTTACATTTGATAGAGTAGCCATGACGAGGCAATGAGGCAGTAACATCACAAACACACCATAACGCCTCGCCTTTATCTCCCAAAGGGTTAGACAGTTTCAATATTAATATACACCCACATTTTTGCAAATCCCGTATCCGGAGCAAGCCTACCACGACTGTTCAATACTGGAATAGAAACTTCCTTGGTAAAATATACAAGTTCTATCTCAAAACGAGAGTAAAAAAATCAATTATTAAATGAAACAAAAAACCCGACTGCGTAAAAAGTACTAACTAAAAACCTAAAAACAAGCTCTGTGATGTTGGAAAATGTATTGCAGGCGGGACAAGCTGTAAGTTCATAAACAAAATTGTTTCTTTGCGGGTTTTTTGTTTCATTTAATAATTGATTTTATTTCCTACTTTTTAGTTTATGAATCATCATAGAATCACTAGATAGATCCTAAATGATAATTTAAAATGAAAATTAAAACAACTAAAGATCATTTTCAAAATCAGTTCGCACATTAAAGCGTATAAAATTAAAGCGTATAAATTAATTTTATGTACCCAGTGACACTCGTGCCATCAAGACGAATCTAATGAGGTGTCATTTATCTAAATCGGTTGAGCCGTTAAGTAGTTACGACTGGACATAGGAACGGACATACATACATACATACGCGTCAAACACATAACCCTCCTCCTTCGGCAGTCGGGTAAAAATCATAATATCATGTACTAGTTATATAATATGTACGCAATCACAAGGAAAAGGTGAGGTAGTACATATATCTATGTATACCTACCACACATCATGTGGTGCATCAAGGGACTTTAATATTCATACGAAATCTACTGTGAAACTACTTCGAGGAATATTTGCAAGATGTTTTCACTACATTACCATTTCTACGTCTGCCTGCCGAGTATGTTATATGTACGTGTATTCAATGGATAACTTGTCGGAATATTAAATGGAGTTATAAGTTACTCTTTCCATTTTGGTAAAGAATGAAAAATTGTATTACATAATGTTCTTCTTCTGTCAAAATGATTGTAGTTACATTTTTAGGAAAAAAGATAAACCAACTTTGATGTTTATGGTGTCCCCTGTGGTCAATAAGTAACTGAATTTATATATAGAACTAACTAAAATGGTTCTTCATATAAAAAAAAAGGAAAATCCCAATCGTTTCGCAATCGGGAAACTCACCTCAAAAATATTTTTTCTGATTATAGTCCACCACGATAGCTTTGTACAGGTAGAATTCATTCTTCAGACGCGCCTTCGCAAAAAGCTGTCTAATAGGCAAGTTTTCTCCAAAGAATTTCCTTCACTGTTTAAGAGGGAGATCCTAATTATGAACTACGCTAATGATTTCGACCCGTGCACCACATGTTTTTTTTTTATCGTTGTTGGGTTTCCGCTTTCTGTTTTTTAAAAAGGTTTTTATCCTACAGAGCAGTTTGCCGTCGTCTGTATCGCTACACACGCGCCTCTTTATCCAGTGCACGGACCATGAGTTTTTCTCATTAGACTCGCTAGCGACGCCATAAAATATTTGTATGGAAAACCCTTGCAGCGCCCCTAGCGGTTACGGAAGGAACTAAAATCTGCTATGAGATTACAGCGTTTCGATGCGTAAAAAACCTATCGAAAGCCATTCGAGAGAACTCATGGTTGACGTACAGGTGTGCAAAGGTTTATAGGTTTATCTGACTCGCGAGCGTATCGCGTCTGTATCGCTACAAAACGCGCGTCGACGGCGCGTTTAAAAAATGTCGTCTGCTCAGGCCCTAAGACTGGGACTGAAGAAAATCGTAACACAAGGCCAGGTGCTCACTATTGCAAAAACAAAAATAACACGCAGACTCTGTGACACATAAATCAGACTCCTAAAATATTCAAGACATCTGTGATAAACACAAATCTAACAACGCAATCGAAGTAAACCGCACATTCATACAAGTACGCATAATATAATCAACGGCATACTGTACTATAAATCGTCCTATTCGCACCAAGTGAAGTGAATCTGATTTGTGTCCCGGCTGCGTTAGAAAGTATACGCAATACGGGGCAATGCGTGTGCGCGTCATGAATAGAAATCACTACGGCGATAACTTTCGTGTTGGCTCGCTCCCTCCATAATAGCGAAGTGATAGACAAGGGTACATCTACTTTTGTTTTATTAGTACGTATTCTACATATTATATTGGGGTGTTTGTATGAGTTGACTTGGGTAGAGTTCTGAGAGATTGTTGTTACTTCGAGAGTGCATTGACTTTGTTATGACATATCATCCCTATTCACCATTATTGTGATTGAACGCCAAATGCTGCTGTTTTATTTATTGTACGAAAAACTTTGAACTAATTAAAGACTAACTAACAGAAATTGAAACTATGTTTTTCGTATTTTATAACGATATTTTTAAATCAGTATAAATTAGTATTATTTCAATGTCTCATATTCGTGGTAGTAAGTAACTATTTACTAATCTGTGGCGTGTGTGATAGAAACCAACCAGTAGTAACTAGCAACTTGGTCGACAGAACATTCCGAGCTTCACTAACTTCACTTAGTAGTGTAGGTACCAAGTGAAGTTAGTGAAGCTTCACTTAGTAGTGCAGGTACTAAGTGAAGTCTTTTCTCTTTACTGCGTCTGTTCTGTTGCCGATTTTGTATAAGTAGCAACACTGATATCGATATCCAATAATCGTTATATAATTTAAAAATAGAATAAATATTATGAGAACGTGGTCGCATGCCGTTGACCTCAGAATCAGGCGATATTGTAAAATTTTGAATTAGAATAACGAATTCTGAGTTTGAATTTTAATTTCACAAATACTACAGTTGATCTTCGGGTCAATGCCCTACGTCTGCGTCCTTGATGGGTTTGTTTAATTATTATACCAATCAAGTGATTGTTAATGAATTAAAAACACTATAGTTTTATATTCTACACACATACATTTACGTTATTGAGATTATAATGCCGGAAACAGGAATAAACCTAACATACCGGAGTATGTGTATGATTGTGTTTGTATAGTTCTTGGTGGAATCAAAATCGCTACAAAAAAAATTGAAAACAGTCTGATCCCTAATTAGATAATTAAGGTCACAATAATTACCTCTACACTGAAACTTCTATTGCAATAATTAGTTAGCGTTTTAGATAAAAAAATGGCAACTAATGTCCATATTTAAAAGCAATGAATACAGTATATATACTAAGAAATAGTATATAACCTCTATGCAACTAGAATCCATCTTGACTCTACGTCGTCAGAAAGAGCAAGTAAATCGATTCATAACTACGAAAACTGGGAGATAGCCACTAACTCCAGTGAAATATACCTACGACCAACGGTTGGACAGTAAGAGCCAATATATTCCAGTTTTTAGGGAGACCGCTGTTTGGTACAGGCCATTGCGGCGTCCTCATGTTGCCACATATACCCACTTATATTAGTAAAATAGGACGTTTTTTGCAGCATTACATTGATGGAGATTGGACGGTTTTTTATGTAACAATGTGTTCCAATTTCATGATAAAGTATTAGCAAGCTAAATTGCACACTTTCTAATAATTCGATTAGATTACCTACATGGATTTAAGGTTAGGCTGAGAAATTAGTTCACTCATATTATTGATAAAGTGAGAAATTGACGATTTTAGGAAGCATACAATATCAAATTGAATGCTGGGTGAGTATTTGCGCGAACAGTGAGACGTCTTTTAGCACAACTTTTGTTTTTCTCATAAACCACAATGTAATTGGCGATAGTAATCTACTATATAAAAATAAGTCGGGTTTTCCTTCCTGACGCTATAACTCCAGAACGCACGAACCGATTTCCACGGTTTTGCATTCGTTGGAAAGGTCTCGGGCTCCGTGAGGTTTATAGCAAAGAAAATTCAGGAAAAATGTCAACAGAAAAGCGGGTTAAAAAGGTTATCAAGACCGGAAAGCTAGTTATTATTGTAAATTATACACCAATATAAACTGTAACCATACACTATCATGAATATTAACGTTTAGGTACTCTTTATTTGTGTTAGACAAATTTATTGTTATCTAGCTGTGGAGGCTTATTATTAGCAACTAGTGTATCTACCTGTTAGCCTTCTTAAAAGTAAATAAATAAATAAATAATAAATAATCTTGTTAAGAACTTGCACAGAGACCGATGCTGAACGACAGTTGAGATGTAGTACTCGTAGGAAAGATTTACCTTACACAATACACCCTAATTTGACTGGTACAGCATAACCTTAAAGTACACTCAATCTCTTTATTCGATAAGTTACCTATAGAATACATAAGCATCTCCCTCCTAGCCTTTTTCCCAACCATGTTGAGGTCGGCTTCAAGTCTAACCAGGATGCGGCTGAATATCAGTACTTTAGACGGAGCGACTGCCATCAGACCTCCGCAACCCAATTTCTAGGCAATACCGACAGTCGAAGGAAAGACTGGTTGTCAGGCTTTTTAGGCTTCTGACTACCACTAACGATTGTTATAGGTGTTCGTATGACAACCGGGACCCACCGCAAAAGCATATGTGGCATAAATTTATTTAAAATTAAACTGAGGACATATTTGTTGAAGAAGGCTATTATAGTGTAGATGAGTTCATTAATGATAAATGACAGACAATGTACTCTTGAATGTACTCGTATTTTTGTAACTTGTGTAAGTATATTTTATAATTATTATATTTCATTATGTAATACAATTTTCAACACAGTGTATTTTGTTAAGAAATAAATGACTTGAGAAGTTTTTGTAACATACAAAGACATTCTACTTAGCAGTGTTTGTTGTAACTAGACCAAAGTACCAATATGGCTGTGCCGTGAGCTACAGATGTAAAGTACGATAGATAGAGTCACGTTCTTATCTAGTGAGGCAGTGAGGCAGCGAGGCAAACCGCAGATAGTCGTTGTACACAGCAATCGTAGTCACACGTAGCCACTCTAGCAATTTGTGAGAAAAAATTGTGATAGTCGGTACGTGAGCCTTTGGTACGCAAAGCTTTTAATTAACTATCTACTCCATCATCGTGTTCTCGGGTTATTGCTACTCTGTGCTCCAGTTATTTGAAATAATATATCAAGACTGTTTTCTGACAGTCTTTTTAGAGTTCGTTAGAAAGCTTTGACTGTGTCAACTCAACTTTGAACATAGTAACCTATTATTTTTTCTTTTTTTGTTTAAACCGGCAAAGGAGTAGACGTACCACTTAATGTTAAGTAATCATTGCCACCCATAGACAAGTACAACACCAAAAGCCTTCCCTCACCCACAAGGAATTCATGGACAATTCAAAATCGACATCGGTATTCAAAATCACAGACATGGAATTCATGACTTGACTCCATCAAGAGGCGATACCTAGTTTCTTATATAAAAATGTTCCAAGTCTAGCACGACTGTGGCTTATATTCAGAGACGATGGTAAGCATAAACTTAGGCTTCCGTATTTTTTTTATTTTATTTATTAAACTTTATGCACGGATGGTACAAAGGCGGTCTTAATGCCATTAGGCATTTTCTGCCAGACAACCTTAGCCAACCTTAGACAACCTTAGTCGTATGTCAAATTGTAATACAAATTTGAAATACGGAAGCATTACTTTACGCTTAACATCGTCAAGACATCTTTGGCTTATAACCAATCCAACAACGAACACTATCTTTATATCTACCTCTACAGTGGAATAAATTAAAATACATAAGTACAAATTTAAACGGTAGGTAATCTAAAAGCAATAAATCTCAACCTGCAGTATTAAACTGTCAAATCAACAAATTATGGTTGTTGAGAAAATAAATTAACGTGAATGTCTCAACTTTTACTTGTAATTACTTCTGTATTTTATATTTATGTTACAGATAATAACTGAAACTCAAGATAAGCGTCGTAAGAATATTTCTCAATAATAATGAAAATGTATTTATTGCCATCAAAATAAAAAATAAAACATGATTATGAAAAAGAAAAACAGGTATAGGTACACAGTAAAAAAACAATCATGAGACACAGAAACCACAAAAAAAACATTTCTTAAAAACATTTTGTAAGATACGTTGGTGGAATTATCACCATCTTCATCTTCCTAGCCTTTTTCCCAACCATGTTGAGGTCAATAGTCGAATTATAAATGGTAAATAAGGACTTCCATCTTACACAAGGACTTGGATAAGTTCACCAGATTCACCAAACGTATGCAGCTCTTCTTTTCATATCAATGATAGAGCTAAATAATTGTATTTACATAATTTGTGCCTGGTAAGTGGCCACGTTAATTGCATCAGTTGCGTTAATTAAGTGCTGGAGTACGGACACTCCAGTAAGCGGAGCATATCCTGGGCACCACACTCGCACTTGGTATTCAGCGCTATAACTCCTGATCTTAGCAAAAAGGTAGTCTTTGGCCACGTTCAGACAGACAGACGCTATGGACTGTTTTGTAATAAGCAAGGTTTGTACACCAAAATGTTTTTTTTTAAATAAATATCCTGGGACATTTTTACACAGCACCATCTAGTCCCAAACTAAGCAGAGCTTGTACTATGTGTACTAGACAATGGATATAATTCTCATATACTTTTTTTTGTAAATACATACTTATAATACATAAGAAACACAGATAAACACAAACACTTAAGTTCATCACAATAAATGTTTGTGTCCTGTGGGAATCGAACCCACGACCTCATGATCAGCAGTACGGTACTCGAAGCACTAGATCGCAGACGTCGTCTACCAAGAAACTAGAAAAGTTAGTATTGATAGACACAAGAAAGAAAAGTAGTACTTAGAAATGCGTAATAACATAAAGGACCTCTTTCACTATAACTTGACAAAAGTATGAAATTATTTGCTAAATAAGTTAACGGTAACTTACTGGGAGGTGGTAAAACATGTCCTAAAGTATAACATAACAATATATTATCTATTATGTTAATCGTTTGACGCCAGATTTAATGTATTGTTATAAAAAGTAGTTTAATTTCAAAAATCTATTCATACAACTTAAATAAAATAATAATAAAATAACTATTTACAATAAGGCATCAAAAAACTCCTCCGCATCGCCATCAGCTGGAAGGGTACCCAGAAGGCTGGCTGCATTGCCACGTTGTATGGCAATGCTGATTCTCTGACCAAAATAAAGGCCAGCCTTTGGGTCCCGGGAAGCGTCGAAAAGGCGTTTGGCAATGCCCTTAAAAAGTGAATGAGCACTCGGACCCCATGGCCCCAGCGTTTCAACCCCAAACGGTTCAAAAATATAACAATTTATAAGATTGTTATACTGTCCTAAAGTAATAGATATGCTACAAGAGTTTTAAATACAACTCTTTTCTTTTCCAACTCTTTTGCAAAAACCGGTGACGTAAGTGGCGTTAACACATGACTGTATGCAAAGTCCGACAAAAAACGTAACTAGTAACAAAAAGCTTTTGATGCCACCACATCACTATCCTCAGACATGAATATAGTAGGAATGGGGTCACTTAAGACTGATGGTATTTAGAGTCGGCTGGTGACACGCGTTTTGAATGCGCACATTAATCAGCGACAAATATGCGCCGTGTCGTAGATATGAGATGGGAATGCTGTTGTTGGGTGTAGAACTGTACATTTGTACAACTGCTGGGAGGAGTGCCCTGGTTATTTCGAATAAATAAATATCCTGGGACATTTTTACACAGCACCATCTAGTCCCAAACTAAGCAGAGCTTGTACTATGGGTACTAGACAATGGATATAATACTTATATACTTTTTTTTTGTAAATACATATTTATAATACATAAGAAACACCCAGACAAACACAAACACTTAGCTTATCACAATAAATGTTTGTGTCTTGTGGGAATCGAACCGACGACATCGTAATCAGCAGTCCGGTACTTGAACCACTAGACCACAGACGTTTTTGAATGGTTTGGGTGTGGAGGACTTATGTTTCCTTTCTATTTCGAAGGATTTTATACAAATTTCCTCGCGTTGTTACTAGTGTTCATTTATTTTTTCCTAATTCCGTGAGAATTTCCCAGATTACTTCTCTCAGCCCAATCCATTAGGTGGTTTGAGCTGTGCCTCGAAAGTCCCAATCAGTCATCTCTTCTCCTTATATATAAATGAAAAACCTGGAGGCTGTAGAGGAATTTAGCTTTTGGTAATATTTGAAAAAAAATTCTTCTAGTATCAATTTACATTTTTTTTATTGCTTCTCCTGAGTAATTGCTTAAATAGTCTCATTTACTGAGAAAATAGCTGTTACTATGTCCATTGAAATTGCTCGGACATTTTTTTCTGTGGTTATCGACAAAAAACCACACAAAATAGCAACGTCTTTCGGAGCAGCGGTTTCGGTATTTGTATTTCATCATCCTGCCGCCGCGAAGGAAGTTTATATTTGTGTGAAGAAACATTCGGCGTCTGAAATACGAGGAGTGAAGTGAAACGTTCTTATCTCGACAATATTGCGTTACTTGGTGACGTTGCACCGTTATCTCAAGAAATTTTCGCATATACAATAGACAGTCGATACAAAGTGGCTGTGTCACAAGTGTGGCGCGTGCATGTGTGTGTGCATGCCGAGTTAATGGCGGCACAACGCTCGCACTCACCGCCGCCGACGGTAATGCCGATAACAATTGACGTGCGTTAGCAAACACTCCCAAACGTACGCGACGACGCGAACGATGATTGACGACAAACGCCGCGAGACATCTCACGAGAAACGAGTGAAATCAACCACGCCGCGCCACAAAAAACACAACAGTTGACGAACCCCATTATGCAGGGACTAATTAAATCAAACTCAGCAATAAGCGTCGCTGCGCAACCCCTTATTTTGATTGCTTCCATGTAAATTCATTCTCTGCTATTCGTATTCGGTTCTAAATGAATTTCGTGTCCAACGGCATCCGACCGCAACGGCCCGACATCGGAAACTTTATAAATTATTATTACAGCTACACAAGCGAACAAAACAATCTACAAATTCGAACTACATAACGGGAGTGCTCAAATTGAATTGTAAAAGTTCATAACGTTGTGGACAAAACATTAGATTTGTTGGTAAATCGTCCTCGACTGATTGTCACACAACTTCCCGCATTTAATGTTCATCGAAAATTATCTGAAAACCCGCAGCATCCACGCGTTCATTAAAAATAAATAATGAGAGAAGGGCGTTATGTAAGCCGATACAGCTGAAGTATTCGCTCATTTCAGATAATATACACATCACATTCCGCCGTAATTAACAGCGCACGAGCCACGCATCATAATGTTTTCATAGCGGGGCGCGTATTATGTTCAAAGGCCGGGGAGGAGCAGCCAGTGCGCGTATTAGTTTCGGCGGGAAGTGCGGCGACATTCACGTTCGCGTTCGCGCACGACCTCCGCCTGTCAGATGTCACCCTTTACCGCATTCGAGGGAAGATATCTGTAGCGTCACAAGTAATTAAGAAGCGAGCCACGCTTTGTCCCGTCCCCGGGGACGACTCGGGGGGCTTTCCGCGCCTCTCCCTACTTACATAATTTCTCTTAACTGCATAATCGATATCAACGTGTCGTACTTATCCCGTCTAGACGTTGACGCGGTGGTTCATAAGTCTGCATCGTATTGCTTTTTGAGTGCTTTGCGAGTAATGCAGCGCCCGCCCGGTGCCCGTCCTCAGCGTCATCCCTATCCCTCGCAGATCTGTCGAGGGTTTCAAGTGTTTTCGGTGTCTCGTCCCCGTGTTCTCAAACGACGCGAGAATACTTTGGAGCCGGCGGAGCGTTAATAAACATCGCACCGATATATCAAATACTAAAGTTTAACCGTCCGTATAAAATTTCATACTTAGGAGCGGAAAGTATTTAATTGACAATGAATGTGACAGTGTAACGGCACGCGAGAGGGTTGCGACCAAACGGAGCGCGTCTCTGTTAATGGGGTCAACGAAATTGAGAAAAGTGAAACGGTGGAGTGGGCCGGACGGGCATTTATTACCGGCCGGACCCGACAACCCTCGTCCGGAGAGGGACGGCTCCATACACGGGAGAGAGATGCCGCGCATTCCAAATAGCAGTGCACAAACAAAGAGAGCTAGGTCCGGCCCGAGGCGGCCGCGGCCGGCGGCGACACGGCCTCCCGCCGAGACGATGCGACGCTCAACGCTCCTCACTTCCGAATTAATAACGAAATTTGTAAGAGTGGCCGTGACAGCGATCGTCTACTTCACGACGTTCGCGCTCGCGCCGCAGGAGGAGCCGTCGCTGTATCGCTCGTTTATAAGAACTATCAATAATTAATTAGCCGCACCGCCTCGAGGGACGCGTTCACTTTACCCACATCAAGCCTGTGACATTTTAATGGCCTTTTAAACGTGCATCCACGTGAGCCTTCAACTCGCTGTACATGTACATAGCATACATAATTCAATATATCGAGTAGTTACAAGACACACGTGGACGTTGATAATTATTTCCGCTTCCAATATTCGTATTCGCATGCACGATGCAACAAAGACGGAGTGTGTTACAGGATGAATCGCCCCAGGCCGTCTCCCGACGTAGTCAGGACGTAAATCGGTGCATCCAATCACGAGCGACGGGGCGACGGCTAGATAGGGGAGTTGGAAATCAGTTTGCCACTATTGAATTATACGAGAGCTGCAGCCAGGACGTCATACGCCAAAGTTTAATCTCCCGGAGCGGCGGACGGGCTTATTATGCAAATAGTCGACGAGTCTCCTCGGTCATCTTACAGTCACGTACGGCGCACGTCCCTGCGAGCGCACGCCGCGCCGCGCCACGCCGCACCGCGTGTAGCCGCGCGCCGCGCACCAGCCGCTACCAGCCGCGCTGTTTACAAATCAGAAGCACATGACCATTACATAAACATAATTGAGCGCACCGTCCCAACGCGCAGCGATGAGAAAATCATTTCCCCAAAACGAAATGTCTTCATTACACGACGATAACAAAATGGAACCTTGATGAAGATAAAATTATTTGACTATCAAAAGACGGGAGTAACTTCGACGATCAATTTATTGCCTCCGAATAAAGTCCGACCTAAAATTCAAAATGAAGAAGGCATCGAGCGACGGAAACGAACGGGAGGGAGAGGAAAATCTAACTCTTTCTTTCGTCGAAAGCCAACCCCGACGAGCGTTAATTAAGCGAAAATCGAAACGTCAAAGCTCGACTCGGGCTTTATGCAAATTCACCAGAATTGACTTTCGTGTCGACGGCGTTAGAATTTTTACCGCTTTCCAGACGATTGTTTGAACGAGGTAATTAGGGAAGCGATAAAGACACGTACACGACAGTCTTAAACTTTCTACAGAAGACTTGTGACGACTCGAACAAGATATAATATTAATTTTGCGATCCGGTGCGCGCAGTGCGCAGCCGGATGGATGGGTTCGTGTTGGTTTGCAGACTGTGGCGTATCGAAAGAAGGGCACGAGACGTGGTGTGTCGCTATCGCTAGTGGACCGGTACCGGTACGTACCGTTAGAGTGAACTCCGCAACGCTCGCTCGACCTCGCTCAGTCCTGGACAAACAGCCTGCACCAACCATTACATAATTCCGTAATAAGCCTACTAACACATAGCCCACGCGCCTATAAAAACTTTAGTAATTACGATAGAGAATTAACACCAAATTCTAGCAACAATATTATCGCGGAAGGGTGAGCGGAACAACGTTGAACGGGGAGTTTTTGTACTAGTATCGTGAGAATGGGCATTTAGCGGCTTGGTTATTCGAGGCGTATCGCGTGATATCATTAGAACATTATTGCTACCACAAATTTCTTTGTCACTTAACCGGCACTGGATTTGTTGGATTTATTGAGCGTGACGCTCCACGAACGGCTTTAAGAATTTCGTAGCTGTCCTACATAGCTGGGCACGCCTGCTGTGCCGGCTCCGACCGCCCGCTTCAGACACAATGTGAAGAACTAAACTTGTTTTGTATGCACGCACCATTGAATTAGACGTTGGAGCATTAAATAAGGATTAAATATGTGTAGTGGTGTAGAAATATGAGGACAAGCGCGCAGTGGGCGGGACACTTGGCTTAGGACTACCGCGGTAACGAACTGATAGCCAAGAGGAGTTGGCAGCCGAGTTAGTAAAAATCATACGTCAGAAATGTTGGAAAATAATAGGGAAGCGTAGTTTAGATGTGGCGTGGAGAACTCGACTTCTTTATTTGAAACGCTGGAATATTGAATGTAGACACACCTTTAAATTTGTTATTCAGTTCAAAGCAGCTTTTTTGTTTCTACCTTTTATTAAATTATTCAAAAGGTATTCCTAAAAGGTCTATCTAAGAATTTTACAAATTTGTAAAATGTTGTGATACATTTCTGACAAAGAACTTTAGGGGCAGCGCCTTTAGGATGGTTTTAATTGGTTTATCGATGTTGATATTTGGTTATACAATTTGGCAGGACACCGCCGAATGCCATTATTTTCCATTGCCAATTTTTTCACTTCATAATTTCCTATCTTTGATGCTGGTCATTTTCGAGTAATTATGGATAAAGTTTAGTTAGGTTTCTACGGCTAAAGCATTACAGGAGTTCAAGCATAGAATACTCGCGCCGCCCGCAGAGAGAATACTATTAATTTTCTTGTGTGTTTGGTAACTCATCTCCTATTACGTGGAACAAAAGACATAGCGGCGAACTATGTATGATCTGAATAAAGATATACATCTATTGCCATTAACCAAAACACAAACTGCTATTAATAATCACATAAAAAACAATATCATATAAACAAAATATCAGTGTTCAAACTGTATATTGTACTGAAGAATTTTGGCTCAGAAGCTTTGTTAGCGATACCTAGACTAATATGGCAGTAGTAACTCTATTAAAATTATACTTACACATGTATATTGATAGCGACACAATTTAGAACAACAATAACCCCACCATTGAGTACAGTGGACAGAAGATATCGTAAATATGACTCAGTGGCCAGCGGGGAGTTTGTAATACAATAGTTTTCAACCTAACTCACCAAAATGGTCGCTTCGCGTTCTAATTATCAGTTATACGCTTTTTGTTAATCATGAAAATGATAATGTCGACGTGTTTCTACTTTGTATAATACTTTAAAAGCATACAATACTCAAACTGATAATAAACAAAGTAATTACGGATACAATGAATATTGAACTACATGAAATAGAAATTGTATATCAAATCGCAAAGCATGTTATTGAAGTAGCTGATAATGAACAAACAAACAATAAAGCTGTATCCGCCATTACAGTCGTAATCAACACTGAACGGCTTTTAATTTCACACCATCCATCAATGGGCCACGCCCGAGGATGTCCGTATAATAAATACATCAGAACGCAATGGATGGGTTGGCAAACTTGTTATCTTATAGGGCTGTCATTCATTGCAAAATTATATGTCTAGGAATCCAACGAGTTGGTAGAAAAGTCAAAAGATGATAATAAGGGTAAAAGAATCACAATTGACAAGCCAGATATTAATTTTACTCCAACATACAGCACTGAATGCTACTACTAGATACTGAATCATATATTACAAGGCTGTCAAAGAAATGACAAGAAATGTAAAAAGGCTAGAGGGGTAATAGTAGCTGTAACAGGGTTTACGATAAGTCAATGATAAAAGAGAAATAAATTTGATCATCACCAAAACAGAAATCAAATTATGTCATCTAAATAACACAACACAATCAAAGTATACCTGTTACAATACAGTTTTGGAAAAGTTGGTTAAAATTGGAGATGATTAGTATGTTCTTTGTACACATTAGATAAGCAAACATCTATTTAAATAGGTACACTAGTAAAGGCAGGGACGATACCTAAAACTAATAGAAATAAATTAAACAATTCGGTTATTCCCCGGGAGTACACGAGCTTGATATATCATAAAACTACAATAAGAGCTATTAATAATGAGGTGTTACTCACCATCATCATTATCATCAGCCTGTAGTCTTGTCTCCACTTGTCTTGTAGCCACAGAGCCCGTCTTACTCAGTTGTATTTTTTTTAAGAATATAGTCTACGGTTTTTAAATTGTAATGGTTTTCTCAGAAATCTTATTCATAAAAACAGCGATCAATGAATCCGGTGACTTACATTTTCACGCTGAATCACTACTAGATACTTCTTCGACACGTTTCTTTGTGTATTTTGTAACTAGATTTGTTTAGGGTAACATCGTGAATTCATCACGTCAAAACCAACAACGGCACTTCGCACTAAGCTAAGGTGTGTGAGAACATATTGTTACTTTTTATTTTGAGAGTGCTTCTTTGCTCAGCAGTGAAATTTATTCATTGGAAGCCATTCGTTTATCAAGAACATTAAGCACTAGACTTCCATAATCTATGAACTTCATTATTTACAGTAGACGATACGTCAAAACTATTTCATTCGTTTCGTTTCTATAATCTAGATTTGCTTCTGTGTCCATACAGCCCTGGTACCGTTCCGTTGTGTGGCGTAATGGACAAATAATGTGCACGTCGTCAGCCAACCATTATAATGTTATTTGAGGGCAGGCAATAATTGCTGAGCCAGTCTGTTGCTGGCTTAATTCTGTTGCTAACCGTCTCGAAACATTCTCGCTTTGCCATTTTACACAGCTTTAGAGGTTAATCGACCTTAAGGTCACAGATTTAGATCACGGTTTGGCAAAACAAGATAAAAAGCTACACGTTCTCATAAAGATGTATAGCTCTATAAAACGCCTAAATAGAATAGACTACAAAACTTAAATAATAACAACGGTCCGTAAGAACATAAGTTTCCCAAGGTAAAACGCTAAGTTTTTTAGTTCAGAAAGTTACTTAGATTACGTAACTCTCGAGAACGCTTCAAGGCGTTTAATAAACGAAGGTGACTATGACTTATAGAAGAGAATTGCCAGTCACAAAATAAAGAGGAGATGAAGAGATGGCTAATTACGCGGCGTGTGGGTGTGAGGGAGATCGGCACGGCACGCGCCACAAGCAGCCGGCAACAATTATAAATTCAAGGAACTTAGTCGGGTACAGCCGCGCCGTGCCTTTGAAAGCGAACCACTATTTTGATGCATCAGAGTCGCACTCGAGGGCGTCTGGCTTTCAGTATCGCAGACGGGTTTTGTTGCTTTAGTACTGAGATGCGTCGGATCTTGTGGAACATTGAATTGTTCCTACACTCAAATATGCACACCAAATGTTCCACTTCGTATTGATGTCGTTTAAAATACACAAAGTCTGAAAAAGGTAAGGTATGTCTGTTTACGGTGTTGTGGACATTATGTCGCCGAGATAGAAGAACTAGGACCAAATATAGATAATTGTTGCTGGTAAAATTAAGGTCAAAGAAGGGCCAATGTAATAAAACAAATTATTGATTAAAACAATATGATTGCTAAAAACATTGTTAATACAAAAACGTGTTTAACGTTAATGACACTTCATGTTGATGAGTCTGAAACAGTGCAATTATTTAATGGACGTCGACATTTAAAACGAGTCTTCCCAAGTAATTAATACCCATCAAGACCCATTTAGTTTTGGAACTACACAAAACAAGAGGGTTTTAGACACAGACCTAGTAATTTGAGAAGTATGCGGGACTTGGGTTAGGTAGCTACTCGTGTAGGTATCGTAGTAATTACTATTCCTTCCTGGGCGAACTAGGTGTAACCGCACACTGTCTAGGCAATATTGGACACCTTTGACGCAATATTCACACAAGTTATTAGTAAATACACTGTCAAGTATGCGGCTTTTTGCTCTTGTAAAGTTTAAAGCAGTATTTTTGGACGCTAAAGTGTAAGTTCGAATGAAATACGTAACAAATATTATTTAATGCTACGAGCATTTGATAATGTTCCATGCCAAAATTCTGGGATAGTCTAGTACGGGTCGTGTCAAATATGATCACCTATTAGTCCTATAACCCCGATTATAAGGCAAGAAAAGCCAGGTTTTTAATCGATACAAGTTCGACATCTGGTCCAAGACAATTTTCTATATAAAAAAAAACATTTATAGGTATCCTAGCTGTAGTTTTTTTACTCGCATCCCAAACGAATTTTTTTTAAGACAATAATAATTCAGTTGAATTGAGAACCTCCTCCTTTTTTGAAGTCGGTTGAAAAGGTAGTCTGCCGTCCTCAGGATGTAATCTCCTTACAAAAATTAATCAAAATCCGTTCAGCGTTTTAGAAAAAGGTAGTGGAAAAGTGGAAGGTACCAAGCAAACATAAGTATCTACTTTCGCATTTCAAATATTACTATGGAATATACTATATTGTTATACAGCATTAGGAAAAAAATCGGGAACTTTGTTTATTGTTTTCAGCAGTTATTCCGGTATTCACAGCAACAATTCAGTACCAGTACCGATATTATCTTTGGTATGTGGTATCATAAACAAGGTAGTTTCTAGAATCTTATGCCACATGTTTAAAATTAAGAAGACGTTTATTTACAACACAATTGTTTCTAAGAGCCGTTTCGTGGTAGTCTACTTAGTTGCTCTCACAACAAAGTATAAGACTTGTTACGCTGATTACACACAAATTAATTTATTTAATGTATACTTCTTGTCCATTAAAATGTATCTAAGAGATCGGTGTTAAAGATAAGGTGTACCTTTGTTCAGATCAACAGAGTATTATTAAATTACCCATTACAATAAAAGTGTCGGATATACCAAACCTTACACCGCATTTTACACCATAAAAATACCATGCATTCACATAAATCAAACTCGTGTGTTTTATTCAAATTAGACCATTAAAGTATGTAAGAAAGGTTTGAAAAGCCAAAAAATTTGCTGTATAGTTCTAGAAAGTGGGTCTAGTATATAAAATTCGTGTTTACTAACTTCTATAGTTTTAGTATGGCTGTGTTGCTAGGTTCGGCAATTAGCACTTGTATCTTTGTAAGAATATGGATCAATAGTGATGTGTGGTCGTGGTGCCCGGACGAAAGCCGACCCTGTCATTTTTTATGGAAAACCTAATTCCTTAGCGGCGATATACAGGTTTTGCTTGCTACTATTGCTTATATAATCCGTTCGTTTGCAATTGAGAAAGAAGGATGCCGCTCTAGACTTTTAATCTCCAGTCCTTTCACACAACACAAAAATGATCGCGTTTATACATTGGCCTTTAGTTAGGTTGACCCTCCCCCCCCCCCCCTCCGTTCCCGCGAGTGTCCAAAAAGAGCAGCATCCGGGTGCCAAGTGATGATGGATATCAATCACCGAGACCGCGATCATCTCAAGCAGATTGACATTGATTGTACTGATAAATGTGGGATGGTCCACAGACCGTTGACACAGCTGTTTAAGCTTAAATAATATTAGCACTTTATAACATTTCGTACAAAGTAAAGGTGGCATATTTTGACATTCGAATCAACAAACAAAATGTATGTAACTAACCTAACCTGTCCGAGTCGGGGTGCCCCAAGTTCCACGAAAGACTTTCTTGCTTTGTTTATTTGCTTAGTTTGCCTTGTTTGTGTGATCTCTAATTAATATAATTGTAAGACTGTGTTTAATATTATAAAAAAATGCTGGTCAAAAAACATTGGGTTTTTATTTTATTTTAAAACTTTTACCAATATGTGTCGTGAATTATTAATAATTACTACTAAAAGTAATAAATTTCGATCGTTTATTCACATTTACCAAAACATGTGGTTATTATTAATAATTTTGTAAAAATATTAATAATTTTCAATTAATCAGATTTACCGTAACATATATATGTTTTTGCTCGTCTTTATCGAGCTCGTCTGTGTGTGTGATAATAGCCAATGGGCCAATGGATAGGCCCAAACATGTAATTATGTAACGCAACAATGATAAAAGGGGAAGAAATGGGGCGAAGCAATTCTATCAGTCAGAAATACAAGACCGCATTTTTTCCAAAGTAAAGTTGAAATAATGTAGTAATAATTTGGAACATTACAGTAGAAAGATCTCCCAGTTTCTTAAAGTCAATCTTCTTCCACCGTGACGCGCTGCTGTGACACGTGTCCGCATTTAGCGATGCAGTATCTATCCGTTATCTCCGAACACATACCGCGTCGGAACATTTCGCTACCTATATATTTTATGGATCAGTGCATTTTGTTGGCGACCGTCGGCTGTGTCGCCCTACACTCGACCTTCCCCGGCGGGTTGCGTGAACGGTGAAACTTCACTAGATATAATGTTAAAAGTTTATAGTTATGAACTGAATTAGAGACAAGAGAAATTCTGATTGTTGAGCGCAGTTCTGTATGAAAGTTGAAATTTATAATATAGAGGAACTAAGCGATAAAAGCGATGACATGTTGGTTTGTCGGAATGAAAGGACTTTTCATACGTTACAATAAGATAATTATCGTACTAGCTGTCAATGCTGATGACCTCTTTTCCTTATGGGAATTTCCCGTCTTACCACCTCATCTACTAACGTTTTATAGGGAACTTTAGTGCATAAAACTCAACACTTGCGTTTCTGACGTTCATCGCCCAAACCACGAAAAGGTGCTTTACGACTTACGACAGACTCCGAGGTAAAAGTATAGTCCACGCGGAACTGGTTGGCCGCGCCTTAGGTAGGGACGGGGGCGACGCCGCGGGTTACTGTGAACGAAAGCAAGCGCCCCCGCCCCTCCATCCCGTCGCTCAGGCAAGGCCAACTAGTTCCGCGCAGACTATAGTCCCAGCCAGTCACCCAAGAAGTCTTACAACTACGTATTACACATCATGTATACTTAGTTCGTTTTCTTTAGCTATATTCAGTAAACAATATGCTCACATTGCACTCATGTTCAAGGTCGTCTACAAGAGCTTTAATACGCTTTTATAAAATAACAAAGGACTTGAAAGGATTGTCTACGTTACAAGACAGCTTGGAAAAATACCTGTGTTGGTGTTTATACTTAGGCATCTATCTATCTCTTTAGATGGCATCCCACATGTTGTTTACACAAGTCTACGGCGATAAACAAGGTGTTAGGGTTATAGACAGACTGATCCCACGTAGATAACGTATGCAACGTATTATGACAAGATTATAGATTTTATATACCTACATAAACCGTAGACATTTTTAGATTTTTTAAAAATTGAGTTTTTAATTTAATTTAATTTGAAAGCACGAATGCTACATGTTATCTAAGCAATGGAAACTATGTTCATAGTAATACTTTCTATATGTTTATAGTTTCTTATTTGTGAAGAACTATTGGCTCTCTGTTACCTAGAATTACTTACAAATGTTTAAAAAAAGCGACGTACCTATTTATAGTAACCAATATATAATTTAAGTAACACGTAATTTTTTACATAAAATCTAAGGTCCCAATATCAATTAATTGCATACATAGCGTACGTGGGATAAGTGTGTTTCTACCTTAATGCGTCTGCTCACTTCGTCGCATAGACAAGCCGTGTAACTTTTTTATTCGCGAAACGCTAGTACTGGGTTTATTGTTTACACGAATGAGGTTGTATAACTGTACATTAATGTATGACCACCTGTTTGGAAATATCACGGTGTTTTTTTTTTTCGAAACCGGTATACAGTGAACCGTGCGGCATTGTAACCGTTGCTTTGTTTAGGATTTACCATTTAGTACATGATACATGGTACAACTAGCAAGATATAAATAAAAACTTGTAGACTTTGGACTTGGAAATTGATTTTTTAATTAACTTTCTAGCACAAAATCGTATGGTGAATGTAATTATCGTAATTACTTTTGTCATGAACCTAGAATAAGTTGTAATAACAGTTTGTGAAAGTCTTATTAAGATTTTTTTTTAATATATTTGATAAGCAAAGGGAATGTTTTTTCTTTGTAAAAAGATAGCTCCCGCAAAAAGCCTATGTCGCGAGGAATTTTACAATTTTACCTAGTTTTTTTTTACCCATTTAATTGCAATAGAACTTACAGAGGCACTGTGGATATACAGTACACATCTGCTCAACCCTTCCGGGAATACCGGCGTGATATATACATAATATACATATATGTATGTATTATAATGTATTGTATTATATTGTTTATATGTATGTATATTGTGTATTTATAATTATATTTAAATGTTTTTATTGTATATAAATATTAATAAGTTTTTTTGTTCCTCTTGCTATCTTATCTAACCGTTCAAATTATTTAGTATTTTTTTTTTCATGTACTTAAATACCTACCTTGTTTTTGTTACATGATTCTCTTTTTGACCCAAAGCTTGACTGGTAGAAAATGCCATATGGCATTAAGTCTGCCTTATGTACCATTTTTACCCGACGACACGGCAAAATAGCCGAAGGAAGAGTTTTTGTGCATAAAAGGTTAAATAAATAAATATATTAAGACAGCCAGTCAAAACTCGGCATCAATATAATGACGGGCCCCAGTTCCGCTCATTACCGGCGCGGCTAATTATTAACACAATTAAGATAGTGTGAACTTATCTCTGTATATGTTTGTCTCTACTCCAGTTAAACAGAACCTCTGTTAAATATATCTTATCTCGTTTTGGGCCGCACGCCTAAAATACCGGTTTTATTTGTTACACTGACTGAATGGGTAACTTGTTTAATGGGTATAATTGTTTGTGTAATGCTGATTAACTGCTCGTATTCTAACCTTTTTTATGCTTACTAAGGGATGAACAAAAATTACTTTTCCTACTAATATTATATGAAAGTTTGTGAGGATGGATGGATGGATGTTTGTTACTCTTTCACGCAAAAACTACTGAACGGACCTGGATGAATGTCCAATTTTGCACAGAGATAGATTATAGTCTGGAATAGCACATAGGCTTTTTATCTGGGTAAAATGTATGGTTCCCGTGGGATAGCGGGCGAAGCCGCTGGCGGAAAGCTAGTAATTTCATAAACCCACATTTTTTTTTACAGAAGGCTTACAGACTAATAAACATATGATATAAAGAAGAATTTATTAACAATTTGCTAATTACGAGCCTCCACATATGGCTAATAGTTAGTCGATAAGTATTTTGACTCACTAATATCAGATTCATAGTGTTTTTATAATAAAAACTCTCAACTTGACAGCTATTTCCTGTCAGTGTCAGTTTTGGAATGTCAAACACACACTACTATGGCAGTTTATTAACAGTTTCATAGTCATTTCATGGTAAAACTGACAACTTGACAGCTGTCATGTACCTCAGGTACAAATTTGGGCTGAGTTGTATGGGCTTTTGATGACCTCTTTTGCAAGCGTAATTTCTACGGAATTGGGAAAATAAATTGATGGACGTGAGTAACACCGCGTGAAACAGCTAGTTTTCCGTTAATGTCTGAAGTAGGTCTAGTATATGTAGATACCGTCAGCAAGTAAGTGACCAATAGCTTAGCTAATGAGTGACCGAGTTGCCCGGTGAATTAGCAAAGGCCATCGGCGACCGACTAGAAATTATGCCAGGAATTAAGTGGACCGAAATCGGGAAATGTAACATACATACTGGGGGGATAGACAAGTTGCATTTTGACATTCGAATCGACAAACAAATTATATGGAAATGACACAAGCTTTCGACAAGCGGGCTGTCACTCATGTCATTTACATATATTTTGTTTGTCGATTCGAATGTCAAAATGCAACTTGTCTAGCCATGATCTAGTCCCCCTGTTCCCTGTTAAACTCGGTTTTACCAATCTCGTGGGAATATCCTTAAATCCTGTCTTAGCATAGTTATGTCTGTTTCTGTACCAATAAAATAAAATACACATATGAAACCGCCTGCCTACTTTACAGATTTTTTACTTTGTTTTAGATACTCCGAATCTGGTGTTAGTCAATCGTCTCGCTTCTGCGTACGTATACGAAAATCTTTTGTCTGTGTACAGACAGGTTTGTGAAGTGGTCTACAGTTTACGCGGCGCGGCGTCTACGGCGTAGACGCCACGTATACGCCGCGTAGACACAACGTAGCCACCGCGTAGCCTGTGGACTGCTATCAATGCCTACGCAACACGATCTACAGTTTACGCGACGTCTACGGCGTAGGGTCTTCGTAGGCGCCACGTATACGCCGCGTAGACACAACGTAGCCACCGCGTAGCTTGTGGACTGCTACCTATGCCTACGCAACACGGTCTGCAGTTTATGAGACGACTACGGCGTAGGCTCTTCGTAGTCGCCACGTATGAGCAGCGTAGACACTGCGTAGCCTGTAGGCTTCTACCTACGCCTACGCGACATGGTCTACAGTTTACGCGACGTCTACGGCGTAGGCTCTTCGTAGGCGCCACGTATACGCCGCGTAGACACTGCGTAGCCTGTAGGCTTCTACCTACGCCTACGCGACATGGTCTACAGTTTACGCGACGTCTACGGCGTAGGCTCTTCGTAGGCGCCACGTATACGCCGCGTAGACACAGCGTAGCCACCGCGTAGCCTGTAGACTGCTACATTCACCATGTAGCGTATTTGAATATATTATTGCCGTACTTTACCAAACAGATGGCACCACCTTCGATCAGGGCATTACACTCAGATATACAAATAATCGGTACAAACTTATCTCATGGCAACAGGCAATCGCTGAACTATTCTTACGTGTTGCTCAAAGCGTCTACATTAAATATACCCAGGTGCTTTCAATATTTTATAGACCAATAAATATTGTAGTCCGCTTATCCGGGTTCCCTATAATAAAATAACCAGCTATTGGTTACGTATGTCGCTTCTTATCTATTAGAATGTGGTGTCGTTTCTATAACAGCCTTAAGTTATGTGGAATCCCAGGACTGTTTTAGATCTGTGCGTTTAAATACGATAAACTACTTATAGAAGTTTATGTACCTACACATTCTATATATTAAGAGATTACTTAATCGAAAGTCTGTTTAATGTTCTCGAAATACTAGGATATATTAATGCAATTAACTAACGCAGAGGATGATCGCGTGTAGTCCAGATAAGGCTTCATAGTAATAAATATAAGTAAATGTGAGTTTGTGGAAGGATTTCACGCAAAAACTACTAAACAGATTTTGATGAAACTTTACAGTATTATAGCTTATACATCAGAATAAAATATTATAAAAAATAGTTGCCGCGGACAACTAGAAAAGAATAACCTAATCTATATTAATATTATAAGAGAGAAAACATTTGATTGTTTGTTTGTTTGTATCGAATAGGCTCCGAAACTACTGGACCGATTTGAAAAATTATTTCAGTGTTAGATAGCCCATTTATTGGGGAAGGCTATAGGCTATATACCATCACGCTCCGACTAATAGGAGCGGAGTAGCAATGAAAAATGTTGCAAGAACGGGGGAAAAAGTTATCAAGACCACGCGAGCGAAGCCGTTGGCTGAAAGCTAGTTATTGACAAAGGGAACGAGAGTCAAATTGCATAATTAAAAAACTTAATATACCGTAAGCAAAGACAACAGGCCACATACAACATAATAATCGTGACTAAAACAGTATGTTCTTTTATGAACACAGAATATGACACGACGCATCCAGTCGATTCAAAAGATTAACAAAAAACAAAGCAAGCCATTCATTATGCGACGAACGCGTCGCTAACACTGTTTTATCACAGTCATAAAATCATGCTCCGAGTGTCTGCGACATTATTCTGTATTATGTAAGTGCTGACACCTGGTGTAGAAAGGTACCATACTCCCTGGATTTAGACCCGGTTCACATTGAGTTTTAGAAGTAATTACCCATCTACCGTTAATTTTAACAATAAAGTTTGTGCCAATATTACATCAATATTTTTAACCGACCTTCAAATGAGCAACTGCAATCAAAGCAAATTGTTATTGAGTTAACTGTTGTTTATACTTTAGAATGCAATTTGAATAACTTTTTAATGGAACGAAAACGTAATTTGCATGTGATGTGCCGGCACCGCTTACTCTTTACAACATGTAATGTTGTACTTACAAATGAAAGGAAGTACGTATAATAGGAAAGACAGAAACGTGTCTCACGTTTATATCCGAAGTGTTGCTCACCAGGCAAGGTAAAGCGTAACAATTCAATTTTAAAGCGGCGCGGGCGCGGGCGCTCTGACCTCGCGGACGTCGCAGCCGTCACGTTGCCGTCAATGTGTAGCCCGCCTTGCCTCATGTAAAGCGAACCATACACGACACGACTACCCACGCGACGAGCCACACAAAACATACCTACGTGAAATAAATTGCCATCGAAACAAAGACACGTCTCTATGAAGATCAAGCTTTTTACTGCGACTTTGCCAACACAGATGAGTATAAAAAAGATTGACAACAGATTCAAGGAAATTGTATGAGGATAATGTGAAAGTTACGTTGAAAGAATTGCTTAATATTGTACTCTTTCAAGCAAGATAAAGTAAGAAACATTCCTTTATGGTACCTGTGTTGTCAAAGGTAAAAAGAATTGAATGATAAGAGACTCAATGGGTGAAGAAACATCAAAAACTTGTTTTATATTCAATCAATGGAGACCGGTCGCTATGATAGAAATTCTTTTATTTTGTTATATTTATTCTTAATTTCCCTCCACTGACATTTTTATATATTTTTTTATACATTTAGGTATTTAACAATACAGATTATGTTGTTATATTTTTCATTCCTTTTTCGTCTGTTCCATGCAACATTTAAAATAATAGGTAACATACGAACCAGTATCGATGTACCTACCTACGTAGAAATGTATCGAATCGATAAATAATTGCAGAGAAAAACAAATAACAACTGTTATTATCGAGTGTTACAAAGTAACGTTGTTTATCTGGCTGTACTTATATAAATGTATAGTTATGAACCTAATTAGAAGCTTTTCCTTAAACAATACAATATAGCTACAAAAGCATATTCGAGAAGTTAGAAAGAGAAAGTAGAGTTTCAGAGGCTAGTAATATCGAATTAAAGCAGTGAATGCGTTTGCCCGTCTGCTTGTTATTTAGTTACGAGTCGGACGGAGGGCGGGACGCTCCACGTATTGATTGATAGCCCAACACGTGGACCAGGGCTGACACTAACAAACCCGACACAAAAAAATACGACCGACACGACTTCCTCTTTCATACGCACGCGACCCCACCCTCTCGTAAAAGTTTGCGTAGTAAAACACTGGCGGGCAGCCCTAGTGTTAGTCGATGCTCAGTGAGCCCTACGTAATCAGTACATCTCATCGAATACTCAATTAACATCCCTACACACGGACCGGAGATTACCGTATAGCGCAACGCGTATCAGATGATCGCGCTTAACCTTCGCGTGTCATGTACCCAACTACACAGTACGACGCCCCTACCGAATTAAGGGGCTACGATTGCGATTCAATCAGAGCCCAATGAATTTACTATACGAAAAAGGGTTACGGCATTCAATCAAGTGAACGTCGGAAACTATGAATAATGTAAAGTTTAAAGCTCGTTTTTTAGGCACCTTCAAATTAATAGAGGATTGGACAAAAGCAGCGGTGAAGGAGCGAGTATTTCCTGGAGACAATGGTAGTAATCAAGCCGGTAGCAGCGTGATTACGCCGCCTGCCCCGCACGCCCCAGACGTGCTACACAATTTATAAGCTTACGACAAACAAGCTTGTGACACCGAATACGATGATTAAAACGTATTGAAAGTCAAACCGAACGTTCGAAACGTTTGTGAGGTTCTCATTGAATTGCGCTCAATAAACACACTCGAATTAAGCCGCATTTGAGAGAAATATATTCCGCACTCGTACGCCAGCCACGGAATTCAAGGTCCGGAATTAATTTGCAAAATGCAACGAAGAATCGCGAACGTGACTAAAGATGTCGTGTTTGCGCCGGGACACTAACAAAATTGAGAGTGTCCTTTCCGCCGGCAACACGAAACGCATCGTGTAGAAGATCCAATATACACGGGCCAAATTCAATTTGCAAATCTTCCCCGTCGGCAATACGAAGATAGAATCAATTTACACAATCGTCTAAGCGAATTACGTCATTCGGCTGCCGAATATCGTAACGAGAAAAAAGGCACCAAGGCCGATGGTCGGTGCAGTCCGTTCACTTGCGATCTCGACTGGTTGGGATGGCAATACATAAACAGTGCGAGCGTGGATCATGTCCGTGCGCCGTGAGTGAGCTCAGTGCGCGCCAAAAGTCAAGGTGAGCCGGTGCTGTTTACAGATTGCTCTCGACAACAGTGAACAGCATCGAACGCCGCCGGCGCCGCCGGGCGTGCGCCTGAATGCATTTCGCGCCGCATCCTGCGATGCCTAGCTTTTAACGGCTCACCCCGGCGCAATCGATACGCCAATTAGTCATAGACACGTGGCGGTTCGCATAGAAATAATGACTATGACGATTCGACCGGCTTACACGTACACAACGAGGTCGGGGAAACAGCGTAGACGTTAAATTTTCTTCACAGTAAGCAGACAGCTGTCTGGCGAGTTGAGTTTTCACAACAATAAAGTGTGAGTCAACAATAAGCGGACCGCTACCGCAGTACGGCGAATGCAATCAACGCGCAGCTAGGTGAACCGCGCGCTTACTATGCTCGTTTACCGAATTAGGGAAGCGTTTCTACGTATGCGTGTAATAACATTGATGCCGTCAGCGACAGCGGCAGCGCATAACGCTTAAAGTGCGTGCTTTCTAGGTTAAGTATCATCTTGAAAGTTGTCTACGCATACTAAGCGAATAGACAAATAAGGAAATAATAATGAAAACATACGGGACTCCATGCTAGGCATCGATGAATTAAATGATAAAAATAAACAGCCGAAGCCGGGGAGAAAGCGTAAGATTATCATGTTGATAATACAAGTAAAGGCGTGTTCTGTGCGCTCGAGCCAAAATCCATATTCATGTAAATATCGTGTGTGTTTTTGTTTACATTCAGTCAACGTGCCGTTAAACAGACTCAGATGCATATCCCAAATGTTAATTTAACTTCGGTCTATGATACGTAAGTACGGCAATAGTGTTGTCTTCGTCAGATTTTCTGGCGAATTATCGGATCTGGGTCTCTATAGCCATTGACATGGTTAATAGTACCACAATTGAGGTGCCCTTGCCAGCTAAGGGCCCTAAGCTTGCCCTTGACGCTTTCTCTTGGAAGCCATGCACATAAAACAGACGACTTTATATGTATGTAGTAGGTAGTATAATTAGAATGAGCGTACATAAAGGACGGCCATACTTGTTGTGCTAAGATAGTGCTCGGTACAAGGCGTTATCGCGCACGCCTACGCGACATAATTTACTCTTATTATTGTACTAAATTACTCATTTTACTACTATTCGTATCTGCTGTGATAAAGGTACAGTGTGTTCACCATGTTTATTTGTTGCGAACATTATGTTAATGTGTAATATTCGTGCAGGGGTGGCGAAAGTATCGAATATTGAAAATAGGAATACAGTTAAGTTGGCGTATTTAAATTCTGTTAGCCCTACAGTTACTAAGGATTCGTCCAATATGCACGGTAACGTAAAACCCGATACTTTGCACAAAGAATATCATAATACTGAAAAGTACAACGTCACACACGTTTTATTCCGATGTACGATATTGAAGCGTGGATATTGAAAAATATTTACTTTGTATTTTATATCGAACATTACAAAGATAATGGAAAATAGTTCCTTGAGCGCACAAAGGGTAGGCTACTCTTTATAAAACTTTACATACGTTTGGGGTAGGTATTTCAATTTCAATTTTTCGTCAAAGTTATTTGTTCTTTTCAATATAAACTTGTTTGTTACGAGCCGGGGAGCTATTGTGTAACGGAGGTAATAGGTGACCCAGTTTCACACATAAAAGCCGTGGAAACCTAAGATAAATATAAAACAGAACAAGGATGAGCATTTTTTTTCTAAAAACAAGATAACCTTAACTTGCGATAAACTAAGGAAAAAATATAATAATAATCAACCCATATACTGTCCCACTGCTGGGCACGGGTCTTCTCTAAGTGGAGATTAGGCTATAGTCCAACACGCTAGCCTAATGCGGGTTGGCAGACTTCACATGCCGTCGAGAAAATCTCTAAGGCATGCAGGTTTCCTCACGATGTTTTCCTTCGCCGTTAAAGCGAGTGATAATTACGCACATGATTTCGAAAAGTCAGAGGTTGAATTCGAACTCGAGACCTTTAACTTGGCAGTCCAGTGGTCACACCCCCACGCTATCACTGCTTCCAAGCAAAAAAATAGAATGTAATAAATCCCAAGTAAGCAGCTTTACTGTAATTGAATAATAAAGTTGTTTCCTACCGCAATGGAGGCCTAACTTTAATATGGGGAACTAAACGATTTCTGTGTAGGTACCAATCATAGAGTATAAACCACGTACCAATAAAGAAAATATTTGGTCAAATGTTTGTGACAAACCAGTCGCCGATTTTCCGACGACACGTCAACTCTCTGACTCCTATAGTCTCATTACTTTTGACAAAACATGACAAATCTTCATTTGAAATGACAATTATAAAGAAAGGGGGGTAGAGGGAGAGTGCCTCGTTAGTCTAGTGGTCCTAAGCGCTACGCTCGAGATCCTGGGTTCGATTCCCAGGTTGAGCAGTGTTATTGGGATTTTCTAAAAAAAAACTCAGTAGAAGCTCGGAGTGTTATGTGCCCGGTTAATGGCAATAGGCTTGTCCCCTAGTACATGAGACCAAAATTAACATTAGTACATCTCTGCCTAACCCTTCGAGGTAACACAGGCGATGGTATGTTATTTATTTATTTTAGGCGTTATGTTATAAAGGAGTCTTATTTACCAACGAGTGCGGAGATTTCTTTTATAAAAATGTACTGTTTAGTTGAGTAGGCATTTATTTTATAGTTCCACCGTCAGAGGGCGCAAGTTGACGGAAATGTCATTGGGAGGCTTTTTGGCAGAGCTCAATCATTTATTTCCCTTCAGGAATTCTCAGAACTAGGGGCGATACGCCAGGTATTTGTCGAGGCTTCGATTCGTTTCACCCTCGACAGAGGGTTTTATTTTTGTCTACCTTCGTATATCCTCAGTCATAAAGCTTTAGACATCCGCCTGCTTTTGCCGTATGCGAATAAAAAAGTAAATTTTATTACCTACTCATTCAGAAGCTATTCATAGTTCGGTGAATAAAAAAGTTATCACAAATCAGTAAAGAGGTTTAGATATTTAAAACTATTTTATTCTGTTAAAAGTGACGGCGGTCGGGTCGTTAGATAGGAAAACACTTGTATTTCAAAGATAAGACATGTTTCGTAAAGAACATGATCTTACAGAATTCATAAACACGTGTTTTACGTTCTTTTACATTTTGATTTCGAATTTAAGATTAATTCTAAGTCACTAAGGGAAACTAATTCGGGTCAAAACAATAGAATCTTTCTGTTTTTTAACTGTTTACGACAATGACAAAAATTGTCTGTAATTTGTTGCTATAGGGGTTAAAATAATTGCTGTAACCAGAGTAACAGCAATTATGTGTGCCAAAATTGCTAATAACTCAAAGTAATTACAGAATGTATATTCTACCCGACATGTATAATTTCACAAACCCATCTTATACTAAGCGCTCGGGGGAAAGTTAGCAACCACAGTACGTACACCCGTCAACAAAAGTTTTAATATTTCAACATTTATCTGTCTAGATTATCTCGACTAAATGAGCGGCGAACGTGCCACGAATACGTCGAAAATTTCTTCTAAAACGTGATTTTCATGGTTGAACGTAATAATTAGAACTCGGATTATTAACCTCTCTACGTGAACAATTTTGCAATGATTGAATAGTTTCTTTAGAGGTTTCCTAGAATATTTTACACCGAAAACGTTTTAATTATTTATCAACCGACTTCAAAAAAGACGAGGTGTTCAATTCGTGTGTCTTTCTTAGTATGTTACCCGGGTATGTTACCCGATACCTTTGCTGATTGGAAAAAATACTCTGTATTACCCTGGTTACAACCCCAGTCCTACTTTTTTATGTTGACTGTAGGATGAGAAAAAAACTTTTAATTTGACAAAAATCACGCCATTCTGGCATATATTATTCGTAATGATTTCATAGTAAAAACTGTCAGTGTCAGTTTTGGAATGCCAAACGCACGCCATTACGGCAGATTATTATAAGTTTCATAGTAATTTCATGGTAAAAACTATCAACTTGACAGCTGTCATGTACCTCCTGTACAAATTTGGGCTGAGTTGTATGGGCTTTCGATGACCTATTTTTAAAGTGTCTTGTTTTAGCTGATAGAATATTCCTCTATGTGGTTGGTGTTGGACTATCGGTTGTTGCAATTTGCTTGAAGTCGGTTAGATTTTTTTTTTCAAAAAGTTCTGTGATGGATATTTATTTTATAAATGTGAATGGCATTACTCCATGTAATGCCATCATATAAAATATGAACAGCTTTTTAATCACGAGTAATCAGCAAGAACGTATCCATTATTAATAGAAATCTTAGGTAATCATTAGGAGCTCACGATAACGTTACTAAACGATTAATTACCGACTAATTTAATGATTGTAAAGTGGCAGCAATTCGTAAATGCCCAAATAAAAATGCAAACACTAATTATACCTGTCTGTTCGACCGTACATCCGAATATAGCAATAACTGGTATTAGTGGTATAAGTCCATTTTTGTAAGTTTAGGGGTTTATAACGTTAGGTTGAATGGCCTGCGTGGGTGAGGCAGCCCGTGGGCGATAGCTTTCCAATAATCTTGAGTTGTGGCGTTAGACGAGTCGCCTATTGCCAGTTATCTTGAGAGGGGTCAAAACTCAACATATTACATGTTTAGACTGTGATGAAGTCATAACATTGCACATGTGACTAGGATTGTACGGGAAGGGTTGGGGGGGGGGGTGAGCTTCTTAGTAACTGAAGATAATTAATTTATCTTCTCTTTGCGATAATGAGATTGAAGAAAAACATGAAGTAACCTACACAAACCGATTGATCATTGAAGACATAGAACTGATAACGGGAGCAGTATTAAACCCACCAACCAGTATTAATGGTCACCCATCCACAGACTGACCGCGGCAAGTGTAGCTTAACCTTGCAGATCGGTTGATCAGCGTAGTTACAACTTGGCCACGACGATCTATTACTAACTACATAAAAATAAAATGGTTGACAAGACAAATACATTACACTATCTTATCTGTAGCCCCTTTGGTTAAATTTGCATTAAATTTAACTCTACAGTAAAGATGCTTTACACGCAAATTATGACATAGCATATAAAAATGTATGCAAACGACGCCATTTGTACGTATGTGACGTTGGCGTTAGCTTTATGTTTTCATGTTAAGTGCCACCTAAGGGGGCGTCCTCACAGACTAGAAGAACAGCTGTTGAAAACAGAAGTTGTAAAAAAACCATTTCGATCATTCGATTCGAATTCGAGTGTGGGGTTTTCTATGAAATTCTTAGTAGCAGCTCGGAGGTTGAATTTTGGCCCGGTTAATGGCAAATAGGCTCCTCCCCTATTAATAGGATTTAAACATACGGGGGCGTTCATAAAATACGTGAGATGTTTAAGGGGGGGAGGGGGTCGAGTCAAATCTCATCTAATCTTACGTTGGAGAGAGGGGGGTCTCGGCAAATATCACGCATTTTTTTTTCTGATTGAACCAAAAAAAAAATTATACTATTTTTATTACACTTACTTATAATTAAACTTTCAGCAATATTGATTACTAGTCTTAACTAGTCGTAAATAAAAGCACGAAGCATTTTTTTTTCTCTTTACAATAACAATCCAACGGGTTTACGTAAGAAACCCACATTTTGAAAAATCTCACGTGAGATTGGGGGATGGGGGAGGGGGTTTAATAAAATCTGACGACATCTCACCAGGAGGGGAGCGAGGGATAGAAAATTTAAAAAAAAACCTCACGTAATTTATGGACGCCCCCTACTGACGCACTGTGGGTGTACATTAGAACATATATGCCTGACCCCTTCGGGGAATACAGGCGTGATGGTATGTTTTGTGTTTTTTTAAAAAAGGTTGGTATACCCTCGTGTTTCTTTGTCCAATGTCACTTAATCAAAGAGTTTGGATGATATTTGATGACATCATCAAATTTATTATTATTATGAGCAGCGGTGTAATGTAAGTTTGATCAAATCTTGGCCCAAGATATTGGAAAGACATTTGACCAGTGCATTTCAACTTTAGGGGTGTTGTCTATCAAAATTAAAACTTATTGCTGCGTTATTAGGTTACATTATATCATATCATTAAATTATAGGACTTGCAATACGTGGCGTTTATCGTTATGTTCAAATACATAGTACTTAAATAAATTGCATTCCTAATTTGTGGTTTTGTTTGAAGTCATTTAACAATGATTTACTCATCCAACTAATGACGAAAATGTCATCTTTTGCTTTCAAAGGGAACATTTTTATTTGATATGATTTATAAAGATATAATATACATAATATACAGCACCTATAGATATACAGCAGTCATTTAAAAAGCGCCCTAACATAATCTAGAATATTCTACATGTGTTATAAAGTTTCAACTTATTCCTAACTCTGATAAATGTTCATGCGAGGTAACACCCCCATGAGTAAAGTCTTTACACCTACGAATTATACAAATAGGCACTCGTTTTGAACACTAAAAGCACTTATTTTAACATGTTTATCTATTTTAGTGGCAGAAGAAATGCTAATTTAGCGACAAGAACAGATAAACTAGGCATCAAGACATGTTTATGAAGGACACAATCGTTGATAACATTTTCTATGCAAAACTGTAACAGGGCGCTTCGAATAAAGGCCGCTACAGACGAAAGCGTAAATATAATATTGTATTGCTAAACTTTGGCTTCGATTTAGAATGAGAAAAATCCGGCGGGTTCTAAGCATACAGATTGTCTGATTTTAGACATATAAAGAACATTAACATTGTGTTGGTCTGGGTGTTTCTTATGTAGGTATAATAAGTTTATTTTTTTAAAGTATGTAAGTATTATATCCATTATCTTGCACCTATAGTACAAGCTCTGCTTATATTTATTAATAAATTCGTTTTGGGGTGCTGTGTGGGTTTCGTAATAAAAATTGTTATAACAGTAAGACGTATTTCTATTTCTTTTATTGTAAAGGTCGTCAGGAGTCCACCCACGGCGTGGCAGCGATAATTGTCTATTTTAATACTAAGACATCTTTAGATTGAAGTATTGAGCAATCCAATACATCAGATATAGTAGGTACATAATACTGTCGACAAGTACATCATATAACAGAAAGCTTTAACAGTGATGCCGTGGTTGTGCTGTGATGCATTACTTAAGAATTTTATAATTGTAATGTAACCTTAAATTAAAGCGCATATAATCCGCCATATTGTTTGATTTGCGCCGTTGAGTAGTTACGGGCGGACATAGGAACGTACATACATACATACATGCAAACACGTCAAACACATAACCCTCCGTCTGCAGTCGAGTAAAATTACGATAATAAAGGCACGATTGGGTTGCTATAGCTACAGGAGAGGGCAGAAGGGCAGCAGGCATTTGCCCAGCAGTGGGAGTATCCGGGCTAGAGTAAAACATTATTTTACACTTTAGGATGTAATTTATACATCAATATACATTCCAGTTTTGTATGTGAAGGCCTTTATATTGAACTGTGTATTTAGAACGAGCGAATTCAAAAAACTTGTCGGACATGCAATGGGTTTGGTTGAGCCAATATAACTCTGTTTCCGGGCCGATGGGGGGTTGGGAAAAAGTTCATCCATCCAATTCAAATACGGTATTGGTGCGTGCAGATTTTATAGAGTAAAATTTATATAATTATAGTTGATGTTTGAGCTTGATAAGCCAATATAAATTGGGTACCTTATCATTAGTATAAGAAATACCATCTGTCCATTCTTATCCCTGAGAGATTAGGCAGAGATGAACTGCTCAGTACTCGCCAGTGTTTTACGTCCTTTAAAAGGAAACGAGCAAAAGACAATAATCGTCCCAGGAGCGAGTCTATTGCCAGTGCCACAAATCGAATCAACATCAATGTTTCGATCTAAATCAAATAAATCTAGTCTAAATATTTTTTTATTGCCTAGTGCCTACAGTGGCAGACGATAAACATTTTTTGTCGTATTATTATTTTTCGTTAAATTTATCGTAATCCAAATACCGAAACGGGATTTATAATTTCATAAAATTACCAGACTTTATTCGTCTATCGAGTCTGTGACTGCAAATAAATATGATTAAACCGATTTGGTTGAAATTTCGTACATATATACTTCAACGGGTTCCTGGATGGTTTGAAAAGACTGGTGGCGCTCGGTCCTCCGGCGAAGCTGCGCGCGTCGGTAGTATACATAATAAAATTAATAATTAAGGAAAATCAGTAGCAGTGCTTGAAACTTATCGCGGTGACAGGGAAAATAGCGGCAAATTATTAGGTGGCGAGTGGTCAAATCACATTGTATTACGGAAACAATGTAAAATATAATAATAATAATTACTTACAAACATACACCATCACCTGTGTTTGTATTTGCACTTTAGACTTTGAAACCGAAAACAAAAAACATAATTTAATTAAACATGACGGTGAACTGATAAATTACCTAGTTCTATTTCTGCAAGTAGGTCTGTAAAGACACTTTTACAAGTTTTTTAAACTAGATGGCGCCGGCATTTCCTATCTGACGACCTCTGAGAAGGAACACCGAAACAAACTCGGAGAATCATGGTCTTTCTTAAAGTCCAGAGTCCATAGTAGAGTTTATTTTAAGCGAGTGACACAATGCACGGTAATGTCTGAAATGGCCTTTTGAGGAAAGACCAGTCCCAACTGTGGAAGTGGCGAAGTTTTGGGCACACCAAATTTAATTTGAAAAATCGTACAAGCGACACGAAGAAGAAGAAGTCCCAACTAACGGCACGCATGCAACATTATTCATTACCATCATTTACGTAAGTACACTTCTGCCTAACCTTTCGGTGAATATTGGATGGTATACTTTGATTTCAATGTATGAATAATAAAAATCCTTCATTGTAATAGACGCAACTAAACGTGAACCAAACTAATTCAAACATCGTGCATGCATTACACAACACAAACATGGCAGACAGTCTGTCGCAGATAATGATCAGCGATAGCGTAGCAACGGTCGCACGGTCACGTGGACGTCACTGCGCGCGACCGTCATCCACTGCGAGTCTGCGACGTCGACGTCTGCGACTGCGACGTCGCACATTGTGTACCAGCCTTTATGTCTTGCGCGTGCACTTTGTTTGACTAATTATAAGCCAATGATTGGAAATGATTGCATCAGGTAATGACGTGATTTGAAGATTTACCCATGCCACCAATTCAAATTCAAATATTTTTCATAAATAGGTACTTTTGAAAGGACACACTAGTTGCACGGTTCCAAAAAAGTGGGACTTATGGAAACGGTGTGAAAGGCGAAAAGTGGGTTTACTTCTCTGCTTATCCCTTATATGGGGGGATACAGGCATCATGGACAATCCCATGGTCATGACTTAAAGGGCAAGGGAAGGTAACTGCGGTTTTAGTCAGTATAAGTAAGACGTCCCCTGCGAGCCTGGCAGGGATTCATGAAGATTTCTCTTACGCCAATAAGCCTGGTCATTGAAATTAACGTGTGAATAAACATAAATCAAGATAAAGTTAACTTAAAAAGACATTAATTCAGTGTTAAGGTCGAACATTCGACCTATCCCTCCAAATTCATTTTATTTTGGTTTTTCGCAAATTGCCTAGGTCGAACGAATCACCTTAAATGTTTTTTTAATAGGAGATTTACAAATAAACTTGTATTGTAGTTTTTGTGGAGGCGAAAATAAGATATAAATTTGTAAGGCTTACGCCCTTTAAGGCTAGGCTATAATTTTAAAAACCCAAACATCGAGTTTGCAATATGATTAAATATAATATCTGTAAGTTACTTCAGAATGTCTGTTAAATTAGTTTTAATCAAAATATTATAATTTATATCAGTTTATTTAGTTTTTATTATAATTTAATTTAGTTAAGTTTAGTTTCTAAGGTTGTTCAAAATACAATATCTTCTTTCTATCTTTCCAATAACGTGCGTTATTTTATACCTAAAGTAATTAAAAAATTGTGTACGGTGTTGCCAGGCTATATATTAGCTTGACAACAAGACACTATACACTTGACATAAAATTGCACAGGATGACAACGTCGACTCCATGTTTTTCTTATTCCCATATCAACGTGGTATTATCCATTGTTAGTTGTTTGTATTGTTCGTTAATTACATAATAACGCCTAGGTATTATATCCTAGTTTTTTAGTTTCAGATTCAAGGCGATACCATTACTAATTGGTCAGGTAATAAGTTTACATATTACATTTTTAGATTGTATAGAATTTGATAGCTTAAGTAATGGCCCGTGGCTAAATGACGTCATTTTATAGATGGGTGACCACATTTGAGATATCGATCCCGATTATCATACAAACACCTATGACAATTGTTAGTGATAATCGAAGCCCGAAGTTAGGTTAACGACCTCCCATTGAAATGCTAAAAAATCTCATTATTTAAATACTTACCACATATATAAACTAAATATCACTTAAGTAATAATAAAATAAATAAAACTAAAGATCTAAACAGAAGCTCTTTAAAATTCAATATAAAACCTGCTTGGAACAATAAAAACACGAACTGATCGTTATCAGAAAGATGGCTCCCGATTACATCTGAGCGGGTCCGTCTATTATGTCAAAATGTTAATGTTAAAATATTAATCTAATACTTCAAACAAACCATGGAACGTATGGAGAATGTCTTCGTAATACTGTTACGGTCAAATTAAAATAATGAGATTCAATTTATTTGCTGACATTACTTGTCTACCGAGCTGGAAACTAGTATAACTTTTACTTAAAAGAAAATGCCAAGTCGAGCCGCACATTAAGTGCGTACTTTGTGAATTTTTTCCCGATGGGAATTCGGAGAATAATTAACTTTCCTTGTAGAAGGATCGGAAATATCCTGAGGCTCTACAGTTTTTTAATTACTTTATTTTATTTCGCTAAATTAGCGGCGGATTGAGTGGCTTCTACTTAAATTACAGATATTTTTTTTTGCCACTGGCGTTATACTGGCTTTTCCTTCGACTTTGTTAGATTGGTAACCTTATTACATCATACTGTGTTGTTGTTTTCCTTGTTCAGTGATTACATATTGCCCATTCAAACAGAAATTTAAAATTTACTCCATAATGGTCCGTCATAGTCAAATGTTTTATATCAATAGGTACTTTTGATAAGTCAAACTATTTGCACGGTTCCAAAAAGTGGGTTTTATAGAGAAGAGCCGGAAAAAAACTACATAGACATTAGAGAGTGTCTAATGTCTATGTAGTTTAAAAAAACATGGTTATTATATCTTAATATTTTCTATGTACTCTACTTTCTAACCTAACATTTTTATTACAGTACATTTAGGCCAACACTTAGTTCAGCAAAACATTGTCAAACACCAATTTACCAACAAACACGGCATGAGGCTATAAACCGGCACGAGATAGGAGACTGCAGTCGTTAAATTTTGTCCCAACATGATGAACAATATAGTGGAAGCGGTAATTCCGACACCAAATCTACGCAAGTCAAGTTTGATGATGCCTCGAGGATTTTAAGAGGGAACCCCACTTAGATCGCGACGTAAGTCGGTGGCAGGCTTTACATTTTATTGCGCTACATTTTTGGGGATTCTGAAGCGCGGATTGGACGCGAACGTTAACCATGTGGATTAATGATTGATTGCTTTTGGTTAACTTTGTGTTAACGGTTTACTTTCAAAGAATAGTTATTAGTTTTACTACTTACGGAACGTTTCTTGTCTAACTTGTTTAACTTGAATAGTATAGTATTTTAAGACACTTTTTCCGTTAAATTTTTAGCATCATCAGATGTGACAGTATATTCTGGAAGGTCAATATTTTGACAGATTGGCTGTTGGAAAACTTCCTGTGACTGTCATTATTCGTATAGAAACCTGCGGGCCTAGCCAAGTTACAATAGAATAGAATAGAAACAAAAAGTATTGAAATGACATAAGCTTTCGACAAATCTGGCTGTCACTAATGTCATTTCCATAGATTATCTTTCTATTAGTTTTTCAATCCGAACTATAGATTGCAACTTGGCTAGGCCCGCGGACGGCCGCGGAGCCGTATAATCAGTTTTAGATTGTGAGAAAGGGACAGGGATACTTAAAGAATATAGCGACAACCCCCTCTCTTAATCGTAAAACGATTGCAATAACACCTTGTGGTTGTGGGCGTTGTGGCACGGCCCCTGTTCATTAAAACCCTTGTCTTTATTAATAAATCTTTTATTAACCTCGTCCGCGTTACAGACTTGGTTACATATCATTGTCTCCTTTATAAGGCGCTACTTCCAAGCGAGTGTTATATTATTTAATAATAAATAATAATACTTTATTGCACGAAAAGATTATTTGTAGTCCACAATTTATGGCAGCTAGGTATAAGGTGTAAATACAAATTCAGTGGTTGGGCTACTGTTCTCCTAGCTAGCCTCCCTAAATAAATAATTGATTTTTGCTACGTGGACGTTTTAATTTGCTACAAATATTAAACAAGAATTTAAAGAGAAATTAAAAATAAGGAAAATTAAATTAAAATACTGATTACTTACATTCATAAAATAATTCTAGTACACATATATTTTTTTAAGTATTTTTGTGTGTTTGTTTGTGTGTGTCTATTTATTACCTTCTTACGTCACACACGCGAAAATATCAAATATTATCTATGCCTTGAAAATGGCTTTCATCACCCGCTTTTAAATTATATCTAAAATTAGCCTTCAAGGTTTTGTTTACTATTGCGAACATTATTCAGTACGAGCTGTATCAATCAACACTGATTATTACTCTATGGTTAGCTAGGATATACGCACATGTTACCTTTGCCTATTCAAATTTCGTATTTGTTTAATCCTAAATAAAAAACATTAATTAACAGGCTACATTTTAGTTAAATACTGTTTTACTTGTCTTTTTTGTGAGAAACCTTTTATAATAACTATAATAAAATCATTGTGAGCTGTTTCAATTATTTGACAGTTTTGTTACGTTTGACATTTAAAATAACGCAGATATGTACTTTCGTTGACAGCACTCGAGATGCCGTTGCAAAATAAAACTGGGAATAAAAGTGTTTTGATGCAATATATTTAAATAAGATTAAGATCATGCGTTATAATTATCCAACCCAAATTGTATTGTGAGTAGCGATAAGCGATTCTAAATGTTAATATTTATATAATGTGGCCGTGTTTGCCTTACAAACGTTTTCTTCTTTCTCCTTTCTTTTCATATGCATGCATGGTGTTTTAGCGTGAATTCGAATTGACTTTTTTTAACTTAGGAATGCCTCTTTATATCATTTGAGACTGAACAAGGCATTCTTTCCTCACACAAAAAATCAGAGTTCAATTCTTAGTCTCTCGATGGAGAGCCTTGATATGCGCAAACGCATTTCAAGTTTTTAACAACCAAGACCGCGGAAGCTGCACTTGCGACGATACTTTAAAAATCTAGACATTACTATATACTATACTATATATATATTCGTAAGTATAACTAACAATACACATAATGGTGATGTCATGTTTTCACAAACTAATCACATTCGCCGTATTGAATGCTATATATAAAGTATGCATAGGTAGTATATAATAACAAGACCATTAAAATGGTTGCAAACGAATGTAGGTCGTATAGGAATTAATGAGACTGATTTAGACACATTGGAGTTGAGAGTGATGGGTTTAGTACTCTCATCCAAACTAAATGTGACCCCCATTTTTCACACACACATTTTTTTAAAATAAACGTTCTAAAATATGGACCTAAAATCCGCGAGCCAATTGCCATTAACCAGGCACAAATTCTGACTCTGAGTTGATATTGGGAATTTCATAGAAAAACCCAACAATATTTTGCTTGACCTGGAAATAGAACCCAGGACCTTCTAGCATAGCAGTCGTGCCTACGGTCACTAGACCAATGAGGCTGACAATTGTTGTATTTATGATCAATTTATGAGATTAACGAGTTGATACTTCAATATTTCGCTTTCAAAAAAGCTTACACGATTTTAGAAGGTTAATTCGACTTTAAATTGATAATAACAATCATAAGAATAATAATCAATTTAAATCAAAATACTACAGCAAATTATTATTCATAAGATGATTAATTCAATTAATTAAAATTCACATTACGCATTCTTAATTAAAGACCCATGCAGTAAATCGCTTTATTAATACATAATTTTTTCGTCTAACAATTTTGTGACGTACCTATTTTGTAAGCCAGGCCAAATGCGATGGGCGAAGAACAGAGAGGAACGGTCTAATAGCGAAAGCTAATGCCTAGAAGTTTGTCAACACGAGCTTAAAGATGATGATAAAATTGATAAGACAATATGCACCTTAATTACCTAATGAGGCCAATATATATAAGTATAGAAAGAATCTCCGAACATTTGACAGACGCGATCGCCATACACAGAAACTAACGCCATCATTGTTCGTATCGCATGGCGTTTGTTTTTTAGCCGATCGCGGACTAGTTCACTTCGGTTTAGAGAAGAACATTTTGGGACTATGTTCGGGGGTGTCATTGTGATATGCGGTCCGCCCATTCCTTACGCAGTATGAAGAATATCTTATAAATTATTAATACATCGAGACCCCAACATGCCTCAAAGAGCACGCAGTCTTCGGTCACGGTTGTCATATGAACACCTTTGACAATCGTTAGTGGTATTCAGGCATGGTTGGGGATAGTGTTGCCAGGCGTCCGAATAAAGCCGGACATAGGTAGGCTTTTTGATTACGTGTCCGGCCACAATAAACAGGTTTCTGGCTTTTGTTTGGCTTTTTCCATTTTACAAACAAGCGACCGCCGAGCGTTGTCGATCACAGGCGAGTCGACAGTCGGTCGCCGAGAGTGTCCGGTCTTTTTACTCAAATGTCCGGTCAAACAGGCTGGTCTGTCCGGCTATTAGGTTTGGCGACCTGGCAACCCTAGTTGGGGAAAAGGCTAGGAGTATGACAGAATGGTACAAGACAATAAGGCGCGAAATGTGATAAGACAGTGTAAACATACTGTACTTCACTTATTGTACTATGCAAAATTAGCATGCAATATGTACACGGCAATAATGAATGCATCTCCATACCCTTGGTCTAATAATTAATAACAATACCGTCATTTGCAACCGTGGCCTCGACTTGCATAGAATACATTAGTAAGATGACATTGAAAATAGTGTGCCTTTCTTGGGACGAAAAAAGTCCTTTACTGTGACCAACTTTTTTTAATTTCTGACTTGTTAATTCAATGGTACACCTCTCTATATGTAGTATATGTACCCTAACAGTGGTGTAGCGTGATATCCTACTGACACTGAGAATAAAAATGTTAAACGTAAAAAAAAAAATGCAACGATATCATCGACCGACAGGGCGTTGACCCCGTAATCAGCTGATATTATGAAATTTCGTCATCTTTCCAAGCTTATATTATCCCACTGCTATTTTAAGCAACCATTTCTTTTATGGCAACAAAAGTAGCACAAAATTTTTCTCTTTAGTATAAAGTTTTCACTACATACATAGCTTCGCGCCTGTTTCCCATAGGGGTAGGCAGAGACTATAGCTTTCCACTTGCTACGATCCTGGCACACCAATTTCGATTCATCTATGTTCATCAACCTCCCCATGCATGCTCGTCGGTTAATGATTCACAACATAATCTATACTAATATTATAAAGAGGAAAGATTTGTTTGTTTGTTTGTAATGAATAGGCTCCGAAACTACTGGACCGATTTCAAAAATTCTTTCACCTTTGGAAAGCTACATTATCCCCGAGTAACATAGGCTATATATCATCACGCTACGACTAATAGGAGCGGAGTAGTAATGAAAAATGTAGCAAAAACGGGGAAAAAATTATAAGACCACGCGGGCGAAGCCGCTGGCGGGAAGCTAGTAATCAATAAATTACCTACTTACATAACAATAAATTTCATGAACAATTCATTAGTCATTCAGAGTCAAAGTCCCTGTATCAAATTGGCTACTCCTGGAAAGCACTACGCAATCTTTTTTCCAGGATATCTAAGATGGAAATGTTTTTGTCGGTACGGAACTCCTGAAACGGTTTGGATCACGTATGGCAATAATGACGGCGTATCCGCTTGCATAACCGAAGCCACGTCGCTAAATCATGGGCTAATAACGCCACTGCAAGCCATTTTCCTCAATTACATAATACGTGGCAAGCAGGATAGTCAACGTATTCTTTTTCCGATTAAGAACCCGAATATATAACTAAAATCAACTTCATCAATTTTTTCCCAAGCCCATGGGAATTTCCCAAAATCTAGTTATAAATTATAACCTATATGTTATACCTGATAAATAAACAATAATACTGTAGAGTTTCATAGGGATATTTAGGGGCTCGTGGTTAAGTTATAACAACACTGATCAACCGATCTGCAAGGTTAAGCTACACTTGCCGCGGTCGGTCTGTGGATGGGTGACCATTCTTAAGATATCGAGACCCCTCCGTGCCTCGGAGAGCACGTAAAGCCATCGGTCCCGGTTGTCATACGAACAACTATGACAGTCGTTAGTGATAGTCAGAAACCTAAAAAGCCTGACAACCAGTCTTTCCTTCGAATATCAGTATTGCCCAGAAATTGGGCTGCGGAGGTCTGATGGCAGTCGCTCCGTATAAAATATTGATATTCAGCCGCATCTTGGTTAGACTGGAAGCCGACCCCGACATGGTTGGGAAAGGCTAGGAAGAAGAAGACTAGAGTTTCATAGAAATCCGTGCAGTAGTTTTTGCGTAAAAGTGTAGCAAATATCAATCCCTACAAACTTTCAGTTTTTTTGTATAATTAGGAAGTAGGATTATATCATTGTGTATGTGAATGTAACTGAACTACGAAACGGCTGGACCGATTTTAATGTTTTTTTTAGTGTATTTGCCCTGGATGGTTTAGATTACAATTGGATGTGATAGATGGCACTGCCATCAAGTTCGGGCAGGACAACGTCTGTCCGTTCAGCTAGTTTTTAAAATAATATAGGAGCATTCATTGTATTTCGCTATCGCGTAAGTATATCGCTTAGAACCGTCAATGAATAAAAGCCTTAAAGTATTCCAAAGACATTCGATCTTCTACCAATTGCATATTTGCATCATTATCTGTACAGCTCATAAAGAAACAACATTGGATGATTGTCACTTTGAAATAATATTAACAAAGAAAATGAAGAGACACGTGTAGTGTGTACATGTCATGCTTAGTCATAGAGACTTAGCTATTACAGTGAGCATTATTTCATGTTTTACGAGACCTTTGCACACTATTTGCAAGTAGTTAATATAATTCATAACCCCGTGTGAACTATTGGCCCATTATTTTATTTCGACGTACACAATTTCGGTTTCAAAAGCTTGTAGTAAATTTTTATAATGAAGTTTACGTTCAGGCTATCTAGTATTGCATAAAGACGTGACTGACTAAACTAGACGCAACATTGTCACGGTCCAAATATGTATTACAGACAAGACAATATAATCAAATATGTACACAGTAAATGTCGGTAAGAAACAAACGATTTGTAATTCTTGTGTGCAAATACATAATAAAGTATAGTTAACTCCGGTTTATTGGAAAATTACAGTGGTCGCAGGCGCAGCGAGGCGCATGCGCAACGCTGCCTGTCTCCGGCTCCACTCCGCGCCACGTCACCAAAACATTATGTAAACACGATGTGTTATGTACACGAGTACGTACAAGTGTGTCTATTCAAGCGATTCGGCGGTACAACGTGCAAATATATCTAATCTGAAATGCGCAAGTTTTATGATCGTTTTATGCCGGCGCGTGAGTGGATTGATGAACACATTAGCATTGAAAGAGTAAGCGGTAACTGAGATGTAAGATTGGAGTCTGTACACGACATTTAAAATATACGATACTTACATAGGGAGACTTGTTTGGATGCAAATAGTAAAACTTAGTTAATACCTAAGTAAGACGTTTATAAATCAAACAAAAGTTTATTGTCACTTAGACATTATCCTATTTAGGAGCCCATTATGAAATGAATACGAATCATTAATGTCGGCAGTCTATTTACGATTGTAGAATTACCTGTAATTGAAATTACCTACTAATAAAACACTGCAATCACAAGACTATCCATAATAAGCTAGGAAATAAGCCCTTTCTAGAAATATTACAAAACGCAATGTTCCTAACAAGTCTATGACCACACAGAACTAGTATCAAACATTCAGGTAAAGTCAATTTCCTACTCGAATAGCGGATAGATGTTTAAAGAGAAAGTAACCTAAAAAGAAACCGTTTTCACGTGCATAAACCTTGCCAGATAGAAAAATATATTTTTATCATACAATGGGGCGTTTATATAATGTAAATGTCCATCAATCACGCTTACATCTTACCTAGGGTGTTATAAGAAAACTCTTGAATGGATGTATTTTTCCTTTTCCGTTTGTATCGAAATAGAACTTCTATTTCATATATTACTGTACCGCCATATTATAACTACCGTCGCATAAAAATCAAATACAAAATGCTTATTGCTTAGTGCCGATTTATCTTATTGAATTGGCTAAAAGTACAGTCGAAGACAAAAACAAGTACCTAAGCCTACATCTAAACAAATATAGCGCTGGTGATAGAGCAAACCTTGTAAAATCAACGACCAACGACGAGTAACTAGTAGTCTTACAAAGACTATGTAACTAGGTAACACTATTATAATTCCTTAAATACGCATTACTATAGTTGAGATAGGTACAAAGAGAAATTGATTTGTGTAGTCAGGTTATTTGCGTAAACCACTCTGGCACTAATTAAAATTATCTAGCTTCTCATACGGGTTTCGGGGTTAAACTAATATCGTAAATTCGTAAACTATACAATGCGAAAGCACATAGAAACTGAAGATGGTATTTTAGACTTCATATGAACACGCTAATTGAATTACTCTATTTGCACATGTGCAAATTATTGGTGCATTCACACAATACTCTTAGTGTAAATATCTCACGTGAAATGTTGATTTTAAATAAATAATGCGTCATTATCATTGTATTAATGTGCAATTAATGTTTTATCGTAATTTAATTGTTCGTGGACTTATTTCCGCAGTAATAAATTTGTGTTACTCAGAGCGATTTTTATGTCAGATTGAATTTAAAGCACGAAAGTGCACGTGCTTTTTTCCAAGCGATCGACAAGAATTTTACATCACTGGTAACTATCAAAGTTTCTCTATTTGATTTGATATACGAATTATAAACAAACCACCGGTCATTAAGGTACACATTAATAAGATACCATTAGCAGATACCTAGAAGCCAACTAGTAGGTAAATCAACGGATACGTCACTGCGAACAACCTATTATTAGAATTAGAACAATGGTCGCACAAAATGGACCTACCTCTAACACAAAGCTAGTGGATCATGATATCAGTGTTAGTACAATCTAATGTATAGATCTATGTACACATAATGTATTGCTTAACATGCAACGTAATAAGACTGGGTTGAATCTAACCCGATATGAACCCATCCTTCTAATCATTATTTCCAATTCATTTTGGACAGGAAAACACAAAGCGAATAACATGACATGGCGTCGGCGTATTTCCATTACTACAGAATTTTGCGTAAGTTAAAAGGAACGGAAGTATTTATTTAAAGCTATCTATTGTTATTGTTAGATGCGTTGCAACCTCTCAAGTTAAAAATCTATTCGTGTCTTGTAAACGCACGACTTTTTCTATCATCTACGGCGCTACTTTCTGGTTTGACGGGGTTCAGCGTAACTTTACTGAGGGCTATGACCAGTAGCTGACTGAAACAGGCTGAGTTGAGATTGTGACCTTTAGAAATCTTGAGGAACCGCGAGGTATTGATACGTGATAGGTACGGCTAGTGATGTACATTCTTCTGTGGTTATTGTATTGCGCAATTCAGAACCCAACGATTGTAATGCTTACATTTTATAAAATAATTATTTGTCGAATAATAGGAACCAGTTGGTGATTAAAAACAATTACACTGCCTAAAATAAGATAAAAACGATGAGACCTTGTTTTCCAGAATTAATGACTGTCATTTAAACTGTAATAAATGATAACAAAATAGGAATACCTACTAGGTAATTAGAAAAAAAATTAAACCTAGGTAGGTATTTCAATTTTAAAACGAAACTAGTTATTATTAGAGCATAACTTTGTAAATTTAGTCAAAATAAGCTTTTGATGAGTTAGCTATTTAGTGGTACCTAGGTATATTCTATCTGATGACTCTGTCATATTCATATAATGATGATATAACGTGCACAATATAAATAGACACTGCAGAACAATTAATTGTTACCACGATTAAAATAAACGAGTTTTTCTGTTATCAATTACACACAGCAGCCAACAATTAATAGTTTCTAATATCAATGTGGGTAACAATTTTATGGACTAACGCGCTAGTTGTTGAGCAGTCGAGATATGTCTGTTCACATACCTAGTTTCAATTACATGATACTAGTTTTAGCTGCTAAAATAAATATTAAAAGATCCATTCGCCTATTCACAGAACTCATAAAGTACTGGACGCATTTTGTAAATTACCTATTATGCTAGGTACGGTTTGGAGAAAGTTTTACACTTGAGTTTATGACGTGTGAATTTATAAAGAAAACGAGATGAAATTATTTAGATGATCTTATCGTTACTTTTCTATTGTCGCATAGGCACAAAAATCGAACTATTCTGTACTACCTATTTCTAATTTGACGGGACCGATTCAAATGGTTTTGTTCCAAACACAAAAACATGACGTATGACATAACAGGGCGTATAATTTTTAAAAATTGTTTTTATTTAAAAGCTCTCAACAACTCTGACAGTCATTCATTACAATTACTTACAGTTCAATCCGTAATAAAATCATTCAATTGAATTACTATTTGTAACGAACCATAAATTAAATAATCAGTGTCCCCGCCCTATTACCTCTCGTTGCGATAACAAATTCAATGATGAAAGCGACCTTTAACTTAGGCAAATAGGCACATTCCCCTCCATTAGGGGCCGATGAATAAGTTCAGTTACAATTTTAGTATGCCGACTGTACTTTCACCGCTTTCATATTTCAAAAATTATTAAAGGTTTTTTACTTGCTATCAATTGCGTATTATTCAGTGAAATAGAAGGGTCTGGCGAGATCAACTATTTTATAGAAGATCAAAGGACCCACATTTATAATTGCAAATGTGGATTGTTCGTAAGTTTAGGGGATAAAATGAGAGATAGATCCGAGAGCCCCAGGCCAAGTAAACTGTGTAAGTTTGGAACTTATGAAATGAGAATGACTGTCTGACCAAAATTTTACCGATATAAAATCCTATTCAGCGCGAGTAAATGTAGACGAGTGCCATATCACGTAGACTGTCTAGGCGAAATAGTGTATCACGTAAGGAAACTGGCTTTGTTCCGCAAATCGTCCTCTTTTAGCTTCGCTTGCTAGCGTCTAGTGCAGCCACTCGACCTAACCAAACACGCCGCGTAAACACGGGGCGACCTACAGGTAGCCGTGATGACGACGGGGCACATCACTCAGAACGTGACGTAACGGCAGCCAGCGCCCTGCCGGCCGTGGCAGTGCTGCCAAATGGGTTAGCAGCGTCATCCGCCCCACCCGCACGTCTCATTACGATCATGCACTCTTTCCCTTGCCGACTAGACGGCAGCCAAGGTCACTGCGCCACGCGATAAACCACCGCGCGCCGGCACCCGGCACCGGCTCACGGCGTACCGCGTACACACCCGGGTTTATCGTTATCAATAAAAATATAAACACTCACCTGTTTTTTTCCAACTCGTTATGAGTCGTCCTGGAACAGAAAACATACAATATTGTACGACACGCCGACACTATCACATATAACACCACTGTAATCACACATTATCACTGCACTAGCACTACACCGGCCGCAACTCACCTGCTGCCCTGCGATTTCTTGGTCTTCGGCCGCCTGCCGCCGGAGCGGGACTCTTCGTACGCCGGTAAACTCGACGCGTATCCGTGCTCAGCTTCTGCAACAAAGTACACTGCCATTCCGTCAAAATCAGCTGATTATAGCACGGCAAAAATAGACGGGAGCCATGTTGACGTGTGCGTGTAGTTGCACTCGATTGACAATTCAAACAAAGAAAATCCAAATCACCTCTATCACGCCTTTCGAGGTATTCAGCAGCTTGGATCAGAGCAGCAATACTCATATTGTGTATCCCGGTTAAGCACAGGTGTTCACAAACGCAAAGCGACTTTATTCGATTAAAACTATAAATAAAAGTATTTATGCGCTCCGAAGTTCACGACTGCGTTTACCGATGTCAAAAACACACTAGGCGACTCGGGACGCGCGACCGTGTGAGCGGTTCGTGATTTGTCGGCGGCGCTCGTGCCCCGCTCGGTGAGCCAATCGCGACGCAGCAATGCCCACAATAAAATACCTGGGTCAATCACGTGAACTTTGTGTTTCCAAACAAAACATTTTTTTTCTATGCGTTTCTGTAGTGTAGTTGGATATTGAGGAACTTTTATTTTCTTGAATAATTTGTAACGCATGTCGACTTCGCACTAAAGTGCACTCGCGGTACTGAGACGGCTTCACAATGACTCGAAAGTAATATGTAATGAACTAATGAAAGTTCGCCGCCTGTTTGATACGGCCGCAGAAAAAAGCAGCATTGTTTTTATTGTAGCATACCCACATTTGCATTTAGAATGTAGGTATTCTAATGGGCTAATTTAAATTCTTAAATAAGTACCAAGCAATGAAAGATTATGATTCACATTTGAGAAACACTTTTAATATTTAAAATAGTTAAACAAGTCTTGAGTGTTTCATTTAATATTTTCAGCATATGAATTCTAGCATATATTACTGGAAGCAGATGTTTTCTGGGTTCCTGGAAAGAGGAATAGCTTACTCAATTTTTATTAGAATCCAATACGAATTTGTATTAACAACTAAGAATTTGGATTAGAATGAAATAATAAGAATTTGGATTAGAATGAAATAATAAGAATTTAATACTTTTTATTTTGAATTTGGAATATAAATCTTAGATTTTTCACTTCAATTAAATAAAATATCCGTATGGATACATAACTAAAATTTGGGCAATTAAGTTCAACTTTATAAAAAATATTCCCATCTCTAATAATATAATTTATACATAGAATACTCATTATTGCATTTTTCTTTATTAACTACAACTAATGCCAAGCAAGTACAAACTATTAAGATAATGCAGGATCATTGAAATAATTTGATATTTGATTACATACTTACAAAAAAATAACATTTAATTAATTAGAGAAATGGTAACAGTCTCCAGGAAACAATTGTTTTTCTATTGTGTATAATAATATATAGATCCTTGACATACAACACATTTTTTTTAATTTATTTTTTATTGCCTATTTTTAAATTATACTTGATTAAACAATGATCCTGCCTTTTTGCTATTATTTCTTATGTGTGCATGTTTCTTCTGGCTGTCTACTTACCACCAGTATTCTGATCCTCCTATAATATTGGCTGAATATTCGGACCATGGAACACAGGAAGCTGCAGATGTGATGCGGTCTAAACTCGCATACTTTATCATTTACCTCTACACAGTTGTTTAAAAGTGTTGGTAGGCCAAGTATATAGTTGAATATTATATGCCATTCATCCTGTAACAAATAAATATTACATATAATAAATATATGCTAATTAAAAGCTCATACTAACGATTAAATGTAGAGATTTCTTTTAATATGAATGTAGATAATATGTTGAGATAATTTGTCAAAAAAACAAATTTCTGGTATCACAACAAAAATTTATTAATTTTTGGTAAATGATTTTATATCCATAAATATTCAATATTATTTATTTAGAAAATAACATTACTGAAAATTTTTAAATATTGTTTTATTTTCGAGTGTCTGACCTGTTTAACCAAATAATTTTTAATCTAATAAGTGCCACTTCTGAAGGGCTAACAAGATTCCAACTGTTCCTATCTAGAGAAATGAAAGCTAAAGAAATAGGCTTGGGAGAATTGCATAGTAAAGATGACCAATAGATTTCAAAATATGCAGCATGTTGTGGAGTTGTCGATAACAACCTGGTACACCAATCTAAAGTTCACTAAATAGAAGTATTTTTTTAATAATCACCTCTTGTGTAAGTAAAGAAAAATCAACATCATCAAATTCTGGCAACACTGGGTATGTTCCCTCCACAACTTTGTCATTGTATGTCCTTATAATAGTCTCCAGACGGGCACAATTGTACAATATGAATGATGCACCTGTAACCAAACATAATGTATTTTTGATTAGTGCATGTAACACCGATTGTCATGTGAAGGTCGCCGCAAGGTCATTAATAATATACGCTATTTAGGTTGAGGGTTAAATGATTATAAATTTATTAGGTAGGTATTGATATTTGTAGGGTTTTGAAAGCAATATTAGAAGATATACTATACTCTATGTATATTGGTTTAAGGGCAGATGTCTAGATATTATCAAACAGTAAGAAGAGCCTTCAACTTCACAAATCTTCACTGTTATTAACAACTCAATATCTGTGACTACAATCTTCTATCAATTAACACTTTACTTTAAGGCCTAACTTTGGTTAAATAATATAACAAATATTTATTTATTTATTTACCACCTTACAGCTATCATTACAGGTTTTTATATAATATCATATAATATAATATCATAAGCCTTTAAAATACTAGTTATGTGGTACTGGAGAATATCTAAATTGTTTAGTATAGCAGATTCCAGTAAGTTTTTTTTTTAAGGGATATACGTTTTTTTTTTCTTAAATGTATACATAGTAGTATTAGATAGTTACCTTTACTAGAACCAACTGAAGAGCAATCAAAGTTAATTTTGACTGCACTGCTAGGCTTAGTCTGTAGTAATTCAAATGCAGCAGCCGACTCTCCCAGATGTGCAATGAACTCTTTCCATTTAGAATCTGTTGACACTCTGACACCATATTTATGTTGCGCTATTAGAGTCATTTCATCTTGCCTTAACCTGAAAGTCAAAGAAGAAATTATTTTATGGCCAGTGTGGTGGACTACAGCCTAACCCTCCTCTCATACTGAGAGGAGGCCTGTGCCCAGCAGTGGGACAGTATATGGGTTGTTTTTTTTTTTATTTCATGATGGAGATCATACACACTGTAACTCTCGAATATACAACAGGGTTTTCATACAGTTCTTTATTTAATTTATTTATGATTCAAACTCTTTCTCATTATTTTATTCAAAATACCTTCTTATGTACAGTTAGATTTAGAATATTCTACTTCTTTTCATATCAATGGGAGGACAATTTTTATAACTTAGGCTTCATAGTCTTCACATTCCAATCAGAATTGAATAAATAATTATTCCTACTACGAAAAAGTCACATAATAACAATTATCTAACAGATAAATATGCTATAATTCATCAGTATTATATTATAAGCAATTTACAAGATACTAAAATGGTGGAACATATTTAGGGAGTTTGCAATTATTCATATTTACCTAATAAAATCATCTGGACTTATGTTAGTTTCTTTGGCTCCTGTTTTTGAATTCAACACTGTCCCACAAAGCACTTGGTGATGTCCATCCAATTTACTTGAAGATTTTGATGTAACGAATGTTGATGAGTTCACTTTGCTTAGTGCACACAAATTTTTAATCACATTACAAACATATTTCGTACGTAAGGAGGTTAGGTCGTGAATGTCTTGACAAGATGGGTCTAATTGCACTGTTAAAGATCCTTCACGTATGTTCCGTGATAAAACTGTAAAATTACGCAGGGCCTCTGAAAGTCCTATGCAAATGGTACGAGGCCTTTCTAAATACAAATATATTCGACCTTTTTCCTGCTTCACTTTGCTCACTCGTAAATTCCACTTTTTAGATTCCTCAACTATATCTGCAGGTTCTTTACTGATCACATGTAGTATTGTAGTGTTTTCTTTGTCTGCCACTCGATCATATACGGCATATTCGTGCCAAGATTTTACAGAATTTGGAAAACTAAAATCACCATGCGTTTGTAAATTTTCATTGTGCTTCTTTACTAAAAGACTTCTTACATTTTTAGATTCACCCGTTAGAAACAAAAATAAACTCTCTGAGAAATGTTCTAGTGCATTTTCTATCATTTTTATTGGTAATTGCAATTTATCTAAGCATTATTCAGCTCAGCACAAATAAAAACATGTGGTGTGGTAATTATATTTTTGACATTGACATCTCTCTCAGACATTGACATGTATGTTTTGTTTTTTTAACTTCTTATCCTGTCCATAGATTCTTCTCTTGATGATCATAGACACAGAATACATCCGGAGTGTGAGACGGCCTCCAAAGAGATAGACCGATGACCTGGTAAAGATCGCTGGAAGTCGTTGGATGCAGGTAGCATGCATCCGGTCCCTGTGGAAGTCAATGGGGGAGACCTTTGTTCAGCAATGGACCTCTTTTGGCTGACATGATGATGATGATGATCCACATCAACAACATCACTCTGTATTCGTCCACTGCTGGACTTAGGCCTCTCCTAGTGAACGCCACAGAGCCCGAATAATCTTATATAGATCGTATCTTCTTCGAATGTCTCTCCAATTACTCTTCAAGGTCGTATATATTCGGAGATAAATAAAAATCTCACTCTACTACAATAAGTACCTAAAAACCAAGAAAAAATAAACGTTTTAATAATTTTAAGAACCATATTTACTTTGATATGCAAATAAACAGTTCGAGATAATTAGTAGTAGTTTAATAGTACTACTAAATTGTACGCAATGAAAACAAAGAGAAAGTTTGTCGTTTCAGCATAAAATAAGCTGACGTTGTCGTGACGTTGACAGTTCTACAACTTCTATAATCGTTGCTACTATTGTCAAATTGACAATCAGTCGTGCAGTCGTGGTAGCGTAGCATATTTTTTTAAGTATCGAAATTTATTTTGTTTTATATAGCCACTAGTCATAAATAGCTGCATTTATAACATAGAATATGTGCTAAAATAAAAATGATCTTAAATAAATACAATCACCTCATTCTTATATGTGTAACATGGCAGATCGCAGTAGTCTCGTCAGCCGATCATCTGCTCGAAGGTATTTATTGTGGAAAGGCGAATTGCTACGAAGTTCTAGGAGTCACGAGAGAAGCCACTAAGAATGAGATCGCTAGAAGTTACAGACAACTGGCAAAAAAGTTTCACCCCGATATGCACAGAACTCCCGAAACCAAAAAGGAAGCTGAAGAAAAATTTAAGGAGATCGCCACGGCATATGAAATTTTGCGAGATGATGAAGAGAGATCTGACTATGACTACATGTTGGACAATCCTCAGGAGTACTATGCCCATTACTACAGGTATTACCGACGCCGCATGGCGCCGAAAGTCGACGTGCGAATCGTTATCGCTGTAACTATTACTATAATATCTATAATACAGTACTACAGTGCATGGTCTAAATACGACACCGCTATAAAATACTTCATGACAGTGCCAAAGTATAGAAATAAAGCTCTGGAATTAGCCAAAACCGAAATGAAAGAATTCCAGTCTAAAAATAGAGGTGCAAAGAAATCTAAATCTGAACAGAAGGTGGAGCAGGACCGGTTGATACGGAAGGTTATTGAAGAAAACATGGACATTAAAGGTGCTTATGCTAAGCCAGAAATAGTTGACATTTTATGGGTCCAGTTGATCATCCTGCCCTACACCATGGCATATTATATTTACTGGTACCTCAGGTGGTTCTGGAGGTTCACAATAATGAAACAACCATATGGCGAAGAAGAGAAGCTGTACCTTATCAGAAAATACATGAATCTGGGTCAGCATCAGTTCAATGCAATTGAAGATAATGAGAGACAAGAGTTCTTAGATGAAGAACTTTGGATTAAGGAGAACTTCAGAGTTTGGAAAGAAATAAAAGATGAGGAAGCCAAAAAGGCTCTAGCAGAGAATAATAAGTATAAACAGTACAGAAGATACATAAAACAACATGGAGTTGGTAGGATGACATTTGATGATTCATAGCTTTGTGATAATTATGATTAATTTATTAATAAATTTAGGATCAGTCCTTTTGTGGCATTTTATTAATTGTATAATATCTGTTTTACTTTTTATTCTTTTAAAGCACCAAAAATTATACACAAACAAATAAAACATTTTTTTACACAATTTGTTACTTTATTTCTTTAATCTCTATTCGTCTCAACATGTACTAAGATGATTTCAATATAATTAATCATACAACACATTCATAATTTACAATCATCACAAATGGCAATTCGTTAAGGCATACTACACACGAGGTGCTCACACAGACAAGGCAAGTGTGTGAACAGTCACATTTGTCCTGCTACAACCATAACAAAGTGGTTTGTCCACGCGCAAACAAACATAAAAATGTGCTTCTCAATCAAGACAAACTCATTATACAAAACAAAATGAGATCCTTAATTACAAAATATAATATAGTGACTGCAAAACAAGCAATCAAATTGCATTGGCAGTGCTTCAGACTTAAACATACTTTTAATCGTAATTCCAATAGCCGAAAATTAAAAATTTGGAATGTTGATATATGACTATACACAATCATACAATTGCCGCGTCGCAAACAAGTACATTTACACAGGAATAGGGCACCTATACATATTGTTGTGGTCAATCACTAGCAATGCTGCAATACATAAATTATTATTTCCATTTCTTTCTATTAATTATTGACATAAATAAATACAAAAATTATAAATGCATTTTTGGAACAGCAAGACACCACAAAACAAAACGAAAATTATTTTACGTTAAAACAAGGGCTCTATCGTGTAACAACTCTGCTATCAGTCAAGTGTTACCTAACTAAAAGTACAATTAAATTGCACAGTTGAGTGACGATAACCGAAACAGTGAAAGTAACTGTACAATTAGTTGCGACAGTATTGCGAGCGACCGCATCGCCTCTCGCAAGTTGACATTATGAAAACAAGAACATTTTCTCATCTATTGTTGGAGACGAGAGGCTTGCACAATTCCTACAATAAAATTAGCACAAAACATTAAACTGGTATTTCCGCTAACTGTTTGAAGTTGTTCGGAACGGAATCAAGTTTTAATTAAACATCATTTCTAGAGATAGAAATAGGCAAGACTGTATTAGTGTTAGTAAGTACCGCCCCTGATTTCACAGGCATTTTCTCACCATCACCTCATTTGGCAATGTATCCCGCCCAACTCCACTTGAATGTGTATTTTACATTTAAGTAATTTTATTTGTTTCAACGCGCATTTTAATCAGGCTGAATAACTTATCATTCGTTGTTTAATTATGCTACTGTATCGACAAGGAAAAATAAGTAGAGCGAAATACGAGTATTTGATGATTAACTACCAAATGTTCGCTCTTGTTGACATCAGTAATGATGAACAGCTGAGTAAATTTTGAAGTAATTATACAGTAGGTACCGTAATTCGTTTAGGATTGCAAGAAGGACTGCTAGTCTCTCTTCCAATACAAGATTTTCATTATGACGACTTGCGAGATAGCCAACCCATATTTGACAAACTGTACTTATTGCTTATGAAATAAACAGCTAATTTCTGTGTCCTTACAGTTATGTGCATAGATAAGGTACAGCTAAAATGCTGTCGATCGACATAAACCGAGTCAATTTTATGTAATCGTATACGCAATTACTTCGGTTATTCGAGATATTTTGATGATCTATCGATACTCAATCGAGTCACGCAAAGGTATTACGATTATCGTTGCCCAGCATCGATTAACGTCGATCGAGAGCCGTTTAGTTTCACCTTTAGGTAACCACCAAAAAATTTGTACGTATTATTTTAAATTCAAGTCTATATATAATATACTATTTCAGTTTTTAAATGGTCATTCTGTATTTAATGATTATACTTTAAACGCAAAACTGAGAAACGCTAAACTTGTTAGAATTTTCAGCCTTATTCTAACTACAAATAAGATTGAAAATTGCACGTTTAACTGAAGTCAGTTTTGCTATACTATGGTAACATTCTATTGCATTTACTTAAGGCCTGCTTGTTTAATTTGTGACTTACAAAGTTCAATGATAATACTCGTTTTTATGAATGAAAGTATTGTTTTAAAGCCGCTGAAATAGCTGCAAGCGCTATATTCTATCCTTATTTGATATTTAATTATTAAATTGTTACTTTGCAGCGCTTTCAGCGGCTTTCAACTCTTATTGCCTACTCGACAAGTTTCTTTAGAACAAATTATTATCAGGTACGTTTATTAATTGAGTTGGCGTTTCTAACAGCAAAGGAAACTTGTGGAGTGTGACAAGGATGGAAGATATTATTACAGGAATCTTTTTGTTTCGTCCCTTTGAAAACATCACAGTTTTATATTGCGAGTAGTCCTTAGAAAGAAGACTTGATATTTTTACTGTACCAAAACATTTTTTAAATTGGTTTACATTACTATAAACTTGCTCAAGTACCTACATGGATACATTACTACAGATATACATAACTAAAATATCCATTTGTTTGCACCAAATAGCTTGATAACAGTGACCTGCACTTATCATCAACTCACAAAGATAAACTCTTACATAAAAGTTTTCTGCAAATAAATTAAAATAAAATTCACTTACACGAAAAACAAAAAATGGCCTTATATTTAAGCTGGCAATCTCTTGAGACGATAAAACTGTGAATTTTATAAAGGGCAGTGTTTATTTCTTTTCATCAATATGGCCACTACGAATAGAATAAATATTTTGTACACACAATTTCTCAATCTCTTTACAATATCGTCCTATAATGTATTTACACAAAACATTTATTTAAATATAACCTCTTGCTTATTTACTTTATTGGTGACCACACGGCGTCACATCGATTCAATATTTAGTTATATTATGTCTATCTACATAAATAGTATACACAAAATAATGATTCTAGTCTTTTTCAATGTGCTATTTCGTTTCAGATCATTTGTTAGCTACATCTTAATAAATCATTATTTACATAGCGAGGAACCATCGATATAAACTTTTGTTAAATATAAAAGCTCACATTGACGATAGTTCTTCGGTTTGTAAAAAATACATAGGCTAAAATGTGTTCGATTGAATAGTCAGATTAGTCGATTAATCAATGACATTATTATGCTTAAATTATTATGTAATGGTTAAGATTTGATTAAATCACCTCATCTTGTAATAAAACTGTAGTTTATATGACTAAATATATTTTAGTCGATTCTAATATGAGGTGTATTCAAGAAATCTTCCCGAATACTTAGCCTGATTTTCCTTATCACTAAAATCGGATTATTAATCTATAATTCGCAAGTGAGAGAAGTGAAACATAATCGACTATTCAATCGAACTTGCCGCGGCCACAACACCGCGTTCAATATTACAGCTCAAGCCACAGTGATAGCACTTCACACAACTTACTTCCTGTAATAAGATCTACATGTAATATACGATATGAACGTTCGACTTTGTATCCTAATATCCTCGACATAGAGTTCGTTATTGAGGTAGCCAAGTCCGTCGAGGGCGGCTCAGTCCGGAATGAACCTTACGTGGGTGTGTATAAGGTAGTGTTTGCACTAGCGGCGCAGGCGGGCGCGGGCGCGGCGCGGGCGCACGGCCACGTGCAGGGCGCGGCCTCACACGGGCGTCTCGTGGTCGGCCTCGTCTATCCGGCCCAGCCGCCACGCGTTTGGGTCTGCCGCTGCCGGATATCAGAAAAGCGTACTTCAATATTCCGATTAATTAAAGAAAGGTTTAAGGCCGTTATTATAAAATGGTATTCAAGCTGTAATCCTTATTAATTCTGTGGTAAAATCATTGGTTGAACATCATTCTATAACGAACCATGACAAAATATTAGTGAAGTGCGTGCAAAATACAAATGTCAAAGGGTTACGTTTTTTTTTGTTTAATGATGACATTGACATAAGTATTTTGTGCGTATTATACAGTTGACGTGAGTAGACATAACACCGAGGGTAGAGACGCTCCACCTCACATATCTAGCCAACATTCACACAAGCGTAACACCACGTTCAACCGTGTTGTGCACGTGTCGACGACTGTTAAAGACGTTTCACAAAAATAAATACAGGATGTGTTGCCAGCTCGAAAATATAAAACATTTTTATATTTTTAATATTTATCCTGTAAGAATAATGGGGAGCTTGGGCCATTCAAAGCACAATTAAAGCTGGTGTATATTTAAAGCTTTCTTAAAATGTAGCCTTTGATTTTATAAAAAAAATATCTGTCCGAATTTTACCGACCCATAGAAAAAAACTAAAAATTATTCTTATTATTACTTTAGTACTTATATTTTTTTTGTATTCTCTTATCATAAGTGTGAGGCACGTATAATCATTTTTTTTTAATATAGTGTTTTGGTAAACCACAATAAAATCAGGGTGCCCCGAGAGCCGAGCCACCCATCTTTCTTAATACTTTATTAATACTACTAATACTTTATAAAATATGTTTTATATTTATGATAGACATTGATAAAGTAGGTACACTGTAAAATATATTAACTATTAGTGTTTTGTGTTGCCACATTCTAGATATCGGAAAATGAATTACTTAGCGAAGTTGCGTAGCGCAAAAATAAGCTTTAACAACAGTAATTACAGTATATTTTGAGCTGCATTGAATTTTAAACAATATTGGGTAGTTATAACAAACAAAAGCGCAACGTTTCTTAAGCAATGCGTGTTGTGTGGATGTAAACTAGCAAATGTGAAATATATGTGTATTGTAGTTTTAAGCTCACGAAGTTATACATACTTTTTGGGTCCGAATTATGAATATTTTATGACCAAAAATTGAAAAGCAATATTTTAAAGACGTATATAATATTTTTTTATATGAAACTTTTCGTTCCTTAAGTCTAAGTACCATAACATGGCATGAGTAAGTATAATACAGTTAAAAAATAAAAATAAAGACTGCTGTCTGCTACAAATATACATGGTAATACTTAGTTTCAAATTTTCAATGTCTGAGGAACGTGGCTTAAAACGACAATACAAATCTAAGGCTAACAAAAAAGGCATTTGTTGTAAAACAAACATTGATGCAATAAAAATGTGTTAGGAGTGAGGCAACAAATAATAATGAAAAGAATTCACGGAAATGACGTCATAATTATGGCCTTTAGACACAGTTAAAAAAAGGAAATACGACTACATTTTAATTTTCGGGAATAGAAAAAAAAACTAACCCAATGATTAGTCGAGTTAATAGAAAAAAAAAACATTAGTCGAATTTATAACTCTTCCAAAAGTAAAAATGAATTGTTAGTTTAGCAAATAAAAACTTTTTTCATGATTTTACACATTCTTTTATTCATAAATCTAAAGGCCCGACACAAATGAACAGAAGTACTATTAAAAATGATGGTGAAAACAAATAACATAAAACAAAATATTTTACCTTAGACTGTCGATCTTCCAAACATGCTTTGGGAGGACATAGGACAGGACTACGGGACTGTTATAGCTTACACAACTATATATAACTTACACACAATATACTAATATACTTAGCAGATAAAGGTAACAACTATTATTAAAGCATACGGTATGAGGCCAGGATATAGAAACACAAGTTCTTAGAAGTATTAATCATGTTTATCGTTCAGTAGATTATACCTAGCCTAATGGGGGATAGGCAAGATGTGTTATGCTTTATACTTAAAATACTTTTAATACTTTTCACGTCCCTTTTCAATAAGTATTAATTTTGAACATTATGTTAGCTATCTTTTTGTATTTTTTTAAGCATTTGCCATGCTAAGATTACAAGTTATTTTTAATGAAGGAAAAAATCGGCTGGCGGGCAGAATTCGAACCTGCGTCTTCTGGTTCGGTACACCAGACGCTCTGACCACTAAGCGTGCCTAATCCTGCCCGCCAGCCGATGTTTTCCTTCATTAAAAATAAATTATGTTAGCTTTTAGAAAATATTAAATTTCAGGACAAATAATTTCAGTATCTATTTGGTTTTAAATTGAAGTTTCTGCAGTATTCTTTGACTTTATTTCCTCAAACATACCACAACCTCATAACAACGTTGAGTTTCTAGATATTTATATTAAATAATGTAAAGAAAATGCGTCTACGTATCCTGACCTGTTTTATTTTCATCACATGCATAATATTATCATAATAATATATTTAGTATTAGTATTACTGTAATAAGGGCGCCAACAGACGAAACAGGCCATATTTTCGGGGACAATAAGTCCTCCGGGGACTGTCGATCGTCTGCTAGGCCTTAGAGAGATAATGATGAGCGGATTATAAGACTAGCTTCACACTTAATAGTCGTACACGGGGCTATACATGCCAAAACAAATATAAAGCCTTTGTTGTGACCTTTAAAAGAGAAATATGAAGGGGCTTTAATATGTCAATAAGCTCGTTTCAATAATACAATCATTATGATTTTTTTATATTATAGCAAGCTTTACTAAAATATAGTAACGAATTAGATACTAAGCATCAAAGTTGGCTGTAAAATCAAGTAATATAGAAGGACATGTATTGTATTAAGTATTGATGATAGTGTTTATATGAATAAGAATACAGAATTTATACATTTGGAAATCAAGAGTTATGGAAATAGAATATATATTGAAATAAGCTAGTTTTTAATATTAGATAAACTTCATTCATTTTCATTATCATCAGCCAAAAGACTGCTGAAGAGAGGCCTTCCTTATAGACTTCCACTAGGACCGGTCGTATGTCGCCTGCATACAACCGAATATCTTAGTCTGATACGGTAATTTATAGATAATAATATACATATAACATAGATGGATATTCCACTTTGTCCCAAACCCCGTAAGCTACCAATATAATTATATTCCTACATATTAATACATTCAAATATATGAGTATGTAAGAGATATGTTTGTAGATATGAATATTATTAATTATGTTAACAATACTGTTTAAAAATTTGGTTTAACAGTGAGAAGTGATCGATGAAATGTATAAAAATGATGAAATATTTAGAAGTTTTCGTAAAACTGGGTTGTATGGACTCATAAAAAACTAATAGAATTTTTAAACTAAGTAATCATAAATAAAGGTTCTTAGACATTAGAAATAAAGAAAGTTTCAGTAAAATATGCTTTTACTTTAAAAAGGACAAAAAGTCCTCCCAGACTGTTTCGTCTACGTCTGTTCTTAGAAATCTGAGTACCGTTAGAAATAGAAATAAAAATAAATGTTAAGTTAATCATATTTCATCACATCACTTCTAGTATGTTAAGTTGATATCGTAAGAAGTATGGTGATTATAATGGGAATGAGGAATATGAGAGGACATTTACACTTTACGATGTTCACGAAAATTTAAGGGGTTTTAGATATTACCGTTTATTTTGGACTCGATAATTTTACTTCAGTATGTTTTCCACCGACTTCAAAAAAAGGAGGATGTTCTCAATTAGACTGTATTTTTTTTTTATTTAAATGTTTTATTTTGTACACAATTGTTTCTAGAAAAGAATTAAGAGTTTGTTCAAAAGCGAACAATCGTAAAGTGTTAACAGCGGGAATGGCTTGGAGGTGAGCGAGTAGGTCGGTGTGGTCCTCAGCAGGAGTGCGCATGCGCCGGCGCGCGCAGCAGCGGCGCGAGCTCGCCTGCCGCGTGACGTCACCACCGCCACCACACGTCATCACACACGTCGACACGGCACAACCACAACACCAGACGAACGCGTTACGTACAGTCCCGACTGCCCACTCACCAGGCGACAGACAGAGACAAGCATTTTTTTTTTCAGAAAATCATACAGGTCTTTTCATCTATTCTCGTATAGGATTTCATAGGTAATACAATAAAAAATCCTCTGTACAATGTCCGTCGTCTGCAGGGACCCTTAGGTCTACTTTAGACAAGGCAGTATCTTTACCTCACATAATATACAATAGATAAATTAAAACTCCCATCATGGGTCCAGAACGACAATTTATAAATTTTGGACGGATCTGTTCTGGGTATTTAAATATCCTTACGAAACTGCCTTGCATAAAAAAGTATACTAGAAATAAGTGCAGAATTTTAATCAATGGTTTGTGATTAGATTACTATGGATTAAACTAGCAACACTATCAACTATAGGGACTCCACGTACGCCTATTAATTAGCTAACATCAATAAAATACCCAAGTATGTCTGCTAATATACAATAAAGACGACAAATAACAATTTTACAAAGATGACAAAATTGACAGGCAAAGCAATGGCTTCAATACATGTCACGCGGTAACATTAAAAAAGCAATAAATATAACAAAGCAGAATTGCCAAAGCAGACATACCAAAGTAATAAAAATTAACATGAAATTAAATACACAAACGGACAACGGGAATTTTTTATTTAGACTAGACATTACACACCATCGTTTAAAAAAGAAAATGGTATAATTATTTAGAACTCATTCCAATTTCTAAAGAATATTGTGGCAAGTATTTTGGTGCTTAATTTTTTTTATGATGTTGGCCATTTTGTAACAATACAAATTATCATTGTTTTACTAATTGCATAATATAATTCATACACTAATAGTTTTAGTTTGGAAATCAACAATATTCACTGGACTATCTTAGTAATTATGATCGATTCTAGATTTGCCATTAAATATAAGTACTGTTATTTTTGTGCACTCTTATCCACATACTAAAAAATCTTTTTAACTCAATTATGTTATGTTAGCTATTTACTTTACTAATCACTCGGTACCCATTGAGGTATACAAAGTTAAAATAATCCGAATATTTGTCTCTTCTTGAGTATAGAAAAGTGTCATTTAGTGCTTGAGCCTGTTTTTTTAAACAATAGTGTGTAATGACTTCATAGAAATAAAACTGATGATTCTAACTCTGACAATAATCTTTTTGACTAGCTGACTATTTTATGATCATGCATAATGATTGTATGAAAACTGAACATCTGTTTTGTTTAAGATACTTATAAATCAAATATGAATAAAATTATTTCTGTTACAATGAATTAGCTAAACAACCAATAAATGATTTTAAAATTTGCATTAGAATTAAAATTTTTTTGATTTGTAATTTTGCATACAAAAACACAATACTTTTTAAATTACCGACTTAGGATTTGCTTGACCTTCTGTTAAGTGCCAATATTCTTAACTGCCGCACCCAAAGACGTCAATTTACGTTAAACAATCATTAGCCGAACGAGGCTACTATATGTTGGCCTAATTTTTCCATGTTTGAATTTGTTTTCAGTGTCCAAGATATACTGGATATCTATTAGCATTCATTTATTTTGAAATAAAACTACAAATTTTTTACGGATTATCGCGTTTATTATACTAGCAACACTATACCGCGCGTTTATTATACTAGTAACACTGCCCGCGACCATGCTGTAAAGGGTCCGAAACGTCGTTTTTTTTTAAGTAGTATCATTTCAAAATGTCAAATATTCGCGTAAATGTCAGAAACCAGTACGTTAAATTGAGTCTCTGAGTGCGACAGTTAGTAACGAAAATTTTAAGAGCCAATTAAGATACTATAAACTTGATGTTTAGCTAACAAAACAGATGTTTAACCGCCGTCTCTGTAACATCAAGGTGCCAACACAACAGGAACATCACACACCTTGCAGCTGTCGGTTGAGCAGCGCGGTGATGCCGGGCCCGTCGCCCGCCTTCTTCACCACCAGCATGGGCTTGTCCTCACCCTCCTCGTAGCTGTTCGGCAGATGCCCGTTCGAAACTGCCATTGTTTCACTCACCTGGAGATTAGATTATATTTCATATTAATCTTAGCATGGAAAATGCTTAAAAAATACAATAACTTAGATTATTAGCATCATACCATCACGCCTGTATTACCCGAAGAGGTAGGCAGAGGCTAACTAATGTACACCCACATTTCGCTGGTATGTTTAGGTCCCATATAATAGGAGGCGAGCCTATTGCTATCAACCGGGCACAAATCCAGACTCCGAGATGCTACTGGGCATTTCACAGAAAGCCATACAACAGTTTGCTCGACCCGGGGATCGAAAACAGGACCTCTATCGAAGCAGTCGCGCTTGGGACCACTAGACCAACGAGGCAGCAAATCTATAATTATAGATTTTACTGTTATTGGATTTAGAGTTATTATTAGTATTATAAGTAACGAACAAACGAAGTCCCAAATTCCAGCCCAACTTTTTAGTGGTTTGAGCTATGTGTTGATAGGTCACGCAGTCACTGTTTCCTTATAAATATACAGATGACTGGTTGGAAACTGGTTTATAAATACCGTAAAACGACATATAAACCAGAATAAAGACATAAAAATAATATGATAGAAAGTGAATTAGAAACTATTCAACATTTTTGTCCAATAACCATAGGTCATAAGCTCAACTGCTACGCTAGAGGTTGTAAGTTCAATTCCCAGGTCGAACACTGTTTTAAGAAATTACTAAACAATTCAAATTTTAAGTTCAAGTTCAAATGTGTTTATTTCAAATAAGCTTTTACAACCAATTTATGAAACGTTACATGATTCTAGTTGCTTGGTTCCAAAAAGTTGATCCTATGGAGAAGAATCCGGCAAGAAACTCCATAGACACCCTTTTAAAATAAGAGTTGTTACATTTTTCACTGGTATAATTCTTAGCTGGAGTCTGGGATTTATGCTAGTAGGTTGCCGCCATAAACCTATTTGGTTACTGCGATTAATCTACCGCCCCCTATTACATGGGACCTAAACATACCGGTGAACTGTCGGTGTACAGCAATATACCTTTACCTACCCCTTCAGGGCATATATAATCTAAGCACGATGCTAATCTTAGGTTTATTTATTTTGAGCACGTTCAACATTGAATTCGCTCCAAGAAGTTTTAAACATTTTAAAAACTCCTTGGCTCAAAAAATAGCCGGTTTCGACAATAAGTAAATTCGAACTGCAAAACGAGTTCCCAAGAGAAATCACAATAACACAAAGCGATAGGCGATCGCTTGTTAAAGCGTAATGCAAGCGATAGGCCCAAATGTAGGTCAATAGAATTTTCACTGAAATTCAGACTAGTTCTAGTGTAGTGAATAAATTATTTCAGCGTGGTCTGTTGTAAGTGTGTAATAATACACCTGGCACTATGTTATTTACGATGAACAGGTACTAGCCATAAATTCAAGTTTATATGGCAAGTAATTCCGATTCTTTGAGTAGGCAATAGTATTTCAATATCTACCCATTTCTAAAATAGGTTTTATAATTGAGCTTTCACTGTACTACAAATGTTTGTTAAGCTGCGACCCGAGACGCTAAAGTCGATCGCTCAGCCTCAACGCCAAACGAGCCCTAAGTATTTCTTGTCATCATCACCCCAGGAACTGTACCACTACTGGGCACGGATCTCCACTCAGAATGTGAGTCGTTATAGGCTATAGTCCGTGGACTATACCCGTATTAGGGCAGAGTAGTGGCTCTGCCCTAGTAAGGGTTGGCAGAGAGTCGTCGAGAAAATATCTCAGGCATGCAGGTTTCCTCAAGATGTTTTCCTTCACTGTTCACAAGAGAGTGATAATTAACTAAACGCACATGATTGCGGTCATAGGCCTTGGATTTGAACTCGAGACCGGCTCCTTGACACTGCGTCTCTTATCAGCTTGTTATAAATTCAATATTACCTATTCTTTTATCATATGAGTCATGTCGATAACTCATAACTTGTCACCGATGAAAGCTCACAAAGCCCGTCTACACGGTACCGTCTTGCCTGCGCAAACTAGTTTGCGGCTCACGCTCAGAATGTGCACTTCGCATTTGGGGCACTGGGCACTTCGCATTTGGTGCATTGGTGCATTTCGCATTTGGTGCACTTTGCGTTTGGGGCACTTCTCATAAATGGCACTTCGCATTTGGGACACTTCTCAAAATGAGCACTTCGCAAAAGGGTACAATACAAACTGTACAAAACGACGGAACATTGGGGATTGCGCGAGCTACCGTGTTGCCGTCCACACGCACGCGCTTTTTTTTATTATTGCCTACAGTGGCAGACGAGCAGGTAGGTATGTAACCGCCGCCTATGGACATCAGCAACGTCGGGGACAGAGCTGAGCCGCCGCCTATTGTGTTTGGTAGAGAGCTCTTTTTAGGCCTCGTTTGAAGAAGAACATGTCATAGCGCACGGGAATCTGCGCAAACTGGCTGCAGGCATGCTGTGTGTAGACGGGCCATTAAACTAATGAGTAGACTAACCTGCATAAGTTTGTGAACAACATCTCGACCCAGTATGTGGTCGAACACGGCCTGCAGGAAGCCGTCGGACATGATGGACAGCTTCAGCTTGTCGCGGTGCCACACCAGCACGCGCGACTCCTCCATCGCCATTATTGACACCTGCAACGTGAATAAATTCTTGTTTCCAGTCCCATTTCTGTAAGGTCTTCTCATCCTAAAAATTGAAGTTGGCGTTCCAAAACATCATTCCATGTTAAGCACAGGTTCTCTGGGTAACGAATAGTTCAAATTCAAAGTTCGAAATGTTTTTATTTCAAATAAGCTTTTACAAGCAGTTATGAAACGTTAAATTATTCTGGCTGCACGATTACAAAAAGTTGATCCTATAGAGGAGAATCCAGCAAGAAACTCCATGGACACATTACATTTTTACATACACAATATAAGGCTTTTGACCTTATGGACTGGCAGAAATTAAAGAGAGGCCCCACCACATTAATAATATTAGATCCTGGCCGCAGAAGATGATTCGACTTTTGGAGGTTTTCCCTCTGACTGTGATGAAATCTACCTATTCTATCCATTAGTAATTAAGTATCAATCTCTACATCCCATTAAAATACTGCGGATTAACGTAAAGCGTGAAGATCCCAGAAATTATCAAAAGAAATATGAAGTTACTGTACTGTTTAAAAATTTTCTGGATATCTATATCGAAAAACGAATGTTGAAGCCCTCCTAGCTTTCAGAACCCCAAGACCAATCTATTACATCAGAAATTAATAACCATACGACTAAGATCTTAGTAGGTACTCCACTCCACCTCATCGTAGTGGTTAAACAAGTACAAACATAATAAAGCATGGCGTATATTGTTTAGCCTAGATTCCACAGTGGGGTAGCGTGTCTGCCAGTAAGTAGATCCGGGAAGCGGCAACATCGTACTCGAAAGTTCGAAACAACCACTTCGGCCTTAAACAAGTGTTGGTGTGAAAACGTCACGCTACGGAGAAAATGTATGGAATTGATGTTTGGCGGTTTGTCCATGCTCTTTTCCACCACGTGGTGAGTGGTCATTATCAAATTCCTCTCAAAGTGTCCTCTCCTTCGAGGGGTTAGACCCTACCCTATAGATTTGACTTTCCGTGATGTGTAAGTACTAGAGGCTAAGATATTTAAAACTGTCCTTGGACACAAAAAAATTTATACAAAAACTTTGATACCTTTTTGTCGGGCATAGGTCTTTAGACAGAAGTAGATGATTACGATTTTGTTTGTGATGTCTAAGGGCCTATTTCACCTTCTCTGGATAGACGCTAACCGTTACCTGCCAAATATTTTAACGAGAACTTACTAAGTGGTGAAAGAGCCCCTTAGTCTAGGGGCTGCACATCATTTGAAGTACTTACCCCATACTACCAAGAAAACGGGTCAAAATTGATTTTCTTTTCAAGTAAACCTATTTCTTTGGACCATCATGCTTTCCACAGATGTGTTGTTACATCATTAAGTATAATGAGTCCTCCGTTCCAGATTGCGTTATTTTATCTCTAGTTCTGAGAGATATGTGCGTCATCAGAACTTATTAATGCATTTATCTCTAAAAATGTACAAACTACTCGTTAAAGGCGGTCGGGTAAATTAAAACCTTTACTATTATTAGGTGTGGCTAAAGCACTGAGATGTATTAAGCCCGAAATAGGTCATCTAAGCTCGTTGGAACCTAAGCTAATTAAATCTAACCATTGAGACGCAAACAACAGCGATGCATAAGCTGTTAAAAATAGAAGTCGCACTGTTAGCGACGCCGCTAAGTAACTTTAGTATGATCACGTGTGTTTGTTTATATTAATTATTTTTAAGCTTAATTGATATTAATTAGAATCGAATGTAGCGAATACTTAGGGCAGTTAAGAATAATTGTAAATTGTTAGAAAAAGTAGTTGTCGTTTCGTGAGTGAACAGGTTTGAACCTGTCAAGGATGATGCAATATTATTTATTGTTTACTAAATATAGGAGCAAGTTCGTACTTGTCGATGTACCATTTGTTCGAGAAATGGGAACAGGTTCAAACTTGTCCGAGATTGTCAAGGTCGAATGACGCAATCTCAAGAAAATACTGTGTTGTGATTGGACGACGCTACCGAATATTGAGGCTGATAGCCACTACTTCTACAACTGTATTTTAGTACTTAAGTAGTGATGTTGTGTTGAGTTTTGTGCAGTTTTGGTTCCACAGTCAGTGAAGAAACATGTTATGTTCAGTCATAGTACAGTTAAGTTATAGTTAAGTTATGTAATTAGTCGATCGTCAAGTGGAATAAAGGAACAATCTAGAAGAGCAATTGGTGGTGTTTTAATTTGATCACGTCCCGCCAGCGCAATACGGGTTACAAGAGGCAGTGTACGCGCCTCACCGTAACAATTTTTGGTCCTTCGAGCCGGATAGGGAAGATCAGAAGAATATTTGAAGATTATAAGAATGCCGACCGTACGCTCACCTAGTCGTTCAAAATTAGAACGTGAAGCATCAGCTGAGACGTCGACTACGGATTGGTCAATGAACACAGCGACTGAAAGAGGAACTGCCGCATCAACGTCTACGAGTGTCGAGCCCCCCGCGCGCCCTGGTGCTGCCGCTACGTCCGCTATTGCTGCCAGCACCGCCACCTTGTCAGGTAGGAGAGTGACGCGCGCCGCTGCTGCCGCTGCTTCTGGTAGTATGGCTACCGCTCTCACGCCCGCGCGCCCTGCGTCACCAGCGAACATTATGACTCCTGCTGATCTAGGAACCTCCGCTCATGCCAGTACGAGCGCTGCCACTGCATCTTCGCGAATGAGATCAGCAACGTTATCCCAAGTGCAAAGCAGGTCGTCGACTATGAATCCGAAGAACATTGGAGGACGAACAGAAGTGCCACCGTTAGCGTCTTCGGAGACTTTAGTCCCTCCGCCTGCCCCGAGATCAACAACAAAATCCACAAAGAGGATGGAGTTAGAAGCACGCAAGGAATTATTGAAGAAGCAGTTGGAAGCCGCCCAAGCCGCAGCCGCTCTAGCCCAGACTGAGTTTGAGCTCATTCAGTATCAGTCAGAAGAAGAACTAGAGGATGAGTTCAACATGGAAAAATCGATACATGTCGAACAATGGGTAGAGCAGACTGCTACGTATACAGAGGAACCAAAGGAAGATCGACCGATCCAGAAAAGTGAAATAAGAGAATTAGCCGATGCCATCGCCACCGCTGTGAGAACCGTGCAGCCAGCAACGTCACTCGCACCGCCGAAGTACGCCTGGGTATTACCGGACTTCAATGGAGCACATGAAGAGTGGCTCGCCTTTAAGAGGGCATATATGGATAGCGCCGCGATGTGCAACCAAGTGCAGAACATGGCACGCCTTAGAAAATCGATCAAGGGTCCAGCGAAAGAAGCTGTCAGAAGTCTATTGTTTGTGGCTTCTGATCCTGAAGAAGTAATGAACGCCCTTGAACGTAGATTTGGAAGACCAGAGCAACTTGTCCTCGCGGAAATTGAGAAGATTAAGGATTTGCCACGTGTTGGTGATACGCCGCGAGACATTTGTATTTTTGCAAGCCGAGTCAGTAACGCAGTGACTACGATAAGCGTATTAAATAAACCGCATTACTTATACTCGCCTGAAATGAGCAAGTGCATCATTGAGAAGTTGTCACCGATACTGCGATACAGATGGTACGACTTCAACGCACGCAGCGGTGAGGAACCTGAATTGATCAAGATTAAGAATTTCCTTAACACAGAAGCAGATTTATGTGGAACGTTCGCTCTGCCGGAAACCTCTAAGAAGAGAATTGGAAATGAACGTCATCCGGTACATGCGACACGTGACAACGAAGATGATACCACGAAATCCAAGGAAATTCGCAAGAAATCTTGCCCTAACTGCGAAGGGGAACACTGGATCACCGACTGCGAGAAGTTTAAAGAATTTCCCATCTTTCATTCGTACTGGCGTACGAATGAAAGATGGGAAATTGCGAAAGAAAAGCGTCTATGTTTTAGATGCTTACGCCGTCGCCACATGAGGCTGAACTGCAGAGGACAAGCCTGCAAGAAGTGCAAGCGATCGCATCACACATTGTTGCATTCGCAACTGACGCAACGCACGACAGTGTCAGTACAGCAAGAGAAGCAGTCATCTTCATCGAGCGACCACGCCACAGACACAGAAGACTCCGATGACGTCATGAAACCTGTATATGCAGCAACGAATGGAACCAAGGTCTACCTGAAAATGATACCAGTAGATATCTATGGCCCGAAAGGCTCTGCTCGCATCATCGCCTTGCTGGATGAAGGTTCTACAGTGTCGCTGTTGGACTCGAACCTTGCTGCACGTCTAGGAGCCACTGGTAAGCAAGATCCACTCATCATATCAACTGTTGGTGGAAAGTTGATCGAAAAGAAAGATTCGCAGCGAATAGATCTCAAGATCAAAGGAGCTCATCGAAATGATAAGAGGGTTCTGAGAGGTGTCCAAACAGTGGAAGACTTGAAGCTGGCACCACAGTATATAAGCAAATCAACCCTCAAGAACTGCAAACACCTGAAAGAGATGATAGATGAACTCTTATATGAATATAAAAAACCAGCTCTGCTCATCGGTCAGGATAATTGGGACCTGATTGTGTCAAGAAAGATCTTGAAAGGCAAACCGAATGAGCCTGTTGCATCGCTGACAAGTCTTGGATGGGTAATGCATGGACGCTGTGATGATAATATTGCTCCAGTGAACTTTATCAATCACTGTCACCTCATTGGTAACGAAGAGTCTGTTGATGTAACACTAGACTCAATCAGAACACAGCAGAAATGTCCAAGCAACGACGCCGATGGAAGAGTCGTCGCGCCAATAAATGAAACAACTGAGCAACTTCCCGAGGGACGATATGAATCTGGGCTTCTGTGGAATACTGACACTGAAACGCCGAACAATTTCACCCAAGCATACAACAAACTGCTTGGCGTGAGAAAGAAACTGAATAAGAATCCGCCACTGAAAGAAAAATACGAGAAGCTGAGAGCATATAGTAGAAATGATAGCAGCGATAAAAGGGAAAATCCTGCAGATGGTGTGACCCGAGGTAGACAAAGAAGATTCTGTAGTGAAACAAGATGTCTGATTGATCCGACACTTGTGCACCGCCCCGAGGCAGAATGGCCAGATGGGAGATCGAGAATCAGCGTGCAGACAACGAGAGGAGTGTTGAGGCGACCCACTTCGCGTTTCATCGTGGTGGTACCAGCAGCGTCGTCGCGACCGGATAATGGAGTGCCCGCCTCAGCGCGCACTGGGGGGGAAATTGTTAGCGACGCCGCTAAGTAACTTTAGTATGATCACGTGTGTTTGTTTATATTAATTATTTTTAAGCTTAATTGATATTAATTAGAATCGAATGTAGCGAATACTTAGGGCAGTTAAGAATAATTGTAAATTGTTAGAAAAAGTAGTTGTCGTTTCGTGAGTGAACAGGTTTGAACCTGTCAAGGATGATGCAATATTATTTATTGTTTACTAAATATAGGAGCAAGTTCGTACTTGTCGATGTACCATTTGTTCGAGAAATGGGAACAGGTTCAAACTTGTCCGAGATTGTCAAGGTCGAATGACGCAATCTCAAGAAAATACTGTGTTGTGATTGGACGACGCTACCGAATATTGAGGCTGATAGCCACTACTTCTACAACTGTATTTTAGTACTTAAGTAGTGATGTTGTGTTGAGTTTTGTGCAGTTTTGGTTCCACAGTCAGTGAAGAAACATGTTATGTTCAGTCATAGTACAGTTAAGTTATGTAATTAGTCGATCGTCAAGTGGAATAAAGGAACAATCTAGAAGAGCAATTGGTGGTGTTTTAATTTGATCACGTCCCGCCAGCGCAATACGGGTTACAAGAGGCAGTGTACGCGCCTCACCGTAACACGCACAGAAATAGACAGCCTTTGGTAAGGACTATAGAAGGACAACTGGACAATGTTGTGTTGTTTTGTTTCTGTCAGTATTGGAAAAAAGCTCGCGAATGTAATGAGCAGGGTAACAGTAAATACGGTGTAACTACATTGCTCAACTTCGTGTAAGCACAGATTAATAATGAGGTAAAAAATAGTTTATCTTACGCCACTTTTCACAGTGGCGCGTGACTCTGAGACTTTCGCTCGTCAAAAATGGTATGCAAAAACCCCAAAAATATATTAATCGTATTACCAAAGTGTATAATTATTTACTTCTAAGCCTACGCGAAACCCACGAGTAGAATTAACCATTCATTTCCTCATTCATAATAGCATTAACGGAATAATATACGTCGCGTCACTTTTACTGTGCGCCGAATAGAACAAAACCGCCCACAAACGTTATGGTAATACCGAATGAGAGTGAAATCATGACTGGATCATATAACACCACATAAACAGACTGTCTGTACACAAAACAAGTCGAAACTAACGAAGTAACACTTATAATTGCGCGAAATATAAGACTATGGATATCTACCCCTTCACTCCTTCCTAGCCTTTAGCCCAACCAAGTTGAGATCGGGTTTCCAGTCAAACCAGATGCGGCTGAATATATTTAACACGAAGCGACTACCATCAGACCTCCACAACCCAATTTCTGGGCAATACTGAAAATTTACAACTACGGATCCTACCCCTTCAACTTCACAAACTCTCTGAAGTTAGTGTTTTTGTCAATAAAAATTCAAAATCATGTCATTCGTCATACGTCGGCGTGATAGGTCGCATTCAGTAAGAGGATCAAAGGTTTTGTATAAAAATCTTTCCAATGCCCTCCTTAATCCCTTTTAAATTTCATTGACATTGACCTACCAAAAAGCGTCGAATGTTTTCTGACAGTGCGCAGTCAAGCCAATAAGTTGTGTTTAGTGTTGTTGACTAAGCGAGAACTTCTGTACCGCCAGCATAGAACAGCCTACTTCAAAGTAAAACCTAACCTTCTACTCTTAAGATTTTGTGGCAAGCAGGTCGCAAGAAACACCCACCTGCGCTAAGGCATGATTACGACACAAACTTGTACATTTTCATAACATACAAGTACATAAATAATGTTTTACACATCCGTGGGTGGATATGGGAATGCTCCAACTTGTATTAGATGGAAATAGGCCGCTTCCGAAGTACGTAATGTATGTTATTTCCTCTCGATAAGAGAGTTAATGTAAAATATATTATCGACTATTTGCGATAAATATAAGAAGTACAGCATATATTTATGGAATAGGGATCTTCAATGGGTGGTGTTATTATGAGAATTACTGATTGAAATGAACTATAACAACTCGAAAAATTTTTGATCAAGATGTTTCGTCAGAAGAAACAAATAAAAACACTACGACTAAGTACAAAGTTGACTTTCAAAATAGAAAGAAACTTGAAGAATCCCATATTATGGTCCAATGATGTTTTTTAAGCCTTTTTAAGACAATGCAAAGAAGTTCTCTATACATTTTACATACAAAACTGTACAGGACATTACGAAGAATTGACAGCAGGGTAGCCAAGTGGGCCACCTACTAAATTGTCTTGATCTATATTTAAACATTATGACATCAGATGATAAAGTAGAGCTCTTATTCAGCGCCCAAATATGGCAGACTGCGCTCCAAGACTAATTCATAAATCTGCAATGAGAGTAGAGCAGTATGTTCATACAAAGCTTACAGGATTTTGGCTAGAGCTACTTAAATTTTGTGAAGTATTTTTCGTCCCAGAAAGTATACAATTATTGTCAACCTTTTCAGATTTTTCAGATCTTCTAGCCCTTGTATACGGGAAAGGCATATGGAGGTATGTAATGTAATGTAGTGTTCTTCATTTATTGAATAAAGCTAGTTAATTTTGAATTTGGGTCGTCTACGTTTTTTTAGAGTGCCTTTTTTGAAAACATTCGTAATTTTGCCGAGGTTGATATCTACTTTTCCATTCGTACTCCTCACGTAAAAGTGGTGTGCCAGGATCGTAGCAAGTGGAAATCTAGTCTCTTCCTACCCCAATAGGAAACAGGCATAAAGCTATATGTATATGTAAGTATGTTTTCCTACGCAGTAAGTTCTTGTCGTTTTATAAATTTACTTGTTTTTTAAGAACCTTTTAAAAACCACTCGGAAGTTACATCGTAAAAGGCATTACTTCGATTTACACATTGATTTGTGGTCGCAGTATACGTTCATTCTGTTAACAGGCCTATAAGATCAGTTTACACTTTAATTAGCACCAGCCATGGCCTTTACTCAAATATCCAACATGTTACAACAAAAATATGAGCAAACACATTAAACTGGTCCTGCATGCTCACATTTTAACGAGTTGGCTGACAAATTGGCCTTTCGAGTCGTGTTAAAGGGTGTGTAGATTTAAGTTAAGTAAGTATTTCAGTCGGATTCAAAGTCAAAGTTCAGGTAAACATTTTATCGAAATTAAAAACGCAATCTCAATGGGAAGTTTAGCCAACAGGGGATGAATCAACATCGAGAGACATGAGAGTGTATGCTTCTGAAGTCTTATAAATCCCTTTGCATCTTAAAAGCAAAAGCTAAAGATTAGTAATGCGAATTTGGAAGCTTTATTTACTTATGTTTACTCTAGTGCAGTTACTTACTTGAAAAAACTCATCCGTAGACACGCCGAACCACTCGGGCGAGTCCAAGAAATGATGCGGGAACACTATATGTAGCGCGCGCTGATTTTGAGACACCACTAGTCTGAAACATTATACAATCACATATGAAGACAGAGTTAGTCCAAGAATTATACAGATGTCTAAGATGGGGCTCGTGACATAATTATATCGGCACATTATCTGGTTTTTCTTTACGGTAGTATCTTCGCAAATGACGTCCACTGCCAATCAAAGGCCTATCTGGATTTTTACAATGGCCAGGAACCTTCATCAGACCACTTTTATATCTCGTGAGGCCACCCTACGCTGCTTTCTTGTTCTCTACATCTTTGGCATTATAATTCTTTCTAATTAACTCCGGATATTACACCGCCTCCACCATAATTAAGTTTTAAATCTTTCGGAGTCCATTTTAAGAGATGTTTATCAACCGCGCGACTACAGCTTAGGAGGAACAGTGACTAATTAAAAAGCTGTGTATATAACGTCTGCGGTAAGACCGCAATACACAGTGTACATTTACAGATCACAGACTGTATGTCCTCGGGTTTATTACATCCGCAACGTCCAACTTCTTGATCTGGTTTTCGCTGAGAACTTGGGTCGATTGCCTACTAGTTGAAAGGCTGATGATGAAAGTTTTTATGTCTTAAGTTATGCTTTTCTCCATAGGATCAAGTCGATGAGAACTGTGCAATAAAATGAATTGACCTTAGAAGTGGCTGTAAAAGATTTTTTTGCAATAAAAACATGATTGCATGATACATTTTTGAGCGAAAGTTTGTAAAACAAAAACTAGGTAAACTGTAAATTAAATAGTTGCTAAACTTGTTCAACACATCTAAATAATATACTAGCAGAGTAAATGAATGGATGCATTTATTAAACTTTGGCAACGTGCACAAGACTTCGAATTAAGTTCAAAGTTTTATTAATGGTGGTTTAATAACCGCGGTATTACCGGAACGGTTCACGGTGCTAATTAAAACGTGTGGCATAAAACTTCCCTGCGGTTGTAGGAGTAGCACACAGAGCTGTGTTCGAGGGTTCATTACCTGCGCGTTGCGGTCGTCGCTTGTGAATAATGACCGAAAATTCGCAAATATTTTAGCCAGAACTCCTTCTAAGGATGCGCTGCGCTGGCAGCAAGAGGAATATTCCTTTAAACTGTCGGTGCAGTAAATCCTCCATAAACCTCTATCTAAAAGGATTTTAGGTTCGGCAACGCGCGAGTGATACCCCTGTGTTACAGGTCTGTTTGCCACCTCAGTGGTATAAAAATATATAATATAATCAGTAATCTTCGCACTCAAAATACAGGTTATTTAATTTAAAAAGAAAAGGTCAAACCAATTTGATTTAGAGAGAAAGTTTAGTAAGAATTAAGGAAACGCTAATTTCCGTTGAAGGATTTTGGAGTATTTTTATAACCATCTTCCTTCCTCATTGCGACGATTCCACAAATAGTCAATTCCAAGTAATTCCGAAATCTGCTAAAAATAAACTCCATCCCAGGTGTAATCTGAACTTGAGAAGTAATTGTGACGTCCGAGTTTCAGAAGGTTTCTAGAAGATTCGAATTCGAAATATTATTCCAAGTCTATTGAGACGACAGTAAAATTAAGTCCAATAAAATTGCCGACGGAACTAATCACGACGAACCCTCGTTTCCAGCTATAAACGCGATAAACAAATTGCTTTTCCACAAACAAAATGTAATAAAAAAGTATCTTTTTTTTTTCAATCATAAATTGTTTCCACCGCCACCCGCCCTTTATGGACTTTAGACGTGATACTTGACATTATGTCTTTTATACCAGAATAAAAGGTAGATTTAGGGCTGTCCTATCTAGACCGATTTCTCAATGCCAACGCGTATCAAAAGATACAATCATGGCCCACATTTTTGGGTCACCCCCAACAATAGCAGTCTTATTTTAATTATTTATTTTGGCACAACGTTTTGTAAATCAAATATTTTTCTGTCACTGATGTGATGTAGAAATTAAAATACTATCGATTAAAAATTGTCGATGTTTTAAAGTTATTTCGGACCAGTTTATTTTCATTTACTTAGTTTCACAACCCTGTATCCCTAAAGCTCGGTGTCTCAAAGGTCGTCTCCCTAATAGAGTTTCGCGACAATAAAGCGCTCACCGAAATATTTGCGTCACAAAAACCTTTAAAGGAAAATTGTCGTAAATTTTCTGGTCGAATACGTTATCCCTAATATGGATGTTTTCCTAACCTACCTATGTATTTTCTAAATATGTATAAGAAATCTACTAATTTTCATCATCCTCACATTGTCCCACACGTCAGGTCATCAAACTGCATGGGCGGATGAACTATTACAAAATCGATCGTTAAACTTGTTTTAAATCGCTCACATCCTCCGAACGGCTTCATCAAGACAATGACAACTGTTACCGCTAAAGCTCGGTAAAAATAGGTCCGTATAAAGTGCGTAAGTATCGCAACATGGGGCTGGCTAAGTGGCTGGAAAGAGGGCTCTGTTCGAAGTCGTCGAGGGATGTACCTACGAAGTCGTATAAGTATCGATAGTGTTTCGCCAGCTGTGTTCTGAATCAGGTCAGAAAACAACGAGACTTTATTGCTCGAGTCGAGTCCTGAAAAGGCAATCCATTACATTCGTTTACTAGAATGTCTACAGTTGTGAAATAAATCTTGGCTCCTTATACATTCTCGCGTATTGCATTTAAATCATCTGTTTTAAGACCGACAACAGTGTTGTTTATAAGCATTTTTGTAACTTTATCGCAAAGTGAACGTCGTTATATTATAAAGCATTTCCTGCCGCGAAGTGCGGTACATCTGGCGACACTACGGCCCTCGTAAATAAAGCTTAAAGCGCTGCAATTACTTCGTCTGAGTCGGTACTGCCACGATTTTATAGCTCAGTCGCTAACGCGGGACGAGTTGTTAAACTTTATGTTTGGCCTAACTACAAGTACGGTGTGTTTCACCACAGTCATTTTCTTTAATAATTTTTGCAGAGAAGACGTTACATGGTGGTTTATATTTTTATTTATTTTCGCAGAAATGTCTTTGTCGCGGCAAAAGTAGCTATTGAAATAACTTAAAGAAGGATTAATAATTATTTATGCTTCTAGATTATTTAAGTGTTTATAGTACAGAATACAGAATATTCTGATGAGGAACAGAGACTACACTAGCCTTGGGAAATTGCAGCCAATATAAATAAAAGCATCGCCCTAGCCAGTAGCTTTCGAAGCATAACATAAATACCGCGAAAAATTACCTGTTCAACGGATTTCATCAAACGAGGTAGTAGATGATTCTTTAATATTTTACAAATGAAAGGTTTATCAGAAAGATATTAACACAGCATAGCAATGAGACTTTGTTTATGCTGAGATGGTAATTTCTATAAAAAAAAAGTCAGGTCAATGATTTGCTAGCCGACAATTCGTGAAGATTTATTGGCTTTGGTATTAAATATATTGTTACGCAATCTTAAAACCTATCACCTGTCTTGATGCAGATGTAAATCAATCTTTACTACCAACGCAATAGAGGCTACAATGAAGAAGGTTATCGAAAACATGCTTAAGCGACCGACCTCATAAACGAAAAAGGAGTGACAGGCTACTAGGTTATCATTAACCAAAACAGGTATCAATATTCAAGGCCATAGCACCCTACATGGATTTGGTCAGATTTAAATTGCATTAGACAAATGCCGCTTTCAAACTACGCATGTATAAACACAAATCAATTGTACACACTTCCGAGCTAAATTATTTGCAGTTAGTAGAACACACTGCAGTTCAATAACACAAACAGTCAAAATCCTGTAGTATACAAGAGTACATGTTGTACATAATACAAGCGAAATTCGTAAAGAGGCCAGTCGCCAGTCTGCGCAAGACAGTTGCGCAATGCGCCTGCGACACTACGTATGTCGATTTTCCCTTTCAATGGACGGTTCATTCACAAAAACCGAGAAGTCAAGGAGAACGTGCGATTTTACTACATAATGAGTGATTAAGATAAAATTGCCGTACTAGGTTCTTAATTGGCTGTTTCTTTTTAATTAATAAAGTCTTACTGTTGAACTCAGAGACGTCACTTGGCGTAATGAATCATTAGCTAAGAGACCCAGTATACTTAGTACACTGACAACAAAATCAAATATGGAAAAACAGACCAAGATATAGTAGCCACTGTTTGTTAACGGTTCATTAACGTTAATTGACGTTTCTGAGTGCGTTAGGTATTAGTGGTAATATAATGCACTCGACCTATGCTAAAATTCCCTATAAGAATGTGTAATATTGAAGAATCAATCACTTAAAATAAATATTAAAATATTTGTATTAAAGGTTAGACAGAACAAGAACCTTTTTTGATGAAACGTGGAATCCCTACAAGAAACCTTTAATAGCTTTGTTGATTGCAAAGTAGAAGTTTCTAAACGAAGTACACAAAACATTATTTCGGTCGCAGATGAATGTCCGCCGTCTGTCCGTCAATGACATCGTGTAAAACCTTGATGTGTCATGTGTGTATAAAAGTGATAGTTAATTTTAAGGGACAATTGCATTACTGTTTCCCACGGTGTTACCCGCAATCATCAGTCTTCCCAATCCCGTGGAAAGGAGGTCATCGAAATCGGCCCAAATGATGTACCGAAGGTACACTTATTGGAAAAAATACTCTGTATTACGCTGGTTAAAACTCTAGTAGTACTTTTCTTTAATGTTGACTGGGGGATGAGAAAAAAAACTTTTAATTTCAACAGAAAAAACACGCCATTTTGGCACACTATTATGTCTTTCGTAATGGTTTCATAGTAAAAACTGTAAGTGTCAGTTTATTATCAGTTTCATAGTGATTTCAGGGCAAAACTATCAACTTGACAGCTGCCATATACCTCCGGTACAGATTTGGGCTGAGTTGTATGGGCTTTTGATGACCTCCTTTCCCAAAAGAGTTTCTTTACGGATGGCCCTATCTGTGTCCAAAATTTCAGCCCAATCCATTTGGTGTTTTGAGCTCAGTCAGTCAGTTTTCCCATATTTTCCTTTTAATAATTGCAGGTACCTAATTGAAATTTTCATGTCAAAAATTTACGATACAAAATCCTTCTTGAACCGTTCCATATTAGAAAATTAACAAATACTCAACCCTGTACAAAATTTACCCGTCCAAATAATTTAATCCTAACCGTTACCCAAATACAATGGCTTGTTGGTCTTTTACGCCAAGAGATCCACACAGAGACCAATGGGAGAATTATCTAAACCTATCCAACTGCAAATGGATTTACTTGATTATTAATCATTGGAGTAAATAAGCAAATCCGATGGCGTAGACAGTTTCTTTTTGATGTATCTCTGATATACGATCATACTGTATGTATTATAAGTTAATACCTTTATTAGCAGATAAGTCAGATTCTAAGATTAAAGCCATCTTATTGAAATCTCATTCACGAGAAATCTTAATTTACGATCTTTTACCTACATTGATATGTTAAGTAATTTAAAATTAATTTTTTTTTGAGTTAGTGTTACCTTTTTTCAGAAATAAATTGTTGTTCTTTTTTTGTTTTATTTTTTTTTAATTTGATTTTTTCCATTATCATCTTCCTAACCTTGTACTAATTTACTTTGCCTGCCATCAAAATGAAACCTCGTGATTGTTCAGCTTCAGATGTCGAAAACCAATCAATATTTTTCGACAACATCATTGTCATTTCTCTGAACGTATCGAGTAACATTGAACTGTTACATAAAGAACTCGTTAGCATTGACCGAATTCGCGTGATATAATACGAATGTTTTGATTAATTTTACTTGTAACACTGTCGGATATTCATTGCCGCCTTATTAATAAACACGTCGTATAATGGGTGTAGCTAAACTATTCATATTCATTCATATTATTTATTTGCATTCCACAATGTAGACTTAGGTGGTAGATACAGTGCTTAAAGCTTGTGACAATCATGGACCCTGTAGGGCACAGCAAAATATAAATATAAATCACAAATAAGTATCCTTCCTTCGGAAGTCGGGTAACGATACATTAATATATATAATATCTAATTATGCATTAAACTAATACTTATATTTCAAAATTTAATAAATGAGATCCCTGCGTATTACATATTTTAACATTTTTATAATTTTACACACAGATTATTATATTTTTATAGTTTATAGTTCCTATTCTAACTATATTTAAAGTTTTACACATAGATTAATAAGTATATTTTATATTATTTACCCGACTGCCGAAGGAAGGTTGTGTGTTTGACGTGTATGTCTGTTCCTATGTCCACTCGTAATTACTACGCAACGGCTCACGCAAGGGAAGCTCCGCGCGGGTCGCTAGTACGTTATACAAGCTCTCGCATTTATAATATTTTGACACATCGTTTAAACTGAACTGCTGGTTGTAGGAGGGCACTGCGGCATTTCGTGAGGTCAAAGCAAGCATTACTCACAGCTGAGAAGGATAATCTCATTCAAGAAGACAAACAATAACCTAACCAAAATTAAACATTTAGAAAACCCCCGACTCGAAATGTAATTTGCCATTTTGTGGTGGCGGCCATCTTGGATTTGAAATTTATCATAGTGTTTAGTGTTTTCCTAGTTAAACCCTTTCATTTGATACCCATGTTGACGGAGTTGTGAAAAAATATGTAATTCGCTATTTCGTAGCGGCGGCCATCTTGGACCGATTTTCATCAAACATAGCTAAGAACACTCCCGACTAATTCACCTTTCAAATAAAAAAAACAAAATCAAAATCGGTCCATCCGTTCGGGAGCTACGATGCCACAGACAGACACACACACACATATACACACACACACACACACACACACACACAGACACGTCAAACTTATAACACCCCGTCGTTTTTGCGTCGGGGGTTAAAAACGGAATAAGACCCAATCAATGGTCCTAATATCGGTGGCAAAACGGTCTAAAGAACAATAAGCAAAAACAAAGAAACATATTGATACCATGAGTTTCGAGACCCTCCGGACTCTCCTTACAGTTCTATAATTAATTAATGTATGCAGGAAAAAAACGACATAATAATAAATGGGGAAAATTTGTAACAATAGCGTTACGTGTATCAGGTAATTGTTTGCATTACTAAGCAATAATGTTGAACTGCCTCGCGTTAGTTTAGTGGTAGTGATACGCTAGAGGTCATTGGGAGTTTGGGTTTGAGCCCGCTCCATAGCACAGCCTAATACATACTGACGAACTTTGGGTATCCATCAGTACCACTCTGCCAATTTAATTTTAATTTTTAAGTTTAAGCAAATATTTTAAAAGTACCTATTTTCTTTTCTGTTTATGTACGCCAGACTACCTAAGTATCGTTTTTCTATTCACATAAGTCTATCCAAAGGTTGTCTGTAAGAGATCGCTATTAGCGATAAGACCGCCCATTGTACCATTTATTATTTATAAAATTGTTCTTTAAATTGGTTTTGGTGTGCAATAAAGAATATTCTATCTATCTATCTATCTATCTGCCTCACCCTTCGGAAATACAGCCGTGATTTGTATGTAGGTACTGTTAGCTAAGCTACAAGCTTTATTCAAGACAATAAACACAGAATTCACACAGCCCATGCACTTTACACTGCACCAGTGATGTCTTACTTATCTCTTCTGTAAGATCGTCTGATGTAAAACAGAACGATACTGTTATAATTTACAGCTACAGACGTTCTAAGAACATGTGAGTCACTTGTTTGCTAAAGGATTCTGGGTATTTTCGGGAGTTGTTAACCGCACGATGACCGCTGTAAGCTATTTGATCATAAGACAGCTCATTGTGTTCTCTTTGGTGGCAACCTCGCGTTTTAGTCATTGTATTATTACAGTTCTCGCCAAACTTATTGTCCGGGTTGAAGTTGGCACGAGCTAACTTTAACCCGGCCGTAAAAATCGGAGAAAGAAAAATATTGGATTAAAATGATTTAAAACGCCTACTTCAGCTTTCGTTTTTAATTATTACAATCCAATATTTTTCTTTCTTTGATTTTTACGGCCGGGTTAAAGTTAGCTCGTACCAACTTCAACTCGGACAATAAGTTTGGCGACAACTGTACGTATTATTACACAGTATTATAAAGAGATTTGATTGTTTTAATTGAATAGGCTCCGAAACTACTGGACCGATTTGAAAAATTCTTTCAGTGTTAGAAAGCTACATCTTTACCAAGTAACTTAGGCTATAATGTATAAGGAATACCCAGACCACGCTGGCAGAAAACTAGTCATTCATATACATCCTACTAATATTATAAATGTGAAAGTTTGTGAGGATGGATGGATGGATGTTTGTTACTCTTTCACGCAAAAACTACTAAACGGATCTGGATGAAATTTGGCACAGAGATAGATTATAGTCTGGAATAGCACATAGGCTACTTTTTATCCCGGTAAAATGTATGGTTCCCATGGGATAGCGGGCGATGCCGCTGGCGGAAAGCTAGTATTTATATACGAAGGCAGAGTAGTACTATTTCCACTGACCGGCACAGAAACGTCACAGTCAACAGCTGCCCTTATGGCCACCAACGAAGCAGACCATAAAAATAGTTTTTATTGCTTTTATCAAGATTATTAAGTCGCAGTTTGAAGGTCGCGTGACGTCATTCGACATTTATCTAAGGATGTAAAGCACAACAACCCAAAACAGGGTCAAAGTCACTGAGAGTAATTAACACAATACGTCACACTAATTGTGTTATACTAACAAGCAACAGTGATTAATACTAAGTTAGCAATATGGATGAGCAAGGATATTCTAGTTGACATGATCGAAATCTCTCCAACACTACTGGACGTAGATTAATGACTGTTTACTGTGAATATAATACATTATCGAATTCGGACGCGTTATATTAACTACTTTGAAACTTTCACAGCGAAACTCTGAAAATTGTTTGGGGTTTCCACACGAAAATTTGCCTAAATTATACGGCACGTCGCGTACTCTGTTTAGGACTGACAAATAGACTAGATAGGTATTCTATTCAAAGACAAGTGACAGATATAAATGTCAGAGATAACAGAATGATCGCCAAATGATCTTGTATCAACTGACATATTTGGTAGAGAAAGCTGTCCTTAATCCGTCTATAATAATAATAATTTATTATTAATATATAATAGGATAATAATAATAATAATGTATTATTATTATTATCCTATTATATTTAATTTATATTTATTTTATATTATATTTAATTTATTATTATTCCTAATCCTATTTTATTTAATTTATTATTATTATTATCCGTCTAAACCAAGCCAAAAGAAGACTTTAAAAAACTTCCCGTTCTACGCCAGAAGTCTCTCTAATAAATATTGTAGTCTACTTTCCTTAGTAATTTCAATTATTATTTATTATTATTTCCTTTATTCATTTTTTTACATATTATTTGTATTTTTAAATATTTTTATAAAAAACAAAAAAAAAATAAAAACATTTAAAAATATAAATTTATAATTTATTATTATTATTATTATCATCTCAACCGTGATCGTCCCACTGCAGGGCCTCCCTCTCCTCTTTCTAATCTTCTCGGTTGAGAGCGTTCTGCATCTAACCCTTGCAGTATGAGTAAAGTTCATCCCATCTCATTTTAGGTCTGCCGCGACGTCTTTTAATGTCCTGGGGCATTGTTGTGGTTTTTGCCCACAGTTTATCAGACTTGGATTAATTTTAATGGCTTGGTGAAAATAAATACACTATACAGGAACGGACATATAATTGTGACATAGTGCTTGAAGTAAAATATAGGACCGCTGTTGGCCTCGATACTCCAGCAGGGTAGTTCCACCACCCGCAGCTTATCATATATGGTTCTCACCAAACTTATTGTCCGGCCTGAAGTTGGCACGAGCTAATTTCAATGCGGCCGTAGCAATCGGAGACAGAAAATATTGGATTAAAATGATTTAAAACGACAGCCTACGACTTCAGCTTTCATTTTTACTTATTACAGTCCAATATTTTTCTTAGATTTTTACGGCCGGGTTGAAGTTAGCTCGCGCCAACTTCAAGCCGGACAATAAGTTTGGCGAGAACTGCAGCAAGCAAAACTTATAAATGAATTCTACCACTCACTTGCCAGACAGCACTAATGAGAGGCTGTCCACTTTAGTGACCTTCTCGTGCGCGTACAGCTCGTGGCACTTTAAGTGCCGCACGTTGCGCATGCACATCAGCACGCGCCGGAACTGCCGCCGAGAGACGCGCAGAGGCTTGAACAGTGCCACGTACACCTAGGACAACGGGAAAAATGTTTAGACATTGTTTTTGGTATAAATTTAGGCTTGCATATAAGAATTCTGATCAAGCTGTGACGAAAGCAATGTATTTGTATAATAGTCAACTAACTAGCCTACCACTGTTCTACTGTCAAGTAGACCCTTCAGATAAACTTCAGATTGAGAGGATCTCTCAGTTTTTTAGCTATAGTATTTGTAAGAAATAAGAGCAAGTCTAATCTTTAACATAGATTCATAGGGAAATAAGTTTTCTTAGCTCTTTTAAAACGGAACGAATGGTCATTTGTATCAATATGGAATTTCCTAGAAATACAAGTTTTAGTTGAAAATAAAAAATAAAAAAGAATAAAAGAATCCAATTCTAAAATAGATTTATATGGCGTAAATACATGTGTCTTAAAGTATAGTTTAATGAAATTTTAATAAAAGCCAGAGAAATCAGAATAGTGCAATGATATGAAGTGAAAAGTCACTAGCTCATCGCATACCCACAGTGGCCCACTTCCGACAGCTGACTGACAGCTTGTGGGCGAGATAACCGCAGTTTATATTAAATTTTTATTTCTAGCAACATCGAGGGCTAATGTTGCTAGAAATAAAAATTAAACTGACTTAAATGATAGCAAACCTATCAATCAAATGAACGAGTGTTCCAATTGATTTTTTTTGAAGAGACACAGTAAAAGTAAATGTAGTTCAACCTATTTATTGCAGTAAATAAACGCCTACCTTGAAATGTCAACTATTCATAAATATGTAAGTGTTCAACTTTTAAAAAAACAAGTCAATAAAATACGTTTATAAATCTTGGCTAAAGCCAGTGCGGTTTAAAGTAAAAAGATTAAAAAATATACGAAAGGGACCGTTAATGTGACACCGAAGAAAAGTCAAGGAGGTAAGTATCAAGTGTCATATTAAAACGAAACTCTATCTATCAAGGAAATCACTGGCTACCACGTTGTATTCTAATTAATGAAGAACCTTCAGCAACAACGACCCTGATACAAAATACGTAAGTAGGTACACAAATTTTGCAAATGCTATATTCCAAAAGAATTTGAAACCCAAAAGGATTTTGCAATTTCCAAATATTCTAGCGAAAGTAAACAGCCAAAACCATTATTTAAAAAGTAATATGCATACATTACTTTTTAAATAAAGTTTCATGTGACACAGGTCAATATTTACAGAAGACGCGAGGTAAACACGAGCGAGGGCGGCCGAGATGAATATTTTTCTACGCGCGCACTGTGCTGATACAATAGCACCGAACAATATGGCGCCCGGAATTTCGCCATTCTCTAAAAAGGTTCTATTGTTTTGCTACTAAACGTGGGTGGAAGTGCATCTGCGATTTTGCTGGATTAGACTGATTAAAACGTTCCAAACAGAAAGAGGTTTCAAGGGTTTGAGAAACAATAGGCAACATTAATGAGCACAACTCGTTCCTGAGGACTTCCTGACAACATTGTTAAAATATATTCGACAGTGTATTGTTCTTAAACGTCTCAATCCAAGATCACTGAACTTCTCAGTGAGTCCTACTTTTGAAGCATGATTCAATTCGAATTGCAAACTCACGAAGTGTCTGAACTCACCAAATGTAGTTTAACCAAATGAAGCGCTGATTTCTAATTCTAGTAACGTGCAATATAATCTTGCATTGCCAAACATTTATTGATTAATTAAAAAGACAGATGATCTGTTTAGTGGGCAAGAATGGTAATGGCACAATTAATATTTGTTTCTTGTTCGTTGGCGTGCTAGCTGCTCGAGGTATCTTAGCTCTATAAATAGTATTCCCAGAGATGCTTATTAATTCACTTCTTAGAATTTTTCGTCGACACCCAACAACCGAACCGTTACTTAATATGTATACAAATGTACAAATGTTTTCGAAGAGACAATGTTTGCGAGAATCCGTAACTGAAAAAGGACTGTAATTTGTGACTGCGTGTAATTGTTCGGAATGGTATCAACGGTCACGTTGTCTATTATTACTGTACCAAAGGCTTGTGCTATTATTTACGCTACATAGGTCCCTTTACAGATTTGCTTTGTGACTTCATAAACGCTTTCTGTACTAGGTGCATCTATTACATCGTTTTCCATTTGAATTATGATTTTTTTCCTCCGAGACAAGTAAAGATAAAAGGTTTCCTCAAAAGCAGTTCAAGATTTCTGCGATAATTTCTCTCAAATGTCGAAAGATCGCTTAACAATCTTCTGTTGAACACTATTTCTGTAGGCAAAGGTACTTAATTCCATTCAGCCTTATAATTAGAACTGCAAATGGCTAATGTTTATACAAATGAACACGAACTCGTGTGGATAGTTGAGCGCCCCCATTTGAATCGGTTTGCAACAGCAGAGAACCAGGGCACAGGGCAGCCAATTTCAGATTGCGCTGATAACCAAAACAGGAAAAGCCCTTTAATAGAGCACTGATAGCCTGTTTCACTCGTTGTTAATATGCAATGTGACACCTCATCGATGTAAGCAAGCGGTATCGGAATACAAATTAAATGTAAACATTGTGGGGAAGTGATCGGAGACATACCCACGGCACAAACAGGGTATTACTGCACCCGCGTCTATGGCTCTGCTGTTATCTGGAGTTGTTATTAGCTATTATACCATATTCAGAAAAGCAAAAATAGCAAATGTGGTAAACAATACACTACATTTGTATTTTGTTTAGATTATTCTTCACTTACCTACATTTCTTTCTTTTATTTCCTCTTAAATTGCTTGATACTTAGAACTGTTACTAGCTCAGTAGCAGATATAATTGACAATTTAATTTAGTTCTGCTGGTCGAAATGTCCCAAAATTCCCTTTCAAATAAGCAGTTTTCGGTAAAGTATGTCAGGGTTGGAAGTATAAATTGTGCCAGAGCACCCGGAGCCCTTTATGTCTTTAGGATAACTTTCTAGTCTCCAGAGACCGTAAAAGCACATCTCTTTAGTTCACTTAACGTATTTTCGTATTAGGATAAAGATTGAGGTACTTACATAAGTATATTTTTTTAAGTTTTTTTTTAAACTGTGGCGTACTATAATGATATTGGTAGGTACCCAAAAGTTTTCAAGGATTTTTAAAATCAATCTTGAGATGTCCAGTTTTTGCCTAATCATTAAAAATATCCGAGGAACATTACTCATGCATGACCCGACACTTCACGGACTTTTGAAGGATGATGTGTTTTTTAATGATTTATTTAAAACGAAGAAAGGTGACGTAACAAAAAGTATCCTTCAATCGCAGTGTCAATAAGCATCTGACATATCGGTTAGACTTGACTTGGTAGATAGAGTAAGACAAATTCAGTCCAAAATTTCCTACAAACAGGTCACCTAAAACGCTACTTTAGTCGGTAAATCAAGGCATTCAAAACCTAAATGTTGAAATTTTCCTGATTATAGCTTTAAAGATAGCGACGGAACAGTATGCAAAAAGTCTGAGATCAGAAACGGACAGATAGAACCAACAGCAGGCCCGCACACATCAGCACCCCGTATATTTTCACCACTAATAAGGTCGAGCTAATGACTTCAACATCGGTGACAAGGCTAACTCGCACCGCCTTTAACTGTTCACCTAATATTTGATAAAAAAAAACCTGTTCCTTCTTAATGTGGAACGCTACGACGTTATCACATATACAAGAACGGTGGCAGTTTTTAATTTATGCCATTTATATTCATCCTAGCGTTCATATTAATGAGTCTTTCTCAAAGTGGGCGATAACATCCTCTTGTGAGGCTATCAGGGGAGAAGGCTCAGACCAAATTGCTGATTTTTAAGATGAACACTAGTCCCTTATTTTTTAAATATGGATATATTTAAATAAATAAGATTTCTTGTTTGGTAAAGCAGAAATATCTATGGTAATAACTTACCTTCCCATTTTCATTGATACTAGTACTTTCTACTGATTTAATGCTACTTATCTGATATCTCCAGTATCAAGGTGAATCAGCAGTTTCCCTGCTTATGATAATCTGTTTATCATATCACCAATTAGAACAATTACAAGAATGATAACCAGGTGATGATGTGACTAATTCTAGATGTATTCGTAAATAATACGGTTGTATAATGTATGACCTAATACACCTACTCTAATTACAATTCGTAAGCAGAGTATCAGTTATCATTGAATGACATCACTAGCACGTTACATAATTAAGGCAAAATCATGTGACTGCACTAAAACCAGCAAATAATTAGAATTTTACGTCAGTTTTTCATATGTAAATACATCCGTAAATACTCAGCTCCGTAAAATACTCCTATTGATACTTTGCTACGGTATATTACATAGAATAGACGTAGAATAATCATTCTCTACAAAATCAGCTGGCTCGAATTTAACGCCTGTAAATCTATCTAATCTTATCTGTGAAACAGTTGGACTGTAACAATCATTAATTGTAAAGCAACAATACAATTTGCATTTTATCACCTTATAGGAATAAGCACAGTCGATGAAACAGGGTCGTGGAAAATATTGAGAGAAACCAGGGTTCCGAGTCTCTGCATCGGTACTGACCGATCCATACAGTTTTCTTCGCAAACGTAGGGTTGTAGATGGTAACCAATATCAACCTTCAATTTTCGAAAGCGCAGCAGTAGAAAATCTTTCGGAGAGCAAGGATAGTGAGAATCCGAGAAGAGATCCTCACACATGAGGCTTTTTACTTTTTCATTGATAAACAAGGTACAGCTCAACACTACAGCTCAGCTTATAGCAGGTTACAATTTGCAGAAGCAACAGTTAACGCGAAAACAGATCGAACTAAGATATTGGTAACCGTACTCCATTGTTAAATAATTGGAATCGACAACGACAAAAAGGTCGGCATTGAGGGTTGAAGAACAATAACCATTGACAACAACTGAGAAAGCCGTGAACTGACAATGTGCCGTTTTCTATTGAATTCGAATGTAATTATTTACTTCCCTGTGATTCTATGGGAGCTCTACATTGGAACAGATAATTACTGTACCAGACACAGTTACAAGTGTCTATTACGAACTTATTCATTTTATTTTGGAAAGATAAAGATAAAGGTTTCGTCTAGGACTTCGTCCGTATTATAAAACTGGAACTGGAGGACAAAAAATCAGACGTGCAGACAATTATAGGCCAGAAGTCTATTAACAAGCAGCTTTTAGATAAAAAAACAAACACTTGTTATCGTTATTTCAAAAGGGCTCCCATCCGCACTTGACTGTAAGATTACGTGCAGGTTGGCTATTTAAAATGAGCAGGTAGAGGATACCATAGCAAAAAATAAAATGCCAGTCTTGTCGCCAAGCCACCCGACTGTGGGTTTTAACTCGAGATACCAATAGATAGAGTATAATGTGTTTACGAACATATTTCACAAACACTGTTATCGTTATTCATAAATTTGCTAACGGCAAACAAAGTCGTGAATATCATAAATGTGTAAAAACTCAGTAGCCAGCATATCCAATTTTGCAGTCTTCTCCAATGCGACTTTCTGCTGAATAATTTCGTTGTTTGACAGTGCATTCGTCGCGGCTGAATGCAATATTTTATACGAATAGAGCATTTCAGTGTTATCAAACTCTGACAGATACAGCGAATGGATTCTAATTTATGTTTTCGTTACATGCAATGTTTTTTTATCTCTTGGGAATATCTCCTTACGGTTTAATCCGTACATTGCCTGTCACTTGTTAGTCAGTCAGAGTAATAGTTTTAAGAAGAACACTTCGACTCCTTCGCGTTTGTGGAAAAAAAATGTCTGAAGTTCAGTAAAGCCCATTCAGTGTCTATCTAGACACAGATCGTTTTTGATTAGCGATAAATGTTTATCGAATCCGCCCTGGTAACAAATTGGGACAGTAATAACACTTTCATTCAATTAATATAACGTAAGCACCATGAACAAAGTCAACAAGATTACCGAGGAACAATCTAGGATAATATTTATTTTGTCGAGACTCGGAACAGATCCAATCAACTGTAGTGCTTTCAATTTTAAACAAATCCATGACTGGGAATTGTTTGCTGTAATTGTTTTTTAAAGAGATGGGAAATGGAGATATACTGTAATAGAAAAAGTATTCCGTATGCTTAACCATCTTTATGTTAGGTAATAAAATTACCTACCTACTAAAAATTCACCATAAAAGCTTCGTTATGAGCGTGTGGACAAGTTCCAATTATGGTTGCAATCCAACGTTCGTTTATAAGAGCAAAACAAAAGAAATGACACAGCCAATTGACAAATTAAGCGTTCAGAGTCAATTAAATTCCAAAATTTTCTGTCTTCAGCGACCTAATTTTGGACCAACAAACATCGCCAATAAAGCAATCACGGGCGCACATAGTATCACATCTGTGGGCAGGCAATATTGGCATCGCATTTAGGGTGCAACACACCTTTGCATAAAATCAATAACTCGGCTAACAACACCTCCGCTGCGGTCGCGTGATTTGTAGCCATACACCATCATTATGGAAATTCCTATTACATTTTTTGCTTCAAATCATTAAGTAAAGCATTAAGAGAACACGACCTTTGAATGATTCTATTGCCGTACAGTTTTTCGCAAGGTACGCCTGTTTTCCCGAAGAGTTAGGCATAGGAGTATTGCAGCTGTTCTACGGTATATTCAGGCCCTTGGAGGCGAGCCTATTTGCCATCTACTGAACACAACTCCAGACCACGAGCTGCTACTGGGAATTTTACAGAAAAACCCAACGACATTGCTCGAAACGAAAATGGAAAACAGGCACTCACTTTTGACTGGTGCACATCTAATCTATCCATCCTATAATAATTATAACATGTCATATTTCGTCTTCAGTATCCAATAATAAATGTTGCGAAGAAAGAATAAAAGATCTAACAGAGATATAAAACTGACATCTTGTCAGAAAATTGTGGGATAACAATGAATACTTGCCTCTTTGTAATTTTAATATATTTTGTAAGTACGTACGTAAGAGCCAATTAAACATGTTCGTCCAATTGTTTACTCGGACACAGCGTAACAGTTGCGTAAGCGGAGAAAGTGGGTGGCTAGGAAACTATGAGTTTCTTACGTTGAACTAGGAATTAATTAGTTTTTGACTATTTAGGATGGAAGTAACAAGACTGGTCTACATTTTTAGACTGACTCTAGACTGGTCTACTTAGTTATTCATTTTTGAACACTTCGAAGTCGATCTTCAGTAAGTGGTTGGAAGCATGGAAATAATTATTTCAGATTCAGAATGTATAATTCATTGGACAGACATGAGTCGAATTTTAAACGCATTCGATAAACTATGTATCCACACCACACCAACACCGCTTTCGTTTCCCGCTATACGAATTACTTGCTTATTACGGAAAAGCTTATAAATACGATAGTCGATACATAGTAATTATGTTATTTAGAAAAAAAATATACACTCTTCGTAAATAGAGTCGTATTATCTGTCAGATCAGATTCCACTGTTGAAAGTTTGCTTTCAATCTTTCAACTAATAAGGAATAGCAAAATACCGAATTCATGAAGTACCTAAAAACTATATCGATATTATACCATCGTTGAATTCCTATAACAAACAAAAACGTATACGTAAGTATTTTTATTATCTTGAGCGGTTCGATTTGTAGAACATCCCGAGATCTTTTCAACTTTCCAAGAAGTTTATAAAAAGGAAACTCGATATCCCGCCGATAACAGGCAACAACTGCAAAGTTCTGTGCTCCATCACTAATGTGAAACTTTTAGTACGTTTAACCCTCGATGGGTGGTAAGTGAGGCGGTGACGTCACGAGCTGAAAGGGCATTCACATCGTCTTGCCCCACTGACCTCTGGGTACACGCTGAAAGGACCGACGCTGTTACCATTAATCCCCCTTCGAAATGCGGTGACCTAACATTTTAAATTTAAATCCTCGGCGTTCATCAGCCGACTTGTGATTTAATATTGAAAAAGATTATTCCACTATCGCCTCCCTAGCTTTAGATAACGAAAATGTTAGCCAAGCTTCGGATTTTATTTAAAACGTCGCTCTTTTATGTATTAATTCAAGTCTATTTGATTTTATGTATAATCGGGTTTAATTTAACGCGTTTAACAAGTGATTAGCAATTATCAAATAGGTAATCACATTTAGGCCATAGGTAGATATGGGCAGGACTATGATGATGAGTGTATTGCTGGGAACAATTTACAATAATTTAATGACACTATAATAATCCTATAGGGTGATCCTATAGGATTATCCTATAGGCACATCTAGAGGAAGAGCATTTACGGTTATTATGCAAAGACAACAAACCTCTTTGAATTGTATCGACGAAATCATTGAGTGGAGTGGCTTTTGATTAATTATTTACGAATTGAATGTTTCGTTTACAATGTTACAGAATTATTTACAAGTGCCATCAAATGCGGATCGGTTATTGACTGTCAACGACACTATCGTATGCCCAATTAAATATGCATTTATAAATAATTCCAAGGGAGAACGCCAAGTTGAAACACGCTGGAACCATGGTTTTTTCTGAAAGATGGATATTCCATTTCTTGTGTCTTAGAATCAGCTACACAATAATTATAGTTATTTCACGTATCGGATTCGCCATTCAGAAGGTTGAGAAAGAATTAAGTATCTCTCATGGAGGTTCTTCTATTAGGCTCCCATATTTATTGTTAATTAAATACGATAAAAAAACTAGGACTTGTGGAATTCTTTTCAAAGTCGGCTTCTGCATGGGAATAATATTAGATGGTCGATTTCGAGATATTTGTGGAAGATACTAAATCACAGAGATCTTTTCAAAACTCGCAATTTGTCGACTCCGTCGATCTAGTCGACTTTCACACTGAAAGCATAGGTCTCGCATTTTATCAACAACACAAAATTAAGGAAATAAGTAAATTATGAGGAAGCGAAACGCCAAAATCGCAATTTACACATAACTCATTCGTTATTAGGCCTTATGGAATAAACCTTCATCTCAATACAGTAGTTTCTATATTGTTTCGAGCTTTAAGATGTTAATAGTGCCCGTACCAGCAGTTGAGCTTTATGGTCTCGATATATTAGGCTCTATACGGAACTAAGGATATTTGAAGCACAAACAAAAGGCCTTGCTTCAAAGCTTCGTTATCATACTTCGAGATCAGATTCAAGTTCATATTTATTACCTACTGATTCATGATGTATCTCATAATCATATTATCGTACTGATCAAAGCAGCGAAGCTGCGGAAATTGTATGAAGGATACGAGAATGCTGCTGATGTAATTTGCATCTAAAATAGATCACATTCCGACATAAATTAGAATCTGACATGTTAGCAAGGAACAAATAAAATAAATCTCAGTTCTCAGATATGATAAAGCATGAATTTCGAGCAATAAGGTTCTGTGTTGTTTGCCCTGCTTTGCGCCAGCTTTTGTAGGACAAACAACATCAAAGGGGACAGTGATAGGTCCTTCACGATAATAAGCAAAAACTCAATCTGTTTTTTTCCATTAACAATAGCTAATTATTTTGTGCCTGCAATTTTGAACTTTATATCATAAACAGGACTGGACGACTGCATATAGGCTGCTGATGATGATGACTATAATTGAATACGGAAATGTTTTACAAACCTACACTATTTACGAAAATCGTATGCAAGTAAAAGTAAAGAAAAACTTGAAAACAAAATTGCTCAGGCACAGATTAATGAGTGAATTAATGTTAATGATATCTATACTAATATTATAAAGAGGAAAGATTTGTTTGTTTGTTTGTTTGTTTGTTTGTAATGAATAGGCTCCGAAACTACTGGACCGATTTCAAAAATTCTTTCACCTTTGGAAAGCTACATTATCCCCGAGTAACATAGGCTATATATCATCACGCTACGACTAATAGGAGCGGAGTAGTAATGAAAAATGTAGCAAAAACGGGGAAAAAATTATAAGACCACGCGGGCGAAGCCGCTGGCGGGAAGCTAGTAGTTTATATAACCATTAAAAATGCTACCTTGTTATCAGTATTGTTTAACAAGGTATTATAGAAATGTATATAATTTTGATAATGGTGAGGGTGACAACATAAATTATTCAAACATACATGAAATCAAACAGTGAAAAATAATCATTCTAAGTTCTTTGAGATGCTTGAAAGGTGTTTGAGTTTACCTAAGTAGTAAATGGACCAACATTGAAAAAAATATGGTCACCCTATTCAAATTTGAGGGAATGTAAATTATTGTGGTTATTTGTTTTGCTGTTAGAGCTTTTAACTATGTTCTAAGGCTTTGCAGTAGCTCTTTTGCAAATGAAAAATTTTTTTTTACTATTTTTGGATAACTTCTCAAGTTACTTAGGCAGAAAATTTGACAGTACTTTATTATACTACAACCCTGAGTATACCTCCAAACTAGTGTAATTTGGAGGTTTATCTAAATGTTTTTTTTTAATAATATGGTTAAAGATATCTCTTGACCTGAAGCTTTGGATGTGAACCAAGCAAGTTTATAGATGAATCATCAAGTGTGAAATCATCCTATACTTCTGAATTATGTGTGAATAAATTTGTCAACATAATATAAACTGTTAGTCAAACAACACACAGATATGATAGAAAAAAAGTATGTGTTAGTCAAGAATTATGACTCAAAACATTGGTATTTACTATAGTTATGAAATAGTTATATAAAATTCACTTTACTCATCATGAATACCTAAATAATAAATTGAGTAGAAACTTTAATTTTGTAAAGTCAAAGAGAAAGTGTTAGGAATAATGAATAAGATTGTGTGTGAATAAATTATTACATTGTTATGTTAGACCAAACTTTAATATAGATAGTAGAGCTAAGTACATATCTAGACTAAAAGTACCTAGTTTAAAATATGACAAGAGCTTATTTTACTATTGAAAATAAATACAATAGCTAAAACTTTTGATATAATTTCATGTGTATGATTAATTACTGAATACCTATAAATATTAGTGCTACATATATAACCCCCACTAATTCTGAAACGAGACTCGAGTCCAACAGTAGAACAGTAAATAGGTTAAATGATAATTATGATAATAATAATATAATTACCTCCTCAATATCCTTGTGGAACTTGATGGGGCGCATCAAATAGAACTGTATAGAGAAGTAAATAAAGTTTATCACAATAAAAGCACTGTTCCACAGCACAGCGTCCAGGTAGCACTCGATGCTCCACGCCCACATGCCCGAGAACGCGCAGCCCAGCATCAGAGCCACGCGCAGCCAGATCAGACCAGTCGGCGTGTGCGGCGCCAGGAACGACAGCAGGAAAAACACATTGGCCACTTGGAAAAATATGTGATTAATCGGCCGCCACTTAGGGCAGTGGTTAAAGTACATGTCCCACATCGAGGGCCGCTCGTGCACCGTCACGTTGACCAGGTCGCCCGACTGTGCAGACAACTTGGTGGGCTCTACCAACCCCATCTCTTGCACCACCCGCTCCGGCGCGCTCGTCACCGCGCTGCCGTCACTGCTTGTCACTGTCGCTGGCACTTCCGTCGTGACATTCTGCAGACCACTTATCATACCGATCGCTAAGGCACTGAGAAACAACATAGTCCCACCGCGCTCTCACACACACCCCAATTGAATTTGTCATCGAAATTCCAGCGGCAATTAGCATTTGAGTGTTTTAATTACACTAAAACCCGTGTTTATTGTCTGTATTGAAAAACATAAAGGTATTATGAGGTTTTATTTATTTTTTAAATAAAATTACTATCGCACCACTACTTATAAATACTAATTTAATTATCTAACGCAAATGCACCGAGAAAATAATTAATACACTAGTCAATAAAATTAATAGAATAACTTATTTCGAACCATAATATTTCAAGAGTCCAAAATAAAACGTTAGGAAACAGTAAAAGCAAACAATCGAAGCGCACAAATGACAAGCAGCACTGCAGCTGTCGGTGTGTATATTATTGACAGAAACTATAGACAAATTGAAATAACTTTAGTGCTGTGCAGAAATCGACTAATGTTATATAGAATACAAAGAGTCGTCAAATCACGTGAGTCCGATACTGCAATCAAACGCAGAGTCACGTAAACGCGATGCTCATCGAAAACGCTTTTGATACTGTTACTGCTTGCGATATTTGCGGTTACGATCGAATTAAGAAAGTCGCTAAAACCAGAAATCGCCAATCACCGATGTTTATGTTGCAGTAGCATATTGGGCGCGCTTGACCGATAAAAAGCGCGTATAGATTCTTATGAGGCAAAATGGCCATTTTCATTACAACAACCACTGTCAATTTATAGTTCTCGTGTCAACAAACGTGTCTTGGGTCTTGGCCGCAAAAAAACTGTAAACACTTGTTACAAATTTTGATAAGCGCTTTAATCGGCCAAACACCACAGATTACTACGATTTGGTAGCAAGCTACCAAACACACCCATTGTTGTCTACTGTAAATTATACCGATGGACGTAGAGTCATGCGATTAGAGTTTTCGATAGTGAAAAATGGTCGACTCGTGTGACTCGGACTTAAGTCAATTTACAGTGATGTGATGATTTTGAGCAACCTTTTCTTAGAAAAACATCCGATTGACTCGTTCCCTCACGAAACCTCTCGAATGACACGCCAACTATATTGGGAATACTCAAACGAATTTTGTAATTGCTCGCTGAGTCGCTCAAATGACAAAATCTGACCAAGTCGCATCACTATGAGAGTGAACTGTCATGCCTATTGTCAAGCCAGCCAAGAAATGTCACTGTCAGCCAGCTGTAGTGCGCTGAAGAAAGGCGGCATGAAATTCTAAAAATATTTTTTAACTTTTTACTTTATTTAAGTGATGTTTTGTTCCTATAATGTCGGTGCCGTTTGATATGTTACTGCATCCTGAACTGTTAACTAATGAACAGTTAATATGTATCATTCAGGAGGTAAAGCGAGCACTTTTCTGTTTTGTTATTGTATCAAAACAAAAAGACAGACCCTATTTCCGTTATATTTTTGTTCTCAGAGGCATCTGCGAGTACCGAACATGGAATATATGCGAAGGGATGAACTATTGGATATATTCCATCACTATTGTGTACCTTATGGCCAAAGAAAATACAGAGATTCTGGCAGGGGTAAATTATTAAATAAAACCCGCCAAGCTAGTCCGGAACCAACGATGAAATTGAATGTAATGATTGTTCAAGAAAACTTACGGAATAAAGCGGATCCCAAGTGCGAGAGGCTGAAACCACCTCCAGAATGCTGGTCTGGACAACCCAAAAGGATTAAAATTGAAACTACAATTTCACCTATACAAAATCCAGACATTTTCAAATGTGGTAAAAGAAGAATTACTTTTGATAATGTAAGTAATAATGTAAGTATTTTTTTTAATTTATAATCTTCAAGACACTCAGACAATTCAATGCAAGGCCAATTAACACAAAATCCCTGGATTAATTTCTAAATATGAAACTTTGTTTGGATGTTTGTTACCCCTTCCTGATGGAACAGCTACTTAAGCAGATATAGCTGAAATTTGGAACAGAGATATCTTATAACCTGGATTAACACCTGTGATATGTCCACACACAGTCCCAGGCAGAAGCTAGTTTAGAAATCATTCTTGTGCGTGGTGGATGCTTAGTCAGAGAGAGCTCTTGTTGGGTTAGCTAGAGAAAGTAAACAAGTATATAAAGCTGTAGAAAAATATGAAGTTAGCTTCCCTCAGCAATGCAACAGCATAGACAAAAAAGTGGTTGCTCTTATTTTAGTTTTTTTTTCAGTTTTGGTAGATCATTGCTCATTATTAATCCTCATCCTATAAGTGTTTTTCTTCTTCATGACAATGTTACATAGTTTTTCTATGACAAGATGTTTTTACGGATTGTATAGCATTTTAATAAGTAGTGTTGTTTATAAGCTCATGATTCAGATAATAGTTTATAGGGTATAAAATAATTTAGTTAGTTTAAAAAATAATTTTATAAGCACATAAGTATTAAAATGTTTTTACCTCTTTTTCAGATGGCCCTAGCAAGTGAAAGCCCCCCACAAAAGAAGGAACGGAAACCAATCACATGGCCATAAACCAATTAGCTAAAATTAAATAAGATATTAGCTAAATGCAATATGGATGAAATTGTAAGAATAACATTGCTCATAATGAATTGACCAGTATTTCAATGTTACCATTCCGTTATATATCATAATTTGTTGGTAACAATACCAAAAGAATGGTTCTGATATGGAAATAACTATTCAACTTTCTGTTAAAACTTACTCAGGGCTTCAAGACTGTTGTATCTGTTAGTTGCTGCAATTGTTATGTTTATTGTCAATAAATGACTTATGGCATTTCATGTTGCCTAATGACCATTCTAGTGCAATTGAGATAACAAACTTGGGGCCCTCAATTAATGACACCAGAATATAGGCTCTTGCCTAAATTTTACAAAGAGTCATCAAAATGTTATTTCTTTTTTGTTATGGCAATCTATACTTCACAGCAATAGTTGTACCCTGTCTAAATTATCGATTTTCAAAATTGTTTGCTAGGTAGCAACTAGTCCTGAGTGTTACTTTTAAGTCCAAAAATATAAAAGTAATATTTTTGGACTTAAAAGTTACGAATGGAATCACTTAATTTTAAACCAGCAGAATTTTTAAAACTTACAAAGTTTAATTTTCGCACCCAATTTTTTTATAAAACATTTTATTCAGTAAGTACATTCATTTAGTTGTAAGTTAAGTCAAAATCTGTACAACAGACTCTCATCTTGTAATAAATGGTGTGATTAAACTAAGAACTTCATAATACTTACTTTGAATCATTACTAAGTATTTTTTTTATAATGGACACACTGGCTACAAAAATTCCAATATTCAAAATCACACCTTATTTCAAAATAAATTTTACAAAATTGTAATTTCTACTATAAGTAGAATGATTTGTTTTATCTAGATTTTTATTTGACAATCAAATGGACAAAATCATTTCTTTCTATGGCTTATGTTTTTAATTGCAAATCTAAATGTTTGTGAACTGTGAAAGTAGTTAATCACGTTTTTATTCACGTAAAGTGTTTATAGTACAATCATTCATTAAATGCTTATTCATAAATGCTGATAAACAATTTAAATAATGTATTTTTTGCACATAATACATGCATGGGCGTACCCAGCTTTTGGCCCAGGGGGGGGCAGTTGAGGGATTTCTTAACAACCCCCCCCCCCCCCCCCCCCCCGGGTCCCTCATCTCCATAAAAGAAGCAGTGGAATTTCAGCAGAATTAAAAAAAAAATTGCTCAAACCCATCGAAAAAATCGACAAGAACTATCAGAGTATATAATATGATAAACCGAATTATTTTGTCAATTTGTTGGTAGCTATTATATTATGACCCCACGTGGAACGAGCTTAGAGCCAACAACAAATTTTAGAACTGGAAATCGGATTAATTTTAACCGGTGCGCTTATATAGCCGATCATGTTAGCCTAACGCTCGATTCTACAAAAATGAATAAATAATAAATTATTTACAGATCTACTTAATTATTGGCTAGCATAACCGGCATATAGGGATATCGGTCAGAAATTCACCCGATCACCGGTTCTACATTTTGATGATGACTCTGATGCATTATAAACCGGTAATGCTGGATCAACACTCGATTCTTCCGGTATTCATAAAAATTGATGCATAGAGAAAAAAAATAGAATCGGAGCTTTTCTTAGAGTTTCTGACTATCCGGTATCCTTTTATAAACCGGTCATGCTACTCTAAATTTTGCTGGAGTCAAATTAAATAGTTTTCTTCCTCTACGCTGCAATGGTTATTGACGCCTGGAGAGTCAGCATAAAAAAATAGAACCGGACGTCGGATGATGACGGATGATAAAATTTATTATTGTTGCCCGGAAAGTCTGGGAAGTACCTCCACCTTACAGAAAACTGCAGCCAAATAACACACTTTATTATGTGTTGTGTTCCTGCAGTGAGTAATGTCGAGCTCCTTCTAAGGATGCGCTGTGCTGGCAGTAAGAGGAATATTCCTTCAAACTGTCGGCGCAGTGAATCCTCCATGAACCTCTAAGAGGTTTTTCGTGTCGGCAACGCGCGAGTGACACCCCTGGTGTTATAAGCGTATAAATAAATAAAGCTATAAATAAATAAATAAATAAAGCGTCCATAGGCTATGGTAACCGCTTACCATCAGGTGGGCCGTAAGCTTGTTTGTCACCTTAATGGTATAAAAAAAAGTATAAATCAGATGAATTTTTGACCGGTATTCTTATAAGCCAGTCATGCTAACTCAACGCTTGATTTGTCCGGGATTTATAAATATTAAAAAAAATTGCTTAACGTAGCAATGAAAATTGATGACTAAGAGTCAGCAAACGAGAAGTCGAAAACTTGGGCCACCCACCTTGGACAGGTTAGGTTAGAAGTATCCTTGTTTGTTACTAGACCTGCAGTTATCTCACACAGTAAGAGCGAGCGTAGCGAGCTCGAAAATTTGGGCACCTACCTCGGACAGGCTTGGTTAGAAGAGTAACTACAATTAGTTTGTTTACTATTTCCAGGTGTCTCATGTAAAAGCGAGCGTAGCGAGCTCGAAAATTGAGGCCACTCTCCTCGGACAGGCTGGGTTAGAATAGTAACTACAATTATTTTGTCTACTACCTCCAGGTGTCTCATGTACGATGTAGTAGCGAGCGTAGCGAGCTCGAAAATTTGAGCCACCTACCTTGGACAGGTTAGGTTAGTTAGAGTGGTAATTACAATTAGTTTGTTACTACCTCCAGTTGTCTCATGTAAAAGTGAGCTCGTAAATTGAGGAAACCCACTTAGGACAGGCGACGTTAGTGAAGGGGGTATCTTACTACCTCCGTGCGGCTAGCGCTGCCCCTTGGAGCCTGGCGCTCTTTTGACTGTAGTGTAAATACGCCACTGTAAAGGTTGGATGAGTATCCGAACCGGTACCCTTATAAACCGATCATGCTAGCTTAGCGCTCGATTTTTAGGGAATCAAAAAAATACAATAATAATAATTGTGTTGCTAAACTTGGTTAATCCTTGACGCCTTGAAAATCGGCAATAGGATATCTTCCCGGGATCGCACGAGTTTCTGACCGGTTTTTTTATAAGCTCGTCACTCTCGATTTTTCCAAAACAAATAAACAATATAAATTATTGGCGCAGCATAATCTAATATATAAAATTCTCGTGTCACAGTTTTAGTTGCCATACTCCTCCGAAACGGCTGGACCGATTTGTATGAAATTTTGTGTGCATATCGGGTAGGTCTGAGAATCAGCCAACATCTATTTTTCATACCCCTAAATGATAAGGGTGACCAACCCCTATATGGTAAAACAACGTTTGCTGGGTCAGCTAGTCGGTTTATAAGAATACTGGTCAGATTTTCATCCAATCTCTGGTTATTTTATTTTTTTGGTAATATTAGGCATCACTATTATCACGTCGAGCAAGAAAATCAGTCAGGCATCTATAATGTCAGTTTGTCACGTCGAGCAAAAAAAATCAAAACTTAAGTTAGCTTAACCGGTTTATAAGCATAGCGATTGGAAACTCATCTGATCTTTGAAAGATGTGTTTCTCAATAATTTTTTTTTAATTGCGACCTCAAACAACTGAATTGTATTTTACTGGTTATTTTTTAATTGTTGGTTTAATGAGGTCTTCAGCAATAAATATTGGTCTATTTGTTTCCCTGATTATATAGTATTTAGCTATTTTTATGCTATCTTTAAGTAAAGCTAGCAAAGTTGTCAATTTTGTAAGATCGGTTTGAGCAACAAAATCGTTTTTGTAGCAACTAATTGTTGACAAGAAGCAACAAATAGTGAATATTTTTTCTATTTTGACAATTTCTCACTGCCAGTGTTATTGTAACTTGTGGGGGCAAGTTTGTTCCGTCCTACACACAACACGAAAAAGGTTTTTTTTTATCTTACTATGACTTTTATCTACGGGGCATCCTAGTTCCAGGGGGGGGCAGCTGCCCCCCCCTGCCCCCCCCTGGGTACGCCCATGAATACATGGCTTTGTTTATAAAAATCACCTGAATATCATATTGCTTTTGTGAATTTGGGAATACTTAGATACAAGAAGTAATCTTGAATTTAAATAAATGTCTACATAAAAACAATAAGCTACACATTTTTATAGATGTATCATTGTAATAGGTAATTTACAGATAATATCTATAGTAATTCAAACTGGATATTTTTTCATCCACACACCATAAACACAATAAGTGTTATATGTTTATTTTGCTACTTCTAGAGTTACTCGGCATAATATCATGTAAACACACATTAAAACTGTTTTAGGCAATCTCAATGAATGCACAAGATACATGATTGTTATTAAATCTAAATTTATGCTGCTTTTTTCTTATAGGTAGGTAGGTACCTTATGCCCACTTTCAACACAATGCGTCATAGCAAAATATACCTTATCCCCTTTCAATACGGCACACGTATGCAACTTCAGGGCAGCTTTTGACAAAGACTGTGTTCATGGTGGACATTGGATTTTTGTACGCGCCAAAAAATACTTTATATATTATGAGTAGTAGCAATCTGTGTCTGTAATCAAAAGTAGAGTTTTTCGGTGTAGATATTCAGAATCGGTATGTAAAACGTATTTAATAAGTCACTGGGACCTAGTACCGTCATCGGCTATTATATCAGATCCTAGAATATCCAACTACCCTCCGAAATATATAAATATTATGTGAGAAATGTTTGTAAGCACCGACTCTCGATCGAACATCGATCTCACTATACAAAAGACATTCAAATATGGAACAAAGTTTAAAAATTATTAAAGGTATGTCATCTAATATTAATTTTTTAACGTAAATAATGACCTTTAAAAGATTTTTTTAGGCAAAACTAACACATTTCACTCAGATCTCTTTGGTTTTGTTTTGAATTTTTTTTTAAGCATTAACCACTTCTACCTGTTCTTTGTTTGGCGATAGCGTGACGATATTCTAATAAAGTTATTGATATGCATCAAACGGTCACATTGTAATTAAATATAATAACAATAATAATTGTGATTTACTTCTCAAATAAATGTTAGGTATAATAATATAGTAATCCACGCTAAACTTTATGACCTGTTTATGATTTGCCACTGTTCAATTTGGAAGAAATCCGTTGGCAATTTTGTAATATGAATAAAAATGGCTATTTTAGTTTTAGCCTCTCTCCCTTCCCTCTAAAATATTTCGCTTGCATGTAACTTCAGAGAGGTCACAAAGTTTGACGCGAATTATAAATCATGAAGCTAAATGAATTTGATGTATTTGAATTTGTATGTCTATATCTCATTAATGTTATTTCGTTTATTGATGTTGTTTGTGTAGAGCAATTAAAATGCCTGCTATATGTTCCAAAGGCGGATCCAGCCCTCAAATTAAGTTGTGGTCACGGCAACCCTAACATAAATAATATGAATCGTCACAAGTAGCCATTTTTGCCTCCTAGGTGAGCCATTAAGGCCATTTAATTACATTGCCTGGGGAGAAGGCAACGCAAAGCTAAAAAAAATGGAAGCACTTTCGAATTTTCCAAACCAATCAAAACGTGCTTTATTGACATTAACAATTATGTCAAAGTGCTTACGGCCAATAGGATTGTAACATACAAGTCGAAGTTGGCGCCATTAGGACCTCATTTGCCCAGCCTATTGCTTCATATTTAGAATTTGCAGCAATTTGCTAATGTAAATCATATTGTTAATCAATGACATCAGCTTTGTAAATATGGAACTTAGGACGCTAAAATCTCTAAGAATATAATGGGTATAACCGCCAATGGTACGCAATATGCTAACAGTAATCAGAAAGTGGCCCCAAACTGTTCACATGCATGATACAATTTCGTCCTTAAAATATTATGACCCAATTTTAATTGCTCTGTTTACACAGGACCCACATTCATTAAAGCTTCAGTAGGTGTCATTTGTATAAGTTGCCAAATGTTCCGACTATGTTAGGTTTTAATGGACTTGTACATATTATTGTATGTAGATAAGTTATTTTGTATGAATGGAATCGGAAATACATGGATTTTCAAATATAGTTTGGTATTTTTATTAGTAATTGAAACTGGTTGTGGAATATATATCTGTATACAAGGGGGAAGAGACATCGACGCACAAACGTCGTGAGAAGGTTTCACTCAAGGTCAAAAATAAAATGACCTAGGTCATTCATGTAGAAAATGATGGGTTATTACAGATCTTAATGTCATTTTTGAGCGAGCTGTGTATTGTTAAAAACGCAATTATAACGCTCCGTGAATTATAAATCTAATTTGAGTAGATACAAATAATGTTTTTTTACACGTTCAAGTAAAATAAATAGCGGAAAAAATTGATGAAAAAAGTTACGGAAAATTTCAACGCAGGAGGGTCCAGAATCATGTACTGAACTCATGGTATTCGGATGTGCGTCGATGTCCCTTCCACCTTGTATATTTTTAATATACGATATACCTCTATAGGTAATTAATTCCAGCAATAGCGCAAACTTTTTTCTTTTATATGACGAGGTAGGTAGTAGGTATTTCCTATTGAGAGATTATAGAGAGTACCTACCTACTCAATCAAAAACATCTTAAATCACCTTTCAAATAAAAAAAAATAAAATCAAAATCGGTTCATCTGTTCGGGAGCTACAGACAGACACACACACAAACACACACACACGCACACACACAGACACAGACACGTCAAACTGATAACACCCCGTCGTTTTTGCGTCGGGGGTTAAAAAAAGGTTTTACTAATAAAGACACTAGGTATTCTGCCTATTTAGTTGACGAAGCGGCTTACGTCAAGTCTTTAAAAAAAGAACTATCAGCTGTATTCAACAAAGCAATTTTATTTTTATTTTAGCCCAACAATTTACATTGAAATCTAGTGACTAGCTAAAAGCGAACACAACAATCATGATACCGAAAAATGTTAAATCTACGAAAAGTAGACAGGACACGATTAATCAAACTGTGTCCAGGACACAGTCACATTTCCTGGTGCCTTCTGAAAAGCTGGACAAGGTCACCAGGAGAGTAATAGCACCCTACGCGCAAATTGAACGGAAAGGTACCGATAGATAGTAAATTGTCTACTTAGGTATATACACCGACGCGTTTTTCCTATAGGGGTAGGAAGGCGACTCTGAGCGATGAGATCGGTGTATGTCTTTCGGCGCTACCGCTGACATTCGCCTCATAAATTCCTTTTGTTAGTCGCATTCATTCATTCTCTCAAAATGACCAGACCAACTCGGCATATTCTTCTCAATCCGCTTTTAAACCGCAACGATCTTATCACACTATTTTTCAATCTATCATTCACATTTCCACAGCATTTATTCTACTTTCATATTTCTTCTGCCCACATACGTCTGTGCTTCTGCCATACATACCCAATATTCACTTCAATAATTTTCCATAAATTAATTGTCTAACATAAAATATAAACAAAGTTTTGCACAGCACCATCTAGGCTCTCTTAGTTTGTGCTGATTTGAGTCCACACGAGTCTGGTACCTTTAAAGCTGTAGAGTCAATATAATAAACGTCTGCAGGTCTGAAAGAGGAAGAGGACAAAGCTGGAAGATACCTGGATATGAACAGGTTCAACGTATTTTTGGAGGACAGCGTGGATCTTGAATCGCTTTTGTATGAAACTGCCATGGTTTTGAAGACTGTTACCGACAGCTCTGGTGAGTAGCTAGCAAATTCCTATTATTGGGGTGGGGTTAGAAAGAAATAAACAATTACCTATTATTAAAATAATTATCTACTTACAGGCGTGTTTGTTTACATTGTAGACAAGCTGAAAAATGAAATAGTCTTAATGCACCCAGACACAGAGAATCCTGAACGACATGAAGTGAATATGCCCATTCGTAAGTTTTGGTAGCTACTCAAGTAATTTTCGTATTGTTGAATTACAAAAGTACCTACGTAGGTACCTACCTAGTTACCTTATCTACAAGCTAGTAGCTTTGGTCTCAATAATTATTACAAACGCTAAAGTAACAGCAGTGGGACGATAATGGCTAAATAATAATAAAGTAACTCATCGCTGCAAAAGAACCAATCCAACCCGCGCTTGCGCTTGCACATCACACCGTAAATGTTACCTTTTCCGCTCCGCGTGCCGTAACCGCTGAATAGGTTTTAGCAAGGAGATAGCATCCTGAAGCCTTCCTCTGAATAAAATGTAGCCTATTTCCTCATATAGGCTAATTCTGTCACAAAAAGTTTTATAAGATGCGACTTGCGAGTGATTCATGGGCAAGGGCTATATTAGTGACTTGATTATGCTGAAAAATGGTGACCTGATGAATGTGTACGAAGTGATATCAAAAGAGCTGGTGAATTAAACCCGTTTTTTTTTTCTAGAGGAAGGCAAAACAGCAGCAGCCCACGTCGCCTCCACCAAAGAGTTTCTACTGCTAGAAGACGTGCAGCGAGACCGGAGGTTCTCTGACGGTCTGAAGTGGATAGACGCGAAAGTCGCGCTCTGTATGCCCGTGGTGAAGCCCGACGGAGATTGCTACGCCGTTCTAGAACTCTACAGGACTTATGCTAAAGCATATGACGATGTGAGATCACAATTTAAATGTTTTTGCCAAAAGATGATTTTGACATAGACAGCCTTATTAGTCTGATGGTCTTAAGCGCAACTGCTATGCTAGAGTTCCTGGTTCAATTCCCAGGTCGACAGGGTTAGTGGTTTTTTTCTGTGTAATTCTCAGTAACTGCTGAGTTTTCATTTGTGCTCGGTTCCTGGCAAAAAGCGAACTTGATTTAAAAAGGGAACACCTAAAAATAAACCGCCTTTCAATACTAATTTCCTACAATCAGGGAACGGCGTCCTCACATATAGCAACTGTTCCAGACAGTTTTTGGCTAAAATTGGTTATTATAAGCCTGATACGAGGACACATCACTAATCTTTCACAGAAAAAGGTCGCCGTAGCGGAAACCAGCATGAATTCCATCATTAGTTATCCCTGTCCTTAATATTTCGAGGACTACAAGCACGAAAGTATGTGATTTTGCCATAGACTAATAATGAACTACAACTTCCAGAACGTGGTATACACAGTGGTGAGCGTAGCCTGCTGGGCAGGTGCAGCGGTCCACCAGGCGCAGGCCAGGGTCACCTTACAGAAGACCGCGCACCTCAACGCTGAGCTGCGTGCCTTGCTGCAGAACTACTTCTGTGACCTGGCTTCCATAGACACCATGCTCACTGACATGCTGGTAATAAGTCCTACTTATTCACGTTTTCGGAATTTTAGGAGTAGAAGACGCGCACTTCTGCGATTGATAAACACAGTGCAGTAGGCTGTCGGAACGACTTTACAAAAAGCCATACCCCTACCACAAGACAGAACAGTCTGAAGAGCGCATAAAGCAAACATTACCCATTATAGTCACGCCCCCAGTCATGAGGTAGCGACTAAGAAGAAGACAAGAAAATTCATGTAATTGTATGACTGAACATTAGTCATTTTTTCTCTTACCATCAGATCCATGGTCCATCTTAAGGTAGAGATATTGAATAAAGTCATTTGACTATACAACATAACATAGTTAAATGTCTTTATCCAATATCTTATCCAAGATTTGGTAAAATTTCGTTGTCTTATAGTCGTCAAATGTCATCCAATCTCTCTGATCAAAATTACATTGGAAAAAGAAACTTAATTTATACCGCCCTTAATACCAACACCACCCTTAAATAAGATCTCTATACAAAAACGACCCTAATCATAATGACCTAAATGACCTCCTTGGAGTTGTACAGGGACTAAACCAAATAGCAATAAAAATTGAGCAAATCCCTATGCTATAAAAGAACGGGAGCTAGCGAAATAACATCTCTCACACAGGCGGTGGTAAAATCGTTTATTGGCGCGATGCGCAGCAGTTTCTACATAATCGACAAGGAGCACATCGGGCAGCAGATACAAGCAGACATGTGGGACGATGGCTGGACCTGCGAGAAGACCACCATGCCCAAGAAGAAGCTTAAAGTCAAGTAAGTTGGAAGAATTGACAATGGTTTTGTAACTGCTATAAAAGAGTTCCGAGAAAAAATCGGAACATACACAAAGATGCTCTCTGACATAAGGATAGTCGCCAACCAGTCAAACCCCTAAGAGGTCCTATCACTGAGCATGTCAGAATATTCCTCGCCTATTAAGATGCCGATATGTGTGGCAGTGAGGCACTGTATTCTAGACCTTCCGGGGTATTATAGCATCATCGATTATGGCAGTATTAAATGGAGATTCAGAGTGCAGAGTTGATGTTTTTGAAAGCTAAATGTAGTACATGACTTTAGTTACAATATAAATAATATGAAAGCTCCCCCTATTCCGTTTTCCACAGTTTAAGTACTGAGCAAACACCAGCTGGTTTTGTAGCCAGAAGTGGCGAGACTCTCAACGTACGCGATGCCTACAAGGATCAACGGTTCGCCAAAGAGATCGACCCCACTACGGGCACAGTTGTCAGGTCGTGCTTGGTGTCACCCATCACTGATAAACACGGAGTCATTGGTAAAAGACTAAAAAGGATTTATTATCTATGTTCAGATAGGTATATTTCCTCGGTGGATCCTAAAAATGAGGTTCAGTGGTCCCATCGATATAAGAGAAATGAACCTTATTTTCAGGATCAATGCAAAGCAATGCTAAACTAGCCGTTTTTCTAGACGAATTTCGCTCCCTTTATTTTCGTTGAGCGACACAATAACTTAGAGTAAGAAAGTCTCAAGTAAATTATTATCATTCTTCAGCTGCTACTGACAATTTCATAAAAGCCCATTAACACTGCTCGACCCAGGACTTTAAGCATAGCAGTCGCGCTTAGGGTCATTAAGTTGTGGCACACATTAATTTTAGTTCCTTGTGTCTTGCAGTGTGCGCCAGACGGACGAAAAATAATACTTTAACTTTCCTTCTTTCTAGGCTAAGGAGGCTATTGTAGTTATACCTATCATCACAAATCATATTTTCCATTATGCAGGAGTGGTACAACTGACGAATAAAACGAGTGCGCAGCCGTTTGACGAAGAGGATGAGCTAATATTCTCAGTGTTCGTCAGCTACTGTTCGCTCATCGTGCACTTCTATAACATGCAGCAGAAGAAGATATTCCATGTATGTTATACAGAATTCATTAGGAATTCCACCTCATAACATAACCGCCTGCTGGCAACACTAGTGTTAACCGTGTACAAATCCAAACTCCGAGCTGCTACTGAATTCATCCTGAAAGTTACTAGAAAATCCCAACACTGCTCGACCAAGGACCCAGGTCCAGCCGTTCCAAGTCATTTCCAAGTCCAGATGACTGTTACTTAAGTATTATATTTACTTGTCCCTAGAGAGTTTGCTGAGCATTTTGGAAAGAGACTTTAAAATTTTACAAGGGGTTCAATATTTACAGGAGAACTTGAACCAAGTGTACTCCGAGCTGACGGCGCTACACATGAAGCCGTGCAAGCATGACCTGGAGGAGCTCATGGAGTCAAGCGGCGTGGTGCAGCCACCTAACAACTTTAAGAGGTAACCACGATTGATGTAGAGGTCCGAATATCTCAACCTTGATAACAACAGAGCCTTTCAAAGGTCGCAACAATAGGGAATCTATTGTTATGACAGACGAGCTTATAAAAATATTCCTGATACTCGTAGTAAGGAGCGATTTTAAGAAAAATGTGCTGGTAATATCCTAGGTTCTTAGATAAGTACTTGTTTTTTCTTTAAATAACTGATTAAATATTCTCCACTCCACTGACTTTACGTTACCGACGCCAGGATTTCTCGGACTCATCAAAAATTGAGTGACAACACACGATAGCAAGTGCTTCTTTGGCAACTTCTCTTTGTTTCGTATTTTTATGCTTAACCTCTAAAAGCTTGCCCTCAAAAACTGATAGGAGTTTCGACTGGTATTCATATTCCATTCGTATTCCAGTTTCGACTACCACATAAGCGAAGGCAGTAAGGAAGACATGGCTGGTCTGGTGTGGGTGATGTTCACTGAAACCTTCGCCAACCGAAACTTCGAGCGGTCATCCATGGCGGACTTCGTGCTGTCTATCCTCGGCAGCTACAGGGACAACCCCTACCACAACGCGGAGCACGCCTTCTGCTTTACTCACACCATGTTCCTCATCCTCACCAATAACAACGGATACTTTGATTTTACCGAGGTACGACTCATTGGAATAAGAGTCACCACAGGCACTGTTATAGGTGACCGGTAGTAGCGATAAAAGCTTCCCATGCATAAAAATCTCGACAAACTCCTGCTGGGCTAACATGCGCTCCGCGAGAACGTTTTATTGACTCTTATATCTGCGCTGTTGTGCTTTTGTCTTGTTTTCGCACTTTTGTCATGTTAGCCTGGCTGGTTTAGTATCACTAGAGAAAGTGTTTTAATTCTGCTGCTTCATTTCAGACAGTGGCTCTGATGCTGTCAGGTCTCTGCCACGACTTAGATCATCCAGGGTTCAACAATAACTTCCTGACGCTGTGCAAGCACCCGCTCGCCAGCATGTACAAGTCATCCATGTTGGAGTACCACCACTATTTCCTCGCTAAGAAACTAATCGAGGTAAGTATTCAACAGACGACATAAAAATCAGCCAGGAACCTGGATCCTGGTGGAACTAAAATCCGAAAGGGGGCAAAAGAATTTCATTACAAGTCTGTGTTTTAGTTATCATTTCCATTTTCCATCAAAACAGAGTATCCAATATAAATTTTATGTAACCTATCACAAGATAAGCCAGACTATCCTACAAAATTTAATATATATAAGTTTCTGAGGAAAAAACTGCTGAACGGATTTTGGTGAAACTTTACAGTATTATAGCTTATACATCAGAATAACGTATAGAACATAAATAAACTCATTTAGGAGTAAGTGAAGTCAAAAAACTGATTACAATCAAATCCAACACCATGAAATGATTCAATTGCAGGACAAGAACATCTTAGCCAGACTGCCCGTCAGTGACCAGGAGCGCATAATGGAGGAGATCAAGTACAACATCCTGTGCACCGACCTGGCGGTGTACTTCCAGATCAGGGCGCAACTGTCGCCGCTACTCGCTGACAGAGTGTTCAACTGGAACGACAACGCACATAGAAGGATGCTAAAGGTTTATAATCTTCTTAAAGCTGAACTTTGGGACATGACTACCTCGTCAAAGAATATGACTAGCTTTGTACCAGACTTCTCAACCCTCACGTTTAGGCTAATGATTTCTTATCAATTTTTAATTAGCAGCGAGTACAGGATCAGGTAGGGCTATGGTTAAAATTCTACCTCTTATTCTACAAAATTGCTAGAACTCGCCTTTTCCATAAAACGGTACGCAACACGAGTCGAGTTTCGGCGTTTTTTCTCAGACGGTAGACGTCAGCCAGGGAATTTAAAATAGTTTTATTTCAAATAAACTTTTACAAGCATTTATGAAGCGTTAAACGTTGGAATTATGGAGAAGAATCCGGCAAGAAACTCCATATAATAGTAGCGAAATATAAGTAGGTACTAAATTCAAAATACCTATCTACTTTCAGGGTATACTAATGACAACCAGTGACCTGTCCGGGTGCTGCAAACCATTCGGAGTATCGAAAGCGATAGCAGAATCCGTTTATGAAGAGTTCTATAAACAGGTTTGTCTTTATTTGTAGGTAGGTATGAAAAACTTCGTGAAACTTATGACGGTAGTCTGATATACCGGGGCAAAATAAAACTAACTTTCTACAAGCTTACGATATAACTCATATAACAAAGAACCAGCCGCTTTTTGAACTTTATCTACCATTATTTCCGCATTACCAGCAGAGCAATCTATATACAGTGAGATCAAACGAATCAAACTGACACTATGTTCGCATCGCAATCAATCAATGCGGATAGTGCTCGACTATCGCGCATCTATACGAATTCGAACCACGAAAAAAAAAAAAAACAAAACACGTCGCGCACGTTCGGGCGAAAATACGGAGGAGTCCTAGCTTGATCGATTTTTCGCCTCCCTCATTCGAAATCGTTAGAACCGTTTTCGAAGACGTATTAAAACAAATACACAAATATTAGAATAGAATAATTAAAAAGATGGCGTACCTCGTTTGGTGATGCAGGGCGACCGCGAGCGCGCGATGGGCTACACCCCGCTGAGCATGATGGACCGCCGGCGCAGCATCAACCAGCCCGCCGAGCAGATCCAGTTCCTGTCCGTGGTGGTGCTGCCATGCTTGCTCATGCTGCAGAACGTGTTCCCCAACACCGGCCCACTCACCGACAACTGCAGGTACACTGGGGACATCCTCTGTAGGCGGCCCACTTTTCACATTCGAGAGAATGCGCTTAAAAAAATAAGCATTAGGGAGCATTATTATTTAGATTGACGCGGCGATGAGCTTCGGATCTGTATCCGTAAGCCCCGACCCTATTCTGACTTTTTTAGTCTGTAGGTGTGTCTATACACCTCTCCCGTCACGGTCGTGGTGCAGAATGTAACTGATCCTATGGTCATATGACACAGGGCAAGGGAAGGCAAATTATTTTTAGCCGGTATGAGTCCGACATAGCCTGCCCACCTAGGCCCCCAGGCCACACCTGTGACACTCCATACAAACTTTCCGATACCGCTGCACACTACAATACCAAATGTCAAACTTGTCAAAATTACCTTTGTACACGTGCAAATGCAAAAGTGTGCGTGCGAGTGCGTAGGGTTTATTGGCAATCCGTCCGGCAAGAACACCGGCAGAATGCGGGGGACCTGAGGTATCTGACGTTAGGGAGGGGCGGAGAGTGACCATTCTGTATTATTTATTCGGTGCCCAGGCATCCATGACGTATCTACTTCTCTGGCGCTGACGATCCAGCCATCTAGGATATTCCAAACAGAAAATATGATTCTCTCTTCTCGTCATAGCTACAAAATTCTTTTTTACGCAGGAAAACGCAAGAGGCTTGGCACGAGGAGATCGAGATCCGCGGCCAGAAGCTGTGGCGGCAGGAGGACGCCGTGCCCAACGGCAAGGCCCGCGCTAAGGACAACGAGAACGATTCCAACAATTAGACTTTTACTATTACTTTATTTTTAATACTTAATATAATAATTATATTTTATGTGTAATAACTAGTTTGTTTTTAAACTTCGTCTTGTGAATTTTTGACTGGCAACACTGCCTACTAGTATAAGGCTGCGTTTCTACGAAATGTGCGCAGATGCTGAGCGGTGAACGAGCAATCTACCAGCTGCGTATAAAACAAAAGAAACGTAACTTATTGGTGGAATTTGTCATTTTGAGGTGAAGAGGGGATTTCCCAACATCGGATGGCTACGGCATAATAACTGTGTCCAACTCAATCCGTTCAGTGGTTTGTTGTAGTCACCTTTTTCTTTTATCTAAATACTAGCTTCCCGCCAGCGGCTTCGCCCGCGTGGTCTTATAATTTTTTCCTCCGTTTTTGCAACATTACTACTCCGCTCCTATTAGTCTTAGCGTGATGATATATAGCCTATAGCCTTCCCCGATAAAAGGGCTATCTAACATGGAAAGAATTTTTCAAATCGGTCCAGTACTTTTTGAGTTTATTCGTTACGTACACAAATCTTTCCTCTTTATAATATTAGTGTAAAAGTGTAAATATTAGTGTTGACAATATTACGTATTGTTTGTTAGTCATAGCAACTGCCACAATGGGGAATGATAATAATAAAAAAGACGCAATGACATGATAGCAAATTTATTTATCCTAATACGATAGACATAATACATTGTATTCCAATTTTATTCGGTGTACAACTAAAATACATGTAAATTATATTTCTGTGTAACTAAACAGTCGATTATTATCTAGTGATGGACACACTTTATAGCTAGTGATATAAAGCTATTATTTTTTGTACACCAAAGGCTCTTAGTGTCATTCCTTACGTGAGAACTCTTTTATTTCTATAAATAATATTGCCAAACGCCTGATCACCCCTGTAAAGTAACATTTTTTTAACTATTAACTAATTTACAATCTATGTTATTCAGATTACTTTTAACTTTCGCTCAACGCACTAACGGTGCATTACAATTTTATAGAAAACTGTTCAGCCGTTAACACATCTTTACATCTATACCATAGAGTAACACACAATAAATACAATCAATTTCCTTAACGAAATTAAAAAAAAATGAATTAGACATTAAAATAATGAGATTTATGTATTACATGTCGAAATATACATGGCAAACCACAAAACGAAGGGATCAATCAATGAGCTGATCTATTTACGAATAAATTTCAACAATTCCAATTATATTGCTATAATTTAAACAATAACTTATTTTTGTTCTAATACATTTTTAATCTGTGAAACATTATGCACCTCGAGTCTTTCACCGTTCCATTTTTAAAATGAAAAGAGGATTTATTTTATTATAAAATATAATCTGTGGAATGCAGTGCTGTGTAATCTGTCTCAAAAAGTTTATTTTTGTTATTTCTTGATCGCTGAAGATTATTGCAAATTGTGAATCGTAACGAAAACGAGAAGGCAGAGTCAATGATAATGTCACATCTGCAATAACATTCGGGGATGAACTTTAAAACTACTCGCTTGCTGTACCTGGCCTACTAACAAAATTCAATACGTTTGTATTGTCTTTTAGCTGACCTAATTACTATCGAACACATTGACGCAACACAGATACTGTCTCCATGTACCAGACAGGCAGACAGATAACAAATCTCTGTCCTTTACAATTTTAAATGTTTGTAAGAGTAGGTAGAGATAGTACAGTCAACAAAAAAGGTATATAGACAGTAATTAGACCTATGTTTTAACAAAGATTGTGTCAATAGGCAGGTGTTGTTAGCTGCCTGAATACATAACTCTGTTGTTGACTGTACAAACATTTATAGAAAAACATTAAAATAAATAGATTAGAAATAGAAAAAATCTGTGTTGCAAAAAACCTTGCGAATTATTGTGAAGATATAAGGTCATCGCGCATTAGAAGAATTCAACACATACAACTAAAATGTATTGAAGATGAAACGTTCATTACGATGTTTATCTCATCTTATACAAGTTAAAATACAATCAAAAGCTCTATCATGTAAGATTTAAAGCTCACATTTTAATGCTATACGTTGAGTTGGTGGCGATTAGTTCTAATATACGATGGCCTTAAAATATTGGTGATCACACACGAGGTCAATGTGTGCGTGAATTTGTAATTACGAACGCACACACGGCAACTTCTACATCACGTTTACGAGGATAGTAAAAAAATGAGTTAAAACCTTTTTCGTAAAAAATAGGCCAACACAGTCACACACAAGGAGGATGGTTTTAAAGTTCGAAGCTCGCATGTGTTTCCGGTATTGTCTATTATGTGTTTCGTATTTTTCCGGGGACGTAGCTCTTGTCTATGGTGGGATCCTGGAGGAACATGTGAAGGCACCGCTCGTTTTGCGCCAACGGATGGCCAGCTATCTTGTTGATGAATACTTCTAGACCTGTGGAAGATAGAAAAGAAATGTAATAACAGTAGAATAATATTTATTAAATGAGGGTAAGTGGAAGACATACTTGAGATAGTGGACGGCTGTAAGATAAAAGTTGATAGCTAAGTAACGTTTATAATGCTGAGGCTGTTTAGTCCGCCAAGGCATTCGATGACGTTTGTGGTCTAATGGTTCGAGTACCGGACTGCTAATCACGAGGTGGTGGGTTCGATTCCCACAGTACACAAATATTTATGTGATGAATATACGTGTTTGTGTTTGTCTGGGGTTTTCTGTATTATAAGTAAGTATGTATTTACAAATAAAAGTATATGAGTAAATACGAGCTCTGCTTAGTTTAGGACTGGTGGAGATGGTGCTAAGTAAAATGTCCAAATGTTTATTTTTAAAAATGCATTTGACATACAATCCCATCACGCTTGTATCCCCCGAAAGGTTAGGCAGAGGTGTACAAATGTACACTCATAGTACGCCAGTATGTTTAGGTGTCATGTAAAGCCCGCTACATACGTAACGATTTAACGTAGCGATTAATCCATGCAAGCCGATTTGCGCAGATTTATCGATCGTGTGTATGTGACAAATCGTTCGTTAGATCTGCAACGATTTGTCATACACACGATCGATAAATCTGCGCAAATCGTTACGTATGTAGCGGGCTTAATAGAGGGCAAGCCTATCCAGAAACTTTTAATCTAAACTCCGAGCTTATACTGAGAAAGTCACACGAAATCCTAACACTGCTTGGGAAACGAACCCGGCAGTCGCGCTTACTAGCACTAGGCCAATAAGGCAATTTATGTTATAAATTAGGATAACTTAGTGATCTGTTGTGACGATGACGAATTATTCATTTAACAATGACGTGTCATTAGATAATGCAAACAAGTATCAAAACATTCCAATAAGTATCGCTAAAGAGTAATAAACTCAGTTCAATTTACAGCAAATACAAAACTGTTGTTATGCCGAACATAATAGACAATAATTTTTTTTATAAAAACCTTTTCTTATATAAAACTATAAATACACATATTGATTGTCCGCATTTGCTTGCGCAAGTAAAAATAAACGTGCCTTACAAATCCCCTCGTCTATCAAGGTATCGGTTGCTGTCCGCCAAAGGCTTCAAAACCAATCTGGGACATTTCTCTGCCATCAATAGAATGCAGGTTCAATATAGTCGCCTGGCAAGTACACCCGGCGTAGATATTGATATGTCTTACAACCTTTACAGAGTCAAATATATCTTGCATAAGGAACTTTCTTACAAATGAGATCGCCGCGCCCACGATAGTTTTTTTTTTTTTTACACATCTATAAAAAAAAAAAAAAAAAAATTGTATGTAAATTATCGAATATTCTTTTTGTTATATGTAATAATGACTTTTCGTTCGTACAAAATTGTTGTTAATATGTTATCTAAGTGTGCTTACTCAAGCGACACTTGTATTTTCCTAGTGCCCTAATGCATGCCGTGGCAGCCTATAATTGAGGCTACACCACACAAATGTAATAAGTCATTGTATCCATTCTATGAGTTCTTGGTGTACGCTTTGTTGGTTGTCCTTAATTTCATTGTATGACTAATTGAATTATGTATTATGTACATACATAGCTTCACGCCTGTTTCCCACAGGGGTAGGCAGAGACTATAGATTTCCACTTGCTACGATCCTACACCACTTTCGCTTCATCTATGCTCAACCTCCCCATGCATGCTCGTCGGTTTAGGGTGCTCTTAACCTTGCCTTTTTTGAGAACGTCCGCAATTGAGTATGGGCCCCACTCAGAGACGTCACTTAGTGTAATAAATCATTAGATAATAGAGACCCAGTATATCTTAGTACACTGACAACAAATTGAAATATGGAAAAATAGGACAAGATATAGTAGCCACTGTTTGTTAACGATTCATAGACTTTAAGTGACGCCTGAGTGCGGTCCCTAGTGTTGTAAATATTATTGCATTTATTAAATAATCTTTAGATATATTTAAACAAAATATATTAAGAAACTAGCGGCCCCTGACGTCTCCCGGCTTCACACGAAGCGACATTTTCCATTTAATCGTCATTACAAAATTACATAAAGAGTTAGCTTGAGATGTAATGCGGTACACGGTATATTTAGCTCCCATGTAATAGGGTGCGAGCCTATTGCCATCAACCGAAACAACAACAACAGCTGGACCCGGGAATCAAAACCAGAACATCTAGTGTAGCAGTCGCGCTTGAGACCACTAGACCAATGAGGCGGTATTTTTTAAGATTATTAAATAAATATATTTTTTTAGGAAAGATGTAATAATTCTTCTTTCTGTTTAGTTTATTATGGCGTTAATTTACAGATAACGAATTTCATTATTTTCTTTATCACCCGCTAAATAATAAAGGCCTAATCCAACAGATAAAATAATAATGTGACATTATCGCTAAACACTGCAAACAGATCTGTTTGTCGTGTATATGTATTTAGTCTCTCCAACTGCGTAAGGACTGGACAGACCGCATGTCACAATGACACTCCTGAAAGCGGTCCCAAAATGGTCTTCTCTAAACCAAAGTGAACCAGTCCGCGATAGGCCAAAAACAAATGCCATGCGATACTAACAATGATGGCGTTAGTGTTTCTTGATATGGCGAACGCGCCTGTCAAATGTTCAGAAGGAAATGTTGATAAGCTCTCTGTAGTATTAGATAGAAGGGTGTCGTGTGGACAAAAGTAGAGGCACATTTGCAATCCAGTGGGATAGAAGATGCTCATAATGAAATAAATACCTACGCTACATTGAAGCCGTTTTGATATTCATTTTTTAACCCCCGACGCAAAAACGAATATCAAAACGGCTTCAATGTAGCGTAGGTATTTATTTCTTCAACTAAGCTTAGTTTCGCTACTGTTCCTCTTTATACTGTGATCATGGTAAAGTTGTGGTTTCGAATACACAGCTAGTAACAACAATATAGCTTCTTGTGGTTGTGACTTATTGCCGTTCTTTTGTATGGTAAACATGAATAATTTTGATTATGATTCATTTAAAATGGACATTTTGTCCCCCCGGTAGTAAAATCAATAACATAATATCATCACGCTTGTATTTTCCAAAAGGTTAGGCAGAGGTGTACTAATGTACACCAGTACTCCACCGGCATGTTTAGGTACCACGTAATAGGGGACGGGCCTATTGTCATCAACCGGGCACTACTCCGTACTCTGGGCTGTTAGTGATGTTACTAGGAATTTAAAAAAAAACTACTCGACCCGGGAATCGACCTGTATCGTAGCAGTCGCGCTTGAGACCTTTAGACCAATAAGGCAACTATTTAAAGTAGCAACTTTAAATGGGACATTTATATTGTGTATATCAACTATTTTTATATTGGCATTCTTCCAAAATATTTTTACAAGTGAAAGACCTAAATGTCACACAATAATTATTACATTCTTGAAATATTTTCCAGAAAAAATTAAGTGCAGTATTAGTAAATTTAATTTGGCTACGTTTTGATAAACTGTATACTTATAAGATGTAATACAATAATATAATACTCTAATGTTATTTGTAGGAGTTTTCATCACATATTATACCATATCCAAATATTATGTGATAAAACTTACATTATCTATACTAATATTATAAAGAGGAAAGATTTGTTTGTTTGTTTGTTTGTAATGAATAGGCTCCGAAACTACTGGACCGATTTCAAAAATTCTTTCACCTTTGGAAAGCTACATTATCCCCGAGTAACATAGGCTATATATCATCACGCTACGACTAATAGGAGCGGAGTAGTAATGAAAAATGTAGCAAAAACGGGGAAAAAATTATAAGACCACGCGGGCGAAGCCGCTGGCGGGAAGCTATGTAGCATAAAACAACTTATTACACATTAAAAACATTCTCGAGCATACTGCAAGACCACTGAGGAGATAAACACCTGATAATTAATAATTAAAATGCTAAAACTGCATAATGCATTACCATAACTAGTATGTATGTTATACCAATTAAGTGAATCATAGTGTTTAAGATGTATGAACAATATACATATGCAGTTATGAAGGCCAGTATAAACAATAGCCAAAGTATTTATCTGTAGTTTATCGTTTTATATACGAAAATCTATTTTTTTTTGTAAATGTTTATCATTACTACTTTTTATGGATTTTATCGCGTTATATTGATATTATTTTAATCGGCGTTTCGAACCTTTTCCCCACCACCCAAAAGTTAACATGGACGATGAGGTCCGAAACGTCGGGATTAAAATAATACCAATATAATGCGATAAAATCCGTAAAAAGTAATTTTATTTCCATGTCTAATATTCACGTAAGTGTCTGAAATCAGTATCTGAATTTATCACAAGGAAAGTAATTGACCTGTTGTTGATTGAAGTTTTTATCAAGCTTATAGATAATGATGATGAATCAATCATGAAAGATTATTAAAAAGACACTAGTAATATCTTAGTTATGATTGGCGGCATAATATTCGAAAAATGTTTAACCATTGACACCACAATTGACACAGTAAGAAGTAGGATGTCGGTCCCCCAAATAAGAATGTATAATAAATAATAAATGTATAGAACCCAGGACCTCTAGTGTAGCAGACTAGCAGTCACATTTACGACCACTGAACTAATGAGAGAGTTATAAGAAAAGGATAAGTATAAAGATAAGTAGTGTTACTTTTTATTGCCTACATAGAAATATCAAAGGTAAAGCCGTAAAGGTCACACTAATTGCATTACTGGCATAACCTCTAGTCACCTCAGAATGTAGTGTCACTGTCTAAAAAATCTTAACAATCACATTTATAAGGTTGTTAGATAATTTACTGTATTTGAGTTAAATGGTTAGCAATACATCGGTTTTATCAATACTGAGTGACTGTATGAGTCTTATTTAATTTTGTAACATTTTTATCACAAATATTACTATCTGCATTAGTACTAATACATAATGAGTATGTCAAAATAACACTACCAACATACCTTTTCTGCGGTCTTCAATAAATTCTTCTTCAAAAATACCATCATCTCCACGGAACGGTAGCTGTCTTTTGAGGGCCTTGCCTGGTAGAGGTGGAACTACAATCTAGAATTAATAATTTGAGTTAATTAGTTAATGTTTGCTGATACATTTAATTTTAATTAAATAAAAAATACAATGAAATTAAATTAATAAAAAGTAGTTTTACATTTTGAAATTGAAAGGAGTATTTTTCAAATGGAGATAAAGTAGTTATTAAGACTTACTGTGGTATAGTATATGATCTAAAATTTAATGAGAATAGAGTCATGCTTATTTTCAATGATGTTCATATCTTGTCAATTCATCTTGGGTGTGTAAAAAGTTTAATATTGTCAACCTCATGGAAAGTAGTCTGCTAGTTTTTGCTTTTTTTGATGATACCAAAACTCATATGAAAATTTACATATTTTACGACCATGATTAATGATACTGTATAAATAATGTCATTGACTACTGTCGTGGGATAAAACTGTGTGATGAGTTTTAAATTTAACAAAATGTTTGTTGATTATAAGTATAAGCATATTAAACTTAAAAAAAATAAACATTAAAATCAGTAAGTGAATTCACACTGTAGTTAAGAAGAAACTGACATACATTTTAGTTTTAGTTTATCTTAAATTGTACTTTCTTGAATCATCAGAATATTTAAAACGCAATAGCTAGGCATAATAAATTAAAACAAAAATAATAATTTTTTGTCAACATTCTTAGTGCAGCCACATGATTGTGAATGTCATTGGTTCAGTGGCCTTTATTTCAACCGAAATTGTAAACAAATCAAGCAAAACAGAAAAAAACAAAATAGAGCAATAAACTGTAAACATACATTAGCAAAGACGAAATCTGTTATCGAATTAATAGCGACACTGGTCATTTATGAATCACACGCAACAATAAACATTTTTGTTCTCTGATAACAGGCAAAAAACATGCATACTTATCAGCTCTACCAAATAACATTGGACTTACCTTACTGTCTCTCTCCAATTCGTTTCTAAGCCATTCGAAATCGCTGTACCGCCGTCTGACGCTAGATTCTTTAACTTTAAACACTGGCAGGTTCGTCTGAAAGCAAAAAACTTGGTTTGCTACAATTATCTCATCGTATCGGCGCACGGCCGCGTCCGTTCGTGATACGCCCACTAGTAAACGTTGACGCGTCGAAGCGGCCGTTAATCTAATTATATGACAATAATAGAGTCATCAGCTTACCCTCATGCGAACTTCGTAATCCGTGTAACGTTTCTTCCCTACTCCCATGGTCGTGACTGGGTTCACAACGTCGATTTCTAGGAAGTTAGCCGGTGCCGCGTAGGCATCATCCAGGGTCTGCTTCTTCACATTCAGTCGCCTCGTCGCGTCGGCTGTCGTGTCTTCAGCCATCATTACTCTTTATTTATTGTAACAATCACAAAAAAACTATGAATAGGACGGTCCACTAATCAAAAGGAAATGAAAAATGACAAGAGTGAAACATCGTTTGACATTTCAACAAATATGGCGGCGGATGAGACTTCAAAACTTTTAAAATCTACCAATGTCAATAACAATAAATTTTCTTTTCTTTTATTTAATATTTAAGAAACAATATTTTTAGGTACATATGTGTATTGATGTAGATTTAGTTATTTGTGTATCCTGAAATCAATACTCGGCTTCTTTCTAGTAGGAGCAAAGTGTTTCCAAAAATAATATTAGTGGTAACACTGGCTTTTATTTCAATCTGAATCTACTATCGGCAATGGACATTAGTCTTCTGCCACATGTATGACCTCATTGGATAAAACCGAATGATTCACTCGCAGCATGAAGGTAAACAACTAAGCAACAAAGGTTTTTAATTCACAACCCTGTTGTATTATTTCTGTGGAAACAGAAATTGTGGTTATGGAAGGTGACAAAAATAGACATAATTATTTTAAAGTTTATTTATTATCTTATTTACATGATTAATTTCATAAGAACTGACTCATAGGATCTTCTTCTCGTCTCTTTTTCATCTTGTAAGCCTCCAGTTCATCTTCTGTGGGTGCCTTCACCTCGTACATACTGTTGTACGGACGTTTTCTCTCTTCCACCGAAAGTAGGTAGTCGGCCCGCTTCTGTTGTCTTTCTTCCATTTCCAGCGCCTAAAAGAGAATATTTAGATAAGTTGGTATTTATTTACTTTTGAATATTTAGGAGACAGTGTAGTTACGATATTCAACTGAACTACGAATTACTGGCTCCAAGACAACATTTTTCAGCCATTTTCTGTCACAACTTTAAAATAATATAATGCAATAATAATATACCTTTTTCAGCTTGTCCTCCTCTCGCTTTCCTTTTTTGAGTTCCTTCTTCTTCTTCTTTTTCGCTTTCTTTTTGTTCTTCTTTTTCTTACTAGTCTTCTCTGTCTTCGATCTGATGTCTTTCTCAGAGTCTGAGGAACTGCTGTCTGAACTCGATTCCGATGATGATGAGGATTTGTCCGATTTTTCTTTATCTGTTGGAAAAAAAACTGCCTCATTAGCTTAGTGGTCGTAAGCGCGACTGGTATGCTCGAGTTCCTGGGTTTGAATATGGGGTCAAACAAACTGTTATTTGTTTTTTTTATGAAATTAGCAGTATTAGCAAATATTACATAGGACCTAAACATTCCGATAAATAGTGGGTGTACATTAGTGAACCTCTGCTTAACCTTTGGAGGAATACTCCGGAATACAGGCAATTATTCATACAATTATTCATACATTTTATATATTGTAAATGTGAGCACCATGTAGGTTTAACTATCCTTTATATATAATATCATTTTTAAATCGTCTGGCAGCTTTGAGTATATCCAATGATCTACGCAAATATCCTACTGATTGGTAGTGTCGTGCGCCGGGTCGTTGAGCTCCCTATGATATGGTCGAGCTTTACGATGACTGATTCATGCTTGCCGTCTGTCAGGATAGATCAACTCATGGCTGCTGCGGCCCTTTCCTCAAAAGGCCGTTGCAGACATAGTCCTACACTGTGACACTCACATATTTGAAAAAAAAAAAAACTATGTCTGGACTTTAAAAGAGACCATGATTCTCTGAGTTTGTTTCGGCGTTTCTTCTCAGAGGTCGTCAGTTAGGAAATGCCGACGCCATCTAGCACAAAATCGCAAAACAAACATTGACTTGTAAAAGTGTCTGAAAAGATCTATTTGCAGAATAAATATCATTTCATTTCAATTTCATTTCGATGGTATGTTAAGTTGAGAAATTAATTTGAACAATTAAATAGTTAACTGGCAGCTCAGATTTTCTGCTTGTTACATACTTTGACAATAACCATTAATTATACCATTTTCTTTCCTCTCTTTCTCAGGACGAACAGGCTCCTGTGAAGAGGCCGCCTTTTCTTCATGCACTTCCAAAACCACTGACTTGCCAGCCTCACCGACGCAGTATGACATCTACAGAAGAAAAAGATGATATAATATTTTTACAGTAAAAAAAATCTTAATATTATTATGTGTAGGTAGCCATATAAATACTACGTCTAGTGGAATAACATTTAAAAAATACCAAAATAGTTACCTTTATAAACGAGTGGCAACACTTGTATCCCCACTGTCCATCATGCCAGTACGAGCCCCAAACTGAAGTATGGTTATTTACCATCACATCCTCCTCATATTTACTCCTGAAAACATTACATATTTTGTTAGGTTCGCATGAAAATATTTACAAAACCAGCGGTTATTTCCAACCATTTGATACTATTCCGTTTAGGATATCTATTTTAGAACATTGTTGATATATGGGTTGTTTTTTTTATTTTATTTTTCTATTAATACTACTACCGCTAATATCATAATTACAAAAGTAGCTGTCTGTTACGCTTTCACGCCTAAACCGCTTAACCGATTTTTATGAAATTTGCTACAGAGATATAGATTTAACATTGAAGAAGGATATGAGCTACATTTGTCGCGGCAAAAAAGGCTTTTTTTTTAAATGAAATGTTGTATGGGAGTCTGTCATTATTGAAGATAAAACAATGAAACTTTGTATTTAGGCACTTGACGGAATAAATAACTACATTATATTACAGCGTTTTTGAAATTTCAACCTACATGGGGTGAAATAGGGGATGATAGTTATATGGAAAAAAGTAACTATTCCGCGCAGAAGAAGTCACGGCCAGAAGCTAGTAATAAATATTATATTCAATTAAGATATATACGTACTTAGCAAGCTGTTTCTCCGGTCCTTGCACTAGCGTGCCATCCCTATTGTATCTGTTGAACACTTCTGTTTGGGCCAGCAGCAGTTCCTTGGGTGGTACTGCCAAATGCTCCTCACCGCCATACTTCTCCAGAATGGATTGTTTGACCTAGAAACATAAATATGTAGACTGTTAGTTGAAAGAAGATGTTTATGGATTATGTCCTATTTATTTATTGGAAGAGTTGGATTTATTATTTGACAACGTCCGTGGTCTAGTGGTTCGAGTACCGGACTGCTGATCACGAGGTCGTGAGTTCGATTCCCACAAGACACAAATATTTATGTGAATATAAATGTTTGTGTTTGTCTGGGGGTTTCCTATGTATTATAAGTATGTATTTACCAAAAAAAAGTATATAAGTATTACATTCATTGTCTAGTACCCATAGTACAAGCTCTGCTTAGTTTGTGACCAGATGGTGCTGTGTAAAATGTCTCAGGATATTTATTATTATTACAATATTATTTTTTAAATCAAATCACTTTATCAATTTATTTTAATTGCGCAAATACGATTAAGCCCCGCAAATTGATAATGTGACTAGCGGCCATCTTGATGACGTAAAAATGACGTAGCAGCACTCAGTACGCTTTAGCACTACTAGCTGGCAAGTACGGCGAATGACGTCACGTGGAGGTTAGTTAGACAAGGTTCCAACTCACGAGCAACTTGCGGGATTTATAAAACGAATGAAACCAAACTTCATGTATATGGTAAGATTTAAAAAATGCTTGGTTTCAAAATTGCTGTTGACTGTTCATAGTAAATTTCAAATTGCAAAATTATGTTCTCTCGTCACGATGATAATGTATAGTTTGATTCAAACTTAATGGCAGCTCGGAAGTTAGCTACTCGCTGTGCAGTACCCCACTTCTCACCCCCGCTGTCACATAAATTCTTTACTGCGCAGCGACTCGCCTCATGTAGTATTGAGATGTTTTGTAATACTGAATGTGTGTCATCAAGTTTAGTGGTGTACCTGTGTCTTGAAGTGGTCCTTCTTGTCGTGGTACTGGCGCTGCAGCAGCTGCAGCTTGGTGGGCTCGGCCAGCAGGTGCACGTCGAGCCCGCGCGCCTGCGCCTCCCACGCGAACAGCTGCGCCGCCGCGTGCGCGCGCGTGTCTCCGCTGAAGCGCACGAAGTTCTCGCCCTGGTAGTCCGACCTGCCGCCGGTGGGGCCAATGTCAACTCAACACCATACTGTTACGCCTAATAACTATTACAAGCACGGAGATGGTTTACGAAGATTCGAGAATAATCATAGACGCGGGTCAACGTCCGCGAACAATAGTCAGCCGAGTACCTACGCGTATTGTGTAGAGTTATCGCGATTGTTCGATTCTGGAATCTTCGTAATCCGTATAAATATCGGTGTTGGGGGCCGGACAGAACAGTTCAGTTTTGGATAGTGGAAGTGACAGCGCGACTGTGAATTGGAAGTGTGTTCTAGTACAGTGTTATCATAGCGATTTTTTTTGTGTGTTTTAAGTTTTATTAAAGTGGTTTATTGTTTTTCGTAATTAATTTATCCCAGATTTATACAGCTCGGTACCACCTCTGCAACCTCCAATCCCTGAACGCGCTCAAGAACTACTGGTCCGATTTGAATAATTCTTTCAGTGTTAGATAGCCTATTTAAGGAGGAAGGCTATAAGCTATATGTCATCACACTACGACCAATAGGTGCGGAGTAGAAATTAAAAATGTTGCAAAAACGTGGGGAAAAATCAGCTTCTACGGGAACGAAGTTGCGGGCAAAGGCTAGTAAGGCTATATTTATAATTTAAACATATATTTAACTTACTCAACAGTCACAGGGTTGGGGTCATCCCTCATAGAGCGCGTCTTAGGGTCATAGTAGGCAGAGTTGGGGTCCAAATTACGCAGGTACTTCGCAGTATCTTCTCTGATACGTAGATTACGCACTGTAATACGTTGTTTTGAGTCCACCTGAAAGTAAAAGATTGAAATCATTAAAAAATTTGAAGTGATCCAATGGTGATCCAGCATGGATCATGGATCCAGCATAGATAAGTACCTTTGTTCCAGGCATGTCTACTTCATCTACATATTTGTCCTCATCCTCTTCAGCATTGTCATCGTCTTCTTTGGCTGTTGGGTCTGAAATATAAGCAGCTTTTAACACATACACAACAATAATATTGTGGGTAAATAGGAAGAAATGAACTGAATTACAGCCATTTGCCTTCTGCTTATGAACAAGAGTCAACTAGATTAATTCCAATAAGAAACATTTTAGGACTTGCAAAAGTATAGAAAATAAATAATGGATTTTCTATTGAGTCTGATTAGTTATTTGATATTTTCTACCACTAATGATACTAAGACAAAATACAATAACAGGAAATATAAAAATCAACAAAAATAATATACCTTCTTCCAATTTTTTAGCTCTAAGTTCTCTTTTAGCATCTTCAACTTTCTGATACTCCTCAATAATTGCCTTGTGCTGCAGTGGATCATAGCCATTCCACCTGTCCCTTTTGCCATCATAACTGAGGTTCAAGTTGGGCTGGGCAAACTCATCCGGTGCTATACCAGCATTCGTGAATCTTGCTCCAATCTTTAACACAAAACATGAGTAATGAATATGCACAAAGAAAGGTTTAAAAATGGTAACATATAATAAAATATGACAAAGACCTGCCTTTTTTGAGAACATCTACAATTTGCCTGTGGTATGTTTGCCGAGGTAGACCTCTTCCATTCATACTCGCCATGTAGACTTGTTTCGTCAATCTCCATATACCCGCATACCCCACCCCCCATACCAAACCATACCTAGTCTTGATAACAAAAGACCAAATAATATGATGCCAAATTATGATGATAATGATTAAATCTGATTATTACCTTTCTGGGTCTGTCTAAACAGTCTTTCTTCTTATGTGTCATAGCACCACAATTTTCACAAGCTCCTTTTCTGAATTTAGTAGCTACTGTTGTCTGTAATGAAAAAAAAGTTAAGCACTAAATGGAATATAGTATAAACTACCTATTGAAGTCTTATTTAGAGAAAAAAGCTTCTTTATTACAATATTTTGGCTAGGCTAATGATACATAGCTACAAACAAGTAAAAAACAAGCTTCTTTTGATGAAATACAAAATCAATTATTGGAAAAAAAAACCGCTGCCCGGCCACAAAGTTATATTTTTCTATCAGTTTTTTACAATTTATAATTTTTAAGTAAAGCTATGGAAACATTCAATGTTTTTAATATCTTCATGTCACAATAATAGTAAACATAATTATTATTGCCACTTTTACAAGGTTATAAAACTATTTTGGCTATTGGAGTATCTAGTAGCTGAAGACAATACTAGGATGGATCACACAAATTAAGAGAGACTTTATTATCTGCTGTTTAAAAAGACAAGCTATAGATAATGATTAATACATTTGAAGATTTCAACTCACAGTATCAACTCCCTTGTGATAGTATGTGTCAAGCTTAGTGAATTGGCCTTCCTTGTCATCCTGTGGGCGCTGATGCTTCAAGGTAGGCCCAGCAGTACCGTAGTACCATGGTGCAGAGGATATGTACTGTGGTATATGTGGGTTTATGTCCTTGCCTGAAAGAAAAAAAAAATTGATACATTACCCAGATGTTTGTTGGGTTTTTTGTGCATAGATAAGCCTCGATCTCTTTATCATCTCAAGGCTCATCTATCAACCTATAAACAGCCAATCTTTTAGCCATTTTAGTACAATTATGTCGGTTGGCATATTATTAGTACTATATCATACGAATTGTTCGACGTACCTGTCTCATCAACAGCAGCTGGTGCTGTACCAGCTTTACGAGCTTCTTCCAACTCTTTGGCCTTTCTCCAATCTTCCCTGGACTTCTTTTTTGGTTCATCTTCTTCCTCACCAACATCGTCTTTATTGCGCAATATCTGCGACACCGCAGTGCGCATACCCGTCGCCATTGTGATATATTACACTATTTTTCTGATAAATACCACTTTTTGCATGACAAATTAATAGAAATTAAACAAAACGAAAATAAATAAACGCATGCAAACAATCCATTTGAGTTTGACAGGATAGAATTTTAATTTTGCAAATGGCGTCGTGTCATTTTCTGAATTCTTTTGACAGGCTAGCTTATCGTTCGGAAATTATTTTTGTTTTATTTAGTTTTAACATTATGCTTGCCCCTGTTTTAACCGAAAGGATAGGCAGAGGTGTACGATTACGTCTGTCAATTTTTTACTAAGCTCAACTCGTCGTGCGCGTCAAAAGTCGTGGTTAGTTGCGGACTGTTGCGGAGGTTTGATGGCAGTCGCGTCGTGTAAAATACCTACTGATATTCAACAGGTTTGATTAGAAGCCGACCCCAACATGGTGTGGAAAAGGCTAGGAAGAAGCTATAGTAAAACGGGTAAAACAGATCAGGGAAATGAATCCGTACATCAATCTATGGAATCCGTCTACCTAATGGAAGAATGATCTTGTGAAAGCGTGCGTTCACAATGTGATATGAATATTGTGTAATGTGAGCCCGGGATAACTATTTCAGTGTTTTTATGGTATAGGGAGCAAGCGAGCAGACGGATCGCCTGATAGGGGCGTAGCTACCGCCGTATCGTATTGGCAATATCAATAAAAACTTCCCAATTTTTTTTTATTTAAAAAATGACAAAAGTAAAAAAAAGTAATTCTTTTTTTCCTGCGTCAAGCGTGCGTTCAAAAGTTGGCAACACGCATCGGTTATCGCGGGCTATGTAATTTCTCCGTTTAAGTTATTTACTTAAAACGGGGGTTTTTTTTCTTTTGTGAGAAATTTTTACCCTTCTTTTTATACCCAACCAAGGCACGCTACGCCACTGCTGATATTAAGTAATTACCGCCGCCCATGGGCACCCGCAACACCAAAGAAGTCTATACACTCACGCCTTTTTCCCACAGGGGTAGGCAGAAACTAGAGACTGCCACCTGCTACGATTCTTACTAGGGTATTCTAATCTATGATTCTTACATACTTCTTTAGCTTCCTCCACGTTCATACCATATATGTAATTTCGGAAAATACATAAGTTGGCGGACTAAATTAAGCGATTCCCCAGGCTTTTAGTTTTATGGGAAAGTTGGCCACACTGCAAGTGATGCGCTCCTAGGTCAGCTTGCCAAGCATGGTGTGTAGCCTTATGGACTAATTATAGTCTGCGCGGAACTAGTTGGCCGCGCCTTAGGTATGTGAGCGGTGGACTATAGATCCACATTCTTACTAGCTGCATAACGATGCCAATTCTGGGGGATACAGTAGTAGTCTGCCTCCTCGTCGTACAAATACAATACAAATAAACTCGACAAAAAGTAAACCATAGCTATAGATATATTTATTCATAGATTATAAAGTCATTTGATAGAAATACAATAATTATTAATAAATTTTGTTAAAGATAGTAAATAGTACATTAAGTTTACAGTTTGCGGCGTGCTCTGGGACGGTGGTAGGATGGCCGCGGAACGTATATACGTTCGTTGCTGTCCCCAGTTTGACCGAGGGACTCCTCCAGAGGTTCAGCACGAGGGGTGAACAGCTTGCGCCGACTACGGGTCACACTGAGAAATAAGGAATATTATTCAGATAAGGTAGCAGCTAGTAATATTGTAAGGCAGTCGCAAGATTTTGATTACAGTAAGTTCTTAACCGTGAATCCAGTTAGGTGTTCACATTTTGTGACATAAGAAGTGGTTTATATGTAGGTAATATAATATGTCCCGCAAGTTGCTGATCGGCTGGAACCTTGTCTACTTAACCTCAAAGTGACGTCATCCGCCGTGCTTGCCGCCTAGTGGTGCTAACGCGTACTGAGACCGGTTACGTCATTTTTACGTCACCAAGATGGCCGCCACCCACATTATCAATTTGCGGGGTTTATAACGGTAACATAAGGCCAAAAAAAAATTAGACCGAATGTAAAATGTTTTCTTCAACGAAGATATTTTATTGCTTTCGTTAGTTGCTTACTGTAATTTTATTACACTTGCCACCACCTCAATTACTCATGAAATAGATTACCCTTTACCATACGGACACAGACAAAATCATAAAAACAAAAATATTTTAGTATGGCGACAGCAAGCAAGACGATCAAACTGACCCGGAAAACCAAAAAATCTTACTTGGAAGTAAAATATATGCTAGATATCGTCATGTTTCGAAAATATGTCGCTGAGTACGCAGAGACCGCTTCGAATTTCTCATTTCCCTAAAGAAAAAGTATAGAAAAAAACAGATAAAAATTTTGAAAAAAGAAAGAGTTTGAAATTTGAGAGCCCAGATAGAATGAATCAGTTGTAATACTAACCTTTTAGAAGGGCAACTTTGTATTCCCATTAATGGCGGTAAATTCTCCTCCCCGCCACCTTTTTCAGGCGATGGTATGTCTTTGGCTACTTTATGAGGAGCAGGCATATCTAAAGTGACATCAGAGAATTCACTTTGAAGGTTCACAATGTCTTTTAATTTTTCATCCTCCTCGTGTTTGTTTCGTCGTAATCTTAAATTCCTTTTGCGCCCTTTACTTTCACATTTTGCTTGACTTTCAGCTAATATTTCCTCATCTTTGCTTACATCTGTTTTGATGTTATAAACTTTTGTCGATTTCTTTCGTAGATTATATTTAGCGACTTCCATGTCATGTTTTTCAGAACTTTCGTTAACTTCCTGGGACACTAGTAAATCGAATTCAGTAGCTCTAGGAGCAGTTATGTCTTTGTAAATGTTTTCAAATTCTTCAATCGTATTGTCTCTTGCTTGAGCATCGTTCATTGTCCGATTTGGTTCATCTACAGAGGGAGCAGGTTCTAATTTAATGACCACTTTACATTCCTTTGATTCTTCAACTGATGACATTGGTTCCAATTTCATTTCTTTTTTTATATCAATTTGTACATCATCATTTTCAGGTTCTATAACTTCTCTTATGGACAATCTAATTTCTTTATCAGCTTTTTTAGCAGATAGCTGCTGTTCTAGAACCATCTTTTCAATAGATTGCCTAGCGATTTCGACATTATCTATTACTTCTTTTGGTTTTGTAACAGGCGAATCGAAGCCATCAAAAATATCTACAGAATCATGTTTTTTCGTCATCCTAGGTTTATGTATAGATGCAATTATGTCTGGTTTTGTTAGATTATCACCTAGAAGCTTTTTAATTGTGCTAGGTTCAAAATTATCCGCGACCGTGTCTTTGACGATGGACGGCGACCTATCATCATCAATTTTCATTATTTCATTTAACTTTTTATTGGAAACTGCAACATTTTCATAGATGTTATCAAAATATGTGCGTTTCTCTTTGATTACTGGTTCTTCTTCGTGAATGTCTTTATGCTCATCATCTTTAGCCGGAGTGTCGCCAAAATACGTCCTTTTCTCTTTCAGTATTTTAATATCACCGAATACAGATTTACTCTCTCGGACATTATCATGGCATTCCTTAGAAGCCTTTTCCAGTTGCTCAAACTGCCTCAAAGATACGTCACTGCCTTGGTTGGACTTAAAAGACCTCATTATTTTGCCAACCAGAGTTTCAGATACTGCTTTTGACACTTTCATCTCAACATTAGATTTAGCTCGAATAATTTTATTAGTTACAATTTCAGATGGTTTTTCTATAGCTTTGTCAATATTCGATTCTGAGATATTTAGATTATTTGTTTGATTTGGAAATAACTTTTCCTTAAAATCAAAGTAAGATTTATCGCGAATATTGCTTTTTATATTTTCTGACACGTTTTCTGGAATTTTTATATCCGTATTAGACTTTTCTCGTATTATTGGTACTTTAAATACATTAGCGTTTTCTTCTTGTGTATCAGTTTCACTACATTTTGATATATTAGTGACTGAATCTTTGACGAAATATGTACCTCTAAACGAATTCATTTTCTGTTCCTGTATTTCTTTAGTAGAATCACCTGCCCCATTAAGTTTACTATCACTAATAAAATAAGTCCCTCTCAAATCATGTTTGCTGCTTGTAATAGATTCATTTTTAAACTGCACACAATCATTTTCACCATTTTCTGTATCTCTTGTACAATTTTCAGAACTTTCATTATATTTGTCATTCGTTACTTCATTATTATAGGTTGTATTTACATCATTTTTCATACTGTCTTCATTTTTATTACTAATTACTTCGTCATCATATGATATATTTGTGTCGGTTTTGACACTGTCATCTACCCTGTTGTTAGTATCATCAGTGTTTTCTTTAAGTGCATCAACCTTTTTGCTTAAGTCACTGTCCTCGTCTTCTCCTGTGGCATAAGTTGAATTATTAGAATCATTACCATTTTTAAGCGTTTCATGTGATTTCTCTAGGTCACTGTCACATTCTTCATCAATATTGTCAATAGTATGAATACTAGCGGTGTCACGTTTTTCTTTCTGTACGACAATAGATAATGACTTGTCGAGTTCCTTTTTGAAGATGGGTTCAAGGCTCTCATTGAGCGGGTCGCTGTTTTCTTCCTCCGATTCCTGTTCACTGTCGGAGAGTGACATTGCATCTTCTTGTGGCGGTGTTGAGTCTTTGAATGCTTTTTCTGTAACAAAAACATTTCAGGATATATAAATAAAATAAAATATTCTTTATTTCAGACAACCTTTTACACCGTCCATAGAAATATAAACAAAAAGAAAATATGAATAGAAGTAATAACCCTAAATCACCCTCTTAACTAAGGATCTCCATAGAGGGGATGAGTGCCTGTTTGCTAACGTCTTCAGGATTTCATTGGGGCTACCACGCACCCTGAGGATCAGGGATACCGTTCTTTTGCGCAAGACGGCTTGAAAGCCGTCAGTATTTAACAACGTATTGAAATAATATATGTACTTTTAATATAAAATTAAAAGGAGATGACGTCCTCTCTCGTTATCTGTATATTTAGAAGGAAAAGGTGACCAACATCGAATGGAGTGAGGTGACTGACTGACTAATCTATTGACGTACAGCTCACACCATTGAATGGATTGGGCTGTTTATAGCTTTATGACGGCATGCACTAAGAAATGATTGAGTGTGGGAAATTCCCACGGGATTGAAAAAACTGGATAAAGGCGAGTATCACCGCGTGGAACCGCTAGTTTCTCATAAACTCCACAAACTATGTGGCAGATGAGTCTTCTCGGCAACGGGTACCCGAAGTCGGAAGATTTTAGGTTTCTTCCTCTCAGTGGGTTAGCCGCCTTCGTGAACCACGTCTTCAAAGAGTAAGGAATATACGGTAATGGGGGCAACACAAAAGAACCCATTGGGTCGAAGTGTTGCTGGTTCTACCAGCCCCCATAATAAGATAAGATAAGATAATATATGGCAGATGCATAAAGACTGATGTAGTTAAGACCTTTATAACTAACAACATATGGACAAATCTTAGTCTGAAATAAATGTATTTTTAATAAAGTTACTCTCATTTATTATGTCCTTACCATCTCTCTCCTCTATGCATGTACGAAGATGCTCCACTTCCTTCTCAGCCCGCGCTCTCGCTAGATGTTCAGCCGTTAATTTCTCCTGAAATTTGCATCTTCCAGTTTTACACTGTATTTTCACAATCAATGTTAAAGAATTAACAATTATCTTTATAATTACCTCTAAAACTGCTATTTCTGTCATGAGCTGCGCAACCTGGAAAAATAATATGATATTTAAAATATAAATTAAGGGACTTGTGGTCGCAATGTTGGTTTTGAAGAATACGTGACTCAGGTCCTGTTTCACCACTCTCTGATAAATTAAGTTCCCGTTAAATTACTTGATAGATAATTTCATACAAATTTTGTTCATTTCTAAATTTAACTGGCGGTTAGCAGCTTCGGGGAATTCAGGCGTGATGGTATAGTAATTGTCGCAGTGTAGTGTTGTAGTAGTATTTTTTTCTTGGGGTTTAGGAAATCCTCATGTATCTCCTCTACTCGGGGAGGCAGCAGGCCATGTAAGTTATTTATTTTATTTTATTATTTGTGTTTGCGTGCTCCATCCTCGGCAGCATGGTCACTTACCAGCAGGTGAGGTGCTGCCAAACGCACTCAAATTTACAATAATAAAAAAGTCACCTTAGCCTGTAGGAACCGTGATGGTGTCCCGGAGTTGCTGCTCGGCGGCGGGACAGCCGCCTTAGCCAGCCTTGCCTCGTATTCTTCTATCATGTCTTCCATCTGCAAAATATTGTTTATAAATAACCCTCCTCCTTCGGCAGTCGGGTAAAAATATATCTACAACTGACAGCTTGCCATTTTTCAAACAACGCATAAACTGACGTCATGACCATGAATGAGACCCTCATTGGCACCCTTCGGGTACAGAACCCTAAAAACGAAACATTATTATATGAAAGCTCCTTACCTCACATCGTAACGCCTCCAGCTGCGCCTCGTAGTACTGTTTGGTGAGGTCCTTGGCTTCTTCGACAAGCTCCCGCATGGTATTAGCAGACTCTTGCTGGCGCTCCTCCATTGCTGCCAAAATCTCTTTATTACGGGCTTGTGCTCTGAAAGTTATCGACAGATATATTATAACTAGCTTTCCGCCAGCGGCTTCGCCCGCGTGGTCTGGGTATCACTACATAGTATAAAACAAAGTCGCTTTCTCTGTCCCTATATCCCTATGTATGCTTAAAGCTTTAAAACTACGCATCATCTTCTTAAAACAAATCTACCCCCACGGGAACCATACATTTTACCGGGATAAAAAGTAGCCTATATACTATTCCAGACTATAATCCATCTCTGTGCGAAATTTTATCCAGATTCGTTCAGTAGTTTTTGCGTGAAAGAGTAACAAATATCCATCTATCCATCCACCCAAATCATCAAATCATCAAACAATCAAATCATCCAAACTTTCACATTTATAATATTAATAGGATAAACAGTCTAGCCAGCTGGATTTTGTTTGCAGTTCGAATTTTAGCTAGGAGAAGAGCTTGTGAATGTGTTAGCCTGTTTGGGAAGACCTTTCTCAGCTGACACTCAAATTAGTTACTCTGAATATCCCTCCTTGCCTTTTGCGAGGTGGAACAGTTCAGCAACACTCATGACTCCAGTGCACTCGCGGATATGTCTCAACCAGGAGGTTATTGTTTTAACACATTGTTAAAATTACTTTGTCCATCAATATGGGAGATTCTATTTATTATTCTATTTATGTTCGGGGACGCCTGCAGGCACCAGGCGGGCGATCGCGAGCTCTTGTTGGGATTATTTCGCCCAGTTCTCCATTTTTGGTAGCCAAGCGCCAGTAACCCATAAAGGGATCCCCCTTCATGGGTTACTGGCGCTCGGCGTCGCGAATATTCTGATTGCTTTGCAGAAGTCCAACAGTTCTTTAAATAAGGGAATAATATGAGAGATACTGATCATTAACTCATTCATATCTGCCAGATGTACTATAAAAAGTAAAAACTTACAATAGTGCTTTAGACCGAGACCAATATTGTCAGGTTTACGTAGTTTTTGGAGTGTTGTTATATTGTTTTTTGTACATTTTACTGTACGTTAAATATTTGGAAAACGTTTAAACTTTAATGATACTTACTGAATAAGTTCAAAGTGAAGTCTTTCGTTGTCGGATCGTAATTTCATGACCTCGTCGGAGCTGCAACTGATGGTTGTCTCCTGCGTGCTACTCTCTAGTGTTGTAGTGAGCATTGTGTTGTTTATTTCTGTATGAAACCAAGAAGGATTATACTTGAAAGCTTTTTTTATTGTTAAATTTTGTTTACTTTCTATGTTATGGGTATGTTTCTCCGCCTGCTGATAAGTTCCTGTTAAATTACTTGGCAGATAACTTCATATAAACTTATGCCTTTATAATAATAATAATGATTTATTTGCAGCCAATAAAGCCATATTAAGATAAACATACAAGGATAGAAAAACTGAAAAAAGAAGTAAAAATAAAATAATATGCCAGATAATTGAGACAAATAGGCTCATTACGTCACATTACAAATAATTATAAAGCCACATCAGAGTAAAATAAAAGAAAACAGCACAATACATGTCCAGTAGGATCTTATAATATTAGTAAGATTCTAATAGGAGGTTTATGTTTTACACAGTATATTCACGATGTCCAAGCAAGCCATAGGAGTCAAGTGCGATCGTGTGGCTCGTAATTCCATAGCACAAAGATTAAATGGCAATATATGTATACTAACGTATATCCTGCGCGACGGCGGCCAGGCTGAGCACGTGCTTGGTCTCGTGCGCGTACTCGGGCGCCGGGTTCAGCGTCACCACCATGCTCACCGCCTCCCCGCGGAGCCCCGACAGCCCCGTGCCCAGCAGCCGGGTCAGCTTCGACTCCCTGCCCAATATTCATCAGTAAAATGTTATGGATTTTACTATACTAGCTGTAAGCTGTGGTTTCATTAGCATCTCCACACACTTCATTATTACTACATATTATAAAATATCCCGCTGTTTGTTTGTTTGTTAAAACGGATTTTCATGCAGTTTTCACCAAGGAAGTTCAGTCTAGTCAATATTTTTTTAAGGTTTTGTAAAGGTTGGCTGAAATGTGACAATGAAAGTGAAAAATGTTGCTCTGTGTGAAGCCAAGGGACGGGCCGTTAGTTTTGAGATATACAATTATGTTATGTCCTTCCTCTGGAATACTTTGAATCTATCTCTGTGACATAGGTATGAGAGTAGTGTGGCACGCACCGGTAGGGCACCATGGCGTCGTTGCGCGCGCGCTGCTTGCGGCGCAGCATGTGCAGGCAGCGCTCGAGCACGTGCAGCGACGAGTTGATGGCGCGCGACTCCGCCATGCGCGCGCCCGTGTTGCGCGTGGCGCGCGCGCGCTCGCAGCCCGCCAGGTCGCACAGCCGCACGTACGACGTGCGCACCGCGCTGCCACCTGGCCCTGACCCAGAACCTGCCCGCCGAACAATACAATACAGAGGATGTCCAGTAGCTAATTTACGTCTTATATTAAAAAAAATAACAAACAAAACAAGGTAAAGATTTTGTCACTTGGTTAGTCTATAATGCGGATTTATTAGTCGCTTAGCCAAAAAGAGCCCCTTGTAAAAAAAGAGATCATACCTGTCTCAGTAAGCATGGTGATAGTAAAGATGCAGTGTGATCTGGAAGAATGTGCGTGTACTCCAGTGGCGGCTACAACCAGGTTGTGCTTGCCCGCAACCATCACGTCATACGCCTCCTCGCCAGTCCGGACAAAGGCTTGCGTTGCACCCTACCACAAACCAAAAGCTTTTAAGACTTATTCTGTCACAAAAACAGTGACAAATATTAACAACTTTGTAACCTTTTAAGCTTGCTTATTTTTTATAACAGACAACAAAAATATTAGGCATAGGTATAGCAAGGAGATATTTTTACGCAACTCTACGACATAGCCGAGTATTTTGCGTGTTCCAAAAGTGTAGAAATAAGTGTTATTTGTTTGATTTTCTGACATAGTGTAATGGTTTTACTAAATATTATTATTTGACGACATCTGTGGTCTAGTGGTTCGAGTACCAGACTGCTGATTAGATGTCGTGGGTTCAATTTCCACAAGACACAAACATTTATTGTGATGAACTTAAGTGTTTGTGTTTGTCTGGGTGTTACTTATATATTATAAGTATGTATTTACAAAAAAAAGTGTATTATATCCATTGTCTAGTACCCATAGTACAAGCTCTGCTTAGTTTGGGACTAGATAGTGCTGTGTAAAAACATAAATGTTCGTTTTATTTTAATTCGAAATATACTACATATATGTATTGTAATAACGAAACACAACTGCCGAAGCCCTCCGAAGTTCTGACGAGTGTCTTCGGAGGGCTTCGGCACAGAATAAATAATACAGAATCGCCACTCTCCGCCCCTCCCTAACGTCAGATACCTCAGGTCCCCCGCATTCTGCCGGTGTTCTTGCCGGACGTACTGCCAACAAACCCAACGCACTCTCACGCACACATTTGTTTTTGCACGTGTACAAACGTAATTTTGACAAGTTTGACATTTGGTATTGTAGTGTGCAGCGGCATTGGAAAGTTTGTATGTGTACAGTGTATATGTGTAGTATTACAGGTGTGACTTCGGTAAGCGGGTAACCAACAAGCGCTCGTCGCAGGTAGCTGACGCAAAACCTTATAGGAAAGCTATTTACCAGCCGTTACTCGTAACTTAAAAACTAATGGTTCCTTTAGTAGAATAACTACTCGTTGAATATAGGAACCGGGCATAAGTCCTTAAATGGTGGTCTCAACCCCACTTATCTTCGTACACCCTTCCGTGTACCCACGCAACGATTGCGAACACATCTGCGTGCAAGATGCACACAAAGCATTTTGCTATTCTTTTAACTCTCTACATGCCTCGGAGAGTACGTAAAGCCGTCGGTCCCGGTTGTCATACGAACACCTATGATAATCGTTAGTGGTAGTCAGAAGCCCAAAAAGCCTGACAACCAGTCTATCCTTCGAATATCTGTATTGTCCAGAAATTGGGTTGCGGAGGTCTGATGGCAGTCGCTCTGTGTAAAATACTAATATTCAGCCACATCTGGTTAGACTGGAAGCCGACCCCAACATGGTTGGGAAAAAGGCTAGGAGGATGATGATGCAACAAGTGCGTCCGATTCCACAATAATATGATATGTATTATTTGATAATTAATGAAAGTTTATTTTAAACAAAGATAATGCTTACCTTTACATAAACATTTCCAGAAGTGTCTTCTCTAATCCTCAGTTTGGTCCTCTTCTCTGGAGGCGCCAGTAAATCGTATACAGCTTCGTTATAAATCTCCACAAAGGAGACCTGTTAGATTTTTTTTATAATAAAAGAGATGCAGTAGTACAATGATGGATACATAAAATAAAAATAATAATAAACGTCTAGTAGTCAGCATTTCTCAGTACAGTTCTCGCCAAACTTATTGTCTGGGTTGAAGTTGGTACGAGGTAATTCTTACGGCTGGGTTAAAGTTAGTTCGAGCCAATTCTTACGGCTGGGTTAAGGTTAGTTCGTGCCAACTTCAATCTGAACAATAAGTTTGGCCAGAACTGTAACTATCATTGGTGGTATATGATAGAATTTTGGTGATATAAATAGATGTAGGAAGAATTAAATTGAACTGTTTTTTAACTTATTTTACATGTTACATTTACACAACAATTTGAATTTTTATATTTCTCTAAACTCTCTGTTCTATTTAATTTAACATTAAATTGTAGACTTCTGTGCATTAATTATATTATATCTTACCCAAACATAGTGTCGGATCCTGTTGGACAGGTCAATAGAGCTGACAGTAAGGTCACTATGCAGCTGTGCACTCATGCGCCGGTATTTTTCACGCAATGGCGCCGATACATGGCGGAGACGCTTCACCCACTGAGGAACAGTGCATAGATAAACATGGTGTTATGTGATCGCAAGGTGGCTGGCAGAAACATGATAAAATAGAGAATCAAGTATCTATATACTTGAGTAGTAGTCTTTCATTTCAGTAAAGAGGTATCAACAAAGTTGATAACTTGAAATTGACAGAAAACTTAAGATATAACATACCTGTAATTCATAGTCTTGCTCAGCAGTACTAAGTTTCTCAGCCCCATTCTCGGCAGGCCTAAAGGCAGGTTGCTGTGCAGCATCCACCAGCCTGAACACATACTCAAGGGAGCGCGGCACCAGGCCTGGAGCACCCACTGTGCCCATCAGGGTGTATGTCTTGCCAGAACCAGATGCCCCATAAGTAAGAAGCGTGAAGTTCTGACCCTCAGGAAGTTTCTTTAAGTTATCCTTGACCACAGCTTCGAAAATTTCCTGAAAAATGGGAGTGGTGATGTAGTAGAACTGATAAGTAAGGGTTGTTATGTGCTAAATAATCTTTTTAAAATTTTATTTGACTGCCACAGTCACAGTGAAATGAAAATAGCCTTTATTACAGTCACCAGAGTTACGGTTTTTGTGTAAAGTTACATATTGGTTCACATAATGTCTCTGACTTGTGTGCCTTTTGGCAAAGGCCTCCTCCAACTGTCTCCACTGGACTCTTATCTAATGCCACTCTTGTCCATAGTGACCCCACTATGGACAATCACAGTAACTAGACTAAAATGTGGCTAGCATGCATCTTGACTGGATGATAAAAGTACAAAGAAGTTTAAGTCCTCATTGATGATTTAGTGCTTCTAGCCCTGTGGCTGTAGTAAATCCTTAGAAGCACTAAATCATTACTCATACTAATATATTGACACAATTTTCATGCGATAATGACCTATGTCAATCATAACAGTTAGTGCTATATACATATGAGCTACAAATAGTTGGTTTTGTAGAGTTGCAACTTTTCAACTGAGTATTAGTCCAAAGTTAAGATAAAATATGAAAAGTATACTTGAAGTATATCATCACTGACCTTTTGATTACACTCTGCGCCAAAAATTTTAGAGAAAGTGTACATTTTGGAGACATTGTGCTGCGTGCGGCGACCGTGGCCAGCTGTAGCCGTATCCAGAGATGTGACCAGACACCGCTCCGAGCGCACTTCGTACAGAGTATTGGGAACCCTGCAGGGCTTCATGCGTAAGTATACCTGCAGCCATTCTGGCTCCTCAATCTCTGAATCTTCTTCAAACAATTCCAATAAATTCGTACCCTTCTGAGGCCTGGGGCGCATGAACGGATTCTGTATTAGCGGAGGCCGAGGCTCAATAAACGAAGGTATGTCTCGTCTAGACACATCGTTGTCTGAAAATCTTTGTTCTAACATTTTTAAATCCTTGTATACAAGCACCAGTTTACGAAGACATTAAAAATATTTTATTTATCAACGAACAAAACAAACGGCAACGGTTCAACTTTTAAAAATAATTTGACAGTTGACTGATTTGACATTTTAATTTTAGTAAGTTGGTAGTGGTAGATGATCATCATACATAGACTAAAAAGTTTATTCATGCAAGTGATTTCATTATCTGGATATCATTCATTCGTTCAACAAGAAACTCACAAAACGTCTAAAAGACCTTAGATCCTAACAAAAAAAGTTGTAGGCAATTAAAATTAAAAAACAATCAGTCAAATTTTACAAATGTCGGATGTGTGTACTTGTATTGTTTTACAATTGTTTATTTTCATAATTTAAATGAAAAATAATCCACGCAGTGGGAAATGTGACGGATTTAGTTGGACATATCACATATATACGACTGGATAATTACATATATGCATAGTTATGAAAAGTCATTGATGAATCTGAAGAATTTGTGAAGATGCGATTATTTTTCGTATTTGGCGTCGTGCCATAGTTTTAATTGCAGCTATATAGAGGATACGAAACATGAAGTGGTCGGCGCTTATTATTTTTACGTTATTATGGGTTCAGGGAGTGTTTGGTTACTGTCCGTCGTTGTGTACATGTAAAGGGAACAAGGCGGCTGAGGGGGCGTTAGCGGAGCCCCTGCCTGGGGAGCTGCTAAGGCTCAAGTGTGGCGGGAGCCCGGCGCAGATCACTGAGCTGAAAGAGATAGATTTGAGTAAATTATGGACTATTGTTGTCAGCTTGTAAGTATTACTTATTCATGAATACATTTTCATAATGTTGTAGTATTACTATAGTCTGAATAATTCTTTTAATTACAGAAATCTATCAGGCAATGCTATTTCAACATTGTCGAGGGAGCTATATCTGCCTAATTTACAGAAGCTGTAAGTATTACACACTTCAATCGTAAAACAACTTCAAACAGAATTCTTCTTATAAATGTCATAATAAAAACAGCATTTTACTGGAACACAGCAATATGTTATGTGTTTATCATCTTTGTCTGTCTGAAATCTGTTTGAATTCATGCTAAAGGCACACTTTGGCAGTGTAGCCAAATGTGTCCAATAAAGATTTAAATGACACACATTTAGATCTTTGTTTACATGTTTCTAAAACTGTTTTACACAGATGTGGAGGCTGAGTAATGAATATTTAGTGGTTTATGCCATAGTGATTTAGATTCAATTGAATACTGAACAGCCATCAGGTTACCAATACTAGAATATAGATTGCTTTAAGAGAGGATTAATGGGGGTTTAAGTTTGAATGATCATATGATAGAATGTTTTATGAGAATCAAATATTACAGAAAAAAATGTGTGTACTCGAAATCAGTGTACCAATTAGCAAGTAAACTAAGTACTGTACTGTATTTCCATTTCTACCTATCAAATAAGCTATTATATATTCTACTGTACATATTCTGTATATCTCAACTGGGTCATATAAAAATTAGTCTGACTTTATTCCTGTTTTTGGCAACGGTGTAATAAAACTTCTTGTTTACAGGGATCTAAGCAGAAATCAGATAAGTCTAATAGAGTCAGATGCCTTCTACAACATGACATCCATACAGAGGTTAGACCTGTCTTACAATCAGATCAGCAATGTCTACAAGGAGATGTTCAAGGGCCTCACCAACCTGGAGCGGCTGATACTAACACAGAATCACATATCTGCCATGGCTTCTGGGACCTTTGACCATCTTATTGGACTAAAACAATTGTGAGTAGAAAATGGATAACCGATAAAAGGTCTGAAGGCTTAACAGCAAATTAATTGTTAACTTGCCTTCAATTATATTACTCTTCAGATAAAATAATTTGTTTTATAGCCCCTTTACTTTTGTTTAAAACCTTTGAATCATTTACCTGTTGGTGAGTTGCCCTTATCTCATATCCCTTTCTTAAGAGAAGAGAGTGATGGCATTTTGATATCTACATATTTTATGATATATTTTTTATGAAGACAATATATCCTACTTCCTACTAATATTATAAATGTGAAAGTTTGTATGTATGGATGGATGGATGAATGGATGTTTGTTACTCTTTCACGCAAAAACTACTGAACAGATCTGGATGAAATTTGGAGCAGAGATAGAACATAGTCTGAATTAGCACATAGCCTACTTCTTATCCCGGTATAATGTATGTTTCCCGTGGGATAGCGCACAAAGCCACTGGCGGAATGATGACATTTTGATATCTAACTCATTTACACATTTGAGAAATATATTGTCAAGAATATCAAAATTCATCTCAATAAAAATTGTATTTTCTTCTACAGGGACATAACAGATAACCCATTAATTTGTGACTGTGATCTCCTTTGGGTAGGGGATTGGTCTCGAAACACAAGTGTGAAGCTAGTGGGCAACCCAAAATGCGCATTCCCAGAAAACATTGCCAATAAGAGTGTCCGCAAACTGAAGATTTTCTTAGACTTGTCTGCATGTGGTAGTGTATTGTCTTCAAATGCTTTGATTGTCAAACCAAGTAATGACCAAGTGGTTTTCGTTGGAGATACATTAACATTATCTTGCAATGCTCCCTTTGCATCGGTCATAGCTAAATATGAGCTACGGTGGGTGCATCCCATGCTGGAAATTTGTGATGTGAACGTCACCAATACAGATATGCAGGAAGAAGGACTAGCAGAGACTGTTGTCCACTTCCCCAACATCACAAGTCACCATATAGGCAACTGGACTTGTGTGTACAGTGACCAGAATCATATCAGACATAACCATACTGTTGAAGTATTGGTATTATCTAACTCTACGCAGTATTGTCCTACGAATGACACCAATTACACCATAAACAATAAAGGGTTGTATTCATGGCCCCAGTTGCTGCTAAATCATACAGCTATAGTGCCTTGTCGAAGTGGGGAAGGTCAAGCTTACCGCCGTTGTCATTCTAATGCTACCTGGGGACCAGCAAATACTAGTGAATGTTCTTACATAAGTAATGTAACAAAACTACTGCAACAATTTGCACTGTTAAACGTGAGTTTGGTGCAGTACTCTGCGGTTAATGCTACGGAGAGACTGGCTATGTTGATACAGGAGAAGACTTATCCGCTGGCTGAGATTATAGATCCTGATGATGTGATGTTCATAGCTAAAGCTATAAGAAATTATATGCAGTATATCGTAGAGGAAAAGGATCTTGGTGAGTTTTTTAAACATTGCCACTGCCATATACATATTCTCTAATTATACAGATAACCAACATTGTGTAATAAACAACATAATATGTACAAATGTTACAAACAAATATAAAAATTTGAATAATACTTATGTTTCTTTAAAATGAGTAATCCAAAGTCTCAAAACGTATAGTATAGTCCACGCGAAACTAATTGGCCGCGGCTAAGGTAGGAACGGGGGTGAGGCGGCGGGTTACTGTGAATGAATGTAAGCGCCCCCGCCCCTCCGTTCCACCGCGCGCAGGCGACTCCACCCCGTCGTCCCACCGCTCACATACCTAAGGCGCGGCCAACTAGTTTCGCGCAGACCATAGTCAAGAGCTTGTTAAAATCTTTTCACGTTTTTTTGCATAGCCTTATTCTGATAGGAACTCCATATTTATCAGTGGTAAATTAAATAATTAGTTGATCAAGATGTAAACATTAGAATTAACTAATATTTCATTCTAGGTCCAACATTACTGGATGTGATAAGTTCTACAATGAACATCAGTATGTCAGTGCTGGCGCGCGCTGAATCCATGTATGGCGTGTGCACTGACATCGCGCGCGCTGCCGAGGAGATATCGCGACACATCGCTAACATACAGGGGCAGAAGGTTAGTAATTATCTTGAATTCTCGTAAAAATATGTATGGTCTTGTTGCAATCATCATTTGAACAACTTTTACTTTAGTAGTAGTAGTAGTTGGTTTTATAGCTTGGTATGAGTGATAATCATCATATTATTGGCGTAAGGACGTCTATTGCTGAATGAAGGCCGTCCCCGTAGATTTTGCAAGGACCGGTTGTATGTGGCCTGCATCTAACGACCCCCAGGGCCATTTAATAACGGCCTAAGTTTGCTATTTATGTTGTATGTATAGGTCACAGGGGTGGCCGACTTGTTTAGACCCAAGATCTACTGTTTACTGACGCGATCCCTATGCGATCTACCAGTTAGTAGCAGTTGATTACATTGCGCAGTGTTCTACGTATTTATATTTTGTGCCTTGCCACGATCGACTGAACTAATAGTAGCGATCGACCGGTTGGCCACCCTTGTTGTGTCAGAATGATCCTCCAATGACCAATGCCACAAAGGACTGACAGACTTGCCAGAGAAATTTGTGGATAATCAACGATTCTGAAGAACGATGACACATTTGGGGGTCAGGTCTTTAGTCCATATCATTGGTGGGCTTCCTAGGCTGCGATTAGGAAGGATATCGTGTGAGGAGTGTGCGGTGTGGTCGGTTGCAGTCGAACCTGGCGGTGGAGCGGTTCCGCGTGGGCGAGGGCTTCAGCGGCGCCACGTGCGTGTGGCACAGCGCGCGGCGCGGCGCGGCGCGGCGCCTGCACTGCACCACCACCAACCGCACCGTGGCGCCGCTGCTCACCGTCAGCGACGCGCTCATACACGCCAGCGTGCAGGTACTCAAGTGCTCTTTTAAATAAAACACTTTTTTTGCACCCTAGGAGTAGTGACCCTATCAGATAAATGAAAAGAAAACAAACTTTGTTTCAAAAACAAGCTTTTTTTATCATAACGTCAAAAAATAGCAGCTGTGGAAAAAAAACAAATACAATAAATCCAAATAAGTGATATCCTTTGTGAAACTATTTGATACACATTACTATATTACTCACAAACTTTCCGCCAGCGGCTTCGCCCGTGTGGTCATTTATATTTTAGCCAATGTGTTCAAAAACTTGAGGAATTGTATATTAAAACCTTCCTCGAGAATCACTCTATCCATTGGTGAAAATAGTATGAAAATCGGTGCAGTAGTTTTTGAGTTTATCACAGAACGACGCCGCGGAGGACTTTGTTTTATAATATGTAGGGATAGTAATATAAAGACTTTAATAGACAATTAAAATCCTGATGAAAAATCATGTAGGTCCTTAAAGAAGTTTGAAAAAACCTGCCTAAACCCTCCACAGATTCTCTATAAATAATTCCCATTGAAATCTTCTAGATACCGCAATCCTTGCTGTACAGCACCACCGATTCTGGTGTCCTCCTCCAGAGTCACCCTCAAGACCTGGTAATCTCTATGTACGAGGACGCAGCCCTGTTCCCCCTGCTGCCCATAGTGGACAACGATTCGGACGCGCGCCTCACGCAGCACAGGACCAAGGACTACTATGGCAGGAGCACCAAGAGAGAGGACATGAATATGGAGATCACCTCACCAGTTGTTGGGTTTCAGTTGAGTGAGTATTTGATTGGCGAATTCAGTAACTTTATGAGGCTCAAATTCAAATGTTTTTATTTCAATTTATAGACCATATAAATAGGTACTTTTGAAAGGTCGAACTAGTAGCATGGTTCCAAAAAATTGCGACTTATGAAGCAGAGCCGGCAGTGTCGTGAGTATTAAGGATGATGCAGCTTGATGTGTAGATGCAGAGATTACAGAGTAGGTATTAGGATTGACGATGTCGTCTTTCCGTGACAATATGGTCGCTACACAATGACTGATGCATGCATGCCATTGGCCTACTCAAAGCTACTACTCTTTCTGAATAGGCCTTTTAGATATTTTCCTGCATTGTGACACTCATATATTTGATACTACTACTGTCTGGAATTTAAAAGTGACCATAATTCTCCGAGTTTGGTTCGGCGTTTCTTCTCAGAGGTCGTCAGCTGGGAAATGCCGGTGCTATAAAGTTTATAAAAAATAAAACTGAAAACATTGACTTATTAATATAATTTCTTCATATAGGTATGAGTCGTCTCTTAATATAAGCGCATTAAGCATCATTTGGATAAGAAAAGCCGAAGATCGGGCTTTATAGCGTTCACTAGGCGAGCTCTACGTTTAATTGTGGACGAACATAGACTGATGACGTTGATGATGAAGCCTAATTTTATGCATGTGTAACGACTTGCAGAAGGCAGTGAATGAATGAGGAGAGCTAACGAGCTCTGTGGTGTTAATGGAAGAAGAAATATAGTGGTAAACTGATGGTAGAATGTCATGACCACTTCTCTAGCGATCAATAACCCGTTAAGGTTAACAGAGCTCCTAAGAATGCGCTGCGCTAGCATCAAGAGGAATTTTTCCTTAAACTATCGGCGCAGTGAATCTTCCATGAACCTCTAAAAGGTTTTTAGGTCGGCAACGCGCGAGTGATACCCCTGGTGTTGCAAGCGTCCATAGACTGCGGTAGCCGCTTACCATCAGGCGATCCGTATGCTTGTTTGCCACCTTAGTGGTATACCTTTAGAAGCTAGTGGACGTGTTTAAATTCTGTTTTATTTTAGGAGATGTGTCGTTACGTGGTGAGTTACTGGAGCCCATCATAGCGACGGTCCGCGCTCGCTCGGTGGGCGGCGTGGACGGCAGGGCGGCTGTCTGGGATCCCGTTACCAGACGATGGCAAGATAATACCTCAGGTATATTAGTTACTTTGAACAAAAACAGTGATAGCAAATTGGATTTCGACCTGAATTCTATTTTAATGTGTCATAATCGCTATTCCATTACTTCAGAGTGAATCTGTCGTTGCAAAGACAAATTAAAAAAATTTGGAGAGACAAATGCTATGAATAAATTTTCAATTTCTACTCAAGCTCTTTTGTGCTCAAAAAACTCAAAACAATATTTCCTGTTCACAGATTGCAAAGTATCGCACGTGGTATCAGAAATGATAATAATCAGCTGCACCAAACTGGCCTATGTGGGCCTCCTGCAAAACGTCGAGACTGGCATCTACGGGGCCCGGACGGACGGCGCCAGGTTCAAGGTATCCCACCCAGCTGTCTACGTCGGCAGCCTGATACTGATCGGCTGCGTGAGTTGCGCTACCCTCACATACATCATGTGCTACCCCGCCATCCAAATGGCCAAGAAAACTAAACATGCACTTATCAACACCTGGATAGCAATCGGCTTACTCTGCTTCATGTACACTCTAGGCATTTACCAGACAGAAGATGTAAAGCTCTGTCAAATGCTAGGGCTGCTAATACACTATTTGTCGCTATCTTGTTTGTTATGGATGTGTGTTTCCGCCAGCAACATGTATAAGTGGGTCACGAAGACCCACAACCCTGTTAGGACTCCAGAAGATGATATTCCACCGGATGTGCCGGTACAGAAGCCTATACTAGGATTGTACCTAGTAGGTTGGGGTATAGCGTTAATCGTGTGCGGTATTTCCGGTGCAGTGAATCTAAAAGACTACGCAGGCTACTCACAGTGTTTCTTAAGCACAGCCCCTGCATTGAGTGCGTTATTTGTTCCAGGAGGCATTTTGTTAGTTTTTTTATTGATATTATTCTTGCTAATCAGGTGTACGATTCGGAATTTGAATGTACAGTTGTCCGAAGGTACGCAGGCAACTGAGAATGTTGACCTCGAAATGTGGGAGCCACAGAGTAATGAGAGGGCAGAGCGGCGGAGTGTCAAGTCCGCACTGGATTCAGAAGTGGAGGATATCGAACATACTCCGATAATTCAGTTGAGAGCGCAAGTCATTGTGATGTGTTTGTATATGTCGGTGTGGTCTTGCGGCGCTATAGCTGTGTATCGACCGTTACCAGCGTACCTTCCGTACCAAGAAGATATTTGCAGCATCATATACGCCGTATGCGCCACAGTGTTAGGAACATTCATCCTATTCTTCTACGGGATCGCGAGGAGTGACGTCAGAGCTCAGTGGTCAATGATGCACTGTTATTTACAAAAGAGTAAGCAGTGTTGTAGGAATAGAAGTGTTTTTGATGCCAACCAGCAGAATTTGCCTCAGAACCAAACGGCTACGCCTCCTATACAGCCGATACCTAACGATAACAGATCTAGGTCAGGCAGCAGGAGTTCCAACAGGACTAATTCTAAAACTAACAACAGTGGGACGTACAAAGCAGCGGCCGAACTGAACGGGCAGACGCTACAGAAAGATACACTTAAAAATACTAACGGTAAAGCTCCAAATATCAACCTAGTCGTGTTACATAGACAGCAATATAGGTCCAATAATTCCATGATGACTTACCCCGACAATGGGACCGTGGGACCAGAAATATTCTACAATCCAAATCAAATGAACGTCGCTAAAAAGTTCTTCAAAAAACAAAGACAGAATATGAAGAGGAATTGCTTAGAATTGCCGACAAGGAGAGACTGTGACAATGACTCGCATTTCTCATTGCCTCTGCCAACTAAAGAGGCTTATAATGGCGTAGCGAATATAATAAACTCAGGATCAAAAGTAAATAACACTAATATACATGTTGAAAGATCTAACAACGGTATCAAAGAAACGAGGAATGTTCTTAACCCGAATCTCTTAGAAGAAGAAACTAAAGACAATTATAAAAGCTATTCAACTGATCGGAAGTCGTGGAACAAAAATGAGGATCCGAAGACAAGTAGAACTCAAATCATGAATATTTATACGAACGTCCCTGAGACTCAGGTACCTCAACATCAAATAATTAAGGCAAATGTTCCCAAAAACTTCAACGGACAACGCAGTAGCGTGTCTGAGGAATGCTTGCAAAGCCACGCGAGCGAGCCACCAGAAATGAGAACAATATCTCAACAATGTAGCCTAGAATATAGTTCCGCATCAGAAATAGCCATGCCTCACACATGCTCCGACCAAACTCTCAACACACACTCAGAAATGACGTCATTGCAAGAAACCCACAGTGCCTTATGTTCTACTAACGAAATAACAGACACAGAGAGCTTCGGGCAGTACATAGATTACTTACAACCCGGAAAACAAGATAAAGAAAATGTCGTTGACAAATCCCTTCAAGACATTTCCGAAGAATGTACGATGAATTCCGACGATATCAACAGGTCTAGTACCCCACAGCATTTGGAGGCTGCGTCAGGAGAATTAGACAACCTCCTCCAAACCCAGGATATGGAGGGTTCCAAAGAGAAGATGGACGATGATAAAGATACGTTCTTCATGGCGAAGACCACGTATGACTTTGAAACTTGCAGCACCAATGCAAGTGAGCAAGGGTTTGAAAACGAGAGCGATATATACTGCCCTAACTACCAAATGTCTGAAGTAAGCATTCGGAGTCATGGGTTGTACGCCCCTTCGCCGTCTTCTATGTGTCCAAACGAGATAAGTTTTAGCAACGAGGATGTTTCAAACCTTGAAAGCCAGTACGTGAACTACGACCCGGGATGGCGTAAAACAATAAAAAGCAATCCCAAATTAGGGAAATATGTTCCGACGCCCGCGTTAAGTTGTCCCGAAGTGAACCGGGATAGCAGTCCGGTGTCGTTCGCGAGTGAGATAGACGAGCTGTATACTCAGATCACGAGTAGAGACAGAGCGAGAGAGAGAACGCCGAGGAAAGAGACGGGACTAGACGTGACGTTAAATAGTGATGTCACTTTAAAGCCGACGGACAGTGACAGTTGTGTCAGCGAAGCAGTTTCAGACGTTGAAATTAAAGGGGAAACCACTGTGTAGTTAAACTGTGACTTAATATAGACTTTTATAAAGGCATTTTGATACCTAGTACGTTTTAGGTAGTTTCTTCTAGCCTTCTTAGTGTTCTGGACTTTCGAAGTAATTTATGTGGACTATTGTTTGTTATTGAAAAGTTGAGACTGTTGTTTATGGATCGTAAAGATTTATAATATTCTATTGTGGGCAGCTTTATAGACTTTTGACAGTTGAATGGTCAAGTACTGTTTGCCAGTCAACTTCGTGGAAGTACAGTTGACTGAAAAGTTAGGTATATAGGCAGCTAGCGACATCTGTGCTTTGACAAATATTGTGTAATATTTTATCACGAAATATGTGTCAAAACGTAGGTAAGGTTAAAGTGTCTGTTTTGACTAAGATTGCGTAATAATGTACACATATTTTTGTCGATTGTAGGTACATTTCTGCCTAACCTTTTACAGCTGTAATGATATATCTATAAACAGTTATATCGCACGAGTTCTTACACAAACGCAAAGCTCATTGCGAATGCAGTAGTACTCGATAGCTACATTTTCAGTATAAGCTGATCTCTCATTGTACAGAAAGTCTCTAGAATAGGAGTTTAGCTTAAACTGGAAATTGAGAGCTTGATATGTTACAGAATAGACCACTGAACTATCACTCCTGAATATCTGATAGCTACATAGAACGACTGAAGTATTAACGTAACTAACATTATGACAGCCAGCTCGTGCCATTTAACACTTGCTTGCAAATACTGTATATGATATATTTTTAAATAATAATGATTATTTAACTGCCGTTGTCACTAAAATTGATTCTCACAAACTAGTTCTTTGTTAAAGTGAATCTTATGTATTTAAAAACGTTATATATAATGTGATTATTATTTAATGTAATGAATGAAAACCTAAACAGCACACACCGAAATAGTTGAAAAACCGTATCAAATTTGAGTCAAATTTTTAAAGGAGGTCATAAAAAACCCATATAACTCAGCCCAAATTTGTACCTCCGGTACATGATAGCCGTCAAATTGATAGTTTTTACCATGAAATCACTATGAAACTGATAATAATCTGCCGTAATGACGTTCGTTTGACATTCCGAAACTGACACTGACAGTTTTTACTATGAAATCATTACGAAACAGATAATAGTGTGCCAAAATGGCGTGATTTTTCTCAAATTAAAAGTTTTTTTTCTCATACCCCAGTCAACATAAAAAAAAAATACGACTAGAGTTTTAACAAGCGTAATACAGGGTATTTTTTCCAATAAACTTCGGTACATCATTTGGGCCGATTTCGATGACCTCCTTTCTCAAAATCTACTCAGAACATGCATTTATGTTTTTTAACAGTATCTGTGAGCAAGTGTGTATATAATTTTTCTTTTAGCGTTTAAGTTGTATATGTTAAATTGTATAGTTATTTATTATTAAGTTTAAAACAGTCTGAGTGGAGAGATAAAGCTTTTGTCTCGTGTGAAATACGCTTGAGTTTAAAATACGTAAATATATAATAAAATTATGCCTTGTTTTCATCAAATTGAATGTCGTTGGGAATTTATATCACTGCCATATATGAAAACATAATGAAATACATAGTATAGTGATTATATTATTAGTTATGTAAAACATACAGAATTCAATACTTTGATTTCAAATTAATAAAAGGAGAAATTTATATGAAAAATTTAAACATCATTCCATACAATCAGGACTAATAATTTGTTTAAAAGCTGCCAAGTTCATTTTTAAAAGTTTTTTTAACCTTTACTGTCCCACTGTTGGACAAAGGTGATCTCTCCAAGCCTTATTCATAGCGTTCTCAGGACAGCCGTCAAGAAGTCGTATTTTTTTAATTATCTATATACTACATATCACAGCGACAAACAATTTGCAAATGAAAGCATGGCAGAAGATAAAATTATGTGCCAAATCACATTGAAATTCTCCATAGTGTTATTGTACTTAATAAATTCAAAAATTTATTGATAAAATTGACTGAAAATAACACCCGCCTTGTGTCTAGTCCATTTCACGTTGTTTGGGGTTTATTGTAACTTTGCCGAGCTATTACATTATGTAACAAATATTATTTAATTTGTTTTTCAAAGCGTATCCATTATACACAAATAGTTGTTGTCATTTTGGGACATAGCCTATCTTATCTTATATTTTGAGACACAAGGAACCAATCTCCTTGACAAATTTTATCGAAATCACCAGTATATATATACCAGTATATGTAATAAACTGTAACTGAAAATTGAAAATGAAATATACAGCTATTAAAAAAAGATATATTTGCTTGCAAGGTTACAATTCACTCTAAACGAACGGTTCATTTAGAATCAATCCCCATCTCATTTTTGTATACAGTTTAGGCTGAGACCACATTGGCAGTGAAAAATTCCTCGCATTTTAAATCGATTATAGCCGGCGCAAAAAATCAAAGGATCTTTGTCATTGCATACATAATTGTAAGTTGTCGAAAAGCCAAAATTCTCGTTAATAGGATAATATACGAAATTCAACAGTATTATTAAATGTATTAATTAATTATCAACAACGAAGTTATAGGAGGTGGAAAATGGCCTGAATTGTTTCGAGAAAAGTATGGTACGGCCGTGCCGCTCTTTTTTGCTCGTCTTGGCAGATATCGAGAAAAATATAATTTTGGGTGGAATACCTCTACAGATCTTTAAAAAAAATTACAATAAAATTATAGTCGTTATGCGCGTAAATTAGTCACTGCATATGCTTTCAATAATAATTTAAGACTCCATTTGCCGTAAGGTTTCGCTTTGCCAGTGTGGTCTCGGTCTAAGTGGAGCGCAAGATATATGTAAATGAGTCGTGCCTATTCGATGTCTGGCCTAACTATGTACTGGCTTTATTGTTGTAACAAATGAGAAGACGCGCTCTATTGTATATTTTTTTAAATATGGCAGCCTTTTTTCAGCGTTTTAAAGCTTTTTCATAAAATGGGAGGCGCTAATGTTTTGATATCCAATTTTGTCTTGATATTTTCATACATAATTATTATAAGCTATTTAATATATCACTATAGACAGTAGACGGACGTCCTGGTAAAGATAAGTGGGAGTCGTTGGATGCAGGCCGCATATAACCCGTCCTAGCCACCACCGAAGCCTTCATTCAGCATTGGATCTCTTTTGACTGATAAAAGAGATATGAAATAAAAAATACATGCAACCGTTTCTTTTAGCAGCATAATATCTCATGTTAGCAAAAATTTCATAGAAGTAGTTTTATTTCAATATCAGATTGTGGATTTCTGGTATCTCTATTTTAATATTTTTAATGAATACCTACTCTCAATTTTAATTATCTTTATTTTTTTACACTATGGTGGCAAACTAGCATACGGCCCGCTTGATGGTAAGCGGTTACCGTAGCCTATGGACGCTTGCAACACCAGGGATATCACTCGCGCGTTGCCGACCCTAAAAACCTCTTAGAGGTTTATGGACGATTACTGCGCCGACAGTTTGAGGAAATATTCCTCTTACTGCCAGCGCAGCACATCCTTAGAAGGAGCTCTGGCGACCTTACTCACTGCAGGAACACAACATACAATAAAGTGTATTATTTGGCTGCAGTTTTCTGTAAGGTGGAGGTACTTCCCCAGATGGGCTGCTCCAGATTTGAGCCATAAATGGCTGTGCCCTACCTCTCTTATTTATGTAAATAATGCAGTCTTTCATTTGTTACAACATGTACCTATGTAGATATAATTGTAGGACATTTCTCTATACAGCTATTGTGATATAAAATCTTCCTTATTTGGCGCAGTTGAATGCGACTAGAGTTTGTAGGTGGCTCTACATTATTATAATATTATGAGATTTGTGAATATTATATGATAGCGAAAATTTATGAATGGTTAGCTTTTTGTGGAGCATATTGCGTATTAAAGAAGCGTTTGCACATGTTTTTGTTTTATTCCTTCTGTAAAATATGACTTACCACGAAGTGAAATCCATTCAAAATATCAAATAAATAAGAAAATAAAAATAAAATATTTAATTAAAAAATTACATTCAATATTATATTTAAATCTGGATTTGAAATATTCTTTGGTATTAAAACATGCTTCAAACTTTATCACATAAGGGTTACCACACATTACGAAGATAGCGAATTTTTTTTAAGCTGGAGTATTTGCTGCTTGAATATTAAGTTTCTAAAAAAACTTTTTTTTTTAAGACTGACTAGCTAGATTAATTTTGCATAGATATAAATAGCTATGTAAATACAGTAATCGACGTAGTAAACATTGGAGAGACCAAAATATTGGATTAAAATTAACAATACTTCAGTCTGGACAAAAAGATTAGCAACTACATTTAATTTTACTCTTTGACCAATAAAGCAAAGCAATATTTTGTAAGAATCTTATATATAGGTTTTTAGTATGAAACATATTTTCGTAACATTAAATTACTTTAATTCCTGTTCAATGTCTCAACGCTGAAACAATGCGGAAACTTAATTTATAATCTACCAACATTTAAAATATTTATGCATCAAGTCATAAACATAAAAATGCTTAATCATAGAAATATGTTAATTTTATATTAGTTTAAGTAAATAGCAAAAATTCACACTCATGTTGTGAGTTTCCATATGACAAACACTAAATAGGTAAATTTAAAAATATAAATTACATTCAGTAGAATCTTTCCACTCACTTAAGGTGCGTTCGATTGGGCCTCCAAATATAAATTTAAAAATGTAATCGGTACTAAACTTTATAATATTCACAACTGTGTACCAAAACCTGTGCTTACAAATTTTTAAGCCTCTCCCAGACAGGCATGGCCTGCGGTGTGGCGGTCAGCTGTAATCGCTTGCAACTTGTAAGCGACTGCCACCGCAGGCTGCGTCTGTCTGGGAGAGGCTTAAATTTTTGCGATTAATGTAGCTGGATAACGAATTGTTACACTGTACTGGGGAAGTGGTACGAAGTCCTTAACGCCTATGGCACTGCATGCAATATTTTAAATTAATATTATACAATTATTAAATAATTGAGTAAAAAATCATAAATCAAATAGGAACACACATCACTGATAAACAAAAATAGTAAATTAATTGCAACAGATTAAAACTTAAAAACGAAAAATGAGTAATCATCCGAAATGTCTATAATAATTATTCGGTGTCTATAGTAAAAACAATTATTTATCAGTTCTTACAGTACGTAGGTAACTCTGCAGTTTAAACATATGATTCTAGAGAAAGTTTTGTCAAGGCATTCATTCATACATTGAATATTTACCTTTCATTCCGTTACAATTCGACAGTTCATCTTTTTCGCACAGATAACTCACTTTTGTCTATTTCGTTTACGTTCTAATATTAGATACCTATCATACAAATAATTCTGACCAAGACTTAATTAATTATACACTCACAAGACATACTCTACCACACACAAACAAAACAACGCGCTTATTAACATAACTTTAAGATGGTTATATAACTTTAAGAACTAAACATATGCGGGTAGGCACCAATTTATCACGCCTGTGTGGGTGGTAATACAAGTCTGGCTGTTAGCTCGCGCCCTCTGTCGGCGACGGCCCCTAACATTCGACCCATCAGTCCTCTTGGCACCTCTTCTGCTAGTTTTTCTTTGGCTGAAAAAAAAAGATAAAATACTTAATAATTATGTACTATTTGAAACCTATATGGCGATAGGCGATGATTTTGATAGCTTCATGCCAAAATGGTAATTCTGGACTTAGAGAAAGCCAAGTAAAGTCCCCGTAGTGGGACTTGTTGTAAAAGTGTCTTTTTTGCAGAAATAGATACCATTGTTTTTTTTTTTTTTTTAATCTTTATTTATTATAGGGACTTTTATTCTATAACAAGAACATGTCAGTCCCATTATTCCTATCACATTAATAGAAATTAACACGTTTTAACTAATTAATAACTAACTACAAACTAAGGGAGTCGGATTTATACCATTGATTTATATAGTCCTTGTTGATCAGCCCATGCACACGACATTTGTTTAGCTATGATTCGGGGTTCAGTACAGGCACTACTCACCTATGAGAAAGTCCAGCAGCACATCAGTGAGTTCCTTACTGCTGGGTTCAGGTTTGGTGACTATTCGGAGTGTGGAGCTCGTGCAGTGCTGAGCGCTGGCCACCAGCTGGGCGGCACAATCTTTGTTGCCTACCAGCAGCGCTGGGGGCGACGTGCGCAGACCTGACTTCACTTGCCACCAGGCGGCTCCTAAAACATTGGGGAAGCACCTTATTATATCAAAAAAACTTTTAAAAGTACATCATGATCAGCCCGTACTCCTTCACTGCTGGACGTAGGCCTCTTTTAATGAACACCACAGAGCCCCATCTTCAGCTCTTTTTATTCAGTCACTGCCAGCTGGTATACATTAAAATTACACCAGGCTTTAAACCTTCAGAAAAATGAGGACTCCTAAGATGTGTCAAGCACGACAAACTTTTCCTTGTTTTGGTTTAGACTTTTTAGAAAGTTAGAACATTAGATCTGTCCTTGTTTATTATGTCCACAAGGTCAGATATAGTTTTTGTCGACGTGGACGTGGAATTAGCTGGTCCTCTTCATTTGGGGGCGTTTATTGGCACCCATTAAGTACCATCCTAACTGGCAATACTTTTCTATCGACTTATGTACAGATAGCGAGACTTGTTGGCTGCACTCAATCTTCGTGGCAAAGGGGCAAGTACCCAATCCCACGCCCCCTCTAGATCAGAACCTGATAGTACCTCTAACATAGTTGAGCGCGCCGGTCCAGTCGCAAGCTCTCGAGCTTGTCCAGCGGCCCTCCCGATCGTTGAACTCGCCCTCAGCCAGCCACCGCTCCGGGAAGTGAGGCCACTGAAGCAAGCCAGGATATTATAGCTTATTACTGAATGGTTTAGTGTAATAGGTACAAGGTGATGAGTTTAAATTGTTAACTAAGGAAGAGCAGTTGTATCAGGCGGGTATTTTGTGGAAAGAATCTAGAAGCTTGAGTCATATTTTTCTTTATTAATGTCGGTATTTAGTGTACCTAAGTTTGTTGTTAGAAGTTAATAGGAAGAAGAGAAATTGCTGCGTATTTTATTGTTATAACAACCTTACGTTGCTTTTAAAGCTACACTTGCGTTGTGAAGACAGCTGCCTCCTCTTTTCGGGATTTTCGTAAAACATCCCTTTGCTGAGAAGTAACGAACTCACTGTACTGATTAGTATTATATCAGTGAGTTCCCTCCAATAAATATAATAAAAAATTGAATTAAGTGAGAGCAGATCAGATCAGATATTACCGGTGCTATGGCATTTAGCTTTCGCTGAGTTAATTATCCATCAGTCGTGCCTGATTTAGGGTTCTGACGACACTAGGCTCACTGTAAATATGGTCCCCCCCAGGCTGTCTATCCTATTATTCATTTACTTACAGGTGCAATATGTTACAATGCATGAAGTTTAAATTTGACCGTATTGTAAAAAGTTGTAAGTACCTATGTAAAAAGTGCAAATGCTGCGCCGCCGCCGCGGGTGAATGAGCGCTTGCAGGAATTTTATACTATTACTAAATTATAATGATAGTAGTTAAGTCTCAATTCAGCGCCGCGCCCGCCGCCCCCTTGGTCCTTGCACCCTAGGCTTAAGCCTTAATAGCCTGTGGGTAAATCAGGGCCTGGATCAGTTGGCCTATTAGTCTTACTGGTTGGTATTATCTAGGTACTATGTAACTCTGCGGAACGGTTACCTTTCTTAAAAATCATCACATAGGTACCTGTATAAACTGCTGAGCACGATTGCAGAATGGGGCAGGCGGGTACTGCCAGTAGAGATTCGGATGTGGGGCGTCTATCACTGCGAACTTGCTGATCAGTGGGCCGCGCGAGTGCACGAGGTACCTGAAACGAGAAACGAAGTTTATAAAAAAAACTAGCCAATGGCGTTTAATCGTTCATATTTATTTATTTATTTTAACTTTATGTACATAAACTGGTACACAAGGCGGAATTAATGCCTTATGGCATTTTCTGCCAGTCAACCTTTGGGTCAAATAGGAAATTTCATTATCAAAATTTTGTAGGAATTTCCCTAAATACCGTATTAGTGGTTACCTAGGTGAATTCCTTAGGTGTCCCATTATGGGTGGAATCTCTCAATCCTAATATATTTAATCGATAGGACAGCATGATAATGGAATTTCTGCATAAATACCTACCTATTAGATAATCCTGATGCCTTAGTGATAGCCAGGACTCGTCTGAGATGTTTACAAAAAAGTTAGAGAAAAATAACCACAACCCACATTGCTACCAAGGATACTTAGGTAGGTACTTATCTATCAAACCCTAACTTGACGCCGTATTTTGTATGATATTGTGTGTACTGTGTAACTAAGACGTTGTTATGTAAGTTATGTACTTATCACATCGATAAATGTAAGTCGTAAGCAATGCAATGTTATCTATCAATTAACCGGGACCTCTAACCCTTTCCGCATCACAATTTTTACGTCACTGAGAATGTTTTTAAATAAAATATGTAACCTGATAATATCGCTTGGGATCTTCGCTTATTCTAGTCACCTACCTACTTTTAAGACCACACGCACGACCGACCAACGACCAACGACCGACTTGAATACCGAGGTATAACATATATACACAGGATATAAGTAGGAAGTAGGTATTGTATCTATCCATTGTAATACGTACCTAAAGATTCCGAATAGTCAGGTGCGTGCCTCAGATTCAAATTCGAGATCTACGACTTGGCAGTCCTGTTGTCACATCACTAGGTTATCACTTAATATGCTTCATAAACGTAAGTACTTAGACAAACTGCCGTAGAAGCGCTTCTATCACATACCACATACCATCACGCCTGTATTCAGCGAAGGTTTAGGCAGATGTGTGCTAATAAACACCCACAGTTCACCGGTAGGTTTTGGTCTCATGTAATAGCATTTAGTGAGCCTATTCACCTATTGATTGCCCATATCCGGGCAAATAACTAAATAGGGGAAGGCCTTTGCTCAGGATTGGGGCAATATACCTAGGTAAAAAATAATACTAAGTTTCTTGAAACTGGGGTTAGACAGGCGAAGGGAATTCAATCAATTAGTTTTCCTTACTCGGTAACACTGCGGCAATAATAATTTTCGGAGAATTGCGATGATTCGAAGCTTGTCATCAACTCATTATTAATAGCAATCGAAGAGTATTATGGACACTAATTGGCTATAAATTATCAATACTCTGAAGTGGCTAATCTTGAAGGAAAAAGTCACAAATTGTTACAAAGATAAGTTCGATATTTCATCATTATTGTTTGCAAACTAGCTTGATATTGTGGAGGGACGAGGTATATGGTCCCTTCAACCAAAGGGATGCCGGGTTTTATGCCCGGTGGCCCACTGCCCGACGACGGTTGATCGGGCGGTTGTAAAAAATCAAGTTGCACGATAAATTTCACTTGCGCGATTCAGGATTTGTCGTTTCGTAACACACTCGCAACATTGGTAGGTAACCACAAATGCAAACTTCAAGCTACTACAGAGCATTTCCTCAAAAACACTGCTTAATCTAAGAATCAAACCCTATACTTACCTCGCGCTTAGCATCCTCGCTTACAACCTCTAGATCAATAAGGCAATTTAGTTTTAAAAAGCATTACTTAACTTATGAAAAAGTTGACGATATAATAATTAATAAAATCCTTTGTATTGACGCCCGTGAATTTGACGCTAATTAAGTATTATGACATCATAACAAAACAAAATAATGATACACAACGAAATCGTACGATAATTTCCGGTAGGTACTGTCTAGTTGCGTAGACGCATGCCAGACAGTGTGTGTTCATTCCACGCCGTATCTTCTAATTATTAAAGTTATTTATTGACAACTCCTGGTAATAATTGACAAAATTCCAATAGTGACAACATTATTTCAATTCATGATTATCATAATTTCATCTAAGTATCAATCAATCCAGTACTTAATGATTTAAAGCATTGATGATTTTGTAGTTGCCATTGCATGATGAAATGATTTTCAAATATCGGTGATTTTTAACCCCCGACGCAAAAACGACGGGGTGTTATAAGTTTGACGTGTTTAACCCCCGACGCAAAAACGACGGGGTGTTATAAGTTTGACGTGTCTGTGTGTGTGTGTGTGTGTCTGTCTGTGGCATCGTAGCTCTCGAACGGATGGACCGATTTTGATTTTGTTTTTTTTATTTGAAATGTGAATTAGTCGGGAGTGTTCTTAGCTATGTTTGATGAAAATCGGTCCAAGATGGCCGCCGCTACAAAATAGTGGAGTACATATTTTTTCACAACTCCCTCAATATGGGTATCAAATGAAAGGGCTTAACTAGAAGAATTCTATACACTATGATAAATTTGAAATCCAAGATGGCCGCCACCACAAAATTGCAAATTACATTTCGTGTCGGGGGTTTTCTAAATTTTTAATTTAGGTTAGGTTATTACATGTGACATTACGAACTCATCTCTATAGTTACCCGTCACGCTGGCCTACTGTGCGTTGGCACACTTTAAAAGATATTGTTCTATGTAATCTCTCGCTCATGCAAGTATCATCAAGATTTTAGTCAGAGGTAATTAATTATTTAAGAAAAAATAGATTGAAAAAAGCAAAAGTTATCGAAAACACATGGCGTGTTGTTGATAACTTTTGACATGTTTATCTTTTGTTGTTGGGCTATTAATAATGTTTTAATAACAACGACACTATTTTTGGTCTTTCCAAATCAAATCAATATGCATAACATAGGTTACAAAATGGTGAAAGAAATGATGGCGTTCAGTGTTTTGCCAATGATGGTGTGAATCTTTACATTAAGTTCTGAAAATTAACAATAATTTTTCACTTATAATATACTTCCATTAAATAACCCCTTTTCGTTCAGTAGGTTTACCTACCCCGAATGTAAAATGCAAGAATTAATTGGGTTCCCGCTATCTAGACCTACAGTCAATTCTGTTTTTTTTTGGCCAGCAGGTGTATGGAAATAAAGGAAAATTTTAATGTTGTCTAGAAATGTTTATATTAAATTCTTACCATGCAAGCATTCCTCCAATACCGAACCCGATGACAACTGCCTGTCTGTTCTCCGATACTCCAAGAGCCTTCATCAACGCAGACAGCTCCTCCACGGCCCTTGGGGGAGACAACTCGCTCCTGGATCCCCCTTCGCTGCCTCCCGTTCCCCGCAGGTCCAGGGTGATGACGTGATGGTGGGTGTCCGCCAACCGTTTCACCGCGTTGGCCCAGTTAGGTCCCCATAGGTTTCCTGAGTCTGGTGCGTCTTTGAGGATCAGTACTGTTTGACCAGATCTTGAACCCGTCTCTACGTAGTGGTATTTGACACCCTGGAAATAAAGTGAAAAGGTATTGTAAGTGTATCTGTCATAAAGTTATATAATTTTTTCTTCAGTGTGACTGATTCGTTAAGAAATTTTAAATGGGGCTGAATGCTGAATATGAGTGGCTATCAATAGAACTTCGGAAGCCAATTTCTGGGCCAAAATGTGATGCTTTTCCGGCTACGGGTAACTTTATCTTTTTTGTAACTAATGCTTAACAATTTGAGCTCAAACAGTTTGAGTAACCGTAGCAGTAATTTAACATAATTAACACCATTATTGTTTATTAACTGATAACCATAGTGTTACCTAAAATGAATTACCGACGCTTTATCTCGAGAGTAACGCACGAGTTAATTAAATAAATACAAAGAACAATATTGCAAAATATGAGTCCTGTTGTTGATAATAGTGTTTATGATGCCTGTGAGGGGTGAAGAACCCGGTATGGATAACGACAGCCTGGACTCGACTCCAGATATCTTCTGCACAGTCATAAATCATGAACTTGCGGGCATTTTGATGGTAAGCAAGCAGCGATCGGCCGAAGCTATAGTCACTAGCAACACGAATACCTACTATATTCTCTAAATAGGTATAAAAAAACGTGCTCGTGCAAAAAAAGGCACTCAAACAGGAATATTTCAGCAACACCAGTGTTATCACACGCACCCTGTAATTTTGAGACCTCAAGCCTAGTAATTTCACTTCAAGTGAAACACAATAATGTCCACTCATTATTGATTTAGGATAGATTGGTAAGGTAGTTGTACTATCCCAGATGAACTCTGCTAAAACAGTTTCCAAAAGTTAAATACCTAACAAGTCTTTTTCTTAGCAAGTGCCTAAGAAAAAGACTAGTGGACACCCTTCCGTATTGTTATGTTAAAATGTATCCATTCTTTAATGTGTTTATTAAAAACTAGTTCCTTTAACCTAGTAACCTTTTCCATCAGCATGAGATGAGAATTCCTACCTACTTATGATTCTATCAGGATCAGAAACCAGGGGAAGGCTTGAAGTAACCATCAAACATCAACATGGTAAAGAAACTAGTTCCTAAGTTTTTTCATCAACTTGAGATGAGAATAAGACAGTACTTACTTATCTATTTTATTTAGGACTCTTTATGGGGGAATCTTCTACAAGGGGAAGGCTTCATGGTAGACATACAATACATCGAAAACCATCACAACAATGTGTTTGCTTGCTTTTGTTTTGGGAGAGGTTTTCGCAACGTCACTCGACTCACTCGTACTTTATTAATTTGTGTATTTAGCGGTTAGGAATTATCGGACAACAATATAAACAATAACAAAGAACGAAATCTTACCATAATTTTGATATAACAATGTGTTCCAATGGACGAATCCACAGTGAGCTCTACTGGGGGCAGATCTTTCACTTTTCTCCTGTGCCCCTTCCATAACCGTTTCACTGAGATCTGAATTATTTGCCAAATCCCCACAAACACACATGCCAATACCAATTCCACGGCTTTCCACCCAGATATCACTTGTAAAACTTTCAAATTTCTTGCACCCATATCACACGTTGTGTTTCACTGGTGTAATGTGAATCACTACGCGAGTATGATAGGCTCAAAGGTCTCAAACAAATAGCTTTACCACGATCGGCGCCGTTATCAGTATTATCAAAATTCTGACCGAAGCAAACGGATAACATGCGTGTTAAACATTATATTGTGACGTGCAGTAGATAACTCAGAAGGTCTAGTGTGTAGAAGTGATTAGAGCATTTAATGATAAAGGTTTTACGCGTCAAAAATGAATCATTATCATAATTATGTTTCTCGAATGAGAGGCACTAATGATGCATACAACAAGCTATACAGTTTATTATTGTTGTACAACTGTATGTATAACCGTAACTGTATGTGTGTAACCTATAGGTTGATTTTGTCGTGTATATGATCAAACAATACTGACTATATCTGAAGTTTTTTAAGTATAAGTAGTCAATAATTTAAAAAGAAATCACGCTGTGAAGACCGACCCTTCTGCATTATTTTATTTAGTGACATATTTCTGTCAGTGTGTTCACTATCTCTTACTACTGACGTTTGATGCATTAATGTGTTGTCTTGTTTACTCAACTTGAAATTAGATCAACCGTCTCTTTCTTACGCATAATGCGTGCTGTTTACAACTTTACATGGAAATAATGTTGAACTACCCTCATAATTATTATAGATTAGTTATGAGTGATGTTTTTTTAACAATTACGCTTATATTCTTTAGTCTACCGATGTTTGTAAGGTGCATGAATTTGTTAAATACTGAAATAATTTTATGCGGTGAACACTCATAGTAAATTTTTCTTATTATTTGATTATGACTAGATAAGTAAGTAGTTTTTGCCTACTGTTAGATTAGATCGAGACCAAAACCTTTTAAATAAACCAAATTTTGGTCAACAGGTAAATCTGTAATTGGATTGAATTGAAACTGTCTTAGAATTGTTTAAAACATTTAAAACCTTGTTGAAAAAACACATCTTGAAGGGCAGTGTAGTTTAAAAATATTAATAACTAATAATAATAATATTCATTATATGTATACTTATTCTTATAAATCTATGACTATTTATAATTCTATTTATAATAATTAACTAATCCTATTTTGACTTAGTAATTTTTCATAATTTAAATGTAACTCAAACGTACAGTGTAAACGCCACTCTATAACGTTTGACGAGCGTGACGTAGTAAGTCGCTCGGCTAGTTATGCTGCGAACTAACAATTTCTCAGTTTACCCTCACTACATTTTAACTATTTTGAATTTATTTTTCTTGTCCTACCAGAACACAACTATGTTGCTTTATAAAATAACTATGTATTTCTCGTAAGTGATTCATGTAATCTTTGAGAAATAAAGATCTATTAACCTAAAATTACCAAAACCTTTCATAAACAGCGACTATGAAAGTGCTATCTGTACCTTGATATAAACAATCTAGTTAGTTATTTAAAAAGTAGTTCATCCAACTATTACATTTATAGAGATCGGTGTTTACGAAACATTGTAAGCAGTAAACCTTTTTTTAATGGCGAGACAAGGAGACGTCCGCAACGTAAGGGTTTATTTAAAAACAAATTAAGTGAGGTCCGAGACGGTAGGCACTCAACTCGGACTTGAGAGGATAATGTCAGAAACATATTTAGGTTACACTACGTCACGTTCCTGCCTAAATGACACATGCGTGGTTTGAATTTAGCATAGAATAAAGAATATAAAAAAAATGATGATAATGTGCAATGAACTTGACTAGCAAAATGGAAACTCGATAATTAGAAAAAAAATAAGTTAGACACACAAGTAGTTATGAACAAATCAACATTACTTTTATAGGTAGATAGTTAGATACCACTAAAATATATCGGCAAACTAACATAGGTACCCGTAGTGTACCCCCAAAACAGAAATTTAAATATTAACCACCATAATCTGGACGCTTATATACAAAAGTACAAGCACTCCACACATAAACTGATGAGGTCACATCGAGTAGCGTACAATAGATATATTCACGCTTAATGGGTAGCGAGAGGACATACAGAAATGGCCAGTCACCGTTGCTAACGACGAGTAAAGGCCAGACATAGCTATTGTGACGTTTAGTCTGCCCAGACTACCTTTCAAAGGATAAAATTGATTTTCAATTTGATATTACGAAACGCCTGCAGCATGTCAGGAACTCAGGAGCAATGAGTTGCGAATGTGTGTTATTATGCTTTGCATTTGTTATTTTACATGGCGGTTACAGTGGAGTGAAGAGTTAGTGTTATAATGTGAAGTGATTCGCAAAGTGCAAATAATATTCAGTTAATTCTATAGGTGCTGTGAGGAAATGCGTGAGAAGTCTTGATTTGACGACGTCTGTGGTCTAGTGGTTCGAGTACCGGACTGCTGATCACGAGGTCGTGGGTTCGATTCCCACAAGACACAAACATTTATGTGATGAACTTAGGTGTTTGTGTTTGTCTGGGTGTTTCTTATATATTATAAGTATGTATTTACAAAAAAAAAGTATATAAGTATTATATCCATTGTCTAGTACCCATAGTACAAGCTCTGCTTAGTTTGGGACTAGATGGTGCTGTGTTAAAAATGTCCCAAGATATTTATTTATCTCTGTAGATAGCTAAGTAGTAGTAATACTTTGTATAAAAATCATTAGGAAGGGATAATTTGACTACTTATGAAAACTAAATACTTTCCTAATCATAGTGAATCTAGGAGTAATCTTGTTAATATTTTTTTATACATTCTTAATTAGTTCTAAGTAACAATACTCAGAGCTAAAATTTTAGTCATTTCAGACTTCAGTTGGGATAAAAAAACACAGTAAGTAGGTATGGTCAGTAACGAAAGTTTCTCTACACATTTAAATTTTGAAAATATATTATTTAGTGATATTCTTTCTCATTAGGATAATTACTGTAGTATACTTCTTTCTTCGGGTCAATAACAAAGCCGATAAGGCGTCTCGATGATTGGATTGTGGTTAAGTGACTTTCCTTGCTCTCATCAATCATAATATGTCGTTCTCCAAAAATTATCAGCTTACTTACGATACTAAGGACCTCTGGATAGCCGCTACCCATCGGATAAATTAAAAAGTGGAACATCATTTGTATGAAATTATCTGCCAAGTAATTTAACGGCAACTTATCAGTAAGCTGTGAAACTGGCCCTATAAACATCCTTACTTCATCACTACATAGTATCTATAAAACAAAGTCGCTTTCTCTGTCCCTATAGGTATCCCTATGTACTTATGTTTAAATCTTTAAAACTAAGCAACGGATTTTATTGCGTTTTTTTTTAATAGATAGAGTGATTGAAGAGGAAGGTTTTTATGTATAATACATACATATTATATTACAGAAAATACAAGAAATTCAAACCCATGCGAAGCCGGGGCGGGTCGCTAGTAATATTATAAATGCGATAGTAACTCTGTCTGTCTGTCTCGCTTTCACACCAAAACTACTGAACCGATTTAAATGAAATTTGGTACACCGATAGTCTAGAGCCTGAGGAAGGACATAAGCTTTTTAATGCGACAAAAGGGCTGTAAGGGATTGAAATAGGGGATGAAAGTTATAAGACATACCGAGATCACGCAGGCGAAGCCGCTGCCAGAAAGCTAGTGACAATATAAATTTTCATTTAGGTGTTATTTTTTTTAAAACACGAAACTGATGGTTGTGCTTATGCCTCAGTCAGACTAATCAATACACGAATGTATCTAAGTACAGCCTCTCGACCATAAGTTTTTGTCACTAGACTCGCTAGCGACGCCGTAAAATATTTGTACGGAAAACCCTCGCAGCGCCTCTAGCGGTTACGTAAGGAACTAAAATCTGCTATGAGATTACAGCGTTTCGATGCGTACAAAACCTATCGAAAGCCATTCGATAGAACTCATGGTTGAGGTACAGATCGAGAATTACCTCCCCCCTCCCCCTATATTTACGCGCGAACGTGACCCAACAATGCGAGGTGAGGTGAAGCGATCGCAGATAACTTTCCTACTCCACTATAAATACGAGTATTTGAGTATATACTCCAGTGGTATAATAAGGGTGATTGTACAACGCACGCAAGTCATGCTACATCGTTAATAGGTATAACGTGGTTTAGTAGTAGCAGTAGTAGTAGTAGCTACTGTGATGAAATTGGCATTCGTGGAATAAAATCTATATATATAATGTCAAATGTCATTTGTAATGTAATTTGTAATGTGTATTATTACTATTATTATTATTAATTTTACCTAGATATTTCTAAGCATGCTGTGATTTCCTGTAAGTGAAAAAACATAAGGCCATTGTATTTATATATAAAAATGAATCACCGAAATGTTTCTACGCGCATAACTTCCGAAGAACTGCACCAAATTGGATAATTCTTTTTTTGCCGTGTTCGTTATTGTCAGGACAAGGTTTATATGTAAGAATTATTTTTTAAAAACCACCGGGAAACGCAGGCGAAGCTATACACGGGCCGCTAGTTTAATATTAATAATATTATAAAGAGAAAAGATTTGATTGTTTGTTTGTATTGAATAGGCTCCGAAACTACTAGACCGATTTGAAAAATTATTTCTGTGTTAGATAGCTCATTTATATACTTTCACGCTACGACTAATAGGATAGGAGCAGTAATAAAAATTCTGCAAAAACTGGGGAAATCATTATACAACCACGCGGGCGAAGCCGCTGGCGGAAAGCTAGTTTAATATAAAAAATACAGTCCACGAATGGCAATTGACTAAAATAGACCAAAATATTGATAATTGCCATTCGTGGAATACCAAACCAAGGTATCTTAGTTCAATCTCAATATAAGATAAGAGTGTGGTTTTTGTATCTAAACACAGAGACGAAAACATTAGAGAATGACTTTATTTCTTATTAAATCCCATACAAAACTGACAACACCATGTATCTTCACGCCAACCCTCGTAAGAGAAGGTGACAGGATGCGTCGTCACGTCTCCCAACCCTCGCGACTTGACACCTTTGTGTAGCAGCCTGTATATAAGGGGAGCTTGTACCTATCTCACAGACAGACAACGTTATCTTCAGAAAAAAGTATAGTTAGTATCTTTCGGATTATTCTTTGTGCGATTCTTGATTTTTTAAAAGTTAGGTTGTGTTTTCTTTTGCGCAGAAATCGTGTATTTTGAAAACAATCTGATGGGCACGTGTTATAATAATGACATGGTAATACTTTTATTTTAAATCACTAATAAATATAGATGTGATCTCAAAAATCATTTAAACGAAATTTTTTGCATGAAAAGTCAAAACCTAAGTTCTTTGTCAGCATAGACTCAAAGTTAAGTTATCACAGAGATAAGAAACCAGCAAGAATCCTTAGTCAAAAATAATAAAGAGCTGTTTCACTAACACAGAGTAGATTCCCGATAAGTTACTTGGCAAATTATTCGCAAAAATTCTGAAAATGTTCGGTTCGGGTTCGAAACAGATCCTAACTAATAATCATATTGCTAATGCTAAACCAGCATTAAGCTGAACTTGTGCCAATGTTTCACCACCTCTGGATAGCTGCTAACCGCGCGATAAATTCAAAATTGAAACAATATGTATAAGAAAAGATCTGCTAAATAATTTAACGGAACCTTATCTGTAAGGTGTGAAACATTTATCTAAGTACTGAAATATCATGACTATGTTATGTCAACTTATCAAAAAATCTCCACTATAAAATGGAGGACGGTAACGCAGCGGTCTCGCAGCGGGCTATCAACATGGCGGCGTTATGTCACACTCAACAGTATCTATTAATTTGTGAATACATAATTCGTACAGCTATACGTTGTGATGTAAACGGGACTTTCAGTATTACAGAGCTCCGAAGGATGCGCTGCGCTGGCAGCAAGAGGAATATTCCGTCAAACTGCCGGTGCAGTGAATCCTTCATAAACCTCTAAGAGGTATTTCGGGTCGGCAACGCGTTGCAAGCGTACATAGGCTATGTTAATCGTTTACTATCAGGCGGGCCGTATGCTTGTTTGCCCCCTTTGTGGTATAAAAAAAACGCATTAAGTGCTATTTGTCAGTCGAAGCTAGCTTGGTAGACAATTCTTGGCAATTTTCTGATGCGCTTATTGGGACTTATCAAGTTTGTGTCATTTTTAGTTTAGTCCTGCACTCATAGGACAAATGTTAATTGTGCTTGAAAGGTGCTATAGGCGCGCTCACTTTTCCGGATGACAATAGTTAAAGTTTCTTCACTTCCTAGTAAAAATCTGTCAATACATCTTCAATCTCATTATGAGGTACACATCAAACATTGTATTTTTTTATTTTAGCCATACTTTCTTCTAAACTTAACTACACAACACGAAAGCACACGAAAGTGTGACGAAGTTCCCAGAAACATCTTTGTCACATGAAGACATATTAATACTTTCTTCGGACGTATCCAAAAGTGAATCTGGACAGTCTCGGCACTTCACGCCGTCTTGTCACCGTATACATGGCTCTGGGGACAGATCGTGCGATTGTCATGTTAATGCCACGACAGCCCGCCAGGGGGCGCGGCGCCCCGTGCTCTCGCGAGGTGATTAATAATTATTTGACACTTCCCAACTCCCCTTATGTACTGGTGAGATGGATAGACATTGTTATTTTATGGTAAATATATGGAAGTAATGAGAGAGACTGCGTAGATACTACCTAAAAGTAGGGAGAGTAGGTGTACCGACTTTGGAATAGCTTGTTATCAACAGTTAACAACAAAGTCTTGCTAGTCTTACTAGTTTAACTAACAACTATGGCAAAAAAATGCTAACATTTGAGGGAGCACAGCTTTATAATAAAATACCGTACCGCATAAGAAATGTAAACTCAGTGCATTCAGAACTCAACTTAGTGAATACCTAATCGCAAACCAATCACTTCTGGAAAAATGAATGCATTGGGTGGGTATTTGATTTAATAATAACTGTAACTATGTAACTGACGACGACAAAATAATCTTCTTATTTTAGTATTGTTCTCAAGTAAGTGACATGTTATATGTTTTATTGAGAATAAAGTTTATTTAACAATAAGTCCAGGCATACCAAAGTATTGTGGATGATAATTATGATAGAATATGGTCCTGAGGGTCTCTGACTTCAGTCGTACGTAGATGGATTTAAATCTAAATGAGAAATGTACTTATTTATCATTATTTTTTCATTTTAGTAGTCCATACGCTATGCGCTATTGACCATAGCTACTGCGCAAAAGCGAAAACTTTATAAAAAGGAGGTTCTATGTTTCTCTCGCGTTTTCTGGTAAGCCCAAGTTTTGAAACTACTTGTTTTCAAACTTAAAATAGGTCAAACAGAAAAGAAACTAGTAAGTTCTTTGAGCTGTAAGCTATTGTTAACTAAAATTCAATTATAACCAACAAGGCTTTAACTTACCCAGAAGAAACTATTTCTATTATAAATTTAACCAGATTTGTGGTTTCTCTCGCATGTAACCCTACACTTACTAATCGGATTTACCTCGCAAACGACACCCTATTAAGGCCTACAACGCAAAATTAATGTAACATACGCTTGCATAAAAAACCTAGGTATTACAAACTTAAATTTGCTATTAAGTTTACAAAAATTTTCATCCAAAAGTTATAAAAGATGTATTTGAAGGACTGTAAAATGTAAGATTGTTTTCTTATAATGTCAGGCTTCAAATTACAAGGAGGTAAAGAAATAGGTCGCAACAAGATATCTTTATTCAGACATTTTATTCATTCAGTAAGTATAATATAATTTGATAAATATCTCGGTTTCGGTGTGAAATTCAAGGCGTTGAAGTGTAGAATATGTGTATCAATGGTTCGTGCTATTGATGGTGTGGAATGTAATTTGATGTGATTTGTGTGGTGCACCCCGGTTTTGTGGTTCTATTATCATTATCTGTGGGCGTAAACACCTCATAGAAATCAGCAAAACTTTCGGAGTAACGGTAAGAAATTAGCGTCAGAGCCCACTGGACTTGCTGTGACATTATTTCGCAAAACTCGAAATTAGTATCTTGGTCTTAGGTTATAAAATACTGGGGCCAATAGGGGGTTTATAATAGGTCTTCGAAAATAATTGAACATATTGAAAATACAATTGGACCGAATTGACTTCCTTGGGGAACTCCTCAATTTATTGGCTTTTATCATTTACGAATAGGACTTAATTTCAAGCATTTATTTAGTATGATAATAAAGAAAAAAGTTGATTCTATCTTAGTTTTCTTTTATGAGAATCTTTTTTTCGTTTTTTAAAGTTCATGATTTTTTTTATTACTTAGCAGCACTGCTGCGTAGCTTGTGCGTATATTTATAGATGAATTAAAAAAACACTGTTGATAATAAACAATTGGATACGAAACGAAACATCAATCACAAAACTGCGTAGAATAAGTCCGCTCTTTGAGTTGTACACAAAATAAAAAGTAGCATCCATAGACCATTAAAATCCGTACTTCTCACATGGAAAAACGATTGAAAAAGCGTACCAATTCGGTATACAGACCGGGCCGTGCGGGCTGTACTTTTTAATTTCCTTTTTTTTTCACGAATGGCATTAGCATGCACCGAGTTCGGTCGGTAACTGCGTTACGCGAATTACTCTGTGTACAGTTGAGAACGCGGTCGATTGTTTGGCGATGTTGAAAGAAATAGGGACGGTATTCTCGACCGTATAGCTGATGGTGAAAGGTTGATATTGGTGTGATGTATTCATGTAGGAGTATGGTGAGTTGGTGCGTGCATTGTGCCTGAGTGCATTACAACAGGGTACAATACGCGAGAGCCACTCGTTACCTACTTGACTGTGTAACTTCGTTTGTGAGTTCGCGTTCCCTGTTAGGTTTTGTGCTGGAGAGCTCGTGGGACATGTGGCTTATTTCAGGAAAATCTATTTTCAGACATTACTTAGGTTTACTTCCGTTGATGTTTTTTGACAGACGCGGGCGTTTCTAAGGGGCGCATTATAGTAGTTTGTCTATTGTGTTAGATCTATCTATCTATCAATTACTTACACTTTCAAACTGTTGTTATACTTCAATGAGATCTGATTGAAAGGTATGTTAGCAGATTTACCTACCTACTTATAATGCAACGATGTTTATTAATCACATATAACCGGTCCTTGTGGAAGTCTATGGGTGAGGCCTTTGTTCCACAGTGGACCTCTGTAGGCTGATGTGATGATGATGATGATGTTTAACAAATTAAAAACGATTGATCACCAAGTCACAATCGGTTTTGGTAAGTAAGAGTTTTAGTATTTTGTCCATTTTGCTCCTAAACTCGAACCCAGAATTTTGATTTCCTCCACGAGGGTGCGTCACTCGTTGCGAGAGCTCGTAACACCTATTATGGCGCCCCCTACAAAAAGATTTATTCAAAATGTTATTTTACACCGTCTATGTACCCTGTTCCATTGTATTCAATCGTGCCATGTACAATGACGTTGTAATTTGAAATAATATTGCGTTCGATTTTCAACTTTATCCCCGTGAATTATAAAAAGATGTCATTCGACGCCATTTTGTCGACGCGAAGGGTGAGTGTAACTATTATTGACTCGCGTTATTGAGTTATATTGAGTGGCTAATGGGTTCTGTTACGTTGTTGATTTGTAACGCATTTTGATACAGTTATTTCAGAACATATTTTTACAGGATCGAAACTGGTTAATCTTGTTTCTTTCCTAAAATTGTGTTAGTATTTCATGTTGTACCTAAGCATGGTCCTACTGATGGCAAAAAAAATTGCTGTCAATCAGTGATGATGAATGAAACTTGCATTATTTAACCTTTAGCATTTACATGATCTAAATACAACGGTAAAATCAGCGTTTTCTCACAGATATATACTAAAAGTAACAAAATTTTAATATCCTATAGTCCAGCCAAGAACACATACCAAGGTAAGTATTCATAGTAGCGTATAAAACTGGTGTCCGGGGTATCCGCTAACGAACCCAATTTGCCCGGCCCCGTCCAGTAATGAAGCACTCGCGTTGATGGCGCGAACTGAACACGGATAACAATTAATTTTCTTCTTCTTTTTTCTTTTATTGGCACTTGAATGTTAAAAAGGAGGTTTGGATAATATAAGTCTTTAGTTAAAAAATAGATAATATTGATTAGTGGGATAATTTTTGTACTTCAATTTTAGAAGATTTGGAGGACGAAGATAAGTGTTGATTGTTGTCACATCTGGTTATGTTTTTCAGTTCTGCATGGGTAATTCAGGGAATAAAATTTAAGTAATTTAGTATTAAAAGACTGTGTAGTTCAAAGACATGGATTGGTAACGGTACTTTTATGTACCTACGTATTTTATAGGTGTAACCCTTTTTTTACCCATAAGTTAATTTTAGAATTCCGTAAAGGTGTCAAATCATTAAGCTTACATTTACCGTCTCTCATTCTACCAAATCCCTTCCATCTCTGATTCCAATTTAAAAAGCGAAACAATTTAGTGCACTTTTTTTTCACAACCCCCAGAGACTAACAAAACTAGTATAATCTCCAGTAAAGTGACAGGCAGCTGCCAGTCACGCGAGTGGCTTCGTTACTGGCACGAGAGGGCGCTCGTGTCGCCTCGCAGTTTCACGCCGGCTCAGCTCGGCTACTTGAAATGATGACAATTATACAGACTTTGAGAACATTTTGCAGGTATATTATGATAAAATATACAGTGATCGTTGTTTTTAGGATTGAGAATAATTTTTGTTGGTTTTTATAGATTTTTTTATGTGGCAAGTGGAATACCTATAGATATTTTATGGGTTATGTATAATCTCTAATCCTAATTTCTCATAATTAGGTATTTAATTTATAATCTTATTTCGATAGGTAGGTAGGTACTTGATTTGTTGATACAGCTGAGCCAATGTGAGACTTCCGTGGTGGGGCTAGATAATTCCAATATGTAATTTATTATTACGTACCTCTTAACCATAATTACCTTACTAAAAAGAAAATATGATTTCTTTGCTGAAAATCACCTTTAGTTTCGCTTTCGCGTCATAGATGGCGCTACGAGTAGCATGACTGGGCTTTGTGGGTGAACGTAGGATAGAAGGATTTTAAGCCTTGAAGAGCTATCGTGTCGAATGAGTGTGTTGCTAAACATAACATTAGACACAAACAAATTACTTTCTAGCTTCATCATGAGGTTTCATGCAAAGTAGGCACTTATGGCCGTTACACAATTACCTTTAGCCACCCAACATGACGCCAACGTTCATCATGTTAAAAGTAGGTAAAGTTCTCGCCAAACTTATTGTCCGGGTTGAGGTTGGCACGAGGTAACTTTAAGCCGGCCCTAAAAATCGGAGAAAGAAAAATATTGGATTAGAATGATTTGAAAGGACAGCCTACGACTTGAGCTTTCGTTTTATTTATTTCAATCTAATATTTTTCTTTCTCTGATTTTTACGACCGGGTTAAAATTAGCTCGTGCCAACTTCAACCCGGATAATAAGTTCGACGAGAACTTTAAATTAAGAATATTTAAATATAGAATCGATCAATTTGGTAGAAGTTGTAGCAAATCAAATCGATAATAATCGACGGACACAAAGTTGTGTGTATGGCCATGACTTTCATGAGGTGTTTGTTCCATTTTGAATTTGGAATATTATTGTTTTTTCTTTGAGGCTATCGTTTAGGTATTTAGATTTCAAAAAGAAGCATTTGTTTTTATTAATTACTTTCCAACACATTTTGTTTGCAAGTTTTTATAAGTTTTATAATGTCGTAAAGCTCAATAAATTTCATAGTGTTGGTCACATTTGAAAAGTTGAATTCATATTTTTATATCCTACCTCTTCGTTCTTTTTATAGGCGTTTAGTAATATGATATCAAGTTATAATTCTCGCTACACTCTGCCATTAAATTGTCGTAAAATATTTTTAATGGAAAGACATAACTTGATGCAACAAAGTGGCTTGTAAAGGTAAGTTTAATAAGGTTTCAACAAATATGGGACAGTAGGTACTAGGGTTCCATTTACTGACGCTACGATGTCAGTTTGTCTACCTCACTTAGAAGAGCATTTACTAAACACAAATTGTACACAGAATAGATAAAACCATAGGATGAAAACTAAACAAATCATAATAACATAACCAATTCGGTATAAAATTATCGACATTGTAATGATGATAATTTTATACCGAAATGATTGTTTTTTTTTATTATGATTTGTAAGTATGTTATTTTGACATTATTTGATTTGATAAACTATGTATGGACTTTAAAAGACACCATGATTCTTTGAGTTTGTTTCGGCGTTTCTTCTCAGAGGTCGTCAGTCATAATTTCATAGGAATTTTGTTTGAATTTATCCGGCAGTTAGCACCTATCCAGAGGTGGTGAATCCCGCCGGATAAATAACAAAATAGAACAATGTTTGTATGAAATTATCTGGCAAGTAATTTAACGGCAACTTATCAGCAAGCTGTGAAACAGGCCCTAAGGGATTTTACCATTCGGTTTTCTAACGGAGACCCAAAGTTATATTATAAGATTGTTATTGCATTATAAAAATTTTGAGTTATACTTACACGGAAAGCCCGTGAAATGAACAGAACCCTCAATGCGGAACTGCAACTAGCACCTGATAATTTTGTTATGTCAATTAACATTTTTAAGGTACAGTTGTCGCCAAACTTATTGTCCGGGTTAAAGTTATCACGAGCTAAATTTTACCCGGCCGTAAAAATCGGAGAAAGAAAAATGTTGGATTAAAATGATATAAAACGACAGCCTACGACTTGAGCTTTCGTTTTTATTTATTACAATCGAATAATTTTCTTTCTCCGATTTTACGGCCGGTTTTAAGTTAGCCCGTTACAACTTCAACCCGGACAATAAGTTTGGCGAGAACTGTACCTAACAATCAAGTAAAATATAAGATGCATGATAAATTGAAATACCCCCTACATTAGTAACGGTCTCCTTTGAAATGATAAAATGACTTATTACTAAGAAAGAAAATTGGTTCAACTTTACTCTTTAAGTTTATAATAATACTTACCTAACTTGCCATCACGCCTGCAACCTCTAAGGATTAGGCAGAGGCGTACAAATACATGTACGGTCATGTCTGTCGAAGGACCGATAGCCGATGGAGCAGATGAGTCCTAGAGTGGAGACCACGAACTGGCAAGCGAAGTGTGGGACGCCCTCCAGCTCGCTGGTCCGATGATCTGAAAAGGATAGCCGGTAGCAGCTGGATGCGGAAGGCAGAGGACCGGGAGAAATGGCGCACCATGAAGGAGGCTTATGTCCAGCAGTGGACATCAGTAGGCTGAAGTGATGTATAAATACAAATCCTACACCCGCAGTTTTTCAAATTCAAACTTCTACTGAGAATTTACCTGATAGAAAATCCAAATTTCGAAATACATACTTTTGCTTTACATTTTTTTTAAAGAAAGTGTATAATATTTTAGCATATATTCCGGTAAACATGTTTATCACGGAGTGTTATGAAGTTGTAAATATTGGCGCTAGTTGCGCGGCGGAAGCGGCCAACGTTTCCGCTCCAGACAGACGTTATCTATTTACGAGTACGACTTTTATTTATGGAGAGCCACAAAACCATTGCAGTAGGACGTTATAGTGATTACTGCATGCATCAAATTAAAATACCGCGTTCAGGGCAGCAAAAGAAAGCTAAAAAGGTATGACCCACCGATGCTATTTAGGAAAACTTCACAGAAAAATCTAGTACCTAGGTATCTAAAATGCAAATGCTGATCCTGTATTCATATTATCTGCATATAACTACAAAACATATAAAACCCTATTGTGTGGGTGTCATCATCATCATCATCAGCCTTTCAAAATCAAAATCAAAATAGTTTTATTTTCACATAGACCTTATGCAGGCACTTTTGAAATGTCGAAACTAGGTGCATGGTTCCAAATTAGTCGTTTCCTATGGAGAAGAACCGGCAAGAAACTCCATGGTTACTCTTTTTTTTTTTACAGTGACATCTGATCCAATAGTTTAAGGATACTATGGAGGCTTACCAGTCCTCCACAGGAGCGTTATCTGAAAGCTAAAACAAAAGGAAACACACGATTTTTGGAACAGCTGATGCTGCGGTAAGGATATTCAATGTAAAGGTTAATACTAGAATGACATTAAAAATTTTATTCAAGTCTTCTAAACAATTCAACTACGATTTAAATTCAAAACATATTTTTCTTCTACGATGACAGCTCTTGATGCCAACCAGGGCTTTTACGAAGCAACCTCTGTAGAAACCTACTTGAGTCTCTACAATACTTACACAAGTATGAGAAAACAATCTAGAAACATTTGCAAGAATAAATTTTACTTTATTCGTCCACTGCTGGACGTAGGCTTTTCCTAGGTTGTGTAGCTATAAGACAATAGAATTAAGTAAAAGTAGCACTTATTACAAAATGATGTTTATTTCAGTACGGTCCTCTGGCTTTATACCTCAATGGTGCAAAACGGGAATATTATTTAGCACCACCTACATGACTGTATAAACATGTTTATTGCCTTTTGTTACCCCATAATTAGCCTGTTTTCTAGTAATATTTGTCGCTCAATAAAGATTAGGTATGTCTCGTAACATAATTATGAAAGCTTGACCGCCACGACCAATTTCGCTCATTGCAAAAAGTTGGTAATGCGCTGGAGTTCGAAATATGAGACGTAAAGATGACAATTTGACAATAACTAACTTTATAATATATCTACAATATTATAACTCACTATACTTTATATTCTGTGTACCCTACTTATTACTTATAAACACTTATTCTATGATTCTTATACATTTCAAGATAAAAATATAAATGGTTGTGAAAAAAATAATACATGAATATAATATTATCACCTCAAAATTATACAGAAAATATTTAAAAAAATATATACAGAAATAACATTTAATGGTAAATTTTAGAGTTCATGCAAATGAGACAGCTGATCAAACGACAACATTGAGTTATTGATATCATTCGGCCTCCTTTATTAACTTCCATGCCACTTTGAGCCCACTCTACTCTATTGTCCATGGTCACGTATGGTCATTGTCCACTGGATCTTTATGGTCACAACTTTAAAAAGATTTTGTTTTTTTTTCTCTTACTAAATCATAAAAAAGTTGTTTTGTGTTTGGGATAAATGCTCGAGTTTGTTATGATAATGGACCTGTTTACCTCTAAACGGGACGATTATCAAAACAGACGGGATGCTGTGTGTTATTTCAACTGGACCGTGCGTGACTCCTTATTTGTGATGTGACGTGTTGAATATTTAATTAGAGTGCTTAGAAGCAGTATTTTTAGTCCAAACATTAAAGCTACTTAAACTCCACTGTATTTAATTTAATTTTAACAAATAAAATTTATGATTCTACTTTTGAAAAAGTCCAGTAGCCAACGCGTGCTCACCCCGCGAAAATTTGACAGCTGTCATTTAGGCAGTTTAAAATTTGGAATGTCACAGATCATAAATCACGGAGCGTCCCTATTCCCTACAAGCGTTGTCTTCGATTGGCTATGTGCTTTTGTATCGATTACAAGTCGTTATGTTCTCGGGTAGTCAGTGGGTGGACTTTAGGTGTGTGTGAAATGGATACTGCCCTACTGGGCGGGGTCGATGTCAGCCAATCCTGTAACTGATACTCTACTTCTTCTCAACAAACAACTATGAAAAATAAACTTTACCACAACACTGTAAGGTTGGAAATCGCTCTGCGTTATTCCTATCCTTGAAAGCGATACCCTAGTTCTTTATTGTTCAATTTGTATGAATTTAGACTTTAACATGTAGCATTAGGATCGAAATTGCCGGTAGAGTAGTATGTAATTGATATACCTCGTCTAAAATTGGTGTTATTTGCATAGTCAGGTCGTTGGCGTGTAAGTACCTAATGTTATATACCAAATAACAGTATGTAAATTCGTAGGTGTAGTGTAGTGAACGTATTTGATACACCTATGGCTACCCTACTTATATTTTTTTAGCAACGAATGATGTTACTTTTGGGTAAGTGCGCATGTATCTAGATGTTGACGACTTGGTAGTTCCAGTGGCTTAGTGATTGGTCACTATACGCTTTTTATTAATTTTACAATACTTAGGGCGTGTTATACCACCGCTGGATAGCCGCTAACCAACGGATAAATTCGAAAATGGAACAAAATTTGTTATCTGCCAAGTAATTTAACGGTAACTTATCAGGAGGTGGTGAAACTGGTCCGTATAATAATTTAAATATCCGACTCATAATGTTAAACAACCAAATACTTAGTAGGTATAAAAAAAGTAATTCTCTACATGCAATAAAGTTTAACTTGGTACTTAACTTAGCCAAACTTATTCTTCGTTAAAATCAGAGAAAGAAAAACAAAATAAAGAAATAATCAACCCATATACTGTCCCACTGCTGGGCACGGGTTTCCTCTCAGTATGAGAGGGATTAGGCTATAGTCCACCACGCTACCCTAATGCGGATTGGCAAACTTTACATGCCGTCGAGAACATGTCCTCCTGATTTTTTCCTTCACCGTTAAAGCGAGTGATAATTACGCACATGATTTTGAAACGTCAGATGTGCGTGCCTTGGATTCGAACTCGAGACCTTTGATTTGGCAGTCCAGTGGTCATACCCTTTGGCTATCATTGCTTGAGAAAGAAAAATATTACTTATATTGTAATAAATAAAAATGAAAGCTCAAGTCGTAGGCTGTCGTTTTAAATCATTCTAATCCAATATTTTATATCTCCGATTTTTACGGCTGGGTACAATTTCAACCCGGACAATAAGTTTGGCAAATAAGCAATGGACTGATGTTAATCAATTACTACCTACTTACATATTTTTTTCGGAGAGATTTTGGTGTCAACGGCCTTCATCAGCTGGTCGGCTGATTAGAACTACTATGTCGATTATTTATAATTGTTTATATTAGTTGAACTTTTGTAACAGGAAAATTATTAATGAAATGACGTCATAAAACAGGATTTGTCTGATTGCAAAAATACTTATATCATAACTGGTATAAGTATTTTTGCAATCATACAAATCCTGTTTCTTAAAATAGTAATAGGTACCTATAGGGTAACCCCTATACCTATTACTATTTTAAGAATAGGTCGTTATGTATTCTACATTAAAACATTGAACAATACACGAAAAAATCATTAGGAAGGGGAGGTAGGGAGCACCTGACGCCGGAAGTCATTAGTAAATAGATGGACACGAAGAAATGCGATAACGCCCCGCTCTCCCCAAAATTACTGTACACCAACTTCGGAGTACACCTCGAGATTTATCACTACAAGGGAATTAAAACCTTTTTCCGTAGCTTGAAGATTGTTTTCAAATTGGTCGCGAGTTTGACAGCTGTCAAAAATAATTTTGTATTTCCAAATAAAAAATGACATTGTGTGGCCAACACCAAAACGTTAACATCTATTGTTACAATCTAAGGAGGCTTGAGGGTAACAAAAAGATAAAAGTTCTTTTTTTGTCGGGTTTCAATAAGCTTTACGTTATTTCCGGAAATGTGGCTTCTACTTTATTACCTACATCTACCTAGTCTAGTTTAAATTATGTGAAAAACATAGGTACATACTTATTTATTTTGCTTTGGTGAACACCATTTACCCACTTTTTAGTAGTTTTTAGTACCTAGCATTTCGTTTTTGTGTAACAGACTCATAGAGAATATTTCTCATAATTAAAAGAAACACTTAAGTTCTTGTCTATTATAACCAAATTTTAGTAGACCGATTAAATTGTAAGTAGGTACCTTAAGTAGGTATGATGATCTATTATGTCCAGGATCACAATTATTTTAACAGACAATACAAATGTTTATTAATCATATTCCGTATTAACATTCCACCCGTTCGAGTTAACCGTTTCACCGAGCGCGAGTGTCATAAAGACCCCGCGACTCGTCACCCGCGCCCCAACCCCCCACTTATTAACTTACCAAAACCAACAATCGTGATTAAATCGCGCGTGAACTAATAAAATAATAAGACTCGCTCTGTAACCGGGTTACATGCTGCTGTTTTATTTAGTAGGTTGGTATTTTTACAGACTACGACTACTACTACTACGTACTATAAATAAACCACAATCGGCTGGTGAAATCAGTTATCGAATCGAGGCTACTCAATATTATTTCGGATTCGTTAATCGATAACTGCAAACCATTTCCTCCTGTACAGCGGGCAAAAACAAAACACAACCGTGTTGTCATTAATCGATAAATCCTATCATTTTGTTTATTTGTTGTTTTAGTGAAGATTGAAGCTTGACGAGTTTATTGGAATAACATTTTTCTTGGCTATTTCAAAATGAATGAAAGTATACCTACTTAATGCTTGTTACCTTTAAACACGTAAGTCTAGTTTAGTTACCTTATGATTAAGCCAGAACGTTAAACTTTAGAAACTTGAATAAAACATAACCACTATTTATTGTTCTGTTTTCGGTTTTTTAATCCTAACTTAGCATTCGTGCTGTGTATCTAATACATAAATGCATTGCAAAATGGCCAATTAACAGGTCACGATCATGATACAAACAAACTGTGAGCAACGTATAAATATCCAATATTCAACTGCACAATCGATTCTCAAGAAATTTAACGCTCCAACGGGTCTTTTTGGCGCAAAAAATTGCATAGAAACCGATGACGTTCGCGGGGTGGGGGGAGGTAAATTTCATTACAATTAGCTGTCACGTCGTATGAATAATTCATGGCTGGGGTCTGGGAGGCCCAGCAAACAGTGAAGGGTTGATTGTTGCAGTCTGTTTGCTGGCGGCCAGTAATTTGCGCCCGCCATCGTTCATTAAGCTGCGTTTAGGTTAGGATTTTGATGTTACCGATAATTTGGTTGTGAATTTGTGATTAGGCCAGTGGTTAGTTTTGCTTGTAATTAGTCATGTGTCGTTTCTAGTTATCTAGGTTTATCTGAACCAAAAAGGGTCATTATCTATAAATCGGCGTTAAATTAAACTAATTGGATGTACTCTACACAATCTATTTAGTTTAGTATCCCAAAGGAAACATGTTTCCATAAACATGAATGAATAAAATTAACTGCAAGTTAAAAGCAATTACTACCAATAGGTTTTAAAACGTTTAAATGTAAGTATAGGTACATTTTTAATTACTTACTTTCCTAGGTAGGTATAGCATTTATCATTGAGGTTTATGGAATATCGTACTAACAGTTAGCAGTCCTGTTAATAAGTACTACTAGAAAGTTCTATATTTTTGTAAACTTTTAATTTTTTCAGACTTAAGTACATAAATACTCTTTTTTTACAGGATCCCAGGCAGAGAGAGAGAGACGGTGCTAAGCGTAAACTTACGCTTCCGTATGTCTAATTGCAATACAAATTTGACATACGGAAGCATTACTTTACGCTTACCGTCGTCTCTGAATATTAGCCTAAGTCTTCGCGGACAACGATTACTGATTTTAAATAGGCAATAGGCGCAGGAACTAGCCTCGTCTCCAGTGAAACTCAACGAAAACATAGACTAAGTTCTTATTACCTTTTCTTAACATCTAGTGAACAGCTGATGGCTGTCATTTGTCTCACAACTAAAAGAGATCAGAGGTTAGTTTTTAAAGCGTGTACCTATTCCGCTCTATATATAACGGACGTGTTGACACTGTATTTAGCAGTTCATTACTGCGTGACACGAGTGATGTTAGTCGAGCGATCGCCTTACGACCCGCCGATGATCGTGTTACACTTTAAAATTGACGTCTAACGTACAAGCAGTAGCGTTCTAATGGTATCGTATCTATCTTCTGCTATAATTTGGGCTAAAATGGCAGGATATCAAACATGTCTTACGTTACAGTATATCCCAATGTTAAATTATGGAACAATCGTGCCTAGCATTAGGACAGTACCTAAATGGACTGATTATAAAACATTTTTTTATTAAAATTATTTTCTTTCTATTTGCACAATAATTGGGATAGAAAGGGCCCTGATAAGTTCCCGTTAAATTACTTGGCAGATAATTTCCTACGGATGTTGTTCCATTTATAAATTTATCCGGCGATTAGCGGCTATCTAGGGGTGGTGAAACGAGCCTTTAATGTTACTTATACCTACTATTATACTACACATGCATCAATATAACTACCTAGTTATGTTTATAGATTCAAAGGTTCACATCATTCTTTGAAATCGGAATAGTTTTAGGTACATGTCCTTTTTAAGTTACGGTATTGATATTTAGTTAGTCGCTTTCGGCTATCACTTGCCCCGTATATTTGAGGCTGGGTGTGCGTCTGAGACGTTCCAACTGCTCGTCTGCGCCGGCGCCACGGCATCCGTCCTGTCATGTTGCTCCTACTGCCTATTTAACACGCGTGTATTATTACCTAGCACTGCCATATTTTATACCAACATAACTGAATTAGTTGTAACTTTCATGCTAATTTAGGAGTTAAAACATTGAGGCATCAACTAAAATGCCCGCACAAGGTGAAAATCCGTGATCTGTTTTAATCACATTTTGGGCAACGAAGCAATATAAAATGAAACTACTATTTTCAGATTTTATCCGTAATATTTGTATTAAGTAGGTATTCAATACCGACGTTATATCAGTGTATGCAGGGCCCTCAAAATTATGCGTCAGTAACTCTGTCTGTGTTACGTCTAAACCGTAGAACAGATTTCTATAAAATTTGGCAAGACGATAGATTGCTTCCTGACGAAGGACATAAGCTACTGTGTCTTCAAAAGTTCTTTGCAGTACGAGTAAAATCGCGGGCAATAGCTAGTGTATCATATACTAGTATTCTCAGGTTGTCGGCGTCGTTAAAGAATTAATGAGTCTCGTCACGCTGTGAATTTTCTTTATTCATCTACAAGCATTTGCTTTTCTGTGAAAGTATAATACTTGAATCTGCTTTTTGTATCTTTGAGACGGATACGCTATGAATACGATCATAGACAAATAAACTTAAAATATGCTTTTACAGAAAAAGGGAAACAAAGTCCTTACGTCGACAGAAATACAGTTAATCGTTTGCAAAAACAACATGAGCAATACACTAATGTTTTGCGTCGACATCGCCCAATATTATTCTACTTACACAGACGGGCCTAAACAAACAGACAGATACTTCCGATATGACATTAGAACTTTGCAAAAAATAATATTTAAGTATTAAATTACGGGGGTATCTCTATGTTTTTCCAAGTTCTCACGTGGCGTGGCGCCATGGGTTTTTTGTTCTATTTTTCTAGCATGAGTTGACAATTCTGGTGGGAGTTAACGTAATTATGTCATTGAGTGTCTCTTTTATATTGTTATCTCAAATTCTTTATAAGAAATTTTACGGCAATACCTACTTAATGTGAAAAAATAATGTGTGTCAGCAGTTTTTTCGAAAAGACTATCCTTTTATTTGAAACTCTTGATTAGCCAGCTACTTATTTACTATTTGTCTTCAAAATAGTAAATAAGTAGCTGGATTTATCTGCGAATTGAAAGAACAGGAAATATTTAGTTGTAGGGTTTACTTAAATGTCGTCTTGCACGGTGTTGCACATCCCTAATCCTTTAAAATCCTTTGTAAAACGATTCAATAATAAACCGGAGTCATCAATGTGTCGCCCAGCGGATTTTAGCCCATCACTAAATATTCGGACCCACTTGGCCACCTTTATTCCTAATTCAAATAAAAAATATCAAACCTCTGTATTCTTTACTAATTAAGGGGAAGCCACCAACACACAGTTTCATCATTACCATCCAAACAAAAAACTAACCCCACTTTAAAACGTGCAAGTCACGTTGACCCCAAACACTCGAATGCATTTAATACTAAAATTGCAAAAAACATGTGTAATCTTTTTTTAATTAAACGGAAGGGAATGAAATGTAGTCATCTCTTATAATTACAGGTTGGGGAGACAGGGAGGGGGAACCACGGTAATGACTGACAGATTGTAAATGAAAGCTTGTAATGTAAAGGAATTGATGAACTTATTTTAAATAAATAAAATTTAACAAATAAACAATTATGAAGATTGTACTAAATAAATTAAATTTTACAATTACCTACATATGGAGACGAAAATTATTGGATGTTTCAGTTTGGGCAAATATGATGTCCGACGTCCGTATTGTCTTTTTCTCGACTGGGATTGAAACAATGTGTAGATATTTAGTCCCATTTAGGGAACAAAATGTGTCCCATACAGTACTGTACATAAATGTAGACGCTTAGGTATATTTTTTTACAATTTCCTATTGACAGAAATATTTAAAATAATCTGCGTTGGTTTAAGGTAGGTACAGCTCCCTCTTAATTGTTCGAATAGAATCAAGAATGGCGATTATTAATTGGTGTATGTACCTTATAAAGTAATAACAATAAGTAACTAAATTAGTAATATAATGTAACAATCTGATAAGCAGTGATAGCCTAGCGGTATGACCACTGGACTGCCAAGTCAAAGGTGTCGAGTTCGAATCCAAGGCACGCACCTCTTGACTTTTCGAAATCATGTGCGTAATTATCACTCGCTTTAACGGTGAAGGAAAACATTGTAAGGAAACCTGCATGCCTGAGAGATTTTCTCGACGGCTTGTGAAGTCTGCCAACCCGCATTAGGCTAGCGTGGTGGACTGTAGCCTACCCTCTCATACTGAGAAGAGACCCGTGCCCAGTAGTGGGTCAGTATATGGGTTGATTATTATTAATGTAACAATCTACTTAACAATATTTTACTATCTACCTACAACAAAGTTGCTAAACGATCGAATCGATTCAGGTAAGTACGAAACTGTCATTTTTATCGTACTTATCTAATTTTAAATTCTTATACACTAACTTTAATAAACTATATACTTACCAGACAGCGTATGTATGGATTAAATAAAATTAAAAAGTTTATAGTCTTTGATAAGCATTGTATGCAGTATTGCAGCTAATCATGTTCGCATTCGATGCGGTAATTGGAAAAACTAGTATTCTCATTTTACCTTGTACGGTAATGATATTAATTCAAGTGCATTACGTTCGTTGTCTTGCCACCGGGTTGGCGATGCAAAGATTAGATAATTACTTAGTTTATACTTCGAGTATGAAAAGGTAACAATACCTAAGTATTCATAATTTTATTAATGTTTAAGGCCCCAGTCTAGCTGTGCATAACAAACGAATTCAGTAAATTGACAGTTCGCGGGCACGAACCCCGCGAAGCACCCTCTGTATCATCCTGTGATACGTAAATTACAAAGTGTAGAGCAGTGCTACGAAATGAAAGTTGCTCTACTTTACAAAATAAAATATTTCTATTTATTTTTAATAAAGGAAAAAATCGGCTGGCGGGCAGGATTCGAACTTGCGTCTTCTGGTTCGGTACATCAGACGCTTTGACCACTAAGCTACCGCGAGCCCCAACCAACCGTAGTGTACCGTGGTGTACCGAAACAGAAGACGCAGGTTCGAATCCTGCCCGCCAGCCGATTTTTTCCATCATTAAAAATAACTTGTAATCTTAGTATGGAAAATGCTTAAAAAATACAAAAAGATATTTCTACTTAATTATAATGAACAACACTACTGTGGCCTGTGGGATTATACCCTGAAAATCTAAAAAAATATCTGTCGTTTGAAATAATTTAAGTACTTTATGATTTATGGAACAGTAGATATTTTTAGTCGAGGTTTTAATTTCGTTTTAACAGACATGAAAAAGAAGGAGGTTGATTCACTATAAGGTCAAGTTCCAGGAGATGGTTTGCTTTGGAGTAGACCTTTGTGTTATATTTCTTGATCTAAACTGGTTAGAGGAAGAGCAAAATTCAGAGCGAGAAGTAAGAATTTGACATAGAATACACTTCCACGACTGCTATAGCCGTCTGGCTATCATCAGAGGTGTGTAAACTCAGCTTTCAATGAGCTAGATGAACCAGATCACACGGGTTTGAACCGTTGAGCTTATAGCTCAGGAACAAAATGACTAGCCCACGGCTCAATCCAGCTCTTATTGTATTTGTAAATCCCTCCACAGATTAGTCTTGTAATTCTGTTACAAATTTCTTTTAAATTAAATGGGATCATGTAAATCTATTCAGCCGTTCAAAAGCCACAGCTCATGTCCTAGTTGGGATTAGAAATGTTTAACACCAAAAAATCGATCAAAAGACTTTTCAGGCACATGAAATGGGGTAAATGAAAAACCGCGTGCAACGGTTATCTATAAATATACTCATCTATCTATCTATCTATTCAGCCGGTAAAACCCACTTCTGAGTCAGGGCCTCTTCTCTATTACGCCACTGCCATATTAACCGACAATCGGGGGTGATCTGCCCTGCAATCGTTTACATCCAGCCAGTATATCATATGTCCATCTAGCTTGTGTATGTACACCTATAGGCACCACCTCACCTTCACTTGGGGTCGGCGCATTGTTTTTTTCTTACGTACATCGTCGTCATTCTCACACTGTCTATTCATCTTTTCTTTGGTCTTCCTCTTCTACTATATCCATCCACATTTATGTTCAAAACCTGTTTTGTAACTAGGCTCTCTACTTCTACGCATTATAATATGTCGATATATCGTAGATAAGCGGTCACTGCACAATTTTTCAGTACTTTTCACACTCACTTTCAAACTAAGTCTTTCTCACTTTCTAACTATGGTCTAATGACCCGATAAAGATAGCTGGGACAATGGTCCACTGCAGGACTAAGTACGGAAACCGAACACACAGGACTTCATCATCATTGAGAACACAGGAGTGGGTTCTCAATAATGATGAAGGTCGCTGGGAGTCGTTGGATGCAGGCGGCATATAACCAGTCCTTGTGGAAGTGTATGGGAGAGGCCTTTGTTCCACATGCACAGTGGACTTCTTTTGGCTGATAATTATAATTATATTAGGATAGTAATTATTCAATTTGTGTGATTCAAACCGGACAGGGTCATATGTAAATTTTTGGGTTGGGTCAAACTTGTTACCTAGTGGTAATAAGTTAACGGACCATAGTAACGAACTTGTTTCCTAGTGATAAAAAGTTAACGGACCATAGTAACAAACTTGTTACCTAGTGGTAACAAGTTAATGAACCATAGTAACAGACTTGTTACTATCGCACTTTACTGCTAACAAAACAGTCTATGTCTGTTATTAATGTAAAAAATGGCATCGAGTTGTTTCTGTACCCAGGTGTTAACTAGGGACAGAAGAATCGGGAACATAAAGTTAGACGGACATCCAAGCGTTTCGGTGTCCAATAAATGCCTAAACACACCGCATTTTAAAACAATCGATCGATTAAACTGCTTGTGGAATAAAAACGCGCGTGATCGGGAAACGCGCGTCGGAAATAATTTCTGATAAATTGACATAAAAATAATGAAGTAGAGCAAGTTTCAATACCCGATAGTACGCCAGCAAGGTTAGAGAGAGAGCAAAATTTAGAGCGAGAGGTACAAATTTGAATTTGACATAGAATCCACGTCCAACCGCTACGACCGACTGGCCGCCTCTGAAGAAATTGGCTTGAGATTTTCGTTTGTAAACCGTGCCTGTTGAAAACACTATAAAAAATATTTGTGAAGCAGGTACATATTTTTTTTTAATTGGTTGTGTCATTTAATACACGTACTTTAAAATGATCGAATGATTTCATCAATATTTTGAGTATTTATTATGAAAAAAACCGTTTGTTTTGGGACCAAAAACACGAAAATTTGACGATGTTATGACACTCGGATTAAGAAAACTAAAGGTATAATTAAAAATCTACTCAGCGCATTTTGAAGAAGACTGTCTTAAGCTAATTTTGCGCTGAGTAGATTTTTGAATTTATTCTTGATTATCCCGATTAACGTGCACAAACATGACTCTAAATGGCGTTGGGCGCGAGAGCGCCATCTTTGACGCCTGATTTATATAACATAAACTAACCAGAGGAACGTGAAAAAAATACGTAGATAAAGCTAATATAACATATATTCTATCACGATAAAAATACATGACACTATATCCTTTATTTCCTTAAAAAAACGTTGCGAAAATGAGCTAATAATTTGACAACTGCAAAATTTTGCTAGACTGGGGCCTTAATAAACGTCAAAATAAAATATGTAAGTAGAAGTAGATTTATGTTGCAACATATTTATAAAGACAGATTGTAAAATCGTCATATAATAAGAGGCCCGTTTTGACAACTATCATTGCTATGATTTTTGGAGAGATTATAACTAAAACAGTGTTTTTACGATTTTGTTATAACATTTATTGCTCTAGTTTACAAATAACTACATAATATCCATTAGTTTAAAAGTATTCGAGTTTCCGAATTTTTGTATGGACAGTCTTAACGATAAATGTCAAAAAGGTACTAAATTGAGACATGGAAGAATTTAAAAAGGTAAGTAGGTAATTAATTTGGCATTTCTTCGTTTCAAAAACTATCTGTCACACAAAAAAACATTATCAGTGAAAGTGCGTGCCTTTATGTCTAAGACTCCTGCGACTTTTCGTCTATTGATCATTGCCTAAGAAAAAAAGTTACCTTGCTCAATAAAGTTTAAAAAAAATTCAGAACGAATGTCAGTTCAATGCCTGATTAATTCAGCTGATGTTGCTAGGTTTATATGTTCAACATGACAAGCTTATGTCGCGTGTCGGTACACTGCACTTAATTATGTATGACACTCATTGGTTTTAAATGTTTCATGCATTACAAAAAGTTTCGTATTTTCTTATTTTTACAACATTTTTAATCATTTATTTGTATATACAGTTGAACATTTGATCAATCCAAGGCTAAGTCAAAATTTTAAAATTGGAACATTTTAGTTCGGGTTAAATAATTCCAGACATCCTAAATTTAAATTTGGAACAAGCATTAGAATGTGACATTGTTCGCGTCAGTTGTAATGATAACATTTGAAGTTACCCACTTTTCTTTGTTTTTCCTTGATTTTCTGCACTATTCTCTTTTCGGACAGTCTGTATTTCCGTGCGTCGCGGTGTGGGTCAACCATTTGACAAGAACGCAGGATTTGACGCTTTGTAATATTGCCGATATAATTACCGATTAATAAGTACTGCTACCGTTTGTCTTATCTTTCTATTCTTCTCTGCCGTATGCAGTCGACATCACTTCTTGCTGAGTTACTGTTGGTTTTAATATTTAAAGACTCCTCGTGGTTCAAGTGCTAGTGATAAAGTGAATCAAGAACATCAAGAACATAGAAGAATCAAGGAAGCCCTGCTAGTCCTACGGCTCGACGGAGGAAACCAGTCTTTGAGGTCAGTTCTAGCTTTAGTTTAGTACTTACATTCTATCTTAGTACCTAAGTCGATCTATCAGTTTTCTGTTGGTGTGTATTATTAGTTTATCACTCATTGTTGTTAAGTTTTGTGTGTTCATAGGGTTAAATACTTTGAGTGAAGAAACAATCCTAAACGAATTATTGGAACAGTAACTGCCAAAGCATAGAATTTCTTGTTTGACATGAAAAATACAAAAAAGTCAGACATTTCCTTGAGTTTTCGTTTAATTTTCAATAGTTTTTCGCGGCAGCATTCCTTGCAGACGTGGGAACTGCCGTCTGTCGATGTTTGTCCGCGCTTCGGTCCAAGCCCGCAGTCCGCGGCCACGAGATGTTTTTAAACAGCCAGTATCTCGCGTTACTGCACACACTGCTGGCTAGGGCTGGCACATTAGACGGATATTTTTTACGGATGCTGCAGTATTTAGAAATCAGTGTTTTTAGCGCAAAATTGTATACCAACATTATTTTGATAATTTTTATTGTTGACTCACGTGTTATCAGCTGTGAGTGTATAGTGTCATTAAAATATAAATAAATGAATAAATACGTTGCTATTATTTTAAGTAATTTGCAAGGGTAAAGTATGCTATCGAACTACTCTATTGTAAAGTTAAATTTTCAAGTAGGTACATGTAAAAATATGGGTTTAATAACAGACTTACTGGTATGTTACTACCTGATTAGCGTTAAAGCTTATTTAATTTTATGTATTGGATTTGAAAAATAATTTATAATAGGTACTTAGGTGCACAGAAAAACGTACGCTCTAACATTTCAAAACTGTCAACCCTAGCAAAAACTTGGCTGTTGACTTGTGTTTAAAACTGAGTAAATAGGAGAGTCTCAAGTTACGGGGATCGATTTTAAAACAATATTCAGCTACGGACAGAGGCGCCTGCGAGCAAACATGTCCAACTGCACCAATGGTGCTCAACATTTTGACACCACATGCAAAACAGCAATAAGTCCGAAAAAAATGTTTAAACAATTTTTCTTGTGAATTGTTCGGATTGATGTTGTGGCTATGTCCAGCAGTGGTATATTGAAGTACATTGAAGAACGAACGATTTAATGTTTGTCTGGGATTTAGGTTAGTAATTTTATCAGTTTTACTATACAAGTACTTATTAAAATTGTTATATTAAGTTGAGGCCTGACTTGTCCATTTGTTGATAATAATAATAATAATAAAATTATAATAATAATCAACCCATATACTGTCCCACTGCTGGGCACAGGTCTCCTCTCAGTATGAGAGGGATTAGGCTATAGTCCACCACGCTAGCCCAATGCGGGTTGGCAGCCTTCACATGCCGTCGAGAAAATCTCTCAGGCATGCAGGTTTCCTCACGATGTTTTCCTTCACCGTTAAAGCGAGTGATAATTACGCACATGATTTCAAAAAGTCAGAGGTGCGTGCCTTGGATTCGAACTCGAGACCTTTGACTTGGCAGTCCAGTGGTCATACCCCTAGGCTATCACTGCTCGTTATTTATTGATATATAACCTTGTAAAATTCGTCATCTACATTTAGGCATTAAAAGGTTACCACTAAAAGACATTTCTTTGAATTTCTTTGAGCTTTCCAATAATTATTGCCTTATGATGTCGCAGTTTGAGAATCACTGATTGAGATTGAAGTAAAAACACAACCCCTCTCTTAAGTTTAGTAGTTGGGTAAAAAGTCGAAGTGTTTCCTAGAACGGTTGATGTGACACAAACAATTTGGTTTGTGTTTTGAAACCAATAGAGATGACATGAAGATGTTGGGCAAATAGGAATAAATACCGGTGTCAAGATGGCTGACAATTTAAAGCATCTATTATCATCGTTTTATAATGTAGTATTTACATATGGCCAAATAGGTAGCAAGTTAAGGTAATTTTCGTTTCGGTTTTCCCTTACCAAAACAGTTCTCTTGTCACAACAGTCTATGTAGGTAGAATGGTAAACTAAGTATTAATTATTTATGGTATGCAATTTTTCGTCGAATGATTTTTTTAATACATTAGTTTAATTTTCCAAAAGCTTCCTGCACTAGGCTAAGCCTGTCCTACAGTATCTGATTTGCACCATCTAATTACCATCATCTGTGTTCAATGATGGTACCCGGAGAAACAATATACCAAATACAAATGTACACCCACATAAAATAACATAGACTAAATTAAAAGGAAAAAGCAGCAAATATCATATTATCGCAATGTTTTTTCTATACTAATATTATAAAGAGGAAAGATTTGATTATTTGTTTGTATTGAATAGACTTCGAACCGATTTGAAAAATTCTTTCAATGTTAAATAGCCCATATATCGAGAAGGCTATAGGTTATATATCATCACGCTACGACCAATAGGAGCGGCGTAGTATTGAAAAATCTTGCATAAACAGGTGAAAAAATTATAAGACCACGCGGGCGAAGCCGCTGGCGGGGTCCAGTCCTTAATAATTTTATTTACAGCCTACTTAAAGATACTTGTATCGTATGGTTAGTTTTTAAACCTGTCACACTAACTAGAACAAAGATGTAGTAACTGCGTAGTTAATAGGTGCAACAATTACGTTAGTTAACATAATCGTCACTTGTATCTGTAACGACTTGTATATAATACGCGATTACAGAATATCATACAGAAATAATAAAGAAGTATCAGTCTACATCATCTATGCTATTATCACGCCTGTATTCCCCAAGTGTTGGGCAGATGTGTACTAATGTAAAATCACATTTCGCCGATATATTTTAGGTCTCATGTAATAGGGGGCGCAAATCCAAACACCAAGCTGCTACTGGGAATTTCATCGAAATTTAAAAATTTAAAAATCCAATAACACTGCTCGATTCGGGTGTCGAACCCATGACCTCGAGTGTAGCAGCGCTTTGCTAGCGAGGCTATTATCTATACTATTATAAAATTGTAAAAATGTCGTGTCTGTACATTGAAGATATTAAAAAAAAGACAAGTGGGTTAGAGTATATAAACGATCGCGAACCCAAAAATGAGATTTTTAGAATTCTTGTTACATAATATGTATGTATTATATTACATGCATCCGCCATAAATTGCTAAGACCCTGTTTCACTACTTCCTGATAAGTTACCGTTAAATTATTTGGCAGATAAATTCACACAAATTTTGTTCAATTTTTTAATTTATCCGGTGGTTATAAAGATTATGAAACAGGCTCATAGTGACGTTGCCATCATAGCTATCCTTCTGTACTTTATTCCCGGTTCTCGGGCAGGTGGTGCCGCAAAAAGTAGCGGTCGATCGTCCCCGGGAAAAACAATCAAAAGGCGCCGCGGCTTCACAGGAGCCGCTTTGATACCGGGACAATTACCGCCCGCCACCGCGCCCCGCGCCGCCGCGCCGCAGGGAAACTCATTTTCCAACGCGGAGTAAACCTGTGCACTTATTAGATCCCCACAATATTATACTTACACGTGGGATATATTACCTTGAGCTGTAATTTTATACGCATAGGGTTGACATTGAAATGTTTTTGTTTTCAGAACTACGGTCGTGTTTTGTTCAGTTCGCGCGACAGCAATGTAATATTTGCGGTTGGTTTTACACGCGATAAACTTTGTTGTCGTGTAATTAGGTTGATTTAAGCGTGGCAGATGGTTTTGTAGGTGTATACACAGGGTGGGCTAAAAGTTCTCGCGCCGCGGATCGACCGTCAATCATCCCGCGATTCGAGTCTTGACAAAGGAAAAATCCTTGAACGCGAAATAACTCGAACATGATCAAAGTGCTGTGTTGACACCGTCAGTAAACACACGGCGAGTTAATTTCGCCTTTGACTGAATTTATGGTGGGTGCGGGTTCAATTCCCTGTTACAGACATTTTTTGTGACGGGCCGCGTGAATTGGAAGGCATTACTGGCTAATTTGATGCTGGGAATCTGTCGTTTATAAAGGTCGATTGTTTTGTTTTGACAATTGATTGAATAATGGAAAGCGCGTTGAGAAATAAATAGTCGACGTGTTATGCGGTGATCTCTACCAAACTGAGAACGCAGGTTCGAATCTTGCCTAAAGTCGAACTTTGATTTTATGGTGTTTAGAAAGAAAGAAAGAAAAATATTTTGTTTCAGCACGATAACATTTACTTAGCTAGACTAATATAATATATACCTATTTAATAATATTCGATCCATAATTTGAATCGACTAAAATAAAAAATAAAATGTAAAATAACAATGTTTCCGCGCCGAAAAAGGTTAAGCTCAGCCTACAATGTTATGAAGTTGCAGAAACGTAACCTCATTATTATTATATTATTTATTATAATTATTTTCAGCTACAACCATAATAATACTAAATACTACTTACTATTAGTGCCATGTTGTTATTTAATGAGTATACTTTGTAATTAATTCATTTTCTCACGTGACATATAATGATATACGGCTTGAGTTCGATTTAATGTCTCGCACACATTCCGCGACGCGTCTTGAAAAAACCAATGAAATTGGAGATTACACGGATCCCATTCATCTCATTCAGACATCGTTTGAAACGCGATAACCCTGACAATGGCACACCAGCGACAAATATTCCTACTAATTTCACCTACCAATTTGCGGGACACATTCTTTTTAATGTAGGGTTGCCTCGAAGACTTGAGGAGAATTTTTCTAAGAGATTGACAAATGAGTGAAAAAATGGAGTATCTTTATTTCTAACTAGCTTTCCGCCAGCTGCTTTTGCAACATTCTTCATTGATACTCCGCTCTTATTAGTCGTAGCGTGATGGTATAAGCCTATAGCCGTCCCCGATAAATGGACTTTCTAACAATAAAATATTTTTTCAAATTGGTCCAGTAGTTTCGGAGCCTATTCAATACAACCAAACAGTCAAATCTTTCCTCTTTATAATATTAGTATAGATATAGATTTAGTAGTCTAGTAGCCGTAACTACGCTGATCATCGATCTGCAAGGTTAAGCTACACTTGCCGCGGTCAGTCTATGGATTGGTGACCATTCTTAAACATATCGAGACCCCTCCGTGCCACGGAGAGCATGTAAAGCCGTCAGTCCCAGTTGTCATACGAACACCTATGACAATAGTTAGTGGGAGTCAGAAGCCTAAAAAGACTGACAACCAGTCTTTCCTTCGAATCGATATTCGATAGAATACCGATGTATTGCCTAGAAATTGGGTTGCGAAGGTCTGATGGCAGTCGCTCGGTGTAAAATACTGATATTCAGTCGCATCCTGGTTAGACTGGAAGCCGACCACAACATGGTTGGGAGAAGGCTAGGAGGAATAGAGAGTCTAATAGCCGTAACCAAGGCTGCGTGAGGTTCCGTTCCGGGGGTTCATTTATGTGGTCAAGCAGTATTCCTGGATATTTCAATATGGAAATTAGTCACTTGGTGGATTCTCCTGTTAAATGACAGATTGACAGATAAAACTTACTCGTGAAATAAACATATATATCTCGAAGTGAATGTTTATGATGATGATAGGGGAACTGGTCTGAGGTCTTGTCCATATCTGGCAATCTAAGACTTACTGGTAAGTATAGCCCTTGTGCCCCCCGTTCCAATAAATTCTGGATCCACCTTTGACTGCTAGCCTAGATACTACCTACTTGGTATCAATCATGACAACTGCTTATAAAACTGTCACGCAAAATCTCAGCTTATTACCTATTAGCTTTTTGATGACGAAATTGTGTATCTCTCATCTTCTTAAAACAAATGACGACGTCTGCGGTCTAGTGGTTCGAGTACCGTACTGCTGATCATGAGGTCGTGGGTTCGATTCCCACAGGACACAAACATTTATTGTGATGAACTTAAGTGTTTGTGTTTGTCTGGGTGTTTCTTATGTAATATAAGTATGTATTTACAACAAAAAAAGTATATAAGTATTATATCCATTGTTTAGTAGCCATAGTACAAGCTCTGCTTAGTTTGGGACTAGATGGTGCTGTGTAAAAATGTCCCACGATATTTATTATAAATCCATCCCACGGAAACCATACATTTTACCAGGATAAAAAGTAGCCTATGTGCTGTTCCAGACTATCATCTATCTTTGTGACAAATTTCATCAAGATCCGTTCAGTAGTTTTTGCGTGAAAGAGTAACAAACATCCGTCCATCCAAAATAATATAAGTAGGATATCACACATTAGTTGTTCGCAGCCCTGCTTACCGTCATACAAATCGGCGCCGTTTGACATGGCCGCTTCCTGCGCATTCTGTACCATTCATCGCACAAAATGGCGCGGTATCTGCATTATATGTTCATTTGCGGTGCATTGAGCCGCCACGCGGTCACACTAGCGGCTTCCTGCTCTCACATCAATTAGCCTGGGGGACAATAGCAGCCCGTGTTTATTAGGACACCGGTGCATATGGTAAATGCAATCAATCTTCAGACTATAGAAATTCTGTAGGCGATGTTAAAACAAAACTTTAAAAGGATGTTCCTCATAAGAGAGGACAAATTAATGTACAACTGTGCGGATTGATCGATTAACAAGCAAGCTGTACTTACTACAGCCGATGAATGGATGGGTAAACTATCCGGTTCCAGTTATAGTAAATACCTAAGTGGGTTTGTTAATTAATTTGCATAAGTATAGTCACTCACGAGCAAAAACATGTAAACACTAACAAAAGTCCTACATGTTGATTTTCGATTTTCTCTATTGCGATTTTCTCCCAAAGTAGGTATAGAACTTTTGTGACACAGTATTTACGAATAAATACTTTAGTAACATTGGTGTTATCTCAAAGTTGGAATCGTTCATTCATGGAAAAAATTCTTTAGAACTTTTGTTAGTGTAGTTGTACATGTTTTTGTTCATGACTGTACATAGACAACATATTTTTCTAAATATGTGTGCGAAGATCCATGGTGTCACACATAATGTAGGTAAAGAACCGGTTAATGTTATCTTAAAAGAACGTTTAGATTTTAGCACCAAGAAAAGGAACACCAAACCTTGTATGATCAGGCCCACTTTAAAAAAAAATAACGCCTAAATGATCATTCTAACCCATGCTTCTCTTCACCCGATCGCGTTTTCCTTCCCTCCGACATAGTATTAAAGTATCTTCACACGAAATCTAATTAGTGCGCCATCCTAATCGATCGCAGTTCACTCCATACCCACGGTATCATGTCGCCGGCTACGCTAACCGTGTAAGCACAAATTCCCTAGCCACGTGTCGCGTCATCAGTCGCCTTTGTTAGAGGATAGGAGGGCAGTGGACTTGCACACTGAATATTTTACACATTTTACCATAATATTGATAAAATTTGAGGGGTGGATGGGAATAGCAAATCAAGTTCCCAAAGTTCAAAGATAGCATTCCAGTTTTAAGTAAAAGAAAATTTACTATCATTGTGATCATGTCCGTGTTCTCGAAAAGATTAGGCACAGGTGCCAAGGCTGCCGGTATTTGGGCATTAGACCGGGGAGTGTGGTATTCTTACCTACTAAGGGGCCACTGTTTCCTCTTAACAGGAGTCAGGAGTCAGGAGTCTCTTAAGACCATGCCAGAGCCCCCCTGTGCGACGCCAGCTAAGCAAAGGTGCTGCTGTTGTAAAAGGGATTTGGGATGACTTGTTTCTAGTGTGCATAATCCTCATAGGACACCACTAGTTGACTGGCACAGACTGGACACCGAACTTGCCCTCCATAGTGGTAGTGGTAGTGTCACTGGTAACCACAATTTCTGCGACTACGAAAGGTAGTTTAGTTAATCCAAAACACTTTCTAAATCTCGTCAACCTCTACCTCTTGATTGACTGATTGATCGTGAGTGACTACCTCGTTGGTCCAGTGGTCCCAAGCGCGACTGCTACGCTAGAGGTCCTGGGTTAAATACCCGGGTCGAGCAAAGTGTTGTTGGGGCTTTCTGTAAAATTCTCAAGTCAAGTCTTCATCTTAGTCCGTCTATCTATACCCTACTTAACCCTACCCATGAAATAGGATGAAGAAGACTTTATCGTGATCAGTTCTGCTTCAGCCGGGAAGCCCTGGGACAAACAGCGCATAATATCCGATACCTAAGTAAAACCATTACAATTCATAAACATTACATCAGATAAATTGAAGCATGAGAAACAAATCTCCAGAAAATTATAAATATTTTCTTCATCGTATCTTTGCACCACTCGATGTCAGTCAATACCAACCGATCGAACCGTACTTTTATTCAAACGGAACCCTACACGACGGGTTCCGCGGGTAATTGTCAAATTAGCGCGCGCAGATCAAAGGCGTCGGCGATTTGTCGCGTTTTGATAATGTGATAAGTTTCGCCTGCAATTACGTTCGGGTAGGGTGCCTTTGACAGTGGGAATTAAAATTAAGAAATATGAAGATAAGTATTCGAGGCGGCACACGAAAAGAGCCAGCCCAGCAGAGGGACAGTAATGGCTGAGAATTTCGAAAATTCGAGGTAAAATAACAAGCGAGCTAACATAAAATATTATTGTATTTTTTTAGGGCGATACTTATTATTATTACTTAAAGTAAAACAACGAGTGGAACCGAGACAAGCCTTGTAGTATTGATAAGAGCAATTTTGGACAACTGAAGACCCGGTAATTGTAATCGGTAGCACAAACTTATACCCAGCAGTTTGTCAGAATCAGACTGTTGACGTGGATGTTCATAATGATGCAGATTGGAAACTGATGGCTGCTGAGGCAGAATGGTTCTCGAGTTCACGATTCGAGAAGCGCAGCGAAGGACGGCCTCCAACGAGATGGACGGATGACTTGATAAAGGTCACTGGAAGTCGTTGGATGCAGGTGGCATATAACCAGTCCTTGTGGAAGTCTATGGGAGATGCCTTTGTTCAGCAGTGGACCTCTGTAGGCTGATATGATGATGAGATTGGAAAGTTTCTTTTGAGAAATTGCCACAGAATAACAATCGCTAGAAGTGGCACCCCACACAATGTGTTGTTGACTTTAGCCCCTCGCGCTCCTTGTTAGGGGAGCAAAGTATTCAAGTAGGGTAATTTGTTTTGTTCCACAGTAACGGATTACTATTAGTAATTTTATACGACAATATGAGCTTAGTAACTTTAGTAGAAGGTATGAGTTTATAGGTAATTAATAATTTGTCTGTTTGAAGAATACGATGTAGAAATTTTAATGTTAGTGTTACTCGCGATCAACAATTTTTTCCCAAACCTGAGGGGATTTCCCAAAATCCTGTTTTAGCGGATGCTGTCGCCATAATAACTACTTATATAAGTGCAAAATTTCAGTACAATCCGGTACTTTGAGCTGTGCGTTGCGTCATATTGTAGAATATGGTCTCTTTGACCTTTTACTTTGCTTTTCTGGATATAGATTTTTTCAAATTCGAAGCTTTGTAAATAAGTTATGAACGCTGGACGGAGGACCTGGGATGTAAGACCGTATAAGGTTTTTCTTTAGGCAAGCAACGAGACCTTACTCGCTGTATCGCGATATGAAGTAAGAATAATTGTCACTCGTCTGTCGCGTCTCTCATGACAAGATTAGCGTATGACGTGTTCACTATTGGGACATCCGTCCTTAAAAACGACCTCCTGTGACGGCTATAAGTTAGCAGACGGTTTGCACCGCACTGCTGTTAATTGGACATGACCTCTTCAATAATCTTTACTCTAGCCGTAATTAGGCGTAGACATGACAACGTTTACTTTGTAAAGAACTGGACTTAAGAACCCGTTCCATTGTGAGTTCACTCACTGTCAACCCCTTACAATAACATGACCCGATAAGAGGGTTTTAGGTTTACGCTGTCGAAGTAATGGGTCTAATTATTGCTTAAGTATCTATGAAAATATGTATCTATGTAAAACAAAACCTTTATGTTTTAAAACAGACTAGAATATTAAATTTACAAATAATTTATAGGCTTGTTCATTATTCTGCATGTCGGGTTACTCACCCGTTCATATCATTATCGAATTCCACAAAACTTTAATGTCATTGTAAAACAAAAATAAACAGTTGCTATCATTATCGCAGCTAAAAACCGCCACTCACGGGCATTTCTGATGGCTGACATCGGCTCAGCGCTAACTCGACAGAATAAAAATTAAAAAAAGAATTTAAAAAAATGAAATAATAATCGTGAGGCGTCCGGTAGCGGCCGCGACGCCATTGTCCGGCCGTCACCAGTGACTTTACAAAATACTAACGACCCGAAATGTTTTTAGAAAACAATTTAAGAAGCTTCCGTTTAAAAGTTGGTTTATTTATCCTATTGTGCGTAAGCGGATCGTTTCGTATCGTAATTGTTGACTGACAGTCGTTGGTAGCTGTGGGAAGCCAAGAACTGTTTTTTTCTTGAATCAAATAAACATTAATAATATTTCAATATGGCGGCCACGTCTGTAATTATTGTGGTCTGTTATTGGAACGGCAACTGACGTGTGAAACGGAATTTTGAACTGTTCCTAATGAAAATAGACTAGAGTTTTGGATTTTAATATTTATTTTGTTTGTCTAACTGACCGTTACGAGACCAGAAGGCGTTTTGTTAGGAGCAATACTTATTAAATTTATATTCCAAAAACGTTAAACAATCGCACACCGTTAGGATCATTCAAAAACGTCATTTACTAATTAATGATAATTTTAGCGATGATAAGGCCAAGGTTTAATGGGCTAGAACATCCCTTTGCCCTTCAAAGGGATGTTCTAGCCCATTAAACCTTGGCCTTGTCCTGCGATTGCAGTACCATAACTTGTCACGGTAGTGACATTACCTAAAAGTCGTGAATCGAAAGACCGTGATAGGGAAATGTGGTTTTTAGAGATCGTACGAGTACTAATACGAGTCAGATTTACCCTGCTGTGGCAGATAGAGACGATGTATTAGGATTTTCCCCAAAAAAAGATTTGAAATGTTTGAAATTTTGCTATGGCTTCTAAATACAAAAGCGAGCCCTCTATTCTAGCTTTTATATTCTACATCGAGTTCTGTCAATGCGGAATTTTGCATCGACTTTTTGAGACTTGGAACAAACTATATTTTTTAATCGCCATTTCCCATCTTCTACAAGGGTTAGGTGTCCTAAGAAATGTTCCCACCACAACTAGCTAATAATAGGCATACCTATTACGGACCCTAACGCGTTCGATTGTACGAATTGCCGTCATCCGTGCAGCAATGAGGATGCTGCGATCTCGTCGATTGGCTGGCCTGCCGGATGTGCGCCTGTTCGCCCACTCGTGCGCACCTCCCTACTGCGCCGTGTCAATCTTTATTACTGGGCATTTATATGTTTGTATATACAACATGTAAGTTTATGTAGAGTGTAGGTAACTAATGCTGGTGGGTTCTGCGTGGTCAATAAATGAAACAAACACATTAGAAAGCTAAGGATCTGCTCTGATAGTAAGACGTGAATTGAAATGACTCTTCCATCTGAAGTCCAAACTGAAAGTATTGTTCAGGTTCACAGAATCTATATGCTACCCTTGCAGTCCTGGTCCTTTATTATTCAGTAGAGACTAGTTATTTCATTGATTTCCTTCCTTAAAATAACTAGTATTCATAGCATGGAAAATACTTAAAAAATACAAAAGTAGAGTAGAGACTATTGAAGAAATGCCAATAAAGGTACGTGCTCACTTCAAATAAATTTATGAAAATGGGAAATATCCAATTCCTCATTTGGAACTCAACTTCCAACTAATGTTATGACTTTTGACTAATCATTAATTTTCATGATATTCGTAGGCACCTGGATCATACATCTGTTCATAAATCGTAGGTACCTAAATTACAAACGTTTTGTTAAAAAAAGCACAAAAATATTTTGATAAGGTTAACAAAGGTGGCGATACTGAACATCTGAATTAAAATAACAATGCTCAATGTAATCTAATCAGCTCTTCAGTAAAGATATGACAAAAAATTATAAATGTTTATTTTTTTAACAAGCTCGGAGTCTTTATTCGAAAAAAAAAGAAAACAATTTAAAGCTGACAGAAGCTCACTGAGCAGCGAAACGTATTCAAATATCGAAAATTGTTGACAAATTAAGTTCCCTACGACTCCCTTACCACTTGAGAACGACTCGACGAAATTTTAAACTGTCTAACAAATTTCTTTATGTATTTCTCAAATTGTAACATGAACCATAACACGATCTGTTAAAGTTGGTATTGACATATTTCTTGGTTTATGGAATGCGTTTATAAGTTGGTAATGTTATACGAAGGGACGGTACCGAGCCGTTCGTTTTACTAGTTACTCAATTAGGCCTTTTGTATTTGTTTATTTGAGTTTGTATAGAGTCAGAGAGCGATAGCAATAGAATTTCATGTGTATTAGAAAGAGACGGGTAATGCAAAGTAATTTGAGACAGTTCTTTTTACTGGCGATGGCGCGGTAATACGTTCCTATTTTGAATGGCAACACGAAACTGGCGGGAAATGCATTCAAATTGTATTCTGTTTTAACTTTTTCTAATTTGTGTAATGGCCGCTAGGCTACGAATTTTCTTTGATACATTCTTTTCTTGAAGTTGTTTGTCAGTTACAGTTGTTTTATAATGTGAATTAATAAAGCTGCAATCTCTGATTAGTGTTAAAATATATTTACGCATAAAATGAAATGGTCTTTTATATTCATTTACCACCAAAACGTAAACAGATTCCAAGGCGCCAACAATACTTCTACACTGAACAATTTCACAATCAATTTAATTTGAATTCGACGTCTGAGTGAACATTATTGACACTTGATCTCTTATTCCTGTCATACGCTCACTTTAAGGACGGTACAGTCAGCTGTCGAGGGTTAGATAAAAAAAAGAAATATTATTATGACGTGTTTTATTATTGAACCTACTGTAGTGTATATTTAGCCTCTATTTAGACTGGAAGCTGATCAGCATGGCTGGGAATGACTAGAATATAGGCTGCTAGGTACGCTATTGACTAATGGCTAGTGGGGCAAAAATGTTCTCAAATGAAAATCACTTGCATGGCCACTGGGAGTCAATGGATTATCATTATTGTGCTCTATTTTTAAGTGTAAGATACATACACAGCTTCACGCCTGTTTCCCACAGGGGTAGGCAGAGACTATAGATTTCCACTTGCTACTATCCTGGCACACCACTTTCGCTTCGTCTATGTTCATTAACCTCTCCATGCATGCTCGCCGGTTTAGGGTGCTCTTAACCTTGCCTTTTTTGAGAACGTCCGCAATCTGGTTGTGGTACGTTCGCCGAGGTCGACCCCTTCCAACTCTTCCATTTGTACTCGCCATATATACTTGTTTAGTCAACCTCCGTTCATCCATCCTCTCTATATGCCCAAACCATCTTAACATACCTTTCTTAATCCGAGTTACTATATCATCTTTCATGCCACAACGCTCCCTTATCACGCAAGTGTAAGATAATTATTGTAAAATTTATGTGAACCTTTTCTAAATAGAGTGACTATGGAGTTTCTTGCTGGCTCTACTGCATAAGTCCCACTTTTTGGAACCGTGCAACTAGTTTGACAATTCAAGTGTCTATTTATAATATGGTCTAATTGAAATAAAATATTTTGAATTTGAATTTGAATAAACAATTTCTCAATATTACTATCATAATCATAATATTAGTCAAAAGAGGTCCACTGTTTATCAAACTCTTTAATAACACTAGTCGTCCTGCAATGTGAATCAAACTCTATTCAGCAGACACGATTAGGCCCACTTAAAATTTGTAGGAAAATCTTTGATGTCTTGTAAGAAACTTATTCAAAGTATTACAACCCTAAAAGTCTAAGGCAAAAAATACATGCCACCCTCTCGCATTCAACTCTGATTGAGCAAATATCGTAATATCAATGTGACTGCGATCACGACCGATGGTGCATAAAACATCCCCGCGATCAACCCAAACAAACGGTGGATGGTGTTATGCAATCCTTACTATTCTTACTTAATATTATAAATACAAAAGTAACTCTGTCTGTCGGTCTGTCGCGCTTTCACGCCAAAACTACTGAACCGATTTAAATGAAATTTGGTACACAGATAGTCTAGAGCCTGAGAAAGGAAAGGAAAAGAATTACAATACCCTGGTGAAATATTGCCAGTTTTTATTAGCTTCACGCTTTTAAATGGGAAAACTCTTTAGACATATATTTCAAGCCTAGCTGTATTTTACTTCTTTTAAAATTTATTGTGTATTAGATTTTGCAAACGTTTCTAGATTGTTTCCTCATACTTGTGTAAGTATCCATATATTGTATCAGATGTCACTGTAAAAAACCAAAAATTCAAAAGATTATCCATGGAGTTTCTTGCCGGTTCTTCTCCATAGGATACGACTAATTTGGAACTGTGCACCTAGTTTCGATATTTTATATAGATAGATAGAGTATTCTTTATTGTACACCAAAATTGTAATACTATATGAAAAAAAAACAAGCTTAAATACGTAGGTACAATTGGCGGTCTTATCGTTAAAAGCAATTTCTTGCAAACAACCATTGGATTCATATGTGAAAATAAAACTATTTTGACTTTGAGGCCATAAGCTACTTTTTAATACGAAAAAAGGGCTAAGAGGTTGAAATAGGTTAAAAAATAATGCTTGTGTTAGTAATAAAGTGTAAAAAATCGGAATTTTAAAGTTTTTCTTTCCCCTTTCGGTTCGATGTAGTATACGTAGATTCGTCATAAACATAATATTTATTTGACATCCTACAACAATTTTACCTTTATCATTCATTCATATCGTCTATTACGCCGTCCCATGCACCCTCGATCGCCGATCCTCCGTAATGAACTCCGAATCGCGGCCGTGTGCAAATCCCCTTACATCTGTTGACACAAAATCATACACGCTCACACGTTCGCATTTACTTGACTCTTGTCGCCATTTTAAATATTTTTTATGCAATGAACTTGCATACAGTCTTTTGGAATAGGAACGGTAACTTCAACTTGGATAACATAACGTGTTCATACATAATAACATAACTAAGATAACTTAACATAACGCATCCCTGTACACCGACGTTTCGACGTCATGTTTTAGGTCTCATGTCCTATAATAGTAGGTCTTTCGTCAATGTCTACGTGAGCATATAACCTACTGTTATAACCGTAATACTAACAGGGCACAATACCAAGTCCGAGCTAATACTGGGAATTTCAGAGAAAAATCCTAAAACACTGCACAACACATAAGGTATACATTTAGGACATTGTTTCATCACCTCTAAATAGTCGTTAACCGTCGGACAAATAAAAAAATGGATCTACATTTTTGTATGAAATTATCTGCCAAATGATTTAACGGGAACTTATGGTTAAATAGACTCTGAACATAATATCATTGTAATAGTTCAAGAAGGCGAGAAATTCCCAATATATAATTCCCACGTGAAATTATACATACAAGCAACTAAAACATAAAATTAGAAACAAAATAGTACTAAACTGTTGACTTTTTTCAATTGCCTCTCAAAATCGAGTGGTGTTTGCAAAATACAGCTAAATTGTGTAGTGAACCCAACCCTTTGTCTTTGAGGGTCGCTCCTACCCTTAGGAACACTTGATTACTGGAGGGTTATTCGTCGTTTTGCGGTTGTCGCTACGACTGGGAACTTTATGGACTAATTGTTAAATTTTGACTTTGTAGCATTGTAAGGGTTAAGCGCTTATTCTTTTAATATTACTTTTACTTATTATAATTAGTGAAGGGTTTTGGTTGCTTTGAGTTTGTGGCGCTGTGACTGGGAACTTTATGGACCAATTGAATTTTGACTTTGTAGCTTTGTTAAGTGTTAAGCAATTGATTTTTCACTGTTGAGTTTTCTAAAGGAGTTTTTAATGTACGCGACTTTAAATTGACTTATTTATTTGTTATTCTTTAATTTTGACCGTGAGAGAAAATTAATTTTGGTACCTACCTTGTACTTATATTTAAATGGTCGCAAAGATGCAACTTGACTTCGAATAAAATAAATGCTTGTTGAATTTCTTATGAACACGGCTCTTAAATGTGACTTGTGTGAGTCAATTAATTTGTGAAAAAATCCACACGTATTTTTTATTGTATTTGGCTATAACATTATGCTAAATATCTTTAATTATGTCAACTGTAGGTAAAGACTGTAAGTCATGTAATACGTTTTTTTTACCAAGGGCCCTTTTTCACCACCTCCTAGTAAGTTCCCATTTAGAGATGTGCAATGTGCCCGGCACTATGCCCAAAATGCCTGAATAAATTCCCAATAACAGGCCAGAAACATAATTATTTTAACAAGCTGCTGCATAATTTTTCTGCCCTGTAATTGGGAATTATATATTCCCAATTGCCCACTTCCAATTGCCCACCTCTATTCCCGTTAAATTACTTGACAGATTTTATAGGAATTTTGTTCAATTTTTTTTATTTATCCAGCGGTTAACGTCTATCAATGGGTGGTGAAACAAGCCCTAAAACATTACAATATCTTTAAAAATAAATATATTATGTAAATACAACCATAAGTGTTCGTCGACAGCACAGTCGAGTATTGTTCAATCAATTTGACAGTTTTTCCAGTGACCAGCGACAGCTAGGCTTAATGAGCGCTGCTCGTTATATGTTTCAAGTGCTCTCCAATACTTTATCCCAATTTTCTCTACGTTTGAAGACGGCCTACTGGCTACCAGTGGCCTGTCATTTGGATAACGATTTTACAGACATATTTCATAACTTTATGACGTAGGTACCTGCCTGTATTCTTCGTTCACCTATTGTATATTATTTTTAAAAGTTTAGTCCGAATATGGGCGAGCCTATTGCCATTAACCGGACACAAATCCAAACTTCGAAGTGCTACTGAGAATTACATAGAAAAAACCCAATAAGACTGATCGACCTGGGAATCCAACTCAGGATCTCTAGCATACCGAGGCGGTTAATTAAGAATTAACCGCCTCGGTATGCTCGAATTACAATTTTGTGAATACGTATTAGGTGTACTTATAATATACCTACATGAGAAACAAACAGACCAACAGTAACACTAGCATACCTATACCTACTCATCCCTCCAAGTGCCGTGATAGCTTTGGGATATGACCACTGGGGGGCTAGACAAGTTGCATTTTGACATTCGAAACGACAAACAAATTGTATGTAAATGACAATTAGTGACAGCCCGATTTATCGAAAGCTTGTGTCATTTCCATATATTTTGTTTGTCGATTCGAATGTCAAAATGCAACTTGTCTAGCCCCCCTGGACTGCCAACTCAAAGGTCTTGAGTCCGAATCCAACGCAACTCTGACTTTCGAAATCATGTGCGTAATTATCACTCGCTTTAACGGTGAAGGAAAACATCTTAGGAAACCTGCATGCCTGAGAGATTTTCTCGATGGCATGTGAAGTCTTCCAACCCGCATTAGGCTAGAGTGGTGGACTATAGCCTAATCCCTCTCATACTCAGAGGAGACCCATGGCCAGAATTGGGACAGTAGGTATATGGTTTAATGATGACTCATCCCTACAAGCTCACCAGATAACAACAACATTCCCATACACGGATACCTACGTAACTACATAGATATCTATCAAGAGGTTAGTTCCCATGCTTGGGCAACACTGCTTGACTTTTGACACCACACTGTGTCTTTCACCTTTTAATGCAGACAGCTCTGATGGCGATGCGCGTTCTTTATTTGAATTGTTCTTATTTTTTTTATTGTATTTAGTATGACCACTAAATATCGGACTTTTCCGGCAAAATTTGAAACTATGTAGTTTGATCCAAATCGAAATTTGAAACTACCTATTTACGTAAAATTTATTTTTCTTGAATTTTTAGTGTGTCTGATATTCAATTTGCCTAGTTAATTTGTATATTACGCCAGTTTTATAACCAAAGTGAAATAAACTATTATATGTAGGATGTTGGGTTCATAGATATCTATGCCATTGCTCCGTTTCTTGTTTTTCTGAAGGCTATTCCAATCAAAATACAGATACAATTCTACACTAAACCATCTTCATAAGACCTTAAAAATCAGAGAAAATAAAATCCAATTAGACACAGAATCGGCGAAAGAATAAGGCAGCTACCGTACTGATGCGGTGAAGCGATAAATATAGTTAAGGGAGAATTGTTCGTCAAAAATACGAATAATTTTAATTGCGACGTTGATAGAGGCGGCATTATCGCGTTAATCACGCTCTCTGCTCGCTCCCCGCCGTATTCGTTCGAGTTAATGCTCCTCTGATTTTTATGACAATTACTTGTCCTTTGTTCTGTCTAGTTAGTTGAGTAGCTGTTTATTTTGGACATTTTTATGTTGTAAAATTTTAAAATCTCTTGAATTTATCTCTATTTTCTTAGTAAAGAGATTCAAGTACAGAAATCATCGGTGACTTCTTGACCCTCACACTATGAAACTTTGATATATAAAACATAAGTAAAATTAATCTTATTCACAGTAGGTTTAATGTATATTTTTTCAAATTTACAAAATAAAGCAGACAGTGAGTACCTATTTAGTTTTAATTTGAATTCTTAATTTGGTGTAGCAATTTGCGGAAGCTTTCAACAGTGTTTGAGATACGCTAAATCATTCCGTTTTTCTCTGCTCACCGAAATTTTCCTACTAATCTTTACTTGCATCAAAATATGCAATGCTCTGATTGAAATATCTTCCAAAACACAACTTCACAAAACAATTTTAAATCAAATAAATATACAAGTACGCGGTATCGTTGTAGTGAATGTAATATACTGACAATCTCGGCGTATCATCGCTGGGCACAAATCGAATCAGCCGCAATCCCACAGACATATTGTTCTGTGGAACAGATCCAATCTGCAGATTTGTTGACATCACCCGTGGGGCATGGGTAACGCTAACCAAATAATTTCAATATACATTTACATTTACATATAGAAGAGAAAGCAGACGATATTGTCAAGACATTCAAGCTAATGATAGTAAAAAATTTTAAGTTTCGTGGGTACCATTACCCATTGGTCATGAAAAATGTTTTAGAACACTAAAACATTTTTCATGACTAATGGATAATGGGGGCTACGAGGCAATATTAATTCTAACATTGTAATATCTTAATACTTTTACAATTCACTTCCCATATTTATGTATATCTTTAAAATAAAAAAATAGCACTAAGCACATAACTGTGGTGGAAATTATGCCTATTTCCACCATTTTCTAATTTCTCAAGCCTTGATGTCAAAAATAATAATGTACGATATTTCTCAATCCCTATCACGAAAAACGTGCAAATATCTATTTTTACTTAGTAATAATACGTTGAAAATAAAACCCCGCATCTTAAAGTACACAGGGTTGAAAGAAACCCAAAACCTCGTTAGTATACTAAATTACTAACAGATTTAGAGAACGCCGTCTACTGGGAGTCGATACATTACTTATTCATTGCGTCGGCTAAACGGGGCATGAAACATTGGTTCTCTCATTCAGACATTACTGTCCGTAATTGTGTTGGGATTACGGTGTCAGGTTACCGAGGGTCCGACAGACAACCAAATAGAAATGGGAAATGGTTAATAGAATTTGAATTGAAAGTTTTTGAGCAGCCGGGAATTTTGTTTTTGTTATTTTAATTTGTATAGTTAGTTATTGTAAAAATTGGTCGCTTAGATAGATATAATCCTAGGATTTTCACATGACGTAGGTAAAAAGTACTTAAGACTGAGTTGGTTTTGGCATTATTTCTCTAGGAATTACCGGTATTAAAATATTGACTTATAAAAAAACAATACTTATGCAACATCCTTTATCCTATCTTTCCTGTATTTCCTAGATCCCATCTCATAATTGTAAAAGGTTCATATAGTGACGACCCCGTAGTACCCGGCATCGCTGGCAGCGCCCGCGGCTGCGCCAATATCTGTGTCTGCTGGAGCGCGCTCACTTCGTTATACCGGTACGTTCGACTAACCCAATGTTATGTCTGTATTGAGCTATTGTGCTCTTTGTCGACCTAACCCTCTTTTTATTTTAGGACAAAGGTCTATCTGGATTTCTTTGTTGTCTTTGTAGACCTAATTTTATTATAGGTCTTTTATCTATCAAAATACCTAGTTACTATTACTGTGCAGTGGTATGATAATGGTGGTTAGTGTGGTATGTCTTTAGTACATTACATGTGTAAGCGAGTTCGAATTTAGCACATTTCTTTCGACTTTTAGAAAGTCATTTAATCTTTGCTATGAAGCACGGCTGAGAAGAGTAATTAGTTGTCAAGGATACGAGAACTACCTATGTCTAAATTTTTCTTATTCTAAAGAAAGGCGCACGATGCTCAGATCCTTACCAAATTATCCAGTGTCAAGTAGTATTTAGTTTTTTTTTTTAATAACATAACAGGATCGGGAACAGGATAACAGACAAATTGTCTAGAAATATGATTTGGAAGTATACTTATATAAATATTGTCAACGTTTATATTTAGATCTTTTTTTCTATAAGAAAGTTCATTAGTAAACGGTGCTATCTTATAATAGCATCGTTAGCAACTAAACCTCATCTTGAAACAATACATCGTATCTGGATCCCATCCGTTCAGAATTAACAACATCATTTTCCGCCGAAATTACGTCAAGTCTCATGTAAACGAAGTTGTGGGCCCTTTGTCAGCGAGAAACGTTTAAATTACAGCGCAGATTACACTTAGGCCGTCCGCTGTGACGTCACGGCCCCAGGGCACCAATTAGGAGCACAAAGTAACTCTGTGTCGCCTACTTCCTGAAACGAAACACAGCTAACATGATTTCGACTGAGATCGCTACTCGCTGCTTTGGTAGACGGTAAATTGCTTCAGAAATTGCTTCGGGTCTACTGTTAATAGCTGATGAGTATTATGCTGGTTAATGTCATTAAGTAGCTGCTTTAAATGTGATAAGATTCCTGTTTATTTAGAGAAAATTTAAGAGAAGGTGAGGTACAGATACGAATTATAACAAGATAACTATCATGACAGAAATAGTCGATTTTTAAATCCATCTAAGCACATTTTTAAGCATTTGGTCTAAAAATATTGCAAACTAACACCTTGTAGATACACTAATCGTTTTGCTTAACGTAAAATAACTATAAGAGTCTAACATGCGATCGTTATATCGCGTATAAACAAGATATTTGTATTTTATATCGCGGCTCGGGTCGTCCTTGCGTTTCGTGCGTCGCGGCGATACATCACGGCGCGATATATCGCGAGAACACCTCTACACGGCTGTGCTAATATTTAACGCGCTGTTCACTACTCCATAGTTTTTAGAGGTCTCTTATATTTTTGATTCCACTTTTACGTTATGTGGCAAAAAAAACATTTAAAAACATCTATTTGTACTGATTTATTTATGATATTAGGTGATAAATCTTGCTTGAGGTCGAATTGTTTTTAAATAAAGTAACTGTGTAGGTAGGGACTTAGTAACTGGTTCACCACTTGTAGTTGAAATGTTTTCATGGTCAAATATCAGTATATTGCGAAGGCGTCTACTTTTCAGACGCCATCAGCCCAATTCCTGGGCAATAGTATTTTGTGAAGATGAACTGGTTGTCACGCTTTTTGATTAGTACAAGCGATTATCATAAGTATTCGTATGACAAACGAGATAGACGGATTGACATAATGCCATTTAAAAGGAGATCGAACCTGGCACACGTGCGAACATAAATCATAAGATACTTGTTACATCAACTACCTCAAATAGCATTTTTTAATAAGCACGACCTTTATTTCTGTCGTTCACAACACATTATCTAAATCGATCAACAGCAAGTTAATTAAATTACTACTGTACGGTAAAGGCAATGCCAATTATTAAACAATTATAGTACTCATTACCGCGTGCGGAACCATTAAATGTGACGGCGTATCGCGCTTGACAGATTATTCACAAACATCTGCTTTGCTTAAATATAAGTTGCGAAATGAGTTTTTAAATTACACTGTTAACTAGAAACTCATTAGTTGGAACTTTGAAATTGGTTTAATACCTGTATTATTTTGTATACCGGTATTATTTTCATTTGGCATACAAAATTATTGGATAATGTTTTGCATGTAGTTAATATTTTTAATTGGTACAAGAGAGCTCTGGTGCTCTATTAGTATTTAGGCAAAAACCTCTATTTGTAGTTACGAGGTATCAAAGTGCTATGCTTTAAGTACCCACTAGATATATTTTTAAATTCTTCAAAATACATGTACATACATTACATACACATTTGCGGGCAATGTAGCCAGTTAAATACTGTAGAAATGAGGTTTAACAACTAAGGTCTTCACAGGAAGACAACGTACAATTTGAATCCCCGGAGGTGATCCGCATACCTACTTGACATCCTATCACAAAGATTCCCCAAACTAACATTCCAAGTTACACTGAAGATAGGTACTTACTTAGCGTTTTTACAACGTTTGTTCAGCTTTCATGACTTACCTATATAAGTATTATAAATTAAAAAAATATAAAGGTATTTGTTTTATATAAGTAACTCACTTCTATTTATATAAAACTTAATTAGGACAAGCAGATGATGCAGGTTTACCTTTCTTGTTCCGACTCAGTTATATTTGAATACTAAAATATTTATATTAATGCGCTATTGTATTATGTAGACACTAGAAGCTCAACGTTAGTACTATGTTTTACAATACTCCCAAGAATTCAAATAAGCTGTACGCAAACCATATAAAAACTCCTTTGCCTGCAATGAAAAACAAAACGCAAACTGAAAAAAGAACGTGGTCTTTGCAACAGCATTTCAAAAAAACACGTGTCACGAAGAACTGAAAAGACAAATGAGTGAAACAATTACAATACACATATTAATTAAAGAAACATACATGACCAAGGCACTATCACTCAATGAAAAGGTCATAATTATTAACCCGAAAAAAAGCGCGCCACAAATTGACGCGTCGCCGTGTCTTGGGACAATTGATCGCAATCTTCGGCCGGATACCGATCAATTAGTGCTTAAAGCGCTGTGCACATGATGTATTCATGCGATTGTTATGCCATGGTCTAGTATCTGAAGGGTTGTATGACTTGGGTGTCTTGCTATACTGTCTTTAAGGCTTGTAGATGCAAGTTATTCTTATTTTAGGCATAATCATTCTAGCTTCTTCTGTTGTGGCAGGCTTTAAGTGAAAACAGACGCGGCTAAATATTAGGGCCTTAAGTCTGCTATTTAGACACAGGTTTTGTAAGCACGGTTGTCAATGGTTTACGTCTGTAATGAATTATTATAAATCAAAATACTAAATAATAAATGAAATAAGAATACAGAAGCCATTTTAGCGACACTCCACCGAACACTATTGGTAGGATATTGAATATTTACCAGAATACCCAATCTGTCAAAATCTCAGAATCTCAGTAGTGTGTCAGTGGAATGGTAATCTTAACTAAAATAGCAGAATTGGGGCCCAGATTTTTATACGAAGCGACTACCATCAGACATTCGCTATAGGCTATACAGTTTTCTGGGTAAGAGAGGCAATTTTGCCAGGAAAAAATTTCGATTGCGGAGAAAAGTATTAGTAGCATAAATGTAGGTAAGTTAGAGTGCCTTAAACAAACATTTTGATGTCCCATTTTTCTTTCGCAAGTGTGCACAGCTCTCAACAAACAGATGCTCAACATCTGCTTGCATCCTAATACGATATCCACATTAGTAGAACAATGGCAAGTGTAACGGCTATTATGTTAATGTTCCAAGAATTATTGCTATGCTATCACCATTGCCATATATGTACGTAATTAGGCAGGCGACCAGTGATAAATCATAATAAACTTATTAATGTTTTTCTTGTAAGTGAAGTTAAGTAATTTTATATTGAATAGGATGTGGGTTTTCCTAAATGGGAGGCAGAATTAAGAATTAAGGGCTATTGTCATTTGTCAATGCATTTGACTTATGATGCCAATTTATGCTAAGAAGTATTTTTTATACCGACTGAGTTCTTCAATTTTGTGACGGGGGTGATAGTCAGTTAAGTAACAAATTTCTCAATTCTCATTGTTTTTTTTATTAGTTAAATTTCAGTTTTGTCCTGGAAAATGAGTAAGCCTTGGAGGAGTTTTCTCTCAGAATAAGAATTTTGTCCTACAGGCTGGTCTAGTGCGGACGAGTTAGGCGATTTTCTTGACCGGTGTAAACCGGTAACGGTAACGGGTAACGGTACTTGGGGTTTCAAAATCTTTTACAAACGTAGATTTTCTCACGACATTTTCTTTCTCTTCGCACGGGTCGAAATTAATAAAAAGTAAAGCCGATGTTTCTCAGTCAAAAATGAGCATACCAGTGTTGTTCTTCAATAGATCCAGTAATTTTGAGTAATTAATTATTTACAAACAATTTTTTTATGGTTTTTATAGTGTAGGGACATGATTTTGAAATGTAAGAGGCTTGGAAGTTCGAAGTTCATGGATATTTAACTCGAAATTCTGAGTATTATAGAATATTCCACTAAATTAGTGGGGATATTTAGTACCTATTATTTGGCTATTGCCCTTTAGCAGAATCATAATAACAGCTCCATCCACATTTACACCACAATCTCTGGACATATCAATATCAAAGTGCCGCTGCACCGATATAAAAACGAGTGTGTTTTGATTTCAATCGGAGGCGAGAGATTTATGCGACACCTCGCGAGCAATCCTGCGCCGCCCCCTTGCACCGCGGCGCGATGATATATCATTGGTAACTATACACCATGGGATGATAGGGTACTGATCGAACGATTTGGTCCTCGGTATTCATGGTGCATATGTTGAGATTTAAATAAGGAAGTGTGAAATCTCTCAGGCATGAAGGTTTCCTCACGTTAAGTTTTCCTTTAGCGTTAAAGCGAGTGATAATTACGCACATGATTTCAAAATGACAGAGGTTCGTGTCTTGGATTCGAATTCGGGACCTTTGACTTGGAAGTCCAGTCGTCAAACTCCTAGGCTACCACTGCTACTGCTGCTGCACTGCTGCTGAATCGCGCTTGCCTAGAAGAAACCGATTTACTTTCAACCCAATAAGAGCTGACTTAACATCAAGTTCTTAATCCTCAATTACCCTTCAACCAAAAAGGTTTGTGCTCAAAAATCCAGGCTCCAGCTTGGCCACCCGACGGCAATTAACATGTAAATGTAGGTCTGTCTGTAATTACTGGCGTTAGGTGTTACAAGCCCCCGGGTGCGTGCGTGTCATATAATTATGTTATTTATATCTTCATTCGCCGATAATATCAGGGACTAACATGTTAGGTGCAGCAGATTGTGTTTGAAGCGGCAGCCTGCTGTGCTTTTTGGTACAAGTTCGGTGTCCAATTACAGTGCGAAGCCATTTTAATTCATCAGTCTATCGATATAGTGGTAGCAAGGATGTCCGCAGTTCAATTTTTAATTTTTTTTTATTGGTAACTACGAAGTGATGCCTTGTTTCTGCGAACGAATTAAAAATGTCTATATTATTATTGTTGTAAAGCTGGTATCTGATATGTGCATTTCATGACATGACAATCGCAACCGGCACGCTTCTGTAACAATAGACGTCCTATCATAGTCATATAATGTTCAAATTTCAGTGATTAAACGGCATTCGTGATGCCGTTTAATCAATGAAATTTGAACTTTATATCAATGACTTAAGAGCCATGTCATGAGCTTATGACATGTCTTCGTGAGGTAGAATGACTATAATACGGATTCTACCTTTGTAACATGTTACGTTACGCTCAAATGTTTTCGGTCAGTCGCCAATATCAGCGGCAGCGTCGACAGAGGACGCCTTAGAATATGCCGATCTTATTGATATCTTCCAAAAAGGTCGAATACGTAATCACAACCGGCTCGTGTGTATGACAAGATGTATGATCGTGGAAGAAACAAAACAAATTAAAAGAACAAAGAACAAATGAAAGAAGTAGGTACTCATGAATCGTAGCAAGTGATCCGGTATTTTGTAAAACATTTAAGTGTATATAGACATACTTAAATGGATGTGTAAGCTAAATTAAAAAGTTGTCATTTTCCTTCCCACTTTCTTTCCCAATGCCATTAAAAGCAGTAATGAGATCAAATCGTAGGTAGTATCTTACGAAACTGTATCTTGCTCCATACCTTGAGGCTATATCGAGATACATACCGATATCTATATTAATGTGATCCGTTATAAATCTGTCACAGATTAGTCTAGACAAGATTTATGCTCCTAAAACATTTACCAAGGATTTATTGTTGTTTTTCCATCCAAACTCCGAGCTCAACTAAGAATTTCTAATCAAAAATGTCAAAAACACTTTGCCCGGCCTAGAAATCTAAGCGACCTCAGCCGCATTTAAAACCAACTAGTTTTTGAACTTTGAATTTTTCCTTAAATCATTCTAATCCAAGGTATAAACTATCACTATTTCAACTTTCAGCCAAATCGGTTCAGCCGTTTTCCCGTGAAAGAGCTACAAACATCCAAACTTACAAACTTTCACTTTTATAGTATTAGTACTTAAGGCAATTTAGCAAAAAGATACCTTATAGTAACATAACTTAAGCTGAATTTAATGCAGTTAGCTAAAAGTAAACTATTTTAACCCCGCTACATTAACGTCACAGTGACGACACGGCTCCAGAATTTTTATAACCCTGCTCAACCCCTTGTGTCAATCTGAAAAAACTTTTAACCATCGTGTCCTGAATACTGATTCAGCTGTCTGGTTTAGCGTAGTGATTGTTTGAATCAATATTTGTGCAAGACGATTTGATTTTTAGATCGAAAGAAATGATGAAAATATGTACCTAGATATACTTTTGATGGTACGAATGATGCAGTGGCTTAGCGAACGGCTTCAGTGCTATGAATTTGATGCCCTTACGGAACAAATATTTGTATTTGTAATCAGCAGAAGGTTACAATGGTCATTTTGAGCATTTTCTCTAAAATCAATTCGTATTTAGAACCCATAGAAAATGAAATGAAAATCATATTATAAACCTTTAACTATAGCCGAGAAGGTCGACGACCAAGGGTGAAAAGATCTTTAAAAGAATATCTATTTTCGGAATAAATATCATTTTAAATCAAAATGTGGGATGGGAGAAGAAGGGTCAAGAAACTTTGATAACCCGCCTTCGGCAGTCGAAATAAGTTATAATTCTTATCATTCATGTGTATCAAACCCCTATTCATTTGATGCTATAGTAAATTAACCCTGGCATCACAAATCTAGAGGTATCGCTGGTAGTAAGTACCTACTTCTTAAGATGCAAGTAGCAGTGTACCAACATAATTATTTTACGCTGTAGGTATGTCAAAGAATATTCGGTGTGACCATATCCTAATACCGTTATTCCCGTGTCCACTGTGCCCGCAATTAAATCAATCTCCCACAGGGCTGACAGCGGCGACATCTCTGGGCAATAATTAGAGACGCTTAATTAGCCTCGTCCAACCCCGCGGCGTAAGGATGTGACGTCACAGGTTATGAGGTCACGGGGAAGAGGGAAAGATTATTGAAGAAGTGTCTTGATGTGTGAAAGTGATGTTATCTTTGCTTTAGGAATTATAATTGTATATTTCAATTTTTTACTGCCAAACTAAAAGACGTATGTCATAATAAGGATATGAATGAAGACGCGTAAAGAAAGTATTTTTTTTCCTGGCTTTCTTAAAGGTTAAGGCAAAATATTACGGATTTAAAACAGGATAGAAATAGAAGAGATAGAGAGTTTATTACTATTACTGGTGTTATTCTATTCGTTTTATTAGGTATTGATATTAATAGTATTGTTAAGCTTGATCTACATTCAATTGCATAAATATTAATGTTCAGTACTCTTTAAATTATTTAATTACTTAATTTTGTTCATCCTTATTGTTCTAGCTTAAAGAATATGAGTGATAGTGAAGTGTGCTCTACAAGATTATTGACAATGCTATAAGAAGATTTTACTCATTTACATTAGGTCAAATACTATTCACTTTTTGGACATAATGGTATATCCACACAAATCGTACTAACCGCAGCGATTCGCTAATGAAGATATTTGGGGCAGTACGCTATCTCATTGTCAATAAATAATGTCGCCCGCCCCCGCCCGCGGCGTCTTCCGCCCCGGCCTACACGGCACTCTTGTAACCTCTTTTGTTACGAAATCGATATGAACACACCCCTTCAGCGATTTAAAACGCCAAGATATAATCTGAAACACCTTAATAACGTACAGGTGTTTTGATTGTGGTGTTTAGTGAACTGTTTTGGTGTAATTTACTTATTGTTTCGTTTTGTTTATCATTTGGTTAAACTAAAGTATCTTTTCTATGGTTCATTAGAAATGAAAGTAAACGGGAAGCCTTCTACACCTATTGGGTCGTAGAAGAAATTCGGTCGCAATTCGGTCGCGTAATTGGCAGTTTGTGAGTGCAATCGGCAGGATCCAAAATCTTCCCGAGGTTCATTTCTTAGTTTAAAATATGGAAGTACGCTTGTATCATATTCTATCATATTCTTTGCTAAAAGTTTAACTGCTTCGTAACTGTTAAGATAGTGGTCACTATTGCAAATGAGGTCTTAAGTAGCTTTGAGTTCTAGGAATGCTGAAAGATATGATCGGTAGCTGTAGCTGTCCGCAGTTTGAATTTGTTGCAGTATAATCAAGTCTCCATAATAAATATCGGAATCTACAAAAAACAAGCGTCCCTAAAGGTGTAGTTTCGCGATATCCTTCTCTTCTCCATAACAGAAATCAGACTTATAAATTGGTTCACATCGGGCATCATTTAATTTCGTCACTGCTCCTCAAATTAGGTCCAATCCTACAGTATCGGTCCTTGTAAGTAGATGATATCAAACCAGTGGCCGCGTGCCTCAGTTTTTGCGTCAACCCTTTCGGTGGCGTGTTTTTGCGTCGGCGAACTTGGCTCAGTAGTCTCAAGAGGACGCAATTTATGACGTATGCGACGCATCGCGAGTGAGACATTACATTCCTTTTAAGATATAACTGCGCCCGCGCTTTTTCTCGTTTGTTAGTAGATTTTGTTTTTGTCTCGTCAATTTTGTGACGTCTGTTTTTAGGTTTTCTATTAACTTATTTTATTAATATCGGTAGGTTACATGCTGTGAGTAGATTTTGTCGCTTTATGCCTGAATTAAATTTTTTCTTCTTCGAAGAGCTAAATGCGACCTAAAATTGTTTGAAGTTAATGCCATGTCAATTTGTCCTCGGTTAGTAATTACAATAAATCAATCCATTGAAATACTATCTAACAATACTTTTATTATGATTTCCCAGGATCACAGGCTTGTGCATATTCTCTGGTGTTGTTAGGCTTTCACCACCTCGTTCAATTTAAACAAAAACTTGCGCGGAGTGAAATCGATACGAAGGTATTTGAAACAATTGCTCAGCATTACAGCGTTGGACGCAATCCCACGGTTGTACACTTTGTAATTATTTTTACTACACATGAAGCTGCAATTATCTTCAATCACACTTCGTTAGCAACGAATCTGGCGTTATTAACACTTTGTAGGCCTTTTTTCCCGCGAACCAATCGGCCGCCGCCGCCGCCATTTGCAGTAATTACTCATAAGATGGCGGAACAAGATGGCCGACTTCATTCGCGGTTTTTGTTGTGATTTTATGTTTTAATTGTGATCAGCTTGTATTGTGCGTCGGCGATGTAATAGATCATTCATTTACACGTAGTTACGTTTTATGGGGCTGTAATTTTTAATTTATGAGGTTTGGTTAACATTGGTGGTGTGGTTTATAATGAGTTTTTGGAATTGTTTATGTAAGACTACGTAAAGATATTTCCGTTGAAAAACTTTCAGTGCTTGCTTTTACCTAGCTAACTTTTATTCAACGCAAACAGTATTTTTGTAAGCAGGTACTTTGTTAAAAAAAAAATATCATAGCGTCTGTTTAGGCACAGGTGTACCTACTTTACAACTCACAGTTCACTGTTATGTTTAGGTCCCATGTAATAGAGGGTGATCTTATCCTAGAGACTTCGAAAACATCATAAAACTTTTGTGGTCGTAACAAGGCAGATGTAAATAATTGTATGTAACTTAAGTTTTCATATTTTACTGTAATAAAAGCTTTATCTGTTTTACCGTGTAAACAATGTTTCATGTAAAGTTTGTTTGTTTGTATCTGGTGGAGCAGACTGCATTCACAATTAATTAAGGTCGAAGGAACTCATTAAACAGGGACATATTTATTAGAATATTGCAATGTTGGAGATAGAAAACATTGAAATGTAGATAGAAAATCATGGATTGAGGCGATGCCTTTGTCTGGCAATGGGACACAAACAAGATACATAAAAAACTACACTGTGGCCACTAGTTACCTTGAACATTATAATTTACTTCTACCAGCTCCATAAAATATTATCACGAGTTAATCGAAGCTTGAAATTAAGCCATCAAATCATAACTGAAAAAACAAAATCAATCTATTTTGCTACACTATCCTTTGCCAATTGCCAACCATAAAATTAATATGACAGCAAAAAGGTTTTAAAACTCGTAAAACGCGAATTACATGATAACAAACATTCCGCTTTGGCAATTAATTCTACAGAACGGTGTCGCATTTATACGTAGTTTAGCAGATGCGAGCGTAAAAAGGCTGCTTAGCATCCTTGTAGCCCGCGATTATGTCATTACAGGGCCGTAAAAAATTAAAGGGCATTATAGTATGCGATGATATAGTGCAATTAAATATGGCGGCAAAAACCGAGCGCGTTCGGGCGTCGTCGGCGCGCGATCGCATTGCCGAAATGTCCGTGCGCCCGCACTTCGTAACGATTGACGGGATTTTTCTTTTTCGCCTCCGGTTTTTAGATTGTGCGATTTTTAAAAAAATGCTCGATGTTAAGCTGCATAAGCTCAAATGCATTGGTCATTGGTTCTTTGTAAAATCTGTTAAGTTCATCATCATTATGGAAGTACTCAGGGTTTGGTTTCCGCACTTAGTCCTAGAGTTGGATAGGCTGTTTATTCTAAACAACCCAACTCCCTCCAGAAGCAGATTATTCTTCCCGGCCTCAGTGTGTCCGCTGTGGATCTTGGTGATACCAGGGTTTCTTCCCGTATCCGGATGATGCCTGTGCATTCAAGCAGCACGTGTACTACCGTTTCCTCAGCCACCATGCACGCTCTGCACAGGGGGCTATCTGTAATAAATACCTATTGTGTGAAATCTGCAGTCTATTTATTATAAACGTTAGATCTGCTAAGTTAGTCTTTAGGTTTCAAAAAGTAATCTAGACCAGATAAGCTCTAAAAGATGAAGCAATTCCTCGGCTTTAAAAACTGTTTTCAGAGCTTGCAGTGGATGAATCTTTTGTTAATACGAATGATCTGTATCTATGGTATGATCTGATCTGTGACCATATTGTTTGTGCGTGACGTATTCCATAGGCGTAGCCTAAGTGACTCGCGACTCTCAATCGTTAGTCATTGGCCTTATTACCAGCATGGTGATATTAGTACAGTCCACATATAAAACAAGGCTACATTTAATGGCTACATCCATCGCGACGGTATAATAAGCGCGTAATGATACACAGTAATTAAAGGCGACACCAAAAAAGGCACAGTTCGGTAGTCGCGCATCGCACGAATGTTCGCTTTGCGTCTGCGCACGCCGACCGACCCGGTACCGATTGATCAATCGGTAGAAATTTTATCAATCGGTACTGAGATCTGATTCGCTACTGATTATATTTTCGTTGAGAAATCGATTTTAATTAAAAAATATTTGGGTAAAGGGTTCATTTGTATTTTTTTAAATTGAAAATCTTAGCATAGGTACTTACTACCTGTTACTTTGTTTGTTGCCATCGTTTTTCCACGATCCAACCCGTTTCTCGCCATCCAATATCTTGGAAAACTATGACCGTGTTTATAAAAACTTGATTCAATTAATAAAAGCTCTCATTGCAATGTTAACAACACTCCGCGTACTTAGGCCTCAGATGTGAACGAACGTAGAGGTTCGATCCTCACCCGGACGAAATATTTGTACTTATGGTAGTTGTTCTAGATGTGGTATGTGCATGTCACCTTCATTAAAAGAAAACAACAACGAGGTGTAATGTTGTATTAAATTAAAAAAAACGGTTTGTTTCCATGCGGATGAAGTCAAGAGCAAAGCTTGCATAGTAATTGCATGCAAAGAATAATGATAAAACGATTGATAAGAGCCAGAGGCCACCCCGACGATAGCCTGTTCCAAGTAATTGTAACGTACTTACAACTTGTGTGGGATTAGCAGCTGACACAATATCTAAGTCTTCATATTCCTACATCATCAAACCAAATAATTGTAATAGATATTAATAAAATTAACGAACTAATACGCATGCGCTAATCGTGCGCGAGCGCGCGTAATTTTTATCGGCAAATAAAAATGTTTATCGACATTTTATTGCACAAACTTATTAGTTGATATTGTTGTTTAATGACATTAAATTATTTAATCGATTTTGATGTTGCCTCGTAACATTTTTACAGCTTTCGTAAGTATTTTTAAAAGCTTTTTTGCTACTCCAGTAAAAAATTGTTTGGTTCCACAATGAAAATACCTTGTTGCAATTAACTGATCTCGTAAAACTAACTGTCATCTAATTTAAATTAGAATATATAATTTCCTACTCGTGTAAGATAGTATCAAATAGCTATGCTAATGTTAACTAGGACGGTTTATTCTGTCGTCGGCTTCTTTGAAGTTATTTAACCACATGGTTACATTATCGGGTACTTGGGCTGCTTAGCTTATTTTGTAAAAAAGCAATCGGTAATTATTTATAGAAAAGCGTTGAATTTGAAAGGTTATTTATTGAAATTAATAGTCGGACCTAGTCGATAAGTTATGAATTATGGTCATTTTACACCTTTTTGCACATCAAATGGATCTTAGTTTTTAGTATATGTAAAATTATAATTATGTATGTATAAACTGTTTAGAACGAATTATATTTTGTATACAATAACTATAGTTAAGGGAATATTATTTTTTCGATTTTGTATTTAATTCGTTTACAATATTAGGTACTCATGTATGTTCTGTAAAAGCATTGAATATTGTTACTACAAATATTTCCAAAATGCCAAACACAGTTGTACCAAAGTGTAAAACCTTACATAGTAAAATACAAGAGTAGAAATTTAATGTATGTTAGGTATCTTGTTTGCATAATAAGTATTTACTTAATTACTATACCTTCTCTTTTGTCATCAGCTCTTGGGCTATAAGATTTTCACTCTCACTGCAACTTTACTCCGCAAAGCCGTTACTAATCAACCCTCCGCCTGCGATGACATCCAAATACAGACAATAATAACTTTAATAGGCTACCAATAGTCACTCTATTAACCCATACACATCAATACTTTTTCACTCATTCACATAAAAGATAAATTTAATTTCACACTGGAAGTGTATCAATTGAAATTCTTTACATCTATAACTGTGAACATTAGTGGGTTTTGTCGCGCCATTTTAATAGGCAACTAGTTGCACGGTTATGCCCAAAAATGGCTGCGTATTATTGTAAAATATGTAGGGTTGCCTACGCCTTGCTAATTAGCGGGCCTAGCCAAGTTGCAATCTTTAGTTTGAATCGACGAACGAATAGAAACAAAATGTATGAAAATGACATATGCTTTCGACAAATCGGGTAAGCTGTCACTAATGTCATTTCAATACATTTTTTTTAATTCTTTTGTCGATCCGAACTGTAGATTGCAGGACCTCGACCTCAAGTCTGCTATTTTATTGTGTCACGATAGTTACTGAATGACTTTAGAATTGTTGTTTCATGCAAGTTTTATTTACCAAATCTGTCGGTTGATGTGTCTTTTGGTGTCAAATTCAAATAACTAACGTTTTCATTATTGATAACATTCTTTAGCATAGACGGGTATGTTAAGTGCGTTTAATAGAACAGGATTCGTTATTTTTAGGAATAAAAAAGATACTTAAAACTGCCTCATGTCTAGTCTGTCTAGTGGTCCCGAGCGCGAATGCCACGCTGAAGGTCTTAGGTTCGATTCCCAAGTTGAGCAGTTTGTTTATTGGTATTTAAAAAAAAAATTAAGTAACGGTTCCCGGTTTGGTGCACTGATAGTTGCAATTGCACTGAACATACCGGCGAATTGTGGGTATACATCAGTACACCTCTGCCTAACCATCCGAGGAATACAGGCGTGATGGTGGATAGGCTTAGCTGTGTGTCTGATAAACTATAAAGTTCAAGTTTTACATGTGTTTTAATTTCCATGATATCTTTAAGTAGCAAAATCTACAAACAAAAAAATTAGTCCTAAAAGAACGGCCGGCGCTGTATAATTATCCTATCCTCTCCGCAGTCGGCTAAAAACTGGGCATCCTTGCTTGAATGCACCATTAAGATTCCTGCACCGCACTGGTCATCCAATAAATCAGGCGGGGACAACGATAGTAGGTAACTATGCAGGCGTTTATCTCACCAGCCACGCTCACACGTTTACCTAGGGGGCTAGACAAGTTGCATTTTGACTTTCGAATCGATAAACAAAATGTATAGAAATGACACAAGCTTTCGACAAATCGGGCTGTCACTAATGTCATTTACATACATTTTGTTTGTCGATTCGAATGTCAAAATGCAACTTGGTGCTGCATGCTGATGAAAAGGAGTAGTATCTCAGTTGAACTGTATAAGTTTGTTACGCGATATCACTGATCGTTTCTTTAATAGAATACTACTTCCAATGAGGTCCCAAGTAATTTTATTGGTCTCTGGATCGTCGTTTTGAAGATAAAATACAAAATAATTGCTATCAGTTTTCTTAAAAAGATAAATATGTTTGCTACATATTATACTACTTATAACAGCGATTTAATACCAGAGGTCCAGGGTTCGGTCGAATTTGTTGTTGTGTAAGTACAGCATCACAACTCTGTCTAACTCTTCGGGTAATACCGTGGGTGATGATATGTATGTAGAATAAATGGTTAGTTTTGATTACAAAAAGCTTGCCTTAAATAAATAAATAAATATCTTGGGACATTTTTACACAGCACCATCTAGTCCCAAACTAAGTGGGAATCGAACCCACGATCTCGTGATCAGTAGTCTGGTACTCAAACCACTACACCACAGACGTCGTCAAAAATTTCATAATTTCCCACCAGTCTTCCATAATTTAAAATATTCTATGCGCGAACTCTGTGACCGCAGAGAGGTCAAGTACCCAACGACAATTAAACTTTAATAATGAATGGGACAACGTATACTTACACAGTAAGTAGTATAACTTTATCTTCTAATTAAATGTTAATAAACAAAAACTGCAGCGTTAGGGTTGCGTGCGGTGTGAGGAGGCAGCGGTTAGCGGGTTACATAGCGTCGCTGTCGCCGCTGACGTCACATTTGTAGTAGTATTAGCGCCGCTGTCAAGTGACATTGACAGATGACACCTGACAGACGATATAATTGACATGAATTCATTCATGACATAAATTCATAGATGTACAGATTTGGACAGCCTTGCCTCGGTTTGTTCAAGTATTGTAAAAAGTTATTAAATATTAATTAACTGAACTTAACTCGTTTATTTTTTAATATTACAATGAAGATACTACACTGATATATTCTTTAACTATGGTTCAATCCGTTCTTCAGTAATCTGAATCATAAAAATGGGAAAATCGAAAGGATAGTTATTACTTATATTCATTTTTAATGCTGGCTTTTATTTATTGCTCTTTGAATGTAGATTTTTTTAAATACCAAAGGCGACACAGCATGTAGTGGTTACAATTAAAGTGATTCCAACAATGCAGTCGTTTTATGTACCCTCGTCCCTCATTCAAAACATTTCTCTTTTTATACACTACTAGTTGTTGCTCGCGCTTTCAATCGCATCTCAAAGCATTTTTAAGACAACAGATAGCCTATGCCCCTCTTCAGAATGCAGTTCTCAAAGCTGTTTAGCGGCTTAGACATGACAACGTTACAAGACACACAGAAAATGAAGACACTAAGATGTAGACTCTACCACTGTTCGTTGAAGCTCGAGCTGGGTTCTATACCTTGTCAGTTTTGACGGACGTCAGAGGATGTTGTCCTTGGTGTTTGTTTCGTGTCCTAACTCCTAGCTACGTGATTCGATAATACTTGAATTTTGGTCGGAATGGCCATTTCCAGCTTGGTAATGTTGCCCCTGAAATTCTAGTAAGCAAACTCTTTAGTAACTTGTGCTTCTCTGTCAAATTCTTTTAGGATTACAAGTGCTATAAACTGTTGCGGTGCTTAAAGCCAAAGTAGTAGTATGGGAAATAAAAGGGTTGCTATCTGCTAGCTCAGTATCAACAATACAATGCTCTACAGTAATAAAAAATGCATGCATACTAATAAGTTGTTTGTCATTCTACGTAGCACACCCAAACCACAAGCTTACGCGTTCCCCGCCCGCTCCGCTCGGCCGCCGCGCACCGACTGCGGCAAAAACTGCCCGGACCTGTTGTAACGGCCTGCGCCAGCGCATCGCCCCGCAACACCTATAGAGCTGTTAATGCGAATTTGCATCGCCTTAGATTCAATTAGAGATTAAATACAACTCAGTTTTTTAATCGGCTGATCTCTTTTTAACGGGGCGTTAATTTGAAAAGTATTTCATATGAATGTTGTGTTTATAAGTTCTGCGGCTGTAATACAAAATAAACGGCCGCTACTTGATGATTATTGTGTTGGTACAGGTGAATACTTACGAATATATTTACATCTTAATGTACCAATACATAAGTGGCGCTAAAACGACGTCAAAAATTTCTAATATGAAATGTCAATCATAATTCTAATACTTAACTCCGTTTTATTCCTTTTAATTTATTTTTATTCCAGCAGGAGAATTAAAAACAATCTTTTTAGTGGGACCAAAATGCTCGTGCTAAGCAAACGTGACAACTTACAATACCTAAGGGATGACCTTACTTGCGATGGATTAAAGTTGATTTCACACTCATAAAGTATATAAGTTGTATAAATGCATATAAGGTGGGTGATGGCTGGGTGGTACCCGTGTATATATTACATAAATATTGCAACACACAATTTTCTAATGAGAAAAAGATTTAATAAGGACGGGAACAAATACATTTTATACCTTAATATTAAGGGGCCCTAAATCGACGTCTAGCAATTGTTTAAGAAGTGATTAACAGCTCTATACACATGAACTCGCCAACAAAACTGTTACACTATAGCGATTTTTATGAAAATCAGTTGCAATTAATTAAATAAGCGGCTCGCGAGCCGGCCGCGTATTAATTGCCGTATTGATGAGTTATGATTGTTAATTAGCGATTACACCGAGCACGTCGCGCGCGAATGAGCGTGCCCTAGCCATGTGGGTCAGCTGGGACCTGAGGTTGGAGTACATGGCAGACTTTGATGTCCCCAAGTTGAAAATTGTTAGCAACCCAAGTTACATACAGCGACTAACCGATTCAAATACAAAATCAAAATAGTTTTATTTTCAAATAGACCTTATGAAATGTCGAAACTAGGTGCACGGTTCCAAATTAGTCGTTTCCTATGGAGAAGAACCGGCAAGAAACTCCATGGTTACTCTTAAATTTTGGTTTTTACAGTGACATCTGATACAATAATATATGGATACTTACACAAGTATAAGAAAACAATCTAGAAAAATTTGCAAAATCGAATACAGAATACATTTTAAAAGAAATAAAATACAGCTAGCCTTAAAATATATTATGTCTAAAGAGTACAATACAAGGAGAGAGATACAGTAAGTACCGAGTAGTGTACCAGGCACAATCCATAGAAAAGCCCAATAACACTGTTTGACTCAGGAATGGAACCCAGAACCTTGAGCGTAGTAGTCGCTTAGGACCTTATATTACCTTAGTCTAAATAAGCAGCTGGCTTTCCAAGCCTGACAAAGTAAGAAATCCAATCAAATCGGGACTAAAGTGACATGTTATTGATCGCGGCCAGTATTACGATTGGTATCACACGCAAATCGCGGCCAAAGCGATTGGAGCGAAACATTAAAGTTTTAAGACATACCAGGTCGATTCGGCCCAGATTTGTATCTTGTAACTGTAAACGGATTTACATCGATATATTTGTATGAAAAAGACATAAGAAAATAGGTATTGTGTATTTTACGCCGTTTTAGAATTTTTAACTGCTTTCTAAGCGCGACTGCTGCTTCCGAGAGGTACTGAGGTCAATTTCCAGGTCGAGTGAGGTTTTATTTGATTTTTCTATTAAAAATAAGAATAGTAGCAAATGACCAAAGAGATCTAAAAGGCGAATGTCAGTGGGAGCGCCGGTAGGGGACGCCCTAGAAAGACTTACACCGTTATTGGTGAAATCCTTCAAAAAGGTTCAGGTTCAGGCGACACTACTCACACCAGCGCGTGTGTATGACAATGAATTATATATGCAACTAGCTTCCCGCCAGCGGCTTCGCCCGCGTGGTATGTTATTATACATATAAACCTTCCTTAAGAATCACTCTATCTATTTAAAAAAACCGCATCAAAATCCGTTGCGTAGTTTTAAAGATCTAAGCATACATAGGGACAGACAGACGCGACGGAGGACTTTGTTTTATAATATGTAGTGATAATGGACGTAGAAGAAGCAAAAGTATGCAAGAATCCAATCAAAATCTCTCCAGGAAGCTTCAAGGGGTTTCCTGATCGGAATTTCAGTAAAAAACTGCATAATTACTATCTACTTGATATCTGCAATGCTGTGACTTTCTATTTATAGCGTATTCGTCTGAACATCTTACTTACTTAGGTACTCAGTAGAAAGGTAGTCTCATGTCCTTTTCCAGTTAATTGCCTATCCGGCAGCTTGGGCTGTGCACACACGAACATTCTCACAGGATTCCGCGATGTCTAGGGCTGCCAGCAGCTACAAAGATTTGCATGTCATATTAAAAAAATGTAAAATATTACAGCATTGTACTACGGATACTAGACAATTAATATAATACTTAAAACCTTTTTATTGTAAAAAATTGAGAAATAAAAAATAAAATAAAACTCATATAAATATTTGGGTCCTATGAGAATCGAACCCACAACCTCATAATCAGCAGTCTGACACTCGGAGCTCTTAGTTGTGCCTAAATTTTTCAACGCGCTTACTAGATTTTTTTTCACGATTTTCTGCAGAATCTGTTATATTACTTATTTCTCAGAAATGTTAGCTATCGAAAATGATAAATGGGTCTGTGAAAAATGCCAGATTGCATTTTTCTTGTGATTCTCAACATCTGGAACGACATTATGAATACAATGGATCTTCTTATCTTTATCAATGACGAATAGCACGATAAGTATAGAATCGACGTAATATCTATCGAATATTGCACGTTAAAAACGTTACCTTGACCTTTCTTAATTGAGAAAAAGACCCGGTACGTTTATTTTAGTGACAACCCTGAACTACAAACTAGCTCTTTAGTATGGAAACTAGATGACGCTTTTTCCATATCATTTGTACAACTGGCCGGTAGTTTAGGCATTGACTTGTTTTTTCATATTCTACGTTGTAAGCTAATGAATTCTAAAATTGTTGTCAGCTAAATTAATGTCGGCAGTTTCCGCATGAATACCAAATGTCAGGATAACAAGATAGATGACATCAGTTTGCTTTCTAATTAGGCTTTAATTAAATATTTATTTCATGGACTTAGCAATTTTTCATGGGCTTTAAGCTTTTTGACGTGAGATGTCAAGTTTAAATGTTATCTGTCAGATGATGTTTATTGTATTTTTCGCGAAGGTTTTATAATTTATAGTTATTAGATATGACAATATTGTAGACAAGCGATTGTGTTAGAATTTTTAAACCATTTATGGTCAATATTTTTTTTTATATAGGTAACCCTAGTCTTTCATAAATACTAAGTACGCAATCCATTGTCAATTCCGTTTATTATAAAAAGGAAAACTTCCCGTACAGTTGCGTAATTAAGAGTTCATCATAATAACCCTCCCCTACCATCTTTATAAGTACTAGTACCTATACCATACTATTTCTATATTTTTATTTATTTATTTATATTTTAAGGACCTCCAACAAGAGACATACATAAATCATATATTGTCCATCACCACAGGTACAGAGAAATGTACTCCCTCAATTATAGGAGGCCACAGCATCCAAATTAAATAGGTGACATTACATACATAAATTAAAAATTAAATTAAATTAAATACACAATACAATATTATTTACGGACAAGGCATTTAAAATATTTTGCTACAAAAAAATATTAATAATTAGCGGAGTCGTACATAGTATCAATAGTTTAGAACTTTAGAATGTATTATAATATTAAGAATAGTCTATGGTAACAATATTTGCCTCAAGTTTTTCTTAAATTACTAGTAGGTAGTACTAGTACCTATACCATACTAGTACCATAGGCGAACTGTGGATGTGCATAGTACACCTCTGCCTTATCCTTCGCTGAATACAGGCGTGGTATGACAATATATCGGATAAGGGGAAATGTAAGCCTTTTTAACTTATGACTATTTTATACTACTGCCTCGTGGGTAGTGGTCCCAAACGCGACTGCCCGACTGTTCGACTGCTGTCGAGCAAAGTGTTGTTGGGTTTTCTATGAAATTCCCAGTAGCAGCTTGGTTTGTGCCCGTTGATGGCAATAGGCCCCCTATTACATGGGACCTAAACATACCGGCGAAATGTTGGTGTACATTAGTACACCTCTGCCTACCCCTTCGGGGAATACAGGCGTGATGGTATGTTGACTATTTTTTAAAAATACATAGGGCCTGTTTCGCCATCTCTCGATAGGCGGTAACTGCCTGATATGTTTAAAAATGGATCAACATTTGTATGAAATTATCTGCCAAGTAATTTAACGGGCCCTTACATATCGTTTTAGTAAAAGGGTTAATAAAAAGGATTTTTTGAGATTACCGTTCTTAAATGGATTTTTTAGAGACACCGTTTAGGGTAACGGGTGGTTAGCAGCAGTTATTTCTACCGATTAATTAAAATAAAGGGCACAAAACCCGTTTCACAAACGTGATATATCATCTGAATAGATCACGTTTTAAACGGCACTCGCTGCATAATGAAACGCCAACAATTACCTACTCATTACTTGACGCCTAATTGCAATTAGTTCGCGGTAATTATATGCCAATCCTGTTTAGTATAATTGAGTTACAATAAATACAGGTTTACAATTACTATTTAAATACACGACTGTATGTTTGATAGGTAAAAAATTGTGTCGGTGTAATGGTAGGTTTGTTTTTTGTGGCCCTTTCTGGTGTTACGTGCTCTACGTGACATTGCGTGCGCCTGCGCAGGAGTAAAGAAAGATAGTTAAAGAGCCTGTTAAGTTAAAAAAAACTAGTTATAATTCACCAATTAAGTGCTTCTACCGAGGTTTTTCAGATTTTATTTAATTTTTTATGTCGTAAATGCGAATTATTTAGAATGACTATACATTTTTTTTCATCTTTCTGTCAAGACATGGGAACAAATAAGTAATAACACTATTCCTAAATATAAGCAAAATAAAATAATAATTTAATAACTATTAAGGGGAAGAAAATAAATTACAATAAAGCATCAAAAAACTGCTCCGCATCGCTATCAGCTGGGAGGATACCCAGAAGGCTGGCTTCATTGCCATGTTGTATGGCAATGCTGATCCTCTGACTAAAATAAAGGCCAGCCTTTGGGTCCCGGGAAGCGTCGAAAAGGCGTTTGGCGATGCCCTTAAAAAGTAATAACTAGTATTTGCCGCAATCGTATTTCCCAATAGTACAGGAAAGGAAGTCATTCAATCACTTCTGTGACTGCACATAAATACTGAACCGATTTGTAAAGAGCAATAAAACACTTAGAACAATCAATTTCTTGCATACATTAATAACGTTACCACATTTCGGGTGCAACGATTCTAAATCAAAGTAAACTACGTTGGTAACAAAGTTGTAAATACTAATAACTTCATTGTCATACGAGGGAAACTATCGAGCACAGTGTAAAAAAGCAGTATGTAAACATGCACTAATAAATCTATCGTTGTAGGCTATTTGCATGTCAGTGTGCGCTAATTCATGCGACCACACTTTTTTTATACTGTGTACGTACACCAGTATTTTCCGAGTTCTAAAGACGAACTAAGATCTGTTGTTTTTGCTAAATAGAAAAGTGTAAGTGGTGAATATACTTAGGTTACGCTATGTTTTAGTTTGATAGAAAATAATGTTGGTTAAAATTATAGGTATACCTATAACTACTAATCGCAGGTTCTTGTAGTTCGGTACTTGTAGTTAGATATTTTATAAAGAGAGCATGTTTCATTAGCTTTAACAAAAACGTACAAACGAAAATTTGCCGTATAATAAACGCTTGTGAAAAAGAGCTTTTAAGAATTACCGTAAATATAATTTAATCTAATAAATAAGTGACTGTCCCTTGCGACATTCGTTTTATTTTATTTTTTCTTACTTTATTTTTATAAATGCTTTGTTTCCAAAAATACTTTTTGAGCAGATGTAGCAGGCGCACATACTTTAAGTCAAGTACCTCCTTAGGCATAGCAACTACTGGTAGGTAATTAAAAACAATACCTTCTAACAATATTGCCTGTTCTTGTAACAATAATTTTAATATTATAACTACTTCTGGTAGTAATAATTTTATAGACGGTGCCAGTATTAATGTAGTGGGCGGCATGCGTTACGGCCGCCGCGCCGCGCCGCGCCGCGACCACACCGCGACCATTTGCATGCCGCGGTCATTCATGCGACCACGGTTTTTATTCAGCATTACTTTAGCTTTATTTTCAAATGTTGCGAGAATTAGATAAGGAATTTCTTGTTACTTGAAAAGTGCTAAATTGTGTTGGTAATGTTATTTATCTTTTATAAGTTTCCGCTCCCAACTGTGTGGGTAACACTGGTGAAAGAATAATATTTTTCTTTTATAGGTGCCTAAACATCTATAAATAAAATTGAAGTGTCCGTCTGTGCTTTCGAAATAAAATCCAAAATTTTGGTTAAAACTAAAATTGTATACGATGGCTAACCATAAGATGACCATGTTTAGTATTTTTGTCTATCTGTAAGTTTGTCTCAGTGTCCGAAAAAGCTCAGACGTCAACAGACGTCAATGAAGGTTGCAGTGGTTAATCGTGTGTGATATCTTGCAGTTGTAGTAGTAGTTTGAAGTTTTGTAAGTAGGTATCTAGATTTCATAAAAAAAATAGTGAAACACATTGTTTTGGATGTCATTCTTAAATTATATACGTTTTATTGTACTAAGTACTTATGTATTAATTATAAATAAAATTTGTAGCCGTGTGTGTGGTCACCCTGTGTTGCCGTCGGCATAGTATTGGCATACGCAACATTATAAAGTTAATTATTAGCAGTGTGGCAACACTCGCCAGCCGGAATGTCAGGTGTTAATAGATATTTGCATACTATTGTGATAATCGTTGTTAGGAAAGTCCGCCAAAGAAACTTGTTAGCTGCATGTTACCTGGTTACTCCTGTCAACTCATAAATTCATCCTATTATTATTATTATTATTATTATTATCAGCCGTTATCGTCCCACTGCAGGGCAAAGGCCTCCCTACCCGCCTTTTTTTTTCCTTGAAAAAAATGTCGATAAATTCATCCTAACAAAATAAAAAATCTATGAATACAGTCTACATTCATACACCATTCACACTCCATTGTTTGCCCCCAAATACTTCGCTTTTCTGGTAGATCGTGGCCATCATTGTTCTGGTAGGAGCTAATCACCACACAATACAAAACAAAGTCCTCCGCCGCGTCTGTCTGTCTGTCTGTTCGCGATAAACTAAAAAACTATAACACCGATTTTCATGCTGTTTTCACCAATGGATAGATTGGTTTTCGACAAGGATTTTAATATGATTTGTCAAGTTTTTGTGTACATTGGCTGCTTATAAATGGCCACGCGGATAAAGCCTCTGGCGCAAAGCTAGTTATGATATACCTAGGTAGATACAAGCTTTATATCCATATCACCATCACAGAATCACGACATTTATCAGCATGTAGATCACAATGTACCCAGACAGGTGCAACCATATCACTTATACTTACACATTAACACTGGTTTATAAATACAAAAGAAATCTGAACACCGATCGATTGAAATTTAAGTCAACCCGTGCTATAGTAGCGGCCGCTAATTCAAGCGTACCCATTTTATTTATGTCTTCATACGAGCCGCCGATAGGCCCTAATTACGCCGCCGACGCAAAAACGCTAATCGCGCATCGTACACATACGGACGCACCCTTAAAAACGATTTACAACGTGACGAACGCAATCCAAACTCAATCTTGTTAGTCAGAAAACAGATTCTAATTTTTAATGACATTGATCACACTTACATCGTTTTTAATCTGCGTTTCTACATGTAAATCGCGGTCGTAAAGCCTTATATGTATTTGTAGAAACCAATTCAACTTCATCTTTAAAACGTGTACAAAAAGTTCAATTTACATCTTCATGCACACCAAAGAGAGTTACATCGTTTTCCTAATTCAAATATCCGAATGTAAAATCGTTCAAATGTGAATTCTGTGTGACGTATTATAGAGTGGATTATTGTTTATGGTAAAGTTATAGATATAGGCTGATTGCACTACGAGATATAGCGATGCGCAGGAGAAGCGTTAATGAGCGGTGGTACCTTCGGATTCCTGGCCAGCTATGTTAGTATATCGGCTTTTGTCGGCACCATGCGACTTTTTGCGATGGCCAATGATAACAATGACCGGCAAGAACGTACCGAGATAACGAGAAATGTGATAATGTTCGCGTTAATTAATTAATGTTTTGCGCTACATTAAGTTATTATTAGAATACGGAGATTTCAACGTCTTTAAGATTAGGTGTTAACTTGAAGAACGGATCGGGTTTGCAAAAGAAGTTATCTTAATGGAAGAAATTCTGTGAAACATACCAACCTCTAAACAACCAGTGCTATTACTAAATACTCTACTATGTTGGTTTAATTTAATTTGATTATCTTCTCAATGTCCAACACCTTTGGAGCAATTCTTTCGCCTTTAAAGTAAAAACGCTTTATTTAAATTGTCAAAACTTAACATTTGTCTTTTGGACAAAAATCGAACGTCGAATATTTACGTCACTCAATGATCACTCATATATTAATGTAAAATAACGCAGTCAAATAACATTTCGAAGAAATTAATTTGTTTTGAACGCGTTTCTGATAAATAAAAAAGAAGCGCTAAGCCAGAGCCAGCCAAATTGCGGAAATAAGATCGATTGCCCCAAAACACTTTCGTGGTAAGAAATTTCGGATTATTTTTTATAGTTGGCCCTCTGGTAAGACCATCTTAGGTCGTCCAGGGGCCCATCGTGAAATAATAAGTCTATGATCTCTTTCATCATCTTCCTGCTCTTCTCCCAGTTTATTTGGGGTCGGCGCTGCCTATGCTTTTCTTCCATTCATCCCTGTTAGCCGTCACATGCTAATTCAATTCCTTTTCCATCATATCGACCTTAACACGATCAATCCATCTTTTCTTTTAACTTCCTCTATCCCTCCGTCCTTCAACATTCAATGTCATCACTTTTATACACATGCGTTTAATCCCTCCTCATTACGTGCTCATACCAACACAAACTATGGCCACTTTTAGAGAGTAAAAAATATGAATGATAGATAACAAAAATGTGTCATAATGTCGACGCCGGCTGTCGCTGACAGACAGAAAACCAGCGCTGTGGCTCTTGGCAGTTCTACTGGGACATGGCCGACAAAGAGAACTGGATCAAGGAGAAGGAGCACTCTGCTCCGCGCACAAAGCGATGGCCGTTTTGTGTGGATGTTACTTCTATGTGTGTGATTCTAAATATTGTATGTGTCTTGTCTATACAATTATTTTCTTTCTTTCTTTCAAAAATGTAAAGCAAAAAAATGTGAGTGATATAAACCGGAGGCTCTAGGCCTGTAGCGCTCTTGTAGAAAAGATGGAATTGCCTCTGGGATGATCAAATAGATCATAGGTGCATCGGTGTAGTTCGTGATGGTCGGTGCTAATGAGGTGATGGTATGTGGGTGCCGGAGAACAATAAATAAAACGGATCAGGAACTCTTTTTTCGTGCGTATATTGGACTATCACAAGCAGGAAGGGAAATGTGGCAGTGTACACTTGAACATTATTACGTTGTCGATGGTACCTCACAATAAAAAAGTTAGGGCGCAATTAAGTATAAAATGTTCACTGATTTTGTCAGAAACATAAATTAGCTGAATTATTGGTATCGACACGATTATACTTCCTTCAAGAACGAATGCAAATTAGAAAGTGTGTGTATGCAGGCGCTGATGCAACGCGCATGCAAAGTTGCGCTAAGTTAATAAATCTAGTACTTATTGCTACAGGAACTCTTTGGTAACGGAATTTGGAAACCAAAAAATAAATGTCCATACTTACCTAATTATCGATGAAACGTCGTAGCTATGATAAGGTGTAGTTTTTTTTTTACCGTGGTATCTTCCATCTATACTAATATGATTATAAAGAGGAAAGATTTAATTGCATTGAATAGGCTCCGAAAGGCGAAATTACTGGACCGATTTTGAAAATTCTTTCACCACTAGGAAACTACTTACATATCTACAAGATGCGGCTGAATATACCATTAAATGACTCCAAATTTGAAATTTCGCATAAAGTTGGTTAATGAGAATCCCTTATAGGCCGTGGCAATAGGGCAAATGAAGGCAAGTGTGTTTTTAGTCTGTAAGAGTTCGACATATCCGGGCATATCCATGCGGATTTTCCGCACCTCAAAAAAAAAACCTAATTAGAAAGGAATTCTCTCGACCACCACTGTAATTTATGATTAAATTACATAAAAACTCTTCAATGCACAGTCCATAAAATCGACACAGACTATAATAATATTTATAAACGTTATCATTGCGAGCGATTATAATTATTTATCGATATCCGAACCGATCCGCGTCCGAGTGAGGTGGAATGGAGTCATTACGCCGTCGCAACGGGTACGGGGTCCGGGGTCCGGGGTTCAACTGCAGCCCTTAATTACGGGACATAAGTCAGTCTGCCGTGTTTGTTTCGCTCTTTGCGCTAATTTGTTTTAATGCTATCTGATCCTGTGCTTTTTGGTAGGGTTGCGACTTAATGGAAACAAATACTTAAACTTGGCTCACATAATTTTCGGTGATGTGATACATTGGTGTCTCGAAGACCTCGGTCCTGGTGAGAATCGCTAGTTGTATTTAGACGTCCAAAACGCCTGAAAAGCAATCTATTCTTGGCCATGTGGCTGGCCCCAACTGGCTAGATCGATAGCCGACCCCGACTTGGCTGGGAACGGCTAGAACGATAACGATGACGATTTCATTTGGCTTTGCCCATAGTTTGAAAAATAAATTCATTAATAATGTTTATAGAGACAACCATTATTAACAACAAAAAAATTGTTAACAAAAATTTGTTTGGGAGTTCGCCATTGTTCTTTAAATATCAATCGAAATTTAAAGTCGAACGGTCAACCAGTCAAAGTCAAACAGTCAACTAGCTGCACGCTTCCAACAAGTGGTACTTATGGAGAAGAACTGGCAAGACACTCCATAGACACTATTTAAAAAATATGTTATATGTTTGCTATAGTAGCTTATGGACAAGTTGACAACCCTATATAAAACCAGGTAAACGCATATCTATACAGTAAGAAGTAATATAAAATTCGCAGTCGATTACGTCACATATGGTGAAACCGATCTTCATAGAGATCAAAATAAGCAGTGGACGGATTATTAAAAATATAACCCGACTGCGAAAGGAGGATTATTGCGACGAGATCTCAACTCACTCTACATCAGAGATAGTATACAAATAGCTTTAACATTTTACCTAATGCAGTGCATACTGAACTTCGTTTAAGTAACTATTTTCAAAATTCATATTTCGAATATCATAACATCTTTTATGGAAATCCGCTTTTCAAGACAAATCTTAGTTTTTTTAAGCCTTCATTTGTCCTAAACAGCAGTTTTCTATTTATTCGACCTCTGAAAGGATATTATACAAAACACGTTTCGCAGATCAGTGTTCATTGAAAAATTAGAATATCTGATGTATTAAATTTCAATTCACCAAATTTATCATCATCAACTTATTTTGTCTTGTCATCTCTCATTTTTGTCATAGGTCTCACTTTTATTAGATATTATTTCGTACCAACATTTAAACCTACTGATGTCTCTTTACACAAAAGAAGGTTTCAGCTCCAACAACCCCTAGGATCTTGCCACTTTCTAATATCTCAATTCGGTAGTATTTTAGTTTCGTTTTAAATTTGGAACCGCAACGGTACATAATGGTAACTCTTTCCAACCGACTTCAAAAAAACAAATTCTCTCAATTCGTCTGTATGTTTTTTTTATTGACCATCATGAGGCCTCGTAGTTTTTTTGTCCAGGATTAATTACCATTTGCAAACTGGCAACATCCACAAGCTTTATTTTTTCTCCCCATTGGACCAAGGCATCACGCTATACAGCCACATGATCCGACATTAAAATCGTACACGGCACATCCGGAGATATCATAATTAAGTCTCCCGGGCCGTGTTCAAATTAAATTATGTACGAATTAAAGGTAACGGCGCAATAAATCGGAGGGTGCGCAGGCGCCGCCGTTACGCGCCTCGTGATGTATCGCCCGACACACCTATGCGATACCGGCTCGACCGCTCTGTGGTGTAAAGGGAAAGAGTAGAGAGATGAGAAAAAAAAATGGCGATTTGGTAGAAGTCCTTTTCAGACTAGAGTTGGTCCAGAACTTTTTGTCTACGACAGTAGGAAAGAGGTAACAGTCATCGTTGCAAAAAATATTTTATTAATAAAGTGTTTTTTCCTTCAGAAAAAAACACTTTATTAAACACTTTATGAAATATATTATTAATAAAATATTTTCTTTATTAATAATATATTTCCTGAAGGAAAAAACACTTGCACTTTGTGTGCAAAGAGAAGTGGTGCAAAGGGCAGTTTGAGCGAACACAGCCTAACTTGCAATCTGTCTTAGTACCTACAGTCGACAAAATAATTAGGTATGTAGATAGCGATGCCCGCGGCGTCGGCCGCGTGGAGTAAGGAAGTTTGAACCCGTTTCTCGTAGAAACTTTGAATTTTTCGGGATTAAAATGTAGCCTATGTTTTAATCCAAGGTATAAGCCATCACGATTTCAACTTTCAGCCAAATCTGTTCAGCCGTTTTTCCGTGAAAGATCAACAAAGATCTGAACATCCAAACTTATTAACTTTCGCCTTTATAATATCCTTACATATTATAAAACAAAGTCCTCCGTCGCGTCTGTCTGTCCCTATATATGCTTAGATCTTTAAAACTACGCAACGGATTTTGATGCGGTTTTTGTTAATAGATAGAGTGATTCAAGAGGAAGGTTTATATGTATAATACATGACCACGCGGGTGAAGCCGCCGGCAGAAAGCTAGTTAGTAATAAGATAAGATATTAGCATGAGCATCATTTTGACGTGTGTACAATTAAAAAGAGTTCCTCATAATCGCTATAACCTTACATCTTGCACCGTATCTCGAATGAGAATACAACTTAATCTGCGCACTGCAGCTTCCATTTAGCCGTGTTTGTTTTATTTCGCAGAATCAATAAACTGCGTCGATCATGTGCGATCGCCATGATGAAACGGATCCCGATACGCTCGCACCGGTTTTATTAAAAGTATAAGTACGATTGATTGTACATAAAGATTAACGAACGTTTTAATCGGAATAGTGGGACTAATAGGACGTTTTAAGAGGATGGAGCGGAGAACTAAAGTAATACTTACATACAATCAAAGAGATTTAATTGGGGTTATATGGCGGGAGTATTTTCATACAAAACCCAATGTAGGGATGGGTAACAATACAATTCCTCTCTGCCATTGGGATCAGCATTGCGGTAGGATTTCTTGTATATTTCGTTGCGACTTTTGCGCGTGAGCGCCAGATTCCTTCATACTTTAACTGATTAAGATCAAAACCCTGTAACAAACATTTAAAATAATTATTTTTTAAATATTTTGACTTACTCGGGGTCTCCTGAATTTTTTGTAATCCTTTCTTAACGGATGCCTATGTCAAGCTGTGAATCAGTTAACCAGTTTCTTACTTTAGGTATATAATTACTAGTTAAAAAAAAATAGTAATAAAACATTTATTTTTAGTATCGTCTCAACTTAACTTGACCTATAAATTATAACAAGTTAATCTGTTAAACACCTTACCATTTCTCTACCTATAAATGATTTGTATTAGGCAATAAATAATGGTATTTAGTACCTACTATAGTGCGAAGCGCCCTATATACATATATATTAATCACAAACTTATTCGTCTCCTGATCGTTAGAATTAATGAAGAAATTAAATGTTCTAGTAATCGATGAATTATTAAAAGTGCACTTATTCTCCATTATGTATGGTAAACCTAACATTACCTATGATGTTGATTAATACTGGTATAATTAGATCACCCATCTTCCAGTTAAGTGCTGATTATCGGCGTTAACCAACTGACTTCTGTTAAGGCGGTGTTCAAGGTAACGATTATGTTAAACTTAATTAAGTACACTACTTATAACTTAACGTAAGAAACGGAGCATTCAAAGGGCTACTTTGTGAAAGTAAGTTGACTTACTTTTTTAGCGTAGACACATTGACTTAACTAAGCAAAAATTTTACAACGAAGCCAACAATTGTTTTCGATTTTATTATTGGTGCCTTTTTTGGCAGGTTGTTATATTATTTAATTGGCAGGTTGTTGTATTATGATAAAGTTAGAGTTAGAGAAATACTAACGACATTAATGCTACTTTATGTTTTTTATCTGAATAATTTGCTCGGTTGAATCATTTCCCTGGGACACGTCAAGTTCAAATATCTGTCATTTTCTGGATTATACAGTGATATATTTATTTTACTTTGAGTTCGACTAAAAACCCAACCGCTATTAGTTTTTCCTAAGTTTGAAAACTGTAGTAATATAAGTATTTATATTTCTTAAAACTGCTTAGGTGTGAATTCTCAGGAGCGTTGCGAAAAACTAGACACTGAATAAAAAAGGTTAAATTAATTAAATTATGTATTGAATATTTTCTCCAGTCTGTTATATCGGGTGCGGGATAAGGCGTAAGCGGTAGCGGGTGAGCCATACTTCATAAACGAGAGATGGAGGTTCTATTTATCAAAGCGCAAAAATCGCTAGATTGAATTTTCTTGGCATTTATCTAACAAGCCATATATAAGTATATGGCATTATTACTGTTTGCCAAAATTCGTGATGCCTAGGTCTCTTAAAAATATTTTTTACTAGAGACATATTTTCAATTTTTAGTAGTCTAAAACGAGTTACAAGTACTCGTAAGTTTTTTTCAGCTATTGATACTTTTGTATCTATGGCAAGCTTCACATGTCACCGGGCACAGGGCAAGCGAAGTTAGAAGAAGTTATACTTTCACCGATTTACACCATATTTTATTCCTCGTATATATTTGCATACCTATATTCCCACCCGGCAAACTCGCTGTCACTTGGACCACACCCAGTTTGCTTATAGAAGCATGTCGTGGGTTCCGTATCTATCGACACTTGGCCGCTCCACCGTGGTCGGTTTTTACCTTCAGTGCAAGTGTTTTGTACCCTCATTTATCATGAACGTTTTTATATGCACATTCATATAAATATTTGAAACTATCCGAATGTTTGTTTAACATTTGATTTTATACATGGTTATTTATAAAACCTGGTATCAGTAACATACTGTGCAAAAAGGAGATGAATTATTCAAGTTTTTTTTGCACTTGCATCATGCTGTGGCATATTGTTTGTGAAGTTTTCCAAATAAAACGTTCTATAAAGAATAATTAAGTTTTTTTTTAATAATAATTTATTTATTCTATGTTTCCATCTACATGATACATATGATACATGCAGCCAGCCTTCTGGGTACCCTTCCAGCTGATGGCGATGCGGAGGAGTTTTTTGATGCCTTATTGTAAATAGTTATTTTATTATTATTTTATTTTAGTCATATTTTTAGGAATAGATTTTTAATTTAGTACTTAGTTATTTTGTGTATGTGTAATTGTGTGTATCATGTAGATGGAAAAATTAAGTTTTTTGGTTTATGTTGATATTACACATTAGTTAAAACTAATCTTCTGTCAATTGACACCAACTCCAAATGTTGTTTTCAATTGTGAAACTTTATACACATGCAAGGTACTGTAGGTAGATACTCATACCCGGGTTACTTACTTTTGCTTATTTGCACAAAATACATCTACACTCGTTGGAAATATAATATAAGCTTATTAGCACATTACCTACCGTGCATAATTATTGTCATCGACTACATGATTTAAAAAAATAACAAAAAAAACAATGCTGCTCGCTGTCCGCTATCACTGAGGCCTGACCACATCTCGCGGAGCGTACACACCATGTCCTCCTCCTAGTTTTTACTCTGCCCACATTATATGCAGATGTCTTGAAAGCAACACCGCTAACACTGTTCTCTCGCTTTTTGTGCGCTCTCGTTACTATTATGTTGGCAATAGTAATTATACTGTTAGGAAATATCGACTCTGTGATAATGTTGCCAGACAATTGTTTACCCTGTTTTTTGGGTGTTGCTGAAGAGTTTGTGAAATGTGTTCTGTCGAGGAATTTAGCATACCTAGATGATAGTGAAGAAGTAAGATCTTTCACGGAGATCTAACACACAAACATGTGTATTATTGTCAAAGAAAAAATAAATAAAATAGTAAACCTAAAAATCGTAGATATTTTGATAACATTAATTATTGTTGTTTTGTGCCGGCCCTTCTTCAGAAGACCCGGCGGTTCGGACCCGGACCTTTTTTGAAACCGTGAAACTAGTTTTGACATTTAAAAAATATTTACTATTGAAATATTTTTATTTTAAAAAGAAGCTGTGTTCAGGTTAAACAATGGTTTTGCCAACATACGTATTTGTGAGTAAGTGTTGGGAAACTTAAAGAGAAATAAGTAAGTAAGGAAAATTATTATAGAGTTATATTGACAAAACTAAAAAAATATTATAAGCTAAGTTTGTATGAATACTTTGATATTAATCTACGTTGGAAAATATAAATATTTAAATATGTGTTATTCTCAATGGTATCATAATTTATTTTATGTGACGCGCACAGGTCAGTATCAGACAATAACAAATAAAATACCAACAAACAAAAACCCAGTTATTATATTAATTTGTTTATTTATCTCTGATCACCATCTCAATTCCAGCTATGCATAAGAATAGCGCATTAATATTCCATACCGATCACCGAACAAATTGTCGATACTATGAAACTTTTTGTCGAACATATATCGATCAACAGCGATTGAGACTTCGGGCTGTAATTAAGTGACAAAAAGGTCGTGGAAGCCTGGAGGCGTAGGCGGTGCGATTCATTACGAAAACGCGTAAAAACACGCGTCATTACGCTACAACGAAACGCGGGCTACTACAGAATACTAATGCGATATGATTACAACGTGTATGGTGAAATTATTTGTAATTAATTTGTTTGGGAAAGGAATTAACATAACTGTTTTCTCCACAGGGTTTGGTACTGCTGTCAATTGTTTGTATTACTGCCTCCGAATCGGCAGCAACTCTCCCAATAGTATTTGTGTAGTAGTAGTGTAGTAGGTAACTTACATAGTTTAACCCAGTAAATGTAGTTTGCACACCAAGTGTGCAAAAAAATTGGCGTTTTTTTTATCATGGAAATTCGTGAAACTATTTTCCTGCTCTAATTTGCAAAAATTGTAGGGAAACGAAAAGGATGGCAATAATAGTCATAATTATATGCACCCGCATACTGCACATTTTCGCATAGGTTGCATTTTGTTGAGGATTACTAGATTTTAGTAATTAACTACTCAAATATGATAGTAAGTTTATGATAGTAAGTTTAATAGTTTTCTTATGGTCAACACTAGATCTCTCTCTCTCTTGTCTGTGGTCTTTTGCTGCAACATGGCGCAGCTCCTTTTTATAATTTAAGTTTATTATATTAATCTCAAAATATCCACATTGTGTTTTTATAAAACTACCCATAACTTTAACAGGTTATGGGCCCAGGATGCGCTAGAATTAATATTCACAGTTTTTCCATGAGATTAGCAATCGATCGTCTAAAATGACCACTACGACTGCTTCAAGTGACGCCATGCCGGATTCGTTGATTTCTCCATCCCCTGTAAGTGGAACACCAACTTCTTTTACTATGACTCATATGAGTCCAACTAACATAGAAAAATTGCAAGGTGCTAATAACTACCAAGCATGGAAGTTTCAAATGAAACTAGTATTGATTGAAACCGGTCTATGGCACTGCGTGGAACAAACGCCCACGAGTAATGAGGTTGATCTGCGTGCTTATGCCAAAATATGCTTAAATGTAAATAACTCTTGTTACCCGCATGTAAAATGTGCAAAGTCAGCCAAAGAGGCATGGACCGCATTAAAAATTGCTTATGACAATGTTAGCATCACGCACCGCCTCAACCTAAAAAGGAAATTATACAAAATAAATTATTCATCATATAATAACATGGATAAATATATTTCCGATATTATGAATATAATTCAGGAACTTACCGAGATAGGCTGCAACATTGATGATAAGGAAGTGGCAGAAATCATGCTAATTGGTTTACCTGAAGAGTATGATCCCCTTGTTATGACCATAGAAGGCCTAAGGGAAGAGGAATTGACATCAGAAACAGTAAAAAGTAAATTAATGAGCCACAATCAAAGAATTGAGCTAACAAGTGAGGGTGCATTATTTTCCAAAAGCAAAAGAAGAATCATATGTCACCATTGCCATAAGGAGGGGCACATAAGGCCAAAATGTCCGCTATACAAAAAGATGCCAGCAACATCGGGCACCAAGGATCCACCTGAAAACAAAGCACTAGCGACCAGCGCCCGCAATGTTGATTTAGGAGTAGATTCTGCTGACTGGTTAGTAGATTCGGGTTGTACAACACATATGTCTATGCGAAAAGACTGGCTAAGTAACTTTAATGAAGGCAGGAAAATTTCCATAAAAGTTGCAAATAATGAAGAAATTTATGGTCATGGATTGGGTAATGTAGAGATAGCTTTATCTAACAATGTTAAGAAAACTGTTACTAATGTGGTATATGTGCCCAATATAGCAGCAAATTTATTGTCTGTCAATAAACTGACAGAAAAGGGGTATACTTTAGTATTTGATAATAAGGAATGCAAGGCTTATAATAGTGGTGATGTCTGTATTAATGGTCCCTGTATTTTTTCAGCATCTAATAGTGGTGGTGTGTACAAGCTCAATCAGCATCAAGAGTATCCAGTTTATGAATGTGCCGATTATGCTGCCAGACAGTGTGTAGGTCATCAACTTCTGTATTGCTACACAAATGATACTGAACTGTGGCATAAGCGTCTTGGTCACTTAAGTTATAAAGGTATGTTACTATTACGTGATAGTTTAGCCAAAGGTGTGTCTTTTGGTGAATCTCCCTTAAAATCTTGTGTTTCTTGCATTGAGGGGAAGCAGTCTACAAAAGTTTTCCCCAAAGGTGTAGTAAAGAGAGCCACTCAAAAATTAGAACTTATCCACACTGATATCTGCGGACCAATGCAAGTTCCTACATGGGGAAATGCTCGTTATATATTAACTCTCACAGATGACTACACACGTAAGACGTTTGTTTATTTGTTAAAAACAAAATCACAAAGTGAAGTATATCAAGTTTTTGTTCATTTTAAAATATTGGTAGAAAATCAAACAGGTCTAAAAATAAAAAGAGTTAGGTCTGACAATGGTACTGAGTACTGTAATCATACCATGCGAAACTTCTTTACTTCAAATGGTATAATTCATGAAACAACAATACCCTATTCACCCCAACAAAATGGTGTGTCTGAGCGCCTAAATCGCACTATAATGGAAAAAACTCGTACTATGCTGCAAGACTCGAAATTGGACCAACGCTATTGGGGTGAAGCAGTATTAACATCAGTTTACTTAAAGAATATCAGTCCTACCAATGCTATAAAAGGTGTTACACCAGAAGAGATGTGGTCTGGGTCCAAAGTTGACTTAAGTCATTTGAGAGTATTTGGATGCAAAGCTTATGCATTAACACCAGAAATTCAACGTCGCAAATTAGATGCAAAATCAAAGCCCTATATCATGATAGGTTATTGTGAGTCTTCAAAGGGATACAGATTAGCAGATCCCATGCAACCTGGCAAAATGATTAAAGCTAGAAATGTGATATTTCTCGAAAATGTTGCGGGTATTGAGAAAACACATGAGGACTCTGACACCACACGTTCATGTGAACATCCCGAACTACAAGTGATTCAAAGTATAAATACTGGTCTGAAAGAGCATGAAGTTGAACCTCATTTGCATACTGAAATTGATCTTTCGCATGAGACTATGACGCAAAGCAATGAAAACCTAGGTTTAGATTATTCCTCAGCAGGGGAAGTTGAAGATGATCCTGCTATGAATACTCCTGAAAATAATTTTGTAAACAATGATAACTTTGTATCTGAAACTAATTCGCTTGACCAGTCAAACAGACCAATACGTAGGTGTCATCCACCTGCCTGGCATCAGGATTATGTCTTTGACGAAAATACTAATTTAGCCCTGTTTACATCAGAACCAAAATCATATTCGGAAGCAATGTCTTCAGATAACAGCCAATCCTGGAAAGCTGCTATGAATGATGAATACAAGTCATTAATTGAAAAGAAGGTTTGGGAAGTAGTGGATAGGCCACCTAATAAAAATGTTATAAAATGTAAATGGGTATATAAGGTTAAGAAAGATACTAGTGGTAACATTGAGAGATACAAAGCCAGGTTGGTGGCTCGAGGATTCACACAACAACAAGGTATTGACTATGATAGAACTTTTTCACCAGTAGTTCGACACTCCACACTAAGACTACTTTTTGCAATTGCAGTTGAAAAAGATATGGACATAAGCCACATTGATGTAAGCACTGCCTTTTTAAATGGATTCTTAGAGGAAATAATTTATATGGAACAGCCTCAAGGATATGAGAGTGATAGTGACAACAAAGTTTGTTTATTAAAAAAGGGTATATATGGCTTAAAACAGGCTAGTCGAACATGGAATTTGAAAGTCAATGAAGTTTTAAATAAAATTGGATATCAGCAATCAAAGTGTGAACCATGTGTTTACACTAAGAGGGTAAAGGAGGCAATTACAATTATTGCATTATATGTAGATGACTTTTTTGTGTTTACTGAAAATAGTGAAGAAAGAGAAAAGTTAGTTGGGGAACTCAAGAAAAACTTTGATATCAAAGATTTAGGTGAAGTAAAAAATTGTCTAGGTATGAAAGATGAAAGAGATAAAAGTAAAGGAACTTTGAAGCTTTCTCAGGAAGAGTACATAAAAAATTTACTGTTGCGTTTTGGTATGCACCAATGTAAGCCTGTTTCCACCCCGATGCAAGTAAACATTAACTTAAGTAAATCAAGTGAATGTAATAACAAGTATCCCTACCAAGAATTAATAGGAGGTTTGATGTATTTATCAGTCTGCACTAGACCTGATATATCATTTGCATGTAGTAAATTAGGTCAATACAACAATTGTTTTGATGAGTCGCACTGGCTGGCAGCAAAACGAGTACTGAGATATCTTGCAGGTACAAAACATTATGGTCTTAATTTCATCAAAGGGGATAGTGTACCCAAGGTATATACTGATGCTGATTGGGCTAATGATCAGGATGACAGGAAATCTTACACTGGTTTAGTTGTTAAATATGGAAATTGTGTTGTAAATTGGGAAGCTCGCAAACAGCAATCAGTTGCATATTCAAGCACTGAAGCTGAATATTATAGTCTAGGTGAAGCTGTCAAAGAATGCAAACATATAAAAAATTTCTTTGAAGATTTGTTTAATTACAATGTGTGTCCAATTAATGTATACAATGATAATTTAAGTGCACATAGAATAGTCGAAAATGATCAGTGTCATCGTAGAACTAAACACATAGATATACGTCATCATTTTATCAGAGATTCAGTTAATAATAAAATAATAGAAATAGTGTATCAACCCACTGATGATATGATAGCTGATATTTTGACTAAACCCCTGGGAAGAATTAAACATACAAAATTTGTAAATGATCTGTGTATGCTCTAATAAGAATTGTAGTTTATATATCATAAATATTAAGAATGTTATGTTACTGAATTGTCCCAAACTTTAAAATAAAGCTACTGTCTGTTGATATATATTAATTAAAAAGGAATATAATATTATACAGTACATACACAAAAATAACTTAAATAATTATAAGACTTGTGTGCGTTATACCTATATATAATGATAATATGGTATTTGTTTGATTTAAGCTAAATAAAATTAAGCTAGGGTCACATTATATTAAAAATGTAATAATTATGATTATTGTTACAGTTATCTATGTTTACATGTCACATACTTATGGTATATAAAAATTTTGTTTTATTCTGACTGATTGTAAGCGTACATTATGTTCATATTTGAGTAAGGGGAAGTGTTGAGGATTACTAGATTTTAGTAATTAACTACTCAAATATGATAGTAAGTTTATGATAGTAAGTTTAATAGTTTTCTTATGGTCAACACTAGATCTCTCTCTCTCTTGTCTGTGGTCTTTTGCTGCAACATGGCGCAGCTCCTTTTTATAATTTAAGTTTATTATATTAATCTCAAAATATCCACATTGTGTTTTTATAAAACTACCCATAACTTTAACACATTTTAATCGTGGGAGAGGTTAAGTGTAGGTAAAGCATGTTCCTAATATGATGGAGCTGATGTTTCCAAAAAGGAAAAAGCTCAAAAAAAAAAATGTTTGTAGGTCCTGCCGCTACTTGAACTAGGAATCGAAACTAACGCTACAAGCAATCGAACTTACAATCAATGATGCCCATTTTCAAGAGGAATAAAAGTTCCTAAGTTACCTATTTTAAATCATAACACACATTGATTTAGTCAACTTTTAGGGCATGTTTTCACACCTACAGATTGACTACAATAATAGTACATTATGTTTTTTAAAATGTTTGTCACTAAGGAGTCTCGACTTAAAACTAATCTCCAAATCTTAGGTTATCCTGATGCACTGTGTATTGTCTGTTATATTAATGGGTAATCTTTGCATAGGTAGGTGCCACAAAGCAAAAATATCAGATGCGACACACTTCCTCTTAACTGAACGGTTTATGGTCGTAGGTGAGACACACGGATGTCAGAATGTGGTAAACAAAATGAGCGCATTGGCTTCTTCATCTTCTATTTAAGAGCTACGCTGTTGTCGGCAGCCCCTTCCACTGCTCTCTGTTGAGAGCCTACTTTTAGCTTAGACCATTTAAATCCTTTGAAAATTTAAGTACCAATATATTGCTCTCAATATAGTGCTCTTTTGCTTGGGTTTTTTTTAGGAATATATTAATTGCAGTGATAATTATGTAATATGGCCATCGAATTGACAACTCCAAGAATTCGAATCCAAGGCACGTACTTTCTGATTTTTCGGAATCGTTAAATTAATTTTATGACGAAACCTGCATGCTTCAAAGAGATTTTCTCGATACCGTGTGAAATGACCCAACCCATACTAGGCCAGCGTAGTTTAGACTAACCCCACTCATGAGAGGCGACCCTTACTCAGTTGTTACAGTAATTATTGATATAAAGGGTTGATGACAATATATTAATGAAGTGTAGATAAAACGACGGGTAGGGCGGCCCTCTACGAGATGGACAGAGTCGTTGGAAGCAGGCGGCATGTGACCGGTCTTTGTGAAAGTCTTTGGGGGAGGCCTTTATTTGCCTGGAATGATGGTGATGGTGTTTAGTAAAAAAGTTCTTTAGATTTTCGTATGCCTCAAAGTCAAAGTCAAATGTTTTATTTCAATTATACCATATCAATAGGTACTTTCGAAAAGTCAAACTAGCTGCACGGTTCCAAAAAGTGGATCTTATGGAGAAGAGCCGGTAAGAAACTACTCCATAGACACTCCCTTTAAAAAAATGTTGGTTACAATATTATTATTTTATTTACAATCTTGTTTTGGATAGCTACCTCGCTCGGGGGATTTCAAATTCGCCCTATATGTCCGTTCGTACGTTGTACGAACGTAGCGCGTGTGTGTCTCGCGCAGTAAAGGCTATCGCCTAGTCACGTACGCGGCTAACAATTAACATTTCGAGCTGCAGCGATGCCGGCCGGAGATGCGAGCTGCTAATATGGGTTACCTCTTAATTACCACGGTGCCTTGAAAGGCGCGTTGCGTGCTCGCTACGCTTTTGGTGTGCGACATGATTTAGATGGCTTTTAGATGCGATTTTGTTGGCTTTTATATGTGGGTTTAATGAGGGTGTTGGACATAGGTAGTTGCATTGAAATACTATTGCTGTTAAGCAAGAAATTCATCGTTTATTTTATATAACGGGAATCAAAGTTGAAGTTCTTGGTTCGACTTACAGTCACTCTTATGGCGTCATAAGGATTTTACTTAAGAAATTTTCAGATAGCAATAGCTTATATTAAAACTTATAATTTTGCCGAAAACCCAAGCTCTGATTATTAACAATAAATACAATTGAAATATTGTATTTTCTTAAAACTTTACACAAAAAAAAAACTGAATCAATCTTGCTATACTTTACTACCATAGCCTTTGTATTGTCCAAATAACCCTAAATATGGCACCCTGCGGTTCTCACACGTTATCTCGACAGGCTCCGGTCGGTCCGAGCCGGCCCGGTCCACCCCAAGCCGTGTTGTTGACGTCTATCGAATTGACCGTGAAGGATATTTGCAAAAAAATTAAATCGCTTTCAAATTTAAGGGCGAGAATTGATTGAGACGTTTATGGGGTGACCGGTAAATTTAAGAGGGGTGGGTGGGGGGATAAGTTGAGGAAAGAAATTTGAATTTTCTTGACACTGACCAGGGGAGTAGGATCCCCATGGTGGCGTTGTAATGGGGTTATTACATAGGCCAGTGTTCAGAAGTCTTTTCTGCAGCCTAACCAGCTATGATATATTTTGTCGTCCGTTATCTAGTGCGGAAACTATAGCTTGAGATGAGGTAATGTGACGACATAATTATGTCACGGCCCGCAGCTATGTACTTAGCGGCTTCTGAGAGCTGGTAACGCATCAGCAACTCCTTTGGTTTTGAAGATGTCCATGGGCGATGACCAATTACCACGAGGTGAATTGTCTGCTCGTTTGCCGACTTCTATAGGAAGATAACGTTTTGTCAAATTTATTTTATGGTAAACCTAGTTCCTGTAAAGACCGCTAGAGGCGTTATACACGTTTTTCAAAATATTCGTGAAAGTGACAAGCTCTCTCTCTCTCACCAGTAACTTCAAAATCTTTGGAGCCGTACTTCCATTCAAATGGCCTATCAAACCAAACATACAATTCGTCCCACCAATTTTTGTGTGCGTGTTTATAGAACATTAACACACACAAATGTTGACAAACACAAAAACAAAAACACGTAAACAATTTTCCATCGTATACTTTCTTACAAATGGCGACGATTATCGCCAACAGTTATATCAATGTATCCAATTCACCATTGTTGCTGTCTGTACCGTGGGACTTGTTCTTGTGTACTAATTGTCAAGATTAGCGCTCTGTTTTGCTATCTGTACTTGTCTACAGCTTAATACAGAAACACCGGGTTCGTATTTTTGTTTGTCTGTGTTTCTTTTGCCCTTTGTGGCAAGGATTTTAAGAATGTTTTAAATTTCCTGGATTATGACGTCATGACGTCGTTTGTCCGATATATTCATATGATTTTTTCTGTTGTATTAAAAATCAAATCAAAAAGTATATCAACCGACTATATTAGCATTGTCAGCCCATATTCGTCCACTGCTAGACCTAGGCCTCTTTTAGTAAACACCGCATTTCATCCCGTTGCTGCCAACTGCCTGCCCACGAGGTGGAGTGACAACTTAATGTCTTAATATGATATTAAGATCACATCATCATCGTCATATCATCCCAAGAAGTCCACTGCTGAACAAACGACGACGCCCAGCGATCTTTACCAGGTCGTCTGTCCATGTCTTATCATCATATCAGCCTATTGCCGTCCACTGCTGAACGTAGGCCTCCCCCAAAGAGCGCCATGTCTTATACGGTACCAAAATTTAGAAGCAAAGCCAGTGCATATAGTAAGCATATTCCATGGTTCCCGTTACCAAAGTATCTGTGACGCGACGACAATGGCGTTTCTTATGTGACGTCTGATTTATCGCTCAATTTCGTACGAATGTATGGCGTATCGTGGAACAACAGTCGATTGCTACAATTTATTCGTTTTGATTAAATATTAATGAGCTATGAGTAAAATGGAACGGATTGTAAGAAGTATATAATGAAATTCTAACAGACCTGAATTTTGTTTTATGTGTACATGTACAGTAATATCAGATTGTAAAGAAGGTCATCAAAAGCCCATACAACTCAGCCCAAATTTGTACCGGAGGTACATGACAGCTGTCAAGTTGACAGTTTTACCATGAAATAACTATGAAACTGTACCTTAATGGCGTGACATGGCAATGGCGTTTGACATTCCGCAACTAACACTGACCGCAGATAACTGTCAACTTGACAGTTTTTATTATAAAATCATTACGAAACAGATAATATAGAGTGCCAAAATGGCGAGATTTTTCTCAAATTGACCTGACCTGAATAACCTCCTCTGTAATATTGGCAACACTGTTCATTGTGGCGACCACCGCCGCTTATTGTCTTTCTGTCCGCAAGTAAAAATTTTACTTTTCATATTATTAGTACTTACCTACTTATTCTGGTATTATTTCTGATTGAACAATCACCCGCAGTCCACTGCTAACGCCACTGTGCCTCCAACACCAACTGTTTTGCACTTCGGCAGGAAAAACAGGTCATCCGCAAGCTGTCAATGTCGGCCTGGACTTGATTCCTGGGTTAAGCAGTATTATTGAAAACCAATATTTAAGAAATATCATCCTCAGGTTAGGAGCAAAATCCTCGCCTCCTGCCATATGGGAACTAAAACATACAGGATATAATAATTGTGGGTGTACATCAGCAGTTACATTTCTACCTATCCCTTCGATGGGAACAAGCGTAATGATTTTATGTTACAATACTTTTTCATGCAAACTAGAAATCAAGTAAAAGTTTTCACATAAGTAAACTATTGACATATATTCGTAGCTATGCAGTCTTTCCCAAGTGTATTAAAAAACTTGGCATCATAAACGCTTGTTAATTGACTGTCATTATTATATTAATTCAGACAGAGAAAGATAGCAATAGTATTGTGATTGTGAAAATCTATTATTGATGTATAATTATCATCGATATAGTGATTACTGCCTTATTATATCCTAGCCTTCGTGATGGCGACTTTCCGGGCCGTGCAGTGGAGTTTTCTATAAAATTCTTAGTTCTTAGCAGCTCGGAGTTAGAATTTGTGGGACCTGGCCTGACCTGGGACTGGAACCCACAACCTCGAGAATAGCAGTTGTGCTTAGGACCACAAGACTAACGAGGCAGTCACATTCACACATTCCTCATCTTTAAATCATGTAAGGGTACAATGGTTACCAAAACCACATGAGAATATCGGATAAGGAAAGTGAGTGGCAGTCAGTGCGCGCGAATGAAATTAAATTTATGACAGCTCACGGGAGGGCTCTCTGGGCTTAACTCCGGTTGGACCTATTACGTGTCGATCTTGCTATGGACACACCAAAGGATATTAGGTAAATGTTGATAGCAGTCAGCAAGTCAGTGTCAAAACTGATTTGCACTAGTGCACATTTGATTTCAATGAGCAATACCTACATGTATATCATAAGTATTACATATTGAAATATGTGCTCAATAACTGCAATTTTGTTGAATCAGCAACGGTGTGCCTTTTGCAGCAAGTCACACAATTTGTGCTCTTCTATTTTGTAAAACTTGATAGGTACTGTTGATATTGTACTGTTGGACTGAGGCAAATGGCAATGTTTGAGGTAGGCCTATATCCAGCTGTGGAATAATGAAGGCTGTGGATGATGATATTGACGATGAGATACAGTTAATATACAAATTTTACTAATGTATCCTATGACAAATTAAAATTCAGGTACACGTGCTCGATACAAGACGCGATTGTATTTAGATTTGTGAAAGAAAAAAAATGGCATTTTGGAAAATCCTAGAAAGTGCTCATTAACTTGTTATAAAAAAATTAGAAGACACAATTGTTCAATTGCAACGACACTGAAGGGTCAACGTCCTTTAATGAATTAAAATCCCCCGTTAATCACTTGCAAAAAAGTGCATTACATCGTATCAACTAATTAATTATGTTGGCAATACAATGTGCTATTATATCTGGAACATGTTCGTTTCTTTTGTTAATGCGTCTGTGTCTAATTGATGGGTTAGCAATTACGATTCATTATGATAAATCGCTGTATTAGTGTACTAGGTTGTTAAACTGTTGGTACTACTTTGTCTAAACGGAATTAGAGAAAGAAAAAATAATTAAAAAGTACCTACAGCAGCAGAATTTGTTTTTGAAGGCTCAGTTTCCGGTTGAAATTAAGTTGTCATATTTGACATCTAAAATTTCCTTCAAGTGAGACTGAATTCACACGTAATAAGACCCCGGCCAGTAAGTCCATCAGAGGGAGTATAACAGTGATTTTCGCAACACCTCACTGAATATTCAATTTTGTTTACAAAGACCCCGTGTATAACAAACTGACATACCTACATACAATTTTCATGCGAATCCTCCTTAGAAATCGCACCTCTTTGTCACACTAATGTAAGTTTAAATTGATGGGAAGGAGACGGAGATATGAAGATGCCTCAAAGAAATCCCGGTTTTATCCCGGGATCCAGAGGGGCAGTTGAGTGGACAGCTACTGTGAAATCTTAATTCGCTGCTTCAACTTGATATTGCGGGATTTGAGCTCTCTGTTTAATACTTGATGGACTGGCAACGCTAATTGCTATCAAAAATTCAACAAGACGTAATTAAATCCTTGAGCTGGATTTATAAAGATCGAAGTTAATTAAAAAATATAAGTGACTAAAAGAATTCATTTAAGAATTTAACTAGAAGGTACACGCTAGACCTACATTTACTGAAGAACAGAAGGTATGGCTTTGAATTTGCTAAAGGCACGTTGCAATTTGACATTCGGGTACGAATAGAAACAAAATATATGGACATGACACGAGCTTTCGACAAATCGAGCTGTCACTAATGTCACCTCCTTACATTTTGTTTCTATTTGTCGATTCGAATGTCAAATTGCAACTTGTCTACAGACCCTGTTTTAATCGGTACGAGTACGACACACCCTGCCGCCTCCCTAGGTGACACACCTCTACGGCTTCTGCCTCACCTCTCGAGTAATACAGCGTATCTAATGTTCTGTATGTTTATCTAAAATTTGACCAACAATAAGACAAATCGGGCTGTCACTGATGTCATTTCAATACATTTTGTTTGTCGATTCGAATGTCAAAATGCAACTTGTCTAGCCCCCCTGTAATAACTTTCATCATTTATAGATTCCCACTTTTAGGACGAGAATATCCTCAAGAGCGGACCCATGTCTAACTGCCAACAATTTAAAACAAACTGTTGTGTGTGGCGTACTAATGCGCCATTGTTTAACAAATAGTCGCCGTGACGTCACCAAACACTAGAACAAGATAAGATTGTCAACATGTTGCGACTTGTGAGGGTGCCTGACGGTGGCGGTTGTTTGACGCGAATAAACTTGAAGTTACAGTTCAACAGTCTCTCGAATAAAACGTCTAAAATTGTATCTTTATGGAAATATTTCTATATGTTCCTTTTGGCATATTTTTATCTGTACAAAATAGTCCTGGGACCAAGTCATGATTTAGCTATTTTAATTAGAACATATATATACTATCACACCTGCAAAGGGTTATGCCGAGGTGTACTTATGTACACCCAAAGTTCGATCCTATGTAATAGGGGGGTTCGTTGTTCGATACTATGTAGAAAAACCCAATAACACCGCTCTTCCTGGGAATCGAAAGCAGGTCTCCGACCGCAGCTGGTCGGGCTTAGGACCACAAAGCTAACGAGACATTAAGTATCTCGAACTTAAAACGAAAACTTTAAGCATTCGATTCAAGGGACTAATTTCAGACATAGACAGAATAGATAACATAAACATCGTCAAAAGAATCAACTCACAGGTTTAGTGGTTCCGGACAAACATCAATCGCAAAACGTTTTTGTTGTTCGCGCAAAAGAACCTAATCCTAACATTGCGCAAACAGGGGCACACGGGGCAGGGGTCGTATTGTCTTAACGCGAACACTCCACTAAATGGAGTGGTGTGCTTTTTAATGCACCGATGTGCACTTGAATGCCTCTGGGAATACAGTGTTTTGGATTAAACGAGTGTTATGAAAATATATATATAAAACCATCAATTTATTAATTAATTATGGTAAAAGCGTGGATCAACGTTTTATGGGAAACTAGCTGTTCCCCTCGGTACTACTCGCGTACATGTTTTTTTCCCAATGACATGGGAATTTCCCAAAAGCCTTTGTTAGTGTGTGCCTACGTCATAACAACTACCTTCAGCCCAATCCCCTCAGCGGTTCCAGCTGTGCGTTGATCGTTCAGTCAGTGAATCAGTCAGTCAGTTAAATACAGAAGAAGAAGAATATCAAATAACGCGATACGGGAATCCAGAATAGACACAATCTTTACCCTTTATGCCGATTTTTTTAAGTTAATATCTTACTTTTTTACGGATCTTCCTATGTTGATTGATTATAATTATAAGTCCCGTCCCAAAATTTTCGCTCCTTCTCTGAACTCAATAGTCACGGACAAACTTTTCTTTTTGAAATGGCTCCGATTTATACACCTTTAGTTTTTAAGGTTTGCGCATATATAAGATATTATTAACTGCTGGAACGGTGCGAAACGACGTGACAAATCTGCTCGTCTAAGAGGTATTTGAAGGTCAACCTGCTTTAGGCCAGCTTGATACGGCAAATTCAGATCAGAGAAAAGATAGTTCTATAGGATTAAGCTGTATGTCTAACTACAAGAAACTGGTATGGTATAATCTAAGTAAACGGTTCTTTGAACAGACCTCTCTCTAGTACAAACAAAAATCTATGACGCCGTGTAACTCCTAAAACCAATAAGTTTTAAAAGACTGAACAAACACCGATTCAATCACTCGTTCAAATTGTCGACACGCGCTAATACTTAATCTTGTGTAGTTCCTGATGGCTAAATAGAGGGAGACACCCCTGCACACAGAAGCGTTCCAATTTCGAATAAAAATGTTGATTGGAGGATAGAGAGAGACTTTTTTAAGCTGCCAGTGTTAGTTTAAAAACAGTTTGCGTTTCGATAGTTTGATGGAACCTTTTTGGACGTAGATCAAGATGCTAAAGTGTTGCTAGCTGAATATTTTTTTTATTTTATTAATGGAATTATTCTTATTACTCTGTATTACATAAGATAAAGATACACAGCCTAATCATCATCAAAATCTAATCAATCAAATCAATTGTAGGTTTGAGTAAGCTTTACTTTTTAGAATTATGCATAGGGGCTTAGGTTATTGCTTATAAAAATAAGTGTATTTGGACAACAGCAGGTACACCTCTGCCTAGCTCTTTTAAAATGTGTAGTGAACTGCCCCGAAGACTTGACGGAAAGGAATCATACGCTGACTGTCACTCTGATAAGCATTCATCTCATGAACAAGACACAATACTGGAGCTGAAGCGGTTATATGTATACCCTGTCTGCCGTTAGGCCAGATAGTGTAGATTTCTACCTAATATGATAAGGTTAAGGAGCACTTTCTTTCGTTGAGAAACACTGACAATAAAAATCCTAAAAAGAAAATGTCAACAAATTACAAGATTGAATAAAAAGTTAGAGAGCAGCCAAATAGTCATTGTTCATTCTACTTTAAAATTCTTTGAGATTAAAAGGAAATTTTAATTCAGATCAATTTGAATGAGCTGAATTAAATACTTATGTTAAATATCCAATAAAATTATAAGTATCACCCATTTATGAGACTGTCTCGGTAATCGCTACATCTTATGACTTGTAGCGACAGTCGCGATATTAACTGTCACTGCAAGAATCGCGGCTGTGATTAATCGCGACGACAGACAGACGGACACAGGTGAGCTCATTCCGAACTAATTGCAAACACCGACCTCTTTTGTTCAAGAGATTGTTGCCTTTGTGCTCGGATACATTCACTGAAATCATTCGTGCACACCACTAGCGCTTCATTTGTCAAAATCAGATCGAATCGAGCTGTCAATGTCATTGAGATCGAATGAAAGTAATTTCGAGTGAAATAATTAGAGTATCAAATTGTTGTTGTTTGACACTAGGTACTTGTTTAAACTCTTAGATTAAATTAATTTAAGCTTATACCTTATTATTTTTTCTCTAGTACCAAATTTAAATACTATATTACTAATTGTTATAAGGACTGTCAGCTAGGCTAAATTCCAGTTTCCAATTAGACAAATAATGCGAAAAAAAGTATATATAATCCCGGCCTGCTCACCTGCCCATCAAAACAGACAAATTAAAACACATTAAAGTGCCCATTCACTGCTTTCAAAATATCGGTATAATCTGTGAGTCTTCTTTTTTTCTCGTTGCCTGTTGAATGATATTTGATAGCCAAAGCCTTCAAATATCAATTTATTATTATTTTGTTTTATGACGTATGCTCCAAGTGCATTAGAAATAATAAGAATTGAGAAATATTGTCAAAAATATGCGAATCAGTTTTTCTTTCTGAAATTATATACATACGACAGATCTTTTTTTTTTTAAGATGGTATAGTTAAATAAACCTGGAATAGAAAATCCTGGATTGAGATAGGGGTTGCCTTTACCCAACAGTCTCGACCCAAAAATTAACAGATTTTAAATAACGGTCTCTTAGGTCGGTCACGCACTGGACAATTCCCCTCTGGAATGTTCCAGTGTATAGTGATTTTACCTACCTTCGAAGAATATAGATTTGTGTTCTTCTTTAGGGAGGGTTAAAAGCACTAAACGCTAAAATAAGTAAGTGTCAGAAATCAGTACTAAACGCTTCATTATCCCGCTTGTCACCAATAACTTGGACCAAACCCCATTAATAAATCCTATTCAAATATAAATTTATAGTGGGTAACGTTAAACGCTTCAACACTCATACTAATTATTTTGTTTGTCCTGTCTGCACCTTTGTACCTCTCTGAATGGCTTGAAAGGGTAGGCATAAAGCTAATGTGGTCAGATATTCGTACTTAAAATGTAATGTGAGATGCCACTATAGTGCGCCAATCTTTACAAATACGAATCTTTGTTTTACGAACGCTTTGATAAAAACCTCCGTGGATATGGTAATGAGAAATGTTCATGGATAATTTACACCGTACTGCCTATTATTATTTAATTTGTTTTTCTTCTACCAATTAGAAAATACACCGGTGAAGGTAACATGTATGCGTGCATGCCTGAGAGATTGTCTCCGGCGTGTGAAGTCTACTAACCGGCATTAAGTCAGCGTGGTAGCCACTCCTCTCAAAATAAAGAGAGGAGACCCGTGACCAGCAAATGGTGAAATATATAAAGTTATATGGCCAAAACACAATCGAGACAAGTTCTATGCTCATAGTTGTCACAATCTAGCGAGCTGAAACGCTGAAATAATTCTGTTCGGAGACAGAAATAGGTTTTTATTCTTCTTTCACCAGTTTTCACTTCTAATGAATTTGAGTGGTCCCATCCCTAATCAAGAGCCATAGGACCAAAACTCCTGCACGCACGATTCTCATAAAGAACCGACGTCGCACAATACGCCTAATACTTCAGGGCTGTCAAAAATATACCAAAATATTAGGAGCACGAAAACGAACCAATTAATAAGGGCCTATTCATCACACGTTGTCACCTCCATCGGTCAAACACAATAGTACAGTTTGTCCGTCAGTCCGACACATGCGGTAGTTCACACGACCGGTAATAAGCCTCCTACTGTTTGCTTAAGAAACTCTATGGTTTTTATACAGCAATGGATTTTGGAACTTAAGGTAGTGATGCAGGATTGGTTTTCGATTGTTTGTAAGGATGTGTGGGTGTTCAAGTTGTGAATAAGTGTGCCAATGGAAAGATTATTTCGAAAAAGGAATAAAATTGTTTATGTGAGTTTCCGTGTTGAAATTACTGTGCGTTAATTCGTGTGAGTTGCGAAGTCAAAATTCTACGATGAATACCCACCCACTACACCCACTATTCCCCAGTATATTTAAGGTCTTTATAACAAGAGCCTTTTGCCATTACTCGGTCTCCAACCATACCATCAGAATTGCATACCATCACGCCTGTATTGCTTAAAGGATTAGACAGAGGTGAACTATATACACCCACAGTTCGCCTTCGTAAGTTCAAGTCCCATGTAATAGGGGAGCAGCCTACTGCTATTAGCCGGGCACAAGTCAAAACAGCGAGCCGATACAGAGAATTGAATAGAAGGTCCTAAGCAATCTTCAGCAACTCTTTTCTTCAGATTAAGCAATCTGGGAATCGAACCAAACTAAACTAAAGACAGACTAAGAAGGCCTGCTTATCACTACCATGAATAAAATGGAGAAAGGTTCTCGAGTGGAGACCACGCACCGGAAAGCGCAGCGTAGGACGGCCTCCAACGAGTTGAACGGATGACCTGATAAAGGTCGCTGGAAGTCGTTAGATGCAGGCGGCATATAACCGGTCCTTGTGGAAGACTATGGGGAAGGCCTTTGGTCAGCAGTGGAGCTCTTTAAGACCTCTGATATGATAAATAAAATTGTAAAATAAAACAATGACAAATAAGTACAGTTCTCGCCAAACTTATTGTCCGGGTTGAAGTTGGCACGAGCTAACTTTAAGACGGCCGTAAAAATTGGAGAAACAATATTATAGGATTGTAATAAATAAAAACGAAAGCTGAAGTTGTATGCTGTCGTTTTAAATTATTTTAATCCAATATTTTTCTTTCTCTAATTTTTTACTCCCGGGTTACAGTTAACTCGTGCCAACTGCAACCCGGACAATAAGTTTGGCGAGAACTGTACCTAATACTATCAATATGTTCCCTCTCTTCAATACAGTAATAATACGTCACTGTCTGTCTGTGTGGCACGGTAACACAGTGGGCTACCACTGTATTTCTAGTTAATTGGGCCAGAAATCAAAGGCATAGAAGGGAGGTGTCAAAGAAATGTTTTTCTTGTCCTCCATTGTACCCGATAACGCTATTAATATTAGAAATTGTTTCTGTGTTGGCAAACAAAAGAAAATAGTGTCAGATGATATTGTTCCCAAGTTATTAGGAAGACATTAAAGGGATTCATGGCTAGTGGCTAATCTGTAATGTTAAGGGCTTGTTTTACTACCCCCTGATAAGTTTAAACAAAGTTTGTTAAATTTTTTATTACTAGCTAGCTTTACCGTGGAACATAGCTAGTCTGTTATCCAACATAATAATTAGAAATAGATGTCAAAGAAGAAATCATGAGAAGAAATTCATAGGAATTCAAGTTCATAGGAACTTAACTTTTAATCTTTAATAAAAATATTATCACCCATACCTAATCATAAAATAACGTAAGTTCAAGCTTAAAGCTAAAAGTTTAAATCCCATTAAACAGAATTAGGTACCTACATAAAAGTAATGAAAGACAACGTCAAAAAACGCGGCGACCCTTAAAGAAATGCAGGTTTTATTCATTGTCACCGCTAATATTCTTCATACCATAGCGACGCAGCCTAGGGCCCTGTCATGAAACGCATATTTTAAAAACAAATTGCCGTTTTCAATTTCAAATAACAACGCATAAGTGTTGTTTTTAACATAAAAGTGAATTTTGATGTGTTTTTCGGCATGAGAACAAAAGTAGACAATGGTTTATGTCGGCTTTAGGCCAGTCGTAAATATAAGACGTGTATCTTTCTAGTGCTGTATAGGTTGCTGTAAGTAAAAAGGCCGTATCTCATTTACACAAAATAAAAAAGTTGATTGACGTTTTTGAAATTAGAACATTTGACGTTTTGCGACTTAAACCTTTTTATTATAAAATAATTGTACCTAATGTTTTTTAAAATGGAAGTTTTCTTTTATTTTTGCTTTGTATCAACATTATTCTAATAAAAGAGTATGGAGTTTCTTGCCGCTTCTTCTCGTTAAATCATCTTTGGAACAGTGCAATTAATTTTAGTCTACGAAATGACACATGACTTTGACATTAATTTCAAAGCCAAGTTTTTTGACATTAATTCCAAAGCCAAAATCCATCCATCCCAATGGCCACAATAGTTATTTTTAATGAAACCGTTTACAAAAGCACAAATCTTATATACAATCACCCTAAGACCCTAAAGAACAATATTTGTTTTGTCTAGGGATCGAACATGTGACCCGTGACAAACTCAACTCAACTCAACTCAGCACCCGGTGCTGAGTGGGATGGATGGATTTTTCCGCCACTTTTACCATAGAGTTCTTACTATAACAACTCGCAAAACTTTATACAGTCTGTGAGCGTGTCAAACGAACAAAAAATATTTTAAAAAAAATCGCGGCGAAATTTAACCCTGTGACGGCTTGCCACACGCGAGCGCCCACTACGTCGTAACGAAACGCGGCGTTTTTTCCAACAACCGGACGAGTTACCAACGAGACTCCAATAAATCATCCGGCCGCCCCTTGATTTAATATTGTCATAATAATAAAAACGCACGTTAACGCACTGAGAAGTTTGCCGACGGTTGGAGACGTGATCTTGGGATGTAGGTAGAATAACAGATATTTCACTTGCAATCGATGCCAAAACGGCATTGTTTGTATCCAAATGAGTAGGTACCTAAATTACTTTCCACATCCTCATAATAATTTAATAAACACCTCATATGGGAATATTATTATTTAGGACTATCTGTCAATAAGTTGATTTACAACTCAAATATTCGGAGTTGTCAACTTTTATTAATTGGAGAGGCACCCTAAGAAGAAAAATAATATCAATAATCATAATTATTTTAACCAATAATAATAATCATAACATCAATATCATCAATAGGTACGAACAACGTCTTATTGGATCCAAATTATGTTTTTAAATACATAATTACTTTCGGAAAATATAAAAAAAAATATCACGTTAGTAATACATAATTCTATAAAATTAGGCATATACAGTTCGCGCCAAACTTATTGTGTTGATTTTTACGGCCGGGTTGAAGTTAGCTAGCGCCAACTTCAACCCGGCCTGTAATAAATAAAAACAAAAGCTCAAGTCGTTGGCTCGTAGGCTGTCGTTTTAAATCATTCTAATCCTATATTTTTCTTTCTCCGATTTTTACGGCCGGGTTAAAGTTAGCTAGCGCCAACTTCAACCCGGACAATAAGTTTGGCGCGTACTGTACATTTTGTATCATCAGCAAGTCGCATATTATGACGGTGTCCAATCTCACTTCACACTCTTTGCCCACAATCCGTCTCCGCGTTTTATAGCTGATGACCTTTTTTGCCCCACTTCGGCAAAGCTTTTGACACCTGCGCGATAGCTACTTTAATTTGCCCCGGGTCGGTTAATGCGGTGGATACATCAATAACACTTAGCAACGCGGCGGTCTTACGGACCGACCGCCAGTAATTAAGGGTTAAAATTGACACGTTAGCCAAGTAATGGGATATGAGGTTATACTTTTAGAATTTTTAATATAATTTTTGATGGTTTCATTTGAGGGTTGAATTTAATTGAATTTGGATGTACTTACTTATTCGTTTGTGAAAAAAACTATGTTGATGGGGTTTGGAAAAAAATAGTTTTACGATAAATAAGTTTAACTGTTGTAGTTAGTATCAGTCATTTGTTAATAACATCTATTTTATATAAGTTTACATTTACTTACCATAATTTTTTTAGGTAATTCTTTATAACAGAATTAATATGTTCTTAATCAAATTATTTCTGGATTTTAGACCATATCCTGCCACAGGCAATCTTGCACACCACGACAAAATGTTGTCCACTGATTTGTCTCGGTCTTTCTCGTGCGAATACGAGACAAAGCGCTTTAAATGCGTAGACAAAATTCTGTCGCGGCACCGGCGTATTTTTACTATCCAGTTGATCATTCAGTTGCAGTGGTTTCACTATCTTATACGAATGCTTGTCGTAAATAAAACTGACGTTCAGACATGAACTTTACTTGAATAAATACTGATAACAATCGTAGCTAGAATAAGACACCTGAACTTAAACGCATAAAGCTATACAATTCCAGTATAAGATGATCTTGCATTATTGATACTTTCAGTAAATTGAGAGGTCAACTTATACTGGAACTTAGTAGCTTTACGTAGATACCTATAAATAAATGCCAAGCCTTATTTTTAATAATTACTTAGGATATAAATATTTATCGAAAGCCAATGTGTATGCTAGGAAAAAATAAATACATTAGTCCTTTTCGCATTACATTAACACAAACTGATTGTCCCTATGTCATTGGCAAGCTTCTTGCACAAACCAATGACAAAAACTCAAAATAACCATAAACAAGTTTCTCCAAATGAAAAGTAATAATTTAACATTCCCGTTGGCAACATCAATCAGTAGGTAAAAAACACAAGATATCATCTATAAAAATTATCCGTGGTACATTTAGTTGCGCCCGCGCCGCGGAATGACCGGAATGTCAGCGCGCATGCGTCGAATTTGTTACACGCCCTCGTTTTACGGTAACGTAAAAACTGTGAGACTTGACGGATTTTTGGAGGTTGGGTCAAGAGACAAGACGTAGTCTAGTGACTACACAGCCATAACACATGTCACGGAAAATAAACAGGTTAGGTACAGCCTTCTGAGAACCTTTCCTCTCTATTTAGTCTTTGTTTGTAAGCTCTTATTTATGTGCCCACCTTCATTAAAAATGAAAAATGTTTATTAACATCATCATCAACCCATTAACTGTCCCACTGCTGTGCACGGGTCTCGTCTCAGAATGAGAATGGTAAAATTATAGTCCACCGTGCTGGCCTACTGCAGATTGGCAGACTTCACACGCTACCGTCGATATCTCTCAGGCTGGCAGGTTTCCTCGCGATGTTTTCCTTCACCGTCAAAGCAAGTGATAATTACGCACATGATTTCGAAAAGTCAGAGGTGCGTGCCTTGGACCTTTGACTTGGCAGTTCAGTGGTCATACCCCTAGGCTATCACTGCTGGCATCCTTATGCCATACCTTTTTGGAGAACGTCATTCGTCGTGGTCGGTCTCTTCCAACTCTTCCAAACCCACCACTTCTACTTGTATCGTCAATCTCCGTTCCGCTTACAACTTGCACCACACGCACTCACTAATGACGAGTTTGGGAAAAACATTTAAGTCGCAGGTTGCGCAGGAGTGATTCGTTACGCCGCGCGGCGACACTCGTGTAATGATCTAACACAACACACACATGCACAGTGCCTAGTTTTATATTTTATATTCTAGAAACAATTCGCGAAAAGTAGAGCGTGTATAAAGAAAAGTGTTATTAAGTAGTGCACTACATTTTCTCGTAGCTGAAACGCACAAACAAAGCATTTTTTTTGCCAGTGTACCAAATAAGCAATGATCAATGCTAATTCGACGGCGTCTGTGATCTAGTGGTTCGAGCACCGGACTGCTGATCACGAGGTCGTGGTTCGATTCCCACAGGACACAAACATTTATGTGACGAACTTAAGTGTTTGTGTTTGTCTGGGTGTTTCTTATATTTTATAAGTATAGTCCATAGTACAAGCTCTGTTTAGTTTGGGACTAGATGGTGCTGTGTAAAATGTCCCAGGATATTTATATTTATTATTTATTATTAATTTGCACAGGTCATGAAATTAAAATTTACAAAAAAATGTATAGAATTTACCTGTACTTAATTAAATATTTTAATGAATATCTGTTGTGAAATACTCGTAGAAGCTTTTTAAACTTAATTTCATTTCGACTACTGAACCTTCCGGTTCCTTCACGTTCATACAAGATGTATAAGCTTTTGTGCTTTTTACAAGCTCTTGTATAAACGAAGCTATAAAAGTATGCAAAAATCGTACCAAGTGTCGGTCTCTAGATTCTGCTTACCCCTGTGGGAAAAAGGCGTGAGTGTATGTATTATGTAATTATAATCTATATACGACGTCTGTGGTCTAGTCGTTCGAGTACCGGACTGCTGATCACGAGGTCGTAGGTTCGATCCCCACAAGACACAAATATTTATATGATGAACTTAAGTGTTTGTGTTTGTTTAGGTGTTTCTTATATATTATAAGTATGTATTTACAAAAAAAAAGTATATAAGTATTATATTCATTGTCTAGTACCTATAGTACAAGCTCTGCTTAGTTTGGGACTAGATGGTGCTGTGTAGAATGTCCCAGGATATTTATTTATTAATTATATTGTTTTGACACCGTGATGCTAGATGGAACGCGTGTAGATCACAAAGAGTCTATGACGCATGCGGTAATGAGTTCTAAATGTGTAGCTATGCCGGTGATCTCACGGCGTCGCGGTTAGTGGTCACTGATCACTTAAATATCTGGGAATATCACCATCGTGACGTATGACTGTTTTCCGAGACGTCGCAGACCTTTATGTATGTTTCAACATCGTTTTAGGAAGTATTCGGAACTCATCATCCTTATTATCACTACATAGTATAAAACAAAGTCGCTATCCGCCGTCTGTCTGTCCCTATGTATGCTTAGATCTTTAAAACTACGCAACGGATTTTGATGCGGTTTTTTTTAATAGATAGAGTGATTCTTAAGGAAGGTTTATATGTATAATAACATACCACGCGGACGAAGCCGCTGGCGGGAAGCTAGTAATATTATAAAAGTAACTCTTTCTGTCTGACTGTCTGTTTATCGAGCTTTCACGCCAATACTACTGAACCGATTAAAATGACATCATTTCGAGAAAGTACATAGACTACTTTTTAATGCGAAAAAAGGGCTGTAAAGGGTTGAAATAGGGGATCAAAGAAAGAAGTTAAGTATAGGAAATACCCACGCGGGCGAAGATGCTGGCGGAAAACTAGTTATTATATGTAGGTATACAGGAATACTTTTTATTCAGTGCGCAAACTTCGTCAATTGAAACTTAAACGCCTTTTATTAAACACCAATTTGTTATTTTGATATGTCTTAGTACAAATGGTCAAAGTTATCGTTAACGAAAGATGTTTACTTTGAAAATGATTTTATGTTTACTCGCTAGCGCACGGCAAAGCGGGCGCGCCTTAGTACCTACCTACATCAGCTGTGCGCTCGTTCGATCCGCCCGCGTAGGTATGGCGCGCGGCGACTATCTGAATAGAAAAGTGTCCATATTTTGCTGATTTCAAGCCGGATAAAAATTCAAAAAAAAGTTTTCAAATAATAATGGGAATGTGTTCTATTACTGATACTGAACTACCAAAATTTTTTTGCGCACTGCTTAAAGAGTTTTCCTGTATATGTATGATTGTCTGGCTCTTTGGTGCCGAAAATAATTGAGTAAGTATTATTTTTTCCTTATTTTAAACTCATCAACCAAATCTCGTAACAAGAGTAAGAATAGAGCGTAAGTTTCTCAAAATTTACAATGAAAATACATCTCTACCTTACCCTTCAACTAACGTTAACAGGCGTGATAATATGAGAATATTACCCATCTAAATCTAAGATATTATAATATTGGCGTTTCCCATGATTTGTATTACCAAATAACTAAGTTATAACATAGCAACTAGCTACCATCACCGGTAACAGAGAGGTTAACGTCGGGTTAATTACTTACAAATGTAACACTGTAAGCTTTGGTTATTAATTGCTAAGCATTTATTAAGTTTTTACATCCGTTTAATGCCTGGGAACTACTTGCTACTAAATAGTCGTAATATCCTACTAATGGATGGATGGATGGATGGATGGATGTTTGTTACTCTTTCACGCAAAAATTACTGAACGGATCTGGATGAAATTTGGCACAGAGATAGATTATAGTCTGGAATAGCACATAGGCTACTTTTTATCTCGGTAAAATGTATGGTTCCCGTGGGATAGCGGGTGAAGCCGCTGGCGGAAAGCTAGTCTAAATAAAACATCAACTCAGTAGAATGATATGGCATACTTAGGAATGGTTTAAATAGTGATTAATTATAAAAGAAACATACCATCACGCCTGTATCCCGCGAAGGGTTAAACAGAGGCGTCAGTACTTGTGTTATTATATACACCAACCCATGTAATAGGGGCGAGCCTATTGCTATCTTCACCTTCTTCGAAGTGCCTCTCCAATTACTGGAGGTTGGCTGTCATTTCGGAAAACTTCATTCTGTCCTTCGCGAGACGGAACAGTTCAGCGGCGCTGTTGATGCCGGTCCACTCGCGAATATTACGCAGCCACGACTTTCCTATTTCTATCAATCGGGCACACATCCAGACTCCGAGCTGCTACTGGGAATTTCATAGAAAACCACATTAACACTGTATCAGCCCGGTAATTGAACTCACGACGTCGAGAGAGTCCCGCTTTAGACCACTAGGCTAACCAAAACAAAAAAAACCTTCCCAGGTTTGTTTAATTTTTTTAGTGTTTTGTTACGGCAACTTTTCCTATATTTCTTCCAAACTACCCTGACCTTTTAACCTAGCAACTAATTATGATATTTGTTTATAATATCCAATCATGCGCATAATTAAACTTAATTACGTACTTTCTTGTCAGGAGCCACACACTGTGCAGTACAGTTCGCAGCGGGCGCTCGCTTCATTAATTAAGACATGTCTTCATCATATAAGCGGCGCGGGCGCATACAAAGATCCTCTTAACAATGCTATCGGGTTACTGAACATAAGATGTGGTGCACAATTGTTGTTCGTTTTATTTTTGCGCTGTTTTGTATTTAGATTTCATTCAGCGTTTTTTTTTTGAAAAATATATTTTTCTTTTAATATTTTACGTTTTTGTAAAGGAAAAAATCGACTGGCGGGTAGGATTCGTCTTCTGGATGAATACACCAGACGTTATGACCTCCAAGCCATCGCGAATCCTACCCGCCAGGTCGAAATTTTGCTTCACTTTATAAACTTACGTCTTAAGGTGGCGTTAGACTTATATTGGAGCGTATTCCGTGTATTTATCCAGAAGACGCAAGTTCAAATCCTCCCACCAGGTGTTTTTTTTTCATTATTTAAGTAAGTGGTACCTACAAGACGCAAGTTCAAATCCTCCCACCAGGTGTTTTTTTTTCATTATTTAAGTAAGTGGTACCTACAAAAAGATATTCTACATTTTTGACAATTTGTCACGTTCATATCGTAGGGCATCGACCGCTCCAAAACGATCGAATTAGGTATGTCAGAAATTGATGCCTCTTTATACGATATCAAAGTCAAAACAGTTTTATTTATAAAACTACGATAGATGGTCTAAATTACTGCAAAGCACCTGCGTACTTTATGAGAAATGTTAAAATTAATTGGGTGCGATGACACTTTTATGACTTCATTTATAACTTCTTTCGTGCGAAAAAGCATTAACCGTAAAACATAATCGAATTATAAAAATAGAAAATATTAATTTACTCTAAATAATTATATGATTAAAAATTACTAAGCATTTAATAAAAAAATATCCAGTCAGACAACCAATATTGTTAAATTTACAATTTGTGCAGAAATTGAAATTCTGAACTATAATTAATTTCATTTACGGAACAACTTTTAATTAAGGCGGCGCGTACACTAGTATTTGCCGCCCATCGCCCGTCAATTGTCAATCATGTGTCTTAGGCTTTACAACGAGGTAAAATGTCGGCTCTTTGGTGTATTAGACCTATGGATCTCAAAATTAAGGTCATTAATAGAAAACAGCAACCAAGTTATCGGAGTAGGTAGTTTAAAAAAAAGAAATAATGATATCTTTTATTCAGCGTCGGCTTGTGTGACATTTTGTACAAGGATGAAAATAATAAGATTTTATTTCTTTATTTTTGATTGTATGTATTCTGACGCTTACACGACTGACAGACATTAATTAAAACTTTATTTTACTGTAATGTTGTGTAATTTAACGCCATAAATGGACATTATTTTCCGTAAAAAATTATAAAAAAAATACAGTGCCTCACGTTTGCGATGAAATTTATTATTTTTCGTGTTTTACACGAAAGCAGCAGAGATATTATAAACCCTGGGTTTATTTTGAGCCCACCTCTTGTGTTTATAATCTGATGCAAATTCTCTTTTTCTCTCTTTTCAGTTGTGATAGTCAGAAGCCAGAAGAATATCCATCAAATCGACCAGTAAATGGGCTGAAGAAGAAACAGAGGCAGAGGTAATTTAATTTGTTTCCTCATAATCGAAATAATATTAGAAATTATTTTAAAACGTTTATCGTCAATCCATAAATACGAGCGAACGTAAAAATGTTGTATTCAAAAGTATAAAAATTAACTTTGAGAAACACTAGAAAATTAGGCTTCTAATATATTTAATCCCATAATTGCGAGTGTTCGCGTAATTTTACTATATTGTTAATTATTAATTATCAACATTACTGTAATTACACTTAGTGTGCACCTGTTTTAATGAAATATTTAATGATGGTTTGGCCGTAAATACCATTGTGTACTTAGTTGTAGCCAAGTTCTTGATAATGGCACGCGAATGTTGAAAAGCATGGTGCCACACAGAATTTCGCTATTCTACACACACAGCATCATATACTTCGATCTTTAATTTGGTATCATTTTATAACCCTTTTACTATCCCTCTACTGGCTATCTGAGCATGGGTTTCCTCTCAGAATGAGTGCGGTTTCGTCGACATCACACGTCGAGAAAATCTCTCAGGCGCGCAGGTTGCCTCTAGATGGTTTCCTTTACCATTCCAACTCGAGAACTTTGAATTAGCAGCTCAATAGTCATAATATCACTGGGCTAGCACTTGCACTTTGAGTTGGTATATACAAAAGGCACCAATTTCACTGGCAAATAAAATACTAGGAATTGGTAAAATTAATCGATCTGTAATCGTATTTGTCTGTCGCTAAAATTTAAGTCTTTGCATACTTATTTTCTTTTTTCTTGGTGTCTTGTAATAGTCTCCTACAAATTAACTTATTTCTGTTTGTACTTAGTTTAAGTATCCGCGTGGAAGTCGTTTTTTTATTTGTGTAATCATTAAATTAGCTTAAAGCATTCGTAAACACTCATGTAACATTGTGTGGCAGTAGTGTGTAATTTTATGTTCCTAATTACATTCAAGGTGTTATTCCTGCTAGGATGACACAAATACGTCGGTACAATGTAGTAGATATCTTTATTGCCTAATAATTATAATAGAGTCGTCTGTTTTAATTGCTTTTACATTAATCTTAAGCATAATTTTACTAAACGGTTGTCTTAATATAAAAAAATGGTGCCACTAACATTCATGTCAAGTAATTGATGGTTAAAATTGATGGATTAATTAATATGACATAAATTTAGCATACCATCACGTATATGTATTCCCTCGAACGGTGGGCAGAGATGTGTAATGTAGGTACCTGCTTACTTATACCCATAATTCGATATGTTTAGTTCCCGAGTGGTTGCAAACCCAAACTGAGCTACTACTGAGAAATGAAAAGAAAATCCTAATAACACTTTGCTCGATCTGGGACTCTAACTCAGGACCTTTAGCGTAGCAGTCGCTTTTAGGGCCACTGAACTACCTAACTAGACTAATGACGCACTTTATTGCTATACCTACCTTATCTTCTATCAATTTGCGTTCTGGTCTGATTCTTTTTGAAAATGTTACAAGTATTTTAAGCTCGAAACGGCTTTTATTTTTCAATTTATTTTATTTTATTACTTATTCATAAATAAAATCATTTTACCAGATAAGTAACACAACACCATTCTCTCTGCCGCCCCCCGTAAAAGATAGTGCAAATATACGTTGGCAAAAACGGTAGAGTTTCATCGCCAGGTGGTCGGGCAAGACGCCGTGATGCGTACGCGCAGAATATTACGTTACATTACCTGGCTCTGACATGGTCTATAAACCTATATTGTAGCGTATCGGGTTTAGTCCAGTAGCTGGGAACGGGGTTTATAGGATCATTTAATATCCTTCGATAGATATCTTATATAAGGTACAGGTAGGTATGCAAAGCAAAGTTGTCATTAAGTTTAAGTCATTCGTACATTTCTCAATATGTGAACTGTTATGTTATTTTTTTGAGAAATAACACTCTATAAACCGAAGTTCTTTAAGCCTTATGTGAAAAAAAATTACAGTCAATCCATTATTTACAAAATCAAAGTCAAAATTGAAGAACTTAACGACGGCTGTCGTCTTGTGGTTCGAGTACCACACTGCTGATCAGGAGGTCGTGGGTTCGATTCCCAAAAGATACAAATAAGCTACGCTCGAGGTTCTGGGTTCGATTCCCAGGTCGAAAAGTGTTACTGGGTTTTTCTATGAAATTCTGAATAGCATCTCAAAGTTTGGAATTGTGTGTCACTGGGCAAAAAACTAGCTTCAAAGCATTGTATCTACCACCTAAGTCTACATTATGGAATACAAATAAATAATATGAATACATAATTATCTATTTTTTTCATCCCTGTTTTCGTGGTCATTTTTTAAATTACGTTCTCAATTAGGTGACAGGCATAAGAACATCAAAAATGTTTTTTAAAAAAATCTCTCCCATTCACTAATAAAGTTCTTAATATTCGCTATCCGGTTTCACGGTTAATTCCGAGTACTTGGAGGTGGCTATCGGCATTCATCCAATTGATCGGATTATAAAACAGCGAGGGAGTGGGCGGTGTCGCGTTACCGAATCTGTATGCGACCACAATGAGCATGCCGTTTCGCGGTAGAACGTGTTAATACTGCGTGGGTCGCAAGCTTTGAGCGGTCGCGATCGGCGTAGTATGACGTAGTAAACGCTACGACGTAGCGTGTTACGCTACGCCGTTCGTAGCCGTAGAATAATCGCTACGCCAATCCATAGGCTATTGCAGGGATAAGCAACCTTTTTGAAGTTACGGGCCAAATCTTAGAATATTAATGAAGTCACGGGCGGTCAAAGGTCGGTACATAAGAAAAAGGTAGAGATAAAAATAAATAACCCTTATGAATTATTGGGCATGCAAGTAATAAGCCTGTTTTAGTTTTATAATATTTTTACCACGACCGTTTCTTCTGACATGTCTGTCTAGAACATTGTATGTGATTCAATTGGTTTATTCTTTATTTAATTCTAAATAACATTACATTCGTTTATATGGCGTTTAAGAAAATACTATTAATGGAAGCTATATATTTTAGACAGAAATACACACTATCTTTTGTATTTTTTATGCACTTTCCATGCTAAGATTACAAGTTATTTTTAATGAAGGAAAAAATCGGCTGGCTCGCGATATCCAGCGGTCAAAGCGTCTGGTGTACCAAACCAGAAGACGCAGGTTCGAATCCTGCTCGCCAGCCGATTTTTTTCTTCATTACACACGTTGAAAATTAATAAAAAAAATTCGTTACAAACGGAAATGGAAAGGGTAAGGTATTAAGCAGCGGTTTCATAAACGTACCTATTATATTTTCAAATCCGCTGCCGCTTATACTTTGAACCACAGTAACACGATACTAGTTCCCGCGGCTTTACATCCCGACCCTAATTTTACGGCTCATTAGCACTTTTGCTCATCCTTTTTTGCAATAAACCGATGTGTCGTGAAGCATCGCTGGTTTTTCGTGTGCCCTACAAGGCCTTTATGTGCGTACCTCCGTAAACCTAAGGTATCAGTTACCAATAATTATTAAAGCATTGAGTTGTTTAAACGAGCTATTATTTAGCATGTATTGTATGTCAGAAAATTGGTGTATTATGCCTGAAATGCTGTATTGAAGCGGATAAGTTTTGTCTTTTTACATGATTGCACAAACGCAGGGTGATGTGTTTTGTCTGTATCGTGTGTAAGTATCTTGTATCGTACTCAAATGTATTAAATAAAAACTATATTATTATTTTGAATACAAAAAATAGCTGCACCCGGCCACGTGTCGCTATGGTTTATCAATTTGTCAAGTGGTTGTTCAATACATAAACTGTCTCGTACACATAGTAGGAGCTCTGCTAAGTTTAGGACTAGATGAAACTGTGTGAAATGCTATATGTTAACTGCAACTACATAAATAAAAATGTTAAGTAAAAAATGACAAGTAAAAGCCAGGGGGGCTAGACAAGGTGCATTTTGACATTCGAATCGACAAAATGTATGGAAATGACATTAGTGACAGCCCGATTTGTCGAAAGCTTGTGTCATTTCCATACATTTTCATTCATTTCCATTCATACCACCTCGTCCAACCTTCCCAGGAAGGGCTTAAATTAAGTTTCAATTGTTTTCGATGTAAAACGTCTCAATATTAGTTTTAGATACTGATTTATGTGACGTAACAATCCTTATAATTGTGAAAGTTTAGGCGAGTGGATGAATGGATGTTTGTTACTCTTTCAAGCATAAACTACAGAACGGTATTAAATGAAACTTTACAGTATAAATCAGAAAAAAAACATAGGATATAAAAAGTCTTAGAACACGATCATACGATTGACGCCGCCGGCATTAGCCAATATACTATTATGGAAATATTGTTTTTCGAGATTAATATATGCCTGTAGACAAGTTACAATTTGACATTCGAATCGACAAACAAATAGAAAGAAAATGTATGGAAATGACACAAGCTTTCGACAAATCGTGCTGTCAGTAGGTAATGTCATTTCCTTAAATTCCTTTCTATTCGTTTGTCGATTCAAATGTCATACTTATTGCAACTTGTCTAGCCTATTTAATCTATCTATACTAATTTCCCATTATCCAACTTTTTGAGACCGTGCCACTAGTTAGACTTTTCGAAAGTATCTATTTATATGGTCTAATTGAAATAAAATATTTGAATTTGAATTAAAAAATGCTTAAATAGTGTATACGAGTATGGACATACACTAGCATTTTGTAGTAATATAACCTCACTAACACTAAAGGCGACTAAACGCTCCCTCGTTGCTGTACGCGGGGTCATTCCTCGTTAACATTTCTGCACATAATTACTGCGGCATGCGCAGGCGCCGTTAGACATGCTTGCCCTGATGCTTGCTAGCATAGTCATCTTATAAGGACATTATAAAAGCAGATTAATTATTATTACTTAGATAATTATAGCACTGATTTAGATATTATTGCTAATTGATTTATATCCTTACTTTAGTGGTTCGTTTATGTGTTTTAGGTTACAATATAAAAACTATCTAGTCATATACCTAATCAAACGTATAGCTAATGAACGAGAATGAATCCAAACTCTTGCGCGAATTGCCCGACGTTACTAAATCTTGTATAAAACATTAATTTCTGACACGAATACTAGACATTGAAATAAAACTACTTTTTACCCGACTGCCGAAGGAGGAGGGTTATGTGTTTGACGCGTATGTATGTATGTATGTATGTCCGTTCCTATGTCCGGTCGTAACTACTCAACGGCTCAACCGATTTAGATAAATGACACCTTATTAGATTCGTCTTGATAGCACGACTGTCACTGGGTACATGAAATTAAAAAAAAACAATATGGCAGATTTTATATGCTTTAATGTGCGAACTGATTTATTAATGATCTTTAGTTGTATTAATTTATATTTTAAATCATCATTTAGGATTGAACCTAGTGATTCTATGATGATTTATAAACTAAAAAGAATGAAATAAAATCAATAATTAAAAGAAACAAAAAACCCGACTGCTTAAAAAGTACTAACAAAAAATCTAAAAACAAGCTCTGTGATGTTGGAAAATGTATTGCAGGCGGAACAAGCTGTTCGTTCATCACAGAGCTTGTTTTTAGATTTTTTGTTAGTACTTTTTACGCAGTCGGGTTTTTTTACGGATTTTATTACGTTAAGTATACTTATTGATATTGTTTTAATCCCGACGTTTCGGACCCTTTACAGCGTCAATGGTCACGGGTGACTAAGGTGGTAGGCGCCTTGACGTTTCAATTACTAACAGCTACCCTACATTTTTGTTAATTATTGGCAATCCGATTCACGCAGAACGAGCTCACCTTGTAGTTTTAGGCTTGGTTTTAGATTTAATTGAATCTATAATAGGGTTTCAAGCAGGTGGTAAGACCCAGCCATCTTCTCTATTGAAATTTGGATGGATAGAGAAGATATACATATATATATATATATATATATATATATATATATATATAAATATCCTGGGACATTTTTACACAGCACCAGCTAGTCCCAAACTAAGCAGAGCTTGTACTATGGGTACTAGACAATGGATATAATACTTATATACTTTTTTTTGTAAATACATACTTATAATATATAAGAAACACCCAGACAAACACAAACACTTAAGTTCATCACGATAAATGTTTGTGTCCTGTGGGAATCGAACCCACGACCTCGTGATCAGCAGTCCGGTATGTAGATGGCTGGGTCTTACCACCTAGGCAAAGTTTGTGTGTTTTTTTAATCTAACGGGATACGCAGGTGAAGCTGCGGATAAGTCGTTAATAAAAATATAACTACTCTTTATTATTCTACAGAGAGTATAAAAAGTAGACACCTACATACAGTCTAAAACGAGTAAAAAGTGCGCAAATCCGGCGTATCCTCCCTTAACCGGATCGCGTTTCATACTAATGGAGCGTGCACGAAATTCGGCCCACAACCGTGTACTTACCTACAGTGTGTACACTGTACACACGACAATACAACAAGTTATAAGCTAATACAACAATGTTAAAATAGTAATCGTTAAACTCTGTTGGTATCTGCGATACAAGCCCCGGGCTAATAGTGCAGTAACCACCGCAAAACCATCATTGTATTTTTATTTGAAATAAATTTTGATTTGAGCTATACAGTCTTCTATCAGTCAGTCTTATCTTCTTAACTCGCTATGGGGTCTGGCATAGTCAGAAAAACTTCGACCCAGTGGGTTTTGTTGTGTTGTTCCCTTTGCCGCATATTCCTTACTCTTTGGAGACGTGTTATATCCTCAAAGAGGAATTAAAAAAATAAGTGCTTAAACGGGAATACTCCGGCCAGCGTAGTTATAACTTAGCCACGAGCCCCTTACTAAAGGCAGAAAGTCTGCCAAGCACGGTGAGACTACGTACCTACGTGTGCCAAGCTTCGCTTATCAAGGAAATGTGTGAAGCTGTATCTACTGCAACCCACGGACAAAAAGAAGTCCATCATCTTATCCGCCAAAATAGCCATAGACTTCCACATTCTATATCTTCCTCTATGTTTTATCAGCCAAACCCTCGAACTTAAATGTAACGCGTATAAAAAAATGGCATGTTCAAATACACCATGAACAAAATTTCTTTAAATCCTATTACAAAATAAACAGTCTCCCCCTAACTTAAATCAAACTTAACAAAAGTAAAGCTATCAAGCGACGTGATTAGTAAATCGTGTAGCGTGTGTAAACACTCAGTGTTTGTGTTGATGAGATCTGGCCGAGTGGGCGACGTCGCAATTACTTGTCAATTGAACTGTAGGCACAGGCACACGCGACCGAGATGCGCAGGCGAGCCGCAGAAGGATTGAAAGATAGACTGCTCTTTTTAACCCCTAAAACGACCGGGTGTGTGTCTGTCTGGCTTCGTAGCTCCCAAACGGATGAACCGATTTTGATTTTGTTTTTATTTTATTAGAAAGGTGGGTGAAGGAGAAGGTTCTTAGCTATATTTGATGATAATGGGATGACATATTTTTTTACAACTCCCTCAATATCAGTTTTTACTGTTTTTGTATTAGCAGCAGTTATAATTTTTGGCATCCGTAAAACAGTTTACTAATTTTTAAAAGGAAAAGGTGACTAATTTATTTAATAAATGAAATTAATCCTGACTGACCTTAAGAATAAAGATTGCAAGAAATACAATAAAAAAATATAAGTATAAATCACATTGTGCACCTCTATAAGAGATTGCAGTCACTTGTGCCACAGTGTACATTATTGTATCATGTAGCTAAGTGCGGATGAACATCTTGCAGTTTTTGATTATCATCATCTTTAATCATGCTGTGACTCATGCTAATTCTTCTAATTTCTAAGAACGATTAGTTGATGTAATACACTCATGTCATAATTATAGTGTCAGACAAAAAAAGTTTTGTTGTTTTTTTACCAATTTATTGAATTGACCATGATAATTCTCTGTTAATACTAGGCAGGTTAGTGTAGAATTTATATTCTTAACTTTTGTCCAAGCCAGAACTACTGTGCTTTCTCCACTCAACATTTCCCGTACTGTCGCCTTGGACAAACTAATTAAACGTCAAGCATCGGGAGCCGAAACACAAACAAGCGTATATACCGACAGATCGAGACGACCCCGTGGTTAATATTTTAAACTGGCAACATTTAGCGCTCCCTCATTGGTCGGCCGCGGCGTGAAGCGCACGTCATTTATTTTAATTTGTCATTTGATTTGACAGGCGATGTCAACTTGATGTTAATTGAAGTTCGAGATTACGACCACTAGAGGGGCACCAATTGCTGCTGCTTGTGCAGTGATTGGGAGGCAGAAGCGAAAATACTAGGGGATACGTATCTAAATATTTATGTGTTTATAATGACGTCAATATTTTTCTGATTTCTAAAATAATACTTAGAACATACAGTAGCGTAGCCACAAATTTCGGCACGTCACTCTACAAGACTTGTTATCAGGAAGATTCGGGCGAAAAAAGATGCTTTACTCTCGAATATTACTAAGAGAATATGGCTGATAGGATATGAAATCTTCAAAACGCTTTAACATCTTTAATATTCAGAATTCACTGAGTCTTGAAGGCAGTACAAATTCTCATAATAGAGGACAATTATATATTTTACCTTAGTCAAAATCTAATGAATAGTTTTGGTACTGTGATGTTTTTAAACTTTCGCCGTGTTCAACGACTTTCGTTGCTGACCGTACTTACTTAAACTGGCGGCATCTAGCTAAACTGAACATTAAAATCATGTTTTCACATCACTTACCTACCTACTCTACTTTTACAGTAGTAAATAACTAAGTATCAATTCATTAAAAAAAACCTTAAAATTTACATTTAAAGGAATAATAGAATCGCATCATTCTGATTTCAGTTGCCCTTTACACAAACTTCTAAACTGCATGATGACTTCAAGCGTAGCTTTTGAACGGCACAATAGGTTTGGCAATCCAATACTACACGCGGTCAAAACGGCGTGAACAGCTAAAAGCCTGTTCACTCCCTGAACAGTGGGGCGCGGTGGATGTCGGTACGTGTTACTTATGCCTCGTTGGATGCATGAGGGCCCTATTTGTTTATGGCCTTAATAGTTTTAATTCGATGTGCTTTTATTGTAGTTAAGGGAATGCGTGGAATGCTATTATCTCGTATTTTTTTTTAAAAGAACTCGATTATACTGTAGTTTGACATTTGAAACATTTAAAAAATAAATGAATTCATATTCCGACTGATAATTTTTATTATAAAGAAAAAAGACCACCATTTTCTTTTCGTAGTCAATGCTACCAACATTGAAACACTAACCTATGCTGCATATTGTGCAACTTTTTGCCATAATTCTAAATGAATTTAAAAATCGAACAAATAATAATACTTTTTGAATCGCTGCGTTCTATAACATCAGTTTATTATCAATCTCTTATTATACAAAGATGTTGAATGCACTTTGCTTAGTTATTCTCAGAGCATCATAAATCAATGAAAAGCACGGAATATGACTCAGTTGGCATAAAAAGCCACCGTCTTTTGTACCTTTGTGGAGTTTCAAGAGCATTTCAAAGGGTTCGAGTGCTTAATGACTGCGTTCACAATGAACCAGAACATATTGATGTAACGCGTCATTCACGTATTTTGTTACAAATATAATAATGTTTTATATCAATATGAGTTGTTTTTATATTTTTTGCGGTCGGTGCTTGTCCTCTGTATTTTTGTATAGTGAAGTAGCGTATCCTATTCATATTTTTTGAAGGAGTATCTTGAAAGGCAAAGGAGCTTCCAGTTCACTTACTAATGATTACGAAGAAATGATGTTGGGTGGATCTCAATGAGTCATAAGAGTTGTATATTGTATGAGTAATAGTTTTTTTGATTTAGCAGACGAATCATCACCAACCATGGACATTTACAACACCAGAGGCGTTGCTGATGTGTTGCCGATCCTTATAGCCATTACAATCGAGAGAAAGAAACCGAGCAACCGAGACAGGGAACTGTTTCTCACACGCAAAAGTCGAGTCACAGAAAAAGGTACTTTATGATAGGTAGACCTCGATGACGGCCAGTCAGTACGTCAAAGACGTATTAGAATACAACTCAGATCCGCATCTCGAGGGGCGAGAAAAGATCTGACTTACTTAGTGGTAGGACTTTTCCCGCCCCTCCAGATTCGGATCCGAGTTGTATTCTATAACGTCTCTACATGAAGTCACAATTTGAGGTCAGCAGGCCAACAGTCTCTACAAGGTGCGTTGTCTTATCTGAGACGAACCTCTGAGGGATATTGTGATCATTTTTGATTCTTCTGTGTTTTTAAAAACACAGACCGATCGATTTGACCGATTATTTAGAGAAATGGCAGTTGTCTTCTTAAAAAAAAAATACAATTTATCATAGTATAGCCTTAGGGCGTGGACAGTAGGCGGTACCGGGTGCCGTCGGCTAGTATGCTTCACCTGCTTGAATCATTTTTGGACCCTCTTTGTGAAAATCCACTTTATATATAAAAAAAACAATTAATAAGCAATATATTAAACAATAAAATGTGTAGCAATGAATTAAAATAAATATGCTTAACGTTGCGTCGTTACATATTAAAATGAGTGTTTAAAGCAGCAGTACTAGTGTAGGCAATAATTTAATTAGAGCCTCTTGTCGTGCTAGACAGGTATTAAGTGCTTTTAGAACTAAGAATTATCCTATGCTGATATTGAAGCAGGGGTCACAAACCAAGGGCGAACAAGAAATTTCAGGAGCGTTAATAATATGTTTGTTACACTATGAAAACATGATAACTAAGTGTTTATAATAATAATAATAACTCTTTATTTTCAGACACAGGTCCATAGCAAAGTTAGTAAACTTAGAATTAGGTAAGTAAAAATTACAATTATTTAGGGTACTTAGCTACTCCTATTAGCTGTCCCATCCAGTATTCCTGTATAGGACAGTCCCATCTGTTAGCAACCACTGTCAGTATGCTTTTGTGGCTACTTCGTAGGCGATTGCGCAGTGACCTTATTTTATTTCTCATGACACTGTAAAAGCACCTCGTTTGTGCTTCGGCGAACATCGAGGAGGCACTACAGCGTCGTGGTAGCCCTAAGAGCATCCTGAAAGCGTTGTTATACTGGACACATAGTTTAGATAAAGAAACATTTTTTACCATCTTTTTTATTAGTGTTATTAGTTTATATAGTTCAACGTTTTTATTGGAAATTAAACTTGCCTTAAGTAATTTAGAGACAGTTCCAAAAATTATAGACGCGATGCATTGAAATTGGCAATGACAAGTAAATAATTATAAAAAAAGTACATGGGTTTGTCATCCCTTTCCTAATTTTCAGCTCACAAGGAGTCACCATGCAAATAATAAAATTATACTTATTCAGAATAAATTTAAATTAATAACATGAGTGTAGCATCGACCATAGATTATAGAGAATGCGATAATAATCTAACATCCAGCTTTATAGTCTATTTGCGTCTCACACTATGACAAGATAGCTCGATAAACAAATAGAGAAATTATAATAAAACGTTACATGCAAATTCATTATTGGACAAAAAAGTTATATCCTTATAAATGGCTTCTTACTTGGCAAAGCATGAATTGAAAATTAAAGAAATTTATAATTAAGCACCTTTTCTATTAGAACCTTACTTCAGTCAAAGAATACCGATATCTTAAGCTCGCCATCAAACCTCATTATTACTTAATTGAACCTCCAAAGTATTCCTAAGTTAAGATATGATTTACTTAATATTTTTATATTACTTATCGGTCAGTCTACCGATAAGTGGCTAAGTTATAGCAACGCTGGTCAACCGATCTGCAAGGTTAAGCTACGCTTGCCGCGGTCAGTCTGTGGATGGGTGACCATTCTTAACATATCGAGACCCCCCCGTCGTAAAGCCGTCGGTCCCGGTCGTCATACGAACACCTATGACAATCGTTAGTGGTAGTCAGAAGTCAAAAGCCTGACAACCAGTCTATCCTTCGAATATCGGTATTGCCCAGAAATTGGGTTGCGGAGGTCTGATGGCAGTCGCTTCGTGTAAAACACTGATATTCAGCCGCGTGTGGTTAGACTGGAAGCCGACCCCAACATGGTTGGGAAAAGGCTAGGAAGATGAATGACTTATCGGTCAGTCTATTGATAGGCAATTTGCCCAATTGCCCATCAATAGACTATAAAGAAGAGGTAGGAGGTTGTCATCTGGTAAGACTGGAAGCCGACCCGAGGTGATTCTGCAGTTTATTTTGCACCTTCATTGGAGTTTGAAATGCTTCAACGATATCTGAGTAAACTACTGATAATTTTTATTCCTTGTCTCACCACTAGTGTCTAATAGTACTTACATATATTTAAATTGTTATTTAATACTTAGGGCCTGTTTCACTACCTGCTGATAAGTTCCCGTTAAATTATTTGGCAGATAATCAAACATTAAAATGTCCTATTTTGAATTTGTAAGTCGATTAGCGGCTATCCAGAGGTGGTGAAACGGGCCCTTAACAGGGTTTTATTTGATACAATTATCTTTATTTTTTCCGTAGAACAATGTCGCGAACCTTGTTTAGTCTTTATACAAGAGAAGTTTTCACTTAGATACTGTAAAAAAAAGCATTAGGTACCCCTACAAGGTCCAAGCATAAGAAAGTCTTAACCATCCCACAATCTAGAATTAAAAACTTTCACGCTACACTAAATAGGAAAACAGCGATAATAAATAAACAAACATTAAGCCATAAATAATACATTACATGCAGTTTGTCTTTACTACGACAAGTGTAAACAAATAGTGGAATTATGGCCGTATTGGAAGTTGCAGCCAAGTTTTTACTGTCTGCCCACCCTTCTGATGCGCTTAACGATAGGAAGGAAATCCATAAATAATTAATAGTATGGAAATATTAAAAAGTATTTGTTCAACGGTGGGATCGGCCGGTTTTGAGGCTTACACGGACGACCATCACATACATTATTTTATCATCTTAAATGAGAATTACCCAAGATCCATTCCTTAGATGAATCTATTTTAAAAAAGGCCATCAATATTTTAAGCTCTTAACCAGTGGCTCATCAATTATTTAAAACATGGATGCGTCTTTTAAAGCCAGAGTTATTAAGCCATTAGGTAGTTATCATATTACTTATAAAATATAAACAACATCTCAACCTGTCGAAAGACGACCATTTTATTCTATTTAGTTTTAAAATAATCGTCCGGACGGTTGGTCGAAAGCTTTCGATCCATTCCTGCAAGTCACTACCGACATGTGGCGACTTTAAAATTGGAACGCACCTCGCGAGCGCGCGTATTTACTTTTTAATTCTTTTTTTTTAATCGAAGGAGTCATTAGATTGTAACTCATCACGGTCAGCGTTTTTTATCTGACCCCAAGACTTGTCAGGTGCCTTTTTAATATTTCGAAGTAACTTATTTGGTGCAAAAACTCATGGGACTTAACGACTGCAACTGTCTTTTACTTTAATCGTTTGTACGAAAAAGGCTACATTAACGTTAATATATTATTGTCTAGAACTGTCAAGTACTACCAACCTTACAATGTTATTATAGATGCAAATCGATACTTCTTTGCATATTATTATTTTAAATTGTCTGCGGTAAGAAAATGTGGGAGGAACATTACAAACCAGTTCGTTAGAAAGGTTCTAAAGGTGGACTCATTTCTAGTAAATTAATAGAGAACCAATCAATTTATACCTATTCAATCAATTAGCGTCACTCCTAAACAAAAAAGCCGTGTAAATTTTCGTGTAAGTAATTTTGACTAAAAGAAACTTTTTCTTTGCAAAGCAGTGGGAAAGAAATGGCTAAGCAAAAAAATATTTCCTTGAAGGCCGTAGATAGTAAGTAGTACTTATCATGCAGACTAACACTGATTCCATTTTTGATAGCTGATTGATTCATGTGATTTGTATGAAAACTTGTGATAGATTCTCAAAAAAATAGTATCTATTTTTTCATGACATCCTGGAATTCACATAAGTATAACTATGTATTCATTATACGCTTTATTGCAAACCAATCATTAATAATTATGTATGTAGAGTTCCTTATTTTGTTGTTAAAATCTTTTAGAACTGCTTAGAACTTTTTAGAACTGTGTATAGAAAGAATAAGGCGGCTTCACATACAAGCCACTCCACGATTTCGTCCAAGTTGTGCCAAAATCCCGCGTTACATTTTAAATTCAAAATTCGACCGTCCGTTTTTAATATCAGATCAAAGCGTTCGAATCTATCGGCCTAATATTTCATAACAAATTACAAAGACGTCTCAATACATGACACGGATTCGTCGGGCGCCCGCCGCGAGCTCCAGCCGACTTAAACAAAAACAAGCCGTCATCTCACAATGGACCAACAAAAAAACCAGTATATCGGTAACACAATCTATACATATTAAACATACAATACAAACAATGTGATGCTGATTGAAACGTCAAGCAAATGACGTCCCGATTGATTCAGATCGCTGCATTGTACTTATTAACAACGTAATTACGGCACGCTGAGATATAACTATTTATTTTGTGTCCAAATTTATTATTGAGACGTCGAAAAAAACAGATCACGATGCAATGATTCGTGATTTTTGTTCAGCCGTCCCTTTCTATCGATTTTTATATCGATTTCCATATTGAGATCAGTGATGTATCGAAAAAAAGTTGTTTGTTTTTTTGTCGAAATTGTTTTATGATGTTGGCATTTTTCTGTGTAGCTTTTAAAAAGCGTTGTAATAAAAGTTGCCAGTGCGTGATGTTTTAACGGGTCTGTGGACAATGCTCTTGTAATAGATAATTCGATACTATGTTACATGAAACAGCTATTGTAATTCGTTTTTTAATAGTACAATGTACATTAGAACCGTGTTGTCGACTGTTATATTGTGAATATAAGTGACTTCATTTAACCGTACAACGGTATACATTCATACTGCCTAGGAACACTTGACAGTGACACTTATTGGTGATCCATAAATTTGAAATAAAGATTTCAACTCATCGGAACTAAAACTTCTTTGAGAAAATGTTATTTTACACAACCATAACAATATTATGGGCATCTAGTCTAATCGGCTTCAAGCGACGATGCTGTAGTTGAAAATTGTAATGCTGTTACTAAGTATTATGCTGATCAAACGATACGTTATTAGAAATCAACAGCGCCCCGTCTGCTTGCGATGGTGACGCGGCTGACATGCCGCCTCTTACACCATATCGTAACAGAATTCAATAGCGATACAGCGATCATTTTTACCAAAAGGCTGGGACTAGTATTTTGTACCCTAGTGCAACAAGAACGCAAGCTCAGGAAGTTATTATCTTGATAAGCAGGCTATTTTACCTAATGAATTCTCCAGATTTTCTATGTATTATAGAATTTCAGAACTTGAGCTGAATTTTGACTTGCAGTCAAAATTTAGCTACTGTCTAGACTACTATTATTTATTTTATTTTGAGTCTCCAAAACTCCAAAATTCGAACGTGTCATAAATCACAGACATAAAATTCATGGTTAATATTCGTTTCGACTTTGATGTTACAGCACTGTGTATTTCTCTTATTTTACAACAAGTATTGCTTTCAAATTATTTGCTATTCAATTATCGACCTTAACGATAAAAATTTAAAGATTATCCTTTGACGTTTGACCCATTTTCGACGTATGATTTGTGTTGATGTTTGTATGCTGTTTGAAATAAGAACAACTATGGTTGGCGCCATGTGATAGGGTTCCCAATTAAGGTTGTAGGGACACTGCTGACGCATTGGATTTGTATACAGGCGCACAATTGTATTAGCGCGGCGCAGCAGTCGTCTCCCCGCACCCAAGCAGTTAGGTCGTTAGTAGTTAAGTTCTTTATGTATTTATAACTGGTACCAGGCAGTAAAGTATATATATAAAATGTGACGACCTTCATTTATTAAATAACCACATCTCACCCCGAACCCCACATTGGTGACCCTCGACAAGCAACACGCAACTTTCGGTAATGGACAACTTCGATTTTTGACGTCGCGTCGGAGTAAAGCCCGCGGACAGCGAAGCGTCGAGACACGTGCGCATGGACAGCGTGGCAAAAACGCGCATGGGCAGCGTGGTAACAAAGGACGCGCCACGAGAGAACCGGAACACATGACATGGGAGGCGACTCGCTCTTTTCACGCTGGGGTCTAAAGAGCTGGAGACCTAACTGCAGCAACATAATATCCAAGGTAAACAGGCTCGGGTACAGTGAACATCATAGTCTCGGGAGGACGCTCTGCAGGAGTTGGCACACGTCGTGAAGGTGTAACGCGGTCATTCGCGGCACATTCCGATGATACCGGAAGACATGGGACACGGCGGCGACACTACAGTACAGAGGCGGACTACAGTGTGCGCGTCGTATGCAACGCATCACGCTTGGAGGCGTCGTCGGAACTCCGCTCCAAGTGCTGGATGGCGCAACCTGTCATTCCAAGGACACGGCCAACGAAAAGCATATCCATGAGGATATTAGTGGACACCACTTGACAGAAGATTGTTATAACGGATATTAATTTGCATCATCGTACGAGTAGCTTAATTCAGCGTCATACGGTGAGCACATGGATATGGAGCATAGTGAACATAAATAGGTGTTGTGAATGTGATTTATCGTAATTTTTCGTATATAAGAAAGTACCTTTTTGCTATTTTGTCATTGTCAATCGTAGTCGTATTATGTTGTTCTAATTCCACGTAGCAACCATTGTGAATTGTAATTTTTGTTGAGCCTGCATTATGAGAATTGAGCCCGGTAATCTGATAGCTTGTTTTGTTTATGAGTAACTTTGTTTAATGTAGAGTCAGATATTTTGTCGAGTACTAATTTTATTGATAATTTTATTGTTATATAGTTACATGGCTTGTTTAGTTCAAATTGTTAAAAAATGTACCATTTTTTTTTAAAAGGGGTGGAGTACTGTAGGGACACTGCTGACGCATTGGATTTGTATACAGGCGCACAATTGTATTAGCGCGGCACAGCAGTCGTCTCCCCGCACCCAAGCAGTTAGGTCGTTAGTAGTTAAGTTCTTTATGTATTTATAACTGGTACCAGGCAGTAAAGTATATATATAAAATGTGACGACCTTCATTAAATAACCACCATCACCCCGAACCCCACAAGGTACTTAATAAAACTTGACTGAAACTTAACGAAAAGTTCTTACAACTTATGGGAAGAATCGTGTACTTTTCAATGACCAGTTGAGTAACACTGTATTGGTTTAAAAAAAATCTAATAGTTAAAATTGTGGATCATCGTTCGCTGTTAATACAGCAAACATTCCACCAAGGGTATCTAGTTCTAGTATCTACTCAAAAATAGACCGAAGAAAAAAAATTCATCAGAATCCTGTCGACAACCCTACCAGTCTCACCTGTTAATTGAAAAGTCAATCGAGTCATGTTGCACGTCACGCGGGACGTCTCGCGTTTTAGTAAACGGCGCCATTACATGCGCTGGCGCAGCTCTCTGTATGATATCGACTTATGAAGCTGTACCTGATCGATGATAGCGATTTTTTATAACAACCTAATTGAATTGTAGAAGGATATAACGGATAGCACGATCAATTTTGTTCTTTAGGATCAATTCAAGTCTAGATTAAGACTTAGGTAGGTGCCTATATCAATTTCCAGCCCATTTAAAGTGCCATGCGCTGTGATGCTAAGCATCGATCGATCCTTGAATAATCCGCCTTCTGCGGGTAGAATAGATATGTTGGTACTTGTGAAGGTGCAGTTTCGATAAATAAAAGGAAGAACAGACAAGACATTTGTTACACCAGTCAATATTAAACTAAAACTATGGGTAGTGCACATCTATATTAATATTATAAAGAGGAAAGATTTGATTGTTTATTTGTATTGAATAGGCTCCGAAACTACTGAACCGATTTGAAAAAATCTTTCAGTGTTAGATAGCCCATTCACGCTACGACTAATAGGAGCGGAGTAGCGATGATAAATGTTGCAAAAACGGGGGAAAAAGTTATCAAGACCACGCGGGCGAAGCCGCTGGCGGGAAGCTTAGTACCTAGTACTTACATAAAGAGAAAATAAATAGCCATTCAATTATTTCGGTTCCTACCTAAGAAACATAATTCCACCAATAGGTATATATCTATCAGCCAAACGATGTCTACTACTGAACAAAGGCTTCTCCATAGGTTTCCACAAGGATCTGTTATATGCCGCCTGCATCCAACATCTCCCAATGATTTTCACCAGTTCTTCTCTCCATATCGTTGGAGGCTATCCTCCACTTTCTATTCTCCGATGCATGGTTTCTATTAAAATACTTTTACCACAGCAGCCATCAGCTCTACGAGCTATGTGTGGTAAATGTTCTACCACTGCTTCCTTCCTTACCACTAATCCTTTTAGCTATTTCGGCAACTTTGGTTCTTCTACATATTACTCATTTCAAACTTTTTTCAGATCTGAACACTATCTAGTCACTGCCAAATCATTCAATCTTGTTCCTTATTTAATGTTGTCAGTTTGTGCGCAAGCGCGGATAAGATCGAACTGTCAATATTCGCGTTGCCCCAGTCCAAATGTTACGAGCTCAGCGTGGGACTGGGCTTTACTGGGAAGGCAAGATATCTTGAAGATTTCTATGCGATATTATCTTACTTATCGATTACTTGGGAATACGTTTCATTTTGTCGATGTTATTAAATGTACTTTAGAAAATGCAAGATGCTACTGGTGCATTTTGTCAATTTATCAGTCGTTAGAGTGTTGCTCGTATGATGAAGTCATCAAATGTCATCCGATCTCTTTGATCAAAGTGACGTTAGATAAAAAAACATACCACTACTTATGAGAACTCATATAGCTCCTGACACTTTTTAATAATCGTTTCTAGGATTTCTCTTGTATACATCATTATCCCATATACTTAGAACTGATGGCCGCTGGGACAGAAAGGTTCTTGAGTGAAGACCACGCACTTGAAAGTGCAGTGCGGGATGGCCTCCAACGAAATGGACCGACGACCTACGACCTATGGGTCACTGGGAGTCGTTGGATGCGGGTGGCATGCGACAGGCCCCGGTGGAAGTCTATGAAGGAGGCCAATATTCAGCAATGGACCTCTTTTGGCTGATATGATGATGATGTGTATGCCATTTTCAATATTTTCATTTTAGACGGACCTTGCACCAATATAGGAAATGTAAAACTTGATGTGTAGCCATTTGTATTATAAGGGCTATGCTTAGCTTCTGTATTCCTTTTACAACAATATCAGCAGACTTGACCAATTTGTTTTATACATTACTCGTTAATAAAAAATAAGTAGGATTCCTCTGCCGTGCTATTACTGTCGTCTGGTCTGCCGGTAATGACGTCGGTCGCGGCGGCGCCGGCGCATACTGCAGCGTCACTGTCTGTCACAGTGCACGGTAAGCAGTAGGGTCAGCTGAAAACAGTTCTACAGAATAAAAGGTTTTGACCCTTTTGCATAAGAATTGGTTGTTTTAAACGCGAATTAATTTATCATAATTATTGCCACGCTTTATGATAAATTAATCTGCACAGCTACACTGTATCTGCTCTTAGTCTAGCGAGCGTGCGAATACTAGGTACGCTAGAGTCAAGTAGTGTCTACGCTTTCTATGAAATTCTCTAGAGCAGCACGAGTACAGTTCGCAGATATTTTTGTTTAAATCCCATGTAATAAGGGCAAGCCTATTGCTAAAGCTAGATACAAATCATAATTACGAGTTGTTACTGGGAATTTTATAAACCTACGGCCAATATTTAACATTTTACTCGACCTGGAAATCAAAGTCAGGACCTTTAGCTGACTAGGGCAGTAGGTGACTGGCAGTTAAAAAAAGCCGTGACATATGAATTCCTTTTCACTTCAACTCACATTCGGATCTGACTTGTTTCTCTGTGTACTTGTGTACTGTGTCACAACTCTCGTCCACTCGATACATGCTCGTTGTTTCCCACATGCCACACTTTGACAGCTCCAAATATGACGTCACAATAACTGGACAGGCGCCACATACCATCACGCCTGTATTCCTCGTAGGATTAGGCAGAGGTGTACTAATGTACAGCCACAGTTCACCGGTATGTTTCGGTCCCATGCATAAGGGGCGACCACCCATAGTTACAAGGTCCCCTCAAATGTGATGAGAGGTCCCTCCTACGAGGAAAAGTCTTTAGGAGGATCATTGGAGATCATTTTATCATCATACATACAAATATTGCTCATTTAAATGATAGGATTAGGTTAGCCTAAAAGCATTTGTAGAATTATTCAATTATTGTATTTTTTATTACCTTTTATTTAACGTTCGTTTTTTTTTATGAAAAGTATAAATACCTGGCATTGATTATTCGTGTCAATGCCAAAGCTTTAGGTTTTTACTGACTACACAGTTTTTAATACTTAGGTACGTACTTACCTAAAATCTTAAATACACTTTTTATGTGGCTTTAAGCGTTGTTATACACTTTTTTCTCCTCTGATCCTAACAGTTCAAAATTGTTGTCTGTCTTTCTGTCTGTCTCTTTGTTCCGGCTAATCTCTGAAACGACTGGACCTATTTTTACGGGACTTTCACTTGCAGATGGCTAATGCTATGAGGAGTAACTTAGGCTGTGCTTTTATTTTAGATATTTTATTTATTTAAAAAAATGGATAAACTTGAATAACACTGAGGTTAACAGAATATAAACAGACTTCTCCAACTGAATTCCGATACGGCTTAAAAGATTCGTTTTAACATCGAAACATAAACAACTGTAACATCCCCTAAATCCCCCAAAAATCCGATATTAAAACAAAACAACGTCGAAACCAACTGTCACCTTCACACAGTTTTTACAACATCGCGAAGGGGAACATTGCAAAAACTGAGGGAGCCTGATTACAAACTTTATTATAAAATGACATTGGATTAATAGGAGGCCACCTTGCGGCATTCATTAACACAAATGGATTCACGACTCGTTCACTGACAATAAAAATCGCATTTACACACAAAAAAACGAATTGATTAATGACATCACTGAGTTTACTATAATATACGGCCGAGTTGTCGTGATACACCGCCATCACGGGCGGCACGCGAAATACACAACACTTTACATTTTTATTGCCAAAAAAATATGTTTACAAAATGATTTATCGATGCGTGTTTGCGAAGATCGTTACTCAATTTAAAATTTCAATAATCGATTTGAATTTCGATTGAAATTGGTATTACTTATTGTTGACAGTTTTATTGGCACGAAACTGACTTTCATATTTATTCAGTTAAATGTTCCGTTACAGATAATGTCCAAAATATTAGTTTATAGATTAAGTACATGAATAAATAATTGCTAGAAAGTTTGATAAATTACACATGTCAGTAAAAACCTTTTTGTTTGAGCCGATTTTTCGTTTGAATCAAGTGACAATGTGTAGCAGTGTAGGTAATTTAATGTCATGCGACATTAAAATTCAGGGAAACTGAAATGAATTATAATTTTAACGTACCTACCCGCGTACTGAATTTATACTTAGAATCAATCAAGAAATCAGTTTCTTCACCAAACTAAAAAAGAATATAAATTCTAGCCAGCTAATTTATAATTGACAAGGGCGTGAAGTGGCTGAATCTGCAGCACTTCGAGCCCTTGTCAATATAAAATTTGTGAAAGTTTGCAATTTCGCAATTGTATAAAGATTGCCACTTTCGAGGTTCTAAGATCCCCGCTCATTGTGTATTCCACAAACCATAAATAATTGCTATCATCGCTTGCCAGCGAGCAGAATACATTATGACATGCATTGCCCCACTTCTCTGTCAGTGTGTCACGCAACAATCAGTCACACAGTGAGCAGCAAATGCATCATACACTTTTGTACTACTCGTTTCTGATGTAACTGCCGCGATAAACAAGTATATATATTTGTTGTTTTATAAATATATAATAACATATACCTACTTAGATACCTATAGTAAGTAATTTTATTGTATTTTTCAGGATTTCATTACTTAACCTCAGGTTCAAAAGTTCCTTTTATTGCTCTTTGAGTTCATGAGAGGAAATGAGTTAATTTTATAAAAAATCTAGTAGGGGCTTGTTTCAGCTTACAGTACAGTTCTCGATAAATTAGCTGCCAGATAATTTCATACAACTTTTATTCCATTTTTGTATTTATTCGGCAGTTAGCGGCTATCTAGAGATGGTGAAACAGGCCCTACCTACTAGATTGCTAATATAATGTTATCAATGTTAACGTCATAAACATATTAGATACTCGTACACATATTTAATAAATGTACGAAGTATGTGCGTAATTTTAATCCTAAATAGAATGTAAAAGAGAAAGCTGTGTAAATTTGCTTTCTAGTTAACGATATTATGCTTTGAAATAAAAACATCACAGCACTACAAAATAGAGAATAATAATACGTTTATTTGTTGAGAAAGATCATAAAAAGCTACCTAGTAGAGATTATATTTTTTACAGATAATTTTTTGCTAAGTATTACTTTAGCATTATATATTGGAATCTGATGTAAGAATACCTAACTCTAACGCTGAAATATTGTCAATCCCACGGTTTAGGTTAGACTACAAGGTGAAGTCACCTGATATCGTATTTCTCTTCCACAAAGAAGTTTATATCTTTTAAAAAAATACGTTATTTTACGTCAGCAGCGGCAGAGGTCTCTCCCACATGCATCTAGCTCCATTTATCTTGATCTAGTGCCAATTGAAACGGTTTTTAAACTATAACCAAAAAAAACTCGTTGTGGGAGGATACTGCGCTGATGTGCGTCTCAACGACATAATAAGGATCACTCGACTCCCGTATAATGGACGCTTTTTGTTCTGCCAACCGCAACGACCTATTATATTCTGACATTGTCTAACCTGTGTTTTTGCGTCTAGCAATTTGTATCTAGGATTTAGGTAATGGCTTGTAAAAAGTATCTACATTCGCACTTTGATTATTAGACTGTTTGTAATGTTCGAGCAAAGCGTTTTTAAGTTTTTCTGTAAAATTTAAAATATCTGCTAGATTCTGTTTATACCATGTCATAATTTAGTCTTAGTGATCGCAAACGCCGCTGCTGTGCTGACGGGAAGTCCTGAATTTGATTCCTGTGTAGACTAAAGCGTTATTAACTTTTTCTGTACATTTCTAAATATTTGTTAGATTTTGTTTATACCAGTCATAAATTACCCTTCAAGACTGCTATGCTGATATCGACTGAATTCGATTCGCAGGTCAAGCAGTGTGTTTGATTTTTTCTGTAAAATTCTCAGGGCAGCTCCGAGTCTTGTTTTATGACACTGAACCTTTTAAGGAATACAGTCGTGATGGTGTATTAGTTTCATCATCATCCACTGCTGAATAAACGCCTCTCCTATGACTTCCCCAGGGACCGGACGCATGCTACCTGCATCCAACGACTCCCAGCGACCTGTATTGAGTGAATTACTTTGTTGTACAATTATCAATTCAAACTTGCATTAATGTATAACTTTGATGTTACTACTTAGCTTTTAGCGTAGGATAGTCTAGCAGGAAACAGGTGTAGTCTACGTGTCAATTCGAAAATGTTATATGTTTATGTACCTACTATTGATTAAAATGGACAGAAAAGTAGATAAAAGTTGAAACTGTTTAGAAACACGCTACTTCCTCCTATAACAATCCTTTTTAATAAAGAAAGAAAAAATTATATTTCGTAATCTCACAAGATATAATCTACTTAAAGTAATGCTGCCAGTCTTCTGGGGACGCTACCGGATGACATCGATGGCGAGGAGTACTTTGACGCCTAGGTCTATTTAGGGGTTCCCTTTTTTTGTACAATGTGTAAATATTTTAAATTGAAAATAAATAATTATTATATTATTTTGTTACACATTACAGTAAAATTAGATCTTAAAACAGATTACCACATTATATTAAAGTTAGAAACATGAATAGCTACTTATATCCGATTCGAGACATTCTAGACGTAAGCCAGCGCTCTAAAACTGATGCGGATCCACAATTTTCATCAAATCATCATCATCATACTGAGACACAAATACTTTATTCAATCTACAAGTCAGAACAATGACAAAGAATAAGAATTTGATAAGCAAATAACCATCAATTCAGATACAATATAACATCAACATTGAATTCGCTAAATCCAATCAATATACTGTTGGGGTGTGTTCGAGTGTCAGCGGGTAGCGGATTGTTCCGCTCACCACCTTATAACCTGAAATCCAATTTTATTATTTCTGTGATATCCAGAGATAATTAAAAAGAAGTTTAGAACTAGACAGTACATATTACAAATATGTAGAAATGTATACACAAGTATTAAAAATAAATAAATTTAGACGCATATACGCAATGAGGATTTAAAAATTTCCTCATTGCGTATTTGCATCAGTATAATGTCAATGTTTATTTTACAAAAGTTATAAAATAAATACATTTTGTCAGTTTAATATTTTAAACAGCCCCGAAACCCCCTTTTTTCGTCTCTGCATCTAAGGTTGTCTGGTATAGAATGCCTAAAGCATTAAGACCACCTTTGTACACTCTTTGTACATTAAAAATAAATATATAAATAAATAAAAATAGGCCTATGTCTTATAATAGGTGGGTGGGTCTTCATCGTAAGAATAGGGCATTTTTCTCTCCTCTGTTACTGTGTGGGTTGTGGGTTCTTAATTGAAACCGAATCAGGTTGGGTATTAACCCTAATTAAAGCGACATTTTTAAAACGATAGTTTGAACCCTTTTATAAAACATCCCTGAAAAATTTTACTAACTTTCTTAGTCAGGCACATATCAGTATGTGCCCCACTACGGAAAAAACTAGGAATCTATTGATTTTGTTATAGCTTTTTCCTCCCGCTAATCGCTTTCACTCAGACCCACGACCGGGGGCGCAAGACGCGTGGGGTCCCCGGGGACGTCACTCCTCAACCCCTGTTATTGTTTCAATCTCTCCCGAAGTTCCAAGTGAAATGAAAAAGTTGTGAAAGTCATGAAACGTGAATATACCGTCTCGTGTTATCGTCAAGTTTTGATCGAGGAATCTCCGGGCCGTGAGTAGAAATAAAATTAAGTAAAAGTTATTGAAAAATATCGAAGTACTTGCATATCTGATTTTGTGTTTTATTTTTGGTAATGTGAATTACATCATCATGATCAATCATCAGCTCGTATTCGTTCACTGCTGGACGTAGGCCTCTTTTAGTGATGTACGGGTAAGGTACATTTAAATGATAAAACTGATAGAGTTAAAATAATTGTACGGGGTCAATCACCGTACAGCACGTTTTACTTAGGTCATCATAATCGCGACACCGCACTGTATGTCCAATCATTTATTGTATTGCAAAATATGTAATAAAGTTAGTTCGCTGTTCGACGTCATACCGTGCGCGTGACTCAAACCCCATCCTATTCACCTCATTTAATCTTAATCCTTTAATTGTTTCATTGAAATATAGTAACTTTTATTAACCCTTTTCCGAGTTTATCTCTATCTCACCCCAACCCCGAACATTGGTCCTTCGAGCCGGATTGCGGGACCAAAACGCGTGTGTAGTTATTTGTGCTATGTGTGCGTTATAGTGGTTTCGCAGAACAAAATTACGAACTTTTGAGAGTAAAGTGGGTGTTTCATCTTATCTCGTGATCCTGTATGACCTCGGTGCTTGGAAGGGCACCACCACCTCATCTCACCTCGTGATCCTGTATGACCTCGGTGCTTGGAAGGGCACCACCACCTCATCTCACCTCGTGATCCTGTATGACCTCGGTGCTTGGAAGGGCACCACCACCTCATCTCACCTCGTGATCCTGTATGACCTCGGCGCGTGGAAGGGCACCACCATCTCATCTCATCTCGTATCCTGTATGACCCCGGTGCCTAGGAAGGCGCAAAGGAATTTACCGTTTGTTTGCACTGTAAGAAGTTAGCTGTAGGACACCGCTGTCAATCAACCTTCGACTGAAGAAACCTATCCAAGTAAGACTTATCTTTTCTAATCCTTATAATGGCTACAATGGATGACATTTTAGCTACCCAGCAACAAATCATTGAAGCAGTGGATAAATTCTACTCGAACTTCAAGAAAGATGGTGCAGAGCGAAAGACCGCCGACTACTTACGTCGGCGTCTAGAGAGTTTGGAGCAATATTTTACCGAATTTCATAATAATCATATGAACTTATTATCTTTTGGGGATCAATCTCATGTGTATTTTACTACCAATCAATATGATCAAATGAAACGAAAATATAACGATCTTAAAACAGCCATTCAGAATTATAATCCTTCCAAGAGCAGACCACAGACTCCCGTATTGAAACCACCTACATTTCAACCACCCTCAAATCCTCAATCATCGGGTCTGTCGTCTCAGAATCCCCCTGTCAAGGATAGCTCTAACGCTAGCAAGACAGAAGATCTCCTAAGGAAACAAGCTACCAACTTCAGAGCTTTTTCAAGAGAAGCTGCTGACATTGATCTCGATCTCATCTCGGAAAAGTGGGAGTTTGAAGATATATTGAAAACCTTGAAAACTCGTTGGACAGCGATTGATTCCCTACATTGGGAGATCGACAACGAGCTCAACGGCTCAAACGCTCAGTACGAAGAGCAATTTAATAACTATGAGAAATATTATAAAGGACTCAAAAAGGATATCAACAAAAAAATGTGGTCCGTGGCACATATTGAGAAATCAACACCCAAAATGGAAATAGCCATCTTTGAGGGTAGCTACACCCAGTGGGTCTCATTCAAAGATCTATTTACTGAGACTGTACATAACAACCCATCTCTCTCGAATGCCCAAAAGATGCAGTTCCTGAAAAGTAAGATCAAGGGCGAGCCGGAAAAATTGATCCAACATCTCCAAATAAGCTCCAGCAATTATCCTGTATGTTGGAATATCCTTAACCATCGCTATGACAATAAGCGACGAATCTTTTTATCCCATCTCAAAAACATCCTTAATATACCTACAACCCAACAAAAATCAGTCAATCATCTAAAACGCATCCACGACACAACATACGAGAGCGTAAATGCTATAAAAAACCTAGGTATTGACGTTTCTACCTGGGATCCCTTCCTTGTATGTATTTTAGCTGAGAAATTAGACTCTGAAACCAATGATGATTATATCGACTCGTTAAAATCTCCAAAGGAATTACCCGTGTTAGAAGAATTCCTTCAATTTTTGGAAAATAAGTTTGTATCATTGGAAACTTCACGAAAGAAACACGAAATCTTTACGCAAAAACCTTCTCAACAATCCTACTATCAACAACAATCTTCGTCATCCAAAGGTTATCATAACAACCAACCTTCATCTTCAAAGGGCTTCACTCCAAAATTCAAACAAAATTACAACAATCCTAACCATTCCTACTCAACAAACCAAGTTGTTTCGCAATCAGCAAAGTCCAATTATAAGGGCATCGAAAAACGCAAGTCATGTCCTATTTGTAACACAAACGACCATCGCATACACGTGTGCCCAAAGTTATTGAAAATGCAACCCTTTGTACGAAGAAATGCAGTTGCAAATTTGAACCTTTGTACCAACTGCTTACACTATCATGAAGGTAAAAAATGCCTTTCCGAGTTAAAGTGTAAAGAGTGCAATAAAGACCACAATACAATTCTTCATGAATGTTTTGCGTCAAGAAATGCGACACCGGATATGCCGCGATCGGGGCCAAATGCCGCCGCAATTACGAAATCTTTACCTCAGCAGCAAGACATGAACTCCTTTGCATCAATACAAAATGACCCATCAGAAATACTGCTCGCGACAGCAATCATAAAGGTACAAGCAGCAGACGGTTCTTACCAAAGGATGAGAGTTCTTTTGGATCAAGGGTCGCAGACCTCTATCATTACTGAAAAGGCCGCTCAGTTATTAAAGCTGCCTCGACAAAAATGTAATGGTTATATCTCGGGAATCGGAAATAATGAGAACAGTTGCAAAGGCATGATCTCTATTAAGTGCATGTCATTAATAAATGACTTCACATTTCAAACAGACGTATTTATAATGCGAAGACTGGTTAACAATTTGCCTAGTTATACCTTTACAGAACCAAATTGGCCAACCCTTAACCAAATAACTTTAGCAGACCCCGAATTTTACAAAAGTAGACCAGTTGATATCTTATTTGGTGCCGATATTTATTCCATAATCCTTTTAGATGGTATTTGTCGATCAGAGGGAATGTTGCCTATTGCTCAACAGACACAGTTGGGATGGATCTTAAGCGGCAACTGCAAAACATTCCAATGCAATGTCATCCTACACAACATTGCAGATATCCAGCAGTTTTGGGAAATGGAGGATATTCATGAACCCTTATCGATATCCGAGGAAGACCGAAACTGCATCGAGCTTTTTCAGTCTTCAACCTCAAGGCGAAAAGATGGCAGCTACGTCGTGAAAATACCCTTTAAAGAAAATTTTGAAGAAAGATTGGGGGAATCAAAAACAAAATCGGTCGCTCAATTCTTTCAAATCGAAAAGAAATTAATAAAGCAACCCGAATTGGCACGCGACTATAAATTATTTATATCTGAGTACTTAGAACTCGGACACATGACACCCGTTGCATCAAATGACGACATAAACACAGGTTGCTACCTATCGCACCATTGTGTTCATCGAGCCGAGTCATCAACTACAAAACTACGAGTTGTCTTTAATGCATCGGCAAAAACATCAACTGGCCACAGCCTCAACGATCTTATGTGTAGAGGGCCGAATCTGCAACAGGACCTTCTAAGTCTTATCCTAAAATGGAGGCAATTTAGATTTGCATTCACGGCTGACATAGAAAAAATGTTCCGCAATATTTGGCTACATCCTGATCATCAAAAATTCCAGAAAATTATATGGAGAAATCATAAATCCCAACCTTTAAAAGAATACCAATTAGCAACTGTCACATACGGAACAAAGGCCGCACCTTTTCTGGCCATGATGACCCTTAAACAACTTGCCATAGATGAACGACATAATTACCCCAACAGTAGTGCTCCAGTTATTTTAGAAAATTCATTTTATATGGATGACCTCATGCATGGAGCTCATACTGTGACCACAGCTAAACAGCTCAAGATAGAGATGATAAACCTTCTTAAGGCAGGCGGCCTCAATCTTAGGAAATGGCGTTCTAACTTGCCTGAACTTTTAGACAATACTATTGATCCTCAAAAGGAAGTATTTCAGTTTAAGCAGCCGGAATCCACAAAGGCTTTAGGTCTTCGATGGAACCCAATCGATGACACATTTGTCTTTCATCCCATAGAAATGATCTCAGAACACATCCCAACAAAGCGACAATTTTTGTCCGAAATTTCCAAGATCTTTGACCCCTTAGGCTGGCTGTCGCCAGTCACAATAAAACTCAAAATTTCATTTCAAGAAACGTGGAAAATGGAACTAGGCTGGGATCAAGCTGTTCCAAAGGATATCGCCTTAGAATGGAATGATATAAAATCTGACTTACCTCATATATCCCAATTTAAAATACCCCGCTGGATACAAACCCAGGAGAATGATTTAATTGAACTCCATGGCTTTTGTGACGCTAGTACTAAAGCCTACGCATGTGTTGTGTATTGTAAAATCCAGAGAAATCGCTCCACGTATGTGACCCTTGTTGCCGGAAAATCTAAAGTCATACCCCTGAAAAAAGCCTTATCGATACCACGTTTGGAGCTTAGCGGAGCTCTTTTATTAACGAAACTCATGGGAAAAATAATCTCATCTTTACCTGATTTTAACACCCAAGTGTATGGTTGGGTGGATTCTATGGCAGTGCTAGGATGGATAAATGGTGAACCTGAGAAATGGAAACCCTTTGTGGCCAACCGAGTGAAAATGATATGCGAGATAATCCCGAAAGATAGGTGGAGATACGTAAAATCTAAAGAAAACCCCGCTGATTGCGCTAGCCGTGGCTTCACTGCTTTTCATTTGGCAAACCATTCACTTTGGTGGCAGGGACCCCACTGGCTTCCACAATACAACCCAGAAAAAAATCCTGAAACAATATCATACAATACAACTGAAGACCTCAGAAAGAAAAAGTCTGTAAACACTGTCATTACGGATCACGACACTTCAATTATAAAACAATTCTTAGAACGTTATAGCTCTCATCGTAAAGTAATTCGAGCTATAGCCTACGTCAAAAAATTTATCGATATTTTTATTTACAAAAGAAACCGCAGTAATTATCTCACCTTGCAAGATCTAAAAGAAGCAAATGAACTATTGATAAAACAGGTGCAAAAGGAATTCTTTTTCAAGGAAATATCTCGCCTTGAGAATCGTGAACTCTTGAGCAAGAAAAGCCAAATTCTGAGTCTTAATCCTATCTTAGATGCCAAAGGGATACTCCGTGTCGGTGGACGACTAAAAAATTCCAACATTAATCTCGAAATGAAGCACCCCATAATCATCCCGAATCAATCTAAATTAGCGGACCTTATTATTGATGAATCTCATAAATTAGTATTTCACGGTGGAGTAAAAATGACAACCGGATTTATAAGACAAAAATACTGGATACTTGGAGGGAACTTAGTAACAAAAAAGCGACTAAGAATGTGTGTAAAATGTAGGAGACACGATCCCATACCTCAACGGCAGCTTATGGGCGACTTACCCTCATCCAGATTAAATCCCAATCGACCCTTTTATCACACTGGAATTGACTATACTGGACATGTCTTAGTAAAAGCAAATAAAGGTCGAGGTATCAAAACAACCAAAGGATATGTCGCAGTATTTGTATGCATGGTCACAAAGGCCATACATTTAGAAATCGTATCGGATCTCACATCGTCCGCATTTATTGCGGCGCTTAGACGAATGTCAGCTAGACGAGGGGTTCCTGGACACATCTACAGTGACCAGGGAACTAACTTCATAGGAGCAAATAAGATCCTTAAACAAGAAATATCTCAAATCTCCGAGGTACTGTCAAGCCTCGAGAATATCTCCATCATCTCCGAAATGAACATCGAGTGGCATTTCAACGCTCCGTCATGGCCATCCGCCGGTGGACTTTGGGAAGCTGCAGTAAAAAGCTTGAAACATCACATCAAACGTATCGTCGGGGAGCAAAAACTCACCTACGAAGAGTACAACACTCTACTATCTCAACTCGAAGCTTGTCTAAACTCTCGACCGCTTTGTCCTTTAACGGAAGATCCCGAAGATATCGACTTTTTAACTCCTGCTCACTTTTTAGCAAGCGGGCCTAATTTGACGATCTTTGAAACAGAAAATGATCTTAGAACTCGCTGGTACTTAGTGCAAAAAATCTATAGAGACATTTGGGCTCGGTGGAAAAACGAGTATCTCACACAGTTATCCATTAGAGCTAAATGGAGACAACCTCAAAAGAATCTCAACCTCAACGACATAGTAATCATAAAGGACGAAAACCTCCCGCCAGGAAAATGGGCCCTAGGTCGAGTAGTAGAACTTCATCCCGGAACTGACGGACTTGTGAGAGTCGTCACCCTAAAAACCAAAAACGGGTTCATGAAACGACCAGTGGTGAAATTGTCACGATTACCTACAAATGGAATCGATCATCCTCCAGATGACACGAAAGTTGAAGACAATGACACAAAGCAGAAAAAAATCAAACGTAAACGTATTTCGCTCTCGGCTATAGTTTTATCAATGACGTTATTTTTTCTGTCTCTGATAAACATATCTCAAGCATCCTATAACTTTACCCCACTGAACAACAACAGTATTTATTTCGATAAACTGTCAAACATGCACCTTATTCGAGACGATTGGCGCTTAATTGTTTATTATGATACATATCCCTATAACGACGGCAAGGCGGCACTCGAAAAGTATATTAAATATCTTGAAACAATATGCTCTACGATAAAAGAACAAACACCTTGCGAAGGTATCCTATTACAAATCGGGCACGAGTTCGAAGAAATAAAACATTACGATAGTATAATTATGATGAATGAATCATTTGTAACTGGAGAGAAGCGACGGCGCCGGCGTCGCGGACTGATAGACGGGGTAGGCTACGTAGCAAACAGTTTGTTTGGTGTATTAGATCAACGGTTTGCTGAGAAGTATGAAAAAGACATTGACCTTTTAAAAGAAAATGACAAACATTTGTATAAACTTTGGAAAAATCAAACCTCTGTCGTGGAAGCCGAGTTTAATCTTATGAAAAGAATGGAAAACACCATAATCAAGCACCACAAATCGATTAATCACAAAATTAATAGCCTCAAAGAATTTTATCAAGACCTTAAACACCATGTACAAAACATGAGTCTTATTACAGATTTTTTAACCTCTGCCCTCACAGCTGAGAACTTATTGTATAGCCTTAGAAGAATACAGGACTATATTTTAGATACGGTGACAAATATTTATAATGGAAAATTGGACTTCCATTTGATATCTCCAACCCAGCTGAGATCCGAGCTAAACTCGATATCAGCACAAATACCTAAGGATTTGGCAATTCCTGTTGACTATTCAAATCTCAAGGATCTCTATAACCTGATAAACGTGAGAACTAAGTACTGTTATAAGTACTTACTTATCGAAATAAGAATACCCCTAATAGAAAGAGATCTTTACGAAATATTTAATCTCATCCCAGTCTCACAATCCTCCAACCACGACATGATAAATGTAGAAGTCATCTCAAAATATGCAGCCATAAACATTCGAAAGGACTCTTATGTAACAATCTCTCAAGCCGATCTCCAGTCTTGTGTAAGACAGAACTCTATGATGATTCTTTGCCATATCAGAAATCCTATTTACCACTTGAAAGATGATCATAGCTTCTGTGAAACTATCCCAAACACAAGAACTTGCAAAACTATCAAGACTACTTGCAAAAATGTTTGGAAAGAATTAACCTCGGATAATAATTACTATTATTTTTGTTGCAACGAATGCCACATCAAATTTCTTTGTGAAGGTCAAATTACTGCGGCAACATTGTTAAACGCCGGTCTGTTAAAGGTTCAGGAAGGCTGCCTGATAAAGACAGGAGATTTCCTTGTGCATCCGACCAGAAGGCTGTCTAGTAAAATTAATACAGGCGCAAGAATTGACGCGCCCGAAATATCCCCAATTAATCATATCTTGAACATTTCGATCCCTGCTGCTCCTGAGATTGATCCCAACAACTCTGAAATCTTGCGACAATTTGAAGCTATAAAGAAAAATATAGAAACCCTGAAGCAGAGTGAACCTTTGAGTGAGAAAATATCCTACCACGACGTGCACCATTACGCTGCTATATATTTTCTTATCTTCGTAATCTTTCTAGTGGCGGCAATGTGCTTTTGGCGATGGAGACGACAGTCAGCACGTCGGGTACCTTTTGTACCTACAAGAGAAGAGTCGACCGCGACTTCGGTACCCGCCTCGCACCCCGGTAAAGAAAGTGTTATAAGTGAGTGTTGTGAAGTTAGGGAAAAAAGGCAATCTTTAGACAAAATGAAAAGTGCTGTGAGTAAGTGCTGTGATCTTAGGGAAAAAGGACAAAATGTATCTCTATCAATTAGAGGTGATCCCAAAGGACTAGCCAAATCTAACGAATGTTTGCATAAGAAGGATAGGGCCTCTTCACCCATTTTTCGTGTATTTTCTCTTCCCGATTTGAACTCTAATAACAGTTCATAATTGGAAAACCCTTGTTCATTTCATTATTTACTAACCTTATTTTACCACTTAGCATTTAATTTGAACATTGTTTTTCATCTTGTATCTCTCATCATCCATTTAGTTTAAGACCACACTAACCCCATTTCTGCCCCCGGGAGTATGTACGGGGTCAATCACCGTACAGCACGTTTTACTTAGGTCATCATAATCGCGACACCGCACTGTATGTCCAATCATTTATTGTATTGCAAAATATGTAATAAAGTTAGTTCGCTGTTCGACGTCATACCGTGCGCGTGACTCAAACCCCATCCTATTCACCTCATTTAATCTTAATCCTTTAATTGTTTCATTGAAATATAGTAACTTTTATTAACCCTTTTCCGAGTTTATCTCTATCTCACCCCAACCCCGAACAATAATATATTGATAGTCCAAATGATTCACACCCGAATAATTAACAAATTTATAATGATCTGATGACCTTGAATACTTGAATTATATACATTTCACGACGTGTCGATGTCAGCATAAAACTAAAACTATCGATATGTACGGGTTTGCTCGTACAAGTGAACATCACAAAGCCCGATCTTCTGCTTTCTTTCTTTTCTTCTAGCAACTTTTGTTGTAGTCACTCCACCTGGCCGGGCAATGAAAAATTTACAAGCATAGAGTGGGACGCCCGCGGTGAGCACCCCTCTCTATGCTTGTAAAAAAATTAAAAGCATTATGATTTTTCCTGTATCTACCGAGGAGCATAAATTCTGTTTGCACAATTATCTCAAATCATAATTGAGCATTCCAATTGGAAATGGAACCTTGGACATCTAAATCCATCTCTTACACTGAGAAAAAATATGTTGGTCAAACAAATTTGGTTATTTTTCGTTTATGTGTTTAATCCGGCTACCCCTAGCGTGGATAGCAATCGATTCATTCACTGCGCCAACTGTCAAATTAACTTAAACTTAACTTACTATTTTGTAGCATTTCACAAACCTTGACATATTAACAGTAACCACTAATACATTAAACTAAATCGCAGTATATTAGTAATACGTGGTAATGTCTAAAAATATTGTAATCATCATAATGTTCCCTCCAATACAGCCATTAACTTTAACCTTGCGCGATGTAAAAACGTATGTTTTATATGTTTATATGATATGTGTAGGTATGTAGTATTTAGATATACATTAAGCTATAGCTTTTAAGGAAAATATAACTCTGCATGTAAATTTAAATGTTTGTAAGTAATGACAGCCATTTTGTGTCGAAAAGGTTTTATATAACATTTTGTGTTTTTGATATTATATAATTTACACCATCATAATATCCTCCGGAGGTAGGCTGAGGTATGAAGTATGAAGTAACCCACAAAGACTCTGAGGCTAATATTCAGAGACTACGCTAAGCGTAAAGTAACGCTTCCGTATGTCAAATTTGTATTACAATTTGACATACGGAAGCGTAAGTTTACGCTTAGCGTCGTCTCTAAATATTAGCCTAAGCTCTCCGATCTCGTACGTAGGATTTCTGTATAACAACTAACTTGATCTCACACTCAACAATAGGTACCTACACTGCAAACAGGTATTCTGTAATTTAATTAAATAAATTTTGCTCTTGTTAGTGGAAGAGTCCCCACTGTTCTCAATTCTCTCTCTGTCTTCTGTTTCTCCCCACCTTGACTTGTTCTACAAAACTTAGTATAAGTCTTCCCCTTTCTTGCTTCCCTTCAATCTTTTCTTCTAGAATAGTCCTAAAGAAGTTGTCGTGTCGTATCAAGTGACCAATCATCTTTCTTCTTAAGTTCTATGTGGTCCTTAGCAACTGTCTTGTCTCGTTCACAAGGAGTAATATACATCCTAATTTTTCCAAATGCAAACACAAATGCCTAGCCACTTAGAAAATCTTAACAATCTCATCGACAATTTAAACCAACCTGAATAGTTATCTATCTAAATCTCCTACAACTTTAAAAAGGAAATGATTCTCGGTGGTGCGGGCGTCGCCATTTTTATCGGCGAACATGTTGGCGAACATATCCGCCGTGTCGGCTCGTTTCCGCGCCACCGGAAGTCAAGTGCCGTCGCCGGAAATCCATGAGATTGGAATAAAATTGGCAGCGCTCGCGCCTCCGTTATTGAATAACGCGCTGTGATTGGAGAATGACATCGTGTTAACGATATTCTAGCGTTCCTAACTTTTATGGATGTTTCTGGCTATTTCCTGGGCAAAGGAAATGTACTGTTTATGTTATATGATGGGTTGATTTATACATTATCGGGTGATAATATTATTGGACAATCTCTTAGCGGCTATTCCTAATGCCGCCGGCCCTTTAGGTGACCACAAATTGCAGGACAAGATTTTGCATCATCAATCTTGCTTTGCAAGTAAACACTAAACAAACAACCTACTAATATACTTAGGTACTACATAAAAACTCTAGGAATTCAAATCCCTTTAAAATTTGGTCATACTTAACTTATTCCATAATGCCTCATAGGTTGAGTGCTGAGCGGGCAGGTTTCAGGTCAAGCAAAGTGTAAATATTTTTTTCTAAGAAATTCTTAGTAAGAACTTGGTTATTTGTTGAATAGTTTTGTCTATCTCCTTTGGAAAACATCATGGTCATGCGAAATACGAAAGCTAAAGAATTGACCAAAAGTTGTCAATCGTAAGTGAAGAGAAGTTATACAGGACGATCCACCTAAAAAAAGTCACAATTAATGCCCTGAAAAAGTTTTTAATAATAAACATTCCACCAGGCACACATTTTATTCAAAACAGAAAGCTGCTTTATTTATATAAACTAACATTACGCTACTTTCCTTATACAAAATAACATAAATGCTCCCATATTTTATAACTCCCTACATCAAAAAACCATAGCAAATATCCCATTGAATACAAAACGAAACACCAAATAGGTAACACACACTACCGATTCAAAAAACACCATAAGACGTAAAAACATACACAATTCTTTTAAAAACCATAGGATACATTGTCACATTAATGGTATCAGTTTTTGCTAAGACCATAATGATGTTTTATGTGAAAATTATACGATAAAAGGTCTCAAATAGGTTTCGCATACCGATTCTAGGTACCCCATTCAATTTAATATAGTTTTTTGACGTCACTCGAAGGAAAAGCAGTTATTTATTAAGTGAACAATAATTTTAGCCATTATCATAAATGTCGGACTAATAAACAGTTTGTCGCTATTTAAGAAGATTACGAAATTCTTTATTCCTTCATTTATATCTACTATATTGCTATGTTGACATAGGGTTGAGCACTAATTTGGAGTTTGTAACGATTTGGACAGATGTCTTTATCTGGTTATGCTGTTAATATTAATAAATGGAAGTTTGAGAGCTTTTTTAAGGTAGGTAAGTGTATGTTTCTACTTCTTTGACGCAAAATCTACTAAACGGATTTTAAAACTACACATTATAATAGCTTATACGTCAAAATAACTTTCTGCTTTTTAAATACAGACGCAGACGAAGTTAAGAGTAAGGTGGGTGATTACGCAAGTAGGTAATTACCTAAACACGCTCGCGTGGATTTGGAGTTTTACCAATATTCTTCCTACTGGATATATCTAAAGATAAGTACCTAATACATACGGTTTCATCCTATTAATTTACAAAGTAATAAATACTTGCCACGTTAAAAATTTATGACAAAGTTTATCGGACACAATATAAATTATCTGATACTTAGTTACACTAAGCGACTGCAATTTTTACATTTGTCATAATTCCATAGAAAACATTTTAATTTGTAAAGAAGTGCGCACACGTCACCGCAAAATGTATTGCGATTACAAAGTTGCTTGCCATGTAAAATATTTTAGCTCTATTAGTGTAATATATTAGATTATGTATCATGTAGATTAAGTTAGTGATTATTAAAGACCCTTTATTAATTTCTTAACTATACTACTTATTATATATATCAGCCTATTGCCGTCCACTTCTGAACGTAAGCTTCCCTCAAAGAGCGCCAACGATCCCGGTCTTGGGCAGCTCGCATCCATCCGCTGCCAGCCACCTTCTTTAAATCGTCGGTCCATCGTGTCGCAAGGGCGTCCTACACTACGCTTGCCTAAACATGGTCTCCACTCTAGCACTTGTCTGCTCCATCAACCGTCTGTCCGTCTACAGACATGGCCGGCCCACTCCCACTTCAGCGTGCTTATGCTTCGCGCAATGTCGGTGACTTTAGTTCCTTGGCGAATAACCTCGTTTCGAATCCTATCCACCAAAGAAACTCCGAGCACTTCTCTCTACTTATTATAATACTCGTAATCCCAGAGATAGAGATCCCAATTTTAATTGGTATCCGGAGAATGTTCCTCTAGCGTTGTTATCTTTTGTATCTAGATATCATAATAGTTTAGTATCTATTTTGCCTATCAAACCTGTATCTAAACATTGAAGGCTTAGGCGGTTCTCACACTGCCCCGCATGATGCAGCGTAGCGCGTGGATGCGTGTTCTTCCGTTGCTTGTAAGTATCTCCGTTTGTATGGAAAACACGCATAGTCTAACACACAGAAATGAACGCGCGTGGATGCATTTTCTGTGTGTTAGACTATGCGTGTTTTCCATACAAACGGAGATACTTACAAGCAACGGAAGAACACGCATCCACGCGCTACGCTGCATCATGCGGGGCAGTGTGAGAACCGCCTTAGGCGGGAGTGTTACTACTTATATACACCTACACTTCACTGGTATGTTGGGTCCCATGTAAGGCGGCAAAACGAATTGTGTGCTGTTTCTGCTTTTTCGAATTCAAAATTATTCCGATTAAAAACTAAATCCACAATGACATTATTTTCCTAAGTACAAAGTTGTACTGTTATTTTGAAAGGTCGCGAGGTCAATCCCTCCACGGTGTGTTTCTTAATGTATTACATAGGACATTTTTATGGCGTATACTACATAATAGTGGTTCCAAGTCTAGGTGTAAGTAAGTGCTAGAGGTGTGCGCCGCGCCGCCACGCCGCCGCCGCCGGCGGACCTGAAGCACGCCGCCGCCGCCGGTCGTCAGACCGGCGTGAAATCGGCGTGTCTTTTAAAGTTTATTTCATTGACATATAAACGCCTAATCAAGTCTTTCAGAAGCTATTTAACTCTGTCATACTCGAGGGCACAACGCCGGACGCATAGAACAGAAGCGTGGTGGTGCTTTTCTTCAAAAAAGGCGATAACACCGTATTGAGCAACCTATCTCGCTTCTGAGTCATGTCTACAAGTTGTTTTCAAGGGTCATCACGATCCGTCTCGAGTACAGGTTTGATGACTTCGAGCCTTCGGAACAAGCCGGTTTCCGAAAAGGTTTTACTACCATAGACCACTTCGATACGCTTCGGCGGCATATTTACAAAAGACCGAGGAGTGTAATCAGCCACTTTGCTTAGCGTTTGTGGACTATGAGAATAGTATATCGAAGCGTTCTTATTCTTCGTGTCGAAGGTACGACGTTTCAAAATTAAATTTGGTAACACTATCGTCAGTTGCTATGCAGAGGTACCTTTGATTGCATGTTGTGGGGTACAAAGGACAGGATAGGAGGTTCACCATTGTTTGCTGCACAGTTCCACAACCACACCCTGCAGCCGTTTCATCGAAATACCCCCATTTCATCATCATCATCATATCAGCCTACAGAGGTCCACTGCTGAACAAAGGCCTCCCCCATAGACTTCCACAAGGACCGGTTATATGCGACCTGCATCCAACGACTTCCAGCGACCTTTATCAGGTCATCCGTCCATCTCGTTGGAGGCCGTCCTACGCTGCTCTTTCCGGTGCGTGGTCTCCACTCGAGAACCTTTCTGCCCCAGCGGCCATCAGTTCTACAAGCTATGTTCCCCGCCCACTGCCACTTCAGTTTGCTTATCCTTTGAGCTATGTCGGAAACTTTGGTTTTTCTACGGATTTCCTCATTTCTGATTGGATCGCGTAGAGAAATACCAAGCATAGCTCTTTCCATAGCTCGCTGAGTAACCTTGAGCTTTCTTATGAGGCCCATAGTAAGCGACCACGTCTCTGTGCCATATGTCATCACTGGTAATACACACTGGTTAAAGACTTTTATCTAGAGACATTGTGGTATAGTTGACGAAAAGACGTCATCGTCACGTCCCCACTTCACCAGATTTGAATTACACCTCCCGACTTGGGTTCGGAGTCGGATTAATGACTTCCAAATGTGCCAAGGAAGGTTACATCCTGGGGAGAGGTGCTCGCTTGGTGGTAGGTAATAAGTAGGCGGGGGAGATATCTCCAACCACAGTTTGAAGCGTTAAGTGCTTATACAAAAACACCATAATGTCGGTCCGAGTACACGAACAGTGTACGGGGGCAATTCCATTGCAAAAGGGTGTTAGCCAGGAAGATGTTATATTCCTGAAACTATTCACCACCGCAATGGAAGATGTCTTCAAGTTACTGAAGTGGAAAGGATTTGGCGGACCTTCAATTTACCGACGATATGGATATCGCAAAATCGCTTCATGAGCTCAGCACAACGCTCAATGACCTCAACAGTTTTCAAGCAGGTGGGTCTTAAAAGAACATGGGCAAGACGAAAGTTATGTCAAACGCTCATGTCGTGCCCATCTCAATTTCCGTTGGGGACTCTGCTCTCGAAGTTGTTGACGAGTATGTCTATCTAGGACAAACCGTCCAGCTAGGCAGGTCCAATTTCGAGGAAGAGGTCACTTCGAATTCGAATCGGCTGGGCAGTGTTCGCGAAACTTCGCAACGTGATGGCTGCTGGGGCAGAATGGTTCTGGAATGGAGACCACGCTCCGGAAAGCACAACATGGGACGGCCTCCAACGAGACAAACCAGAGACCTGGTAAAGGTCGCTGGGAGTCGTTGGATGCAGACAACACGACCGGTCCCTGTGAAAGTCAATGGGGGAGGTCTTTGTTCAGCAGTGGACCTCTTTTGGCTGATATGATGATGATGATGTTGTAATATGTTGTTTTTTCTAAAACTAAAAGGTAATAAAACCTGAATTCTCTTTCTTCTCTTTGAAGTCTAAATCAAAAGTACTGACGCCGATTTCACGCCGGTTACGCCGCCGCCGCCGGCAAAATTTGGCCATCACGCCGCCGCCGACGAAAATAAAATCGGCGCACACCTCTAGTAAGTGCATGTTGTAAACGCACCGAGAAAATACGTAGGGCAATGTTTTCTAAAAGGTATCCGTACTTTGTAAAACAATACGGCTACACAAAAGCTCGTCGCTCGAACGTCGTAGCTCGTCAACAAACAGTCGCCGCGTCTGCGCAAGCGCTTACCAATCATGTTTTTGTGTCGCGCATCAATAAAGGAATATAATTGCATTAACAAAAGACCTGCCATCAATTCACTGAATTATTGACCCAATAAAATTTGAAGCAGTCAATACATCAGCGTTGTTTTTATTCAGGACAATTTAGTGGGTATAGGGGGCTCCTGTTAAGGCTATGGAGACATGGAACAGAATGTGTTCAGAAGGACCATTCGACGCGATTTGAGCAATGTCGTCAATTTTCCGACACTTCTATTACAAGCCTTGGCTGCTATGTATGGTATGCTGTCATCAGTCAGCATCACTCTGTACTACTCTACTTCATTTAAGAAGGCTAAGTATTAAGTATATTGTGTTTTAATAAGTGTATTTCGTATAAGAGATGGACATGATGAAGGTAATTTGGTAAAGGCCGCTGGGAGTTGTTAGAGGTCCTTGTGGAAGTCATATGGGGCAGGCCTTTGTTCAGCAATGGAACTCTTCGTTTTGGGTAATATGAATATGATGATATTATTATTTTAATCCTAAAATTTCGAACTCTTTACAGCGTCCATGGTTACGGGTAGACTAAGGTGGAGGTGTACTGATTTTATAATTACTAACATTAATTACTACATTTCTGTTTATAGGTATTTAGCAATCCGAGTCATGCAGAACGAACTTATAGATGTAGGTATTGTTGTCAAGAATCAACATACATACATACTTCCATACTTCACGCCTATTTCCCATAAAGGTAGACAGAGACTATAGATTTCCACTTGCTCTGATCATTTTCGTGAGAGAACCTTCTTGCCCATTTTTTCTAGTGGTATTAGTCTGTGCCATTTTTACTTACTTTAACATTGTATTACTGTGAATTATTTACGCAAAGGGAACTACAAAGTGATGGAGTGCGATAGATTACAAGTTCATAAAGTTAACATCAATGTCGCTCCGAATCGTCATTGATGTAAACATACTCCCCGGATGGTGACTGAGAAACTAAATGAGTAATGTAACTAAAAAAAAGAAAAAACAAACCGCCTCCAAAAAACATATAGGAACTAAGGTTTCGGGGTAAACCATAATATCATCTATGTATAAAAATTTTAAAATTTTCGTCGATATTTTTACAACCGCTCACCGGATTTCGATGAAATGTTTATTGGACCAATCTGTAAGAATCATCAAAATCGGTTCAGCCAGTCGAAAGTTCCGAGGTAACAAACATAAAAAAAATACAGTTGAATTGAGAACCTCCTCCTTTTTTTGAAGTCGGTTGTAAAAACATGATTCCGATCCGATCATCCAACCTAGGTGCACATGAAAACATGATATAGTTGACCCGTCTGGAGTCGAAACGCTCGGTACGTGGGGTCCGAGTGCTCGTCTCTCAAGGAGACTGGTCGACTCTTCACGTGACCAGAGGGCTGGCTTGTTTCTAGGGCAACGTATAAGCATTGCCATTCAACGTGGCAATGCTGCCAGTCTTCTGGGCACGTTGCCAGATGACAGTGATGCGGAGGAATTCTTCGACGCTTAGTTGAACGATTTTATGACTTTTTATTTTTTTTTTCTCTGTAGGTGTATATAATTTTGATTTATGTAAATATTTTAATGAAGTTATATAAATGAGTTAGCTATGTTGATCTTAATTAAACTTGAACTTAGTTAAAAATTATGATATAGTAAAAGGCGTTTGGCTATATAAGTATATATATTATTTCAAACTAATTTTCTATCATTTATCGGTATCAACATTGACTTATATGGCAACTCGCAAAAATATGCAACTATTCGACAGGCTATCGGCACACTATCAAGCTCAAATATCCGCACGATAATGAGAATGGCGAATTTATACATTATGGTCGACATCTACTGACTGTCGCAATATCCTGGCCAGAGCCGTCGGCACTAGGCTACTGGGGAGAACCACCCACCCATCCGAATACAAACCTTCTCCCAACAAAATAGAGCTGGCTTTGGAATGGTGAAATATATCAATTAAGTTGTACCAAAAAGGTTTCGTCGGCGTATAGGTAGCATGATTAGATACTTTTGAAATTAATAAGACTGTTTTTTTATGTGTTGATATAGTTGTTGTTAAAACAGTAATTTTAATAACAAATTGATGTTCTATGGTGTGGGAACGAAAGAGGTTTTATAAAAGTTTTAATAGAGAAAAAAAAACGTAGCGACGCAAAGTCGGCCATAATAAGTTTCTAAACTCAAGGAGTGATTGTTGTTTATCTAATCAACTACTACACCTACTAGATTAGCACCTTACTTGATGCTTTTGTCCTACGGCTTTTGCGTGCCCAAAAAGATTGGCCTAAAGTATACCTACCTACATTTTTTAATACTTACTGGTATGGTATGGTACAGTGGCTGCGATTGCGACTGCTGGGTTCTCTGGGAAATTTTTAGGAGCACAGGTTGATATACCCAGATGTAGTACCTACACCTACCAGTATGCCGGTTTAGGTCCCATGTAATATGGGGGGAACCTATGCCTTTAACCGGGTATTAATCCAAGCCCAGTGCTGCTACTTTATACTATAACATTTTGCACGACCTGGGAATTGAACACAGGACAGGACATTGTAAAATAAACTACTTTTTACGGGTTTCATCGCGTTATATAAATCATATCTAAATATTAGCCTAAGATCAAACAAGACTATATTGTGGAATTTGGGTGTAACAACAGGCATACCTTCCAACCCTTTATGGGGTTGTAGGCACATCGCACCTCCGATAAAATAGGGTCATACTTAAGTCGAAAAACATCAATTTTGCGGAGAACCAAAATAAAGCCAGAAACTAAACCACAAATGTACTAGACAGTCCACATTGGTTGTAATATTTCTTTAAATATATATGAGTAGTATATATTAAGAATGCTTCAAAAAAATACTTTTATATGGCAAATTTTGTTTTTAAATTTTCCTGAAAAAGGCCAGTTTTCGAGTTGTGACTCTATTTTATCGGATGTGCGACATTATTTTGTATTCTCAAAGTATCTACGTAAATCGATAAATCTCACCATTTTATATACACACAAACAAAAGAAATCTGAATTGTCATTTAAATAAAAGTTGACGTATAAAGTCGGTATCTTCAAGCCAGTCTGCAGAGGGTGAGCAGCAATCAAGTTTATTGAGTTGGGAGGCCAGCCCTGCAAATCATTTTACTATAACAAGATTGAGGGCGGGCAAGGGAGTCGCTTGTGGGACACAAATTGATATTTTAAGGTCACTGCGCTTTTTGGAAGTTTATTTAGTTTTTCTAAAGCTATCTTTGCTTTGTTTACGATATATTGCAGATTTATAGGTTTATAAGGAGTTTTGAAGACACAATTTTTCTAATTCAAATTCAAATTCAAATCTTTATTGCAATCTATAATGTACAATGTGTACATACAAATAAAACAGATGGTAAGTTTAAAGCTAAGGATCAATTATGGACCCTGTAGGGCACAGCACAATTTAAGTATAAGAGAGGGAGATGTACTTATATATATTTTAATATTAATTTAATAGTTGAGTTTAAATTATATTATTTATAGCAGACATAATGTGTAATCAACTAAACAATCAATTTCCAACTGTTTGTTTAAGTACACTAAGGCTAACATTCAGAGACGATGCTCAGCGTAAAGTAAGGCTTCCGTATTTGACATACGGAAGCGTAAGTTCATGCTGAGTCTCTTCTCTGAATCTCAGCCTAATACTTTCGTAGGTGTATGACTCGTAACCAGGTGAAAGTATAGAAGATTGGCCGCTACGCCAATCAGGCTATTTTATGCAGCTAGGTAGCTACTCACTCCCATAAAATAATAACTAGGTAGGTACCTACATCTAATAGTCACCTATTCAACCTATGCGTATTCCTATAGCAACGATTAACAATAAAAGCTAGGAAGTTTCTAAGCCAAGGTTGTATTTAGAGGAGTTAAGTAATGTCAACTAAAAAAATCTATAAAAATAAAAATGAATCACCGAAATGTTTGTACGCGCATAACTTCCAAACGACTACACCAAAATGGATAAATCTTTCTTTTACGTATTCATTATTGTCAGGAGAAGGGTTGTTTGTAATTAATAATAATCAACCCATATACTGTCCCACTGCTGGGCACGGGTCTCCTCTCAGTACGAGAAGGATTAGGCTATAGTCCACCACGCTAGCCTAATGCGGGTTGGCAGACTTCACTTGCCGTCGAGAAAATCTCTCAGGCATGCAAGTTTCCTCACGATGTTTTCCTTCACCGTTAAAGCGAGTGATAATTACGCACATGATTTCGAAAAGTCAGAGGTCTTGGATTCGAACTCGAGACCTTTGACTTGGCAGTCCAGTGGTCATACCCCTAGGCTATCATTGCTTGTAAGTAATTTTTTTTTTAATCCCTCGGGAAACTCAAGACAATCTGTGCTCGGGTCGCTAGTTAAGAATAATTTCCTTGCCATCCTACACATACCACACTTTTTCATTCTTAGACAGCTCCAACTACTGTGATCGACATTCTAACCACAAAAGAATCGTTGGACATTGAAATCCATCAGCCAATATTGACCAAAGCGATAACCTTCCCCAATAATATCGGAGACCACAGAACAAGAAAGCAATAAGCAGTGACAAGTCCCCGGGGTACTCGAGTGTCAGACACTAAACGTCGATGTCTGACACTGCCCTGCTTCGCAAATAACGGGTAATTGAAAACGGACCCCTGCGAATGGTCTAAGTTGAGAACTGACTGATTTTGTAAGATTAAGGACCTCTTTCACCAGCGCCTAAGTTAAGTTCTCGTTAAAATTATCTGGCAGATAGTTTCATTAGATCAAGTGAGGGGAAACATAGCCTTTATAGAGTCTGTCTCACTATCTGTGGATAGCTGATGCTAACCCCCGGTTAAAATATGGTATGAAATTATCTGCCACGTAATGGGTACTTTCTGGGAGATGATGAAACAGGCCCTAAGTCATATTTGTACACGGTTGGACAGGCCATAAAGTCATTGTGGCGATTGACAGCCGGGCCCTAGCCTGTACGAGCCCTCACGCAGGCTCGTGAGGGCCCGTACAGGTTAGGTTAGGGCTAGGGCCCGGCTGGCAATAGCCACCCTAACTGTATGGCCCGGCAGAGAACGGCCCCGCGGGCCCTTTCTAAAAGGCGATAATGAACGAACACGACGAAAGGCATGTTCAAGAGATAAATAAACACATTATTTTCCGATAGTATTCCATCTACCATTATCCCGGGCCCCGGGCTTTTGTGGAGGAGGAGCCACCCGGGCCCTTCCGACTCAGTCCGACCCAGTATTTGTATCTCGGTCTAGGGAGAAGTTATTTCTAATGCTCGTTAAAAGTCTATAGTCGCGAATGTCTCGTCTTCGAGATGACTGATGATGATTATATTTACCATTGATTAACAAAATCAACCTAAATTCACACAAGATTTTGTAGTAGGTATATATGTATAAGTATGATTTGTAGTTCTATCTGTACTTACCATAGATACCATCAAATTCATATAAATATAATATGAACCACAATTAAAGATACTTACCGCTTCCTCTCGTCACTTGGACCACACCTCACCAGGAACTCGGGGTAGAGAGTGTTGCTTGTAACAACAACATTAAACCCCGCAACCCCGCTACCTTAGCCTCATAGCCTTTTACACCGCACGGCTAAATAGCCCTCCGTCGGCTAAATGTTGTTGTTCTTACGGGACTTACGCCTGCCGTAACAAGTGTCGAGTATTTTGGTATTTTAATGTAATACCCCTGTTGTGTTTTAAGGGGGAATTAAATGTACTTAGTACCATCCTCCTCCCCAGTGTATGAATTAGAAGTAGGTACAGTAATTAAATGGGGGTTCAGGTAGAATGTAACTTGTTTTTTTACTTCAGGAAGTACTTACTGATTATGACTGCGTCATTAGTATAACTCGTAGGCGCAACTGCTTCCTGGGTTCGATTCCTGAGTCGAGTAGTGTTGTTGAGTTTTGCGATAAAACTTCCAGTCGCTGCTCGGAGTCTTGGATTTGTGCCCGGTTTTAGGCAATAGGCTCTCTATTACATGGAACCTAATACTGGCAATATGTGGGTGTACAGAGTAGAACAGGTCTGCCTTACCCTTTGGAGACTACAGGCGTGATGGTATGTATTCGGGAAGTAATAAACTGCCTTCTTGGTCCTAGAGATCGCATCTGCGTTTACCTTGCATGAGATACTGAGGTGTAACACAATTAACACCGAGATTGAGCAATTTTATTAGGGCTATCCGTGAAAGTCTCAGAATAGTTTGGAGATTGTATTTGTGACTGAAGATAGGCTCGCTCCTATCACATGAGACTTAAAAAACGATGCACAACTCCTAAATCAAAAATGTACCAACTAAATTCTAAATACATAAAATCTGTCGGCTGCCTTTGAACAAAAGGCACATATTGGGACTTAGGTATTTCTGGCATAGTCCTTAATATAGGAAACGATATCCGATATGGTTTAACATCATAAGGGACACCATTTCCTTTATTAAGGAGGATTTAAGATAATCTTATTAGGGTTACATCGTGAAGCAAGCTTGTCTAGTCCGGGTATGCGTATGTCTATAACACAAATACTTCGAAACAGTTGAAATAATTTCGTTAAAATTTGTCATTCATCACTACTGGTCGATGACAACAACGTGAATGTCCTAGAAAAAGAACATTTGTTATTGAACAGCATTAGGACATAGGGGATTACTTACTATTAATATTTTTTTATTACACTTTCTAGAGCAAAGTGTTTTTGGGGTAAATAGTTACCATCTTCGTATAGGTAACTTGACTTTGCTTGGCGGTTTGTTAATATAACGTTAATCTATATTAATACACTAATATTAATCTATACTAATATTATAAATGTGAGAGTAAACTCTGTTTACCAGTTTATTTGATACTTTTTCACTAAACTGCTTTATGGACTACGGGAATGACATAAGCTATCTTTTGCTTAAAAAATATATAGTAAATAGTCCTTCTGTAATGCGAATCAGCTGACTACAGTATTATAACCATTATTTTGTTTTTTCAATAACATTCCATGTCATCGTTTGTGCTTGTCATAAACACGCCATGTAGTTGTCACGGTGACGGGACGGAGCGATTTATGCGTGGCGTGACCACCGGGACGTGGCGTGACGTGTGGTCAGTGGGCAGTGTGCTCGCCCTTTATCTGTTCTGTTGACGAATGTGTGTTGTGACGTTAACATCACTTGTCCTTTATAAAGACTTGAGAGAGAAATGGGCGGGAGTATTAAGATTTTATTATTAGGTAATTTTTGTACCAATATAGTGGGAAACAAAAGTTATATCTGACATACAAGTTATGATATTATGTTGTTGTACCCCTACTGCAAAAGCAGTGATCCTGAGTGACCATTGGACTGCCAAATCAAAGTTCTCGAGTTCAAATCCAAGCCACGAACCTCTGAATTTTCGAAATCATGGGCATAGTTATCACACTCTTACAACGGTGAAGGAAAACATCGTGAGAAAACCTGCTACATGTTATGTTTGAAAGATTTTCTCGACGGCATGTGAAGTATGCCAATCCACACTACGCCAGCATGGTGGACTAAAGCCTAACCCTTCTCATTCTGAGAGACCTGTGCTCGCATTGCGGCAATAAAATTAATGGGTTGATAATGACTATACACTTCCGGGTTTCAAGAACCTGAACTTACATTACATTCAAAAGGATTTTTCTGTAATCCTAAACCAACCCCTAAACACGGAGTTAAAGTAGGCTGGGTATAGCCTAATAAGCTATAAAAGCCTACGCGATCCGCACGAACGAAACCACGGCCAACTGTTACTTATGTTTGCATGTTTAACGATTCCAAGTGATTGACTGAGTTACTTTACAGCACATGATTATTAAAAAAAACTTATAAACATGTAATGCTCAATGTCTATGCTTGTCACGTGCTTCACAACAAATTCGCGTGTCGAACGGACGGACGAACATATTAATCTTACCAGCCTTGCCGCCCCCGGCTAATTACAGATGGGGTGTACCACATTTCTACAGTTTTTATGTCACCGCTGATTGCTACCACTCAATATATATTTTTTATAATAATATGTGTTTTTTGTTAATTAGAAATGAGTTTGGTTGTAAAGATGTTGATGTTAGTAGGTTAGTTTTTTATAATTATCAGGATTGTCGATAGTTTCAAATTACTGTAATGAATGTCAAAATGTCAAATGACAAAGTGGTTCCAAAAATAAATAGGTAGGTAGGTACTTGCCAATATGATTAAAGATCATTTTGAAAAGACCCAAACATCTTTATAGAAACATATCCCAAAATATGTTCGGATGAGTACGTTAAAAAATCAACCTATTTTCCAAATTACAGCTTTCTACTCGTAATTTCGGCGGTGCATTGATAGATAGTCAGTAATAGGGCTGGGATAAACCAATTATATAAGTTTAGATAACATTTATAACATACAAAAATCTCCCAAAAATTTATTAAAATATAAGTTTCAGGTGTTCTATGAAGCGATCCAAACTAAGCGGATATTGACACCAGCCCTAGTGACGTATGCCATCATGTATGTACGTCGGCCATCTTGAATTTAATAGCCGCCATTGTGCATGAAGTGACAGTCGTTAGTCCATTGTCTACGGAACCACAATAAGTCATTTCCTTTGGGTAAGCTTTACAACTTGTAGGATCAGATCTGTGTATTTCTTTCTGGAAATAGTAGAATTTATATGGGAATTTATAATATATTGTTATCTAACATTTTCCTTCAAAATGAATGATAAGCTTGTGGGGTTCGTATGCAGGTTAATTGATTACGAATTTTCGAATTTATATCGTTTTACGAATAACCTTAGTGTAGCTTTTTTAATAGTTGATCCTGGTAGAATTAATGAAGTAATCTAAAAATTATTTTTTAAACTAGAAATCTGTGAAGTACCATTTATTACATCTAGGCGCTTTTGTAAAATGGACGATCGATAATACAAGCGAAGTTAGAATTGAATTTTCAGTTTAATCTAGAAATGTGTGCAGTTTTGCCAGATTACTTAATATGAAATAGGTACTATGAAACAGTTTCATCGAGCAAGTACAGCTTAAATAAGTCGGCAGAGAAGAAAATTATGTAGATTTTGGCTAGTAGATTATCCAAAAGTGTACGAGTGTACACCCGCAACTAACTAAGGGCAACAGGCTCGCCTGCCTATTGCCGTTAACTGAGCAGAAATCCAAACTTTGAGCTTCTTCTAAGAATTTCTTAAAAAACACCAACAATGCTAACAAGTTATTTTTAATGAAGGAAAAAATCGGCGGGCGGGCAGGATTCGAACCTGCGCCTTCTGGTTCGGTACACCAGATGTCTTCACAATAGATGTCGCTACGTCACCTTAAGACGTAAATTGTGTTGTAAAAATTAGCGCTGAGCGTCGAGCGTTGAGCGCTGAGTTGACGCTGTTGAGCGTTCAAGACTCGAGCGTGAAACGCTCGAACGTTTAAGACTCGTGAGCGCTGAAGACTCGGGGTACGGCGCTCGAGAGGCGCGCTCGAGCGTCGAAGCGTTATCATTTTTACTGGGGGTATATTAATAATAATTTGACTAGACGGTATTCTATAGTCATTATGACGCGTGACGTGCCTTCCTCGACTTCGACTCAAATCGGAAATAATTTTTATCGGCGTTTTGCATATTTCCCATAAGTTATCATAATTTTATTTATTTCACGTTCATAATGTCGAGTCAGTCGAGTGTTTCTCATGAAATGGAAAACGATAGCACTATCAATACGATTAGTGGTTGTGAAAATGAACGAGATGACATGGAAGTTAGTGGTGAATTGACGGATTTACCTAGGTGTGAAAAAAGTCGGAACAGTTGTAAATGGGATAACTTTGAAACCATTGCGGGTCGTGTTACATGTAAAATATGCAACAGAAGTTTTTCGCTAAAGACATCCACATCCATACTGAAAAGACATACATCGCAGCATACGACTTCCGATTCCGCAGATCAAAATGCAAGCACTGCAAGGACATCTTCTTCTTCTCCACGACGCCCAAGTCACTCTTTGTTAGGAAAACGAAAATTTGACTACAACTACGACACCCTTTTGAAAGAATTTGTTATTCATGGAAATCATTCATTACACATCGTTGAAGAAGAACATTTTCAGAAATTTATATCCGCTTTAAATGGACATTATACCCTACCGTCTCGTTACAAATTAACTAAAGGTATTCAAGATTTATATAAAGAGAAGAAAAATGATGTAATTAATTTGATCAAGTCTTCTAAACATAAACTGTCACTAACTTTTGATTTCTGAACATCAGTTACGAATAAACCTTACATAGTAGTTACTGCACATTTTATGACTAATGAGGGCCAACTGATTTCTATGATAATTGAATTTGATCTTATACCATACCCTCATAAAAGTGAACAAGTCTTACAAAAGATTATTCAAATATTTTCCGATTTTTCTTTAAAAGATAAAATAATATCTATCACGACAGATAATGATGCAACAAACGTAAAGTGTATTAATCTCTTAACACTCTTTAATGAAGAGTATAAAGATGTAGTACATGTGCGATGCCTGGCTCATGTACTCAACTTAGTGGTTAAAAAAGGCGTGTATGAAGTTGAATCAATTATTTCTGCCGTATCAAATCTAGTGAAATATATAACTCTATCACCTAAAAGAAAGCAAGCTTACGAAGAATGCTGTATTTTGCTTAACGTCAAAACATTAGATCTTATAAAAGATGTGCCCACACGTTGGAACTCCACATTTTTAATGTTGGAAAGAGCTTATTTTATGAAAACTGTGTTGGATTTTATTTGTTCTGAAAAAACAGATTTCAATGCATATTTGATTCGGAATTGGGATGACATAAAACTAATCATCGATTTTTTACAGCCATTCTATGAAGCCACAGTAATGTTATCTATACATGAATATCCGAGTATATATTATGTTTTCCCGATCATAGATTCACTGCGGGATCATATACATAAATTTGAAGATGTTGATATATTAAGAGATTGTGCTGAAGCAATGATAACTAAATTAAATGAATACTCTTCAAAAATCCAAATTGATCTTGCAGAAATTGCAACCATCTTAGATCCCCGTTTGAATAATAATTATTTTATGAATAGAGGTAAACAAGAACCTTTAAAAAAACTGAAACAAGTTTATCTCGATAAATATTACTCATCACCAATATCTCAAGACGATACGTTAGACAGGGAAAGTTCGGGATCTTCCAATGTTCAGATCAAGAAGTCTTTTTTTTCTTCGATATACAAACAAAAATCTGATAGGAGATCTATAGATGAGATTGAAATTTATTTAAATTCGTCAATTGAACCTGAGAACACAGATGTTATGTTGTGGTGGAAAAATAAAGAATCCACATTGCCTAACCTAACTAAAATGGCATATGAAATTTTATCTGTACCAAGTACAAGTGTGCCAAGCGAGGTGGCATTTTCAAAAGCTGGCCTCATCATATCTAAAAGACGAAACAGATTGAGTAATAAAAATATTCAGGCCTGTATGTGTCTTTCTTCGTGGTTAAAAAAGATTACTTAACATTACATAACTTTTTTTTACGTTAACATATGTGTATTTTTTCTTAAATCTGTAAAAATTTCTTTTTAAGGTAACAATATATAAAGTTTATACAAATAAAACTGTTGTCTAACTAAATATATTACTAAGTAACTGTGTCTATAACCAATATTATGAATATATTTACAGATAACCCCAGAAAGGCGAAATAGTCCCGAAGAAATTGATAAAAGTTACTGTAACAAAAAAAAAACCACGCGGGTAAAGCCGCGGGTATTATTATACTGATTTGTTCTTAACATACTTTGTCGAGACTCGCGCTCAACGCGGCGAGTCGAGCGTCGAGTTCGGCGCTATAATTGAGCTTTTTTTTTCTAAACGCTCAAGCCAACGCTCGAGCGTTTCTAAACTGCTCGAGCGTTGACTCGAGCGTCTTACGTCGACTCGAGCGTAGACTCGAGCGTCTTAGCGTCGACTCGAGCGTATTTACAACACTACGTAAATTAGAATGTGGAGGAAGATTTCGACTGGCGAGCAGGGCGAGCGGTGGCTTAGTGGTCAGAGCGTCTGGTGTACCGAACCAGAAGGCGCAGGTTCGAATCCTGCCCGCCCGCCGATTTTTACCTTCATTAAAAATAACTTGTAATCTTAGCATGGAAAATGCTTAAAAAATACAAAAAGATAATGCTTTAAACATTTTAAAATACCTACCTACCTTACAAAATCGACACACTAAACACGAATCTTTTAATCACTTCATCTTTCAACCGTTAAAATCCTAATGACGCCACACACAACAAAACATTAAGGAACAACTTAACACCGGACATCTGAATAAATCCCAAATCAACATACAAATCTCTAAAATGTTTTGTCACCAAATAAAAATAAAACCTGGCTGAATAGAGTTGTGCTTGTGTCTGTGTCTAAAACCAAAAGTAAAAAAGTTACGAGCTGTCAGTTTGACACCGCCGGCGCCGGGAATCTGATACGGCCGACACGTCAGTAGGCCTAGCGAGTAAATAAATAAATCAATTCATCTAAATATTGTTTAATTTGAAGGGAAGTTTCGTCTTTTTCTAATTGCTTGATGATTAATGAGTTAAAACTAGCTTACTTGAATGTAAAAAACTGAAACTGATTGAAAATCTGAAACCCTGTGTAAATTATTTCATATTTCTTAACGCTTCTTTTTATTTATCTTCTTTCTTGACATATTTAAAGAGGCAGAAGCTATTTTATTAATTGACCATTATTCAAACGAATGTGTGCTAAATATCAGTTGTCACAGTATTTGTAATAGGTAGATTACAAACCACACTCTAAAAATTAAGTGGCGTAATATTTGCATTTACAAGTAGGCAGTGTAGGCCACTACCTACACACGTACAATATTTCCTAGAACATCTAGATACATACACAACAGGTATATTTTATTAGCCAGCGATATGTCCGTTAATTTGTTTGAGTTGCAATTAACATGTCGGGTCGACGCCCGGCTTTACATTTTGTTGACTAAGCCTAAGAAAAAAAAACTTAACGGCTGCGTTCATATTTGACAGCTCCACCGCTTACCGATTCGTTCTTAAGTAACAAACCATAAACAAACATTATTAAACTTTTTATCTGTATCACAGTGTAGTAAGGTTGAATTTTGAATTAGGAATCGTTAAATAGCGCTTAATTTAAATTTGTCTGTGAGCAATAATCGGTGGGCCACGTCAATACAAACTGTTTAATCCATTGTTACGATAATGTTACAATTAATCAGTTGTGAGCTGTTTAACGTTCTTGTTTATGTATCACGACTGTTGACTGGTTGTGAAATGAAGCCCTCTTGCTTAATATTATCATTTATACCCGAAGCTTTGATACCTACTGAAACCGCTGATAACAAACCCCTGTTCTTTCGCTTTTACCATTAAACACAGACAAGACTCTATTCAGGTACGATTTATTTTTATTTAGAGACAAAACATTAATTTTTAATTTGTCAATTACTTATGCAGTTCTGGGTTACCTACTTTGATCTCTCTTATTCTTAGAGAAGGCCCGTACCCAGAGAACAACCCTACCTAACCCAGGAATCTCAGCCAACGTACAATCTATACTAATATATTACAAAGAGGTAGATAAAGTTTATATGTATATTTATTTTATTTTTTATACTAAACCGATTTAGAAAATTCTTTCACTGTTGGAAAGATATGTTATCCCTGAGTGCTATTTATTTACATAAAATTAGAATAATAGTAGCGGATCGCTAGTAGATAATAAATCTGCTAAGTTAAAAGTCTACTTCAGACACTTGATATACAAATTTAAGTGTCTCTACCACTGATTCCAAAATAAACGCAATAAATTTAAGTAAAATCAAATATTTATGACACGATGCCTAATCATGAATGAGCGTTTTTAGAATGTTTGCCTGTCTACAAGTTCCTCAAATAAGCTTCGTAACGACTCAACGGATTTGATGAACATTTTAGGGATAAAATCAGACATTTTATCTTAAATTTTCATATTTCATTAAATTTAGATATCGTGAGAAGATAATAAATCTATACTAAGCTCAAGAGTTTGTTTGTTTGTTTGGTTGAACTCTCTAATCTCAGGAACGACTGGTCCGATTTGAAAAATTATATCAGTGTTAGACAGCCTGTTTAACGAGGAAGATATAGGCTATAATATCATCACGCTACGACCAATAAGAGCTGAGTATAAATAAAAAATGATGCAAAAACGGGGGAAAATTCAACTTCTAGGGGAACAAAGTCGCGGGCAAAACCAAAAGGATGAACGGGTAACATCGCGGAACATGGCTAGTTCATAGTTGGAAATAAAGCACTATTAAGTACTATCCCGGTCTTGGGCAGCTCGCATCCATCCGCTGCCAGCCACCTTCTTTAAATCGTCGGTCCATCGTGTCGCAGGGCGTCCTACACTACGCTTACGCTAAACGTGGTCTCCACTCTAGCACTTGTCTGCTCCATCAACCGTCTGTCCGTCTACAGACATGGCCGGCCCACTTCCACTTCAGCGTGCTTATTCTTCGCGCAATGTCGGTGACTTTAGTTCTTAAGCGAATTTAGTGAGCCTTGAGTTTGTGGACCAGTCCTATAGTGAGTGTCCACGTTTCGGCTCCGTAAGTCATCAGGGGTAGGACGCACTGGTTAAAGACCTTTGGTTGGCGCTCTTTGGGGGAGGCCTACGTTCAACAGAGGACGGCAATAGGCTGATATGATGAAGTACTATCAAGCGTTAAGTAGAAGCAAACCTACTATTTATAGCTATAAGTTTTAGATCTAGATAAGTTACATAAAATCGAACTTTTACCAACATTGCAACCAAAGACCTTAAACCCAGTTGCTATGTTTGCGACTAGGTACTAGATCAATTAGACAGTCATATTTCATATTTAGAATTTAAATGAATGAGCATTCGAATTTTTTACTAACCAGCATTTGCAATTCAGGCTGATCCAATAAATTCTAGCCATCGCTAGTAGATAATAGGTGCAGTTAAATTGAACGGTCATAAATAACATGTAAATTACCCTCAGCTTTATGCAAGTGACACACTTAGATACCATAGACATTAATAAATAATACGCGGTTCTTAGAATACCTAACCAAACTCCTTGAATCAAAAAAGGAACCGCAAAGGACAAAATGTGAGTGAATTAATATCAGCCTTTAATTAACGACAAATAAATAGGATTAGCGATTTTATATATAGTCAACCCACTTAATTACGTAATTATTTACGATATTTCATCTAATTAAGTGCTGACTGTACGCCGCTTACTCGCCAACACTTCCTAAGCGTTCCGTCTTCGCAAAAAATATGCTTAATGCCATTTAGCCATATAAGTCATACAACGCATTGTAAATAAATAAAATGACATTTAAAAAACCCGGAAGTTTTTATACACCTAATTAAATTTCTATCGAGTGTTGCCTTTAATGAAATTTTATATTGCCATAAAAGTTATCTCTGATTAAGTAATTAAAACATTCTGATGCGATAATTGATCGCTCTGTGTTGCCATTATTGAGCCGTTGTCTATGAATTGTGGAAGGAATTCGAGGTTAATGAATGCCCGCGGCGTGTGTGCATAGCTACTCCTACGAGGGGTTGCCATAAATGTCGTTAGACGGATAGGGAAGCTAGGAAAAAATGGCATAGCGGGTTTTGTTTCTCCGGATCGGGAGACCGGACGGTAAAAGAATATTGGACTAAAGTTTAAAGATGGAATCCCAATCATTTCGCGGTCAAATAAGTAATAAAATTGATGTCCTAAGTTGTTTCTTTTTACAAATGAAATTGCTTAAAATATTAGCACATTTTTGGTATAGTTTTCGCCAAGAAATGAAGTTATCATGGTATCACTTCCCAATGAAAAGCCAAGCTAACACGAAAAACATACCTATTTGATCTTACAAAAAAAATGTCTTTTAAAGTTCACAAGATTGCGCCGAAGTGCGACAGTATCAGGTCCTTTTATTATTTTCTTAATATATTCGAGATCGGAAACATCGGAAAGAAATCATTTCTTGAGGGCAATCATTTCATGTGAAGTCTGCCAACCTGCAATAAGCCAGCGTGGTGGACTATAGCTTAACCCTTTTCATTCTGAGAGGAGACCCGTGCCCAGCAGTAAGACAGTTGTACATGAAGAGATAATTGTACGCCTTAGGTAATACTTGGTTACTTTAGCTTACTGAACAGCGAATCCCAGTACATATTAGTAGTACTCTAATAATTCTATAATTGCATTTCAAACTAAATACGGAACCCTATGGAAATTATTTCAAAAAGTCAGGCTGCCTTATACGTGTTATATTCTGTGTCCTATACTTAGGTATATTAAGAGATTTAACTGATAACGATGTTTTTTCATTAAGCGAGTGGACTTAACGAAGTTTGTCATAAGACATATGGTGTGGCTTAAAGGTTAAATAACTTTAACCATATCTGGTAATACAATATCTACTGCCTAGCTGTAGTTACGGGTCGTCTGTAAGAATGTTTGTTTATTTAATGTGTAATACCTAAAACAATTTTTCAGAGCTTGTTACATACTTCAAAAAAATGTTGTTAGAGTTACATAAAGATTATTTTTAACCCCCGACGCAAAAACGACGGGGTGTTATTACTAATATATTTGTATTTTACGTTATTGGTGAATATTACGTAATTCATTTTTAATAACTGTCCAACGTGTCATTTCATACATTTGAAATAATGGCTAATGCACAAAGGGTTACAAAAAATAGAAATAAAGCGATGCCAGGCGCGTAGATATCTACAAATAGTGGTTTGCACCTGCTTGCTTGCTTCAGAACATTCAATTATAGTGAAATACGCAGCGCACTAATAGTATGAAGTAAATTAGCAACAATATTAATTGAGTCGCTCGTAACGAATTACAAAAAAATACACATTATTAATCTATGGTAAACTTCTTGTTTCGTTTTACCTCAAAAGAGTTTGTAATTAAAATTTTCGATTCAAATATGGAATATGGACCGCGGATGTTCCACTTGAGTAAAACCTACTTGGTTTAAAATTGATACAGATACATAGGTTGAACAAACTAATGCGCTCTAATAACTAATAAAGTGAACATGTCTTTAGTTTGAAGTTAAAAACTTTTTAACGTTTTATTTTTTCATCCCGACTTTATGGAATCTTTTGTATTAGGTAGAGCCTTACAAATTAACATTACGACGCAAGTATCAAAATTTATCCATCCAGTTAGGCATTGAATTAGGCGGACCATGGATCATTAAAATAATTAATGAACCCGAATGAATAAGTGCACTTAAGACAAATTTCGTTTTTGTCGATGAAGTTAATGTCTTTTCCCGGTCATAAGGAAAAACATGTTTTTTCTATCAGGTTGTCAAAATCATTTGAAGGGCACTAAAGGTAAAACGGCAATGCAGAGCAAAAATAACACAAGGGGTAAATTGTTTACGAATATAATTTTATTAACAATTTTAATTTAATGACTGTAATGTAAGTCGATATCATATTTACAATTTGCATTTTCGTTTATTCATAATTATAATACATTTTTACAAAGTTCTCTCGTCCCGCTAACTAGCCTATCGTTTAACAGTGCCCGCAAGTCGGTTGCGCGGGAAATTACAAAAAATACAACCGTAAAAAATGTTGCAAGTTACAAAATGTAAAAAAACGGTAGGTTTTTTCATTATACGGGTAACGATAGTAATAGAAATGCTGTAAGGGACCTATAGCAAGTTTACATTACATTCATGATGGGTGTTTTTTTATAAGTAGGTATTCCATATAAGAAAGAAACATTTAATTGCCAAAAATACAACGACAATATAAGGATGGACAATACAATATAATATCCATTAAAAAATCTTGACACTTTATAGTTTTTATTAAAGTGTAACAAAAGCACGTGTAATTATTTAAATATATTATGACACTAGGCACATAACTTGATTTATGTGCAGATTATTTTGACTTTAACATAAGTACATTTAAATTGGAAAGAACAATACGTATTTACAAAATAATAGCGTATGAAATAATAATTCTAATCATTCCAAAGCACAACCTTCATTTTAACACAATGTAGGCGGTTATGGTTGTTACTGAAGGAATTAGCATTTCATATGAATTGTCCCAACCTAGCTGAAAACCTATTCTAGGTACTCTGAAAGTAAACCAAAACATGAGGAGTGAGACTTTTTAGAAGCAAGAGCAGAGGGAAATGAATTCTTAAATTGGGTCAAACAGGTAATACCGCTGAGAAGACTTTTTACGGAGCAGAAGAAAATTAATAAAATAAAGCGTGAATTAAAAGAAAACTATCTTTCTAGAACAATTTTTTTTCTTCGTATCGTTGCGTTCAAGATCGTTAAATAATGCTCAGATCACGATTATTTATTTCACATCAAATCAAAATCGGTTCTCGATAAAGATACAATGTATTTGATTACAAGTCCACGTGGGTGTACCTACATTCCTTTACCCGTTTAGCATAGATACTTTGTAGAACAAAGGTTTGATTGACACTATGACAGCTGAACAATGCTAAGTGCAATTAATGTGACGCGGTTTTATTGCAACACTCCACTCAATGTCTCTTGTGTCTTCGTCTGAACATATTTTTAAACAATCAGTGGTGTTTCAAAAAAATATCATCAGTTTTTAAACTCTCTAGTCATCATGGCTTGGGAAGTCTAAATCATCATCATCGTCATACAATGATCGATCGTTTGTATAATTTATTGTTTCAAATTATCCAAGTCATCAGTCAAGGAATGAAATAAGTATCCATAAAGTTGTGAAGTAAGATGATATTTTTTTGTTGCACGGTATCAAAACTATTAACAAGATTAATATAAAAATGCTCCCTAATTTCTCCTCAATTGAAATAAGTTAATATTTCTGCTTAAACATTAATATCTTTTCCATACTGTTCTAAGAATTTATATGTATTAAACATAAAAGATTTATTGCTGATATTATAACACCCACTGACATCTGAATGCAACAAATGATGGATTAAGGACAGATGATATATAGCGACGGGCTAAATTGATACTTGATTATTTGAAATCGCAAAAACAAAAGGGTATGTGTGTTGACATAAATTAAATTCATTATTTTACACTGAAGTGAGAGTACTGTTTAATTATAATCCTGTTGTAAGAGGTAGAAAAGAAAAATAATTATAGCGTTCACGATCAACCAACCTTTTTATTTATACATTATATTATAAATCGGTTTAATTCAACTGATTACTAAACGAAGACGAAAAACTGTGATAGAGATCAAGAAGTGATGGATGGTTTGTTGTGTAAGAAAATAAGCTAAGTAGTTTCTGTTTAAGATAAACTAAAACGAAAAGTAGAAATCTAAAAGTTCAAGTTTATGTGTTATGTCATGTTCAAGTTTGAAAAAAATACTGAATAAGGATATCGTCTATAATACGTTGCGTTGTGTGTCGGGTCTTTTTATTCCCTATAACATGGTTGAGTCAAACGGCGCCGATACACACGTCATGCTCGTGAACGGGTGCTGTCTGTCGGGACTGGTCAGCTCTTACTGCTATGGCTATTTTCTTTTCCTTTCTATTTTATTAATCCTTACACATCAAACCGCATTAGACTCATATTATTCACAACAAAAAAAATTTACTGTCTCACTATCTTTTTTTAAAAGAGTAACTATGGAGTTTCTTGCCGACTCTTCTCCATAAGTCCTACTTTTTTTGGAACCGAGCAACTAGTTTGACTGTTCAAAAGTGCCTATTTATATGGCTATTTGAAATAAAATATTTTGAATTTGAATTTGAATTTGAAAAATACACCCACCAACTTTTTTGATAGGTTCTTTTTCTGTAAATGGTATAAAACCTTAATTTGAAAAACCTTGTTTAAATTATAATATAATAATCCCAAACGTCATTTTTATATCCCTGTTTAAACTTCAAAAAAAATTAACTTGTACGCAAAGCCAATTTGCCAAAATTCCTTTGAAAAATCAAGTCATAAAAGAAAAGAAAATATCGATTAAAAAAAGTATATCATTATTATAGAGAGATCTAAAAACGAATAGAGAATCAGTATTCAGTAGAAAAAATAATATTCTATAATAGGGTCAATTCTAAATTATAGTTATAAAAGTTGATTAAAAAAGGACGCGACGAGGGATGAAACAAGAACTAAGTGGACAGGGTTAAATTTAGTAACAAAGGTAAACCTAAAGAATTCATTGTACTAAAATAATAATGCATCTGTGACAAACAGATAGTCAAGACTAAAAAAATATAGGTACGAACATTAAATTATACTCACGTTTTTTCGCAATTTGATAGTTACGTATTTTCGTTCAATATTTTTGTTCCAAATTATATTTTCATTCTTAAAAAACATTTTGAAAGTATCATTAAGTTTGTCCAATGGAAGAAAGTAATTGTAAGAATCTTAGAAAGTTCTATTGAAATTTTTATTTACAAAAATCCTAGGTTTTCTTCTGGATATATAATTTATATTGCAAATTTTAACATACACAGTAGGTAGTGCCAATCATAATAAAACTTTCAAATTAACGTTTTTCTAAATATTGTTTGCATTTGAAAAAACAAATGCGCTTGGTATTTGTTGCCTATATTGTTAGGCCTATATTGTACTAAAGATTCATGGAGTTTTATATGATAAAAAAGTTCTCTTACAGCATTTCTATTTATAAATAATTATTAACCGTCTATATCGTAATAAATAATTTATGATAGATATATTTAATTACAATTATATGAAATAACATCACTATACAACGTAGTGTCGCGGAGTAAGTGCTCAGGTACAAACCTTCAATATAGCGTTACTTTACATCTACACCACGAACGTAATTATCTACATCTTTATTATAACTACGTACAACTAAAAGCTGATATGATAAATAAAATTTATATTTACTGGTAAAAATAGTTAGGATATATAAATATTTAGGAAAGTAGGTATAAATGCTTCTCATGGAAACGCATTCACTAGTCTTACAACCGCGCGAAGGTATCAAATAAATTTACTAACTTTCTGAGTAGGAGTATAAACACGAAATAATACGTAAAATCAACCCTGTTAAACCTTAACAACGAGTAACTTATCAGTGCAATCGAGTTACAGCTACTAGTCGGAGGCCAAGGCCCTGGTACATACCTGAGATACGCCAATGCTGGTACTTCGAACACTCGCTTACACTTTTAACGATACATACGCCCTAATAAACTGGTTTACAATGCCTTAACATCACATACATCACGGACTTTGCGATCTAACTAGGATAATAGATAACTGTGGTCTATATTGCATCGTCAGTCACTGAGCGTCCACGCCCGCCGGCATCGCTTAACACTATAGTCTGTAGCTCTATTCTTCATCCACATTGATCTCCGAGTCCACCGAGTCCTCGTCGTACGTGGAGGAGGACGCGAAGCCTTGACCGAGCAGCGCTGAGCGGTTCTTAGCAGCGGCAGCTCGGTCACGCTGCCGCCGGTTCTTAAACCAGTTGCCGACCTGCGTCGGCGTGAGGCCCGTTGCTGCCGCCAGCTCACGCTTCTTGGTCGGGTTGGGATACGGGTCCTGCAGGTACCACTCACGCAGCAACGAGCGCGTGCGTTCCTTGAAGCAGTGCGTCTTCTGTTCACCATCCCAGATGGTGCGGGGCAGCGGGAACTTCTTCCGAACACGATATTTGTCAACGGGCCCAAGTGGTCGCCCGCGTAGCCTCTCCGCTTCTTGATAGTGAGCCTCAAGCCATAAAGCTTGTAGCTTCGCGTGACTCGAACGTTGAAACCGATGCCTCTCTAAGATTGAGTAAAGTTCACGATGTCTTCCTGCGTGGAACGCGACCACAGCTCTTGCTCGAAGAACAGCTTCACAGCGCTCCAGTTCAGCCACGTTGGGGTGCGCCACCGGCAGCGACCAGAGGAACCGCGCCAAGCGCTCCACGTCGCCACTCTCCTCGAGTGTCTCACACACGGTAGCAACCTGGGCTGCGCTGAAGGAAAGCGTTGGCAACGGCAGCAGAGGAGTAGGTGCCGCCAGTTCAACGCTGAGCGCTTGCGGAGCCGGCTCGGCACAAGCAGCGGGCTCGGCGGCGCGCTCGGGCGCGGCGGGCCCGCGGTGCGCCTCCAGGATGCGCGCGTGCAGCGCCGCCGTGGCGGCCTCGTCCCACGAGCCGCGCATCGGAGCGAGTGTGCGCGGCGCGCCCGAGCGGCCTGCGACGCGCCCGGTGGGGGCGGGCCGCCTGTGCTCCGCGATTGGCTATCGCTTACGGCGCGGGGCGGCGCGCGGGCCAATCGCGAGGCGGCCGCCCGGGGGGCCGGATAGCTTTCAACCGCGGCGCGGCGCATCCGGCGGGCGCGTTTAACTGTGGCGGCGGGGAGGCGCCCCCCGCGCCGCCATGATCCGTCACGCACACCGGCGCGCCGCCGCCGCCAACGCTCGGACCGCGCCTCGTGATCCGCGATCCCGCCACCTCTATCGATTACCTGCAAACCTGCAATTAATAGCCTCCATACAACAATCCGGGTGGATTACATGCTAGTGTTTGTCCTGTGTGTCGCGCCTGACCGATAAAATAATAATTTTGCGCGTAATTTGCAAACTTACCTGCCTATAAATCATGGAACTGACATCAATGACAAATCACTGCAGCTACCTACACACTGCAATGACATATATCTATCATTGGACAGAACCATTATCTAGTCCTTCTGTGTTAGGTAGGTATATTTATAGGAGGTCGTCGGTTGACTAAAGCTAGATCGGTGACCGATGGGTGAAAACATTTTCGTTACTTTTAAGATCTAGAAATCTACCATTTATGAAGATGTCTTTGACCCTATTTGAAGGAGAAGATTTAAAATAATTTCTTTCTCCTCAAAATATAATTAATATTTTATCAAGTCTCAAGACGGCGCAGTCGAAGTAGAGTGGAGCGAGATTTCAGCATGAAAGCCTTCCGAGTGTATTAAGTTATTGAACGGCAAACCACACCCCGCTGTAACGGCACACAGGTGGCCTCCCCACGCCCACCCCCAGCGCTGGGGAGGGCTTGCCCACGCACATTACGTATTGTCATCGTGTCGCCTTTTTATCTAGAACTATTAATATTATTTGGATTTTTTCTGTTTTATTTCTAAACACTACTATTCATGCGTGTTATTTTTGCGGCTTTTTTATTTAAGTAGGTAGAAAGGTCTGTTCTGAAGATTTGTTCCTGTTTCGTCTTAAGTTTTTGTCTCAAATCCATTTAATTATTGTAAAATACATGACCACTACTCGAGGTGAATCAAGAACTAATGATGGGCATAACAAGAATTAAATTACGCACTCCAAATTATTTTCGAGATGAAACAGGAATATACTTCAGATTTGAAATCAATTTTTGGTGCAGGATGAAACTGCGAGGCGAAACACACAACTTTTCGATAGTCACAATACCCATTCTAAAATAATACTAGAATACAACATTTTAATTGACTAATAAGTAGCTCTTAACTTATTCAATTCATAATCCTAGCACGTTGTTAAGAAAGCTGATACTTTTGCTCCTTCTTCTGTCTAATTAGTTAATTAATCTAAATCTTAAAAAAGGTAGATCTAAGTCTTTTAATAAAAGTACAGTTCCCGCCAAACTTATTGTCCGGGTTGAAGTTGGCACGAGTTAACTAAACCCGGCCGTAAAAATCGGAGAAAGAAAAATATTGGATTAGAATAATTTAAAACGACAGCCTACGAGTTGAGCTTGCGTTGTTATTTATTACAATCTAAAATTTTGTTTCTCCGATTTTTACGGCCGGGTTAAAGTTAGCTCGTGCCAACTTCAGCCCGGACAATAAGTTTGGCGAGAACTGTAATGATAACGTTACCGTGAATTAATTTTACTAATGATTGTGAAAGTTTCTGGCATAAAACCAACCTAACCTAAATGTATTTTAAAAGAAATATTTGACGCACGTAGCCGCGTAGACTCGTAGTAGGCTACGATGATTGCATACGGTTTCCGAATGAGTTCCGTCGGCAAGGCGCGAGCGACGCGATCGTTCGACAATTTTTTTTAAAGAATATTTAACAAAAGTCATTGTTTTATTTTTTTATAAGATAGGTACTTACCTAAATACCTACCAAGGTAAGTGTAGGTAGGATGTAAATAATATATTTGTGAATATTGTCTGTCTACTAAATATAATATAGGATGTCGTCATCATTAACTCGTAGATATTCGTCTTCAGTCTTTTCCACAAGTGTACCTAGATATACAGAAACCGGAGTAAAGGCGCAAACACTTGCTACGTACGACTCTTCCATTTGTTGGTCGACGTTCTAATATAAAATTTATAAGAATGTCTTCAAGACAGTAAAACCTTTTGCAATTAAAATTACATCCAGTATTAACCTTGTTTCTATGACAATAACAATCCAGACAATACGCTGCTACCAAAATTTTAATTTATGTCTGGTTCATGGCAATAGGTTCGCCTACATTAGCACTACCTAGGTACACCTCTGCTTAATCCTTCGGGGAATAAAGGCGTGATGATATTTTACGTGTGTCTAACAATGATCTCTTTTTTAACCGACGAAAAAAAGGAGAAGGTTCTCAAGTCGGCCCGTATCACTACATAGTATAAAAAAAAATTTGCTTTCTCTGTCCCTATATCCCTATGTATGCTTAAATCTTTAAAACTACGCAACGGATTTTGATGCGGTTTTTTTTTAATAGATAGTTATTGAAGAGAAAGGTTTATATGTATAATAACATACCACGCGGGCGAAGCCGCTGGCGGGAAGCTAGTTATCTATATTTTTTTATGTATGACCACGCATAACTTTATGCAGAGTAGTCCGATTTTGATAGGTCGGTGCCAAACAAATTCAATTGAAATATAATTTTAAGTACCTATGTATGATTTGTTGATTTATTTTTTGGCACCGACTCAATAAAACGTATAATTTTCACTTTTCAGTCACTGTTTACGTCACGTATTTTTTTTGTTAAAAAGTAATTCTTTATCTTTTTGTATTTTTTTAAGCATTTTCCATGCTAAGATTACAAGTTATTTTTTCTTTTCTTTTCCTTCATTACTAAAAGTAATTCTTTTCAGGCAGCTCCTAACACTATTTATGTAGCCTATATAGGTATATATTCAGTTTTTTTAGCAAGCTGTCCGGTATTCCACGGCACCCGCGGCAGATGGCAGCGATGACCGATATCCGTGGCGATATCTTGTTTTACAATCGTCTTCGTTAATCACGGCTGTAGGAACATGATAATGGCTCAGCTGTTTGCATTTGGTAGATTTGGGTACCTCTGTAGAATATTTTTTTAGAAATGAAATTAATTTATGCAAATAGTCTTTAAAGGACAATTTTACAAATCTTCATCAACCCATATACTGTCCCACAGCTGGGCACGGGTCTCCTCAGTATGAGAGGGATTTGGCTATATGGTCCACCACGCTAGCCTAAGGTTGGCAGACGTCACATGCCGTCGAGAAAATCTCTCAGTTTACAGGTTTCACGTCCCCGGGTCGAAAAAGGTGTTATAATGTTTCTATGAAATTCTCAATAGCAACTCGGAGTTTGGAGTTGGCAATAGGCTTGCCCTAATTAAATTAGATGGGACCTAAACACAACGGCGATTGTGGGTGTACACGTCTGACTAACCTTTCAAAGAATATAGTCGTGGTGGTATTTTTTATCTTAATTTGTACACAGATGTGCAATGAATAGTTAGTTTTACTATTACCTACTCGCACAGCTTAGGTCTTAGGTCATCAATTAGTGCAATAAGTGGTCCCAGGTCATACGTCTGACCTCGCTCTAAAACTATCATAATGAACCAACTATCAAATTATCTACATTAGTTAAGATTTTATATAACCTAAGTAGTTAATAAAACGATATACAGTACAAATATAATTATACCTTTTATTTTAGTACTAGCTCTTTGCCGCAGCTTCGGTCGCGCTAAGTTTGAACCCCGTTTTTTTTTGGTATTCTGTTATTCGGGGCGGAGACACATCTAATATATAAAACAAAGTCGGGTTTGTTATAAGTGTTGTAACAAACCCGACTTTGTTTTATATATTAGATGTACTCAGTAGGTAGGTAAGGACTTTAATTTTGTAACAGTATCATATCCGTGTTATATTTCTAAAAAAATAAATGAATAATACACTATCACAGAGGTTTTATCTAAAGAGGATACATTTTATTTTTGATAATTTTATTGAGTAGAGCATTGGAGATACCTGTGCGTACCTAAGTTTTTATTTCTAAAAATCAATTTAACAATAACAATACCTAGTAAAGTTACCTACCTAAAGTTGTTTGTTTTTTAATTATCTGTAGCAGCTCGGAGTTTTGATTAGTTAGAGCTCAGTTAATGGCAAAAGGCTCCTCCTCCAACATCTTTAAATACTTACCTACACCTATGAACTGAGGCGTACGTATTTGAATTTAAAAACCTTAGAATTCCACCGAAAAGTTCGTAATATATACATATCTTCTTCTACTTTTTTTTACTTTAAATGGGAAATCACCAAAGCATAACATTAGACAGTCTTTTAGACCGCAGTTCAGTAAAAAATACCTAGATCCACTCTCAAACTACCTATCTATGTAATGTAGTTAGTAATAAGGAATATTTAAAGAGTCATTTACAACTCAATCAACTCCTACGCATGTCGTGTTTGAAAACAGAACCATTTATTTTAACGAGTGATTGCGTCATGCCCTAAGCGATACTGGACAGGGATGACGTGTGATGTACACAGTTCGATGCCCGGACACGTTACAATGTGTTTTTGTAATGTTATATGCCACATGTATCGTTAGTAAATGGTAAAAGGAAATCTTAATGTCTTTGTCTTGGCATAATGCCATTTCCTTTAAAGTTGTATAGGTATTTATAAATAATACGAACATGAACTACTTTTCAGTCTTGTAGTCGGAAGTGTAGACAGCCCAATTTCAGTCTTTCTTTTAGGATTAAGTAGGTCAAGTATCTGCAAGTGGAAATCTATAGTCTCTGCCTACCCCTATGGGAAACAGGCGTGAAGCTATGTATGTATGTAAGTATCTAATGACATTTTTGTATTTTGTTAACCCCCGAAAAACGACGGGATGTTAAAAGTTTGACTTGCTGTGTGTGTTTGTGTGTCTGTCTGGAGCATCGTAACTCCCGAATGAATGAACCGATTTTGATTTTGTTTGAAAGGTGAATTTGTCGGGAGAGTTCTTAGTTATTTTGATAAAAATCGGCCCAAGTAGCCGCCACAAAATAGCGGATTATGTACGTATTTTTTTTACAACTCAATATGGGTATTAAATGAAAGGTCTTGGCTAGTAGAATACTATACACTATGACAAATTTCAAACCCAAGATGGCCGCCACCACAAAATGAAAAATTACGTTTTGTGCTGGTGGATTCCTAATTTTTTAATTCATAGATTCGTTGTCTGGCAAGGAATAAACTGTTCATAAAAGGGTTCGATTGCCAGCACGAGTAAAGACTGGTTATTCTATTGCATTTTTTTTTATTTATGCCTCAAACATTCATGCTCTTTTTGGTAGCCGTCGAGATAATATGATTCGACATTATATAACTTTAACCTAAGAGTAAAAGACTAAAGAGTGAGAGAGCTACGTACTACTTATTCACTCTAGTAAAAAACAGCATCACTGTGACTACTTACAATCTAAAATACAATATCTACCTATACCGATCTTAGTAGGTACTTAGTTCTTAAAGAAGGCGTCGGAGGGGGTTACGTAATCCTTGTAAATGGAGAGGAGGGGTTGATTGAAAAGTTTGTACTCAAATTTCAAGATGCGCGTACCTACTTAGCTACATTTACACTTAAACTTTAAGCATCACCCTTATATTCCCCGTAGAGTAAGGCAAAGGACTAAAGGTGTGCTAATGTACACCTAAAGTTCTCCGGTATGTTGAACACATTGCTCGACCTGGGTGTCGAACCCAGGAGCTCAAGCGTTTCATGACCATTAGGCTAACAAGGCATTCAGTACAATGCTGTTATCATAATTCTTTTCGCTAGATTCCCCAATTACCTTACATTTTCTCTTCGTCATCATCAACATCAACCAATTTACTGCCTTACAGCTGGGTACTGGTCTCCTCTCATAAAGAGAAAGAAAACACTTTTAAACCGTCTGTCATAAGTACTTTCACGTTTTTATTAATCTATATGCTCCCGTATTTCATATAATAATATTAGTGATGTATGAAGTAATATAATGGTACTTTTCGACCAATTCAATTTCGTCTGTCAGGTAAAAATATTCATTGGCAGAGTGCATGCAGAGGCAGAGGCATAGAGCCAGTGATAAATCATAGTAATGGACGACGGTACAATCTCGAGATGTGTCCCGCGCTGTGGCCACACTGATTGTGTTCAATGGGACATTTTCCTCTGTGACTTCGATTTGGTTAAATAAATCTACACTAATATTATAAAAAGGTTAAATTTTGTTTCTGATCTACGGAACTAATGATCCGATTCTGATAATTCACTGATAGCTATAGTAACTCGTAGTGCTGTAAGCCATGTTTTATTGTGATCTCATTCACTTAAAGGAAGTTGCGAGCAAAAGCTACTAAAGAACGAAAGGGTTATGAAAATGTATTTCTTTCCAAAGTAAGGAAGGGTACTGTCCGATTGTAACATGCTTGGTACTGGCAGCGGCCTGCATTTAACAGAAGCATTTCAACATTGTACGTAGATACAGGTTACGGTATACCCACTGCTAAGCTTACGACTCTCTTCGCCTATACCACTTTGTCCGGTCCTACCTTATGGTGTCTGACTGAAAGCAAACCAAACACAAACACATTCACACGAGACGATTCCGATGCATATTGGTAACTCATTCATTAGTCATCATTGAGACTGCTTCTTATGTTAATATGGATTATTCGCTACCCAGGTCGGTCTGGGGGGCTAGACAAGTTACATTTTGACATTCGAATCGACAAACAAAATGTATGGAAATGACATTAGTGACAGCCCGATTTGTCGAAAGCTTGTGTCATTTCCATACATTTTGTTTGTTGAATCGAATGTCAAAATCCAACTTGTCTAGCCCCCCTGTATTACAGGGTTTCTCTTTAAAACTATTTAATAATAATCAAATGTCCCAATAAAAAATTGCTGCAACTAGTCTCCGATTCTCCAAACTCATGGTCACACTGGTTTCAGACCACACCCCCTGAAGATTTTATATCATCCAAACAAAGGCTGCGCTGAAAGGGGCCCGCTGGCGTATCGATCGCCCCCCTCCCCCCACACTGGGGCCGGGGGCCACGATACCAATACCACGGTGATACGACGTACTTAGCGCACCTCTAGTAGCGATATCGATGATCTACCAGTAGTTGTAACCACCGTATTATGAAGCGTGATGACTGGCTTGCTAGAGTTGATGCTCCGTGCTACACCATAATTTTAAATAGAGTTGTTAAAACTGTATAGTTGTATGTTGTATATATTCTTACAAAATGCAAGTTATGTGTGTACCTACGTGATACTTACAGTTCTCGCCAAACTTATTGTCCGGCTTGAAGTTGGCACGAGCTAAGTTCAACCCGGCCGTATTTATCGGAGAAAGAAAAATACAAAAATAGTGCGAGAAATGTACGCGTTTATATTTATAGTGGGCTATTGGCTGGGCATTACTGTATGGGCAGTGCTGGGCATATAAAAACTTTCTAAATATTCAGGATAGACAAACAATATTCGTTTCACATGATTAGTATAGATGCAATCGTTAGTGGTAGATAGTAAATTCGATCAATATGAACCAACTACAGCCGCAGCGATACTTAAAATCCCAAAAACTACAACTGACAATCCCGACAACCAGTTCATCTTTAAGATATCTATAAGGTCCAGAAATTGGTATTGCGAAAATCAAACGGCAATCGCTTTGTATAAAATACTTACCTATATCGTTCGTTAGAGGTCGCATCTGGTTAGGCTGGAAGCCGATCAATTGGGAAATGAGCTTCGTACCTAATAGAAAATTAAATTACATACAAAGGTAACAGAAATATGTTGTCGTCCCTATTATAATAAGTATGTCCGAACAATACTCAATTTCGTAATCACGTCAAACGGACAAAAGACGAACAGTCGAAAAATATTTCCCAAAGCAATCACGATTTGAACACACAGGAAAGAAAGACACATCGTGAACCATCTCATCACAATGCCCTATTCCGAAAGCAATGCCTCAAAAATCCCTCGTGCCAATGAAGAGTTCAATCTTCTAACAGAACTGCTGCCACGAAATAATAAAACACACCAGTACTACCTCCACAACACAATATGCTATTTTGCATTTGTAAATTTGAAAGTAAAATCTCTCTGAGCTACTGTGTCGCAACATAGTAGACACAATATTCGTCTAACAAACAAAATTTTACAGGAAATTCGACCTTATTGTGTGACAGTTAACAGTGCGAATGCAGCATGGGGGTAAAGTTTACCAGCAAGTGTAATTTTGCGCGTCAAACAATACATAATACGTCATGAGGCGCTGTTTACGGTCGCGAGGTATCGCTAGCGGTTTGACACATCGCTTAGCGAGAATGATTTGTGAAGGGTTAAAATCCTTGGGTGTGAGTGATCACTGTGGTGTACCGAGAGGTAATGTCGCTATTGCTAGAAATTCTAGAAATATAAATTTTTATAAGCAGTCGGTGGATGTAAATTCGAAAATTTCAGAAAATATTTTAATTTTCTGTATATCCTCAAGTCCTTAACTTACTGTTTTAAATCACTCGTATTTGTTTTACGAACCGAAAATAATGCTGACAGTTTAGGTTATACTTGAAACAAAAAAAGAGTTAATTAAACAAAAGGATTATCAAATGACACTACCAAAACATTTCCACAGATCAATGTCTGCGAACATTTTCCGCGTCAACTCACCAACCCATCAGGGACCCCTATAATCCGTGGAATAGCCGCACCGCATCGCCGCATAACAAGAATACCAAAAATGTAACTAGCGCGATCACAGGGACCGTAACCCTTGCCCACGGTTAGTTACGCAGCGGCAGGGTTAAGCGTAATGGCACATGAAATCACCCGGAGTGCAGTTAAATGCGTTTCAATGTGGACATCAAAGATGAATTGGTGTATTGTAATGGAATTTTTGATGACTTTTGATACTAAGATATGCGTCTGGTTGATGAATTTTGTTGATTGTTTTGGCAATCAGAATAGTGCACTGGGGTCGATTTCTATTCTCTCAGGTGGCTATTTCTATAACATGATCTGTTCCTTAAAAACAAGAAGAATTAGAACCTGTCTCACCAACTCTGGATAGACGCTAAACACCGGATAAATTCAAAACTGGAACAAAATTTGTATAAAATTATCTGCTGAAACAGGCCATTAATCTGTGTATGTTCCAGCTAGCGCAGTTATAATGCAAGTTTTCATAACAATACTCAAAGTTCATCATTTGTTGAAGTCGGTAATAGAGCCGCTTAAGATTGTTGCTTTTCCTTCATCATTAGTTCAATCATACTCATAGATCTTTTATATGATCCTATCATATGACATTTCAAAGAGACTGGTAACCACTTCGAGTGCATTGGCTGACTTGTTTCTAGAAAAACGCATAAACATTTTACCGCTCAACGAAGCAATGCTGCTAGTCTGCTGGGCACATTGCTGGAAGACAGTGATTACCTATATTTTATTCGAGACTTTTTTCCAAAGAGGTAAGCAAAAACTACGGAACGCCATTTGCTACGATTCTTGCGTATGCTTTTACTTCGTTCACAGCAAACACGCACTGGTTACCAGTATACGCACCTGAATGTGTTAAAAAAGATTTGAACTTGGATCACAAAGCTCTGTGGCAGATGAGGACTCCAGCCATTAGACTCGTACGCTTACAGGGCACGTACAATTTCAATAATACCGATCCTCCCGCTCTATTCTACCCACCAAGTGAATTCTCCAAAGCCCTTCAAGTCCGAAGACAGCTCCACAGAGTATGATAGACGGCGACAGTATATTTATTACCATGACAAAGTAAGTCGGCACTGGCTGCGAATAGAAATACGGATGGTACCGGAACACCCACAAAGGCACATTCGGACGATGGCGACCAGCCTTCCGTCGTTACGCACTGTTTTGTTATCGGCTTGTCTGTGGTCTGGAATACAAGATGAAGCGGAAACGTCGTCGCAGCGAATTAGGATATCAATATTTCTAAAAGGACAAAGCACCGAAAGATGGTAATACTTACCCATAAATACATTGTCAATGTATATGTCCCATACGTCCCGTTAACTGCACACGCGAAGACCAGTCGCGTCGACAAACGCAGTTCGCGCTGGTTAGTTATGGGTCGGACAAGTGGGAGCCCATAATGTGAAATATAACTATTTACCACCAACACGCTAAGAAGAAGAATATATTTGCGCCTTTTTACTAACGCAGAAACAAGAGACCACTGCTTGCTACTTGCATAACTCCTTTTGCTTCTTCGTCGTCTATACGGATAAAGTTTCCTTTTCTACCACGCTTCAAAAGTCAAAGAATATTGACACTTAAAGGTTTTAACACAGAGCAGGATCTAAGTCTCTCTCACAGGACGGAACAAACCAACCGCTTCCTCTTATGATTTAGACCGAGCCTCAACCCCATACATTCCGCAAGCGGCCTTTGTTCATGTTGCAGTTTAGCGAAAGCAATTTCGTGTTTTATGCGCGCCCAGCAGATACAACGCGGCGACACACGATGTGAATACCTGTCGGCACAGGGAACTAGCTAGCCTAGAAGAGATAACCTTTTAAAACAACCGGCGGCTAGACAAGTTGCAATTTGACATACGAAACGACAAACGAATAAAAAAAAAATGTGTGTAAATGACATTTGTAAACGTCAGATTTGGCGAAAGCTTATGTCATTCCCATACATGTTGTTTCTATTTGTTTGTCTATTCGAATGTCAAATTGCAACTTGTCTATAGGCCCTGGACACTATTGCAATTCAATCTAACTCAAGTTAATAAATAAAATGTCTATATAATGTATAAAGTACACCTATAAAACAACCTAAATGGTCGCACCTAGGCGTCAAAGTACAGGAGTTCTCAGGAGACTGGCTGCATTGCCACGTCAAATAGTACCTAATGCTAATTCTTTGACCCAAGAAGAAGTCAAGTCTTATATCAAAAACGTTGCGATTATTTGTAAACTTTAGGTAGTAGTAGTGGGCGTAGACCTTATAGCCCTCTTCTGGAGTCAAAACTTTTTAGGCTGATATGATAGGAACTTCCACCTTAAAGTTGCTACAATCACGCTTATATTTCTCGAAGGAGCAAAGTTAAGCTGAACCGTTCTCGTTCGACGATTTTTCTAGAGCATTGCATTATTGCAATAACGATGGTTGTTTGGTAACGATTCCACGAAGTCTTCTTGCGGTGGCTGCATCAAATCAAATTTCTGGTAAAGCCATTGAAAGTATCTCTACCCTTTCCTAATCAATACCGTTGATTTGTATGACAGTCGGCCACTAATGATCCATATTTATGCGATCACCCGATCCTGAACAAAGGGCGATTTAGCTGCGCCCGCGCCGCCGCACCTATTAGAGAAGCGTCGTCGTATATCAGCGCATGATTAGTTTATGTGACATGGCTCACCGGCGCGCGAGAGTTGCGGTTTTGGACTTATTACGTGTTGTGAAGCCTTGAAATATTGCAAGTTTCAGATAACAATTCAAAATTTCAAACAATAAATTAAAAATTTAGAAAACCCCCGACACGAAATGTAATTTGCCATTTCGTGGTGGCGGCCATCTTGGATTTGAAATTTATCATAGTGTATAGTATTCTACTAGTCAAACCCTTTCATTTGATACTCATATTGACGGAGTTGTGAAATAACCTAACCTAAATTAAAAATTTAGAAAACCCCCGACACGAAATGTAATTTGCCATTTTATGGTGGCGGTCATCTTGGAATTGAAATTTATTATAGTGTATAGTATTCTCCTAGTTAAGCCCTTTCATTTGATACCCATATTGAGGGAGTTGTGAAAAAATGTGTCATCTGCTATTTTGTAGCGGTCATCTATTATCGGCGGGCCGATATTCATCAAACATAGCTAAGAACACTCCCGACTGTTTTTATTTCAAATAAAAACAAACAAATTCAAAATCGGTTCATCCTTTCGGGAGCTACGATGCCACAGACAGACACACACACACACACACCCACACACACACACACACAGACACGTCAAACTTATAACACCCCGTCGTTTTTTCGTCGGGGGTTAAAAATATGTAATTCGATATTTTGTAGCGGCGGCCATCTTGGACCGATTTTCATCAAATATAGCTAAGAACACTCCCGACTAATTCACCTTTCAAATAAAAAAACAAAATCAAAATCGGTCCATCCGTTCGGGAGCTACGATGCCACAGACAGACACACACACAGACACGTCAAACTTATAACACCCCGTCGTTTTTGCGTCGGGGGTTAAAAAAGACTGACTTCGACTGAAACAGAAGGTTAAATAAAAGTAACTAAGTAAATCGTAGAAAAAATTACGGAATTAGGATAATTTAAGTACACCCTACACAGTAACCTATTTGAGATACAGTTCCAAATGTGGATCTTTTTAACTAGTGGCAGAACCTTGTCAGTCGAAAAATAATCGCCCATCATATCAATTTCCTTCTAAATCACCGTCTATAGGCGATGACACGCAATAAGTTCTGCGAATGTTTTGCCACAGAGATAGCGTTCAGGCTCGCATCGCATGAATCACTCGTTAACTTTGCGGTGGCGATCACTGCGACTCTTGCGCACCTCCCCCTGTTATTGCCACACCACTGTCAATGGGCTATAACCAGAATTATTTTCGTATTCACAGAAATCCCACACATATTTAATCCTTAAGTTCATTATTATCTTGCTGCTCCTAATTTCCAAATGAAGTATACTTAAATGATATTTATTTCTGAAAATAAATCTTCCAAAGACACTTACAAGTCAATATTTTAATATTTTTACAACTAATTCAAATTCAAAATATTTTATTTTAAATTAGACCATATAAATAGGTACTTTTGAAACGTTAAATTTGTTGCACGGTTCCAAAAAAAAGTGGGTCTTATGGAGAAGAGCCGGCAAGACACTCTTTTTAAAAAAATATGTGTGATAACAGTAACAATTGTTGTGAATAGTAATGAGGATGATGCAGCTTGATGTGTAGATGCAGAGATTAAAGAGTAGGTAAATTACAATTGAAATTACTGCCATAGCTAACTACTTAGATGGCTCCGGCATTATTTAACTGACGACCTCTGAGAAAGAAACACTCAAAAAATCGTGGTCCCTTTTACAGTAAAATACTTCATTAATTAATCATGAATTTAGGAGATACGAGTATAGTCAGCCAGGCATCAAGTGGTAGGTAACATGAAACATCTACCTTTTACACACCACTGATCTTTTACACACACACAGTAGTTAGTAGACTTTAGTAGTGAACTACTTACAGTACTTAGGTACTATATATTCCTAGCCTAGTTGGCTTCGGTATCGGAGTTTCTATGGAATTTCTGGGTGTGATTTGTCCAAATTCCCCAACACTATTCCCGAGTTTCGTAGTTATGATAAAATATCCTTATTCGCAGTCAACATAATTTATTCTTGATAGACTTCTAGGTATCTAGTACTTTCTTAACATACTTTTTGACAGCCTCCAAAACAAAATCTGATGGATAAAATGTGACCTGAATACAGCAGATTACATCTGTATTGTTCTGGATGATCGCATTATCTAAGTGCATTAGCATGCGGAAATTAAACAAACGCACATGCAGCCGACGCCCGGTTGGTTAATCCGATAGCGCGTGCGCACTGTTCTAAACGATACGGCAAAGCTTTCGAGGAGGAACTTTTAATGAAGAAATACGACTGTAGATTGTTTAGATATGAATAGAGATATCTAAATAAAATTTAACTTTCGTGTGTTTGACTGTCCGTGGCGGACAATTACCGACTATGGAAAAGGAACTTACAGTAGGTATGTGTCTATGATCAGATGTTAAATCCTAGCTCAAAAACGACTAAACTGATTTCGGGAAATTAGGTGTCGTTTCGTTGACAAGTGTTGATCATTATTTTAATTAAGTTTTTTATTAGAAAGGTGAAGTAGGAATATTTTCCGTTGAGTTTTTCGTGGTTGTTTTAAAAAAAACGAAGTACTTAATAAGAAGGATGGAAAATAATTGTTGTGGCCTGAAAAGCCCTTACTTTTATTTATAAACCTAAAAATTTTAAAATTAAAAGAGAAAATAAAGTTAAATGAATCTGTACTTTTACAAGTCTTACTGCTGCAAATTTTCTGCACGAACTCCGTGCCGTATCGTATGAAACAATGCAACCGCACGCTCGCAATAATTTCCGCGTAGATCCGAGCCCCGCTTACATTAACATTCAATAAACCGTAATACCCTGTAACAACACCGCGAAGGATTTTAACATAACAACAACAGAACTGAATTACCTAACTCTTACAACTGAATATCTTAGGGATGAATGTAAACACGAGTTAGCAACAGAGGTTTGTGAGTCAGCTGTTACTTCCCATGCGGTTTTAATCATAACTTGGTCCTTGTTAATACAGGGATGCATTTTGATATATTGCTAGTAACAGCGTAGGAAACATCACGAGGACCTGGAACTAAAAATAAGGAATGAGTGACCAACGGGTTCCGCAGACAATTAATGACCCCTTTATTTCGGAAATATGGAATTAACTGAAGTGCTTCTTCTTCTTTTTGTGTCAATGGTAAATCGTAAAACTATTTTTTATAGAATTTGAGCCCAGAAGGTGGTCACCTTAATTTCGGCATCCGTTCCGTCCTCGAATGTGCAGATGCATGGACACTTCGGGCACTCCAGTAAGTGTGACATATCCTGGTCTGGAGCCCCACACTCGCACTGGATGATCGACGGTCAATAAGTGAAGTACTTATAATCACTAACTGATTTGACGACGTCTGTGGTCTAGTGGTTTGAGTACCGGACTGCTGATCACGAGGTCATGGGTTCGATTCCCACAGGACACAAACATTTATTGTGATAAACTTAAGTGTTTGTGTTTGTCTGGGTGTTTTCTGTGTATTATAAGTATGTATATAAGTATTATATCCATTGTCTAGTACCCATAGTACAAGCTCTGTATAGTTTGGGACTAGATGGTGCTGGGTAAAAAATGTCCCAAGATATTAAAAAAAAAAAAACTAGCACGGCTATCTCAATTTATTAACATCAAAATGAGATAATCATATCAGCCACAAGAGGTCCACTGCTGAACAAAAGCTTCATGCACTTGCATGCTAATGGTCCTGTTATGCTCAGCTCATGCCGCCTGCATCCAAGGACTCTCAGTGACCTTTACCAGGTCACCTGTCTTTCTCGTTGGAGGCTGACCCACGCTGCGCTTTCTGGTGCGTGGTGTCCCTTCGAGTTTTTGCCCCAACGGCCATTAGACTAGAAGCTAGAAGCTTGTGGTCCAGTGTGGGAGCTGTCTTATTATTCATCATCATCACCAACTCATCATCATCTCAGAATAAGTGGGAGGCTACAGTCTACTTCGCCAGCCTAATGCGGGTTGGCATACCTACTTCAAACTCGCCCGCAGTCGAGAAAATCTCTCAGGCATGCAGGTTCCTCACGACGCGATATTATCCTTTGAGCGTGCCTTGGATTCGAACTCGACATCTTAGACTTGGCAGTCGTATGGTTTTTTACCTCTAGGCAATCGGTGCTTCTGAAACAAAATAAATTATAATGTTAACGTTGATCCGCAATCTGGGGTAGCATTTTAACTCCCACGCCACATTATTGATTCGTATATGTACATAGTTGTAGTTAAAGCTAGCTACTGTTGCCGCTAAAAATACATAGGCTTGCCCGCGGCCGCCCCCGCCGCTGTCAGCTGTCAATCATACCAGTAAGCGGATTGGTACTCCTCCTGGCGGTGTGGTGCAAGTTAGAAGATTATGGCGTGTTGAGTTTGAAATAAATTGTTTACCCTTGAAGACTTCTCATGAAAAGGACATGGTTTCAACGTACTTATTATCACGTCATATCAGCTAAAAGAAGTCTACTGCTGAAAGCCTTTCCCATAGACTCCCACAAGCAAACGTCGTATGACGTGTAATTTAACATATATTATTATTTTTCTAGTTTTATATTTTCTGTTTCATTAATCAATGTGTAGTCAAATAATACCAATAACATTAGACTTGCCTGGAAATCTACACTTACCTCGCTCTGTCAGCCTAAATTATCGCGAACTAGTGGTCCTAGCAATAGAACAATAAATAATCAGAAAGAAAAATCCTTTGTCAGATGTCATTTTGATCAAACAGATAGGATGGCATTCCATAACTTCATCAAATACACGAGCAACACTCTACTTAGACAATAATATTCAAAAGTTACCTCGTAGCATCTTCCGCGTCCTGCGAGTGACCACGAGAGCGTGGTAGTGGTAGAGATGCTTCCACTTCCCGCGCCCGCTGACGCTTGTCACTTAATCCCCACCATAAACATATCACAATTGTATTCGTTTTGCAGACTTTCTTTGTATCTCGGGCACACAATTACTTTCACTGTCGTGCTGCTGACAATTTACCGGTGACGTCACCGTCGCATTATTTACATCAACTCCAGATAATAGAGCTAAAAAAATATGTGAGGCAGACATTTGCCCATTTAACCTGAAAAAAGAATCATAGTTTCTTGTTTTATTTTCCTGCTTTGATCATATTTTAGTTGTTAATGCCTACGTACTAAAAATAATGAAATAAATGTAGGTTATAAATACATAAGTAATGATAAAAGACGGTATTTTAACAATCGATTGATTGGGTGGGTACTAATATCTACAAGTTTTAACAAATTAATCAAGAGATTGTCTTGAACAAAAAGAGGGTGGATATCCTACTGTTTACTACAGAGACCAACACAGGAAGCTTTCAAAACATAACCTTAATGTTACAGCAATAAGATTGATACTATAATAGCCAGTAATACTGCACTAAATACCAAGAAAAATCACAATTCATTTGCTAAAGAAAATTTAACTTTATATCATTGTGATAACAACCAATCAAACACTTACTAGTTATGTTCGAACTCTAATATCTACACCGATTAAAACAAATTTAATCTGAAACATACAAAACTACATGACAACTTTATGAATATAGTATTAAAGCCATTTATTCGATTATGACAATCGAATAAATGGTTTGTAAAATGAGGGGAAATGGGAATTTTTCATGGTATTAAAATACGGGGTTGCCGCTAATCAGTTGTGGGACTTTACTAAGCTCATCGGGTTACTAAAATAATGTTTATGTTTACTTTAAGCTTATATTTGCCATAGGGTCGGCATTAAGACCATAAACCCATACGATTCACATACAGCCCCCTATGAAATCCTCCCCTCGTTACAACTCAGCGTAAATCCATTTTGGTAAACTTTACTAATAGACTCTGGTATATTAAAATACTTGTAGGTAAATTGAATATCGTGCAAAAACTTATTTAAAAATAAAAACGTTTAAAAAATTCTTTAAAATAACATTTATCCGCCTCTGTATTCTCCAAAGGGTTGAGCAGAGCTGTGCTATAATCTTGAGTTCTAAACCCACTGGTTGCCGGTAAGGGCCCATGAAATATATAGCGAGCCCAAATTCAGACTCCGAGCTGCTATTGAAAATTCCACAGAACACAACACAAAACCCAACAATACTTCACTCGACCTGAAAATCGAAGCCAGGTCGTCTAAGGTAGCAGTCGCTCTTGGGACCACTAGGCCCACAAATATCCTCTTTCGTGGCTAGACCAACGACCACTCAAAATCAGATTTTGGTCATTTATATTTAGAGTGCAAAATTATAAACATACCTAAGTAGTCGCCCAGTCCTTGTAGCAAGGCACCAATGTATGAGTAATATAGCAAAAAGAAAAAAACACACAACACCTTTCAAAAACTCTTACATCTTTCTTCCAAATTCCCTTTATACTAAAATGCGTTTATCAACAATGCGGATTCGCGGATAAACTTAAATGCGGATAATCCGCTAAAATGTGTCAAACATCGCAGGTATCTGTGTCCGACACAATGGCGGATTGTCCGCCACGCATATTGTGGGACTAGATACTGGGATTACAAGAATACGCGTTGTAGCGTGCGGGTGTTAAATGTGACCCACTGCTGGGCACGGGTCTCTCAGAATGATAACAGATCTTGTAAAAAAATATACACTAGGTTGGCTGTGGTTTCACCCACGCTATATTCTAATGTTGTCTGGTACCTCTAAGACAATACTTTAAAGTTATATCAGAATCCGTTCAGTTGTTTTTAACAGAGTAAACAAACATCCACACATTATCCCACTAATATTGTAAATGTGAATGTTTGGGTGGATGGATGTTTGTTACACAATCACGCCAGAACGGCTGGACAGATCTGGATAAAATTTGGCACAGAGATTATAGTCTGGAATAGCTCAGGCTACTTTTTATCCCGGTAACATGTGTGGTTCCCGTAGAATAGATTTGTTTTAATAATTTATAGGGAAAACCCAGACCACGCCTAATAGGGATGAATGGAGGAAAAGGATAGGCTGCACCGACCCCAAATATATTGGGACAAGAGCAGAAAGATGAGATGATGATAGGAAAAACCAAGACCACGTGGGCGAAGCTGCTGGTGGAAATCTAGAAGGTAATGGATATTTCTTAGTTGAATTTCAATAAAATAAAATAATGAAACCCTTGTTACTTAAAAATAAACATCACAGTTCATTACCAATGAGTGATATCTTATCCACCACACTCTCGATGCCAGTTTGCTCTTTACCATGTTATATAATTTATATTCACCGTATTACGCATTATTATAATATACTCGGAGCTTAACCCCCGAATGCGTGGGTGCGGACATTATCCGCACTAAGCCTGTCCGCCGTCCATTATCCGACAGACCGCGATGCGTCTATTGTCTGATACTGTTTATATTAAATACTCATTGACGTTGAATCTTGTCAAAATTATGTACGTAATACTTCATTTAACTATATAATTATCGAAGCTAGATAGCCTGAAAGCAGCGTACAAATATAAATACAGCGCTTAAAGCGCTTAAATGTATGAAGTAGATAATAGCCATACCATACACTATTGATAGATAACTCCATGGTTGGAGTATTTAATACTAGAGAGACTATTAAGTTCCGTCTCCAACTCCAACTGAGTTGGAGACGGAACTTGATAGTTTGATATTACGTAAGTTGTTAGACAAAACAGCTGCGTTGAAGCTCTTAAAAAATATATACCTACAACACTTCCATCAAAAGTTGTCACTAAGTATTATGTGTATTTGCGAAACTTAAATAACAATTGTTTTCCTGAGCACATCGTAAAAATTGAATGAGGTATACAAATTTGTACAACAATCGGAAATGGCCCTCTTGCGATCCATTGTGAAGACACAAGTGTTGTAATATAAAACAAGTGGTGTGTGTTTAAATATCTTGGATATTATTTTCTTGAATTTTCTTCCAGAGAGAGACCTTTTAATATTTCGATATTGAGCCTGAACTCGCATCTGACGGAAGATGCATCGGTCAATAGTTTAGTACTGAAGAATAGCCAACTGAATTAATTCAATTTACCAATTCGTAAAATTGACTTGTGCCACTTTAGAATTTTGTAAATGATACTTTATCCTTTAGGATAGCTGTTTTTTTTATATCACTAAGGTGGAAAACAAGCATACCATTACTGTAGCCTATGGACGCTTGCAACACCAGGGGTATCACGCACACCTAAAAATTTCGATTTCATTTCGACCCTAAAAAACTCTTAAAGGTTTATGGTGGATTCATGCGCCGGCCGACAGTTTAAGGGAATATTCCTCTTGCTGCCAGCGCAGCGCATCCTTAATAGGAGCTCTGGTCACCTTACTCACTGCAGGAACAACACACAATAAAGTGTGTTATTTGACTGCAGGTTTTTGTAAGGTAGTGGTGGTAGGATAATAATGAGAGCATTATCCCAAAGCGTTTATAACTAAGATAGTAAATTTCAAACAGTAGCCATATCAACGGCATTGTTCAAGCAAGTAACCGGAGAAGCGGCCTGCACCGGCTGGATCCGGAATTATCCGGTAATGGTGGGCAATTGGGCGGAATAACCACATTAAACGGTAACGCGAGCCACCCGCTTGTTTAGCTAACCATCGCATCGATTTACAATCACAAATTAACATGTGGGTAGAGTAGCATTTAGGTTGTTACATCGACGTCACTGTGGTTTATAATTAAGGCTAAATTCAAAACAAACTTAAGCACATTTTTATCCGATGCAAAAATCAAAAATTTCGTTGAAGACATGGACATCGCCAATAAAATAAGTTAACAACCCTTCCAGCTGATAGCGATGCGAGCGAGGAGTTTTTTGATGCCTTATTGTATGTTCCTTTTTCCTTTAAATCGTTATTTTATTTTTATTTTATTCTGCTTATATTTAGGAATAGATTATTAGATTTTAAACTGTAACAACTTATGTAATTAACAAGGGTTAAGATTATCATTAACGAATGTGCTTTGGCCTGCCACCTATGGAAAAGGCTAAAGGATGATGGTTTCTTTAATGCGAAAAAAGACTACTTAGTTTCTGTTAGCGTCACTCGTGTCTCTACTGTTTTAGGCTGATATTCAGAGACGACGCTAAGCGTAAACTTACGCTTACGTATTTCAAATTGTAATACAAATTTGACGTACGGAAGCGCTACTCCAACCGTCGTCTCTGAATATTAGCCTTAGTCCTTCACGATGACAATTTGAATTCTCCACTTCCATGCCTAACACCCTGGAAGTAAAAGCATATCTAGTGTAATAAATTACACTATGGTAAAAGAAACTCCATATAATAATAATTCTACCACGAATCGCATTACAAAAATCATATTTAACGAGTAACTCACACCCCATCGGTTACAAGTTACAATATGGCGGCTGCCCCCTCCATGGTGCATGGCTACATAATTACAAGTTCACACAATGGCCCAGCACAATGGAGGCATTGAAATGTCGCCCGGCTTAGGCCTAGGGGTCCGGGTTCAAAAGTAAATAGTAGGTAAGTTTTTTTAAAGCTTAAATACAGTAGCTTTATATTTGCATGGGAAATAACTCGATGGAAAAGCTTTCTAACTTTCTGGACTTGTTTCACTATGTCACCGGACAGGCGCTACCCGCCGGCATAATAAAAAAATGGAACTAAAGAATGATGGGCACTTTTGTATGGACCCTGGCCTGATATCCAATAGAGTTTTAATGTATGTTAGCTTATTGCTTATAACCTACAGTTACTGAAACGAAACAATTCATGTTAAGAATCGACCGGAAATGTACAGTCGGGGACATAAAAGGTGCATTTTCTGCGCCTCCTATTTTTTTGTATAAATCATATCTACAATGGAAAAGTTCACGCTATGCTGTATGTTGGCCAGATTATCACTCGGGTAAATAATCTTAGGGTGATAGCATACAATAAAACACACATTTAATATGGTACTTAACAACTTACGCGGATAAACAATGAAAATCATTTGACGACGTCTGTGGTCCCGTGGTTTGAGTGCCGAGTGCTTCGCGATCAGCAGGATCGCGAAGTCGAGGGTTCGATTCCCACATGACACAAATACTTATGTGATGAACATACAGTGTTTGTGTTTGTCTGGGTGTTTCATGTGTATTATAAAAATCAACACCAACCCATATACTATACCACTGCTGGGCACGGGTTTCCTCTCAGTATGAGAGGGATTAGGCTATGGTCCACCACGCTAGCTTAATGCGGGTTGGCAGACTTCATATGCCGTCGAGAAAATCTCTCAGGCATGCAGGTTTCCTCACGATGGTTTCCTTCACCGTTAAAGCGAGTGATAATTACCCACATGATTTAGAAAGTTGAAATAAAGTCAGAGGTGGCCAGCCAGCCAGCCCTTGGATTCGAACACGAGATCTTTGACTTGGCAACCCAGTGGTCAATAGGAATAATATGAAAAAAAAAAACGAAGTGGGGATGCATCGAGTTGTGGTTGAAGTGGACAAGGGACTTACCCCGCTCTTCTTAGCTAAAGAGAACTGACGCAAACCTGCAGTACTGAGTACGAAAGATCGCAGGGAGGTGTGGCAAAGCAAGATGCTTTTATCGGGCTCTCCATGAACCAGGAGTAGGCTTTTAGCGTCCGTGACCTGGCCATGGAAATATCGGAGATGTCCAAGGTGTTGTTTGTGCAATTATGGACGAAGTCATGATGACTAACAACTACCGGAAATATATCATGGACGATGGTCCGGTTGGCATAATGTCGGGCATGCCACCGTCCGGGAGAGTCTATTCGACATATAATAATAGTACCTCTGGTTGTTCGCGTCTGGCTAACGACGAGAACTTGCACAGACCTTTTTTTCTGGCATAATAAATGTATTTGCTCGACCAGATTTCAGAGATTCGTAGAGCGATTCCAGTACAGTGTGGCATGACCATTTTTGAGAACTGTCAAAAATGGTCATGCCACACTGTACTGGAATCGCTCTATCATCACAGACAGGACTATTGTAGCCAAATAGCCTGATATTGTGGTGATAGACCGTTAAGAGCGTAGTGTAATTATTGTTGATATCGCCATCCCGCATGACAAGAACCTCATGAAAGCCAAGAAAGGTAAGAAGTATCTTCATTTGGCACTTGACGTTGTGTGGGAGGTGAATTCAGTGATTATAGTACCGATCGTTGCCGTAGCCGATCAAGAACCTCGACTAACATTTAAGGAGACTCGCGTTGGGTGAGTGGATCAAGGGTTTGATACAGAAAGCGGTACTCCTAGATACGGCTAAAATTACAAAATACATTACTATCACGATTATAATCCGACAAGGGTTGAGCAGAACTTTAGGTAACATTTGGTTATACTTACATGTCGCCTAAATAAAAGGGGATGAACCAACAAACATAACATATATATGTATATATAGTTGTCGCTGTACAGCTCGATGTATAGATCGAGGGCATAAACACATCACCGGTTTATTTGTTACATTTAAAGAATGAATTAAAAGTTCACGGCAGGAGTAATCGAGTCCAGTATATACATCCGCGAGGGTAGGTTTAGAAGTAAACATAATTCATATCAAATCACAAATCGTTGTTATGAAGAGTCACGAAGATAAACGTCTGTGTATATATTTTTTGAGAATAGCATATGTACCGAAGTAGTTAATTCGATAGATGTTTGGGGGGTGATATCTTTTTTCTCCGGCAGTTTACAGTGTTCTGCCAATAATAAAAATTGAAGCTTATGATATAAGGATTCATTTAATATCATAATTATTTTTATTGGATATACCGGCCAACTTTACCCATCATTCTTTGTATGACATTATTTGCACAGTAATTTAACGGAAACTTACTGAAGGTGGAGAAATAAAATGCTTATCGTACCTATTTTATTTTGTTGATATAGTAAAGAGGATTTTCCGGACACACAACAACTCATATTTAGTTTATTTTCATACCATCACGCCCGTATTCTTCGAAGGGGTAGGTAGATGAGTACTAAGTACATCCACATAGGCGGCAAGCCTATTGCCATTAACCGGGCACAAATCCAGACTCCAAGCTGCTACCGGGAATTTCACAGAAAAACCCATCAACATTTTGCTCGACCCGGGATTCGAACCCAAGACCTCTAGCGTAGCAATCGCGCTTGGGACCACTAGACCAACTAGGCATATTTAGTTTATGGCAAATTAAAACCATTGTATTGACCTAGCTTCGATTCCCAGGTCAAAGTGTTATTTGGTTTTCATCTCTCTCTAGTAAGTTATCAATTTACAAGAAAATTTACATGTTACATTCAAATTAAATAACAACTGAGAACCTCCTGTTTTGAAGTCAGTTAAAAACAACTCATCTCATATTATTTGGCACAAGGGCTATGTGCCAACTAATACATCCCCACAGCATATACAGACATCTGCCACGCATGGACGTAACTAACAACTATAATAATAATTTAATTAATCAATTATTATCCCCATGAGGCCGCACTCCGCAACACTGTTCACAATACGCCTGCTGAGTCGCCATTGTTGCTATACTTGGATATAGTTTCCCGCCAAATGTTACATTGACGAAAATAACCAGAAAATTGTTTATTCGTCAAACAGAAATAGGAATGGCACGTGTTATATTTAATTGTTATTAATTAATAATTAACTTATCTTCGGTACCTACATACAGATCAAAAATATTTTTACATCTGTTATTTTAATATTTTAGCACACGAAGATTAGTTAATTATAAATATATGTGACTATAAATAAATGTTTTCTACTGTAGCAAGTATGCCTACCAAGACGAAACATGAGAAAATTATGTTTCCTAATTATTTTCACATCTATCTCACCTTTATGTTTTAAATGAACCTGAATCTGAGGAAAAAACTAATTGTTATTGTACCTGAAACTAAAACGTAATAGAACATACCATAGATTTATTTTTTACGTAAAACAAAAACATCCAAATGGTGATCTCTACCTTTGAACTAAATAAAATATGCTTTCTGAAAATGCCGACGGCAAAAAAATATACGCATAATTATAGAATAGATACACCAAAATACTACTTACTTGGATTGCATGCTAAACTATTTGCAAAAAAACAGATCATCCCTGCCCAAAAAACTGCATTCCTCTAAACAAAAAAAAACAATACGTCAAATTAAAACTTTTTAATATCGACAAAGCAATGAAACCATACACCGGGCGGCCGCGCACGGCCACAGATAATTGAGCATTTTTGTACAGATCCTAAAATTTTGGATGTGTCGAGTTACGAGCTGTAACGAGACACTACCGGGTGCCGTTGATTCGATCACAATAGGCCACGTCTGGAGGAATTAGAGAATTTTGGGAATCTGATAAAAGTTTTAAAAGATTAATAAATTGTAAATGAAAATATCTGGATAGTGAATATGAGAAATTTTGGACATAGATATTTTTTTTCGTCTGCAATATGGACTTCATAGCGGGTTCAATAAATTCGATTATGATTGGAACCGTCTTCTGAACAGACTTACAAACTATTTCTCCTTTTCTTTTTGGCTAAGCAATTAAAGTTGATCAACTCAAATCGAACCATGTCAACCTAGGCCACTATAAGATTGATAAATGTTGCTCAAAATTGTTAGTATCTATTTTTAACCCCCGACGCGACGGGGTGTTATAAGTTTGACGTGTCTGTATGTGTGTGTGTGTGTGTGTGTGTGTCTGTGGCATCGTAGCTCCCGAACGGATGAACCGATTTTAATTTTGCTTTTTTTATTTGAAAGGTGAATTAGTCGGGAGTGTTCTTAGCTATGTTTGATGAAAATCGGTCCAAGATGGCCGCCGCCACAAAATAGCGGATTACATATTTTTTCACACCTCCGTCAATATGGGTATCAAATGAAAGGGCTTAACTAGGAAAATACTATGCACTATGAAAAATTACAAATCCAAGATGGCCGCCACCACAAAATGGCAAATTACGTTTCGTGTCGGGGGTTTACAAATTTTTAATTTAGGTTAGGTTATTTAGGTAATGCTTAACACTTTTCCATCAATTTCAAATAACTGTGCCTAATCGAATGTTTCCCCGATCACTGAAGACTGAAAGCTGACAATAACGTAGGTGACTGAGGTGAGATTCTTCTTCTTCGTCTCTCCTATTGATGTGTAAGTGTATATCCTAAGATGCACATGCATCAGGCAAAAATCATGCCAGTCTACTAATTTGATACAACTTTAGAAACTTTTATAAAACTTTAAAAACTTTAGAAACTTCCGGGCTTAAACTTTGTCAATAAGTATGTCTACAGATGCTTATAGTACCTATAGTACATAATATAGGTAGCCACTTTACCTACCTAAAATACCTACCTACTTGGTAAAATAATTTTACATCGTATTTTATTTTCCTTGACCCAGGTACTTAGGTATGTTTCATGCAATAGCTATAACAGCTAAAAGTATACCACCTACATTATCATCAGTGATTGTAATCTGCTAAGCCTTCGTAAATCATCCACCATGACGGAATCAAGTCATGATAATTATTTTACTCGTTTTATCACTTTTGAACGAGTTGAACTTTTGAACGAGACCTATTTATTTGTTATACATAATATATTATCTTACATAATATGCAAAATAAATAAATACGTTGTTGTCAAAAAATGAATCTAACGATTGCTGAACTAATCCACTAGGTAGTTATTTTTTGCACTAAAGTGTATCGGATTTCTTTTATTTTCATTTATATAAAATAAAACATGTAAACCTATGTTCTATCATATCATACAGTAAAACAAATTAGTTGTTTTAATTGTGCCTTGAGAACCGCGACGATTGCTCTTATTTCTTAACTTTTACCTTATAACATTTGTTAATTAAAACTCTACGATCTGATAAAAGCATTATGGTATTATAACACTGTCGAGTGCTTGAACTTACCAAGTGTAATAGAAATTTCGAGAGTAGCCACCTATTTCGTATTGTTTCGACAATCTGATAAGTTACAAAAGATTTTAATCTCGCGTGAAAAATAGTTTAACTTTCGCAGCTACTTTTTTGTGTTTGATACTAAAAATACTTTTAATTGATATGCTTTTACTATGAGGTTTATCCGTAACGCAATCTGATCTTTAATTATTTTTTAAAAGTTTTGAAAGTTCATGGAATTTGATTGAAAATTAACTCTGAACGCAAACAATGTTTTTTTTTATGAAAGTTTCTATTGTGTACTTTGCCCCAACTAGGCTAAACCTGTAAAGTCCTACAGGTACTGCCATAGATTTATTGAGAGGGTACTATTCAATAGGAAAATTGCATTATTTGATCAAGATGCTAAATACTAACTATATGTATATAAAATCGCGTTTAATGAAAGCACTAAGTCCCTATTGCGAATATTGCGTTTTAGGTAATACAGTGTAGTTGTTATCCAAAGTCAATATCAAAATTTCAAACAACAAGCAAGGTTCCTACACAGTTCTTAAAGGTTCTGCAAATAGGTCTTATGGAGGTAAGATTCCATAGGCTGATGGCAAATATTGAAGATGTATAAAATAAATAAGTAAAATAAGTTTAGGCCTGTACTGCACTACAACTGTACGTAAGTTTGTAATATAGGTACATTTCTCTGGGGGCCACTCTTGCTCGGAAATAGAAACGTGATCTAATATCAAAACTGTCACCTGTCTTTTATCTGTCCGTAGCTCAATAAACACCTCGACTATTAAGATAAGCAAACCATTTATTTTTTACTAGGATACTTTAGATAAAAAAACATAACAGTACTCGTTGTTTTAAGAATTAGAAGCTTTAGCTTTCTGTTAGAACTTTGACCTCTGTGTCGTCTATCAGAAAATACTTTCAAAGTAAGATTAGACAAAAACAGAACCTAACCTCCTGCATTGTAGATTGAAATCTCCGTGTCAATCACATCTTCTAATGCCTATCTGAAGATTGGTTTCCAGTCCAGGGCCTGTAGACAAGTTGCAATTTGACATTCGAATCGACAAAGGAATAGAGTAGAAACAAACTGTATAAAAATGACACAAGCTTTCGACAAGTCGAGCTGTCACTAATGGCATTTCCATACATTTTCGTTTGTCGATTCAAATGTCAAATTGCAACTTGCCTAGCTCCCCAGTACCTAAACTAATAATAAATTACCTAATACTTACTTACGTAGAGAACAGCCAGTCTGCGCCATTCTCTAAATTAAGAGGAATTACCGCAGACAGCACTTCGTTGTACTTTCCATTGTCTCTAAAACAACGGCCATAGGAGAGACGGACTTGAAGCAAAGTAACATGTAGAGATTTATCGCGAATAGACATAAAAACAACACAGTTTACTTACACATCTGCGCATGTACTTACCTACTTACAAAATAATGTCAACAAGGCAAGTAGCTTCATTAAATGAGGAAAAGTTTGTCAGGGGTGAGCGTACACTACTTTGTAAGTGTAAGTAAGTAAGTGCTTTCCATATCTTATGACATAGAAAATAAATTCTTAGGACTTAGACATCGTTACCCGATGGTCACTATCACACGAACTATTCAAATTGACATGTTCAAGTCTATAGTCTCCTCTCTCCATCCCCATATTGACACAACCGTTTAATAGGTGCGATCGCGACATGACATGATAGCTCCCAAGTGTCCCGCAAATATTTGTCGCCAGCAATCATCGAGCCGATTTGTTCCTAATCCGATGCGACGCGACAGACACCATAAAAACATTATCGCAAACCCCATACAATGATGCCACAATGGTGCGGGGACAAAGCCATTCATCCCTACACTCTCGCACTATATTTATTTACAGTGAATATACAGATAATAAATAGTGTTTTTTTTATTTGTGAACGCAGCCGTTGGTGTCAGAATTGACGCCTCTAACACCGTGCGTTGCGGTCCCCAAATGAATGGGAATTTAAACAGGATAAAAGATAAATTATTTTTATTAAGACTCGCTTACTTATGATTATGTCATTTGAATATTTTATTATCATTGCATTTTAATACGTCGGCAGTACGAATGAAAGATAATGCTAATAGCTTTATATTAAAACTCAAGTTAATCGTCAAGATCTGAGTTACAGATAGTGATGAAACATTACGTAGCAGAGAGTACGGAGATCTTTGCAATGATCTAACTAAATCATTAGTTTGTAAGTAGATCTCAGATACCGATGCTAGACAATATTATAGAGCACATCTTTAGTTCTAAATAGTTGAATAACTAAGTGCGTCAATAAAAAGAAAATGACGAATCCAGCAAAGATTTGTAACACCGTAATGGCACTTCACATCTTTATTGTAACCAAATAGATTTAAAAAATACTGATGTATTTTAGGAATCGGTTAAAATTCTTTGTCGTAACGCATACAAATTAGGTAAGTATTATTAAAGATAGTACTAAAGAAAATTTTACATGTCCCAAAAATTCTCTAAGCAAAGGAGTCACTGGAAGGTGCAGGATTATTCCAAGATATTGATCTGCGTCCGATGAGTGGTGTGAGCGGTGCCAAACATCGCCATTTGTACGAACCACGACACAAAGGAGGATTACTTTACGATGTTTTGATTGCACCAGTGCCCAAATGTGTGATATTACACATTACAAACATAATAATAACAACCAAAAACCGTATTATAAACCTTATGTCTAAGGAGATTTAATGTGACAAAGATGGGTATGATAAATTGGTGAAAATTGACGGAGCGTAATGTTTTAACGAGTCAACACTTCTGAGAAGATTATTTGAGATCTTTGTGTCATCTTGTACGGTATTTTGGATACTTTGAGCTTCAAAACTGTGGAAACTGAGAGACAGACGACAAGGTTTAGTCATGACTGTAACACTTTTTGTGGACTAAGTGCAGCTTTAAGTCAGTGAAAGGTGTGTGGTTTCGGACTACATGTCACAGAATTTAAGCTAGAGATTTTATTAACTCGAATACCCCAAGATTAGGTACTAATACCCAACCGGCTGACCTTATAGCCTTTTATCGACAGCTTCACAAGTAACGTATAAAATAAATAGGACAATAATATGTAGCGCTTAGGATACGTATCAAAGAAAACTGCTAATAGGGAGTCTTAAATACTACCTATAGTTACCAACGTTTATTAGTGAACGGCTAAAATATCAGTAACTGTGCTGCAGAAGGACTAAATCTTAACCCTTTTGCAGTTAGAGGGAATATTTTTCCCACTGAATTTCAGAAGTAGATTTTATTAGATAACATATTTTATAGTTACCCATTGGTAATACACTAAGCTTTCTGGAAAAAGTGTTCTAAGTAAGACCTGAAAACTTCCTTAAACAACTTCCGATCGTTTATGGCCACTATTTGCCAGCCAAGCACGATCTTCCATGCCATTCCCTATCTCAGTACTATCTTAACTTAAAATATAATCAACAGAAACCATTAGCCATGGCAATCTCGTATCGTGAGAGAAAACGCGTTCAAGACAACGCTTATCCCAAACAGTAGCAACTTTCACAATGGAGCTATGCAAAAGTCATGCGTATTACCAACAATGGCACCACAATGCTACCCTAAATCTTATCATTAGAGAGCTAATCCTTCAACCAAAGATGGCGATAATAGTTTATAATCCCCTGAACAATTCACTTGGACAAAACAGGACAGGAAGATAAGGTCTGGTGCGCTTATGCAGTAATATTTTGCTAGAGTTTATTGATTTCGTCTAGAAACGTATTGGTGCTCTAGCACCAATATAATGTTTCTAAACATGGAGGTATTTTAATCTATGAATTGAGTTTGTTTTTATATGTCAATTTTAGCAAATCATAAAACTTCCTTCAAAGTTATCTCATTCACTCATTTACTCATACAAAATGGAGGATTGATTTGAAAGGTGCAGTCTGAGAATTAGAATTCTGTAGTTTTGGACGGCCTGTTTAACTCCTGGTAACTTCTTGTCAATTACTTGTCAGATATTATTTCATACAAATTTTGTTCCATTTTTTTATTTATCCGACGGTTAGCGACTATCCAGATGTGGTGAAACAGGCCTTAAGCTAGAGTTTCAGTGGCTAGTTTTAGCTTCAAAGTATCTAGTATTTTATTATAGTTCTTTTGTACCAATGACAAGACACAGGGCTATGACAGTAACACACTCTGCCTTGTATAGATTCTTAGTTTCTCCACAAAGGGTAATACAAACTGCAATTCTGCACATCCAAGAATTCCACGAATAAATGTAAATTGCTGGCCCTCTGGTCGTAATCCCTGCAACGTCCGGCATCGATTACTTGCGTGGACATCACAATGAATAATCCTACTTTGTACAAAAAAAATGTCAAAACACAGCTTTGTCAACCCCGGAAGGATTAAAGCTTAAGAAATAGCTAGATAACGATTTTAATTAAACATAGTTTTTGCATAACGTCCACGTTATCTGCATAATCGTTTGATAAGAATGTGATAACATGTGAAGAATGCCTGGTGATTTTGCAAACCTTTTGGGATTTTGAGTTGTTTTTTTTGTCTTATAAATTCCTACTTAGATTTACTCAGTAAATATCCTTGTTATTGCTATGTGTGTACCTTACCTAATGATGATTATCAAAGTGATAGGAACGTAAGATATTAATCAAATATCTAATATTTCACTCGTATCTAGGTATCATCCTATTATTATACTTGGTGCTATATTTTAAGATGCAAAACAGCAAATAGGAAGGTCAACAACAATAGTCCGAGAGTATCAGAATTAGAAAGCTTAAGATTTGTATCGAATATTTATTCCGATTATTGCTTTAAACTATAATAATTTAGGTACTTAGGTACATAATACATTTTTCCATAATCATCAGCTCCAGTTTGTCGATCAACGCACGTAGTAAGAGTACGGGGCGTACGCATACGCGGAGTAGGGCAGCGCGTAGTCGTACGCACTGTAGGAATACGCCACTGGTGCGGAGTACGCCGCCACCGGTGCGCTGTACGCCGCTACTGGGTACTCGTACTCGACTACAAGAGGCTTGGGCTTGGCTGCAGCGAAAGCCAGGAGAGCAGCGAACAACACCTGGAAATTAAATTATTGTAAGTAACCGTAGCACAAAAAGATGTTACTTACAATCATAGGCGTTTTCGAATCCATTGCATGCATTCGAAACATACTTTACAACTTTTTTATGGAGCGCTCTTATATAGCGAGCAGGATCTATGATCTTATTGATCACAATTATACTTATGCCATGGATTCAAAGATGGGTGAAGTACCTACCTATACCAAATGGCGGTTTTGAATATACATATACAAAATATGATGTAAGAAAATTTACAAGATGTGGTGAGTTTAAACGAATTGAGTCCAGAGGAATTGCTACAGTAAGATTTGAGCACCCTTTTAGATTTGAGAGGACATTGCCGTCTAAATAATGTCATTAGTTATCCCACTCGTAATACCACACAGCACGAATCAGAAAAAAAGGAAGGTTGTACAAAAAGAAACTGGAGGCGTATTGCCTAGGGCCCTCTATATGGCTAATCGGGCCCTGAACAGAGGCTAACAGTTATTTGCATTATAAAACGCCAAAAATCAAAATGTTTTTGGATTTAAATGAATTTTGGTTGCAGCAGTGTGATCACCCGTATCCGAAATAACCAGTGATTAAAGATTAAGACTGTCCTGCTCCCTATACAAGCAGGTTTATCACTAATCCTTATTAATTCCTTACATTAAAATTAAACAAAACAAATACCTAAGTAAGTACCTAAATTGACACATTAGTCAACAAAATGTTTATAAACGAATATCTAAACATAAAAAATACTTACGAATTTGAACATCTTGATGTTGGTTTGTAGAGATGTGATTGACGATACAAGATCCGATACACAATGATTAATCAGTCGATGGGACCCCTTTTATATGTGTGATCAAGTACGGGACGTGTCTATTGTGAGGCTGCGTTGTCGAATAAACAATAAAAATATCCTGCTCCGGCGCATTAGGTATCACACTCACGCGCAGCCTTGCGCAGTGTCACCGGACGGAAAAACATAGGTAATTAGGTCAAGGACTTTCCTGACCATGTTTCTAAAAGGCAGTCCTTACGAGGCCGAAAAGTGTTAGGTTTATAGTCCGCGCGGAACTAGTTGGCCGCGCCTAAGGTAGGGACGGGGATGAAGCGGCGGTTTACTGTGAACAAATTTACCGAAAACAAGTGCCCCAGCCTCTCCGTCACACCGCGCGCAGGCGACCCCACCCCACCGCTCACATACCTAAGGCGCGGCCAACTATTTCCGCGTAGACTAATTTAGTTACTAGCAAGTTTAGGGTAAGCAAAAGTCGAGGGCTTGTTTCAACACCTCTGAATAGCCGCTAACTGCCGGAAAAATAAAGAAGGAAAAAAAAGAAATTATCTACCAGTTAATTTAACGGGTACTTATCTGTAAGTTGTAAAACATGTCCCAAGGGTCTTATCAATAGCTTTCCGCCAGCGGCTTCGCCTGCATGGTCTGGATATATCTTATATCTTTCATCCCCTATTTCAACCCTTTACAGCCCTTATTTCGCATAAAAAAATAGCCTATGTCCTTTCTCAGGCTCTACATTTAAATCGGTTCAGTAGTTTTGGCGTGAAAGCGCGACAGACAGACAGACATACTACTTTCGAATTTATAATTATACTAGCTTCCCGCCAGCGGCTTCGCCCGCGTGGTATGTTATTATACATATAAACCTTCCTCTTCAATCACTCTATCTATTAAAAAAACCGCATCAAAATCCGTTGAGTAGTTCTAAAGATTTAAGCATACATAGGGATATAGGGACAGAGAAAGCGACTTTGTTTTATAATATGTAGTGGTTAGTAAGGATAACCAGCTCTCAGTAGCCGCAGAGGTTAGGGCAATAGGCAGGATGAGAAGGTCGTGACCATGTCGATGAGGAAGATGAAACTTATCCTGTTCCGCATTTATATGATATTAGATATCTTCCTAAATAGCTTACCTGTTCTACTTCGTATGGATAAAACGTAAGAAGTACCTCCTACATTGGTGACCTTGACCCCGCAGGATTACGGGTTGAGATTCTGATGCGGAATTGGATTTCCAATTTTTTTTTATGAATATTAATAATAAAAAAATACTGGGACATTTTTACACAGCACCATCTAGTCCCAAACTAAGCAGAGCTTGTACTAGACAATAGATAAAATACGTACTTATATACTTTTTTTTTGTAAACACATACATATAATACATTGAAAACACCCAGGCAAACACAAACACTTAAGTTCCTCACAATAAATGTTTGTGTCCTGTGGGAATGGAACCCACGACCTCGTGATCAGCAGTCCGGTACTCGAACCACTGGACTACAGACGTCGTCAAATTACCAGACCATATTGAAGGTACAGTGTATTGTAAAGCTGATTCCCTAAGTCCCAAATTATTTCAATAAACGATAGTCCCTCATACAGAAACATGAGACGAGATGATTAGCCTTCAATTAGGATAATACGAGCAACCCCGAGCTAACTGGAGCTCCATTTAATAACAAATTACGTCTAACGAACTAGTAACAAAACTCCGTTATTTCGTGAACGATCCGCCATGATTAGTGACTACCTTTCGCGCCATTTTCCCAGTAATGGCGACATACACTCTCGTTACAGAGTAATTACGCTTTGAGAGCGGAGCCGAGCATTGCCGGTAAACACCGCTTTGTCGATAGTTATCCCAGAGGTTAGTTTTACTTTAATAGAGGGGTTCTGGTGTCGAGGTGAGGGTTAATAGTATAATATATTTTAACATTTCAACTGTTTTTAAATATATAAAACACATTGCCGACTAAGGCTTTTGTGCACATTAGTTAAAAGATATCTTGTGTCATGTCTTGAGAAATGTCTTATAGGAAATTCAGTCGCATTATGAATAAATTATGAGCCCATACTAATTACAAGATATTTTTTCTTGTGTCGTGTAATATGTATGGTCTCATACAATCAATGATTTTCTTATAATATGACATTTTCATAAGAAACAAGTAAAATATCTTATAAAGTGCAAAAGGCCTTAGACTTTCTTCTGTACCGTGTGTAGGCCATATATATGTTCGTTTTGCGCGGGAATTGAAGTCAAATCTACTGCGCCAATAGAACAATGATGAATGGAAGAAAAAGATATGATGCACCGCCCGCCGCGCCGACTCGAAATAAATTGGGACCAATGCAGGAAGAAAGATGTAATTATCAGTGGTTTTCGAAGTAAGTAACTTGGGTGGTTGGTTTGTTCTAGTTCGCATAACTCGTGCCGAAACTACGGCTGGAGACGAGATGCTTGATATTTCCTACGAAAAAGTATGAATCTAAGAGCAATACAAAATGCGAATACCTATTAAGTACCCTGAAAAATATTGTAATTTAAATTGCACAAATTATTACAAAACGTAACCGCTAGCGACCTCTTTGTTACACAAGTGGCAATAATAGGCAACAGTACTTCACAACATTCACACACAACTGACACAACTCTTACTGGTGATTTGTAAAGTGTGAGAATAGATGGAGCTATACTAAGTAAATTATATTCCTTTATTGTTTAGTCGATAAGGTAATCTCCTTTCATTATGTCAATGTCGTGTCTATTACAGACGACGTCTGTGGTCTAGTGGTTCGAGTACCGGACTGCTGATCACGAGGTCGTGGGTTCGATTCCGACAGGACACAAATATTTGTGTGATGAACATAAGTGTTTGTGTTTGTCTGGGTGTTTCTTATGTATTATATCTATGTATTTAAAAAAAAAGTATATAAGTATTATATCCATTGTCTAGTACCCCTAGTACAAGCTCTACTTAGTTTGGGACTAGATGATGCTGTGTAAAAAATGTTCCAGAATATTTATTTATTTATTATTTATTATTATATATCTATGGTCGTGTCAGCATCATAGATGGTCAGCACATGGAAGTAGTAATTAGTATACAATGTAAACGATGACAAACGAATTGTAACGAAGTTTGACATATTAGTTCCATGGGTCAGCAGCAGCAGCAGCACAGTGTAATTCGTTGTTACATTATGGCAACAGCATGTGTCACAGATTAATAATATGATTTGGTTCCTGTCTATGAAATAAGAGATCAATAAACAAAATGTCAAACTACACAAGATTGTCAATGTCAAATAAATAAAGTCGAATTGTCAAATCTGGCTGGAGTTGTTGATGTTGTATTTCAGTAATTTGTTTATTATTTGGTAAAAAATCATTACATTAAAATGATCGGTGTGAGATTAAACACTTTTAATGACACTTCTGGTGAGCCGGAACAAGATGCTAACTCGGCCTTAACTGAATTAGATAAAGGTAATATCGTAACCTTACTTATGTTTTCCTTGGACTATTATAGTTTCACAAACTTACCAACAACACCCTTTTCTAGGTCTCCGGTCCGGAAAAGTGGGTGAACAATGCGAAGCCATCGTCCGTTTCCCGCGTCTGTTCGAGAAATATCCATTTCCTATACTTATCAACTCTTCGTTCCTAAAACTGGCTGATGTGTTCCGTTTGGGGAACAATTTCCTTCGCCTATGGGTGCTTCGCGTCTGTCAGCAAAGTGAGAAGCATTTAGATAAGATTCTGAATGTAGACGAGTTTTTGAGAAGAGTTTTCAGTGTTCTTCATTCAAATGATCCCGTTGCTAGAGCGTTGGCCCTACGGACTCTTGGAGCTGTGGCTGGGATCATACCGGAGAGGCAGAATGTGCACCATGCAATACGTAGGGGTCTGGACAGTCATGATAATGTGGAGGTTGATGCTGCTATATATGCTACAACACGATTTGCTGAACATTCTAAGTAAGTGTATCAACATATTTAAATCCAATATTTTTGTCATTTCTATTTTACCGACTGGTATGGAAAAAGAGGAGGGGGCCAATACAGGGGTCAATTTTGGGACAGTTCGGGCTGAAATAATAATAATAATAATATCAATGCTGATTGTTGAGCTTTTAGCTGCATTACCTGAACTGTCTTAGAGAAGTCATTACTAATGTGAGGTTCTAAAATGTATATCTATACATATTACTTAAAAGTAAAAAAAAATATATATCTCCCTATATTGTGTTATTTATTTTGCTTTGCAGTGCCTTTGCAGTGGCTATGTGCAATAAGCTATGGGACATGGTGGACTGTGAGAGTACAGCTGCTGAGCGTAGAGCTAAACTGGTGAAAGCTCTTAGAACAGTGCATGGAGGAGGTGAGTCACAAAAGAGTATAAAAGTGACTTTATAAGTCTATCATAATCGGCAACATGCGAGTGATACCCCTGGGGTTTTAAGCATTCATAGGCTAAGGTAACTACATATTATCAGGCTGGTTGTATGTTTGTTTTCCACATCAATGGTATAAAAAAAACTATTTATATTCGGGGACACCAGTAGGCACCAAGCCGGTGAGATCAGTCCTCTTGTAGGGATTATTACCCACAAGACCCTGCCCAGGTTATGTAATCTGTTAATGACCGTCTATTATAGGAGCAGTGTAAAACTTAAAAGCTTTTGTTTGTTATTCATTAGCTGTAAGGGCCCAAGGAGTGCTGAAGTTACTCCGTTCCTTACTGGAGCGGTTTCCATCATCCAGCTCAGTGCGTGCTGCTATCACTGCACTTACGCACATCGCCGCAGACACAGTAGTACATGTGCCCGATCAAGTAAGTGGTTTATAAACCGATGAAATCATATTGATAAGTGTGCCTTCATAGAATTAATAAATAAAGATCAAAGTGAACCACAAACCTTTTTATATTTAAAGAATTGGTAATTTCATCTATGCTTTTACGCCAACCACCTTCACGTCACCATGGTCACGGGTGACTAATCACCATGGACCCTGTAAAGGGTCCGAAACGTCGGGATTAAAATAATATCCATATAACGCGATAAAATCCGTAAGTAGTTTTATTTCAATGTCTAGTATTCGCGTAAGTGTCAGAAATCAGTATGCTTTTACTGCTAATAAAAAGTATAAATCATCCTTGTTTGGCACTGACACAGTTAGGCCAACTTTCCAGGTCTCTCACTTCCACTAACAATATTTTCATACCGGGCGACGACCTTACATGCTCTATGAGACACGGAAGAGTAGAAAACAGAGTGGAAAAGTAAAACCTCTTTTAGGTGGAGTTGCTTCTTAGCATAGCAATGAACGACGCCCGCGCCGCCGTCCGGCGCGCAGCACTGCTAGGTCTGCGCAAACTGGCGGACCATGCAGCGCTATGGCCCGCCGACTGCGTGGAGAAGCTGGTGAGAGCCGCCACCGACAGCCAGGAGACAGAGCATACTATGCTGTGCCTTCAAGTCATGCAGGTGAGTGGTATGAAGCCTTGACAAACATTGTATTAACCATGTTACACAAAAACAGTTTAGATTAGCCAATTGTTATATGTCCCGCAAGTTGCTAATGGGCTGGAACCTTGTTTAATTAACCTCCACGTGACGTCATCCGCCATACTTACTGGCTAGTAATTTTTTCGTAATCAAGATGGCCGCCAGTCACATTATCAATTTGGATAAAAACATATTTATCTGTCATGCCTGCTGTTTGGCTGATGTTCAGAAACTGGTCTCCTGTCCGGCTGTGTGCGCGGCGGCTGCGTCGCCCACCGGCGGGTGCGCTGCCCTGCGGCGATACTGCAGCGAGGCAACCCTATCCGTTGACCTGACGAGGGCTGCCACTGCCGCGGAAGTACTTACACGCCTGATAGTGCACTGGTATGTATAAAAAAAAGTTTGCAGCCACACTACACAATCGCATAAATGAAAAACTATAGAAAATATAGCCTCTTCCAACTGTTTTCGTAATTTGTTTACTGACTGCTTTTGACCTTTTGAAAGCCAACGACATGAGCAAGCGTACCCTGTGCGTCACAGAAAAATACAAACATAATGAATAATTAAGTACTTTTATGATTTACTGATATTTGGTATTTATATCGATTATTGGGCTTCGAAGAGGACACAGAGTTGTTGCTATGGCTTGGCATTCAAAAGGTTAATTTCTAAATTTATTGTAAAATAAAATGTTGGTACAGCTACGAAGAGTATCTCCCAGTGGATGGTAGTGACTTGATGTTGGCTCTTGAGACCTTGGTCATAGCGACCGGCGAGGGCAACAACCCAAGCAATATCAAACCGCTTCGAGTTGCATTGCGTTGCTTGGTAAGTGGATCGTTAACTTTAATACTAACAACTCTTTTGTCTATACATATATACTATTTGTTCTGTCGTATATTTCCATGTGTATTTTTAGGTTCTACAAGGTTTTCTTGTGTTAAATTCATAATTATTGATTCTTTATTTAAACCCTAAATGAGATAATTACAATCCAACACTACATGTCGTATTTATGAACAATCTACAATTATGGAGGTTGAGGAATTTTCGGTCTTATCGTTAAGACTAAATGGTCGAAAGTGGTGGTAAAGGTAGCTGATGGTACAGGTGCAGCTCAGCCGAGCATCAGCGTCAGTGTATGCGGCGCGTACGGCGAGTGTAGTGGGCACACAGCTGCAGGCGTGCGCGGGCGCAAGCGGCGCGCGCCCCGCCGCGCTGCTGGAGGCGCTGGCGGCGCTGGGCGGCGGGCCCGAGCCCAGCCACCTGGCGCCCGCCCTGCCCGCGCTGCACCACGTGCGAGACAGACTGCAGCGGTACGTACCTGCCTCACTACAGCTGCAGGCGTGCGCGGGCGCAGGCGGCGAGTGGGGATATTTTTTATGTTGGGGGTCAAAATTTAGCCAAGGCGGTCAAAGTCGTAGTTTTGATAAATATATACATATTATTATAGCTTCTTAAATAAATTCTGCCGGTTTTCCGATAATCAATACATCATAAATGCAAAGTATCCACAATAGCCACTATGTTGACAGTGACAACGCGATAGAGAAACCGCCGGACGACGGCACGGGGCTGGTGCTGCTGTGCACGGTGCTGTTCCAGGAGCGCGCGGGCAAGGCGCTCACGCACAACATCAGCCCCGCCTGGCAGGACAAGATACTGGCCACCATCGCGCCAGCTGATGGCTGGGTGCGCTACAGAGTCGCCAGGGCTGCGTTGCGGTGAGTTAATTACTTTTGGATTATTAGTTCAGTTTGTCGCGCTGCATGGCAACCTCCTTTACTGTCCACTCCTATTTTGGAGCCGTTCATATATAATGACGATTTTGGCCTTGTTAGGTACGGTCATCACAGTCTCGCGGCCGCCATATTGAAGCGTTTGTCGGAAGAGGCGCCCAGTGAAGCGGCGCAGCGTTGGCTGACCGCTCTATACCGCGCTGCTGTTGCTGACGCTAAGCTGATTGAAGATGGTAAGACCAATATTATACGAGTGCAGAGCTCAAACTCATTGTCATTGACTAGGGTGGCCTTAATATTCAAAAGTCTATTTTGTACATAGGTATAACAGGGCTAGAAGAAGCGAGTTCCGGGTGGGAGGTGTGCAGCGGGTGGGGCGGCGCGGGCGGCGCGGGCGGGCCCGGCAGCGGCGCGTGCGCGGGCGCGTGCGCGGGCTGCGGCGCGTGCTGCCCGCTGGCGCCCGCGTGGATGCGCGCGCGCGCCCGCGCCCTCGCCGCGCTCGCGCGCACCGCGCACGCCGCGCGCACGCTCTGCACGCAGCCGCCGCCCGCCATCGCTCTCACGTACTCACAGGTAACTAGCGCCGCCGCCTCACCCCTGTCCCTCCCTAAGGCGCGGCCAACTAGTTCCGCGTGGACTATAGCGTTTACTGCTCCCGGCGCGTGCTCCCCCCTCGCACCCGCCTGAAGGAGAAGGCCTATGCATAGTATCCTAGTATGAATGTAAGTGATTGTCCCCGCAGAGCACGCGCGACCCCGCGCTGAAGGCGGGCGCGTTCGCGCCGGCCGTCCGCAAGGCGGCGCGCGCGCTGGCGGCGGCGGCGCACTCGTACGCCGCTATCGCGCGCACCGCCTTCCACGCCGACGACTCCACACTCAGACACCTGCAAATGTATCCTTTTCACAAATGTTTAGTGGACAAGCACACAGGGTAACATTAGGTTCCCATATCAATATCCTCGTTTTACATTGATGAAACTTAAACGTACCGTAAACTGTTGATATACTTCCATACACCTCCGACAAACCCTCCTGGAATACAGTAGTAATAGTGTGTTATGTTTATTTAACAAATCATATAAATTCCCGATTCAGAAGGGCCGGTTTCGCTACGTCCTAATAAATTCCCGTTCAATTATTTAGCAGATAATTTCATACAAATTCTGATCCATTTTTTAATTTATCCGGTAATTAGTGGCTAACCAGAAGTGGTAAAACAGGCCCTTAATTGTTTTCCCCATCGTAGAAAGAAATAACATTTAACGTTACTGCTATGGAGCTCTGATGATTTAATACAGACGCGATTACATGTGTGAAGCCACCAATCCTTAACCAAAGCCACCAGTTCTCAGCATACGTACAGTCTGCTGGCGCAGTTCCTGGAGCGCCTGACGTCCAGCGCGCAGGACCGGCCTCCAGAACTAGACCACGTGGACCTCAAGCCCACCACGCTCGAGGAGAAAATCGCACTAACCGCTTACAACGCGCTCAACGATATATCTACTAAACTCTTCGAGAGCCCCACCACTAACCCCGGCATTACTCATAGGGTAAGTAGACGAAGCAAACATAATATAGGAGCCACACCTGAAATGTTCAAGTTAAAATGTTTTTATTCTTAACTAGCTTTCCGCCAGCGGCTTCGCCCGCGTGGTTACGATATTTCTTATAAATTATAGCCTTTGTCACCCGGGGATAGTGTAGGTTCCCAACAGTGAAAGAATTTTTGAATTCGGTCCAGTAGTTCCAAACAAACTATCAATCAAATCTTTCCTCTTTATAATATAAGTATGGATAAACTTTTACAGGCATTTATGAAACGTTATCACTAGTTGCACAGTTCCAAAGGTTCTTAGTGTTTGAGGAATTATCATCGTAAGCAAACAAACTGGGTCCATACCTAAGATGCGGTTGACATAGAGATTTTGTGAAGTGACTGATACAACGTCTTCTCGTCTCCACGCCTGGGTGGAGAACCTGAGCGGGTCGGAAACCTGATGAATGTTATAGGAAGGCTCTCCAGATGGAAGGGATCCATGAAAATTTCCCGCAATTTCCGTATAAAAATGGGTTGGGAATAGGTAGAGTTTTTAAGTACCTAATGACGGAAAACGAAAACTTAACATGGATATGCCTTTTAATCCCGGGATTGATGTAGTCTTCTAAAACGTTTACACCGGGATTGATATAGTTTTGCTAAAATCTAGCATTTTTAAGGGGGCGTTTCTATAACACGACAAGTACAATGTACCGAAAATGTGTTGTAAAGGATGAATGCGTACTCTTCAAAATACATCTGTGTACCGTTAATATTATGAAAATTCCCAAAACTTTCGGAAATATTAAAGCAGATAGGTGGCCGAGCTGAATATTTTTGTATTTTCGTAATCAAAAATTCAGATTCACCATTATGGTAGGGGAGACCACGATGCTAAATTTACTTAGAAGTTACTCGAGTGCCGTGGGGACCTATTAGATTTCAAAGAGTACATGGTAATAAGAAAAAAAAGGTCCTGTAATGTGAAACTTTTTGGGGGGCGTCAGGGAGGTGGAGCGCGTCAGATATTGATAATATAATCGCCCCACGTTAATTTGACGCTTGCGTGGTGGGGGTGGCCGTACGAAGGGGTAGAAAATAGGAAGAAAAATAATTGTTTCGAGCGCGTCAGACATTGACAGGGGCTATTAAATAAACTTTCCAGTAGTTCCTTTAGTAGTAATTAAAAGTTAGCCTTTAGATAAGATTTGTTTGTAGTTTTAACCAGTGGAAAACTGAAGAGTGTTGTTACACCAACCAAACCGGTGATTTTACCTGGTGGGCTACGGTCAAACAGTCAATATCTGTCAGTTTTTCTTGCGATGCAAATATTACTTGCGCGATCCAGGACTCGTTTCGTAAAAGTTCCAATGTAGTGCGATAGATGTCGTGGCTCGACGGCCGGCTTAAGCCTCTCCCAGACAGACGCGGCCTGCAGTGACGGTCAGTACAATTGTCTGACTGATCAGCAATTATTACAACTGACCGCCACCGCAGGCCGCGTTTATCTGGGAGAGGCTTTAAGACTGAGAGTATGTCCGTTCAGCACATGGACGCGGTGCTGGCGGCCGTGCGCGCGTGCAGCGGCGGCGCCGTGTGGCCGCGCGGCGTGTGCGCCGGCCGCGCGGGTGGCGCCCTCTGCCGCGTGGCGCTGTCGCCCGCCTGGCGCCCCGCCGCCGCGCCCGACCACGCCGCCGCGCTGCCGCTGTCGCACCGCCTGGCGCTCAAGCTCGAGGGCGTCGTGCTGCCGCCTGTGCCGCTCAGGTATACACACTGCTATGTGCCGCGACTCGCTGTCGCCCGCCTGGCGCCCCGCCGCCGCGCCCGACCACGCCGCCGCGCTGCCGCTGTCGCACCGCCTGGCGCTCAAGCTCGAGGGCGTCGTGCTGCCGCCTGTGCCGCTCAGGTATACACACTGCTATGTGCCGCGACTCGCTGTCGCCCGCCTGGCGCCCCGCCGCCGCGCCCGACCACGCCGCCGCGCTGCCGCTGTCGCACCGCCTGGCGCTCAAGCTCGAGGGCGTCGTGCTGCCGCCTGTGCCGCTCAGGTATACACACTGCTATGTGCCGCGACTCGCTGTCGCCCGCCTGGCGCCCCGCCGCCGCGCCCGACCACGCCGCCGCGCTGCCGCTGTCGCACCGCCTGGCGCTCAAGCTCGAGGGCGTCGTGCTGCCGCCTGTGCCGCTCAGGTATACACACTGCTATGTGCCGCGACTCGCTGTCGCCCGCCTGGCGCCCCGCCGCCGCGCCCGACCACGCCGCCGCGCTGCCGCTGTCGCACCGCCTGGCGCTCAAGCTCGAGGGCGTCGTGCTGCCGCCTGTGCCGCTCAGGTATACACACTGCTATGTGCCGCGACTCGCTGTCGCCCGCCTGGCGCCCCGCCGCCGCGCCCGACCACGCCGCCGCGCTGCCGCTGTCGCACCGCCTGGCGCTCAAGCTCGAGGGCGTCGTGCTGCCGCCTGTGCCGCTCAGGTATACACACTGCTATGTGCCGCGACTCGCTGTCGCCCGCCTGGCGCCCCGCCGCCGCGCCCGACCACGCCGCCGCGCTGCCGCTGTCGCACCGCCTGGCGCTCAAGCTCGAGGGCGTCGTGCTGCCGCCTGTGCCGCTCAGGTATACACACTGCTATGTGCCGCGACTCGCTGTCGCCCGCCTGGCGCCCCGCCGCCGCGCCCGACCACGCCGCCGCGCTGCCGCTGTCGCACCGCCTGGCGCTCAAGCTCGAGGGCGTCGTGCTGCCGCCTGTGCCGCTCAGGTATACACACTGCTATGTGCCGCGACTCGCTGTCGCCCGCCTGGCGCCCCGCCGCCGCGCCCGACCACGCCGCCGCGCTGCCGCTGTCGCACCGCCTGGCGCTCAAGCTCGAGGGCGTCGTGCTGCCGCCTGTGCCGCTCAGGTATACACACTGCTATGTGCCGCGACTCGCTGTCGCCCGCCTGGCGCCCCGCCGCCGCGCCCGACCACGCCGCCGCGCTGCCGCTGTCGCACCGCCTGGCGCTCAAGCTCGAGGGCGTCGTGCTGCCGCCTGTGCCGCTCAGGTATACACACTGCTATGTGCCGCGACTCGCTGTCGCCCGCCTGGCGCCCCGCCGCCGCGCCCGACCACGCCGCCGCGCTGCCGCTGTCGCACCGCCTGGCGCTCAAGCTCGAGGGCGTCGTGCTGCCGCCTGTGCCGCTCAGGTATACACACTGCTATGTGCCGCGACTCGCTGTCGCCTGCGTGACAGTGTATACAGTGTACACATACGTAACAACACATTGAGACCTCTCCAGACTACCGAAGAACACGCAAAGCCGTCGCTCGCCATTGTCATACAAACAACAATAATTAGTAGTAATCAGAAACCTACAATATAACAAGAATTTTATTTTTGTAACCCTATTGTAATATAATAAGATAATCTATATCGATAATTTATACATTTTTTTGTAACAGCAAACGCCAGAAAGTACGTCAAGTGAAGGCCGTGCAGATCACTGTGACCGCGACGCCTCATCCACGAACAAATGAGAAAGTAAGTGAAAATATTGTTTCGAAATTTAAAATAAACGTTAGTCTATATCACTTAGGCATAATGTACCTTTCTAACAGTGAAAAAATTTTCAAAATCGGATCTGTAGTTTCGGAGATAACCGCGAACAACCAAAATTACAAACTTTACCTCTTTAGAATATTAATATGGATTTTATAAAAATAAATAAAATTGTAGTACGTGTGGTATAAATTGGTCAAACTGAAGACACTGAGTTTAGACGTTTAAATTCGCAATCATTTAAATATTAAAGATAGGGCCCTATCTTTAATATTTGTTCAGGGCCCTATCTTTAATAGTAGTTCAAACATTTGATAGACGCGTTTGACATACACAGAAATACTAACGCCATCTTTGTCAGTATCGCATGGCGTTTGTTTTCTAGCCGATTGCAGACTAGTTCATTTTGGTTTACAGAAGACCATTTTGGGACCGACTTGGACTTGTGACATGCGGTCTGTGCAGTCCTTACGCAGTAATTATACACGTTGGCGAATTAATTTCCTGCACTGCTTCAACGTAGTGTATTATTGGTAATGGTAACATATAACATGTTAGACATAATTTGTAATTTGTATCATATGTCAATCCGATGATAAAAGTGATTAATGGTTAACCAAAATTTTTACAAAATGATATTTATCACAGCCGTACATTGACTTACGCGGTAGCGGACGCGCGCTTTTTATGTACTAACTCTTTCTGGATAGATAAATAACGTTCGCGCTTTGTCTTTGCGTGTGAAATTAAGTGTTTATTTATTGATATGTGTAGTATATCGTTGTCTGATTCACGTGCTAGAAGGGTGCAGGTAATGAAGTCGCCACCCAGTGTGCGCAATGGATTTTCGACGTCATAAATTGTATACTGCGCAACCAAACAGTCAACTTCAGTCCGGCCAGGGTAAGCTGCAGGGTAAACTATTCCTCGAACGCGAGCGGCGAAAAATCGTATGCGAAACTCCGTGCGATTCTCTCCTATGGTATTAACACTATGACCAAAACTGTCACTTATGCGATAATGGGATTCGAGTGTCGAAAGCGAGACTCGCCCCATGCACTGGTTTCACTACAGGCGATACACGTTTACGAAACTCTCCTACTGTAACGGGTGCTTAAGTGTATGGTAACTGTATGGTCAGACGGTGGAGCTGACGAACGTAGCGCCGGTGCTGACGGCGGTGCAGACGGTGACGCCGGTGCGCGACTTCTTCTCGGCGCAGCAGCTGGTGAGCGTGCCCGCGCCCGGCCTCTACACCGTCGCCGTGGAGGCCGCCTTCATCGACCACGCCGCGCAGCTGTGGCACACCGGGCCCAGGACCGCCATCGTCATCAAGGTACTGCCACTCTCACAGTCATTTATTTATTTTAATTTAAATATAACGGCCGATGGCAATTACACAATTTTAACATAATTATAAATTTATTTAACACTTTCATGCATTCTGCTCACAAAAATCATACATCCCGACAATATCAAATCAACTTCCATTCTTCGCAAACATATCAAAATCTGTATTTGAGTTCAGGAGAGCGTTAATAGCGCGGCTAGTGTCCGAGGAATAGGTGGTTCGGAGTGTGCAACAGAAGGGCAAGTTGGAACAGCCAGCTCGGCTCAGCTCGGCTCGGGCTGAATGTTTCTGTTCCCATGGCCGTGAAATATAGGGCAACGAAAGCCAAGACGCCACCTGGAAGAGGCGGCTTGCTTTTTCCGGAACCTTAAAACAAGACTAAATAAAAAATTTAAAAAGCCCCGACACAAAATGAAAACAAATGTAATTCGCCATTATATGGTGGCGGCCATCTTGTATATAGTATTGCACTACCTAGTCATCATCAGTTGATCGTTATGTTTATTGCAGGCGCACGAAGACCCCAGTACGAAAAGCACCACGCAAGCGGCACGCGCCAGATTTTAAGTAAATACTTATACTACTTATGCTCTACTTTGTATTTGTATCTCATTTACTTAAGGATATATTTATGATGGTAAAAACAGCGTTTGATGCCGGGGGCAGAAACTAAAAAGTCTGATGACCGAACTTACAATATTGGTTTTGTCCTTAAGAGCAGGGGTCAGACAATACTTGAGTATATAATATGTTTAACTTCACCTACTCGGAAAGAATGCCCGAATTATTACACTATTATAGAGGGAAAAAGTAGGACTTGCATTCTTGGGAAAAAAGAAATCTAATTTACTAATACGCTGTGTACAAAACAAACTGTGTGAAATTCAAAGAAACTCCTTACTAGCTCGGGCCTCAGATACACACTAGTAGTGTCTGTCATTTTTTTATTATTGGTAGACGTTGCCATTTATAAAATACGGCACGATTGGCGCAATCGGCTTGCGCTACGTCTATTGGATGGTCAAAGAATAGATGGATGGATTGTGTTAAAAGGGTCGATATGATGTTAAGGGAGTGAATGAGGAGGTGACGGCTAACAGGGATGAATGGAAGAAAGAGAAGATATGCTGCACTGACTCCAAATAAATTGGGACATGGGCAGGAAAATGATATGGTGAAACTCGGCGTTGACAGTAAACTAATTTAATAGGCAAAAGTGTACGCTAAGATATTTTTGGGCCGAAACCCTTATCTCAATATTGTAATTACTATATTAGATAAATAATAATGTAATTGTTTAGATAACGTATATCAATAAAGCGTAGAAGGAAATGCATATTTTATTTAATAACTTGAAATGAAACGATTGGTAAATACTATTTATTCGTTTAAAAATACCTATTATAAAGTCAAGACGCTTACAAATTTCAGGTTTAATATAATTATTATTCCCATAGAGGTAGGTCGAAACTGTTGCAGATTGAGATGTCCATAAGCGGCGATGACCACTTGCTATTAGGCGGGTCGTCTGCTCATTTACCAACTTATAAATAAATATACCTACCTTTGTACCTACAGTTGTGTTCCTGCAGTAAGTAAGGTCGCCAGAGCTCCTTCTAAGGATGCGTTGCGCTGGCAGTAAGAGGAATATTCCCTCAAACTGTCGGCGCAGTGAATCCTCCATAAACCTCTAAGAGGTTTTTCGGGTCGGCAACGCGCGAGTGATACCCCTGATGTTACAAGCGTCCATAGGCTATGGTAACCGCTTACCATCAGGCGGGCCGTATGCTTGTTTGCCACCTTAGTGGTATAAAAAAACCTACATAACTGTATAAAAGAATGCATTTCTATTGCTTTGTCTACATTTATACATTTGGTTATACAAAACCGCCGGTTACGGTCTTTAATCGTCGCTTATCCTCGTGACTAATCGTTAAAAGAGCGCTATTTTTTTATGTTGTTTTATTCAAAATCGTGCGATAATGTTGTGAAAAGGAGGTTAGGTTGATAAACTTTGTCAAAACATTGTGAAGATAACCGAAATCTCTTCTATAAAATTGCATTTAAGTTAGACATACCAATGGCAATTCAGTTAGTAAAGTATTTTATGATTTTAAACAAAACGAAAGTAAACATAAAAAAAATATCACTTTCCTGAAAGACTGCAGTCGGTAATTGTGCCATATTATGTCTTCCGACTGATAACTATCCATTGTACATTCACAACAGCGCGGCGTAAGTGAAATGACCAAATAAATATCGATAAGAATTATCTAGCCGCGATACGTTTTCATACTTATCGCGCAGTACCTGACTCGGGCCTGAAGGAAAATGCTCGCTCACATATTAATTCTCACTTTTATTATACAAATAAACTGTTCGTCTATTTGTGATAGTGGTGTTTGTTTGTGCAAAAGAAACAAAGATGCAGAAGACTTCGAAGGTGCTAAAGTTGCGTGTGCGCACAAACACCCGGATATCCTACAGAAAAATTACACACTGCCCGATATAGTGTACTCGTTGGATTTGTCATTCATTAACATATCGGTCGTGCAATCGTCGACTTTGTTCAAGTCGAACAGTTTAGTGGAATTAATTTTAAACAATAATGACATAACCGAGATTAATAACAACAGTTTCCAGTTACCAGAGCTAAAAAGATTAGATTTAAGTAATAATCTACTAGAGTTTATAGACAAAGAAACTTTTAGAGGTGTCAAGAACTTGGTGTATTTGAATCTCGCAAATAATAGATTCACAACATTCATGAACTTAATGTTCCATCATTTGAGCAGTTTAAATGAAGTTGTATTGGACAATAACCACTTGGGACCGTCTTTGGAGAACTCAAACTTGTTTGATAGAAGTGGCTCTGGACTAACAGACAAGATACAAACTATTAGTATCAGTGGAATCGATCTAGCTAAAGTACCTGACAACTTTTTCGTTGACGCATACGATATACGTAAACTAATTATATCGAACAACAAAATTAGCGAAGTATTTGAAATACCGTACACGTTAGAATACCTAGATTTATCCGATAATCCTATAACAGAGATATCTAGCGAAGATTTTACTGAACTAATTGCGCTGAAGGTCTTAAAACTGAACAATTTGCAAATAAGAACAATTCCTGAATCAACATTTCAGTATCTTGCTTCTTTGAAGACTTTGGAACTTGAGAGGAACAGAAATCTTACCACGTTCAGCAAATTAGCATTCGGACGAGAAGTGTTATCTGATCCGGATACTTTTACACTAGAAAGACTGTCATTAAAGGGATCAAGACTGACCAAGTTGGATGAAGCCTTATCTACACCGTTTGGTGTGCTTGTGGAGTTGGATTTGCAAGGCAATCCTTGGAAATGTAATTGTGAGATCGTGTGGATCAAGGAACTGCAGATTCCTGCGGAGCTTTATGACCATTTGAGGTGAGTTTTGAACCCAGTGATATTCGGTATTGTCTAAATTATTAAATTCCCACACCAAATAAAAATCACGCATTTTTGGTCACATTACCTACTGAATTCAGGTTATTTTCTCAATTTCGGAACCCAACTCGCTAGCGAAATATCAATATCCTATCGTCGGCACTTCTAACCATTATTAAACAAAATATTTTAAAATAGCACACACTCGTATTATCATTGCTATGCGAGTTATATATTCAACCTGACCTTGTTCGTCTTGTTATGATCCGCAACAATGCAGCTAACTATAGATTAAATTGTGTACAGCAGCCGTGAGTCACGACTGCTTTTGTTGACTAACTTTATCAGATGCAAATATTTTTTCTGTGAAGAAAAATGTTATAATATTTGAAAAGTTAAGCGGTTTGTTTATATTCTTTTACGGAGCAGTATTTCCTGGGGGCAAAGGATGGAACTCCTTATAACTCCCATAAGAGGTGGTGGATTTGTGGCGGGACTTCTGGCGTGAGATTTAAGATGGAGATTAGGCGGAGTTCGGAGAACAGCTGCTAGTCAAGAGTTCAATCACAAAGAAATCAAAATCATCCCTATAGTATTCGTTTAGAGTTGAAAATACAACGCCAATAATCATCTTCTCTAGCAGCCAACAATTATATTCAATCATAATCATATACCCACTTGCAATTTTTCATTTTTCATTAGGAATCAGAGGGAAAATACTCCAACAGTTCTCTGCACCTTTAAAACCCAACGTCTTACACACTTAAACCACCCCGGTGACCACCACCAGTACCTACATATAGGGGGGCGGGGGGGGCAATGTGTCCTTGGTAATTTAGGTATTGCGGTGCCTATAGCATAACAAAACAATTATAACGACAATCGTTTTCAGATGTGCCAACCCAAAGCCTCTGTTCAACGCGCGCATATTCGACCTCAAAGCCAAATACTTCACCTGTAAAGATCTTCACAGCGTCGGCTTGACGATAGCCGTGGTGTCGTTCTGCGTGACGCTGAGCATGGTCGCCTTGTGGCTGTTCCTGTGTCTGCCGAAACGACAGTCTCGGTGCCGCTTCATCAGGCACATGTACACGCCATCGACGGCGTACAGTGCACTCCCAATGGCGGCAAGCTTTCATAACGAACATGATAGGTAGTCTGAGATGTTCATTTACTAAGGTAAATACAAGTGTGAAGGGACAACGTCGTGACAAGGTTCACTCAAGGTCAAAAATAAAATGGCCTAGGTCATTCATGTAGAAAATGATCGGTTATTACAGATATCATTTTTGAGCGCGCAGTGTATTGCTAAAAACGCGATTATAACGCTCCGCGGTGAATGTTATTGCGCGCGCGATCCGAAATAAATGAAAAAATGATTTTTTAAATTATAAATCTAATTTGGGTAGTTAGCAATAATGTTTTTTTACACAGTAAAAAAAACTGCAGAAAAAATGAAAAATGTTACGGAAAATTTTAACGCAGAACGGTTCAGAATCATGTACTGAACTCATGGTATTCAGATGTGCGTCGATGTCCCTTCCACCTTGTATAATTTGCCTGCTGTTTAGGAAAGAAAATCTGCACATTGATCAGGTAATTCTGTAGAATTAAGTCGGTGCGATTAGTGTTTGCGTATTGAGTGCAACAGCAATTTACAATATACATAGGATAACACGTAAATACATAAAAAATCCTTTAATCTGATGAGTACGACGATAAAGAAATATTTTTGATGTTATGGTCATGAAGACGTGGAAGTCCTCAAATGTTACCTATCGATTTTTAACTATAGTTAGAAGTTAGAACGTATAACAATGTATTCTGTGATTATTTGTGGTAAAACTGCACTATAATATGAAAATAAACGAATTTGTTACTTTGTTTATTATGTTTTGTTTTGTTTTGTTCAATACTAATAAAGTGCGTAATCACCCGTCAGCAAATACAAATATGAGTTCCTTTATCTTTCTACGATACGATACAGGACATTTGTATATTGCTTATTAGTAAGTATAGATTGAAGATAACACTAATCAAATGACGCAGAATTAGTGAGATTAAATACCTTCACGTTTACAATTAATCGTTTAAAATAATTACTCATACCCTATAATCCCTCCCTTAATTCCATTGTCCTGGTCCTTATTATTAATTTAAGTACAAGTATCTGAAACAAATAGTCACGGTTAACAGGGGCAAACAAAAAGTACCTATTAATTATGAGATACCACTCTCATTACCTCATAATTGGTTATTGTTGATCTGTTGATGGCACTTTTTTTTTAGTTTTAATCCATTCGTTCGGAGAAACTGACGTATCCTTCCTAATGTGAGGGTTACCTACACTAAGTAGGTAAGCAAGAGACAAAATTAAGAATCTCCATTTGCACTCGTTTTTTTAATGAATACATACCTATAAACCTTATTTAAAGCAGACAACCAAGGCAGTGGCGGCGTAAGACCTAAATTTTATGTGGGCAAAATTCATTTTGCGGGGCCCTCTGCCAGCGCAAGATTTGCATAATTTTTCGGGGCGCGAGGCCCCCTGGGTCGCGAGGCCGTAGGCGGTGGCCCACGTCGCCCACGCCTTACGCCGCCACTGAACCAAGGAAACTTGAAGATTGACGCAGTTATGGAAAAGATGACAAAAGTATTTACAACAATCATCATGGTTTGATGATTCAAACACTTTTCAATGAAACCTTCCATGCTGCTAGGGTAGCAGTTGTAATTAGGAGTATACTAATCGATCCGATGTAGGTCTGGATGTTACCAAACTAGTTTGCTACTGCTAATGAAAAGCACTGGGGCATCAGAAGTTTGAAGGGATGCACAAACCATTCCAAACAAACGATAAAAAAAAACGATAGCAACAGTGATTTTTGCCCGAATCTACTAGGCGAGCAGAAATCACAAGCGGTTAGATTACGTCCTGCACGCACTCATGCAAACATTGCGTACACGCATACTCAGATCCCCTTTGAGTAGTAGTGTACACAATGTATGCATGTGTACAGTAGTAGAGACCGGGGGTCTTATTAAAGTGGTGGCGATCGAGGAATTCATGTAAAAGTAATTTCCGTCCAGTGTAAGTTGAGCTATAGAATCAGCTATTGCTAGCTCGTTTCCACGTCGGTGGCGAGTGGGGTGTCTGAGGGAGACGGAAGTATGTTTATCCGTACACTTCGGAGCTTTGTGTTTTTGTCTCCATTCTTGTTCATGCTCTCTTTCACTCGCAACTATCCTGTGTGGTTCCTCCTTACATTTTATGCACTCCTAGTAGTTACGTCTAAAATACTAGCTAACTTTTAAACAAAAAAAAAAGCATTTCAATTTTCTTTTTATATTTTTAGGTAATGTTTATGTTTTGTAAATAAAGTTAATATAAAACAAATCTATGTAGAATCTTGTTACCGTAACCGACACAGTATGAAACTCTTTTATTTATAAACGACGAATATAACAAACACAAAAATACAGTCATGATACGTAATTTAAGTAGGCAATGGGTAAAATAATAAATAATCATACGCAAAAACAACTGGGTTATTTGTTGTGTTCGTAAAACATCTTGGAATTGTACTCGTATCGGAATATGCAGGCGACGCTGCTCACGGGTCGCCGTAAGAAGAAATCTGTGTAAGAGGTAAGAAATATAACAATTTTGAATAAGACATAATCCTTACTAATATTATAAATGCGAAATATCATTTTAACCTACCGGCCAATATCTAACGGTTAATATATATCGGTTTTTAAAAATTAGCCACTATCCACTATATCTGATCACATCATCACTGGACACATAAATTAGACAATTTGGAATAATGACAACTGAAATAAAAAGCAAAAATACAAAATTCACTTTATATTATTTAAAAAATACAAAAGTGTACAGATTGTTTTACAACGAATACGATATTGTGCATATAACATCTATAGGCAAATACTTTGTGCATTGTATTGAGGCTCCTTTTAATACTATAACAAATCTATAAAATTCGCCTTGTTTTAATGTTAATTTCTGTTTTATAAATGCTGATATCCAGTATCATGTTGTTGGTAAGGAAAATACATCTGGTACTAGTGTACAAATCAATCTAAAACTGGCCTCATCATAATTCATTCTTCATTTCCATTTAAAAAACATCTAAAAATTAAATAATTATAAAATGTCCTATTACATATAATATACTAAATATTCTATCGAAAATTTAAATTTGTTACAATACATTACTTAATACTAGGCAGGCACAAGCATTTTACAAAAGGCTGCGATTTGAGCATTGAGTCCAGCGACAGTTGCATGGCATAAAGTGACCTAATCTCAACATTGAATAACATTTGTCTGCGTTATAATTTCACATTACATACATTTACATTCTTGAGGTTCTTAGCACACGTTACATTACATTACAGGTTTTAAAGTCGTTTATATACGGATAGATATCTCTAGTTATTTTTTAAACCTTAAAACCAGGGTTTACTCAAAAATTTATTACAAAGAAATATTTGCAAGAGACTAAACTAAACCTATACTGCAAATCGGACTCAGACCCATTGCTGCGGTTTTCGATCTAACACTTAAAGCTGCCACGATTACATCACATGCCTTACAAATATAAACCTTATGATATGTTACAATTAGCTACAAATTCCAAGCGCTCTTTGGTCAATTTAGCGACTCACATTCATAAATTGTTCTAAGCACAACCTTATTCGCTTGCATAATGTAAACAATTCAAAAATTTTATGAAAACCAGTCTTACCAACTGTCTTTATTTTTTTGATATATTTTAAAATACTTATTAATCATAAAACAATAAATAATATGTATTTCGAAATATATCAATATTTTAATATTTTACTTACATTTAAATAGCTGCCTTAACATTGATTTAATTTAATACACAATAAATATAATATAACCCTATGATATGGTATAATTAATATACATTACATATTCGAGATTCATCATTCAGATGTACTGCGCGTAAAGGCACACACGAAACGTATTTGCGTATATTTGGAATGCGTAATTTTAGGCTTGATTACTGAGAAATCTAGAAACTACGCATATTCGCGTAATAAATCCAAGACTGTACGCAATTTAAATGGAAAGAGTTGATTAAATGCTTTGCTATAACAAAAAGTTCAACGTAATTTTCTAAACAATACAAATCTTAAATGCACAAACACTCCGTCCCGGAACTTACATCTGTCTGTAAAGTCATACAAATATTTGCCCCGTGCGTGGATCGAACCTGCGACCCTTAAAGAAGCAGCCGATCACACAACCAATGTGCCAATCGAGATTAAGGTCCTCAATAACATTGACGATGCTATTATGTGAAGTATGCTATGTGGAACAGCAAATGCTACAAACTATTTAACCTTTTCGACGCCCATCTATATAATACGAGATGTGTCCTCCAGCGCCACGCTACAAAATGTATACAAAAAAGTAGGGATGGGGTTAATGTCCTATCGACAAATAATATTATAAGTTGAAATTAATGTTTATTCACCAATTTACGAAGCTAAATAAAAACTGATACCGTATTTTCATATTTTGTTTTATTTCATAAAAAAAACAATATGAAAACCTGGATATATTTACCATAATAAAAGAAAAGAATTGTAAATTTATTAGACGTGTGTTCTAGAAGGCACATCCCTATTTGTCTCCAAATGTAATCCTTCTACTTCATATCAAGTCGTTGGCGCTCGAGGCACGTCAAAATCCTTTCTGATATAAGGATGTCTAGATGTCGATGTCTGGTATTTTTCTTTTTTCTATTCACTGTGGTCGAGTTACACGTGCATAACCTCAACCGATTCATGCATAATTTATTTCGTTTACTTACAACAAATAGAACCAAATACAATCAATAGAAGCTAGAAACGTGGTTTTCTACGTGTTTTTTTAAAAATTAAAATGGAGGGTAAGTGACTGTTTTACGCAGATGATACAGTTTTTTTTCTTAATGGTTATAGGTGTCGCAAAATACTAGCAATGATTTTTCTTGTTTTCAGAAACTAATAGAAAACGGTAGTACATTCTTGAAACGGAAGTTGACGACTTAACGGAATGTCAAGACGACGAACTATTTCAAAATTCTGATTATTCACAATCTTTTTCTTATGATGACTACTCAAAAAGAAACAAAATTCAAGGAAAGTGGTACATGCACAGAAGCAGTAGAAATTAAAAAGGATCCAGTACCCACTGTCGTGGATGTGCATGGATGCATTGCACTACACTAAAATGCACTAAGTCACTATGACATTGAAACCCGTCCGCTTATGACGTCACAGATTTACTTCTATACAAGTACGTGGCGTTGTGCGCACTGACAACTAGCCACTTTGTAAGGATGGGTTTTTCAAACGGTGTTTCACTATCGACAATGAATAGAAAACCTATTTATTCTTGTTTATGGTGAATAAAACGTAGTTTATAGTTTACAATATTTATAAAATATTATTTATTCACGTAATTTTCTTGCAATAATAGTATTTATGATCGTTTCGACGAGATGAAATATAGCGAGGTCTTCATCGTGTCCCATCACTGGCTTACTTTATATCAAGTACTTGGCGTTGGGGGCATTAAAATATTTTCTGGCGTTTTAGTTTTCATTGAATATAAAACAAACAAGAACTTATTATGTGTGAAAAAGTTAAAAATATGACTTAATACACGGCAGTTTTCCATAAAAACAAAATAAAAGGTCTTGTAAAAGTTGTAAATTTATTTTATACTATTATTACTTCTAATCAGGTAGTGGCGCTGAGGGCACGAAAATCTCGAACTTGTATACAAGTGATTGGCGTTCAAAAGGTTAATATAAATCTCTTTTGTGTCCTCTCCTCGGTGCACCATACTTTTTCTACAGACCTACTTTGTACAATTTAGACACTCATTAACAAGCCACATTGTTCTACATAACACAAGGATACGCTTCGTGTAGATCACCTTTGTTTTAGTAATACATTTTATTCTATGCCTTATGCTAAAAATTGTGCTTAATACATTTGTAAAATATGACACAATGTACAAATTATAACTAATCTAATTACAAAACATTAAATGCAGTCTAGTCTTTATAATTTAACAAAATGGCGACAAAATAATATCTGGACTACTTATAATAGTTGAGATTCATGAGATTCGTTTGAGTTTTTAATTTAATTATAGGGTGACCTGATGGTGAGTGAAGTTTCACCGACGCGTTGCCGACCCTATAGTTGTCATGTACGGTGGAGTACTCTGACGATCGACCAATTTTCAACCTTATACTTTTAATATTAATGGTGAAGAATTATCGACTGCCAAGATTCATTTTACAAACTAGTATGTTTTTCTACCAGTGCTTTCTTCCTAAAACATTCAAGATATTTATGTTTATATAATTCCACAGCATACATTTTGTAAGCTGGCATTGGCTTGGTATTCTAATTTCATAACAAAATTTTCTATCAAACCTTATAATTATTGTACAGACTAAAAAGTATTTATACATAGACATTCGACGATCATTGTGCTGACATAAGGAGCGTTAAGAAAATTAAACTTGAATAAAACTGCACAGCAAAAATGTATTTTGCACACATTTTGCAATAGTATTCACAGCATAACTTAAAACTCTTCACTATAATACTACTATGTGAAATGGATGTCTCCGAAATTAAAAAAATGTAACAATACCTCAGTATATGATCGATCGTGTATGTACTATCGGAAAGACAATAAACAGAGGCCTAACATTGCACAAAAGTAAACAAGTCGCTATGCATTCTATCTACATTCTAAACAGCATAAAACTTTGTAGACTTGATCCATTTATATCAAGCTAAATAATAACACTTCTTCAAGCTAAAACAGCAGTTTCAATAAGTGTTCCAACACTAAACTTCTGTTTATCACCTAACCTAAAAGTACTCCGTATGTCATACAAGTCTAAAGTCGTCGCGACTACAATACTCCTCCTGTCAAACGGACGTCTCCGAGTTTAATCGTAAAATAAATCTGTTGCTCTTAGGGTCAACGACCTCCTCGGTCAGAGAAAACTTCGGCAGTTGTTTTATGGTACAAATGAGAGAGATATCACCTTGTCTGAGTTGGAACTCCACATTGTCTGCTAGAGGCCTCGCCAGGAGCTCGTCGGAGATGAGGGACCATCTCTGGACGGGTCTGGTCTCCTGGTCCGCGGAGAGGACGGGGCCTTCCACAAGGAACGGCTCGAGGAAAGCGCGGGGCGACGCGTCTTGTGAGAGGCAGCGCGCTAAGTGGGCGAGAACCTGCAATGAAGAGAGAAGATTATCATAAAGTTTTTAAACCTGTATTACACATACTTATATTTTAATAATTGTAGTCTAAGTGGCGTTGGCATTTCCTAGCCGAAGGTAGTATAGACACGCTTTACAATGTAGGGCAAATCATCTTTTGAAGAAAGAGCCATATCTGGTTTGAGTTGGACGAAAAGTATGTATAAAGTGCACTCACCGAGTCGGCGGAGTGGCGCGGCTGCTGCCTGGTGGCGCGCAGGTACTTCTGCAGCGCGCGCGCCAGCGACGGGAACACCGCCTGCGCCGCCTCGCGGGGGCCTAGCGCTCCACCTGCAACATTATAATTATGCTATTGAGTTTATGAATGGTATAAAATTATTGCGAATTAGGGTTTATTTACACTGAGTCTTGATGAGGCACGTACATTTTAAAATAGCAATACACAGTGTATTGCTATATAACTTTATTTATTACACATAAAAGTAAACATTTAAATTTTTTGTGGGAGTAAACGAGCAGATAGTTCACCTGATGGTAAGAGAGAAGATGGATTCGAATACCGAACAAAACTTTGTAAATTGTTCAAACAATAATAGCAAACGGTGTGACTGTAAAGTTACCACCTATATACAGCACACGCCTAGTTGGGGGACCTGTAACTTTGTATAAGCTGTGATGTTACCGTTGGTGGAGACGCGCACGCGGCGCACGTGCGCGAAGGCGTCGTCGGCGGCGCTGAGCAGCCTGGCGCGGCGCTTGCGCACGCGGCGCTCGCGCTCGGCCTCCTCGTAGTAGCGCTCGTTGTGCGCCGAGCCCGAGTCGCGGCGCCGCGCGCTGCCGCCGCCGCACGAGCCCGTCGTCGACCTGGTACCACATAACAACATTATATTACCTGACAATACACTTTAAGTATACCACTAACTGCTCCGTGAGAATCGAAATGGAAATTGCATATACAAATCATACTATACGGCAGGCAAAATTGTTTCCAAAAACTATAATAAATAAACCGCCCGTTTTCTAAGTGATATAAATGTATTAATGCTCAAAGCTCAAGAAGCGAATGCTCTCTTGATATGCGTAAAACTACCTCAGACCTTGCGAACTAGTAATTAAAAATGGACTCGGAAGTTAAATGCGCGGCAGAAGCATAATTATTATCTACCAGTCAGCATTCGGCAATCCGCCGCGCTGTTTATAATAATTAGATACGGTTTTTTTAGGAACTACTATGGCTAATCAATTACCGCGTGACTAAATGCTCCATAAATTCCAATTAAAATTGACTTCCTAACTGTTGAATTTCGTTCAGAATCAGAACGCAATTTACTATGCCTTGGACTTCAACAACATATTTGTTAAGATAAATAAAATGATCATAGATATTGTATAGAAAAGTAAGAGAACATTTGAAAACTGAGAGGTAGTGCAGATCAGTCTCCAATGAGATATATGTCATTAATGACAATTGTCAACAGGGATGGATGATTATGTTTTTTCAGTTCAAGGGGAAGTTTTAGTTGAAGAAGGGCTGTTATTGGCGAATGGCGGCAGTAGATTTAATAATGTAATTTACATTGCCACCATTCCGAGGATTAATCAGAATATTGTCTTATGAAAAATGTACTCAGCTATGGCTGCTCATGGCTGGGATCAGTTGCAAAGTGCATTCGTCATAAGGAACAAGTATTGGTTATTTATAATTTTAATCAACTTACCTAGCCTGCCCTGGGGCTGCATTAGTAGAGCCATCAACTTCATAAAACTTTATACTGGACTGTGCTTTTCTCTGAGACTTAGATATAGGTATCTTCTCCAAATAAGGATTGTATATCGGAAACTCAGTGTAATACTTCTGTAGAACCCATACAGCCGCCCTTTGTATGCTCAACTGACCAATGGCATACGACCTGCTTTCTCCGTCCGGACTTCTTACAACTTTGACATAATACACAGGCTCCAAATGCCTTATCTCCATTAAAATAACAGCTATATAATGTATAAATAATAATGTATCTGCAAAACTGGATACGTAAGAAACTAACGAGTTATAATCCATTGCTTCCTCGCCAACCGCAAGGGCTTTGGTTGCTTCAGTAATCTGAACAATGTAGAACAACCAATATGAAAATATACAGACAGCTAAAATGACGAGAGTCATCGCTCTGAACACAAATATTCTAGGCAGTATAGCATTTCTTGGTCTTAGGAACACGGCCCATACTCCTATAGCTAGTAATACTAGTTTGAAGGCAAGAGAAAGGAGTATGCCTTTACACTCAGCGGTGCAAGATAGGAGTTGTATCCTTTGACTGGGTTGTATGGCAATATTGTCTGACAGTCCTGGGAAGAAGCCAATCTTGGGCAATACAACCATTGCAAGTGGACTAACAAAAGATACAAAAGACAGTCCGAGGGCTATTGTCGTAGCAAAATATCTTGTGCAGACAAATCCTATGCCATTATCTGACTCCAGGGGCCAGTTACTGACATCCTCCATGGACTGGGAGCCTTCGGAAGTATTTCCTGTGACCGCTGTAGTGTTTTCTCCCCAGTTCTCATCCTGTGGCAAGATTTGCACCTCGATGACTTCCTGCCCATCTCTCCCCATCTCTGGGTTGATATTCACACTGGTTTGGAATGGTGCCATTGTGTTGTCTGTTGATTCTTTCCTTTGAGACTTGGTGCTCCTGAAACATAACATGTTATAATAAGTAGCTGTTTCTATTATTGTCACAACCATATTATGATTCCTAGTGAAATCTACTTTTGTCAGGCAAAACCTGCTATATATTGTGGTCTCTGCCTTCAATTGTGAATGCTGTAAAGAATTTCAGATGATGTATCTGTGAGAATAAAAATTACATCAATAATTATAATATTTAAAACGTTGTTATGTTCTGTAGTTTCTGCCTTACCCTATAACTGTATGTATGTAAAAAAAGGTTTAAGGGTTCTTTGGTCACTCAATTTCATTGATTCAAATGGTGTATTAAAAATGTTAGAAACAACTCAAGTTCTTCCATGAAGATGCCTGAGGCCCTGCAGATATGCATACTAAACAGTAATTTTCTAATAATCTGGTTTGGTATTAGGCATCATCCTCCTGCCCCTATCCCTATTCACTTGGGATCGGGGTAGTATGTCTTTTTCTTCCATACATCTACACAGACAAGACTACACTGTATTTATTCTGTATGTATGTTACTTATGAATGAAGGTGTAATAATGAAAGATTGTAAAGGTCCTTAAAAAGATATTTCATACAAAGCTGCCAGTTTCTTAACTGAACCTCTACAACCATGAAACTGTTATTATTTAACTATATTTACATACACCTGCCTTGCATACTTGTGTTTTACAATATTCCTAAAACAACTTTAGAATATTAATGAGTATATCTGTACATTTTTGGATTATATCATTTGTTTCTTTTTTTACAATAAGGCCTATGCATGCCGATTATTATTCTAGTAGGAATAACTGTTAATAGTTTGCAGGCTAATAATTATTTGATCACTCACAATAAAATTACATAGGTACCTAGATATACATAGGGGAATTTCCCAATAAAAATAGAGACAATGTTAGTAAAAGGAATTCCTAGTGTACTTTGTTGGTTGAGATTTTTAGATGGCTTTTAGCTTATTTAAAAGCACGAAGGCCTATCTTACCGGGTGCTTCGGTGAGTGTGCTGCCGGTGTCTAGAGCTTCGCCGCGACCGGCTGCTCAACTCAGACCTCACGGACTCTGTTTCCATTGTACAGCCGCCACTTCTGGACCTTACCCATCAGCACTGCACCATAAACACCTGCACCAACACAACAATTTAATTACCCAAATTACGAGTAATGCTTCACGGACTATGAACACGATGGAAAACAATTTATCACTTAGTAATCACGTTGTCATAAAGTATAATACACTGAGAAACTAATTATTAGTCATTTCTACGATGTTTTCATTGAAAATACCTTGGCATTATAAAGAAAAATGGGAAGAATCTTATTAGAGCGTCTTTCACAAATGTCGATCAAACGGATTCATTTTGTAATAACCGGAATTGTTAAAAATACTTTGACAGATAATCAAATATCGGAATTCTCTTTCGATCTCATGATCTTTGTATATATCGGTCACATTCATTCGACTTTCCTATTCGTTTTTCAATTTTGTAGCATTATACGTCATTTATTTCGTTCGGAAACGAAGAAAACCGAATACCTATTATTAGATTTTAATTGTATCCAATTGAATTTGCGTTGGAAAATTGTAATTGGTAAAAATCTGCTATTTACACCCTTAAAGACACTATGTACTAGTTTGTACCACGCAGTACCAAAAATATAACAATGTTGGCCAGTTGTGTGACTTGTGAGGTGCAGTGTGGGATTAAATTGGCGCTGATTTCAAAAATATAGAGCAAGTGATTACGCGAAATGATAATGATAAGATAACACACCCATTTCATATAGATAACTTACGGACCACACGTATTTTTAACATGAAGTGATTGTTTTTGTGTAAAAATCATGGAAGAACAACTTCATCCGACGCCAAGTAGAGCGGAGAGTGGTGAAAACAGGGTAGAGGACCTGCATCTAGACAGGGTTGTGGCCTCGCAACCGGAAATTGGACCTACGCCTCCAGACGGCGGGTATGGGTGGCTCATCGTTGTGTCAGCGGTCATATATCATATCACTGTGCCAGCATTACTATCGATGTACGGGCTCATCATCCTGAAGGCGACCCGAGAAGCAGGTGTTAATCCAGACGAATTCATGAGAATATGGGACGTGGATATAGCGTTGGTGCCAGTTATAGCTGTGGTGATCCGACTTCTGTTGGAATCTTGGTGTAGAGCCGTCGTGAAGATCTTCCACATGCCGAGGTTCATGGCTCTGTCTGGTCTGTGCCTGACGGTGTCCGGAGTCCTGCTTTCCAGCTACTCGACCGAAGCAGAAAGCAATGATCATATCATAAACATATTCTCCGGTATATTGACAGGTAAATAACACATCGATGTGTGGCTTTGTTCTCAAGGTCAGTTCTGAATAGAATAATAAAAACGTCTTTATATTGTTTAGTGCATGCTTAACGAACGTACCGTGGTAATGAATTGTAGAGTCGGTACCTACCTCACGTAGTTGAAATATGATATTGTAGGTAGCAAATATTACTTAGCGATGTCGATCTCGGATTCGTTCAAAATTACAAGGGAACTCCTTAGTTCGAAAACAATAAGACCTATACTATAAGGACCTATTTAGGTATTTTCCTAATCCAACGTAGTAAATTAGTAATACACAATTCAATAAATTAGTCATTACGCTTCACTAAGTACCTAGGTATAATGTCGTATAAACTTGTTTGTACCTAGGTATAAATTCTCAAAACCATCTAAACCACTTTTGATAAAGCATGTACGTTTACCTAATAGAAGCAGAAGCCTTTTTAATTAAAAAAAATAAGTCGTTACCTAGGTAACTAGGTACTTATATTATTTAACGGGACTTGTAATTAGGTCTCCACGACATTTTTTTAGTATAACAACAATATTCGAAATCATTCATCATTAAATTAATGTCTTAGCCCATTACGATAGTTTTACTGCGTGTCTTGATTGTTATAACATCACATTTATAGTAAGACAATGGATTTGTTTTAGATTACAATGTCACAAGTTGTTTACGCAGGTGTCTTTTGATTCATTGTTATCTATACTAACTATGTATATGATCCTATCATAGTTATTAGATCCTAAATATTCTGGGTCATTTTTTACACAGCACTAAGCAGACTAAGCCGAGCTTGTACTATGGGTACTTGACTACTTGACGATGGATATGTTACTTATATTATTTTTTTGTAAATACATACCTACTTATAATACATAAGAAACACCGAGACTAACACAAACACTTACGATCATTACATAAATATTTGTGTCATGTGGGAATCAAACTCACGACCTCGTGATCAGCAGTCCGGTACTCGAACCATCAGACCACAGACGTCGTCAATTGGACATAGGTACAACCAAGGGCACGTTGACCTAACAATTAAAGGAGTAGGTACCTACCTAGGTACGTACCTAGTTAATTACGTAGGTTCCTAGCTATTTGGATGAAACGATAGACTTACTCTGCTTCGATATCTTTGCTTGAGAGCCTACAACCCTTTTTTTAATGGTTTGAAAATCTTCATCGATTGTCCAACGTCAATCAACATTATGTAATCTTCGGGCGCAGCTAGCCTTCGAAATAATTGCATTTGTCATCGATAACCAAATTATTGAATCACACATCATTGGTGCTAATTATAAGGTTTCACTTGCGTAACTATATTTTGTTTGTTTATTTTATCAATTAGAATATGTTACATTGTTCCAATGTTGACCAACCAACTGTTCTACATAACTGTTCCTTCTATTTGCTTAAATGGCGGAAATATCTTGATATATGCGCACGTTATGTGCACCTAATTTATTCATCACTACCTACCTATAGGTATCTACGTTAATGCTACCTATCCCTATGTCAATCAATCGCTATTATGGTACTAATTTCGTATTGTAAAGTTCACGTCGCGTCGCCTTGGGACCTCCCAAGGCGACGCGGTCAGTCAGCATCAGATATATCGGGACTTACAAAATATTCAAATGATCGGAACAACTAAGAAAATTGAACTTTATCTCACCCGCCTAGGAATAAGTCACCGATTGGCTATAATAATTTATGCTACGAGTGGGTGTAATTAATTATCTAATTCACTATATCTTACTAAATCAAAATTTACAACTGGCTATAATTTGTTCTTTGACGTGTTAAATTAGTACCTACTCCACGTCACACATATCTAATATATATTTAGGTACCGTACAGCTAAGCAAAATTGTTTCCAATATGAGTATCTAATTTACTAAACCGGTTATTTAATTAGGTAACCAGTTAATTATGTGTCTGAAGATAAGCATACCATTTTGTAGGTAGGTGTACATTTAGTCAATGCTCAAACTAAGTATACCACTTCAAATGATAAATACCTACGTACGTAAATTCTATTAATAAATAAAATAATTCTATTTTGTGAAGCACAGCACAGCTATGGCCCCTGGTCTCCTAAAAAGAATAAAGTCCTAGCGCCTATAACATAATATCATGAAACCCGTAACGATAAAGCTTAATATATCTCACTGTCTCACAGTAAAAATTCTTTACAAGCACTCCCTTTCTGACAGTGTTTTAATTAGTTCTGTTTTCGGGACCTGCCAAGGCCTATCTTTTCCAACCTTTCAAACTTCACAGCGCAATGAATTTTTTTCCAGGTATTGGTTGCGCACTGACCGGACAGCAGACAGAAGTAATCATAACACACTACTTCAGAGAGAAGCTGACGATGGCACAGAGGATAGTGCGCATGGCGCCCTCTGTCGGGAACAGCCTCGTGCCCATAATTATTGGTTACTTGTGCACTGTCTACACTGGAGACATCGTCGTCATGATATACGGAGCCATCATTATGCAGAACTGCGTCTTCCTAGCCTCTTACACTCGTCCGATTTACATCGAAAGGGTTATACGCCACACATACAACATGCTCAGAGATGCTGTTCAGGACGAAGATGAAGTCATATTTTCGAATCAAACCCGTCCAGTCGAACGCCAAAACCCACCGCAGAATAACCCTCAAGAAGAACCGTCCCAAAGCACGGTACAAGACGAAGACGGCACCGATGTGGTCGTTTTCAACTCCAGGAAGAATGCCAAAGAGATACTGGATCCTGCGGTACAGTATAGAGAGAACAGGTCGGCATCGAACGAGGCTAAATTTTCGACCGACTTTAGTTCAATGTATGACGCTACTTCAAATAGATTTTCATCAGATTTTGGGACTCTCGACATTTCTAGCTACTCTCGAGTGAATGGGTACCAAGAGTTAGAGAATATTGACAGGCAGAACCCCCAACCACTGTACAGGGAGACGACAGTCAATGCTCCACAGAACAGCGTGGTGTTCTCAGCCGAAATGTCTCCGGGAACTGCTAGAAGGACAGCTTCTTTGAAGAAGAATTTCATCACAATCACGAATATGCTGCTAGACATCAATTTCTACTTGTACGCGTTGCTGCATCTGTGCACAACTTTCTCAATTCTCATATTGGGTGTTGTATTTCCACCTTTGATTTGGGAGCAAAATCGGGGAATGAATATTTGGTCGGTAAGTGTCTCTTTAATTACGACTTAACTAGTCTTAACTTTCGCTCTTCCATTTCCAATCTTCTTTCATATTCAAATTTCGACGATTTTCCTGTGAATTTTCAATAAAAGTCTTAGCTAAACTGACCCCAAAAAGCTATTAAATTTTCATCCATTCTATATTGTAGGTATCAACGCTGGTAGCAGTAGCTCACGGCTCGGCGCTGTGCTTCATAATGCTGTGTGTGGTGCTGCCAAAGTCCATCAATGAGAAAGCAAGACTGTGCGCCGCCTTCTGCGTCGCTGGAGCCATGGGCTTTTATGGTAAGCCTGTAATAAAATATTATTATTATAACGATAAATTGCTACTCAGGCTGACGACAACAAGATGATCACGACCACTGAACAGTACTCATAATACCACTTTTACTTCCAGGCATCACTCTATCTAACAACAAAAGCCTGCTGGTGGTATGGTGCATGCTGGCCAGCTTCGCGACTGCAGCGTCCAGCATCCTACAGCAGCCCCTCTACAACAGCACCCTCAACGAGTTCGACACCACCGCCACCATGACAGCTTCCAACACCATAGTGGCAGTCTTCATCATGACCTGGTCATTGATCTACAATTACGACTACAAAACGTGTTTCTTGACTGCCAGTGTGCTGCAGACTGTGACGGCTTGCTTGTTCTTTGCTATGTCTTTTAGAAGACGACGGTAATCCTCGTACCGTGTAAGGATAAAGTAATGGATCTATTTGTAGATTATTTTAAGGAGAAATTCGGGCAATCAACAATTATGGAGTGTGACTTTCAACCTTATTGTCAAGTAGTTAAGGTATAAAAGTAGTCAACCGCCTGAGTTACTTATCGTCATAGTAAATTCGGGTGGTGATTAGCGACTATCCTGTAGGTATAGTCAGAGACCCAGAAGTGAGAACATTTTTAACATAAAAAAATATAATGAGAATTAATGTATTTAATTGTTTAGGTTATTTTTAAGGTGCCTACTATTGATACAAACTTTGCATATCAGGTACTGGAAATACTTTAGTAAGAATGTGAAATGTGCTACTCAAGCACCATCTATTTTTACCAGATGTAACAATGTATCATAATTATTGTATGAAGTTTGCACAGCAGTTAGTAATGCATCCGAGTTATACTGGCTATTGATTTATTAAAAATATTAGGTACCTATATATTTTTATTTTTGTTTTCGGCCTTAATGGTCAACATTTTTAAAAACAAAAAAAAATATCAGATAGCCTATTGTATTTTGTTTTTTATACCTGTGTGTGTTGACACTTTAAATAATAATTGTGGGAAACTAATGCATATTCCATAATAAGCATGTGATTAAAACTATCAAGTACACATGTGAGAGAATACTGCAACCGTAAAAATGATTAATATCTTGTATATAAATATAATGATAATAATATAAGTCTATCAACTATTTTTTGTAATTAATGGGCAATCTTTTATATAAATATTAATTAATCATGTAAATTACATAGATTGCCAAATATTTTAGAATATATTAGTACAATACAAGAAAGTACCTAAATGATTACTTAATTTCCAATACAATTAAAACCATAATACATTTAGTAAGTTGTTTATTTTTAAGAGATCACGTCTGTCGCAGTCTGTAAATAAAATGTAATAGGTCTATGGTAGAAACGGACGCTGTCCACTTGTCTATAATATAGTACATGAATTTTCTACCAAATGCGCCTTCTAAACATAGTAATTTATACAAATGTATACCTTTTGTTTTACAACATAAGATTGAATTTCAATGCACACCGAGGAATGTGTGTTCGCTGTCTCAAGACCCGCTTCCACAACGACGCACTAAATAAAATAAACAATAAAAATAATTACTATGTCATTATGATTCGTTGAACCAATTAACAGAAAAACAATGATTCTTTATAATAGGCGATCATTTTATTTAATGAGTCGTTATGCAAATTTACAAAAGCATTTATTTGGTAAAAAACGCGGAACCAAAGACCAGCTTAAAATTGTATAGACAGAAACTAGATTATATACGGATAGTGGTAAAGACATGCGTATTCAGAGTATTATTGAAACTGTCAAATTTATAATATCTTACTACCCTCCAGATCCAATGCTTTGCTAAAATACCTACCCACACTTAAATCTGACTGCGCCTAAATTATTGTACATGTTAGTATTTGCGAAGAGTTTTTATGGTATATCTAGCTACAGCGCAGAAAATGACACTTTCTACCATCGATAATGCATAGATATGCAACAGATAATTATATTAATTCAAACACTTGACAAATGAAGTGTAGAATTTGTTGATCTGGATGCATGCAAAAGTGGATAAAGTCAATGTGTTAATTTAGCCACCTACGCCTTAGCGATTGCAGAAAGAAACTCGAGCGACACGAAAAACGGTCTTTTTATTGCACCAAAGGACCAATTTTTTAATATTTATTTTATAATTGAAAAATAATAATATATTATTCTATTTTTATTGTAATTAATAATTCGAATAAATAAGATGTGTGATAACGAAAAATGTCGTTATAATTAAATTAGTCGTACCCTCATTTTTGTTAAACCTAAATTATATTAAATTGTAATTTTTATACATTTATAGGAATGATTCTGTAATTTCATTAAAAGCAATTGATTTAAATAATAAAAACATTTGAAATTAATGAGTAAATAATTGTTAAACTAGTAATTTTTTGTTTTGCGATTTTTTTTCTAATATAAATCAGGCGATCACCGTTCCTTTGACGTATCGTCTTGTGACGTCACTTGATCGCCTTCCGAATTCAAAACAATCATCCACAGAATTTTGTTTTTGAACATTTTTGTCTGGCCGTACCGAATTAAAAAAAACTAATACTGAATTACGTAATTTAGCTCAACAAATCCATCATTTCATTGTCCGTTAACTTCTTGACGTTACTATTTGAAGTTTGATTGTTATTTGCAGTAGGTAACAGAGATTCAAATGCCGACCAGTCCTGTTTCGTTTTGCTCTGGTTTTGGTTGTTCGCCCATTTATTGTTAAAATTCCCTGCTGAGGATGTGGACCAGTTATTCGAGGGCAGTCCTGCCTGGTTGTCGAAACCAGAGAACTGGTTCTGGTACCCGTAGTGCGTGTTGTTGGATACAATGCCCGGAGAACTGTAGTGGGAGTTGGGTAGGATGGTAGGGGTCGTGGTGATGGGGTTGGAAGCTGACACCGGGATGGGTTTATTAGATAGCTGGTTCAGGTTGGACTGGAGCAGCGAGTTGGTCAGATCCACCGGTTTGTGGGTAGACTTCCGAGGGGCGGGGATGGCAGAAGGGGGCGGTTGATGGGAGAATTTTCGAACAGATTCCTGATGTTGTGCTATCCTGAAATGGAGAAGTGAATAGTTTGTTATCACATCGACACAATAAAGATATACTCTACTATGCCTGGTGGTAGCTTCAAACGGCATAGAAAGAAAGAATTATTATTAAGTTTATTACCTATATCTATACTTTTTTAATATTATAAAGCTAAAGAGTTTGTTTTTTTGGTCGAACGCGCTAATCTCAGGAACTATTGGTACGATTTGAAAAAATATTTCAGTGCTAGGTAGCTCGTTTATCGGGGAAGGCTATAGGCTATATATCATCACGCTACGACCAATAGGAGCGGAGTATCAATTAAAAATGTTGCATTAACGGGGGAAAAAATTCAGCTTCTACGGGAACGAAGTACCGAGCAAAGTCTATTATTTGTATAATTCAGTTTATTTTGTTCACACAACATGCGATACAAACGAAATAGAATGTAGGTATTAAAAAAACAACGGATAGATTCAGACAGACATCATAATCCCATAATTATGTTCCTTTTCTCCTGAATGGTTAAACAGAGCTGTTTACCTACAGTTCGCCCGTATGTTTAGGTCCCATACTCCCATGTAAAGGGGGTGAAGCTATTGCCTTCGTCGTAATCTATATTCGGAGCTGCTACTGGTAATTTCAAAGAAAAACCCAACAGAATTGCTCAACCCGAGAATCGAACCCAGGACCTCGAGCGTAGCAGTCTCTAAGACCACTAGAACATCTTTGATCGTAGCTTGCGATTGGCGGATTTTAGCCAAAGCGACTTAAGCGATACATTAACGTCTCTCACTTTTTCCCCAACCCGGAAATAGCGGTCAAGACCACTAAACTATCGAAGAAGTCCTCATGATGATGATCTGATGAGTTGTCACAACAATCTACTAAATATACAACAGTACGCAACCTCCTCCTCCGATACCTCTGTTTGTCTTCCATGGTAAGATGGCTGCCGTTGCTGTTGACGGCCGGCAGTGACGTCGTGGGCTCCTTCATCTTAGTCTGGCTGTACGAGAATGGGTCTACACCCAGACCTGAGAACATGCTATCCAGGTCCAACTGCGACTGTGGGGCGGAGACCAGCGTCTCAGCAGACGGGGAGATCGCTTGTTCCATTATCCTGAAGTGTTAATACGTTTTAAATAAAAATAAATATATTTTTTTTAGTGGAAGAAAAATATGCCATGCACGGTGTGGACCTACGTGTCTCTGATTCTACACCATACAAAGTTATATATTTTATTTAAAAAAATAACTAATACAAACTCGTAATCTTTACAAATAAAAATTCTTCCGTTCATTGGTAAGCTCATCTCTTGAAAGCGGCTGCAACGATTTGGTAATTATTTTTATATTACCAATAGCCAAATAAAGTTTTCAGTTCACATTTATCTATAGGATTTTTGTATGAAATCAACATTTACAAACAAATTCTTGAACAGGACAACGTCTATCGGGTCAGCTAGTTTTTGATATGGAATAACAAATTGATAAAATATTAATATTTGACCGCAGCTCCGCCCGCTTATAATTCTTCCCGAGATTGGGATAAAAAGTATCCCATAGGTATAGATAGACAGATAGATAGAACACATTTATAATTCTAGTAGGAGGTTAGGACTACACACTTGGATTCGTTATTGATAGAATTCAGCTGTTCCAACTTGGCTCTGTGCTCTGTCTCCACCTTCGATATCATCTGCTTGACCAGGGTGATGAGCGCGTTGAACTGGTTGAGGGTCAGCCCGTTCTCTACGCACAGCGGGATCAGGAATGGCAGTACCTTCATAGCCATCACCTCTTTGGTGATGCCTAGCTTCGAGTGGCTTAGAGCTAACTTGTATATTCCTGGAAGGAAGAATGAAGAGTCAGTGGTGGTGATATGGGCACTGTTCCTATGATCCGAGGACTGCTAAGACGTAAATTTCAAGTTCGAATGCAAGGCACACCTCTGCCTTTTTGCATATTATTAATCAATTATGTTTTCCCGCGCGAAATTAAGAACTTTAAATACGTTTCTCGCAGGAACTTTGTTTTTTTTCCGGACTAAAATGTAGCTTATGTCCTAATCCAAGGTATAAGCCATCACCATTTCAACTCTCAGCCAAATCGGTTCAGCCGTTTTGCTGTGAAAGAGCAACAAACATCCAAACTTACAAACTTTCGCCTTTGTAATGTTAGTAAGATTATATATTTCCCTTAAACGGTAAATGAAAACATCGCGAAGGAACTTGCACGCTCGAGAAATTTTCTCTTGCCCAGTCGGTAGGGTATGTTTAGGGCGTGTCAACAAAAAATCTCATATTTCCTCCCTTGCCTAGAAGAGACCTATGCCTAGCAGTAAGACAGTTAATGGGTTGATGAGTTAAATCAGTTGACAAAATTCCTGCACAGATAGGAGCATGCGACATTGTAACAGGAATGAGCTGCTGAAAGTCCATTCTCTCGAAATACAATGACGTGTCGGCGTCTACTCTCGCTTTGGTCACATCGTAATGTTATTTTTATAATAATATCTAAGATACAGAAACGTGACCTTGGAATGGTAATTCTCGTTTCGCTTTCTGAACACTGACAAGGTAAGTTTTTTTAGATAGTTTACTCTTCACTGTCTGTGACTAACATTATTTAGACATAAACACTTTCATGAGTAATATTTATAAAATAACAGGTACATATGACATAATCAATAATGATGTAGATCTAGACACTTCGATCAATAATAGTACTAATTTCAAAGAGTAAGGAATATACGGTAATGGGGACAACACAAAAGATCCCATTGGGTCGAAGTGTTGCTGGTTGTACCAGCCCCCATAATAAGATAAGAATAATAGTAAGTACTAGATTTCCGATGTGCGCCTCAAAAACGGTCCGAAAAATAAGACCACAAAAGTATTTGTAGTCTTATTTCAAATTAGTATCGTCGTGTGCAAATGTGGCCACTTTTGCGACTTAATTTTGTTCCTTTCCGTTCGTATTACTCGCCACTCAACTAAAACACTCGCATAGTTTGAAATACCATTAATTGCTGTTCCGTTGAATGCAAAATAGGTCCATAAGTACATACTCCTGAACAGCGACCTTATATTAGACCAGCGGCTTCACCCGCGTGGACTGGGTATTTCTTATAACTTTCATCCCCTATTTCAACCCCTTACAGCCATTTTTTTCTCATTAAAAAGTAGCCTATGTCCTTTTTCAGGCTCTAGACTATGTCTGTACCTAATTTCATTTATATCGGTTCAGTATTTTTGACAGACCGACAGACAGAGTAACTTCTGTATTTATAATATAAGTAAGGATTGCGTACTAAAACTAAAATATGAAGTTCTTACGTACCCAGAATTCCCATCAGCACAGCCGGCTCCCTCGACGGTATCTGCGGCAGGAACGGTATGATCTCGTCAAGCACCAACCATTTGTCCAAATGCTCCAACAGTTTGCCCAAACACAGCAAACAATTCACCCTAACTGATATGTAATTCGTGCTCATACACAACTTCTTTATACGGGGAAGAAGGGCGTTTTTCATTGCTGGGTAGTCAATCAGAGAGGCAAACGTCGGAAGAACTGATAAGCAGAGTTCCTGTATCTGCTGGGCATCAGACTCCAACGCCCTGTACAGCATCGGCAAGATATCCGACTTAACTTCTTCCCCGGGCGTCAGTTTTAATAATAATTCCATCTTCTGCATAAATATTAACAAGATCTGTATCGGATCTTGGATCAACATAACCGGTTTTAGTACCGGAAGTACGTATTTTATGTATTCATCTTTCGAACAGTTTTCGGCAATGAGTAATACGTTTGGTAGAACGAAAGGGACCATAGGCGGGTTGATGAATTCTTTCGTGAGGCATGGCAGAATTCGGTAGATGCAGATACGGTGGGGCATCTTTTGTATAATTTGCGGTAAGCCTTTGTAAAACTGAGACTTCTGGAGGTTGTCCCACTGGAACAGCGAGTCTAAATAGTTCAGGGTTTTGACGCCGACGTCTTCGAAATATTGTATCTGTGGAAGGAATATATTTTTTTATTATAATTCTTAATATATCGCATCTCCGATAAAATAGGGTCATAAGTCAAAAAACATCAATTTTGAGGAGAGCCAAAATAAAGCCAGAAACCTAACCACAAATGTACAGTCAGCAACGAAAGTCGTTGAACACAACGAAAGTTTAACAACATCACAGAACCAAAACTATTCAATAGATTTTGACTAAGGTAAAACACATAATTGTCCTCTATTATGAGAATTTGTATCGCCTTCAAGGGTCAGTGAATTCTGAATATTAAAGATGTTAAAGCGTTTTGAAGATTTCATAGTGTTCAGCTACTTTCGTTGCTGACTGTACTTGACAGTCCACATTCGTTCTAATATTTATTTAAATATATATGAGTAGTATATATTAAGAATGCTTCAAAAAAATACTTTTATATGGCAAATTCAGTTTTTCAATTTTCCTGAAAAAAAGGCCAGTTTTCGAGTTGTGACTATTTTATCGGATATGCGATATTATCAAAAAACCTCCGTAGTTTCAATAGTTTACCTTCAAAAACTGATGGGGGTCAGGCCTTAATTCCGGCGTAGCATTCAGCAGTAGCTTCACATACTCCTTTAATCCATCAGACACGCATGACAACCTCGATGATGGTAAATTTCTAATTTCATTAACAAATCTCTTGAACTTAGTGTAATCTGTTCCTACATTTCCTAGCGTCTGATGCCCAGTACTGTGTAAAGCATATATCACCATTCCCAACGAATATAAGTCACTTGCAGGGGAGTGAGAAGCCGAAAGAATATACTCTGGAGCCAAATAATCAAGAGAAGGCTGAGTCAAAGCATGCATCGCCGGACAGTATTCCGTGAACGGCCAAAATGGAGCTGATCCCGATGCACCCTGGTTCGCGATGCAGAAATCAAAGCCGAATATCTTCCAGGCACCTTGCTGGTTCACTATAATTGACTCTGGACATATATTATGATGGAGAAGCTTAACATCATTGTGTAAGAATGCCAGTCCTTCAGCAATTTGCATCAGACCATACTTAATTTCAACCTCATACAATTTATAGTTGACTAAGTGGTTAGGTATAGGCTGTGGCATGTTTTCTGTATTGCCTAAAATGTTGGCTAGGCTAGCGAAGACGGGTTCTGTGGCAAAAGCGAGGCTCTCTCTGCTCTCTTCGAGACTGTGTTGCACCGTGAGGATCTGCGGATGCCGTAACTTCGTCAACTGTGTGATGCCACGTTTGAGGGTCTCTAACATAATATCTCTGTCTGCTTTCGTCCATCTTTCCAAATTTTTCTTTTCTAGGACAAATATTGAAGCCTCTTGCTTTGTTGATTTCTTGTATCCTTTGTAAATTTTCCATAGCAGACCTTTAAAAACATGTTTACAATGATTTATCAAAAGTCTGAAACTTTAGGGCCTATCTAGATTAAGGCTATATTTGGTACTGGTGTTATTAGCTAAATATACCAAGTGATATACATGGTGGTGTTTGTATGAAATATTATGGCTATTTCTGATACTATCCCAGTTAGCATCATCATACCTTTTATTACGAAACAGGTTCCACCGGACCTAGACAGTATTGATTAAACACATAACAACCAATAGTAACCATAAAGGCAGTGAAATACATTTAGGTTTGAAAAGTACTATGACAATGACTACAACCCCACTCAGTTTACGGTGCCCACATCATCATGGAGCACCCGCTCCTGTGTGGGTTCGGTTTCCGCACTTAGTCCTGCAGTGGTCCATTGTACGTGTACAGTACCCACAGTGACACAGTCTAATTAATTCATACACACTTTAATTTTATATTTTTTCTATTGCAAAATGTCTACTAAAATGGTTCAGCAGTATTGATGTGAAGCATAAGCATATATAAAGAAATGTGGACTAAAATTTAAACATATTAAGAATCAATTAGCAGACAATAGAAAAACTATTATTTTAAACCTCAAGAGGGTCACAGTTTGTTGTTATTACTCTGTCATTGTATTGCCTGTAATTATTTTTTTTTGTTTTACGATTTATTTATTTAAACATCTGAATTAAGAATCTCCTCCGGTTTTTGTTTGTCGGTGAGAAAGATATGCCAACAATAATTACACAAATATAGTGAAAGTTAAATAAAAACCGCAGATTTAAATGATTTGAGTTTTTAAACCTTGCAGATGGATAAATCAATGCCAAGTTATTGCTTTCTTTTAAATTAAGTCTTAATTTAAATTAGTCAGTGGAATTTGAACATTACTTGAATAGGTAATTATTTTATTTTTCTTATATTCCTAATGGCTAGGAAACTGTGGTCGTACATCCAGTACACCTATGCTGTACCCTTCAGAGAATATAGGTATGATGTTATGCTAAAATGCTAATTATAAAACAAAGCTAGATTAAATTAGAAATAAAACAAGAGCTAAACTTATGAACAGAGACTTCGCAAAGTTGCTTTCAAGAATGATGGATTAAAATATCACTTTTATGCACAAAAACAAATACTTACCTACACTCTCATGTCTAAAGGTTTACCACTAGTATTATGCCCAGCAGTCAATAGACTCAGTAATAAGAAGGCTCAGTATCAGAACAAATAAGGCATACAATAGATCGTCCCGTGTCAATACATAGTAAGATAATGTCAATAGTTTATACCTGGGCCAGCGCTTGCAACAAACTGAGTCGCCTCAAACTCTCTCGTCACAGGATTCCCAGGTAATACTCCAGATAATTGCGACACTGTGTTGCTGACTGAAGAATAAAACTTGTTAAACACCTCCATGTTCAAGTTACACTTTTAACTTTTTATTGTTTTATAAAAATAAAAATCATTACGGAGCCAGACAAAAATGTACGGACATAGTGTCAGTTTGACATTTATAAAAAAGTCCGAAAACAATTTTGCATGGTGCATTTCTTGAGAGTTGAGGTCTAACTCAGAAGTCACTCATTATCAGTAACTCATTGTTATTAATACATCTTTGGTTAATGTAGCCCCCAATTACTTAATTATATTTAGTGGTAAATAATTTAAATAAAAGGTTTATGAACAGAATTTTTTTAATTACTTATTGTTAAAGAAATATTAATGCATCTTGCAAATGCTTACCTTTTTCTAAACGAAATTATAGAGAACGTTTACAAATCTCGCTTTAAGGCCTCATTTTTGTTAATTTTAATTTAAAAAACAGTACTTTACGTGAGTATTATTGTAAATAGAATCCACAGTGAATTCAATTTTATAGTTTGGATTATTATAGTGAGCAATTTTCATCATATTAACTCAAACCACAATTTAACTACACCTCAAAATATATTAATTATTTAATATTAGCAACCTTTAAAAACGACGTTGACATTCTTCGGAAAACTGACAGTGACAACACAATTGACAATTTCACAAAATTCACAATTTACATTTGCAATTGCATACAAAAATATTCATGCAAATTATTTTTAAAAACCAATTCCTTATTTTAACACAATGGGGCCGAGAAGTCCCGTAAGCATAATATCAATAGCGCTTATAATAATACCAACAATTTCCTCAGAGAGCGACCCCTATTCGAAAGAACCTTATCGACCACTTGGACCACTTGTGAAGTGCAGCTTTTTACCTCTAGAATTCCTGGATTGCGACGAACCAATTGACCATAAAGGGAACCACACTGCCAGAGAAGCTATCGGGCACGGCTGTGTAAAGTTTGGAGGAGTCAGATATGATCAGGTGGAAAAAACCAAAGTGCAATGCAAAGCCTTGGATGGCATTGAGTGTTATGGAACTAGAAGCTTCCTTAGAGACGGATTTCCTTGCGTGCGGTACTCGGGGTACTACTTCACAACTACTCTGATTTACAGTATATTGTTAGGGTTTTTAGGTATGGACAGATTTTGCCTCGGTCAAACAGGGACAGCTGTTGGAAAACTACTTACATTAGGAGGATTAGGAATATGGTGGATTGTTGATGTAGTGTTACTGATCACGAATAGCTTACATCCAGAGGATGGCAGCAATTGGAACCCATATGTTTAAACTAGACAACATAAAAAAATGGAGGCGAAAATCATAACTGGAATCATGACTTGAAATTTGTGTACATAATTTTTTGCATAGGAGTTCCAAACTTAAAATGTTATCTGATGTTTTTATTGTGGAACTGATTTATTTAATGACTGAATTGTATAATTTTAAATATCATGTCATATTGCAATACTAAGACTTAAAATCTTAGATAGCAAAATCTGATGGTTCTTCTGTTATTTCATCATGATTGAGTGGTGTAACTATAATGGACAATTGTCACTACATTTGTACCCTCCGGACTGGTCTGTGCAGTGTATGATCTCATATTCTATTTATCTTCGGGGACGCCTGCAGGCACCAGGCGAGCTGTTGCTGTTGGGATTATTTCGCCCAGTTCCCCATTTTTGGTGGATCCCTTCATGATCTCATAACAAAGGACCCTCATTACACGGTTACCCCTACATCATATTTCAAAGCTCACTAATCAACAGCTTTCCAATGGATATCTTATGTCTAAGATATTACTGGTATATGTACTTTAGGAACTAAAATCATTAGTTATTTAAGTTTTGTGATATTTTTTATTTTGTAAATAATACTGTGTAATAAATGTAAATATAAACTATCTCCGTTATTAACATGTTTTATTCACTGAATTGACTGAATGCAAGCACAATGCATGCATGCGGTATGGCCGTATGGCCCCAATAGTTTAGATAATTTAGGTCACACAAATACAGTTGATATATTGTGTATGATCTTTTAAATAGAAAATATTGACGTCTGTGGTTCAAGTACCGGTCTGCTGATCAGGATGTCAAGGGGATTGATTCCCACAGGACAAACATTTATGTGATGGAACTCAAGTTTTTGTCTTGGTGTTTCTTATATATTAAAAAAAAGTATATAAGTATTCCATCCATTGTCTAGTACCATTCCATCCATGGTCTGCTTAGTTTGGGACTAGATGGTGCTGTGTAAAATGTCCCAGAATTTAAAAAAATAATAAGTGCCAGTCATCCCTAACATTGCCTATATTTTCATCTCTGAAGAACAAAATTTAATTTTATTTATGAACTAGCAGTTCGTCTAATTAAAACTAAAGCATATTGTGAATTCATGAAGCAACAGGTACTTGGGGACATCAAAAGCCTAACCAAACCATGTTTGTATGGAGGTGTGCACAGTCTGTCTGTCATGAGTCATATTATGCTAAAATGATTTTAGAGATCCCTCACTTTTGTACTTCCAAGAAGGCTGTAGGATCCTTAGTGATCTCCTTATTCGACAACAGGACTCCAGGCTTAACAAAGGAAACCTATGTAGCAAACATCCCAGTAAAATTAAAATAACACCAAATTGGAAATTTATATAAGTATTTATTATAACTTAAGCCACCAGAGCTGAAGCGGTGCTTGACTCATACTTCCAGTTGGGGGGGAGCACGCTCTTTGTCTTGTAGTAGCGGGCTAGCCTATGAATTCTGGATTCGACGAGAATCAGCCTGAATTTGCTGTCCTTGTCTTTCCTGTTGCGTTCCAAGTGCTTCCTCATGGCAACAGCTTTCTTGATCAGGTAGTACAGGTCCTCCGGTAGGTCGGGAGCGAGACCCATGGCCTTCATGATACGCAGAATCTTTTTGCCAGTGACAAATCTGACTTGTGCGACTCCATGGGAATCCCTAAGCATGACACCTGAAATAGATAAAAAATAAGATTATTTTCACACCAACACAAAACTACCAAAGTAGGTAATCCTAATATCAAAAAACATATTTTTTGGGGTCAGAATATTCCGATATCGAGAACAGTGGCGATTGCTCCACCGACAAGAGCTGAGCTCTTAAATTTAAGAAGAAGAGGAATATTCCTATTCTTAAGGATGTTACAAATATGTGAGAAGAACCCAACTTTGTAATGATCTTTTATGGAGTCAGACCTAGCCTGACATCCAAAACTAATCTGAAAACCATAATTAACACCAACATAGGACAGGTCACCTGAGTGGTCACTTTGAAACAGTAGAAAGTCTTCATAAGGCCATTCTAGGCATTGCATTACATTAATATTAGTAGTAAAGTAATTTTGGAGAAATAACCATTGTTTATCATTATTGACTATGGCTCCTCAATGTGATTTTGCTATTTTGTCCAAGGATGAACATCATGTCAATAATGCTCTAATGGGTTTGTTTGGCTATGAAAAATGAGGCTATACTTCAGGACAGCTGGTGCCTTTACTTCCTGTTATCAACCTGTCGGGTCTGATAAGCATACTTCTCTGAGGAAGTAATTATAGTATAAAAGCCATATTGTTTAACATAAATGATGATCATACTAAGCAGTAGTTTGCCAGTCCATATTCCTCCATAACCTAATAATGAATTAAATGGATTAACATGGCCACTGATAAGGAGACTAACTTAGGTTGTTTTCACACTTGTCACATCATGTAATGAAGTTATTTCTATAAACTGGATGAGTAGAGAGCACACCAAGAGGATTATCATAAGAATCAATCACTATTTTGAAATGATAACTTGTCACCGAAGCGCAGTTTGCAATAAATATTAAAAGTAGCCCCTGGAAACAAGTCATCACAAAAATTTTACGTCTCAATTTCGCGATATAACTTGCACTTACCGATTTGGGAGGGAGTGAGGCCTTTCTTGGCAAGTTTGAAAATCTGGTCCTTTACATCGTCAGCAGTCAATTTTAACCAGGTTGGGACACTGCGCCGGTATGGCAGCGCCGATTGGGAGATACCCTTACTGAAAACATAAAATTCACACTTGTCTGTAAAGCCATGTGGTGACCACTCAAACTGTAGGTTATGTTGCAGTCACAAAAACTTTCAATAATCAGAATTTTAAGCTGAATCATTAGTACGATGTTGTACACTATAAATTACACATGAAATTACCCAGGTGCGTGCATACGACCCATGGTTGCGGCTTTTATTAAAAATCGCCGATCTGACAACGACAACAAGGGAATACGAAAAGATGGTTGCCGGAAGGTGGCTAATCATTCAATTCTCGTTCTTGTTACTCTATGCTCGTTTATCATTCACTAGTGAATTAGTGATGGCTAGAATAGCTCGAAAACCGGTAATGCGACTAATTTGTCTTTGGTCGTCTTTATTTTGACCAAAAATTTATAGATATTTGAATGTCAAAATCGTCAAGTGTCAATAAAATGTCAGTTAGAATGACAGCTTTTATTTTTTAATTTTTATTTTTACTGCATACATCTGATCCAACCAACTCCAAAAGTCAACCAAACTTAAAACTCCTTGTATTCTGAGGCCGAAAATGACGAACCCGTACGGTATATCCGATGCGGAATTCAACCTCATCAAGCAGCAAGCTGAGAGGCGTGCAGGTCTCAGGAAGGAATTCCTAAAACAAAAAACTAACCCATTCAAACATGCCTCGGAAGCTGGATATGTCGTGAGTATTCAATTACGTAATATTATTATTGGACGCTTGAGTATAAACAAAACAATTATTAGAAACTAAAAACGCGGTACGTAATTACCTAAATAATTGATAATGCTTTTTTTCCTTTCAGTTCGACCCAGCTGTTCAAAAGTTTCTCTCAATGAAAGCGACTCAGCTGCAGTACTTTACTGGTAATACACGCACTAGTTTGTTTGGAATCTGTGCTATCGTAATACCCATGTGTACCTACGGATACGTTCTCTGGAAAGAAAGGTCAACGCGTGAAGAAAAAATCAGAAAAGGAGAACTCCGTTACAGAGAAAGAATGTTCAAATTCGCGTAATTGTTGGTGTCAGTGTAACATAAAAGTAAATGTAGAAATAAATTAATAAAATCAGTAACTAACGTAAAGCTCTTATTTTGTAGTCTTGTAATTTTAGTCCCATCTTCAGTTCTTAGCAATGGTGCATTGTAGGATTGATTTAGCTGTAACAATATACATACATAGCTTCACGGCTGTTTCACAAATGAAATAAAACCAACAAAATTAAGTTTTTATGTATTGATTGTACATTTTCAAAATGATTCTGGCATTAGAACTGTTTTTAAAAAGAAAAAAATTACTGTCACTGTCAGTTTGTAAACAAGTGTTCAGTCAAGCATTGGATCAGGCTTGTAATAAAAAAAAAAATTAAAATACATTGATTTCAATATGTCGGATAAATATGGATTCTCTGATCTTGAATGTAAAATTATTTTGGATCAAATTGAAAGACGCTCAAAATATAGAGAAGAGTTTCTGAAACAAAGAACTGATCCCTGTAAACATTCTAAGGAGGCTGGATATGTAGTATGTAATTTCATAAGTATTTCACCTAGCAAGTAGCTTGAAACAAACATTCTAGAATATTGACAACTGGCTGCTCTCCTTGTAGCATGTATCTATATAACTCAGCATGGCCGGCTGGTAACATCCTAGCTAGTTGATAGGGGTTTAGCAAGCCACCTATCAGGGCGGATGTAGCCTAAGGGACAATCCATGTCAACTTAAGAAGGGGTCATTGGTGGTTGTTTCCCAACACAAAACCCTTGTAATAGTAACTAAGTCTATACGCTCAACAGCTGCAGTTGGCGACCAGTGTAATGAGACAGTCATGTAATGTAGGATATCTATGTGTTAAATCAGTCTCTTTTGTTTGTAGACAAGGGTCATATATGTGTATCGTCACCCTCCTGCCCTTATCCCAATTCACTTGGGATCGGCGCAGATGTCCTCCTTCTTTCATGCTCATAAGACTCAATGTTTCGTTAATTCAATGAAGTGGTGAGGCCGTGGCTTTCTGTCCTTCTGCGCATCAAACAAAAGAAACTTTGCACTTATGTGCACAGGGTCCACAATCACTAGAGGTCTCTTAAAAGAACACAGTTAAATTACGAAAACGCCTAGCCAAAATTGAAGGCAATTACTGGCCACTGTGCAAAAGGCATCGTACTATTTAGGCGCATTATCTTGCTGAAAATAGGTTTTGAGGTTCAGCTGAGGTGAGCTTTTAATGACTTACTGCATAAGCCTTTATTGATCCCCGTTTTGCACCCATCTTGTACAAATCTTACCAACACTGTTATCTATCTAATTGTATAATGCTGTAACTCTGTCTTGTGTACCTATAAATACAATAGCATCATCATCATCGTCTACTTAGGTTACATTAAACTTCAAATTGGAACAATGTACACATACAATAACAATAATATTTGATAATGTAGATTGTAGAGCTATATCAGAAGTCAACTGTACTATTAGGTTCTATCCTACAGGGTACATTAACATACAATCACGCTTATATTCCTCAGAGGGTTAGGCAGAGGTGAACTAATTAAATGTACACCCACAGTTCGCCGGTATGTTTAGGTCCCATGTAATAGAGCGCGCGCCTATTGCCATCAACTGGTTACAAATCCAGACTCCGAGCTGCTACTGAAAACCTAACAATACTGCTCAATGCAGGTATCGAACCTAGGACCTCTAGCGTAGACGTAGCAGTCGCGCTTGAGACTATTAGAACAACGAGGCAGTAAGTAAAAAGTAAGCCTTCAAAGTAAATAATAAAATTTTGTTTCAGTTTGACAAGGCGATCCAACACTTCATATCGATGAAGGCGACCCAATTGGACTTCTTTCAGTTCAACGTGGGCACGATCCGCTATGCACTTTTGACCCTTGTTTTGCCAATGACTTCGCTGGGATATATTTTTTGGGTGACGCGGAATCAGGTAGAACGCGAGATACGATGCGGCCGGCTCAAGTATAAAGATCGAATGTTCAAGTTGAAATAACTTCTTTGTTTTAACTTAGTTTTGTTCTGCCGTAGTGGTTGTTCTTTGTAATCTCTGTGACGTAGGCAGAGATTTTGTATGGAATTTAATTTATTTTAATGAAGTAGCGGAATAATGAGCTTGACTTGAGAAGTTGTAATGTCTTTGTTTCAGAGAATTATGAGATAATGTAGGTACATATTGTTTTGTCTTTCAAATAATTTATTGCTACTTAGCTCTGTTACATATATACTACAGAGTAAATAAACGTTATTGAACTATATCAACATTATTTTACTATTTTATATGTTCGCTACTCGAGACTCGAACTTTCCCACTTCACACCAAATTTTGACGTTTATTTTTAGGAACTATAAACAAAAACCTATTAGTTCACCTTTGTGTGTTCAGTATAATTGTATGTATTTTGTTTAGAAGATGTGTCCATTCTATACATAATTTATTCTGACAAATTATAATGTCTATAGCAATAAGTGATAACATCATAAATATAACATAGCATAGCTTATTTATTATTAGCGAGTATTATTACTAGTGCAGGTACATAGTATAATTAGCGGTCATCCAGTGACTTGTCCCGGCTTATGACGGAGTCATCAAACTTGACCATGTAGGTGGTCCCTTTGTGCCAATGGGCTGTCACCTTGGCCGGCTGGAAAAAAGATAGACAATTCGTTAGTAGACAGTAAATCCTGACTTATTATATTTAATAAATCTTAAACCTAGTAAGTTCCTGTTAAATAAGTTGGCAGATATTTCATACAAATTTTGATAATTATTTTTTAGTTATCTGGTGGTTAGTAGCTATCTAGAGGTGGTGAAATGATTGTTTTATACTTACAAATCCACTCTTAGTAAGAACTGCTTCAATAATTCCAGCATTGAATGTGGCACAGTTGAGAGAGCCTTTGTCTTTGGGCACACTAATGAATTTGTTGATCTGCAATCAATTACCAATTATTTATAATTATGTAATGCGTTTTTTTAAACTTCTGGTTTTCTCTATAGGGCATCCCCCATAAAAAAACCTTAGAAACTTTAGTAGTCAGCCTTATCAATTTACAAAACACATGTATTATCAAAATAAAATGTGTTTTATAAAGTTATAAGGGAAATAATAAATAGATAGGAAAAAAAAATAAAGAAATATCAAAAAGTGTTTAGTAGCTCTTTGGCTATGTTATTATCTATACTATTATAAAATTGTAAAAAAGTCGTTTCTGTACATTGAAGATATTAAAAAAAAACAATTGGGTTAGAGTATATAAACGATCGCGAACCCAAAAATGTGATTTTTAGAATTCTTGTCTGTTTGTCTGTTTGTTAGGGGTTGGCGCTAAACCTACTGAATTGTTTGAATTTTGTATGAACTGTTGTAAAGCATAATTTCCAACTTAAAAACTGATGTAAAGATTTTTTCAATTATTTGAATAGATGCTTGGATACAGCTTGACCTCTCTGTTGTATGCAAGCCCATAGAAAGAAGAGATCATCATTGTTGGTTTTTATTTTTGATTTTCTATTTAAAAGTCCATCGTTCAACTAAAAAAATTAGGTATATCTCATTCCACTCGGTTGCGTAGATGCTGAGATAGAGCTTGACCTCTCTGTAGTATGTATTCCTATTGATATAAGGGATCATTATTGTTGGTTCTTTAATTAAGTTGTCATATGCACAGAAATCGTGATTGTTGATTAGTTATAAACGTTTAAAGTGGTATAGACTTAAATTAAACAAAAGTTGTAAAGTTTGGTTAGAATGATGAGTTATTACGACTAACTGAAGCTTCCGTTTTCTTTTGGACATATTTTCACAAACAGCATTACCTCAGTACCTCATAGAGTACCTCAGTACCAAGACTAATTGTTGACCGGAATCGAACCCACAATATTCATTGAGCTTAGCGCCGTTATAACTTAGTCACGAGGCCCTTTTTACAAACCTCTAAAACACTACTTCAAAATACACGTTTTTTATCAATGGGATCAATTTCTAATCCTAATTTTGTTTCTACATCCACGTAAGCGAAGCCGCAGGCAAAAGCTAGTTAAGAATATTTTTGGTGTCAGGCCCCCAAAAATATACTTACAAGTGCATCCTTTTCAATTATGTAGTAAGTTCTCTCATCATCATTTGCATGTTCAAGTTTGTCAGCTTCCTTACCAAACAGGACCTGAAGTATTGGCATAGAGAAGAGTTACAGCAATTGAGAAGAAATTGAAAATAAATTCAGTTCTAATAAATTCAAATTCAGTTGGTAGATGTTTAACCCTTGTGAAAGTGAAAGTTATTTCATTTTGTATACATTATCAATTTGTTTACATTATTAATCTTTTGATTTAGTTTGGGTAGTAACATAGTAAAGTCTATGAATGTTTGTTCAAAGTACTTTTAAATGGATAACATCCATTTAAAAAGATATAGGTTACTAAGCTACACATTCGTCATAATACCATTCATACCAAATAACAACAACAAAATTACAGAATGATACGAACAATAATTGTTCTCTGGGCTTTATTCTAATGTAATTTATCTCTCATTCAATTAACAAAATTTCAGAATGATAGAAACAACTCTGGGCTTTAGGATAATGTGATTTACTGAAAAATATAAATACGAGGAATGAGTAATATAACATCTCACCTTCCACAAAGTGGATTTCACAAATAAAAGCATATTGAGTAGTTTGATTTCCCTTTTACTATTCCGTTCTCTGACAAAGTACAAGTCCAAAAGTCTGGTCCCCACATCATGGCCAATGTCTGATAATCTGAAACAAAAAACAGAAAATGCAAAACGAGCCAACAATAATTGCTCCTGCTACATGCTAAAATGTATTGAGACTTACTTGGTTTGGAGTTCGTGAATAGAATGTGATCTATTCTGACAATACTGGACTATTTCTGAGAATAAAAGTGCATAGCATGCCAATGAAACCTCCCCTTTGCCTTTGCTTAGTGGTTTGTCGAGAATTGAGGACTTAGAGCGACCCGACGACATTGTTGTGATACCGGAATAGGAACACTATCTTGTCTTATAAACACCACTTCACTTATACTGAAATAACACGGTAATCACCAGAATACACAAATTTTCACAAATAATAAAATATGTACAATGTGTAATGATGTGTATCACCCATGGAACTAATATGTCAAACTTCGTTACACTTCGTTTACATCCGGAATGCGTACTCGGCACAACAACTCAACGTAAAACCGACCTTATTGCAATCTGTTAAACTTTATATTTAAACCGAAAAACGTTACGGTCAGATAGAGAGGTTAGGGTAGGGCATTGTGTCTCGTTTTAATAAATTGCCATACAAGAATTTTTAGATCGTCTAGTAGATTTGGCAGGAGTCTAGGGTATCTGATCCAAAAAATATTATAGAGTTATACATTGCTAGATAAACTACTGCGTAAAATATCTTTTTATGAAATAAAGATACGAAAAGTCGAAAGTATTTTTTTTGAGTCATCATCATCATCATCATCATCAGCCCGTATTCGTCCACTGCTGGACGTAGGCCTCCTTTAATGAACGCCACAGAGCTCGATCTTCAGCTCTTTTCATCCAGTTGCTGCCAGCTACCTTCTGCAGGTCGTCACTCCACCTGGCTGGAGTGGAGTCACTCCACCTGCTCCTTTTTTTTTGAGTAAATTCTTAAAATATAATGGAACTTTATAGGTTTATGGTTAGTTTTGAAATTTTGATATGACAACTTCAAAACAATGGCAATGACATCGCGTCATTTTCGTTCCGTGATTTTTTGTTGTGATTTTATTTGTGAAAAATGTATAAAATAGTGAAAAGGTGTTGCGTAAAAGGATGTGGAAATTAATCATATACCGGCTCTAACAAATCCACTCACAGGTTACAAACTTAACCCGCCAATGGTAACATAAATGTCTATGAGACCGGACGTATCGAAAAATTCCAACTATTTTACTGTTTAACTGTTGTTTTGTATTATTTTGTTTTTTTATTATTTAAGTGAAATCATATAAACACTAATAAACGAGCTTTGTTATTAATAAGATGCCTTTGTTTTATTATCAATGTATTTTAATAACCAAACTAACAACCTACATATAAACTAAATAATCATGATTATTCATTTGCTGAAAATTTTAGTAGTAGGTATATGTTAAGTTAATTATTGCAAAATCTAAGGCTGAAAATCCCGGTACGCGGGACCGAGTCTACCAATAATATAATTTAAATTTACGTCACAAATGGTGGGTTGAGGGGCCTTCCGGGTGACAATGTTTTCAAATTATGTCAGACTTTAAAAGGACATGTATGTTTTGACGACAATAAAAAATATTAGTTATGTCGACTATAATTATTTATGGATGATTACGAACGGCCAGTTGACTTTTTGAGACGACAGTGGACGTCTGGCCGCTATCGCGCACTACACTTCGGTGGCGCTCTCTTTAGCGCATTAGACATGGTATAATGCATATTTTTGGTACATACATAAGAAACTCCCAAACTTGGGCACTTACTAAAGCGCAATCAAGAAAGTAGAAACATGCCAGACAGCAATGGAGAGAAGCATGTTGAATATAAAGAAATTGGACAAAATCAATAATAAAACCATTAGGAAACGGACAAAAATAGAAAACGTCACAACTAGAATAAGAAAACACAGAAAAGACAGGTCACATATTAAGAGGCACTGAAAAATGGAACAAAAATATTGTATTTTGGTATCCTAGAAATAGAAAGAGGAAACGAGGTAGACAGTTTCGAAGGTGGGAAGACGAAATAAAGGCAATAGCCGGGAAAACATGGACTAGAAAAGTGGTAAACCAGAGAGAGTGGAAAGAATTGGAGGAGGCCTTTGCCAAAGCTGGGCAAACAGACCAAGTTGTCGGTGTCATCGACTCACCAGAGTCGTCAATGTTAAATTAATGTAATAGTTGTCTGAATAAAGGCTTATATTATTATTATAAGATACTCCCAGAAAAACACAAACACTTGTGCTTATCACATAAATATATTTATCTCATGATCAACAGTTCAACGCTTTTACCAATTTTTATGCGACAGACGGCAAGATGCAATTACAACAACAGTGCCTATGTTTACTGCAAATATTTTTCTTTAGTAGATAGAAAAATAAACTAATTTCACAAATCCTGTCTTATAACATAAAACTGCCATGGTCTCTCTTAACGACAAAAATCATGGTCACTCTAATAGAGCGAGATGAGTGGCTCCACCCTAACTATCTCGCTTAGACCGTTTTCCTTCATAAGTGCACATTCCTATTGTATACTAAGTATACTTACTACTTCCATGGTATCACCTTACGTACAATTTTTTTTTATAAGTTTTAAGTTAAACTGTCAGAAATTACAATATGAAACTTTTCTTTGTTCTTTTTCAGTTGCACTCATTTCATGGTGTATCTATTTATTTAATTCTTTTCTTACGAACACGGAACACGATTGTCAGTAAAGACTGGTAATGGTAAAGACGTTCGTTCGCGTTCCAGTTTCCAGTTGACATTATTGACAAGACCAACTTCAAACTTCAAAGTGATAAGTCATAATCTAGGCTTGTTAAAAAATATCGAATCGATATTTTTTTTCCAATGTAAAGATATTTTTGAGCGATATTTAATATTTCGATATATCGATTTAAAATTCCTAGTATCGAAAAGATATAAAAATCGATATTTTTTTCAGACAAATCCCTATTATAATAAAATCGTTAGCTTAGCTCTGAACTGGTGTTTGGATACAAAGCTTTTAAGTTCATTATTAGTCTATATCTAAAACCTATTCTGAAGTTCTTTATGGCAGAATCCTATTGTTATTAAACCGTAGAAGAAGTGTAGAATCTATAGACTGTCCCATCATTAGTCATGTACAATCGTAAACATGACTGCTATGCTCGCTTTATCATCTTCTCGAGTCGAGCAGTGTTGTTGGGTTTCCTTGAAACCAGTAGTAGCTCGGAGTCTTGTGTGATTTGTGCCCGGTTGATGGTAAAGGCTCGCACCCTATTACTTATGACACTAAACTGAACATAGGTACCACTAGCGAACTGTGGGATTGGCGAGAACTCGAGAACTGTACAGTCGTAGACAGAGAACGTGTACAGTTCACACCAATCTATTTGTCCGGCTTGAAGTTGGAGCATCTCCGATTTTTCCGGCCGGGTTAGCTCGTGCCATCTTTAAGCCGGACAAAAAGATTGGCGAAAACGGTCCACGTGTGGGAATACAGGTGTGATAGTATACTGTGTAATGAGGTAGGTAGTATGTGAAGTACGTCGTTCGGTGATTTGGTACCTAACTATCGATTTATTCCAGCTATTTTTTCTTTTTTTTTCGCAACACCATCTAGTCCCGAACTAAGCAGACGTTTTAATATGGGTACATATCTACCTACCTACTACTAAAAATGGTACAGTCCAGACCAAAGAAATAGTTAGGTACGTCAGACATAAGAAAAAAGGATTTATTGACCGCTTTCCTGGCGAGAACGGAAATCATCAGGGAGGGATTTCCTAAATATTCATGAAAACTCGGACGGCCCCATCGCCTGTCTCGGGAAGTCGGGACTTAAGTACCCATATATTATTAAAATAAATTTTACTTGATACTCTCCGTCCGGTTACGATTTATGAGTGTTATGTTACCGTAGAAACCTACTTTAGAATGATATCATATGACGTAACTTCGTCATGCTCAGTTTAACAGGGAGAGTGGAAGTGCGAATGTGATGTGACCTATACACAACGAAAAGCCGAACCCATCATTCATTGAAGTCATACTAGCTATTCAAATAGAATGGGACCATTCTTTTCTAAAATAGTACCTACCTAATACTATAGGTATACCTACAATAAAGCTAAAGCACTGATATAACTACTAGTTCTCTACTAATTAGCAAAACGATAAGTCGAGATACAATGACTGCAATTGTGTAATTATGAATGATATCTGTAATTTATACCCTAATTACGACTGCTTTATAGAAATTAGGTCATTTGTCTTGACCCACTGTCCAGTGTGTGTGACCTCAAAGGCTAAGACGCAATATCTTCACAATTAGGTAAAGAAAACAATGGTAATTAACAAAAAACTTTACTTTATATAAAGCATTATTATAACAGCGTATTACAAGCTACTCCAATAAAACAAATTGTACCTACCATAAGATTAAAAAATAACATCCAACGTATATTTTGTTATCTTTTAGCCCTATGCAAAGACTTTAAAATTATTCAAGATTACATAACTCGAGTTCAATCGGTATTAGAATTATATGCATACTCATTCAGAATAATATTTACTTAATTATGTAGTTCAATTTGAATTTCGTGTATAAAACCCGTTATTTAAAAACTATTTCTGTGAGAATAGGCGCTACAGTGGTTGAGTAGTTTGTGCTACGCAAGATGGGTTTTATTACAAATACTAGAAACCATTTCCAACTTTCGTATTAATTTTGTTATACATAATCTATCGTTAAAGTTATCTTAATATTAGTCTTAAGTTGTAATCCAAAATTAAGGTCAGAGTTCCGTCACTTATTTTTTTATGTACTTTATTAATAACTGTTAATTCAAGACAAATTATTTACTTAATGTAACTGTTTAGGGTGGTGCAAATTTTCTTAATTTATTATACACATTATACATTTTTGTAGGCACCGCAGGTACAGTAGGAACTCGCCAATCATTTTGGCCGGGTGAAGTATGCGCGGGCCAACTTCAACCCAGCCGCAAAAATTGGAGAAAATTATTGGATTAAAATGAATAAAAACGACAGCCTACGAATCGGGCTTTTGTTTTTATTCACTTTAATTCAGTCTTTAGTAACTGTTAGTACCTTTAGTTAAAAAACATGCCTCTCTGAGTCTCTGAAGCAGTGCTATCGGCTGAGCAGTAGACGATTTTACGATGAAAGGAAAGCTCGGTCAGGAGTCAGGAGTCGTAAATATTTTTTAAAATTGGTAATTATTTTTTTAATTACTTGCACATTAACATCTTACGAGATTTACTTGCGCAGCCGTTGGGGGTAAATTCAGATGGGCAAAGTTACATGGAACGCAGTATTTTTTACCCACGTGCGTCGATAGCATTTTATCAAGAGTACAAGTTAAAGTTGCTGGCAAATAACTTGAACTGAAATGGCGGATGCGCAGTAGTCGATTTTTAGTACATTTTGCACGCAAATGCACTGCGCAACCTTTCCCCCACTCCGTTAGTTTTGGTTCAACTTATTTGCCGCGAACTATACGCATGTGACATGTCTCTATTTTAAAGGTGTCCGCGTTTATGGACGGCACAAATATTAAGATTTAAAAAGGTCTTGTTAATAGTTATTTTAATCGAAATATAGAATTATTTTGAATGATAAGACTTTTGGGGCGTATGTTAAGTTAAAATTTAGGTACATAGGTACTTGTGATTTCTAGACACCGTAATTGTTTTATTGCCGGCATTCATTTAAGGGGTTATTTTAATCATTATTATGAACAACTTTAACTAAAAACAATTAAGATTGAAGAATTGGCTGAACATAAATGTATGGACCGGTGGATTCCTTTTCGCGATTTTAGGATTGGCGCCATATTAAGTTGTTCATAATGAGTAGGTATAACTGACCCTTAGTTTTTTTTGGTACCTAATTAAAAATTAGGGTGATGTACCTATAAAAGAAAACATTATGGCTTCATTATGAAACTAAAGATGAACCTTTCAAAGATTTCTTTTATACTGAATAGTAGACGACATTAAATAGTCAACAGTTTGACAAGGATTTTATTTACTTAAATAGTAACAAATGTTTATCTAACGATTATAAATTGTGTTGCAGGTACAATTTTTTTTAACTTATAGTTAGAAGAGTTAATCAAACAATAGGTTGACTATACAGTTTGAAAGAAAAAAAATCGTAGGGATAATTTTCAAATTCTTTGGTTCCAATTATACGCGTAATGTATAAAGCGGTCCAAATGCCACTGAGGTGGTAACAGAATCCGATATTGAAATGACTATGATATAACGCACCTTAAACACTAGGCCATAGCGCATGACCCAAAGCGGTTAAAAATTTACTTTATAGCTATTGCTATAGAGTATATTTTTGACATTAACCAAAAGTGTAAGAAACGCGTTATGTGAAACAAAGTCAAACAGGGCTTAATGTTATGTCACAGTCAGACACATTCCTTGCAGCATCATAAATCTTTGTAATTTTTCTTAAACTTAATCGAGAACTTCATATAAGAAGGAGTTCCAATTAATGAATTATTTTATAAAATCTTTAGCAAGCTGTTTAAAAAAATCCGTTACTTAGGCACTAATTATAATTGCCATAGACAAAAGTTCTTCACCGCTCTGACATGAGTAGGTACAGCAAAATATTCTTTAAAATATAGCATTTGCATGCAACTTCAAGGCAGTCACAATGCTCGGAACATAGCGTTTCTTACAAAAGAGTTTATATACCTATGAGTTTTTGTGGCATTTGGATCTTAAATATACAATATAATATATGGACTTCGTTATTTTACAATATTTACATGGTCACAAAAACCTAGCAAGTGCTAGAATCTGCAAGATTTTTTGTTACGAAGAATCATATAGGATTTTCCAAAATATACGGAGTAAGTGTTTTAGTAAGAAAAAATACATTTGCATTGCAATATTTGACCGACTTGGTAGTCTTAAAACGAACAAATATGGATTTTATGCAAAACCGTAATTTTAAAATACCCTCTTCTCCTTTGGTAATAGATCATTAAAAAAGGGAACTACGTATGTAAGAGTTATTAAAATATTATATTTTGTTATTGAAATGTGACCTCATTATCTTCTTAAATACTTAGCGTCAAGATCACTTTCGCTCGTGTCTACAGTGCTGCACTGACTCACTCTTTTTACCTATTTTTATATTTATAAAGTAAAAAAAAGTCTGGTGATTCCGTTACATAATACTAGTGTTGTAAATGTTCCGATTTCTGAAACTTACGCGAATCTATAAGTACACATAGACATTACACATTACAGATATTGAAAAAAAAAAAAAACGACCGGATCTATATTAGAGCAACAGAAACCAAAACAATAGATTTTCGAATTTTTGTCTGTCTGTTTGTAGTTTGTACTCGCATTCCGCAAAAACTACTGCATGGAATTGAATGCAGTTTTCACCGGCGTATTGCTAGCGATCTAACTTAAAATATAGGCTCTATAATAAATAATATAATAATAGTACCAGGAGCGAAGCGAGAGCGGGTTGTTAGTATTGAAATACCTCAAGATAAGGTCTATTTTTGCTTGCATGACTAACGACGTGGCGACGATATAAGTAAGTATACGATATAATAGTACAGTTCGCGCCAAACTTATTGTCCGGGTTGAAGTTGGAGCGAGCTAACTTTAACCCGGCCGTAAAAATCGGAGAAAGAAAAATATTTGATTGAAATAAATAAAAACGAAAGCTCAAGTCATAATCTGTCGTTAGAAATTATTGTAATCCAATATTTTTCTTTCTCCGATTTTTACCGTCGGGTTAAAGTTAGCTAGCGCCAACTTCAACCCGGACAATAAGTTTGGCGCGAACTGTACTATTATATCGTATACTTACTTATATAATATATTCTTAGTTCGGGGCCCGAACTAAGAATGAATGACAACCACGGAACACAAAAAAAAAAAACAATATGCCGCGATAAAATGAGTTAAAAGTATTTTATATTTCAAGGACAATATTTATCAGTGGATAGAACGAAGTCTGCGCCTGCTGAGCTTACAGCTTTAATGATTATAAAGTAACAAAAATAGCAACAGCAGTGATAACCTTGTCATATGTCCAAGGACATAGGTCAAGGCATGCACCTCTGACTTTTCTAAATAATGTGCGTAGTTTGAATAAATTATCACTCGCTTAAACGGTGTAGAAAAAATCCTGAGGAATGCATGCCATGATTTTCTTTAGGTACGGCATGTGAAGTCTGACAACCTGCACTAGCCCAGTATTGTCAGACTTTAAATCGGCCTAACCCCGTTCATTGAGACGGGAGACCCGTGCCCAGCAGAGTGCAAGTAAAAGGGTTGTTAATTCAATGGAGTTAGCACCAATGGTTAATATATTTACCGTATTACCATTACCACAATGAAAACGTGTTCATACTAATATTTAAATTAAGTAAACAATCATATATTTGCAATGCAAATGATATTTTTTCCCGATTCAATTTAAATTTAGAGCTTGGTATTTTTTTGGGGTAAACTCAAATATTATAAAATGTTTTTTTTTTATTAATTTACGACATTATATGGCTGTACATACTTTAGTTAGATAAAATAATGACATTTGCTTATAAACATTATGGTATACCTATAAAAATATTTCAAATAATGTAGTTACGAATCTGTTAAATTGAACCCAAGTTTGTTCAACAACTCAATACATTCATAAAGAGGATGAATGTACAGTAGTCGCCAATGTTTTATCTGGCCGTAAAAATTAGAGAAGAAAAATTGTTATTATTAAATTAATTAACGAAAGCTTTCATTTTTAAGACTATTACAATTTTTCCTGCGGCAAGATTAAAAAAAATATTATTTGAAAAAATCATGCATATTCCTTAATTTTACGGACGGTTTAAAGTTGGCTCGCGTCAACTTCAGCTCGGACAAAAAGATTGGTGATTACTGGTAGATGCTGTTAAACAAACTCGGGTTCAATTTTTGTGATTTTTTTTGGCAGTTCTACCACTACATTTTATTTAAAACAAATGACAATGTTATCAAGATAACAGTCCCCTCGCTATTTATCAAAACTCGAGTTTCTGTTTTAAAATGCTTCACGGATGTCACCCTTATTAAGATGTTTATTAGATTGAAAATTGGTCAACCGCAACATATGTACTTTTTGCAGTACCTATGATTTTCAGTTTATTTCCGCTTATGTAAGCATAAAATAAAATGGTATTTTATTTTTCAATATTTACCATTCTGAATTAAATTGAATTACCTATTATTGTATTTTGTTAAATTGATTTAAGACGGAAATTGATACTATAATGTCTAATGTTTTGTTCTCTATTTCTACTACTAAAATTGTTAAAGAGATATTATAATGTATGTCAAATTTTAAGTAGAAATTATTATTTGGGGGTCTAATAATAAAATAATGGTTATAAATAAATGTCAACTATCAATAAAAATAGATTTCTATAACAGCATAATTTGCAATTCTTTTAATGTAAATAGGTATATTAGAATATACCTAGTTATTTCCGAATCGAAAAAGTAATGTTACCATATCAGGTAGCCATTTAAATATTAAATAATATAAATAAATCCATCAATTTATGGCTACGGAAGAAACCAAAATAATGTTTATAAGTAAAAGTTGTAAAAATCAAATTAAACAGATGCCACACCTTATCTACACAATATATATGTATAAAATTATGCTTAAACATTGTATATAACTAAACTATTGTGAGTCAAATATATACACTTTACCATTTACCATTAACTTTGTTTTTAAGCTGTATATTTATAATCAAACTTTGTTATAATTATAGCCTAAAATGACTACTAGGACTATTTAATTGTACTGATGCTGTAATAAACATCTGAGCATATTTATTTTTGATGCTATATCATGTCGTATAATTATATTCTTATGAAGCTACTCAAATGTAAGGCATTCAGCACCATTTTTGAATAAATTAGTCTTGGTATTCAAATAAACAAAGCAATATGTAAATACACAGCTCACACAATGTCCATTGGTAATGGTATTATTTTTATACTCTCCTAGCAACATGTAGACTGCACCGTTTCAGCTTCAAGGAGGTTAAAGTCCATACCGTTAGGACGGTTGAAGCCAGTCTTGATTCCATCCCAACCATCTTCTACTTTATATTCACCAGTCTGTATGCGGTTGTACACTTCTTGAGCAACTAGCACAAATGCCTCCTCTACGTTAAGACCAGTTTTTGCTGAAGTTTCTACATGATGTAAACCTATAGAGGAAAATTACTATAAAATTTATTGTTTTCTTATGGAAATTTGTGCATCGAAAATAAAAGTTTGAATACATAATGGCAGATGAGTCTTAATATTTTTATTTTATCTAAACATTGTATCAGTGTGTAGTTCACATCTTCAAGTATTTTGTTTGTTTAAAATGCTGTTTTCAGGAAGAAAATTTAAATTACATTGTGTTTTTAATCACTCATGGATATATTATATTATAATTATTTATACCATGAAATATCGTAAGTTAGTCTTATCCTGTGGTTGGAACAAAGCTGTCAATGACACTAAAGTTATTATTAAACATTCCTGTCAGATAATAAAATAAATTAGTTTTTTATCTTGACATTGTGGTATCATTTAGTCATAAACACTGTGATTTTATTTAAATTAAAATTTCCTGTTAGCCTGTTGACCTTCAATGTACCATAATATAAAAAAAAAAACAAGTTTAGTGTCATTACTGACTAATGTGACAACAAAATAAAAAACATGCTTTCTGTATGTACTTAGTTGACATTAAAACATTTTACATTAAGGGATTTAACACCTGTTAAAATATTATGTAATGGGCCTTCACTAAGATAGAAAAGTATTATAACACTATTTATAGTAACAGAAATAATTATATCACATTATTTACAAAAAATGTAAATTTAGAAATTAAGAGTGAATATAGTTATCTTTAAAGCATACAAGCATACTATTGACCTAGATAGTTGATACCAAACTGGCACAAAATAAAAATAAACGTTTTAAATTATGAAACAGTTGAGCAACTCACCGTTCTCCTCTGCAAACATTCTTGCCTCTTCACATGTGACTTCCCTTCTAGCACCATTTTTATTATCTGTTCCTACCAGGTCCACTTTGCAGCCAACTAATGCAAACACTGGCCGGTGCGGCTCTATGTGCCTCTTTGCTTCCATCATCCACAGAGGTATGTGTTCAAAACTAGATCTATTACACACATCATATACTAATAACGCACCAACAGAGTTTCTATAGTAAGATTTCGTTATAGATCTAAACCTCTCTTGCCCTGCTGTGTCCCAGAGCTGCAGTTTAATTCTAGTACCATCTTGCACTTCTATTATCCTTGCGAAGAAATCCACACCCACTGTAGGGTCAGACAGCTAAAATTTAACGCGCAGTTTACAACACAAATCATATAAATAACATCAAAACAAAGGCGATAGTACCTATGTACTTACCTCAGCGAATTTCCCATCTGTAAAATATTTTAATAGAGAACTCTTCCCCACAGTACTATCACCAATTAGGATAAGCCTAAACTGGTAATCGAATATTGGATCAACCATTTTTTAGATGCACTTTCAATAACATCAATTAATAGCAACAAAGGTCTCGTCAAAAATTACGTATGATGGAAAAAGTGACAAGACAAGACAAACAAGAAACATCATTCAAGAAGTCATATCATATCACACCTCTAGATTGTCTCTGGTGAAATGGTGATCTATTAAGGTGAATGCTCCAGGGTAGCCCGCGAAATTCAAATTTCCGTACGTTTTTTGCAATTTGCAGCTGAGTATCGGATATTTTATTAATAGAAACTAAATTCGCGGTACTGGCATGTATGTATTTACACAATTATACTTATTAAAACCTTCAATATAATTGTCTAACTTAGAGAAAAGAGAAAATGTGCCATTTTAATAATAACTTTACGTTTAATATAAATTTTAACTTAGTGGGTTACATTGATAAATTTAACTAATATAATGATATAAATACATACATGCCAGTACCGCGAATTTAGTTTCTATTAATAAAATATCCGATACTCAGCTGCAAATTGCAAAAAACGTACGGAAATTTGAATTTCGCGGGCTACCCTGGAGCATTCACCTTAATATCGGTTTTTTTGAAACTAAATATAATTAGTAAAGAACCCTACACCATTCTAAAGTTTTAAAAGGTTTAATATTTGCGCCTTGCACAATAATTACGTAGATTCAAAAGCTATAAAACATAGTTCTAAAAAACCGTAAACTATAAAATAAGTAACCGTGTAGTACATACCTATTAGTTTCCGCAACATAAAAAGTTCACTTTCACTTTTGAATGAACTTTTTAAATCTTTATGACTGAATTAATAATGTTTATGTCATTCTACAATCATTCAAATCAATCATTCATTCTTGCTAAGTACAAGTAGAAAATTTCAATGGGCGAACGTACTACAAAATTACAAATTGTTAAATTTACGCGCCTGTGTGGCTTGTGGTGCTTCTATTGTGTTAATTGTAGTAATATAATAATTGTTACAATCTCAGTCGTTCACCGATTTTTACTTCAAAATGTTAACATAGTGTAAATAAGTTATACGCGTAACCTATTTTCTTGGTTTTTGTTGCCGGCCATTCCATCCACTGTTTTGAAGGGCAATAAATAGTAAGTTTCCCTTTGAGTCATGTGTAAATGCTTGCAATTAATCAACTATTTCAAACGTACCTTTTATTTATTTTATCGAATGTTTTTGGCATTTGTTTTGACGATGAGAACTTTGTAACAATCTGTCATTTTTTCAGGGAACTAAAATAATAATGAATACAAGCCAGAGTTATAAAATGAAGGAGAATGTATCAGAGCACGGAGACAGCAAAGCGAAATCTACACCTATTGGTAGGTTTTTGTTTGATTTCAATAAAACAAAACTATGTTTTTATGGTTCTAGACCCTCCAGTTTTGTTCATTCGTTATCAGTATTTACCGACCCTTGTGACGACTGTACGAGTAAGTAGATGAGTTTAAAAAAACGATCAGAAAATACTGAAGGTACATTCTTAGTTTATATTATAAATATAAATTGTTTGTTTATACCATGGCTAGAATGGCTAAACTTGCTATACTAAATCTGAACAAATGACTAAACTGTACAACCCTGCATGTTTGGACAGTAATAAAACTGTATATAAATTAAAATTATAAGTTGAAATAATAGTCAGTTAAGTCAGTTTGTCTTTTGATGAAAATGTATACCTTGAGCAGAAAACAGCCTCAGGGGTATTTAAAAAAACCATAGTTGTAAAATTTGTGAAGATGGCCTCACATGTTGATCAGGTCTCACTGGCTTCTAATTTATATGCACTTATACCTACATACTTATCAGTGAAGGAAAACACAATTTGAAACCTGAATACTTTCACTAACTTTACCACAACCCCCATAGCTTCATGGTATGTGTCACTGACCTCATTGGGACAGTATTGATGGTTGTAATGGGATAAAAATTCGCTAAATTAATTTAAACAAATCAATGATACATATTATATTAATAACACTAGCCTAACCACTCAAAAAAACTTATTTCTTTTACTTTTTTATTATTGTAATTTTTTGTTACATCAAATGTCTACATGAAATATTTGAATTGGATTTGAAGCATAAACCTTATTATAAGTCAAGTAACAAGCACCATAAATTGCTCAACTTAAAAATAAATGTAACCTTACAATTTATTAACAGCAATGGTAGCACCGGAACTGAAACAGAATGCTGATGCTGACACGGAGATCACCAAAACATGTGCAGTCTTAGGATGTGAAGATTTCAAGAACTTGGATGCACAGTCCTTTTTTAGGTAAAAACCTAGTGAAAACACTCAAAATGCAATGTTATAAGGTGTTAATGGTCTTAGAGTTGAATGTCTTTTTTTGATATGATAGATAATAATATGTTTTTGTCTTGGTTAAGCTTAAACTACATTAAGCAGCAGACAAATATGGGTTAATGATGACAACTCTATGCAATCTTTAAAAAAAAAATAGTTTTTTTTTATATGTGGCTAAATAATATTAATTTTTATTCTGTAAAGAAATTCATGGAAAGTAATGTATCATGATTTGATTTTGCTTGCCATAGTGTAATTTTATTAGCAAAACATGATTAATAAATAATAATAAATAAATATCCTGGGAAATTTTACACAGCACCATCTAGCCCCAAACTAAGCAGAGCTTGTAATATGGGTACTAGACAATGGATATAATACTTATATACTTTTTTTTTGTAAATACATATTTATAATATATAAGAAACACCCAGACAAACACAAACACTTAAGTTCATCACATAAATATTTGTGTCCTGTGGGAATCAAACCCACGACTTCATGATCAGCAGTCCGGTACTCGAACCACTAGACCACAGATGTTGTCATGATTGAACAAAGTATACATTTATAACACCTTAAACCATGTTTAATGCAAATAAAGAATTTGAATTAGAATTCAACATACAATACAAATAGAATTAAAAATTCGAAATAAATAATATTTGAATTTGCATTGTATTATTGATTATTGTCAAACAACAATTTTTTTTATCCCAAAATTGTCGCAACTATTTGATCTTTGATCGATTCTACTTGTAGATTTCCAGAAGATCCGAGCCTTCGTCAGATATGGACGGACCTGACGGGCCGCAACAACTGGACGCCGACAGACTTTTCCTACATCTGTCTGCAACATTTCTCCGTTGACTGCTTCAAATGCGACGAGGATGACCAAATGGTGCTAGTCGATAAAGCTGTACCTTCGCTCAAGTTGCCTAGACATGTTTTAGAGGTGGGTAGTTCTATACAGTCTCTCTTTGTGTTCTTAAGTCATTTTACTTCTCTATTATCTCTATTTTCTACAAATGAAATACCTCTCTCAAAAATCAAGACAAGTACTGTGTTATTTTTTACCTTCATATTACTAACCATATGAAGGAACAATCAAATTAAGGTTGGTAGCAAAATTTCCTTAATTATATATATTTTTAGGCAGAAGTATAGGAGAATTCTTTTCGAATTCGTTGGTAGATCTAGATACCATTTTTGAAATAAAAATATGAATTGACACAGTGAGGGTACTCTATTCTCATCTAAAAATAATGACGTATTATTCTATCAGGTTGAATACATTGACGAGGAAACTTTAGAAAATGAAGAGGATGAAGATTTTATGACCACCGAAGATGAAGAAGAAAAAGCTAATAACAATACATCTCTAGACCTTAACGTACCGCAAAAAGAAATAGAAAGCATTGAACTGCTCAAACTGTTCTCTGAAGTTCAGAGGCTGCAGAGACAAGCTGTTGGACTTAAAGACAAACTTAAATACAATATGAAAGTACACAACAGACAAAATAGATTTCTTAAAAGAATAAAAGAAATCATAGAGATGAAGAAGAAGGTTCTGAATCAGAAACGAAAGAAAAAATGCAGGATCCTCCTATCGCTGCAAGATAAAATAAAAGAGGACACCACAGGACTGGTCTTGGCAATGCCGATGCGACAGACGGAAGACTTGAAAAATTTCGCGCTCAGCATTTACAAGTATTCGCCGCAAGCTTATGTTTATATTAGAAACACGTTAAGAACGATGTTGCCAAGTACTGAAATTTTAGACCAGTGGATCACGGCGGGCTACCAGCCTAGAAATGTATTGTCTAATAGTAACCTGATAAAAGTGGTGGCCGAACAAACTGAGTCGCAGCTATCGTGTAAGGTTCTGATAGGATGATAAGTGTAAATCACGGAAATATTATTTTTTAAATAAATAAGGACTTTTTCCAGTTGCTGGTTGTTTTATTTAACAATAACTGTATCTCGCTATTTTGTTATCATTCGTTTTTTGAATTGCGTCCTTATGGAAGCAATTTAAAGACGTATTCACGTCAATATCGTTTACTTGATGTTTTTTCTGAGTCATACTTGTTTTCGGGTTTCTATTCTAGAAGAGCATCAACATAAATATTTATATGTCTGTTCATCGAGTTATCTTTGCATCCCATTATTCTCTGAATTGTACTAAGTGCTTTACGGCGATGTTTTAGACTTTCACTGACACGTTTTATCAAAGTTTTGCGCTCTGAGCGATTTCGATTGGCGGTGGTGCACGCAGGTGCATTACCCTGTGGCATCCCATTTTTTCAAGAACGTACCTGTAATGGGTGCTAGTACTCTTAACTGTAGTATTTTTCTTACGGTGATATTTCTAAATACTCATAATAATGTATTCTGTTTTTTATGTCACGTAAAAATGGTACTAGGATGCTTCCCTGTGGAACTCTTGTGCGATTTAATAGTATAGTTTAGTTATAGGTTGGAAAACTGCACTCTAGCATAATGTTGTTTTTCAATTTGCTCGAATTGGCATTGCAACTCCAGTTTTTTGCAAAAACAGCTTTCATTATCTTGACCCTTTTTCGGTCTAAATGCTCTTGATGCGACTTTTTAATGTTCGTATTTTTTATTTAACGTATGCTTATTTGAGAGTTAGACATTGGATAGATAATCGTAGCGGGTGGATGATTTGTTTAGGTGAAAATTTGAAACAGGCTTTTAGTTGTTCGGTTGAAACCTAAAACAGGCTTTTATTAATCAGAATGAAGCTAGCATCTAGCGATCTCCCAAAATCCTCTGGAAAAACAAAACTTATCATTTCTTTAAGTCCACTCCAATTTGCTGCATTCGTTTTCAATTCTTTATTTCGTGACATCTGTCTAAAAATCCATGACCAGTGTCCATCTACTGCTACTAGCTCACCAACACAATACCCAGTTCAGCCTCGAACCGCTAGGTGGAGCTGCCGCCAAGTTCTTATTAGAAAGGGAAGGCGAAGCGACAAGCGTGAACCAAACAAACGCGGTGTTCGGGTAGTTAGTGCCGAGATTCGGTCCGCGTGGATGGTGGTACGGCGTGGTGTCAATACATACGATCTTACGCGCGTCAAACCAAAATAAATATCCCATCTGTTCAAATATTGTGCAAGTTTTTTTTATTGTTTCCACAAAAACGTACGCAAAAGGATGTGTGTGTTTTACGTCCTGCCAGTGAACACGTAAGAAGTCCTAAGTTACGTATTATTTTTGTGTTCGTAAAGTGCTCGAGTGGTTTTTGTTTCGTATTGTGAATGGATTTATAAACCCGATTATGAGGAAGGACGCCTCATAAGGTACGTTTTTCTTTAAAATTCTTAGTTCTATTTCCGTTGTTTACGTTGACTACGATTGGCCGGTTGTATTTCAGTGTATTTTAGCTAAAACAAGGTGAATTGGACGACTAAATTGGCTAGAATCCGAGTGTAGCGAGTCGCCAGTAACTGGACTTTCGCAATATTTTATTCCTTATGCGTGTTTCCGTGCCTTAAATGTAAGGCCCAACGCCATAAGAGCAGCGTCCGTACGCGTTTGAAATACGTGTAATGTTATTAATGTTCGCTATTATGCTGCAGTAAACAATTATAAATATAATAAAATGTTAATGTCACATTCAAATCATGTGTCTAATAAATTTCTCCTCACTTTTTATGGGCTGGAAGTGATTTTCTACTTGTAACACCAATTGAAAGTATCCGTTGCCGATTTCTTTTGTGTACAATTAATTACTGTATTGTTGTTTGAAGTTTGGTTTTTTAGTTGCGGTAACTAACGTTATTTTGCGCTCAACTGGTTAGGTTAGAGACCATATCTTCAAGTTACGTCATTTCCGGGTAGACAGCTGGATGTCTGATCTTAGCGTTGCTTCCTTCACTTCCATTTTTAGATATTATCACCACGCCTGTTTCCCCTTAAAGGTTAGGCAGAGTTCAGTACAGTTCGCCGGAATGTTTAGGACTGATATAGGTAATAGAGGGTGAGTCTTTAAGTGGGTAAAAATTCAAACTACGAGAATCAAAAATCCCAACGATACTTTGCTTGATCTGGGAACTGTACACAAGACCTCTAGCGGATTTAGTCGCACTTAGGTACGAACACTAGACTTATGAGTCAGTATTGATTTACTGTAAAAGAAAATCCAGCAACAAAATAAATACCTTCCTATACAACACAAAAGTTAATTCCTTTTAGAATTGATTAGCCTTCTGAAACATTTCAGAGACCAATGAAATATTAAATTACAGCTTTCGATTCCTTACTTCTTAAGTATTCCGGAATCACTCTTCCTTTCTGTTAATCTCAAATGACGTAGCTTTACTTATTTAATACCTTTTCGTCGCTTTGACGTCGAGTTGGAATTAAATACTCTCTCTGACTCTTAGATTAACCTAAGATTGGACCACAATTTCTTTCACGATTGTCAATTGATTAATTGCATTAGTACCTAGTGTACCATTACCTACATACTAATATTTTGATTCTGAACTATCAGTCAAACATTAAATCCCAACGAAATAACTACTTACCCTCAACATTTTGAATGTATCGGCAATCTACTTAAATTACCTCTGTGTTCACGGGGTAGGAAACGACATAATGCAATGTTTATAGGTTATTCATAATAATATACTACATTGACAATTAAATCGAAAAAGAACGAGTTAGAAACTATTAACTCTTTTTAGCGCTACAATAATATATTCATAATGGTGATAGATATATTTTTGAGATTCTCGCTCACTTCTCGCTTTATACTACCTTCTATAATGACAGCTCTAAATTAAATGTATTCTTCACCTGACAGATAATTTCATACAAATTCTGTTCCATTTTTGAATTTATCCAGCGTGGTTAGCGGCTACCCAGAGGTGATAAAACAGGCGTTGTGATCATTGAAGGGTATCCTAGGAGTTTTTTTCAAGTATTGGCAAGCAATTATTTACAAAAGAAGTTATTAGTACAAGCTCTGATTACTTTATTAATTTTAAAACCTTACATCTTTTGGGTAACGAGCTTATCATACGAAGCGGCAGTATTGCTCTGGTTCCATGAAGAGAATGAGGGCTGATGAAGGATGAAGGCATTTAATGTTAAATTTCAACGTCAACAGAATTTTCGATACCTGAATTGTATATCACTATTTCGTCATACTATGTTTAATACTTATTCGTAATTCGTAAGACCATTTATTTTGATTGTACTTAGAGATACAGTTGATTTGTATTTGAAAAGACAATCGGTTAGTGGACATTTATGGATTGACAATAAATCGAATTAACTCAATACGTAGGACGTGTTCCAAATATGGTCACTTGTTTTAGCTTTGGCACCAATTTTAGAATTATTTATTTTCTGATCATGGTACAGCCAGCAACGAAAGTCGCTGAACACGATGACATCTTAAAAATTCTTTAACATCTTTAATATTCACAATTTACTGACCCTTGAAGGCAGTACAAAGTCTTATAATAGAGGACAATTATATGCTTTACATTAGTCAAAATCAAATAAATAGTTTTGGTACTGTGATGTTTTTAAACTTTGGCTGTGTTCAATGACTTTCGTTGCTGACCGTACCTAGTTGTAAAACGCAGTAAGGAAATATGTATATCAACAAGTAAGTAAGTTAATCGTTACTACTACGCATAAATCGTATTCCCACGTGAATCACACGAACTAGAATATAGATATTGTAAAACTTCTGGCCTATTTCTAATTCATGAATTAATCAGTAGCGAGCTCGACAACTCAGACTGAAGGTTTTCTATTAGGTAAGCCTCAATCCGGATTCTTCCTTGTCTCTTCTGCATCTTGCATAATTGCAATGGAGTTGCACCTATTTATCACCAGCCCATTATACTCTCCCACTGCTGGGCTCGGGTCTCCTCTCAGTATGAGAGAGATTAGGCTACAGTACACCACGCTGGCCTAGTGTGGGTTGGCAGACTACACACGCCATCGAGAAAATCTCTCGCGCATGCAGGTTTCCTCATGATGTTTTCCTTCACCGTTAAAGCGAGTGTTAATTACGCACATGATTTCGAAAAGTCAGAGGTGTGTGCCTTGGATTCGAACTTCGAACTCGAGACCTTTAACTTAGCAGTACACTGGTCATTCCCATAAGCTATCACTGCACCTATATCCAGTCTAAAAACATTGAATGTAGGTATATTCAATACACTCTGTATAAATAACGGTTATATAATTATGTCCTTATCATTATATATACACACAAAATTCTTAATTAAGCACCTGTTAAGTATTACGAGAACCATGGATCCGACTATAGAACCAAAGGGGGTGATTGGGATTTTAGTCGGTAAAAATCCGAGAAAAGAGTAAAGTAGAGCAAGTCTTAAAGTGGCGCCAGTGGCGGAAAGTTAAAAAGGAAACGTTTGTCTTGGTATGGGCACTTCCACTTGATGAGAAGGGATGAAACGCATGTGACTAGAAGAGTGATGGATTTGAATTTGCAGTAATGCAGTCGTAGTGTCCAAAGAAAAGATCGATGGCTTGTGTTTAGGCCGATATGATTGAAAAATTACGGCTGCAAGCAAAAATATAAGATGACACGAAGTTGATGATGACGAGTCCGAAATACCTCACCGAAGATGATCTACAATCGGGCACAAATTCAGACTCCGACTGGGAATTCACAGAAAGCCCAAAGTAACTGGGCAAAGTAGTGTCAGTGGCAGTCGTGCTTGGGACCAATAGACCAACGAGGTAGTCGAAGATGACCTGCGTACTAAAAAGGCCGTTTTAAGCGCGTCAATGTTAGAAATCGCTACAACTGCGCAACTTCCACACGGCCGGTTACCGGTTTAACAAGCCACTTGTTACGCGGAATCGTAATGCCCATTATGGTTGGACAAATCTGTACACAAATGGATACTTCGTTACATCTTTTTAGTGAAATACTATTTTTGTTGAATGGAGATGGACTGGGCACCTAATAAGAAGCAACCTGGATAAATGGAACAAGCTTGTGACAATCTGGTACCCCAGGGATGGTAGACGAAAAATAGGACGCCCGCTAAGGAGATGGGAAGATGAGATCCGCCAAACTCTGGGGTCACTATGGACAAGAGTGGCATTGGAGTCTAGTGGACACAGTGGGCCTCTTTGCAAAGGCCTCCTGCCTTTGCCAAGAGGCACACAGAAGTCAGAGACATTATGTGAACCAATATGTAACTTTACAAAAAAACCGTAACTCTGGCGACTGTAATAAAGGCTATTTTCATATTTTCATTTTCATTTTTGTTGAATGTAGTAAAAGACTGACAGATTAAGCTGCATCAGAACATACTGTTTATGAAGAAGATACTGCTGATTAAGAAGTCTAGTCAAATAGTCGTGGATTGAAATTTAGGCACAGAGGGAAGGATAACATAGTCTTTACTCTATGTTGAAGACAACAGGTAAAAACTATTTTGGGGATTGGCATGGCAGTCCTGAATTGTTCCTCCACAGTTTCATCATCTGTCTATTTTTGATCATTCCACCTTCTAGTCATTCTCTTCTGCGTATAGACCCATTCGTCACATTGCCGTGGTCCCACTGGTGGGGCAATCGGCAAGTGTAGCCTTCACATCGAAATTGCGGATAACGCTATTAATTATAAATATCACTATCATGTCACGTTTAAAAATAAAATCGACTAATTATTGCATAGCTGTTAGAAATAATTCGCACGCGTTCGGATCGCGATAAAACGACACGCAACCTACTTACACAGTTTTAATTATTCTAACAACACCTGAGTATCTATTTATGAATTACGTGCTACTGGGTCAGCAGGACGCAGGATGACAGTAAAAACTTAGTTAAATAAAGCTGAAATAAATGTCGGTTTTCAAATGTTTCTGAGTGGTCTGTCTAGCTTCTTTTAATTAAATGTTTGGCAATATAACGTTTGCCTATTAGGTATAACTACAAATTATACTACTATTTAGGGCATTACCTGAAAGTCCTATACACTCGTATATCGACGAAGTCTGTGGTCTAGTGGTTCGAGTACCGGACTGCTGATCACGAGGTCGTGGGTTCGATTCCCACAAGACACAAACATTTATGTGATGAACTTAGGTGTTTGTGTTTGTCTGGGTGTTTCTTATATATTATAAGTATGTATTTACAAAAAAAAAATATATAAGTATTATAGTACGAGATCCCACCGCTCAAATCGGTATGTATCTGTTTTTTGGATAAGACTATTTTTTTATAAATCTTACGTGATAGTAGAATAGATTACACCAGGGTTGCCTGGCGAAATTTGGCCGCATCTACCTTTAATTATAAATATTCTACTCGAGTTTTGGAGAAAAAATGTAGTCACATGTTTTTTTAATGAATCCAACGTCATTTGAAAGAGAATAGTGTAGTGAGTGGAAAAAGCCATGGTTGCCAGCTCTCAGTCGGCCGCAACTTAAGGGTTGCCAGGTTTAAACAGGTACTCCACTGTTGATAATTTGCAGTCATCTGTTTTTTTAGTAAGTTATATATCAATTTAAAGGTTATTTTTTCTCTACATTATAACATAGGGTTGCCTGAAAAATAATGGCCGCAAGTAGGGGTTGCCATCATTTGAATTAATTTATTCCACTTGATGAGGGAGCGAAAAACAAGAATAAAAACGAACAACAAAACATACCACCACGCCTGTATTCCCCGAAGGGTTCGACAGAGGTGTACTAATGTACACCAACAGTTCGCTGGTACTATCCAAGAACACCGTGCTCGACCCGGGAATCGAACCCAGGAGCTCTAGCGTAGTAGTCGCGCTTGGGACTACTAGACCAACGAGGCAGTCTAAACAAATCAAAAAATAATATACAGGGTGGCCGGAGAAGTGACGTTCAAAGAGAAAATTTAGATTCCTCTAATCAAGGGGTATCCAAAACACCCCCATGTATGTTTCGCGATTTTCAGTTGCTTAGAAGATACAATTACTTTGATTATTTTTTTAATAATTTCCACCTGACATTGGTTTTGTGTTTTTTCTTTTATTGTTGTATGATTATATTTTTTTTTTTTTATGGTAAGGGATAACTATAATGTCAACTACTTCCCCTAAATATTGTACACCTAGGCCTAATGGATCATGAAAAAATTGAGGTTAAAGTTCAAATTTTCTGCTTAAGGGGCTCGAAATTAACAATGAAACAACAACAAACAACGAAATTAAAAAATCTAGAGATCAATCGGGATTTATTTCCTGTAAATTGCATTCAAAGTAACAAAAGAGTAACGTTTTTTTATGAAAACTAGAATAATATTTTAACAAAAATTTTCCACCATCATACACCACCATTCTACAGAACACCCACAGTTCACTAGTATGTTTACGTCACGTAATAGGCGAGCCTATTGCCATTAACCGGGTGTAAATGTTAATTTCGAGCTATTACTGCAAATTGCATGAAAAAACCTAATAAGACTGCAACTGAACTGCACTCCAACTGAACCGAACTGGGAATCATACTCCGAACCTTTAGCGTAAGAGTCGCGCTAACGACGACTTAACTAATTTAGTATTTTTTTTTAAAGAACGAAATAATTCGCTGTCCACCACGCTGTTTTGGCATCAAACCTATAGATTTTTTTGTTTGGGGTATGAAAATTTAAAGAAATATTGTTCTAGTTTCCATAAAAAAGTTACTCCTTTGTCACTGAATACAATTTACAGGAAATTAATCCTGACCTCTACATTTTTTAAAAGTATTTTTATCTTCAAGATATGTGGCATTTTTTAAAAATACTCCGAAACCCTTGCACTATTCAAACAAACATAAAAATAAGAGTTAATCTTTTGTGACTGAAACCCTTAAGCAGAAAATTTGAACTTTAACCTCAATTTTTTCATGATCCATTAGGCCTAGGTGTACAATATTTTAGGGGAAGTAGTTGACATTATAGTTATCCCTTACCATAAAAAAAAACCATCTATAATCATACAACAATAAAAGAAAAAACACAAAACCAATGTCAGGTGGAAATTATTAAAAAAATAATCAAAGTAATTGTATCTTCTAAGCAACTGAAAATCGCGAAACATACATGGGGGTGTTTTGGATACCCCTTGATTAGAGGAATCTAAATTTTCTCTTTGAACGTCACTTCTCCGGCCACCCTGTATATTATTTTTTGATTTGTTTAGACTGCCTCGTTGGTCTAGTAGTCCCAAGCGCGACTACTACGCTAGAGCTCCTGGGTTCGATTCCCGGGTCGAGCACGGTGTTCTTGGATAGTACCAGCGAACTGTTGGTGTACATTAGTACACCTCTGTCGAACCCTTCGGGGAATACAGGCGTGGTGGTATGTTTTGTTGTTCGTTTTTATTCTTGTTTTTCGCTCCCTCATCAAGTGGAATAAATTAATTCAAATGATGGCAACCCCTACTTGCGGCCATTATTTTTCAGGCAACCCTATGTTATAATGTAGAGAAAAAATAACCTTTAAATTGATATATAACTTACTAAAAAAACAGATGACTGCAAATTATCAACAGTGGAGTACCTGTTTAAACCTGGCAACCCTTAAGTTGCGGCCGACTGAGAGCTGGCAACCATGGCTTTTTCCACTCACTACACTATTCTCTTTCAAATGACGTTGGATTCATTAAAAAAACATGTGACTACATTTTTTCTCCAAAACTCGAGTAGAATATTTATAATTAAAGGTAGATGCGGCCAAATTTCGCCAGGCAACCCTGGTGTAATCTATTCTACTATCACGTAAGATTTATAAAAAAATAGTCTTATCCAAAAAACAGATACATACCGATTTGAGCGGTGGGATCTTAGGCTATTATATCCATTGTCTAGTACCCATAGTACAAGCTTTGCTTAGTTTGGGACTAGATGGTGCTGTGTAAAAATGTGCCAACATATTTATTTATTTATATGGCATTGCATGTGACCAGTATTCCACCGGCGGCAGCGCCTGCTCTTCAAACTGGAACACAACGACACAGCTGCTTTGATGGTAGTGCTTTCCTGGGTGGCTAAAATTACATACTGCTTTGCACTTTTACATACTTCTTTATGAATATGAAACGTGTACACGAATCTTACATTTTCAGTAGTCATCAGTATCGAGTTCCTTCTATCAGTCTGCGATGTGTTCATTAGGCACTAACACTAAGGGATTTGATTCCCGGGTCGGGCAGTGTTGTTGAAATTTTCTATTAAATTCCTCGGAGCCTGGACTTGATTGATTGGTTGATGGCAATAGGCCCCTTATAACATGGCCCACTGGCGAACTATGGGTGTATATTACATCTCTGCCAATCCCTTAGGTAATATAGGGTGATGGTATGTTGTAATCCGTTTTCTTGTGAGTAACTACACGGCTCCAGTGACCATAGATACGGCAATGTTTAATACCAGAGCGATTAATTAAATATTATGTGACACAAATGAACTTACTAATTAACATTAAGCCGCATGTAGGAGTACCCGGACTGAAGCGACCTCAACATAGATTAAATTAGGAAAAGGGTAGGATAATTATGTAACAAAATTTCGCGAGAGTAGAACTACAAAATTATTTTAATCAAGAGGTAACATTTGCTTACTAACTATTACTAAATTGTTTATTAGTAAGCAATATTTAAATTGTACCTAGTAATTAAGCATTAAGTACACAGTGTAGTAAACATTTCAGTGTTAGCACCCGTAGGTCGATCTAGATAAAGTACCGATAGCTGCCGTGGGCTGTGGAATAATGGGCGCGTGTTGTACTTAATTACTTTAGGCTGTGACATGGCACATAGGCAATGAAATTAAATAGTTTTGGCTAGACTAAAGGATTATTTAGTAGTTAAGTCTTTTCATAGGTACCTTCAGGGCTTTTCACAGGTGATCCACAAAAGGTTCATAGTAAAATATTGCTCGGAGTAACTTTGAGATAGGTTAGGTACATACACTCCGGCCTTTTCCGGTACATTAACGGCAGAGAGACTTGCTGTGATTCTTGTATAGTAGGTACTTTTGATTTGTTCATTTTCATACATCTTGTCATACACTGACAATGACATTATTTGAATAAAGAAATAGGAATGATGACGATGACAATAAACAAAGAAAGCATCTTTTAGTCTAGGACTAGGCGTACCTCGTCGGTCTAGTGGTCCTTGATTAAATTCCCGGATCGAGCAGTGGTATTCGGTTCGCCCCGTATTACATGGGACTAAAACAGGAACAGTGGCTGTATACTGTACACTAGTTACACTAACACCTCTGCCAGCCCTTTGGGGACTATAGGTGCTATGGTATTTTTATACCGGTATTTACAGTCGTGATAATAAAAACGTGGGCTTACGCAACCATAGCACCAAAAGATAAGGTCATAAGGCATATTTATTGGACTGATTTTAAGGTAATCGATACATCGTTATGGAGCTATTTACAAGCGAAATAACGACCCTGAGGGGTTTTAACTTGCGAAACGCTTCGCTCACGGAAAATTAAGATTTTGCGCCGTCCCAAAGGAATCGTTTTTTCCTGAGCAAACGATGGTCGAATGAAGCGGAACTGTGGTTTGGGTAGAGCTAAAATGGATTTCAAATAAGGTTTCAATTTAAAGCTTGTAATCAAAAATGTTGGTAAAAGTTGGCGAGGTTTTTGAATGTACTCTAGTTGTTATTTCTTTATTTTTAATATTTTTATTTATATTTCGTCTAATTGGACCATACAATTTCATTTAAATTGAGTAAAATTAATTTGATCTAGACTGCTGATTAAATTATAAATTTATTTTTTGTTTATTACTTACATTTAAATTTAAATTTAATGTTGTAATTTAGCAATGTTATTATTTTGTTCTTGAAATAAATGTATTTTATAATTTAAATGCACATTTATTTTATTTTAATTCCGTCTATCACTGTCAGTAGCGTTTCAAAATAATAGAGATGTGCAGAACATACTAGTATTGTTACTAGGTTAGGTACTATTTGCAGGTTCACAGATAAATATCACACTACAATGCCACCTGTTACTGGGTACGAGAGTAAATTATCATAAACATGTCTACTTGTACGGCTCACTGGCTCCTTGGAAACCAAGACTGTATTCTGTGTACACCTTGCGGTAGAAATGAACAGGATTTACAAACTACACTACGTATTGTTTCAACAAATTGAAAGTCATGAAGAATGTTTATTACCTACCTAATAGAAACTAGACTATTACTCGCGTAGTGATTAAGAAGTCTTGTCTGTACTAGATGTGCAAATTAGGTTGGTAGATATTTAGAAATTATATCTAAAGTACCTAAGTAATTACTCATCAAATACATATACCTAGGTATTCAGCGTACGATCGTTCATGCTGCTCCTTTGTGTGGTACAGTGCAATTCTCAGTGAAAATCTTTCCTTTAATACTTGAAGAGATAGCAAAATGTTCTGACATTCGGCAGCTTAAACTCCCACTCTAAGTGCACAGTGCGAAACAGGTGAAAAGCATTCAAAAAGAGCACGTGAGCATCTGTAATATTTGGAGCGTTGAAACGTCCGCACATTTGGAAAAGGAAGGACATTCCGTAGATACGGAGTTAATGGCCATTCATTCGTGACCCAGAGAGCTTGGTCCAGTTCTCTCTTATTGTTTGTAGCTACGTTTTTGAAAGTGTCTAGGGAACAGGATCTGGGAGTATAGATGTCAGTTCAAGGATTATCCTGTTGTTTATTTCAGGGAAAAGAAACTACATGCGGAAAATGTAGTAGTATAGTTTAGTATACTGTGAACAACACTCCGTCCGTTTATTCTTTTGACATATTTATAAAGCTAGGTAAAAATATAAGTATGAATATCTAAAAGCGCTAAACGTTTTTCTTAGTATAGATTGTGATATTATCAAAATATACGAATTTGGTTGAACGTGACCAATCTTTTATTCATCTTTATCCCGTTGTATCTCGGTAAATCGATACCATTTCCCGACCTTCTTACCCACCGAGATAGAAAGTTTAATATAATTTATCTCTCAAGATAAATAAGATGATATCCTTCCTTATTTTCTTTTCCGTCTGAGCAATAATTCCAGCACTAATCGCTGCGTTATAGCGGTGGTATACCAGTTTGAGGCGGTTCGAATCGGCGCCCCCTGGTGCTGACCGGTAACAGCCAGTAATTAGTTTGGAAATCGGTGCGCAGCCCCGTGCATCAAGTGGCTACCTTCGCTCGTAGATAGCCTATCAATTAAGATATTAACTATCTGACTAACTGCCTCACACGGGCCTGTGTTTGCGTCCCCGTTTTGCAAGAATAGGCAATCTTGCAAAAAGCTTGCGAAGAGAGTAAACTTATGAATATTGAAGTTCATGTAAATTTTTATGCAGATATGGGAATAAAAACAAGCTACTAACGAACCTATTTATGGTGCTCCCACGTTTATTGATATAGAAACACAAGTATAAAATACAAAGCTAAGAATAAAATTAAATGAGAAGCATATTATTACAACCTCGTAAGTCAAAATTGAATTAATTATTAACCGTGGACCTCCAATCAAAATATTCTTCTGTATTGACAAAAGATGCGGACATCACGTATCTAAAATCTACTACCTGTTTATAATAATAATAATTTTTTTTTTCTCACCACAATATACAGATATTAAATATTAAAATAGACAGCTATAATTAAGATACATCAATCAGATACGTATAATATTGTGGGAGACTGGTGCCTAAGCTAGACTCGAGGTCTGTGTTTCAGGACACCAGGATTATTTCATTATTTTTTTTACAAATTATATTTATGAGCGCTGACAATTAATGTAGTAGGTATTTGTATCTAGGACGACATTAGGTAGACATTACATTATCATAATTTTATTTATTTATTGTTTATGATACTTTACTACATTTAACTCATTCAATTCCTATAATAATTATATTGTATTATGGGTGGTGATTGTTTTGGGGACCGCGTGCTCGAAGTATCTGCGAATGATGATTCTACCTAATACCAAGATAAAAATTCCTCACAAAAACATGTATATTAAATGTTATGGCCTATTAGCTTGCGGGTCTTAAACTTTTTTATCTGTTGAAAATATAAAGTCTCCAGATGATGAGTCTAGCCACCTTTCATAAAATTTATCTTGTAAATTAATCGGCATCGTAACGTTCACTGGCTAATTTTAAGCTTTAACTTGATGATAAATTGCAGTGATAAGCTCCCCAAATACTTGTTAGACAATGATGAGAATATAAACAGAACAATTCCTTATGTTCAGATGAAATATTAGTTACGTTGTTTGCAAAATTAATAGTCGGAACCAGACGGAAAGCTATAACAGTCGTTACAGGGCACTAAACGAATTTTTGCATAGAAGACAGTTATTGCGTAACCGGGTCTGATTGCATTCACTACAGTTCTCGCCAAACTTATTGTCCGGGTTAAAGTTGGCACGATCTAACTTTAACGCAGCCGAAGCCAAAGAAAAATATTAGATTGTAATCAATAAAAACAAAAGCTCAACTCGTAGGCTGTCGTTTTAAATAATACTAATCCAATATTTTTCTTTGTCCGCTTTGAAAATGGCTTAAAGTTAGCTCGTGCCAACTTCAACCCGGACAATAAGTTTGGCGAGAACTGTACCTGCAATCTGTTTTCAATATTTGAGCATTTGTCAGAAGAATGTCAAATGTCTATTTCCAATTTCTATGTCCAATAGGGGAAATAATCGTGAGATATATACCATGTAGGTTAATTGCATCGGTGTGTGTTCTAAGCTAAGCGGATACAAGGACCATTCCGAGTCTCGATCTGGTCACTAAAGGACCAGAGTCAAGACTGATAGCCTTTGTGACGTCACATTGTACGTGAGCCAGCTAAATCGACACATTCACCCATCCAATTCACGTCAATCGCCGATCGTCAACCACAAAGCTGCGCACAACGGACTAACATAGTTTTCGCAAATTACATCTCGCAAGACGTTACACTTCCCGCCTATAAATCGTCCCACCCCAGCTCATTGAATTAATAGGTGACTTACACTGGAGGCCAATAAAAGTTTAACGCAGTTCGCGACGACGCTCGCTGTCTTTTCTGTTATAAATATTGAGCATGTGGACATAATCTTGATACTTTGTCAACTTAGGTGTCAGGATTTGAAGAGGTGTCATTTTTGTGCCATTATTGTGAGAATATTTTGTCGAGATTTAATAATTATATCGACGAAAGCGGATGGCCCACTAAAGTAATTATCGCAATGATTATTATAACAGGAAAGGAAGAATATAAGGTCACGGAAAAAGAGGAGCTTCATGCTAGGGATACGGGTAACACCCGCGCCCAGCATTAGTACAGTACCTACCTGATGGTTACTTGATATTACTAGCTTTCTGCCAGCGGCTTCGCCAGCGTGGTGTAGATATTTCTTATATCATTCTTCCCCTTTCAGCCTTTTTTATATCCTTTCTGAGGCTCTAGACTATCTGTATAGGACTATAGGTACCAAATTTCATTTAAATCAATTTACTTAGTGGTTTTGGTTTTTGGTTTGAAAGCACGACAGATAGACAGAGCTACGTTCGAATTTATAATATTAGCAAGGAAGTAAGGATAATTGAACAACATTGAAATCTGCACAGATTTTGCTTTATCATGTACACACATACTCTTTAATTTCATTTCTCATTACAGTGTTTCAAAAACTTGTTGAATTTTTCTGAATAGAAGTCATTGTTAGAGGAAGAAGGTAGTTAATCCGTTTCAATGAATACTGCTTTCGTATTAATGTCAGTATCGACAAAGTAAATCATGTCATCCTGACTTCCACGAAGTACCTAGGCACGGGCCGGATGTCCGTTAGGAGTTCAATTACGTACAGATGACCTGTTTTTCCTATTACTTACTTACTTAATTACTTACTTCATTTATCCGCCATGACAGCTAAGAGCCAATTTGTCAACATCCGAATAAGTTCCCGTTAATAGAGAATTAGAGAAAATATGATACAAATTCTGTTCCTTATTTTTAACCTCCGACGCAAAAACGACGGGGTGTTATAAGTTTGACGTGCCTGTTGTGTGTGAGGTGTGAATTTGAAAGGTGAATTAGTCGAGAGTGTTCTTACCTATGTTTGATGAAAATCGGTCCAAGATGGCCGCCGCTACAAAATAACGAATTACATATTTTTTCACAACTCCCCCAATATGGGTATCAAATGAAAGGGCTTAACTAGGAGAATACTATACACTATGATAAATTTCAAATCTAAGATGGCCGCCACCACAAAATGCCAAATTACATTTCATGTCGGGGGTTTTCTAAATTTTTTATTTAGGTTAGGTTATTATAACGTTGGTTCAAACGAGAATCTGAAGTACCCGTTACACTAGGAGAGTTTCGTATGCGTGTATCGCCCACAAATACTTGCTTGCAGTGTAACCAGTGCATGGGGCGAGTCTCGCGTTCGACACTCGAATCCGATTATCGCATAAGTGATACGGTTACGATTATCACATAAGTGACAGTTTTGGTCATAGTGTAAATGTTATAGGAAAGATTCGCATAAGATATTTCGCCGCTTGCATTCGAGAAATAGTCCTAGTGTAACAACTGTCGCCAACCTGTGCAACAGTTTGTTGGCGATATTGGCGCTCTTCTTCTTTGTTTTGAATTTATTCGGTGATTACCTACGAGTGTGTGGCGTATTTAACCATAGACATGCATGGTGTAATAAGCCGTAATGCTAATCTTAGACTACAAACAAGTAGTCTACAATTAATCAGTGTCTGAAAGTCGATAGTGAATCTATCAAATATTTTATAAAGCGATAGCATCTGTAGCGTAGAGGAGACTAGGAAATCCATAAAAATATTGGCAGATACCATAGCGCCTTACTACTCAATACATTCTAGGTATATACTGATGGATTTAGAACAAGGCATAAACTAATGTACTAAATTGCTATAGGAAAATATGCTCAATAAACAAAACACTGAGAAAATATATTAAGTACACACATAATCATATTTGAGCATCAGTACCTACCAAACATTCTGTGAAAACAAGTACACGCAATTTAAATTAAATTTTTAAACAATAAAAATGTCTGAAACTTTCCCTCAAACATCGTTTATTTCACAGTTGAAAGTCTGGAGCAGTGGATACTTGTCCAACATCGCCAGTAATTGGTTCCGCGGCTGCCGTTACACCAACTACCATTTAGTTCAGGGACGGCCAACTTTTGATCATTCGTGTGGTACTTGTAATTTATTTATTATTTGCATCTACTTTGCAAGGTAGTGGCTCCTTGAAGAACGTTGATCCAACATGGGATGGGGTACCATTACCTATTATGTGTATATACAAAATTGGGCTTCACAAAATGTTTTCAGAATCTCTTACTAATAAACAGATGTAAAAATCACTTCTATAATATGCATTATGCACTATCTTTTTGTATTTTTTTAAGCATTTTCCATGCTAAGATTTAATTTTTTCCTTCATTATTAAAAATAACATGCATTATGCAGTTAGCCTGGATTCTAGAGGCAGATGTAGCAAGTTTATCTTTTATAAATCTTTTTAATAATTGGGGAAATCAAACTTGAGTATCTCAATCTGAAGCACAGCCTCTGCTCCAATAAATGATGCCGGAAACTACAGCAAAATGTTTTTATTACATCGTGAACTTTGGTTTGTTAACCCTAAAATAAGCGGAACACTTATAATCTCAACGCGAAATTGAAAAATGGGAGACCAATCCAACTGCGTAATTTAGCTGGAGAATTTAATATCTTGGTCGCAATGTCCGCCGGGAGCCCGGGAGGACGGAGCGGCTTCCAATGGACCGCTCAATATCCTGTGGCTATGTTTGTAGTTCTGGTGTGTTAGTTCTGTGCTCTCGGTTATTCTCTGTGGGAAATCGTTAAGTTGCAAGTTGTAGTGATAGTCCAATAGCACCGGCTTGCAGTGCACTTCTTACTTTTCGATTTCAAAACAGTGATGAAACTTGCACGTCCCAGAAGACAGTAAAGTGTTTTAACTGCGCTGTGCCATGTAATGGACTATGGTTCAACCATCTAAGCGGCCTGCCATGGCCTCCACTAAACAGTAATGAGCTTAACTATTTTTATAAGGTGCCAAATAAAAGAGAAAATCTTTAGGAGTAGTTTACCTATAACAACGTTCCGTTACAAACTGTCGTGCCAAAAACACGAATTCAGGCGTTATCTTCGAGTCTTAGGCTAATATTCAGAGACGATGCTAAGCATAAACTTAGGCTTCCGTATGTCAAATTATCATATAAATTTGACATACCGAAGCATTACTTTACGCTGAGCATCGTCTCTGAATATTAGCCTATGACAGTCCTTAGCTATATCTTAGAAAGAGACACTGTTATCAAGCTAGGACACTAGGATTGCCAGCATACTTGCCATTAAAAAAAATCCTTTGCTATACTGTTAACTTTGTAAAGCTAGGCTACAGATCTAAATCATCATTATCTGGAACGTTCGATGTGTCCACAAGCAAACGTTCCCGCTCAGTCAGAATGATTGATGAAACAAATGACACATTGCTGACCGCCCGACACACACTGACCATCCGACTCGAGTAAATACGCGCCATTTTTTTATTTTGTAACTACCTACATACAGTGTATATAACTATGCCGGTTATGTTGATTAATTAATCCATCTGTGAGGTTTAACTGAGCTTGCTGTGATCATTCTGGCGGATGGGTGACCATTCTTATACTAATAGGATCCCTGCATTTGGACTATCTTGTGACATGCGTTAAGATAGTGTTCATGAAGTTTCTTACCGGATTCTTCTCCGTAGGATTAACTTTTTTGCAAGTCATGTAAAGCTTCATAATTCATTCTTGTATAACATCTGAACTGAACTGAATGGGTCTGTAATCTTTTTAAGTACACCAATATGCTACCTATCTACGTTTAACTGCAAAACCGCTTACACAAAATGACTTACAAGACTCGATTAGATTAAAGTATCAACAAAACTTTTGTCGATATAGTTCTCAGGTTCTCTTTGCAGGGTCAGCAGATACACGTGTATCAGTGTTGTCAGCTCATCAGTTATCCTAAAAACTTGCGGGTAACATAAACAACGGATATCCACATCCTGCGATTAAAATTTATCTCTGTCAAGGTCAAATATCTTATACTATTTATGTCACTGCGCAGCGCATGCCAGCGGGGCGGGAATCACCCATCTAATTCTCAGTAATTCTCTGACTGTTACAACACTACACCATCGAAAAAGAAATAAAAAATGCTAATGTATAGTTGGTGTGATAAAAAAAGGTGGGAAAGCACAGCTAAGCTCTTGTAAAAGGATGTAATAATCTTTAATCTGTTATGCAATAAAAAAATGCTAATTAAGGCATAAAGGAAAAGATAACAATAGTATTTTTTATCGCTAAATCAGATCTTGCTCTGGGATTTTACTAAAGTTATTCAGATTTCTAACCCTTCCTCAACTACGGGTCGGTTTACTTAGACAACTGAATGGCAGTAAATAATTTATTTGTGCAAAACAGATATTTTGCACAAAGCAATTACTGCCATCACAACCACAACACAATCTAATTATTGAGCATCACCACACCACTATCCTTAGAATAAACTAATGCTTTGGGGTTTTCGGTACCTTACCGGTATCCAACTAGGTAAGTATAATAATTATCATTGATTTTAATTGTTTTAATTTTAATTCATATTTTCGGGCGCACGTGTATAGGAAGATAAGAGCTGAAAAATCGCGAATTAGAGCCCGAAAATATGATAAGTACAAGTTGCACTCTAAAGGCACTGATTTTGATGGATCGTAAACTTTATGCTGTGGGGGAGATACCGATCAATATTGTCACTGTCACAGTGTCAAGTGTCAACCTTCTGTCAATCAACCCGTTAAACGCACGATGTTAATTTATTTGATCTAATAACTCCCCCTTCTCCTTGATCCTTATTTTCTTTCTCCGATTTTTAAGGCCGGGTTGGAGTTAGTTTGTGCCAACTTCAAGCCGGACAATAAGATTGGTGAGAACTGTAATGTCGTCTCGAATATTACTATCTCAATGGATAGTAGATATGTTTTTTCGTAGAAACATACAGTATGAATAAACTTAAAGAAAAAGATGAGGTGTTAATAACATAAAGTGTCACATCACATCGTAAAGGGTCGGCCATATATTAAGTCACGTGCCACGCGGAGGAGGGGGGAGCACAATTGTGACTAAATGCGACGTGAATTTGAATGAACGACACATTCGTAATCATAAAGCTAATGTTAGTATCCAAGGTGACGCGCAGTGCCGGGGATTATGTTGATTACATGTTGCAAAGTTGAAAAAATAATGTCATGTCATATGTCAGTAAAAGAAGTAAATAAGTACGGTAGCTAAATATGGATTCAAGCGTTATATTAGGTACCCCAGAGAGCAGTGATACCCCAGTTAGGGGTAGGACCATTGGACTGCCAAGTCAAAGGTCTCAAGTTCAGGTCTCAACTTTGACTTTTCGAAATCATGTGCGTAATTTGATTGAGATTTTCTCGACGGCATGTAAAGTCGGCCAACCCGCATTAGGCCAGCGTGATGGACTATGGCTTAATCCTTCTCATACTGAGAGAAGACCTGTATCCAGCAGTTGGACAGTTAATGGGGTGATGATGATTACCCCAGAGTTAAAGCACAACCAAGCAAAATGGATTCAAATTTCATTTTACCTAACATTTTTTTTTATTTATTTATTCAAAACTATAACATCATGACAGTGTACACCAAATCAATGTTATAACATTACACCATATTGTTTGTTTCAATACATCGTATAGCACATTCTGTGAATTTAGTCAGGCTACAATGAAAAATATCGATTTCCCGATTAATAAGATTTAATAGACGTATAGCGCGAACCATCGGTGAACCATCGGTCGAACATGTTGACTCCTACTTCCAAAATACAATTTACCTATATAATATACCTATACAAAAAGACGAGTCAAAAATAAGATCTGATACAATACAACTGGGGCTACAAATATTACAGATTTTAATATTTCGAGACAACCCGCTTGTATTAATTAACCCTACCTCTGCTGACGATGATGCTACAAGCACAAGGGTCTCCTATGATGCCACAATAATATTTTTTTTCTTTCATTGACAAACAAAGGTCTTAGGCTCGTAACCTACGAGATATTGCAGCAGTAATAAGTTGTCACCGATTAGTGGGCCATTACTCGGCTGTTAGTCAATTAATTACAATTAGTTTGGCAAATGTCACAATTGGACGGGGCTTATATGAGCTGGAGATGATTTCTTGTATCTATCTTGTGCTACAGGTTTAATGTAGTAAATACTATTCTTAGTAATCTATTTACTACTTGCGTACCTAAAAAAACCTAACAGTCCGAATCGGACCCGCACATAAACGACTCTGGACCAATTTTTATTTTTTTTATTTGTTCTTTTTTATTTTTTATTTGTTCTTAAGAAGGCTTACAGACTAATCACATCAATACATGAGCAATATAGAAAAAAAATGTTGCTAATAATAAGCCTCCACCGATAAATTAAAATAAGAAATCGATTAAATATAGCCAGACGAGAAGAGTATACCTCGGTTTAACATTAGTTGCGTACAATATGACAGATTACTAATATTTATTATATAATATAAAATATTTAAATAAGTAGGTTTATAAAAGCTAAAAATATAACTATACCAAGATAAATGATACATTTTATAAAATTTATATTTTAATAAGTGGGCCTTTCTCTACTAACAGGAAAATCATGGTCCAAGCATTTTTTTTACTTTGGCTATATTAATGCATAGTTTTATTTATTAAAATACATAGTATATAACCTATTATTTAAGGAGCCAAGCTTAATCAATATTTAAAATCATAATCATTTCATAAATTTGGTCTAAAAGCCACTAAAAACAGTCCTCTGTTATGTCCTAATTCCGGATCGAGTACCGATTCCGTTCGTTTTTATTAGTTGTATTTCAAAATGTCAAATCTTATAACTCTATAAACATAAAGAATATTGAATGCATGTAAACAAAAAACAATTATAATTTTAGAAATTTTTTTAGTACTAAAAACTAGTGTTCGAATTTTGTCCATTCATTTTTTGAACAGTCCTCTGTCACAATTTGAATATCGTGCCATAAAAATATTAAACACTATTATGGTTATATTTCGCGTGAAACGTAATGTTAACAGTGTGAAGTTTGCTCGGTCGCCATACTAAACAAGTCGCTGCTACTTTGCGCATTGAAAACTCCGCGTCTGTGTGGGAGCCACGTCTCTGTAGTGTAGAGTGAACATTCCTCTGGTAAGTCTATTTTATGGTGTTTTATGTGTTATAATTATATTTATTTAACAAAAAAATTGCTCAGTGTGATAATTTATAGCTGTTTCTGTTTTATGAAGTAATATTTAAACTGATACGTTGTATGACATTTTTTAAGTAAAAATAACAGTCCTCTGTGCAACAGTCCTCTGGAAATTCATAACACAGAGGACTGTTCAATGTGACAGAGGACTGTTTTATTTGACGTCCGTGTATTTTATTACTATTCTTTATAGTCTACACTAACCTACTGCTTGCCGATAGCCTCTTTCTTTCTTACATTGGCCTGTCACGCTAATTCAGGTCTTTTGTTTTCTATTATTATGGATTTTGGAATATAAAATATTACGTACCTAGTAACTACCTGTTTTTAAACCCTTACGGTTTTTTTATATATTGAAAATATGTTTTATTGTTTTAGTATTGCCGCAATGCCATTAAAGAAGAAACCTAAAACCTAAGAAGAAATAAAAGAGTAGAAAAGAATTGCAGCAAGATTAAGATATCAACGGCAAAAAAATGACCCTGTAAAAAGAGAGCAATTGTACGAAAAAGAACGACGAAAGAAAGAAGGGAAAGGTTACAAGAAAGTCAGTTAAAGATACCACTCAGAAAGATTTGCGACAGAAAGTTTTTATGTATAAGACACTGGCCACTTGTAATTCTTTTAAAAACTTGGATTATTTAAAAGTAAAAATACCACTGTTCGATTTTCAAATTTCCCTCCGCATTTTTTTTGAGAGCCAATTCAAATTTTCTTATCTCAAAAAAATGGATCTGCATCGAGAACATTTTCGTGCAATGATTTTTTATGATTTCAAATGTGGCTTAAAACCTGATGAGTCATTTGATCGACTTCGAATTGCTTTTATGGATGAAGGACCTTCAAAAGCAACCATCTACCGCTGGTATAGCGAGTTTAAACGCAGTCGTCTTACTTTGGCGGATGAACAAAGGAGTGGTCGTCCTACGATTGGTTCAGTGTTCACAAGATTTTGCAGGAGCACCTTCGCGTAAGGAGGATAGTTTCCCGCTGCTCAGAAGAACCTCACCGAAGCTCAGAAGCAGGCCCGTGTGAATTGGTGCCGTGATATGATACAAAAATTTGATGCAGGCTCGTCATGGCGCGTTTACGACATTGTGACAGGTGAGAAATCCTGGATTTATCAATACGATCCAGAAACAAAGCGTCAAGCGCCGTTTGGCTGTTTCAAAATGACCCAACGCCTAAGGAAGTGAACTGGACTCCACTTCCTGGATTCCACACCGGTCAGGGTCTTACAGTCCTGATTTGGCTACGTGTGACTTCTTTTTATTCCCTGAAATTAAAAATCTGCTCAAAGGGATAGTTTTCATCGCCGCCGGAAGACGTGCTAGCAGCGTTTGAGAAGGCCGTGGAAGAGATGTCTGCGGAGGACTGGAAAAAAAATTCTGAAAATTGGTTCAGACGCTTGAAACTTGGTGGAGAGTTCTTTGAAAAGATTTAAATAAAGATATTTTATTCATAGAAGTTAGTTTTTTAGTTTCTCAAAACTTTCTGAGTGTCCCACGTAGAAGAGCTGCACGAGGATTTGGAAGCCTATTACAAATCTTTAAAACTCTCCCACCTAACATAAAGAGCCTGTACACACATAAACAAGGCTGATTTTTAGTACCTAAGCTTAATTTTGATTATAATTATTTTAATTCGTTACTTAGAGTTAACCTCGCAATTTGTTCCTGATAAATATAAATATTTAAATTCTGCATGTGATACAGTATTCAATAAAGAAAAGAATTTATTTGATTACATTTAATAATTAATATTGTGTTTTTCTTCATATAAACATTGACATAAACTGTTCTCTGGGTGGAAAAAACAGTCCTCTGGGTGGTAAAACAGTCCTCTGCCGCATTTTTTTACAAAATTGCCTATAATTCTAAAAATAAGGGAAAATTACAATGGTTTCTTGTTTATATGTATTTATATTATAACTATCTATCGACTTAACACATTATATTTGTAATTTTCTAGAAAAATAGGGTTGGACAACTGTCAATAGACAAGTTTCCAGTTAGTAGAGAAAGGCCCAAGTATCAATATAATTAGTATTTGTCGTTTTATAGGTAAAGAGAGTAATTTTCACAGAGTTACTATGAAAATTTCAACTTTCTATCTATTACGGTTCATGAGATACAGCGCGCTGACAGAGAGATGGAGCGGAGGCTTAGTAATAGGGTCCCGTTGGCACCATTCGGTTACGGAACCCTAAGTACCTAATTAATAATTTTTCTCTTGAAGCGTGGCTGTTTAGCTAGTACTATACTAACACGATAAAATAAACATGTCATCTAGTAAGCGCCATTTAGGCTTTGTACTCACCTGTACTCCATACAAAGTCAAGTTCGCTGACACCGTACCAGCCTAAACCAACCACACATTAGGCTTATACAATCAATTGTCGCCGCACGAAGCTTCATTAATTTCATTCATCAACTCAACACGTACATGTACGTACGCACTTGCGTGCGAGACGCCAGTGTATCGTCGAGTACATCAATCACTCGATTGGCTGATTGATGTCCCGCAGGCCGCGGCCGACGCCCGACACGATATCGGTACGGGCCGAACACGCGGCTGTACCTCCGCTTATCTTATGGCCCTGCCTTCAATATTTAGTTTGGTGATCAATTAATTTCTCTCTGACATTTTCCAATTGATTCTGGGAACAGTTTTTAGATCTTTACTTATCATTTTACATACCATGTAAAAATATGGAGCAGTGATAGCCCAGGGTTATGAACACTGGACTGGACTGCCAAGTCAAAGGTCTCGAGTTAGAATCCAAGGTACAAGGTACCTCTGACTTTTCGAGAGAGATTTTCTCGACGGCATGTGAAGTTTACCAACCCGCATTAGGCCAGCGTGGTGGACTATAGTCTAATCCCTCTTATACTGAGAGGAGACCCGTGCCCAGTAGTAGGACAGTTAATGGGTTTATGATGATGATGATGATGATACCATGTAAAAGCGGGCAAACCTGCTGTCAATAAGACACAAATCCTACGAAAAATTCGATAGAACTGCTTGACCTGGGATTCAAACTCAGGACTTATAGATGATCAGTAGCACTTGCGACCCCTCGTTGCTCGACGTGAGAATCGAACCTAGAACTTCTACTATAAGTATATTTTGCACTATCGCTACATTCGCTACGGTTCCTGAATGAGATATTCTTCATTCCGTTCCCGTGCGTACAAGCTATATTTATCTCCAACTAGGCTAGAATAGATTGAGACAGGCTATAAGTAGAAAAAAGCAACTCAACCACGTGTGTATCATAGTAACACGATCCCCTATTTTTATACTCACGCTGAATGACAATCGGGTGCTTCATACCGCTTTTATATCCTTACCAGATTGAAAAAGGGGTTTTTTCTGTTATTTCCTCAAAGGATCGTGTGGCCGACATATTAGTGTGTTTCGGAAAAGGGAGCGTTATTGCACAGGCATATTTTGCCCGGAGCATCACACTCAGCTGCCTAATCATTCGTCTGTATGTTACTTGTGACATGTTATGGTTAACATACAGACAAGTCTGCTTAAATATATCGATGGTAAACTTATTTCATGCTTGTTATTTGAATAAAGGAAAGGGAAACTGGCGGGCAGGATTAGAACCTGTGTCTTCTGGTTAAATACACCAGAAGTAAATTTAGAATGTGGAGGAAGATTTCGACTTGGCGAGTGGGACTCGCAGTGGCTTAGGTCATAGCGTCTGGTGTATTCGAGGTTCGAGTTCTGCCTGCTAGTATGTTAGCACCGGAAGACATATTATAGCGATATCTCGTTTCGGGAAGAGATACGGCAACGAGAAAATTATTTCACGCTGCGCATGTTAGCCCCGCTGGTACTCTTAGCATAGAAAATGCTTAAAAAACAAAATGATAGTTATTTTATGTTTTTATTTTGATTATTATGCTTTTATTCAAAGCTTATAAACAGCTCTATGAATGGTAATAGCTGTATTTTCTTCAGACATTAGCAAAGTTATTTATTGCATTCATAAAGTAAAAAGTAAACTTACCATCGCGCCTGTAATTCTTGATGAGTTAGGCAGAGGTGTAATAATGTAAACAGCGGCGTTAATGTAAGTATAAGGGCCCCGGGGCAAAAATAAACTGGGGCCCTATTTAACTAGGATATTACATAACTCTTTGAACGTCGCTTATCGAGGCTAAGGGGCCCCCTGAGCGTGGAGGCCTCAAGGCACTGCCCCGCCTACCTTTACGGCAGATTAGTAGCTTTAGTTATTGTACACAGATCGGTATATTTAAGGCCCGCAGTACACCTCTGTCTAGCCCTTCGAGGAATACAGGCGTGATGGTATGATGTATAAACGGGACAAGGAAAAAGAAACCGATGGAAATACAGAAAGGGTTTTGCAGGGCGTTATCATATCTGTACCAAAATAAACTTGTGTTCAATTGTCTTATTATCATAAATACTTATCCCGATACTGAAGGGTTTTCCCAAAATATAAAAAGAATGGTTCGATATAATGCTTTAAACTTGCAAGTGGTTAGTAGGTACTGTCATAGACGCTTCTGCCCATCAGTGTGCGGCGTTTCTCCGCAGACAAATCTCATCTTCCATCTTGCCCCACATGATCACGCGGGGATCTGAAGGTCGCGTCGGCAAATCAATCCGCGTTGCTGAATTCTGGCTCGGACATTATTTTTTTATAGGTACCTACCACTAAGGTGGCAAACAAGCATACGGCCTGATGGTAAGCGGTTACCGTAGCCTATGGACGCTTGCAACACCAGGGGTATCACCTGCGCGTTGCCAACCTTAAAAAAGAGGTTTATGGAGGATTCACTGTACTGACAGTTTAAGGGAATATTTCTCTTGCTGCCAGCATATTGCATTCTTAGAAGGAGCTCTGGCAACCTTACTCACTGCAGGAACACAACACACGATATAGTGTGTTATTTGGCTGCAGTTTTCTGGGTACTTCCCCAGATGGGTTGCTCTAGATGTGAGCCTTAAATGGTTGTGCCCTACCTCTCTTCCATTAAATTCCATAAGTGTGAGTCCATAATATTTTTTATTTGCCATCGACAGGCTAAGAAGTAGATACTAGTAAATCAATATTTATGACAAACCATAGTACCGTTGAATGTATGTAACATATTATGGGGTACATATATAGGTATATGCTGTTTAGTATTCCACGCGAATCATGCGAGTCTGCTGGTCGACTAAGCACGGTATTGTGGATTGAAAACTGAGCTTTATAACACTTTATTCGCCCATAACGCAATTATGCATGGAAATATACCACTAATCTGGATTTAAAGCAAAATAGACTCGGGTGGTATATTTAGCTTTGAGCTGCATGCTAAAAAAGAATAAATAAATATGTTTGGGATATTTCTACTATCACCATCTAGCCCCAAACTAAGCAGAGCTTGTATAATACCAGCTAAGAGTAAGTATGCTTAGTTTGGGGCTAGACAATGGACATAACACATTTTTTTTTGTAAATACGTACCTACAGCATACTTATAATATATATATAAAGGAACAACCAGACACACACAAACACTTATGCACATCATATAAATATTTGTGTCCTGTGGGAACTGGGAATCGAACCCACGACCTCGTGATCATTACACCACACACGTCGTCCAGGAATATATGAACAGCTTTAGCTTTTGAATGAAACCTCTTATTCTGAGAGAAGACCCGTGCCCGGAAGTGGAATTAAAGTTTATATTGATTGGATTAAAAGAGTTGAACAGAACAAAACCAACGTTTAGAGAAAAAAGGAAAATTGGCTTCGTAGGTCGTTAATGCGACTGCAACGGTAGCAGTTTTGGTTTAGATTCCCGGGTCGAGCACAACGTTTCTATGAAATTCCCAGCAATAGCTCTGAATATAATAAATGTTTGTTTTGTGGAAAATATATTTTGTTATTTATTTCATCAGTTATACCAAAGTTATAAGACCTTTTTCAGTGTCCAAGTTTGTATTATAGTCCTTGTAATTAGCAATATTAAACTCCGTTGTTAGCTTGTAAGTATTTAAGTAATAAGTACTTAGCTACTTTGTATTTTTAAACGAAGCGAACTTAGTAATTTACTCGGTAAAGTTTTCGTTGTACAAAAGAAAATTAAAAGTAATTAAGTATTTTCTTTTGAGAACTGATATAAAAGTGTTATAAAGATAAGCTTGCGTAGTAAAAAGAAAATGGTACCTATTTTGTATTTGGGTTAGGGTGTCGTTTTAAAATGATTTCGGACCTCTGTAGTGCAAATAATAGCTCACTACTTAGGTACATACCTAGAGCCAAGGCTATAAGCCTAGCCTTGTGGTTAGAGCTCCGCAGAGCTGAAAAGCTTTCGATTCATAATATGATTCACTTAAGGATCCGCTGAAGTGTTGATCTATATAATTAAATAAAATTGAAGTATCTGTAATTTCGAAAGTTTAAAGGGTAGGTACTTACATAAAAAATCGATAGGTATTTAAATTTTTTGACTGTCTGCCCTTAGATTATCTAAGTGTCTGCCTGTCTCTTTGTTTCAGCTTATCTCTGAAATGGCTGGACCGATTTTAGCTAGTTGAAAATATGAATTATTTCCATAGGAATTTCTCAACGCACATTGAACTACGATTGAGTATTTATACAAAAAGTTACAAATCCTAACTCTCTAAACAAGTTGTCTACTAATTCTCAACAATGACCATTTAAACACGTTTCTAAACGTAAGCTCTTATGTCTAATGGACCTTCGGGACTAGTAACATTACGTATCCAAAGGATAAAGCCCTCTCAGCGAGTGCCGGATAGCCGGGAAACAGGGATACATCGGACTAAAGATTAGTAGAAAGATCTTTAGAAAGATAGCAAATGGATTATAGCTCTAACACTGAGTTTTTTTCTTTTTTATCTTCGATGGGAACTCAACCTTTTTGCTTGATTGTTTTAATTCGATACCTCTTTAGTGGCTTCTTTTGTTTTTCAAAAATGGCAGATATATGCTGAATATTATAAAACCTCGTATCCGCTAAACTAATTTTGATGAAATGCGACCCGAATACAATATTTGAATAAGTACATTATGGACTTAAGTACCACCAAGTACCACTCAGACCATACGCGAAACAGTAGATATTTTTCACCACCTTTGGATAGCCGCGACATGCCGAATAAATTCAAAAATAGAACAAAATTTGTATGAATTTATCTGCCAGCTAATTTAAGGCTGGAATTGTGTTGTTTGGTACCTACCAAAGTTATTTGATAATTATCTCCTTAGGAAAAACTTAACTCATCAAGTTCACAAAGCCTTCTTTCCCTAATTTAGTTTTTTTTCTCTCTAGTTTCCAAAACTTGATATTTTCAAATTCCCAATTTGGTAAAATATCCGCAATTTTTCTGGCGGTGCGTTCGGTAATCAATCGGACGGTTCACACGGGTGGGCTCAGCGCCGATCAATCAGCCGCTATCTACACGCCACGACACGAGGCCGACACGACAACGCTCCGATGCACGCACGAACGCTCCCAATACTCCAGCCTTCATTTCTCTCGCTTTTCCCTTTGAGTCGTTTCACTAACGCGCAAAGGAAAAAAATGCTGGAAGATTAAAAGCCCGCTTTTCCCTCCAAATATGTCAAATGAGGTTAAATGGAAATGTTATTAATGTCGGCCAAGCTTTTGTTAGGGTGATGCGTTTAGATAAAAATTAAGAGGCCTTTTTTCAAATATTTATTTGGAATCTTTTTGTTGTTTATTTTGTTCCTCTGTGAAATGTAACTAGCTCGTCGTTTTATTTGTGACGTAGCTACTAGTGGTGGGCGGAAATTTTGTCTTCGATTAAATGAAGGCAATTTAACTATCTCCCGGATACTACGATGAAACCCAAGATTTCTTTTCCGAAAGAAAGCTTTTAAAGCTTAAGTTTTGCTTAAAAATAGGAAGCCCTAGTATTTTAATAATTATCCATTTAATGGTGACAGAAAACTTTTTTTTTTTTATACATGATACTTTCGTTTATTCTTTCTCAATACATAATCAAACACTTATAAAGCCCAAGAAACAAAGTCATCGAAAGTACATCGCAATATTTGCGGCTATAAAAGAAAGTGTTCCCGCGTTGGCATAATATTATGGCATCATTACGAAACATAAACAATGGAGGAAAAAAAATGAACCGTCATGGGTCAGTTGACGTAAATTGAGTGGGAAAAACCTCCATGGGTACCTACCGTCTACATTCCTGTTTAGCTATGGTATAACATGGCCCATTCTTTGCCACGAAAATTGTAGCGCAAGAATGTCTTGCAATAAATGTATTGTTAAAAATTCGCATAACTTTTCTATAAGTGTGATTTAAAACGATTTTATTGTGTTTAATGTGAATGATTTCCAACATCCGTCTCCGCAATTTCGCGCGTAACACATTCAATTCCAATTTTAAAGTATGTCCCAAAAACAAAATGTATGGAAATGACAGGCTTTCAACATATCGGGCTGTCACTAATGTCATTTCCATACCTACATTTTCTTTTTATTCGTTTGTCGATTCTAGTGTCAAATTGCGTTGTTGTTCAATTTTGAATTTTGCGTAGAGAATACCCACATTTACCGACAGCGTCTGCATAATCGTGAGCAATTCAGTATTATAGCCTGTTATCGTCTTGAAAAGGATGCGGATGGCTCATTGAAAAAAATCGAATTGATCGAGTATTTAAAGAAGGTAAGTTTTTAAGTTTTTAGCATGTTGCGTCAACTTGCGTCCTATATTTTAGGTTTTTAGTATTCAAATGTAAATAGTACACAGCAAGGAGATAAAGCCCTAGACTAGTCTAGTCTGTTTCAGCCCAATTGTGGATGCGTGGCAATTTTTTTGTTACCACTGAATTTGCTACTATCGAATAGTTTTCAGTTATTTATTCGTAGAAGTTGAATCGCTAGTGAGTTGGTGAAGTAACTGTATGGAAACTCTTTAACCTTTAGGTACTGTTTATGTATAAAACTTTCGACAAACACGTTCTGCCTGTTTCTGCCTTGTTATTGGGTATTGTAAACAGTGGGTTAGATTTTATTTTGACATGCACTTTGAAAGAAAGTGAGTGGGAAGTTCTACTCAATCTTCTAAGCTAGAGGTTCTGCGTGGGATTCTGAAGTGAACTGTAACCTTAAAAAAACCCACGCATTTTCGGACGACGTACCTTTTTTTATAGACTTGCCTTTATTTTTTTATAATAATTATCGATATATTTCGTTTGCAGGTACCACCTTGTATTATATTATAGGCTCTACAGATATAGGGTTAAGTTACAGTAACGGTAAAAATATTTTTGGAAATAACTGTGCTAATTTATTTTACTCTGTTTTCATCAGACCTAATTAAAATCTGATACATGAATACGTCCATGATGAAAATACATAAACTCCCTTATAGGGTTAGACACAGAGGTAGGTACTGTAGAGACCACAAAGGTCGCTCCCAATATTTGGTATACGACTGGCAGGTTAGCAAGCATTCATATAAAAATAAGATAATGACGTATATTGTTCTAGAGTAGTTGTGACACAGACACCATGCCATGTTATCTTGATTCAGTGCTCCCAATAAACAAAGTTAACAAAAAATTATCTTTTGAGTTATCAATACCCTAATCCCGGGTACCGTGGAGGTCAAGAGCCTCCACAGTACTAATGTACACCCACAGTTCGCAGGTATAGGCTATATACCATCACATTACGACTATTAGGAGCGGAGTAGTAATGAAAAATTTCGCAAACATGGGGAAAAAATTCATAAGATCACGCGGGCGAAGCCGCTGGCGGAAAGCTAGTTCTTTGACAAATGAAATATGAGACTATAAAACCCTGTACCACCCGATGCTAATATAACGATCGAAGTAAAATCCTTTCATTTTTTCCTGCACATATTCTTCCTGCCACAACCGCAGTAACCGCACCATAGAAAAAGCATTGATCATGTATTCCGTGTACGTAGTGAGTTGATATTACTCCGTGTATTCAAAGCGGAGGGTCCGTTTTGTACTCTTTAGGTCGAAAGTCGTCAGTTTTCGACAGTGCCACAAAAATATTGGTTGCGTGCGAACATGACCCAGTTAATATGATGGTGTAAGTAGTTGAATAACTTGTATGGTTAATAATGTGAAGCTTTGGTTTTTACCTCAAATTGATTTTAAATTTTATGATGAGGCAGTATTTTATTTGGTCTGACCCAATGCCATTAAGGGCCTAGAAAAATTGCAATTTGACATTTGAATCGACAAACGAATAGAAACAAAATGGAAATGACACTAACTTCACGAGTTCAACAAATCGGGCTGTCACTATGCCATTTCCATAAATTTTCTTTCTATTCGTTTGTTAATTTTAATGTCAAATTGCAGCTTGTCTAGCTAACCGCCCGCGCCGGATAAATTAAAAATGAAAAATTAAATTTAAAATGTTTGTCAGGTTGTATTTTTGCAAGAGAATTTATAAGAGGAATAAATTGGGAAAAGTTCGCAACATAAAGCAAAAATGCGGTGTAACTAAGTACCTTGTACTTGAGTATGAAATATGGAAAATATGAAGTAGTTTCATATTTCAAATTTTTACTCGTATTACTCAACGCCACTCTTGTAAGTAGTCTTGAAACTTGTCTGGACGACGAAAACCCAATTAGATGGAAAGTAATTGCACTTAAAGCTTGTTCAACTTGAAAATACAATTTATAAACAATAATAAAAACTTTTTACAATTTCGGCATTTCGTATGGGTCTGAAACTTCAAAGAAACTGGCTGGCTGTATAAGCGTTCCTAATTCAAATTATAAAATAAAACTAAAAGCGAATATTTTTTTATAATAATGTTTTCATTTTAAACACCTCTACGCTACCGTTAACTATATAAAAAATACTTAATAACATGTTAAATCCTAGTTTTCCAAAGATGTCTTGCGGTCAGACGACCGCTCTGCAGTATACAATAACCTCCCAAGTGGAGATGGAGTGCTTTCTTGGCTCCCATCATGAATGAAAGAACCGCTCGTGTGCTAACTATTAAGATTGACGTTCGATAACGTATCACTTACCCACCAACAAAATCTTGAACATTTTTCTTAGTCGAGTCGAGTATTTCAAGGAACGAACTAAACGTGGTGAGACTAACAGGCGTGATTAATGACTACACACGATTTCAAACTTTAATCCCTCAAGTCATGGTTGATTTTTCAACGTGATAAGGAGGAAATAGAGGGGTTACCCCATGCTTCGTAGGCAGGAAGTGTCGGCGGTAATAAGGAGTTTTTATGCATGTTTCATTATTTGAATACGGACTGTTTATTTTTAAAGTTTCGTGTGAAGCGGAGATTTTGTCGTGTTGGGCCGTTTCCTTATGTTTTAATTGCTGTGGGTTTATGGGCTTTGTTATGTTAGGGTAAGGACTACGTGCGATGCATACATATGTTAGTAAACGAGAGAAGCATTTTAAATAATAATAATATCCTGGGACATTTTACACAGCATCATCTAGTCCCAAACTAAGCAGAGCTTGTACTATTAATCACATAAATGTTTGTGTCCTGTGGGAATCGAACCCACGTGATCAGCAGTCCGGTACTCGAACCACTAGACCACAGAAGTCATTTAATGAACTAATGTTAAGGTATATTTAATGTTGACTGGCGTTAAAGCCTTCCTAGTAAAGCTATTTGTTAGCTGTAGCGGTTAACTTATTGCATACAAAACATTGCTACACAAACTACGAATAATTTATAATGCTCCCACTTAACGTCAATTTCAATGCTTTTCTATCTGTTATTTAAATTATCAGTGTATTGTCGTCCATTATGGCACTAAGTGACAATAGAACTGACAGATTTGGTTGACATAAACTGTCAAAAAACAACAATGCCGAAGTAATTGAAAGACGATTATTGACACAGTAAAATATCAGATTTGAGGCTCTGTATGTAGGTATGCCTTAAATAAACAAATAAACATTACCTACAGATTAGTAGCTATTTCGGTATTTCCTGCGGATAGACTAGCATCTTAAAAAAAATTGCTAAAAGATAGCCCACGTAGGTATATTAATATGGATTGAATGATATATTTAAAATGTCAGAAAATCACATGCACATTCAACAGGAGCTATAATATGTAATCCCATTCCGATCACCGTCCACTTGATATCCACAATTTTAACATAACTCGATTGTACGCGTCGTGCTCGACTAAAATAGCATTACAATCGATCGGCTAGAGCGCTCTCTCTATCAATTTTTCACAACACTGGTTCGGGGCTGCCATCACAAAATTTTACGGCGCGTGTCTAGTCGCAATGTTGCTAATATAATTTTATAGCGACTGTTATGTCGCTTGCGATTGTCTTTCAAGATTGATGTGCGGTTACATACGGTTTTATTAAAATTGGGTTGTAAATTTTGTCTGCTTTATATTTTTGTAGCTATATTTTATTCTCTTTCTTACTTAGCTCCTATGCAAATCAGGGGTGGTTTTATTTCGAAGTATTGGTCGGGCGTCTGTTGTTCTGCTGTAAAAATATTATAAATATTTTTGTCTATAGGTACTACTAGTCAATTTTAAATAAAATGTTGATGGTACATAGCCCTAATACATTTAATTTGCTATTCTTTTAAATCGCTTTTAATGGCAGCAACTATCGGTTTCCTAATCAGGTTTCCGAATCAGGAATTCAGATTCTGAATTCCGTCAGCTAGCCGAACACGTACTTCTTGATCTCAGTACGTGTCGGCGAGATTCCGAAACGAACGACTGGAATTATTTCAAAACGGAAATTAATTATTTTTAGTTCTAAAGCAAATGAATGCATCCACTTGTCTGAATCTGAACTGTACAATACAACAACCAGTCAACCACTGTGTCACCTTTCTAAAACCCACCCACTGAATACGGAACAGGTTGGTGAGGCACCACCTCGGTTAACCGACACTCATTCCTATTTCCGTACATACACACCATCACCATATAACACCCAAGAAAGTTATTCCAGCCACTGCAATTAGGAAGAATAGCACTGGACGCAAGAACAAGGTTCCCTAGCCTACACATACCACATAATCACGGTAAAAAAAATGGTCTAAAGATGTAACGACACCGAAATTGTGCTTTTACTTTCTAATAAAATGTTTAAAAAAACGAAATGCACTTACTTCTTATAAATTAACATTTTTATTTGAGCGTAGAGTACTATTTAATTCAGTATGCGCCCGACATTATAATTACCTGACGAGTTTTAATATCACTTTCACTACTAATTACGAGTCTGATGGATTCATCAGCTGTTTCAAATGTACTGGATCATTAATATTTATAAGCCTAAAACCATGATTATGTAACAAGCTATAGAATCTCCTTTAGAGTTTTATTGCAAAAAAAAGGTTGTAGGTAGAATTTCCTTTGCCAAAAAAAACAATATCGTGGTCGGGTTACATTAAACTAATGGAGCATAGCAACACCTGGCAGAAAGGAATTATAATTTCACCAAAATTACCTAAAGAAATTCACCCCACATCTGTTGCGAGCACCAATACTTCGGCTGTAGACGCAATAAATCAGAACATCACAGACAAAGTAAAGAAAGGCGGGAAAAAATTGTCATGGCGACTGATCCGCATAGACAATTTGTTTTTTCTTTTTCTCTTTAAGTGAAAGGATCCATTGAAATTGTTTCAGCATGCAGAAAAGTAAATTTGTAAACGTGTAGCAACTGTGTTACGATCACAGTTAATCTTAATGGTTAATTATAGTTATGTAAACGTAGCTTCGTAACACAAAACAAACTTGCTCCATTTGCTTTGTACTCGTTGTTTATGCTTTTTTAAGTATTTTATGAAAACTGGGCTTCACGAGTGTTTATAACTTTGAATGCATCGCTTTTGAAACAAAACTGGGCTGAACCTGTTACACATTTTATAGTATCATTTACTTTTAGTTTCAGCTTGCACAAAGTTTAAAATTTAGACGCAGATACAGTTCTCGCCATACCTACTTGTTGTCCGGTTTGAAGTTGGCACGAGCTAACTTTAACCCGCCGTAAAAATTTGAGAAAGAAAAATATTGAATGGTAATAAATAAAAACGAAAGCTCAAGTCGTAGGCTGTCGTTTTAAATAATTTTAATCCAGTATTTTTGTCTCTCCGATGTTTACGGCCCGGTTGAAGTTAGCTCGTGCCAACTTCAACCCGGACAATAAGTTTGGCGAGAACTGTATTTACTGACTTATGGGAATACTTATATGTTAGTTGACTTCGCAGGGTGTAATCATTTTATAATAAACTAGAAACCCAGCCCGGTTGCACTGGGGTGCACAAATTATTTCTCGTTTGTCACTCTCTCTAATATATCTCTATTAGTGAAAATCGTATCAAAATCCGTTGCGTGGCTTAGAAGAAGTAAAAGGAGAACCAGACAGAGGCAGACAGGCACGTATTTTTTATAATTTTTGTATGATTTAGTGATTTACACCACCATTTAATTTTTGAGGTTCTTGTCCCGTCAGGTGATTATCAAACTACTCTTGAAAGACTCCATGAAACAAACTACAGTTAAATTCACTTTGGAACGTTGAAGTAAACTGTAATATATATCTTAAACTTGGAATTCTTGAATATTGAAATTCTTTCAAACTTGGAACCGCCGCACTACCAGAATAGTAGGTACATAGTACATGCATACAAAATATGACTTACACCTACGAACTAATTCCCGAGAGAAACATAAGATTAAAGTTACCAGTTCAAACTATAAACACGCCGAAAAGCAATCAAACTAAGTGTTAGATAGCTAATCTTTCAACGGAACGGTCAGATCAGTACGATGTAAACAAGAGTACGTCTGTCAGTCGTACGCCGAGATCACAGAGTGAAACGATTTTATGGGCTCGAACTCGAAGAACTTTTTTAATTAAAACATCAGAAAAATGAGCGTGAAATTTCTGCTTTTGCAACACTGAATTTTTATGCTTCGTTATTGTGATGGCAATTATGGATGAGAAAGATATAATAAGTACCTACCTACGTTAAATTTAAGCATGATTACCTTTTCGTTTTACAATGTTTATGCAAGAATATTTTTACAAAACATTTACTCTACCATAGTACTTGGTTCTAGCACCAAACCTAGCCGTTTTGCTTTTGTCCTTAACCATTTCCGTAATACCTACTTTAATATGGTAAAAAAGTAGTCGAAACTTAGAACGTCTAATGCGGCTATCTAAGTATTTTGTTATTATACGACTAAGCGTGAATTAATAAAAAATGCCCGCCTTCCTGCGTGTCGACATTCAGTCGCATCCGTACGTCAAGTTACCTCCTGTTGAATAACAAATGATAACAACAATATCCGATCGCTTACAAACAGTAACATTCCACTACCGGATATTAATATTTCCTTTTAAATTTCAGGCTGTACGGCCAGGTTCCAATGCTAGTCCAGTCTAAAACTTATACCTGTCAAAACAGATATCTCGCTTCACAGATTAAAAAAACTTCAAGATTACGCAACGAAAAAACGGAAGCGTCGGGTTTCTCGATTTGATTTAATGAAAATCGAGATAGTGATGTGCTTAACTGAAGTAGAGAGGGTCGCACCCGTCGCTTCTAATTTTAGCCGCGATGGCCGGATTAAATTTTTACCGTGCCCCGTTTCTACATCGGAAAACTTCATAGGAATGCACGTATAAACTTTTTGTAGGTACTTTTTTAAATAGAAGTTTGACATTGTTCAGTAAAATGGAAGGAGATTATGTTCATTAAAGCTTTGAAAAATGATATTAAAATGTTGAAAGGGCTTAATTAATCACCCGAGCAACGGCTTTACTCAATTTTGGAGATAAAAAAATTATAGCATTTTAAACTCATGATAAAATTATTATTTTCTGTACTGACATTTAACATAGAAACCTTTACCTACCTAATAAGACACGTTGGAATTTTCATTTGAAAATTCTAAAATGGAATATATGTTCCTATGCTTTGATTTTTCAAAACGAATTAAAACATTCCAAAGACGCCAGTCATAATTTACATTTCGAATGCATCCCACTTCCATATTTCACCGCTGGTTCTCAAATTACCTTGAAATTATAATTGCATGCTGCAGTGAAAAGCGGCAGAGGGGGGAGAGTAAAGAGCGAGTCTAGGTATAACAAAGTGAGGTAGGACGTCTTTGAGCCGTCCCTAATTGTGCACAGCTCTAGTTTGAAAGTCTGCGTCGCTAACAGGGCATATAACATACATATACTTCAGTCTCACATTAAATTTAAATTTAAGGAGGTTTTAATGTGATTTATTCCTTTAGTAGTTATGTTACGAAACAGAGGAAGATTGGCAAATGGCATTGGTTACGGTTCGGAAACGGTACCTATATAAAGCCATAGGCTAAGTAAAACGAGTTTGGTTTTGTGCCCGGTTAATGGCAATAGGTTCGCCCACTAATACATGAGACCCCTACCGGCGAAACGTGGGTGTATCGCAGTACGCCCCTCCCTATTCGTATGTATGATTCGATTTATGATATTTCACTCGATAAATCGCATCGTGAATTTTCATGAACAAACATTCAATGGCCTAACAAAGTTTAGTGACGTATGGTCTGATCTGACGCCGGAGCGACCGTCGTTTAATCTGGTTGACCGGCCCATCAGCACGTTCTCAAACAGCGCACTATCGACGGGCAATGTCGATTGGATTTGTGGAGATCAGTTTTAATAACTTGGCAACACTTTATAGGCCACAGATCATCCATTGAACGGTTAAAACTGACCGATGAGTAAATATTCCGGACTTCGGGATTATTTTCAGTGTTACGTTGCGGAGAAATGTGTACCTGTTAGAAACAGTTGTCTTTACTAGAAACTTAGTAATATACTCGTATTACTAAGTATTATTAGCTGATCTCGCATCAAGATTGTATGTTGCTTGTCTAGAAGTAACGAAAATTTAACACATCGCGCCTGCATTTACCGAATAGGGTAGAAAGGATTAGGCCCACAGATTGCCGTTATGTTAAATTCCCATAATACGGGGCGAACCTATTGGTTACCTGGGTACAAATCCAAAATCAGAGTTGTTTTTTATAGAAAATTGGCTTTTTATAGAAAAATCCAATATCACTGACTCAACACTCGAATAGAATCTAGGATCAAGCAGTAAGGCCAGCAAAAAAACATTGCACCAGAAAATAATATCTCAAAGTTTTGGACATTGTCTTAGAAATAGAAACCGTAGACGCGCCTCAAAAGATATGTTTTTGAAATAAGACCCCGTATTGATGTTAACATAATGATTATTTAGAACGTGTAGTTATTGGACATTTGCGGATGTTTTATAGCGACTCGAATGAAGTAATGATCGTTTAAGTGCAGTCGATATGGCCCATTGCGTTGCAGATAAATATCAGTGCGTTGACTGCTGTACATTACAACATAATAATAGGCACGTAGGTGAGCACCGACAGTGTGTTAAAGTCGAATTAATTTTATAACTCATTCATCCCATTGCTGGTTACAGAATGATAGGCTATTGTAGTCGACTTACAACTATGTATGGGTTACCTTTTTAAGAACTTTATTTAGTTCTAAGAAGATCCTATAAAGTTCTTAAACTGTGTTTAGCTACCTAAGGGCCCTCTAAAGTTCTTAAACTGTATTTCATCCTTAAGAGGCTCTACAAAAGTTCTTAAACTTTATTTAGTCATAATTAGATTCTCCTTAAACTTTATAAAACTACTAGTTCTTAAACTGTGTTTGGTCCTAAACGGACTCTACAAAAGTTCTTTCTTAAAGGGACTGTAAAGTTCTTAAACTTTGTTTAGTCCGAAAGGGATTCTACAAAAGTTCTTTCCTAAAGGGTCTCTAAAGTTCTTAAACTCTCTCTACAAAAGTTTACAAACGGGAACTTTATAAGCGTGTAGATTTTCTCTAAAAGTTTTCCTTACCGTGAAAGCGATAATGATGAGCACCTGAACTTTTCAGACGTGCGTAGGTAAGCCTATTGTAAACTTAGACTACTGTGCGCGGCCGACTATACATATAACTACCATCGCTCTACCTAAATAACTTGTATAACCAAATATTCCACTGGACTACTGAAACTTATACAATCCCGCCATTATCTAAGTTGATTATTAATGCAGGTAATTGTTTGCGCAACATTATTTAATTGTTGATCACGAATTTTTGCCGCGCGGTAATCTAACCGACATCCATTAGCGTAGCTATCGTGTTGCGAAACTTCCGATAAGTGTGGGGGAAATAATACGGAGGTTTGTTGCTTTTAGTGGGGATTATTTTTCGCCTGTGATTTCGTCTGTTTGTACAAATAACATTGAAGCTAGTTAGTGTTGGCGTTTTTCTCTGAAGATCCTCGTATTAGTTTTAGCCACACATAACAACACTTTATATATTTGGTAATTTTAGGGTGTAACTCGTATATTCAACCGGGAAGATAGCGCGGTTGTTTATGGAGATGGTTGGAGGCTACCATTTTCCCGTCAAACACGTAATCAAAGTCAAAATCAAAATCATTTATTCAAGATAGACTACTAGGTAGCAAATTATGAACGTATTTTTTACATTTTAGACTTTTTATAGATTCTTTAACACCAGAGGACAGATTGAATATAGCGGCGCTATTAGCTATTTAGCTCAACTTAAAACTAAATGCAAAAATTATCTAGGATCTAGGTAATATATCCGCCCAGAAAAAGATTTAGCTGATCACAGATTACTGTGGGGGCAATGTGATTAATTACTAGCGATATATGGAGAAATCTTTTATCAAAGCTAACATATTCTAATCCATTTTTCACTGTTTTCTTAAGTATTCGTTGATCGTTTGTAAAATTCATACTATTCCGCCAATACGTACAAAATTGCCGTACTTGGAATAACTTTTACTCACAAAGAAGGTTTCATGTGGGACGTGTTGCGCATCACAATTGGTCGCATAACGCGCACAGTTGGACTTGTAAGCGAAAGTTCATAGCAAACAGATGTTATAAAAAAAGTTTCTTCATGACATTTTTAATGGTAAAAAAATGTATGTGTAAAAAAGTAAAAATGAGTGTAATATTTCCGTATTCGGATTCGGATAATTATTCCGTAAATCAAATAACTAATTTGAAAAAGAGACATCTTTTTCAAATAAGTTATTTGATTTTCTTATTTTAGATGCACCACCTATTAATTTAAAAGTGTTAGTAGTGGTTGATCCTTTTTCTTATGATGCTAATTAGATACGAACTAGGCTGAGTTTATTTGAGTTTTTCTTCTCAGAGGTTGTCAGTTAGGAAACGCCGAAACGCCCCATTCATTGACAAAAGTCTTAACATTGGCTCTTTGCAGTTATAAAATATAATTTATTTTATCAATGACGTCACAGTTTTTTTTTGTTTAATTGAAACAACGGTTTTTTATTGGCTTGATAAGCCGTCGTTTTTATTCTTGGTTTGCGGCTAAATGACACGTCTGTCTAGAAATAGAACCTAGATTAGGACAAATTGATAAGGACATATTAATTCCTTTTTATTATCTTCATGCTGCTTGGGAATTAAGGAACGTGCATAGATCATTTACATTTTGTCTAAGTGCATAGATCATATCAACGCTTCGCTCAAACCACTGAATGGATTGGGCTCGAATTTGGTATACAGATAGTGACGTAAGTATCTTAAAAAATATTTTGGAAACTCCCACGGGATTGGGATAAACTATATGAATGCGGGTGACAGGGAAGATACAGGATAAAGAATCGGAGTTACAAGGGAGGTATAAAGTATAAACCTTCCCAAGACCACGACGATCCGATCCTAAGAAAATGGAGCACTTTGTCACGCCACGGTTACACAATATAACGTCACACATCGTCAATATACTCGTCACAAATAAATAAAAACGGTTTTTAAATCAAACCATTTTGTTCTTTAACATCTGTTCCAGTCTGTCTTGATGTATTGTTACACAGTTTCCAGCATTGAGGTATAATTTTCAACTATAGTACTAGAGCAGCAACGTTACAAAATGCTTTTCCATGCGCGCAAAGTTCACATAAGCTTTTAGTTTATATGCAATTTTAAAGTAGTGTATTTTTTATTGGGGTTACGCGAAATCCCTTTCATGCTGATTTTTAATGCCGATTTTAGTTTTACAAGGATTGTAATGCAGGGATTTTATCCTTACAATAAACAAGACTTGCATGGCCTTCGTTCGATAGCTAATCTTCTGGATAAGCTACTGTCTAAGTATTTTTATTTAAATATTTTTTTTACGTAGTTCACGTATCACTTATCCTAATTACAATGCCTATTGCATTTCTGTACGTGCGTATATTCTTCTTAGCGTGCCGAACGCAAACGGAAAAACGTCAGTTCTGGCTCCTCATTTCAACGACAGAAGCTCATCTCTTCACAGCGGTGCCGCGATGTCTCTAGGCATAAGACCTCAATACTTGCGGGGTACATTGATCGATAGTCCAGCGTATAGAAACGGTACCAGTTTACTGTTGCCTCAAATACTTCGCGTTTTATCGCCGCGCAGAATTTAAACACGCCAACATAAGAACAATTAAGTATTATTTGAAATTGTAATGCGCTACGTTTGTTCCGTGAATTTATGTTGCAATTTGTTTTTTTTTATTAATGATTGTAGGTTGTTTCCACTTACCTACATTCGCACGAAAGTGGGCTTGGATATGTAACATTTTATGCATTTATCAATGTCAAATCGCCAATAGAATGTTCATGGAATTATATAAGTCAATAGAAACTCTATATCTTTCGCTGGGCATAGCTAACTAGAGAATTATTTGATAATATTCAAGTCTGGAATTCGCTCGCTTTTTTTCTACTATAGTAATTAACTAATTGATAATATTCTGTTAAAAAAAGTCGTAAAAAGAACACAAAAAGAATACTTAGGACCTATTTCATTGGATAAATTAAGGCGAACTTACTATCTAGATCGTGAAACAGGCGCTTAACTAACTACCTACATATAAACAGAAGAGGTTATCTGAAGGGATTTCGTGATTTTAAATAAGAAGTCATTACCTTTCAAGAGCCGTGTTAAAGCTAAAGGACCCTCGTGGGAGAGACGCCTTCCAATTTGAAGGGATTTGTTTTAACGAAGCCTACAATTGAGTAAGAAACAATTCAATTGAACTGCAAGGAATAAAGTCAGCCCGTTTAAGTCATTCTATTACTGAGAAGTGTGAGGGAATGGCGTTCTCGGCGCGAACAATAAACTGTTCATAGAGCAAATTGCGAGATGGAAGAAAAATTAAAGCGAACGATTTATAAACTTAAGCAATTTAAAATAGGGTCGAGAGTCATACCCGCTACAAAGCACCTGTGACGTTTAAGGCGTTCCATAGACAACTGACAGCTTCCGTCAGTAATCAGGTCACGTTCCTTTTTTGAAATGCGCGCGGTTGTCGCGTTCGGTTCAGCGTAGTAGAGAAATTCTATCGTGTGTGAGCCGCTTTGTGCGCTACGTATGGGCTTGCCCAAAATAGATTTCATTGTGCCCTAATACGATTTGCGCGTTACTTTCATGGAACGTAGTTCCAGCACTTAACGCGAAATAACCCAATCTGACGATTTAATTTAGTAATATAGTGAGGACAAAAGGAATGAAGGCTTTCGTCTTTTATTCAGAATTTTATAAAATGCTCATCTTACTCGGTTCGCCATTTTCCGCGCCAGTGGCTCCATCGCGGTGACACAAAAGCTTTGAACGATTATGGACGTAGAGAGGAATTTCGCGGAGTGTAATAGAGTCCTGACGTTCTTGAGACTACGGAGGCTCAGTAATTGTCTAATTTTCGTCTTTTCCAGCCAACTGGTTACGGGAAAATAGACATAATTTTAAATAGTTTCAGAATTAACGTGAATATTTTAATAAGAAGAAAGAGATAACGAGTTGGGAAAGGATTATGTTCGTTGTAGCAATTTGGAATAGCATTAAATGTAAATGCCGGTTTCAAACGAATTTCTTACTTCAGAACTTGACTTGCAAATCATGTGGCTTGCTTTTGTATTATATATAATAAAATTTTACGATTTTCTACAGATTAACTACAGATAAATAAGTACTTAACAATCTTTTTTAAGCATTTTCCTTGCTAAGATTACAAGTTATTTTTAATGAAGGAAAAAATCGGCTGGCGGGCAGGATTCGAACCGTCTTCTGGTTCGGTACACCAGACGCTTTGACCGCTAAGCTACCGCGAGCCCCTTCACATTCTAATTTATGTCTTAAAATCGCCAGCCGATTTTTTCCTTCATAAAAAAAAAGTACTTAACATTTAAAATTTTTATTAAGACTGTATTCTTGGTACTTTTGAACTGATACTGAAATTAATATTCTAAGTACAACGAAACTAAAGTAATTATCTTTATTTACGAAAAACAACTTAGGTACTTATACATTTTCACAAACAATGACTCTCCCAAACTAATTATTTTCACTAAAGCAGAAATGTGTTCGGCATATAAATCGGTTGAGTGCATTGACATACATACATACATGCTATGTCACATGCATGCATTCCTGTGCGTCTCGAAAGTACAATTGACGTTTAACTTTTTTTAAACCAGGTCGTCTGTCAATGAAAATAATTGTCACATGACACATGATGTGTCAAGTCATGCCTGACAGATACCTAAAAACTTTTCGGTGTGTTCAGATAAAGTATACTAAAAGACTTAAGACTATAAATATTTTAGCAGACTGTAATATACACTAGAAGATAATAATATAATCGACCGCCTCAATGATCCATCTGGTTGCTGAGGGACAGCTCCCGGGTTGGATTCTTGTGTCAGGTGAATTGTTATTAGGTTTTCCTGTGAAGGAATTGGTGACCTGAAGACCCAAAGATTACAGTATAGCCAGGCGATTAAAAGTGGGTATCAACTGAGCTTTTATACGGTTTTTTTACGGGGGAAATCTTTAGAAGACTACTGGTTCAGGGTTTAGACTGGGGATTCTTACCCACTAAAACCACCACCCGCCAACTAGGTGAACTGACGACTTGCTAAAGGCAGCTTCTGGCAGTGACTGGATGAAAAGAGCTGAAGATCGGGCTCTGTGGCGTTCACTAAAAGAGGCCTACGTCCAGCAGTGGACGAATACGGGCTGATGTTGATGATGCAAACCAACCCGTTGGCCACCATCAGCATGAAAGGCACTGTGTCCCTATATGGCCCTGTTAACCATAATCCTTAGCTCCTTAAGTCCTTACTAATATTATAAATGTGAAAGTAACTCTGCCTGTCTGTCTGTCTGTCTGTCGCACTTTCACGCCAAAACTACGGAACCGAATTAAATGAAATTTGGTACACCGATAGTCGAGAGCCTGAGAAAGGACATAGGCTTACTTTTTAATGCGAAAAAAGGTTTTAAAGGGTTGAAATGGGGGATGAAAGTTATAAGAAATAACCAGCCCACGCGGGCGAAGCCGCTGGCGGAAAGCTAGTTTTAAAATAAACACAATACTACTCCCCATTGTTTGATAGTAAACAGCAAATGATTACAGGATATTTTACCAATATTGTTTTGTTTACTTTGTTGTAAAATTGTGTGTAAATTAACTATAGGCTGTTTGTATTGGGGGTGTTTGTGTTATAGATATTATATCCAATCAACACGTAATTGTAACAGTAATAAGCGTTACGTGTATATTGAAATCGTGTGTCGTTAATAGGGACCTGATGATTTTAGGTATGCATGCATAAGTATCACCCGTGGTGTTACTTGCATTCAAATATTTGTTCGCATCACGTGCTCCAACGATAAAGAAAAACATCGTGCGGGAAACCTGCATGCCTGAAAGATTTTCTCGACGTATGAAGACTGACACACTATGCCAGCGTGGCAAATAATATTCTTCTAAAACCATGTCCAGCTGTTGAGCATCCAAATAGGTCCATCATCATCATATCAGCCAAAAGAGGTCCACTGCTTAACAAAGGCCTCTTCCGTAGACTTCCATAAGTACCAGATGGATTGATATTCATAAATTAAACCATGTCCAGAAAATATCCTCCTAAAACCCTAAATTAAGACATTAAACCCATGATTTTATTACGCATACAGTTTAAGACGTAGCCAAACTAACAAGTGGCATATTATATAACTTTGTAAGTTCAAGGCTCAAGAATTTCAATAACTAGTGTTAAAATAGACGTGACACGGCTGAGCACCAGGCATCTCTCCCATTGGCTTTACTACTCCAGCTTAAATCTAGAGGGCGGCGCTGCCAACTTTACAGCGTTTTAAACTTAGTGAATATTGGGAAAGTTGTTCGTTTACTGAATGTGCTTAAGATTATTGAGCTCTTCTTACATACAATCACTCCTGTATCTCCAAAGAGTTGGTAGTTGCTGCATTGTGCACTGTTTACTGGATTTATTTAGACTTTTTATCCCAATCGCGGGTTTCCACGGGGAGATTGACAAAAAAAACGGAATTTTACGCGGACGGAACATTAAAAAAAATACAGTTGAATTGAGAACTTCCTAATTTTTTTTTAAGTCGGTTGAAAAATACACTACAACTCAAATCAGACCAAAGTCGCATTATACTAAAAGTAGAAAATGAAAGCCTGACTGACAGTCCCGCAAAGGATTAGTAGCTATTTGTGCAGACTTCAATAGTATATTCAGTAAGGGCTGCTTTTCACTAGCATCATATTGCGATAATGCGCTGCCCGGGGACTTCCAGGATACTGACCGCAAACTTTACGCCACTCGCTATTGTGTTACAGTGCCTGAAACTTTACACTGTCGCCTTAGCATATAGAGGGTTACAAATGTTGTTAGACTAACTGTGTTATGTTAGACGTTGCAGGGTTTGCCTCTATTACGAGATTAATAAAAAAACAATCTAATTATAAAGGTCGTCATTTTTGATCATAGATAATAAATAGTTAATAGTTTCTTTATAGACGACATGATAAAATAACTGGCTAGCTCTGAGTAGAGAAAACCCAAAAAATGATATAATAATAAGATTTTTAAAAATGGAATTTCAATCCAATAAGTTTTTTAGAAACTTTGTTTAATTTATTAAGCATCTCAATCTTAATTATTTTTGAAAACAGAATTCAAATAACTTCTTCTTTCGATATCGAGCGTCACACACCTCATACGTCTTGTATTCAAATTTCAAAATGGTCATTCTTCACTTGGCTCTAAACAAATTGCAGTGGCAGATGGCTCAATATGTAATTTTCAAAACAGAATTAAGTCCTGGCTCGTTTTTTCCCAAACAAAGATAAGCCATCGGTTCCAAAGGCACGAACTGCTCATTACTTGAAACTAATCTCCTAATCTTGGTCAAATTGATTCTCCACGGTCTTCGAGTCTGTTCAGTATTTTACTTTTTTAAGACTGCGACGTAAACAATAATTATTTTAATAAAATATACTATAAGTAAGTATATATATATTTTATTAGAATAAATATTGAATATTCATTTTATAATAAGTGACATCATTAGATAAGTATTGTAGTTTTTTGGTTGTTAAAAGAACAAAAAACTGTTTTTTTTAAACCAAATGGCACCACCCAACCTGGTAATCGAACCTATATCCTCTGGCGTAGCAGTTGCGTTTATAACGAAGACTAATGAAGTAGCTATGTTATTATTAAATTATAAAATTCTCAGAAAACCCTGTTTATCAGCATTGCTTCAAGTCAAGCCAACAATTGTAAGAAAACATGCTTTAATCCTTGTGCTGTAGAAAAAGCGCCCGTATAGCCTGAGCGGCTTAGTCTGGGATTAACTGGCCTGCTAAGTGCCGTCTGAGTATGATTAAGACAAGCAGTCAGATCATACTGCCGAGAGGCTATTTGTGAACTGCTTTGTCAGCACAAATCTCAACAGAATCGTGTAGAACTTACAGCTCTATTAAAATTTTGTGTTGTAAACGTTTGGTATGAAGATTTCGGCCGAAAACCATACAGTTAAAATATTATAATATTTTAGAATTAAAACTCATAACCGGTCAAAACTTTTACTTGACAGACCCGTATTTTAGACTAGATAACTACAGTGCTTACAGGGTCGCGATGTGTGGTTACAGTTCTAACCTAACATAACTGACAATATTCGACATTCCCAAGTTGAGCAAAGAGTTATTGGGTTTTCCATGAAATTCTCAGTAGCAGCGATAATACATACCTCCGTATGCATGTATAATCCCTCAATGAGACAACGACAACATGGGCGCTCTATAGCTCAGTACATACTCTCTCTCCAGCACTAAGTTCGGACGGATTAATCTGGCGACAAGTTGACGCGTTTCATTGACGGCTGTGGTGTAATTAATTTGTTTTTACAATCGATTTTGGAGTTGTAATTGGGCTCGGAATAGATTTAGGTGTGGTTTGGTTTTTGTTTGAAGTCCCTGGATTGGGAAACTTTGAAATTTTGGATCATTATTTTGAGAGGGTAGTAGGACTGTTTCCGTTCGAGGCCAAGAAGGGTGTGGTCTGTAGATTTCTAATGATAATTGTCAAATTGTTTTGGGATACGTTTGCTGATCTAGGATCGGCGAATTATCCGAGATGACACTTTTGGTTCAGCTGCTAACATCCACTGCTGAGTGAAGGCCTGTCTTCTTATCCCCCATCTTCTTCATCCGTTGCCGATCTTGTATAAGTCACACCCACTGATTTCCAGCTACCCTCACAATATCATCCGACCATCGGGCTGGTAGTCTGGTAGATACCTGGCAGTCTCTTGGCCATCATTTGGCCACCTTTGGGCCACTTAAGTCCTGCCAAGTACCGAGCCCATTGCATTTGCTCTTTACTATTATATAAAATTAGTTTTCCGCCAGCGGCTTTGCCTGCGTGGTTAGGATATTTCTTATCAATTGTAGCCTATGTTACTAGGTAAAGATGTAGCTTTCTAATGGTGAAGAATTTTTCAAATCGGTCCTGTTGTTTCGGAGCCTATTCAATTCAAACAAACAATCAAATCTTTCCTCTCCATAATATTAATATAGAAGTATAGATATAGATAATCGTATCATAGCAAAGATTTTGAAACAAAACTTCCAAATCTGCAGAAAATCTGTAGGTCATATAAACGTTGTTGGAACCTGCGACCCGTAGCGGTTAAGCGGTTCGCTCAGCTGTTAAAATTACTTCCCATCTCTAAGACATACTGTCACGCGCAATTTTCTCATTTCAATAACGTACTCCTCCCTGTAAAGCCCCCCCACTAATCCCTTTATCCGCATCCCCATTGACAGGTTTTCAGACAGATTATACTCCGCCGCGAAGTTGTGGGATTCGGCTTATGACGAGACCGGGATTGTTATCAAGTTCTTCTGTAAATTTTAATGAAAACATTACTAATTAAAGTTTGTGGGGTGCCTTTGACAATACACGCGGCATGTCTTTATTAAATTGTTTGAGGGTTGTGTGTATGTATCGTAAAAGTATGCAAGATTCGTGGCAAGTGGTGTTTGTAGTGTCTACCTACCGCTTTGTGGTAGGTGTACTGTGTAGGTGTATGTGTGCTTTTTTTATATTTGGAAGTCGGTAAAGGAGCAGACAAGCCACCTGAGGAAAGAGTATGTAGGGCGAGTTTATATGCAGTTTGGCAGGAGAAACATATTGCCAATATAATATTGTAATATTGCCATTAAACCGAGCACAAATCCAAACTCTGTTGCTTACTGAATTTCACAGAAAAACCCAGCAACACTGCATCACCCGGGATTCGAACCCAAGACTATCAGTTGCGCTTGGGACCACTAGACCAGCGGGGCAGGCCAGACGTATAATATAGTGTTGAATAGATATAGTGTTTTCAAAATTCTGGAATGGCTTGTTCTCAACTAAATTACAGGGAGAATGTTATGAACTAGGTATGCTAAAATATCTAGGATCCGCTCTCAAAATATTAGTCTGAAACTGGTCTGAATATTTGTGCGCACGACTCAACAAGGCTTGACAAGCGGAATTTCATTATACATGCGGTTATTCGCTTTGAAGGGTAGCGCCAACTATTCAGCTTAACATATCCTGCTACAGAACGTAAAGAGCGTAAGCAGCATTAGCGTTAAACTCCCTTGCAATCTTTTGGCACCGAGGTATCGCTAATGGACAATAGAGATAATTATTCCTTGAAGATATATTTTTACGGTCTACTAGCTTGGAAGAATGGCTATACATTGAGGATGAAAGGCTTTAAACAACAATAGCTTTTAATGGCATGTCTGTGATTCAAGGTATCGGGGCGTTAGCATTATGAACTGTTGCGTCACAAACAAAGATCATTTTGTCTCGGATTTTGACTGTTTTTCTCTCTCATGTGAAGATATTTCAGAAAGCCATACAATCGGACTATCATGAAAGTATCGGTATTGCGTCTGATAGCAGTCGCTTCGTATAAAATAATGATATTTAGCGGCATTTGGTTAGACTAGAAGCTGACCCCAGCATAGTTGGGACAAAAACTAGGAAGATGATGAGAAAAATGTCGACTAATATTCATAATACGGCTACAGATTTTCATTCACTCCATTGACCCCTACCCCTTGCATTCCGCTCACTCGGGGATAAATTTTCCTTTTATAAAACAAGCGGATCCTCCTGAAAGTTGGGAAAACAATGCTATTAATACAGTAATTGTGTTGGGCTCCCTTCGTTTGTATTCTGACGGGGCACCTAATTAAATGTAAGGGTTATAGCGGACGGCGTGTCGTTACATGAATTAAACAATAGAATATAAATAGAAGGATACGTAAAGGATTTTTGAGCGGCTTTTGGATGTAAAAATGTTGCTGGATGCCATGTCAAATATTCTGCTGTTTAGCAATAACTAACATATTACTGTGTTCCGTTTTGAAGAGTAATTTAGACAGTGAAATTATTGAGTAAATGTGACTTTAAAACGATGACAACGCGATGCTACTGGTTTTGCTCGCGTCTATAGGCAGCGGGCTCCTCTTACTATTAGTCCAGTATCATATCGTTTTGTCATTGAATAAAAATAAAAAAGTTAAAAAAATAATAACGTAAGTTAAGAAATGTATTTCGACTTAGTCTTAGCGTCTAGAATATTTATAATACAAATTTTATAAGATGCCTAACTTCCTAGAAAGTACTTATTTTTTAGATTTTCCTTCGTGTGTAAACGGGGCCCAGTTTCCATAGAACGTAGAGTTATTAAGTCTTTTGGAAACCTTAAGGCGTTTACTGTAATCGAATATATTCAGAGAATTTTTCTTTATTTCTCAAAGCATTTTACTCACATCACAAAGTAACTTATGTTATTACAACATTGTTAAAACATGTGACAGAACGAAATTACGAATAACTTTGAACAAATTCTAACACAACTTGACGCGAGCAATTTCGTTGGGAACACATTAGCAAAATTATGTTTATTTTCCTACCACATAGGGTTGCCAGTAAAGTAGGGTTTGAAAGGGAAAAAAATGATTTCTAAAAAACTACAATTAACAGTTATGAGCTTTACTTATTTTATTTGGTATCCAACAACGCGAATATACCTACCTACTCGCTTAAAAATAAAAACCTGAGTATAATTTTTTAACACAAATTTTACCTCCTGAACAATTTTCTCTGTTCCACCCTTCTTCTTACGACGCAACGTTGCTCCACATTGCATACAAATATTTTTTTAATAAATCAGACTTGTGTCAACCCTGGACAAGCGTGGTCCCAGACATTAGGCGTTCAATCTTGGCATAAAAAAGTATTAATAACGTTTGGTATTAACACCGTTATGTCTGGAGGACGGCCGGGAGGTTAATGGGATCTCAGTGCTCTAATGTATCGTCCTAGAATACTAAGTATCTTTTCATTATATGACTTCATGAAATAAGTAGATATATTAATTTAGTTAATGAATCTGCCTGGACAAGGTGAAATATTTGAAAAAATATTTAGTAGGGAAATACGTGTTTACAATATATTAGTAGGTATTTAATTTAGAAATATTTTGGTATAATATTCTCATGAAGCGCAGCAAGCAAGCAAGTTGATAACCACTTTGATGTACGGTGGAGATTTATGTAAATATATGCACACATAAATACTTGTTCTTAGATTTGAAACTGGCAAGAAGACGTAACATTTGTCCACTTATATCTATGACTTTTATGTATTTAAAAAGATAATTAAAAAACAAGGCTTTAAAAATAAGGTTTCAGTCAAAAGAATGCGCAACACAATTCTATTATCTATGAGCTATTGTTGATCGAAGTCTTTGAGCAATTCTTTTTTTATTTTATAACTGACAAAGGACACTGTGCCAGTGTGCCTTCTGCAGTTTCCTTAATGGTGACTGGGTGCTGAAGCCAGGCAAGTGCCTCAAGTGGTCAGGTCAAACGCTGCGTATAATTAGGATCATCTCCACAACACACCCGCCATGATTGCCGACGGTAAGCTGGATTTTAATCACGCTTCACTTCCTGTTTTAATTAAAATATTTAATTGCTTACAGAATTTTTGAGACGCTCTCCAGTGATTCTCGCTATGTTTTTTTTACTTCTGACATCAGAGTAAATATTTTTGGACTCAAACTAAGCAGAGCTTATGTTACGGGTACTAGACAATGGATATAATACTTATTTACTGTTTTTGCAAAATCATACTTGTAATATATAAGAAACACTTATACAAATAATATTTAAATCGATTTTATTTTGTAATCACCAATAAATCCGTGTACGTGTGTGTTTTATTCGAATTTCGTTTAATTAAGAAGTATTTTAGAAGTAGGTGTATTTTAAACGTCATTGTTATTTTTGGTTGGTTGGCTTTCGAATTAATAGATCCCTCAGAAGAGGATCTATCTCATCATTCAAGGGTCCTGATTACAAATTCAAGTTTTGGCAGAATCCCTGCAAACCGGAACCTCTAATTTGTATGAAATTAGAATCTATCAGACGGGTTAATTAATCGGTTTCCTTTTCACCCTTCCTTAGGAAGATAAGGGGGTGAAATAAAGCCGAGTATAGTAGATAAATCTAACAAGCTGGACGTTTAGGCTTTATAAGGCCCCAGTACAGTGTAACATGTTCATATTTTTTTGTTAATGTTGGATTAAATTAAAAGTTTTTTAACCATTAGTTCATAGCACTACACTATTGGAATTAGCTTAGAAGTGCGACAATTCATGCTAAATAAACACTATAGTAGTACAGCACTTCTGCAGAATTATCAAAATAGTTCGGTATTCTAACAAAATAACATATCGTACTCCACTTGCGCATGGGTTTGAACAACCCACGTTCGTCTAAGTACACAGTGATAGACATCCTTCACGAATCACGTAGATGTTATTCATTCAAATTTTAGCCTATTTTTATAAATATTTTAACTCTAGACAGTCTAGTCACCTTGTACCTAAACAACAAAAGCGTGACTAAAACAAATAATACATTAACCTTACAGTTATTTTATGAACAAATTAACTATTAGTAGCAATCAGTTTGCGATATTGATTAACATCGGAATCAGTTTCAATGACTTCACATCACGATATATTTGATCAGTTGATCCGACGTTTGGATATGCTAAAATTTATGATGTCATTTAATAGTATTTAATCTTGTCAGTTCGTGTGACCTTTGAAAACAGCTGCTAAATCATACAGATTTGAGTTCCTGTTGAATACTTAATACCTCAGATTGAATTAAGTGAACGATAGAGCCATGGCCGTTAAAATTGAGTTGAGGTAATATAAAAAACTGCTGTAAAACATTGTACTAATAAATACTTCATTTTTGTAAGATTTCTCATGGATTGTCTGCCTCTGTTACTCGTAACGGTTAAGAACCCATCTTGCCTCATGGCCATTTTATTCGTGTAAGTACCTAGGTACATTGGCTACGATTTTGGCAGGCCATGGTTCGGTACAATAAATAGGAAAATGTAAATATAAGAAGAATCCCATTATATCGGTTTATTTCTCCTGTCATTCTTGATGAAAATTACATAAAACTTTTTGCATTTTCAATCAGAGGAAATCTCATTAGACCATTGGTTGGGATTAATTTTATATTAAACAAAATATATCTTCCTCCGCGAGCAGACCTCCGCCTCTAAGGACCAAAACCTCGGAGGCCGGGACATTAAAAGTGTCTCGAAGCCCCGCCACCTGTCACGTCACGTCGCGTCGGGACAATAAAAACGGACAGAGGTGGATATTGCAGATGCCGCGCGTTCAATGCCGTGCCCCACATTCATGCGTACTCCTTTCTTTGCCCGACCGGCATATTACTCTCTTTTTATTTGCCCACGTCGAAATAAAACATTTGTCTTATTTATAGTGGACCGGAATTGGGGTAGCAAAAGTTATGGCAGTGTCCGGTGGGTACCTTTTGGTGACTTCCGACTCATGGTTTTATAAAACTTTACTGACATAATACTATGAGTTAGAGAAGATTAATAGAATTCATTTTCTAAGCTATAACGAGCTGAGGGGCTCGTGGCTTAGTTATAGCAACGCTGATCAACCGATCTGCAAGGTTAAGGTGCGCTTGCCAAGGTCAGTCTATTGATGGGTGACCATTCTTAACACATCGAGACCCCTCCGTGCCTCGGAGAGCACGTAAAGCCGTCGGTCCGGGTTGTCATACGAATACCTATGACAATCGTTAGTGGAATTCAGAAGGCCAAAAAGTCTGACGACCAGTCTCCTCCGATATCGGTATTGCCCAGAAATTGGGTTGCGTCTGATGGCAGTCGCTTCGTGTAAAATACTGATATTCAGCCGCATCTGGTTAGACTGGAAGCCGACCCCAACGTGATTGGGAAAAAGGCTAAGAGGATGATTTTCTGAGCTATAATAAATGTTCTTGAGATAACTTCGATGCTTATAATTTAGATAACAACAGTAAATCTTATCTTATCTTACTAATATTATAAATGTGAAAGTTTGTGAGGATGGATGGATGGATGGATGTTTGTTACTCTTTCACGAAAAAACTACTGAACGGATCTGGATGAAATTTGGCACAGAGATAGATTATAGTCTGGAATAGCACATAGGCTACTTTTTATCCCGATAAAATGTATGGTTCCCGTGGGATAGCGGGCGAAGCCGCTGGCGGAAAGATAGTAAGTAACTAATAATAAAGTACATAGGTACTTTTACGTGTTATCGAGACTTCATTGTACTGAAACTATACAGTTTGGACTAATTTAAATAAAATAGGTAAATAATTCAATCCATTTACTGCAAAGTAAAGTTCGAAAGAACCAAGGTCAATCCAAAATCGATTGTTGTAAACTGTCATGTAGGTTATAAGATAAGATCCATCTCTATATGATCATTTTACGTCCTGATACATTATCTTTTCTTAAAAGAAAAAGAACTGTTTATTATCTTACATAATACAAAAGTTTCGTCTCAGTATGACCTCGTACTTTGCGGGCTTGATACAGGGATCCAGGGTCGTATCCCAATCCGTTTCTAAAAGAAAAGTTGTAATAACTTGTTATAAAACTTAGTACATCAGCTACTAGTTCGGTGTGAGTTATAATAAACGTACTACTACTTTGAAATGAAGAATAGTTGTTTGGAGAAGGATGAGTTTTCATTTTGGGGGAAGTGATTTTTGACAATTCAAAAGATTAAACCAAAACTCACTAAACCGAATCCGAACCCAAGTGGGGAGGTGTAATTTAAACCTGGTGAAGTGGGGATATCTCGATAAAACGGCTGCAGGGTGTGGTTGTAGAACTGTGCCGCAAACAATGGTGCACCTTCTACCCCGTCCTTTGTGCCCCGCAACCTGCAATCAAAGCGACCTCTGCGCTGCCACTGCCGAAGCTGTGGAAGTGGCGAAGTTTTGAGCACAACTAATTTAATTTAATAAAAATCGTACTATCGACACGAAGAAGAAGAAGAAAAGATTTATGGTCTAATTAAAATAGCTGCCGTTTCGGAAGGGCTGGTGATTATATGAGTATACCATAGCAAGACCTCATAAGGTATTTTTTGTGGCGAGTTGCCTTCGAGAGTATATCTTGGAAGTACGTATTGAGACCCTCCTTGCAGATGTTCGGAAACAGCTGTCTTACGTCTAACTATGGATAATGATACATATTAAATGTTAACTAACTTCAGGGCTGTATGTAACATAACATTATGTAAGATATTGGTCAAATGCAAGCCTATCTAAAAAGTATAACTCACTGCGTCACAGTCAAAGAAAATAAGCTAGCTGCAAATACTGTAGGATATTATGGTCACAGTATACTGTGTTATGGTTGAGTGTTGTGTCGCCAAAAAACACATTAACCTGCCCGTTTATTAAATGCTATTTGCCTATTTACGACTCAATAAGCGTACCTCTATCAAAGACTTCACTTACCCCAAAATGATTAAGTTACCCAAAATCACTTACGAAAACTTAGTGTCAAGTGTGAAACCGGTCATAAAAAGGTCGGGGCCCATCACAGACTCCGATATCCTCGTAAAGACTCACTTTATTACTGAAACGAAGGAAAAACGCGGCCATACATGCAAAATATGGCGCCATTGTTACACGCTTTTACACTAAAATGGTTTATGGTGTTTTTATTGCGAAGGAATTCCGGATTGCGGGGGTTATACTATACATGAAGGGCTTATCGCCTGTTTTCATGGTGTTTGCTGACGTCTATGTTATTTCCTCTTATAAGGTGAAAAACATTAACTGTTTGATAACGCTTGTCGCTGTTTTAACACATTTCCGTGTACACAGGCAGAATTATGTGATTACCTGTCGAGTTCTTGACGAGTCACGAGACCATAGTCCATAATATGCATACCTGTCATTTGTATGATTGCTAGACAAATTTTGTAGTTATGACATTACGGTTTTACATCTTAAGCGAATATATTGTTTGTGTGGTTATTATAAATAAATATACCTAACTAGGCTCTACAAGCAGTGATAGCCTAGGGGTATGACCACTGGACTACCAAGTCAAAGGTCTCGAGTTCGAATCCAAGGCACGCACGACTTTTCGAAATCATGTGCGTAATTATCACTCGCTTTAACGGTGAAGGAAAACATCGTGAGGAAACCTGCATACCTGAGAGATTTTCTCGACGGCATGTGAAGTCTGCCAACGCGCATTAGGCTAGCGTGGTGGACTATAGCCTAATCCCTCTCATACTGAGAGGAGACCCGTGCCCAGCAGTGGGACAGTATATAATGGGTTGATTATTATATTATATTAACTAAGCTCTAATCTTATTCTGGGGAGAACGAGACAAACGTTATCATAATAAGTCTCAAAAACACAAAGTCCATTTGTGCCCGTTCATTCTAAATAACTTGCAAAACGTCATTTCTATAAGTACCTAATTATTGCAAACTTTTTTATGCCTCGTTTACATACGTCTTGTCATACATATACGCCGGTTGCGGGTATTACACGCCTGGCTATGATATTGTGCTTATTGCTCTTGTTAACCGCATGTAGAGCAAATATTTGCAATATTATATACAAATAGCACGACCGACACAGATGCGGTTGGCGGGTTGTATTGTGATCTGCCGCGGCGACCAGACTGACCACTTTCCAAGGTACTGTCACTTTCTACTCGCAGGCATTAAATCATTCCTTCATCATCATAGTAAAGCTTACTTACTCGTGTTTGTGAGATAATCACAGTTTTATAGATAAGTAGATAGATGATAGAACAATTTTTATTGTACACTTGAGCGAGGTAACTGTATACCATCATTCAGTTAAAAAGCTGTAGTGATGGTTGTACTACCACTTCTGTATTCTCTAAAGGTTTGGACAAGTGTACTTATGTACCGTACACCGGTATGTTTTAGGTTCCTTGTTTTTAGGGGTACTCAAGTCTATTAACCGGCCTAAATCTGAAATAATCGTTGAAGCTTCAACTCTTATTTTTATGTTTTTTTCTTCGCACTATGTAATTTGACCTTTCTTTTAGAAACTCAATATGATTTATTAGGTTTAGTTTTTAATAACGAGGAATTAGCACTCTGAAAGTTTGTGAAATTACGATTTAAAATCAATCCACCAGATTTGAAATATTTTTAATGATTATGGATAATCAAACCAGTTTTTAAATAAAACTGGCTGCAATTCAGTGGCGGCCCAAAAAATAATACGAGTTGATTAAATCGAAATTTGATTTGATCCTATCAGCTTATTTAGGGATCAACATTCTTAAACAAAGCCTCTACAAATATTGTATTGTTCTCAATGCGGGAATGGGCCCGCGGATCATTGTTATAACGGTCTGTTAATTTTAAAATTCAATTATAGAAGCCCATATTCCGATTTCGGTCACACAACGTTTTTGAACCGCAATAAATGGTTCGGATTATGTGGACGCCGCCGCTCGGACCAGTCTTATGGTAGCTATACGAGGTACTTATAATGTTAATTATAATACCAATTAGTAGTCGAATTTAAATCTATTATTTTGACCTCATTTGTGTCGCGTGAGGTTACATTCTCAGCAGTATTATTGGGTTTTTTATTAGAATATTTTTAGTAGTAGCTTGGTGTCTTCTGCCTCCTACTACATGCAAATCAAAACATTCTGGCAAACTGTGGATGTACCTAGGTAGAACAACTCTGCCGATGTCTTTATTTACCTATTATGAAAACTCTTGCTGGACTGGTTTCGAAGCTTGCGAAGCTCAGAACACACAGCTCACAGCAAAGCTTGATCGGGTTTAGCTGGTAATAATAACAAATCAAAATGGTACATACCAGGTTTTAAACCCGGAACACAGAAATATTAAAATCGAAAGCGTAATTGCTTTCTTGAGTATTTTGATTTGAGTTTTCTAACTTCGACCTCCGTGCTACTGTCGTTTGTTTCACCTTCCGGATTTCCAGTATAACCTTTCTAATGCTATTTAAAATAATTATATCATCATCCAATTTGTGCTCACGGCACGCGTACGTTGTCACGACACGGTGACGTCACTCGGCACCGAGTAACGTAAAGATGCCACATTTGCCGCAACAGGTTGACCTTAGCCCACGCGATGCCGCCGTGACTCATGTATGTCGGAGGTACATGCATAAACAATACACCACTGGTTATTGTTACTGTTGTGTTTTGGTAAAACAGGATTTAGTTACGTTTGGAATAAGAATCAGCTTGTCTACACAAATGTCGTATTTGGTGTCTCATTGGTGAAGTGGTGTTATTGGGATTTATGTGAAATTTACAGTATTTGGTCTTAGTATTAGATATACACTAATCTAAATTCAAGAAATGTTATCTCAGAATTTTATTTACATAATACACACAATTACACATACACATAATTATCTTAGTTAGAATTGGGATTTGTGTCCTTTAAAAATAGGTTTTTCCTCTTACTAGGTACTCAAAAATACTGTGTAGACTACAATAAATAGGTATTATGTAACTCCTATATCTTCTAAGAAGATCTGTCTACCAAATTCAAAAATTTTATCTGATTATGCTTGTAAGACGTAACCACTCTTGAACAATATTAAACTTTAAATGAATATTTATACAAATATAACATTTTTGAATGAAAAAATTAAGAATTTATATATTGGGTTTCAACTTATCTTGATTAAAGTATCAAGTCGTTGAATACATCGGAATTTAAAACAAATTATGACTACAATAAAGACATCATGAATTGAAAATCAATAGTTGAACGAACCTTTGTTAACAGGCTTCCATTCAATCTGTTGTATCGATGGAAATATCCCTCTTACCGCAACACATTAAAATTAATTTGTCTCCGCTTCCGAAGCCGGTACCAACTAAGTACTAAAAGGTTAAACTATGTAAAACGGAACAACTTTCGGACTATAAAGGTTAACCGCGACGACCTGCGGATCAAACTTTAACTTTATAATGTAACCTTTGGTTTTGGGCTAGTAATATTTACTAAGTGGCCGGACATACTCATTGGCTGATGTGAGAATATTTGAATTTGTGTAAATAAACACACTATCATGCATGCTTTCCCCGAAGGGGTAGGTAGAGGCGTACTAATGTACACCCACACTTCGCCGGTATGTTTAGGTCCCATGTAATAGGGGGCCTATTGCCACTATCCAAACTCTAATTACTACTGAGCTTTTCATAAAAAAAAAATCAATGAATCTTGTTGTAGGTATGAACCCTGGCTTTTGCAAACACTAAAGTCGCTAAGCCAACGAGCCAGATTAATAATTAAAATTGAGAAAATATTTCTGAGGGACACAGAACCAATTATAAAGAAAAATTTACAGGCTGCACTCATAATTAAAGTGCTTTTCGAGTATCAGCAGAACTACTTTGTAAATTAACATCATATACTGCATTCCATGTTTTGTTGCCAAGTAGAATTTACGAAGTTACGGTTATATTTTCGCAGAACCGTTTGCCCTGGCCAGGCTTACATGACAAAGTTGGCACGCTACTGTTAGTGTTTACTTTTATGTTTTCTGACGCAAATTTCCGACCCAAAGTAAACGAACGTCAAAGGCAGAGCGTAGATGTGTTTTTTTAGTTAGTTTTGGAGTAACATGTTCGTTCACAGAAAATTCACGTTTCTGTAGTACAGTGCATCGTCTTTTACCATATTTAGATATGACTTTGACTATATTTGACCATTAATGGCAATAAGTTCGCCCCCTATTACATTGGACCTAAACATACCGGCGAAATGTGGGTGTACATTTAGTACGCCTCTGCCTCCTCCTTCGGGGAATATAGGCGTGATGGTATGACTTTGACCATGGAGTACCATGTATAAACTTATAAAGGTTTTGTGCCGATTTTTTATTCGTTTTAAAAAGACTGTCTAACAGCAGCATTTTTTGCGGAAAGGTTCTCGAGTGGTCGCAGCGTTGGACAAAGAAGGAGATGGACGGATGACCTTATAAAGGTCGCTGGGAGTCGTTGGGTGCAGGATAACCGGTCTGTGGAGGTGGCCTTTGTTCAGCAGTTGACCATTTATGTGTGATATAATGATGATGAATTTTTATATACCTACATAATTATTCACACTGCAAAAATACGAATTTGTTTAATTTAGAATCTCGCGCGAATCTTTCCGTAATATGTATTGTAACTTTGCGGGGTCCAGAAAATCCACCTGGAAGGTGGCAGTGTACTTATGTGGCACTCGTACCGACTTAACCAGTCTTGCCTTCTCTTGGTTAAAGATTCGCGATATTCGCAACAACCATGACATAAACTTAGCCCCCAGAATATTATGAATTGTCTGGAATGTTCTAAAAAGGTCCTCGCCCAGATATTTAACACAAAGACTTTGCTACAGACTTTGTGACAAAGTTCAAAGGTTATTTCCCACATTATCTGAACAATGTGTCTAGTCTAGATCGGGCCGGGTCCCTACTAATCAGCTGACATTCACTGCCCTTTACAGTTGTTACAACTTTTCACTTTAAAGGCCGACCCGACGTAAGCTTCTGATTGGGTAATTTCAACTTGAACGCGTGACATTCGTGCCGTTCGGATCAACAAATGGGTAATTTCAACTTGGCCGTATGACATTCGCTTTATCTCGGATCAACAGTTAGTCTGAGAAATATGGTTCTAAATTCGAATTACGGGCTTATGTTGTGTGGACTGGTTTTATTACTTTTTCCAAACACTTTTTTATAGGGACAGCATTAAAAAAGACTTTTTTAATTCTGTTTGATATTTTAGTATCGTTGTTTAGTTGCCCTTTTTTAATATTTTTTTATATTACATATTTGTATGGGGTTGTAAAACTGTACCTGTGTAGATATATTTTGTGAGAAAAATGATCAAACACTGTACTATAATTACGATGAACTTCTCTTCAATATTCCCAGGGTATAAAATCAATATCTTTTCTTACTGACAACCCTAATCATTTCCTAAAATTCCTTAATTCCTCAAACTTTATCGCTTTAGGCAGGCTTGTGCAACTCCGTAAAAGATCACAGAAAATGGGTTATTATTCTTGTAAACTAGCATATTGTTTAGTCTATAAACCGTTGATGTCGTAATTTTTATAAAAACAATAAACTTTACTATACTAACTGGGTTGCGTTCACCAAATCTGTTCATACACTTACAATGCAGGTCAACGACCGCCTACCTGTCACGTAAAACTATGCTTATCTCGCTCTAGCATGTAAATTTCACTATCGTCTATCTTCGTCTTTCGTTCTCGTAGAACGTGTTACTGACAGGCATTGTTAGGAGTTCTTAATCGTTGTTTTCCAACAAGATACTTAGTTTCATGCTTAGTTGGCGGTTTATTCGGCGTCTGTGTGGGAATTGGCACCGTGTCAATTCAATATCGGACACGGAACTACGATTGTGTGTATCGTAAGCCATAGGATTGATTGTTTTTGGCAGTTGGTCCTTTTGTTGATGAATTAAATTTTGTATTATCGCTAGATGTTGTACGTATGTTGGCTCGCCGATTACGGCTTCCTAAGCACGTGTTACTGAGTTCGAAACTAGATAGTTATGTATGTTTCAATGACGTTACTTATTATTATACGTAGGTCTATAGCTGTTGTATTTAATATAGCGCCGCAATACCAACTATTAAGTAATCTGTGACCATACCATGAATAAAAGGAAACCGAAGCTTTTTGACACGAAATCAACAAATTAATAATTAAACAACGGTGACTACAGTTTTTCTAGTTTTTCTGCTAAATAGGTAATTGTTCGTTGATAGCCTATATTCCTGTCATAATGATTCATTCGTAGATTCAAATGATACTATCTACTAACCTATATAAACTGTATACTTGTCCTGTGGTGGAACAATTTGATTCGATTTTTACGTCACGCGCCTCTGCGGTTGAAAGAGAATGTATTTCAGTTTCCTTTGCGTGTAAAAGTACGACCTAACGGGTTTTGTTGTATGCATGTTGGTGACAACTAGTATGAATCACTATGAGCAAAAAATATTGCACATTTGTAGCGGTAGGTACCGTGTGGTAGTGACGTAGGTGTTAAGGTAAAATTATAAAAGAAGGTTCTAAATAAAATAAGACTGGCCTCTATAAAATCAAATAAATACTCATTGGTCCAATCTTGTACGGCTCAGGCTGAGGTAAAAAACAGTATGACGTTCGGTGTGACGTGACCACAGACTAAATAGTACACGTAACTGTCCTTTAGATGACACTCTTCCTTGGCAAACGAAGACTAACCTAGCCAAGGAGCAAGTTTAATCTCTTAGCGTACCATAAAACATTTACACATAAATTACTCGATAGTCCTTAGGAGGTTTTAGAGTAGACCCGCATCTACTAAACTATTTGGTTAGGATAGGATGCGTTGAGTAATAGAGATGGGAGATATTGTTGTCGCGGTTACACACTCGGGAAGTGAGGGTATTTAGCGATGTATTGTTCAAACGAGGGTAGAAAGGACAGGTGTCGCCATCTGTCGCTTGTGCGTAAATTACGGCGTTAATTCACAAGTGACAAGTAAATCATCGTGACAGACACCCGATTAACTAATCTACTAACCCTGTTAACTATAATAATATTACAGTCAGTCTTAACTACATTATAGTCAAATCTCCAATCAAATTCTTCAAGTAAATATCAATAAAATTTTGCTTTATTTTATTACATGACATGCAAATGTTATGTTAAAAACTGTGCACGGATGGTCTTGAAAATATATGTTCGAGCAAAAAAAAATTACGTAGCAAGAAGGAAATAATGTTAGATTTTGTTTTTGTTACCCAAATAAATGTTAATATGTAAACAGTAACAAAGTTCCGGATTTATTTGAAAATCATTAATTCATAACAATTACGGCTTAAAACCGACTCAAACAAAAAACCCAGAAACATGACAGTATAAAAAATACATCGATTTATTATTGACGAGAATCGACAATATGGCGTCGCTTAATCCATCCACGTCCTAAAAGAGACAATGATTTTGGCGGGCGGTTTTAATAAAATAATGCGGATCCGCATCGGATTAAAATGAGAGAAAAAGCGTTTAAATTGTTTGTAATCCACAAGTAAATTTTATTATTGTGTGTTAAGCAGGCACAGCGAGTTACTAGTTGATGTGTAAATTGTTCCATCGGGTCATATCTCGATAGATGATTCGAGAAGTTGATCCAAGAAATTTTGGGATTATAGCCCTCAAGAGGATGCTTGAGTGTAGTCCCAGCAGTGAGAATATTAATAGGTAGGTACCTGGATAATAGACGTTAGAATGTTATTGTGATTCCATAGTTCTCAAGTGTTCTTTATGGCTTGTAAAAGAGAACAACAACATTCCAACATTAAATAAGGATACTTTTATAACCTCAAACAATATTTTACACACAAGAACATTATTCAGTTATAAAGTTTCTGGCTCAACAGTCTGATATTATATCCGACCCATTTATACGGACCAACACCGCACCCGCTAAAGGTTATCTTACCCTACTTTCCAAAATAACCTAATCCCCACTTTATCGAGTGGGCAAAAAGCGCGCGTAAACAAAATGCCATCGTGGAAATGGCGTCCATTTTCATTCATATTTCGTCCGTCGCGTTCCAGCGATTACGGTTTGCGAGGCAACGGTCGGGTTCTTTTTTCGCGGCAATTTGGGCGGCATTTCCAGTGGACTTTTTGTGGCCAGTTTTAATCGGTGTTGCCATTTTAGAGAGCTCGCCGACGAGGGCGTTTTATTTGTCTGTCCTTTTTTGAAGCGTTCGTTGTTGTTTGAATGTCTCGAATTCCTACCAGCTTGCTGCGGAATATTTTTAATTCATGTTTTATTAATAAGATTATTTCTCTTTTCAGATGAACATAACCTTTAATATGGTACGATGACGTGAAAGCGATGCTGCTGCAGCAGGCGTCGTCGTCGCCTGGTCCCAGCGGCACGGCGAGTCCCAAATTAGCTCCCAGTCCCAGACCTAACCCGAGTCCTAGTTTCAATACTAGAGTAACTGGCAGCCCAAGTTTGAGCGATGGAGCGTCGAGTTCGAACAGTCCCAAATTGGGCGCCAATAGTCCCAAACTGGGCGCCAGTCCAAAGTATGGAAGTCCGAAGTTGGGGACTGGGAGCCCGAAATTGGGACGTGCAGCGTTGGAAGACGAGGCCGCGCTAGAGAGGCTGCAGGCGGAGTTGAAGGAGGGCTGGACGGTGCACACGGGGAGAGATGGCAGACTGTACTATTGCAAGTAAGTAAATATTATTATACTAGAAATGTTATGAGTTTAATCTCTTTGAATTTGAAAAGAAAGTACGGCATTCAACGCAGTGTTTCCATTTGCACCATTACCTATTTATATGAAAATAGAAACTGAAATATTTGCATAGATATGAAACCGATATTCTTTGTTAAAAATTAATTTTGTATTTATTTGTAGGGCATTGAATAAAATATACAAAAAACAATCCTGTGAAAGCTGAGAACGCAGAAAATTATTGTTTCAGCGCTATTTTTGAATATTTTTTTATGTAGGCACAGTTGACTATTTCAACCCGTTTTATGACAGACGTTTTAAAATAAGATTGGTTCCTACTTGACTTAACGATATTTATCAGATGCTTACGTAATAACTATCTCTGTGTCACATTTCAGTCCATTCCGTTCAGTGGTTTGGGCTGTGCGTTGATAGATCACTTTAGTCAGTCACCTTTTACTTATATAAAAGATAATATAACCAGAATGTGCTAAATAATACTTAAAAAATCTCCTTTACAAAAACTCGTCCTTCAGTTGGCTCTTAAATTGATACAAACCAGTATTTTCAAAGAGCTAGAACAGATTCCATCTCAACGCCGACAGTGTTCGCATCTGAACAAGAGATCCAATTATCGAGGGAATGCAACCGCTCACAACTTGGCGAGTTCAGACATAAAGACACATAGTTACAAAAGTCAGTATAACCACTCAGAGACACTGAATTTTAGCTATATAGCGGTTATATAGATATTGTAACCTATTGTAAGTAAAATACCTACCTACCTACATATTATAATAGGTATTTCAAAATACAAATTCGCGTGTATACTGCACAGGACACCGTGAAAATATCTAAAAATCTCTCGTATATCTCGTATATATTGGGTGGGGACAGTTATAAATATAAAGTAAATTAAGTATAATTATAGATTAAGAACATTATACTAACAATACTAACTAACCTAGTACTAAGCACAATTGTTACTAACAAAAAAAAAATACTAACAAAACTATGGACTACTCTATTGGGTCTGAAATAAACTTATTATTATTATATCTCTTTCTGTTAGTAGAATAACGTGTTTTAGAGAATTGTAATCTTATCGGTCGGCATTTGTGTGCGGTTCTTGCTGAAATTAGACTTTTGTATTTCAAATTTTGTGGCACATACTACACATCTACACCTCTGTAAAATGTAACTTTCTCTTCAATCGGGAGTCGGACTAGGATATGCTGATGAGAGGCGAAACTTGGCACGTAAGGGTATATCACTAGCGGAAACTACTTTTGGAACTTGCCGTGATTTCAGCCACTTTGAGAAAACTTCAATCCACCTACTTTTGTGAAGAACTTCTTGTAAACTGTTTCGGAGTCATATAAATATTTATTAAGAGGAGTTTTTCTCCAGATCATTAGGTACTTGATAGCATTTTTGTTGTCTATATTGTGTTAGTCAAAACATGGCCCATAAGTCAGCTATCATGTGAAAGAAAAAACTATTGTTCATGTTATTTATATAAACATCATTACATAAGTATGCATCAAAATAAAATTGACGTGTTCCTTGGCCTCCTACGAGGGCTGCACTAAAAGTATCGGGAATGGAATATTTCCACTGTTCCTGTCATATTTAAATCTTTTTAATTGAAAACATCTTGGTTTTAAGAATCGAATACCATTTATTTATTTTAAAAAAGGTTCTCGGTCTTGTCACAAGGTCTTTTCAAACTTGTTTAGTCGTTGAGAAAATGGAATTGACTCGAGAAAATTCAAGAGCGATGATTTATTATGACTTTCGAAGTGGTTTAACACAAAAACAGTGTGTAGATCGGATACTTTCTGCATTTGGTGATGAAGCCCCATCCAAAACCACAATTTATCGCTGGTTTGCTGAATTTCAACGTGGACGTATCAAGCTCAGTGATGATCCCCGTCAAGGTCGTCCAAAAACTGCAGTCACCCAAGAAAACGTTGATGTTGTGCGTAAGCTGATTGAGGAAGATCGACTTGTGACATACCGCGAAATTCACGCAACTTTAGACATTGGCATGAGTCAAATACAAATAATCTTGCATGAACGATTAGGTGTAAAAACGTTGTTTTCCCGATGGATACCGCATTCGCTCTGTGAAGAGCAAAAAGCGGCTCGCGTTACTTGGTGCGTCAGAACTCTTGAAAGATTCCACGCAGGATCCTCAAATGCTGTATACAACATCGTATCAGGTGACGAATCCTGGATATACGCGTACGAACCCGAAACAAAAAACCAGTCACGAGTTTGGGTGTTCGAAAATGAGTTAAAGCCAACAAAAATTGTTCGTTCACGGAGTGTTGCAAAAAACATGGTGGCCACGTTTGTCTCCAAAACCGGCCATGTTGCGACTATTCCTCTTGAGGGACAAAGAACGGTTAATGCAGAATGGTATGCTAGCATTTGTTTGCCACAGGTCGTTTCTGAACTCCGTAAAGAGAACTGCAACCGCCGCATCATCCTCCATCACGACAATGCGAGTTCTCACACCGCGCTCAGAACAAAAGAGTTTTTTGAGCAAGAAAACATAGAATTATTAGACCATCCGCCGTACAGCCCTGACCTAAGCCCTAATGATTTCTATACTTTCCCTAAAATTAAGAATAAATTGCGTGGTAAGAGATTTTCATCACCTGAAGAAGCTGTGGACGCCTACAAAACGGCCATTTGGAGACCCCAACTTCTGAATGGAATGGTTGCTTCAATGACTGGTTCCATCGTATGGAAAAATGTGTCAAATTTCGCGGAGAATACTTCGAAAAGCAATAAATACATTTTTAAATAGTAATGTTGTGTCACTTCCTTGATTCCCGAAATTTTCAGTGCCACCCTCGTATTACATAGGACGTAAGGCCTACCAACCTAAAAATCTAGGCAAACTGTGGGCTGTCTAAATCTTCATTCAAATACAGGCGTGGTATATTATATGTTTTTCAAACGAGATCTTAAACGAAGTTATTTTCTTAAATAGGTACCTACTATAATAATAGTTCAAAGTGTTAGCTAATGGCGACAAGAATTATTTATTCTAACAAAGTATCAACATTATTAAGCCATAGACCCGTCAATTCGTCAAATCCTCAGATGTGTCTATATAAAATAAAACCTTTTCGGTTGTCTCGCTAAAAAGATTTTCAGCAACTCTTTTATTAATATTTACTCTCTAGAGAAACTGCAGCCTTTATTTGAAGACGCCGAGGGAGGTCGCAGAGGGTAGAGTTTATTGGTTATTACACGTGTATCGACGCTCCGAGATGATTTGATCGCAATAAGAGCCCGACGTGCCTCAATACGGCTTGCCACACTTGCTTATGATGCCAATATCCAATCGATTTATCTAGTTTTATCGATGTTGATCCATTTTTAGTGATGTGGATCCGAATTGGGCTCGAGGGGATGAAATAGTTTCGGGTTGTGTTTATTTACCCATCTATCTACACAAACATACGAGTATTTAGGTCAGCTGCATGCTGTCAGAACAATTTCAGCAAAGATTTTTTTACACTTAAACCCGTACACTGACGTGTTTTGTTTTATTAACGTTGTTTAAAAATACGTTTCTAATCTACCCTCTAGTTTTACGGCAACGGTTGGGTCAAAGGGTCTTCGTTGTTATTTCGCTGCCAGATGGGTTTTTCGTATAAATATAATTTGACTGCGGCTAGGCTCTGTTTTAGTCTAGGAACAAGAACTACAAATTAATGAATGCCTAAATAACAGAATTCTCGGAAACTTGAATCAGTAATTAAAGTTCTGCTGTTGTCCCAATTTATTTGTATTTTGTAACTGAAAACCTTTCAAAATGGAACTTTATTTAGCTCTTTATGTATTAATATAATTGTTGTATATTATATAAGCCTTCCATGCGTTTCGTAAACATTTTTTCAATTTATAATTTTTAGGTTATGACAATGTGGGAACAAATGCATCCATTTATTTTTCTTCCCGAATACTAACAATTTCTTTTCATTTATGTAGGTACCTATAGGTAGGCACCAATAATCTACTAAATCCAATACTGTCCAGTACTGATGCTGTAAAGAATTAAGACATTATTGCGATATACAGCAATGTAATCACACTATCGGTATCGCATCACTAGTTTATAATAATCGAGTGCGTTGGACGGCGCGATTCGATTGCGAGGCGGAGCGGCACTACAATGGTACAAACTGCGTCGCCGTCAGCTCGGTACACGCGTTTGTGACGTCAATATTTTCCCGCCATTGTCAGGGAACAGGGTTGCTCTAACTAAAATTAAATTGTTTTAAATTGAGAACTGATTTAATGAATCTACACATGACAATATTGTTTTAGCAGTTGATTACCATAAAAATACTGTAAGCTTAAGCAAAATACGAATACCTGAAACGAATCGGTAATCATATTTGTGATTGATTCGAGGAGTAAACGTTGACTTATTTCCTAGTTGCGACTTTGTGAGCCTTCCGAAGTGAAATTTGCTACCCCCACTATGTCGGTGTTGTCTGGTCCCTCTCATTCGGAAAGAAATGCGGGCTTGGCCTGACCCGAGCAGTATGGCGCCGATAAGGGCTAAATTACTAGTAATTTGTGTAATTTTGTTTGTTCGTATTTTATTTCCTCAACAATTCTGACGGAACGCTGTTTTCTGCTCATTGCTGCATAAGCTCTTAAAACCACTAGCAAAATATTGTTGGTACGCGGTATAAGATAATCTCATACAATATTTATCATACAATCCACAAACACATGAAAACAGTGAGTATTAGTTCAGTACCCAACAAGCCAAGTGTTTGTACAAGATTTGAATGTGATTGCATGAGCGGCGCGTTCCAAGCCAGCTATTTTATTCAATTTGCATGTAAATACGCGTGCTTGTGAGTAAATAAACACGCTTTGCTGTCACGCTGTGAGCTCTGTTTCCCGTTCTGGAACAAGGAAGTTCGTGTATTACTTTCATAGGGGTTAAGGTTAAGTTATTCCCGCAAAAGTAGTAAAACTTCTGAGTATGTATGAAAAATATGATTGGGTGCGTTTTTGTTTAGAAATACAAACCAAAAACAAAATGATACGTATTCTGTTTAATTTAACAATAAGTACGTAAGTATTCTGTTACCGGAAAATCTTTGTCTAATGGACACAAAAAGAGTGAAATAAAAAAATAAAATAAAATATAATTTTCAATTGACACACAATCATCTCGCACTTTTAAGTATCTACTATAATTTTTTTTCTGTTTGCCTAAGGTACAACCCTATTGCTAAGCCATCATGGCGGACGCGCGTCACTCGTTCCCGCCTTCATTAGACGGATTGAATTGAGACAATGTACACGATATCCGCTTGTAAATTATACGCATACATCCGTCTATGGCTAAATAATATACTTTTGATTGTAGCTTTCCTGTTAGAAACAATAGGAGTATTATACTTTAGTTAATTGATGCGTCGAAAGAAATATTGCGTTGACACATTGTCAAAGTTTTGTAATAGGGCGGAAAAATTTTGGCGGTACGTGATCTAGGTACCTACTAAAACGCACATGTACAAAAGAAATATGTACTTGTATCGACTAAAAGCTGGACTTGCCTTCCGATGCTTCGAATCGGTAAAATTCGTAATGGCTATGTTGTTTGTACTTCATTAAATATTTTACAAACAAAACACCGGAATGTTAAAAACAATAGCGGTGGTATAAACTCGTTAACGCGTTGATAGTTACAGTGTTGACACTGACAGCTGACAATTGCTTATGAATTTTCGTGGGAAATTTTGGCGGTACATTGCCATTATTGATGTTTTTTTTTTGACAATAATGTTGCCAACAAAATCATGCAAACTAATGTATGACTTCTTTATGATTATAAAGGTACCTATACCTAATCATTCCTCTAATTGCGTGACAGACATCACTTTACATGCAATATACCTAGTCGTTAATACCATAATATATTAAAGGCATTTTGCTCATTTTGTAGTGAAGTATTAGAAGAAATACGAGATCAATATGAATTCTTTCCAACACTAATAGGTACTCAAAGGAGAATATGGCAGCTACTTATATTTTTAATACCAGTGGAATGTTTTCTGTTCTCATTTTTATGATTTTAAGATACGTAAGTATTTGTTTTTGTTTTTTTTACTTCTCCTTGTCTCATATTAACATCAATATAATCTCCATTATGTAGTGGCGTATCGGAAAACGCTCTGAAACTGTTATCTAGGCGATTTTACTATTAAACTGTCCTCGATTATGCAGGAACGATTATGATTTAACCATAGAGTGGCTATGTTAGATAAGTTATTTGAATATGCTACTGTAAAAGTAACCGAATTAAGTCATTAGATTTGTTTTCAGTTATGGGGTTTATGAGGGGCTCGTGGCTAATAGCCACGCTAATCAACTGATCTGCAAGGTTAAGCTACACTTGCCGAGGACAGTCTATGGATGGGTGACCATTCTTAACACATCGAGACCCTTCCATGCCTCGGAGAGTACATAAAGCCGTCGATCCCGGTTTTCATACAAACACCTATGACAATCGCTAGTGGTAGTCAGAAGTCAAAAAGCCTGACGACCAGTCTATCCTTCGAGTATTGCCCAGAAATTGGGTTGCGGAGGTCTGATGGCGGTCGCTTCGTGTAAAATACTAATATTCACCCGCATCTGGTAGACTGGAAGCCGACCCCAACAGGGTTGGGAAAAGGCTAGGAAGATGATGATTTGTTTTCAGTTATGGGCAGTAGGCTCGCCCCAGTTACTAGGCAAACTGTGGGTGTACATTAGTACACCTCTGCTCAACCCTTTTTCTGTATAGACGTAACCGTTATTTATTTTGTACTTAAATTCTAATTCTCTTTGTTCTCGTGAATGAGTCGATGACGATTTTATAGACATAGGTACATCCATTACATTAAATAAAAATAAAATAAATCATGCCATCAACTGGACATAAATCCAGGGCTCCGAGCTTTTAATGGGAATTTCACAGAAAAACCCAACAACAGTTTGCTCGACCCGGGAATCATACCCAGGACCTCTAGCGTAGCAGGTGCGCTTCGGATGACTACACCAACCACGCATGAAAATACACAAAGTGTCTGATATTCTTTGTGTGACGTTGGGCAAAAGTATAATATTTGATCATGTCATCACGCCCGTTTTGTTTAAAAGGGACAGGTAAACTCCCAGTTAACCTATACTGTGTGTTTAGGCTACATACAATATTAATGACATATAACGTTACCTACAAAAATTACATTTAATATACCTACTGCAAATATCCTTGCAACTGGCAACACCATTTCGTTGTTGGAGTGTTGCCAGTTAATTACCGCCGTCTATTACAGACGACAATCGTATACAATTGCGCGTATGTAGGTACAATTTGCTGACGTTTATAATGTCGTTACCAGACATGAATCTTGAGCTTGTAAATTGATGTCATGGCTAAGTTGTAACTACACTGATCTAATTGATCTGCAAGGTTAAGCTACCCTCGCTGCGGTTAGTCTATAGATGGGTGACCATTCGCAACACATCGAGACCACTCCGTGTCTCGGAGAGCACGAAAAAACCCTTCAGTCCCAGTTTGTCATACAAACACAGAGGCCAAGAAGCCTGACAGCCAGTCTATACTTCGAATATCGGTAATGCCCAGAAATTGGGTTGCGGAGTTCTAATGGCAGTCGCTTTTTGTAAAATACTGATATCAGTTAGACTGGAAGCCGACCCCAACATGCCATCTTTCTCTCTAAATTTACACAAAAATATTGAACCCTCATATCGATGTCACACCACTTACTTTATCCCTCTCCACGCATCGTCCCTCCAATCTCCACTCCTCAGTATTGCCAACACAACCGCACCACATTACCAACCTCCTCAGCATCCGTTACTATTTTCCAGTTACCCCCGCGGACACGTCTCAAATACCCACAATGCAGTGACGGGATCTATTCATTTCACTGTCAGATGCGCCGCCGACCCACATCTATCAGAGAACGTGTCTATTCAAATAGGTCACTACTCACTGGTTTTTCAGTTATAATTGGGGAGAGACGTATGAACGTCATCATCACGCCTGTGTTGTTTTAAAGGGGTAGATAGAGTTATAAAATTTCTCCGGTGATGTATTTATATAGGTAGAGGAAAGATTTTATTGTTTGTATTGAATAGGCTCCGAAACTACTGGAGCTATTTGAAAATAATCCTTTCAGTGTTAGATAGCCCATTTATCGGGGAAGGCTATAGGCTATATATCATCACGCTACGACTAATAGGAGCGGAGTAGTAATGAAAAATGTTGCAAAAACGGGGGAAAAATTATAAGACCACGCGGGCGAAGCCGCTGGCGGCATAACCCACAGCACAGCAGCTGCGCTGGTGATCATTAGACAAATTAATGAAGCAGCTTCATTCAAATACATCTGTTATATACCTATGCTACTATCATTTGCACCCGCGCCGATGACCTATATCTGTCAGCAAGCGTCTCCCAATGACGTAGGTCACTGGTTTTAGGAATTGTGGAATGACGTATGATAAGATCTATAAATGGAGTGCAAGTGCAAATAGGTTTGCTAGTAAATAAATATCTTCAAATGTGTCTTGAATTATTACTGTTTTGATTTATGATGAGAAGGTGATTATTTAAAAAAATTGATGGTAAATATAATTCTGAAAAAAGAAAGGGAATGTATGTATTAACATATCTTTCATTATAAAACAAAGGAGTACTTTGTATTAAATTGAAATAAAACTTTTTTGTCTTTTTTCTGACAATGTCGTATGTCAAAGTCAAAACATGTTTTACCATAATTTTTATGGATTTAAACAGTCGGGCAAAAAAAATCTTTTCATATAAACTTTCAAATCCAAAATATTTCGTTTTACAATAAAACAGCAAATTCAAAGTAGATTAACTAACCAGATATTCATAACTGGAATATTCTAAAAGCGTAACACATTGCGTACACGCACATCGGAAGCTTTTATCCTATCGCTTTGTTTTGATTTATGTGACGACACTAGCTATCCACGAGAGAGTAGGTACATGAACAAGCCGGCCGATTGACGAGCGTTGCGCAAACCGGGAGGGATCACGTATTGTGAATGGAGACTATTTATAGACGACAATGGATTCGTTTACGATAGTAACTGTTCCGTTTTTGTTATTTTATTGGGAGTCTAGCTGTGTATCAGCGGAGTTACAAGCGACGGTCTTCTTTTTCCCAATCTTGTCGGAATTTTTTCTGTCGGATTGGTGGGTCTAAAACTATGAAATCTTGCACAGGAGTTCGTCACAAACTAAGAAGTTAATAAATAAGGTTTGGCTAGGAGTAGTTACTGCGCGAAGGGCTAGTTTCACAGCTTACTGATAAGTTCCCGTTAAATTAGTTGACGGATAATTTCATACAAATATTGTTCCAATTGTGTATTTATCTGGCGGTTAGCGGCTATCCAGAGGTGGTGAAAGTAAAGTAAAGAAAGTAGTAAGTATAGGTCTTGACAATGGCAGATACTTGGTAAATCATTTGAATCCGGAGCCAAAGCCTAAAGTATGAGGATTGCAAGGAGATGCCCTTGTTTTTGGAGACGTTTGTTCTTTTGTGAGCGATCATCATCATCATATCAGCCAAAAGAGCTCAACTGCTGAACAAAGGCCTCCCCCATTGACTTCCACAGGGACCGGACGCATGCTACCTGCATCCAACGACTTCCAGCGACCTTTACCAGGTTATCGGTTGTGAGCGAATTAAGTGATTAATGTAATGTTTCGCTTAGCATGGTGTGCGTTTAGTGAATGGGAGGTATTTATAGCGGGAACACACCGACCGATCGTAACAATTCCGTTTTATTAGGATTCGTCATGGTTAATATTTAGGCTTGCGAGATGTGTTGTGTGTAGGTAGTTAAAAATGTGTGTCGATTGGGGCAATAGTCGAGTAATCCACGCATGGAACAAATATAGAACTTTGCCCAGTTAATGGGTAAGGCTCACTTTACATGGGACCTAATTAACACACAGGTGTGCAATTAATTGTACACACCTTATACACTTATATACCTATATATTATAGAAATATATTTTTACACGTATACAGTACATCACTACATATTATAAAACAAAGTCCTCCGTCGCGTCTGGCTGTCCCTATGTATGCTTAGATCTTTAAAACTACGCAACGGATTTTGATGCGGTTTTTTAATAGATAGAGTGATTCTTAAGGAAGGTTTTTATGTATAATAACATACCACGCGGGCGAAGCCGCTGGCGGGAAGCTAGTACATAATATAGTGCCTATAACTACAGAGAAATGTACGTAGATAAGTGTTTGCATTAAAAAAATAAGATCATTTACATACGTAGACATAGACGTCAATAAATTGAGAACTTAAAAAACTTAACTTGAGCACTCGAATTAGTTGGTAGTCTTGATTTCTAAGGCTGGATTCAAAATCCTTTGTTTAACATTAACAAATAAATGTTGAATGTTCATAGAATTATTCGAATATTTTAAATGTTTTTATCTTCCACAATATTTCAGTTTACTCTATTTTCCCCAGTACCCTTGCTGGAAAAATTTGCCCCCTTCAGCAGAAACTATTATAACTAGATACAAAAATATTCACTCCTAAAACTTTTCCCAAACCGACTTAGTCCAGGCATCATTTACGCTGAACCGCCAAAAAGTTGGTAAGCAGCTTTCCAGCCGCTGCAGCGCTGTCGCCACTGGTAGTCGAAACGCTGAATTATTCATGATAGCTTTGACTCAGCCTTTGAGTCCTGACAATACTTTAATCCATGTTATCTACGGGAGCACACTGGCTGGCGGCTTATGTGAACAGAGGTTATGCTAAAATGTGGGGAATGAACACACTGTGGCAATAAAAAAAACATTTTTCGGAGTATAATGTTAGTTAGCTTTCCGCCAGCGGTCTTGCCCGCTATCCCACGGGAACCATACATTTTACCGGGATAAAAAGTAGCCTATGCTATTCCGGACTATGTTCTATCCCTGTGCCAAATTTCATCGGGATCCGTTCTGTAGCTTTTGCGTGAAAGAGTAACAAACATCCATCCATCCATATATACAAACTTTCACACTTACAATATTAGTAGGACTTACATGATTCTTGTCCATCCAAAGGTTCTCTTGAAGAAATATTTATTAGCGATAAGACCGCCAATTGTTCTACGTTTTTTTTGTTTGTTTAGTTTATTTGTGCCCTTTTATAATTAATGTTGGAATATTCTACACTATTAAGCTGAAAATCAGCGTTGTGGTTCAGCACCGGAACATTAGGCTGAGCTGGTAGCCTCTTCAGCTCACATTTATGTATTTTTAAGTTTTATGTTTTGTGTACCTTACCTTACCTTCAAATAATTTGAGTTGAATTAATGTTTCTTTCTTTCTTATTACATGGGACCTAAACATTACGGCGAACTATACATGTACGTTAATACACCTCTGCTGAACCCTTCGGGGACTATAGGCGTGTCATTAACCGGGCACAAAACCAAACTACGAGCTAGTACTGATTTGTGCCCGGTTGATGGCAATAGGCTCGCCCCCTATTACATGGGAGCTAAACATACCGGCGAAATGTGGATGTACATTTAGAACGCCTCCCCCTTCGGGAAATACAGCCATATGAATTTACCTACCTATCTGTGTCAAAATCGATTGCGTAGTTCTAAGTAATTTGTAGTAAAGGGTAGGCGTAGAGTAGGACGCCCGCCGGCCAGGTGGAGTGACGACCTGGAGAAGGTAGCTGGCAGCAACTGGATGAAAAGAGCTGAAGATCCAGCTCTGTGGCGTTCATTAGACGACGTCTGTGGTCTAGTGGTTCGAGTACCGGACTGCTGATCACGAGGTCGTGGGTTCGATTCCCACAGGACACAAATATTTATGTGATGAATATAGTAGTAGTATTTGTGTTTGTCTAGGTGTTTCCTATGTATAATAAGTATGTATTTATAAAAAAAAGTATATAAGTTATATCCATTGTCTAGTACCCATAGTACGTACAAGCTCTGCTTAGTTTGGGACTAGATGGTGCTGTGTAAAATGTCCAAAGATATTTATTTTATTTATTTATTAAAGGAGGCCTATGCCCAGCAGTGGACGAATACGGGCTGATGACGAAGTAATTTGTAACCTCGTATAGCTGAATACTAGAGTGCCTTCCCGGTATCGTAGAACACTACGACGGGCTTTGAACTCACGACCTTTTATTCGGCCGGGCTGGTAATGACGTTATTGTAGTTCCAATAACAACATGTCATTTGTATGTACTCTATCGATTATTATTCATATTTCTTTTGTTACAAGTTTATCGACCCCTGTACGAATATTTTTTTTTACTGTAAGCCTGTAAGGAAAACTTATTATACTTCTAAGTTAATATTATAAAGCTAAAGAGTTAGTTTATTTATTTGGTTGGACGCGGTAATTTCAGGAACTAGTGGTCCGATTTGAAAAATTCTTTCAGTTTTAGATAGCCCATTTATCGGGGAAGGTTATAGGCTATATACCATCACGCTACGACTAACAGGAGTGGAGTAGCAATGAAAAATATTGCAAAAACTGGGGAAAAATTCATAACATCTCCCGGGCGAAACCGCTGGCGGGAAGCTAGTAATATTACAAAGCTAAAGAGTTTGTTTAGGGGCAATATTTGTGGTTTTTTCGCGGACAAAGGCTAGTTAGTTACACGTGGGCTGGAGTGTGCCTGTGGGAAAATCTACATCCCGTATTGGGTGTAATTTGACAGACTACGCCATTGATTGAGTGATTGTTTGGTCTACTTTTACACTTCATGGGTCTGGTCCTGGGATCCATTATCAGGTCGAGCAAAGATGTTACTTTCCCAGTACTGATACTGGGAAAGTAACATCTTTGCTCGACAGTATGGATTTGTGCCCGGTTAATGGCAATTACATAAACATTTATGTATGTATTTATGTATATCTGGGTGTTTCTTATGTATTATAAGTATGTATTTACAAAAAAAAAAGTATATAAGTATTATATCCATTGTCTAGTACCCATAGTACAAGCTCTGCTTAGTTTGGGATTAGATGGTGCTGTGTAAAAATGTCCCAAGATATTTATTTATTTATATTATTTATTACCTCGCCGCCATTACATGGGACCTACAGATACTGGTGCTCGGCGAACTGTGAATGTAAGGCAGTATACCTCTGCCTACCTCTCCTTGAAATACAGGCGTGACAGTATGTTATATCATCCTCCTAGCCTTTTTCCCAACCCTGTTGGGGTTGGCTTCCAGTCTAACTAGATGCGGCTGAATATCAGTATTTTACACGGAGCGACTGCCATCAGACCTCCGCAACCCAATTTCTAGGCAATACCGTTATTCGAAGGATAGACTGGTTGTCAGGCTTTTTGGGCTTCTGACTAGCACTAACGATTATCATAGGTGTTCATATGATAACCGGGACCGACGGCTTTACGTGCTCTCCGAGGCACGGAGGGGTCTCGATGTGTTAATAATGGTCACCTATCCACAGACTGACCTCGGCAAGCGTAGCTTAACCTTGCAGATCGGTTGATCCGCGTAGTTATAGTATAGCCACGAGCCCCGTGATAGTATGTTATAACGAAAGTTAAAATCCCTTCTAAAACAGCTCTGGGGGGCTAGACATGTCGCATTTTGACATTCGAATCGACAAACAAAATGTATGGAAATGACACAAGCTTTCGACAAATCGGGCTGTCACTAATGTCATTTCCATACTTTTTGTTTGTCGATTCGAATGTCAAAATGCAACTTGTCTAGCCCCCCTGACTCAATTAAACTAGAAACAATAGATATAATCTAACAATAAAGTTCAAACTGATACCGACGGTCAAGACAACTATTACTTTATCTTAAACTATTGTTATTTGACGTAACAGTGGCCCAGTTAAAACTGATAACAGTTACAAGAGATAAACGTAACAGTTATTGACGTTATCTGATAGCTCTGCCGTTTCAAAGTTACCGAAACTTTGTTACAATTGAGAGTTATGTTTAATTGTGTAGATTGACGAGAAGTTAAATTGAATTGAATTAATTGAAAAGCTTTCTGTGAAGATTACGTTTATTTATCTAATTGAAATTACTTTATTTTACTACAAGTCAGTTTATTGAAGATCGTTACTCGAAATTGGATACTACAGAAAAGATATCACTACATAGTATAAAACAAAGTCGCTTTCTCTGTCCCTATATCCCTATATTATGTATGCTGATTTATGTATGCTTAAATCTTTAAAACTACGCAACGGATTTTAATGTGTTTTTTTTTAATAGATAGAGTGATTGAATAGGACGGTTTATATGTAGTATAATAGATACAAATTATAGTACAGAAAATACAACAAATTCAAACCCATGCGAAGCCGGGGCGGGTCGCTAGTAATTCATAAAAAACAACATAACATACCATACCATCATGCTTGTACTCCCTAAAGCGTTAGGCACAGGTCCGATGTAATAGGGGGCGAGCCTATTGCCATCGACCGGGCACAAATCCAGAGTCCGAGCTGCTACTGTGAATTTCAAAGAAAAACCCAACAGTTCAGCGTTAGCCACTGTGTCCGGTTGTTGGCAATAGGCTCACCCTCTATTAGGTACATGGGATCTAAAACATGGCGAACTATGGCTCTGCATTATTACGCCCCTGCCTAACCTACCAGTGACTATAGAAAAATAAAAAATAACAGTCAAAAAATCCATAAACAATAAAACGAATACATCGTAAAATACATACAAAAACAATTAAAAAAATTAATTGTTCACTTCAAAAACAACGAATTAACAAAATGTAGCTCCCAGAATCACACCCGAGACAGTAATTCCCTTCACATAGCGACACTTCACACACTTAATACATACCATCGTTAGCGACGATCGCTAATTGTTAGGTAACGATCGCGATAGGGGCCTACTCTTGTATCTCGAATATAAATCTCCGGTGACATACGTTGTGAGTCAAACTCGAAACTTGCCGTGCAAAGTGAAAGTAATGATTTATTTATTTGATGTCTTTTTGGTTTTCGTGTGTTTCATTGGTTTAAATATGAATCTGTTTCATATGAAATGACATGGAAATGGAATTAAATGAAATAAAATTTATTTGTCCCAAACAGAAAAGCACATTACAAGAAAAAAATGGTAATAAAAGAAAACTAAAGCTATTGTGCCTCACGGCTGTGGCAAATAGGTCCAAGTCAGCAATATGCCAGACAGTTAGTGCCTGGCATATTTCAACTGAACCACAATTTCAGAGGCGTCCCGGATGCAAACAAGTTTTATATCGATATTCAGTTTATGAAATATCATATATCTAGCAGTGATAGCCAAGGGGTGGCTAGCCTAAAATGCCGTCAAGAAAACCTCTCAAGCATGCGGTCCAGTGGACCATTAGACTGTCAAGTCAAACGTCTCGAGTTCGAATCCAAGGCACGCACCACGCACCTCTGACTTTTCGAAATCATTGGCGTAACTATCACTCGTTTTAACGGTGAAGGAAAACATCGTGAGGAAACCTGCATGCTTGAGAGATTTTCTCGACTGCGTCAACGTCAATTAGATCAATTAATTAAGCTGCCCAAACCCTGTCTTATAATAAAATACTTGATTATTTCCCATACGTCTCTATCAATCGTCATCTCATAGGGTCATACGTCAAATCTTCTTTCTTTCTTAGTACTCTCTGTACAACAGCTCTTGTCGGTGAAGCAATCGCCACAGTTCTAGAGGACTGATGACGGACGGGAGGACGGACTTCGGCCTTCTTTGACTTCTTAATATAATCCGAATCTAAATAATTAGGTACTTTCAGTGTCAATATCCATCACTATTAGCTATAAACCTATTGTTGGCAATTTCGAGTTACATCGAACATTAGTAGGCCTCCGAAGTTGATTAAATTTTAAAATGGTTACCTTAGGGAGGGAGCTGCGTTGATGGCTCTCGTCAACAGCCCTCTAAGTCAGAAGCCTTTGTATAAGCTCATTATTAACCCAGTAAGCGATTAATATGTTAACAGAATTAACACTTTAGCTTCTAGTTATTTTTCATTTTATTTGTTATTAACAAATGGCAAGTGTACACCCACAGCACAGAATAAATAATAACAGAATGGCCACTCTCCGCCCCTCCTTAACGTCAGATACCTCAGGTCCCCCGTATCTGCCGGTGTTCTTGCCGGACGGACTGCCAACAAACCCAACGCACTCTCACGCACACATTTGCATTTGCACATGTACAAACGTAATTTTGACAAGTTTGACATTTGGTATTGTAGTGTGCAGCGGTATCGAAGTTTATATGGAGTGTCACAGGTGTGCCTACAGTTCGCCGGTATGTTATAATTACTATGTAATAAGGGTGTAGCGATATCTAACAAGCTTCATAAGAACTTGTACGAAGTTTACCGTGCAACTTGCATAATACAAGGTGGAAGGGACATCGACGTCAAACGTCGTGACAAGGTTTCACTCAAGGTCAAAAATAAAATGACCTAGGTCATTTATATAGAAAATGATCGGTTATTACAGATATTGACATTTTTGAGCGCGCAGTGTATTACCAAGAACGCGATTATAACGCTCCGCGTTGAATGTTATTGCGCCCGCGATCCGAAATTAATGAAATTTTAATTATAAATCTAATTTGGGTAGATAGAAATAATGTTTTTTTATGTAAAAAAAACTGCAAAAATAAAAGTTCAGTTTGTCTGGGTGTTTCTTATACGTCTATTAAAAGTATGTATTTACAAAAAAGTATATAAGTATTCCATTGTCTAGTACCCATAGTACAAGCTCTGCTTAGTTGGGACTAGATGGTGCTGTGTAAAATGTCCCAGGATATTTATTATTATTATTTATTTTTATACATTTTTGTATCTTGGCTATTTAATGCCGGGCCGAGGCCAAGTGCTACCCTAGAGTAGTGTATTAGTGGGTAACTGATGAAGAGATGATAGTTATTATTATAGCTTCACGCCTGTGTTTCATAGGGGTAGGCAGAGACTATAGATTTCCACTTGCTACGATCCTGGCACACCACTTTAGTTTAGTTTGTCTGGGTGTTTCTTATACGTCTATTATAAGTATGTATTTACAAAAAAAAGGATATAAGTATTACAAGTATCCATTGTCTAGTACTCATAGTACAAGCTCTGCTTAGTTTAGGACTAGATGGTGCAGTGTAAAAATATTTATATTTATAGATACTGTAATTTACTCAGTAAACCCTAACAAACCCAACAAATCAAACGATACTTTCAAATGAAGCGAAGTTTCAATCAGAAAATTGGTGCCACGTCTCCGTTCACAGCAACGCTACAATAAACCCTTTCAGCTCTAAACAAGCTCTATGCATTTAATCAGGTACGCGACGTGCCGACGGGGTAGGTAGAGACCTAGGTAGCTAGAGGTATACGACATCGAGTGGTTTGTATTCATTAGCCCGTGGTTCGCCGGCCGATACTCGACTACTGTGACATACTGACACAGAAGACAGTGAACCTTTATATATTGATTTTTATTTATTATACGCTTTATTGCACACTAATAATACAATAACAACAAAAATTAGAAACAGACATACAAACATTTATTATTATTTATTATATCAGTCGTGATCGTCTCAATGCAGCAAACAGCGGGAGCGAATTTGTTGTATACTATGTAAACGGAGACGACTGGAAGGAGGACCTCCCTTTCCTCCTTCCAGTGTTCTCTTCTCTTTCTTCAGTTCGATTAGATCTTTTAAACTACGCAATAGATTTTTCACAAATAGATACAGTGATTTAAGAGAAAAGTTTATGTGTAACATACATCCATATTATAGTAGAGAATGCACACATGCGAAACTTTTTTTTAATTTCAATGTTTATCTAATGATAAGCGTTTTATGACAGCCGCGAGCCGAGCCGAGAAAATAATGTAAAAGTCCTTGTTACCCATCCATTGTGCCTGTGTGTCTTGCCCCGTCAACCACCCACACCTCCCACCCTCACCTTTCCCCCTATATTACCTGCCTCACGTTTGAAAAGAAATTTTTCACAGTAAATTTAAATGATTTGATAAAGTTACGCCAAGACGTTTGAGTTTGAAGCTTTTGAGTACGACTTTTATAAGCGGGATTAAATATTGTAAATTCTTTTTATTTCGACACTTTTGTTATGAATATAATTTATTACCAGGATTAAGGTATTGTAGGAAAATAGAAAAACTAATAAGCCTATTGCTATCCCAACTGTTGGGTATACGTACGGGTTTATCTTAGATTAAATTGAATCACAATATAGTCAAATTTTGTTTGTTTTCGTTTTTGGTCTGCTTTAAAGAATTTCCTATTTATCTATGGTCCACCACACTGGCATAGTGTGGGTTGGTAGACTTAACATACTTTAAGACCATAGCTAGTAGTATTTTATAAATGTATTGCAGGCGGGGCAAGCTATTTGTTCAGTCTGTTTCTTTACTAGTCCCGCCTGCAACACATTCTCCAACATCACAGAGCTTGTTTATAGATTTTTTGTCAGTACTCTTAACGCAGTCGGGTTTTTCGTTCCATAATTTAATAATTTAAAGCTATATCAAAAAAGATTACAATATTTCCATGTGTTTTCAGTTTTATGGTGCAATGAATGCTCATCTTCGTGTTCTTTGCTACCACTGTTTTTAAGACTTTGGACCCTGTTGGTATACAACAACGGGTTTCAATTTGGAAGTCTTAAAGTCATTTTAGAGATATGTGAGTGTGTGTATGAGTTATTGAAAGGCGTTTATAAGTTTTGATATTGTTATGCAAAACCTTCGTATGGTGACTGACTTCAAGCGGAAACACAAGTCTGGAAAGTTATCCTGGTGTCTTAGTGTGGAACAACCTTGGAGTACTTCTCAATAGCTTGTACCCATAACTGTACGTAGCGACGGCTTTTGTACAACTTCCAGATTCATAATTAAGTTTCAAATAAGCACACTAATAAATTGTAACCGTCTAGTTTTGTAGCAACCGACGAGTTTGAGGTCTTGTAGTCCAATTTCTTAGGTTAGGTTGGGCCTAAGTGGCACTGAGTAATGGAATATAAGTGTTTAGACTTCGGCCGTATCTCCTAGCGTACCTAAATATATGTGACTTGCACAGTCATACCAAAGGGTAAGTACATCCATACTTGTGCACTGCCGTGTGTCAACATATTTTAATTTTGCTTATACCTGAAGACATGTTTTGACAAGTACAAGCGCTAAGTGTAAATAAGTTTGTTATTGAAACTCCAGGCGCTCGCGAGGTACGGATCCTTAGGTTTTTGTTGTAGTAGTCAACACATATTATATATCTAGAATAACTTGTGATTATCGGCCCATTTTTCTAATGCCCCTTTTTCCATCTCCTAATAAGTTCCCGTTAGACTATCTGGCAGATAATTTCACACAAATATTGTTCCATTTTCTTATTTTTCCAGTGGTTAGTATTAGTGAAACACGCCCTTAATGATGTAGTTGTATGAGTTTAAAATGGTTAAATATAATCATTGTTGTTATGTATTATGATCATTATACCATGCAATACCTGGTAAATATAAAATGAAAATGAAATCTGAATAAAAAATACAAAGAGGATCGCTTTCTCCATCAAATATAAAGCAACATAGCCTACTTGTACAGAAATTGTAATTGTATTCAACCCTTCAATGAAAGGATAGCAAAGTGTGTCGCTTGGTTATCTTCCCACTCACCCGCTTCGTCAGCAGGGAAGGGTTAATGGCGCCCTTAGGCTACTTCACCTGTAGCTTGGGTGCTGTTGTAATTCAGAGTAGGTATGTAATATGAAAGGTACCTGCTTACCTTTCGATCAATATACTGGAACTGTAAAATGACTGGTTATTTTAATGATGGAAAAAATCGACTGGCAGGATTCGAACCTGCGTCTTCTGGTTAAATACACCAGACGCTACGACCAGCTACCGCGAGTCCCACCCGACAGGTCGAAATTTTTCTTTACATTCTACGTCTCAAGGTGACATTAGTGACATCTATTGAAAAGCAATGTTTGATGATGCCTGAAATGAAATGACTTTCAAGTAACAGGTGCCTATTCTAGCCCCAGTGGTACCAGCATTTAACATTTGCACTTACTACTATCACAAATCAAACTGTTTTTTTTTCAAAATTGTAATGGCCTATTTCACTACCTCTGCCTTATTATGAATGACATTAGGTATGTCAGCTGACAAAGCCTTACAAAATAATTAAAAATCGCTTAAAATAAGCTTTATTTTTATTACAATACCAAGGGTTCATTTAGTCCGCCCAAAACAAAATGGCTATACAACCCATTATAAAATTATAATCTGTGGACCGCTATCGGCGCTGCCAACTTTACCAAACTCGATTATAATCACGTTAATACCAACCAAACAAAACAAAAATCCAACGTTTTCAACGAATTTTGCCAAGTTTTTGACAAATTAATTTATCAGTTTCTATTACCTGGCTTGATGGAGTCGTAAAGGATTTAATTTTTTGCGCATGGTACAAGTAATAAACTGAAGCGAGGCCATAGAACTGTTCTGTAAGAATATTTTAAATCCACATCTCGGAATAATTGAAATAGGATTACGACACAAATAATTTCGGTGCAAAGTTATTTTAACTGTAGTATAAGTACTGAATCAATAGATAATTTTACTGATTACTGGTATACTAGCTTGTAATTTATCTTTTAGCAATAAAACTAATATTAAAATTAAAATACTTTTTCTCTTTCCAGGTAAGTCAAGATACAATTAAGGTATTAGCGTGGAGCATTTTGGTAAAGTACCTTTATACTACATACTTATCTTTACCTCCTTTAATTTATTAGAAACACTTCGCTTCACCTTCAATAAGTTGTGTTGTAGCCTACAAGGGGGTGACTTGGGTAGTTCAAAAACTTCAACCCGCTACCGCTTGTAACTTGCGACCCACACTTTTAAGTTCCCCTAACTAATTTTCGTGACGACTTGACGAGATGGGATTAATAGAATTACAGGGCGCACCGCAACACAGTTATGGCCGGTTACGGGAATACGGCCCCTTTAGGGGTATCTGGGAGATACGGCCCTCCAGATGTAATGGATTATAAGATCCCGTGATTTTTATTTTCGTAAACTCTGCGCCACATAAACGGGAACGGTTGGGCGTTTTGGTGCAGGAATCTACCAAGACAAAAGTGTGTTTTTGCGTCTCTTTTAAAAGTGTAGGCAAAGTGGTTTGAAATTATTATCCCAAATATGGTAATAGGTTTACACAAGTGTACTTTAGTTTTCTTCCGAATGCGACGGATCCAAAGTGCGGGTTGAATTCGTGCTTATCTAAACTTTCGGTAAAATCGTTTTTCTCTGTGATTCTTGCTGTGTAATGTCATTGAGCCATAGATAGAGGTAATAAAACCTCTTTCTTTTTCATGGCTAAAGACTATTAAAGTAGTGGTGTTGACGTCATTTTTAACCCATTTACTATCATCCCACTGCTGGGCACTAGTCTCCTCTCAGAACGAGAGGTGACAGGCTTAAGTATATAAACGGCATTTAAACAATATTAATACATTAACATACCATTCAGCAACAAAATAAATATAAATTCTTATAAATAGAGACCACTTTAACTAACTCGATATAACCTTTTTAATCTATTTAAGTGTTAGGACATTAATTACATTTTTCCATCTTGCTGAACATCGATCATCGCGTAATCCTGGTCGGAACAGATGCCATATTAATTATAGTTGGACTAGTTCTGCAGATGTGCTGGGAATCCGAAGTTATTGTAACAGTTTTATCAGTATTTTGAGCTCATGGAACCAGTAAATACACTGTAGACTGTAGTAGTTAAAGAAGAACTAATTTTTTCTTAAAGTTTTACACATATAACATAAAATACATACAACATAAAAGCAAGTGAAGAGCTTCGCCCAACCCTAGAATTTTGTACTATAACGTGGGTACAAATAAAAAGAGAGTTCTTATTCACTAACATTATAATAAAAACACTATAACTCGAGAAATGCTGGACCGATTTTCATGGTTTTTGATTTGTTGGATTTGTCTCCGCCCCGAATAACAGAATAACAATTAAAACTTTTCAAATTCAAATTCATTTTTTTTTATTTGGATTTGAAAAGTTGAAATAACTGTAGGAATTTCCCAAATTCCTTTCTTGGCTGGTGCTTTCGTCATAACTATCAGTGTGCCAAATTTCAGCCCAATCCGATCAGCGGTTTTAGCTGTGAGTGGATCGATCAGTCAGTCAGTCAGTTTCTTACTTTATACAATCAATAAACATGGATACAAGTGAAAAAATATTAACAATAAAGCAAAATACTCAATCTGCAGTGGAGGAATTTTCCGAGTCGCCATTCACTGTCTGTATCTTACTTCGTCACAGCTTCTTAGTATAATAGGGGATTATCCGGCTGCCCCTCTGCTTAGCCCCTCGAGCCAGATTGATGGTATTATTTACTCAAAGTACCACGTTTATTTCAGTCATGAAATAAAAGGAAAAAAGAGAGAAAACACTGAACTGACACATTTAATTTCCGACGTTTGATGCTTGGACTTATTAAATGCTGAAAATATACGGCGAGACGTTTTAAGAGATCTTTTTACAAGGATAATAAGATAGTCACAATATAGACGTGTTTTTAAAAGCGTTAAGAGGATGATAAATATCTTTTTTATGACCTTCGAGAGTGAATGTGTTTGAGCTATAATTTACATCTAAATATTTAAATAAAGACTGAAATCTCATTAGCGTAGTGGCCCTAAGAGTGTCTGCTACGCTAGGGGTTATAAGTTCAAAGTTTTCTGTGTAATTTTGTAGTAGCTCGGGGTTTGATTTTGTGTGATAGGGCCTAGGTCTTAAAGTTTTATTAGCCGCCATTTGAATAAAATTTGACGTAACCAACAGATATCAATATCCAGTAATTTATTATTACTGGATATTGATTTATTAGTGTCTCATACATATTCATAATCACAGATGATATAACCGCAATCAGAGAGCAAAAAATACGTAGGTATACAGGGGTCTAACTAGTCTAAAGAAGTACTTTAAAAAGGAAATAATAATTGCAAAAGAAAACAATGTTCTACATAAATAAAAACGATGAGTTGTCGAAGTATTTTTAGTTATACATATCAAACAAAATACTGCCTCGTCGGTCTAGCGGTCCCAACCGCAACTGTTACGCTAGAGGTTTCGATTTCCGGGTCGAGAAAAGTGTTGATGGGCTTTTCTGTGAAATTAGTGGCTGGACGGATTTGTGCCCGGTGTATGGCAATAGGATCGTTCCCTATTATATTTTTTTTATCTTAGATAGGCTTGCGTTTAAACACAACTCACCTGATGTTAAGCAACAATGAGGTCTACGATGGGATATTTACATGGGACTTAAACATACCAGGACTGTGGGTATACAATTGTAAATAAGCACACCTCTGCCTAACCCTTCGGGGAATACAGGCGTGATGTTTATGTTAAATACCATTTTCTATTTAATCAGCATTGCCATTCAACGTGGCAATGCTGCCAGTCTTCTGGGCACGTTACCAGATGACAGCGATGAGGAGTACTTTGACGCCTAGGTGCGGAAATTTTGGTTTTTATTTTTATTTATTATTTTGTTAATATTAGTACCTTATACATACCAAATAGGTAGTTTTATTTTAATAACATGCAATAAAAACACAAGTTAAACGTGACTGCAAGAAGAATAGGTACACATATTATTTTTACATTAAATTTATTCTTAATAGCGTTGCATAAAGGTCCACTCAAATTATGAATATTAAACTAATATTTGAGTTCAATTTTCTATTTTAAAATACTTCTTTAGACTGTAGTTTCATTTATTGTCGTGTTGTCTCTGCCACCCTGTATACAAACAAAGTCATAAAAGTTTACAGCTATATCTATAAGCATTGTGTACCTACATTCCCCAGCCACCGTACGTTTCGCATTGGAAACGGAAGCCATCCGCACTCGTAATCAGCGGCTGTTGCCATAAATAAATATTTAAACGCGTCCCCGTCCCTTGGTGCCTACTACCTGTAATGGAACGACACAGAGAATTATCGAATGGAGTGTTTGATGTCAGTAAATATAAAGTACAAGACGTTTTATTGTACACATGGCAATGACATTAATAGTCAGTACATAATTACAAGGAAGGAGAGTTACATAAAAGTGTTCTTCAAAGATAAAAACCATTGTTGTGAATATTTTTTTATTAGGCTTCACTAAATTGTCAAGGCGAAAAAATATTATTTATATTTTAACGTTGTCTGTTTTCAGTGGCCTAATTTTTTAAGGGAAAATCATTGAAAGTGCGGATGTGTCAATATCGTATTCTCTCAAAGGTTAGGCAGAAATAATAATAATAAATATCTTGGGAAATTTTTTTGGGACATTTATACACAGCCCCATCTAGTCCTAAACTAAGCAGAGCTTGTACTGTAGGTACTAGGCAATGGATATAATACTTATATACTTTTTTTTTGTAAATATATATATACTTATAATATATAAGAAACACCCAGACAAACACAAACACCATAACCACCATAAGTTCATCACATAAATGTTTGTGTCTTGTGGGAATCGAACCCACGACCTCGTGATCAGCAGTCCGGTACTCGAACAACTAGACCACATACGTCGTAAATATACACCCAAATTTTGAGTTGCTATTGAATTTCCCAAAAAAATTAACTAATTAAACACTAGACCTCAGGATCTCACGCTTTATAGTCACGACCGGGAACACAAAACCAAACAAGTGTCGAACCTGTGTTTACCATAACAATATGAGTTAATACTCCATTTACTTACTACTCTTACATATCGGTATTGGGTTTCTGTCACAAGTGTTGTTAAACATTATGTGTTTATCGTTAATTAACTCAACGTGCCATTTCGTTAAGGGAAATGTTTCGCATATTATGTACCTAAGGACCTAAATAGCTATTGTTTTTATTGTATTTGGCATGAATAATGGCTAATTATCAGAGATCGGCGTAGGTAGTGCTATTCACGGGAATTAGTGACCGTTAACTTAACATGGATATGCCGTCTAAATCCCGGCATACATGTTACATACTAATTTATATCACATTGACGAGCAATTGTAAAGTAATTGTAGTTGTACACATGACGACATATCATGCCACCTGTTTCGGGTATAATCAGACCTACCTATTGACCAGCAAGTAATATGGCAAACAGCACTGTGCAGGACCAGTTAAACCAGAAATAAGTAGCCTGATATGACGCAGTGCATATTCATGGTATCTTTAACAGTATAAATTCATTTACATCAACATTCCGAAAAATATTCCCGTGAACCCCGAAAATCCCGGGACATGTCCATATTAACATAATCATTCAGGGTCATTGACCGAAAATAGCACTACCTACGCCGATCACTGCTAATTATATTTAAAGATATGAATATTATTGAAATAAAAAAAAACTAAATTTGGTAGGGTTCGAACCTACTTGGTAGTTTATGGATTTTATATGACAGATTGTGGTGATGATGATTTTGGATGAAAGCTGATGATGATTTTAGAGATCACTAGCTGACCCAGCAAACGTTGTTTTGCCATATAGGGGTGGGTCACCCTTATCATTTAGGGGTATGAAAAATAGATGTTGGCCGATTCTTAGACCTACCCGATATACACACAAAATTTTTTACAAATCAGTCCAGCCGTTTTGGAGGAGCACGGGAACGAACATTGTGACACGAGAACTTTATATATAAGATTTTAGACTTTTAAACCGTAAATAAACCTTTTAAATTCATCATCTGCTATATAACTCAAAAATATCATTAACCGTCATTATCATCATCGGCCATCTAAAATCATTATGCGTCTACAAAAAACATTATCGGTCATCTATGGCCTATAGCTATAGCGGCCAAGAAAATGCTGCGGTTTTAAATAGCAGCTTTATTGGTTACGTGAATAATAAGCATTGATTTATTGCCACATTTCAATTGAATTCATATTAAATCTACGACGCTGAAATAAAAAAGAACTTTATTTATTCATAAATAAGTATTTATCTTCGTTATTCCGTAAGATTAACTTCTTAACGGTCTATCACAGGTCCCATTTATTTCCTCTTCATTATTCTATTCGCTTTTGTAATATTGATACCTTTTTCGGGGAATCGCTCTCGGAACGGAAATGTGTTAAGTCAATCTTAATTTGTACAATACATACCTTTATGCCTACAATTCGTTTATATACGAATATAATTATATACCGGAGGATTCAAGGTTATATCTGGTTTATATATTTAGTATTGGACTTACTAGCGCAGCCCTAATGCTTTCAGTTTTAAATGTACTGAAGAAATACGGATTGTCAATCAATCTAATCTGTCAAATGTCAAATTATAATCTGATATTTCACAGAAAGCAGGAAAAAAGTTTTAAGAAGTAACCTGCCTTAATGTTCTTATACCTACTTGTATCAATATTCATTTTACAACGAAGAAGATCAATAAAAACATAATCATTTCGATAATAACCTTCATCAATATTCATATATTTAAATAAACCCCAGGGAAATTGTAAAAAACCCGTAGTCTATAGGTACATTTACCTCGTTTATTATCTTTCACGCAATCGTAGATCGTTACGTTTCTGCAAACAGGGGGAAGCGCGCCAGACTCACTGAAAGACGTCTGCCAGTGGCTCTCAAACTAAGTGTAACACGCTCTCTGGAGGGGATGAATGGAATTGAGGGAGTGGGAACACGCTGCTAGCTACGTATTTGTTTGTAGAGGTAGATACTTGCATTTGCTCTTGGAATTGGTGCATCACGCTTGCAGGAGCGCATCGGCAAACGAGCGATGTATTGAATATGTTGGAACTTGGAGTTTTATGGCTTTGAAACACGCTCTTGGAACCCGAAATACCTAATGAAGAAGCAATTGTATCATTTTAGAATAATAATAATTATGATGGTACGTTCAGTCATTAATACACCTCCGCCTAATCCTTAGCGAAATACAGCGAGATGTTATTTATTTATTTATTTGGACAACCAGTAGCTGCTACATTGTTTCTTATATCTAAGATGTAATTACTGTAACTGAGGTAAATGTACAACATTTTAAGGTGTCACAGCATGCATCAAATTGTAACACTGGTATTTTAATAGGTACTGTTATTCAAATGGAAAAATTAAGAACATAAACAAATGAGATAGTATACACAAAATAAATAATACAATTAAAGAAAAAAAAAAAGTTTGTATGTAGAAACGACATGTTCCCCGTAGCGAATAAGAGCACACTAAGTACTTTAGATATCAGCTGCAGGGTAGCAGATAACAGTAGGTATATTATTTGATTTACCCTTTGGTTAGTACAGACTTGATGCCATGTTCTGATTGAATGGATTTTAAAAGAGTGTCCTTCTTTTGATTATAAAGCGAATGTGCGATATTCGTGTACATCTTAGTTACAATTCCGAGAAACATTGCTTCTCTGTGAAATACTCCAATTAGAACCAAGCTTAATTAAAGGACGTTAATTTACATAAAGAAACAAACACTATACGCTTTACTTTAACACTAGCGTTTGCCCGTGACTTCTTTCACGTAGAAGTTAAATTGTCCCCCGATTTTGCAACATGTTTAATTGATAATCCGCTCCTATCAGTCTTAGCGTTATGATAAATAGCCTATAGCCTTCCTCGATAAATAGGCTATCTAACATTGAAATATTTTTTCAAATCGCACCATTAGTTCCTGATATTAGCGTGTTCAACCAAACAAACAAACTCTTTCGCTTTATAATATTAGTATAGATTAGACAAATAACGTTGAATTAATGATAGTTATTTTAACTGCTTTTTATAACCGCTTACTGTTAATCCACTAAGTTTTCGTTCACCGTGAAAATTTTATTCACGCACATGGTTGCGAAATCAGCGGTGCCTGCTTTGTATCCGAACTCGAGATCTACGAGCTAAAATTTACCAGATAAAATTAAAAAGATTGGCTGTATTTCATTAAATATCTTTTCTAGAAAAAATATTCTAATCAAATAAAATGATGTTAAAATAGCAATAAAATGTTGAGCACCACTGTCGCAGACGATCAAATAAAAAAATATGGAATACCTTTATTGTAGCGGGTTTGGTTACGTCGTTTGCGGATGTCACTTTTCTATTGGATGCTTTCCAAATAAAGCTCATTTATTTCTTGCTTATTGACAACCCTGAGAAGAAGGTAAGTATTTTGATACGATTCGACTTAATGAGATTTAAGGAAGACGAAGGTTCTAAATGTCTTTGAATACTTGCAAAACTAGATATTATTATTAGCCTGGAATTTAATCTGAACTGAATTATATTCATTTGAAAACTATACAACTGCCTACAGTGGAAAGATTTGAGCCAAATTAGTCTTTTTAAGGTCGGATTCCAGTCTAACTAGATGCGGCTGAATATCAGTAGATAATATAGGATCTACACAACCTAACTTCTCAGTAATATAGCTAGCTGGCAAGACATTTTGGCATTGCTTAGTTAGGCTAACGATTGTCGTATACTATGTTTGTATGACATGGGGACCGAAGACTTTCCATACTTTCTGAGGCATGGAGAAGTCTAAATTTGCCACCGATCCATAGGTTTACCGTGGCAAGCGTAACTTAACTTTGCAGATTGAAGAGAAGCCTCTCATAAACCCCTACAATCTGATGTTAATAAAATAAAGATATTGTTTTTAAAAACTTTTTCGCTTACACAGATTTCGCCCATTCATCATGACCCTCACCACTTGCTAAGGGTTCCGTGGAGGCTTTTATTAATAACACGTATTTTTTATTTCCCCCAAACCATCTGGCATTATCTCGCCTTCCACCTAAGGGTCGCTAAACAAAATAATTTATTTAAGAGCTGTTTGCAAGCACAATAAGGAAGGCCGTGTTATAAGATCTTTGTTATAGCCTCGTGGAATATTTTACTTTAATGTATGTCAACGACATTCTGTGGAGTGTGGACTGTTGTTGTTTTACTCGCATCTTCAAGAACTTTAAGGGACTTTTTCATGACCTCCTGATAAGTTCGCGTTAAAATAATGTGCAGATAATTTCATACCAATTTTGTTCTATTTTTTAATTTATCCGGAGGTTAGGCTATCCAGCCAGGCTAACATGCGCGCCACGACATAATTTTGTCTACTCTTTTGTCTCGCTCTTCCTCGTGCGAAAACGAGACAAAAGCACAATATAAGCGTCGACAAAATTTTCTCGCGGCGTGCATGTTAGCCCCACTGTGGTAGTGAAATAAGCCCTTGCTTATTTTACTCACTGGATCTCACTGGATAGCCTAACCATTAAATAAACCTTGGAGAAAACCAAAATTCATCGTTTATCAAACAGACTAAGGAGTCTGTTTGATAAACGATGAATTTTGGTATGTAGACAGATTGGATCTCCAAGGCTAATTTTTGTCATGGCCATACGATCCAAAACATTCACTAGGATCATGACGGTTTTACAAAATCACCTGGCAGACGCTTATCTCTGAAGAGAACTCACAACTGCAAAGCAGTAAAAGGAGTGCTATGTTAAGTAATTAGCGTGGATTTGGCGCCCAGCCAGGGACCGCGCCGTGATGGCTTGTTGCGGCCGAGATGTACTAATACTATTAGCTGCATTTGATCGGGATATGCGCGATCTTTTGATGCCTGTGCGCATAGTGTGAGGAGTAATTGGGCATCGGAAAGGAGAAGGGAGTCGTTGGCTCGAAGTAAGGATATGCTACGCTGGCAATAAGAGGAAACTGGCTGGCTCCCTCAAACTGTCGGCGCATTGAATCCTGCATAAACCTCGTAAGAGGTTTTTAGGGTCGGCAACGCGCGAGTGATACCCTTGGTGTTGCAAGCGACAATAGGCTACGGTAACCGCTTACGCGGGCCACCTATTAGTGGTATAAAAAAAACTCTCTCCACTAAACCAACACCAATGTACTAAGAAATGTAGATAAAACCCCGGCCTAACGTAAGCCAGGCTGTATGATACAGTGTCTCGTTGGCCGACAGCCAGCCGCGGTCGCAGGTTCCACCGCTTTTGTTCTATCTCTATTAAATCAACATTTGTTCGCGCGCGTGTTTTCCTTTTGGCAACCGCCTGTAGTTTCAGCGGTAAATTATACACGCTGTAGTAAAGTATAGGGGAATCTGTTCGGTTGAATTTCCTTTTAAGTTCTCTAGATTTATATGAAATAACAATATAGGTTTTTCATTCAATTTTTCGGGATGTATTAGCTCATGTAGTCAGAAAAAGGCAAATTGTTTTCATTTCATTTCGACCATTTAAATAGCTACTTTTGAAAAGTGAAAACTAGTTCCAAAATGTATGAATTTTGTATAAATACGATCCTTTCTAATCAGTGTCTACAAATAAAATAGTATTAGGTATTTACGAAATACCAACATTTGTTAGCAGCCTAAATTACACCAAAGGAAGAAATTATATTATGTATCATCTCTTAATGACAAATTCATAAAAGTGAAAAGCTGGTTCTTCTACGACGCAGTACATTATATACTTGTATGTTCGTATTTAACTTGCCCTTCAGTTCACTATCTAAATATTTATTGACACTATTTGCCAGAATCTGCCGGTCGTAAATTCGGAATTACATTTTTAGATGTTCGCTTGTTGAAAGAAGGTTTAGTCATTGAGGTATTAAGTTTTTTCTTGTACTATTGTCATAGAAGTGTGTGTAGCACATTTACCAATTTCTTGGAGAAAATCCTTTGTTTTTGAAATTGTTACCAGTGTTATTGTTTAATGATTAATTAATTTAATTGTACGTATGTTACTAGTATTGGTGTTTTAGTCTGCCACTTACTGCGTGTGATGCATGAGATGTAAATTCTAAGCGCTTACCTCACAACCCACAACTCATGGAGCAAGAACTCATATTTATGATGGCTCTAATAACTCAATTGGCGTATCAAGTATTTGACAATAGGCGGAAGATTTTTTTTACACATATTTTGTTATAAAGAAATATTTAGTAGTGTACCTATTATTTACAATTTCATCGTGCTGTATATAGAGCTATATGTAGCGAATTGCGAGTGATCTTTCGGCATCGTGCTTACCCTTTAGGCGTAACTCGCTAATGTCTTATGCCTAAATCAATGACATTATAAATACTAAGGGCCTGTTTCACCAGGCGCTTATCCAGCGCTTCGCTGTGGTGAATATTATTCAATGACTTGACAATTGTTGATTTTTGTCTACCAAATCTATCAATCCTTGTGTCATTTTAGGGTCATTGGACGACCATTCTGCTACAACTGAAATATCGAAATAAGTAGGTATGTATGTTTGCAATTTTTGTCTATGGTATATTTCGAATGCATAGCTTTATCTGTCCATAGCTTTAAGCTTCCACTACGTACGGTAGCTCCTTTACCATTAATAATAACAATCTCCGGTTTGTTATGACGAACGTTCAATAAATTCTCAATTTTACTTTTGTTTGGGTTAATGCCGAGTGTTTATTTTCACTGGCTCCGATACGAAACTTATCCAGTACAAAGTGGAACATACACAGTATTTGTATGATTAAGTCATACAATAGATTTATGTAGTTATTATGTAGGTCATCGGGGTCAGCTATACCTGGTTGAAATGATTCGAAGTGGGTGGTCCAATAAAATTTGGATTTTACGGGTTGTGGGAGCGATATAGGTAGGTGGCAAAGAAATAGACGGACAAACACACGCTCGAAGAACATTACCACACCTGTCACACTCCATACAAACTTTCCGATACCGCTGCACACTACAATACCAAATGTCAAACTTGTCAAAATTACGTTTGTACAAGTGCAAATGTGTGCGTGACGGTGCGTTGGGTTTGTTGGCAGTCCGGCAAGAACACCGGCAGAATGCGGGGGACCTGAGGGATCTGACGTTAGGGAGGGGCGGAGAGTGGCCATTCTGTTATTATTTATTCTGTGACATTACCCTCTTTTGGCAGTCGGGTAAAATAAAAAGCAAGTCTATGCTGTTATGCCAAAACATCATTTCCATTGTGGAGGGACGAGGTGTGTTGTCCCTCGCACCAAAGGGAGGATCCTCCGACCAGGCGGGTGTAATGCCTGGCGGGCCACTGCCCGACGGTTGATGTCGGGCGGTTATATATATGCAAGTTGCACGGTAAACTTCACTTGCGCGATTCAGGATTTGTAGCTTCGTAGAAGTTCTTATGTAGCGCGATAGATGTCGCTACATCACTCCCCTCCTAGACCGGAGGTCGATGAGAAGTCAGCGGTCAGTGCGTCTGAAGAGCTTGCCAGTGCCAGTGTGTTCCATTGGGTCGGAACAGGATGCCGCGTAGTCCGCAGTGAGTCGGGACTGTAGTGCGGTGAGTGCGGTGCGTCACCAGTGCGTCGGGGTGATGCTGCGTAGTGGCTGGCTGCTGCGTCGACCAGGAGAGATGTCCTCTGCTTGTTGACCGGCCGAAGTGCAGTGTGCTGTGCCATGTCGTCGTCGTCGTCGTTGTCGTTGAGTCGTCGTTGTTCGTTGTGTCGTCGTGTCGTTGCGTCGTCGTTTCGTCGTTGGCCGAGGGGTCTGACCAGGCATGCGCGGTAGCTGCAGGCGTGTGGTCAGGGTGCCCGTTGAAGCCGGGAGAGCGTGCTGGCTGGCTGTGTGACTCGCTGCTCGTGTGCTGGAGGGTGCTAGGAGGGAAGGTTATGACGAAGCTGCTGGTCTTCGAAGGCTGCGATGATGTTCTTGCTCGGGGTCACCACTGTGGAGGGACGAGGTGTGTTGTCCCTCGCACCAAAGGGAGGATCCTCCGACCAGGCGGGTGTTATGCCTGGCGGGCCGCTGCCCGACGGTTGATGTCGGGCGGTTATATATATGCAAGTTGCACGGTAAACTTCACTTGCGCGATTCAGGATTTGTAGCTTCGTAGAAGTTCTTATGTAGCGCGATAGATGTCGCTACACCATTCTAAGTTGGAATCTCATATCACATTATCCACGCCTTGCAAATAATTATGTACTACCTACTTGCATACTTTTTGTCTGCGGTTAATACAATTTGTTTTACTTTCCTATAACATTGTCATTCAAATTTCTGTCCCACTGCTGGGCACAAGTCTCCTCTCAGAATGAGAGGGGTTAGGCACTAAGCCTAATATTCAGAGACGCTAAGCGTAAACTTACGCTTAGCTTTTAGCCGGTAAGAGTCCGGCACTGGCCAATCTGGCTCATCCGTGAGGCAGCTTGGTGCGTCCATGAGGAAAAAAAAAACTTACGCTTAGCTTCGTCTCTCTCTTCGCCTAAGAACCTTTCAACGTAAAATTCGGTACCATATGAAAGAGAAAATCATCACAGAACGGAACTAAGCGGAACTAAGCTATTGAGACCGACCATTGCGGTCGGTCTCAATAGCTTAGTTCCGCCCCGTATAAAGGAAGGATGCAGGTTCGAGACTAGACTGAGACGAATGACTAAGACGAATATTTCTTTAGCAATTTTTATTTTATTTAAGTAATCATTATAGTCTATTTATACGTATATTTAACTAAACATTAACCGCACCGACATTTGACGCTACCCATCTCACAATTAAATTCAACCCTGAAGCTATTCAACCTCAAGATCCGCGGTCAATTCCACGTCTAGAGAAATTAATTTTCCGCCTCGACAACCCTATGTAATCCGAACTTTGCCGAAGATACCCGAAGATGGCCGAGCGTTATTTTGACGCAACAATAGGTTGAGATTGACGATTGTGTTCTTTATCGTCTACTAATTTGACCTTTTGTGGTAGTACGTCTAGTCTAGATTTATTTATTTATTTCAATAGATGTGAAAGGTTTATGTTCTCTTAGTTTTATTTTTTACTAGCTTTCCGCCAGCGGTTTCGCCCGCGTGGACTGTGTATTTATTATAACTTACATCCCCTATTTCAATCCCTTACAGCCATTTTTCGCATTAAAAAGTAACCTTGTCATGTCCTTTCTCAGGCTTTAGACTATCTGTGTACCTACCAAATTTCATTTAAATCAGTTTAGAAGTTTTAGCGTAAAAGAACAACAGACAGACAGACAGAGTTACTTTCGCTTTTATACAATTTGTAAGGATGTAAGTTATAATGCTAACAGCTAATTTCTGGTTACTATAGCTGGTTAGGTAATGATTCTGTTTTTTTTAAAAATCAAGTTCTGTATGGCAGGGGCCACATACAAACATACAATCAGGGGATATAAAACATTTCCAGACTCAAAAAAAAATCTGAAAACACAAAGATTGTTGCGGGTCAAAAATTGAACCCACGATTCTTGGCGCTACACCGAACGAGCAGAAACATTGAGTCACCAATCACCATATTTTATTCTTACAAGATTGTCCTTATATCTATGATAATAAATCTGGGAAAGCTCTGGGGACTTCCAGACTTGTTTTATGCCAACCAATGTATCATCAACGAAGTTTGTATATCAGTCAAAACAACTTTTGAAGGTCACAAAAAATAAGAAATCTCTGAAACTCTTTGTTCTCTAGGGAAAATTGATAGATCATATTCTAGATTGTTTATGTATTTATTAAATTCTTTCTCAACCGGGTGTTGCAACTCCGTTGTGGGTCCCGTTCTGTATAAAATATTTGAGGGGGTCGGAACGTATCAAATATTTATGACCTTGTTAATACTGAATACAATTGCACTAATACCTAAGCGATTTCTTCTAAATTAACAACTAAATTCTAAATTAAAAGCTTTTAAACTCAAGATATTTTCTTAAGCCGTATACACTGCAAATCGAAATTGAAAGAAATGGTATTGTATCGATAAACAATCGTTCACAAAGTGTTCTGTGCTCGAGTGTACTCTAGTAACAGGTACACTTCAACACAACAGTATTCACAACAACAGATATCTTGTGGAACTACCGGATGCATCGCTCGAGCCCAGAGACGTTCCACATACGATATCACGACTGTACCTGTTGTAGTAATCTTGAACAGCGTCTCGCGACTGTACTGTTTCATACGACATCTATCGAGCTGACATAAGAACTTCTACGAAGATAAAATCCTGAATCGCGCAAGTGAAGTTTACCATGCAACTTGCATATCTACAATTTTTATATTTTTTTATATACCACTAATGTGGCAAACAAGCTTACGGCCCGCCTGATGGTAAGCGGTTACCGTAGCCTATGGACGCTTGCAACACCAGGGGTATCACTCGCGCGTTGCCGACCCGAAAATCCTCTTAGAGGTTTGTGGAGAATTCACTGCGCCGACAGTTTGAGAGAATATACCTCTTGCTGCCAGCGCAGCGCATCCTTAGAAAGAGCTCTGGCGACAAGTTTTAGTAAAGTTCATCAGGCTAACTTGCACGTTTCCTCACGATATTATTTTACTCACATAAATTAAAACAAATTTCATTATTATTTACGCATATGCTTTCAAAAAGTCAGAGGTGCTTGTATTGGATATGAACTCGAGCCCTTTGACTTGGCAGTCCAATATGGTCATCAGTAGGCTATCACTGTTCTTAAGCAATACCTACAGTTTTTACCTAAGTACCAAATTAAGTCAACAAGATTTTTGAACCACTCAACATGTAAATTCTCTTATTACTATTTGTATGATTTTGAAAACCCAACGTAACTACCTCACGTATATTTTCATATGAAAACATGATTGAATGTCTCGTTGCAATGTGAACAAGTACAGTCGGCTACACAAATATCTTGCTATCACATACCGGACGTGCGAGTCTGGTGTTTGTTACAAATAAATACAAACAGTTGGAACATGTTCCAAGTTTGAACGGGTGCGCTGGGAATAAAAAGCAATTATGTAGTGCGAAGAGAACGGAGTTTGTTGAAGCTCTTACCTTGGCAGGTTCTAAGATCAATAAATGTTCTCCTCCTATCGTTTCGCCATGAGCTAACCTATACAATGCCATAAGGCTCACTCCTAATCACATGGGACTTAATAACATACCCGGCGCACTATGGGTAAACGTCAGCACATATCTAACCCTTACGTCACCGGTTCTCAAACTTAAATCAGCCACCGCTCACTTTTGGTATAGGTTTTGTTGATCAGCTTAAAAACCACCTCTGAAAATAATATTTTTAACCTGTATTATTACTATTTTTCTCCAAGTCTTCTACTTTCTCCTAAAAGCCAGTAGGCTTTTTAACTACTACTAGGCGCTACTAGTAAGTAGCGCCTGAATAAGGCGTGTAATACAGACGTGATTAATTAGTTATCCAAATATCCATGTACTAAAATTATAAATGCCAAACTATAATAATTGTTAATTTTTTTTCTTTTCAATCCTTAACAGCTAAACAGATTAAGATTACATTTTACAAAGAGATAGATTATATCCTAAGAAAGTATATGGGCCACCTACCTTTTGTCTCAAATAAAAGTCATTCGGGGTGCAAGTAAAGCTGCAGATAACAACTAGTATAATATAAAGCAATTAACAACACACATTCCTATCACAACTAGATCGAACTATCAAGGAACTCGCAAATTCCATTCCTAAAACTTGTGTGACCTCCATCATACATCGTCGTATGACGAACTCATAGCGAGCGTGCCATACAAAACTATGTCTCCAACTCCTGGCACTACGCCGTCCAGTTGAACAACAATTTCAATCAGATAAGCAGGAATGCTTCGTAGCGGAGTTTGTTTAAAACGTGTATAGTGTTGTTTGGAGTTGAACAAAAAACATTTGAACAAGGCATCGAATGTTATCTGTGAAACGAAAATTAATTAATTAAAGAACGCTTTAATAATTTTGTCTGTTATAATTCTTTGATAGGTTAAAGGTGAAGTTTTTTAATAAAAGTAGCTTAGCTTACTATCTTTCTGTAAGGCTTCTCATAGCACATATCATTCTTTTAGCACGTTACAGCAAAGCTCTGAAAATATAAATTTGATCAGGTGAAGGTGGTGGGCACGTTCTGCCCAGCCATCAAACATCTTTTTATTAGATAGATACATTCCTAGATACAAATCATTGAACATCTGTAACTCGAACAATTGCCGACAAATCCTGTAATACCTCGTAACATCGTCCGGCAGTGGAGGGTTAAAGCCGTGTAAGTCCGCGGCACTGATGGTAATGCCAGATAGCGGCCGGCTGGCAAACTGTTATCGACAGGGTTGCCAGACCAATGTGCCATGTTACTGGCAGATTTGAATTGAATTTAGAATACGGTTATTCTTGCGATTAGGCTGAGATTCAAGAGATACGGGCGCTTGGACAAGTTGCAATTTGACATTGAAAAGACATTAGTGACAGCCCGATTTGTCGAAAGCTTGTGTCATTTTTATACATTTTGTTTCTATTCGTTTGTCGATTCAATGTCAAATGGAAACTTGTCTCGGTTCTATGCATGTTGTAGTTATTGAGGTAGATATGTGTTCTGCCAACACCTCAGCTTACCCGTGTCGGGATTTAATAATCATGTAACGCGAGTCGCAACATACCATCACGCCCATATGACCCGTAACCCGACGGTTTAGGCAGAGATGTACAAAATGTTAGTTGAGTGTATTTAGGTTCCGTTTACAGTACGCGCGAAATATCCGGCCGGACTGAAGTTAGCCGTTTGTGGCCGTTTGAATGCGCAATGGATTGTTTAGGTTAAAATTTGTTTGCTACTGCGCAGCTAAACAGCTAACTTCGATCGTACTGTAATAGGGCCAGTCTAAATAAACCGGAAATAAATCCAAGCTTCAAGCTTCTACTGACTACAAATAACTATTTAAAAAAATCAAAATACTGGTCGACCTAGGGCCTATCCTCAAACGCTGCAACGTTTGACGCAGTGGTATATTTATTTATTTATTTAATTAATTACTACGAATCCACCAATTACAGTAACTAAAACAACTAAATTTATTAAAATCTACAAAACAAAGCAAAGTAAATAAAAGAAGGTAAAAAACACTTTCATACCTTCCTCTCACAGTACTGCTGACATACCAATATAATCTTCGTTCACTCATACGCAAACAGATCGCCTGTTGGATTAGAATCAACAATAATTTACCTAATTAATACGACGTTTTATCTATTATTCTTTTTCCTACATTACTGCGTAAATAAGGATAAAACAAAACAAAACATTGATCCAACGGAAATAAACGGAATCCAACTGGAAATTGGGACATCCCAGTGGAACGTAGTCGGCAGTTGAGCTGATCTCAATCCCAGATAGCTACGGTCACCGCTGAACGGATGCCTGTCCGGACTCCGAGCTTCGGCGGGTCCGCCCGACGTCCGGGACGCCTTCGGAGAACGTGACCGCGAAAGATAGATAGATACAGAAGGCGAAGATTGGCCTGATACAGGCACTTATGAAATGTCGGAACTAGGTGCACGGTTCCAAATTAGTCGTTTCCTATGGAGAAGAACCGGCAAGAAACTCCATGGTTAATCTTTAAAAGTGATCATGATTCTCTGAGTTTGTTTCGGTGTTTCTCCTCAGAGTTCGTCAGTTAGGCAATGCTGGCGCCATCTAGTTAAAGAATTATAACATTGACTTGTGGAAATATCTTTAAAAGACCTATTTAGATAAAGAAATAAATATCATGTTCATATCACTTCATCAGCATCAGCCTGTCTTCGTCCACTGCTGGACGTAGCCTTCTCCTAGTGAACGCCACAGATCTTCAGCTTTCCTCATCCAGTCGCTGTCAGCAGCCTCCATATCACATACTTATCATAAATTGCTTGTCTTTGGGTCATAGACTGAGTTCATTTATTCATTAATAGCAGCCCCAGTACAAGGCAAAGACATTTCTTCTCCCCATTCCATGTCAACGCAATTTGGTGCAATTTTGATGACCTTTTTGTGCACATTGTGCTGAGTAAAACTTCTGTACTTTCTACGCAGTGATTTGTACTAATGTACCGCAGGGAATCTTTATAGATCTGACCTGAGATTCCGATAGGGGGCGACACTGCGCCGATAAGTTGAATGGCCTGGCTTGTCAGTCTACTCGATAGTTTGTACCTTTGGGGAATAGGGTTGGGAACACCGTGTAGGGGTAATCGGGGCCTTTTCGTGTTTATTTAAAGGTTTTTAGATAACATGGAAAGTAAATGTTATTTTTCTTTGGTGATTTAAAATATAAGTTTTATCAACACTAGGTATAATAGGATATTAAGGCGGGCACATACATTAGTACATACATTAAAAAAATATAAATAATTATAATTAATCAGTGATACGATGCAGTTGAAGAAATCCAGAAATAGGAAAATAGTTCTTATTTATTTATTTACTAGTTGATTCCCGCAACTTCGCTCGCGTTTGAACCCCGTTACACCGATTTTTTTTAGTTATTCTGTTATTCGGAGACAAATTCAACAAACCAAAAACCATGAAAATCGGTCCAGCAGTTCTCGAGTTATAAATGCTGTAACAAACCCGACTTTGTTTTATATATTAGATTTATTCAGTACACCAACAGTAAATATATAGTTTCTTATTAGCTACATAGGTACATATACTCACGCCTTTTTCCCATAGGGGTAGGTAGAAACTAGAGACCGTTACTTGCTACGATTTTTGCATACTTCTTTTGCTTTCTCCACGTTTATACATATTGTTATATAATTCTTGTTCTCTTTATTAATGTTATAAAGAGAAAATATTTGTATTTTTGTATGTTTATAATGAGTAGGTAAACTCAAAAACAACTGGATCGATTTAAAAAATTCTGTCACCATTATCAGCTATCTAACCCGAGTAACATTGACTATATAAGACCATGCGAGCGAAGCCGTTGGCTGAAAGCTAGTAAGTTTTTAAATGTGTCGCTACAACAGCAGCCCCAAAAAAACCCAATAACAATTTGCAAGATCTAGGAATCGAATCCAGGACCAGGACTTATCTGGCCGTTCTTTTTAAGCGATTTATTTCTTGCAATCTATACTTAATATTACCGACCTTATTACTCGACCGATTTGAAAAAATCTTTCAGTGTTATATAGCCCGTTTATCTAGGAAGGCTATAGGCTATATACCATCACGCTACGACTCATAGGAGCGGAGTATCAATTATTTAACGTCTACGGGAACGAACTCCCGGGAAAAGACTAGTTCTTTATAAAGGTGTCGCCGTAATTCTAGCCCCAATAATAATTTGCACGACATAGCAATCGAACCCAGGACCACTAGACTTGGCAGCTCTTTATTTCAGCAATTAATTTATTACATACATACCATCACGCCTGTATTCTCCGAAGGGGTAGGCAGAGGCGTACTTATGTACACCTACATTTCGCCGGTATGTTTTAGGTCCCATGTAATAGGGGGCGAGCCTATTGCTGTTATTGGGAATTTCACAGAAAACCCAACAGCGTACCCCAAGCGTAGCAGTCGCGCTTGGGACCACTAGACCAACGAGGCAGTCTATTATAATATATATATAATTCATTTATTACAGTAGGTAATACAGATGTTAGGCTATTGTCCAGTCCTAATGGATCGTATAATCTCCACAGGTTGTACTAAGACGGGTTGAGAGCATCTGAGTGATGGATTAAGCGGATACGTCTACAGGTTTGTCCGGATTTAGGCTGAGCGTATTTACTGATGTCCTAGATCTGTTCACGAACAATTGAGGGAGACATAGTTTCGTATTTATTTCAACAATAGGGATTTGGGCTTGTCCAAATGTTTTTGTGATGTGAAATGTGATATGATAGATATTATACTCGTCGAGATAGATGTACAGTCACGAGCAAAGATATGTAAAGTAAAGACACTTACAAAAGTGCTAATGCGATTTTTTCATGAATGAACGAATGCAACTTTGAAATAACACCAATTTCACTATAGTATTGGTTCGTAAATACTATGTTTGAAATGCACAAAATTTCTATCTATTCTGTTGGAGTAAATCGCTTTTGAATTTTGCCTAGTGTACACATATTAATGCTTGTGACTGTACATCGGAGGGGATAAACATACTATCACGCCTGTATGCCCGAAGGGCTAGGCAGAGGTGTATTAATGTGCCTACACCCACAGTTCACCGGTATGTTTAGGTCTCATGTTATATAGGGGCGAGCCTATTGCTATTCATCATCATCATCATCATCATCACTTCAGCCTACTGATGTCCACTGCTGGACATAAGCCTCCTTCATGGCTATTAACTGGGCATAAATCCAAACTCGGAGCTGCTATTGAAAATTTTATAGTAACACACGAAGAGCCGATTTCACCATTTAAATTAAACGCGATCAATTGAAGCTAATCTCGGTTCTCGCAGTTAACTGAGTTCAGGACTCAGGTTTGCATTTCACCAACATAAACTGAACTCAGTTAAGGCTGAACTTAGTTTAAATTCTGAACGCCCGATTTTGGACGTTTAACGTATCTGATCGCGGTCAAGACCTGTCAAAGCCATAAAAGATAACCTAATTCATAATTTAATTAATTTATTAGAGAAATTCTAATTATATGAGTAGTCTATATTATTGGGTTTCGGCAATATTTCAATAAAACTCGTTAGAATTCTTAAAACACGATAATTAATAATTATGCAGAAGCGAAATGACATTATTTTTAATGGAGAAGAGAAACAGCGCCACCAGTGTCATAAAACGGAAACGAAACACATACGTTTACGAATATACTATCCAACAAAATGTTTACAAAGACATCTATGAGCTATCATAGAAATTTATATTTATTCAACGTAATTATATTGCCTACAAGCTGTATTTTTTTATTTTAATACTCTTCAAATTTACTCGAACTTCACTATCCTCAAAATCATCTCAAATCTCACTTAAAAATTATAACTTACCATTTTTTACTGCGAAGCGCATCGTAATTTGTCTATGATTGTCACGAACTGACAACATTTACATTCTATGTCAAAGTAAACTTAGTTTTCGTAAACGCGATCAAAAATTACCCGGTGAAATCTGCAAGACGTGAACCGATATCAGAACCAACATATAAACTCGATTAAGCAGAACTTAGTTTTATTGAACTCAGTTTTTAATGCGAACGGTGAAATTGGCCCTAAATAACGCTTTTGCTTGACCTGGGAATGGAAACCAGGACCTCAGCGTATCAGTCACGCTTGGGACCACTGCGGTCATAAGTAGTATACGCTCGAGGTCCTGGGTTCGATTCTCAGGTCGAGAAAAGTGGTATTGGTATTGGTATTTTAATGAAATTCTCAGTAGCAGTAAGTTGGATATGTGCCCGGTTAATAGCAATAGGCTTGCCTTTTACATGGGACCTAACCATAGAGACGAACTGCTTGTATGCATTAGTACATAACTGCGTAACCCTTCGGGGATTACAGGCTTGATGGTATGTATGTATGTAGGTTTTGCAGATCCTCGCAAATCAATCGACTGAACGATTCCTATCATCATAAACATGAGCGCCCCTTAACAATACTGCTAATTAACACGTAATTATCCCCCCGTTGACTACACATAGTAATTATAATGACGTTAACAACTACAAACTGTAGGCCAAAACGAATTTTACACATATTTCCCTCGGGATCAATGTACAGTCACAAGCAAGCACATTTATTTTAGATTTACTTTAAACAGAACGGCCAATAACCTTAACCTCAATTAAAAATTTAAAAACCCCGCGACACGAAATGTAATTTGCCACTTTGGTGGCAGCCATCTTGGATTAGAAATTTATCTTAGTTTATAGTACCTATTCTCCTAGTTATGCCCTTTCATTTGATACCCACACATACACACACACACGTCAAACTTATAACAACAACCCGTCGTTTTTGCGTCGGGAGTTAAAAAACCACTTACACTATTCAAGGACAAATTAGTAGTGCATCCAACAAAAACACATCAACAATTCATACATTCTTCTCACAATACTTCTTAGTTCTTACATTCCGACAGAATCTTCGTCCATATCAATATAATCCAAACAAATCAAGGTCTAGGTTTGAAACCAAGAGAGCCTTGAGCGCCGTCTGGGGAATAGGTGACTTGGAGTGTGCAATACTAAGACATGATGAGACTGCCAATAATTTATGGTTCCTGCTGCGACTGTAGTTATTAGGAACAAATATGTAGTTGACAGACTTGGTCGTGAATATCAGGAGCGTCAATCCTTGCTTTTAAGATTTTTTTACATATTATAATCATCTGGTCAAAAGCCGTCTGACTTCCAAAGAATTGAATCCTGAACATGTATACACTAACAAAAGTGCTAAAGTGATTTTCCCTTAAAGTACTAATAGAACTTTTGTGATATTACGAACACAGTATTTACGAACCAATACTATAGTGACATTGGTGTTATCTCAAAGTTACAATCGTTCATTTATGAATAAATCGCTTTGGCACTTTTGTTAGTGTTTATATGATTGTGCTCGTGACTGTACCAGTACTTACATAGCACAAAAGAATAATAATATTTGAAAGGAGTGTCTATGGAGTTTCTTGCCGGCTCTTCTCCATAAGATCCACTTTTTGGAACCGTGCAACTAGTTTGACTTTTCGAAAGTACCTATTGATATGGTCTAATTGAAATAAAACATTTGACTTTGACAATAATGGGCCAATTCATTTAAAAAAATTAAGGGCTGAGCGGACCTCATGTCACAATGACACCCCCGAACCTGAAATTTGGTATAGAGATAGTTTAGAGCTTGAGAAAGGACATAGGCTTAGGCATAGGCGAAAAAGGGCTGTAAGAGGTTGAATTAGGGGATGGAAGTTATAAGAAATACCCAGAACACGTGCGCGAAGCCGCTGCCGCTGGCAGAAGGCTAGTATCTTTATAAATATAAAATGAATTACCGAAATGTTTGTACGCGCATAACTTCCAAACGACTGCACCAAATTGGGTATTTTTTTCTTTCATGTGTTCTTTTCTGAACGTTATTGTCAGGAGAAACGCAGGCGAAGCTGTGCGCAAATAGCTAGTTATGAATAAATATTACTTGGTCCTTAACATTATTTATAAGTATAAAAGGAAAAGATGACCGATGTATTGCTAGATTTAAAAAAAAATTGCTGTGAGGGTGCAAAATAGCTACAAAATAGCTAAGTTGGTATTTCAGTGTGTTTATGTTAATATAGAATAGTTTTTTTTGTTAATACCATAGATTATAAGCTCTTCAGTATACTGAGTTGCAAGTGGAAAAATGGTTTTTTTACTTTTTTTTTGTTAACTTGTTATATAAGCTTGTGTTTCTACTCTGTGTGGCAGAAATAAATGCTTTTTTCTTTCTTCTTCTTTTCTTTCTTTATGTATCAACGCACAGCTCAAACCGCTGAACGGATTGGGCTGATATTTGGCACACAGGTAGATATTATGACGTAGGCAGCCGGTATGAATGATTTTGGGAAATTTCCACGGGATTGGGAAATAATAGATGTACGCGAGTCACACCGCGGGGTATAGCTAGTAGATACTATGGGTTTAATCGAAAATCGATGAATGCAAGGCACGCCAAATTATGCCATAAGTTTTGGGGCTAATGCTCTCCGCCTTTTAAATTGAATTTGCTGGATTTAAAATTCTAAAGGAGATTTATTAAAATGATAACAGTTATTTTATGATGTCTACTTCACTGACCTAATGGTCGACAGCGCGACTGCCTAGTATGTGGTTCTCGATTCGATTTCCAGATCAGGCAAAGTGTACTACTCAATTGTTTGTTTTATAAAATTCCCAGTAAGTATCAGCTCGTAGTCTGGATTTGTGCCTGGTTGATGCTAATAGGCTCGCCCCCTATTACATGAGACCTAAACATACCAGCCAACTGAAGGTGTCCAGCAGTACGCCTCTGCTGAACCTTTTGGAGAACACAGGCGTGATGGTATGTTAAGTTTAAAATATACGAATAATTGATAAGTCGCCGTTTACAAATTCAAACTTGAATAAAATCGGCAACCCTAGGAATTCCATGATAAGAAGATATTCAAATTCTGTCCACATTTTCGAATTTGGAATGCAAATAATCCAATGCCCGAAGCTATCGTAAAGCACCGTTTTAAATATAAAATCTTTATGCTTCCAAAGGGACTTTAAATGAAGAACCCAAATATCTTAGCTTGAAAAAAAAAACAATTTTATCTGGCACACCAACAAGGTCTTTGTGAGTGATCTTATTAAACTATTATTTTCCATTATAATTAATAGAATCTACGTGAACACCAAGTAACCAAAGTTTGAACATAAACAAGATAAATATTTTCAGTAATATTAGAAAAATAATTAATAAATAAATTTATTAAAAAAAAATTAACTTAGGAGCATACTTCAACTTGACGATTCGTTTTAAAAAATACGCCAATTATAGAGACAGCATGTATTCAATGTTTATAATACAATACCAATTCTTATTTATATTTATTTTTCAAGCTTTATAGAATAAAGTCGAGTCTCTTCATCCATGGTGATTTTAATTGGAATTCAATTCGCAGTAAATGTGAATTTAACTTTAATATAACTCAGAGCGAGTAGCAATCCTAAAGCAGGGTTATAAAAATAAAATGCTATGATCCCCAAGGGGCCCCCAATCGAAGGTCCATGAACATTATTACTGGCGAGTAAACCGCACAATGTCGTTGTGAGTACAACCCTTGCTTGGTGCGGCACAAGCTATAAGCGGACGCGATTTTTAGAACACGGCTATCACGACTAAAGGCTTTTTGCGTATAAGCTGAGGTGTACTAATGTACACCCACATTTCGCCGGTATGAAATATAAATAAATGTATTATATAAACGATGTTTAAAAGCTGTTTAGCATTTATTATTTCAAAAATACAAAAAAAAAATCGTTAAATTAATAAAGAATTTATATTATATTGAAAAAATTACAAATTAAGGGACGGTAACAATTTCAAAGCTTTTGAGGTTTTAGAAGTGAAAATTTAGGGCTTGGATTGGCTTTAGATGAGATCTACTTAATGACTTAATTTTAACAGTGAAGGCGTAATGAGTTTGTGACTTTTGGCAATTTACTTTACATGAAATATGTTTTAAGAATCAACCCGCTCACCGCTTATAGCGTGTACCGTGACCAAACTATATAGACTTGTATTATGCCCACTTGTCCTCGCTCGTAAGGTTGTAAAAGGCTTCTTTCAGCGTAAGCCATAATGAATAGAATTTTAGCGTTTAAACGTGTAGTTAATTAATGTGCCTTATGCGCCTTTTGTGCCACATGAACACGGATCAAATTATGTGGTTTGTTTTAAGCTGTAATTTTGTTTCTCAAAACCAATATTTCGTATGTTTGTGTTTATTGTAGTTTCGGATTATTTAGGTTATTATGTTTTAGTTTGTTGTTAGGTTATTTTTAGTGTAGTTTGTATATCTCAATTTATGTTTGGTACATGTGTTTTTTATCGAATTTCACTTAATTATAGCTGAAATTTAGATAACATATTTATACTTGTCTGGCGACTTTGAATTAGGCTACGTACGCACTGACAGTTTGGTTACCTAGTACAAAAATGTTAGCAACTGGCGCCACTGCGTTACTTAGAGACACGCTCGGCGACTAGCGAAGGCGCCAAGCGCGGAGTTCAGCTGGTTACTAACATTCTACTACGAAGCTACTTGCTAGATCGCTAGGCGTTAAGCAAGCCACTTGTCAGTGCGTGCGTACCTTTATTTCTACTGTCACTTAATTTGTCATGCAGACTATAATGTTATTGCAATCGTGCATCCGAAAAACATAAATGAAAATATTTAAAAACAGAACAAACCGAGTATCACGACCGCCGTTCAGTTGGCACAAAATAAACGGTGTAAAATGATACTTAAAAATATTTAAAAACAGAATAGACGGAGTGGCACGCTCCCCGTCCAATGTTGGCACAAAATACCGATGTCATTTAAAACCCTTCTTCACCGGTTCATTTAAACTTGTGAAATATTCGCACTTCAACTTTATAAAGTAACTTTTGTTTTTCAGGGGAAACACTTTCCTTTAAGAGTTTCGTTTGTTTTATCAAGATAGGTTTATTTTTAGGTGTTACCAGCTTTTAAAAGGTGTTGGGGTGATAGAGTGGAGTAGAAGGTGGATAGATAAAAAAGGGTAAACGTTGGTTTATCTTTTAACTTTTACGGTAAAGAAGAGTTGAATAGGGATTTTTCTAGTATTTAAAGTGAATGTTGTTTAACATATACCCTAAGAAGGTTTGAGCACCAAGGCTCTTTTTTAGTAATTATAACTGTAATTTTTAAAATTTTTAAACCTAGGGGGATTTTTTCTGAGTCCAATTGTCTATGTATCACGAACGCTTTTCCTAGTAACTAATGTTTATAGGTAAGTCGTAAAGATTTGAAAATTACTCGCAAGCTGTCACAAGTCATATTAGTTTTTAGAATTTTTGTTTTTGTGGCATTTTGATCACCAGTATATTTTTCTTTTCAGGTAAGTATCTACTGTTAAAGTCCGGACATAAAAGTGGTGTTGTTGGGTACGTATGTATTTTGTGCTAATTGTCTTTGCTCCTAAGATATAGGCCTTGCCTAATTTATGGGTCACAGTTATAAATTGTAAAATATTGCTTTTGTGCGACTTTCTGCGACTGTACACTTCTATAATTTTGTGTTGTATGTGTACAAATCTTTTAAAGATCTTCACTGATTCGTTTTGGAACCATGACACAAAGTTGAATACTATTTATTACGTATACAATACTTACTTTCTGATCCATCCGACGCGTGGCCGGATCCAGTTCTAAATAAAACGCTATAGTCCGCGCGAAAGTAGTTGGCCGCGCCTTAGTAGGGACGGGGGTGAGGCGGCGGGTTACTGTGAATGAAAACAAGTGCCCTCGCCCCTCCACCCTAAGGCGCGACGCTCACATACCTAAGGCGTACCTAGGGCGTAAGGGCTGCCTACAAGGAACCATAACATTATTCGTTTGTCTATCACCATTTAATAATCATTATTAATACTAAAAATACGTTCCTTTTAAAATTTTCTCATAAATTATTCAGACAAATAATAGAACTGACAATGTATTTTTCAGAGGAGCTTTTGTCGATTTTTCCCGGAACCCCCCAATTTTCACAGGGGCATTAATCCTCGTTCATATTTTTTATCCTCGTACTCTTTGCAACGGGCACCAGTGACCCGTATAAATTATCGCCGAAGCGGTACTTTTAATTATTTTTCCAAGAGCACCATAATGTTTAGGCGTTTTAATGGTTAATTTTGAGGACTTTTAGTGTTGACGATTACAGATTTAAATAAATTGTCCGAATCAAGACAGCTATTTATAGAAATATCACCAGAATTCGGGGTCCTGGGGTCTTTGGAGTGGTGGGTTCTTTCAGCTTAGCAATTTTTAAAACCAAATCTTCTTAAATTTAATAGCTCAACGCTTGTCGGTGGTGCAATCGCTACTGTTCTTGATCTTCTGCCTTCTTAAAATCAAATATTCAAACAATGATGATACCAAACTGTTTAGAAATAGTGCCACCAAATTCATGAGCTTAACTTAAGTTTTAAGAGCTTAAAATATAAGTACTCTTCAAAATTAAGATCCTCGAATTTTGAATGAAATTGTGCCACCAGCAAAACTTCGAGAACTATTCAAATATTTTGTTCAAAGTTCCAACAATAGCTAGCGGTTTTGATGCTTATGTTAGTTTAAACTTTCGTCTGTGTAGTTAAATGTCAAGCGAGGTTATAGGCAATAATTTCTGATATTTATTAGGTATACCCAGAAGTAGGCCAATAAGCGAAGCCAGGAAGGAGAGTAGAAGGGGAGACAAAGAGAATCAAACTGGAATCAAACTCTTCTTATGTCCCAATGTCCGCTCTCTAATAGAGCGGACATTGGGACATAAGATTTCTTTGATATTTGTAATTTTTTTTATGGAAAAAACTTCTTAGTTCTTCATAGTCGCGAGAGGCACAGGTTTTCCATACAAAATATTTGACAGATCTGCTAGCTTCGCTCGAGTTGAAACTACACAAATTGGTAGTTATAAAGATTAAATTAGATTTATTTAATTAGACAACAGGGATATGAAAACGCCAAAATATTTTATAAACAGTTTTTGGTAAAATAAACTTAATTTAAACATAATAAGTATTTAACATTATAAAAACACTTCAACCTCAATTAAAACAATATTTTAAATATAATCAAAACAAAAAACATCGTCTCGCAGTCGTATCGGTTGGTATAAAAATCGTCGAACATTAAATCTGCTTCGTAATCTAAGAAATATGGAAGTATTTTAATTCCTATTATAATTAACGCAGCTTATATTTGAATTTTTTGAACACTGCGGAACATAATTAAGAGCAGCCAACATAATAAGCAATATTTCTTTAGATATTAATTAGCCAAATAATTTGTTCAAGTATCTAAGAGTTGTTTTTAAACATTTTTTTATTTGAAAATGATGATGAAAAAGATGATTTTGAAAATGACAAATGTTTTACAAAGAAAATGTTAATTATGTGTTTTGTAATCCTGAAAAGAACCTTTTTTAATGTGAAGATTTATGGTAACTACTCCACTATGAGGAAACAACGTAGAAAAAAAATGTAGGTATTATTTATATTGACAGATTTTTTATGGAGTAGTCACTACTGCAGTGGATGAATAGGAAAAGTCCAAGTCACTGTATTCCTCTTCAGGGTACAGCAAAAGCAGTCTGCAATGAGAAATACAAGTTTATTAATGATTTACCTAATCAATTATACAATATCTTAATTAAAAAGTCATTAAAAAAACATCATCATATTCCTGTGAAGGTTAGACCTTGGTGTACACTAACCTAAGCTTTTTTTTTGGGTCTGGAAATGCTTTATACACCGTCACGCCGCCCTGGGGAAGGCAGCGCGGTGTGTGGGACTCCGTCCTGAAAAGGACGTCTACCCACTAAAACCAGACGGGTGTTCGCCTCATCACCATTCGGCCGGGGTGCAGGAACTTGTTGACATTCTTCCGCGACCCCGGCCGGCGGTGACGACACTAATCTAACCTAACCTAGCTATATTTTGGAGACAAGATAGACCATAGACCATATTGGCACACTTTTAACCGTGAGAAATCTAAACTCCAACTTTACTGCTCGTAACTATGATCACACACACACTCACATTCACACGCACACACTGACGCTCAGTACTAATCGCGGCCATGTAGATGAAAATGTAAATCAATAATTACTTTGGCAGTGGGATATTGTCCATGACGGCTCGGAGCTGCGTGGTGTAGGGCAGAGCGAAGTACTCGGCAGCGTCCACGTGCTGGACCACCTCGTACGCCCACTCCGACCACTCGTACAGCTTAGCTGGGGCCAGAAACAGTTCGAGGTTATACCTATACTTTTTTTATTACAATACTAGCTTTCCAGCGCCTTCACCCGTGTGGTCTTATAAATTATAGCTTATGTTACTCGGGAAAGATGTAGGTTTCTATGTTGAAAGAATTTTTGAAATCGGTCAAGTAGTTTTTAAGTTTACTCATTAAAGACATACAAAAATACAAAACTTTTCTCTTTATACTTTTAGTATAGATAGTAGATATAGATTGCTATTTTTATAGTTGAATAATGAAATTATCGCTGTTGCAAACAGTCTAAATAATGAAGTAATTAAGATATTATATTTTATCGTTGAGCTACGAGTACATAATTTTCGTTAATATTAAAACTTTAAAAAACGGTTTGGGGATGGATATTTCTTTTCTACATCTATAAAAGAAGAAGCTGATAGACTGATTCACTGACTGATCGATCAACGCACAGCGGCAACCGCTGGATCTTGAAATTTTAAACAAATGGTCCTTAGGTGAGTACTAAGAAAGGATTTTGCGAAACTCCCACGAAAAGAATATTTGAAAATTCACTTGTACCTACAGTTAGTAAATCTTCAAAAGTTCAACCATTATTAGAAGAGCTGTGATTCTATTACCTTCAACTTCGCTGTTCAAATGAAAGTGGCTGAGGTCAGGTATGTCCAGGATGACGTCCAGGTTCTCGTCCTCCAGCTCCATGTACACCTGACCCCTCTTCTTCTTCAGCTTATAAGGATATGTGACGCCGATAGTCGCTGCAATTTATTTGTTTTATGTACCTATTTACTTTGATATGAATCTATGTAACTGAATCTTATAAAGTGATTTTCACCCCTTTCAAAACGACGATTGACTTGAAACTTTGCACACTCATCAACAACCGATGACAATGAAATGATTTGTATAGTTTGTCTTTGTAGATAACCAAAAAAACACCCTTTCACTTAATGTAAACAAGCGTGGGGTGCGCTTTAAGGTATTTTCAAAATCTTTAGGTACTTGTACCAATATCTGTCAACAAAACTTTGTTGGCAGTTTGTCTTTGATTGCTTGGTATAGGTATACAAAAAAAAATCGCCCATAGTAACTTCCCTTTCAAGTGCCTTTAAATAACAAAAGATCTCGTCATATCAGCTCTTGTATCAAGTGCTAATCTCAACAAATTCATCCTTGGATCAGCTTAGTCCTCGAAGTGAACAATGGCGTCTAAACAATGGCGCCAAGCTCGTGAGACATTCATGTGGAACCATTGAACTGGGATCAATTAGTCCCCGGTTGGACGCGAACAACGATCACGAATACTCGGGCGTAGTATACATTATTATATAACTAAGCTTTCCGCCAGCGGCTTCGCTCACGTGGACTGGGTATTTCTTATAACTTTCATCCCCTATTTCAACCCCTTACAGCCCTTTTTTCGCATTAAAAATTAGCCTATGTTCTTTCTCACGCTCGAGACTATCGGTGTACCAAATTTCATTTAAATCAGTTCAGTAGTTTTGGCGTGAAACAACAGACAGACAGAGTTACTTTCGCATTTATTAAGGATATTGTAAGCTACCACAACATAGTGTTTACATTTTTATTTTACCTTACATAACATCACAAATGTTAAATGCAGGGTGTAGGCAGAAGTGTACTAGTATACACGCCGGTATGTTTAGGTCCCATGTAATAGGAGGCGACTCTGGGTACGGCTCATAACTCCGAGCTACTGCCTACTGAGAATTTCATAGAAAAACCCAATAGGTAATGTCTCGACGTGGGAATCGAAGCCAAGAGCTTCATGCGTAGCAGTCGCGCTTAAGACCACTAGCCTACTGAGGCATGGTATTTTTGTTATATACTTAGTTGGTATTATTGTTTACAAACACTATGTAATGACTAACATATTTTACTTACCGTTGCCTGTGAACCTCCTCAACGGGCCTGCAAATATACAAACTGATTAATATTTAGGTAATTCTATTTAATACATATAACTCTTATAAGCATAACATAATAAAATTGGTCCTTCGATATTCTTTTTAGTCCTTTTTTTCCATATTTTGATAATATGATTTATTTACGTTTAATTTTTGAAACCAAATTGCATAATTGGTAGGTTGGTTTCGTTAATACCAAATAATTATTTGGTAAATTAATTGGAAGTATCGGTTTCAGTGTAGTTGCATAATTAATTTAAATTAATCAAGGATCGCAATGTACCTATCCTCTTTATTGTCTGTAAATAAAATTATTTATATCAGGAAACAATTTGAATATCTGAAATATTTTTAGAGCTAATTTTTTTTTCAAATGCTAAAAAATATGATAAATCAGATTTCTACTCATAAGGAAAATACAAAAAAAACATATTACATATACATTTAAGTTTGGTTGAATATGATCCTCGATTTGCTTAATGTAGTTAAGCATACCAACCAAACTCAAATGTATATGTAATATGTGAGAATAAGCCATAGACATTATCAAACGACGTGTTTCAACTCTTATTTTAAAAGATTGTACATGGAGTTTCTTGCCGGATTCTTCTCCATAGATTCAACTTTTTGGAACCGTGCAACTTTACATAAATGCTTGTAAAAGCTTCTTTGAAATTAAAGCACTTGAACTTGATCTTGATGGATTTAATATATTTATATTATACAAGTTTTATTTATTATAAAAATATTTTGTTTCGTCATAGATAACTCCTTACAGCTTGCATAATATTAGTAAATACTAGGTCTGTGTGTGTCTTACCGTGTCTTGGTGGAATAAGGCTAAATTCTGAAACAATAAATTGTTTTTAAATTAATTCTTTCTTTCCCTATGATGTGAATAAATTCGTGATCGGTTTTTAGGAGTTCTATAGTCTAACTGACCTCGTTCTGGTTTAGCACAGGTCTTGATAGTATCCTTGACTTGTTGAATCCTTAGCGGCAATTCAAGTACTATGGTGAATTTCCTGGGCTCACTTTCAAGCCTAGAAACAAAATGTTAAGGGTGTAACTGAAATATTCCTGCAAATAATGTTAAATAAATAATCATTATTCTGGGACATTTTTATAGTCCCAAACTAAGCAGAGCTTGTAGCTACTATAGGTACTAGCTAATGGATATAGGTACCTTAGTACCTAATGTTTTTATATTTTACTCTTTTTTGTAGATACATAATAAACACCCAGACGAACACAAACACTTATGTTCAAATATTTGAATCTACCCACAGTACTAGATCTGCTTAGTAAATAGTTTGGGACTAGATGGTGTTGTGTAAAATGTCCTAGAATATCAATATATTTAACGTCTTACTTGATACCCGCTAGCTCGCTCTCCTCCAAGCCGGTGAGTTTAATGCAGGTGCCTCCCCCGTAGGCGAACACATAGTGTTCATATGTGGGAATGCCCAGCTTCTCGTTGCCCAGCAACACATTGTCCCGCAGCGCCTTGTACTGTCGCTTAAAGCACTCGAAGTCGGTCGTGTGACAGGATATTATGTACCGGTCTGCAATTAATAATAATAATCATGATATATTCTCTCACCACAATAATATAGGTATATACGATTTCTTACAATGGTATCTTTATAAATTTCATATTATACTGTGGGAGACTGGTGCCTAAATTCAACGTAAGTCTGTATTTCAGGTCACCAGATCTCCACCCTTTGGGAAATTGTTGCATTTACTTAGATTTATTGATATACCTACTCGTACATTTTTAATAGTGGTGGTCGTTAGAAAAACACCGTTTTTATGGTTTATGTTAGTAAGTACGCCACCTAATGGTAAGAAGTCACTTCCCCTATTATTATTTCACTTCCCCTAATGAACACCTGCAGCTCCAGAGGTATTGGTGATGCGTTGGACTGGCGACCTGATAAAGGTTTCTGGCAGTTGTTGGTTGCAGGCGGCATGTGACCTACTTAGTTACTTTTTATGGTTTATGTCAGTAAGTACGCCATCCGATACTGAGTAGTCACTACCACTCGTGGACACCTACAGCTCCAGAGGTTTTGGACTGGCGACCTGGTAAAGGTCGCTGGCAGTCGTTGGATGTAGGCGGCATTTAACCGGTCCTTGTGTAAGTCTTTTGGGGGAGACTATTGTTCAGCAGTGGACCTCTTTTGGTTAATATGTTTGCGGGTTTCAAACATAACATCACGCCTGTATTCCCCCCAAGGGTTAGGCAAAGGTGTACTAATGTACACACACAGTTCACCGCATACATAGGTAGACAGGCATCGCCACATAGGTCCTATGTAATAGGGGGCAAGCCTTACCAACACTTTGCTCTCCAATGACGCAGTTCGCGGTTTCATTCTCGTAAAAACCAATTAATGCCCATACCAGGTTTAGCGTTCAGTTTATGTTCAAAATTGGAGTAATTTTAGTAGCTATCTCGAAGCTCCTTGGAGTTTAATATCGAGACGGTCAATACATATTTTAAGATCCTTAATTAAGATTGCAATTAACTAGTCTAGACGCCCTGTTAACTACAGACGATACTGTTAAAGTAAATATAGTTAAATACAAATTCATGCCTTATCAACGTTTGCGAGTTTAAAGACTTTTATATTTGGTTATTTTATTATTAAAGTACGTACAACTAACTCTAGATAGGTACTATTAATTGTAGTACTATGGGTAGAAGTGAAGAGCATGTTACCAAAAAGGTTTGAGTATGAATGTGGATGGAATATAAGGGAAGAGGAAGACCAAAGAAAAGATGGATGGACTCTGTGAGAAAGGATACGATCACAAAGGAATTGATTGAAGATGTGACGGCTAATAGAGATGTATGGAAGAAAAAGACATACTGCGCCGACCCCAAGTGAATATGGATAAGGGCAGGCGGATGATGATGATGATGATATAAGTACTATTAACTTCCTTAAATATTCTAGTGGCTGTAAGCTTGACTGAGTTAGAGGTCCTGGGTTCGATTCCCGGGTCGTGCCGCACAGTGTTCAAAAATACCTTGGGATCGGACATTTTTAATGAAGGTACGCCCATGATACGTCGTCAAATTCTAAGCCTTAGAGTAGAACACCCAAGTGACAAATCCTCATGGTTATTAAGACTTGAAAATGACTTCAAAGTTCATTAGTTCTAGATGTAAAAACACTGTGTGCCGGGTTATTTAAATTCCCAGTAGCAATTTGGAATTTTTGCCCGGTTAATGGATTGCTATTTTAGGCTCGCCCCCTGTTGCATGGGGCCTAAACGTACCGACGACCTGTGAGTGTACATTAGTAAACGTCTGTGTAACCCTTTGAGGGAACTAAAATAACTTGTCATCTTAGCATGGAAAATGCTTAAAAAATACATAAAGGTTAATAGGTATGGTGGCATCATACGACATCCAACTACCTGGGGGGCTAGACAAGTTGCATTTTGACATTCGAATCGACAAACAAAATGTATGGAAATGACACAAGCTTTCGACAAACCGGGCTGTCACTAATGTCATTTTCATACACTTTGTTTGTCGATTCGAATGTCAAAATGCAAATTTAGAATGTGAAGGAAGATTTCGACTGGCGAGCGGGGCTCGCGGTAGCTTAGCGGTCAATGAGTCTGGTGTACCGCACCAGAAGACGCAGGTTTGAATCTTGCCCGCCAGTCGATTTTGAGGGAATACAGGCGTTACGGTATGTCATGTTTATATCATCGTATACGACATTAAAAAACTTTTCTGATATCGACCGTGGAGTAAAATAGACAGTAGGTATAACTTCCTTTTCATTACGAAAAATAATCCGGGGAAAAACAAAATTTCAAGAAAAACATCCTCTTTCTAAATCGACTTTTATCGACAAAAGATATAAAAAATACTTTTTTTTACTTACACAAAGAAAAACTTATTTACAAATGGAAGTTGGTATCAGAGACGAAAGTATTAAAATGTCCTCTGATGACGGAAATATTCTTGTTTATTTATTGAGTCTTTATGTACAGGAGACGACGACACGGGGCAGTGAGCTATTGCTCCATAAGTTGTGGAGAAAGCGCTACAACTCACTTCGTATTTCGCAAGTCGCTAGCGATTTTCACGTTGAAAATTGCTTCTAAATGTTTTGAAATAAACATAATCGATCTAATTTTAATGGTTGAATTGAATTGAATAATAGTTCTGAAATGATATAATGAAAAAATGTCGACATCGTCATATTATGTAGGTAACTTTTTATAATAGTCATTTATTATTACGGTACGGTAACTAAAATCATTTCTAATTGAAAAGGTATTCTACAGTGAAGTAAAATCAAATCAAATCAAATCAAATTAGTACAAATCAAAAAGTACCTAGATACGTATTATTGTTTCTGATTAAGTAAGTATATAAAGTTCTTATACATGATATATGAATGTAACATTTAGCCCTGTTTTATTATGGCAAAATATGGAGAACTTTAAACTCTAACAACATTCTATGTACAATACTCACGTCTGCAAAGAAATAATTGCTTTGTTTTGTAATGCTATTCTAGTACGACATTATATTATACCTCTATGTTACAAGGAATAGGGGAACAGGGATTATAGAGTCGAACCTTTGTGACATTGTCAAACGCGAGTGGAGTTTGCTTAAGTTATTTGGAATGTGAAGTCAATGTGCATTGAAAATTAGAGGCGCGACTATGTTTGTGGTATTTGGTTTGCAGGGAAATGGAGGGTATTTGAATTTATAATTTGATTAAAGACTCGTTCGACCTATTCAGCCAAAGCTCGGTAGGTATAGTATGTAATGTAGGCTGTTAGATACATAGCGCGTATTTTGGTGAGAATTATGTCTGCCAGTTAATTAAGAGCTTTTAAGATAGAGTTCATCTTAGTAATACCTATTAATTTATTAATTAATTTTCTAAATCTGTCATTGGTATTTACAATCTGACATAATTATAAGGGGAACAAACTGGCTCTTGTAATACAGTTTACACTAGCAGGAGTCAGAGAATTCTATACATGTATTTAATGTAAATGTGTCAATAAAGATTATTATTATTATTAATTCCGTAAAACAATATTTGTGTAGGCTTTTTTTTATACCACAAGGGTGGCAAACAAGCATGTTTCCCGCTTGATGGTAGTCCGTTACTACAGCCTATGGAAGTTTACAACATCGAAGCATCACTCACGCGTTGCCGACCCTGCAAAAACCTCTTAACTCCTTTTTTGGAGAACCCCAGTATGTAACACGAGTTACAGTTCAGAGAACAGTTTCAAGACTCTTTTACTAGATTTTGACTTGAATCAAACGGTTCTATGTTTTTTTCCCGGGTCGTGTAGTATTGGGATTTTCTATTAAATTCTCAGTAGCAGCTCGGAGTTTGGATTTGTGTCCGGTGAAGGGCAATACGGTCGCCCCATATTTCGTGAAATGCCAGAATACCAGGTCATCAGCACTTCACATTTAGCTTGACCTAATCACCATTTTCAGGTCACCCGTCGGGTGGTGAATACCGTCACTGTCGATAAGTGATAATAAATTATTCATTATAATATCGATTGAGACTGTAGTGATCAAACAAAGAGGTTTCTTTGTTTATTTTCTAACTTTATCATTCTAGCCTTTTAGCTGGTAGGCTAGACTAGCCTGGTAGACTTCTAGCCTAACCAGATGCAGCTGAATACCAGTATGTTACATGAAGTGACTCCTATCATACTTATGCATCCCTTATGAAGCTAAAGTTTTTTTTTACTAACATTAACATGTTCTTATAAATACCGGATAAGTTTATTTTTTAATATAATAAAATACCTAATTAGTCTAGTGTTCGTAAGAGCGAGTGCTACCCTAGAGGTTGTGGGTTTAATTTCTAGGAGGAAAAGTATTTTCAATTATTATTTTTTTAATTTTGCAACACATCTCTAATAAAGAGCATATAGAATACTAGCTTTTCGCCAGCGGCTGGTGGTCTGGGTATTTCTTACAACTTCCATCCAATATTTCAACCTCTTCCGGCCCCTTTTTCGCATTCTCAGCTCTAGACTAACTGTGTACCAAATTTCATTTAAATCGGTTCAGTACTTTTTGCGTGAGAGCGCGACAGACAGATAGACAGACAAAGTCACTTTCGCATTTATAATATTAGTAAGGATTGGTTTTTTAAGTAACAACAGAACTTGGAACAATATACCGTTAAAGAATTATCGCTAATAAACCGTAAACACATAATCTACCGTGACACCGCCATTTTCACCCCATTTCATCCCCTCTTTTACAAATGGAAAAAATCGTGAATTTCCAAAAGCGGGTCAGGATGACATGCCGACAGATAATGTCCTATTTAAAAGGCAAAAAACAATCGCCTGCGAATTGAATGGCAGCTAACAAAGGCTGTGTTTTGTTAAAATATAAAATACCTCGGTACTGGCACTGTTTTACATTGAATTATTAAAAATATGACACCGTAAGTTGACACAATAGCAGAAGTTGTGGAGTAAGCGCCACAACGCGTTTAGGCCGCATCGTTCATCATAAGTTTACTTATAGGTATAGTAAGTACTTCAGTGAAATCCATAAATCTCTAAGAGGTTTTTCGGGTCAGCAACGCGCGGTAACCGCTTATCATCAGGCGGGCCGTACGCATAATTGCCACCTTAATGGTATAAAAAAAATCGTAGAATCTATGTTTAAGAACATCACACCATACGACGTTTGTTTATTTTATTTTATTATTTATTGACTGATTTTTTTTTATAATTCTCTTCTATGAGCCTAGTTACCCGAAATAAATGAATTATTAATTAAGCCTCATCTGTTCATCTTCATGACTAGTTATTGTTACGACATTTAAAAGTTATAATATAAAAAAAATAAAAAAAGCAATAAAAAAAATAATAAAAGTATAATTATAAAATATAAAATATAAAATACTTATGTAATGTAAAATATTTTAAAGCTAATGTCAAAAGGGACTGGTCTAGTACGACAGCACTTACCACCTCAATGTGTTTTCATAAATATTTATGGCGCGCGAATTTTTGATATCGAATCCAGCGAGCCGTAGGAAAGCTCAACTCCGTTTATCATTTCTGCCGACTCCCTAAGGGACACATTAATAATATATGCTGCCAAATCCTGTGTACCTGTGCATACTTAAACTGGGATTAATTTAATTTACTAACCCCTTTTCTTCTGGTGGTTTTGCTCGTAAAATATGTTGGGCCGGGATCAAGTGGGTCGAATAACGTTTTCGTCCTGTTTTTCTAGTGGGCTCTTAGAGAATATCAAATTAAGGGGTTAACTTTTTAGATGGGTTGTATAATAATACACTCGTATATATTGTTTAATGATGATGCATATTTACAATACACTACACACTACATACTACCTCCATTTGAGTTACGTCATGTTATTAGTGTATTGTAAAAATCTTATTGTGTCGAGGGTAACGTAATAATTAACATGTTTACACAATGAACGTATAGTAAACATTACATATATCTTTTTACTGTATTTGGTATTAATTTTGTATTTGGCAATATAAATTATGGAAGAAAAAGACACACGCCGACCCCTAGTGACTTGGGATAAGGGATGATAATAATTGGCTTTGGACTTAACAAATGTTTTTTTTTATTATAACATAAATTGAGTTATTTAGTCTCGGTAGCTTAGTAAGCTAAAACGTCCGTAATTGTGCGAACCCTGCTTGAGATCGTATTTTTCTTTCGCTACAATGTTGGTGGTGAAGGAAAACATCGTGAGAGGAAACCTGCACAGCTGAGAGATATTCTCGATTATGTGTGAAGTCTACCAACCCACGGTAGGCCAGCGTGGTGGACTAATAGGACGGGTCTCCTCTCAGAATGTAGGTAAGAAGACCCGTGCCCAGCAATGGGACAGTTAAGGGGTTGATGATGAATCAATGAAGATATTTAAAAAAATAATTTTGAACTAAATTAAAGCTCTATATTTCCGATAACTTTGAAAAAAATACAATAAGCTCACTCCTTTTTAAATGAGACCTAAACATACCGCCGCAAATCGTTACTAAGTTTATTTCTGCATAACCCATCCGGGATTAGCGTGATGGTATGTTTGTAATCAATCACAAAATAACTACACACTCCACTTGATTCCATAACAACTATATTGTTACAACGATGTCTTTATTATAACGTCTAGCGTCTGCCGGGTTTAACCTTGAGAAGTATTACAGGATAATTGTGTCGACAGACCTTGGGTACTTCAGTGTAATCTATCGAGGGATTACAAGCGATTGCTGGGAGGCGAGGACCGAAGGACCATTGACAGCTATTGTTGTTGGTCCTACAGATATTTGGGGAACGGTTTAGGTAGCAATAAGGAATTTGTGCCTTGTATGTGATTTAAGAGACGACTGAAGAAAATTTAAAATGAACCATTTGTTCAGATTCACCGATTTTGACATTATGGACAATTATTTTATTGTTTGTTGGGATACCAGACGTTACAAAGTAGTTACTAAGGAAATTGAGCTTTGTAGGTGATTTAAAACACGACCAAAGAGAATTTACTTACTCTGTTACGCGGGTACGAGGAGCGAGTCGTATCAAGAGGTAAAACAAAAGGCAGAAGATCGAGAACAGTGGCGATTGCTCCACCGATAAGAGCTGAGCTCTTAAATTTAAGAAGAAGAAGTTACACGGGTGGAACAAATTGGGTAAATTTTCCAAATTCGACATTATGACCAATTTCTATAATTGTTTGTTTTTTGGCTATAAATAGTATCACTGCGAATACTGCGACCGTAGTCGTTCTATTACATTTGTTATCACCGCCAAACATTACAACGATATCCTTTAAAGTAATTTACTTTAATAAAGCAAGATATTTTCTTTGTAGATTCTGGTGCATCCCTAAATATCGTTTTAAATTATTAAAGTCAGTAATATTTTATTTATAGGAGTCGGAGTACTTGTATTTGAATATATTGAATTGAAAATTAACGTTTTTATTATGTTAACTATTATTTATCTTAATTACGTTGTAATTATGTTTAAGTTATATTTGAAACTTGATCCAAAATTTACTAACGAATTTAATATAAAACTTCCAAATCTAGACCGATTAATTTGGCAAAAGCCATTGATGTATCAAATATAAATCTACTAATAAATACTTTAAAAAATCCGTAAAACATTATGTATAATATTGAAAATATTTTTTCAAATGACTCACCAAGTTTATCAAATTGTTCCTTACAGGCACAGTATCCGATTGATAAAATAAGTACCAACCACGCGCGCATACTGAACTAAATTAACTGCACTAATTAAATTAATAAATCACATTTAATTATTATGACAATTAAATAATTATAATGATAATATTATATATAATTACGATATTACGTTACATTTGCGTGCGCCGTCGGCGGCAGCGTGCGCATGCGACTAGTATTACACAAATATTTTTCAAATACGTTATACGACTGCTGTGAATGCGAACTTAGGCGCGGTTTAAATTTGTTCAGCTTTTAGCCTACTGCGGTTTGTCGTTTTGGCTTATCGGAACGATGGTATTGCCTATCTTCATTTATGTAAAAATGTTTCAGTTTCTGTCTGTCCATGTGTGTCCTAAATTAATTCACAAGAAGAACTTAATTTAGGGAACTTAAAAATAAAGTAAAAGAAATGACAAACAAGCTGCTTGCAGGAATAAATGTTTTTGTACTGTATACTGGTCCTGGTTTCCTAAGCTTTCCTTCATTTACCAAACCACATAGGTCAATCTGGTGATCTACATATTATATGTACCCCTCTCTTTCTAAAATTAGATAAATTTGGTGTGTTGTGGTATATAGATACTGGTTGTATTTGGGTTTACTTTGTGTCCTTTTACTGTCCCTTGAAACCCAAAGTTTGTTTCCTAGCGAGTTGAATTGACTCTTCCATGCTCCATAAAAACTCTGTGATCCTTTTCGCCATAAAAATATTGCCAAATGACGTAACTATGGTCAGACATACCAATTTCGTTCTAAACTGTTCCGAGAACTAGTTAAACAGGGCCCATTAACTGACTAAGCAAAGAAGATGGGTTCACAGATAATGTGTTGTAAATTTCTGCCATAATATATGTAAATAGCGATCCCTAACGTAATTGTGTAACATAAAGGACGACATCGGCCGCATTCGAACGTGGGTGGAAGGTGGATTTAGGGGGAATTTTGCGATTTTGACAGTAATCTAACGTTTTGTTGTGAGAAATTTAGAAAAATGTCATACATTTGAACATTAAGATGTCTTTTAGTGTACCTATAATTGAAAAAGAGCAACAGTATTGGTTTTAAATAGGGTTAATTTCTGTATTGATTTGATTCTTTAACTGTATTTACTAAATGAAACATGAAAAAATGGTTTTGTCAATTTTTTTATCATAAAGGGCGTGTAATTTTGAAATAAAATTTGTCAGGGCGTTAAAATCTTATCGAACAGATACAATTCAAAAAATTAAAGACTTCATAGAATAGTAAACATTAGAAAAAAGTTAACAATGTTCAATAGTAGGTTTCATGAAAAGGGTGTAAAATTCTCAATAATTTACGATATAAATCGACAAACACAGACATGTTTGTCGATCGATAAGATGATGTTAATAAAGCCTAGCATAATAAGTGTTTTATCGATCTATAAATATCGTCATCGATATCGATGTCAACGGTTTCACTTTAGCATCATTAGTAATCTCGCCAATCATATAAAGAACCAAACATGTCCTAAGTCCATACTTCCAGTGGTTTCCAATCAATCGTATTGTGTATAGTTTTGAAGACAATAGCATTGATTTATTTGTGCAAGTGTGAGATGTGTGAATGAAGTCATTCATCTGCATAGGTGGGTACGTGATGTTAATGAGCATTCGGTAGTAGTTTTGTAGTGTGTGACTTAATTGGGTGTACAATTACAGTCTTGACTGTCATATTAGGCTGGTGCTGCCGCTGAACTGGTCTTGGTTACGTTTTTCAGTTTAAGAAAAGTGTGGTTTGATTGACAGTAGTAGCTTGGAAGGTTAATAGAACTCTTATAATTATCTCTCTCTTGTGATCTAAAGAATCTATGAGCTATAGAAATGCCGGTAAACTGTTGTACATCATTACAAAACTGCGTAGCCCTTCAGGATTACAAACTTGAGGGTATGTTATGTTTTTAATCTAGTGCAGGGTTTCCCAACCGGGGGAATTATCCCAGAGGGTCCGTGGATAAAATAAAAATTATATAGCGTACGTATTGGCGCGGTCATTTTGTTGAATTTTTAGGGGTGTGGTCGTCATCAGTGCCTCTATCCCTTTGCCAAATTTGACAGCGGGCAACGGACAGACAGAATTACTTTTGTATTTATTATTATTATATTAATACGTGAAGAAAAGACTTAGTAACTGTTTTACGACAATTACGTGGACGCGTTTATGTGTAGACGAAGTGCAGGAAAGCTAATATTTTTATATTATAGAGCATTTTATGTTATAGAGCAACCATTAGAAATAATTATATTAAATTAATAATACTTACCTAATAAACATCTAGTGTCTAGTTTTAGACACTTACACCCACCTTTTCTATGGGTATAACAGAACGATATTGATGTACCTAAAATAAATTGGGTTTTTCTTTCTTAAATAGATAATTAACATGGTCGAATTTTGAACACCGCTGCACAAGGCGAACTCAGATAGATATTTGTCTCGGCTTTACATATTAGATCAAAGATATCTTAGTCGACGTTGTACTCGTATTCAGTTTGCGAGATCATTACACAAGCTATTTGTCTAATGAGCTTAATATCCTGCATACGAGTATCCGTCTAGCATAGTTATAGCTGTTGTATTTATTGCGCAACTAAATAGTCGTATAGTATATACAAATATTTCTCATTTAATAGGAAGTGTCCTATAGAATAGGATAGACGTCTTTATTTTTATATACTACCCGTACTAGCTGTCCCGGCAGACCTTGTACTGCCCTATTTCCCTAAAATAAAGTAACCTATGAAAATAGTTAAGAAATAGAAATGACATGCAACCTCTAATCAACTTGAAGGCATACCAAAGATAATCCTAACCAATCCTAACGCGCCTTTGTTTCGTTTCGTCAAATGTTTGACAGCTGGGTACAGAGTGGTTTGTATGGGAAAAGAAAATTGTTTTGTTTTTTCGTGTTTCCTTGTATTTTTTACGTTTTTTCTCTCCATAAGAACCTTCCTCAGACTATCAAACACAACAAAAAAGAAATCAGCCAAATCTATTCAGCCGTTCTCGAGTTTTGCGCTTAGCAACACATTTAGCGATTCATTTTTATATAAATATAGATAGATACGAGTATGAGTATAGTATATTTATATATTTTTATCAAGACTGGTCTTGATGAAAACATGGATGGACTGTCTGAGAAAGGATATGTCCACAAAGGAATTGAATGACGAGATGACGGCTAATAGAGATAGGTATATGGAAGAAAAAGACTACTACACTCACACCAAGGGATTGGGATGATGATGATGATATCATGTTCTAGAAGGTTTAAGAGGTTTTCCATACAAATATTTTTTTGGCACTTTAGTAGACGGGCAGTCTTATCAGTCTGACATAATTTCAGAACGTCGGAAAAATATTACTTCTGGCAATGCATTGCTGTTTCACATGCCAAGTTTTCACTACAATTCATACTTCGAGTAATATGTTGTGATTAGTGAGCGAAGCTATATTTCAATACAAAGTTGCTTGTCCAAGTTAGCGGTACTAATAACTCACGACTTGACAGAAGAGAACTTGGCGGGGTGCAGGCGTATTAGGGTATGAACACATTACAGTTCCCGCGGCAATACTTGGCCGGGTTGAAGATAAACATCACTCGCATGCGCAGTGGATTGTTTCGGTTATAAATCCTGTCATGTCGCATCTGTACCTATGAAGGTGTTCCTATCAAATAAATTATGTTTTAAGAATATTAACATAAAGAAAAAGATTTGTCAAAGAATAAATCTCAACATAGTTTCAGTATAAAATTATGAGAATTTTATATTTGAGTTTAAAGAAATGACGTAGAAGTTTATTAATTCAAATTCAAATAATTTATTTGCAGAATATGGGTATAAAGGATGTTGCAATTGAGAATGTTATGTCGCCATATTCAGGCTCCACGCCATACGCCATGCAAATTTAATTTGCCATGATATTAAACTACTACTTTAAAAGTCACAATGGCATCCACTAGACATGGGATAACTGCTGCCATTATTTGCTTATAATGCATTTTTTGTAGTTTTCTATCGATTACCCATTTTGTTTAAGTACGTCGAAGCTGTGTCCATCTCCCTTCTATCTTTTATACAACCATGTTGGGATCAGCTTCCAGTCTGACTGAATATCAGTATTTTACACGAAGCGACTGCCATCAGAACCCTCTGAAACCCAATTTTCAGTAAATACCCTGGGACATTTTTACGTAGCACCATCTAGTCCCATACTAAGCATAGCTTGTAGCTTGTACTATGGATACTAGACAATGGGTATAAAACTTATATACTTTTTTTTCTGTAAAAACATACTTATAATACATAAGAAACACCCAGACAAACACAAACACTTGTTCTTCTGGCCAACGCCGATATTCGCAGCTATATCAATAGTGTTTGTTTAAACTAAATAATGTTTTGAATTGCGCTGTAATGTGACCCAACCTTTACATATAGCGTAGTCGTGTTCGCTGGTGTTAAACTGTTTCCCGGATTAGCAACTTGTTGTTAGTGCCCATAGTTTTGGGTCGCGTATGCATGTACCTATTAACATCACGCCTGTACTCCCCGAAAGGTTAGGCAGACTAATGAACACCTACAGATCGCCGTCATGTTTTGGTCACGGTAATAGAGGGCGAGTCTATTGCCAATAACCGGGCACAACCCAGTAAATACCTGTACATTCGAGTCTTGAATTAAATTTTCTCTTGTATCGTGGGTAACATACACCCAGACCCAGTTATATAAGTAACACGTAACACGTAAACGTCACTTCGCTAATACGTTTCATGTCAGCACTGCTTGTAATTCACGTCGGCACGAGCAAGAAAGAAGTACGCTCTATTTGGATAGGAGTAAGTAAATAACGAGCATTTTGATAGAGCGAAGAAAACTACTTACATTATGAGGAAACTTGTTAGAAATTCGTGTTTCTAGACGTAGTTTTGTAATGTAGCTGACAAACGATTAAGGTATACGTCGAAAAAGTTTATTATATTTGCGATGTAGCTTTCAAATCGTGAAAAAAATTCTGGTTTAAATATTGTTCACGCGGAACATAAAAACTCAGTTTGTTTCAATAATAGATAGTAGATTTAATTGGATTTGCTTCTTGCAAAAAAAACAGGGAAAAAATGCTGTGCATGGTGTGCCGTGAGTGAAATGAATGAATGTATAGAGATGTGCAAGTGCAGATGTTTGACGATACTAATTAGAGATGTGTGAGGGATGCGTGAAGCGTGTGTGGAGTGTAAGGCTCGATATAAAATAAACTTAAAACTAATGTTGTGGCAGCACTGTCGACAGGTGGTGAAAAACCGGCGTCGACAATATTCATTAATAATTAAATAATTACCTATCTGCTAAAGGATTTGGTAAGTAAAAGTAAAGGTCTCATAAGTCTATTGATCCTTGGTTCGATTGCAAGGTCGAGCAAAGCTTTGTTAGTTTTTTCTATGAAATTCTCAGTAGCAACTCGGATTTTGGATTTCTGCTTGGTTAATAACAAAAGGCTCACCCTCTTTTATACAGTTATAACATGGGACCTAAATGGGCGCACTGTGAGTGTGAATTAGTACGCTTCTGCCTAACCTCTTCGGACCTGTCGACGCTGTGAGGAGGCTGATGAAACGTAACTTCACCTGCTAGGGGAATGTGGATCGCTAATACACAAGCGCAGTGCTCATCTAGGGAAACACAGCCCTGATGAAATAAAGGAGCTTACCCCTAAGCAAATCCTGCAGTTTGTGTCAGCCGCAGGATTTAGCGGTGAACTCTAAATTTCATCGAGCGGCGATCACAATAGACCCATCAGGGTCGTTGTGATACGATAGCCGCGAACAAAATAATAAAAAAAAACCTCTTCGGAATACAAGCGTGACGGTATATTATAAGGAACAAACAATATCACAATTACTTTACTTTTCGATCTCGCGTGATACAGCCAAGTCTGAGCTTAAACAAAAATCGATCAGACCCATTGTGTATGCATGGAAAAATTCTAATATTCTTGGAGAACGAGGTGACGTACGAAAATATGTACAAAATATATAATGTAAGTACCTATACCTCACATAGTTTATATAAGTATGTTGCTACGTTAGTCAGAGAGCTTCGAAAATGAAATATTCGTACACTAGAACCGATAGTTTTTTAATTCGTAATTATTATTCGTAATTATATTATCTTCCGGTCCCCAAGAGACAGGCTCTGCCTAGTTTGGGGTCCACCGTCTCAATCATTGTAAATGTTTATTAGTTACAAACAGAAACTGTTTTTGTACCCAACATCCGACGGAACTATTATTTAAATGAAAATATGATGAATTATAAATTAGAATTAATAACAAAAAATTACCCTCATTGTAAGTACCTAAAAATACACAATTATCTAAACTACCAAGCCAGTCAACATCAGAATTATCTACAAAATTTATGTTTCAAGTTGAACACCGAAATTGATTATATGCAATACTATAATGAAATCCTTAGCCAATTCAAACAAACCCAACAAACAAAGACTCATAAATCAAAATCAACGACGAAAAAAAGTTTACAATCAAAAATCACTAATTACTATGAGAGAGTGAATAAAACAAATAATAATACGGCTATGCATTTATTTCGCAAATAACCCTAGATATACATCAATTACGTTAGTGCATCAAAATATTGCGGGAGTACTCAATAAACAGGAATTAATTGAGGTAGCTCTTACAGACTTACAGAAACAATTGGACACAGATTCAATAGACATATTATGTTTCACAGAAACATTCCTCAAACGCGGCTCTGAACAGAACGTTAGTATAAACAATTACCGACTAGTATCATTTTTTTCTCGTGCTAACCAACGACGGGGTGGTTCATGTATTTTATTAAAAAACAACTTACAATACAAAGAAGTCAACCAACTCACCCCAGCAATCCCTTTACACTTTGAATGCTGTGCCATAGAAATTCTTAACTATAATCTCATAGTTGTGTGTATCTACCGAACACCTTCGTCAAACTCTAAAATATTCCTAAATAATCTAGAAAACCTTACCAATAGACTATGTAAAAAACATAATAAAACAGTAATCATCTGCGGTGACTGGAACATAGATGCATTAAAAGAAAGCAAAACCTCAAGTGATCTTATGTCTATACTTAAGAATAACAACTTAAAAAATTACATTAACTTACCTACGCGGAAAACCTCATGTATAGATTTAATAGTAAGCAATGTGCAACATGAAACTAGGTCTGCTCTCCACTGTCTCGCACTTTCAGACCATGAAACAGCCCAGTCAATAACCACTAACTTGGAGACCGATCACAATATTAAACAAAGTCCTATGTACTGGTTCAAGACCATAAGAGAACTTAGTGCGGAAAATATTGCGTCGTATAAATATTACCTGTCATGCTTTAAATTCACCGATGTGTACAATTGCCAAAAAACAAATGAAGCTTTCGATAATCTACATGATATTATTACGCTTCTCTATAACTTATGTTTCCCTATAATTAAAGTAAAAAATACTTGTAAGCCCGTGAAAAATAGAGGCTTGACTAAGAGCATTAAACGGTGCTGCATCAAGAAAAGAACACTGTACTTAAAATACCACTTATATAAACACAACAAAAAACATAATAAAAAAATATACGATAACTATTCCCAAATACTAAAAAAATGTATCAACAAAGCACAGCAAATAAATAACTTACGATACATTAATAGCGCGAAGAATGCAAGTAAAGCAGCTTGGAAAATGATAAAAGAACAAACGAAAAATGATACCTGTAGTTCGGAAATTGACTCTATTAAAATTGACGATACAATTATTGACGATCCAAAGGAAATTTGTGAGCTATTTAATGATTACTATATATCCCTGACTAATACTAATACAACCATGACTACAAAATCTAAGACAAATAGCATTGCTCGTAATTCTAAAACTATCTTCCTTACGCCTGTCGACAATATTGACGTATACAAAATTATTCAAGCACTAAATAATACAAACTCCACCGGATATGATGATATAAATACTAAAACTCTAAAAGAATGTGCAACAATCTCAACTCCCCCTCTAACGCACGTCATAAACTTGTCCCTAAAAGAAGGAGTATTCCCAAAACGCCTGAAAAGGTCAATTGTTAAACCATTATTTAAAAAGGGGTCGAAAACAGAAATGAGCAATTACAGACCAGTAACTTTGATCCCTATCTTATCCAAAGTGTTTGAGAAGGTAATGTACAATAAAATAGAGAACTTCCTCACATCATGTAATATTCTAAAAAAGGAACAATTTGGATTTAGAAAAAAAAGTTCAACGACATTGGCATGTTTCTCTCTAATAAAACACATAACCGAAAGCCTAAACCAAAAGTCAAAGGTAGGATGTGCTTTTCTAGACATGACGAAAGCATTTGACTTTGTCTGTCATAACACACTGCTTGCAAAACTATCCTACTACGGAATACGAGGAAATGCCAACGAATGGATCAAAAGTTATCTAGAACAAAGATCACAATGTGTTGAAATAACTAAAACATATCAAACGGAACAAAAAAACTTTAGATCTTCATATAAACAAAATAGCTTCGGTACCCCACAAGGAAGTATATTGGCTCCCCTCCTCTTCCTAATTTATATCAACGACTTTCCTGATGCGGTGAACGACGATTGTATCTTATTCGCTGATGATACAACGCTAATTATTAAAAGTGACAACAATATAAACCTCGAAAAAAGCATTAATTTATCCCTCAGTAATGCTATTGAATGGTTGGAACAAAATAATCTTAAAATAAATGTGACGAAAACAAATATCATTCAGTTTCAGACGTTCAATGCAAATGATAATAATCTTGACATCCACTACAAAAACTATCAATTTAATAATGGGAGTGAATGTGTATTTTTAGGTATAACGGTAGATAAATATTGCAGTTGGAAACCACACATTGAAAAAATTGTATCTAAAATAGACCGTTTTATATATGTACTAAAGAGAATTAGACAAACTGTTAATTTACACACTGCAATGGTAGCTTATCATGCCTATGTACATTCTATTCTCAGGTACGGTATTATTATCTGGGGAAACTCGGTAGAGGTGGATAGAGCGTTCAAAGCTCAGAAAAAGTGCATGCGGGCAATGTGTGGTGCCCAGTTTACGGAAAGCTGTAAACCACTGTTTAAAAAAACTAAGATTTTAACATTACCATGTCTGTATATTTTTGAGCTATGTGTTTTTGTAAAGAAATACCCTAGTTTTTTTGAGAAGTTAGGGGATAATATAAATAGTCGCACTCGACATAGGGACAGACTGCGAATACCAAAAATTAACGTGGAGCTATTTAAGAGAAACGCCTACTACATGTCAATTATAATCTTTAATAAATTGCCAGATATCTTAAAAACATTACCCATGACGATGTTTAAGAGGACACTATTTAACTTACTCCTAACAAAAAATTATTACAATATTAAGGAATATTTAAGCGACAAAACAATAACATTATAATTTAATTCTAATAATTTACTAATTAATTTTATTCTATTGACATTGTAATTACATTTGCCCGCCATGTTCTATGGCAGAATATGTGAAACAAATGCGCCTGTAACATCTATTTTGTACCATATTTTTGCAAATAAATTGATTGATTGATTGATTGATTGAAATTCTATGTAAAACTATTTTTAAGACCAACAATGTAACAATGGATCAATACATTTATTATTTATTAATTTTACTTATATCAGACTGCGTTAGGTCTTCGGCTGTGTAGGTATCATTATTCATATCATCATTTTACATAATGGTAGTTCGAGGATCATAATACAATTTAAAATGTAAATTATTGAACCTAAAATGCATCAAAAGCCGGGTCTTATCCTCTAAGCTACCTCGACTCAATTAAACCCACTCTAGACCCAACTCATCTCATACGACAACACGAGCGTAAACACCCACACAACACGCCAATGTTTGTGCCAATACATCCAATATTCCACCCAAATTGGAAGTGAAGAACAATGCCTACATGATATTTGGGGGTCTCCGTAAATAGATAGACGGAAATAAAACAAGTTAGATTAAACACGGTGTACTTAATGTTTGAACTTTTTTATATCAACGATATTGTGTCGATAAGGCTCAAATTGTCTTCTTTTTACAATCATTACACCTATTATTCCTCACACCGTTTTCATTCATCCTTTAAATTAGGCACATACCTACTAACGATAGTCATATTTAGTGTTCATATCTAAATAGGGACCGACGGCTTTACCTCCTCTTGGAGGCACGGAGAGGTCTCGATGGGTCACTTCTTGGACTTGAACTGACCGCGGTAACTATAGAAGATTTATTTATCAGCGTAGTTTTAAGTGATGGTAAATTAAAAAATAATTACCGAGCAAATTACGGAAAAGTACCTTACCGTAAATTAAAAATTACTATAATTCTTTTAAAAAAAATTGCGCGCAATCTAATATGAAGTAACTATTCTCTAAATGTGTGTTTTGTTGGATTGGAAGCCGACACGTGGAGCAAGTATTAAGAGCTTATGGATGGGGGGATAAAGGACCTAATAAGTAAGTGACTACATACGCTGTTAAGCTTAGTGGATTAATCTGAAGCCGACACAGCCAGCTCTGACTACAATATTGCTCCTAGGTACAGCCAAAAATTGTTTGAATCTTTTGACGTGTAGTTTAATGATTAAATATATTAAATGAATAATAAATATTTTTTTGGACATTTTACACAGCAACATCTAGTCCCAAACTGAGCAGAGCTTGTAGGTACTATGGGTACTAGACAATGGATATAGATACTTACATACTTTTGTGTAAAAATATACGTATAAAAGAAACATCCAGACAAACACAATCACTTATGTTCATCACGTAAATATGTGTGTCATGTGGGAATCGAACCCACGAACTCAAGATCAGCAGTCCTGTCGAACCACTAGATCACAGACTTCGCAAACTCATTCATTCATGTCCCCTGTATCATGGGAGAAAGGTTGCCTTCTCAAACTGTAAAGTATGAGTATTCTGCAGGCTTAGATGTTACATAAATATAACTAGCCCCGCAGTCTGAGCCTGTCATTCTCACTTAAATGTCCTGCTGATGGTGGCGTTGTGTGTCGGGTCGTTTTATTCCCTGCAACATGGTTGAGTCAAACGGCGCCGATACACACGTCATGCTCGTGAACGAGTGCTGTCTGTCGGGACTGGTCGGCTCGTAACTGCTATGGCACTAATTTCAATTCCAATACTTACGTACTCTTTAATCTCTGAATCTACACATCAAGCTGCATCATCCTCATTACTATTCACAACAATTGTTACTGTTACCACACATATATTTTTTTAAAAAGAGTATCTATGGAGTTTCTTGCCGGCTCTTCTCCATAAAACCCACTTTTTTTTGGAACCGTGCAACTAGTTTAACATTTCAAAAGTACATATTTCTATGGTCTAATTGAAATAAAAATATTTTGAATTTTGAAACACGAATTCCTTTGCACAATATTGGCAAGCTCTGCCAATCAACAGGGTTGCTTTTACTTAGCCAATACCAAAACCAATCGAGAATCTCTGTACATACATTTGAATTCAAAGCTACATTCCGAGGCCAATCCACCCACCGCGAAATGTCAGGAGACGCAAGTAAATATATTCTCGTCACTCGGATGCTAGGTAAATTACGACTACATAAATTACTGTCACAAATACGAACTGTCAGGTTTCGTGATGTGTGAATCGACCCTCATCTGTAAGTGTGCCTGTGATGTTGTGGATCAAGTAGGAAATGGAGTGAAAATCTCAACATTTTACTTTCCAATGGGATTGCCGTGCTTTGTATGGGTAAAAGTAATAATAATAATAAAATTTATTCAAAAAACATTTTGTCTTAAGATAGCAAGTAGATAATATAAAGTATACATTAGGTATTAATATAACATGTGCCTGAACTAGGTAATCCTGTGTTTCAGGCTAGAGGAGCTTATAAAATCTAAAATAATCACAACAAAATAGGTACAGAATATATAAGAGAATAGTTACTAATAAACACACACGGAAAAAAAATAGTGTAGAAGACATACAAAAATAATATAAAAATTAACAAAAATAAAAATAAATAAAGTTTACTTAAGTACAATTAATAACTTCTCTGTATCTTCGTAGGACATTGTTAGGAGTGCTTCCTGGAAAGTATAAGTTAATAGTTTTGTTTTAAAGATCAAGAGCCTGTTTTATCTCTCCTGATAAGTTCTCGTTAAATTATTTGGCAGATAATTTCATACAAAAAATTTGTACCATTTTTGAGTTTATCCGGTAGTTATGGCTATCAAGAAGTGATGATACAGGGCCTTAGAATTAGGAATTAGTCTGCGGTTTCACTGGCACTCTGAAATCTTTTTGAGACAGAAGGAAGTATGACATCTTTTTGAGACAAAATAATCAGTCTCCTTGCTAAATATAAAGTAACAAACAGAATTATTTTCGCATTTATAATATTAGAACAATTAAATTATGGATAAAACAGATAAGTATTTAATTTAAATTAATTTTACTAACATACTTGTGAATGAAAACACAACACTGATTCAAACACGTCATAAACAACAGAGATACATTCATACTGTGCACTCACGTACTTAAGGATGCAACATCAGTATAAAAACCAAACAAAAAAACAATTTTCACAGCCAAGATTTTCTTAATTAATTCCTTTTTGCGGTCGTGTTGCAGCGACGAAGCGTTCCGTCTGCCTTGTAAGGGTTGGGGGTGTAATAAACCTCGTAATTAAGGGTTCTAGTCACACCACCACCCCTGCCTTTACGTACAATCGACAAAACAGTTAGGTACGTAGGCAGATAACAACTTCTACCTCTTGAGTGCTCTTGACATTGACTGTGTTATAAATGACTCCGCCTTTTTTGGGCTGAGAAAATTGTCGTGGATCGTCAAACATAAATTATCCTACCTCTCTGTATTTACACACTACACAGATATGTAATGTCATTTGCGTTTTGACAAAGTGTGTGTAATAACAAAAATATTGTATCGCGCAATGTAATTATATCAAGACGTAGGTCGTTTTAGCTGCCTGCATACCACGCTTGTACACATGTCATGTAATAAGGTTCTACAATAGCGAAAGGTAAGGCAAGTGCGGTATATAATAAGTATGAGTCCGACATACCCTATCCCCTCCCCAGGTAGCAGACGATTCAAGAGCATTTTTCACACCCAAAAAAAATACAGAAATTTGTTTACAACACAATCTACGAGTATGTCAAGAGCACTCAAGTGGCGAGGCAGATGTCGTTAGCTGCCTATGTACCTAACTCTTTTGTTGATTGTACATCTGCCAAGAGTTTGCAACCTTTGCACGAAGTTACACGAAGAAGGTAGTCACAGTATCAAGCAGGTTAATTAGAAGGTCCGATTGTGGTCGTTAAGTCTGATTGTTTACGCGCAGGGTGTAATTAAAAGGAAATAATTATGCGGGCGTAAAAGGATTTTATTACCATTTCTTGTGTTTGGTTGCTAGTTTTTATTACAGACTAGCTGGTTCGCCCGCGTGATCTTAAAAAAATTTCCCTCGTTCTTGCAACATTTTTCATTACTACTCCGCTCCTATTAGTCGTAGCGTGATGGTATTTAGCCTATAGCCTTCCCCGATATATGAGCTATATAACACCGAAATAATTTTTCAAATCGTTCCAGTAGTTTCGGAGCCTATTCAACACAAACAAACAATCAAATATTTTCCCTTTATAATATTATTAGTAGTATTGATATAGTGTGGAAAATTGGCAACACTGTAGGATCTTATTTTTATGTTTGCATCATATATTACTCAAATTATTTGTTACTAACTTTGCCAGCATTAAAACGTCTGTTCTAAATACTACAACTACTTCCCCAACGTATCTATTTCCTCAAAACTTTTAAATATGTTTATTTGCGTACTAGTCCTTTTTGCGACTCGGTTGCTATTTTGAGAATTAGGCTTTCTGCGCATGAATAAATTGATATACTTACCTACCATTTTTTTTAATAAAATAGATATGGTGGCCTGAAACTTGATCCTGTAAACACAGAGGCTGCAAACAGATGGAAAAACTTGGAGCAACTTGAAATAGCCCCCTGCAGCCTGCAGCCGGCTCCTATTTCTTTGTGTACTTCTATGGAGATTGGTTTTACGGCGCACTTTTGTTTATTAAGTTTTTTTTTGCTATGACAATCTTCTTTCTATTTACATATTTTTACCCGCGGTTTTACTACTGTCTTTAGTAGTATTTTTTTATTTACTGAATATAAGGTACTATCTATAACTTCGTAATAATTTATCCAGTTAAAAATCGGCTTTATTACCATCATTAGAAATACAGAACAGTATGGCTTTTGAGTCAAAATTGTTACTTAATCTTCTTCCTAGCCTTTTCCCAACCATATTGGGGTCGGCCTTCAGTCTAACCAGGATGCGGCTGAATATCAGTATTTTACACGAAGCGACTGCCATCAGACCTCCGCAACCCAATTTCTGGGCAATACCGATATTCGATGGAAAGACTGATTGTCATGCTTTTTAGGTTTCTGACTACCACTAACGATTGTCATAGGTGTTCGTATGACAACCTTTTGACTAATACTTTTGACTTTTGTTTTTTTTTGTAAATACTTTATAGTCTTGTGAACAGTCACCAGCAAAAATATATATAGGTACACTAGACAACGTTCAAAAGTGATTTTCTTTTAAAGTACTGCTACAAATTTGATGGCATTTCCAACATAATATTTAGGAACCAATACTATAGTGACATTGATATCATCACAAAGTTGCAATCGTTCATTCATGAAAAAATCGCTTTAGCACTTTTGTAAGTGTTCATATATCTTTGCCCGTGACTGTACACCAAAAAAGAAATACAAAATTAAATGTTAAGGCAGTTGCAACTAAAAATATACAATACAAAGTAACTATTCAATTTTTTATTTCTCTACCGAGTCTATCAGTTCTTGTATCGTTAAACGACCATTCTGATACAACTGACACAGAATTGAACTCCTGATCATTAGCATTTTCAATCAATAACCATAATCTCAACACCGCTAGAACCACTTCGTAACGCCATTTTCAATAAGGTCCGGCCACATTACAGCTCGTCACGTTGACGCGGGTCGACTGGCGCGCCGCGTCACTTCAATGTAATAAATAGTTCCCGCAAATCACGCGGATAGCTCGCACGCTCGCGTCACTAATACGGACTGATATATTATGCAGCCACTGTCTACGGTCTTAGGAGGTTTTCTTCACCATTAAGGCAACATGCCATCACGCGTCAACCTTCGAAGGGTCGAGCAGTACGTCATTATAGGTATGTTTTAGGTACCATACCATACCATACCATACGGTGGCATACCATAGTCTATATTGCCTGGCAGTCTATACTTTTAATAATAAAAATTTATCCGTTATTCTGTAGCGGCGGCCATCTTGGGCCGATTTTCATCAAACATAGCTAAGAACACTCCCGACTGATTCACCTTTCCAACAAAAAAACGAAGTCCTAATCGCTTCATCCGTTCGGGAGCTACGATACCATAGACACACACACACACACACACACACACACTCACACACACACACACACAGACACGTCAAACTTATGACACTCGTCGTTTTTGCGTCGGGACTTTGCCTTACCTGGGAATCGAATGCCTCATGACCAACTCTTCTGGAGTAGACCATTGCGGCAGTGGAACTTATGGGCTGTGATTTAATTTTGTCCGAATGAGTGAACTTCTTATCAACTTGAAAGCAGGTCCCCAAAGTTGCAAACCATGTAGAAAAAGGTCATCTCAACATCTCCCAGCCCAAATGAAAACAGCTCCTTCTTGAAATTGGCAAAATATCGTCGTGCCTGCCCAAAACGGTAAGCCGTGTATATTTTCGCCACCACAAACAAGGGTTGGCCTTGTTCTTGTTTGATTTAATGAACATGTTCGCCGCACGGGGACTGGCCGCTACTTTATGAAACACGACCATTATGCGTTCATAATAAACAAGAAGACACTCCATTGCTTCTGCATTAACACCGGTAAAAACCGGATTGCAGTAAAGAAAAGAAGAACTGGAAGAACTGTTTTAGGGGTTGAATTAAGAACTATTGATAGACTTAAAACCCTAAGGCAGCGATTTCTAAAGAGGGTACCTACCGTAGAAAAGCTTAGGGTTTTCAGAACTCACCATTTTATCTTTTATTAGTTTTTTTTATCACAGGGTGTAGTGTGGTTTTAAAAATAACAGAAACTTCTAAAGAAAACCTCGTAACCGACTACCTCTAAGAAAAAAAAATTGCGATACAGAATCTTGGTCTCTTTTAAAGTCCAGACATCATAATAGAAGCAATGCGTATGAAATGCAGGGCAATGCCTCACAAAGTCAAACTTAGAAATTGAAAACTTCCTTTTTACAGTTAAAAAAGTAAGAAAAGCCTTCACAAATTCCTTTACTTATCTCTTGCAATCCTTACCTGCTTCCATTTTATAAGCATTAGGTATATCTGACGTCTTTGTGTTCTCGGCTTAAAAGCAATTAAAAGTTTTTCTTAAGTTATGGGGCTTGGAGAACACGTCGCAACTTTGTACTAAACTGAATCCTAGTACGATTTTTGCAAACTTTTAGTAACAACAGATGGAGGGAAAATAAATAAAGTAATCGTGTGTTATATTGTAAGGTCCGCTCAAATTAAAGATCTTGTTATTTATAATTCTACTAAATATTTAACCAACATTTTATAAGATACCATGAGTGTCTGAGTTTTTTAGCGTATATTTATTCTGAGAGTTTACCAATTATGATACGCTAGCGACATCTAACACTAAAAATATAAAACACTGAGATTTTAATTCTAAAATATTTAACTAGATGACGCTGATACCAGCCATTAAATAAAAAAAACTATCGTGGTAAACGACATCCACAATTAGGAATAAAACAATTTTTGTTTTAGAAATGACAGTTCGAATTTTGAATTGTCAATCCGAATGGTTATTTTAACAGGACTTTGAGGGTAGTTTCGTATATTTTATTACAGAAGAAAATGTTATAATTATGCAGTCGAGGTTTTTAATGCATTCTGAGTGCGTTGTCTAGTCTAATCTAGTGCGTAAAATATGTGTTTTGATTTCGAATGGTACTCTTGACTTTCATTTCGTAGTGATATTTGTGACTGAGTGCATATAGACAAATATCTCAAGGCATCTCTTTCCGTTGAGTAAATGATACATTATATAAATTATCTCCTATATTATCTATAATTTTATTATGGTTTTTGCGGATCTCTACCGAAAACCCGGATTTGCGGGCTGCGGACAAATACTAGTTCTATATATATAAATTAACAACTTTGCTACAAAACGAAATAGAAAGATTTGTTGCCAAGAAAAAGTGCAATGTCCTATGTTTTAATGTTTTACGAACAGTGGAGTGTTATAGCGTGTTTTAATGCAATAACGATCACTCATTGTTCATGGGATCGATAGACTAGTTGCATTGCGCATTATGGGGTGCATGCGACGCCAGAACCATGAAGTAATCAGGTAGATTTAGTTATAAACTATAATATAGTCATTGACCTTTCGTTCCTCATCCCGACGACGTTTCGTTTCGTTAGTAATTAAAACGTCAAGACGCTTATAATCCTGCCTCGTCAGCCTCTTTATGGGGGTTCGGCAAATGTTCATGGATGCCCGCCACTTGGGGAGGCGGCAGGGTTTGTCGGAATCATATCAACAAAAAAACCGGTCAGTGGATAGTGGATACAAAACGGGGCACTATGAAAAAGACTTAGAAAATTTTCACCAAAAGTCATCGCCTTCGGGATCCGGTGGGATGTTGGAGTAGTAGGGTGGGGGAACACGATGGGACACCCTAGGAGCACTTGCAATGATGCGTCATGGCCGCTAAGCCACCGCAAGTCCAACGTCACCTTGAGACGTAAAGAATGTGAAGGAAGATTTCGACTTGGCGTGTAGGACTCGCGGTGGCTTAGCGGTCATAGCGTCTGGTATATTGAACCAGAAGACGCAGGTTCGAGTCCTGCCCGCGAGTCGATTGTTTCCTTCATTAAAATAACAAATTTTATTTATTTTTTTAAATATTGGTGGAACGCGCGTAACACGTAACAGTTAGTATTTATTTATTAATATTCAGTCGCATCTGGTTACACCCATCACTATATATATTATATAGGAAGAGGTTGAGAGAAAGATTTAAGCCACAACGCCACTAAGTACGTATGGCCTCCGTCCATCACGCGAGTGGACGTCCAACATATATTATTCATGAGCCTCACTAAGCCCAGCTTCTTATACCTACCAGCCCTGAGATTTGAGTGGCCCCGGAGACGGCCAAATTGATAGTACCACAAACGGAGGATTAAGTATTTACTAACGATTTGCAATTCATCCGGGATTTCTTTTAGGGTTCGGTTCCCGAAGGGTGCCGACGCCGGGACCGTATTACTAAGCCTCCGCTGTCCCTACGTCCGTCTGTTAACGGGCTGTATCTCATGAACCGTAATAGGTAGAGAGTTGATTTCACAGCAATATTTAATAAAAAAAAATAGTTATAAACAAACTCGTATAAAGTAGGTATACTAAAATTAGTGTTTGTCGATATTGACAAATACTTAATTTTATTGATACCTACTGAAACCCTTTATGTGTGTATGTGGTATTTCTTATCAATACTTAATATTATAAAAATTGTTTGTTTGTATTGAATAGGCTCCGAAACTACTGAACCGATTTGAAAAATTCTTTCAGTGTTTGATAGCCCATTTATCAGGGAAGGCTATAGGCTATATACCATCACGCTACGATTAATAGGAGCGGAGTAGCAAACGGGGAAAAAAAGGTATCTGGTGGGAAGCTAGTAAATTAATAAAACAAACCTATTCCACTGGACCTATACATTTCACCCGGATAAAGATAGCCTATGTTCTATTCCAGACTATAATCTATCTCTGTGCCAAGTTTCATCCAGATCCGTTGAGCCGTTCTGGCGTGATTGAATAACAGACATCCATGCATCCACCCAAACTTTCACATTTATAATATTGTATGATAACCACAAGCATCTCGCTATGTACTTATATGTAATGCAACCCGCCACAGCAACGAGCTCGTCCACTACATCTCCATTTGTTCGTACCACTGCACGTGATGAATGTTATGCAACACTGCGCATTACCATACAGTGGCAACAACGTGTTACATGTACGAGGTAACTTGTTGCTGTAACAGGGAATGAATTATTTATTCTGTTGTAGTGTGAACTTGGTTGATGAAAACAAATTTTGAGCAAAAGTTACATGGCTACATCTTATCCTAACTAATATTATAAATGCGAAAGTAGCTCTGTCTTAGCTACATCTATGCTTATCCTTACTACAAAAATGCGAAAGTAACTCTGTCTGGCTATCTGTCTGTCTGTCGCGCTTTCACAACAAAACTACTGAACCGATCTAAATGAAATTTGGTACACAGATAGTGTAGAGCGTGAGAAAGGACATTCCATGCTTAAACCGCTTAACCGATTTTTATGAAATTTGGTACAGAGATATTTCAGATCATTAGACCTTCGCCAAAAATGGCTTGGAGGGGCTTTAAATAGAGAATGATATTTAAATAAAATCTCTGCTGCTGCTCAAAGTAACTACTGCACGCGGACGAAGTTGCGGGCAAACGCTAGTTTATTTTTAATATAATGTAACCAATAAAAATTGTTTCCATAAAGACAGTCTACGGTCGCATTAGTTTTAAAAGTCGTTTTTTTACAATCTAGTTTTTATCCTTGAATGGCCTGTTCAAATTATCTAAGAATTCGAGGCCAAGGAACCCGTAAACCTTTCATAGTTATTTATGTAAAAAGCTGTAATTTTGGTTATAAGTTATCCAAATTGAGATTTATTATAAAAGTAATACCTAATTTTTTTTGGATTGCAACATTTAACAACATTATTAATATAATTATTGTCACAAGTAAGAAAAAACATATTTTAATTCTTGATGGGCCGGTAAAAAAATCTTTTCTTTTATTTCTCGCTACATTGCATTATGGCGGATTTTTTTTTCTGATGTTTTTTGTTCTAGACTTCGTCAAGCAAACACTAGTACATTTTGTTAGGTCCAGACCACTCCATAACATACAAAGAAAGTGCTCATGTTAGGTCATTTTCCCAGATATTTTACCCAATATTAAAATGTTCCTTTTTTCTTTTCAGGTAAGTACGGCCCCCTGACTCTTACGATATTGTTCGAGTCGACTGGACCCCTGATGTAAGCACTCCTATGTTTGCAAATACCTGGAGAGTGGTGATACTGAGTTTATACAAAGGTATTTTAATCTGTGGCAATATTTGTTCAGTAATATTTTGGAATTTGTTCTTTGTACATTCCAGTGTTGAAAACTGATTGTGGAAAACGCGCATCGATAAAATAGACCCCGTATTTATAGTAATTTCTGAAAATAATAATAATAATTTTTCTACGTCGTATGTTTAGAAGCCGTGTTTAGTAAGCTAGGTTTTACGAGTCAATGTTTTTCGGTTTTGTGCTAGATGGCGTCGGCATTTCCTAACTGACGACCTCTGCGAAGAAATGCCGAAACAAACTCAGAGAATCATGGTCTCTTTTAAAGTCCAGACATAGTTTTTTTTAGTATCAAATATGTGAGGGTCAAATTATAGGACTATGTCTGCAACGGCCTTTTGAGGAAAGAGCCGCAGCAGCCATGAGTTGATCTATCTAGACAGACGGCAAGCATGAATCAGTCATCGTAAAGCTCGACCATATCATAGGGAGCTCAACGACCCGACGCACGAAACTACCAATCAGTGATCGTATGTTGTCATATTTTTATGACCGATAAAACCGTGCACCTAGTTTCGACATTTCATAAGTGCCTGCATAAAGTCTATGTGAAAATAAAACTATTTTGATTTTGATTATGACATTTTCATGATGTAATCAAATGATGATGAAATGATATTTATTTCTACAAATAGGTCTTTCAATGACACTTTTACAAGTCATGTTTTAAAGAAGGTCATCAAAAGCCCATACAACTCAGCCCAAATTGTACCGGCGGTACATGTCAGCTGTCAAGTTGATAGTTTTTACCATGAAATCACTATGAAACTGATAATAATCTGCCGTAATGGCGTGCGTTTGACATTCCGAAACTAACACTGATAGGTTGATCATACCGGTAGGTATGTATGAAATTATTACGAAACAGATAATAGTGTGCCAAAATGGCGTGATTTTTCTCAAATTAAAAGTTTTTTTTCTCATCCCCCCGTTAACATTAAAAAATAGTACGACTACAGCTTTAACCATCGTAATACAGGGTATTTTTTTCCAATAAGTGTACCTTCGGTACATCATTTGGGCCGATTTCGATGACCTCCTTTCATTGTCTAGTACCCATAGTACAAGCTCTGCTTAGTTTGGGACTAGATAGTGCTGTGTAAAAAGTGTCCCAAGATATTTATATTTATTATTATTATTATTTGAACACGGTGATAGGGTTGTATATCTACGTACGTTACATACAATGTTGTTGCTAGCAACCGTCACCACAACTAGTGTTGTACATATCCAGTATGCATAAATTATCTCGAGTCTAAATCAAGTGTCGATCGATACTTCGCGGCGCACCACTAATTCATGCAAGCTGACAGGGTCGACATACCGACTAACTGAGATAATTTAAAGCTAATAATGTATTGCCGAATGATGTTTGTATTAGTATAACTTTCGGACCAATTCGCTGATTAAATTCGGGAAGTTAAATGATTTAATAGTTATCGTAATATAACATGCCATCACGCCTATATCCTACTCCAAAGGGTTAGGTAGAGGTTTATAAATGTACAATCACAGTACGCCCGGATGTTTAGGTAGGTCCCATGTAATACCGGCCAAGCCTATTCCCATCAAACGGCCACAAATCTCAATTCGGAGCTGCTTCTTGAGTCTGAGAATTTCATAGAAAAACACAGAAACTTTTACTTGACTTGGGAATCGAACCCAGGACCTCAAACGTAGCAGTCCTGCTTAATTATGACCACTAAGCTTATAAGGCAGACAAAATTAATGTGGAATATGTAGATATTTATTTATTCGTTTTCGAAGCACTAAAAATAGAACTGTTCTGCAAAAAGTTCGTCATCTAATAACAATTTGCAGCCTGCCACAATTTGTCAAGTTCGTCAAAGTTTCCGGACTGAATTAACACGTCGAATAGTTCCGTTGAATTTAATTAGTCGCATGAATTCGAGCGAAGTCGAGTGAACAATTCGTTTTGGTAAAGGTAGATTTAGTCATTCATAACGCAATCTTGTACTTACCTTTTTCTTTTAAAATAAGAAATGAATCTTTGGCATTCTATCCGTTATACAAAAAAACTCAAGAATACATACATACACACACATTATTTTGTCTTAGTCATAGGGCTGGTTGCTTAAAATTTACCCTTATGGAAATCCCTTGCCACGCCGTCCCGCTATTAAATACGGGCTTGATGCATTATCATCCCACTCCAGGCTAAAGGCCTCCCTCCCCTTTTTCCATTACTCACGGCTCATGGCTATGTTCGGCTACTCTTTCCAGAAGAAGTCAAGCTCGTCCCTCCATCTCCGTCTCCGGCCTCCCGCGGTGTAGTCGTCTACCATTTTGTTTGAACCATTTGGTCTTGTTTTATATAATAATTCCTTTTATTTTGCAATCTTACTCGAAATCATACAGGACCAATATGCTCCATTATAAACTGCTATAGATTAAACTAAACGCGCAGATACGCCACTCCGCACTGTGCTATAAATCAATTACAGTTATCAACCGCAGGCTGACTTATGGTAATTGTAGCTCAATTTATACGAAGCGTGGTTGCGACGCGCCTCAAGGGTGTATGGCATAAATAGGCAGTTTAATTGTGTCTGGTGCTCCAGTCCTGATGCCAACAAATATAATATTTATGTTGATAGAATATATTTATTTCTGAGTTCGGTGAATAGAACGACTGTTACACTAAAGTCCTTGGTTTGATACCAGATCAAGCAACCTCTTGTTGGGTATAAAATTAGTCAATTCTTTATCAGGTTTAGCAACGGCGTGTTGCTGGGTATTTCTATAAAATTCTCAGTAGCCCCATTAGCCTGGCAGTCATAAAAGCAACTAGGTACATACTACTCTATTCTAGGTTCTATTCGCAGGTCGAGCAGTGTCATTTCTGTGAAATTTTGAGTAGCAGTTCCAAGTTTGGATTTCATTAATGGCAATAGTAGGTTCGCTTACATGGTACCTGAATATACCGGCAAACTGTGAGTGTAGATTAGTACACCTCTGCTCAACCCTTAAGGAATACTGGCGTGATGGACTGTGCGCCTAGGGCCTTGTTTCATTACCTCCTAGTAAATGCATGTTAAATTATCTGTCAGATAATTTTATGCAATTTTTTTTTATTTATCTAACAGCTTGCGGCTATACAGAAGTAGTGAAATAGGCCCCTAATGTTATATTGCGGTTAAATAAAATCTCTTGATGTTTTTATTATACGAAGGAACTTTTACTTAAATACATGTGTTGAGGCAAGTGAACAAGAGAACGTTAGATGTAAGAAAAAAATAGATAATAGAGAGCAGGGTGTCAATCTTACCAACCACTAAACAATACTACCAACTATATAACTTACTAGCTTTCCGCCAGCGGCTTCGCCCGCGTGGTCTTATAATTTTTTCCCCCGTTTTTGCAAAATTTTTCATTGCAGCTCAGCTCCTATTATTCGTAGCGTGATGATATATAGCCTATAGCCATCTCCGAATAATGGGCTATCTACCACTGAAAGAATTTTTCAAACCGGTTCAGTAGTTTCGGAGCCTATTCAATAATATATCCTCTTTATAATATTAGTATAGACATGTAAATATATTGCCATTTTACAACATGTTATTTGTATGTGTTGGTTACTGTCATAGTTTGCTATACAAGTGGTCTAGGATCGGATAGTCCAGTCTTGCTAATCTAAGCAGTGTACCAAGCTATGTTCGTGTAGAATTTCACTATTACCAACAAAACAACATAAACTAACGTGTAATCTTTGTGCAGAGACTAGTTTTTCTAGTCGCGTGTACTTGTGTAGGTACCACGGCGTGCCTCATTAGCACTACCACCTCAGTAATTAGTGGGGCAACTTAAATACGAAGACTTAGGGCTGCCTCGGCCGCTGCTCCTACGTCTGCGGAAATAGGGATGTGATGAAGAGTACTCGGGTAGTCTTAATTCAAATTTTGTTAACATGCAACACTGTTTATGGGGTTTTTTTGACGAATTAATATTCTCTGCTCAAGTGGTCCGTCATTTAGTTCTAGTCTATAATACTATACTAATTAAGAGGAAAGATTTTATTGTTTGTCGACCGATTTGAAAAAATCTTTCACCATTAGTAAGCTACATCTTTACCACGTAATATAGGCTTGCTCGCTGGAAAGCTATTTAAATATAAACAACGTGTCTTGGTATTGCTAGTTGTATGTGTACCTATACATATAAAAACACTGATCCCATAATTTTCAAAATGTAAATCCCACAAGGCTCCCAAAATAAATGACAACATCAAACAAATCCGCTCGACGCAGCAACTAAATTCGACTAACAGAAACTCGCAAACTAATTAGTGTGTCCCCTCCTTACTTGGTCGGGTCGTGTCGGGTCGGCGCGGTGGTCGGGCCGAATCTGTGTCAGACAGACAGGTACCACCGTACGTTTGTGTAGTGTGCCGACACTAGCGGCGCACTTGACCGCCACTTTGATTTAAATCTGACTAAGGAACGCTGGTATTTTAATGTAGGGTAGGATTTTATGTACAGGAAGAATGCTCCCAGGATTTTACGAAGGTGTCAGGTGAAAATGACGGTTGTACGACGTAGATATGTCCTTTCTAATCGTGTTGTAAAAATTTTAGGGTTCTGTAGGGTTTGAACAGATGCAAAACTCCAAAGAGTATAATAACCCCTAAATGTGAGACAGGTTTTGTTTTATTTAATAAAGCACGCACTTGTGAAACGGGACCATACCTCTCTTTATATTATCATCTCTCCCTGCATATTAGTCCCCATAGACACACGCCCTCTCTCTTTCCCGTAAACACAGCATAATAAATAACCTTTCAAGCATAAAGCTAAGATTTTCAATTCCCAAGTTCACTCTTGAAACTTAGTAAATTCGCAACTTGTTCATAAACCACGTTTTTAACTTCGTGCTAGTGAAGTTTCGCGGCGAACTTTTTAAGCCTGTATAAAACCTCCTTCGTACGTTTAGCTGGATTTATCTGGTGTGAATTGGCTGTGAACCGGATTGGGGCGGTTCGAACTGGATTGGGTGGACGGTTTGGAATTCGATTTTTGAATATCCTTGTGCGTTTGTGATGTGTTTAATTTAATTGGCATAAGTATAAGGTTCTCTGAGAATATGAAGTAGATTCTAGTCTCATGTGTATACAGGGTACAGATATTTTAAAATGTTAGGTTGTTCTGTATCGTTAGTAGAACACATTTTCATCATTTGCTTGTATTTACTTTTATAATTTATTTCGTATCCGAGGTTGAAATCTCAGGTTACCTATTCATAATACTTACATTCGTTTTAGAACGAAACTGATTTTGTGGTCAGCTGACAAGCTGGCTGCCTAAAGATTTTATGCAGCCAGCTTGCCAGTTTCAAAATATAACATTTCATTTAAAGTTTGTAAAGCTTGGCTTGAGCTGTGCGCAAATCAGTCAGGTCAATCTATGCTAATAATTTAAAGAAAAAATATTTGTATTTAATTGTAATGAGTAAACTTAAATATACTTGTACCAACTTTTTTTTTACTAGCCCACTTTATCCCACTGCTGGGCAAAGGCCTCCCTTCCCTCCTTCCACTTGTACCTACTGATTTCAAAAATTCTTTTAGCGTTAGTAAGCTACATTTTTCCGTCACAACATACGCTATAATTTAAAAAACCACAGCTGCGAAGCCGCTGGCGGAAAGCTAGTTTCTAATACTACTTGGACCAGTTAAACAATGACATAATTCAATCTACCCTCCAAATTAAACAGCTTATATTCGCAAATGTGACGCGAAATAATACAAAATCAACATAGTAGCCGGGAGCTGCATGTTTGTTCACCTCTTGACGTTTAATATCCGCCGGAAACCGTGCCTCATATGCACACACTTATTGTTAGACAGGGTACAGGGTAAACAGAAGTTTCAGTAGGTTTTCATCAGGTTTAAGTCTCAACAACTGACAGTTATGCGTTTTGACATTATATTTCAGGTTCTTTTGTAGAAAAACAATTCAATAAACGTACGTCAAGACGCCTACCACCTTAGTCACCCGTGTCCGAAACGTTAGGATTAAAATAATATCAATTTAACGCGATCAAATTCGGAAAAAGTAGTGTTATTTCAATTGAATCAATTTCAGATTTAAGTTAGTTTAGTTTTGGTAGTTTTTTTTTGTTTACGGGGAATCTTCATAGGCTTTGGTCTTTGTGAATGATACCGGGGAGAGTGGGATTAATATCCTTGAAAACCACCCTTGTGGCCATCATCAGCACAAGCAGGGATTACTGTTTACTAAAGACCTCGACCCCTGCTAAAGAAGATCTCTGGGAGACTGTAAAGAGGTCTCCCTGAACCTCAGTAATCAAAATTATTTCCAATATTTAAGTTAAGCATACGATACATCTACGTATTTCTTCTTATTGCTGGCATCGATTTCACTTTATTGTTTTTTAATTCCACTTTCTGTTTATCATTTTTAGTACCAAACCAGGTACATCAGAAATCAGATAGGTATGCTTGAAAAATTTCGCTCAATGCCAATCGTCTAATTTTTTTGTTTTCATTCCTACAATATCAGGATATTTTTCTTGTAATAAGTAGTGGCATAATAATACAAGGTGGAAGGGACATCGACGCACAAACATCGTGACAAGGTTTTACTCAAGGTCAAAAATACAATTCAAGTAAAAAAAACTGCAGAAAAATCTAAAAATTGATGAAAAATGTTACGGAAAATTTCAACGCAGGGGGTCCAACACATCACACACAAGGGGGCACATCCGAATACCATGAGTTCAGTACATGATTCTGGAATCATGGTATTCGGATGTGCGTCGATGTCCCTTTCACCTTGTATACATTACAATTTCTTGTTTACTCATACTACTGTTATTTCTGCAATGCGTAACTGCAGATATTATTTGTACAAGTATCATTCAAGTATCGATATTTGAAGAGCTCAGTGTAACGGGTGTATAAATAAATTAATACCAACTGCGCAGATTTGAACTATGAATTTAATTTATTATTTTTCTTTATTTTGGCAGACAGAGGTAGTTTTGACTAACATTTCAGTCAAAATTAGTTTTAGCCGATTATGAATTTTAACTGTAATACATACCTACAACGATCTGCGTTGGAGCATTGTTTGCTAGTAAAATCAAGATATAAGCTGAATCTATAAAATTCGTCCATGAAATATCTTTCAGTTCAGACGAATATTGACTTCTACATATAAAAACGGCAATATTTCACTGCCAACGCAATAAATTAGGAGGCTGAGCAATATCGCGGCGCCGGCAATCGGCAATTAACCGGCAACAACATTAACTTGACGTATTGCCGACTCAAACTGCCGCCGAAGTCGAGATAGATGCGTTAACTATTTAACGTCACTTTCTTGTGTATACGATTAATTTGGTAGGAGCTGGATTTGGTAGCTTTGATACCATCGCCTGTATTTTCAGAAGGGTTTAGGCAAAGATGTAAGGTACACCCACAGTTCGCCAGTATGATTAGGTCCGATATAATAGGGGTGCAAATCCAGACTCCTAGGTACTGGAAATTTCATAGATATAATATAACTACACTTTGCTCGACCCAGAAATCAAATTTTGTATCACTAGACCAAAAAGGCAGTCTAAACTAACGTAAATAATATTCATTTCAGGAAGGGTTTTTAAGGAAACTTACAAGACCAAGTTTTAAATTAATATTAAATGGCGCCTAGTCCTGAAAATGCCGCGTCCTATTTTTTTTTTATTGGGAAGAAGAAGCGGCGTAACAAACTCCCTAGCAACACATTCGTCTTATAATTTCCTAAGTTATACAAATCAGTTTTTTTGTAAATTACGTACACTGAGTACACACACTGAATAACTAGGATCACACTACTACGAGTCACTATAGGCGTAGTGTTAAACAAACAATCGACAGACGAAAGAAGCACTTGTTATTTTAGTTTTCACGCGGAATAATACAAAATGTTCTCTAAAAATAATACAATTTCTTTGTTCGAGAATTTGACGAGCAAACAATGAAAGAAAAAGAATTGTTTGGTAATAAAAAATACAGTTTTTTCTTTAAATGCCATTATTTTTAAGGCTGGTGACAGCTGTCAACATTTGTTACACACAACACACTAATTAATTAACAGTTGTTTAAATCTTTAGTGACGTACGTTTAGAACGTATTTAAATAAATTTACCTCATCTAGAGTGACAATGACAATGCGACGAGAAATGAAGTGATATTCCGTCTGTATCCGCACAGAGTACTAATGTACACCCACAGTACGCCGGTATGTTTAGGTCCCAAGTAATAGGGAGCGAGTCTATTGCCATTAAACGGGCACAGCAGGACTCCGAGCTGCTACTGGGAATTTCACAGAAAAACCCAACAACAGTGCTCGACCTGGGAATCGATCACTAGACCAACAAGGCAGTTTTTGTTTCTTATTGTACAAAAAGTACACATAGTATGAAAGCAGTCGTAAAGACCGTAGTTACGTCATAACTATTAATCAATAAATAATAAAAATATAAAAAAACGTATAACGTAAACGTAACAGTTTATGAAATAAAGATCTATTTGACGGTGGCTTTAAAAGATATCACTGCGCCCAAAACCGCAAAAAATATTTAATTAAAAACATTGTATATTTTCAAACAAAAATAAAAAGTTATGCGGTTGATCCTCTTATCTATCTGAGCTCATTGTACTGAGCGAGGGACATTTTATTAAAATTCTTGCAACGAGACACGCTAGTAACTTTGCGCTGGCTTTTGTCATTTAGCTGGTTCTGGTAAATATAGCAGGCATGTGGGGAAACGGCACAACTCTTGGAGCAAAAGTTATTTTTGTGACAATGAAAAATTGTTGCAAGTTTCGTATGAGAAAAATGTTTATTAGATTTCCTTGCGAACTTTTCACAACTATGTGGACTGTCGGCTGTCTGCTTCCATATACTATGTTGGGAGACAATAATGGTAAAATATTCGTCTAGGTACTAACTCAGATGCGCAAATGTTCATACGTAGTTAAACTTTAGTCTGCGCGGAACTAGTTGGCCGCGGTTTAGGTATATATGTGGAAGTTAGTGTTTCTACGGGTCAAATTAAAAAACATCTTATTTTTATTACACGCAGACATAAAATTAAGTGGTATACTAAATATTCCTAAGAAACCAGACGAAAAGTGCCCTCGAAACTTTTTTACAAGCAAAGGCAACTCTCATTCTGCCAACTGTCAAGTTGAGAAGTCCAATAAAGAGAGGCTGGCGCGAATTGGCAACCATTTTGTAACACGTCACCCGCCGCGGTGAAACAATTTATGACTTTATATGAGAGATTACAACGACTTCAGCGGGAATTGTGTGCTTGAATTGTGATACTCAACAATGTTTCGTTCTGGGGATGAATTTTGAAGCGCACAGCTGCCTAGATTTCATCAACTAAACAAGTTATTTTAACGGGGGCATTAAAATTAAAATATTTTTATTCCAGTTAGACCATATAATTAGGTACCTAGTTACTTTTGAAAAGTCAAACTACTCACCATGGTCACTCTTTTATAAAAAATATGGTAGGTAACAGTAACAATTGCTGTGAATAGTGTTGAGGATAATGCAGCTTGATATGTAGACAAAGATTAAAGGGTGGATATTAGGCATTGAAATTGTAAGTAGACAAATCTGTAGTTTTTTTATAAGTACACAGGCTGACCCGGGGAAATTGTTACCGCCTTTTGTTTTCAAACCATATAGGAACAGATTGGAATATACATACAATACAACCAAGTCATTTCAGCCGTTTAGGAGGAGTTAGGTGACAAACACACGGAGTACACACGTGCTATGTCTATGTTCGTTTTGGGTATGTGTGCTAATCCTAATTGTGTTGACTATGTTAATTGTTGCTCGGCCCTAGAGCCCAATCGTCCTTTTTTTAAAAGATAATCTCGGTCTTTATTTCCAACATTATATTGTAGTCTTATTAGTCATTATAGTCTTGACGATACCTATTTAGGTATTTCTTGAAGTTAATATATACTTGTATATCTAAACACAACCAAATAACATTTTTTCCCAGCCAAATAATATCATAATATCGATGTAATATTACGTCACTTTTGTAACTAATGTAATTATTTACATTCGTATTATTCCGGCCCGCATTAAATGAACACGAGCTTATTAGGTTTGATGTTCAGTGAATGAATAGCAATCGACTCTACTACTTATTTGTAAATCGACTAATTAGTCTATTGGTGTTTGGTTTCCAATGAATAGTTTTCATGACAAGCTCTACGAATTATTCAAGGCTTATGTTGGTAATACAATGAAAGGTTTTGTAGAATAAAAGGTTATTTTTTGCCTAATTGACTTTACTCAGAAATCGTTGCCAAAAATTCTACTAACAAAGTTGCTACAAAACTGCCACATATCCAAACTTTGCGCTGGTACTGAGAATATCATAGAAAAGCTAAATAATACGTTGCCCTACCTGGGAATTGAACTCAGGATCTCTAGCGTAGCAGTCATGCTTACGACCACTAGTAATGAAGCAGTTGAATAAAAAACAACAAAACATTTTTACTTACACGACAACAACAAACATAACACAATATTTACAATACTAAAACCCACCCCTGTATAATAATACACAACCCACACACTCACATAACACACGAACTCCTCAAAAACCAGTTCAAACCGACAAAAAAGCTGAGTAAACAACGACAGAAGTAAATTATATGGAGGCTTTACGTGCGCTGAAAAAAAATTTTCATTCATATACGCTTCCACAGATAACCTAGTTCATGAGTGCACACACACAGCAACGTTCACACATGCACACATTGATATTTACTTGTATATATAGGGTGTTTGGGAGATGGGATGGCCGAACTTTGAAACCGTTTCCCGTAGGAACTTTGAATTTTTCGGGATTAAAATGTAGCCTATGTCCGAATTCAAGGTAAAAGCCATTACCATTTCAACTTTCAAATCGTCAATCAAATCGGTTCAGTCGTTTTGCCTTAAAAAGAGCAATAAACATCCAAATTACCGCTCTTCTAATATTAGTAAGATCATACTAAACTTGTTATACACGAAGTCTGTAATTCCTTTTTTATTTTAAACTAAAGTTTTTGATACTAAAATTAATTTTAATTTCAATTAATTGCTAATAGTGTCCAATAAAAGTTGTTTTGTTATTATTTTTTCAAAAGACTACTTTCACGATTGCCGCTACCTACCGGATAAATTAAAAAAATGAACATAATTTGTATGAAATTATCTAGTAATTTAACGGCAACTTACTTGGAGGAATAATAATAAAGCCATAAGATAAATCAACACCTTCAAAATTTGCAGCCATCTCTCAAACAGCCTGTATATATGTACTCACGCACACACACTAAGACGGGTGCAGACAGTCGGGACTAAAAAGTTTATTTACATTTTCGCTTGTTAGTTTACGTCGCTGAGATTTTTGGAGTGATGTTATGTGTTCATTTTGGAATTTAATTGCCACAGTGAATTAAAAACTTAAGTGACTTTTTAAGTGTTACATTTATTTTAGGAACGGGTGTTTTCAATTTAACGGATTTCAGTTGATTTTTGGATAGAAATTCTGCCACACTGGGTTTCTTTTTTTGAGCCAGGTGAATCTAGAAACTACTGCACGCATTTTCATATAGTTTTCACAAACAGAAAGAAGGATAATGATAGGAATGTATAATTTATGACCTCGTAAACAACTGGTTACTACATAAAATTAATATTGCCTTTTCTACACACCTGTGACTAATGAATTAAGATTTGTTTTTTTAATATTTTTGTAGACGGTATTATTTATTTATTTATTTAAACTTCTATGCACAAAAATGGTACATAAGGCGGACTTAACGGCATTTTCTACCAGTCAACCTTTGGGTCAAAAAGAGAATCATGTAACAAAAACAAGGTAGGTGTTTCTACATGAAAAAAAACGAATGTAAATATTATAAACGCTTTCAAGACATTGACTTGTCAACGTGTTATTTTAATTAAGAAAAATATCGACTGGCCCTGTCCGCCAGCCGCCGACATTCGAACCTGCATCTTCTGTTTAAATACACCAGACGAATGCCACCCGCCAGTCGATTAATACCTTCATTAAAATAACTGGTATTATCTTAGCATGGAAAATGCTAAAATATATAAAAATATTACCAAAGTGTTTTAACCCCCGACGCAAAAACGACGGGGTGTTATAAGTTTGACGTGTCTGTGTGTGTGTGTCTGTCTGTGGCATCGTAGCTCCCGAACGGATGAACCGATTTTGATTTTGTTTATTTTATTTGAAAGGTGAATTAGTCGGGAGTGTTCTTAGCTATCTTTAATGAAAATCGGTCCAAGATGGCCGCCGCCACAAAATATCGAATTGAATAAAATCTTTTCACAACTCCCTCCCTAGGAGAATACTATACACTATGATAAATTTCAAATCCAAGATGGCCGGCACCACAAAATGGCTAATTACATTTCGTGTCGGGGGTTTTCTAAATTTTTTATTAAAAGATCTGTTTAGGTACGGAAACAACATCTCTTTGTAGAATGTATTTTTTTTAAAGACCACGTACCAGAAAGCACAGCGTAGGACGGGCTCTAACAGGAATAAAATATATTGTTTGATAAATATACACAGTACAACAAAGTACGTCTGTCGTAATAAAAATAAAATAAAACGCGTGCAATAACTCAGGCGTCTCCGCGCGCGCTCGTTAGTACACAACGGCTGAGCATTCTTGCCAAACGTATTGTGCCATCAACCCCTGCGTTAAACTACGGTTAAGTAAACGAGCTGCAAATCGGTTTAACGGCTTTATATTGAATAATTGTTTGCTTTTATTAAAAACCATCACGTCTATATTTCCCAAAGGGGTAGGTAGGGGGGTAGGTACTGACGTAGGTATACCCACAGTTTGTCCATAAGTTTGTAGGTTCCGATGTAATAAGGGCCGATACTATTACCATTATTGGGGCACGAAGCAGTACTCCAAGTTCCTATTGATATTTTGAAAGTTTCTGTATGTAATTCGGTTTCTTAACGAAATTCTCAGGTGCAGCTCGGAATTTAGATCTGTACCCAGTTAATGGGTATAGGCTCGCCCCTAACTACATGCCAGCAAACTGAGGGTATGACAATACTATACTTCTGTTTATCTAATGGTATTTTGGCCGTTTTTCTTATTAACCCCCGACGCAAAAACGACGGGGTGTTATAAGTTTGACGTGTCTGTGTGTGTGTGTGTGTGTGTGTGTGTGTGTGTGTGTGTGTGTGTGTCTGTCTGTGGCATCGTAGCTCCCGAACGGATGAACCGATTTTGATTTTGATTTTTTTATTTGAAAGGTGAATAAGTCGGGAGTGTTCTTAGCTATGTTTGACGAAAATCGGTCCAAGATGGCCGCCGCTACAAAATACCGAATGACATATTTTTTCACAAATCCCTCAATATGGGTATCAAATGAAAGGGCTTAATTAGGAGAATACGATACACTATGAAAATTTCAAATCCAAGATGGCCGCCACCACAAAATGGAAAATTACATTTCGTGTCGGGGGTTTTCTAAATTTTTAATTTAGGTTAGGTTATCACTAAAGTTTCTTTATAAGAAAATTTTCTATCCCTTATAGTTTCCCTAGGTTTTTGCCGAAGCCCGAATTTTTCGGGATTAAAATTTAGCCTATATCCTAATCTACGGTATCACCATTTCAACTTTTAGCTAAATCGGTTCAGCCGTTTTGCCGTGAAAGAGTAACAAACATCCAAACTTACAAACTTTCGCCTTTATAATAAACTAGCTTCCCGCCAGCGGCTTCGCCCGCGTGGTCTTATAATTTTTTCCCCCGTTTTTGCAACATTTTTCATTACTACTCCGCTCCTATTAGTCGTAGCGTGATGATATATAGCCTATAGCCTTCCCCGATAAATGGGCTATCTAACATGGAAAGAATTTTTCAAATCGGTCCAGTACTTTTTGAGTTTATTTGTTACATACAAAAATACAAATCTTCCCTCTTTATAATATTTGTATAGAAGTATAGATAATAAATAAATATCTTGGGACATTTTTACACAGCACCATCTAGTCCCAAACTAAGCAGAGCTTGTACTATGGGTACTAGACAATGGATATAATACTTATATACTTTTTTTGTAAATACATACTTGTAATATATAAGAAACACCCAGACAAAGACAAACACCTAAGGTCATCACATAAATGTTTGTGTCTTGTGGGAATCGAACCCACGACCTCGTGATCAGCAGTCCGGTACTCGAACCAGTAGACCACAGACGTGGTCAAAATACCGTCGGGTCGCACTCAGAAACGTTAATAAATCGTTAACAAACAGTGGCCTATACCACCTATATCTTGGCCTATTTTTACCCGACGACACGGCAAAAAGCCGAAGGAAGGGTTTTATAATAGGCAGTCTATGTATTTCCATATTTGAATTTGTTGTCAGTGTATTATATAATATTTGTTTCATACTGACCGTTCTTCCACAAAACCCTGTATATTCTCTTGTATGTAGAGGCTCTAACAACTGAACTATTTTTAACTACAACAATAATAGTTCCACTACATATTTTGCAATTAAGACCAATAGCTACGAGCTACGGCTACGAGCTACAGCGTAGCGCTACGCATTCGTAGCACGCGCGCGAAGTTACGTAGCCGCGTTGACCGTGTTACGAACAAGTAATGGAATTGTTCATATATTTTGTTACGCGCTAGTTTTATATACGTGCGTCGATTATTGAATGTAACCAATATTTGATTAAGGCAATAATATTTTTGTATACTGCTACCAGTATAGGTTGGCATAATTAATTGAATTGAATTAAAAGAGGCAAGTTTCACAGGTTACTGATAAGTTCCCGTTAAATTAGTTGTCAGATAATTTCATACAAATTTTGTTCCATTTTTGAATTTATTCGGTAGTTAACGGCTATCCGGAGGTGGTGAAATAGGTCCTTAGGATTCCTTGTATTTTTATAATTAAAAGTAAAAAGTAATTAATCATTAAATAAATCAGTTCGGAGTGGACACTCACTAACTAAGCACGTAACTACGTTCGTTAAGGTATTCAGGGATTGTCAACCTTTCACGCTAACAAGTTTTTTTTTATCGATTATTAATTTAATTTAATATTCTATAATTATCATCACTATGAAGACTTGCGCAGCTTGTAACGCAAATTTTAACGACGGTGTCCAGTGCGGGCTATGTAAAAAGCATCTCGATTTTGGTTGTGCCCATATGACCGAGAGCGGGTGGAGAAAACTTGGAACTGATAGAAGAGCTATGTGAAAATGCGCGTCTTGCCGGATCTCTTCTCCATCCCCCAGTGCACCACCCACGCCTGAACCCGTTTCTCTGGAAGTTATCCTTAGTGAAATCCGTGATCTTAAGACGCAGTTTGCCGGTATATTGTCGATAAAGGAAGATGTTCGTTGCATCAAAGAAGAGCTAGGTGAACTTAAGAAGAGCTGTGAGTTTACCGGTAACCAGGTGGATGATTTCGCCAAAAAGCTAACTGAAATTGAATCCAGAGTGGTCTGTCTCGAGAGTCTGCAGGAAACAATTCAGTCGCTGCAAACGGACATCAATGGAATTAAGCTAGAACTGTCTGCCGGAGATCAGAGGTCCAGATTGAATAATGTGGAAATCAAAGGTATTCCCTTAAAAAAGGAGGAGAACCTTTTTTCAATTGTGGAGTCAATCAGCCAAAAGGTAAATTATGTTTTCCCGAAATCGCAAATAAACTACATATCCAGAATACCTCTGTTCAACACCAATGAGAAATCGATCGTTGTGAGTTTTCTCAATAGGTATGTAAAGGAGGACTTCATTGCGGCTGCTCGGTCCTTTAAGAGCCTGTCTACTCATGACCTTGGATTCCTGGGCACATCGAATAGAATCTTCATTAACGACCATCTCAATTCTAATTCTAAAAAACTGTTGAATAAAACCAGAATAGCTGCGAAAGAAAAAGATTACAAACACGTTTGGGTAAAACACGGAAAAATTCATATTCGTAAGTCAGATGGATCCAAAGTATTTATTATATCTACAGAAAATGATTTAAACAAAATATTGTAATCTATTACAATAATCCAAAATTACTACTTATAATACCTGTGATACGTTTACGTTTTATTCTTACTACGCTCTATCACAACATTGTTCTATTAATTTCTATTGTTACCATATATAACTTTTGTAAAAGGTTGAGCACCCCTGCCTTATTATTAGTCGTGACTTGCCAAGTCATTACTTGTTCTATTTGTCGCGCTGTTTCAATCATTATGCCCTCTCGAAATATGTTTGTCTTGCTTGCACGTATATGTAAATTGAGTTATTGCTTTCACCGTCGCACAATTACCTGTGGAGCCTGGCGTGAACTCGCTGCTAATTACCCACTTTGTATTATTTTTTCGCACTGTTTAATAAGTATATGTACGGTGCCTGTTTTTGAGATATTATTGCGAAATATTTTTACTTTTTTAAATGTTAACATATTGCTCACCGTATGTTTTTACTTTGATGTTTTGTCCGTAAATATTGTTTATGTAATTATAAATGGCTGGTAGTAGTAGTCATAAATTGAATATTTATTATCAGAATGTTCGTGGGCTCCGCACTAAAACCGAATCTTTTTATCGTAGTCTCTGTCTCAGTTCATTTGATATAGTTATTTTAACAGAAACGTGGCTAATCGATGGTATTCATGATTGTGAACTATTTGGTAACCAATATATTGTGTGGCGTCGTGACCGGGACTATCAGCTGACTGGACAAACCCGCGGAGGTGGTGTTTTAATTGCAGTGCGCAGATATTTAAGTGTTATATCTCAACCACTTTTTCATTCCTCGGCTGAGGATCTGTGGATAACGTTGAATTTACGCCAACCGGCCACAAAAACACATATAAATTTAAATGTTTGTGTTATTTATTTGTGCAAACAGAACCGCGGTAATTCTTTCTCTGTTTAGTTGTCTAATTTCCTAAACAAACTAAGTGATACCGTATTAAGCAATCCATCTGATAAATTTCTAATTACCGGCGATTTCAACATGAGCGGCATAACATGGGACTTAACAAATGAGTCATACTGCCCGAATAACATTTTTAGTAGTGAGGAGTATATGTTGACCGACGAAATGCGTGTTTTGGACCTGAATCAATATAACGGAGTTCTGAATAAATATGGTAAACTTTTAGATCTTGTATTATGCAATACGGCAGTATCAGTTCATGATTGTTTAGATGCCTTAGCACCTATTGACGGCTATCATCCGGCCCTAAGTATTATTGTGGACTTTGCTGACTGTACCTATTTGAAACCTGCTCCATGTATTCAATATATGTTTAACAGAGGCGACTTTAGTTCTATTAACAAGGAGATATCGTCCATCGACTGGGTGAATGAATTAAATAGTAGGTCGCTTAGTGACGCGGTCAGCTACTTTTATAGCACTAGATCTTCAGAATAAATTTATCCCTATAAGACAGGTTTCTCATAACTCCTATCCAATTTGGTATTCCCCTTCGTTAAAAAGACTAATCAAAGAAAAATTTAAATATCACCGTAAGTATAAACGCTATGGCAGGTTATCCGATAAAGCTACTTTTATTCATTTGCGGGATAGGATAAAAACTGTTGAAATCGAATGCTATAATACGTACCTAGTGAATACTGAAGCGGCTATTGAGAAAAACCCTAAGCAATGTTGGAACTTTGTTAAACATCGTTCAAAATGCAATACTATACCAGGCTTCCTGAAACATGGCGATAATACTTTCTCCTCTGGGCAGTCAATTTGTAATGCTTTCGCATTGCACTTTTCTACTAACTTTCTTGTCCCATCGAATGACCAAACTTCTTCTGACCTTCCATGCCATCATCTAGTTCCTACGTGCGCTACAGTATCGGATATCCACGAAATCGAGGTACAAGAGGAGGAAATTGTGAGGCTACTCAAAAACCTTGACTCGACTAAATCTGCTGGACCAGACCTCTTATCTTCTAAATTTCTAATTGGATGTGCGATGACTGTAGCCTTACCAATTTCTCTCTTATTTAAAATATCATTAAGTTCATGCACTGTTCCACAAATATGGAAATCTGCCTATATTACTCCTGTGTATAAAAAAGGTTCAAAAACTGAAATAGTAAACTATAGGCCAATCTCCAAACTCTGCATATTGGCCAAAGTTTTTGAAAGGGTGATATATGGTCAAGTTTATGGAGCTTTAAAGAACTCTTTTAATGCCTCTCAACATGGTTTCCTTAAAGGCCGCTCGACTGTTACCAACTTAATACTTCTCAATGACTTCATAACTCATAACATGGATACTGGAGCACAGGTTGATGTCGTTTATACAGATTACAGCAAAGCCTTTGATAAAATTGACCATTATATCCTTAAATTAAAACTTTTTAACATCGGTATTAGGGGTGACCTCTTGAGGTGGTTTACCTCTTACCTTGAGAACAGGTCACAAGCTGTAGTTATTAGTAATTACATTTCCAGCTGGGTGTCTGTTCCCAGTGGGGTTCCTCAAGGCTCCTTATTGGGTCCGCTGCTTTTCATTATCTATGTAAACGACATCGACTCTTGCCTACATACCTCACACCTACTCTGCTTTGCCGACGATATGAAGATTTTTTCTTCTGTATCATCGGTCAAGGATATGGAGTGCCTTCAAGCTGACTTGAAGCGCTTGGATGATTATTGTCGACTAAATAAACTGGATCTGAACCCCCTCAAATGCTCGGTTATCACATATAGTCGTAAACGTTTTCCCATCCCAACTTCTTACCAACTAAAGGGTCAACTTGTACCGAGGTGCGATGTCGTACGTGATTTGGGCATCTATCATGATAATAGGTTGCTCTTTGACGTCCACATTGACGAAATAGTGGCCAAGGCATCTAAGTCACTAGGGTTCATTATGAGGCTCTCCAAGTGCTTTAAGCAAGCTAAAACATTGAAAATATTGTATTGCACATATGTTCGGAGCCACCTAGAATTTGGCTCTCAAATCTGGAATCCATGTTATGACAAGTACATAAACCGAATAGAAAAAATTCAGAGACGCTTTATTAAGTATTTATGCTATCGGCTTAAAATTCAGTATACTTCCGACAATTATCCAAGCATATGTAAAAAATTTCACATTCTGCCTCTTACTAATCGACGTCAATTGGCTGACATCTCTTTTCTAATTAAGTTACTTTCGAATGAAATTGACTGCCCTGAGTTATTACATAAACTTAATTTTAACGTCCCAAATAGGTCCACTAGATATAATCTCCCTATTTCTATTCCGCAGTGTTCCTCAAATTACAGGCAAAACTCATATATCGTGCGGGCAAGCAGAAATCTGAATAAATTATGCAAAGAATTCAACTTTGATCCATTTGTTATGAAAAGCTATACGGCAAGAAAGATGCTCAACCTTAAGTTTTTTGATAATTAACTAAACTAATTAACTAAATTTAAACATACATTGTAGTTGTCCTGCTTATAGTGTCCTTTAAGTTTTTTGATTTAAAGTCTGTTGCTAATCGTGAAGACCTGTAATTGGCTTTATGACACGTATTGTAATTTGTTTAAGTCTATTTTATAGCTGTTGGTTTTCCAAATTAAATAAATAAATAAATAAATAAATAAAAACATACCATCACGGCGGCTCCCTAAAAGGGTTAGGCAGAGGTGTATTAATGTACACTTACAGTTCGTCGGTATATTTAGGTCCCACGTAATAGGGGGCGAGCCTATTTCCATCAACCAGACATCTATCTAGACTGGGCTGGTTTACATTTCATAGAAAAACCCAACAACACTTTGCTTAAACGATCGAACCCAGGACTGAGGAGCTAGGGGAGCGAGGACTAGGCCAACGAGGCAGTTCATGAAGAGAAAAAGTGATAAATTAAGGATGGATCAATTCCATTCTCAGAATTCTCTGTAAACAGTATTGTGAGGTGTGCACAGAACAAGTTACAAGTTGAAGGAAATACAGGAAACCAAATTAATTTGTTGTTTCCACGAACATATTGATTCTGGGACGTGATTGGTTAGCAAACAGAAATTGTATTTCACGTAAAATCCCCGGGCGAGCAACGGATTGAAGTCAGTCGCTGAGTATTTTTTAATCAGCTTTACACGGTTACATTGAAGTACTTACGTTGTTTTAATGTTTTACCCGACTGCCAAAGGAGGGTTATGTTATTGACGCGTATGTATATAAGTATGTATGTCCGTTCCCATGTCCGCTAGTAACTACTCAACTGCTCAACCGATTTAGATAAAAATGGCGGATTTCATACGCTTTAATGTACGAACTGACATTGAAAATGAGCTTTAGTTGTATCGATTTTCGTTTTAAATTATCATTTAGGATCTATTTAGTGATTCTATGATGATTCATATACTGATTTATAACTAGCTGATTTATTTACTAAGTAGGAAATAAAATAAATGATTAAATTAAACAGAAAACCGACTGCGTAAAAAGTACAAAAAAAATCTAAAAACAAGCTTTGTGATATTAGAAAATGTATTGCAGTCGGGACAAGCTGTTCGTCAATCTAAATAAGAATTAATTATAAACAAAATAGTTTCTTTGCTTGTCCCGCCTGCAATACATTTTCCAACATCACAGAGCTTGTTTTTAGATTTTTAGTTAGTACTTTTTACGCAGTCGGGTTTTTTTGTTTAATAATTGATTTTTAAATCTCGTGCAACGAAACTGCCTCGAGGTCAACCATTATTGAGCTCCCTAAATAAATAAAGTACGACTAGATTTTACCAGCGTAATACAGGGTATTTTTCCCAATAATTGTACCTTCGGTACATCATTTGGGCAGATTTTAAAGACTTGCTTTATAAATGTTGACATGATTTGACATTTTTGACGACGTCTGTGGTCTAGTGGTTCGAGTACTTACCGGACTGCTGATCACGAGGTCGTGGGTTCGATTCCCACAGGACACAAATATTTATGTGATGAATATAAGTATTTGTGTTTGTCTGGGTGTTTCCTATGTATAATAAGTATGTATTTACAAAAAAAAAAGTATATAAGTATTATATCCATTGTCTAGTACCCATAGTACAAGCTCTGCTTAGTTTGGGACTAGATGGTGCTGTGTAAAAAAAAATTCCAAAGATATTTATTTATTTATTTTATAATTAATTTCATACATAATGATAATATGAACGTTCGAGTATTTAAATGTCCGAATTATAGTGGTCGATCAATTGATATTCGATTATTTGGCATTCGATTATGCATAGCACGACCACATATTTCTGCGACGTTTACGTACCACGTAATAAGGGGCGAGCCTATGGCCATTAACCGGGCACAAAATCCAAACACGCGCGGTATTCGGATTTTGTGCTGACAATTTCACAAAATAAAACACAAAAGCAAAAGCTGCTAGTTTTGTTAGAAATGAAACGTTAGCAACCGGGAGCGAACGACAAATTATGTAAATACGATTCACTTTTTGCTTTTACCAAAAACTACAAACTTTCAAAGCATGTCGTAACTATAACTCAAAACCACCGTTTAGTCCGCAATCAGGTAAAATGTTCCATTTAACAATTCAAATTTAAGAATACTTTTGTCCCCGGTTTCGGCTGTGCGGATATTTTCTTCTAAATATATCCGAACTGAAATGAAAGAAAGTGGTAGAAATCTAAAAACTTTATTTATCTAGTTTTCGTTGTCCATTCGTAAATTTTGTACCTAATTATTATGTATTAATAATATAACCGGTTCTGGAAATCTATGGGAATTGCTTTTGTTCAACAATAGAGTTTTATTTATTTATACTTAATGTACATAGAGTGTATAAAGGCGGTCTTAATGCCTTAGGCATTCTCTACCAGAAAACCTTAGAATGATGCAGAGACGAGAATATGGTAGATGGAGTTCTTTTGATGATGAATACTGATTCTTCGTTTAGAATGTTCCATTTAGAACTTCACTATAATTAGCACGGCGCGGCTGCTTAAAAAAACAGCAATTTATTATACACTAGCTTCCCGCCAGCGGCTTCGCCTGCGTGGTCTTATGATTTTTTTGCCCGTTTTCGCAACATTTTTCATTGCTACTCCACTCCTATTAGTCGTAGCGTGGTATATAGCCTATAACCTTCCCCGATAAATGGGCTATCTAACACTGAGAGAATTTTTCAAATCGGTACATTACTTTCGGAGCCAAACAAACAAACCATCAAATCTTTCCTCTCTATAATATTACTATAGAAAAAGCATCGTGTATCCTTTCTTAGCTGTGTGTAAAGTTTCATTAAAATCGCTTTATCTATTTGAGGAGCCAATAAGACACACACAGACATCACCATTATAATATTAGTACGGATTAAAATAAGACGGACGTGTCTTATTCGAGACATTTGTAGGAAAGTTTTGCAGCGAACTAATAGGTAGAATGGAGGAAGGGGGGGTGTGTTATGTCTTGGCAAAATTGAAGGGTTGTTATGTCTTGGGATAGCTAAAGTTTGTAGTACCAGATACCGTCGTCCCGATATTACAGACAGAAGGCAGATTAGAATGTAATGAATTTAATAAAGGACAAAGAGAGGGGCTCGTGGCTAAGTTAAAGCAACGCTGATCAACCGATCTGCAAGGTTAAGCTACGCTTGCTGAGGTCAGTCTGTGGATGGGTGACCATTCTTAACATATCGAGACCCCTCCGTGCCTCGAAGAGCACGTAAAGCCGTCGGTCCCGGTTGTCATACGAACACCTATGACAATCGTTAGTCGTGGTCAGAAGTCAAAAAGTCTGACAACCAGTCTATCCTTCGAATATCGGTATTGCCCAGAAATTGGGTTGCGGAGGTCTGATGGCAGTCGCTTCGTGTAAAATACTGATATTCAGCCGCATCCGGTTAGACTGGAAGCCAACCCCAACATGGTTGGGAAAAGGCTAGGAAGATAATGAATAAAGGACAATTAATTACAGGTTTTTATTGGATACCTTGGGGGAAAATGGGCTTCATATACCTACCAGTTTTAACACACAATCCATCCATCTTTTCTTTTTCCCTTTACGTCTTCATCTCTTCACATTCATATCCATCACTGTTGTAGTAATATGTGCTTCATTCCTTCTCATTACGAGCTCATACATACTCATTTCTTATTTTATCATTTCTTGTCACTCCACTTATCCACCTAAAAATTTTCATCTTCGCTGCATATGGTCTTCTTTCATCCATTTTCTTAACGACTTATGTGATCGACACAACAGGACTGGGGGCTAGACAAATTGCATTTTGACATTCGAATCGACAAACAAAATGTATGGAAATAACACAAGCTTTCGACAAATCGGGCTGCCACTAATGTCATTTCCATACATTTTGTTTGTCGATTCGAATGTCAAAATGCAACTTGTCTGGCCCCCCTGGTCTTATTTTACGGATTTGTAGAATTTGCTCTTTAATATACGACTTGGGATGCTCCAATAATTTATCATTCAAACTAAAGAAATACATTTGAGCCCAAAATGTAAGAAACATACCCAAAGCATTTTTCTTTTCTTCTATTGTAAAAGATATTTATATGTACACATTTTTTATCGTTTCATCCGATATCCATTCTTTCTACATTCGGTATTAAATTCCGATCATTCAGTACAGAGGGAGATAAAAAATAAATGATATATAAATATTTCTGGGTCGGGAAATGGGCCAACGTGTTTTATTCCCGGGGTAAGAGGGCTTTAATAAACTGTGAATGAACTCGCTCCCCGGGAATGTATGAAATACGTTCTTTTATAGGATTTGTTGGACATAAAGGTAGGTTCATACAATCAGTCGATCAACTGACGTAGAATTTAAAAAAAAACATTCAACATTAAAGGCAGAGGTGTCGGTAGGTCAGTGGCGGTGTGTTCTCAGTCGCAAGGACTCAGGTTCTATTTTTTTTCTTGACTAAAGTGTAAGTACATCCTACTATCCTACTAATATTATAAATGTGAAAGTTTGTGAGATGGGTACCCGGTACATGTATGGAGGTGTTTGTTACTCTTTCACGAAAAAACTACTGAAAGATTTCGATGAAACTTTATAGATTTATCATTTATCTTGTTTATTGACACGAAATTAACTGGACACATTGATGTGCCATTGGCACGAAAAGAAGAAGAAGAAGTTTTAATATTTATACCAGAATACGAGTAACATGTAGTCTACCAGCTTTCCGCCAGCGGCTCCGACCGCGGGGTCTTAGTATTTCTTATAACTTTCATCCCCTATTTCAACCCCTTACAGCCCTTTTTTCGCATTAATAATATGTCCTTTCTCAGGTTCTAGACTACCGTGTACCAAATTTCATTTAAATTGGTTCAGTAGTTTTGGCGTGAAAGCGAAACAGACAGACAAAGTTACTTTCGCATTTATAATATTATAAAGAATAATTTATAACGACATTTTGGGAAAATCCCATGGGATTGGGAAAAATTTATGAACGCGTTTAACACCGTGGGGAACAGGTAGTCTTCAATAAGGCAGTTTCTATTTTCGAAACGTTCCTAGTTTAAGGCATATTTCCATACATACAGGTCACCCTTTCAAACGTGGGACATAAATACATGTCTGCCTAACTCTTTGGGGAATACAGTCATGATGTTTTAAATTTGGAATGCTTTTAGGTTCTATAATAACTACTTATGCCTACTTGAACCCAAAATTGTCGGTATGCAGATAATGTAGATAATGTTTGCGGTGCCAATTCGATATCTGTGTTGCGTTCCGGTGGGCAACCGTCCATATTGCGGTTTTTATCAACAATGTGCTATACATTACTATTATAGGTACCTATGTATGTAGATTTTGTGTGAAATTCTGCACGTTGGGATTCCCTTGTGATTCGAATTGCACGATTTGAATGGCCCAAATGATCTTGTTAAATTATTTTTCGGACGACAGTCTAAATAACTCACGATTTTTTATGTGACTGGGTGATTTGAAACACGGTGCAAAACACCTCTCCTTCTTTACCGCATATTAGGAAATATCGACAAACAACAACACTATCAAACTCTAAGCTGTCTCTGAGAATAGAAAACCTAATAACAGTTTGGTCGACGCTGGAATCGAACCCCAGGACCTGGTTTCACTAACTTCTAGTTTACTAAAATTATTTTTTAAATTCATCTCCATCTCATAAATAAAACTAAGTACACACTTTACTTGTTATCAATTATTTTATCGCTATAAAATAATTAATGCTCAATCGGCAAAAAGAAGTTTTATTTCACTGTCTAGTATTCGCGTCAGTGTCAGAAATCAGTATTTTTGATTATTAATTGACAACGCGCATAATTATGCAGCGTTTCGCCAAAAACTAATGATGGGTGACGTTTAAATGGACGCTAAGTACTCATTAGCGTCAAACGTAATGATAAACACATTAAATCGTCAATGTGATATAACTACATCATGTTCGTCTGAATTAATTAATACGTGAAATTAATGAGCTTCATATCGCAACCCCGTTCACGTGATCTAATATACCATACCATCACGCTCGCATTTCCCGGAGGGTTAGGCAGACGCCCATATTTCGGCGGTATGTAATAGGGAGCGAGCTTATTGCCAACAGGCAGAAATTCAAACTCCAAACTGCTGTAGCGACATCTATCGAGCTACATAAGAACTTGTACGAAGCTACAAATCCTGAATCGCGCAAGTGAAGTTTACCGTGCAACTTGCATATATACAACCGCCCGACATCAACCGTCGGACAGTGGCCCGCCAGGCATAACACCCGCCTGGTCGGAGGATCCTCCCTTTGGTGCGAGGGACAACACACCTCGTCCTTCCACACTGCTACTGAATTTCATAGAAAAACCTAGTAATGTTGCTCGACCTGGTTATCGAACCCAACATAGCAGTCGCGATTACGACCACAAATAAGTAATCTATACTAATATTACAAAGAGCAAATATTTGATTGTTTGCATTGAATTGGCTCCGGAACTACTGGACCGATTTGAAAAATTCTTTCACCATTAGAAAGCTACATGTTTACCTAGTATCCATAGGCTAAAATTTATAAAAAAATTAGGTTTGGGTTTGGGTATTCCAAACCAAGCGGGCGAAGCCGCTGACGTCGTCTCTTCTTTATCCAATAATCTTTTTTATCCAAGTTGTTTTATGCGAAGACCCGACTTAAAGTTAAGTTAAAAGTTTTCCTAAATTAGCCTAATGTCTAATTTAAAGCAAAAATTATACAATTGTACTCACCGTTCCAAAATATCAAATAACGCAACAGATGTGGCCTTCATCGCGATATTTCTTTGAATAAAACGTAAAAAGCTTATAAATAAGCCGGGCCAGTTACATAACTAAGTTAGGGACGGCACGCTTCGGTGTCCGATCCGTCCGCGTCCGAATAATTTGATATTCGCGCCTCGGACAGCTATCCGGTGTCCGTCGGCCAGGCGTCCGGGTGTAACTTACGTCTTTATGTTTTTTAATTAAGTCTGTACCATGGAGTTTTACGAATAAGGTTTTATTTAGGTTTCGATTTTAAAAAGGGATGACGGTATGTACATTAACATATTTTCTTTCTAACTACGAAATTTATATTTTATTTAAAAGTGATTTGAGTTATCACTGTTCGGAATATTAAATTGTAAAATATTAAATATTATTATATTATATTTGCTGGATAAAATTCATTATTTTATTTAATAAGTAGAAAACGAATGAATTCTTAATTAATTTATTAATTTATTTTACTTTTAAATTTATTAAATATAATAATATCTTCGTGTGATAATTTCAGCCCATGGGACGAAAAAAATATTATTTTCGTTCGTTGATTCGTCCCATTGCATTTTTTCTTCATTTTAAAACCAAATTTGTACGAAGTAAAAACATTCACACACACACTCACATATTGTACATACACATACACTCACGGCTCGACACACACACACACATGTGCAACTAGATTGCCACAAATACGCGCACTGCACTGTTATTACGTGGTAGGATTAATCTTTCCTTTGCTTGGACAAAGTAGATATTTGTTTTGTCTGAGAGTTTATTTTTATTTGTACCGTACAACAAAGAGTTTGTGTTTTAGAATAGTTTTCTAGAATTAAAATTTAATTAAAAATATACGTGCTTTGTACCTTTATATATTTTTTTCTCAATCCCGGGGAACTTCCCAAAATTCTTTCTTAGCGGATGCTTACGTCATATTGATTATCTGTGTGCCACAGACCTAATCCGTTCAGCGGATGATAGACCAGTCTGTCACCGGCTTTTTTAACCGACTTCAAAAAAGGAGGTTCTCAGTTTGACCTGTATGTATTTACTGTATAGTGTATAGGTAAGTGCGTACTTTTCCATGCGATTTCGTCCCCGTGGGATGCTACTTAGTTCCATACGAACTTTTATATAAGACTTTTTTGCTATAAAAGTATGTCCTTCTCCAATGTCTAATCTATCTCTGCACTAAATTTCCTGAAAATCGGTTAAGCTGTTTAGGCGTGAAAGCGTAACAGACAGACAGACGGAGTTTCTTTTGCATTTATAATATTATTAGGCATTAGTAGGGATTCATTCGTTATATATTTCTCACATAAACCACTGTTTTTCTGATAAACTCATTAAAATGTTGTAAAGTACGAACGTGTCATGTGCTATTACGATTTTAATAATAATAATGTGCCTCTGATATGAGTGCTATTCTCCCATGTGTCATGGCGGCGCGACATTTTGAACGTAACGATTTTAATTTATTAATTCCGCAAATTATATCCCTACAACGTTGACGGATATTAATGGATTTGTGTTGTTAAATATTAAATTCTTCATTTTATATTTGTGTGTACAAACAGCGTACACACAAAGTTACACGTGTCCATTATAAGCAGACCTCTCAATGTTCGGAACCGGTACGCTATGAGAGGTCAGCGTGTACTGGAAATGTAGCTTGATGTGTACCCATGTGTACCAGCGGTCTTACAGATTTTCATCTAGTTATTGTCAATCCTGTGAGAATTTCCAAAAATCATTGTTATAAGTAATACTTATTAATAGTAGTCATTTTTAAGTTAATATTCTGGGATATTTTAACACAGCACCACTAAAGCATAATATAATAATTTTATTTTGGTATATCAGAAATCACAATCTTTGTCAATACTAGAGTTGCCGCGAATACTCGCTATTATTCGGTATTCGGCATTACTCGTCATTTTTTTGATATTCGTCGAATACCGAATAATAGCTAGTATTATTCGGCATTCGGCGAATAGTCGTCGAAAATAAACTTTTAACGAACAAAAGAACTAATGAGTTAAAAATAATCATTTTTTTAATTATTTTCCTTAATAAAACAATACACAATATCAATTATTATCTGTAATATGTGCCTGTGCCTATCATACTCATGAAATTAAATTAGTAAGGCTTTTTAATTAATATTTAAAATCCAAGAGAGGCAGATTGTGGTGCAAAAACAATTTTTTCTGCACGTTCTGGAGGAAGTCGGTTTCGTTTTTCCTCGTAAATTAAACCTGCCTCGGAAAGTAGTCTTTCTGAATAAACAGAGCTTGCTGGTGTGATTAAGTATCGTTTAGCAAGCTTACTTAAAATAGGAAATCTATTCTTATTGGTACTCAAAGCCCACCATTCATATGGGTTTATTTTTCTGTCAGCCTTTGCTAATGCCATGTAGTTGGCGATTTCTTCAGCAGTGGCATTCTTGGGTTGCTCTTCAGTAAACCTACTGAAGAGCAACCCAATATAGATAGATTTATAGATGATTCTTCAAAACATGCCCAAAATAGTTTATGAGTTTCCGAATCATGCTCACTTTCATATTTTTAATGTGTTTAATGTTTTTTTTTATGTCGAATAGTAATGTCGAGTTATTCGACTATTCGCCAAAGTGAATGGTGATTAATCGGTATTCGACTATTCGCTATAAACACTATTCGCGGCAATAACTCTAGTCAATACGCAGATTGCCTGTATACTTATCTCATTTGTTGAGTGTACATAAATCAAAATCTCTTGAGCCATTTAGATACTCAAGTATCAAATATGTCACCATTAATATCCGTTAATATCCTCTTTCATTTCGACGCTATCACGAAAATTAATTAATTAATTAACCTTGCCATATTTTGAGTTTATTATGTAATTAATTTGTGAGTTAGGTAACGACAAGAAAATCTGCATTTTAAGTCGAGAAGACTTTGATTATATCAGAAATTTAATTTGTTTGGTTAGAGTAAGTATTTTTTATTATGATTAAATTATCATTTATAACGGCTATCGAAGTATTCGGATTCTTGTGCTCAGAAAAATATAATTATTCAATCAGGCAAACTAGTTAGCAACTTATGGCCAGCAAAATTAAATTCGGTTTAAGTATTATTTTGTTTAGATATAGTTCTAACACAACCTAACAGATATTTTTAACTTTAACTTTAATTTATTTTTGTAAATTTTGGTTATTAAAATAATGGCTCCTATAGTTATTGAAAGATAGAAAAAGGATTATCTTAAATCTTTATATTGAGAACGACCTTACCGCCAGCGGTTCGCCCGCGTGGTCTTAAAAAATCCCTAGTTTTTGCAACAATTTTGATTGCTACTCCGCTCCTATCAGACGTAGCGTGATGGTATATAACCTATAGCCTTCCCCGATAAATGGGCTATCTAACACTGTAAGGTTTTTTTTAAAATCGGTCTAGTAGTTTCGGAGCCTATTCAATACAAACAATCAAATGTTTCCTCTTTATATTATTAGTAAAGAGTATAGATTTGTTATGTTTCATAACATACAATACATTGACACCTATATATCCCGTACGGTTCAGGTACGGTATGTTTTAGGTCCCATGTACCTAATACGGGACGAGCCTATAGCCATTAAACTAGGAAAAACTTTGAGCTGCTACTGTTGATTTAATTAGCCAAATAACGTTTAACTGGACCTGGAAATTGAACTGGAGAGCTAGGTTTACTATTATAACTTCACAAAGATTTGGTTTTACCGTTATATTAACTTGAATCCATTTACTATTTGGTCACTTATAAATCCACTATTATCCTAGTAGCTAAGCCGAACAGTTTAAACTTTAATTGCGTCATCCGTTACCGTATCGTACCCGTTCCGTTACATTTAATGCGTCGCCGGATCCGGCGCCATCCGGCCGATTTACGAGCGATAAACCGTAAGGAGCTATTGCTAAATATAGTACAGTTTAGAAATACGGTAAAATGGATTTTAAAGTCTGTAAAATTGAAGTTAAGTCCGCGTGAATTCGGAACAGATTTAGGCTGGGCGCCCGTAGTTTTTGGTACTGTAGTTAAATTGGTTCCTGTAGTAAAAGTGGAACGGACTTGTCCGTCTGACTGTTTGTGTCAATGAAGATATCCTATTGGATCTTTCTCTTTCTCTGTCAGACATGAGATCTGATCAGACATCTGATCTGCCCCTCAACCGTGAGTTCTATCGAATGACTTTCGATAGGTTTTTTACGCATCGAAACGCTGTAATCTCATAGCAGATTTTAGTTCCTTACGTAACCGCTAGAGGCGCTGCGAGGGTTTTCCATACAAATATTTTTAAACAACAATATTTTACGGCGTCGCTAGCGAGTCTAGTGAGAAAAACTCATGATCGAAGCACTGAGCTGACAGATCCGAATGATATGCAAGTGAAAACACACTCACAGACATATACACTCCCACATAAAATATGCTCTATCTTCATATATAAGTTTTTTTCTTTATTTATTCTGTACCTACATACAATCTATACGAGAAGAGCGTGTTACCCACGCCATATTTTTCTGAACCTATAGAGAATAAACACATTGTTATTATCATTCATCAGATTATTCTTGTTTAAAACTAGACTGTTCAACAAAACTCCAGCTTTCACTAAAACCACAATTCCTACTAAAATACACATTTGAACAATGAGATATAAGGTATTTACAGCCACGACTTGGCATTACCCGCAACCCTGCTAAATCCCATTCATATTTATATTTTTAGGGCGAATGTGAGCGCCGAAGTGCTAAAGTAATAACGTACTCGTTTAGGGCTGCCTCGCGCGTGTTCCAATTTTAAATTTGACGTTTATGTTGTAGATACCTCTTCTTTACCGTTTTATTAATTCTGTATCGTGTAAACGAAGAGAGATTGGGTACAAATGTATTGACGTATACGTAATATCTGAAATATTACTGTGTATGGACATTTTTACTGATTGTTAATACTATTTGCATCATTTTCATAACTGCTATGATCAAAATCGTATTTTCAAACAATTATTACACGGATAAACTGTTCGTCCTCGCGACCCGACCCACAAATGCCAATCGCAATGAATTTTATAAAAAAAAACTTATTTACGTATTCAACATTTTGGTTTTGAATTAATACTGTTCCATTCCATAATACTGTTCCACTGCTGGGCACGGGCCTCTTCTCAGTATGAGAGGCATAAGGCTATTGTCCACCACGTTGGTCGCTGGCCAAATGTAGGTTCCTTACGATGTTTTCCTTCACCGTCAAAGCAAATTAAAATTACGCACATGATTTTTAAAAGTCCGAGGTGCGAGCTTTTCAAGACCTTTGACTGAGCAGTCTAGTGATCATATCTCTACTAGGCTATCACGGGTAATAAATTTTATCGTTATAGAAAAAACTGGGCCTGTAGACGAAAAGAAAATGTGACCGATTTATTGAAAGCTTGTATCATTTCCATACATTTTGATTCTATTTGTTTGTCGATTCGAATGTCAAATTGTAACTTGGTCTATTTTGGTTAGTGACAGCCCTGCAAGTAATCTCAGGGTTGTACAATGGCGGGTACGATCTAGCTAATCCCGCATTGTTGCTCAAACACTCGTGCGCCTCTAATGTGACCGCGGCCACACGATAGCGTTTCATTTTCATATCCCCCTTTTGAATTCTAGTTCCCCCCTGGAGCCTGACCACTCTACCCCTCTTTTACAGTAATCGTGGTGGGATTTAATGGGCTTTTTCGTTTCTAGTATTATACTTACACGGATGCATTAACTTATATGTATTATTAGGACTGGGCGGACCGCATGTCACTCCACGAACTTGGTTTCAAAATGGTCTTCTCTAAACCCAGTGAAGTAGTCCGCGATCGGCTAAAAAACAAACGCAATGCGATACTAACAAATATGGCGTCATTGTTTCTGTGTATCCGAACGCGTCTGTCAGTAGTGTTAGTATTTAAATTATGCATGGTGATTCTTTCCGTACCTATATCTTTCCTAACCATCTCTAGATTCTGATAGATTAATAATAGGGCTCTTTTATAGGAATCAGAAGTAGTGATAGCCTGGGGATATCGCCACTGAACTGCCAAGTGGTAGACCTCGAGTCTTATCCACGACATGTCACTCTAACTCTTCTACATCATCTACGAATTAATCGTTTAAAACGGTTAGGGAAAAGCATAATAAGGAAACATCCACGCCAAAAAAAAATTCTCGTCGGCGGCGGCGCGGCGGCGGCGTGGGTTGTCTTCCAACCCTCCACTAGTTCACTACACTAGTCTAGTACTAGCGTAGTGGACTAAAACTAACTCCTCTTAGGTTGCTGATGATGACCATTCAGACCAAGGATTTTAATCCCCTGAAATCCCTGAATCCTACGAGTCAGGGATTTCAGGGGACTAAAATGGTCACTATGATTCTCATAACAAATTTTCCAAGGGATTACTGCGCGTTCTAAATATGATTTGGTGAGAAATCGGCAGTCACGTGTATTGTACAGTGAGGGAGCGTAATCGACAAGTAACTACGTATTCTGCGGTGACCGACCAACGTCCGGCCAATTCATACAATGTCATGTGACCATGCTTTTTGACGCTGGTGAGAACGAGTCTCCACATCCCTGGCCTGGTGCGGGTTGGGAAAATTTCACACATCGGTTTCCTACCGCTGTGTTCCTCCACCGTGCAAGTGACAGTAAATTTATTAACGACTAGCTTTTTCCCGCGGCTTCGCTTACGTGGATGTAGAAACAAAATTAGGATTAGAAATTGAACCCATTCATAAAAAACTTGTATTTTGAAGTAGTGTTTTAGAGGTTTGTAAAAAGGGCCTCGTGACTAAGTTAACGGCGCTAAGCTCAATGAATATTGTGGGTTCGATTCCGGTCGACAATTAGTCTCGGTACTGAGGTACTTTATGAGGTACTGAGGTGATGCTGTTTGTGAAAATATGTGTTCGTGAATATTTTTTTATTTATTTATTTATTTATTTATTTATTTATTTATAACAATCTTACCTACACTATCATTACAGATCTATGATCCAATGCGACAGAGTGGCCTTACTAACTAAATCCTAAATCTACACCTTATACCTAGTTACAGAAATATCTTAATCTAAATAACTTATTACATATAGTGTAACTTTTGCGAATTCACTCAAGTTGCACCACAATACATCAACCCTCCCGTGAACCTCATTCACCACGCGTATGGCTCTAGTGAGAGGAGTTCTCGCCAGCAGGTTGGTCCTGGCCGCGGGCACAGCGAGCAGGGGCGGGCGATGCCGCCTCCACACGTACCGGTCGGGCACGTACAGCTGTAGATGTCGCAGCACTCCCGGGTTATGCGCCACGCCACGTAGTAGTTTCACTACATACGCTACGAGCGAAAACTCCCGTCGTACTCTTAGAGTGTCATACCCTACCATACCCAGAACAAATAGTGTAGGGTACATCAATGGGTATAATGGATATACCCCATACAGCTTGTAATACAAGTGTCTCGTGAACTTATTTTGAATACGTTCCAACATAACACTATATTTCGCCTCATGAGGAGCCCAAATGAATGCGCTATGCTCGAGGTGACTTCTGACTAATGCGTCATATAGTACCCTTAGTGTCGTGATGTTCGTGAATCCTTGGGACTGCCTGAGTACGAAACCTAGGTTTCTGTATGCCTTCTTACATATCTTATTGATATGCTCGCGGAAGGTTAGTTCCTGAGAGAAAACTACCCCTAAGTCTCGTACCTGAGACACTCGTTGCATCGGCACATCCTCAACCTTGTACTGATAACTCAAGGGAGTACGCGCGCGAGTGAACGACATCACCGAACATTTAGCAACATTAAAGTGCAGTTTGTTGTCCTTGCTCCATTCGACCACTCTGTTAATGTCTTCTTGTAGGCGTTCACAATCCGAGTGATCCCGAACCTCGAGCAGCAATTTCAGGTCATCCGCGAACAATAAACAAGTCCCATGTCTGACGACTTCCGGCAAGTCATTTATCATTACAATAAACTCGAGAGGCCCTACATTGCTGCCCTGGCTCACGCCCGATCTCGTGTAATACGGTTGAGATACACAGCCATTGTAGTCGACATATTGCTGGCGATCCTTCATACAGCTAGCGAAGAACTGTAGCAGCGGTAGTGTACATCCAATTTTCGCCAGCTTCCTTAACAAGATGTCATTATCCACCGTATCGAATGCCTTTTTAAAATCGAAGTACGCAGCATCTACCTGTACCCCCGAGTCTACTGCTGGCACCACCTGTACCATAAAGTTAATAAGGTTTGTAGCAGTGCTGCGTCCAGGTCGGAACCCATGTTGCGCATCTGACAGACGCGCACGTATTTGTTCCTGAACGGAGCGCTGAATAGCCGACTCGAGTACTTTAGCAGGCGTGGAGAGTACAGCCACCGGTCTATAATTAGAGGTATCTGAGCTTGGTTTTCCTTTAGGAACCGGAACAACGCGCGTGATCTTCCACCTTTGAGGGAACGTGGCTTGTTGTAGACATGCATTAAAAATGTGAAGTAATGGCTCCGCCAGTACCCTCCCGCAGTCTCGGAACAGAAACGCTGGTATCCCGTCTGGGCCAGACGAACGTTTTGGCTTGAGACTCCCAAGCGCCTGCTGAACTTCCGCGAGACTCAGCGTCTCAATGTGTACCCGGGCACTGGTCGCGCCGACCTCCGCCGCCGCCGCGCACGCGTCCAGTTTGGGTGGCTCCTTGCTGTACACAGACTCAAAAAAGCCAGCGAACTGCACAGCACACTCATCATCTGCTAGATGTTGACCTTCTTTTATGATACTCTGCTTATTTAGCGTTTTTCTTTTCGATCTTATATACTGCCAAAACGATTTCGGATCCTTTACAAATTGATACTGAATTTTATTTTTATGTTGTATATGCGCAGTTTCTATTAACTTTTTTATACGAGTTCTACATTCCGCAAATTTGTGATAATCATTATCCAACTTAGTTTTTTTGAATTTTTTATGAAGCCTGGCTTTAATTTGTATATTAGTTATTATATCTCTCGTGTACCATACTGGGTATACATACCACGAATTTCCACTACTAAGCTTTTTCCGGGGTACGCACCCATTAATAGTACAATTAATATTATCATAAAAGAAGTTCAACATTTCTTCTAAATCATGCTTTCCGTACATCATACTCCAGTCAATGGAAAGAATCCTAGAATATAACAGTTGAAAATCAGCCCTATTCCAATTCCACTGTGGTCTAATGTGGTGTGCACCGTGTGTACTAGAATCGCGGGCGACGGCGGGGGACGTCGGCGGGGCGGAGGCGGGGCACACACTAACCGCTAGCGGCGGGTGGTGCGCGTCGACCGGCACCAGCGCCTCATCCGCCGCTACCACCGTCACTCCTCCGCTAATGCCTGCACTCAGAACCAAGTCCAACTGTCGACCTAAATGGTTCGGTACTGTGTTACTTTGAGTGAACTCGCAATATGACAAAAAACATTCGAAATAATTACTAATATTAGCAGGACAAGAATACAAATTAAAATCACCAATTACAATAACTTCTCCATACCTATCACACAATTTTTCTATTATTCTAAATAATAACATGTAATCATTTTCCGAACTACCTGGCGGAATGTAGATAACACAACACACAAACAAAAAACGTTTATTTAAATGTACCGTTGCACAAACCATTTCGAACACACAAGTGTCTATCGACACGTCCAAGATAGGTAGTTGTCGCAGCTCGAACCGATGTGTGGCCACTAGAAGCGCGCCTCCTTGCTTTCGACCATCCGCTCGATCACATCGTAATATATTATATCCGGGTGGAACAATTTCCGCATCTTGTATGGATTCACTACAGCCAGACTCAGTAATAGCGAATAAGTCCGAGGCGGATGCCATTAAATTATTTCTGAAGTAGTTTAGTTTAGTTCGAAGACCCCTAACATTTTGGTAATATATTTCAATTACACTATTACTTATGGAGCGGGCTGTTGGGTTGTTTCCGAAACCAAATCCATTCATTGAATTCAGCATTTAGTGGCCATACTTCCGCATTATTCAGCAAAGTATAGTGCTTTTCGGATACGCCTATAATAAAAGACGAATAATCTCGTGCTGTCTTATGTTTGATCTTCTCGATTTTCTTAGGTGCTTCAGTCCCACAAAGATTTTTTATGTAATCAGTCATAGCTTCTGGTGTGGTTTCCGGATGCAAGCGCCATACATGTAGATATTTCATTCTTTCCATAGCCACTATTCCTTTAATTTCCGTATTTCTTCCAATAGTCACATTTTTAGATAAACGGTTAGGTTTTTTATATTGTACAGTAGTCCAGTTTCCAGTCCCTTCCAGTCCAGTTTCTTCTTCCCGCTCCGAATGTTCAATAACGTCTGGAGTGCCAGTATAACTCGCGTGTCTTTCAAGTACCGTAGTAGCAGATTTCGTGGCCCCACACTTGTTTACATTATGGATTGCGGCGGTAGGTTGATTATGCGTATTGTTATTTTTTTTTAGGTTTTTTGGTTTTATTTTGACCAACGGCTTCAGCAAATGTAGAGTGAGAGCTAGTGGACGCCTCTTTCGGTGGTGGGACGATGCTGGATGATGTCTGAGATTGGATATTGCGGGCCAATTGAAGGTTGACTTTTTCTTCTATCACCGTCATTAGTTTAACTAATTTATCAAGATCTTTTTTTGTTTGCGTATATTGATCTTGCATGAGCGTAATCGCATTTGCCTGAGAGTCGAAGCGGGCCATAATGTCCAATCGAAACTGCCTAAGTTCATCTAGCAACACGGAATCCACATCGCTTGAAATTGTAGGTGAGAATTGGACCCGGCTTCCTCGTTGGGAGTTCACATTATCAGGTGTTATGGTTGTGTGTAGTCTGGTGGAATCCCCTCTGACCGGTGTATCTATATTTCCGCTCTTCGGATTTAAGCAAACACACTCCGGACATACCCATTTCTTCTTATATGCTAGGGTAAATGTTTTAAAAGCATCTAGGTTAATTTTGAGACAATTTACATCATAAGCTTTCATGCATTTTTCATTTGAGCATTCCATAAAGAAGTTATCTGTTATAGTTGAACTGCAAGCGCCGCACTTTTTCTCCATTATTTTTGAATAAAAAATAAAAAATTACGTGGATGTGTGAGTGTAACGCCAAGCGCTCCACGTTTCGCAGAAGTGCGACAAGGACGAATTATTTGTCGCGCGCAGCCTGTCTCTTTCTCCCGAGGAGGTGAAGAGCTTACCTCAGCCTTGCTAGCGCGCACGATGTTGCACTCGCGAATAAAATCAGCGAAAAAAGTTCACTCCACTTTGGTACTTAGTTTATTAGTTGTACGACAACCATACGAATCAATTTTCCATGAATTAACACACCATTTTTTGGGTAAATTACGAATAATGCGTCCGCACTTGACCACGTCTTGAGAGAATATATGTGTAAAAGAAAACGGAAGCTTCAGTTAGTCGTAATAGCTCGTAATTCTAACCAAACTTTACAACTATTGTTTAACTTAAGTCTATACCACTTAAAACGTTTATAACTAATCAACAATCACGATTTCTGCGCATATGACAACTTAATTAAAGAACCAACAATAATGATCCCTTATATCAATAGGAATACATACTACAGAGAGGTCAAGCTCTATCTCAGCATTTACGCAACCGAGTGGAATGAGATATACCTCATTTTTTTAGTTGAACGATGGACTTTTAAATAGAAAATTAAAAATCAAAAACCAGCAATGATGATCTCTTCTTTCTATGGGCTTGCATACAACAGAGAGGTCAAGCTCTATCTAAAGATCTATACTAATAATTGAAAAAAGCTTTACATCAGTTTTTAAGTTGGAAATTATGCTTTACAACAGTTAATACAAAATTCAAATCTATTCAGTAGGTTTAGCGCCAACCCCTAACAAACAGACAAACAGACAAGAATTCTAAAAATCACATTTTTGGGTTCGCGATCGTTTATATACTCTAACCCAATTGTTTTTTTTTAAATATCTTCAATGTACAGAAATGACTTTTTTACAATTTTATAATAGTATAGATATATGATAATGGATGATATTATGAAGGATATGACCATAAAGTAAAGGATTTGAATGATGAGATGACGGATAACTTTCCGTCAACACATAGTTAATTTAGTACTAAAAGCCAAAAAAACATTAGGATTCATTATTCGTATGTGTAAGCCATTTCGTCAAAACGGCAGTGTCATTTTGCTCTATAATGCTCTGGTAAGAAGTGCTCTGGAGTATTGTTCCACAATTTGGTCTCCATTCTACTCGACTAATGCAGAATGTATTGAGTCCGTTCAGGCTCGTTTTGTTAGATATTTGAGCATAAGAAATGGTCTACGTAATACTATTCCTGAATATTCAGCTAGATTGGAACATTATAAAATGAAAAGCTTAAAGGAAAGACGTGACATTGCTGATCTGATGATCCTTCATAAAATTATTAGTGGATCCATAGACGCACAGTTGATAAATTTCTTTAATTTTAAACTTAACCAACGTGTTATGAGGCACCGTCGTATATTTGTTGTACCCACTTCTACTCTCAATACCACATTTAATAGTCCCTTAACACGTATGGCAAGGCTATTTAATGAGATATCCATGAAGTCAAACAACTCCATTGACCTTTTTTCTATGAAATTTACATCATACAGGCACTTCTTGTTGAATAGCCTCTGTGATACAGCTATAAGGGAATTGAAACCTCAATAAGTTATCTTGTTGCTAAAGGTTTGATGATTATATTTTTTTTAATTTCAAAATAATATATAAATAATGTATAACGAACAGGATAATAACAGGTAGGGCTACCTGTTATTATCTTGTTTGTGATAAACTACATAATTTGTTAAAATTGGTTTGAAATATTATATAAAATGTACCCACATGTTTTTAGTATCTATGGAAGGGAACTATGTCTATGTCATGCATACCTGTGATTTGTGTAATTACTTTATATTAAACTCTGTAAACTCATTAGTATCTAAGGCTTTGTGTGATTATACAGTTGGTGTGCTTATTGTTAAATAAATAAATAAATAATAGAGACGTATGGAAGAAAAAGACATACTCGCCTACCCTAAGTTAATTAGGATAAGGACAGGAGAAGGATGATGATGATTATAGTGAATGACTTGAAATTCCTTATTTTGACGAGGGAATCCTTTGGAGATACTGAAAGTCTAAGTAGGTACGGTCATATTTAAACTTTAATTTATGCATACCTATAAAAAAAAGCTTTTGCAACGTGCAGCTCATTTTGACGATCGCTCAAACGGGATTATGGCACTAAACGACAGACGATGAAAAACAAAAAAGTTGTCAGAAAATCCCAACTACAACTTTATGATGGTGACTCTTTTGTACCTGCAATTTGTCCGGTCCCCCTCCGGCTCGGCCGCCGCGTCCGGCGCGGGACGGTTAATAACCGTTTACCGCGCCCGGTTGGTGTTAACCGCTTTTTAGATTGCTATGTTTATATTTAGACTAAAACAACTTTTTTCATTTTTTGGTGTAGGCAGGGACCTAAAGATGTTTGATTAAACGTGATAATTAAACAGTTTAAGAATATTCTTTGATTTTTCAACGATTGTATGAACGAATGTATGAACTCACGGTGTTTTTACCGTGAGTTTCATACATTCAATCGTGTTTAGTTTTAAAGTAGTATAAAGGAACATTTGACCTAGTCTACTCAAAAAATAAACACTTTTTAAGTATAAAAATCAAACATTTTTAAAAACGAAGTACATACATACACTGTTGTAAATATCGCTTCGCAACACCCTTTCTCCTTAATGTATCTACGAAACCTGAATTCAACGAAGGCACCAAATTAATTTAGGATACCTATAGAGTATAGATAGGAGTAGCTGTTTACTAGTCCATCTACTAGATTGAATTACTTTACAACAGCTAGGAGTCAAAGGCGTGAACTATTTGGGCTATTTGTAAAATTAGAGCGGAGAAGATAAGTGATATTGGTTAGGTATTACTTAATTATAGTGGCGGTAGACCGTAGAAGCTTATTTAGTTCTTAGTTATCCTTTTATCTATTGGTGGAAACATTCGCTTTACTCTGCTTCATGTTGCAGTCACGGTGGGATTTCGGACAATTACTAATTGTCCACCCTATATGAATTCCAGGGTTTAAGTTCAGCCCTACTGTCACCCTGAGGGTATGCCTCGCTGACGAAAACTTTGCCGACTGCCTTGCCTTATCTGTGTGGATTGTGTATTTTCAATAAAACTTGCTTTCTTTATTCTTCTTTCTTTTTATCACCTGCCAGCAGCCGCGCACCACGATGGAAATTCGCTGGACCACGCTTACCCTGTCTGTCCTGGCTCTCTTTTTGTACAAAAAATACAAAAAGATAGTCAGAGGACAGCATTTTCCATGCTAAGATTACAAGTTATTTTAATGAAGTAAAAATCGTCTGGCGTGCAGAATGAAGTATTCACAATAGATGTCGCTACGTCACCCTAAGACGTATTTGTAGAATGTGAAGGAAGATTTCGATTGGCGAGCGGGGATCGCGGTAGCTTAGCGGTCAAAGCATCTGGTGTACCGGACCATAAGACGCAGGTTCTAATCCTGCCCGCCAGACGATTTTTTCCTTCATTAAAATAACTTGTAATCTTAGCATGTAAAATGCTTAAAAAAATACATAAAGGTAGTAGTTATACCTATCCTATTCTTGAATACGGAATTTATAAGAATTATAATTATTTAAAGGAAGGGAAGCCTTTGCCCAACAGTGGGACATTGGGCTAGTAAAAAAAAATATATAAAAGACCATTATCAAATTTATAACTTTGACCTTTGACTTTGAAACGGCTATTACCCTACGCCTTTTCCCCCAGGAAAAATGGGTTATGAATAAATTCTAAACAAAAAGCCACCCCTAATAAGAAGGACCTTAACGCAGAATATTGTTACCACCACAATTTCCTGCGCATTACGGTAGCGCTTAACGCGTAAACGCGTAATGCGTGTCGTTACGTTACATTATGTCGCGTAACGTAAATAAAAAAGTTTCAGCAATGTCTGTAATTGCGGTAAAGGTGGAGCCAAACTGTAAGCGAGTCTTTCTGATTTTAATCTGACATCATTGTCAACCAATATCAAGATATAATTTTACACAAGTAATATCAGAAAACTCATATAATTTAAATGGGTATTAAAGTAACTATTTGTAGTTTTGTGGTACAACATAGCGAGACATCAGTAGAGTAGGTGAACGCGTAACGAGGGTTTCTGCGAGCACGGGCACTCTAAGCGAGCAACGAACAGATTATTTTAGTTACTTGCGTTGTTTAGGCAACAATCCAGACCTAATCTAACCGATAATTACTTTCATTTATTATTGTTGATTTTTACTGACCCCTCTCACGGAAGCATGTCGCCGTCGATTTATTTGTGGTGAATTCCATCGTAACGTACAACTGTGCCACTCGCTCGCACTACAACCGCACCTTCACCTCATCAAGACCCACAGGTGGACAGGACTTTTATTCCGGACCCACATAAATTTTATTACGAAAAGACTTTATTTTTATTTTTTCGTAACAAGTTATTTGATCAACGTAGTTTTCTATTTTATTTTGAGGATGCAATAAACTCTTTTTCTTTTCTTCGTAGTTTCCTGTTTTACTTATAATGGGGCTCTTACAAAATTTGTGAAGATGAATATTGTGCCACCCTCCTACCTCTTCACCCACCCCATACACACAGTGCCAGTGTAAAACAAGCTTATGTAATATCGGCAATATTTACTTCAATGTTGGAAAACGCATTTACAAGCTATTCGTGCAGTCTGCACAACATTATTTTGTTTCTTTGCTTGTCCCGCCTACAATATATTTGCCAACATTCAAGTAATTTTATTGTTTGAGCCATCGACCTCTATTCTAAAAGTGACAAATTATCATGAGATCCTTAAATAAAAACGAATAAAAGCTTGTAAAAACAAGACTAAAAACCAAATCAAAGAAAGAAGTATTCTGCCTAGAGAGAATATGATAAAAAATACAAAAGTCCTACTATTCTTATTAGTAGAAGCCTCACGACACAGATATCGCGAAAACTTGAGGAAAATTATTATCAATGTCTGCAGTAGAATCTACTAGAAATCCAATATTTATACCTAGATAGCGGTTTTATAGAATACTAGTGGCCCATACTTTGCTTAACACGTAGCAACATCGTCCATCTCCAAAGTCGTAAGTCAGTTTACACAAAACCTAAATGAATAATTTACCTTCCGTCTAAAAATATCTAATTGATGGCGAAAACCGCATCAAAATCCGTTGCGTGCTTACTCCTCGTTCAGCTGATATAGTACGCAAGTAAGTAAGCAAGGAAAGATTGCAACTCTGGTGTAAGGCTACCAAATCAAACTGCTGTTTTTCGAGTACTGTTTCAAGCGAACCTTCTGCAATCTTTCCTTGGTGTCATTAGGTCGTAAAAAAGCTGTAAGGATATGTATTATTAAAGAAGGAGGGTATTCCGTATTGTTTCTCTCAACAAAGCGATCGCGGCGCTACTATAAAATATGTTCCTTGCTTAAATTAGAAACAATATGAACACAGCAAATTCGAAGCTTGGTATATTTGCGGTTGGTTTTATGTCAGGTATATCAGGTATCGGAACATTGATAGAATGGGTATGACGATAGTACCTATATCAAATATGCTATTACAAGCATTTATGAAACGTTATGACTAGTTGCACAGTTCCAATAAGTTGAATAAGAGAAGAATCCGAAAAGAAACTCCATGGATATGGAATGTCCATCACGTCACACACACACAGAAAAATACACTCTTATTTCCTTTTTAACAGGTTAAAAATATCTATTTTCTTCTTTCTTTCTACAATCTACAATGATTCTCTTAGTAAATTAAATAAAAAAGCACAAAAACAGTTTAAAAAGAACATCGAAATCTGTATTTTCTCCACAAAACTTTGTTACGCGGGCTTGTTACAAAGGGCGGCGTACAGACAACGCTTTTTACTGCTTTATCTCATTCATTGTAATGATCCTCAAAGGATGCTGCATTACACTTAGTTCAACAACTCTAGATAAGGGTACCAACAGTTTTAAAAAGATTTAAGATTGTTTCCTGTTGTTTATGCATTTTGTATTCTTCTCCGTATTCTCCCAGGCAATGATTCAGTTCTCTTTTTTTACTTTTGTGTTGTAATAATTGTAGAATATTCCCTTATACCGTTGAGTTAAAATTGATCATCATTATTCTTGCATAAAAAATAAATCCTCCGATTTTTCTTTTTCGTTTTAATTTTCATTTCATTCAACGTCATAAAAAAAGCAATTCGAGTTATGCTGAGAATAATGGAGATTTCTTGGAGATTTGTTTTTGAATTGATCATTTCAAATTAAACTTGATGTCACTACAATATTTTTTTATCGAATTATAATCGATATCTTGTCGATATAACCAAACTAGGAATATTTAGAACTACACAAAACCTGTACGATCTCTGTGCTTGTGAACAACCTACACTGTAAAGTTTGTCACAATTGTTTCGTTACTACTAGGTAAAAGATGGTAAATTAGAATGCAGTAAGGAAGTGCAGCCAGGGTTCCTGGCACGCAGCCACACGGATGTCATCCTCGTGCATTTTAAATAACCCCTATTCATGCCACAATAATGGTTTACGTTTAGTTCCTTGCGAATGATTCACAATAATTTTATGGCACGACTTTTCCAGTAATGTTGTAATATTCTAGAATAACATTAACCTTGTAAAAGTTGATAAAATATACTATTCATCATTCATCATCGATCATACCAGTCGGTCTCAGTGGCGAGTATAAATGGTCAAGAAGAAAATCATCACTTCACTGATAGGAATGGACCCGAAGCAACTTCATTGACTTCAGTATTTGACGTAGTATCAATAATGTAATGTATATTATATGTGTTTGTGTTACATTAAAATAACTGAGGAACCGTTGTTTCATCTTACTGAAACTAAAAACTAATAAAAATATGCCAATTACTCTTTTTCCTTACCTTTTATTTCTAAATTTTCTGCGGTGTTCCGCAGGGCACTATCCCTGGGCCACACTTCGCTTCAAGTCTTTTCAATGAAAACTGATTCCAATATTTAATCTTTTCCAGTCACATCACACGGACGGCCAGCTGGCTTCCTCCAGCGGAGAGCTGGCCCTCGGGCAGAGAAGGCAGCGGCAGTAGCAGCGAGCAGGATGAAGAGGAACTGCCTTACGGGTGGGAGCAGGCGCTTGACTGCCATGAGAAGCCTTATTACATCAAGTAGGTCTTTTTAGAATTTTGTTTACATTGTAAAAGTCCGTGCCTCGAAGAGTACATAAAGCCGTCGATCTTGCTTTTCATTGTCGTTATCACTGTTTATGTTTCCTAGATCACAAGAGGCTTCCTGTGAACGATGATGGCGATGATAATGTGAACGATTGTGGCTATATCGTGACAAGTAATCTACTATCCTATTCATTTAACGATCTCATCGAACACATAATAATAGTAAATCTCTCTCAATTTCATCAATTTCAGCCACGTCAACAAGACAACAACTTACGTGGCGCCAGAAGGATGTTCCTGTGAGTCTCCGCCTGCTCCTAGAGACGTGGTGCTGGAGAGGGACCAAGACTTGGGGTTCGGCTTCGTGGCGGGCTCCGAGAGACCCGTGCTAGTGCGCTTCGTCACCGACAACTCACCTAGTGTTGGAAAGGTAATAATATTGTTATGGTTAACATTTGAAAAAGATTCATTGATCACTAAATTTTCATCACTAATATGTGACTGTAGTTTTTTTAAATTAAATACAGTAATTATTCAAATAAGCTGTGGATGTATAGCAGTATACCTAAGCTATGCCTAACCCTATACATTAAAAAGAGTATCTGACCATGGAGTGTCTTACGTGTCTTGATTAATTTGGGATTTTTCATACGTGCCTGTAACATTATGATTTAAGTTTATGAAAGCAAATCTATTTTGATCTTTGATTTTGAATGTGCTGTGGTAATTAAACTCTCAACCTTCCAGCTGGAGCCTGGCGACCAGATCCTTTGCGTGAACGGTGAAGATGTGAGCCTAGCTGCTCGGGAGCATGTGATATCAGCAGTGCGCGCGTGCTCGGACCGCGTGATCTTGCGCGTGTGCCAGCCGGCGAGAAGCGGCAACCCAGCCAGGAGGTCTGCCCTGCTGTCAGCGGCCAAGAGAGCCCGGCTCAGGGCCAGGCCTCCGAGGGTCCGGTTCGCTGACTCCGTGCAACTGAATGGCGCACCTATGTACCCTGTAAGTATTCTAGCTGTTACCCTCAGGCAACTCAGGCAAGGTTTATTCAATAAAAAAAATATAGATATACCCTAGCATATGTCCTACCCCAAAATGCAATCTATCTTCCTGCAGTTTTCTGTTCTTGTGACGGTTCCTTTTTTTTTAATTCTTGTCCCTGTTACGGTCCTGCTACTGGTTCTTGTCTCTCTTCCAGTTTCGGCCCACCTCTATGTCAAAAATGAATATATTTATTTGTCATTCCAGCCTTCCGCCTTCTCTCTCGGTGATCTATGCCTGCCTCCAATGGCGAATGTCTTGAAAGTATTTCTGGAGAATGGTCAGACGAAATCCTTCAAGTACGACACAACGACGACCGTAGCAGACGTGGTGACGAGCCTCAAGGATAAGCTCTGCATCACCGCCGAAGAACACTTCAGTCTGGTGGTGGAACATGTGAAGAGTTTGAGGAGAAATAAACTGACGCTACTGGATCCCAAGGAGTCGTTAGCTAGGGTAATTAGTTTTATTTGACATTTATTTTCAAGAATTGGATATGCGACCAAAAGCGAGACTCAATTACTTTTAAGCGGGAATCAAGAGTGGGAAACAATCTCGCATATTCCCAGAAATCCTCATCGGGATGGAAAAATTGGTTTGTAGAAAGTAAAAAAACGGTGCCTAGGACCATCTTGCCGCGCGTCCTAATTACATGAGACTATACAATTACGCGACTATGTTATATATATTTATCTTGGCTAGTGAGGAAGCAAATAAATATTATGTTTAAAATAAAATATTCTCTCCTCCTCAGGTAATCAGTTGGGTGAGTTATGTTTCTAATTAAAACACATTTTCTTTGGAAATCTGGTAGCAAATTATTTTAATTCTAAGGTAGCCCACAGCACAGTGCTTTTGGGGATGGAATTCGTAGTTAACGCTTTTGAGCATTCACGAATACTTACGAATACTCATTTCATATTAATCATTAGTCGTCTCCTAGGACCAAAGGGATAAAGGACCAATGCACAGAAATCTCTCATTACGCTAAACAAAAAATGCTCCTACCACTTTTCCAGATTGCAGCTCGCCCGGGCTCCTACAAGATGCGGTGCCTCTTTCGAGTAGTGTTCATGCCGACATCAGCAGCAGAGTTAGCACAACGGGACCTGGCAGCACTGGACTACCTGTACATGCAGTGCTGCAACGATGTGGCGCAGGAGCGGTTCGCGCCAGAGCTGCAGCCTGATGTGGCGCTGCGGCTGGCTGCCCTGCATATGCATCAACACGCGCTAGCCAATAATTTGTCTCCCGCCAAATTAACTGTGAAAGCTGTCGAGTAAGTGCGCACTAATTAATTTTAAGATTCAGTTCATTTTATAAAATAGATCTGTTCAATACGAAAGTAAGTAAACAAGAAAATTTATTCTAATATAATTTTTGTAAAATTTATGAAATGTGCGATTTCAGAAGAGAATTCGGCCTGGAACGTTTTGTTCCCAGCGGTCTGCTAGAGAGTATGAAACGCAAAGAGCTCCGCAGACTGATCGCGCACTTCCTGAAGATGAACTCGCAGATGACGGGCAGCCAGAGGCAACTCACGCAATTACAGGTGAGTCAAAGACGTTATTTTATCATTAAAACAATAATAAACAATAACCATACGCCTGTACCGTTCTAAAAGCTCGTCTACCTAACAAAGATATCGAGATAGGATATAAGTTAACTGAGATAGTTAACTAAGTTATTGGTACTTAATAATAATAATATATACCCAAAATTTAATCACTCTTTCAGGCAAAACTCCACTATCTAGACATAGTGGCTGGTCTCCCGAGCTATGGCGCCAAGTGCTTCAGCAGTAGCAGACCAGAGCGGGTGCTCCTTGTTTCTCCACGATTTGGGCTCAGCCAGATCGTGGGAAGAAGCAACTCTGTGGTAAGTTGAATCCAACTTTATTACATGAACGCCATACCTATATCTTTGAGTTTTATTGATTACTCTATATCTATATAAATTGTACTGACGGCGCATCAATATACTACAAAAAAGAAAAAGGTTATTAGATTTATTTTATTTGTTTTCTTTTATTTATTTTAGTTACTGACTGACTGACTGACTGACTACTTTATCAACGCACACCCCACAGCTCAAACTACTCTTGGGCTAAAATACAGATAGTTTTAATGACGTAGCCATCCGCTAAGACATGATTTTGAGAAATTACCACAGGATTGGGAAAAAATATGTTGAACGCGAGTTATAACGTGGAGAATAGCTAGTAAAGTATCTACGATCTTCTGTTCCAGCCTCAACCTATCGCCTCTCTAGAAGAAGTGGAAGGCATCAGAGTAAAGCGCGACTGGTCAAGCGGGGGTGCGGACGTAGCCATATTCTTACAAAGGGACCGCGTGCTGGCACTGCTCATGGATGAGCGAGACGCCGCTGAGATGCCCCTCATCATAGCTGGGTGAGTGCCCGAAAATACATTCTTAATGTAGCCATTTATGAATTACTAGCTTTCCGCCAGCAACTTCTCCCACGTGGTCTTATAAATTGTAGCCTACCATAGGCTACAATTTATAAGACCACGTGGGAGAAGTTGCTGGCACTCGGTGAAGATATAGCGAATTTTTCAAATTGGTCCTGTAGTTTCGGAGCTTATTCAATTCAAACAATCAAATCTTTCACCTTTATAATGTTAGTATAGAATGTTAAATCTATACTAACATTATAGCTTGTTGTTGACTGTTCTATAGCTTAATTGATAGAATAATAAAAAAACTTTTTTTTAATCTTTGACAGATATTACCGCTTGGTAACTGGTCAAGATTTGAATGTCGAGCAAGAAAGGGAGCCTATGACAGAAGATATAGGTGAGTAATCAAAATAAAAGAACGTATTTATCGACCTGTGGTTCTTTTGTATCCTGTCTTGTTTCGTGTAACCTACCTGTGAGTGCAACAGATGGCTTTTATGTTCCAGCTCCGCCCTACTTGTCGCAACACAACGTAGTGCCAGCTAAATGGAGCTACCTCCACTACGATGATCCAAACATGCTGTCCAAGAAACACTACGCCATATTCAGCATGCCTCCTCCATACCACTCCACCCCCGATCAGAACAAATCTCTCGACACCAACATGAACACCAACATCAACAACAGAAACCACAGCAACAACTCCAGCCCCCTAATAGGCTATGATTCCAAATCTGGTCTATTAGGACATGATGTTCATTTTGAGAAATGCAAGAGAAACGATGACTTTAGATTATTCGATCCTAATGATGCTTGCTACCTGGATGATGGCATGGGATTTGACCTTCAAAGTGTTCTGTCCATGGAACTCTTAGAGAATGCGTCGAACAACCCAAGGCTAGTCGAGGCTAAAAACGAGGAGGTGCTAAGAAGAGTAGCAGAAATGCAGAAATTAGTTGAAAACTCCGAACAATATTTGACTGAGAATTGTGATTACGATGCTTATCATGAAAATTTAAGAGATGAGCTAGTTGGTAAAGAGACAAGTGTAGATAATGTAGAAAGTGATACAGAGTCGAATAATAGTAGAATGTCATGTGCGGATGACGCACCCGGTATTCTAAGACATAGCGATTCTTTGTTATTACTGACTGAAACTATAAACCAAGGACTGAGCGGCTTAAATGTCCCAGAGAATGGAGTAGACAATAATAGCTTAACCACGCGACAATCTCAAGGTCTCAGTGCTATACTTAATAACTGTGGACTGACTGATGCTTTGATGGCTTTAAATAATGATATTTGTCACTCGGAAAGTGACAATGATTCACTTTATACACCCACCAGTAGCCCTATACGTAAACATCAAAACAAATCAACAACCAAAGGCGTCAGGACAAGTTTTGGTTTAGTAAGCCCCGACGCAACACAAGACAATAAGGAACCAAATCTTAAAGAATACTTGAAGCAACTTAGAGAAAAAAGTAGCAAAGAAGAAACTAGGACAGCCGATTTCCCGTTTTTTTATCAAGAAAGCGTAGTTGATAATGATGCTGAGCTTATAGATTTAACTTTAATACCTCCCCCTCAAACGCCCGATGAATTAGACTGTGCTACGCAAGTGCCTCAAATTTTACCAGTAGTTCCACCATCGTTCGCTGACGACAAAGAAAATTCACAGGAAAATTTATCGACTGCACCAAAAAAGAATGCGCTTGAAGAGTTTATAGCTAATGTTACAATACAACCGCCTACGGTGAAAGTCACCCCAGCAATAGAGTTAACTCCTGAAGAAATAATGTCATATATCATTCCACCTCCACCGGCTTCTAACTCGTCAACTTTAGATAGAGAACAAGTTAGTTATGTAAATCAAAGTCAAATACTTGAAGCTAAAAAGGAACAGGCAAATAGTGAAGCTAAAACTGCCAACGGTGATGTCGTGAAGGGAACATTAAGTGTCAGTGAGATTAGAAACATGTTCGCAGCCAAAAGTCTTAGCGATGCCAGAAATAGTCTTTTACTTAAAGATAAGAATAAAGTAGCTACTCAAACTAAATCGGATTCACCTAAAGGTAAGAGAAAAAGCATGTCTGGTGATAAACAGTCTAATGGGAATGCGCATGTTATCGAATATCCAACGGTTGAGAGAAAAGGAATGTTCTCTTGCTGCAGTAAAGACAAAAATAAGTCAGAAGAAAATTCTGACGACAGTGAAAAAGTGGACCAAACACAGAATTCGGATTCAATACCTGATGTTTGTGAAATTAGACCACCGCCGAGAAGAAAAAGCTCTGAATATAGGAAAGCTCCTGAAAGACCACCGAAAACGCCACCCACGCCAGCACCGAGACCTCGGTCGAACTCATTCACGTGTATGAACAACGAACTTACAGCTGTCGAGATAACGAACAACCATTTCAGTACCTTAAATAATAGAAAGTTAAACTACAAAGTAATATGTGATATAAACGAGCAATGTATACAGAACCCTCCCCAATTGCCTCCGAGATTAGAGAACAAAGTTTTATCACCACCGCCGCCAATTCTCCTACCTCCAAAAAAACCACCTCTACCTCCCGTCCCGAGCATCGAAGTGCTACGTTTGAAGAATTCCCAAAAACAGTCACCTATTAGAAATCCAGAACAGCGCCTAGCCAGCATTGGCTCTCCACATTTTCAACGAAATCTAAACACGTATAAGAACTTGGAAAACGAAAATAGATTAACTGAAGAAGAAACGCAGAATATTAGATCTTCTCCTAACTACAGTTCTATGACGTTACAGAGCCGCCATGTCAGATCGAATTCTGAGACAAAGAATACGATTCTGAAGAACAACACGGCTCTTTCTTTGTGCTCTCCGCAGATGAACAGGCGGTTTAGCAACCGGCCAGATCTTCTGAACGGTGCACCAGGGGAGCGGGTCTTTAGTCCACCTCTATCTGAACGGCAGTCTTTTCGCAGAGACAGTGCAAGTCCTACTCCGAAGGTCCAAAACCACGTGCGGTTTAAAGATGACGTGGTAGATGACATTCCAACTCCCCCTTCGCCTCCTACGGTGAAGTTCCCGGAGTTTCAGTCGGGGAACAATGGGCATGTGTCCGTAGAGAACCTGCTGTGTAAGACGGAGGTGGCGGTGGATGGGCTGCTGCAGAGGCTGCACCAGGTCGCGCAAAAGTGCTCGCACCAGCACGCACATGGAGGTGGCGAAGATATTGATGAGGCTAAGTTTCAGGTGAGTTTTTTTTAAATATACTTTAATACATTCAGGCACTGTAATAGAATCTTTAGAATCTAGAAACTTTTTTACTTTAAGCGCCTAACGACATTATGTCACATTGCAGCGCGCGCGTAGTGAATTGACATCATGCGCGGTGACGCTGGTGGGTGCATCGCGTTCGCTTGTTGGTGCTCTGGGTGGCAGCCAGGGTGGGACGGCTGCCACGGCACTAGCCGACTGCCTCACCCCGCTGAGAAGATTGTCTGATTTGGCACAGGTGAGATAGTGAACACAATATTATTAGTTACGCGACTTAAATACATACATGAATCTGCTCTGCCTCATTATACTAATTTTTTCGTACCGTCGTGTAGAATTTTGTGATAGATAATTTAAGCACCTCACATTGTTTGAATTATATTAAATAACAAAATATTTTTGGACATTTTACACAGCACCTTCTCGTCCCAAACTAAGCAGAGCTTGTGCTATCATCTACATCCAACCAAGGATCCAATCATTAGTATATTTTGTAAGGGAGTAATTGTGATGATAAAGGAAAAATTATAAACGTTCTACATTTACTTCCAGGCCCTTGGAAGACACACGTCAGCACCCCTCCAAACCCGAAACCTGGTCCTTCGAGTCCACGACGTGACAGCGACTTTCAAAGAATTAGCCGGAGCTGAAATGGCACAAATCATACACGAACACAACTCCAAGAAGTCCCAAGGCCAAGGCCAGGAGAACAACTCGACCTTGGAGGGCCAACTGGCGTTAAGAGCAGAATGTCTAGCAAATGTTCTGGCCACCTTATTAAGGAGTCTAAGAGTATTTTCTCCGTAAGAAAAGACCAAATTTTGTCTTTTGAGTCGAATATAATTTGTTTCATAAAGAATGTTGATGGAATAAGAATATAAAGGGTATAACAAATAAGGAGAACGATTGAGAGAAGAGATTTATGTGGTAATGTAAATGGATGTGTGGATATAGATAGGTATGATACTAATATTTGTTTAGCGCAAAGCATGACTACTGACTTGGGCACACGCTGCCAAGCAATGTATACCTTAAATCGATTTAGTCATGTATGATTTTCAATCAAATTAATTGACTTGCGCATCGATATTATAACGATTACAATATTCAGGAATAGTCAAAAATTATATCGATTATAAGTTGAAAATTTTGGAGATTGAATCTGAGATGATACGGAATATGGCACTTTATTTTAAACTGCTTCGACATGGAAAGTCAAAAGTGAAGCTAAATATCGGATACCTACGAAGAAACTGTAAATCCATTCGATGTATAGATTTAATTTGTTAATCGATTTCTGTTAATAAATAATTAACCGTTACTAAAATGAGACCAAATAAATTTAGGTACGTTTTTTAAATAATTCAAAAGGAATTTTGTAGTTGGCAACATTTGTGTTTAAGGATTCTGTGTACAGTGACCAATGACACTACAGATCGATACATTAAAGTTATTGGGGATAAGAGAAAAACATGTGTATTTAAAAATGGCTAATAATTATAATGTGATAACAAAAATATTTGCAAATGATCCAATTTTTTTTCATTTTTCATTGTACAGAGAATCCAGTAGTTTGTAGATTGTAAATTTTAATGTTAATGTTCACATTTGTTGTTAATATAATTTTTGGATTAACTTTACTTATAATTATCGCTTATTTTTAACTTGATGCATAGTTACGAACTTGCAGTTGATAGTAGACAAGTCTTTGTTAAATCTATTAAAGGTTATGATTCATAATCAAAAAATATCATATTGCGTAGGAGGTAATAGTGAAGTATAAAAGTATTGTAACCTTCATCTAGAACCTATTTACACCATATCAAAAATATATTCGATTTATTTGATCAATTCTTAGGTCCATATAAAGAGAAAACTACTTGAGTAGGTATGGTATGAGTGACAAATCTGTAATAAATGGGTACCTATTATTGTAACCTACTCTTTGTATTTTAATAATTAATATATAAAAACCTAGCACCTATGCCTCCCGTTAAAAACAGCGTGTCAAGCAGAAAAACGAATCCACAGAGTATATCAGTTTTTCTGCCTTCTATAACTATGATTCCGTAGACAAAGTGTTACCATAGTTTAATTAATTTTACCTAATACATATCTATTTATACACAAGAATTAAATGTATATTTTCTATTGTAAGATGTGTGATTGGATATAAGGTGCGAAATCTGTAATCCTTCAATGTCTAACTAATCATATCTTAATATTCTAGGCATCTGCAATCTAAGACACCTCTAAATACGTATACTGTATTCAGTACACATTTTTTCTTTGTTATTTTATACCTAAACTTACTAAAATACATAAAAAATACTCCGCTAAAGGTTGTAATGATATTATCGCGCGAATTTGCAATAAAGTTTGGTGTTGCTAGCTGTTTAATTTGTTTGACAATGTTGCCAGCAATCGTTTTTGGTACACGCGATGTGCTGATATTAAAATATTGGTGCTATTTTAAAAAAGTGTACGTTTTTTGGTATTGTGATCGGTTGAACTGTAATGATTTTTTGCGAGTACATAAATAATATGTAATGCACCAGTGATTTGAATTTTTTATGTAAATATCAAGTAAGGTTGTTTTTGCAACGCAGTTAACTAAACTAAGGCAAACTGACGCATGATATATATTTAAGAATAATCTGTATCTATTTATCCTCGCCTGTTTAGTACAATTTTGTTTTATTTTCCTCCGCTGGTATCCCAAAGCTTGTATAGGAACCAAAGACGAGAGTTTTCATATATTTTATGTTGTTTCTTAATTTTGTTTACAAATATCGTTCACTTCTGGGCTTAATATGAATTCCTTCACTTATAGAACATAATAGTTCGGAAATGTTGAATAGTTTTTTTTATTGTTGTTATGATACAAATGAGCAAAGAAAACGCTGAGTATTTTATTGGATATACGAGAGACAAGTTAATTTTTTTATATGTATTCCTTAATATATAATTCTACAAAATTGATGGTTAAATTGCAATGCTTTAAAATTGTGTCCGCTAAAAATAGTGTACACCTTATTAAAACTCATCCTTTAACGAACCTTTTTTGCTTATAGCAGTTGGTTTCTCTTATGGGTATCATAACAACAAAAGGTTTATGTGTATGAAAAAGTTGCAAAATAGTAATTTATCGTTATACCAGATAATATATGACACCAGTTTATTTATTGTTCCAAGTAACATAATGCAATGCATTTGATGTAATAAACGATATAAATATTACTAAGCAGTTTCATTCAAAAAAATCTTGGTCCGTAATATAATTTACATTGGTTCTTTTATTTTTCTGGTCTTTCGCTACAATCGGTAGTTACCTACATTCCTTCTTCTTCCTAGCCTTTCCTAGTCTAACCAGGATGCGGCTGAATACCAGTATTTTACACGGAGCGACTGCCATCAGACCTCCGCAACCCAATTTCTAGGCAATACCGATATTTTTAGGATTCTCACTACTACTAACGATTGATCATAGGTGTTCGTATGACAACCGGGACCTCTCGATATGTTAAGAATGGTCACCCATCCATAGACTAACCGCGGCAAGTGTTTAACCTTGCAGATCGGTTGATCAGCGTAGTTACAACTTGGCCACGAGTACCTACATTCCTAAAGGTAACAAAACTAGTGCAGATTGAAGTGTTACTTTATAACAGACTGCTTGTAAGTGTTTCAGGGGATTCTACCTTTAAAAGTTTTTTTTTAATTTATTGCGAACGGTACCAGTATAGTCAGTCTCAAAATACACCTGTTTCGTAGATAGCTAAAGTGCCAGCACGTAGGTAGTAACAACGATTTGCATCATTTGAAAACATGGTTTGTGCTTTATCAGCATGAAACATTATACAGATATCACCTGCCTTCGCGCATTAGGACCTCAACACATTAGCTAGACAAAACCAGAGAATGACGTACAGTCGACAAAAGAATAAGGTATACAGGTAGCCTAGCGGACGGTATCTGCATCTTAATGTAGATTGCTTTTAATGAAGGTAAAAATCAAATGGCGGACATGACTCGAAGCTGCGTGGCCTGGTTAAATACACCAGACGCTATAACCGCTAAGCAACTAACAAAATAAGTAGTCATCTTGCATGGAAAATGCTTGAAAAAATACAAAAAGATAGTAGATTGTTTTATTATAAATAACTTGTAGTAGTTTTTCTCGTGGTTATAAACAATCTCTTTATCAACTTTAATTTACAATTATAAAACTTTAATATACCTACCTATTTATAATATTAATGGAATATTCTGCCAAAGGGTTTGTTTTGTACCATGTGTCAAGCTAAAAAAAGACAATATACTGCGTGTTGCAACGTCCTCCGTGCTTCGGAGAGCACGTAAACGCAAGTTGGTCTCGGTTGTCATACGAACATCTATGACAATCGTTAGTGGCAGTCAGAAGCCTAAAAAGCCTGACAACCAATCTATCCTCCGAATATCGGTATTGCCAAGAAATTGTGTTGCTGAGGTCTGATGACAGTCGCTTCGTGTAAAATACTGATATTCAGCCGCATCTGGTAAGACTGGAAGTCGACCCCAACATGGTTGGGAAAAAGGCTAGGAGGATGATGAGGATGATGATGCATTGTGTAATATTATATCACCCAAAATATTGTTCGTATCTTTCTCAAAACAGATGTCGTTAGCAGGCTGTATACCTAACTCTGTTGTAGACTGTACATTGCTTCGTTTACTATCTAGTTTATTACAGCTTTTAAAGTGTAATGACTGCCAGCAAACCTCTGGAACGTGTAAGTCTATTAGAATGGTACAACCTAGATCTTATTAATGTACGATTAAAGCATCAAGTCTCTTTTTCTTTTCGATAAATTTGTCAGCTCTGAGCCTAAAGTTCCCGTTTAATTACTTGGCAGATAATTTCATAAAAAAATTGTTGCATTTTTTAATTAATCTGGCGGTTGGCGGGTATCCAGAGATGGTGATCTCGCGACAAGCTTTTATTGTGAAAATCGTAAAAGCTTGTTTTTTTTACAATTAAGTTATTTGAGTTTTGAGGACACAAACATACGGAAGCTAAAAGCCAAAGAGAAAAGATTTATATTTTTGTTTCTATTGAATACCTATATACAAAAACTACATCTACTTATTTTAAAATTGCTTTTACCAGTAGAATGCTATATTAACATCATCGAGAATTATTTATATATGAGACTCTAGATAGAGTATATGTACAGATACTTACCGTTTTTATTGTCATCGGCAAATACCAATCTGACTACATTTTTATCTTGGGAACATGAACTTGAGAAAACATCTAATATGCCTAGTTTGTGAGTTCCAAAATTTGTTTCTTTTCCTAAAAATACATTGAATTGAACTACCTTGTCTGGGATTGGACGTCGTCATGTAAACAGCAATCATGTTACGAACATGCAGTGTCAAAGTCTAGGAACAAACCTTCAAAACGTTGGAATACGAACTTGCATAGTTTTAAATAATTGTAAAATATGAGCGACGTATACACACATAGGTGCATGACCAGTTAGAAACATATAAGTTCAAGTGCACATAGCGCAGTGTTCGTATAGCCTGTGGAAGGCGTTTGTCACGGGAGGCCGTACGGACCCTGTATTATTTTCACACGATTGCTTACGACCGGTTATAAGACATATAGAAAAATAAATTCAATAGAATAGATGCTAGATCGATGGCGGGGTTCTGTACTAGTGAATTCTAACACTGTGTATATAAAGATTAAAATCAAAAGAGGTAGTGCACAGCCATTTATGGCTCAAATCTGGAGCAGCCCACCTGGGGAAGTACCTCCTAAGTATGCGCTGCGCTGGCAGCAAGAAAAATATTCCCTCAAACTGTCCGCGCAGTGAATCCTACATAAACCTCTAAGAGGTTTTTCGGGTCGGCAACGCGCGAGTGATACCCCTGGTGTTGCAAGCATCCATAGGCTATGGTAACCGCTTACCATCACGCGAGCCGTATGCTTGTTTGCCACCTTAGTGGTATAAAAAAAACATCAACCTGTTTTGTCTCCATTCAACGAATACCCATAACCAACCCCTACAAAGTGGGGCGAAAGGCGATGATTTACGCGTATATTCCGGAAGGGTTAGGCAAAGGTGTGCTAATTTACATCGACAGTTCACCGGTATGTTTACGTCCCATAAAGGAAATGAGGCGAACCTATTGCCATTTATCGTTATCATCATCTTCCTGCCCTTGTCTCAATTTATTTGGGGTTGTCCCCGTCGTCGGTTGTCGACGTCACCTCAAATCATCATCATACCCGTCCATTAAATTCAAATTCAAATTCAAAATATTTTAGTTCAAATAAACCATATAAATAGGCACGTTTGAACAGTCAAACTAGTTGCTCGGTTCCAAAAAAGTAGGACTTATGGAGAAGAGCCGGCAAGAAACTCCATAGTCACTCTTTTAAAAAAAAAGATAGTGAGACAGTAACATATTTTTTTGTTGTGAATGATATGAGTCTATTGCTGTTTGATGGAAAAGAAAAGAAAATATCCATAGCATAAGAGCTGACCAGTCCCGACAGACAGCACCCGTTCACTTTGGACTAAACTAAATACTAAACGGATTGGAAATAGATTAGTTCAGGTCGGTGCCCCACTCCACATTAGATCAAAGTTCTCCAAGGGGCTTCTACACGTTAGACCTGTGTCCCCGCGCAAGCCTTTCAAAAGACCGGATGTCTTCCTTACGGGAGGCATGCCGTGAGATTCAAACGGAGACACAAATAAGAATAATTATAATTTATTTATTTAACAGTGCCATACAGTTTTATTTGGTAAACTTAATTTATGATGATACTAGGCAATTTTTTAAGGTAAGTACAATAATAAGGATCTGCTGACTCCCAAACTAGGAAGTACCTGTATTTTGGGAGCCATGTAGGGTTTTTAATGTATAGGCAATATTTATAGGAGCTGAACCATATATTTACCTAATGTTCATTTGGTAAATAATTATATATTTAACAATGTTGCAAGCTAGATCAATAATCTGCTCGCGGATCTCTGATCGACCAGAGACTAGGCTCGAGAGCAAAAAGATCGCTGCGAATGGTCGCCGAAGTACCGTCGCACACTGAAAGATATGATTTATGGCAGCATTGCTATTTTGCAATATTGGCAATAGGCTCGCCCCCTATTACATGGCACCTAATCATACCGGTGAAGTGTAGGTGTAAATTAGTTCGCCCTTTTGTGGAATAATATAGTATGTTGTCATTTTTTTCGAGGAATGGTGATGATTATTATCATAAGAGATACCTAACAGTTCAAATTCAAATTCAAATATTTTTATTTCAATTAGACCATATAAATAGGTACTTTTGAAAGGTCACACTAGTTGCACTGTTCCAAAAAAGTAGGACTAATGGAGAAGAGCTGGTTAGAAACTCTATAGTCAATTTTTAAAAAATAAAAATGTATAGTAAGTTACAATAACAGTTGCTGTGTATGGTGTTGAGGATGATGCAGCTTGATGTTGTTGATACAGAGAATAAAAGGTGGATATTGAGAAAAATAGCAACAGCAGTAAGAGCTGACCAGCCCCGACAGACAGCACTCGTTCACGAGTATGACGTGTGTTCGCCGATATAATTAGGTTCCACGTAATAGAGGCAAAAGAAGAGAACCACGCACTACTCCAAAAAGCTGTACTGAGAGCTCTATATTAAAATCTAACTCGCTAAAAATAGACTTCAAGTAGGTAAGTCATTTTAACATTTTTGCATAAGCGAAACATATCCTACTAATTACTACTATTATAAATGTAAAAGTTGAGTTGGATGGATCTATGTTTGTTACTCAATCACGGCTGAACGGATCTGGATGAAATTTGGCACAGAGATAGATACTTTCATCCCGGTAAAAATTATAATTCCCATGGGATAGATCCGTTTAATAATTTATAAAAAATCCCCAGATCACGTGGGCACAGCCACGGGCGGAAAGCTAGTGAATTATAAATGTGAGTAATACATACATGCTAAATAGATTATCTGTTTAATTTTGTGTCTGTTACCTCTATATACGTAAACCAGTGACCCGATTTCGATGTTTTGCAAAGAGTTTGTCTGCATCTTGAGAAGGCCACCATTTGCTTCAAAAGTCCTTAGGGCGCGAAACCTTTAGCGACAGCTTAAGAGTAATAAGTAGCATGGCAATCGCGTAGCAACATACTGTACCACAAGGTTAAAATATCGAGTGCTACCAATGTTTACAAATAAGGAGCGTTCGATCGGCCGTTTGTTCAACCCTATGTTTTATATCTTATTTCTCTTGTTATTCCCGGGCCGTACCTTGATATGACTGTGGTCACATATCAAGAAAAAACAAGCCCTTTACATAACGCATCTAATGGCGTTTACAAATAAAAAACAACACGATTTCGCTTACTTTTCAGTATCAGCCAGTAAGACTTAATTGAAAACAAGATAGTATTTTTATCAAGTCAATAGAACGATTTTTTTACTGATTTCTGACACTTACGCGAATATTGAAATAAAACTACTTTTTACCGATTTTTTTATTAATATTTAATCTGAAGTGGATCTAAGTGGATTTTCTGCGTCCGGTTGTCATTTATTTATTGTTTTATTTGTCAAAAGGTCGTCGGTTTTCGGTATCAATGGGGCTAAATATCAGTATTTTACACGACGCTACTGTATCTCAATTTATCAATCAATCCTGATATATTATTTATTCTGACGACCCCTTGTCTGAGACGATTAGTAGAAAAAAGAAGAAAACTTTTTATCTTTTTTACTTTCTACGAATATGACCCAAAATAATAATAAAAAGCTAAAAAGGCTGTCGTTGCTGACGTCACCTTATGTCTTGGTAGCTTAGTAGCTAAAGTGTCCGGTGTACTGAATCGAAAGGACGCAGGTCCGAACCCTGCGACCCAGAGACGATATATATTTATCTTTTTTTAAAACAAGTTCTTAAATTTAATTCGTGATAAAAAAATAGTGCATCTCACCTCCACAAAAAAAGTATGGCGTTCACCTTTATGCTGAAGTGTCACAAAAATGTTGGAAACAAAAATATGAATAGATTAAAAATGATCGGATGCAAGGACAACATGACAAAGATTAACTTAGTGGCAACCCTAATTGTGGAATTAAACAGTCATGTCTGATAGATTACTTGAATTAATATAATGACAGTAATTCTGAACGGATGCATAATTATGAAATTGTTATTGGGTGTATGAACATGTAATTTATATCGGCAGGTTTTCTTGTGAGTCTACGAGGTACTTTGGATTCTATTCCCAGATCATTTTCATTTATAAAAACATGGCAAATAGAAATCCGGGGAGATGATTTGGGCAAAAATCTTGGATTGACCGGATAGGGCAGCAATTAGGTAGATATGGGCAGAGAGAGACCTGTGCCTAGTAGTGGGAATACTCAGGGCCATCTTATCTTAGGCCCATCCAGGGGCCCTTGAGCATAGAGTTGGGGCCTTTTCGAGGAACCGGTATTACTAATATCACAAGGATAAACTGATGGTCAGGCTTTTCGGCCACTTTCTGGGACACGAAGGGGTTACAATGTCCTAAGCAAGCGTAGCTTAACCGATTGACCTGCATCATCCCCTCTTAATAAAAACGTCTACTTTTCACTTGGCTGGTCAGAGGAACAAGCCGAATGAATAACCGAGGGTTAGTAAGAGAAGCATCGGTCAGTAAAACCGACAGAAATAAGATAGCGTGCATATAGTATGAGGACCTCACGGCATTTAAAGGGTAGGTAATAATTATCGAGCACGATCATCACACTTATTATTTGCACGTCGTTTTATTACTAGGTAGGTCTAACTTTTGCAGGGTAAAAATGTCTTGGCAAAAATTTTACACTTTAAGGTAACTATTTTTAAGACATCAGAAAGAAACATCACAGAAGTTTTAGTTCCTAAAAGTTTTAGTTACTAAAAAAATTAACAGTATTTGTATTTATAAACTAACTGCCAAGTAATTTTACGGGAACTTATTAGGAGGTAAGTAGTCATAACATAAATAGTATATCAATTATATAATTACCGCAGCGTTTTTGCAAATAAATAATAATGAAATATAAATATTGTCTCGATTTTAAATTCAAGTTATTTTATAAACATGGGCTTTCTCCTATCTTATACATATACTTTACTGCCTATCTTCTTTTCTATAATCTTTTTTTTTCCTATTTTCCATTTCAACCCACACCGCTATAGTTCTACTGTTATATGTCTGCTATGTGACATTACCAAGTATTTTTAATAGGCAGCACGTCAGTTATTTCGTCAGTTTTTGCATCAGCAACCCCTCTGTTATCAAAGGTCGCGACTGCTAATTAAACACAGAGGCTACATTAAATGTCAGACGTTTGAACTTTCATTACTGGCTAGTACATAGGTCATTAATTACCGTTTTGAATTGTAACGGACGAAGGATATCACTGAAATGAATTTAACTTACAATAAATTATGTCAAAGTCATTGTCATCTATAGGGACCGCATGTCACAATGACACCCCCGAACTTGATCCCAAAATGGTCTATGAAAACCAAAGTGAACTAGTTCGCGATCGGCTAGAAAACAAATGACTCGCGATAGTAACAAAGATGGCGTTAGTGTTTCTGTGTACGGCGAGCGCGTCTGTCAAATGTTCCGACGGACCTAGTATTTAAATCAATAGACAAAGTCAATGTTTTATTGAAATTGAAAATGTTTAAATTTAGGAACAGCTGGTTCACTACCTCTGGTTAGCTGCTAACCATCGGGTAAATTAAAAAATGAAACAAAAGTAACAAATTGAAATTCACAGATGTCTGATGACAGTCGCTTCGTGTAAAATACTAATATTCAGCCGCATCTGATATCATCATAGACTGGAAGCTGATCCCAAAATAGTTGGCAAACACGTCGTTTATCTCGCGTCGAAACAATTTTTGCTACAACAAATAATTATGTCACGGCCTCACGGGTCATCACAAAGCTCATTATACAACCCCACTTTAAATAACCCATAAATAGGTAGACCGTTATGCTTTGATACTGATTGGTACTATATTTCGCAAAAAATAATATGGCATCAGTTTCTTTAGGCATCATTATAAAAATGACCATATAAGTAGGTACAGGTAGGCTAGACTGCAGAAGAAAAATACCTGTTCTGCATCAATTCCCAGTATCTATAAAATAGCAAAAGCAACTTGCATAAATACAGGCATTTAACTATCATGCTAAACAGCCCTCCAAAAACTTCCCGCGACCATGTTTTTCAGTGTAAAACCTAGACTTTAAAAGGCATCTAGCTTCACCTAATCCAGTCTAAGCAGCATATCTGAACCTCATGACCGATGTCAATGAATCCCACTTATTTTATCGCTAACCACCTAGTCTGCAACTAGCATTCCAACATAACCACGCGTAAACCCCTAAGAAGTACATTAGAAACTATTGCAAAACCTACGGGAATCACGTTTCGCTGAGTCGCAGACTTGAATAGAATTCGCTAGTCTTCAGTTGAAGTTTTGTTGAACGCGCGTGTTTAAGTTATGTGTGATAGGGTTTGTGGAAAGTGTAGAGACGGGAACGCATTCTGGAGTCGAGTTTAGGAGTTAGCGAGTGCAATGCGCCGCTCATGCAGTTCCCTAACCGGTTTCTAATCGTTGTATTTCGCCGCCGCCGATCGGGCTTTGTGTGTCTCGGAGAAAAAGTTAGAATAACTTCAATGAAAATGTTCAAACGTATTTATTTTGAAACAAATATCAAGAACACTTAAAAAAAGAAACTCTTTGTTATGTTATACAGTAATTCCAACATTTCTAAGATACGATTTTCCAATTAAAAATTGCCCAGACGCATCAATTTTGTGTTAGAAACTCAGAGTGAAAGATTCCTACGGTACGGAAGGTATGTAGGTACCGTTCCGTCGTAAAGTGTTTTACAAAAATTACAACAACACCTATGTAACCAACAAAGCTATGGTCGACGGCTATAAGAACCCATTTTACTACATTCCTAACACATAGGTATGTAAGAGTACGTGAGAGTAAATAACGACTTTCCTACTCACTATTACAATACCCATAGAAAACCTATGGAACACAAACTATTTAAAGAGAAAGGTACTTACTTATTTTTTATTAAAATAAAATATTGCCATCAATCAAGGTTCAATAAGGTTAAGAAACTTTTTACTAAGTCCAAATCTGAAAAAATATTGATATTAAATTTATTCGAATTGGGGGCGTTGACCACTAGGGGGCCTAAGCCAATAACCTCTAAATAAAGAATATGACCGCCTGGTTAAATAATCGCAAGCGCAGTTTCTGAGCATAAGGATCCAAGTTCGATTCCCGGACAAGTAATGGTTTGTTAGGTTTTTCCAATAAAAAATTAACAGTAGCAACTCGGAGTTAATATTTTGAAAAAATAAAGAAAATTTAATGTGTATGTGGTTAGATTTGAATACGACACTAATATTGTTTTGAAAACTGATAAATAAATAAATCGTTTGAAGTGTAAGTCAAAACATCAATGCAAAGAAGAATCATAAATAATAAAAACAAAAACTGTTCACAAACGTTACACAGGAACATTATTAAATACAAATAAAATATCTAGAAAGAAGAATGTTGATATTTAATTAAAATCTTCGGATAATTATTAACTTTTTTCCAGACTGACATTGACATTTCTCATAACACACACACTGACAAATAACTTTGAATGACCAACAAATCATCGCAACATTTCCTGTCCATTAAAAGCAACCTCAAAAATGTCGATCATAAAAATTCTAATCCTCAATCAAAATCATCAGTTAAGTTAATCGTAGGATGCGCAGGCGCAGTGGTTAGTGGTCAGTGCGCACTTTCGCCCGCGCTCGAGAGCGCATTTCTCCCCAAGGACACAGAACCTGTCCCAAGTGCCGACATGATAAAGATTGTTCGTAACGTAACACCAATCGAGAACTTTATGGTATTTAGAAAATTATTTAAGTACTGGAAATAAAAGAATATTGAGGATTAATAAAACTGAAGATAGAGAAAATTAAGTTTAAGGAGTTCTGATCGCTTATCCAAAATACACTAGCTATCCCCGCGAATTTCATTTCGCCTTTATACTTCTTTCATCACAATACCACCAGACCAATACCCAGAACTTAATAAAAAAATATAGGTAATTACTTTATAATGTAGCTTTCGATATTTCCACTTTATAAAAATAGTGTAGATAGGTAAAAAGGAAAAAATATATTTGCGTCGGCATGGCAGTCTGAAAAAATAAGGCAATTATGGGAAAAATTAATCCTATGCGCCACATCTACGGAAAAGAATGTCCATATATTGATTGCTAAAAAAAATTATCATCTTATTCCTTTTCTTCAACAAAACCCAAAATCTCCTGAGTTTTCTTATAGAAAACCTTTGTAACAGATCGATATTTAAGCTAAAGCATGATGTATGTTTAATACTTTAACAAATAATGCCTAACTCAATAAAATTACTAGCAAACTATTCCACAGACAGCCCCGAGGCTATAATAGTTGACAAATTCCTATGGAGAACATAAAATATATTGCTCACAATTTATCCTAGGGGTAAAAACAGAAAACCACGGCGTCTGGGGCTGGTGCATCAATAGCCATCCAATTAGAGACGATTTACTAGATCCAAGAAGAGTTAGAAGACAGGATGGTTTAATATAAAGGTATATACTATATACGCTTGCGTGAGCAAAATGAACTACAGTGTTTATATAAAGTATTCGAATGTGCATTTACACTTATCATAGCCTAATTATTTAACATAAAACCTTTCTGAATGTTTAATCATAACATACCATCATGTCTGTATTCGCCAAAGGGTCGGGCAGATGTGTATGTGTGTCCACCATCAGATTGCTACCATTTAATAGGGGCGAGACCATTGCCATTAACTGGGCACCAATCTAGTCCCCGAGTTGGTACTGGGAGTTTCACAAAAACCCAACGAAATTTCCCGGTCGAGCAGTGGTTAAAAAGTAGGTATCGTCATTGTCATCCTGCCCTCCTCATCCAAATTATATTCGTATTGGGACAGTATTTCAGTGGCTGTGTGCAGTTTTTCGTTCGAAAACCCACACAACACTGCCTTGCTACATTGCGCAAAACACCTCATCGTTATACAGCTGCAGTTCACTTTTTTAGACCCCGTAATCAAGTTATTGGTCTAAAGCCATTTATCGGTTTAATTTCAAGCTCTGAGGATTGCCTAAAACAAAGAACCAATAACACTATCCTGTCAAATATGAACAAACACACATTGATTCCGATAAAATGGAAATATAAATGTTATTTATTCCCCTTTCTCGATTTAACTAGTGGCGTACAACAACACTAACAAGTTAAATTAATTAGTAATTAACATAAAAATGTTTCCACTCCCAGTCGAAAGGGTCAAACAATGCGAAAATCATTACAAATCAAAACAACGAACAATAATCACGCTGAACAAACTACCTGACTTCCCAGCGTCGCTAACGCAAGAACTTGCGGCCGCTGAGTACCAAACCACCATAACCCATAGCTAACAGAAGTAACAAGCAGCTAATTCTCCCGAAATCCTACCCTTATACGTTAACGTAAGGTGTAAATTCTCTTGTGAAATGAGAGGCGGTTGTGACCTTTGCGATGAAACAGTGTGCTGGTCAATAAATGTATGTAAAAACGTCTGCAGACTTGGACGACATTCTTGTGAAGACTCTGTAAGACGTTAGGGACATCTAAATGGTTAGGCTGGCCCATAGTTGTTTGTGGAGTATAATATTATATAATTTTAGGTACGTCTATTTTCTAGATGATGTCAATTTTCCATCTCTAGATGTTTTCACGTCAGTTGTAATTGTTTCTAAATTTATGAGAGTCATTTTGTCCTTTTATGAATTGAAATGGATCTTTAATTACTTAGTAATCGATATAAATCGCAATTACCTGTTATTATCGTACCTAACGATCCTTGGAAGTTCTCTATTACTTTGGTAACATAACAAATATATATATTGTTTTTCTTTTTCAATAAACCGTACATTTATTTATTAAGATACTCATCCACGGAATACGTTTCATATTTTTTATTTAGGTAATAAAAAGTATGATCATTGATGTAAGACATAACGCAAAAAGAATTAAATACATTTTAACTCGAGCCAACTAACAATAATATTCCTCCCATAAATGTTGGTCGCTTACTTTTTATCTAGCCAGTATTACAGACCCAATTTAACACGCCATCTAACGTGGAGCTAAGGTCTAAGACCTACAACAAGACGAATGGGACGCTAGAGGACCTTATAAGGCGTATGTCAATTTATTGAACGCACCCGATCGCTCGTTCCCGCGCATTCGATCCAAGATGGCGATGGCGGCCATATTTTTTATGCTTTTTATATTGTTTTAATAATATATTTATGTTTTTATAAAATGCGTGTGGTATTTAGTTTAGTTGATAATTAATAGTTTGTAAGCAATTATTTAAAATTAAGTGGATAAAAAATGTAGAAAATATTATGAAGGTTTTAAGACATCTAGTAAAGTTGTCTTTGTAAAGTAATTAAGTATATTGCATGTGCGTTTTTAAGATGGACGTTTTTAAGATCGCGAAAGCCACCTGAAAAAATTACAACACCAATTTCGGTTTAGGATGTATGCTTTCTCAGAAGAAGGAGAGTGGTAGTCAGTAGTTATTTTTTACTTTTATATTTTGTAATTTATAGATCGACTAACGAATAAATGATGACCGTATTATAAGGTCAAAAGATCACAATAGTAAAACCCAAATAAAAGAAATCCAAAACGTCAATTGTCTGTCTTCCTACGCGAATCGTTAAAATCCGCCGAGGCCAATGGCCAAATCGTAAAAAACGGTTATGCACCTCTCTATTTAAGGCTCTATCGGATTCTAAGCCTTACTAGTTAAGGCGAGAATAGTTCGAATTCTTTGACAGATAAGGGCCTAGGAGATATTGTATGATCGTCATCGTTTAATAATGTGATTAGAGAGTACTAACCAGCCAAACCTGAACCACCTCTGAAGAATCATGATCAGAATTTAATGAATCACTTGTTTGAACAGTTTAGGAAAACATCTTGACGAAACATGCAATTACGATTGATATGGGACGACTTCATAGATAATCTTCTAATCCGTAACCCGCACAACGGCAGAAATGTGTAAAATAGAGGTTTAGCCACAGGCAGTCTTACACGGACTTTCAAAAAGAGCTTAATTTTAAGCTTAATTATTGCCTAACTCATTAAATTTATTAGTTTATTCTCCTGCCAATCTTTTCAGAAAGCTTTCATTTACTCTAAAAACCATCAAAATAATAGTTTTTTTTATTAACCTATCCATGAACATACCCGTTGAAAAAGATCAAAATTAAGGGTTGGCAAAAAAATTAAAAATAACTACATCTAAGTACTACGTCGTACTACGTCTACATATTATAAAGCACGCCCTGCTAGGCACCGACCTCCTGCAGGATGCAGAAATGCAGACTAGACTCCAATCACGCTAGGTTATTAGCAGCTATGCAGACTTAACACATTCAAGAACATTACCTATGAGGGTCCCAGTAAATGCTCAGGATTCGTCACGATGTTTCGTACTAAAACACGCGGTAACATCATCACCCTTTGCGCAGTCGGTTATGATACCTAGTAAAAACAATGTTTTTGCCAAGTGTAATCCACATACGTTTGTTAGATGTCGCGATGCAGGCGCGCGCGCCGCCGTCGCATTGCGCATGAATTATGGAAGGGGCAACAAATTAGACCTGTCTTTACACAGTTTGATACATGGTTCAGATGTGTTAGTATTTCTGTTAATCTTTGATTGGGGTGGGCAGAGAAATTGTAGAACAAAACTGCGTCCATAAAATACCTGTCTGTTTGTTACCTTAACGGCGGAACATATTTCTATAGAGTTTATAAAATATATAGGAATTGCATTCTAAGGAATGTAGGTAAATGTAGGTATTCGCATCGCGAGACTTAAGTTGAGATGGGCAGGGCACTTGGCAGGACGAGACGATCTTAGGTGGACCAAAACAGTTACCGAATGGTGGCCAAGAGATGCAAAACGATCGCAGGGCAGACCACCAGCCCGATGGTCGGACGATATTGTGAGGGCAGTACGGAATCTGTGGGAAGATCGGCAACAGAAGAGGCCTTTACTCAGCAGTGGGTGTAACCGGCTGAGTAGATAGATAGATTCTAACGGAAGATATGTGCCTAAATAATAGTCATAAGGTTAAATTATACAAGGTGGAAGGGACATCGACGCACATCGGAATACCATGAGTTCACTACATGATTCTGGAACCCCTGCGTTTAAATTTTCCGTAACTTTTTTCATCAATTTTTCAATATTTCTGCAGTCTTTTTTACTTGAACGAGTAAAAAAACATTATTTCTATCTAACCAAATTAGATTTATAATTAAAAAAAACATTCTTTCATTTATTTCGAATCGCGCGCGCGATAACATTCACCACAGTGTTACAATCGCGTTTTTAGCAATACACTGCGCGCTCAAGAATGTCAATATTTGTAATAACCGATAATTTTCTACATGAATGAACTAGGTCTTTTTGACCTTGAGTGAAACCTTATTACGACGTTTGTACGTCGATGGCCCTTACACCTTGTATTCATCATTATAAAAATAGAACCCCCTGTCGTAGCAGGTTGATAGTAAATTTATAATGCAGTCGAGATCGGTAGCTGGCCAGCGGTTAGGCAGGACCTTAGCTCAATGCTCGCATGCATGCATTATTAATCTAGGTATAACTTGAAACTTATCTATGGTTAGGCCCCTATTAAGGAAACTGTAGACTTGTGTGAAAAACGCTGCGTTTTAATGAAGTTACTTAGTGTATTTGATCGCTTCGGTGCCAATTGATCGATCTCCGCGGTGTAGAAAGACACAAATATAAATAAAGGATGAACAGCCCAGTCCAGATTACCACGAATTTTGAAAGTAATCCTATTTCTGGTTATTGTTAAGTAACAAATTAAATTAAATAAACACACATAGTCAGTTTTATTTATTTGTAATGTACCTATTTATTTGTTCCAAATAAACGATTAGGTACCTATTATTTATATATTTGCGGGCCTAACCAAGTTGCAATTTATAATTTGGATCGACGAACGAATAGAAACAAAATGTATGGAAATGACATAAACTTTCGACAAATCGGGCTGTCACTAATGTCATTTCCATACACTTTCTTTCTATTCGTTTGTCGATCCGACATTGGCTAGGCCCACTCGGCAGATGAAGCTACATGCCACACTACTTTAACTTTGGACTTATCAAGTAGACTCGTGGCCAGCCTGCAGCACAGTAATCCGTACAAATATTAAAAAAGTATTTTACCATTTCACGCTTCAACTGCAGAAGAGATTTCGACAAAATTTTGTAAGGAGATACTTATAATGCATCCTGAGGAAGGAAAAAGGAATATAATAATTTTGTCTTTTAGATGCAGGAGCAACAATTAGTATCTACTTAGTTTATATTAAGTAGTATCCATAAATGGTATAAATAGGAAGTATTTGATAAGATAAAAAAACGCTACGTATTCCTAACCTGTGTGTAGCCCCCATTACATCCCGGGAACGTGGTCAAGCCGCCTTAGAACCTGTCCCCTGGCAGTTATTAGAAGTTATTAAAGAGCGCACTTTTTGCCCCCCTGTCGCTGCGCCTGCGCCACCAGATTGCGCGTCTAATTGCGCACCGCGTGAGAATAACGAGACTCTACGGCTAATAGTTTTCAGGAGCTTTATTTCAGGCACGTGATATAAGTGATAAGTATTGATGCTATTTCTTCATGATCCACAAGATAGTTTCTATAAATTAAAATCTCCTGAGTTTGTGTTTGTTCGGACTAATCGCAGAAACTACTGTAAGAATTTGCATAAAGTTTTTGCTTTTTCAAAAGAAAATAAGATAATAAAATAATCTCTGGACATACTGAACCGATTGTGAAAATTCTTACACCGTTAGAAAGGTATATTATCAAAGAGTGCTATAGACTACTTTTTATCTAAAATAACAATAATAGTACCCGAAGCGAAACGAGGGCAGATCGCTACATTTGAAATAAAACTTAAAACCTTCTAGGCCTATGATTTAAGCACCTTTATTATACGTGTTCAGGACTTTCCAATTCCCGTGATTTGCCCTAAAACCCGTATTAGCACGTGCCTACGTCTCTGTCGTTATGTATCTAATATAATCTACGAAAGGAATTACTTACCCTAATTTCTTAGTTAAAACGGAAGAAACCTAGGAAGTCCAAAAAGCCTGACAACCATCGAATTCTTAGTAAGTATATTTGATATTGCCCAAGGTTGCTGGGGCCTGATTTAGACCTAGTTTGGCTGTAGCTTTTCAGTAGCATCTGCTCAGATGGAAGCCGATCCCAGTGCTATTGATTCTTCTATATGCTGCACCGACTCCAAATAAATTGGGGCAAAGAGCAGGAAGAAGACGATAATTATGATTCCTATTTTTTTCATCTCACGACAACTTTGGCCAAGACGCTGACAAGTATTACTTATAAGTATGTTTAATAATATAATGGTCAATTTATTAAACCAGATAATTAAAAGCAATTATGCACTTAGTCGTCACAGGGTAGAAGAACATGTTCAGAATGCAAAGCAAGCACCCTGTTGATACCTGTCCGTGGGTACCGGAGTACACGTAACACGTTGAACTATCTGCGCCCGCTCACATCATTAGCAGATAAGTGCAAGCGCACGCAATCTTTGCAGCATGTCCGACATATGCGGGACGCGCAGGTTTGTTCGTCTTAAATTAATTTTTGTAAAAGAAAATGATTTTATATTAACAATGAGCCAGAACAATAGTCCTGTCCCTTACAAACAGACACTTTGATGGACTTTGTGGTTTATTATGTAAGGATAAATAAACGGTTTGGATTTTTTTTAATATTCCTAATATCCGAATAAGATTTTTGAAGAAAGAAAAACTGAAAAAAAAAACTTAAAACTATAGAAAGATAATAAAGATAGGAAAGATAACCGAAAATTAGAGAAAAAACTAATTGAGATTTTGGCAAGACAGTACGATATATTTCTTATAGTCTAGATAAATGTTAGAAAAGTCCAGCAGTGCTACGAGTATTATTGACATGAACAGCGATGCTCAAAGTTTATTTTTTACCTGGGGTTTTTTGAAAATATTTTAATCTTACGCAAAGTATCCACTCATGAAAAGAGAAGGGTAAGGTTATATAGTCATATTTTGAACCCTGGACAGCGCGACAGGCAGTTTTAATTATTTTATACTTTGGTAAGGAAATTTAAAATAAAATAATCTTTATGAGCTTTCAACACTACCAGTCCAAGAAAATCAGAGCTTTATATGTATAAAGTTCATATAATTTTAAACTTATGTAGATATGAAGTGTGATATGCAAGCTATTAAAATCAATAGCATGACGAGCATGCAATAAAATACTTTATTTCTACAAAATAATAAGAGAAAGTACCTAATACCCAGAGTTAGGTGTTATGTTAGCAAGTGCGGATAGTGAGAGTCATAAACACGGGTTCCTCTTCTACATTTGCCGTGCCTGACAAGGCCCACACATGTTTCTTCTTATATTATTGTTTTAACATCTATTTAACTTGTGGAGTGCAATAAATGTATTGAGTATTGAGACCCTAGGTTCTATTTTGCGAGCAGAGTTTTATTGGCTTTTTCTAGTAATATTAGTAGCAGATCGCCCTAAGAAAGGACATGTCGATGATATTAAAACTGGAAGCGTCAGCCTAACGCTTCGGAATCATCATGTGACAGTATGTAATACAATTTATTAAAAAAAAAAAAAAAAAATTATTTATAATCATAAAACTTTGAGAGCCGCTGGAGGATTATCGTAGTTAATTAACCTGTTGAGCTACTCTCCCGGTTGACTGGTGAGGTAGGACCACCGACCAGACACGCAGCTATAATGTTATCACTACAAATAATACGTAATACACACCATAAATTATAAAAATTTTGTACATAAACTTTTAGTGACTGGATATGGACTTTTATAGATTTAGAATATTATTTTAAAATAAATAAGTAATAGTATGCGTTAACGCAGATTGGTTATTAATCCTCATTTTTCTTGTACACAATAAATAGCTTTACCATCACTTTGAGATCATTTTTTTAACTCTGTCTGTCTGTCGCGCTTTCACACCAAAACTACTGGACCGACTTAAATTAAATTTGGTACACAGATAGTCTAAAGCCTGAGAAAGGACGTAGGCTACTTTTTAATGTGAAAAAAAGGGGTTGAAATAGGGAATGAAAGTACCCAGACCACGCGGGCAAAGCCGCTGGCGGAAATTTAATATTAAATAAATTTTATTAAATTATTTTCGTATTACAAGTTACACACAAATTTATTTTTTTAAATATTTTTGTTTGTAAAAGGTATTTTATTTCTTAGATATATTTAAAATATGCACATTAGATATATATAAACGTTAAAAACGAATTACACGTAAAAAATACAAAACATTTTTATTTTAGCCTTTAATGATCGTGGAAAAGAAATTCTGATTATTCAAAATGCTGCTTCGTTTCATCGTATGAAAGAAGTATAGTACCTAACTGGGTGTTTCATATATATTATAAGTATGTATTTACAAAAAAAAGTATATAAGTAAGTATTATATCCATAGTCTAGTACTTGGGTACTAGACTATGGATATAATACTTATATACTTTTAATTCTAGTCTATGTATGGACCTAGTACAAGGTCTGCTTAGTTTGGGACTAGATGACTAGATAACAGACTAGATGGTGCTGTGTAAAAATATCCCAAGATATTTATTTATTACTAGCTGTCCCGGCAAACGTTGTTTTGCCATATACGGGTGGGTCATTTTAGGGGGATGAAAAATAGATGTTGGCCGATTCTCATAGATACCGGATAAGCACACAAAATTTCATACAAATCGGTCCAGCCGTTTCGGAGGAGTATGGCAACTAAAACTATGACACGAGAATTTTATATATTAGATTTAACTACCTATACCTACCTAGTAAGATATTATAGTGGGTAAACCATACAATTACATGCATTCCTTATAAAATGACACCGACAAATGGCATATTCACAAGTACAAGCTTTTCGAACCAAAAGAATTCCGCGTGCCACAGTTTATTGCTGAAAACACATGACTGGATACTTGGATAGTCGTGTGTTTCAAATCAAAGCAAAAGCATATTTTGCATAGAAATTAAATTTCTATTCTTTGGCAAAGGTTTATGACTGAATATGAGTGGCCGTTTTATTGGTGGATGCCAACTGTGTGGGTAAAAATTAACTTTCTTGAAGCTTTCTTGGAAAAAAAAACTATTTCAAAGCTTTTTGTGATGTCACCGATTGATCGGACACCAAATTTATATGGGATCATAAATATTGTATCAGACGTAATAAAATATCGCGTCACAAATAGAGATGGGCAATGTGCCTGGCATTGGGAATTTATTTGTGCCTGTAATTGGGAATTCATTCGGCATAAATAAACGCATTTGTGATTAAAATACTCGAATTTCCTATCTCTAGTCACAAAATAGAAAACGAATTAAGAGCCTCCTTTTTTAAAGTCGGCTAAAAAGGCCGCATTTAACAGTTCTTCTATTAAAATACAATTTGGAACCTCCTTCCTTTTTGAAGTCTGCTAAACAGGACGTATTTAACAATCCTTTTAAAAAAATCATACTATTTGGAATCTTCTTTTTTTAAACCGTATTTAGCTATTCTATTTATAATTTTTTTATGTGATCCATATTATAACAGAAAAATAATCTCCAAAAGTGGCCTCGTTAAGCCTAATTAACATCCGTATGTCATTGCAGGGGTGCCAACTGAAAACCAGCGCTGGGCACCTGATACCCAGCACATGCTGAGTTGGTAACCCATTCGGTACGAACATGACGACAACGCTCTTTCTTTTGTTTTTCTCTTGTTACATGTACCTACCTATTTTACTTTAAATGTATTAGAATTTGTTGTTGTATATGTATTTGTGTCTGTTTGTCCGTCTGAATAAATGCTTTCTTATTCTTATTTCTTATTCTTTGACGACGTCTGTGGTCTAGTGGTTCGAGTACCGGACTGCTGATCATGAGGTCGTGGGTTCGATTCCCACAGGACACAAACATTTATTGTCATTAACTTAACTGTTTGTGTTTGTCTGGGTGTTTCTTATGTAATATAAGTATGTATTTACAACAAAAAAAAAGTATATAAGTATTATATCCATTGTCTAGTACCCATAGTACAAACTCTGCTTAGTTTGGGACTAGATGGTGCTGTGTAAAAATGTCCCAGGATATTTATTATTCTTGTTCAATACTAATATGAACAGACAGAACCTATATACAGTAGAGGAGAGCGATATTGTATTGCTCTCCAACATGATGGACCAAACTGCACTACATAAGAACCATCACGAATTTATTCTCCCAAAGAGTTCGACCGAGGTCTACTAATGTACACTTACCAGTTCGTATGTATAAGCCCCATGTAATAGCACGCGAGCCTATTGCCATTAACCGGGCACATATCCAAACGCCGAGCTGCTGGGAATTACATCGAAAAACTACTTTGCTCCCAGGCTTTGATCGAACCCAGGACTTCTAGCGTATGAGGATTGGGTGTGCTAGGAGAAAAATATATACTTAACCATCTTAAAAAGCTCAAATACAATGTAATATAACTTAAACCTAACTTAAAGTTAAAGTTAAACCAAAATGCCATTGCAGGTACTTCCTGACTGCAAGCGCTGATCCATCAAGCGGTTGTGCATAACCCGAAGGATTTACGCCGCGTCTCGGCAAACGTAATTACGATTTGTCATTTACATAGAAGTCTTGAACTAGCCGAGTTCGATGCGAACACTCACACGGGCAGAGGAGTGTATGTTACACCGTCGTGTAACAAAAACGAAGTTGACGAATGTTCGCTATGGAAATTAAATCATTACTAATGTTATAAATGCAAAAGTAGCTCTGTCTGTCTGTCGCGCTTTCACGCCTAAACTACTGATCCGATTTCAATGAAATTTGGTACATAGATAGTCTAGAACCTGATAAAGGACATGGGCTTACTTTTTAATGCGATAAAAGGCCTGTAAGGGGTTGAAATAGGGGATGAAGGTTATAACAAATACCCAGACCATGCGGGCGAAGCTGCTGGCAGAATGCTAGTGAAATATATTTATTTCCGTTACCTAGCGTAAGCCTAGTGCTCGTACCCGCGTCTGTTACGCTCGAGATACTAGGTTTGATTCCCAGGTCAAGCAGTTTTGTTAGGTTTTTCTATGACATTCTCATTAGCAGCTAGGAGTTTGGATTTGTGCCCGGTTAATGTTAATAGTTTCGCCCTCTATTACATGGGACCTAAATATACCGGTGAATTATCAGTGTCCATTAGAACTCCTCTGCCTAGCCTTTCAGAGGATACAGGGGTTATGGTATGTTGTTATATTTATTTCCGTAAGTAGATCTTTAGGCTGAGGCTACTAAGGCTAAGTAACTCTTCTACTATACAGTTTTCTGACACTTAAATAATACTAGACATTTAAATATCTTCATACAGAAAACAGGTTTTTTTTAATCAGACCTAAAAGGCATTCAATATTTTCTTATGTCATCGATGACTATTGTAGTAGAAAATAGAAAATATCCGAGGCCGATATGATGAAAAAGGTAGTGGATTATGAGGTGATGACTGACAGCGATGAATGGAAAGAACATTGAACAACAATGTTTATAAACTTGGAATTTGGCAGGTCACTCCATATACGATGACGATGAGGCTGGGTAAGCTAAGATGGTGTTACGGAAAGGTCTCACAATATTATGCAAAGGATGAATATAAGCAAAGGATGAATCCATGCGAATGGCTCATCCAATTTAAAGGCAACGTCTTGTACTGAACCAGAAGACGCAAGTTCGAATTTCGAATCCTGTCCGCAGTCGATTTTTTCCTTCATTGAAAATAACTGCAATATTTTATTTTATTTTATCGACGGTACAAATTTACTGCAACACTTCGGTGTGACAAGCGTCGCCGCAGCTGTGTGCGGTGTGTACTTAGGCCGGGCACACACGCACAGCGTTACGTGAGCGAACATAATAAAGGCGCACGCACACAGGCACACACCGGGCAACGTCCCTAACTCGCTATGTGTACCTACCCACCGAGTGATAGTTATGTTTTATTTATACTTTCTTAGCTTAGGGGGTACGGGCAAGCGGCGGTGACTGAGAATTCCTTAGTGCCAATGTCCATTTAATGGACTTGGGATCGCTTCGGATAGAATCGTCGGCAGAAATTTTGATGGGAGATGGAATTTTGGATGTTTCATTTGTTTTATTTTATTTGATTACTTTTATTAACAATATATTAATATTATTTTATATTTTTCTGTTCATCCCACATGATTCCAGGTCGTGCAGCCTAGGCTAGAATGTAATGATAAAATCCAAAACATCATAGAGTAGGTAAACACAACGTATTTTTCTTATTAGAGTAATTCATATTAACTAATAAACGATTGTATTTTATTTATAATTCAATTAAATACAATATAAATTACTTATAAAACTTCTACAGTATATATTTGTTCGAGATATATAAAGCCGTAGTAGGTATATAATTATATAAATTCTAACAAGAAACCATTCCCTTTCGAAAAAAGCATAAGAAATCCTGATAAGTACAAAAAATTCAAAAAACTTAAATTTCACTAGCGCCATTTTCCCTTGACATTCACATCGGCATTAGGAGCCGGCGTCTGTGTCACGTCTCCCGACGCTTATATGTGTGCGTCCGTGCTCGTGTGTGTGTGAGCGACTCTTGCGCAGCGCAGGTAACCGGGATCGTCTGCGGTGCGCCGGGATAGGCTGCATTCACACTACTCGGTACAAAATTGTTAGATTCGTTTTAGTCTTAGAAGATTCTTAGTGGCCTATTTAAGGATAGTTTCAGAATTTGTGTTAGAATGTGCAGTATTTAAATGAAAGTAAAAAGAAAATTGAAACCTAAATAAAGTAAGCTAAGAGCTAAATTAATTGAACTCCAATTCGAAGAATGCATTGTGAAGTGCAAGAATGAGTGTAGCTGGCCTCCTATATTACAAACATGAGATAAATGGTATTCACATTAGTTGTAATTTGAAATGAACGCATGATAAGTAGTAGAGAATATATTTTATGTAACTAAACATTTTTACCATGGAAACATAATAAAATTAAATTATTAAAAAATACTTCAACAAACGCACTCGAAAACGGCTCCCCATTATCGCACCGCAGATCATTTATTAAAAAAACGCATCGCCAAAATCTTACAAGAAATTAATTACAGAAAAAAAAGAAAGGGGTGTGCTCGACCAGTGTGCGCGCTGACGTAATTTCACTAACGGCGGGAGCGCGCCTGCGCAGTGGCCGCCGAGCCCTCGCGCGTCCCGGACGACGCAAGCGCAGCTAACATAACCTTGCATTTACAACTCTGAAAAAAATATCGTCACATCACTACACCCTGATAATTGACAATTAAAAACATCCAATAATTTTGATGATATTTTATATTTTTTCTGTGATGATTTTTGTCGTAGTTAGAATGAGTCGATATTTTCTTCAGTAACACATCACACCACCCAGTGTTGCACATCGCCGGTGCACGTGTGATGACGTCAGCAGCGGCCTACCCGGAGGGAACCAAGTGAGTTTTTTTATTTCTAATAAGTTCCTAGTTAGTCTTTTGCTATGTAAGATTTTTGGCAAAAGAGGTCCTTATTTCAAATAGTGACATCCCTATTTTCTTTTTCTCTTATTATTTTATTTGCAGCTTATTGGTAGTTTTGTTCTATATGAAGTTAATCTAATACCTAATTATGACCATTACATTTTACCATTGGTTAGCATTCAATATTTAAAAATGTATATTCAAACATGATTCCTTTTAAGTAGTTTTAAGGTTTATTTCACAAGAAACACTAACAGAATCTAATTTATTCAATTAATCTACTTAAATTGAAGTATCTAAGGTACAGTTGCTTAAATATTTTCATGTCTAATTTTCAAACTGCATTAAATTATATTGATTCAAAAAATCTAGTAATTTCGAACCACCTTGTCTACCTATTACATTTTTTTTTTCTAAACTAAGCCGTACAAAGATTGGGTAACCAACATAACAAAAAAATATCGATTCAAAACTTCACGTCGCAAACCTCCTTTCTCCAAAAAAAATATTTTCCCGGCATTTTGACATTAGAAAATGGCGGCAAGACACGTCACCGGTGACGCGCGGCATAACCTAGGCCAACATAGTCGATAGGAAGCACAGGTCAATACACCCGGTCATGGTCGTGCACTTTCCCGGGAATAGAATTATTCTTGTTTAGTCTTATGTAGGAATTTTAATTAGCCGCCGCACGAGTATTGTTTCTGCTTGATTTTAAGTACGAGTTACTGCATTCTTAGGTCCGACTAACTGCTTTCTTGGTGAATTTAAATTCTTTCGGGTCTAAGGATTCGAATGGAGTCTTTTGCTGTAATTGCAAATAAAATTTTTGAGTATAGAGATTATGAGCAAGTACATAATGAATGTAATTAAGGAATGAATTGCTATTTTCTAAATATAACAATGAAAAAAGTTTACTATAATGTTTCTTAAAAAGAGATTTTTAATAAGTTACAAAAATCATTTTTATGATCGACCTATATGAAAAACCATAATATATTATATTTAACTTGAGGCTAAATGATGATTAAGACCTCATTATTTAATTGAATTAAACCACAATCAGAAAGTCTTACAACTTTTCTATTGTCTTTAAATGTTCTGATTATATATAGAAATAGCATACGCAGCTTTGTCACAGCTGTCAGAAATAAAAAATATTAATATATTATATAAATAGATTTTATATTGATCTTCAAAACTACACCAACAAAGCAACAACTAAAACATCCAATATATTCTCCAACATTCGAACTCAAAAACGAAAACCAAAACTGCTTGCCAACCCTAGGCTGCGTTAAAAACGGTTTCTAAGTCGACTCCAGCGCACTCATAGTTGCATGTTATCCTAGGTCACTGGCACGAGCTTTCACGATCATTGACGAATGCGCCCGACGAAGCCCGAGCGCAGACGAGCTCGGTCAAACGATAGACGCGCGATAGTGTTCGTAGTAAGGTGACTAATTCATTCATAACTCGCTCTGAATATTTGGTATGGATGTATACACTAGGAAGACAATAACTTGATGTATCCAAATGCAGGACAAAGGCCGTCTCCTTTTGGGAGCATTATACGTAAAAGATGTCAAGATCATGCCATTTTCTAGTCCAGCTCGGGCCGACGATGCCGCCTATCTGTCTCGGAGCTACACTTAGTGGTAATTGACTCTCAAACATATGAGTGACGATAAATGATTAGGCAGAGGTGTCCTGCTACACATGTATCGTTCAAAGATATGTTTGTAAGTCCCATGAACAGTACAGTTAACTGGTATGGGGCACGGAGCGAGCCTAATTCCAGAAACCGGGCACAAATCCAAATCCAATAACGATTTACTTGACCTGAGAGACGAATCTTAGGGCCTTAAGCTCGAAAGTCGCAATTATAATCATAAGATCAATGAGGCAGTCTATTTTATAATGGTTAAATGACTAGCCATAGGCGATGATGAAGTTGTAATACGATACAACATTGTCTAGAAGTAACCCTCTCACTCGTGAATTGAAGTATTCTAAATTATAACTATCGGGATACAAACACCTCATAAGTCATAGATAACAATAACATAAAATACATTGGCTATTTTGGAGCCATATATTGACCAAACAAACAATAACGATTTAGATTTAGAGGGAGCTGAAGTGAGCTCTTCTAGTGGTAACTCTTTAGCTCCAGAAGTCACTCCAACTTAGTGAAGCTAGTCAGGCGGTACTGTACCATCTCAATTTATTGACATTAGAATGACAATTATTTATGAATTTTTAAGTTTAAAGCTAATAGACATTTACTAAGCGTAATTGGATAGAGCTCACAAAACAATAAGCCTTTTATTCCTACATGGAATCTAAACATATGGGATCTAGATGAACACGGAACACAGCATGGTGCAACAAAGCCGATTATCAAAGTTACTATTGACACTTATTAGGAAAAACATCATAATTACACGGAGCTTTAATAAAGACACCATCTTTCCTATCTTCCAAGATGTAGACAAAAAACTGAGCTAAATATAGCAATACAGAGCACAGTAGCAGGTCCATCCTGCAATCATCAGGTACTTTTCCACATAATAACCAGTTTCAGTCTGTCATCATACGATTTCTGGGAAAATAAACACCTGTTTTAGTTAATAGTTGCTTCGTGTGTCAACGCTTTGTCCGGACAGTTACTTTATGCTTATCTTTTTCTCAAAAGAGAGATAATTATGTAGTTTTTTTTATTCTTATTCACCTTATATTGTTATTATTTTTTATATTAGATGGGCTTGCGTTTGACCGCTATCTCCCCTGATGTTAAGGGAGGTTGCAGTTCACGATGCAGCACGCTTGACTAAAAGTAGTCTATTCTTTCATGCATGGCTATTATCATCATCATCAACCACTGGGCACGGGTCCTGTCAGTATGAGAGGGATAAGGCTATACTGCCGTCCTCAAGCTAAAATGCCGTTATGTACCAAAACTACTTATTGAGTTATGCACAAAAAAGTGGGCAGTTTTTAAAAATGTACGCTACTTAATAACTAGAAGTTATATTTGAGACTTAGAAGTACTGACTAACAGATCTTACGAGGAGATCTCATGACTTCTGATTGTGTTGGCATTAAAAATTCAAAATCGGCCAGATGTCAAATAACGGCATTTTAGCTTGAGAACGGCAGTATAGTCCACCATGCTAGCCCAATGCGGCTTGGCAGACTTCACGAGCCGTTGAGAAAATCTCTCAGGCATACAGGTTTCCTCACGATGTTTTCCTTCACCATCAAAGCAAGTGATAATTACGCACATGCTTTCGAAAAGTCAGAGGTGCGTGCCTTGGATTTGAACTCGCGACTTTTGACTTGGAATTCCACTGGTCATCACTAGACTATCACTGATAACAGGATTATGTACTTAGGCTACAATCACACACTTGTTTCTTGAATACCAAAGAAAAGGTGGTTGGACTGTGTGAGAAAGGATATGAACACAAAGGAGTTGAATGACGAGATGACGGCTGATAGAGATGTATTGAAGAAAAAGACATACTGCGCCGACTCCAAGTGAATTGGGATAAAGGCAGGAAGATGATGATGAATCACATACTTCTCCATCTTCAAAGTGCCTCTCTAATAGCTAGAGGTTGGCCGTCAGTTCCGAAAACTAGGAAGGCTCAGTAGGCCGAAGAAGAGAGTCGCCAAAGTGGACCGGCATCAACAGCGCCGCTGCCGTCTCGCGAAGGAAAGGCTGAAGTTTTCCAACTGGCAGCCAACCTCCATCATAATCTATAATCCTTTCCTTCCTCATATTATGAATTTTAAAGTTTTTTTGGATGTTTAGATCTTTGGATACTCGTTACTCGTTTACGTTTCTTTACGATATTTTATGCGAAAACTAATTAATTTTTGTTACGCATATTACATGTTTTATTGATTTTTGATCCACCTTATAAATTCTTAAGTCCATATGTACTGAAATAATGCATGATTTCATTTTGGGTCAATACTCACATCTGTGTTGTGTTTTGTTTTTTTCAAACCCAATAGGTACCTACTTCCTTCATTGTTCACACTGACCACCTCATTGGCATCATAAGCGCGGCTGCTAGAACCTAGAAGTCCTGCGTACGATTCCCAGGTCGAGCAGTGTTATTGGGTTTTTCTCGGAGTTTAGATTTGTGCCCGGTTAATAGCTATAGCTCGTTCATATCGTTGATACGTTCAGGTGAAACAGAAAACACGACTATTTCAGAGTTAGTTAGAAGTTATACGCGATAAAAGATCACAAATCGCAATAAACTTAACATCAAACTCGCTACACAAAAACAGGACCTATTCGATGTTTAAAGTTCTTAATAAAAAAAAACTTGACGTGAAAAGGCCAGCTAGGGGTTAGGCACATGTGGCTATAAACTATAACAATTTGTCCCTGCGAGGGGCGGGGAAGGGGGAGGGACCCTACCTGGTGAGGTCACGAGTGACCACCAGACAGGTTTTTTGTTTCCGACTCTAGTGATGGGCAGTGCTGTCAGCTGTTTGAGTCTAGATATCGATGATTCGAAAAAAAAATGTGTGTAATATTTTATAAGTACATTTAAATATCAAAATGTTAATCATATTATGGATTACAATAATTTCATAAAACAAAGAATTAGAAATTTTAAATCATTGCCAAGAATAGAAATTAAAAAATATTATATACCTACCACAAACTAAATAAAATATACGATACGATACGAACTTTTGATACTTGGATTTAATCTTATCAATAAAATTCGTAAAACAGTTTATGGCAATGTCTAATATTAACGTGACAAATAGCAGTATAGCACAAACTAAATAAATGTTCACCTAGGGGTTAGACAAGTTGCAATTTGACATTCTAATTGCCAAAAGAAAAGAAAGAAAAGTATGAAAATGACATTAGTGACAGCCCGATTTGTCGAAAGCTTGTGTCATTTCCATAGATTTTGTTTCTATTCGTTTGTCGATTCGAATGTCAAAATGCAGCTTGTCTACAGGCCCAGACTATCGACATTGGCACATCCCTAGGTGCACACATGCCGACAGCCGCTCGACATTTCACTGCCAAGGCCTCGCCACCCCATGCTCTATAGAACACAAACATTATGTCCTATGGCTTTATGTTATGGGCTTTGATGGCCAACCATTGAAACACGAAGGTCACGTGACCAAGTTTTGATGGCGAGTCGATCAAAAGGATTTGTCGGATCCCAAAGTTACGCTATTAATGAATAAAGTATGTTACCGGTATCCTGTATCTTCTAAATTATAAAAAAATATAAACACTGTAAAAGGGCCTCATTTTCAATTATTTATTTAATTCAATTTGTTTAGAATATGTAGACGTTGCTGATAAATGTTCTAAAGTTAAGTAACGACGAATCTTCATCCATTTTACTATTTGAAATTAACAACATAAATGATAATATCAGCATAATTATAGGTACTAATTAATTGATAGAAAATAATAATTAATTTAAAAAAATCCAAATAGCAGCTCCAAATCTGCTCTTTCCAAAAACTTTGACGTAGATAATTGAAACTAATTTGGAGAGCACCGGGCAGGGGCACCCCACTAAACTCGTAAACAGTGTTTGTTGTCTTGTTACTAAACACGTGGCGGATGCAGATGGCATTTTATTAGTAGAATACAGACATTATATTTTTAATTTCGGTTATTCATTGTTTTGAAAAACTATTCTGAATATGGTGTAAAATTGGAGATCCTTAAACGGTAAAAATAACATGCAAGCCACCTACTGATTGAGCAAATAGAGATTTACTAAGCGTTTTAGGGTAGGAACTTTAGGAGATAGGTACTTATTTTGTCATTTCAGTATACCTACTGACACTTTTGAAAGAATGAATTTCATAAATATTGAATAAGGTATTCAATATTTATGAAATTCATTCTAGAATATAATACTATATCACATACTATTTCACAGTAGGTAACGCTATACTAAAGTTTTTGAAGTTATTTATTGTGTATTTATTGTGTATTTTTTATTTGTAAATTAATTTAATTTCAATTTAAAATCTCTAATTTATTAATCTGATAATATTTATTGTGAATTCTTTTTATGAAAATTTAATTTAATTTGAATGTTTGTATTACACTGTTATTGATTTAATTATGTTAATTATGAATATGATCCTTAGTTGGTCGAAATAAATGAATTAATAATAAAAAAGGACTTCAGCTCAACAGTATCTTAGCAGCAACAAAGGGTACAGTCAGGGGCCTTTAGTGTGATAATAACAAGACGATAGGGATGGGATGTTACACAAACCGGTATCACTCGATACCAAAAAAAGGAAATAGAACGCTTTAAACGAGTCTAAGGAGTCAAAAAAGTTGGATACTTGAGAATAAATAGCTGTTTGTTATTGTATGCAGCCCTGTGACGAGTTCTTGTTTCTTAGTGCTTTGGATAAACTTTGTATTAAGCATTCTACAATGTCCTTATATGACTCTTTAATTTGTGGTGTGCGTTGTGACCGAGCACCCTAAGCTATTTGTCCTTGTTCGTACGTCAATCAAACTTAGGACAACTAATTGGTAGTCAGAAACACAAAAGTCTGACAAATATTTAAAGAGTATGACTCCAAAGATTATTAAATAATATGAGGATTAGGTACTTCTTTATTGTTAGCTATAGTTAAGTACATGACTCGTAATTTGAAACATGCGCATAATATATAACATCAAATTAAGACCAAGCGGCTACGAATACGCAAATAAGGATCGATATTATACTAGGTCACAGTCATATTGTACAAGTTAATGCGATACTCTCGTTTATATGCGCATGTCAATTCAACCAGGATTGCTTAATCTGAAGTAACGTCCACCCAAATATTGAAACCGCAAGCTGTACCCAAAATACGATATTTTATAAACCAATACCGAAACTAGGTCAACGGATACGCATCACTATTTGAATATGGCTTATTTTATGGCAGCTGATTTAAAATCGTTTGAATCATACTAATATTATTTACGCGAAAGTAACTGCCTATCTGTGTGTGCAAACTATGCTGAATAAATTACTTTCTTTCTTTCTTTCCACCTTCACCTTTTGATGGGTGAATCGCGGAATATTTCGATCTTTTAGCAAGTAGAAAGATTATAGCATCCTGAGAAAAGCTACCTTTGTCCCAAAAAGCCAGCTGTAGAACGAATATGAAGTAGCGAAGATGCCCAACATTGGATGTCAGTCATGGTTCAACATGAACAAAATTTTTTATAAAAAATACTTTATTGATATTCCAAAATACCTATTCCATTATGCTTAATCTCTACCGACATTTAAAACAATATTCACATGATCACATCTCTAAACACATCACTCCAAAGAGGATTCCTTTGAGTTCAAAACTACTAAAAAGGATACAAAACTAGAACATTTTAATACTACTTTGGAACACAGTGCAGTGGTATTAGAAACCTGTTGTCCACAAAAAACGCTTCAATAATAAAAATATTCCCAATCGTAACGCACTCGGTCAAGACCGGCCCTATTAGCGTCACCGTGTTAAATTGTATTTCGGCGTTTACCGTTTCATCACGGTTTTAACCATTCCATAGCGAGACGTTTGAAATTCGAACGCGGCGTAGTGAATGGGAATTTGTAATGGATTTCTCAGGTGTAAAGATAATTTCTGTGTTATTTTTATGAAAGAAAAGTAGCGGGTATGTTTAAATCTCATTTAATAGGGGGCGGGCTTATTGCCATTGACCTGGTCAAAATCCAAAGTGCAGTTCATTCTTATAACTCTAATAATAATATAACAGAATACTTTGTTATAATGGTTATACTATCCTTACAGTAGACTATTTCGATGCGTAGTCAGATTGGCGTTAATTTCTAATTCAAAGGACAGAAACAATTTCAAACACGCTTTGATCTCGAATTAGTTTTAGAGATAGAATCTGGGAATGTATTTCCAATTAATTTTGCTATTAATATTATATCAGATGAGAGAACTTAGTTATTGCTTTGAGTAAACTAATTATTATACTAATATTATAAAGAGGAAAGATTTTATTGTTTGTTTGTATTGAATAGGCTCCGAAACTACTGGACCGATTTGAAAACTTCTTTCACCATTAGAAAGCTACATCTTTACCGAGTAATATAGGCTATACCTAATTTTATAAGAAATACCCAGATCAAGCGGGCAAAGCCGCTGGCGGAAAGGTAGTTATATTTTTAAAGTCCAGTCGTTAGGTTTAGTAGAATGAAAACTGCTAAATGGGCTAACGCCAACAATCAGCACAATTATTATAGCACGGATTTTTTAAATAACTTATCTTGTACCCCTTATTATAAATTGACTAATTAATTCTAATACTAAAAACTACTAGGTGTATTTTAAATAGCATAAGTTATTGAAATAAAACTACTTTTTACGGATTTTATCGCGTTATATTGATATTATTTAAATTCCGTTTCAGACCATGGTCACGGGTGACTAAGGTGGTAGGCGTCTTGACGTTTCAATTACTAACAGCTACCCTACATTTTTGTTAATTATTGGCAATCCAATTCACGCAGAACGAGCTCACCATATCCTTCGGTCTTGCAGTTTTTGGCTTGGATTTAGATTTAATTCATTTCTATATTAGGCTTCCAAGCAGGTGGTAAGACCCAGCCATCCTCTATTGAAACTTTGGATGTTTTTTTTAATTTCAATGGCCTCACGAATCATATGCATATAAGCAAAATGGCATACAATCTTGCTTTACATTACAGATATAAAACTTTACTTAATATAGCTTGTTAAAATATGCATTCATGCTCATTTTACTACCGACTCACCACTTCATTTAAACTGTATAAATCAGTTTTAATAGTACTTTAACATCGCGACCGTACAGTGAAGATGCCATCTTAAATTGACGTGAATCAAATTCCGCGTTCCCAATGGGAAAAGTAAAACAATAGTGGGACCTGTCCCGTCGCTATGCTAATACACATTGTAATTAGAATCCAGTCTAGTGTAACAGCTGGTTTTCTCTTGAATTTCCACCTTGCCGCCGACATTTTAGGGTTGAGTTTAGAGCTGATATAGTCGGAAGAAAAAATACAAAAAGTCTTATCAACTATCTTTCTGAAAGTGATTGTAAATTTTCCGAGTATGTTCTGGTGCTTCTTGTATGAATAATTTTAATTACTTCATTTTACGAGCTGATTCAATTAAGTTTATCAATTTATGTAGCGTATCGATTGGGAATTACCTAGTTTAATATTGTTTAAAAGATTTCCGAAATGATTACCTGTTAGGTAGATAATACTTTTGAGAATTGTATTATTATATCTTTAGGGATGGTTGAGATAATAGTCATTAACTATTCAATAATTTCAAGAGCTTCTTTTGCTGCGTGAGTTATTAGCATACGTAATAATACAGTTTAAGTAGTTCAATATCAAGTAAGTGGATAAATAAATTGGGACAAGGGCAGGAAGATGATGAATATCATGTATGTGGGCTTGGAGACACGTTCAGTAAACATGATCCTTATTAGTGCATTTTAAGAGACAGGTTCACAGGTTGCATGTACACAACAGTACCTCAACCATGAGTTCTATCGAATGGCTTTCGATAGGTTTTTTACGCACCGAAACGCTGTAATGTCATAGCAGAGTTTAGTTCCTTACGTCACCGCTAGAGGCGCTGCGATGGTTGTCCATACAAAAATTTTACAGCGTCGCTAGCGAGTCTAGTGAGAAAAACTCATGGTCGAGGCACAGGAAAGTTGAGAAAAGAACACTGTGTTTCTCGCGGCTGCGCCAAATAGGTCTAGGTCAGCTTAATAGTCAGGCAACTAAGACTTTTTTTTATTTAAATATAAGCTTGGGTTTACAGACTAAGGGCCTGTAGCAGCTAACCGCCAGATAAATTATAAGTTAACAAATTTTGTATGACATTATCTACCAAGTAATTTAACGGGAACTTAGGTACTAGGAGATGGTGAAATAGGCCCTAAATATCCAACATATTCTTGTTTTTTATGTACATCTACGTCATACGACTACAATTGGAGCTACACTACTGCATGATTAGGTATTACCTATAACCACGGTGGCGGTTATGTATTTTAAATCGATCGATCGATCATGTTTATGCTCATTTGCTCAAACTGTACTTTTTTATATTCTCAGTGTGTACCTAAGTATTATTTACGTTAATTTAATTATTTATTTACGTTAAACAACTTTAGACACTAGACACAACAGCAACTTTAGACACCTCGATTACATTACGGTGGCACGTGTGCCTAGCAATGACACACAAATTAGTTAAAAATAATAACTTCCAAGTAAGCCCTTTTTACGTGTGTCGACGCGACACTGTCATCACGGACAAATTTTGTGACAAACGTCGCTTTTCTTTGGGAGAGGACTGATGTGTGACATGACAAGTGTGAGTAACACTATAGTTTTATTTGCAAGAACTTTCTGACAATCGATTCTAACGCTGACGAGTTAGACAGTTCGCATATATCAATAAACAATCACTGTTTTGTACTAGACTTTTTCTAAAGTTTACGAACGCAATTTTACCAGCGCTTTAACATCGTTCTTTTAAATATTTAAAACTGCTTCTATGACAATCGGATCATTGGGTAATGTTTCTGATTGGCACCGGTCTTACAAAATAGTAGCTGCCTGGATATTTGATAATCGGATGAGCACCGAAACCGCACTGAGTTTTTGATACAACACGCGTTGTTCCGTGGTTGTGGGATGCTTAAAAGTTTCTTCTTAGTAACTTCACAAGGGATAAAACTGCCTAAACTAGGCACTTCTCCAGATAAAAACGCCACTTTTGATATAATTTGCGTTCAGGAGGGTCCACACCGTGTTGTACATTGCCGGTATATGCAGAACTCGGATTATATAGGGTTTTCGTACAATAAGAGGTCAGCTTTTACTGGAAATGAATGCTTCATTTACTTTACAGTAAGTACTTTTAGTCTAATTTAATCTTTAAAAAAAGATTAGACTCAACAGTAAACTTCAATGAGATTAAACGAAAGCCTACCACTCGAGCTTCCGTTTTTAATTGCCTGCGTCTATTGGATTTCATTGCAGTTGGCTCGCGCCAACTTCAACCCGGCCAAGGCATCAAATGTCGCAATTTTAGCCACCAAGCACCCTAATTGAGTCTTTTTCAAGTTTGGTTCGTTCAACTGTTTAGTAATTCAATGTATTTTCCGTAATTCCTGGGAGCTTAGCTATTTGGTAGTCGGTAAACGATTCTACAGGTGTCAACATAGTTTTCCTTATTGACACGTGGTGTTAAATCTATCGTAGGCCTGATAGATTGATTTGTAATTTGTTTTGGTGTCTCTATTAGGATTTATGCTTAGAATTCTTGGATTTGTGGTTTGGTTTACTAGTATTCACAGATCAGAAAATTAATTTTGGAGAAGAATTTTCCAAATTACTTAAATACTTCTAGCATCAATGTATAACACTAAAACAGTCACCAAATCCAAAATAATATTTATGAACTTTGGAACAAATTTTTAGGTGTCATAATGTCCCAAAATTGGTCATGTTTGTACAGGATCTTCAGCCATATTTGTTGTACCTGTGCTTCAGTTCCACAGCCGAAACTCCCCAAAAACCGTCAAACACAAGAAGTCCCAAACAAGTTTTACCAAAAACGGGTAGCCGGCATAACACAGGCATACCAGCCATATTTGTTCCACCATTCCACTCGACGAGAGCAAACACCACACAAAGACTTCAGAAGTGGAAAAAAAGAGATGAAAGGAAAAACAAAAGGGAGTGTGGTGTAGAATAAGAATAGGATACTGTGTGCTAGTGAGTTTTATAAAATAAATCATTATACATTCGAGACACGACCGCTTAGCAATAATAATAGTGCAGGGCGGGCACATGCAGCGGTGCAGGGCTGTGCCGCCGCCGCGGAACTAATTGGAAAACATATTTGGAATTTTATTTGAGTTTGCTGCAAACCGTCCACCATTCTCCTTAGACAACTTGTTATAAACCCCCTTCGGCGGTCGGGTAAAAATACTTTATTGTATTATTAAAGATTGTGCTTTTCATAAAGCGTGTATGGAATTCCTAGATTTGGTCTCTGACATAATAAAGCTTTGGAATGTTGCAATTTACTGTAATTTTGATTATCCTGAACTTCCACAATTATATGAAAATGTCTTGAAATTTTAATTTTACGGATGGTCGTACTTAGGTACCCGGCAATCAAGGCAGTCTGTCTGGTATGATAAAATAAATATTTTACTGAATGAGATGATTAAATAAATCTTTCTATCATTAAATTAGATATGTTTGAAAGGTTCTAAGTATAATAACTGTGGGTGTATATCTGTACCCCTGCCTAACGTTTAAGAAACTACATGCGTGACACTGTATGTTATATGAGTTATAGGGAGACTGATAATAGCCGGATAGCAACATGTATGTCAAACGAGGTGTATCGACGTTCCATGTTAAAATAAATACTGTTCGTTTTTGCTGATATGGCATAAAAAGTAAAACGGCTTAAAATGTTATTACTGGTAAAATACAGTAGTGGTGACAACCCTAGTTAGTATTTATATCACCTGACTAACAACATTTGCAAAACTTAGAAAACTTACAGTAATGAAATATTAAAATACCATCCTATATTAATGCAGGCTATTCGTTCAATTAACAATAAAAGCTCGCATGAGAGCTTTTAAAATGCTGACACCCCTAACGATCCAGTTGAACAAACGACGCGCGCCGTTGCGCTTGCGCCGCCCTCTCATTGGCCGATGCAACTCGCTGCGGCGGGCGTGCGAAAGAGATGGCGTTACGTTTTAGCCGTAGTGAGAGTGGGACGGAAGGCTGCAGTCGGCGGATGCGAGGGTTTCCGATCATTGACTCCTTTCAAGGCCACCGGCAAGTAACTTTTTTGTTGTATGTCATCGTAACGCCTGTAATACTAAACTAAAGTGACCTTCACAACTTTCTTTTGAGGTCGTTTTGGGGACGAACGCGTTTATATTTAAAGATTGTATTAAAAAAATCGAATCGTTTGAATTGGTTGTGGAAAAAAGTTCGGAGAAAAGAGTTTTGATATTGTATACTTGTAGCTGTCAAATTGGTAAGACGTTTTTCCAATTTATTTTTTTAATTTCTTATAAGCAAGGAACTGTGTATACAGAACCTTATAATAAGTATTTACGTAGGTAGGTACATTAGCGGTGGTCGCGATGTAGGGTTGTCTAAATCCGTTCATCTTTCTTTTTTTAATTAATTTATAATACTTTCTCATTTGTTTAGTGGTCGTTTGCGCGATTGTTACGCTAGTGAACCTATTCAATACCCGGGCCGGGAAAATTGTTATTAGAATATTCTGTGAAATTTCTAGTAGCAGCTTTGGATTTGTCGCCGATTGACAATTGGCTCGCCCCCTATTACATAAGACTGTAAGTATACAGCAGTACACTTCTGCCTTACCCTTCTGGTTATACAAGCGTGATGATATGATAGGAGATGGAATATAAGTTGGAATTTGATTAGAATCTAATTCGAGACTTACACATAAGCAGTGCCATGATCGTAACATACAGCTCTCTCTAGGTCCAAATACTATTGGATAAAGTGCAAAAAATGTGTGTAACACCTTCGCCGGTATGTTTTAGGTATCATGCAATAGAGGGCGCGAATCATTAACCGAGCGCAAATCCAAACTCATTTTCATAGAAATTTCATAGAAAACTCAGTATGACATGGTAATCGAACCCACGCTCAGCACTCACTCTGGCTCGCAGCTCGCACTGGTGCCCACTAAACGAACGTGGCACAAAAAATATACGATATATAAAAACTATTTCAATATGACGCCTACGAGACACCGTCGACAGAATACAAAATAGTGTCTACCAACACAAACTTTCGTTTCACACGTTGCCGCGACCTATCCCAATTCCGGTTCCCCATAAATATAGATAAGTTACGTAAACAGGGGTTGGTAGATACCGTGGTCTTGACGAGGGGTCAATGGAACTTTATCTGGGTGTATTTGGTGAAGTTTTAGAGAGATCGATTTGAAATGCATGAAGGTAGGTCAGGGTTTGATAAAAAACAGTAATGTTATTATTTACTAGCTTTCCGCCAGCGTGTCTGTGTATTTCTTATGATTTCATCCCCTATTTCAAACACTTACAGCCCTTTTTTCGCATTAAAAAGTAGCCACAAGAATAGATAGAAAGATAACCTAGTTAGGAAAATAAAATACTTTGACGTAGGTAACTACTAGTGTGCCTGGCATTGCTACTGTCTAAATCTCATTTATTAAAAATACATCTAGATTCTAGATAGTCCCTTTTACTAAGCTTTGTTATCTATGTATATGTATAGTAATAAAAAGGAAAAACATGAATGCTGATTCATCTACATTGGTATTCTCACTCCGCTATATAAAATACTGTGTATAACAAGACCTTATGTTTATAAGAACTTTCTCCGTTTTATAGAAATTCCTTTGTTTCCCCCATTCAACATAAATGTAGGTACCTACTGTCCGTGTTGATTCCGTCATAGAGAAAGAATTCAAATCTATTATCCTTTGATACAGTACTTGTTGATTAAACACGTTCGTATGTAATTGTATAGAAATTGATTATTATAGGAAATTTCTCAGGATACACGTGTTCAATTCCAATATCTAGGCATTCTTGTTAAATGCTTTAACGTTGGTTGTTGGCTATCAATATGTCATTTGCGTTTGGACTATCAGGTGAGGCAAGCCTCTTTATTAATGATAATTTCAATTTGTGATGATCACTGTAACAAATAACATTGTACTTATCATTTTACTGGACTTAGTATTTTCCTAACCGCTTTCAAAAAAGGAGCTTCTGTGTTGTGTATCTCCGCGATTTTCTCAATAACTACTGATCCAATTTGAATGGAAGTTCGGGTATTATATTAATCTATTTTCCAAATAAATGCACCAACAATGTAAGAAGTACTTAAAGATATTTAAAGGATATTTATTAGTTTATTTAATCCATAATAATTAATTATTTTATTGAATTAAGCTTTTCCTAAAATAATACACCTATGTAATGGGACTTTTTGGAAAAAACACTCGTCATAATTATTTTACGTTATGCTTCCTACCTAAAGACCTACCTACTCTACTTGTGGCGATTTTCCGGATTGATAACATGACTATTTGAAATAAATACTTTTAAGACAGACTTTCAGACAAAACTAGAAGGACGAACACTAACTGCTCATTAAGTAGGTAGATAATAGAGATTAAGACCTATGGACTAGGTTGTTCCCTACAAAATGACTACGATATACTTTGCTATAAAACGTATAAAAGTAGATATATTAGAATATAACTTAGTAACTAAACTTATTCAGCCTTTAGTTACCAATATAACCAGTCTACTTTCAACTCTATAACAATAACAATTAAGTACATAACAACTATACGCATTGACAACAATCGGGGCGCCCACGCTAAAAAAAAGTTGACGATGTGAAATGAATTTTGTCGCACAAGCATTACTTACCTACATTTTTATCTTATTGTCATTTAATATATTTACTGTTGAACTACATGAGTACCTGAGACGGTTAACTAAGTATGTCAATGAATTGAAATTTGATAGAAGGTACTTATCAGCTAAAAAACTGTAATTAGTCTGGGAATTTAAAAAAAACAGTTTCTCTGGCTGCCATAAATGAAATGTTACACAACTTTATTCAGCTGCGTGCCATTTTTTATAGAAAACTAGGTTCCCGTCTGGGTCTTTCTTATAAATTTCATTTCCCCTATTTCAACCACCTTACAGCCTTTTTTGCATTTAAAAGTAGTAGTTGAGTCCTTCCTCAGGCTCTAGACTATCTGTGTACCAAATTTTATTTAAATCGGTTCAGTAGTTTTGGCGTGAAAGCGCGACAGACAGACAGTTACTTTCGCATTTATAATATTAGTAAGGATTTTGAAAAGACCGTGACGTACCGACATGAAGTCTTGATTGAGTAATTAATGGGGGTAAGAATATCGATTAGGCATCTCAAGCCCTAATTTCTGTGCCCAAATTATTTTAGCGCGTGCCAGCAATGGGACGCGTGCTATTGGTTCGCCATCACTGACTCAGAAATTGCGTTTTCAGTTTAATTTTTATGTAAAAATCTTCTAAAATGGGCTCACTATTTGTGATCCTTATAATCATTATGATGAAGGCCACTGACCTGTGCACTTCATTCGTATACAAATGACCTAAGTGAAGTGAATACAAAAGACTAACGAATTCGTGGACTAGAAATGGTATAGGAAAGCAAGACCGTCTTCAGCTCTTTAAGCAAAATATAGCTAAGAAACATTTTGATAAAATTTGCGTAAAAAAAACCGTATGGGTTCATTTAGAAGTTACGATTTCACAGAATAAAAACACACTTTTTACAATGAATTATTGAAAAAAATATACCAAGCTAAGTATATGTTTTCATCATCATCATCAACCAATTATCAGTCTTACTGGTGGGTACGGCGCTCCTGTCGGAATAAGAAGGGTTAGGATATTTTTTTTTATAAAAATACATAGGTAGTGCACAGCTATCTCTTCCTATATTATTACGGCATATCACATAAGAATCTTATGGGAAAAGCATGTGTGAATGAGTGCTTAATTTACTTGCATATTACAGAGACTAGCATGCGAGAGATAATATACGGAAAATGTTTAAGTACTTGTTAGAATTTACCTCACCGCCGCTGCCTGTGGGAAGCGGTTCTTACAACCTACCTAGACGTGTCTTGCCTTGTGTAGGTACCTACTTGTTGCCGCTAATAGAATTACTTTAGCATCGTCGTCTCAGTCGGAAACTTATTAGCTTATCAAGAAAGCAGAATCGAAGTTCGATGTTTACCAACGTTTATTCGATAATTATTTATGTTCAGTTTATTTTAAACTATGGAAATATCAGTATCGCAAGTCAATTCAGTTCAATCCACCTATAAAAACTCTAACATTGACTAACCAGCTTAAACGGGTGGGTTGGGTACCTAGGTATTTGAGCACTAAGACGGATTATTTGGAATTTAGCACGGGTTTGGGAAAAACTAAACCTTTGGATTAGTCAGCATACCAAGTAGGTTCAACTAGATAGGTTTTATTGATGATAAGTATTTGAGATTGTTTAAACTCTGCGGCGTGCTAAAATTTTGCGTTAAAATACCTATAAGAAAACTACCTCTATTATCTAAGCGTGTAGACTACTAGACAAACACATTAATAAGTAGTTGTAATAAAATAACTTAAACTACTTTCTTACCTTTCAGAAGCCGAAGTGAAGTCTCCACTCCAAGACACGCGCCAGCTCGGAGTCTGCAGGCTGCAGCCTACAACCAATAGAACAATTTTAAACTTCTACGCTGAGAAACATACTGAAAATCAAACACAATGCCACATAAGTATCATAATTTAATATGCACTACTTATTTAAAAGCTTGAAAACAAAAACAAAGTGTTGTGTTCTGATCTGATGTTTAAATCGTTAATCCCTCATACTTAATGAGCAAAGCGCCGAGCTCTCAAATATATTTCAATAAATTTGTCTAAGATTTGTATAACTTTGAAGATACCTACAGCTTACAAATTGTTTTAGATAGGTAGGTTCCTTGTTATAATATCTAATGTAATGCATAGCAAACGCTGCAATTAGTTTATCAAATAGACATTCCTGTAACTTAAGTACCTACTATTGACGGGATAAATCGAATAAACTCCTACCTACGTAACGTACAACTTGTGGTCTATATTTTATAGTTACTCCGTTTTTAGACTTTGACAAAGAAACAAATCAATCGGGATTAAACTTTGTTAAAATCATTTTTTTTCCAATTCTATAGTCCTCTTAAAGTTTGACTTACTTACCTGATAATTTTTCCTTATACATTTTCTTCATCATATTCGCATCTTCGGATCTGTCATTTCTTTTCTTTGAGCCGCCCGTATTTCCACTTTAACCACAAAACAATAAAAAGTCAAACAATATAACTGCTTAACCTACTTACTTAAATATTGCTGCTACTGACCTATTTATCGCTCGCACTGTCACTTCACATCGCCCTTATTATCCTACCCCATCTTACCAGCATCTATCTAATAAACTATAATTAAATACCCTCCTAATAAAATAGTTCAATACAACCAATTTAGTTCGACACCAAGCAATTTCATTGAAGTGTCATATTCTTAACTCGTGCCTGAATTAGCTAATATAGTGCACAAAGCGCTGTATACAATTAATGCATTATTTTATACCCTATAGAAACCGAATAGGGCCATGAATTAAACAAACGAACCCGATCCAAGATGGCCGTCGATTCGAGCGCAAGTTTTTCGTTCCTTTTTTGAATTTCGAATAGGCGGTCGTTGTGAAGGGGTGAGGGAGACCGGCTCGTATTCCAGTTAGAAATACAAGTGTCTAAACTCGAACGCAGGATTATTTTTCTGGTGGATAGTGAAATTCTGTGTGAATATTGACTTAGTTTTTTTGAATAAACGCTTTAGTTTAAAATCATATTTGTTACTTCTTTGTTATTTTGGATGTAGTGACAACTGACAACTCGGGTCCTCTATTTGACTATTTCCGAACTTTACTTTTGTGACGCGTTCGAATCCCGTGGGTACGGAACAAATAGTTGAACTTGTATATCTGCTAGGTTGGCAGATGTAGAAGGATGTTTGATTTGAATAGGCAGACTGATAGGACACGTTTAACGCTTCCTTTGCATTAGGATCGTTTCCGCAAAGGTACGTACGTATGTAGTATTAAAATTCCACTTTCCACAAGCTTTAAATCGAGACACAAATTAAGTATGTTGCTTAGTAGTAAAATATCTAGATACTTAAGTTACGTTTAAAAAGTAGCTTAATGATTTTTTCGATTTTTCGACGAAATTTTCTGATTGATGACCTCTGACAAGAAAGCTCTTATTAAAAATTTAAAATCGTGGTTTCCAAACGTGGTATTTCCGTCCTTAAGTACCAAATACTTTACTGTCACATATTTTATAGAAATAATCATAAAGTTACAACACTAATTAGCAGACAGAGACACAATGGTAAAACAACAGGGCTGCATTGCCGTTTAATTTCCTTTTAAAACTTGTTACAACAATCTGTATTCTTTGCAGTTATCAAGAGTGATAGTAGAGGCAGCCGAGCGTACCGCGGAAACCACCAATGACTCGCTCAGAGAAATTGTTTGAAGCCAAATGCGGGCTCCGGCGTGGCGCGGCGGTGTTCAGTTATATTGAAATATTAATAATATCGGTTTGTGCGGCTTTCGTTTGACGGCGTTTGAGATTAAAGAAAATGTGGTATTGTAGCAAATAATTCGTAATTCATGTCAGTTTAACGCACCTACAGACCATCTAGGGCATGTTTCAACACCTCCTAGTAGGTTTCCGTTAAATTATCTTCTAAAAAAAGCATTTCAACTGTCATTAAGTCAATAGGATCCAGTAGTCGTCAGCAGAACTGCTACCCTAGAAGTCCTGGGTTCGATTCCAAGGTCGAGCAATGTTTTTAAATTAAATAAAGTGTAGATCATAAATGGCACGTCCACCTGAAAGACAGAACAAGAAAAAAGGCAAATAATCAAAAGTTTAGATACAAAGGGGATACTTACTTCTTCTATTCCATTCCATGTATTATTCTAATCTATTCTTCTTTTCCAGTTTGTTCGCGATTACGGCACAAGCGTCATGCACAAAATATACCGACTTGCTGCAGCCCTGCTACAAACTCCACTATGAGATCATCAGCACCTTCGCTACACTGGAGTGTTCTAGAAGATTCTAGAAGTTCTCCAGACGTAACTGGGCCTGGTAACTCCACCACCGTTGGCGGTGCGCATGCGCCAACGGGGGCAGAGTTCCTACACCTAGTTGCGAGGTTCCACATGAGAAAACAGAAGACTATACTTACTCATAACTGTCAACAACGTATTTTATTCTTTCTGGGTGCTTATATCCAAAAATATATCCTATTACCAGCATCCCATCCCGGTTTCGCAGTTCGCACGGGCTAGCAAATGATAACCTAATAACCTTCCTAGATAATCCCTCTCCCTATTGTTGAAAACTGTATGAAAATCTGTACAAGTCGTTTCTGAGATTGGGCCGAAGTGCTGAACATACACAAACTCAGCGCATTCTTTTGTTATGTAATAACTATTGTATTATGTAATAACTATTAATTATGATACCTATTATATTATACAGGTCACCGATAAGTTTTTTTTGTCTATTTTAGACCATTAATGATATCATAATTATGTATTTTCTTTATTTGTGTACCTATGTCACATAATGTTTTTGCTTTCACCTATATTTTTGATTTTATTATTTGTGTGAAAAGATAATTAAATATTAAAACCCAATAAAAAAAACTTTATTTTAACAAACTTTGCCAAGTAACATTATTATGACGACTGAATTCCCTAAATCTGAAGCAGGAATGTCATAAGGAGCGTGCCTTTTGCCAAAACGAAAACAAGTCTAAACTCTGTAAGACCCTACAATATTACGCGAAATGGTCTGTTCCCTGACTCACGATTGATCACTGTAGTCTGCAGCAGTCCAAGCCACACCCCGTTGGTATACTGCAAGAAGTATAGTACCATTGTTACACAACCAGTGGTTCAGTTTTGGGTCAACTATGATTTTTTTGCCAGTTAGACTCAGGATGGACGGAAGCCATTACCAATCAGTTTAAGCTCGGCAACGCGCGAGTGATACCCCTGACGTTGCAAGCGTTCATATGCTACGGTTACCGCTTACCATCAGGCGCCAAACCTACCTACCTTGTCTTATTAAAGCCCTATCATAAGACCCTTAGGGCGAGGCTACATCACTGCGTTATAACGTCGCACCGTAAAAATCTTAGTCAAATCGTCGTAAATTCGATTTGCCAGCGGCCATGGGGGCCTAGGCAAGTTGCAATTTGACATTCGAATCAACAAACGAATAGAAAAGAAACAAAATGTATGGAAATGACATTAGTGACAGCACGATTTGTCAAAAGCTTGTTGTATCATTTCCATGGGGGGCTAGACAAGTTGCATTTTGACATTTGAATCGACAAACAAAATGTATGGAAATGACACAAGCTTTCGGCAAATCGGGCTGTCACTAATGTCATTTCCATACATTTTGTTTGTCAATTCGAATGTCAAAATGCAACTTGTTTAGCCCCCATACATTTTGTTTTTATTCGTTTGTCGAATCGAATATCAAAATACAACTTGTCTACAGGGTGTGTAGTCTTTGCGATGCGTCATCGCAACGCAGTGTTTTGGCCTTGCCCTTATGGTAATAGGTACCTACAGTTCTTTCAAAGAGCTTTGCATTTGAATGCATTTTTATGGGTGTTGCGATAAACCTGTTTGGTTCCATAAAATAGGTCGCATGCAAAAATATGGCAGGAAGATATATCGTCCTATAAAACAAGGCACCCATTTTACGTGACAAAATCACGAATGTATTTCCCCTAGTGGTTAGATGGAGATGTACCAAAGTACACAGTTCGACAGTTTAGGTTCCACGTTGCACGACGACATCTATTCTAGGGGTCCTGGGTTCGATTTTCGGATCGAGCAGTGTTGTTGGATTTCTCTGTGGAATTTCCAGTCCCTCTAGAATCTATGCCCGATTGATGGCAGTAGGGTCGCCCCTTATGATATGGGACCTAAACATACCGACGCACTGTGGATGTACTGCAGTACACCTCCGCCTGACCCTTCGAGGAATAGAGGCGTGATGATATTTTATGATATAAAGACGTCATACGGGGCGAGCACTTTACCTCACATGATAAATCACATTCACACAATCACATGATAAATATACTTTTAATGATTATTTTGTTATTTGGTAAGTATATGTACCACCACGCCTGTATTCCCTGAAGAGGTGTGGCAGAGGCGTACTAAGGCGAGCCTATTGCCATCAACCAGGCACATATCCAGACTCCGAGCTGCTATTGGGAATTTCACAGAAAACCCAACAACACTTTGCTCGACAGTAGTTTAGTAGGCAGTAATTTGGTAAGTAAATAAACCACAATATTGTAATAACTTTCTTTAATTCAAGTAGGTATTTTGTTTATTAGACAGGCCTCTTGCCTTAGCTACAAAATTGTTATTTTAGTCCTTACTACAACTGCCATCGGCTCCTTTCACCAAAACTTTATCTTACCAAAGGTACTACGATTAGCAGACTACAACTGTGGCTAAAATCATGATTATATATCAGTCCTTTTAACTAAATCTATGTCAAAATATAATATATATATTATAATTAGTATATTATGTATTATTTTCCAATATTAGTTTCACTAAAATGTCTTTTTAACATTGAGTACAAAATATCCTTCTTTGCTTAGCCACCTTTGTTAGAATCATAATAACTAAAATTTCCAAAACAAATCTTTATTTATATTTTAATATAAATTCCCGAATTGACATCTTCGTAAAAAATATACAAAAGGAAAAAAAAAACAAAACAATGTTGGCACCTTGTCGACATTTTGCACACAAAGAACTAGTGTCATTTACATACTGCGTACTAGTATAATTCTTATTGAAAAAGTATTTTGTTTGGATCACTGTGACTCCTTTAATTAATACATGTTTTTATAAACAAATCACACACCAAAACTTCTAATCCCTATCCTGTTTTTAGGCACACCAGTTGCACGATTCCAAAAAGTGGGATTTATCGAAAAGAGCCAATGAGAAACTCCAGTCACTCTTAAAAAAAAATAGGTATATGGTAAGAGTTACAATTTATATAAGAGGATAATACAGTTTTATTAAGGAGTTTTATGATAAAATAAAGATAGCTATAAGCAGTAAGAGCCGACCAGACAGACAGTATTGTATGCAATTAGTTTCTAGTACGTAGTACGTAAATAATTGAGTAAACTTAAAAAGGTGGAAAATAATGATAACGCCGTATTAATAATTATTGTAATAATGTATATAATAGTAACTATTTACAAATGACTCGACGTGATGATTACAATGTCTCTTATGACCGCGCTCCTATAACGCCTATAAATATTGTTTTAAATAAATTATCTGGTGTTACCTGCAAGAAAAATGTATTTTAAAATGATTTGTCTAATATAAAGATTTTTATTTTAGATGGAACTTCAGTAACTATGTATCGTTTTATACTAATTAACTTTAAAAACGACAGTGTATTTATTTTTAAGAAAATACAAATTTTAATGTTTTGAATATGTTTCGAGTTAATAAAAAAATAATTATATACTTTTGGGATACAAGGTTAAATAGTGTTAAAACATGACAAACAGTAATCGCACAGAAATGCAAATTATCTCTCCTCATCATTTCACACGTAATCCCTAAATAAACATAAATGGACCAAGAAATTAGTTCATCTAGCTTACCTAAGTAGGTCTACAAGCAGGCGAGTGCAGGTCCCTGTCCGCTCCCCCCGCGAAGCTGATGTTAAGCAGCATGGCTTCGAAGGGATCGCTGCGCATGCGCTGCTGGTTCGCCTGCGCCGCGGAACCCGAGTCTCGTATAATACGGGTCTCTTCTTTACCATCCTGATTGCAATACAAATATTTGAATAGTTACTAGTAATATTATAATGACAGATATTTAGTTTTGTGTTTACCTAGGTTATAAAGAAACAGAAAATGTATGTAAGGGGATGAACATTATATGTATTGCTACAACTCAGTATTACATAAGCTTTTATATCTTCTATGATATCAAACCTTTTTCATCAACCCATTAACTGTCCCACTGTTGGGCACGGGTCTCCTCTCAGTATGAGAAGGATTCGACCATACTCCACCACGCTGGCCCTATGCGGCTTCACATGCCATCGAGAGAATCTCTCAAGCATGCAGGTTTCCTCGCGCTCTTTTCCTTCACCGTTAAAGCGAGTGATATTTACGCACATGATTTCGAAAAGTCAGCGCCCAGAGGTGTGCCTCTACGCATGCTTTGGATTCGAAATCGAAACCTTTGACTTGGCAGTCCAGTGGTCATTGCTTAGGATATCACTACACTTGATAATAGAAGTAATATAATTGAGTTATTTTTAAATAGAATAGAACCGTGACGATGAATTTTTCGTTGGTCCGAAGTTAATGCTGCCGTTTACAGAATTTTATCACATTGATATAACGATATGTTGTTTGCCTTCAGCACTGATGTCGCTAACCTCAGGCCTAGGGCTCCACAGCCGCACGACGGTCTCGATGCCGCTGGTGGCGAGCAGGAACATGGAGGGATGCAACTGGATGCAGTTCAGTATGGAGTCGTCTCCGCGCAGACAGCGGATGATGTTGCCAGACTTGCGGCACCAGATGAACATGCTGCCGTCGTCAGAACTGTGCACGAATATTACACGCTGTAGTCGGGGTCATCGTGGATTATTATGGATAAGAGACAATTGAAAATCAACCTTTTGTCATAAATAGTTAAAAATAAAATTCGAATAGCAGTAACTAATTATTAAGAAGATATCGAAAATTTCGAAAAGATGAGATTCTGAAAAAATTTATGCATTGGATGCATAACTAATTAAATGTATGGTAGTTTTTTATTTGATTTTACATTATATACAATAGTCCGCGCGGAACTAGTTGGCCGCGCCTTAGGTATGTGAGCAGCGGGACGGAGGGGCGGGGTCGCCTGCGCGCGGTGGGGCGGAGGGGCGGGGGCGCTTGCTTTTGTTCACAGTAACCCGCCGCTTCACACCCGTCGCTACCTAAGACGCGGCTAACTAGTTCCGCGCGGACTATAGCAATACCTCGTTTCGCTTCGGGTTATTATAATTTTATGTAAAAAGCAGTCTATAGCGATCAAGGGACTCACTAATGTACCTTTCTAACTGGGAAAATGTCAAAATCGGTTCAGTAGATTCAGAGATTTCCTCCTACAACCTCACACACTTTACTTCTTTATAATATTATATTATAGTAATATAGTGGGGTCATAATGTTAGGCAACTTTCAGTAGCTGTGGGTACGCGGTAATGAGTCCAAACACAAGAGAGCTCACCCAGCAGCTATATAGTTGGCATCGGGTCCCAGGAAGTTGGCCTCCTTGATGTCGGTGGTGGTGTTGCAGTGGCCCAGGAACCGCTGCGAGTAGTCCAGCGCGGCGGTGCGCAGCTGCCTCTCCAGCACGCTGGTCGGCTGGTTGTCTTCGGTCTCCGTGGCTGCTGAAGTCCAAACCAGAAATTAGAATACGAATATTTCAGTTTTAAATGTTGTAAGGACATCGTAATTATCACTCGTTTTAACGGTGAAGGAAAACATCGTGAGGAAACCTGCATGCCTAAGAGATTTTCTCGACGGCATGTGAAGTCTGCCAACCCGCATTAGGCTAGCGTGGTGGAGTATAGCCTAATCCCTCTCATACTGAGAGGAGACCCGTGCCCAGCAGTGGGACAGTATATGGGTTAATTATTATTAACATCACTAGTAAAGAAGAACTTGGTAACTTTGAGACAAAAGTGAAGACCCCTTGTTGCACTAATCTCTCTATAATAATATAATATAGATAAAAATAATCACTAAATGTGTTGCTAAGCTCAAAACTCGAGAACGGCTGAACCGATTTGGTTGATTTCTTTTTTGTTGTGTTTTATGAAGTCTAAGGAAGGTTCTTATGAAGAGTAAAAACAGGAAAAAGTAAAAACAGGGAAACGCAGACGAAGCTGCGCACGGGTCGCTACTAATGGAATAAAAGTAAAGCTATCATGGGTTTATCATCTGAAATTATCCAAATTTATCATAGTATAAATAAGTCATATTTTAAAGGTTGCTATGCTGTTGAAGGTCCAAGATATACTGGTATCTATTAGTTAACACATTCAGTGCCACCGACTCGCCTTGCGAGATTTACGTGAACTCGCAAGGCGAGTCGGTGGCACTGAATGTGTTAACACATTTAGTGCCACCGACTCGCTAATTGACGTCTGATAAATTACGTTAATTGACGTCTCTGCGTGCGACAGTAAGTCATTTAGTAACGCACGTTATTTTAAACTTTACAAAATATATTTAATTTCTATAACCTTCATCAGGCGTGGTCTCCATACTCTCTAAGGCAACATTGATATCCTTCTGCAGTAGAAATACAGCGTGACTGGTCGCGTGCCTCGGGAACTTCTCCTTGAAGTACAGAAGGCACTCGTGGGCTTCGCGGGCTCGCTTCAGGTCCATCAGACCCTTGGCCAGCCGGAAATGGGACTTGACGTGGGAAGAATCGAGCTTAATAGCTTTATAGCAGTCTTTGATTGCGGCGTACGTGTCGCCTGTCCTGTAAATATCATAATAATAATAAAAAAAGTATTCTGGGACATTTTACACGGCACCATCTAGTCCCAAACTAAGTAGAACTTCACTAGACCACAGACGGCGGTAAGATACAGATAGATGAGTAACTTGAAAGTTTTATGAAATCTCTGAGCTAGATCTTGAGCCGATACCCAGGTCCTAGTACCTAGTATTATTGAGTATATTCTACTTCAATCAACAATAGCAACGTTGATCGAAGACATTCTATGAAAATCTCAGTAATCAACTCATTGCAACTTTTAACGTTGGTTTGGAGGCCGTCAATAATTTTCGGAAAATGGATATTTGTCATATTTGACGGTATTTCCACTTTTCCTTCTCAGTTTAAATACATTTCTGCACTTTTAACTCCTTGAATTTACCGCCTGTGAGGGTGGTAAATCTCAAGTCGTCTCTGTCGAGTAATCGATAATCGAGTATTGATATCGATTTCACTGTTGCTGATCGACTAACCATCCGCGCCGCATGAGTGCTGCGGCCCGGTTGGAGTACAAGATGGCGCAGTCGGGGCAAGCCGCCAAGGCCTCGTTGTACAGCTCCACCGCTGTAGAGTAGTTACCCTTGTTCACGAAGTCATTCGCCTGGAATATAACGGACACGTATAAGAAGAGAATCCTATAATAAAATCAATACATCGGGGTGTGCACATTAAAAATGCGATAAGAATATACAATATTCAATAAACAATGATAGTAAAATAATTAGTAAGCGTGTGGTGACGGTATTCACCATATTGATTTCTGACTGGTATTCACCATTTTCAATCCCAATCAATATGGCGGCTCTTCCGTCAGCGCGTCGCGAGTTCGTGACGTAAGCGCCAGTGTTGCCAGCGCTGCTCCGTAACCATAGACCACAGACTAAAGAGCGTTAACAGGACGTAGTAAGTTCCCGCTAAAAGACTTGTCAGATAATTTCATATTTTTGTTCGATTTTTTAAATATCCGGCGGGTCGCGGCTATCTAGATAATCTACGCCTACCTCAAGTAATCCAGTGAGAATATGTTTTTAATCATTGCCAGACATTGTCTTATTGTTATTATTTTGTTTTATGGCGGAGTTCAATAAGGTGACTGGTAGAAAATGCCATATGGCATTAAGTCCGCCTTAAAAAATAAATAAATAAATAAGTCAGAAAGAAATCGGTGACACTTCCGCTGCCTAGAAATCTACTTGAAATTGGGATAAAGGTTGGGATAAATTAATAATATAAATTGGGATAACAAAAAAAAAATTAAGGAATTGGATTCAAAAATTTACCAAAAATCTCACCATATCTTTAAGCTGTCGCACTTTGTCGGGCAGCTGCGGCGGCGGGTTCAGTGTGCCGGTCGTGCCGTTTGTGCCGTTGGTGCCGGTCGTGCCGTTGGTGCCGTTCTTTGGGGGCTGCTTGCCGTCGGCACGGTTGCCGTGGTTGTGCTGGATGATGAAGCTCTCTACCAGCACCGGCCGCCGCGCTGAGTTGATGTCGAACAGGTATACCTGGCAGATAAAGTTTTATCATCATAATCAACTTAACTGGTACAGGTTGGCTCTCAAAATGGAATGGGTCAATTCTAATTTCCGAGGTACTGAGATTTTCAACGAAAAAACTAATAAAAATGCTGGAAGTCAGAAACGAATTCAGGATCACACAGGATCAAGTCAGTGGAGCAGTAAATATATATCAAAAATTTTTGGAAATTCCTACTGGATTCAAAAAATTGGAGGCCGCAATACCTCGGGGAACACTTCGTATAATATAAATAGGTATTTAAAAAAAAACATTGTTACCTGTTCCGAGCCCAAATTGACCAGTAGTTCATTGCCATCGTTGCTGAACGCGACGTATGTGGTCGCCTTCTTGGGGAAGGTGTGCTCGTTAGGCTCCATTGAAAGGTGACCTGCGAGTACAATATTAAGTTTTAATCATGGTAGGTATTTGCAACAGGAACACAATAGCTATAGCTTTTAAATTTAAATCAACAACTGCTTGCTGATCTGATATCGTCGTGCGACGGGTCGTTGAGCTCCCTAATAATGGTTGAGCTACACGATGACTGTTGCATGCGTGCCGTCAGTTAGGACTGGTCAACTCAAAACTGTTTCAGATTTTGCCCTACATTGTTTAACTCGCATATCCGATATTTACTACGTTTGTCTGGACTTTAAAAGAGACCATGATTCTCTGAGTTTGTTTCGGCGTTTCTTCTCAGAGGTCGTCAGTTAGGAAATGCCGGCGACATCTAGCATAAAAAAAATGACTTGTAAAAGTGTCTTTAAAGGATCTACTTACAGAAAAATAAATATCATTTCATTTCAACGGTTATTCCGTTATAAATGATGGATAAAATGTAAAGGCCCGTTTACAAGGTTTTCTTGCCTTGCTGATTTCCTTGCTTATTGCATACAATAACGTTGAAGCAGTAAAATTCTACTGAACACAGACGATACGACTATTATGCTACAACTTATTGCATTCAACAGGCAACGTGCTCCGTGTAAATCAGACTTAATATCCGTATCTTTGTCTGTCATTTCAAAGTCGATAAACTGAGATAGCACCCAAAAGGGGACATAAATCCTGCAAGTTGCTAATGGACTGGAACCTTGTCTTATTAACCTCCACGTGACGTCATCCACCGTACTTGCCGCCTAGTGGTGCTAACGCGTACTGAGAGCGGTTACGTCATTTTCACGTCACCAAGATGGCCGCCAGGCACATTATCAATTTGAGCATATAAGAAACCAAGAAACCAATGAAACATTTCTTGCCTATTAGATTAGTACAAACATGAAACAAACTACCAGAAGAAACTGTCATGGCTCCAACAGCAGAAACAATTCAAGCTTCAAGAACAGATTGGACAAGGATAACATCTCCAAGTTATTTGATACACATGCATCAGCTAATAATTAGCTTCTAGTGTGTTTATTAAATAGCTTGGAGATGCAAGGTTGGGTAAGGTCTATACAGGGTCTATAAAAGGGGGTAAGGTAGACCCCCTCTCATTATTATGATTAGGTAATTACCGGGCGCGAAGTAGTGCACGGCGGCGCGCGGGATGTTGTTGTCGGGGTCGCCGTGGCCCGCGCGCGAGCAGCGCATGTTCTGCCGCTCCCAGATCTGCCGCGCCGCCGGGGCGTTCACCTACCACACCACCATCATTTAACAAGCATATAGACTTTCTTGTACATGCGTTTGACGGATACTTTGTAAGATTAGTAAGGTCGACGTTAATGTTCTGATAGCGGCTACCGCAAATATTTAGAGAATAAATGCTAATAATCACCAAGCGCCTGAACATATCTTCATAAAATATAGCTAAGAAACACTTCGATCACGTCAGCTTTCAAACAAAAAAAAACCGCTTCAAAATTGGTTCATTCGACATGTCCATCGTGCATCGGACAGACACATACATACGTCAGAGTTATAACACTCCTCTTTGGGTGGGAGAGGAGACAAAAATAGTTTCAGCACTGAATCAGTGACGATAAAATTATTTCATTTCCAGATTACCTGCAATTTTGCCAGCTTAATCATCCTAGTGTCATACAGGCGCACGTAGAAGTCATTAGCGCCGACAGCCAACTGGTAGGGGCGCCGAGGATTCACCGCCACACACTTGGCTTCAGCATATCGCCCCAGGTGATTGAGAAGGTTCACCAGAACATTAGCAGAATCAGGGTTACAACTGTGCGATGTGCGCAGGTCATGTTGGCTTGACAAATAGAAATAGGAGCAAGTTAAATAGATATAATATTCGTTATTGTACACCAACTGCCTCATTGGTCTAGTGATCCCAAGCGTAAATGCTACGCTATAGGTACTGGGTTTGATTACTGGGTTTAACAAAGTGTTGTGGGATTTTTCTGGGAATTCCCCGTAGCAGCTCGGAGTTTGGATTTATGCTCAGTTGATGGGCTAAAGCATTAAGCTTGCCCCCTATTATATTGAACCTTAATACCGTAGGTGTACACTGGTACACCTCAGCCTAGCCTTTCGGGGAATACAGGCGTGATGGTATGTTTTTATATTTCTTATGAAATAAAAATAACATTTTAGACGTTACGAGAGTACCATTGGCGTTCTTTTGTTCCTTTACCATTGAGTGAGTGATTATTTTAAAAAATGCACACTTGATTGCGAAATATTATGAGCTATAGTTCAATGGTCTAGACTATGGGATCCTTTTTACAGAAATACATGACGTAGTTAAAAATGTTTAGTTACAGTATCAGGCCATCTTCTCCAGCCGACCACAGCAGGTGCGGGTTGTCGGGCGCGGTGGCGAGGCGCTTGACCCGCGCGCAGTGGCACACGCACTCCAGCAGCGGCGCGCTCGCGTGCAGGCTGCGCACGCGCACCGTGGCGTCCGCCGCGCACGTCGCTATCACGTCCGGGGATTGGAACTGGGGACCATTTTAAAGTTTAGACAAACTATCAAGCTGCACGATTCTCATATTGTTAGAAAACAAAAAGAAAGAAATACATTAGTAGCATTCATATTTAAAGGAGTATCTATGTAGTTAAAGTAAACCTGGTTTTATACAACCATGAAGTTGTTCTCATAATAATAATAATAATCAACCCATATACTGTCCCACTGCTGGGCACGGGTCTCCTCAGTATGAGAGGGATTAGGCTATAGTCCACCACGCTAGCCCAATGCGGGTTGGCAGACTTCACATGCCGTCGAGAAAATCTCTCAGGCATGCAGGTTTCCTCACGATGTTTTCCATCACCGTTAAAGCGAGTGATAATTACGCACATGATTTCGAAAAGTCAGAGGTGCGTGCCTTGGATTCGAACTCGAGACCTTTGACTTGGCAGTCCAGTGGTCATACCCCTAGGCTATCACTGCTTGCTTGCTTGCTAGAAGTTGTCCTACCTAAATAAAATATAACATTTGACTATCAAAAAAGTCAAACTTCCTGAGTACAGTTCGCGCGTTATAACTGGGCCGACCTGAAGTTAGCCGTTTCTATGTTAAAACTACGCAATAGATTGTTTTGATATAGATTATAAATAGCATATTTCGCAACCAAATGGCCGACTTCAACCCGGCCAAGTTATACCGCGCGGACTGTAGGTAGATATTGATAATTATAGCATGTGCAACAGGTCGAACTTTGTCGAAAACAACGTAATAGAGATAGATAATTGGCTTGTTTACCAAGTGCAAAGTGCTCGAATTTTAAACTGTTTATATAGAAAAAAATAAAGCCGTTGATTTGATAAAGCTAAAAATAAAATGTCATTGAATAAATGAAATCACATCTATTCTTTGACGAAATGGTGCTGAACAAAACAAACAAAATAATAAGCTTAAGCTAGATATTAACATTTTTTGTATAGCTGTTGGTTTTCCTGTATGAAATAAATAAATAAATAAAAATGTACATTCTTCTTCCTAGCCTTTTCCCAACCATGTTGGGGTCGGCTACCAGTCTAACCCGAATGCGGCTGAATAGCAGTATTTTACACGGAGCGACTGCCATCAGACCTACGCAACCCAATTTCTAGGCAATACCGATATTCGAAGGAAAGACTGGTTGTCAGGCTTTTTAGGCTTCTGACTGGGTACCACTAACGATTGTCATAGGTGTTCGTATGACAACCGGGACCGACGGCTTTACATGCTCTCCGAGGCACGAAGTGGTCTCGATATGTTAAGAATGGTCACCCATCCATAGACTGACTGCGGCAAGTGTAGCTTAACCTTGCAGATCGGTTGATCAGCGTCGTTACAACTTGGCCACGAGCCCCTCATTATTTAGTCATAATATTAACCTACACCAATTTTTAGCTTAGGTTGTCACACACCCCGTTATGGTTGACGTGAGTGTTACTGATCTCATGGCCATGATATATAGAACTAGAGGAAGGCAAAAGCTGTTTTTAGACGGTACAACTTCGACATACTCTGCCGCCTCTCCAGATGGCAGGGATCCATGAGGATATTCCCCATAATAAAAGGGTAAATACATGAGTCGTGGAACAACCGACAATAGACACTAAATGACATAATTATATTGATATTTATTTATGTGAATAGATCTTTTAAAGACACTTTATAAGCCGCAAATTGCTAATGCCCCTAGCCGCCATTTTGGCGACTGCAAAATGACGTCACCGCACTCAGTACGATTACCAACACTGGCCGGCGACTAAGGCGGATGACGTCATGTGGATGTTTATCGCAAATTTCAAATGCGCTGGAACCTTGTCTTAGGTTCCAGCGCATTAGAAATTTGCGGTACTTATACAAGTCCGTATTTTAACTTTATTAATATTAGACTAACAAGACAGAGGATGGTATCCATTTGATGGAATGTGATCGGTACCGTGACCTGAGAAACAGAATATTAAGAGGTATAGATTTTCACAATGGTGGAATTAATTGAATACTACGCCAACCCTTGTCGGAGAAATGTCAGAGGATACTGAAATATTTAAAATTATGCATGAAAGAAAGATTCGAAAGAACATGTCTGTGAGAGCTAGTAGGGTGTAGTTGGGGGCAGGCGGGATTGTAATGCAGCCAGCTTGTCTTCAATTGCACTAAAGTATGAATGAACCCATGAGGCTGGCATAGTCACCAAGTGTGTACTGAAGCCTCAAAAAAAAATAGATAAAAAAAAAAAAAAAAAATATTAGACTAGGTGGCGGCTGCATTCGCTAGTTGACAATCCACCAGTACACACAACAAAACTTCAAGTTATACAGTTGCTCTACAAAAATCACTACTGTTGCTTCAAAATATGGGTGGTCAAATACCAAACTGAATAGCTTAATATATAGTTGTGTGTACCTATGGCCGCAGTTTTTACCTAGTGATATTTTTCCCATGGCGACGAAATCCTATAATGAGTTTGACTCTTAAAAAACAGTTAATCATACATATTTGAAGTTGACAGACTATGTTTTAATTATGTTGTGCTAATTGATTTTATTATGTTGATGTGCCAACAGCCCTTAGCCTTGTCCCCCTTATGAATTGGCACTACTATATCGCTACATATTTTTTTATTTACAATATCAACACATACCTACTTGGTATGAATATACAACAGTTTGGAGGGTCATTGTTCTTTAGTTAATTAATAAGTTAAGTAATGAGTAAGATTCATTCTCCAAAATATAGAACAACCATATTTAGTGATAACCATGATTGATGTTTGGATTGAAATGATGATTTGGGCAAAATAATCCAAGGAAGACAACTGATCTCCCACCTGGTGCCTGCCAGCATCACCAAACATAAATATTATGTGATACCATACTTAATTTGTGAAAACAGTAGATTATATAGAATGGAAAGAAAAAGAATATTGTCCAACTACTAATTAAAACAGGTACATAACATTGCATAGATACCACAATACAAAGATCAAGAAAAGCTTGTATCTGCACAATTAATCATTCATTTATCAGTAAGTAAACAAAACAATCATTATTTTTATCACAACAATAACTAGGTTATGAGAACACTTTCAAACCTGGCAGAGAAAGTAGGTCATAATTTTGCAAATGACATAATATAAATACTCCACTGGCATTATAGTGTTCTGTTTGTGTATACTAAATTATATTTCAAAGCAGAAAAACATATACAAACAACTTAATATAATTATAGTTCCTTTCCTACATAATAGGAATTGCATCACATTTATATTTAAGACAGCAAAACATGAACATTTTGTTTATGTTTGGATAATTAAATAAAACTGATCAACTAAGCATCAAATATTATACAATATAAAATGTATGTTACGTCTGGAAGTGATCCCAGTACTTCAGTCAAACCTACCCTTTCTTTTGTCTACCTTATTGGTGTATAAAAATTGTGTTGCAAACAAGTTCTCTTTTAAAATAAATAAAATTGAATTACTACCTAATTTGATTAGGATAATAAAGAAGCTTAAACCTCATTTCAAATACTAATGTGTTGGAACTCTAATTACTTTGACCTTCCCTAAAAAGGTACCCACTGAAAGAGTGTGATTCAATCTGCCTTTCACAATAACACTTCCTCCACCATTTTGGAAAGTAATAATTCTTTACTTTTCCTTTTAAATGAAAAATGGAAGCCAACCTCTTTGTGTAAACATTGCATTTTGAAGTTTAGTTTTTGCAATAAATAATAATGAATCTACCAAGGACTCCTTCAGACTCAATACTAAAACAACTGTTTTGAATGTCATGTTCCTTTTATGAATTAAATGCATTAATACAGGGCAATATGGCATGGCACTGACTTCAGATTGTGATGCATTTTGATAGGACTAATATGTATAAAGAATCGAAAGTTCCTATGTCAGTACAATATTATGACTGTGTGGAATTTCTATAAATAAAGTAAGGAGAACAATGAAAACATATTATGCAATGAAGCATGTTTTAACATACTTATATATTTGTAACAAAACCATGGCAACTCATTCTTGTGGGTTTTAAAAGTCTTATTGTATTATAATTATTTATTTTATGGAAAAAGTGAACAAGTATATCACCAAATCAAGAAACACTTCAAGTACTTACCTATGTAAGTACTAAGTACTCCTATGTACTTACTTAAATATATTTACTATAAGATATTTTAATGTACCTAAAGATTTGCACACCATCAATGGTAAAACTCTGAGCACTATACAATAATTTATTTCACCATCTTTATAACCAGTGTTATGCAAATAAATTGATTGATTTGATTTGATTTGATTTGATTTGTAAATTATTTCTATTCATTGAAAAAACTAAGGTGCTGATTTTAATTGTTTTTACCTGTGTAATTTATATTGTTTAGGAATTCAATGCATAAATAGTTGCTTAGTAATTCAATGCATAAATTTATTATATTAAAATACATCATTTGTTGAAGAAGTTTGTGTAATGTCTCACCTTTACAGAAAATATGTTTCCAGTGTGTCCTGTAGATATGTTCATAAGCTCTTTGTAGCGGAAAGGGTCCCACAGCATTACGTGGAGGTCATCAGACGCCGATGCGAGAACTCTATAAACATATTCATGTATTTATACAAATACACCAGTTTAGACGGTATAAGCAATGATTTTACAATACTTACGATCCATCATGGTTCCATTCTAAGCAATTGACACATCCCATATGCCCGTGAAGTTCCTTTTCCAGACCCAATCTGTCGATCATGGGCCGGGTCACTGTAAGCCGAGTCTGAAACTTTCTGTCCAGATCCCCGCGCTCCCTGCTCGCTATCAGGCCCACAGTGCCGCTAGCCCAAGCAGGCTCCTCTCTTCTGCCCATTTCTGCTAAATAAATCGTCAATATGTCTGGTCAACCATCACAATCGGACGATTCATCAACTAACTGCGGCTCAATCTATTATTAGTCTTCAACATCGCACTTAACATAACTATTTAGTGTACACGAATATATCCACGAAAATAATTCTAAGTTCAATGCGGAATTTACAATGAACAAACAAATACAATCAACAAAAAGCTTTATTCTCGAAGCAAGATAATTCTTACGAAAATAAAAGTAGCTGTCAAACAGCTGTCACCGAGTTGCCAGTTTGCCACTTTCGCAATTTCGTTCGCAGTTCGCCTTAGTCTTTTATTATTTATGGTTTATGGTCGGTAGAATTATTTTATTTACGGAGAGTTGGAACTTGATAAATTGAAATCACTTTTTAATGGCTTTACTGATCTTCATTACATTAGACAAATATTCAAAGGTACAGTACAGTCAACAAAAAAGATAAAACCTATATAAATATGTGAATAATTGGGTAGATCTGTTTTTTGTCAAATATTGTGAAAATAATGTTTTTGAGCTAATGTGGCAAAACGCAGGTGTTGTTATCTGCCTACATCATACCAAAGCCTAAAGTAAACAATAATTTTATTTAGATCTGTATAATAACACATACACATTTGTCAAGAGTTAAGACACAGATTGCCTGTTCTGTTATCTCTTTTGTTGACTGTACCAAATCTATGTCTATTCATTGTCGTTTTTTCCAAAAAAATATTTATGACCTTCCTTAGCACGACTGTATAGTTTGATAGATTGTAAATAAGGCGACTTAGTTAACGCAATTACGGAAACTTCCTAGTTGGTTTGTTTATTTTTAAGTTGATCATTGTTTACAGTCGTTTTTGGAACTCGGTAAGCAATTCACTAACTTTTGAAACTGTCTAAAGGTACGTTAGTCAAATGCATACTGATAACTATAGCATTTTGACTGCTGTTTGGAGAATGGACGACGCTGACGCAGCGACGGACGGTCAAGATATCATAAAAAATGTACATGTATCGTTAAATACGTCTTAGAATCTACCCCAACCCCAATAAAATCTGAGACCCACCCAGATGACATCATCCCCCAATGACCTAAATTCGTGAGTTGGTAATACTTGGTAAATTTTAATACCTATTAAATGGTAATACTGAATACTGCTCAGCTGATAGAACGTAGCTGTCGTCAAATTCAAACGTCAATGCGTCAATGTCAATTTCTTTGCTGGTTATGTCGTCGAATTTACGTTGATTCGTATTATTTTCATTGGAAGAATATTGCTATAATTTATTTTATAATCAAATAGTGATTTAGGTGAGTTTAAAAAAACCTTTTTTTATCTAAAAGCTTCTTTTATTGAACAAAACCAGCACAAATAATATCTGTTGGTTATTCTTACTACAGTCTATTTATTACTTACAGTTTTACAGACTATCCTTATCCGTACCATCCTTTATCTTTTACAGGCTGAAAAATGGGTGAGCGCAAAGGGCAGAACCTTTACTATCCCCCCGACTATGACCCTAAAGTCGGGGGGTTGAACAAGTTCATGGGGACCCATGCATTAAGAGAGAGGGCCAGGAAACTCCACTTAGGCATTCTGATCATCCGTTTTGAAATGCCATACAACATCTGGTGCGATGGGTGTAACAACCATATTGGGATGGGAGTAAGGTACAATGCTGAGAAGACTAAAATTGGAATGTACTACACCACGCCAGTGTACCAGTTCAGAATGAAGTGTCACTTGTGTGACAATCATTTTGAAATCAAGACTGATCCAGGAGTAAGTATTCTTTATGATCAACTAAGTACCTAGTTCATGTATTCATTGTGTTTGAAAATTGAACCTAATGAAGTTCTAACAACAAATGTTTTGTTTTCAGAACTTAGACTATGTGATAGTATCTGGAGCCAGACGTCAAGAGAACCGATGGGACCCCACAGAGAATGGTCAAATTGTCCCCGAAACTAAAGAAACTCAGAAGAAACTGTTTGATGATGCTATGTTCAGACTAGAACATAAGACTGGGGATGAGGACGCTGCTAAACTAGATAAACCAAGATTAGGTAGACTGGTGGGAAGGAATGAGTCCGTCTGGAAAGATGATTATGAAGCTAACTGCTCTTTGAGGAGGAATTTTAGAGTAAGTTAGTTTATGTTTGGAGTTTAAGAAAAGGTGATCCTTTAATGAATATGCATGCTCATTCTCAAATGACTGCTATACTTAATGTCCTGATAATTAACACAATCTACTTAAAGATTATCACAATGTAATTGTAATTATCATAATTATTATTTACAGAAAAGAAGAAAAGAATTAGAAGAAGCTTCAGTCAATGACAGCCTGCTCCTTGCTAAATCATCTCTAGACATAAGACTCTTACCAGAAAGTGAGGATGACAGAAACATGGCTTCACTCCTCTCCCTCAGACCCTCAAAAAGCATAGAAGAATCCCAAAATCATGTCAGAAGTAAAATACTCAATATGCCAGCATTGCCAAGCTCCAGTGGACTTCTGACCAGCTTTGGGGGGTTAAAGAAAGAAGAATCTTTGGGTAAGAGTACTTTGTTAACTAGGAATTCTTTAGGTATCACTCTTAAAAGAAGTAAGATTGATAGTAGTAGTAGTTTGAATGAGACAAAAGATACAACAAGTGATACTTCTAGAGATAATACATTTGACAGTACAGAAGGCAATTTATTAAATGAAAATGATGCTCAAATTAAAGATAGTAAGGAATTAAAAGATGAAATTAGTGATACATCACTCAAAGATAAGAAAAAGCTTGAAAAACAGGAACCAAATGAAACACATGCTTTGACTTGTGTGAAAGATGTACTAGACAATATTCCCAAAGAAACCTCTAAAGTTGAAGAGGAAATTAAAGTTCATAAAAAAATATCCTTAGTTTGTGACTACAGTTCTAGTGGAGATAGTTCAGATGATTAATTTAAACATTGTACTTGTTTTGTTGCATTTGAAGGCAGCTTTAAACACATAATATGTGTAATCATAACTGTTGTAGCAATAGTAAAACAAATATTTGTTGTTGTGTTGTGTATGGTGAATATTAAATACTATGGCCAATATTTACAACAAGATACAGGCAGCGTAAAATTGTCTTTAGTTGCTACAAGAACAGTACAGCTGGCTTGTGTTGTTTGTCCAACTTGGGGGCACGAGAGTGCCTCTGCCAAGTTGTTGCTAGACACACACTTTGTTGCAGATTTCATTTTGAAAAAAAAGGCGTTGGTTGACCCTCACTACATAAATATTTAAGTCTTGTACTTAATTGTATATTTATTTTATAAAATATATTTGAAGTAAAAGTAAGCCTATAAAAAATATAGCTGTTTTTTTTTAACGTTGCTATGTTTAACTTCCTTTAGTGAAATATGTATAATGTTGATTTAAGTTATCTTTTTAATTAGTACAGTAGTGTTAAAATGATTTCATAACTGCATTTTTTTACACTTTTTGTATAAAAAAAGCACCTGATGAATTCTGCAAAAGTATAAAATTGTATACTGAGAAAATTTATTTACTGTAATAAAAAAAAAACCAAACATCAGAATCACATTTTATTTTCCCACTTAAAAAACATTCAAATATCATGATTTTGTTTTCGATGTAAGCAGTGCGTGCCCTACTTCTGCGTAGGACAATCGTTAAAAATAGCCTGTCTGTTAAAATATTATTTGACTCCGCCAAGCATACTCAGATCTTTTAATTAAAATGGTAATTCAGTGCAACTAATTATCTAAAATAGGCTAACTTATCAACAGAACTATCCATTCTTTAATTCTTGAACATGAAACAAATCATTACTATTTCATTTACGATAATTTTAGTACTGGCAATAACTTCACGACTGCATCGTGATAGACACAGTAATCGTTGCGACAAAAGAGAGACAATATCAGTGATTGTCGTTGCCAATCGTGAGTATATAAAACCTTAATCATACCAGGAATTTACCATTCTACTACAACAATTTACTAAAGTGAAATATGTTGATAAAGAAATATTTATTAACTGTAAACTACATTTTCACACACTAGGCGCTACTCTACTTTTTAGGATAGATTCAAATTGCAATATAGAACTTACAAGGTAAACATCAAAAAGTGCAAACCTAATTAAAATTTGAGCCTACTACAAAACCTAACAGAGAAATGCTTAGTGGAGCCATCTAGGACAATTTTTGTGCAACATTGATATTAATATTTCTTACTATAAACAAAATATCATAGTTACATGACACCAAATTGAAACATTCAATATGAATACTGGTAGGTAGCTTATATTTACCTACACTAACAGCAAATGATTATAATATATATAATTATGCATTTATTTATTAACAGATAACAAGCTTACTTACTAAATCGAATACATAAAATAATACAAATATGTAATTTTTTATGAAAATATTTTTAACATTTATTACAATATCAGTGAGTACAACTAAATTAATTAGGCAATGAAATTGCACTGTTTATAATAATTTGCGCTAGAGGGCGAGACTTGGCTGGCCCACATCTTTTCACTACAATTCGTTTACAACACCCAATTTATAGCTAACATTTATTACGATTAGATAGATAATGTAATTTTCTTGTAGCACATTCTGATAAATAAATAGTTTTATTATATTATATAAATAAATAGGTATTACCATAAAATTATATTAGTGGCTTGTTATACAGCGATTTTTTCATAAACTGCTAGCAATCGCAGCTGAAATCAATCTTGCATCTAATTAATTTTAAAAATGGTGTCTTGCAAAACTATTTAAAGTATATGAACGTATAAGCTGACTAGATTTTGAGATCAAAATATGAGTTAAATACAAATATTGTTCAAATTATTGTCGTTACAAAACAGACATAAGGCTCAGGATATTCTGATATGTCCCCTGCATTATTCCAAATAAAAATCGATAAATTATAATATTATAATAATTATTTAGCTTGATGATCTCAGTTCTCATTAATTACAGAATACTCTCCACAAATGAAAAAAAAAGCTTCATTGCCTTAAAGATAATTCCTTATAAAACAGTTCCTACCTATAATAAAATTAAATGACGTCGTTTTTACGTCTATCGTTTATACCAGTAGTTTATAAAACAATAAATGAATGATTTTTGTTAAGACCCTAGGTATTCTGTAAGTAATAACGAATGAGGCCTTACGTTTTAGAGATGACAGTATTTTTTATTTAATTAGACATATCCCTGTTACATTATTCTATGCGTAAACAATTCATATAAACACCTATTTCAATTTGGCAGAGGGAATTTTGCCTAGTTTGTTTTTTGTTGACAATGTTATTGAGGTATCTGTAACCGTCACTAGTTAGCGCCACTCACTCCAAGGACGTTCAATGTGTCTTCTGGGCGCTGCACAAAAGCTCAAAGAAACTACAAGTTTTTTTACGTAACGCTGCAATGTTCTATACTTACAATTCCTTGTATGGTTTCTTTCGCTTCCCTGTGGCGCCATCTAGTGGTGATTACTTCCAATATTTAATAGTAAAAAGATTTTTCTTACACCTTGTAGTAAAAATCGTTAATTTAAATACAATATGCAGTACCATGTGTATAGTGTTATACAAATCAGTGTAAGTCAGAATGTTTATTCGGTGGAGGAGCATCGTTTGTCTTCTAATGCCAGTATGAGAGCGCACTCGATCTTCGAGTGCAGCCAGTTCAATACCTCGGGGTCTGACACTTCTATCACTTTTTCATCCGTGGAGAAGTAATTTACAAGCTCGTCCTGAAATCGCAAAAAGATTAATGGAGTAGTAGAGACAGACAAACAGACACGAGTTACTTTCGCATTTTTAACATTAGTAAGGGTTGATTGTACTGACCTGTTTAATATTAAGCAGCAGTTTATCTCCCTGCACTATCGGTGAGCCAATGATGTCATCCAGGTGCACCGCCCACTCCACGTGCCACGAGCCGCTCGTGCCGCTGGCTCGCACCATGAATATGTGCCTGTAGATAGTTCATTTATAATTTTTACGTTTATCTAAATGTTTATATAGGTATAGATAGCTTACGGTAGGATACATACTTAATTAACATAATATTTAGACATTTTTAGCCGATCTATTGTATGAAGCAGTGATAGCCTAGGGGTATGGCCACTGGAGTCTGGACTGCCAAGTCAAAGGTCTCAAGTTCGAATCCAAGGCGCACCTCTGACTTTTCGAAATCATGTTCGTAATTATCACTAGCTTTAACGGTAAAGGAAAATATCGTGAGGAAACTTGCATGCCTGAGGGATTTTCTCGATGGCATGTGAAGTCTGCCATCCCGCATTAGGCTGGCGTGGTGGACTATAAGCCTAACCGCTTTCATACTGAGAGGAGACCCGTGTGTGACAGTATATGGGTTGATGTCTGATGATGACCATTGTAATATTACTTACTGAGTAGAAATAAGCAGTGTACAGTTGGAGGTGGGTCCCAGGTGCGCGTGCGCAATGTAAACGTCCGTGTCGGCGTAGTGGCCGCGCCCCAGCAGCGTCAGCAGCTGCAGGCCCAGTGCTGCGTGCTGCGAGTACGGACGGACACCCTGCAATACAAAATAAATACCTACGTCTATATTGATGGCGGAATAATATTCGCGGAGAACACGTGGCTATTCTTTTTCACTTCACTCACTTATTCTATTTTGCGTGTGAGTACCAGTCCTCTCGGTAGCTGCGCCTACGGTTTGCATCAGCAGGTAAATCCTATGGTGTTGTACCTTGGACCTGAGGCCTACTTACCACGGAACACAAAAAAAACTGTAGGTATACTATGTTCCTGCAGTTCGTGCTACTTACCATCAGATGGATGGATGGAAACTTACAAATTATAAATTAATTACCACAATACTTACTATGGAAAACCTCAATAAAATTAAAAACTGCTTACCCTAAGAGCGGTTTTGTACTAAATCCGATCCGAATCCGATCAAAATCCGTTAAAATACGGTCCGGAGTATTTTTCTAGAGAAATCGGATGACGGAAATCGGATCTAGTGTGTAGTAAACTACCATACAAATAGTTCTACGTCGACATCGGACCGTATTCTCACGGATTTTGTTCGTATTCGGATCGGACGTAGTGCGAAACCGTTCTAAGCAGGCGTTTTTTCGACAATGTCGGAGTTAGTGATAGGTACAGGTAGTGAGTACCTCCATGTGTCCGGTGTGCCGCGGCAGGCGGCGGCGTGCCAGCAGGCGGCCGCCGCTGCGCTCCACGCACGCCTTGAGCGCGCCCTCCGCGCTGCTCACGTTCAGCTGCCGCGACAGCGACGCGCGCGCTGCCTCGCGGCACACGTCTGCCATACAGGACAAGGAATTCACTAACGATACCAATAACATTATCCTAAGTATATTATTACTCTAACGGTAACATAGGGTTATTACTGTGTAGCTAGGATGAACCGCAACATAGCAGAGCACAGTAGTTAATGATACCTTACTCTTGAAGTAGACTGGCCCGTATTAAAATGAAAAAAACCGTTCTATCCATAGATACCAACCTGCCTACATGTTATGTATGTATGTGCATTTGTGCAACCCTCAAGTCTGTCTTCTGGCGTAGGATTAAAGAGTGAAAGAATAAAGCCTTATTGGGTTTCTCGCAAAACGAAGTAGACCATTGGAGAGACAAGCATTGCGTTTTGTTGTAATATGTACCTAGATGCCTGTATAAACATAGCGTTCGAAAAGCATATACCTACTTATTCAATTCAGGCCAAAGCCATGCACACTAAAATCGATTTAGTTAAGTAAAAATAATGTATGTGTAATAACATGCACTACGATACTCACTCCTCACAATAACACAGTCGTCATCTGTCCGCATCGCAGACGAAAACAAACGAGAAACAATTACCAATGATTAAACACCAAACTACTAAATATTCTTAAACATCATGGAAGATAATAACAAAAACACAATTAATCATTTTTATCATCATGCTTAACTACTACACAAAATAGACTAATTTCAGGTCGGGTTATTCTTTGAAATTATCTTAATATGACAATGTAATAATATAGAAACGTAATGTCAGTAATAGAGCCATGTATTAAAAATTATAAAATCTTTTTGAAAGTAAGTGAATCCTACCACGTATTTTAAGAACATGCAAAGGTCAAAAGAGAGAATTTTGTTAAAAACCAAAACACCCGATTGCGTAAAATAAAACAGTTATTGCAAAAAATACTTTTTAGTCGTTCTACACACCATGAACTTTGAAAAAGATAAAATAAAACACAAAATAATGAATAATAAAATGGTCTCACCAAATGTGGGTCTAGCGACGAGTGCTGTGAGGGCGAGAGCGATGCTAACTTGGTTATTGCTGTCCCCTTCTATCACCAGCTCGGGGATATCATTGCTCAGTTGGGGGACATCACCTGTAGGTACAGGGCACAGGGAAACATTATAATGTTTTCTCAAGAATTGACTTAAATGTAGGTACCACATGAATGTTACAATAAAAGTACTAAAGTTCTTCAATATTTTTTATCAATCAATGAACAAATTTTGTAAATCTTTTACAATAGTTTAAAAAATACATAATAATCAACCCATATACTGTCCCACTGCTGGGCACGGGTCTCCTCTCAGTATGAGAGGGATTAGGCTATAGTCCACCACGCTAGCCTAATGTGGGTTGGCAGACTTCACACGCCGTCGAGAAAATCTCTCAGGCATGCAGGCATGGGCGTACCCAGGGGGGGGCAGGGGGGGGCAGCTGCCCCCCCCTGGAACTTGGATGCCCTGTAGATAAAAGTTATAGTAAGATAAAAAAAAACCTTTTTCGTGTTGTGTGTAGGACGGAACAAACTTGCCCCCACAAGTTACAATAACACTGGCAGTGACAAATTGTCAAAATAGAAAAATATTCACTATTTGTTGCTTTTTGTCCAGAATTAGTTGCTACAAAAACGATTTTGTTGCTCAAACCGATCTTACAAAATTGACAACAATGCTAGCTTTACTTAAAGATAGCATAAAAATAGCTAAATACTATATAATCAGGGAAACAAATAGACCAATATTTGTTGCTGAAGACCTCATTAAAAAAACAATTAAAAAAATTACCAGTAAAATATAATTCAGCTGTTTGAGGTAGCAATTATTATTGAGAAACACATCTTTCAAAGATCAGATGAGTTTACAATCGCTCTGCTTATAAACCGGTTAAGCTAACTTAAGTTTTGATTTTTCTTGCACGACGTGACAAACTGACAATATTGATGCCTGAAAGAGATTTTCTTGCTCGACGTGATAATATTGATGCCTAAAATTACCAAAAAAAAAAATAACCAGAGATTGGATGAAAATCTGACCAGTATTCTTATAAACCGATTATGCTGCGCAAATAATTTATATTGTTTATTTGTTATTTTTAATGAAGGAAAAAATCGGCGGGCGGGCAGGGTTCGAACCTGCGCCTTCTGGTTCGGTACACCAGACGCTCTGACCACTAAGCCACCGCTCGCCCTACTCGCCAGTCGAAATCTTCCTCCACATTCTAATTTACGTCTTACGGTGACGTGGCGCCATCTATTGTGAAGATGCTTCACAAGAAGATTCTTCGACTGGCGAGTAGGGCGAGCGGTGGCTTAGTGGTCAGAGCGTCTGGTGTACCGAACCAGAAGGCGCAGGTTCGAACCCTGCCCGCCCGCCGATTTTTTCCTTCATTAAAAATAACTTGTAATCTTAGCATGGAAAATGCTTAAAAAAATACAAAAAGATAGTTGTTTATTTGTTTTGGAAAAATCGAGAGTGACGTGTTTATAAAAAACCGGTCAGAAACTCGTGCGATCCTAGGAAGATATCCTATTGCCGATTTTCAAGGCGTCATTAACCAAGTTGTGCAACACAATTATTATTATTGTATTTTTTTGATTCCCTAAAAATCGAGCGCTAAGCTAGCATGATCGATTTATAAAGATACCGGTTCGAATACTTTACAGTGGCCAACCTTTACAGTGGCGTATTTACACTACGGCCTAAAGAGTCATAACCCGGAGCGCCAGGCTCCAAGGGGCAGCGCTAGCCGCACTGAGGTAGTAAGAAACCCCCTTCACTAACGTCGCCTGTCCTAAGTGGGTTTCCTCAATTTACGAGCTCACTTTTACATGAGACAACTGGAGGTAGTAACAAACTAATTGTAATTACCACTCTAACTAACCTAACCTGTCCAAGGTAGGTGGCTCAAATTTTCGAGCTCGCTGCGCTCGCTCCTACATGAGACACCTGGAGGTAGTAGACAAAATAATTGTAGTTACTCTTCTAACCCAGCCTGTCCGAAGAGGGTGGCCTCAATTTTCGAGCTCGCTACGCTCGCTTTTACATGAGACACCTGGAAATAGTAAACAAACTAATTGTATCTTTTTGTATTTTTTCAAGCATTTTCCATGCTAAGATTACAAGTTATTTTTAATGAAGGAAACAATCGGCGGGCGGGCAGGATTCGAACCTGCGCCTTCTGGTTCGGTACACCAGACGCTCTGACCGAATGCTTAAAAAACTACAAAAAGATAGTTAATAGGTAAGGCGGTATCATACGACATCGAACTAGCTGTAAAGTTAGTCGTGTCGGTTGTGAAGCATTCTTCACAATAGATGTCGCTACGTCACCTTAAGACGTAAATTAGAATGTGGAGGAAGATTTCGACTGGCGAGCAGGGCGAGCGGTGGCTTAGTGGTCAGAGCGTCTGGTGTACCGAACCAGAAAGCGCAGGTTCGAATCCTGACCGCCCGCCCATTTTTTCCTTCATTAAAAAAAAAAACTAATTGTAGTTACTCTTCTAACCAAGCCTGTCCGAGGTAGATCGCCAAATTTTCGAGCTCGCTTCGCTCGCTCTTACTGTGTGAGATAACTGGAGGCCTAATAACAAACAAGGATACCTACAAAGTATCCTTCTAACCTAACCTGTCCAAGGTGGGTGGCCCAAGTTTTCGACTTCTCTTTTGCTGACATCAATTTTCATTGCTACATTAAGCAATATTTTTTTGCTATTTATAAATCCTGGATAAATCAAGCGTTGAGTTAGCATGACTGGCTTATAAGAATACCGGTCAGAAATTAATCTGATTTACGGTTCTGAGTTTTGTTGATGCCTTTTTTTTATACCACTAAGGTGGCAAACAAGCATACGGTCCGCCTGATGGTATACGGTTACCATAGCCTATGGACGCTTACAACACCAGGGGTATCAATCGCGCGTTGCCGACACGAAAAATTAGAGGTTCATGGAGGATTCACTGCGCCGACAGTTTGAGGGAATATTCCTCTTACTGCCAGCGCAGCGCATCCTTAGAAGAACTCTGGCGACATTACTCACTGCAGGAACAAAGTAACACATAATAAAGTGTGTTATTGAAAAAACAGTCGAATTGAGAACCTCCTCCTTTTTTTGAAGTCGGTTGAAAATTCATCCGATTTCGAGTTCTAAAATTTGTTGCTGGCTCTAAGCTTGTTCCACGTGGGGTCATAATATAATAGGTAGCAACAAATTGACAAAATAATTCGGTTTATCATATATTATTAGTTACTCTGATAGTTGTTGTCGATTTTCGATGGGTTTGAACAATTTTTATTTAATTCTTGACCCGGGGGGAGGGGGGGGGGTTAAGAAATCCCTCAACTGCCCCCCCCTGGGCCAAAAGCTGGGTACGCCCATGCATGCAGGTTTCCTCACGATGTTTTCCTTCACCGTTAAAGCGAGTGATAATTGCCTTGGATTCGAACTCGAGACCTTTGACTTGGCAGTCCAGTGGTCTTACCCCCAGGCTATCACCGCTACGACAAAACCGAAAGAAATAAGTTTTGTAGGGAGAGGAGCAAAAAATCCTTCAGCCTTCTCCAAATGAATTATCTAATGTTCAGTCATAATAAAATTATAAGGATCAACATTTTAAATCTCCTATTCCAAAACTGACCTGGTTTCCTCCGCGGTGTCTGCGGCTTAGGCAGGTCATCAAACATGGCGTTGGTTCTCGTGCTGGGGCTGGCTCGCAGACCGAGCAGAGCTGCAGCGCCGTCTTCTAAGCGAGACGCCACATCCACCACCTTGCGACCCAACGCTGTGCCCTAGTTAAACCAAGGTTGGAGTCATACGATTGTAATTTTTTTGGTTTGCGTTGTCCTTGTTAGAAAAATAAAGTGGTTCGTTCGGTAATCACATAAATCTTACCATACAAGGCTCATAATACTGTTTCAACCCTCTGGAGAAGTCTCCGATGTGGCTGTATGGGTTCCCCAGGATGTTGAGCCCGAGGACCAGGACGTAGAACTGCTGCACCAGCTGCGTCCAGTAGTGACGAGATGCCTGGTCCACTAAGGTGGAAATCGTGATAGGTGCGTTACGGAACTCTAGGTACGACATCCTGGAATCCGACAAAATTAAGTACTGAATTGTATGAATTGCATAAAAATATACTTAGGCTAGTACAAAACTTTTTTTTTGCGGAAGAAATATTGGATAAACTTACTTTCTAAGGTAATAACGGTGATGAAACCATGCTAAGTCTCTATGTATTATATATCCTGAAAGCCAGATATAATATACTCACTTGATAACGACGTCCTTCATATCACACAGTGAAGATCCCCAAGAGTTGAACAAATACTCCAACAGGTCACTGTTGAACAGCTTAGGCCGATTCTCCTTCTTATTGCCGAACCTCGTCCTACTAGGACTAGTGCTGGTCTCCGCTGAATACCCTCGAGAAGACAAGCTCAATACTAGCTTTATTGGAGACAGGTGGACGAACTCAAAAAGAATATTCTTCTGGGCGTTAATCTGGCTCTTTATCGCAATGATTGGTAGAGGCATATGGACTAGTGCAAGATCTGCACGAAGCCTTACAGCTGGCTTCTCTTGTATCTTCCAATGATTCAGAATATCGAAGACGTAGTTCACGAAACCACGATCTAAGTTGATGCAGTACTCTTGAATCAACACCTTGACGTATTTGTACACATCCTGGTTTAAGCTCGGGCGATGTTGCTTCAACGCAACAATCTCTATGCAAGATTTGAAACCCCTGCTCGATCTTATATCAGCCGGTATTGGCGCTGGGTATAGTACGCTTGGAAACACAGCTTCGTGCAGCTGGTTGTCGATTTGCAACCTCTGACATTTCAAGTGACAATAGGTGTAGGTGTCAGATTTACGAAGCTGCAACCACACGCCAGGGTTATATGTCCTGCGCAGTTCTGAGAAGAAGGGTTTGGTCATCTGCATTTTCTCCAAGTCCAAATGGATATATTCCTTCAACTGGCATTTCTTCTGCTCCGTTTGATACTTGTCTTCAATCCAGGAGGTCAGGTCAGGAGATAATTGCTTCCATTTGTGACTTACGTTGACTTCCCATCGAGGCAGAGAGTCAGTCATGCTTACATACGCTAGTTCCTTGACTCCAGTGTGAGTCTGCACACAGACGGACAAACTAACGCCTGACAAAGACATATAGACCTCATAGTTACTCCTCTCTGCATTTATTCGCATCCTGGACTGGTAGGCAATTCTTTCGTCCTGGGCTAGCGCGAAGACTCTTTGATAACCATCCATGTATGACACCCAGTAGACTATGACCTTATCCTTCCTCATTTTCTTGGTCTTGATTTGAGTTTCTGGTAAATCAGAGCTGTCAGAATCATCACTGCTGGAGGAACAGGGTTCTGGGGACTTGGGCGTTAGTCTCTTTAGGGTTGACGAAAGTTTTGATGTGACTGAGCTGGTGGCTACTAAGGTGGTGTGTTTCACTGAATGGAAACTCACTTTTTCTTCGCCATAACTGAGAAGGAAACATCTGTTTTATTGTACAATTTACTATTTTAGATAATTGTATTAGTATTTCTTTGATCAAAACATAAAATTTGCCGACAAGTTTTTTTTTAAACTTCTTGAGTCAAGTTATTATTAATGAAGGAAAAAATCGGCGGGCGGGCAGGGTTCGAACCTGCGCCTTCTGGTTCGGTACACCAGACGCTCTGACCACTAAGCCACCGCTCGCCCTGCTCGCCAGTCGAAATCTTCCTCCACATTCTAATTTACGTCTTACGGTGACGTAGCGCCATCTATTGTGAAGATGCTTCACAATAGATGGCGCTACGTCACCGTAGACTTCGAACCTGCGCCTTCTGGTTCGGTACACCAGACGCTCTGACCACTAAGCCACCGCTCGCCCTGCTCGCCAGTCGAAATCTTCCTCCACATTCTAATTTACGTCTTACGGTGACGTAGCGCCATCTATTGTGAAGCATCTTCACAATAGATGGCGCTACGTCACCGTAAGACGTAAATTAGAATGTGGAGGAAGATTTCGACTGGCGAGCAGGGCGAGCGGTGGCTTAGTGGTCAGAGCGTCTGGTGTACCGAACCAGAAGGCGCAGGTTCGAACCCTGCCCGCCCGCCGATTTTTTCCTTCATTAATAATAACTTGTAATCTTAGCATGGAAAATGCTTAAAAAAAAACACAAAAAGATATTCTTGAGTCAATATATTGAATTAAGTCACTTACCCATCCTGCTCAAAAGCAGCATCGAAACCTTTGCCTTTGTTATTATAAATGTTCCACATGAACTTCCTCTCCTTGGCGGGGTCATCCCAGGTGTACAGCATGGACTGGTAGGGACTCAATAGCGCCACCTGGCCGGAGTCAGCCTGGTGCAGCTTAAGGAACAAGTCGTCGCACAGGTTGTCGATGCGGACTGGCGCGTCCCCTTGCGTGTAGGGCTTGAAGGTGATCGTGAATGGACGGTCTGTCCCGCCCGTAACCTCGACGCAAATTGCCGACTACAAAAGTTTACTAATTTAATTCCATGCCGATTAAATCAATTCCACCCTCGCGTGGAATTTGTTCAACATACTGTAGGTGTAAGTCACAGTGCTCACATTTCTGGAGAATAGGAGGAATTACGGCTGGTGAGATATTTTATATATCATACATCATGTCTACAAATTTAGATTTGATTAGATGTATTGATCTCACGATTTCCCTTTACCATTAAAATCGGTACTTACTACAACAATAAATGTTTGTTTTTTGTAGGATTTATATACATAGGTAGTTCCTATGTCGGGGCCACTGCCACTAGGCCATTAGCGCACTCCTTTCTCTTGCAATGTTTAGCCTATCATGAAACGACACACCTAACACCTCAAAATTAGATAAGTATGTACTTAACCCAAATATATTATTAACTATAAATACATTTATTTGGCTACCCACTTCCCACACAGATAAAAAAAGGTTCATGTCATATCACATCCGCATAATACTACAATGACCCTAACTTGTAACATAAACATGAAAGCCGTGACGTAACGGTTACATCACACGTAACCGGACGACACTGGGGCGCAAACACTAACTCAATTAGCACCACTTTCATCTCAACTTTTATAAGACCCGCACACATATACTTTCCCTCAGTTTTCAGCAGACAACAGTCGTACAATGTTCAAAATAGTGTTATTATTTATATTTTCTGTGTTATGTGCAGTTCAAAGTGATGATGGATGTCGACATTCAAGATCGTATACAAGAGTGAAAAGAGGAAAATACTATTCTAGTCCGCCGAGATTCTACAATCGCCCGCCTATGACCATCCCTATAAAAGGCCCGTTCTCCTACACGCCCCCGCCGTTTATGCAGGACGATGAGCCCCCGTACCCTGGCAGCAGACCCTACAAGGTTAGTAAACGTCCCACTAACGAAGGTTTAGGGGACGCTGATATAAATAATCTAGTTAAACATCTGTCTAAACAGGATTTGGACAAAATACTAGAATTTGCTTATGAAAAAGATAAATACTCAGAAAAAAGTAAAGATACGGATTATAATTATAACAGACCGTTTAAAAGAGAAAATTCACAGCAGCCATCTTTCAGCAAAGAATTTTATCAAGGAAATGTTGATACGAATACAAGGTATCAAGAAGAAAAACCTTATGAAGTGGAATTTAAGAAATACGTAAATTTTGTAACTGAAGCCACTCCTGTGAAGTATGCACCGCAAGATGATAGAAGAAATAGAAACCCCATAGACACGGAAGCTACTCAAGTACATTTTTACGGACCACAGAGTCCACAGGAAGACACACCTTCTCAGTTCAAATATCAAGAAGAACGTCCTACTCAATACAAAGCTTACCCTCAAGACGACCGAAGATCTGAAATTGATGAGAGTATAACTAGTCAGAAATTTGTCAACCATCAGGTACCTGATGTTTCCCTCGGCTCTGCGAGTCCATTCCTTTCTGAAGCTTATGAAGAAGAAAAGCTCCCACCGCCAGACAACATGAGACCGGAAGACTTTGATGTGTCATACACGAATAATGTTCCTACCGTTGTCAAGGCAGACTCTCAGTCGTATGAAGTGGAGAATTTTGGTGACCTACCACTGATGAACTATAATTCTAAATTGCATTCTGTCAGTTCTTATCATGTCCCGCATTATACAGTAAGTATTTATTATAATTTTTACGTGGTGTCTGATTTGCACGCGAAATTGTTACCGCTAAAGACCACGGTGCGGTAGGTGGGTATAAATAATTAAATATGGCCAAAAACGATACAGAAAACTGATAATGAAATATTGTTTTTTTTTATTTATAAAAAATATTTAATAATATAATTTATTGTTTTCATATAATCGAATATTTTTAGGTGAGAAAGATATTAAGTATACTCTGGGATTTTGCCGACAACACTTGAATAAAAGTCATAAAAAGTAATAATACTCCAATAGTGCTCAACCAAATACCTAGTCTATATTTTTATCCGACTGCGCCAGAAGGAGGGTTATTGTTGAACAAAATAAGTTCTTGTATCTCATGAACCACGTAATTGTTTCAGGTAACTCAACCAAAGTCACCACCTCCTGCCCCGCCCGTATATTCAGCATCATTCTCATCATCGCAGTCTTACTCCTCATCATCTACACTCCTGAAACCATCTCCTGCTTCTGCATCCATCAAGGCACCTCCAGTCGAACCTGCCCCACCGCCATCCGCCGCTAAGGAGCAAAGCGATGCCCATCTCAAAGCTACCAAGATATGGTCACATAGGTCGAAGGGAGCTGCCTACACTCTACACGATGATGGAAGCCTGACTCCAGAATGGCCGAGACCGAAGTACGGTTAATGGTAGCGTTAATTTAGTTTTATTTATAAGATGTAGCAATAATAATTTATTTTGTAATTGGAGTTTTATTACCCGACTGCCGAAGGAGGAGGGTTATGTGTTTGACGCGTATGTATGTATGTATGTATGTATGTATGTCCGTTCCTATGTCCGGTCGTAACTACTCAACGGCTCAACCGATTTAGATAAATGACACCTCATTAGATTCGTCTTGATGGCACGACTGTCACTGGGTACATGAAATTAAAAAAAAATCAATATGGCTGATTTTATACGCTTTAATGTGCGAACTGATTTTGAAAATGATCTTGAGTTGTATCAATTTATATTTTAAATCATCATTTAGGATCTATCTAGTGATTCTATGATGATTTATAAACTAAAAAGTAGGATTATACAATTATTAAAAGAAACAAAAAACCCGACTGCGTAAAAAGTACTAACTAAAAATCTAAAAACAAGCTCTGTGATGTTGGAAAATGTATTGCAGGCGGGACAAGCTGTTCGTTCATAAACAAAATTGTTTCTTTGCTTGTCCCGCCTGCAATACATTTTCCAACATCATAGAGCTTGTTTTTAGATTTTTAGTTAGTACTTTTTATTTTGTTAGCTTTACTCTTTCTAACATTTTGAAATCATCGTTTATTCATTCTTTAGATCAACGAATCTTTTAATTATTGTATTTTTTTTTGTCTTTTCGTTTTTTTAACAAATTTTCCTTCATTATTTTGTATAGATACCAATCTTCGTAATCTAATTTAAAGCTCCTAGCCCTCGTTCCTAAAACCGCTAAAACAGATTCGTGTTGTGTCAGTTTTCATGATTTTAATAACAATAAGAAAATATTTCAAAGTCAACTCACCCCTTTATCCATTCTCAGTACAGTAAAGTGATTCTTCGTGATCGGGAAGTGTTGGGACACGACAGTGGAGTCCCTGTACTTGCAGTGCATCGACATGGAGTCGGTCTGCGGCCAGAACGGCGTGCATTGCTGCGGAGATAGATCATTCCACAGGTCCGCTGCTTCATTCTCCTCCATGAAACGCAAATGGCGCTTGGTGTCGTTGTAGACCAAGAAGTATGGTAGGAGCGTCACGATTTTGGTAAGCTGTGGACACAGCTCTGATAGGGTTACCTGTGAAGTAGATTTTTAAGGAGTGAGTATCAGAGCTGTCTAGTTTATTTAAGTAGATGACTTCAGTCGAATGATTTAGTGCAAATAGGAGAAGTTTGTGTGTGAGTGCGATATACTGGTACTAACGTTGAGCAGCAGGCGGTAGTTGGTGCGGCGCTCGGTGTGCGGGCACACGACGAGGCCGGGCGCGGCGGCGGCCAGGCGCGCGGCGCGCGACCAGGCGGAGCCGTGCGCGCGCAGGCGCACGCGCGCGCCGCGGCCCCGCGCGCGCGCGCCCGGCGACCACAGCAGCGGCTCCTCCGTCACCTCGTACCACGAGTCCGACTGCCCGCCCTACGCAATGCGACCATTAATAATGTATCAGATGACGGTATATACGTGTCATAAACGTACACACATTACGTCTCTTTAAAACCAAACATTAATTTGTTCAATAAAAACCCTGCAGGAACCTGCTAAAAAGTCACCATGTCTTGCTTCAGCGTAGCTAGATATAAGTAAGTACTTACTTAAATATCCCGTGTTTTAAAAAACCTATCTCCATCATAAACTACAATAACCATGGGTCACATCTGTTGATCTGTAGTTACCTTCATCTGCAGCGGTAGCCCGGTCTTGTTGATGAACCAATGCTGCGCGTGCAGGAACACCTCCCAGCAGTCGTTGCGCTCCACGGTGACGCACACCTGCACCTGCTTGTTGCCGCCGTCGGTCTCGCAGTCACTGCTCAGAGTTACGCTTTTCTCGGTTACATCTAGGATAAGGAAGAAGACGTTAAACTAAACTGGCTGCCTTGTAACATAAATAAGATAGCTAAGTAATATATTTTTCATCCCACCATCTCGGAAAGTGTATTTTTACTCTTCGATATCTGAGTGCAAAAGTCGTTTTTATCCTCTAGAGAGACAAAGTAAATTGAATTTAGAACATCGTGCTTTTACCCCCCTGGCGCCGAATTTATCATACAACTTTTTTTTAATTTGTTAAAAACTTAGACTTGGAACCTTCCCTAGGTTCCGAGTCTAAACGCAACAAAGTATCGATATATGTCGAATCGATATTTTTTGAAAATATCAGTATCGATACTGATATTTTGATTTAAAAATATCGATATATGGGCGATATATCTTAAAAACCAAATTATAAAACAACAAATCAAGTCGACCAAAAACAAAAAATACATTAAATATTATTTGTTAAAAAGATGTTAGTATAAAAAAAGTATTCCTTTTTGGGATTTTATAATCTTAAAACTTATAAATGTTTATTGGTCTGTAAAAAATATAGATTTTTTCGATACTTTGAATTTTATATCGATGCATCGATATATCGAATTGTTAAATATCACTCAAAAATATCGATACATTAAAAAAATGATATCGATATATCGATGTATCGATATTTTTTTAATAAGCCTACCGGAACTTTCTTGGTGTACTTTTTTAAGTCACTAACACCAACATTACAATACCTAACAAAAATATTACACTCAAGTAATTGTAGCAACGTTACTTTCAATTTCTCTTAATTATACCTAGTATTATTTGTTATAATTTAAAGAATAGGTATTTTGTAAAACTTACCTATCATATAGTATTTAATACCTAAACTGAAATAAAAGTATCTTGTGGTTGTAAATGTTTTTATGTTTTTAGTCATTTCCTCGCTGAGGTGGAATGAAAAGTTACGTGTTGCACTCGAGTGCAAAGATTTTTCACCTTGTGCTCTTTTAATTCCCTCGCTGACGCTCAGGATTCTAATTTTTGAATCACTCGCTCCGCTCGTGATTCAATTTTAGAATCCTTCGCTTGCTCGGTCATCAAAATTGAGCACGCGGTTAAAAAGCAACTTTGCACTCTTGTATCATAACAAATAACTATTTCCTTGTTGCCTTCTATAAAGCCAAAACTTGTTCCCATCTTAGATCACACGCGGAAACAAGGAACCATTAGTAGATAAAGAAACCGTGCCTCCATTCTTTAAAATAATAAAATTGCAGTATAATAAGTACCTACTGTTCAGTACGGCTTTTTACTCCAAAAACTCTACCATACTTAATATACCAACCTGGTGAGAGTGTGAAGCTGCCAGTCCATGGCAGTCCCATATAGTGCATGTTGATGGTGATCCGGTGCGGCTGTGTGAGTGCGAGCGTGTATGTGTGCGCGCGCTCGCCGGCCTCGATGCGCATGCGCCACGCCGCGCCCGCGCACCACACTTCCGTGGCGTATGGCAGACGGTTGTAGATGGCCAGTGGCGGGACCACGCGGATCAAGTAGTTGGGAATAGAACGGGTTACCTTGTGGGATTGGCAGCCTGTAAATAAAATCAGTTTTGAATTGGCTGTTGAAAATATTTGTTCATTACAGTTCTGTTTCTTTTGATCGTTACACTCTAAACCACCCTAGTTTCATGAAAATTTTAAAACAAATCGTAAATACTTAGTCGTTTTAAAAGAAGTAATTCCTTGGTAGGTCATTGTTATAAGGTACTTTGATCACTGTGCTAGAAGTCTAGAACTTCGTTACATCAGTACAAAACTTATAAAAACTTCGACGACGCTTTACCTTCAACAGGCAGTATTCTCATAGCGAATATCCTTTTATCCTCTCCATCCTTGGCGGGGCAGATCATATCCCGCGGTGTGCCTACTTCGTTTGCTAGTTCCATCCACCAAATGCCTTGCGTCGCTGTTTGATAGCTCCTGAATATGTAACAACAAATGAAGAGATACTTTTTTATTTATTTATTTATTTATTGAAATAGTACTAATTTTAATTTTTAATAGTTTTAATTTTTCTGCTAATTGTAACGGATAGCCGGTTACGGATTTTATGGGCGGCCAAAGAAAAGATGGATGGACTGTGTGAGAAAGGTTATGGCGATAATACGAGTAAAAGGAAATCAATGACAAAATGGCGGCTGAGAGATACAATCGACTGACAAAGCATATCGTTTGAACTCTACGTCTGCAGTAGTTCTAGAAGCATGAAATTTTGCATTTATGGCGTAGGAGATCACGACGGAATTTTAATAAATTTAGATTGGAAAAACTAGGTCATCGCGGCTGATCTGACTTACTCGAAATTAGAAGGTAGCAGGAACAACTTGCAGTGGTAGGCTATGTACAGAGGTACGTTGTAGGTCTCCTGCGGCGCGATCACCGCCAGTCGCATCTTGTCGTCGAACGGGTTCGTGAGGGACCCGATCAGCTCCGCCCCTATAGCTTGTAGGTCTGTCTTCTTGTAGAACAGTTCGAGTGCATACGAGGTTTCGTTGCGGATCTAGAAGAAATAGAAATGGAACTTAACCAGCTTCATTGTTATTATGACTCACTTTTTGAGTGGCTTTACCCAATTGGTTCGGAGTGAATACAGCCCTGTTTATATCGTCGTTGTTTGTCATAGAGGCCAAAAGGTATCTGTCTGATTTATCAAGAAATGGATTTGTGATCAGTGGTTCTTAAGTTCCCTTAAGACCCTTTTGGTTTTCACATAAATAACTTTTTAATAATATAAGTACCTGCAACGGTGACCTGACGATGATCTTCTTATTGTTATTCTTGGAGGTCCTCTCCACCACGATGTAGTAGCGCGTCGAGTTCCTGCTGGGGTGGAGCACATGCAGCTTTGACACACTGCGTTGAGGGCATAGGATCTGGAGAATGGCAGGGTCGCATTATTTTGGTATCCTCCCGGTATAGCTCTCAGAGATATCTCTCAGAGAAGAAGAAAATAAAATTATTCTGAATTTATTTCATAGCAATCTAAGGAAAAAACCTACCAGCTCTTACTAAAGTATGTTTTGTTTGAGATAATAAAGTAGCAGTACTAACAGTTAAATGGTCGAGATCGTGCAGTCGCACGGTGAGCGTGAGGTCGGTGAGGCGCGTGCGCAGCGCGGGCGGCGGCGGCGGCGGCGCCGGCGAGCCCGAGCACGCGCCGGCGCCCGCGCCGCCCGCCGCGCCGCCCGCGCAGCCCGCGTCGCTGGTGAACCCGCCCTCGAAGCTGTGCCCAACCGATTCATTACTACTCAGACTAATGACGTTACATGATCATGATTTTTTTTTCAAATAAACTAAATATCAACCTTTAATAAATAAATAGTTATTGACGTTTTATATAGGTACTTAATACGAAACAGACATGCTATAATTATTTTTATTCTTTCACTAGCTTTTGCCCGCGGCTTCGCTCTCCGTGGATGAAGAAACAAAATTGAAAGAAATCGATCCCGAATAAGATAAAAAGCAGCTCACTATAACAGTTTCATCATCCTCCTAGGCTCCTAGCCTATGCCGAAAATATGTTAAGCTCCGGTTCCAATCGAAACAGATGTGGTTAAATATAAATATCTTACACAAAGCAATAGCGTTCAGACTGGTTAAAACCGATAGGTATCCTAACTTTAAATTGATCGTCTGGTTTTTTGGCCTTCTGACTACGATTAACGATTTTCATAGGTTTTCGTATGGGGTCTACTATGCCGAATCAATTGCCATTTCTTAACGTGCTATATAAGGTACAGAGGGTCTCGATGTCTTAAGAATGGTCACCCATCCATAGTCTAACCGCAGAAACCGCTGCTTAACCTATCGCTCAGCGTAGTTTTTACTTCGCCAAAGTTTTTAGCTCGGTTTGAGCAACTGTAACTGGTACTGGGGTACTCTATGAAGTACTGAGGTGATACTGTTTGTGAAACTGTGTTGTTCAAAATCACTCCAAAGGAAAATTGAAACTTCAGTTAGTCGTAATAACTCGTAATTCTAACCGAACTTTACAACTATTGTTTAATTTAAGTCTTATACCACTTTAAACGTTTATAACTAATCAACAATCACGATTTCTGCGTATATGACAACTTAATTAAAGAACCAACAATAATGGCCCCTTATATCAATAGGAATACATACTACAGAGAGGTCAAGCTCTATCTCAGCATCTACGCAACCGAGTGGAATGAGATATACCTCATTTTTTTAGTTGATCGATGGACTTTTAAATAGAAAATCAAAAATCAATAACCAACAATGATGATCTCTTCTTTCTATGGGCTTGCATACAACAGAGAGGTCAAGCTGTATCTGAGGTTCTATACAAATAATTGAAAAAAGCTTTACATCAGTTTTTAAGTTGGAAATTATGCTTTACAACAGTTAACACAAAATTCAAATCTATTCAGTAGGTTTAGCGCCAACCCCTAACAAACAGACAAACAGACAAGAATTCTAAAAATCACATTTTTGGGTTCGCGATCGTTTATATACTCTAACCCAATTGTTTTTTTTTAAATATCTTCAATGTACAGAAATGACTTTTTTACAATTTTATAATAGTATAGATAATAGTATAGATTCATAATAAAAGCATAAATTATTGGAGCTCACCAGTCCCATTCCTCGCTGACATCAGTCATCAGCGGTTTTGTTTTCTTTGTTGGCTCATCCAAAAGTTCGCCTGATGATGTATCACAACCTAAAACCATAAAATAAGGAGTAGTTAGTTATGTGTCCGTGGCAATACAAAACATACTTAAGTAGTAATATTTCCGATTTCTTACCTGGCGTGCTAGGCCGGCTAGTATCTACATCGTAATCAGCAATAGCTATTATCCTCTCGTTGCCTGCAAGATCAGTCTCAGCTTTGGTTTTTAAATGGACTGTAGATCCGGGACCTTTTTGGAAAGGAAAGAATACATATTTTATTAAATACTAACTTAAAATCTTTCCAAGCTTTGTCTAGGCTGGTTAAACTACTTAAATTCCTTACCTATATCATTGACGAGTAGCAGTCCACTCTCTCCAGTAACTATAGCCGTGACTACAGCAGTTCTGTCAGAGCAGGCAGCAGCTAGATCAAGCAGAGCTCTCGCTCCAGCGGGAGTCACAGTTATGTTCAGCATATCTCTGGCTTCTACTGCTATGTAGGTGCAGGACTTATCAACATAGTTTTCTGTCTCCAGGCCTGAATCCACGCTGTCCTCGCGGACTGGATCCTGTATGGAAATGAAACAGTTAAAATCCAATAAATTTAATAGAGTTAATCCAAGTGATTGACCTAACAAAATCTGCACGTAAAAGCTGCAGTTAGTTACTTATATTTATTATTTTCTGGAAGAATGCTACTCTTATAATTAAACTTCATCTTAGTAGAAAATACCTGCAACGTCACAGTCTTATGTTCTGTTTCTTTCTTTCCTTTGACTTCGCCATCTGTGAACGTGACTGCCTTCTCATTCTCCTCGTGGTCGCTGCCCACTTCTGCTTCGCTGTGCTCTGGTGCCGAAGAATCTTCTTCATTGCTCATCTCTTCGGCACTTGAGTCACTGTGTCACAATACATTGTTACTATTCTAAGCAAGTATCTCATTGTCTGCCAAGATGTTATGAAAGTAGGAATAAAATGGATAAGTAGGTATTATAAATATATTTATCGGAAGATCAGCGCTGTAACTTGTAGTTGCAGCATTTTGCTGAGATAGGGACATATTCTAGCATCGCGCAGGATAACATTCCTGTCTATGTGAATTTCCCGTGTACTGTATTTTTGTGTTATTGTGTGTTTGTTGCCAGAATAAATTGTTTTTCTTATTTCTTTCTATAAAGTAATAAGTATTATGTCATTGCATAATTATTGGTGTATTAGTTGGATGACATCTGTTTCTGCCTCTTTTGTATTTTATTTTATTGCCTTCCAATTAGACTAATGCGTAAAGTTTCCAGTTTCTTACAATATGATTAAATTATCAAAATACAAATCAAACTTACTCAGTGAAAAGATGTCCAATAGCAGTCGCGAGCTTATCCATCAGCCCGCTCTCATTCTCCGAGTCAGACTCATCACCATCAAGCAGTCCCAAGAAAGACATGTGTCCAGCACTGAAATCCACGTTATAATGCTTGCTCTCTCTGCCATTAGGGTTCTTTATAAATGTCATTTCATTATCTGTATCGCCTTCGTCAGCTGACGTTTCGGATTCGAAACCGTTCCTCTTTTTGGATCTTTTTGTTTGGTCGGAAGCGATTGAGGAGTCCGCTTCCGTCTCCTGCTGGCTTGTGTCGAGGCGAGAAGACATTGGGTAGGCCTTGGCCTGGTAATAAATGGACGTGCTTAGAATATCTCCTCACTTTTTATAAACATGAATGGCGTACATACATATTTTAAAATGTCATTAATTAATATAGGTATTCGAGTAAGGCTCTGTCTCCCCCTAAGTCTTTTCAATTTTGCCTTAACTGTTTTAAATACCTTAACATACCTGGAACAGCGTGGCAGTGATCTCCCAAGGTCGGTAGACGTTCTCATTCTGCACGACGGGTTCGAGCAGCGGCTCCCAGGCATCCAGGCGCTCGTTGTAGCAGCTCGCTGTCAGGCTTAGCGACGCCGAGCCGTGTAGCTGTTGCGACCAGTCGTGCAGGGTCACTTCGGACTTCATCTAGAAGGGCACAACATAATTATTTAAGACGGGTTTGAAATGAAATATGGTATGGTAATATATCTACCTTTCCATGGAATAAACGCTTTACTAGAATTTCACTTCACATCAACATTAGGTATATCTGAATTGAACCGTGAAAATTTTCACGATTTAATTCAGAACACATTAACACATTGAATACAACCTCAAAGAAAAAACCATAGCAGTGAGAGTATTTCCGAATGAAAACCTCAACCTATTTGTCAACACCTACTGCCATCCCATCCCTTCTTAAACTCACCTTCATCATCAGCACCGGCACCCTAACAGTGTGCTCCATTTCGAACATGATTCTCACACAAGGGACAGTCATCATGAACGTTTCCGAGGGTCTCACACTGGGGTATTTCGGCTGCACGTAACTGTCCTCTCGGTTAAGTACCACGTAGGGAGTCAGCTTCTTCGGAGACCACAGGTCTTCATCCTGCTTCTCGGATTTCGGGTTGTATGTGGCAAAGTTGAAAGGCTCCTTTTCATCAGGAATCGTTAGTTCTGAAGTGATTTCTTCGATAATATCTGCAAAAAGGGGAGGGTCATAATTCTTGTAAATAAAATTATTTCTATTTATTGGATCTCTTAAGGAAATGGTTCCAATTTAATAACATTTTTTTATCCAGTAATGCAAATGGTCATGGCCCGCTTTAATCTGTCTTTCTTTATGTACTTAGTTCCAGATTAACCTAAATAAGGCTGGCTTTAATCTTATTCTAAACCAAACGACTTACCCATTACAGTATGAACAGTAGTGGCAGCAATGTGCACCTCCATCTCCGAAACCGACATCCGAACCCTTATACCCTCCTCCATATTCTTGAAGGCTTTCGAGAACTCCAGATCACACGGCTTCAACACCAACTGTGGTGGAAGATTTTTTAATTTCGACTGCAATTTCGACATGATCTGAAGTCCTGCTAAAGAGACCACGAAAGATTCACTGTTGGAGTGGCAGGAGTAATCGATGAGCAGTTCAGTTCGCAGTAGTAGCGCGTGACCTTCCGTCTTTGTGAGGTCGGTGAAGAACATGATCTCTGGCTGGCGGAATTGGATTGATATTGACAGGCCTGGCTGTTCTTCTGATATTGATGCAGCTGAAAGAGGTAAAATGATTGAAGTTTGTAAGTTTTCGCAGTATATGGATAGTGGATTATATATGGTGTGAGGGCTGATAGTTTGGCTATAAAGAAGGTAGGCCTGAATGATGAGATAACGGTTGATAGAGATGTATGAAAGATGTATAGCACGGACATCAAAAAAATTGGTGTAGAGGTTGACGATGATGTTAAAATAGTTTAGATACCTGCAGAGTAATATCCACTGGTAGAGTCACTGGAGCTGGGCAACCTGGAGGCACGGTTGTTGTTGCCGGTCTTCGACGGGTGCACATCACCAACGTAGCCGTGGTTCACGACACCACCTTCCATAGTTTTTTCACCTATTGGAATTTTAATCAGAGCAATCAGGAATGATTAGACGAGGTGATATTAAAATAGATAGATTAGAAGTCAGCGGAAAACACAGTAACTAAATACAAAATTGAAAGATGCAGTGGTGGAGTTACCAGGCATAGCATCTAACAAGGTCCTGGCGAGCTGCAGGAGGAAGGGCAGCGCGAGGTTGAAGCGCGTGCGGTCGACGCGCACGTCGAGGTGTCGCGCGCGCGCCGCGGACACGCGCAGGCCGGCGTCCAGCAGCGCCGCGCGCCGCACCTGCACGCGCGCGTCCGCCGCCTCCGCCGCCTCCGCGCCGCCGCCGCCTTGCGATTGGAATATCCTGCAATTACGATTAACTTGTTCTTGTTTGCTCAATTTTTATATAAGTCCCGCAAGTTGCTAATGGGCTGGTCCTTTTGGCTTGTCTAACAAACCCAACCTTGTCTAATTAACCTAAAAATGACGTCATCCACCTTTCTTGCCACATAGTAGTGATAACGCGAACTGAGAACGGTTACGTCATATTTACGTCACCAAGATGGGCGCCAGGCCTATTGTCAATTTGCGGGTCTTATAATTCCAGAAACAAAACTGACTTCTGCATTATGTAGCTTACCAATTTTATTACTATGAAAAATTTGTCACAAATATTAAACATAAGGTGAAAGGGCCTACCGACAACTAAGTAATATAAGAACGTAACATGCCTACCTACTTATAATCTTGAAACTAATATTTTCAAAACCCTTGACATCTTTAGTTCCTTTCTCTCCTAAACCTTCTTCACTCACCTTTTAATAACAATTCCAGGGTCTGGTCGAATGTCCTCTACCAGCAAACTCTGCAAACTGGCCTTAACTTCCAGGCTACCATCAGAACTATACTCCATCTGCAGCATCGCTTCCCCTGCTGTTAGCTTCGCGAGGCCGTGATTAAGGTCTCTTACGGGAGAACTCAGCACCTCATCCATGTCTGAGAACAACTTCAGTTCTACTCCGTCAAGGATGAACCTAAAATCAATTAATGAGTTTGTTTTAGTTTTCATCTGACAATGGTTTTATAGGTCTTGGTCTTCTTCTATTTTACCTCACAACAACTTCCTTCTTGACTGGCTCTCCTTGTGCAAAGAAAGCTTGCAGTTTCTTGACCGATGCATCTGATGGCGCCGCGTCGACTGGTGAACTTGGTACTATGCTTCCTGCAATAATAAGATTGTTTACATTTTTAAACAAAACTATAAAGTATCGATCGACCATTAGAACCATACAACATCATTTTAACCACTTTTCTTCATACCAAGACCAACCTTTGTTTTTATTCACGTAAATTCGCTTATGTAGATGTAAGTAGGTTTTTTTATTTAGTTCTCAAGTTAGGGTTCTTATACATATAAGCTGGTTAAACGTTGGTATTTATAAAGTCATAAACATACCGATGTAGTGTCCCTCACTGAGGTTGTCGGTCCAGACGGAGAGCATGGTGGCGAGGTCCTTCTGCCCCACGTTGAGCAGCACGGGGTCCAGCACCACGTCGGCCTCGCAGGCCAGCAGGTCGCGCAGCGCGCTGCGGCTCGCCAGCTGCTGGTACGACACCGCGCGCTTCAGGTCGCAGCGCACCGACACTGGCTCCAGGATTGGCTCCTACGAAGCGCCACACATGGATTATAAGAACAAGGAGCACAAATTCCGCGAAGGTCGAAGATTTGAATCTGGCTAATTACTACTTTGAAGTTTGATACAGTAAAAAAGTACCGCATTTCTCTACCAGTCATCTCCCTAAACTATGCTCATAGTTAGTATCTGTTTGATAAATTGTAATTGTAGTACTAATTTCCTTCGACCCATATGAAGCGTTTGATTGCGTTAACTTTAAGTGATTTCTTAATGTAAGTAAGTACCAAATATATGGCACCTGAGGAAAATAAATTAACGTGTTTTACTGCAATTTTTTTTGTACAGACATACTTAATTATTCGACGACATAGACATCTAGACGAATAACACACAAACCTGTACTTCCAAGGTGCCAGCGAGCGTCATGACGGCTCTAGAGAAAGTGATGTTGACCAGCTTGATCAGGATATTGTCTATGATCGCGTTCTGCATTGGATTGGTTGGTTCATGGTCCGTGTTCAGTTGCTTGAAGAAATTCTCTATCAGAAGATCACCTAAAATGGCAATAAGGCTTTGGAATAGGATAAGGTTTATTGGTTACGGTATAAGAAATTGCAGGCCTTAAATTGGTTTACTAATATATGCATAGGTTTTTAGGAAAACTTGATTTTACTAAGCACTTTTAAAAATATTATTTCTGTTGGTCAAACTTTTAGATTTGCACATTGGAAGACTATTTTTAGGACTCACCCATATTGAGGACCAGTAGATTGGGTGATGAAGGTTTCTGTGGCAGTAATAACACTGGAGCATGAATCTGAAAGAGAAACATTTACTATGTAGGCAATACAACAACGGTATATTCATTTACAAACTTTATAATAACTTATCAAGGGAAATTAGAAAAATTGCCGTTATTTGTATGATTTCTTTCTCAAATTTTCTCCGATTAATTCAATTCAATTCAATTCAATTCAATTCTTTATTGCATTCCATAATGTATAAATCAAATAAGAAACAATGTGCGAGTGATTGATATTATTGGTATTCACCTCAATAACAAGGTTGAGTCGTGTGCTCCACGTGCGGACTCCTTGAGCTTGTCGTTCGGCCGCTTTCTCAGCTGCCAGTGCCGCTTCTGCTGCCAACGTGCTTGGGATCAGCGGTTCTAGTAGTTGCTACAGATAATGAAGTAAAGATATTATTTATTCGCGTATTTGATGTGATAGAACTTTGCTGCAGAGTTCTTCCGGGTTGTATCGCTGCATTGTCAAACATTCTGTCAGAAATAATGAGCTAACATCATTGTGTTCCGGTTAGAAGGGTAATGTCGCCATTCACAAGGCACACTCAATAATAATATAATGATAGATTATCACAAATAACCTGACTCATTTTATACATGTGTAGCCTTTATAGACTCTGTGATTGCAGCTACTACCACCAGGCAGCCCGTCTGCTTGATTGCCATCTTATGAAAATCGGAAATGTAGATTGTAGTGGTGCGTTAATATTCTGTTACCACAAGACAAGCCGACGTGGTTTTTCAATAATGCTCATACGGATAATTGAATGGGGAATTCTAATTACTTACTTCCTTGATCATAGCTGCTTCTATTGCATTTGGACTTCTAATAACCTACTTCCGTAATTCTAGCTAGTTCACTCCTCACCTGCAGATGGTGCATGACGCAGCAGAACATGACGACGTGCAGCCTGCCCACGTAGAGGCGCAGCTCGCCGTGCGCCTTGACGGCGCGCCGCTCCGCGCTGCTGCCCGCGCCGTACAGCCGCGCCGCCGCGCGCACGTACTTTATCTCTAACACCTTGTCTTCGTCAGGCCATACCAGCTAAAAGTCAAAAGGGACATTACAATCGTTAATAGATTAAATTGCATTTTTAACAGAAATAAGTAGGTAGTTAGAATTTTGTTCATATTTATTTATTATTTTGTCATTTTATCACCTTAGGGTATAACGTTGCTTCAGCTAAGTCATCTATCTGCAGCGAGCTGAGGTACAGTTTGAAGATCATGCGGTCATTAGCTCTGAACACGCAGTCACTCTCCAGAGATCCTAGCCGCATTTCCAGCACTGAGCTCTCCAGGTGGCACAGCTTGATTGATACTGATGTTGCTCTGGAAAGGGGTCATAAAAATTTAGTGAAGATGGTCAAGAAGGCACTGATTTCTTCTATAATTAGAGTCTGGATAATGTAGACTTTGAGGTAAGTAACGATGTAGTGAAGATTCTGATGTCTATTTTAAATCATAACTCACAGGCTTATAACCGATTAGCGTAGTCGATCAGTAAGTCATCTAGCTAGCTAGATAGCTTGATATGGTCAGCTGACGGTGAAGTTGAATTTCTAGATGACTTTAATCTTATCCTCAATGTTCCGAGAAGATCGTTCTTCTTCTGGTTCACGGGGTTGTCAGACATCCCAATAATCGTTCTCAAACTCCATAATTTTATAAATAAGCGTTTGATATTTCCCGAGAATTACTCCAAATAGTACTCTTAGTTTTTACCTAACAGAGTAGCTGAACTTGGTAGCACCGGGTGGAACTGGTGGGTCTGCTTCCGGCTGCATCAAGTAGTCCCACAGGGTCTTGGTCCTTGGCAGTACAACACTCTTTAGGTTTATCGTATGTCGATTTTGAATCCTGCAAATAAGGTCAAACGGTTTTACTTTTGAGATCAACAGTGACCCAAAGTCTTAGACGATGCGAATGTGACTTTTTGCCATGCAAAATTGTATGCAGCCTATTCCAGGGTCTACAGCCATAAATGATGACTAACTTGTCGCAAATGAAGTGCAGGTACTTGAGCAGCGCGGGCAGCGCGTCGGCGTGCAGCAGCAGCGCCAGCGCGCCCACGTCGCCCACCAGCGCCTGCTCCACGCTGTGGAAGTGCGAGCGGAACTCCGGGCAGTCCGCGCGGACCTGCACCGACACAACGTTATTCATTTCCATTTTCTGATAATAGGAAGAATTGACGATGTTCTCAAATAGATAAACGAATACAATGGAAATATTTGGGCAAATAAGGTATTCCAAATTTCTCTATCAGAAAAAGTCCGGTTCAAAATCCAGTTTACGTACCTTCCTGTATAATAGATTGAACAGCTCCCCAGAACTGGTTATTAGTTCCAAATACTGTCCAGTGCTGCTGTGATGCTGCTTATCAGTCAGCAAGATCTGGCTCACGGACAGCTGGACGGCAGGTCCGTACTCCATGAGAGCTACGTCCAGGCAGACCTTGGTGACGCTTAGCATTATGTAAGGTCTCTCCGTTTGATCCGTAGACCGGGATAAGTTGATTACGATTTCACCTAGAAAAATAACGTTTATTAAACTGATGTATAACAGACCTTGTGAAAGTGTGTGGGGGAGGCCTTTGCTCAGCACTGGACCTCTTTTGACCGATATGACGACGATGATGATGATACGTATATATTTAAGTACATCTTTGATTTACTATCTTTCAACATCGTTACATCAAATATCATCATCATGATCAACACCATTATCATCGATATTATAGTAACTGACGCATTGCGTAAGAAACGACGCATATCTCTCCATCGCAGCGTAGCGTAGTCATCCACTATCTCTGCTAATGGTCAGAGCCGTCATATTATTTCAACTCACCCACAATGAACCTGAGCAGTGTGTTGATGTTGTTGCTAGGCGACACGTTATCATCAAACCCTGGCAGGTCCACCGTTCTCGCGTACACTTCCATGTCTTCATCGCTGTGCTCAGACGCTGCTGACGCTTGCTGTGCCGCTTGGAAACCAAGCTTGGCGGTAGCTTTGTCGAAAGTCGTTTCTGCAGCCCTGATTATGTAAAAACCAGTTTAATGTCAGTTAAAAGCCCCTTGCTAAAAGAAACATTTAACGTATTTATAATGCTATGTTCCACCATTTATTTATTTTCGCTTTTTAACTTCGAAGTAAGCTCAAATTTTAATTTCATCACAGCTTAGATAAGTAATGATACAAACTCACTTGCTTCTACTCAAATAAGCTGCTACCACTTTCTGCCTGAGATTCATGAGGTCCTTATACTCCGGGTCTGCCGTTACATGGTCCATACCCAGTAGTTCCGCCAGCTCTGGTTCCTCCACATCCTCGGTATAATCCCCAGAGTCCATAAAGGAGACTGGCACGGTGTTGGGGACTGGTATGGGAAGATTATCGCAGAAGTCCAGGAGGAGGCCGATGATACGGTCTGATAGATTCAGCTTGATACTCGACAGAGAAATGTTCAGTTTGTACCTGTAGAAGGTTTGTAAATTAACTTTCAATTGTTATTTAAGGAAAAATTAAAATGGTTTCCTTTGCAGTTTGCAGTTGCCAAGAAGCACAAAGTTTGCCTTTCCTTGATATAAATGGTCTTTGATATGATGGATAATATATTATAAATAAACTGTAAAACTTTATTACTTTGGAGGCTAACAGAAGAAGAATAAGAAAGAGGTGAAAAATTTAGCTTAGGTACATTAAAAAAACTACTCTTAGTTACAACAATTTTTACTTAATTCAGTCGAACAATTTTTAAAGTAAGTATCAACTAACTTGGGCAGCAGTTTGTAGTCCTTCTTGATACTGTTGGAGAACACCACCTGCATCTTAATCTTTGGTAGTAGGTGCAGCTCCGAGTCCGCGTGGCGACGGCACTCTCGCCAAGGACCAGTCCATTCAGTCAGCAGAATCTGAGCAGTTACTTTCGGTACAGTTCCCCTTGTTTTACTTACTTTTTTTACTCTAGAATACTTTTAATTTTAATTTCACGCACTAGAGCAATCTTAAGCTAATACTTACTATGAAATGTTAGTTTTTCTTCAACTTTCGAAAAATTTGGCACCCAGATGGGACTTGGTATTGTCTGGGCTATCAAAAGGTTTTAAGAGAAACGAGGTCTTAACAATTACGGTGTACGAACTTAAGGTTGAATTGAATTTTCAAGGTCAGTGAATTATCAGTTGCCAGTTTTTTTGCCACCCAACTGGGGCACGATAGTCCCATTTGGGTGCCATTAAAGTTACGAACATTTTAAAGTTAGGACTATCGTAATATCACCATAGTGTCCCGTTATTAGAAAATCTTTACAGTCACTTATTATAAACCAAATAGTGGTCATATTATGGTAGTTACATTGTAATCGTCAATCAAGGTGGCGCCCAGATGGGACAAATTCTGTTTCTCTTAAATAAAGCATCTAGTTTACCTGACAAGAGCATTCAGCATGTAGTCTATCATAGAGCCGCTCCTCCAGCTCCATGCACGTGGCGTCTTCTAGCGTCAAGTTTGAAGGTTGCAAGTCTGACTTGATAATAATGCGACTTATATCCAGAATCATTACTTGACCGGATCTAGAAGAAATAACGTTAGCAGACTAATCATAGATTTTATAAGACTCAAATTATTAGTCGGCGTCGGAATCCCATTACTAAATAATCCTAACCATCCTCCTAACCATGTCCCAGCTATATTGGGGTCTGCTTCCAGTCTAACCAGATCTGCCGACCGCCATTATTCCTCCGTAACCCATTAACTACAGAATCTAAAATAATTTATACTAGATTCTGGCCGAAGGTTTTTACGCAAGTATTATCGAAGCATATTTCTAGGGTCCCATATGCGGGTATTCTTACTTATGCACACATCCGTGTTCGGGCACGAGCACGGTGGGCCCCTTGACGTCAACGTTGAGGTGGAACAGCTTGCGGCGGCTGACGGCGTAGGCCAGCACGGAGCGGCCGACCGCGCCGGCGCGCGCGCCCGCCGCCCGCACCGCGCGCGACAGCTCCTCCGCGCACATCGAGTGCGTTTGGAACAGGTTTATCAGCTCCGTGATCGAGTGCTGGGACGGTCACCACACATTCTTTATTAGTTTACTTAATATTATTTTTTTGTCGATTCAGCTTTAGAATTCTATATTATTAGTTTAGTAATACCAAACAAAGTCAGAGTAGGACTGAATAAGGATCAACAAAAAGAAATACTTGGTTCAGAATGTTCAGATTAGCATCTCTACTTACTGAGTCTAAGAGAGGAAACGTAAATTACTGTTTAGACCTTTTATTTTCCAGAGCAGAATATCCATGTAAAACTTCATTGAAAAATAAATGGTTTTCTTTCCTTACAATTTTTTCGACCTTGATATACAATTTCTTGAAAAATATCCATGTTTAATGTCAAACCTACAAAAACCTTCTCACCTCAACGTAGACCACTTCCACAGGCTCCATTAAGCAGCATAGCGCGTAATCAGCTTCGATGGTGCAGGGGTTCTTTTCGAAGTCGATAGCTAGGAGATTAGAGCTGGTGATACCGACGCCTCTGTCAGGAGTCAGCAGCGGCACCAGGTCACCGTCTGACGTCACCCCTTCAACCACTGCGCTTTCTGCTCGCGCTGATAACTGTAAACAGCGATGTAACTAATCTTTATAATAACTAAGTATAGCGTAGAAGCTCGTTCTCGTTCGTTTTATAATAACAATTTCGCGCATGATCATTCTAAATATGCAACAAAAAATGGATAAATAGGCACAAGTTCATTATAAGATATAGACTTCTAAATAAAAGACTAAATAAGACATTGTTATCAGAACTCTGCATTATCTCCATTAGTCCGCAACCGTATATATAGTACTTAGTAGGTATAACTCGATTTATTAGTCCTAACCAACATTAATTACTTACGTTTTTTCATTTTCCGCACATCCGCACGAACTATTGACGAGTTGATCAAATCTAATAACTAACATTTTCTCCAAACGATGATTCCATTATACAGGTGAACGCTAATGACACACCCATATGAGAGAACATTATTATATGGGTGTGTGACTCACCCATATAATAATGTTCTCTTATTTAAAATACAGTATTTATCTTATTTATAATACAGTATTTATTGCAATAGCACTATGGTTTGTCTTTTACCGACTGTTCCTTCAGTCCAGCATTCATCGGTAGATACACTGGTAGTATTCCAGTGAGTATTAACCAGACAACAATGTTAGCATTGGTAACTGACAACTGTATACATATATACCCTATTTTTATTTTTGTATGTTTATGTACCCTACCTTATATGCCTTAGCTGAGGGCCTCGTCTCCAAAGACGCCAGGAACTGGGTGAGAGTCACCACTAGCACCTCCTTGCTCCTGTTCATCAGCGTCAGTGAGCAGTTGGCAAGCGTCAAGTTTATTTTATGCTCTGAAATCAAGATTGTCGAAATTCAGATTTAATTTATGATACGATAGGCTATATTTAACACTACTGTAGGACAGTCTTCTTAAGGTGATCAACATGTTATACCGAATATTAATATTTAGGTATGGCATCTCCCGTATAGTAATTTAAAGTTTTACTGCCCCTGACCTGAAGCCTACTTAATATCTAAGTTGATGGAAGGAAAAGGAGTGGCCCACTCACCAATATACTGTTTTGACTTATCCTTCTGGGGCGCTCCCTCAACGTATCCAATGAGCTCACAGACTCTCTTCTTCTCAGGACTGGACAAGTGGCTCCAAAGACTCTTGCTGCGCTCAGTCTTGACGCAGAGCTCCACGTGGTTCACCGACTCTTCAGTCTCACTTTCTGCTGGTGAGCTTGTGGGCCTCCACCAATCAAACTCGGTTTCCACTACCTCTATTCGGTCGGGCTCTTGGGCTAGTAACTAGAAAGAGAAGTTAAGGTGTTACGAAACTTAGGTAAGTACTATCAATATCAATAAGTATAAAGTCATTTGTAGTTTAACTTATTTCCATTTCTAGTTTACATAGTGTCAGAAACCAGCACTGAAGAAAGTTTACCTCAAATTTCGCCTGCTCTCTTGCAATGATGACAGACACTATTGGCAGACTATCCTCACACTTCTGAAGGTCCAGCTTCAGCTCAATATCATTGGGACTCCTCAAAGTACTCTTGTATATCTGCTTATACACGTTGTAGGTCTCCCTGTGCTTCTTGATGGCCGCCCAGGTGTAGGGCCTCACTCTCTGTTCCACCACCACGTTGTAGGCGTACTTCCACCACTTCTTCACGTCTTTGGATAAAGGAAAGCCTGGATGCAGGTGGCGGTATTTTCTGAAAAGGTTTTGTTGTTTTTATTGTTTATACAAAATACGAAATTGAACACCTAAAGTTAATGTTTTTTTTTATTATTTGTTTTTGGAAACACATGTAAAGTTTAAGTTATCGTTAAGTAACATTATGTCATCTTTTTGTATTTTTTTTTTGTAAGCATTTTCCATGCTAAGAATGAAGCATTCTTCACAATAGATGTCGCTACGTCACCTTTAGGACGTAAATTAGAATGTGAACGAAGATTTCGACTGGCGAGCAGGGCGAGCGGTGGCTTAGTGGTCAGAGCGTCTGGTGTACCGAACCAGAAGGCGCAGGTTCGAATCCTGCCCGCCCGCCGATTTTTTCCTTCATTAAAAATAACATTATGTCATGTTTCGTCATTATTGCCCTTATTGGTGCTTGTTTTTTCTCCCAAATACTGAGCATTTCTGGGACTGTTGGACTTACCTGTTCAGTTTTATCCTGGCAAATGAAGCCAGCAGGTTATTAATAGACAGATACTGGCGCCGCGAAAGCTGCAGCGCGCTGTCCTGCAGCACGGCGTCCAGCAGCAGGCGGGGCACGCGTGCCTCACCCGACCGGTTGATTAGTACCTTCACTTTGCACGTGACTGGCTTTAGCACTAGAAACATAAACGTTATGCTTATTGAAAGATTTAGTCTTAGCCATAGATTTAAAATTGATATATACATGGGTCTTCACTTATATCTGATATTTCGGTCTCATTGTCAAACTGTATGATACAAATTATACTAACGAAATTCAAAGTCCTCATGATGCATAGAGAACTTGTCAAGTCCTGTCAGCATGTAGTGCTTCCAGTTGTAATACTGCATCGGTGTGATGTGCGCAGTCTCATTGTCGTCCAGAGCTGTGGCCGTGGGGTTCCAGTACGCAGACATGGACTCTATCCGCATCATCTGGTAAACCGTGGAGGCATTCGCTGGAGTCACTGATGGCTTCCATTTGCTGAAAGGTGGAATTGAAAGATAATATAGGAAAAGCTTGTGTTAGGTTGGCCTTGTCGTGACAATAAGAAACAAGCGCTGTTCCCAAAAATCCGATTCTAACTCACCTATTAGTAGTCTCGATAGACAGACTCTGAAGGCATAGTCCACACGCAAGGGGTCCATCCTTTGAGCTAATGGAGTCCTCATACCTCACGTGGACGTTCCTCACGTAGATCTGGAGATTATTCACGATAGCCGTAAACAAATGCTCGAAGAAGTTCTGAGGACCTTTCAGGACCTCACTCTCGGCCTCCAAGTCCTGTAGAACCTTTCGTTTAGCGGCTCGGGTGAGTCGCCTTTCGCGTTCAGGATCGAAGTGGCTGTTGGATATAGCTGGGCCCACGAGCACCAGCACGTCCTCTATGTGGACTACGACAGGCTGCGTGTAGAGGCCTGACCATGGTATCTGGAGGCCAATGCGGCCGATAGTGCCAATTTTAACATCGATTGGTAGGTCGAGTTCATACTGTAAAACAGGAATATAGTTAATTATTTTTATCATCTGTAATAGACCAAAATTTTTTTTTGAGTATCAGGCTTCCATTATTGTGACTGCTATTTGGATTTTTCCAAAGTATGCATCAACAAGTTCGTTATTGGACGATGCTATAATTACTTAAAATGTGCTGTTAAGAAAATAGTATCTTACCAAAGCCTCAGGCTTGAGCTTCAAGTCAGTTAGATTGACATTTCCGGAGAAGATGCCCACGTTGAGGTTTTCGGTGTCCAGATCCTGCACGTACTTGCCGAGCAGGCGGTTCAGGATGCCAGCAACGGCGCCCTCGAACATGGTAACGGTGGCTGATGACCAGCTAGAACAGAAACGTGCATGTTATATTGAAGACCAGAACGATGGATACGACGCTTAGAGACTTTCAAAGAGATAGTTATTTACAACTGGCGCCCCGTTCTGGCTTCGCACGGATGCGCATGTTATATGCCCCTTTTACCGCCTTTATTATTAGTGAAAAGTGTTTAAAAGAAGCTGAGAAACAGGCGAGCAGTCAGCGAGGTACCTACCTAATCATGAGAAATTAAGACTAAAAACCATCTTAAAATTTAAAGTGATTGCCTCATCGTTGTAATACTTAGTTACGGTTCGTTTTAACTAAAACCCTGACATGAGTTCGATTTTCAATTTTCTTGTAAGTAACAGCTGGTGTTGTTCCCTCGGCAATTGCAATGAAGATACTATAATATTCGAGATCGATCCGCCATACTATTTTAAGAACGCCGCGGTCACGATAAACGTATGAATTTTTACTTCCTTTGTGTTATATATTGGCAAATAAGTGGACGCCACGTAACGGAAATTGGTGACCTGCTGACACCGATATATCTCTATATGGTAAAAATCTGGATGTGTCGAACGCTTTGCTTACTAAATAACACATCATCATCATCATCAGGCCACATTCATACACTGTTGGCCGAGGCCTCTTTTAGTGAACGCCACAGATTCCGATCTTCATCAAATAACTGCGAAAGCTACCTTCCGCAAGTCGTCAGTCCAGCTGGCAGGCGGTTGTCCCACTTCGCCTAGGCGTAGCCTCCACTCTTTAGCGCTCATAAGTAACATACGTAAAGAATGACATCCCTAGGCAAATCCTGGTAGTTGGTAACATTCGCAGAGTGCCAGAATTTACCTGAAGTGGCCAGTGAACTACTTTATCGAGTAGCGGTCACAATATAGACGATTTCCGTCACAGTAATAGAAAGTATGTAGGTAATACGCAAAAGAAATAATAATGACAGAATTATTAAATGTCTATTTGTGCCTATGGTAGGAGCGACGCATGTGCTTAAATTTACTTTATACTGTACCGTGTTCGAAACACGGCACACGTCAATATTGGTAAAGATTCCCCGGAAAAGTTATTTTAAACGAACTACTTAAGTCGAATCACCGTGCCCTTTCAAACAGCCTTAATAATTAGGTACTTATAGGTACTCCACGGAAAAGAGATGCCTAATACAATCCAAAAAGAATTTTAAATCGCAGGTAAGTCTTCACATAACAATATAAATAATATAATATTTTGACATTTTACACAGCACCATACTAAGCAGACCTGGTACTATAGCTACTAGACAATGGATAAAATACGTATAATATACTATTTATAAATACATAAGATAAATGAAAAAACAAAAAAATTACCACACATCCAATCGTCGACACGTCTACAAAGAAGGCGAGCGTCCGATTCGCGCGTCTCCAAACAATAACAAAATCAATATCTACAATAGGTCGCCGAGCTAGTAAACACACCTCTAGTAAACATATATTAATTCCTTATCACTCCTTATCTCTAGATAAAATAATCTCTGATTTGTATGTATGTATGACGTTTGTAATGTGTGTAGTGATGCATAGGAATTGGCAGAAGTTTTTTGTGATAAGCAATTAGAACAGCTAATAGTTTAGGATAAACTTTTGTATTATGTTATTATTACAGAAGATAAAATTCCTACTTAGTATTGTCTGTCTATTGTTTATTAGCAACAATGTGATAAGTCTAGTGTACCTAAAGGTCCTAGATTCGATAACAATTAAGTAGTCTGTGGATTCGACTCCTAGCAGTCGAGCAAAGTGTTGTTGGATATTTATCTATATTTGTGGCCGGTAAATGGAACTCTTTTACAGGGGACCGATGAACTGTGGGTGTTCATTAGTACACCTCAGTCTAACCCTTTAGCGTATACATGCGTGATAGTATGTAAAAGAGTAATAGCAGTTTTCATTTTAATTGTATACCGCATACAAAATTTAATAATGTTTTAAGTGTGTTTGTTTTTATTTTTCAGATGAGAATACAATATATTATCATAGTTAGGTACCTAACGCACGTTGACCTGTCCTTGGTCCTATGGTACGTGACCGAGCTTACTAAAAGACCAATAAAGATATAATATTCCCTTGACTTGGCTCCGATTACTTAAAGTACGATTTCAGTTATGTACCCATTTTATGATGTAAAATTATTATACTTTTTACTATATATATACTTAGCTCAGTTTTTAGGCTGCGTATCAAGATGAAAAATGCACTAGATTAAGCAATACACTGTGAAAATAGTATTCAATTTCGTGCAGGAGATCCCTAAAATTTACTTATTTTTTGTATGTCTGTATGTTTGTACAAGCATCATCCAAAAACTGCTGCACGAAATTGTATGGTACTGTGTTGTGATTGATTAAAACAGACACCGGATAAACCAAATAACATTTTTTTTTTTACAGAAACGAATATACTCATACAATACATTATGCCAATGCTAAAGAACTGAAAACTAAAATGTTCATATTAATAACGCTACCCTATCTTTGTGCATAAATGGAAAACCATTTCATACCAGACTTCTAAGTATATTAGAAAATTCCAGGCTTGTTGATCTTCATTTTACAATTCTCTTAGCAGCAGCACATTTTGCTCACTTTAATTGAATCTCAGAGATAAATATTACTAACTTGAAATGTAATTTAATATAATATGTTTTATATACTTGGTAGTTCGTTTACTTACCTAGCAGAAATATATAAGGGCAACCACCGAGACGGTTGACAATGCAATCGTACTGCCTAAATAAGATACCTAATTTTAAATCGTCCTATCTGCACTACTAATGCCAAGTTCTGTTGCCAAGTTTTGTAGGAATCTTCAGGAATCTTTTTAGAAGGCAAAAACCGTAGTCAGACATAAAAAAAAATCTACATAAGTACAGGATAAAGTGCGTAATATCGCACATTTTGTGCCGACGGCCACCGTTACACCGAAATTCATTTAAATGCTAATATCACCAGCGATGTGCTAATGAAAAATAAAAACAACGCCCATGCTGATTACATTTCAAATATAAGCGTAAATGTATTTAGATTATATTTTTACTAGCATTCTGCCAGCGGCTTCGCCCCCGTGGTGTTATGAATTTTTCCCCGTTTTTGCAACATCTTTCATTGCTACTATCTCATTTCATTGCTACTCCTTATGAGTCGTAGCGTGATGGTATATTCCCTATAGTCTTCCCCGATAAATGGGCTATCATCTAGCACAGAAAGAATTTTTCAAATCGGTCTAGTAGTTTCAGAGCCTATTCAATACAAACAAACAAACAATCAAATCTTTCTCTCATCTTTCCTCTTTATAACATTAGTATAGATATAGATTATTTTGTGGTTGTAAATAGAGATTATACTCATAAGTTTGTAATATTGCCCGGAGCTAAGCGGACTTACTACCTCCGGACAAAGTTCCGGGGCCCGAAGCCTGCAACAGTCTCAATAGGCTGCTAACTTTCTAGGACAGCCTGGGCTGGTTGGAGTAGGAAGAATTAGGAGACATGCACAATGCTCCAATCAAGAGGCTAAGTGCGGAAAATGCCCAGCAAAACTAAACGAAACCAGGATCGAAGTGTGAGTACCGTTACTGATTCAAAATACCCAATGCGCAATTAGAACGCGCGTTGAAGTATGTTACTTAGTCATTTCCTTTCTCGCCTTTCTCTCACATGCTAAAATATTATAAAAATCGAGTATTCGCAAAAAAGGATTTGAAATGGGTTCCCCACTTCCCCCACATTATTACACATTTCAAATCCCCCAAAGGGATTCTCCCAAAGTGACTCCTGATTCAATCAATTATTGCGGGGATGATACAATCCATATTCCTATACCTTCTGTAAGATGTAGGTAAGAACGTAAAATACATTTCAGAGTCGGAATATAATTAGTTATGTATTTTAGTAGGCTCTGCTTCTAATAGTGCAGAACCATAAGACATGAGGAAACAAAGTTCACAGCCATTACAAGTTACGAACCTAACTTTTTGATAAAGCCTTGCTTTAGGTTGGTCTTTCGTGTGAAATTATTGAAGACTAGCTTTCCGGAGCTAGCTAAATCTGGAGCAGCCCATCTGGGCAAGTAACTACCTCCACCTTACAGAAAATTGCAGCCAAATAACACACTTTAACGTGTATTGCGTTCCTGCAGTGAGTAAGGTTGCCAGAGCTCCTAAGGATGCGCTGCGCTGGCAGCAAGAATAATATTCCCTTAAACTATCGGTGCAGTGAATCTTTCATAAACCTCTATTTTAAAGGTTTTTAGGGTCGGCAACGTGCGAGTGATACCCCTGGTGTTGCAAGCGTCCATATGCTATGGTAAGCGCTTCTCATCAGGCGGGCCGTACGCTTTGCCACCATAGTGGTACAAAAAAAAAGAATTATTCAAATCGTTCCGGAAGTTTCCGAGCCTATTCAATGCAAACGATATGAAATATTGGTATTGATCAACGGGCTATCCTGTAATTAGCTACCTACTTAATGAACTTTTCTAAATATTGTCTGCTACTGATATTTTTACATACATAGGTACATATTAGACTTACTTTTTTTACCACAGGGGTAGACTAGAGACCGCCACTTGCTTCGATTATTGTACATACATACTTCTTTTGCTTCCTCCACGTTGATAGGTTTAGATTTATAGAAATCGTTGTAAGTCCCTTAAGCGACAACTTAATCCGGAATAAAGGTCACGTCTTAAAAGCCTGCCGGGGCTGTCGAGATTAATGAGTTTTGATGACTTTTTCCACGAACTTTATTTTATTTAGAGATGTTTACAGCGAGGACATTTTCCTGATGTGATGATCAAAACATCAAGCCGGATTAACTTGTTGTGGCAGCAGCACTTAAGCCGTGTTTCAAAGTAAAATTCAGCGTATTATACTTAAACAAGTTACAGAATGAAATATAACGTATTCGGATACTTCTTGTACAAACTTTTTCGTAGACTCATTCTCAACGGCCATTGTAGTAAACATCAGGCAGGCACCTCATCTGTGATTGTAGTGTTTGCTATCAGGAAAACACGGAGAGGAAGAATCAAGGTATGCACATCTTTGACGACGTCTGTGGTCTAGTGGTTCGAGTACCGGCCTGCTGATCACGAGGTCGTGTGTTCGATTCCCACAAAACACAAACATTTATGTGATGAACTTAGGTATTTGTGTTTGTCTGGGTGTTTCTTATATGTTATAAGTATATATTTACAAAAAAAAGTATATAAGTATTATATCCATTGTATAGTACCCATAGTGCAAGCTCTGCTTAGTTTGGGACTAGATGGTGCGTGTAAAAATTTCCCAAGATATTTATTTTATTTATTTTTCTGTCCACGTATTTTAAGGTTTGGCGTATGAAAACGGGTTTTTTAACTTCTTACTGCAAACGATTTCTTATAAGTCACTTCAACTGTGGAACGATGGTTTATTACAAAGAAAAGAGCAAAGCTTACCACTTTGCTCGACCTTACTCGATGGGAATTCTCTAGTGTAGCAATCGCTGTTATAACCACTAAACTAAAATGACGAGTGATAATTTGCCCTAACAATTATAGGATCATCCGGAGCACCCGGGACGCTAAGTCCTACGCAAGCCTAATGCGGGTTGGTAGACTTCACATGCCGTCGAGAAAATGTCTCAGGCTTGCAGGTTTCCTTGAGATGTTTTCCTTCACTGTTAAACCTAGTGATAATTATGCACATGATTTCGTACAGTCAGAGTGTGTGCCTTGGATTCGAACTCGAGACCTTTGACTTGGCAGTCCACCGGGCATACCCTTAGACTATCAATGCTCCATTTCAAGATAATTATGAGAAAAAAAATCGCCAATCCTTGCGCTACATAGGTACCTACCTATCTACTGAAACACGGCTACTGTTGCACCACTAAATTATTCAGCTGTTCATTTTCTCATGAATATATCAAACTCGATGTTTGTGAAGTGGTTCGACTTCAAAGGTAAAATTATTCGATAGGTACAGTTTCAAGGGCATAAGTTCTTGACAGACTTGTTATTTTCAATATTGATTGATCAAAAGTAAACGCGCTGTTAGTATAAATTTAAAGTTTAATATTGGTTTGAAGTTGGTCACACGCAAAGCATGACGTCGTATCTTAAAAGCAAGAGTTAGAGACTTACAATTAACGATTACGATATGAATGAATTAACTGAAAATATTCAATAGACTTTTGATGGAAAATATTCTAACACGGTATTTATTTGCTCACGAAGTGAAAAAGCTTATTCCGACTTACTTAGTGTAATAAAACCATTATGTACTAACAGAGATTGACGATTGTTCCCGAAATATCACCCAAATTACCAATGTTGGGCATCTTAATTAATATCAGATCGGATAATGATAAGATTTAAAGGTCACGGGACACGCGCAATATCAGTTGTAGGTACGTGTAATTGTTATCACATAAACCATTGGGCTATAAATAGAACGAAGGCTGTCATAATCTACGTCTCAAGTTTACTAATCGATCGCACGGACTAGATAGAAAGTGCAGAAAAAAAATTAAAAAACGAAGATCGGCTTCATTAACCGAAAAGAGATTAAACATTCGAAATGTAAAACGAAAATTCCATATTCAAAATTGTGCATCAAAAAAAATATTAAAAATAAGTAAAAAGAAGCATTGAGATATTTTAAGGTAATGATTTTCGCTTACCTAAAATTACATGTTTCTTCAAACTGCACTTGGTTTTTCCGTAATGATTGGTTGCAATGACGTCAAACAGTCCACGGCACTGGGGAGGGCTAGACTGATTTTGACAGGTGTCAGTGAAAGCGCAGGGCGGGGCGCATGCGCGGGAACTCAGTGGAAAATTATGGAGGAGGGCGGGAAACTGTGGGTGGGAGCGCTCGATACAGAAAGGATATGACGTGGCGCAGGAAATTAAAGCTTCGATTGGGATTAGAGTTTTATTTGCTTAAAGCTTGTGTTTGTCACAGGTAATTTTATTATTATACGAGGTACAGTAAGATACGCTTTGATGTCGGTTCAACTTAGAATTTAATTAATGTTGTCAAAACTATTAGTAAGGTACACGATATTATAACATCGTGAAATATGGGGAAATTCATTACAGTTTCGTTTCAGTTGAATAATTCAATTTTGATTAAGCAATCAAAGTTATTTTGGTTCCCAACTACCCATCACACCAATGTAGTTACGTCATTGCTTATGAACCTTTAGGGTGTCTGTGATCGCGGTAGCCTGGTGCAAGCGTTGCAGGAGCCAATGGGCACCTGTGGTGAGAAGCAATCTTTTGGACAACTCGGACAGGCGGCTGCGTAGGCGCGGGGGTACGCACATTCCTCTGATGTCGACCACTGAGAAGGAGTCGCGTACTGAAACATGAAATTTAAGTGTTTGATAGTCGAAATCGTATATCCTAGATGAAATAAAGGCGCTTACCCCTACGCAAATCCTAAAGTTTGTGTCAGCCGCAGGATTTAGCGTTGAACTCTAAATTTCTTCAATCGGCGATCACAATAGATCGATCAGGGTCGATGTGACACGATAGCCGCGAACAAAATAAAAAAAAAAAAATAGCAGTTGATATCGTAACTATGCTAAAAGCTATTTTTAAGTGCTGAAAATCTTCATTTCTAGATTCTATCACCTGGAGAGGCGGCAGAGTATTCCCATCGAATAAAAACCGCACTTGCCTTTCAAAACTAGTTACGGCCATTGCATTCATGATATTCGTCATGACCGTGATAGTTTATGGCCTAGCTCTCAAATAAAGAACAAAAGAAATCACCAAAATACAAACATAACGAGCACCTCGTTACGTACAACTCCGGAAAAAATTATGTCAGTAACTACAGCAGTACACTAACAGTTTAATAGATTACTAATACCTAATTCACAATACCTATGTTTCTGCTAAGCGGTACCCATTTTTACATTTCATTGCAGTATTTCTCCTTTCAACTTACCCTGAAAAAGCTAGTAAACGCGCACACCACGATGTCATACGCAGGGCAGTTGAGGAATATCCCCTGCGCCGGCAGCTCAGAATCCAGACACTCCAACTTCAACTGCTGGATTGCCGGAGACCACTCAGGGTGATCCTTCGCGTATTGATCGAAGAACGATGACACCTTCCTCTTGTTGACTGCTGTGCCGTCCAGCCAATTAGATTCGCGGAACACGCACGTCATTTTGTCACACTAAAAATTATTACACACGTTATTATTGTAAGGAAGACAGAAAACTAACTATCATAAGATAAGGCGGGACGAGCAAGATCTATATTGGAAGTATTGGCCGCAGAAAGCTTTAATTTGGGACGAGTGGAAGCATGATCAAATAAAACATTTGTATGATGAGTGGATGGAGGGTAAGGAGGCCTTTGCCTTTGTGGTGGACAATAATTTTAATGGCTGAATAGGAAGTGATGCAGAGGTGACTCAAAAAATAATGGGCCTTGGGGGCCTACAATCACTACTCCGTGTTGAACATTGCCGGTATGTAATGACCTCGCATTGTGTAAGTTTTTCGTACAATAGGTAAGTCAGACTTTAGAGGAAATGTATAGCACAGAGTCTGTGCTTTGTGCATATTATATTGTATGCTCATTCGCGAGTAGACCGGAGTCACGAGTGTTGCTGGGCTGGTCCATGTCGCAAAATACAAGGAGAAATATTCTGAGTTCATAGTAGTTGGATAGGAAACAAAAGAAAATGACTATGATGGTACTCTTATATCGTAAGTATTTTCTGTGATAATTATGATGTTGTAGTAATAGGTATGCCTGATGAACAGCATTTTGATCACGTACCTCGGACTCGATCATGCCACATTTGGCGGACACCTCGGCACTCACCACCGTAGGATTGTTGAGACATTTGAATATCTGGAAATCAAAATAACTGCTTAGCGTGTATATCTACAAGATATTGTAAAATATGTTAAGTATCTATACTTGTGACGGTTTACATTGTCACTGTCTACATCATATAGGTTCTGAACCTTACTTAACCAATTTTTGCCCTTGGAGGCAAAAGTTGGATAATACTTGCCATTCTAAAACATCTATTGCCCCGCTAATTTTCACGGAGTCTTCTATAGATTCACATCTATCACGGTTCGGATATCAACGCCCCCTCAGTTATATATATCAGCCTATTGCCATCCACTGCTGAACGTAGGCCTCCCCTAAAGAGCGCCAACCATCCCGGTCAGTTGTTGAGACTTAAATACTAACTTACCGCTAAGTAGTAGAAATCTTGGTAGTGGTCTTTAAAAACTTACGTTTTTTGGTGTAGTGTAACAATATGTGCGGCCGTCTGGGGCACCATAAGATACCTGAAATTATATGCACACATTAATAATGAAAATTGAACATAGATACTAGTTCCTCCAAGTATAGGTAAGTACCTAGGTTACATACTAGATATGTTTTATTGTCAAAAAAGTCAGGGTTAAGAGCACCCTAAACCGACGAGCGTGCATGGAGAGGTTAATAAACAGACGAAGCGTAAGTGGTGTGCCAGGATCGTAGCAAGCGGAAATCTATAGTCTCTACCTACCCCTATGTGAAACAGGCGTGAATCTATGTATGTTTTATTTTTCCTGCCATGACCTAAAGATTTTAGACCAGCGTGGTGGACTATATATAGCCCAAATGGAGATCCATGCCAGCAGTTGAACAGTAAGTTATGATGATAATTTTTAGTCTCAAAGATTCGTTGATTTATAATTGGTAGGATGCCTGTCTATTATGTGATTAAAATCATAATGAGAAGCTCACGTGTCTATGATATGAGACGTGGTTGCTACTACCTACTCACTAATATAAATAAACTGTGACGCTTCACAGGACCTTCCATATTCTAGGGAAAAAATTCATAAGCACTCGGTAGGTATGTACCTAAGTTTAATCTCATCATCAACCATGGTTTACTTGTACTCATTACAGTCGTGATGACTGGTGAATGCTCCAATGTCCATGTCCGTCACTATATGGAAGAAATGTCCGGTTTTGAAACGGTACGAGTACGAAATACCCTGCCGACTAATGAGCATTTTTCCATACCTCAAAAATGTAACTCATCACCGTAAAAAAATATCAAAATAACGCTGCAAAATGATTGTCAAAGCGCGTCATAAGTTCATTAACCACTTGATAACAAACTTTCTGATCAAATGCCGAGGCGGTCGGTAGGAGCCTAAATGAATTTAAATAATTTATGTTATCAATGGTATTTAAATTTCGTAAGTAATAACGAAGTAAAGTGATACTTAGTAGAAATTAGGTCTAAGTAAATACTCTTAATGGCCCTAAGAACACGACTATTAGATATAATTTACTTACCGCAACAAAAAATGCGAGAGAAACAATAAATTTGAACATGTTGCCAACACAATCGTCTGTGTCCACTAAAATGAAACAACTGGGAACAATTTAACGGTGGCATAGAGCCGCTAATCGTGAGGTCACTGCAAAGGTCGAGATGTACAATGATTATTATTAAAAGTCAACAATTCATAACTGGATTGGGCCTCAACTGGTCAAGATATCTAAAATATGGCTGCCTTATGTATAACATACGTGCACGTATAATTCTGGGCTTGATGTTGTCGGTAGTAGTGCAATACTCCAACTAATAAGTATTTATTTGGTATCACATAGCGACGTTGTCTACGAAACCTGTCTTGTACAACAAAAATGCGAGAGAAACAATAAATTTTGTACGTCTTGTACGTAGGTAGTAAGACTCTACAAGGGAATTGTTTTGTTTATGAATAATGAATAAATAAATATTTGTGGTCATTTTTACACAGCACCATCTAGTTCCAAACTAAGCAGAGCTTGTACTATGTATTTGTGTACCGTAGGAATCGAACCCACGACCTCGTGATCAGCAGTCCGGTACTCGAACCACTACACCACAAAAGTCATTAATAATGGTAGTACATTATTGCTATAACGGCAGAATATTATTGCCAACGTAACTATCAGCTTAGTCTTATTAATTTAACTTCATAATATGGAGGGTAGCTAGTAGCTAGTAGTAGCCCTTCATAGTTCTTTCATATTATCGTAGCTTACTTTTTGGGAACACCTCACTAGGTGGCGTTAGCAGCGATTCAGTAAGTTACAGCCTGCCAAACCTAATGAAGATTCAATGTGAGAGACAGAGTGAGTTCCAATTTACCCGGGTTTGTTGGCTTATTAAATATACTTTCATTAGGTTTACATATAATTAAATATTATCAAATTATCCATGTATACTATTCGTGATAAATGAGTGCTGAATTGGAATGCTATTAGTTTTGACCACAAGATGGCGTTATCACCAACCATACCCCTTATCTTGCCGTAAGTTATTGTCTCTGTTTTATCTATACCTTGGACATTGCCATTTAAGCAAAAAATCATGAAAAAAAAATATAATATTCGTGTTTACTGTTAGATATTAGTGGATTTGTGGTGATAATCATTTTAAATTAACTCGGACAACTTCATAGACATTAAGCAAAGATATTGTGTCTTTCGCATAACATTCTTCGTAAAATTCATTCATGAGTATCGAAACGACCTCTGTCGACACAACGAGTAAAATTGTTACAAAGACTAAAAATATTTCAGAGTTCCATTTGCACAATAGGCAATAGGGTAGGTTAGTAGTATGAACAATACTTTTTGGAAATGGAAAAGTTCTATAGTACAGTAGTTGCTAATATTTTTGGCCAGGCTGAAGTTAGCGCAACTAACCCGGCCCATAAATAGGCGTTACTAGTGTATTACAGTATGCAGCTGTAGGTACGCGCACCGCTTAGCTTAATAACTTGGCCGGACTGAAGTTTGAATGCGCAATGGATTGCTTGCGTTATAAAATATTGTATATAATGTATATTGCGCAACCAAATAAAACGGCTCACTTCAGTCCGGCCGATCAAGCAAGTTATGCGTCGCGTACTGTACTTGCGTGGTTTAATGACTGCATTTTCTTTTTGCAGAATTGAACTAAATCAGCTACAATAAGACAAGTAAGAATTATAGTGGTTCATAATATTCAAAAATTGAAGCATTACCAAGAAGATTTGATTGTACTTTTGAGTTCCAGTTATAATAACATATTTTGCTATAGTTATTATAACTATAATAAACTGGAGCAAAGTGAGCTTCACTTTGCTCCAGTTTATTAAACGCATTTATGGAAAAAAGTCGTACTGTGTGGAATGTTTGCTGTTTTTAACTTGTCACATCTGCGTAATGTTAATATGCTACTCTTTGTTCTGATTGACGTTCCATTCCAAGATGGCAGACATGCCGCTTGAGCCATGATAGTATGGAATCGTAGGATTACGATTTTTAGGTGTGTCTTTCTAAATATCGAAATAGAATGTCTCCCGAATTTTTGACTAATGTCTTATACGAATGTTCTAACGATGTGAAACAACTTGCTTGCGTTAAGTGCGCTAGTTTTAGGTAACGTTTGTGCCGGGACATATTAATAAAACGGTGATCGAAATTGTGTTTTTCGGTGTGTCGTGTACGATAAGTATTCTGGTTTGATGTTAAATTAAAATGTGGAATATGATGTGCGACGTGATGCCCACTATATCGGAGGACAGTATCAGCCAAAGGAGTTCGCAGTTATCCGGAGAGGATGCGAATTTCGAGCAGTTGATGGTGTCTATGCTCGATGAGCGAGATAAGCTGGTGGAGAGCCTGCGGGAGACCCAGGAGCGGCTGGGCGATTCGGAGCTGCGCCTCAAGGAGGTGGAGAAAGAACGGGACTCGCTGCACAGACAGATCGCCGCCAATTTGCCTCAGGTCAGTGACTTGAATGCTAATGCATAGCTGCTTATGTAAAGCGGATATTATTTATATTACAGGCAGCGCTCAATTACGGTTACGATGTAGACGATAATCGACCTATGTTCAAGTTCAAGTCTGCTATAATATATCCTATACCTTTTGGGTTTACATTGACTGTATATTGGAGTATCTGCAAAGAAAATGTTTTAGGATAATGTAACACTAAATCTTTCAATAACCATCGAATAAAGAATTCTACAGAAGCATTAGCCTATTGTGTAATCAGATCAGACCAGATGGTGTTGATGGACATGGATGGACTAGACAATATACAATTGATGGCCTATTGTTATATTGTATCTTGTGTACTAACTAGGAATGTGATTAGCAGATTAGATCAGTAATTGATTGGTTTAATTTGTGTATTGCTATAAGCAGTCTTGTTGCACCAAGAAATCTACCAAATAAGTGATCCTGTTTACTCATTGTTCTTACAAATATACAAATAAAATACCTAAAACCATGCTAAGTAGATCTCAGGACTGGCTTACTGTAATGCGAATAGGTAAATTTACAAATAGTTTTGTACTCAACTTACTTTGTACCTAACCAACTGTTATTTCAAAAAGTATTATTTAGGAAGTGTGGATCCAAAACATGCATCAAGTTGTCAATTTGCAAAACATTGGTGTCCAGATCCTCTTAACATTAGTCCTATTTATCCTTTGGCAGATTAATGTTGTTCTATATATATTGTCATTTTATATTAGGTGGTAAACAACCTGACTCTTTGATGACAAGTGTTTTCCATTACAGTTCTCCCTGAACTTATTGTCTAGCTTGAAGTTGGCACGAGCTAACTTCAACCCAGTCGTAAAAATCGGAGAAAGAGAAATATTGTGTGGTTCGAGTACCAGACTGGTGTATACCTATGTCATGGGTTCGATTCCGTAGGTAATGAGAAATACTGAAGGAAGACCAATGCCCAGCAGTACAACCAAAGCATAGCCTTCGGCTTCAAGTCAGCTTCTTAGCGAGAGAAAAAGCTTAAATTCACTAGACTTACCAGCTCAGCTTTACATTCATTTTTTTTTTCTAGTTCTCACTTGCATCAATAAATATCAGATATGCTGATTCTTTATCTTAAATAATACTTTATGCAATGGTAATGTAACAATGAATATTGTTAGTGTGCGGACCGTGTCAAGGAGAGTGGCAGACATAAGGCTCAGCCAATGGAACAGCATTAAATAAATGTTCATAATGTTACTGAGATGAATTGTTGCATTGTCTTCTCTTTTAGTTTCATATTTCTAAGATATTTGTCTCAATAATTTTAGATTTGGTTTGTTGAATCACATTTTCAAAGAACATCATTGTCTATATTAAGTAAAAAACTTCCTACCTATAAAATTTCGTGGTTGTTGCAAGCTGAGTAGTGGCACATAGTGGATAGCAGATTTTATTGGTTTGAATAAAAAAAAACCACTCATTATTACCAAGTCTTTCCAGGCTTATGAAAAAATATTGCAAATAATATACAGTTTTTTTTAGATATTATTAGAAGCCTATTGGGCTCTATATAGTTTAAAAAAATGTATAATAATTAAAACTGATAATACCTATACTTCATATAAATAATGTCCAAATACCATTGATTTACAACAAACTAATCTGCACTGATCCAGTTCTAATAGAGAAACTATTCAAATTGATGTAGGGTCAGTTATCATGGCCATTATAAATGCTGATAAAATCTTTAGATACCTACTTACATAACAATGAAAATTATCATGATACTGATAACATAATGTTTTACTGATTAATTATTTACATTGTACTTTATATGGCAGAGCTTCAATCAAACAAAATGCTCATCAAAATTATGTTGTTAGCAGTATTAGTGTTCATGGTCAGGGCTGAAACTATGATTATTTGTTGGGAGCTTAAGACAAAGTAATAATTATGCTGATCAACCAATCTGCATGGTTAAGCTACACTTGTGGCAGTCAGTGACCGTCATCACTGACTGCGGCAACTGTGAGACCATCTTTATCACATCAAGACCCTCCATGCATCAGAGAGCATCTAGATGTCCTAGGCTTAGCCAGGATACCACATGTGTTATCCATTTAGTGTGTATGTACAAGAGTCATTGATTTAATTAAAACATTATTGTTCCAAATTTTTTTAAGAATATGCTGTATGAGTAATTGCTGTGGTACGTGGCTGCTATAATATGTAATCCCAACTTTCTTACTAATATTATAAATGCGAAAGTAACTCTGTCTGTCTGTCCGTCGCGCTTTTACTTCAAAACTAATGGTCCGATTTAAATGAAATTTGGTACACAGATAGTCTAGAGCCTGAGAAAGGACATAGGCTGCTGCTTTTTAATGCAAAAAAGCGCTGTAAGGGGTTGAAATAGGGTATGAAAGTTATAAGACGAAAATACCCAGACGCGGGCGAAGCCGCTGGCGGAGAGCTAGTTTAAATATAATTCCTAAAAACCATTACATCATCAAACTGTTGAATATTTGAGGGGAATGACGCAAACAACGCCAAAACAATATTCCTCGCCCACTTTTGCCTTCTACATCATTTGGATATGCATCAGATTGTTTTGATTCAATTCTGGTACAAAAAGGAGTTTGACGATTTTGGTTTTACTCGACCGGTGCAGCCGTGCAGTTTATACGCACCTACATTATTATGACCCTATAGGTTTTAATACCTTATTGTGATGTACGGTTGTACCTCTTCATTTGCCTTTGCCAAATAGATCATCATAACATAGAAAAAAATCAAATCCAGTAGGTAGATAGTTGTTTTTATTATCTTCTATCGAAAGTAGAACTCCCATATCAACATAATAACGTCCATTGAAGTCCTGAGTAGGAAATAACATCCACAACAGACTATTCCTGTCGCCAAGATTACTCCATAGGTAGGTATTTCTCGCGTAAGGTTGGCAATACACTTAGAGCCACAGGACACAGTGGCCCATAAACAAGTGACATCACTGTAGACTGCTGGCCATGATTCCTGAAGACCTCAGCTTGCGCATGCTCAATGCATGTGCAAGCTGAGGTCTGGAATTTGGTCACAAAGACGCAAATCGTAAGTACTTTAAAAAGTGAAGCTACCACAACATTTTTATAGCAGGAGTGGCATGTTATCAAGAAGACAAGTTATTTTGGTCAAGTAGGTTATCATTGGGATCGCTGGTTACAATAATATTAGCAGTTCGATAACACACGGTTAATGACTTATCGAAGTTACGATATTTGAGGTCGTTCCAGATTTGTTCCAAAGAAACCTACGTGCCTATCCAACTTCTTAAATGATACAGAGTCCGCTGCGTCAGGATTATGTCGACTGCGTTCGGGAAGTCGTGTTCCGTCAAATAATGAATGTAGCCTTTAAGTTTAGAATGGTGTTCCGATGTCAGCGGACGGACACCCACTTATTATGATACTTCTTCCTTTACCTCCACGTGTTTATGACGCGACAGCAAAATAATTCAAAACCTTGATGGCAATGGTTTACGGTTCGATAGGTTGGGTTCTCGGTTTTGTGGCTGTGGTTCGCGGTTTAGTTTTAAATACTCGCGATCGAACATGCAAATAAAAGTTTAAGAAAAGAACCTACTGAAGATTACCTACCCGTGGGACTACACCAAATTCGGCCAACATGTTTTATATTATAATATATCCACCCAAATAATTGTGTCGAGTTTATACGAAGTAATTTGCTAAGGGAATGACTAGAGTTTTCCTCGCAGTGATTTATGAATGTATACCGTAGCGCAATTAGGCTGAATTGTCAGCGATTTTGCATGAATTAAGCAAGCCCTAAAGTACCTGGAGGTAATTCGGTGGAATTTTTAAGCAAGAATGTCGGGGTTTCAAAATAAAGTGTTATTAACTTTGGAATGGTGTAAAAACGTTTAGGAAGGTGTCGAGGCGGCAGCAGTTTTGTTTAATAAAGATATTTATGATGATGAGCATAGTTTCATCTGTGTAATAAAAACGTTTTAACTGCTTTCTGAACGCTATTATTAGCGTCGTCATATTGGTATTATCCCTTATTTTCATATTGCTAACGGACTGCAATAATCCTTGAATAATAGACGTCGTCACTTCGTGTTTATGCGCATCGGTTTATTAATGTGCCTTCTGTTTTGGTTGGGCACAGGCATCCTAGCTGTAGCATTTTACGGAAGGTCTCCATGGATAGAATGTCAAAACGCTTGCGTGGTGGACAGTAGCCTAATCAATCTCTTGTGTGGGATGAGACCTGTGCCTAGCTGTGGAACAGTAACTGGGTTGATAATCGTAAAGGAATAACCACTAATGGTGTTTTTCTACACCATTATAAAAAAGAAAAATATCCACATGAATTGAAGCAAATATGTTAAAATAATTATCGAACTGGCAATAAATCTGTACAATATTCTGCTGAGTAAAAACTGATAATCCATTTATAAAAAGGGTACACTAATATTGCGTTTATCGAAAACACAGATGAATTTTAAATCACAGCTTACCTACCTCGATACTTCAAGACTTAGGTACTATTCGTAGTATCTCCACTTATTTCTGAAGCTTCCTTTGCGGAGCATCCCGGCGCCCCTACATTCCTGCTCCGTAATCAACGTTTTCCTAGAATGCCACTACGCATTTCCGGAAGCGTCTATTTCGGTCACCAGCGTGGCCGAGTCAAAATATCAATGAACTTCTAATGGCCCGCTATATTTAGATCGGAGATAATTTTGAACACTTTCTACTAATGTGTTCGCTGCCGCCAAACGGGAACTATTAGTGTCGATTTGATAAGGTTTTTTAAAATTATTTATGGTAAATTAAATTACTTAACTTAGGTGCATGGAAATAAGGATAATTTAAGTAAATAAAATAATTAATGGTACCTAGCTACCTTAAAATAAATTTACGTTAATAAACAGGGGTAAGATCTTAACTGAACTAGATTGATTGAGTTGAGTAAGTGAGTACCCTACACTGCATTAAGCAAGTAAGAGTTAGGAGATATCCTTACCTTTCTACACTACACTGTGTAATTGTAAGTAGTAGTTAAATTGTGTAGTCTACACAACATAACCTAAGAAACTAACACTAACCTGAGGAAAGTTTTGGTAGAATTCCAGCTTAGGAATTTACAATTACAGTAAAATGTGGCCGTGGTTCCAATGTTTCGGGCCAAAATAAAAAAAGACCCTTCTTCACAAAATTATGTTTGACTATAGTCAAGTTTAGACAAATGTTTGTACTATGTATTATGAATGAATCGATGAATCTAGCTGATAATTGAATAGCTACACGTTGCCTAGCTAACGGGGTTGGTCAAGTACCGTTTTGTGTTTAATAGCTTGCGGTTTACAAACTAATTAGACAAGCAACACCGTCGGCTTGCTAAGATAATTAGTTTTTTCTAGCAGATCCATCTGACGAAAAACAATTATTAACTACAGCTTAATGAGAAAAGATGATCGAACAACGGGTGTATTTTAATTAGGTAGGTTTTAGGCTAGGCTAGGATTTATACTTTTTTGTGGATGGGAAAATGCACCTTATGGATCAACCCCGCTCAAGGATGTGTATACCAGGCTGCCAGGGGGGGACCAGCATACCGACTAATCCTCCGCCAAAACCATCTTCCGCATAGTGGCGGGATCGCGAGTACTGCGCTCGCATGATCTGCAATAGAATTTACTGCTACAGCGCACCATAATGTGACCCCTAAGGCCTATGGGTTTAGGGATGATTTCTCTACATTACGGCACGCCGTACGGTTTGCTATGGTTGTCATCGTCAGTTGTATGGAACATTGAACCTTTGTTGACTACAGATACGGTGCCGCGGCGCGGCGCTGGACAGGTGGCCTAGTCAATTCCACACATTTTGTTTCTAATCGTTTATGTATTCGAATGTCAAAATGCAACTTGTCTATAGGCCCCCAGTAATGCCACGCCCCCGTATCTAGGCCCTAAGGCAGGCAGGCGGCAGATAAACGTTGTCAGATAGACTAGGAATGCATGTATGCCTGTGGATTCTTAAAAATATAGTAGGTAGGTAATACAAGTCGCAATGAGACGTAAAAATTCCTTCAAGAGTAGCGTACAAGAACGAAGTACAGAAATACAGTTCGCAGGAATATAGTTTCGTAGTTTTTTAAGTCTGCTTAGATATTATAAAATACATGTATCACGATGGAATGTTATGTGCCTATGGACTTATGGTGACATTACTTGAAATATACACTCCAACATCTGGACGACAAACATCTGTAGGTCTATACACTTATAATATTTAAGTATGTGTCACTGTGCCGCCTCGGAACTCGCGACAAAGCGTAGACGGACATGCACATGCTACACTAGAAAAGTAATCAACATTCGTTCTGTTGGAGTTGGAAAAATAATATTTCTGTAAAACTAACTTGGTATCTGAATCCAAATACTGATCTGTTTACATCTCCATACACAATATCGACACTGAACACCTGTTTGTAGACGATACAATTTAAGTTTGTTTCCTTCGGGTTCCGACTCTTTGACCCCAACCATAGAGCCTATTGCTACTGCAACCAACGTAACACTATTAGTCATAATATTTGCTATTCCAATTTGGTTCCTCAGCCACAGACATTTCAACACTTCACTGTAAATTTAACAGTACTCAGTAAATTGTACTCAACTCATTTATTAAAAGTAAAATTACACAACCTTTCTTTGCTCTCAAAGAGTCCCGGGAAATCGTAGGAAGTCGTGACGTAACCGCAGACTATGTTGTACAAATAAGCTTCCAACGCGTTGTTAGGTAAATGATAAAATTCCTATACTTCCACCCCGTTTCCTTTGTATCCAAATAAAGCTCCTGTAAACAGTATTTTTTATTAATATGGTCTTTTTCATTCTATAAAAAAATATTTTATAAGCGTCCTACAATGGATATGACCTGTCGGTCAATATGTCAATTTTAATGTCAATAAAGTGAGAGGTCTGATGACAGCCACTAAATAGATTTAGTACTTAAAGTATTTGTTAGCAATTAGCATATTTGTAAACACAACGCACAATTTCAATGCAAATCTAGTCAACAATCTTCCATATCTGGGCATCTACAGAAAACCAGTACGATATGCTTAGTCTAATGCACGATATTGCAGATGAATCGTAAAATTTCCAGTAACAAACAATTTTATCATGACTCAGCAAGACGTTGAAACCTCGGCGTGCATTGGTCGCAAATCTCCGCCCTTGAACAATGTCATGATCATAATGATATTTATTTTTTGAAAATTAACACGCTACAAAGTCGATATGACAACATCCCTATTGGCTCTGCGCCAGCCGAAGAAACAGCGCGAACGGGCACATAAAGTTGAACAAAATCCGACATACTCTTTTTATTAAATACAAAATGAAAATAATGATGTTTATAGTATAATACAAGGATAAACTATAACTGTATTCGTATATTCCTTAGGATTTACAGTGTGAGCTTGTAGTAGTTGTATGGTCGTAAATGCAATACAACTCTTTGACCTAGACCTAAATAGATCAGGTTCACAAATCGCAGATTTAGTCAACATTTATGAATCGGTCGGAGAAATTTACTCCTAAAGGAGATTTACAGTGTCTGGCGTGGAATTCGTCAAATGGACTTTGTAAACTGACAGATCATACAGAACCAATGTTTATTTATTTATTTATTTGTACCAGAAACTTCACAGCTTACAGTTCTTATAAAAAACAGTAAAATAAACTTAGCAATACGCCAATAACGAAGTTTACAATTAATTAGATCAATTAATGACAGAGAGATGGACTTTACAATACATCTTTACAGATTTTGTGTATATTTATGAATTTAAATAGGGTTTCAGAGATCCTAAGCTTGTTTAATTTGACTGCGGTGATCCGGAGCTATGTAACACTTGCTGGTGTCTCTTGTGCCCGAACACCTGCTCGAGCGGGATGATCTCTACATGGCCCATTTAATACCATTGAGGTGGCCTTCTATTATAATGTTTAAAATAGTTTAACCATAGACGCGATATGACGTCGGTTACAAAATAGTAAAATTCTAGCTAAAGATTTCGGCACGCAGTTTTTGTGGGCGTCCACACGACTGAGTTTATCAGTCGTGTGGACGCCCACAAAAACTTGCTAACTTATTTCTATCCCTAACGCCTAACGTTAGAGGGATAGAAAACCCAGTATGTACTATCTTCCGCCTTCCGACGAAATGAACCAAGCGAGTCGATCAGGCGACAATCTTTTCCCAAGTAAATCTGTTTGCTTGCTGTATGTACATAACAAACTGTGTCTGATTTGCAAACAAACGTCAGATGTTTGTAGACGAAGAAAGAAAATGGTGACGCGGACAAGAGTGCGTAATGAATTACATGGTACGCCAATGGAAGTCGAATGACCTGTTTAGCTGATATTGTATAATAACGTAATACTATTTGTGGAGCCTCCAGGAAATTGCTAGAAAGTTCTTACCGGATCCTATTGCTAATAATCTTTGCATCGCATTATCGAATATATTTTCGAATGAATTAGGTAATTAGTTATTTCATTATATAGTATTTTACTGGCGAGTCGTGCGCAGGTTCACCTGCGCATCACGTTGGATTAAAAAAAATACACAGAAACCTTGACCTGACAATTATAATGAACACAACAAGAAACGAACTATTATATTTTGTGCAGTTGTTCGGAAGTTATGCGCGTACAAACATTTCGGCGATTCATTTTTATTTATATAGATTATCCAATATAAATTTACAGTTTGATTCATCTTCAGTATGAAGAGGAGCTTGTGCCGCTCTCATAGGTCTGTTAGTAACAAAGTATAACTCAATATTTAACTAAATTATTAACTACGCTGCTGAAGTAATCGTGAAAAAAACATGGTGAGTTTGGTAGAAAATATGATTAAATTCTTGGTAGGTTTCCATAAGCAATTAGCCATTTCGTAGAAAATTATTCTTCAAGCTTCGGTTGAAGTAGTTTGTACAAAAGATTTTTTTATCTAGAATTTGTAACAAGCTTTCCCAATACTTTTTGACGTCAATCACAGTAATTTATGAATAACTGATTTGCAAACAAAAACAACAATGACGGGAACGCATAATCGTGTAATGAATTAAAATCTGAAATACGTACAGGACTCAGAATGACGTTGTTTATACACCAATATACATAGTAGGTACACAAGAATATTGGTGATTTTTTTCTAGTTAAACTTAGAGTAGGTGAAGTTGTCAGTTTAATAAAATAAACAACCATTATTGTATTGTAACTGGTCGCAGGACTCCACTCAGAGATAGAGAGAGCCATCGAAGCTACAGCTGAACTGATCAGCCCAGTTAAATATTTTCCGATTTCAAAAAAGGAGGAGGTTCTCAATTCGACTGTATTTTTTTTTATGTTTGTGACCTCAGAACTTTCGACTGGGTGAGCCGATTTTGATGATTCTTTTTTTATTCAAAAGCTGGTGCTTACAGATTGGTCCCATAATTTTTATCGAAATCCGGTGAGCGGTTGTAAAAATATAGATGAAAATTTTAAAAAATGTATACATAGATGATATTATGGTTTACCCCGAAACCTCGCTGTCTGTGCCGGTCAGTGAGTTTATTTTTTTTTGTTTAAAAGTAATCACTTAAAGCATTGTTGGGGTACTCTTAATTCGATGGATTAAAAAAATAGTGAAACTTGCCACACGACAGTGCAGATATCATTATATTTAAAAAGTTTTAGGGCATAACAATTGTAGTAGATTAAGATACTTGCTTTACAGTTCAAAGTATTTTTGCAGTTCAAAGGTAGGGGGATTAAGGCTACACTTGTGGATGTTTGTGAGGCCTCGGACTTCAAAGCTGTCTATTTTTATTTTGTGAAGCTTTAATATTCAAGTGACTAAAGTATCTTCTGAATTGAACACTACGACGAGGGGAAATCAACTTGGGAATAAAAATACACATACAAAGATTTTTATTTATGCGTAGGTAGACTAAGTGGCTGAACGTTTGACGATAAGGTGGTTTAGATGGCAAAATCTGTCTTGTCAGAAACAGTTCAGCTCTTTGCCTTGCCGACAAACTATAGTTATGGTTTCCCTGACAAAATCTTTTGCTACAATCACAGGAAGCTTTACTTCTATAACCTAAAATCTACCCAATCTACTTCAGAGCATTTCTCAGTATTTCAACCTGCAATTCACTTTTCCAAGTAAGTAAAGCCGTATCAAAATCAAATTGCCATTTCGTAGGGTGTCGTAATCATAATTTGAAACTGCTTAACTTCACCCGTGCTCGCATAAATGGCGCACTGGGATGTTTTGCTATTATGCCTCCTTATTAGGTATTATTGATCACGATATTGCACTTGTTAGTTGTCAGGATTATATCATTTGTTTTGGAATGAGGAAAACATTAAAATTGTCGCCACAGACGTCGAAGTTTGAGATTCAACTGAGTTATCATTCTCACCGTACTTTTTTTAAAAGGTGTCCGTCCTCCTTAGAAAATGTGGAATGAGCGAGACGAAATGATGAGCTTCTTTTAACAGCAGCTTTTCTAACCTAACTCGCTACTTTTTCGAATCATCGCAAGTCTTTTTAATAGTCGGGATTTACAATTGCAACGAACTTAGGAGGAATGGGGTTGTTGAGTTGAACAATCGCATGCACGCATAAATTGGTTTTAGTTAGAACTCTGGTTTTGTTCGTTTTTACCAATCAACTTGTCACAACTTGATACCATTACGACCTTCGACAATCAAATTACCATGGCTCTACAGTCTAGTGGATCTTATGGAACTAATCTCTGTTAGTTTTGGTGAATTACACGGAAATCTATTGGGAAACACTGTTAGTATTTTTTTGTAATATCCTAACCTAATGATGTTTACAAAGGACAGGATTTGTAATAACGATGTTCACAAACGACTGGATAGTAAATTAGTGATGTAAGCAGGTTTCCTCTAATCTAAGAATAAATAAACCTTATGTTCATTAATAATAAAATTATTTTATAATAATCACTTAGCAATCAATTATTAATGTACAACTAAAATACTTTGCTTTTATTGTTTTATAGTTATATTAGTTTGCTTTTTGACAAAAAAACCTTATTAAGTGCAGTTCAGCGATCATATTTTAGTAATAAGCAAGCCGTGATGCAGAAACTGTTAAAAACAAAACAAACTTATAAAATTTCAGAATTATTACGAAACCTGTCTATTTGACCGTGTAGTTACTAAAATTGTTAAGCAATTTATTATTAAAGTTCTGTAGCTATAATATACATTTCCATGAATTGAACCTGTTCTAGGACAGTGAATCGTAAGTTTTTCCAGTCAGTGTTATTGACGACTTGAATCTTAATATTCATAATCACAACATTAAAAATGGACAGTTGAAATATTGAACAACGGAATGTTTTACCACAGATCAATACAAACTTTAAAGATCTCTATTGACCTGGAAAGTGAAACCTTGTTTTCTACTATCACGGTTAAAGACGTAAACAAAATGGAATTATTAAGTCGTGAGAAGATACGCCTGATTGAACTTCACCACTTCAACAGTACTGTGTTGATGTTGTCAATTTTAAACGCATGAATAACGAAAATTTAATAGGTAAGTATTTAAAATAGCGAGGGAAAGTTGAAGTTATAATACATACCAGTATGAAGATTCCTTGTTTATACACAAATGGGCGTATATTTAATCAAGATGAGTAGCAGAATTGTATTTGGTCATTTTAAATGGGGCAAAGAAAAAAATAATATTTGGATACATTTCGAGACTATGACAATAAACTTAAAGATACCTAACATAATTATTATTTCTTGCTAACTTGAATGAAGTGAGATGGGCCTCTTGTTGGTGCAGGTGTCCCAAGAAAGCACCAGAAAGGTCCAGTGCAGACAATCTCATATGTCTTGTCTGGCGCTGGTTTTCAACTGCACCATTGAGTGAACACACAAATGACAAATCGTGACTTTACATAGGTATTATCTTAACTTAACAACTATCCCCTTAAACACTAAAATAGGTATTGCCGTCTCGAACAAACATCATCAAGCATTTTTTGCAACTTATCAATGTTACTTGCTATTAACATTGCTAAGTTGCAAAAAATTTCAACGTTTTCATATAATATAATCACTGACCGAATAGCTGAAGGCTTAGGCCTAAGTTTTGTTCGAGAGGGCAATACCTATTTTAGTGTTTAAGGGGACAGTTGTTAAGATAATACCTCATCACTTCAGCCTACTGTTGTCCACTGCTGGACATAAGCCTCCTTCATGGCGCGCCATTTCTCCCGGTCCTCTGCCTTCCGCATCCAGCTGCTACCGGCTATCCTACTCAGGTCATCGGTCCAGCGAGCTGGAGGGCGTCCCACACTTCGCTTGCCAGTTCGTGGTCTCCACTCTAGGATTCGTCTGCTCCATCGGCTATCGGTCCTTCGACAGACATGACCGGCCCACTGCCACTTCAGTTTACAGATTCTGCGAGCTATGTCGGTAACTTTGGTTCTCTTCCGGATATCCTCATTTCGGATTCGATCCTTCAGAGAAACCCCAAGCATAGCTCGCTCCATCGCACGCTGAGCGACTTTAAACTTGTGGACCAGTCCTGCTGTGAGTGTCCACGTCTCGGCAGCGTAGGTCATAAAGATAATACCTATTACGAGTAAATTATACAGTACCTATATTTTTATCGTTGCTACCTTTTATGACTTGCACTAGATTCCTAGCTCCGGTGCCTATGTCGCTGCGAACTAATCAGGGCGCGACAGCTCCTTTCATAGTCAGTGACGTCCTACTGGCCACACGCGCTTTGATCTGTTAGGCCTGACTTGAAATTTATTACCCGTGAACGGGAATTGTTGCGAATCAACCTTTAGAAATAGCATGGGGTTTCCACCAGCTTACACTGATCGAGATGACAAGCGTACTGTCGCAGACGACGCTAGGAAGTGGCTCCATTGTTAGGTTGCGCCAAATAAAGTTGTAATAGATTTGTGATTGTTTGTTTTTCTAATTGATAAAGATATTATCGTCTAAACAGTAGATAAAACATAGGTTATGTGGATGATTTATTTTCGAAACGTTCCTTTTGGCCAAGTTTTACATAGAACATAGCTATGAGCTATGCTAAGAAGTGCTTACGCAGAGCGTTTGTTATATCTAACACAAAACAGTTTATTCGATGGAAATATTAATTGAAAAAAAAAAATGTCAAGCTGATACGAAAATATTTTAAGCTAGCTACCGTACAAGAATTTAGCATTTGGACGACAGCCCACATTTTAGACGCTGCTTTATTTTCCTTTGATACTCCGTACATTGCGACTATGAACATTTTCAATTAAGAATTTCTTCATAGCTTACTTTCTAACTCACGTAATTCGTACTTTTAACCTTTATGAATACAGTACATCGATGTTTTAAACTTCGAAGTTCAATAAGACATTCTGGATATTGTTTGTTAATGCTGCTCTTACTATTAATTCCAGACTGATAGTCTATAAAAATAACTTGTCTAACTTGAGCAATATTATGGTGCTATAACTGCAGATTGCAAATTCGCCTTTGTAGAAGCTAAAATCTAGCTTTTAAATATCTTTTAATGATATTACCTACGTATATTACAGAAGTTATGAATGTTTCATGTGGCTTGGACTAAGCATGATGGTTTATTAAATGCTTTTGGTTTTGTAATAATTTCGTTAATAACCCTTAGGAACTTAGTGCTTTATTGGAATCAAAAGAATCCTTTGCTTCAGTTAATTTAGCTACCCTGATTTTTTCTCCCACTACTAGAATACATTCCACAATCTCTATTTCTTGCTGGTTATTGAAGTGGTTATTTCACATAGTGTAAACTATATTTCCGCTAAATCTGTCTCGCTCAAAGCGTACACCATCCGCGTGTAGCAGATAATCAGTGCGCAACGGGCGTTCCCTTTCATACAAACGCTCACTCGGATATTGTTACGTGTTTCAGTCGCAGCAACGCCGTGTTGTATTAAGTAATACCAGTAGTCCACGTTAACAATCCTAACAATTCATTAGCTCAACTTAGGCAATATCTAGGAAATAAGAATTTGACAAATTACAAAAGCATCGGCGCTATGAAAGCTGCATCGTTCAATAGTATCAAATCCAAGTCTGCAAATTACATTCCGTCGCGGTTTAACGGTTTTATAGAAAACTACCTCTTTCAACCAAGCCATTCTTAGGTTGAATGAGGCCTTAATTTTTAACGGCCATAGACAGCCTAGTAAACTTACATCTTCCATTGTAAACCTTAGTTTGTTGATGAAAAAAAAATGTCTCGTTTCACGCTGTTTGACCCTGAATCATTGTGTCATTTTAATTACAGTCTTTGTACGCTTAGCAATGTTTTATGTTGAGGCAGGTTTCGTTTTGTGCGAAACAACAATTCATGAGTCATACGGAGGACGGTTGAAATAACTTTTATTATTGTTCTCGAACTTGGAACATAAATACGATGGCGAAATAATGTTGCGCACTTTGTGGTTATTAAGATTAGGAATAAAATTTGTGGCCCACCAGAATCTTTAACAACAGTTTTACAAAACATACAAACTTTAATTCACTATTATGTGCAATTTCCAAAAATCTTTCGTACTTTCGTTACAAAAGGCCCTACAGTAAAAATTTCATTATTTAATTTAGTTTTACTTAACTTCTTTGATCATTGCAACTTCCACGTGCTCGGAAGTTGCAATATAATGTAGAATATTGAATACCAAAGGAATATGGAATTTGTTTTGCTAAAACACCTTTCACTTATTGCATTCGGATCCAGGCGACCGGCCATGTATTTTTTTTCTATTGTAACAGTAATTTGTTGCTTGACAAGTACATGAACAAAGTCGTATTGTAAACTCGTCCCCATATTGTATTCCTTAAGGCGATGCTTGTATAGGTTAATAATTAATGTCCACTATACAGGGTAATGCAGCACTAGAAAACCATTAAATATGAATTATGTCTGCCCCATTACAAAATCAATGTGTTTGGACCCTTGTGAATACTATTGAATTGTTTGTGTAGCTTTCACTACAAAATATTATGTTTGTGTTCTCCTGTGTGTGTGTGTGTGTGTGTGCGTGTGCGTGTGTGTGTGTGTTTGTCTCCTGATGCAGAAGCCGATTCCATAGCCACTGCGAATTGTGATATCGATGATATTTTATCTAAATAAGTAAGGCTCTATTCACAAATTCATTGCTTTTACAGCCTACTTTAATTTATCGATACCAAAACCTGCTACCAATAATTGCTATACCTGTGTCGCAGAAGACGTAATGTTATTAACTTGAAAATGTTATTTGTTGAGTGTTACGAAATACAGTAAAATTATATTTGTAAAGTGAGTAGTATTTTGTTTTCTGCTGTTTATATTTCTACTCCGTACCTTATATTTTACGTTTTTACTATTACTTTAAAGGTATTTGTTGGCTCAGCATACCCTTCACAATACTATAAATATTTTATTGTTTGATATTTAATACGTAACAACATCAAATATCGATTATCGCTCCCTCAATGCAGTGGGGCAAGGTCGTTAGGGTAATCAAAAATGTTGAAACCATTTTGACTGTAATTTATACTTTAATGTATTGAAGAAAAGAATTAGATTCCTCTGACAGACTTTTGAGTATATTTCCGTAATGGTTTTGATGATGAATGAGGTATTATATTCTCGTACTTTGGAATGTCGGCGGCCGATGGACCTGTCCTCTGTGACATCTCTTTAATTCACTTGTGTTGATAAGGGTTTTAATATTAAAACTTTTGTCTCGTTAGCTTTGCCTGATTAAGATTTGATAAAAAATAAAAAAAATATTTCTAGCTGATGAGTTGGCAAAATTTTAGCTGCCAATTTGATATTTCGTAACGACCTTGGTAGATTAGTCTCTACGACAAGTTGCTAGCTGCTCTCGACAGCATATCTCTCACTCTGACATCTTGTATACCGCTAAGTAATTGGTTGGTTGTTTTGTTTCAGCCAAACATCGAAGAAATTTACTCTAGACATTAAATAATAAAAACATTCTTATTATAATTACAAATTATACAATTTTCAAAGTCTTCCATTTCAAATAAACCATCTAAACACAAAAAATGGTCCCAAAGAGCAATTATATTAACATTCTACTGTAGCTTTAATACCAACATTTCTCATTTCTTTGGTATTTCATAATGATTTGACCTTTACAGCCCAGTTTCCCAAGTTTTTCCTGCTTTTATTACATGAAAATTAACGAAGTGCCACAGTATCGCCGCCTCCAACGCCCGCGCCGCTCCCGAGAGGGATGAGTATTGATTACGTAACTGATTATCGGGATATGTGTACCATAAGTAATGGCACAGGACACTGCTGGGAATTGCTGCTCCTACACTATCCAATGTGTCTGCCTCGAAGTCACCAGATATTTACCACTGTATTTGCAGAAAATATAACTAGCTGAGAAAAACCTTAGACCATTACGTAATTTATTTTTGAAATTGAATATACACGGATGATATGATAATTGTTCTAGTTTTTATTAGGTGAATTACTATTAAACGGTTAGTTAAACTAAAAACAATGCTTAAATTGTGACTGTAAGAAAATTGACGAAACTAACAAAGTTAAATCTAGGCATTTATTTTATTTATTTATTTCATTGAAAATAAAAATAGCTTTGGATGAACATACATAAATCATTAAGTTCTATTTTAATTTTAATGATTAACTCAGTAACCTATTGCATAAATTTGGATGATATGCCGTTTTTTATTATTGCATACTCCTATTTGTTAGCAATCTCCAGTTCTATTTCAATAAATCAGTATTGTTTACTATAATGTAAACAAAACATTTATCAAGTCTTACCCAATGTTGAACATTTATTATAAACAAAATATTGGTTTCAGAGAAATATCTTAAATTTTTTTAGGCGCCTATACTAAGAAAATTTTGGTTCATTAGTAAGAATATTGAATACGTGTAAATATTTACCAAGGACAAATGTTTTTCATTGCGAACGGTTCGATGCTTGGCGCCCAACATGGGACTATTATTTGGTAATTGTAGGTATTAGAACATTTTCAAGCTACAATGAAATATTACTTATATACTACAAAATAATGAGATAGATTTCATTTTGTTGTCTGAGGTAAAGAGCAAAGGTCATTGTTATTTAAAGCTGATGTGGTAAATGTTTCAGTTATTTTAAGTTCGAAATACTTACTATACTTACTTAACATATTTATTATATTACACGGGACTTAATCATAATCGGCGAACTGTTGGTGTACCTACATTACTTCACCTCTGCCCAACCCTTTGGGGAATACAGGCGTCTGACACAGTATAATATCTTCGGTAATACCTAGAAATAATTATCGTTTTCTTCCTTCAAGCCTAGGTTCTCCATACTACATGAAGCGACTGTCATGTAATGTGTGGCTTCAATATCAGCACAGTACATAGCGTTACCTGAGTTTCGGGTAATTACTTCGAAGTATGTCATCAAGTATCTTGGTCCCTAAAAATCAATATGCAAGCTTGTATTCCTTTGAACTGTGAAGCAATTTAATTTAATTCCGCGCGACATCGCTGGTGCTGAAGCACCTACTCACACCATATTGAAGTTCTAAGTGAATCTTAAAATTTGCACAACGCGAAAATGTTTACCAAGATTTTGTAATCATCATTTTTAGATAAGTATCTACCTAAATAAATGGTGGAATCTAAAGAACCGTCTTTCGAACCCGCCTCATACCTACAGGATATATAAAAATTTAAGTAGTCGTTTAATTAGCTTATCCGATAAAGACAAGCAAGCAAGGGAATCTTATAACGTAGTTATAAGTTTTTGCGAAGCACCTACTAACAAGTGACTTGCTCAAAAAAGTACAAACATAAAAACGAATATATTGAAACGAACAGATGTTTAGAGATATCTGGCTGAAAATCTTCAACCATTAATATTGTTTTGTATTACGTTGTATGTTTTGCATACTGCTAGGTAGGTACTTATATATACCTTTTGGATAGAAGGACCAGTCCTCCATAGTTAGGTAGTTACAAATCCAGAAGTCCGAAAGATGTCTCAAACTTACTGTCGTAGCCTGAGGCCACTTCGCAACAATTGATTTTGTTGTCGAGATAAGTATTGACACCAAATTGTTTTCAACGAAATCTATGGATTTAGAATTTCACAATTAACGACTGTAGATGTAAGCCTGATTTTAGAGCAGATTAGACCTTTACATCATAAATTTCGGGTCTAAAGGGCCGTAATCTCCCGTACGCCTTTTATACTCGTACTAAGGTATCCAACCCATTTCCCAAACACCAATTTTCCATCGTAACTAATTAGATACACGAACAGAACCTTAAGCTGTATTCACGTTGATTGTAATGGATAGAGGGCTCCGTAGCTTCATCAATCAAACGTTTTATAGAAAGACGCGCCGTAATTAGGGGCTTTCTCCAGATTTCTCAAGTCTTTGTTCCCGACTCGATGTGAAAATTTTGTGATTTTACGGGCTGAAACAATTCTTGTGTTGGTTATAGCACTTAAAATGTTGTTTTTTGGTGTAATTTAGCACACCATCACGCCTTTATTCCCCGAAGGGGTAGGCAGAGGCGTACTAATATACATCCACAATTCGCCGGTATGTTTAGGTCCTATGTAAATTTAGGGGGCGACCGTATTGCCATCAATCAGGCACAAATCCAGATGAGAAGAATATTGTCCGATGCAGTTGTTAAGGCTTCCATGAACGCATCCGTTGCCGCCGCAGTTGGCAACACTGCGCCGTCCATTTTTTATTACTTTTTACGAATCGAGAAGCATGGCGGACGCTTTATTGTAATTTTTATTAAAACTGTCTCTTCCACGAATTATACTTAATTATTAACGTAAGAAGCGTATCATTCATCCAAAACCAACGAGGAACACCTTGTCCAAGCGGAAATTCCTAACAAAATGGTCCATCGAGCCAAATTACATTAAACAAGACGAGGCGTTGTACACGACGACGCAACGTGGCCGGCGAATTTGGGAATGTACAAATCCAATGGAATCAAGCGTTATTGTTCCGGCTTAGAAACAAAATATTGGAGGAGACAAGTACAAAGAAGAGATACATTAGTAACATCATTACGGATCGACGAGCAGTACCTACATTGTGAGTTCGTTCCATGCTCCCATACTTAACCTTTATTACCTACTTTAGTCCTTGCCCAAATCAAGTGTGTATTTCTTTATGTACAAAAAAGCATCTCATTAAATATCCCTTAGTCGTTAACTCAAAGTAAATTCTACCCTTAGGGCTACTTAGCCCACCTTAGTGACATTAATTTATCTAAGTCAAGTTTATTATAAAAAAGGCTTGCTTGCCCCTCCGTGTTAGTGAATGATTGAATGTTTGCTTTACTTTACATTATTTCATATCGCATTCCAGCACGAGGTCGTGTCTTTAACTCCAAGCTTCAGCTCCTTGCACATTACAATTTATTGCCGGGTGCTGCACTGTGGCTACGCCTGCATATTTACGCCTTTAAGTATTGCATTCTTTTGTCATTACATAACATACAACGCTAATAATTAACCTTAACTAACATTATAATTTGACGCCTTTGACATTATTATACAACCTTCTCACAGCTCTTTGCCTTCTTTAATTGCACCGGGTTTGCATTATTCAGCATGTCCACATTAGCTGAATTAAGGAAGAAGCGTGGTGCTTACAAGGCAAAACTCACACAGTTTCATACTTATTTAGACACAATTAGTTCTGATCCCAGCAAGGGTCAACTTGCTGAACTTACCTTAAGACTATCAAAAGTTGAGGAATGGTATAGTGAATATGATGCTTTACAAATTGATATAGAAAGTTTTTATGACATTTCAGAAGCCGAGTGTGAGAAGGAGTATCAATATCGTGAAAAGTTTGAAATAGAATATTATGCCACTGTTGGTAATGCCCGAGAGATGGTGGAAAGGTTTACCGCTATGCAGCCAAGTAAGGATATTCGATCACCAGCCTCTTCTGTATCAGGTACTGTCCTTGCATCAGGTGGGCCAGGCATTAAGTTACCAACTATTCATTTACCTACCTTTTCTGGCCGGTATGAACATTGGCTAGAATTTCATGATACTTTTCTGTCACTTATTCACTCAAATGATAAGATACCAAAAATAAACAAATTTCATTATTTACGCTCCTCTGTTAAGGATACAGCTGCAAATGTTATCAGTTCATTAGATTTTTCTGAAAATAATTATGATATTGCATGGCAACTATTATGTGAAAGGTTTCATAATGACAAAGTACTTGTATACAATCACATACAAGCTATTCTTAATGTTGAGTCCATCGTTAAAGAGTCTGCAATAGCTTATAGAAACTTAATTGATACTATTAACAAGAATCTTAGGTCTTTACAAACACTTAATGTCAATACTCAAAATTGGGACATATTGATAATTCATCTGGTGTCAGCCAAATTGGACAATGTTTCAAAGAAAAAATGGAAAGAACACATAAATAATTTGGATAAATTACCTGACTTAAACATATTCATTAAATTTATGAAAAACCGTGCCGAGTTATTAGAAACTATGGATCACACCAACATTAAACGTTTTCATAGCGAATCAGGTCATACTCGATCACGTGCATTAGTTGTTCAATCTGGTACAACAACACAACAATCTTATACATGCCCATTATGCAAACAAAATCATGCCATTTATCAATGTCCAAAGTTTAAGTCTTTAGCTGTTAATGATAGGATTCTGAAAACAAAACAATTGCGGCTCTGTCTTAATTGTTTACGTCAAGGACATGATATCAAAAAGTGTAGATTTGGCCCATGTAGAATTTGTTCAAAGTGGCATAATACAATGCTGCATAAAAGTGAGGCTGCACACTCTGAGCCTGAGCAAATTACTACCACTGACACTGCTGCAGCAGATGTTGCTGTCTGTGCCTTGTCAGCAGGGCAGCATGATGATAATTGCAATGTTTTACCTACAGATCATGCAGGTAATATTAGCACATTACAAAATATTGGGTTGTCATCCATTCGCAATAGTTGTGTTCTGTTGTCCACAGCGCTTATTAACGTTATTGGCTGCGATGGTAGTCTCCATGCCGCGCGCGTATTATTAGATAATGGTAGCACGTCGAGTTTTATAACTGAAGACTTTAGTAAGCGATTAAAGCTGCCTGTCATTTCAACTTCGACATCGGTCGAAGGTTTAAGCCGTGAGTTGATTAAAATTACTAAACGTTCGACTGTCACAATATCCTCACGAACCGAGGCATACACCAAGCATGTTAGTTGCTTTATTATACCCCATATAACACAGTCATTGCCCACCACATTCTTTGATATTAAACCATTAAAAATACCAAACAATGTGCATTTAGCTGATCCGAATTTTAATTCACCATCTGAGATTGACATGTTACTCAGCGCAGATGTATTTTGGGACATTCTGGGCCATGAACGTATATCGTTGGGTAAAAACATGCCCATTTTGAGTAACACTAAGTTTGGTTGGTTAGTGTCAGGTACTATGCATACACAGAAACCATTAAATACAGTCCACTGCCATTTTGCAAATGAGCTTGACCTTCAAAACCAACTTAATAGATTTTTTGAATTAGAATCAGTGGCTTTACCACGTCAAACTACTAAAGAAGAGAATGAGTGTGAGAAACATTTTACCGCTACCACTGTGCGAGAGGATGATGGTCGGTTTGTTGTGCAAATTCCTTTAAAACAATCCCCAACTTTACTAGGTGATTCCTATGATCAAGCATTATCTAGATTTCAGTCATTAGAACGGAAATTTGTACGTTATCCGTTATTTAAACAAATGTATTGTGAGTTCATGCAGGAGTACATTGATCTCGGTCACATGTCATTAGATGAGAGTGCTCCAAATGATAGTTATAAATATGTACTACCGCATCATGGTGTTTTAAGAGAAACTAGCCTTACAACAAAGCTTAGGGTGGTGTTTGACGCTTCCGCCAAAACCACCTCTGGTTTATCATTCAATAATATTCAAAGCGTAGGACCAACTGTTCAAGACGACTTAATTAGTATCCTTATTCGTTTTCGACAGCATAAATACGTGGTGACGTCTGATTGTGAAAAAATGTACCGTTGTGTGCGAGTTGCAGACCATCAAAGATGTTTACAACAGATACTCTGGCGCAGTGAGCCCAGTCAAGAACTGAAGCTTTATAAATTAAACACAGTGACCTATGGTACTGCATCAGCGCCCTACTTGGCTACCCGCTGTCTTGTTCAGTTGAGCCATGAATGTACGGACCCTGAAGTACGGGAAACAATCGCACATGATTTTTATATTGATGATTACATCAGTGGGCATGACTCAAAATCAACTTTATTAAAAATTATTCAGGGTGTTATTGCTCAGCTTAAAGGAGGCCAATTTTATTTAAGGAAATGGCGTTCAAATTGCCCCGACATATTGAAAACCATTCCATGTGATGATCATAATGACAACTTACTAAAATTAATTAATGATGATCATGCAAAGACCTTAGGCTTGAGATGGTCATGCACATCTGACACTTTACTTTTCTCCATCAACATTGATCATTGTGAGGGAAGGGTGAATAAGCGCTCAATTTTGTCCACGGTAGGCCAAGTATTTGACCCACTGGGGTTTGTTAACCCATGCATACTACAGGGCAAAATTATCTTGCAGAAACTGTGGTCTCTAAAAATTTCATGGGATGAACCTATCCCTCCTCAAATTGAAAGGGATTGGTTGACCTTTACAGAATCCCTACCACAAATAAATAACATTAAAATACCACGGCATATAGTTTGCAATTCACCAATACTAATTGAAATCCATGCCTTCAGCGATGCATCTTTGCATGCTTACAGTGCATGCATATATTTACGAAGTGTTTCGGTAGATGGCAGCACTAGTGTTCATCTAGTTATGGGAAAAAGCAAGGTAGCACCACTTAAGGGAATGACAGTCCCTCGACTTGAGCTCTGTGGTGCTTTATTAGCGGTTAGACTTGCAAACAAGGTTAAAACAGCTTTAAGACTAAAAATAGATAGGTGTTTATATTGGTGTGATTCCATGATTGTATTAGCTTGGATACGGACTCCTAGATCAACCTTAAAAATGTTTGTTCTCAACAGAATCAATGAAATCACTGACCATACTGACCAAGAAGCTTGGAGGTATGTGCCTACAGACTCTAATCCAGCTGACATCGGTTCTAGAGGTTGCAATGGTTCACAGCTACAGAGTTCTAACCTATGGTTCTCTGGCCCACATTTTTTATTACTTGACGCATCACAATGGCCCACACAACCAGTTCATAGTCCAAAAAATTTACCTGAAACTAAAGTTGATTGCAAAATCAGCGTTGAACAACTCAACTTTACATATCATTATTCGACTTTTAGTAAGTTGCAGCGCGTTACTGCGTATATATTGCGTTTTATACACAATTGTAAACAACCCAATAATAAGTTTAGTGCACATTTAAAGGTAGTTGAATTGAGTTCTGCTACTATCACTTTATGTAAATTAGTGCAACTAGAGATGTTTTCAAACGAGTACACACTCTTACTTAAAAACAAACCTTTGCCAGTGAAGACTCGAATATTGAATTTAAACCCTTTCTTATCAAAGGAAGGCATCATACGTGTCGGTGGTAGATTGTCCAATTCCAATTATGATTATGATACCAAACACCCAATTTTATTACATTCATCGCATCATGTGACAAAATTATTATTCAGACGTTATCATGTAATGCTGTTGCATGGCGGCCCTCAACTCTTGCTGTCTACTTTGAGGCACAAATTCTGGACTATTGGGGGTCGCAACCTTGCAAGAAAGGTTACTCATGAGTGCCACAAATGCTGTCGCTTTGCTGGCAAATCAATTCAGCCTCGTATGGCTAACCTGCCAAAGGAACGGCTGCATAGCGAATTTCCATTTTCTAATACTGCAGTTGATTATGCCGGTCCAATTATGTTAGCCGACAGAAAAGGTAGAGGGTGCAGAATAATAAAATCTTACATATGTGTGTTTACTTGCCTAGCTGTAAGGGCAGTTCACCTTGAATTGGTTACAGAGTTGAGTACGGAGGCTTTCATTGCAGCTTTAAATAGATTTATGGCTCGTAGGGGTAAGCCTTCTACCATCCATTCGGATAATGGCACCAACTTTATTGGCGCTTATAACGAGTTGTCTAAATTTTTAAAGAATAATGGTAATGACATTAGTATGCATACTTCCGAGCAAGCCATTAATTTTATATTTTCGCCGGCATACAGCCCTCATTTTAACGGCCTTGCCGAAGGTTCAGTCAAATCTGTCAAATTCCACTTAAAACGGGTGCTATCTTTGGCACATTTAACTTATGAAGAAATGAATACTGTCCTTATCCAAATAGAAGGAATTCTTAACTCCCGTCCATTAACTCCATTATCATCCGACCCTAACGATTTTGTTCCTTTAACGCCCTCTCACTTCCTTCTGGGACGAACAGTAACGATGTTGCCTGACTCACAGCATGATCCAGCAAGAAGAGTAGAGACTCTGCCACGCTACCAGCGAGCCCGTGCCCTTACAGCACATTTTTGGAACCGCTATTATATGGAGTATATTTCAGAACTCCAGAAGCGCGTAAAATGGCAGACGCAGGACGGGGAGCTACGCATCGGAGACCTGGTGGTTGTCAAGGACGATCGCCTCCCGCCCAACCGCTGGCTGCTCGGTCGGATCACCCGCCTTTACCCTGGCCGCGACGACGTGTCCCGCATTGCTGACGTCGGCACCGCCTCGGGAACGCTAAGAAGAGCGTATAATCGTCTCTGCCGTCTCCCAACTGAATCTTCGTTGGAACGAGTACCCGTTCCAACCCGGGGAGCTTGTTAAGGCTTCCATGAACGCATCCGTTGCCGCCGCAGTTGGCAACACTGCGCCGTCCATTTTTTATTACTTTTTACGAATCGAGAAGCATGGCGGACGCTTTATTGTAATTTTTATTAAAACTGTCTCTTCCACGAATTATACTTAATTATTAACGTAAGAAGCGTATCATTCATCCAAAACCAACGAGGAACACCTTGTCCAAGCGGAAATTCCTAACACAGTAGTACACAAGAAATGCAATAAATGAAGAGCTGGACAGACGGATGATGGGTGTTGTAGCTTATTATTATACCAATATTAGGTAGTAAAAGATAAACAATCATAAAATACGCTACACTTCTGATAACGTTTTGCGATAAAGATTGACCGAATGCTAGAGATGATACACAAATATTGTGGTGATCTCAACCTAAGCTACCTTGGTTTGCTTCGCATTCTTGTATTTTTATTCAATTCGAATTAGTTTTTTGTATCTAATCACCCAAAAAACGCTAAAACTAACTTTGTAGATATCCGTTCAGATAATAATAACCCTCCCTTCAAACCTTTCGAACATAGCGATAATGATTAGATAAAACCAGTACGTACGCCACTGATTGCGAATCAATACACTTCTCACCTAAGTTTCCGTGAATTTACATAATAAAACAACTCACAAAGGTCCCTATTAATTGTGATGCTACTAAAATTTTATTATCTCCACCCAACAATAAGTTGACGTGGAAAAAACAAAGTAAATTTCTTTTATTTGAGTAAAACGGTTGTATTTCTGTTTTGTAGCACAATAAAATTGAAGGCTGCTGGTTTGAAATTATGAACGCAAACCTTTTGTAATGGAGTAACAAGAATTGTTAATTGGTCTGGGAAACGTTGTTTTCCCCAGAAGCTAGTATTAAATATTAAATGTGACGACATTATGTAACCGGCCGATGTGCCACTTGCCACAGAGGCTGTGTTACATAGCAGCCAAAATAGAACACAAAAAGTTTAATGAAGATTTACCGAATCTCTTTCCCATAAAATCATCTTTGGGAAGAAATTGGTGGTGTTATGTTACCGAACTAAAGCGTGATCGCTAAATCTAATTCCAAAAACATAAAACGCGTTTACCAGCTTTAACCTTTCATAAAAAAATCTCTTTTAATAATTTCATACGTCAATTTACAAATTTTCTGAATAAACACCAAAGAGGCTTGGCCCAAATCCGCAGGTCCCAGAGCTCGTTTAGGGCAGAGGGCAGTTTTTACAAACCCTCCGACTGCTGTAATATTTAAAGGGACCACTCAGGCCTCCCCGACGTATTTACAGGCCGTTTTTGTTTAGATTTATTCGTGCTCATCATATGTTGCGGTTTTAAACGGCTGTGCTGTCAATTTACTTAATTAGGCTGTGTCGGGCTGGATACTGCAGATGAGCAGGAAATTTTGTTAGTAGCTTTGCTATTGCTAATAGGCAATTCCTGTCTCTTGTTACCGTTTTCTGTGGCAGATGATAGCACAATATAATCTACTGTTTGTTATATTATTATTATAAAAAAATGTTCAATACATACTACTATCGGACAATTCCTTGTCTACCATCCGAGTTAAGCAAAACAACTTTCGAGCCAGACCTCATGTCATGTCAGTTCTGAAAAGGTGTACCACTGCTAGGTTTTGGGTGTTTTGGCCATAGTGAACCATGATCTGGTGCAGCTTAGCAGACCTTACAATCAGAAAGTCTTTCAGGTAAGAATCTCCTCACGATGTTTTCTTATTGATTGCGAAAAATTACATAGGATTCCACACTCGATTCTTATGACCCCAGGCAGTCTGTGGTCTTATCACTACAATAGGCTTCAGATACGGCGAGTACGAGATATCAGATCAGTGTATCAGATACTTATATGAATGTCGAGATAAAACGGATATCGAAAGAGATAAACTACGGTAAAGTCAACACCCTGGCCAATAAACAATACAAAAAAATAGTAATACAATGATGTCCTTAGTTCCATTTCCAGATCGAGTAGTGTTGACTGTTTCAGCAGTAGTTTGGGGTTCATATTGTTCCCGGTTACTGCCTATAGGGTCTCCCCCATTACATGACACCTAAAACAGATCGACTATCGACAATTGTTAATATAGTACTTACCTACACCATTACCTATAACCAAATTAGAAATCCTAAACGACATATGAACTTAATTAAAACAGTAGCTTAATTTTTTAAATAAAATTTTACGCAAAGATTACTTGTAATGAGTGACCTAAATGTCGAGCTTCTTACAAACAAACCTTACACATACAAGTCTGAATATTCATTCAAACACTTTTTGCTTAATTAGAATCTATTCCGTACTTGTAAATAGCTACTTAATTAAACCTAACCTTATCTGAGATCTAGCTAAGTATATTTGTATTTAAATATAAAATGCTATCAGTGCCGACCGTTATCATCGTGTGGGACTCTCCGTAGGGCTGGCGGCGATATAAATAGACAGGTCGATACTCACTCCAGACTCAATGCTCTGAATTAGACTTGAATTTGTGTACGTCAATGGTAGTATGTAGTAAACGCTAATAAGAAAAAAAGTACTTTATTTCACTTCACTGAATATTGTATAAAATAAATTGCTCAATTGCATATTATAAATCTAGCTTTTCCCTTTGGTGTTACTCGCTTTAATCGATTTTTTTATTTCGCTTTCATAGAATCGAAAAAAAAACTTTCTTGGTATGCCTACATGTCATAATTTAACTATGCTAAATTTTAGCCTAGATCAGTCAGTCACCTTTTTTCTTTTATGTTTATACAGATTAATAAATTATTGTCCCACGTCGCGATGAGGTTCTGTTTGTTTTGTATTTATAATAGACATAATATTAGTATAATTATATCTAGATAGTAATATATAAATAGAAAACCTTATGCTAAATGTATGTTGCATATTACAAGTTTCCTGTGGAACAAGTACAACTAGCTATTAAATTATTAACGACTAACTCATAATAATAATTGTTCAACACGGTTGTGTACGCAGCTATCAACAAAGTGTGATTTAATTACTTTAATTAATCACGTCAAGTTTTGAATGGACCCACTCACACACAGAAGGCACACAGAAGTCCTACTCCAAAAATGTTTTAAATAACTCGTACAATATCATCTGAAGATACCGCAGATTTGCCAAAATATACAAATAAAAAAAACCCATATTATGATGATGACGATCTAACATCGCCAGACTTATGGGAAAAAGTCGTAAAGAAAATAAAAAATATTTATGGGACATTTTACACAGCACCATCTAGTCTCAAACAAAGCATAGCTTGTACTTAAAAATAAAAATTGCTTGTAATTAAAAGTAAAAGTGTACCTATGTAATCGACGTACTTACGGCAGCCATCAACATATCAGATGAAACACGTCCACTTCTTCAAAATCTTCCCCTATGTATTTCCCTTTACCGGCTAGGCTACATGGCATGAAATAATTTTCTCGTCGCGTATCTTGTGCAGAAACAATTGGTGGAAATTAGATTATGGAACGATAATATTTTGTCGCGGCATACATGCTAGCTAGGCCCCCACCTCGCCAGTACATCGGGTTGAAGGTCGTCCCACGCAGCATTATCCGGTGCGTTGTCTCTACTCGATAACCTTTCTGCCGAAATAGTATATTGTGAGTGAGCTTAAGTAGTCCTTGTACATAAACAATTGCGAAAACAACCTTACCCAAAATACGTAGTCATTTGTTTTGAAACATGAGACTAAACGCTGGTATTCCCTCTTAGTAATTTCACTAGCCACAATTGTGGTACAACCCGTACAACAGTAGTTTGTCCAAGTTCACAATACTAAAAACCGCTGATCCAAACGTAAAAAACCGTCACAATAATGGCATCATGAATGAGTCCCACGGTGTCGAGTGGAACCGGTCGACCGACCTTGTCAAGGCGAGCCGGTTACATATCGCACCTTGCTTAGGAATTTTAATGGCATCTCTATTTGGACTACGTTTAGTAGAACGAAGGGACGATATAGGTACAGATGTTTTGTTTCATCTGTAATGTAATTATTTCAAAACTTTAAATACTAAAAGAAATTGGAGCATGAAAATAATTAATCTTGATTTTCTTTATCACTGTAATTATTAATTCTAATTTAGTAAGAACAAGATAACGTAACATAAAAAGTTAATTATGTATTATATCCGAAATAATTATACAAATAATTAAGAACCATTCTACATTTTGTAACGTCAAAACAATTTGTTCAATAAATAATTTGCGCATTGCATGTGTTACAAAATTTTGCGAAAGTTATGTAGATTACCTTTCGAGCTAACATGCCTAATTAATGAATATTCATTAGTTCAAAGCTGCTTGAGGTATTTTGTAACCTTAAGAACAAGGTCAATGCTCATGCTAAGTATACCTTTTGAAGTACACCGTCCTGATACTAATTTAACTTATTGATATGGAATTGGATTTGTGCAAGCACAGTGCCGAACACATTCGAGTCTACCGAAATACTTATTGAATCATCGAGAACTCAATTTGAAAGGTGCGCAAATGTGTTGTATGTACGACCAAGTATGTACGGTGTGTGGCCTATATTTTTCATTTTCCAAAGACCAAAGGTTTATTTGCAACATGATCTCTCACCAAGCATTACTGTAGTTCAAACCTCATCTTTTAACGAGGTCATAACGCAGACTTAGTATAGTTTGATAGAAGTTGCGTATCTTCAACAGATTCTTCAAACGTGGAGGATACTATAAATTTTTTTCAGTTCATAAAAAAACTGAATTATCATGTTAAAATGAGAATCTCCAATTATATTATCAGTGTGAATAGATGTTAGGGTCTATACAATTACCGTTTGGGTCATATATCAAGACACAAAAAAGGGTACGATACCAAACAAGCCTTTTTATCGGACGCTCCATTTGCGTCCTTCGCAAAAAGACGCAGCAATCAATATTTGCACGACCATTCATCCTTTAAATATCTTCAATGCGTTACGCTCCGCCTAATTCTTCACCTTGAGAGCTTGGGAATAGGTACTGGTGCAGAAAGATAATAGCAGAAGTTCCATCTACATCAATCTAAATCCATTTCACGAGAAGCCGAAATGTCACTTCAATGAATGCGATAATGGGTTAATACAGTTAATCAAGCAGCAATAGAGATGTATGAACAGTAGTAGGGAATGCAAATTCTTAACTGATTCCTACACAATTCACACCGCGACGATTTTTCTTGCAGGAGTTCTTACAATATTTACTAACTTCTTCAAGAAGCAACTAGTTTGGTATAATATGCCAATGCCATAATTAAATGTGACTGGCAACATTGACCTTCTGAGTCTCCTTATCATGTTTCTGCTGCGTCCATTAGCCAGAGCATACAGGCACTCAGCGAAAATTTAAACATATTTACCAGTCCGCTGTGCGGTTATATCTAGTGACCGTAACGTTGTAAATAACTAATGTGTTCTCTGAAGGATGGGGCACGGAGCGTTGAGTGGCGAGATGACTGAATTTGTGTCGAACTTTATAAGCGATAACGTTAAATTTTTTAATTCTATTGATCAAATGGGAATAGGTCCTGGTCAGAAAACACCTAGTATAAGTAGTAATGTACAATTGTACACAGTATACACATATTGCTTAAGATCCAAATATCTGCTGTTTTAAACGATACAGTTCGCTAGTTTTTGGCATAAGTATTTTAAGGAATGTTTCATTTCAACAAGTTTTGAATGAGTCATCTTCATCAGAAGTCCGTCGCGTCCGCTCCCCACATTGTCGCACGCTTAGCAGATTACTTAGGGCTTGCTGCGTTTAGACCTGCTAATTACTCATTAATTTACTATCAAACTGATACGCCACAAGGTTTGTGGGCCAAAGTCTCACGTAGTAGTAGAAATTCGGTATTTCGCTCCGTGCTAAGTACATGAGTCACCTACAAGTTTGTAGTTTCCATTAACATTTTCGTTTTATGGCATGGCAACTACGACTTATGAAGTTGTGCATTTATTAAACGAAAATATTATTTACGGTTTTTAACGTGAATTGTCCTTAGAGAGTACGTAGATATCTACTGTGTAATCGTGTGTGTATGTTTTTGGCACATTGACAAAAGAATTGCTTCTTTTGCAGACTTTTGTCTAGCCGCTGCTGACTGTAGGCTTCCTTCCAGAATCTGTGCCGATGCCTGCAATTCTTTTTAGGTCACTTAAAATCTGAATATTATTTTCTTTCACCAAATTAAATACGTCTATCACTGGAGAATGGCCACGTGCAGCATCTAAAAAGCTGTTTAATGTAACCTCGATGCGTGAAGTCTGGTCAGCTTTCAGTTTTATCACACGCATGCGCCCACACGGACTTAATACTGACGAACTATTTTAAGTTCGTGAAGCTTTTAGCTAAGTTTTAACGTAGTCGTAACTTTTTACTTCTAGATCTATTTTAATGTTATTAAATATAATCAAAAAGATTTTTACTTTTAATTTCAGGTAGTCTCATTCCTGTCAACTTTTTAACTTAAAGATAAATAAAAGCCGCAACGTGCAAATTCTGAAAAGATGTTAAATATAAATCTCGTTGTGGCAAGTCTCCCAAGCGTAAGCTTCAACGCAGATGTCTTCGGCCATTTCTATTTTAACTTTAATTCCCCTTAAAAGTAAATTATTTGTGGCCAACTTGAACACCGCTGGCATTTTGTTTGCCAAATTATTAATTTACAAAACAGATAATTTATATTCGTTGTTTAACAAACTGATTTATGAATGTCTTTGAGGTTCTATGGGCACGGAGCTTGTCTTACTGTGAATGGCGATAGCTTGAGCTACTTGTCACGTTTGACAAGTAATATTGGCGTGTCCTGAATATAAAATGACGTATGGTATAATAGCTGGACATGATGTATTAGCTAGACTATAATAATATACACTGAGATATTGAAATCTACCCAATAAAACGACTTTTATTTTGAATCGACACTATTAATCCTGAGGATATGTCTTTATATTTTCGTCGATCACTTCTTTCATCATCAGCGTCATTACAGTTCTTCCTTATTTCTCGCTGATAAAATGTTCTTCTATCTTCTGCATAATAAATCCTTACCTTTCCAGCTTATTTGTCACCAGCACCAATTTCAAAACATCTCGCTCACACATTCGTTTCATTTACAACGTACTTTCAACTTTCTTTCAACGAATTAAGGATTTTGCAGGTGTTTTTAAATGCATAGAATAAAATATATTCCAGACAGCACTTTAATGAAAATTTCACATGTTCATTATTCTTGTCCATAAAGTGAAGCGTTTATCCGCCACATAGGTGCGAGTAGGTACTTCGCAAACGTTGTGAAAGTCAATTGAAAGTAACAAGTTTTTGTTAGGTTTCTTAATTATAAATGGTTATTTCTTAACGTAAAACTTTCTTGGCGACCCTTTCTGTGGCTTCAATGGTCCAACCTCTTTTATATAAAATCAACTTAAAGTCTTGACACTCCTTTAAGACTGAATATACCACTAATAACTGAAGCCGAAAAGAGGATTCCGTTGGGATAGGCAGCATTTGGTTAACTTAGGCAAGTCTTCCTCACCCGTTCCCCAGTGCCTTAAGACAATAAGTCTGCTGCTCTTCGCAAGTCGTCACTGAATGAAAAGATCTGAAGATCGGGCTCTGTGGCGATTACTAAAACAGCAGCAGTGGACGAATACGGGCTGATAATAAAATTCAAAGATTCTAAAAATACAGCGTGTTTAAAAATCTGTTTACAATATTCTTCCTACTGATGTACCACAAACTTTCCGTGCCGTCCCCCGCGACCAACTGATCGGCTAATTTGTATACACAGTTAAGCTCGTTATATTGTTGGTTTGTGTACATTGTTTTACTTTTTATGCACAAACTTTGTTTTGTAAATATTTGTGTTTTAATCGTTTTGTTTAGGAAGTGTTCCTTGCTGGAAGGATAATATTTATTGTTAAATGCAAAACATATAGAGTAGATTAATTTGAACTTTTCACACAACGCGAATGAAATTTCTATCAAATGTATGCGTGAATTGTAATGAAATGTCTATTAAAATATACAATTTCCCAATTACAATGGTGTTAAAGGTATGTGGATTCGATAAGTCGTAGTAAATGAGGGACGTACCTCAAATGAGACAGGTGAAAGATTCCAAGTGATGTGTTTTCGAGCCTTAATTTATCGCTTCTTTTTGGTTTATTACCTCCATCATTATGAGTAGCAATGCTGTGTTGGGTCTATATAACACCAATGCTCTATAGCTAGACTTCTTACTGATCTCTTTATTTTGACTAATTTGTGGACTAGAGAGCTCGATTTCCACAGTTCAGTTTCGGTTTTTGTGTTGGTCTGGGTGTTTTCTCTTAGTTTGTTTGCTACATAATAAAAGCACAAAGTAACAATGTTTGTATTCCTAAACCATTTAACTAAAACCATTACCTTACTTATCACCAAACGAATCAACTTATTCAAACGTCTTTTACAATTCTACGAGTCTGTTGTTCTTACTCGCAACTCGTTTCATCCGGCGCGATCTGCCGTAATCCGCTTATATCCGGGCAACGGATATGGCATAGAATACAGAGGCGCAGAAGTGTCACTCATGACAAAACTTGGTAGAATAAAAAGAATTCTCATAACTTGTACCTAATCAGTAACTACTAAGGTAACAAAACTATATTCGAATACTCGTATATTCTTCGGTTACCCTATTTTTCATTTTAATGTCAATAAAGTAAGGGTACTAAAGATAACATCCACTTTAAAGTTAGACTACAAATCGAACTTCATGTTGTAGTATTGTTTGCCCATTATTAGTAAAATTTGAGTGAATACTGTGTATGTGTAGTGCGCACCCGCATAGTTCTGTTAGAAAATTTTAAAAAAATATATAGAATGTTATGACTGTAACGTCGGCCATTGGGAATATTTCCGATTTCGAAATCGTCCTGATAGAAATGTTGTTTGTTTAAATGTCTGTTGTGCATTCCTATTTTTATAGCATCGACCTCTTTATCATTCAAACGCTTTGCAGCAATATCAATTCCTCTGCTGTCTTGCGCATCGAAAGGACTTCATATTTCATTATGTCGTTCCCAATTGTGTCACGTTAGGTTACACTACAATACAGTAGGAAGGTTCAAATACTACAATATTTTACCATGTATTTGAACCTTCTGTGGAGTATCTGATCATGTGTCTTTAACGCCGGTTAAGTTAATCGTTACCGAAGTAAATGGCTTTTAACAATCAACGCCGAACTGTAAACAGGGATACGGTTTATTGGATAATTGACTTTATTTTTGTCCGTGCCTGTCCGGTTCTGGGAAACTGAGCAGTTTGTGCAGCTAGTGTTGCTACTTGCTAGCTATTTCCATTGTAAACGATACGCTCTACAAGTTGAATTGACATCTAATGATATAAGAGTGTTCTTTTTATTATCTCATTTGGTAGTAATTTTTAAATATGATCGTAAAATAATTCATGACAGTACTTCATTATACCTACCTAAATTTCTTAATACTGTAATACTGTCTGGTTCATGTTTACTCCACTCCACTGCACATTGTAGATAATATATGATTTGTGTTTCTGTACTTGATTATTTTTTGAGGCTCAATGAACCATCCAAGTCTACCAGACTACCCATTATTTCTGCCTATATAACTTTTATGGGAATATCATGTTTTTAAAGTGTGCTAGCGCCTTTTGCTTGTTTATCGAGTGTAAAGGCATTGGACGGTTTCGCCTCTCATCAGATCATTTTATATTAAGTACACAAGAGTGTTTATAGAGTTTCTTCCGGATTAGGTGTTCTCCATAGGATCAACTTTTTGGAACTGTGCAAATAGTTGTAGTAGATACGACTTAGAGAGAGCTTATTTGAACTAAAAACATTTGAACTTGAACAACATTATATAGATTTTGTGTATATCTTTCTTATTCTTTGGATAGGATGGTCGATTTAGCAGGTGCAATAGTTTTAAATTCATTATAATTATTTGTAACCTCTGCTTAGCAGAACTGTAATATCACCTAGGACCCTATTAATTAAACTTTACAGTTTTTTCATTATATTCCATTCGTCACCGGGAATCACAAGAAAAACTCGCAAAGATGTGGAAGACTTACTAAAAGTGTTACTTAACATCTGAAAGAGAAAATGGAGTTGAGGCAGAGAGTAGAGAAATTAGAAGAGCAATCAACAGGGCTAAATTGACCATTTTTGATTGCAAGGACATTACTCAATGTGGCCATTTGAGGCCCCCAGTAAGACAAAATTGCTCTGGCAATAAATAAGAGCGGTGCTGTTAAAATAAATAGTATCTGCAGTCGCCAGCCATTTGTCGCGATATCGCATTGTGTTCACAATCGTGTCAATGACAAGCACAATTACCTATTTCCCACAATTGACTAATCCGTGGGATCACCAGCTGATACACAAGTAGCGTATTTATGTCCATCTTTGATCTGACCATATTTAAGAGACTAGCTTTCCGCCAGCGGCTTTGCCCGCATGGTCTGTTATAAATTATACCATATGTCACCCGGGGATAGTGTAACTTCCCAACGGTGAAATATTTTTCAAATCGGTCTAGTAGTTTTGGAGCCTATTCAATACAAACATCAAATCTGTCCTCTTTATAATATTACAGTATAGATAAACTCTTTACGTCTGGAATTACACTTTTTTCCCTAACTCAGTAGTTTCTTGTACGTTTTTTCTGGGTCAGACTAGATTCAGTCGCTTCTTGTCCCTCAATCTACATTTAGTTTATATTTTATGATCGAAAGCTACCGATTAGCTGCAACGCGATTTTAAAAACAGCCAAAGAGGCCATATGTGTAGTACTAAACACAATTGATATACTCAGGGGCGTTACGTAAAGTGTGTTTTATGCCTACGAGTTTCCTATAACATTACATCCTATGTATCAAACTAATCATCCGTCCCCTCGACTCCTATTACATTCCTTTACAATTTTCTACGTGACTTGGTTCACGACTCACGTCCACGTGGTCCCCTTACCTCTGGCTGCGCACACTGCTTCTACCTAGCGGAAAATGTTGGAACTATTGAGTGAAGCAACAGGGTGTAGTTATGAAATGGGGTTGACTGTCTCGAAAAAGGTGCCGCGCTCGCTACGCTTTTAGTTCCACTACCCTTCAACAGATGGCGCTACAAGTATCGTTTAATTTTCAATTTTCTTTCAGTTCATTTTTCTTCTAATTCACAAAGATCGGCTATAGTCGCAGATCCTAATGGAAATTTCATCTCATGTTTGCTGTATACATGCTTGCTTTGTTAAGAAACTTATGTATTGCTAGGATAATTAAAACTACAAGAAGCTGTTGTAATTAAGGACATTATAAAAATATAATTAATGTTGTTAAGTGTAAAAAGGTGTTAATAATATTTCAACACAGCCATTGAAACGTAAGTGCCTCATCTTCATACAATAAACTACAGGAACTATTACGCTCATAATTACATGAGTTTACAATACAATAGCCATGTTCCCATACTATGTTTACGACCATCCGTCATCGGCTCGATCCGACAAACTGCATTATAATTATGACGTCATCGCAGCGGGCGATTTTGATCCGGTTATTATAAACAATGCTGGCAGATGGCGTGTGCTGCGTGTCGTATGACGTCAGAGATTTTATTAGATTTTGTGCCTTAGACCTGTTTCGTAGGAAGTCCAGTGATACCGGACAACAGCCTGTCTTACTACGATTATGCGACCACGGCATTGTAAGGAAGGGAAATGCGATTTTTAGTCGGAACAAGTCTGACATTCCCTGCTGCCTGCCCCAATTGAAAGACAATACAGGATGAGTGTCAGTAAACCAAAAAAGATTTTCTATAATATTCATAATATTTTTGACATAGATTATATCGATCACGAGCATAAATATGCATGTATACACAGGACAAAATTCAAAAGCGATTTTCTCCTAAAGTACTGATAGAAATGTTGTGGCATGACATACACATAGTATTTACGAACCAATACTAATGTTACATTGGTGTTATCTCAAAGAAGCAATCGTTTATTAATGAAAAAAATGCTTCAGCACTTTTGTAAGTGTTTATATATTTTTGCTCGTAACTGTACAATAAAGAGTATTCTATCAGTGCTCATTTTTTCTTGAATTCCTAAGAAAAAGCAATCAATAGAATGTTCTAAACCAATTTCTGAATGAATCGATTTCTCAGAAGAACATCACAAGACATGTTGGTTCCGTTGAACTTTGTCGAGACGTTTATTGGGTGTTAAGTGTGGACACGTGGTGTGGTGATACAAGCGTTCCATTCACCACTTCTTGGTAAAAGCTGGGTGGCGGCCTGGCGGGAGTTAGGTATGCACTGGATGATAATAAGGTCTATAATTTGTAGAGCCTTTTGTCTGTCTGAGCGAGTAACGTTTGCATTCGAAGTTACTAGGTCTAATTGTTATAAAATTTTGTATCTGTATGACTATGTGGGCCCATAGCTGTTTAGTTATCCTTCGAACTTTGTAGTCCATTCGTTTGGCCAATGAATTTGTTTGGACCTGGAAGAGGGTGCAAGCCACAAACTTTATTAACCTTAACTGATAGAATATTGTTGTTTTTCTTATATTTAAACGAATGATATGTCTACATATATTGCATTTAATATCATTAGATATAACTACAATATATTGCGACGCCACGAGGCCATGCATTCACAAATCCTAATCTAAACACAGAACTATTATTTTTAACGACGAAAACTCACAAAAGAATCTATTACTGCGTAAATGACCTTCACATTCTAAAAGCTTTTTTATTTTTTCACAGGTACGTTGCTCTCGCACAATTGTTCAGACATGAATCACGACCTGGTCTATCATCGCAGATCAAAGTAAGTACATTAATCATTGAACACTTGAAGAGGCAACAAAAACAAATAAGAAAAACATTCAAAGTATTCTAATAGAATAGGCTGACACGCTAAACACATGTATGACAAAGGTAAACACAATTTAAATTATAAAAAAAATCAATAACATTCGTTTGGCACACCGCCTGAGGGTCACGGAACTATTTTAGAATGCGCGCACGCATTTAGAGTTCATTCATTCACAGTTTAAATTTAGAACGTGACGTTTCCCGTTGTACTCGGTCAGTTAGTTCGACGGTGTGAGCGTGTGTGGTTGTCTTCCTTTGAACTAATTAAATAGGTGATAAATTATTCGATAAATACGGATGATTTTTACAGTGACTGTTGACTATGATATTTTTAAAATCTTAATTAGATGATATAGCAGTTTTCAGTAACTACTGCCTACTGAACCATGTAGTCATGAACAATGTTTCCGGACTCTACAACCGATAATTAATAGAAGTTGACTCATATTAATAACACCATTACACCAATATTCGTCGAGAATTAAGGCAGAACAATTTCCCTGTACACCAGTTCTCTTGGTTGTTTTAAGATCCCGAAAGATCTAAACCCGACCCTATCCTAACTCCATATTTTTAAGATATATATTATAGATATAAGATAATTCCCTTTAAACAATACACGGGTTGTTACATTCAGTAGGCACACGAATACCACCTATGGACAATCCAATGGGGGGCAATCATTTCCTTTTTTGTGAAATGTACGGATGTAGATGTCGCTACAGTCTCTATAGGTTTATGTTACGGTGTTCTAAACGGAGACCTATAACCGCATAACTGAATATTAAATTTGAAACAAAAGATCATATCAGCTGACCATCCCACACACGACGAGTCAATTGAAAGGTCAGCAATCTAATAAATTACTATTAGAAGTGACTTCGAGCAATGGTGCAATTAACATTGACAGAATTTATATTTATGTACTATTTATTTACTTTTTGTTGCCTGAAATGCCTCGAAAGCCTAGTGCTCATAAACGGGCCTGCGCCGCTTGAGGTACCGGATACGATTTCCAGGCGGATCAGAACTGTTATTGGAATTTTCAATAACCTTTTTAAATAACATACTGCTACATATAGCGAACTGTGGGTACATAAGTACATCAACTTGACCCGTCAGTCAATGTTTTACAGTTTGTGAAAATATGACGAAGTTGCAAGGACTCCAGAATGATGATAAGAACTATTACTTGATTATTGAGAGTATAAATTGCTTGCTACGTGTTTAGTTGTTTACTCAAATTCTATGATGGACATAGGCCTCTCCCTATCAACACGTCACCCGATTCACGGACTTCCGACAGTCCAGTTTTCTATGTGAAGCAATAAATATCTAACACAAGCTGAGTATACTCTCAGTAACACAAATACAGTTCGACAATGGAATCGGTTGTACAAACACTGGTTATTATGTGGGCTAGTTCGGGCCCCGCCCGTTACGTGGATAAATATTGTTTAGTTGCCATGTGTGTGCCAGTTCTACTATTGTCTGACTCAGTTCATTGGAATTGATCGGATATTATACGTAATAGAGGCCCCGTATCGATGGATATTGGCAAGGAGACAGAATTTAAAAAATTTGATGTGAATCTGTGTGGCTGAGATAAATATTACCTTTTTCATGTCAAAACTGCCCAGATGTCAGTCCTTTTGTTTAGTTATGTCCGAAAGATTGAAATCTGGACCTGAAATATTATTCTAAGTTTTACACAAACTCAAACGTGACAGCATAAACAAAATATTATGTGTTAGGCCATAAAAACATGGCAATCTCTACGAAAACAAAGTCGTCATATTACCTACATGGAGGCTTAAACAAAAACATAAAGTACATCATAAATAGCTACTTAGTTTGACTGACAGACTCGTCAAGTATGCCGGTCGCGTTTAAGAGGCTTTTTAGGCAGCTGCGTAAATTTTATATATACTCGTCGCCTTATGTCGATGCGTTCCGCACCCACGCGCCACGCCTCCCCTCTCAAGAGGTACTTCGTAAGCTTCCTAATCTTGACTGACGTACTCCACGAGTGCTTCGGTCAAGGTCAAAAGCTAAGAGAATTTTAAAAGAGTTGTAACTGTGACAACAACGTGCGAGGTAGTTAATGTGTGCGTCATATCGTCGAAAACGTTCAAGAGGGTACTATAAAAACTCTCAGGTCCATCAGCCTAATAACATTGGCAATGTGGCACTGCACTTGTCTATTAAAACCGGACGGCGGCATAAAGAAAGATTAAAAACTGCAGTCTAAACAGACTTCGTAGAAGACGGGTGAAGTAAAGAGGGAAGAGCGGGAAAAGTTAACACATAAAGCTGACAGAAGACAATAAAGAAGACAAGATTGAACAGAGGCAGTTCATAGAGCGTTTCATTTCGTACTCACCTGATCAATGTAGATTGTAGATAAATCAATTAAAAGACTAGGCGTTCAATCGAATGCCGGCCGTCTTATTAACTAGACCTCCAACAAAATGATTATTTAAATCAGTTGCCTGCGACAGGCATTACGTATCAAAAAATGTATATTGAATACAACTAAAAAATCCTGTAAGCTCTAGTTACTTACTAGATATAGAAATAAGTTCAATACACCTGGTATTACATGCAATAGGCTGCATTGCGATAAATCTGTCCCCGTTTACAATATGACACAGCCCGCGTCACCCGGCCAATTGCAACGCATAAATCAGTGCAAAATGTTTGGAATTTTGCTGAATATCTGATTAAGCTAACGTGATCTAATCTGACAGATGAATGAACTGACAATAGTGATGATGGTAATGAGGTAAAACTGATCATTCTAGGGGCTCATTAGAGCGAGCTTTCATCATTGACATGGCTTTTATAAGTTGGTAGATATCTTTAGTGGTGTAGCGACATCTAACGCGCTACATAAGAACTTGTACGAAGCTACAAATCCTGAATCGCGCAAGTGAAGTTTACCGTGCAACTTGCATATATATAACCGCCCGACATCAACCGTCGGGCAGTGGCCCGCCAGGCATAACACCCCACTGTGGAGGGATGAGGTATGATACAGTGGTTATCATATGCACTTGCTGTGAACGGGATGTCATACAAATCTCAAAAACCCTTTACCTGTTTACTGATAAGAAATAAAAAAAAATACTTCCATTATCTGTGAGAGGAATACAGCATTGTAATGAAATCAGAGACGATTACGATACTATAGTCTAGACTACTCTAGACTAAGATATTATCGTAAATTAATGTGTCTATATTGAGAGAAATTTTGTGTACCCAGTTGTAGTTAGCAGCAAACTAAATATATTTTTTTAATATTTACAGGAAAAACACAAACGTTAATCATATTATTAATTTTAATTCAATCATAAGAAGATATCAAATTCTGAATCTAACCAGATACTGTCGTGTTTGTTCACTCACAACAATATAAACATAATCCGTTTGGAGATGTTTTTCTTATTGTGAAAGGTTTGAAACCTGAGCTTCCACAATATTCTCGCTTTGGAAATAAGAAAAATGGATCTACGTTTGTTTTATTTGGTTTATTCGAGTTATTTACGTAAGATTATCGAACCAGGCTGCAGATACTGTTTCTGTTGTAACTGAAAATATTATCTAAAAGTCAGTCTCAGAGTAATTTTAACAGGTAAACGCTGGATATGTGAGAATGGAACAGCATCACCTAAAACCGGCACATTACCTGTCAGTGAGTCTTCTACAAGATGAGCTACATCGTTTGATGATAAATGAAAATAAAGAAAACGGAATAGTGGACTCAGCTACTTATGCCCAAATCAATTTGCTAATATTTTACGTTTTAACTTCCCACACAAGTTTTTCATTGTCATCCCTCTACAGCTTTACAAAGGATAGAAGGGTTGATCATGTGGTCATCGTGCAGTTTATTTCACAGTACATTTGTTTGAGCAGAGGCACTTACACCAATTTATAGCCGGGCCGTTTGCCGCAGAACACAATGAAACACACAGACTTGCAAAGTGTGCGGGCGTGTTTAAAAGAATTTACAAATAGGTACTTTGTAAAACTAACCACTCGACGAAAGACGGGGTGAAAACGGAGTATTTACAAGAAAAGGTAACAAACACACGAAGAAAGGTAAAAACAAAAATATTTATAATTTTATTTATGGCTCCGTAACTGCTGGACCGATTTGAAAAAAACTTTCACCATTAGAAAGGCTAAATAGGCATAATTTATAAGAAATATCTAGACCACGCAGGCGAAGCCACTCGCGGAAAGTTGTGTTTAATATTATTATGTATTCGAAATCTTTTCTCCTCACAAATTTAACTGACACAGTTTTCCTCGAGATTAAAAAGTTGTAATAAAAGGAGTACTGAAATAAGATTCGCATATCACGGAGGGATAGACGCCTTCCGGTACAGAGGGCCAATCAAAGCAACTGCCTCCGGGCGGCTATTCAATTAGAAATGCCCCTCTACACGGTTCCTGGTGCAAGGTGGTAGATGAAGCGGAGATTATATTATTTTTACGAGTCGGTTATATCAATTCGACAACTTTGCTAGATTTCGTAATTGGATTACGAAATCTGACTTCAATTGAAAAGAGTAAATCTTTATACGGAAGTTAAACGTAAGCTTAATTTGCGGCATTCTATTTTGTACGGACAAAATAAAATAAAGGTACGGATGAAACATAATGTAACGCTTTTTGGGGGGAGGCCTACGCTCAGCAGAGGACGGCAATAGGCTGATTTATGATTACGCACAGACAGGATAGCATAAAAAAATCAACTCTAAATTAAATCAACTAGAGCTTTCAAAATTATATTGCTGAGGCTGAGGCTTACGTATTTTAAGCACCAAGTCAATATTTAGGATTGTTAATGGTTGCGCAAGCGCGGGTAGAGTCGGGAAATCGCTATACGCTTGTGACTCGCGTCGTCCGCGCATAAAAAGCTCTATCAGTCGGGCGCGACGGTCGCGGTATGTATAGCGGTAGGTAAATTGGCTCCCAACACATAATACATCTTTTTGCAAGCCCCGCTTACATTTCCATGTTCAAATGCCCCCTTTATTTTCTTTTGGAATTTCATTTAATTCCGTTCTGAAAGAGTTCGGCAGGGCTTAGCTGATTTTTGATGTCGGCTGAATAGTGAATTTTAATTTAATTCCAGGTTTTGATTTGCTTTCAAAGCGAGTTAACGTTCAAATATATCAATACTAATGTAAGTATATAGTTGATACAGAGTTCTGAAACTGAAGTTTTTTTGAAATATAAGAAATTGTTTTTAATCGAGTTACCTTGAATAAATAAAACATAAATTAAATTGAATATACCTTTAGGATTTTAAACACACTGTGAAAACCAATAAATGCTTGTTTATATTATTTTAAAATCAATTTCCTCCAATCCAGTCCTAGTTGATTGAAAATAGTGGTAATCAAATTGATTATCGATCTGAACGACATCGAATAAATTTTAATTCAAAGATAAATTGTATATGATCGAAACTACCGTGTTGTTATTGTCTTTTGTTTTCTATTTACGCATAAAGTTTCAAATTAATTTTATCAAATCCCTTTATTCTGATTAAAGAAAAAACACAGTCGCGTAAAAACAAATGATTCTCAACCTTCATATAACTGTACACTTGTGTACAGAACAATTTATTTTTACGCGTGCATGTATCAATAACGTATACACGACGCGTTTGTTTACGAGCCGGGGCGTGTCGGCTTAGAAGTGTTTTGGGGTTTCACCTCGTGTTAGTGCATGCTTACGTTTTGTAGAGTAATACTTTTATTTGGCTGTGGCATGCGATAGGTAAATGCGCAGACAATAGTGGTAAAACTTTTGTTGGTGATTGTACTTTTGCTACTATGCGAGGGGTAAATATTTCGCTTCCTTCGTTACTTATGGTTTTACAACAATCGCTATAGTCTCAAAACAGGACAAAGCTAAGATTGATGGAATATAATTATTGAACAACTATTATAGGTACAATTAATGACTTTCTGCCAGCGGCTTCGCCCGTGTGGTCTGTGTATTTCATAAAAATTATAGCCTGTGTTACTCAGGAATGATGTAGCTTTCTAATGGTGAAAGAATTTTTATAATCGAACCAGTAGTTTTTGAGTTTATTCATTACAAACATACAAATCCTTTTTTTTTTCTTTATAATTTTATTAGTATACGTTATAACTGTTCTATTAAATTAATATTTTGTGAAGGTTAAATTAAAAATAAGTTTTCATTAATATTGATTTATTTAAGTATTAAGTAAACATAATTTTGATTTGTTATCTACGGTACCTTAATTTAGTATTACCAGATAAGGGAACAGAGCCATGAACGTTAAACACGCACCAAGATTATAATAATATTTCTTAAACGGTTTTAGTATCGATCGACCTTAAACTTGAGAACTTTGTTTCTAAAATAATATTTCATTCAAGTCAAGTTCTGTACAAAGCAGTGATAGCCTAGGGGTATGACCACTGGACTGTCAAGTCAAAGGTCTCGAGTTCGAATCCAAGGCACGCACCTCTGACTTTATGAAATCATATACGTAATTATCACTCGCTTTAACGGTGAACGAAAACATCGTGAGGAAACCGGCATGCCTGAGAGATATTGTCGACGGCATGTAGTGAGTCTGCCTACCCGCATTAGGCCAGCGTGTTGGACAACGCCCTAATCCCTCTCATACTGAGAGGAAACCCGTGCCCATCAGTGGGACAGTTAATGGGTTGATGATGATGTGTCAAATTAAGATTTTTTCAAGTACACATACAAAGAACGATTGTTTCATAACTGAATCAGGCCGCAATACGCGAAAACTAAGATTAGAACTCATCAATCATGATAACAGGCCAAATGTCTGTCCCGAAACTGGGTGGCCTAATGTATTCCTTATGCGATCCGTCCTTTTAACTAATCTAAGTAAGTTTGAAGACGAAGCGTGTCAAAGTCAGTGACGGCGGCGACGTCCGGGGAATAGTAAATATTTCATACTTTTATACAAAACTGGCTTTAGGGATCTACGGCTTCGTGAGGCTAATGTGGTTTTTTCACTTGTTTTGTTAGATAAAAAGGTAGACGGATTTTCTGGATATGCATTGTGATTAGAACCGCGCTGTGAGGAATCCCCGTTTGTAGTTTACAGTTTGGAATGGCTGACCTGATACCACCAATTATAGTTTACAACTATTGAAATCCAAGAGTTGCGGTGCCACTGACTTTTGTTTTAATTAATAAATAGTCCTCTTTGCGCGCAGGAGACTATAATTGGTATTTTACTACTATAATTATTTAATTGCTATGTTAGTCTAGTGGTCCAAAGCGGGACTGTTACGCTAGAAGTCCTGGGTTTAATTAAAGTTGAGCAGTGTTGTTGTGTTTTACTGTGAAATTCCCAGTAGCAGCTCGGAATCTGGTGACTGCTCAGTTGATGGCAATAGGTAGATGGTAAACATACCTACGGACAAACTGTGGGAGTACATTAGTACCTACACCTCTGCTTTACCCTTGGGAAAATACAGGCGTAATAAAAAATAAATAAAATAAATATCCTGGGACATTTTACACAGCACCATCTAGTCCCAAACTAAGTACGTAAAAAACGTATATACTTACTTTTTTTTTGTAATTATATACTTATAATATATAAGAAACACCCAGACAAACACAAAAATTTATATTCATCACATAAATATTTGTGTCTTGTGGGAATCGAACCCACGACCTCGTGATAGCAGTCTTGTACTCGAACCACTAGACCACAGACGTCGTCAAATATGGTATGATGGTATTATTTAACTGGGTGTACAAAATCTATTTCAACACGGAATCCTCTCAATCATAGTTCGGAAGCTCCTCCTCTAAATGTTACACAGCTTATGAAGACCTCGTTACTTACCCGATTCCACCCTCGACCTCGTGTTGCATTGCTGGTTATTACATATTTTTTTCTCGAACCTTTTCCTCCAAACAAAGGATTAGATGTTGTGCTCTGTTAAATCATTTCTTATATCGAAAGTATACGGGTAAGTAATTCGAACGCGTCCGTCCTTGAGTTGTATGCCTCATAAAAGTTGCGAGCGGTTTTTAACCAGATAATTGCTATATAGCTAGTTTTTTTTATAATAATAATATAAATTGAACGCATTATTGCACGGGGCGTCTTGGCGTACACAACAATAGCTTAGTGCAGATTGAAAAACTTGAGACGCGTACTGCAATTTTCATCACGATGTTTTGCCGATGCTCTAGCGCAAATAAAAATCATTATTCAATTTTTAAATGGGTCTGAAAGTCGAATTGCGTGCCGGGAATTAAAAACGTTGATGGAAAAGCAGCTATTAGATTAACTGTTTATTTTATTTGAGTAAAACGAACGCAAAAGCAAAACCATTTTCACATAATTGTATTCACGTCCACTGATAACACCTAGATATTCATAGTAAAAGTAGTTTAGATTAGCCGTTGCAAGCGTTTGTACATTTACCCATTATAAATGCAATCTGCAGCCCGCTATGCTAGTTAATATTCATAGTTTAAATTAGAAAACACAATTTCTGATTCTAACGTGTTTATTACAAGCGGGACCGTTCGAACAACGACCAGTATGTTTACACAGTAAATTTTTGAACGAGCGGCAGTACCGCTCCTTTGAGATACCTATCCTTACTTCTTTGTGAAGGTAAATGAAGTCGGTCAAGAGATTTAAATAAAGATAGTATTTAAGTTAATTTACGTCTTAATTAAGTTTTCGTCTCCGTAGATATTTGTTTTTATATAAAACATGCTGCTGACTTTTTCAAAAGATATAAAATGGACTGCGATAATATGCCTTCAGAAAGTAATAAGGAAGTTCTGGTTTATTTTACAGTCAGTACGCTAGGATTAAATTACACTGCTATTTCTCGACAGAAGTCGGTAACTACAACTAGTTGGCATTTAATACACTTGCGTGCAAAAAAATCGGTTCACCCCTTAATTTCTATTTGAGACTGTATTATCGGCTCTCAAATAGTGAGTGTAAAGTAAAATAAAGGGGTGGGCTGATTTTTTTTACCACGATATGTACCCTTGAACCTGTACCCTTGAAGGGTCAGAGGTACACTATTGTTTCACGCAGAATTTGCCAATATGTTTTAGGTCCCATGTAATTAGGGGGTTGGCCAAAAGGTTTAGTGGTAATAGCCACTAACGGGGCTCAAACCCAAACCCCAAGATGCAACTGAGTTTTTTAAATTCGTAACTTAACTACAAATGCTTTTTAGTGCCAAAAATAACTTAAACATTCTTCCATGACAAACAGAACGTAGTTCTCAAAACAATAAGGAGTTTTGTGCTATACTCACTGCCTCCTTCAGATTTGCTTCAGATTGTGCTGCATCGAGATTATACGTTTCGAACAATAGTGAGAGATTGCTGCCGCGTTCTTTGATGAAAACCTTCTTTGCAATGTGTATGCCAATACGTTATTCTTCTTATCGTGTTGACTGCACATAACAATTAACAAGTGTAGCTGTAATGGGATAATTTTTATTGTCTATGCCTTTACAAGGCATATCGATACCGGGTACCTATAGAATTACATACATACATATGATGGTGAGCTGGCATGATGATGAGCTTACCGTTGGAATCTTTGGATGCATGCAACGTATGTAACTGGTCAGTCCGGAAATCTAAATGGTCTACGGACGTTTACGATGATAGGCATTGGCATAGTACTTCAATCGCTCAATTCCCGCAGTGTAGTGTTTTTGAGCATGTGGACAAAAATGCCTAACTTACTCTAAGTTAGGCATTTGTTTCCGCCGCCGCCGCCGCGTCCGCACCATCCTTTTCCCAAGCCATTCCGACTTGTTTTAGCAACCCAATCACTCTTGTAAGAAAGTGAGAGTACAAATCTTCGTGCCACCAAATCACCAAACACACCTTAGCTTAGATATTACACCTAGCACAGCTTAGATATTGGCGAAGCTTTAACATTTCAATAACTTTATTGAAATGTTAAAGCTCAAACATAGTCCACTTACATCAGCAGCACACTAAACGCCTCGCGTCTAAATCACAAGCCCCCCGCTGATCTAAAGTCTATACCCACCCGGGCGGCCATTATCGCCTCAAAACTTCGTAATAGTTTCCAAACTGAACGGTGCACGTAATATGTGGCCACATAAATTGCACACTGGACACAATTCAATTCACTGAACAAAATTTCGGACACTGTTAATTTAATTTCACATTTTATGATCGGAATATACCAATTGGTTCAATTTGTCCAATGGCAACCAAGCTGAGTACTTGTCTCATTCGGAATTCGGCGACGTACAAATAAGAGAGTAGATCGATTTCCCAGGTTTTCGAATCAGAAAGTACACTTAGTGTAAGGGGGGGCTTTCGTCAGTCGTCACGGCTTGACGGGTGATTGATTGCCTCAAATGGGATCAGCAGTAGCTGTGATCGACGATTTTGTGGAATGGCGCCGAGCGAAAAAAATTGAAATCGCGTTCCAAGTTGCCGTTCAGCGTTTAAAAAAACGTTAATCAGCGTTCCACTTGATTAGTTTCTTGATTTGTGTGAGCAAAGGAAATAGGAAGTGACATCAAAGATTTTTTTTTTTCGATAAGAAATCTTTATTATGCCATATGTATAATACGGACAATATTTACAACAGAGAACGGAAGGCATAGTAAGAGCCTACCAATAAGCCTCAGGCAAGAAGACCCTATTACATCGTACGATCTCATTCAAGAACTTCCCCAACCCCATACAATCATGGAAAACATAAAACATTGAACTCGGATCTTCTCGTTGAATTATGAATATGACTGCATGACTTTAGTATTTTCCAGTTTCGCGCAGTTTTCCGAAGAGTTCACTGGAGTCTTATGTAAGTTCAAATTCCATTCCACTAGATCATGGATTGCGTAAAGTTGGTATAGAACTGGAGTTCAGAATGTTTATATCTAACTACACATATAAAATGCGACGTGGAACAGCCATAATCGAAAAGAATAGCGATAATATACTTTTCTATGAAGATTAACCTTCATTCGTGGCAAATTTTAGTTGAAAGTTATTCTTGAAAGCCCCTCGAAGTAATACGCTAGCAATAGGTACACACCTTAGCCGTTGTACTGTTGTTACCCGTCCTATTTTCTCTTTGCTACAGAAATGATCAAATTCTGGTCCTTTGAGTCCTGTTCAAAGGAAATAAACGCGAAAATAAATATTCTTTACTAAGCTTAAAACTAAAAATGGTGTTTATAACATGTTCCGAGTATCTTCATATTCGGTGTTATTGACACTGTAATCCTTCAAAAAGGTTGTTGGTAACGTTTTATATCGATTTACATGAGTATGAGTATTTACCAAACATATTTCTAGAATAATACATTGCTGAGAAAGATGATGATGTTTTTCATTATATTTTTATCAATCACAATTAACGGAGGATTGGAGGAGGGAACTGTGACCAAGACAAGGTAGAAAAAGTATAGGACATTTTGGTTGATGTTAAGACCCATAGAACTACTTATTAACACCTTTGATAATATAGGCGCTGGCAACATCTGAGTGTGTGAAATGCAAATAAGACCTATGGCCATTAGTGGGTTTGTAGAGATTGATAATGTTGACGACAAAATCCAAGTTTGGTATCTTCAACCATGTAAGAAGCTGGGTACTTTGTGTTACGTTCGATTTTACGAGCTCACGTAAGTGATATTTATTAGATGTTATGTCGTCAAAAATATAAGTAGGTAGTTAAAAATATTGGGTCGTTTGTCGAGCTTACAATGTGGTATACTTCGATTTATCATACTTAGTAACTTCTAACACTTGCGAACCAAAATATAGTGTTATAACATTTTCCAATTTCCAGGTGTCTTGAATTAAATTTGATTGTAGCTTAAAAGCTCAAGCCTTTTCTGTTTGTAAAGCAGATCCATGTATAATGTGCTGTATTAAAACATTAAAACAAAAAGGTTTTACAATTTATGAGATTAAATAAACTAAAACTCGGAATACAGTTCTAAACTTCCTTGCCTTGTAACTTCGGGGTAAAGCTAATTCCCTGCTACACTCAAAAAATAATGTTCAACTTACTATTATTTTGATAGATTAAAACTACCCACGTTAGTAAAACAGCTACTCTCCATAAAAGTAAACTGAAAGAACAAGACAAAGAGTACGCACTAACAATTTATCTTAACAGCTTAAAGTTTTAATTATCAGCCAGTTTTACTGAAGCCTTTCACTGAACGAATTAGTTGGAGGGAATTATTAGTATCGTTCAGTTATAGGCACGCTGACAACGGAATTGGCAATTTGCGCAATAGTTAAGCGTTAGTCATTGAACCGTTCTAGGAAGCCGCCACAGGATTAAAATATTAACAGTATTCTGCTGTTGACCCGAATTCGGACACAGTATCTAATTTCCACGAAATGATGTACAACTGATTAGTTTCCGTAATGGAATACATATTGTGTGTATCCCGTGTATCTATGTTAAACGATTTACCTAGTTTTTTTATTCTTACAAAATATTGTCGTTATTACCATTTTTTCCTACCTAAATTCAATAACATTTCCGCGGAGATTGCCGGCATAACAGCGGCCGCCCAAAACGAATAAATGGATAACTGAACGTGACTTGCATACTTCATGGATTGACATATCATGGCACTTATATATCGAACGAATGATTTCACATCCTGCTCACAATTTCGACTGACATGAAAAAAATCGGCTTTCGTCCATTACGTCATATTCGGCGCGACCTTTTGCGTCGCATTGCTACGGTCGAGCTACGAGCGGCTCGTAGCGGTCGCGTAGCAGTGGCTACGGGCGCGTCGGACGCGCTGGCTGAACGCTACGCGACGCTACGAACGCGTAGCAAGTTGACGTAGCGTAGAGTGATGTGTGAACTTGTTTTCAAGTGACTTTGAAAGTAATATCGTGGACATTTTTAATAAATTGAAATGTGTAACGTATTTAATTGAACTAAAATTCTCTTCGACGTGTTTATTAACAATCATCGCGAAGAAAACTCTTGGATCAAGGACATATTTTAATAGATATTAGAGTGGATTGCTGCCAATATGTGATAGTGTGCTATGGGTGAGGGCTCACTGCCGGGCGTGTTCTTCTCGGCCGGGGAGAACGGCAACGGGTACAGGCTGTCGGTGCAGGGCATCAGGACGCTGCAGAGCTTCCTCCGGGAGCATGGCGCTGACTGCGTCAGGCAGTTTATGCAGGTACACAAGTATGGATAAAAACAATAAAAACTTCGATTTAAATTGTAAAACATTTTAATCCAAATGTGTCTTTAAAATACCTATTATTACAGAAATAAGTAATCAATAAATTGCCTTATCACGAACATAAGGCTGGGCGAAACAATACCCAGTTTTATGGCATATTATAGTAAAAACAAAAAACAAAGTTTAATCTATACAAACATCAATCAGCAGTTACAATGAAATAATTACCCGAAACATTCAAAAGATTAAGTACATTAAGTCCTAACCTTGAATTATGTAATCTTACTTAATGAGAGTACCGTTTAAGTACCACTGTAGCAGTTACCGAGTACTTAAAACTTAGACAGGAGCCGTAGATCTCCTTGATACACATTTGTTCTTAGTTTAAGTTAGATGCATGGGTACACACTGTACAGTGACTAGATTTTGACAGAATTCGCATGAAATTCAAGATTATTATTTGAATATACTTACCGGTATTCAGAAAACGGCAAGGGATCCAGTACATCATCAATCATTAACAACACATTAATCGTCCAACTGCTGGGCGCAGGTCTCCTCTCAGAATGAGAGGGGTTAAGCTTTAGTCAACCACGCTGGCCTAATGCGAGTTGGCAGACTTCACGCGCCATCGAGAAAATCTCACAGACATGCAGGTTGACTCACGATGTTTTCGATCACCGTTATTAAGCGAGTGATAATTAATTATTAATACGCACATGATTACGAAAAGTTACTAGGTGCGTGCCTTGGATTTGAACTCGTGACCTTACGACTTGGCAGTCCAGTGGTCATATTCCTAGGCATCACTGCTTTCATCTATAGTCCGCGCGGAACTAGTTGGCCGCGCCTTAGGTAGGGACTACCGCCGCTCAAATACCTAAGGCGCGGCAAACTAGTTCAGTGCAGACTACTATACTAATACTACACAAACTGTAATACATTGACTTGAAAAGCGTGTCTTTAAGTTTATAGAAATGTATATTATTTATCATGCCATGCGAGACGAACTCGCAACAAGAGATGTGATATTCTTAGGTAAAGTAATATTGAAAACTTTTCTTAAGTGATGCCGCGAGTATCATATAAACTAAGGAAACTTGTGTAACGAAGTGAATCGGAGGCTCATAAATTAATTAGCCTTCAAAGTGCTCTAGCACCGGACGACATGAACTATGAAGTATTATATTACTAGTCTCACAGCTAAGCGTGGTTTTACCCGTGTTTATCTCCCGATGGTGGAAAAATTAATACAGTAAGAAACTGACTGGCTGACTGATTCACTGACCGACCGACCGCCGTGTGTTGATCACACACGGCTTGGGCTGAAATGTGGTATACAGACAGCTACCACTTAGTTGCTAGGAAATGATTTTGGGAATTTCCCATGGGATTGGGAGAAAATAGACGAGGGCCAGTAACACCGCGGGGAAACAGCTAGTAGATTATGAAATGGGAAATTATACCTATAATGTAAAGAAAGAAAGAAAGAAGCAAATATACCCAACTAACACAAATAAGAACCCCGAGCCCCATTAATCTTAGCACTTGATAGCAACCGATATAATTAGGACGCCGTCTCCGTGATAAATTGGCTAAATATTTTCACTAGTAATAGCCCTGATAGTTCCCAGATTTTTCTTTTGAAGATTAAGAGACATTAAGAAAATTTAATGTTTTCAAATTTAAACAATAGATTTAATTAGTATTCTTATCGCAGAATGGAAGGCTTACTGCGGGACTTTAGGTGTTAATTTCATTTTTATTGGAACATAAAAATTAAATAGGTCGGTAAGGATACGCGGATTAAACATAAAATTGTAAGATAGAACTTTACGATTTCAATTCGATTCGCTCTGAAATCTTCTTCTTTCTCTCAGACTACCAAAGATTGACATAGTTCCGGAATCTTCTTCTGGCCTCTCGCAAGTTGTTGGACAGCACTTGCGATTCCAGATTATTATTTTACTTTAATCATTGTCTTTTCTTGACGTAGACTTTAGGTATTCTATGTAATAATATTATGAAGGTTAAAATTTGCTTAGTTTTATGAAAATTATTTCCGTGACACTGACTGGCTGACTGATTCACTGACCGACCGACCGCCGTGTGTTGATCACACACGGCTTGGGCTGAAATGTGTTTAATCATTGTCTTTTCTTGACGTAGACTTTAGGTATTCTATGTAATAATATTATGAAGGTTAAAATTTGCTTAGTTTTATGAAAATTATTTCCGTGACAAATAGCTACTTCATACCCGAATACTATCATTATAATGCTATTGGTTTTGTTTTATTATGATCACATCAACACGAAGTTGCGAGCGAAAGTAGTAACAAAATAATTAAACCTTAATACTCTGTAGTTAAGTCTGCATTAACGCCATAATATTAATTTAAGTTCTCTTCATTAACAGTACATATAGTAAGTACTCACACACACTAAGTACTGTCGAAAGTTTTAATACCTAACTACCGTAACACAGAACGAATTTGTCGGAAGCTATGTGGATAATTAATTAGCTTTCAGCATGCAGTGCGACCGCACGACATCCTCAAGTGCATCTCGAGAGCGGAGCTGTGAAAGCGGAGCGGAGCGAGCGGTACTCCTTATCTGTTTGCCAGATTGACTTTGATCTATTGCTTGTGTTTCTGTGGATGCGGATTTGGCACGGACTGAAGTGGTATTAGGGGTAGGTTAGGTTAGTGTTTCATTTTTTTTTTTCATTCATAAGTGGATTTGCAAGGTTTTTAAATACTAATTGTTTTTTCTCATTATTAATGAGAATTAATCATTTTAATGAGTCATTCAAATAAAGTTTGTTATATGACCCTTCTTATTCCATTATTTATAGAACTAGAAAAATATGACACAATTTTCACTTACACAACCTGTCCTAAACTCAACTCAATCATTAAATAAACTAATGTTCAAATGGGCAAACATTTATGTTACACAATTACAATGCAGATTGATAATAATCAAGCTTTTATTTTCACAACTTTCAAACTCGTATAGTACTTTTTCCTATCCTTTAAAGCAAGAAGGTTTCGCAAAAATCAATGTCGACCTTGATAACACAATTTTAACAAATTCGGATCTTGGGTTTTATGGTTATCCTAACCCGGCTTTACCACATAGTAAAGCGTAACTCCGATCGATCGGCGAACAAGTTTGAACGCACCCTAACAAGTGGCAGCTTTTAGCCGGTGTACAGACGTAGGACGTCTGTACACCGGTTTGTCCACAAAGCGTGTCGTCACATTGATTTTTCCTCTTGTATCGCTTAAGGCCTTAACATCAGTGAAATGCCTAAATTCTTGGGTATTCAATTAAGATTGTCTCAATAACTGTTCATTTAATCTGTACAAAAAAAATATATGTGATAGATAAGGATTTGACAATTTTTTTCACTTGAAAAAAATTGTATTTCCGCCAACCACTTTTTGGAAAAAAAATCATCAAAGACTACCTATTTTTGTCAGAATTTTCAAATTGTTTGCTAAACGGCTGAAGCTACTTACTTCGCTTTTTAACCCCCGACGAAAAAACGACGGGGTGTTATAAGTTTGACGTGTCTGTGTGTGTGTGTGTGTATGTGTGTGTGTGTGTGTCTGTCTGTGGCATCGCAGCTCCCGAACGGATGAACCGATTTCGATTTTGTTTTTTTTATTTGAAAGGTGAATTAGTCGGGAGTGTTCTTAGCTATGTTTGATGAAAATCGGTCCAAGATGGCCGTCGCCACAAAATGGTGAATTACATATTTTTTCACAACTCCCTCAATATGGGTATCAAATGAAAGGGCTTGACTAGGAGAATACTATACACTATGATAAATTTCAAATCCAAGATGGCCGCCACCACGAAATGGAAAATAACATTTCGTGTCGGGGGTTTTCTAAATTTTTAATTTAGGTTAGGTTAGGTTATTCATACAAAAATAGGTCTTCAAAATATTAATGTTTTCACTTGAAAGTATTATTTTTATTTTGCATTTTACTAGTGAAAATATTCATTTTCCTCGAAATTGAGTCTATCCACGCGAGCGTTCCCTGCTCCTTCACCCGCGCAGTCCGTCTCCGGACGTTGTCGAGGGTGGACCGCACGTCGGTGTTTGAGCGACTATTTTAAAATACATTTTAAGTTTTGAAGACTTTATACTTATTGATAAATATTTATATTAACAGAAATGCTTAGTTTAGTTAATATGTATATATTGCTGGCTGTAAATGTTTTTTTCTAAACAAATTCATGTTTTAAGTGCATAAAGAGTAAGATCGCAGAGTGGCTAAAATCTAATATGTATCGCTCCGCACTTTAGGCATAAATATATTACTACGGCGCTCGCCTTATTCTTATTTAAAAGTAATCTTATAGTTACTTACCGCGGGTACTTATCGCAGAATTTTATCGAGTTTTGATTTATTTAGGTATGGCTATTCGAAAAACCACATAGGCATCAATTGTAAAGGTAAATAAGGGTATCAAATCCTAAGGTTCCTTAGGGAATTGGGATTACGAAAATTGCATTATTTCTTTGATCCAATACGGCGGACATATTTTTGAATTTTAGAATTATGATATGGGTATCAAATTCAAGGTTCTTTAGGGAGCTGATTATGAAAATAAGCTTTATTTTTAAATTTAAGATGGCGGATATTGTTTTTAATTTTTATGATGTTTTAAGATTCTTCAGGGCGCTGATGATTATGATTATAATATAATATTGATATCAAATTCGTGGTTTCTTGGGATGCTGATTACGAAAATGGCATAAGTTTTTGAATACAAGATGGCGGACATTATTTTTTAATTTAATATGATATGGATATTAAAGATACTATAATAGAATATATATACTAGAATAGATTAAAGGACTAGGTATTTAAAAAGACCTATGTAGCACCTATTCCATCTTTTAAAATACTCGATCCTCCTAGACTCACTGTGACTATGGGTACGCGGCATCCGAAGCCCGCTCGAATTGAGCAACGCGACGCGGCGAAGCGCGGTACAGTCATTTGAATTTGAACCATATTTCTATGCACATAAAAGTAACGCGACGCGTACTTGTGTCGTGCAAGAATATACTGTTTTTTTTATTTAATTTTACACTAATAGTATTTTCGCCGTAAGATGATATGCCTGACAGTTCTAATTTTTTACCCCTGACGCAAAAACGACGGGGTGTTGGTTGTGTGTGTCTGTCTGTGGCATCGTAGCTCCCGAACGGCTGAACCGATTTTGCATTAGTAGTAGGTTTTTTTATTTAAAAGGTGAATTAGTCGGGAGTTTTCTTAGCTATTTTTGATGAAGATTGGTCCAAGATGGCCGCCGCCACAAAATAGTGGATTAGATATTTTTTGACAACTTCCTCATTATGGGTATCAAATGAAAGGTCTTAACTAGTAGAATATAATGTACTATAGTACATTTCAAATCCAAGATGGCCGCCACCACAAAATGGCAAATTACATTTCGTGTCGGTGGTTTTCAAAATGTTTATTCGTGTCGCGCATACTACTTTAAACTAATCAATACTAATAATATTATAAGATTTGATTGTTTGTTTGTTTGTATTGAATAGGCTCCGAAACTACTGGACCGATTTGAAAAAAAAACTTTCAGTGTTAGATAGCCCATTTATCGGGGAAGGCTATCGGCTATATAACATCACGCTATGACTAATAGGAGCGGAGTAGTAATGAAAAATAGTACAAAAACGGGGAAAAAATTAGAAGACCACGCGGGCAAAACAGCTGGTGGAAAGCTAGTAATAAATAAACTGGTGTAGTGCCACCTACAGTTTAATTATTTAAAGTACCATGACCCTCCAGAGGGTCGCAATAACTTATTTATATTATGCCCGATAATCGTCCTTATTAATTGATATTAGTTTATATATAATAATAAATAATGATATTATTTAATATGTAATTAAATTAATATAATAATAATATAATAATGTTATAATATAATAAATAACAAAATGTTTTAATAATTATGTGTGAACAACTAAATTTATTTTGTATAAAATAAATATGGCATTGGTAAATGAACACACAATAGCTTTTATATAATATAATAATTTGCAGATATCAATAATTGTTTGTTACGCACAAACAGATTTTTGTATTAGTAGTTAGCTCATCACTAATGAGGCGCGTGACAAACCGTCCGGCCGGCAGCAGTGGCGGTACATCGAAATACAACGGCGCGGTGCCAGCGCCGGTACCCACATTGTAGGATACTGAGCTACATGATCGGCGTTCGGCGAGTTGAGTTAGTCTGTTTAGTCTGCTGTACCCCGCCGCTTACAGCGCGTTTATTGTTATAATTCTCGGATGCGACTTGTATTCTTGTAAACTGTACCTAATCAGTATTTTGTATGCTTATTCGGCTGTGTAATTGTGCGCTAAGACTTAGTGTAAAACATACGTAATACTTATGAGTTAATAAACTTTGGAAGTGAGATTTGGTTCTCTTAACTACACAAATCACCTACACACTCACTTCACTGGCAAAAAAATAATTTTTTTATTATTAAATTAAACATAAAAGCCGACTGCGTTAAACTAGTGCTAAAACGGTACTAACTAAAATTCTAAAAGCAAGTTCCATGTAGGTAATATCGGAAATGAAGTACTTTACGTTACGTCATGTCACCAATAAGAAAACTGACTTATCTTACACACAATAATTGAACGTACCGCTTTAGTCACTTAATACCGTGCACATGACGTGACTCTCAGTGATGCTTAAACATAATAGGCAGTATTCCAAATAATACCACTTATTCTCTCTGCGACTCTAATCTTTGAACTATTCAGATCCGTGTCTAAGCAGTACAGAGCGTCTCCGCTAGATGGCGACTTTTTCAAATTAGCTCCATTTCCTCAAGGTCATTCACGCATGTTAAGGCCTTAACAGTAGGCGGAAAAACATGGAATCAACTTAATAATAAAATCGGTTATAAAAATGTGGTATTTGTTCAATAAAAACTAAATTTAAAGTCGATAGATTATGAAAATTCATTGTCATAGGCAAACTACTTGTATAGTGTATTTTATGTTAGAAAAAATAAAAATCTGCGACATAAAAATCCTTCGATATATCTTAACGCCGTCCATCGAGGTAAGCGTACCAATACCTAGTATATGTCATCCACTACACTATTTTAAAGTTCACAATAAATTTAATATGAACATTCCTGAAGCCAACCGCTTGAAGCTCAAACCAATACGGGTTCAGCTCACGTACTTCATGATCCGGTTTATTAGTTCAAAAACAATAGCCACTATTAGTGAGATGGCGCACACGGCGCATAAGATTTTATGTTTTATTCATGAGTCCCATGGATGTGCAAATAAAGTTTTATCGTGTTTTATTGATAAGGGGACAAATGGTAACATTTGTATTGAAAGTGAAACAGAATATGATTTTTATGCAGTGTGTATGTTTATTTTATAGCTGAAAATAATGTAAAATGCAAAACACCATAACTGCAGACTAAATGCCATTTGCACAGCGACAATAATTCCTTGCAAGAATTCAATCGTACCGTCAGTCACTGAATGAATAAGTTAGCTTTTATTTCTTACACTATGTACTAAATTTCCTTTCAACAGTTTATATTTCCAAATACTTTATCTTAGATTTAGTAGCTTTTGATACCATTGTGAATAACAACTTCATAATTTTGTTTCAGGTAAGCTTTTGCCCAAGTCCAACGTGGATCTGCTTATGTGGTAAAGTTATTTATTAAGTTGACCGACAAATACAAAAGTTGGTTTGAAATTCTAAACAAAAATAGTGTACGTGTATATCTTTGCATGTTTAAAGCGTTAACATTCATATAGCTTATCAGGACCACCCGCAGCCGGATAAAAATAACATTTATATTGTCTCTGTAATTATCTATCTGAAGGTTAATTTTTCCATGGCTCCAGCCATCAGTCCCCACTCTGACGGAGCAGACGTTACTTAAAATATAGTCTAAATCGCGAACAATGTTTAATTTATCTACACGTCCGAAGAGTTCATACCTGTAATTTCGTGACTACCTGAAATATTATACCTACGTAAATACAGGTATGCTTGCTCATAAGAATGTCCGATATTTTCGATCATACAGGTACCCCAATGAATATTTATGAAGCTCCGTGCTTTCACACTCGTGTATTGAGGAGACACTGCGTCAGCCATTTTGATCCGCAAGTTGTTGAACTCAACTGAAAGCCTAGTTAATAAATGGCCTATTGTGTTATGTAAGTACCTAATCATCAACTATGATAGCTACTCAAATATGTTTTTCTTTTATTATTATTATTTTAGCCCGAACTGTCCCAAAATTGAGCAAAGGCCTCCCCCCTCTTTTTCCATGCCAGTCGGTTGCACGCGACAGTGGACCAGTCTGGTTGAAAACAATCCAAATATGATCTTACAATATATTTCTAAGAGAATGTTTCACCACCTCTAGATAGCCATTAACCACCGGGTAAATTAAAAAAGGAATCAAAATTTGTATGAAATGATCTGCAAAGTAATTTAACGGGAACTTACTGGGAAGTGGTGAAACAGGCCATAAATGTTGGAGTAGTTTTCGTGTGTATATACCTATATGTATATATTTTTTTTGTTCAAATTTGTCGCCATGTCATCCAAACGGTATGATAGATTTTGCATGGCTTAAAAAAACATTTTAGGGTGTAAAACTATTCATTAATTTAATTAAGATTCTTGTAGGTGTATCTAAACTACCCTACTAAAACCAGTGGTCGTCTTCAACACTTACATAATGTAATATTTTAATTTAGACATGATTTTTGAAGACGGTCACGGCGATTGAAATCTGATTCACCCATTCCAACTCTTTAAGTTCAAATGAGTTTTGTCTAACACTCTAACCTCTTACCGCATATCTACTTACCTTCGAGTTTAAAAGCGTGAGCGATTCAATCTGATAGTGCTATCATCTCACAGTGAGGTAGACGTATTGGAGTGCAGTAGGTACTCGCGTCGAGTGGATAATGGCATCGTTTGTCGCCATCTACCGGCACGAGCCACCACTAAAAGTTCCTGTACACAGTGCTACAACAATACCGGTGTATAGTTATTAAAGAGTTCGTCAATGTTCCACACTAAAAAACATTGTGAACTATGTGTTTATACTAGGAAAGTTAAAAAAAAATGGAAAAATTTTCAGTTGATACTATCATCAAACCAATGTGTTCTTTTCAACGATACTTTCAATAGGCTTGGAAGGCTTTTTTCTAATATAGGTTTTTACTTATAGATGATCGTCTTTTGCTGTGTCGTGATGCATGTTGAGAGGACGAGCCTTATTCCTAAATGATTAGTAAAAACACCTTCATAGTATGCTCGTTGAGTGCGGTGTCATTTTTTATGTTAGTAACGTGAAACGGATATTATACCTACTTAAGCTGTTCCTTAGCTAATGACTATGTCAGTGCGGAACTGAAACAATTAAGCATATTATGTATCGTGTCTTTCAAAACTTTTAACGTAAAAAACTTAATACTTATAACTGTAACATACTACCTAACTTAATACCTATGCTTAATAACGCTGAATTTGTCGTGTTGAACCGTTGACATTTAATGTCAATCAATAACAAAGATCCCTATCTAGGTATCTGTGCACGCTATTGTATTGCTATCGTGGTAACTCCTACTTAAATGTAATGACATTTCGTTGTAACAACGCGTAATGGCCGCTTTTGTATGACATACTAAAACTTGTGATGATGAATAAATAAAATGTAAAAATCGTTAAATAATAGTGCGGTATACTGTAAGCAGCGATAGCCTAGGGGTATGACCACTGGACTGCCAAGTCAAAGGTCTCGAGTTCGAATCCAAGGCGCACCTCTGACTTTTCGAAATAATGTGCGTAATTACCACTCGTTTAACGGTGAAGGAAAACATCGTGAGGAAACCTGCATGCCTGAGAGTTTTTCTCGACGGCATGTGAAGTCTGCCAACCCGTACTTTTACGGTCCTTTTTAGTGCAGTTGTGAGACGCACACTTGGTTACCATATATAGATATTTAGTAATTATTTTGTAATTTCTATGTACTGTGTGCGTTTTCATTTACGTGCTAAATAAATGTTATTCCTTCTTTCTTTCTTTACTAGGCCAGCGTAGTGTACTATGGCCTAATCCCTCACATACTGCGAGGAGACCCGTGCCCAGCTGTGGGACAGTTATTGGGTTTATGACATGCTGTAAGCACCGCGCTTAGTGACCGGTGCTGATCTGGTCCTGACAGCACTAGCTCTGCGGTCCTCTAGTCTCAATACAAATCTTTGGGCCTATATTTTCTTTTATTGTTTTGTCGAACATGCACTGACAAAATCCGCACTTGCCTTCAGGGCCGTTGAAATCGTGATTGCTCTTGTCTGACATCTGCCTTAGTGACGCTCATGACAAACAAATTCACGGTCTAGCAGCTTGAAAATTAAGCTGACTTTTATAGCGTTGGTACTTATCCGCTAAGAGATCTAACGAAATAAGTCATAATTAGAGTTATATCGAGTTTATAATGCTGAAATAAACTTGGATACCTGTCTATACCTCTGCCTAACCCTTCGGCGAATACAGGCGTGATGGTGTTGTAAATGGGCTTGAGGACAAGTTGTAACTACGCTTATCAACCGATCTGCAAGGTTAAGCTAAACTTGCCGCGGTCAGTCTGTGGATGGGTAACCATTCTTAACATATCGAGACCCCTCTGTGCCTCAGAGAGCACGTAAAGCCGTCGGTCCTGGTTGTCATACGAACACCTATGACAATCGTTAGTGTAGTCAGAAGCCTGAAAAGCCTGACAACCAGTCTTTCCTTCGAATATCGGTATTGCCTAGAACTTGGGTTGCAGAGGTCTGACGGCAGTCGCTCCGTGTAAAATACTGATATTCAGCCGCATCCTGGTAAGACTGGAAGCCGACCCCAACATGGTTGGGAAAAGGCTAGGAGGAAGGGGGGTGTTGTAAAGCGTATGTTTTTTTTTTATTTATTATCCAACCCCACAAAAATCTCATCGTATTCCTCCCAACTTTAATCCCAGTATGACATCAACGAAATCCAATATGAACCGGTGACCTAAATGTAAAATGTACGTACTGGGACTGGTATTACAATAATCTTGATGTAGTATTGTTTTGTTGACCGACTTGGCATCGAGAGCGTCGCGGCTGACATACGTGTTGGTTGGAAGTCCGACTGTCTGGAGACTAGTTCTAAAATTGGGTATGATTTGAAAAGTTTCAAGAAAATTGTCTAACAAGAGCATTACATATTAAAATAAATTACTTTTTTTACAGATTTATCGCGTTATATTGGTATTATTTAAATATGAAATGCTTCAAAGTAGTTTCAGAAATCAATATAACGAAACAATATCATAATATGTATTTAATTTATGTTGGTATTTCTATTTACGCTGGTATATTTATGCTGAGTCTACGCTAGTAAATCTGCATAAAAAGCTTTTTGAAAAAAAAAATGGACTCGTATTAAGTCTCAGTCTGTATCAAGCGCCATCTGTGTCATAGTTTCCAAACTGCGAGCTTGCTGTTGAGGCGTTGAATTTCCGCTATTCGCCGCAGACATTGAAACAGTTACGTTTTTATATTAACTAAATAAAAAAGGCTCCATGAAGTATAAAAAACAGGCTCGTATTTAATTTTAAGTTAATGACATAATTGGATGGATTTATAATTGGATCACTCAGTCCATGGGCGGGAAATAATATATTTACCGTCGATATGGACAGTCAGATTTAGTAATTGTAATTATATTAAATCAAGTATTATAAGGACATTAAATAATTATAATATGAGATACTATATTTTTAGGCCAGTCATCTCATACTAATGTTTTTCTGTTACATGTTCCGATTTGTCTATAACAATTATTATTCCTCTTTTCTATTAAACTTCAGTATATTTTCAGTCACGAAACCTGTTTTCAGAATATTTCAGTTTTCCAGATTCACACCCCAAGGTCGGGCTCAATCGATAGGTATCCGCGCCCTAGGCATAGAAATTGCTTGAGGCCCTATAAGCTAAATCATTTGCAAGTTCGACGCGAATATTGTTTCTCGGTCTTCTTTATATTGAACATAAATAAATAATCTTGAATATTGCTGGGTCTGCGCACGAAAGTTGGCGAACACAAAAGGTGTAGTATAACTATTTAGTGTAGTTTACTTGTTCGTTGAATTTCAACACTGTTATTGATAACAGACATGACACAGCATGATCCACAAAGTTCTTGGATGTGTCACATGTCTGTTAACCCGCTGCCGTCGAGGGCTAGTATGAACTTTGGCCCGACCTTTCATATTCTGGGAAGTAATTGGCTCGTTAATGGATTTAATTATTAAAACTACGTATTCGACATCATCACAAGCAGTGACTAACGACACTATTATATGATCATTGGACTGACTGCCATTCTTGAGTTAGAACCCAAAACATTAACCTCAGATTTTTCAAAACCATGTGAGGATCAATGATTACTTATCCCGCAGTTAAACGGTGAAGGAAAACGCCGTGAGGAACCCTTCATGCCGGAAAGATTTTCTCGCCTGTTGTGTATGAGTCTGCCGAGTGCGGGTTGCACTAGGCGAACGCAGTGGACTATACAGTAGTCTATAGCCCTCTCATTCTGAGAAGGGACCCGCGCCCTAGAGGACATTGAAAATGAATTTATGTTATGAGATCCGACATCTTTGTATCACAATTAAGTTTTAGCAGTTTGTTAACAAAATGTTTACTGATAATCTTATTATGGATCCATGAAATAATAAGTCAATAAGAGCAATAAAGCAATTTATGTTGTAACTTTGTTTGCAATATTATTACGACTAATATCAACAACGCTCAGTGTAACCCTCACAAATCTTCAATAACCAATCACCCAAAAACCTCGTAACTGGCAATAATTTTCACATATCCACATAATCGCTTTAACAGCGAATAACATATTCCCTTTTGATCACAAATAAATAAGTACAGAAGGTTAAAATTATTTAAAAAAACAAAAATTGTACATACTGTATAACGGATATGCCAAATTAAATAAAATATACCTATGAGGCTATGAGACCTTGATTTTTCTAAAATAATTTTTCTAAATCGATTTGAAAAGGTCTGTGGTCCAGTGGTTCGAGTACCGGACCGCTGATCACGAGGTCGTGGATTCGATTCCCACAGGACACAAACATTTATTGTGATGAACTTAAGTGTTTGTGTTTGTCTGGGTGTTTTCTATGTATTATAAGTATGTATTTACAAAAAAAAAGTATATAAGTATTATATCCATTGTCTAGTACCCATAGTACAAGTCTGCTCTCTCTCTGCTTAGTTTGGGACTAGATGGTGCTGTGTAAAAAATGTCCTAAGATATATTTAAATCCAATTATATTTTAATGTGTATTGATACCAATGGCTTGTTTCAACCACCTTCTGAAAAGTTCCCGTTAAATTACTTGGCAGATAATTTCGGTGAAACAGGCACTAAGCCTTCTGTGCTTTCCTTTCATAGTTACTGTAACTTTCCGCAAGGGTTCCACTATAAATATTAACATGTACTAATAACAGCGTAGGCTCTAATCTACCCGCGTCGGCGTTCCTCACGCTCCGCCGAAGGGAATGATGATCACCAATCAATGGTTCCTGATCCTTAATAGTTACTCTATAAGTAACGTGGTTATAGATTAGCGTTAAATTTATTGGGATGTTTTAATAAGGTCCTGTGCGTTAATTTTAGGGCAGAGTCTGATTAAAATTGATAGGAATTGTTAGATGAGAGTTGAGCTTTCACGACGTTGTCTAAATGAGCTTCAATTGGGAATATTTATGACAGAAATTGTTGAAGGCATAATTATTTATGTATTTATGAATGTATTGGAGAAAGTGTGGTGTAATACAATAGAAATAACTAACAAAAGCAATTTATTTAATCGTCAACTTCAGATCGATAGTTCGCTATGCTTAAAATTTTGCAACTTTCAGTGGTTTTTATCAGAGGTACCGTTACCGTCTTTCTAGACTTTCTAAACACTAGGTACTCCTTTAAGTACGATAATATTTCACTTGACAGCAAATACTAATATATTATTATGTTACATGAATAACTATAAAATATATAAATATATCAAACGAGAAGAAACTATTGTCCAAGTTATCTTGAAAGCAACCCTTATTTTACGACATTCAATAGCCCGCGAGCAATATAACATTTTATCGACAACTTGTACGGTGACTTGTTCAGCATCTGATCGAAACAATATCTGACAAGACAATGGAACGGTAAACTTTATCGTACACCCTTTTGTTACTCCGATAGACTCGTTAATAATTACATCATTTCTATGACAAACAATAGGGAAGCAGAAATGTTTAGACAAAATATGACATTAAATTATTGTTACTGGTGGTCCTTATGATTTTAATAGTCCTAAACTCCTGAAGCTCTATCTTTTTGTATTTTTTAAGCATTTTCCATGCTAAGATTACGATTGTGAAGCATTAACAATAGATGTCGCTACGTCACCTTTAAGACGTAAATTAGAATGTGAAGGAAGATTTCGACTGGCGAGCAGGGCGAGCGGTGGCTTAGTGGTCAGAGCGTCTGGTGTACCGAATCAGAAGGCGCAGGTTCGAATACTGCCCGCCCGCCGATTTTTTCCTTCATTAAAAATATCCTGAAGCTCTGATATTTAATACAACAAAGTATTACCTTCCCACCGTCAATATGAATGACTAGCTTTCCACCAACGGCTTCGCCCGCGTTGTCTTATAAATGTTAGTCTAGCCTATCGAAAGATATAGCTTTCTAATGGTGAAAGAATTTTTGAAATCGGTCAAGTAGTTTTTCGGTTACTCATTACAAAATACAAATCTTTACTCTTTATAGTATTAGTAAAGATTACCAAACTGACAATGCATATAATTTAAAAAAAAATGAGATAGCATAGCATGCTTACATAATTGAAGAGATCCATACCTATACAGAGTATATTCAGGCATTCTCTAAAGACCAACATTATCAAACGAGGCGTATACCTTAAAATCAAGACGTATTGAATCACCTAAAAACGTCGTCGGCTCGTCAAAAAGACGTCCCAAGTTCCGTCGTGTGACGCTTTGACGTAAAACAGCGTCGCGTTATCACCTCGCCGGGATTAAGCCCTAGGGAGGAAACACACGCGCAGACGGTTGAGACGAGCACTTGCGTCAAGTGTCTAATTAAATTTTCCTCTCCGATCTGAGAGGTCTTCATAAACAGATATTTTTTGTATCCTTGATGCCTTGAAAAAAGCTCAAGGTTTTATGAAGCCTATAAGGTCAAAATCTCATAGGGTAAAATTGTGTACTTATCTAACTATATTCCATCATAGATTGTTACTGTTCTACTATGTAATAATTTGATTTAATTTTGTCCTGATAAAATATACATAATATAGTGCTTTAAAAATTGCCAAAGCCATTTTCTCGAAAATGTGCAGCCTCTATCTCAAAAATCAAATTAACAACAAAATAAATTGTATCTTTTGGCAGCAAGTAAAATCCTAGAACAATTCCTCGACTGTTTTCCAATATGAGTAATTGAGTATAGGTGTTCTACAAAAAAGACGAATTTAATGCACTTGATTGAATTCAGAGTCCTAAGATACGTTGAGGCGTGAAAGTGGCGCTTTCACTCCACCTCAAAACAACTCGTATATTTACATCTTTTCAATTTGTCGCCACGTCTCACTCTAAAGACTAGCGCGCTGAATCGCTGATCCTCTAATCGCCTCCTCGCCCTGTGACGACACTTGCGTATAAAATGCTACTGGAAGTCTTACAAAAGTAAGTGATAAACTTAGAAACAAAATGTATATGTAGAAGAAGAATAATTATATAATTTTCCGTATCCAAAAAGGGTAGATTAGGAAGGTAGGGATTAATTTTGGCAAGCACGAAGTGCACGCATATAACAAACATACAAGTACCCAATAGAGCACGCTTGTGAACCTGCGCAAGTTTCTATGTATATGGCACCTTTTAGCTCGCACTATACAGGTTACAAAGTGCTGTATGAGGAAAAACAGCGCACGTGTACAATGTATGACTCAGCACAACATTATATGTAAGAATTATTAAATGTTACTGTGCAACAGTAGCTCCTAACAATTTGGTAAAACGAAAGTTCAAATATTCTCAAAACGAGATGAAAACAAAACATTATACGAGCATATTTCCATTCCGGCACCCATTTAGGCCTTATTGGCATTACAAACGATCCGTACCCTTCCTGAAAAACTCGCAAACAACCTGGCCCAACAACAATAGGATTTCAATTGCCGACAAAAGTTGAGGCCAGGTGGCGGCGACGTCGCGGTTCGATTCCTGACTTGTGCATGTAAATAGACTCATTCGCCGCGGCCATAGTTCCAACGCGTTGTTTGCTGGAACCTTCATTTACATACACCTGCGATATTCCGCCAAGATATATTCTGATGCTGAGTTTATGCTTCGAAGTTTTGTTTTGGGTGTCGCTATACACCATACTATATATGACTATATATGTCAGGTTTTTCGCTAAAATAATTATTCGTATCAGCTCGAATAATCGTTATTCGTCGTCGTTTACTAAATATGAATTATGACGAGACGATTAGGGGCACCTCCCCTATGACGCGGTGAAGCGTGGTGTACAGGTACACATTCAAATGAGAAGAGAATCATAAAAGAAGTCAAATGGTCCTAAAATTGGTCCTTTTAGCCAGAGTGACAAGACATCTGTGCTAAAGAAGTGTTGGAGCTTGTGTAGCTTGGTCTATAGGTACTTTATTTATTTAGAGTCTTAAGTTTAGTTTAAGCTATAGCGGGAACTTTAAAAGCATAGCTTATATCAATAAATAATTTATCTATTCAAAATTGAGAAGATATTTTAATTCCGAGGAATATCTTTTAGCATCCGTTTAATGATACAAAATATTAAACTTGTGTAATTAAAAACGTTACTAAAGCCATTAGCAACGTTTTATAAATATGCCTTTTAGCAATTTAGCGCAACTGTAATTACTTGCCAAAGCACTGAGCCCCAGTCGCCCATTCTGACTGAATCCTGACTATCCTGAATGCTTGTGAACTGGTGGCGTCATTAGCGAGTCGAAACTGAACCGTCCCCCTCTTGTATCACCCACCATCCTCCCTTGGTACTCTTTAGTGTAACTAAGCACTGCCCCTTTATATATATACCTTACTAGTGCACGTTTTTGTAACAGACGTCTGGTTTAATCCAATCCAAAGCAGTTATGACCCGGTTCAACCGGCGTGTTCCGGATTTGAATGCATTTTGTTAACGTTTATAATAGAATTTCCTTGCGGCACTGTTGCAGTAATATTTGTACTCATTATTTCAACGACTTTGAACAGATGTCGCTGAACGGAAAACGTATTTTTCTTTATTTAAAGTATTTTTAATTTTACTGTTGTTTTCATACTTTCTGCTATTCTTTGTCGCTTCTCGACATTTCATAACACGCAAAAACTCATAAAGAAATTCTCAAACAGTTGAAGTGTCAAGCGGTCGACCTTTTTAATTTTTTTCTTTCGAAACAATAAATCTGGATTTATTACAAATGCTTCCTTCATTTGGGGAAACTTGGCGTGTTTTTCCTTTTACTGTGTCCTTGGAGAGCAGTCCAATACGCTTCACACTTAACTCACTTGCCTATTTTAATTTCGCCTTTGAAAAAAATATTTGGCAGCAGAAAGAACCACAATGTATTTAATGTTTTGTACACATTAGTTACCTGTACGCACGTACAGTGTCACCTTACATGAATTTAAAGAGAACAATTGAAAACAAAATTTGATGAAATAAAAAGGGAAAATTAAAATTACTTAATAATTGCATAATTGTTTTTGTCCCATGTTTCAGTGCGTACGCAATTTATACTTGTATTAAGAAGAAGTACCTACGCAAATATTTTTAGGGTTAAATGAACCCTAAAAATAGAATACTCCGTCTTCGTGTCGATGGTACGATTTTATTTTTTATACTGAAATAGAATATCTTAAAAGAAGATATTCTAATTTCAATTTGATTACGTATTATTTCCCTAAAGTCAAAAAGCGAAATACCGGAGACAAATAAAATTATTATCTTTGAAACGTTAATAAGTATCAAATTATTTTGTAAGTTAACCTGAAACTCAAACAACGTTACAGCACTAAACCACAATCCTTTTAGCTTGTCGGCATACTCCGTAGGGTTGTCGCGCGATAATAAATATTTTTACTGAGTCCTGGTCCTTTGCAACGCGATCAATTCATAGTATCGAAAATGAGGACCTCGAGTACAAGTTGTCTGACCCTATTCTGGAATGCGTATTAATCGTCTGCTAAATAATGTCTCTTTTTAACATAAGCTCTTGTAATAGTTGAATTAATAAAAAAAACTTAACTTTCTGTGTCTATTACTTTGTCGTCAGCGCAATACATTATTGTGCTGCCATCAATATCTGTAAATTATATTTTTATGAAAAAAGGTACGAATAATGTATGACCTACCCAGCCCTTAATAGGCACAGATGCGAGTGCGGGCCTAAACTAGATTTATGGCTCTTGTGCTAAAGTTGCGCTCTAGCCGCCTAGCCGCCTAGCCGGCGAGTACATGAAACCGCTATTACAGACTTACGACTTCACCTTTTGTTTAGCGCTTTGCATATAAAATTGCATCGTTCAGTTTATACGCTAAATGGAGAATTATCCTGGCAGATTGCTGCGTTAATCGGGTTTCGTGAAACCGCAGTCTGTTCGCGTATTAATTTAGTTTTGAGTTGCAGTTGTTGTTATTATCGGTTCGCTGTTCGTCCACAAAGGTTTTCTTTCCTTCCTACGAAACCGCTCTGTTGATTAAGCGGCCCAATCTTTCTCGTACAAGTCGAGCTCGTCGCGCCACCTCTGTCTAGGCTGACCAGCCAGGCTAACATGCGCGCCACGACAAAATTTTGTCTACTCTTGTGTCTCGCTCTTTCTTTTGCGAAAACGAGACAAAAGCACGACATAAGCGTCGACAAAATCTTCTCGCGGCGTGCATGTTAGCCCGGCAGGTTGTCCCATGAATCTGTGTATAATCTAATTTGCCCACCGATCGTCTGACATGAACCATTATCGGTCTTCGAATTAGGGACGCGGACAACGTAACTTTGCCTTGTGTTTTTATATTAATAGACATTTAAAAATATCGTTGTGTGATTTCTCAAATAACCAGATTAATTAAAGCAACATAACACCATTATTTTCACCACAAAGAAAATGTTGCTAACAATAACATAAAACATTCAACAAAGCTCTCCTAAACGGCTTAACATATTAATTAAATTATAATTGAACATTTAGAGAGGGCGAATCCCGCGGGTACCGGGAATTGAATACTATGGCGCATTGTGTTCACACGTTGTAAACCGCATTGGGAATCGGCTCTTCTCTGTTATAAAAGTGGTTTTGATTTTGATTGGAGGAAAGAGAACAGTACCTACTTTACTATGTTACCAAGTTGCTTGGCAGAAATTATATGTATAAAAATGGGTTTAGATTGAAACTACTGACGTTATAGTTCAATCAGGACAACATCGACGGTATCCCTGGATTTTATGAAATCCATTGATGGTATTATTTTTTAAGTAACTTCAGGCTGTAACTTCGTCTGCATCGACTTAAAAATTGGGTCCAGTTTTGTAATATTTCTTCTACTGCGAACCCGCAATCGGGATAAAAAAATTATATACATTTTTTTAAATCTTACAAGTATCTTTCTACAACGAATCAATAGCTTAAGGCCTTTTTTAAACAGCGCGTTTTTGCGCGTCAACATTTCCTTTAAAAACCTCGGTGTGTGTATAGGCCCTTAGGGAAAGACTGACTATTGATCTACTGTTTCTTTTAGCCCCAAGCGCTAGTTCCTTCATTATCCAATATAGTAAGTTATATTCCGAAAGTAAATAGTAACTTAACTGAGAGCCAAGTTTCATCTAGCCAAGTTGATAATCCTATTACAAGCCAGCGCGCATTTCAGAATTTTAATCTAAAGCTCCAATCGACAGCTAATCAAAATCGTTATTTCCTTTCCGCTTTTTCTTTTCTTGATTCAGTGTTAATTTAAAACTATTATTAAAACGAAACTTTGTATTGCTTCTACAACTTCCTAATAGAGGGTGAGGATATTGCAATAAACCGGTTACAAATCAAGACTCCGAGGTGATATTAGGAAAAAAAACACATTCTATCAAAGCACCTAAAAGGAACCTCGAAGTAAGCCCTCGTAAAGGCGTCTAGGGTTACTAACGATAGTCTGTTTGTCGTCACATCTCGGGCATTGTCAGTAAGCCGATAACTATAAAATATATTTATCCCACCGCTTTGAAAAATGACTGCAGAGCCTGCGGTGAATTCAAGGAAACAGTGCAGCACATCTTGTGTGATTGTGACGACCTGGCGACGAAACAGATGAGTCTGCTCGACAACAGGTACCCGAAGCCAGAAGACTTTAAGTTGCTTCCTCTTAGTGGGTTAGTCGCCTTTATGAGCCACGTCTTCAGACTAAGGAATATACGGTAATGGGGACAACACAAAAGATCCCCCTGGGTTGAAAAGTTGTGGGCTATGCCAGCCCCCACAGTAAAATGGGTCCCATCGTTCCGATTTCTTTATCTCAACAGAATATCAGTGACATGCTAAGACGAGCTCATCTGAACGTGTTGTATTACTAACGAGTGCGCTAATCACACATTCTCGTAAGTGCCATCAATCTTGCTCCAGCGGGATCTTGTTGCCATTTAGACGCGCGCGGGTTTATTGTTGTTAGTACTGTTGCGGTATTATGTATTGTTACAGCTCTTGTTTAAATGCGGACGAGGGATGGGTGTAGAGACATTTTTCTTTTTTATTGAATTCAGAAGTCCTTAGGACAACATGATTTACCATCTCGCATCCTCAACGACCAAGATAAACAGTTCACCGGCTTGTTGTACGTCTGTGTTATAGGGGCCGAGCTTACTCCTATTCATCATCAACCCATAAACTGTCCCACTGCTGGGCACGGGTCTTCTGTCACATAAAGAGGACACATCAACCCATTAACTTCTATTAACCAGACACAAATCTAAATCGCTCTAGTGCTGCTATTATGATTCCTATCGCTATTAAACGGATCTGGTGGATCTGTGACAAAATGATGACTCATAAAAAGAGACTGCAAATCTTCCAACTAATATAATATTTGATTAGTATCAGATTCTCGATTGACTTGCAATCAATCTTAGCATAAATCATTTTAATGTAATCAAAAAACTTTCACTGTCGGTCCTACAAACTGTGGCACAGTGTTGGTTTTATTGCCTAGAGTAATACAGTACTGTTGGAGAGAGCTACCTACTCTAATTTACATCTTATTATTCTTAGTTAGACCATTAGCCGGTGGTTATTAACTATCTCTCTCTTATCTCTTATGTTTATTGTTCGATGCGCTTTTCATATTTTAAGCTAAGCTAAGCTACCCAAGATTTATTCTTAGACACGAATTGGGTGGCAACAGAAAAGTTTTATTTTTAATCTAGGTCAAAGTTTTAAGTATGGAAATGCTTTTTTAACCCCCGACGAAAAAACGACGGGGTGTTATAAGTTTGACGTGTCTGTGTGTGTGTGTGTGTGTGTGTGTGTGTGTGTGTGTGTGTGTGTGTGTGTGTGTGTGTGTGTGTGTGTCTGTCTGTGTGTCTGTCTGTGGCATCGTAGCTCCCGAACGGATGAACCGATATTGATTTTGTTTTTTTTATTTGAAAGGTGAATTAGTCGGGAGTGTTCTTAGCTATGTTTGATGAAAATCGGTTCAAGATGGCCGCCGCCACAAAATAGCGAATTACATATTTTTTCACAACTCCCTTAATATGGGTATCAAATGAAAGTGCTTAACTAGGAGAATACTATACACTATGATCAATGTCAAATCCAAGATGGCCGCCACCACAAAATGGCAAATTACATTCCGTGTCGGGGGTTTTCTAAATTTTTAATTTAGGTTAGGTTAGGTTATTTAATTGACCGCGCCGCCTTCCCCAGGGCGTGACGGTGCATAAAGCATTTCCAGACGCAAAAAAAAAAAAAAGGTTATTTAATTGAGAATACGTTAAGCTTGATTACGGTTATACCTACACACAGACAAAGTAGACAAGGACCAATGTCCCAATGTTCCATATGAGCATGAAGCCCACAAAATACCTATTAATAATAGTAACAACCAATATACTATAGGATCCCCTAAATAAATAACTTATCAGGCTTCCTTAATCAAAAACAATGAAACCAGCAATTTAATCAGAAATACTTTCGATACCAGTAACCAATCACGCGCCCGAATCCAGTAGAGCTTCAGAAAGAGAGCATCTGTTGCCATGGAAACCAGTTCGTATAATGTGAAAGAGACAACTGATGGAGGTCGCGAACGTGTAACAAATGTCGTTTTTATACTGTGTCTGATAGCAAATAGGCCTAATAAAAAGTTTTACTTCGATTTTTGTCCTTTTTTGTGCTGATTGATGATTTGCTCTTATTTTGTCTGTTTATGCTGTAACCTACCTTGGGATCCAGGTAGCGGTGCGCGTTAGTAGCTGTCATTATAGTTACTTGCAGGACTCTTAATGCCCAACGATATTTTCTGAAGAAGAAGTAAGTAATTGTGGTGGCCATTAATTAAGTAAAGCAAAACTATCGGTGAGGGAATTAATTGTTCCCACGACTGACGACTCATGTTGGGACCTTCACCACAAGGCTAACGTTATAATTATATTTATGTTGAGCGTGTAAGTTATAATTATTTATCATATACCTACCTATGTGCCTATATACAGTCATACATACATACAGGTTAAATAACGTCACGATACACAAAAACGATCACATGTGTGATAAACATGACTGATCGTTTGTTTAAACGCCGCAACAGCACGTTATGTGGTGTGCGCCCACTGTCTCCTAACAATACTTAGCCTTCGCCTCAGCTGTGTCCTTTACTTCGCCTCTTAATTAACCCCCGGTGCTGGTAGGTAGATTTAAAATGTCTTCGAAACAGTATCATCGTTGCGTACTCGTTGAATTTACGATTTTGAAATCGCAACGGCCACACAACTGCGCAGCATAGACATTTAACGTGTAATTTAATACTAATTATGTATTACTTTTGTTACAGGTACATACACACCAATCTTATTTTGACATGCAGAAAACCAGTTCCCTGTATTTATCAGTCATGCGGTAAGTGTTCACGAGCAGGAAGAATAGATCGAATACTCTGTACATGTGGTGTATCCAATAACGCGTTAGTGAACACCGCCCCTTAATGTGTCATGATAAAAAAAATGTACAAGTTATCTTTACAATAACGTTTTAATTTCAGTAATATTCTAACTAAACCCAAAGTTTTCAAACACACTATTTTATAAATGTATTCATTTATAAAATAGTGTTACTATTAATGAACTGGCAACGAGTTGATGAAGTAAATTATTCGCTATTTAGGTACCGGTGTTTATAATTGGAAAATTTATTGAGGCTATTTGTATGGTTTATTAAAGGTTTGAAACTTTCGTAGAATTAAAATATTACAAGTGTCAGAGTTATTAAAATTATTTATATTACAGTAGTTATTATAGTTAATTAAATCAGAAGCATTTTATGCGAAAGTACAAAATATATGGAGTACGGAGTATTGTAAGTACTTGGAGGCAATGGCCGCTGCAAAATCCGACCCTGACCTCGATCAGCGCTGCGGATGTAGGGGTGTCACGCACGAAAAGAAACGTATAGATTGGTGCTCACTGCTCATTGATATTTTGTCAGTGTGTAGAGAATTCTTTTTTACAGCTTTAATTTAAACACTTACCTATTAGATAAAGGTGGCAGTCGTCTCTGTTATATGTAAAATGGCAAATGATTTCGTGTTTAATAGTTTCGAGTATATAATACAGATTGACCACTCTTGCAAAAAGCCAGACCACTCTTGCGTCTCTTCTATCTCATTCCCTACACTTAGTGCCAAAGATTTTTAGACCGAAGTCCATAGGCCGGGAACGGCCTGAGGTTTTTTTAAATGGGGAGACCAAAAAAGATTAAGAATTAGGTTAAGCCCTCTTGACATAGCAACATTTTTACTCTTAAATTTTATAAGTTAAGAAGTGAAATTTCAATTTAAGAGTTCGTTAGATTTTTACCTAACCGAATTTTTACTTAAGGCCCCAGTCTAGCTGTGCATAACAAGCGAATTCAGTATATTGACAGTTCGCGGGCACGAACCCCGCGAGGCACCCTCTGTATCATCCTGTGATACGTAAATAACAAAGTGTAGAGCAGTGCTACGAAATGAAAGTTGCTCTACTTTACAAAATAAAATATTTCTATTTACTTTTAATGAAGGGAAAAATCGGCTGGCGGGCAGGATTCGAACCTGCGTCTTCTGGTTCGGTACATCAGACGCTTTGACCACTAAGCTACCGCGAGTCCCAACCAACCGTAGTGTACCGAACCAGAAGACGCAGGTTCAAATCCTGCCCGCCAGCCGATTTTTTCCTTCATTAAAAATAACTTGTAATCTTAGTATGGAAAATGCTTAAAAAAATACAAAAAGATATTTCTATTTAATTATAATGAACAACACTACTGTGGCCTGTGGGATTATACCCTGAAAATCCGAAAAAATATCTGTCGTTTGAAATAATTTAAGTACTTTATGATTTATGGAACAGTAGATATTTTTAGTCGAGGTTTTAATTTCGTTTTAACAGACGGTTGATTCACTATAAGATCAAGTTCCAGGAGATGGTTTGCTTTGGAGTAAACCTTTGTGTTTTATTTCTTGATCTAAACTGGTTAGAGGAAGAGCAAAATTCAGAGCGAGAAGTAAGAATTTGACATAGAATACACTTCCACGACTGCTATAGCCGTCTGGCTATTATCAGAAGTGTGTAAACTCAGCTTTCAATGAGCTAGATGAACCAGATCACACGGGTTTGAACCGTTGAGCTTATAGCTCAGCAACAAAATGACTAACCCACGGCTCAATCCAGCTCTTATTGTATTTGTAAATCCCTCCACAGATTAGTCTTGTAATTCTGTTACAAATTTCTTTTAAATTAAATGGAATTTTTGTTAGCCATATTTCATGTAAATCTATTCAGCCGTTCAAAAGCTACAGCTCATGTCCTAGTTGGGATTAGAAATGTTTAACAGCAAAAAATCGATCAAAAGACTTTTCTTCTGGGCACATGAAGTGGGGTAAATAAAAAACCGCGTGCAACGGTTATCTATAAATATACTCATCTATCTATCTATCTATTCAGCCGGTAAAACCCACTGCTGAGTCAGGGCCTCTTCTCTATTACGCCTCTGCCATTAACCGACAATCGGGGGGTGATCTGCCCTTCAATCGTTTACATCCAGCCAGTATATCATATGTCCATCTAGCTCGTGTATGTACACCTATAGGCACCACCTCATCTTCACTTGGGGTCGGCGCATTGTTTTTTTCTTACGTACATCGTCGTCATTCTTACACTGTCTATTAATCTTTTCTTTGGTATTCCTCTTCTACTATATCCATCCACATTTATGTTCAAAACCTGTTTTGTAACTAGTCTCTACTTCTACGCATCATAATATGTCCATATATCGTAGATAAGCGGTCACTGCACAACTTTTCAGTACTTTTTACACTCACTTTCAAACTACGTCTTTCTCACTTTCTAACTATGTTCTAATGACCCGATAAAGGTAGCTGGGACAATGGTCCACTGCAGACTAAGTACGGGAACCGAACACACAAGACTTCATCATCATTGAGAACACAGGAGTGGGTTTTCAATGATGATGAAGGTCGCTGGGAGTCATTGGAGGCAGGCAGCATATAACCAATCCTTATGGAAGTCTATGGGAGAGGCCTTTGTTCCACATACACAGTGGACTTCTTTTGGCTGATAATTATAATTATGTTAGGATAGCAATTATTCAATTTGTGTGATTCAAACCGGGGAGGGTCATAGGTAAATTTTGAGGTGTCGGACAAACTTGTTACCTAGTGGTAATAAGTTAACGGACCATAGTAACGAACTTGTTTCCTAATGATAAAAAGTTAACGGACCATAGTAACAAACTTGTTACCTAGTGGTAACAAGTTAATGAAGCATAGTAACAGACTTGTTACTATCGCACTTTACTGCTAACAAAACAGTCTATGTCTGTTATTAATGTAAAAAATGGCGTCGAGTTGTTTCTGTACCCAGGTGTTAACTAGGGACAGAAGAATCGGGACCATAAAGTTAGACGGACATCCAAGCGTTTAGGTGTCCAATAAATGCCTAAACACACCGCATTTTTTAAAACAATCGATCGATTAAACTGCTTGTGGAATAAAAACGCGCGTGATCGGGAAACGCGCGTCGGAAATAATTTCTGATAAATTGACATAAAAATAATGAAGTAGAGCAAGTTTCAATGCCCGATAGTACGCCAGCAAGGTTAGAAAGAGAGCAAAATTTAGAGCGAGAGGTACAAATTTGAATTTGACATAGAATCCACGTCCAACCGCTACGACCGACTGGCCGCCTCTGAAGAAATTGGCTTGAGATTTTCGTTTATAAACCGTGCCTGTTGAAAACACTATAAAAAATATTTGTGAAGCAGGTACACATATTTTTTAAATTGGTTGTGTCATTTAATACACGTACTTTAAACTGATCAAATGATTTCATCAATATTTTTAGTTTTTATTATGAAAAAAACCGTTTGTTTTGGGACCAAAAACAGGAAAATTTGACGATGTTATGACACTCGGATTAAGAAAACTAAAGGTATAATTAAAAATCTACTCAGCGCATTTTGAAGACGACTATCTTAAGCTAATTTTGCGCTGAGTAGATTTTTGAATTTATTCTTGATTACCCCGATTAACGTGCACAAACATGACTCTAAATGGCGTTGGGCGCGAGAGCGCCATCTTTGACGCCTGATTTATATAACATAAACTAACCAGAGGAACGTGAAAAAAATACGTAGATAAAGCTAATATAACATATATTCTATCGCGATAAAAATATAGGACACTATATCCTTCCTTTCCTTAAAAAAACGTTACGAAAATGAGCTAATAATTTGACAACTGCCAAATTTTGCTAGACTGGGGCCTTAACATTAAATTTAATGAAATAATGTTTTTTTGATAAAATCTTCTGGCAACGCCTTTGACAACCCTTACTCCAGTATACTCCAGTCATGAAGAATGTACGGTTATCGTGCAGTGCCGGCCTAAATATCTTTAACTAGCTTCCCGCCAGCGGCTTCGCCCGCGTGGTCTTATAATTTTTTCCCCGTTTTTGCTACATTTTTCATTACTACTCCGCTCCTATTAGTCGTAGCGTGATGATATATAGCCTATGTTACTCGGGGATAATGTAGCTTTCCAAAGGTGAAAGAATTTTTGAAATCGGTCCAGTAGTTTCGGAGCCTATTCATTACAAACAAACAAACAAATCTTTCCTCTTTATAATATTAGTATAGATGAACCTATCATGACTTTTAGAACTGAGAAGTTCCTATGATATATTTTCGGGTAAACGCGTAACTCTAGGTAACCCTAAGACCTAAAATCATCACATGTTTTTTAATATGGATATGGTCCGTTTCTATAAAGTCGCTATCCGCCGGATAAATTCAAAATGGAACGAAATTTGTATGGAATTATTGTACCTAATATGTTAACATCTTAATTATCTATCTACTTTTTGACAAAACATAGCGAGCTATACAACAGTGTTCTATCTATAAGTACACCTAAGTTTAAAAATAAACTAATTGATTGATTGATGGAATTATCTGCCAAATAATTTAACGTGAACTTATTAAGACGTGGCGAAACAAGCCCTTCAGTAAGTATATTTGCTAATACTGTCGTTATTACAGTGATGACTGACAACCATGTCATATATGAATTGCACTCGATATCATAGCCGATCACATGCGTGTAGGACTCCGCAGAATACACGTAGGCGATGATTTATTAAGTCATCTATCCCGTTTGATCCTCTAATCATGTCTAATGTGAAAACGCTTCGTCTATCCGGTCGACACATAAATACCACATGACACTATTCTATCCAATACTTGTGTATATGTAATTTCTCCTAGCCACCTTGCCCTTTCCAGTCTAAACAAATGCTGCTGAGTATCGGTATTTTAATATTCAACCACTCGCAGGCAAAGGGACTGCTATCAGATCTTCGCAACCTAATTTGATTGAATTGTAGAGCGCTGTAGAGTGGTTGTCAGGCTTTTTGGATTTCTTGCGATTGTCATAACTCATAAGTGACTTTACGTGCTTATCTAAGCAGGGAAACGTGTCGATGTATTAAGGAAGATCACCCATCCACAGAATGATCGCGGCAAACATAGCTTAACCTTGCAGATCAACTGATTAACACAGTTATAACTTAGCCGTGAGCTCTTCCTTTCTCTTGTAAGACAGGCCAGTATCTATTTATCTCGGCATACCTACTTTACATCATTTCTCACATCTAATCCCCTATACCGTCACTTACATACTAGTTCTGCCATGTACCTGGCAATATACAAGAGGTTATCTTAATATTCCCGTGCGTTTCTGCAACAATATTTTGAAAGAAGTATCAATAAATTGTGCGAGGAATTGTTTATGTTATCCTGATATGTAAAATATTTCATATTTATTTGGAGGGGGAACGTATTGCGTCACATTTTCCGATCCAACTGTTGCTTCTTCGGTTATATTATGTTATGTAACACATTCCAACAAGCACACCAAATACTCTTTTAGAATGATATTCTGTCTTGTTTTTGCAGGAATCGTGTGGCAATGTGTATTACTTTGAGCAAGAATATAAGTATAGTTTCATATCCTTCTTGAAATTAGATGAAACATTTTATATAGCATAGCAGCATAGTACAATACAGTAATAATACGTTGCTTGTAGGAATACTGCAAAATTATGGGTGTATTGGACATGCCCAATAACCCAAAATATTTATAGATGTGTGTGCCGTCCAAGAATACACGTCGCAAATGTATGTCTCGTTTTTAATTGTAAATACCTTATGTGTATTTATTTTTTCTTGAGTGAGCGCGACGCAAGTTCAAAGCTTTCGTGCAATGTCCCCACTCTTCAACGATATTATTTCCTTCATTCTTCAAATAAATTAGCGCCCATTAACTTTGACAGGTTAAGAATGGTAATAATATCTTAGGGTTGTTTATTAAAGGTGTATTTTTTTGCGGATTAGTTTTCACGACCTATTGTTTCTGCTGCCCCGTAAAGGTTTCTGCAGTTTTTCTTTGCGTTGAAAGTTTAGGACTTTTTTGTTCTCAAGTGCCCGTAGCGCTTCTTATATCAGATTTCCCGTCTTAACTCGTGGATATAAAAAGGTTTACCTATCTTTGAAAATATCTTGGATCTTTATATTGTTTAGAATGTTGCCAGGGTCTGACGGTCAATCGTAAAACTCCACCCTTGGAGCGTATTTTTACTATTATATTGTATAGAATATATTGATATAAAATGAAATAAAAAAGGAAAAATCGTGCGTGCTTCAGATCAATGTAAGCCAAGTAACAAGATATATCAATACTAGCTTTGCGCCAGCGGCTTTGCCCGCGTGGTATGGGTATTTCTTGTAATTTTCATCCCCTATTTCAACCCCTTAAAGCCCTTTTTGCATTAAGAAGTAGCCTATGTCCTTTCTCAGCCTCTAGACTATCAGTGGACCAAATTTCATTTAAAGCGGTTCAGTAGTTTTGGCGTGAAAGCGCGACAGACAGACGGACAGACTTAAAGTGACTTATAGTAACTTACGTAGAGTTACATTCGCATTTATAATATTATTAGTAAGGATTTTAGGATTTCTGACCGTAACATTACACCAAAAATGTATTAGAACATAAATTAAAGACAAATGCGTTTTATCGAAGTTTGCAGACCTTTATCGTGGGTTTAATTAAAACTTTTAGGTTCAGTACCTCCGAAATTAGGCACGACTATAGAACCTGGTATTTTCCGAATGTAAAAATGTATGACATAACGAAGCAATTAAGAGTAGCCGTATAATGGTTCAATGCACTCAGACACAACAATATTCGGTAATTAAGGAGGGTGAGGGAATGTTATCGATGGCAGGCGTTAATATGAAATAGCTGTTTCAGCTCTTTCATCAAGTCTCTAAACGGGGCAGAGTGGGAAAGCAATACGGACCAGTATCGCAAGTGTCCCTGTCCTCAAAACTGAGATTTTGGACTAAGTCAATCCAGATCCCCAATGCAGCTTCATACCTTCTTTTTAATCTTAAAGACTACCTCGTTACCATAGTGACCATAAGCGTGACCGCTACGCTCCAAGTTCCATTCCTGGGTCGAGCAGTGTTGTTGGGTTTTTCTATTGAAATTCTCAGTAGCAGCTTGGGGTTTGAATATGTGCCCGGTTAACGCCAATAAGCACGCCCCCTATGACATGGTACCTAGAACATGTGAACACCCTTTGGGGAATATAGGGATGATGATATATTATGTGTCTTAAAGAGCACTAAAATCTTGATTTGAACCAGAAACTCAATTGAATCCAAATATCCTCAAAGCCCCGCTACAATTGACAGCGGTATAGATTTTATTGTACTTCGTGTCTGTAGTACAGATAGATAATTACGAGTGGACGGACAGTCCGTCGCATGTCCGCTTAATGTCCAGTTGACATATTACGGAGCCGCACAAATGGTTTGACACCCCTGAGACCAGACATGAACAATCACTGGGCGGATCGTATTGATATGATGTGATGTCATTAAGAAGGTCGGACAGTAAAGTGCGATAGTAGATGTTTTTGATGCTCACAAATTACTATTTCATACCATCACGCCTGTACTCCGCGAAGGGCTAAGTAGAGATGTACACCCACATTTCGCCGGTACGTTTCAGTCCAATGTAATAAGGGGCGAGCGTATTGCCCTCGACCGGGCACAAATCCAGACTCCTAGCTACTTCTGGAAATTTCACAGAAAAACCCAACAACACTGCTCAATCCGGGATTCAAATCCAGAACCTGTAGCGTAGCAGTCGCGCTTAGGACCACTAGACCAACGATGCAGTCTTTTGAAAACCCTTTCATAAAAGAGTTTTTAATCTTGAATTTCCCGAATCTCTTCAAGGACTTTTTTCAGTAGTAATATCCAATGGAAATTCCGCGTGTAATAGGAAGGCTACACGATTGGTATTATTGGCTCACTCGGAGCGGTCCAAGGCTGAGTGGCGTGTTGGAGATAAGGGCACAGCGGTGGGCAAATACGGGCTCGTTAGTAACATTAGATAAAATGTAGGCGTATCTGTGAAGAGTAGCAGTTTTTTACACTTTCCATTTTGTATTTTTTTTACCAATATCAATATTCGTAAGTTTTACTGGATTGCTTTGAGTACTATTGTCAACCTGAATCAATCACTCGTCAACCGCAATCCTTAATTCTTTAGTCAATCCATGAACAGTTTATAGAAACTGTAGGTAAAATGTTTTTAAACTTCTACCGTACCCGCGTTTGCTTAACTTCCATCCGTACCACAATTTCCAGTGCTACACCTTCACCTGCAATGCTGTCAGTGTCCGATCCAATGCACTCGGTGCTCAATGATACGCGACACTCGGCACATACACGCTTCTCACAGTGTCAGGCGCATACAGCGCACTCCACACGAATCATGCATGGTCTGTTTATTTGAAGATGTGACACAATGTTGGTAGAACCACTTTTTTATGAAACAACGCTCTCAAACTACTACTACGCGCTACTGTACTGCTATACGCAAAGTTTTTAAATCAGGTAAATTGGAAAATTGGTACCTTAAGCAACCTTGAATAAAAGCTTCTTTTCTAATTTATGCGATCGTTCTTTTCGCTTTAGTTTTGCTCAAATGAATAAAAGGTCGAAAATTCCTTAATGTACAGTCTGTAAGTAGCGTAGAAGGGCTCGTGGCTAAGTTATAGCAACGCTGATCAACCGATCTGCAAGGTTAAGCTACGCTTGCCGAGGTCAGTCTGTCCGAGCCTCGGAAAGCACGTAAAGCCGTCGGTCCCGGTTGTCATACGAAAACCTATGATAGTCGTTAGTGGTAGTCAGAAGCCCAAAAAGCCTGACAACCAGTCTATCCTTCGAATATCGGTATTGCCCAGAAGTTGGGTTGCCGTGGCCCGATGGCAGTGGCTTTGTGTAAAATACTGATATTCAGCCGCATCTGGTTAGACTGGTTGGGAAAAAAGGCCAGTAGGATAATGACAGTCTGTAAGTAGCGTATTAAATAAGTCCAAAACACATTTACATAGGTTTATCATCAGTATCGGGGTTGAAATCGCCAATATTCAAGCACTCCTGAGTTTGTGAAATTAGTTCTGATTCCAATGTAGAAATCGATGCCGAATTTGAAATTTTACTCGCAAATCATTGAAATGCATTTAGGCGTGCCGTAAGCTGAACCTTTCAGCGAATGTTCATTAAATGTTGAAACCTCATTACCTTTACACACGCACAGAATGTTAGGAATGCTATAATTGAATGCTGCCTTGATTGGGGACTGCTGAAATATAAATACGGTAATTTGGGAAAAGTCTGCCTGTAACCGAGTAATGATTGATGATGACAAAGAGATCTAGTCGTTTGATTGATTAGCAATTACAAAAGTTAGAACAGTTTTTTAGCCTCTTAATTTTGTTTTACGGTATAATTTGAAATGCGTAACCAGCAGTACTTCTCGGTTGATGATGACATTGATACCAACAGACTCCTAAACATTCCAGCTAATTCTAATATCTGAGATTGCTGAGATCAGGATAGGGTTGACATTGAGACATGACCTAGTCTAGCTAGCTAGAACTAATCTTACATTTCGTCGAAAGAGAATACAAGAAAATTCATCTATCTTCAAATCTAAAATAGAAAAAACAAAGCGGACTTTTATCTCGCCACTTTCGCGAACCAGCACTGATTGCGCAATTTATTGTGTCATCGTCTCCCGTCCATCAGACAATTGGCACTTCTTTCCAAGTGAGAAACGGCAGTGGAACCTAAAGATATTATGGCCAAAGGGGACGAGCACTTAGCCCAGTTTATTGAACAAAAGGAATTTAATGTAACCCATGACCACCTTGAAACCAGAGCTTGGCAGTTTTTGTTACAGGGAAGGAAAAGTGCCTCTCTTTAGAAAAGGGCAACCAGAAAATATGTGTTGTTTAGAAAGTAAATTATGCGTTGTAACTGCACAGATCTTTCAACTTTAAGATTTTGTCAATCATCCAATATTTATTTAGTGAAACAATAACTAATACAATCCTTATGAATTAAATCATTTAGCCGGTCCAATAAATCGCAATGTTTTCGTACGTCGCCGGGGGCGGCAAACCCGTCAGATGGGCGGGAAGAGCGCGCCGTCCGCCCGCCTCGCGCGACCTACGCGCCGCGAATAAAACCCAAACTAATGGACCACCGAATTCAATTTTGAAAATAGAATAACGGTACTTTTCTTTCTTTTTGAATTGTTGTCAGCCAGTGATTTTAGTGTTGGAATGTGAAAGTGTGAATAGTATAAAAAAACTAAGCGATAGTCTGTGGATTTTTCAAATAAAGTTTTTAATCAAGCCGTGTGCCAATAAAATTGGATTAAACATTTGTCTAGTGGTGCTATTTTGTTTTATAAAAATATATACCGTCTACAATCTTCGTTTAATTAACTCTTGTTAGGACTGTTCTTATGAACGGATAAATTTGTCGGTAATTGAATGTTATTATATTCCTAGGCTCAATCTGGAATGAAATAAACTACTTTCATAGCAGATAATAATTCTTGGTGTTGATATAGTTGTAAGTAATTTATATTCGATTCGATTCTGAATCAAATAACCAACTTCGGGTGTTGATTATACGAGTTAACGTTATATTTAAACGAAATATTATGTCATCAACATGAAGTGAAGGAACAAGCGCAACACCTGCACCAGATAACATAATGCATAATGTGTCTAATAATTGCAGGAGCAATTCCTAGTGCGTGCTAAGTGTTAAAGCTAGGTTCTTTTAACGGACACTGTAAATTAAATTAATCTAATCAGGACACGGTGTGGTTACTATTTTAAACAAACAAATTAGGTCGAATCAGATCACTGAGACTTATCTTTTCTTAGCCATACAGTTTATTGTTTCTCAAGACGTATTCGTCCACTACTGGACGTAGACTTCTTTTAGTGAACGATCTTTAGATCTTTTTGTATTTTATTTCCATCCAAATGCCAACAATTTTATTATTATTACTCATAAAATTTAACTTAGATCCCTTTTCTTTATATTTTTTTATTTCAGATGTAGCAATATAATACAAGGTTGCCCTAAGGTTTTATAATCATGATTTTAATCCGGTCAAATTGTAAGATTTCATTGAATAAATCCAGTGTTACAAACGTTCTCATTGAACATCAACAACATTTCCCAGTCTCTGAAGCCATACAAATTGTATTTCATTTCCTAGCTCCTACCAAACTCCAGTATCGTATTTCTTGTACACAAATATATCCCAAGGGTACCAACCAAGACACTGATGAAATTGCAAGCTTTTGTCCTGTTCAGAAATATTAATTTGACAACAATCTGCTTTGCTACATGTTATTAAAGATGATCATATCACAATCGACAAATCTCAAAGTTATACATAGATCTACTCACTCATTTAGTAAACTACAGAAATCATAAAGCCTACATACTTGTAGCAGGTAGACCTTTTAAGGTAAAAACATCAGCTAAGAAAGAATTCACGACGTAGGTATCGTGACGGGACAACTATTACATTATAAGCGTCTGTGTTCAGCATTTCCACAAGTACATTGAAGCTGCACCGCCATTTAGCGAAAGTCAGCGCATAAGGCTGGCGTCCTAAAAGTGCTTATATTACGTATTGCGATACGGAGCTCTCTTAGTTACTCACGTTATAGCTTACAAACTTCTCAAATCTGAGACAATACAGAATCTCACAAAGGGGCATAGGCAAAGAGATTTGCTATACAGTCGGCTAGTGTGCATATTCCCCCTGCGTCTAATAATGATGATTGTGGATGATAAATGAACACATGTTTTGAGGACGCTGCGTACGACTGCTATAAGAAAATATGCGATTTCCTACGTTAGTTAATTAACCAGTATGGTGAATTGGTGATGTTGCTAATTATGATACTTTTTAATAGAATGTTTAGTAGGTATATCCAAAATAGCAGTTCCACATATAAATCTTAGTTAATATAAGGTACTGGTCTAATCTCTGCAAAGCTACACCCAGCCTTCGAAAAAGAACCCGTATTTACTGTTAAAAGTAGAGTGTATGAAGAATCTAAGTTCTTCGCAATCGGGGTATTCGTCACGATTAGCAACTGTTCCAGGGGAGCAATAACACAGGGTGAACGCACGACTTCTCACAGATAACAGTTGCTACGTAGATTTTTTCTCACGCCACACTTTACGCTATGTATTTGAGAGTGTACAAGCTATTCTTTTTGGAGATTGGATTGTAGGTAGGTTTGGGAGCAATTTCGTGTGCCGCTTAAGAATGTAATAACGTGGACAACCGCAGGAATGTATTTGATTTGAACTTCGAAGTCATCGCTTTTGGCTTTGTCTTGGCTGTGCTTTAATTACTGATGAGTGAGTCTTCGGTCTGCTTTTCCTTTCATTTTATCGTTCTTGTTTGTGTGATCCGCACAAACGTCGTAGTCTTTAATTAATTTTAGTCTAGTCTTTTACAATTTGGCTTACTACATTCAAGACACGCGGAATATATCTCAGAAGGCTGTCTAAATATATATGTAGACCTGCCTTCAACCCGCCACATATCCAACTGTCCGAATATTGATAACACCAGGATCCAGAACATTGTTTGTATCAGCTGGGCTTGCCATAACTGGTGATATTCAGCTCATTGCAATATTGACACACATTTTATACATACATATCACGTCACTACGCACGTCACAGGGTGCATCAGGTCACTAACGTTCACACACCGCTGACACTCTTACACACTACTATTACAATATTCAAACTCAATCAACTATACCGTCTAGAGCGCAGTGAGCAAGCAGTGCTTGCAATTTTAGATGTATTCCGTTTGGAGAGAATGATGCGGGTATTGAATCAAGTGTAAAGTGAAAGTTAAGGAAGTTGTTTGTATTGCCTTTTAAGGCCTCGGAATATGCATGAACTATTTCGTTAAGGGCAGCCTTTGCTCAAGAGTCAAAAGACAATGCAGACTCAATAAAAAAACTATTATTATTCTTAAACACGTGATTTATGGTAATGACTTTAACGTGTATTCGAGCTTTCATTTTAATACAAAATTTTACGTAATATTTCATACTCATGTACCTAAGCTCTACATCTTTTGGTCCTTCAGGACTGTCATAAATGATTTGATACATACTATATCTTTTTCACTAAGGAGGTTCGCTCCCAGGGGTATATTTGGGTTAGTTTTTGCTTCTTTTCGCCTCTCTTCATTGCTTCAGTACCTGACGACGTTATAAAACACCCTGTTGGTCTCGGTCAGTCTAAATTAAAATTTCGATTCAACTTTAACACTGCCTAATTATTGTAACAAATATAATCATCATGCAACATTCTAGGTTTTATTATATCACTATAACAAACTGACTGTAGGTCTGTAAATACTTAGTTGTTTGTTTTGCACACAACATTGCAAATATTTACTAAAGGTCATTGCAAATTCCCGTAGATTGTCAATTTTGATCTTGATAACCTCAGCAAACAGAAGTTCAATATTAAACATTATATTGAGGGCCCACCTCCGCAGTTGTAACTTATAACTATTGATCTTGTCCGATAGAATACCGACACAGTTATAAAACTCCCTTCGGCTGCGTACTTTTATTCGCGCGAGCATACTTTATAGCGATATTTAATACCGCCCTTGGGATTGACCGATTTATTTACGTCACTACCCTCCATGTCGGTTTGAATGTTAAAAGTATCCACACGATCATCAATGGTGGAAAAGTACTGCGGTTTGATTGTTTTTAGTAGGGGTGGGTACATATTTAGGGAAATATGAATATCTATATTATCTATGCATTCATATTTATTTATACGTTTCTTGACAAAAAAAATGCTTTATGTTGTAACCTTCTTATGGTTTATATTTGTACAAGTATAATAAAATATCAAGATGATGCGTTGCCTATAAGCAAGAATTATCTGTAAATAGGCACCATCTGTAATTTTTCACCTAGGATCTTAACCTACAAACACACCAATCATTCTCCAGAACAATTTCCGCCTGTTGTACGAAAATTGCTTTATTAAAAAAGTACTCACGCGAGAGCCGTACAGTTTGCCAGCTATTGATGATTGTAAACACGTACGGCATTGAATCCCGAAGTGTTTTTTTTTCTGAATAAATATTATTATTATTATAATTTTTTTCTGTCCATAAGAACCTTCCTCAAACTTTAACAAACATAAGTCAGTCAAATCGGTTCAGCCGTTCTCGAGTTTTGCGCTTAGCAACACATTTAGTGATTCATTTTTATTTATATAGATACTCCCAATAAAGCAGCCCACAGATACGTCTGATCGGCCCGATATTTTTACCGAATTAAGAATTCAGATTCGATACAAAATGTTAGGAACACTGCTGTCAGAATGATGTCAATTCGGTTTTACCTGAAACGAACTTCAGGAATTATTTGCGTATGCAAAATATACGAACGGTTTCTGTGTTGAGCAAATTAATATGAAATGCGTGCATTCGGGTGTTTCCGATCTGAATTTTTGATTCAGAATTACCTGATCAGTAAAAAAGTACGTCTGCGGGCGTTTCTTTCTCCTTAAAATTATACTTATTGAATAGAAGATATATTTTTCTAGGTATAGGTTGTGATATTCACTGTTATTTCATGGTTCAGCTTGGTTTTGATTGTATTAGAACTTTTTGGTCCTTGAAATGTCTTGCGTACCTAAAGACCTGTCGAGGGATCTGAATACGAATAAGATAAGCTTTATTATTTAAATCTCAGTAAAGATTTGAGTCGAATATAAGATAGAATAAATTGCCTATCACAATATGTGGTATATTTATGTGTTTTTGGTTACTGTAGAAGAGCTTTTGAAAGAATAGTAAAGCTATATTAATAATTAACACTTAATTTTAGGAAAAAAATATTATATACGCAATTGAACGTTTGGACGTTGCACATCCTCAAAACCATTATGAATTATATTATACGATAATTTCTACACCCTTTGTTGCCTCACCTAAACTGGTATCAATTTATGGTTTACGCTAATTAATCCTAATTAGTTCTGCTTAACTTGTAACGATAATTAGGTTATTAGCATATTATTATGTATATTGAATGTTATCTATTTCAGCAGACACGATTAATATTATACTACCACTTTTTAACAAGCCCTTTAGGTCTAAATATACGATGTAGGTAATATGCGATTAATACAAACTTCTTATTCCTCGTCGATACACTCTTGGCAGAGTGGTTGTGGTTATCAGTCAAGGATTAGTAAGGAAGCCTTCTTGACAATCCGTTGCCATTCCTCACAAACTGCTACCTTTCTGGTGCACTCTTAAAAATAACCACTTATTTATTATTCGTTTGCCTTTATTTAGTTCGGTTCAGTGCAAAGACGATTTCCACTGAGCTCCTTGAAACTTGCCGTGCACAACAAGGCAATTCAAAGAAGTATCTCAGTTCCCCCAATCAATTAGACAGAAACTAAAATGCAATTTCTAAAAGCTAATGCAAATGACAAATAGATACTGTAAAGCAGTGGCAAAAGTCACTTGGTGAGGGAATCCGGCAAACTATGGTTAGTTTTACTTGTTGGAACTAGAAAACACTAATAGTAATTGTTTAAAGGAGAACCCGGTATGAATCCAGTTTTATGAAGAACTCTTCGCCACTACTGTGAAGTGAGAGATACTCAAGTAAATGCTAGACAGATAATTAACGAGCATTATCATTGCAAGATAATTCAGTAGGTATTTTTTTTTACTAAAAAATCAATCGACTCGTACCACTGTAGCGTCACATCAATTCAGTACACTACAATGAGTTCCGAACCAATTGTTTACAATGCAATAACCATAGTACAAACAAATAAGGCTAGATATTCAAAGCGAAGAGGAAGCGTGAGCGTGGCGAACTGCGAGTTCATACAAGTATAATTATTCGCCCAATAAATTATCTTCTGCCGACATGAACATGACATACGATATAGTTCATACGGTGGTGGAAGACTTAAGCCAGGTTTGGTGGCTAGGCTGACTACTCAGGAACTTCGCAATATTTTTTTTTATGTCTCTTACCCTAGTACCTACTTTCTTTTGTATCTTGGGTGCGCTTACAAACAATCAATCATGCACAATTTCCCAGAATCGTAACTCGGCTAAAGTAAACAAATATTTTTCGTTTTAACAACAAGCTAATATATTCATCATTTCCCCTTCAATTTGACCACTATGCAAAATAAGATGTATATTGTTATCCGCTTATTTCCCTGCCTGTGCTTCCACATCCCACCAAAAACAAAGCCTTAGTGTTGAAAATTCAAATTGAATTGCATGTTCGCTAGTCGTAGCCTCGTCAAGTTGTGTGGTTACCGGCAAACAAACTGCCGAATTGACTGGCTCTGTGACTCGCTCGCAACTAGGTGTCCAAGTTGTGGATGGGACAGTAAATACAGGATCGTGTGAAAGACGCATTGATGCGAGTCGGGAGTTAAATGCTGTTTGTTGACACTAGTGTAGATTTTAAGGTTAGGTTAGATGATTTGTAATTTTAAACCTTATGGGGAGGACATAAAAGGTCATCTTGATAATGTCCTACCTATTTTTACAAGTCGTATTCCGTGATTAGATAAAGTAACACATCGCATGATTTTATTATATCATTTGGTCCTTGAAGTTCCGATTCTCTTACAACAAAAATACGAATCACATAGAATCAATTTAAATATCTTGTGAATTTTCTGTATGATCCATGCATTTAAAATTCCAAGTAGGTACAAGCTTCAGATACTTCGGAAAGTTTATAGCAGAAGCTAGGTGGATAAAGCAGTTTCCCTAGCCTCTAAACTCGGTTATGTAGGTAGTATCCACTGAATCTGAAATAATTCGAACATTGCAGTACTGACAGAATGGTCTAGTAGACGTTTTCTCGTATGGCGTATCTTTAGGTATTCTACACGAAGTTAAAAAGTAACGTGACATGGCTAAAACCTTGATCGTGTTCGTGCATACTTGAGAAGTGCACACTTGTTGACTATTTATTGGAACTTACTCCTCTCCCTACGATATTGCAAAATTATGGACGAGATTTCACTACTTCAGACGATCAGTTCGTAGAAAGCGGTCATGGCCGTGTACGCTGTGGTTACAAGGGTCCTTTAAACTTGTCCTCTTTAAACAAGTCACCACGACATTGGAAAAGTTCTAAAACTTTTATTTTACTGCCCCAGGTAAATAGATACGGTGATGGCTTCGTTATCTTTCTAATCTTTTGTCTTTCCGGGTCGACTGTCAGAACGCACATGAAGCCATTAAATCCTTCGTCACGCATACTGTTTACTCTTTAACACGCGATGCGTGGTTTTTGCAGACCTTTATAGGATATCGTTTCTTCAAATTATGTTCCGTGAAATTGATAAAATAACATCATAAAATGAAACTAAGGGTGAAGATATTCTGAAACAATTGTAGTTTGAAGTCTCTCGGTCAGTTAAAATTATTATGGACTGGCGATCCACTCTCCCTTCACATAGTACCCGGAGTACTATTATTATAATTTTATGTAAAAGTGTATAGCACTTAGGTATAATGTAACCTTTCTTTCTAACAGTAAAATAATTTTCATTATCGGTTCAGTAGATCCAGAGATTACCCCTACAACCTCACAAACTTTACCTCTTTATAATATTAGTATAGTATTAGTACCTATAGATTAGGATTAATACTGACTGATGTAGCTATACATTAAAACACAATGGAGGCTACAAACAAGCCTGCCACACTTCAACACGTTATCCACACCAGTCGAAGGCAATAAAATTAAACACCTACACGGTGACCCGAATGCCGACAGCACTTGAATGTGATCGATTCTATCTAAATCGGTCCATCTGACCGCCGGGGATCAATAGCTACCATTACATGCCGAGAAATTAGTAGCCAATTGGCGGGATATGAAAGCGGCGAATGAAATGAAAATGGTCTATAGCCGAATAAACGTTCGGGTCGGAAAATGGTGTAAATGTTGAAGAGATTTTGTAATCGTCTTGGGGCGTTGCTGATTTCTTGAGTTCTTGAAGTGTTTTACCTCAATTAAGGCCTAATTGGTTCTCTAAGCGTTATTATGTTCAGAAGGTATTTTTTACGGCAAAACCTAGAGTTGAACAAAGTCAGATAAGTGACAAAAAGTTAATCTTAAATTAAAGTTATTTGAAGAAATGGAAAGAGGCATCTATGCTTTGTGTCCATAAACAAACCTTACATATGACGTAATGAACATATTGTCCAAAAAATGACAATCATTTAACCAAATTCCAACCCCAAACCGCCACAGACATTGATTCATCGCGGTGAACTACAAACCTACCTCACTCTACAAGACCCTGCTCGGTTTGACCACAAACTGGTCGAACGCAACCGCGCTGACATCTCAATCAATAGCGTCCATTAGCTTCCGTCAAATTGTACGCTCATTAATTCAGATCACGCGCACTGGGAGTCTCGCTTTCACATGCAAATTGTTCATTGAGCTCTGATGGAATATGGAGTCCTGGTACTCAAGAACTCTCATTTTTCTCACATTACCGTAATCAGTGACTGGAAACATCGTAAATCAGGAGATAAAATAATTATTTGTCTTTGAGACAGATTTATTCGCAGGATATTGCCAATTTCTATCATTAAGATTTCTTATGAGTCTTGTTTTAAGACTTGAATCAAACAGTGGAGTACTTTTTCTTTGGAAATCAGTCAAGTTACAAACTTAACTCACACACTTATGAACGTAGATAATCAGAAGTACTCACTCAAATTGATAACGGCTTTCATACTTGGTGTTTTAACAAGCGCACCACTACACAAGGACAATTTATCTCGACGATTCGCCATTACACTAACGAAGCTTACAGTGTCTGTAACAAGACTGCCACTCGGATCTACGGGCAAGTCAACGTTCACAAATTATCATATTGTACAAAGTACGGTGAGCTGGCTAATTTCTGACTCTGGCACAACATTGCATCTAGCTGGTCTAAGAAACAACAGTTTGCATTGCTGATTGAATTTACTGAAGCTGAAAAGCAAATAGTTGGCTAACAATCTAGGGTTCTAAAAAAAGGAATGTGTGAGTCTCACTGCAGAGCTTCCTTATAGTGCATAATTTTTTGTAAGGTCAAAGTTTGATCATCGATTGGAACAACAGTAGCGTACATCGCTGGTTGAAGTGGTCCCTTATTCGGTATGTATCACTGATAATAAACACGAAACAGTTAAACTAATATAAGTGAACGCTTACTAAAACATGCATTGTCTGGAACTGAAAAAATATATAAAAGCCTGTTTAAAACAAAACTATAATCTTAAACTATAGAAAGTAAGTCTTAAGTAATAAAAAACAATCTGGTAGGTTTGTAGTTTACACATACAACGCACTTGACGTACTAAAACTATTGCCTTTCAGAATTTAGTTCCAAATCTTCATAAGGTTTGTTTGGCACCAAGAGTTTGCTTACATAACCTCAGAATACGAAATCAAGCCTGAGATTTAAGGGAGCTCATAAGAAACTGCAATCAATTCACTGTCGGGCCTTATCTAGTTTTTGGATGACCTTTGTTGTCCCAGTCTAAAATATCTTAGGCTTATTAAATGCCCCTGATTCAATTTCGCCTGATGATATTTTTGTTGCTTCTCTTCCATGTTTAGTTTACGAAAGATATGTTTGACTTAGCAAACTATGTGCTTATGGTCATGTTAACGGTTTACGATAATAAAGTTGTTTTGTAACTGGAGGCAATTAGCTTTATCATTCCCAATTATTTTACGTTTAGAAGCCTCTGATTTTAATTCTCCTTCAACCACTACACTGCTACACTGCATGTGGTTCTTTTATTCTTAGCTTAACTAAACCTCCTAAAGCTAATTGGTGACCTACAAGTCCTCACGTCGTTGCTGCGTCGCCCCGTTGCATTCAACAAAGTAAATGCCTCTCATAGTTAGTCCTGGTCTCGTTTTCCACCGTTTACTGTAGTCTGTTACGTTGCCAGTAACTTAAAATTCACTTCGCCTAAAACTTGCCGCTAACTGGCTTGTTATTTTGCACATGCATATCTCATTATGCATGTCTAACTTTGTAGTCTTGCAACTTGTGGTATAGCTAATGCACGGTAACAGACGGTTTGATATCTCTTACCGGTTTATTTATAATGGATATTGGAATTAACTTTATAATTTTCCTCGAAAGTTAAAGTAGCTTCAATAAGTCCATAATGCAAAAAACTTTTGAGCTTTCAATTACTTCGGATTGGTCTGTTTTATTTTAGTGATACTCGTGTACAATGGTGTAACAATGGCTCTAGCACTAAAGTTCTAAGATACTGATAAAACCGTAGAAAGTATTGTAGATGTTGATAGATCAAACCTTCCATGACACTAATGACGGACAACAATGGGGGAATCAATGAAGTTTAACCTGATTCAAAACAACTTCCTACAATTTCAGTATGAAATCTTCCGCAAACAAACTGACAGACATGTCAGTCGCCAGACCCACCGCAAACTATTAATTGAACATTTTTAATAGGTTCCCCGGTCTATTCCGAGCCCGTCTATTAGGGAGCTCACGCGACCAAACTTTAATTTAATTTTAAATCCGCGACTCGGTTCGGTCCGAAGTGAGGCGTCCTTGGTTCGAATGCAGCTTTATATGTGCTCTGCCCTCGGAGTATTAATGAGGAAAAGAGCGCTTTTGTGTAGCATATTTTGACCTGCAAGAAAATACTTGGTCAAAATTTTGTTCGCTTCTTTTGAGTTTTAACCACTATTCCTAGTAAGAAATTTTACAAAGAAAGTTGGTGAAACCCGCGAATATAAACCTTGATTCTTTATCTGATGCATACAAAATTTCAGGGGTGCTAAATTTTCGCTAACTTTAAGCACTCAAGATTTCTGATATCGTTCTGCAAACTGTTATCATAATTATCCCACTGTTGGGTTCCACTCCCACGATCGTTTTTGTCGATCCAGCGCTATTCGCGTCCAGATTGAATCCGAAACTTAAACAATATCATCTCCAACGTTTTTTTTTTAGGACGGATGTAGATTCTAGATCAGGAGCTTTAGAATCTTAACCGGGCTTGGATCATCTCCAACGCTATAGCTGAGCGTATTTATACTCAAAGCTGGTTCATCCCCATTCACCAGCTCTAACACTCGTGTCGCACGTCACCGGCGTCGTTAATGACCTGAAAAACATCCCGACGATGCGACTATTGCAATTTAATACACCTTATATTTTAACGAAATGCCAACACGTTCCATGTTTCTTGTGTATTTTTAAAACATGTTCAGTCAGGGTACTTGTTTTACCAAAACTGTCATGTTTAATTTGACCTTATTGAGGCTTTTGAAGTGACTTTTGTGACTGTGTAATTTAAATTAATACATACTCCTAGGGTCCATGTTACCGTCTCTAGGGTCCCAAACTAGTCGCAGCCTTGCCGTCTATCGTTATGGGTGGATTACCCTGTTGTCTATCACGTTGTTTCCTCAAATGGGTAAGAAAATATAGAAGAGCTGGTCTATAATGATTAAAATAATATCAACAATAAAAAAAAACAGACATTGCAACTTCTACGGAATTGTCTCCCAGTCTCAATATTTATTAACAAAACAAATCTTGGTTGAACTTGTATTTGTTCAACAATAGCATAAATAAATCATAAGTACAGTTAAGTTTCAGATTCCGTGCAGGATTTTAACAAAGAAGTTGAAAGTTGTAATGCATTTTTCATGGAATTATTGCCTCGGCCAGACATTGAACCCGTTGCGTTCGTGCCGCTAATCATTCGGGGCACGAAATCCTGTTTTGCCTTACGGTCTTTCCTCCTTGCAAGGACTTGTTAATGTGATATATTATCAAAAAAATATATGTTTATAAATTGTATTTTTAAATTAAAGACAGAGAGGTTCAAAATGTGTCACTATCGTAAAGATATGATTATGATCTAAAACGAGCTTATGTTGCGTATATGTCAAAACTAGCTGTTCCCAACGGTTTTACTCTTTTTTTACTAGCCCACTTTGTCTTACTGCTGGGCAAAGGCCTCCCTGCCCTCTTTCCAAGCCGCTCTGTCTGTTGACTTAAGAATCCAATCTCTCTCGTGGGAGTCGAGTTCGTCACGCCAACTCCGTCTGTTACCACCTCAGTGTTACTCTTGTTCATTCTTCTATTTTTCCCAATCCCGTGGGAATTTCCCAAAATCCTTTCTTAGTGGACGCCTACGTCGTAATACTATATGTGTGCCAAATTTCAGCCCAATCCGTTCCGTGGTTTGAGCTGTGCGTTGATACATCAGTCAATCACCTTTTCCTTTTATAAATACAGATACTATAATGTTCTAACAGCCAACTAAAATAACTTATACTTAGTCCCCGTTGATCTGCAGCCCTCATAAATTATTATGATTTCTGTTTTCTGCGTTCTCTATTTCTATTCTCAGTAAGTACCCCTTTTTAGTCTGTTATGAATCAGCTTTTCAAGCAATTTATTTCTGTGTTCTTTTAACGAAGTTTACAGTTTGCTGTACTGGATGAACGAATCTCAAACATCACCACACTTAGTTATTTAAGACTATTTATTAGCTTCAATAATATTACAGAGGCAAGTTCCAGGAACCAGTTTTTATAACCCTTTAATTGTATTGGCCGTTAACTATCTTCTTCTTATCAAATGAATGGTAAAAATGTTTATGTACGATTAATTTCGTCAGTAGCATGTGTTTTCCTGTTACGACAATCAGCGTACTACTACATACTATCTATCTATCCTTAGATTGTATGGAGCCGTAATAATAGTTCGATTGCAGATGTGTGACAAGGGACACCTTTGCTGAACTTCACAAATCACAAGTTTAATACTCAAGTTCCTCAACTCATGTCGCAACTACATGACAAACTTCAGTACCTATTTATATAAATAGTCCCCGCGTCTGTCTGGCTCTTGAACTTACGCTACAAGCGTCAACTGCCGTGAATGATATTACTTACAATTTATGATGTACATTATACTATACTGTGTCTCGCAAAATCCTTTCTAAGCTGATGTCTAGATCTTACTTATATAGATTTCGGTATTCGTTTTTTGCTTTTACACACTAAAATATGTATACGATAGATAGATTCTGATACTAATGTTATGTTAAGTGTTGAATATGATATGTATGGATATGAATGGATTGCTAATTGAAGTTTACATTTGAGAGCGAGGAAACGTGTAAACTAACAATCTTCTAAGCTATGCCCATTTAAAAAATAATGTAAGTACTGTTCTTACGTATACTTACTGAAAATACTGCTGTATCTTGATCATTCATCCCCGGGGTCCCTTTGCTTACATAAGCATCGGCATCCTATAATAATTTACCTTCATATGATATTGTAACTTCAATAGAAATGTATTTCAGAAATCTTACTATAGGTATGTAACTAGAACTTCAACATAGTACTGCTTAGCGAAATTAGTGAAGTGTAATTCCTGAGATAGTGATGTAATTCACCCAAACCCCGACGTATCTGAATGAATTTTGAATGTGTGGTGACATGTGAATGAAGTAGACTGCTCTGTTCAGTTTACATTTATGGTTTGTTCGCTTCACTACTAGAAAGGATTAGTATTTTTATCTTTTCGCAATAAACCTGCATTTGAGCGCGACTTACGCTACCTACTTTTGTTTAGAGAGAATTCAATGTCAGAGAGGTCAATGTAGGTACTACGTTTTATCAAAGTGTAAGAGTATTTACAAAAAAAAAACACCATACAATTTTAGATACAAAAACTTTGGAAAAACTTAACACAAGACGAAATGTTAATAAAATTTCAAATCAACATCTCGGGTGTCTTTGTAGTCACAAGTTTTTGATAAAAATTAACTTGTCTGTGACCTTTCAGTGTTATGTAGGTAGCTACATACTTTAAGTTGGGCGTACCAAAAGTTGTAAGTTCGTGACTATTCTCACTTTGACTTAAAAAGGTCTACAATGGCGCGCCGTGAATGGACTCGTAAACGAAATATTTAGAAATGGACTACGATTACGAATCGGATGTACTCTCCCGAGGCTATGTACCTACATATCATTAAGGAGCTTTGCAACGACTCACTTTGTGCCTCGCGCATGTCGGGTAAGTCTGGCTAGACTTAACTATAACAATATTATAATAGAACAATTTATTAATAATTTAATGTAAAATCATTGATTTCAGACTTTAGTTTAGTAAAATAAACATTGCTACCTACACATTAAATGGGCTAGTAATATCATCTATGTGCATAAAATATCCAATGTTATTAATACAGATCAAATCCGTAACAAAAATAAAACAATGGACCCTAATACTAGGCACCAACACATCGCCAGTATAACCACAGAAAATAGGTTAACGTTACTTAATATAACAGTAAAAGATAACACAAAGTGCAACTACACTAACTATGCCAGCGTCTTAGTTTAAAGTTGTCCCAACTTGTGAAAGCAAGCAATTACGTATACGATCTTATTAGCTGCTGAACCGACTTCCTTTTAACTTATAAAACAGGATGTTCTCATATGCTCTTAAGTAAATATCAGAGTACCTGATGCGACTTTTTAAAATGAGACGTAAGTACTTACATTTGATGCATGCAAAAAGTACTTCTGGTGAGCTAAATTTAATGTCCACTTTCGTGAATTTAGACTTGTCGAAATCGTTTATCTATTTTAAGGCTGGGGGGCTAGACAAGTTGCATTTTTACATTCGAATCGACCAACAAAATGTATGGAAATGACACAAGCTTTCGACAAATCGGGCTGTCACTAATGTCATTTACATACATTTCGTCTGATCTATAGACATTGACTTCTCAAACTGTAAGCCTTCTCAAAGTACCGTCTAGTCACGTCACAGACTCCATAAGTCGGCTCAACTCCTAGTACTAAGTACTAAAATCTAGCCACTACAATAGCTATAAGTTAGTTTATGGTTTTAAGCTAGACCTGTTTTCCCCTTGGGACGCGTTAGTCACATTTAGTGAGATACCGTAGAGGTAATATATTTTGTAATAATAGTTCGTTCTTATTTTGTTGTTTAGGTTACGAAAAAGGACAAATGAATACCTATTTTTTATGCCAAAATAAGTAAAACAGTGTAGTCAGTGGAAATTTTGATTTGAGGAAAGCAGGAGCATAAACTGCATATATTTAGGAATAGAAGACACTAATAATGTCTGATCGAAAAGAAAAGCCAGAAGGAATCGAGTATACAGCCTTCGCCAGTATTCCCTCTACGAAAAGTTACAGCGAAATTGAACTCAAATGATTCAAGTTTTCACAGATTATACACATGTGTGAAATACCGCCATAGAGGTTGTTATGAGACCTTTGTGTCACCTTTTGACGTTTCTCAATGGCTTATTGGCCGCACGTGACGTGACCAATCGTCTTGTGTGGCGCGATTTATTGGCATACCTTTGTTTTACTAGCTAAAAGCACGCTCCCTTGCCCTACGACGATTTTATTCCCTCGCTGCCCTAGTTTGATTGCTTGGAGTTCGGCTTTAAAATGTGTAGTAAGAAAATGCCTACGATAAAATAGAAATTACTAGGCCTTTAGTAGATTATGATTGTAAGTTTACAAATGATGCACTCATTCTGAATTTATATTTCCTTATCATCATCATGAGTTCGGGTTTGTCCACTGCTGGACAAAAGTTGGTTAACACCACAGAGGGCTTATGTGGTGTTAACCAAGAGACTTTCATCATGAAATCTTCAGCTAATTTCCTTTTACCGGTTTCTTATGCATATACCTCGATAGAAGAGAAACAAAAAAACATTTAAGATGCAAGAACAAAAGTCTGAACGTTACATAATCACATAAACAGTTACCTACCTATACCTACTAATTTATACAATACATGCATATTGTTATTCACAATTTAACAAATTATAATATCATAGCGAACCGTTATAACTCATACACTAAACAATTCACACCCAAGTTATGGCGAATCTCACCTCCATAATTCATGTCTTCATCCATTGCTTAGCATTCAGGCCAGTCATGGCAGGCACTGTTGTTCATGTAGCAATGACAACATATGATACAGAAGGTCTTTGCAACGTGCGAAAAAGATGGCATAAGGAACTTGCACCAAAAAAAGTACAATTTAGCACATTTTGTGCATTAGCCCTCATCCTATTAAATTAAAATTTTCTTTAATCCATCTCTTCTTGTCGTCATATCACTATCTGAACATTGGATAACTTCTTCTTCTTCTTCTGGTGCCACTCCATTACTGGGGGTTGGCCGTCAGCTCGGCGAACTTCCCCCGATCCTGTGCCAAGCGAAACAGATCTTCGATGCTGGCATTTCTGGTCCACAGAATCATCCGAGAGTGGAACAGAATTGGGCAACTAAACACCATAATTCCGTTCGTTTTTTAAAAGAACTTAAGACTGTTCCAACTTATATAAAACTATAGTTTGTACTTCTTAGGTAATACGTAAGTTTATTATTGTGTGCATTCTGATATAGTTACATATATGTGGTCTTACTGAATTTATTTTGTTGAACCAGACGTCACCATGACTCAGCTGGGACAGAAATTGCTGTAATTTGTATTGTATCTGATTGTTATTGTAAGATTTTCTTATAAGGAATAAATTTTAAGGTTGTTATAAATATATCTTCGTCTTCTCTAAGAGAGAGCGTCTCTTTTATACGAGTACATAGCGTCTCACAGTATTGTATAAAAGAGATGCTTTCAACGAGTTATCATCATTATTCAGAGCCTTTTGAACATAAAAGTAAGAAGGGCTATATATTAAGCAGTAGATGAATATAGAGTATAAACCCGTTCTCTTTCAAACATTATGTATGCCCTATATTACGCACCATTTATCGCCATACAAACGTTATGTCAAATAAGATACTACAAACTGAAAATCCTCTTGCATTTTTAATTTCGCGATCACCATATGCTCTAAATATATCTTCTCCACACTCAAAGAATTTTTTCAGATGATATTTCTTAAACTGTGTATTCCGGCATTGCTGACATGCCTACTTCTCCTTCGTGTTGAATACTAACCGATTTCCATCTCGACTGGTGGCATGTTTATCTTGTAATGTGAACACATACCGCCATTTATCACAAAAATTCTTGAAATGGTTAGGATTTCAGAGAGACTCGTTACTCAAAATTACGTCGGAAGATGTACCTAGCCTATAATTACCTATCCAGCACATAATACTCGTATATCTGATAAATAATAAGTAATCATTGAAACAAATCGCCGTTGATTAGTATCCATTTCTCAGTAATGTTGGGGACGACTTTCTGTCTAACCAGATGCGGCTGAATATTATTTTACACCAACTGCCATCCGAATTCCCTATCCAATTAGTTACTGGAAAATACCAATATTCTTAGAATATACTGATTGTCAAGGCTTTCGGACTTCGGTATTAGTCTGACAATCGAAACCCACAGCTTAATGTCCTTTTTGAGGTCGGATCCCAATCGATCAGTGCTGTTTTTCCGTAGCCACGGCCCTCTTTACAAATCAGAAAATACCTTTCCAACGGTTCCATCATCAACTAGCCATTAGTGGGCATTATGGAAGCATTTGTATCGTTCCTGTAAGATGTTCTGGAATCGTATATGGCATTATCATGAGATGATAACATGATTGGTAGATATTCCTGTCACATGGACAACGTGACCCCCATACGCTTCAGATATTTGGCAATACAGCTACGTTTATAAGTTTTGTTTATTCTCATCGCGTATTCTCTTCGCGATATGATGGCAAAAAACTGTTTTTTGTATGTAACAAACACTTTAGTCCAAGTACAAAACCTGGTAAGTTCTTATGGCTTTTCATACTTTCCTTAATTAAACAGGAGCTGATGTAATCGGAAATTAACTTACCGTAAATAATAATTTGATATTCTTGAGCTGAGGGTTGTCTTCTGTTAAAAAAGGCTTCTGACGAGCAATCATAATAAGTGCAATTAAGAATCAATAATCAAACTTCTACAAAAGAAACTACATAAATCCAATTTCTTACCGCTGCTCGCTCTTAATATAAGCTAACAATCTGAAAAAAATAAGCACTAGAGCTAAGCTGAAGTGTGCAACCGCGCCGGCTCTAATGAACCGATGGCTCGAAGGTAATTGTATGGAAAAATTGTGCAATCCGACCCCCGCACGCCCTCGGAACTAGTTAGATGAGGCTCTCCTTACCACTGAAATACAGTGGAGACTACTAATTTGACGAGTTTTTCTAGCTGCGTAATAAGCTTTTAGGAATGTTTGAGTACAAATAACGGCAGCTTCTTTCATAGTTTTAATAAGAGGCATGAGGTTATTCGTTTAGGTACAGAATTCAAGTCTAAAATTGGACTTACGAGTCCAACTGTGCTCGTTATATTTCGGTTTAAAGATCTTTATTTGTAAATAATAATGGTCACTTACACGAGAACAAAGTTTTTTGTAATTAGGTATAAAATAAAAAAATCGTTAAGTTTTATCACTTCTCTGATACTGCATCATCTCATAAGATTAAAACGAAATCTACTGCCTGTATGTACGGAGATATTGGCAAAAATATAAGACCTACCCCTATAATTTATTGTTTTCATAATTCGAAATTTCACGATTCGTTTATTACTCTCCAGAGCTGCTTTAGAGCGTTTAGCGACATTATGTATAAAAGGTAACGTGTAAATGCGTCCCGCTTCTATTTTGTTCTTAATAACTGCGGTGCCGCGATTATGACGAGCTTTTCAAAGGAATTTGTGGTGTGGTGTACAGATTGAAGGAAAATTTAATTTCATGACTGTATTGCTGAAATTTTGCAAAGTATGCTGAGCGTTTTATCTCTCACATAAAATTTGTTGGCGTCGCATAGTACGGTATTGAAAATAGAATAAGTGGTTTGTAGATAAATCTTTAACTTCATCACTTTAAAGTTGACATTGGACATTTCTGAGACCAAGTACATATTTATGTGGTTTTCCGTAAATCGCAAAGCTTCAAATTCGCATCCAAAATACTTCTCCATAAACCTCCCATCATTGCTCTACTCCTTCACTGAAAACTCAGTATTATTAATATAGGGACACCATTTTTCCTCTCAGTATCCATCACTGGTACGCAGACATCTCTCAGCGCGACACTCGGTACACACGGCCGCTAGCACGTCTCGATGGTTCGGTGCCCAGTTACTTTTAAAAGCATACTCCAAGTTGTTGTCATTTCCATCCAGTCTCTTCTTCAGTGTAGATTGTCATAAAACCTGCATTGTATAGCCGACTTGTAAATTATAACGTTAACCCATCATTAAATATCTAGTTCTGTTTACCAACAGTTGTAAACCATTTGGCGGGATTGAGGTTGTATTTCTTTAGCTCGCTGCTCCTTCCTAAACCAAAATGTTATTTACTAAGACAGACTATGAATCTTTACAAAACTAGCAGTCGTTCAAATTTATTCTTTTCCATTTTATACGTTTATAAATAAATCAGGGTAAATATTATAAAGTTTAAAACATATCGGGAAACCTATTTTGTCTTAGGTAGCCAAAATAGTCGGTACCGCATAACTTGACACTAACATTTTGTCGACCAACTAAATTTTAATAAAATAACTGTGTTTGCTTTATAAGATATATGTAATAGTAAACCATTACAAGATAGACAAGTGACATAAGAGTAAAACAAACCTCAAACTCATGTTGTGAATGCGAGAGTACGCTAGCTCTTCACAAAAGTTGAAAATGCAGCGGTTAAGAGCAGACTGACAGATTGAATAATTTAGCTTTGTAGGTAAATATTCAACAGTACAATATCGTACACACATTCTTAAAAAGATGTATACCTTTCAAGAATGTGTTATATTGGAATCACCAAGACGAGGTGTCCCATGTACCAAAAATGTTATCACTCGCTTAGACGGTGCCGGTTGAGGAAAAATACTCTGAGAAAACCTGCATAGCTGTGAGATTTTCTTGACGGGCGTATAAAATCTGCCAATCCGCATTTGTCACTTTCGCATTGGCCTCATTCGCCGGAGACCCCAAACCCAGCAGCGGTATAGAAAAGTAAAAAAAACTACAAGTCAAAATTTGTAACCCCAACTGCAGCTGCAAGCAAAACAGACTGACAGCACAGACGGGCTGAATAATGAAGCTGTTCCCGAATGTGTGCACCCATGCTGATGCACGAACTTTAGTTTTAGATAACAATGTAGGTGGTTGGCTCTCATGTTTCCAGTTGAGTAACGTGTGCGAGAGTGAAGGGTACACCGTACATTTCAGTGTTGTTTTAATTATATTTTTATTTAACTAGCTTCGCAGTAACTCGTTGATGTGGGTCAGAAATTAGGTATAGATACATATAAAAACACGCGTTTTCGAATACATTGATATTTAAAAAGATTTTAAACAAAGGAATATGAAGTTTATAAAAATTATTTCTATGAATCTGGTTTTATACAACACACACCAGAAGATTGACCGCTTTTGCTAAACTTTTTAAAGTAGTAGAATTGTCTTCTTTGCAATTTTCAGCAACTGTAAAAAAGGCTTTCATGTTTCAATGACATGTTTACATCAAAGAAACCAGAGTGTCCTTTTGAACGTCGGCACAGAGATAAAATCTTTCCAAGGTGAGGAGTTTCTAAAAATGTTTCATTTTTTAAATCAACTCGGGTGACGTGTCCGGCAGTCGGCTTATTGTCACTTGAACTGCTAAACATTCCGAAAAAGTTTGGAAGATTTGGGATGACAAGACTGCATTGAACTTGTAAAAAGAAAATAATATTTCACCATTATATAATCTTCTTTACCAAAGACTGCAATAAAGTTACCAGTCAGATAGGTAAGTGCAAAAATTTGGTAGTCAATTTCAAAGATCAGACATGTTAAAAAAATCTAACGTTGGAAACAAACAATCGAGAAACAGCCAGCAACAATTTTGACATCTCATTAATTCTGCAGTCAGTTCCTGTCGGTGGTGGTTGCACGAGGCCCATGGGGGCCACAGGGGCCCGCCGGGGCCGTATCTCGTAATTGGCGTGGTTTACGATGCTCTGCCCCCGCCTCACCACTACAGGGTTGAAGTGAAAGTTGATAGATACGTGTAGGGAAAGGGCAATTTGAAAGGAAAATGTGAGTTTAAAATTCGATTGAAACGAAACGAAGGTAAATAATTCAGGGATTGGACAAAAAGGACACGTAGCTAGTAATTTTTGTAGGATTAAAATATTTAAGGGTCCTAACCTCTATAATTTATGACGCTGTCGCGAAAGCTTTCACTATTGTGGCCGCTAATTGGTACTTCAAAGGTTTTAGACCTTATGCAGACGTTGAAACCATTTGGAGAATCTTCATGTTCTGTCTAGAAAGTAATATTTCTGTGGTAATTTCCCTACCACACCGTTTTTGGTAATTCACATACACTTACGTACCTACATTTAAAACCTATACCTTGACCATTCAATGTCCTTTCCACACGTGATTTCTCTAAAGAAACAGTGATCCTCTATAGGTTTGAAACACTTATTCTTCTATTGTATCTTCTAAGTACTAATTTTGCACCCTGATGAACTAATTACGGTATCTTTGTATTGAAATATTTCGGTGCTACTGAAACCGCCCGTCGTCGACTTCTTATACCTGAAATTTAATATTACCTATAGAGAAACGTCGGCAGTCGGCACCTGCTTTAGTGGCCGACAGAATTGGTTATCGAAGCTTCGTTTAATATTGAACCGTCTCACAAAGCCTTTTAAATCAGACATAGGCTCAACGATTGGAATCTGTGCTTGTTCTCAATTTACATGTTTAGGAATAAATTGTAGTTGGATTCCCAGGGCATAGGTTTTGGTGACGCGTTTGACCCACATAGGGGGCCTGTTTCACCACTTCCTGATAAGGGAACTTATCCGGCGATTAACGGCTATTTAGAGGTGGTGAAACCAGCCCTTGGTAAACTAAATTATATGTAACACACAACTAACCCTCTGCAGTTCCTAGATATACTGTCATGTGATCAATAAACACTGCATTCAATTATCTCAATCATTAACCAATTGAACTATATTGATCAACGTTTCTTTAAATTTATAATCAATTTCAGCCTTCGTTAAGTAAATTTTCGACTATCATCAAAATTATGCCATTCGTATTGTTAGAAATATTACTCTGAAGTGACAATTTACAAACGGTATGACTATTTTTCATTAAATAGTAGTTAGTAATTTTTACTATGAGTACGTTTACAGTGCTAATACCATGTACTATGTGACTTTAGAACACAAAATGTTAAACTAATAATTTAATAAATACTTATAAAATAGTGCCATCGACCTAAACTAAAATAAATTAAACATAAACACAGTGAAAGTGTAAACCGTTTAAAAATGCGCCTGTAAGACATTTGCGCGTTCTAACGCGCGCGAGGGATGTTTGCGCGCGATGCAGCGCGGCGTTGGCGCGTGCGCGTGGCTCGGCACGCCCTGCGCGCGCAAGAACGGGGCCGTCTGCACGTGCCGTGTACATACAGCACTGCTACAGGTAAAACAATACCCCTCTCTGGGCTCTTTTTATCATTATCTTAATCATCATGTAAAATTGAACCTTTCTTGGCGGTAAATTCTCAAGGATCCCTGCCATCTGGGAGACGGTTATCTCGGACTTTCATAGAGACTAAAAACCCCTTGCCCTTTATTTCATGGCCATGGGATCAAAAACATTAATCACGAGTTCACGACTATGGCGGATGCAAAATTGGACCTAATGAACTCGGAAGCATCAATGTTCATTCCTTCTACATATATATAAGCGTCTTTAACCTGCAATTATATCCAGATTATACTACAATGGAATAGAACCCATTATGGATTATTCACCATATTTTAATAATACAGAGTTACCTAAACGATAGTGTGTCAAAAGCTTTCAAGCAAGTATATAATTAAAACTTGTAACAACGTGGTTCGGTTCTCAACGCGTGTGTTCCTCAGAAAGGTCTCGGTAAACGTAAATTAATTTCCCTCTTGAAAGTCGTCGGCTCAGCGTTTTGCTTTTATGCTAATCAGAATTGGTTTCGTTTAACTTTTTAGAGAGGAAATAATCTGTCCATTAGCGTTTAAGAATATTCAGATATGCCAAGAAGTTCTTACAGTACAGAAAAGTTTTACTGTTTTGTCTATTTTCGACTTTATTTCCGCAAAATTATAGAAAAACTTAATACATGTACCTAATCACGTATCTGCCAAGTAATTTAACAGGAATTTCGTAGAAGGTGGTGAAACGCCCTTTTAAACGTGACATTCAATAATAAATGAAGTTGCAAAGGAAATAAGACTGCAGCAGCCATATCCTGACGCTGAAGTCATTCTCGAAGCGATTCGATTCAATTTGACACGCCCCGCCCTCCCCCCCAGCAGATAACATTAGTTCCAACTCCTAACAAGTTCTATACAATTCCTTTGCGCAATCTAGTTTTCAATTTAATTCTGTGATTTATAGAAAACTTATGCGATGCAATACACCTACCTTGAAACTAGGCTAGATCTTTTTGTTACATTCCAAACGTAAAAATAAAATGTAACGTCATCGATTTTAAACTCATAATAAATTCACTGAAACAGAGCTGGCTTTCCATTCGGATGGTCTGGAGTGCAGACAGACTAAACCGAAATAGATCGCAGGCCGTCACTAAGTGAGGAACTGCATTGATTGACTAATGCAGGATTTAAGTTAATTAATGAACATGTTATACATCAGTGATTAGTCATTTAAGCAAGCAAACTATTATAAGATATTATGTTTAGAAAACTTTGTTATTGATATCTCATTCTTTAGTGTCTTTGCTGTTTCTTTTGATTAAGTAATTATTTATCAATGATATATCTAATAACCTACATTCTGTAAAAGAAAACATCACGAGTTTAGATACATGTTTTAGGTTTCAGTATCTATTCCGAAGGCCGTTCCTTTTAAAGGCGGAATTAAAGCAGTAATCCCAAAGTTTTCTCATGTAAAAAGTTAGGTACTAACAAAAAAATTAAACCAGCTTACGGAAAATCCATTTCCCTAGCTTATCACAACACTCAATTCAACTAACCACAATCGACAACACTTGTCAAAATACAACACTCCCATATCACACCCCACATTTCTGCGTTCATTCTGCTCGACGGCCGTAAAAACGGATACGAAACGTTCCGGAAAAACCGTTGTGTGTAGTGTCATGTTTAATAAATTTTTTTTGTTCGCTCCGGAAATTGATTCGGTTGAAACTACGGGTGCTAATTGGACGGGCACGCTGTGTTTGTAAAAGGAAATTGAACTTATGCGGCAACAGTCAGACTTGGTGTTAGGAGGCTTATTATAATACGTTGAGAAACTTCTAGATCCATATTTGAACGACCCAAATGTTTCTTGTGTAAGTCGAGGCTTTGTTTTGTTGAATACAGAAATTGTATATACGAAGCCTAAATTGTTTTACGAAAAATTTATTCTATATATTTGCAAAACTTGAGTGGATATTTTGCTCACCAGTGGTTAATAAACCAGTATTACTAGAACTTTATGGGTTTAATGAATGAAATATTTATTTCAATCTATTGTTTAAAACACTGGATCTACAGTTTGTATAGGTACGGTTAATAAAAATCCATACCTTATTACTAACTTTATACAAAAAATTTCACCGGTAGGTATATTACTTGTCATTAGTTATAAAATTTTCTAACTACATGTCAGCGGCTTAATTACTACATGCCACCCTGTCTACAGTAAGACATGTTAATGAAATTCCACAGGCTTCTGTGAGGACACGGGTCACTTAAGTGGTTCTGACCCGTTCAGCTTTCTATCATGACGTCATTTGTCAAGATTTGAAGATTTACCTGACCGCGGCAAAGCTGAAATGATGGTAATGTGTTTTTATGCGTTTCCCATACATCATTCTATGTGAAGATGGATGGTTCCATATTATGGTATCGTTTTGTTCTGCTTCTGTACAGATCTGATATCGGACTTGGGTCTGACTTGAACGCAGATAACAACGGCAACCGATGTGTTTTTTATACTGACGAAGGCTTTTTGGCGCAATGTGAGCAGTAGGAGTTAGTACCGCCATCTTCATTTGGATCTCCCGCGTAGTCATCGACAAGATAGAACAATTTAATTATAGTTAACAATATTTGATGTATACAACAAGTTACATAGCGGTACAATGAACTACAATTGCGACTAAGTATTCACAAATGCATGTAGTGATCAGCTGACGATTTCGAAAGCTCTGCAATAGATAGCGCGGTTATCGCGAGCTTAAACATGTGTTCCAAGCGTCTCCGGTGTGGATTTGGCAACGTGCCAGTTACCTACCTGTGTTCTAACCAAAAACCCTCTAGGAATTTTAATTGTACTTCGTTTTGAGGTGTAATGAAAGAAGAAATAATAAAATAAAATACAGTGATTTTGTCAGAAAGTTTAATTGTCTCAAGCAGCAATTAAGTAAACATTGATAACTAAGAAGAGTTAACTGACGTGATATTGGATTGAACTGGTTTTAACCCCTTAACAACACAACTTTAATATTGAAATCGTTCTCCGACGTCTGAACAAACCGCAAAATCATTTGTTCGACAATAGATAACCAGTGTCCACCATCCATAGCCGCATGACAGCGACGACAGACAAATGAAAGCGAATAAACAATTCAATAGATCCGTAATGCTGTCAATACAACGCGTATCCGCTATGCAAGAATAGCAGAAGGTCAACTAGTCAACGGTCGGATTGAGAACGTTCTCTACTGATGCTCCGATTGTGGTTGAGAGCGAATTGCTTGCTTAAAAAGGGAAAACTATTATACAGGGTCTTTGGTGCATCGTGTGCCAAATTGAAATGGTCGACAGGGGGGGTCATCTGCTATCCTTTCAGACCCCTAAACACTATTCATGCTCTGTCGATTTTTTTTCATCGACTTTTTATTATTTTATTAAAAAAATACCCAAATTTTACATTCAAATACAAATTTAAAAAAAAAAGTATAAGTCGTAGACTCTGAATTTTAATTTTGTTTAGATGTGTATTGTATGACAGTATTTTTGATATCAAAATTAGTGACAGCCATCAATTTTTTTTTTAATTTACTCGCAAAGTTTCGGACTTCAATTAAAGATGTCCATGTTAGAGCTATTTACATGGCTATAAAAAACAAAATCGCTTTCCTGGTAGACGATTACCTGGCCACAGAGTCTTCCAAGACACATACCGACGCATACGCGAGACTGGCAGTGTCACTTTTTTGTCGTCATTGCAGCAACAAAAAGTCAACAAAGTTTAACAATAACACTAAAAGTTAAAACGTAACAAAAACGTGAGAAGTGTTTAGCGGTCTAAAATGATAGCAAATGACCCCCCCAGTCGACCATTTCAATTTGGCACACGATGCACCAAACACCCTGTAGATTGTTTGATTGAGACATTGGCTTTTGAGTTCCACCGATTTAATTCGCCCTTCAAGAGAAACCTTTCCCCGGAATAGCACAGTTTATTGTGGTAAGTATTTGTGCATCGCATAAATTCACGGTACTACATGAGGTTTTTAGCAGGCATGTTACTTTCAGCATCGGCGATCGACGATTTTGCGACTTTATCGATGCTGCATCGCGTTTTGGCGTCTCTCTACGTGCGATCGCAGTAGGAGGATCGGAATCGCGTATCTTAGCGACTCGAATGCCCCGTTTGGCGATTTTCAGTGTGCTGAAGAAAGAAAAATTTTAAATGGACCTTCTAATTGTTTTATGATATCGGGTAGCGCCGCGGGGTGCAAAGTGCCCTGTGGACAAATGACACGGGGGGCTAGGATGGCGACCGCCCGCCGTGCACTATTACTACAGATAGGATGAGCAGAATTGGGCCAATGAAACCATGATCACTTGATCCGATATTTATTGGGCAGGGTGGTGTATTTATTGCCTTTTAAATGGTTGGGCCCCTCCCAACCTTTGATACCTCTAACTCTCTTTCTGATGTTGAGGAGGGAGTAAGTAGGTCTTGCGCACTAGGATTTTCATTTAAACTAAACCATTTTGTTTGAGACCAAAACATATAGGTGTAGATACATAAGTACACTTCTGCCTAACCCTTAGTGATGATATGTAAATCGTTTTACAAAATGCTGTAAAAGATACTATCATTAATGTCCTCTCCTTACCACGTTTCAGTCCATTGCAGCAATAAACAGGGCAATATCAGGTATATAATTAAACTCAAGCCTAATTGAATGCCACTGGCTACGCTCTATTCAATGCCTGGATATAGACACCATGTTGACCAGACACAATAGTAGCAACATTCATTGTCTACATGAAAAGGCTTTTAAGAGCGAATAATTACCAGTTAAACTTATTGTTTTATTTATTTAAAACTTAGCCAATTGAACTGTTCCTGTATCGTATATTATTTACAAATCCCACGTGGCGAATTGAACCCGCAATCTATCGTGCAGCAGCTGTTATCTATAACAAGAAAGTTATCTATTATTTGTCTCTCAATGACGAGCGAACATACAAAGCTATACACGTTCGATTTGGATGTGACTTAGAAGATATCATAGAAATAAATTACCACTAACCTCCAGGTGAACCATTCGATTATAATGACTGAAATCGGCTTACTATTATAACCCCGCAAACTTTTCACAACATAGGTCCCAATCATACTAACTCCCAATTCCGTAAATGCGAAATATGACTACATGGAATTCCTTTTCCCCCTCCCACATTCTCTACCGTTATCTATCGACGTGACTGCAGACAGAAGGCTTTGGAGATATCCTCCTAAATTTATAACTTGAAGTGTAGACTCATGATAGATTTATTGGATGGGTATAAACTTAGCTACATTAGGCTATGTTCATAATGGCCTGCGGCAGGTTCCTGTTTGCCGGCTGATTTTAAATCTGCTGCAAAACAGCCGCTGACTGAATTAGTCGAGGAAGAACTGAAAACTACGAACTGATAGCCTTACTTACAACGTTAAATAATTTATTCTAATGAAAGAGACCTATTTATAATAGGAAACAAACGAAAATGTACGTTATGTAGGTGGATTGATAGTCTTTATTATAATTTAAAAAATATGGTATAAGCTTTCATTAGCATTGTCAGCGTGTAGAAACGTTTGACGAACCCTGTTGGCGTTGTGTGAACGCTCTATTGGAAATAGTACTGAAGGCTCAAAGCAACATAGCAAGTAAAAAACTGTAAGCCTACTGTGAAAATAGCCTTAGGTTCCCTGATAACAAGTTCGATCTAGTTAAAACTAAAATCAAAGACTTTCCAAGATGCGTAGGTTAAGTTACTTCGTACAACTAAGAATCATGTATGTAACTATATCTTTATAAAGTCTACAGATCATATGGATCATTCTTATGTAAACATCTAGGATGGTTTATATGTTAAAAAAACTCGACATTTTTGTGATGAATGAGATTCAAATAAGTCTTGTCTTTTTTCTATGCGTTTCTTGATTTAAATAATTACGATATGAACCAGAATTGTTAGTTAGTTGTTTTGGGTATTTTAATGGCTCTGTCGCAAAATGACCACTTCTCAAAATGACTACAGGTAGCAAAATGTCCCTTTCTCAGAATGTCCCTTTCGCAAAATGTCCCTTTCTCAGAATGTCCCTTTCGTAAAATGTCCCTTTAGCAAAATGTCCCCTTCCTCAAACAGGCGTTAAATTACTTTCATCAGTAAAAAAACTGGTCAAGAGCCAGTGTACAACACAAAGGGGTACTGTATTAATGTTCAATCATTAAAATATGGGTAGGTAGGTGCATGCACATAAACTAAAATAAAATAATAGAAATCGAATTTTGTCAGATTTACTGTCAATCAATAGATCAATTTACACAAATAAACAATCAACTTATTAAACTTAACTCAAATCCAAAAAAATAAGAAAAAAATAAATGTTTTACAATTATTGTAATATTTATTTTGATAATAATCGTCAACATCAATTCTAAGTTGTGCTGCCCAGCGTCATCGTACCACAAACGCATTAGAAGGCTGGCATCGTCGTATTAATACAGGAAGATTACCAAAAAAATCAGGTTTATACATGTTTGTAAGTAAATTAAAAAAAGAAAGCAAATTTTGGGACAAGAAAATAAGAGATAATTTATTTAACAATGTGAAAAAGAAGAGACGTAAGGAGGATATTTATTTCGACAAGAAATATAAAGTATTACTAGCTAAATTAGAAAATAATGAGTTAACACTTAAACAATTAAAAAAAAAATTACCATTATTATCAAAATAAATATTACTTCTTTTCTCTGATCTTATTTTTTTTGTATTTGAGTTAAGTTTAATAAGTTGATTGTTTATTTGTGTAAATTGATCTTTTGATTGACAGTAAATCTGACAAAATTCGATTTCTATTATTTTATTTTAGTTTATGTGCATGCACCTACCTACCCATATTTTAATGATTGAACATTAATACAGTACCCCTTTGTGTTGTACACTGGCTCTTGACCAGTTTTTTTACTGATGAAAGTAATTTAATGCCTGTTTGAGGAAGGGGACATTTTGCTAAAGGGACATTTTACGAAAGGGACATTCTGAGAAAGGGACATTTTGCGAAAGGGACATTCTGAGAAAGGGACATTCTGAGAAAGGGACATTCTGAGAAAGGGACATTTTGCTACCTGTAGTCATTTTGAGAAGTGGTCATTTTGCGACAGAGCCATTTTAATAAGCTACTTAGATTTTTCTGTAGTGATTTATCTCTCTATCAATCACTCAGCAGACTCAAAATAATTTCACCCAGATAAACGGCGTGGTTTCAAAGCAAACCAACTGGCGTCCGACACGAAGCGATAGAGAATATTTGATCGCGCCGTACATTGCAAGCCGCCTATAAAAGTGCGACGTGTGCGCAGTAAAACATACCCTCATGCACGGTGACTTTAGGCAATGCACTGGGGTTAGTGTGTGTCCACGCCACATCATGGCCACACTAGCCGGAGGGGGTGAGGCGCGAGACGCGTGTACACAGCGTCGCGAGCAGCGAGCCGCCGCTCTGCCACTTCGCCCAAATCGCCAGCCGCGCGAGCACGTCCGACCGAACCAAATGATTTACGTCGATAGTCGATACCGTTGTTCTAGTTAATGTAAATTTTTATGTTTGTATTTGTAACCTGTAATTATACACGTTGTATTGCAACCTAGAAGTTGTTTTGTTTGGAAAGTTCCCAACAAATCTGGCGACCACGACAGGACTAGAAGAATCACAACGGCAAAACATCGGCTTCGGTATATCGGGCGTGGCGTCGTCATCACGGGTGCGTCATCACGGAGTGCAGCGGAAAGGACGCCAAGCCTACGGCTTCGGGAGCTTGCTGAGGATACCGGCAGGTCTAGCCCAAGGAGAGTAAGCCCATAACCGTTCCTTATTTCTAAAACTAATCCCGCTGCCTCAATCTCTGTGTTCGCATTGTGTGCTAATCAAAATGGCCGACCGGCTTCTAACAAGTTTTTCGTAAATTTTATTCTAAGTGTATGGGTGTGTGACTTGCCAGCTATATTGCACGTAGGGAATTTTAAGCACTAGCTATATTGCGTGTTTTTCTATTTCTAGCTATTATATGTACCTAACTATTGTGTCACTGGTTCATGCCAACGCCCTACTAATTAGCACGTGCACGCGGTATCTACGTACCTACTCTCAAGTCTCACCTGCTTATAGCCAACATTTCTAAGATTTATTCTACAAATTTACAACCTAGGTAATAGGTTATATCTTCAACCTAGCATATCAAGTACCTCTCAAATCGGTACGAAACGCGATTTCATATAGATTCGCCGAACGTGTTTCAGCGCCTGCTTCCCGACATTTGGTCGCGGCGTTGCCAGTGCCGCCCCCCTGAGCCGTCGCACACGTCGCTGCCCGCACGAGTTGCTGGCTGCTGGTTAAGCTGTCTGCTCGGCGAGCGCATCGCGTCGTCGTGCAGCGGCGAGCTGCGTGAGCGACTGGACCTGAGCTTTGTATCAGCAAACGGGTTTGAGTGCACAATTTATTTCATTGTTCGATTACCTACTAGTGTTGTCTACGCATTGTCAAGATGAGTGAATCGGAACTCAGATTAGAATTGACCAATTTAGTCAAACAACGCAGCATTATTAAAGGTCGGCTAACGAAATTTTCCGACTATGTGAATACCTTAGAATCTATAAAGGAAATTCCCTCGGTAAAAATTAAAGAGATAGAACTGAAAGTCAGTAAGATTCAGTCAGCCATGAATGACTTCGATACTATTCAAAGTAAAATCGAACTAATGCACAGTGATGTTAGCGAACAAATTAATGAGAGAGAAGTGATAGAAAACCAATTTGTTAATTTACTGTCTCGCAGCCAAGAGATTTTAGAGAAATATTCTAGCAAACCTTCCGATAAAGATGTTGATAATTACAGTAGTTGTAATTCAAATAAATTCAACAACATTAAGTTGCCAACAATTAAGTTACCAACATTTGATGGCAATTACTTGGACTGGCTAGAGTTCAAGGATACATTCAAATCAGTTATAGATAATAATGCAGATATTCCCGACATAAATAAATTCCACTACTTGCGTTCAGCAGTGGGAGGAAGTGCATCTATAGTTATAAAATCAATAGAATTTAGTGCAAAAAATTACAAAATTGCATGGAATGTTTTGTGTGATAGGTTTGACAACAAAAAGATTTTAATTAACAACCATTTAAAGTCATTGCTCAATATAGAAACCATGCATAGGGAGTCATTTAAATCATTAAGGTTTTTAGTTGATCATGTTTCTAAACATTTAAGAGCTCTTGACACTCTAGGTCAACCGACAAATATGTGGGATGTTCTCATCATATTCATAGTGTCATCTAAATTAGATATCACCACATCTAAAAAGTGGGAAGAATATAAGTGTAATTTAAAAGAGCTGCCCACTCTCAGTGAATTTTTTACTTTTCTCCGCAGTAGAGCAGATGTATTAGAGACAGCCTATTTTAATAATAATAATCGCTCTGATAAACAACCAGATAGGTTCAAGTCAAATATACAGTCTAAAAGTCTTGTTGTATCCCACGATAAACGGGAAAATAAATGTATTTTGTGTAAAGATACACATTTATTGTATGAATGTCCTAAGTTTAAAGAAATGACTGTAGAGGAACGTTTAAATGAAATTACAAAGTTAAAAGTTTGTAAAAATTGTTTCCGTCATGGACATACAGCATATCAGTGTCAGTTAAGAGCTGTATGTCGAACATGCAAGAAAAAACACAACACACTCTTGCACATGTCTAAAATTAATACTGCATCTGAGCAGTCTACGGAGGAAACTCAGCCTACTGCATCTTCCTCGCTACCTGTGTCACTATCTGTCAGATTTAGCAGTGATCAAGTTTTGTTATGCACAGCTGTAGTTAATGTTGAGTTTAATGATAAAATTTATGCAGCACGAGCTCTATTGGACACGGGTAGTCAGTCCTCGTTTATAACAGAGACTTACAAAAGGAAGTTAGGGCTGCCAAATAAGAGTCACAGACCAATTAGTGTTTGTGGAATAAATAATGTGTTGTGTAAAATTAATAATAGTTGTAATGTTATTGTTAAGTCTACTACTAGTTCCTTTAAGATTAATGTTAGATGTTTAGTTGTGCCTCAAATAACAGGTGCAGTGCCTAATTCTGTCATTGACACTAACTGTTTTGATTTACCTGCAAACATACAGCTTGCAGATCCACATTACTATCGCCCTCGTGAGGTTGATATACTTCTAGGAGCGGATGTCTATTGGGACATAGTGAGGTCCAATATAATTAGGCTAGGCGAAAACAAACCTGTACTACAAGAGACAGTTTTTGGCTGGCTCATTGGTGGCACTCTAGGTGAATGTAACACTAAAGCTTCTGCTAAGATACATTGCAATTTTACTCAGGAGATTAAAGATTCTTTAGAAAAATTTTGGCAAATTGATGATTTACCTAAGACTTTAAAAACTTATTCTCTCGAAGAACAAATGTGTGAGGATCATTTTGTTAATAATTTTGCTCGTTTAGCAAATGGTAGGTTCTCAGTAATGATGCCTTTAAAGGTATCACCTGAAAAGGCACTAGGTAATTCATACTATAGAGCTAAGAGTTGTTTAGAAAATTTAGAAAAAAGGTTTGTTAAGTATCCTCAACTAAAGGAGGACTATAAGAGATTTATTAATGAATATGCTAGCCTAGGACATTTGACTAAAATTAACAAACCTGAATTTGGATACTATATGCCACATCATGCAGTAATCCGTGAGAAAAGTGAAACTACAAGACTCCGTGTAGTGTTCAATGCCTCTTCTAAGACTAGCTCAGGAAAGTCACTTAATGATTTACAATTAGTAGGTCCCGTTGTACAGAGTGATCTCAATGCTATTTTAATTCGTTTTCGGAAACACAAATTTGTTCTCACCGGTGACATTGAGAAAATGTATCGGCAAATAGAACTCAATGAAAAGCAACGCCATCTACAACTCATTTTATGGCGCGATGATAAGTCTCAACCTATAGATGTTTTACAATTAAATACTGTGACATATGGTACAGCTTCGGCACCATTCTTAAGTACCCGTTGTCTTTTACAACTAGCGAATGAATGTAAGGATCAATCTATTGATCATATTATTAAAAATGATTTTTATGCAGACGATTTAAATACAGGTTCAGAAACTGTAGAAGGTCTGAGACATATTTATACCAATGTTGTTAAAACACTAAATACTGCTTGCATGCCACTCAGGAAATTTAGAACTAATTGTCAACAATTATTTAATTCTGAAAATAGCAACATGGAATTTAGTAAAGAATCCAGTGTTTTAGGTCTCAACTGGTCTCCTACAGCTGATAGTTTACAATTTTCAACAAAATTGGAGTCTATTAATTCTATTACTAAGAGATCAGTGCTATCTACTACATCAAAAGTTTTTGATCCCTTAGGGTTATTATGTCCCTGTACTGTAGTAGCTAAAATATTATTACAAAAATTATGGGCATCCAAATTAGACTGGGATGACCCTATACCGAAGGAATTAGGTAGAGATTGGGCTACCCTTTTAAAAGAATTTTCCTATTTGTCAGAGATCAATGTACCAAGGAGAGTATTATGTGAATCTCCCATCGATATGGAGCTACATTGTTTTGTAGATGCTTCATCTCAAGCCTATGCAGCTTGTGTTTATCTTAGGTCGTGTAATAATGAAAAAAATGTTACAGTTAGACTACTATGTGCCAAGGCACGTGTGGCTCCCATGAGCCCCACTACGATACCACGTTTAGAATTATGTGGTGCATTGTTAGGCGCACGTCTATGTGCCAAAGTATTAGAGTCGTTAGATTGCAATATAAGTCAAAAATACATATGGACAGACTCAACAATAGTACTAGGTTGGTTGAAAACCCCACCTAGGGACTTAAAGATTTTTGTGTGCAATAGAGTCAATGAAATAAACCAGCTTACCACAGGGTTTAAATTTTGTCATGTTCCTACGGATCAAAACCCTGCAGACATTGCTAGCAGAGGTTCGAACCCTAAGCTATTGCAGTCCTCTCTCCTTTGGTGGGAAGGGCCTTCGTTCCTCGCCAGCGATTCTTTCAATTGGCCTTCTCAAACAAATATAGTAATACCTGATCCACTAATTGATATTAAGCAGCCACATACTATTCAATGTCATGTTGCTTCAACAGAAAAGTTCATAAATTTTGAAAATTATTCTAGTTTCAATAAAGTTAAGCGAATATATGCCTATGTATTACGGTTTATACATAACTGTAAAAATAAAAACAGTAAAATTACTGGACAATTAGATATTAAGGAACTGGATGAGTCTCTACTACTGTTAGTTAAGTTTAGTCAGTCAGACAGCTATCTAGAGGACATTAAGTTAATAAGTAATAAGAAAAATCTAAATAAGTCTAAGCTTTTACCTCTTAATCCATTCATAGATAAGAAAGGAGTATTAAGAGTAGGGGGTCGTTTGCAAAATTTTGATTATGCCTATGATAAGACACACCCCATCATATTAGATGCAAAACATCATCTCACAAAAATTCTGTTTAGAAATGAACATGAACAGTTATTCCATGCAGGTCCTCAACATCTCTTAGCGTCAATTAGAGAACAATTTTGGCCTATAGGGGGCAGATATTTAGCACGCAGCACCACTAGGCAGTGCATTGTTTGTGTACGTCTCCGGGGTAAAACTGTACAACCCATAATGGGAAACTTACCTGTAGATAGAAGTCATGCTACATTTCCGTTTTATGCCTGCGGTGTTGACTTCGCTGGTCCCTTCAACATTTCAAGTCGCAAGGGTAAGGGTAACCGTATATCAAAGTGCTACTTGTGTTTATTTGTATGCCTTTCATCAAAGGCAGTCCATTTAGAGCTGGTTAGTGATCTGAGTACCGATGCGTTCGTACTGAGTTTGCGTAGATTCGTTTCCCGACGAGGAAAACCTAAAGTTATATATTGTGACAATGGCACCAATTTTAAAGGAGCGTGCAATGAGATAAATAGAATACTCAGGTCTAGTCGCGAGCCAGTTAATAATTTCGCCAATAATGAAGGCTTTCAATTTGTATTTAGCCCAGCTTATTCACCTCACTTTGGAGGCATTTGGGAAGCTGGCGTCAAGTCCGCTAAATTTCACCTGCGTCGTATAGCTGGCAATGCCTCACTTACATTCGAGGAACTAGCTACTTTATTCACACAGATCGAGGCCATCCTAAATTCGCGTCCCTTAACTCCATTGTCGTCCGATCCCAACGATCCTACCCCTCTCACTCCAGGGCACTTTCTGATTGGGCGACCGCTTGCCTCCGTCCCATCGGCGGCCATCACGAGCAAGCATCCAACAAGATACCAGCGCATAGAGCAAACACGCCAGCATTTCTGGCAACGATGGCACCTTGAATATATTGCGGAGCTGCAAACCCGCACCAAATGGCGCAACATGCAACGCGAGCTTCGCATTGGTGACCTTGTGGTCCTTAAAGAAGAAAACACGCCTCCCCTGCAATGGAGACTCGCACGCGTCAGTCGCCTCTATCCGGGGTCAGATGGCGTCTCAAGAGTAGCGGATGTCCTCACCAATAAGGGCATCATTAGACGTGCCATAAATAAAATGTGTGTTCTCCCCACAGTATCTGACCCACCAGATGACAACAGCAGCAGCAGTTGAAAGCAAGGCTTTCAAGGCCCCCAGGATGTCCACGCCACATCATGGCCACACTAGCCGGAGGGGGTGAGGCGCGAGACGCGTGTACACAGCGTCGCGAGCAGCGAGCCGCCGCTCTGCCACTTCGCCCAAATCGCCAGCCGCGCGAGCACGTCCGACCGAACCAAATGATTTACGTCGATAGTCGATACCGTTGTTCTAGTTAATGTAAATTTTTATGTTTGTATTTGTAACCTGTAATTATACACGTTGTATTGCAACCTAGAAGTTGTTTTGTTTGGAAAGTTCCCAACAGTGTGTGTTAAAATTTCACTGGATTCAGTGTTTTCTAAAATGGTGACCCAAACGTCCTGACAAAATTGTCAGACTTATCTTCTTTATTTGTTTAAAAAAATATTAGCGGCCTGTTTTACCAGTTACCTCCTGGTAAGTTAAATTACTTCGCAGCTAATTTCATACAAAATATTTTTATTCCGTTTTTTAATTGATCGATGGTTAACGGTGGTTAGCAGCTATCTCAAAGGCTTATTGAAAAGTGCTCGGCTTAAAGTTGACTACGACACAACACTGTATTATTCCCAAGATTATTTCCATTGACAAGATTTCAATTAAAAAAACATGAGGAAAGGTAGAGAACCGTATGCTGTACCAAAAATTTTGCTATCTTGAAGATTGATACAATTGCTTCTCTATTGACTCGCTAATTTATATTTCATGATATGAAGCCTCTTTTCAGCAGGACAGCTCATGCAGACATGGCTAGAATTTATTTCTATTCTGTTGCAAATACACCGTACAGTTAGTCTTCATTATTAAAATGTTAAGGCATGGAGCTTGACCTGTATAATTTATAGAGACTATGGGAGAGATTGTTAATTAACTGCTGAATATGCGAGCTCTCTTCGTCGAGTTTATGACCACTGCTAAAAGCCGCTCCTCCTACACTGCTTACAGTTGAATTATAAAGTAACGATCTAGTTGATATACTATAAAGATTAAAAGTATTTAATACATACCTACTAAATATAATAATTTAATACACCTATTACTCAACTAAGTTTCAGTTTAGAAAAAGTTGAGTGTCAAAGCTGTTGTCCGTACATATTTAAGATTCTTTTGGCGTTACAGCTTGACGAAAATATCTTGCATACATTTTCATAAAGACGCGAATTGAATATCATTCGTCTACGTCATCGTCGAGATCGTGAGGTTTGTGAGGTGACAAAGCAACAGACGTGGTCGCAATTCTTAATCTCTCGATTTAGAATTCTACCTCGGCTAAGCTATGGTCGTTTCCCGTTATGTCGTTGCGAATGTTCCTGATCCCATGGCCATGCCGCAAAGGGCAAGTGATGACCAGTGCGAATCCGACGTACTCTGCCTTCTCAGGTGACGGGTTTCATGTGGATTTTCGCCACCAAAAAAAAGGCTATCGTCGTTTATAGGTGCACCAATGATCCAAAATGCACTTACGTATCAGCACTTCAGCACGTAATCTGATTTCATACCGCTGCTGAAATATCGATACGTGGAAATGAATTCGAGTACGGATCTGTTCCGAGTACTAAAAGCGTCGAAATTAATTCGCTTTACCACGAAAATCTCATTTTGGATTTATGTATTCTTTAGCGGATTGTATTTTGTTCGCTTTATAGATTTTTAACATTTCCGACATTTCCAAATACGTTCACTGCTAGACAGGATTCTCTTAATATTTATAATCAAAATGTTGAAACCGAAATTGTTATAGTTTCGCATTCTAGATGAATGAGAAGTCAGCAAATCGTATCATTTTTTTCTTAAATGCAAATATCGAAACGACTTTTAAAACAAAGTTCTCCAATTTGCAAGTTTTAAACGCGAACAAAGTCAGTCGCGCTTTAAAAAAAACGTACGATTTAAAGAAAGCTTTAACAATTTAAAAGTCGGGAGTCAAAAGTGCTGTATTCTGATGTGGTGTTGTTATGATTGCTGGAGGATTCAAAAGCGGGCTCGGTTTGTTCCGTGTCAGTTGGGCGACCTCCTTCACTTCCCAAGCGGCTTAAACTCACTTTGAGGTACACCTGTGCCTTGTCTAGACTCAAAATCTTCTTAACTTCGGATAAAATGATTTTCCCAGGTTCCTTTTAGGATTTAAGTTTATGTGCCAAGTTTCTTGTAGGATTTATGTTAGTATGTAAGTTGGTACCTACATAAACTTAGATCCCTATTCCTATTTTTGGTCTTCGGTTTCATTAAATTTTTATATCAATTTATTTGATAACATCAGACTAGTTTTCTACTTAGTTCTGATTGCTTTTCTAAGAATATCGTAAAATATAATATTGAAATAAAACTACTACTCGGAGAAACCCTGACATCTATTCAAATATAAGGATGGCTGGGACGGGCTTTTACATGATTGCTTAGGATATTTTTTAATGTTATTACTTTTCTTTGTCCGCAGGAATTCGCTACTCTCACAAAAGAGCTCAACCAGGCCCGGGAACAACTCCTCGAAAGGGAAGAGGAGATTTCAGAGCTCAAAGCGGAGAGAAACAACACCAGGGTATGTTAACGTTTTCATTACACATCCTTCATCGTAATTTGAATATGAAAAATATGTATGTTTCAATTTATAACTCTTTTGGGAACTGAGTGTTAGAAAATAATAGGGTTATATGGAATTGATGGAATATTTTAGATTGTATAGATTTTGGGTACAATAAATTAGATGTCATTACAATAATTATAAATCCCGTTCAAAATCTGCCTATAGAAAGCGTACAAAATATTAATATTTATAAATTTTTCAAGAATGTTTTATTTTGACAGGCACAATTTGTTTCTTAATAATATTAAGTCAACAGTGCCAATAATAATGTAGTTACATCTGGCGACGTCGGCGAGCTTGGATAGAATAAAGCTGACACCGCAATGACACGGTTGTTCCCTGGTCCGAACGGGAGTGCATCACGTAAATAACCGTTAAGTGCGGGCGAGAAACCGCTCACAACAAAACTACAGCACTGCGAACTTTTTAGTCTAACCTGTTTATAAAATTATTCACCTTTAAATGGATTTGAGTCTTTCGCAAAATTGTTTAACCACTAGTTTGGGTACATATATACATATACACTCACGCCTTTTTCCCGCAGGGGTAGGCAGAAACTTGAGACCGCCACTTGCTACGATTCTTACATGCTTCTTTAGTTTCCTCCACGTTCGTACATGTTGTCATACACACCTACCCTACAGCCTGACCTTTTTGAAGGATTTCACAAATAAGGTCGGTAAACGTCTTTCTGGTTTGGGTAATATTATAAAAAGTTAGAAGGGCTTTTAGAAGTTACACTATGTTTAACTCTTCGATATTTCTTGATTAAAGATTTTTGAGAAGAAACGCCGGAAAAAGAGTAAAGATTGTGGTCTTTTTTGAAATTCAGTCTTCTTGTGAAGGGTTATTTGAATCGAAGTGCAAGGCCGTAGTTCCACATGCAAGGAAATTGAAAATAAAAATATATTTACTAGATTACTTAGCACTTGTGGTTGTAAGTTACCATTAGACAGTCAGTTGGCACTATGGCAGCAATTTCTACCAAAAGTTTTGTAGCAAGAGGAAACCAACGAGCATGCACTATATTTAATTGAAAATTACCATCGGACAGTGTTGGACAGGACTAGAAGTTGTCTTGAATTCGAGAGTGTGGACTACCTAAAGATTCTGGGAATAAGGGAGAACATTCTTAGGGTTATCGTTGTAGTACTAGTAGATAAGTATTATCGCACGAACTTGTAGCTATCACAGATAATTTCTGCCTGAGAGATGAAAGAAGGGTGTAGTGAGTTTTTGTATGTAGTAACATTATAATAACGCAGCTCATTACTGCCACACTGCAGATTATAGCAACATAATTCTTAGGGCCTGTTTCACCGCCTATGGATAGCCACTAACTGCCGAATAAATAAAAAAATGGAACAAAATTTGTATGAAATTATCTGCCAGCTAATTAAACAGGAACTTATTAGTAAGCTATGAAACACGACCATAATCAATTTCTTTAGTTAAGATAATAAGAATCTTAGGATATTTTCTCCCGTATGTCCGTTTTTGTATGCTAAACAATACATCCAACAATACAATACACAAGTTTGCAGTACCATACTGAATAAATAAAATGGCAGACGTGTTCAACGTGTAATAATGTGCTCGTAAGTCATTCTTTACGAGCAGTTGAAACAGCAGAGGAACATCTATCTTACAGATACAATTAACATGTAATTGTATTATGAAGTATAATAATAGGGGTGACGCCTTTTTAGGCCTAGGACGAAGGGTCATAGTGTGGCAACGAAAACACTGCCTAAAGATTAGATTTCGGTTTCCAAATCTAACGTCAAAAGACTAGAAGCATGCAAGAATCGTTGCAAGTGGATTTTTGTAGTTTCTGCCTATCCTTAAGGGAAAAAAGCGTGAGTGTATGTATAGCATCAAATGCAGAAGAATTTGACCAAACCTAATTACATAGGCGTGTTCTTTTTGCCCTTATCGACATTGATATTATAAATGTAGCGCTGTCCCACCAACATCACGTTACATGTGACACGCCATGCACCGCGATACGTATAAAAATGACATTTGAATAATTTCCGATATATCTTCACGCCTCATATAAAAGGTGTTCCAGCTATTCGCTAAGAGGTGTTGAATTATTCAAGCGTTCGCTTCTAGACCACGCCCGGTCTGTGGTATGACTGAAGGCTTTTAACACTTGATTGAATTTGATGTACTAACCAGTTTATCGAGAGTTTTATCAGATTCCCCGAACCTTCTGTGAATTATTTTATCAAATAGCTTTGGTTGGCAATGTGATAAAAGGCTTTAAGCTAAAGTCCCAAACGGACGTAGAAATGTATTCATTTCTGAAATTAACCATGCGGGCTGCCTGTTCTTTTCATAGCTGTAAATTTCAGCGAAAATTAACTGTAGTCAGTTACCCTCATATGTGACAGCAGCACAGCAGTACCTCAACCATGAGTCACTTTAGTAATAGTAGTTAAAGAAAATTCTAACTATTCGTTAACGGTAACCAGCCTTCGAGTTTCACGATACTTTATCGTCAAAAACGAACTAATGCTATCGTTTTCATACAAGTCCTTATAAATAACTACTTGAATACTTAATAATAACTATTGGAATACTCAGTATCAAAAACGTATGCTAGCAATTTGTTAGTTCCCTTGACATCCGCCGCAGCGCAGCGCTGATCAGTGTTCCATACAAAATAATTCGAACTCAATACGATTACATGAACTATCTATAACTCTATACAGTGACTCGTGCTTGAGCTACTGAAGTCATTCTGTCACGGTACTTTAACAAGAACGCATATACAGGATTAGATACATAAGGACGAAACTCTCGTCCACTGATACCACAAAGGCCCGCCTAGTTTGAAGAGGCAAGTGCGATCAACCACTAATCTCTTTATCTCGGCTCGTGCCGTTGACCCGGCGGCGGCCGGCCTCCCCCGGTCAAAATGCCTCGAACACTCATTTACTTTCGTCCTGTTTTACTTAGCAGTCAAGGTTTTTTGTTTTATTTTAATTAATTAATTTTTCTGTGCCGTTATATATATATCTTATATCTTGGGACACTTTTACACAGCACCATCTAGTCCCAAACTAAGCAGAGCTTGTATTATGGGTATAATACTTATATACTTTTTGTTTTTCTAAATACATACTTATAATATATAAGAAACACCCAGACAAACACAAACACCTAAGTTTATCACATAAATGTTTGTGTCTTGTGGGAATCGAACCCACGACCTCGTGATCAGCAGTCCGGTACTCGAACCACTAGACCACAGACGTCGTCGTCGACGTTATTGCTATGCCATTAAGTAATCTGTGGCTATGCTATCTTCTATCTCTATTGCGATATTAGGTATAATGTTTATTTGGAATAATGTATAGTTTTCTGGCATTTACACGAATATTAAATTATTCCTTCGTCCGGGGTAATCTACGTGAAACCTCGAATGGTGTAAAGGTTCCGGAAGAAAATGGATTTAGTAATATCAATCATGAAAAGTTCTATTTTAGAATCTTCTGCTTAATAAAACTTTACTGGGAAAACGTATTGTCTTTTTTTTAACGTATCCTATCATCTAACTGCCTCTAGTCTAGTAGTGGTAAGCGTCACTGCTGCGCTTGAGGACCTGTGTTCGATGCGTAGGTCGAGCAAAGTGTGGGATTTTCTTTGAAATTCTCGAAGATCAAAGTTGTCCTCTATTACATACCGGTGAACTGTTTACACCTCCGGCTAACATATCGGAGAATACAACAACATACCATCACGCCTATATTCTCCGGAGGGGTAGGCAGAGGCGTACTAATACACCCATTTGAGCCGATTGCCATCAATCGGGCACAAATCCAGACTCCTAGCTGCTACAGGGAGACTCAGCAACACTTTGCTCGACCCGGGGGTTGGGGCTCAACCTTTAGCGTAGCAGTCGCGCTTGGGGCCACTAGACCAACGAGGCAGTCGAGTCAGTCGGAGAATACAGGCGTGATAATAATGTTGTGTACTCTTTTTCTATCTTTTATAATCGTTTTCTCAACAGTTACTGCTAGAGCACCTAGAATGCCTGGTGTCGCGGCACGAGCGCTCGCTGCGCATGACAGTGGTGAAGCGGCAGGCGGCCGCGCAGTCGGGCGTGTCCTCCGAGGTCGAGGTACTCAAGGCGCTCAAGAGCCTCTTCGAACATCACAAGGCGTTGGACGAGAAGGTGAGACACATGAATTTAAACAGTGGCTTAAGTTGGTGGAGGTCCCTGTGTCGTGTGGTCCTTGTGTTTTTCAATTCGGCTAAAGATGCACCTTTGAACTTGTGACTTATGGTGGCCGTATGCTTGTTTGCCACCTGAGTGGTTTATAAAAAGACGTCTTGTAGGTACACAAAATAAAACTAGAATCTGTTTAGTCTTTCAATAAAAAAAATCTGATTAATAAAAGAGCTTTTATGGCAAGGTTAGTCTCAATATACCTCCAAGACCTGAAAGTTATCGCAATGGAACAACTACACTCATAATAAAAAAGAGCCAAAAAATTAATATACTATACGTACATATTTCACGTAGGAATTACTTTTCCAATTTTCCCAATAATGGACCCCGTAACTTTCATATAGGTACTATCCCGTAACTTTCATATACTATAAATACTTTCACAATAAAAATTACAATAGGGCCTACCTATATATATTATTTAAGATATAGTTCATGTTGTAAATATTACGTGTTACAGGTGCGGGAACGGTTGCGTGTTGCGTTAGAGCGTAACACGGCGCTAGAAGAAGAACTAGCGCTAACTAAGGAAGAAGTAAGTTATCTTACACAATTACAAGTAAGAAAAGCCTCCACGAACTTGCTGATCATCCGGCTTATCCTTGATCGGCTTTACTTAAAACCTACTGATGCCATTTTTGCTACGGCAATATTATAAAGTAAAATTCTCATGGTGACAAGAATGTTGTAAAATGAAGAATTAGTAGCAAGTCTTTTTTTTGTAGGAACATAAAAAGACTTCTTCTTCTTGTTTCCCCGAGATAATTTATTTCCTACTAGGAAGTAGAAATTATCTGGGGAAGACAAACGATTGCCAGATTTTGGAAATGCCATTCCTATTGACTACTGTCTCAGATTATAATATAATATTTTTACCTTAAATTTGTATCTACTTGAAGACAGTATGTAGTTGTGTCTACATAGTGTACATTTAGATACAACTTGACTCATACATAGTTTCATAACTATGTAATGTATGAGAAATTCTGCTTGCTACTTAAGGTCCCTGTTCTAAGATCTACTCGCCCAGTGAAAATATCATGCACTATGTAAAAATATTGCTATACTTACCTATAGATAGCATACTGCTTACGACACACGTTATGTAGATGTGTGCTCACAGAGCTTGAACTTCCATGAACTGTTAATGCCCGTCAGATAAATCTGTGCTAACGAACTACCTCGCCAATACAAACAATGCCTCGAATAAGCATAATATTACAAGCAATACTACATACAGAAAAATGCCAGAACTATCATTATGTATCTGGTATGTTTACTCAAATCAACCACCTCAAATAAATCCACTACTTAAACTCTTTAACTAGTAAAAAAAGTATTACCTATCTTAGAAAAAGGGCTGATCTTTAAGAAGCAATTTAAATTGGCTGTTGTTGAATGCAATTAATTAAAGTAATTATAGAAGTTGTACCGCCTAAACATTGTGTGGACGAACCAATTAATTTATCACTTCCGTTTTATAGTATGCAACTGAAACTAAATTTTCGGCGTGTATTTTTTACTTATTTTATGAATTAATGATGACCAGTTAAACATTTCTATGTGTATTCAGTTGCAGCAATACAAATCGTCGCAGGACGACAAGCCCAAAGAGAACGGCACCGTGCCCACCGGCTCGCCCGAACAGAACGGCGAGCAACAAACCACTAAGGTATGTGCATTCATGCGCATGAGCACCATGTGAATATTGGCAGAGTTACACTTTCGGGAAATTTTCAATTGTTGGGGGATTGTCCTTAAATTACAAGAGAGATCGTTAATTACGCCACCGACTAACAGTTGCCCCCACATGTTGATAATTTTGTAAGACTTTATCCTCCTTTTGGGCTTCGCAGTCGGGTAAAAAGGGTTCCTACATTTTGATAAAGAGACTTTTGGACTAGCTGGCTAGGGGGGCTAAAGTATGTTGCCCACGCATGTTCAGATATTAATTAAAAGTTTTTTAACACCTAAAGGGGTTCTCTTAGAAACTTCCAATCATGGTAATGATTCGTATTAAATGAAATTACGTATTTAATAACTTTCGAAATCTGTGTTTTCCTAATGGCGGGTTCGCGAGACCGTGTTAGTAGTAATTTGAGGACAATCCGTTAGAAAACCTATACACTTGTTAATGTGGTCTAAATAATGTAAAAGATCGTCATACACAGTACATAACACTAACAGAAAATATATAAAGAAAAACACTTCAAAGGATGTGTGTTTTGAAATTTAATCCCTTTAGATGCTTAGGCTGCGAATCTTTCAAAGACTTAGATTTCTAAATACAATTTACACGATTTCTTATTTTTTTTTCTGAGTTTCCCAATGTTCTTGAAGGTTCGATATGTCGGTGTTACTTGTAAAAACGGCTTGTCGTACTTTTCCGTGCTGTCTTTGATGTGTTCGCAACCTTAGTGGATGGTGACTGTGCTAAAGTTTTTGCATACCGTTTCTGAAATAAAAGATAGTCAGTAGATAATTCAGAATAAAAAAAATAATAGGTATATTTTATACTTATAAGAAATTAGATTTTTCAGAAAAGGTATGCTGTGTGTATACTTTTCTTTTAAAAATTATGTTTTACTCAATTCAAGCAATAAATTTGGACCTATTTATTGAACATTTGAATAAAAAAATATACCTTATGCAATATGAATTCAGTGAAACATCTTCAAAATCCGCTTGAAAACAAATAGCGATTAGTTTACATTTATATTTGTTTTTTGATGGACGGCACAGGATCCAAATAATGTTAACGGCGAATCGGAGACGTCAAGGAAAATCAGTGAGCTCCAAAATACGATCGCCAAGCAGGTTAGACATATGCTGAGCATCACGCAGTATACTCAGGGTTAGGTGGTGACGTGGCCGCGGCTCCTGTGGCTACATGCTGGATATTCAATGAAGAGACTAACTTCTTAACGGCTTAGGCTACTAACTAAACTGCAATTTAATCAAATGATATCATGTCCAGAATTAAGTATATTTCTTTCGTCGCCAAAAATTCAAAGGCTTCACTAATTATTCAAGGAATACATATTATAATATCCCATAGCCAAGCATAATTCCAATTGAGCTGATTGTAATCGAAAACGTCCGCAACCCGTAAAATAGGACATACAATATATAACTCTCATTAACCTTAGCTGCCCTTGTCAAATCCCTTTTCAGGATAAAAGACGGCATAATTTCCGTCCGTCAAAGAAAAATAATACGATTTCTATTCATCCCTTTGAGAATTATCTGTTCCCCAATAATGGAAAATGTACAGGTAGGTCTTCAATCCAATACTAAAGGGTACTCGTACTTACAATAATGACTCTTAACTTCCAATTTGGGTAATAACAAAAAAAAAACATCTTTCTTTATGGAAATCCGTACCTACACTAATTTCTGTGATTAACCCGAACAAACTCAGCTTGGCGTTTATTTATATTATGTACGTAATGCAGTGATGTAGATATGAGCAAGTGTCAATAGTTCCATCCCCATTTAAATGGACACCTTAATCAATTGACAACTAAATGTTTAGTAATAGAATACCAGCTCAGCCACTGGAGCGAGGTCCACGAGTCCGCCTAATCATACTAACAGACCCCTAACACCGAGGTCTGGTCGCCATTGCACGATCGTGTCGCCATCTATAACGCATACATCGTACTAATACGCATAATTATGATCGCATATAACCATGTAACGAATATATGAGTATATTAAACCGCTAACAGAATGCATTTAGTTCTTCCTTTTAGATAGAGTAGAGCCATATCTCGTCTTTTGGCCATTGCATCATAACACTTTTAAGATTTTTGTTTGAATAAATCTTTTCCTTTAATCATAAACAGAGAACGAATTAGTATTGCCCTTTTTACCCGACTGCCGAAAGAGGGTTATTTTATTATGTATTTTTACGTCCTCTTGGATTTTCGTTCGTCTTACATATGCAGAATGATAACATGTCAGATTCATGCTAAAGACAAATACATTAGCATTATGTAGAGTTGTTTTCTTCAATGCCGTGCTTCCACTAAACCTTAAAGGTTGTAGATTGTTACGATGCAACGAACAGAAGATATAAACCTGTAAAATGTAACAAAAATGTTGATCCTTTAGTATGTTCCATGGGTAATTTAATTATTAGATACCAATTAAATCTTATCGTTTGTCAAAACCGTCCGATATCGGGAGTTATCTCCATAGACTAATCAAAAAAATTTAAGGATCTGTTATATGCAAATATAAATGAGTATTCAGCATGCTGCCGCCTGTATGTTATACCATAGCTATATTATAATTAGCTTGCTGCTAGATTGCTCACATGTATCGCTCTGATGACTACAAACGCAATTACGTACAAACAGTTTTGACAAATGGTTCCTTACGATGTCTAGACATAAGAGGGATAAACATCTTGTAAATACTAACCTTCCTGTTAGCTATATCGATTGCTTAAACCAGCCCCAAATTCCCTAGTAGCATGCCTACCATAGACTAACCATCGGCACACTGAATAATACCATAGACATAAACAATCATTGACACTAACACTAACCATCATTCCTGATACCACAACCACTGTAGTTGGTATACTTGTTCAAACGTTGGCCGGACAATCCTGACTTATTATAACCATCACTTGTATGGAATGGATGTAATTCGTGGTATAAGGGTGATTATGCCGCTGCTCAAATGTCTTGGTCCAATATTTGATAAATTTTCTTTTACAAATAGAGTGTTGTTGACGTATATTTGATGAAGTCATCCAAACCTGATGAAATGATCATAAGTGACATTGGACAAAGAAATTTGTCGAGTGGCGTACCACCCTAATGCTCGCCTAAGTATGAATATTGGCTACCGGTAAGTAACTAAGACAAAAACAAAAAAGAAATGACGTAAACTTAATTTCTTTTGACGAAAACTAAAATTAAAGCAAAAAATCTTCTTAAAAGTAAATAAAGTTTGGAGGAAACCTAAAAATAGTTTTCATGTTACCCTAATAACACGTGATTCTTGATACAGTCTGCAGAGCTGAGCTCGTGGCAGCGGCGCGTGGCCGAGCTGAACAACAAAGTGTCGGAGCTTGAGGACCGGCTGACTAAGGGGGAGAAGGAGCTCGCCAAGAAACAGGACGAGTGCGTCAAACTGCAGCGAGATTTGAGGGAAAACGTCGCGCAAAAAGAAGATCAGGTGAGGATCAGATAATTACTGTCTTTCTATAGATAAAAATTGCCACAAAAAATTGTTTATTTAACGTTGCAGCGTTGCCATTTAAACAGAGGAATTTCCCTCGCATCGTGCTTTTACAAACACTAATTTCACATACACACACACACCCGAAATACTACCTGTATAGGTGGACCTAACAACTTTGTAGGTCGTACGACGCTCGACGATCCGAGGCTCGACAACTGCGCCAAAACTGCAATCAACTGCACAAATATTTCTTGTATTTTTGGTAAAGCTCTGCTATTATTGTACTACTACTACTACTGTATTCTGAGGAATGCTCTGCTTTACTAAGTCGTCAAACCTTTGAATTAACGCCACTTTTATCTGGTATCGATCTTTGGATCCTTACCCCGAAATGTTTATAATAGTACCAGTCGATCTACTCCTAAATCTTGCTCATAAAAGAGCACTGTTAAAGAGTTTAGTTATAATTTCCACAATAAACAACTGGATGTTTTGTTCAGGAGGAGCGGATAGCGACGCTGGAGAAGCGGTACCTGAACGCGCAGCGCGAGTCCACGTCGCTGCACGACCTCAACGAGAAACTGGAACAGGAGCTCAACCACAAACAGGCGCAGCTTAAGGTACGACTACATAGATAGTAGTGTCAACGGCATAGGAACCTGCCAGAGATGTATTATAACAGTCAGGAATAGACGAATCTAGAATATAGGGAATATTCAGAAAAATAATACCATGGGGCTGTTTCACCACCTCTGGATTGCCGCAAACCGCCGGATAAATTCAAAAATAGAATAAAAATTGTAGGAAATTATCTGCCAAGTAATTTAACGCGTGTTTATCTGGAGGTGGTAAAACATTGTGCTGGCCAAAGTACCCAAATATTTTTCGGGAATTAGTAAATATACGGGTGTATACAGTAAAGTTTGTATAATTTTAATAGACATACGTAAGATAATTCTATTTTTTTCGAAACTAATATTGTTTTTAAACCCTTTTTATCGGAGCCTCCCTGTAACTAACAAACTAACCTCCTAGCCACTAGCCCCGCTTCGTAGTCACGAGCACAGTTCATAGACCATGCCACGTCATTCGCATTGCAGCTGCAAGAGGAGAAGATTGCCGCGATCGAGGAGAAACTCGAGCTGTCCACGCAGAAGCTGGCGCAGATGTCCTCTTTGCCAGAGATGGAGGAACAGCTTAAAGCGAGGATGGAGGCCCTCAGTCAGGTAGGTTGAGAGGAAAGGAGATTTGACTGGGCAGTGTTTTACCAAGGGTAAATATAAATTAAGGAAGAGTTAGGAAATCGAATGATTGTAACTTATAATAGCACATCTCAAACGCAAGGAGAACAAGATCAAAGGATCGATCTACTTTACTATTTCTATTCTTGTTTTCGTATCAATGGTAAATGGTAAAACAATTTTATTTATAGAATTTGAGCCCAGTAGGTGGCGTCAGATGCGTTTATTAATTAAGTGTTTAAATGTACAAGTGTATGGACATTTTGGACATTTTGACTGGTTGTATGATCGTGCAAAATTAGACCGTTGAGATATGTATACCTAAATAAGGTGCTGTTCAACATAGAGAGTCTAGGCTGAATGTAATGTAGGTTCTTTGTGATAGTGACTAAAAGAAATATTGTTTTTCGCTTCTCATTTTCATTTGCCATTTTAGATAAATGACATGTAGTCATTAGTGAAATGGATTGATTGGACCTGAACGTGTTTTGAATATTTATTTGCAGTAGATTTTATGTTTTTCTCAATATACTAACTCAATAACTGTGACCCTGTCCGATGTATATAGCTTTTCTGTTTTTACCACTCTTATAACCTCTCCTTAACATATGTCGTGTAATAATCTAATATATAAAATTCTCGTGTCACAGTTTTAGTTGCCATACTCCTCCGAAACGGCTGGACCGATTTGTATGAAATTTTGTGTGGATATCGGGTAGGTCTGAGAATCGGCCAACATCTATTTTTCATACCCCTAAATGATAAGGGTGACCCACCCCTATATGGCAAAACAACGTTTGCTGGGTCAGCTAGTATATCTATAATATCTATAGAATTGCTGGAGATATTAAACTTTATATACTACAAAATATGTCTTACTTTAAGGCTTACTACGACTTATTCGCAATCCCAACTATAATTTCATAAAGTAGTAGGATATATTATTTATTTATTTAGACTTTAATGAACATACAAAAGGCGGACTTAATGCCTCAAGGCATTCTCTACCGGTCATTATCAACCGTCTCGCCAGTCTGGCCTCAATGGCCTATGGTACAATGAATTGTTTGAATATATAAGTAATTTGTCTGCAGGCGCAAGAGCGCCACGGGTCTGCGGAGGACCGCATCCAGCGGCTGGAGGCGAGCGTGGAGGAGAAGAACGCCGAGCTCATGCGCCTCAACCAGCGCCTGCGCATGAACGAGGAACACAACACGCGCCTCTCCGCCACCGTCGACAAACTGCTCTCCGAGTCCAACGACAGGTACGTTCCGTTCAGCTATTTAGCGTTACCAAAAAACAAACTAAACACCACTAAAAATATTAATTAATTATTAATTATCATCAGTAGAGAAATTAGTATTATGTCCATGAGATTCAGATTGATTATCCTTGAATCGAAATCGAATTTGTAAGCCGTAGGTACTTGTTTTTGATGTCATACAAATTCTATACTAAATCTCGCATTGCAGAAAAGGGACAGAGCATCCCCTCTCCATCCCCACCCTCTTTATCAACCAACTTTAAAAGCTTATATTATCTTAGAACTTTATGACTCGATTTTAACCTGTTATTTCAGTATTGGAATTATAATTAATTCTATTTTTCAATAGGTCTGTTATTTTTAATAAATGTGACATTTGATAGAGGTACAGGACAGGTATTTACCTGTCAAATACTCTCACATTTATTTACAGAATTGTATCCTAACTACAAATGTATATAGCAGAAATGTTAAAATAAATGCATGTTCGCAGGCTACAAGTGCACCTGAAGGAGCGCATGCACGCGTTGGACGAGAAGAACGCGCTCACGCAGGAACTGGAGAAGACGCGCAAGTACGCCGACGAGCTGCTCGCCGAGAAGCAGGAGATACTCAAGGAGCTCGCCAAGTGGCGCATGGAGACTGAACAGGTACACACACCAACAACAACTACCAACTATCTTTTGTTTACATCAGCTTTTACTAAGTAAGGCACAGAGACGACACTAAGTGTAGAGTAGCGCGTCCGTATGTCAGATTTCTATTACAATTTGACATACTGTTGCTTACCAACAGGCAAAGTAGTGTTCAAAGGTAAGCTTATTGTTTGTACAGACCATTCAACATTTTCACATCGTCTGCACGTTGAAGTGTAGCGATTAAGATGATTCGCGGCTACCGTTACTGTGAATATCTTGGGTCCATTCCTACAAAGACAAATATTTGGGATGGATAGATCCAGATATTTTTGTTTATCTTAACGTGCTATCGTAACAATACGATTTTGTATTCCAGTTAAAACGTCAGATGTTAGAACAAGAAATAGCGTTTAACATCCAGCAGACAGACGCGCTCACTCGCTCGCTGTCACCCGCTGCGCAGGCGCAGCCACCGCCAGGATTGTTCCAGCCCAAGGTAAGCAACCTCAACTAACCTTGTAGGTACTTACTTCAGCTGCAAGCAACTCCTACAATTCATTTGTTCATTATGACAGGAAATTTATTGTGATATCCCTAACATAACAGCTGTTTCATAATTATTACCTACACTAGAAATCTCATTGCGAGTGGGACATTAATTATATATCTATATTATTTTTAGTTTTTTGTTGCTTTCATTGTTTAAAATGTGTGTCTTGTGCTGTGTTAAATTAGTTTTATTATTTCTTTCTTTAAATTACGTTGTAGCTAAAACTCTAGTGAAACTGTAAAATGCATTAGAATTTTATAAGCTGTTATACTTACCGTTTTTGTTGTTAGTAGTTGTAGTAAGTACATAAAACCCGTCATGGTCGTTTGAATGTTCCTGATCCCCTGGCCATGACGCAAAGAGCAAGTGCGGTTATTAATCGGTATGAGTCCGACATACCCTGCCGCCTCCCCCATGTGGCGGGGATCCATGAGGATTATCCCCCCAAAAAAGTTCTTGAAAAAACGTTAGTGTATGGTCAACAAAATGTATGGATTGTTTCAGCTGGACAGTTCGTGGGAGAAGCTGCAACAAGCGCACGTGCTCGCCAACGTGCAGCAACCCTTCGACGTGTCCAGTGACGCGGAGGTCAGTACTGCTACTGCTACTCAAATATTATACGAATTTAAACTTTATGTTTGCCTACTTAGAATTCACACAATAACGACCATTCGTAAAATGCAAAAACAATATTAGGATTTGTGACCTAATCCAATTACGGTTTAATTTCGCAGAAGCATGTCCAAATTGTATTCTAGGACAGTTTCTAGAATTTCCCATTGTTAAATGATTGCAAAACCCAAATTTTAGAGTTTGGGAGACTTTTTAAAGGCCTGCATACAGTCGTGTATAATATAATGGATAAATCTAAATAGGAGGAGGAGCGCGAATAGTCGCAAACTAGCGAATATGAGACTGTTATTGTCAAATTTTAGAGCGCTAATCCACGCTGAGCATACTGTTCTAGAAGTGTTTTCTGTTTTTGAGGGTACGTTTAAAGTCTTAGCTTTATTGTTGATTGTATATGGACGGAGCAAAAGCAGTATGTAAAAATAGCATAGTAGTAGGTGACGTTGTGTCAACTCGCATTAGGCAGCGTGGTGGATTATAGCCTTATCCCTCTCATACTGAGAGGAGACCCGTTCCCAGCAGTGGGACAGTACATGTGTTGATGATGAAGTGGCGTTGTGTAGTTTCTGGGTATGAATATGGTGTAGTATAATGATGTTCGTCAGAACGAGGAGTCTGACGGCGGCGTGGAGGGCGGGCACACGGACGCGGCCGCGCTGGCGCTCATGCTGCAGGAGCAGCTCGACGCCATCAACACCGAGATCCGCCTCATACAGGAGGAGAAGCAGACCACCGAGGCGCGCGCCGAGGAGCTCGAGTCCAGGGTCAGTATAACTTATGAGGACACACAACAATCAGCTAGAAATACTAAGCCTGAGATTAGAAGAGCAGAAACAATTCTAAGGGAAAAGTTTTTGTTTTTTAATAAGTTACCATAAATATGCAGAATGCTAGAAGCAATCTTAGTATTTTCTCCTCTACCATAGTCTTAATTCATCAAAAAGTTGTCATTGGGTCTCATACAACGTGGAGGAAGGAAAAATATCGAAAGGTAAGATTATTACTGGTGGGGGTAGTTAGATAAATATTACGAAGGGTGTCGGTGTCGTTTACATATTCTGACCATTTAGTGGTGTTGGAACAATAACATTTGTGTATAATGAAATGTAATTAAAATGTTTCAGCTTATGCCTTCTGCTTATCCACAACTACTATGATTATAAATAATAGATTTATTGGTGATGGGCTATTTAATGGTGGACTGTAGTGGTGGTGCCAAATTCCGTTGATAATTCAGTGACTACAACCTCGGAAGCCCTTCTCAGTTGCTTCATTTTGTTGTCCTAATTCTGGGTAAATGCCTCTGCTAAAGTGGCCCAAAAAAATTACATTTTGACTTGATTATCTTGTATGGCACCGCCACTAAGGTACTAATTTTCATCTCATCTTGTAAGTATGGGTGTACAAACCTATACTGCAATGGTATTCTGTTTCGTTACTCCATCGCCTAGATTCGTTTCTCTAGCTGTCAACATCCACACACTACCTACGTACGTTTTATCAATTGCACAATATCTCAAAAAAGGGGCGCAATAGGTATATTCTTCGAACCGACGTTATGATATTTTACTTGAGATCAATCGATATTTACCATCTTTGGATTAATATTTAATAGTACGTTAGAAAAAGTAGTAGTAGAAAATAACATATTACTTACGAGTGTGCATTTGAAATGGCAAATCACGTATTTTGGCCATTTGTACTTTCTCCTGAAGAAGGTACCATACATTCTTACTTCATCTAAGAAGAATATAGAAATAGTTATAAACATAGTATTTGAATAAAAAAACAAAAATTGATATTAGTATAGTTTATAATTCTGCTGATTCTGATATTGCTTGCCAAACTTACCATTTTTATCGCTATCTCTTTCTTAAAAAAAGACTACAAATATAGCAATAGGATGCATTAACAATGTCATTGATTCGATTATTGTAAATATTGCTTGCTTGTCAACCAACTTCAAAAAAGGAGGAGATTCGCAATTTGACTTTTTTTTGCAACGATGTTTGTAAAAACAAGGTAGCGTGCAATAGAAAATAAAATTAGAATCGTTTTTAAAGTCGCAGAAGTGAATTTACACATCATAACGTCGGTTGGTCTTAGAGTATTAGTTCCGTATGTAATCAGTAAGTGATGGTAGTGTGTGGTTGTGTGAGCGCTGTGGTGTGGTGTGGCACAGGATGTATATAAGCGGGTGTGGTGTGGGCAGGTGGGCAGCTACGAGCACATGAACGTGGTGGCGCGCCGCGACTCGCCGCCGCGCGCCGCCTCGCCCTCGCGCGCGCGCCTGCCGCCGCACCACCACAAGTACCACACCGTACGTATCGCAACGTCACACTCACCACACTACACTACACTACACTACACTACACTACGCTACACATAACAACACAACACTACACTACAACTCAGCTCAATTACCTGTGCACCAGTATATTTGTTCATCATAATTGAAATGTCCACACGTTACTCGCAAATGTTTGACATAATGACAACGTAACTGGATATTAATGGGGAATCCGGGAAGAGTGCACAGTTAATTCGACGAGATTATACAGTCCAATTGTTTGATTTACTGATCGTTCAAAGTCAAAACAAACTAAAAACTTTATCGATGCGATATGATATTTTATGATTTCCATCTCGCGCCTTTTCACGACATTCCGTATCCACCGCACCCCTACCGCAAGCGGTCATTAAATCAAACGATCTGACCAAACCGATTTACCTACAATTATTAAAAAAAAACACATTAAATTTTCGTTGATTGGTCTATCAGGAAGCTTTTTCTAACCTTTTCGGTATATGGAACTCGTTACTTTAATTATTAATATTAGATAATTCTATATAATTTCAGGTTTGGGATTTATATGCATATACAAGGTTACTTGTAATTCGACGTATATCCGCCAGGAGCTGATTGGCGGGCTAAAATGCAACAAATTGAACACCACCTATGTATGGCCGAAATTCAATAGTTTTCGAGATATTCGAATTTTAGAGGATTTTCGATCTTTATCCAAAATTTAACACTAAGTTCCAAATAAAAAAGAAACTACACGTTGAATGGGTACAATTAAAAAATGATATTATAGCTGACACTTCAATTAAGCTATGTACATCATTAAAAGTGCTTCATCCAACAAAATACCTAAATTGATGAGCGATTTAAGAATAATATCTAACCAGTATTTTTATTTAAAGCTTCAAAAAATGTAGTCTAGTTAAAAAAAATACTATGACATGAATCGTACAAACAATTAAAAAAACTTCTCTATTCTCTCAGCTTTCCAAAAAGGTATAAAATGTATTAAAAGACACTTAATTCATGGCATAGCATGTGTTTGAATCGACGTGGGGAGAAAAATCTTCGCCTCCATGATCGAAGTATTTCTTATAATTTATACCCTATGTTACCCGGGCATAGTGTAGCTTACCAACGGTGAAAGAATTTTTCAAATCGGTCCAGTGGTTTCGGAGCCTATTCAATTCAAACAAATAAACAAACAAATCTTTCCACTTTTTAATATTAGTAGACAAAGCATTGATAAAAACGTGTAGTTTATCAAAAAAATTACACATCTTGTTCGTGCTGGCCACGGAATTGATTCTCCTCTCCTAATCCATCAGTTTGGATACCTCTCGTCTAGCCACTGCCGGACAGTAAATCGGTAATGTGCTGGGCAAGCACCATGTGGAAACATGAGGTAATTTTTTATTTCTTTGGGAATATCCGCCATCAAATCATTGTGGCTGTTTCTTGAAAACTCTTCGTAATTTTCGCTGATCAAATTTTGCGACAAGAAATGGGGGTCAAGAAATCTTATTTCTACCTATTATCTTATTCAAATCGGTCCCCACTGGACCGATTTAAAAAATTATTTCACCATTGGGAAACTACACTATGCCCGGGTAACATAGGGTATAAATTATATGAAATACTCCAATCATGGAGGCGAAGCCGTCGGCGGAAAGCTAGTATCTTTTTAACACAAACACAGATGATTTTTCTCCCCGCGCCGATTCAAACGCATGCTATGCCATGAATTAAGTGTCTTTTAATTAACTTTTATACCTTTTTGGAAAGCTGAGAGAATAAGGAAGTTTTTTTAGTGGTTTGTACGATTCATGTGATAGTATTTTTTTTAACTAGACTACATTTTTTGGAGCATTAAATGAAAATATTGGTTCGATATTATTCTTAAATCGCTCATCAATTTAGGTATTTTGTTGGATGAAGCACTTTTAATGATGTACGTAGCTTAATTGAAGTGTCAGCTATAATATCACTTTTTAATTATACCCAATCAACGTGTAGTTTCTTTTTTATTTGGAACTTAGTGTTAAATTTTGGGTAAAGATCGAAAATCCCCTAAAATTCAAATATCTCGAAAACTATTGAACTTCGGCCATACATAGGTGATGTTCAATTTGTTGCAATTTGATCCCCCAATCAGCTCCTGGCGGATATACGTCGAATTACAAGTAACCCTGTATACATATAAATCCCAAACCTAAAATTAGTTTGGGTGTATATCCAAATTATAAGCAGGTCTGGTTTTGTGAAAATAAAATATATTTAATGAACAACCCCTACTTTATGGAGGCATGCATTTTTTGTTTTAAAATAAAATATAAACTTAATGATACAGTTATAATTTGCTTACTAACATGGGATATAATTAAAAGACTGGGTTGGAAAGCGGCCAGCTAAATATTTATTCTTATTGTAACACAATACTTTTTATGATATTATTAATTAGAATTCAATATCAATCATGATGCGCTTAGATATCTAGAATATTAAAGGATAAACGTCCAAACGGTAATAAGTTTTAAAAGAGTTAACGGTAATATTTTTAATAAACAATTTATTCACTAAAATGGATAACTCATGATAACAACTAGTCGTAAATACGCCAATACCATCCAAGGAGGCAAGGAAGTTTAAATGCGTAAGCGTTTAGTAGTAAGTGCGGTAGGGCTGCAGTAGTAGGGCGGTAGAGTGTCCGTTGGCTACATGTGGGTGCGTGCAGCAGGCGCCCGCGTCGCTGTCGCCGGCGCACCAGTACCGCGCGCCGCCCGCCTGCGACAGCCTGCCCGCCAGCCAGGTGCGGCCGCCCTGCTCACTACGCTACGATACGTATACCGCTGCGCTCTGTTGCACTACCGACGTACTGCGAATGGGCCGCTAAATTTACTAGGACAATTTTCTTTTAGACCCTTTGTATATTTAATTAATCTTACAACAAAACTGCATTTTCAACAAGAGTTCAGAATAAAATTGGTTTCTAAGAGTTAAAAAAATGGGTTGTGTTTTGCGTCAGTTCTTCTCCATAAGGCACATTTTTTGGAACCGTAAAGTATTCTAATTCCAGTTCAAGACGCTTCAGTATCAGGGAAGAAGTTTTAAAGAAACTTAGCTCATTTTCAAAAAAATTGTTGGCATAATTAAAATCATAATAATATACGTTTGTCACATATTCTGACTTACAAACCCAAAAGTTTAGCGGTGCATTCTGTACGAAAAGGTATGCACGCATTCACAGGAATGGCTTACTTACAGCTGTGTGGACTTTTGCGTCATCAAACAAAGTATCAAAGTACGGTGAAACAGTTTGTTTTCACATTTTATTGATTTTCTATCAAATTACACGTCCTACGTCCTACGTCATCAAGATCTACAGCCCCCCTAATGAGTATAGGCCTCTCTGAATCTAACTCATACTTGTATTATGTACTACTAACATATACTTGTGCCGATATTTGACTAATGTTTAATAATATACACGCACACACGCCTTTTACTCCTTAACCCAGTAAATGTAGTTTGCACACCAAGTGTGCAAAAAAATTGGCGATTTTTTTTATCATGGAAATTCGTAAAACTATATTTTTCCTGCTCTAATTTGCAAAAATTGTAGGGAAAAGAAAAGGATGGCAATAATAGTCTTATATGCACCCGCATACTGCACATTTTCGCATAGGTTGCATTCTAATCGCGGGAGAGGTATCTCCTGTATATCATACAGTAAAACGAGATATTCCGATAAAGAGTTCCTTTCAAAACCGAACTAGGGTACCGGCTAAAGGTACCGGAAACCGGACACGGTCGGTCGCGATGTCGTGACTGCTCGAAGACCACTAGTATTCTGCTTTCTGGGATCTTTACAAACTCAATCATGTCTGATTACAAGCTGTTTCACCTGATATACTAAAGTACGGACATGTACTTCATTGTAGCTAATGTTTAGTTATTTGATCCTAAGTGTAATTATAAATATATGACATCGTAGCATTTAGCATGACACGCCCTCTGATATATTGTGGTCGTCAGCTGCTGTGGTTTTGTACTAAATGCCTTATTGTCAAATTCATATAAAAGGTTGTTTTGTTACTTCATTAGCTTACTTTATACTACTCAGTGCTATAAAAAAATGGCAATACCAACAGATTGTCAACGATTAAATATTTTTTCTTAAAATTCAATACAAATGTTTATTCTAAGTGAACAAAACCAACCTTCTATTAAAACAGCGGCATGCCAGCTATACCCCATTTCTATGTTATTATTTATATACTTTTAGCAAGTAGTATATTATATAGAATTATTAAGTTTAAGTAAATAAATAAATATTGTCGTACAAACTGAATTACACAGCACTGCTTGATGCAACGTAGATTTGGCGACGCTTGTATGTGCGACTTACGTGTATCATATAAAGCAGATATACACAACATGCGCCTTATGAATTTCTGAATTGAGTATCACTGACTTCGTAAGACAAACTGATCGTTTTTATAATGTTATTGTGTATGTAATATTATTTACTTAGTTTAAAGTTTATTTTTCAAAAGTTTTTACCATTCGATTTTTCAATATATTTGTGTACCTAATTAGAAATTCAACTCCCAAAATGTTATATAGATGATTAACTTTGTTAATATGTTATTTATTATGTTTATATCAATTTAGATTTTTATAAATTGTGACTAATAGAGTCTAAATAACTTATTTTTTATAAAATAATAACTATAGTATCATTACATTCTGAAGTTGTCATTCAATTGATTTAATTCATTACTACATAAAATGATTTTTGAATCATCAATATTTATGCATAGATAGTAAATAGAGTTACCTATATTTATTTAAAGAACCAATATCAATATATTACTTAAATTATATTTCTATCGTTCTGCATGAAATTATTAAAATAGCGAAAGACTGATTTTTACTCAGGGCATCTCTTGCTTGGAGTTAATTGCACTTACACATGAATTTAATTAATACATAATATTGTGTAAGCGCAAGTTTCAAACAATGATCGCCCTTATATCACACACAGGTAGTGTCTATTTTTATTAATGCATAATTAACTGTTCATGCGGTTATTAAATTTGCTATTAATAATTACTTACAGTAAATAAGGTGTCAATATGATGTCCCTTTAGCTGGTGCTTAAAGTGCGTTCAAATGTTTCCGATTTGTAACAGTACGAAATCTTTGTTTAAAAAAGTCAGCCTGTGTAGTGATGAGTTGCAAAGTAGATACATCAAGTAGGTCTGAGTGCGGTATATAAGGAGTGTGGTGTTGTCTCATACAGTTGCAGCTGTGCGAGGAGGCGGGCGTGGGCGGGGGCGTGGGGGGCGGCGGGGCGGGCGGCGCGGGCCCCGAGGGCGCGGAGTCGCCGCTGACGGCGCGCTCGCTGCGCCTGGAGCGGGCGGCGCGCGCCATCCACGCCGAGCGCGACCGCCTGCGCACGCACTACCAGCCGCCCTACGACGCGTGAGTACCACACCGCACCGCACCGCCCTCTACACTGTACACTCACCAACATTACTACGCTAAATTCAAAAGCTCTTTTCTCTTTATGTATTTGATTGAAAAGGAGGTCAGCAAAAGCCCGTACACCCATACCGTACATCATTTGGGAATATTTTGTAGACCTCCTTTACGAATTTGAGCATCAGGTACAGTCACGAGCATAAATATATACCTATGTGATGTATACAAAGATGCGTTTACAAACTCAAAATACTTAGTTTTTTTACACAATAAATTAGGTACAACGTGTAACTTTTCCATCCTATACACACACCCCACATTTCCCGTAACATACATATTTTCTGTTTTATATAATCACGCTAACTAACAAGCAACAACTCTTCGTTTCACGCTAACCAGGACGTCGATAATGTCGGGCAGCCTTGCGCGGATCCCAATGCACAGGTCGGCGCTGCCCCGCGCGGGCACCAAACCTGCGTACCACTCGCAAGTGAACCTCGCTCACTTGTGGTGCGATTGCCCCGACACATTGTTCAACTATGTACCCCATAGGCTCTGCTTGAAATCTAGCTTGTATAGAATCGTGGATAATTATTTGCTCCATCATCCCAATTTGGTTAAATCTGCTAGTTATATTTGAATAGGAAACTTGATGACGTACGGCGTCTCCCTAGCGAGCGAGCCCATTTGAGGCGAGGACCTCAAATATTTCAAAGGCGTTTTTATGTTTGTTTTAATATCAACATGGAATGCAATCATCGCCTAAACTTTATCAAATCGAGTTACAATTTTATTTCGCTATACAGGGGAGAATCTCTATATTTATCTACTATATAAAAATAAGTCGGGTTTTCCTTCCTGACGCTATAACTCCAGAACGCACGAACCTATTTCCACGGTTTTGCATTCGTTGGAAAGGTCTCGGGCTCCGTGAGGTTTATAGCAAAGAAAATTCAGAAAAAATTTCAACAGAAAAGCGGGTTAAAAAGGTTATCAAGACCACGCGGGCGAAGCCGCTGGCGGAAAGCTAGTTTAACTATATAAATAACCTCATTCATAAGGGATTTACGTAACTGAATTCTACTATTAAAATATAACACAAAGCGTCACAATATTCTTGGTTAATGATTAACATTGGAAACTCTAGGAGAACAATGTGTGGGGGACCGGCTTATTACATGCATGCATTTCTTTTACTGTAATAATGTTAGATTTTTATATTATATAATTATAATAAATGTTACAAAATGGAATTACTAATCTTTTCACAACACCTTATCGCATGAATATAACATCATAAAGATGGATTTTATAATGTAAATGGTATGTTTTAATTATTTTTATGTGTGTTATCCCCTATTCCGAAGTAGACGTCGATTGTTGGCTATAATTTTTTTAGTAATTCCATTTTAGTCAGAAATATAGCTACTGATTAGAAAGAGCACGCTTTAATTGGGAACAGTAATACTTAACGTAGACAACAAATCCTGTATTATGCTCAGAAAATAGTTTTCAACCCTTTTAAATTTACCGCTTGAGATTAATATTGAGTGTCACCTATTAAATTTTGTACCAAAGAATGTGTGGTAGAAATATGCACTGCCCTAAGTTACTAATTTCGTTGTAAAGTTATTAAAACTTCTCCTGTCCTTAAATCGTTGAATCCTAATCACTGCGTTACATTATCAAACTAACTGACTATACTATTTCTGTACGTAGCAATATTTCGTCAAGTTCGAGCCAGGAGTCGCTGGGCGGCATGGCGTCGTCGCTGGGCGGCATGGCCAGCACGTGGGGCGGCTCGGGGGGCCGCGCCGGCGCAGCCTCCGCCGCCTCCATCGCCTCCATGCACCAGCAGAAGAAGAGGGGCATCAAGAGCTCGCTAGGAAGGTTCTTCAGCAAGAAGGAGAAGGCGGGAATGCCTGTGAGTGAACATGTTTATTCATTCAAATGTTTTAGTAGTTAATTACGGCCTGGTGATCCAAAACAAGACGTATGACCACTGGACTGCTAAGTCGAAAATCTCGGATTTGAATCCAAGGCACGCACCGCTGACTTTTCGAAATCATGTGCTTCGTTATCACTCGCTTTACAGTGAAGGAAAATATCGTGAGGAAACCTGCATGCTTGAGAGAATTTTTTGAGGGCATGTGAAGTCTGCCAACCCGCATTAGGCCAGCGTGTTGGACTATGGCCTAATCCCTTTCACACTGAGAAGAGACCCGTGCCCAGCAGTGGGACAGTTAATGGGTTGATGATGATGATGATCCAAAAGGCGTAGAAATCTGTTCTCTCAGAGTCTGCAGTGGAGGGGAGAAAAAAGGCGTCAGTATACATATAAGATGGTAAATTGACTTGTTCCCAGCTGCAACAGGGTCAGAGCCCGCGCTCGCTGTCGTCGGTGTCGTCGCTGGGGCTGTCGTCGCTGGCGGACGAGGCGGCGCCGGGCGAGGCGCTGACGCCGCACGGCCATGCGCACGCGCACATGTCGCACCAGGACTACGCGCGCACCAAGACCAAGTCAGTATTCACTACGAACTTCACATCGTATCTTTCTCCCGCGCACTTTGTTAAACATTCTTTCTTTGTGGCTCTAATTACATGGATCCGGATCTCCACGGTCCAAAAAAAACTATTTTGGTATGCATATCATGAGCATTATCCGATCGCTTTCTGGATAAAATCGGTGAAGGATGGCCCTGCATCATATGCAGTCAAGTCAGGAAAACGTAAAATTTTATTGACTGAATGTATCTAAGTTTTGACGGGTCCTAAAGATTCCAAATGGTAGTTCCAATAGTATTAAGTTTTGGGTCCTGGTATAAGGTGTGGTGTTGTGTCTCAGGGAGCGCGACTACCGGCACGAGCTGCTGGGCGAGGCGATGCGCGCCGGCACGCCGTTCGCGCTGTGGAACGGGCCCACCGTGGTGGCCTGGCTCGAGCTGTGGGTGGGCATGCCGGCCTGGTACGTGGCCGCCTGCCGCGCCAACGTCAAGTCCGGCGCCATCATGTCCGCGCTCTCCGACCAGGAGATACAGCGGGAGATCGGTAACTTCACCTTCACCCATCAACACCAACACTTGACACGCTCAAATTATTCCAAACGCTAACAAGATAACTGGTCTAAACTTTGTCCTAATACCCAAGATCATGAGAAACTTTAAAAATAACATTTATGACTAGTATTCTAATAATAACGTTTTTGTTTCGACTAGTACTAGTTTACTGCCGATGACCTTTACTTCTCCACTGAACATCTCTAACGAACAAACTGACCGAATTTATGACAAAGAACTCCAAAAGTATGTAACGTAACCATCAACCGTCAGCTGATAATCTAAAAAAAAAACTATCCCCTGTATTATAAACTTTTTGATGTCCAGGCATTAGTAATCCCCTGCACCGACTGAAGCTCCGGCTGGCCATCCAAGAGATGGTGTCTCTGACGTCACCGTCGGCGCCGCGCGGCACCGCGTGCGCAGCGCTGGCCTTCGGCGACATGAACCACGAGTGGATCGGCAACGTGTGGCTACCCTCCTTAGGTAACACGTCATCATCAGATTTGATTCCTCAGCCTGAAAGCTAGTGCTCGTCAGTTCTTTATATTCGTTTATTATGTCGCGTCTTCCGCTGCGTCGTTTCCTGTTCAAAGATTTATCTATGAACAGGAAATTGTATTGTGAAAGTCCATTTATACTTTTCAGAAATGTGGCACGCGCACGCGCGGTATTCTATCATCAACATTTAAGAATATTAGAATACATCCGCAGTTCTATCTAACTAGTTTTAATATTTACTGTAAATGTGATTGTTGCAGGCTTACCACAGTACAGGACGACGTTTATGGAATGTCTGGTAGACGCGCGGATGTTGGAGCACCTCACTAAGAGGGACCTCCGGACGCAACTCAAAATGGTCGATAGTTTTCACAGGTATACTTTTTTTCACATTTTTATCTGGACATGTTATATCTATGGAAAATTATTTTGAAATGATTATTATTATTATAAATGTGCCTCTGAGAATAGCTTAGACGATTGTACTTATTTAACTTTCATAGGTTGTAGTCACTCTCTTACTTTCTGTTGAGGTCATAAATGTAAATAATTATATAATATGTATACTGATTTTTTCTTCTAAAAGCTCGATATTTTTGCTTAGAGTGCAGTTACATTACTGGAACTATAACTAATAGTCTGTGACTTGACCCAATTTGGGGTAAATAGTGTGTAAGCCGTGTGTAAACTGTGCGCAGAACGTCTCTGCACTGCGCGGTGGCGTGCCTGAAGCGGCTGGGCTACTCCGTGCGCGCGCTGGAGGAGCGGCGCCGCGCCGCCGAGCTGGCCGTGCGCGACGTGCTCGTGTGGACCAACGAGCGCCTGCAGCGCTGGCTCGTCTCCATCAACCTCAAGGTACCGCTACTATACCCTCTATGGTATGCTATGGCTCTATATATTATATACTCTATGGTATATATACACTTCTCATTTGTTTAATTGTTCTCTCACCTTTTTGTTTCTTCGTGTCATTGATTAATTGACAACAGATTTTCAACGGAACGGTTGCGGTGAAAACGTCTTTTACTTTAGTCATCTCGTCAATATAAAATATATCCTCTGATAAAGTATGAATTTGCGAGATTTTTAATCATACAGTTTAATGAACCTTAACAGATGATTAAGAAGGTACTAGTGTAATGTTAACATGGGGTAATAATGAGGAGGGTATTACTAATGTCTAGATTAGTACACGAACAATTTAAGGGATTTAACCATATAAACGGTAATGCTAATTTAGTATTTTAACTGAAAGGGTAATATTAAGGAGGGTAACACACAGAGAGTAATTGATTGTGATGTGTTGCCTGGTATAACAAGGACGTAAGGCTAGTACCGTGTCCCGCAGGAGTACGCGCACAACCTGTCGGAGAGCGGCGTGCACGGCGCGCTGGTGGCGCTGGACGACAACTTCGACGCCAACAGCCTCGCGCTCGCGCTGCAGATACCCACGCAGAACACGCAGGTACACACACACTCACTGCAGCTTCTGGCCTATCATTATCCTTTATCTTTAATAATAATAAATGCGAAAGTAACTCTGTCTGTCTGTCGCAGTTTCACGCTAAAACTACTGAACCGATTTCAATTAAAATTTGGTACACAGATAGTTTAAGAGCCAATATACTAAAATCAATTTAAGGCCCCAGTCTAGCTGTGCATAACAAACAAATTCAGTATATTGACAGTTCACGGGCACGAACCCCGCGAAGCACCCTCTGTATCATCCTGTGATACGTAAATTACAGAGTGCAGTGCAGTGCTACGAAGTGAAAGTTGCTCTACTTTACAGAATAAAATATATCAATTTAATTATAATTAACAACACTACTGAGGCCTGTGGGATTATACCCTAAAAAATTGAAAAAAATATCTGTTGTTTAATAAAACACAAAGGAAATAAGTGAAAACTGGTTAAAGGAGGAGCAAAATTCAGAGCGAGATGTACGAATTTGACATAGAATACACTTTCACGACCGCTACAGCCGTCTGGATATCATCAGAGATATGTAAACTCAGCTCTCAACAAGCTCGATGACTCAGATCACACGGGTTTGAGCCGTTGAGCTTCTAGCTCAGCAACAATGACTAGCTCATGGCTCAATCCAGCTCTTATTGTATTTGTGAATCCCTCCACAGATTAGTCTTGTGATTCTTTTAAATTAAATGGGATGTTTGTTAGCCAAATTTCATGTAAACCTATTCAGCCTTTTAAAAGCTACAGCTCATGTCCTAATTGGAATTAGACATTTTTGACACCAACAAATCGATCATAAGACTTTGTTTCTGGGCACATGAAGTTTGTTAAATGAAAAACCGCGTGCAAAGGTTATTTATACATATACTCTTTCTCACACTGTCTATCCATCTTTTCTTTGGTCTTTCTCTTTTACTATATCCATCCACATTCATGCTCAAAACCTGTGGGCTCTCCACTTCTACGCATCATATGTCCATATTGTCCATATATCGTAGATGGTCGCTGAACAACTTTTTAGTAACCAGTACCACTTTCAAACTACTTTTTGATATTCATCAATTGTCCCACGAGATGGTCTAATAACCTGTGAAGGTCGCTGGGAGTCATTGGATGCAGGCGGCATATAACCAGTCCTTAATTGTGGAAGTCTATGGGGAGGCCTTTGTTCCACATGCATAGTGGACTTCTTTTGACTAATAATTATATTAGGATTGCAACTATTCAATTTAAAACCGGGGGGAATTAGAGGAGAGAAAGAGAGGGGTAAATTTTAGGGTATCGAACAAACTTGTTACCTAGTGGTAACAAGTCATCGGACCATAGTAATGAACTTGTTTCCTAGTGATAACATGTTAACGGACTATATTAACAAACTTATTACTATCGCACTTTACTGCTAACAAAACAGTCTATTGTTATAATGGAAAAAATGGCGTCGAGTTGTTTTTGTAATAAGGGGTAAACTAGGGACAGAAGAATCGGGACCATAAAGCTAGATGGACATCCAAGCGTTTGGATGTCTATAAATGCCTTTACACATCGCATTTTTAAAACAAACAATTAAATTGCGTGTGGAATAAAAACGCGCGTGATCGGGAAACGCGTCGGAAATAATTTCTGATGAATTGACATAAAAATAATAAAGTAGAGCAACCTTCAATTCCCGACCGCTACGACCGACTTGCCGCCTCTGAAGAAATTGGCTTGCGATTTTCGTTTATAAACCATACCTCTTGGAAACACTATAAAAAATATTTGTAAAGCACGTACATATTTTTTAAATTGGTTGTGTCATTCAATACACTTAACTTTAAAATGATCAAATGATTACATCAATATTTTTAGTTTTTATTATGAAAAAAAACCACTTGTTTTGGGACAAAATACAGGAAAATTGGACAATTTTATGACACTCTAATTAAGAAAACTATAGATATTATTAAAAATCTCATCAGCACATTTTGAAGGCGACTATCTTAAGCTAATTTTGTGCTGAATAGATTTTGAAATTTATTCTTGATTGCCACGAATACCGTGCACAAAAGTAACTAAACAGCGTTGGGCGCTAGAGCGCTATCTTTGACGCCTGATTTATATAACATTAACTAGCCAGGATACGTGAAAAAAACACGTAGATAAAGCTAATATAACATATATTCTATCGCAATAAAAATATTTGACACTATATCCTTACTTTGCTTAAAAAAACGTTGCGAAAATAAGCTAATAATTTGAAACTTGCACAATTTTGCTAGACTGGAGCCTTAAAAAGCTTGGCATATAGTTATTTTCTCTCAGTTTAACGAGTGTGTTAACGCAATCCGCAGGCGCGGCAGGTGCTGGAGATGGAGTTCAACAACCTGCTGGCAGCCGGCACCGAGCGCACCGCGCGCCCGCAGCACGACCACGCCGCCTCCTGACACCACACGCTCAACTAGGTCACTTACACATCTATATACATACAACAACCTGCTGCCGGCCGGCACCGAGCCCGCAGCACGACCACGCCGCCTCCTGACACCACACGCTCAACTAGGTCACTTACACATCTATATACATACAACAACCTGCTGCCGGCCGGCACCGAGCCCGCAGCACGACCACGCCGCCTCCTGACACCACACGCTCAACTAGGTCACTTACACATCTATATACATACAACAACCTGCTGCCGGCCGGCACCGAGCCTGCAGCACGACCACGCCGCCTCCTGACACCACACGCTCAACTAGGTCACTTACACATCTATATACATACAACAACCTGCTGCCGGCCGGCACCGAGCCCGCAGCACGACCACGCCGCCTCCTGACACCACACGCTCAACTAGGTCACTTACACATCTATATACATACAACAACCTGCTGCCGGCCGGCACCGAGCCCGCAGCACGACCACGCCGCCTCCTGACACCACACGCTCAACTAGGTCACTTACACATTTATATACATACAACAACCAGCTGCCGGCCGGCACCGAGCCCGCAGCACGACCACGCCGCCTCCTGACACCACACGCTCAACTAGGTCACTTACACATCTATATACATACAACAACCTGCTGCCGGCCGGCACCGAGCCCGCAGCACGACCACGCCGCCTCCTGACACCACACGCTCAACTAGGTCACTTACACATCTATATACATACAACAACCTGCTGCCGGCCGGCACCGAGCCCGCAGCACGACCACGCCGCCTCCTGACACCACACGCTCAACTAGGTCACTTACACATTTATATACATACAACAACCAGCTGCCGGCCGGCACCGAGCCCGCAGCACGACCACGCCGCCTCCTGACACCACACGCTCAACTAGGTCACTTACACATCTATATACATACAACAACCTGCTGCCGGCCGGCACCGAGCCCGCAGCACGACCACGCCGCCTCCTGACACCACACGCTCAACTAGGTCACTTACACATCTATATACATACAACAACCTGCTGCCGGCCGGCACCGAGCCCGCAGCACGACCACGCCGCCTCCTGACACCACACGCTCAACTAGGTCACTTACACATCTATATACATACAACAACCTGCTGCCGGCCGGCACCGAGCCTGCAGCACGACCACGCCGCCTCCTGACACCACACGCTCAAATAGGTCACTTACACATCTATATACATACAACAACCTGCTGCCGGCCGGCACCGAGCCCGCAGCACGACCACGCCGCCTCCTGACACCACACGCTCAACTAGGTCACTTACACATCTATATACATACAACAACCTGCTGCCGGCCGGCACCGAGCCTGCAGCACGACCACGCCGCCTCCTGACACCACACGCTCAACTAGGTCACTTACACATCTATATACATACAACAACCTGCTGCCGGCCGGCACCGAGCCCGCAGCACGACCACGCCGCCTCCTGACACCACACGCTCAACTAGGTCACTTACACATCTATATACATACAACAACCTGCTGCCGGCCGGCACCGAGCCCGCAGCACGACCACGCCGCCTCCTGACACCACACGCTCAACTAGGTCACTTACACATTCAGTCCGTGATACTCATGATAGTAACCCGCACAAAAGCATACCACTGACATTAGTATCGAAGTTCTGCCAATAGCTCACGTGCCAGTACAACGCATACCAGAAGTTCAAATAGAACTACTTTTTACGGATTCTATTGCGTTGTATTATAATTTAAATTGAAGATTTAGATTTAAATTTTAATATACCGCGAGAATCGGTAAAAAGGAATTTTATTTCAATGTTTAATATTCGCGTAAGTGTCAGAAACCAGTATACCAGGGGGCCTAGACAGGTTGCAATTTGACATTCGAATCGACGAACGAATCGAAACAAAATGTATGAAAATGAGGCAAGCTTTCGACAAATCGGGCTGTCACTAAAATCTAAATCTTCAATCAATTTAAGGCTGGAGTTCGCAAGCCGTTTGATTTTTTGCCTTTGCGGGGAAGTGCGGGGGGGGGAGACTCGCATGCTAGCTGAAACTGGTATGCTAGCTACAAGCATGTGTATCATTTCGACACGGAATGCCAGTAGATGGTATGGCAGCTTACCAGTGCCTAGCATGCCACCCACAAGCATGTGTAGTTGTAAATAGTAAGAGAAGGGCGTTTTGTGTTTGCAGGCCACGTGGTACTCGTGCTAGCGCGGCCGAGCGGCTGAGCGGCCGAGCGCTGCGAGTCGGCGGCCGCGAGCTCACAGAACTATAGTCATACGTTAACTTTACTACACTATTTATTTGGTACAAATTGTTTTATTCACAACCGACCAACGACTTCGGAAGCTCCGCTAGTCTTACAACGCGGCTCGTCTTACGTTGGTTAATGAGTTACTAATTAAATATGGCGGCATTTTATAGTAATACGCTTCTTAATTTGGATGTAACAATTTTTACGTGTTAATAATGTAAATATAGTGGTAATAATGTTGGTATGTTCGCCACGCTCGCCACGTATCTGCTTGTTATCGTTAACTAAACCTCCGGGTAATCTATAGCCGCAACAATATTTACCAAAGTACTATAAAATGCTATCATAGTGTCGGTAAGTTGTTGATACAATAATGTTTCTCCGTGATGTGTATAAATTAAACAGTTGTAGCTAAGCCTTCTTATATGATACAAAGTGCTCTGAAATCTGTACACTATGTACTTAACTTGTAATCGGATATTTATTAATTATAACTTGGATACAACAAGTAGCTACGCCGCGATGTACCGTGTTTGATATGATAACCCTATTATGTAAGTATTACTCGCCTTAAAGTATTAACTTAGATGTACAGTATACATGTTATGAAGCAATATTGGCTGTTATTTGAGAGTCTATTCATCTGAACTAATATAATACTGCTACGTAAGATACCGTCGGGTGTTGTACGCGATTCTTTTAGGTGAATAGAACCCCAAACACCTATACAAAATGTTTAAACAATAGCCTTATTATCGCAATAGTTGATAGTGTCAGACTCTTAGCCTATCACTGAAGAATCACTTTGCGATAGTCCAGGAGTCTGAGCCTTTGCCATTTTATTAAAAAGAACACGGTACACGCAAATTGTCATACTCTGATGCCAAATATTAGTTATATTTTAACTAATATACATGATGTATTAATGCCGATTTCCCAGTCTGCAATTAATAAAATTAACTATGTTTTTTACTACTATCAAATTAAATTAAAGAATAAAAATAAATGACTATTGACTTGAGATTGCCATATAAATCAGTCAAGCTTAAAAATCGTAGAATTCATGTAAAATACATGATTTATAAGTACAATTTCTAACTATATTACCCTTACGCTATGTAACAAGATGCATTTAAATTAAGAGTGATTGCAGACTGTGAACTTGGCTAGCTACTCGTGATGTGACTGTGTTGTGAGACATTACATTTATCGCTAGACGGCGGCGACGCGCCCGCCAAGTTATTATCAACCAATTGTGTAAGTGATCTTACACGTACCGGTATATTCGACAAATTTACCTCTTCGGGTAAAATACCAATGTTTAAGCAAAAATAATAGGCTTAAATATCTAAATCGAATGTCACCATTAAGTATTCCAACACAAAATGTCTTTGGGTGGCATGAAACAAATTGTTATGCTGTTGTATGACTGTACACCGAAGCCGATCAGGTATACCTGTCAAGTATTTTGATACGTGTATGGTAAGCTTAACAGTTGGAAATCCTTTCTGTATCTGTGCCACACAGTTTACAAGTATTAAAACAACTTGTGATTAGTCATTAGGTAAACATAAATATTAAAAAGGTCGATACTACCCATGAATGGTTTTCATATGGCGTAACGAACTTCAGATGCCATGATAATTGGGTTATAAAATATGTTAAGTTGTATTGATTGATTCTTGGTTAAACTGTGTGGTAGAGTGAGCGTGGTGGTTTCGCCTGCCGTGTCTACCAAGTGCCTCGCTGAGGTGTGTATATACATAGCTTTATGTAGATGAACGTGTGCCTCGAGTACCGCCAGCGGCCGCGGCGGGGGCACGATACTAGTCTTATGTACAGTGTTATTACATTGTTTTATAAACTTCTATTTTATTAACTCGCTACTAGATCAGCTGAAACTTAGCTAGGTATATTTTTGTTAAGCGTTTTACAAATATCCCGATGCGCGGCAGCCCTACCATGCATTATGTATGAAGTTGTTCGTTACTCCCACTGTAGGTAGGGCTGCCGCGAGAATAACATGAATGTTGTAGTTTATTTGTTCAGTGGTCGGATGGTGTACGTTTGATATACAATTAGCGATAAATTGAAAATACTGCCGCAGTGTGTTGTTTAAAAAAAAACGATTATAAGATTAGGAATAAAATGGTTTCAATAATAACATATCAACCGCACCCCGCCCGGCGACGTCAATAGTTAATTAAATAAAACTTAATGAAATGTATAGCTAAAGCGATTTAGTTTGAAAAGTGAATCTTTTTAACCATTAGCAAATATATTGTAAATATTATCGTTTATATCATTTCTATCGACTGTAGGTGTAATAGCAATATTTAGCTAAGATGTGTTCAAAACTGAAAGGATTTTTATTGTATTATTACTTTGTAATGATAACCGCTTATTTATTAAATAGATTTTATTATTTATTAAGTTATTATAGGAAATGTATTAAATATACCGGTTTATTATAAAAATTACCTCAGTAATCGTTTGTCTTACGGTTGTCGCGTATCACAAGTAATGTTATCGTGGCGATGCCCACGTCATTGTGTGTAAACTTATCGAGTAACAGTATTAATAGTTAGGTGAGAGACGGCGCCACCGGTGTGAATTTTTTATAAAATTAATTAATTTTTAATCGTAGATAAAATTTGGATATATACCTACTTCTCGGACTAGGCTGTGCCGCACGTCAAATGTTGCAAGATGTGACGACCTTAATGTTTAAAAAATCGCGCCTAACCCTTTCATCAGTTGCTCATAACTAAATACCTACTTTTTACTAGTCGCATCTTACAAAATTTGACGGCGGTGCACTTTCAAAATTATTCATAAATACTTAAAGGGAATGTGAATCGTGTCCACTTTGTATTGGGTAATGTATTGGTGCACGGAGCGAGGTGGACTGACGGACGTTGTGTTGGTGCGTTTATACTTAATGTTGTTTACATATATGTCGACACAGCCAGGGAGATTTTTCGAGCGGATCAAAATTAAAATAAATATTTTCTAATGCAATTTCAAATCCAGGTTTTCTAATTTTGTCTCTAAATGTCAGCCAGCAGGTTGTCACGCGTAAGACAGTATTCTAGTGTCCTAATAAAATATATACAAAACAATGTGTATTCGTGTAAAAATACTTGCAAACTTTACGTTATCAATAAACGTTTCCAAATTTATTCCCATCAAACAATAGGCTTGATATTGAACATGAATCCCCTCGGATTCTCTCCCTAAGCATGTCGGTTGAGTCACACTGTGCTATAGAACTGCGGCGGCTAGTCAATGCGCTGCGGATGTGGTTAGGTTAGTGTTACGACAGACGAGGGCGTGAAACGGAGATATTTTCAACACTAAACACAAAAGTATAGGCAACTTTTAAAGTCATAAAAATGTATAAGTTATTGTTATATATGGATTTAACTCTTTCAAGTCACAAATTACAGATAAAATGCAATCTAGATTGCAAACAAGCAGATAACAAAAGGATGTAAAACTCTTCGTTCCGTACTCTTGCCGTTCGTGGATCTGACGTCTCGTCAATAAAGCCTGACTTAATATCATACGTACACATCATCGTTTCATTATCAAATTAATTAAATTATATATGAATATACATATACATAATATATATATATTAGCTACATAAAGTTTGTATACAATGCAAGTATGGAGATGGTTATTTAGTTAACTGTTAGTGTATCTACTTATAGCTTTTCGACTTAGCTAATCAAGTTTTGTATAAAGTTTGGATGAGGTAGTATAGCCGATGTGTCATGGCCGCCGTGCGGTCGCATGTTATCATACTGTTTTATATGTTCCCTTCAGTTAGCGTAGATACACGTCGAAATCGTCCCGAGTCCTTATATTTGTGAACGGGTTTGTAATATTTGAGTGCGCGTTTGTAATGTTTGGTAACGAGTCTGTAATATTCGGTTACGATTGTGACGTGCCTTGTTACTCTAAATAGTTTGTTCGCGAGTCTGCAGTTTAATCTATGATGTTTTGTTTGTCATTAATGATTGGTATCGCCAATCAAAGTGGACGATTATTGTCCAATGAGATTTTGTACATGTAAGTATTCTTAAAAAGGTTACATGTTAACAAATGTTACTAACTCGTACCCGATGTTACAAATCCGCACACACTGTTCCACAATAAAGTTGTATTACCGCGATCAAGTGTTGCCAGTTGTTTCAATGTCCTCGGTGTGTACCGCAGTGCAACGTGTGTAACCTCCACAAGTGCCAAGTAACGACAGTTGAAACGGACGCGACCGAACAATAACTAGAATAATTTTATCACATTCCAACACTCCGAACACGCACAATCGGACCCGTATCGAACAAAAAAAACTATTTTTCCAAGATTTTAAGTCCCAGTGGCTCGCGCTACCAAAGAGTAAAGTTACCTTCACGTTAAGGAATTAATGTAAAATATGTTTATTAGTGAAATGAATTCGATATGTATATAATTTCGCCTGTGTGTGCATAGCTTGTTCAGTGACGGGATATGTATGGAGTTGCGCGCGAGTGGGTGCGTCTCGTCACCGTGCGCGTTACATTCCAAGGCTTTCCGTGTTATAAATGATCGCTTTGGCCCTTGACTAGATAATCGGTATATCGTTACAGGTGAACCCTTCTAACGGCCATTGTTTTGATGTCATAACGAAATTGTTAACTAGACAATGTTTATTTTGACCAATGTAATCTGTACTAATGTGTATTCTGTACGTTTGTAAAAACGGTTATCAAAAGTGCGATGACGGCATACGTTATGCATAATGATAAGAGGTAAATACAATTTACACGATAAAATGTTTTGTTTTATTTTATCCAACATTTTAACTCTACAAACGGATTAAACATCGGCAACACTGAATATCGGTACGGTGACGTACTTTGGCTATGTAGGAACATTATCAATATTGGTTGGTATAATACTAAACGCAACTTGTATCTAATAATAAAACGGTTTCTAGACGAAATTCCTTTCTATTTATATCCAATCACACCCCATCTTTCTGGCATATCTGAGGGTAGTTGGTGAAAGGTTATATCTGAGCGGCGCACAAACAAGATCTAATACTGTTTCCTTGAAAATAACCCCGGTGCAACGCGCTACAACAAATAGCATAGAAGTAGGTGAACCAGGTATGTAGCCTATAACACGTTGGCTGCGGCCGGCCCACACGCTGCGCGTGTGCGAAAGCACACTCGTAACGTATTTTTATTATCCAAACAAGAGTGCGGCCGCACGCGCGACGCGTGTGAGCGCGAGCGCTACAGCTGTGCGGATTACGCGCTAGGCGTGTAAGCGCCGAGCGCTTCAGCAGTGCGGGATTACACGCTACGCGTGATTTAATCTTCTTGAACATTCTTGATAAAAATACTTGAAGAAATTACGACGATAGGAAGTACGTAGGTATATGAAACTAAGAAACTAACTACCTAGCGAGTCATTTGAGTGACTTTCACGAAAAGATTTTTTTCTCTTATTAAATTATTTCGTTTATAATTCTTCGTTTTTAATTCTAAATAATAATTTGTTCTCGAGAACTTTTATTGATGTAAACCGTTGATTAAATTTTTTACTGAAGTTGGCGACGCCGGCGTCAAGATTCCATAGATAAAACAAGATAAGATATAAATTAATTTCCAATTTCATTTTTGAAAATTAATTTGTTCTTTAATTTAATTTTTAAATGTTATACCTACCTATAATTAAATGTCGGCGATCTCTTTTATAAATAAAATAATCCCTTCCATTGAAGTCTCTAAATGTTGGCATTACTTCAAGGTCAAAAACTTCAAGAAGTAAGGGAGTAATGTTTGTAGGTACTAGTTTGAAAAAAAAAACCTAAGCTAAATTTTAAAAGTTTAATTTTTTACGTGCACATTTTTTTGTGCCTGTTACATTTGACGGCATTGTGGCAATGCCTATTTTGGCACCGGCGTCGGATTCGCTTCGGCGGCGGCGCGGGCGGAGGCTGACCCCGGCGCCTTGGGATAATTTCGGGCGATGCCGCCAAATGTTGCACCTGCTGTGCCTCCTCCTCCGCCTCGCTTTCGGCGTCCGAAGTAGTGGGCTACATAATACCACAAAAGATGTTATCCGACATGCTGTTAGTAAGCGAATTACTAGGAGTACATACATACTAATAATCAAGATACACATTTAAGTTAGTAAGTTAGACCATCAATATTTTATAATCAGAAAATAAGACATTAATAGTTCCCGTCTCACTTTACCGACTCAAACTCAAAAGATGGAATCGTTAATGAATGGGTGTCAGTATCTAATATATTTTGTACGAGGCCCTTGTAGTCGTATTGTATAGTCAGAAAAATCAAACACAGTATTCACACTATTCACATTTGAGGCTTCTTTTTATTACCAATTTTACTTAGATGTCTACATATTTTCTTCTTCAACTCCTTCTGACGCTTCAGCTTCCTCCATTCCTCTTCTTCTAGTTGTTTCTTGTGTTTCTGGAGTCTCTGCGCCGTAGCCTCCTTCTGAACCTCTTTCTTTTTCTCAAAGTTAGTCTTTAACATCTTCATAACGTTTGACACCTTCTGTTCTTCAGGACTCTTGATTACTGCTACCCTATTCTTGAATTTATCTTTCGGGTTTATGCCAGACAGTGTGGTGGACTTTTCTTTTGGTTTAAACCTGTATGGCAAGCCTTTTTGCAGATTTTTGGGTATCACCAAAGGCTTGAACACTTTGGGAGCTCTGTTTACTTCTGTATACATAGAGTCGGTGTTAGCTTCGTTCTTTATGTTCTTCTCCCTCTTGAGCTGCCCCTTAGTTTTCATGCCTTGCCAAGCGTTTTTAGATCCTGCAGGCAGCAATAGGTTGACGACCGGTGCGTAGAACTTCGTAACGTCTACTTTGAACCACGTTCGACAGAATATGATGTCGCTCATCAGAATTTTGTCCTCGAATGTTGCTCGGAAAGCGCCCTCTGGCTTATTTAGAGCTTTCTTGATTTGACCTCTGATACCCGAAACGGTTTTGACTCTAGCGCCTTCAAACTTCGCAACCTCTAGAGTAGTCGTAAACATGTCCTTGATAAAAGCCGTCTTCTTGTAAATTTTCAATGGTGTACCGACTAGTTTCAATTTCTTTACTATTTGAGTGGATTTGTTGATTTCATTAACACTTCCTGTTGCAGCTATTCTGAATCCTACTTGCTTTATATCGTTTGGATTGTTGTTGACGCTTTGTAAAGCTAGGAAACCTGTGTTCTGTGGTGTTATGGGACCGTAGAAGTGCATGTTACATGTAACATGTTCAGGAGTGTACTTCAAATACCTGCATTTTAAGTCATCCTCTATTTTCGAATAGATCGGTAGTGTTTGAAAGCGACGCCACCCCAACGAAATGATGAGAGGATCATTCGTCTTTAATATTTTTTTATACCATCTGTGCTTTTTCACTTTGCAGGATACAAAACCTATGTTTTGTTCAGCCATATTTAGAGCTCCAATAAGTATTGGATAACTAGAATCGAAATTGGTTACAAATTCTGATGGCATGTTTTTGAATAGCATTCTGACATATAGTCCTGGTCTAAAACCTTCAACTTCAACCCTCAAACCATTGTCTAAGTTCTCAAACACAGATTTGTTGAGTTCTGATTGTTTTAAAGCTTCTGCTTTTAGATTTTCATAGTAAGAGTGGTCTCCTTTGATCCTATGGTCATCAGGATTGTCATATTCTGAGTCGAATTTTGCTTTCAATTTCATTTTCTTTTCAAGTATTTCCGACTTAGTTGGCTCTGCTTGTCGTTTGGTACCAGTTTCTTGGGACTTTTCTGTGTTTTCTTCTGCAATGTGTTTTTCTCCAGTTTCCAAGTCTTCAAAATCACCATAAAGTTCTTCCTCGTCACCATCACTAGCATCATCTAGCTTTAAAAGTTCTGATGCATCTTCATCAGCTGATCTTTTACCAGTTACGAAATTGTTAATCAAATATTGTTTATTTGATTCGCTAGTCCAATCTCTTAAATTCGGTTCACTAAGGGCATAGAAGAATGAGCACTCATCTAAATCTAATCTTTCTTTTTCTTTGTGTTTTTTCTTTTGTGTGTCTGTTACTTTTTTAAATAGACCACCTAGTTCTTCATCCTCTTCATCATCAGAATCTTTGTCCTTCTTATTTTTAGTTTTATTCCCGATCTCAAAGTCACCATACACAAGTTTCATGATGTTTTTTGATGTCTTTTGTCTGTCTAGATATGCTTCTGTTGCCTTCTCTCCTAGTTTTTCCTTCCATTTCATGCCAAAGTCTCCTTCTTTCTGTGGTTCCTCTTCTGAATCACTATCATCATCTTCTTCATCTGTCATATCACTTTTAGCTTTACCATGCCTATTGTCACTTGGTTCTCTGTCCTCATCATCATCTTCAGAACCCTCATCTGAATTATTATCCCAGGGAAGTTTCTTATTCTTCTCATCTTTTTCACTCTGATCAATTCCACTATCATTATCAGAATCACTGTCATTGTCATCATTATCTGAATCGGTTTCATCTGAATCTGCCTTTTTACTTTGTAAATATTCATCATCTTGAATCATGTCAGGGTAGATGACTGCTCCTCCACTAAATAGTTTGAATCCAGATTCTTGCATCTGTTCATCGACTGTTTCTCTAGTTTCTACAACATTTTTCAGAAGAGCTTTCTTCTCATTCGTTTCTTCATCTTCTTTCTTATGTGAGTGTGAGCCTTGCAACTCTATGTAGACTGCATCTTTGTCATATACAATGCCCCCAACACCTGAGAAGGGTGCATATATTTGTCTCTCTCTCTCCATGAGGTGTCGTTTTTTCTCACTGCTGGGAAGTGGACATGGATCTGGCAAATAAGACAGCTCACTGATCTTCATGTCTCCTACACCTGCAATTAATTAATGAATCTTTTATTACAATCTTACCTCACTATTATATTACTTATAGTCTCATTTCCAAATTGTACAATACAAAATATTAACTTAAGTATATACAAAGTTTTCTTGCCAAGATTTGAGATGGAAAGTATGTGTCACATTGTTTGTCTGCTATGGACTTCTAAACTACTGAACCTTTATTTTATATTTAGTTTACTTTATTAAACTTTGCACACAGTGAGCAGTTTTATCTTATTTTAAAGTTAGGATAGTAAATTGGGTATGTTAAACATCATGAGGAAATGAAACATTAGTTGAGAATCTGAGCAGACTGAGCTGAGTTGAGCTCACTGTGTGCAAAGTTTAATAAAGTAAACTAAATATAAAATAAAGATTCAGTAGTTTAAGAGTCCATAGCGGACAAACAATGTGACACATCTATACTAATATTATAAAGAGGAAAGATTTGTTTGTTTGTTTGTTTGTAATGAATAGGCTCCGAAACTACTGGACCGATTTCAAAAATTCTTTCACCTTTGGAAAGCTACATTATCCCCGAGTAACATAGGCTATATATCATCACGCTACGACTAATAGGAGCGGAGTAGTAATGAAAAATGTAGCAAAAACGGGGAAAAAATTATAAGACCACGCGGGCGAAGCCGCTGGCGGGAAGCTAGTAATTTATAAAAAACTTACCTGCTATGTGAACTGTGGACTCTTTCATCAATGGAACTCCTCTCACATAGCCATACAGCACCACATCTCTGTTCACCTTTGCTTCTTTTCTGATCAGCTCCTGACTTGTAATGTCTTCCAATCTGTCAGCCAGCACATATGCATGGGTCATCCTCCAACTTAGCGGCCTAAACTTCATTACTGAGATGAATCTGGATAGATTCTTTATTTCATTCCTCAAATATTCCCCATGTAAAATACCAGAGAGGTAAAATAGCTTAGCACCAGAGTACACCTCTGTCCAAAACCGATGTTTTAGAGTTTTCTTTGTAGTTTTCAGTGTCTTTGCATTCTTTATCATGTCAAGATGAGTGAGAACACCCATAATCTTGGGCATGCCATGCACTTGGCATATGTTGAGAAACTCAAATATCTCCATTTCAAAACCAAAGCTAGCATCGCACAGCAGCAACACAAGATCAGCACATTTTGCTATATCAATCATAGAATTGACATCGTTGTTACATTCTATCAATGTAATGCGTCGTTTTTTTGATGTCACAATAGTTATTGGACCATTCGTATTCGTCACATTGGTTTTTATAAAACTCTTTATCAGATTATTGATGAGTGTAGTTTTACCGACTCGAGGAGGGCCGACTATAGCAACAACAATGGGTGGAGGTTCCAAGGGAGTTTTGTCCACTTGTGGAATGTGCTGCTTCTTAGCGATGACATCTTCGCGACGGCGGAACTGCCTCTCAGCTCTCACAGCAGACTGTATAGCAAAAGCCTTAGGATTTCTCTGTCGAGCACTTAGGTTAGACTTGTCGACTTTGTTCTTATTTTTCTTCTTTTCTGCTTTGCGCCCGGCTTGTTTAGCGCGATGCGACTTCTTTTTATCAAATGCAGTTTCATCAGCCATATTTAAATTTTATAATTCATAAAAACGTTAGATAAACACATCACAATTATTTCAAAATAACCTCACGTGTCGGTATCGGAATCGGAGCAACTTGCAAATGACAGAATTGACAGAGACGTAACTTGACGTAAGTCGCAAGAGGACAACGACAAGACAGTGACACTAGTTGTTTGATTGAGTGACAGGTGTGACAGCTAATTCATTGAGATGTTGTTTACTCCTTGGCACTGGGTCTTTTAAGCAAAGTACAGAAATATTATTCTTTTCTTATATTGAAATCTATAATAAACGTATTTTGTATTGCTTTTACAAATACAAATATGAATATTATAAATACCTCGCTGTTGTATTTTTTTACAAACTTTACAGAAGATGCAATTTTTTTCTCTAAAAATACCCAAAAAATTCAAATAATAATATAATAAACCGAATATAACTAAAAAATAACACCTAGCTACTTTTGCACGGGAAACGACCAATTGAATATACTTTTTATTCGTTTTTATTTATTTACTTCACTAGCAACACCGCTTCTAGTTGTCAGTAAAACTACGGCTACGGAGATCAATTTTATATTTTTGTGCAAAAAAATTCATTATTTGGATGATGAAAGCAAAAAACGCAGCTGTTAACGATAGCTCACTAGTGGCAGATACAAAAGTTAATTAAATAGGACTGTGAACATGACTTCTTCAGAGCTTGATAGCCGGAACATCGCCATATCGATGTGAGTAATATACGCATTTCTCCTAATTATAGAACGAATATGTTATTGTATTCGTCACTGGACATTGTTTGTGTTATTTACTAGTCAATACTAGTTCCTGGCAAGTCTAGGGTAGGGTAGGGTAGGTATGGTTTGAGCTGATGATAGTTGTTGATCTAGGTTTTTGTTCTTCCAATTCAAAGCTCCTATAAAACACTCCTAATATCCATCTGCGGTTAGAATGTTATCTTAGGAGCACTCCGCCCCTAAGGCGACACACTGACCCATAATTATTGTGATAGAACTCCTGGTCTTGGACACGGGGCAGTTCTGTTAATTTTGTTTACCTAATTTTTAGATACAACAATAACAATCTCTAGGTTGAACAGTTATTTTTCACAGTTATGTTTTCCAAATTTCCATTGTTCCCCTTAAACTGAGGTAATGTTTCATGTGTTATATGTGCTCATAGAATAAGTAGGTACTTACCAAAGTGAAATTTATTTAAAATTTAAATTAAAGAAGCAATTTAATTGTTAAATATAAACAGGAAGTGTAAGTATACTTTTAGTTCTCCTAGAAAAAAATACTAATCAGAATACCAAAATACCTGTGTGTTTTCAGTGGGCTATCTATCCACCTATCCATGGAATAAGAATTAAATTATGTCACTAATATAATACTATGTTTGTCTGGACTTTAAAAGAAACCATGATTCCCTGAGTTTGTTTTGGCGTTTCTTCTCAGAGGTCGTCAGTTAGGAAATGCCAGCGACATCTAGCATTAAAAATGACTTGTAAAAGTGTCTTTAAAGGATCTACTTACAGAAATCAATAAATATAATTTCATTTCATTTCAATAATAGTTGATACAACAAATGCTAATGAAGTTACTTATTAAATGTCAACTTGTTCCAAGTTGTTGATGAAACTTTTTGTTAAAGTAATTACATAATATTAAAAAAATAATCAATAGACTATATCTTATAGATTTGAGATAACATAAGATTCAGGTTTTGAAGTAAGATACAGGTTTTACATAAATGTAGTCCTTATTATGCCTACTTGGCATGCAAACATATTTGCTTCAGTGAATAATAAAAATCCACATAATATTATGCTGCCTTGTAATCTGATAAAGCCTGTTTTTTTATGCTTTTCTACACATTATTAAAAGGTAGTGATGAATTAGTTTCATTATCAATTATTCATGGTTTAATTCTTCCTCCTAAGCATTTCTTACTCTTCCCATCATACAGTCCATCCAGTCCATTGCAATGATTAAATAAAAATAATAACTTTAATGTTATTGTTAATCAACTACAATTATCAACTTATTTCAAATAAACAGGAGAAAATCGGTGGAGAATCTGGTGATATCATCTCAGGATGCCATTGGTCAAAGCATCAGCCAAGCCCTCACCTTCTCAGGGGTGATCACACAGCATGCCAACAACATTATACAAGAAAACAGGTAAACCTAGATATCAATATGTTGCTTTTCTTTAAATATAGTTACTCAGTTATAACTGATAATATAGAATTTTACTGAAGAAATAAATCAACAATATTAGAGTAGACTCATCAAGAAGTTGCCTACCAATGAGTTGGACAGGTGTTCTGATAAAGGTTGCTGGGGGATGTTGGATGTAACTTAGAGGCCTTTGTTCAGCAGTAGTGGTGCTTTGACTGATATGATAATGAAGTATAATCACCATCAAGTTACTAATACCAAGCAAAGTGAAAAAATAATTGTGTTTTAACCAGCAGTGCCTTCACCCCACTTAAAACTGCTACTTGATATCACAACTAAGTAGTTAAACTGAAATCATTTTCATTCATTTTGTGTTGTGATAAATCCAATCAGCTTTGTTAATCTACTTTTAATTATGTTTATTTTATATCCTGCCTAGATGATAATTATGAAGATATATTTCCGTTAATTATTCAGCTGTCATTAACATAATTATAATTTGAAATGGATATTTTTGAATTATGGTCTTTTTACCACTCCTGATATATCATGTCCTGAGTAAAGACTGGACTAGATTTGTCTTTCTTAAAAAATAAGTAGCAACAACTTATCTTGTTTGGCTGATTATTTCCTATTGTTGGGCAAAGACCTTCACTCACTGAAGTAGTCTATGGAAGCTGTAGGGAACAGGTTTCATCATGATGTTTTTCGACGTTAAAGCTATTTATAAATTAATGACTAACAACACGAGACACAAAGGAGTCTCCACAAACTTTCCCTTGGCTATCAACAATTTATTTATTTATTACCTACAAGTTATGACGTGAACACTCAAACAGTTATTTCATATAATTTCCACTCATTCTGCCAAGGTTATTTATTATTGCGTCGCTTTCACTCAGACAATAGGCCAGATTGAGATGGGAAGGTCATGGTTTCAATTTTATCAATTACTTATGGAGCAACATACTCGCGTGTATTAAAATTTAGCAAAACGCGTACGGCGGTCCGAAAAAAATTGCGACTACATTAACGCATGCCAATTTCGTTGATAAGCTACCTTGCCGGAAAATTGGCAGCCTGGCTAAGCTAAATAATATCGAAGCGCGTATGGTCCGTGGCGTGGAAATTCTGTAATTTGTTACTTGAAAGTTTGACTTTACTATTCACTACGATTACTCTGTAGTTTTAAGGCATACCTCTAACCTGACTAAAATTCTATACCTACTCAGTACTACCACAGGTACAACTATCAGGGCTTTATATTCTTTCCATACAGGACTCGATCCTCCACCCGTAACGTATAAGCTCTCCATTCTGCTACTGCGCCAATCAGGTTAATCCATCATCCACCAATGGTAGAATATATCATATTATTAATAAATATAGAAAATAATATGATATATTTTATCATAACCACCGGTATGGTAAAATATTGTAATGTGATGATCGCCCACGTGAAGTATGCGATATATTTTCCGGCTGGATGTTGCAATGACAATTAATAAGCTGTTCAATTAACCGAAAAATTAACACTTCCTGCTCTGTATAATGAATGACCATTGGTTATTATCCTGCTTACCGCGTTTATAAAAACGAGCGTGCACATACATTAATGTGTGTTACTAAAGCAAATGATGCGTGACTATTGTTAACCTCAGTTATTCTCGACTCTCCGTGCATCATAATAATTATTGTAACAAGGTCGAAATAAAACAAATCTTAAGCAATCAGTGAGAGGATTTTTATTAGTCATCAGTACTCAACATAAATTAATCATATTTTTTTAATTTAAAGAGACTACGGGCCTTATGAAATCTTGAAACTAGACTGTAGAAAGCAAAAGAAAAAATAAACAAACACTCGAATTTTATCGAGCGCAACTTCAACTGGAGCGACTTCCATCAAGTTATCAAGCCACAGGTGCTCCCATCCCATCCATTTGTCCGATAGCATTATCTATTGTCACTTCTTGCAATACTTGCACTGGCAGAGATAAGGGACACATACTAAAAGTACACAACGAAGAAAAACTTCCTTAAATTAGAGGAGTGTTTTTAATTAGCAGCGGAAAACCTGCTTGTTATTACAACAGCATTGAGAGTAGATGACCTCGTTAGAAAAAATATCTTCAGACCGTGTACACAGGAATGTGTTCTGGTTTCAACTTATATTAGTTATACATATTTCCCCAGAACATGTAGAGTAACTAGGCCGCTCTTACATGGCAATGCTTCAAGATTGATGGTTGTCAAAATCTTTGTTGAACGTAAACTAAGTCGAATTCAGGTCTAAAGGTTTCACCTACTTCTCAACTAGGTACCTACTAATTTCCATTTCTATTTTTGTGGAAACAATTTTAAAGTTTACTATCAGTGGTAAGTAGGTTAGGTTAGGTTAGTTATTAGGTAGTTATATCTATTTGAATCATTATTAAATACCAAATTATGCACACAGCACACACGCCACTTCAAGTTAAGTTTAATAACACAGATAACAACAAAAGAATTGTTACAAACCTAATAGCCATACAGTTGTATGTCCTTCTGCTTGCCGCACTGCACATCTCTTTGTTAATAATGTAAACTAATTGATCACTGCTTTCGCACGTCCCATGTGTAATCAAGTCTTCAAGCTCATATAGATTACATTATCATGTTATCTAGATAAATAACTTATTAGTACTTACTTCGTAGTTAGTGTTTGTGTTGTGTGAATGACATTATATTTTTGTCTGTAAATAATGATGGATGCTGAAAAGTTTCAAGTGTTGTACACGCAGTGGGAGTCCATCAGTAAAGTGTTTATTTTAAGGTAAAGTGTTCATATTCGATGTATTTTTTTTTAATTGTGATTGTCAATGGTCGTGGTCAGCACTTGAAATCTTAGCCATTGTTTTTTAAAACTAGGTAAGTATTTATTACAAAGTTATTTAGGACAAAGAACATTTATCACTAGGTACAGAGTTACAATCAAGTAGTAAACAGGTACTTTTGTCATAAATAATTGTATACTTGATTGATACGATGTCGTGCCAGTAAAATACATGATGATTAAGCCTGTTATGTTCTACGACTCGGCAGTCGACACATGCTTAATTTAAAGATTCTTCCAACCAGCCCCTTATTTCTGCCTAGGCTGACAAGGCCCCGACCTAGGGGCCCAGCCAGCCTACGGGCCCCACCTTCTCTACTGCCCGGATCAGGTAGCAGTGGAAATAGGTTCGGTACGATTCTAAAAAGTTTATATCGAATCATACGGCTTAATTCCATAATGGCTTCGAGTTAAGGGTCCTCAAATATTAAGTACCTAGTGGCTGGCACTGCTGCCTGCGTTCACCACGCTCTGGGCTGGTCATCAAAAATCTTCAGGCCCTTCAAAGTTCTCGTGTCACGATGAGCGGCGTTAGGCTAGTTCACCACACTGACCTATTCTGGACTAGCAGTCTGGCAGATTATCCGCCGCCGCCCGTCCAGATAATCTCATAAACATATACTGACTGCAATTCTGACTAATCTATCTGGCCAGTCAACCTTATTTTGATTAGCAATACACGTACATAACATTTATTGCACAATGTTTGGGACCTTTCATGAAGGCATCACATGTCAACAGTAGCATTTTCAGAATAAATATGCGGCTTCATTAACGCATGACAATCGTTGATAAGCTATCTTGCCGGAAAATTGGCAGCCTGGCGAAATATCTACTAACCGTTATAAACACAAAACATGCGTTATCTCGCCTGTAGCGTTTCACCATGATTTTTTTAATATGCAATAATAACGTTAACCAACTAACGTACATTTTGCTTCCCATGGTGTGTAGCCAAAAGTTTTTAGAGTTAGTTATTATTTCAAAATTTTCTACCACTTAAGAATTTGCAAATTAACCTCCGACTGTTACAAGTTCCTTAAAGCTCACACAGATTAGGGGTAACCACGTGCAGTTCTCGCCAAACTTATTGTCCGGCTTGAAGTTGGCACGAGCTACAATACGGACAATAAGTTTGGCGAGAACTGTACACGTTTTGGTACAGTTTTGTATGAACTATCTAACAGTACAAGCGGGTCGCAGTTTGTTTTGACGTAGTTAAGGAATGTGCTGCACTCACAGCTGTAATGTGCACAAGCCTTTACACCAACACAAGCGTCATCGAAAGTATATTGAACTACATGAATTAGATATAAACAATTGCATAGCCAGGACAGGTTTTAAGATAGTCCTGGCTTCTTTGTGATATCTTCAGATTCTGGACAAGACTCTACTTAGGTTGATACGAAGTTCCCTTAGTAGATATGCCAGTGATTATAGCCGTCATATGACCGGGATCGATGTCGATCGAGCATCGATGCGACGTCGATCGCATGGGCGTAACGACACCCTAACAATGTGCCATCTCCAAATACAGTTTTCTGAATCAAACTCTCAACTAAGTACTTTGAATAATAATGACTTAGGCTGAGATTCAGAGAAGAGACTCAGCATGAACTTACGCTCCCGTATGTCAAATTGTCATACAAATTTGACATACGGAAGCATAAGTTCATGTTGAGTTTCGTTTCTGAATATCAGCCTCAGTCTCGTAGTTGAGGACTTAAGATATATTTTTATACACAAACGATACGATTGCACATTGAATGCACTGCACATTTTAATTACAATGTTATGTAAGTTTTTAACAACGTTCTTTCACTTATATAAAGTTCTAACTATTATAAAACTAAACAAGGAATGTTGTAGAAATCAAATCGTCGACCGCATCGACACCTAGTGTAGATCTAGTGTGTCTAAACGTTATTGGAATCAAAAAACTGGTGATAGAGCAAATTACCTACTTGATTACGAGGTTTTTAAATTTGTATGACTATGATTCAAAATGCAATACTGTGTAGAGTGAATGCCACTGTCAAATGTCGCAATTTGTGTTTTTTCACTGTTTTGCAACCAACCGTAACAGTTTGGCGCCCGTTCAGATCACTTTTGTACATTGTTGGTTTAAAATGTGTTTTGTGAACCCAATCCTATTGGGAAAATGTGAGTGGTTATGTGAAGTGTATTCTTTAATTAAACTAAGTGATACTAGTTGCCAGAATTTTATAAAAACTGCTATTTAAATGTGCTGTATTACGTGCTGCACCTACTTACGAAATTACTAATTACTGAAATCTCAATCAGTTTTTGAATGCATCTCAAACTTGTTGACTTATTGAAGTACAATATGTTTAATTAATTGTACACAATTAACTCGTAAATAGCCCTGTATATAGATTTATCAGATATAAATATTTGACCACAGTGGTTTAAATTGCATACTTTTGACTCCACAGCACCTATTATAATCAGTTTAGGAAAATAGTAACTACAACAACTGTATAAAGAGTAAAATGATAAATGTTTTTTTTTTTTTTGCACACAGATTTTGCAAAAACTAGATAAAGATTTAAAGTTGACAACGTAAACGAGGTGCTAAGACGCCAAAACAAACACGAGTGTTGCATTCTAGTTTCTCGTACCGGAGAGATTTACCTACATTTATTTCCTACTACAAGATGTATGAATATGGAGAAAGCAAAAGAAGTATGTCCCAATGGGAAAAAGGCGTGAGTGTATGTATGTATGGAGGTCTGTAAAGGGCTAACACAGACATCGCGACGTGATATAAGGCTGTCGTCGCATTATCTCTTCCGACAAAACTACTATAGAGCGCATTTAAGCATAACTAGGGTCACTAGGACTACGACCGATACCATTTACCAATACCCGATTACTTTTGTTTCCCTTCAAGAGATATCACAATAATTTATTGTACAAAAATTATACGATAAGTAATAGTATTTATTTTTGTCTTCACTTTATTGTCTTTAGCAGTTATCGGTACCCGCATATTCATAGATATTTTAAACTAGCTTTTGATTAGATCAGACTGGATTTTTAATTGATACTCCTCTCCTATTGGTCGTAGCGTGATGATATATAGCCTATAACCTTCCTTGATAAACGGGCTATCTAAGACTGAAATAATTTTTCGACTTTCTATATGCTACTATTAAAGCACTGGCCATTAGCAAGCCAAAGATAAGAAACGCCCGTCCCAAAGATTGTACGATGTTTTTTTTATACAAACTGGTTTTTGACACCTACGCGAACTAGTTATTAGGTATAATAAAACTACAGATTTAATTTTAATAATTTTGATAAAATTATTGTTGGCGTAACACTTAGGTCTATCCGTGACCTTGGATGCTGTAATAAGATCCGAAACGTCTTGAATTAATAATATCATTAAAATGCGACAAAATGCGTAATAATTTAAAATGAAATTTGATACAACTAAAGAAAATTTTCAAAATCAGCTCGCACATTAAAGCGTATAAAATGCATGATTTTGATATTTTGGAATTTGTCATATAGAATAGAGCCCAGTGACACTCGTGCCATCAAGACGAATCTAATGAGGTATCATTTATCTAAATCGGTGGGGCCGGTGAATAGTTACGAGCAGACATAGGAACAGACATACATACACGGCAAACACATTACCCTCCTGCGGCAGTCGGGTAAAAAGCAGTTCTATTTAAAATCGTTAACATTGCCTCGTAAGTCTCCTCGTAAAAGGATATAACTATCTATAAACTGCTTCGCTGGCCTCGCTCGAGGTCCTGGGTTCGATTTCACTGTCTAGCAGTTGCGTTGTTATTGGAAATTCTCAGTAATCTCAGTACGAACTCTGAGTTTAAAGTTGTGCCCTATTAATAGCAAAAGAATCGCCCCCTATTACATGGGACCTAAACATATCGGCGAAGTGTGGGTGCAAAGGGCACACCTCTAACCCTTCGGGGAATACCTACAGGCGTGATTGTATGTTTGTATGTTTGTATAAAACAGATATAAATAGTTACATATCAAAGGGCAGACTAATGCCGTTGTAAATAGAACAAAGGCAAACCGTTCTCTTTGCTACAAAAACTTAATTATGTTGGAAAAGACAAATATTTATTTGACCCACGTATATATTTGTTCCGTGTCCGGATATTTGTACACCGAGTTCATTAGTCTGGTACGGTCATATCAACACTACACACTACGTTATTAAGTGAATAAGTAGAGCAATATATAGCTCGGGAATCGTAGTTGCTTGAAGACTCAACTAACCAAATTTTTTTTGGGGTGCGGAAATTCCATATGGATACCTGCCGCCTGCCCAGGCGGCAGGTCGATGGGATCCAAAACATTCACCACGATTATGACGAGTTGACTTCCTACAGAGACCATCTACAGTTTTCGGATCTCAGTTTGATTTAAATAGTTTATTTTCCCCTTTTCTATAGCCACTTCTTACCACACCTCGGACAGGACGTTCAATCGGAATCTTCAAATTCCAGTGCCAACAAACGCTACCACTATTAAAATATAATGGGTCTATGAAATAATAAATGAACGAAATACGCTAGCTTTATTATATCAGTATAGCGTAATAGTTATATAGTGCCCTTTACAATAAAATCATCAACCAATTTACTTTCACTATTTGACACGGTGTACTCTCAGAATGAGAAATGTGTGGATGTTCCCATTTAATTTACAGTGTTCTTCCTTGAAGCAAATACTCCTTTATTTTTAATATACTGTTTCCTGTTTCAGGAGTGTATCACGCTCACCGTCGCCCTCCCCGTCGGCCTCGCTACGGAACGCAGACAGCGCCAGTGAAGCTTTGGACAATGACAGGGTATGTATCTTGCACTATTGTAGGACATATACAGGCAAAGACAATACGATGATTAAGTACGATGAACTTGCCGCTCAAGCTTTGATCCTTTTGGTTCTTTTAGTGGTGATAAATTTAGTTAAGGGTAAGTAGAGCTTTGGCTTACAAATAATACAATGGATCAAATGATTTGGTGTTTAAAATCATTAAAATGTAAGTGATCAAAAATGAAACCACAGTCTGCACTATACTTAAAAGTCGTCATCGCGCTTGAGACCACTAGACCAACGAGACAGTCACACTTAGCGTTACGTTACTTTACGCTTAGCGTCCTCTCTGAACATAAGACTTAATTTCCAAGTTGGAGGTAGCATTAAGTTGAGGAGTTGTTTTGTTTCAGACGAGCGAGGCGTCGGTGCACTTGTACCATGGCGGCGGCGACTCCGCGTCCATATCGAGCGGCGAGCTCGCCGTCACCGTGGTGAGCGCCTCGCCGCCGCAGAACAAGGGCGACAACCCTAGGGTGAGATGTGTTGTTGTTTAATTTAGTTAAGCAAACTGTGGTTGGAGATATCTACGCCTACGTATTACCTGCCACCAAGCGATGCCATAAGCGAGGTCACTAAACCAACTCTGAACCCAAGTAGATAGGTGTAATTCAAATCTGGTGAAGTGGGGAGATATCGAAATAATGGCAGCAGGGTGCCGTTGTGGAACTGTGCCGCAAACAATGATGCACCTTCTATCCTGTCCTTTGTATAAACTGAATTTTAAAAAAGTAGTACCAATGACACAAAGAACTAAGCAGTAACTAAAGGACAAGCTAGACTTTTATTGGAGGGATTGGTCGCAGAAAGACTTAAAGCAAGAGGAGTGGAAGGAGGGTAAGGAGGCCTTTGACCTGCAATGGGTTAATGTCAGCTTTAAAAAAACATGTATCAGGATATTTTTTGTATTTTTAAAGCATTTTCCATGCTAAAATTCAAAATCGACTGGTGGGCTGGACTCGTACCTGTCGCTAACGTCACGTTAAGATGTAAATTTAGAATGTGAAGGTAGATTTCGACTTGGCAAGTCGGACTCGCGGTGTTGGTCATAGCGTCTGGTGTATTTAACCAGAAGACGCAAGTTCAAGTCCTGCCTACCAGTCGATTTTTTCCTTCATTAAAATAACTGATACCTATCAGGATCTTTTCCGGTTCTTCTCCATAGCACATTGTGGAACTAGTTTTTCTTAAATAAAACATAAAAAAGCACTAACAGGTAGTAACTAACCCCCGCCTTGTTATGTAAATAATTGATACTTACACTGCAGCTATCGAACCCGAACGTGAAGGGTGTGGACGGCGCGCGCACCAAGAAGAAGAGCTGGTACAACGCGCTCTACCCCACCTACAAGAGCAAGGCCGACGACTTCAAGAGACTGTTCAAAGATCTGCCCGACGACGAGAGACTCATAGTTGGTTGGTACATTAAAACAAATGACACGCTCGCCTGACACGCGCGCCACGAAATAATTTTGTCGTCTCTTATCTCGAGCTGAAACTATGGCTGGAAAAGACATAATATAACGGAAAAATTATGTCGCGGTATGCATGTTAGTTGTCAACCTATTTACTGGCCACAGGTTTGCTTTGAGCATGTGAGGGATTAGGCTATAGTCCACGACGGCGAGTGGTCTCTCAGGCATGCTTTCAGCTTCTCAGCTTTCACAGCATTGTTTTCCTTCACCGTTTAAAGCGGGTGCTAATTTATATTTATAAAGTAAGAAACTGACTGACTGGCTGACTTATCGAACAACGCACAGCTGAAACTGCTGGGTCTAAAAGCATGAACTTTTACACACATATAAGTATTATGATGTGGAGATATGCTAAGAGCAGCTAGTTAAACAGCTAGTTTCTTATAAACACAGAAAAAATACATGTAGCTTTTACTAAACGGGGCCTATAGGCTATTTATATTTTCATTCTAAATATACAAAATTATGTAAATTGATGTTATTGTCCCGCAGACTACTCGTGCGCACTACAGAAGGACATCCTGGCGCACGGGCGGCTGTACGCGTCGCAGAACTACCTGTGCTTCTACGCCAGCATCTTCGGCTGGGAGACCACCATGACCACGCGGTGGAAGGACGTCACCGCCATCACCAAGGAGAAGACTGCACTCGTGAGTTAAAACATTGTCATATTATACCCGGTTACTGTCAGGAAATACGACATCAGACGGTAAAATCTAATAGTGTTCGATCCGGCAATGTCGCCAGTTTGCGGGATCTAGTACAAAATGTGTGTGGAAGTTTCTTCTGCCGTTATCATTCTCTATGCCTCGAGTTCTTTAGACTAAAAATATCTTACGGTCACTACCACATTTTTCCGATACAGATGTGTACTTTGATTACACAAGCAAGATTCCGTTCTATATGTGTAATGAGTACCATGTTATTTTGTTTCGCTTTATTTCATCCTGACCTTTATTAGAGACAACCAACACTACAACAAAGTTCAGGAAGCGGTGGGACTAAATAAGGCATACAGAACTTTATTACTTATTCTGTTTCACGTTCTCGACGGTATGTTGACTGCCAAAGTGCCAACCCTCACTAGACCAGCGTGTTGGACCTTAGTCTAACCCCACTTATTCTGGGAGGAGACCCGTGCCCCAGCAGTGGGGCAGTAAATGGGATGATATTGATGGTGAAGTATTAGTTTTCTTTTGTACAGGTTATACCGAACGCCATCCTAGTGTGCACGGAAGGTGAAAAAAATTTCCTCACATCGTTCTCTGGCCGAGACAAAGCTTACCTGATGCTGTTCAGGATATGGCAGAACGCGCTCATGGACCAGCCTATGAGCAGCCAGGAGTTCTGGCAGTGGGTGAGTGGACTTATATCTTCAGGTGATGTCACAGCTTAGCTGATGCTGTTCTGGATCAGGCAAAGTTTTAGTAGTAGGTAATTTGGAGCAAGATGCATTACTTCAGATTATTGAAAGTATACCTAATACCTATGTCTCCAATGCTGTAGTGTAATTATAGTATACCTTGAGCAAAGAAGTACAAAGCAGTTAGCCGTAAAAAAAGTAACATCTTTCAGTTGGCAACTGCATTGAAACTAAAACATACTCTATAGAAACAGATAGAAACTTTCCTATACCAATGCGGAATGCAGACATACATACACACAAATTACTGGTAATAATTTGATAGTGATCAAACTCAATTCAATATAAAAAATGTAAAATAGGTAATAGCTTGAAAAAACTTCCTATACAATTTTATAATTTAGATACTAAACCGTTATTGTTTCATTCTAACAGACACCTTGGACAAACATGTAGCAATCAATTGGTCATTCAAATATATCGACATTAATTCTAATGCATGCGCATAGTTGAAAACCCCCAAATACATATTTATTATTTAAAAAGTGAAAAACAAGATGTGGCGTGGTTTGGCAACATGTTTGTCGTTGTTGCCAGTTTTAAAAAAGATATGAAATTATGGAAAAGTTTTTGAACTTTCATAAAAAAACTAATGATTAGGTGTTATTTATTGCAGCGTATAACAAAGCAATGTAGCATTTTATTATTTACTTAAGTATGATACGATTGGCGGCAATTGATAACATTAAGATCACAAAATAAAGCGAAGCAAATGAATTATGAGAAAAAAATATAGCAAACTTGCAACTCATTTGCTTATTTTATTAGTGGCAACACTAGTTTGGCACAGATTAGAAATTTAAAACAATTCAAATAAGTATGACCGCAAAACAAACTGAATAAAGCAGACCTATACTTTGGTCTTATAATATTTATTCCTTTGTGTATTTATGCCAATTTGCGCAACGATCATCATTTCACTGTAGTATATTATTTCTTTCATTCTTATCTAAATGTCCCTACTTGCAATAATAATTGTAAAAAATGAATAATATTTTTTTTGTTATAATAAGGATATTTTTAAAGTAGCCCTTTTAAATATATCGCCATAAATCTCTTTTAGACTGGGGGCCTGTTTCACCAGCTAGTAATTTCCCGTTAAATTACTTGGCAAAATATTAAATAAGAATTAGTAGAGTAATGAACAAGAGTAGACAAATAAATATTCTAGTTCCACAGAATGACTGATAACGATAACACTTTTTAATGTTATATATATTGCTTCTATTGTTCCAAACAATACGTTATTCCAACTATAGGCCATAAACATTTTTCATATGATTGACTGCCATTTAAGAGAGTTTTTTCTTAGTCTTAATCGAGTTTCTCGACGAGGTGTGTTGTTGCACGGAGCAAACACTGTCTGTGATATTACGCAGCATTCATTCGCCAGCACCAGCCTAGCTACAGCTATTCCTAAGTCGTGAATGAAAACACAGTGGAACGAGTGATCTAGGACTGATTAGTAGTAATTAGCGAAACACATAAGTGAAGTAAGCCGGTTACGGTGCGCCAGTGAATATTCTATCATGGATCCTATGCAGGTATACGTTTCGAATATAACGTGCTGTTTTCGAGTTACTTTTAATACGTTACCAGTGTGGCATCAGGAAAGTAAGCATACTTATTCTCTCATAAAGGTGTTAGAGACGCGCCATGGTTTCATACGGGTGTATTACTAATAATATGCTTGTATTATATTTGTTTTAGATTTCGGGGAGAAATTATATAAAATTCTTATTCTAAATGATACTGAAAACCGTAAAACCGAAGAACTAAGCGCATAAACAGACAGACAGACGTAGATAGCGACTTTGTTTTTACTATTCCGATAAATTGATAATTGATGTGTAATAATTACTTAGTTTCTTTTAATAACTGTCTGTAACGGTCTCACAACGGATCAAACTTGAAAAAATAGATTATTTTACTTGACTAAGTTCCACATTTCCAAAAAATACATGCTCAAGTAATGGGATTTTCCAAGTAAATTCATGAATTCGCTTGCAACAGTTCCATAAGTAATTGCCCGAGGCTGGCTAGTTGATTATAAAGTCTATGAAGTATGTCGTATCACCGTGAGCCACTCTCAAGGTTTCAGCGGACAGCGTAGGACGCGCGGGGACCGACAGGGAGGCAGGTACGCGGTGATGTCACATTAACGCCTACAATTAATCACCTGACAACAGTAGTTTTATCCAGTTCATTTTGTAAATTTCTACCTTTCTGGCACTTACGAGAATATTATTCACAGGTGGATTGGTTTATTAATTCTTGGCATTATTTGTTGACATGCATTTTTAGAAGTGCCCGAGAAATAAGGGTTTCTTTACTATTGCCTTTAACATACACTACACAACCCATGAGCCACTATAGTTACACTCTTTTATACATAGGTACTTTTGTAAAGAAAAAAAGTACATACCTATATTTAAAATGTTTTTTTAAAGTACTTTCCCTAAAAACGTTTTCATGAAAAAACACGTTCATAAAATTTTAAAACCATTTAATTTTACTAGTCTGTCTGTCTTTCCATTATCAGCATTGGACAGTAACGTTAACATAAGCTATTCCCCCTCGAGTAAGCTTACGTATTTACCGATTATACTACCGTTAGTTTTCTTATTAGTCTCTTTCTCACTCGCTCTCTTACGACAGCCCCACTGGAACCCAGGGCTAGGCCATGGGAGTTGTTATTGAAGATTTTGCCAACATTGTGATGATGTGCAATGTTTGTTTATTTATATGTTACTATTCCATGCTGGACCATCGCCAATGCATTTGGAAATTTGCCCGCTCCAAATATTTTCTGTGATTTTCATATAAGTGTAAAGATAACATCATATCATTTTGATTTTAATTTAGTTTCTAAAGTGAAAATATCTTATCAAGACATCAAATTGTGAAAAACGTAAACGGTAATGTTAATATTTATTTAGATATTACATGCGCTAATGATAAGACAGTTGTTATAATGTTTTTTTATTAATATTTAAGTGATGATCATTTTCTATTTCATTCAACTTCAGTTTATCAGGAATCGTCGGGAAATAATGAGTAATTATTGTAGTGAACTTTTATACGTTATTGCTTTGTGTTTTTTTGTTATGTAAAAGTGCTGTGCATATTTTAATGACTACAATAAAAAAGAAATATGTTTATAAGTTTTTGCTGTTTTTAATAATGTGAAGTGTTTAAAATATATTCAGGTTATACATATTTAGAGTTAATTGTATAGATAGGTAGATATGTATGGTACCTATAAACTTTTTAATTTTCGAAAGCACAGTGTGGCTTTTTACAAGGAATGTAATTTTACATAGTCAAAGCGCGTCGTCGCCAGGTGTTCCTTTGCCTCACCTTGCGAGTGGGTGTTGACTCAGGTACACCTGTACACCCTCAATACTCCATCGTATTGAATAATGGACCAATCTAACTCTTGCCGATTTTTGTCGCCACCTCTCCTAAAATTATAATATTCGCATCGGTCGATTTGAAGTACGATTTGTGTGTTTTTAATGTTTGAATTTATTAGCATTACCCACCTGTTGCCCACAAGGTAGTAATTACCAAACCATCTGACACCAATGCAGGCTCCTGTCCGCCGATATATTATGTATATGACTTTTTCTCGAGAAGAAATGCTAAAAAGTGATTTTTAAATAGATATTTTATATCATTTGACTACTATCTGACTTGATATTAAGCAACAATGCGGTCGACAAAAAAGCATAAACGCTTGTAAAAAGGTAGTACTCGCTGCGTACAATGCGAAACCCCTTTTTGTGTAGTTTAAATGATTTGATAGTTGCGATGACGCTTGTTAAGATATAGAAATATAAAAAAGATATGGTTTTATATTAATATATTTAGATTCTACAAGAATAATGGTAAAAATGGTTATATAAATAAAGATGATTTGATTTGATAGCCTGATAGCTTCATCGTTATTTCTAGTTAAATTGTAAATAAATAAAATAAATAAATCATTATCATCATAAGTAAAACTCCTACCGCCGCCGCTCATATTGACCTTATATATTTATAAGTCTTATAAATGAATCGTCATTGTAATGTAATGATTGACGACACGAGTGAGTGACCGTGCGCGTTGTGTTGTGTTGTGTTGCAGGTGCACAGCAGCTACGGCGAGGAGCTGGGCTTCAACTCGGACGAGGAGGGGTACGGCCGCGACGCCATCGACGACGTGCCGCCGCTGCCGCACGACACCGACCAGGTACCCGAGCACTATGTGCCCGATTTACTATTTTCAACCTTAATCTCTTAATGATAAGGTGAAATATTGTCTATAGCCACGACCTCGCATTGTATATAATTACTAGCCTTTGCCCGCTACGTCTTTCCCGTAGAAGTTGCATTTTTTCCCCCGTTTTTGCAACATTTTTTATTTATACTCAGCTCCTATTAGTCGTAGCGTGATGATATATAGCATATAGCCCTCCTCGTTAAACAGGCTATCTAACACTGAAATAATTTTTCAAATTGGACCAATAGTTTCTGAAATTCGCGTTGAACCAAACAAACAAACATACAAACAAAGTCTTCTATAATACAGAAGGGGTCTAGCAATGTGTTATTGGGCTTTTCTATGAAATTCTCAGTAGCATGCGTTTTGATTTGTGCTCGGTTGATGGCAATGCAGAAGTTCGCCTCCTAATATATAGGAACATCAGGTGAACTGCTGGTGGATATTAGTATACCTCCTAACGCGTTGGGGAATACAGGCAGGATTGTATGAATGATGATGTACATTACTATATGCCTCATTCATAGAACACGAACTTTATTACCGAGTTATACCTGGGCACTAAAACCTCTACGATAATCATTACAATCATACAAATATCGACTTTAAAATTAATTCACTTTCACGGGACATTGAACCTTTTTTAATTAGATTAGGGTTTATTTCTATAATTTTTATTAAAAGTGTATGACGCACAGATAAAAGCGATAAGTTTAGAAGTACCGAAAAACAATCGGTAATCAAGGTTTGGTTACTATCAGTCGATAAGTGACAGTCCGATAACTGTGCGCGAACGAATATGATGCGCGTTGTGAGGAGAGCCAAGAAAAAAGTGAGTTTTATTAATAAAAACCTCTTAGTCTACCATTAATAGATTGTAAACGTCATCACCCGTGATCATGGACGCTACAAAAGGTTCCAAACTTCGGGATTTAAATGATATTATAATAATAATAAGTTAATGATAATATTGCGTAGTACTCGCAACCGGCGCGTGTGTATGACAAGATGTATGGAACGTGGATGACGCAAAAGAAGTATTGCAAGAATCGTAGCAAGTGATATTCTATAGTTTCTGCCCTATGGGACAAAGACGTATATAAGTGCATGTATCTATACTAATATTATAAAGAGGAAAGATTTGTTTGTTTGTAATGAATAGGCTCCGAAACTACTGGACCGATTTCAAAAATTCTTTCACCTTTGGAAAGCTACATTATCCCCGAGTAACATAGGCTATATATCATCACGCTACGACTAATAGGAGCGGAGTAGTAATGAAAAATGTAGCAAAAACGGGGAAAAAATTATAAGACCACGCGGGCGAAGCCGCTGGCGGGAAGCTAGTGTATTAATAAAATTGGGATTTCATATAACGCAATAAAAAAAAAATATAGCAGGTTTTTCAATAATTAAAATGTGTTTAAATCAACCGTGCACGTTACATTACGTTCATTACGATTTTGAAGGTTTCCTTAATCTTCCACCAGCTACCTCCATCGTGTAAGGAAGCTATCTTGTATTATTACCAAAAACAGTCACTCAAATGTCTCCCAATTTGAAAATGTGATTATTTAAGTTCTTATCAGGGAAACGTGGGTAAGGTAATTAAAAAGAACTATTATATTGTGACCAAACTGATAGGTATTGGTGCCTCAGGGATTTGTAAAGATTACTAATGAGGGTAAACTTAAAAAATACATTTTTTTTAACACCACTGTGAAGATATAATAACATATTTCCATATCATAGTTGATATGATGTGGTTGAGGAAAGGATTATAAAGATAAATATTAGATAAAATACAGATTTTGGTATTGTTCTATAAGTTATGGTTCTGTGACATTAACACCATGCTTGCCAAATAGTCTGTATACCGATTAAGTAATACCTACCGCTATACATATTATTAAGACCATGACTATTTATTGAGTTTTTGGCCAACCAACAAGAAACACCATACTCCTTTAGACCACCACTGTTTGGAACCTTCCAATTAGTTTTTAACAATTTAATAGTAGCTGTAATATTGGTCTAATAATTAAGTAAATATTTGACAGATTCAAATCTCATCGACTGCATATTCTGCATAAGTTTCAATATATCTATCCACCCAAAATGTGTACGCATTTTCCTTTGAGGAATGGAATTAATGAATTTCCTATTATCCTTTCTTAATGGAGACTTACGTCATAAAGGAAAAATTTAGGGTGTTTACCCACCTCCAAATAAATCCTCGTTAAATTACTTGGCAGCTAATTTCACATAATTGTTGTATTTTTTAATTTATCCGAGGCTATAGCGGCTACGTAAAACAGGCCTTTAATCTTTAATCTCGTGTGTTTTTCGCAGGAGCTAACGGACTCCGGTTGCATGGAGGCGCGCGGTGGAGATGATCAGCGCCCCCAGCGGCAGATATCGCAGACGCGGGACTCCTCGCCGCCCCTCGGTCAGTACAACACAACACAACACACTACATGTGACGAGCAGCTCCCCCACGAGAACGAACGAGAACACCCTCAGTTCTGCGACACACTGCTGCCGGCACTAGCAAAAAAAAAACAGTTACTTCATGTGTTCAAACGATAACTGTCACTGATTATAATACAGTACTAGGTACTACTGTTTGCCTTATCGTTCAAAACCGGATTATTGAACTTAAGGGAAATATCTGAATATAATTTCTAATCTATGTGAAATAAGAACACAACCAAACAACGTGGTGGTCTCATATTAGTAGTTCTTTAAGCATAGCTCTCGATAAAACTACTATAAAACGGTTCGAGTAGCAATTTGGCGCGAGTCCTAATTGCACATGGCCCCTTTTTCCCAGCTATCGTTCTCGTAGTTATTATTTTGTTTTTCTTTTGTTTAATAACAAGTAAATTTTAGCACCAAGTAATGGCCACAATGCGCAATTTATGTGCTCAGGCAGGAATCAGGATAAGTGTAAATCGTCTGGATAGATGTATTTTGTACAAATTATTGTGTTTTACTTTATATGTTATAGGTTACCCAAAATTAATGACAAAACGCTTTATCCTAAAAAGACCAGTGAGGCCTAACTTCATAAATCGACTCTCGCACTCGTAAACTACAACACTGTAAATTTCCTTGGTTTCGTGAGTCATTTCCAAGAACGCTATAATAAATAAATAAGTAAACAAAACAAATGTTGTGTATAATGCGTATTGAGCCGTCATGATACAACATGCGGGGTGGATACTACTCGTATTTATAAACGTAAACATATTATTTTGAAAGCATGTTTAAAACTCATTGACACGGAAGTGTTTCTCACCCATTCTATAGTATGCTTGGTCGTAAGTTTTTAAGCTTGTACTCCTAATATTGTATTCAGAAAAAATAATGCTGTCTTTGGTCAAAGCACTATTCTGAACCGTTTGACGGAACCCCGGAGAAATTTCTTGCACTCGGTAGAAACTGCGAGCCAGCATTTCTTTAACCGGGGAAATCCGGGGCTATGGTAGCAGAGTGCAGTGCCACCGAATTTCATGGTAAACCCCCCAATGCACTACGTTGAAGTTCGCAGTGCTAAAAATAGTAACGTAAAACTTAATGACTACACACGTAACATTCAGTCGCGTATAGCCTCGCCGGTACACCGCCGCGTAGCGATTGTTCTCCGCGTATTTATATAATAATCTCACGAGTACTTTCGTCCGCTTGTGCTGCGATATAAGGCCGGTTTTAATAACCTCGTTGTAAGAATGTACTGTGTGTAAATAATATTAAATTTCTAGAAAAGAAAACTGTAACTACAATCGATTCTGTGGTGTAGCTTCGCCGATAGTCATCAACGACAAAATTATAAGGACCTCGGGAGTCAAACACTATACTCTAAACAAAGCAAAAATAACAAAAAAAATGGCATTTAAAGTTATGCGTGAACCTTAACATAAAGAAAAAGAAAAACTATAATAATACAGACCAATTAATAGCCTCGTCCTTTTTTAATCGTTTAATAAATAGAACTTAGCATATTAAACTCATCAGTTAATTTTAGACATAAAGAATCCTTGTCTAAGGGTCTATCGTATTGGTGTACTGCACCGTCGCATTCAGATCTTTTCTTCGATAACTTCTACTATATTTATTACCACATTCACCGAAAGTCAGTATCATAATTATCATTAAAATTGTGTACACTTGTTTGTTTATTTCAATTTAAGATATATCGAATATAATTTACATTTTACGGTGTTATTTTTGTATTTTGTTCGCGAACATTTTACTTAAAAGATTTCCAATTGGCTATTTATTGAAATGGAAAAACTGATTCAACTTCATTATTTTAAAATTTCACGCGAAGTTTGTTTTTTGCTAAATAGGTGTGTCTATTATAAATCTAAAACTCCCTCTTAGTATCCTACTGTTATTTCAATGAGAAACACCTAACAAGGACGTTGAAGGAATAGGATATGGAGGAATGCAGTATAATCGAATACTTGGAAGACGAGTTTGTGGTGTTTGAACTGTTAAACATATGGGAGATCGTCGATATCTTCGGGAATTCAACTCCTGTCGTGCTTGGTAATTTTAATATTTAGCTCATTATTAATCAAATCCTGCGGAAAAGGTCTCACCTCCTACGGAAGCTAAAAAATGATAAAAGAAGTTAAAAACCATGGTTTTTAAAATAACACTATCTTGTAGCGGTTATTCAGAGGTCTTAGTTAAATAGGGGACGTTTTTCAACCGATAATGTAATAATGATAACCATTCCCAAAGGTTAATTCTACTATCGAATAAGTTCGCCAGTTTCAAGCGCGTATTGTTTGTACACTATACCTACACTAGGTATACAGTCTACATTACGTGATAAACATTTAGGAGTCAAAAGTCGGCATTGTCGCAGTGTGGATCTCTCACCTTTGACTGCCAATGTGCATGGGCGCTGGCAGCAGGTGCAAGGGGGTGTATTTGCACCCCCTCTCGATTTTTTTATATCATACTTAATAATCCTCTTTCTTATTGAGAAATCATTTAGCTTAAACGGTGAATGAGAAACATCCCGGAGAAATCTTAAAGATTATTCAACCAACTCGTATTAAGCACTAATACAGACACTCCTCTTTTGCGCCTAGCTTGATGATGATGCAGAGCATTTACTTAATGATTAGTAGTCTCAAATCATAATATTTATTATTAGTCGTTACTTAATATAAGCCAGACACAGCTGGGCACAAAAGAAGGCCACATAGATCATTGTACTACAATGTTTACATAACACATGTATGTATTATCAAATAAAGTTTATTTTGTGATTGTGTCACAAAATACACTTTATTTGATACATAGGTCATGTCCATCAGTTTTTAAGTATAGCGCCCGCCTTAACGAATTTATTCTTCATACGTTAACTCTAGAAGTCTATGAACATATTTTTATGTGTTTCATGGTGTCTCCAGTGACGAACGGTGATGCGGAGTACCGCGAGGAGGAGGCGGGGGACACCCTGCCCACCGACATGTCCGACACCAGCGACAGCGAGCCCGAGAAGCCACACAAGTAACACATTACTTATATTACTACGACCTTTTTTTGAAACGTTAAGAAGGCGGCCGGCCTTTGGCGGCCTTTTGTGTAGGATACTTACTCGTTTCAGAACCCCCACTTATAAAGCAGCGCTTGTTGAGACACATGTCTAGACTGTTAGGGCGTCCTGAACCTTGGTTATGTACGGCAGCTCTTGCCTCCCCCCCTTAACCTCTTAGGTTCACCAACTATTCTCTTTGTAATCGCCGGCCAAAAATTAACTCCTCCGTCCTTAAATAGCAAAGGAGAGCATTAAGAAATTTAGGAAAAGGTTTGGAAAAATATAAGAACATCCCGGGTACTCACTATTAATATTTAAGTTAAAATTGTGTTATTTTGTTTCCAAGTTTTATAAATATTAATGATACGTAATGTTCAGTGGTGGTGACGTGGAGAAGTGCACGGCGGCGCATGACGGCAAGCTACTGCTGCGGCAGGAGTTCCCCTTCAACATCGACCAAATGTTTACCATGATCTTCACCAACTCTAAGTTTAACCTGGAACTACTCGCCGCCAGGGGGACCACAGACTACGTACAGGTAATATATATGGATCAGGAAAAAGTTATTAACAAATTGCTATTGATGCTAAAAGTAGCATGTCTGCTATAGTTTCAGTTCGTTTAATATCTAATTGACAAAAAGTACCTCCGCCAAATAAGAAGCAAATGTTTTGCTAACAACACTCCTATATAACAATCAGACACGAAACGAAACAAATAACTGTAAACAATTATTCATTTTGTTGGTAGGTGAGGTTTCCTTGCAACCATGCAAGTCTGTTTGTACAGTTCTCGCTAAACTTATAGTCCGGCTTGGCGAGACCTGTACCTTTAGCGTACTAGTGATGTTGAACAAATGTGCGGGAAAGGAACAAAGTATTCAGCAACTGTGCCTACCACGACGCCTTTTGTTTTGAATAATTACCGAACAGACTGGACCTATCAAAACTAACATTGGTTGTTACAATCGTAACACAAACCGCATTGCTAACACACGAACAAAATCTAAACCAGAGCCAATGGCTTCGCCAGTAGAGCCGTCTTAAATAAGAATTGTAATATAATAAACTTTTCAGCCGTAAATTGACCTAGTTTAATGTTTGCAATCGGCTGGCTAGTGTATTTACAACCGATTAACAGCAATAGGATTACCCCCCAAGATATGGATTTGGAAAAAATAGCAACGCCACTGCCTGAACTGATTAATTCAAGTTGTGTTTTGTTACTAGGCGCCATGGCAAGCGCAGGGTGGTCTCAAATGTCGGCAGCTCAGCTACACGCTGGGGCTCACGTCCGGACCCATCGGGCCCAAGGAGGTGCAGGTCACCGAGACACAGGTGTATACCGCAACCATTAAAGTATCATGTTTTAAGTTATTCCTATTCAGGTCAAGCAATACAATATTTTTATTGTACTACAATAGGCTTTATTTGACTAATAATAATTATATTTTCATGGTCTTATAAAAAATACCATAAATAGAACAGTTGAGACTATATGAAAATATTTTTTATAAAAAAATAGAGGAATAACAAAAAGTGACGAGGTATATGTGATAGGTAATGAACAAGTGCTGCAAGCCGGGCGTGCTGTACTCGATCGAGTCCACGAGCGAGAACGCGGGCATCCCGTACGCCGACTACTTCAGCGTGCAGGCGCACTACTGCCTGCAGCGCGCGCACCACCACCTCACGCACCTCGAGCTCTACGGCAGCGTCAACTACAAGAAGACCATGTGGCCCATGGTCAAAAGTACGACTACCTTACAACCGTATTCATTTGGACACTACTTTGCTTTTATTTTGGATGTTAAAAACAACCTAACCCTATTATCATGGGTGGATCTACATTTTTATAACACCCAAATGACGTACTTCTAATACCTTAATATTAGTTCCAATCCGATATTGAACTCACATTTAGTGTTTAATATACGGGGGATAAGAAATCCATAAATTCTTATATTCCTTCCGTTGACTATAGGGAATAGAGTCCAAAGTGCAGTTTTAATTGGTGTAATATTATGAAATTCTCTTTGCTTGTCAGCATTCCTTGAGAAGAACACAATGTCCGGTCTGGAAGAGTTCGCTCGCCTGCTGGAGACGCGGCTGGCGGGCGAGGCGCTGTGCGCAGTTCCGCTGGCGCGCAAGGCGCGGCGCCACCGTCGCACCAACCGTCAGTACCCTGCCTCTGCGCACTATGCACGCAGGAAACCACGAACGGGACCTAAATATTGAAGTTAGCAAATTACACTCCATTTAACATAACTTATTTAAAAAAAATAAGTAAAACTAAATAAATTATTCTAATATCGTCAGAATATAAAACCGAAAGCTACAAAAATACCAGTTTGTACTTCACACCGTTTATTACAGAAATTATCCTTATGATCGAACCATACAGATGAGCTTTAATTGTATTATATCATCGCATTGGTTTTCGGTCGATTGTCGATTGAAGCAAAGATGCCAGAAGCAGTTTACTTAATTCTAAAAATAAAGGTTTTTCAACTTCAATGTTTAGGGATACCTTCCCTCCAGGTCCCGTTCGTTATTTCCATCATATATATTTTATGATTAATATACCAAGCGCCGAGGTCTCGTGTGTATCGTCTAGCACTTTCCAAAACCGTTCGCTAGGCCTATCATGTGTGTGGTATAAATAATAAGCGTGTTATTTGTGTCACCAGCGCCACCACAAGAGCGAGGCATACCGCGAGGGGGGCGGCTCCCCCCGGCCAGTCTCTTCGCTCCGTGCACGTCAATCTTCCGCGCGGTTTACCCCTTGTGTCCTCGAAGAGCCAGAAGTCACTGAATGATAACCTGAATATGCTTACAATCGCATCGTTGTTTTGCTATGAATATCACGCATATCTTTTTTATTTACTAATTATTAGATTAGTATATAGATGCACAAGGCCATTTAGTGACTTTTCGCTTGAAATGCAAACTAAATTATGCAGATTCCCTACCTATGTCTAACACTGAGAGGAAACGTAGAACAATGTATGTAACAACAGAGTTCATAGACAATTTTCGTTTGTTTAATTCAGGGAAGCAAAGTAATCTGTGTGCACAACTATGTACCTACCTACTTCTAAAAAAAATATTGTTACGTTACGTTACGTTTCTCAAAACTAACTTCATATAAACAGTATTACTAAATTTTCATATAAATAATTTCGTTTACATAAGTATAGGGATTAGAACCTAATTTGAATTGGTTTTATATCCAAAGAGGTTATCTTTACCAAAAGTTGCTATGTTCCCGCAAGTTGCTAATGGGTTGGAACCTTATCTAATAAACCTCCTGCCGGCTAGTGGTGCTAACGCGTACTGAGTGCGGTTACGTCATTTTTACGCCACCAAGATAGGCGCCAGGCACGGCAGGCACGTTATCAATTTGCGGGGCTTATATTACCGTGTGTACCTGTACATTGTGTAACTTGGAACGACATTTACTGTTGATTATTATTTTGCTTCCCAAATAAAGTGTATAAATAACTATGGGGAAATAATATGCGATGTTTGTCCCGCAGCGTCGTCGCAGGAGGTGGGTATACCGGCGGCGGTGAAGCTGCCGGCGGCGGCGCGGCTTGGCGTGCCCCGCGCGGGGCCGGCGCGCGTGGGGGCGGGGCGCGCGGGGGCGGGGCGGGGCGCCGCCGCCTGGCTGGTCGCGCTGCTGGCGCTGCTGCTCATCATCAACGCCGCACTGTACTGGAAGCTCTACTACGCCGATAGGACTAGCTATAGCTTCGATGTCGACGACTTGCAGAACAGGTGCGTACGAGTACCAATATATGTACCGTAACACTAAAAATAACACTGTCAAGCTATCTAATTACGTTAAATTTATTTATATAATTTTATTAAGTTATTATATGTCGGTGGCGGGACGATTTGGATTGTTATCAACCAGACTGGTCACAGTCGCGTGCAACCGACTGGCATGGAAAAAGAGAGGCGAGGCCTTTGCTAAATTTTGGGACAGTTCGGGCTAAAAATAATAATAATAAATAATATTAAGAAGTTTAAAACATTTTTTCATAACTCAACTGAATACATCATACTGATAGGCTAAGCTGCGTGAATTGTGTATTTATTTTCATCCGTGTATAATTATGTAGTACAACTGAGTGTGTTTTTTCCCCACAAGAAACTGCTAGCATATCTGTGATGTAACAATGTGGGTGTGGATGGTTGGTATCAGGATGAGCAGTGTGAGCGGGTCGCAGATGGCGGAGTGGTCCAAGCTGCTGGAGCAGCACTCGCACCGGCAGCGCGGACAGCTGCTGGCCTGGCGCGACGCGCTCGACCGCACCGTGGCGCACCTCGCGCAGGTATTTAAACACTGCCGAAACACCACTGCGCCATTATTCGCTTTTTGATTATTTTTAGATAGATTAGTTACATTCTTAGCATAGCTTGAAAGATAACTATTTTAATTGCAGACTGAGCAAGCACTGACGAAGCTATTAGAGACGATAAAACCTTCACTGGAGAAGGCGCAGAGAGAGGCAGAAGCGCGGGACGAGCTCTGAGCGACACGTGTACGTCACGACAGCGCACGTATGATTTTATATACATCAGCCCATTAGCTATAGTACGGAGAGGCTTATCAATATTCTGTTTAAACCTAGAATGATAAAGTACCTGAAAATACTGTTGAGTTGCCGTTACAGAATCCTGAACTTGATATGAACTGTTATTGAATATTGAAAAAAAAATAACTAATTCAAAAAGTATACGATAAAGTTGACATTGTACTTAAAATAAGTATGTATATGAAATCATACGCACGCAAGTTAATGTGAAATATTATTTTATCCTAATATGTCTGATAGAGGTTTTCTTGAAATTGAATATTCCCAATAACGGTAATTTTTTATAAACTTCAGCACTAAATACGGATGCATCCAAACTATATTTTTAAAATGGACTAATGTAAATGGTGCTGAAGATTGTAATAAAAACTTTTACATCGACACAGAACTTGTTATCAACATCACAGATATTGATCACTCCAAAAAACTTACTTTCACCATATTCATATACCCGCAATATAAATAAAGAAAACCTCACAGATCCCCACTGTGATAAAGTAGATACAAATAATAATTTTATTCCTCTAGTGAATACTGTAATCCTTCATGACGTATTGACGCCAAGCGTTTTTACTTCTTTCCAGTTTCCTTTCTAATTGTAATTGTATAATAATTTAGTTTTATTATATGAGATGGTAGAAGTGAATAAGGCCCTAGGATATAAAAAATAGGCTTAGGTAGGCGTCTACTAGAGAGCAATGCACGGAACAGAGCTGATTCCTGTGCTTAAATGTCGCTCGACACGAGTCGAAAAAGTTGCTATCAAAATCGACTCATGTCCGTTTCATCCTGTGCGTTCACTAGGGACCAGTGTACGCTTACCTAAATTCTGATGAGTAGGCTTGTACATAAGTTGGGTCTTGTTTCTCTCAGTACTTTAATCACCGAGGTGTCAGTTGTACTTCATTTCTCGCGAGCCAACATGCGCTTGATGTGTGTAGATTATTGCCATCACAATTAATATTACCGCATATCAAGGAAAATGTTACGAGACTAGTAAGACAAATGCATGAAATTAAGTACAGTGCATACGAGGCTTAAGTTAGCGTTAAACGTAATAAGTACTTACGGCAGTTATATAAAAATTATGTATATAATAACGATACAGACATAATTCAATAGTACATAATATTTTAGCCGAAATGTGTTTATATGGCAAGTATATGTACAGATACATCAAAAATAATGTGTACTGTTGATGTCTGATCAGGCGCAATAATAGTGTAAAATAATTAAAAAAATATATAGAACCAATTAAAGTTTAGGAATGGTTGCTTCAATGTTTGTCTTAATTTTAAATTGAATGTCAATATTTGGCGCCTGCATCGACCCCAAAGGAAATTGTCTCGCTTTTGCGGCAAATGTTTATACACCATTAAAAAATTAATCTTATGAAGCGTATATACACATGATTTCTGCAGGTACATAGGAATATGTATGTATTTAAATAAATATTGACAGCTCTACCAAAAATTGTTAACCATGCTTGGTATAAGGTTCCGATTAATGCATTTGAACAGTTAGAATAATAAAATAAGGGTAATGTGTAGTTGACTACCGCCAAACGTTCGTCATATGCGGCATTGAACTGCATATGAATATTTTTAAATCAATTGAACATGTATCGATTTGACATGTATTTTGTTAAACTACAACAGCTGCGAAGCTACACTCATATTTCTATTTCTATATTGTTTTACATTACAACCAAAACGTTTTGTCCGATGGCAATCAAAATGTTACAAACTGTACCTAAAAATAGTATTATAAAGTCAACTTCGGTAGCCGAGGTTTAAAAGTTATCGATACATGTCTGATTCAGAAATAGTTAAATTGTATTCAAAAAACGAATCTAAAAAATATATAGATTTATTATGTACTGTATAAATTTGCAAAGATATAAATGTAAATTATCACGGTGTTGTTTAGAATATTCAAAGAGTATTAAATGTAAGTCAATGTTATCAACTAAATAAAAAAAAGGAAAATAATATAAATTTTTCAGTTGTAGTAATGATCTCTTATTGTAAAACTTATTTTACTACACCTAGTTATTTTTCGGTGCTCTAGTTTTATTGAAAAATGTAATAATATTTTAATTATTTTTAAATTGATGTTTGTATATTGAATGTGTCAATTATGTTATTATTATTTATTGGGAAATAAGATGAAATTCACATTATATTGCAAATTAAATGTCACTGAGTTTTTTACATGCCTACACCGGGAACTGTGTAATGTCTATCATTTGTTTTAATAATGTTATCTCATCGCAGATATTAGTATTTAAACTTCATTCCAGTTGTTAAATGATCTGAAATTTATAGATAAGAGGAATGGCGGGACAAATATAAATATAGATTCCTATTAGATAAACCTTTATTGTGCATTTCTAATGTAAATTAAACCGTTTAGCTTTGAAGAAGCGGGCAAATAGCTGGCGTTGTAGTATGTATATCTTAGATATTTTTATTATTATTGGTTGAAATGGCAATGCCAACACTACAACTAACTGAAAATTAGTCTAACTTCCTTCCATACTTTTTTGCTGCAAATACGTAATAGCATCCTTTGCGACACTATTTTGGATTACCTATATCTTATTTAAATATATTGAACACTATTCAGTAAATCATGGATAGTAATTTTAGTTGATATAAATATCAGAAAGCGGGCGAGAAGACCGCACACCGTTCAACTGATCAATGATATGCGAAAGTCGCGAGTGGAGGTAGGTGGTGGTGTTTATCGGTATTCTGGCCGGAGATTTCGACACGTAACTGTCTCGCATGAACAGGGCATGCATATAGATAGAGCAGTGTTTTCTGTAAAGATACAATACAAATAACAGCTCTTGGTGGATGCACAGATAGATGCCCGCTTCTAAGTCCGTTGTTATGCGTCAAAAGGAACGCTTGCCAGAATAAAGGTGGATTTATTGCACAATTTGTAATTCCATTTAGGTGTAATGGATTATGTAAGTTAGACAATTCTATTCTCAGTATTGAATAAATATTTTGATGAAATATTTTTATTTGTATGTACTTTTTGCACCTAACGATGCAGTTTGACAATTAAAGATGGTTTGTAACATTTAAGTATTTTTAAAATATGGCTGCCGGTTAGCCACAAATATTTTTATTTCTACAGAAAATAAGACTTAATGACTACTTCGGATTCTTTCAGATTTGAATGGGGATCGGGAAAAAAGTTAACGGTAGCCAGGCGGCAAATGTACTAAGGGAATAAAGATTTTATGCGTTTATTGAGAACTGAACTGAACTGCGTAAGTCAACGTGAAGGGACAATGACACATGGGACAATAAAAGACGAATTATTTGTAGGAGTTTATTTTGAAATTGAAATAAAAGCAATATATTTACTTTATTTCCTATAGTTATAATATAGTTATGTTGGAAGCACTTACCTTTTTGCATTTGCTTCTCATCTCAGTGGAATGTAAAATAGTCAATTTTATTCGAAAATAAAAGGAAAACAACTACGTGCATATCTTCAAGAGCACACTCACTACTACTTTTTCACTGAGCATTTAGTGCAACTTATGCTATGCAAACTGATACTTACCAAATTCCGTTCATATGCAATTGGTCTACGAGTTACGACTAAGCTGTACAGTGTAAAATTAATTAGCACTGTCTTTATAGCAATGTCAATTACATTATTAAATGCACAAGTTTCGTATACTTCAACTTGTGAATGCGAAGGAATCGGGCGTAGCCGAGGGTTGGGATATACTTACTCAAAAAATCCTCCTACATCAAATAAAACCAATAAAATACTCGGACACTGTGTCAAGATTTATTATAAATCCATCATACACAGCAGTCTGAGTGGATTGGTCTTAGAGCTAGCTTAAGGTCTATCGTCGTCCTTGAAGACCATGGTACTGTGGCACTTGCCGCAGTAGTGGCGGTCCTCCATCACGGCCATAAACACGCCGGCACCGCACTGCTCGCCGGTGCACTCGCGTCGCAGACGGTGGATCTTGCCGTTCTCGTCCACCTGCACAACAACCACTTAATTGTATTTACCCACGTTATCAGAAGTCGGTTATAGAAAAGAATTCTCGGTACTAATTTGAATTTGTGCAGAGTCGTGTGCGAATCGTGGCAACCTATTACAGTTTATATAGAAACTAAAAACTGGCGAAGTAGTAGTAGCGGTAGCGTATTGAATATTAAAAAAATGCATCCGATCCGAACCGCCAAATTACCGCCGCAATTAAAAACCGCCTTATCCTAACAGTGGTAAAATATCGCAGGACATCGCGCCTTGATTTGCAACACAAGTGATTGCATCATCCGCAACAAAAACAATGTATTGTCAAATTCCAAAGACCCTTATTACATAAACGGATCCCTGCCATGCTTCAACGCATCGTAAATGAATCACGCGACGTGTGCGAACAAGTCTGTCTACCCTTCCTGACTCATAACAAACAAACGCGCGCTCGCAAGTCGCGACCTGCCTCGAATATACTTTCGAAGTTTCAATGCTTTTATTTCATTCCCGGGAGTTCTTTGAAATGTTGTCTTTTATTTAGTGACTGGACTGTTAAACTGCTAAGTAATCCCGGGTTTTCCTTGTTTGGGACATGTCGGTGCGTGTTGCAAGTCTGAGAACCCCGTCTATATCTATTTGTGTTCAAGAACCCCTTAGTTATAAATGTAAATCTTTATAGACATAAATCAGATGGAATTTTGAAGTTCGTTAAAGTCAAGTCGGGAGTACTCAGGAGTAAACACTAACAAATTTTCGTCATATTGCGACACATTTGTTCATGGAAAATAACAATAAGTGGATATCTGTGTTAACTATAATTGTATTCATCTCTAGCTGTTTATTAGGTGACAAAAAGGTTAAGTCACTGATGAGTCGCCGCCAATTAAAATAATATTTTTTTAGTTTTTATACCGACCTTGTAAAATCTAAGTACGGCTAGCTTGACCTTCTTCTTCTTGTGCTTGATCTTCTTGGGGGTGGAGTAATTCTTCTTCTTGCGTTTCTTGGCGCCACCACGCAGGCGCAGCACCAAGTGGAGTGTGGACTCCTTCTGGATGTTGTAGTCTGAGAGGGTGCGGCCATCTTCCAGCTGCTTACCAGCGAAGATCAATCTGGGTAGATAAAAGTGGGTTTTCTTCTTCAATTTTATCCAAAAATGTAACTAAAGCTTTAGAACCTCTAAGGTAAAAAATGGACAGCTACAAATGTAACCGAAATGGCTAAAATTATTGGATTAGTAGCACGGGTTTTGATAAATCAATTACTATGCCTGTTGAACTTTCCGGCGCGCGAGACTGCGACATGTCGAAAGCAATATCTTAGTTTTCGCGAGAACCTATGTTCGTTGATGGGAATTTTGGTTTAGGCGAAATTCTAGGTGAATATTAATCAAGTGTAGCCATTGTTGGAAAAATTCATCATCAACAGCTAAGGAACGTACGCATCAAAACATCAAACTTTATTGTTTACATTTTGGGCCGTCTGTTGCGGTGAATTTTTTAGTGCTTGAAGTTTGTCAAATGAGGCATTTGTCAAGCTATAACTACGGTTAACCGGCGACGTTCTTTATTACAGTAATTATCTTATGGAATGTCACTTGTGATCATTTTCAAGTACCTACTTACAATAATAAAATTGTAAGCTGATCCGCGTGTAAATTGTACCGCATTCCAATAGTTCCAACTGATGTTTACTGGCGACCTGGCCTACACATGTAGCTACCTGCATGTAGCAATGCATAATAATAAAGTTAAAAACGCAGTGTGACCGGTTTGCGATGGCAGGCAAAGGTCATGGTACCTAACTAAACTAGTGCCCAAGACTAGTATTCAAGACACCTGTGTTTAGGATAACCTTTACTTTCACCTTGTTTGCTTTTACATTGAAAGCCATTTCAAAGTACCTACATACATATTTTGTGGTGTAAAACCTTATTTCATGTCTTTGGTAGTATCCCAATCGCATCTATTATTCTCGCAGTTAAGGACCAATTTTAGTCATACAACTTACAACTATTGGAGGGATTTAGTGGTCTAAAGTTAAACAACTCCAATAGTGTACCTAGAAATAGGTACTTAGGTGTCTCACCTCTGCTGGTCAGGGGGGATTCCCTCCTTATCCTGGATCTTGGCTTTCACATTCTCGATGGTATCCGAGGGCTCGACCTCGAGAGTGATGGTCTTGCCCGTAAGGGTTTTGACGAAAATCTGCATCTTGGCTCACCTAAATAAATAAGAAATTAAAAATGAATTTCACTACACAAAATTCAATTCTATCTAGCACAGCTCTTGAATGAGCGAAAAAGAATGCAAGCAAAAAGGTAAATACATTTTTAAGTAGGGGAAACTATATCTAGTACTCTTATTATAAAGAGTCAAAATTTGATTATTTGTATTGAATAGGCTTCGAAACGGCTCACGCTCAGAATATGCACTTCGCATTTGGGGCACTGGGGCACTTCGCATTAGGTGCACTTCGCATTTAGGGCACTTCTCATAACGGGCACTTCGTATTTGGTGCACTTAGCAAAAGGGGTACATTTTACTGAAAATGGTTTAAAATAAAAATATTAGCTTTTTCGTTAATTTTATCAATTTAGACAGAAAGGTCAGAAATCAAAATCAAAATAAAAGAAATGTATAGGGCACTTTCTATTGAAAGTGCTCTTTTGAGAAGTGCCCTTTATGAGAGGTGCCCCAAATGCGAAGTGCACTAAATGCGGAAACTGAGTTTTTGGCGAGTGCCCCAAATGCGATGTGCACATTCTGACCTTGAGCCAATTTAGAAGATATACCTCCACGCGGGCGAAGCCACTGGCGGAAAGCTAGTTTCACATAAAAAACATAACTAATAGTGCTCTAAATAAAGTCAATATTTCATCAATGAGTCAGTGACAATTTATTTAAGTGGGGAAATCTTCCACAATACCTATATGGCAGACTCGTGTAATGTATTATACCGTATTATCAACAGCCGTAACAGTAAATAAATAATTGATTCCTAAAAAAAAACATGGAATCAAGTCACTAAATTAATACTACCAGTAGGTACCAAAAAGTAATTCAAAACAGGCACATACACATGTATCATGTTTACAAACATTGTTGATTTTATAATAGTACAATTTTGACAACTAGTTCACATAATGCACCTAACAAAAAATAAAAAAATAGTAGGTATTAGGGATTCAAATCTGCCTATAGACAATGTATTTATGAACTGAAAATAAATGGGTTAGTTAAAAAAAAAGGAAAATGCTTAATGGTATTTATTGCCAATACAATTTCTTTATTTCATGTTTTGGAATCAAATTAAGACTGAAGATGGAACAGATGGAAGTAGAAGTTAGGTGTTGATATAAAAATATTGTAATAGGCTTAAACTAAGAGCACAGCATTAATACATCCATCATTCTCAGGGTTGTTGGTAACTTGTGCGTATTTCCCCCACACCACTTTACCAGCCTGCGTCACCAGACCAAGCTCTGAAATGTTAATTTCTATCACTGTACCCTTGGTGATCACCCCCAAACTAGTGTACATCTGTGAACTGGGGTTTTTCTTCACTCCAATGATGGGCAAACAGAATGTTGCCTTTAACTCAGGGTGTGTTACATGTGCTTTCTTAAACCGGAGAGCCATTGGTCTGATGAACCTCTCAAACTTGGGTGGTTTACGTGTAAAGTTCTCTCCGACAAAGGTGACTTTGGTCACCATCCGCTTCCATGCTTTCCGTTTGGTCTTTCCCGACTTCAGTACTTTGAACACTTCAGCATCAGCTTGTGCTCTCACTTTGGGTATAGGGACATCCCATTTTCCAGCTTTCTCTTTGCGTTTCTGTTTGATCATGTTGGATAGTACTTTAGCCCGGGACTGGACATCTCTGTCGAGTAGGTACACAGGTAGCGCACCCTCTGCTACCTTCTCAGTGTTCTGTTTGACATTTTTCTCCTCATGGGCTTTGATCTTCTTCTTCATCTGTATCTTCTCATTGCGGCGTTCTTTGTTGTAGATCTTGGCCTTGATACCGCGCAGCTTGCGTGCCTTCTCGGCGCGCTTGTGAGGCTCACGAGCCTCGCGCTTGCGCTTCCGTTCCTCATAATCGAGCCTCCTACCGTAAAGCTTTTGATGACGTTCAATATATTCGTTCTGCGGCATTGTGGTTGCTTATTCGGCAACTACAACAAAATTATCAAATCTTCACAAAACTAACCTCTTCAATAGGTACTTGTTTTCACTATTTTTTGGTACCGAATCTGAATACTCGCTTGATTTCACCCGATTATCAATTTATATAGTTTTATAAGTGATTAGATGTCTCAAAACTTTGAAAACGGCACTTCAAATACTCAAATCGTACGCTAAATATGCACGTGTTGCAAAACAGCACAATAGTAGTTTCTCTGGAGCGTTAAATTAATTTAATGGTACAGATCTTCGATTAATCCCGTCATACGTAGTTTGGAATCGCAATATAATTTATTATTACGCAGTAAATTGTAATTTATTTCACAAAATTGACAAACTCACCTTACGCCGACACCATGCCACATGGAAAGGAAATTAAATTAGGATAAGTGTTACCCGTAGTAAAATAAAATTATAAATTAAAATACTACTATGTACTAATTCAGAAATAACGCTTCTTTTATTTTAAACACAAACTTCATAGGTAATTATTTTCTTAAATTAAACGGTGTCCTAAAAATTAAAATATAGATAGATGTATTTCTATATTTCAAAACTGTGTGGTATGGCTAACCTGTAAGAAAGAACATTTTTATTAAAGTAAAATGTTCTATTTCCTCGACTTTCCCATGAATCTAAGAGTATAGTATAATATTGTTGTGGTGGTAAATTAGTAATTTGGTAAGAAAAAAACCAGTTCCTCTTGCCCTCATGCGGTGCCAAAATGCCAATTTAATTGGGCCATAAAAGGCCAGATACACGGGCGAGTACATCTCGCCATACTTATTGTCCGCGTTTAAGTTGGCAGTACGAGCTAATTTGAATCCGGCCGTAAAAATCAGAAAAATAAAAATATTGGATTGTAATAAATAAAAACGAAAGCTCAAGTCGTAGGCTGTGGTTACAATATTTAATTGATTCATGGGAAACTCGAGCAAAATATAACATTATACTTTAACAAATTTTTATGTTACAGATAAAATAGCGGCCCACACTGGCTTCACAAGGACGACATATATATTTCTTTTATTTTGATATATCTATAATCAATGAACGTACTAGCAATCTTGCAACAAAAATTACTCGAATCTAAGTTAAAAAAATGAGGCTTATGATTTTAAAAAGGACTAACTTTCCGCCAGCGCCTTCGTCCGCGTGCGTGGTGGTGGTATCTATGAAAAAGTAGCCTGTACATTTAAATCGGTTCAGTAAAAGCGTGACAGTTAGATAGACAGAGTTACTTCGCATTTATGATATTAGCTGTGATATTAGTAAGGATAAATATATTAGGAGTAAAATAACAACTACATTTTTTTTTATTCAATTTTGAAGAAACGTGAAGGAAGTAATAAAATATGCCCAGAAAATCACATTTAATAAAACATAATTACTTAACTTGGTATTTGTAAACCTGTTTTTCCGTCCCAATATTTATTTTTGTGGAATTCGTTAGTAACAAAAAGCAAGTGTTACCAAACTAGCTTGCAGTCATATTATTCACTTTCACAATCAAGTGTAGTGTTGTTTAATCTCTTGCTTAGTTAAATAGCATAATTATAATGTAATTAATCGCTCTCTTCAATCTTACATAGCTTCACGCCTGTTTCCCATAGGGGTAGGCAGAGACTATAGATTACCACTTGCTATGATCCTGGCACACCACTTTCGCTTCGTCTATGTTCATTAACCTCTCCATGCAGGCCTCTTCAATCTTGCTACATCAATACCAAAATCTCGGATTGTTGTACTCTCAACTCTCTAGGGATGTTGAAAAAATATCGATATATCGATATATCGATATTATTTATTCAATATATCGATATTTTTGAGCGATATTTAATATTTCGATATATCGATGTATCGATATAAAATTCCAAGTATCGAAAAGATATCAAAATCGATATTTTTATTTGTAATCTTTTAAAAGATTACAAATGACCTTTTTTTTTTTTTTGGCTGTTTTATAATTTAGTTTTAACTTGGCCGATATATCGATATATCGATATTTTTTGAAAATATAAATATCGATATTGATATATTTTTTTAAAAATATCGATACGATATATATCGATATTTTTTGAATTTCCGACATCCCTAAAGCTGACAACATTATTTGTTTATCTGTGACAAAATACGTTATTAATATTTTCAACTTGCAACACAGCAACCACACACGAACAAAAGTTAGGTAGTTTGTAAGTAGCAAAAGCAAACTAATGAATTGAATTTGAATCAAATCAAGTCAATCAAGAACAAGAAGCGCTTGGTTGGCTTGGTATTTCTGGTAAACGCGTCCGGTGTTCTAAGTTGATAAGTTGAACACAGCATGAACACAGCGACCTTCCCTACAGGTGAGTTGATTGTGTGATAATTTGCGCCTTGCGGAAAATTCTGTCGATAAGTGTGGGCTGACGACTGTTGAGTGTACAGTGAATAGTGGATATAAATGGTGGATTAAATACGGATTACTACCTATCTAGTGTCGATCGAATCGTACCATCGACACGAAGAAGAAGAAGTGTCGATTAAATACCTTGCACGTATACTGGACTGGAGGATATTTTGGTCAAGTTGGTCAGGTATTTTCTGGCCAGCTTCGATGTTCATTCATAATTCATTGTGCGTACAATTACTACAAATTGTACATGTATGTCATGTCATAACAATCAAACATTCTTAGAATGAGGTTAAAACTTTTACTTGGACGACGTAGTTTATTAGAATAAAGTTGAAGATGCTGTCGATCCCTGTTCAAGGTGAATTAGTTTTATATTGTTTTTATAATAGTTCTATTCAGAAACGTTACGGTAGGTTGATCTTTCGCAAACTACTTAGTAATAAAAATATAATTTTCGTCGGTCTGTTTGGGCGGGAATTTTAATTTCTAATCAATATCTGTTGCAGTGTAGATATTTTTATATTTGTTTTTAATTTGGAGGATTAAGTTTCGAAGATTTTTAGGACATTCATTCATTCCAATATCTCTGTTCAGAGCAGAATTAAAATAAATTATCTAAAAAAAAATACCAATGAATTGGGATGATGTTCACTGTTGCAATTTACTTTTAAATATTATCTCCATAAAAACTAAATAAGTCAGTTCATGTATAGCAAGCTCCTGCTGATGACTTTACTTTCCGTTTACTAAAATAGGTTCCTATAAATTTTATATATCTTGATGAATATTTACAGATCTTTCGTGGCATAGTAGTAGCAGACGTTGTTCAACAGAGACAATACTAAGCCTTCAGGGCAAAGAGACTGGTAAGTTTTAACTAAATTCACTCTAAAAACCTTGTTTTCATTTTTAGTGTGTTTTTGTGATTGTTCCTGACTGTTGTTTGCATGCCTAAGAGATTTATGAGAAGAACTACTAAACTACTACTATTTACATTTTTAATATACCATTTAGTTTGTTTTGGGGCTAGGTGTTCATTTTAATTTGGTGCGGAGTGTATGTAAAATGGTGAATTGAATTACCATACCATTTTCATGATTTTTCATTACTAATTATGTGTACATAACCTAACCTAAATTAAAAATTTAGAAAACCCCCGACACGAAAAGTAATTTGCCGTTTTGTGGTGGCGGCCATCTTGGATTGAAATTTATCATAGTGCATAATATTCTACTAGTCATGCCCTTTCATTTGATACCCATATTGCGGGAGTTGTGAAAATATATGTAATTCGCTATTTTGTGGCGGCGGCCATCTTGGACCGATTTTCATCAAACATAGCTAAGAACACTCCCGACTAATTCACCTTTCAAATAAAAAAATCAAAATTAAAATCGGTTCATCCGTTTGGGAGCTACGATGCCACAGACAGACACACACACACACACACACAGACATGTCAAACGTCGGGGGTTAAAAAATACCTTTTTTTAAAATGGATATGTTTAAATTTTGTGTATTTCATTCACGAAAAATTGATCTCTGTGTTGGTTCTTGAAATCTGAAAGGTTAAAACATCCTTTTTACTATCAGCCCCAACACAGCAAAAATTAAGATTTGGCTACTTATTTGAAAATCAGGATTCAAACATTCACCAGCCTGTTAATTGGTGTATCTATAAGTCATCACCCTGTACATAGCTTTGCTTGGCTCTGTTAAAGATATTATCATTACTTTTTACTATCAATTTTTCAAATCTTTTTAATTCATTTTTGGGACAGCCCTAATACCAAAAAAATATGAAAAAGGTTTCCAGCTTTGTCCATTATAATAATAATAATTTATTTTGCAGTTATAGATAAGTAAGATAAAAATAAATAAAAGAAATAACTAGTTATACATAGTCTGAGTCAGAAATAAACATCCCCATAACATTCTAGAGGATGGGCATCCCGGTGTGTCAATATTGTTTCAATCTTATAAAAAAAACTATTCATCTAGGTATATTCTGTGACCTGCCTTTTCCCTATTCTGTTAGAGTTAAACATAGTGATAGATTACCCAATGTTGATTCAGAATAATTTAACAATATTTGCCTCACTAATTGCTACTGTTCACATTGTTAGGTATTATAAAAGACAAGAGTATTATTTGTATATTCACAAAGTAATTATTTTTTTCTTTTTTCACACATCACTCAGTGACTTGGGGTTTACATGCAACTTGTTGGAACATGTCTCAAGTGGATAATTTTGGAAACCTCATGATACATCTATATTATTGTACCTAACTACGATATGAACGCGTTTATCGCAATTATACATTATTTATCTAGAGCTCCTTAAACATAATTATTATTAGGTACTTGCAACAGAATATCAGTAATGAATGATTGACATAATACTGTCATAATTTATGTGAAGTAAACAAAATACCTAGTGACTTTTGCCTCAACTTTCCTTGAGTAAATTTCGATATTTAATTACGATTATTAACTATTCCTTCTATTAGGTAGGGCCTAGGGCTGTCACAATTTATTACAGTTACCTATGTATATTCTGCATGAGCAATTTCAAGTTTATCATTTCATATTTTATTAGTTTTTAAAGAAACCTGTTTTATTATCTTATTGTGCTCCATAGTTATTTCCCAATATTCCTATATTAATCACAAGTATTAAGTGTATATTTTTTTATTTTATACAATTATTTCGAATGAGTCTTTTATCTAATTAAAATAGCTTAACAAAACATACACTTATTTATTTCTCAAAATCTAATATACCTGTCGATGTACTTTGACATACCTAGGAGATACACATATACTTAATGTGTTTTTACTAACAACAAAGGTCAAAACCTAGTTCAGTCTAACTATTTGGGTGGAATGAAGGAAACAAGGGCTGTTCCGAGTCTAGTTTACATTAAATTTATTTATTCAGAATGCCTCTAACAATGTTGTGCATTTTGAAGCACCTATTATTTATACTTATCATACTTGTATATGTATAAAAACGTCATTAGGATACTATAAACCCCGATTCCTAACACAGGAAACGATTATTCAGTCACTGCGTCAATTGTGACATCTAAATAACATTGTTGGTTTCATACCTACTTATAATTTGGATACAGGGTGTCCAGTAAATACCGTATAAGTTGTACTCAAGTTATACATTTTCCAAAATTTCGGAAATCTTTACCTTGCTTCAGATTTTTCAGTACGATGGGTACTGAAAAATCTGAAGCAAGGTAAAGATTCAATAAGTAAAATTCCTTGCAGTGTATTTTTCTCAAAAACCCAAGTTCAAGTATAACGTAACTGCTACTAATTTTGTCTAATGAGAGGATGATAATACACTATTGCACATTTTCACGAATCATTATGATATTTATGAAACATTCAAGTCGTGACACGTAAAATGCGACATTCGCGTGCAATAAAACGAAACCATGTCCGTCTGATTTATTGACACATAGACATAGCTGAAACCACTTAACAGATTGAGCTAAAATAATATAACCTAGACATCCGTTAAGAACGGATTTTTGGAAACTAACGTCTAAAATCTAAAGGGGTGTGCAATGGAGGTTCAATTTTGGCGGCAGTGAAGCAGCGGGCAAAACTTCTTTAATGTATAATTAAAAGTAGTTATGGAAGTCGGAAGTCGTTATTTATCTAACGGCAGGTTATCGTATTGTTAAACATCCTGCTCAAAACGTTACGCCTTTGTGCTATTCTAATAATGATCCTTCTAATAAACCCTTCTTTCTTGTTTAGGGAATTCCCCGAGTGTTTAATTCCGTAATATAATGTCAACGAAGTCCTTCACAGATGGTTGGGTACTTGGGTAGTTAGTTGCCGTGTGCAGACAAGTATAAACTTGTGCTTAATTAGTGCTACTAATTTTGAGTCCAAATGCGCGTTTTTGGGTACGTTATTGTCCGCGTGCAAACATAGAAACGGGAAGTGCATTCATGTACCGACATGACTTCAATTTGAGTCGTTGACCCTAGAATAGAACAGTCGTTGCATTAGTCATGGTGTATGAGTATGAAGGAATAGATTTTGAAACTAACTGACAAGTCAAGGTTTATTTTATCTTCTCTGTTAATTTTTATCGTATTTCACCTTGAAAGTAAGATGGTCTCATTGAGAAATTAATTTGTAGGCACCGCAACAGCCCGAAAGCATATTATCTTGATTTTAATCTTCGAGGCGTCTGTAAAACTTTGGTCTAGTAGGGGAAATTAACAAACGGACTTCTGGACAAATTGCTTCAAGCATAATCTTTCCCTTTTGCTACTTGCCACAGTCTAAATTTTTTATCAATTTTATTGCGGCACTAACATTTTGTTAGTATAAGTATAGATTTTTTCCTTGACAGAAGTCATCTAAGTCACCTACCACGTCTTAAATACTAAAATTACTTGATAATAGGTATATCTGGTAATATTCGCAGTGCACAAAAAACTGAAATCGTGCAACCTCAAGTCGTGATTTTTTTTAACGTAGGTACTGCTAGCAAAGCGCGGTTGCCAAAACGAGGTAACAACGAAGCCATGTGTGCTGACCTCTTTTTTTAGATTTACAAATATGGCTTCTCCAAAAGCTGCACGCGCCAACGCCATGTCCTCTGAATTGACTATGCAAGTTTGAACAAGACTATGGTAAACATTGAGTCACAATGTGCGCTGCATTACGTCACAATTCGCACATAGCAATCCACGGTGACATCTTTATCTGGGCAACTCAGGCATGCGAACGGAACGGGTTGGGAATCGTCGGAATGCATGAAATGCATGTATGATATCACTGAGTGGGCAGCTAAGTTAGCTCAGTAGAGGGCATTTTGAAATTAATTAATCGGCGCTTTACAAGAAATAATAAATAATAATTATTTTGAGCAATTTGTTTTTGATATCTTTGAGCAGCATTTTTTTTCTAAAAATGGATACATGAGCTGGTCTTGTCATTCAAGTATCTTTTTAAAGTTTCCCACGCTTTTTTTCCAAGTCAAATTTACACAAAAATGTCACCGTTTCTAATTAAAATAACACGTTTTACTCAGTATGGTCTCAGATTATTCTTACAGTACCGTTCACGTGCACGATTATAATACATTACCCAGACTCGGTTTTATGGTCAAGTCTCTAATTTCAACTGTTTTGATAAGTAATTTATGCTAACTTCAAACGTAGGTCCGGGTATATACGTTATCAAATAATAATTTATTTAATTCACAAATGTCTCGTCGTTACACAATATGTAATTTAACAATTGTCTACTTACGGTATGGGAACATTGAGATATTATTTTTAGCACTGACTAGTTCTACCTTTGGCCATCGATCATACAATCGTAAAGTGATTATGATTGTTTTGAAGATTGTGCAAAAAGCAAAAAAATATAGGTATTTTGATTTCTAACTATGAATTTTGGGGTCAGTTTTTAAAATAGGTATCATGATTTCCATTGATTGTTTGTTCAGCATCCTTTTTTTAAGTTGGTTAAAAATAAATAAAAATAGTATATTTCTGTATAATTAAAAAGATAATTTTATGGACGTCATAAAGAGCGCATAATATTGCCCTGTGGCACGCCAAATGTGACAGATAGGTTCAGACTTATGTGATTTCCGATTTTATCAAATTGGCGTCTGCTATTTAGAAAACTCTGTGTATAAGATTGAGCGGAGTAACATGGATACCTTAATTTATAGGTATCCTGTTATTATTGGTATTCATACCGTGTCAAAAGCTTTTTCTAAGTCTAACCAGCTAGGCATTTTGTTTTATCATCCAACTTTTTAACTACTAATGTGTGTGTACACGGCACCTAAGGTTGTGCTGTCTTTATGCAAGGAGTATTGATTTTATATTTTTCAGGGTACCTATTTATTTGGTCAGTAGTTTTCAGCTTGTTATTTATCAATCGTTCTAATATTTTCAACAATAGGTTTCGTTATTGTTTCGTTTTCTTTAATTCTTTTGCATGTATAATATATTGTCGTCTGTATTAGATATTTAGGAATATATAGTTTTTTGTCCTGCTATGTTAATGTAGGAGGTATTTAGTGAATATTATTGACATAAGCCAGTCATTCTAGTATCTCGGCAAAGTTTCCCACGCATTTTTTTCATCAAGGAGTCAAATTTATGCAAAGCCACCAATTTATTAATATAACTTGTTTGATTGAATACTAACTTGTCCCCGCTGCTGCGTCTGCGTGGAATATCTAGTTACTTTGTAACCATACGAACAATCACAGAACAGAACGGTCAAGCATTAATTTATATAATTTTCAGTCAGAATATACTTGTTTGAATTTTATTTTATTTATGTTCACCGACTTCTCCGGCCATTTTGGACTGATCTTGAAAATTCTGTTTTGTTCAAAAGGTAATAGCCTCGAGGAAGTACCAAAAAATTTGAAAAAAATACATCCCCAAGGGCAAAAAAAATAAAATGGTTGATTTTGAAGTATCGAATTCTATTTTTTATATATGAACCGATTGTGGTGTGTCTTGGCAGCATATACATATAGTTCTTTAAAGTAAGGTAACTACTAGTAACTACTTAGATATTAGAGTGTTTTAACAAATTGAATTTTCACATTATGATCCTTGTTGATTGTTTGCCTACCGACTCAAAATTTATTATTTAAAAACTAAAAAGTTCTATTTTATTTTTCGGATTTCATTTTCTTTAATTCTCTTGCATGGTAGAATATATTTATATCATTGTGTATTAGATGTTCGGAGATATTTTACATATATCAGTTTTAATGGTCCTGCTATATTAATGTAGAAGGTATTTAGCTAATATTATTGACACCAGCCGGTCATTCGAGTATCTCCTCAAAGTTTCCCACGGTTTTTTTTTCGCCAAGGACTCAAATTTATGCATATAAACCAACTTTACTAATTATTATAACTTGTTTTAATCAATTCAGTCTCAGATTATTCTTATAGTACATTCCGTTAACAAGTTTGACACCCGTTCACGTCCACCATTATGATAAGTAATACGTTACGTAGACTTGTTCAATGATTATCTGGTCTTTAATTTCCACTGTTTTGATTCGTATTTTATGCAAACTCTAAGCGTAGGTGGAATGAATAAATTAATAATGATTTATTTAATTTACAAAAGTCTCGTTACACTATCTATGGTATTTAATATTGTGCAATTATCGTAACCAGTATACAGATACAGATCCATAGAAAGTAGAGATCATCATTGTTGGTTTCCCATTAAATTATTTCTATTTCCACCTGAGCGAAGGCTCAGGCAAAAGCTTGAATTATATATATTACTACAATCATTCCGCCAGCGACTTCGCCCGCGTGGTCTGGATAGTTCTTTTAAATAATACCCTATATTACTCGGTAAAGATGTAGCTTTCTAATGGTGAAAGGATTTTTCGAAATCGGTCCAGTAGTTTCAGTGCCTATTCAATGCACACTAACAAACAATATTTTTTCTTTATAATATTAATATTCTCAAATAAATTAAGTAGTATAATGTCATAGACGATGTATAAGAAAGAGAGTGCTTACAACACTGGCGTGCCACAGGGAAGTATTGTGGGCAGCACATGGCAGACTAGATAGGGCGTTACTTATGTGATTTCCGATTTTAACACAAAAATTCAGCGAAGTAATACGGATACTTAGGTTTTATAGTTTGCTTGCAATTATTGGAATTGATACAGTATAGAATGCTTAGGCTAAGTCTAAAAAGATAGCTAGGCTTTCGTTTTAGCGCTTAGGCGTTCCGTTTAGGACAGATATTGATTTATATTTTTCAAGTTATCTTGTCAGTAGTTGTTAGATTTTATTTATTGATCGTTCTTATATTTTAAACAATACTTCTTAATTTTCTGTCATGGTAAATATATTTTTGGTCTTTGTGTTAGATTTTTTAGAAATATCTATTATGTATTGGTTTTATTGCTCCTGCGATATTAATGTAGAAGATATTTAACGAATATTATTTACGCAAGCTGGTCTTATTCTTCAAATATTTCCTCAAACATTCCCACGCTTTTTTTCATAAAGGAGTCAAATTTATGCAAAAAAACACCTTTACTTATCATTATAACTTGTTTTATTGGTTTGTTGTTTCTCAGATTATTAGATAGATACTATAGATAGTACATTCCGTTAACAAAATTGACACGCGTTCACGTCCATGATTAGGATAGTTAATACATTACCGAGACTCGGTAAATGATTATCATCTCATCAGTCTTTAATTTCCACTGTTTTAATTGATAATCTATGCAAATTCCAAACGTAGGTCCGGGTATTGTAAGTTATATAATTGTTATTATTTAGCCATTATCGTCCCACTGCAGGGCAAAGGCCTCCCTACCCTCTTTCCATTCCTCACGGTTTAAGGCTATTTGGGACCAATCCTTCCAGAAGGAATCAAGCTCATCCCGCCATCTACGTCTGGGCCTCCCGCGCTGTCGTCTACCATGTTGTGGGACCCATTTGGTAATGTATTTAGCCCACAGCTCGTTTGACATGCGGCAGACGTGTCCAGCCCAGTTCCTCTTTAAGCTGGCAGCTTTTTGGCCTATATCAGCGATCTGGGTTTTGGAGCGCAGTACGCTATTTTTGATGCAGTCTGCTAATTTTACTCCCATCATACTACGCTCCATAGCTAGGGTATTGTAAGTCCCTACACAAACTGTTATTTTACAATTGGCTACTTATGGTATAGTAACATTAAGGCCAGAGACTACACTAAGACTGATATTCAGAAACGAGACTCAACATGAACTTATGCTTCCGTATGTCAAATTGTCATACAAATTTGACATACGGAAGCGTAAGTTCATGCTGAGTCTCTTCTCTGAATCTCAGCCTAAGCCCATACTATATTAGCCTGAGACATTATTCTTCTTCTTCACTGAGTCATAAAGAGTTTGTGGTTCTTAACGAAAAGGTGACGGATGTACTTTGTTTTTTCTGCATTGTATTTTAAACAGTAGAACACAGCAGTAAACACAGCAGGTCTAAATCACCGATTGATAGACTTGTTCCCGAGTTGTTACGTTATTGCAGAATCGTAAGAAAATTTTAAAATTGAAGGAATGACATGTTCTTACGCGAGACACTGACGGTCAGATATAAATTTATATTTTTGAAGTTATCTTGTCAATAGTTATCAGATTGTTTTTATCGATCATCAATTTCAATTTTTAATTCAATTTCAACAATATTAAAAAAAATAGTTTTCCTTAATTCTTCCATTCCAGTTCCATTGTAGAATATATTTCTTATCTTTTGTGTTAGATATAGAGACATGTCGGCTTTATTGGTCCTGGGATATTAATGTAGGAGCTATTAAGATAATATTATTAACGTGAGCCAGTCTGATTATTCAAAAGTATCTCCTTAAAGTTTCTCACGCTCTTTTTTATCAAGGAGTCAAATTGATGGCAAAAATGCCTTTTCTAATATAATCTCTCGTTTTATTCAGTATGGTCTCAGTTCTGTGAACAAGTTCGACACGTGTTGACATCCACTACTATTATCATTAATACGAGATTAGTAAATGATTTGATTTTTGATTAGTAATTTATGCTAACTTCAAACGTGGGTGGAATTACGATGCGCAAACTCATTAAGCAGGAAAAATTTTGTTCGGCTATTTTTGTTCCTTAATTAATAGTAAAAAAACCAAAGATGTTTGGATTTGAGATATAATATTCTAATATAATTAATCATTAAACATATTAATGACACTTCAATATTAAAAAACGGCACCCTCCGATTGGCTGTCCTTAATTTAGGGCACGAATTATAAAAATATTAACATTTGATTGGTGATTGTCAGATGTGTCTGAACCGGAACATGGTGTACGCAGGAGCGTGGGCCAGGGTACACAGGATCCAGTGGACCCGAAGACTTGATGATGATTGTGGGATTGCCACTCAGCTTCTTAATCTAGATAATTTATAGCAGTAAATCATTGGATAAAGCTATGCTTTATTGATTGTCGGCGGTTATAGAATCGAAATGTGAATGATATTTGAAAATATTTCAGTGTATACAAATACCAACATATTATGCAAAAACGTTTGGGTTTTTTGCATGACTGTACTAAACTGGGAATGGAGTACAATGTCAATATTACTTGTGAATTTATTTTAAATAGATGTACACGCTTCATCTGATGTCATCATAAGTAGTTAGTTATATTTATATTTTATGGAGCTCTTAGAATAGTCCTTGTAGAACTTATATAGATTTATACACCATATTTCAAATTAGGGTTCTCCATTCGCTATTTGAATCATCGTTATAAACAAAAGCTTTGAAATGGGGCCGTCATATACACAGAATATTTTTGTTTATTGGTGAAGGAAAATATTAAGGAAACTGCTAAGCTAAAATACGTACCTACATAAGTCGGGAGGTGTGTGACGTTCCATAAAGGATCGAAGTAACGCCATCTATCGTACTAAGCTATAAACTGTACATATTATGCTTGACTGACAACTTTTCAAGTGCCTGCACTTCAAGACATTGGCTGGCACTTGAACAAACATTTATTTAACTCTCATGTGAATATTGCATGATCATTTGCAGATTTTTAGCTTGAATATACAATCATTATCTATTTTTATTACGAATATAATAATTAAATATTGTTTTTTTAAGTGTAATATGTCTCTTAAGTGACACGCCCGCACCGAGACATCATAGTAAACTAAAAACCGCTGCTATAAAGACAATAGATTTTAAAACTATCAAATACTGATCGTTTCGAGCACGATTAACCAGTGACCAGGTTGATATCTACGTTTTACTCTGCCCGGGTGCGACGGACAGACCACATACAACTCAATACACCTACTTTGGTATGCTGTCTGTCTAAAACGGCTTTTTATTTAAAAATAGTACTTATTAATTTAAAGGGATCAAAAAGATGGGTAAGTTACGTTCTTAGAAAACGTTATTTTCATTATTGCACGCTCACAAATGCATCCTTGTGACAACCCTAATTTGAAATATGATTTGTTTGTGATTGTACATTCTTTAGTTTAGTTTCTAGTTCATTTTATTTGTCTGTTGATTGTGATAAACAGTCGAAAATATCTGTGATTAAGTTAAACAAGATTAATTTATTGGTATCATTGATTCCTCACCAGTTGGTCGGATTTCACGTTATTGTGAAATTGTTGAGTCATGATTTTTACCTAGGCCTACATAAATGCAATGCTGTGTGCATTCAGAAGGCTTTTGTATCAGGGAATGTTATTCCATTGAGAGTACATTATACCTTAGTTGGCCCAATCTGAGATAAAAGGAATAAATGTATCATTTATTTATGAAAAATTGCCTCCGTAGTATTACTGGCTTTGGTCATCATCTTTCTAAATCGAAGGATATGAAAGATTTGATTGCTATTTAAAAATATACTTAAGTTTTTCAAAGTTAAAAGATTGTTAGTTCACTATTTTTCTGCCTATACCTATCCTGTGCCTAAACGCAATTTTATCGTTCATTGGTTATCACGTTTTTTATCATAAAAATATTTTTGGACTGTTTATCATACTCGCAAAACATGTAGTTTATCGTGTGTAGATTAAGTTATGTATGTATGTGTAAATTGGCAATGAAAAGAATGATAAAACAAAACATATATTAGACAATAAAAACAATGAACAGACACGAAAAAAGTAAAAGACAGACAGACTATCAGAAAAAGAAATACTTAAGTGAAAAAATTTCAGTGGCTATTTTAAAAAAGGAAACAAGTTGAAAAAAATAACACAGTTTCAGTCTGAAAAAAAAATAGTACGAAAATAATTTCACAAAAAAATGGACGATTACAGAATAATCACCATCGCAGCTGCAGCAAGGATCATGGGCATGGCTTCACGGCAGTTATAGTGCAGTTGTTGAACAGTGTATGTGTTGTAGATATTGCGCGCGACACGAGCGATACGGACGCGGCGGCGACTGATGCGACCGACGCAAGCGACGTTGAGTACGAGCCGGTCACGGAGCCCGAGGACGAGGGACCCGTGGAAGACGACGATACTTCAGCGAACAGCGACGTAAGTACACTACTTACAAACTCCCACTGTTCTTTATAAAATGTAGGCATACCTACTGAAATCCTCGTTCGAAATTCGAGTTGTTCCTAATATGCATAATAATATGATTTAAATATGGGTAAAAAAATATTGTAATCTTTATTGCTGTAGAATTATGCCCATACTTACCATATTTTTTAGAATTTAGCATATATTAAAAGTGAAAAAAAAGTGCGCGGAAAATGTAAGCACACATACCGGAAATGGCGTCAAAAGGTTACGTTCATGACGTCAAAATATACGTTTAGGGTTGTCATCAAGTTCGTAGTTCTACTGGGCAGAAATTTTGTGATGTTGAGTTCAAAAAATTTGGTTAAACTTTGTATAATTTTATTTATTCTACGCTGACGTCACAAAAAGCGTGCTAAGATGGCGTCGTTTTAATTGTTTGTCTCAATCTCAAATGTGTTTGCAGATTTGAATATTTAATTTTATAATGAAATAATAATATTTTATGATTGAAATAAATATTCAATCCTGCTTCGTTAGTATAGCAGCCCCAGGCGTGCTGCTACTCTAGAGGTCGTACGGATTCGATTTCCAGATCAAGCAATGTGGTATTAGTCCACAGTGATAAATATTTTTTACTTATTTGTTTTCTTCATATGATTTAAAATGCTGTACAGTTGTACAGCGTGTTAACTTCCTTGTCTGAATAAAGGCTATTATGATTACGTACGTTACGTTAGTAACGATGATTTTTATTTATTTGTTATTGTTACATTTCAGAACGAGATAATAGCGACGAAGGTGATAGAGGTGTCGGTGGGCGATGACGGCGAGCTGCAGTTCGCGGACTCGGAGCGCACGGACTCGTACGAGAGCGACAGCGAGATGGACCTGTACGACTACTGGAACTGCGCGCAGTGCCGCGCCGCCAACAACAACCCGCTCTACAGATACTGCCACAAGTGCTTCAAGGTAAATTGCCAACAAAGAAAAAATCAACTGGCGGGCAGGACTCGAACCTGCGTCTTCTGGTTAAATATACCAGACGACCTCTAAGTCACCGCGAGTCCTACTCGCCAAGTCGAAATCTTCCTTCATGCTCAAAAATATTTAAATAACGTCTGTTGACAAAAATATGCATACAAACAAATCTAACCTTAACTATGAATTACCTCTATTTAACTCATTTCTGCTATCACATTCTAGGTACGCAAAAACTTCTTCCCGCCGAGACCGAGGCGCAAGCGCAACCGACTCACGAAAACGGCCGAAATACCGCGCACACTGTCGCAGGACTCGGGGGTCGACTCGCCCATGAGCCAGGAGGTGGATCCCCCCACGAGCCAAGAGCTGGACCCGCCTTCGAGGCAGGAAGTGGACCCCCCCACGAGTAAGCAAGTGGATCCTAACCTCGGTGAGGGCACGTCCTCTACTACCGTTAGACCCAACCGTACCTTAAGCGCGTACCGCAAACGCCGCGCCGACTCAGTCGATCGTAAAACGAAACGCAAACGCCTTTCCCGTACTGATTCTGACACAGATCTAGATACGGACGACGATATAAAAGCGAAAATTAACGTGAGACCCCTCGTTAAAACCGTGAGCGACCCCGCGATCACCATCGACGATGTCCCCGTTAAGATCACCAAGAAGGTGATAGCAAACAGTTTGATTGAGAAAATGGAAGCGAAGGATTTGTGTGTCATTTGTATATCGGAGCCCAAATCTGGCGTGTTTGTGCACGGCCGGATAGCGCATATTTGTTGTTGTTATAAATGCGCTGTCAAAGTGTGGGCGAAGGCCAAGAGGTGTCCTGTATGTAATTGTAAAGTCAGTAACGTTCTGAAAGCTGTTGTTATGTGAGTGTGTGGAAGGCCTTTTGGATGATGTTGACAAGATTACATTAAAATCCTTGGGGTTTAAGAGGCTTATGGTTTGTCAAATTTCTCGTGTGCAATTTTTTTACCAAGTCCCAATTCAACTAAGCAATAACATTAAAAAAGTAAAATATTATTATATTATGTCGCTACCATGCGTAAAATAGCCTGTGGAATATCCAGATTAGCCAAATCTGAAACTATTAGTAATTAGTAAGAGCTGTCTTGGGAGCTTTTGAAAAAAAAAACATAATTTGTTGCACCAAGTTCTTTAAAGCATTTTAATATGGCATTTATGATAGGGAATAGTTCACATTATTAATTCTATTATTATGATTGGCATGACTATTAAGTGCCCAAAATCTTAACTAGTGACTGTAATACACAAATGCTTTTGCATACTCAGTTGTTCCAGAGCATTAAATATTTTAAATGTGTTCTTAAAGATTTTCAAGCGTTCAATATACTCACTTAGCTGAGTAAAGTATGTGATCGGACTTGTAGGTACTTGATCATCCAGTATATCTAAACATATTCATAAACTATAGCTTAATCACCACCTGACCTTTTGATTTGCTCACATCTGTTATTGGACGCAAATTTGAGATCTTTATCAACATTAATAAGTGTTTTATTGCATATTTAACGAATTGTCGTACTAAACATTTTCAGAAAAAAAATGCTTTTATAAATATGTAGCTTAGTCCTTTAAGACCACATTTCCTATAGTTTCAGATTAGGTTGTTCTACTCACATTTCAAAAACTTATCCTGTAATACAGACTTGACTGGAAAGAACGACTTAAACCTAAAAATGGTTAAAAAACTCATCAATTTGTTGTTTTGTTTTAATTCGTCCACAAAGGTCATTTAACATTATGCCGGGAATTATCACATAAGTGTCATGTTGAGCGAATGAGACTATGATTGAATCGGTGGTTTTCTTGTGAGAATGAGAGAGAATAATTGTGTTGATACTGGGTCATTTTGAATTTAGTAGCATCCGTTTGACTCCTTGGATAAATGATGCTAATTAATTCAAAGTAGTACCCACACATAATGGCAAATATTGGCTACATTCCGACAATTGTCCAACATTGGACATAGGACCGTGGGCAAATGAGTGTGAGTCAACTCTGTGCCCGATATTGTTTATGTAAGTTGAAAAGAAGTTACTGAGGTGTCAAACGGTGATGTCGTTCACTAGTCTTTAGTAATGCTAGACCATGACAAATCAGCATGGCCTGCTAGGCTAGCAAACAACGAATTAATTTTGTTGTTCCACATCTCGTGCCAGATTTGCTAGAGACGAGATAATGAAGACTAAACGCTAACACGAAATCCCACTTATAACATACATCATCACAAGATGTATAAAAGGAGGTCTAAGTCCCAACTGTGAGATATAAATACATTCATATACCGCAGTGTAACCCATATGAACCATTATGTGTAGAGTGTGTTGTATGATTGGAAGAATAAATATATAATAGTAGGAAACGACGTAAACTAATACTAGTTCATTAAAATAATATAGAGATTCCTTAACTTGCATAGACTAGGAAACATTTAAGATGTCATTAAAAAAAAAATGCTAACACTTCAAAATAATGTACTATTAGGCCTTTTTATCAAATACTTGTACAAATAATTTGTTCCTAGTAGATTAGGAGATGGTAAACATTAAGCGAACTGCTACAATGATTGAAATATGTAGTTAAATAATTTTGGGTTAATATGGGATAATAATTTTTATCCCAAAATGGTCATAGACAAGCAAATCCGTAGGTATAGAAATACTTCCTTCTTAAGGAATCTCTATTTTTATTTATCGGTTTCGACCTATCAAGTTAATGCCCTTAAATCTTTGTGATAACAATCTGATAAAGTCGTTTCTTAAGTAGAAAGTAGATATAACGATCACGGCACTTAAAATTACAGAGATACGATTACATGTAACATACATTAATAGATATGGGTTTACGAGATAAAAGCGTGGTGTACTGTTAGTTCCGTACATATGCCATTGTAGCAAAATATTCGGTTCTAAGTCACACTACATACTACCTAATATCATCCGATGGTACTACTTGGATGACTAAATTTTAACCTAAGTAAAAAACCTGTACATAATATGGTACTGATAAATTTAGATGGTAGAAAATTGCAAATAGTTACAATACAATTCTGAGGACTTCACAGCACCATCTAGTCCCAAACTAAGCAGAGCTATGGGTACTAGATAATGGATATTATATTTTTATACTTTTGCTTATTATAACAAGATCTTTTAACACAGATAAGAACTTTATGCAGATTATATCAATGAATCAAACGCCTGTCCGGGTATGCGGATGGTGTCATTGAAGACTTTTGAATAAGTCTAAAGTCTCTAGTAGTTTACTCAAGTCAGTCAGTACCATGTACAGATTACCTAGGCTGTTTTTTTTAATTTATCCAAAAATATTTTATGAAAACCTACTGCTTACTTTTACACCTGCCATTACGTAGGAGTGGTAACTGGTAACAACAATATAATTATGCATTTGTGGGTTTGCTTACAAAACACGGTTCCTATTATGTCAAACGGTTTTATAGCCATTAAAGTTTCGCATGTTATTAGCGTATGCAACATGTAATTGTGTTAATTATCGAAGTAGTCGATAAATAATATTAAAATACTAGGTTCCGGGACGCTTCTCGTGTAAATAGTAATTGTAATAAATAGGTAGAGACATCGACCACCGAAAAAGATTTAATATATTTTCTACGATATAAATAAAATTTCTAGTGTTAGGACACTTCTAAAAGTAACGGCTATATTTGTATTAATGCCAAATAGACAAAAGTTTAAATTTTTTTTTGATTAATGATTTTAAAATTATTTTTAGGTATTGTTGCTAAAATAGTTAATAAACCTTCATGTTTATTGTTATTTGTTTAGAACGGTAAAAATATTTCGGAAAGTCGTGCAAAATCATGAGGTTAATTTTGAGTGAAACATACATACATAGTTAGTTTATAATAACATTAATTATTTGAGCGTGGTCCTGCTAATGTACTTGATATTTTCGTGTCAGAATAATATTTGTTACAACTCTGACTTACTGTGGAATATTTAAAGTACCGTATAAATGTTACAGTTTTTAATGGGGGAAGGAATACGCGAAGAAATAGTTACCATAGTTGACAAGTGTTTATTGGGATTCTTTTTTAATTAAAGTAGAAGTCGTTTCGATAATACATGATTGGTAGATCTAATACGGCTGAATAAATATGGTCCATCGATCGCCCCTTATTCGGGTCGGGAACATTAATAATTATAGTTTAGCGTCCCCTCTCCCATTATATTATTTAGTATGGTATAACAAGGTGTATATTTCAAACATTTAAAACTTATATTTATTTTACATGTACATTTATTTAGGTTGGCAACAACTTATGCCAAAATATACGGTATTGCGAGTCTAATAAGCTAATTTTAAGTCACGTCAGCGAAATATATTTCTAGTGTAGGGAAATCTAAGTTTAATATTGAAATTTATATTCCTGTAATTATAGGACTTATCCTTTAAAAATCTAACCCACCACCTCTCCTACCGGATAAAAAAATATCTTGTTACAAAATATTAAAGAATTTATTTCATGAAGAAAATATTATCTTAGTTATTAAATTGTAAATGCTTACAAGATCTCTTACAAGCGCTTGTACAGAACTTAGTTTATGCTTTCTTTAAGTATCCCTTTATGTTATTATTAAATATTGCACCTTGAAAAAAAAAAGAAAACTACTTATACAAAAAAAAAAGAAAATATTATCAAAAAAAATTAATAAGTAATAAATATTTCTTTTCAGGAACATTGTCTTTTTTTTAACTACAACCCTATTTCCTTTTTATGATAAAGTTTTAATTAAGAGGAGTCTAGGTATCCATAATTTTGCTCTATACAAAACTAACTTCGTCCTATGTTGAATGAAAATCTATAATATTTTACTGTCACAATCACAATATTGCCACTAATATATGTGCTTAACGTTGTGTAAAGCTTGATTTAAAGATTCAGTTATAAAGTAACACTGGTAACACAGCCTTATAGATACGACGAAAAAGGGCTAAAGAACAATGCTCAAAACGTTTTTCAATAAAATGTAATAATTAACAGGCCTAGACAATATAACGAATATCCCGTATGTAAAATATTATTATTATATTATTAATATTACTTTGTACTGTGCTGTCGAGATACCCTTCTCTATGTATCTATAGGTGTAATATGTATCTACTGAATCACGCTGGTTTAGCAGAAAAGAATTTTCGTTTGTTGTTCGCAATTTGTAGGGCTCTAATTCTAGGTTCATGGCCTTTATAATTAAACATCGCTAATAGATGAATCCAGAGTCGGACTGGCCATATAGCCAGGGAACCTCCAGCCCAACTGGAAATCGCCAGATTTCCAGTTGGGCCCCAGCCTGCGCGGGCCCCCTACGGGCCTGGCTTGCGGACCGTTTCTGAACGGCGTGATAACTTTTGATCGAATCAACCGATTTTGATGTACTTACACGAGCGTTGAAATTATTGAAGAGTTATAAAAACATTTTACGATAGTATTCCATCTGCCAGTATTCTATCCCGGGCCCCGAGCTTTTGGGCAGGGGAGCCACCCGGGCCTTCCGGCTCAGTTCGACCCTGGATGAATCACGTCGACGTCGGCCGTGAATGATCAGAAATTTCTCTCGGAAGAAATCGGAGGTTCGACGAAAAGTTCGATCCGATGGGTACCTACTGATAGATTTTTTATGACGTGTTATAGTGCGCCTTAAAGTTGCTATTAAACTTTTCTATCTATGTACTTGCGTTATGAACGGATATTCCACGAACTTGTTTATATTAGAAAATAGATGTAACAAAGAATACAAGAAACAAAGAGAAGAAAATGAGTAAGCTTTTCTCCTTATTAGGAAATACTTGCCTGCTTCCAAGCAAGAATACAAGAAACAAAGAGAAGAAAATGAGTAAGCTTTTCTCCTTATTAGGAAATACTTGCCTGCTTCCAAGCAAGAATACAAGAAACAAAGAGAAGAAAATGAGTAAGCTTTTCTCCTTATTAGGAAATACTTGCCTGCTTCCAAGCAAGAATACAAGAAACAAAGAGAAGAAAATGAGTAAGCTTTTCTCCTTATTAGGGGAATTACTTATTAGGAGATATACAATATTAAACTTGCGGTTGCTGCTGAAGTACTATCAGGCGCACCGTATGCTTTGTTCTCAGTACAATTATTCGTACAGTTACGGCCTGAACGCCACGTGATATTTTATGATAAACTTTTAAACGTATGATATCAACAAGACTGTTTTCTAAATTATTACCTAAAAATCCCTAGGACGGTTTATTACCTATATATTTATTGTAAGATTCTTCTAGGAATGGATTTCACAATTTTTATTTTATTGTTATTCCTTAAAAACGTCTTAGTAAAGACGTTCATCTCGGAAATGTTGACGTATTAAATCGTCAGGATATAAAAAAAATGCTATAATGATTCTAGTCTAGACTATCCCATCGCCATCGCCCACGGGCACCATAATGGAACATTTCCCTCAGAGGAAGTGCTTCATACAAATATAGTAGTCTTTAATTCCTTTAATGTTTCCTTCTAAGAATGTCTGCTTGTGTTTTAGCCTTACAAGTCACCAAGGACCTTTTTATAGTAAAAAGATGACAAACATACGGGCTGTAAGCGGTTACCGCAAGCTATAGACGCCACGCCACTAGCACCAGTAACACCAGCGCGTTCTCATCTTGAGACATAAGACCTCAGTTGTCAAGTCTCTTATGCCCTGATAATTTTCACAATAATATAACATTTCATTTAGTGCATATTGCCTTTCAAAACGTAAGACAATAAGTATTAGAATATTTTGCAATTCATGCACTAAAATCACCCCAGACGATCTCCAGCAGCAGTCCCACCACCTTTAAAACGTTATCGAGGTTACCGTAGACTTAATTGAGACTGTAAAAAATGTAGGTTATTATATAGACGATTCAGAGCACTTAATTAGATAGGTGTAATTTTAAAACAGTCTAAATACCGTTAAAACATTTTCAACAAATTAGATAAGCACCACTGCGCCCGCGTTGCCTGGTTTCGTTCTTCACTAGAAAGCACAGGCACAGTAAAGTAACATTATGCTATGCTCGAGTCGGAGGTTCGATTCTTGTATCGAGGAGAAATAAAATGACAAAACATCAAACAGATGGTGAACTGGAGGTGACAGTACTTATTGTAAACATTTCTGAGGGTAGGTTCGCCGATCGTCAGTAAGAGATGGAGTGAGTATTCGAGGGTAGTAGTACCGACCTATTATGTTCTGTGGTATAAGACTTTCATACCCTAATTTCGGTGTAACATAAGTATTTTTCCCACAGAAACGGAGAACTATCTGGCATTTGATAATACCAGGGGACTAGCACTGGAACAGTGAGGCAAACCAGCTCGCTCCTCAAATCTCTTAAAAAAAGTCTAGCAATGCTGAATTGGGGTATAAAAGTTTGAGTGAGAGAAGAAAATTCTGCACTAGTGGGCACTTGGTATTCAAGCCTTTTTAGGATAGCAACATCAACCCCATAACATGCATCGTCGAGTAAGTAGGTTTGTTCCTTGAGAATAAGAACTCTCTAAAAAGAAATTCAAGTCTAAAATTAATCGGGTTCGCGACTTCGAGGCCAGAACGCTGCCGCTGGAGTCATCTTTTAATTTTGTCTCGTGAATAACTGTTGACAAAAAAACTGCGGTACACACTTGACCTCCCTTCCCCTGCCTATTGTGATGGATGATTCACTGGCTGCGGTAGAGTGAGGGAGTCCAAAAATTCCTCTACATCGATTTATACGCAACCTTAAAAAAAATACATTTGAGGAAAATTAAAAATTTTACGGACTGGTTGTTTGTAGTTTTTCACACAATTACAAGATATAACATCGGGAAGGGCCCGATAATTAAAGGCATGTAGGCCGTAAAGTTGTTTAATTGAACAGACGATCACATAAACACTGGAATGTTAATTATGAAGTAACAAAGAATAGACTTGATTGTGGAATGAACGCTCTTTATCTTGCTTAGCTTAATCAAGTCTGCTTCCAGGCAATTATTTACATACATTCAGTGTCGTCATCAATAATATACATATTTTCTTTAAGTATTTTTTTTGTTTAAGTGTGATAGGCTGAATGATGTGAATCATCGCAAACACGTACAGAAAAATATTATTATTGAAGCCGTGGCACCGTACCGCGAGTCCGCCACCCCCGACTACACGCTCGCACACAACTGTGTTCCGTCTGTCCGCCTCAGTCGCATTTTGACGTTGCTACACAGTGCACGGAACAACGCCTTTCTTTTGCCACATCAAATAACACTTGGTGAGTTATATTTTTAACCGGTTTTTTACTATTTCGGTACAAAATTTCTTTGTTTATATTATTCTGTTCACCAATTTAGGGAGATAATTTAACTTTGCGTGCATCTGATGTGATTATCGAACGGTTTTGTAGTCACTCCCTCGGGAACCGGCGATCGGATGTAGTGGGGTAGTATAGTAGCGGCTCGCGGACTCATTGATCAGGAATTCCTTGTGAAATTTTTCTCTGGTTGTAACGAATGGAATTGGAAATTATAATTTTTGATTAACGGAATCATTGTTTGTCATTCATATGGGAGCGGTTGTATGACTTCATTCGTTTTATCGTGAGGCGCTTTTAAACTGTTTATAAGCGGTGCAATTTTATTGTTCGATATTTCTTTTGTCGTGTACCTAATGATGTTTAGAATTAGCACTATGAGATTAATTTGCCGTTAACGATAGTCATATTGTTGGTTTTCCTTCCTACCCACAATGTTCTACCTTGATCCTACCACAGATTTTGCTTTTTTTTAACGAATGATTTTTTATCCATTGGTTACAAATAACTATTAATTGATTTTCCTTTTGGTCTTATGGTATACGTCGTGTACAGCAGGTCCTCTTAAAATGTCGATTAATCACAGGGAAAGAATGACGTCAAGCTCATTAGAAAGACAAAGAGACATTTCAGAGGGTGGCGTGAATGTAAGGGTGGCTAACAAAAATATTTTTGTACAGAAATAAAATTGAAATCGTTTTCTAAATTAAAAAGCATTTGGCTATTCTACAGCGAAGCTTACAGTCACTAAAGTTTTTCGTGCAAAAATGTTTTACCTGAAAAAAGAGAGAAAACAACCGAATTTACCGTTCGGTTATGGTTCGTTTAACATCAGGCGATATTATGATAATAAATACAATTAACCCGTCTCGCTAACTAAATCGTATGTCGTGTCGTTCAACTTGGAATTTTGAGGAAGAATATGCATAGAAAACAACATAGCCTTTAGACACGATGTTATTGCGGAGCGGGCTTATAGAAACAATAGTTTCTTCTTCTAATTCTTTATGTATGAATCACATGGTATTTTTTCTATTATTTTAGTTGAATCTTCAAGCACTTACGTTTTTAGTTCGACGTATTTAGTCGCTAAGCCGTAAAGGCTTTATGGTGGCCCTTAAGCTTAACAGTAGCCATTGATAGTGTTAATGACCCCAAGTTTTGTATCAGCCGGCTGCTATATATAGAAATCTGACTAATGCACAACACATGCTTGACACAGCCAATACCATCCGTTGGTGTTTTGAATAATAAATTAATCTGACATTTTTTAATATAAGTGTGGGTACTTGTATTATTCTTACCCTTCGTAAACTAAATTACTTAAATAATTTTGAATTACATTGCCATATTGACACCTATGAGAGAAATCGAGCATTATTATAATCATAGTGACAAAGATAGCGTTCTTTTGTAAAAACAGCTTTTCTTTATTCCTTCCAATCTATAATCCTGATTCCCATGCTTCTTCATGAAACCCTCTGCTCACTATAGCATGGTTATGGCATAAGGACCTCGTCAACACAACCAACTCATTTTTTAAAAATGATTAAATGTGCGGTAGTCATAAGCCACGGTGGATAATTACAGAAGAGTTAACCGGTTCGTGTGAGTGGTGAGACTTTCGCCGCTTTCACGCATCATAGACTTTTGAACGGTAATCATTGACGAAATCTATAATTAGTACACACGCCACTGTTATGCACGTAACTGTTTAATTATGTCATACTGCAAAGGAAGTACTATTTGGCGCGCCACGACTCTTCCTATTCCATCCTTAGTAAAGGCGTTCAACAATTATTCTATTAATTGTATTAACTAACGGAATATTAGCCACTTATACCCCAGTTTTCCTGTTTACGTATAATTAATATCAATTTCAAGCGTAGAATATGAATCATAGCCTGAATATCTGCAAAATCGTTATGTATATATAAATATGGTTGCGTTTCCTTGATCGCCGGCATACCAGCATATTCCAGCATACAACAGCAATACAAGTGCGTTGGTAATGAAATCTGCCAGACAGGACACTGGCTCATGTGCGAAAGAGAAGGATACACCCGGACATGTTTGCGAGAGTGAGAAGAATAAACTTCCCGAATACGCGGATCGATTGGCTGTAGACCAAACGACGCGTCGTCGCACCCCTAATGCCTAACTATTAGGGTTGTCTGCAGGGAATTAATCGAATTAATAGCGACTTTTGATGGAAGGAGGAGAGATAAAAATGGTAGTTTACATTGTTTTACTGTCATCTCTCAATTGAAATTAGTGTGGATCTCAACATATTGAACACTGCCAAATGACAAATTAATGTAAGAAAAATAAACCCACGTGGGTGCAATTAAATTGAACGAGCGGATTTTCAACTTTTCTTAATTATTAGAAGTTCAGGGGGTATTGTCAAAATGCAGCGGACTACATTACCACACCTAAGCTACGTAGCTTTGTCTCTATTCTCTTAGACCGAAAACCTCAAGACGCCTCTTTATTTTTGAAACTGTGCTTCAAGCCTCATATAACCACTAAATTTAGTTGTCGAGTGACAACCATCCTGCCGCCCGCATTCAAATACATAGTATTAGGAAGCCCTAGGTACCCTATGTTGGTTTATAGATCAATAAACCGGGAGGGGAACCGCATTGGAACGCTTCGTGAATACGTATTACTCAAGTAATATTTAATGTTGGAAAAGTGCTCGCTGGATAGGTTCCCCAAGGTTTCCGTCTATTTATGGTTGTATTATTTGTTTCAGACATTAATTAAAGTCATCTCTTTTGCTAACTCCACGTAACTTTTTTATATGAACAAAATTAAATAGCCCGAATGTGTAAGTTTCGGTAGGTATTGGTAATGTAAAAATCAAGCAGGCCACAGAACCCTAATTAATAACGCAATTTTCACACAACGGTCACGAGTTCTGAATAATTTACTTCTAATTTTATGCCATTTATTAAACCTCCATTTTCATAATTAAATTGTTTAGCTTAGTTATACAGTTTTTTATTAATAGACTAATTACGAGAGGCGATCTTAAATTTAATACGGTTCATACCGAAAGATTTAGATCGTGTAAAAAATGCGGCGCACAGGCATTATGCAGTGGTTTCCTCAGCCATCCGTGAGATGCTTACACTTGAAAATCTCTTAATTGCGAATGGCTGGCTTGACGCTCCATAAAATTTGAGACGTATCTTTGATATACGCCTAGCTTAGACGAGGTCGATGACACCCGAGCTAATTCACGCCATATCTTTTGAATTTAGTCATTTTTTTATTTTTGATATGCACATTTGTATTAATATAAATTACCCGACTACATAAACTACATTGCGATGACTAAAGAATTTAAGAGGTAATTTTTTTACATGAATATCCAAACTTCTAACAATGAAATATACCTAATTACACCAGCTCATCACCAGTTACGTAATTTTTTTATTATGATTTTTACTCTTAGACATTATTATCATGAAAAAATAGAAGTTTATTTTAGTCTACATCCATGTCGCACTATTGAATGTCAAAACTGCATTTATAATCGGAATCAGACAAATTTACTGCGTGCCCTTGGCATAATGAACGAAGGGGGCGCCATCGTACGCCCTTGCCACGCTTGCCCTATGCGAGGGTGACAAACTACTACTATAGTTAGAATTTATTACACTATGCTACTACCATAAAATAATATAGGACTGCCATAAAAACTACAATATACAGATGCATTATGGATACATAACAAAAAATATACATAACTAAATAGTACGTATCCAATCCAATTTTTTCGGATACGGAAATTGTTCTCTGATTATTGCTGTCATGTTATAATTTAGTTTATTATCACGTTTAATTCTGTAACTTCCACAGTTGACATTCAAACATTTCATTGTTTATGGACATGTTTGTACTCTCTATTACTGAAAGCTACGTACACATCAGTCAAGTAATTTAACGCGAAGGCTGAGCTTTTGCAGCTTTAATTAATGACTCTGTTAAAGAAAATGGAAAGCTGAAGCTCTGGCTGGATACCTACTTTACGTTCTCAAGTGCAGTGAAATCGATGGAATTTACGTCGCGAGATCGATTGATAGATGAGAATTCAATTTCAAGATATCGTATTTTCAATCAATCTTTAGTGGATTTCGTTAAGTTACACTGTCGCATTCCGTTACAAGTTTGAACAGATGGTCTGTGTTGTTATTCTTGGAATGATCTTGAAATAGCATCTTGTTTTCATGATATACTAGGTATTTTTGTGTTTATCGACATTATCTACATGGAACGTGTTTTGTTTATAATATGGACGAAAAGAAAGCCAAAAATATTCTTTAAGGCCCCAGTCTAGCTGTGCATAACAAACGAATTCAGTATATTGACAGTTCGCGGGCACGAACCCCGCGAGGCACCCTCTGTATCATCCTGTGATACGTAAATTACAAAGTGTAGAGCAGTACGAAATGAAAGTTGCTCTACTTTACAAAATAAAATATTTCTATTTATTTTTAATAAAGGAAAAAATCGGCTGGCGGGCAGGATTCGAACCTGCGTCTTCTGGTTCGGTTCATCAGACGCTTTGACCACTAAGCTACCGCGAGCCCCAACCAACCGTAGTGTACCGTGGTGTACCGAACCAGAAGACGCAGGTTCGAATCCTGCCCGCCAGCCGATTTTTTCCTTCATTAAAAATTACTTGTAATCTTAGTATGGAAAATGCTTAAAAAAATACAAAAAGATATTTCTATTTAATTATAATGAACAACACTACTGTGGCCTGTGGGATTATACCCTGAAAATCTGAAAAAAATATCTGTCGTTTGAAATAATTTAAGTACTTTATGATTTATGGACAGTAGATATTTTTAGTCGAGGTTTTAATTTCGTTTTAACAGACATGAAAAAGAAGGAGGTTGATTCACTATAAGGTCAAGTTCCAGGAGATGGTTTGCTTTGGAGTAGACCTTTGTGTTTTATTTCTTGATCTAAACTGGTTAGAGGAAGAGCAAAATTCAGAGCGAGAAGTAAGAATTTGACATAGAATACACTTCCACGACTGCTATAGCCGTCTGTATATCATCAGAGGTGTGTAAACTCAGCTTTCAATGAGCTAGATGAACCAGATCACACGGGTTTGAACCGTTAAGCTTATAGCTCAGCAACAAAATGACTAGCCCACGGCTCAATCCAGCTCTTATTGTATTTGTAAATCCTTCCACAGATTAGTCTTGTAATTCTGTTACAAATTTCTTTTAAATTAAATGGGATTTTTGTTAGCCATATTTCATGTAAATCTATTCAGCCGTTCAAAAGCTACAGCTCATGTCCTAGTTGGAATTAGAAATGTTTAACACCAAAAAATCGATCAAAAGACTTTTCTTCTGGACACATGAAGTGGGGTAAATGAAAAACCGCGTGCAACGGTTATCTATAAATATACTCATCTATCTATCTATCTATTCAGCCGGTAAAACCCACTGCTGAGTCAGGGCCTCTTCTCTATTACGCCACTGCCATATTCACCGACAATCGGGGGGTGATCTGCCCTGCAATCGTTTACATCCAGCCAGTATATTATATGTCCATCTAGCTCGTGTATGTACACCTATAGGCACCACCTCACCTTCACTTGGGGTCGGCGCAGTGTTTTTTTCTTACGTACATCGTCGTCATTCTCACACTGTCTATTCATCTTTTTTTTGGTCTTCTTCTTCTACTATATCCATCCACATTTATGTTAAAAACCTGTTTCGTAACTAGGCTCTCTACTTCTACGCATCATAATAATTATGTCCATATATCGTAGATAAAAGGGTCACTGCACAACTTTTCAGTACTTTTCACACTCACTTTCAAACTACGTCTTTCTCACTTTCTAACTATGGTCTAATGACCCGATAAAGGTAGCTGGGACAATGGTCCACTGCAGGACTAAGTACGGAAACCGAACACACAGGACTTCATCATCATTGAGAACACAGGAGTGGGTTTTCAATGATGATGAAGGTCGCTGGGAGTCGTTGGAGGCAGGCGGCATATAACCAGTCCTTGTGGAAGTCTATGGGGGAGGCCTTTGTTCCACATGCACAGTGGACTTCTTTTGGCTGATAATTATAATTATATTAGGATAGTAATTATTCAATTTGTGTGATTCAAACCGGGGAGGGTCATAGATAAATTTTTGGGTGTCGGACAAACTTGTTACCTAGTGGTAATAAGTTAACGGACCATAGTAACGAACTTGTTTCCTAGTGATAAAAAGTTAACGGACCATAGTAACAAACTTGTTACCTAGTGGTAACAAGTTAATGAACCATAGTAACAGACTTGTTACATTTGCACATTACTGCTAACAGTCTATGTCTGTTATTAATGTAAAAAATGGCGTCGAGTTGTTTCTGTACCCAGGTGTTAACTAGGGACAGAAGAATTGGGACCATAACATTAGACGGACATCCAAGCGTTTAGGTGTCCAATAAATGCCTAAACACACAGCATTTTTTAAAACAATCGATCGATTAAACTGCTTGTGGAATAAAAACGCGCGTGATCGGGAAACGCGCGTCGGAAATAATTTCTGATAAATTGACATAAAAAAAATGAAGTAGAGCAGGTTTCAATGCCCGATAGTACGCCAGCAAGGTTAGAGAGAGAGCAAAATTTAGAGCGAGAGGTACAAATTTGAATTTGACATAGAATCCACGTCCAACCGCTACGACCGACTGGCCGCCTCTGAAGAAATTGGCTTGAGATTTTCGTTTATAAACCGTGCCTGTTGAAAACACTATAAAAAATATTTGTGAAGCAGGTACACATTTTTTTTTAATTGGTTGTATCATTTAATACACGTACTTTAAAATGATCAAATGATTTCATCAATATTTTTAGTTTTTACTATGGAAAAAACCGTTTGTTTTGGGACCAAAAACAGGAAAATTTGACGATGTTATGACACTCGGATTAAGAAAACTAAAGGTATAATTAAAAATCTACTCAGCGCATTTTGAAGACGACTATCTTAAGCTAATTTTGCGCTGAGTAGATTTTTGAATTTATTCTTGATCACCCCGATTAACGTGCACAAACATGACTGTAAATGGCGTTGGGCGCGAGAGCGCCATCTTTGACGCCCGATTTATATAACATAAACTATCCAGAGGAACGTGAAAAAAATACGTAGATAAAGCTAATATAACATATATTCTATCGCGATAAAAATATATGACACTATATCCTTCCTTTCCTTAAAAAAACGTTGCGAAAATGAGCTAATAATTTGACAACTGCCAAATTTTGCTAGACTGGGGCCTTAAGATCAACATGTTGAAACTCGAAATGCTGTCAATACTTAATGTATGCAAGTATGTGAGAGAGAATAATTTTTGAGATAATATTATTAGACGATCTTACGAAACAATACCTAAAAAAATATCTACCTAAGAAATAAGTACTCGCGACGGAGCGTAGTAAATTTAGTAACACACGGAGTCACAGGCCGCAGCCCAAGCGACCTGCGTTACTCGTATCGTAGTGTCGTAGTACTACCGCAGGACTGGTTTGACTTTATTATCTACGTAAAACGTGGAACACCTTGGCATACACCATACACATTTATAATGAAAATAGCAACTGGATAAAGGATCCACACTCCATAGTGAGTCACGACAACTCGTCCAACAATGCACGCGAGACAATAGCCTATATCGATTGTTTGACTCGAATATGCTGAGGAAATGTTCGTAATTGAGTTACATAATCGGATAACATTGCTATAGGAAGGAGTCTGTTAGATCTGTAGCTACGAGTAAATGTTGCAGGCAACCAAAAATATTTTTGGGTTTTTTGACGGTAGTTTTATGTATTTATTTTTGTAGTTGACTTAATTTAACCCAGTAAATGTAGTTTGCACACCATGTGTGTAAAAAAAATTGCGATATTTTTTATCATGGAAATTCGTAAAACTATATTTTTCCTGCTCTAATTTGCAAAAATTGTAGAGAAACGAAAAGGATGGCAATAATAGTCATATATGCACCTGCATACTGCACATTTTCGCATAGGTTGCATTTTAAGCGTGGGAGAGGTTAATAAAATTAGGAGTTCTTTTATCTCATTCTTACATGTATCTAAACATAAAAATAAATTATAACATTTAACCCATTAACGTGTCGTTAATCAGTAAGACGAACTAACTGTTAAATAATTTAACTGGAAATTTAAGGCGTTCCGTTATGAAAAACAAATTAAATCAATGTTTCCAAACAATTTTTTTTTACTTTAATGTTAAAATTAATGATTTAATTATGTATTCTGCACTTAGAAGAGAAATCAGCTTTACATAAATGGATTATGTATATCGAAAATTAATTATACTGCATGATTTTACAAAATCTAGTTTGAATTTTGATGAACCTATCTAACTGTATCTAGAATTTTATTATAGTAGGTAGGTAGTACCCAACTGCTGTAAATGTTTGCAGCTTATTGAAACTTGAACTGAATGGGATCTAAGATTGATAGTTCAATGGTGACAAGCAATATCTATCACTTCGTAGTCCGTTATTTTAAGATTTACTGAAGCCGTAGTGTACCTACACTGTTGGGCTTATTTGAACTCACGCTCTTACCTCTAAATAGCTTTTTGGTACCTAGTCGCTCCTGTTTTGCAATCTCCTGTTTATTTTTTGTCACTACAAAATACTTACTTTTGTACTTTAAAGAAACACTTCTACTGCGGTATTTGCGCAACGTCTGATACAGTACACAGTCACTTTACCAAATAATGCACAGTTCTCTCCCGTGATCTTGTCTTCTTCCTTTCATATTTATTGTCTTCCCCTTTCTACTAGTTGTATTTTTTTTACTGTGCAATATCTACAGAAATGATGATCATAAAGAATTTGAAATACCTACCCCAGGTAGATTATACATACGCAAATTTTATTAACATCTGGTTAAACCAGTCAGTATTGAGGACGCAGTCCGCACTCCGCAGAACGATGGTCGATGAGTAATCGGTTTTGATAACGATCGAACCACACAAGGCAATGATAATGCCAAAGAAATCTTATGACTCATAAGCATCGATACAGAAAAACTTTTTTAATGTAATAAGTATAATAACAACGGCACAATGTTTTAGGGATCGAGCTTCGGTAGCACACGGAACAAATCCTTTTATGAGACAACTTAAAAAAATTGAAATTCAAAAGGCAGGGTGATTGCTAACTAAGACAAAAATGCCCAAAAATATATTATTTTGTAATAGAGAAGTAACAGTAATAGCACGTTTTGATTGATCGAATGCTGGCATTCAGAAACAACTGTACAATAGAGCAAGTGATTGTTCCAGCCAGTATTAGAAGCGTTACAGTTGTTTTCTCTTGTTTGTTCTGATGCACCAATATACATTTTAGAGCAACGAACTGAGTTGGCGGGAATATTATTGTCGATGATTGTGGTATATAGATGCTTGCAACGGCAAAGGCGAAAATTTTTACGTAGCAGTTTCATTCAATCGTTCTATCACTTTCATCCACTTTACTAGTACTTATAACATCGACTTGCATCAAATAGAATCTTACAATCTTATCTTCGGTACATACAGATACTTTTACAGTAGGTACTTAGCCGGTGTTTTTATGAAGCTATTTCGCTAAGACTTCACGTATTCCAGGAATTTAGAATCGTCATTTAGGTCAAAGACCTGATGGATTAGCGATATCTTGGAGTTTTTATACGAATGAATATTGATTTGTAGTTTGTTTGAGAGACATTTAATATTTGAATTTTATATTTCAAGGCCGACTTAAATATGGAAAAACACCAACGATTAATCACTGTTAAAATGGTATTAGGCTAATCATTTATGGTTTTGTATTGTAAAGAACAAATCGTTGTAAACATTTCCGGTGTCTATTAATTATAACTATATCTGGGTTATTTTCCGCTTGGAACTAAAAACATCCCGTCAACATCACACACATACATAGGGCCAATTTACATTTACCCCTTTATGCCCGCTGAACATCAATTTGGTGTATAATCGCTGTGCAGTAATAATATGTTCTCATTATGCTGGCTGATCGCAGTGCCAACTGAACTGTCTGACGCACATCTGGAACTATATTTATGGAAAGAGACGAATTTGCTTGTAAGAAAGTTTTAGCGGCTACGTGAAACGGTAATCGAGTTCAAAATAAGAATATTACACGGGTCGTAATCAGACGGATTCTCGTCTCGTACCAAATGAACCGAAACGTGATTGATATTTACCTTTGTCACTCTCAGCAGATTAAATTCTGGATAAAACCTCACGAGCTTAGACGAAATATGTCCAGCTACTGAGTTTAGTCCAAGGTATCGAATCACATCTTATAATACATGATCTGGTCTCTGTTGTCTTTTTATTTTTTTGTCATGATTGGGCGTGAAACCTTATATATCGATAATACAATGTAGGTAGGTATCTATATTTAGCATTGTTTTTGTTGCCCTTTGTTTAATTATCAGAACTGCATTAATCATTTTGATAAACAATTAAAATAAGTTCCTTGTTACTAAAGACCATTCTGGACTTGATAACCGAATATTGACATAAGGATTGTCCTGATAAAGTATACTTAATGTTTGTACAATAATAGATTATTGAGACGTAATATTGAATTATCAACTGTTTTTTAACGGCACTATGCACTGCTTTAAAAATATCGGAATCGTGTATCGTCCCCTAAAAAATCATACTAGATGGTACACAAAATCTTTCATCCGTTGACCAAACTACAGAATAGGTAATAGTCCTACTAAACTGTATCTGTCTACCAACTAGCTGCACGACAAGATTGTGACGAGTCAAATTGATGGCCATTGAAGTGCCCACTTATGGCACCTGTTGGAACTCATATTTTATCACGATGATGTTTAAATATTAGATATATACGACAGATCATAAATCTGCAAAATACTACATCAACAACGTGACAACATAATGCTGCAGCAAGCCAAGACCTTCGTTTGACTTAGATTTCTGTTTACCCTGGAGCCAAAAATAAAAATATTTCGTCTCGCATCGAAACATAAGCCACACTTGTCAGTATTTATAGGTACTATTTACTTATTTACACAAACCATGTCCACATTGGTTGAAAAAAAAAAAAGAAATAGCAAACACCGCGGCCTATTCCGCTGGAAGCTAACGACTGACATTCGCCAGACTGAAATTCGAGACCAAACATATTTGAAGAGGCAATGAGCAAATAAAACAAGTCTTGTTCAATTCCGCTGCACTAAGAAAACAAACTGTTTGAAGTTGCGAGAAGGTAAACGCTGCTTATGGAGACCACAGACTATGCTCGATTTAATTCTTAGTTGTAGAAAGAGGTCAGTCGTGTAGATACGCATTTCTGCTTGTTTCGCTGTATAACCAAGAACGTGACATTAAAAAGACAAAACACTCCTCACCGTCGCTAATCGCAGAATTCAGTCGACCTGGTTCACATAATATAGATTGCGACCTTAAGTGGAAAGTGAGTACTGCACCGTGTATGGTCGTCCTAGTCCCAAGGTTATCGGCTATGCGCTGCAGATGTCACGACTCTTGGATCGTGAAGTCAAGCGTTGTATTAATAGCGGCAAGGTCGATCGGTGGCTTCGTATTTGTGACATGTCTAGATTCCAGATAGTCCATATTTGTCAGTATCGACTAATGCTCTTTGATAGAAGGCTTATGGATTTAGCAAGATTGTTTAGGATTTGACACGCGATTTGAAAGTAATCTTTTCATACAGCAATCTAGATTACCAGTCAGCCTACCCACGCTATTTCTTTTATAGAATCAGTCCAGCTCCAACAATCAGTGTTTGTTTGACTGACTAATGATGCTATAAACAATTTTATAACTACTCTGAAGAAATTTCTCTTTTGGAATCGGGATTCAATTCTTATGAACGATTGTTTCTATTTGTTCATTAATATAAGTACTCAAACTTGTTGTTGTTACTAAGTTATTGATTGACCGTCCATCTTATTTCCCTCAGCTCAACTTGCCTAACTTCGTCGTACATTACAAAGCAACATTTAACTTTGTTTACTTCGGCTGAAACATTTTTATCAAGAAAGGCGTTTCTTGTTGCGTGATGTTGAAAAAAAATTCTGATGCTAATGGAACAATGTAAACCTCGGTCCAACGAGGTTTCTTCTTGCATAGCAAAATTTTAGGATTATGTGTTAATCAGAAGTTTTTTAGATAATCATAGCTTCTGTAGTTTTTCTATGGCACGGTTCTGTTTGAGATTTAAATCCTTGCAAACATATTAAGGTAGCAGTTGTAAATCAGCAAAAACCTGCGTGTCGAGGCCAGCGATCTGCTTACGGTGAAATTTTAATAAGTTTAAACTTTCTACGGTGTCGGCCTCGCAGACGTACATCGCATGACTCACTCGGTTCACTGTACGCTCCCCCACCAAAATACAGCAGACGTTGTCAGTATTGATTCCCCAAATGTTGGCGAAAATAAAGCTGTTACTCAATCAATTCTTAGTTTTGCATAACAATGAGCGCATGAGAATTCATCATCAAACGATCAACAATTAAAGCGTTTCAAGATGGTGTAGGTACGTCAGCGTTACATAAAATGAAATAAGAAGGTAGTCAGTCATGAGAAACAATAACGTTATCTCAATAATGTAACACACATCTTAATTAATTTTTTTTGGGTTGACATTTTGAAAACTTCGACCATATGGTGCACATGCGTCGTATTTTTTATGACGGCAAGAGTTACAGTTGTTTTACGTACCAGTTCTTGCAGGTTCTATACCTTATAAGGTTTTGGAAAGGCGCCATGACACGCCACGCACCGTTAAGCGGAGTTAATCTAAAGTTACAATAGACCGCTGATTTTATTCCGACGAGACAGATGGTCAGATAGATGTATTAGATTGGGTAACAGCCATTGTTGCAGCTAACTATGGTGATATTTTTTAGAGCCCATTGTTTTTTAAGCGTCTATATCATTAGGTGTGGACATGAGTCACATCCTTTCTCGATACGACAGAGAAATTATGGCTGGTATTTCTAAATCGTTAAGGGACTTATATCCTCATGAATGATATTACTAATTGATTCAAAATGTTATGACGCATCCTACAGGTAGGTATTGTATTCATACATTTAACATAACACCAAAAAGTGGCGTGACTAGGATGATCTCATCTTAGTTTTCGGGTAATGTGACTAAGTTTTTCACGTAGAGATTTCCTGTTAATGTTCGGTATTCATTTTATTTAATTGTCTCCAATATTCTGAGTTGATCGCAACACCAAAACCCAAATTTGATTAGTAAAATTAGCAGCTAAGCTAAAACTTTTTCTTTGTCCATTTAAAATACCTGTCAGTGATTCTATAAAAATTTCAGTGGCGGTTTTTCTATCTCAGACTAATTAGAAACATGCATGCTCTGATTAGCGAAGCAAGACGCGTGCGGTACGGCGCAGTACGTAACGAGATATGTGCGGGACGTATTTTATGTTAGACAACACCTCACCGCAAACAGAACACATTAATTGTCTACGTTTGTGTCGGATCTAATTATAAACCTATAAGTAATAAGTAATTATGCTGTTTTACATGACTAAAGTATGAATTCTCTAGAATTTTTTGTTTGAAGATAGACAAAAATAAGAAGCATATCAATCGCACAATACCACTGTAAAGCCACCTCTCTCCACTTTGCTTCAGTCATTTTGCCCCCATCTTCTTAGCAAACAAAAGGTTAATTGAACGTTTAAAGTTCTAGCTCAAACTCTTCAAGCACCATTGGGACTAGCTTGAAGAGTATCATGCAAATGTAAACTGCAGTATTTCCTTTCAGTATAAATGTAGAATACTGACGCATCCGATTATGTCGATCCCAATTATTATCGCTGCTGGCAGACCTTAAAAACTTGACAGCCATGAATAAACAAGGACTGCTCAATTGAGGACAATTGATAAATATTGCAGTACAATTTAAATTGTTCGTCACCTTGATTGGATAACTTTATTTTAAATTACTTTAATTTAAAAAATTGGGCATTTGTTTTGCGAGAATTTAAAGAGTAGGTTGGTAACTTAGATTGTGGAAGTCAATCAATCAGAGTTATCATCGTCAAATCACCTTTTCAGCTTTCATATACCTATGTAGGTATGTTCTCGTGCTGGAATTTAGAACCTATAGGTACACTACAGTTAAATTTGTATCGATATTGAGCAGATATTATTATTATAGATGGCAGGCAGGATTTATAGACGAGCTTTATTAGTTTTTTATTGAGACTAAGTAGCCTAGTCGTTTGCCATGTCATTAGTTCAAAAAAATCTCTTTTCTGCCAGCTACCAACATCTATTCTATACCTACTTATTCGGAGCATAGGTCTATCTTGAACATGTTCTCTGCCAAAACCGTTACATTCCTGAATGGTATCAAGTCCCAAACGATACTGCCAAATATCCTTGTAAGCACTTCCTGACCAGCCCTTGTTACAAACCCGGTTTATTGGCAGAGTCCACTTTCTGACCACTTTCCAAGTTTCAAGTTAATGCCTTTATACATCGTTGAACCTTCTTATACTGTTGTAAAAATAGCAGCAGTACTTTCCTACTTAAAAACCTATTGGAAAATCTAATAAAAGTTTTAAGACTCATAAAATTAGAATCAGCCGTTTTAATTTACATTATCGTAATATAAAAATCCTCCTACATGCGCTTTATGAAAGAATGTTGAGACGAAAGTATTTTGTAAACATATTTCTTTTGAACATATGACTATAATGACAGTTTATTGCTTGTTTGCTGCTGAAATATTGTTTGCCTACCCTCGTCCTCGCTAAACAGTCGAAACTTATTTTCAAAGGAATTTGGAAACACGTGAGACCTTTTTCTACACGCCACACGTGTAACCATCCAGTAGTACCTAAAAGTAAGTATGCCAACGAAAGAACCTTTTTACTGAGAGGGTTTAGGCTAAGTCCACCGCCCACGCTAGCGACAGTAAATATTAACACATATTAATAATAATAATCACAAAAATATTGAAAAAACCAAAGGATAGATTTTCGCCGATGCCTCTAGAGACAAAGTACTTAGGAAGTTAGGACCGGTACGGTCACGGTATAGGTAATATTATGTATGACTGATCAGGATTCCAAGTGGCTATCTCTAGGAGTACCTATAATCTGCGCCAAGTGCATTTATAAAAAGTGTTAATGTGTGCTACATAATTCGCGAATCGCAAAGGTGTTATCATGTCGCCTTACACCTTACACCACCCCAACATGTTCCACAGGTTTTGTAAAACCGGACTGCAGTTTTTACCTGCGTTGTGACGAAATCTTAGTAATTTCATCTCACATGCACTTTTAATAGTAAAACAGTTTATATGTTTGAGGTAGGCTGCTATATTTTATGAGCCTATCTCAAACATTATTTAAATTTTATTGACCATAGCGTAATTTTACGGAGTTTTTACAGCGCAGCGCAGCTGACAGTATGGAGTAACTAAATATAAGTACTAAAATACATATATACCTATGAGTCAGGACGATTAGCGATAATAAACAACCGACGATTACCTAAGTTTGTCATGGATTTGTGTGCCGACACGCGTATCGAGAACTACCTTATGACAAAGAATTCAATGACGCTAGTAAACAATGGCATAAAGTAATTTTTACGTACCGATGCATCACCAACTTTCTTTTATCCATTATTCTGTTACTACAAAGTCGTTAAGCCTTAATTTAAAATATTTCGACGTAGGTAGTCTAAATTATAAATGTATACTTATGAATGATTAAATAATCAATTATAAAGGTTGCTCATATTTTCAGTGTTGCTATTTGTCACAGCCTGCACAGTAAACAATTAAATTACAAAGGTTATTGACCTACGTCGAACTAAACAGCATGTAAAACTGGTTGGCGTTATGTCAATCAATTCTATATCGGACACAAATTGAGTAAAACAGTTAACTACCAGTCAAATACATAATATTGAAGTCTCTGGATGATTCTATCAGAGGACTCATGTAGGTACCTACAACAATAGACTTTATCCTCGTGTTATTGTTACTGGTCTATTATTAGATTTGTTAGAGAATGTTTTGATTCGTCATTATTCATTACAAGGAAGATATCTAACGTAACAATAAAAAAATTGTTGTTGTAGGCGTGTCGTGGTACCAGCTACTTCTTTCTAATCTATTTCAGAGATCTTTCGGAGAAATGCTTTCATTCGACTGCATAAAAAAGTTTTAGGTTCAGTCCTACTTAATTTTAATAATCTCCCATTAAAACCTCATTTCCTACAAATGCGCACTTTGGCCCTTTTAGCACTAGAATTAAACTTATCTACATGACAAAAAAGTTAATCTAAGATAATGTTACCACCCAAACTCCCCTATGATAATTATCAACCCTGAACAAACATCCTTTTAGAAACAAAAGATTGTTTTCCTGTCCACAGGATGTATTCTGGTTTAGTATACATGCCGAGTTGCCGGCAACAATGACCCCATGTTTTAATATGCGTCAAGCGTTCGCTACAAGTGCGCCCAGGCGTCACTCATTGAAATATTACACAAACTAGTGGAAAAAAGACAGACTGAGACCACAGATGTATTAATTTTTTGTAATCTGTTCTCACGACGACCGCGATAAATACACTGCAATTTCGAATTTTGAAAAAATATAATTAAAAAAGCTGCGGGTTTCTATTTACATAATAGGCACCTCTACCTACTTTCTGGTTCGAGCCTAATCACATTGTAGGAGCGAGATTGATGAAACACCCTCTCGGTGATTCCTTGGGGATATTAAAAAGACCCTTCTTAATTTAAACAGATAATTAATTATTTGTCTATATATATTGTAGAAGGCATCATAATAAACTCCTTTGGAAGTTCAGCTCGTATTGCAATTTATTTTAGATTTTTGGTAACTTTTACCACGCAAACTAACTTCCCTCTGAGCATATCTATTCAAACCTCGATGTCAAAACCAACCACAACTAAGTACCCAGGGTAAATAATACTCAATATTGAAATAAATATACCTACGTAGTGTTTATCTATTTATGTGTTACACTACTAAGTATGTGGGCGAAGACACAAACAGTTAGCTAACCAACAATGCTGTACGCATTTATGCTTGTTAAACTACCGTTAGTTTACTCTCCGTCCTACAAGCCATTTGTAATTGAAGAGGTCGCGGGAACCGTGACGAAACGCGGTTAAAAGTAATGATAGTTTAATGACTAGGATTTAATTAGACTTCATTAATCTGTAATGTTTGCGATACTGATTACCAGGAAGGAACATTTCCATTAAAACCTCAGGTTCTTGAATATGTTCAAAGGAAGAACCTTATATAAGTTCATCGCCTAACTTGAATTTGTGTTTAAAATCAACGGTAAGGGCATACCTATATTCTGTGTGTTTTTAATAAGTACTTAATATAAATATCTGGGCGATAGTGAAGTGGTGAACCGAAGTGGTCTTCAGCAAGACCTCCTCTGCCTTTTAATTCGCCATAATATGAATCTAATTATAATAATCAGATAACGTAAGGTAAACGCAGCTATCAACGACCCATCGAAAATCTGTAGTTATTACCGACCTATAAAAGTAATTCGAAATCTTTACGTGACCGAACTATTCTAGCTAAAGGTAGGTAAAGTTACACACGCGTTTATTCCTTGAGCATCGTATACTTTTACGTTAGTGTGAGTAGCTGTGCAAAAAAGAGATAAAATACTTCAATTACTGCGGGGCAGCGTGAACCCAGGATGTGTCGTACGGTTCCCTTGTTCCTTCAAGTAAGTACGTGACTTTTCTACTTAAGACATTTATACAAACAAATGACGTCTAATCTTTATCTTATATTACTAAATGTATTCATTTAAGTGTCAACTCTTAATTCCTTACGACATTTTTTTAATAAAAAGTAATTTGAAACGATAACTTTAAATTAAAATGGGATGGTATTAGCTTCATCAGTTTTAGTCGGGGCAGCTATTGACGACCCATAAGTCGGCAATGGCAGAAACGTAACTTTTCGTTTTATATTTCTTTTATGTTATTATATCACACTAACACAAGTATTTTTATGGACCAGTTTAAATCTAAGCTATCAGTCTTTATAAAAATCTATTAGCGACTAAACTTTTTTGTCTAGTTTTTACCTTTTAGCGTTGTCAATTTAACCAAAGTTATGATATTTTTCACAGATCGATATTAAAAAGGTAAAGTAATAAATCACTGTTTTTGTGTTTAAAACAGTGTGCATTTGTTCACATTATGTGTTACATTAATCAATTATAATCAATTTTATAGTCCGAAGGTCAACTGAATTAAAATAACCATTTTTTATGAGTCGGTAATACAATTTATGTTTATATTTACATACTGTATTACCGACCCATTAGGGTCGGCAATAGCAACTATAAGAAGCTATTACCGTTTCGGACCCTTTTCAGCATCCATGGTCACGGGCAGACTAACATCATATAATAAAATATATATGTGTATATATATAATATATATATAATAAAATATATATGTGTTTTAATAGTAATATGTTGATTAATTTAAAAGTTTATAATTATTTTGTTCATAGGTATTACTAAGAAGTACTAATTTGTTTTATTAAAAATAACGATAATAAAACAATACGAATAAATATTTGCATTTTTATTTTATTAAGATCGGTAATCATCATTATCACTAGCTTATATACATTCCATTGCTGGAAAAAGGCACGATCGGGGATAGCTGCATAAAAATCGTTAATAGCTTCACAGCCGTTTTTATGGGTCGGTAATTGCAACAATCGACTAAGTCACAATATAAATTATTTTTTACAAGATACTCCTTTATTTAAATGTATTTGATTCAGTAAATACATTTTTTATACATAACACTAGCATATAAAATGAAACTATTAATCTTTAGAGGAACCAGTATACTAAAAAAATATCGTTGATTTTCAAATTGCCTTAGGGGGGTCGTTAATACCTGCGTTTACCTTATGTACTTATATTGACTCGTGTGAACTCGTGTCTCTACTCTAAACCCCTAATTCCCAGCTATTCATAACAAACGTCTATTAGATTCCCTATCGGGTGTAAGTAAACATAAAAACAATCATGGCGGACACTCCACCGGCTCAACTGCAATGTCTCATCGTCAATGAATGTGGTGCGTTCCTGTACTAGCGACACGTGAAAGCTAGGTCGCACCCACGTTAATTTTACTTTTAAAATTCTTATGAGGTTTTTACTGTGACTAACTCACTTGAGTCACATTTTTTGTTGATCAAAGAGTGAGTAAAGTCGAACAAAGGAAATTACAATAATTATAGACCTATTTGGCATTGGATTTTTAATGAAAAAAATTCTAACGTTTACCGTAGTGCATTATCAGTGACACATAGTGGATTGACTTGGCGTGGCTGACTACAGTCATGCCGACAACTAATACCTACTCTCTCACAAAGGCTAATAATCTAAAACTACCCGCAACTAATCCAGTATTTTATCTCATTCCAGATACCATAAAAATGGCGTGCTCAGTAGATGCCCCCTCCCTGAAGGACCTGCCCAAGGTAGCCACCGACCTCAAGAGCCAGCTGGAAGGCTTCAACCAGAGCTGTCTGCGTGATGTCGACACGAACGAGAAAATCGTCTTGCCATCCGCAGAAGGTATGTTTTAAAAATATTAAGAAACGTAGGCGAAAACTGAATTTATTAGCTCGTTCTTACAATCATTGAGAAAAACGGAAAATCTTGAGAACTGGCAATTTGTTTGTGATAACGTTTACGGGAGAATAAACGTGGTCTATTTCGATGGGAAATCCATAATCATCATCATTTCAGCCAAAAGTCTTCCGAACATTCGTGATCGTGAATCGTGATCACATTCGCTACAAGCCGGCTTTTGTTCCTAAAGGCTAACCATAAAATTATGATTGTTCAAACGACAAAATAGACTTCCTAAGAAAAATTCAATTAAGAAGGTTTTGTAATCCTTTAAATCCTTAACCGCCCTAAAATGTCAATATGAGGCAATCAAGCGATTTATTGTTCTAATACTTCTAATTGACTTAGGTCGGTAGGTGTCATGAATTAGGGTAATTGAATTAGCAGATCAAACTCCATTTCAATGGAGTTTGACTTCGATACAAAATGTAGGTAGGTAATCTAGTCCACGTAGGTGCTTATTGTTTACTTATTATTATTTTTTATACTTAACTATGCGAAGCTAGGTTCAGCGTTGAAAGACTATTTTGAACGTTAATGTAAGCAGAATATAGGACAGAGCAGCAGAGTTTCTGGTCGGTTGTGGGGAGTCTAATTCTAAAATAGTGGTCGCTGTAGTAGTGTAGCCAAAAAAACACTACAATAATATTGAGAATCACGTAGATATAACAACAGATTGCGCAATATGGGCATTGCTCCGTCCACAACTCTCCTAGGCCCAAACCTATACAATTTACATATTATCTTTATGTATGTAGGTACCTAACGTATATCAATTAGTGGAGAACCAACCATTTCGACTAGATAGGAATTTTGGCCTCGGTGAGTAATCGACATCGATTAGTAACTTGCCTTATCTGAAATCCACAACAAAACACCCTAAGAACTTTTATCTTCAGTACAATGTATTTACGATTCGTTTGAAAACAAACAGTCGTAAAGAGTCACCGATAACAGAAATTTCGATTTCACAACAGACGTAGCGCAAGAAAAGCAACACAACGCGCTACTTCAAGGCGTTGAACAATTTCAGACATCCTCCCTGAGGAAAACGGAGACAGTGGAAAAAATCGTGCTACCAAATGCACTAGGTATATCACTGGGTGGAATGCCTCGTCGCCACTAATAAATAATAGCGAGCCGCAATACGCCTGTGAGACGTGGCTGCTTTTGCTCATATCGCATTCCTTCTAATTTTAACTGGGGAACTAAACCAGGGGATGACTCTAATATTGTATTTTACGACTTATTGCAGTTATTCTTGCAATCTAACTTTTTGTACCTACTAAAATAATAACGCGCATGTTTTTAGACGTTGTGAGAGTGCGCCAGAATTTAAAATTGGTTCTTTTTTTGACATTTTGTCTATGATTTGCAGATGTTGCCACTGAAAAAACCCAAAAGTCCCTCTTCGATGGCATTGAAAAGTTTGATGCTACCAGGTTGAAGCACACAGAAACACAGGAAAAGAACCCACTTCCTGACAAAGATGGTATGTTTTATTGTACAATAACACCCTCAATACGCATGTATATGTGCAATTATATTTATGTTAAATATATTAAATAAATATTTTCAACCTACAACCTAGCAACGGCATCTGCGTCAAGTACTTTAGCTTTCTCGATACCTATACTTGATGCGCTTGCTAGGTTATATAATATGATCAAATACTTAGGACCTGTTTCACCACCTCAAGATAGCTACTAACCATAGGATAAATTAAAAAATGAAACAAAATTTGTATGAAATTATCTGAAAATTAAATTAACTGGAACTGATCAGAAGGTGATTAAACGGGCCCTTAATGTATATACCAATACCGCCATCTTACCCAATATAAATAAAATATTATGCAGTTTTAATGACTCAAGACTCATTAGCTTATCGATGTTTTTGTGACCATTTATGGACTGACACGCTTTTTATTATTCTGAGCACTGCGTATGTAATAACATCGTGTTTAAGACAGTCAATTAGCATGTAAATGTTGCCTTTCTATGAATGATTGTGTACTACTTGTGAAAGACGCATTCAATGCTTACATTATTTACTCGTATTTATTATGTTTCGCCTTGCACGATTTGCTTTGCATCAGTTGTGGCCGCGGAGAAGCAACACCAGAATCTATTGGATGGCGTTGAGCACTTCGACAAGAGTCAGATGAAGCACACAACAACGGAAGAAAAGAATCCCTTACCGCCTATTGAAGGTTTATTTTTGCTGCTTTATAATTTCCTGCCTGTATATTTTTAATGTATTCGGAAAATTCTTGACTACTGCTGCATTTTGGAGATAACTTTTTTAATTCGATACAATAAAAATGTAACATGTAAAAAATATAAACATGTATCTAACTACTTTTAGACGTCAATAATTACTTACTATTAAAAGGTTGAAGTTTTTACGGCGCAGTTAATTGAATTTTCCAACAGCACCTAATATCTATTGCCATTGCGTGATTTTATAATTAAGTTCTTCTTGAGAGAAGGGCATCAATTTGTTGTATGATAAACTGTTTTAATACGCTGGTTCGATTCCCGTCTTGGGTGCACTTATGTAAACAGTAAACTTAAGGTAAAAGTGCGGCATATTGCTTTTTCAGACCATTCGCTAACATTTTAATAGTAATTTTGTCTGTGATTTTTAATATTCATTTAGAGTAGAGTATCTTTTGTTCAACTCAGGCCGCCAAATTGAAATTTTGTGAACGAACGTCTTCCCAAAATATGATTATGTTGTATAAAATACTTAAAATGTCCATAATAAGAATAATAATGGTCACCATGACGACTCAAGAGACATAAACAGATAAATTCCTACTACTTATATTTCTTTTAAGGATGAATCACTTCATTCATCAGCACTTCGGCGACTGGATCAATGACTCTAAATTAACGAAAACTTTTTCTCACAGCTATCGAGGCCGAGAAAGAGAAGAACAAGTTCTTGAATGGTATCGAGAACTTCGACCCTACTAAGTTGAAGCACACTGAGACTTGCGAGAAGAACCCTCTGCCGACCAAGGACGTAATTGAGCAGGAGAAAACAGCCTGAATAGCCTCATACAATAACCACCCGCAACTATATCTCGCTAGTATCGCCCGTATTTTAAACTCGGTATAAGTCATAGGCCTGTTTGCGCTGTCCGTTTTAACAAGTCTTTATTTTTAACAAACGACAGAACTAATGTTCGATTAGACTTAGAATGGACTTTGTAAACTGGTCCTTATCATTAGTTTATAGGAACCAAATTTTCTATGTCACTTTTTAACGGTATATGTATATTTAATAAGCGTATTTTACGAGCATTTTATAATTTAATTTATATTGAAAGGATTTAAGTAAGTATGAATATGAATGTCCAGTACTGTTTGTTTGAGATGGGAACACACTGCACTCCAAATAAATTGCTGTTTTTATTCAGTCTTCTTCCGTGCTTGTGTTCTCTTTAGTTGAGTTAAATATATAAGTACCTACTCATGAGAATTTCGCATCTGCGCGTGTGTGATGCTCTGGTCAATAAATTAGGAGTGTAGTTACCAAATCTCGTTTGGATCTAAATTAATTTTTTTTAACTTTATTTCTGCGTTGATATAGTATTTTTGCATTGTATTAACTTAGAAATATTGTAAGAATCATCGAATGTAGTACTGTAATAATATTAATTGCTCAACCATAATATATTACAATATTGTGGTACAAGTATTCGGCCTGAATCAAAAAGAAAAGCAATAGTTTTTCTAAGCAATGATGTGAACAGTCATAATTTTTATATTGTCATATAAAACCAATAATCAAACATTTTCCATTTTTATAATAACGCTGTCGATGCCAATAAACAGTTTTTACCGGAATTTTGTATGTTTTACAGACGGTGCTTTTTATAAATATAGATTTAAAAAATGTGTCATGTTTATTTGTATATTTACCCATTGTGACATCTCTAAAATTATTTTGAACTATACTATTACAAAGTATTATAATACTACTAACCTTTCACCAGCGGCTTCGCCCGCGTGGTCTATGTATTTCTTATAACTAACATCTCCTATTTCAATTCCTTACAGCGCTTTTTAGCCGCTTTTTAAAAAGTAGCCTATGTCCTTTCTCAGGCTCTAGAGTACTTTGTGTACAAAATTTCGTTTAAATCGGTTCAGTAGTTGTAGCGTGAAAACGCGACAGACAGACAGAGTTACTTTCGCATTTATAATATTAGTAAGGATTTACTACTATAGTTTGGGTAATGCAGAAAAACAGTTGATAATAATCACTTCAGCCAAAATCAGTAGATAAATTCCGGGAACTTTTGACTACCCCGATCAACTACCGGATCCCTCTCATTCTGAGAGTAGACCGGTGCCCAGCATTGGGATTATAATGGTGATTATTGTTGTTGCTCTAAGTCTCCCCACTAGTGCTTAGTGCCTTTAGGTACCTTAGATATATAATATGGAGTATATTATATATCTATGTTAGGTACCTAGGTAGGTTATAGGAAGCTGCATCACAGACGATTGGAGCTGGGGAACCATGAAGCTAGCTGTAGTGTAGCATCGTGTGGGGAACTAATAGATGGCGCCACTTCTGATTGGTTCAATCACTGGCTGTGTTTTTTAGAACAAATTGGCAGTGCTGACGTCTAGAGGTTTACTACGAGCTGTTACAGCAGGACAGAGATAAAACTGCCAGAAAAGCAGTGATTGATTTTTATGCAAAATTAATCACGACTTGATTTTTATGTAAAATCAATCACTAGGCACCAGTCTATAAAGTTTTATGTAGGTACGTCGGCCGTCGCTCACCGCATAGGGAATAAAACTGAAGCGTGCACTCGTGCGCCTCAGCGCACGAGTGCACGCTTCAGTTTGCGCAACTCTGTATGTTTATACGTGTTTAATTCATCCATATAGGTAGTATTTGTTGTAGAGTTGAACTTAAATATACACGAAGTAAGTATCGTGATTTAGTTCCATGTGAAAACTACGCTAGAACATTTCAAATCTGTGGCAGAAAAACTGACAAACAAGGAGAGGTTTAAAAATCGAGGTTTGCAGTACTAGGTATTTTAAAAGACCGAAATAATGCATGCACTAAAATGATCAAACTATTTATTTTTTAATCTATCGATATCTACGAATCACAATATTAGTCTATGATGAAGTCTATGGCTTGGAATGAACGTTTCGTTTCTTGTCATTAGCGTATTTCTAGCATTAACCCACCCACGAGAAACAGAAAGGTGTTTTATCCTAGCGTGTTAGAAAGAAATAAAGTATACTGTCCTGGAATGCGATTCTTGTCTAGTGTGGTAACATTGTTGCAAAAATGCCGTCTCGTAAATTTTGATTTGCTTCCCGCCGGCTCTTGACGGTTTGCTTTTGGCACGTGCAATTTTCATTAGATTTTCGTAAAATACAACTTCGCACATACAATAAAGTTCAACACTGATGCTGACAGTTGGGATATAAGAATTCGGTAAGTGTTTTCTTTAATATTTTAGCATCGTACGTACGATGTAATTTGCACGTGTTGTATATCGTAGACAGCAAAACAACCATTTGCATTCGCCAGAAGATATAGCTACGATATGGTTTTTGGACTCCTTTATTGTACAATAACTTTATTCTGTTAATCTAAGAGCGTGTATTGGATCGGTTTATTAGATATTTTGGCGGATGTGATGATCGGAGTGGCAGCGTCATTTGTTTTTGTTTACCTGCAGATTGATAGCAGTGTACAATGTCGCCCTCCCCGATCCGCTGTCGCGGGCCGTGGAAGATACACAAGCGTTCCTCGGAGCCAGACAGGTGGTTGGATGAGATGGGATTTTTCCGTAAACACACAGCTAGGGATTCTAGCTGTCTTTTCCGCGCCGTCTCCGAGAACATGTATAACACCCAGCGATACTTTCATAAAGTACGACTGGACTGTGTTCAATTTATGGCTTCTAAGAGACACCTCTTTGAAGGGGTAGGATTTGCAACATATAATTTGTCAAATTTAAATCAGTCAGGCAAAATGTTAACATAATAATTTTGTTTTGTAGTCATTGACTTGTCCGTTTGAAAATTATCTCAAAGAGATGTCAAACCCATCTGAGTGGGGTGGTTTAATTGAAATATCGGCCATGAGCCATCTGTATAGGTAAGAAAATTTTCATAAATTTTGACTACCCACTTTTTGATTATAAATACTTTTTGACACTGTGCCTAATACAAGCTTGGTAAAACACATTCATTACTGAAAAAATTTAGTATGGAAAATAATTTGTTATTCTATACTTATAATCATTGTATCCAGGAGTTTTATAATTCAGCATTGTAGTGAACAACATGTAAGTAACTAAAAATATACTTTTGCACATCAAATTCATTACCTACCTTCAAATTAGCTTACTAATCTGAAATGCAAAATTATTGCAACTTGTGTTAGGCACAATGCCTCAACGTTAATAAAAACAATAATTTACTTTAAAATCTTGCAGACGTGACTTTGTGATATTTGAAGCTAACAAAGGTCCACAAACAAAAATTTGTAACGGTTACGGAGACCCAATATACTTGTTTTACTCACCAGACACTAAGCACTTTGATGTGGTCTACACTAAAGATTTCATTAACACATCATCTTATTGCCAGTGTAAGTCTCATTTCTAGAAATATATTTTATCGAGGAAGGTAAAGGGAAAATAATGTGTAGGTAATAAATGCATCAATTTATTATGACATTTTATATCACACTTTCTAGGTTAGTTGCATTATGAAAAAACTATACATTTGGATCAATAATTTGGTGAGAATATTTGATTTAAGATCATGTTATGAAATAGTATTGATTATTACTATTAGGTCAGCTCAAAGTTGTTATTTTATAGAAATTTCCACAAGACCTTTCTTTAAAAAAAAAAAAAAAAACAAATTTAGACAACAACTGAAATCATTGACTAGTTAATTGCTTCTAAACATCTACTTGCAGAAATCAATTTTAATTTTTAATTTATTAGTTTGGTAACCAATATCATACCATACTGCTCGGCATCCCATACACAGAGGATGACATTTCTACGGCAGAATTGTTATTGTACCTACTTTAAAAATTTAAGTTATATATTTATATAGGTTGTTATGAAATTTCCGATTTGTATGACTGGCTAATCAGTAATTTCATTGGTAAGCCTAATAAGTAAGACCTAAATTATTTATTTAAATAGTACAATTTATTGATGCAAATAAGTGTAATTATAATAGAGTATTGAATATATTTAATGTTCTTATTTCAATTTGCTGTGAATATGAATATGATTTCTGGGATCAAAATATTCCTTAGCCAACAAAATTACCTTAACTTTTAAATGCTTTTACCGTACTTTTACCCGACACAAATTAAAAATCAATATTGTAATTATAGCTTTGGTTTATGAAATACTCTATGACGGAGTCTACCAACTGAAAGACCTGTCCTATGCCGTCGATAAAATGCTCCATGACAAAGTTCCGACCAACCATATCGAATACTTCATGTCGGAAAATGTAGAACGTCGCAAAAAGCAGAAAGAGAGAGCCAAAATATTCATAGAGGCTGCTGACGACGACAAGGACAGAAATAATAACGCCTTGGCGCTAAAGTGTAAGCACCACACAGAAGATTTAGAAAGAGCTAGTCTGCTTAAAGAGTCTCTAAGCATCTTCGTGTTCAACAGGAGCTTGATACAGCTCGAAAATGTCTGCATGAACTGCCTAAACGTAAACAGCGCGAAAGACTTGCTCGACAATGGGATCACTCCATTCCCGTACAAAGTTGCCAAAGCCTTAGATCCTGATATATATAGAAATATTGAGTTTGATGTCTGGAGCGAACTGAGGCGAGGTACAAACGTTTTATAATTCAATGGAATAGGAACCGAAACCCAGAGCAACATCTTTCTGGAAATGGAGTAGTATTATATTATTTTACTATCTTGCGTTTTAAATCCCTATTCCATCAGTGTTGTTTAGTTGATTCGTTCTTTTGTAGGTATTATTAAGTAGGTTCTCGTTTTGCTTTCTCTCGTGAATTTTTGGTATTAATACGCAAAAGGAACGGAAATTGTCCAATAATTCTGCATGCAATGAGGCCAACGAATCACTTTGAAGATTTTGTTTCGGCGTTTTAGTTTCCTATTCTTTGTCTTTTTGGAGAAATTGCTTTTCATGCATTTGTCTGTTTCGGTACTTATAAAATGGTATTACAGAAATGCGTTACGGTGCGAGATATTCGGACGGGACGACCCTCCAAGTGGGCGTAAAATGTTTGTGTAAACTGCAACCGGAACAAAGTGTTCCGTACCACTGCCATATCCAGGAAATGCGGCCCGACGGCGGCCCTTGCCTCGTGTTTATCGAGGAGTTGGGAGAGAAGCGAGTTGTGAATTTCGAACAGTTGGAACCACTTCCCCTTGAAGAAATAAGACCCTGGGCGCCCCCCTACAGATACTCCCGGGCCCACTCTCAGTTCCTGACACTTAGCCAAATGTTGCAGCAAATAGGTTCGACTTTGTTTTTAGATATAGTTGTTTGTTTGTCCATGGCAATTCTCTTTAACTGAACTTTTTTATTATTCTAACAACTTGACATTATTTTGTTACAAATTCCATACTCAATTCATATTCCACGGCCAGGCAACATCACACGAAAACAAGGTCTGAGCAAGTCCCGAAACAAGTCCAAGGTGGCTACGGACGACAAGACTTCTGAAAAAGCGAGCAAACCCACAAAAGTGTCGTGGAACGAAGAAACGGAGTTATCCTTTCAAAACAACGTCGATTTCACATACCAACACTTGGACTTTCTTAACTTTGAACCGATGCCTGTTAGTTGTAGATAGACACAAATAGAACTAGGTTTTGGGTGACTTGTAAGCATATCACTTACTGAACACTAAAGCCTATTTTTTTTCGGACGAAATCTATAGTAGTACTATCTGGCCCTAAAGATAATTATTATAATATGTCATGTAGGCTGTATTAAATTGCGCTGTCATTGGAGACAATTTGCTTTCTATTTATAAGTAAATTTTATTTTAATTGAGTACTAAAACTGTATTAGGACTAATCTCCTACAGTTAGCCCCGATAAGTACATAAAAGGGCAATATATTGGACAAAGATTTTAGAACTGCCTTTGCAATGTTAGTTACCTACATTAACTTTCATTTTGCCATTCTCATCTGATAAGACTTTTTGATATATAAATTTTTTTATGTCCTTGTAAAGTAAGTTATTCATTAAAATATCTCTTGACTGATAATTAATAAAATTTTACTTTCCTGCGTTTTATTGAAAGTGACGTGCTTATAAATCTCTTATGTACCATATCGTAGCTATTCTAGAGGTTGGGAATTGGGATACATGTAAATGTTATCTGTAGTTTTAGTTGTGCCTATGTGATATATACTTATTCAGTGTTTCGTCCATTTGATTGTTGGTATTAGACAGTATTAGTAGTAAATTATTTAGTAGTAGAATGTGGAATAAATTACTGACAGTAGTAACTAGTAGTTTAAAAATTATTACGTTTAAATGCTAAGAGGCGCGAATCCCCCATTAAATCGCGACATAACTAATATAAAGACCCTTTATTTTAATTTAAAAAAAATTGTTAGACCAAAATTTATTCTTATTGTATAAAATTTCGTTATCAGTGCTGCAAAAACACAGATTTAGGGTTACTGCATGTTGCACCTCTGAACTAAACAGGCGCGCGCATTCAGATCTGCGCCCCCTCGCCGGCTCCCGGCTCGCGATTGGTCCGCCCCGGCCAGAACGTAGACATTTTTATTTTTGTAAACTTTGTTGCAATGCAATCAATCATTCAATAAGTGCAACTCAATCATAACGCACATGTCTTTGCCTCCCGCCGAAATTAACGACGAAAAATTTTCTAAGGTTCGCTCCTATTATTGTTTGTTTGGGAATTTCAATTGAAATAAAATAGCGCGAAGAACGTATCATTTTCATCCAATCAAAGATTTGTTCTAAAACTGTCAGTAATTTAATTAAATTATTCGTTTTAGTGGCCTTCTGAGGAAATACAAAGAAATTAATTATTATATTTTTTTATAAGGTTGAAGTTGAAGCACTGCCCCTAATGGTGGACTGCCGGCCGGGCGCGGGTGCTCCGCCCCACGAGCTCGCGCACACACAGCCGAATGGCGGTGCGCCCACTGACAACCATCATAACCAGGTCAGTACCAGATTGCGTACAGTTTTATGAATGAATTTTTACAGTTTTTGAATGACAGGATGTATAAACGTGGAAGTGTAAGGATGGTAGCTAGTGGCAGTCTGCCTACCCCTATGGGAAGGCGTGAGAGTATGTATGTATTATTACTGTATTGTTCAGGTTCTCTGTATAGGTTCTCAATATTTGACCAGTTGGTGGCGTCGTATGTTTTCGGCAAGTTCCACTTTTCCGGATATTTTCTTATTATGGATTGTTTTTATTAATAGCGCCTTATCGTTGTTGGACGCTACGCCTTTTATGGACAACGCACACATCCTGGTAATTTGGTAACACATTCTAGCCTGGCTCTTAGGAATATTAATCTATTTAAACGTTGTTTTATGATTGCTGTTCCGCCTATAGGCCATTAGAGGTACTTGAATATATTTTCTTATGCAAACTAAATCTTTAGGCGCATGAAATTATTTAGTTTAAATAGGAAATTTCACGGGAAAATACAGTTACTTGCACGTTAATTAATCGATCTCAAATCTCTAGATTTGAATTTCCCATTAATTTTATCGAAATCCCTCTAGATTTCGATTAATTGTTGTGTAAAATACCCTATCAAAGAATACTGAACTGTTGCTGCACCTCAAGCTTCTTCAATTCGGCCTGGTTTTCTGTTACACATGTATTAATTTATGCCGATTCTAAAAACAAACATTCTTTTCTAACAGCTTCATAGTACTTTCTATCACGTAGAAACGTCATTATAATCTTATTCGAATCATCGGTAAAAATGCTGACTCTATTCATATGTGTACTAACTTCCTAATTTTGAAACAAAGATCCAGATTTAAAAATTTTCGTCACAACGTAACTTATTAATATTACATGTATTTTCTCTAAGTAATTATTTGTAAGTCTTTTGAGAAAATATTGCTTAACTTACGGCCTTTGCGATTTCAAACTTTATTTTACACGAACTATGTGCGAAAACAATGTAAATAACTGAAATCAATTGCCAAGCTATTCATATTGATGTAATGTAACAGTGAATCTTATGGCCACAATAAGAATGGACAAAACTCCGAGCAGCCGTCACAGAGATACGGATCACGGGTGCTGGACGCCTTCTGTTTTTGGTACAGTCGAACGCATTTCTCGTCTAGTGTAGTACTGTTTGCTTATGACTATACTAAGGCTACATTCACACTAGGCTTAGCGTTAGCTCACAGCTAGCTGCTCACTGCCAGCTGAAATACTGCAAATCGGCGATCTAACAGCTTTGTTACGCAGTACGAATTTGCACTCGACATTTCGCCGCAAATTATCTGCTCTGGCTTACCGAGTGTAAGGGGTGCTTGAAACTGCTTAGTGTAGGCGTAGCGTGAGTGCTTTTAGGCGGAAATATACGTTAGATTTATCGTATAATTGCCTGATCAGACTGATCATATTCACTCAAAGGTGTTAGATCTGTCGAGTTCGAGTTGCATGTCCGTTTTGTTTGTCTTTTGAGCACATTTAGATCTCCTTATGTGGCAATAATGCACTCTCATTTATAAAATGAATTCCTTAGATCAGCAAAACGAAAAAAAAATCATACCGATAGGAGATTGTCATTGCAAGTTACTCCTTTTGATAGTCTAATAATACATAGTAGGTAGGTAATTGAATTCAAGGTGGGATGGGACTCACTGTAGCGCACAGGGGGCCGCGTATGACACTCATCCAGCTTATTATTAGGCTTTTACTATAAACGGATAAAGTATAATATCGAGGTATGTATGCGCAGGCTCCCGGAGGCAGCGGCGACATGGGCGCGCACGGCATCGCTTCGCCTGCATCGGTGCGAGCTTCTACACCGGCCGCCACCAACACGCTTACCACCTATACCAGTAAGTACTAATATTTGCACCACGAATAACGATTCCTGTTATTGTGATGCTCTTCTTCTAAGTCGGGCACTCTTGTCAGAGTGGTCGTGGTAATAACGATGGTGTGCTCGCTGGGTTCTCGTCGGTATCGTTCTCTCTTCTGAGCGTCACGGCTTTTGAAATGCTTCGCCACTTTTGACGATTAGTGGCATTACGAGAGCACTGTACTATTGTAGTCTGGGTTGCTTTTATAATAAGGTCAGTCCAGCGCGTCGGAGATCGGCCACGAGCCCGCCTTCCTTCAACTTGGCCCTGAACAACCAGCCTTTCCATGGAGCCCTCGTTTCTGGTTATATGACCAAAGAACTTCAGTATTCGAAGTTGGATAATTGATGAAAGTCTATCCTTGATGCGAAGTTCCTTTAAAATCGAGTTATTTGTACGAAACGCTGTCCAAGGAATCTTTAAGAGGCGCCTCCAACACCACATCTCCAGGGCATCAATTTTGCGGCGATCTTGTAATCTTAATGACCAGGTTTCAGCTCCGTAGAGAAATATTGGAAAGACAAGGCATTTCATTAATCGAACCTTTGTTTTCTTGGTTATTCTTCTATCCTTCCAAATCTTTCTCAGCCTTTCCACTGCTGACCTGGTAATGGCGCACCGACGTCTAATCTCATCCTCACATCCACCAGTGTTAGAGATCATAGAACCGAGGTAGATGTAATTTTGTACTACTTTGCAGTTAGCAACACTGAGAATTTCTGGTTGGTTTTGTTCGGCCCGGTCTATTATCATCATCTTCGTCTTATCTCGATTAATAGCGAGTCCAAATTGAAGACTGGTACTTTCAAGACGAGATAGCAGATCTTCCATATCTTCTTTTGTTTGAGCAAGAAGAGTTGTGTCGTCAGCATAACGTAAGTTATTGATCACCTTTCCCCCAATTGATACACCTTTATTCCATCCTTCCAAGACAATCCGCATTATATATTCTGTGTAGGTGTTGAACAGTAACGGAGACAATATACAACCTTGTTGGACACCAGACTGAGTTTTAAAATTATCTGAGAGGACGTTATCAACTCGCACTGCTCCTTCACCATCCTCATACAATCTCTTCATAATGCATATGAGGTGTAATGGTACACCCATTTCCGACAGCACATTCCAGAGGCGGTCCCATATGACGGTGTCAAATGCTTTGCGAAAATCGACAAAACATATGAAGAGGGGTGAATTGAACTCTCTGGCTTTCTCGATGATTTGCCGTAGTATGAGAATTTGTTCTCGCGTGCCTCGTCCCTTAACGAAGCCAGCTTGCTCTGGTGCAATTTGTCGTGAGAGGAATGCCTGTAATCGTGTGTTAAGGATATGAAGTAAAACCTTACTTGCATGCGATATGAGAGAAATCAGTCTATAGTTGTTACATTTTTTAGTTGATCCTTTTTTATGCAAGGGAATAAAAATAGACTGGGACCATTCATCTGGCCAGATAACGGTTTCCCATATTTTGCAACAGATGGTGTACAAGATATCAACTCCAAGATCACCCATGGCCTCAAACACTTCGACTGGAACCTCATCGACTCCCAAGGCTTTGTTCGGTTTTAAGTGTTTGATAGCTGCTCTTACTTCGTCCCGTAAGATAATTGGCTCTGTTCACTTATTAATTCTGCAGTACATGTGGAATTCAGTGATGTGATTTTATTGTTGTTAAAGAGCGATTTACAGTAGTCTCTCCATACGTTCACTATGTCTTTTATATCCGTTACTGTGTTACCATCTATTGTGATGCTAGTCCATCATAATAACAGGAAAACAAAATGAAATAATTATGGTGACTATCTTTCTGCCAGCGGCTTCGCCCGCGGAATCTAGGTATTTCTTATACAATATACTCTTTGACGTTGCTCTCTTCGCATCTGTCAGCCATAATCTTATTTCGACGACGTCTGTGGTCTAGTGGTTCGAGTACCGGACTGCTGATCACGAGGTCGTGGGTTCGATTCCCACAGGGCACAAACATTTATTGTGATGAACTTAAGTGTTTGTCTGGGTGTTTCTTATGTATTATAAGTATGTATTTACAAAAAAGAAAGTATATAAGTATTATATCCATTGTCTAGTACCCATAGTACAAGCTCTGCTTAGTATGAGACTAGACGGTGCTGTGTGACAATGTCCCAGGATATTTATTATTTATTTATTTGTTTATTTATTTACCATAACACCTATCTTTACAGGTCTTAAACCTAATGCGATAATGTGGCAGCTATACTTATACTAACTTATACATACTTAACAGTTTTGACATAACAATAAACATACTACTAATATTCTACTACTGACTAACATTAATTCATATTACCCTAGGTATTCGAACGGTGGGTATACATTTATTATTAATTATTATATACGTTATTTAACACATTACATTATGTATAACTAACTATATTTAAGACAACTTTTGCGAGTTCATTCAAATTGCACGAAAATATATCAATCCTGTCATGCAGCTCATTTACTATGCGGATTGTACGGGTCAGAGGAGCTTTCGCTAGTAGATTGGTTCTGGCCACTGGTTCTTCATTGTAAATACCCATGAAAATCAGATCCTGGGTACTCAGATATAAACAAGTCTATTTATATATTTATATTCATTTCAAAAGGGCTAGTGAAGCAATATAGTGGCTTATTGTTGGGGAGCGTGCTTTGAAAAACGGGCCCTTAAAAGCGTATGACGTAATCACATGGGGCCACACATTATGATAGACTATTAATTTGACCTATTTCTATTCCGCGTATTATGCGTAGAGGTAGGTCAAGGATTGGTTTGTCTGAACTTAGAATTTATGTTTTTTTAAGGATTTGTGTACATTATTTTAGTTGCAACACTCTAAGTGCAGTCCTAATAAGAAAAAAATAACATTATGTTCTTCAAACTCTTTCCTGTTGATGTTATTATTTGTATAGTTCCGATTGGTCTTATTCTAATTGGAAAAAAAACATATTTTTGATCCTTTTCGAAAGTAAAATGAGCACTCATTAGTCAGATGTACAGATTAAATGCGTCTCCCCATTTTAATCCTTTACCTGGGGCTAAACAGGACGAATTTCATTAGGGTCAAAACTTTAGGGAGGGCGAGTTATTGAAAACATCACAGGATAGACAGATCGATACGAGGTAGGTACATTCATAGGGATGCTGATTAAAATTAAGCTGGGGGCGAGTTTGTATGGGGAGCACTTCGTAATTGGAGACTAAATGATTGTTGGTAGTTAATATACCTGTATTATTATTATATTGATTTTTGGGGAGCGTCGCTTCTACATTGTCAGTTAAAACTAACCATGTATGCGTGCAGGTTTATAATTAGTGTCCCTTTCATCTTTTGAGGGGTGCTGCAGGAGGGTACCAAATGTTGTTATTGATTGTTGGCAATGGTAATATAAAATGAACATACAGATGAACCCGTATTATTCAAATATCGTACCGTCAGGTTTCAGGTTAACTGTCAATTGGCTATTAGACGTTCTAAATTATGTTTGTCGTTAATAATTTAAGTTTAATTTAATCAATAACTTAAAAGATTGCAGAACAGCGCCGGATAATTGTGTTATTACGATTTTGAAATCAGTCCCTTAAATCCTTTTTTGCATTATGTGCCCGTGTGGTTGGTGTTAATTTGATCCCTTTAAGATCATAATTATGAAGAACCGCAGGATAAGGAATCCAGCCGGGTTAACGTGCGCTCCGCGAGAACATTTTGTCGACGATCGTGCTTTTGTATCGTTTTCGCACGAGAAATTATGAGACGAAACAGTAGATAAAATTTTGTCGTGGCGCGCATGTTGGCCTGGCTAGGCGAAGTTAGAGAATACTTTTGTCCAACGGTAGGACTCATAAATACTACCTAAATCTAAATTTTGAAGAACTTCCTTCCTTACATGCTTAAATTCATTTAAATACACACAAATTGATCCATAATATTATTCTTGTCCTCATAACTCATGGAAGTTTCCTTCCGTAGACGCGATGAACCCTGGCGTCGGCGGCGTGGCTCACAACCAGGGCTACTCGGTGGGCGCGGGCCCGGGCGCGCCGCCCTACGTGTGCGGCGTGAAGAGCGTGGTGTGGTGCGGCGGCGCCGGCGCCGGCCCGCTGCCGCCCGCGCCGCACGTGGCGCCGCCGCCGCCGCACGGCGTCAACCCGCACGTGTTCAAGAGCGTGCAGGCCAACGGCGCCGACCTGCCCATGAATGGTGACTCTACTTAATACACGGATTTACTTCACCTTCATTTTACCTGACTCCCTCGTTGGTCTAGTGGTCCCAAGCGCGACTACTACGCACTAACATGTTGTTGGGTTTTGTGCCCGTTTAATGGCAATAGGCTCTATTAAATGGGACCTAAACATACTGGCGAAATATGGGTGTACATTAGTACGCCTCTGTCTACCCCTTCGGAGAATATAAGCGTGATGGCGTTTTTCTCAGTAAAATATAATTTGCCGAGACTTGTTTGTGTTTGAGTTAATAGAAATTGTTTGCCAATTAACAAAGTCTTTTTTTATTACATATTCATATTACCAATCAACATGATCTAGTAGATATAGGATTCAGAACTCATACACATGAAGACTAACTCAGTATCAGCTAATCGTACTGGTTGTCCCGGCAGACATCCCGACCCTGCGCTACTACTTCAACCTGGGCGTGGAGTGCATGTGGGCGGCCTACGGGCCCCCGCCGCCGCACCCGCCGCCGCGCCACTACTCCCCCAGGGACCTCGCGCAGGTAACTATAACACTTCAACTCTCATCATCTTCGTAGCTAGTTTTACCCACTATACCGCAGACCACTGGTGGTCCCTGAAAGCACCCGAAGTGGTCCTCAAAACCTTTCAAAAAATGCTACGGTAGAACAACGCTTTATTTACATTTAATTAATGTATATCACATCCAAACAGTTGGTAGTCCATGGCAAATACTTATTAAGTATTTGCCATGGACTACCAACTGTATATGAATACTTATTAAGTATGCTAAGTATAAACTGGTTGTCAGGCTTTTTCAAACATTTCATTACCACTCAAGTTTGCCATAAGTGTTCGAATACAACTTTCAACCAGAACCATCCGCTTTACATGTTCTCCGAGGTACGGAGTGGTCTCGATGTATGCTTACGAAACTGACACATTGATCAGCGCCTGCGTTGTTATTATTTAACAACAAGGAGGGCCTGTTTACCACTAGGATAACCGCTACCCGCCAAAAAAGTTCAAAAATTGAACACTTGTATGAAATTATCTGCTAAGTAATTTAACGGGAACTTATCAGTAAGCTGTGAAAAAGGGCCTAAATCTGTCTGATATAACCTATCTATGTACTATAACCTTATATATGATTTGACACTTATGTTTGGACTTTAAAAGAGACTATGATTCTCCGAGTTTGTATCGGCGTTTCTTCTCAGAGGTCTCAGCTAGGAAATTCCGGCGCCATCGCGTTAAAAAAGTTTTAAACATTGACTTGTAAAAGTATCTTTAAAACATCTATTTACAGAAATAAATATAATTTATCATTTTACACATACTCAGGACATGCAGCAAATTTCGCTTCACGAACGGCCGTTGATGAACCACAACAACGCTGAGCAGAACCACAAGCACAAGCCGGGGCAGCCCACCGACAAGCCGCCGCTCAACAACCAGGGCAAGGGCAACGGACAGCGCCCACTGCTGGGGCCACGGTGTGTAACACTGACTACTGCTGTGGGTAGTGGCGTATAAGGAGTTTGGGACTGGACTAACCTTATTAGCCTTTGCCTGCGATTTAATTCCCGTAGATGTTAAATTTTCCCCCTGTTTTTGCAACATTTTTAATTGATACTCCGCTCCTATTGGCCGTAGCTGATGTTAAATAGCCTATAGCGTCCTCGTTAAACGGGCTATCTAACATTGAAATATTTTTTTTTAACGGACCAGTAGTTCCTGAGATTAGCATGTTCAACCAAACAAACAAACAGCTTTCTATGCATATGCATGCAGCTATCTCGCATATTTATTTACTTTAATTTAATTTTTGCATTTGCAACAGATTCAAGCGTGGTGGTGGCAATCAGGAGGGCAACCAGAACTCCAACCACAATCAGAATAAGCACAACAACAACATGGGCAACAAGGGACCCAACAACCGGTTAGTTTCTATTTTGTGTAAATCTTTTACAGGCTATCTGGTACCTGAGTTAAAGTGCAATGAATTTCACGTAACATGACCATATAAACTACCTAAAGACAAAAAAAACAGTATCCAAATCAAATTTGATTCGAGACATTGTTTTTTATATAGAAAATTAAAACCATTTTCAAAAGGGGCGATTTCGTATGCCTTTTTCTAGTTTCTAGTTGCCAGTATATCGCATCTACAAGCGTTTGACGACAAGAGTGGACAACGGGCGCATATAATTTTAAGAATATTTGATAATCTGTATTAGTTGCCATTTGCTAAAATGTTCGGTTGGTGTGCAGGCGCAACTGCCACGGGTCGCCGCGCGGCGCGCACGCGCACGCGCACGGCTACGGCGGCGGCGCGGGCGCCGACGACTGCGTGCTGGAGCAGCCGCTGCTCACGCTGCCCTACATCCCCTACCCGCCGCCCATGTACCCCATACAGTACTACCCCGTCGAGACCGACCCAGGTGACACTCGCGCTCACGATGCACTATACCTACACCGTTGATGAACACTTAAAGAACAAAACTACACCTTCAAACAAACTGTTACAAAGCTATGCTACAATCATGTTAAATATAAAACAGGAAAACTTAAATGGTTTCTTTACTAACATCAAATTTTAGACCAATTTTGTTTATTGTTCAAATGTTCAACACATTTACTAAATCTCTCGTAACTTTGTTGTAGGAATGATGGGCATGATGGGTGGCATGGGTTACGTGGGCTATGAGGAGGGCGTGTACGAGGGCGGCATGCAGCCGTACTACCCCCCGCCGCACTACCCGCCGCCGCATCCGCACCCGCACCCGCATCACATCGAACACAAGTAAACCCACCACCCTACATGTACCGATACTCACGAGGCCGCTCATTTGAGACACCTATAGTGCATGCATGCATCTATAATAGACAAGTATTCTATTTTATTAAATTCTGAAACCAGTTGCAACACGCCAATCGTCATTGTATGCTAGCTATGCACTAAAGGAACATTGCATCCATTTTACTTTAATAAAAAGAATACTTGTAATTTCCATCATTATGCAGATAAACACTTTCCTGCATGCGCCCATATCGCAAATCAGTGATTTCAGACAGGACACAGAAAGTATTTAGTTCGGTTTAAAAATAAACTCATTGTTTATTCCATAATTTATTCAAAAAGTTTATATTAATAAATTACTATTTATTAATAGAAACTTATAACAAAGTATAATAGTACAATAACTAGAAACAGTTACGTTTAAAAGCAAGTTTTAGGTCTTAGGGTAAAACCCTTTTCACTTTTTTCAGTTAAAATATTCGATACTTTTTAATAGCGTAATTAAATACTTTCTCCCGTCTCATAACTGCTGATTACTCGAATAATCGACTACATGTTATGTCAAATTTTATAATGTACCATTAGGTACCATTTATAATGAGGTCACTACTCTTAAATGTGAATTCTTCACATTTTCCTTTGAGAAAATATATTATCGTTCTTTGACAACTATGCCCTTAGTTGATTATTCGACTGAAGGAGTTTGTATCGGTACATCTCTAATATCGATAAATCTTCCAAGTCCATCGGCTGTAAAAAATGACGCGGAGATTTTGGAAATCAGGAATTTGTAAAAGTGGTCTAAATACCTAGTGTTGTGCTGTGCATCAGCAACTTTGATTACCACATTCAAGTAACCGTTTTATTTAAAACTTTCGCACTAGGTAACATTTACTATCTAGAGCCGCACTTTTTAATATTAATAGTAGTAAAAGTACAATGTTTTACTTTTTATAATGGCGTAAGACCTAACAATTCATGTAAAACTTTGATAAAATGAAAATATATCCAATACACTTCAAGCAAACGCGTAGCTTACTTGTAACTTCGTTCTTGAATGTGGTAAGAATGATCGATATTATTTTAAATACGTAGTATTTGTGTGTCACTACTTACAACAGAAATTGTATACCATCCACTGTACTATGTAAAATGCTAAGTATTTAAATATAATTATCCGTAAATATCACTGAAACAGAATATTTACACACATATTTCATTTGCCTAGCTAATTGTTTATGTGTTATAATAATCTGTACAGTGAGTATTTTCTGAGTATACACTGAATCTGTCAGAAAACCACGACTCTGGAATACTTTAGTTGAACAAAATTTCAGTATACTTCAACATATAATATCGCTACAGGGATGTAAATAGCAAAGACGTTTCAGTGTATATTCAGTGATACACCGATACAATCGACCGAGATACATTGGATTTAAAAACTGTCTTGGTAATTTATTATCGAAATTGATTAAATCCACAAGTCTCGGCCTATTGAAAGTCACCAATGAGTCGAATGGGGCTCAATTTACGACACCTACGGTGACTTCGTTAGCACACAACGACAATGCTCATCGAAAGAACTGTATACGAATTTCGATAAACACTGCCTGATGAAACATTTGGAAAACGCAGTGTAACCATGATGCTGTGCTGTGCGTGGGGCATAAAACATGTTTGGGTATGTACAGTAACATGCGTCAATTACTGTAACAATAATCCTCGATTAAGGAGAGTCTTCAACTTAACGCTTTATTTTCGATGTTAATGTTAAATTTAGTCATCCTGAAAGGACAACAAAATTAGAGATTCTGGGACATAGTCTGGCATTTAATGCTACTGGACCCACACACAGCATCGCATGATTATTTGTTATTTATTAAGAAAATAAATATATGTATGTGACAATTATTGTCGTAAAAATTTGTAAATTAGTGTTGTGTACTTAATATGAGTAGGAAAGGTTTTGTAAACGTACGTAAGATTCAGAACGTGATCGAACTTGTTACCGCCACGTTAGACTGACAGGTGAACAACCCTTTTTGAAACTCTTTAAAATTCCCGATTATTGTCGTGCACCTTCTGTGATCAATTTCGACTGATACCTTTGCCAATTTTGTATCGAATTTCGGAGTATGGCTAAGAACCCTTTTTTGAAAAACTTAATCCCTAAGTGTTCATTGGTGCTGCAAAATTCGAAATATTTTTGTATGGTACGGCATTATACATACATACAATTTTGTGTAATTGCTAGGCGCTGTATATCATTCCTTTTAATGTAAGGTGAAACTGTAAATTTTAAGCCAATTTCAAGTAGTTTTACGTCGCAAATTTAAGTTTCTGTTTCTTTAGTTTTCTGTGAATCGCTAATCACAACACGCGCGCAAAATATACGCCTGACTTGAACGTTACACGTGCTACATGAATTTGTTCCAATGTTGCATGTTTCGTGTGTAGTGATTAGTCGATTATTGGCTTAATTTTAGTTTAGTTAGACATAAGTCAATACGGTTTCACATACCCTAATTAAGGGTAAGACTACGAATAGGTTTACTTTTAAATATTCTCAGATCTCAGGATAAAGATGAATCGCAGACCTTTGAATCTCGAAACAGTAAATTTCAGCACTAGTATTAAAAAGTTAATAAAATAACGTGAACACATAAGTATCCTACTTTGATCTCATAGAAAACGTCATTTGTAAGAAAAACCTGGGTGCTTGGGTAGTCATTAATATTTGTGTTAGTGCTTCAAATTCAATTAACATTTTACTTCGTGGGGAAATAAGATAACGTTTTTCTTATAATATCATTGATATAAGATATTTAAAAAAAACTGGTTTGGCTTATTTATTTACGCACCTAGTCTCTGCATTTATTATCCTAAGTTTTGTGCATTTATCACTCCCAGAGGCTGGAGATATATCTTATAACCAAGTAGATCTCCTGTTTTGGAGACCAGTCACCAGTAGTAGTATGTATGTCGTACTCCATATTTGATTTATCTTTCCCCTAACAACACTATATAATTTCTTTTTGTGATTCACACGAAGAGGGCGTTCAAAATCGACTAACACATATTTTTGGAATGTTTATATTAGTATTAGGCTGTGATTCGGATGTAATCTCAGAAGAATGGAATGATAGTGTTTGAGTTGTGGAGGACGAAATATCGCTTTATGTGTCTCTTAATATAATCACAATAAATGTCAGAACTGTGTTTAGACTCATACAGTCATAACTTCAATTAGGTAGGTTTTTTTACGGTGCCCACCGTGATCTATGTCCTCAAAATTCCGCCCACGGATTTGTACCAGTTTGTACTATTCCTGAGTATTATATATATATCTCTTTGTCCTTGTCACATAAAATTATATATTTTAACGTATACGTAAAGAAATCTTAATTGTTTGTACAGACCGTTGTTAAAATTTTTCAAAAATACAAAAAAAATGTGTACTCCAATATATATACATATATGTGTAATGTTTAACATAGTCATTTCGGTGTTTTCAGTATTAGTTTTAAATCACTAGGAGTTAGAATTTTATGTTAGTCGTTAATTAATTTTTACGTAACTATAGTTTAGTGTTACTTTATTTAAGTATACCGTCAGTTACTTTGTAATCTCGTCAGTTAGGGCACGCCAGGGCGTAAAGTATATATTTTTTGTTCTCAATGTAGTTAGTAATGTTTATTTGTGCCAACTTTGATGTGTTTTAAGTAAATTGGCAGTAACAAACGTGACAAACAACATAACGATCAACGTCACTGCCAAAGAACAAAATTCTTGATGTCATATCAGCTTAAAGATACATAAATACAATAATTGTGTTGTGAATATACTATATGGATAGATGTATGTCGTAACTTTATGGTTGTACAGTGCTCAAAGTTAGCGTTCCGCCTTTGAGATGTTATTTGTAGTTTTTTTCCAAATTCCATCAAATAAAAGTCTACTGATTTTTCATTTTGTTTGTTTATTTGTACGAATTGTACTATCGGTTTTATAAATAAGAAAACAATCCAATCTCCGGCCTTAAGGCTGCGGTCCTGCGGACACGATCTCAGCGGGTGCGGCGGTGGCGCCGGTGGCGCGGCAGCGCTACACCCGGTCTGCAACTCAGCGAGTAGATCTGAGATCTCAACAGTACTGTCATATACTGAGTCATGAGCTGATAGCTGTTAGCGAACCAAATGTCTAAACAGCGACATCTTTTTGATGTCTAATTAATTCATCGATTTATAATATACTCTGAGAATTATATAATCTATCTATCTATCATTGTCTACATGGCTATTGCGTATGATTCCGCAGCTAGAGGCGCTTGTGTAGCGTGAGGTCTCCGAAATGTCAAATGGCATTGCTTACGGGTTGACTACGCGGGTTTATTTCTTACAAACAAAAAGAAATCAAAATCGGTTCAGGGTGCTCGAGAGCTACGATGCCACAGACAGACACATCAAACTAATAACACCCCGTCGTTTTTGCGTCTGGGGTTAATAAAATAATGTGAATATTTGAAATGAAATGGCAATAACTCTGGCAAATATGAGTTACGGTTACGGCTCACCTCCAAAAAGAGGTGCAAAATTGAACTTATATCCCCTTTATATCCGAACAAAACGGAATGGCCGATATTATTCATTATTACGCTACGGTTCTATCGTAGGTGATTTAAATGTAAACTTGACATAACAATGTTTTCACGCTCGTTTATCTAACTGACAGCCACACTTAAGAACCTCGTTCAACAGTGGCGCCATCTGGTAAGCTAAAATACGGTAGCCCTCATTAAAAAATATAAAAAGTAAAAAATAAAATGCAAAACACTTTGTTAATGCAGACGTGCGGGCACCGCAAGAATGACGCGCACCGCCGCCGCTGCCTACAAGGACAGTTCCATATAAATCTATATCTATGTATTGAAATCAGCCGCGCCGCTTCCGCGGACATCGTGTCCGCAGCCATGGCTGTAGCCATTTTTATGAAGGCTATGAGAATGTGGTTTGTCGGGTCGGTATAAATAAGTTTTCGGTAGCTGGCCAGTGGCCCGCTAAGGCTATAATTTCTATTTAATTATTGTCTTTGAATAACCACACACGAATGGATCTAATATAATATACCGGCAAGAGGAGAGAAAAAAATTGGGCATTATAATAAAGGTCCGTCTGAGACAGGCTTTCCACAGATTTCCACTTAAAAAAAGAAACCTGTTTTATGGTAATCGACTAAAAAGTTGGGAACCTACTAAAAAGAAAGGACCTCCGCATCACTCATAATTTGACATTGACGTTTTGATTGTTATTGTTTATTTTTGTTTTGGAATACGAATCGATAAGTAATACGGTAAATAAACTTTTTTTGTTGATTATTGATAGTTTTAATGCGCTTAACTCACACCGATAATTCAACCAACACTAATCCTGTAGAATTTTATACTAAAATCCCATTTAAAGTACCTAAGTACCCGCAAATAATTAAGTGAAGATAATATTTGGGTACCTACCCGATTTAGATATTCTTGTTTTTCTAACGTAAATTCTTATCGCGGTATGAGATTGAACCACAACTGTTTTATTGTACGTTAGTGCGTAGTCTGTGATAGATTAAAGAGCTCTTTTATGGCCGAAGATCTCATAATGAGTGTATCAATTGGCTAGCCTTGTGAAAACAAGTGGCTGTTATCGTCTACAGTATCAATAAGCCGCTTGTTTGGGATTACATGCACCGAGCCTACTGCGACGGAAGCGCAGAGTACTTATGTAAGTATATAGCGGTCCGTTCACAAGCACGTAGGTTCAGATAGATTAAGATATAATTGCTTTTCTATTGACATCGGTGCTATTTGCTGCTTGACGCTCGCTGGATAAGGTAGGCGGCTGATTTGTTTATTTTACTCTACTTACGATATCGGTTTTATTGGTAAAGAAACATCTGATAAAGTTAGTTTCAAATATTGTTTTCACTGTCTTTTAAAAGTTTATAATGAAAGATGATTTGATTATGACTATTAAAATTGAAGACCAATATTTATTTAAACATAAAGAAAAATCATCAGTAATAATGTTCATGTATGCAGTGTAAAATATTTAACCAACTTGATAATATCTACTTCAACTTTTTTTTTGGTGCAGAGAATCCTTGTGGTTCCCTGCCACCTGGAGGTAGCAGAGTATGGTGGACTCATACCACCAATTTTTTATGGCAACACAATTATTCTGAGGTTCTCTTTATACTGTTCTAATTTTAAAAATATAGTTTCTAAAACTGGTAAAAACTGCCATTTGTTTGGAAACCACATTGAGGTTTACCATAGGTAGGTATTGAGATACTTGCAATGTTGTTGATTGATCTACTAGGTACCTCCTTATGAAATTTTAATAAAAAAAATTACCTTCAGCTATTAAATATTACGCCCATGCCCCAAACCCATAAATATATATGTGTTCAAAAATTCAAGTTCAAAGATGGATAAATTGCTAATCAATTTTTAAATAAAATCATTTATAGATTAATTACTACCTAGGTATATCATTATAGTACCTTATCTCTCTTTTCTTATTGTTGTTATGTGTTAGATAATGTGTTACCAGGACAATTTGTTATCTGTTTATGTAAGGAAAGACATTCATGTTATCTATCATAATATTTATTGTAGAGCAAGATTTTGTTTTTATTTCCTTTTACAGTATTAATGAAATTTGAATTAATAGAATTGGATTGGTTAACAAATTAATATGCTGTGTCCTGGGCTTTACTGATGACAATCTTATTTTATTCAACACTTTGTGAATTCCCTAAGTTATTTTTTATTGGATGTCTATACCCTGTAGATAAGGAACCTACATCTTAAAAGCAAATCAAGTTTGTAGGCTTTACTTTTTGAGATTTCGTGATAATCATATGAATGTAGAGCAACTTACATCTCATATTTATGACTAGCTTACTGCCAGCGGCTTCGCCCACGTAATCTTATTTTCCCCCGTTTTTGCAACATATTTCATTGCTACTCCGCTCCTATTAGTCATAGTGTGGTAGTATATAACCTACAATCAAATCTTTCCTCTTTATAATATTATAGTATTAGTATTAGTATGGATAGAGCAATTAACTTCCAAGTCAAACTATAGGAATATGAAATTTCTGTTTGAGTGGATATCTTGCAGTCAGTTAGCTTAAAAGTATCATATACCTAGTATACTTACTACATACAGTAATACTTATGCATATATCAGTCAATGGTTACTACTATCATTATTCATGCTCTGACGAGATTCAATTATTTTAATACTTACCAGACTTAATTTCATGCTTTGTTAAATCATTAAAAGCGCTATTTAAATTAAAAATATAAAAGTAATTACTGATGCACGTGTTCTTCATGACCGTGATAATAATTAAAGTTCATGAACTCATGATAAACTTATATTTAACTGTTTTTTAACTGAGCTGTTATTTGGCTAAAATTTTTAGAGCTTACTTTATTAACACTTACCTAGCCACCTAGGTATTAGTTAATCACCATCCAGATCCAACTTCTCTTGAAGAGGCTTCTCTTCAATTGGGCAATGCTCGATGCTGATTGATAGACTTTTGTGAACATGAGTTTAGTGAGGTGTTTGCTAAGCGTTTAGCGTAGGTTCTGTACCTCTAGGCCAAATATTCACAGTCGGCACTAAGTGTAAATTAATAATAATAAAAAATAAAAATCATTTATTTTAAGTAACGCTTCCGTATATCAAATTTGTATTACAATTTGACATACGGAAGCGTAAGTTTACGGTTAGCGTCGTCTCTGAATATTAGGCTAAGTCAGCTCTATAAATTTTAGTTCCGTGGTTATCTTTCGCAATATATTGTAAGAGGCCTAGAAACCAGATGGACCATAGGAGAATGTCTGTTGTGTCATGATACAGATTACTCACAGTCGTATCCTACGAAATAGTGCTGAAAATCGCGTGGAACTATTTATCTCTTTTTATTGATCTGTTTTGTGTGCTGTCTCCAGATGTCGGTGAAGGTTCAGAAGATCACGGAGCCTCTGGTCCTGGGCGAAGGCCCGCACTGGGACGAGAAGCAGCAGGCCCTGTACTTCGTCAGTATCCATGAACATACCATACATAAGTACGTGCTCGCTACTGGAGCGCACTCTAAGACTAAGCTTGGTAAGTATTTATTTTAATCTCATTTTTCTAAGCGATTTGAATAATTTTTAGGGTTTTGTACCCAAAGGGTGCCAACGGGAACCTGTTACCAAGCTTCGCTGTCCGTCCGTCTGTCTGTCAGCGGGTTGTATCTCATAAACCGTAATAGGTAAAGAGTTGAATTATCACAGAGTTTCTGTATCTAGTGTCACTAATACGATTACTAATTTTATTAATACTTATTAAAAATGGTACGGAACCATTTATGTGCGGGTCCGACTCGCACTTGGCCGCTTTTTTTTATCTGCTCTTAAGATTTAAGGAAAAAAGTTTTTGTCGATTTATGGACCTGAAGGAGGCTTTAGGCTTACCCCACATTGGGCGTGCACGTTCCACGAGCGTGTCAGTGAACGACGCGAATGTGGCGTAATCCTATGTAGGAGGAGCTCCACAAACTGCTGTCGCTGCATAATCGATCTGGATTGTCCGCAGTGACCAAAACGAGACCTGACGACACACTAATTCTATTCTCCATCTCCATGCACTATCTTATATTTCCTTACGTACAGGTGGTCGCGTCGGCTTCATAGTGCCAGTGGAGGGCTCCAGCGACCAGTTCCTAGTGGGAGTGGAGCGCAAGTTCCTGGTGGTGAGGTGGGACGGTGCTGACGGCTCGCCCGCCACCGTGGTGAAGGATCTCGGCGAGATCGACCGCGACGTGCCCACCAACAGGATCAATGACGGGAAAGCAGATCCCAAAGGCAGAGTGTTTGCTGGTGAGACATACCACATACCATCACGCCTATATTCCCCGAAGGGGTAGGCAGTAAAAAGTTTTATAGTAGAAGAACAACATAAACCTAATTTGCGTAACCCTCAGGAACCATGGGCCACGAGGATCCTCCGGGCAACTTCCAGCTCAACAAAGGCAACCTGTTTCGTCTGGATGGAGCCAAGGTCACCAAAGTAGTGGAGCGAGTCAGCATCTCCAACGGGCTAGCTTGGGACCTCAGTCGGAAGGCCATGTACTACACCGACTCACCAGAGAAGAACGTCAGGAGATACGATTATGATGTTCAGACGGGAGAAATTTGTGAGTGCAATTGTCACTTTTACAATCAATCTAATTCGTAATTTCAATAAAAAATTCGGATTCTAACATGTGATCTATACTTTATTTTCAGCCAATGTTAAGTACGTCTTCGATTTCGAGAAGAACAATATCACTGGCGTTCCTGATGGCTCAACCATAGACGCCGACGGAAATCTATGGATTGCTGTTTTTGACGGGTCGTGCGTCATCAAAATTGACCCCAGGACCGGCGAACTGTTGCAGAAAGTCCCTATACCTGCATTACAAGTGACTTCTGTCACATTTGGGGGCCCAAACTATGATATTTTGTTCGTCACCACGGCTAGTATGAATATTCGTGGACCCCAGGAACCACCGTGTGGGTCTACCTTTATGGTTACTGGGTTGGGTGTGAAAGGCCTGCCCAACGTTAATTTTAAGCTTTAAATTGTTATGAAATCATGCACATCATATATTATTACAGTTGCCTTGATACATACGTACAATTTAAGTAAATATTTAATCATATTTTAATCGATATTATCTATTTATTAAGTATACCTAATGAAATTTTTTCTAATGAATCCAATATTAGACTGAATATTTTTATATGAAATTTTAATTTAATAATCTCGAAGACAATAATTTGTATAGACTAGTTACCTGTTACTGTATTGTTGATCATACAGGAATATATTTTAGAATTAATTATATTCGTTATTATTATAAAACTGTTGTTTTACTAACTGTATAAATATCATTTCATATAATTTTTTAGGGTTCCGTACCCGAAGGATGCCAACGAGACCCCTCAGCGAGTCAGCGGGCATCTCATGAACCGTAATAGGAGATGGAATTTTCAGTTTCTCTGTGTTTTCCAGTGTCACTTGAAGATAAAAATTTAAAACTAATTAGAATGTTCCGACTCGCACTTGACCGATACACAACCACACTCAACAGGCATGATGACAGTTGGTAGGTATAATAGAAAGTATGATAGTACTTGTTGTGGCGTTGTGTGACACAGGAACTTATCGTAACTTCGGTGCGCAATCCCGTGGAAAGTACTAGGGTAGCATAAGCTGTACGAAGTGAATGTTTGTGATTAGAAATAGTACTGGTGCTCACCGCGTGGGGGCGCTGTGTCATGTGTGTGACAGTACTGGTTTACGCCACGTGTGGGCGCTGTGTGTGACGCGACCAAGTAACTGGAACTTCGGTAATCTCGTGGAAAGTACTAGGGTAGCATAAGCTATGCGAAGTGAATGTTTGAAGATAGTACTGGTTCTCGCCGCGTGGGGCGCTGTGTGACAACAGTGTGGTGAGTGTGGTGACACGGGAACTAATCCATTGGAACTAATATGTGTCAAACTTAGTACTTCCATGAACTAATCCGAACTATCGTTGAAGAAACCCCGATGAACTTCGACAATCCTGTGGAAAGTACTAGGGTAGCATAAGCTATACGAAGTTAATTTGTGATTAGAAAGTTGAATAGTACTGGTTCTCGCCGCGTGGGGGCGCTGTGTGACAGTACTGGTTTTCGCCACGTCAGGCACTGTGTGACAGTACTGGTTTTCGCCACATGAGGCACTGTGTGTGACGCGGCCGGGAACCATAGATAAATAAATACACTTATGTCGTTGAGGAGACTGAACTTCGGTAATCCCGTGGAAAGGACTAGGGTAGCATAAGCTGTACGAAGTAAATTTTAGTGTTAGGAAGTTGAAGATAGTATTGGTTTTCGCCACGTGTGGCGCTGTGTATGACTCCGTAACTATAAAGATAACGATGTTCTGGGAGACTACGGAATACTGGGCTACAGTAGTAGGGTTGCATGAAACATTGCGTTGTATTCTGGTTTGGGTAATGGTAATCTACGGGCCGCTACTTATTACATAAATAAAACAACTGCACTATTTACAAATACTTTAATCGAGCTTGACATTTGAGTTAGGGAATCCTCGCGCCGCCAGTCCGGTGACTTTGAATGTGGATCCAGCTGGTGGGAGCTGCTCCTGGCCGCGGTTCATGCAGGCCGAGGTGACGTACAGCACGTCCAGTGCGGGGCCTCCGAATGTGGCGGACGTCACTTGCAGAGCGGGGATCGGCACCTTCTGCAGCAGCTTGCTGGTTCGAGGGTCAATTTTCAACACCTGGCAGAAATTGAATCATCAGTTGATAAGTCCACAGTAAATCTTTGTTTTGTGGTCTAAATCTAATTATTAAGACTAATGTTTGGCTTGACATTAGGTATATAATAGGACTGTAATAATTATATTCACTTGCCTGATTTCCATCAAAGTTAGCGACCCAGAGGTTGCCGTCGGTGTCGATGGTCATGCCGTCAACGATGCCACTTAAACCGTGGTCTTTGTACACGAACACATTTCTTGGATTTGCTGGAAAACAGATATATACAGATGTATTCAGAAATTGTTGCCAAAATTTTCAGTTTTATCTCTACGTGACCGGCTATTAGGGATTCACTTCGCTTCGCTTTTATTAAAAGGCACGATTATGATACTATAATTATGTGACTAATTTATTTATTTTAATAAATCGTTTGATTGTATATCGTATGATTAATTCGATCGTAATTGTTTTATAACGGCGTAAAATAAATAACAGCGCCATCTATGAATCCTAACGCAAGACGTTTTGACACCCTGTGCTGCTATTCCCTAAGAGATGGCGCTGTAATGTCGGTACTACATTCGTAACTTCTTTTGATTTATTACTAAAGCATAGAAATGCTGTTTATTTTGATCTCTATTTAATATATTTGAAATAATGTTCAGTTGCGAGTTACCGAGTCTGCAAACAATGAATCATCAAACTAATTAAAACTGAAATTAATATTGTACTTTTTTTTTCAAAAATTAGATATATTTTTTTTGTAATTTGTAATGTATATAAAACAGATAACAGCGCCATCTATGAATCCTAACGTAAGACGTTTTGGCAACCACTGCTGCTATTCCCTAAGAGCTGGCGCTGCAATGTCGGTATTACATTCGTAATTTCCCGTTTGTTTTATTTCTTGATTTCCGCTGTTGATTTAGTGTTTATTTTTTAACTTCCGCTGTATATTGTAATAAAGTTCAGTATTCATTTAGTATTTACAATTTATTTGTATTAAAATTTGACATACGAAAGCCTATGTTTATGCTTAGCATCGTCTCTGAATAGAAGCCTGAATATTAACGTTAGACTACTTTAAAAATGTAGAAAGCGTCTATTTTAATGCGGCGAATTGATTTTTTATAAGCCTATCTCGACATGAAATCCCATCCGTCAGATCTGTAATAGTTTTTGTAAATAACTTACAGATGTCACCAGTCTCCACATCATAGTCGTATCTCCTGATGGTGTACTCGAATGAGTCGGCGAAGTAAAACGCCTTCTCTTTGACGTCCCAGCACAGGCCGTTGGAGATGTCGATGTCTGTGGCCACCTTGTGGGCGGTGCCGTCCGGGTCGATGCGGTACAGGGAGCCCTTTTTTAGGTAGAACTTGCCAGGCTCATATTCATAGCCCATGGTACCTAGAAAGAAATATTAATTAAGTTGACAGATGCGAATCAAACATCCAGCTACTGGGTTGTTTCTAAAACCCTGCGGGCTATCTCTCCATGACCATTTCATCACGATTCTTTGTTTTGAATAAGCAACGAATAGCGAAATTGCCATAACGAAAAATCGGGTATTTTTTAAATGAAATCTGACTAACCAGCAAACAGTCTTCCCCTCGGGTCCGCCTTGGCATCATTGAACCTGTTCTGGGGGTTATCCTGGTCTACCTCCACGACGGTCCTCAGCTCCTTGGCGGCGTTGTTCTGGCCGTTCCACTGGATCTCCACCACGCGGCGGTTCAGACCGATCACGAAGTGGTTTTTCTTGCCCTCCACAGGGATAATAAAGGTTGGCATGCCATCTGGAAAATAAATGGAAGTTTTGATAATTTTTAATGTCGAACATTTTCGATCAGGACTTATCAGGCCTCGAATAACTGACATGATCGAGTTCTGTTTCGATTTTTGGTAAAGTTTCGGCACGTAGCTTACAGATTAACAGACTTTGTGGCGACAAAACATGGCGAACTTCAAGAACACTGTAAAGCCAGAAAAAGCTTACTAGTCTAAGGGGGAACACTTTGTATGAGCAGTGTCAACGGTTAAGCGACTGATTTGGACTTTCACTAACCACCTTCGGGAAATTGGGTTGGAATTTTACTTCAAGTAGCCCAACTAAGATGTAAGTAACTCTAAAAGCTACTAAATCGATGTTATACAATGAAGCGCCACTAAATAAACAAAAAACAAACCGTCTCCAAAAAACACATAGGAACTAAAAAGAATAATTTATTTTCAAAGTTTTTGTGGAATATATATTATATTATATTATATAGGGGGGGGGGGGGGGGGGGGGCAACTAAACTCACTGAGCGGCACAAACAGCGAGGTTTCGGGGTAAACCATAATATCATCTATGTATACAATTTTAAAATTTTCGTCGATATTTTTACAACCGCTCACCGGATTTCGAATAAAAAAAGAATCATCAAAATCGGTTCACCCAGTCAAAAGTTCTGAGGTAACAAAGACAAAAAAAAACAGTCGAATTAAGAACCTCCTCCTTTTTTTTAAGTCGGTTGAAAAGAGAAACTCACCAAACTTCGACTTGGTGTGTTTGCCAGTCTCGGGCACGTACTTGTTGATGGTGTGGTCGAAGATACTGACGAAGTAGAGCGCCTGCTCCGCGTGGTCCCAGTGAGGACCCTCGCCCAGCCACACGGGCTCCGTCACAGGTTCCACCAATGGTGCCATCTGAACATACAATGATAAAGGTGTTAATTATTTTTAAATTGGTAATGTGTGTTTCTTCTCGTTTATCCCACGTAGTGTCGTGTGGAGTCGTTGGATGGGTCATGCGAAAATATACCGGTTGTGAAAAATCGATTTAAGGATCCGTTTACGAAATATTAAGCTTTAAAGTGCTAATTTTTGTCTGATATTCTGTTACTATTCTAAATAATATTTATTTCCCGTGGTAGTAAGTTAACGTATACTAACTTAGAGGTAAACTAAATACAGATTAGATAATATTAGGTGTTTGGCCTTGTTGCTTGTCATACACCTCTAATATCTAATCGTTTCCTGACATTACTACATTAGTACAAAATGTAGGTGCTTTTAACAAAATAATTTACTTACTAGGACTACCAATCTGACAGAAAAGTTTTTGGGATTCCAAAAAAAAAAATGGGGAAAAATCCCTGGCGTGTTCGCAATGTAACTTCCCCCTTTTAACCAATTCCAACACACGCGACTACTATCAGGAACTAAGCAAAGCGCTATATAAATAACTGATGTTTCCGTATAGGTTTCATCTATGAATATTGCCGTCTCTTGTCAATAATATAGAAATGACAAAGACAGCGGATATTTTAGAGCGTCATGAAATATTTAATTTTTGGTAAATGGCCTTCAAAACAATAATACGAGCGCCGGTGTAGAGCATAGCGTCACAACCTCACATGTCGACCGACTACTAATTTAACTGCCGAGTGTTTCAAAAGAATGAATGAACAGAATGGTTGGTATGTGAATTCTTCTAGTCATTATGTGTGTTTGACTACACTGGACATCACAACAACAGTATTTATGAAAAGTTTAATATTAAATAGAATTCTTAAACAGTAAGTAAGATTGGACAGGGCATGTAAAGAAGCTTTCTTAAGATGCAATTAATATTATCTATTAATAAATAGAAAAGTTTATTTACCGGTTTATACGAAGTTAGAGTCAGAATAACTAAATTTGTTAAGAAAGGTAAGTTATGATTATGAAAGAACATGTTGTAACATGGATATCGCACTTTGAAGATACACTCAGAGCTTGCAAGAGAACACAGCGTTAATATAGCCCGACATTTTACTCAGCAGGTTTCTTTGAACACAAATAGCTTGGGGATTCCGGTAGTGACGTCATCCGCGCGTTACTAGATACACCGAGTTAAGGAAAATTATGCTGTGGAAATGTTGTGAAACATTAAATTAATCATTATTTTCTTAGTATGTTAAAGTCTACTGGAAAAGGTGGTCCGTTTGCCCGACCATCCTTAAATTAAATACCTACACGCTGTATTAGTTATACAGTATGTTTATATTCCGATGTATTTAGTCATACAGTGATTGTTAAACTTATGTCTTATTTTATATTAAAAAAAAATAGCTGAAATCATCATCAAACAATTTTTTTTAATGTTTTGCTGCATGGCTTGGGGCCTCCTTACATAGTGAGAAGGGTTTGGCAGACTCCACAGTCTTCACACACCCCGTTGAGAAAATCTCAGGCATTAAGGATTCCTTCACCGCGTAAGCTTTTAATACAAAGTAAACTCAGATTCAAATATATCCTTAGTAAAGTTAACATGATGTTTTAGTCGTCTCTAGGCTGTAAGGGTCAACGTTCACGTAATGTAAAACGAACACGTTCCGAGAACGAGCGCACCGCATGCCTTTCTATCTCGGGGTTACCCTAGTTGCTTAGTATAACCTTTCACCATCCCTAAGAAGGAAGGAAGGAAAACGACGACGACGATTTATATGCCAACAACCTAGTACTTATTTGATGACTAACTTGCTAAATGCCATTTAGCATGTCAAAAAGCGCCAAATCAAAAAAACTTTATTAATAAAATTTTGCGACAAAAAAAGAAAAGTTTAAGTACTTAATTTTTCGCGAAAAATAGAGAGTACCTACATATTTATAACAATTCCTTGCAAGTCGGTTAGTATAAAAAAAAATCTTTAAGAATGATTGCTATTATTTGGCATATTAGTGAGAGAAGAATATTAATAATTAACAGAAATTCTATAAAAAACGTCGAAACTTCTTTATTCTACATATTTATACAACAATCAGCCATAATAAATAAACACCGAATTATTTAATAATCATGAATAAGGACCTACACCTGAGTTACCGTTAAATTACGTTCCTGATAATTTCATACACATTTTGTTCCATTTTTTAATTTATCCGTCGGTTAACGACTATCCAGAGGTGGTGATATTATTATTATACATATGTATATTATGTACTTACTTATTTTAAGGTAACTAACACCAAAATATATTACAACACACACACAATTATTTAAAACAACAAAAAAAATTCTGTATTTTACTTATTGTTTATTTTACTTATTGCTTTAAGAAAAACTACTTCTATGGGTGTCGTCGAGTGTCGACTGCGCAAGGTCAGGCAGGTAATTAAAACACACCTCGGGTTTGACTATTTAAAAAACAACTACACATAGTTAAACAAAATATCAGTTAGAAACTACGTAAAACTTTAATTATTGTACTGTAAATAACGGTAGGTATCTTCTAGTATTCTTATACAACACCGATGCGAGACGTAGCTCACCTGCTATCTATTCTGTGTCCAGTGTTCACACACATGAAACCTTATAAGACACGAAACTTTTTACCGTACAAAAATTTCTACGTATGCGTGTTAGGCATTTGTAATTCAATTTCAATTTTTCAAATTACCTGTAGAGGTATTTAAATACGACTTGATATTGTCATACTTTTAGCCGAATCCCACATTTCACCAAATTCTAAAAAAATACATTTAAACTGTAACTTGTTTTCAGCATGCAGAATAAAGCTTCAAAATAACTAACGAACTTATACAACTGCAAGAAGTCTGTACTTTACATATAGTTCAGATACTAGTTATATTTCCGAGTTTATTTTTAAAGTACCAAAATATAACAGCCTGTATTTTTTGATCACCCATCGATAGTCAGTAAAATCTCTCGAATAAACATTGTATTTAAAAAAAAATATTATATTGATTAGAAATGTTATTAAGTAATAATAACGTAATTGAGTAACGATTGAAAAATTTACAATTGTATACTGATTTCTGACATTTACGCGAATACTAAACATTGAAATAAAACTACTTTTTACGGATTTTATCGCGTTATATTGATATTATTTTAATCCCGACGTTTCCGACTCTTTACAGCGTCCATGGTCACGGGTGACTAAGGTACCCTAAATGTAGGGAAAAAATAAATAATAATAAATAATATCAATATAACGCGATAAAATCCGTAAAAGGTAGTTTTATTTCAATTTACAATTGTATTTTAAGAAGACATCTAAAGAGTTTTAAAAAGTAAAGTAATACGAAACGAGATCAGAGAAGTTGGAAACTTGGAACTAAGTAAGTAATTGGTAATTTAGTAAAACTCATAAAATAATGACGTCGGATACTGTCTCTTTCAGGGCGCCAGGCACTGACCTTGGTATTGTTGACCGTTACCTGAAAGAGGACACCGCTTCGCGACATAATAACGTCTGCAGCTGTGAAATCAGACAATCTTGGGAACGAGTCAGCGTGTCGCCAAATCGATATTTTTAGCGGCAATTTTACATCATGTTAAAGATTTTAAAAGAGTTGTTCTCCATGTTGGTAAAAATTACATGACATTCGTTTACTTCACAAAAGGTCAGGCATGTGCAAAAATGAGCGTCTATCTTCCGATAAGGCCCATTACTTTAGGGTCACCCTATATACGGCATACAAAGTTTAGAGTTTAGCAACGAACTACGGTCCTCTAATTCTATTCGGAATTTCTGTGTAAACTATCTAAGAGGTGATAGAATTCTTAAAAATCAAGGACAATACAAAGAGATGAACAAAAATCGTCATAAAAAACGTTGGTACTCACTATTACGTCACAGAATTAGCACAGAGTAGTCACAATCACATATACAACTGTATCCCCGTCGCCCGTATCATTATTATATAGTGTTACGAGTATCTAATCTTATCTGGAGTGCGATCTAATGGTCGTAAGTACTGTACATCTGGCAAGTGCCGATAACTGCCTCTCCTGCTTATCTGAATAGAAAAAATATTATGGTATTCGAGTGTATCTGAATTTAGCTCATTCAAGGAGAGGGAAAATTTATACTAGACCGAGAGCCGCGTCGAAATCCGATCGAATTGTACACCCCCAGACACGTCTGTGTATGCCCCCGATGCCCTCTGTCTTCGGGCGCTGGAGGCGTACGATGTAGCAACTGCTTAGTTTTAAATACTCATATCTTTTTTGGATTCGGTTCGGGCTAGCATAACTAATCCTTAAATGTTTGTTACCGACAAACGGGATATATATTTTTTCCGTTCCGATTCTTTTCACACAGCTTTGAAAACGAATGTAAAAACAAGCGTCTGCACTCACAAGTCATGTTTCACAATACCAGTGTTCTATAAGAATTATAGGTAGGTTAACTCGGAGTACAATGCAAATGGAACAATAATAATTAATGGTGCATGCCAAGCCTACTTTAATTAGGTAGTTTGATGTAAGGTTTTTGTGTTTAACAATCGAAATTATTTATGTAGCATACACTTTTATATGCTATAAGGTAAACGTCCCAATAACCGTTAAGTTTTGAACTTCGCCGACTTTGCAGGTCTGCTGTACTAAAACCAGTAGACTTACAACAATGATATTTACATGTATGGATAGGTAATTTATTCTAGTATTTTGTGATTACTTTTTTCTAAATTAATATAAACGTTAATATACAATAATAGAACAAAATAATTAAAAAGGGCCATTTGTACCAGTATCCGGTAGATTTGTACCAGTAATCGTTTAACTGTCCCAGAATCCGGTAATTTTTACCGCGAATATGAACTCTATTGCTTGACGTTAAGGTTCACAGAAATAAGTTTTATTATTGCATTTTTGTGATTAAAAATAAATAGGGTAAAAATAGGGATTGTGTGTATCCAGAGAAAAGACATTATTTCCAATTAAATATGTACTTGAAACATATTAATAATTAATTAATTACTTATAGGTATACATTGTAACCATCAAATATTTTTTATGGAATTTCTATACATTGACTTGCCTATAATTTTGAATCAAATTATTTTTGAAAAGTACTTAAAGTTATATTTATTGAATTTACTTGGGAAGTACCTTGTAGGTGGAAGGTACATCGACACACATCCGAATACCATGATTCAGTACACGATTCTGGACCCCCCTGCGTTGAAGTTTTAGCAATACACTGCGCGATCATTTTCTGCATGAATGACCTAGGTCATTTTATTTTTGACCTTGAGTGAAACCTTATCACAGCGTTTGCGCATCGATGTCCCTTCCACCTTGTATTTAACTAACCCCTATAATTTTGAATACAAACATAATTCGAACCTAAAAGAGAGAGAGAGGGATCAGTATTAATACCAAGATCACAATTAAATCTGCATTAATACACATACAGAAAAATGGCTTAATTATATATATATACCCAACTCATTCGTTACCCTTTATTTATTGTGTGAAATCCTTGAGATGTGGTGCTGGAGAAGGATGGAAGGAATCAGTTGCACAGAGAAAATAACAAATGAAGAATTTGTACAAAAAATAAAAGAAAAAAGGCGGTTCCTACAAGACATAGAGACCAGAAGGGGTAAAATGATAGGCCACCTTATACGCCACGACGACTTCATAAAAAATATCATAGAAGGAAAGACAGAGGGAAGCAGAGGAAGGAGTAGGCCAAGAATGAGCTCCATAACACAGATAAAAGAGAAACTGAAAGTCGCGAGGTATAAGGAGGTCCAGGAGTTGGCCCTCAACAGAGAGCAGTGAAAGACGCTGCACCGACAAGAGCGTAGCTCTTAAATAGAAGAAGAAGAGACCGACTAAAAACACACGGTCAACTATAGAGGGGTCTCCGGGATCTCTGATGAACGCACCGGTGGCCCTGCTGTGCTTTGCCTTTGTCACGATGACGCCACTTGACGATGTCATAACTTACGCCGACGCTACTCCACTCCGAGACACTGTCTGTTCCGAGAGCAAGCGAACGCGTAAGATGGTGACCAGTTGTTCACCGTAGAGCGCCGCTGCTGGAAGCCGTACAGCTAGGTCTGGGTCAACGCGTGACAGATGCCTGACAAGGCGCCCTGCAATAATTCTCTCAAATGCCGTTTGAACGCCTCATCAAGCAGGCATATAGGCCTTCTTTTTTATTTCTAGCTAGAGTGGAACATACTATAATGAAGGAAGCTTATCAATAACCGTGTAGCGGTTATTTACTACCAACATAACCTAGGTTCAGAACAAACACAGGCGGCAACCATGCCCGTCCTGGAAATCCATCAAGGCCTAGCACTGCGTTGCAGACCCTCAAGCCGCTTACAGTTCAGTCCCGCTCCATTTCTGTCACTTCTAACTCGTTAAACCAGTCTGACGCGGATTTTAAGGGTAATGGTTGACTTTCCTGAACTGTTAGAAATAACGTATTAACAAGTCTGCCCATCAAGTCCGGGTCAAGGGTTTCTGTAAGTGAGAGGACCCAAGGACGCAGTTTGCCCATGACCACTTTATATGATTTCCCCCACGGATCCAGTCCAGTCCCTCAATAAGATCTAACCAAGGTCGAGACCTAGCTTCTGCAATGTCCTTGAAGCATCTTTGTGGGTGCCCAGTATGCCACATAAGTCAGGTTTATCTCGTCGGTTGTAGCTCGACGTCGCCACCGGGTGCGCGAATACCGCCCGCCAACAAGACCTTAAGCATACTTGTCTCAGCTGTGTCTTCTGACCACCAATACACTGACCAAAGCTGTGCGCACCTTACCCTAAGCATCGATGTATTGCAATACTCCCCTATACCAGGCTGCGTCCACTTCCGGATCGGGCAGGATACATTCGGTGTTCGATTCTGTTGGCCACGCAGCGATAAAGGCAGCTGCGACGAGTAAATCACAGACGAGCTGCTTCAGGGATTAATGGCATTGCAGGGTCTCTTGTTTCAATTGATCAAGACTGGATCAGGACATCGAAAATGATAACGGTAGTTGGATAATGTGACCACCTCCTACGCTACTTTCCACCCAGGCACTAAACGGGACGCATTAGGTCTCGCCATGATAAATCGAATCCCCTTGCCATCGGACGCATGTTGCGACAGATCCCTGATTGAGAAGACAAAGATTAAGTCTAGCGGCTTCTTGTAGCATCCTTTCCCTAGTTCGCGTCGCTGTTTCCCTGCTCTCTGGAGTGAGTACTTATAGGTGTTCGGCTTTACGTTCTCTCCGAGGCACGGAGGGGTTTCGATGTGTTAAGAATGGTCACCCATCCATGAACTAACCGCGGCAAGCGTAGCTTATCGGTTGATCAGCGTAGTTATAAGTTAGCCACAAGCCCCTCTAAGACGACCTTCAGCTGAGTCTTTATTAAAATACCCCCATTTTAAAATGTCAGTTTGTAGCACTACCTTGTACAGCGGTATGCCGCGTGGCCTGGTAAGTACATGGAATATAGTTGTTATAGGCGTAATCGATTAGAAATAATACAGAAAAACGAACAAAACAATAAAATCCACGTGGTTTTAAAATAAAGTACAGTTTTAAAATGAAGTCAAAGGAAAATAAGTCCTAATTTAAGGTAATAAGAATCATTATACAACTGTTAATCTACGTTGTAGTACCCAGCAGCTCTTTATACCCCAGCATCAAAGGAAAATGAGACCTATTCCAAGGCAATAAGGATACAATAACGGGTATCGGTACAATGGTCATTGTGTGTACCAATATCCGGCAAAAAATGCCGGGTATTAGGTCAGGTCGGGATTAGTGTGTACCAATAGATGTGACATGCAAAAATAAATACTTTTCAATTAGATTCATCTTATTTTATAGGTTATATCGATATATAGTTTACTTAAATATTTTAATAAATTAACCCCTTTACCGTATGGTCATCCGTTGCAGCATGGCAAGCTAAACAATACGATGGGGTGATCTCATAGTTCAGGGACAAAACTTAGAATTTTTTAAATATTTTCGCAGAGCACACTTTTGTTGTTGCACAGTTTTGCTACCATTAAACTTTTTGGTCAGTTTTACTATTATAACGGTACAGAATATCAGCAAGAATGTGTTAATGCTTACAAACTTTAATTTTTTATTGATAGGAAGGTAGAAAACAAAAAAAACTGACTGGTTACCGGGTACTGGGACACTGCCGGAAATAGGGACGTTTACCTTACATTATGATGGCATTAGAATTAATGATATTATAACTTCCTCGTTAGTCTAGTGATCATAAGCGCGACTGTTACTACCGAGGTCCTGGGTTCGCTTCCCAGGTCGAAAAGTGTTGTTGGATTTTTCTATGAAATTCTCAGTAGTTTGGATGTGTGTCCGGTTAGTTGAAATAGGCTCGCCCCCTTTTAAATGTCTCTAAACATACCGGCGAAGTATGGGATATTAATAAACCCTTCAGGGAACACAGGCGTAACGGTGTGTAACTGAAAATATGTGAAGTCATTTTGTAGCAGCCTATATTCTGATGTATTTATAAAGATTATTACCCGCAATTGCTATTCTTCAGCAGATCGTATGTAATAAAATCGAAACCAGCCAGTTAGCAGGGATACAATTCCCTGCTGGTTACTTGGTTTAACGCCTTAGTCGCAAAATGTCGCTTTCGCAATAATGTCGTAGAAACATTTAGTATAACAGTACAGTAACAAACCGTCAAATTTCAAGATAACCACACTGGAACCCGATACAATGAGATTTCCGACGGCTACCGAGTTTGTGATAAGACAAGGAGACTTCTAGAATCACGATAAACTTTTTACAGATTGTGTTTAATTTGCGGTTTTGCTGCTAAAATTTATGATCATAAACTGTTTAATACAAAACGACTAATTGCTACATACGTGGTTGTAAATTGGGAGTGGTTATTGAATGAATGAAAAAGACAAGTTGGGACGGCCCCAAATAAATTGGGACAAGGGTGGAAGGATGAGGATTTTATATTTTTCACGGCAATGATAAACAAACTAATAAAAGCTGTAACATAATTGAAAGATGCTAGGGATGCTACAAGATACAATCTTCAGAAATGACGGGATAACAGTTCTTAATAAGAACACAATAGCACAGTATCTGAAGAAGTTTCAAGACTGCATCGTTAGTGGTCGTAAACGTTACTGCCACTAGGTTCGAGGTTTCGATTCCTAGGTCGTGCAGTGTTATTGGGATTTGTGCTTTGTTAATGGCAATATCTTCGACCCCCTATTATATTAGATTAGATCAGTAAACTGTACATGAACAGTAGTACAACTCTGCTTAATCCTTCGGAGAATACAGGCGTGATGGTATGTTATGTGAAACAATAAATACCACAATTATTTATATTGTTAGTACGCGGAAGTAGTAAAATTATTAATGCCGTGGTAGCCACAAACAGGATAAACAGTTAAAATGCGGATCATCTTAGTTGAATACATTCGTGCATCAATGTCCATCGTGGTATTTCCCTTTTATCATTTCTCAAATACGATATCTTGACACAATCGTATAAGTCATATCAATGCTATGCAGGGCTTAACAGAATTGCATAAGATCTTATATTATTTTGGTTATCTATCTGTCATTCATCATCTTTCTGACCTTATACCAATTTATTTGTGGTCGGCGCAGTTTATCCTTTTCTTCTATTCATCCCTGCTAGCCGTCACCTTCTCATTCAACCCCATTTCCATCATATCTATCTGTTATTCTCTTTTAATAATTTAATAAACACTAGACACTATACAAGGTGTATATGAAAATAAGAAATCAATGAAACCAAAGCCTATAAAGATTAAAGAAGTACTCTTAAATAAAAAATGGTAATTAGTAATAACGATATAACATAATTAATTTTTTTCGTCTGGTTATATTCATCAGCTTCAACTGATTCTTCTAACTAGTATAGGTTGTGGTTTTATTTATTGTCGTATTATCGTCCCCACCTTTGTAGTAAGAGAATTTGCCCAAAAATGTCACCGTTTATGTTCATATTACACAAATACCTATTTATATTCCTGAATAGTAACTGATGTAGGTACTCGTAACTATAGAGATTAAGCCTAAGTAAACAGAATCGCTTTCCATATTTCACGTACTATATCAGTTACAATAAAGCACGTCAGCATAGTTTCTACTCACCCCACCGTCCATAATGGGGAAATCCATAATGATAAATATACAAACACATCTTTCAAGGTGGCCTTACCCCGTAAGCAAAATATTGCGCAAACTTATTAACAATGGCAACAATTATTGCCGATATTAACATTATATATAATTTCAAAACTGTAGCTAGGGACATTTAGCTCTTGTTAACACAACGAACGTTTGAACGGAATTTTTAATTAAGAGTTATAACCAATTTCATTCAAGCATGAAATTTACTCCGTCTTTGTAAATATAAAAACTTCATAGATTTTAAATGATAACGACCTACTTATATTATTAATTAATTTTCTTTTCTTAAACCTTCAGAATGCTGTCCTTTGAATTTTTTAAATATTATATTAACTTATCGTTATCCCAAACACTAAAGAGCTCATCATCATCTCATCGTAAGCGATATGTTTATAATTACTTGCGAGAATCTAACCCATAACCCATTGATTGCTGTCGGTACTGCAAACGCAATAGCTTTCAAATCTATTAAGATCAGCCTGAAATGTCATAAGTTTTAAGGATTTTCATAATCATTTAGGAATATTATGGTAAAATAATTAAATAAAAGAGGACCCATAATTGATCCCTGGGGTACTCCAGAGCTAGCTGAGAGATATAGTTTTGGCATGTCACTTACCTAACAGTATCGTCCAATTCTTCGCATGTAGCCGTTTTTTTAACTATGTGGTGTTACTGGTCAGGTTTCGGCACAGCAATGACTTCCATCCCTTTGCCGAACACGCACACAATTATAGATTCGCTGTAAAGGATATATTATGTAAGAGGACAGCTTTGTCATTGTGCGATAAATTCGCATGTAGCAGACAAAAACCTCGCTTACCAGTATTTGGTGTAAAGTCGCAGCCATGGAAATCTACTCTAAAATACTAGAACTCTTTTTTAACACAGAAAGGTTCTCGAGTGGAGACCACGCACGGAATAGCGCAGTGTGGGACGGCCTCCAACGGGATGAACATGGATACAGGCGGCATATGACGGGGCTTTGGATAAATATATATATGGGAGGCCTTTATTCCACAGGGTATCTCCTTTGGCTGATATGATGAATGGGAACATTATACTAAAATGATTATCAAACACCGAGAAACTCGTATAATCGGACCACGGGAGGGGGATTTTGATGTTATCTATTTACATACTCTGTATCTTCCAAATTCATCAACGGAACTTATCTAGTGAATATAACTATACTACAAATAAATAAGTTCGTACATACCTATCATGATTTAATAAATCCATGCCCTGAACATCGGCGACATTCGTGTACAGTTGAGATAAGAATGCGCATTGAATACATTTTTCAGTTATCTGCCATCGCAGCAACGTTATCCTCTGATCAATTGATGTGGATAACAGATAATTATCCACCAAACACAAGCCGGTTATCTGCGAGCTATGGTATTTCCAACTATCCCATTTATGTAATACTTTCATGGAGGTCAAGCTACTCTGGTTGGAAATTTCTATTATGATCATATGTATTGCGTTGTCGTCACCGCCAGTAGCTAAAAGTATTTTGTTTTCTGATAAAATGGTGGTAGCTATGCTATTTATGCCAGATTTATTAGTTTTTGTACTGAAACAGGGTTCTAATTCTGTATTTCTAATATCAGTCACATCCCAAAATGTTACATCTCCTCGTGTAGTACAAGTTATCAAGATTTCTTTATTTACAATGGTAATACACTGAGTTTTTAATATACATGTTTTATGATACTTAGATTCTTTAGCAATTTCCAACTTTTTGCTATCCTTTTTTAGCAAAAATACTCGGAGATTAGAATCTGAACAGCCAGCGAAAATTATGTAACCATCTTCGTATTTTATCAAATCTAAGTCCATAATTCTCATCTCAGGATCAAAATCTACCGAACAATTCCTCCAATTTAGATTAACTTTTCTTTCTTTATCTGTACCTTTAATTAGATAATCAACTAATTCTTCTGACGTGACTTTGATCATATTATTTTCTTTTGATAACTGGATATCTTTTATACAAATCTGAGCTCTTCCACCAGCAGATACCACTAGTAAGTGGTTGTCTTCTAAAGAATATGTCTTCAAAGTTCTAATACTTGACAACTGTTTAAAGAAAACTTGTTCATTAAAGTTCATCTCTGCATCAACACTTGATATTCTGAGTGTAGTGTCTTCTCCACCAGAAATGAATACTGTTGCTTCATCAAGTTTATGTGTTTTCAAACAATTAATTTCTTTAGCATGAGATCCATTTACAACATTTCTTGACACGATTTTGCTGAGTTGGAATGTAGTTACATTGATTTCGGAATTCTTTAAATATATCAGTTTTATAAATTCTTCATATTTTTTATCTACTTTTTCAATGTATCTAACTGCATCCCAAGATCTATGTCCACCTCCACATGGAAATTCTAATACTTTACTATTTTCTTTAATGTTATGCACAACAAAAACTCTTTCTTGAAATCCACAAACTATATTATTATCATGATCTAAGAATTTTTCAACCCATTCAAAATTGAGATCTCTGCTGTTCATGTATTTAACAGTATTACTATTTATGCTAAAATATTTAATAGTACCATCTCTGCCAGTAGTGAGTATTTCATTATTTCTGATATTGATTGATGTAGGACCATATCTTCCATGTAGTTTATGAAAAGTCCTTACTGGATCTTTCTGTCCTTTAACAAATACATGTATATTACCACATCTGTCTCCCAAAACAAAATTGTTGTTCAGAGAATCTATTGCAGATGCAGTCAACCATCTTTCTTTGCATAATGGTAAAACAAATTTCACATAAACATCTACAGTGGTGTTATTGGAAGCTAAGACGGTTATGTTACCATCATCAGAACAGAGTATTAAATGTCTGTTCCCAGCCCACTGCATTGATAAGATTTTACCAAATTGTAATTCTGTATTAATTATATTTAAAACAAAAGCATCATCTTTGCACTTTTCAACAAAAACATCTAGTTTTCCCATCATATCTATAACTGCAATCAATTGCTTACAAGACGATAGAGATAGCAATTTATAAGTTGATTCATGATTCAATTTATGTACAGTTTTAGTTTTGCTTATAACATTGTAATATATTAAATTATTATCATCCATTACAAGTAGGTTCTTTCTAGCAGTAAATATAACTTTTTTTGGAGTATTAACACCAATATTAATCACATCATTATTGCAATAATTAGTAGCTATGGTAAGAGGGTGTACAATGACTCCACAATCACCACCTCCTGTGACTAAACTGCTACCATCTGTATCTACAGACCATATGCAACCATTTTGATGAGTTATAGCCTTTTTCAACAACTTCCCTTTATAGTCCCAATAGCATATAGCAGAATCTTCACCTACAGAAATGATCAGACTGTTAGTAATGCAACTTCTCATAACCCGTGCCAAATGTCCATATACTTCGGCTTGGCAAACTATGTTGACATTTTCCCAGTATTGTGCAGAATCATATTTATGTACTGGTATGGTATTTGGACCCCATATTCGTACAGATCGATCATCAGATGTTGTTACTATAATGTGACTTTGCGGTTTACAGGATATTGAAAATATTACACCCTGAAAATTTGACTGTATTAATTAGGTTATTTAAAAAAAGTAAATCTTTCATCCAATGAGTTTTGAATAGGCATACTCATAAACTATCAGATTTAACTGTGTTAAACTTCAGTAAAGGCTGAATTAAATTGATATTAACTATTTTTTTTTATTTGTGGAATGAGAACTATTGAGAATGATGCATTCAGTTACTTCATATTTCACAGTAAAAATATACACAATAACTAATTATGTATAGCATATTTAAAACTACTTTATGCAGAAACTAAACATAACAGCAATGTACCATTTAAAATTGTCAATTCTATTAATACCTTATGTCCTCTCAAGTGATGTAAAGGTTCTTGCCCACTGCATTTGTGTATGATGATGTCTGAGAAGACAGTGCCAGCCATGACCAGAACATCATCATGTAAAGGAAGTAGTAAACCACTGTATAATATAGAGTTGTCTCGGCTGGGATGTTCAGATATGAGGTTCTGGGTCCTTGTGTCCCATTTCTAAAACACAAAATAAAACAGAATAAAGCTACTAAGCAGGTATGAGTTTGAAAATTGTTACATTATATGCTTTTGGTTCTTCTTTGTCAGTAAAAATGTAACATCAATAACTAAATCAACAGTTATGTTTTGAGTTTTATTCTTGTTTCTTTTTTTAATGCTCTTAAACTAAAATCTTACCTGTACTACATTGTGTGCTGTTAACACAGCAATCACATTGTCATCAAGCCACACAGCTGAATGCAGCCAGTCATCACAAATAACTGGCTCAATCAGTCTGCAACAAGGCTCCTTTTCTTCAATAACCTGCATAGAAGATGTCACAGCCACCACAGTGAACTGTTTACCACCAAAAACTAATATTTTCTCTCCAGTCATTGAGGGTACAAGTCCATATATTTTTTGACCATGTAAAGCACTTAATTGTTGTAATAATTTTGTAGTACCCTTCTCAAATATATGAATGGTGTTTCCAATACCTGAAAAGTGGTTATTAATTTTTCTATTTATTTTGTTTTAAACTGGTGTTAGATTCGTAGTCCTTTAACTTGTTGTAACCTAAAAACTTACCGGCCATCACGAAACTTTTGTAAAACTTTACAGCAGTAACATCAGTGCGTGTAAGTACAGACATTTCGCTAACTTATGATACGATAGATATTATAATAATATATAAATTTTACGATTTTAAAGTCCCTAAAGTACAGTTGATAAATAAGTTGACAGATGATTGACACATGCAAATTGCAAATGTCAAAGACTCTATCATGCAGTGTTGTACCTGCGATACCGGTTTGTTGTATCGTAGCTTTTTATCGTTATTAGACGATTATCTTCAGTTTTTTCTATTACAAAGCGTATAGTCGTTAAAAAATAAGTTTCAAAACATATGTCCCATCAAGTGACGAATAAAAACAAAGGCTATCGCCGAACACGGACAGCCTAATATAGTACACAGATGGCTCGTTATTATTGGCATCGGTATTGATATTATTGCTGTTGGCATATAATCGGCATCAGTATCAATATAGTGCGAAGCGATATCGATATCGTGGGCGTCGCTATCGACATCGTTGACGACGGTATTAATATTATGCGTATTGATATTATTGGCGTCGGTATGGATCATAGATATATAATATGGATATCGTAGGCCTTGGTATTGATATTATCGGCGCTTGAATCGATATAGTTGCCATCGGTATCGATATTATGGGCGTCGGTATCTATATCTTGGGGGTCTCGCGGATTCGTACGCATAACATCGTATTGTAATTGTAGGCGTCAGTATCGATATTGTATGCGTCGGTATCGATATTGTAGGCGTCGGTATCGATTTAATAAGCGTCAGTATCGATATTTTATCTAAAAAAACACTTTTAAAACATAATTTATTTATTACAAATATTGCTATGTATACGAGGGCAACCAATTCAATCACTCTGATATTGGTCCAGTGGGTATTTGTCCGGGTACTTCTTCAAATGCTCTTCCATTTGTTTCATTTGTTTTCTGTAAAAAAGACATGCATAAGTATTGCTATTTAACTTTATACAGCACCATCCTATTCCCAAACTAAGCAGTTTGTAGAAACTATGGGTATGTATACCTACTAAATAATGGATATAATACTTATATACATTTTACATACTCACTCATGATCCCAGACAAACACAAATATTTTATGTTCATCTCATAAATATTTGTGTCCTGTGGGACTCGAATCACTAGACAAAAAACGTCGTCATTAGAGGAACTAGACATTTTAAACAAAAATAAAACTAGAATATAATTAAAGAATAAAATTATTTAAGGACTTTAGGAAGCCCTACTGATCAATACCTACATTATAAATACTTAAACTCAGCGTAACTAGGAATCCTTATTCCTTTGCGTACCTAGATACTAAGGCTAATATTCAGAGATGACGCTTACTTACTTAATAATTATGAACTTACTGGATCCTAGGAGGCATGTCGTAGTAAACGTCTTCGAGCATTTCTCTCCAGTTTGGCCGCTTCTTCTTTTCTGCGTCTTGCATTGTTCTAACGACTCTGTCTCTCGAATCTTTAATGCAAGATTTCTCTGCTTCCACGTTCCAAATACCTGTTTATATTTCAAATACAATATAATTTTTTATCATTTTTAAGTAACGTATATGCCAGCAGCCGTTTTCATCCTGCCTAAAATATTGCAGTTATGTTGTTTTAAAGCTATCAACCTGCTAAAAATATTTGACAGTCAAGTATATTGCGGTGTGTAAGATAAGAACTGTGTTTAAGATGCATGTCATTTGTGCTGTAGGTAAAGTTCATAATTAATTATAATATGCTTCGTTTTATTAAACCTACCCTTGCTTTCCAAATACTTTTTAAACTTATGAAGTGGGCTCTCATCATTCGTCCATTTTTGAATTTCTTCTATGGATCTATAAGCTGTACTGTCATCTGATGTGGAATGGTGCCCAACCCTGAAATTTTAAAAAAATCTTAGAGATCTAGAATAATGTCTGATATATAGAAATGAAGATCTCCGAACAACAATTTGCTTATCCCACCTGTAGGACATGGCTTCGATTAGCACAGGCTTGTTGTTAGCTACGGCGAACTGTCTCGCCTGTTTAACAGCATTGTATACAGCCAGCGTGTCGGTTCCGTCGACGCGGACAGTGAGGATGCCGAGTGCAGGCCCTCGGGCTGCAATACCGTCGCCACGGTACTGCTCGCTTGTTGGAGTCGAGATCGCGTAGCCGTTGTTTCTGCTGTAAAAACGAGGAAGTTACTTTAGTTTCGAATTTAAAAAACCCTTAATAACAAGTCTTTAGTGTCGTTTTCCCTTAACTCATTAAATTATAGAGGAGTCGTCGCTTCAATATTACCTATGCCTCTCTTTATTGAAATTAACCGAGCATCACATAGAAATAGACAACAAACTACGTTCAATTCAAACTATCCCAATGGTTACGAATGTTACGATACACACTCCAGCATATTCAGCAACAAACTGAATAGAGAAGGATTTTCATAATGTAACTACTTTAATATAATATTAACCATAGCATAACGACTGGACAGTCAAGTGTGGCCGCAAAGTTGAACGCAGCGAAAGCATCGCCTTCGGACGCGGCGCCTTCTCCGAAGTAGCACACGACACAGCGGTCATTATTCGGCTGACGCTTGAATGCGTACGCTGCGCCCACTGCTTGCGGCATCTGGGTTCCTGAAATGTAGCACATCACATTCTATAAGGCGTGTGGGTGTGGGGCCTGTGGGTTAGAAGCTGCCATCAGATCTGCATCTTGTAAGAGAGGGAAAAGGATGTCTTGTGGTGGGACTGGCTGACGACCACCCTTACATCGTTAGCTGTCATAAAGGGCCTTTGTTTGTGTCCCCCCCCCCTCTCGATGGCTGCGCAGACAGTCTGCAGTGCTCTCTAGGATCGACAACACATCAAAAACTCGTGTTGCAAACTTGCAAGTGTCCAGGCCGCTCATCTGCTTATTTGCTAACATAACTACTAATGACAAAAATACTTCATATAGGTTACTCTTGTCCTTATAAACTTTTAATAACTATAAGTATTAAATTTTAGGACTCGCGCTCCGTCTTCTGATCGGCTCGTAAGAGATGTAAGTAAAGGACTTCTGACAAAGTTAACCCACCTAAAGGACTGGAGATAGTAACGAGGTTTCGCTGCTTATCGCCATAGTGTACAGGCATCTGTCTTCCTTTCCCAGGGTCCTCGTGGTTGCCATAGCACTGGTTGATGAGCTCGGTAACCGTCACACCCCGGTAGAGGAAAACTCCTACTTCACGGTACTGACTGAAGACTAAGTCTTGAGGCTCCAGGGCAGCAGCACTACCAATATGGATACCTTCCTCGCCGTAGTTTGTCATATAGAACGATATTCGGCCTTGTCTAGAAATAAGAAACAAAGGCAAGTTAAGTTAAGACAAGTTAATTTAAACTTAGGATCAATTATTTTGTTGCTAAAAATAAACAATTTATTATACATATTACACAAAATGTAATATGCACCGTGAATCAATTCTAAAATATAAGTATTTATTAGATAGATTCAGAGTATTTATTAGAGCCTTCACCAGTAATTTTACGGTTTGCTGATGTTTGGAATAGCCACTATCCGCCGGATAAATTAAAAAATGGAACAAAGTTTTTATGAAATTATCTGCCAAGTAATTTAACGGGAACTTATCAGAAGGTGTTGAAAGAGGCCATGGGTATTGTACTTTTTTTAATATTGCAATGCGAGTTCGTGCGTGTGTGCAATAATAATTTTGATATGAAGGTATTTTTGAAATGCGGGAAACGAACTTACTTATCTTACCTTTGAGACTCGTACAAAATCTTGTCCATTTGACTCAGTTGTATCATCGTTTTGTACATATTCACAAGTTCGGCATCGTCAATACTCGGCTCCTCCCTACTATCGAGCACTCGGCCATTGTTGTCCATCACTCGGTAGATAGGGATGGGATCGTAGCTAGTTTCGTTCAGAAACTTTATTTCCGTTACGTAGGGAGCTTTGGCGCCGGGAAATTCGGCATTTCTTGTATTGTTTCGGTCAACTACCGGGTTGGAGTGGATGGATAGCAGCTGTAAAATGTATTCCCAATAGTTTTTACGATCACAGGATAGGTACTACGACGCTACGCCATGTGACTTCCATTAATAATACAATATTACCTACTATAATAAGGTTCAGAATCATCAATCATCATCAGGAATCATCCTCCTACCTTTTTCCCAATTTACTTCGGGTCAGCAGAGTATGTAAGTATTTTTCTTCCATACATATAATCTATCAGCCGTCCTTTCGTCATTTACTTCTTTTGTAGCCATTGCCCTTCCACACAGTCCATCCCTCCTTTTTTACTCTGCCTGCATTGCCTCATTATCCTAGTGGCATTACCTCATTAGCCTAGTGACAATAACCAAACGCGACTACTATACTTGAGTTCTGGGTTCGATTCCCATGTTTTTCTATGAAATTATTAGTAGCAGCTCGGTGTTTGAAGTTCTTATTAATTAATTATGTTTTCAGGTACGTCAAAAGTAGCACACGTGAATCAAATGCATATCCAAGTAACACCTGTATCTACTTATTGGTAGGTAAGACTTGGTATATGATACCGTACCCTCACGCGTTTATCCCATAGCGATAAGCAGAAACCACACTATACTTGAAAACAATTCTTGTATACGTAGGTACCTACTTCTTTTGCTTCATGCACGTTCATATTATCTTACATACGCGCAGCCGCATTATTAACGGATTTTATATTATAATAAATTCAAATTAGTTTTACTATGCAAGTGTAACTACATAACTTAAGCTACCAACTAAATTTATTCAATCATGACACGACGCGCGACGGAATATACAATCTAAAATGATGTAATAACAACAAACTTATCTTTTAGTCACTACGTTCATTATTGAATGACTTAGGAAACCATATCAAAAACATGATGGATATCTAATGTGGATGTCAGTTTAAAAAACAATAAACACATTTTAAAAAATATCAGAAAATGAACTATTTTGTATGCGCAAAAATAATAGAACTTATGTAAATAATATTAATTGATAAGAGAACTAACCCTGACGGCCTTGCGCAGTGTGTTAAGCCGCAAAACACGAGCACCCGCCTTTAAAGACATTTTGTTACTGACGTAGACCCATTATAATTAAAACTGTATCGCTGTAAGCATTAGCAATTGTGATAAGGCAACCGAAGTTATACACAATCGTGAATCGTCCAATGCCTACTTATATTTTGTAATTCTCATGAGTTCTCACAGACCGCGTCTTAAGTTAGCTGATGAGTTAGAGGAGGTCATACGGTCAAATGCTAATCGTCATTGTTAAAAAAACGTATCTTTACTTTGATATTTACAGTATTTTTACAGTCATACTTAATTCGTGTGAATTGATTTCTTGCAGAGATAGTGTAGAATCTCAGCGAACAGTAATAAAATTTTGAAGATAAGAATGATAACGCTTGGATTAGGTACCTACTAGATACCAGCAAATCTGTCCCGCAGGGTTGCTAAGGGCCTGTTTCACCAACTCCTAGTAAGCTCCCGTTAAATTAGCTGACAGATACTCTCATACAAGTTTTGTTCCATTTCTTAATTTAGTGGTTATCCAGAGGTGGTGAAAACGGCCCAGTGTTCTTTATATAAGCGGTGTGAAAATAACGTCATAATTTTGAAGGCATATTGCCACAAATGCCGCAAATTTTACCTTGTATACTCGGAACCTAGCCTAGACTGTGGTCCATCGTTTAAACAGGCAGTGTGCGTTTATAAAAACATCTTTAGGTTCTCAAAGGCGTGCGTGTGATATCATTGTAATTAGCTATGATCAGCTATAAAGTAGCTTCGCTGAGTGGGTTGTGCGGAAACCCAGAGAAGCATGACAGGCACTTTCTGAGGTGGATTTCATAGCGTGGTCTTGAATACATACATAGCTTCACGCCTATATTGAGTAAATTTAAGAAATTCTAAGAAAACCGCAGTAGGCTACCTTCTGTTTGGATGATTATAATCGAAAGGAATAATAAGATAAGCAAGTAGAACTCCTAGTTAACTTGGAAATAAATAATAGTTATAAAAACTAAAAAGCGTAGAAAGTGTAAAGTAAAATGTATGAATATCTGCTTTTACGCTCTTACTATGCTTGTAGGCAAATTTTTAGGGTTCCGTACCCGAAGAGTGCCAGCGGGACCCTATGACTAAGCCTCCGATATCCGAAATTATCACAGTTTCTATTACTAGTGCCACTTGACAAATACAAAATTTTAACCTACTTCAAAAAAGGAGGAGGTTCTCAATTCTTGTTAAGTTGATTGTGTGTTTTTTATGTGTCTATGTTAATACGTGATTTCTCCGTCAATTGCAGACCGATTTTTATGATTCTTTTTTTGATAGATCATACTTCAGAGGTGGTCCTATATAAATTTAGTCGAAAACAGTCGAGAGGTTTTAAAAAAATCAAGAAATAATATAAATATTTGTTTTTATTTTATTGTTCCTATTTAAAATGGTACAGAACCCTTTATGTGTGAGTTCAACTCGCAGTTGACCGGTTGTTAGGACTTTTAAAGATTCCTCTGCTAAGTGGAAGCATACCAGTGACATTAATTTTAGGAAATAATAAACTTTATATTGTGACTTTGATTAGCCCATATTGCTGCTATTGCTATAGCAATCAATCATACGTAGGCTTAAAGGACAATGTATCTACCTACGGTCGTAAAAATAAATAACAGTCTGTAATGTTTTATTTTCTTGGCAACTTTTCACGACAGAAACGTCAAACGTGTTACTATAACCCTACCAAATTGTGGTAATTATGGATTTCGTGTTGTATACGAGCATTCAAGTGGTTTTACAATTTAGTAGTTTAATACTTAGTTGTCAGTAATTAATAAATGGCTGTGGAGGTTAGTGACCGTCTATCGATAATATTTGTGTTATAGTGGAATAACGGAAATGCCTTACTGGTATTATGATAAGAAAGATCTGCAAAATACTCCGTCCTTCCGCGATGGAATATCTACGGACACGGAGAATCGGTATAGGAAGGAAGGCGCGCGGTTCATCATTGACACTGGTTCCAAAATGGACCTAGGTTATAACACAGTGGCCACTGGTGTTGTTTATTTTCATCGCTTCTACATGTTCCACTCCTTCAGAACATTCCCGAGGTATATTACAGCGTGTTGCTGCCTCTTCCTCGCGGGCAAAGTGGAGGAGACGCCAAAAAAATGTAAGGATATCATAAAAGTAGCCAAGTCCTTGCTAACAGAGCAGAAATTCGCAAGTTTCGGTGAAGACCCCAAAGAAGAGGTGATGACGCTGGAGAGAATCCTCCTGCAGACGATCAAGTTTGACCTGCAGGTGGAGCACCCATACGGCTACTTGTTGAAGTACGCCAAGTGCCTGAAGGGCGACAAGGCCAAACTACAGAAGATGGTACAAATGGCGTGGACGTTTGTTAATGACAGGTCAGTGTAATTGTATTCATTTAAATTATTTTCACATCACTGAATGTCTATATTTCATTTAGATGAAATTATGATATTCACAAGCCAAAATCTCAGTAAATTATTATGTAATTAAATTATTAAATTAGTTCAGTAATTGATCAGTGCAAGCCAGAGTTACTCTTGTTGTTGGTAATATTAGTACCTACAATAATATTTATGTTGGTGCATAGACACAAGCAAATTAATTTTGTGATTGTATAGGTAGTGGTGGTGGAGGTAGAGAATTTAATAGGTGGGCAGTTATCATCTGTTAAAAGACAGTTTATGCTGTCCAGAATGTTAAATTAACACTAAGTATGTCTTTTAGTTTTAGTCTGTAGTAATAGGTTTTGTTCAATTATCCGTCAACCTTTTAAGCTATAGGGAACAGTGTCTAATGAATTCACTAAAATTATTTGTAACTATAGTGGAATGTAAATTATTGAGATTACAATCAATGTCAATCTAAACAATCAATGTCCTGATGAACCTCTGAAAAGGCATAGTATTTATAACTTGTGGTCTTGATTTCAGTTTGTGCACAACACTATGCCTACAATGGGAGCCCGAAGTGATAGCAGTAGCACTTATGTTCCTAGCCGGCAAGCTCAGCAAGTTTGAAGTTCTGGACTGGAATGGACGGGCACCCAAACATAATGCCTGGTGGGATATGTTCGTGGAAGACATCACAATGGAATTACTGGAGGATATATGCCATCAGGTAATGGTTCTCTTCTCTAGAATGACAGTGATCCTATTGTTATGGTTTATGCTCCCACTGTTCAGGCCTTCTCACCAAGGTTGAGATTGCCTGGCAATTAACATTGTGACAACCAGGTATATGTATGTTCAGGACCGAATTAAGATACACTGCTATAATATAATATCAGCCTTTTTACTTTTATAATATAATGCTGATGTGTGTTACGTCTCTTGCTTACAATCAGCAATACCATTATGTTAACCACACTTGTGTTATGCTTCTATCTGAACTAGTCTTATACTTCACTCACTCTAGGTGCTAGATCTGTACTCACCGCAGCCACAATCATCGGGCGGGGACTCGCCCCCCGCGCCCTCGTTGGTGAAGCAGCCAAAAAACGACAAGAAGCCCCTCTCCATTACACCGCCAACTTCCGCATCACCTATCGCCGTTGTCACTTCTAAGCCGGTTGTGACCCCAATCAAGAACGGCGCCGATATTAAATTAGAGCCCCCTCCGAAGATGGAGCCCATCAGGTATAACTATCCGGCGTATCCGGGGATGCCGGCGCCATACCCTCCGGTGTATACGGCGCCGCCCCCGAGCATTCCTCCTCCCCCGAGGTTACCGTTGACCTCCGGGCCGCCCCCCGCGCTGGTGTATACGGAGCCGCCGCCAGCACCGCCAGCGCGTTTCCCGCCGGTGAACGTCCCTCCGCCGAACTACTTCCCGCCGCTCCCTGGGCGTGGCCCCCCGCCCCCCGGCCCGCCGCCGCGACCCTACTACCCTCCACCTTGATCGTAATGTAAGCGATAGGTTATTGTATATTTTTTTACTGAAATATAATTATAGACAAAATTATATGTTTTATTTAAAGTACCAATACATCAAGAAATCATGCAAAAGCGTTTGCTCATATTCAATACTCGACTAATAGTTCGTCAGGTTCCTAAATCGCTTATTGTAAATAAATGGTTGAGTTTATGTTTGGCATAATATACAATTATGTTATAACCTATAGGTTATAACATAATTATATAATATTGTACTTGTGTGTTATGTTGAAACATACAGACAAAATAAAAAACAGTATGTAAATGTTTCTTGTTATATTTTATTGTCAGTTCCCGCAAGGGTTTGAATATTACTCCCATCTGAACACGGCACACTCTTGCCTGGCAGGAATATTCATATAAAAAGTATCAATACTGGAATTACAAAGAAGTTAATCATAAAATATATGTTTTAATTATAAATACATCACAAAAAGAACACGATTAACTGTAAAATATTAGTGACTGAAACATGTAAACCTTACGCTTTTGTGCATAAAAAACAAAACGATGTAAATGTACACGTTTACTCAAATTAATAATATGGAGTTGCCGTTGGACTAGACAGGTACAAATACATATAGGTAGGTATGAACACATTACTGCACTAACTATACAAAGGATATCTATCGACAGTGGGAAAGAGTGTCAAGCTGCTTGTTACTGCATTAATTTATCGGTCAGCTCGACTCACTCAATTCTTTCAAAATTAAATGTTATAATGTTTAGAAATACTTTAAACTTAACAATATTAGATTATATTGGTTTGCCCATATTCGGCAGTTACCATTTTAATATCTTTAATAAAACTTCCGAATAGTGCAATGAAATGGGCAATTTACTTGCTTCCAAAAGTTTCATTATGATTTCAAAGAAAACTTTCTCACTGTCGACGCATCAATTGGAGATTTTCAAAGCAATTCAAAATTCAAATAATAATAATACTTGAACCTAAAGGCAGTAGTGACTGACAAATAAATATTGACTATAAACATAGAATATAAACAGTGTAAAACGGTCAAATAACGAGGAATTTTAACAATTTCATTTATAAATTCTGAATTCAATTCGTTTACTTGCATCAATAAAGAAAAGCCGCTTTTAAATCGTCGGCTCGTGCAATAAGTGTAAAAAGAAGATAATAAGACACAGTAGCAACAGCAAAAAATAAAAGGATAAACTACTCAAAAGGCGACAAATCACTTCAAATTTAACCAAACATTGTTGATATGACCGATACTTTATATACATAAATTTGCCCAAAGCTTTATTAAATGAGATCATCAAAATTCTCCCGAAATGACATAAATCGTAACTCTAGAAGGCACGCAACAGTGACATCAGATCCTCGGTAATCTCTGACTAAGGCACGTCATTACAATTCACACTACGCTACAGTGAAACGGGATATCTGCTCAGTTGACCGACCATTCATGGCTTATTCACACACGAAACACAGTATTAACACTTAGAAATACACAAGTATTAATACTTAGAAACAGAGTATGAAGTTGGATTAAAAGCATTCAGGAGTATTTTATGTTTTTTTTTAAGCAAAGGACATTTGCGTATATATCTAGACTAAATGTTTTCTTCATACCTACTACTGTTATATTATAAATGCTTGACGTTCTGAAGAAACTAAAAAAAGGGTAAGAGTGTAACGGTATATTCTAAAGGCCGCGGAAAGATAGGATGGAGGTTTTTTTAGGACAAATAACATTGCTGCATACATAACGTAGAAAGCAGAGACAATATTAATAGCAAACACGCATTAAGCACCCTTATTCTAGAATGGCGCCTAGTGGTGATCTCCAGGGACTTGACTAGTGTTTGAGTAACATATTAGTACCTATATTGATAACGATAGATTCAATTCCGTTCTTAAGGCTCGACCACCACTAGAAGCTGATTCTAAATTGTGTCGTAATGTCAGTTCATTAGCACTCATTAAATTCACTCAAATAGAATCAGATATCCCGCCTCTAATGTTACTTTATTAATACTTTTCATCAATTTACATATATTTAATTAATTAAAAAAACACTCCCACAAACGGGTATATCATATAAAAATCCTTTCAACAATCACAAAAACTCGATAAGTTTATAAAAAAACACTTTCTATACAAACATGATTTAAAAACGTTATATAAATACATAATATACAAAATCACTAGATGAAGGTGGAACATTTTATCATCTCAGTCATCAATTGTTAAAATCTCATAAGTAATAATAGATCTATGATCCAGTCGATCGATATTATATCTTATATCTATATGTATAAATTTCATATTAGAACTTGATATATTACAATGTTTTTAACCTTAGAGTCAAATTATGGTATAATTTGCGTAAGGCATGCTCTTATTTTACCATCGTATTGAGCAACTAACAGCTACCATCGGTTATCTATACGATGTAGCGATATTTTCTTCTAGTACCAGTTTTTTTTCTACATTTTAGAATCTTAGGCTGTCAATTTCTAGGTTTTACAGATGTACTGTAAGTTTTTAATATTGTGTTATTTTGCCAAATTTGGGAAAATAAATACAAATTTCCCAAAAATTGGCGGTAAATTGCTTCAGTACATACCTATTTAATCGCACAATCCTAATGCATTTTAAATGCTCACAAACATTCTAATGTTAGTTTTGCTATTATTTGTCGTTTCGTAATATTTTATTTCGTTTTTCCGTATTTCGGAAGAAGTTAAAGGTCAGTTAAGTAATCAATTAGAAAATAAATCGGAATCTCATTCCGAGTGTTCTGGACGATCTACTAGAATTAAATCAACATTAGTTTATATTGCCTTACTAAGTATTCCTTTATTCATCGTTAACTTTCCAGCAGAACCCACCGGGATCTGTATAGTGTGGCAGTTTAAATGAGTCGCGACTGCTTGAGGTACTGCAGTAACAGCTGGTGCAGGAACTTGTACTGGTGAACGTTCTGGATGAGGTTGGCTCGCTGCTGGTGGAGCAGGCTGATCGTGCGCGGGATGTCGAGCTCCTGGATAAGCATTTGAGGTTAGTTGCTAAGAGAGGACATGGCGTAAGACCCAAGGTGGTAAAAGGAAGGTACATTGCAACGAGTTTTGTATGCATTACGTAACATTTAAGTTACAAATTATTCACAACTAGCTTCCCGCCAGCGGCTTCGCCCGCGTGGTCTTATAATTATTTCCCCCGTTTTTGCAACATTTTTCATTACTACTCCGCTCCTATTAGTCGTAGCGTGATGATATATAGCCTATAGCCTTCCCCGATAAATGGGGATGCCGCCCGCGCCGGTGTATTGTGTATGGTACCTGGTTGTTGTCGAGTATGTCGTGCAGCAGGTCGGCGGCGAGCGCGGTGCCGCTGCGGCCGGCGCCGCGCTCGCAGCACAGCAGCAGCGGCGCGGCGGCGGCCGGCCCCGCGCCGCCCGCGCCGGTGTGTTGTGTATGGTACCTGGTTGTTGTCGAGTATGTCGTGCAGCAGGTCGGCGGCGAGCGCGGTGCCGCTGCGGCCGGCGCCGCGCTCGCAGCACAGCAGCAGCGGCGCGGCGGCGGCCGGCCCCGCGCCGCCCGCGCCGGTGTGTTGTGTATGGTACCTGGTTGTTGTCGAGTATGTCGTGCAGCAGGTCGGCGGCGAGCGCGGTGCCGCTGCGGCCGGCGCCGCGCTCGCAGCACAGCAGCAGCGGCGCGGCGGCGGCCGGCCCCGCGCCGCCCGCGCCCGCCCCGCGCTCGCTGCTCGCCTCCGCCTCGCACGCCACGCGGAGACTGTTCACCTCAGACAGGAACGCTAACCACCAACGATCATTCTAATATTTATTTTTTATTCGAATTTGAAAAATCAATTTTTTAATGCTTTGTGAAATTCTGGCTAGGTATTTGATACTAGGTAGGGTATTTGATAGGTGTTTAAGAATTATTTTACATTAATCACATGTTAAAGGACTGAAAAAAAAATGTATTTTACATGCTGTCACAGTCACATACCCTATTCTAAATTCAAAAGATTCGATTCAAAATTTATGTGAGATTGTGTTGTTAATAAGACAAATTTTCCATTAACCTCTCACGCGATTAGAATGCAACCTATGCAAAAATATGCAGTATGCGGGTGCATATATGACTATTATTGCCATCCTTTTCGTTTTCCTACAATTTTTGCAAATTAGAGCAGGAAAAATATAGTTTTACGAACTTCCATGATAAAAAAAATCGCCAATTTTTTTGCACATATGGTGTGCAAACTACATTTACCGGGTTAATAACATTATTCTACTCTAAAACATTATTATTGATCATTTTCTTGATTAAAATTTCATTTTATCGATTTTTATCCGGTTTTTGCTGCGTTATGGAAGTCATCTAATATATAAAATTCTCGTGTCACAGTTTTAGTTGCCATATTCCTCCGAAATGGCTGGACCGATTTGTATGAAATTTTGTGTGCATATCGGGTAGGTCTGAGAATCGGCCAACATCTATTTTTCATACCCCTAAATGATAAGGGTGACCCACTCCTATATGGCAAAACAACGTTTGCCGGGACAGCTAGTATTTTATAAAAGTTGCGATTGATTGTTTTTGTTTTTAAATTATAAGTAACAAAGTAATATTGATGTTCCTCACCGAGGAAGTCGTGAGTATCCGCCGGCGCGCGCGCAGCGCTGGGCCAGCGCGCGTAGTGCACGTGCCACACCAGGCGCGCGCGCCCGCCCGCGCGCACGCGCACCGCCACCGACGCGCCCCACGCCGTGCGCGACGACGTGCCCACGCTCACCTGCACCTGGAACCAATCACACTACATACCTACTTTATTCTTACACGATCACACTAATTTAAACGATATCGCAGATCTTACTGTAAAAGGTGTACGTATATGTATTTTGTATTTGCATTTGTATGTGTTTGTATAGACAAATGATGTATATCCGTAAGCAATAAGTAGTGGGTATAGATTACGTTGCCGAAGTCCTTGGTGGTGTTGTCCCGCGGCAGGTAGTGCGGGTGCGCGGGCCCGGCCACGCGCGCCAGCAGCGCCGCGCCCACCTGCGCCGCCGCGCGCCACACCAGCGCGCACGCGCCGCCGCACGCGCACGCGCCCTCCGCGCCGCCCGCAAGCCCCGCCGGCCCCGCGCCGCTCACTGGATCGCTGACCTTAGCCACCACGTAGAATCTTTGCGTGCTGCCCACCGTCATCTATAGAATGAGAAACTTTCAGTTTGGCAACCAAGCTATACAGTTTCGTTATAAAGGCTCGTAAAGGCTAACGAGTCAGCTTGAGTACGTGACCTACGAACAAAGCTATAAAAAAATTAGTAATGCTGCCGAGCTCATATAATCCGACAAATCCGACAATCAGTCTACTCTAACTTTAAATGAGATCTGTAGTGCGGTTGACCGCACTGATAACTTAAAATGAACATATTTCAAAAAATGCTAATATATACATAATTAGATTATATTCAATGATGATTATTATGCATAAAATGTTATTATTTTAACTAAACTTTATGTTTGACATAATGGCAAACTCACAGTGATATGTGAGGCGTTGATGTACCCGTGCGGGTTGGTAGGGGTGGGGTGCAGCCGCACGCGGTTGTCCTCGTACGGCAGGTGGTCGGCCGTGAAGCCGTTGAGCGCGGCGTGCTGCGGCAGCAGGGCCGTGCGGAACTCGCCGCCCGTCTCGCGCCCCTTGGGGATCTGCTCGAACGCGAACGACAGCTGCTCGTCTGTCATCTTGCGCTCTAGGATTTGAACCTACCGAAAACAAAGGCAGATTTGTATTTCAAGCTACAGCGATGGTCAAAACACTTCCGTGCAGTTAGAAACTAAACATCAACCTAATCGTCAACACCTATATGTATATAATGATAATATTTATTACGATACAACACCTTATCTAATACATTACGTCCATATGCGCAGGCGCACTGATGCAACACTGAATAACAATAGACAGCAATTGAAACACAATATACAATTTAAATAACAGACAAACTCAAACATTAACCGTAAGCTATAAAAAGAGGTTACAGCTAAGCTAATCTAATTTCTGATATGGAAGGCAAGTAAACATTAAAAAAAGTATACCTGGAGTGTACTGGAGGTCTTCTACAAAAGACCTTCAATATGGTCTATTGAAAGTCTATTCTAATAAAAAAAATAAGATAATATTAAGTACCAACGTGAAATCACTTTGGTACCTAATATTATATTATTTTTATATTGTTTCTTGTATTTTCTAACCAGATTCATCTCACAGCGAGGCAAAGTCTACTCATCCCTCGTACCAAGTTGCAGTTCTGTCTTTCTCATCACTTAGTTCAAATTAAAGAAACCCCTTGATACAAGTATACTCAAATCTACGTCGTAAATCGAACTTACCTGCAAGAAGTAGGCTTTACAATGTATCCATAGTGTATACAAAGTATATTAAGAAAATCATAAATATCAAACATAACACGATAAGCCCTTCCAGCCACTCACACAATTTAATAGCACATTTATTTCCACATATCTGCGAATGCATTACTTTTGAGCAGTGATGCGGCGCTGAACAACAATAACACATGGTAACATAATACGGTTTCAACAACAAACAAACGTTATAAGTAAACTGTTGTGAGGTGTTAGTCACCGACTGCGACATGTTGCGACGGCGCTTGTTGATAAATAACTACTGAGCTATCCGAACGATTGTTTGTTTGCATTATTGGGATATAGAGGTTTCGGTAATTTGACAGTGATTCATCATATTTGTGTATAAATCGTATCGCATAACTTTAGACATATTCTGCTTTTTCTTCTCCATAGGAAACGACTAATTTGGAACCGTGCACCTAGTTTCGACATTTCATGAGTGCCTGCATAAGGTCTACGTGAAAATAAAATTATTTTGATTTTGATTTCAGTAAGTATAATATTTTGTTAAAGAAAATGGTGTTAATTACGATAACTTGGTCACGAGGAGTATAATTTTTAGACATTTTATCCCATGATTTCTTTGATAGACATAAATATAAAAACATGCTACAATCAACAAGCATTGGGTAGATGCATTAAATTATTTTCATACCCAATATTGATATGCTAAAATTTTGTTAACTAACAGATTAAATAAGATATTTGCATTATAATCCAAGTTTACACCAAAAAGGCAAATAATTATTAGATCTAAATAAATAAGCAAGAGTACTCTAATATGTCTCGGGTATTATTTTGGTAACAAAAACAAGAGCAACAAAAACGCATACATAACATTTGATTGTAGTGACTTACCATAGTCTCTTTGGTGATGCTGGGGGGTAGCGGCTGAAACTTGGGCAGTCCGGTGGACCAGCGGTGCGTGTGCGGGGCGGGGGCCGCCCTGTTCCTGCCCAGCGTGGCGCTGCGCACCTCGCCCTTGTTGGCCCTGCCCATGAACACGCCCCACCGCCTCCGTTTCTTCTCCTTGCTGCTCGCCTTGCTGGTGTCAGTGTCCATGCTGGTGTTGGTAGTGCCGGTGTCGGCGGTGCTCGCGCTAATGTCGGCGGCGCTGGTCCGCGACTCTCCCACCATTATCGACGTCACGTTATCAGCTTTGTTTATTGTGTTGTTATTTGACACCCGGTGTGTGGACAAACTCTGATACGGCGTTTCGTCATATTCGCGTTCGTCGTGCTGTAACGATAGCCTGTCGATTGATAGCGCCACGTTTTCGAACTCGGCCTCCCGATTGATCGATCGGCTCGAGACTGACAAGTCTTTCGGCACGCTCGACTCGCGAACGCCTTTGATTATTTGCGCGTTAACGTAGTGACCGTCCGGGCTGTCGATTTTGATGGGGACATACGGCACGTTAACGTTCGGAGATAGATATTTGTTTATCGTTGGGTGACTGCTGTTTCGCTCGTTCAGTCGGGCGATTTCGTCTGTTGTCGTGAGACTTTGTGCGCGATCTCTCATGGTTATTTTCCCTTCGTTCTGCCACGGTAGCGGTACATTCTCGTAGATAGGTTCTTGAGTATCTCCTAGTTTAATTTGCTGCGATTGTGGCAGAACAACGTGCCTTTGGTACGGTATCCTGTGCATCGGCATCGAGTACATAATATTCCCTCTTTCGTCGTAAACTTTTTGGATGTTGTCTGATATGTGATGGGGGTCTATAATGATGTGGGGTTTGGGGTCTAACACTGACGCCAGATTATTATAAGTTCCGTGTGTCCCTGGCATTATGTTAGGTCTACCGTAGTTAATATGACTAGTATTGATATAACCTAGATATTGCCTATTTAGCGCCGTCCTCGTCGAAACTAAGTCTGGACTAGATCCTGAGACATGGGAGTTTATATACCCTCTGTGGTAATTTAGAGCTTGGCTGGCAACGGCTAGATCTGGGGTGGAATTAGATGCTAGACCATTCGATGGATAAGGCGGAGGTGGTTTGTAGACGTTTACGTAGTGTAGCTGGTTCAGATCCGTTTGTACATTAGGGTTAACGGCGAAAGGGTAGTTGGTTCCCATGAACTTGAGTCCGTAGGGGTAGTCGTCGGTGGTGGGCTGGTTGACGGCGACGGTGTGACGCGTCACGTCGGGGTACAGGCGCTGGATGTCGGGGTGCGAGCCGTAGGGCTTGGCGCCCGCCAGCGCCGCCGCCTGGTGGCTCTGGTAGCGGAGCTGCGCTTCCGCCCGCTGCTGCTGGTACTTCTGCTGGATGGCCGTCTCGTAATCGGGGGCAGGACGGTAGGAGGGTAGGAGCGCCCTGGATATGATATAACTTATTAGTAGTAATAGGCTATTTGACTTATACTTTTATATGGCCTTATAAAAAGTCGACTGTAAATACAGACAGGGAGAGATCCCCACCCAGTTTTCAATAATTTTTAATTTTATAATTCTTATGAACTTTATGGTGTTGCAAACCTGTTCTGATGTAGCGGCGGCGGCTGGTGCTGCAGGTGGTGCTGGTCGGCCAGCTCGAGGCAGGAGGTGGAGTAGGCGCGGTGCGCGGGCGACAGCGGCTCCAGGCGCGACGCGCTGCCCAGCTCGCGCGCCTCCAGCTCCTCGCGACTGTCCGACAGACCGTGCTCCTGCTGATGACAACAACATGTTGATTGTAATAAAACACGTGATTCGATAACTCGATTTTTTTTAAGGAGAAATCGGTTTCTCCTTTGAACAGTCACTATTGATTGCTACTATAGCAAGTCAAAGTATTTTGTTTTGATTCCCTCTTATCAAATTTGCCCCGAAGTTACTGCTACTTAAATTTGGGTTCTCATTTTTGCACACGAAGTGCCGAAGTCTCTAAATTAGTTATTATTAGATTGGTATCGAAAAATTATACTTAAATGCATTTCCTATTTTTCTGAGCCGGTTGTTATACGGTAAAGTAGTTACGCTGATTAATTAATAATTGTTTTGATTATAGTCCGTCCGTGACCGTCCAAATTAATTATTAATTTGCCCCGTCCCATATTTGGCAAAATGTTTGAGTGACAATTTTATTATATAATGATTCGGGAAAAAATATCACAGGAACTGTTAGTGCGGGGCTCTCATCGTGACGAAAGCACGTCCATTGCAATATAAGTTCTGATTTGTTTCTCTATTTCCACCGTTTTTATTACTCGTTTTCACATCACGACAAGATTCATATTTGTTTAATTAGATTAGAGCAAAAAACAGCGTCGAACACGCACCGCTAAACATAGAGCACAAATGGAACGCAACCAACCCAAATATGTGGAACAAAACAGTAAAATATATACATAATGGATGTTCCGTGTAAAATACTGATATACAGCTGCATCAGCTGTGTCTGGACATCGACAACAACATAGTACGGAATCAATAGATAAATAAACTACTTAACAACCTCAAACCTAAAAACCAGAAAGTATGATACTTTTTGGCTGTCGGGCTCATTGTATATCAACAGTAGTAGCTTTTATTATTATTCAAGAATTTTTTCCTTAAACTTTATTTTCCAGAACTCTATTGCATCGCCAGTATCGCCACCTACAGTCAAAATAGGAATCTAAACCATTCTAGGATCCACTCAAACACACACAATAAATTGCATCGTAATCGGTCCAGCCATAATATAAAGTAAAGTATATATAATCTATCTATAGTAATATATATAATAATAGTCTATAAGTAAGGTAAATTATACAAATATATCAGTTCCATAACCAGGTATCAATTAAAATAACAATAATATAATACTTATTTACTTTGTAAATACATACATATAATACATAAGAAACACCCAGACAAACACTTATGTTCATCACACAAATATTTGTGTCCTGTAGGAATCGAACCCACGACCTCACCACAATGTCGTCGTATAATAAAGTGTGTAAAGATGTGAGTGTGCTTATATTTACCACGGATTGAATTATAATTCTGCCAATACGACATTAAAGAAGATTTTATCTTTTAACAAAATCGTCATAGGCCGACAGACGCTCGATTGAAAATAAAAGAAGCGTACGGTATTACAATGTCTTGTTCAATCCAACTACTTACTAATAGATTTATCTTCGACGAAGTTAAGTGATGTACACTTTCACGAACACTTGTCGATAGTTAAATAACTTAATAGCAGTTAGATACGGATCGCACAGGAAATGTTCTCGATGGACGCGGTACGTGCGCGCGCGCGTGCGCACGTATCTCGCGATCTATAGAGCCGGCTGTTCATGTTGCTACTTAATGTGTAGTGTTTGTCTTCCGCTCGCGTTGGCTTCAGTTCATTAAATTTGATGTACAGTTTCAGCTTGGTTTGTTTTAACTTTTTAATTAAGCGTCACTACTGTTGTATTTAATTAGTTTTTTTTTTATTAGAATTCGCAGGTGGTAAATATTTCTTCACATGAAGTTAAGTGGTGATGTAGTTGAGAGAAGAAGCGTAGAAAGAAAGAAAGACTAATGATATATGATCGTTCGAGATCTACGGCTCTATCATTTTGAGTAGACTCGTGTTGTACAGCCATCTCTCAGCATTAGTACAAAATTTAGCGATTAGTTCCATTTGTTACCACTAGATGGCGTTGTGCATTTTTTCCCAATTCCTGAATCGCGGTGTTAAGATTCTCCGCGAGTTATAGTAGTCCGTGTGGAACAAATCTTTTAAGTTGAGAATTCAGACAGAATAAACAGTTTTACGTACTACCAACCGTCGTTTTTGTAACCTCAAGCAACCCAGTTCTCTCCCCAGCAAACCCTCAAGGAGCCGAGGGTTTAACATGGTCCTTCGAGCCGGATTATGCAGTGAATAATGTGAGAAGTGCAGTGATACTTGTGAAAGTGCTAATCAGGTGATTTCTCCTACGTGGACGGAGAATCATCAGCCCCATACGTTCCTGCCGAGCGATCTCTTGGATGGTGAGCGAGCGTCGTCTCGTAGTCGTGTGCGAGCGAGATAGCAGATCCAGTTGCGGGAAGTACGGAGGAAGGAGTACAACACAAGACATACAATCATCAGCAGCAAGCAAGCTGCAGACGACTTAGGTCGTAAGGGAAGTGAGTGAGTGCCGAGAAAACGTGAGTACTTTACTTGGTGATATCAGATGAAATTCAGTTCATCAATTTAATTTATCGGTGAAAATTTAAGCAATATTGAACTTTATTTCTTAGTAGATTTTAACTTTAAAAATTTCTGTAGTTTCATAGACTTAAAATAATTTCATGTGTGCATTTTTAGACTTAGTTAGATTTAAGCCAAATTGTGTTCATACGGGGAACCTATGCCCGATTTCGGCTAGAATTTTAAGTCTCAAACACTTAGAAAAATTTTGTTGTTTACATTGACTTGTAAAATTTTCGGAACTTTTTTGGACTTAGAAATTTTTTGAGATATTTTTTAAACTTGTAAAAATTTCGCTGTTTTGTTTGTTTACATTCACTTGAGATTTTAAACTTCGAGGATTTTAAATTCAATACGGATTTAACATAGTAACTTGAATTTTGCAAACTTTTAAGTTGTTTCAGTTAATTTCCGTTTGTTTATACCGACTTTATAACCTATTGTAGTTTTGATTTATAAAGTTTTAATTTCTTTGCCTAAATTAATTCAAGATGTCTTTGCAATCGTTTGTTCAAGTACAGGATGATATTCACGCTCGATTGTTAAGAGCTAAAACTAATTTTAAAAAGTCGCCAAAGGATAGGATCACGAAACAATATGTAGAAAGTCGATTAGAGAATATTGAAGAGTTGTGGTCGCAATTTAGTTTAACGCATACACAAATTGTTAAGGATTTTGAACCTAAGGTGTTGTTTTCTTCACCGTATACTGTAAAGGAAGTTTATTATAATACCGAAGATTTGTATTTAGAGTTTAAAAGTGAATTAAAAAGTGTACTTAGTAATTTCAAAAATAATGATGTTACTCCGATTTCTGGTTCATCTTCACATAATAGTTCAGATAATAATAAACATATGTCCATAAAATTGCCTAGAATAACTATCCCTACATTTTCGGGTAAATACACCGAATGGCCGACCTTCCGAGATTTGTTTGTATCTGCAATCCATAAAAATACTACCATTGATAAAGTGCAAAAACTTCATTATTTAAAAGGCTATTTAGCCGGGGAAGCCGAGCAGCTTCTGCGTCATATTCCTATTTCTGAGGCTAATTATGATAGGTGCTGGGCTCTATTAGAAACTAGGTATAACAACAAAAAGTATCTTTCGCATTGTATTTTAAGAAGATTATTAAGCCAGAAAAATATTGTAAATGAGTCAGCTTTTGCATTGAAGGAATTAATGGATACCACATCAGATTGTTTGAATGCACTTATTAATTTAGATATAGATGTAACGTCATGGGATATTTTAATTATACATATACTTACCTTAAAATTGGATGCAGAAAGTAGGAAGGAATGGGAACTTAAGGTCACTAGTAATACAGAGTCTGATAAATTACCTACCTTTGAGCAGTTTAAAGAGTTTTTAACTAGTAGATACAGAGCATTTGAATTTTTGGAAACCAAACCTAGTAAAAATTATAATTTAAATGTAGTTAAGGCGAAGTCATTTCACACAACAAGTTCAATGGTTTGTCAACTATGTAAGGGCGATCATAAGTTAGGGACTTGTAAGCAATTTGTAAACGAAGATGTGGATACTAGGCGTAAGTTTGTACAAGAAAACAACTTATGCTTCAATTGTTTGGGGTTCAATCACTCTGCCAGGTTCTGTAAATGTACAGCCACGTGTAGAGTTTGTAAGCGTAGACATCACTCCCTGTTACACCCCAGCGGTGAGCAGGAGTCTTCAGGAGAGAAGGGCAGTTCGGTTTCGTCTAGCAACAGGGTTCCGCAGACGAAAGAATACACGCATACGGTTGGTCTAGAGGATCAAACAGAGGTCGTAGCTTGTTTTTCAAAGGGTGCGGCTAATAACCAAGTTTTATTAGCCACGGCTCTAGTGAGAGCTGTATCGAATAACGGAGCTATGTACACAATCAGGGCCTTGTTCGACCAAGGCTCTCAGGCGTCTTTTGTAACAGAAAACATCGTTCAAAGCTTGGGGTAACAGAAGAAGCCTGCTAAAGGTCTTATCACGGGGATAGATGTAGACAGTAAATTAACGTTAAATTCGGTTGTGGAGGTTCGAATTCAATCTAGGATCGATCCATCTATCGAACTTGTAGTCAAAGCATACGTTCTCAAGTCGATAACATCATTGTTACCTGTTAGGGAAACAGCGTACTTAGATTGGGCACAGGTCAATGATATACAGCTAGCGGATCCTAGATACCACAACCCGGATAAAGTTGATATGTTGTTAGGAGCGGAAATTTATAGTCAGGTTTTACAAAACGGAGTAAAAAGAGCTCCTGGTGGTAGCACTATAGCTCAGTCTACCTCCTTGGGGTGGATACTATCAGGTACGGTCTCTTCTGCAGCTCAGAGTACATCACATATCGCGGTGATGCACGCCCGGGTTGATGATGATGAGATCCTGAAAAAATTCTGGGAGTTAGAAAAGGAACCAAATCAAATTAAGAAACGTATACTTACCGAGGAAGAATCCAAATGCGAAGAGATATATAAAGCAACAACTGTAAGAGATGAGAAAGGTTGTTATGTAGTGAACTTACCATTTCGAAGCGAAGATCCAAGCTGTAAATATGGGGATTCAAGAAGCATAGCTGTAAGGCGATTTCATGCATTAGAAAATAAACTAAATAAAAATACGGAATTTAAAGCTAAATATGCAGAGGTTATTCATGAGTACTTACAACTGGGGCACATGAAGCCAATATCTGAAGCAGAGAAACAAAATAAACATTCCGTTTACTTACCTCATCATGCGGTTGTGAGGAACGACAAGGACACAACAAAGGTACGTGTTGTCTTCGATGCGTCCTGTAAGGGGAGTAATGGGGTATCTCTCAATGATGACCTAATGATTGGTCCGAGGTTGCAATCTGATCTGCGACATTTACTAATTCGTTGGAGAACTCACCGCATTTGTCTGGTTTCGGACATTATCAAAATGTACCGGATGGTGCGCGTGACCGACGAGCATACCCAGTTTCAGCGCATCGTCTGGAGAGACAGCAAGGACTCTGCAATTAAAGACTATAAATTACTCACCGTAACATTTGGCATGTCTGCTGCACCTTTCTTAGCGGTTCGATCGATGCAGCAAGTAGCGCATGATGAAAGAGCAAATTATCCACTGGCGGCTGAAAAAGTACTCAATGATTATTACATGGATGATCTCATGACAGGATGTGATACGATAGAAGAAGGCTTGCAAATCTACAGGGAAGTGAACGAGCTGTTAGCGAAAGCAGGGTTCTATTTACAAAAATGGTCGACTAACAGCAATGAGCTACTAAAGCAATTAATAGGAGAAACAGGAAAAGACAGTGGGGAAAGGGGAATAAACATAAAACAGGATGAAATAGTAAAAATACTTGGACTTACCTGGAACCGAAGCTGCGACACTTTCCAGTATTCTGTTCAGCTATCTCCGCTGCAGGAACCTGTAACAAAAAGAAAAGTATTATCAGACATAGCAAGATTATTCGACCCTTTGGGGTGGGTTGCTCCTGTGATAGTAAAAGCAAAAATGCAAATACAAAATTTATGGCTTTCTGGAATTGGATGGGACGAGGAAATTCCTCAAGAAATAAAACATGAATGGTTTACTTACCGACAGGAGTTGCAATATTTATCAGAGTTCTCAATACCTCGATGGTTAAACATGAAGCAAGGTGATAAACAGGTTGACTTGCATGGATTTTGCGATGCGTCAAAATCCGCATACTCTGCAGTAGTGTATGCACGGGTAGTCGATGCTGATGGAGGGATACATGTAACCTTGCTCACCGCAAAAACGAATGTTGCCCCTATCAAAACGGTTTCAATCCCGAGGTTAGAGTTGTGCGGCGCGGTTTTGCTAGCGAAGCTGTTATCTGAAATTTCAGAGGTGATGGGAATTAGTACTCGCAATCTATACTACTGGACGGATTCCGAAATCGTGTTAGCATGGTTGAATAGTCATCCCAGCAAATGGAAGACGTTCGTCGCCAACCGAGTATCGGAAATTTTGTGCATAAGTGAACCACAACAATGGAATCACGTTCAGTCGAAAAATAATCCAGCGGATTGCGCGTCACGTGGTCTTTATGCTTCAGAGTTAGTCAATTTCAAGTTGTGGATAGAAGGTCCGGAATTCCTTAGAGATAATATTATTAAATATAACAAGGGTAAATTAGGTTCAACTAACGTAGAGGAAATAAAGGTTCATCATGTAGCATCAAAACAAGATAATTTCATTTGGGATAAATACTCATCACTTACCCGCTTACTTAGAATTGTAGCATATTTAAGACGTCTGTTAGATTTAAAAAAGCCGAAACCTGAGAGAAATAAATATAATTTTATAACAGCAGAAGAAATGAGGTTAGCGTTAGATACTTGTATTAGGGTATGTCAAAGTCAGAATTTCCAAGATGTAATATCAGACCTGCAAAAAGAAAATCCTAAAAGAAAGGTTCTAAAATCTTTGAATATTTACCTAGATTCCGTTAAGATCCTTAGGGTGGGCGGTAGACTTGAGCGTTCGGATCTTGATACTAGCCGTAAACATCCAATCTTGATTCCAAGCAATACGCATTTCACCCATCTTCTAATTGCGGATGCACATCATAGGAGTCTTCATGGAGGTCCTCAACTTATGCTCAACTACTTGAGCACTAAATATCACATTTTAGGGGGTAAGCGATTGGTATCGGCGTATGTACGAAAATGTGTTATTTGTTTACGTTACGCAGCTACAACAACCCCACAACTAATGGGTCAGTTACCCCCTGCGCGGGTTACACCAAGCAGACCGTTTCGGAACAGCGGGGTAGACTACGCGGGACCTATTAACTTAAGGTCATCAAAGGGTAGGGGTCATCATGCATACAAGGGGTATATATGTCTGTTCGTGTGCATGGCGACTAAAGCTGTCCACATTGAGGTTGTAAGCGACCTGACAACCCAGGGATTCCTTGCCGCTTTTAAAAGGTTTGTGGCAAGACGAGGTCACTGCAAGGATATATGGAGTGACAATGGGACGAACTTTCAGGGTGCGTCTAAGGAACTAGACGTATTATTTCGGTCTGAGCAGTCAAGCATAGCTAAAGAAATCGCTGCATCTCTAGCTATGGAGGGTACAACGTGGCATTATATTCCACCACATGCTCCGAACTTCGGCGGGTTATGGGAAGCCGGAGTTAAAGCATGTAAGAAACATTTGCGTAAGGTGATAGGAACCTCTACTTTAACTTATGAGGAGATGGCCACTTTGTTGAGCCAAGTAGAGGCATGCCTAAATTCACGTCCTTTGTGTAGGTTAAGTGATTCCAATTCTGTAGACGCATTAACCCCAGGACACTTTCTTATAGGCGAACCAGTTGTTAATGCGCCTGACAATAATTTTGAAGATGCAAACATAAGCAGCCTTAAGCGCTGGCATCTAGTTCAGAGGATGACCCAACAGTTTTGGCGTCGCTGGTCCAGCGAATACTTGACCACACTTCTTCATCGGTATAAATGGGCTAAGCAAACTTCTGAACCGAACGTAGGGGACATAGTTTTAATTAAGGAGGATAACTTACCTCCCTGTCGGTGGCTACTTGGCAGAGTGATTGAGAAGCATCCGGGTTTAGATAACCTTACGCGAGTAGTCACGCTTTGGAGCAACGGTTCTACATTTAAAAGGCCAACATCGAAACTGTGTGTCTTACCTGTTAACTAAGAAACCATTTGTTAACTGTTCGTTTTAAGTTGTTTAAATTTGTTTAATTTTAATTAGTGTTTTATGTTGTTTTAAGTGTGCAATGAGCAATTGTTTTACCTAATTATTAGTAAGAAGTGAATTATCTATAACATTGTAAAGGACATAATGTTGCACAAAATGTCCTTGGTGGGCGGAATGTACAGCCATCTCTCAGCATTAGTACAAAATTTAGCGATTAGTTCCATTTGTTACCACTAGATGGCGTTGTGCATTTTTTCCCAATTCCTGAATCGCGGTGTTAAGATTCTCCGCGAGTTATAGTAGTCCGTGTGGAACAAATCTTTTAAGTTGAGAATTCAGACAGAATAAACAGTTTTACGTACTACCAACCGTCGTTTTTGTAACCTCAAGCAACCCAGTTCTCTCCCCAGCAAACCCTCAAGGAGCCGAGGGTTTAACGTGTCTAGCAACGGAACAGTTACAACAGTTATTACAAGAATGTTATTAGTTGGAGAGGAGACTTTCTCAGTGTTCAATCGTTACGGACTGAAGATGAGATTGTTGCTAATAACTTCGCCATCGTCCAATGAACGGTGCGTGTCCAGTGAAGCGCGGAGATACCGCGTGCATTTCATAGCAGGCATATCTCGTTAATTGTTATTTAACGTTATACTGACACCATCGAATAATTTACATAGCTATGTCCAAAGAGCAAAAACTATAGGAAAAACGATAACTAGCTGCTAAGTATAACAAGTGATGCGAGTTATTGGAGAATTTACGGTAAAACAGTAAATTATGCACAACTTTTCTTGCAAGTATTTCCAAGAATATCAGCCGAAGATGAGTGAAAGTTATAAAGTGATTGTTTGTAAGCGCGATACAAGAGGAACGGATGTTGTATATGAATTTAAATATAATAAGAATCTACCATGGCCATAAGTAAGCCTAAGTTACAACTAGAAATATATTAAATGGACCCAGGTCTTAAATGACCCAGGTCAGTGTCAGAATTAAGTTAGAATCCAATTCCAAAACCATGACCAATTCAAATTGATTGTCTTGCTGGTTTTTGTAAAGGGGCACTTAAATATACTGTATACAGTACCTCTTTAAATAATGGGCGTTCTGAAACGTGTGTTAGTCATCTGGTTCTCACACCGTGCTTATTATAAGACACCTGATTGATACTTTCTGCAGAAGGATTATTAACGCAAGCTCCCCTGCTCCCGACACTAACGGAGGCTTACAAAGCTTCAAAATCACCTGGAACTTGGGCCTGTGCTCGTCTCGGGGCGCCTCGCTGAGCGCGCTCTGGTGTTTCATGTAGAAGGTGTGCTGCTGCACGCAGGACCACCACACGTACTTGCCGTCCTCGGGGCTGGCCAGCGTGAACGACGCCGAGCCCGTCTGCTTCTGGCACTCGATGCTGAACGTGCGCTTGTGGTTGATCACGTTCGTTATGTCCATCCATCTGGAACACGCCGTGAGTGAGTGACTTAATTTTGGGACATATTTTTATATAACTCCATTTTATAAACTCTTCGATACGACATGCGATATGCATACTATGACAATTGTTTCCGCGCGTGTGAAATATAATTAAAATATGTGCATGAATAGCGTATAATAAGAAGGATTGCTTCAGTCATTTCTTTCATATTTCTAGATCTTACTACGTGTCAATTCTTACTTTAGTGTACTACTCTTGGTTTAGAGGCAACGAATATTACAACAAAGTGTGGTATCCAAGGGGAGGGGCGGAGGGTTTCCCCTTATTATGAACTCTATTTTAATTGGTTATGGATGTCATTTAATTTATTAAAAATGTTCCAGTAATAATTAGCTTGCACAAAGTTATAGGCGTAAACATCCTTTTCTTTATAAGAAAAATGAGTGAACGATAAGATATCAATTTACTAATTCTGTGTTGCAACTTAAGATCGAAACATGTTTGTAGTTCTTGGATCAACATGAATATTGATACGGCAAATTAATATTTGCACGCCATTCGTGGATGTAATTGATTGTGGAACGATAAATACAAACAGATTGCGAGTCCATTACTTACAAATCCCATAAATTCTGCTATTATTGTATTATTGCTAGTGATATGATTGGGTATGTGAGAATAAGCAGCTGACGTCTTTCGATCTCGAAACGAACAAGATTTAAGAAAAACATTCAGACAAAGTATGACTTTATGAGGTCGAAATTAACCCCTGTCCTGTCTCAGGATACAATCTATGTATCTCCTAGCCAAATTTTACGAATTTTGTTTAGCGATTTAGGCGTGGTAACAGATAAACATACACTAGTTACTATCGCATTTGATAGTATGGATGTCGCGCGTGGTGTGGGGTTCGGCGTGACACAAGTAGTAAGGTAAACTATACAAATATATCAGTTCAATAACCAGGTATCAATTAAAATAACAAGATTAGACTTTATTTTCACACTTAAAAAAACTAATGGATCTCACAATTAAATTGACATTAATTACAATCAGATCAAATATTTTTAAGGAAACCTAACGTTGATGATACTTATAATTAGGTCCATTAATTTTTATCTGTTTAACAGTTACTACAGCGTTCTTGGTGCAATGCCAAATTGAAATGCGCTGAAAGATTTATCACACACGTTCATATTTCTTAATAGTTTCTTTGGGTATTTTTTATTACTATCCCTTTCGGAACGCTCCAATACAATTGTGCGGGTCATAAAGTCGAGTATTACTCATTAGTTTTACATTAGGAGTGGACGGGCTTAGCATCGTACGATTGTGCGGGAATCGAACTTTCATCTCCCGCGCAAATTTTGTCCGCCGCGCAGTCGATGAGTATGTTTCAACCTATACAGTTCGTGACTGATAACACTTCCCAACTTGGCGAAAGTAAGTACCTACTATTGTTTTATTTTGTAAGTGTAGTAATTTACGATTAATTGACTAGAAAAGTAGTTAAATATGCGATGTTTTTGTGATAACAGTGGCTGTTTTCAAGCAAAACGCTTTGGTGTAACTGCTTAACAAACTTTATTGACACAATTGTATCGACGTGGGCCCTACATTATCATATGCGTATTTTAAGTTACTAATTATTATTAATTTTTCACAGTTTCCGCACCATGAGTCCGGTTATAAACGACGCTGCCATCACAGAGATGCTCAATAACTCTGGGAGCGAGGGCAATGACTACGACAATATCAATTTGGACAACTTTATCGAAGAAAACCCCATATTCAAGTTTGACTTCTTCTGACGAAGGCGAAGAAAGTGATGACTATAACATACCTCCGAGTATGCTAGCAGGATGGCAGAAGAAGCCCTTCAATGGCAAACCTCTTCCAGAAGATGCTGTTTGCGATCCAGGAGATATTAAAACTGAATATTTCGAGTGCTATTTTACTGTCGACTTCATGGAACCGATGGCTTTGACCACAAAGCAATATTATATGACCAGTACTAGTATAAAAATGAAACCTGTTTGTTCTTTACTGGATATAAAAAAGTTTTTCGGAATACTAACATGCCATTGTTAGGTGTATAATATTTTAATTGTGACCCGCACAATTGTACATAGGAAATGAAGAGCCCAGTTTGATACAATTGTTGGTATATGAATTTTCCAAGATGGCGGCGGAAAATCTGGAAATGAATATCAGATTCGTAATCTGTGGCCCTAAATTACCTAAGATTCAAGTCCTAAATTACACACTTCTGTGTAGTTTAAGCGCCGGTCCGAAAGGGCTATATTATTAAGTCAACAACTGCGCAATGCAAAGTCAAGGTAGTAGAGTAGTTGTAGTATGACGATATTTTTTTCAAGAGATTGACTAAAATAATGAATGGTTCAAGATGCCACTCTGGACAAATAGATGAACACCACAGCTGTGTGGTTTGAGACCACAACTGTAATCACAAACGAGATTACTGAAAATCGATTTGTCGATGTGGCGGAAAATGATAGGTACTTGCCTTTATAAACATGTATTGTAAAAACCTCTAAAATAAGCACCAGCCACGAGCTCATCGAAATGCATTATTTTAACATATACCCAATACATTAACATATTATACTTTACTACATAGGTTACATTGAATATTACAAACAATGACCATTTGTCGTCAACAATCGTATTGAACGAAGATTGTGGTCAGAGGTTTTCAGTTTTAAGAATATAAATATTGAAACATTTTGCTATTATGTCTTGACAATGGTGTAGTTTTACTGCGGGTCTGAAAGAATCTCAAAAGGCATTCTGTTTTCAACCACTCATAAAAGTCGTACAGTTCTTTGTTACAAACATCGATTCTCACTGAGTTATGAATTAGGCACTTACTTACTTTAGGCCTGCGCCAATCAAGTCATCATTATTACTTTGCTTATTTTTCTAAGCAGACCCTAAGTCGCACTGAATATGTGGAGCACCCAGTAGCTGATTCCTACCTATAAAAATGCGGCGTCTCGCTGGTCTCCGTGAGCACTCTAATGCCGGTGAGTGATATGGCGATGGTGACCTCGCTCTGGTTGAGTTGGTCGCGCGCGCTGAACATCTCCTGGCCGTACCCTCGGAGCTGCTGGCACGTTGTGATGAAGCCTTCTTCTGCTTGAGCCTGTGGAGAATTTATTTGATCAGATTGATAAAGACAGTATAGCTTAGAAACCATAATTATAACAACAATTAATAAAGAATATGCTAGTGACCATGGTAAACAATCAAGGAAATGCTTAATCCGAACATTGCATTCTTGCAGTTAGTTACATTTTTTCAGTAAGGAAAGAAGGTTTTAGTAACGGCAAAGCAGTAGCTAGCTAGGGTGATTCCTGTTTAAATACTTTTTTGAACGTATAGTGGATTTTGGTGTGTCCTTGTGGTGAACGTAGTGATACTGAATAATATTATTGTGCGTAGGTACCTACTGACAAAACCCATGGTCGCGTAACGCTAAATGTAAGGTGTAACGAATTGATTTCATTCACATTTAGGTACACGTATTATAATAGTACGCGAACGGACGTAGTAAGTGCCTATGTGGCAACGCGTGGGACGAGCGGGCATTTCACTGATTCAGTTATCACGAAATAATAGACATCGCAAACTGTCGCAATTTGAACATAACTGATGACAGCTTGAATATGACCAGCTTGGTTGTCTTCGGGTTATAATGGGGTGTATGCTGTTTCAGGGCTATCATTAGTCTATTTAGGCCTTAGGCACTTCAGGATATATGTATAATAATAGTGACCAATGATATCACCATTAAATAATAGGTAAGATAACTCATAAAAAGGAGTAGAAACTAGGTGCCTCATGAATCGCTTGGCACTGAGCACTTGCCCTGAATCACCAATTGACCACAAAGTTAATATTACAGTGCATACTGGTAACACAGTACCTTTTCATATAAAAGTTGCGCTATTGGGCAAATATCCCGAATTGGAATGTGAATGTAATCAGTTCGAATTAAGGTGAGCGCGAAACGAGAGGTTGAATTTAACAGCTTCCGAAATTATGCGCAAATTCCTTATCATCATTGATCCAATCGAGAGGACCTTGAGAAAGCTTATCTCAATGAGTTAATGAGTGGTGGAACTCCCGTGATCATAGGTTACCCCTTAACCCACGTGATTGAATTGAGACCACTCATGGTTTCATATTTCCAATTAAAGTTATGACTACAAAACCTATGTTTAAAAATGATCGCCTACTGCAGTTCATGTTGCTGGCTTGTTTAACGAACACCGAGTTTTACCGCCATTTATAAACAATTAGTGCTTATGCTTTAAGATTGCTATCGCGGTAATGACACATGGTTATATTTTAAGGCGTGTTCTTGAAGTGTCGGCGAACATGTCTTATCAAATTATACATAATGATTACATACAGATAACGACTATACTTTAAAACATATTTTACTTTCATTCATTTTACATTATTTTATAATTTCCCAGACAAGAAAAATATGAATTCGGCAATTTGATAACCGCACAGCTTAGGGGGCGTTCATAAAATACGTGAGATGTTTAAGGGGGGGAGGGGGTCGAGTCAATTCTCATCTAATCTTACGTTGGAGAGAGGGGGGTCTCGGCAAATATCACGCAATTTTTTTTCTGATTGAAACAAAAAAAAATTATACTATTTTTATTACACGTATAATTAAACTTTCAGCAATATTGATTACTATTCTTAACTAGTCGTAAATAAAAGCACGAAGCATTTTTTTTTTCTTTTTACAATAACAATCCAACGGGTTTACGTAAGAAACCCACATTTTGAAAAATCTCACGTGAGATTGGGGGATGGGGGAGGGGGTTGAATAAAATCTGACGACATCTCACCAGGGGGGAGGGAGGGATAGAAAGTTTAAAAAAACACCTCACGTAATTTATGGACGCCCCCTTACCTGACGATTATCAAGCTTTTTATTTCTCGAGACTTAGCCATACACGTACCTACTAGAAGGTGAACGTACTTCTGGTCCTAACTGCCCTTTATATTTTGGGTGCGAAAAATCCTCATGTATTGGATGTGGAGGCGGCACGGTATGTCGGACTCATACCTAGAAACCGCACATTGCGTCATGGATATGGGATCAGGAACATTCACCACGACCACGGAACAAAACTCTTTTCTTCTGTTCCGTGCCACCATGACCCTATCTGCTCTACCCGAGTTCAGTTCGTCAATGACGTAGATAGTAGATTGATCCAATGATAGATGCTGCTTATCAAAATAAAGGAATAGATCTGCTTTAATTTTACAATTGAATAGTTTTAGTGACTTTCATTACCTATATCAAACTGGTTCTTTATTACAGCACATGCTGCAAGCTTTAAAGTACGAGAGTTATAATTTGACGACTGCGTGGGCGCAATTTGCCAGTACTGTATCGAGGGGAAAAGTCACACTCGTGATTGCATCCTGATTATGTCTAAACCTCTAAAGTGGTTACGCATCGCGACTTGTGTTTGTCATTTGTTCACGGCACTAGAGAACTATTGGCACTGGCAGGCAGGAGCCCAAGTCATAAAATATTTCAAGTATAAGGAAGTATTTAAAACTTGCAGTCACAAACATTTCTTGCAGCATAAGCAGGGTTAATTTCAATATAATCACATTATAACTAATGTCAGGAATTATTACAAAGGATAACTACTATGTTAACAGTACTTTGACTTTACATTATTTTCTATCACTTCAGCCTACTGATGTCCACTGCTGGACATAAGCCTCCTTCATGGCGCGCCATTTCTCCCGGTCCTCTGCCGGTTATTTTCTATAATTATGTTTAATTCTAATAAAATATTGTTCAAATAAATGCTACATAGACATAATATAACGGTAACATTCCACACAGTCACAGTTGATTATATTAGCATATATACACATACAGTTATAAATAATGTATTCTTACAGTACATACTGTACATGACAGTTTTACAAATTATCTTAATTGCATTATAATTTCATTACTTTACAAATTAAAAACAACTTTGTATTGTTTACATAGAGATTTTTATCTGTGGAATTTTATTCTTATTGTTTCATTAGTGCTTAGAGTAATTGCATATGAAATTGTGGGAATATGATTTTAAGATGTTTAAGCAATAATTATTATTTACATACACTGCTATTTTTTTATGAAGACTTTATTCTGTGGTGTATGCATTTTGTTTTATATTTTTGTTTAGTACTATAACTTTAACTGTAACTAAATCAGTGATATGGATTCAATGTCTTATAATATTTTCATTACAATATACAAAGTAATTCCATTGCAACCAAACAATAATTAGTAACAATACCTATTCAATAAGTCAAAGTGCGCAGGTTTGAATACAGAAAATATTTTAAAGGAGAAAGACTGAAATAATGTTTCAGCTTACAATAAAATTTGTTCAAGTTCGATACTAGAGTTTATGCCAAAAAGCAATATGGAAACTAGTATTTTTTTAAACTATTACTGTCAGAAAAAAACATGTTGTGTAGTTAGTTTTATTTATATTGTGTCTGTAAAACATGAAGGTACCCTTTCTAGTACTTCCAGCCATAAAGAAAGAAAGAAGAAGACTTAGTACTTGCAGTACTTTTATCATTAGCATACCTGCAATATACGTAGTTACCTACTCATTATGATCTGTAGTTTATAAATTGTGGCAGTCATGGGTGACAGTTTAATCCATAACTCTCACTGTTTTCTCAGAAATAATTTCCCACACTTGTGGTTCAATGAGAAAATACACATCAATTAAATTAATTGATGAGTTTAAGTTTTACTGACTCAATTGTTAATAAGTGTGCTTTCTAAAAACTAAGTTCAAAACGTAACTGATCTGTGAAGGAAAACAAAGAAAGATTTTATTATTTATTACTAAGAAGATTCCCTTCTTTTCAGTATAGAAATTTTTATCATCTGTTAGTAAAATATTATATTGACATAGATCTAGTTTAGCACATCTTGTAAAAGTTAACAAAGGTCAAACTTGTATGTATTCCAATGAGAATCATGTTTATAAATAAGATTGACTGGACTGTACAGTTATTTTTAGAGAAGCTCACATGTTACAGTTTTAGGTTACTGGTTCATAAAATATTCCACTGACTGAATGCAGTGCTTTGTTAGTAAAACTATGGTCTCACCTGTGACATGTTGTGCAGTGCCATATGATGCTGAATGACTGCTTCTGTGAGCCATTCCAGCCGCCCGGTCTCTGCCAAAGTACTCCCATCAATTATCTGCCCCCCATCCAACATTTGTTTAGGGAAAGTTAACAAGTTTTTGAGGTATTCAACTGTGTGCCTCTCCCGGTCATGGTTGCCATATTCTGCTTGCCTGCTGTATGAAGCAAGCACCACTGCTTGCTGGCAATCACATATGATCCTGCCTTCTATTAAATCATTCTTCAGTTGCAGGAAGTAGTGGTACCTTGTGACCTCATCAGTAATCAAACTGGTTCCGGATATCACATAGTACATGACGCGGAGGTACAACTGATGGGAGGAAGCGTACTTCTCGAGCTGTCGCTTGAGCGGGCGCTCGAGCTGCACCCAGCGTGGTTGCTGGCTACGATTAACGTAGCGCAGGCCGAACAACTCCGGCTGCATAACGGCCTGCCGCTGGCATACATTGTCCAGGCACTCCTGCCCCGTGCTGTCCACCGACAGCGTGCAGTCCGCCACTCCACCATCGAGCAGCTCCACACTTATCACAAATAAACTCTTGGACGCAACGTTGTATTGCCGCGTCTTCTTCAACTTTAGCTTGAAAGGCATCTTCCTGAGCTACCCACCGCCACTTTGCAATAACATCACATAGAAAACAAACGTTAAGTTTCGTTTATGGCGAAGGAATGTAGGAAACGATGCATCCGTTACGCGCGCCACATATTTATGACATTTTATGTGGAATTTGCGACGTAATACCGGTCACTTGAACGAATTTATGTTATGGTGGCGATGACGTAGGTGTATCGGCGAAAAGTAATAAAACTTGTCGAGTAAACACATAAGTATTATGAAAATAAGAAATTCACGTTCACAACATTGATGCTATCGGGAAAGTGACAATTGCTTGACAGTTCCGTAATGGTGTTGCCAAATAAATCAGATCACTTCACTACTTTAGTAGAAATAAATCAAACTACTCCAATAAGTCTCGCCGCACATTATCAGATATCGCCCGGCTCAACCAATCCGTATGGTATTCTACGCATATTATATTATATTCTGACAGAATATAACTAGAACTAGACCACTCCTACCTGACTAGTTTAACGTCCAACTCAATTCCTAGATCTATTTTTCAACATCGTATACATTCAGATTATGTTCATTTCTACTTTTGTATAAAACCGAAATTGACCAGAAAAAAAGATAAGAAAAGAAGTAGACGGAATATCATTATTATTTCAATGTAAGTAATATTTAAATATCAGGGGAAAAATTATATGAAGCTCCAGGCAAATATTATGTCATGTACAGTTCTCGCCAATCTTATTGTCTGGCTTGAAGTTGGCACTAGCTAACTTTAACCCGGCTGTAAAAATTGGAGACACAAAAATATTGGGCTTATAATATCTAAAAACGGAAGCTGAAGCTGTCGTTTTAAATAATTTTAATCCAATATTTTTGTCTCTCCGATTCTGAAGGGTTTAAGTTAGCTTGTGCCAACTTCAAGCTGGACAATAAGATTGGCGAGAACTGTACATACATATTTATCAAAGGTATTTAAAAAAAAAATAGCATAACAAAAATATTGTTTCCTTTAAATGATCTTAATTTTATATGTCAGAAGCTGTGTTTATAATTTAGCAGTTCTTTGAATATTTAGTGTATACACTATACATGAATTACATGATAATGATTTAAAAAATTAAGGTATGTAACAGCATTTTGAGTACAATTTATTAACTCAAAGTAGGTAATTTACTTTCAGGACGTTTATTATTTCCACCAGTACATGGAAAGGGTGCTCGGCTATAATTCACACTTGATTGGTTTACAAGTTAATTAATGGTCGACTGCCGTCTCCTATTATTTTGTAAATCGTTGTATTTTACACACAACACCGAAACAATCTTTAAAAAGGTTTTAATTAAATAAAAACTATTCAATAAACATTAAAAAAATATAATTTAACACCATTTTTATAAAACATTATTATACATTGCGTTTTTTTTTACACTGTGCTTCTTGAACCCACAACCAACATAATTATTCTATCAAGCTGTGGCCCGTTGCTCATTGGTTAGTTTGAGCCAGTCGAGGGGCTCCTTCAAGACTTGCATCAGCTTTTCTTCGGGTGAATTTTGTTTTGGTTGATGCATATACTCCCATTTCTGTAAAAATATAAAAATGATGTGTTAAGGGATGACCAGGGAATATTTATAATGTATATTGTACAATCCCAAAACTACATCATAAAAATTTAAAACGCATATTTTACGTAGATTTCATATTACTAATATAAGATTGCAAAGTTTTAACGACGTAAATAATCACTACATATTTTAAAACAAAGTCCTCCGCCGCGTTTGTGTGTCTTTCTGTTCGCTAAACTCAGAAACTACTGCACCGATTTTCATGCTGTTTCCACCAATGTATAGAGTGGATCTCAAGAAAGTTTTTAGTATATAAATTGTCAAGTTTTTGTATATATTGGCTAAAACATAATGATATTAGTTGGGAGGTGTCGGAAAAAAAAAATAAGACCACGCGGGCGAGGCCGCTGGCGGAAAGCTAGTAAATCATAAAGTATATGTTGTAACTTACAGCATTGAGAGGCAGTGACATAAGTATGGACTCGTAGCGCGCTTGAGGCGTGTGGAGACCGAATTTGGTACCGCGATCGTACATGAGGTTGAACTCCACGTAGCGGCCTCGCCGCAACAGCTGCCACTGCCGCTCTTGGTACCCGTAGGCATCCTCCTTGTGTTTTTGAACTGTAAACAAGAGAAGTGAGGTTGAGGGACAGCGAAGTTACGGAGAGTTCAATTCAATTCAATTACTGCAATATGTTCAGTTCATCGGAATAGAATATAGGTACACATCTTTACTAGCATTCACTACTAAACTAACTTACCAATAGGCATATAACTAGGAATGACAGCTTCGGCGCATGACGTCACGAAGTTGAAGGCTGCCTCTTGATTCGGCGAGTCTATGTCATCAAAGAAGATGCCACCAATGCCTCGTCGCTCGCCGCGGTGGGGAATGTAAAAATAGTCGTCGCACCATTTCTTGAACCTGGAAAGCAAATTATCTTCAATTTAGTGGAGATTTCAAGAGCTCTGATAGCTACTTGTTCAACAAGACATATTAGAAACGTCTGTATCGTGGTTTCTCTATGTGTATAAAGTAAATAACAGTTTACTTCTAGGTGTTGCTAGTAATTAAAATATTTTCTACCATAAAGATCATTCATCATTTTCTCATTTTTATTGAATGATATTTTAGGATAACACCTTTTGTTGCCATTCTTATCATTATTATTTGTATTTGATATATTATCATATTATAAGTGACTCACGAATAAATACTAAGGTATTTTTAATCTTCCCCTATAGTATTCAGGACCCCAGTTAATGCGTGCACTGTAAAACGTTGTTAGGAAAGTGAAAAGTTGTTATACTACTCACTTATCATAATAGGTCACGTCATGGGCGTCACAAGCGTTTTTCAACGTGAGATGGAAGTGAACGGCGTCCTTTTCATTCAAGTAATAAGGAGTCAGATCAGTGCCACCGCCGAACCACCATTGTACACCTAGAAAAAAGTATTTAGTTAAGTCACTTGTCTATTGTCCAGCGCTTTATCACCAACCAGTAGGTAACGATCGATGATTCATTGATAAAAAGTTTAAAGCAGTCACTCATTAAGAGACTGACAGCGGCAACGGCGGATTTCCTATAATCTCACGAATTGGTTATAACATAATAAGGAAGGTAAGCTACTGTACAGTAGGTGTACTCTAGTACGCCTCTGCCTCACTGGTCAGCTTGTACAGGCGTGATGGTATGTTGTTGTTAGAAGAAACAAGTACTCTTGACTTACCATCCTTATCAGTGACTTCAAAATATCTGTAGTTGAAGTGAATGGTCGGCACCATGGGGTTGCGCGGGTGGATCACCGCACTCACACCCGCCGCGAAGAACGGCAGCTCCGCGTTCTGAAGGTTCTTACCCCTGATGCAATTAAACGAACATTCAGAAAGGATTTACTCAGACAAATGTAGGGCAGAGTAGGTATACAGTTCTGATAGACACTGCATTAAGCATTGTTTGACTCGACATAACTTCTAACTCACGCTAACTACAGAGCATCCGTAAAGTAACGGTTGTCACCAAAAAATCATAATTATTGAAGATAGTAAATCACGGTTTAATTATATTTTCGACCTTTGCGGAGACTTCCTTGAATCTGTGATAACATTTTGGGTCATATCACAAACGTACGTTGTTATGATAACATAGTCTGAAGAATAACAATGAGAGCATTCACACAATACATTCATGGAAGTGAATTCAGTATTTTTTATATCAACACAATATTATGACCTTACGTACCTACCTACTCTGTATCATTCGTTGGTGCAAGTCAAAAGGTCACGTAGTGGCTTTACAAACGTGATTTGGTAAGGATTTCTATTTTAAGGAATCCCGAATTTCTACAGCAGCGTCCGTGTGGTTTAAGTAGCTAAAGTTCAAGTTTCTCAGACAGACATCACTGTAATGATTCATACACGACAAAAGGTGAAATCTTAAATCTAAACTGTTTTTAAATTTAAATTATATAGTCTAGAGGTGGTAAGCGCGACTGCTACGCTGGAAGTCCTGGGTTCCCAGGTCGAGCAGTGTTATTGGGTTTTTCGGTGCATTTCTCAGTAAAGTTTGAAGTTTGGATTTATGCAGGTTAACGGCAAGAGGGCGGCCACTTTTTACATTTAAGCACAGTGAGTAACTGTGGGAATACAGTTTATGTATCAATAAACTGGCTCAGTTATTGCACCATCAAAAACTTTCGGAATCCGGAAGAGTATCGAATCGATAACGTATCTGAAGTATCTTATTCAGCGTCTTATCATAGGCTTATAGAGTGAACATATTTATCTATGGATTGTTATCTCCAACTGGAGTTGAGCACTAGAAAATGTATCGTATATACATTACACGAAAAGAGTACAGGATACGCAACATTTGAACGAATGATTGTGGTTGCTGTATTTTTTCTGCAGTATTTTAAGGTGTTCCAAATATTATAGGATTATATTCAGATTCGATTCTAAGCGAAAACATAAATGCTTCCATAATGTCAAACTTATTCATGTTTACACTTATATTTTTTACGAATCTCGGCCGAAGATTTATGTAGGTACACGTATCGACTAAAACATACTATAGCCTGAGGACTCTTGAGAGCATTTTTTCTTGAATGTAATTTTTCCTTGCTTGAAGAAAATGTTGTTATTTGTGGTACTGTATTTCACTATGCGACTTAGCGACATACCTGCTTCTCATTTGTTGAACTGCGGCAGGAGGTAGAGTGCCAGATACCACGGAAATATTGACTCCTGCCTTCTCGAAGACCCGGCCGTCCTGCAGCACGCACGTGATGCCACCACCACCCTCCCGCCGAAGCCATCTGTCCACTTTGAATTTCGCCTCCTGGATCATAAAAAAAAATGCAGCTGAAATTTTATTGGTTAATTCCTATTATAACCTTTGAAGTTATTAAATACTCATTGCTGAATGTAGGTTTTTAAAGCCCTCTGCCTCTGATAAATGTGATGTGATGATGATGTTTTGAATTAATTACTTGCAAAATACAAATGAATATTCTGTGCTCCACTGCTGCTCCAAATAGGAGTATAGGACTTCAGTTAAATGCCAGACATTAGTGAGCAGCTGGGCGCTGGTTTCCATTAACACAACTTTAATTCGCTAAAAGCTTAATATCATGTCCACTGGGATTAATAATGTCATAGTTGTTTTTAACAAATGGTTGCTGTTCATCTTGTTGATGTTGTTGCTTTTTACAATCCCTGCAAGACTCCAGGTAGTACTTCTAATTTTAATAAAGGAATGTACCATTGAGACATTTAAAACTTGAGTCATATTGATAAATGTGCATACACTTTAAAAAATTGTGAATTATGGTTAGTTTAGTATGTAGGTACGAACGAACCTGCGCTAATTATAAATAGAATAGATGTACATGACATATGTGTTGGTACTCAATAGGTACTATATTCTGTTAGTGTTAGAACTAAATTAATTTTAAATAATAATTCTAGTTTCGTACCGGCGACATTATGAAAACATCGTTTTCAAAATCATATTCATCGGCAGTTTTTTCATCCTCCCAAGCCTACAAGAAAATAAGTAATTTATGTGTATTTTGTTTTGTGATAGCACAATGATGGTCAAAAACAAGAGTACATCATTCTAGCCTCAGATACATTTTTTAGATACAACGTTTCTATACACTTTACCTAAACCTTTTATACACATTCATTTTTAGATTAATAGTTGAAGCCTCCTAATTATTCACCTAAAAAAATGTAAGGATCATAACTTTTTAGTAAAAAGATTGAAGTTGTTATTTCAAATACCTACTCTGTGTTCAGTTCAGCAAGATGCCGTTTATAAACTCATAAACTGATGAATTTGTTTTTGTTGCCTCTCTCTGCATTGTCATATAACATTGTCAATAATCCTCACCTCATCCTCTTCTTTCTCTAGGGCCCTACAGAATTCAGCCTGTATCCTCATGATAAGCAGTTCCATTTGTGTCTTCATATCATCCATGTTTTTCTCAAGGGTTTCCACTGGGGTTATGGGTTCAGCCATGTAGTTTTTAAGCTGCATTATTTCTTTCATTTCCGCTTTATTTTTTTTTAGCTGGCTGTATGCTACAAAGCCACTGCCTAATATTGCAGCACAGTATAATCTGAAAGGTGCATGTTAGATTATGCTACAGTCAAAAACCCTTCCTTCGGCTTTTTGCTGTGTCGTCGGGTAAAAACTAGTAAACAAGTCTTTGTTTAATATGTTTAAAGAGGTGAGAAATATTATATGAAATGCAATGGGTTGATAACTATAACAGCCATAACTGCTCAGATGGATGGATAGCATTATAAAAGGGATAGATGCCAGCTATGGGACTCTGATGTGTTTGTGATGAAGAATTAAGCAATCCTATGGAACAGGTGGGAAATAGTATTAAAATGTCTAATAATACCTTTGTTATACCAGTAATTCACTATGCCCCATACTTTATAATCTTTTACTCAATCCTTAGTACATTAATTTTGTATGTGAAATTATTCTGGGTATGATATTAATAAATAGCTGAACTATCTTCCTATCATACCGAAAACACCTGATACAATGATGTGGAAACTTATATCAACAACAATAACAATCTAATTCTATGAGGACGACGTCTGTGGTCTAGTGGTTCGAGTACCGAATTGCTGATCACAAGGTTGTGGGTTCGATTCCCACAAGACACAAACATTTATGTAATGAACTTAGGTGTTTGTGTTTGTCTGGGTGTTTCTTATATACATGTATATTAAGTATGTAGTTACAAAAAAAAAAATATAAGTATTATATCCATTGTCTAGTACCCGTAGTACAAGCTCTGCTTAGTTTGGGTCTAGTCGGTGCTGTGTAAAAAATGTCCCAAGATATTTATTTAATTATTATTTGTGACACAGCATTTTGTTAGAGAAGTTTTTAATGTATTAGTATTCAGACACTATGAGTGTTATGACCTACTTTTGTTATCTCTATAAAATAAGACTAGAAATCTATGAGAATTCTATTTAAAGTCTTATTTAAGTCTTCAGTATTGGTCAGAGTCCCCTATTTAAACATGAGAATGGATTAAGGGGAATTAAAAATTAAAATTAATTTTCGTCGATCAAAAGGTTAAGTGTATGTTTTCATTTGGTCATTTTCATCTTATCGAAATTACGTGCATACACATAAAGTTCCAGCTATAAATCTTTCAGTTATGTATCCGTTCTTAACCATACATCTTTTTAAAAAACGTAGTGATACACATAATATTAATACAAGGAATAAAAATAAATTTATTGTTCCTTCAACTAGGCTCCAGAAGATAAGTAATTCGTTCAAGTGCCAGTGTATACGCTTGTACAATAAAATCCCAAGCAATATTCAAAATCTAAGCTTGAACAAATTTAAATCTGTTGTCAAGCAGAAGCTATGTCTTAAAGGTTTTTAGACAGTGAAAGATTATATAGACAACAAAAATGCTTGGGATTGAACTGTTCCAATGAACCGGGCTATTGACTCCATAATTACAACATTTCAGGCTGACATATATACACATATACACACGTCATGCTCGTGAACGAGTGCTGTCTGTCGGGACTGGTCGGCTCTAATTGCTATGGCACTAATTTCAATTCTAATACTTACGTACTCTTTAATCTCTGAATTTACACATCAAACTGGATCATCCTCATTACTATTCACAACAATTGTTACTGTTACCACACATATTTTTTTTTAAAAAGAGTATCTATGGAGTTTCTTGCCGGCTCTTCTCCATAAGACCCACTTTTTTTGGAACCGTGCAACTAGTTTAACGTTTCAAAAGTACCTATTTATATGGTCTGATTGAAATAAAATATTTTGAATTTTGAATTTGAATTTTTTGAATTTTACTCATTATTTACAACTATCAATGACTCAGCCAGCTATCAATAATTATTGATCACGTACGCCAATCTCACACTTATAAGGATGTTTAAACCTGTTTAAAATCGGTAGGTATTATTGTACATTCCATAATAAACTACACACTGAATGTTTCGAGTATGCAACTAAGATAAAAAGGTTTCCAATTATTTCTTATCGAAAAATAATAAAATAATGCCTGTTTATAAATACTAATAATAGTACCAACGTAAACACTTCGTACCTGTATGGTCTGTCTCTAATCTTCTTGTAACTCCCCACGTAGCTCAGCGTCCGAAAACATCTCGCAACCACTTTAAAGGACATTTTATGTAATTTATAACTCGAAAATCACCGATATTATGAAGATAAAAGTGTAGAATTCCAAACTATTTTGACATAATTGACGTATCGTGCTGGCGAAGCCGGTTGACAAATGACGCTCAGACTGACAGATCACAGATGTGAAATGTCACGCTATGTTATTGCAGGAGCGCTGCCTGCGGCGGCATTCAGAACTATTTGCCTATCAGCTGTGAAATTTTTCTTCCGCAAGACGTGCCTACATGCGCAATATGTGTTCATCTCTTTCCTGAACGTAGCCGAGCACATCGATCGCTCGTGTCGCGCTCTTTTCGGCCAGTTCGCGGCAGCCTCGCTGACAGCGTGTCGCCAGTGCGCGTGTGTACACCGCTGTCCCAGCTATCGATCCGTCAGTGAAGCCGCATTGCCGTACATTCCGGAGGCGGTGCCTCGCCTAGTTTTCGTCGATCGTCGGCGTGGCGGGCGCGTGTCGGCGTCGGCGGCGGCCCGGGGCAGCCCTGCGCAGTAGCGACGAAGTGTAGCGCGGGAGCGACCGACCTTCCTTCCGCCAAAACCGGCTCGCTGTTCGCGGCGGACGGCTGTGATGTAGCCGCGGCCGGCGTGAGCGGCCTTCGGACAAAGGACCCGCTACTCAGTTATTCGCAATGAAGAAGTTCACGTTCAAGGGGGTGCTCGACGGGTTCCGCAGCTCGGTGCAGGCAGCACCGCGAGGCACCGAGCAGGAGATCCAGGAGACTCTGCGTCCCGACCATTTTCAAATCAAAAAGGTAAGTGGTTTTATCGCGCGGTTCGGCCCAAGGTCCCGCAGATAATGGCGATGAGCGGCACGCGAGCAGCGCGGCCTCCGCGAGACTCGTGGAGAGGGGAGACTACGCTCGAGCGCCGGTGCCGCTGTCATATTTATAACAGCACAGCAGTTCACCTGAGCGAGCGCAGCGGCGGCTGCGAGCGTGCAGCCTCTGTTGTGTAAACTGTACGCACGCCGCACGCCGACGAAACCCACGGCGACAGCGACGTGCATATCAAAACAATCACAATGTTTCGCCAGACTCGCCACACCAACAGATTGTCCATGACTGAACGTTGTTGACATTTCTTTAGCCAAAAACGCGTTTCGGTCTCCCTTTTCATAATTCATTCGTAGATCGTAATATTTTTTTAACATTTTATTTGTATAAGTTTTATTTGTAGTGCTGCTTTTACCATAACCATTTAACTAGGTACCTAATAGCTACTAGGTATTCTGTTGGGAATATGACGACGAATGTAATCTCTACGCCATTACATTACATTGCAGTGCATGCCACAAAGTGCGTGAGGTACGTAGAGAATTTAATATCACAAAGCGTCTAGCTAATATTATTTTTTGTCAGATTACTGAACAGTGGAGCACTTGTAGGCGGCAGAATAGCGATCATAATATTGAACTGATAACAAGATTAGATAAATGCTGCACAACGTAGGTATAATACCTTTGCCCTTTGCCGTGTACCTAACGTGCTACAAAATGCGTTATCATTGCCCCTCAGATCACTACACCAATATTTTCCAAGGGTTTTTCTCGATGAAAATTACTCAGATCCATTCTAGTCTAGTAATACTGAGTGTTTTTTGGTCCTTGAATAGGTATTCAATGTTCGATAGGTATTCAATGTTCGATAGGTAACGAAACACTTTTATTGCAACTTGATTGCAACCAAAAATACCTACATCCTGAAATCAAACTTTTATTAAACGTCAGCGCCCGTAACGCAACTTTGTCAGGCAGAATGGTTTCTATTTCCATTCCAACTTTTACTTATTGTGAAAAGTTTGGCCTAAAGCACCTTTCTTCTTTCACCAAAATTCTGGCAGCCTCCGAACAAAGTTAATGAGCAAACTCTTAAATAGTAAATTACAGCCGCACTCGTAACAGAAGATGGCAAACAAACATTTATTTGTGTTCGTTTTCTATTAAACATCTTGAATTTGAACAGCAGTATGCTTTTAAAACTTTTCCCTTTCTTAATTTTGCCAAATTTGCGGAGTGGGCCAATTTGCGTGGGAGATAATTTGTAGTACGCTTATATTTTCTTAAAGACTGAACGGTATTTCCAAGAATTTTCTCATTAAAATCGAATGACTGAATGAGTCTACGGCTACGACCTGTGTTTTTGGTCCTTGGCATATTACTGTACGTTGACGGCTTTATTTCGCCTATGTCCGTCACCAAATTTCCTAGAAAAGCCTTCATTATCTAGCTTTCTTTGTCTCGTTTTTATTTTATTTTAAATTTAGGACTAGAAGATTATTTTATCGAGTTCCGTTTAACCGGTTTAACACTGAACGGCTAATGTTCCAAGCCTAGGAGAACAAAGATTAAAATTTGTATTAGTAGTGAATAAAAATATCGTGTTCCGATGTTCAGTAACACAGGTAGGTAAAGGAAAAGCTATGTCGCTTCAATCACGCAGCTATAAATTAATGTATAAGTATGACGTAAGTTCACAGCTTGATCTAACCGATCCAACCTCGCAGCAACAGTGACTCATAATTGTAGAACATTATCGGCAGAAGTAAATACTAAATTGGGTTTGGATACCGGATAACTTAAGTTATTGATTCCAATCGGATGAATATAATTTTCTAGCGACTGTAGCTATTGACTGATTGACAGAACATTTCTTCACGTCAAAATAAATTACGTTCCGAAATCTTGCTTATTTTTCGGAAAGCTACATTTATAATACCTAGACAACTGAGGGAGAACCATTATAATTTACTTGGTCTACAACTAAAAACATGCCTAGGATACACGTTCAATAAAGCCAGCAATGTACAGTAAGCTGCATTCTGCGACGGATCGCCAATATGCAGTAAATTCACCACGATAACAGTTTTCTGTATATCGCGGTTATCTTCCACCGCTGCTGCACAACGCTGATAAATATTATAGGCGACACACATCCTCCGTATAGAAGCTTTATATTGTGTGAGGGAACCGGCGGAAAAATCAATGGTTGATGCGTTTTTTCATTAAAGTACTGAGTACAATTACCTACACATCGATATGTTTGAATATTTTCGATGAAAAATTCACAAATTGCATTGAAGTTGAGTATAAAAGTATTTGTGAGAATATTAATTGAACACATACAATTTTTCCTCATTAAAGGAAAATCGGAAAAAGTACGGGATCTGACATTTTTGTGCCATACTCTAGCTAGACAATAACGGTTCCACAATGATATATCACAGTGACTGCTATTCGCGGAGTGATGTGGCGTACGGACAAGCAGTCATTATATTCTGCTCTCCCGAGATAAGTAATTACCGACCAAGGGAATTGGATTTGTCCATTGTTATCTCGGACTAGTGCTAGTGATTCATTTAATTAAGCGCTATCAGCCACACGTTATTTTCGTCTGTTTCATCTCGTTATGAATTCTGCGTTCGGATACACATTAATATTTTGTGTAAATAGGGTTCGCGTCAAATGCAGCAATAAGGAAATTGTGTTGTATTATTTGTTGGGTAATATCTGGTTGGGTAATATGGTCTATGTTTGTAACTGGGAAAATGCCCGCTACAGTACTATATTTTTCTTATTTATATCGAGTTGGCATGAGCTAAATAAAAGCCAGCATTGGGACAGTGAATGATGTGTTGATGATAAAAACATGAATGAATGAATTAACTTTAAATTGTATGTCTAATAGTTAAACATGCCATGAGTAAATAGGTACTAGAAAAAAGACTTCATAAATCATTGACTGTCGTACCAGGGCACTATGGATTTTCGAAGGCGAGCTATGTATCATCACGCGTGGCCTCAGCATCGTGCCGGTGTAAGCCAGTCATCAATAAACTATGTCAGTTTCTGTATCACGATTAATCTGCCTGTTGTGGTCGCTGTCCGGGAGGATTTGTACACCGTTTGAGAGGATTACGCGGGTTCTGGGCTGAATTACAATTGTTTCAAGGGGATGTTATAGCAACTGGTCTGGGCTCACCGTTATGTTTGAATAAAACAGTTGTTGCCTATGAAATATTATGTTAGTTTTCAAAAAGAAAAAAAGCTTTATTTATTGTTACTTTGGCTGACAAAGTTAGTCAGGACTAGCTTTCCTCCAGCGGCTTCGTCGTGGTCTGGGTGTTTCTTATAAATTATAGCCTATTTTACTCGGTAAAGTAAAAAATGTAGCTTACTAATAGTGAAGGAATTTTTAAAATCGGTCAAGCAGTTTTTGAGTTAAGGCGTAACAAACAAACAATCAAATCTTTGCTCTTTATAATATTAGTTAAAATAAAATTTTCTTTTCCATTTTCTTAAAACCTCAAATTATAAATAATCTGTTTTCTTTAATAAATTAAAATAGTGCAGGAAAGTATCGATGTCTGATTAGTTTAATTCATCGACGTGAACAGACAACACCCAAATATCCAATAACCTAAATTGATAGTCAGTTATGTAAATAATAAAGAAAATTCCCAATAACAATGATACGAGTACATGCCGAAATTATAGTGTAATTTTTTTTTCGCCTTGAAGTAGGTGACTGAAATAAACCCACTTTGCTAGATAAATTCAGTATGACACTGATTCTCTTCTGTAATGACTACATTAAGCAGCTTTCTTCGGTAAAATAACACGTAAAATGTAGCAGTTATTTATTATCTTTATTACGCGGGAGCTCAGTTATTGTCTTGATTATGTAACTTAATAAAAAGTCGTCTCAAAAAGAGCAAACAAAATGTTTTTATTCAAAAGAGGCACAGTCTAAAAGAGATTCATTCAAAATAACCAATCGCAATTATTCAGCTACGCTTGAGCTACTGAGTTCGATTCCCAGTTTGGGCAGTGGCTTTGGGTTTTATTATGATATTCCCAGTAGCAGCTCGGTGTTTACATTGTGTCCGGTTAATGGCAATAGGCTCTTATTACATGGGACCTTAACACATACACGAACTGTGGGATTCAGAGTTTAATTCTTCAATGATAAAATGAGCACTACTTAAGTAGAAAATTCATTTCAATTATAATTATAGAGCTGTTGTCTGAGCGTTTAATAACCTTTTATTTCTGTTTTCAACACAGCACTAATTTTAGACTACGTTGAGTGTTTGGTCAGTTGATCGTGGTTTGATCCACACCACAGCGAATCTGTATCACATCCTAATTGTTGCTAATTAATACAGTTAACGATGCGAAACTGCTATTTTATTAAATCACATATCGCAGCGCAGCGCTCGCGAATTAACAAGCGGGCCTGACGTCACCGGTGATGGTGATTCATTCATACTAGTTTTGAAAGGCATCAGCCAACGAGTGCGATAAACGAGATAGCTTTCGTTTTGACATTAAATAGCAAATATACTTAGTATTTATACCTAATGCATATACACACTTATTATTTTAAGATGATATTTTATAGAAATCATAAACAAAAATAATTAAATCTAAAAAATAATATTTTTTACTAGCTTTATGCCAGCGGCTACGCCCGCGGGCCGCGTGGCCATTTTAGCCAATGCATACAAAAACTTGACAAATTATATCCTAAAACCTTCCTCGAGAACCGCTCTAACCATTGGTGAAAACCGCATGAAAATCGGTGCAGTAGTTTTTGAGTTCATCGCGAAGATATAGATAGACGCGGTGGAGCACTTTGTAGTGTTCATAATAACTATGTAGTGATTTAAAAAAAAATGATATTATTCCGGCGACTTTGCTCGCATAGGTTATGGAAGCACCACCTACACGGTCCACCTATAGCTAGGAACTATCCAAGTGACTGCTTAGTTATGAAAAAAATCATATCAAAGTCAAACCGTTTAGGAGGGGAAGAATATACGCCATATACTTACTATGTACATAATGAAGATCGCTGACATAACTAGGTAGGTATCTCTATGCACACTTTCTACATGCCTGCTACAGCCAGACATCAACTAAATAGTGAACATTCCATAAATATATAATCAGCAAAGAAAATAAATTATGTAAAGAGCACTTCTCGAACGAAGCAAAAGTTCTGTCGAGTCGACAACATAATTAGGGTTTCTTTTTCTCAATAGAAATTACAAACAGCATTTCATAATTAGATAGTTATAGAGTTTCGGCTTTCGATATTCGAATCGGTTTACGAGATCTTGATAAAATTCTGGATCATTAGTTGAGGCTCCTCAACCTGAGTAGAGGCCCGCGCCAAGCAGTCGAACAATTTATCACACAAGTTATTAATATCTGCTATAATTGAATGTCCCATTTCGATTCATATTCGGAACACGTATTTTTAAGGTCGGATACATTACGCGAAACACAGACAATGCGGTCGAATAATGATTTAAAACGAGATGGGATTTATAGCTCGATCGTGCTTACTATTTAATACTCATTTATCTGCATTTGAAACGTACCGAATACATTATCTTTGGCCTCTTTAAAAAGAAAGGGAAATTTCATATTATGGTTGTTTAACCATAATATGAAATTTCCCTTTCTTTTAACAGGCCGGCCTGCCTCCTGCCTAACAGTCGGCTGTTAGGCAAAGATCTATTCCAAATCACCACATCATAACTTTCAGTCATCAGCCACATTATTTTATAATTTAACTAGCTTTCCGCCAGCGGCTTCGCCCGCGTGGTCTGGATATTTCCTATAATTTTCATCCCGTATTTCAACCCCTTACAGCACTTTTTCGCATTAAAAAGCCTATCGCCTATGTCCTTTCTCAGGCCCTAGACTACCTCTGTACCAAATTTCATTTAAATCGTTTCAGTAGTTTTGGCGTGAAAGCCCGACAGACAGACAGTTACTTTCGCATTTATAATATTACTAGCTTTCCGCCAGCGGCTTTGCCCGCTATCCCACGGGAACCATACATTTTACCGGGATAAAAAGTAGCCTATGTGCTATTCCAGACTATAATCTATCTCTGTGCCAAATTTCATCCAGATCCCTTTAGTAGTTTTTGCGTGAAAGAGTAACAAACATCCATCCATCCATCCATCCTCACAAACTTTCACATTTATAATATTAGTAGGAAGTAGGAGGATTAGTAGGAAGTAGGATATTAGTAAGGATTTGTCAGTGTCAGTGACTTAGGTCGATTAAATAATCTTGAATGGTCTCAAACGAGTTACTATTAGTTACTGTGGGTATAATGAGTGAATAAAATAATCGTATAGGTATAAATGCGCTCTGTTCGTTCAAAAGGACCAGAATAATCCATCAATAGAAACAGAAAATGCGATCACCTAACAATGGGAGGAAGCAATATTGTGGTGAGTGAACAATCATAGTAGGTACTCGTATGTATTGCTATACATGTAACGATTTCTGACTCGAATCGATCGATTAAAAAGCCACGTTGAACTGTAAATCTAGCTATTAGGAACTCAGTGAGCTGATTATGTTAATAAGGTACTAAGATTATCGGAAGAAACATCCTACAGCCTAAAGATTATACAAAATATCTTAACTACACGCCTACGATTGTTATAAGTACCACGCAGCCACAGAGTGTAAACATGCATCCACGTCACAACCACTTAACAGCTGACTAAATAAATATTACTTAACTACGCAACCGTAATATGTTACATTGTGGTAATAGTTTGGGTACGTTTTTTTAGTAATGCGTAACTAGCACACTACATCAGATTGAAAACTTAGTTTGACTAAATAACAAGCAATCGTAAAGACAAAAGGTATAGTTAACGATTCAAGGGCACTAATTGGACGGGTTTTCCTAAAATTGGTCCTCTGTATAAACTAATTAAACAAAGTTATCACGTAATGTTAAAATGGATTGCGAGGGAGTTTATCAATCAAAAATGTTATTGCCAGAATCTTATACCAGAGCACCATTTTAAATTAAATACTAGGTACCTAATATTAGGTAAAACAAGTATTTACATTCTATGAACAGGTAGCCTGTGAAGCAAATATTGATTTTAACAACACGTATAAAGCGTCGATCACAATTCACAACGTCGAACAATAGCAGACAGCGTTATCTGAATTTGTGCAAAGATTAGCACATATCCGCAGCGCGCGACCGCGGTCACGTGGCACGATAACCGACATCGGCATCGCCACCATTCTAATACACATCACTACTATATAATAACATCACCATACCAACTATTAGAAAAAAAAAGATCTGCTTTTGAAATAGATCATCATAAAAGATCGTTATATAAGTCAATAAAACCCCAGGCGTGCTCTCACTCTGCTTAGTTATCTACAGTATCTACCACTCTCATGTAAGACCGGTGCCAATTATGTAGTTTTACTGTGTTCCATAGTGTGTACTGTGTATGAGAGAGCCTAAGCCCAAAAGGGTTATTTGAATGAATAGCATGCTTCATTTCAGACAAAACTAGGATTAAATTAATTAAAATTAGTTTTTTTTAAACATATTGCAAAGACCAATAGTGGAATAGATAAAAGAGATGAAGATCTTTGATGATAAACTTAATAAATAATTTTTGGATATTGAATGGGCATAACTTTGAAATGAAAATAAACATAACTTTATAATAAAACAACGAGATAAACAGCTTACGTACTTAATATAACTTTGAATGGTAACAAAGATATCACAAGTGAAAATTGAATTCACTGTTTTGTCGATAAGTACGTACTTAACTAGCTATAGGGTAAACACCACCAGTAGCAGCGGTATTCGCAAGTGTTTGGACGAAAATGTTTGCTTTTAATATCGAATTCGGCCGGGAACTGGCAAATAAATAGTTATTGTTTGATATTGCATATCGGGAATATGCAGCATGTTGGTTTTATGTAAAATACTTGTCTGTACATGATTTCATGACAGTTTCAATTACTTTGATACTATCAAGTGTAAGTATAGTGTTCCCAGTTATAGTGGGATGATTGGCTTCTAGTATAATGAGATGTGGCTTAATATCTCTTCGAGTATAATACTGTACTTTGTACAAAAACTTATACCATCTCTGTGATATGAATTACTGGGCAATATTAATATCATAAGGGGGTCCTTACGATAGCTTGAACATTCAAACTAGTCTTAGTTTCAATGTACGCGCAGTTTGCACCGCATGCAAATCTTAATTAAAGTTTAATATTGATATCAATTTATAATCTGATTCATGCAAATAATAAACTATCTTCAGATCCCGAACTGGGTGAATAGGGATATAAGTTGTATGTAGAACGGTTAGCGTAGATGACATATCTCAGAACTTGTAAGTAGCTCTGGGTAGTCGTGTAGAGTTCTGCGGAACTAGTTGGGTTATGTGCAACTTTGGTAGCAAGCTACCAAACTTCAAACTTCGCCCGAACTGCAATATCGTGTGATTTCTTTGGTATCTGTTGTTCCATTGAACTTTACATGCTTAGGTAGTATTAGGTACTATGTATAGGTCTGCTCAAACCTATCATGATCTTAAAGCGTGTTTCATTGTGGTTTTAAAATAAAAAAGGACTACCGTGTCTTATGATTGCTTTTAAACAGATTACTTGACTACGTAAGTACATTAAGTGCAGTAACTACGTACATAATTTCAGTACGAATACGGAATACTAACAGAATTTCAATGCGTTCGACTATTTTTTAACGTAGAATAAGACATCGATCGTCTCTTTTCAGTGTAAAAAAAGGTAGGTAAACTACACATCAAAGTGAAAAACATTGTACTGTTTACTGAGATAAAAGGATGAACAGGGATAGGATAGAAAGTGTGGATGCCTACCCAATCTTCAGCATTGCCTCATATCTCAAGAAAACAGAACATGTAGCTAAAGTACCTAGCTCTCTAAAAACGACAAGCTTGCGCCGTATGTTATAACAAGTTCTACAATAATATTAGTTCATCCGTCTCCTGACATGGAGCAGAATTCAGAAACCGAATGTAACATCTAACATCACAATTGAGTTGTCAGAATATTCCTGCGACCTACATTGCTCCGAGGGAGGGAGAGAGAAGGTGGTGCGTCCTCTTTTACACAAAAGGGTGGAAGGAAATTTTTGATGTGCTGAAATGGATCGTGAAGGCTGCGGCGTGCGTTTTCGATTTCATGCCGTCGGCGTCGGCGGATTATTCGTTCGTGTCTTGTCTGGCGTGTTTGCGGTTTTAAAATGAATCATTTTTGTAGAAAGACAAGATGTAGGCATTCGCTATTTCTTCAGATGTTTCTTTTTTATTGCGAGCTGAAATTCATGCTGTACTGTGAAGGTTTCCTTAGTGTTAGGATTTCACCAAAACATGATTGATTGAAAGCTTGGAGGTTGTTTGGTTGTTGCGAAAGTTGTAATATCTATTATATAATATGTAATACTCAGTATATAGTGTATATACCCTGAATACCTGGCATTAGTTCTGTAATGCGGCTTACAAAAAGTTATTTTAAACCTTATGCTGAGAATTAGGTTGGTAGTCTGTCTAATATAGCATAATATTGATTTAAATAATATAAATAATCTAGTGTCATCTTTTAAGAAAATAATACTTTGTGGTTAAAAGTAGTCACAGTTAAAACTGCCTACACTAACTAGTTCTGATGGACAGTCAGTACTTTTCCAGAGACACGCCTAACTAAACCAGGGCGAGCCGCTAGTTAATATTTTAGTAGCTAAGCAGTTAACACATGCAAGTAACTTACTACAAATTTTATGAAGGAGCGCCCATATAATTTGAGCTTGTGATTAATAAATTGTGAGCTAATAAATGACGCGACACTAAACGAACATGCAATAACTATTAGGAAAATGAGCGAACAAATTATTGTGACTGTAAATCTAGTTTATGACCGCAGATTTACTTACTTATAAGGTTTATTACACAGTATAGTAATGGTGTTACTATATAGATAATTGAGATGTGTATGTTTTATATGTCTAAGATCGGGACGAGTCCACTCAGCTTACGTGCACATTTCTGGTAGAAATGCAACCTAAAATACTCTGCTATTAGCAATAATAATTAGTATTCATAATAATGTAAATTTTTTTTAAACAAGGTACACTCGAAATACTTAAAATCATATCTAAAAAATTCTAAATGTGCAGTTTTCATTTTATATCTAAGAAATATTAAGCAATGATTACCTACCCGCAGACGGAGGCTCTGCCCCATATATCGTGTTCCAGAATGTAGCTCAGGGTCGGGTCTAGTTGGCATTTCTCCACAATTCACTGTGTCCAGTGTTCTTCAGAGTGTTGTCCCTGGCATGTTTACTTGCGTATCCTCTAACATAGGTTCTGTCACGACAACAATGTTTCAGACCTTCAAGCGGTGTAGTGCTGGCCAAGTTGTTTGTGTCCCGACGTTTCTGGGTTAATCCTTGATCTCCTTTTGTCTGTTCTGTCTCTCATATAAACTAGGTTCATGCGTAGGGTTAAAAAGGGCTATTCATAGACGTCCTTACGTTCTTGCTTTCTGTTCTAAAAATTACGAATCTTCTACCATTTGGAAAAAGTAAACGCTAAAACAACGGCTGCTAGGAGAGTAGAATGTTAATACAAGTAAATTACAATCACAGAGAACTACTAACCATTAGATAGGACATTGTTGGTTGGTGGTGTATATAGTATTATTTCTTCCATTTTCCTTTTCCTGAAGCGTGCGTCCCTATAACTAAGAGCACGTGCAATAAAATCGATGCTAAATAATAAAGCAATAATAAGTATTGGTGTGTTATCGCCGTGTTGTTATTCCGGTGATGGAAACGATGATTACATTCGCGCGTAGCCGGCGCCGTGTTTACAAACATACGTGTGTACGTTGTTACATATTTTGAACCTCCTTACAGTAAACCGAGATTTTACGAGCTTAAGAAATTCCTCACATTGTTTGGAATAAAAATGTGAGGCAAAAGTGTTTGATGATGTAGGAACTTAGGTCACAATAAAAAAGGATTTATTTAGGATATTAACAATCAACTACTTCATCTTTCAAGGTAAGATCAAGATAATTTCCATTTTAATCTCCTACAGATATGGTGTTACTTTTGAAATTACTATTTTATTATTTTGGTTGTTAGAATACCTTTGCCAAACACAATGTGAACTATTTCTTATTACGGGTGCAACTATACCTTGTACGATCTTCTAGGTTGCTCAGTCGCTCATTGCAGCAACAATCATTTCCTAAGTATAGCTACAATTTCTGGCCGGCGTTGCTCTTTGTTGCCGAAAAGCATGTAAAAATGAGAGGGCCGTCAAAGCGACCCTCCAGTCCTCTAAATACAAGGGCACTCCGCAGAATACCTGCCTCATTAACTCGTGTTTCAAACCACTTCTGCATGAGGGTAATACTTAAGTTTTACAAACGAATTTGTTGCTACCGTACTACAAAATTTTTAGAGTTTGAGATAATTTCCTTACTTCCGTGAGTCAGTATGTCACAGCCTCGCAGACAGATTACTATAGCTATATTTACAGCTAAAATTGGCCTATCTTCTATAACTTTTTCTTATTCAACTACACTGCAAAAAGTATTTGGACATATCAATATGGCTGCCGAACATTGTCAAACTTCAGAGCTGCTTAAGGTTATATTGGTTACTGTGATCGTAGTTTTCAACTATTCAATTATTTTGTAGTAATTGTAATTATAACTGTTCGGTGAGTATGCGACTTATCAGATAGGAACTACCCGTTCCTATCTGATAAGTCGCATAGCTGATTTAACTTTATCGTAAGCGAATTGTGGGTGGTCGACAGTTAACCTATGGATAACCTCATAATTAATAGTATCGGTTAAGTATGATTTATTAATGTACCTTGCTCATAAAGTTGCGGGTTTTGGGGATTGAGTTTGATGATAGCTGGAGTATATAATTATATATATATTTGGGAGCGTTCCTCTGCAAACGGTCGTCTAGAGAAGTATTGCTTAGTGCATTTTCATCACTGAGAATATTTTTTTCTCTGAATGACGGACGCTAAGCAGAACTTACGGCATGTTTTAGTACCTAGGTTACCGTTGCACATAATATGGACTGTTTGCTGTTTATCAATAAAAAACTTCTTTAAATTAAATCGGATCTGAAGCAACCGTGTTCCCCTAATCAATTCTATGCTGATGGCAAATTTTAATAGGTAGGTATGATATATTTTTCCTGTTCACAAGGCAGTAGCTGCCTCCCACTGTAGGTAAACAGCTCATTATCGAGCACGTGCCTCCTAATCCCCGGACGCAGACAACCACATACGTGACAGACGAGGACCTACCTTGTGTCACTAATTGGACAACCTACTTCAGGAAATCGATACTTTCTACTACAAACAAAGAAAATACTAGGTTTCTAAAAGTTATTTCAATGTCTGATTAGTATTTAAGCAGCCCAATTTTGCTGTTTTTATTGTTAGACTGTTTTTTCATGAAATTTGAACGTTTTTGGTAGTTTCAGTATTGTTTACTTTGTTAGAATTTACCAGAAAATGCAACAGTGGCGAAAAGAGAGAAACCGAAGCAAAAACTCCAAAAAAGTTGTTTCTAAAAGGTGGCTGAACTTAAAAGTTAAGCGGAACGGAACTAGGAGCTTAAAACAAAGCTAATGGCAGCTGCTACAGCACTAGCGCTACTCGCGATAAACCTCTTTGCCTAGATAGAGCATAGAGCATCGCGTGCGCTAACGCATTGGCCCACTTCGCTCCGTGCTAATACGCCTCCGCGCTGCCTGTTCTTGAGTGCAACACTAGTTTATCATCATTTCAGCTTAGTGTCGAACATGGGATATTTTATACACTGTTTGCAATGATGCAATATTAGTACAATCATCTGACTTTCTTTAAATATTACGAGCTTTAGGTACTCAAAGCATACCAATGGCGGCTACCCGTTAAACTAGATGCTTATTTTGTAATATGGCTGTAGAAGGCAGCTTATTACACTCCCTTTGAGTTTTATAAATACTTTGTTCTATAAATCGTTTTATAATAAAGTGTGCGTATTTTTATATTATTTGTTGTTCAATGTTATCCCGAGTGTAATCTAGGCCTGCGGCATGAGATTATAGATATAATCCTCTTCCAGACACTTCGAGGTATAGCGGCTTAAGAGCCGCTTCGAGAAATAATATGCCTTTTACTAGAATAACAGACGTAGGAAAAACATTTAACGTAAACTAATGATGAAGGAAAGTCTAATATATGTATAATATTGCCTAACCATTTGTGCCGATATAAACATGTGGGCAGTAGGTATGTCTCAAAGGTACCCCTGTTTCTTAAAAATCTTCCAAACAGAATTGCAGTGTTATCCACGAGACCACGACAGTGTTCACACAGACTTAGGACACGTAATATAAATAATTTCAAGACATTTACAAGCTTTTACGATGTCAGCTTACAAAGTTCAGCGTACATGTAGTTAGCCCTATTTCCCTAAGCCGACGTTTTTACGCTCGTACGACTTTTAATTTCCGTATCGGCATGGGCGACTTCCGGCCTTCAAGGACACGGCTACCAACTATAAGTCAGAACCGACAATTTGTATATAAATAGTTTAACGATTGTTTTCTAATTCTGTCGATAATGTCGATTCTGACTACAAAAATTTCTAGTCAAAGTAAACTCAAAATGTTTTATTTCAATTAGACCATATCAATAGGTACTTTTGAAAAGTAAAACTAGTTGCACGAGTTCCGAAAATTGGGTCCTATAGAGAAGCGCCGGCAAGAAACTTTATGGTTACATTTTTGTATAGAATAGGCGTTGAGAATAGGTAGTGCAGTTAGCGTTTTTGCTATTTGCAATACCTATAGATAGGTACTTCAATAAAACGGGAAATATTGCAATACTTAGGAAGTAAGAGTTACCCAGCCCCGACAGACAGCGCCCGTTCACGAGGCTGACGTGTGTAAGGTCTCGAGTTTTTAGTAAATTGTTCTAAATTATTTTACTTCTACACAATTTCTTCATTACACCAGAATCTTGAGTAATCTCACCGTTTATTTATGAGTGCCTTCCAGCAGAGACCCGCTCTCCGGGACATGCACGTTATACCAAGCATCTAAAAATCTTACATCTGTCACCAAAATAAAGGTTTTCTTCAAGTTCGGTCTCTTATCAATTGTTGGTTACCTATTTCCTCTTTTAAAACTATAATGTACCTATATGAAATGGAAAACACACGACAGAATTGAAATTTTAACAAGCGACCGGCATGTAATATCGTCGATAATAACACCGTTTAACCTGTTATTAATTCTTAATTACGGCTGTCATTTTGTTTGTGCCACTTAATTTGGATAGATACTGTTGTTTTGAACGATATATTACGTACTCTGTTTTACGCTTATATTTGGGGTTCAAAGGAGTTTATGAAGTATAAGAAGTCTGTTACAATGTTAATGTCAAAGATTTTTCCAAGACTCATTTCATCTAAAATTAAAAATAAATGTATTATTTCAAGTGTTTATAGAAAGCACACTGAATGATCTTGTGGTAACCTCTACGGTTTGTTAGGTAGGTACCAATGTCTCGTAATTGCGGAGGTTGGAAAACCCATAAAGTTTATTGTTGTTAATTGCCTAACTGCAATGCCGGTGTTCAGTTCGTGCAACAGAATCAATAACGTTCGTCAGGACTCACGTAGTAGATACAATTTAAACACCGCGTCACTACATCTCTATTAATCGTGACTGAACATGTACATGGAGCTTCACATCCATTTGAGTTACATAAAAGTATATTTACCAACCTGGGGGGCTAGACAAGTTCTAACTTAACATTCGAATCGACAAACGAATAGAAAGAAAATATATGGAAATGACATTAGTGACAGTCCAATTTGTCGAAGGCTTGTGTCATTTCGAATGTCAAATTGCAACTTGTCTACAGGCCCTGGCCTTTTAGATTCCATTTAATAATACATAATCCGTTGGACTTCCTCTTAGAAACTAATTCTCTTACAATGTAGGATCGTAGTCGCACTTGACCGTGGTACTGTTATTCACATGGCGACTAATTTTGGCGCCATAATAGCACACTGCTCACCAAATATAGTGTCAATCTGTTTCCGATCGACTTACAGTTTGACAGTAACGTAATTATTTGTATCTTCATTTCACTATCAGTACGTGATGTATGACCAGTCGAGTTGGCAAGGCGGCTGTTGGCAACCAGTCAACGCCGCACTGACCTGGCCTTCACCTCCTGAGATGCATTCACGCTTCTTACTAGAGGGTTCATTACAAAATTCTATTTTAAAGTCTATAGGCTCAATTTTACTTCTAATTCTTCTTGTTTACAGTACCTTGAAGCTAAATTTTGTTATAAAAGTCTGCAAGGTACTTACTTAATGCTCTTTTGAGGTATTCAGAATACCTCAACTGACGTCATTAGGGAGAATATTCAAGAATATCGTATTGTTCCAAGTAACATCTCTCATTCAAATGGCGCCTCGTTTCTTGAGCAAATAAAGGTTCAGGGCTCCGGTCGAAGTTTCTTCCTAATGCGTTGAGAAAAGTCATCGTGTGAATTGGCTTGTGTCAACTACTTCCCTCCACTTTTTCCAATCTCTCAATGAGTTCTTTCGACCTTTTCAAGGATTTATTTACCTAAAAAGGTACTATGCAATACATGTAATTCAGACTTACATAGGTATACAAGAGAGATGTTTCTATAGTTCAGTAGTGTCGAGATTTATTTAGGTCAGTGTTCGTAATTAGCGGATTAGCGTTTGTAAATAGGCTGATTTTCAGCTCATTATGTGGCTTAGGCTGAGATTTGGGTTCGTTTGCTTAAAGTTCTGGTGTGAGGTTGGTTGTACGTAGTTAGTGAAATATGTTGGTTTAGTCGTTTAGAGGAAGTTAATCTTTTCGAACCTAGATGTTGTATAAATATTAACTTAAACCAGCAGTTTATTTAAATAAATAGGAAGATTTTAATTATCTCAAATTGTAGCTCGATATTTGATTCATCTTCTTTGCCTCAGCTGTGGCTGTCGCTTTTGTTATTCAAAACTACTTTATGTACTGCACTGATATAGTTTAAATATCTAAATCAATATTTCACTGATCACTGATCGGTCAAGTATCATTGATAAATACATGATCAAAGACCATTGATCTTTCCTATCTCAGTATTCAATCGATCTTCTTTGTAGTTCGCTTTAAATTCAACCCCATACATAATGTAAAGGCTGCACACTTGACGTAATATTATTAGTATCAAAGGTCGTGATCGATCGGATCTAATCGCGACCTCCACTTAACTCGACACATCTCTCGTCTGACGTCAGACGTTATCGTGTCCTATGAAATAAGAGTTGAAATTAAATTTTCTTATTTTCTACGAACGAATTGCTTGAATTGCTCAATGTATTTTTTATTTTTGCTACGGGTCCTAAATGATTGCTTCTTTAAAAACGATGACGCGTGCTATAATTTGATATGTATCATTTGATAAGTGACAGAATTGGGAACCAGCAATAGGCAGACTGCGTCTTAGGTCATGTCCTAACTTATTTTCAACGATTAGAGAAATCCTATAAAATATCCACTTTCCACAAAGGAGGACAGCATGACCGCGTGAGATTTAGGCTAATATTGAGACGATGCTAAGCGTAAAGTAATGCTTCCGTATGTCAAATTTGTATTACAATTTGACATACGGAAGCCTATGTTTATACTTAGCATCGTCTCTGAATATAAATAAGCCTTAGTGTTGTTAGAAAACAACGGCTGGTGTATTTTTGTCATGTGTGTTGTCAAAACAGCTCTTTCTTTCTAAGAACTGAAGCTGTTGGTGGAACTCAACATGTTACCTACCGCATTTTTGTCGCATCATAAACAATATATCGAATTCAACTGGTAGGTTATTAGTTATGTGAGACTGTACATATACAATACAAGACGTTTCTCCGGTCGGTAGTGGCTCAGCTACTTGATGTGTTCGCGTGACGGCGCCATACTTCCGTAACCAAGTTTATTGATACACGACGTTAAGGTTATTGCCGAGTGCTGTGCTGTGGGCCTGACTGAATTATGGTAATCCAATAAATGTGTGGCTATTGTAAAAGTAATAGACAATAGTGCATGAGGCCCATTTAATTTTAATTTTATTAAAGTGCACATACTGATAATCACAAATAAAATCATTCCATAATCTCAGAAACTCGAAATCCGACAGCTCGGTTTTCTTTATGACATTAGCAAGCGTTGAAAAATAATTTTTAGAAATTTCCTCGAGTAAACTAGTTTTTATACCAGTGATCAATGATAAAATATATATAATGTTGCCATTGCCAGTGATGCAATACGTTTCTACAAAATTTGCTCAGCAATATTGTGTCAATGTCATATTATGTCATTGTCATAAAATACAAATTATTAAAATCTAACAGGAACCATGTTAGATAAGTTATCAAACCTAATTTATTAATTTTATGTTGTAATGTTATAAAGTCAGGCTAGTTATTAACGCTATATGTATGTGTTGTTTATTTAATTAAAGTTATCGATTGTTTTAATTATGATGATTGTGCTATCGGAAAAAGGTAATTAGTATGTAAAGATAAAATTAATGTTTGTTTATTGAAAAAAGTTTATAAATGCACGGCGCTACTCGTCTTTAAAATTACTTACTTTTAGATAAGATTGCGTTTCGCAAGGATATTATTGCACTTCATAACTTGATAAAGCACTATCTATGGGTGAAAGGTGTTTTTTAAATTAATTTGTTTATTTATTATGAGCTAAAAGTAGAAACTAAGTAAATACCTGTCTATACTAATATTATAAAGAGGAAAGATTTGATTGTTTGTTTGTATTGAATAGGCTCCGAAAGTACTGGACCGATTTGAAAAAATCTTTCAGTGTTAGATAGCCCATTTATCGGGGATATACGCCGCTATAGGCTATACGCCATCACGCAATATGTTGCAAAAACAGGGGAAAAAGTTATCAAGGGGCGAAGCCGCTGGCGGGAAGCTAGTGTGTCATAATATTTTGGCACTTACAATGTTTAACCGCGAAGTGTCGAAATAAAAAATTGGCACTCGCTTAAAGCATAATATAAAATATTGACGCTAGCTAAATAATTACCCATCATTCGTTCTTTATAAGGACATGATCTCATCATGTTTTGACAGAAAGCATAAAACTCATCCTTTTTCCATAATTCCGTTCTTGACTCAACTTTGACTTTAATTAAACAAAACAGACATAATATTGTAAATATAATGATATTATTATAGTGTTTTGCTTGGCAAGTGTGTCCTGATTGTCCTCTGGAGGTCAGTAACAACCCTCATGTTATTCCAATAACTCAATAATAACATCTACCCAATAACCTAATAATTCCAACTTGTCGCTTGAGGTCAACATGTTGGGACATACCGACAACTAATACTAACCTATTTATGATGTCGTAATCATGTTTGGGAAACTGCAGACTCTAGCTTAAACCGGTTTCCTCTTACTTAAAATGTGGGAGGTATCTTTGGAAAACGTACAGGTTTACCTTTCTCAATGGACATCTCATGTTAGTATATAGCCCATTTATGGTAGGAGGTTTAATTTTGTTAAGATAGAACTAAAGTAAAAAGTCTTTACCTCGACTTGCTATTTAAATAAATGACAAATAGTTAATTAATTTAAAAGGCGAGGGGAGCTTCATATAGTTTGTAATCAATGCATAATAAACAAATAAACATCAATCTCAAAGGTCACCCACCCCGACCTTGGGATAAGTTGTGAAAAAAAAACGAGAGTAAGTAATACACATTGGACTTGTTCCAAATATGCCAAGGGCGAATATATTTGCTAGTAAACTATGTCGTTGTACACGCCAAGTGTCAGTTTTCATATGAATTGGCTAGACTTATCAGTATCTAGCCTGTGATCTAGCTACATGACCTGATTACTTCGTCGTGATTCATTTTAATACAGCCTACATGTTTATTTAGCTTTTGGATATTGAATAGATAAAGGGCTTAATAAATTTAATCACTTCTTGTAAGTACTTCGTCTGTTTTCTATCAATCGAGAAATTAAATTCACTTCCTAAAATATACCTTGGCGGTTCAAACGGCTACTTTGATGGATCATAATATGAATTGCGTATACCGGAGTGCGCTGTGCATTCTCGGTATGGGCTGACCTAGCTTTTCTTCTTTCTTCTTTTATATAGCGGGAGTTCAGCTTGTACTAGTAATTTATAGCACGTAAGCACGGTGTATGGTACGCGATTCATATTATGATAAATCACAAGTTTTAGTTTTGGGCTCTGTGTTAGTTTGTGAATTCATTAAGTAAATACGTCGTTCTAAAACGGTAATTTAAAATTTCCTATCGTGATTTAGATATGGCAGTTGTATTAGTATGAATATAAAGGCATCCTTAAATAATACTGCCTGTTTAACAATAAGATCTTTGTGTTTAACGGTTGTTGTTCAAATACTATCTCGTGTTGAGCCTCCCACGGCGTTCATTGTCACGGCCAGATAAGACAGTCTACGCTAAATATACTTTAGTTTACTCGCTGATAGTAATTTTATTACGACCTTCTAGATATTACAGTATTCGTAGTCATCGAGCTCATCATTTTCTTTGCACTAGATTCTAGTCTATGATAAAAGTAGCTTTAGGACTGATCCATGCCGATCGATTCCTAACATGGAAGCTCAAGTTGACAATAGTGACACCTGTGTTTTAAGAAATCTTAGAGCTTTTGGATATGGAAGGAAAATTGCCAAAGGAAGGACTCATGTTGCTTCTTCGAGAGCAAAAATAAGTTCTTTTCTAGTTATGCTATTTGTGACACTGCGCAATCCTCGTGGTCAAGCAATCGGCTACTACCCAAACAAATGTTTCTATGTATTGCCTACAAATAGTAATTTGTTATTTCGAGTTTGGATAAAAGGGTGTGCAGCATGCACTCACAATACCGGATAAACCATAAACTCAGGTAACATTGAAAAAAAAAAACAAAAGCTTAGTTTTTCGTTTATGTGTATTTTCACTTTACTTCGAATATCATCTGATACCTAGGTTCGAACCGCTGGGTAAGAAACTGGAGTATGTGTACTGTGCAGGAAGTAACTTCATACTGTGTAGGCATCCACTAAAACGGGTGTAGGTGAAATTCCCGCGGGGTCGGGAGAAAAAGACGGACGAAGGTAACACCGCCAGACAGCCAGTGTTTCATAACTTGTTTGTAAGTTCGCTGATTGATTAGAGATCGAGTTAGAATTGACTCAACGCAAATTTGATTTGCAAGATTGGCAAAGTTCTGATGATCGGGCGTCTGCGTGTGTTAACATTTAACTATTTAAACTGAAAGATGAAATATTGAATTAGTTTAGCCCTCAATTATTGCTTAGTTCACTTAGAGCTTGTTTTACCAACTCCTAGCAAGTTCCCGTTAAATTAGCTGGCAGATAATTTCATACCAATATTGTTCCATATTTTAACTTATCCAGCAGTTAGCAGCTATCGAGAGTGGTGAAACAGACTCTAAATCGAGTTAGAAAATTTAAAAAACAACTACCCACATCAGAATTTGATCAGGAGTAATCAGGACTATCATTATTTATGGCATGTAGTTGTAGGTACCAGGTTTGACTAGGTTATGTATTTACCTATGTTTAAGCTTTTATTAAAATCATAAATGTGCAATATTCTCCGTACACAATGTTTAGCACTACAGAGCTTTATCGGTATTAATAATACATCGAAGTAAAGCCTTATTTGTACCTACACGTGTTATATCTAAGAGGGTCCCTAATTGTACTTCAACCCTTGTAACAAAGGCTTTACATAGAATTAATCAATGGTTTCTATATCTGTCCGTTTTGTTACAGGTAAGCCTCCGATAATCTGGGACGCGCCAATGATTTATGGTGAGTTTGGAGATATCTTGCAGATTTAAGAGCCCCGTTTGTATTCAAACTGTTATATATATTAAGGTTGGATTCATCGATTCGGAAAAGGTTTAGTAAAGACAAAAATATTTGTTCTACGTCAGACACTTAACTACTAAAAAGTGTATCAGTAATGTGTATTTTCATAAGTAATTATTGCAACAAAACTTAAAGGACTTCTACCAAACAAATTAAAACGATATGATATGAAAAACGACCTAAAAAAGAATATCATACTTAACCTTTTCTTATTCATACGGTTATCCCAAGTAACGAGCAATCTTCATAAATATAAAAATATTTCCCGCCCACAAAGCCGAAAAACTTCTCATAACTAACATGAACCAAAACTCCTTCCATTCAGAACTTTTCTAACAAGATGTTTTATATAAATTTTCTTTGAGGAAAAACCTTTTTGATCACAGATATTAATTATTCAAAAATATTTATACCTACTCTATGAAGCCGTATTCGTAATTTAAATTTCATTCAATCTGAGCAAAATTACAACCTTTCATGCCGTTTTCGTGTAATGTTTGGCAACTATTTTCTTTATACGGCTCTAATTAGAGGTGCGTCACCCCATTTTTACTCAATACCTATGTGTGATGGTTACATAATACATCATGAATTAATTATCCAGTTGATAATATTGAAAGAAGCAAATCGCGCGACATTGTTCCATATTTTACTAGGACATGTTCTTCCTATTTTCTTGATTCTGTAACCTCATTGATGTCGACGTGCAAATATTTAAATTAAACGAACTTAAATATATATATCGATCGATATAAATATATCGATACCTACACCTTCATATCTATAAAGAACAAACGGTTTCAAAAACTGTTCTTGCTCAAAAATTAACGTAAATGACTGTTATATCGCCATTACGATTACGATGATGACACGGTTTGCATTTTAAACATTGAATAATTATATAAGTAATTTACACTTTATGCATAATATAAATGCAATCTTATTCATAACTTCCATTTTGTTATACTAGTAATTTTAATTTATAATTTGAGAAATAAATAACTAACTTTCTTCAGAAAATATATTATCATTGCGGTATTCATCAACCATCATGGCAGTGTCCGTATGTCTCATTTCAGTCCTGTTCCATTTTATGAGAAAAATCAAGTACCTACCAGCCGTGTGTCAGGAGTTTTTTCACCTTGAGATATAGGTAACCTACCCGTGGCCCTCTGAGTAGATACCAATTCTTTGATTGATTCAAACAAAGTGACAGAAAAATAAAAACAATCACAAAATAAATAAAAGCTGTGATGACAATACTGAAAATAGAACAAACAAGTTTTCTACATAAACACAATTTTATAGTAAACGTCTGTAGTAAGAATTATAATCTTTCGTAGTATCTACAACGTAGATAATAGATTATTACATTGACCAAGCAGCTTGAATGAGTCTGTAAAAAATACCTACTTTGTTCTATTCCATTGTGTTTGTTGTTGATACGTCTCATTCATTTCGTTCATTCACGAGAACATTGAATGAATTGATATTTATGTAGATTTTCCCTTTGTTTGTTCTTTTCTCGGAACCTGCCCGTCTTTTTGTAAAGTCACAGTCAAAACATGGAACACGGACGTGGTAACATGACTGGCTGTATACAAAAGTCAAATGTCTCTGAATTTTTATTTATCTAAAGGATAAGATGGCAATCAAAATAAGATTGGCTGGGGTGGTAATTTCCATATCTGTTCTTCCACGTATTCCCAACAGTGGACAATTATTCGCATCTATGCTTATCTACCTAATTTCAAAAGGTACATCCGTAGATCAATACGCTACATAATAACACATAGTCTAACTATCGCGTGCCGATAAAATATCAAATAACAGTTTGGTTTGTAATTAATCGTTAATTGACACGGTTAACGGCCGATTTGGTCGTTATTTTTTCTTGATAGTCTTACTGATAGATAATTGTACTTTAAAAGGTTTCTTCAAAAGGTCAAACATTGATAACGTAATGTTTTATCGAATTTGTTTTTAGAAATTGTACAAAAATATGTTTGTTAATGACGATGTCAATTGTAAATACTTATATTATGTAAAATATTTTATGTTATTTACAGTAAAGTTATCAGTGACTGGCAACCCTGGGTGCAGATCACGGAGTATACAGAATATTGTATCTTTGTAGTGTAGAAAAGCAAAATTTAACACATTCCACAACAACAAACTAATATGACTGCTACTTACACATAATCGTAAGATTCAAGTTAAGTAAGCTACAAAAAGGTGTATCGATAAACAAACGAATCACTTGGGATACATCGATAGAAGAAAACCAGGCTAATCTGTTAGAAGCCCTCCGATCACACGTGCATACATCAAACCCGTCGCCATCCATACAAGATTACGCCCTCGGGATGCGATCCTGCCACGCGGTAGATCCGAACAGAAAGGTCACTTAAATTACAACATGTAATAACCAAAACTGCTAAAGATTTTGTGTGACCTCACTGAACATTACTCAGAAATCGGCAGTTACACGTTTTACAACAACCACTAGTAAATCACATCTTGGAGAGATCCTCCAATTGGACTAGAGAAGAGCTTCTCTTGGTTCTCTTAATGAAATATCCGACTTTGACTACCCTGTCAAATATGACAGATGTAACTGTAACCTGTTGTATAACTTAGTCTCCGTTTTGTGATCTCGATTGATATAACCATTTTACCGCGTCCTTTACCGCGACTTTACCGTGAGATTACCCAGAAATCTGAACTCTCCTACGGCTTACCTTGGCGGCAGACCTTCCACACTACAAAATTAATTATTTTTCGGCATTTACCTATATAAAAGTTCATAATCTATGAGTGATCCTTCTACACCTTCTTGCATCGCCCTCACATTATCCTCATCAATTGTGAGACCAGTGTATCAGTGTCCTCCCCCTCCCTCTTGGGGGAGGTTCTATACAAATTGTTTGTGTCGTCCCGTGGACACCGACTACATACTAATTGAAGCGAAATTAAAGTTGTGGGAAGCGTTTGTTTTAGTTGTGATTGTACAAATGTGCCGTGGGTGCACAATTGGAGAAAGGGAAGATGTTTATTTGTTACTAGCTTTGCTCCAGCGGCTTCGCCCGCGTGGTCTAGGTGTTTTTTTAATAAATTATAGCCTATGTTACTCGGTAAAGATGTAGCTTTCTAATAGTGAAAGAATTTTTAAAATCACGTCGATTAGTTTTTGTGTTAAATGGTAACAAACAAACAAAAAATCTAATTGTTTCTCTTTATATTAGTTTAGATAGACAAACATTTTTTAACTAGTGATTTTTATGTGCATATCTGGGCAGCGATGTGTTTGATATGATGAGAGTATTTGTAATGTTTTATCATATTAAAAAAATCCTTGTTATTCCTGCTGCTGTGCGGCTACTGCTACACCAGAGGTCCTGGTTCCGATTCCCGGGTCGAGCAGTGTTGTTGGGTTTTTCGGTGAAATTCCCAGTGAAGTAGCAGCTGGGAGTCTAGATTTGTGTCCGGTTGATGGCATGGGTGGGTGGATGTAACATTAGTTGCAATAGTAAACAGTAGCGCAAGTAATTATACAGAGTGAAAGTGACATTTACAGTAATTATATTGCAAGCGGGCGACACAGCACAACGGACGGATTGACACTTGTTATTAATTACACGTTTTCTAAAACAATTGTGTTGCGCCATGTTGCAATTACATCGGTTTTAATTGCCATATAGGTGTCTGATATTTTTTTGCGGCTGCAAAATTACCTGCTTTAATTTTTCTTGCTTTTTTTGAATCGCTGTCACACTAGTATTTTCTCCAGTATCCTGGGGCGGAAAATATTTGTCCCTTGTGGGATCGAACCCGTGATAAGTGGCACAGAAAACCAATCGTTAGGCCACTACGCTAAATGTGTCGCCATATTATAATTTGTGTAATACCAAAAAGAGTATTTGGTTTTTTTCATGGTGCCTAATATTAACTAAGAAACTATAAAATTGCGTTAACTCTGGTGTAATTAGTTGAATTCATAAAGTTTACGCTTAACCAAAAAGTATAATTTAATACAGCAAAATAGATAATCTAATTTCCAACTGTTAAATACGCTGTACGAATAGACCTTATTTGTATAATTAAATAACTCTACTAATTACTTTGAAACGAAAGGGTCCAACTTAACCCCAGCCGAGCACTCAACATTTATAAACATAACCTTTAAAATTGAACCCTTTTATCTCTGCGATAATCGGATAAAATCTACGTGGGGTGGGCACAAGTGCCATCCACTCAGATACACTTGACTGTATTAAACTGGGTGGAGTATCGGTTTGATGGTTCGAAGGTCGCATCGATGGGTATGACCTTGAAGGCAGATTCATTTGAAATGCTAATCAGATGCTATTATGGTTAAGTCTCATCGAGACATGATAAGCATGCACATATTTGAAGTATACGAGTCTTTTCACACGGCAACCCAACCACACATTGTCGTTACGAATAGAGTCAGACAAAAAACAACAAAACATAAATATTTTGACGTTGCTAAATCAAAATACAAACCAAACAATTTCTAAATACAAAAACAAACAAAACCGAAACAATTCCGCTTTCCCTTATTTACGGCATAAACAAAAAGCAAATGAAATAAAAATCCGATTCTGGAAACCCTTTCGTATCGGGCGCTTGTTATGGGGTCAACGGGGCAATAATGGCACAAAGTGATTTATCTATGGCATCTGTAATATGGCCGCGGTAATGACTCGTGACGGGAATGACAAGTATTTACGAGAGAGATAATCTCGCTCGTAAATGCTCTCTCTCTCTCTCGTTTACGTAATGTTATGTCCATGATAAGGCATTTTGTTGTTAAGCTTAACTGTATGTGAAAATGTTCACGAATAACAGATGTATACATAGATTTATACAAATTAGATATATTTGGCAGCCTTTGCCTTCTAATCCCAAAATTAATTATGTGCTCATCATTACCTTCTTAGCTTTTAACTAGAAGTTCACAAACCCGCACTATTGTCCTGACACGTTATTACTGTCCCATTGCTGGGCCCAAATCCGGCCCATCACTGACGAGACCTTTAAAGTATGGCATATTTTATATATTCACATAAAAATCCTTTTATCTCAGGAATATTTCCTTATTACGTAAACGTAACGTTAACGCCCGTATTATGTATTTAACACACATACTATGGAGCGTTTAGCAGAAACTGTGTGGATGTCGATCCCTTTACTGAAGATTAGGCGCGCGTACGGTGTGGGGATGGGTTCACTGGGCCCCGGCCGCCATGGAGCCAAGTGATTTATTTGCAGCGAGCGAGCTAAATTAACGGCATGGTAATGAGATGGGCACCATGTGACGATGGGATAAAGTTGTGTGACGAAGACAAATTATGCAATATTAAGTTAATGTTTGTACGCAGATGAGCAATTTGTTAAATCTGGTGAGAGGATTAACAAGAAGTATAATGCATATAAATGTTTGTTATGAATACTTTGCATGTCTAATTTTGCGCCTGATCACAGTTAATGACTACTCTCGAACATTGAAATAAATTAAACCCCATTTTAGCGCTTTTCCTTCATTTTGATTTTTACTTAGCATAATAGGATTACATAGGGAACATTGCGTGGGTTTAATCTCATCATAGGTAATACTTACTTTAGTTTTGAAAGGGTAAAGGCTCCTATTTTTTATTGCAATAAATAAAATAAGGATCCCAATACCTAGTTTCGAAACCATCCCATCCTAATAGGATTAGATTTGAATTGGTATATTGAGATCCAGGATATTGCAGAGCGGAACTGCTGGTTCCTGTAAAACACGTAGTTTATATTATATTGGGCTACGTTAGGTTCTAGAATCATGTATAAAAAGAATATTGTTGGTTATTAAGCACTTTTTTAATTTTAGGCACTACTGATCCATTAATTTTCTTAAATGTTATGAATTAGAAACTTCAGATTACCCAATAAATTGTGCAAAACCCGAACTAATCAAAAGAAAACTCACGTCCAACCGGTCATTTAATTCATTCCATCAAAGTAATGTGGCCCCTAAATCGTCTAGATGACTCAATTAAGCGTCAGATTAAAGAAAGTGCGTGATTGTTGTTCAGAAGCGATGTGGTGTCATCGATCGACCTCGGTATCGCGTGACCTCGTTTTACTTGACTCTACGTGACGACTCCGCGTCGTGTTCGTGTCGGAGAGTGTAACTGTCTCAGGGGCTTGGGCAATGACCGTTCGAGGGGATTTGGGTGTTAGGAAGTAGCTATCAGATTGCAAGGGGAAGTGGGAATAGTTTGTTTTGCTGATAAGAAAGGATGCTTTCTTGAAATATTATTAGGGTTAATGTTTGGATATGATCAATCTAGTTAGGTAGGTATTTTCAAGAGCATATTATTATTGTGAAAAATTAACACGAGCTGTGCTTTTAAAGAGTTATTATATTATTAATGTAAGATTGTTATAGAATGTTAATAAACAAGACACATCTAATAAGAAGTAATTAGTTACGCCTTACGTTAGATCTTATGAAAGTAGTACTACACAATTAGCATGCTCATACAATTATAGTTTCTCTAACATACCATTATCCTTTAGGGCAACAATAAAGAGGCTATATATATTATCCTTTCCAATACAATTAAGCTTACAGTGTACTGCCGAGAATTTCACACACTACATTACCTTACACAATATAATTACTATAAATTCTCCTGAACCTTGACCGGGCGTATCTAGTCCAGACGAGCGGTAAATGTTGGTGGGCGCCAGGGCAAGGTCATGTCGCACATCAAATTAAACGCGCGCAGTGATTGGTGACACTGTGACACCCACGCCAATTTCTTACGAGCATGTCACTAAGAAGGATTGCTTCGGACTGTGCTTGAAAACGTAAGCAATCATGTTAGGTTCAAACGTAAATATGGGTCACCGGTTTATGAACGGTTAAATTCGGAATATAGAAGGATATAAAGTAGTTGGACAAAGACAACATTTAAAAATTTGATGCATGTGGTTTAAATATTTAAACAGCCTACATTTCTCCAAACACATTTTTTTATGAAAAACTGTTTATATGTGTAAAAAAATGCGACATAAAATAAGCGTCTGAGCAAGAAAAATGGGTGGCTGGACTGTGTCACAAAAATGCTTACAGAAGACAGCAGCGGTGATGTCAGCATTCACTAAATCGAGGGTTACTGGAACTCATTGTGTGGATGGATTAGATCGGATGTGCAATGTATTGTACAAACGAAACAGCGAAATCGAAACAACGGGGTTGTTCCTTCTGTATTTATTTATTCCTTGGTCTGTATTTCGTTCGTAGATTACACAAGTTACTGCTGACAGTTCGTTCCCGTGACGTCACCATCTCAGATGATATCATCCCCTTATTTGAATTATTCTCCCCCCCTATCCCATTGGATCTTTAAACGTTATTAAGTCACGTTCTCTCATGCGCTTAGCTTAAGCACTGCGGTATATGGGTCGCATGAGGTCATCTTGATGTCATCTAGGTTCCGGCTGTAATACTAATGCGTCTTTTAATTTTATTTGTAGTCTGACACGTGGGTGTTTACCACCTCTGCCTCACTCTTCGGTGAATAGCCTTAGTTTTATGGCTTTATCATGTTTAGCTTTCTGTTTTATTATTTCCAATAACGGTGCTTAGTACAGTTCCCGCCAATCTTTTTGTCCGGCCTGAAGTTGGCACGAGCCAAAAAGCCGTAAAATTCGGAGCGAAAATATTGAACGACATGACTTGAGATTTCATTTTTTTTTTCAATATTTTCCTCTCTTGGCTCGTGCCAACTTCAGGCCGGGCAAAAAGATTGGTGAGAACTGTAGCTGCCATTATCATAAAGTATTTTGTTCAAAGATGTCTCAAAGCTTACATAAGTATCTGCTCTCGTTAAACTTGACACGAATTTAGGAAACATACTTGTAACTCAAACTTTAAGGTATAATATCTGTAATATCATACGTGTGCTTTTAAACTTATGTTGAAGTGAAATTAATGTTAGCGCTCGGCGTTGAGTTTTCATTTGCAAAGTGAATATTTGGAAAATTATGTTTTAGGGTTGGTCCTAATTACATGTCAGTCAAATTGTTTCTGGGGATGTTCTGACGTTAAGACGCCGATGTTCGGACATTAAAGATATCATAAGTTACTATTTTTATTTTGAAAGCATTGCAGTAAGGCATTGTATGTTAAATTCAAACTAATATTGCCATGTACATATTATTTAATTTAACAAAGGAAACTTTATGCCTCTATACTCCATCTTTATAATTTTTCAGTACATGATAATTCACCAACGTACATGTTTATAGAAATCTTTTTAGTATAATATTACAGTACTTTATGTAAATAATTTCCTAACGTATAAGTAACGCACGAGTGTGATTATTTATAAGCTAAGCCATAATATATTATTACCTGTAAGCGTAAACGTACACAGAATTTTTTCCCGTCTCACTCTTTGCATTTAATTCACGACATTCACATTTACATTTCACGCTGCCTGTATAATTTCTAATTTATTCCACTTATATATAAATATAATTTATAGATGTGTGTTTATAGGCATTTCAACGGTTTAAATATAAATGACTAAACATTGCTTGCTAAGGAAAAGTTGCAAGGAAATAGACGGCAGTGTTAGGTTAATAAAATGTTAAGTTTATTTCAGGTTTGCATTTATAATATAAATGCTTATTAACGTAACTATGATAATAAATTGTTGCATTGAAGATTAATATTAATATTCGTGTTAAAAACTAGAAAATACTAACTTAAGCAAAAAAGGACATAGCCCCTGCCTACCCCTACGGAAATACAGGCATGTTTCTATAGATACAGTAATTATTTTCAATTAGTTACTAAACGACTGTTGATGACTGAGTTTCCTCATTTGTAGTGTAAGTTGTTATAATAATCATCAAAAATTTTCATAATTCATTCATTCATAAAAAATCAAAGCAGTTAAGTAACGTTACTTTCCTGCTTTTAAACTGATACATGATGTTTCTATCTTTATCAAGGTTTCTTAACGTTTTCCGGTCGAGGTTATTTCCCTAAATAGAACTTTCTTTACATTTTAGAGGAATTTGGTTCCAAACTAACGGGACTTGCTTTTGTGGATCTTTCAAAGGCCTTTGGCAGTGTGCGCGGGAACTGTGGGACATTTTGCCGCAGTGTGTTTAAGGTAAACGTGTTCGGAACTCGTTAGGGGCACAAATGTACACTGAATGGGGAATACACTTGACACACATACATAAGTGCGCTTGTGATCCTTTGTGAATAATACGGAGTTACAATTAGTGTTAGTATGTTGGCAATGGCCACTTTGAAGCTTTAAGGCGTTCGTGAAATGGGTAGAAACAGAAAATACACTGAGATCGCGATGGGGGAAATAATTAAATGTGTTTGCTACGAGAAGTGTATCTAAACAGGGTATTACCTAGCGGTGTGACTCATTGAACACCGGTGTGACTTTAGTCCGTAAGACTACAATTTTTGTTCTCCGTCTTCCTAAGACTGTTTACAATGAAAAACTAGGTTTAGTATGCTTAGACAAATGTGCGGATTTGTGCCTGCCCTTGTGTTGATTAGAATAATGGATACATTGGTGTACATTAGTATACTTCTGTCTAATCCTTCGGGAAATACAGGAATGATGGTATACATCCTGGAAAAGCTAAATTCCATGGTGCGTCTTAGTCTTAGATTATTGTTAGTCTTAGATAAATGTGCATCAATTCTTCTGTCTAGCTAACTTCTACTTTGTCTTATAAGGTACTTGCTCAAAGGGTAGCTAGGGTTGGCATTTAATTAGTTTGCATTATTGATGGAGAAATTTAAAGCTACTGTCTCGGCGCAGGCTGCTGTTGCTTAGTTATTAATGTTTTGGCCCCGAGGCCCTTTTTGTCTGACCATTATAAGTTCAAGTTGGGAAGCCTCTTTGAGTGATTACTATTTTACATAAAAATTAAACCCTGTCGCCTTATCACGGGCGGCGGGGCATAATATAACATATATTCTATTCCCTTTTTTAAATCTTTTTGCAAGCGTTTATCTGTGATGGAGTTTTCTATATATCTACTACTTCTCAGTTAAACAAAAAATTTAGTAGAATAGGTGTAATGTTTTTCGGAAAAAGTTTCCGAAGTTAGGTTCCCACAGCTCTGCAGCTAGCGTCAAACCATGTAATTGGGTTTCCATCCTCTGGGGATCTGATTCGATTCCGTATTTGTACACATACGTAGCCGCAATTGCACCTAGTTTCCGACTTTCCTCCTGTAACGTAACAATGTCAATTGTGTTTTATTACATTTTCTGCTTGGTAGTCTTCTTACGATTGTCGACGAGATTGGAGCTTAGAGATACCGGATTTAGGACATATTGGAAAAGTATGTTAGTAAAAACTTTATTAGGATTACACCAATGCATAAAATTGTTAGGAATAGTTTGATTAAGAAAACGAGTGAAAAAACGCCTAAATGTAAAATAAAACTAAAAAAAAACATTATAAAAATATGGCTATGGCCAATATTTGGCCATGTGGTACTGAAGGATCATGACGTCATAATCATAATACACCAACAAGTATTAACTTTTTGGATTAAACAATGCTCGGCGCTGCAAAATAAATGGCAAAATCAAGATTTTGCGCTAAGCGTATGCAATTGCATTTTCATGCAAAGACCTCCGTAGCTTGAACATGCAATCAGGAACGTAATGCCTTAGAAGAAGACTGTGGAAGACTAAAGAAAATAAAAAAACCACACAATATGTTATACAAGATTTTGTTGACGTCGCACAGGCTGAGTCTATAGACAAATATTGTGACAGATAGTTATATCGTGTCGCTCACTGCTCGCCAAACAGAAACACCATCAACAAGTGTTTGTACTGTTTTATGGGGTCACTCTCCCTACACTCGTCAATTAGATGTTTCTATAGGAGTTTTCTTAAGTGACGCATCTTGTTTATCTTGGAGAGCACGTCAAGCGTTATATTTTCTCTTCTCATTTGGTGAGGAAAACTAAGAAAGTTATGTTTCTAAAAATGTACGTTACACGTAATAGGACATGATACATAGTATAAATATAATGTCATTTTTTTTTTAAATATCCCCCGCATAAATACTAAATTACAATTGAATTGAAACTATATAGAGACGTGTCTATCACAACTTAAAGTTACATACCATCTCAATTAAAGCCGTGTGCGAGTTCTGTGATAGCTGCGGGGCTATTGTCGTTTCATCTAGAGAACGTATTTGCTTGTTTGTATGCATCAGTACAAGTGTTTGTGCCAGCCAGTGCGGCTGTATTGCAACTCCTTTGAGTAAGACCCAATCTTAGAGAGGGGCAAATAGATGAGTAGAATAGAATATTATGTAGGGAATTAATGATTATTTAGATATTTTTTTATAATGCCCCCAGTGCATTATAAAAAAATATAGACAAGTTGCAATTTGACATTCGAATCGACAAACAAATAGAAACAAAATGTATGGAAATGATACAAACTTTCCACAAATCGGGCTGTCATTAATGTTATTTTCGTATATTTTGTTTCTATTGGTTTGTCGATTCGAATTTCAAATTGCAACTTGTCTAGGCCCCCTGGTTGGATGGAAACCTGAAGATCGGGCTCTATGACGTACATTAGAAGAGGTCTACGTTCAGACCAGCGGACGAGTACAGGCGATGAGGATGATGATTGTGTAGATATTTTCCCCAAGTGAAATGGGATAAGGGCAGGAAGCTTAGATGATGATGATGATTTTTTTGCATCCATTCTACAATTTGTATTTCTGTTACATTGTTGACTGCCTTATCAAGCCTAGTTGATTTCGTAATCGCAGACGTCAGATGTTTGATGTCCAGATCCACCAGTGTTATTAAGGAATTCTCATTAGCAGGAGTCCGCATTTGTGTCCGGTTACTGTGTGCACATCAGTTCACTACAACCTAACCCTTCTTAGGTGACGTCGCACGTCGTTATCAGCTTCAATAAATCCAGTGCTCTGCAGGCATCCTCTTTTGAATGCCGCCCACCTGAGATGCCATTAACCTATCTTGCTGCAGAAGGTACATAGTCATATTTTATTACTTTTAAGTACTATAAATAGAAAATGCTTGCAATACTACGATATACAACCGTGCACGTATTTTGAAAGATATTTAAAGACTGACTTAGGCTTAGACGAAAATATCTAATATATAAAACAAAGTCGGGTTTGTTACAACACTTATAACTCGAGAACCGCTGGACCGATTTTCATGATTTTTGATTTGATGGATTTCTTAAGCATAAACTAAGGCTTCCGTATGTCAAATTGTACATACGGAAGCATTGCTTTACGCTTAGCATCGTCTCTAAATATTAGCCTTAGGATGACTAAGTTCTCAGGTAGTGAGAACCTTATTTCTTATTTTTATTATCTACTAGCTCTTTGCCGCAGCTTCGCTCGCGCTAAGTTTGAACCCCGCGTTTTTTTGTTATTCTGTTATTCGGGGCAGGGAGAAATCCATCAAATCAAAAATCATGAAAATCGGTCCAGCGGTTCTCGAGTTATAAGTGTTGTAACAAACCCGACTTTGTTTCGTCTATGGATTGACTACGTTCACCTACATAATCCACACATTCCGATATCGCAACAGTGTACTAGTAAAAAAAATTAAATAAAAGAGCCGTTTCTTGCCGGATTCTTCTCCATAGGATCAACTTTTTGAAACCATGCAACTTGAATCATTTAACGATTTATAAATGCTTGTAAATACATTTTGAATTGAATTGAATTGAAAAATGTAACTGCTTCGTTAGCCTAGTGGTCACTGCGGGGAATACAGGCCTGATGGTATGTCATGTTTATAGTTATTATCATTATTATTTTAACCAACAGTTGGTTTTATGATTTATTTCCGCAAGATATACGAATCGTGAAGCTTTCTATTCTTTATGAACGATGCCCTTGTTGACAGAATGATAAGATATCTTAATAAATTAAATTCCTAAGACCGTATCCTTTGGGACAAAAGATAAAGGTATGCTTTGGTGCGTTATCTACAAATTCCTCTTCTATCTTTTGTGTTGTTGCTTGGAAGTTCTTTACAAGTTATGTTTAAGTTTGGAAATTAGCAGTAATTGTACATTGCGAGAAGTACTGTTTTACCAGCTCCTAATAAGTTCTTCTTAAATGACTTAGGAGAATTTCTTACAAATTGTGTTCCTTTTTTGAATTTATCCAGAAGTAAGCGGATATCCAGAGATGGTAAAACAGGTTAAACAGACCCTCAGTGCTCCTTTTTTAAAATACTTTTAAACGTTAAACCTGTTATTTTCTGGAATAATCATTGATCTGCGTGAAACCAAAGTACAGACAAGAAGATTAAAACTAAAATTGCACATTAAAATGCAACTTTTCTAATTATGCTAATGCGGCTTCAGTTGTTAATTATTCTGACCTAATTTGTTCTTTTAACGATCTGCAGGCGCCATCTATAATGTGCCTTTGTTCTGATAATAATTGTGACTGCAATTTCGACGACCAAACGAATTTTATGTAAGGTAAAATCGATTTATTATTTATGTCGGTAGAAGAACATAAAATACTTACTGTCATAAATTAATTATTTAAAGAAAATTATGATAACATTTTCATTTAATTTAATCATGTAGATATAGACTTTCTGACATCATATAAATGATACACGTTTATTAAAGAAATCAGTTTTTTTTAATGATTGTTAATTGTATTTCTATGGTTTAAGGATGTAAAAACATGTATATTTTTTTTTACGAAACGACAATGATTACATTGCGTGTAACTAAATAAATTGTGGTTTGAAATATTACTAATTGGTTGTCTTTATTTGTTTAAACTTTGTGTACATTAAATGGTGCACACGGCGCACTACTAATCTACCGTGTGTTCTTAGTGTAGTCCTTATTGACGCCAATTTACCGAGTACTGTGCACTCAATAAAAACTTGGGGCTTTTGTGCTAGGGTTCAATAAACAACATGAGATAGGCGGCTAGAGCCACACGCTACACACTTCCTTGTTTCCAATATTTTGTTAGTTCCAAAAAGTTCTCACAAACCCTCTTTTGTTTCTAATAAAAACGCAATTTTACGACCATTTACTCGTCTGTTCACTTTGGCATTTACTAAAATGCTGCCGTAATAAACTCTCTCAACAAACTGTTTGTGCCTTTTAGTCATAAATAGTTGTACAGAGTTGTTTGAAACTATGTTCACGGGTGAAAAACTGAAAAATATAACTGAAAGATCTTTGAAAATATTCGTCAGACAATTTTGGTTTTAATTCGTATTACTTTTGAGGTCACTAAAGGCCGATCATCTGTGTAACTGAAGATTTAATTCAATATACAAATATGTATTTGTGTTATTCAGAATGTAAGTCAGTGGAATTTTTCAACGGTAGAAACAATCTCAGCGTTTAATGTTAAAAAAAAAATTAGATGACGGTTTCCGTAACCTGATTTTATTAGCATAATAATTACAGTTACATATTATACAGATGATGTATTGTCAAAACATATACCTATCTACAATTAATATCACCACGTTATAGGGCAATGGCTTAGCATTAGCATAAAAGTGCAGTACACATCGGCGTGCGTGATACGCGGCGATAACCGCGTAACACAGCGTACTGAGAAACGCACGGCTTTACAGAAGCGTGCGGTTTTATGATAAACCCGCCGCTACGCTGGGAAATGGAAAGTTTTACGATCGTGTGCACGCCGCTTAAGGACCGGGATTCGGTTTCATTATAGACCGCCGTAAATTTTACAAAATTATAATGTTTATTCTACGTACGTAATATAATGTTTGCATACATGTTTTTCGCGTATCGCGGTCTCCGCAAACAGGGTTTTAGCGAATGGAATACTTACATCTAATATAGCTTATACCAATACATATTTATTATGCGTTTGTGGAAGGAATAGGAGCGTCTGCGCTCATTTCAAGGGGATTACACGTGGAATTGGATTAAGAAGTGCGCTGTTTGTACGGAAATACGTTTACAAAGCGCGTCAGCGAAGCTTCGCTGGTATTGAACTTGCTTTACCTTTAGCTTAGTAGTTACTCGAATACTTACGAGAAGTTCTCTTTATAAACTTATATTATTTACCTTTAACTATGTAACTTTCTTTTCTGTAACTTTTCTTTCTATGTATTTATAATATTTAAAAAATGGTGGCTGTTTTCTTATCTCGGCGCAAGGTTACCTAGCTTTACTAAAGCAAACTTTTTGGTTTTGTTCGATGAATAACCTACATTTATCTATAAACTGCAAAATATTTTAAGGTTATAAATATTTATTTCGGTGTATCACGTTATTAAGATAGATGGCGAGATGGACACGAGGACACGAGTCCGCCAACTTACCGCAACGCCCATACATTTGACCTCACACTTGAGGTCATAGAACTGGCTAATAAAATTGAGTGGAAGTAAGTTTTACGACTTAAATAAAATATAAATATGGTTTGGCTACTGGTCAATTGCTGGTTCTATGATATTGCATATAATCTTTTCGCTTATGAAGTTTACAAAATCCTAATGTCTCTTACCATCTTTCATCCCCAAGGCATCGCTGTATCTAATTATGTATGTCTCGTTCCCAAATATATAGTGGTGTACGTTGTATAACCGATGGCCCACTGTCGCTACAGTACGTGGTCCGCGACGTGTTCATATATATAGGCACACAGTCCGCGGGGTCTATGCGGCACAAAATATGATTTGTGCGTGCCGCGCTAGGGTTGCCAATAATTCTCGCTCGAATACTAACGATGTTGCTACGGAAGCACTGCTTTGAACTCAGCTTTGAGTTATGTGAATATTAATGTGCATTATTTGGTACGTGCAATGCACGACGATTTGTTAATTAACCAAGCTTATATCCCTTGATTAATGCAGAGATAATTTATGTTTTTGCGGATTTGTATGTGAACAAACACACTACATCCAGTATCCCTGGTATGTACAAGATTAAAGCTTTTTATTCATATATTTTATAAATCGTTATTTTCATTTGAAAAAGTTAAAATTTAATTATTAAAGTTTATAAAAAGAGCACATATCGGATACCTCTAATAGTGAACGATGGATAGAACTTAGTTTAGTTGAAGGAGTCATCAAAAATATTCATAAAGGAGCTAAGTATTGCCAAGTAAAGTACTGCTTAACTGGATGTATCGAATTTCAGTTAAAGAGTAATTTCATGTAAAAGATTGTATATGAGAAGAGGTAAAGAGAGTTATAAAGAGATTATTAATGTGCGTTTAATAAATTTTACAAGTTTTAAAGAATGTAGTACCCACTTACTTTTGAAAAGAACTAGTGTTTCATCTGTACGCTACGATATAGTAAAATTTCATAGAACTCCTCATTACGGTTCAAAACTAATTTTGAACACACTCGTGAATTAACTAACGTTTGTTAAAGGTTCATAATAAAGTGATCACGTTTGAGGCAGCCCTATAACGCTAGTGTTGCCCGAGGGACGTCCCGGCCCTGATATTGTCCCAAAATAGCCGTATCTTAGACAAGTTAGCTAAACTACAGCAATTGTATTGTTGACGTGCTCGCTTTATATTATGTACGTAAAATGGCACAGTTGTATTATATGCTTATATGTAGTGTATGTGCCTTATGTGAAATAAATGCAAGGAGATCTTTGAGTCCCGAGTGTTCTCCTTTTTCTGTAACAGCTTACTTTACCTTACTAACTGGACTGGACACATATTAAATGGAAATGTGCATCTTGACGAGACGCTGTTGGACGTGCATCTACTTAAAATTATTTTGAACTTTTTAATTTCGGCAGAAATAATTAGTAAACGACGAGATTTTTAGAAGATTTTAACAATGAGACGAAACATTTCCTTCAGATAGATATTTAAATACTTAATTTGTGTATTGCCGTCTTTTTGGGATGACAAAAAGGCACAAAACTGTGTGCCATAAAGATTTCTACGATACAACATGTTGTTGTTTGTTTTCTAGTGTTGGTTTTCTTGTCACGTATGAATATCTGTGACAATTTAGAGAGGTAGGTATTCGTTATTGACACAAGACAGGTATTGCCTACGGGAGTGTTTTACTGAGACGACGAATATGGAATCTGAGTAACAGAACCCAAACCTGAACGCGTAGCTACTTTTTGTTTACAATTTTTCATGAACATAAGATGAATTACATTTTGTTTGCTGAATAGGTATTGCAGTAAAAGATATATGAACCTAAGTACTTATTAAAAGCAGTCTTACAAATATCAAAGCATTTATAATCACAATTTTGAACTGATTATGTCAATTAATGGGTTAGGCGCATTAATTACTGTGTTATCGTGTGGGCACAAAAGTTTTCCGTGCCAATGGCTCCCACTGATTGGGATGGACGATTGGACGTGACAATTATCCAAGTTGCGGTCCGCACACTCACGAGATGTGCCCCAATTGTACAAGTAAATGTCGAATGATTTATCTGTTGACAATTATTATTGGAACATAAAATGATATATGGTTTTCACCCGGGCATTACAAGTATCATCTAGATCTTTTAGAGGCTGGTCAATTCCGAAGGAGAGAACGCAATTTGATTTTGTATTTCGGAAATCAGAATTAAAAAAATATATTTATTTCTTTTTTCTCTGTTTTCCTTTGGAAGATTATGTTATTTTATTTCCATAAGTAAATCAAATATTATAAAGAGTATAGAATCAAATCTTTTATTGCTGGTCAAGAAAAAGGGTATAATACCGCTTTTCGCTTTGTCATAATTCATATTAAGACTAGAATTAAAGCTAAGATTTATTTGACTATAATAAACGTAAGTAATGGAGGAAAAAAATTGTATTTGGTTAAGAAATTCTTTAGTAAGAATATTTTTCTTTAACGTTAGTCTGATTTATTTTTACATCTCACGAGATTCGACATTTATGAAAGCGCTATTCATTGAAAATAAACCATTTGGAAATATTTATTTGAATAGAGTCGTTAAGATATTTCTACGTGAATGTCTTATTTTTATATAAAGACGTCTATTTCAGTAATAAGGTTTTTATAAGGTCCTCAGACTAAATGTACAGAATAAGATGACCTGTGATGATTTTGTTAAGATAAAGTGCTATTTTAAACAAGTTCTGAATGAGCCTGAAATAATTATACCTTAATGGTTTTTTTAACGTAAAGCTATCTGTGTTGAATTATTTTAAGCATTTTTTTTTATATATAAATTTAAAAATAAAAATGAATGCTACATTGCATCATGATAGCATTTTGTCGTCGTCAATCTCGTGTCGAGACAATGATTGGAGACGCGATTTTGCCGCGATTAAATTATGGAGGTAGTGGGTTGTGATCTGACGTTGATATTACTACAGTAGGCATGTCTCGACAGTATATCTCACGTTAGATGGTCAACGTAGAGACTAAGCAATACCCAAGAAAAGTTTCAAAGTTCCTCTTCGAAAATAGTTAAGAATATTCCTAATGATCATGTCAGGTTCGTTTAGAATGTGATCACAAGTCCAATGGCGACGACGACTGAGCTAGGGAAGGCCCGTAGATACCGTTTTTAGTTTTGCAGATATCCCGCACATTAAAAAAAAAATTCGCCCAACTTTTTGGTTCACTTACCGTCAACTTTTACCTCCTCCGGGATTCCTCCGGGATGTACCCTCAGTGGCGTCACTTCCTGCTACATTTACATAATGAAAGTAAATCGTGCGGAAATGACGATGAACGTGGATCCCACGTGTGATGTCACGTAATTCTGTTCGCTTTGGAATTGATTTTCCGAGCGTGTTCAGTTTTGGGATACACTTGGAATTTCATTTATCTTTTATGAATTATTTTCGGTTCTAAGTGTTGTTCTGCCGTTTAATAATTACTATAGTTATTATTGTAATGTTAAAAAAAATACTGCGAAAAAGAAAAGCCGAAGCGATGTCAAAAAACAGTCAGCAGTTTCAGTTTTGTTGGTATGCCTCCATCTGTCATAGCAATAGTTTCTCTATTGTTACGAATTTTAAAAGGATACAAAATTAACATCGATACATGAGCAAATAGTAGGGCAAGTCTTTGGATTGGCGGTTAGCCCGCACTATGAATACTTGATTGTATTGTGGGTTTAAAACACCCACAAACAAAAATCTCACATACATAAACTTCGATCTATAACTCTGTAGATCATACAAATATTGGTTCGTTGCCGATCACTCGAGCACTGCGCCGAAAGCCGTCGCGCGTCGGACATCGACGTGCACAGGCAGATAAATAAAGTAATTAACTACGTTTAACACTTTAGTAGTGCTCGCTAACTGGCTCGTTGGTTTGCAGTCGCTGTGACTCAGACGGGCATTGAACCCGAGCATCTTGGTCTACCGATCACGCTACTAACGAATAATTATCACTGCGTAATCTTCACGTTCGTTCACGTTATGAAAATAATTAGCTTATCGCAATCCATCGCTGAATATACCTCTTTTTCTCGTATGTGGTGCAAGTACCTCCTTCGTTTTTACTTACAACGTAGTATAAAATTAAGGGCCTGTTCCACCACCTCCTGATAAGTTCCAGTTAAATTACTTGGCAGATAATATCAAACAAATGTCCTATTTTTAAAATCACTCGGTTAGCGGCTGTGCAGAGCCTTGCAGTTTATGTGCACTCTGCCGGTATGTTTTACGACTCTTGTAACCGCATTCTCGACTAGCCGATTTCTATAAAAAACCGAGCACAAATTCAAAATGCGTACTTAGCTGTAATTGATTATAATTAAAAATTTGTTCTGCTATGAAGCATAAAATGGATGCGGTAGTCTTTTGTACAAATAAATCAAAGTCAACGTTAACGTCAAATGTTTTATTTCAATTAGACCATATCAATAGGTACTTTCGAAAAGTCAAACTAGTTGCACAAAAGTCAAATAGGATTGTCTTTTGACTGCGATTTCGAAAGCAATACTTAGAGAGGTCTACGATGAAATCCTGCGCGAGCGCCTTATAAAATTATAGGTAGGGAGGGAACGCAGATATTGCTTGGTATAACATTTGCTGACTCGGGAAACAAGAGTCATTGCAACTTTTAAACAGAGAGAAAACCCCAATCTCTAAATTGGTTCTTCAGTATTGTAATTATGATGGCATGCTATGCTGGCCTTCACGGACACCGTATGCATCCGGCCAATTAGATTTACTCAGAGCGGAAATAGTGAGAGGGGGAGGCAATTACAGCAACCCCCTTTCACCCTCTTACAGTACAGAAGAGATACAGAAGTCTTATAGTTAGCTCCTTGGTGAATAAACTTATTATTTATATTTTTTACCTGTAATTTATTACTTGTATTTTATTTTTTTACGTTTTAAGTAGGTAGTTATTTTATAAGTCGCGCATTAAAATTTGCAAGTTAATAAACGAACTCAAATTTTACTTAGATTGATATTTGTTTTTTTTTTCAGTACTATACATATATAATGACACTAACCGCCAAAAAAATCCAAAATGTAACATAATTTGTATGAAATTATCTGCCAAATCATTTAACGGGAACTTACCAGTAAGCTGTGAAACGGGCCCTGAGCACCGAACCGATACGTGGAGGCCTCTGTATGTGTATCATGTGAATTATCCCACTGTTATATGCGGAGTGTACCTTCTGTGGCTACTTGGACATGTCCGGTCCCTTGGCAACTTTGCTCACAACATCCTGTGCTCGTCTTTTATTCTGTCAGTTAATGGATTCATGCAGGGTGTAGCGAGACTTCTGTGCCGTGTTTTTGTCCTTGTTTGCAGTTCTCCGTCGATATTGAACAGTTTCTTTGTTTGTTTTCATCGATATTGGTTCTGTTGGGATCGTATTTTTGATTTTTTCGTCCATTTCCTTCGAATTTAATTGGGTATAACAAGATATATTATATCATACATAATCTGTTTTCTTAGTGGTTTTTGCATGCTATTAATAAATACTTCGTGCAAGCAATTATCCTGTAAAGCCGCCGCCGCTGGCGTAGTCGGCCAAAATATAACTTGTAAATAAATCGGATCCGAAAAAACCGCGCTGAATTTAATTCGTAAACAATAATTCTTGAATTCCAAGTAAAAAAGACGGCGTTGTCAAAACTAAGAAAGGATTTTCTTATCCGATAATGTATTAGATATTCATGTGACCGGCCTTCGCAATAGATCTTGACACTAGTAATAGTGACATTGACATACGCCTACGTGTCGGCGGCGCGGCGCGGGCGCGGGCGGGCGGATTAGCGGCGTGCGTCCGACCTTACCGGCTTAGCTGAAGCCTTGCGGTGGCTTGCATGCACTCGGCAATGACCGGTAACTCGTTGAGTATGTATGAGCACATACTGTATTATTACTATAGTGATTAAGGTGTGTAGAAAAGAAAACTAAGATTTATGACAGATTTTAGGGAATTTGTTTATATAACGCTTCTTCGACCCAACTGCAATTACTTAATACATCAAGGAACATTTGCCAGATACAATATAAGAACTATTGTTTCGTTCGGATTAGATCTCCTAGGATAATAGTGAGAAGTCTATCCTTAATTTCCGAGACATCGTTTATGTAATTATGGTCGAATATAACAATAAAATATAATATTAGTCTAATAATATTTAATTACAAAAGATTAGGTACAATAAATTAACATGGTTAAAAAGTTTTTTAAAGCTCCATCCTCCGAGAAAGCAGAATATTGATGTCTTTATTTTTTGTTCCAGGTAAGGCGAAAGGATTTATTACAAGAAATGGCGTCTAAGTGAGTAAGTTTATCTCCGCGACTTTTTGCCTAATTCTAGGTAATGATAGTTACCTACCTGGATAACGACCTACATTTCTGGAACTTTGGTAAAAACGCTACATAATAAATGATCGCAGGATCGACAACCTAAATAGTCCTTAGAGAGAAGAATAATAACTAAAAATATTCCTTGACAGTAGGTACTAAAAAAACATTGATAAAAAATTTGACTTATTTCATGCCCAATTTTTTTTAAATTAAGGAACTCAAACAGGAGGGAAATATAATTATGTAACGGTGGGGCAAAACGGTCGACATCTACTAGTAACGTCAGCTTACTGCACCTTAATACTGATCAGAAAGATATAAGATAATAATGTTGTAAATAATTTTATTAAAATAGAAAAATTATTAGACTTAATCCTATTGACTTAAATAGAACAGTTACATACACATACAGTTACAACATAATTCACTGAGGCTGAGCAAGAGAAAAAAGTCAAAGACAGGATATCCAATGCCCAGATTCATGTCTAATGCCGTTAATAAATGGCTACCCTACGCAGAGTTCCTTTGTCTCACGACGATTATTAATGGCTGTTGGCTCTAGCTGGTTCTCAACATCGAAATCTAATAAAACTTAACATTAGGTCGACGTCGATCGCGACGTAACGTATTTTCCCAGTATTTTGCTGGTATAAAAACGCGACGATGAAAGTAATAATCATTAGGAGTTTTTTGCTCGCTTTGTAAAGCTAAGTCTCAATATAACACGCGAGAAATGTGCTTGTAGGCGGCCCGTGATTTATCTAAAGATGTGCGATTTGTACAAATTGCCTTATTGAGCGCCAAATAAAATGTTACTTGGAAATTACGAGTCATGATGGCGCATTAGGAGTTAGGTTGAGGCTATATTAGGTAGTTATTGCGATATGACTGGAAGGCCAACCTACAACCGTGTAGCCATGAACGTAAATATAACTTTATTCGTTTTAATCGTTTGTGTGGCCACTTCGCGCCGTGATGGAGTCTTTGCCTTAGTGCTGGAAAAGTTTGTAGGAGGATGGTTTTAAAGACATTATTACTTTTGATAAAAGTGCAAAAGACGAAGAGGTACTTTGACCCAGACATACAACCAAGCCCACACCCCCTATAAACTAAAAAAATACAATAAATACAGAACCAGCAATGGAAAGTACTACATCTACTTTTACAAGTCGGTAAGCTCATAGATAGAAAAAAAAATTACAATTTGTGCGAATATGCTTAGTAAACTGCTGTTCCTAGGAATTGACATTAATTAGCGTGTTTTAATATTTTTACTAACAAACTACATATAAATACGTATTCTACCACTTGTAAGATGAAGGTGTAGAGTACGAAAAAACACACCGTACGAGTATAATGAGTGTAGTAACAGAATAATGTAAAATAACTACATACATCGCATTTACTTTTACAAAATGTCGGGAAAAATTAGGTAAATATTACAACATTTAGGTAATATCTGTACAGAAAATGCCTGTGTTGTTATAAGTTTTTTGTAGGTTGATAATTTGCTCACGTATTTTCATCAGGCGTTAAGTGCCCTACGTTCATGTCATTGAAACTATATTATATCCTGTAGGGTTCAGTTTTATGCCGTCCAGCCGCCTATGTGTGATCAATATTACTGGGTATTATTAATAGCTTTAGGCTTTGACTAGCCGTTGGATTTTAGACCTTGTTTTAAATATTAAATAGAGGATTATTTTAGGAGTCGACAGTGCTTATCGCAATCCCCGAGGTAATGCGTCGATTGCTTACTAGTGTTTTTTTTTTGCTTAGCTTAACATGTTCTTTTATTACTCCCCTCTCTCTTTACTGAGGTGCTATCTTCAGCCACGGTGACAAGGGAATCTGGCCGATACGCCGTGTCACACACAAAGTCGATACAAACTATGGGGCAATCTGCACAGGACGATGATATCACCCATAGATTGTATCAAATTAGTTGGCACAGCAACATTATTGCCTCAGGTCTCTCGAAATCCGAAGCAAGAAATTATTATATCTAGTACTAATAATATAAATGCAAAATTTGATTGAATGTTTGGATGTTTATTATTTCTTCAACAGCTGAACGGATTTGGCTAGAGATACCTTATAAACTGGATTAACATATTTATTTGGGAAAGATTTTTTTTCATCTTAAATTATATTGCACATGACCATAACTCGCCTGATGGTAAGCTGTAAGCATCGATGTCGTCTACGATGGAGCGCGCATACTTAGAAGAAACCGATTCAATCTCGTCTATTACCACAAACAGTATATATTACGCGGGCGCAGGCGGTTCCACGGACAAGTACCTACCTACTACTAGTGTCGTATGTATCAGACATCGTACCTTGTTGCGAACTTTAAAAGCCTTTGAATAATTAAGTAAACACAGTGGTAACTGAGTCGCGGTATTATTACTTAGAGTACTTAGCACATAGCTCTATGTCGATGCTTCCGTTTGTCTTGGGGTCCCAGTTCGAGGGCACGCAACGCAAATGTTTGGTCACACTATATTAGTTTAGTTTGATTGGATTTTGATACAATATTGTACTATAAGTAGATGTGCGAACTTAATTACTATTTAGTACGGGTATTTTAGTCCCTTTTTAATCTTGAATGATAATCACGTTTATATTTTTTCTCGAATTGTAGTCATTATGATACAGTTCGTTAACGCAATGAGTCTCCTTGGGACGCATGCAGCGATTTGAGTGATAAAAAAAAGAAAAACCTTTTTTTAAACCATTAATCTTCCCAAATAAAGCTCCACATGGGATTATTCTATAGTTATATAATTCGAATTACAATCGAAATATTTCGAAACATTACATCACCGTGTATGTTGTTACTCTAAGCACATTTTTTTTTGTATCCCTCTTCACAATTTATGATAAACGTTGAACAATAAATTGGATTCACAAAAGCAGGTGAAAAATATCCTCAGGCAATATTGTAGCGATGAGCTTTATCTCCGGTGATTTGTTACCATCCTGCTTTTCACGAAAAGTTACGATATAAATATATCAATACGAATAATATCCTTGGGCTCCCCGGTGATACAAATTAATCATCACAAAATTAGGATTGTTGTAGGTACATTTTTTTAATAATAAAAATTTTAGATACTTTGTGGATCTCTCGTGTGAATTATTAAAGGGATGGGTAAGTAATGGCATTCACATTAATTTCACATTATAAATGTAATTAAAGTATATTTCAGAAACTACGTGACCGATATTCAAACATGCAAATTATAGGTTTCCAATAAAATTTTAATTCAATACGATTACAATTTCTCGACAGATTCGCGCCCCATTCGTAATCGATAGGTTTAATTTAGGTTCCAATAAAATTATTAGCGATAAACGATCCAGTCACCCCAAATATAATCGTACCATGTTTGTAACGACCTGCTCATTAGGGCTCATTCTATAGATTATACGTTAATCTGTGTTACCATCAATATCCGACACGCGTTTATTGGTTATCGCTCGCGGTCTCGAATGTTACGATTGACGATTCGATATTCAAAATAACTGTATCGTTTACATTTTAAAATTTACATTTCAAAAGGCTTTAATTTAAAATACCTGTCTTTAAATTCACATATTAAAAAAAAAGAGAAGTTGAATACCTAACAGTAAGTTAGGTATTCAATTTCTCTTTTTTTCGTGTTTTAGTTTGTTTGCTCAACTTTACTAGTGTTCATTTAGCCTCATGAATTAATGAGTATATTAAGTAAAACATAGGTTACTACACTACAAAGTGGGATTAGGTTTCAGATTTTCTAATATAATCAACTTTGCTCGCTTAGACTTAAGAGTTAATTCAACACGGCTGCAGCCACATCCCAGATAGTTTCTTTGGCAACACGAAACACGGTTCCTGCGGGAACTCGTAACATCTCAATTTCATATTACCTGATGCTTGCCAAGCCGCATAAATGCCGGCGTGTAACACAAATGATTTATGTTGTGAATATTGTATCGAAATAAATCTACCTCTGCTATTGTAAGGATATTATGTGGTCGTTTATTGTTTTGTATGGCTTCTGGTGTTATTATATTATAGGATTACCATTATGTATGGAAATTGGTATACCTATGGAAATGAAAGTAATACGTGTATACGTACGTTAGAACGTATGAATATAGAACGTATGTTAGAACTTACTTATATTATGTTAATCATTCGTCGTCGGAGGCAGAAAGAAGTAGATTGGTGAATTTAAAAGGCTGGAAAAATACAAAATTAATATCAATGTACTTAAATATATTCAAATATTTTAAAATTTATTACCTATATGGCAATTTAACCAACCAAGTTTAAAAAATACTAAAAATGTCAATTAGTATTGAGGGTAGAATTCTAAGAATGCGGGTCATTTTATAATGAAGTGAAATGCATTTATTTTAGGCAACCACATAGTACCCATACAAAAATAGGCAGACAGGTATAATACATAAAAACAATATGAAACAAGTAAATATAAAATTTGTAAGCCCATCCTTCATTACGTACTCTCAAAAATATACCACGACGAAAAAAACATCTGTTGAATTTACTGACACAAATTGTCCTTTCATATAGATAACCGGATTATTACGGGAACGAACATTCATATAAAAATACGCATTTTATTTACACATTCATTACCAGAATTACATATTTGAAACGACACAGAAAATGAACGTGAAAAGGAAAACGCAAACTCATCGTCTAATTTATTCGTATGACGAATAGAGGGGAGAAATGATATCAAGCGCCGCTCGTCGCGGGGCGGCTGAGAGTACTGTATCGACCAGATCACAGGACCTGTGAATTCCTTCACATCTTAAAGAGAGTGTCAAGTAGAGGAGGTCCATCCTAACTGGTTTGGTACGCTTGAACTTTTTTTGCCAACTGTATGATATCATCATTTGTCAAGTATTATTGAAGTTTCGTATTTTCTATACACTTAGCACTTGCTTATATTACCAAAAATGAAAATCCTGAAAAGGGTTAATCCAACCATTCGTTTATGTTTGCAAATAAATGTTCTGGCAGTATATTCGGGTTGAATGGGTTCCTAATCCATATTTTCACATTTCAACACAACTTATTTCGAATCGTTTCAATCAGTAATATGTTTCCTTCAGAAAACAGTTATTACATTTTAGGTGTGAAAAACCAAATTGATATAATAAAAACTAACGTTATGAAAACACTGATTCGTATGTTGTTGGTAGAGTTATTCTTTATTGGCAACGTTGGTAACAAGTTTTTAAGGAATAATCTAAACTGATCCTAATAAATAAATTTACTCAATAAAAAGTTATCAGACTCCTGAAAGAAACATAAAATTGTTTGCGAGTAAACCAAATCTTTAAATGAAAATAAAAACACACGAGCGTCTGTCGGGCGCGGCTCCGCCTATAAACGTTGCTGTGAATACAGTAGCTGTTTATAGGTATCGTAGACAACGTTGCGGTAGTAAAACGTCATACATTTCGAAGTTTTAAAAGTCTTTGTTTTCTACAAAGTAATGTGAAATAAACCGACCTCCTGGGACTGTCATAAACGGGAACGTGACGCTTCTTCGCGACTTTTATATCTGTATGTTTTACGTAGTTTTGGCTCGGTAGTTGTAGCCCAACTCATTAAGTTTTACTTTCAAAGTTCAAACATAAATCAAATAGTTGTTAATTAAAACAAAATATTGGCAATTGGATCGCACCTCGTCTGTGAAAGAAGCTTGAATCAATATAGGTACTTTGAACTAGAACTGCAATTCCGTTTTTGTACTAAGAATTACGATTCAATTTGGTTGAACTCAAAACTGCGATTCACTTTGAACTGGGAATTGCAATTGCTGATTCTTTACGTAACTAGATGAGTTTGAGAAGTAAATAAAGTTAACTCGTAGGAAACTTTATGTTCGGTAGTTAGTAGCCTTGTTAGTTTTGTTCTTGTGTCTGATAATAAACCACACAGTAAAAGATAACTTATCATCGTTTTACTACCTGTTTTCCATTAACGTATTAAAGTTTTAAGTATAATTAGTATGATAGCACGTTTGGCGTATTAGCTTCGCGATCAGCTTCTATGTTATGAGTCGTGAGTAAGTTCTCCCGCACAAATTAAATATTAATGAAAATTCTAATGATTGCGTTTTATCGATTCAATTTGCCAGCCATTTTCTTAAATAAACTTTTTGGTAGATATCTTTATCACTTATTCGCACATAATTATATAAAAAATACTTGAAGTAAATCATTCTTGGTCTCTATTTTCAGTAAAAAATGTTCCGTATTACGAACCCAATTCCATCTCAACGTTAGTGGCTCTTTGCCTGTCATTCAGCCTCCCTTTGTGCCTACCCCGTATCACATACTCCCATTAAATTCCATACATAAGACCACTATAACAGACAGATGCCGAAGGCCCACTTCTTACAGAACACTTCCGTATAACTAGCGACTACTAGTTCAACTAAGTTTCATGAAACTAGTTTGTTTGAACTTCATTTAAACTTGTGCGAATTACAACTAGGAGTTCTAATACTTGCTATTTGCTCTGTAGAGATGATTGTTGCTTTTGTTCTGGTCTGCACAGGGGAGCATAAGACTTGCGGGGAGAACATGCGTGTTAGCGAAACGTATGCATTACATAAATTATGACACAATTCCTAGAGCTTGCCACTTCAGGCTAACGTATTTACCTACTGTTTCCAATTTTACACATCAGAGAAGTGATTCGTTCGTCTGCGAAAATGTACTTAAGAGTATTGTACCTTCTGCACATATCCGCTCTGTGGCACGTTGCTCTGTATAATCTCATCTTTGTAAGAGCTGCCGTGAATGGCAGTGTTGCCAGTTTGCGATTTTCTTCTCCCATGTTTAAGGATACCGACGAGGGAGCTTCGAGTGCAGCGATCATTTTTATGTCAATTGAGGATATAAGGAAAATGGTGTGTCTATAAGGAGTAGTTAGGGAGGGAAGTGGAAACTGTTATCCACCGCAATTTCGCCCAAAGAAGCTCAGGTAATGCCAATTAATCAATTGAATTGATTGGCATTACCTGAACTTCTTTATAATATATAGGTTTAGTTATCTCAGATCACTCCTAAATGTTTTCCGGCCAAATAATAAAACAAATGTTTTGACATTAAAATGTTTTAAACTATCTTCGTTTTCGGAATCGCTGTCAACAACATTTGCAAGCTCATAGTAATAACCCTGCTCGTCAATACTTATTAATACTTGATAAATAAGCACTACATAAGAAGCATAGGTATACAAAAAGAAAATACAACTGAATTGCGAACATTTTTATGTTGGTTGAAAATATCGAAATTTCTACAGTGTCTGACGTTCATGAGCGGATGTAGTGCTTTACTATTAAAACCTAGCTGTGCTTTAATATTTTACTTCCAACTCCTAATATGCTAGATACAAAGTACACGATAATCTCAATCTCAAAGCTGGCAACACCTTAGCAAGCTTTCCCCGTTTGTGTCAAGTGAAGCTCCGTCGCAGGGCATGTTATTACATTCCCAGTTATTAGATCGTACACCTTTGATAACTCGAGCACAGATAATGTACCCCTCTTCCATGTTATATTGTCACTTTGTAACATTGACGTCCACTGAACCGGCGACAGTTTTCAGACAAGGAGTTAAATTACGAACGGAGCGTATACTTGTAAGTAAACGGTCGTTCAAAGAATACCTTTTACTTTTACTGCCTTTGTCTTTATTATTTGGACTAGAAAATGGATCTTGTCTGCTAATTAAAATATTGTTGGGGACTGTTATCCTGCTAGCTGCATTCAAGACTAAAACGGAAGTTGACTCGACCGTTCGACTGACTCTGATCTTTATTCTTTCAAAGGCATTTTTCTCGTAAAAGATTTTTTTCTGATTAATAACGCTAATGTGTAAATCACACACATAAATGTGTGAATTGAATTATCAAAATAATTCTCAAAAATATATCTAACTATACTTACATCTAGCCTGTCCCGCAGCACAGCAAAGGTCTCTCTCTCTCAAAATATGAATAAATACTTTATAATCATAATGACTGCCGCCCTTGCAATCTTCTGGGAAATTCATAATGGAATAGTAGATTAAAATAGCCAAAGTTTTGTAGCTTTAACAATAATAACTGTGGAATTAATATCGTTCTGCACGCCACGAAAATATTGCGGTGAACTAGAAAATCTTAGGAAATGTCGTGATTTAATCGATTCATTCATTTATTGACGCACAGAAACAGTTTCCCAAAACATTAGACGAATAAGTATAGGCAGCTATTTGATGTAATTTTATAATCATGTCTTACACTTCGGAGTTTGAAAAAATAAATTCTCAACTACACTACAAGCGAATTGAAACGAGCATTCTAAAAACTATTCAACGAACTACTGCTGTTCTAAAACTGCAGTCAATAAAAAACAGGAGTTGCGATAGCTAGATAGCGTGGCGCAGTAACACAGTTGCAGGTAACGTAATAATACCTGCCAAAGCAACCGACTGCCGAACAAAAAAACTTGTCCAACAGCCGGTTCATTGAGTTACAGATCGAAATGTATAGTGATTGCAGAGAGCTGTGTGCTTGTCAAAGATCCGAGCTCGTATAATCAATATCAGAAATGTATTTTTTCGTCTCTATACGCGTAATACAGTTTGTTGGGTGATTTTTTTCCGTTTGATTGATTACAAAAGCTGCGGATGTTCAGGTTTCATGACCTCTAACCTCCGGATAAACTTAAAAATGCAACAAAATTTGCAAGAAATTATCTGCCAGCTAATTTAACGCTGTGAAATAGACCGTTACTTAGTATTTTTTGGTAACATCGTAATTATCGTAAGTTCATTCTACTGTGAAGCAATTTTTAGAAATGTTAAATATTTTTCATCAATATTAAATCATAAATTCCTATAACCATTCTTCGCATTCATCATAGCATTCAAGAAAAAGTAAACATTCCACTGGAAGTTCCAAAGGGAAACACAAAGAATTGGCCTCGAAAACATCTGGCTTGTTTAAAAACTCGTAAAATATGTGTCACTGCCAACCCTACAGTTCGCAAGTAGGTCAGTAGCCGGTACTATCAAACCCAGTTTATGTTGACCATTCCCACAGCACGGACGTTTCGCTAAATTTATGTACACTGACCGTTCTTGTTCAGATTGCATTGTCGCCTATGCGACTGACAAGCTAATGGATAAAGTAAACAAAAATTATTGTTGTTGCAAGTTGTTTATTGTTTTATTGAATTGTATTTTTTTTTATTCATTTTATTAGTTTTTTGGTATTATCACGCCTATATTTCCCGAAGGAATAAGCAGATGTGTTCTATTGTACACCCACAGTCCGTCGCCGGTATGTAATTATGTATACATGGGAGCGAACTTGTTGCCATCAACCGGGCACAAATCCAGACTCAGAGCAGCTACTGGGAATTTCACACAAAAATCCAACAACACTGCTCGAACCAAACCTAGGACCTCTAGCGTAGTAGTCGCGCATAGGACTGTTAGACCAACGCAGACACAACGAGGAAGACAATCTCACTTGTATAAATAAGTATGTTTAATTACGCTCTATTAATACCAATAAATTAAAGAGCTCGTTACTGTATCTGTTACGAGATTAAAGATAAATTAACGTTCTCGTAAAATCAGAGCTAGCGTTAGTCCGGAGCGAACTATTAATTTAATCAGTTAGCATGTAAACGATCCATTTGCTAGGTATTCCCTAAACTTGCGAATATTCGTCGGGAGAACTATTTTGTCTAAAAACCCTTCCTTCGGCTTTTTGCCGTGTCGTCGGGTAAAAAAGCATCGTTCAGAGAGGGATTAGCTCCGAATCTATGGTAGCTAAATGTGAAATATGTGTTAGCTGGTAGAGGTCGTGAGGGGGTAGATACGAGCGCACGTTGGGCCGGCCAATGGCGATGCACCGTTTAAAATCGACGGGAATTAGGTTTCAATAAAATTCCGTTTGATGTTTTAATCTCGGATTACCAAAGAGCGGAAAATTGAACACTTTTATACAACATTTTCAATGTAGACGTTTCATTTCACGTTTGGGATAGTACGGAGGATATTATTGATGTATCGATATGTTTGTGTTGTTTTGGGTTTACTGAACGTATTACGATGGACTACTTTCCTGATACTTTTGAACATAATATTGCACACACAGTACACTCTTAGTCTTTGTTTGCGTTATCTATCTATTTCTTGTGCTCGATCTAAGTACATTATTACGAATATATTAAGTATAAAAATACGAGCAATACAGCCCATGTCTAATACACCATGAAATAACTCAACAAGAAACTAGATTATGTTTACTAAAAAGTTTCCTAAATAATTTTCTCGGCTGGAATGGATGAAAAAAGGGATCTTTCATCGGCCATCCTCCGCAGACAGTAATTGGCGCTATAAACTACCAGCCTAGTATAACAAGATATTTTATTTCAATCTAAAAAAAGAGTAATGGAACGGAACTTGTAGGCTTAAAGGTTTATCATTTAAGGCTTCGACAACCTAGCTCGTCCGACAGAAATGTATTAGATTCCCGCATTGGAAAAAAAAATTTTTTTTCATTAGGATTTTTTCAGTACCGGTTCTTTGACTCGATATTCTAGTCGGTAGGCTCCATTGTTGTGATCTTCCCTGTACAATACAGCTATAGGTGTCTCTAGCGGTGGATCCACACGGAACCTTTGATAATGAGCTCATCGTTTTATCTTTTCTTCTCAGAGATCGTCAGGTAAAAATCTATTTACAGAAGAAAGATATCATTGATCATCACGCAAGATCGCCTGCTATTGTCCAAATTCTAACTTTACTAAATTCAGATCTAGTTCAGATGTACCTATACGAGTAATCACACGAGTAAAACTCTAAATAATGACTAACTTGAACATACCATCCACAAGCCTGCTAAAAGTGTACTATAATTATTCTTCTTATATCAGCATTATTTGGGGAAAAGACTGAGATATTTTCGTAAGGGTAGGCCACCCTTCCTACACCCCAAAGCCTGACTTACGGCGGAAAAGTTGGTTCTCTGTTCAACCACCACTAATAGTTGGATCGCCTTCGTTTTCAATTAAGGAGCGTATCGAGTTCATTCATAACTTTGAGCGGCCATTAATTGACGTTAATAGGCTTTGCGAAGTTGACGACTGAAGTCGCCTTTTGGTAGTTATTCGGCTCTTTGTGTTGATAATGAATGTTTGTAATATTTTCAACTTTCCACAGCTTTGTGAAGTCATTCGTGTTTTTTGAAAGTTTATTTCTTGGCAATATATAATGCGTAACCGTAGATTTTTTATAAGAATAGCAGAAGTAGCCCAAACCCAAGTGGCCAAGTTATTAATTAACGAGAGGAGAACCAATAAACCAACTTTTTCGCTAAGAAAACAAAAAATCTCAAAGAAGCTTTTAAAAATTGCAAAGTATATTTAACGTATTACGAAAACCCGTAAAAAGGTTTTATAAACTTGGTCCTTAAAACTCTGAATAAATTTAAATGTCGGTATTACTGTTAACCTAAGGGATTTCCTGGAGTTCTCCATCAATGTTCCACGTATAAAGAATTCCATATAAAGGTTGTTTAAATGATTTCAACCCGCCGCGCCGCGCGCCGCCTTTAGAGCGAGCGTATTTTAACAAAGTTGTGTTAGAAAACTTTCGCGTCGGCTTATCTTTCATCCCGGCGGCATTACGGGTCTTGTGAGCGGAATGTATAGAAAAATGTTACTTCATAAAGTCGTATGCGACTTAAAATGTGACAAGAAACTTTAGAAATTGTATGAAGCTTGGGAAATGTTACTTAAAAGGATTAGGGACTCTTTCACCTACTGATAACTTACCGTTTAATTACTTGGTAGATAGTTTCACACAAATATTGTTTCATATAAACAGAACCACTCTAAGTTACATCACTATAAAGCCTATATTTAGCCTAGATCTTCGTTAAGCACTAAGTGGCTTAAGACGCTTGTTTACTATGGAATCAACTTAACCCCGCCCTTGTTGACAGGCCGTAAAACTTTGTTACTCATTTACGGCACGAGAAAAAGTCATTAAGCTCGGTGTTCCAGGCTGCTTGGCCGCAACACGTGGTAATTGGCCGTAACTGTCTAGCTCTCGGCAGTGGAGGGTTACGCACCTAGACGACGTCGTTTAAGCGTTTAGATTTTAACTTAAGACCTGGACTTTAGGTTTGTGTAGATGTAAAACTATTCGGTTTTAGTGTGTTTGTGCTTGTTAGTTTTTAGTTCCTGATGGCTTGGTATTTTGTAACGTCTAGGCTAATTGTCGTTATACCCTCGCTGAGCGTAAGGTCTTGGGTTTGATTCCCAGGTCAAGCGTTAGTGTTATTGGGTCTTTCCATTAGGACAGTAGCAGTAGTAGAGGTGTGACCAGTTAATGGCAATAGGGTGACAATAGGATCTAAGACGTACTCGTATAGGGGAACTGGGGTGTACCTACACCTCTGCATAACCCGGCGGGTATACAAGCTTGATATAATGTTAATGTTTAAACTATTCTTAAAGCTTGAAGCTTTAAGAATAGTTTGAAGTGATCGACATAAAGAAATCTCATAAAAGCGCTTGTTTTTTCTTCGTAGGAACTCATTTCGCTTAGTAAGGAATAAGTTCCGTGAATTTCCTTTGGGAATTAACTTACGTGTAACAAAGTAAAACAAGCGAGTTCGTTATTTGATGCGTCGACGGCTTTTTTCTCATTTGGACGTTCCGACTTATTTGTTATTTTTTATTAGATTTTCGAATAATGTTTTTGTTATTACCTACACCTCCTACCTACAATCACCACCTACATGACAATTATTGTTAAGGGACCGTGTAATAAGGCCTGAGCGTATTGTTTTTTACAGTCTTCATAACAAACATTGTTCATTTTTACTAAACTTCTAAACTCGTAAGCAAATATTAGCCATTGAAATGAAAATACTTTTAAGAAGGGATGTTGTTTTTGAGTTTCCAAATTGTTTTTAAATAGGTTAGAAATGTTTAATATACTGCTGTGAAGTGTAGAGGTACCTAGTTGTATTACAATGTACGTAGCCGTTCCTACATCAGCCCTCTGTCGCTGTGTGTCAGTGGCGGCGTTCTATTTCTGAGCTAAGTGAGTTAGTTCGAGCCATTGAATTCTACCCGCACCCGCCGCCGCCGCCGCCGCTGACGCTTCGAGCCGAGCTTACAATGTATATTAACGATTTTATTTATTCTGAAATGGCAAATAAAACGTGGCAATAGTTCAAATATCTATTCCAAAAGTTTAAAAACTAGTTTCCCTTGTGACGTAGGTGCATTTAAAAACACAAATTCCCACATACATAAACAAACAGACCTGGAACAACTATCTATACCTACATATTACAGCCTGTATTCCCAGGGTTATTTAGGCTTTAGGAGAGAGGTTTACTTTGGTACACCGAAACGTTAAGGTCCCGCATAACGGGAGACGAGCCTATTGCCATAAACCAAGCACAAATCCAAACTGGGCTGCTACTGAAAATTTCTTAGAAATACCCAATAACGCTGCTTGACTTGGAAGTTGAACACCCCTTGTTTCGCGCAGTCGTGCTTTCGACTACCGCATTTAGTCTACTACTATTTATATAAATATTATTTCCGTGCAGAAGTAAACCCATCTCAATTAACCAGCCCTACTTCTTCTGAATTCGGGACTATTTTCAAAGTACCTGTGTCTAAAGTCTTCGGGGTTGTACTGGTGAATAACAAACACAACACAAGGGCTCTCATAAAATTCCTACCTATATTATTTCAAACATAAGGAGAGCTTTATACCCGTACCCTCCACTTTTAACAGCCACTAACGTACCAAAGTGAGTTAAATAGTGCAGCGCACAGCTCGTAAACCGGACGTCCGGTCCCGGACAACTGGCCACTGTCCGGACAGTGCGGGACTCAGAAGACTATTTGAACAGTGAAGTTGTTTGAACAACCTTCTGTACCCTTCCATTTATTCCATTCTTTTTAATTTTTCCGTTAGTATAGGAATAGATGGTGCTGTGTAAATGTTCAGGATATTTGTATTTATTTTAATGAATTTGTATTTTACGTGGATTCCATTTTCCTATAACCAGTCAATAATGTCTAAAATATATACTTAGTAACATGAGGAAAACCAATGTAAAATGTTTTCCTGTTTCCTTCATTATAATTATGTCGTAATCGTTGTAAAAAAAAATAGACGACTTCTGTGGTCTAACGGTTCAAGGACCGGACAGCTAATCACAAGGTCGATTCTCGACTAGATGGTGCTGTATAAAATGTATCAAAATATTATTTAAATATATAGTTCTGGTTGAATTTAGACCACCGGCGAACACCACTATCTGCTACAACACTACTAACAGTCACTATACATACCAGTCCAGCGGTGAGTGTAGAATCTTCGCTACAAGTTCAAGTGCACGTTTCCGACGTAGAGTGAGCAATTTGCCAGAATAACTCAATCAAGGGGTCAGCAAGCACGGCCTCGACCTCCATTACTCTATGCGTTAGTTATATAGGTTAACATGTTCACACTATATTTATTACCGAATTTAGTTTATGTGAATAATGTTCTAGTGAAACCAAGCGCGACTATTACGCTAGAGGTCGTGAGAGCGATTTCCGAGTCGAGCCGTGTTGTTGGATTTTTCTATAAATTTCCCAGTAGCAGTCTGGATTTGTGCCCGGTTGATAGCAATAGGCTGGCTCCTATTACATGGGACCTAAACATATCGGCGAACTGTGGTTATAAATTAGATAAGACAATTATAGAAGACTAGAGAATAAGTTATTATTTAATTGACATTATAACTAATTGTAAGAAAAAAATCGGGGTGTAACAATACCGCGGTGGTTCAGCGCAGTTCATGGATTCGCTTAGTCAACGTCAGACGCTAGCGGCGATCGACGAAGTTACTGTCGTATCGTCATCGACGATTTCCCCTATACACAGAGACGACGGCTTGTATCACTCACTAAACTTCTGTATATACCTGCAATAGACCTTAAAATTTTTGTAGATGTTTTTATGTTGTGCACCGTTTGCAAGTAGTAATTTGTAAAACATTTAGAACGCAAACGCATTGCAGGTGCACTGTTAACTAGACAGCTAGTGTCTTCGCCGCATTGCGTCCTGTTCACCTGTAGCTGTAGCTGTAGCTGTCTGCTACTACTCTAACGATTTACTTCCTTTCTTCCTCTTCATCTTACTAGTTTCCATGGCCTTTTGCCAATCCAATTTGTTTGGATGGTGTGTATGGGAAATAGAATAATTTGAAATGTTTCAATCATATTATTTATTATATTGGAAACATGTTACAAAATACAGAGGCAATAAAAATTGGCTTTTGGGTGCTGGGAACTTAAAATAACTTTGCTTAGGTAACACAATAATTTTCAATATACCAATATGCAAAGTTTCGAAATTTTGTCTGCTGTTTTGTTCGTTTTTACAGGTTACCTGCCACGAATGAACCACATATTAGTCCCGCGGTCAAGTCGCGTAGTCTTATGCAAGTAAAACCGTAAAAAGTCTACAACTCAGGCTATAAGTTCAGTTTTTATGATCACTCACTCACTTCTGTACACCAAGCAATTTGTTTTAAACTTGAAAACATCTAGTTTCCCCGTCTATTTATTAACCGCGGTACTTATTTCAGTTAGCAGCGGTGGAAAAACTAAAATCCATAAGTTTCCGGTACTTCGTAAACCCCAGTTTTTGCCACCCGACTCAAAGGCAAGCTTTCAAGCAATATCTCAAGTTTCTTCTCGAGAAACTTTTGTGGTCGCGCCGTGGTGACTGCGACCATTTAGACCGTGCCCGTCTGAAAAGTTGCGACTAAAAAACATGATTGTTTTTCGTCTTGTCCACAATTTCTTTTTAGTTAAACAATGGTTTGAGGAAAGTTTTGTTCTGGGGACGGGCGCCGCATGTTTAAGAAGCTTAATGTTGTAGCTTCAAGATGAAATTGTTTTAAATAGCTGCTTCTTAAGTGTTGATGGTGTTGTTTGTGACTGTTAAATATAAGAAATGAGTTGCGTCTAATTAGATAGAACGCTATTATAACAGATTTCCGGATGAACCAAACGGCACGATATTCACATGGATTTCTGAATATCCTTTGTGAATATCTCACTTGTGAAAATAAAAAAGCTTCAACTAAGAGCAGCGGGTGTATTAGCGGATCTCCGTATTTTAATATCGACGTTCGAAAAGTACTTACTAGTAGTCTAGGTTCGAACGCAAATCGTGGACGAGGTCGGTTGAGGAGACGTTGGCGAGATGACTTTTATCGCTTCTTACCAGCGTGGTATGAAAAAGCTCAGGACAGAAATATATTATTTTGAAATATTGGCAATAAAGTATAATATATAATATCGCACGAAATCATAACAATCTCCGATTAATTTGAAGTCAATTTGGAACATTCATCTTGTTAAAATTACATTTGCTTAAAATAACGCTAATTTCACCCCACTTTAATAACAGAAACAGGCGTAAACACAAAACGACTTGAGCGCCATCTATCTCATGATTTACGCAGCGCTTCGAAGCACGAAATATTAATTAGTTGATCCGGTTGATCCCCGACGGAGTACGAATGTAATTACTTTGCTTTTAAACGTAATTTCGGATCAAATAAGATTATAAAGTAATCAGATATATTCTCCCTTAGAATTATGGCAAAGTAATGATATTAGGAATTAATGTATATAAGCTGTTTCAGCGATATATTTGAGAAAGTTGATGAAAAGAAAACAGATTTCAGGGAGACCAATTTGAAATCAAGTGCCAGTGGCTTGCTTGGCGACATTTTAAAGATTTATCCCACTGTTAAAGTAAAGGGTGATACATTGTATTGTATTCTTCTATGACACTCGACATCCTCAAGAAGGATCAGGCAAAGTCAAGGAGAAAAGTACTCCTTCAGCTGTCGAACGGGTATTGATATAACTGATGATAGAAAGATAAGAATTTCAACTTGCGGATCACGATTTAAGTTTTAATATTAAACCATTTGTAGCGGGAGTTTGTAATAATAAAAATATATATTAAAGTAAAGAAGTATATAGAGTAAATAAGGTTACAAAATTGTATATTGTATTTAAGTCATGTAACAGACAACTCATCCTTTGCTTCATCGCTTGATATTGGCAACACTCAATAATTGGGAACTAAATCGTTTGCAACCGCATTCGGACCGTGCAAGGATTAATTAACATGAAATCAAATAGCAGAGCCGGGGGCGGGGCGGGGCGCGGCGAGGCGCGGCGGGGCGCGGTGGGTATGGTAGTACAGAGCTGTAACGCCTCCGGGGGGCGATATGTACGCGATATCCAATGTTAATTGTGAACCAATATTTTGAGTTTCATATGTTGATGTTTGTATCCTATATTGCATTCAGAATACACATTGAACCATTCGTGTTTGTGAAAATTATTTCCATTAAAGTTTTGCCGATCTTACAAACAGCACTTGTTTTGGTTTTATAATGATGACTTGGGTTTCAAGCAAAGTGAGAATGAGTCGCTTTCTCGTTAGTTAAATTAATTAACGATGCCTGCTAGTTAGGGCGCTAGCAGACGGTGGTGATCATAACCCCTCGCAAAAACAGTCCATGGATTCTCTTTGTCAAACAAAATTGTCTATCACATTCTTAAAAGGACGGTATTACTGTGATTGTACACTAGCGATCCGCCCTCGTTTCGCTTTAGATATCTACTATTATTATAATTGTACCTTTCTGACAATGAAAGAATTTTTTAAATCGGTTCAGCACATCCATAAATTACCCCCTACAACCTCACAAACTCTTTATAATAATAGTATAGATGATACTGATAAAAACTGTTCTACGTAGCCCTAACCTATGTTTTCACTAACTAGCCAGTGTGTATATGGAAGGTCTGATAATTTGTGCATTATTGGCACAACTCCAATAATTTTTGACCCCGTAAGTAAGCTATATTGGTACATAACACTGGAAAAGTTAAGTAAAGCAAGTTTAATTTATGATTTAAAACAAAACAAAATGGCTCCGTGCTACTGGAATACGGTAACTGCAGCTAATGAAAAAGCCATTTGCGAGTGCACTTCACCATAAAATATGGAACGTTGTCTTTATGGAAAAAGAAATACTTTACAAAGTTACGCTGGTTATTTGAAGGCTGTACAGTTTAAATATAAAAAAAAGAAAACGCATTTATATTTGTCATAATTTTTACAGACTTTTTTCTTTTTTGTATTACATATTAGCGATACTTTCTCGATTTGTACCGTCCTGTTTATAACCTAAAATACAATAATCTAAGTTACGCAAACGAAACTAAGAAGACACTCGTTGCGTTCGCGTAAATTAAACTCGCGTAAAAACAACAAAGTACTTTAAACTGCAAAATCTCTGTAAGAAATTATTTATTAGATACTTCAGTATTTTTTACTCAGAGTACATACTCTGAGTAAGTTATTTGATAGATCCCATCTAGTCACGCATTGAGCTTATAACGAGACATTTAACAGTCACATGAATTTCATATCCACCTAAGGTCATAGTACTGTTTGTTAATTTTTAACTAAAAAAACATTATCTTTTGTGTTTTATCATGTGTAGGTCAGCTTATTTATTAAAATAAATCAATCCAATGTTGCTGTCTACGGTTACGACGTGCAATTATAGCAAAGGGCTGGAAAATTTAATCCAAATCCCCCGTTAGGAAAATATTACACACATGCGAAAGGGCGTATGACCCCTGTAATTGAGTGTGCGCTACTTATGTAGGTATGTGTTTATGTGGACACATGAGGTATTAGGTTCCTAGGGATAACACGTTTAACACGTGCTGCAAAAATGGCGCGATTGCTGACAGTATACTGTACCTACAGTTGTATTTCCTTATATTGTTTTCATATTAAGATGATTGGAAGTATTTCAGTTAATTAAATAGGATTAATAACGTTTTATGTATGGCTTAAATGCGCGCTACGATATGTCGTCAAATATCTCATGTCAAAACAATCTTGAAAAGAAACAATGCGATCATAATATTGGGGACATTGATATTTGGGACATACTGCGTTGTAGCGCTTACTCCACAATTCATAGTGCAACAAATCTCCTGTGTACATAATAACTCGATGCGTATATGTGGGGGTGCGTGGTCCGATTAATGTTTGCATTGCAGCTTTTAATTACTGTTTTATATTCGCAGCGCACGTTTATGATAATTGCACGCCTGTTTTATATTGCTTGCCAAATTGATGTTGAATTGTTTTAAACATGTACTCTCGGAGAATTTAATTTAACATAATAACGTAATAGTACAGTTTTAATTGTACCTCAATTTAAAAAATCTTAAGGTATCATCCCAGAATATTAATTTATATTTTCCATATAAATGACTTTAGAATTCAGACATCTACGAGGGGTGTTAGTTTATGTCAAACTGAATACAAACATTATAAATTAGGCATTTTAAAGCCTTGTCTAGTTTTAATTCTGTATTTACGATTTTCTCTTTATTTTATGTTTAAGGATCCTGCACAAGACGGATTGCTTTGAGCATTCTTACGAGTAACAGAATAGTATGTTTAAAAACAATGGTGTATTGTCGCGTCCTTTATTATGCAACATTTATAGTGGAAGAGCACTCAACCCCCCTCCCCCTACGCGGTAAGTATCGGCTTACAGCAATCCCTTCTTACCGTCAATTCCTGCTCGTAATTCTACGTTAATATGCCTTTTAGTCCATTTTCTCAGTTTCTGAAGCTTAGCGTGCCAATGCTTCCGGAGATGGGATTATGTCGTCACTAGGGTTAAAGTTTTTTGTTTTGGATAGACATTACATGATTTTCATATACATGACATACTAAAGCTAAATATTCTCCAACGGGTTAGGTAGAGGTCTACAAATCTGGACTCCGATGTGCTGCTGAGAATTTCAGAGACAAATAACCTTATGTTTAATAAAAGTTTACATTTATGAATGTGAACTTTTAACGAGCGCATCAAATATAAACGCGAGCTCAGCGCAACGGTATAACTTGGGGTCAGAACTATACGCAAATTGTGAAATGCTAAGCTAAAAATAACACAAATGTTAGATAGCCGTATAAGTTAGAGGTTGGTTTATGTTCAGACTGAGTTACTCATTTTTGAGGTCACATAATACGATCATATTTCAAACTAATCAGAAGCATATAGGATTCTAATAATATTATGATCCATCATGAGGTGAATAAGTGGAGAGTGTTTTGTGTTGTGTGATTGTGTGTCAATAAAAAAACAAACTTAAATATGGCGGCCATTCTAAACATAAAACCGACAAACAACTCTCCAAACCGGTGTAAAGTTTCATTTGAAATTGGAACGCTACCGAATATTTACGTCACTTCAATAAAACCCGATACGTTTGGAGGTAATCTGCGAACCGAACATTCTGGAAAGTTTGAGAAATTGCCAGGTACCTGGCAGGTTGCGAACTGGCATCAATTGGCTGCAGCATCGCGTTGCCGCCTGTCAGGTAATGCGCTATTTGTTTGCCAGTTGACAGTGATAAATCTTCCGGATAAAACGGATCTTTTCCTAGGATATTTTAAATTTATTTCGAAATGAGCTGAACATTTTACAGGAACGTTTCAATTACTAGGAGCTATTTGCCTTGCTAATGTTAGCGATCTCAGAGAAATTGCCTTAATTCTAACGAAATCCTCATCATCATTTTGTATTTCTTGATTAATATTATCTTAGAAATATGCCTTTACTTTTATTAATGTTCGGTTCGGTTTGTTATTGGCTGTACTGCATTAAATCGAAATTTTCGTTTATGGACGTAATAAATCTTAAAGTAGTAAAGTGTTAACACAACACACAATTGTTTTATTCAGGAAAGCTGAATAAAACAATAGCGAACAGGAAAATACAAAGATGATTACAAAAACACACAGTAATCATTTAAATAAATATTTAAGTGTTGCTCAAATTCACCTAAAAAACTTTCCTCTTAAAACACAAGTAGTTTATGCGTACTTCCAACAAATAAGATCTTAAAAACACCATAAATAACTACACCATACTAAAGATTCATTTAACTTACAACTCTTTCATAAACACTTTTGGCACAACTCTAAATAGTACGAAGTTATTTCGCCAGTGTGCCAGACATTAATCTGATGTCGGGATTTAATAACAACTACTGTACTGATAGGTTCTGGCAGCGGCTGCCAACAGTGCCATATGGATGCCAGTCCCTAGGAAATTGACAACGATACTCATTTTAAGTTTGGAACAGTCGATGTGATACAACGTTGTCGACTTGAGGAACTTTGGGAATTGTGGTTTAATGTTGGTTATTGAAAACTATGCAGTTTTGCTTGCAGTTTCCGCAACTTTGATAGTTATAAGGAGTCAAGGAGTTAACTGAGTGAACTGTCAATTCTGGGTATAATATCAGAAAATGAACATGCTCTTTGTATATATTAATAATTTTATTATTTCTTTGTAAATGTTTTCGATTAATATAGTAGTGGTGATAGTTCTTCTATTGCCACCTTTAAACCCATTAAATATTTCTCTTAAATCAAAAATATTAATGTTTTTGTGTATTGTTTCAGGTATGGTTATGAATATTTTGCCTATACGGCCAGAAGAGAGCTACACACAGAGTCATAGGTATACTTTAACTCTCTACTAAAATAAACTCTAAAGTTTTAACTTAAATATAGACGAAAGTCCGTGATCCACTTCCATTAAAATGCAGTTTTAAAGTATTATGATTGAAAAGCGAAGCAAGAATTTACTAACGACGCAATATTGGCATAATCAAGAGCAATTTCCGTAACAGTGCTGGTAGAAATAAAACCCTTAGATTTGTTTTAATTCTGACGGTTATGCGCGTTCGAGTTCGCGATTATGAAAAAGAGTGTTTTAAAACAGTATCTGCACCTTTCTTAGTGCTACATGAAAAGATAATAAAGTAGTAGGTACTTTGTAAGAGCCTTGTAATGGAACGAGATGCTTTTGAAAGTTACAGGTTTCACTTAGGTACAGGTTTATGGGTTCATTAGTTAGCAGACGCATCTACACAGTAACGCCAAAACTAAAAACAACTAACAACTAATATAGTTTCGAATTTGAAAGTCCTAAAACCCGCACTAAATATTAAATGAGCTATATTTTATTCGTAATTTTACATGCACAACATATTCATAGTTTGTCAACCCTAATGGGAAGCTCAGCGCGACCTCTTTTAATGAAAACCTTTTATGTTGATAGTTGTCCTCGAGAGTTCCTTTACTGGGAGGATCAAATGTTTGATTATTTATTGTAATACTATAGTACAAAGAACTCCTAGTCTCTTAAATAATTTTGAGATAAATATAAAGTTTCTTGATCCATTACCTAATTCACTAATGCCTTTTGTCTACCACGTCACAGCGCAGACCAACATAGTCAGTATTTTATAAACCTGTTGTTTTCAAGTTATTAACAATGCTGATTGTACATAGCCAGAGAACATACACAACTATTTGTAAATATTAAGTTTAGTTATTTGGTTTTACTACCTAATGCGAGTAAGAAATATTGATCTTTTTAACTTGACATATAATTGCAATTTTAAAGGTGAAAAGGAAATCGAGTTTCTATGAAACAAAATACACATCTGAAAGCGATCAAAACTCTACATTTTCGTTTCGGAAATTAATCGAATCGAAAGAATAAACATCCGAAACAAAAGGCTACGAGTACTACTCCGGATATTAGTTTTCGCTACAAATGGATTTTCGGTTATAGACATCTCTGAGGGATTCATCAAAAATATTTCCCGCGCACACATTGATCCGCACAATAACGTCACATATAAAAACAAACGTTTTGTCCAGAAAAACAAGAACAACATTTTTCGGTATTTTTTTTATTAAAACTTCCACAAACGTGTACGTACACACGAGTATGCGATAGAGTGACGATTAAGTCCATATAATTAGTATGATTCCCTTTGATGTGCAGCTTGGCTCGCGGCGTTGTGTGCGTGCAGGCGGTCGATAATAACCGTGTCGTTGTAAATCGCAGGGACATTGTTTATTTTTCACTTATGTAGTACAGAGTAAACAAATTTTCCATCGCCAAACTGCTCAGCAGTTTGTAGGGGCTCTGCTCTTTTAACAATTAACTTTATACTACCTATGGGTACTATTATACTAATCTAAAAAAAGAAATAACGCAGAAGAAGAGAGCTATCAAGAAATCATCAATTCCTTAATAACTCATTTCAGCTTTAAATTAAACGGTAATTTGATCAGACTCTTTCTATTTTATTTTTAAGTTCTTATAATGTTTGTTTTTGCATTGTAGCGCAGTGGTATTGTTGTTTAGGTCTATATTGAAATAGTAAGGTTTGTAAGAAGTTCCGTAATTCGAGGGACCATCTCTATCTGGCTACGCTTAACGTCATTGAGGTGGCCTCATACTCCAAAATTGTTTTACTAATAGCAGCATACTAAATAGGTAATTTACCGAAAAGTCTAAATGAAAATACCAAAACTTCTAAGTTGTAATCTTAATGCGAAATAAAAAAATATCTAACCTTAAAATAATGTCCTCAATGTTTGTTAGAACTATAAAAAATTCTTTTCCAAAGTAAAGAAAGGTACTTTAATAAAAAAAATCTGTTACAAAAATGTCTGTGGCTTATTCCCAAAGCAAACAATTTTATTTTTTAGTTGCCGAAAAGCTCTAAAATATATCTACAAGCGTACATTCGTATTATTTTACAAGCAAAATTACTTCGTTCTTATTCTCGTTAGAGAGCTGAACTGAAATCCTTTGTGGCCGCTATGGGTGTGTGTGTGTGTATACTAGTCTTACATACGAACATGTTTCATATTCGTCTGGTAACCCCAGTCTCCACTGATTTCAGCGTCTATATCTCCACTGTCAAATTGCATTGCAGCGCGCCACCGACACACACTCCGTATTCTTTGTTACAAACGAGTAATGGAACTCGCATTTTGCGATTGAGTCGCAAACACTAATGAAATGGATTTCCCGCGATTATTTGCCCTTTTTAATTAAGTTTTCTCTCGATTATTTGACGAGCATGGAGGCCGCAGTTTGCACAAGCTTCTAATGAAATTAATTTTTTTGGTTTGTGTTGTATTAAGGGTCTAACATTTTTATCTAAGACATTTACTCTGTATTAATTTATAATAAATACTGCCTCATATTTTCCATTTAGTTTATTATATAGCACTCTCAAGTAATGACAATGGGTTGGCTACCAACAACGTATCGTAAACTGTAGGTGCACATTGCACAAGTACATCTCAGTCTTAACCATCCGCGGAATAATTATAAACGTCACTGTAGGTTATATTATGGCCTAGATGGGCATTGTATGTTCATGTTTTTAAAGGTTTCCTCGTAATAACAATAATAATAATTTGGGTAAGTCCTAACCTCATCACCCAATTTTACAAAAAGTATATGTAACATAATCATTGTTATTTCATGGTAACGTACAGTAAAATGTAATTACGGTGGACTTGCGTGTAATTATAATTTTATATGAGAAAATAATTACATACGGCTAACTTATTTGTATATAACGTGAAAATAAATTATGCAATGAAAGTTACCCATGTTCTTTTTCCATTATATTATATAATGTGTATGGTTGTGTCTTACGAAAATGAATGATGTAATGTCATAGCATTGCTACGTGTATACGTATCACTGTTGGTCATTGAACGGAACAGAATGATTAAACAGTATTCTTTCAATATATTTCAGTATTTATTCAAAGGACAGTTGTTATTTCCTAATAATCGTCATTTCTTTACGAGACCTATTAACCCCTTTATTCTTCGCAAACCGATACCATTTGGTGGCGTCAACAGGTAAATGATATGAAATCGTCGTACCTGTTGAGGAGTGCATCAAATATTAACGAGTTGTTGTTGTTCGCCCCGGGGCGTAGACGTGGCATTATGATTGCCACTGATAGCTTTATTTATTACGTGTACAACTGCGGAGGAAATGATTCATTGAAGAAATGTTAATAAAGATAAACACTTCTTCACTCAGGGATAATCTACCTTTCTAACAGTGAAAGAATTTTCAAAACTGGTTTAGTCGATTCAGAAATCTTCCCCTACACAACAACCTCACAAACTTTACCTTTTATAATATTAGGATAGATAAGCAAGAAATTATAAGGACTAAGGACCTGAGATTCTCCTATAGAATCAAAACTCGTATGAAATTTGGTGGCCGGTGAAAAGAAACAGGAGAAACCGTCTTCTAATATATTTTTCCAGCAATTTGACAATTGGAGGAGAAGTTCTTTGTGCTTATCAGTGGACTGCCATAGACTGATTAAGGAGTTTCTCTTCTCCCAAAAACTTGTAAAACCGAGAAAGTATTCAATTTGCTAATGCCTCGTAAACGTTATTGTACACTTCCAATTATTTCTCCGAGTTGTATACAATCGGTCGAGGGAATAGGTGTGATGTCAAAATTATCTCGGTGCACGTATGTTCAAATTCAAAATATTTTATTTCAATTAGACCATATAAATAGGTACTTTTGAAACGTTAAATTAGTTGCACGGTTCCAAAAAAAGTGGGTCTTATGGAGAAGAGCCGGAAAGAAACTCCATAGATACTCTTTTTAAAAAAATATGTGTGGTAACAGTAACAATTGTTGTGAATAGTAATGAGGATGATGCAGCTTGATGTGTAGTTGCAGAGATTAAAGAGTAGGTAAGTATTACAATTGAAATTACTGCCATAGCAGTAAGAGCCGACCAGTCCCGACAGACAGCACCCGTTCACGAGCATGACGTGTGTATCGGCGCCGTTTGACTCAACCATGTTGTAGGGAATAAAACGACCCGACACACAGCGCCACCATCAGCAGGACATTTAAGTGAGAATGACAAGCTCAGACTGCGGGGCTATATATTTAAGTAACATCTAAGCCTGCAGAATACTCATACTTTACAGTTCATAATGCTAATTTCTCAATAATAAAAGATTTACGGTAAAAAAATCTCTCAATTTAAAAGTACGCAGGTAAATTATTTAATGTTAAAGATATAATTATTGCAATGTCAAGTAATAAATTATTGCAATGTCAATGTCAATAAAATGAAATAAAAAAATTGTCAGCCTGAAATATTGTAATGACTCCATAAGTCAATAGCCCGGTTCATTTGAACAGTTCAATCCCAAGCATTTTTGTCGTCTATATAATCTTTCACTGTGTAGAAACCTTTAAGACATAGCTTCTGCTTGACAACAGACTTAAATTTGTTCAAGCTTAAATTTTGAATATTGCTTGGGATTTTATTGTACAAGCGTATACACTGGCACTTGAACGAATTACTTATCTTCTGGAGCCTAGTTGAAGGAACAATAAATTTATTTTTATTCCTTGGATTAATATTATGTGTATCACTACGTTTGTTAGCCCCCCATGTCTACAGTAGGCAAGTTCTCCAGCATTTACGTGTCTCACGTTGACTCCGTCCGTTCATCAAACTTCTCTCTTTCACTTTAATTAATTCGCGTCGCATCGGGACGGTTCTCATTTTCCCCTGGCACAAATATTAGATCTGGCTGTAATTGCCCCACAATTTCTTCGCCCATCGCCGCTTATATTGCCAGCGAGGTGAAATTAATAGCACTCTCGGTAAAACTCATTTTAATTAATAGGAGATTTTCTTTTTCACTCATTATAAATAAAAGAAGAACCTTAATTTGTGAGTCTAGATTAGGAATGAAAAGGTTATAATTAGGTATGTACTGAGCTTTGTTTGAAATAATTTATTGTGGGCTTTTCAAAGCATTATGTATAATGAAAGTAGCTTGGAGATTTTTATTAGATGTTGTTGTATAGAAAGCTCGAGACTTTCTATAAAAAACTACTATTAGTAAGTGTAAGAAAATACTAAGAGGAAAAAACCCGTAGTTTTTTTTAGCGCGAAAACACAAACTTGTAGTGATGTTCTTTCATTCTCAATATGATTACCGAACGAGAGACCTGTGCCTGCCTTGCTGCAATGGTATCCGTCCAACAAGTTCCGCTACAAACTTGCATTGTAGTTGTCAACATCATCAATATTAGCCGCAACTAGTAAAGTTCGAGCGCCACCGCCTCGCTGGTGCTCGTTCTCACCTAGTGCTCATCTAATTGTATACCCTTAACAACTTTGTGTGTGACTTTGAATGTTGACAATCACTGACTTGTTGCCTAACTAATTATAAAGTGCAATAAATACGAAGTCAAACGATACTACATTATGTAGATTTTTTTACATGATGTAGTATCGCTTGACTTCGTATTTATTTGTTCGTATCGTAATATGCCATTACGCCTATATTCCTGTAATGGTTAAGCAGAGTTGTACTGATGTAGTACGCTAATTACAATTTTCTTACAGCGAAACCTGCTATAATAGCATATGTTTTAGGAATACATTGCATTGAATTTCATCGTTTTCTAATGCAATCCTTATTCAAACATTCACTTCTAACTACTTGCCCAAACTAAGTAGGTTCTACGTTAAATATTCGCCTACTTGCAAGTAAAACTTGTGGTTTGTTAGCAGTACTTGTAAGTCTAAGCAAACTGAACTAGTTTGAATCGGAGGCGGAGCTATTGGACCGCAGTCCCTCTGAGTCATGACGTCAGAACTAGCAACGTTTGCAACTTTGACTTGTTATTGCTAATGGTAACGTTGACTTGCATAAACAGGGTTGTTACTCACAATTTACTTGTCTTTCTTATCTCGGAAAATGTATCATAAATGCTAAAACTTTTGTAAATTATAAGGTGATAGAGATAGATATTGATAAAGGAAAGTCGTTGCTGGTATTTCAAACAAGTAATCTCTACACATTCCATTTAAGCATTATCTGTCATAGGCTTGTTGATGAGCACATATGTAAAGTTCTATATCGAAAGTCGACAAAACTTGAACAGGGATTGTGTGTCAACCCTGCGTATAACTAGCTATAAATCGATTTACGATTCAAATATTCTCACAAACTCTCCAAACTTTGTAAAAGTGTTTGATAGATCACGGTGTTTTGATGCAGAGCAGTTGCGCAAATGCACAGAGTTGGGTAACTTGGCAACTTACATCAGAACATTAGTATTTAAAGTGTCGTCCACACGACCTGATAATGTCGGGAGTCTCCAACTTTGCGTTTATACGAGTAGTTTTATCGAGAGAGCTTCGAATCGACTTAAATTAGTTTTCGATTCAGAAAGTTCTCGGAGCTGTGTGCTGAGATTGTGTTTCAATTGTAACTTGTATAGGTTATCATGTTAGGTAAGTACACATTTATTATTCAATATCATCACGCCTGTATCGCCAAAGGGCGGCAGAGGTGTAGGTACTAATGTCTATTCACAGATCGCTAGTATGTTTTAGGTCCTATATATTATGATAGATTTGACGATTGTGACGAGCTTTGGATTTTTGTGAATCCAAACTAAGTTGCTACGAAGAATTTTCTAATGGACACAGGCAATAACATGTTGCTGAAACTGGGAATCGAACCTAGGATCTCACGCTCAGCTGTGGGGTTTACGACCACAAGACCAATAAGGACTGCTTAGAACAAAATACGCAAGCTTGTCTATAAGTCTCGTTTTATTCTAAAACATGTAACGGAGACGTAGGTAATTGAAATAGGTCCTACGTTAGCAAATAATTCACCAAGCATGAATAAAAGCGACAGTAAAAGTGTCTCAGGGCCCATTCTTACAGCCACACAACAGATTACCTTTCCGATTTGATTATACAAAAGTATTCCAATGATATAAGGCGGTAGATAAAGGTATTGAAAAGCTTCAGTGATGTATTGAGAATTGAGGATATAATTATAATAGCCGATATTTTTGAAAGGCTTTGACATTTCCCCTTGCGGCACTCGCCTTACAAGTAGGAACGTTTGACTTATTATAAATATCACATTGCTCGAGATTTAGGTACCAACACATAATAGTTTTTTTATCTTAGCTCGCCTGATGATGACAACGATGTTGTCTACGATGGAGCGCGCTTGCCTAGAAGAAACCGATTCACTCTCGTCTTGAAGACATCCAAATAATAAGTCGGTGAACAAAGATTCCGACAGCGAGTTCCATATTAGAGCAGTTCGCACTATAAAAGTTGAGGTGTTATATATAGTACCTAGATAGTTATATTAAAAAAGTTAACTTATATAACCCCTTTGTGGCGTAGCCTACAACATAACTGATGTATTTGTATGGTGGTAATAAGTGTGTTTATTATGTATACCTTAGTTATGTAAAAAGGTTTGTTTTGTATAAATACATACATAAATAATATATCATATAGTCCATAATATTATATACATATGTCATACATATATAGTAAATAGCATATAGTAAATTAAATATATAGTGTATTGTAAACATAAATATGGATAAAAATATTGTTTTATATACAACGTACGATATTCCTTATTAGTAGTGATTTACGCGGGATTGTCGTCATCGCTACGTCACAACGGCCGGTGCGCGAGCGCCTTTCACTTTTGATTATTAGACACCGAGACCTGACCGGCAGTCGATTGCCATATACGACGCGGAACGCATGTCCATCGCTTGCGCACTCGCCTATCTAAAATATCGTCCTTTTTCATGTTCTCCTTCATTCTTAGTGCTTAAAACTTTCTATGCTTGTAACTCTTCCTTTCTACTACCTACTGCTATATCATTTGTGCTTCTATCTCTTCTCTGTGTGGTGCAATAAACATTTTCTTTTCGTGTATCATACGCTGACTTTTTATTCATCTCTCGCACACTGCTTACGCCGCTGTTATAGTGAGTTACAAGAACTATTACTATTATCTATATACGCAACACCCTTCAAACTTACCACGCTTGGAGAAAGCTTACCACTTAGTCTATAAATAAAATTCAGTTCACCAGAAAAAATAACCCCCATGCTATCTGCAGTCTCAATGCTCATATATTTGTGGAGGCCGATAAAATATAAAGGTATTCAATGCGTTATATATGAGAGGGTAGCCCAGATTGTCGAGGGGTTCCGACCGATGATAGATGCCATGATCTCTTGCTTGGAAAATATGGGAATATCTCTCCAACTGTGCGTAAACAATATGTACTTATGGTAGGGGAAACTGGTCTTTATTTTTATGCGTCTTCAAGAGTTATATGGTAAGAGATTTTGACCTTTTATGGGAGGTCTCTTTAATGTCATTGATTGTTATAATAAAGTAAAACTAACAAACGTTTATCAACTCTAACTGTCGGTACCTTGGCTATTTAGTATTTGTAAAGCATTCGCATTCCATCAGCTAATGCGTAGTAGACTAGATTTTACATAACATACCATCACGCCTGTATTCCTCGAAGGGTTAGGCAGAGATGTACTGCTGTACACCCACAGTTCGCCGGTGTGTTTAGGTCCTATGGCATAGGGGTCGACGTATATAACCATCAATCGGACGCAAATAACTTTTAATCTATTTTACACATAAACCCAACAACACTGCACTACCCGGGAATCGCAGGACCTCTAGCCCAGCAGTCGCACTAACGACCATTAGACCAATAAGGGCTTTCAAGTAATAGAGTAGCCATTTCAGTTAAGAGGATCTATAACTATTTTACAAATAATTTAAGAAAGACGTCACACTTGACATAACTTTATCACAATTCCCGAGCATTTCGCGTTCCTCACCGTATTTTTAAAGAAATTTTTCCTCCACGACATTTCGCATTGCGACTAAGCTGACCTCTTAATTCGCGCCTGAATTTTACTATCACAAAACACACGGGCGCTGTACCACGGCGGGAACGCGGTGGCTATTACAACTGTCGGTTTACGACAATTATTTGAGGGAGGCGAAAACGCGGGTTTTTTTTTCTAGTCGGCCATAACAGGCAGACATTTAGAATTTGCTTTGGTTGAACACAAATTCCTTGATTTATGGTCCCAACGGCGTTGTAATACGCGATTTATGTCGCATTGGTAACTAATATTTCACTCTTACAGATCCGTTATCAGCTCTCACAGGAAAGCTTTGAATTTAAAACTGTAAAGTGTACATTTTATTTTGAAAATCACAGCTGAGCTGTTAATTTCTAACGAGCGAACAACTTTTAGACTTTAATATAATCTTAATTTATCCTATTAATTTTAGGCTTTATTGGTTACCTAATATAGCTTTACTACAGCTATTAAAGATGTTGATATTGTTTGACCGTAAAGTGGTCGAACCGTTATACAAGTCACGATAAATCCGTGAAAGCAATAATATTATTTCATTGTACAACATTAATTTAATATTGTAACAGTGCACTGTGGTTAGCTTAGTTGGGGCCATAAGAGATAAGCTGGCATTATAATAACAATATATTCACCGCGCTGGCGTCACATAACTTTGTGTTATTGCCGCTTAGAACTAACTATTCGTGTACAGAAAAATGCTACCAATAAACTTCTTACTTTTAAACTTTTCATTTAAACTTTTACTCATATTTTATGTAACAAAAGCATACTCAACTATTTTTATTTTGCCCCCAAGGTTTTTAATTAATTATTACGCTATTATGGTTTGTTATTATTCTATGGTTTTTTTATTATTCTATGGTTTGTTGACTAATTTCAGAAATAGACTCATAGCAACGGCCAATTTTTTAAAGAAAATGTACTACGCAAATAAGATTCTTAAACAAATCCGTTTTTAATAAAGTTAAGGGAAGGAAGTGTCAGTTTGATCTCAGAAATGAAAAATATAGAATCTACTAATAAGTGGCATTTTTAACCCCTCAACTCAGGTCCGCCATAAACTATGAAGCATTTACTGTACTAACCGCAGTTCAGTTGAACTATTATCTGAGTGCCATATATTCCCATTTTGCGAAGTTAATGGGTTTAGCGAGAAAATTTATCTAATTGAACCTCAGCCGCACTCTAAGTGCTCATTAACAAATAATAACGTATCCGCTGCAATTATTCGAAGCCACTAACGAACCCTATTAGCCAGGGTCCCACTCCACTAGACAAACGAGCCAGGTAACCCGCGCTTTGTCCCGCCTGATCCAAATGCTCAGCTTAAGTACCGCCATTAATATTAACCTACTTGAAAACATACGGACCTGGAATGGACGCGCGACCGCCGCCGCGCGCCGCCGCCCCGTGATAGTGAATTGTGAAGGGATGTTTTCTAGTTTTCATTTGTATAGAAAGTTATTATGGAATTAGATTTAAACTTTTTTTAGATTAATTTTTCTATTTTTAGGAGAAGTAAAGCTTCTACTATAAAATGATAAGGATTGTGGGTAATTACCTACTTTATTAATTAATTGCTCTTTTCATGAATTTGTGTTACTATTAATAATTCAATAATTGTTCATGACATTAAAATATTAAGATTGAGAAAATTAATTAACTAAGTTGAGTAATTTAGGGAACAAATTGAACCTAATACTTTTGAACCCAAAAGAAATTAATTTCAGAATGTTTCATTATTGGGATAAATATTGGGCCGTCTGAAATAATTTTAGATACAATCTAAGTATTTTGAGTCGAGTCTAGCGCCACCAACATGATGTTTAGGATAAAATAGGTTTTGTATGTTTTTAAGCTCGAACTCCTTATTCATTAACTCAGCATTCCTTGGATCCGCACATGTTGCATCTCCGTATATTTCTCTGATGCACTGGAGATGCAATTTATGAACCGTCAAGTGCGCTCGTTACAGACGCCACTGCGCTGCTGTCCGGCGCGGGCGCTACCCTCGCCTCGAGCATTACTTGCTCCACATTGGCTAGTATTTAGCCACTGTGGCCATAATTTAGCCGGTCTGGTCACGTCACTACCATAATACCACTATTTGATGATGAAACAGGGTTTGTTAAATTGGTTATAATTATTGTTTTAGATGAAAAACCGAGTAAAAAGATCTCATCATATTAGTTGATGTCTATTTAAACAAAATCAAATCAAATATCTTTGTTTGTAGAACATAGGTAAATATGCGGTTAAACTATAGGTAGTTTAAAATTAAAATGTTCGGTTCAAAGAATTCTCTTATATAGAGCCGCAGAATAAGGTTTCTTATTGTTTTCCCTTTTGTAAACTTTATAGTTTGTACGCTAGTTATTCTTGTGAATTCATCTTAGAATTAGGTCGTGCTATTTATTCGGACGCATAATATAGTCTCTTAACAAATTATAGTAGGTATATGAAACTTATAGTAGCTAACAGTAGTTAAATACTCGTATATATGTATATCTATTATATTTCATGGGATTGCTTTTATTCATTGATGAAACCGGAAACTTTGTTTCAGCACAAAAATCCCACGCCCCTATTGTGTACCTACTATATACTATGTACATTCGTAAGTTCCACAAACCTTATCTAACGTTCAAAGGCGCGCGTATCAACAAACGTATTTTGTTCTGAATTCCCCGTAGCCGGCCGGGCACAATGTTGTCGCGCAATTTGCGGGAACAATACGCCCGCACCGCGCAGGTGACGTGCGAAACAATACCACTGTGCTTCCGCGGTGGAGGGTTGTTAAGTCATGAGCGAGAGACCAGGAAAAAATATATCAAAATTTGTCAAATTATGGTGTAAATGTTTTGGTACAATTTGACGGGCAGTACACGAATGGCATAATTTACCCTGTGCCATAATATATGTTTAGTATAATAATCTTACATAACATAACATACCTACCATCTCGCAGGTATGTTCTGAAAGATTTGTCAGAGTTGTACATCCTTAGTTATCCGGTATATTTTTCAGGTCCCATGAAATAGTCGTCACATAAGTCGGGCCTATTGCCATTAACCGTGCACAAATACAATTTTCAGACGCTTCGCCTCCGTTTGCTTAACCTTTCTTCGTTCAAATTTCGTATGCAGTACTATGCTGCTGTAATGCAATGTTAATTTGTCGTATTGAACTAAGTGTCCCTAGAATTCTATTTGGTGGCTGCTTTGCTATTTTCTAATCTGAATCATATTATGATTCATAAGTGGCCTAACGGGGCGAAATTTTGTATGAATATTTTATAGCTTATACCACTTTGTTTTGTGGTAAGTTTTAAGTTTTGTGCTGTAGAAAATGTAGGCGTATGTATGTGTGACCCAATTCTTGAAAACATGTTTATACTCAAAAGTGTTTCCTTCTGAATAGGGTTTTTAATTTTGGTTTATGATGCAAGACTTAAGAGATGCTTACTTCTTTTAAGCTGATGGCTTATCATTTTTGCACTAATTAGGTCGGTTTTAGAAATATTTTCCGTTAATTTATAAACGTATATTTTTTTCTAACTCATACCTATGGCTCCAACAAATGGTAGGAGTTAACTTAAGTTATCCTAAGGTTAAATAATAATTATATAAAAGAAAGATAATATGCAAAAGGTGCTAAAACAAAATGGCGTCCAAGTGTTGCCATTTCACTTTTTCGCTTAAAGCTCTCGATATTTACCGTATCTTTACAGAATCTTCTTTTTGTACTTTTAAGGATTTTATAAATGGATCTAATGCTGAAACTGGAAAAAAGGTGTAACTCAATAGTGAGTTAGGTGCGCCGTTAACTTTGTTACGCACGCAATACGTTAGACGTTCCAGTTAATGGCAACACATTAGCCGGCAGACCTTTCACTTGACTTCATACAATTCATCTTAAAGGTAAAAAGTCAAAGAAGAAAGTTAGTAAGAGTCGCTAAGCTCACCGTATATTTAGTTTTTTAAGTTACGGAGTTGGAGATACTGTTTATGGGAAATATTAGTTTCAAGCCAACGAGGCATTGCGTCTGTGAACCAACTCTTGTTTGATTTAACTACTGGAACATTCTAAATGCGGAGTTTCCCTCTTTTGCCTTCCTTATAGCTTATTTATGTTAAAAGAAAGTCATTTGTGTCATAACAGGGTTCTTCCATCCTTTATAATAAGAACTAAAATTAGCCACACAGCACAGCACACTGACTTGATTTTGACAAAAATTAGTTTAAACATAATATTCCCCTTTCATCTCAAATTATTTCAAAACTGAAAGGGCCAACTAAAGTAATTGAATTTAACAACTTTAATTAAATCTCTTAACGAAAGGTATCATGAATTAATAAATTAAATTAGTAAGTAAATCTGAAACGTGGTTATTTTATGAAAGAGCCATCCTATCAATATCACTAATGAACTTAAGGTCGAAGGTACCTTGTTAGAGGTCCCTGAGGATAAATAGGATTTTACGATCCAGTTATTTATGATTATAGGTAGACATTTTGGTTTAAGTAGCAGGAATTTTGTGTACCTGGAGTGAACACGATTCTTGATCACAAATAGTTTTAGAAGAAATTACGTTGTAGCGGGTGACCATTTAGTTTTTTGTGAAAATATGAACCGCCTTTAGATATTATAAATGTTCGGTGGTAGGCGTGGGTAGATAAATGATTTGAAATTCTCACAGAAAGTGAAGAGATACTACTGTAAAAATACATTGTTTTGAAGCAAGGATCTCCCCCACAACTTTTCATATATTCATAATTGTGCCCTTCTCGTCTTTATCATATGAATCTTCAATATTATACCGCAGACTCTTAACAGAAAACTTTGTTCTTAGGGATATTATACCATTATCCACAATTTGTCGCAAATTATAATAAACTCGGTACACCCTTCCTTCCTTGTTATATTTACCAACGTAACTTTGTTCCATAGGTACCCGGTCTGACAGAAACAAACTTTGCACTGTCCCCGCCATTTTTAATTCCATTACAAGTTCAAGTTGTTTTTGTTGTCGTTGTTATAAAGTTTTGTAAAGAGTACCGACAGAGAAATATGAACAGATTAATTTCTTAAACAAATGTAATAAGTTTGTGAAGAATTTATGAGGAAATTGCATGCTAAATGCACGTTTTGGACTTAAGACTGATAATATTAATATGGATGCATTATCCTAGTCACGTAGACATTATGGCGAGTCGATGTTACGTTAATATTATGGCTTTCTACCAGCGTGGTTTAGGGCTGCATTGCATTGCTTTTCTAAAAGAGAATGATAAGGAAACTCGCGCGGTGGCGGAGCAATAGGCTTCTACCAATGTTTGCCGTGGTTTCCATTCCCACATGGAGTAAATATTTTTATGGCATACGTGTAATTATTTCGGGTCTGGGTGTTTATTTGAAAAGTTGAAGTATTTTCTAAAACCACATTCTTAAAAAAATAATAGATACCCTGCAAAAGTTATTCAGTTTTATGAAAAGTAACATTGCTACTGAAATTACAATGTTTCGCTTATAACATTAGCGAGGTTCGGCCATCTTTCATATTTAATGTTAAATAAACCGAACTGAACACGTTACCGTTAACCCGGCTGAAGATATAACATCATAAACTTATTTTATAGTCAGTGTTGTGTGAAATTTTAAAACCACATATAAAGGAGGGTTGAAACTTTAATATTAACCGAGCGACCCACGAGTTGTGCTCGCTAACTTTAATATTTACACCTGTTCTTTATCGGAGGCTTTCACAAATGTACCACCAGACTTTTTAAACACTATAACTTTGGGTACTTAGCCAATAGGTACGTGATGAGATTTAATATTTTATTTTTGGTACGAACTCCAAAAATAGGTCTTGTCTTCTAATATTGAGAGTCGATTATTCAACATCACCCCTGTATTCCCTGCCAGTTAAACAGAGGTGTATCTCTAGTTGTACAGTTAGAAAAGAATTTGCTTAATATCCGAAATATGCTAAAGAATGGTTAAGAATCATGACGTTTCCAACTTTCTAATTCCCATTTTCTTTGTTTACAGGTTAAAATAACATCCTTAAGGAGGTTTGTGTTCCGCGTCACGTGCCGATCGTCGCAAACACTGCACCGAAATTATGTTCAAAGTAATTGGAACTTTTATACGCCGTAAAACCCGGATTAGGTTTGAGGCCAGAATCTCTAAAACAGATCCTTCGGCCAAATAAGTTTGGCAAACTCTCGCCAACTTCTAAAGTCCTATAAATAGGTGTCGAAAGGTATTTGCGGAGGTAATATGTGACGCTGTTGGTAGATAAAGCCTTTGTTTTGGGACTTTCTGAGGCCATATGTCTTGACTGCCGCATTAAGCAGAATGTTACATCAACTTTTTTTTTTTAAGTCTTTGTACTTTTCCGAGTTTGAATACAATAAAACTTCTTTCTAATTAGTTTATGAAAATAATATGGTTTACATTTTGTGAGAACATACTAGATTTACATCGATTGCCTTTGTAGATTTTTTGAAGAGGACTATTTAGAACTGACAATAATTTTTATAATTCGTCTATAATAAGCGACCCTTTGTTTACTAGACGTCACCTATGGCTATAATAAACAAACGGTATCTATTCACAGGAAGTATTACATTTAGGGGTGTTTTGCCAGTAACTGCAAATTCTTAAGACATATCCATATTATCATCAAATCACTTTACTGTCCGACCGCAGCTCGGGTTTCCTTTCAGTATGAGAGAATAGGCTATAGTCTACCACGCTATCCTTCTGCGGGTTGGTCTGGATATACTGGTGCTAGAATTCTTAAATGCATGTCAAATAAAGTAAACGGTTTCATATAATACAATTTTTAGCTTCGCGTTACGCGAAGTTAAAAAATCCAACAAAAGACTTCGCGACTCCGTGTTATTTTAAAAGCTGAGAGTGCTGAAACCCTTTCGCTGCCGCTCAGCGTTTTACCCCGGACGGACGGTATTATCGGACGGCGATAAATCTCCCGGTGCGCACGATCGGACACGACCCGGTCCGGCGCGGTTCTGTGTAAGCGTGTAGGGAAGTTCTGATTCTATCTAGGAAATGCAAAATGGGAAGGAAAAATGGAAGTATATATTTTGAATTTGAATTTAACGGCACGATTGCCACCGGGATTGATTGATTGGGTTCTGCGCTAGAAGCCACGTTCTATTTCCGTAAAAACCCCTTTAAATACAACATGTATTCAAATGTTTTGGTATGGTAGTGTTTGTATTGTATTCTATTGGTATGGAAAAACATTTACATAAAGCTGCTTAGTCTTTCGTAAGAACTTGAAAAGTATTTTAGAGTTGTCTATGAGAACTTATACTTTATACAACCGGTTATCGGGTCACCAGTTTGATAAGGCCTCGGCCAAAAATATTTGTGCTTGTGTATGTGTATAACTTCTGTATGTACGCACCAACGATACAATAGAAAATTCAAGTGCAGGGTGACGTTTTAACCACAAGAATATTTTTTTCTGAAAAATTTTAAATACAAGAAAAACGCGATATTCAGAAAGCCAAAAATCCTGACAACTACGATATCGGCTTTACCCAAAACAATGGGTTGCGGAGGTCTGATGCAGTCGCTTTGTGTAAAATAAGTACTTATATCACCTGCATCTAGTTCTACTGGAAGCCGACCACGATATAGTTTAGAGAAGGCTACGATGATGATAATAGAGACAGTTTAATCACCCATCAAAATTACATATCAGATAAACTGATGATTAAGTTATAACCCCCTTCGTAGATCATCCATCTCCATCCTCCATAGAAGCAAAAACTGTCAAAGGATAAATCAAAAGGCGTTTGTTTCTTGCGTACAGATGCGTATGTAGCAATAAGTGTATGCCATTTATTTATCCGACAAGTAATAAAATACGCATAAGTACCGGTCTCCGCTTCGCTCCTGAATATTCATGAGCTCGCTCAGCTCGCAGTGTTGCCAGCACAAATATTAGTCTTGCTTACCTTATGGTAATATTTCTAGTGGTTTTCGTTCGCGACTTCCAACGAAAAGCGGTGTTTTTAGTGGACTTTTAATTTTAACGGCGTTTATTTTTACAAGCTTTTTTTGTAAACTGGTAATGCTGAGAGACGAGAGGCTTTTGTTGAATGTTTTGCGGATAAAATTGTAGTTTGCTTTAACTTTTTGCTGCGATTTTTTTATTGCTGTATTTAATAGTAGTATTATAGTGGCTTATCTCCGAAATGTTTGACAAAAGTGTACTAAGCGGTCACCCATTTTTTTTCGTTGGTTACATTCGAATAATATAATATTGAGAATTTCCTAATCGAACAATCCAGTAATAATTTACTCGACTTGTGAATCGAACCCAGGAACTTATGCTCAGCTCAGCTAGACCTGGTTTGTGGCCCCCAGACACAGTTAACAAAACCAACTACCATTTCAAAACCGCTTCAACAATTAATTATAGTACCAACATCGGCCACAGGTGTCGCTACATTGTAAATAAACAACAACTTTCAACGTTTGACGGCTGATGATAGATTACAGACAGTAAACACACATACATTGACAATTACATGACAGTTTTAAACTAACATATCGTTAACTGATTGGTAGTTATGATAAACAATCAGACGGTTAGTTAAATTTATTTAACGTTTGAGGGTTGAATGTTGAAATATGTGACGAATTACAACTTTATCTCTTGATTGGGCCATTGTGTATGTCCGTATTCTTCTCAACCAACTCAGACTTTCCCAGAAGATAAGCAGCCTATTTTAACTGCTGCGGGTTTCTAGGAGCGATGCTGGGGATTGAAGAATTTGTGCCCGTTGATCTGCCACGCTTCTGCATTCCGTAAGCACGTGGCGTTTCTTCTGCCTCCATGCATCCTCTGCTGTCACCTATGTTGAATACTGTGCTTGTTTAGGGGACAATGACCAGCTAGTACATATAACCTTGCAGACTTGTCCCTTTTTAGTCTAATAAGGTTGCGGGCAATTTTTTTGGTGCCACCAAAAAAGCTTGTCCGCAACCTCACAAAAACACAGACAGAGATTTTAGTAAATTTTTTAGAAAGTATTCAAAGCTGGCTACGTCGTAGCACGTGTCTACGAGATGCCTACGCCGTAGCACATATGCTACGTATGTGTCTATGTTGGATAGTACTGTAGGCATAGTTATTCTATCTCACGACGACCTGAGATATCTTTGTGGCTTTGAAATAAAGTTTAAATTTCCATAATGTAACGGCTTTCAGGAGATTTAATATCATACTAAAAGACATTACTTTCCATTTTACAAAGTTAATGTTTTTGATTCCTAACTTTAGCTATTGTAGGTAACGTTATGGTTCAAGACATTTAATTATCAAACAAAATGAGAAACATTAGATTATCTTAATACACAAGTACTTCAACTTTGCTGAAGTTACATTACCGACATATTATTTCGAATTGAAAGATTATGCACCCTTAAACTGTACCATTCTGAACTTTAGCAACACATGAGCCAGTAACGTTTAACCAGCAGTTAAGTGTAACCGCGTACTGATACCGCGTACATCGCCGCGCCGCGGCCGCAATGCGCACTCACGTTCAAACTTACTGTTATGTAATGCACGTTCTATATTCTTAACTAAATATATTCAGTTAATTGAATATGTTAAGTATATATTCATAGCGCTGCGCTGTTATTTAGAAATGAGAAAATAAAGTCAGTGTTTTAATAAAACTTTTTACTTCCCCTAGAGTGGAACACTCTTCTATAATAAAGAGGCTCTTGTTTAGTTTCTGAGCCTCATCTTCTATAAGCCCACTTTGTCCCACTGTTGGGCATAGGCCTCCCTTCCCTCCCACCGTTCTGTCTGTTGACTTATCTTCCTATCTCTCTCTTACGAGTTGAGCTCGATATCATCATCATCATCATTCCATATACTGTCCCATTGCTGGGCACGGGTCTCCTCTAAGAATGAGACGGCTCAATATTCGAGCTCGATATATTCAACTTAATTTCAAGTTCGTATCTAATGAATTTCGGAATTCTTACCAAAATATTCATAGGTGGCTACGTCGTAGCGCACGCCTACGAGACGCCTACGCCGCCGGGTGGACGACCGCTACGGCGTAGCACATCTGCTACGTGACTACGTTCGTACATATGCTAAGTAGTCTCTTGGTTTGTTTGAATATTATGAATAGGTGCCGTGACGTCACAGGTCCCCGACCTTATAAATATAAATGGGTACATTTTAGTATGTTTGTTGTTTCAGTCTAGAAACACGGGGCGCAGATAGTGTTATTAAAGAAGTGGAGATGGGTTATTGTTTAATTTAACTTTTAGTTTCACAGTTGAATTTAAGAAACTTGTTATTACAGGTGCGGTAGGTTTTTAAACTACCGCGTTTTATGAAATGCACTTAAAATATTTTATTTTCCTATACAACTTAATTTGAGGCTAATTTACTTTGACAAAGATTTTCAAATGATCAACTGTCCGGTATTGCTCTATTCAATCTTCTATCAACTATGTGAGATTATTACTTATCATCGTCATCAACCCATATACTTTCCAACTGCTCGCGGGTCTCCTCACAGAGATATGACAGAGATTATAGTCCAGTACGCTGGCCTAATGCGGGTTGGCAGACTTCGCACGCAGCCTTGAATGTGAATGAATGAACCCACATGATTTCGAAAAGTCAGAGGTGCTTAACTTGAATTCGATCTCGATACATTCGACTTGTTAGTCCAATGGCTAGTAGGCTATCACTGCTACTAATTACTATGTAAGTTAATTAGTACCCCATTAATTAAATATCAAAACAACTAACCCATGTTCACTTATATTAAAACTTTATCTGTAGAATTAGCTTGTTATACCAAAAGTTATCGTTTATCGCCAGAATTAACAGCTAACTATTAATTTAAACTGGCAAAACAACGCGATACCGTTATCACTGAGCTGATATGAGTGTGTTATCGATACCAGCTCTCTCCGCAGTCGGGAGGCAGCCTGCACTCTGGTAAGTCTAGCTTGTATGTACTTATAATAGTATTTTCATGTATTTAAATGAACATGCTTTAATAATGCCAACCCACACTAGGCCAGCGTGGTGGACTATTATATCCTAACCCCCCTTATTCTGAGAGGAGACCCAGTGTGGTGGTGATGCCCAGCAGTGGGACGATTAATCGGTTGATGATGATGATGTTTTAATAATTGCATTTAATGATGGTGACACACAGTTTAGTATTATTTTAATAAATACTGAATAACTGTATGTTTTTCTTCATCCACATTTATATTTATTCTTAATTTTGTACGGTTTTTGTGTTTTTATGGAAATTAAATGTGTCTTTTTTAAATGTAGTTATAGTAATAGCGCTGCAACTTATATACAACTTACTTACTTTTTGATCGTTTTCAGGTTGGTTTTTAGTGGAAAACTTACTCCAAAACGATCAAAAAGTAGTGTAAAAGAATAGATTCTGTGGATAACAGTGGTTATCGACAGAATCTATTATTTACACTATTTATTACCAAATTATTATTTTAGGACTAGCAAGTTATAGTGCTGTCTTCACGGGCCAGATTTTTTTATCGTGTAACACTGATTAATAGTAGAATGCACAAAAAACATGATTTAAAAACTTTCAGAAAAGTATAAAAGTCCTTTAGCCTCGATGGTGCTTTAACATACAACTTTATAATTGAAGATAAAGCTATTTCTATTAAAATTTCACAGTCTAAAAGGCCACTTAAAAACGTTCAGAAAATGGCCCGTTTGAGATCAAGTTACGTTCACGAGCATCTCCCATTGGAATCCGAGCGATAAGAAAGCTCTAATTTGCTCGTTGTTGCCGGCTTGCCCGGGCAGCGGCAACGTGACACTCCCTTTGCCCAGGCAGTGTTCTTAATGCCCCCATCGAGAGCTTTATGTAGATTTTTTTACATTGTTTCTGGAAAGATTGAGGTCAGTTACGAGTATTTAAATCACAATGGTGTATTTTGTCATGATAACAGTGCTTTGTTCTTTTGCATAATATAATAATGTCGAGAGCTTTTATGAACTGTAGAAATTTAATATACATTTAATGTTCTCCTTAGTAGATGACTGTGTTATTTTATTGGTTGATGGTATTATGCTATTTACTGCTTAATTTATCCACGCAATTATTTTGACGTCGTGGATAACGAGCTGAGACTAGGAAACGACAAAATTATGTTGCGGGACGTATGTTCCCACTTTTCAAATTCTGATAGGCATAATGTTTGCCTGTTTTAGAAAACATTAAGAGCAGTAAGTAGATCATATAAGTTTTTCAATGTATCAACCAAACACAAAAAGTCCATCTAATTTCGCTCAGTAAATTGGTATCAATTCACAACAGTACATAAGTACACAATATATATTTACGAGTACACGTCACCATGTACATTGCTGGCTCATAATAACCGCGCTCGTGCGAGCCACGAGCGCGGTTATTATTTCGAATTTGAATTATAGAGGCTCACGAAAATTGGACTGTGACGTAATTCGAATATAGTTTTAGACTTAAATTATAGACTTTGTTGCTGTGAAACATCAAGAGCTACGAGTATTTTTAACCCTACGTTTATTATACCTAATGAAAATAAAAACTTTGTGTTTTCGTACGTTAAGTTCTAGATAAGTCTAGATTCCTGGTGTTTCCTCTTCCGAAACAAATTCAAAAATTATTGATTTATTATTATTTTACGAATTATAATTTGGATCCCGACGTTTCAAATTAACGCAAAGATTAATTCATATTAAGTTTAGAGACTGAAGACTTTTTAGTAGAAACATAACAAAAAATTATGAATAGGGCAACATCTGTGATGGCCATTTGACGAAAGAGCAATATCAGTTTTGATTGAGCTGTCACAAGCAATTTGTGGGATAATTAAATGTCTGGCGACTTGATTGCTTCCACGTGTGCAGTCATCGGATGATGGATCACGGACAATGTAGCCCGACCTCTGTTTCAGCGACATGAAGTTATAGTTGAGCTACATGGACCAGCTCTGTATGTTGCCAGGTGTGGACAACAATGGTCGAGGCTTGTTAATTCGAATTGTGTCAGTATTGATAATTTCGATGCTTAATGGAAATAAGCAGTGATAGCCTAGGGGTATGACCTCTGGACTCCCCAAGTCAAAGGTCTCGAGTTCGAATCCAAGGCACGCACCTCTGACATTTCGAAGTCATGTACGTAATTATCACTCGCTTTAACGGCGAAGGAAAACATCGTGAGGAAACCTGCATGCCTGAGAGATGAGAGTGAAGTCTGCCAACCCGCATTAGGCCAGCGTGGTGGACTATGGCCTAATCCCTCTCATACTGAGAAGAGACCCGTGCCCAGCAGTGGGACAATTAATGGGTTGATGATGATAATTGAAAATATCAATTATTATACGGTCACTCAAATAAGATGCTTGATCGCCGCGATGATTTTTTCGCGAATATTTTGTATTTGATTTTATTTCAGTATGATTTATATTCAATATTTTTACTATTAGTTGTTCGCGTAAAAATAATTATGTATGCCACTCCGCGTTTCAGCTTCAGGCATCACGTGTCACTACAATTTACTTTACCATTACGGGTGATGTCAGCATTGCTCTTTACAAACAGAATATATTAACACCTTCTCTTTGAACGAGCTGAATATTTTTCATTTTAAATCTAATTATTTTGCGCTCGATTGGGTCCGTAATGAAATTTGTCGATTTTAATATACTTCAATTTGGCAAAATAGAGAACAGTTATTCTGTAACGTAGGGAATGCAATTACTTTTCAGATATTTATAGTGAATTGTAAAATAAAATTAGCAGCGTAAATTTTGTTATTATATATAACGCTAGTTAATTGAACCTTTTCTTACAAACCGCTTCAAGTTACATATTTTTTTCAGTTAATAAGATATACCTATAGAACACATACAAATGAAAATTTAAAAAGTAATCTATTAGTAGTAGTAGTAAATACAATCATAGGGTCTGTTGTTTATTCACTCACAAGCCACTTCCATTCCATTACGCGGAGGCACTTAACCTCGTTTTAACTTTTCCCAAATATTCCGCCACCTGCAGCAGCTCTGTACAATCTCCAAATGGTTCCCTCTCCGCCGTTTAAGCCCATCTGTGTCTACAGTTCCACGTTAAATTAGTGCCGTGAAGTTTTTATCGCCGCCTCGCCGCCTTGCGCCTCTAAATATTGTGTCTGCATCATAAAATATAAGCCGAAATGACCCTTTTGCAATGCAGATAAGGATTTTATTTGTTTTTGGAAATGTATATGTGTGTGTGTGTGTGTGTGTATCTCATGTGTGTGCGTAAATAATGAGGGTACAGCATGTGTGAATCTGTTTGTGTTATTTGGTTTGAGATGAGTTTTTAAACGATGTTGATGTTGTTACAGATATGTTAAACATGATATAACTTTATGGAAACGGAACTTTGAATTGCTTTCAGTTGTCGGCAAATGGGATTGCTTTCCCGTTGTTAAATATATTCACTTTAAGGTTTATTTAGACAGATATTATCGAACGAATGGAAAAAAAGTTAAATTTTTTGTATGTATCTGTAACGAATGGAGTATATGATCAGACAATCATTATTTTATATTTTTGATATACTATGTGAATAATAAATAATATTTGTCATTCTGAAGAACTAACTAATAACTTAATATATAAAATTTCTTAAACTGATGAGTTATCTACCTACCCCTTTTTAAATTGGGTATTTCATATGACCTACGCAAATGTCTTGCTGATCTGGTATCGTCGTGCGACGGGTCGTTGAGCTCCCTAATAATGGTTGAGCTACACGATGACTGTTGCATGCGTGCCGTCAGTTAGGACTGGTCAACTCAAAACTGTTTCAGATTTTGCCCTACATTGTTTAACTCGCATATCCGATATTTACTACGTTTGTCTGGACTTTAAAAGAGACCATGATTCTCTGAGTTTGTTTCGGCGTTACTTCTCAGAGGTCGTCAGTTAGGAAATGCCGGCGACATCTAGCATTAAAAAAAAAATGACTTGTAAAAGTGTCTTTAAAGGATCTACTTACAGAAAATAAATATCATTTCATATCATATCATCATATCATATCATATCATTTCATTTCATTTCATTTCATTTCAAACCAGTATAAAAATAGTTACATTTCAAGTCCTAAAATAACACCTTTAAATAAAATATCTCGTATTTTAAAAAGATCCCTTATTTTACTGTATTCTCTTCATTTGGAAAGTAGCGCTCGTGCCAGTGTCTAACGAACCCGTCCAACTAATCTAGTAATCTAACATTGTTTTATCTAAATCTGCCCGCTAACAACCTCTTTTTAGCCAAATGTTGTTTGGAAATGTTTCAAATAACTTCTCCGCCTTTTATTTTATCTCTTTATTTTATTTAAGTTGTTCTAACTCAACGGCATTACAAAACTGAAGTTCAAAAACAATTTCGTTTGCATCGAGACTACATATCACTTTTGACGTAAGCCAGTGGGTTTACGTCAAAAGTGACGTGTAGTTACAATATTGTCGTTGGATACGTTGTAAGTAATAATAGTGATATAATATGGGCCGGTTTGTAAATATTTATTTTAAAAAAAACATAATAAACTGAACGTCATTCCCATGTCACAAACTTTCATGTCGCGACCAAGATTTTTCCAAAAGCGCGCCAATGCTGATTTCTCATGGTCGCCTTTTTGTATCCCTGCTGTGCCTCCGCTAGGAACAGCATCGTCCCTAACCTCTCACCTAATCCTGTAGGCGAACCAGTTCCGATTCACCTAATCGCCTATGTAAAACAAGCTTACATTTACATTAGTACCTGGCTACGTACCTGCCGAGGTGCGGGTGTCAGTAGTGGCGGACCGCAATGCGGCTATCACTGACACCTACTTTTTGCCGATCATTGGCTATTGACCCGTACACTGTACACTGTAACAGGTGTTAAAAATATCGACGTGCTCTCTTGTACCGTAAGTTGGCAAGGATACAAAGATACACACACGTACGTACTGCTATATAGAGATTATTTAAGACACATGGAATTGGGCTCCGGATAAGGCTTTCTATTATATGAAACCTAAGACATGAGTGATTTGTGGAAATCAACCAGTAAACCTCTGCCTAATTACTATTGAAATACCGGCGTTAAGTATGATATAATTAATGGATACGTGTGTTTGTTGACTAGACTACTAAAGCTTCTAAACAATAAACTATTTAATTTAAAAGTTCTGCAACAAATATTTGTTATGCGAGAGAGTCTAGAGACGTTAAAAGTACAAAGGATAGGGTTGCCACCTCTATAATCTTAGTTACAACTTTGAATTTTATTTCTTGAAATATTAAAACACCATTTTATAATAAAGAATGTATTCACCTCGCAGCGTCTGGGACTAACAGACATTTATTGTTGACTTTGAAGAGCGAAAGAAAAGCCGCGATAGTATTCGTTCTATATTGCACCGTTGAGATTTAAAAACTTAAGCATTTATTTTGAGTCATAAAATAATAATCGGAAGCCATTTGACATGAATCGTCTGCTGAAGTATTTCTACGACACTCTAAGGTGACTGAAACTACTAGCCTGGGAGACTTGAGGGTACGAGTATCAGGAAAGCTGCTGTGAAACTGCTTTTACGAAGATCACAACTCGAGACTTTAACATTGGTAGTTTTCCTACCCTGCCAAAAAATTAAGACCCGAAAGGTCACTTCTGGTTAGATGAAGAGATTACTGGAAACAGCTGTGTGTGTTGTAATATTTTTAATATTCGAACAATCGAAAGTCTTTTTGAAGCTTGGATTTAATTTACAATTATAATTGAACATATTATCAATTAGGCACAACCCTGCTACGGCACTTATTACGTATTCGAACCGCGTTGCTATCGCTATCCGCACTGTATGACATCCATAAAGCCTCGCCGTGTATAATAAGTTAAGTTTTTATTGCGCCTCGCCGCACTTGATACGTGGTGCAGTACCGAGCCATTGCAGCGGTGTGTTGGCCGCGAGCCAGCGAACCGGCTTCATTTATCATGGCGCATGCTTGGAACCGTACGAGATTGAGCGGGATATAGTTTAAAGGTTCGCAACGCGTCAGCGACTCCCTTTTATTACACAGGAAAAAAATTGGATGTTGAACCCACGACTCAATTGAAAATTTTATGATCATGAGAGAGACTAACAATAGAAAACTCCCCTCTCCCAAGTTCTGAGGACAAAATAAGCCTCGCCACTAGGCGTGCTGTTTTGGTGACTGTTACAACACACGTAAGAGTCACCAAACAGGCCTATCTTTCTGATAAGCTACGGGTAAGGGCTGTCTCTGTAGGTTGTCCTTTACATCTTAACCGGCCAACTGTGGCGCAGTTGTTGCGCAACTATCGCGGCTATGTGTCTGTTGCATACCTATGTGCAACTGCACTGTATGCGCGAATAAGGGTGAACGTGCGAAAATTATTGCCATCCTTGTCGTTTCGGTACAATTTGTGCAATTAGAGCAGGAAAAATATGTTTTTAACGTCGCGTACCTGGAGTGAGGTCTATAGATAACGTCATCAAACATTGTTACTGTGATCAGTTGCGTGGCTATGAGCCACTGTTCCTTCTATCAGATTAGATCCGATTTCGCCGACCTATTTCTCGTAGGATCTGATTGCACATTCACTGTGACCCTGATAGTCTTTGATCTGGTGTTAGTGTCAACGAATTCCATAATGGTATGTAAATAAAACAGTTGTCACAGATAATGTCTTACAGTCATCTGAATGTACAATGTTCAAACTACGTTTGGTGAGGTAGGTCGTGTGAAACAACAGCTGAGGATTTGGCTGGCGTCCATTATTAATATACCGTTCTTAATAAGCCGTTTCTATAGTAGGGAATATCGAAGGAGTTTCGTATATGAATAAATTATTTCAATAAAATTATCTACTTATTTACTTTGATACATATCTAATTCTTTCTCCCCTACTAATTAACATAATTATCATATTTGCTTTATTAATATCTCATTGAAATTAATGTTCTATTCAAATAGGATTATTCTCGAAGCATAATTAGATAAATTGAATATTAATTGAGCATGATCTGCCTTACCCAAGACCCAGTTTAATTATAAAAGCAAATATGTAGATACCTAGTATGATTAAATTTGAAATGCCGATTCTACTTTGCCGATTTTTTTATCCATTGACAGAAATGGAACAAAAAAAACATACTTGTTAGTGTATCTTTTAGCAGAGTATCCAGTGTTTTGGCAACATCCTACATGTATCGTTTGAAAGGATTTTTCTTTATAACAAATACGTTAGCTGTCCACATATGCGTTTTGATATATCGATCAAGACTAAATCATGCGTGGGAGGAGACAGACCGACGACGTACATTTTATAAATCGTTGTCTTAGCAAAGTATATAATAAATCCTTGCCATATTTTTATAAAAATCATTTAAATCAGGACTTTCGCATGTTGTTTTAAAAAATAAACTAACGTGTTTTTTGTAGCTTATCAGCATCTTGCACATTAGCTAAATTATTAGATTTTATGGTAACTCTGTTTTGTTCACACTGCTAGGCCTAAAAATTGTGTCACAAGAGTATCATCAAACCAGTAAAAATAAATAAAGGTGACAGATCCGCGAAGGTGTTCGGCCACGGTTGGATGACGTGGGTGGATGAAACAATGTATCAAGCAGACAGACATGTGTCGCGGCGCGCGACCATTTGTACTTGTTACCGACTTTATTGTCGCTTTCTGTCTCCCGGAGAACTTCTCTTTTACAATATTTTGGGCGATGCGTGTAATTTTGCTGGTTTTATTTATTTCAATATTCAATGTTATATAATATTTAAAAAATGCCGGTTTGTTTGTTACCTCTTCATGCCTAAACCACTGAACGGATTTCGATATAATTTGACAAGGAGATAGATATCATCCTGAGAAAGGAAATAGACTACCTTTTATCTCAATAAAGCTTTAAGGATGCGAGTGACATCGCGGGCAGCAGCTAGTCCTATGACTTCCATTAAACGTTTCTGGAGTTTAGTAGATGGGCGTTTACCGTCACCAGGCAAAAACATTTGCATTCAATTCATGTAAATGGTTGCCGTAATATAAACAGCGTGAAAAGGGTCTGTCTGTATGTAAAAGGCAAATCTGCACAAATAAAGTAGACATGCGACTTTCGCCGCTATAATGCGGCTGCAATTGGTTTTTACGGAGCAAAGTCGTCTACTTTTATAAAAAGATAGGATGTAATTTTGCTTACTGTTTGTCGACGATTTGAGGCTATGAGATTCAGTTTGTTACAGTTTCCTAAATAATCATGTTAGGCCCGACAGAATGACGCTAAAGGGGTGCAGCCGTGCAGAGTACCTGCATGAAATTGGTTTAAAAAGTTAAATTTAATGGTTTTTATACTCGTTTATTCTTCAATCAATGAAATACGTTTAGGTAGAAATTGTAAATCCGTAATTGGCTGTAAGATGGTCTATTTATAAAATACGTTATCTTTAAGAGCTGTGGATTTTGTGAATACTAAATAAATAAATAAAATAAATAAACAATCCCAAACCTGTTATTTAGAAAGCGCTTTAGTTTAACTTCATAAAGTGAACTCGTTAAACCGCAGAGTTAAAACTGCTTAATATAATAAACATGTAAACCGTAACCATATTTGTTATTTTTAACTCTATAACTACCGTGACATCTGTGGTTGGTTACTGACTTAATATGACATCAAAATTATATTCCACTTTTATAATGTACAATATGACACCATTTCACATTAAATACAGAGCGGCTAAACGCTTACCAAAGGTTATCAATTTGCGCTGTCACACACATTTTTGCGGATATGTTCGCAAAATATAACATTGTAATTTCCCTATCTGCGGTGGACAGGGAATTTTCGGTAAATTGCAGCGTATTTTGGGCAAGTTATCAAGTGAAACAAAGCGGGTTAACCGTGCGACGGCGGCGGGTTGAAAAGGCCACGCATAAAAGCTGCTTTTTCACGGGAAGATACATACAAATAACAAAATCGTGTGTATTTGTATATTATGTTACGTATTCTTTACAATTTCCTTTTTTTCTAATTGTTAAATATTTTAACAATGTATTAATGCCTCACCTTTTCGCGAAGAAGCGGAATGCGCAATAATTCATTTCGTAACCGGGATGAAAAAAGTGACTAGATCTAATATTCAAAAGATATATTTAGCTTCATAAATGAAAGTAGCTATAAAAATTCATACGAGCTAGAAACGCTTGAGTTCATTACAATAATATGTTCATATATTCTGTACTTGTAAAGAGCCCAAACAAAAACCTAACCCTGCTTCGCCGGTCGCGAGGACCGCGTGATCGATGCGCGACACTATAGCTGCCGTATCGCGCGCTGATTGATCGCTCGCCCCGCGTTGTGTGGGACACTGGCCTACTAGTTGCGTGTACGAAATTGGGTGCTTCGGTGTTGTATTTTATAAGTATTGTTGATTGATGTTTGGTATTTATTGGAGAATCATTTCACGCTGGATTATCGTCTGGTTTTAGGAGATGTTAGTATTGATTTATTAATTAGAGGCAGTTTTACTACGTAATAAATACAAAATTAAACATAGTTACACAAATATACATGGGAATTTACCTTTGTTCTATAGAAAATGATATAACGTTAACTTACTTAATATTTTAATACTATTAAACATTGCCATAAGAATTATTTAAACTAGAATGTTGGACGAAACCTCAGGGTCGGTCTACAAGATGTCTGATGTAAATACTGAAATACGGGGGACGATGTTTATCTTTATAATAAAAAATGTACCGTCAGCAAAGTGAAGTAGGCAAGCGTGTTCCACAGTTGTCCGCTACTATTAAATTTGAAACAGCATCGCTCACCGACTCTCAAGGCTTATTGTCGTTGGATGCCCCAAGCCCGGGATATTGTTAGATCAACTATCACGACTTGTTGCTTTTGTTGGCGGTACATTATATAAATTAAAGGAATCGCGGAATTTGTGACAAAGTTTGTAACTGAATAAATTAAAGAACTGTTATCCTTTTAACAAGACAACATAACCCTCCTTCTTTGACAATCGAGTAAAAATGAAAAACACACTGATTGTGTTTTTTTTTGTTGCTAAATACTTCCTTGAATATATTTAAGAAGAAATGAAATTAATTTAGGTAATTTACATCCCGACCTTTCCTCTTCCATCAAAATAACAACATTCCTTTTCATTAAACAACATTTCAAACGTCAAATGAATTGAAAAATCTAATTATTTCTAATTTTCAACTCGGAAAAGGACATCTTTACCTTGGGCAGAGAATTACAACGTTCTAATAGGATTGCCGTCGCTAATTGCCTCTTGAATCGTGGCACTACACAAATCCCGTTAACGGGTGAGCTGTCCCTCACAGGCGGCGGCGGGGTTAGGTGTGTTTAAATAGAGACGGACTGACGGCCGCGGCGGCGCGACAAAACAAAGAGAATACTGAAGTAAAGTCCCTTATAATGTTCGTTGTTATATTAGAATTGATTGACATACATACATTCACTCACGCCTTTTTCCCACAGCAGTAGGCACAGATTTTAATTTAATTACTAAACTAATTGCGCTAGTTGTAGTTCTGGTGAGGTTTGGTTCCTATCTCGGGTAATGTAATATTGAGTTTGTGTTAAAAAATACTTTGGAGAAAAATAAAATGGAGATTTCATTTGTGGCCAGTTTATGGCGACAGATACATCCCTAATTGTGGATATAGAATAATGTGAGTGTACATTAGTACTACTCTGCTGTCCTCCAAGGAATTCAGGCCTGATGGTATGATGTTGCATTCACTAAGCGTGCGCGCAATTTAGACTCGAATTCAAGTAATTTATAATCGAGCCACAAGCCGATCAGAATGGTGTTACTCTATTCATGTATTTCCTCAAACATATTTTGAACAGAACTAAGAAATAACACAAGCTACATGAACATCAGCATTTTGTGAAACGAATCCCAGTCGCATTGTACGAGTGGTACGTGAGTGAGTTGCGGCGAGACGGGCCGCGTCCGGCGCGCGTCCGGCCCGGAATCGGACGAAAGCGCTTCCGGGAGGCCTAGTTGCCTTTGTATTTGTAATAATGTGTGTGCCGAAGAACTAACGACATTTGTATCTAACATGCAACTGTTTATGTTCGGGGTTCTGAAAGATGTTTATCTGGTTACTGAAAAGATATACGAATCTCTTGTTAGTGTATCTTTTGTAAACTCCTGTGTTATTCATCATACACAATCATCAGTCATCATCCTAGCAGTACTACATTTCTATCAGCAGTCGTGCATTGGCATACAATAATACAGTAGGGTAACATTCAATATAACTATGTTCGAGTTATGTAGAATTAAGACAAAACCCGGAGGAGTAAATAGTTACAATGCAGTAATATACTTAAAAATAATTAAAATAAATAACTTACATTAACATAAGTTGCATTTTCCTAAACAGTATTAAATAAACAATAAAATAAAAATATGACGATTCAAATGGTTAGGGGTTCATTCCCTTGCCAAGTAGTGTGGGAAATTAGCCTAATTCATGGCTGGCGCGCCGCCAGGAATCGAACCGGTGCACTGCATGTGTTTACACTCCACTGCCCCGCTTTGTTATTGCCAATGTTTTGTGTTATTACTTACAGCGTTTCAGCGAATGGCGATATATTTCATAGAAAAGTTGAGGATTTATTTTGTATGTTTGTTTAAAAGTAAACTGATCTTGAATTTGCCTCGTTGCAGAACAATGTGATTAAACGGGGTGACTTTTTTTACTACCAATAACTATTGTTATATTGTTTTTTACTACCAACAACTATAGACGTCTGTGGTCTAGTGGTTCGAGTACCGGACTGCTGATCACGAGGTCGTGGGTTCGATTCCCACAAGACACACATATGTATGTGATGAATATAAATGTTTGTGTTTGTCTGGGTGTTTCCTATGTATTATATATGTATGTATTTACAAAAAAAATATACATATATAAGTATTATATCCATTGTCTAGTACCCATAGTACAAGCTCTGCTTAGTTTGGGACTAGATGGTGCTGTGTAAAATGTCCCAGGATATTTATTTATTGTTCTACAAGTGTACTGAAGAAGATCTAATTAGTCAAGTTAACTACAACTTAGTACGTATTTTATTCCTTTTCTATATACTTATACACTCACGCTTTCTTCTCATAAAGGTAGGGAAAAACTACAGAATACCAATTGTAGTAAAAATATGCAAGAATCTGAGCAAGAGCTTATCATTTGTGGAATTCTCTCTTGTGTGAGTTCTTGTACGCGTGTAGTTTGAAACTCAACCATCCTATATCAAAGAAGAAACTTAATTATATCGTACATTAATTTCACCGTACTATATCTAAAGAACATCTAATTTCAAGCTACAAATTATACCAATTATATCGTCTCGAATGAATCACTGAAGTTTGTAATTATATTGTCAACTATTTGATACAATACTCGTACCATACAAAGTTATATTGTACCGATGAAAACTTTAAACAGTTCATCTATTGAATAAAGGAGTTTAGTAACTGTAACATTATTTTATGTTTAGCTATAACTGTGTCTTTATATAACTAATGTTTAGAAATTATCCGCATAAAGTACTTACAATTTAAATCTACTTCCAAACAAGTCAAAATTCTGATTACATTACGAAGTCCAATTTAATCGTGCATACAATACACAACGTGAACTAATCTCGAGCATTATTGTCGAGCATTCAATTAGTGTTTGTACCGTGTTCGTACAATTGTCCCAGGTATGGACTAGAGTGGTCCGCAAATTGGGTTGTAACGTGCAAAGGGCTCGGCTAGTGCCCGTAAAGGGCTGTGTTCTGTATTGTGGATACAACACGTAATTGGGCTATAGCTAGTAGCCTTGCTTAACTAGCTTTGTTTATTGAAAACAGTGTACTTGCTTTAGTATAGATAGTTGTAGTTAAGAAGTTATAAACAGTTTTAATAATTTTACACAGCACCATCTAGTCCCAAACTAAGCAGTTTGTACTATGGGGGCAATGGCAACAGTACTTTTATACTTTTTTAATACATACTTCTAATACACACCTATACTAATAATACCTGTGGGAAATCCTGGAAATTTGAACCCCGAGTAGTCCGACACCCGAACATATAAAGTTTTAACAATTTTAGGATTTACTATTAATGGAGTGTATTCAAATTCATGACAGCACAGTACGCTGGTCGTTTAATCACTATACCAATAGAGGATTACAAAAAAAACCTTTGAATCTTTATATAGAACATTTTCATCATTGTACTCAGTGCAACTGCTACGTCGTAGACGATATGCTACGCCGCTACGAGTACGACGGCTACGGCGTAACCGCATCTTATGTCTACATTTGACATTCTCTTAATGGAATGGACGATTCTTGTTGTATCATAATGACCATAGAGAATGTTAGGTATATTTTTACTAGTAAGGTCAAACTAAAGATATAGTGTGCCCTAGATATTCGGGTTATTTTCTGAAACTTTGGTAACGTTTTTACTAAGTTTGCGGACCTCTGTTAGGTTGATTCAAGAATTCCTTCTTATTAATGGCAACAGTAATGTAATTAATCTTGTCTTGATATAATATATTTGTTAGAAGACTTCATTACATCGGCTCATCGCGAGTTTGTGTGATTGATGAAGTGGCGCAGTACGCCGGCTATTTGTGGATCCTCTGTGATTTACTGCGCAGATGAAATATGACGCCGTGGCGCGGCTTGATGTGGCCTGTCGCACACCAGAACAACACTGTGTATTTTTTTGATAACGGTTAACTTATAGATTACATGTTTTTTTATACCACGCTTGTTTGTCATCAGACAAACAAGCGTGTGACCCGCTTGATGGTAGGCGGCTACCACAGCCTATGGACGTTTCTAACACCCAAGCATCACGCACGCGTTGCCGAACATGCAAAAATCTCTTACTCCATTTTTTAACACCCCAAGGGGTCTCCAGGAAACACCTCCCATAGTCTTCCTCCCATAGTCGAATATCCCCATTTCTCCATTTCCATTTATCACGAATTATGTTCTTGCACACCACTATCTGAAATATACAAAATAACTAAATTTTGTATATATCAGATAGTGGTGTTTATACAAAAATATATCGCTGTATAAAGAAAGTATTAAGAATTTAGTATGAATCTATGCATACCTCGGCCTAACCCTTCGGGGAATACAGACGTGGTTATATGTTGTATGTATTCATTAACAATGCCATCAAAATTAAATTCCGAAAGCATAAAATATTCACAGAACTCTGTACAGACACACAAGTTGCAGCAACACAAGTAATTAAGGATTACCTTCAAATTCCCGGCCGCAAACATTGCGCATTGTTGCGGTTGCCATGTTTTTCGTTTGAAATTCCGAGGTTTCTCTTTTCGTTTACATTTTTAAAGAGCGTCGGCTAAATGTGCTTGTTTATGAAATAAAGATAAGTAAATATTGAGCGTTGTTTACGGGCCGCGCATTATGTTCGGCCGCCGACCGTCTGAAGTTTATTTTGGTTCAAATGGAAGCGCGGCTTGTGAAGAGATTTGAGATTCCAGTGTAAATAAGTTAAATACTAGTCTGTTTTTGTGTATTAACAACATATCATTATTTTATCTGAAGCTATTAGCTTGCATTTTAAATACAATACCGGACGTATCTATGTACGTTACGAGCGTAAGTTTTATAGTATAGTACATATAGGTTTAGCTAAAAGTACATACTTATACTAGCTCTAAGTATTGTTTGTTAAGGTTATGTGTGTCACACAAATCGTAGTCTTCTTATTTTCCAGTAATTATATAACATCGTATTATTTGTCGAAAAACAAGTCAGCGTAAGAGATTGGGACAATGTTAGCATAGATATATCGATGCCTTAACGCTAAAAGAGTCTAAGTGACATTTTCACCAATTATAGCCTCAACGTGACTTGTCAACATTGATGAGCACTTTGGTATCGACTTCATCTGTTGACGTATACGTTATATTTAGCTTTGTGTGCTCGATATATTTATCTCGATACCGTGTATCTGCGATAGATATGTTTATCTTTCATCCCTTTATACACGTGGAGGTTTAAGGTCACGATATTTCTGACCGTTATATTTATTCACTGTTAGCTAACCTTAGCTATCAGTATGTAATGAGGGCGAAAGTCAACTATGTATTTAAGTATTAATTTTTTTATATTGGACCTTTTATATATTGCACGAAATGATATTTTTTTCATTGTATACAAGTATCAAATTCCTTTTGCTACCGTGTCGTGGTTTATTTGTATTGACTTATGTTATTTTTCGCACGTGTTCCCTAAGAATGATTTGATCTTAAACGATTTGAAATCTAAATCGAGTTTTGGGTGAAAGCTGAAATATAATTATTAGTACGAAGTATTATGATCTATAGCTTATTACCAGCTAACCGACATCAATTGTGATCACTATCGGGTCCCGCATACAGCACCATCCTAAGTCCACACATAACTTATGTTAATTACTAATACATTGGCGTTGGCAGCGATATCTTCAAATGAACGCCGTAGCTCAACCGAAGCCATAACACGCGTACAGTTGCCTACTCATCTAATTGCAAATGGCCTTCATCAATCATTACACTAAACTAACCCTTAAGGCCGTTCTGTATAGAGTTTGAAATTCCGTAAACATAATTGCGCTTTGTTTCGGATTTGTGTAAATGCATGTTTGGCAATTATTATTACGGGTCGCAATTACAGGGAGCATTGTAACTTTGACACTAGGCGGCGCTGTCGTCGCTATTGCGCTATTGAATATTAGTTTAGTTGCGGTAATTCTAACAAACATAATTATAATAATCAGTTTCGATCACTATATTACGACTAGAAACGCTCGTAACGTTTTAAACTATTGAATAATGCAATGCAGTTTGTATTTTCCGATTTGATATTAAAAACTAAATTAATTTATCTACAGTCATAACTAATCAAAAAAAAAGATTTTCAATTTTGTAAACAATCACGGTTCCACAGTAAACGTGACCCCGTTAACTGGCAGCGTACAACTCGACTACCTACTAAAATAAAAAATAACAATAAGCGGAAAGTTTTCCAAACAGCTGAGTTTGAAAGTTGCACTGTGGCATGCATAAAGCGCATTACTGCACTCAACGATTCCATTACAAGTTGTGTGTAGCATGCTAACAATAAGTTGCGGGCAGACTACGAACTCGGACTTTATTGCTTTTTTCTAGAACATAGAAACGTTAAAGCTAGGGATTCTAAGGGCCTATATCTAGAAAGTTGGTCGTATCGTAAACTAGATAGACTGAATAATGTTGGGCCTGGATAGAGCGTATCACTTTGGCGAAGGCACTTAGACTGAGACGTAAAAAGTTAAGTTGTAATCTATGTCTATAAAAAAGCTTTTTCATTAAATCTATTATTTGGAGTGTAGGTACGAGTGTGTTGTGTACTTTTCTAAATACAGCGACTGTCAACAATGATTCTTCGTTGCAATATATGAAAAAGTTTAATTGATTACCATTTACCAATTACACTTAGAATATTTCCTATTAAATAACTTACAAGATGTGTGCGGCGGCAGTACCCTAGTTTATTGCATTTTTTCAATTTCGTGAATTTTTGGTCCTTTCTTAGCAAAAATATCAACACAATAGATATAACATACAACCCACCTGTCAAGTGCCAAGTATGTAGGGCTTGTTTCACAGCTTGCTGATAAGTTACCGTTTCATACAAATGTTGTTCCATTTTATAATTTATCCGGATGTTTGCGGCTATCCAGAGGTTGTGGAACAGGCTCTTATTTTTAAAAAGCTCCGCCAGCGACGTTGCCCGCGTGATCTGGGTATTTCTTATAACTTTCATCCCCTATTTTAACCCCTTACAGCACTTTTTTTTGCGTTAAAAGGTAGCCTATGTTCCTTCGCAGTCTCTAGACTATCTGTGTACCAAATTTTATTTAAATCGGTTCAGTAGTTTGCGCGTGAAAACGCGGCAGACAGACAGACAGAGCTACTTTCGCATTTATAATATTACTGAGGAAGTAAGGATATCTGCCTATGAACACCCTACTGTTCTACACTCTGTGAACTTTTTCTAAAAAACGCTACGAAACCAATTAATTTAACACACAGATACCCAGTGCACTACAAACCGCGTTGTGTAAACTGTCCTGCCTGTCCGGGGGTAATTTATACCCCACGATGCGGCAGTCAGTTATAGTAGCGGGCCGCAGTTATGACCATTACATTAATATTGCGGTGAATAACGTCCAGTTGCTATACGGAATGGCTTTAAGACGTGGTCGGGCGGGAGCGGGTAGTGACGTCACGGGACTGGCTTGACTGATTTAACATTACGTGAGTAATGGTACCTTCTGTAACAGAGCATGCATTTATGAACGAAGCACATAATAGGATCAGTATGTTTGGATACCTTGCCACTGAAGATACGTGCACCTACAGTTCGCCGGTACGTTTATGTTTAAGTCCCATGTATGTATTAGCCTTTAGCCAACGTACTACTACAACGTTATAAATCCTAATTCCGAGCTTGACTTTAACAAAAAAAAGAAGAAGAAGAAAGTACCTATTTATATGGTCTAATTGAAATATTTGAATTTGCTTCTGAAAATGTCATAGAAAATCCCAATAACACTTTGCTGGACTTGGGAATAGAACACAGGACCTCGAGCGTAGCAGTCGCGCGTCGCTCTTATATTTTGTTGCTAACAACACTGAACGGTTTATCTGTATGATATCCTCGGAATCAGTACATTGTCGCCAGTAGTCCGGCCCACGTAAGTATATAACGGCCGACATTATCTTAATATCAGCGGCGCCATTTAATTCGGCACAGTGCGACCGTCGCAGCGCCCGTGACCGGCATGCTCGACACATACATTTGTTTCTGTTTGTATATTGCGGAAGGCGGCCGGCCATAGTATTAAATCTTGTGCGAATAATATAATTTATGATTATTATGAACGAGGCAAAAGAAGTATCTAAGAATCGTAACAATTGATATTCTGTAGTTACGCTATAGAAAGAGGCGTGAGTGTATGTTTGTATTCAGTACCTAGTGTACCTACATAAGGATTTACTAATAAATAGGTTTCTATACATATTATTATCTTCAATACGTTTTGATAACGATATCAGTGCGTCCTAACAATATTTTATCCTACTAATACAAGCTAAATTCAAAGCATTAATAAGCATCTACGCCTTTAACTTAAAGGTTTAAGAGGCTAATCTCTAAATTCAGAGCAACAGTAACGCTTCGAACATGAACTAAAGCAACCATTTGAAACAAAAAAGATAACGTTTTTAAATAAGGCACTGTATCCAAAAAGAGAACGATAAAATCCTTTGAGAATTATTCAATTCAAATTTCCAGCTCAATCGCTTAAAACGTTTTTTACAGTAAAGCGATCTGTAGGACCGGCGAGAGAGTTGAAGCGATCAATCCATTAGTAGTATCTCATAAATCGTCTGTAAGTCGCTGAACTTTAATGTTACTTAACTTGTGAAGTTGAGAACGCGCGGGGTCAACGACTCGGAATCCGAGAACAGTGTTTATATTCAATTAGTAAAAGAACATCTGGGCCCAAATATTAGAGTAGATTTATGAAAAGTAAAGAAGGCTTATAAATACAGTCGGTTAAGCTAAAGCTTAATGAGCATAATAGTCCTCTGCATCCGTGGCTACGCTTTTAGGCCTATCAGAATACTATCGTTGTAGAACCTAAGCTGCTGTAGCCATATTTGTTTGGCTTTTAATTATTTAAGATTAGTTCGTTTCAAGAATGCAGAATTATATAGCAATAAAATAAAATAAAATAAGCCCATAAATAAAGGAGATTTTGTTCTGTTAACGCCGTGTTAAAATTACGGTTTCAGTTCTTTATTTAATAAAACAAAATAAACTTCATTATATTGCTGTGTGTATAAACGAAAATATTTCTTTCGAAATACGTTGTTCAAATATGTACGTTTCATTTACAAACAGAATTTTTAATAACACGCCGGGATCAACAAAAAATGTAATTACTGAAATTAAATACAAATACCGAACAATAATATTGTACAATTTGTACATTGACGTCACAAAATTGTCCCGTCAGTAACGTTTAATGGTAATATTTAACAATTAAAAGTAATGAATTGGTTTTGTGAGCGTCTGCTACAGTATTTTGCTAATTGGTTTTTTGTGTATTACAAGTTTTACAATGAAAATTTACGTAATTGCGTCCATTATTAAAGATCACTAACTCAAAACTATTGTTAATGATATAATAAATATTTTAGAAAATTAAAAGCCTATTCTAAATGCGCAAGTTTTTTAACGTCGTGTATTCAGTATAGCTAAAGCGTAATATAAGACGACTAATCCGTCCATCCCAGTTCTTAAAAAAAAAAGAATTCAAATTGCTTGTTAAGACATTTCGGAGATTGAAGAAAAATAATTATTGAGATTAATTAATTTAGTGGTTCGGATCATTTTGTACGAACTGTTGCTGAATGTACAGCATTATATATCGCTTCTGCAGACAACGTATCGTAACGTAACGTAACGTATTTAACGTAGTACGTACCTACTAGATTGTGTTGGTCGTATTTCTCGTTAGATTTTTATTATTGCATCGTAATATTGAACACTAATTTGAACAATGTTATCTGAAGTTGTGAACAATAATCACTGCTTCATTTACTTACAAAAATAACACCACTGCATAGAAACTAGGTGCAGACCTTTAAAAAGAGAGAGTGTCAATAATTAAACCCCACTAAAGCTTTATGCACATCATCATCCTCCTGACCTTTACCCCAATTCGCTAGGGTTCGCTGAAGTATGTCTTTTCCATCACATCAAAGGTATTTTAAAATTATTTTGGGATAGTTGTGACATCTTTACCGCGATACTCGCAGAGTACGTTAAAACTGTAACACTATTTTATCAGTTAGTTATGGACCAACCCACTCAAGTCGTAAAAGTCTATTGGGGAAAAGGGTTGCTGGTGCACTTTCGTAGGAGATATGCGAGTAGTGCCGCCAGCTTTCAGAAACGTAATATGGAAAGCCAATTGTTTCCCAAAACTTTAACATTGTAAATTGTAACATCTTATTCTTGGTAGTAAATCTTCTTTTATTTTTAGTTATCGCCTGTTATAGATATCCTGTAGAAATGGTCTCCCATCCATAATACAACCGCAACAAAAGTAGCCTCATCCTAGAAGGCGGTTGATACTGAGAAATTTAATCGAAGTATCTAGTACAGGAGCAAATTTGTTTACCATGATACGAAAGTGTACCAGTAAGTACGAACCTGTGCGGCAGAGGGCGCTGGCGGCTGGCGGCTGGCGGCTAGAGATGTGATTTCCCGCGGTTATCGACACAAAGCCCGTTTCCGCCGCCTGCCTACCGCCGCGCGCCGGCCGAACACGGCACGCGCCGCTCCATTTCTCTTTGACTACGAAGCGGCGATTCCATTTGATTTTTATTTTTTTGTCGGTTATGGGAAAGGGACTTTATAAACGGTTCTGTCGAAGGCGTGTATATGGGTTTGGCGATTATGATTGTGAGTGTTTTGTATATTTTTTTATAAAAAAATAGTCTACACTATCAGAGATAAAAAAGCAATTGTTAGGATCCTCTGGAAGTTCTTTAGTTAATTAAGCTTTGATCCTCCACGCTGGTCTAGTGCGAGCTGCAAAATCAGACACGTTTAATATGATATCAAAACGTTGTAAACAGTATAAAACTAATATAATTTAACTGTAAAATACAACGGAACGTTAAACAAACCGCTTTGTCATAAGAAGAAGAGCTTTTAGTACACTGAACTTCGACAATAGGCCGGAAAACGGTACAATAGGGGAAAAGACAAATTTAGTGTAGAGTTTAGGAAATACAATGTAAATGGGACTGTTTGTATTATATTTTTGCAAAGAATTAGTTGGCAGAGAGCCAGCACCAGACCAGCAACCGTCGCGCGCCCGCGCTGGCACCCACCGGCATAACTTATAAATAATGGCAACAGCTTTCTGCCGCTAAGTTTTCTTCTATGTGTTACTGTTTGCTAAATTTGAAACAAGCAGTGATAGCCTAGGGATGTGGCTGATCACAGGACTGCCAAGTAGGTCTCGAGTTCGAATCCATGGCACGCATCTCTGCCTTTTCATAATCGTGTGCATATTAATAATTACAGATATTGGTCAGTTACAATCTCATGACATAAATACAAATCCTGTAACCAATAATCCACATGTACTGTAAACTGTTCACGCGAGGATCTAAGGGTCGCGTCGATAAACACAGTCCGCGTTGCTGAGTTTTGGGCTGGACAAATCTGAGCCCATAATATCTATACAAGGTGGAAGGGACATCGACGCACATCCGACGTACATGATTCTGGAGTCCCTGCGTTGAAATTTTCTGTAACTTTTTTCATCAATTTTTCCATTTTTTCTGCAGTTTTTTTTACTTGAACGTGTAAAAAACATTATTCCTATCTACGCAAATTAGATTTATAATTAAAAAATCATTATTTCATTTATTTCGAATCGTTCGCGCGATAACATTCATTTTTTAGCACTACACTGCGCGCTCAAAAATGACAATATCTGTAATAACCGATCATTTTCTACACGAATGATCTAGGTCAATTTCTTTTTGACCTTGAGTGAAACCTTGTCATGACGTTTGTGCGTCGATGTCCCTTCCACATTGTATTTTTATTTGCCATCGACACGCTAAGAGAAAGAATACAAGTCAAAACTAGAGCAATATGATAGGAACGTTACCCATTTCTTTTGTATCTCGCTCGGTGTAGTGCTATCTATCACGTTGTGAGTGTCGATACATCTCCCGCGCTTTCGTGATTCACGTGATAATGTTAACTGACGCTGCTAGAGAACTTGGTTGTGACGTCATCTATAAACACAGGTTGTAGAGCAGATTAAAGTCACGGGATATTTAAGTGTATGATAAGATGAATGAATGAAGACGAAGTAAAAGTATGTAAAAATAAGACAAGCTGCGTTCGGAAGTTTTCGAAAAAGGAGTGAGTGTATGTATGTGTTGAAATATCTGTGTGTTAGGGAATGTCCAATCAGTGAGTTATATAGTAAGAGGACGGCCTCGCCGACAGACGTAATAATTACGTTAAGGCTTCACCTTAATTTTGACCGAAACGGGACAACATATTGTATACAGCTTACATATCGATCTATAGTTTTATTTCGTAAATGGTACTTACCTACATATTGTGAAACATAATCTTAATACATAATATCTGTCCAGGGATGAAGGTTTTTCTGACAGGGATTGTACCCTAGTAGCCTGGGAGTCACACGGTTTGACGCACCAGTAGACCAATAAAACGGTTTATATCTTGCCACATTAATAGTGATAATTAAGGCAAACTCATTAACTAGTCAGTTGATTATCTTTTACGGTTGTTAGAAAACTTATAAAGTAAAAGTACTCTTTAACAGAAAGATAGAGCTGTTAAAATACTAATTGCTTTTCGCAATTATCTCTCTGTGGGAGATTTAACAGAGTAACGCCTGAAAAGTAATAATAGAGTCGTCTCCTCAAGCAATTCGAGATGAAACTAGTTTATGTGTCATCGGTTTATTTCTTCTATAATTCGAGTCCGTCGTCGCTCGACGGCAAATGAAAAATGGCACTAGAAATATCATCCAAGAATACATCTTTATTTCAAGAATATTTTAATATTTCATGTTTCATGACGTGAAATGTTTGATGTGTCTGACTGAAATAGAATTCATTTACTTTCTTTCGAAAATTAAAGTCTGTTGGTTTATTAGAGATGTATTCTGCAGTGGTAATTTTTATTCATACCTACATACATTCATGCCTTATTTATCATAGGTGTAGGCAAAACCTACAGAACGCCACTCGCAAGCATTCTTGTATTTGTATACTTTTTGCTTTTTCTACGAAAGAGTATTGGTGGGTTCTTTCAAAATGGATTATTAAAAAAAAAAAAAAAAAAAATACAATTTCGATATTGTCTAAAAACGGCTTGCTTCATATAGCTTTTGCAGGCATCAATAAAAAAGTTACTATAATACACTGACACTATCTTCGAGATTTGTATCTTTTTTATTATATCTTTCGTACAAAAGCAGTTCTACAGGTTTCATCATTATCTTAATAAGTTTTTGTTAAATATCCTTATAATGAACACTGTAATTTTAATATAACGCTAATGTAGAAACTGTCGCCTGTCTGTTTATCTACAAAGGGGAAATACCAGCGTGTCTGGAATGTCTCAGTTTTTACAAAAACGTTAAATGTAAAAGACAAAGCGCCGCGAGCGCGCGGCTCTCCGTCTCCGTACATACACACACAACATTTTCATAAATGTATTTATTTAGATCTATTTCTGAATTCTAATTAGATTATGTCTTTGTGAGCAGTTTCGTTTCTTTTTTTCTTTAACCGACAGAAGCTATTATTGCGTTCATATGTTTCGGTTCTTAGAGACAATAATGTTATCTAGTACCTATTGCACTACATATGTTTATGTAGTGTTTTATAATACTTTTAGTTTCTATGTTAATTCGGTATTATTGATGTAAATGGTCATCTCTTTTTTACGTTCCATGTTTTGCCGGAACTTGGCAATTGTCCAGCAATGTATGAGAATTATGTACAATTGTACAAGGTTATGTTATTTGGATCCCATTTTTATAATACTTTAAAATACAATAATCTCATACAAAATACACAGAAAACAATATTGGATAGTATTTCGTTTTACAGTCTCGAATTTTAAAATGAAATGCAATAAAAGCCTCCATGATTTAATATAAAGTTTGTCGTAGCTCGTAGCACGTAGCCGCGTAGCACGTAGCCGCGTAGCTCGTAGCCGCGTAGCATGTAGCCGCGTAGCTCGTAGCCGCGTAGCTCGCCGTGCTGTAGCCTGTAGTACGTTGCTACGAGGCTTTCAATCTATACCCGGCCGGCTGTGACTCATATATCTTTGTATTTTAAGTACTTATTTATTTACTTTTAAGGTAGTATTTACTTTAAATAGATTATTTACTTTAACTTAGTAATTTTGAATGTTAATACTAGGTAATAAATGTTCTTTAAAGCATAATAGTTACTTGTCACATATTTTTCTAAACGGTGTACTCATCGGAGGCTGTAGCTTTTACAACGTACCATTTCCACATACTTGACACATGTACACGCAGTTATCGTTCGTTCACCGGGAAGTGCCAGAAAAGTACCACTTCCACGTACAATTACAAGATTCACGTGACCATATGAAATAGATACAGAAGTTTAACTCATGAAAACACCAAATATGAGACACATTAGTAAAGGTTTTTGTTAAAGTAAAAACGTTTTTAATAGTCTTTCCAATCTAATAACTTATATACTACTTTTGCTTTATGCTAATTCGAATTTTATACAAAACCTAATAACACTTTATTCGACTTGGGAGTTGAGCCCAGTACCCCGAGCGCAGCAGTCGCGCTTAGGGCCATTACACTATCGAGGCAGGTACCTACTTATATTACTCTTATATTATTGAAACTAAAAATAAATAATTTCTAGAAATTGCAATATAAATATTTTTACGCGTCCTGCAACGAGTGTTATTCCAAGAGAAGTTAAACCTTCTGCACTTTATTTATATATTCTAAGCACAGATACGTAGCGTGTGACGTCATCGCACGTGTTTTTGTAAACTGATCGACTTTATTGCGAGCGCTTAGAGAATAGGTGTCGCGTGGCGTTGGAGGGCGCTCCAGATAATGTTATTGCGATTGGAGGGAGGGCGCGAGTTCAAAGCAAAAAAAGATAAAGGTTCCTATTCACATATTGTTATTACGTACTATCATCACGCCTGTATCCTCAAAGGGTAAGGCAGAGGTGTATTCCCGTACACCCACAGTTCGCCGGTATGTCTAGGTCCCGTGTAATAGGAGGTGAGCGTATTGCTATAACCGGACACATCCAATCTCCAAACTGCCACTGGAAATTTCCTTACTTTGCGCGACCTAGACATCGAACCCGTCGTAGCGTAGCAGTCGGCTTACGACCGCTAATCCAATGAGGCAATCATATTTTTACATAATATGTGTTCGAGCTAAACATGTATTTGCGACAAAGCCACTCATATTATACAGACGTCAAATATAATTGAATTAATTCGTTTCGAAAATTGCAATATGATATTACAATGCATACAGAATTACAGACTGATGAATATGTAGATACAAACAACACGGCGACCTGACTCCGGTCGTCGGCGTGACGAACTCATGGAATTAACGAGTTGACTGGAGCGAAAGCTTACGAGTATGAGCGTAGCGTATAAATATTTATTCAAAATAGCTGAACGAATTTATTTGAGAAAGTATTGCAGCTGGCATGTTTCCTGTACATTTCAAGGCAGACACTGTGAAAATAGCAGCGCCTAGCGCATCACGTGTACTTAGTTTTTGCCTATTATTGACATTACCTCGGAGACAATGTTAAGAAGTTCCATGTACGTATCGAACTATACTAGTAATACTTTTTTCGGCAAAAATAATTGGGAGTACTACCATGAGTACCTAATACTTATAATAAGATAAATGTACAATCTTTTTGTATTTTTTAAGCATTTTCTATGCTAAAAAAATACAAATTTTATTTCCTTCATTAAAAATAATATATATAGCTTTAACGAATCCAACGAATCCAATCTGTGAAGGGGCACGTTGTCCATATTTTCAATGTTGAGCATATATATCATAGCTTTTGACCAGATCAACCTTGATTTTAGAGGTATTATATACAATTATAATTTACTTGAAACCATAACTACATTGTGCTATTAATAATAATGTGATGTTCTTTTGTTACAGGTATGCTTCGAGACGCATGAACGATGACTCGGAACAAGTATGCTCAGTAGTTTTCTTTTTAAACACGCGGAAACTTGTAATAATAATAGATACAGTTTCGTACAGCGTCCAATTGATACAAACAATAAAATTAATAGAAATAAGAAGATAACAATCATCTGTTCTACGATACATTCTAATAATTTATTTGAAATCTCAGTAACTCACATAGCTACTCTGTCTCTAACCAAAAAATATAACAAATAGGACGGACGCCTATCAAACCTTTTTAAAAACCCAGTGGGATTCAAAAACCCGTAAAGATCACAATCTGTGGTGTGCTTCGGCCGAAACTCATGCATTGTTATGAACACGGTGCGGGCGGGCGGCACGTACCTCAGCCCCGCCGATACGTTCGCGGTTCATGCTCTCCCAATGGAAATATACATTTCACTGTGATTTTAGTCGAATTCGACAGTTTTCGTGAAATAATGTTTATTTATTTATTTATATTTTAAGGACCTCCAACAAGAGACATACATAAATCTTTCATCGTCCATCACCACAGGTACAGAGAAATGTACTCCCTCAATTATAGGAGGCCACAGCATCCAAATTAAATATGTGACATTACATTACATTTAGAATATTATGATATTTTGTGTATATATACCGGTTATCGCTGTGATCAATATTATATAAAGGATACACAGGTCATTTTTGTGTTGCTGCAATTAGTAGACGATACGATAACGATAGTAAAGGCCAAGAGGCTACTCGATTTCCGATGTTGTCTTTAAGTGACATCTGCTGAAGAATGTATTTGTTGACAGTAAAAAATAATTTCATCCAGAATATAATTTAAGTCATGCCTGACGTTCACTCTGTCACGTTTACCTAAATGTGCTGGCATTTTTGTAGTCAATGTTTTGTTATAAACTGTTTGTTAACATTACTGGTAAACACACGATATGTGTATGTTGTGCTCTTGACAAACAAATGCAATTCACTCGCGATGCTCAAACTATGCTCGTTACTGGAACACGTGTTGTGAATACTGAGTATCGATCAGCTCCGCTTCAGCTAAGTTACGAGAGTGTGGCATGCGATGGATTGTGATATACTAACTCTCGATATCATATTTTGTTCATGAAGTCTATAAAGAATTTTACTACCGGCTTTGAGATATGATTTCTCAATAACATGAATTATCTTATAAGCTTATATAAATTTCAAGCGAAACTTTAAACTTGATCAGAATGAATAAATTAATGAAATGATTGCGAATTACAAATAACATGTTAGTTATTAAGGATACACGAAGTAATATTAAAATCATCCAGGTAGGTAAAAAAGTTCAAGAGACGTAAAGTTGTTTGCAGCATCTTTTGTAAGTATAAAATTTGGTTTTACATTTTTTTTCGAAAATATTTACTTTATAAAACACTTTTACAAAACTACTCAAAAACCATTCAAATAATACTATAAACATTAGGTGAAACCCAACACACAGATCAAACAACATGACGTCTCGCGTGAAAGTCTTCTTGTCCGGCGTTGTCCGGACGCCGCCCGCCGGACACTTGTCACGGACGACAGTTGCATACGTTGTTTGCAACTGCTGAGACAGGTATAAGTTCGGTATATTATATTTAGGCTGACAGAAATTCTGTTTATTAAACTATTTGTTTGTTGTGGTCTTCTAGTTTTGATTCGTATAAACTTTAACCGTCTTGTTACATACATTTGAACTAAAGATAATACCCGATATATGTCTTCTTCTAGCCTTTTCCTAACCATGTTTGCATCGACTTTTAGTTTAACCGTATGCGGCTGTCTATCAGTATTTTACATGAAGCGACTGCCACCAGACCTCCGACCCAATTTTCTGGGCAATAACGATCTCCAGTATTATGTATTAGTCTATGAATAACGATATCCGTAGGATAGTGTAAAGATGACATCTTCAAAATAATGTAACAAAACCACAATAACTGTTTCAATTAGTATCAAACATACCTTCTGAACTGAAATATGATTATAAGATGCCATTGTGTTTATTTGGGTTGAGCTATGTAGTATGCTGTATTGGTAAAAACTTTTAATTGTTGAATTTAATTTATTACCGACACCACGATATAAAAACTGTTCTGTGTCCCAGTTTTATTGGGGCCACTGCAATTTATTCTTTAAAAAATACGATATCTTCTTTGCCGTGGAATAATTAAAACTTAGCCGTGCACCTCCGGTCCTCCGCCCATATTCTTAAGCATTTGTGCAAAAAATGACAACTTTGCAGTTTACTGAACTTTCTTTGTCTGTTATTAAACTGGGGGCTTAAAATATATTTTGTTGTGATGTAGGTAAATATAAAATAATTTTATTAGTTTAATGTTGTTTACTAGAAATATAAGAGGAGTGCTTACTAAAAATTTATTAATACAACTTGCTAGAATAATGAACATTGTGTTTTCTTAATAACTTTTCCAAATGTGTTCTGCCTTTGTCTTGTACTTTCTTTACCATACAATTATTTTAATAGCACCGTCCATGTATAGTGTAAGAACAGCAACAATAAACGTCGCTAGTAAATCTTAAGTGTCTGCCTCAAGCCGATTTTATCCAGTTCTATCCGGTACAATCCAGATGGATGCGGTTTCCGCTAGTAATATTAAAAAGTGTTTGAGATCGTCTTATTAACCAGCTGAGACTTAGCTATATTTAATGTTACTTTGATTTTCTTTTTTGTTCTTATTTCATTAAGATAAAATGTTACTCTTAGTGAAGCTTTGCAATTTATAATATGTGTTTTAATAACGTTTTCTTTTCCTTTGTGATGTGATTGAACTTTATTAAAGCTTCTTTATGTACTCGTATTACTGTTTTACCTACTTATTATCAAAATTGATGTACAATATTGAGATATTAAGATTCGCTTTGATAAGATATTGTTCTAGGAAAGTTTAAATTTATTTTTATACATTTGTTATAATCAAATTTGAAATATTTTAATGTACATAATCACAATCTGTTCTTTACAAAATTATAATGTAAATTATCTTTAGAGCGCAAGTTTCATAATTAAACAAGTATGACGTACGGTGAGTTTGAATGACGTACGCTGAACAGACAAGGAGCCGGCTCCATGAATAATCAACCATCTGAATAATTCAACTCAACCTTTTGACGAATATTCTGACGTCATTTTTTGATACAGCCGTACATTTTTTGTGACGGTAGGAAAATTGTTTAACGTAACCGTTGATTAAGTAATGCCTATCTCTCGGTCTATTGGACTAATTTGAATATTAATTGATAGCGAGCGATTTTTACGTTGAATTTCTAATTTCTCGAATGATATCGGAGTTATTATAATAAAGGGGAGAGTTTTATCAATCGGAAGGGTCGCCTAGTAATCAATTCAGAAGGATCGACAGTCAACAGAAATTAACCACCGTAGAAATTCTTTACTGGACTATCATTCTGCGAGTCCAGCAGTGGGACAGTAAATTGCTTGAATGATAAGGCTTTCTTTACGTACTTTGTCTTTACAGCGTACTTCTGCATATCTTTCTTGTATTCTAAAGAGTACTTACAACAAAAGTAATTTCAACAAAACAATACTTAAAGCCACTGTAATCGTCTTCAACTAAAAGTCTTAGTGATGAAGTGTTTTCAAACTAAATGGCTTTTCGAATTCAATCGTTGGTAGCGACTTACGTGCTACATCGATTCAGCTCATTCACAAAACTTGCTCTGGGTTCTGAACGAACGCCTCCGAACTTGATTTATTCGTTTATAAAAGCCTTTTGATCAAGTTAATAGTTTGTCGTTTAAAGGCTTTCGCACTTTTTATGAACATTTTTTGATGAATAGGTTAGGTTTTGAATTGGTTACATTTTATATTGTTTTGAAAGCATCTTTTATAAAAAGACCAGTCAAGTGCGAGTCGAACGCTCACATAAAGGGTTCTGTACCATTTGTATTTTTTTTTCTAACCTACTTTGTCCCTCTGCTGGGCAAAGGCCTCCCTTTCCTCCTTCCAAGCCGCTGTGTCCGATCTAGTCCAGGATTTGTAATTAGTATCAATAAAATTAATATTTGTCGTTAGAGTGGCACAAGAAATATAAACTTAAACTAACAATAATTTCAACGCTGTACCTATTACGGTTCCTGAGAGACATGCCGCTGACAGACAGACAGACGGTGGGACGGACAGTGGAGGCTTAGTAATAGGGTACCTTTGGCACCCTTTTGGAACTATCGAAAGTAACTATTGTGATTTCCTATTTCTTTAATTCTGTACTAGTGATATATGTACAAATAAGTATCAACATTTAAAAACACATACAGGTACTGAATAAGATAATATCTCCCAAAAAATTGTGTCGGTCTTGCGCCAAACACCAAATACCCTGTATAGTTTAAAAAGAATTAATATTATAATGCATATGCATATGTACTACTACGTACTATAGTCTGCGCGGACTAGTTGACCGCGCCTTAGGTATGTGAGCGGTGGGACGTAGGGGCGGGGTCGCTTGCGCGCGGTGGGACGGAGGGGCGGAGACGCTTGCTTTCATTCACAGTAACCCGCCGCTTCACCCCCGTCCCTACCTAAGGCGTGGCCAAATAGTTCCGCGCGGCCTATCATAACTAGTTATAAGTTAGTACTCGTACCTCCGTACGCGAGCCAGACACGCACTTGTACGGATTTTACTTGAACCGTTCTCGAAACTCAAATAAAATCCGTACAAGTGAGAGTTTGGTTATTTCTGCATTGTTAACAGCAAGATACATTGGGAAGATGAAGAATTTGAAGAAATTGAATAAGAGCCAGCGAAAGCCTTGCGTGTGCTCTTATTGGTAGTGTGGCTGATAATCTATCATAAGACACACGCGGCTCTTGCTGTCCCTTTCACACACTATCTGAAAGAAGAGGACAGAAAATTCGAGATTTTTATTTTGGTGAGCTGTGGGTTATATCTTTCATTATCTGGAGCTTGAGACGCCGCCGCCGCCGCCGCCACAATAAGACATATTAATTACTTTTAACTAAAAATTAAACCGAAGAAAAATGTAACAGAAAAGCGAAATATTTTATCAAAAGCCAATTAACGAAAATATATTTATTTATTTATTTTATTACTAACTTTAAAAAAAGATTTATATTTCGTCGGTTTAATTTTGTATTAAAAATTTATATTTTTGTATGTTTTGTGTCTAATATATTATAAGTATGTAGTTCCTTAGTTACCTTTAACTAAGCCAGATCTAAAGGTATCTTCATGATGATGTTAAATGAAATAAGCCCAAACACGAGGTAGCTGCTGTAAACCGTTGAGAGTTTCCTTCGAATATTTTCCATCTTCATCATCAGATCTACTCTAGGTGTCTATTATGTTGTAGGGTCATCAGAACTACATTTATGTGTGCAAAGTTTTACCACAATCAGTTCACAATCACAACTAAAAGTTTGAAATTCAGAAACCAATCATCCCCTAATTTATTACACTTATTTATTTATCAAATTTCAATGGAGCCGTTATTGGGGCTATATTCTTTCAAACAATAAATAATTTTCAAAATCGGTCCATAATTAACGGAGAAATCGGTGAACATACATAAAAAAAACAAACAGTCGAACATAGAACTTCCTCCGATCTTCGTCGATTAAAAACGTAGCTAACATAATGATAAACAAGGCCTCATTAACTGTAAGATCTGGAACTCACGATCATGGAACATTTCGCTACATAATATTATTATTAATAAGTATCACAAATCTAGCGAAGCTCAACATTTTGTTAAAAGTGAGTCTGTTGCGAGCGGGTGCGCGTTTAACGAAGACTGTATAAAGGGGATTACCCGTATGTAAACAAGTGGGCAACATGGTCGCGCGCCGCTACGTGCCAACAAATTAGTGTTCACGTGCCACGCGCAAATGGAACGTTGATATCACTGGGCAATGTTTTAAACTGAGGTCGGGTTTGATTAGTTCTTGAAATATCAACTTTACCGATATCATATTCGTAAAAAGTAGTTTTATTCCAATGTTAATACTAGTGTAAGTGTCAAAACTCTGTCTGTCTCGATTTCACGTCAAAACTACCGAACCGATTTAAATGAAATTTGGTACAGACATAGTCTAGAGACTGAGAAAGGACATAGGCTACTTTTAATGCTGTAAGGAGTTGAAATAGGGGATGAAAGTTGTAAGAAATACCCAGACCACGCGGGCGAAGCCACTGGCGAAAAGCTAGTTACATATAAATGCGGCAATATGAGGTAAATTTGACCAATAGCTCTGAAACTGTATTTAATATTCTAGTTAACTTAATCCATCGCAAACGTATTCCAAGTATATTAAATTCAGTTTTAATTAACGTATTAATCAGCAGAGGTGAGGCACGGCCATTGAAGCCGCGGGCAGTGCGAACAAATTGCGATTTGTAGTGAAAACCGATACACTGCGGTCGGGAGAGTACGCGAACGTAACATGGAGAGCAGATCAATGAGCAGGTTCCACACAAATTAAACGCATAATTATATTAAGCGGCGACCCGTGCCGCCTTCACCTGCTTATCCCGGTGGATGTAAAAAAAATACACACAAACCTTGTCCTGAAAATAATGAACACAACAAAAAATAATTATTCAATTTGATGCAGTTGTTCGGAAGTTATGCGGGTATAAACATTTCGGCGATTCATTTTTATTTATATAAGTAGGTGACCAGAATAATAAAGTAGTCGCTACCTGTGTATTCTCCCAAGGGCTAGGCAGAGGTGTTCTAAATGTAGACCAGCAATTCGGCGGTATGTTAAGGTTCCATGTAATAGGAGGCGAGCCTATTCCCATCACTGGGCCCAGATCCAAACTTCAAGCTGCTACTGAGAATTTCACAGAAAAACCGGATACTTCGTTAATATTGCTTGACCTGGGAATTTTAACCTAAGTCATCGGGCGGATCTGACCACTAGGCTAACCAGGCAGTCCGTATATAATATAAAAATAGAGATCATTACTTATTTAAGGTTATAGGATCTCATATCCTACTTTAGTGAATTCCATTTTTAGATCAGACTAGGCATTATATGTTAAAAAAGTGTGAGTGAACATTATCGGTATATCAGAGAAGCCTTCTGGCGGAAACAGGTGCGATGTAGCATAAATACCATACATAAAATACTTATTCGCACGAACTCTGCATAAATAAAATCCATGCTAACTGTGAGTTCTCAGAACTCGGTATTAAAATTACAAGCGAATATGAAAACCGCTCCGTGGAGCGTTAGAGACGTCAAACGTGAATTTCAATTTCGGGTAAGAGCCATTGAGTTATTATACACTAGTAATGAAACTATAGCATGTTGTATATTCATAGGGCAAGCGGCGATCACAATAGACCCATCAGGGTCGATGTGATACAATAGCCGCGAACAACATAATAAAAAAAAAAATTCATAGGGATTGCCGCCACAACAAGACCATTTGTGAAATGATCATAAGTCAAATGTCTCAATTTTTTATAACATACTAGTTTTCCGCCAGCGGCTTCGCCCGCGTGGTCGGGTATTTCTTATAAATTATAGCTTATGTTACTCAGTAAAGATGTAGCTTTCTCATGGTGAAAGATTTTTAAATCGGTCCAGCAGTTTGGAGCCTAAACAATACAAACAAACAATCCATTTTTTCGTCTTTATAATATTAGTATAATATAGTATACAAATACATAACTTCAGTAAAACGCTATGAAATTAGATTTATTCCACATACCGAAGTGAGTGACCACTGCTCATGCTTATATTGACAATATCTTATTCAAATATGTATAAGCTTAAGAGAGCATATTAAATAAAATATTTTCTGCTCTCATGTTTTGATGGACATGGCCTGTCTGTACTTAATACCTCAATGCTCGCCACAGGTTTCCACGAATACGATACCGCTATGTTTCTAGGAATACGGAATGGAAACATTTATCTAGGTATACGAGAGAGATTCCAGGAATATGCTCAGCGCTTGGTGCGGCCCGTCGCTGTCGGTATCAATAGTAAAATAAATTCGGTTTGACTACATAAAGGGTAATATTTTTGGGCGTATCTGTGCCTAATTCTTTATTAGAATTTATTATTTGAAAAGTTGATTTAATGGTTACGTTAATATTATAAAATAATACCGCAAATATCATTCATATTATGAATGGATCGACGTCACGGCGCTATGTCAATTATGCATTAAATTTCATTCGACAACGTGTGCCAAACCACGAGGCGACTGGAGTTAAGCACTGTGGGGCACTACTGTGCAAGTGTGCATAGTGTGCACTGTGGAGCGATTCTAAGAATGCATGCACTCGGAACTCGTTGTAGTCTAATTGGTACGATTTAACGAGGATTTATTATTTTGCCATCGCTTCTGAGATGTGTTGGTGAATTTTGGAAGCTATTTGCAAATTGTTTTCTCGATTCCGCTAACCTGTATTAAATGAGTACAATATCGCTTGACACTAGAAATGCTTTACACTAGCTCGGTTATATTGTATGTTGGTATTTGCGCCGGAATTTCTTACTATAAATTTTATTTCTCTTCTACACGGGAGAGCAATCATCGTCGATCCAATTAATTGATAGAGATCGCCAAATTGATTTTATTTTACGTGTTCTCTACAACACGTATAAGAAAAAGAGCTTTATTTTATATAGTTAAGGTAAGAGCATTTTATGACTCGTTACTCGATATGTACTTCAGACAAAATCTTTACAACTTATTTATTGCAAAATAAAAGATCCTGGAAAATGTAGGTTAGATATTTTATAGAGCACTACGTAAATCTTTTTATGTTTACCTTTGACATATTGTAACATATAGTACTCACAGGAGAAAATGTTTAAATCTATCAAGACCAGGGCCACGGGGCATTTATTCAAATAAAAATGTCTACTTACTATTTTTAAGAAAAATAACACAGTTTCAATAAAATCACTTTGATATCAAAAGGGGTTACTTGAATACACAACCCTAAAATCTAGCTTATTACTATAACAAACCAAAATTGCTACAAGCAAACAAGTCAAGGATTTATTTTACCTTTTTAAACGAGTAGCCGGCCCGGGGATTTGCACAGCAGGACACAATAAGTGTACCTAACAATTTTATTTACGACCCGAACAAATTTATTTAAGATGGCCCTCGGATAATGGGATATTTTGTCATTAGATTTTCGTCCTTATTTGTAGGAGTCCACGCCCACGCGGAGTATCTTTTGTTTTCGTATAATTACCTGTGATGTACTTAACATGGGTACCTGGTATTTATGTTAGTCGCTTTTTAATGTGATGTAGATAGGACTTGGTTAATGAGACTGTTTTATGTTACAAATTTATGCTGTAAATGTTTTACTTGAGATATAAACCCGTGTACAACGGAAATTAAAGTAGCCAAACTACACTATGTGAGAAAGCTTAGGTACGTTCGTTCGTAGTAGCGAATTAAGCGCTTGTGTGGTTTAATAAAGTGTATAATAATAAATTTTCAGTTTAGTTTCTGAGATGCTATGTATGCAGTACCAAAAAAAAAATATTAATAGCTGTTATGGCATAGCATGCGGCCATGCATAAATAATTTGGTAAACAGATTCTGTAATCCAGAGTTTTTCCAGGAACAAAAACAATATAATAAGTATTTATAATAACTAAATAACTAACTTTTAAATATACTAACAGCAATTCTAACAAAAAGTGACATTAAAATGGTAAACAGATGTGGGTACTTTAATTGTCCCGCAGTGTACAGAGTGGTCGGTACAGTCGGCTCCGTATTATTTGCTCAGTTTAGATCGTTTGCATATTGATCCAGTTCAACCCGGAATAGTAAAGGTCACCACACTATTTTAGTTGACCGTGCGAAATTTTTTTTTTACTTTTTTTGTAGTTGAGCAGTTTATCTCTCTCTTAAATATAAGATTAGATAAAATTGATATACAGTCGCTTTGTGTAAATTCCAGTATTCAATACTAAAATACTAGTATTCAGCCGCACCTGGTGAAAGTGGAAGCCGACCCCAGCATAGTTGGAAATAAGCCACGAGGAATATTTAATATGATATATTTATGACAAAATTATCATCATCAACAACCCATTAATTGTCACACTGCTTAGCACGTGTCTCCTCTCAGTATGAGAGGAATTAGGCTATAGTCCACCACCCTGGCCTAATGCGGGTTGGCAAACTTCACATGCCGTCGACAAAATCTCTCAGGCATGCAGGTTTCCTCACGATGTTTTCCTTCAACGTTAAAGCGAGTGATAATTACGCACATAATTTCGAAAAGTCCAGAGGCGTCTCTTGAACATAACATAATAATATTTAATAACAATAATTGGGTAGGTAGACTACTCAATTGCCCGCTCTTTCTAGAACCACTGCGACCAAAATTAAACTAAAAACAGCAGCAAAACGAATCGACACTTCGCCAAATAAGCGGTTGCAAGCCTTCATTACAGCGAATATTGCATTCGCAAGCCAAATGCGGAGCCGAATGCAAGCCAAACCGCCGTGAAAGCCTACACCTGATAATTAAAGTACATATCTACTAATGGTTCAGGAGCTGACGCCGCGAACACTGAATAATGTGCATTCATACAGCTTATATGTATAGCTTATAAGTGTGGCGGGTTGAGAGAGTGATGTTGTTGCTTTATTTTATCATAAAGTAGAGCTTTCACGAGCTATTACCCACCCTCCAGCGAGATGATGTTGCAAAAATTGAAAAGGGTGCGTATATATTGTATCGCAAAAGTATGCAGTAAATATTAGATAATGCGAATGCTACGATAGAGTAGAGGTGCTGAGTTTGATTACTGAGTCGAGCAGTTTTACTGGGTTTTATTTTTGTAAAATTACAGTGCTTAAATTTTTTACATTTAGTCAGTAGGATTATCCGGGCATAACTATTTAGATTAGTTTCCGGTTAATGGCAATAAATAGGTCCCCTTTATCAATGAGGTTTAAACATACCACCGGTAAGTGGCTGAGCTACCAGCTATACTATAGTACCTACGGGCTATACAGTAGGTACAGCTATACTCAGGCGGTGTTGATTGTTTGCCATCAAGTGCAAAGCACGCCAGTTTTCGTGCTCTATCATTAAAAAGAAATCGACGTAACCTCAATTATTATGATAGTCCGTAATAACCCCTTCTCTATAAACAGATCGTATCGACGGACCATCGGTGCCGAGCTCCCTGACTAGCTGGTCTAACAGGCATCGCATGTAATTTACATTGAACAGCGATTGGGCGGCGCGCTGCCCGGCCCGCACGCGATCACTTTATGGGGTGAGCAGAAGTCGAGGTGTACTGGACATCAATGCAGGTCGTCGTATTAATGACCGAGATTTTTATAAGAGAGATAAATTATAATTGAAAACTTTTTTTAGTTGGTTAAAGAGTCCTGAGAAGGATTTTATAGACCTCGCTATTGTTCGTTTAATAAATTGCTTTGAAATGCCCATATTTTTCAAACATATCGCCATAGCTGACCTAAGTAAAGCATGTAGGAAAAGATTTATTCAAGAAGAAATGCTGTTTGTTCCAAGTTTCTGCTAGTTGTGATCTTCTGAGTAAAAATATTTACTCTTTCTCAAAATTATCTTTTAACCTACCAAGGAACAGTAAATAGACATAATAGAAATAAAATTGTTACGACCTTCTTTAATTAGTACCTTCGTCAGTTTAAATTAAATACCTATATAATTTCATTAACAGGTGCTCAAATTTTAACCCCTCTTATTCACGAAGGCGTACGATCGTACGTAATTAATTAAAGGCAACCCTCTGTTACGCAGGTGCAACAAATCAAACGATATTGGCGCGTACCTCGGACCTACAATTACTGCTATCTACCTCTTTGTTCACTCCTTCGAGTGAATATCGACTAGGTAGGTATCTTTATAAATAAACGGACAAAGACTCAATCATGTTTACAGATATTCTTAAATGTTTAGCACTATACATTTAATGAATGGATGGACACAGACGAAGGATTTTTTATTAATTTCCGAGTACCTATCACATGTTGTTTAAAGTGACTGGCTAAATATTTATAAAAATGACATCACAAACAATCGTCCCACTCCAATATCCGTTATGTTGTAGTCTGACAAAGTAACATCAATATGCATTACCCGCATACGCCCTCAAGCGAAATGCTCCATTGTATCTGTCGAGAATTTGAACAGGACCACATGACACAGTAAACATGAACTATGGTCGATATACTTATATGAAGGAACGGTTCAAATGGAAGCAGTAACCCAAGCTAGGCTATATTTTTCAATAAATTTTCATCTATACTAATATTAAGTTTGTTTATTTGTATGTTTGTTTAGTTGAACGCGCAAATCTCAGGAACTACTGGTTAGATTTGAAAAATACTTTCAGTGTTAGATAACCTGTTTAATGAGGAAGGCTATAGGATGTATATCATCACGCTACGACCAATAGGCGCTGAGTATAAATGAAAAATATTGCAAAAAATTCAACTTCAACGGGAACGAAGTCGCGGGCAAAGGCTAGTATTAAATATGTTGGATAATGAAATTATGAATGAAATGAAATTATTTATTTATTCATTATTTATAATATGTTTCTCATAAGAAATTGTTGTGTGTGTCTTTTACTGTATTTAATTCAAAAAATTCAAAATTCAAAATATTTTTATTTCAATTAGACCATATAAATAGGTACTTTTGAAACGTTAAACTAACTAGTTTTTTTGGAACCGTGCAGTTGCACGGTGGGTGAAAAAAGTGGGTCTTATGGAGAAGAGCCGGCAAGAAACTCCATAGATACTCTTTTTAAAAAAAAATGTGGTGGTTACAGTAACAATTGTTGTGAATAGTAATGAGGATGATGCAGCTTGATGTGTAGATTCAGAGATTAAAGAGTACGTAAGTATTAGAATTGAAATTAGTGCCATAGCAGTTAGAGCCGACCAGTCCCGACAGACAGCACTTGTTCACGACCATGACGTGTGTATAGGCGCCGTTTGACTCAACCATGTTGTAGGGAATAAAACGACCCGACACAACGCCACCATCAGCAGGACATTTAAGTGAGAATGACAGGCTCCGACTGCGGGGCTAGTTATATTTATGTAACATCTAAGCCTGCAGAATACTCATACTTTACAGTTTATTTAACAACCAACTACCCTCCGACTAGATTTGTACAGGTATGTTTTCTATCTACCCGCTGTTTTCTGTGACACAGACATACACTCCTGTTGTCAGATATAGATAAACTAGTCTGTAATGATGCGGGTTGAGTTAGACGAAGGTGCTAAGAAGGTGCAAAGGGCTGAACTTGACATAAATACGGTTCTATGAAAGTTATGTAATTATTTGTTTATTGGAACTGTGACGCGGAGAATATGTAGGCATAGAAATAATAAAAATAATATACGTGTTATAATATCTTGGAAGTTTTAGTACCTATATTGTGTCTATCAATGTCTTGACAGTTAAAATTAACTAAAACTAAAATTTTTGTTAGCATACGTAATTTTTATCAGCACAAAATTGATTTGAAATGAGAAGTGTACGTGTATCGTTTGAAAACCGGGTCACAATAATATTTATCATAACAAAATATACAGGATCTACGAAACTTTACAAAACTTCAGCCATGTGTGAACGTATCTGACACAAGAGTTATGGCGAGCTTGCGTCACAGTGTACGTCACAAACACGAGTGACGTCACCGCTGCCAAACAAATGACATCACGTTCAGATGCACGAAAAAACTTTTGTATCATACCTGTTTTATATTAGAAATGTTTTATAAGCACTTTCATTTATTCAACAGTTATGTAAAAATTATCATTATCCTTCCCTATACTTGTAAAAATGTGGGGCATGAATTTCCATCCATTTTCTCAGCATTAACATAGCATTCAATAATAAATAACACTGTGTATATTGAATGTAGCATATACATAAAGTATCATCGGGAAATAGTGTTGGCATATGGACAGAAAAAAAAAGACTAACAAAACAAAAAGACAGGTATTTTTTCTGTCTAACCAGGACCAACTAGAAAATCTACTCTAGTTTCTTTCATTATCATAACACACCTTTAGTTAAATCTGTTACTTTTAATTACTAGATTTTAAAGCCAGTCTCTAAAGGCTTTAGTATATTCTCGCATACGCAGATGATTTCATTTGAAGAGGCACTAATCTCTCAAATGCATAATAAATGTACCGCACTGCCACATAGTAGGGTTGTCCGAGCTACGGTCTTAGTTTTGGAGGATTATTTGAACGTTGCACACTACATGTAAAATACTCGGCCATTTCAATGCACCTTTCAGGCAAATATGTTTGTTTGAAACGTAGCTATTGTTAAGCTTTTAATACTAACAGCCCTAGCATTAGCGGCGGGATTAAGGTTGTCCCTCATTTAAATGTAATATCGGTGTATATAATTTGAATGCCTATTTTAAAGTTAAAGAGTAAGACAAACTTGTTGTTTGATAACTTGTTAATTATTGTGCTACAATTTTGGGTATTTCGAATGGTATTTAAGCGAATAAGACTTACCACACATGTTATGTGTACACAACACACATAACATGTGTGGTAAGTCTTCATACATACATACATGCCATCATATCTGCCATCATACATACTAATACTAGGAATGAAAAGATCATAACGGAACGTTGTATAAGTAACCCTTGTTCCAGAGATCTCTACACATACATGATATTAACGTCATCTTTTGTTACGTCCCTTTTCCCGACCATATATCCACAGATAATCACACAAAGGGCCACAATGTACTCTCGATAAACTCAGTTTTATTTCATCACATACTCGCTAAAAACAATGGCGACATTAATTAGAACGTAAAGGCGTCGACACACGGCTGCGTACCGAACCACCGCGTACCGAGGCACCGTGTACCAAAAGCCCCGCGTACCAAAGCCACGCCCTTTGTCCGCACACACAAAAGACCATGTTATCTACGTTAAATACGCTCTCTTTGTCCTGTTTGCTTTAAACGAGGATTATGTTTCGCTTACCGTAGAGGTTGTTATAAAATTTGTATTTAATTCAGATTAAGTAGATCGTGTAATCGTGTTTGTTAATGTGAGATTTGTGTTTGCGGAAATAAGAGTGTGTGAGATGATTTTATACATTAGGAACGATTTTGTCAGGCTGTTCAATTTATTTAATGGCGAAACTTGAATAAAAATTCAGACGAAAATGTTATTTATTTAAAATTAGCAATCCCTTTTCTACGTTTTATATCTCATCATAATTTCCTTTCTATATTCAATTTAGTAAAAATTAATTATAATAAGCGACGAGACGCAAGCAAAATATTTTTATAGATAGCTTCCATTTTTATCCGAAGGTGCGCTCTGAATTTTAATATCCTTTGTCGAGCAAATATCTTCGGCTTTTATAAGTATCTTAGTCAAATTGATTTTTTGAATCTAAAGTAAAGCTTTTAAAAAAGAAAACAATGTGACGCGTTTTACTATTTGTTATAGACACCCAACACTAATTTTATATTTCAATTTAATAACTAACATTTCATCGTTTCCATTATCAACGCCAAATGAAAATCTAATTATAACGTTGAAAATGAGATTTCAAAGTAAAAGCAAATTAGTATTCACCAATGCATATTTAAATTATACACAATAACAACAGTAGGTTTTCAATTTTACGCAACGAACTTATTAGGTTTCGTAATTATTTAAATTTCAGTTTGATATTGAATTATGAACAGAATTGTCCAAATTTCAAATTTATACGTACCTACAGATATTGGTCAGGCAATGTGTCGGCTCAGCGGAGCGGTTCGGTCGCTATGGCAACGGGCATCCAATTAGCAGCGCCGGCGTCGCGTGAATTTAATACGCGCGTTGCTCTCCGCGCGTTGTCGCGAGTTGGACCGTGTGGCGACGCCCTTATTGCTAATTAACAGAGTTATGATGTTTGCAGTTTAATAGGAGGAAGACGAGTTGTATTTCGAGGGGTTATGAACTTTGTTTTTGAAGACTGGTAATTTGCATTAGCCTATTCATAAATTATACCTATTCTGTACTTGGTTGTGTATCCCTCTGAGTGCGTTTTTAAGCCCGCACTTATAGATACACCTTTTAATAATGCGGTGCTAGTTGACTAAGACTCACCTCACGTACGACACGTTGAATTAACGTACTATGTAATGTATACGCATGGACCGTGCGGTGAAATTCACCTAATTCGTCAAAAAACAGACGTGACATGTACCTGTCATCTCTATTATTTTATTTGTATAAATTCTGACTAGGTTTTACTTTATGCGCATATTCAATTTTTTTTATTCAACGCTTGACCGCCAGTATAGGAATTTTAAAGGTGGACCGGAGGGTGCACCTACATTCATGTCGCAAATGACTTGCGTCAGAAAAACATTTATAATCCGCATCAGAAGTTAACACAAATTAATCATTTCCCTTTGTCGTCGCCGCACTTTTGCACGTGAGAGCCAGTTCCGGCTATCGGTTGATTGACGTTTCAGCAACGCCTCCGGTGTTGTAGGTGTCCATGGACGTGCTTACTAACCATACGGTGGCTTATCGTCTCGTTGGTCGGCCTAAACCATAAAAAAAAACAATAATAACATTTTTAATGTAGGAAAAAATCGGCTGGCTAGCAGGATAAAATAACTGGTCATCTTAACATAGAAAATGCTTAAAAAAACTACAAAAAGATAATAATAACATTTGTAAGGTACTTAGGGTCTGTTTCACCACCTTTTAGTAAGGTTCCGTTTAATTACTTGGCAGATAATTCCATACAAATTTTGTTCTATTTTTTAATTTATCCGGCGGTTAGCGGCTATCTAGAGGTTGTGAAACGAGCCTTAAAGTCGGGAATCAACGATGTGGAAATTCATATCTACACCAATCGCAGCATTGGGAGGCTGACAACCGGTCTCTAACCGTAAGCGTATGCTGTTAACACATTTAACATACTTATGGAAGCATAAGTTCACGCTTAGATTCAACTCTGAATAGTCTTACACGTCACACACAATGGCGCCCGTCATCGCGTGAGGCGCGTCAATCTCGCCACACATTACACACGTGGTGCACGCATTGTACGAGCGAGTGCACCAGCCGAGCGGACCAGTGGCGCGGAACTAGCGCACACTGCAAGATAATGTACTAATATTATGCACTGAATTAACACAATAGACAGGCCTTTGTTGCTCACTGACACTTTTAGCACTATATTCAGTATACGTTATGAGTGTGGGGAACTAATTGTATGATAAACGTTATATAATATGAACTATATTCAGTAGTTTGCAGTTAGAAAGGGTTTTTGTCTAAAAAGAAAAGTAAAATATGTACACATGACACACAAATGATTTCATCAATTCAGATCAACAACCTAGTGATATCCATATTTAGATGTTATAAATGTGAAACTAAATCTGGTTTTTTTTGTAATCTTTGTCTCAGACAACTGCAAGCCATATACATTATTCCGACAAATTCCGCCTTCCGTCCGCTTTATAAACACCGATTGTGTGGAAACAGTTGAACTGAATGTCGTGAGCGAAGTGCAGCGAAAACTTGGAGCCAACAGCCAAGTATCATACAAACAAGTTGCTGGCGTGTTGGTAGCGAATAGTTCAAAGGAATGCAAACACTAATAGTTTCTCTTCTTCATTTCAGGCGGGTATTTTTCGAAAACGACTTAGTTATTTCCCTTTCTGACAGAAACACCGTAGGTGATTTTAAATTCATTATCTACCTGAATCGTTGATTTTAAAATGATATCTGATTTTAACTATGTTTGTACAGAGTCCCACATAACCTCACGTTACATAATTACACTGAATTCTCAATGAACTTTTCATTGAATATTATGTTTTGAATTGTTAATGTCTGTTGTATAAAACCGAGCGGCACCTCTTTAATATCCGATATCCCACAACACGCGGTACATAATTATATTAACCACGTGAAATCGAAACCGCACACAAATTTAATCAACTCAAATATGCGCAATATTCTGTGTACAAGTAACAAATAGGGTTGCCTAGTTTGAAAACTCTAACTTTCTGGAACTGAGATATTACCGAAGTGATATAAGATTTGGACAAATAAAAATTACCTACTATTACAGCTATTATGGAAATCGTGTTATATGTTTGGTAAAATCGTAAAGGTCTAAAACTTTGTACATTGATTTTGTTTTTGAGAAAGCACAAATCCATTGTTTATGGAATTCACGTCTGTTTGCTAAAAAGTCGATGTATAGATACTTCCTTCAACTTTTATGTATATGTTTAACTGCCAACCCTACCTCCGTTTGATTTTTCAATCTGCTCGTATTATCCGACATGGAATATAAACAGAATATAATGTCGTATGAACGAATGTACGTGCAACGGTAAAGTAAACGAAAGCCGGCGGCAAATTAATTGAACGCGACTCGAACAGTTAAACCCAATCACTAAGGTATCGAACGGGCAAAGGTGGCTAATGGATAATGACGTCATGTGTGCGTGTGTGTGCGAGTGCGCGTGTGTGTGTTGTGTGGGTGGACTCTGGGCAACTTTTATACATTATTTTGTGGGGTCCCCGTCGGCGGACGGCTGTAGACATTTGTGCTAGATTTCCCCCAGGAGTCCAGGCCGTACGCGACGGCACAATGACGATTTATATACCGACACTGATCAAAGTTTTCGTGCGTTGCCGCTGAATAAATAACATCATTTGTACACTAGTGAGTAACGATCCAGCCGCAGTTCTGGTTTCTGCTGCAACTCGGTATTAATCGTAAGCTTTCTGTTTGTGATTTCTGTCATGTTTCATTTCTTAATACCAAAAATTATGAATAAAATTTTGTTTTCTTTTATAAACACTGATTAATTAAACGTTAAATTTTTATATTTAAACATACAAATCAATTCAGCCAATCTACTCGTATGTTTTAAAATAAGATATGAAATGTATGTATCGTAGCCTACATATAAATAATATGTAGTAAATGGTCAATAGGATTTAGAGGATTCATATCATTATTATCAGACTGAAGGACACAATGCAGCATTTTATTAGTATTACTCATCAAATAGGATTCCCTCTCCGCTATTGAATCCTTTTGCCTCCCTTGAGTGACATAAAGTGACTCAGAGATTATTAGGAAAAAGATTTTTCTTGTAAAAGGCGTGTACCGGTTATTCCCAACGGTTGCCTTAAATTTCACGAAAAGTCTTTAGTAGAAATCTCTTTTTAATAAAAGAGAATTTCGTAGCTGTCGGCGTAGGCCGCTACGGAAACGCTACGAAAGCGCTACAAATATTCGTGCTACGAGAAACCGCGTAGGTAGGTACATATACAGTCTGCGTGCCTAAAAGTATGTTTATTTTATTTAGAAAATCTCACCCAATAAATTTCAATGACACGTGAAAAGCTACTTATTTCTTCGTCCATTTTCGCAAAATAAATTGTCCACGAAGATAAATACGTTTCAATTCGGAGTGCGTAGTCCGGCGGTACGTCTATGACAAATACTAACATTATTAGTGTGTCCCGTCCCGTCCCGTCCCGTCCCGCCCACGTCTCGCGCCGCGCGTCGCCGCAGAGCTTACCTCGCGATCCGCCTGTCATTGGACATAGTAACACATCTTTTTACGATGGACTTCGGGACTCACTTATATCTGATCCTAATATGAGATTAAGGTGACTTTCTGGGTAATTTCGTTGCGATAATTGTTATATCTTATAATGTTTACCTAGGACAACTTTACAGCTTCACACATATGTCTTCAGCTTTGTTTTTGTAGTCATACGTAGTAACTTTTTCTTTACTTTTTCGTCATTTTACGTTGTTATAATATACTTTAGTTACATTTATTTTATACATACCTTGTTAAAACCAAACCTATAAAATAATATCCTTATTCTCATGTTAATTATTTTTTTGTTAACTGTAGAATTTAATTGGTCTTAATTAAAAAACAAAAACAAATGAAAAGTCCGGATTCCAAAATCCACATCAGCTAAAAGACGACTGAAGTGGGCTTCATCTAAAGTATCTTCTCAATCATTTCACTATTTAAAAGGTTCATTATTTATATTAAGTAGAGGTATACCAAGTAGTTTCAAATCCTTGAGTTTGTTCAAATAACGTAATGCTATTGAAGTAATCCCCGGCGTGTTTCGCGCACGATACGAGTAGGTGTGAACACGTTTAATAGTGACGGGCGGGTGACGACGGTCGCGGTCCGGGGCCTAGCCCGAGCTGTAGCCAGACCACTTAGCACTACACTCGATAGCACCAGACATGACCTGTTTCAACAAACAATTAAACGCACAAAGGTTTTTGCTTACAATATTTTTACATGGATATTTTGGATATATGATCGTGTTTTTCAGACAATACATTTGTATGTCGGTGGATCAAAGTAGGGTATCCTCTACCAATACATTAGGCATTATTTGGCGCGTATTCATTAGCCTTGTGATGAGGTAATATTATGAATGAATACAGTTACAGTCTACAGAATACAGAAGCTATACATTTTGTGTCTATATTGTTGCGATAAAATAGACCTTGTTGTGACAATACGTTTGGTAAACAAACGTATTTTCTGAGAACATGTTTTGACGCTTTATATGTAAGTTTTTCAAAGAAATCGGAGAGTAGTGGGTTCGCCACACTTCTGATTAACCGTTAGGGAAATACGGCTTGATAGATAGTATGTATTACTTGGTCCTCCTATACGTGAATTTGTGAATCTCTTTTAAAATGGCACTTTAGGTACAGTAAGACACTTCTGTTTAAAACTGATCATGACGTCTATAGAAGATAAGGTCATGAAGAAAGTCGGCCTTAATAGTATTGAATCAGATATTAATATTTAATAGCCTATACACCATTATTTCTCAAATATAAAGCACAGCTAATAAATCGCCTCAGAAAACTAATAACACTTAATATCACTTACAAGTGTCGTAAATACATAACATTGGCAATAATATCTGTGGGGGGAAGCGCATGGTAACCCCGAATATAATGGATTATTGCACACATACGTATTATGTAGTGTGGCGCTGGTGACGTCACGCGTGACGTCACAGAAGGCAGCGCCAGTAATCTGTCGCCGATGGAACGTGTCAGGATATGTTTCGCTTGTAATATGTTCGTCTGGTGAAATTGTAATTTGGTTGGACGTTATTGACGAATCTTTTGAGGAATTTATACAGAAATTAAACTACGCAAGCTGAAAAGGCGTAGAACTATAAAACAATTTTGCATTTAACTGATTTCTCGGGTTTCTTACCAGGAACTTTTGAAACATTGTCATCCTAGGTCAGTAAAATTATACTGAGGACAACCTCTTCTGAGTATTAGCCTTCCGCCAGCGCGGCGACTTCGCCCGAATCGTGTCGCTTCCCGGCGGTAAAAGAATTTTTCTAATCGGTCTAGCAGTTTTGTAGCCTATTCAAATAATCTTTCCTCTGTATAATATTAGTATAGCTATAATGTCATTGGAGGGCAAAAACAATCGTCAAAATTGTCTAGAACTTAAAAGGAATTTAATTCTACTCAATTGACTGTTCGCTTGCCAATAAGGCTATTTTAGCCTCCACAAGCATATATACAGAATTACAGAAAGATCACACACTAAAAATAAGTGGCAGCTATCCTGCAACCCTATCCGACATACAATCTGTGTGCAAGCACTCTCAACTAGAGAGACGTCACTTAAGTTCCTGCTCGATGCGAGACTTTAAATTGAGCTGAGATAGTATAACTTGGGGTATGGCTCGCGGCACCAGCCGGGGAGTTGGAATGCAAGAGACCAACTCGGCTAATGTTTCCATAGAACGATAGCAGGAGTTTTGTTAGACAGTTTCATTTGCACAAGGGATTTTAGAATAAGAATAAGATTTAGCAATGAGTTATTATAATTTATTATAGGTTAAGAGCACCCTAAACCAACGAGCATGCATGCATGGGGAGGTTCATGAACATAGATGAAGAGAAACTGGTGTGCCAGGATCATAGCAAGTGGAAAGCTATAGTTTCTGCCTACCTATGTATGTTTGTATTATAATTTTAAATAACATTTTTGTTTGTACGCAGACATATTTTGTTAGTTCCAGTAACTCGTAAAACTAGCAAATGTCTGTGTGAGAAGCACTGGGTAACAATATTTAATAAAATGTTTTTCTATTTTATCAAAGCGTGCTAGCTAAGGTGTATATGGTTACTTGATAATAACGACTACAAGTTTGGGAAAGCCAGCGTTCTAGGATTTATTTACTTAAGCGTGTGAAGTAGGTAAATCAAGCGATAAAAATCTAAATGCCTAACCCACATTACTTGAACTGTACCTATTAGTAGCATTTCTATAGTGTGAAACTATAGTTCCGAACTAGTTTGAGTAATACATTATAATAAAATAAAACCAAATAAGTATCTACATTTCTAAAACTGTTTTCATAACGAGAAAACCAATAAATAGGAATATTTTGTCACATTCATAACATTCCTATGAAAGTGTTCTCGACATTGAGAGGCGTGTGACCAAATAGGAGTAATATCTCACGAGGATACCACTCCGCGTCCACAACGACGTCATAAGAGGGCGAGTATTGCCAATACTACGGGGATGACCGAATATTGGCAATATACAACCAAGATGGGGACCATTAAGCTAATGTTAGGGATTCTAGGTCTTCAATATACTTATACGAATAAAGAGCTTTGATTTTATTCCTGTTCCTATATCAGTGTAAATGGTAGATTGTCCGTTTCTTTTTATTATATTAGTTGAGTTTATAAATAATCTGGTTAGTGGTGTGGAAGAAAATATTTTTTATGTCTTGCACATGAAAAAAATATAAGCACAGTAACAAGCGCCACGCCCCAGTAATTACACAGAGTATGAAACAAAAGGAATGTCCAAAATTAATTAACTAACGCAACAAAGTCTCACAAGCGTCGCCGCAGTAAGCAGAAACATTCCTATCTTTGTACAAGTTCACAATACAATTATGTGGTCGTCTTACAAAGCGGGCTCTACATAGTCGACATAACTGTCCGGGGTCCACACTTTACAAGCGTCTCGCTGGAAATAACTCGCGACGGAACCCGCCGCTCCTCAGCTGAGCACAATACGCGTCACTTTACTGGGCAGTAAGTAAATGGAGTGATAATGTCCGGGATATTCTTGCTGACGTAAGCAAACCCAAGATTGTCACACGTGACATGTGTTAGTTCTTAATCACAATGGAGTATGTTATGAAATCCATAACTGCTCCAGCACCGAACAGCTGCACAGGCTTATTTTTTTTTAAATTATTTCATGAATGAATAATAACAGAGGGATTTTTCTGCTTTAAACTCGTACCATAAGATCTTATTTGTACATACCATCACGCCCATATTCCCCGAAGGGGTAGTCAGAGGCGTACTAATGTACACCCACATTTCGCCAGTATGTTTAGGTCCCATGTAATAGGGGGCGAGCCTATTGCCATAAACCGGACACAAATCCAGACTCCAAGCTGCTATTGGGAATTTCACAGAAAACCCAACAACACTTTGCTCGACCCGGGGATCGAACCCAGGACCTCTAGCGTAGCAGTCGCATTTTGGGGCCACTAGACCAACAAGGCAGTCCTCTTATTGAATCTTATTTGAAGATATTTAGAAACACAATATAATACAAAAGAGATGCTGCCAAGTACTCCGCGATGCAGCGTGTCACGCTGGAAGTGGGGCGACACTCGGAACACGTTGGTGCGCACAATGCTCGCCACACAAAGGTGTTCACGGTACACCCCGATAGTGTCCCGCTGTCCCGCCGCCCCACCGTGTCGAGATCAATGCTGAATGGCCGAGAAAGCGGGTGACAGTTTACGGATATTCTATAGAATCTGATGTTTTACTTGCGGTATCTTGAAATGCGAAAATAAATTGCGCTGAAGTATCTTCATGAGAATGTTCTATGAAACTTACGGAAGCGGCAGATATAACAATTTGTGGAAGTAAACTTAAGTCAAGCTGATTAAAACTGTGCAAGTCCTTTTGAAGATCGTTTTGAAAGATATTTGTCAACCACAACTCGAGTGTTGGTCGCAGTATTGATCTGAAAGCCTCCTGAAACTCGGTGTTTGCATCAAAGGCTTCAAGTTTTCATCATTCGCCATTCCGTGGTTGAATGTTTGCGGACCTCTTTGCTAATAAAGTTTCCCGTTCTGTTCAACTGAAGACTTGCACTTGTTTAAAACATTTTGGAGTATTTTCTTCAATATTTATGTAGATAAATTATTAGGTTATATTGTCGGCACATTTGGAGCAGAGGTTGTAAGTTATAAATGGTCTCCGGATCGTTGAACCGTGTCTATTTTTGTTTATAATACTGTTGTAGTATATGTACTGTTAATATACAAAGCAAGCGTCCATAGGCTACGGTAACCAGTATGCTTGTTTGCTACCTTAGTGGTATAAAAAAAACTAGAAACGTTCAATGTAAACATGCCGTAAGACACGCAATTAATCAATACTTTAAATTGACATGTTGCTCGTTTTCCAACCGTTCTGGTTTAGACTATAATTTTAAAATGTTGTGGATGATGTTACCCTTGTTCGGTGCTAATGGGTCGCAGGGTGAGGGTGTACTTACGTGATTGATGGTGCTCGGCGCCCTGCATGCGACACACATTAGCGTGTCGACACCTGCGCCGCTCGGGGTAGCAGGGCGGTCCATTTATTTTCAAAAAGAAAATTGAGTTACCGGGGAGGAATATGAGAAATTTTACTGACGATGACGGTTAGTAGGCACCCAGGCCATGATACACTCGAGTTCTTCCACGATCAACTATAGACATTCAATGTTTTTTTTTATATTCTTATATTGAGCTATTATGAAGCAGAAACTAGACTGAAACCGTAGAAACATCAACTATTCGAATAAAATGTTTATATAAACACAAACTGACAGCGTGTGAAGGTTTCAGCAACGAACTTGAATATCTCATAGTATACAAGTTGTCACGGTTGAGTGCCGGTGGACGGAGAGACCTGTTGACGCTATTGTGTTGTGTCGAGTGCGCTCGCCGACATTGATGGCCCAAGTGGAAGTTTTGATGAGAGCAATCACTTGATCAGTTGATTGTTGGACGATTTTAGTGTTTAAACTGACGCAAAAAATACAGAGATTACGCATCGAGAAGACTTGGGTGTCTGTTTGTCTGGTTGGTTTCGTATGCTTGTTAAGAAATAATACTACAATATTTATCTGTCACTGTCATCTACCTTCTTTAAAATTAATTTATTTGTTTCAAGTAATTGAACAAAGTCTGCAAGGCTTGACACCAGTTCAACAATTTAAATAAAGACGTGAGTACGTCTTACGTCGCTCCTTCCAATTAATATTTAATTGTAATGCCAACTTCGCCCGATGTTTCTAATTACGCACTCGTCTGCAAGACACTACGCGTCAGAGGATGTGTACAGTGACATCATTGTATGTTCAACACAAAGCATTTAGATACAGAGGTATCATTATAAAAACAATGCGTGATAAATCACTCAAGCAGAACCAGTACGCGGGAAAGTAACTATACATATATACAAATATTCCGGGTATTTGGTGAAATGGTGTAGGTACATAATATTTAAAACTACATTCGATATTTAAATATAAGATTATGTTTTAGGTAAATTGTGCCTACATTTGTACCTGCAACTTAAAACAATTTAATCGCTAATTCACCAAGATTACATACAGTACATAAGAACTATATTATGTACGTTCTAGTGATGTTTTCAAATATACTTTAGCGTTTATTTCTAGGGAAAGTGAAATTCTTATCAATGTGTGTAAGCTTATTACCGTTTGTTGCTAAGCATTGCGCCACTGTTTTATCTACACTGTGTCTCCTAACGACACCGATGTATAACAACCCACGCATACACGTATCCTCTATGTAAATACAATTCGCGCTTAAAGTACCAATCTGTTCACGCGAACAAATTTCAGTCATTAGCCGCAGAGATAAAGTTTCTTTTTCTTCCACGCTCAGTTACACTTGCGATGTTTCATCACTTTGTGTCTCTGTTTTTGGGGACTGTAAAAATGGTGTACGTTCTGAATAATATTGTTTTCCATTTATATTTATGTGGTCTAAGGAATTGTTTTTCTCCACGGTTTATAAATTTGTGACCAAGCACGAAGGCTTGCAATGATGTGTACAGTCATACTTAAATTTATTATGACTTCTTTTTTAAAATGCTAAGCGAGATATCTTAAGCTACAAAAATCCAGCAAAATCAGCAGTTACACTAAACTTTTTAAACGTTAAAAACGTTGAAAAGTGTTGTAACTGTACAGGATGATGGGCGCTTAAAATCCCTATTAATATACAACCATAAAATATACCACGTTTCAAGTCGTAGCATGGAACTTCGTAGCACAGTCGTAGCACTACACTGCTACGAGATAACGTAGTCACTGCCTACGAGCTACGCTAACAAAAGAATATCGTGGATATAACATTAATACAAGTCATTAGCTGTGTATAGCCGATAAAAGTGCTTATAGATTGTTATGAGTAAAATAGCGATCGTAAGCGGTAATTGCTGTCAACACGCTATCAACAGTGTCAACTAGAACTAATAATGACAGGTACACGCAGTAAGAAAACGTATCTTGGCAGAAAAAGCGCTATAACCGCTTTCATCGGCCAAACACACCCAATATCAAAAGTTAACAACTACACACATTACTTTAAGCTCACACGTGGTAATTTCCTGTAAAACACAGCATTCATATAGATAACTGAAGCGTGCCACTGCCGAGCTTGCGTCATTTGCTGACCACTTGTGAAGCATTAATGATTCATGAGCCAGCGTCCTTCAGTGGTGTCCTCCCGGCGCCGGTCGGGACCCTGCCAACGCCAACGCTACACACGAGATAAACGAAAAAGGTTCAACTAAAAACGGACAGGTTTTATAAATAAACCATGCATGCCAAACATTATAATGACAGTTATTTTCCTCGAAAGAACCTCTCCTCATCGTAAACGCGTGTGATTGGTTGCATTATAGAAAATAATGAACGACTATGAGTTACATTTCAAAGTTCAAAAGCATGTTGTATTCAAAAGAGTTAGTGGTTGACATCTGTATAACACCTGCTGTTGATCAAAGTTTGTGTGATATTGAAATTATTGTCGTTGTTGACCGTATTTTTCGTTTTGCTATAACCACCCCATGTTCACTGGAACTTAACGTAACCTTACGTATCGCTAGGCGTATGTCAATCTAAACAGAACACTGCCTACCATGTCTATACTTTTGATCTGGACTTAAAACTTGTAATAACATAGGTAATTTATCTCCATCAAATGTTTTCTACAACACAGTCAGGTGACACTTCTGCCTGTCGTCGCTTGGTGTCTGTGTCTGTGGCTTTCCTAGCCTCTTCTGAAGATAACGACCTGCCTAACGACGTGTTCACGATTTCACTTACACGTGTTTACATACCAAAGCGATTTTTATATAAAACACACAGCCTATTTGGCTAAAAAGGTTTCTTTTTTATTTTAGGGCAATAAATTATGCGTGATTTGAGAATAATTTAACTCTCGTGTTTTTATCTGCGAAGTCAGCGTTAGGTACGTGTCCATTGTATGCTCAACTCACGTCGATATGTTTGTTCCAGTGTTTTTATGGATTTTAGTAATGTTTGTTGTTGTACTCGTAGCTTTAGCTAGCTGATTCCATCTGTATTGTTGGCAATTTCAAGCCTAGTACGTACAACAGCTTAGTAATATCATTTCACACTCAGATAACGCAAATAACACACCCTAGGGATAGTTGGAGCCTATTATTATTTCGTATAATTCCCATACATGAGCCGCAAACATTCTGAATGAGTTCTCTGTTAGATACATAACTCATGCGCTAATACTAAACTAAGGTTACTGTGCGTACCCACTGAACACACTAGTCTCTGGAAATTAACGACTGTAGCTAAATGAAACGTTGAATGTTGAAAATGAACGACTATAACTCATGTTGTCATTGTACATATTACTACGATACACTGTATAAACCTTGTTTTAAAACTATGTCACTATTAAATCAGTCAGGCAGTCTGTGGTTTGCTACTGAACGGATTGGGCTGAAATTCCAAATCCGCTAAAATCCAGATTTTGAGGAATTCCCACGGAATTGGAAAAAACTTTATGAACGCGAGTAACACCACGGGGAACACCTAGTCTGCAATAAAAATTAAGTACATTACTTAAATTAAAGCATTCCACTGGATATTAGAAAACACCGCTATGAATATTACAATACAGAGGAAATGAGATGCTAAGCTTACGCTCACCTTTTTGAGTGACGGCAAAGTTAATCCAAGAGGTGAGTCGTAGACAAATGTAGGTGACTATGAACAATATACACATGTGGTTATGTTAATGAGAGCAGAGCGAACGAGCCGTGCATTAACATTGTACATGTGGAGGCTGTAAAGAAGCCGGTTTTATTAAATTAATCCGTTAATTTATTCATGGACGATATTCTGCGAAATAATGTCGGTAGTATTACCAACGTGGTTGTCCTAGCAAATTATGAATATTAATAGAAACAGTAAAAAAGAAATAGACACACCTTTACGTATGATTATAGAATAAATAATTTAACCCATTACATAATGTTCACATTGTTTTTAGTGACAAATGTCACACAGCTTCAATTTGTGGTTCATGATTTTACGACCAATTTCTAATCTCAAATTAATGCAATAAACAAGACTAATCAGCATCAACAATAAACAATAGACACAACTAGACTGTACAAACACTTAAAATAATTCAACAGAGAAGCGTTAAAGATAAACAAGACTTCTAAATTAGTTTCGTTCTGTAAACAATATTTACTTGAATGTCAGAAACCATTAAGTCTACAATACACTTCAAAATAATGAGCGCACGAACTAACGTCCAACTTTAGTTTCCAACAAATTTCCGTTGCGTTATTGCGGAAATTGATGACTCAGTTAAATCCGAATTATGTATTCAATCTCTTTGGCGTCTTTGAGGTAAATAAGATTATCCTCCGCCATCACTGGTCCATATTTTAGCAACTTATATCTGCGACTTCCCAACACAACTGTGACAAACTTTTTGAGGAAAACATACTGATGATAAAACATGACTGGCGAAAGATGGATGGTATTTTATTCTACGGACTCTCGGTTAAGGTTTTTACTGTTTTGTTTATCAGTGACAATTTTATTTTTTCTGAAGCTATTTCCGTCCTACTGCCGGACAATAGTCTGACCCATCCGTCACCTATCTTACTTGATTTATTAATTTAGTCAACATAAATACACCGTAGTTTGAGCACATCGCGCCCGACCGTGTCGCTCCCCCGTATGTTTCCACAACTAGTATCTTAATAAAGTGGAGTTGGCTGAAACTTTCCTCGTTACTTGCTTGATGAATTTTAATGCAAAAAGGATCTTGAGAATTACACCAATTAAACGCTTTGAAGTGAAACGAACGATGATTAAGAAGTTAGTTACAAACTGCGCTCATGCGATGGAAACGTTAGAAAATTAAATTAAAATAGAGGAGATGCGCGTATATGTTTATATCATGTATTTATAAATCTTGAAGTTAAAACACATTACACGTAAGACAACAAAGTGCTTCTAAACACCATCATTATATAGATTTCATAGATAAACCCAACACTGCTGGAACTGGGATTGACCCAGGCTCTAACATAGCAATCGCGCTTGCGATCACAAGTCAATCACAGGCAGTGAGTAATACTGAATTAGATGTTTACGATATCTGAAATCGTAACTGACATTGTAGTCACCACTCTATTCAGTCCGTTTACAAATAATTTCTCACAAAGCTCAATGATAAATGACCACACGGGCTCATTAAGCGAACCAGTCCCAAAACAAAAGAAGAATCCAATGATAAATGTCAGTCAGCATTCCTTTTGTGCCAGCCTTCGCTAACCAAGTGAGAAATTGTCAACGCTTTTCACCAAATCGTCTTTACACCGTGTCTCTATTGAGATGGGCTTCATGCCTGCGCCCTGTATTTATAGGCTTTTTTGAAGCCTCGCCGAGTTTTAGCGGTTAAGGTGAAAATTCTTTGATGTGTTCTTGACGGTACTTAAGATTTGTTCTGTTCATATAGATGATACTTTAGTTTTTGTTACGTATACCAGCTGTATTGTTTAAAAATGTGATTCAACGTGTGTATTTCATTCTCAATATTAGTGAAAATAAAATTATAGTATAATATAGATATTCAGGTCAAAAACATTGCTAGAAGCTGTTGTAAGCTTCGATGTGGAAGAAAATACCCATCCATCCATCCAATAATATGTTCTAAAACAAAAACTATTACGGGAACTCCCAATAAAAACCCGTTATAAATATTCCAACAAAGTTGAACCCAATTGAATAAGCTGAACCTTTCCAGGGTAGTCTCTGGGTAGCAACGCGCAGAAAATTGAAAAACCTGAACGCAAATAGGTAAGACAGATGGGCGAAGCGTCTCCGACACAAAAGTCACCAAGAGGCGATTTGTCAAAGAGAGATTACTCAACAGGGAGTGCCCAGATTGGATGTGTACCTAGGCACGTCGGGACGCGGCGTTTTAGAATTCTAAAAGGTTTACACAGCTGGTGTTAGTTGATACCTGCGGGAAACTTTATTGAACATTCTTTAACTTGGGAGATTTCGTGAGGCGGAGAAAGTTGTGTAGATAATACTTGTTGTTGTTATTTCAGTCTTTCGGAACTGAGTTATCTATCTTGTTAGCCATATTGTCTCTTACGTCTAGATTGTATTCAACACTAAAACATTGGCATTAGGTTCTAAAGATTGCAGAGCTCCCTCATTCCTTATGCATGAACTCGCCACTCGTGAAAGATTAATGAACAGCCTGTCGGCACAACAACACCACATCATCTAAATACTCTAACAATGGCGTCAGATAACAAACTGAATCACGTTTCCGCCATTAAAATAACAATAATTTTGTCTCTCCTGTATTCGCTGAAGCCATAATACTAAGTAATAAGGGTTATTTTGGATTGTCTTTAAAGCAAGAATTGTTGGCAGCTTGTTCAATGGGGGATTGTAAAGGGATTTGAATTCGCGATCAGTTTCCCTTCGCTGGAAACGTTTGATGGTATTAAAACTTTGTCGTCGATTGTCTCTGGAGATGGGACATCGCCGTTTAGATGTTATCCGGTCAATGAATGCTGTTTATGAAAATAAACTATTATTATTTCGTTTAATTACTGAAACTCTTCATAAATATACAGCCACATTTGATAATTATACGATAACAAAGCAAAAGAGTCCTATCGTGGTTTTCCTTCTTAAATTAATTAATAGCATCAGAGCCAATGAGTTTTAATTGAGTATCATTGTGGAAACATAATTGTATAGTATAGGTATCTAGTCTGTAGTCGGACTGAATACAACAGACTACAAACAAAGCGCTGGCGCAAATGAAGCGAGAGAATTGAAAACTGATGAAATGCGATTGAAAAGTGAATGGAGTGTGGCAAACAGAGCAAATGAACGCGGCCTGTTAGCGGACGCCGCGCCCGCCCCGCAGCCGCCCCGCACACGCCCCGCGCCCGCCCCGTCCACGACCCGTAAGAGAATGCTCCCCTAATGTAGGCCACTGCTATCCATTATTTCATTTAACGACAACTTTTGCAATACCTACTCGATTATTTTTCAATCGTTGAGAATATTGTAAACTTTGACTTGGAAATATTTCTGCCAGTTCCTTTCAAAAGTTAATAAACGTTTGCACTAACGTCTGTATAACTTTGAGTTAAATGAAAGCTTTTAAACGTTAACAACTAACATTTTTGAATGTCGGCGTTAACTGGAGAGAAGTTTACGAGATCTGTAGTAGAGAGAAGCGGCTCTATTTGATAGTTTACGTGCTCAGACAGTTAAGGGCTCGGGGCGATTTTAGAATTAACTGCAAGTGGTGGGCAAGGTGAAGAGATTTGGGGAATAAGGTAACAATTAAATTAGCTTCGTGCGCGGGAACAGTGATGTTCTTTGTATTCATAATGAATAGTTTGCTTTTGATTTTTGATTCAGCGTTTGTAATTCAACGTAACCTAGGTTTTTAGTCTAAATTATATTTTTTTTAGTTTTTTGAAAGATTACTTAATTTATTTTTATCGAAAATCTCCTTGGGTCGTCTGGCGTGTACATATAGCAAAATGAAAAGATTTTTTACCGAATGAAACGCATCAACTTTTAACTTCTAATATAAAAATAACTATTATAAATCTATTCAGTTATGTAGTGTATTCGGAGGGGGCCCATTACCTGCACATAAATACATAGATAAACTTCGCTAAATAAACAGTGATAATTTTAGTCGTCTTTGTGACTTCGTTAACTTTCAACTTGTTTCTTTGTGCTCTCGTTTGTAATGACTTAAGTTAACGCTTAGCTACTAAATCACTTGGTACAATGTAAACAGTTGTAAGATAAACACAACTTTTATCATTACAAACATTTACACAATCATTGCGAAGTGCGGAGCGGACCTAATAATCTTACATTAGCTTATCGTACATATTTATAACACAAAACAAACGAAGGTCTCAAGGTGGTGGCACACCACTGCCGGAGTTACTTTGGGTTGGCATTGCAAAATATTCCGCCGCTACGCGATAATGTGCCAACATTATTGTATTCCGCTATCAAGGGTAAAGTAGGGTGAAATTACTAGGCATATGAGACTTAACAACTGAAGTGTCAAAATGGCAACGCGCTAGTGATACCACTGGTTTTGCTAATGTCTATTGGCTGCGTTTACCGGTTACCATCAAGCGGTCCGTATGTTTGTTGGTCATCTTATTACAATACTATCGATTCGCTTCGCGTACTATTACTATAATTTTATGTAAAAAGTAGTCTATAGCACTGAGCGATAAATGTAACTTTCTAGCAGTGAAAGAATTTTCAAAATCGACTCTGTAGATCCAGAGATTACCACCCAACAACCTCACAAAGTTTAACACTTTATAATATTTTAGTATTATTGAGTATAGCTATGTTTATACTGTTGATATACTTGTATAATATAACACTTTATTTAGTAGAAATAGAAAGCCTTTTGAACATCGCTCTTCTAAAAGGTATAGCTGTATGAGTAAAGTTGTTCGTAACATACTACTGGTATATTAGTACATACCAGCAACAGTTGTTCGCGGAGGTTGGTCGTTCCGTCTCGGTGCTTCGCTTGTTTGACAACCCTCGCTATTGTTTAGCTATCGATGATACACCTCGCTGGGCTGTTTTAGGAGATAATAGTTACCACAATTAGGTATATCGTTGATCACTAAAATAATACACCAGTGAAATTATTGTACACTTTCTGTTTTTTGATAATGGAATAACCAAAGCCTCTAACGCAGATATTAAAAATACACTTAACTGACTCCCGCGTATCTAGGGATTGTCAACCGGACGAGGTCACTATGCGGCGAAGCTTACAAAACATTATAATATTCATCGCAATTTCTTCACGTACTGTAGTAGATGTCAGTCATTCGGTCCCTCATGCAGTGAATATGACAAGAATTATGGTTACCAACAATAATAAAATGAATGAAATCCTTGTATGAACGTGTTATATTTTAACACAGAACATATTTTAATATACAGATTAGGGGGACCTAATGTAATGGTTTAAGCTTCTACTTTAAATATATTTTGCATTTAATAAATAATCTCTAGTGACGGTAGGATAAATTACATAAGAAACAAAGAACTGTTAGGCCTTGTATATTATGTTTTATTTGGTAGAAATAATAAGACAGACATTATTATATTTATATAAATACGTATAATGTAGAACATACAAATATAGATTTTAACATAATATTATAACAGTTAAATAAATAAATTCATTACTTAACTTACGAGCCTTCAGGTCCTCTCAGTACGGCCGGTCACAACAGAATGAATCGATATTACACCCAGACGGGGTATTTATACTATTTTAGACACCACAGATAACTGTCATGTCAAATTAAATATTTCAACTACCGACATTATTTAAATCAATATAAATATAAATCATTCTTGTAATAATCGACTATTTACCTGTAGTAATAATCATATTATGTACCTTAACCTATCACGGCCATACTGACAGTGCTTCGTCCTCGAAGTACAATCAACTCAATTGAAACAATAAATCACATTTATGAATCTTAAATTAGTACACCAATTTGTTATTTTTACATTGTTGTTTATACAATGGTATCTACTTGCATAGACATGTTGGTCCCCTTCAATCGCTGCTATTGAGATAGACCAACACCAAACAAGTAGGAACAGCTTATATTTGCCAAATACATAGACATGCCAATCACATTCACCCGCTGCTGGTGAGACCAATTGGCACCAAGTAAGAGGCCGACCAGCGGATAATAATTACTCAGCCTGTGACATAGACATACTGATTCCATTCACCCGCTGGTGGTGAGACTAATCAGTACCAAATCACGGCGGACCAGCGCTTACATTTTATTACTATGAGAAATCAATAATTATACACAAATAGATTAAAAATAATGTTGAGCTTACAGCTATAGTATCTTTGACAAAATCAATTAGTATATTGACAGTTTACAAATATATATTGACAGTTTACAAATATTCAATCACATGGCAGTTTCAACAGCAATATTTTCATCTACCCATTCTCCAGGCCAGAAGCGTAACTTTTCTTTAGCGACAGCAATATCTCTTAGACTACCTAAACCCCTAAGAGCATAGCGATCATTGGGAAGAATTCCATTAATTTCGTAGGGGCCTTTGAATTTTGGTTTTAACTTGTCGTTACGTCGGTGATTCTGATTGACAAATACTAAATCACCTATACTATAATTGATATTATCTCGTCGAACTGAATCGAATCGGTGTTTAAATTTTGATGATATTTGCTGTAAGCGTATTTTGGCAAGTTCACGATCAGCGATTACATCGATATGAGATTCAGAGCTATTATTGTCTAAAACATCATTTAAACGAGCTTGCACAATGGGTATATTTGCATCTACACCAATCAATAAACGCAAAGGTGAAAATCCGGTGGATTTTTGGACTGTGGTATTTATAGATTGCTGTACCTTCCATAAACCGTTCGGCCAGTCTGACGATTCACACATAGTAATTAACATATTGATTACTGTGGCTACGTAACGTTCGACTTGCCCATTACTTCTAGGCGTACCGGTAGCTATCATGTGGTGTTCGATATGCAATTCTCTAAAAAGGGCTTTGATTTGATTAGAGCTAAAATTTGTTCCGCGATCAGTAATAACTAGTGACGGTGTACCGAATAACGTAATTGTTTCCCTTATTATAGGAATTAGCTCTTGAGTATTCAAAGTTTTAAGAGGTTTCAACAAGCAAAACTTAGTAAAACCATCAACTAAAAGAAGAACATATCTGTAGCCATCACTGGTTGTCGTGAATGGCCCGGTGCAGTCTAAATGTATCGTATGAAATGGAATAGCAGTTTTTGTAATTGGGTGTAAAAAGCCTTGTTTAGGACCAGACGGGCCCTTCCTCTCTGTACAAATTAAACAATGAAAAATATATTTTTTAACAAAGGCCGCCATTCCGGGAAACCAAAAATGTTCTCGTATTTTGTGAATAACTTTATCGAAACCCACATGACAGTTTTCGTCGTGGAATAGTTTTAAAATGCTTAATCTATACCCTTTCGGCACAAACAACCTCGGCTCTGCGTCAGGATCTATTTTGTAATGTAGCAAGCCATTTTTAATTAAATATTGATTACAGTCCAAATCACCCGTTTCTAACTGTGAGATAAGAGCCTGAGCTTCTGGGTCATTCTGCTGGGCTATTTTCAACCATGACTGTGAGTTATCATTGTCATCAGATACTTCAATGAGATTAACTTCTGGAAGCGAAGGTCTACGCTTTGGGACTGGGGACTCGACTGGGTTGCGACTAAGAAAGTCGACATGACTAATAAATTTACCCTTTTTGTATTTAATCTCGAACCTAAAGTCTTGCATAAAAGTCCACCAACGGGCTATTCTTGGGGACAAGTCTCTTTTCGTCATGGTTGCTTTTATCGCATTACAATCGGTAATTATTGTAAATTCAATGCCAAGAAGATAGACTCTAAAATGTTTTAAAGCATTATAAATGGCCAAAGTTTCCAGGTCATAGGAGCAATACTTGGATTCTGTGGGACTTGTACGTTTACTGTAGTAGGCTACAACTTTATTCGTATTATCGACCTTTTGTAAAAGTATTGCTCCATAACCTATCGAACTTGCATCGGTGTGTAGTTCTGTTGGATACTTAGGGTTAAAAATTGTCAAAAGAGGTCGAGAAATGAGATGATCTATTACATATTTCCGAGCCGCATCCTGTTCGGGGCCCCACACCCATTTTTGATTGTTTTTAGTTAGCTTAGTAATACAGGCCGTTCGTGAAGCGAACTCAGGCAGAAACTTACGGAAATAACTAGATAGACCCATAAATTGACGAACTTGTTTGATGTTACTAGGTACGGGTGAGTTAACTAATGCAAAGATTTTAGATTCACTTGGCCTAACGCCATCGCGAGATATATGCCTACCCAAATATTCTATATTATCGACAAAAAACTTACACTTCTTAAGATTTACAGTAAAACCATTACTGCCGAGTACCGAAATTGTTTGTTCCAAATAGTCAAGACCTTGTTCAATATTATTAAATGGAATTAATATATCATCCATGTAAACTAGTAAAAATTTTAAATGTCTAACAGCCTTAGAAATAGCCCGTTGGAACACCGATGGGCCATTACAGATACCAAATGGCATTTTACAAAATTCGTAATGCCCATCCGGTGTTACAAAAGCAGTGTACTTTGTAGAATTGTCAGAGATGGGTATTTGATAAAAGCCATTTTTCATATCAATAGATATGAAAAGTTCACATTGCCCTAATCGATCAATTTGGTCATCAATGAGAGGGAGAGGGTATCTATCTTTTTCTATTAATTTATTTAAGGCTCTGTAATCTATGCACATTCTATCACTTCCGTCACTTTTTTTTACTAAAATCATAGGGCTAGCAAATGGCGAACTACTCTCTCGAATTATCTTTTTATCTAACAAATCCCTTATTATTTCTTTAACTTTGTCCCTCTCTATTGGGGCTAATCTATATGGTCTATAATACACAACCTCATCCCTTTTTAATTTTATTTCTAGTTTTCCGGTTTTTACATTGCCAATTGCTTCCAAAACGGAAGGATATTTTTTAAAGATAGCTTTGATCTTATCCTGTAATTCATTGTCTAGGTGTGATAATGTTCCTGTTAGCTCCAGAAATTGATCTTCAATGCTACAATTTTCTAAAGAATTTATTTCGAGGTTAAGTTTAGGCAAATATTTTCGCACTAACCGGGAACCTAATGAATCTGTTAATATCTCGATATCTGGATGTTGTACGGCGTTTCTACCTATTAAAAGATCATAACGACAATCTTTGTCATTTGCCACAAAAATATCTAACTCGATACACAAATCCTCAAATTTAACTGGTACTTTAATTTTTGAAAACACCTGCAAGTTACCGTTTCCTATTCCGAATACATGAAACCTACATGGTGTGAGATGGCAACCAAGACGCTTGGATATAGACTCCTTGATTATACTACAATTAGCTCCTGTGTCAATAAGTGAATTTATGGTAACATTGTTAACAGACACTTTCGTTAACATTAAATCTGATTGCCTAAAAAATTAACCTCTTTTTCTGCCACAGAAGTGCTATCATTGTTAGGTTTTGGTTTATACCTACAAATCGCATCTACATGTCCGGGTTTTCTACAGTATGTGCAAAATCTTTTAACAAATTCACCGGGTCTTTGATCTCGCGGCTCTGCTTTATTTGATTCGACACTAACTTGGGCATCCTTCCTAAAACATTGCCCCTTTGTATGTCCCAATTTACCACACACATAACATCTAATATCACTAGTTTTAGTTTCTACCTTAAAGCGTTTAGAATAACTTGAACCAGGGTCTTTAGAATCTTTGCCATTGTGCTCTAAAGGTCGCTTTTTAGTTTTGGCATATGAAGTAAACAGAGATATAAGTTCGGATGTAGTTTTGACAGTGCTGTTGAAAGACGCCATTCTCACATTTACATCAGATATGCTACCACATACTAATTCAACTAACTGCAATTCGCTAAAAGCAATTTTTGTATTACGTAGTAACCTTATTTTCTCCCTTGCGTATTCACAATAAGAGTCGGCCGATTCAGAAGTATACAATACGGCCTTTTGGAGTTTTTCTGCAAGGTTCTTTTTCTCAGGATATAAAGCTGTTAATTCTTTACGTAAATTTTCCCATGACCGACCCTCTGCAGGGTCCCATGTCTCAAACCATAATAGTGCAGACCCTTTAAGGGCCTTACCTGCCTTGGCAACCGTTGCGATGCTGCTCCAACCGAATTCCTTGGATAGTGTCTCTATGTTGCTGCACCATGACTCGGCACCCAGGTCGCTTGTAGTTGGGTCGAAGATCGGCAGGGCAACGTCGTCATCTTTACGTCGGGTACCGGAAACAGCATCCTTAATTGCCTTGAGCAGTTCTTGCAAAGCAGGGAGATCCATCCTGAAATTATAGGTTACCTTATTAGAACAGTGGTCAGTTGGATACAATCCCACTTCTGATGTTATATTTTAACACAGAACATATTTTAATATACAGATTAGGGGGACCTAATGTAATGGTTTAAGCTTCTACTTTAAATATATTTTGCATTTAATAAATAATCTCTAGTGACGGTAGGATAAATTACATAAGAAACAAAGAACTGTTAGGCCTTGTATATTATGTTTTATTTGGTAGAAATAATAAGACAGACATTATTATATTTATATAAATACGTATAATGTAGAACATACAAATATAGATTTTAACATAATATTATAACAGTTAAATAAATAAATTCATTACTTAACTTACGAGCCTTCAGGTCCTCTCAGTACGGCCGGTCACAACAGAATGAATCGATATTACACCCAGACGGGGTATTTATACTATTTTAGACACCACAGATAACTGTCATGTCAAATTAAATATTTCAACTACCGACATTATTTAAATCAATATAAATATAAATCATTCTTGTAATAATCGACTATTTACCTGTAGTAATAATCATATTATGTACCTTAACCTATCAAACGCTTCTTGAAAGCTCTCAAAACTTATTTATGTGCCTTCATAAAACACAAAGTTCAAACTTGTTTATGTCAAAACATCTCAAGAGAACATCCCGCGAAATTAAAAAAGTTCCAAGATGAATTACTGCGAAGCTTTCCCTACCTATTTAACGAATAATTAGCAAATACCCTCTCAGTGAAAATTTCCTCTAAACAATTTATCTTTTTAATCGGATAAGTGATTAATGTTCAGCAATTAATCAATTAGGATCCTCCCGACATCCCTCCGACTGTGAGAGGGTATTTGGGAATTATTGAATTAGGTTGTAATATTACGCTCATTACGCTATTTTGTTTATTGCCTTTTAATTATAGCGACCTTTTGGATCCTTAACGAGTTTACCGAAAAATAAGCAGCCCTTTAATAAAGTCGAACTAAAGGTAGAAATAATTTATTATCTTCGAAGTTTCTTATTCTTATTGCGTATGATTTTCAAACGCAATACAAATGTTGGCAAAAGGAAAAGTAAATTGAATTAAAAGCAAAATTTATTGGTAAATTCCACTTGGGCTTATCAGAGGTCGACTTCAGTTCACAGAATCTTCCGTCAAAGAGATACTCAATTCCCGCCGAGCTGATCTCTGCACTAGATAAATATCCCGACAAATTAGTCGAAACGAGTCCTGATGGGCGGTCGAAGTCGCGATAGTGGCGCCCCCAATATTGGATATTGGTCTTCTTTAGAGATGTGTCAGTTACAAGAGTGACCCTTTTGGGGCAGATACAGCGATGACAGCAATATGGCTGTGACATTTGCGTCTACTGACAAAAGGTACAAGTTATTGGGTCTACTCTTTTGAGGACCAGCTATCAAATAGAATTGCTGTAATAAGTTGTATTGCTGTAATAAGTTGTATTGCTGTAATAAGTTGTTCTAATATAGGCACTTAACTACATATTCTTAAGCAACTTGCAAAGGCATTCAAAACACCATAACGAGTATATAACACAACACTACTTCGCAATATCAGCATCATAGTACCGTTTTCGCAGTATAAAAGTACTCTAGAGATGCAAGTTTCATGCGAGTTCCGAGATCGCATCAATACATATGCAAAACATTCTCTCCTTTCTACCCGAGTCCGAAAAATAGCACCGCTTGTTGATACCACTCTGGGGTAAAGAGAATCCAAAGACAATACAATGTATATATTGATGGTCCACTTTGGAATTGAACCAGCACTGTCGATGTCGTTTAAATTCAATTTTGGGCTGTTTCAAAATTGAATTTCAACGACATCGACAGGGCAGCATTGTAAATAGTGACTGCACTGAATAATAAAACTTGTCAAATTATTCTCTGTCCCAAAATTCTATGTACCTACATTTTTTTTTCAATGAAATTAAGTGAAAATTTGGTGTGCAAACGCTAAATTAATTGCCCTTTCTTGCATGAGCCACTATAACAATATAATTTTATAGAATAAAACAATTTTAAATCTATGTGCCCGGTTTTGATGGTATTATACAGAAACAGAGCGCAATACGTCAGTTTTAGCTATAAAAATCGACGTAAAAAACGTTTCGTTACTTTCTCATGTGGAGTGCAGAAAATAGATTGGATAAAATATAAAACTCTTGGTTACGAGACACTAACACTGAATTCTCAAGTGGCCGTCTCGTATTCGTAATATTATTTTTAATATTGAAATAACAATGGCTATTTTACAACGCTACGTGAGACGGTTTTATTAAGATTAATTAAAAAAGAGAGCACAGACAAAGCACTAGCTTGGGACTGCATCGGAGAACAATCTGGAATATTTTCTTTGTATTACAACGATCTTCTTTTGTGTTTTTAATAATGTTATCTAGACTTATAATGTTTATTTTAGTTGGCTCTTTTTGTTTGTACCTATTACATATCAGTGAATAATTTGAAAAGGCCTACAGGGCATGTTATGGGCTATTTTCGTCTTACATAATGCGCTCAATGATTCTAAATAGATAAAACCAATTTCGGATAGCTATAAGTATTTGTAACATCAAGCCGCTCACCATCCTAGTCTACCCGTGACCATAAGGGTCAGAAAAATCAGGATTTAAATAATATCAATATAATGCGATGAAATCCTTAGAAAGTATCTACATTCTATTAAAGAATTTGTATAAATATAAATAAATTTAGCTCACGCGGAGTATAAAATGGAATTCCACGTCTTACATTCCGCTCTCCGTACGTACATTACAATATTGCCGAGCGAATGATTGGCATCGCTATTCGTATTGCGCCGGCGGAATCGGATGCGTCGGTGGGTCTCTTCCCGCGGAACAGAAGTGGGTTAGCGGCAAACGTTGCATATTTCATGGAGTCTGTCGGAGAATGTAGCAAAACCAACCTAACAAAACCAACATTGTGTTGTTCAAATGAATGGATAAGTATTGAAGAGCTTTCTTAAATGATTCTGTATTTTTATTAAGAATTTTGCGGTGAATTTATTGCAGGTATATGGCGTCACATTATGCTACGCTAGACGAGCTTCCCGCATGAATTGGGACTCGGGAAAACTTAAATGTTTATATTTTCCTGCGTAGCTTTTCAAGGGCTTTACCTACCTAGGCTATATTAGGGTTCCCCTACAGATATGAGAGCACTTTTTATAGTGCGGAAAAATCTATCGAAATAATCGTACCCTAGGACTACACGGTATGTTGCATGTTGCATACAATGACTTGAAATCCGCATTTGACGTCCCCTGCCATATGGCTATTGTCGAGTCCATTCAGGTGCCCCACGACATGAGTCCCCTGGTGTCACGACCAGGGGACCATAGGTACGGTAACCGCTTACCATAAAGTGGGCCACCTCACCGCAAAATAAAGTGTGGCTTAGATATTTACTTTCGCTTAATTATACTTGAAGCTACGAGGATAATCCAGACTAGACTATACATAATAGACACACACAATAGCCGCCCGTATGCATACTTTATAACATCTATAATGCCCTGCATGTGCTCAGTGGCTTTAACAGGCTATGATTAAGTTATTCGACCGTCTAATAAGTATTGACGGTACATACGTTATAATGTATTCACGTATTTCAAGTGATATTAATTTGAAACGACGTGATTTGTGTTAAATTAATCTGTATTTGCATTTGCATAATTATGTGGAGTTGTCTACCCACAGAATATTTTTTATTAAATTCATTTATTGAAAACCTATGCACCCTAACAGAGTATTTCTACTACCGTTAAAGGTACTCATGATATGGAATTTCAATTACACCTGCGAAAAAAGTCCTATCCAGGTTTCAAAACAGGCTGCACCAATCAGACTGCAGACAAAGTGAAATATCGGAAACATTCCAATTATGCGATCGAACAAAAAGATCGGATCGACACAAAGCCGGCGCGGCGCGGGAAAGTTATTCGAAATTCAAAATATATTTAACGGATCGTTGAAATTGTTGCCAGTGATGTAATTGCGAAATACCGGGATCGGCACGTCGGCAGTGCGCGCCGTACCTTACGCTCAGCTCAGTGAGATAGGCACGTCAGTTCCAGCACACACTAACGATTGTAAGACAAAGCGCGATTGTAAAACAATGTTAATGTTGTTGCAGGTATTCGGTCAGAATTATAGTTCAGTTTAATGCGAAGTATTTCTGTTCGCTTTGCAATGGAACTTCGTGGATTTGTTGTTTTTCACGTGTGGACGTCAGAGTGTGTACAGTAGAATACAGAATACAACATTGACATTGAATAAGGGTTGGGCACAGGTGTACTAATGTACACCCACAGTTCGCCTCTTTGTTTAGGTCAAAAGTAAGAGGGGGCAAACTTATTGTCACTAACCCCCAACAATCCAAATTCCGAGCTGCTACAGAATTTTATAGAAAAAACCCAATAACACTTAGCCCGACGTCGGAATCAAACCCAGATCCTCGAGCGCAGAACTCGCGCTTACGCACTAATGCGGCAGTGTATTTATTTATTCAAATCTTATAAAGTTGGCAAAATTATTTATTGTTTGGTTCGGTTACAATTCAACAAATATTACTCAAAGCAAAACACTTTGCAAAATTTTGCGCCCGTAGGCTCTTTGTAACAAATTGTAATCCGGTCAAATCCTTTTCAGAATTGAATGGAAAATAGAATATTTTCTCGAACTCTGTCAGTCCGCAATATAATCCTGACTTGTTTCACTAGAATAAAGTAATTGAGAGAATGGTTTGACATTGTTTTATTCAGTGAATAAATCAAATAATCAAATATTTTTAAACCTCTGTGATGTAAATGGGAATTTCGTATGATAGAAAGTTCTCGATACAATTTATAATGTAGCCAACTTCATTAGGATCTTCTCATGTCTATTTAATACATTAGGCCTTCGTCTAATTAAACAAACCATTTGTACTATGTTATCGTTACTTCCAAAATATGTCTAGTATTATTCCGTCCCACATAAATGCGGACCAAGAGAAGCCCGTCTCAAAGGACCCGCCGGATCAAAGGGACTCTAAATGTTTGCCCCAACTTTGTTTATTTAGGACACACTTGGCAAGACTGCTCCGTCCCTCGCCGATTTGTTTTCAGGACTATTACCAAGTTACAAAATATTTATGAAATACCTACCAATTAGAGCAAGAAAATTCTTTATTTTCTCCCGAGTTTGGACACAAAATCTTGTTAGTTACCAACTTTTCTCGCATTACGAACAAGTTAATTGAAATTTCGTGTTTTTATTTATTTTATTTGCGCCTCATAGGCCGGATCGGTCGGATGAGTTTTAAGAATCTATTAACAACAGTGAACTTGTGTTGTGATTGAAAACGCCTCATAAATATGTGCAATATGTTGTGCAGCAAATTGTGGAGTTAATTAAAACAATGTATACATTTATGCACTGCTGTTTATTTTACAATTACATATAATTATCTCTCGTGGACCCTTACATTCGCAGCATATCGTCTTTGCTCATCATCATGACGTCCTTGTAGGACCACCTGACAAGCATGTCGGTATCCAGGTACGTGAGGTCGTCCTTCTTCATCACCATGTCGGACATATCCACGTCTTTGATAGTGTTGGACATACCGAGGTCCTTTCTGTACACCATCACGTCGGTGAACTTCATGTTGTGGGTGAAGAAGTGAGTCATATCGATCTTCCTGTCGAAGGGGAAGCCGAGCGGCATTGTGTCGAAACACACGCTCCAGCGGCAAGTCTTGCGTTCCTTCATGATAGTCATGTCAACGTAGGGCAGCAGGAGGTTGGTCTTGACCGGGGTGACGATGACGAACATCTGCAGAGGCAGACCGCCGCGAAGACCCAGGGGCAGCAGAAGTCTGTGTGGGAAGCCGACGCGAGTCTTGAACCACCAGCTCTCTACGTCAACGTTCTTGCTAATGGTGCCGACGGTGCTCACCATGTTGTGAAGGAGGCGACGGGTCCACGGCCTCTGCTCAATGACGCCGTGCATCTCGAGGGAGTCGCGCACGATGGTGTTCTTTCCGGTCTCCAGTTTGTACAAGAAGGAATCGATCTCAACCATGTCCAAGCGCTTGTCGTTGACGCTCATGAGGCGACCCATGCAGTCATATTTGGGTCCGATGAAGACGCGGACAACAGCATCGACGGTCTTGTCGGAGACGACGTCAATGGTGACCTTGAAGGGGTGGTGGTTCAGGCGGCGCATGCGCGCAACCATAACCATGTCGCTGTGTTTCTTCTTCATCTCAGCGTCGTCGAGGAACAAAGCGTTGGTGATGTCTAAGTCGTATTCATCCATGAAAGTCATGAGCTTGTCAGTGGTGAACCTTTCGACCTTGACGCCGGGGAAGTCGAAATCTTCACGGGTGTACCTCGGCAGCAGTTTCTTGAACAGGACGAAAGTGTCGGTGACGCGCTTCATCAGCCTCCAGAAGACAGGGTCACGCAGGCAAGTGGTGTACAGGTCCAAAGCGGTGGGGACGTATGTGTACCTGTTGAGAAGGAAATTTTTGGTATAATACGCATTGGTTGGTGTATAGGCTATATGTCACGAAATAGTCTATTGTTATGTTATGGTTAAATAATAATAAATGGCATTCATTTCTGCAAATAGATCTTTCAAACTCTTAACTAGATGGCGCCAGCATTTCCAGCTGACAACCTCTGAAAAGAAACGCCGCAACAAACTCCAAGAATCATGGGCTCTTTAAAAAGGCAGACATACTTACATTATTTATATAAGTGTCACAAATTCAAAATACAGAAAAATGTCTGAAAAGCCTTTTAAAGAGAGAGCCATTGCGGCTTTGAAATCGTGACTGAAATCGAATACTTACTTGTCAAAGTTGTACGTGCTGTAGCTAAGCATCCTCTTCATTAAGTGCATCAAGTGCAAGAACTTGGCGTCATCGCCAACAAGGCCCATACCGCCCAAAACTAGCCTGGCCAGGTTCTCAATATCTTCGGGTTTCTTCAGACTGATGACAGTTCCGTCACGCTAAAGAAAAAAATATTTTTAAGCACGTTGTAATTATAACATAGTAAAATAATGTTTTGAAATTTATAACTACTTACGCGTTCAATCCTGCCGGTAAGGATACCGTCGTGGAGAATCCTCTCAACGTCATCCAATAAACGTTTGATCTTAAGGTTCTCTTTGGTCGACACAATCAAGTTGTTGCTGCGCACGGGCATCTCGTCACCGGTGTGCAGGCGAATCTTGGGCCAGTAGCCGGTCTTGAGGGGCTCGTTCCACATAATGCTCTTGATGTCGCACATCTTGTGGCTCAGACGCTCCAGCCTCAACCTCGCCAGAAGCTGCATGTAGGCGTAGCTCATGATCTCTCCGCGGCGTTCCTTGTTCACGGAGTACATGTCGTTGGTCATCCAGAAGGGGTAGCTCATGTGCAAGTAGTACATGTAAGTGTTGAGATCGATGTCCTCGGTAAAGTAAGAGATGCAGTCGTCCTCAGCGAGGGTGCGGCGGACTCCCTTGCGCCAGTCGATCACGACCAGGTTCTTGTCAGTCACCTTGATGCCGTAGTAGTCAGACATGACGGGGTCAGTGGCCGCCTTGGTCATCTTCATCATGAAAGCCTTGTTGATAATGTGGCTGTCAACGAAGACGTAGGGGTAGATTTCGTAGGGGGCGGGGATGGTGATGCCGCGGCAGTCGGTCCTGTGGAACACGCACGCCGTGAGGGCATACACGAACATGCCTGCGTTGATGCGCTCCCTCAGCCAGCACGCGGTCCTGATGAACACGTCGAAGTCCTTGGCGAAGTACAGGATCTTGAAGACCCTGACGGCCTGTTCGATGTGAAGCTCGTTGGTGTGGACGAACACCTCGCCACGGGGGAGCATACCCATCTTGAAGGTGTCAATGAACTTCTTCACGACATCTGTCTTCTGCAATAGCACATTGAGTAAATCATTTGTATGGTTTCCTTTTTAATGAAATGTATCATAAATTATAACCGTATTCTTGTAACAATATTAATTACCAAGTATTTGTCCATGTTTTCTTCGATGACCCACTCCCTGGCGACATCCCTGATGTCTTCGTAGATGGTCGGTTGCAGCATGTGGTTCAAGAGCTTCAGGATGCAAAGCTCCCTTGTCTTCACATCCATCGTTACTGTGCAGAGAGGCAAACTTTAAGTCTTCTAAGAATATTACAATTACTAACAGAATTTTGTTATCCATACTATTATCATAAATGCGAAAGCTATCTACTTATATGATTTTCTATGTTCTGTTTCTCGATAAAATTTTGCAAGGAGAGATAGATTGGATCTTTTGGGTACTTTTAGACTTAAGTGCTTTACTTTGGAATGCAAGTGAAATAGCCAGTAACTTTACGTCCGGTATGGTTATACGTGAGACTACCATAACTACCCAAGCTCCTAAAACCAGAGGAACAGCCATTCTTAAAGTATTTATTGCGTTCCATATAATTTTTTTTTTTTTTACATTTACAAAGTACGCAACCTTGCTTCACTTTGGTTACGCATCAGAATATGAGATACAAAAGTTGTTATTTTTATTACCATTAGATTTTGCAAGTTATTGAGTTTGTCTGATGATCATTTTCAAATCAAACTATGATTAATGAAACAATCCTTTTTTTCTTTCTAATATTATTTGCACAGTTCGGCTATGTGAATGAAAATATATTTAAAGAAAAGTAAAATTAGCTTTAAGAATATCGCATCAAACAAGAAAGTCGCGCATTTGGCAATAAACAACAGAAACGACACAACACTGGCATTCTATCGATAAGACCACTCGATACTATATCATGAGACATTGGAGAAAACATGGGTGCACGGAGGCTTTACGCTAAACGGTTCAATGTATCGACTTATTATCACAGAATCTTGAGTGCGTATGCCCAGAGACATGGCTCACAGTGCCATAAAGATAGCAACATATAGCAGCGCTCCAAACACGTGACTTAAATTCTACACATAGGCTTTACTTTGACGTAAGATTCCATGATAATGTCTCACCACAAACTTGTTAAACATACCATCACGGCCTGTATCCCCGAAGGGTTTAGCAGTTAGAAGTGTACTAACGTACAACTGTACCCCCAAAGTTTAGGTCCCATGTAACACACAAACAAATCCAGACTCCGAGTTGATACTGAGAATTTTATAAAAAATCTCAATAACACTGTTAGGCCTGGGGACCGAACCCTGAACCTCGAGCGTAGCATTCGAGTTAGGCTATCGAGGCAGTAAAGCACGAGATGTAAATATTTCCACTCACCCATGTTGTCTTTGCCGATGACCACGGTGGTGTCATCTTTGACAACGTTGGCTGTCGCCAGCGCCACTGCGGCTAAAACTAGAAGTACCCTCATGTTGAGAGCTGCTACCACTACTGTACTGATCTGCACAGCACACCCCCTTTTTATACCCGATCCTTATTATTGTTAATACTATCTCTTTGAGCGTCATTATCAATTGTTGTTTTTGCGTGGAGATAACCTTTTGATTTAAAGTCCCAGTGTCCTACACCGGCACCTAGTCGTTAAGAGAAATACGTACGTACTAATCTACTAGCGGTACAGAGCTTTGCGAATCTATTTTTTAGCTAATACAAACACGATGCAATAAATTAAAACATAAAAAAACACACTCCATCACTCCTGTATTCTCCTAAGGTTTAGGCAGAGTTAGACTGCTTCACACCCACACTGCGCCGGTATGTTTAAGTCCCATGTAAATATAAGCCGATTACTAAGGCGCAATCAGACACATCTAGAATTTTAAAGAAAAACCCTAAATAACACTGCTCAACCCGAAGTTGAACCCAGGACTACCCCGAAATCGCTCTCATTACATTTGCTGTACGTCATTACAACTCCCTGGTTACGAGTTGAAATCACGTACAGCAAATACTTAAACAAACTTGGATACCAGAGGTCCAGAGGTGGCAGAACTTTGCTTTTGAGACGCATTGACAACAATTTTGCCGCTAGTAAATATGTTAAATTTATCGTGTTCCCATTTAAAGGATTAAGAAGCCAGTGAGTCTCTAATGATTCTTATCGGCTCCACTCCATAAAAATTTAACACTACTTCTTCGAAAAGTGCTTCTAGTTTCGACTTCCAAAAGAAATTACCTAATTTAATCGCCAAATCGAAATAAAACACGTCAAAGTGTTTTCTTGACTTTGACTTACTCAGCAATCTAGTGTTAATAACTGTTGTCGTGGTGTTGATTACTTGCATGGTTTAAGTATTGTGCTTACCATCCGTAAACCATACGCTTGTTTGTCTAGCATAAAAAAATACTCGTTTAGCTAGTGGTAAATAGACAAATCAAAGATTTCGCCAGTATTCCGGTTTTTGAACCGTTCATCGTGAGATATAAAAGAATTGTGGGAGCTTCACGTCGGTGAAATTACCCTCATTTGCAGTAAAACAGGTGCTTTGCCTCCTAAACAGCTGACAAGCGACGCAGAGCTAAATTTATATAGGTATATTGTATCTGAATCTTCGTACGTGTGTAACTGGATGTTATATTAAGTTGAACCGCCTTGTTAACCTAGTGGTCTTAAGCGCAACTGCTACGCTCGAGGTTCTGCGTTCAATTCCCAGGTCGAGAAGTGTTTAGGGTTTTTCTATGAAATTCTCAGTACCAGCTTGGAGTTTGAATTTTTGCCCGGCTAATGGCAATATTCCCACCTCCTGTTTCATGAGACCTATACATACTAGCTAACGTGAGTGTACATTAGTACACTGCTGTCTTACTCTTCGGGGAATACAGGCGTGAAGGTATGCTATGCCATATTAAGTTGAAAAGTTCCTCAATACTTAGTTGAGTAAAGATTTACTTTAACACATACAAGTGTTTATTTATTAACACCCATTGAATTCAGTGCCGCCCATGAATCACGGGCACCGAACCCGGGCCGGCCGCTGCGTACACATACACAGCCAGCGAGGCGTGAACACATTAATATTAAAACACTCGGAGGTTCGATCTCCGCATAAAACATACTGTTCGATTATTTACGAGAGCTTGAGTACTTACGCTCTGCCTATGTATAACCTAGTGGGTACCTAGTACAGGGTCTAGATGGGCTGTGCCGCTGTGGTCAGTTACCGGCTCCTTACCGTATACCTATAGAATGTATTCTCTCTAAAATTAATGAGAATAATAACCAGTATTCGTCTAGGTGGCAGCCTGGTGATCTGTAACATAATATTCCTAAAACTGATGAAGAATTGAGAATTGCCCTAACTTCGTGAAAGAGAAAAATTTAACCTTTCCTTTTCTTTCGAGGATTATTTCTTATAAAAAGATCAGAAAAACATTGTAATTTTTAGAGAAAATTGGTTCTAAAGTAGAGCAGAAGTACGAAGCTAACAATTAGCATCCACTAAATTTAATAAATCATTAACCTCACGTTTAAAACACTTATCTGCACAAAAAAGAATCTATGTGGAATGTAGACGTATTTACATGTTTTTACCCGACGACGCCAAACAGCCAAAATGGCGGGTAATGTTAAACTAGTCTACTATCTTACTATTTACGTATGTTCCACTGCAGTGCCTAAACTACTCATCTGATTTTGATGTTCCACCTACTGCTCGGCAGTGAGATATAGGTGGTACATAAAAGTTATATGTATTAGGAATTATTAAGATCAATTAGTTAGACATCACGCCACAATATTTCAGTATCGGCGCAGATAAGATAGCGCACAGTTTAATTAAGAAAGTTTTTATATGTCTGATAGCTTGTACCGAAACACACAACACGCAACAATGCAACTATCTCCCTTATCAGCTGGCTGCGAACGATTACATAATAACAAATTGATGAATTAATGAGTTTCAAAAATAATTGTACCTTACTTATGAATACCTTCCTACATAGGTTGATGGATTTTTTCTTTCTATGAATAGAACTCTTTTCAACATTAAAGAATTCACCTAAACTTATTTGTCTATGTAAAGACGTAATGTTGTAAGTTAAATTCAGTCTTTCGATGGATGTTATAAAGGATCCAAAACCTCAGAGTTTAATCATATTTAGGTATATACTATATATACGGTAAGTTATTAAGTATTATGTACATACTCTATCTCCGCGCTCCCTGTGTTTCAGAGTTGTTCCCAAAAACTTCTGCTAGTTATTTACACGCGCAGGGTTATTTACTAAGTTACTTTTTTAGAAAGGTCTGGATAATTATCACCCCGTAGACAAAAATTTTATATTCTACACCACAGTATTAATTTGCATAATGCCCTGCCATTAATCAAAGTCTTGTTGCAGTTATATCTTTGAAACATAAATCGTGCCCAATGTTTTTGTTATCAAAGACTTATTTCGACGTGGGTTGGTTTTAAAATGATCCATTTTATCATTACCATGGTACTGCAAAAGCGATGTTTAGCCGACGAGATAATACTTGTACCCTTCGTTTTATCCCCAAAAATCTCCAATCCTCTTAATCCCCGAAGGCGTGAAAGGTTTGAGATGAAATTAAATAAACAAAATGAAATTGTATCGTATTTATATGGCGGCCAATGGCGGTTACGTTCATTTAAATTCGAAAAGACAATCTCAATAAATTATGTTCGATTTTCAAATTACTTGTATTCTACTTTTGGGTTTTGCTTGGTTTTCCTAAAAAAGGATTACATTAAAAAATAATGTGTATTTGAAAATCCTTATTACTAAATCGTTATATTCGATAATAATAATAACATATTTGTAAATAGATTTGATATGAAACTCTTTCTATATCATGTTTTGTTATTGTCCGCAGACATTTCGGCACGGGTTCCCGTTCTCGCCGACGGCGCTAGCATGGGACCCCATACAGAAGCTGCTGGCCATCGGCGACAAGGGCGGCAACCTCAGAATGTATCCTTTTTACACTACACTTAGTTTTATTAAAGAGCTGTTTGGTAAGTCCAAGAATACATTTTCAATGTTTTAGCAGTTTCCGAGACACCAACTGTCCAGGGGACACCTTCACATGTCCTACAAGTTCCTTGTTGTCATCAGTCGTCAATAACTTTACTTGACATCTTCAGATCGTCCCCTGATCGAACCCTGAAACGTTGAAGTTTGTACTTGACACAATTATCTGCACAGGCCTTTATAGAATTACATTCTTTGATCACCGTATCTGAAAACACATAGCCATCCATAAATGATGTAATTAATAATTAAAAACATATCTTAAACGAAAGTAACATTCCATTAATTCCATACAAACAAGCCGCAGTTTGTTAATCAAAACAAATTAATCACAAGAGGTGCTTGCTCCGAGGGCACGAGGTCGCGCCAATGAACTCGTAGTTGAGTACTTGTATGTACTTGCACCGGCTCAAACAAACAATGTGAGATTGCCGCGAGGTTAATGCAGACATCACCGACATAATTATAATAAATAACGCAAATCTTGTGTTTACTGTTCGTTGTTACGCGTAGTTTAGTTGCTATGAGAAAGTCTTACATTTGTACTCGATTCATAGGTGATTTGGTTCCTAAAGTAAAAACATACTAAAACTGCTGGTATATTTATTTAAAACTGTCTTGGTGACTAAGTGCCTATTAGGGAATGGGCATAGATACGATGGATAGTTGCCTAAGCCGTAAAAAATGTGTACTCGTAGGTATCAGTCAAAGAAAGCCCGAGAATAACTTGGAAAAGTTAGGTAGAAAGATAGCGTGACACTGACCCGGCGTAACATTCGAAATGTTGGCTTATCAGTGTGTTGCCAAGTAAACGTATGCTTGTTACAGTGTTGCTTATCACACGCAGTATTCTTAAATATAGTTATTGAAGAGTATAATTAACTAGTGATCCGGCGACGACTCCGCTCGCTTTGTCATATTTTATATACTAAAATCTAGAAAATTTTTTTTATCGGCTTCGAAGAACGTGATGTATATCTTCCCAATATACATCACGTTCGTTTTTAGCACAATCAATTATCACTGTTCATCGTATTTTTATTTGCACAGATTTGTAATAATTTACCTACACGTACTTATAATCATCGAGAATGATAAAATATGAACCATCGGTCTAGAAAGCCAGTAATCATTTCCTAGGTCGCGAGCATCAGTCATCTCGCGACGAAATCCCCCATCACATCGAATATGAATTTCAATTTATTCTTGTGGCCGCAGCCCTCACGCCTAGGGCTGTCACCACCACAGATCGAATTATTCTTATCTTGTACGGTCAGCATATGTCACTATTTACGATCACTTTAGTACGGTCAGCGTCATAAATACCTAAACAGTTGGTTGCGATGCGCAGTGCAATAAAAAGTGTTTACATTTATTTCAAGTGGATAGTGTGACCCGATATCATAGTCAGATAGTGCCCGTCGAAAGTTAAAAAAGATAGAAAAACAATGTATTACAAACATGGACGGGTCCTAATGTTTGTTATAAGCTATACCTTTTTTATGCGTATTACGATATCATTAGAAGCATAGTGTACCTAGGGTTTCACTGCAGAGACCTTTTTAAATTTTGTATCAATTACTTACGATGTAATAAATTGAAGAATATTTTTATTAAATATTTAGTCTGTAATTTCAGCCATCGCTGAATCACATGATGTGTGTATCAAAAAGTACATCTTCCTTGAAATCTGTTCACCCTAATGTACAAAAATCACAGCTAAAACAGTAAGATTATTATCGATAGCTCAATGTCCGATTTTAAGCGCTCGCCAAACGAGTGGTGGCTTCTTGAAAGCTTTTTTACGAGTAAGTGGAGAGGCAACGTGTTTGGCGGTCCGGACCGGCGCAAACTGGTTATATCCGCTGTCTTTGTGGAGATGTTAGTAGTGTTGAGTGAGGTCTTACGTGATGCAGTACGATCGTTTATGAATGCTTGGAGTTCCAAAAGTGACACAGTGACACACAAGTATAGTTTCTTTGGTTTTGATATTAGTATATTATTGTATTATAGATATTATAGTTCAGAGAAATAAAGCTAATATAGAAAATCACTTAGACTAAATGTTTGGGTTATGTAAATAGTAATTGAAGAGAAATTATAAGGATTACTGGCGGGATCGTTTTGCCCTAAATATCTGTTGGCAATTACATCCCTGGGGAAGCCCGCCCGCCTTGCCGCCCCGTCCTGCCGCCCCCGCGCCGCCTGAGCGCTGTCGTCCTAATGCTCGGATAATATTTAGTTTTATTTTATTAGCTCGATTTTCTCAGGCGGTCCGCATACAAATTGGATTTTTTCGAAGCTGCCTAATCGTTTGGGCTGGGTCTTGATCTAATTGTAGTTCTAGGCAATAAAAGAAATGTGAGGGGAAATGGCATGGATAGAACGTTTGTAATATTTATTAGTTGCCGTTAACTTTATGTTCTAAGATAATGATCACTTCTGTTATTGTTATTGTATTGGTGACATGTTATGTTTATGTAACAAAAGTTTTTAGCTGAGGTTAAGGTATTGTATCAAACTAAGTATAAAGCCTAAATATTTTATTTGCTCTCATCACTTTGCGTCGTGACGTCACATTTTTGCATAAATTTTATTCAGTATATAACAATGGTACGCACACGTATAGGGTCTCGTATTCACTCAAACAGATAACCAGCGAAGCACTTTGAACAATGGTCCTTGTTACAAGCTTACCCATCGTTTTCTTTCTCCCTTTCCCTTTACACTTAAACAGTCAACGGAACACTTTCTGTAATCCCCGACTGCCCGCAATTTAACCCTTCCCCCGCTCGTCCTGCCTCACCCCTACAACCTGCGCTCTATTAGAGCCCTATTTGCAAGAACAGGCTTATAATTCCGCAAAGCTTTTCGGCCAGTTTGCGATTTAATTAGTAACTACGCACTCTGAATGTCATTTAATATACGTGGATGACGTCACGGGTCACTGATTTGACCTACTTGGTTATAGAAAATGAGTGTACTGACTTTATTGGGGGAATCGCTTAATAAGTTGGAGAAAACATGTTCTTTCTTTCTCTCGTCTGCTACGTAACGTATACTTAATACATAATAATATTATAAAGAGGTAATGTGTGACTTTGTGAGGTTTTAGGGGGTAATCTCAAGATGTACTGAACCGATTTTGAAAATTCTTTCTTTGTTAGAAAGGTCCATTATCCCTGAGTGCTATAGACTTTTAACATAAAATTATAATAACAATACCCAAAGCGAAGCGAGAGCGGATCGCTAGTGTGATATAAAAGTACGTATGAATTTAAATATTTCACAAATGTCTAAATTGGTTTTAAAGTAGCACTATATAATAATTATATTCGTTAACCTAACCTTAAAGACCATGTTATCTATAGGTAGTACTAAAAAATAGTAAAAATATTGTTCTACTAAGTAAATCATTTATTTCTGTTTCGTGTTCCTTGCTCACTGGCTCCCTCTGTGGTCCCAGGGATCATAAATCATGATTATTCCTACTAATTCCTAGGCTAAGTTTTAGGTCTGAATTTACACACTAAATCTTCTTCTTCTGTGTAACGTTATTAATCTACTGTTGCCAGGATCTGCCTAAGTATTCATCTTAGATTTATTGTTGTAGTTACTCAAAGTTTAATTTGGTTCATTCCGCGTTCAATATCATTAACTAGAAATTATTACTAAGCTTTTGGCTTCTATTTATCGCCATTAAACAATTGTTGGTCTATGTTTCGAATCCAAGAAATGAAATGAATATAAATTCCTATTCATTACATTATTATTTTGTTGTGGAACGATTATTTTAATAATAATATTTCTGTCTTATTTAGTCAAGAATTTTAGACGTTCATTATAATAATATTACATTGTAGCACAGGCTTTTGATATTTCAATACCATCTGTTTATATCAGAAAAACAATATTGTGTACGAAGTTGTTTAACGTAGCGTACCTTATCTATTTAATTTGATGTTGTTACTTTGAGTTTGTGAGATAGTTTTCGTAGTAATGAAATAGTTGAAGTTATGAAATTCTTGCAATTTCCTCGCACAATGTAGTGTAGAGGCAGTCTCCCCAGGCCCACTCCAGCCCGTGGGCCGTGGGCGTCGAATGAAAATTTCAAGTTAAGAAATGTGGACTCAGTGGACTTTAATTTAACAATACTCGGACATCTCTAGATACTGAAGTCCAGAAAGTATGTAAGGAACTTGTTTAAACTCTCGAAAATATTACAGGTCTCTTTATTTCTCGCTGATCACACCCGTAATGTTTTCATCTAATACATTAGCAAGTATGCCGTCACTTATTTCCTATTTATGCGGCACTACTCAAAATTCATCGGATAGTATATCCCGGTACCTCAATAACACCTTTTGCCTACGACGCCAAAGTTATAAAAAACCTTTCAGATAAAATATTACTTTGTACCACTTACCGGTACCCGGACACGAGCGCGGACGTCCGGCGGCTGTCCGGCCGCGGTATTATCTCGCACGTGATCCTGTAGCGGATAAGCTGGATTGTAGGCGGATACTGTTAATGGAGCACTAAGACCTGACTTTATCGGGACGTGATGGTTTGGAACAAGCCGACTTTAGTCGGGTTAACTATTACAAATACAGATCTGCAATCTGAGTATTTCATAAATTCCATTTCTAGTATTTCAAGTTCAAGTTCATGGCTGAGTTGTAACTACACTGATCAACCGATCAGCGACGTTAAGCTACGCTTGCTGCGGTCAGTCTGTCGATTGGTGACCATTCTTAACATATTGAGACCCTCCGTGCCTCAAAGAGCACGTAAAGCCGTCGGCCCCGGTTGTCATACGAACACTTACGACAGTCATTAGTGGTATTCAGAAGCCCCAACAAGCCTGACAACCAGTCAATACTTTGAATATCGGTATTTCCCAGATTTCACAGGTTGCGAAGGTCTAATGGGCTTCACTTCTTGTAAAATACTGATATTCAGCCGCATCTGGTCAGACTGAAAGCCGACCCTAACATGGTTGGGAAAAGGCTACGAAGAAGAAGAAGAATATTTGTATTTACCTACCATATTTTTTCTACAAAATTAAAGAGCAAGTTTTGGCTTCTAATTGCACCACGCCATGCAGTTCACTCTTGCCAAAAAACTTAACAGAGAAGTACAATATTTTCAAAATGCTACAGCTACAGCACGCGGCACCTGGCAAGCTCCTTGGACCGCAGCCAAGCTTCCTACACGAACCCACTAAAGGAAACGTTCGAAAAGGATTTGTGAGTTTTAAGTGTGGGTACTGGGTAGTCCATTTGTATGAACTGTAGATTATTTATCTATAAAAAAGTACTTACTATGAACATGTATTTTATTTTTATAACTGGGTTCATTTCATCAAAGTTTGAAAACAAGCTATCTCGCTTAATCGGGCCTTTTCATTATTTTCTGTAAGCGATAAGTATCTTTAAAAAATTTACTTTAAAATTCATAATTTAGCCGAAAAGGACAAAACAACAAAGTCAACAAATTAATCAGCTATAGTCAATAGTAAATAGCTATTAGCCTTAAATCTCTAAAAACTTAAAGTCCAAGGACATATTAATTTCGATTTAATTACCTAAACTACCACTTTACCCTCCGGTACTGCTACCAATCGAGTCAGATTTGGTATTAAATGAATAACAGTATAATGTCCAAGCGTTTAGCAATGTACACACAAACAGATGTACGAAATGAGAGACATTTATTTGTTGATAACATTATCGTGTATAACGAGTCTGGCGGCTCGCCAGCAGCCCGCGGCTCTGGAACCTCACAGATTTATCGCTGAAGGAAGTATGACGGCAGTCAAACAATCTACTTGTAGAACAAATCTACAAGTGTTGCGATACCAACAAGTTACTAACTTATACATAAGTATTTGTTTAGTTCAGCATCATCAATGGTGTTTACTAGGACTTGTTGATTCTGATATAGGTACAGTTTGTTTGCTTTGTTGAATTGCTTTATCATGTGTACTCATAAATTATATGTATAATTACGAACCAATACTATAGCGACATCAGTATTATCACATAGTTGCAATCGATTATTTATGAAAAAATCGCTTTAGACCTTTTGTATATGTTTATATGGCTGTGTGTGCTCGTGACAGTACATAAGTGACGTCACTTTGCTATTTAACAAAGCGATAGGTACAACAGGATTTATTAATATCATGCAGAATGTATTTAAAGTACCCTCAGACTCGAGACAAATATTCAGGGAATGCACTAATATTTACCTCGGGTAGGAATTGAACCCATGACACGCGCAGCACTAATGGCAAGGTAACCTTAACCGCTAAGTACGCAAAACATGCAATCAGATTTTCAAAATCTGAGTAGAAGCAGGAACATCTGCAGGAACAGGAACACAAACAATAAAACCATTAATTTTATTTTTAATAATAAATCAGAATCTCCGCACCTCGACGGGCATCTTTAATATTGCATTGATGCTAATTATAATGTTCGGCCTACACCGCAAAATTTTTCCATTATCAAAATTCCTTTTAATTTGAAGTTTCGAGTGCTACTCGCTTTTAATATTAAATACGGAATAAATAAAAATAAATCATTTGGAAGGTTCGTTATGATGTAATATTTTTCTCAGTAACGTCGTCACAATGTCACGGGACCGTTGGTTTGTTAGCGATTTTAATAAAATTTCGCAGCAAGGCGCCTTTTATGTATACCGTAAAGTAAATGTGAGAGAATGGTGTAGAAAACAATATTTTTAGTACTCTGCCCGGCGGCGTAGAGTGGTGCTTACCGTTTTAAAGCGCTGTAATCTCGAAACAGGGACACTGGGACAAACATGCGTGAGCATTTTTTAGTATTAAATTTAAATCACTGTCCACGAGGATACCTAACCTTAAATTCATTAAAAAAGTTGTGGACGTAATTAAGTATTATTTTTTATAACTAAGCGCCGTTTTAACAAATGAAGTAAAATATAAAATGATTGATAGAATAGTCTGTTGGACAATTCACACGATAAAGTCTAAAGCTATGTCTTGATCTAACCTAAGAGTTTTGGACTGCTTGAGGTAATGTTATCTGGTTAACTAGGTGTCATAAAATAAAAAAAAATAAAGAATTTTAGAGTTTGGTAACATCTAAACTTACAAAACTATAATTGGCTACGTATATAATAATTGGTTTTTCGAATTTACAGTTTCAGTAAAAAGTATCGTGTACAGATACTAATTAAAAGGCACCATGTAGTTACAATGCCTGTAATTAACGAACTTCTGGATCTAAAACAAAACTTTAATCGCGTAACGTTGGCAACACTCGAGTGTATCACTGAATGGAACCAGTTTAAACTGGTTTTATCCGGGGCAAACCGGAGCGATCCGCCCGTAAAATTACTTTTTAATTAAAACAAAAAGAACGCCCCTCTAACAACTTGTGTTAAAAGAACAAAGTCAATGAAAGTATAATTTTCTTTTCTACAATAAATCAAAAAGTTTCTCGTAACCCATCGTAATAAAAGTTCAGAAATGGTCAGGTGTGAGACGCGCTCAATGAAACTTTTAAGCATATTTCTGAAGCTTATATTTTCGACTTGGTACACATAAACTTAGATTAACAAAAACATAGTTGGCCTTTTTTACTGTACTGACTCATTAAATAATATTGAATCAGCGAGCTGACGAGATTTCTCCCTAGACTTTACCGCCCTTATAAAAATGTTCAGAGGAACAGTTTGAATTGTTGCCAGAATATATGCCAATTTTCACAACCGTATTGTAGCACTACGTAAATATTACATAATCCACAGTGTTCACCAGCAACACTCCAGTGTGCTGTAGATATTTCTGGGCAACGGTTACTTACCATTAGTTCCGTAAAACCCGTAGGTCTCCCCTCGAGTCGCGTTACTTACTTCGCGGCTCAATAAATCTGCCAACACCCTTGTTCGTCCTTTTCATCCGTTCAGCGTGAAAGTTGTCACATATTGAAACTCTCGCCTAATCCGGATTTGTGTCACAGCCTAAACTAGTTCTAAAGTTTTAGATCTTGTATGTTTTCGGTCCGCCGCCCTTAAATACGTTGACATAGGACCAGTGACAGCAACCAAATTATGACGGCGGTGCGACCGTTTAATCTAGCTTTAATATTTGAATTGCTTACTTTTAAGACGATAAAAGAGATAATAATATAACTTAATAATTACTTTTTTCACCTAATATGTTAGGGAAAGTAAGTCACTAAGATATGGGTCTTCTAGAAGAGACGTACGACCGGTAGCGATTGAGTATATGCTGAAGATGATGATGATATGTGTTCTGTAGTTACTAAAACTATGTAAGTAAAAAATGGTCCTTTAGTCCGCGATTGACTTCATTAGATTTAAATAAACTTAGTCCTTACAAATATATTGTATTTGTTACCATGAAAGGTACGGAACAAACGATAATTCTTTGATGGATTTTTTAAGAAAATTCAAATCAAAGATCTACACAATATACTCGTATTTAATGCCGTATTTCTTCAAAGGCATGTTCTTTGCCGATAACAGTTCACAATTGACTCATACATTTACATAAGGATCCTCAGATTCTATTTCGCTTTTATTAAATTACTTCTGACCTTTTTTCATTACATCAATTCGGCAAAGGATCAGGGTGTTACGCACGTTCCGTACTTTAGGACCAGTGATCGGCCTCAATTGGCAGGTGAAAAGAAAATTGGTTCAAGTTTCTGATTTATGTAGTTTAATAGAGAACCCTTATATTTATATTTCATAATAATTGAGTATGGCTCCATGAATTCTATGAGTGGTTGGACTTGTACGTGTTTAGAATAGAATGATAATGTTCAAAGCTATATTAAAGTTATGGTGTAGGTAGGTACGAGTGTGTGGTTTTCAAAAGTCGAATGAAATTTATGATACGATTCTCCTAATATTATTAAAATTACAAAAGCAAGACTGTTTTCGTTATGTATTTTCATGCTTGTAACTTGTGTAACTGTATGTAACTTATGTAACCAAGAAGGAAACCGCCGCAATAATTACACAAAAGGCTATTAAATTTCTAGGACCCACTCACTCAACAGCCATTTATCACAATTTTCTCCTAAAATTATACCGAAATTATCATAACAGAGGAGCCATTTAGTTAATAAGAAGAAACCTACATAAAACGGTGGCGGGCTTGTTGGAACCTTAATGGCGGGAAACGGAGATAACAATGGCGGAATCACGTACAATAAATTAAAAAACGACTAGGCTTTTCAAAAATAGAACTAATTTTTATGGATTTATATTTAAGTGAAGGTATCTTTTGGTCTAACGTCGACATCTAACTTTAGAAAAAAAAACTCGTTCTGATTATTTGTTTTTTTTTTACTGGTTTGAATCTCATGAGTGCTACTTAGGCAGTTTTCAGACTTTTTAAAAGACTACTATACTTTTTTATATGTAAGTAAATACACCACACACGATAATTAGAAAACTTTAATGTAGTGCCGACATCGAATTAATCGAGTTATGAAATAGTAGCAGACCGAGTTTGTTGAACTTTAAATGTTCATTTAGATGTCATTTAGTCTGGTTTGTTAGTAACTGTCATTAGCGAACCGCCTAGACCGAGACAGTTATAAATTACCCAACTTATAAATTATACTTTAATTGGTATTTACTGACAACAACAACTGCCCGACCTGGTAATGGAATCTAAGGCCTCACGCTAAGCAGCGACGAGGCAGGCATCAAAATAATTAGTAAACATTTGTTAGGTACTTAAAATTCAATAAGTCATCTATTAACGGGTCGCGGCACTAAGCAATTTCATCCATTTGAATCAAGATCTGATTCCTATCTCCAGTAAAGTTCAAAATCCCTTAACTAAGACAAACTAGAAAAGTAATGTTTAATTAATTATGAAGTTAGAGTTAGCTTACTTAGTTACAAACTTTAACATCGCCTGTCACGGCCGTCTGCAAACTCCACAAACTGTGAAGTCACAACGAGGCATAGACAACATAACAAAAGGAATTACTACCTACATCCTCGGCACAGTAAAATAAAACTATTTGGACCACTTACCTTAGTACTAGTTAAAGGGTTGATGCCTTTAATTCCAAAGTTAAAGCCACATCAAACTCGCTTTGCTTGATTAAAAACTTATTTTTACCTTTATAAGTATTTTTCCGAGCCTAGAGTACTTTTTAAAGAGCATTTTATATAGTAATAGTATCTCGATGTCTAAACAATGTCCGCGTTATCGTAAAATCTTCTGAGATGCCTACAGGCTTCTCTCCGACACGCCAAACTGTGTTCATTGAAAATTGTGAAACAATATTGATATTTAATTAAAGTTTCTACTTTAATTAACAGCTGTCGATCGTCTGAAGCGTGTGAAGGTTTTCAGGTGTGACGTCATAAAGGGGACCTTTTAATAATATTGTTTAATTTTACTTTATACACACTGGTTGATATAATAAGTTCTTGTTTAGCCGCAATTTTAAAATCTTATCTGCGGGATTGATAAGATTGATTTGTATCATTGGTGTAAAAAGGAATTAAAGTTGAAGGTTTCATAATATTATTTTGATGGAGCAATAACTATCCCGTTTTGACCCAGGACTAGTTCCCAAAATAATTTAAACGGTTCCAATTCTCGATTCACTACCTTGTTCAGGTTTTAACATTATTTCGATACTACAAGCTACCCGTAAAACAACAAACAAGTAACAAATGCGTTACATTATTTCTCTGTAAACTTGAGTAGGTATTCATTAACATACATTTTATCCTGAGCGGGTGGTTAGTTTTTAATTACCCTAATGTTCAGCAAAACAGTCGCGCCGCGCCGCCGCGCCACCGCCCGCGCCGCCGCCCACAGTGTTTGAAGTTAATTAAACATGTGAAAACGTAGGCTTATTGTGAAAGTTGCTCACGTAGTACATTCAGCATCAACAGTGAAATTATCATAAGGGACTTTTTGAACTAATACTCAGGATGCTCTGTATGTCCTTGCCAATATTTTATCGAAATCTGTTAAGCTATAGCAATGGTTCAAAATCCTCTACAAAAAATAGTTGCTTCTGTTTTTGGTCCTTAAAAATACCTATATGCTTGTGAGATCAGTCGGTTTAAAGAAAATCTCTAACGTAGAATAACATTTTCAACTTAAGAAAAATCATGTGCCCATCAGAAAAACTTAAAGATTACCTATAACCATCACCTGTTATCTCTCTCTGTGGAAGAGTGGGTACTCCAGGCAAATGATTATTATTATACACAAAACGTTAAGTAGCAGCCAGTTAAATTGTTGCTACATTTTAATTTTGGGGCTTGTCAATTAATAACTAGGTATTGTTACAATTTACTTCTATTGTATGAATGTTTATACCTAAGGCCGTGTTACACACCACTGTTCTGTGTCGGATAATGACAATGAGATGCACGAGATACTGGATTAAAGTGAAATTAAGTGTGAGTAGTGTTATGTATTACTTTGTTGCGTTTTGTTACGAAATGTACGAGAAATATTGCTCAGAAGTTACGTCAGACTTCCAAACAGCCAGAATACATCTAGTACTGAACTACTGACCCACCTACTGATAGGTATTTGATAAGAACACATTTTTGGATACTATGGTGGCAAATATACTTTTCGATGAAAAACCTCACAATAGCACACGAAACCACGTCATTCTTTAAAACATACATCATGTAAATTACTAGGTAAGTGGTACAGTTAATTAGGAAAACTCATATTAATGTTCCCTTCCCCCGGCGATTTTAATTTCCTCATGTTGGCAACACCTCAGCCCTCTCGCTGGTTGTATCAAATTCAAGCTTAACGAAGCTCACACAAAGGCTTCGATGCCTCGCTCTGCATCCCGCCTTCATTTTATTAACAAACTGTCCTTTTAGGAATCCGTGATGAGGAAAAAGTATTTTATTTATTTTTATGTGGCTTTTATTTTTAGATGCGGGTTCAGATTTAGTGTTGACCGTTTATGACTGTTTAAGAATTTTAAGAAGTCTTATTATAGAACAGCAGGGTACTGAAATACTTTTACTAACTACTAATTTTTTACACTTTGCGTTTTAAAAACATCAAATAAACGTCGAACATAAGTACAAAGACACAGACGTGATATGGCTAAAAGATTATTTGACATGCATCAATCAAATCGGGCTCTGCTTGACACGTCTTTGCCAAGCTACGCCATAAGGCTTGGGGTTTTCCTAGGCTGCGTTCGCGGAAACGCGTCTTCTAGAGATACGTAAACGTACGATATCAATGAAGAGTATCAGCTCCAAACAACTAAATTATAAAACATAAATCGTATTTCTACCACTAACAATGTACACATCCGTTTACAAACATTCGTAACGCCAAAACACCATTTCACACGTCTACCCCAGTGACGTGAACGGATTCGACGTGCACAGTGGCCGGGCACCCGGCACCCGGGCACCACACACTCGTATTCACTCGTATTAGTGTAATGGCGCACGACAGCGGAGCGAGCGCTAATGCCCACTGTTGCAGTTTGTCACAGTGCTGTGCACGCCTCACAGCCAGATATGCGCAATCCGTTAAGCGGCGACACAAAAATTTTGCCCGTAAATGCGACTGTATTTTATAGTCACACCGAATGTTAAATCTGTCACGTCATCACGTAATCACGTCAAAGAAAATCAAAAAGTTGCGTGCGTTCATAATCACTTACTGAAAATTCATTTTTGATTTTGAGTTTCATATTTATTTGCAAGATCTTATCCCAAAACTAATTTTTTATTTCATCCAGAGCTACCCATCTTGTTGAACCTTGATCTGAAAATTGCACACTAGCACACACGTATTTTATAATATTCCTGAACCGCTCCGTCAGTCTAGGGCGTCCGGGCGTGGACGTGCACGTGCGCCACGAGTGCGGCGAGGCGGTGCTGCACGCGCGCTTCCTGGTCAACGAGGGCGCGCTCGTCACTGCCACCGCCGACGACCAGCTGCACCTCTGGACCTTCCGCCAGAAGTTCCCCCAGAGGCTGCACTCCCTCAAGTTCCAGAGAGAGAGGTGAGGACCACTTTTAGTAGTTGCTTGCTATTTTGACTAGGAATAGTGATGCTTACAAGGTTCGACCAGAATGCATGCGTCGGTTAAATAGTGTATATTTATAATTGATTCCTCTATGAATGACATAAAATTTCTCAAATACTTACTAAATACAAAAGAAAGCCAGAACTATCTTTTTTGTGTTTTTTAAGCATTTTCCATGCTAAGATTACAAGTTATTTTTAATGAAGGAAAAAATCGGCGGGCGGGCAGGGTTCGAACCTGCGCCTTCTGGTTCGGTACACCAGACGCTCTGACCACTAAGCCACCGCTCGCCCTGCTCGCCAGTCGAAATCTTCCTCCACATTCTAATTTACGTCTTACGGTGACGTAGCGCCATCTATTGTGAAGATGCTTCACAACCGACACGACTAACTTTACAGCTAGTTCAATGTCGTATGATACCGCCTTACCCATCAACTATCTTTTTTGTGTTTTTTAAGCATTTTCCATGCTAAGATTACAAGTTATTTTTAATGAAGGAAAAAATCGGCGGGCGGGCAGGGTTCGAACCTGCGCCTTCTGGTTCGGTACACCAGACGCTCTGACCACTAAGCCACCGCTCGCCCTGCTCGCCAGTCGAAATCTTCCTCCACATTCTAATTTACGTCTTACGGTGACGTAGCGCCATCTATTGTGAAGCATCTTCACAATAGATGGCGCTACGTCACCGTAAGACGAACGAACCCTGCCCGCCCGCCGATTTTTTCCTTCATTAAAAATAACTAGAAAGCCAGAACTTTATAATTACATAAGTTCAACTGTAGTGTGTATTGCATTCAATTTAGAAAATAAAGACAAAACTTAAAGTTTAGCAGAAAAGCTTTTATATTTAAGTGACACTTAAGTACCACATTGAGATACTGTAAGCTTCTTTACAAATTACAAACTTGGACAGTTTTATGACTGTCAACGTGAACCCGTTCTGAGAGGGAAGCTAGTTGTCCACCACCGCCAGCCTTGCGGATGTCTGTTTGTCACAATTAGGTATAACTTTACCACTTTTATTACCATCCCCTCCTTACCCCCTCTTACTTGTTGTATCCGTGCCGCTCGTGTTCTGGCGCCGCGCCGCGCCGCGCCGCGCCGGTAGTATTTCATTCCGCTTGAGGTGGTTTATTTCCTTGACATTATTTAGTTCTTGATAATTTTATGGGTGCTCGCCATCTGCTAACTGTTACGGGACCGAGTTTTTTTGTTTGTTTTCAGTAGCTTAAGGTTAATTGTTTCAGCTCGAGAAACGTTAGAGAAAAAAATAATGTCCACCACTTTAAAATAGTTAAAATCACTAGCAGCCTCGAAAAAAGAACGTCCAAATTGGGCGTGCAAACGGTTCAAATGTTACAAAACAAAGAAATCTTAACCCGTTGCATTCGGACGTGTCATTAATCAACAAAAGCGTCCGTCTGGTTCGCATGCAAATGTCACAAAGTGGTCCATTCAGTCGTCAGCACCGAATAAAAACTAAATCTGTGGCGAGCGACGCGCGCCGCCGCCTCTAACAGAACATTTGCATCGGCCGACTGTTTGCATACAGAGCGCTAATTACTCTAATTATCGCCAACCCGTCGCCCGCCGGTCCCTTTGACCGCACCGATTGGGGACAATCGTGCCGAGAATATTTGTGCCATATTGACTTATATTCTGCACTAGGAAGGAAAAGACGTAATGGCGTATTCGGTGTGCCGTCAACACGTGTTCGTTAGAGGTCGCTCGTCATTTCCGGCTGTTCGCTTTCGATTTGTCGCCGCTCGTTTAGCAACGTTTCCGGCGTTGCTCTCTCTTTACTTTCGCCTCTATTGGTATATCCGTATATATTGTGGTGAACTACAATGTGGAATTTTCACAAAGTAGAAACTGTCGTCATTTTAGCTGAAAATAATAGAAATCGCTCGTTAAAATTTAAAACGAAATTGATGAAGTTAGTGAACAATTTACAAGCAAACTTTATTCGCAATAAATGAGCAGTATTCTCCGGGGTCGTTATTATTTGCTTTGTTTTATTCATCACCAGAGGGCGCTGGCGCCGGCGCGTACTAATTACACGCCGCGCGTTGTCATGGCAACAGGGATGTTTTGTCGCTTTGAAACTTGAACCATCGTTACACAATCGTGGCTCGGCAGTAGAAGTTGACACCTAGTATTTGGGTGACTCGACCTCGTAAGCTGATATTATTGACGGAGGTCAGGGGTCGTTTATCTGTTCTTCATTTGTAATAATTAATAATACTTGAGATATTGTCCCAAAATTAATTGTTCTTTGAACTGTTGGGTGTTCTATTTCATATTTTATACGTTTATTACGTGTTGTGCATAGCTAACCAAACCAAATCACTGTTTTATAATTTTTATTTTGAAGATTACGCTATGGATATCACCGTACCTTACTATGGTTTTAGTTCCGTATTTCATCGCTAGTAGCGCTGTAATATAATGTATAAACGAATATTTGTCGAAGTGATATTTCATCCTAGCGACTATCAGGCGTAGCAGACCATTCTCATACAAAGACCACCCACGCTCCACACCTGTACATACTCTCATAAAGGAAAACAATTTTCTCCCATACAATCGCCCTATCCCATACGTACAGTGTTTTCCAACTACCGACACACGGCGTCGTCAGCAAATAGCAATCAAATATTGTGTAGGTGGTGGTGGCGACACTGTGTCGTGTTGTGTGTACAGTTGAGGGTAGTTTGTGTATATCCAGTGTAATCAGGTTTCGGGTAGGTGTGTTATGATGTGTTTGAAATAGCTTACTGTTGAGTCGAGAACTCGAGATTGATGAACACAGACATGTAACATGTAGGAACGGTTATGTATGTATGTAGTATGAATTATCTCAATTATCGCAATGTATTGGTGAATACATTTCTGTAATATGTGTGTTTTCTTCATTGCAATCAAAGAAACTAATAGCCCGTTTCACCACCACCTATAAAGACTCCATTATAGTACCTACTTCGCAGACAATGTCATACAAATGTTGCTCTAGTTTTATAATTTATTCGGTGAATAGCAGGTTTGCAGACATGGTGACATACGCCCCTAACATGCCAATAAGGGCCATATTCCAAAACATAGTAGACCCTCCTGGCCACCTAGACAAGTTGTAATTATTTTGACTTTCGAATCGTAAACCGAATAGAAAGATAATGTTTGGAAATGACATTAGTGACAGCCCGATTTGTCGAAAGCTTGTGTCATTACCTTACATTTTGTTTTTATTCGTTTGTCGATTTGAATGTCAAATTGCATCTTGTCTTGTCTTGTCTGTCCTGTGTGAGGCTTTGGTCAAGGTAAATTAGTTACTACGGTACATTGTACAAGCTGATCGCGCTATAAATGAGCCAACAGACTATGACTATGTTAAGCCATGTCAGTACATCCATCTTACATGAGGTAAATCCCTCCAATCCGCTGGCTCAGTGGCCAATGGTTCAATCACACGCTACGCGACGTCACCCGCGCAACTACCATCACGCGCAGGGATGCCAAACGCTTTGCATGTTAATAAAGTAAATCCTTGATTTGTAGTATAGCGATCAATTCAATAAGAAATATACTTCGGTATAATATCAAATTGGATATGTAATTATTTTTTTATAAAACGTTATAGGTACTTATTTATATTGGTAAATAAATCGTTCATAGCTACTACTACAACTAGTAGACTAGCTGTTAGAATTTGGTTCTTACAGATTAACGTCCCATGAAGTAAATGAGTAGTGAAAAGTGCTAGTATCGACGTTATGGACTTCAATATACCTAATGATTCTGTAGTTACATTTTTTTATTCCGTAATCCATATCATCGCGTGCGTCAGGTTCATCAACCCTAATGTAGTGTCAAATCCCTTCTATCAATTATGTCAGATCAGTATAATTACTTAAGGCGAAGTCTCTTTTGCGACTGCCTGATTAATGGGAAGCGTAATTAACGCTAATTAAGCGTTTCGCGTCGGAGAGCAGTTATCATGACGCCACAGCTATGCTAAATACATATGTATGGTGTTAAGTATTTGATTAGGGACCTACGTTTTTATTTCAAAAAGTCTTTTAGGGTGTGAGTGTAACCGTTGGCTACAGCTAGTATAATACAATATATGTATTAAAATTGGCAGTATATACTTACAAATAATTACAATTATATGATGACGTATCATTTTATTCATTTTATAACGTTATAACTATAGTTATTTCGTTATACGCTTGTAACAAGCCCGTTTTTTAGGTTTTTTTTTGTTGAAATGTACAAATAAATGTACCTAATCAATTTACCGTTAATAATAAACTTAAACTCAATAAACAATATTAAAGTTTATGTATCCCGACGTTGAATTGCAAGCGTATGGCATGTTTGCTGGCACATTGAGCACTGTGTCATAGTGTCAACAACACATTATACCTACATAATTCATATTTATGATAATTTTATTATAAGCGGGATTTTTACTAGTTTATATAATCCTAGTTTAGGATAGTTCCAGCACTCCATAGTTTTGGGTGCAACAATTCATATCTTTTTAATAAATCGGTGGAATTTTAAATTACTGTTTTAATTAATTGAGGACATTAAAATTGGTAGGTCATTTATTTCGAATAGATTTTTTCATTATATGAAACGTAAGCTTCTTAGCCATTTGTACATTATGTTTAATTTTTACAATCAATTTAACTCAATTTGAAATACCCAATGCTTGCATGCATTCAAAATACTGAAAGTATCGAGGCACATTAATATTTCCACAATTGTTGCACCCAACATGTCAGCATTCGGACTAACACGAGCATTGAGCATACATTGAGCATTCGTGTAACATGTGCACATAGATGAGGCGACATTTTGCGCTGTTACAGATCACTCCTCATCAAACACACACTATCGACTAACGAAATAAAGGGGTGAGTGTGTGTTAGTTTGATGTCGCACGCACTCGCACGGACAAGCATGCACCCGCACGGACTGCCCACACGCGCGTCGCTGGACACAACACTGTACAGTGTTTGACTGTAATGTACTGACAAAAATAAACCCTACAGATATACCTGAATAATCTTCCGGAGTAAATACGATTATATGGAAGAAAAAATACTATTTTTCATTATTAAAGTATACATAGAAATAAAATAAAGTCTACAAAGATTTAAAGAACCTATCTAAAAGACCCACCCTATTACAGCCGAAAAACGGAATTAATAAATATTTGTTGAAAACAAAACAGCAGATCAATACAATAATTTAACACTTTCCTAAGAAAAAAAAAATAGATCAACACGACGACAGTTGAAAACAGCGGACTACAGTCGTACACTGCAGACAAGCGACAGTTCCATGCATGCATGACAGTCAACACCGTGCATGCCGTAGCCGATCAGAACACTGCATTGCATTGTACTGTATGTTAGACGACGCACAATTAGTGTTAAGTGGTGCATGCCTTGTTCTATTTTATTCATCTTAGTTACAACTTATTTGTTATTGTATTAATATATATGACATCTTGTTGTAATATACCATTTTGGTTATAATTATTTGTTGTATAATAAAAGTTTATAACAAAAGGTAATTTAACATACTATTTTCGTCATAAAAGTCAGTTTAATATTGTTTATCCTAGTCATTTTCACAGTTTATTTCTAATTTATTTCCAAACTACAATGTAAATTAATTGCTTTAAAAGCAACCAACCAATGAGTAATACAACAAATAGACCAAAGACTGACTGAAAATGGAACAGCGGTGGAAATGTATCCGTCCAAACTATTGAAGTAAACTTACTGCTACTATTAGACTAGACTAGACTAGTAGACTAAGTACTAAGTAATTGACAATATATTATTAAGCTTTAAGTGTAACAAGATGAAGTGAGCAATTCTTTATTACCAGAAAGCAAATAACTGCCGACAGTTAGTTGCGAAATTCCGAGGTCTATGTGACAAAATTATAGCTTATTTTACATTTAAAAAATACATTCTTGGTATCGTTGTATTTTATTATTTTAAAATTTTCTGAATACATAAAAGCCAATTGGCAAGTATTGAAAAACGATAGAACAGTGTTGTCTGAAGCGTCATTGAGCCCCGCCAAACGATACGCCGCCGCGCCGAGGTTGCCTGCGTAAAGTGTTAATTAAAAAGTGTAAGCGCTGGACTTTATCGGCGACCCGCATTACAAGGTGGGCAGAGATGCTCGCGCTCGCGCCTACCTGCTTACACAACAGCACTACACAACAACAAATAAGTACAGAAGGATAAGCTTCCACTATCTACAATAAACCCATCCGGTTAGGTCCATATTTGATATCAGAACTGGCTCGAGCACTTTAATTTAAGTACCTATGCTAACTGTTGCTAGAATACGAGCCTAATGGTTTTTGCGCTAATGTTGTTGCGCTCTATATGTTTGCTTTTGTAAGCCTATTCTGTGTGGTCCTTCTGTACTTGTTTAGTGTTGATATCTGTGTGCCTTGACCGTTTAGATAAACTTTTACTGTTTGACATAAAAATTAATGTCTTTTGTATACGCAGGCAGGTTTCGCTAGCAATTTCGTGCAATGTATATTATGTATATACAAACATATGTGTATCTCTACGTGTAAGCGTTATAGGAGCCTTCAATGTTAATTTTGTTCGCTTTTAGCTTTTGGCCTAACTATAAAAATATTTGACGCGAGTCCAAAAATACTTATCCTTAGGCCTCAGTGATGTTATTATAAGCTAACATATAGCTTTGAAACTGTTATTTAAATGTACATCCGTAGAAAATTAGAAGTAGGTAAGCAATCGATGTAAATTATTTTTGCTTTCTGCCGCAATGTGTAAAATGTTCTACAAAAACAATTGTAGCTTTACGAGACTTGTAAACGCTGGCGTCACATGGCTAGGTGTCGGTTCAAGGAGGCCGAAATACAACGAAACGAGATATCCGAACACTATATTCAGTCATCAATAGATATTTCTCATACAAAAGGATATTACCGTTGGGTTCATACGAGTATTTCGCGGTCAGTTTATTGTGTACGGTGTGGTTTCTTTGGTGCCCTGAAAGCTGAAAGGCGTCTATATTTTCATATTGATACCGGCTTTTGTATTGCAGATTGTGAATACATTCAGGAGATCAGCGCTTGAATAATTCAGGATGCTGCACTTGTCTCGTTTTCATATTTATGTGGTATAAAGACGAGTCTTGCGCAAGTAATGTGTCTGCAGTGTTTATTCAAATTGGATATGAAACTCAAACGATTATACTTTTAGAATTATATGCTGGTGAAATGCCCTAATGATCGTTATGGCTTCGGTAAAAATGGTATTTATCCAGTTGTTCGATATCTCCGGTGAAGGCAAGACAATAATACTTAATTGTGAACTGTGACCTCCAAATAAAGTAGATCATCGAAATTGACCCAAATGAGGTACCGAAGGTACACTTATTGTAAAAAGTACCCTGTATTACGCTGGTTAAAACTCTAGTCGTACTTTTTTATGTTGACTGGGGGATGAAAAAAACACTTTTAATTTCGCTCACGCCATTTTTGGCACAATAATATCTTTTTCGTAAAGATTATATAGTAAAAACTGTCAGTGTCAGTTTCGGAATGTCAAACGCACGCCATTACGGCAGATTAATATCAGTTATATAGTGATTTCATGGTAAAAACTATCAACTTGACAGCTGTCATGTACCTCCGGTACAAATTTGGGCTGAGTTGTATGGGCTTTTGATGACCTCCTTTGTACATGAAAGACGATGGAAGGTATATGTGGTGTCCGTGTGTGCGCTCTTACCGGTGCGTGTGTTGCAGGATCACGTGCCTGCACCTGCCGCTGGCGTCCAAGTGGATCCACGTGGGCACGGAGCGCGGCAACGTGCACATCGTCAACATCGAGACGTTCGCGCTCTCCGGATACGTCGTCAACTGGAACAAGGCCATCGAAGTGTGAGTATTACAATACTGCTGTCTCTTTCTTAGCCTTTCGTTATCATGTAGTGTAGTGTGGGATGGTACTGTCTTTAAGGCTAGTCTCTACGGCCCACCTGATGGTAAGACACTGGAACCACTCGCGCGTGGCCGACACTATAACCTCTTAGAGGTTTATGGAGGCTTCACTGCGCCGACAGTTTAAGGGAATATTCCTCTTGCTTCCAGCGCAGCGCATCCTTAAAGGGAGCTCTGGCAACCCTACTCACTGCAGGAACGCAACACATGATAAAGTGTGTTATTTGGCTACAGTTTTCTGTAAGATGGAGGTACTTCCCCAGATGGGCTGCTCCAGATTTGAGCCATAAATGGCTGTGCCCTACCTCTCTTATAATGCTCGATGGATTTCAATAAGTACGATTATCAAAATATCTATAAATGAGTGCATACGATTGAATACGTTGCTTCTCTGTCAACGCTATGTCTTTTCTACGTAGGCGGCTCTATTTCATACTATTAATACTTTTAAGAATACATTTGGAGAGGTTAATGAACATAGACGAAGCGAAAGTGGTGTGCCAGGATCGTAGCAAGTGGAAATCTATAGTCTCTGCCTACCCCTATGGGAAACAGGCGTGAAGCTATGTATGCATGTATGTAATACATTTAAGTGTACGTATGAGGCGAGTTCTTATCGTATAACGCCGAGGCAATCTTAAGTCTGTCGGGTAACGTTTCCTATCCCAAAAAAGCCGGGCACCAACGCTGATAATGCCGCTGTAATCCGGAACAGCAATAAAGGGTACATCGGAGGGAGCAGATAAGCCGCCAAGTCATGCCCGGGCAAGCGAGGCTAATTGCCCACACTTAATTAATTGGGGGTCAGCTTACCCGACAACTAACACCGATGCCGCTGCTACCACGGAAAATATTGAGTTATTTTTTGTTAGCATAAGTGTAATGGTACCGTCGATATTATCTGACCGACCCACGCACACACACACACGTTATACTCGTGAACGGGTGCTGTCGATGATATAACTTGTAAGACAAGTAGTCCTAGTCTAGTCTATTGCATTAACCACACAAAATTCTTAAGTAAATATAATTGTGATCAATAATTATTTTAAAAGGAGTATCTATGAAGCTATTTTCCTATTCTATTTGACCAACTAATTGGAACTGTAACGTTCTAAAGTACCTGTAACAATAGTGACAATGCAACTGAAATAAAACCATTGATTCACTTTCCTGATCACACTTTCAAAAGCTTCTTAGAAGGAGGCTGACGAGATGCGTTCACAGCACTAGCTGCCATGCTAGTAACTTATAATACGTCGTAGAACACGTCGTCACAAGACTTTACTGACTGACTTTAGGTCTTTCATAATCGAATATAAAAATCCTGAAGTTACTAATTACGTAACTAAAATATTTGCTGTGTTGCTGTGTGTCGCAATTTATACAAAATAATCCCTCAAAAAAGTCGGGACTTTACGCAAATCTTATGAATAAATGTTTGAAATAGGCCATAAAATAATTATAAATTTACATTAAGAGTCTGATATTACAGTAAAGTAATGCTATAACACAGCTGTAACAACCCTTGTGACATTCTTAACCCCATTTCTGATGATGAGGGGTTAACATTATGACGTCTATAAATGCTTAATGAAATGGGTACTAAAACTACGCTACAACTTTATATATAACCCTTGGTCGTCATATAGCCGTGGTAACTATTACATAATCCGTGATTAAACTCAATTATTTAACATGTCGACCTCCATCATTTAATTACCAGTGGAATCCTGAGTGCCAATGACCTTTACAAGCGGGCGCTTCAAATAATCAAGTTATTTCGTAGTAGTTATTGAGTTAGTGGTTAGGAATGGAGGGCACTAGTGTCGACTAGTCAAATTGTGGCTACACATCTGATGAAATAATTTATTACACCTCAATGGTACTGCTTCATCTCCTGTCATAGAAATTATATCTTAACTGTGTTGTTACATATTAATTATGTATGATTACAACGGTTTACCCGTAGCCAGCTGGTATTGTAATTTTCCTTATTAAGTTAGTATTTATCTAATAGAATTGTCTACATTTGCAAAGTAGGCAGAATACTTTTGAATTTTTTTAGCGTTCGTCGACACATAACAGTGAACTGAAATCAATCTCAGGCTGTATCACTAAATCCGCCGCTATCTTAGCAAGCGACCTCCTTACTCGTCATAAAGTCTAGCATGAAAACTAGTTTCCTCCGGTTTTTATGTAGTACTGTGACTCGACACGACGTGCCGCTCGTAAACCTATGCCTTCATTGACGGAGAATCAACTGGATCCCATCCCACAGCTCCAATATATGAACACACAAAACAGGGCTGCCATTTCTTTGATTTTCCCCAAATTTACCGATTTAGAACAATTCCAGCTGCCCTTCTTTCGAATAGGCTGGCCAATTATTTATTGGTCAGAATTTAATTGCACTTTTACAATACAATTCTAGTAATCCATTTACATTCCACCATTACAGCTATGGTGTGAAAATATTAAGCCGGACTACTCTCATAATTGCGAATAAGAAAAAAAACGGTATTTACCCATAAACGTTCAAACTTTTCGAATGATCAAATGTGGGTTGAGATTTAATCACTGGCAACCCTACAAAAAGCGGCATGTTGAGGTGCTCAGCTCGGCCATAAACTGGTCCCGCGGGTAGGCCTGGCCGCGCAATGAATTATAATTTGAACCCCATACGTATGCTCCGTGCGGCACACACTGGCTGATGAATAGTTTTACATCTTAGGATATTGAATCTCTTGGGTCTCGGACGCATACATAGTGACTACGAGATTTGCACTACGTCCGATCAGAATCCGTGAAAATATGGTCCGGTGTAGTCATACAACTATTTGTATGATAGTTTACGCACTAGATCTTCTCTAGACGACTACTCCAGACTGAATTGTCAAGGATTCTGATCGGATTTGAAGGAAGTATTGCGAAACCGCTCTTACTGTTGTCTTTGAGAAGAATTATAAATTGTCTCGCAGTCGCCCACGATTCGATCTTACCTTACCTACTTAATGTTGTACGTCTACTCCTCACACTTACCCAAAATATGAGGAGTAGGCGTATCTAAATAGGCGTCTTATAATAGAAGTCCTTTTAGAAAATCTTGAATACCTTTTGACAACAAAAGAAGAATCGTCTCGTTATTTTCTACCATGTAGGTAAAACTAAACGTGGGACGAAACACTCATCTCCTATTTTAAGCATCGATGTAAAAAATACATATTTTATTAGAAATATCACAGATAGTAAAAAAAACACGCGAACACTTTATGTAGCAGCCTGTCGGCTCGTTACTCGAGACGCGCCGCCTACCCATCCAAGTCGCGGCCTTTACGGTTATGTGCGCGACACAATACACGCGGTTTACGAGCTCACATAATATCATATCTATGTAAGGCGTCGTCTCGAGGATGAGATCGTTTTAAAATCAACTTTATGGACGTCACAACATTAGATGGAGATTGTCGGAGATTATGACGGCGGTTAAAAGAGAGTAGGCCTTAGCTACCTGATACACCGCGCAGATACTGGCGCAGATACACCACGGAGCTTGTGCATTGTAACCAGAAGTCCAAGCTTTATTAATAATATATTATGGTAGGTAATTAAGATTATTGGCAATAACCAGAACAGTTACTGAATTTTGTACTAAAATATTTAGCAATTCATGGATATGCTAGAAACTAATATGCATTCACAATTTCCAAATTATTCTTTAAAGATCTGCAGTCATCGTTACCACACAGATAACCCGCGGGTGCGTGTGTGCACGTGTTCATCTCATCTAAACCGTCTCTCGATCATTACCATTACATACATTACTATACACTCGTGAAATGCTTAAAATATCATCGACATAATACATAGACATTAATTTCGGCCGCAGCCTGTCATACCCATAGCGGTAGCGTATCCACTCAGGTTTGAACAGTGAAAATACTGCAGGTACTCATACACCTCTTAATATTCTTTTCGAATAACTCGTATACCTAAATCTAAAGAGAGTTTTGCATTATGTTAGTATCTACGTCGTAAGCATGTATCGTATAAATTGTATGGCAACGACATATAACTGTTAACAGCGACGTTTGTTATTAGAAGCTTGTTATTCATACTGATTAATATAACACAAGGGCTTACTATAACATATGTATAACTAGGTATGCCTACAGATATTAAGTGAAGGGCGGTGGTTATATTAAGTAGATTTATGTATCTGCGTGTTACCCAGCTCATGTAAGGATTAATTAAGGTTTCGAATCCGAATACCAAATGTATTTAAAGATTATTTCTTTAGGTTGATGTTACTTTCATAATTATGAAGTTTATTTATTGAGGTAACTTTACAGGATTTAATCCGTTCAATAGGACCATGTATAAGCTTTTCCCACCAATTTTGCTAAGTTTCATATTCCAGAACCAAAACAATTCTTAAGTAATTGAAAGACTATTTTGACACAATATAATCAGATTTGGGATTCAGTTACATTGGCGTCGGTACAGTGTACAAGCATTGTCGGCGGCTCCGAGTGTTACGACTGTCGTAAGTGACAGACGACAGCTTGTCACCACTATTAACACACGGTTATAGCACATAAACGATGTTCATGTGTTTAATGTGCAGGCCAACACGTCACTCACTCGCTATATGTTATGTCCACCATGAAAGTGTCAATGGGGCTTAGTACTACGTATCGCTATATTTGTTCAATCTGATTGTAGTCGTAAGAAACTTTATCCGCATAGGAAAGAGGTATTTTAATGTTGAACAATTATAGACCGATTGACGTTGTTACAGTTTACAGCAATAAGCACTTAGTATTAATTGTAAAAGGCCAGCAGCATATACCCTACAGTGTCGCCCGGTGGCGGCGCGCGGCGGCGCGGTCGAGCTAATACGAGTGCACTGAGCATGACTCACAAATTACTCAAATGGTTGACGATGTAAACACGGACACGCCTATAAAACTTTTAATTTTCAATGAATGATACCTGAACTACGATTTTTACTGCAATTTTCTTGTAATATCCTGAAAATACTATAACCATGATTAATTGATGTGTCCCTCATTCAAATGCTACTAACACAATGAACACACAAAACACAAATTCAATGAAAATGCTTAGTCTCCAAATCGTATTGAAATACAAACCATTGAATAAGACATGAATATATTGAAACCTTTTATAAGCAACAGAGTGTATTGCTGTGTATAGCGACCTAACAATACATGAAGCTTACAATCGGAGGGTTGGCTGATACGTTCGAATAGAGTCGCCTGTTGGAGGTCTGAGGAACACACACGACGCGGGTAACATTATAACTTATTGTTGTGTGGGCGACATCGTCTGCACTCCGAATTGTAAAAGTTACAGATTTTATGTTATGGTAGATTTTAGATAACTTTTTGTTACATGTAATATATCATTGCTATACACTGCCTTATTCTTTAAATCCTTTGTTAGGGCTTTCCGCGATAACGTAGAAATATAGGTATTTTAATTCGATGAAGTAATTGTTAACTGTTGTATCTATGTTGTATCTCATTTAGTGAACTATGTTCTTTTGGGAAACAAAAGCTCTTTGATCTTAACCTTACAAGCAATATGCGACCGACTAAAGACCCTTTTACACCGTGTGTCATCGTACCGTCGCACTCAGTGCTCGTCAACGCATCACTAGAGAGCGACTTGTATCGTATGGACCCTTTGTACGTAAACAGCAGTAGTTTCTCCACATCATTCGAGATCGAGCCAATTTGTGAACACGAGCAAACGCAACAAGTTACACTCCGATGACTCGGAACAACTGACGTGTTCAGACGTACCTTACCTTGCCTTACTTACGTTGTAATCTTGTTTTCTTTGTGTTTATTTATTAAATTTTATACTTACACATTACAAACTGGCAGCTTTTACATTAGAGACGCAATGTTTGGTACATATACCAGTGCCGAAATGTCGAGGTTTGACATAAAATACTAAATATAAAGTTTGACATACTAATAAACGGGAATTCTTTGGTCTTGCTTTAATTATAATGTCATAAATAGTTTTATGTACACTTCATTATTTATTGACATTCACGTAGAATCGAAATTATACAAATGTTCTTGACCGCAGAATTTACCCGTTCGTCACTGAAATTATCCATGTACATCAATCAGCACTATCAAACTACTTAATATTTAGTGTGCAGTCCGCGGGGGCTGAACCGCGGCCTATTTAATGGTATGTACTCTGAATATCAATCGATGCGGAAGGCTGTGAGACGAGATAAGCGCAATATTAGGTGTTAGTGTTAAGCAATAATATTTAGGTTCTATACGTCTATTAGCATTAATTTTATTATAAGTATACAGGATTATTTTTGCTGCTGTGAATTGATTTTAAGGGTACTTGAAGTCTGCCAACCCTGGGTGGGTTGTGTGGCCAGCAAGCGTAGTGGATCATCGACTTATTTCTCTCAAATCTATTTTTTCTTTTTTTATATTTTACTTATTGTTCCGTTGCACATTAAACCTGCAGTGGCCAAGTTCAAGAAAATTTAGCATTTCATTATTTATGAGAACTGTTTCTTGACTACGCGCACCTGTCGTAGTCGTAGATCGTTTCGTAGCGTGCTAAACAAAGCTCCCGCTACGTCATCGCTACGACGTTGCTACGTCGGCGTAGCTGCTACGCCATGACAGCATCAAACAACGCGCTACAAAGCGTAGCAGGAGTGTAGTGCTACGAACATCGTAGCTTCACAAGAACGGTGTTGAATTATTTCAAACTGGCGTATATTATAAACTGCGCGTTTGTCATATAAAAAAAATGATTCTTATATTTTCTTTAAATAAAATCACTGTATTATGAGTAATACCGTTAAATCCTACTAATATTAGAACGAGAAAGTTTGTGAGGATGTATGTTTATTACTCTTTCATGCAAAAACTACTGAACGGATTTCGATGAAACTTTACAGTGTCATTGTTTATGCATCAGAATAACATATAGGCTATAATTTGTAACGAGATTTACGGAAATTCCTGCGGGAATGGGTAAATTTTCTATGAACGCGTGTAACACCGCGGGGCACAGCTTCTTTCAGTCTTTCATAAAATAATGTTAAATACTGAAATACGTGCAGTATAAGTTTAACGAGCGGCTTAAACTACGCGAGTAGTAAAACATTAAGTATTTTTTACAGCGATGTAACCGCTATAAAGTAATGTAGACGTTAGTGTTTTGTGTCGTGTGAATCGCGCGCACTGGTCTCGTGCCGCAGCTGTATCACTTAACTACAGTTTATATGCGGGCACGTGCCATCGAGTCTATGCGATTTCCTAATAAAGGTACGGACACAACAGAGTTTAAAAAAAATTGAAGATAATGTGCAATTTTTCTCTGCTTTGTCTAATACTTTTTCGTCTTCAATTGCTTGCGTAACCACAAGTTCATTAGTTTATTTTGAAACTTGTATAAAATCATCAACCTATCATCTGTACCTATCTTCCTTATATGCTCTTGAAAAAGAACATTACACCAGGGTCGCTTACTGTATCGGCGTGAGCGGGCCCTAACCACTGCCACTGGCAGTAAGTGTATTTCACGTGAACTCGAGCAATAAATCCCACCAGCAGTGTTCTCTCTCCGTGCCCACTAGTGGGACGCGGTGGCATCGCACTCCAGTCCCCAACACGAGGGGCATTTTAATTTACTTGCACGCCTCGCCTACTATTTGTTTGTCTTAAAAAGTTTTGACTAAGATTTGATTTCTTATTTTACATAATGTAAAAAGTTTAACTCCAGCGCGGACAGATTGTTTAAGGAGAATATATATAAAGGTATCTACTTTTACTTTAAATTATAGTTATTACGCTGGACAGTTTAAATTCCGTTGCCTTGAAGTCAATTATATTCAATTTACAAAATATTGTTAGTATGAAAACGTTACAGCGGGCGCGGCGGCACGGGGCGGCGCTCACGAGCCAAATAATTAGAGTTTTCCTATTTCATTCGTCGGTAGATTAATTTAAACTTTCGCAAAAAGGGAAATGTGTATGGAGTATTTTGTGAAAAGTGTAGCGAGCACGACACGAGCACGGCACGAGTGCGAGCCCGCGCGGTACAGAGCTGTCACCGACACACCGCGCGTTCCGCTTTGTTCACCAAAGTTGTACAGAGTTATACTCGAGCGGAGCTAGTTATGTTCTGTTCATTTACTCTCAAGTTAATTTCTAACTAACTATTAATTGCTGCTACACGCGTGTGGTGTTTGGCTAATATTATTAAGATGAAAGTTTTGTGTGAGAGATTCATAGTTCGGCGTATAATTTAACTTTAATGGATACTATAAAGTAATAAGATAGAAAGCACCTACTGTTTACTTAGTTGCAGCGCTTTGTACCCATACAGTTGGTTTATTACCAAGATAAATAACACAGACATACAAACATTTATTTCGAATAAAATATCGGAAACTAATATTGTCTGTGGTGATGTGTGCAATACTCATAATTTCAACAATCCGTTTCAATAAAACTCAGCATCGTTTAATAAATCAGCAGCACGTCGCGCGTGTCCTCAAATATCAGAAAGTGTCACAGAATAATTCCTTCACTGATATTTATCGTCGCCGCGTCGGCCTGATCCACTGTCAACTAACGTTTTATAAATATTATTACCTAGTTGTTTTTAATGTTCCGACCCATAAACGTTGCACCGTTTCGCACCACATTTCGGACGCGACACGGGTTTTCATTGTCCAAGTTTCGGAAGCATAGATAAAGATCGAAAAGACTAGAGTCTGCATCAGCTGTATCTTGGATTTACGATTAATTTCTCTGTTTCTCCAGAGAAATTAACCGTCTAATTAACTTCATCATCTTAATCCGCCTACTTATACCCATTTACTTACTGTGTTACTACTGAGCTATATTTTATTATATTATTAACTCCAGAATTTTTGGATTGTTTTTTCTTTTTTTAATTTATTTAGCTATGATACAAATATGCGAGCAAAACTGTATCATTCATACAGGAACACGCAGACATGTGTAATTTAATTAGTTAATTAGGCACGTCCCTTACATTTCGCTAATAAGATAACATGGACCCTCATCTTCTGCGAGCATTAGCTGCCTCCTACGTTATCGTTACCCGGGTATTGCCCGGTCATTACCTGTGTGCAGCGTACATTCCAAAAAACAAACGTTTTCGGGACAAATCGCGTAAAGTTTTAATTCTTTAGGTATTTCTTTTGCGTCCTAAGTTCTCTCACTTTAGTCACTGCAACTTTTGCTCATAAAGAAAATCCTTTTGGATTAAAAAGCATACCTTTATTCTACAAGCTATTCAGGAATGATTTCTTATTACGCGCCAGTACATATTGTTCTCATCTTTATGTTAGACAAGCTTCCTTTTCCACGTTCCAATCAACACTAACTTAAGGTCGTGAACATATCACATAGTATCTGTTTAAATTTAATGTATGTAGTAGCACCTTCACAACTGGCATGATGTTACGCACCTTAATAACCGCCGTCATCACGCCATGACGCTGAAAGTGAGACCGACGAGGGAGGGAGGGGGAGTTAATAAGCCTCGCAAGCAGGTGGGGTCACAATTTATGACCTCAATAAGGACCCGAGTGGCGGGCAAGTGTATTCTTAGTCGACATTATTGCGCAAACGTAAGCAGTTGCACTTTTGGCTGTTTACTTTTAATATCCTTTTTTTATATTACTTACATTATAAAGAGGTAAAGTTTGTGAGGTTTATTATAATAATAAATATACTATTATATGTAACTATAGAGGTAAATTATCCGTGAGTGGTATATTCTATATACATTTTACATAAAATTACAATATTAGTACTCGAAGCGAAGCGAGGGCGGATCGCTAGTTTTATATTAGTCTGATTGGTACTAGAGTTCTTGAGCTTCTGAAGAAGATAATTAATAAAAAGTGATCATCGTATTGCAAAAAGCGCATTGTTTGAAATGTCTGCCTAATACATATTACAAAACTGTTACTTAATCGTTAAAACACTCTGTGGTTGATGTTATTTTAACTTGTTGTATGCTAAGCAATTGTCATCTGTACCTATTGTTATTCTGGGTATTGAAAACCTTGTCAAACAGAACATAAATGTTTATAAAACTACATAACTGGTATTCGGCAGTGGATCTTTCAATCGGCACAACAGTAGGCAGTCGGCTCGCTCGATTAATTCCATTCGAATGTTTTTATTTGCCCGCTTTGATTCGCGGCTTGCCCGCCTGTCCCGGCTGGTTACAAAAGAGCCCACAGTGCAGCAAACCCACGTAAACGAATCCGCTGCAAATCAAACTGTGTTTATAGCAAAGATTGTACCGATTGATACCCTTTTTTATTCAACGAACAATTTGAATAAAAATTGTAAATAAATTTTATTGATGTGTGTGTGTGTGTCAAAATCAAAACATACTCGTATCTAAAAATACCTACTAAATTCATCATTAATTGTAGAAACGAATTGTTCACCTCAGACATAAGTCTACTTTTAATAATAAGGATTTAAAAAAGTGCTCTTAAATTATTATCCTTTTGTAAGTGAAGGCATAGTAATACATAAAGAAAAAAGGGACGGCATTTACACAAAGACTCAAAAATTAACTTTATTCTTACACAATAACATGAAATTACTTATCTTGTCTTACAATTTGTAAGTCAGACGGAAAGCGTTTGTCACGTCAGTCCTCGGGGTAATAATTTATCAGGACGCGTTACTTTGCGGAGGCTGCAGATAACAACGGTTCATTTCTTTAGCCGAAAAATTTTCATCAATACTTCATTTGTACTTTAGTTACAACCCACGCATACTGTATCAGTTATACAATTTGTAGAAAATTAGTTACACTGTTATAAAAGTATATAAAGCCTTTGACTTGTCATCAACCTGAATTCTTATTTAACAAAGTCGCGGGGCCACTCACCGTAATCCTAAACCAATAATACGTTTCTATTAGTATTCACGGCTGCCGCTGTCCGTGTCCGACAACAAAACTAAACGAATACGTGATTCAAATACGTTCCTATTTCGAATTTCCAAAAATCAATTTCGAAAGATTCTGCATCGCGCTATTGGAATTATCGGCACAGCGCCATCTGTGCGCGTCATTTGAATTAATGGTTGCCTCTATTGGAGCGGAGAATGTCAAACAAGCGCAGTGTTGTGTTAGTAGCGTCTGATACTTTTACAGGTAAAAGTTAAGTGCTTGTTTTAGGCACGGACATTTCGCAGATCTGGTTTGGCTCCGGAGACCTCCCGAAATGGAAGTTGAAGTGTTTGATTTTGACTTATTTTCGTCTCTTCCTTAGACTCTTCTTTTGTTATTTTACGCAGTGACAATCACATTCAGATACCTACTGGCAAAGGAGCCTATAAAAGGAGATCTTGCTTTTGTCGGAGAAGAGACATTTTGCGTGTTCTTTAGATACCTATACCTACGCTACATGTCAATGATTTTAACCGATTTCGAAATTTCGAAAAAAAAATGTAAGTAGTTTTGTAATAAACGAGGAAACAAGTGCTACCTAAATGAAATAATGTAATAATTCAGCGAGAATGATAAGCCGTCAATGAATAATTTGCTAAATTAAATGGTCTTTTCAGTGATTAGGGCTCAAATAGTTTAATATTTGAACTTATTAAAATCGGTTTATATTTAATAACTTTTTTGCGTGGCGATACAATTTTGGAAAAGAATGTAAATAAATGTTACTGTTTAAGCGGCGACCCCTACTCCCGTTGTTGAGTTCAAGAACAAAGAAGTTACAGAGAAGTGAGCTCGCAATAGTCTGCGTCGGCACTCCGCTCAAATCTTAATGTGTTACATAAACGGAGTCCTAGAGACTCCTTCGCAATTATGTCGGCAAATGTTTGGCGCAGCTGTTCGCAATCAAACTGCTCCGAAACAGCGGCAACAACTGTTATTGTTAATATGTAACGATTACAGAACTAGTTCTGAGCTAATAGTATCTCGGCACACTAAACACTAAGTTAATTGGAGAACTTGTCGCGCCGCGGGCCGTCATGCGGCCGCCACTATTATTGTAAACAGTAAATTCAAAGACAATAAAGATCGTTATAACACGCCCTCAGGCCGCGCCAAACCTATTACCTCGCGTCGAGTTCGCAATTCAAATAACGCGCACTCATTGGTGCTTGGTAACGAACTTCCGTCAATGGCGTTATAGTAACAATTAAAGAGCCTAGGGATATCACCCAACCCAACACCATTGTTGGATACCCGACGGGCCTTTATTGTGAATTACTATCAAGTTTTAACGACATCCGTCCGCAACAGACGCTGAGCACAAAGGTATCGCACAATTTAATAAAAAATCACACTAGGAAAGTTAATGAATAGGCTCGTTGTCTCTTGAAAAAATATAAATTATGAAGAAAAAAGAGCAAAAAATGGGAACCGGAGTGTAATAAAAGATCCTCGTGATGCCCCTCGATGCGGAAAATTGCGTAACTGTGCAGTGTTTGAATTCGTTATCTGACGCCTACATTATAATTTTTTATTCATATGTTTTACTGTGCCTTCTTCATACCTACTTATCTACATTTACACGCAATATTATTATGATATGCTATATATATAATAAACGTGTTTATTCTTAGTTAAACATGCATGTCTATGACAATGTGTTTCAGTGTAAATACACACTGTTTGAATTCCGTTGACCTGATTCCGCAAATGAGGGTGAATCTGAGCGAGAACAATAGCTAGGGCGGCTGGGTGGGTGTCGTGAGGGTCGACGTGAACAATCGCACGTGGTCGTCACGGCGCGGGCGGCGCGGCGGTGGCGAGGCGACAAGATGGCGGCGCGACGACGGGGCGACACCGGCGCGGCGACGCGACGCGCCGGACGCTTCTCCGGAACCGCTTTGTGTCGCTTATCGCAATTATCGGCGAATGCTTGTCGCAAGCAACAGTTGCCGCGCGACCGCCGACACTTCTATTGTGTGTTGTGGACACTGCCGATGTTTAAAGATACATTTGAAATCCGCATGATTTTGTGGCGCTGTTTGTGTTCTTATAATGCTGTTTTGCTTTGCTTTTAGTTATGGTCGCGACCGGTAATACAATTTATTTAAGTAACAACGCTACGCTAGCCTTGCTACGGTAGTCCCGCTACAGTCGCTAAATGGACCATTAGAACCTCGCGTACTTATTGTAGTATTGTCCGCGTAGCACGCGCCGCCGCGCGCCGCCGCGCGCCGGGTTGCACGTCGAGACATTCCTAATACATTCACAGCTGTCGCCCGTAGCTCGGCTTGTGTCATTTTAAATAACAAACAGAAGGATCACCTAACCTCTGGTCATTTCAGTAAACTACTGCTCCTAACTCACATCACAATAGACTGAAGTAGATAATAGATAGCCTTGTTACACAACAAGTAACATCTTGTCCATTGCTGTGCGGATCAGAGTAATCAGCACAGAAGTAAAAGCTGAGTCCATGTACACGCCGTAATATCCATTACCTAGCGAGTTCGCCGGATATTGACAGGCAATAGGTATTGGTACCTAATCACGTTGGGTAGGTACTTAGTATTTTTTATTACATTTTAAACAGTTCGGTTGACTTAAAATATTTTTTCTGCGATGGCGATGTAAATATGCGCCTAAATCATAAACATTCCGATCTGTGTAGCGCTTCTGTTTCTACGCGCTTAAAGTTTCATTGTAATCGGATGAATGCAACAATAATGAATAAACAAATATACGTTTTTATATGTAATTCGATAGAATACTTCCCGAGTGTTGCATACAATATGAATACATAATATCATGATTGCAAATGTTAATGTGTTTTATAGGAATCTACGCGAGCATACATACGCTATATTTTATGAGCTAAACTAGCGGCCATTCCGGACCGACACCTTCGAGCTTCGTCATCGTTATTTCAGCCAATTTACAAAAATTTATGAGACACCTAAACCGATCATGAATCACTTTGTCCATTGATGAAAACCGTATGAAATTTCGTTTAGCATTTTTTGAGTTTATCACATCTAGACAGGCAGATAGACGCTTTTTGTATTTTTAGGGAAATAATACGTATTTTATTCGTGTACAGCGTGAATGAGTCACGAATATACCGCCAGGGTTGTGGTATGTGTGCAGCATGGGTGTACAACAAAAGCTGGAGAGTTTACGAGAAAACACCTGCTTACACAAATAGCAGTGCAGGGTTCAAAGCCGCTGCCGACTTTATTCCGCAAAGCTAACCTGAACCACCCCGATATCCCGTCACGGAGCCGCTGTGTGGGCGCGGGAGCGGGGGCGGGGGTGACGCCTCAACGTCGCAACAAGTGGCGCCGCCATGCCGCCGACACTGCGACACGCCGTCGCTGGAGCTGACACGATACACATCCACTTTGACGCTGGGGTGCCGTTGACGCCACTCGAATTATTAATGACGGATTATAGGAAAATGAGTTTTAACAAGGCTAGAAGTCGCACAAAGAGCCATGCCGACCAGTTACATCCTGCCAGCCCATTCTAGAAATTTTGGCGATGAATCTTGACCTCCACATATCAATTGATTGTTAAACAACATGCACGAATGTTAGAAATTAAAGTGGGTGAACCCGCTAAAAGCGACGGTAAACGTGTTACAGTATCGATATCAGCCGCCGCTGCCTCCCCCCGCCAGGCGGCACCCGGCTCACTGCAATAGACACAGATTTGACAGCTAAGACACATGTTCCTATCTCAGACAAACGTATCAGCATGATCTATATGTATAAGAGAGCTTAAATATAATGTTTATTTATGTAGTTGACCCGACGGAGCGCAAAGCAAAGATATTATTGATAGGTCCTAGTTGTTGTCTATCGAAGTTTTGGATTTAAAATAATTTAAATTCTACTTTCCTTATCATCGTCATATTAAAGTTCTGGAAGTGTCAATGCTAAAGTAAATGTTTAATTGTTTCAGCACAAGGCCGAACCACCCCGGCGCTGTTGTGGAAATTAGTGATAATCCTTTGGACGCCAGTAAGGTAACTCTCATAACCAGTCACCATATTATTTGACATTACGTGGTTCAACTTGCCCGAAGGTCCCTATTTATGATAAAAATTACCAAACAGTCGTGAAGCATACATCCGTGTGACGTGTGACCCTGTGCGTGTCGAGGCCGTACTTGTATGCGTGTCAGTGTCGCACACCTGCCCATTCATCTTCTGTCAAAGGACAACGTAATTTTACCTTCGTAATTTATGACGACCAATGATGAAGTAAAATAATGAAAACGGTAGTTTATAAAAAATATGAGTGTTCTGTGTAATATTCACAGTGAGCTGCTTCGCCTAAAGTAACGCCGTCATTTTGTTGTCTAGTTGCTGATAGCGTTCGAGACCGGTTTAGTGGTAGTGTGGGACCTCCGCGGGCGCGCAGCGGAGTGGCGCGGCGCGCTGGGTGCGGGCGGGGCGGGCGAGGGCGTGCGCGCGGCCGCGTGGCAGCACGACGGCAAGCTCATGACGGCGCACGCCGACGGCGCGCTCGCCACCTGGAGCACGCGCGCGCCGCGGCCCTCCTCGCTCTCTTACCCACATGGTCAGTCTATGTCATCATAGTTATGCACATACTAACTACTGCTAAATGTTTATAGATAGTTTTTTTTACTAATTTAAATTTATAGTTTTAAGAAAATCCTTAAATCCGGTTTTTTAAAACGCTTACTCTGAGTCAAGCCCGTCATCTGTTGATTTCTAACACGCAATTACTAGACATTGAAATAAAACTACTTTTTACGTAGTAGTAATCTGTTTCTAATTTCTGAATCGCAGAGGATAGTTGACCACATTTGGTTTCAAATATACATACCTACACTCGCTTTCTTGAAAAGCAAAGCAGAGGTCTTTAATCACCCTTTGTATTATTTACAGCAAAAGCAAACAAAGATGGCAAACTAGAGCCATGTAAACCTATACTAAGGCTAGAATGGAAGACTTCGAGAACAGGGTAAGTTTCACTCTTATTAACATGTCAGTTATTCATTTAATTAGGTAGGTGACGTAGGTATTTCATTTAATATCGTTTCAGAATATAATAATATATATATATCCAATTTCCCGAAAAAATATTCATAAGAATAGCAATTAGGTTACGTTAACCTCAAAATTCAACATATGTAGCTCTTCACAAAAACTTGCGAATAAAAATCAATGTGAACGTTTTTCTTCGTTCCTAAACTCGGCAAATGCAAACAATTGCGAAACCTTTTATTGTGTCGTGATGACGACAGTGCTGATGCGGGGCGACGTCCTGCGACGGAGACAGTTGACGTCGAGACCTCGCTAACGAATGCAGTCAATGAGTTGGAAAGCGACAAACATTACTGCCACCGGTTGCCTAGCTATCCCCCTCGCGCGCGACGCAGCAGCTACGCGCATCACTGAGTCTCTTTATTTCGCCATAAACTTTATTACATCCGAACAGTATTAATCTTGAAACGCTTAGCACTGAAACACGGTGATTTAATGTTGTAGCTATTACAACACATTCTACATTTTTACATTTTTCAGGAAAACATTCTACATTTTTCAGTTTGACAAGCTTTAAAATATTATATATACCTAAGTACCGTTGCGAAGTTTCCACACGCATAAACTTTCGTAAAAACAAGGTAGAAAACAATTTAGCTTAAAAACATTAGAATAAATGCATGGAGGTATAGGTACCTCAATTATATTTTTATAAATTTCACAAAACAAGAACTATTTCTTTTAGAATCTGCTGCAATTTTTAACCATATAGTAGCTATTTTTGGATTGAGAACTTAGATTTGCATACAATGATTACATGGAAAAGGGCTAGGAGGAAGATGATACAATGACTACTTGGAAACTTAAATCATCATCAGCATCTTCCTGCCCTTGTGCCGCAATATTTGGGGTCGGCGCAGCCTATCCTTTTCTTCCATTCATCCGTGCGTCACCTGCTCAATCAATCCCTTTTCCATCATATTGACCTTAACACAATCCATGTATTTCTTTGGCCTTCCTCTATCCCTCCGTCCTTCAACATTCAATGTCATCACTCTTTTAGTCACAGGCGTTTCATCCCTCCTCATCGCGCGCCCATACCAAGAAACGAATCCCCTTCAGCTTGTCCATCACTGGCGCCACTTTTAAACTTCCTCTAATGTACCCGTTCCTTATTTTGTTCATTCTAGTCACTCCACACATCCATCTCAACATTCTCCATTTGGAGACATAAATATTTGTAGGTAATGATGTAGGTAAGTATAATGTTTGATGTCGGTTGTGTTCACCCACGTCCGCTGGTGTTGCAGGGAGAGCCTGGTGATATTCAGCGGCGGGCTCCCCACGGACAAGGCGGGGCGCACGCACAGCATCACGGTGCTCAACGGCAAGTCCACCACCGTGCTGGAGATGGAGCACAACGTCGTCGACTTCGTCACGCTGTGCGAGACGCCGCACACAGCCGGTGAGCTCGGACCGCACGTTGCTAATGGCTCTCGTTAAAACAAGCCACACACGACAACGTAGACGGACTCCTTCTAAAATTGAAAAGGCTGCCAATCTTCACAAATACGATGAAAAGATCGAATTTCAATTATACGTCGTAATTATGTATTTTTATTTATTCCAATACCAACCAGGCAGTCTGAGTCAGTAAAACATGTTAGTGTTTTACTGACTCAGACTGCCTGGTTGGTCTAGTGGTCTCAAGCGCTACTGCAACGCTAGAGGTCCTGGGTTCGATCCCCGGGTCGAGCAGTGTTGTTGGGTTTTCTGTGAAATTCCCAGTAGCAGCTCGGAGTCTGGATTCGTGCCCGGTTGATGGCAATAGGCTCGCCCCTTATTACATGGGACCTAAACATACCGGCGAAATGTGGGCGTACATTAGTACGCCTCTGCCTACCCCTTCGGGGAATACAGGCGTGATGGTATGTCAACATGTTGCAGACTACCAGGAGCCGTATGCGATAGTGGTGCTGCTGCAGAACGACCTGGTGGTGATCGACCTGCAGTCGCCAGGGTACCCTTGCTTCGAAAACCCCTACCCCATGGATATCCACGAATCACCCGTCACCTGCTGCTCCTACTTCGCGGACTGTCCTTCAGACTTGGTGAGTGTGGGTCACAAACAGGAAGTGTCGAAGAGCTTCGGGCTTCTGTGCGATTTTCCAAGATTCGTTTCCACCCGAAGTATATCAATAAATTAATACTTATTCGGTATAACTTTTCTTGAATTCAACAGTATGTCGCTGCCTACACTCTTCATCCTATAAGGAACCTACGCGCCACTCATGCCAAGTTCCAAATTCGTAGGCTTTTTAGGTATTAATTCATGAGTAGGAAGTATTTCGCCTTTACTTGGGTATGGGTACAGTAAAAAGATAAATAGACGATTATGTAGAGATCTGTGTTCAAAGATATAGCTCTGGTTTTGTCTTACGTAAAGTTCGCTAAGTGTTATATTAAAGTGTAGTCTGGTTGTTTCCAGATCCCAGCATTTTACTCGGTCGGGCGGCAGGGTAACAAGAAGCCGACGGGTTTCAGCGAAAAGCCGTGGCCCATCAACGGCGGCGAGTGGTCGCCGGCCTCGTGTTCATACAGTGAAATTATACTTACTGGGTGGGTCACTAAAGCTCTTTACTAAAGCCGAACATTTTTATATTTTGCCACCGACGCGCTAAGAAGGCCACTTCTGGTCTAGTTAAATGTGTTTGAATATTACGAGTATTAGTATTTTATATGATGTTATTACTACCACTTCATCTATTGTCTGGCCGATACCTACAGTTAACGTGTAAAATGAAATGATGCTCCGATCGTCGAAATTATAAAAACGAAAAATTGATTTTATATGAATTTTTACAGCCTACCAAAAGATACTCGTATCAAAGATATACAATCTTTTTCACTATTTAAAAAAACTTAAATTTTACATCACCAAAATGTAGTTTATAATTGCCATCAATCGCTATAAAACAAAACTGTGATAGGAACTGCATTGTGATACGTAATGCAAACTCTCAGTAGCTACTGCACACCGGTCGCATCACACACACCTACGTTACTAGAAAACAAAATAAATTTATCAACTTACCCACCTTCTCTAGATTAACAACGTATTATTAACATAGTCTTATTTAAAAACAATTACTAAAATTAAATTATGATCCGGTTCGTATGTTCTCGCTGTTTAGTTATCTAGTGTTTCTCAATGTAAGTGAATTGTTGTAATTCTGTTTTGAGAAATAAATGTCTAAAACCGTATTTTTATTATTCTAGGCATGCGGACGGGAGTGTAAAATTTTGGGATGCAAGTGCAGGGTCCGTACAAATTTTGTACAAATTAAAGTGCTCTAAAGGTTTGTATAAATGAATGAATCAGTGGAACTGTTATCATCAAAATAAATGAATTCTAATCAATGCAATACCCGTCAGTGTTCGAGCGGGGCACGGCGGGCACGGGGGGCGCTTGCTACCCGGAGGAGAGTCCGCTGGGCATCCAGCAGGTGGCGCTGTGCGCGGAGTCGCGGCGCCTGGCCGTGGCGCTGGCGCACGGACACGTCGTGCTGTTCAAGTTCCGCAAGAGCGACACGCACGCCGAGACACACGTCAGTCTCACTCACGCTAACATCACAGTGCCTTGCACTGCTGTACATTACACAAACAGTTCATTACTTACCTTTCGTTGTGAGGTAAAAATTAAAATCATAAGGACCTGTTTCACTGCCTCTGGATAGTCGCTACCCGCCCCATTAATCCAAATTTTGTATGAAATTATCTGCTAAGTAATTTAAAAGAATCTTTCTAGGAGGTAGTGAAGCAGGCCCTAAGTGTGCTTATTGACGGGTTAATAGTATTGTGTGTGGCCTCCAGGTGTTGGAGATCCCAATGATAACGGACGCCCTGGAGGAGGAGGTGTCGCCCGACGCGGAGGGAGGGCGCTCCATGTCGTTCAGTCGCGCCGGCGACGCGACGGACGGCGACACCAGGAGAGTACGTTGATACTGCTTGTGCTGCTCGCTGTCGTTGGCACGTTACCAATGTTTTTAAAAACATTCCCATGGCCGTTTTATCAATGTAATAACAGTTATGGGCGCTGCGCGTGCGCGACGCCGCGCGGCGGGCTCGGGCAGGGTGTGTGTGTGTGTGTGACGTGGTGTGTTGTGTCGGCAGTCGGGCGTGTGGGCGGGGTGCGGCGGCGGCGCGGGCGCAGTGCTGCGCGTGCGCGGCGCGGCGGGCTCGGGCAGGGTGTGTGTGTGTGTGTGACGTGGTGTGTTGTGTCGGCAGTCGGGCGTGTGGGCGGGGTGCGGCGGCGGCGCGGGCGCAGTGCTGCGCGTGCGCGGCGCGGCGGGCTCGGGCAGGGTGTGTGTGTGTGTGTGACGTGGTGTGTTGTGTCGGCAGTCGGGCGTGTGGGCGGGGTGCGGCGGCGGCGCGGGCGCAGTGCTGCGCGTGCGCGGCGCGGCGGGCTCGGGCAGGGTGTGTGTGTGTGTGTGACGTGGTGTGTTGTGTCGGCAGTCGGGCGTGTGGGCGGGGTGCGGCGGCGGCGCGGGCGCAGTGCTGCGCGTGCGCGGCGCGGCGGGCTCGGGCAGGGTGTGTGTGTGTGTGTGACGTGGTGTGTTGTGTCGGCAGTCGGGCGTGTGGGCGGGGTGCGGCGGCGGCGCGGGCGCAGTGCTGCGCGTGCGCGGCGCGGCGGGCTCGGGCAGGGTGTGTGTGTGTGTGTGACGTGGTGTGTTGTGTCGGCAGTCGGGCGTGTGGGCGGGGTGCGGCGGCGGCGCGGGCGCAGTGCTGCGCGTGCGCGGCGCGGCGGGCTCGGGCAGGGTGTGTGTGTGTGTGTGACGTGGTGTGTTGTGTCGGCAGTCGGGCGTGTGGGCGGGGTGCGGCGGCGGCGCGGGCGCAGTGCTGCGCGTGCGCGGCGCGGCGGGCTCGGGCAGGGTGTGTGTGTGTGTGTGACGTGGTGTGTTGTGTCGGCAGTCGGGCGTGTGGGCGGGGTGCGGCGGCGGCGCGGGCGCAGTGCTGCGCGTGCGCGGCGCGGCGGGCTCGGGCGGCGCGCGGCGGGCGGCGGGCTTCCAGCCGACGCTGGTGGCGCTGCAGCAGGGCGCGCCACACGCCATCGCCGCGCTCACCATCAACTCCTCATACGGCCTGTTAGTCTGCTTTCTATATTTTAATGCTCATTTTATGATTTATTTACAATTCCAGAATAAAAAATGTGGTAAACATAAAATTGAATCCCCTTCTTATGTTTGGGCACAGTTAAGTTGAAAGCCTACTTATTAGGTTTTAGATGTTAATGTTTATATTAATGTATTATTTTTGGGTATACTGTAATTTTCTATAAATATTTAATATAATATGGTGTCGCGTAGTGCGGTATGTGTGAGTCCGTGTGTGTGGCAGCATGGCGTGGGGCGGCGAGCGCGGCGTGGTGGTGGTGGACGTGGCGCGGCGCGCGCTGGTGGCGGCGGCGGCGGCGGCCGCGCTGTACCACGCGCCGCCTGCGCGCGCGCACGAGCGCCAGCGCTCGCCCAGCCTCGACCAGGTACATACACATACAGGACCGATATCTCGAAACTAAAAAAAACAACACACATTTTTACGTACTTAATCAACGTTTACAAAGTTTTTGGGTTTTGAGCGATCCTTCACTAGCACATAAACAATGTTGTGTAGTAATACATAGGGGTACCGGCATTGGTACGCAACCCAAGTTCGTAGACATTGCTCATTTACACTATGTTACAATAAAATATTTATTAAATCCGTGAAAACGAACATTTTGTATAAATACCGAATCTATGCGTACGTTGTCTACCAGTAACGGTAATGTTTTCTATGTATACCCTAGTACGTTATATGTTATTCTGTAAGTATCGCTAGGCTTTAGAAATTAAAGCGGTGACTTTATTAAACATTTTACATAAAAGCACGACGTGTTAAGTTCTCAGGGTTATTACATAATAATTTCGATAAGTCGATATCAAATTCTGTAAAAAAAAGTATTTTAGATAACTGTTTAAAATTCTACACGGATGTTTTACAACGTTCAATGAGAACGATAGAACTCGATGTTAAACGTTGCACAGCACGCAGGAGGCGCCGCAACACAACGGTTACTTCACATTACATATAATTTGCTTTTTTATTTCCTTACGTATGAGTTGCTCCGGCGGGCGCCCGCCGCACCCCTACACTTTTATCATTTCTTATAATTTTGTAATTATTTTGAACTAATTTAGCAGTAGCGCCACTCCCGGCTTGTCCCAGTAGTGACATGGCATGGCATCGTTAGACATCTTTACACTCGGCCTGTCTTCTCTCCTGTCGCATACATACCTACGTAGAGTATCTAGTACATCCAGTTCACAGATTCTATGATCAGCGTTACATTACTTTGAGGAGTGTGCACGTGGAACCGACCGCTAGTGCTCCTCGTGGTGTAGTGCGGCGGTGGAGCGCAGTAGAGGCGCCCTCGGTGTGGCCGCGCGACTTTGCTTCACCATTTATATTTTTTCCCATCCCTCGGCGTGTAAGCTGGAGGAGAGCTCGCGGGCGTCCCCCGGCGCCAGCCCGGACCCGCCCGGGGCCGACGAGCCCGACGCCGCCCCCGCGCCCCCCGCCTGCGCGCCCGCCGCCGACGATAAGGTTAAACTCGACACCAGAAGAAAATCAACCTCCTGGAAGAATTTCAATCTGAAACGACAGCTCTCTAAGGTCGATCTCAAGTTCAAGGCGGCGTTTGCGGCGCCCACCGAAAACAATCTCGAAGAGGCCGTCACGGAGACGAGCAACTCTCAGTTTTACTGCGACGCGACCGAGCGGTCCGACGCGAGCGAGCCACCCGACGCGGGCGGAGCGGCGCCCGACTGCGCCGCGGAGCCGGCCGACAGCCCCGACGGGGCCGACGGGGCCGAGGGGGCCGCGCCGCTGCGCCTGAGCTCGGACGTGTTCGAGCGCATGCACCGCGAGCTGCAGGAGCGGCGCGGGCCCGACGTGTACGAGCGCATGCACCGCGAGCTGCAGGAGCGCTGGCAGGCGGCGGAGCGCGCGCGGCGGCCGGACAGCCTGGCGCTGGAGGACGAGCCGGCGCGGCCGCCGCGGCGCGCGCGCAGCCGGCCCGACGCGCGCCTGCTGTCCGTGCCCAACATCAAGTACCGCGAGCGGCGCGCGGCCGGCGCGTGCGCAGGCGCCGGCGCGGGCTCGCTGGGCGGGCTCATGCGCCGCTTCAGTAAGTATTGCGTCTCGCCGCGCTCTCACCTCACGCATCCTCAGTACATTACTAACGCCGGGTCTCACGGTCTCCGTTGCGTAGCACCTAGACGTTCCTCGCTGTACCTAGAGTAGTTAGCTCCTCGACTGGAATGCTAATGGTTTGCGATTTTTAATCTAATACACTTGTAGCCCCCTTTCATTCGGGACATAGATTTTTGACTAGCTAGAGGTGATGGTAGTTAGATTTTCAAAATGTTATTCTGAAACGTTTAAAATAAATATTACCTAAGTAATATGTAACATAATATTTGTGAGAACCGACGGTCGATAGCGATCCGACTCGAGTCGGAACAGTAACAGATTGCGAGTGGCGACTTCAACATGCTTTGTGCTTCTTGTGATATTTGGCTTTTTATTTAATTTGGTTTATAAGCTATGTATAATGTATATAATTATAAATAAGATTATAATATATAAGCGATACACGTTATGTATGTATAGCGTGACACGTACAGAGGTCGCTCGCCCGGGCACTGGCACCCCAGCACGGTGTAAGGGGGCGGGGGCGGTACGGCACGTAGCACGCTGGTGATTGATGTTTATATTTTTCTATTTCCAAGGAAAAGGACTCATCCGACGAAGACTCTAACTGCCTTAAATATCTATTCGCTGATTTCCTCGGTAATTGAACAAAGTTTAATATTTACCTAAGTGATTGCATCAAGCGTAGGTGATCTCTGTGTTGTCCATGTCCCGACATAGCGTTAGGTGCTAATGGTACGAGTTGAGTATAGATGGCACCACAGTCGCTTGGTAGCTTCACATCAAGTAGCCGCGTCACCTCGACCATGTGGCCTGTACAGTACAAGCGCTCGCTCATACCCCGACTTTCCCCAGGGGAGTTAGTAGCGCGGCTGTGCCCCCCGCGCGAGCCCCCCCGCAGCGGGGCGCCCCACCTGCCGGCCGGGGCCGCGCCACGCATAGGTATGGCCTCCACTGTCCACGACTAATACGACAGCACGGGGCTCCGCCAGGGCTCCTCCGTGTCACTAAACATACCACTAATACTACTATTGTCTGGCACAGAGATCACGGTGTTCCTAACATTGCGTCCGCGGCGGACTCGTAACAGAGAGGGTCTTCAATGTTTTGTGTTCTATAACTTACGGTGGAGGGAACTGACGCCGCTCAGCGCCGCTCCGGCACTGTCTAGCCCGGAGGGTGCATGACGGATATATAAATGCACAAAGGCATGAGATATTATAAACACAAATCTGAAACTAACAATCATAGGTCTAGGATGCCCTGATGTGCGCAATGTTTGACATTATCTAGTTACGATACTACCAAAATACATGTTAAAGTTGTGTAAAGTTTTTATACATTAGCAACGTTTACAAGGGCGTCGCAAAGTCGTGTCATTCACTCAGCCGAGCTTGACAGGCGTCGGAGCGGCGGGCGGGGCGATGCGGCTGGGCGGGCAGGGCGCGGGCGGCTGGGCGGTCGCGACGGAGCGTGTGTGTGTTGTAGATGAACGGGCCGGGCGGCGGGGGCGGCGGGGGCGGCGGGGGTGGTGGGGGCGGCGGGGCTGCAGCGCCGGGCGGGGGCGCCCCCGGCGGGCCGGCGGGCGGCGCGGCGGGGCCGGGCGCGCGCGTGCGGCGGTCGCGCTCGCAAGGTACCCGGCGCCTGCACAAGTGCCTGTCCACCGCGAGCGACGCGTGCGCCGCGCCCCCCGCCCCGCAGCACTCGCTGCTGACGACGCGCCAGTATTGCAGTTTTGGTAGTACAGTCACCTTGTACCGAGTCCACTCGGCTAAGTCTCCTTCCGTTCTGAGGCAGTCGCAGTTTCTTCCTTTTCGTTTTTATGTTTGGTTCCTTATGGTTTACATTTCTCGTCGAGGACGAGTGCCCGCTTGAGTCGGCGCGCGCGCAGCGGTGCGTCCCGCGCATCGTGTGAAGCATCTTGAGCTTAACTTAAGTGGAAAATGATATTGCATTTTTGGCTAATGCTCATCGCTCAGCACATACTATGTTAAAGCTCTGCTTTGTCTGTATGCTGAGTGGTTACCGAGAGCTCTCGTGTAGCATAGTCGTCGCCGTCAAGCGTGCTCGAACATCTGTTCTACTCTCACTATTACCTCTTCTTTATATTTGGTTTTTTTAACTCTTACATTTGGTTTTCACACTCACTGATACTTCTTTCCATTACTGAAAACTCACTGAAAACATGTTGACTTGCTGCGAGTTCGGAGGTACCTACTAAAGATACAATTAAGAACATCCACACCAAAATGCTACTTAGTAAAGTATTACATAAATGCAACAATGTTTTGACCTTCGAGCTCACATCGAGTTTGTTAATAATTTTGGTCTTGGACTGCCAAAACGTGACATATCTGTACATGATATGATTAAGTTCATTGTTTCATGATGATGAATTACAATTGTAACCTAACAAATATGTAGCTATTGGCAATGGACATAGTTTGTGAACACCGGGTTCTCATTCTCATTACGTATAGTCTCGTACAGTGGACGTTAACCTTTATTTCGGCCCTTATTATTTGCTGATGAGCACGTGTTGAACTGTTGAGTTACTTCCATGTTTATTTATTTGTAAAATTTCCAATTTCAGATCGGAATCATTTAATAGGTAACCATTGGAATTATTCCTCACCTATTTAAGTTATAATTTGGTTTCTCTAGTTGTTATACCTATCCGAGTAGTTTTATTCTTCGTTGTCATTCCAAGTGCGACCTAGTATGAGTTCCTTTGTTTATGGTGTTTCATGTATGTCCATGTCGGCTTGAGACTGAAGTCTTGCTGTACAGAATGTGAGAATGTAGGCGCGCGCGCTGCTCAGCGCCCGGCGGCGGCCGCGCCCTGGTGGCCCCCGTGGTCGGGGCCCCCGGGGGCGGGACCCGGCGGGGCCGAGCACTGAGCGGCGCGCCGCTCAACACGATCGTGCTTGTAACATATTGTGGTTTTGTTTGTCGGTACAGAACCAAGTGTTCCGCAGACTCTCGCATCTATGGAGTACTTACACATTATGCAACCCAATGGTATCCAAACAACATTTGCATCGTTTTTCCTTTTGTTATTAAATAATTTGGTATGGTGTGAGTTTATTTCCGCTTGTGTGCGTCGGCGCACCCCGTAGCTGTTCCTCTAGTGCGACGTGGCTGTGACTGTCTTGTAATGTACCCACACACACTGTTGGTCTGCGCACACTTGTATCAGATCTATTTCGACTGGCATGACTCATAGTTGTACTACTAAAAGGTGACTTACTACTCAAAACTATTTTATAATCTCTCACTGTTATTATTACGATGAACGCGACCTATATATTTATGTTATATGTGCATTATACTTATAAGCGAGGCTTTCCATATTATATACGACACACGTTCTATATTATCATTCTTTCCTGTATTTAGTTTCCGATGGTCGATTGTTTATTCCTCACGAGCGATCACGTTATATATTTATTTGCCTTCGTCTGCGAGCCGCGAGCGGGCAGCCCCGCTCCGGCGCCGGCCCCGCTCGGGTTCGGTCCTGTTCGGGAGCCGGCCCCGCTTGGGCCAATTGTACTTACTATATCCTTTGTCTACTTATAACGCTGTTGAGTACATGAATGTTATGTTTCTTTTTCTAGCCCGACCACAAAGCAAAAAGTTTAAATGGCTCGTATTTGGCTGCCTCTATATTCGGCTGTCATTATGTCTATGTATGCTTACGGTATTATCTTACTAACAGTGCTGTAGTTGCATGCGGCATCGCTACGGCCACGCACCGCGTTGTTGTCGCGTAGCATTGTGTGTCCGTCCCGGACGCGTCCCGCGCTCGCCTCGCGCCCGCCACGCGCACGTCGCGACCTCGTCTCGCGCTCGTCCCGCGCCGACACGAGGCTTGCACGGGACGCTAGTGCCTGTCGACCTGGTGATCATCCTCATTCCATCACATATAACACGTTTTGTTTTGCTCTTTTCGTACACCTCTATGTTACGTAGCGTTTACGTCGCCTCTCATTTGCTATGTTCATCGTTAGAGCTGTTTATCGATGTGCTCGTTAAGTTAAGATTCTTTTACGATGATAGATGTCTAATGAGGTGATCGGTGTTTTGACTACTGCCGTACTCACATCGTACCTTGCCTTGTTTGTACCATCTCATGTTCTGGGTCAAAACACTAACCATCGAGCGACTAACTACACCCTCTAACATAACCCAACATTAACAAGACGTTGTGCAAATAAGCTGAGATTGGACGGGCATACAATCGCCACACGATTCTTCCGACGCATGACTCCTTCTATTTTACCTACTTGTATATCTAACGCACCGTGACTGGCACTTGACTGATGATTTCAGCTAATTTCACAACAGCACCAACAACACTGAGCCCTTGAGCAGAGCTCGCTTTAGTCTGCAACTGTATTACTATGTAGACTAGTGCACGATGCGCTGGGGACGGCGGCACAAGGCAGTATAGTCTTTCTTAAAATTTTTGGCTCCTTTAGATAATACATAAGAGAAGCTTGGCGGAGCGGTCACTTGTAAAAGATGGTGCAAAACACCAACGATCAATCGCTCTACGGCTTAACTTATGATATACCAAGTCCACAATTGATTTATATACTAGTAAGATAGTATTGCGCCTTGAGCCGCCGGGGGCGTGGGGCGCCGGACCGCTGCGCCGGCGGCCCCGCCCCCGCCCCCGCCGCGCCCCCGCGCGGATGCAGTAATCCGAGTGTGTGTATGTTGCCAACCGGCCGGGTAGACAAGCTGGACAGCTCGTTCTCGCGCTCGCGCTCCAGCTCCATGTCCAGCCTGGAGAACATCTCGCAGGAAGGCATTCAGTGCCTTGCCTTTGCAGACAGCTACACTAAGAAATCTGGTGAGTGTACAATTTTTCGCATTATTCTACTTCGTTTCTCCCGCAACTCATTTTTACATTTTCCAGTTCGATACTATGACAAATTCACATTTAGTTTTGGTATGGCAGACCCAACGATGCTGATGCCGACGCTGTGGATCGGCACGACGCTAGGCTCGGTGCTGACCATGACGATCAGCCTGCCCGAGGCGGAGCTCCGCCACACGCAGCCCGTGGCCGTGGCCACCAGCGGTCAGTATACTGCACCGCATCCCTGTGTCCACAACATAGCGGTGTAATTATTGACGTTTCTTCCTTTGTGTCATTTCAGGTGGTCCATTATTTAGGCTAAAAGGTTCCATCCTGACGATGTCGTTTCTCGACTGTAATGGTGCTTTAATACCTTATTCATATGAAAGTTGGAGAGACGACAGTAAAGATGTAAGTATAGACATAATTTACGAATTTACAGAATTTAAATTAATTTTGTGTAGTGTTGTGATCACATAGTCATTTTTTTTCGACCTGTCAGGTCTTATCAGTACGTTCAGAAAGTAGCGGAAAAAATTTGATTATGCATATATTTATAAAAAGTGTCGGCATGTAATGTTGTGTGGTGGCGTGTGTGGCAGGTGCGCGACCGGCGCGAGCGCACGCCCACCAAGCAGAGCTCGGCGGGCAGCGCCGGCGCCGCCGCCGCCGCCGCCAGCCGCATGAGCCCCACGCCGGGCGCCGACGCCGCGGGCGACCGACAGTTCGTCGTCGTGGCCTCCGAGAAGCAGGCGCGCGTCGTGGCGCTGCCCAGCCAGAACTGCGTCTACAGGCAGCAGATCGTCGACACAGACTTTGTAGTCAAAGCTGAGACTGTAAGCTTGAAAGGTACGTTCGTTCACACGCAACCTTGCATTCGGTCTAGTCGTCCAACATTTAAAAACTGCATGGTGAAAAATACCTGCCAACTAACTTCCAGATAGTGTATGTTTGGTGAATTACCTGTCGACGGGCCACCTGGTGGCGTACAGCCTGCCATCGCTGCGGCCGCTGGTCGACGTCGACTTCCTGCCGCTGTCGGAGCTCGGGTGAGGCCGCTCGCCGCACACAGCCGGCGCCGCCCGCTCCTCAACACCACACACCCTCCGGACACGTTGACTTTTCTGATTCACTCGCATCTCGACCATGTATCACTTGTTCTACGAGTCTTCTCGTAAAAATTTAGATTCCGCTTTGTCCAGTGAGTGGCGAGTGGTGTTGAGAGGTGGAACGCCCTGCGTGGCCCCGCGCCCCACTGGGGCTCACGCGCCCCACGGGGGCTCACGCGCCCACCCCCGTGCCCCGGGGCGGTCACCGATAGACTGACCGGTGACACACAGATCACTATTAGACGATTTCTATGCACCGAACGAAGGCACTAAATGATAAACGGCTTTTTTATAATATAGTACCTTTTATCATTAGCTTCGCAGATTTATCATGTTGAATGCTATTTTGGGCTACCGGAGATTTGTTATTTTTACGGTTATCGCATTCATTACTCGATCATCAGAGATTTTAGTTACCGATCATTCGCTATTTTATCATTTGGGAGCCTGACGACAGACTTCTTGTACAGTAACGATCAATGTTAGAAACGTAGACTTGTTTGGCGCAGGACGCCGCTAGGGCGCGTTCTGTGCCACACAAGCGCCGGTGTCATCTTATACTTGAGGCGTGTCGAGCACTCAGCTACTAGACATAAAGTCGCGCTGCTCCGCATCACGATGTAGACAAAATTTTGCAAATCTGTCGAGCACCACCTGTGCTTTCGATATTTGGCACTCTATCTATTTCTCAGTTTGAAAGTAATGGGACATCGCCCGCAAGCAACACAATACACGTACGATACAATGCGCCGCGGCACTGGTCTACATGATTGCGAGACAACACCGTATCACTTTCTAACCATTAAAATATTTATTTTGGTGCTGCAATATGTATTTGGATGTGAATACACACTGGTTACCCTACACTGAACGGATCGTACACCCGACCGACACGGAATGCCACCGACACAGCCCCGCGCTAGCCCTCTGACCTAAATAAATAAGATAGTGTGTACCGCCCTGCATCTCTTACATCTATAACTTTCCACCCTTAGAACAATGATGGATTACCTAACCATACGGCGCGTGCCTCGCCTCTGTCTCATTGTATAAAGGCGCTCTCGATTTGTCGATGTGTTCGCGTGTGATTCAACATCTGTGCAATGTTTACTTAATCAAATGTGTACATGGAATGGTTGCGTTGGTGGTTACGTCGGTTTGCGATGTTGATGAGGCACGCGGGTGTACAAACTGGGAGCGCCTGAGCACAAAGTCGTGGCACGCCCGAGCGAGTCAACGCTCACTGCTGTCTGTGTTCCTGGTAGCTTCCAGACACAGTCCAAACAGAGGGGTATCGTAGACCCAATGCTGTCCATATGGGGCCAGCAGCTCATTGTTAACGAGGACACGGACCAGTAAGTCGTCGTCCATTCTGATGACATGCGTTAGCCACGTACCGTCACCTGTCATGTGGAGTCGCTCACTCCGGCCTCTGTTGCGTACTAGACATGTTCATGGTTGTTACGTTGACAGTTGCTTCGTACCCTCATCTCCCTCGCGTCCATAGACTACCCCTGCCCCACCCGACCCCGCCTGTGTTTTCATTGACGTTTCCACTCGGCCACGGGCAAATCATTGTGCGCTCCCGGAATAACTACATGAGGACATTAGTGATATTAAAACATCGGGTTCCACATTTGGGAATCAAGTATGACGTGTTATGAAATACTATTAAACGATTATTTTGCGTTTAATATGTTTTTACTTAATTATATCTCAAATGTTGCTAATCATTCTTTCCGCCTTGAGACAAAATTAGGTGACATTTCCATAATTGTTTATGAGCTATGACGACACGGAGCTTCGTTCGGAATGATTTGCCCTCCGGGAGCTGCCTGCCACTGTGCTTCACTAGTACGATGTGACGTACCTCGTGACACACACACACGTCCACACCCCGGTACAGTACCGACACGCACTCACTCTCACTACATCGTTATATACTCTCTCCGTGCGATCTGTCCTCCTTCCTCGCTGGGCTGCCACTCTGCTGCTACATGTCGTCTCTTCCTCTTTCTTTGCTTGCAGCATGTCAGCTTCTGGATGTTTTTTTAATATTAATGTGTATCCTGTTAATTTAATGATTAGTCGCGATTAGTATTCGTTAGTTACGCTTATATGTTAGACTAAAGTTTATCCAATAGACTCCAACACTGGACCGCGAGGATGAAACAGGTGAGATGTTTCAATTGATAGAACAGTTCTTTCTCCCACTTTCTTAACTTCGTTCTGTCTATGACAATCTCCTATCTTTTTTCTTAACCTATGAACAATATAAACGCACAAATAACACTAATGTTTACGTTTAAAAGTAGTTTGTAAAACTTTTGGGTATGTGCTGGCTTTGCAGGATAGCTAAGACATTCTGCTTCAGCAACAGAGGTCATGGACTGTATCTGGCGTCCCCCACAGAAGTACAGAAGTTCACCATCGACGCTGAGTTCTGGTCAGTATAACAAGTCGTCAATAGTCTTGGTCTCTACGTTATCTACGTTACCTCGATGATGGAATTGTTATAATTTTGTGCTACAGCCAGCAGCTGAACGAGATGATAGGCGAACTGTTCCTGCCGCGCGACATGCCAGAGCCTCCCAAAGAGAGTTTCTTCCGGGGATTGTTCGGCGGCGGCTCTAGGCCACTCGACAGAGAGGAACTATGTGAGTATAATGTAGAGTTGATGAGGATTCCTCTTCCGCTTCCTCATAATGAGGAAGTTCCGCAATTTTTGCACTTCCTCTTCCGCTACCGCTTCCTAAAAACCGAAAACGAAAAATTCCTCTTCCGCTTCCTCTTCCTCATAAATTATGAGGAATTTTAGAGGAATTTAATCACGTTTAAACAAGCTCGACAGCCAGTACTCGGGGCGGCGGCGGCGCACCGGGCGCCGCGTTGCTCGAAGGTACATAAAACAAAATAGATCGGTTTACAGGGCACACCAACGTAGATGTTGGTGTGCGTAAACTCAATGCGTTCATTACTTCGCCTAATTACTAGTGTTAGCACGCACACATTTGCAATTTTTGTCATTTTAAAGTTGCAGGGAATATGATGCATAAATTTAGCTAATGAATCAGACGCCACTGTGGCGCATTAGTTTAGCGTGCGCTTCTTGTCGCCGGCACCGTAAGATCGAATCTAACTATCAACGGTTCAACTTTTTGTATGTTTTAAAAAATATTTTACATTTGTTTGTTCAATTCATTGTATAGTATTAGCAAGTCTTCTTTATATTTGGTTTGGATTATATTAATGGTCTACGCTCTAAAAATGACAAATCATAATATGTTAGTAGTTTAATTTCATCGTCATTATGCTATTGACTATCGAGCTTCTGTTACGTTTTTAGACTTTATACCCTGCTTATTTTGAGAAGTGCTATTATTTGTGAATCAATATGAATCACTTAACTACACTTTTAAGAGCTGAGATAATTATTTTGCATGAGCAAAACGTTTCAATTAGTGAAATTGCGAGGCGTTTAAAGATATCGGTGAGTAACAAAATATTATTATTACGTTTAGAAGTTTATTATGTTTCAATAATACACATGTTGTTTATTGATGTTTTATGTAACAATATTTAATTATTGTTCACAGAGAAGAACTGTGCAATTGTGTGTCCATCGTTATGCAGATTCGGGAAGCATTGATCCTTGCCGACCGGGACCAAAAAGGCTGGATTTGCATATACAGATACCAATGCACGGCACCGTGATATAGTTGCTACGCATTTGGCTGAGCCCTTCCTCACTACTCATTCCACGGCGACTAAACATGACGTGACGTTACAAACTGTGCGGAACCACTTGCGTGCAGCTGGTGTGAAATGTCGTAGGCCAGCCAAGAAAATATTACTGTCTGATATTTACATGCAAAACCGGGTTCGCTTCGCAAGAGAATATTTGGATTTTGATTGGTGCAATAATATAGTTATATTTAGCGACGAAAAATGTTTTAAGTCGGACAAGGACGGTCGTAAAATATTATGGCGAAAAGATGGTGAACGCTATAACAAAAAAAAATATTATTCCATGTAGGTCTAGTGGCCGCATTACGTTGGGTTATTGGAGATGGATGTCATCAATGGGTCCCGGTGAATTAGTGCAGGTTTTGTGCTGGAATATGGTTGCTAGCATGAGGACACGTTTGCAACAAGTAATAGATAGTGATGGCGCACCAATCGGCTATTAAAAATATCAGGGGGTAATTTGTATTACATGATTGATGTTATTGTTAGTGAGATTACAATTTACAATTTAGGATCGCCAGTATCTTATTATCTAACTTACTAACATGTTTATTCATATCATTAATAAATAAATTACCCTCTTGAATATGAAAAACAAAGTGAATTCTTGTCCCACTTAGAATATTTGTCATGAACCATACTTTATAATTTGTATTTATAATTTAAAAAAACCATGTCAATAAATATTGTTGTTATCATATTACACATTGTTTAATATTTTCTTCCATATATCATTTTTTCTGGAATAATGTTCTTATTATCAGGTTAAATAACAAAAATAAAAATTCAACAAAACGAAAAAAAAATAATGATAATAATGCAAAAAGTTAGCGCCGGGCCGGCGTGATTTGATCCTAAGACTAATGTCACACCAGCCGCTTGCATATACAGTTATACACCTATGCCACGGTATCAGTTGATAATGCTTTTGAATTTATGCTTCATATTCTTTGTTTCATATATAATGTGAAGCAACAAGAAATCGCAAGTGTGTGCGTGAACAACAAGAAATTGCAAGTGTGTGCGTGAACAACGGGTTATTGTAAAGCTAACACTAGTAAATAGGCGATGTAATAACGCGTTGAGTTTACGCACACCAACATCTACGTTGGTGTGCCCTGTAAACTGATCCATTTTGTTTTGTGTACCTCTACCTACCGATCGCAGCCGACAAGCGGTATCCTGCCGACCGCCACCCGCCCGCGCCCTTGTTGCCGACCGACCGTTTATTTCGGTCGTATTCAGTTCGCGAGCGCACGTCTCTGTTTGTTTTTATAGTGTACTGTAAAATGCCGGCTAGAAAAGAAAAAAATATATATTTGGATAGAATACACAATTCCTAACATTTTTTCCATAGAAAAGTTTAATACCTACCTAGACCTACTCGACGCAATGTATGGAACAGCTCATTTTTTTTTCGCGCTTTCGAAGTTTCGACTTTCAAGTTCAACTATGGCGATAATAGTAAAAAATGTTAGTAATTGTGTATTCTATCCGAATATATTTTTTTTATATACATATAGGGTTATTTTTTTATTACCTGCATAACTTTCAGATGTTGTTCTACTCATCAATACGAATAACTTTTACTATGGAGACAACTTCGAAATCGCGAAAAAAAAATCTGCTGTTCTATAGAAAAGTTCAATGACCAACCCGACGCAATGTAGCAAACAGCAGATTTTTTTTTCGCGATTTCGATGTTGCCCCCATAGTAAAAGTTGATCGTATTGATGGGTAGAACAACATTTGAAAGTTATGGAGGTGATAAAAAAATAACCATGTATTTGTTAATTTGACTTAACTTTAAAAAAATATATGATTATTTGAATTCCTCTTCCTCATCCGCTTCCTCTTCCTCTTCCTCATCCGCTTCCTCTTCCTCACAGAAAAGTCCTCTTCCTCATCCGCTTCCTCAAACTCAATGCCGAATTCTTCCTCTTCCTCTTCCTCATCCTCATAGCCACTTCCTCATCAACCCTAGTATAATGCATCAATTTTTCATTCGTGTTCATGGAGCACTCGTGACATTGTGAGGCGTAGTACTATAAGTCCCGCAAGTTGCTAATGGGTTCGAACCTTGTTTGTTTAACCTCAAAGAGTGGTCATCCGACGTACTTACCGGCTAGTGACTGCTAACGCTACTGAGAGCGGGTTATATTAATAATGGTCCGCAGTCGGCGAGAGCAGCGGCAAGCCCAGCCGCGCCGTGGCCAAGCACGTGGCGGGCGGCGGCGCGGCGCTGGAGCAGCTGGGCGCGCGCGCGGGCGCGGCGTCGGGCGAGGTGGCGCGCGCGCACCTGCTGGTGCTGGAGCGCGGCGACAAGCTGTCGCAGCTCGAGGACCGCACCGAGCGCATGCACTCGCAGGCCGCAGAGTTCTCCTCCTCCGCGCACCAGCTCATGCTCAAGTACAAGGACAAGAAGTGGTACCAGCTGTGAGCCCCGCCTAACCCGCGAGCCGCTTAAACGCCGATGACTTTTATTCGACTTTTGAAGGCGAGACGTTCCGAAGGTGTAAAGAATTTATGTAAGGAACGGTCCAAAAACGAACCGAGTCGGGAGGCTGAACTCCCACTCGTGTTTAGGACGTTCCTTCGGCTCCAATAGGTGCTTGGGTACTTGCTGCCGAAGGCGAATGCCACAGAGTGCTTTATTCTGAGATTCCTGTAGCGTGACCATTGCATCAGTCAGCCTTTGCACTCGGCAGGTGCAGGACAGGCAGGTGCAGGACCATCCGGTGAGAGAGCGGGAGCGCTCGACCCCGCCCGCTAGAGCTTAGCTACCACGTAGACGTCTTATGACCCTTACCTTATTTATACTCCTGATAGGCATGATGACTCGATATGAATGAACGCACAAAAATCGATACTTTCGAGTATACTCGTTTTCGATCAGTAGTGTCCCGCTTCCTACGATTACACGCTGAATCGTTCAATTATTTCTGTGCCTATGTCGCGGCGCTCGGCGGCGCTCGCGCCGGTCTACATGGCGCCGCTCATGCCGCACTCGTTCACGCGATGTGATAATGTAAATATATCTAAACTATTACTACGTATACATTTTACTAAAATACTTACTCTTTTTATACAAGTAATAGTAGTGTTGCGTCGTCCTCGGGCGTTTACTTCGTGTGTTCTGTTTCGGTGAGGCGCCTCCACCGCGCGCGACGGCTTGCACCTGTTCTACTGAATACAATATAAATACTTCCGACTATTATACGTACTTGTTGAAGCTGTGTGTGACCGCGCGGCGGTCGCGGTGCAGATACGCGTCTCAGTTCTTCGTTCCCTGCATGGTAGGCTGCATTTATGTTACATATTAGATATACGGTTATGTTAGTGTTTGCGTACACATGAGATTATTATAAATGTATGTTGCTATTACGATTCGTGTAGATGTACATTTTATAGATACAAAGTTAACTTTAACGTGTAAGTATAGTCGACGATGTTAAACTGTATAAAGTATTAATTAATGTAATAAAAAGAAAATTATTATAAAGATTGGAAATTTAAGCATGGATGACAATAATTTTTGTTACTTCTCACTGGGAATAACTTTGACACATAACGTGTAATTCATTTTCTCTTCTAAACACCCCTACTTGTGTTGCCAGTAGGTACATTGCGTTCAGCCGATGTATTGTTATGTTACTTTGTTATAGTTCGATTTAACATTGATATGTAAATTTGTTAGTATCGGCATGTCTCCTCTCGCCTCGGCGCCGGGCGGCGTGCTCTCGCGCGCCGGCGCTCGCGGTCTCTCGTCATTGAGTTTAGTTGTGTTTGTTTGCTACTGTTTGTATATTGTGACACATTGATAGCAATACTACCTACGGGTTGCCAGCCTAAGTAAACCAGACCAATCGGTGTCGTGTCGGTGTTGCTAGCTTAAATTAAAAAAACTTAAATAAGCTATTATGATGTATAAACTAAATATTAAAGCTTCCTTGTATATCGCTGGTACCTATCAGATAAGTGTAGTGACGAGGAACTCGATCCACGAGGTTCTATTATACAAATTAATGTAATCATCAATCAATGTATCAAGACTTACTAAAGAATAGAGATTGTATGTAATTGTACGAACTAAACAAAAAACGCGATAATGTTTAGGTATATATAGTGTAGCATTGATAGGTGGGAATGTTGCTGGCATAGGTACAGTTACTACACTAAGTTTTTTTTGGCAGATTAACGCACTGTCAGTGTGAGCGAGTTCCATCGCCATTTATTAGATTTAAGTAGTGTAGTGTATATTGGTGTATCACATGGCAATAACAGTTTTCTATGTCGTTACCGCAGTCCACAGTCCGCACCTATACTGCGTTCTCGTACAGTTTTGTTTGTCATGTTACTTGTTAGTAATTATATTTAATCATGGGCGCCGGCAGCAGGGTGCAAGTAGCTGTCAGCAAGGAAAATACATAGAACGCGGACGAAGTCGCGAGCAAACGATTATATATTAGTTAATATTGAAATGCACACCCTTGAAAGTAATTGTGGCGGCCCATGTATTTTATACCGTTATATATTTTTCCTTCATATATTTGTTGTACGTACTTCTACGTCCAGTGTCAATCAATCACCTAACAAGTACTTTTGCTCGATGTTATAATGATGTTAGACATGCTAGTTCAGTTTAATCGTATTATTAGTTGGCGTATATTGTTGAGCCGTGTACGATATCAGATGCCAAACTTTATAATGTTCTGTTAATTATAATATAAATATTATAATTGTTACGCGATCTGTAATCATATACCTATTTACTATGAGTTAATGTATAGTAATGTTGTGTTATACAAATGTTTGCGAGTCAACGCGTGCGCAGCCAAACACGTAACGGATTGCGCGCGCGCCACTGCTGTTACTATGACAAATGTATATAACTTATGCTGTTCCAATTAAATATCACCAGTTTTAACCAGATTATTTTGTTACGTAGTCGTTGTAGTTTAATTCAAGAAATATTTTCATAGCAGAGTTTACCAAATTTTATCGTTCAATCCGTAGAAATGGTAGTGATTTTAACTTTGAAAGCTACATTACTTTAAGTGAAGACAGCTAGCACGAACACACCCGTGATATATCCGAGTGGCATATCAGTGAAATATATCAACCCGCGGCCGACGCCGACGCGTTCACGCCGCGGTCACGGTCGCGGTCGCGGTCGCGGGACCGGGGACCCCTCGTATTGTAAGATCATAATAGTTTTGGAACGCGCGACGTTTACTACGTTTTCAAATGCCTTTGATAACCTAGATGTTTATTTAACATAATAAAGAAATATCGTAAGAGTTCCTCATATTATTTTCACCGCACAGCATCACAGCATAGCATGATTCGTACACTATTCTATTAGAAATTATTTAAATCTCAGATTACTTAATATAAACGAAGTTTGTTTGTTGATGCAATATATATACCTACTTGAAGTCCCAACGTCACAGCGACAGTGAAGGAGATTATACTTATGGTTAGTATGTATATGTGTATGTTCAGCGGGTGTATTGCTGCATGCTCTCAATGCTCTGTGGCGGTGAGACTCCGGTGGCTGCCATATGCGCGTCTAGTCCTTGTTGATGTCACTTCGCGTTACTTACGTACCTCATGCTCCGTGCAATATTCTATTTTAACTATGATGTAATATAAAGGACAAGTTAAGTTTTCTCAATTCTATTAATTGTTAATTGTAGTTATTGTATGCCACGTTGGTGACGTAAGTGCGTGACGCATCAACGCGTGCTTCGATGAGATGCGACGCGTCACGCACAATCTACGTAACGCACGACAGTTCCATTTCAAACCGTTAACAATTCATTTAATATCATGGGACTAAATTAGAAATATAAGTATTTGTAAATAAATAATAATAAAAACAACAATCTTGTGGCAAATTATTACTTGTTATAAGTATGTACCTAACGACGACGTGTAGTACCTATTCATTTCACCATTTTATTTTATATGATTCTAACGAGGATTATAAAAGAAACTATAATAATTAATATAAATATTGTATATAAAGGATGCTGTTGAATTATATTGATTATTTAGTTTAGTAGATGATTATTATAGTCATATATATATATTATATATATATACATATAAAAAGATAAATTATGAAAATAAAATTATATCAAAGTATTTTTGTCGTTTTATTTAAACATTCAGTATTTTTAAAGACCAAGTTAGTAAATGTCTTCTGTTTGCTTGATCATAAACCATTGATAAACCATTTTTACATACACTAAGTATAAATACAGTACAGGGTCATTGGTAACTCAATGCATAGGTTCCTACACCCGCAAAGATGTATCTAACAGAGTAGAGGTACTCAAATGCAAATAAGTCGCTGATATTAAGTGTTTGATATTGGACACCTTTGGAGATATTTGTTTTTAAGAAATTAATAAACCCTTTTATTTGTAGCGTTAACAAAATACATTTATGACTGAATTTATACATTAATTTTTTTCCTCCCCAACCAAAATTATGCAATAATCCGACACTGTATAAATAATTACATAATTTTGTTTGAATACCACTAAGTAACTTAGTAGTCATTATATTGTCCCATTCGGTGTGAGGTACAGTTCTCGCCAAACTTATTGTCCGATTCCTTTATGTAACTCATTTCTTTTTGTTAATTTCTCAATATTCTCTCTAAGTTTACTATTTTCTGATGACAATAATTCAATTTCTCGGTTTTTTTTTTACAATGACTCGTGCTAGAGCTACCGAGCGAGGCAAATCTTCCACTACATCTCTACCACTTTTGAATACACTGTATCCATTGGACATAATAGAATAATTAATGTCTTGATTAACTCAAGTTACCGTGTATTGTAAACGTGTTGGCTAAGAAGAGGTTTAGTATAAGCGCAAAATAATACAAAATATATTGAGCAACTTTTTTAATAAAACTTTAACTATGATATAAATACAATAGAATACATACGAGCATTTATTATGTCTCGGGCGTGTCGGGCACGGCGAGGTCCCATGGGGAGGGGCGAGGGACTGTGCAGGGCGAGGGGAGGCGGAGGGGAGGTCTGCCGCGCCCTCTGCCGCCCGGAAGGCACAGTTCTCGTTTAAACAGCATGCGGGCATTATGCGCCCGCTGTTACACTCAGAGCAGCTGATCACTTACATTACGCGTTGCTACGTACTATGTACACGATAGATAATGACAAGTAATCACAAGTTGTAGCCATAATGTTGGGGTAACACAGTAATTCATTATTTATTGCCATACTTTCCAAAATATCCATAATCACTTTTGGTCCGGCCATTCGCCGTAATGAGGGCTATCGCCTATGAATTTGCCGCTAGAGGCGCTTGTGTAGCGTGAGGTCTTCGAAATGTCAAATGTGGGTTGACTACACGGGTTTATTTCTAATTAAAATAATATTGTGAATATTTGGCAATAACTCAGATTAATTATGTCAAATATGTCAGCAATCTCAGTTATTTAAGAGGAGCTAAGAAAAAGAAGTGCAAAATTTAACTACGTCCTAGTTTTTTCTAACAAAACGGAACTGCGCAACACTGTAGCATGACCGATATATTTACGCTACGGTTCTATTGTATTAAATATGATTTAAATATAAACTTTGTTTTCACGCGCGTATTTACAAATTTTGAGTGCTTATACTTGAGAACCTCACGCAACAGTTGCGCCATCTGGTGAGACAAAAAACGATAGCCATCATTGGCTAACAATAAGTAGATACTGAATACTGAATCCGTTTGCAGCAGAGACAGCTATCGCACACCCGCCCGTCAGTTCTACAGAATTAAAAGCATCCGTGTGGTTACTTAGTCACTACCACAAAAATCGCCATTGAACATCACTGAACAAAGTTCATAAAGCAGTGTTATTTACATGGCGGCTACACAAAGCGGAACCCTTCGCCGGCCGGCGCGTGTGCTGCACAAGTACTGCAACACACGCGCCTGCGCCTGGGGAGAGACCATTGTACATTGTACAGCAGTGGATTGCCGCAGGTTGATGATCATAATGAACGCAACACCGAAACCGTTCAATGACATCATTGAAATCATCAAACGTGATCAACATCGCAACTGTAGTTACTCTGTCGATGGATCAATCAGATTATCCTAAAATCAAGTTACAAGTGACTTGTGTTCACAGCGTTGCGACAAGTGGTCACAGTTGATATTTACACTAAATAAGCATTACATCGAGGACGGTCACATTTAGCTGAAGGTAGACATAGAAAACGTACACGTCATTACAAAATCCTGTACATTGTATAAATTGTTGGAAGTATCAGTGAAAGCGAACCCGATACATGCAGTAAAAAGGATCACATGTCTCTATCACACTCGCCCAATACAAAACACTAATCGGTATATTTCTACGAGACTTTACTAATTATTCAAATTTTTAATTTTGTAAATTATATAAAACCCCGGTGTGTAAAGATGTCTCCTCAGATGGACAAACAAGTAAAAAGGGCGAACTTACAAGAGAACGGGGATGAGCCCATCCAGAAACACTTCGTTACACACTTGACGAAAACTTTACAATAATTCGGTACCGGAATAGTACATTACGGAATACGTACTTGTTTACATTAATAGTTTTATTATTTACAAAGTATGCACGATGTGAAACTATAACTAACCGAAATCAACAACATCACATAACTACTTGCTTAGGGTAAGTTAAATATCAAATTTGACAACAAGACCCAAAGGCAACTAATTGCACTAATACAATGTTTACGTTTCACAGTTTTAAATGCTAACATCTATAATACTAACATTTCAGGAAGACGACCGGACAACCACTTGTAGCTTTTTTTACACGAGTGAGGAATAGTGTATAGCATCTGGATTTGCGCTCTGATTAATCGTCTTCCTAAAATCGCTGACTTTCTAAATGGTGCAACACCATCATATCAACTTATCTGTGTGCGAGACACTAGGTACTTCCATATAATCCCATCCCAACATGTTCAAATGTATTTAATCTTAATGGAAGACATCGACATTAGTTTGCGAGCAAATTGTATCAATATTGGCCGTTACTATGTCGTGCCGTCACGTGACATCGCTCGTGTACCGTGTGGCGCCGCCCGCCGCCCGCCGGGTGGCTGGCGGCTGGTGGCTGGTGGCTGATGGCTGATGGCTGGCACACAGTAAGACGATAAGTTTAGCAGTGGTCAGGGCCGCGCACTAAATGTTATATTTAGCACCTTTCAAAGCAGGTTAACCTTTTAATGCGCGCTGCTAAATATAAATGACTTTTCAAATTCGTTACATCGTTCCTGTACATAACTTACACGACTATTGTCTCAACTACTATGAGATGAAAATGACAAATAATGTAGGTAGGTACTACCAATAAAACTAGTGCGTACTAAACTAAGTCAACTATCCCTAGTGTTTGTTCATAGTGTTGAATCAATACGTTAGCACTATCACGCTCTCATTGAAGTAAACGATACGATATGGACTCATATGTTTGGGGTATTTATTGAAATAAAACGGTACCACACACCTGTTTACATACGTTCCTTAACGAGTTTTTATAAAAGTAAAAATCCATAAAATCTCAGATTTTCTGAAAATATCCATTTTTATATAGAACTTAAAATATAGATTACATCACATTCAATAATAAACATAATTAGAAAGACAAATTTTGATTAAAACAAAGAATAAACAAAAATATAAAAGTACACATTCGTAACATTTGGCACCGTGTATATGCAAAAAAAAAACAATACTCTCAACATTTCCCTAACACATTGTAACTTCGCTTTACTTCCCTCCAAACGCGTGGAAATGAACCAACAATTCTAGAATCTATTGATATATCGAGATATGTTCACAAAACTAGCACAAACCGGGAAGGCGAGATCGCGTAGCTAACACACAGCGAGTGCCCAGGGCTGACAGATCACACCACGTACAGCGGCATGGCGCGGTTGGAGCGGTCGGCTGCGATGCAGGTTCTATTCGCGTAAGGGAAACATATCATTATAGTATAAGTTGTTGCTCCTGGTCTGGTTGCAGTGTATGTGAGTACTTTCTTAGCACGAATAGTTTAATTAAATTCCAAGCAAGTCCTAAGCTACGTAGTTACGTTAATTACCACTAATAACTTAGACAGAATGTTTATTTCATAACGGATCTGGCAGCCCTGAGCTGATAGCACTGACCGCACACCCACACAGAAGTAACTCGAAACTTCCAATGCCACACCCGGGCGCCGCTGAGACGCCACCGAGATGTCTGACTGACTTCGCACAATACACGCGTGGTACCAACACTTGTGACTCCAATACAAACATACATAATAATATACAATAATATACGAAATAAGTTGATAACATTATAACATTGCACTTTCACAGTTTATAATTATAATAAAACACAATTGAAAAAATATACAGAGACACCACCGCACCGCAGGACTTAATAACGTTGTGTAACATTAGCAGGGTAAGCAGTAGTTGATCCTACCTACCTAGGGCTATGCGATATGTGAACTGATATAGGGTCGATATGGGCCTTGTAATGCTTGAGACGGCCGCGACACCACGCAGACGATGTTGTTGAACATTATAATATAAGCATACTTATAATGAGACATGAATCAGATGAAATCAACGAAGCCCTCTCGAACAGTGCTCATACATAATGTGTATACAACTATGCACGTATGGACAGACAAGTAACAAACCAACTTGCTTACGCGCACATTAAAATTTTATCGAGACCAAACGCTTTTGTTATATATTTTATATATTTGTATTAAGCATAAGTATAGCGCGGAACCATTTTTCAACTAGGTAACTGACCTCTCGACCAGGCGCCTGCGAACACAGTGCGAATGGATGATAACAACAATACCATTTATACAATATAATAATATTTCTATGATTCCTTCATATTATATCTCTAGCCCATCGCAAATGTCTGACAATAGGTAATGATTCAGGTGTAAGCACTAATTTACATCAATTATTCTAGCATACCATGCGTCAGCGGATGAAGCACAATCATCAATAACCTTCATATCATTTGTCAATAAAATTCACTATAACATTAAAAAATTACAATATACGGGTAAAGCTCGATAATTGCCCAAATTTTCATAATATTTATATTAGGTATAAGTCGTTGTGATCTAAACTATTCGAAGATATCTGCTGTCACATATACACACGTAGTCCCTCGCATGTTAAGCAGATGAAAAACAATATACATTTGTGACCACAACAACCTGATACCAAGAACCAATGGTCGATTGGAGAGTAAGATTTAACAGATAATGACAAAAGGAATTTAACATTTGGACCCAAATTGTTCAGCATAATTATTAGTGTGGAATAATTTTCAAGGCAGGAGTTCGTCTGAGCAACACTAAGCATAATTAAATATAAAATAATAAAAATCACTTTGGATGTTGTCGTAGTGGTCGCAAGCTGGCGGGCTAATGATCCAACTAGAAAATCTAAGTACCTACCATTGATACGAAACAACAAGTAAACAATAATTATCTACCTAACATAAAACTACTTTCGTGGAGATTTTTTAGTGTTCGTAATAATTTAATTTAAAATATCATTTTAATTTACTGCGCGGTAAAGTTAGTATGTATCGCCTATATTTATATCTACGAGATCTGAAATTCCCCGAAAGTAGTTTTATCACATTGGCCACCACGTTACACATATAACATATATTTCTCGGGAGATATCGAGACCTCACCTTTAGCCGAGCTCTCTCCTTAACAGAACAGAGCACACACTAATTACGGTCAGTTATTTTTGCATAATTATGATCAATAAACACAATGCACTATGCAACGTGGCGTGCTTACGATAGCGGATACCGACGCGATGCGCACGCGCACCGAGCGCGATCGCGCTCCACCCCCCTCTACGCTATGATTATGATATTGTAATTTGTTCAACACTAAAAGTATAATTATGATATTTGTGTTACATTTTAGTTATGTTAGTAATGATTAGACATAATTAAATACTTAAGTATGGTTTCTCCCCAATTTTAGATTTAAAACACTTATTATGTAAGACACATTGAATTCGATATTAGATACAAAATTTGGAATCACTGGCTCGTCTTACAATTAATTCATCACTGATAATCACAATTCTTATTAATATAATATATATTGGATTTTTAATTAATAAATTAGATTAAATAGACTTATTTCATATTAATCGCGTCTCGCGAGATTTGAATTGATATTATGAGATGTTGGGAAAGAAACCTAGGTGTCGAAGGCGCTACACGTCCGGCTACCAGTGTGACGTGCGGGACGAGTGGGGAGCACGGGGCGCACGGGGCGCACGGGGCGCACGGGGCGCGGGGGGCGCGCGGGGCGCGGGGGGGCGCCACGAGCTGCGGCGCGAGCATCACCTCTGGCTGGCGTCGGGCGCGCCGCTGTCGGCGTCGGCGCTGGGCGCGCTGGCGCCGGCCGGCGTGACGTCACACGCGCCGTCCGGCAGGTTGGCGTTGACGATGTTGGCGATGGCGTCGGCCGACATGGCGGACATGGCCGTCAGCAGGTTGTTGGCCAGCTCCACGCTGGACGCCTCGTCCATGCGCTTGTCAGTCAACTCACCTTCCAGTCGGAGCGTGCGCATGCTCGCTTCCAGCTCTGGGTCTAAGTGACAGTTGACTTTCTTAAATAATTGTATGGTTAAGTCCATAGCAACAGATAATAATAATTATTATTTATTATTGACAACAATAATGACATTAAATGCATGTCGTTCCTGATCAAAGAGCGGACAAGAGTTACTTTTAGGGTCTGTCTGTTACAACTCTGGAATCTTTTCATTTAACCACCCACCGGCTGAACGGCTCGGTGCTGGCTTGTACAATTGTACATTGGTAAGGCTTGCGAATCGCCACACCAAACCAAATTGACGGTTTTGTTATTTGGGAAATTAAAAATTACGTCTGCATCTAACAATGCAGCGGCGACGAGCAACTGCAACGTTAGAATACAGACAATATCCTCGGTGTAAGTGGGAACAATATTAAGTATTTAGTACATTTTATGATTTCGCATGTACGCAATCATTGTTAAGAGCATCAATCAATAATAGTACTAGATTCCGGATATGCGTTTCAAAAACGGCCCGAAATATAATAATAATGGTCTTATTTCAATTTAGTATCGTCCAATCATAGCCAACATTAGGACGTCAAAATGCCGTAGTGCGCCTTCAAAAACTGTGCCAAATAACTTGTTGGGCCAATGTTTGCTATACCCACCAAATAATGTAACAAACGTCGACTGTTCCTGAACAGGGAATGCATGGAGTAGTGTTATCATTATTTTACATGGTGGTTCTAGTTTATGATAAGCTTCAAACGACGTGAGAGATATGCATAAAAACCAAGCGTGTTATAATGTAATTGTTTAAAGAAAATTTTTTTTTTTATCATATTTTCCACCTCAAATCAATCCAAAAATATGATAAATACTTTGTGCGAATGTTGACGCAGAAGTGTACGAATGTACACCCACTGCAGTTCGCCGGTATGTTTAGGTCCCATGTAATGCATTTAGGCCCGCGGGCCTATTGCCATTAACTGGTACATAATAATTTAATAATTAATACTAATGTCTTAAATAAATAACGTTTGTACATTCACGAGCAAAAACATGTACACGTTAACAAAAGTGCTACACCGGTTTTCTCCTAAAGTACTAATAGAACTTTTGTGGTATAACGAACACAGTACTTACGAACCAAAACTAGAGTGACATTGGTGTTATCACAAAGTTGCAATCGTTCATTCATGAAAAAATCGATTTAGCACGTTTGTATAAATATTTTTTCTCATGACTGTACTATCCAAAATAGTACCTACTACTTAGGTCTACAACTTTTTGTGGACCTAAGTAGTAGCAGCCTAACAGTGGTTAAAGATTTTTAACCGATTTACGGTTAAAAATCTTTAACCACTGTGCAAAACTAAATTGGCCAAAAACATATTTATTCTGCAGCTCCATGCCTTTTAATAGTTACTATGTTCAAAATATGAAAATTTTAAATGTGATTCCATATTTGAATTACAAATTTTTTTCGTGTGTGCAAACGTGGCCACTTTCGCGACTTAATTTTATAATAATAATTGATCGAATGTTAAGGGAATTCGTTATAATTATATATTTTAATATATGATTACTGACCGTTGGCGTGGTGCGCGTCGTACGGCCAGAAGGGCGTGAAGTCGCGCGCATGCGCGAACTGCTCGTCCGCGAAGTGCGCGGGCGCCGGCGCGAACGGGTCGTGCGGCGCCAGCGCCAGCGCCTCCGCGCCGAACTGCGCCCAGCCCTCGCCGCCGCCCGCGCCCGCGCCGCCGCCCTCCGCCGCGCCCTCCCACGCTGCACGCAAACAAACTATTTACTGCTTTAATACCGTTAACATTAATACAACGTGAGTTTTATCGACCGGGAAATTGCTTCGAGCCGCCTACTGACTAGTACACGCACAATGCACAGTGGGTACGTACGCGAGTGTTGCTGCAGCACGTCGCGCGCGGCCACGGAGGCGCCGCGCTCGTCAGCGTCCGCGTCCGCATCCGCGTCCGCATCCGCGTCCGCCGCCTCTTCGTCCGGCTCTGCATCCGCATCGCCGGAGTCCTCCCACATGCTGCAAACATTTAAAAAAATATAATTCTTCCGTACGTGTGTTTGTCTCCTAACTCCTCCTTTACGGCTGGACCATCAGGTATGAACTGTATAAACTTAAGATTTTTTTAACCCACTCGAAATGAAAGCGATGCTGTGCACTAGTCGCTAATATAGTATAAAAAGAAAATAACACTAACCAGATAAGATTTAATAACAAAAACAAATTTTCAACTATATTAACGTAGAGACATTTTTAAAACATTTGTTTCACTTCACAAATAAAGTTGTTTCACTTCACAAATACGCGTGAATCATTTACATTTAAACCCAATGCTAGTGTCAGAGAATCACGGCGCCCCACGGTGGGCTGAAAATCGGCTTTCATAGACTTCGGGATTTCAATTTGCAAATGCCGGATTTTTTGCCGGATATCGCTTCTATTAGTTATTACTATATTCTAAAATGACACCCGAGTTAATTCTGCGCAAAAACGAAGGAATTATATTTTTTTTAAGAAAAAATTGTATGAAGCTGGTATGAAAAAGTTAATTATCTCGTAAACAGCAAGGAAAACCGTAATATCCTTACAGGTGGTTATAGTACTAATTATTTATGATTTTTGGAAATATGTCATATCGTTATATGATATGACATATTTCCAAAAATCGCGTTATCGCTGCTATTTTTTTTTTAAATCGACAAAATATTTTTATTTATTTTTACATAAGATACGGTCCCTGTTAGTGGCTGATTTAAGAACATTATTTAAACAAGAAAAATATTTTAAAAAATAGCATAAAGATAAAAAATTTAATCAAATATTAAACATTTTCCTTATTACTGTCTTTGCCGGACTCCAATTCTGAGTCAGAATACAGATTGGATATATCTAAAAACTCGAACTCACTTTCCCGAAACTGAATTAAGTCGAGAGTTTCAGCAAAAAAGCTCTGCTTTCTCTTGGCATCTAACTTAGGCCTTTGTGCACTTAGGAAAGGATCCGAAAAAACAACAAGCATATTTAAGATATCTTGATTAGAATCTTGCCTGCTTCTTTTCCGTGAATGATGTTCCCGGTACCTCCTAAAATCTTTGTTCGAGACTCTGAGGCTTCTTCCGAGAGAGTCCCAATTGGCACAATATCATTTTTCTCGATTATGTCAGCCCCGTGTATTAATAATTTATGTACGGTTGACGACATGTAGTACCAGTCGTACAATTCCACGTACTTTTCTGCTGTTTTGCGAGCAAAATCTTTAAATTTTATCACGTCGATCTTCTCGCCAGATGTTATCGCTTGCAAAATCACAGCAAATCTATCAAATCAATAAGATCTTCGTCCAACCCGGTAATAGCTGTTTTAATTTTATTGGGAAACTCGAAAAACTTTCTAGCGGTATTCCCGTCATTGGTAGTTCCCGAAGTTTTAAAACTCATTTTGTATTGATAAATATCTAGCACAAACATAGTTGTCTAAGTGTGGATGTACTATAAAACCTCTGACTACTCCTTCGGGAATATAGGGGTGATGCTATTTTATGTTACGTGTTGTTAAAACTCTGTGTTCTCCAACTTAAACACTAAAAGGAACCGTTTCATATGTAAAAATAAATATAAATATTTTGACGATTTAAAAAAAAAAAATGCAGCGTTATATGACATATGTCAGAAAATCATAAATAATTAGTACTATAACCACCTGTAAGGATATTACGGTTTTCCTTGCTGTTTACGAGATAATTAACTTTTTCATACACGCTTCATACAATTTTTTCTTAAAAAAAATATAATTCCTTCGTTTTGGCGCAGAATTAACTCGGGTGTCATTTTTGAATATAGTAATAACTAATAGAAGCGATATCCGGCAAAAAATCTGGCACTTGCAAATTGAAATCCCTAAGTCTATGAAAGCCAATTTTCAGCCCACCGTGCGCCCGTAGTTATGATATGAACTTACTACCTGTATACCTGTACAGTATGAGTGACCTTTTAACCACAATTTACATCATATCTTTAAGAACTACTTACTCGTCATCAAATCTTTGACTAGCCAACTCCAAGAAATTGCTCTTAGCTACCCGCATCTGAAATCATTATGAGTACAAGTTCAATTTTCATACCACTAGGGTAGCAAACAAACGTGCGCCAGGGTAACAAGCAAACACTACGCGCGTTTACAACACCCATTTTAAATTACAATTTAAAAATTATAAATTATCTAATCATTGTTTAAAACTACTTTTTACGGATTTTATCGCGTTATATTGATATTATTTTAATCCCGACGTTTCGGACCCTTTACAGCGTCCATGGTCACGGGTGAACTAAGGTGGTAGGCGTCTTGAAGTTTTAATTACTAACAGCTACCCTACATTTCCGCTGTAAAGGGTCCGAAACGTCGGGAGTAAAATAATATCAATATAACGCGATAAAATCCGTAAAAAGTAGTTTTATTTCAACATTGTTTAAATATCAATAATAATATAGATTGTAGTATAATTTACTTTGTCTTCATCATCGATCCCAAGTCCGTCTGCTATGAAGTCTGGAGTTTCAGAAGAGCCCATCGCGCCGCACATCTGTGGTGTGCGAGACCAACAAATAACACAATTACTTCATCTTACATCAAGAAAATACAGCTCAATTCTCTCAGCGGTTCATGTAGGATTGCGACCATGGAAGCGTTCACATTCATAATAATTATCGTACTCATTAGTTTGTATAAATCTTTAGAACTTGACACCTTGTCATCGTACACTGAAAAAACTGTTTGGCTATATATTACAAAAAATTATGTTACTGGTTACCTAAAAATAGTGACAACATAACTATTGCCACCAGTAACAAAACCCAATTATGTTTTTCTAATATAACTTCTTTAGTTAATATTAACCAACTGTATTTGTAGCATATAACAAAACCATTTTGTATTATTCAAGTCTATTGAACGTTATTAGCAACAAAATAATTTTGTTCGGAATAGACTACATCGTTTGTTATTTACTGTCAAACAATTTGGTTAAATATAGCTAAAACTTTTGTAGGTTTATGCTAGGCATTGTTGTTAATTTTAATAAAACATTTTGTTACTATTAACCAATCGTTTGTGTAAGCAAAACCTCTCGGATGTGTTATATATTACCAAACTCTTTTGTTATTTTTAACCACACTGTTACGTTACTTTAGAGGTATTAAGGGTTTAAATTTTAACCAAAATTATTATAAGCCGCGACTCGAGAGTCATTCTTTAGTCAAAGTAGGTACTTACTATTATCATGTCATAATAATAGTAAGTACCTACTTTGACTAAAGAATGACACGAGTTAATTCTGACAAAACTGGCTTTTACAATAACTTTGGTTAACAGAAATTATAATTAAAACAATTAGATATAATTAACAAAGTTAGTTTTATTATTAAAACAACTCAAATATTCGTCATAATCAACCTACGACTGCAGTGTACATTCAAAATATTTCTGGTACTTAAGTTATAACTGGATGAGATAATAGACTCATAAACACCTGTACTTTTTTTTATATTTCTGGATATTCTACTTGAAAACAATTCAAATGATAATCAAAACCAACCGTCACCAACAGCGTACATTCAAAAATAATTCTGGTTTCGTTATACCTACATAATCACTTTCCTAACAGTCATAAAAATAAAATCACTTAACAGACCATTTTCTTCATACTGCAGCAGAAGTCCTTTGCCTTCATTACAAGAATTCCTAAAATAGAAAACATTAATAAATATATTTTATTTACCAAATAAGTTTTTTTTCAAAAATTAAATTTTTGTGACAAGCTTTTATTATGAACGCATTAATTCTGTATAGTGCTTATCTAAACAAAACAGATAAGCCCAATCACGATGGAGTTATCTTTTTGTATTTTTTTAAGCATTTTCCATGCTAAGATTTCCTTAATTATTTAGTTTAGTTCATATAGCCACCGCCTGCATCATCAGATCAGCTTCATGACAGCGTAAGATTGCACTGTCACGTGCATATGCCTGCAAAATTTCAGCTCAATCGGACCTCCGGAAATGGGTCAAATTTAGCTTGCAAGAATAAATAAAAGCTTGTAAAAAATAATACAATCCTTTTCAAATTTATAACACTCAAATCAATAAAAAAACTTACACCATGTTCTGAAACTCCATCACGATCAAGTGTAGCAGAAATTGCTGATGTCTCTGTCACTTTTGGATCAGTCACCAGTTCAGTGACATTAACTCCCTGGAGTGTATATTCATACAGCATAACGTTTGCATCATCCAATGTAATATTTGACTGAAAACAAAGGGAAATGTGATGTAAAGCAATAATGTAAACCTGAAGGTTATTGACACATAATTTACACCAGTAAAATGTAGGTAAATTAAATAGTTAAGAAATAATATAGTCATGAAATTTTTTTGGTACTTACAGCGACCACACTTTCTTGATTTGCACTTGGGGTTGTGAAAGCAGCAATTTAATTTGTATGGCAAGTTTTGCACTGTGTCCCAGGCACTAAGTCTTCTAAGTCTGTGTCTGATAACATTTGTAGTCTCCAGATCAATTGCATGTTCTAAAAATAATACAAACATAAATAATAAAAGTTTCTGTTTTCTGACCTGAGGACAGACTGAACACTAAAAAAGATACACCATAGAACTATTTTTTAAAATGTTTGTAACTTTTTGTAGCTAGAGGTGGAAATTATTCTAAACAAGAATTGTATCCAAGTAATTGGGATACAATGTATTATAATGTAATGTACTTACCGTTGAACTTATCAATGTATATTCCAAGGCCCCAAAATCTAGGATAGTCCGGGATGGTAAATTTTTCGGGTACCTCCTCGGATGGTTCCATGTCCTTGCGTTTCAATTTCGCAACTCTTTCACTTAACAAAAACATAAAATGAGAACTTGATGAGACAACAGAGAAATCTTTAATGAGTAGGTAATTCTGTGGTCTTGATGAACAATAACACATCACGGCGGCGGCGACTTCACGAAAAAAATGGCGGGTGACATGAGGTGCAGAAAACGAGTGCAAAAAACAGGAATGATGCGCGGGCGTGGTAGCAAAACGTTTCGTCGTATGCAACATTTGTTTGTGTAAATAATAACTTCTAAATTGCTGTTAATAACAAATGCAGTATGCTGGAACTAACATAAAATACAGTAAAACAATTGTGTTGCTGGCGACAAAACGGTTGTGTAAATAATTAAGAACAGTTTGTTTACATATAATCTAAATATTCGTGTTGAGAACTACCTGATCAGTAATTGGTAACCATTAACTTAACAGTTTTGAAAAGGATAGCCTAACTTAAGTAGCATAACTCGTTTTATTCGATGTAACTCAAGCGTATTGCTTGCATGTAAACAAACTTTGTTTACGAGTAAACAAAGTTATGCTAAATTTACAATAGCTAAACAGTTTTTGTTAATTAGTTTTTTCAGTGTACCGATTTTCGTAGATTGACAAGATTTTATACAACTTGTTTAGCATGCAAGTTGGATTTGATGTGAAAAATAATGTAATTCGCTATTTTGTGGTGGCGGCCTTATTTGGATTTGAAATTTAGTATAGTGTATAGAATCTACTAGTCAAGCCCTTTCCTGCGATACCCATCATATTTAGGGAGTTGTGAAAAAATATGTGATCTGCCATTTAGTGGCGGTGGCCATATTGGACCGATTTTGATCAAATATAGCTAAAACACTCGACTAATTCAACTTCAAACCAAAAACAATACAAAATTAAAATGGGTTAACCCGTTCGGGAGCTACGACAGGCCTCCGACAGTCGCTCAAGGTCACGAGTTATATGCCTGCCGCCTCTGTATCACCGGTTACAACGGCGAAGGGTTGCCGGCCGCCTGAGCGCACGCACGGTGCGTTTCCCGCGCTTGCCCATTGAAATGCCGAGACCACGAAAAATTTGTGCTGTGGATGGGTGTAAACTAAAAGAACAAATGAAAATGTATCTATCATTTTATAAAACTCAAACGAATTTGACAAAAAAAAAAAACAGATAAAAAAACTAGAAACTACTGGAAAACCCAAATTTTTAAGTTGTATTATCGCCGGCTGGCATCGATCTAAAAATATTTCATAATTTTAAGTAACGTTTTTGGTCAGTTTTTTTAATAAGTACCTACTTTTTTATTTCGTATTTTTTAAGTTTTAATGCCAAATCAACATTTCCTAGGCAAGTAGCGTATTAGTCCATCTTGAAATCTACAAAGACGATTTTGATGAAACTTGTAAATGAAGTAAATGTCAGTAGGTACCTAAATAAAAAAAACGGTCACGATCCGATTACTAGTTTCGGAGACATGTAAACATTTAAATATACATACGAACAAACATACATACATAACCTCTACATATACACCTACAAAAGTTTGTAATTCGTTTGGAAGCCCTAACAATTGTAGATTATCTTAATATGTGAATATGTTGAAGTTCCAATAATACTACTAATAAGTACCTACTACTCCTCTTTTTTCAAATCAAATCAAATATTTATTGCGTTCCATAACGTATATTATATACAGATGGTAAACTCATAACTAGGGGTAAATTATGGACCCTGTCGGGCACAGCATAGTAAAATAAAGTAGGAGAGATTTTCAATAGGTTTATAATTATCAATGAATTATTTAATTTTTTGAAGTTGGGAATACAATTAAAAATATTGTATTTTTCCACTAAATTCGTTTTATTACTAAAATCATCATAAACACGCGCTTGCGGATGGGCCGCGCAGCGGACTAAATAATCTCAACTCTTTGTGTGTCTTGAAACATTTATTCTCGCTGCGAATAGTTACTATTATTATTTAGAATTTGTAGGCTATTATAGAAAAATGTGAAAAAGCGAATGAAATGAAGCTTAATTATGTGTTATTGGTGTTTCTATTTAAAAAACATTGATCTTAAGTGATGTTTCTGTCCGTAGGACTATTACCTATTCTGTGGCTACGAGCTACATCGTTTTTTTTAAGTTTCGCTTCCATGTTCGCACCTTTAATTCGATAAATTTAATTAAATATTAATAATTTTAATTAAACAGTAGAATGCAAATAAAGAACGTACAATTGCATAAACAGGTTGTGGGTTGTGCGTTGTGTTTAGTGACAAAAACTCATGGTCGAGGTACAGAACCTCGATGAGTTTTTCTCAGTAAACTCGCTAGCGCCGCGGTAAAATATTAGTATAGAAAACCCACTAACGCCTCTAGCGGTTACGTAAGGAACTAAAATGTACTATGAGATTACAGCGTTTCGGTGCGTAAAATCCTATCGAAAGCAATTCGCTAAAAGTCTGGTTGAGGTACTGATGCGCTTGTGTCGCACGAGTAGTGTACGCAACCAGTAGACAACAGCACTGACCTCGTTGCCGCCCTCGGCGCCGCCGTCGTCCGCCAGCTCGTCCATGCTGCCCGTGCCCGCCATGTCGTTGAACTGACCGAACAACATTACACATTACATATTAATGTAAATAACAAACCCTGGCCACGCTGCTGCTTACAAGTCCGCTGCGGGATTGCCATTATTCAATGTGGTTAATGTACTCACGTCATAATTAGCTGCCAGTGTGTCAGCCATGATTTCCACCTGAAATGAAGCAAACACAATTGTATTGTTTGTAAATATACATAATAATGTAATATAGAAAAATGATAAAAGTACGTAAGTTGTAAAAATTTTAAACTAACCTCGTAAATATTTTCTGACGGATAGTAGCCACCCTGAAACATATATTTTTGTTTTAAAAGGATAGATTTATAAAAATAATGCTACGTGAAAAGATGTTACGGCAGGCCCCTATTGTGTCGGCGCTGCACACACTGGCAGTGTGGCGCATGGGAGGAGCCGCGCCCTCGGCAAGGTCTGCGGACCTGTCATGGCGCAGGAGGCACAGTACCGTCCCGCGCCGCAGCAGGCGCGCCGGGCGACGGAGGAGGGCCGACAATGCCCTCTTCCGGCCTCCGTAGAGGACCGGTCCGGGGCCGGTGGACGCGGGGAAGTCCAACGACCATAGGCGGCGGCGCGTAGTGTTCCACGCGCGCTCCTTCTCAGACGTGGGGGGGAGTGTCTGTATCTCTCCCTACACCAGGCGGGGGAGCCCGCCGAGGCGGACCAACACTAGTCGGGGGCCGCGGAAGAATGCGTTGTTCCCGTAGCCCCCGACGCAAGTGCGAGTGGGAACACCGGGGATGGTTTTAGTTGTAAGGAGTCTGACAGATCCCCCATCACCCATGAGGATTTCCAACCTCGAAAAAGAAAAGGCTACTATTGTGTGCTGGACTTAGTGTCCTTAAGATTTGACATTACGACTCGGTACAGTATAGTACTATGCCTGGCATAAAATACTTGTACGCGCCGGCGGCAGCGCCAGCGCATGCGCCAGCAGGTCGGCGGCGCCAGGCACAGCAGCACTGTACTCACCAGCGGCGTGTCGTGCTGCTGCAGCAGCGGGCGCAGCGTGTTGTCGTGGAACTCCTGCCAGCGCTCCAGCAGCGCCGGCGGCAGCGCCAGCGCATGCGCCAGCAGGTCGGGCGGCGCCAGCGCTCGGCTGATGTGGGCCAGGCACAGCACCACGTGGCCCATGTACGCCGCGCGCGGGGATGTCCTGCAGACGAGGGAACTTCAAGTTTCAGTGAACACATGTAAAATTATAAGTAATACCGACGTATTACATTATTCGACTTGTAATACAAACATACATTGAAATGGTTAATGTCACTCAAGAGTACTTACTTATTGTTTTGATTCTCCTCGAACACGTCCATGAGTCGCGTCAGCAGGTCGCACTCCACCAGTAACTGAAATAGTTAAGCGTTACCATCTCGTAAAGGAACTTTATTATCAGTTAGCATCTTGTTTAGTGGTGTGGCGCAGGCGCAGCAGGAGTACTCACGTGGCGCGCGTACTGCGTGCGGTACACGCGGTTGTGCAGCGCGTGCTTCACCAGCGTCACCACCTGCGCGTGCAGGAAGTTGTTGTTGGGGTACGCGAAGAACATGTCCACCAGCACGCCCGGCGTACCTGCACACAACTACCATTGTACCGAGCCCGGCGCGCCGCGCTGCGCAAGACCCAACGGCACTGACCCAGCGTCAGCATGGTGGCGGGCACGTCGTCCAGCTCGCACTGCGCCAGCTGCGCCAGCAGCGCCGCCACGTGCACGCGCGCCGCCCGCACGCGCCCCGCCTCCGCCCCCGCGCCCGCCTCCGCCCCCGCGCCCGCGCCCGCGCCCGCCACCGGGTCGTGCAGCAGCGCGTGGTGCAGCAGCGGCAGGTGCGGCGCGAGCGCGAGCTCCACGCCACTGCGCTCGTCGGCGGCGCCCCCGGCCCCGGCCCCGCCCCCGCCCGCGCCGCCGTGAGTCAGGTCCTCTTCGCTGGATGCCTTCATGCGCCTACCGACCGAGGAAAGTGTTATTAGTATCAATTTCATACTCTTAAAATTTTACTGACACACGATTCTGCACCAAATTGAAACTACATGGGTGTGCAATAGGCTATACGACTAATTATTTTTTATAGCCTCATGAAAAAGTTGACCATAAATAGAGCCTATTATCAAAATCCAAATTTAAATTGGTTCAAAAATAACAAAGCTAAAAGCTAAAAGCTTAAATTTTATGCTACATATAGAGCGCACTATATTACAAGTGACTTCAAAGGTACGTGCGCCGTACAAATTCTATACTAACACTTGTTTTGCGCAAAAGGGACAGAGCATCCCCTCTCAATCCTCACCAAAAACCTTTAATGCATTTATGTCAGAAATTTCTTGATCAATTTAATATTTATTTTCAATTATACAAAGTATGCTAATGATATTTTTCACTAAACGTGTGATTATTAACAAATTCAACATCAATCTTCTCCCCTATTAATGGCTGCCCCTACATTTCTAAATTATACTTACTTACGTAAGTACCTAACTTCTTTTTTTCTTTTTCCTAGCCTTTTCCCAACCATGTTGGGGTCGGCTTCCAGTCTAACCACAATGTGGCTGAATATCAGTTTTTGTATGGAAGCTGGGTTATCGACCCGCCCCATTTAGATTATTTTACGAAATTGCGGTGCATGTTCATCATGGGTAGATGACACATAAAGGAACAAAATGTCAGTAGCTCATGGCTTGCCCCAAACTGTCACGTTAGCGAGATATTTGGAAGTAAGGTTCCACAAATGATTACAACGACAATAGTTAAAAATAGAGTTATTACGTGGCTATAGGCGTCAGATTACATTAAAATAATCGCAGGGTGATTATGGTGAGGTGAGTGTGTATAATATATTTAGATACTGACAGCAGCGGCTCATGCGCCAGCAGCGCGCGCAGCACGTGGCAGGCGTGCACGAGCGCGGGCGCGCGCGCGCGGCGCGGCGACGTGAACACGCCCTGCAGCAGCGCGCGCACGCCGCGCCCGCCGCCCGCGCGCCGCGCCAGCGCCCAGCTCGCGCGCGACCTGCCCGCGACAACCCACCAGTACTATTATATACGTGCCCTGACTTCTCGCCAAACTTATTGTACGGGTTGAAGTTGCCACAAGTTACGATGTTAAAATTAGCTCGTGTCAACTTCAATCCTGACAATAAGTTTGGCAAAAATTGTATTTGATTATTCATAGATTTTTTTAAAACAGCTCTACGGATTTCGATAAAATTTATCTATACTAATATTCTAACGGACGATGAGTCATGCATATGGTGTGATCCAGTGGGCGGGGCTAATAAGGTGGCGTGATCTTTCAATGTCGCCACCATACGTCAAACATAATTCTGAGCGCTGGTTATGGCCGGCACTACTTGCGCCCCTCTAAAAATAGTAATTTAGTAACACCACTTCGCTCACAAAAAGCTCACTACGATTTCTACGGTGATCACGGCAACAACTAGCAGGCAGACCGCCAGATCTACAGAACATTGATCACGCCTCACACCGAACTAAACTGAACTTGGAGGCACAACCTGAAGATAAAGAGAAGCAAAGTAGGGACCCAGAACTAGCAGTGAAGACTGAAGAACGTACAAGAAACGAATTCGCGAGTGTACTTTCTATGCAAATAAATACGGCGTGCCTTTTAACAAATTCGTGTTTTTCTAGTCTCCACTGTAGGGATCTCCTTCAAATATTATAAAGAGGAAAGATTTGATTGTTTGTTTGTTTGTATTGAATAGTCTCCGAAACTACTGGACCGATTTGAAAAACTATTTTATTGTTAGATAGCCCATTTATCGGGGAAGGCTATAGGCTATATACCATCACGCTACGACTAATAGGAGCGGAGTAGCAATGAAAAATATAGCAAAAACGGGGGGAAAAGTTCAAGACCACGAGGGCGAAGCCGCTGGCGGGAAGCTATTATGGAATAAAAACAGAATCATCAAAATCGGTTCACCCACTCAAAAGGTCTGAGGTAACAAACATTAAAAAAAACAGTCGAATTGAGAACCTCCTCCTTTTTTTGAAGTCTGTTGATAACATAAAAAATACACACTTGTACAGTAGAAATTGATAAATATGAAAACGGTTCGGTGCGGTACCGGGTGGCGCAGCCCTCGGCGGCGCAGCCGTTGACGATCAGGTCGCACAGCAATGCGGCCGCGTTGGCCGCCGCCACGGCCGCCACGCGCGCGCGGGCCTCTTCCCCGAGGCCGCCGGCCGCGGGCTGGCCGTCCGCGGCCCCGCCGGGCCCCACAGCCGGCGCCCCCCGCCCCACACCCGCCTCGTCCCGCACCGCGGCGCTCTCCACGTTGTTCTCTGGTGCTTTTGGTGGACCTGAGACACATCCACAAATCACCAAAATTATGGCCGCTATTATAAGTTATACAGTTTGCTTATAATTTCATTGATGCTTTCAGATATAGATTAATGTCACACAAATTTGAAATAGGATACACTGACCAGCATTTCTAAAAAATATGCTTACAAATTACAGCGCCATGCCAATGCCAATAATTAACATGTTCGACCTGCCACTTTATCGGCAATATGCATAAGCAAGCATACGATACGAGAATTAAAAAAAACTAATAAATAAGTAAAGTGAACTAAACCCTGTATTGTTGAATAGTTACCCTATATTGTGCAATTAATACTTTGTACCTATAAATCAAAACGCATATACAACACGGAATAATAAAACAAGAGTAATTTGTTTCTTGAAGGAGAAATTCATTTGAACACACCGGTATCGGCGTCCGCGTCACTGGCGCCGCTGTGGTTGGCGTCGTGTGCGGGGTCTGCGGGGTGCGCGGGGTCTGCGGGGTCTGCGGGGGCGGCCGGCCGGGGCTCGTGCGCGCCGCGCTCGCCCCACTCGCCCCGCTCGGACAGCTCCTCCGGGACGTACGTGCCGCACACTATCTGTATGAGGCACTCCAGAAACTGGTGCTCTTCTAACCACTGTGGAACGAAACCAACATAATATTTCATCACCAAAAATTAACACGAAGCAGTGATAGCCTAGGTATGAGTTGATAGTCCACTGGTCATACACTGGCCTGTAGTCATAGGTTTCGAATTCGCATCAAAGGCACACATCAAAGTTACAACATTGCAAGAAAATATGAGTTGAACGTGAGGTAACTGCCTGAGATTCTTGGTGATCTGTAGGAATCGAACTCATGCACTATTAATTTTACAATATTATAAATATGAAAGTTTTTTTTTGGATGTATGGATGTTTGTTACTCTAACTCTTCCAATTTCCATAAAAAAGTTACTTCTTCGTCACTTTGAATGCAATTTACAGGAAATAAATCCCGATTGAGCTCGAGATTTTTTAAATGTATTTTGTATCTTCAAGATAAAAATAGTAGTAGTATTAGTAATATAGTAGGCAGTTTTTAAAAATACTCTGAAGTCCTTGGCACTATTCAAACAAAAAAAAAGAGTCGAACTTTTGTAACTAAAATCCTTGAGCAGAAATTTTGAACTTTAAACTCAATTTTGGTCATGTTCCATTAAGCCTTGGTGTACCATATTTTGAGGTGAAGTAGTTGACATTATAGTTATCCCTTACAATAAAAAAAAACATTTATAATCATACAACAGTAAGAGAAAAAACACAAAAAACCAATGTCAGGTGGAAATTATTAAAAAAATCATTGAAATCATCGTATCTTCTAAAAAACTGAAAATCGCGGAACATACGTGGGGGTGTTTTGGATGCTCCTTGATTAGAGGTATCTAAATTTTCTCTTTGAACGTCACTACTCCGGCCATTCTGTATAATTCACTAGCTTCCCGCCAGCGGCTTCGCCCGCGTGGTCTTATAATTTTTTCCCCCGTTTCTCAAATCAAATCAAATCAAATCATTTATTTGTAAGAATATGGTAGGTAGAATGGGTCTTACAGTGGAATATTATGTTTCAGCATATTCTGCCACGTTGGGCGTACAAATATTTATAATTTTAGTTAGGCACAAACAATCAGATCTATTATGTTTGATTATATTATATTCTAACTTGTCTAAATAATATTATATAAATCATAGAATAACGGATATATTACAGTTTGTCGGATAGATAATCATGTACACTGTAGTAAGCCTTTTTAACTAGAAATTGTTTGAGGTTGCTTTTGAATAAATTTACACTGATAATTTCATGACAGTGTTTAGGCAAATGATTATACACACGAGGAGCCACAGTAAACACTATTATTTAGGAAATGAGTTTTGTTCGATGGAATACATACTTTGTGTTGATGCCTTTTGATAGAGAGGGTTTCAAACAGTGATATGTTATTTTTAACAAATAGGATTAATTCATAGATGTAAATACAAGGTAATGTCATAATTTTCAGATTTATAAAATAAGGCTTACAACTATCTGTTTGTTTTAATTTACATATAGACCTGACACACTTTTTTTGCGCCTTAAACACAGTTTCTCTATCTACGGAGTGACCCCAGAACATAACACCATACTTTAGAAGAGGCTCGACATATCCATAGTAAGCTGTTATTACAGTCGAAGTATTAGCCGTCTTCGATAGCATATAAAGCGCAAAAGAGTATTGGCAAATCCTAGCACATACTGATTCAACATGCAGTTTCCAATTTAAACAGCTGTCTATGTTTAGACCTAAAAATTTTGTATTTTCCACACGCTTTATATTATATGTTCGTCTTGATATATAATGTTTAAATTAGTCATCTTATCAATTCTATTTCTAAATGTCATTAGATTTGTTTTTGTAAGATTTACTTTAAAATTATTTGATGTCAGCCAGTGTATTATGTCATATAGGGTAATATTAATGTCGTGTTCCAAAATTGATTTGTCATTACCTTTAAAAATTATAGTACTGTCATCAGCAAATAGAATACAACGTTGGTTTATTGGTTTAGGGAAGTCATTGATGTAGGCTAAAAATAACAGAGGACCCAAAACACTACCTTGTGGCACGCCGAATTCAACTTCTCTATATTTGGATGCATAGAGACACTCTTTTTTGGTCCTTGTACAAATTTTAGTAGTCTGCGTCGATTGGGTTCTATGGCTAAGATACGATTTAATTAAATCTAGCACATTTCCTCTGACTCCATAAGCAAATAATTTATTGCACAGTATTTGGTGGTCAACGTAGCTTTGGTTAAGTCCAGGTAAAGTGCACATGCTACAGTTTTCCTATCGACACTTGTCATAATTTCCTTCAAAAATTTATAAATGGCCAGATTTATAGATTTCCGTTTACGAAAACCGACTTGTTCCTCAGCGAGTATATTATGAACTTCAAAATAATTATACAGACTCTCATGAATAACTTTTTCAAAAATCTTTGATAGAACAGGAACGAGCGCAATGGGTCTGTAACAGTTCATTTGGGACTTATCATTTTTCTTAAATACTGGTTTGATTATAGTGATTTTTAATTTATCGGGAAATACACCATGGGCAATACAGAGATTTATTATATGGCTAAGTATATGCGATAATTTTGTGGATACGTGTTTTAGTATTTTAGTCGAAATATCATCATAACCAGTACTATTTGAGTTTTTTAAATTTAATATAATTTTACATATGTCATTAGGTGTAGTCGGGTACATAAATATGGAATTAAGTCTATTAGGAATGTCAATTTTTTCATGCCTAGGTTGTAATCTAGTAACTTGGTCTATAAAAAAATTATTAAATGAGTCAGCAATTTCTAAAGGGTCGCTAATAATATCACCGTTAATGTTTAATTGATTTATTTGCTCTTTTGGTTTGTTTACGTTCCTATCATTTATAACAGCCCATGTAGCTTTACTTTTATTGGTAGCAGTGTTTATATAGTTGTCATTTCTTGACTTTTGAGTTAGCTTTATAATGCGGTTGAGTCTAGAAGATAATTTAAGAAGATTAGACTTGTTTTCCTCAGTGCTTTCTTTGCGAAATTGCCACAGCAGTTTACGCTTTCGTTTACAGCACACTCGTATGCCTTTAGTGTAGTTTGGACGAGATTTAACATATTTTTTTATTAAGATCTTAGGAAAGCAAAGGTCATAAAATAAATGAAATAATTCCAAAAAAATATTATACGCGATATTCGGGTTTTCAGTGCTGTAGACCTCACTGAAACTGAGGGCATTAATGCATTTCTTAAATTTGTTAATATTTTCTGTACAGTAATCACGTTTTTCAATGAACCAGTATTTAAGGGCTAAGCTTGATTTCACCGGGCATGTAAGCAATTGAGCTGTGTGATCTGACAGAGCAAACTCATGGATTTCACTGGTACAACCACGTATGTTATGCAAAATTTTATGCAAAAATTGTCAATACATGTTCCACTTGATAGACGCGTCGGTTCCTTAATAGCTATTTTGAGATTATAACAAGACGTGAAATGAAGAAATTCAACACATTCCCTACTCTTGTTTAAAAGGTTTATATTAAAATCACCACAGAGTATTATTTTCTTTTTACTACAACAAAAACGTTTTAATATAGAGTCAAAATTCGAAAAGAATAAGTTTATATCTTCACAATTTGACTTAGGAGAACGATATATACAAACCACGTAGATTCTATGTTCTATCAACTCTATTGCGGAGCATTCCAAAATATTCTCAATACAATATTTTCCAATGTCTTTAATTGGACTGAACTGAAGTGTATTACGTACCAATATACAGGAACCACCCCGGCGGCTCCTTCGAGTAAATATGGAACCAAGCGTATAATTAGGTATTCTAAGAAATGTTTTATCAATTTTTATCATATTATGTTCAGTAATACACACAATGTCGGGAATATTATTAAAATTTTCCAATGATTCAAGACTTAAGGTTAATAGGTCTGTTTTCGAAACTAAGCCGTTAATATTTTGGTGGAGTATTCTGATTCTATTGTAGGCGAAAAAAATCATTTGGTTCTTTTATTGGTGAAGTACTACCATCAACCCTTAATCCTATTTCTGTTTGGGTACTTTTATCCGATATAGATATAGATAGTTTTATTTGCATATTTTGAGATATATTTTGACAGTAGAGATCGCGCTTAAATTTATACTCTATACGTAAGGTTTCCCTTAGGAGTGATCGGCTTAAATGTAGAGCAAAGTAAGTGTGTCTAGGTATAAATGTACTATAGTTCATGTCAACAAAGTTAGCATTACAAAAATTTGAGCAACAACAGTTTCTGCAACATTTTTCATTACTACTCCGCTCCTATTAGTCGTAGCGTGATGATATATAGCCTATAGCCTTCCCCGATAAATGGGCTATCTAACGTGGAAAGAATTTTTCAAATCGGTCCAGTACTTTTTGAGTTTATTCGTTACATACAAATATCCAAACTTGCCACTTTATAATATTAGTGTAGATAACGACATTTGAGGAAATTCGATGTGTGGACTGAGAAATAATTTTGGAAAATTCCCACAGGTTTGAGAAACATTTTATAAACGGGATTAACGCGGCGGGGAACAGCTATAGTCTGCGCGGAACTAGTTGGCCGCGCCGTAGGTATGTGAGCGGCGGGTCGCCTGCGCGCGATGCGATGGAGGGGCGGGGGCGTTTGCTTATGTTCACAGTAACCCGCCGCCTCTCCCCCGTCCCTACCTAAGGCACGGCCAACTAGTTCTGCGTGGACTATACGTAAATACACACACCAGTTAATTGGACAGTTCAAAGCCCGGCCCCTGCTGCAACCGTGACTAAACCTTACGACACCACAGTAGTTATACCAATACTAATCAAACACTATCAATATGCTTGCTCTAGTTACATTACAGTTCATACTTTGTTCGCATTTGTAAACTTTCACACAAACATGAACACAGCAATATTTGAACAGCACACATCTACCTAGTGACACATTTGTGTAGATGGTAAATATTGATTTTGTGAATTATTTATGAATCATACTGTTTATAATTTGTATCACTTTTGCGACACAGAATTAGTCACGTGCAGCAACCTGTGACCTTAATACACCTTTATTTAGTTTTGAATTAGTCTAACATAAGATTAGTGAAGGGTGACTGTCCAACTTTTTTTATGTGAATTTGCACTACCACTGCTGCTCTGAAGAAAGACATTGCGAGGAAATGTGTATCTTAAAAACTAACATTAAATAATATCCATAATGTCCATTATGTCTATAAACATGGACGTCGGACAAAGGTACAAGAAAGGTTTACGTATGTTATCGTACAGATTATAATGACATTTACAATACGAATTTTAAAATTCCCAGTATCCCTTCAAAACAATATGTTACTCAAGTATTACAACAAGATAATTTTATCAAAATTATTAATTGTAATGGTTATTTTCATAGATAAACTAACTTATTGTAGTTTCCAAGAGCAATTCTTGAGCGCAGAATCCAAAATATGATATCTGATTACTATAACGATTTTTAAAACTTACAATACATTAGTATTATATCTACGTTTTTATTTACTTACCCGTGGCAGTGGACGCTGTAAAGGACCCGTATAACAATCAAGGATCAATATAACACGATAATATCCGTAATATTTAGTTTAATTTCAATGTCACCTGTGGTGTTGATCTGTGTGTATTTCCCAATTCCGTGAAATTCCCTTAATCTATTCTCAATACACCATAGCAAATACATAATGATTATAATGTAGTCCAGACACCTGCCTAATTTCAAGTTTGTAGGCACCTACATGTATATAATATGTATAGCCTGTAGATAGCTGTTAGCGATACCTATGTATTGTATACCACCATTCTGATATTCAACTTGTAAATTTTTGAGTGTTTTCGTAAGTACATAGCCTATTTAATTTATACATTTACTAGTTCAAACTACATAAACACGCTGTATGGCCTACTATACAGAGTCCACAGCACTGCCGATGTGCCGCATTCCGTGTGGGCGGATCCGCATGTGCTCGAGTTATTATAAAACAGATGCTTGGAGATCAAAAACTTGTCTAGTTTACTGATGCTACAGTGCACCTCATAGTAGTTGTTTAATAATCTGTCAGTTTCCCTTGGGTAAGCAATTTATCGGTATTATCATGACATACCTCCATGACAGTCTTTTTGAACAGGTCATCAAGTCTGATGAAGTATTTGAAAGTATCTGCAATGGCAGAAGTGGACATATGTCGCAGCAGGTTGGGCAGGAAGTCACGCCGAGACTTGAAGAAGTCCAGCACACGCAAACAAACTATGTGGTACAGGTAGCAGTCCTGAGGAAACAAAAGTAACATTCAAGTGTTGTGCTTAGTAAGATGTCTCTGGAAGTTTTTAAGCAATTGCAAAAGCAATTGCACTGAATTTTAAACAAAACTAATTTCAGAATAGCTCTCTCTCTCTCTCTAATCTAGACATACATACAAATAAGACATTGCACCTGTTTAGGGCTCCTCTCCAGCAACATCTCAACAGTTTTACTAAAGTATGACGCTAGCAGGGGGTTTAGGGGAGGGTCCCTATTAATGAAGTCGCAGAGGCGGTTCATCTGCGTGGCGTCCAGCGACAAGCGGTCGCTCAGCATAGACAGGTGGCTCGTTAGCACCTCGCACGCGATGTTGGCGTGCCGGTACTGGGTTGCCAATTCCAGGTTCTTGGGAGGTTCCTCTGTTATTAGCGTTATCAACTCCGCCAGAATTTCTGGCTTAGTGAGACTGAAAAAGAATAGCAGAATTTCAGTATATTAAAAAAAGTGTGCAGGAACCATACTTAAAACTTATGCATACTTAAGTATGTATTTACAAAACAAGATATCTGTGTTAAAGATATCTGTGTTAAGATAAATCTCGTAAAGTGTCACATTTCCAAGATGAATGCTATCAAAGTTACCTGGTAAAGTCAAGAATAGATCAAAGAAAACTCTCAATGGACTTCAAATATTGTGTGGGTGGTGACAGACAGACAACAAAGTGATCCATACATGGTTCCTTTTTCCTTTTAACAAAGAATAATTGTTTTGGTGTGATCCATTATTACTTTTAGTGCAGTATTCCGTTCAGGTGACCTTAACTTTTAAACTTTGATGGCTTATACCTTGGAAACCTGACACTACAAGATTTTGACCCATGTATTTATTTTTCGTATTAAGCCTGCTATCGGTTTAGAAAGTATTTATGGGTGGTAAGCAAAGTATTTTTTCAAAATGATGTCCCGTTGAAATGCCACTCGCCATAGACAAATCTTCAAATGCTCTTGTTGCTATTAATCAGCAGTGGCATCAGATGGGCTGTAATAATGAGGATGAGTAGTACAATAAGGTTAATAAGCAAAATGTAAGCAAAATAAAAGAATACAGACAGAAAAACAAAGGAGGTGACTGGAAAGTGGAGTTCAAGTAGGTATTTCTCTTGAACTATAGAACAGTTTTGCATCAGTTGGAACATTAAAATGTTGTTAATAAATTAAGCATTATCTTTAGGGTCACTTATATCTGGTTTCTTAACCTACCACATTTCTTCTTACTAAAATCTATGCATAACGATTTACATTATTGTTATAAATATAAATCCTGATTGCATGAGGTGGCCACTCCTTATACTCATTAAGGTGGCCTTATGCTAAGTAAGAATCGTTCAACCCTTGAGCTGATATGCAGAATTTTCTCTATCTGCCTCCACAGAACCAACCCTAATGCCATATGTGGTGTTAAGTTAGCCATGTTGAAAATTGACATACTAATCTCTTGGAAATTTACCTATTGGCTTTGATGAATCACTTGGGACATTTTAAGTAACTGATGCTAAAGAATATTAAATTATTTTTGCATTACTGGTAAGAAATAAAGTATTTGTAAGACAAACGTATTTACAACATTAAAGTGGCCAGCTAATGAGCCCAAAATATATAAATTATAGAAATAGTTTTACTGTTGATATGGAAAGGAGAAGCAGTAATACTTTTCTATTTCTTCTGACCATCTTTTAGGGCCTCAGGCCCAATGTCAATTTATTGGATATACCTATTTCTTTATCAACCAGGCCCAAAGGCGGATTGGGGGGTACAGGAGCATTATGTGCGCTTACATGCATTATTAGTGCCCAGACGGTTGTGGAGTTTTGATTCGAGTACATACGTATAACACTATCTTTATTAACATAATTTATCTATTGTTTTCATACTTTCATAAACCTTCATAATAAGTATGAACACCACAAGTTAATTTTTAGCAGTTATTGTTGATTATTTTTTCCCGTCTGCCCCTTCTATCCATAAAAAAATCCTAGATCCACCCTTGTTATCAACATTAATTGTAGGAATACATATACACATGGGAATGGACTTCTATTCTAGGTTGTTCTCATTGCTGATAGTTTGTCATATTTATAACAGTTTACCAAAGGAAATACTGCATGTCATTACATTGTACAACAGATAAAGCAGAAAAAGTATAATTATTTTTTTCATTATATGCTTTGGATAGCACACTTTATGCTGTTGTAGTAAACTTCTTGTACTAAATTAACTCATCCAAAACTAGTTTTAGACTCGTTAAATATTGAAGACATTGTGTATTGTTTGGCCCACACTAAAGATAACTACAAAATATTCATGTCTAAGCTACATGTGTTAGGTCATACTCACAACTGTATGAGTGCCTTGTTGTCTGCCTTGCATTCCTGTAGGATATCGTCCGCCTCCAGCACTTGTGACAACGTTACGTTCTGAAACAAAAAGCAAACTGCCTACATCCACCAAATCCTCCAGAACTAAATCAATACATCTTTCTACTCCTTTCCATGACATCATCTCCCTGAGAAGACTAGTTTTCATCATAAAAAGCGTCATTAACACTAAATAACATGAAAATTCAGCAATTCAACCACTCATAACCATCAATTTTTCAACAAAATACGCACCTCCTCCTTGAGAAGGAAATTTAACTCCCTAACTACAATATAGTTTCCGCTCCAAAACATAGTTAAATTAATAAGTACAAGACGAATTACTATTCTAAATCCATAGAAAGCTTATTATTTTACAAATTTTAGTGTTCGTGAGAGTGCAACGATCTGTTTTCTTTTGACAGTTATGGTGCTCAATGTTGCCACTTACAGTTCACGCCAAACTTATTGTCCGGGTTGAAGTTGGCTAGAGGTAACTTTAACCCGTCCGTAAAAATTGGAGTAAGAAAAATATTGGATTAAAATGATTTAAAACGATAGCCTATTTGAGCTTTCTTATTTAACTGTACTTACCGTTCGTTACCACTGTTGTAAATGTGTTGCCAGACATTTTAATCGAGCGATCGTAAGATTTTTTTTTCAGCCCTTATCGTCCCACTGCAGGGCAAGGCCTCCCTACCCGCCTTCCACTCGTCAAGGTTAAGGGCTATCTGCAGCCAATCCTTCCAGTAAAGGTCTAACTCGTCCCGCCATCTTTGAGGCTCGGTCGCCCGATGTCTTGTCTCCGTCCACATCAGTTCAGTTAAGTCGAACCCAAAGACTACAACATAATTGGTCGAACCTATCATGTCTCCGGAACATAGATATATAATTCTATATCTATGTTCCGGAAGAGGTAGTGTTGTACAGTGCGCCTTATATAATAGTGGATTAAACGGTACTTGCGAAACAAAACAAGTGTATTATTTTAATGATCTTATTTTCATCGACTGTGCGACAAGGATCAAGTTCGACAATGTCGCGGCGATGTCGTCCGACGTCACACCGGGACACATGTCGCTCGACAAATGTTCCTAGTGGGGACTCAGCTTTATTCTCTAAAGTTTAGAAATAGATGTCATGGCGGCGACTCTCATCTGCACTTTATCAACCGACTTCAAAATAGGAGAAGGTTCTCAAGTCGACTGTATTTTTTTTTATTTTAATGTTTGTTACCTCAGATCTTTCGACTTGGTGAACCGATATTGATGATTCTTTTTTTATTCGAAAGCTGGTGGTTACAGATTGGTCCCATATAAATTTTATCGTAATCTGGTGGGCGGTTGTAAAAATATCGACGAAAATTTTAAAAATTGTTTACATAGATGATATTATGGTTTACTCCGAAATCTCGCTGTCTGTCCTGGGCAGTGCGTTTAATTGGCCTCCGCATATACTATAATGGGTACAAAACAAAACATATCTATATTCCACTAAAACTTTCAAAATAAATTATTTTTAAACAAAAAACAAACCGCCTCCAAATTATTTTTAAACAAAAAACAAACCGCCTCCAAAAAACACATAGGAACTAAAAAGCAATAAATAACATATTTACATTATGATTTCCAACTAATTTTGAGTCGGTGCCAAACATACAATCAACGAATCATATTTAAATTAAATTAGTAGTTTGGCACCGCGTCCAAATTAGTTAGAAATCATAATGTAAATATGTAGGTACCTGTTATTTTTTGCTTTTTAGTTCCCCTAGTTGCACTTATACTTTACGCTCCATTATTGCTGTTTATTTAATAAATAAAATTCACCTACCTTTTTTTTTTTTTTTTTTGTGTCTGAAAATGCTTTATGCACCGTCACGCCGCCGCGCCGCCCCGGGGAGGACGGCGCGGTGTGTGGGACTCCGCCCTGAGAAGGACGTCTACCCACTAAAAACAGACAGGTGTTCGCCTCATCACCATTCGGCCGGGGTCACGGGTACGTGTGGACATTCTTCCGCGACCCCGGCGGTGACGGGCCGCCTATGCGGCCCCCGGCTCTTGTGGGAGGGTGCCTGTGGTGTGTGGGCACCCTCCTCTCCTGCCAATCAGAGTGGGGCGCGGCACACTCCGACCGCGCCGCCTACTCGGGCCTAGTGCTGGGCGACAGACTTCCCCAAGTCTGCCGCCCGTGGCCCTTTAAGGTGGTTGGAACAGGGCGTTATCTGCCCTGTTCCTGCGCCCAGTGCGTCGGGCGCGGATTGGCAGGGTTGCAGCAGCGGTTTCTCTTTCCCGCTCTGCGGCCTCTTTCTGCGAGATGACGTCCTCGCAGAAAGAGGCCATCGCCTCCCAGGCGTCAGCGCTGGCAACCATAGCGCTGGTTATCGCTGGCAGTGAAAGGTCTCTGCCAACGACAGCGCGCAGGACACGGCGCTTATAAGAAACACCCAGACAAACACAAACACCTAAGTTCATCACATAAAATGTTTGTGTCTTGTGGGAATCGAACCCACGACCTCGTGATCAGCAGTCCGGTACTCGAACCACTAGACCACAGGCGGCGTCAAATTCACCTACCTAAGCCAACTAACGTTATTGACATTATGGTTATGGCGGAACTATCAAATTTTGTGTACCGCTTTTGCCGTAAGGCTTCAGTGGTGGCGCGGACTCTGTATCGAGTATCATATCGAGTATACAGGGTTACATGTAATTCGACGTATATCCGCCAGGAGCTGATTGAGGGGCCAAAATGCAACAAATTGAACACAACCTATGTATGGCCGAAATTCAATAGATTTCGAGATATTTGAATTTTAGGGGATTTACGATATTTACCCAAAATTTTACACTAAAATCCAAATAAAAAAGAAACTACACATTTAATAGGTACCATTAAAAATGATATTATAGCTGGCACTTCAATTAAGCTATGTACATCATCAAAAGTGCTTCATGCAACAAAAAACCTAAATTGATGAGCGATTTAAGAATAATATCTAACCAATATTTTCATTGAATGCTTCAAAAAATGTAGTCTAGTTAAAAAAAATACCGTATAGAAATTATAAGAAATACTCCGATCATGGAGGCGAAGCCGTCGGCGGAAAGCTAGTAACTTTTTAACACAAACAGATGATTTTTCTCCCCGCGCCGATTCAAACACATGCTATGCCATGAATTAAGTGTCTTTTAATTAACTTTTATACCTTTTTGGTAAGCTGTGAGAATAGGGAAGTTTTTTTAGTTGTTTGTACGATTCATGTCATAGTATTTTTTTTAACTAGACTACATTTTTTGAAGCATTCAATGAAAATATTGGTTAGATATTATTCTTAAATCGCTCATCAATTTAGGTTTTTTGTTGGATGAAGCACTTTTAATGATGTCCATAGCTTAATTGAAGTGCCTATTCAATGTGTAGTTTCTTTTTTATTTGGATTTTAGTGTAACATTTTGGGTAAATATCGAAAATCCCCTAAAATTCAAATATCTCGAAAACTATTGAATTTTGGCCATACATAGGTGGTGTTCAATTTGTTGCTGTTTGGTCCCCCAATCAGCTCCTGGCGGATATACGTCGAATTACAAGTAACCCTGTAGAGTCACAGTGTAAGTTATGATAGAGTTACAGTTCTCGCCAAACTTATTGTCCGGCTTGAAGCTGGCACAAGCTAACTCCAACCCAGCCTTAAAAATCGGAGAAAGAAAAATATTGGACTATATTAAATAAAAACAAAAGCCTGTCGTCTTAAATAATTTTAATCCAATATTTTTCTTTCCCCACTACCTCGTGTTTGGGCTTATTTAATTTACCTACATCATACCTTTAGGTAGGCCTGTCTTGTTAAAGTAACTAAGGAACTGTATGAACCATGGTATGTACATCAATAAAATTTAACAAAGAAACTTTTTAACAAAAAAATCTAACGAAAATAGTAAATCAAAAACGAAAAGTAAACCTAATTTATTATTTTTATATTAGTTTGTTATTTTAATCTTAACTCAATTATCAACACAATAATCAATCGGTTTGTTCATATAATAGTTTTGTTTTTAGTCTAGTTGAGCTGAATTTTTCTAGTTGAAACGATTCGATGCGTTGAAAGAAAAACAAAACAAATTAATCCATTTTTTATTAATTAATAATTATAATCATCGTTTAGCTTGCAGCAGTTGCATGGCGAGCGCCTCTGCTTCGCTCACAGATAGCGAGGCGGATATGTCTTGGACCTTTTTCACCTTACGCGGCGTTACGCTCGCCTGTGGGATGCCTTTGTTCTCCACTAGTTTCCTCTTCGTAGGTCTGCAAAATATATAAAGGAGCTCATCAAATGCCCATACAACTCAGCCCAAAGGAAGTCATCGAAATCGGCCCAAATGAGGTACCGAAAGTACACTTATTGGAAAAAATACTCTGTATTACGCTGGTTAAAACAGTAGTCGTACTTTTTTTAATGTTGACTGGGGGATGAGAAAAAAAAACTTTTAATTTGAGAAATATCACGCCATTTTGGCACAATTATCTTTTTCGTAATGATTTCATAGTAAATCTGTCAGTGTCAGTTTCGGAATGTCAAACGCACGCCATTACGCCAGATTATTATCAGTTTCATAGTGATCTCATTGTATAAAAACATAGTAAAAACTATAAACTTGACAGCTGTCATGTACCTCTGGTACAAATTTGGGCTGAGTTGTATGGGCTTTTGATGACCTCCATTGTACCGGAGGTAGACAGCTGTCAAGTTGATAGTTTTTATTTTACTATGAAATCACTCTCAAACTGATAGAAATCTGCCCAACAATACAATTACAATTTTGGTACGATTTTCACTTATATTTCATTTCATTATGATGATATTTTTACTAGATTTTTTAGATAAGTAAGATAAGTAGGTACCTATTGTTGGTATTTTACGAGATAATAAGTAAGATTTGGCGAATCTGAACTTATTTATCACTTTATTATCTATGTACCTACCTATATTCTATAAACTAATATAATTATTAGACCTGGACAATAAGTTTGACGAGAACAGTAGGTACCTATGCCGGAAACAGCATAATGTCTAGGTATCTAGTAAGGTTTACGTAATATAACCCTATAACCCTTTATACGATGATGAAATTTGTTCTAAAATGAACTTACAAAACATATCACCTGTAGGAACGTAAGTACTTGCAAAATGTGTTTTTTGACAACCCTAAGGTATTCATATTTTTCTAGAAATCAGTACTACAACTAACACATAGATTAATTTGAACTTACAAATATATCGCCTGTAAGAACGTAATGTACTTGCAAAATGTTTTTTTGTGACAACCCTAAGCTCTTTTCAGTGTCTAGACAATAATGTCGGCATTTAGCGTCTACACTACACAAAGAAGATGGATCGTGTACGAGTAAAAAAGTACGAGTTTTAGGGCCAATTTCACCGTTCGCATTAAAACCTGAGTTCAATAAAACTAAGTTCTGCTTAATCGAGTTTATATGTTGGTTCTGATCTCGGTTCACGTCTTGCAGTTGATCGCGTTTACGAAAACTAATTTTGCTTTGACATAGAATGTAAATTTTGTCAGTTCGTGACAATCATAAACAAATTACGATGCGCTTTGCAGTTAAAAATAGTAAGTTATAATTTTTAAGTGAGATTTGAGATGATTTTGAGGATAGTGAAGTTCGAGTAAATTTTAAGAGTATTAAAATAAAAAAATACAGCTTGTAGGCAATATAATTACGTTGAATAAATATAAATTTCTAGGATAGCTCATAGATGTCTTTGTAAACATTTTGTTGGATAGTATCTTCGTAATCACGTATGTGTTTCGTTTCCGTTTTATGACACTGGTGGCACTGTTTCTCTTCTCCATTAAATAATGTCATTTCGCTTCTGCATAATTATTAATTATCGTGTTTTAAGAATTCTAACGAGTTTTATTGAAATATTGCCGAACCCCAATAATATAGACTACTCATACAATTAGAATATCTCTAATAAATTAATAAAATTATGAATTAGGTTATCTTTTATGGCTTTTAGGTCTTGATCGCGATCAGATACGTTAAACGTCCAAAATCGGGCGTTCAGAATTTAAACTAAGTTCAGCCTTAACTGAGTTCAGTTTATGTTGGTGAAATGCAAACCTGCGTCCTGAACTCAGTTAACTGCGAGAACCGAGATTAGCTTGAATTGATCGCGTTTAATTTAAATGGTGAAATCGGCTCTTAATATTTGTAACCTGCCAAGATCACAGTTTGCGAAATATCGAGACATGCGAAATTACGTGTACAAATAGCTATACATCAAGCCATACATTTCCAGTTGTAGCTGACCTCACATTGCATAATGCTCTCCATACGATGAGTGGTCAGCTTGTGAGCTTGTACTGAATTTGTATAGCTTGATGTGTAACCCTGTATACCAACATTGTAGATTTTATTTTAATCTTTAGTAAAACCAAAGAAATTCAATTAAAATATATGATATTAATGAATAAACAAATATATTCTGGGACATTTCGGTCTGGGACCCAGTTTTCAGTTACATTTTCGGTTAGAATGTTATTGGCTTTATTGAATAAAATGTTCTACTCACCTATGGAACTTTTGGTCTACTTCAGATTCTTCACCTGAATCATCATATTGGTCTGATAATTCAGGTTCACTGTCTGGATCAGAACTATTATTATCGTTGGAGCCTTTTTGTTTGCCATAGATTTTATCAGGATCAGGCAGCCATGACAGATCAGGACCATCCGATTCTGATTGTGACCCAAATTCATCTTTCTCTCCTTCGTCTTCCTTTTTCTTGTTCTTCAGTTTACGTTTTTGCTCCTTGTGTTTAGCTTTTACCTTTTCTCTGAACCTTATCTTGTCAAACTTATCTTCTTCTTGTAACACCTCCTTGGCTTTCTCTATGTCAATACCACCAATATTTTCATTCATAAACTTTTTAGCAAGATCTGATTTTACATCTCTATTTTCATCTTCTATTGCGTCTCCTTCTTCTGTAAACTTAAGTTTAGTATTAACTTTAATCTTTTTCTTCAATAGTTTCTTAGCAACAGCTGCTTTTGTTAGAGGTTTGTTTTTTTTTTTTGATATAGTTTGCATCTCTTCAGCTGGCTCCTCACCAGGATCTACATCAACCTTTTTAACTTGCAGGAAGTCATCCTCATCACTATCTGCATCATTATGAAAATCAAATTTGATGAGGGTTTCCTTATTTTTTTGCTTTTTAAGTTTCTTTTCTAGTTCTAAATTTGGTCCCTCTTCTTCGTCGGCACTTAAATCAGTCTCCCCATCAGATTCTGTTTTAGCTTTCAACTTCTCAATAGCAAAATTGTTTTCATTTTCTTCAGCTTGCCTCTTTTGCGCATATTGATATTTCTTCAAAAATTTTATAAAAGGTGGTACGATTAATCCCAGAGATCTAGCATATGCATCAGTATCTAGAAGTTGAACATTAAATAATTCCTTATTTTTCATTAGGAACACTGATTTGAGATAGCTGACAAAAGCCCTCTGGGCACTTTGTTTGAGTTCTGTGCTATCAGACAAAAGACTTTCTATTTTCCTCTGTGGTGCAATCAATTTTGTTGGATCAACTGCTATTTTATTAATAGGAATTTTATTTTTTTGTAAATCTTCAACTAATTTCTCTTCATGTGGCAAAAGCATTAAAAGACCTTCGCCTTTGCCAGAAAATCCTCTTGCTGTGCGTCCAGCCCTGTGAATGTATGTTTCAACATCTTCAGGACAATCCAATTGAATAACCCAATTCACACGGGGAAAGTCTAAACCCCTGGAAGCTAAATCTGTGGCAAAGAGCACAACATTTGATTTTCTGCAAAATTCATTGTAAATTTTCTCTCTTTTTTCCTGATGTAGTGTTCCATACAGTGCAAGTAAGCTGACCCCAGGCCTCAATTTACAGAACAACTCATATGTGTATTTTACTTGTTTGCATGTAGCCATGAACACAATTACTTTTTGCTTCAAGTGGTTCTTAATAAATGACCAAAGAATACCAATTTTCTCATCAATCTCACAAATGATATAACTCTGCTGAAGTGATTCTGGTGTAACAGTGTCAGCCTGCTCATGTGGAGCTACATATGTTGGAAATGATAAACTAAGCCTAGCAAGATCTTTTACTGATTTAGTTTGTGTTGCTGAGAACAGAAGTGTTTGGCGCTCCGGTGGCAAGTTCTCAATTATAGCATTCATTGTTGTTTCAAATCCCATATCCAGACATCTGTCAGCTTCATCTAGAACAAGAATCTGTAGGTGACTGCAATCAAATAAAGGATTTTCATCCATATGTTGCAGGAGCCGGCCAGGTGTACATATCAAAATATTTATTTGATCCATTCTCTTTCTCTCAAATTTCAAATTCTGCCCACCAATAATGAGGCCTGCTGAGAAGTCATGCAAGTGTCCAACTTTCCTCAAGGCCTCATATATCTGGTAGGCTAGTTCTCTAGTTGGTGATATAACTAAGGCCCCAACGCCATCCAGCCTTGTCCATTTTTTACAAAATAAATTTTCCAGTATGGGTATCAAGAATGCCAATGTTTTTCCAGATCCTGTTTTTGCAGCTCCTAAGATATCTTTTCCCTGCAAAGCGTAACCAATGGCCTGTTTCTGTATTTCAGTAGGGGTGACAAAATTATTTCCCTGTAGACCCTTAAGAGTCTTCTGTGAAAGGGGGAAATCTTTAAAAGTTTTTATCTCAGCTGGGTTTATCTGCAAATGTAAATAATACAACAATATTAATCACCCATCTGAAAACACATGGTTATTTTTAGGTTCAAATTTCACTGTTGAATTTTTGAATAAATAATATTGATACCAAACACTTGAAAACATTTAGGATTTTGTGAAATTAGTTAAATAACTTCATTTAAAAAAATAGGTTTTTTCAATACACAACCTTATCATACTGAGCCTGCAAATATTGTATAGCAGCGTCCTCCTCGGCACTCTTTTTCTTTCTCGGTTTGTATAGCTGTAACTTCTTGCGCCTACCGTGCTTAAGCTGTTGATCTTTTCCATCCTGTTTCATTGTATGTTTTTTGTTCATAGGCGCATCAGAGTATCCCACTTCACCACACAAATTCACTATTTCACTTTATCAGTGCAGTTTTATTCAATCTCAAATTCTCAAGCATTGCATTGACATTTGGACAATGACATTGACAAATGCATCCATCAGTTTGACAAATTGTTTGACATTCTTGACAGCCAGCTGTTAGATACGTAGAGTTGCGCAAAACATAACAGTGAAAAGAAAAGAGATACAATATATCTTTTCAATCTGAGAAATATCACTCTTGTATATCAATAGCTCACTAGAGATATAGAGATTTGTTTGACGACTGAGCGAACTAACGATGTGTTTTTTACAACGCTATAGACCAGAGAAGATCCTACTAGCAGGTAACCTATTTTAAATGAAGCTGAGGCGTAATAAAATCATAAACTGAATTAGTCACTCAAAATATTCAAAATTAAAATATTAAAACACAGTAACAAATTGACAACTGGATACAATATTTTTTTCATTGGAGTAAGATTTTTCCGTAGTGACTCGTTTCACTCGAATAAAAGTGAACTCGAGTCGCATCACTCACTAATCTCTCACTAGTCTTTCTTTTTTACGTCGTGTGTAATTTCTATCTCATCTGAGCGACAAAAGCTAATCTCTCTTTAGCTCATATGATTTCAAATGATACCTCTATATCAGTATATCTTTAAAGATATGGTTTCAATTTGAGTTACTTAGCTCACTTAGTGAGCTACAAGAGCTAAAGAGTGATTAGCTCTTTGGCACTGATATATATCTTTTTTGTCTTTAGCTCGCGAGCTACACAAGTATCCAGACGATGGATGGATGGTTACATTATATCTTGCAAATAACAAGCATGCAACATAGTAAACATAGTATAAGAAATTTAATAAATCAAAATATCACAATCGTTCCATTAGTTTTTATTGTGATGCTTTGAACGAGTTGTGCTGTGCTGTGCCGGATGGTTTTACTATTCATTTTGGATCCGTATTATAAAATAACTTTGAAGACGTAAACAAAATTCATTTTGTACTAGACCCCGCACACCTATCAGAAATTCATAAAAAAAAACAGAAATTCCTTTATGAGACCGCCCTATAAATAAAAGGGGGACACTTCGAAGTACAATATAATGTTGTACCTATCTACTAAACTACATACAGTTCGCGCCAAACTTATTGTCCGGGTTGAAGTTGACACGTGCTAACTTTAACTCTACCGTAAAATTCGGAGAAAGAAACATTTAAGATTTTAATAAATATAAACGAAAGCTCAAATCATAGTCTGTCGTTTTGAATCATTCTAATCCAATATTTTTCTTTCTCCAATTTTTAAAGTTAAAGTTAGCCGGGTTAAAGTTAGCTCGTGCCAACTTCAACCCGGACAATAAGTTTGGCGTGAACTGTAACTGTGTTTTTAGATATATCATTTATATATCTATGGTTTTTATCGATAAAGGAGGACGTGCCTAGTTACAGTTACACATTATTACCACAGAGCCACTAGACAATAAAACACTGCGCAGCGGAAGAACGCGCATAAATAATTATAACGCGATCGTGTGTAGTCGGTTCTCTCTCCTGTAAAAACATTTCCGTACTTATTCGATCCATTATAAAACAAATCTTTTTTTCTGCATCAAAAATATTACTCAGCTTTGGTAAGTTTTCAATTTTATTTATTACAAGCACCGTGCACCTTATTATTTTTATTCATCTTGATGTAAAGTGGGCAGTGAATTGTAATGTAAACCAAGGGTACGTACCTACTGAGTATGAACCTCCTTTGTGTTGAATCATCCCACGGCAAGTTGAACGTAGTTTTGGTATCGCGTGTTGTTGTTGCTCCTTCCTTTCCCTCTTTGTTGCGTAAACAATTTTATTTCTTGAGCAGGAAACAAAATCAGATTGCCCGAATTAAAGTAGGCCGATAATGTTAATAAAATAATGATGATTTTAAGGATAATATTAGAGTAAATTGAATATTGGGGAAGGGAGGCCTTTGCCCAGCAATGAGACAAAGCGGGCTAGTAAAAAAATTAATACTCTAAAGCACTACATTAAATTAGATTACTCAACCCCAATGCAGCCGGTCTTAGGTTTTTTAAACAATTTCATTAAATCTAATAAATTCATGAAGCAAAGAAAAGTACCTAGTTATAGAAATTATTTTAAAGGTCTGGTGTTTCACACAAACTCGAAAGTATTAGACTAGATAAACTTAATTATCTACTTGGGAACACTACCACAACACTACCCACCCTCAAAAAATCCGGAAAATCAGGTTCTTTATAGGTATAAGTTGAATAATGAACTTTTATTTTTACTAAATACCTATCAGCTGTAAGTAGGTACCTATCGCATAAAAAACAGACGATGGTAAAATTATATTATTTAATGTATTGATGATGATATTTTTAGTATCGCAACCGAAGAAATAAAAAAAGAAAATAGTAGGTAGGTAATATTAGGCGGCCAGTAGGTACCATCGATTCAAACAAAAGCTACCAGCAGTTCAGTGGACAGGTCGCAACGTCGGTCATTACTTCCTCATTGTATCACGCGATCCTCGTCTAGTGTCGTACCACTCGTCAGCATTTTCAATCATTGTAGGTACATAGCGGGGGTCGTGGCTCTTGTTGTACTTTACTTCCGATAAACACCTGCCCTTTGTTGTTTCTTCCATGTACCTACTTATTATGTAAAATTGATCAAAACTCGTAGGGTACGACAGTTTTATCTTATTTTGTTAATATAATAAATGTCTGCCTTGTGTACCATTTTATGTGCATAAAGTTTAAATAAATAAATAAATACCTAAGTATTTACTTGGCTAGTAAGAAGAGGCGTTCTTATTACAAAAGTTAAACCCAGACTATATCCATCACTTACTCACATATTGTGACAAAAAGGGACGGGCTATTTTAAAACCGGGGTTTTTCTTAAAACATAGTTTGTATTATCGGGGTTTGTCTTGCATACCTACAATATTGATCTCATTTCAATTTTAGTTACATATAAAATGACAATACAGTATTTAAGTAAGTAGTAACGGTTTCCTGTGTCCACACAACAGTGCCCGCGGCATCATGAGGGGTTTAGCGGTGTTGCTGTGTCTGGTGGCGGCCGCAAGTGCGGTCTCCTTCTTCGATCTCGTCAAGGAAGAGTGGACCGCCTTCAAGGTATAATAATTTATCCTAGGTGCACTCAGTGAAGAAAGAGGGTGTTACACAAGAAATTCGTCTAAAATAATTTAATTTTAATGAAAATGGAATAAAATGGTCACGCCATTATGAGCTTAATTTTTTCTTATTAAGGACTATAAGAGCGGTTACGCACTTCATCCGCTCCGAATCCGTGAAAATACGGTCCGGTGTAGTCGTAGAACTATTTGTATAGAGAAACCGGATGACGGACATCGGATCTAGTGCGTAAACTACCATACAAATAGTTCTACCACTACACCGAACCGTATTTTTACGGATTCGGATCGGACGTAGTGCGTAACCGCTCTAAGACTTGCCTACATTCATCGGTTCCCCTTACCATACATACCAGTTTCTATTTGTGCTTTGTTAAGCACAAATAGTATCTTGTTAGATACGAAATAAATAATATAATCGGTGCAGTATGAACAATAATTATAATGTACCCATACCGAGGCACCCAGATTGTCGTTGCCTAGCACAAATGACCAAACTTAAAAATTTGTAAGTAGCCCAAGCGGCTTCCAGACGTTTAGTTTTAACTGAACAGATCTAACTGATCAGTTAAATCGTATGTGTGTAGGCAAACCTGAGAACTGTTCAGTTGAACTGATCAGTTAAAACTGAACGTCTAGAGGCCGCTTTAGTGTAAAGAAAGTATGTAGTTGAGGTGACCTAACCTACATTATTCTTTTAATTGTTGTTGGCTCGCATGTGGTCCGTCCAAACGTATTCAGTAGGTAACTAGGTATACGTCTGCCTCGTTGGTCTAGTGGTACCAAGCGCGACTGCTACGCTAGATGTCCTGGGTTCGGGTCCCGGATCGAGCTGTGTTGGGTTTTTCTGTGAAATTCCCGGTAGCAGTGCGGAGCCTTGATTTGTGCCCGGTTCGGTTGATGGCAATAGGCTCGCCCCCTGTTGCATGGAACCTAAAAACATACCGGCGGGTGTAGAATGTATTGGTACACCTATGCCTAACCCGTCAGGGAATACAGGCGTGATGGTATACATTTATGTATGTATTTGGATCTTCATTTAAAAAAAATTAACGACCCGGTATGACCCGTTTTTTGGGTGTAAATCAAATGTTGATTTGTTTGTAGATGGAGCACAGCAAGCAATACGACAGCGAGGTAGAGGACAAGTTTCGCATGAAGATCTACGCGGAGAACAAGCACCGCATCGCAAAGCACAACCAGCGCTACCAGCAGGGCTTGGTGTCGTACAGACTGAAGCCCAACAAGTACGCCGACATGCTGCACCATGAGTTTGTGCACACCATGAACGGCTTCAACAAGACCGCCAAGTGAGTCTTTATAAATATTGACTGGGGGTCAACATTAAAAATAACTACGAGTAGAGTTTTAACCAGCGTAAAACAAGGTATTTTTGATGATAATTTTGGAAATTTTTGAGAAGTAAAATTTACTTAGTAAATTAATAAGGATCTGCTGACTCCTAAACTAGGAAGTACCTGAGAGTCGCCACTCTTCCTAATATAAAAATGTAACGTGATTTTTCCGACTCATGTCTGTGTCCCTAAACACCGAGAGACTATATTACTTTCTTCATTTGCCAAGGTTTCTTTCTATTCAGCGGTGGGATCCGGCCCCAAGTTAATTCAAGACTACATAGAATTATATTTTTAACATAGGTAGTTAAAATAGGTGTGCAAAAAATATACATATACGTAGGTATTTAATAAAAACTAACCATGACTGACGCACTCGCCGAGTCATTGCTTCTCGGATTACTGATTATTGCGTTGTTTTTCTGTACCTATGGGTTATCTGGGCAGTCGTTACGAATTACGATACACAGTTCAAACTTCTACCTACTTACTGGCAGAGGAGAGGTCACACTGTCAATATTATTGATTGCGTTATAAATATGTATAAAGAATTTGATCTAGTTTAACTAGGTAGGTAGTTAGGTACTAATATTATTTTTAGATTTAAAATAAATTATTTTTAAACAAAAAGCAAACCGCCTCCAAAAGTCACCTGGGAATTAAAAAGCAAAAAATAACATGTACATATTTACATTATTGGCGGTGCCAAACTACTAACTTCGCACTTCGCAGAGTACCTAAGCATAATGTAACAACGAAATCTGTTAGAGATTTATACACAGTGACTTATGTAAGGACCTTGCAGTCATTCTACAATGATATAAAGGAAAACAGGGTAGCGCACTAAAGCAAGTCTACGTAGCACGTACGGTACAGCTAGTACATGAGCAGTAAATAATATTGATTCTCCGAAGACTAACGGGTAACCTACTTAACCACTGGTTTTATTGTCTTTGCCGCAGACACAACAAGGGTCTTTACGGCAAGGGGCGCGACTCGCGAGGTGCCACTTTCATTCCGCCCGCGCATGTCAAGTACCCCGACCAAGTGGACTGGCGCAAGAAGGGCGCCGTCACCGACGTCAAGGACCAGGGCAAGTGCGGCTCATGCTGGGCCTTCAGCACGGTGAGTACTGAGTACACACATAATACTATTAGCTAAGTCGGGGTACCTCCCTATATACTTGCACATGAATGAGCCGTTAGTCTATAACCTTTCCTAAACGCGAAGCAATTAAATTCATAAACAGCAGACTACTGTTTATGTTCTATGGTAGGTACTGCATAAAACTTCGGTTTTTACAATTTAAATCTAAGTAAGTATTATATTCCTATTTCCTATATACTTACAGTTCGCGCCGTTCGCGCCTTGTTCGCGCCATATAAATTGGGCGGACTGAAGTTGGCCGTTTAGCCACAGGTTTAGCTGCGCAGTATACAATTTATAAAGTAAACAATTGTGCATTCAATCAAACGGAAAGCTTCAGTCCGACCAGTGCCTCGACCTTTTTTCACACTAAACTCGCTAGCGATGCCGTAAAATATTTGTATGGAAAACCCTCGCAGCGCCTCTAGCGGTTACGTAAGGAACTAAAATCGGTTATGAGATTACAGCGTTTCGATGCGTTAAAAACCTATCGAAAACAATTCGATAGAACTCATGGTTGAGGTAAAGGGTTATAACGCGCGTAGTAAGAGGTAAACTCTATGGTAACCTTAAAATTTTTAAAGCATTTAAACAATAACCCTCCTCCTTCGGCAGTCGGGTAAAAATGATCTATTGACCTATAAATAACTACGTATACTGCGTGCGTATACGTAATGTGCGATCGTGAAGCTGATTGAATGTGATCGATTCGTCGAGCACAATAAACCGCTGGTAATGTTATTAACTTCGCCGCGTCCCGTTCGCCCTGTCGACACGTGATGTACGGTCTCGTGTCACTCCTTTACTTATAAATACTAAATACAAACAGCCTTTAAAAAAAGACAAACAAAATTAGAATCGTATATAGGTCACTCGTTACGCCAACATGACCATTGACCATCCCGAAACCAATGTATTTTTCACACGACTACATTTGTTTTTGTTCGTCAGTAGGTATTGTGACCGATATTATGTACATAAGTCTTCCAGTAGGTAGGCACGTCTACACGCAGTTTGATTAACATTTTATATCTCATTTGAATACCTACTTACTAATTTATTTATTATTATTATGACTATGCGGGCTATCGAGTTTATATTATTTATTCTTACGAAGTCCAAGGTACATAATACGATGATTATTGTAATGCAGACCCATGTTGTAGCTCAAAAGTCGTCAAATCCCAATTCTAGCTTTGATATTTTTTATGACTAGATTAGGTATCACATGCGCGTTTATGTACAATCAAGGTACTCGCGCGTTTACTTGCAAACGATGATGTAATTTTTCTTCTCGCCTCACCAACGTTATTCTTCTGTAGTAGTAACCTACAATTTCAAACCATTGTAAAACCTACCTACAATGCTGACATTGTTACGTCGTGTTACTCATCGACACCACGGAACAGTAATTAATTATTTAATTAAACGAAAATCCCGACTGCGTAAAAAGTAGTAACTAAAAATTTAAAAACAAAGCGGGCAAGCAAAGAAACAATTTTAATTTAGATTGGACGAACAGCTGTTCCCGCCTGCTATACATTTTCCAACATCACAGAGCTTGTTTTTAGATTTTTAGTTACTACTTTTTACGTAGTCGGGTTCTTTGTTGAATTTAATAATACATTTTATTTCCTACTTTTTAGTTTATAAATCATCATTGAATCACTGTACATATCCTAAATGATAATTTAACATGAACATTGATACAACTAAAGAGCATTTTCAAAAGCAGTTCGCACATTAAAACGTATAAAATCCGCCATTTTGATTTTTATTGAATTTCATGTGTCATCAAGACGAATCTAATGAGGTGTCATTTAACTAAATCGGTTGAGCCGTTGAGTAGTTACGAGCAGACATAGGAACGGACATACATACATACGCGTCAAACACATAACCCTCCTTCGGCAGTCGGGTAAAAACAGGTCGACACGGTGGTAGGCAGTTACATTTCAGAACACTGAACAACTTAATATTAAAATGTTCCTATTTTTAAATGTTTGATTTAGCGGTGCTCAGTAAGTCTATTGATTTACCTACCTACCTAAAATCGTAGCGGTGAATCATAATGACACCATGACATCATTCACACAACACACTCACACCAAAAAAAAAATTAAAATAATTATGATGCGGTACAATGTCATACAAACCCTATGTTTATTTGTGAATTATTTAACACTTTTTTAATTAACGAAATAATTACTGCCTCGACCTTGGCTTATTGGATTAATATTCTAAGGTCCTGACCTTTTCTAAAACATCGTCGGAAACATCTGAGTAGGTAGGTATAAGTAGGTATGTATTGTTGAAAAAAAAATACTATGTAGGTAGTTATCATTATTACTTTCGCATCTATGAAAACGTGAATGTGAAGGTTGATGGATGTTGGTTACTCTTTTACGCAAAAATTACTAAACGGATTTTGATGAGGTGAAACTTACAGCATTTAATACAATATACATATAAAAGTCGTTTAGGATGCGAGTGAAGCCGCGGGCAACAGCAACTACATATTAGCAAGTGCCTACGTAAGCTTAAGGATGAGCGAGCGTGTTACATGTGACTTAAATAATTGAACAGTATGTGGTATGTGTTTACGTGCGCTTATTGTTGCGATAGGTACTCGACGTGTTTCGTTTCACGATACACTACGATGAAACAACAATCTGGACAATAGTTTATTTGTTGGTATTGGAACTTATACGTATATTGATTATACTATTATCAGTACCTACAATCTTGTTTTCTTTAAATTTTAATAACAATGATGACAAAATCGTGCAGCCGTACCAAGCAATCTGTTATTGTCCGCTGCTTAAAAACATTAATATTTGTTCACAGCTCGACATAATTAATCAGAAGGGCAATAACCTAATTAATTACCTATGTATCTCTCTATATACAATGTAAGTAGGTACCGATTAATAATTAGGTAATCTAAAATATTAGACAAAAATTGTTTGTCATTGTTTACACACGAGTAGGTAATGTAATAATAAAATAATAATAATAATAATGTAATGTAGGTGTATGTAAGGTATACGACCAACGATATTAGCGGTTGAATTTTAATTATCGTGAGATTTGTATTATTGTATAGCTAATACAAAATAACCATAGATAACCATCATTTTATGTTTTTTACATTTCAAAAATCCTTACCTAGATAAAATTAGGTACAATATTTGAAAATATCGGCTATACGGATACCTAGCATAATATCTTGTATCGCCGCAGACCGGTGCGCTCGAGGGCCAACACTTCCGCAAGACCGGCTACCTAGTGTCGCTGTCGGAGCAGAACCTGGTGGACTGCTCGGCGTCGTACGGCAACAACGGCTGCAACGGCGGCCTCATGGACAACGCCTTCAAGTACATCAAGGACAACGGCGGCATCGACACTGAGAAGACCTATCCTTACGAAGGCGTTGACGACAAGTGCAGGTACTGCGGCGGACACTGTTTACTTCTCGCGGTTCTGTCTTCGAAGTTATTGTTTTTGTGTTGATTGCCGAGACCAATCACGAAAGATCAAAAAACACATCTAAAAATTCCACCGAATTTAACTCGCTTCTATTTTGCTTTGTGCAGTCGAGTTGTACGTAAATTGAATCATGGCTTGTGAACAGATACAACCCGAAGAACTCTGGCGCTGACGACGTGGGCTTCGTGGACGTGCCGCAGGGCGACGAGGAGAAGCTCATGCAGGCGGTGGCCACCGTGGGACCCATCGCCGTCGCCATCGACGCCTCGCAGGAGAGCTTCCAGTTTTACTCTACCGGCGTTTACTTCGACGAGAACTGCTCTTCCACTGAGCTCGACCACGGAGTATGTACCCACACCACTAACTCACTATATTTTATTAGATTCATTCTAGATTGGTGCATGAACTTTTTTCAACGACATAAATTAATTTGTTAGGTCTTGAATCTTGAATGTTAGAAATTATAGACGTTAATTGCAAAAGAACTCGAGTTTTAAAATTAAAACATGCTCCAAAAAAGGCAGCCTCCACTGATAAACTGTCCAAATGACCTTTCTGTGAGCTTTGATAAAAATATATGACACACGAGTATCATGAACGCGTGACTGCGTAATAGGTATTCCTTCTGTGGGTCAATAAACAAAGAAATGACCAATAAAGATCATATTTGTTTTGTTGGCTGTTGGTCCGCCAGACATAATTTCCACTTGTATAGGGTTCTCTGTATATATATGTTCTCTGTATTGACAACATCTCCGTTCATGAGTGCTAGGCAACCATGTAACAGGGCGTGCTGTTTGCAGGTTATGGTGGTGGGCTACGGCACGGACGAGCAGGGCGGCGACTACTGGCTGGTGAAGAACTCGTGGGGCCGCTCGTGGGGCGACCTCGGCTACATCAAGATGGCGCGCAACAAGAACAACCACTGCGGCATCGCCTCCAGCGCCTCCTACCCGCTTGTGTAGGCGCTCCGCCACTAACCCGCCGAGCCACATTAATACACAGAACAACATTAAAGCCGCCGCGACATAAACTAAATCTAATCGATCCGAGTCTATTTCGAAGACCTCTGTGTACCTCCAAGTCTCTGATCAATCGACCAACAATCCTCGATAATCGAATGTTCTGTGTGTGTTGTTTCGAATCAGAATTAAATTTTAGATTAATGATTATCCGCAAATATCTAGCATGAGCAGAGCATCAAGAATGAGCAGAGAACAATGGCTAGACCTAGTGTATCATTGTAAGTGTACAGTAAAGAAATATAAATATGTCGCAACACTCGCAACACATTGCTGGCTCATACGACGTGTCATTAATTAGTATTAAGCTACAGATGTAAGTGTAATGTGTATGAACATACCTAATTATTAATTAGGAATAAAATTAATTATGTATAAATTAGTTCGCGTGATAAGCCGTCACTTGTGATATTATTATTATCCACTCGTGTTAATTAATAAATCGTTGATGAGATAAATATAAACATATTTTGTAATAACATGCAGTTTTATTATAATGAGGAAGATAACACAATACTAACGCACCGGTCACACATAATCTACATTCATATAATAATATATGATATGTAGGTGTAGGTATATCTATATCCCCATCCCATGACATGAAACACCCAAGTGTGTTAGTTATATGCCAAAGTTTTTAATTTTCCCTGCACCCCCTGCCCCCGCCAGGAAGGAAAATACATAGAAGAAATACAGATAAGGGTAGATTCAACTTTGGTAGGTACAAACAACAACAGCACGTAACATAGGTTACATATTGTTGCCTGAAAAAATAGCCTGAAGGGGAAGAAAGTTTCTATGGGTGTCCCTCATTATTGATCATAAAACAACAAAACTTTGTATTTAGGCAATTAATAGGAAAAACACTGTTTTCAGCGTTAGTATCTTAGGTAGTTAGGTATCTGTCATATTAAATGAGTTGACATTGTCTACAGTTGCTTCATAAACTCATGATATCAGCCAAGAGGTGCAATGGTTAACAAAGTGAGTTAAGTATATAATTATGTCGTATTTTATGTGAAAACATATCCAAGTTGAAGGTGGCATATCCAACTTGATTGGTGGAGTGAGGATATCTCGGCAACGGCTGCAGGGTGCGGTTGTGGAACTGGGCCGCAAGCCATGGTACACCTCCTATCCTGTCCTTTGTGCCCCACAACTTGCAGTCAAAGCGACCTCTGCGCTGCCACCGACGATATCGTGGAAGTGGCGAAGTTCTGGCCAAGCCAATTTTTTTTAATTCGTACCATCGACACGAAGATGGCGATTTTTGCCTCACACACCGGCCCCGTAGTTCCGGAGAAGCTTTAGCAATAGGTACGGTATATCCGATTAGTTTATAGTGGTTGTGATCTACCCAGCAACATTTATACCGATTTGTGCACGATGCGGCCACCGAACATGACTCACAACTCGCAATCAATCTATACATGACGTCAGCTTCAAATGATTGAAAGTAAAATAAAACTCCATTTAGAACAGATGTTTTTGAGACATTTCTACAGAATGTATCATCATGGGAGGTAGTTGTTTCTGTTCATGTGACAGAGGCCGTGACTCCGCGGGGGGTCACTGCCCTGACTAGACTCAACGTCCGACGGGTCTCACGGGTGGTGTTTTGCTCTTCGACAAAGAACTGCGTCGCAAATTAACATTGTTGATGTTCATATAAGTACGAGTAGATACGAGTTAATTACAATTCAACCATTATATTTTCCTAATTTTTCCTGTACCGGTTCCGGTTACATAGCCAGCCATCTTGACCATAAGCTTAAAATAGACAGGGGGTACGGGGTACCTAGTTCTATATTAACGGTACCAAAATTTTCTCTGGATTTTTAAGAAGACTGGCTTTCTTTTAGCACTGCAAAGAAACGCAGAAAGCATGTTGTCAGACGCAACAAAATTACAACCAGCCAACCCAGCACTTTACGAAGTAGAATCTAATCTAATAAATCTAATGCCCGAAAGAAAATACCCTGTTGTTGTTTACTGTTAGGCAAAACAAGGGTTAAGCGTATTTAAGTAAGCAGTAATAATACTACCTGTGTGCTGTTTTTGTAAGTCGTATGTGTTATCTTTAAACCACAGACTAATAAGGGTACATAGGTACAACATAATTGAGGAAGTTGCAGAGTCCTACACACCGATAATAATTTTAATGTTTTATTCACTTGACAATTCTATAATCCGGCCACTTACGCAGGGTACTTTTTAAATATGGATATTAAATCCCGATGGCATACATGCTATGCTGGGGAAAAGCCATATACAAACCGAACGCACTATCCCGACGCAGAAAGATGATTATACTCTACATATTGAGCGCACAGATAACAATAACATTAATAATTGTGTATGTAGGTATACATAATTATTGAGTGCGCAATAACGTCGGCTGGGAGGCGTATACCTATCGTAATCACATGATGCCCTTATCTGTTATGTTATAGGAATAACAGCAGCTGATGTATGTCTGTCTGCACAATGCACGTGACTCATCTGCTCAATAGCAAAAGTGCATAACTTCAACATGTTGTGCAAATTAGGTATGCAAAGTAAATGCCCGTCCATTCAGTAAAATCTAGCCTAAGCAAAGAAAGTCGGAGAGACGGAGTCATCACATCTCCTCACTCCACAGTAGCTACATAGGTGTAGCCGTGTAGAGATGTCCACAAGAGTTCTATCGCCATTAATCGATTCTTTTGAGTTCTCGTTGCGGTTGGCTTCTTATATGTATAGGTATATGACAGATAGACACTTTTGCAAGTCATTATATTTTTTACCCGACTGCCGAAGGAGGAGGGTTATGTGTTTGACGCGTATGTATGTATGTATGTATGTATGTATGTATGTACGTTCCTATGTCCGGTCGTAACTACTTAACGGTTCAACCGATTTAGATAAATGACCTCATTAAATTCGTCTTGATGGCACGAGTGTCACTGGGTACATGAAATTCAAAAAAAAATCAAAAAGGCGGATTTTATACGCATTAATGTGCGAACTGATTTTGTAAATTATCTTTAGTTGTATCAATTTTCATTTTAAATTATCATTTAGGATCTATCTATTGATTCTATGATGATTCATAAACTAAAAAGTAGGAAATAAAATCAATTATTAAACGAAACAAAAAACCCGACTGCGTAAAAAGTCGGCAGGCGGGACAAGCAAAGAAACAATTTTGTTTATGAACGAACAGCTTGTCCCGCCTGCAATACATTTTCCAACATCACAGAGCTTGTTTTTTGGTTTTTAGTTAGTACTTTTTACGCAGTCGGGTTTTTTGTTTCATTTAATAATTTAAATACTAGATTGCGCCTGCATTTCCTAACTGAAGACCTCTAAGAAGAAACGCCGAAACAAACTCAGAGAATCATGATCTCTTTGAAAGTCCAGAAAATCGTAGTACCTATATTTATCGGATATGAGAGTTAAACCATGTAGGGAATGGGAATGGAATCTGAAATGGCTTTTTAAAGAAAGAGCCACAGTTTTGAGTTGACCTGTCCTTTAACTGACGGCACGCATGCAACGGTCATCGTGTAGCTCAACCATTGTTAGGTAGGTCAAGTCATATGAAATACCCAAAACTGTCAGAAAACGTTAAAATATTGCACGAGTGTAAACTAGCCTCCACGGTATTCACATTTTTTAAGTTTTCGAAAATCTTAACGATTTGGTTGTGAATAGTTAGTAATGAGGATAGTGCAGTTTGATGTTTTAAAAAGATGGCCATAGTAAGAGCTGACCAGCTGGTAGATTGATAGATTAATTAATCGATGCGCAAGGTAAAGCAGACGACCTGAGTGGCCGTCTGACCTGCCGGGCTAACATGCACGCCGCGAGAACATTTTGTCTACGCTTATGTCGTTCTTTTGTTTCGTTTTCGCACAAGAAAGAGCGAGACAAAAGAGTAGACAAAATTTTGTCGTGGCGCGCATGTTAGCCTGGCTGGTGAGGAGTTTCTGCAGACACAACCGTTGTTGTACTTCTTCATTTTATGAAAACGTTTTGACAAAATCATGTGCCCGAAGCTGAATGGTATAATGCTTCGACTGCCACGAAGTCCAAAGCTGCCGCGGATGACCAGGCATTTTCATACAAAAACTCTTTGTCGGACTGACATACATAGATACATAAACAGAGCAATAGGTATTTGTTTCTTATCGGCAAAAAAGAAGATTACGATTTATCAACATATTTAAAAAACTTGACCCACTCCCACAGTAAAAGTTTAAAGTGTTAAGTATTTGACATCCACACTACAGATGAGTTAATACGTTACAAATTGTAATTATGATTATGTTGGCGTTATTGGAGGTGATTTAATTCTAAGTGCTCACAATAAAATGTACGTTGACATTAATAGAATATTATATTAGGTATAAAAAAATACAAACAAAATATCACACTGCGCGTACACATTGTACCGACCTGTCTGTCTTGTCAATTAAGTACTTAAAAATAAAATTTACCGAAGGGCAAACAATATAATTTACACTTATTTGCAACACAAGTTTTCTTGTGGTTTGTAATTATTACCTTGAAAGTTTGTTTCGCCTGTAACTATTCCCTAGGGTTACAGAGGTGTATTATTCTAGTAATGTACACCCACACTTTACTGGTACCTATGTTTTTACAAGTTTAAAAAAAATTACAACCTAATGGATTTTGTACATACTAGGAGTAATTTTGACGTTCTGATGTTCATTTTCATAATAATAAATAGTTCATAAAGATATGCTTGCTCCCTGTCTACGAAATGACACAAACAGTTTCAAACAGACAACTTATGCTGATTACGTTAATGATACACTTGAAACACATAATAATATTAACATAATCTTAATTAATTCTAATTATATGTTTACTTTGTATGTCACAATTACTGTTTATTCCAGAAGTACAGAACAGTGTAAAAAACAATCGTTTATTAATTCGTGCTGAGCAAGTAGGTTGCCGTCACACACACAAATGAAAACATACATAGGTAGCTACTAAGTATATGGAACGAGGTTGAAACCATTGGACATCTGAATCAACCAAGTATGAATCAACCTATCTGACCTGCAAACGGACTATGCTCTACACAACGATAACAAAGACATACTTTGTCAAGCAGACTTTTACATTTAGTACTTACAAAAAAAAAAAAAAAAACTGTGTAAAAGGCTTTGCTGAAGAATATAAGTGCGTTGAACGTAACAGAATTATTAGCAGTTTAAACAAAGTGCTATGTAGTACATACATTTAATTGAATTTCTTAGACCACACAGTCACAGCATGAGCTTAATTCAAATATACAACAAATACATACATTTACACCGATATCGACAGTGTAACAAACCAACATGCATAACTTGCACAGATAGATAGAACTGTGTTTCATTTTGTTACTCTAAATATCATTCTAGACTTTTCCAGAATATTTATGTTGGGGTCGGCCTCTAGCCTAACCAGATGCGACAGAATATCAGTATACTATGTAGTATAGTATATCATAGACGAAGTGACTGCTCAAGTGCTCATTAGAAATTCACACACCTGGGCAATACCGACCTGTGTAACGATCATTGGTTGTCAGAAATGAACAATTAAATATACAAACAATATACATACACATATCGACACGATAAAATTTATGTATCCAAATAGGTCTTCTGGCAAGAACATCAGTATTTACGCAAGAAGCTGTTCATAAAAATGCAATGTAAAATATAATTATTATTTTAAAGATTAACACATTGACAAGATTAGCACATTATAAAGATTACAGAATTTGGCAAACAGTGCGCCGGCCCTGTCGCTCAGGACAAAAATTACAAATTGCGATTCCATATACTGTAGATAGACATATCGTTGTTACTACAGGGTTTGGAGCATGGACCGACACAATTTATTGAGGGACCTAGCCCACCCAACTTTGTGCGTCCACGTTAGTATCACGTTATTGGAATTTGGTTTTCTTTATTAGCGAACCTGCTTACGGAAAGTTAGTTAATAATAATTAAGTATTGAATTCGGCGCACACAACAAAGTGGAACACTTAATTAAGTATTATTTACAATAAACTTACACTTAGCACTAGGCATCAAATTAAGGTAACTAAGAGTTAAGTCCACACTTACTTTCACAATAAGGTATGTACAAGTAAGTCTACACCGTATCTATGACAGGGTATGTACAAACACGTTATGAAGGTAAGTATATGAATTTAAAATATAATCGGAGGTATGAAACGCTTTAGACGAAAATTATGTTTTATATCTTTTTAGGTTTTTTCTTAACAGTCAGTTGTATACTTAAGTATATGTTTATACAAACTAATAATAATAAATAATCACCTATGCCTCCGATTCTAGTTTTATGAGTACTCACGGACGAAACAATAAAGCATGTGTTGGGGTCAAAACTATTTCTTCTTGGGCTTCTTGGGGTTCCGCGAGCGGCTCTTGGCCTTGCAGAGCGGGCAGATGGGCGCGTTGCGGTGGATCTGCTGGTGGCACGACAGGCACGACTTCATGGGCGGCGGCTGCTGTCTGCGGGCACACGCACGGGCACACTACACTACCCTCTGCACTACACCACCCTCTGCACTACACTACCCTCTGCACTAGCGGCTGCTGATCCTCATTATAATAACATACGCACGCAACTCATGTCCTCGCCAGGTAACGTTCGCACCTGGCGAGGGGTTTAGGTTCATCAACACCTAAAACCTATCATGCTGTATGAAGGACGCGCATTCAGACAAAGAAATAAAACATTATCACACACATAGATCTTGGTTTTGTGACTATTTTATTTTAATTTGCTTCCGAACTGTGACGCGCGAACGCGTGAGGTGTAGACTAGACCTAGCATATCATAAACATTTTAGTTAGAGCAGAACAACATGGCCCACATGACAACATGGTTCACACTCCCCGTGTTCACAACACTCGCTAATTCTATGGTATGCATGTGAAACCACCAACTCAGTCAATCAGTAGTTATACAATATTTTAAAGCTTTTTTTTTATCTTATACTAGCTTCCCGCCAGCGGCTTCGCCCGCGTGGTCTTAATAATATACCTACGCGTCCTGTTCCAGGAGATGGTTTGCTTTGGAGTAGACCTTTGTGTTTTATTTCTTGATCTTGTACATCTACACTAATATTATAAAGAGGAAAGATTTGTATTTTTGTATGTAACGAATAAACTCAAAAAGTACTGGACCGATTTGAAAAATTCTTTCCATGTTAGATAGTCCATTTATCGGGGAAGGCTATAGGCTATATATCATCACGCTACGAATAATAGGAGCGGAGTAGTAATGAAAAATGTTGCAAAAACGGGGGAAAAAATTATAAGACCACGCGGGCGAAGCCGCTGGCGGGAAGCTATCAAGAAATAAAACACAAAGGAAATAGGTGAACACTGGTAAGAAATTGACATGGAATACACGTCCACGACTGCTATAGCCGTCTGGCTATTATGAGGGGTGTGTAAACTCTACTAACTAGATGAATCAGATCACACCGGTTGGAGCCGTTGAGTTTATAGCTCAGCAACAAAATGACTAGCCTACGGCTCAATCCAGCTCTTATTGTATTTGTGAATCCCTCCACAGATTAGTCTTGTAATTCCTTTACAATTTTTTTAAATTAAATGGGAAGTTTGTTAGCCATATTTAATGTAAATAAATCTATTTAGCCGTTCAAAAGCTTACAGCTCATGTCCTAGTTGGGATTAGAAATGTTTGACACCAACAAATCGATCATAAGACTTTTCTTCTGGGCACATGAAGGAAAAACCGCGTGCAAGGGTTTCAGCCGGTAAAACCCACTGCTGAGTAAAGGGCTCTTCTCTATTACGCCACTGCCATATCAACCAACAATCGGGGGGTGGTCTGCCCTGTAATCGTTTACATCAAGCCAGTATATCATATGTCCACCTATAGGCACCACCTCACCTTCACTTGGGGTCGGCGCAGTGTCTTCTTCTTACATACACATTCGTCAGCCGTCATTTCGTCATTCAAATTTTTGTGGTATATCCTTACTTACACTGGTCTATCCATCTTTTCTTTGGTCTTTGTCTTCTACTATATCCATCCACATTCACGCTCAAAACCTGTTTTATAACTAGGCTCTCAACTTCTACGCATCATAATTATGTCCATAATCCATATATCGTAGATAAGCGGTCACTGCACAACTTTTCAGTACTTTTCACACACACTTTTTGATACTAATTTCTAACTGTGTCTATTCTCGTAAATCCATAGATTCCCCGGCCAATATATTATTATTATTTGACGACGTCTGTGGTCTAGTGGTTCGAGTACCGGCCTGCTGATCACGAGGTCGTGGACTCGATTCCCACAAGACACAAATATTTATGTTATGAATATAAATGTTTGTGTGTTGTCTGGGTGTTTCCTATGTATTATAAGTATGTATTTACAAAAAAAAAGTATTCAAGTATTATATCCATTGTCTAGTACCCATAGTACAAGCTCTGCTTAGTTTGGGACTAGATGGTGCTGTGTAAAATGTCCCAGGATATTTATATTTATATTATATTATATATATATGTAGATAATACATCCATCAATTGTCCCACGAGATGGTCGGATTAGGAAAACGATAAATATTATTAAAAATCTAATCAGCGCATTTTAAAAACGACTATCTTAAGCTAATTTTGCGCTGAATAGATTTTAGAATTTATTCTTGATTACCCCGATGAATGTGCACAAATATGACTCTAAATGGCGTCGAGCGCGAGAGCGCTATCTTTGACGCCTGATTTATATAACATAAACTAACCAGATGAACGTAAAAAATACGTATATAAAGCTAATATAACATATATTCTATAGCAATAAAAATATATGACACTATATCCTTACTTTGCTTAAAAAAACGTTGCAAAAATGAGCTAATAATTTGACAACTGCAAAATTTTGCTGGACTGGGGCCTTAATAAAACAAATACATATTGGAAAAAATTCATTAAATCATTTAGTCTACCAAAACGTCGGGTCTCAATTAAACTAACGTTGTCAACTTTTGAATTGTGTGACAAAAATGTATTTAAATACTAGACTAGAGAGCTGCCAATTCATTGGATTCGAATCCAATGAATTGGCAGCTCTAGTCAAGTTTCAAAATCACATCATTTGAAAACGCATACCATGGAGCTGCAAGAAGGTGTAGCTGTTTTACTACAAGGCTAGTGCCCTCAATGAAGTGCACACCCGTCACGTCAATACCCGTTCAACGCATCCACCATTCGTAGTTGTCAAACTAATTGTGGAAAAACAACTGTATTCATTCACCAAAGAAAAGTTGCCCTCTGATCCTCTTATGATAAATTTGACTGATTATAATAGGTACATATTCTATTTCGTGTTATAAAAAACTATCTTCGTATTCTACAAGTTAAATAACTTTTCTCTTTTATACTAAATATGTCTCTTTGAATTTAAATTGGACAAGAGCTCTAGATTGTAGAAGTGTCACAAGAATTGTGAGCTCCTGACGTTGGGTAACATAGATGAAAAAGACCGAGGCGCAATTTTGATATTAACGTATAAAAGGGGCTTGAAGATTTTTCTATGAAGCGTGGCACTCGCAACCGGACGCCATTTCGAAAAAAATGCTTTTACTTCATAAATATCGTATTCATAAATACGAGGGTGGATCAAAAAGTTCTTAGAATCCTATATATTCATATGATATTTTAGGCGGTAGTTTGATATTATTTTTAAAGAGTGTCAATACTATAATATTTATGCAAGATTTCAATCGATTTGATCGTATTGTTTTTAAGTTATTAATTATTTTGTGCGAGTAGTTGTTAAAAATATTCAACTATGAAGAAAAGTCAGTTACGTTGCAGTCATAAAATAAATATAAATATATAGAATTTTTTTTGGATATTCAGCAAACATTGGGTCCTAATGCTACACCCTATTTTGCGGTCGCTTACTGGATTGCTGAATTTAAAATAGTTACGATTGATCTGTGAAGATGACCCTCCTTCTGGGGGGCCTTCAAAATCTGTCACGGAAGATAACATCAAAACGGTCCAATATTTGGTATTGGAAGATCGACTACAGGATCTTATTAAGCAAATTTAATATCAAAAGTGCTAAGCGAACCGCTAAGGTCCACCTTCCGAAGTGGAAGGAGATTATGTAGAATAGAAAAATATTTTATTGAGTTTTCTTAGATTTTTATAGTGATTCCTAATAAAACACGATGACTGTTGCAACCAGATTATTCTATATTTTAAAAAACCTGTCAACCTAAGCTAATACATTGGACCACAAGATGGCGCTATTTATTTTGTTATACAACCTTTAACACCTCCACTTAACAAAATAATCTAAACCTTGTAACATATAAAAAACATAAATAATAAGCTTAGGCATCACACAATATTTTGAATACCTCATTTCTGCAACAAATATGTCTTACACTTGGTAGCCCTTTAGTTATAAGATTTGCAGGTATGTCACTCTTTTTCTTCTTTTCTCTTTTTTTCTTTTCTTTACTTTTCTTTTCTCTTTTTTTGGCTCATTCATCACTTCCTCATAAGTGATATCTTCATGTGGTGTTTCCATATCCTTCACCACACACAGGTTTGTAACACCATACCATACAGGTGGCATACTTACACGCTTGCTTGAGACTTCTGAAACATATGTAGGATCATTTGAATCCTGAGAATAACTTTCTTCTTCTCTTAAGCTTTCTTCTTCCATTTCATTCTTCTCTGTTACTACTATCTGAGCCTTATCTGAGTCAATATCATTCTTTTCCATGATAACTACATCTCTGCTCGTAGTAACTTGTCTTGTCTTTGGGTTGTATAATCTGTAACCTTTAATATTTTCTGGATAACCTACTAAAATGTATTTTATAGCCTTCTTGTCCCATTTGAGCCTTTTATTCTTAGGCACATGCATCATAACAGAACTACCAAATACTCTGACATGACTCAAATCAGGTTTTCTACCTGTCCATCTCTCAAATGGAGTCATATTTCCAAGACCGGAAGCAGGCATCCTATTTTTAAGGTATACTGCAGTATTTACTGCCTCAGCCCAAAAACTTTTCTTTAAATCAGCCTCAAAGAGCAGACATCTAGCACGCTCAACCACAGTCTTATTAAAACGGTCACAGAGACCATTCTGCTCAGGAGTATATGGGTTAGTCTTCTGAAGAACAATTCCTGCCATTTTAAAATAATTTTCCATCAGACTTGAGCAAAACTCCCCTCCATTGTCGGTCCTTAGCATTTTAATTTTCTTTCCAGTTTGGTTTTCAACCACACACTGAAATTCCTTGAAATATTGCAAGACTTGGTTCTTTTCCTTGAGAAAATATACAAAGGACATTCTACTGGCATCATCCACAAACAGAAGAAAATATTTTGCCTGACCAATCGACTTGGTTTCCATGGGTCCGCATAAATCAGAGTGAACCACTTCCAACAAAGTTTCACTTCTATGGTTTGCCAATGGAAAGGGTAAACGTGACTGTTTTCCCTCACAGCATACTTCACAGTTGGATTTCTGAATGTCAACCTTTGAAACTCCCTCTACACAGCCATCCTTCATTTTCTCTAGATCAGTGCTTTTAATGTGTCCTAGTCTTCTGTGCCACTGCCGCGCACTTGCAGATTGAACTGCAGTCATTACTGCCATATTCTCTGAATTCACAATCTTTAGTTTATATACGCCATTCTGCAAATCTGCCATTCCCATTAATTTATCCTGCTGATTATGGATATAACATATATTCTTTCTGAACGAAACTTTATTTCCATTTGCTATCAACTGGCTTACTGATAACAGATTTGTTGTTAAGCTAGGAACACATAGAACATTCCTCACTGTGATCTTATACTGAGAATGATTTACCTTGGTAGTAATTTGTGTATCACCGACACACTTCACCGGCACAGACATCTTATTTGCAACAACTATATCCTTTACTTCGTTCATTTAACGAATTCTTAATAAACTATTTTCATTAGCCGTCATGTGTGCACTGGCTCCTGAGTCCACATACCAATCCTCGGTATTAAATTTACCATTCGAGAATGCGGCACTAAAAACACCCGCCGTCTCATTTGTTTTCATCTTTTTCAAATTAGGACATTGACTTTTATAATGACCAATTTTCTTACAATGATAACATTTTACTTTTTTACCGCTTGACGTTTCTTTTGTCTTATCGCTGGTCTCAACCTTTTTATGTCTATTGGACCAAAAAGCAGACTCCTTGTCAGTGCTACCGACCTCAGAACTCATGTCGAGCAATTTTGTTTTTATGACATCGGCACTGATTCCAATTCCGGAATGTTCAACCGCCATTATCATTGGTCCAAATTTTTCTGGAAGCCCAGCCAATAGCAATGCGCCGATCCATGAATCGTTAATTTCGAATCCTGTACCCTTTAATTTTTGTGCAGTTTCTACCACTACTACTACACGTAATTCGTCATAGACTCACAATTTTCGAGGCGAATAGAGATTAATGTGCGAAGCAACCTGATTCTTCTTGAGAACCCAGAGTCACCAAATAACCCCTTAAACTTGCTCCATAAGGCACCAACTGTATTCTCATTTTTGATGTGTGCATACAAAGTAGGGTCGATGGTCATCACCAGCTTGGCTTTCTGTTTCTTTTGTTCAGCTACACTCAAATCGGTCGAAATGGCGTCGATGTCAAATATGTCAATACCCTCCAACAACATAAAATTCTCTATTTAAAAAAACCTGTCAACCTAAGCTAATATATTGGACCACAAGATGGCGCTATTTATTTTGTTATACAACATTTAACAATTCCAAGAACTTTTTGATTCACCCTCGTAAGTCCAGGTATCAATACCAACAAGAAATGTATGGGTCAAAATCTTGTAGTATCACATTTCCAAAATATTATAAGCAAACTTTGATTGCTAATAATTTTTAATTTAAGGTCTCCCGAACGGAATGCTAAACTGTACTAAAGTTTTTTGTGAAAAGGAAAAACCTTGTATATGATCACTTCATTGACCGTCTGTCTGTCTGTTACCACTTAGACGGTGTTCTTGACTTTACCACATAACTTTGGAAGCGTTTTTCTTGAAAACGTGACGCTTTACGAGTTTTTTTATCTGACATATTTTGTTTATAATATTAATGTCAGCTTTGCAAATATATGGGTTACACGAGTAGTCGACATTACAAAAAAATTAAAATGGCGGACGCTGTTGAATGCCATAATTGTCAAACCCCTTTGTATAATTATTATGTAGGTAAGCTTTTAGCTTTCCATCGCTATCGCAGCTGTAACATCCATGAGAGCAAATATGTTAAATTTAGTTTAAAACTAAAATTAAATCATAGGGTTGGATAACAAAATTGTAATCGAATAAAATAAAAGTTAATAGGAGGAAGGCGAAGAGAGTGGGAAGGAACGGTTGAGGAAGGACGGGTAGAGAACAAAAAGTAAACGAAAACATAATCAAACCTCAGCGAGACGGTAATGAAATCTTGATCGAGTGCAGACCTGAACGCGGGTGGCGGCGGCGGCGGCTTGCGCGGCGCCGGCGGCAGGAACGCCGCCAGCGAGCGCCCCGCGCCGCCCCCCGCCCCCGCGCCCGCCCCCGGCGCCGCGCCCCCGCCCGCCCCGCCCCCGCCCGCCGCCGCCGGGAAGCGGCTGCAACATGGTAGTATGTACACGTTATTCAATGATTACCTCGTCAGCATCAAGAACGTAATAGCCAGTGGAAACCCACTGTATGCATAGTGCATGCATTATAATAATTATATATTAACCTGAAACGATATTGCAATAACATGGCCAACAACTATGATCTATATATAATATAATATGGTAAAATTAGCTATAGAATAAGAATAGATAATATTATGATGTAAAGACGTACTCGGGCGTGATGGGGCTGCCCTCCTCCTCGTGCAGGTCGGGCAGGCGCTCGAGGCCGAGGCACTGGCGCCGCAGCAGGTCCACTTCGGCCTTCAGCGGCCGGTAGTCTTCGTGCAGTCGCGACGCGTTCGACAACTTGCGTGTCATACTCTCCTCAGTCTGCTTGATCACTGTCTCCATCTGAAAACACCAAAATTAAGTATTTTATAAAAAATATTTCATAACAAAGGTTATGTAGCTCACGGCTTTGTTCGCGGCCAATTTTGAAGCCCCGTTAAACTTCAAAGTATTTCTTAGAGAATGTCTATAGCATAATAACTATCTCTGTGCCGCATACAGGACCATGCGTGATCAATTTAATAAAAAATTACCTCGTTATAACATTAGTAGTTTATTTAATTCCATTATTTCAAATCCCATAGTTTTACTAATTCATATCTTTTTAAGTAGATAAGTATTATACTTTGTTAGACTTAATTAATAGTGAGTAGTTAATATTTTGTTTATGTTTTGTAGAGCATGTGGCAATTTCTCTGTTGAATACACTAAGCTAGTAGTAGATAGATGATACACTAAGCTAAGCTAATTTTTATGTCGCAACATAGCATCATAAGCATGACACTCACATAGAACTAAGCAAATGGTCCAGAACAAGCAAGCCAAACTGGCAAGCCATGTTTCAGTTATACCTAACACCCACTTGAAATTACTCGAAATGTGGAGCATGTGGAAAGATAAACACTAAAACAATTTAAGTATTCACCACTAACATCACAAGCTGACACTTGAAAACAAACAGTTTAAAATGTTCCAATTGTCCGCCCAACAGCGCGCGCCTAACTAAACAAACAAACTGCTGCCACAATCATTCTGTAGTATTAATAGCTTTCTACATCCTAGTGCAACTCCTAGATTCTATTATTATATGTGTGAAATTATGCATGATACAAATAGCGGTAAAAACACTTAATTCATCCAGTAAAAATTTCAGACACTATAAAATTGTATATTTTTGTTTTTTTAAGGGAATCAGAAGATAGAGTAGGTACTATTACTAGAAATATATTTCTATTTACCTCCGTCATTACTATCAGACTAATCTTTGACACATCACTCACACACTCAGTTTAGATAGAACTGCAATTTCATAATAAATTAAATATACCGTCACACCTGTAGGGGTAGGCAGAGGCGTACTAATGTTGTAACGTGTTTTTTTATACTCGTTACATGGTAGTCGATTTTTTAAATTAATTTAATATTTTTTGTGATGGCAAGTACGCAGTGCTTGGTTTTGACAGGTGTCAACGAGTTGTCAATTTTTACGTCTTCCAACACTCTACGACCCGTAACGATCATGGCGTGATCATTTTTTAAACTTTTCGAAATTATTTTTTAATCCTGTTACATTTCGTAACAATTTTTATATAATGTATTAATTTTTTTATTATTAAAGCCTATTGGCATTGTTCTCATGTGAGTGATACATATTTTATTGGTGAGTAAAGTTTTCTTTGAAACACATTGTTAAATTTCGTTTTCCAAATTGTTCTGGTTTGTTTATTCGGCTTATGGTTTTGTTACAGGCATTGGCCTAGCTGTGTTCTCACCCAATGTGGTGACGAATCCTTGTTTGTTATAAAAACGGTAAGATTACGTTGATCATGACCACGTTGTCGACTAGTACTTTGTCATCGTATTTTTGTCTAATCCAGGCTTATTTTGTTACAGCCTCGGCGTTTTTTTTATACCCTTAGTTTTTCTTTAATTCATTCTTAATTGGAATCCAACATTTCATGGGTTTTGGAATCCCCACGTAACGACGGGAGTTCTGACCACCTCATCGCGCTCTACTGGGATGGTGATATAAAACTATATTTTAAATTAAGTGCCTCCCAGGTACGTTATTTTATACATATAATCAGGATGCAATAGTGACCAATAATGACCAATAATTATTAATTTAAATGTAAAACCTTATTTCACAACCTTTAGTTTAATTGTGACAATATAAGCTCTAAATTTTAATATTATAATCTACTATATTATAACCTACAGTGCATTAAAGACAGACAAAAGATCTAAAGCCTTTTATTTGTCTACTCCCACCGGCAGATTAAAAGCCCAAGCGAACCGAAGGTAAGCATCCGGCAGCATTTTTTAGAGTGTGAGCTTCTGGCGCCCGAGTTTCTTTTATATTTCATTATTTTGAAGCACACACATGTTTGGTTCTCGTGTCGTGTAACACACATACAAATAATATATTTTTTTTATTTTTTTTATTACATTTGGCGCTTGCGTTCAGGAACATGAAGTAGGTTTGCCTTATATTGTCACTTGTTTTACATTATTGCATCTAATACTTTGTTATTATATTGTTTACAAACCATATATTGTTTTTTAGTTGGAAACTTTTATAGTAAATAACTTTAATTTACAACTTTAATTATTATCTTGTAAACAATATAGCTATTGAACTTTGTTGTATTTTGTTTATAACTGTGTGCTATTACAGCATATGTTTTTCTTTTTCTCTTTAGCAACAAAATAAATGTAAGGTATAGACCGTGTTTGTTATCAATCTTTGAACATATAAGTATAATTTTGAGGTGTAACTTTATATAAAACAATTTGAATACAATAAGTCTACATTGTTATATTATCTTTTAAGCTTCAATCTTGTGAGTTATTATTGCATCTTTACAACTTAAAATCAACCTTTTATTATTCTTTTGAATAATTTAACTTCAACATAACTTATTTTTATAACCTTAAATATTAATTAACTTTTGAGTTTGAGTTTTTTTGCTTTGCTTATTTGAAACTTTTAGCTTTTCATCATGGATAAGGAAGTACAGTGTCCTCCGCTTTCTGTGGCTGAGGATAAACAGGTTTCTATTGATACTAGCATGGTTGCTAATGCTAATGCTGTTCAGGATATGATAAATTTGACTGAGGTGCACAATCCATTTCATAATGACCGCATTGCACATTCTTCTTCAGCTTTTGCTACGAATGCCTTGCCTTCATTTAATTCTATGAACGCATTTGTGAATGAACATGTAAAGAAAAATTTGCCTTCTTTTACAAAATTACCAGATTTGAAGAAAAGTAAGATTAATTTTAATGGAAAGTCTTGTGTTAGAGAATTTATAACTCAAGTAGAGGAGTATTTTTTATATAAGAATTTTAATGAGTTTTTGTTAGTAGGATCTTTTCGGACTTGCTTAGTGATATCGCTTTTAAAATGGCTTTTGGGTCTTAGTAATCCTAGTGGACGTTTAGCACGTTGGGCAGCTAGAATTTCTCAATTTACTTTTGATATTATACATAAAAAGGGTTCCTTACATTTAGTTCCAGACGCTTTATCTCGAATAGAAGTTGCTGAAATTGTTTCACAAAATAATTTAGTTTCACCTGATGATGATATTCATGATCCATGGTATAGAAAGATATTTGTTAATTGCCAGAAATCTCCCTGTAGATTTAAAAACTTTAGAGTTGAAAATAATACTTTGTATAAATTTTGTAAAAATAAATTTGATTCTAACAGTCGTTTGAACTGGAAAATTGTTATTCCTAAAGAACATATTTTAGATACAATTAAGTCAAATCATGATGATATTAATTCTGGTCACCTTGGTATCCATAAAACTTTAAAGAAATTAAAACAACATTATTTTTGGAAAGGAATGTTTAATGATGTTCAAAAACATATTTTATCTTGTGATGTTTGTAAAGCTTATAAACATACTAATTCCCCTCCTTTTGGTATCATGATTAATCCTAAAAAAGTTGATCGCCCTATGTTAATGCTTTCAGTAGATATTATAGGAATTTTACCTAAAACTTATTCTGGTCATAAATATATACTCTCAGTAGTTGATGTTTTTACAAAATTTTGCTGGTTATTTCCCATGATTAATGCTACTACTAAAATAATTTGTAAACATTTCGAAGAAGAAATATTTCTTAAGTTTGGTTGTCCCAAAATAATAGTTTGTGATAATGGAACACAATTTACTTCAAAACATTTTGTAGATTTTATGAAAGGTTTTAATATCACTAAAATATTTTATAATACTTTATACACACCTCAAAACAATCCTGTGGAACGTTATAATAAAACGGTTGAAACTTGCATTTCTTGTTTTGTAAAAGATGATCATAGAACCTGGTCAACATTTTTACCCCATGTACAATTAGCTTTAAATAATAGTGTGAATCTTGCTACAGATTTTACACCTAATTTTCTCATGTTTGGTAGAGAACTTGTTTTCGATGCTTCATTACATCATTTTAGTAATTCTATCGACAACTTAAATCAACTTGAAGTTGGCGATAGAAGTATTTTTGCTACTTCTCTTAATTCTCTTAGTGACATTTTCGTGAAAATTCAGGCTTCTTTATTTAAAGCTTATAAGCGTAATGCCACTTATTATAATAAAGGTCGTAGGGTCATTTCTTTTGATGTGGGTGATGTAGTGTGGAGGAGAAGTTTTGTACAATCTAGTGCTCCTGCTTATTTTTCGGCAAAACTTGCTCCTAAGTTTGTTAAATGTGAAATTACAGAAAAAGTTTCTAATAATGTTTATGTATTGAAAGATTTGAATAAAGGTTCTGTAGGTCGTTATCACGTTAAAGATATAATTAAATTTTAATTTTTATTCGGTTCCAAGTTTAAGTTTTGTTTTTGATAATGTTGTTGAAGCTGGCTTTTGTTTGTGTGATGAATGAGTAATGAATGAAAGATTTATAGCCATATGAGTGATGATAGTATGTGAGGAAACTTCATATCAATTTATTGAATACAAGCCTGAACTTTCTAAAGTTTAACTTAGGAAATTTTGGTAGATAATTTAAAGTGCTTCTCCCAGCCACAATACCTATTTGTATCTTCTACATCAAAAGATCTTATTTTCTTTTTTGTTTGTTTAATAAGATAGATAATGCTGTTTTATTATATTATCGTCTTATTGTTTTTAATCTATTTTATCTATACTCTTTAGTATGTATAGATTTTTAATTAATTAAAATATATTTGTTATTGGTACAATTTACCCTTCTTAGAACTTAAGGTGAATGCTCCAGGGTAGCCCGCGAAATTCAAATTTCCGTACGTTTTTTGCAATTTGCAGCTGAGTATCGGATATTTTATTAATAGAAACTAAATTCGCGGTACTGGCATGTATGTATTTATATCATTATATTAGTTAAATTTATCAATGTAACCCACTAAGTTAAAATTTATATTAAACGTAAAGTTATTATTAAAATGGCACATTTTCTCTTTTCTCTAAGTTAGACAATTATATTGAAGGTTTTAATAAGTATAATTGTGTAAATACATACATGCCAGTACCGCGAATTTAGTTTCTATTAATAAAATATCCGATACTCAGCTGCAAATTGCAAAAAACGTACGGAAATTTGAATTTCGCGGGCTACCCTGGAGCATTCACCTTAAGTTTAAGTTTATTTATAGTTCCTCGGATGTGACGTTTATATAGGAATAATTCCACTCGGACTTAGACTTTTTTCTGAGATGTTCTTATCTCTTTGTTTTTATTTCAGGATGTTCTGCCGCCTTGTTGTGGAGATCCTTGAACTTTTATACGGATCTTGGTATTAGTTTTCCTCGATTTCGTCCTATTTTCTATTGTGTTCGGGAGTTCGGTGGTGTTGTGCCGATCACAATATGAATATTTTGTTTGTTACTTTTGATATTGTGTTCGGGAGTTCGGTGGTGTTGTGCCGATCACAATATGAATATTTTGTTTATTACTTTTGATGTTGTGTTCGGAAGTTCGGTGGAGTTGTGCCGATCACAATATGCAAGTATTTTGTTTGTTGTTCTTTTCTATTGTGTTCGGGAGTTCGGTGGTGTTATGCCGATCACAATATGAATATTCTTTTACAGTTACTTACTGTAGCTGCTTTGTTTGTTCTAATGCTTTTTAGATTGTTTGTGCTTGGAAAGTTGGTGGTGTTGAGCCAATCACAACATTCTCTTTTTTCAGGAGTTTTCACTTCGCAATTAGAAGTTTTGAAGGCTTACGAATCGTATTGTGTTTATCTGCAGTTCGATTCGTATTGTAGGAGTAATGATAATCAGCGGCGATGGTGCCTAACTGAATTCATAGTGAAGTTGTTGTTAGTCAGTGGCGATGGTGCCTAACTGTACTCATAGGACTTGGTGATGTTAGTCAGTGGCGATGGTGCCTAACTGTACTCATAGGAGATGATGTTCGTTGTTAGTCAGTGGCGATGGTGCCTAACTGTACTCAAAGGAGATGATGTTCGTTGTTAGTCAGTGGCGATGGTGCCTAACTGTACTCAAAGGAGATGATGTTCGTTGTTAGTCAGTGGCGATGGTGCCTAACTGTACTCAAAGGAGATGATGTTCGTTATTAGACAGTGGCGATAGTGCCTAACTGTACTCATAGGAGATGAAGTTGTTAGTCAGTGGCGATGGAGCCTAACTGTACTCAAAGGAGATGATGATGTTAGTCAGTGGCGATGGTGCCTAACTGTACTCAAAGGAGATGATGTTCGTTGTTAGTCAGTGGCGATGGTGCCTAACTGTACTCAATGGAGATTTTGTTAGTTATTTCGGAGATTTTGTTTGTTTGTAGTCAGTTGCGTTAGTGCTTAACTGAACTATTTGATGTTGGTTTAGGAGTTTATTTTTTGTTTTGATATTTAATCTTATTTTTAAAAGAGATTTTGTCCTCTTTTGTCTTTTGTTTGTCGTTGCCTTAGTGCATAAAAGAAAGTTCCTTTCTTTTATTTTTCGGGGAGGGATGTAATGTAACGTGTTTTTTTATACTCGTTACATGGTAGTCGATTTTTTAAATTAATTTAATATTTTTTGTGATGGCAAGTACGCAGTGCTTGGTTTTGACAGGTGTCAACGAGTTGTCAATTTTTACGTCTTCCAACACTCTACGACCCGTAACGATCATGGCGTGATCATTTTTTAAACTTTTCGAAATTATTTTTTAATCCTGTTACATTTCGTAACAATTTTTATATAATGTATTAATTTTTTTATTATTAAAGCCTATTGGCATTGTTCTCATGTGAGTGATACATATTTTATTGGTGAGTAAAGTTTTCTTTGAAACACATTGTTAAATTTCGTTTTCCAAATTGTTCTGGTTTGTTTATTCGGCTTATGGTTTTGTTACAGGCATTGGCCTAGCTGTGTTCTCACCCAATGTGGTGACGAATCCTTGTTTGTTATAAAAACGGTAAGATTACGTTGATCATGACCACGTTGTCGACTAGTACTTTGTCATCGTATTTTTGTCTAATCCAGGCTTATTTTGTTACAGCCTCGGCGTTTTTTTTATACCCTTAGTTTTTCTTTAATTCATTCTTAATTGGAATCCAACATTTCATGGGTTTTGGAATCCCCACGTAACGACGGGAGTTCTGACCACCTCATCGCGCTCTACTGGGATGGTGATATAAAACTATATTTTAAATTAAGTGCCTCCCAGGTACGTTATTTTATACATATAATCAGGATGCAATAGTGACCAATAATGACCAATAATTATTAATTTAAATGTAAAACCTTATTTCACAACCTTTAGTTTAATTGTGACAATATAAGCTCTAAATTTTAATATTATAATCTACTATATTATAACCTACAGTGCATTAAAGACAGACAAAAGATCTAAAGCCTTTTATTTGTCTACTCCCACCGGCAGATTAAAAGCCCAAGCGAACCGAAGGTAAGCATCCGGCAGCATTTTTTAGAGTGTGAGCTTCTGGCGCCCGAGTTTCTTTTATATTTCATTATTTTGAAGCACACACATGTTTGGTTCTCGTGTCGTGTAACACACATACAAATAATATATTTTTTTTATTTTTTTTATTACAATGTACATCCACATTTGGCCGGTATATTTAGGTCCTATGTAATAGGGGGCAAGTATATGTATTTATTTATGTATTTATATATATATAACTTAAATATTCATTAAATTAAACTGGAATTCTTGATTACAGATCAGTTAATTGAACTGACTTTAATTCGTTTTAGAGGTTTCCTTGTAATATTTAAAAAGCACTATGATAATAATACATAATAAACACCTGTATTCGCCACGGTTGTGGCTTACTTATACAACCTTGATCCAACACTGCTCCTACATATCACTACCTTAAACAGAGATGAGTGCTCAGTTTCCATACGCCAACAGCTAGCAGGCAACCAGCTATCCAAGCACTTACAGCTGTCAGTAAACTAGCTGTCCCCACACTTATAGCTAGCAGACAACTATACTGTCCATACACCAACCGCTTTAGCTTCCCACCAACAAACTAGCAATGTGCGCCTTTGCGCAGGTCGTGGTAAGCGTGTAGTAAGTGAGACGTTAACTATCAAGACAATTGCTCACTTACCGTGCACTGTCTGCTATTTTGTGTTGTTAATGTAAATTGCATCTACAGAGCACAATGTTAAGTCCATATTTGAATGCTAATGCTATACAATAATAACATTACCCACGACCACAACCTCTAAGGTTGTGGTCGTGGGTTTGATTCCCAGATTGTTATTAGTAATCTAACATGGCTGTCACCCTCACAAGTTACAAACAATACTATTGAAGGTGATCAAAGTTTTCAGGAAAACTACATCATTATTTCAGATATAGTGTATTGATACATACAGCATTGATGTCAGCATGTATCTGGCGCAGCTCCTCCACATGGCTCATCTTCTCCTGCTGCAGCAACTCCATCTCACGCTTGTACTGCGCCAGGCAGCGGCCCTCCTGGTCGCCGCTGCGCACCTCATTCAAAATACTTCGCTTCATACGCTCCAGTGTTATAGTTTTATTTCTATAATAATATGGTTGTCTAATCAGTAATTATTATATTTTACAGGACACAAAAAATATTAATACATTACACATTTTATATTCAAATTAGCTTTTTGCCCGCGACTTCGTCCGCGTGGAATAGTTAGTTTGTTACATATGAACTTTCATCCCCTATTTCACCCCTACATAGGTCGAAATTTATTTATTATTTTGCCCGCGGCTTTGTTCGGGTTAAGAAGTAGGTATTATAAGGTATATTTTCTGCGGCTTTAGTTTTGTTTAGCTTGTGTAAAAAACTGAAATAAACTAATACATTTACATCCTTCATCATCCCTTATTTTATTCCCATGGGGGTTGAATTTATCAAAATCTTATTTAAGCGGATGTCTTCATCATAGCAGCTCCAATCTTTAATTTTAGTTCAATCAGTCGAAAATCTAAGAAGATTTATACAAATTTCATCCCCTATTTTAGCCCCTTAGGGGTGGAATTTATCAAAATCCTTTCTTAGGGGATGCCTACGTCATAGTAGCTACATGCATGCAAAGTCTCAGCCCGATCAGTAAAATTGACAAAATTTCATACAAACTTTCATCCCCTATTTTATCCCCTTGGGGGTAGAATTTATCAAAATCCTTTCTTAGGGGATCCCTACGTCATAGTAGCTATATGCATGCAAAGTCTCAGCCGGATCAGTTTAAAATTGACAAAGTTTCATAGAAACTTTCATCCCCTATTTTATCCCCTTGGGGGTAAAATTTATCAAAATCCTTTCTTAGCCGATGCCTACGTCATAACATCTACCTGCATGCCAAATTTCAGCCCGATCCCTCCAGTGGTTTGGGCTGTGCGTTGATAGATCACTATGTCAGTCAGTCAGTCAGCTTTGAGTTTTATATATTTAGATACTTAATTGATGTAAATAATGTGTATAATTTATATACCAAACCAATAAAAACCTATAGGTCCACAATATAAAAATATTGTGAAAATCAGGTAGCGCTCAATTGCAGATCATTGTGAATTTGTGATACCTAGATACATTGAATTTGTTTGAAACACATCTACGGAATAAATAAACTTTGAATACAAAAAAATAGGCAAGAAATTAGTTAGGTAGGTCTAGGATACTGAATGGTACAAGATACGGTATATCTACACAACAATAAAATATTGTTTATTGATCGAGTCCACAGGTATCTACGAAGGCTTTTTTGAATAATAAAATTATCAACTGACCTGATCTCTTTCATAGCTTCTAATTTATGATATATTTCACGTTCGTTTTCAGCGGTCATTTCTTTAACTTTGTTTCAATGTTTGAAAATATTTCTAATACTGCATGCACGAAACTAAATTCATTGGATTCTCGCTACTGCTATTACTAACATGGCTATCTCGCTCACAGATTACTATATTGTAGCAAGCTAATCTCGCTTCTCGCTGCAGAAATTGTAGCACTCAAAGCACAGATAGCACAGATAGCACAGATAGCACAGACAGCTATTAAGCTAGGGGTTGAAAAAATATCGATATATCGATATATCGATATTATTTTTTCAATATATCGATATTTTTGCGATATTTAATATTTCAATATATCGATGTATCGATATAAAATTCCAAGTATCGAAAAGGTATCAAAATCGATATTTTTTTCAGAACAATAAACCGACCAACTTAAAACTAAATTTGTAATCTTTTAAAAATTATAGTTAAATGATTACAAATGACCTTTTTTTTTTTGGCTGTTTTATAACTTAGTTTTAAGTTGGCCGATATATCGATATTTTTTGAAAATATAAATATCGATATTGATATTTTTTTTTTTAAATATCGATACGATATATATCGATATTTTTTGAATTTCCGACATACCTATATTAAGCTAACTCAAAGGTCTCAAAGTAGCACTGTAGATAGGGAATGTCGATGTTAAACGATTTTGGATTAACATCGATATTTACCAGGAAAACATCGATGTTTTAACATCGACTAAGTTGTTGACGACGACGTAACGTAATGTTAATTTTAGCCATAGGAAATACCGAGACCATGCGGGGGAAGCCGCTGCAAAAAAGCTAGTAGTAATATAATTGCTGATTTATTGTAACCTTATGTACATACCTAAGTTGTTACAAAAAAATATATAATTGCTGCGACGAGCAATTAAACTATTTATTTAATTTCCAAAAATATTACATTCCAACACTATACGAAAAAGGTGTTATTTATTCAACACAAAAGTAAATCGTAACGTTCAACATCCATTATCCAGGAGCTTAAAGCTAAAAGTTTCAACAAATTCAATATTTTTTCAGTCAATGGAAAATTTATACGGTAGACTGTACTCAAAGCCATAGGCCTCATAACTCCAACAGGTTCCGAACTCCGTCTGCCCACGACCACAACGAAGTTTGAAATCCTTGTTTCATGAGTATAGTTCTCGCCAAACTTATTGTCCGGGTTGAAGTTCGGTTGAATCGGAGAAGGAATAATATTCGATTTTAATAAATATAAACGAAAGGCTGTCGTTTTAAATCATTCTAATCCAATATTTTTTAAAGTTATCTCGTGTCAAACTTCAACCCGGGCAATAAGTTTGGCGAGAACTGTACATCACTATATTTATAAAAATTAAAAAAAATAAGAATCGAAAGGAAAATGGCCGCTTGACCATTGATAGCGGCTTGCTGTCAAAATAGTGGAATTATTTTAGGACAACGCGTACGCAATTACTTGTGTGAAAACAATTTTCATGCATGATTTAGATTCGGGGATCGAATGAATTTGTTAATTTATACCTTAGTTGAATCAAACATTATTAGGCGGAGGTCATTTACACCTTTGCAACTGGCTTCGTGTCGTGCCCACTAAACTCCATTTGACACTGTTTACTTGTAAGAATGAGTGAGGAAGGCAGCGAGGATTCGCCCCCGCGGCCAAAGCGTAAGATCAAAAAGGTGATGGTGCTTTCGTCGGATTCAAGTTCGGACAGTGACGAAAGCGTCACAGCAGCGGGGACACGTAGAAAGAGATTGAGGGTGAGTGACCAAGCTTCAACACGTTGTAATTAAAACTGCATTCGACAGATCATTACAAACAGTGTATTTCAGGTGTTAAGTGATGACGGGAGTGACACTAGCGGCAGCTCAGTGGTGTGCGCGGGGAGTCGCCGCAAGCGCGCACTGCCCAAGCTGCGGGACTCTGAGGGCGACAGCGATACTTCGGGCTGGGCAACAGACCACTCTGACGCACCCAAGCCCAACACATCATCTGCCAAAGTTACTTCTGGATTTGCATCCGATAGTTCAGAAGGCAACTCTGACAAGTGTTCCATTTGCCTTTTGCGTTTCACCAACCAAGAAGTTGGGATACCACAGAGCTGTGAACACATATTCTGTCTGGATTGTATTACAGAATGGTCAAAGAATGTTAACACCTGTCCAGTGGACCGGATGACATTTGATTTTATAGTGGTGAGGGCATGCGCAGGGGGACGAGTGTTACGAACTGAGCCAGTCAAGGTGGTGGAGCGCAGGCCTTCTGTCGAGATGCTAGTTATTGAAGATCCAACAGTATGTGAGGTAATTTGTTTTATACATTTTACAGTAACTAACTAGTAATTGTTTTGTTGAGGGTTAGAACTACTTACTGAACTGGATCAAGGTGATAACATTGAATGTGCATTGTTATGGCTAGTTATTATTGGTACAAATAAAAAATAATATGTCTAAATATTGAAGAAAAGGAAACAGATTTTTCTTCAAGGGACATATAGTTGGTTTGTTAATTTAAAACTTAAAATCAAAAGAAATAAGAATGATTTAGTTTATTGTGACACAGGTGTGTGGCAGAACTGACAGTGAAGAAACAATGCTGCTATGTGATGGATGTGATCTAGGATATCACATGCAGTGTCTTACCCCACCATTGTCTGAGGTAGTCACTGCATTCTTTATTTATGTCTTAAGTCATAAGTAGTTATTTCTTAACAATATGTATACATTGTGTTGAAAATATTTTTTACAAAATAATAATGAATAATGTAAATATTTCAAATGCTTTTAAGCTTACTGTTAATACTGTATTTCCAGGTTCCTGTTGATCAGTGGCTCTGTCCCAACTGTGACAATCTTTTGTCAGATGTGGACTATTTATTCTCAGGCATCACAGATATGGACATGGATGTACCTATTTCATCTAGAAGTGTATCAATCAGGGAAAGTAGGAATGTCAGATCATCAAGAACTCACAGTGTTGCTGATGAACCCTCAACATCTTCAGGGCATCGAGGTAATCATTTAAATTCTGATGAGACCCCAACTACTTCAAGAGGATCACGAACAACACAATATAGTACAAGCTCAAGAACAGCTATCACTAGGCGTAAAACTATGACACATACAAATCGTAGAAGGCCCAAACGAAGAAGGACTAAAACTGTTATTATTGAGTATGAAGTACAAGAGAATGGTAAATTTCCAGTCACAAAACGAGTTAAGAGAAAAATTAAGAAAAGAAAGGTTTGTATTTTAACTTCAAATGAAATAAGCATAAACTTTGTCAGTCAGATTTAATAAATTTTGTGTGTGTATAGCCGAAAAGACGTCAGCCGCGTACGGCGGCGCGGCGCTCGCACGTCCGCGCCAGCGTGCGCGCGCAGCTGGCCGCGCTGGCGCCGTCCGCCGCGCTGGCGCCGCCCGCCGCGCTGGCGCCGCCCGCCGCCGCCTCGGCCGTGCAGGACCTGCACCTGCGCCGCCAGCGCGCGGGCATACCCGCTCTCAATTTGTTCGGTGACCCGCATCAAATCGACTATTTCTCTGAAGAAGACGAGCGCGACGTCTCCGAGAGCGCCAGTACGGCCGTGGCGGTCCGACCCACATCCAGTATTCTCAGTGCATATAGACAGGTTAAGGGGTCTCAGTAGAACAAATATTTAATATGTACTAGTTTATTAGAACCAATTTTAACTTACTGTCGATTTATTTCTAGGCAAGAAGAAAGATGATCTCCATCCCGTCTCCTACGCACGCTTCTTCGGCTCCCGACGTTCTGTCCTCTATTCTTGAAAGCCAAACTTTGCTTCACTCAAAAAAATCGATTGTATCAATTGCTGTAGATGGCAGTGTTAATATAAAATTAGAGACTCGTGACAACACAAAGATACCTAAGAAACATCCAGAAGAGCTGAACAATCAGCATAAGATTGATTTGTCGAAGGGGGAAGATGCTGCCAGAAAAGTACCGTCGTATCCAGGACAGCCCCGCGGCGGACGGGGCTGGGGGGGCGGCTATACTGGCAACTACCACCGTGAACAAGGCACCAATAACTTGAACAATAGGGGTGGCAACTATGAGAATAACTACAACAGCGGCGGCTACCAAAACCGTCAGGGCAATGCTTTCAACCAGAACAACACGCGACGAGACGACCTCGACACATATAACAATTACTCTAGGAGACCGCACCAGTATCCATATACTGATGATATACATTTCGATCGGAATAGGAGACAAGCTTCAGAGCAAAATAGAGGTCCAAATAACACGCCTCTTAACCAGCGTCACAACGAGCAGGGCCGGTACAGCCACCAACCTTCCTGGCAACCCTACGTGCCTCCCCCTGTTGGGCCCAGGAATGACCTCCCACCTGTACAACACAGGCACTCGTTTGGGGGATTCGAGGATCCTCTCGATATGAGAATGGGTCCAATACGGCGACAAAACTCCGCAAACAGTGATACCGATCCATTTGCCGGATTACAAGCGCAACATTCGGGGAAACAGGCGCAACCACAGTACGGCCCGCTGCCTGAGCCGCCGATATTTAAATTCGACAAAACGCCAAACGTTGATAAATCAGAAGATGAAAAGAGTGATTCTAGTTTAGTTATAGATACAGAAAAGTACGATCCCACGGAGCCGACCAACGATGACGACAGTGGCGAAGATGAGTCCAGCACGTCGGCCGGCGCGGACGAGCCGGCGCCGGCGCCCGCGGACCCGCCCGCGACTTCCGCCCCGCCCGGGCCCACCGCCCCGCCCGCGCCCACCGCCCCACCCGCGCCCACCGCCCCGCCCGCGCCCGCCGCCCCGGCCGTGCAGGACATCCTGGCCGGTATCGACACGAGCAGCATGAACGTACCGCCCAGCGTGCTGGACTGCGCCGTGCGGCAGGTGCTGCACGAGCACCGCAACCTCATTACACCTTCGCAAGCCCATGCCAGCGCCAGCGATGATGACTCCGAGGGCGACTGCCCTAACTTTTCTATATACTCTGCGACCAGCGTACACATAGCTAACAACACAGGTGACGTGCCGACGGAGGCCCCCCGCGTCTTGCCGCTGGACAGCCTCGAGGACCTCGTACAGGAGGACGACGACGTGCCCGACGAGCCGCAGCCGCGACCCGAACCTTTGCCTAGATATTCCCACGATAATACATTCAAAAAGAAATCAGAAGAAGAATTGAAAGAGAAAGTTTCAAAGAGATGTCCTATCACGACGAATCCACGTAACCCGATTAAAATAAAACTCAACACCCCGTCATTGATAAAAAGACAAGTCAGCCTGTACGACGAGGAAGAACAAGGAGTGAACGATGAGGAGGAACTGAATGAGGACAGTGAACGCGCGCCAGAGCCCAGTGACGAGGTGCTGCGAGACGAGGAGACCAGCAGCAAACACGTTACCCGCGCTACGAGCGAAGCGCCGCAGGCAGAGCACGACATCATTTCTGAACTCGTGCAAAAGCCTTACTCCGACTCGATCGATAAGGGACAGGAGCCGAACCAAACACGGATGGATGTAAAGGAGGTGGTGAGTGCATTAGAGACTCAAAAAGATAGTACTCCTGGTATTGAGGATTCCTCTACGCCTGCAGATAATGCGTGCGTAATCGAAGAGAAACCCGAAGTAGATCATGACGAAGAAACCATGGAGAGTACTTACCGCGCTACCACACCGCCTCCGCGCCGCGACGCGGACGAGAGTAACTCTGAAGAAGACAACGACGAACTGTCTGGTGCGGAGGAAAACGAGTTGCCACTGGTTGATCATTCACCTAGAAAAGGTTCTGTGGATAAGAGTGATGAACTATTAGAAAAAATGACCGAGTCTATCAGTGAAACCGAAGACGAGAGGAGCTACACGCCCTGTCTCGACGAGAACAAGTCTAAGGATACGTCCATGGAAACCGAAAAAGATAAAGGTATCGAAGGACTCGACACCGAAATGATATCTGAAGACGAAGGCAACGAGATGTTCTCTGATAGTGAACGCGCGCCGTCCGAGCCATCGCACGCGTCGCCGGCGCAGCCTCCGCCCAACGACGACGAGGAGGGAGAGATCGTCGACAAGAAGAAAGAGCCCCGCCTCGAAGAGGGCAAAAAGAAAAAGAAGAAAGACTCCAAGAAGGAGGGCAAGGAGAAGAACAAGGGAAAGAACAAGAAAGCTGAGATTGCCTTTAAGAAACTGAGCAAGAGTGGAAAGGAAAGAAATTATAGAGACAAGGACAAAAAGCGAGAGCGACGCGATTCGAGTGACGGCGATCGCGAGCGAGCCAAGCAACGGCGCAAGGAGCGCAGGAAGGACCTGGAGCGCTACGACGTGCGCACCGTCGTGTCCGAGAAGCGCCGCCGGCCCAAGGACGCCTTCGGCAGGGACGTGTCCCCGCGCGCGCGCTCGCCCAGCCCGACCCCGCCGCGCCTCACGCCGCGCCCCGAGCCGCCCGCGCGCCGCCGCTCCGCCTCCCGCGCGCGCCGCTCGCTCTCGCGCCCGCGCCGCTCCCCCTCCCGCCCGCGCCGCTCTGCCTCTCGCTTGCGCCGCTCCGCCTCCCATGGCCGTCGCTCCGCCTCCCGCCTGCGACGCTCCGGCTCTCGAGCGCATCGCTCAGTGTCGCGCGGGCGAGCAGACGTAGCAGCGCGGGTGCGGGCCACGCCCTCCCCGCGCTCAGGCTCCCCCCGCGCCTCCCCGGTGCGCGCCCCACGGCGCCGGCGTCGTTCCGCCGAACGGGAGAAACGAATTGAGACCCGCCGGCGCCGCTCCGCCGACCGAACACGTAAACGACGTCGATCAGGCTCCGGGTCCAAGAGTCCACGTCCGAAACCTACGAAACGAAAGAAGCGCGCTCGTTCAGAACGCTCAACATCGCGGCGTCGTTCGCCACGTAAGCGCAGTCCGCGCCGCCGCCGCGTGCGCCGGCGCACCGTCAGCCCGTCGGCGGCGGAGCAGTCGCCGGCGCCCGAGGCGTGCGTGGAGGCGGGCGCGGCCGGCTCGGTGGACTCGCGCCTGCTGTCGCCGCGCACGCCGCCGCCCGAGCCGTCGCCGGCGCGGCCGCCGCGCGAGCGCCGGCGCCGCGACCCCGAGCGCGCGCGCCACCGCCGCCTGCGCGACGTCGCGGGGCCGTCCAAGGAAGTGTTCACGTCCGGTGACAACATCCTTGTCAGCGTCAGCTTCAAGGAGCAGGAACGTACGGACGGCGAGGAGCGCCGCGAACGGCGACGCGAACGTCGGCGGCGTCGCAAGCGAGCCGCCGCCCCCGAGCCCGACGCGGCGGCGCCCCGCCCGGTCGCCATCATCGACCTGGAGCGCTCGCCGTTCCGCGAGCTGACTCCGTCACCACGAAACGTGATCGTGCTGAGTGACAGCGAGCCCGGCGAGAAGGAGGCGGAGCGAGCGCCGGGCGCAGGCGCGGCCGCGGCCCCCGAGGCGCCGCACGCGGTGGGCCCCAAGACGCCGCCGACGCCGGCGCAGGCGCACGCGGCCCCGGCGCCGCCAGCGGGGGCCGCGCCGGCGGCGGCGCCGGGCCCGGACGAGCCCCGCCGCAGCCCGGCGCCGGCGCCGCAGTCGCCGGACGCCTACGACCCGTACGAGCCCACGCGCTCGGCGTCGGGCTCGCCCGGCTCCGCGCAGGCCGCCAGCCCGCCGCGCCCGATGATGACGTTAGAGGCGGCGCAAAAGACCAACATGTCCGCTGATGACGTTATCGACCGACGTCCACTCTCACCGATAGAAAAGGTGATGTCTGTTATAATTATGTTATTTTTATCTAAAGAAATTGTCTATCTGATCAGATCGAACGCAAAATACAGTGCATTCCAAATTACAATTAACAGCTCAACGTTTGAATTCAATGAGCGTGTTTGGCCGATAAAATAAAAAATTGTAAGCATTTACAATATTTTTGCAAGTTTTCGACCAGGACACGTTTGCTAACTGCGGCTAACTACCATTATTAGTTCTAGTTGACACTGTTGTGTTGACAGCAATTACTGCTTACGATCGCCATTTTGCTCATAAGAATCTATAAGTGCTTTATCGGCCAAACAGCCAATGAATTTGTTTATTTACATAGCTAGGTGACGTCATGACCGCAGAGAAACAGCGGCCAGGGTTTCGGCGCTGTTTACGCCCGACAATTAAAATGTAAAATTCAATTTCATTTTTTGGCACATCGATTGAATCAAAAGTCAATTTTTAGTCGTTCATTAGAACCATAGGATCAAATTGAGACACTTTCCAAAAATTAAATTACCCTATTGCCATATCGGCGCCGACAGGTCATGGCGCTGCTCCAGTCAACGCGCGACGTATCGCCCGAGCCGCCGCCGGGCGAGCCCAGCGCGGGCGCCGCCTCGCCCGCCCCCGCCCCCGCGCCGCCCGCCCCGCCCGCGCCCGCCCCGCCCGTGCGCATCGTGCTGCCGTCGCCCACGCGCTCGCAGCCGCCCAAGCTGTTCCTGGCCAAGCCGTCGCCGATTAAGTCGGACCCCATCAAGCCCATGCAGGCGGCCAAGTTGCCGCGGCCGGCGGCGCTGGGCCCCAGCACGGCGGCCGTGGCGGCGCGGCGGCGCTCGGGCCCCGAGTCGGAGACGGGCGCGGACTCGCCGTACTCGCCGGGCTCGAGCGACTTCGGCGACCTGTTCGAGCCGCCCGCCGGCGCGCGCGCAGCCTTCGACGCGTTGCTGGACCGCCCGCGCATGCGCAAGGCGCGCTCGGCCGCCGCCAAGGTGCCCGTCAAGCTCAACAGGAAGAAAGGTACCGCCGCGGTCGTTGTAGCCCTGCGAACTGCTCTCGTGCAGCCGACTACATTCGTGCTTCGATGTCCACAGGTAAAACGCAGGTGGGCGTCAAGATCGACGAAGATAACCTGAAGATTCTGGACGACCTGCCCAGCTCGGCCGTCGAGATGCAAGTGAAGAGCAAAGTGAGCAATCACGCTGTATATGTGTGTGATCGATATTATCATTATCTATAACTAGGCGCCTTTGCATGTTTCGCTTCGTAGCCCTCAACACTTTTTCGTTTTTATGATGAAATTGTAGTATAAGTATAGTGAGGCACGCCATGCTTGCAGTTCCTGAAAAAGCTGAACCGTCAAGAGCGCGTGGTGGAGGAGGTAAAACTGGTGCTGAAGCCGCACTACAACAAGAAGCACGTCACCAAGGAAGAGTACAAGGACATCCTGCGCCGCGCCGTGCCCAAGGTACGCGCGATGCCTAAACACGACATTTATTCGTATCGCGATTCGCGGTCCATACACAGCCGCCGTCACTGCGGCGTCACGTTCACATTATAATAATATCGTTTGAAAAAAAAACCAAATTATAGTTACATAAAAAGTTCATAAAATTGTAACATTTTTCAACTATTATTTACGTAAAATAAATAACGATTTATAATTTTAAATCAAGAAAAAAATAATATAATAATTATGATATTTATAATCTGTTCCTCATGTGAAACGAAACGGCAATCACAGTGCGTGACGTCATTTGTGGGTAAGATCAATGTAAACAATACCGTGTGCTTCGATCAATAATAGCACTAAATACGGGATCAGGAACAAAATTAAGTCGCAAAAATGGCCACATTTGCACACAAGTAAACATCAAAATTTCTTTAAAAAAAATAAAAAATATAAACAACTTCAGTTTATTAAAAAACCTTAATACTTGAACATAAAGTTCAATTACCGTTGAAAAATAATATTTATTTAAGTCCTTTCATCTGACAAAGTTAAAAAGCAATAAATTTAAAATGTCGCTTATTTTTTGTAATTATGATTTATTCTAATATTGTTGACAATTTCGTGCTTACTCTATTTTGAAACTAGACGCAGTAAGCAGTAAGTAATTAAAAAACGGAATCATATTTAAAATAGTCTATGTTTATTACAATAGTTGGTGTGCTGCGTATAGCAAACATTGGCCCAACAAGTTATTTTGCACATTTTTTGAAGGCAGACTGCGGCATTTCGACGTCCTAACGTTGGCTATGATTGGACGATACTAATTTGAAATAAGGCCACAAAAGTATTTGTGGCCTTATTTTTCGGGCCGTTTTTGAAGCGCATTTCGGAAATCTAGTACTATTGTTGATCGAAGACCGTTGTTGATACTAATACGACTAAAATTGCTTTTAAAACAGGATAAATTTTATGAATTAATTAAATTTAAATTAATTATTAAATTTTAAAACCAATTTAAAAATCTGAATCTGAGGTCAGATAAAGCAGTTTTCGCAACAATTTTAAACATATATTATTAAACCTTGTTTAGGGTACATATAAAGCTTTATTTTAATAAAATTATATTTTTTATGGGAATAAGTAAGTAATCAATGAGGATTAATTTCACACTGAAAAGTTGTCCGGTCCCCTATTCCAAAACAAGTACAAGTCAACAAGTCACTGGTATTTACGTTTGTATTTGCAATTGCAATTCTATCGAACCCCTAAACTAGGTAATTAAATGTGGGTGCTTCGACAAATATTTAATTTTGGTCGTCACAAAGAATTACATAACTAAAATGCATCACTTTAGGCAGATGACCCACAGTGCGCCGCTATGTTTAGGTCCATGTAATAGGGGGCGAGCCTATTACCATCAACCGGGCGCACAGACTCCGAACTGCTTCTGGGAATTTCACAGAAAAACCCAATAACACTGCTCGGCACGGGAAGCGTAGCAGTCGCGCTTGGGACCAATAGACCAACTAGCAGTCACTGAATTAGTTAGCTGAAGTCTTATTTTGTTTCAGATCTGTCACAATAAGACGGGTGAGATCAACCCGGCTAAGATACAGGCGCTCGTCGAAGCGTACGTAAAAAAGTTCAGGAAAAAACATAAACTGGGACTAGTGTAGTGTTGCTAGTTATATACATAGTGTAGTATAGTGTAGGAGAGTGACGCACGCTCAGATGTTCTATCAGAATATTGTAATTATAATTTATGTATGGACGATCTATTTTACTTTAACTTTTATTTAAATAAATAGTATTTAATTATGAAATTAACACAATATTGTTTGAGTTCTGGTCTCCGCCGAGTTTGACTTCCTATTGGATGTGTCGCCATATCGTCGGAGAGTAGGTCTTCGGAGGGCTACTTCATAGCTGATAATGTAATACTACTAGTACGTCAGTTTCAACGTGTCGACACCGTCACACAAAGTACTAAAGGTGTAAAAAATGTGGTGGAAAGCGTGCCCGTACCGCCGAACGAACCGTTCATACAGCCTGTAGTTAATATACGGTTTTTTTTAAATAACATCACGACACGGCATATTCGCTCCACGTTCCCGCTCGTAACCGCTCAGAGCTTTTGCTGTTCTCTATCTGCTTATGATTGTTTTAGATCGGGGTTTCACTTAAAAATAATTACGCCTGGTTGAATATCGAATAAGCAGTAACATTTTTTGCGGGTGTTCGTGCATATCTCACATTTACGTGCGAATATATTCCTCAATAAAATAAGGTTCAAGATTTCAGGTTTGCGAGTTATGTAAATAATATAGGATATCAAAATAAAAGACTTCTATTTTTAAAACGTTTTATTTTTAAAGTACAAACTAAAAAAAACTAATAAGAACATAGTCGTGAGGCGAATATCTTTGTCATGGCAATAACTAGAGAATCAGTGAAGCAACACTGAATTATAAACAGCTCTGATATAGTGCGTAGTTTATTTTGTCTCTAAGGCAGCTCGCTCGAATATCTAAACTACTCAGAAATATGTCTGATTAGCGGTAACTAAAAAAGCTAAGTAGAGTGGCGCCTCACACGGCGGGCGCGAAGCCGAGGCGCTTGCCGGCCACGTCGAACTCCGTGTAGTACTTGCCGATGAACACGTCGCCCAGGATCCACAGCGGCCCGTTGGGCGGCGGGATGTCCAGCCCCATGAAGCCCGACAGGCACACCGTCTTGCCGAACTGCGACACCTGCGCACACACACACAGCTCTCACACTGCCCTCACACTGCCCTCACACTGCCCGCCGTGCCCAGTGTGCGCCACTCATACGGGTTACGTTCAGAATGTTTGGCGCATGGACCAACAAAATGAGCCTTTTTCCTCTGGATATTTAAAAAATATCCGCTAGAGGCAACACAGTGTTTTGATTTCCCTATGGACACTAATGTAAAACGCATGTATTTTAATTAAAATAAATAAATTACTTGAATCAAAAATATTCACAAACAGATTATCATGCCTACTAAACATCGTGCATTCGCAAACTGCTCTGACAGTCGACACAAGCAAGATGGTATATTTGTGCCGTTTGTAAAACCTCTAGTTAACAAGAAAAAATGTTTGAAGTAGATTCATTTATCGCGAAGAAATAGAAAAAATAACATTATGTTTGTACTAAATAGTTCATATTTTCCAAATGGTCTAACAATGGAAAATACAAATCCGATAACAGAAATGAGACAATGGCAATTAACATAATAAAAAGTATTAAATACGTACAGGGATTTTTTTTCTAGACATTCAACAAGTGCTTTTAATTTAAGCACGTCAACATCGTCTTCTGTGTACATTTCTGCATTACATACCTACAGACATTCGTGAATCTGTTTCCAACGCTATTTTAACTATTACTCCACCGATAGGCTCATTGTGATAAGAAACTCCAAAATTATTATTGCTATTTTATTATTATTATCATTATAAACAACTGTAAATTTCTAAGAGTTAATTTTTTAACACCTTAAATAAGATCCTGTAGGTACCAATGCTATTTATTATGTTTAATGTATGAATTGTCTTATGTACCTATGTGCTGTTGGTGAGTTAATTAATACGTAAATAAATAACCTAACCTAAATTAAAAATTTAGAAAACCCCCGACACGGAATATAATTTGCCATTTTGTGGTGGCGGCCATCTTGAACCGATTTTCATCAAACATAGCTAAGAACACTACCGACTAATTCACTTTTCAAATAAAAAAAACAAAATCAAAATCGGTTCATCCGTTCGGGAGCTACGATGCCACAGACAGACACACACACACACAGACACGTCAAACTTATAACACCCCGTCGTTTTTTCGTCGGGGGTTAAATAGGCGATGGCATTATTAAAAATTGAATCGTTTTAGTAGTTATTATTATCATTATTGGGCATCATAATGATAAAACAAGCAGTCGTTCCGCATCTGAGCGCGTAACATAAGGGTATAGTATACTAACGCGCAGCACGTAGTCGGTGCCCTGCAGCGTGAAGGTGGTGCCGGCGATGGTGAAGCTGACGGGCGGCAGGCCGGCGATGAGCGCGCAGTCCACCACGTACTGGCCGAACGCCATGGGCGTGGCGCCCAGCGCCTTGTTGAGCGCCTCCACCTCCGCGGCCGGGCCCGCGATCAGCGACGTGCCCGTGTCCGCGATGGCCTCGCAGCCCTGCGCCCGTTATTTATCTGGTAACGACTCAGTGGCGAGGCGTGCCTTGGCGGGGGCCCGTTTAACCATTTGTTCGGGGGCCCTTAAGAAGGGTAAAGACTTCTCACAAAAGAAAAAAAAATGTTTGCATAAAATTAAAAGAAATATTCCCCCGTTGAAGTAACTGACTTAAACGGGGAAATCCCACAGCCCGCGATAGCCGATGTAGGGTGTTGCCAACTTTTGAACGCACGCTAACTATAGTCCGTTTTTTAATCTCAGACACACAGACATGTGACATTAAGTGGGATGCCAGTTTTTAGTAATTCTTAAATAGTGATGTATCACTATCGAAAATTGTCGCTAGTACAATGAAGTATCGGGTTTTTTATATAGTTATCCTAAAAAAAAATTGTACGTCTTATTTAAAACGTAATAATCATGAGTCGGAATAGATACCTATGTACTAAATAACGACAACGAAAAGACATAGTCTTCTAAAACAATTTTACAGCGATTGATATATTTTTCTAATACTTTTTTACGTAGTTGGAACACAAGATAAAATATAATCTGTAATATACACTCACCGACACGAAAACTTGGCCAAGCGCTTATCTCGCGATAACGTGAACTTTAAGGTTTCTTATGGGTTGTTTCTCATGCAGATACGTCAAAAAATGTTTACTCTTTATTCAAGAGGCTCAATCATTATGTTTGAGTGCACTGTGACGTTACTTCTAAGTTTTAGTCGAATCGGATCATTTGAGCGACTAAGTTAAAGCTTGAAAATGGTGTGTTTTGAATGTTTTCTGTTAGGTTATTCCATTATTGTGATTCGGTACTTTTCATTCCATTAATAAGGTGCTTAAAAACAATAATAATGCTATTAACACCAGCACAGGCCTGCACAGGTTGCACAGGCGGTGGCATTAACCGACCAAGGGCTGACACAGCGTAAAGTAACTATTGCTCTTGACGTACTTCGTTCATCAATGCTGTATGCTGTGAAACGATACTCAGAGACAGGCCACTACTCACGTAAACCAGGCAGTGGAGGTACCAGATGCACATGGGCCCGGGATGACCGCTTTATTGTCTTCGAAATTTTGAAAAATCGCTACCCTACTGCTCTTGAGATACGCCATCGGCATCAAATCACGAGTGGCGTACATGTTAGTGAGCGTACGGTTAGAAGACAAATGGAGAAAGTTAATTTGAAAGCCCGTAGACCAGCCAGCACGTGGTCTGCAACTTTTCAGACAGCACCGAGTACCTCGACTTCAGTTCAAAATTTCGAGGACAATAAATCCGTCATTCCGGCCCCATGTGCATCTGGTACCTCAACTGCCGGGTCTGCGGGAGCAGTGGCCTGTCTATGTAAATCGTTCCAGAGCATAGTCCATTGATGAACGAGGTACATCAAGAGCAAGAGCCACTTGACGCTGTGTCAGCCCTTGGTCGGTTAATGCCACCGCCTGTGCAACCTGTGCAGGCCTGTGCTGGTGTTAATGGCATTATTATTGTTTTTAAGCACCTTTATTAATTCAATGAAATGTACGGAATCGCAATAATTGAAACACTAACAGAAAACATTTACAACACACTTTCAAGCAAGTCGCTCAAATAACCCGATTCGACAAAAACTAAAAATTTTAATGATACGATTTGGAGTAAAAATCTTTTAAGCTAATCGTCTAAAAGTTATGATTCTACAAACCGGTATCGTAGTTACAACCCTACACAAAAAAACTGGTATCATTTCTAATGAAGGAAAAAATCACCTGGCGAGCAGGATTCGAACCAGCGTCTTCTGGTTCGGTACACCAGACGCTTTGAAAGCTAAGCTATAGCGAGCGCCGCTCGCTAGTCGAAATCTTTCTTCACATTCTAAAATTCCTTCATTAAAAATAACTTGTAATCTTAGCATGAGAATTGCTTAAAAAATTCAAAAAGATAACTGTTATCATTATTTGTAATTTTGACATTTGCATGTGTCAATCTAGTCTCTGAGATTTAAAAACGGGCTATATAGGCTAAAAAACGAATGATTTTACTATCAGATATGTCAGTGGCAGTGTCAGTGTCAGTGTAGGTTACAGTAACGGTAGCGCGCGGCGGGTACGCACGTTGACGCAGAAGGCGTGGTCGGCGACGCGCACGGCGTCCATGCGGAACTGCCAGTAGGTGGCGCGGTGCACGCCCACGTACGTGAAGTTGCCGCGGTAGTGCGCGGGGTCGGACCCGCCCAGGATGATCTCGCCGCCCTGCGCCGCGCTCGGGTCCCTGCACGTGCCACGACACATTTACTTTGCTTTCAACATTTATCTATCTATACTCCATTTTGTCAGTGAAAACTTCATAGTTTTAATATTACCTCAGTCTGAAAATGTATAACATATTATGCTATGAATGTATGCAGTAACGACGGAAGCACCGATAAATCCTTTAAAGTTCTCAGTTTTTACTTAAATTGTAAATCTATGACACACTAGCTTTTGCCCGCTACTTTGTACGCGTGGAATAATTACTTTGTTCCATGCGAACTTCCGAACTTGCTACTGCTACACGGACTCCACCGTTGAAGCAAACAACTTTATACTACACTACAACACAGCATAACCCCTCTCATTGTAAGAGGAGACCCGTTCTCACTATTATATAGGTTGATGACTCGTTCCTAGATAATTTATTTATTTATCACAATCACATAATGTGTCGCTAACGTTACCTGTTGAGGTAAAACGAGAAGATGGGTTGCACGAGGCCCTGCGCCACCATGTTGTCGAACACCGGCATTACACCGTCTACGGAGATGCTGTAAACAACACAATCACACATTAATCATCATCATAACATTGTTCACACTCAAACTGAATCAAGTTCCCATTACTCCCCATCGCCGTCCAGTTAATTGTAAATGAATAATGCCCGGTTTCTGAAGTTGTCAGTTAAACTCTCATTAGCTATTGGTTCAATAAAGTTATGTACAAGATAAACGTCGGTTAGTTGTCACTGTGTTTCTGATCACTCAACGACCCATTCAATAACTATGAAACCGATAACCAATTCCCTAACTTGCCGCTAGGTGGGTCTGTATAAGACATCAAGTATAAAATGGATTTTATTATCTTAATTCGTCTATATTATTAGATTTGATTACCCTAATATATTTCTTTTGGGCGTAAATAGGTGGCTGAGTATTATTTTAGTAATAAATTATGATAATATGAGCGGATCAGCGGATGCGTGAGCGACATCTATGTCAAATTAAAAAAAAAGGATAACGTTATGCTGTCTCACTTGCTGTTGGTCTCTGTTACTCAGGACAAAATTCCTTATTGTTTTTTGTTTCGTGCACGTGGTATTAAACTTTACTGTTGCGCTATCTTGCAGTTTAAGTTTATTTTTAAATTTAGGTTCTGATTTGGTCTTTGCTATCGTTAGTACTTAATTATTTAAATACCTACAATGGAATCAGAATTTATTAATTAATGTTTTCTATTATGTTTGTTAATAAAATGTTCCTTAACAGGTCAATGTTCATAATTTTATCCTTTGAATAATTACCTAGCTTTCACTGGCCTATTTATTACTATTTTAACCGAAAACCGATGTAGTTAGAGGAGTTACATTGTTTGTGAGTCGTCAAAATATAGTTATGGAACCGATAACCGGCGACGATCGGCCAGTTAAGTCAATCTACGTTTAAACGCAGTTTATGTTACATTTCGTTGTTCAGAAACGCATTTTCATGGGTTATCAAACCAATAGCGCTATTGAATAGATAAACCGCCGTTAAAGTACCTCAGAAACCGGGCATAAGTAATGAAATAGTTTAAATGGATCTAATATAAAGTCAAACATTATTTATTTTCAATATTACATACTACAAACGCCAGCCGTGGAAAACGCACCGCAACGTATTTCTGTAAGTCCGAACGTACGTACTTATAAATAAATAAATATTTTAGGTCATTTTACACAGCATCAATTAGTCCCAAACTAAGCAGAGCTTGTCTGTGCACTAGACAAGACCTCGTGATCGACGGTCCGGTACCTATTAGAATCACGGACCACGGACGTCGTTGACAGTGTAGGTCTCATTATGTATTTAGTTACTAACAATTTTCTATAGACATATATACGGGGACGAAAATATTTGAAAAGGCGTATTAGAGGTTACAGTAACAGTTGATCTAGATAAATAAAGAACTTTAAATACCTGCGAAACGCCATGCCGAGGATCCCGTCGAACTTGGCAGCCACGAAGGCCAGGCCCGGCTCAGACATCGCCTCCGCGAACGTCTGCCCGCGCACCGTGATGCCGCCCACCTGCGCGCATGCGCGTAGTACACGTACACTGTCTCATCAGTGGGACAATGCCACTCAATCATTCAAAATAACCAAGATTTGATCTAATTTCTTTTACACTGGTCTATACCATTGCTCGTATTTTTGAAGAAGTCATCAAGTGTCATCCAATTTGTTAGATGAGCGGCGTACGAGCGCGACCGGGGACTGCCATTGCTGCCGCGCTGCAGTGCGTTAATTAAGTACTCGCGACAGCGACTGCTACGCTAGAGTTCCTGGGTTCGATTCCCAGATCAAATATTGTTATTGGTAATAGCTCAGTTTGCATTTGTGCCCAGTTAATGGCAATAGGCTTGCCTATTACGTGGGACCATAAAAGCAGACAGTAGATGTCCAGATGTAGATAAGTAAGTACATACATAGTGCCTTCCTTCGGGGAATACATAGCTGAGGGTATGTTATGGTATGGGAGGGTTGACTGTAAAAATAGATCGATTGAAGGTGTATGTACTATGTAGTATGTAGGTGAGGGTGACTCACGGTGACGTCATCCTGCGAGAGGAAGCCGGACAGGCTGCCGGAGCCGTAGTGGATGGCGAACTCGGTGCCGTTAGCGTGATACGTGTCCGACTTGCTGCTGTCGTACTTGTTGTGCAACACTGCAACACACGTAACATTGGATTGCACTCATTATAATAAAAACATCGCATCGTCCTATTCTGACATTTTAACAGTAAGGGCAATAATGTTCCAATCGAAATAAGACAATTGACATTGACTTCGCGACACGACCCCAGGAAGAAATATCACTAAATTTTCTAAAAAGTTACTAATGTATATAAGTAGGTATAGGTACATAAGTAATATGACACACAATGTGAGGTCAACTGACCAATAGTGAGTTAGTGACCAATCACTGCAGCCGTTACGCTAGTGCGCGCGCCTTCTGCTCCTCAAACCTTCATTGTTTCGAGGCTTCATATTATACAAGGTGGAAGGGACATCGACGCAAATCCGAATACCAGGAGTTCAGTACATGATTCTGGACCCCCCTGCGTTAAAATTTCCGTAACTTTTTTCATCAATTTTTAATTTTTTTCTGCAGTCTTTTTTACTTGAACGTGTAAAAGAACATTATTTCTATATACCCAAATGAGATTTATAATTAAAAAATCATTGTTTCATTTATTCCGGATCACGCGCGCGATAAAACTCACGGCGGAGCGTTATAACCGCGATTTTGGCAATACACTACGCGTTCAAAAATGTCAATATCTGTAATAACCGAGCATTTTCTACATAAATGACCTAGGTCATTTTATTTTTGAAACCTTGTCACGACGTTTGTGCGTCGATGTCCCTTCCACCTTGTATGTAATGTAGTAATACTAACGGCAGGCGATGTTTGTGTAATGGCACTTCTTGGAGGGCACCCACAGGTTGGAAGAGCCGGTGTCGAACACCACCTTGAACGTCTGCGGCGGGTTGCCAATTGTGATCGGCCCGTAGTATTGCGCCTGTCATACAGAGTACAAACCACACAGTCACGCTTTATCAGAGGAGAGAGGATACGAAACAAAAAACCCGACTGCGTTAATCTGTTGAGGATAAATGATAATTGTTAATTATCTTCGTCTACTAATTTAGTTTAGTGTCATGTTCTCACTTCTCAGCGCAGCACCATCGGTTAGTCTCAGTCAGTAGAGTAGAGGTACATCTAGTTTGGGCTGAATGACAAGTGCGTCGAGGTCGTAGCGGGTAAGTGGGTCAGTCACTTAGAATTAATTAGCATGGATGATTGATAGATCCCTAGTAGGTACAGAACTTTAATGAAATGGACCGTCTGCTGCCTGGCGAGGACATGTACCGTCTCAAACCTGGGGGTCTGGATCTGGCTGAATAGGCTTCTACTTACCTTACCTACGAACTTATAGATAGTAGGGAGTACCTACACAAAATTGCATTCCTACAAATCTAATATTACAAATGCGAGCATGTTCTTATGTATGTACGGCTGAACGGATTTTAGCATAGATAGATTGTACTTTGGAGACAGACATAGGTACTATGTCGCTCAATAAGTCAAAGTGATGCGATGTGGATGCTACATTTTGTCGCGAAAAAAAGGCTTCCGTCAAAAGGGAGTAAGTATTACGTCATAATTGAAGATATTAAATAAAGTGCCAAATAAACATTTACTCAAGCGTTTTTCAAATTTCAACCTGCATGGGGGTGAATAGGGATCATAGGGGATGAAAGTTCGTATGTACAGTCAGCAACGAAAGTCGTTGAACACAGCGAAAGTTTAAAAACATCACAGCACCAAAACTATTCATTCGATTTTGACTTAGGTAAAACATATAATAGTCCTCCATTATGAGAATTTGTACTGCCTTCAAGGGTCAGTGAATTTTGAATATTAAAGATGTTAAAGCGTTTTGAAGATTTTATAGTGTTCAGCTACTTTCGTTGCTGACTGTACGTCCTAACAAATCTATGTATATTTTTGTATTTTTTCAGCATTTTCTATGCTATTAATAGAAATTATAATATTAATTGCTATTAATGAAGGAAAAAAAATGAAAAGATCTATCTATGCTTACTAACATTTATATGAATGTCCAAAAAAACTAAGTATTCCACGCGAAGTCGCGGGCGTAAGCTATAGTTAGATATACAGGTGATATGAATTCCGGTTGTTGGGGTTGTTATGAATGCATGTAGTGCATGTAGTGCGCCGTTAGCAAGACGAGACGGCTGGAAACAATGTGTCGGCTCGATGCGCCGGAATGTGCGAGGTGCATCAGAAGTAACATTGCACGCGCCATTGCACTGGTAGGCTATGCCTATCAATACGTCCTACGTCGTCTGTGTCGTTAGCCACTTTCAGTATTAACAAATCCATAATACAAGTGTATATTTTCCGTGAACTTACATTTATTCATGTAATCGTTTATTGTTTCCAATTTTCACTAGTCTGAAATGTAATTGAGGATTATATGCTGTGAAGGCCCATTTCACATATTAACATTGATTTAATGGTAATTTAATACACTAGTAAATGTAATTCCACTGCTTATATAACATAATAATTATAAAACTTAATAAACATAATTATACTATTATTTTATTATTATATAATTCAACTGGTTAGGTATTTATATTAATTTTTTAATAGTAAAGTATAAGTTAAGTACTGTATAATGTTGTTTTTATGTAGAGTATATCTGGCCAGTGGCCAAAGTGACACAATTATGAGTTTCATTGTGGCAACTTAGTGATAATGTTTGCTTTGTGCAGAAATACTTTATCAGTAAATAGTAATAACAGATAAACACTGAACAAGGGTTATCGGTTATCATAACAGTCACACAGAGTGTTGACAATTCTCTCAAACATTTCTCTTCAAAGTCATAGTATTTTTGTGATACAGTGGTGACATGACAGGGTCATATAGGATGTTATTTGTAACAAGCACAGCTCACAATCTCACTGTTTCACCATGTTAGGCATACAGTAATTAGATTTTACTAAAAACTTATATTTAAAATAAGTTACTTGTATCTCACTGCCACTGATCTGTCACTAAATAAATAAATATCATGGAAATTTTACACAGCACCATCTAGTCCTAAACTAAGCAGAGCTTGTACTATGGGTACTGGACAATGGATATAATACTTATATACTTTTTTTTTGTAAATACATACTTATAATACATAGGAAACACCCAGACAAACACAAACATTTTATATTCAACACATAAATGTTTGTGTCCTGTGGGAATCGAACCCACGACCTTGCGATCAGCAGTCTGGTACTCGAACCACTAGACCATAGACGTCGTCCACTAAACAAAAATAAGTACCTAAAAATATGAAAATTGCACTTAATCTCTTCTTTGAGATCACAGAACAGTTAAAAGATTATTCTTAGTTTTCAATCCTTGTTTGTTTTGAATGGAATATTATACTACAGTCAAACAAAGTTAATTTAAAAAATCTGTTTGTTAATGTTATTAGTGTGGATATATTTTATTATTTTATGTTGCAACTGTAGTAGGAAGCCAATATTGATATAGGTGGACTACTGAAAATTCTTACTTGACTTTTTATATTATAACATTTGGTACTTACATCAAGGTAGTTTGAGAGTGGCTCTGGAGCGGGGCCAGAAACTGTGTACTTGATCCTCAGCATCTGCAGATCTGTGCCCACTTCATGGAAGTGTTTGCGCACCGTTTTCATACGATACAGCGGCACTCTACTCACACATCATAGTTTGGAGGATAAAACCACAGTTTATAAAACCTATCTGCAGAGCTAAACATGAAGAAATTACAACAATGTATTTCACAAAATGATCAACTTTGAAGTTTAATTATTACTTGAACTAACATTTTGTTGTCACCATAAAATGTTAGTTCTAGATAAATCTAGTTGGGTTTTTAATGTTCTGTTCATAAACTGTGGTCAATTTTCTAGTGGCATAAATACATAATAATATAACACTCAAATAATTATGTGAATAAACATATTCACCATAAAAAAGTTCAGTGGGTACAGTGTACATGAGAAATAGCTCAAACAAATAAGTGCATACCTGAGAAAACCGGTCACGCAAGTGGCGGCGAATGCCAGGAAAATTATCAGAAATTTTCCCATTTTTTCTTGCAAGTCACGTAAGACTACGACACAAAGAAAAATAACAATTTATACATGGTTTGATTTTTGGAAAAAATATTATTACAATTACCATCTCATACAGTACATACCTCAGTTATGCTTACTGTTTTTCACCTAGCGCGAACTGAGCAAGGAATAGCATAAAATAAAAACCGTCGTATTTATTCGTCCGCAACCACAATTAAATTAAAGTAATCACCGGCGTGATTTGACGTCTATGACGTCTTCATAACATCGACAAGAGAAATGTCAGACCGCGACGTCCGTCAACGTCATCGACACATTGACATATTGATCATCGTCGTAGGAGGACCAAACATGAAGGTATAGGGGACCAAACCAAAACAAATAGTAAAATTGTTAAATCGTAAAATATTGATTGAATAGTGCTATTGCGATTTAAAATGCATTTGTTTATCAGTTTACCCACCGTTATTATAATGAAATATTATCCTGTACAGTTCCCGCCAAACTTATTGTCCGGCTTGAAGTTAGCACGAGATAACTTCATCCGGCCGTAAAAATCGGAGAAAAATATTGGACTAAAATGATTTAAAACGTCATCCTACGACTTCAGTTTTCGGTTTATTTTATTTAATAAGTCCAATATTTTTCTTTCTCCGAGTTTTACACCCGGGTTGAAGTTAGTTCGTGCCAACTTAAAGCTGGACAATAAATTTGGCGAGAACTGTACCTATTTTAAATAAGTTCGAGGAAATGTTCCTGCACTATCGGGTCGATTTTAAAATATTTTTAGCGTAGATTAGAACAAACGGCCCGCTCGCTCGGGTCGTAAAGCATCGTCATTATGACAATATTTTCATTAGCGAATTCACCCCTAATTAATTTAAAACCAGATTCAGCTGTCTCAAGCTGGACCTCGCCCTCGGACTAACCCGAGGTCTGAGCTCCGCTAGTAGTAATATTGTTCTGTGGGTCCGAGTCCAGTTAAGGGACGCCCTCAGCTGAAAACAAGACCCCACCAAAAATAAACAGCACTGTATGTAGCAGACGTATATTATTCTAGATTGTTGCCTTGGCACTTTACGTTTCCATTCGGCGGTCGACTCATGCGGACCAAAGAGTATATGCGGTCTGGCTAGTGGATTGATTGACTGACGCAAAAAATATCATGGGAAGACTCACGTTCCTTTAAAGTTCAACCTACATCGCTATGCTATCGCATGCGGTTGGAGTGTAGGTACGTAACGGGGCACTGGGGAAAAATGACTTAATTTTTCTCGCAAATCGTTTATTTTCTCGATTTTATCTTAAATAGCTTTTGCCCGCGGCTTCGCTCTCCGTGGATGAAGAAACAAAATTGAAAGAAATCGATCCCGAATAAGATAAAAAGCAGCTCACTATAACAGTTTCATCATCCTCGTAGACTCCTAGCCTATGCCGAAAATATGTTAAGCTCCGGTTCCAATCGAAACAGATGTAGTTAAATATATAATTTTACACAAAGCAATAGCGTTCAGACTGGTTAAAACCGATAGGTAGGTATCCTAGCTTTAAATTGATCGTCTGGTTTTTTGGCCTTCTACGATTAACGATTTTCATAGATTTTCGTATAGGGTCTACTATGCCGAATCAATTGCCATTTCTTAACGTGCTATAATTATAAGGTACAAAGGGTCTCGATGTCTTAAGAATGGTCACCCATCCATAGTCTAACCGCAGAAACCGCTGCTTAGGTTAAGCAGCGGTCAGCGTAGTTATTACTTCGCCAAAGTTTTTAGCTCGGTTTGAGCAACTGTTACTGGTACTGGGGTTACTCTATGAGGTACTAAGGTGATACTGTTTGTGAAACTGTGCTGTTCAAAATCACTCCAAAGGAAAATTGAAACTTCAGTTAGTCGTAATAACTCGTAATTCTAACCAAACTTTACAACTATTGTTTAATTTAAGTCTATACGACTTTAAACGTTTATAACTAATCAACAATCACGATTTCTGCGCATATGACAACTTAATTAAAGAACCAACAATAATGATCCCTTATATCAATAGGAATACATACTACAGAGAGGTCAAGCTCTATCTCAGCATCTACGCAACCGAGTGGAATGAGATATATCTCATTTTTTTAGTTGAACGATGGACTTTTAAATAGAAAATCAAAAATCAAAAACCAACAATGATGATCTCTTCTTTCTATGGGCTTGCATACAACAGAGAGGTCAAGCTCTATCTAAGGATCTGTACGAATAATTGAAAAAAGCTTTACATCAGTTTTTAAGTTGGAAATTATGCATTACAAAAGTTAACACAAAATTCACATTTTTGGGTTCGCGATCGTTTATACAGGGTTACAGGTTAAGTCGACCTAGATCCGTTAAGGGCGTGTAGTACCCATCTTTTCTGACATATTTCACTATAGAACACCCTACCCCAAACCTAAGCGTTTTCAAGAAAATCGACATTAAATTTAATTTTTTACTAACTTTTTTAACTTTCAATCGTTCAGAACAAAGTATTTAGTTAACCTACGTAGGATTATGGTTATTAAATTCATAGAGCATCTTAATTCGCATGTAAAAAATCAATAATAATAATTATAAGATGCACTAACTTCAAAATATTGTAATTAATGGCAAAAAATCGGCAATTTTTATTAAAAAAATTAAATGTCGATTTTCTTGAAAACGTTTAGGTTTGGGGTAGGGTGTTCTATAGTGAAATATGTCAGAAAAGATGGGTACTACACGCCCTTAACGGATCTAGGTCGACTTAACCTGTAACCCTGTATACTCTAACCCAATTGTTTTTTTTTAAATATCTTCAATGTACAGAAACGACTTTTTTACAATTTTATAATAGTATATAGATAGATAACACGTAAATATAAAGCTAAGACTCTTGGTGTTTTTTGGATCCGACCAGAAGTTTGTCGTAAAAACGATGTCGAAGGGTTCCTCTTATAAAGGCGTCAGGGACTAAAGATTATTTTTTATTTTCGCAAATCGTCGATTTCGTAATTCTATCGTATATAACACATAAATATAACGCTAAAAGCGTCTTGGTGTTTTTTGTCTCCGACTAGGTGTTTGTCGTAAAAACGATGTCGAAGCGATCGGTACAAAATACAATAATAGGTATTACTGTACTAGTAGAATTTAGGATGCAAGAGCGAGCGAAGCGGCCTCGGAACTTAGGGCACCCCGATTCGGACAGGTTAGGTTAGAAGGGGATGGCGGGTTCTGCAAGACCCGCCAACCCCTCCGTGGTTTTTTTTAAACCACCCGGAAGTAGGAGCCCCGCGAGGCGGGGCTCCGTCAACTACGCCCTATTGCTATTGCCTATACTTGTCCTTGACCCCAAAGGCAACTTGACCTAGACTTCAAGGTCCACCCTACTACTCCCACATCCCACCAAGTCCCGAAGGCTTCACTAGGCGATGGTTTTTGGTCAAAAATTTCAAGTCTTTTTTTCATAGTGCCTCGTTTCGTATCCACTGACCGCTATTGCTAAATTATAATCTAAATGGAGCTTGATAAACGTACATCTGTTATGTAACAGACAAAATTCAATGTGCTTGTTTGAAGAGTTCCGATGAGATGAGTTTTTTCCACAGCTTCTTCTCGGAATACCAGTTTTAGGGTATGTCAAATTAAAAATATTTTATTTCAATCATATAAATAGGCACTTTTGAATTGTCAAACTAGTTGCACGGTTCCAAAAAGTGGGACTGATGGTCATAGAGAAGTATGAGCAAATTAGTATCACTCGCTTACTACGGTGAAGGAAAACATCGTGAGGAAATCTGCATGCTTGAGAAATTTTGTCAGGCAACAGGCAAATAAATATGCAATTTCAATAATGAACCAGTTTTTTTATTTTGTACATCAAATAACAATTTGATTTTTAAGTGCAATATGTATAATTTTACACACAATAATATACAAACATGCATCAACTGTGCAGGCTTTAATTTTGACCGCGTATCAGTGCACTCTACACCAACAACCGTACCTATGCCACATTACTCTCATCATGATAAGTACAACAGTTATTAATATCAAGAAGCTAGTAGTTTTATACCAAACTTCGCTTGCAATATCTCTACTTATAAATAGCTAAGATTACTTGTAGTGCCAGTGGAACTTTATATGTACACATACATATAAAGTTCCACTCCTGCACTCGATATGTATGTGTATGTTAGGTACACTCGATCACGGCTCTCGATGCGAGCGTTTCCTGTAAGTCCGATTACTGCGTAATATAATTATGTATTCTGCGGTAATAGTGTAGTTGCAGTAGCAAGCTTGTTCGCCGCAGCAGAGTGCACCGAGTCGCTGCTCACTGACGCCTGGCCTCGCGCTGCCTGTTTGTGCTCACTGGCACTGATGTGAGTTACTATAATTATGTTAATAGTACCCTGTTCCTATGTACTTGGCTCATAGCACTGATGCGTAAATATGTCTCTTTCCAAGTGTTGTACTCGTACAAAATACATCTTTTTTTCATTGAATTAGCTTAAACTATATTTACAAAACCAACATCATATTGCATAGTTACAGTTATGTACACACGTTTACTAGGACTAGTGTATACATAATTATAGTTTTATAATACATATAATGATCGAGTTATGAAACCGATAATAATATAATAATAATAAATGTGTGATTACTATGTACATAAATTAAAATAAAATTATAAAACATCTAAATGAAATATGATAGTAAAATATGATATTTTTAACAATAAAAATATCCTAATTCCCAATTTTAAGACGTCGTATCGTGTAGTCTCTGCTTAAACTTGGTACGTAGTAAATGCCTAACAAGTCATGTTTATAGTTCAGCAGATGAACACAAATATGCAACACACGCTTTGTCAGCACCGCGCGGCGCCTCACCGCGGCGGCGGCGGCGGCGGCAGCGGCAGCTCGGCCGCGGCCGCGCTGTACAGCCGCGCGTCCGGCGGCAGCTCGGCCGCGGCCGCGCTGTACAGCCGCGCGTCCGGCGACAGCAGCCGCAGCGAGAACGAGTTCACGGACAGCGGCTGCCCTTGGATTATTTCCACGTTGCCGGAGTTTGCCTGTGAATTGACACAAATTATTAATTTTAACAGTAAGCTTCTTTTCTGATGCCACTTTGAGACATAGTGTGAAAGAAATATTCGACGTCACAGTCAGAGGTCTCGGTATCTTAGTGGCTAAACCAGACTGAGGGTAGTACAGGATCTCAAGCACGAGTCACTGTAGTAATAGAGTAGATTCAGTTCATCGTACTGTCTAGAACCGACCGGTACATACCAGGAACAGTGTGGCCAGCAGCAGGCGCGACACGTCACAGGCGTCGCGCGCCGAGTCGCGCAGGAGCTCGGGGAAGGGCAGCACCCGCGCCCCCGCCCCCGCCCCCGCGCCCGCCAGCGCCCCCAGCACGCGCGCGCCCAGCCCGCGCACGTCCAGCGCGCCGCGCGCCTCGGCCCGCGCCGCGCGCTGCAGCACGCCGGCCTGCCACGCCGCCCACGTGTCCGCGGGCGGTTCCGAGCCCGGGCGGGGCGGCGGCGGGGGCGCCCCGGCCGGGCTGGGCGCGGCCGCCCCGCCCGGCCCGGCCGCCGCGTCGTCCACGCGCGACGCGTCGGAGTCGCCCACGGAGCTTTGCTCGAAGAATCCGTCATCGTCGCTGTCGGGTTCGGCGAAGCGGCCGCCGCCTTTGGCCGCCGCCGTTGCCGCGGCCGCCTCCGAACTGCTCCACCCTGCAAATCCTATGAACAAAGTGACACCGTCAGTGGCGATGGCCGCACGTCTGCCTAGAGCAAACGGTGTCGACAACTCAAAGATCGATGCTGAGACCTGGTTGCCGCTTCGGTTCTTGTGCGCGTAACCGTCGTCGTTCGTTCAAGATATGAATTTTCCTCTTCTTGGCCACTCTTTCGATCCATCTGGAAGGGACGCTGAACTCTCGTACTTCCTTTAACTTTTGTTGTAAAACTATCGAAGAAAAATTTGTTCATTATAATATGTAAATTGTAATTATGTATGTGGGGAAAACAAAGTGTCTTCCCCTTAATTAGAGACTATAAGAAAAGTGCCAATGGTGTGTCCATTGGCACTTCTTAGTACACTTCTTAGTAATATTATTTTATAGAGCTAAGTCAAACTAAAATGACTAATTAGCCTAAGTTGGCTAGATTGTAATAATATTAAGATTCAATATCATAATATTGTATTCTAGGAAAAAATATGTAACGTAGTATGTATAAAATAATTTAAAAAAATACATCAATTCACCTGTACCAATAACAATCCTTAAACTTCCTCGTATAATGTTATCGATTTTGGGGTTGGATTTTCTTTTCCTTTCTCTTTTCAGAATATTGGGTGGCGGTTGTCGGAGGTCATCGGGCGCATCGGGCGCGTTGGGCGCATCGGGCGTGTCGGGCGCATCGGGCGTGTCGGACGCGGGAAGCGGCGTGCTGGCGCGCAGCGGGCCCGAACGCGGCGACAAAGGCGGCGCGGCGGCGCAGATGGCGGCCTGCAGCTCCACCAGCGAGATGGGCTGCAGCGTGTGCTCGTTGCTGCTCGTACCACTTTCCAAATCATCGACGAGCAATCCCTCCTGCGACGAGGTCAATTGGAAATTATGAACAGCATGCATTTTTAAGTAATGCATCTTTGGGGATAACGTCTAAATTGCGACGATTAGTTCTTTTTTGGTTTAAGCCAGCAATAGAGCCGTCTGGCAGTAAGTAAGCAGTCATGCGACGCCTGAGAGGTTCACGTACGTGCAGCCGCCACGTGAGCTGGAAGTCGGTGAGCAGGCCGATGGGCTCGCCGGCGTAGTCGTGCAGCGGCGCGTCGTGCGGCGTGAGCACGCGCGGCTCCAGCGCCACGTACAGGCGCGGCAGGCGCGGCGGCGGCCGCACGCCCGCGTCGCGCCGCGCCGCCGCGCCCGGCGCCAGCGCCACGTGCTCGAAGGCGCCGGCGCCGCGCGCGGACGAGCCGCGCCGCCGCCGCCGCGCCGCGCCGCCGCCGCCCGCCGCGCCCTCTGCCGCCGCTTCCTCGGATGCGGTACTGTTGTCTAGGTCTCTGCACAAACAAATTATATAAGTACACAATCGTCAGGCCTACTTGTATTGTTGTTTGGCACGAGTAGTAATGGTGAGTAGTAATGGTAATTAATTAAAATTGTTTGTAATTTGTTTTTGCGTAATAATCTGTAAGCCTACAGTTCTCGCCAAACTTATTATCGGGGTTGAAGTTGGCACTAGCTAACTTTAACCTGGCCGTAAAAATCGGAAAAAGAAAAATATTAGATTGTTATAAATAAAACCGAAAGCTCAAGTCGTAGGCTGTCGTTTTAAATCATTTTAATCTAATAGTTTTCTTTCTCCGATTTTTACGACCGGGTTACTAAATGTTATAAATGGGAAAGTTTGTGAGGAATGAGTGGATAGATATTTGTTACTCTTTCACGCAAAAACGACTGGACAAATCAGAATAACACATAGGATCTAAAGTCTTTTACAATACAAGTGAAGCCGCGGACAACAGCTAGTAACACAACATAGCGACTATCCGCACCTGCACGACCATTCGAAAAGCCTTACTTCGGAGGGGTAGGTAGTGATGTTCTATGCCAAATGCGTTAAATCGTTCAGCCTATGTGGTGATTCAATAATTCTGAGTTGGGCTAGCTAGTTACAGTTGGTACAATTTCTTGGAATAGGGGTGACACTATTGTGTGTTATTGTACTCACTGTGTACAGTTGTGCAGCGAGTCGCTGACGTCCAGCACATGCTGGTACAAGAAGTCCACCTTGCGGCCGTAGATAGTAGCGGACTGCTGCAGCAGCAGCGCCAGCTCAGCGAAATTAGGCGCCACTAGGTCCTCAGCGCTCGAGTCCTCCCCCGCATCTAACGCGCGCAGCCCCGCCTCCGTCAGGTATTCCTCCAGCAACTGCACTCACATCGAAACACCATAAAATAAAAAGGTGCTGAAAATAAATCCCAACAATGAAATCAAATAAACTATTTAAAAACATGAACATTTTTATTTCATCGTCAGGTGAACTCCAAAATACGGTTGGTTTTCGCAATTCATTAACTATAAATATTGTCACAGTAAAATTGTTAAAACCGTTAGTATACAATCTATCTATCGGCTTTACGATGACTGATTCAAGCTTGCCGTCTGTCAGGATAGATCAACTCATGGTTGCTGCAGCTCTTTTCTCAAAAGGCTGTTGTAGACAGTCCTACCATAATGTAACAACGAATAGTGATCCATCTTCTTTGTGTGGACGCTAAATGCCGACAATGTCTAGACACTGAAAAGAGCTTAGGGTTGTCACAAAAAACATTTTGCAAGTTTTGACACGAAAAGAAGAAGAAAACAGGCGATATATTTGTAAGTTCAAATTAATCTATGTGTTAGTTGTAGTAGTCCTGATTTTTTGAAAAATATGAATAGCTTAGGGTTGTCAAAAAACACATTTTGCAAGTACTTACGTTCCTACAGGTGATATTTATTTATTTATTAACATGGAAAATATGTTTGTAAGTTCATTTTAGAACAAATTTCATCATCGTTTCGTATAAAGGGTTATAGGGTTATATTACGTCAACCTTTCTAGATACCTAGACATTATGTTATTTCCGGCAAAGGTACAAGAGTTTGTATGACTTTACGCACGTTTACGCAGCGCACGCAACGGAAGCGCTCAATAAGAATATTTTTTCCCGTTTTTGCAACATTTTTCATTTATGCTCTGATCCTATTTGTAGTAGCGTAATGTTATAATAATATAGCCTAAAACCTTCCTCGATAAATGGACTATCCAACACAAAAATATTTTTTCCATTCCAACCAGTAGGTAAGTTCCTGAGTTTAGGGCGATCAACCAAACAAACAATATCTTTGCTTTATAATTGTAAATTATAAATAATAATATCCTAATAATCCTAAAACATGGGTTTTTTCAAGGCCAGAGTGAATGGGCATCTTTTGGGTAGGCGCGGTCCATCTTAGACCACATCTACACTTATCATCAGGTGAGATTGTGGTCAAGCGCAAACCCATCAACGATAAAAAAATAAAAAATAATTAGATTAGTTTATAGAATATAGGTACATAGATTATAAAGTAATAAATACGTTTAGATTTGCCAAATCTTACTTATTATCTGGTAAAATACCAACAATAGGTACCTACTTATCTTACTTGTCTAAAAAATCTAGTAAAAATACCATTATTATTATTATACGTCAAAATCGTACCAAAACCCCTTTGGGAGTGTTAAAATATTTTTCTAGTAAGTGTTTAGGTACTTACTAGAAAAATATTTTAACACTATATATACTACACGGTGGCGGCGGATAGATACTTTATTCTGTTTACTGTATAATATATAAGTACCGACGCGCAGTGTAGGTCGGGCCGGGGGACGCCGCTCTGCCCCGCAACCCACCTCATCGTTGAACTGTCTAGACGGCCAAGTCGATCCACTGTTAGAGATTTATACACTGTGGTCCTACACTGTCTGTCTGGACTTTAAAAGAGACAATGATTCTCTAAGTTTGTTTCGGCGTTTCTTCTCAGAGGTTGTCAGTTCGGAAATGCCGACGTCTAGCACAAAATCGCAAAACATTGACTTGTAAAAGTGTCTGAAAAGAACTATTTGCAGAATAAAATATCATTTCATCATTTCATTTCATGTATCTCGCGAGATTGTAAACTGTGGAATAAGCCGTGGATTGTGAACTAAACTTACTGCTTACAATTTAAATTTAAACCATCAAATTGTGAACGTCGCGCGATGCTTACAACAACGCGGTGGACAGTTAAATTTTAGTCATTACTAGCTTTTGCCCGCGGCTTCGCTTACGTGGATGTAGAAACAAAATTAGGATTAGAAATTGATCCCATTGATAAAAACCTTGTATTTTGAAGTAGTGTTTTAGAGGTTTGTAAAAAGGGCCTCGTGACTAAGTTATAAGGGCGCTAAGCTCAATGAATATTGTGGGTTCGATTCCGGTCGACAATATTAGTCTCGGTACTGAGGTACTTTATGAGGTAATGAGGTGATGCTGTTTGTGAAAATATGTCCAAAAGAAAACGGAAGCTTCAGTTAGTCGTAATAACTCGTAATTCTAACCAAACTTTACAACTATTGTTTAATTTAAGTCTATACCACTTTAAACGTTTATAACTAATCAACAATCACGATTTCTGCGCATATGACAACTTAATTAAAGAACCAACAATAATGATCCCTTATATCAATAGGGATGCATACTACAGAGAGGTCAAGCTCTATCTTAGCATCTACGCAACCAAGTGGAATGAGATATACCTTATTCTTTTATTTGAACGATGGACTTTTAAATAAAAAATAAAAAATCAATAACCATCAATGATGATCTCTTCTTTCTATGGGTTTGCATACAACAGAGAGGTCAAGCTGTATCTAAGGATCTATTCAAATAATTGAAAAAAGCTTTACATCAGTTTTTAAGTTGGAAATTATGCATTACAACAGTTAACACAAAATTCAAATCTATTCAGTAGTTTTAGCGCCAACCCCTAACAAACAGACAAACAGACAAACAGACAAGAATTCTAAAAATCACATTTTTGGGTTCGCGATCGTTTATATACTCTAAAACCCAATTGTTTTTTTTTTAATATCTTCAATGTACAGAAATGACTATTTTACAATTTTATAATAGTATAGATTATGCCACGGGTTTTGTCTCGGAAGGATTAGGGTATACCTACATAGTATACATCCACCACACTGGTGGCAGACCCCAGTAGAACCCCACATACCGTCAACTATCACAAACCTTTCGGGCAAACACGAACCCTGTTCCAGATGGATGTTTTCCCCTTAGGGACTACGCGCACTTATTCAGCTCCATTCGCGTTTCGCTGAACGATTTTGGTCACACTTATACAGCTCTGCTTCTATCAGCCGCGTACGGCGTCGAAGGATGAGAGTAGCCATCATAACGTGCTATCTCCACTGAAACGCTTCTGAATTGCTGCGAAGACGGTAAGCTACTCATTTAGTATTGTGCTCTCAACATGGACAGTTCTATGTGCGATATTTTTATCGTTTCGCTTCTTGTAGAAGAGATAGAAAACAATAAATGTAAACAAATAAAACGCAAACGGCAGTGGGTGGACCCACTTTGGAGAAATAGGAATTGGTACCCCAATTAAGAGAAGATAATATTAAATTCAAAGAGCATTTTAGGATGGATATTGCAAAATTTTATAAAATTGCAGACTTATTGCGACCCGTGTTACAAAAGCAAAATACAAAATTTCGGCTTTGTATATCAGTAATACCATCCCTGTAAAGAGCTGTACCGCCGCATTCGACGGCGAACAGCGCTGTACGCGGCGGAACAGCGCCGCGCTCTCTATAGCAATAGCATAGTAAAAACACATTAAATTTATCCTCATTTTATGCTGGTTTGCCGCGAAAGCAGAATGGACGCGGAAAGCTGAATCGACGCGTACACGTCTCTATACAAAATTGTTGTTTTCTGTGGACAAAAGCTGAAAAGAGCTGAATAAGTGCGCGTAGTCCCTTACTGTTAAAATGCACATGTTTCCGAAAGTCCAATGTGTATGCTACAGATTCGAACTAGGGACCTATGACTTGGCAGCCCAGTGGTCATATATCACTGCTTCTTACTATATTTAGTCTATAGAAAATATTGTATTCCATAAACACAAGACAGGAGAAATAAAATGGATAGAATCACAGAAATATTATAATTAATATTTTTTATAATTTATACTTTGGAGACAGCTTGCATAGTTAATTTAATCATTTTAATTAAGGAAAAGATCCACTGGCGGGCAGGATTTAAAACTGCGTCTTCTGCATAAATACACCAGACACTATGACCATTGACCATCCAAGTCGAAATTTTCCTTCACATTCTAAATTGACATCTCAAAGTGACCTTTTTTCCTTCATTATAATAACTAGTAAATAATCTTAGCATGGGAAATGCTAAACAATACAAAAATATAATGTAATTTCTTTCTTAAAATGTGTCTACAACAATAATATAGAATATACATATTTTCTGGCTATAAGAATAGAAAGTATGTGTCCAAGATATTTTTTTAATTTACTGTACACAAAGAGAGGGGAAAGAGGACAAGCAAACATACTAATGCACCTGTGTTGGTTTACTGGCCTAGTTGCATGGCCGTTTTAAACTGTTTATATTCAGATAGCAACTCTTTAGTGGTATAAACTTAATATAATTTACGAGATTTGTTAATCCTTAAAGTAAGTAATAGCAGCTATAAAATAAATAATAATAAATAACAGAAAAACAACAGTTGTTTCTACACATGGGCAGGACACTGATGTTTTGTAACAGTTGGTTCACACCAATAGGACGAGAACTTATTGAGTGGGATGTCAAATGAGAGAGGAGGTATATAAGGTATAGGATACTAAGTTCCAAAATAGCTACACAAGTATTAAAAATATGTAATATTTCCTGTTTTTAAATACCTTTTTCACCTGGTACCTGATAATTGGTCACTCTACCAACTTAACAGGTATGCTGGCATTTAAAGTACCTATGAGGAGTACCAGAAGCCCCACATTTCGTCCTTTATAAAATAAAGTATGTCTGGCGGGCCTGGGGCCTGGGCTCTCACTCTTCTACATTTAGTCCAGCAAATTAGAATTAAATGTTTATGTTGACATTACCTAAACACTTGTGTAACACTTGGTTGTAGAGCTTTTGCTGCCTGCCACTGTGACCAGTACCAAATCAAGTTTATTTATTTATTTATTAACCAACTTATAGTAACGGTTTACACCACACATACAAGTTAATATGGTACAAGTACAACTATGGGTGACATGCAACCATTTCTATAAATTGGATGCCACTGTTCCTACATTTGTTAATTTAAATTTTGCAAATTAGTGAGTAAATTTCAAAATATTGAGCCATGAAATAATTAAATATAATCATAGTGGGTACAAAAAATTCAATTATTTCATGGCTCAACCTTTTGGAACACTGTACAAACCATTTCAAGGTTGATTTGAGTGACACCTGCATTATATAATAACAATTTTTGCAAAAGGTAAATGTGAAGCTCATCAATCATCAAACTGACATGGAGATTCATTGATGTGATTGCCATTAGCTTATTTACTCATTAGTATGGGCTACACGTTTTGTTTGGTTTGACTGTATTATCTCTTAGAAACAAATAAATACCTATTACAATGGGAGGTATTAGTAGTACTGTTTATACTATTGCTAATTTTGGGTAGTATATTTACTGTTTTTAAATGAAGAACTTTACTATTTCGTTTGGAAGTTGTGTAACCATTGCCCCACAGTAACATTAAGAAATCTAAAATTTAAATTTTGTTTTTAAATTTTCCCATGCAGTATCTTCAAATTTGTTATTTCGAAGGTCACACAATTTAAGGACCTACATGTATGTATCCCTAAGGCTGAAACCTATTACCTATTGGTTATTTGAGTATTAGAAGCGATGCTAGTGGCGATGGCGACTCACTCGCCAGGGACTCACCATGCTCAGGTCCGTATCGAAGCTCCGGCGGGCATCGCTGATTGGCTTCATCAGCTCCGCTACAATCTCTTCCAATCTTTGAGAATTCATGCTCCACCTTTTTTCTCTCCGGGATAAAAGCTGATCCCTGTAAATAGCGTCCTCTCATTGATAACATGACTAAAGGAGTCGTGGTCGGCGGAATACAACACGACCACGAAGTCGTTCTCTTCTATCACAGTGGCGCGAAACTGTCTGTCAACGACCTCTTTTTAATTTAGGAACTTAATAATTCAACACTAGATCACTAGCGACCACGGCTAGACTCACAACAACACTACGAATTACCTTTGCCTTTCAATGCAGTCGGCGTCCATTTTACAAACATAAAATCTTGCAAATAGGAAGAACGTAATAACAACGGTGGCCATTTATTTATGTTTTCGAAGGAGACATTCCGCTTGCTGTCAATAAAATACTAATATATTGTCTATGCGCCGAACAGGTTAGTTAGGTTCGCCGTAGTGTGAAACTGCACGAACACGCGAACACCGAATGTAATGAATTTGTGTATGGCAAACTCTATGATGATCGATGATATTTTGTAGGGGCAAGGGCCAAGGGCTAGTTTGAACTGTAACAAGCACAATTGACGCACATTTCGCAGCGCAACCATCCCGGAATATCCAAGTTACTAATCCTTACTCCTTACTAATATTAAAAATGCGAATGTCTGTCTGTCTGTCTGTCTGTCGCGCTTTGATGCCAAAACTACTAAACCGATTCCAATTAAATTTGGTACACAGATAGTATAGAACCTGAGCAAGGACATAGACTACTTTTGAATGCGAAAAAAGAGCTGTAAGGGGTTGAAATAAGGGATGAAAGTTATAAGAAATACCCAGACCACGCGAGCGAAGCCACTGGCGAAAAGCTGAATGTGTATAAAAGAGGTAAGCATAGAAAATTACATGAATGAAAGTGAGAAAAGAGTGAGCGAGCGAGCGAGCAGGGCGAGCGGTGGCTTAGTGGTCAGAGCGTCTGGTGTACCGAACCAGAAGGCGCAGGTTCGAATCCTGCCCGCCCGCCGATTTTTTCCTTCATTAAAAATAACTTGTAATCTTAGCATGGAAAATGCTTAAAAAATACAAAAAGATAGTTATTGAATTCATATCAATAAATTATTATTTTAATGCCTTAGAACAGAATAATTCGTTCTAGGAGAATTGGATTAGAGGGATTCACAAATACAACAGGGGCTGAATTGAGCCGTGAGCTAGTCATTTTGTTGCTGAGCTGTAGCTCAACGGCTCAAGCCCGTGCGATCTGACTCAGAGCTGAGTAACACACCTCTAAGCCTCATTGGAAAATTTGTCTCCGTACTGGCAACATTTAGTTCTGCGATAGCAGCGCTGCGTATCTAGAGGACGTCAGTGGTGGCGAAGGTGGTGGCGCGCACTCTAGAGCAACTAAATGATTCTACTCTTTGCTCTAGAGCCAGTGCTGCCATTTTAGCGGTATCGGCGCTAGATCTAGCGGAATTTTAGTTTAATCAACTCACATTTTTTGCAGTTGATTCCTAGCGGAAAATCTAGCACTTTACTGAAATGGTTGTCAAATTATGAAATACATAATATTTCTTACCATTTCTAAACAAACATTATTTCCACTGAATGTGTATAAACTTATTCAGGGTTTTTATTTGTTTTAAAAAAAATGGATGTATTCGAAACTTCCGGGAACGGCAACAAAACCTTAATAAGTGGTTATGCGGAATACATCCATTTAACTCCTAATTTAAAAAAATATCATTATAATCTCGCATTTGTTTTAATCACACTTGTTTAATTAACGGAATCTAGCGGTTTTTTGGAACTGATCTAGCCCCTAACACTCAAGGTCACGGAGCGATTCCGACCGTGTGTATGCGCACACACGGTCGGAATCGCTCCGTACGGAGCGTACGAGTCGTCGGAATTTAAAGATGCCGATGGCGGTGCGTCAACTGCAGCCGGATTTTACATCGGCATTCTCGGCATCAGGGTTGCCAGATGTACAATTGAAGTCGTATTCCTACGATTTTTTAGGAGCTTATTGCATGTACGACCGAAAGTTAAAAATCACACATGATTATTTATACGACTATTTAGTGTTTTATGAAACCGGATAAGCTACTGGTTAACCACTAGGTTAACTTATATAATAGGTATAGGCTATATTTTTTCACAAGTTCACACTATAAAAAAGGTACTTAAACATTCAAAACAGCTGAATGGTAATTATTTTTACTCGTTTTGTATTAAAAACACTGCTTTCTTAGTATTATTTCAGTATTCTTTTGCTATTAAGGAGGCGCGGCATACAGTGGGCACGGCAGATTGTTTAGTGCAGAATAACTTATTAGTGGGTACCCTTGTCCTTACCTTATTATTAAAAAAAACGTAATTTTTTATGGATACTCAAAGAATATGGCGATTGCGTTTCATTTCAACGAACTCAAACGAACTCTTATAAGAGAGATAGGGCACAGCCATTTATGGCTCAAATCTGGAGCAGTCCGTTTGAGGAAGTACCTCCATCTTACAGAAATAATTGCTAAAACGTCATCAGAGAGGTGGTATCAGTCGATTTTTTATAAGATAAAATTTTAGATTGTAAGAATATGATTTAAAAAAGGTTGTATGATTCGTATTCGTAGATATTTAATAATAATTGTAAATACGTTATTCACAGGTTTATTAATAAAATCTCCCGAATTCTACCTTTTTTACTGGCAAACTTGGTTTTGCAACACTGCAAACACGTCTGAACCCGAAGTGATCGGGATCCGAATGGCGCTTTCACTGCGGATGACGTCATCGGCAGAAATTCCGGACTCCGGCGCGGAAATGCTGCTCCAGTGGACGCACTTTCATACAAATCCATACTAGCAATAAAATCCGTCCGCTTCGTACGGACCGATTCTGACCGTGTGGAAGCGCAGCTTCAAACGAAGCTGGCAGCACTGTCTATTAGCGATGGGCGATTACTATTAAACAAATAATCGAATGAATTTAGTAATAACTGTTAGGACTAGTCAATCGTATGACTATCGAAGAATCGAATGAATTTAGTAGTATACGTAAGTTTCATTTCGATTACGAAGCGAATACTAGTATTAGTATTAGTATTTTTAGTATTACATACTAGTTTTACTGAATAAAAATCGATGCTGCCATCGATTCATTCGTCCAATTTACTACACGCGCGTTCTACTACTATCGAATTATTTATTTGTACGCAGCATGTTATCGTGCATGACCACAATCGACGAACTATCGAATAAAACTAGTAGTTATTTGAATACATTCGAATAATTCAATAGTTTTTAGTAATAATCGCTACTATCTAGAGCTAAAAAAAGCTGGCTAAACCAGTGTTGAATTTGGGCATGTTTATCAAAAATTGAAAAGGATAGTATTTGTACAAAAATTATAGTACACTTTATTAATTTTGAACAAAAGTCATTAAAATCAATACCAATTTATGCAATATTTACCTCTTCCAAGTTTATCAGTTATTCAATATTTTTTTGATCCTTATTAGGAATAAAATCAGTACAATTACCACTTTTGCGCTGCCGCCTTTGAATTGTGTTGCCAGTTCGTGTCTTATAAGCTGAATATTCTCTCACAAAGACAAGCCTTTTCGTTTCGAAGGGCACTTGAGAAGATATGACGTGAAAATATGTGATTTAATTTAAATTAAGTAGTTTTTAAAAGTGGATTTTTTAACTGCACCTCTATTTAGAAATTTAAGCAAACAAAATTTCTCCACTAATAACCTACTGCATATCAAATAAATGACTGTACTACAAATTAACTACTAAATTACCTAAACATGTTGTACTAAAAAATGTTTAAAATTCATCAAAATCGGATGGCTTTTTAATTACTTACCGTAAAACTAAAATACTGATTTGTACACAAATTATTCAACATCACAACGATTTTTATCAACTTATGCAATTATAATTATTTATTTATTTTATTAATGCATTTTTTTTTCCTTTGTTTTTTTTTCTTTGATATGAATTCAAGTTACACTTTGAGCGTGGTGACCGATAAAAAAACATTTTTTTTCTTTTATTAAATAAATGAGATGTTAATATTGTTCTTGAAAATTGTTATTGAAAAAAAAAATTTTTGTAGTTATTTTGCGATTTCTCAAAATCTGCCGGTTCGAATCAGTTCAAAGTGTATTGGAAACCTAAGTTTGGTCAAGCCCTTTCGAATGGCATCAACCGCGATGAAATCGGTCAAGCCGTTTAAAAGTTATAAGAGGTTCACATATATACAAGTGTGTGTTTACAAGTTTTCCATTTGACCCAAAGGTTGACTGGCAGAAAATGCCTTAAGGCATTAAGTCCGCCTTGTGTACTATTTTTTTGTACATAAAGTTTAAATAAATAAATAAATAAATATAGTGCTAAATGAATATGGAGTAATGAATATTACTATCTAAATTATATAACAACTAGTTGTTGCAGCGGTTTCACTTGTGTCCTAAATATATTTGATTCTAATAAATGAAATCGAAAGCTCAAGTCATAGGCTGTCGCGTCGGTTTAAATAATTCTAACCCAACATTTTAACTTCTCCGATTTTTACAGCCGAGTTAAAGTTAGCTTGTGCCAACTTCAACCCGGACAATAAGTTTGGCGCAAACTGTACGAAGCATGAAACTATAGTACAAATAGGTACTATACAATTATTTATAGTTCGAAATCCAGCCCTGATCGTTTCGTTCGTTCAGCTTCAGTCGTGCGTGAGTCGTGTCGGACGCTCAACTCAACTCAAGTCTCACTGTCTCTATGCTTGCTACAATCTACAATATAGTCTGTGAATATAGTAATCTGTGGTCTCGAAAAAAAGAGCGGGAAAATTAGAACAGGGCGGTCATATTTTTTCCTACGGAAATTTAAATTTAAATTTTTAATTGAAAATTTCGTCAGTTGAGTTGTGTAGAGTGTAAATATTTTAGTAGTTAGTGTCAAATAATAGTATTTGTGTATATTTTGCTGTTTACGTGGTAAGTTTTGTAAATATTTTATACATGGGAGCTTCATGAGCGAGCCCCCCGACCCCAGTGTTTTGTCGGGGGACTTGGGCTCTAGCCTGGGTCCCCCCGTGGGCTTAAATGTAGTTATAGCATCTAATGATAATGAAATGGATACTGATGCGTCGTTAAGTAGTGTAGATGGCTCTAGCACTCGTAAAAGATTAAGAACAAACAAAGTTTGCAAGCATTGCAATAAGAAGAGAAAGAGGAACTCTCATCTTAGTAAAATAAATGGCAATAGTGAACATGACTGTAAATGTGATAAATTAGATGAAAAACTCGCTGAACAACCTTTTAAAGAGCCTACCATGGTTCCACATACCGATCGTTCATCAAAAGATAAACACTCTGTTCCCCAAGTCATTCAATTAGGTGAGGCAGGTCGTAAAGCATATCTTTCTACTGATGCGTCTCCATATGTCGTGCATGTGCAAAGGATTGAGGTTTCACCTAGTGATGGCTCATACCTGCACCCAATTACTTTTGGGAACTTTTTGAAAAAAAATAATTTTAAGAATATTATTACTGGCAGTGTCAAACGAATTGGGCGTAATAGATGCACTGTATCTTTTTCAGCATTTCAGGATGCTAATGATTTTATTTGTCATCATAAATTAGAAGAAAATAAATTTCGGGCATTCATTCCTACATATAATATCACTCGCTTAGGAATAGTACGTGGTGTACCACCTGAATGGTCACTAGAGGAAATAAAAAGTAATGTTTCAGTTCCAATTGGATGTGGACAAATTATTAAAATAAGACGATTAAATTATAAGGTTCATATTGATGGTGCCGTAGTATGGAAACCATCGCAATCAGTGGTTTTTACGTTTGATGGGCAAGTACTTCCTAAGAGAATATTTATTTGCTATAATGCTTTATCTGTGGAACTTTATACCTATCCGACAATTCAATGTTTTAATTGTTGCCGGTATGGACACACCAAACTTCTTTGTCGCTCTCGTCCTAGATGCTTTAAATGCTCTAATGAACACAATGGTGAAAACTGCAATGTTGAAGAAAGCAGTGCAGTATGTATAATGTGCAGAGGGTATCATTATGCTACCAATAAAAATTGCCCTGAATTCAATCGTCAGAAAGAAATAAAACTAACTATGTCCCAGAGTAGTATCTCATATATGGAGGCTTGCAAACTTCATCCACCAATTTCAAAACCATATGCTGATGTTGCAAGAAATCATAATCCTGTTGACACATCCACATACAATAGCCCTCTTAAAAATTCTCAAAATATCTCATATAAAAAAACTATTTTTCTTAAGCAGCGTTCACCTCCAAAAGTAACTCAAGGATATGACAAATTTGCTCACAATAACATGATTAGAGACTATGATATGCCTTCAGCATCAGCAAATGGTTGTGGCTTTAAACAGAATGTAAATGAAACTGTAGAAAATGATAAAATAACTGAAACAATAATTTCATTACTTAACACTTTGTTATCAAATACCACATTGAAACCGTCCAACGTTGCTGTCATAATTGAAATGTTTAATAATTTAATATCAAATAATAATGGATCTAAGGGTTCTACAATGGAACTGCCAGAGTGCACTATCTAAAAAGTCTGAGTTAATTCATATTGTAAATAAATATAATCCTTCAATTATAGTCTTGTCAGAAACATGGTTGAAGACTGAAATTCTTTTTAGAATTCCAGGCTTCACCTGTCTGAGAGAGGACAGACCAGATGGTTATGGTGGAGTAGCCATCCTTGTACATAATACAATTTCCTATGTACAACTAATTTTACCTCCACATAATGTAAATAATGTAAATATGGTAGGTATAAAATTATATAATAACATTTCAATTATTTCAGTTTATATTCCACATGCATCATCTTTAATTTTACAAAATGAAGTTGACCAACTTATTTCTTCTTTATCTAGTCCTTTTCTTCTACTTGGTGATTTCAATTGTCATCATCGCTCATGGGGAAGTGAAATTACAAACAGTAATGGTGAAGGTTTGCTTCAAATCATAGAGTCCCATAATTTATGTGTCTTAAATACAGGGGCACCTACTCGTCTTACTAAGCCTAATGAAAAAGTAAGTGCTGTGGACCTTTCTATTACTAATCCTGGACTAGCTGCAGAAATAACTTGGACTACATTAGCCTCGAGCTATGGTAGTGATCATTTCCCGTTATTTTTATCCACCCCAATAAAAAAGTCTAATGAATCTGTCCATAAACCGCGTCTCAAATATAGATTATCACAAGCAGATTGGGATAAGTTTAAAAATTTAGTTGATTTAAAAATTTCTAATTTACCGGAAATTATTCAGAATGAAAATTGTTCTGAAGCCTTGTCGAATTGTTTACTAGAAGCTGCTGATCAAACCTTTCCTATCAAAGGAAGTTTTAATGGTAAAATTCCTTCTCCCCCTTGGTGGGACCGAGAATGCACGGAAGCTGTTAAAAAACGTAAGGAAGCTGAGAAAAAGTACAAACTATGTATGTCTTCTGAAAACTACGATCAACTTCGTATAACTGTAAATAGCACTAGAAAACTTCTAAAACAAAAGAAACGAAATGGATGGATTTCTTTTTGTACATCGCTTGCGCCCAAAACCAATCCTTCTGAGGTTTGGCGTAATATTAAACGTTTTCGTTCAGCGTTTACCATCTCATCTCATTCCTCATTCCCTCCTTCTATGGCTAACGCCTTTTTAGACAATCTAGCCCCTTCATCTGTAACAGAACCACCATATAAAATATTTATAAATCGACAGGTGATAGATGAATATCTTAATTCCCCATTTACGCTTAGGGAATTAAAAGGAGTACTAGATAAGGTTAAAGATAGCTCGCCTGGAGATGATGGAATCCCCTATTCATTTTTTGTAAATTCTAGTGATACGACTTTGACTTATTACTTGAATTTGGTTAACAAAATCGTACAATCTGGCGAAGTTCCTATATCATGGCGGTCACAGGTGATTATTCCCATATTAAAATCAGGTAAACCTTCTTCTGATCCCTTATCATTTCGTCCAATAGCCTTAAGCTCTATTTTAGCTAAGTTGGCTGAACATTTGGTTAAAAACCGGTTGGAGTGGCATATTGAAAGATACAATAAATTATCCCATAGTCAGTATGGATTTAGAAGAGGAAAGGGCACAATAGACAGTATTGGCATTCTAGTGACAGATATCCGTTTAGCTTACTCAAGAAACGATTTTGTTGTAGCTTCTTTTCTGGACATTCATGGTGCTTATGATAACGTAATTATATCAAAACTTTTAGATAAGCTCATACAGCTTGATGTTCCTGAAAACCTTGTGAAATTTATATCTGCCATGCTTACAGAGAGGTATATACACTTAGACACGAAGGATGGTATCAGATCAACTAGAGTTGTGAGAAAAGGATTACCACAAGGATCTGTATTAAGTCCTCTTCTTTATAACATATATGCTTATGATTTAGAACACTCTCTAAATAACATAAGTATTCTTCAATATGCAGATGATTTACTGTTATACTCCACTCATCATTCCATTACGACTGCTTGTAATATTTTAAATCACTCTTTAACTTTATTGAAATGCTGGTTGGATGATAACGGTTTAGAACTATCGGTAGAAAAAAGTGCGGTAGTGGTTTTCACGAGAAAACGTGTGTTGCCATCTTTTCATATAATTTATGATAACACACCTATTCCTATCAAACCTCATACAAAATTTCTTGGTGTTATATTAGACTCTAAACTTACCGGTAATGAGCACTGCGATTTTGTCGTGTCCAAGTGTGAAAAAGTACTAAATATTATGAGATGTCTGTGTGGTGTTTGGTGGGGCGCCCATCCCACTTCACTTAAATTAATCTATAATGCCCTTATAAGAAGCTTACTTGATTATGGTTCATTTTTATTACAAGGCGGTAACATAACTGCATTTAAAAAATTTGATGCTGTCCAATATAAGGCATTAAGGCTTATCCTAGGTGCCATGAAATCATCACCTGTGAATGCTATGCAAGTTGAGTGCTTAGAACCTCCTCTTAGCTTAAGGAGACAGTTTCTAAGTGATAACTTTTTATTCAAAGCTTATCAGTTTTCCAATCATCCCATCTTTTATAAACTGAAACTTCTTGATGAAAATATGCAATCTAATAACAAATATTGGTATCACAAACCTCCCTATCCACTCATCATTAGTTACAGAAAAATTATTGCCCTTAATGTTCCCATATACAGGTCGCCTAATTTACCTATTTTTAATTTTACTTATGAAAGTCTTTGCTTAAATCCGAATGTTTGTGATAATATAGGTATTGATAAGAATGTTATAGAAGCAAATACATTGTTTAATTATAGCAGAGACAGTAACTGGCTAGGCTTTCACTATATTTTTACTGACTCATCAAAATGTGATACTGGTAATGTAGGCGTAGGTGTTTTTCACTGCCAATATAATATAGTTGAGAAAATCAAACTTCCTCCTGAAGCGTCGGTATTCACAGGAGAATGTTTTGGCATATTTAAAGCTTTAGAATATATACTTATAATGAAACTTCAGAAAACTGTGATCTTTACCGACTCAAAAAGTTCCCTACAAGCAATCCAAAAATACCCTTTGAATATGAAAGCATGCTATCCCATTATTTGTTACATACGGAAAAAGCTTTTAGAATGTCAATCTCGTAACTATGTTGTAACTTTAGCATGGGTTCCTAGTCATCAAGGGATAAAAGGAAATGAAAAAGCTGATCTATTAGCTAAAGAAGCAGTAACATGTGGAGACATGTACCCGTACATTAATTATTGTCATGATTTAATCTCACTACCTAGATCTTTCCTTATTGATTCTTGGAAAAACCTTTTAGCCGAAAGTAGTCTATTGAAAGGTAAACATTATTTTAAAGTGCAACCTAACATCCCAAATAAACCTTGGTTCACTAAAATAGACTGTAGTAGAACCTCTTCTAGCATAATAACGCGCATGCGATTAGGCCATGTGTGCACACCTGCCCACCTATTCAGACTGCATATTGTAGATTCCAATATGTGTGAATGTGGAACAGATGTGGGAGATTTGGATCACCTTTTCTTTTCCTGTCCATTGTATGATCGTTCCTGTTTCTATGATAACCTTATTACCTTAAAAGTTCCATTTCCTACCCGTTTATCCTGCTTACTATTAAATCCATGTAAGTTTTATAATGTCCTATCAGCTTTTATTTTTGACAATAATTTAAAAATATAAAGTTAACTTGTATGTATCTTTTATATATATTATTATGTAAGTATATTTTAAATGTGTAATTCTCTTTAATCCTACCCAACTCCTCTGATTCATTTTCCAAATTCCGAAAATAACATGTTTATAAGATAAATGTTTCCCTAACTTTTAACCTGACACTGGCAAAAAGTACAATCTATTGCCATGAGAGAAAAAAAAAAAAAAAAAAAAAAATCTGTGGTCTCAATCTCAATTCTCAACTCAACCAACCACAACCAACTCAATCAATCAATCAAAAATCAAATCAAAGGAGGCATTGAACTCTAGGATTGGATAGGGTTTATATTTATATAAAGGAGACCAAAATTATAAAATTAAAGTGTTCTAAAGAAGTTAAACATATAATATTTAACTACTACAAAAAAACCTGAATTTAATACTGGATCCTCCATAGACCAAAACAATAACGAAAACAATGGGCATGTCACGGTGTTACTCATTAATGAAGTGCTTGCTAATACTCTTCAATATTATATTTTTGGTAAGAAATTTAATGTGTATTGTGATTATAATTTATTTTTAAGTAAGTATAAGTACCTTTTGTGAACCTGGAAATCTTGGAATACAATCTCATTCATTTTAACCGACGAACGAAAACTCGTAGGGCGTTCTCAATTCGGATGGTTGTATCTTATTTTTATGTCGATATGTTCGCTGATTTCTAGACCAATTCTGAAAATTATTTTTTGACTGAAAGAACACCCGAAATGGTCCCATTTATTAATGTGAAAGAAAAATTTTAACCCTTAAGGGTACAAAAATAGAGGAGGATTTTTTTGTACTGAATGTCAACTGACTGTATAAAACTTGGCATACCACACATATGTAGTTCTGATGTCCCTACAACATAATGGGCACCTTGAGTTGATCTGATGTTGGAGATGGAATACAGCAGCGGCAAATGGATAGGTACCTACAGCGGCTATCTTGTGTTATTTAATTTAACTTCATAAGACCATTAGACCTGACTCAGTTAAAGTAAGGTAGCTAAATAACTTCTACTATTTACTAGCCACATAAAATTAGGAAAATAACAACTTAAAAAAAAAGGCATTGTCTAGTACAAGCTCTGCTTAGTTTGGGACTAGATGGTGCTGTGTAAAATGTCCCAGGATATTTATTACAATTATTCTTACATTTTATATATTGTAAATGTGAGCACCATGTAGGTTTAACTATCCTTTATATATAATATCATTTTTGAATCGTCTGGCAGCCTTGAGTATATCCAATGATCTACACAAATATCGTACTGATTGGTAGTGTTGTGCGTCGGGTCGTTGAGCTCCCTATGATATGGTCGAGCTTTACGATGACTGATTTATGCTTGCCGTCTGTCAGGATAGATTAACTCATGGCTGCTGCGGCTCTTTCCTCAAAGGCCGTTGCAGACAGTCCCACACTGTGACACTATATTTGATACAAAAAAAAATCTATGTCTATTAAAAGAGACCATGATTCTCTGAGTTGGTTTTGGCGTTTCTTCTCAGAGGTCGTCAGTTAGGAAATGCCGACGCCATCTTGCACAAAATCGCAAAACATTGACTTGTGTGTGGCAATGTTATGTGTGTGAAAAGTGTCTGAAAAGATCTATCTGCAGAATAAATATCATTTCATTTCATTATTATAAATCTTTTTTGGTCTCGTCTTTTTAGCAATGTAATTTATCTTTTATATAGTTTTAAGTATAATATCAAAAAAAAATTAACAATAACACAAGACTTATAATAAGACAAATCTTGAAATTCATCATTCAAGTCCATATAAATTGAACCTGGAGACTCAAATCCTTTTCATGTGCAAGTAGCATACTTTTCATGACAAAATTGGTTTGGTGTGACAAGTGGTTTTTACATTGCAGTGCGTGGGCGGTTGTGCATGCGGATTTGCGGCGTGGGCGCTGTGGGATGGGCGAAGCAACGAGAGTTCCGCAGCGCGTGCGGGGCTGCTGGCCGTGACTGCGTGGGGCGGCGCGCTGGCGCTGGGGGCGCTGGCGGCGCTGTGCGGGGCGGTGCGCGGCTCGGCGCCGCTGCTGGCCGCCGCCTTCTCGCTGCTGGCGCTGACGGCCGTGGCCGAGGCGGCGGCGGCGTGGTGGGGCGCGGCGCACCGGCCGCAGCTGCGGCGCGCGCTGCTGGACGCGCTCGACCACACCGTGCGCCACGAGTATGGCGTGCTGCACACGCGCACGCAGTTGCTTGATGTTATACAACAGGGGGTCAGTCTCAACTCATAACATTGTTAACTCAATGTGACTGCCTTCAACAGTTGCATTCAATTTTACTTTAATCTCTGTAGACACGCTTAGCTGCTTAGCGGTCATAGCGTCTGGTGTACCAAACCAGAAGACGCAGGTTCGAATTGTGCTTGCCAGTCGATCTTTTCCTTCATTAAAATAACTAGTAATCTTAGCATGGAAAATGCTTAAAAAAATACAAAAAGATACTCTGTAGACATATCAGAATCTTAGCATTAGTTAATTACAGTTGAAATGGTTGCCTATCGATTTCCAAGAACACCATTAACTATGTTCTCTCTACTTTTCCTCAGCTCAGAATCGTATTCAACAGATGGGTCTAATTTCAAGTAGCTTTGATAACAAATCGTAAAAAATTGAATTTTTACGCTCTTCTATTATTACCCACTTGAAAGGTACATAGAGAAACACGAATGTGTCTGACGACTATGCTTCCGTAGCTCGTAAGGGTTCTTTTAACTGTTGATGTGGATTTTGTTGAGTAGCGTAACGGTTGACAGCAGTATCTGATGTAACATTTCGGTGTACTGCTAGCTGGAGTGTTGCGGGGCGGAGGGCCCGCGCGACTGGCAGCACTCGGCGTGGGCGCGCGCGCAGGAGGGCGGCGCGCATGCGCAGGAGGGCGGCGCGCATGCGCAGGAGGGCGGCGAGCAGGCGCAGGCCGCGCCGGCGCTGGACCTGTCGGTGGGCGCGCCGGGCGCGTACTACTGGGTGCCGCGCTCGTGCTGCGTGGCCGACGCTGCCGCTCCCGCCGACGATCAACAGGTAGGTACTTTAAATAATTTCTTGGCGTTTTTTCTCAATAGAGTACGATCACTGAAATGATTTGATTTGATTTCATCATCAAGCTAAGCTATTGAACTGAAGTGGCTTCCAATACGACGTCGCCGGAATTCACATTATATTGTCCCTACTGTACAGTGTTCTGTTCAATCCTGTAACTCCTCCTTATCTTAAAGAATGTTTAGTTCCTTTTTGACACAAATATATTATATACTGGATATACGATCATCGGAAAATCTGAGGCTTGAGATGCCAATGCACGCTACGAGGTACTTTGATAAATCTTTTACAGTGCAAGCTGTACGACTTTGGAATTCGTTGCCTAATTGACATTGACAATTAAGCGAGCACAAACATTAACTAAAAATAGTGAAGGAGCATTACCTGACACTATACTTGACATGTTCTATGTTTTTTTTTTATGACGGTATAATGGAAAAAAATATACGAAAAAAAATATATTGAGGATGAGGAGTAGGTAATTATTTTAAATGCACAGTATGGGACCAGAGTGTTTTTAATGTATGTGGGTGAACTCCAGATGGCGACAGGTGCAGTAATAGAAAGTAGGTGTAGGCATTATTTCAAACAATTTCCTAAATCCCTCAGAGGTCATAGTGTAAATCTAACAGTGAATCGACTCGGCCGTCTAGGTAGGTCTACGATGAGGTCCGGTGCGGGGCAGAGCGGCGTCCCCCGCCACTTTTTCGCAAGCGGCCCGTCCGCCCGACCTACACTGCGCGTCGGTACAGTTTCAAGTGTGGCTTTTGCCCTATCGCTAATATTACCTATTTATGCCGATGCATCAATTTTTCTATAATGCGTTCTACACGTGGAGTTTACGGTTTGTCAGCATCGTACAGCAGTAAAAATAGAAACTTGAGATTTTTAATTCGTTTGTTTAAGAGGATGAGAATCAATTATATCGTGAATTTTAACAACCGAAAATTAAAATCGTCAAATTAATATTTGTCTGTTAAGCATCTCGAGATAAATAAATTGGAGATTTTATCCTGCGTTTTATTTACTCACTTCGGCCTGTCGCGAAGAAATAATCTTGCTAAAAATGAATACTATAGTCTGCGCGGAACTAGTTGGCCGCGCCTTAGGTATGTGAGCGGCGGGACGGAGGGGCGGGGTCGCCTGCGCGCGCTGGGACGAAGGGGCCGCGGGGCGGTGGCGCTTGCTTTTGTTCACAGTAACTTGCCGCCTCACCCCCTTCACTACCTAAGGCGCGGCCAACTAGTTCCGTGCGGACTATACTACAACTAATACATATACATATAGATTAATTTGAACTTACAAACATATCACATGTAGCAACGTAAGAACTTGCAAAATGTTTTTATGACAACCCTAACCACACAAAGAAGACTGCTTACCATTAGAATTTATTACTCCCATGTCTCAGTGTTCTGTTTATACACAGGGAGGCAGTCTATCCTTAGAATAGGCTAATATTCTGAGACGACGCTAAGCGTGAAGTAACGCTTCCGTATGTCAAAAGTATAAGTAAGTAAGTATATAAGTTTACGCTTAGCGTCGTTTTTGAATAAGCTTTTTAGGGTTCGGCCGTTTGTGAGAATGGGATAATTGAAAATCCTAACTCGAGTTTTAGTCAAAAGGATCAACGTTGGTATGCTGGTTGTCCCGCCCATAGGTGACTGCAGTATAGACTTGCGACTTATAAAGGAGTAGTCTTTGGCCCGCGATGAAGTACCGTCTTGTCTTATTGAGCACCCCGAGTTTTTTGGAAGTCAGCTTAACTTTGCTTCTTTGGGTGTATTTCATATGTCGCCTGTAGTAATTTTTACGAGCATCCATAACGACAGCGAAAAACTGTGAGAATATGAGTGATACACGTGTGGTTTGGCGCCCGCAGGCGTGCGCGGCGGCGCGGCGCGTGGCGGCGGCGTCGGGCGGCGGCGCGGCGCTGCACGGCGCGGCGTGCGGCGCGCGCGTGCTGGCGGCGCTGGCGCGGCTGGCGCGAGCGCCGCTGGCGCTGGGCGCGGCGCTGCTGGCGCTGCACGCGCTGGCGCTGCCGCTGGCCGCCGCGCTGTGGCTGCGCGCGCAGCCGCGCCCCGCATACAAAGCGTAGGCGCCGCCTCTCTGCTTCCGATGCCTTCGGTTCGGTTTGGGCGACGAAGGTGTCCCGCGGTTGCGGTCCACCGTTTTTCGTAAATAATTTTAGGAGGATAATATTTCTAAAGCGAGCACGTAGTTTATGGCAAATGGAGTGCTATAATGTATGCGAGTCCTTTGCAGGATTGCAGATATAATAAAACTAGCGACCCACCCCGGATTCCCACGGATTTGTCGGCTTTCTCTACCTTGTTATACATGTATATATATACTACTCAAAAACCTTCCTATTGAATCACTTTAATATATCGCTGGAAACCGCATCAATGCGATGCGTAGACCCAACATCGTTGCGAACAAACAGTAGGAGCGACTTTGTTATATTTATATTATGTAAAAATAACCAATGCGGAAAAGCCACCTTCATAGCAACGTCATTGCACAAACTGCTACTATCTTGAATAATGGATTTTGTTGTTTTGTAATGGAGTTTGTGACCTCCGCTGTAGGTGTACCTATCTACTCGTTAATGTTGATCTGTTTAATATTTATTGCACTCCATTAACTTACTAATCCGTAAGTAGATATGAAGCTCGATTGTGGACGAAATCGAAGAGAGGATAATATATTTATCAAAAATTCAACTTTAATTTAGTTTATAATCTAGAGCTTAACCAAATGTGTGTTACACCTAAGTCGTGCTTGTTGTTTATGCTCCATTTACTTAAACTACGCAGCCGAATCCCTAAGCGTAAAACATAATAGAAAGAAGAATATAAGAACGTTGTCGCAGAACATAATATATTATATATTATTATCGCATTCGGGTATGAACCGCTCTAATATTTGATAATTTTTATTTGACAACCAATAAAACATCAAAGAAAAAAATCAAAACTATTTATGTAGCTTGGCCGGTAACCAAACCATAGTGCGATTGATGGCGATGTATTTTATAAACTTTTGCACTTCATTTATTAGACACAGCTTATACCAAACTTCTTCAATTGTTCAGTTATTCACAAATTTTATAGTCAGTTTGCGTTACTAAAATTTGAGTAACTAAAAAGCAAAAATTAATTTTATTGGAGTCGGTACCAAACAAATTTAATTTCAATGGTCTTCCTTGATTGTTGCAATGGTTTGGCACCGACTCCAATACCAATTATTTTCATAAGAGCTTCACATTTAAAAACGTTACAAGTCTCCGCAAAGATACGCCTAATCACTTCTGTGTTAGGCTTGTTTGACACGCACCACCACCACACTACAACCACAACCACACCACGTGGGCGGACGCCATTTTGTATTGAAAATGAACATCATTTACACGGAGCACATTTTGCCGAGTATCGACCAACCACAACGCAACCACCAGCGACACCGCGGACTAGCGCCCGTCCGTAACATCCACAGCGCTACTGCAATAAGCTGCAGCGACACTACTCGCACCTCACCACTGGTCGACCACCTTATCGCGTCGCAGTGGTGTGCTTGTGTTGTTGTGTTGTGTTGTGTTGTGTTGTGTTGTGTTGTGTTGTGTTGCGGTACGTACCTTAGTTTGGCGGCGCTTTGTAGGTGCACGCGCACGTCGAGCAACTTGCTCTCCTAGTTAGTTAGTTGTGAGGTTCGTTAGTTAAGTAAATGGAGTAGATAAGTAGATACCTACTTTATTCTATTGGACGTACCTACTTATGTTTTATATTTTTGTATAACTAATTTCACTGTGTGAATAATTGCGTGTATACTAACAAGGTGTTCTCTGAGTCACAGATGGCGTCACAGTCGTCTTGTTGGCCGCAGGTTATATACTATATAGATACATATACACTCGCGAGCAACTAAATCGACTCGACCTACAATCGCGTAAGCATTTGTACTTTTTTCAAAAAATGTATAATATTTTCACAAAAACCATATGTTTATAAAATCATGATTAATTTGCTTAACATTAGTACCAGTATCATTTAGTAAATACAAGGTGGAAGGGACTTCGACGCACATCAGAATACGATGAGCTCAGTACATGATTCTGGACCCCCCTGCGTTGATATTCTCCGTAACTTTTTTATAATTTTTTCAATTTTTTCTGCAATTTTTTTTTGTAAAAAACATTATTTCTATCAACCCAAATTAGATTTATAATTTAAAAATCATTACTTCATTAATTTCGGATGGCGCGCGCGATAACATTCGCTGCGGAGCGTTATAATCGCGTTTTTAGCAATACACTGCGCGCTCAAAAATGTCAATATCTGTAATAACCGATCATTTTCTACATAAATGACCTAGGTCATTTTATTTTTGACCTTGAGTGAAATCTGGTCACGCCGTTTGTGCGTCGATGCATTTCTTTCATTTCATTTTGTATTCAGTAACGTTTTAATTACCGGACTTTAATGCGCGCAGAGGAAAATCGGCTTTACCGTACCTACGAGTTGCCTATAAAACCTTAAGAAATTAAGCCCCAACTGTAAGACAGAACTATCAAAAAGAAATTTTATTCATCTAAGTTTAGACGAATTTATGAATACTAAGCCTGAAGAAAGCTGCCAAACTTAAGTGGGACTGGGCAGGCCATATTAGCCGCATGCCAGGCCAGCACTGGGCTGCAATAACAACTAAGTGGCATCCCACTTCGAGGCGACGACGAGGACGCCCAAGTCGTCGGTGGCGGGACGATTTGGATTTTTTTCAACCAGACTGGTCCACAGTCGCGTGCAACCGACTGGCATGGAAAAAGAGGGGGGAGGCCTTTGCTCAATTTTGGGACAGTTCGGGCTGAAATAAAATAAAATAAAAAAAGCCTGAAGAAGCTGCTAAAATGGGACCCTGTTGCAAAAGGGACTTAGGTTTTAAGTCCCTTTTGCTTGTCCCATTTCTGTTTTTGTTTCAGTCTGCTGTATCAATTGGTATACAGGAGGTTTCAGGAGACTGCTGCCTTTAATCGGACACCGAGAACCAGCCGCCAACATTGCACTTTAAAGAAAAAATACCTGTTTACCGCCTCAATATAGCTGCGAAATCGACACCTGACGGGTGTTGATTTGCAGCAAGAGCTGAGACGCGTTTGAAGGGTGCCTGTCAGGTAGTCAACAATTAGAAGATGCTTATGAGAAGCTAATCTCTCTATAAAACGGCCTGCTATGGGCCTGAAATTGACCATAGGTCATCGGCAAGCGCGCCTTTGATTTGTGTCGTCTTAATTGAAACATTGAGCCATAGTAGCTGATTTTGTTTATTGATAAGTGTAAAATGTGCCTACATGGGAATGACAGGATAGGTAGGGTCTAAAGGCGTCGTGGAGAGTGATTTGTGTAGTGTTGGTTTGCTAAAATAATGCATACATCGGCGGTTCACCCATGATGTAATTTGGTATTTGTTTAGAGTGAAAAGCCGCGCTAGTTTTCGTGCCCGTAGGAGGCCAAGTAGGAGGGTTGACGACTGATCGGTACATTGCCGACATTCTTCAAGACCACGTGGTTACCTACGTGGTTTATTGGTGATTAGTTTTTGTTAATACACCATAATATCCGTTGTCACACGTCGCGTTTCACCCAAACTTGAAATTGTTAAACGAGATGAATATACGTCCTGCAGTCAACCCACCCATGAATCCCATTGACACCTATGGGACGAGCTTATGAGAAGGGTTTGAGCTTAGAATCAAGTTCGTTAGACCTTTAACGAATTATAATAAATAATAAATAAATAAATATCTTGAGACATTTTTACACAGCACCATATAGTCCCAAACTAAGCAGAGCTTGTACTATGGGTACTAGACAATGGATATAATACTTATATACTTTTTTTTTGTAAATACATATGTATAATTTATATAAGAAACACCCAGACAAACACAAACACCTAAGTTCATCACAAATGTTTGTGTCTTGTGGGAATCGAACCCACGACCTCATGATCAGCAGTCCGGTACTCGAACCACTAGACCACAGACGTCGTCAAAATCGAATTAGAGGAGCGGGATAGTGTTTCTCAGGAAACCGTCAAAAAAATCATAAGATCAATGAAGAACCGATTGCGACTCATGATAACAGCCAGAGGAGTTAATACCAAGTATTGCTACAATAATTTTATTTATGATTTGTTAACGGTTTTTAATAAAAAAAATTAAATACCTAACCACAAATCATATTTCTAAATTCTTATGTTCGCTACATTTCCATCCAGGTACCATTATTTTATAAAGTATTAAATGAATGTAGACAATACTGGTACCAATTTAAAGCTGAGGCCTTAAGCTTTTTAATCATATATGAATTTTTATATACAAGTATGGTATGAAAAAAAAAAACGTATATGTATGCGTGCTTACAGGTTGAGTCGATTTGGTTGCTCGCGAGTGTATATAGATAGTTTATATAATATAATTATTAATTACTAGATTATGCCAAGTATAATAGCCAAACAGTATTTATGAAGGTACTATAATGTAGTGTTTGATTTGTCTTTACCAACTTGTAACACTTTATACCTACAATAAATAATCGTACAAATATTGTGATATACAGGTGTCCCAGGAATTATGGATAAAAGTCGCATCGGGGCGTGCGTGAGGTGATCACCATACTTATAAACCCTGACAATGTAGTGGTGCCATTTTTACGGTTCAAAAGTTATGACTAGATAAAGCAATATAAAAATATCCTCGGATATTTTGCACAGCACCATGTTGTGCCAAACTAAGCAGAGCTTTGTACTATGGTACTACGTATGCGTACGACAATAGATATAATTCTTATATACTTTTATTTTGCATTATTTAATAAGTTTATAGTTTTTTTTTTGTTTTATATTATATATTATTATAATTCCTCCATAGTGTCTCTAGACACGAAGGCCTCCTCCAGCGACTTCCAACTTTCTTTGTGTCTGGTTGTTTGCTAGTAAATGTATTATAAGTATCTTTATCTGTGGCAGAAACACCCAGAAAACACAAACACTTAACTTCACCACATAAATATTTGTGTCCTGTGGGAATCGAACCCACGACCTCGTGATCAGCAGTCCGGTACTCGAACCACTAGAACACACGTCGTCGTGCCTTATGGCAGGAATTTATCGGGCACTTATAAGGCATTATTCCCAATTTTCCAAAAATCCCAGGCGTTTCCCATCTCTAGTTATGACCCAATTTTTGTTTTGTTTTTCAATTGCAAATGCGAAAAAAACCAAGTAGACAAAATATTTACTGTAATCTTCGTTCTGGGAAAATGTTAGTATTTTTTTTTTGCGATCTCGAAAGTTGACCACGTATTAGAAAAATAACCTTTGTTTGTAACTGTTTTATAAATGAAGTTAAAAGAACTAAACTACGTCTAGCTGCGTAAAAAGATTTCCACAGGAAAGGCACACATATTTGCAACGTAAAACGAACCGTAAGAAATTACACCAACATACTGAGGGTTATAAAGTTTGCCATTGACATGCTCATGCCCCTATTCAACTTGATCGATACGATACTACTATCCATACTGCATACATCCCTGTATAATAATATCTACCTATTTATGATAACATGATCTCTTTCACTGCCATTTTACATAAGACTGTATGACTAAGTTAAGACTGATTTTATTTTCTTTTGTTAGTATTTAAGTTATGATCCAGTACAAATATTTTATTTGTTGTCGTATTATATTTCATGAGCCGTCTACATTCGATTTTTGACTGATTTCATAATGATTATAGAATTAAATAATGTGCGCATCTCATACAATGTCCTATGTACAGTCACTAGAAAAAATATGTATACACTAGCAAAAGTGCTAAATGGATTTTCTCCTAAAGTACTAATAGAACTTTTCTGATATTACGAACACAGTATTAACGAATCAATACTATAGTGGTATTGGTGTTACCACAAAGTTGCAATCGTTCATTCATGAAAAAATCGCTTTAGCACTTTTGGAAGTGTATACATATTTTTGCTGGTGACTGTACAATATTATAAGTACCAAGTGGCAATTAGGTTTTCACATTAACTGGAACCGCGGTTATTTCAAGCTGCTATGAGTCAGTCTGTTAAAATAGAACAAAATGAAATTTTTAAACGAAAAAAGATGTTTCAATTTTTGTATGGGACTCTGGCCATAACCTGTACCTTTTGAAAAATCTGGGACACATACCCCTGAATAGAATAAAGTATATTTTTTACATATTATTAATTAGGTACATGGTTTTTATGCACATAATTAAAATTTTGACGTTTGTCGAACATAATTTGACGTTTGACAGGTTGTAGAGATGACGTTTCCATAACCTATATACCTAGAAACTCTTTATAAGAAAACTTGCGTTCAGGAGTTTTAGGGGATTTTCACACCTTAAGTTCAAGCAGTAATTATGTAAATTGGACAATATGTCATTTGATAATATTTGTGAACTAAATGTCAAAACAAAATGTCATTTTGAATTTTTCGTTCAGAAGTAGAATCCAGGAAGGCAGTTACTATTTTTTTAACGATGAGAATCATTACAATTGCTTTTATTTAGTCGAAAATTGTGTGTAGCAAAACAGCAATTATTATTTATCACAAGAACACATACTTTTCATACTCAACGTCGACGTGATGTTATATTTTAAATATTTTTATGTGACATGATTTCTAAACGAAAGCAGACTGCAAAAAAAATAAAACTGTTATTAGTTATTTTAGTCTTGCAAGTTTAAAATAATCGAGAAAAATAATCGATTTGAATAAATATAAACGAAAGTTCAAGTCGTAGGCTGTCGTTTTAAATTATTGTATTCCAATATTTTTCTTTCTCCGATTTTTACGGCCGGGTTAAAGTTAGCACGTACCAACTTTAACCCGGCCAATAAGTTTGGCGTGAACTGTACGTGGTTTCAATTAATGTGATAACATAATCACCACGCGATATTAATTATGTATGTCACCAATCACCATAGGATTGTGAACACCGTTACATTACAATGTATCTCGCGAGCTTGTAAACTGTCTAAAGATTGTGAACTGAATTTGGATGTTATTTAATTTCAATGGCCTCACGAATCATCCTGTGACTTGTGGTTTAACAAATCTGATGTAATCCTGCCTTGTCAAGGTGTTTTTACAAATTGCAGACTTTCCGGAACGGCGGTGTTATCAGCGATGTGTTCTTTTACGCGGGTATTATGCTTCGTTTAGTTTGGCCTATGTAAGAGAGACCACAGTCACAATCAAGCTTGTATACGCCCGCATCTTGTAGAGATCGAAGACACTTTACAGGTTGTCAAAACTGACTGATGTTCTTCAGCGGCTTGAAGTAGGTTATCAGTCAGTTTTTTACCACCTCTACATCATCAAATCTGCATTACATCAAATCTGATGTAATGCTGGGCCTAACATCGCATGCCTTTTCACAATTTGACGGTTTCACTTCGATAGGTCTTCTATAATCTATCGAAAAATAATGCGTTTAATTGTAAGCAATATGTTGGGTACACAATCTTTTGAAAGTTTACAATCTCGCGAGATATATTGTAATTTAACGGTTTTTACAATTTTACGGTGACATGTATATCTCATTCATTAATCTTTTCATGAAGTACACACTTAAAATTTTTTATGTGTCTGCCAGGGATTGACGCGAGCACTGTTGTGCTGTGTTCTAAGTAAGTGTTGATCCTAAGTACATACGTGTGTTTTATTTTTAATTAATTATTTGCATACGTGTGATAAGTGTCGGCGGCAGCCCGGCATCACTGACACTGGGCTGCACCACTCGTTAGCTCAGCTCAGCGTGTTCGTAGGCTGCGCCTGGTGCCATGTAGATGTAGCCCGTCTAGTGACGACCACAAACTAATTAGTAACGTTAAACACTTAATAAATGTGTCGTTGTGTACTGGGCGTTTTATTTTTAGTGTTCGTGTTCCCAACATCTCGTCGGCATATCCTCCAGTAGTTTAGTGTCCATGTTGCTGCTTCCTGCCGCTGCATCAAACATTAATTTCGCCATTGATTGGTAGGAAAGGGCAAAAGAATAGTGCCAGATTCGGTATAAGAAATAGTATAAATACCCTCATCTGATATTTAATGATAATCTATAAAGGAAAAGAGGGCAGGCCACTAAGAAGATGGGTTGACGAAAGAAAGACCGTTGCAGGAGGCATATGGACAACTAAAGAAAGCCAGAGAAAGAGAGGGCCATTAAAATAAAGGCTATTATTATTCCATTTATTCATATTTTTACATCTTTTTTATATTTTTAAATATTTTACTAAAATAAAAAAAACATTTATAAATATAAAAAAATGGTAACCCACCAGTATCGGGAACAGTGTCCAAGCTACCGGTGGTCAGGACTCCAGGGAAAGGAACCTCCTAACAATACGTGCCGTATCTAGGAGTAAGTACCGCTTTCTGTATCAAGCCCTTGATCCAGCCACCCAACGAGAGCCTCCTTAGATGTTGGTCGAGACTCTTGGCTATTAAGCCAACGGCCTTTGGCAGACACAACGATCGGTAACGTCAACGTTAGCCAAACTAAAAAACTAACTCGCCAACTCGAAATTTTCCTTCATATTCTAAACTTATGTCTGAAGGTGACGTAGCATGGAAAATGCTTAAAAAATACAAAAAGATAGTGTAATTACCCTTATATCCTAAGCTGTCCAAAGTGGGTGGCCCAAATTTTCAAGCTCGCTTCGCTCGCTCTTACATGGGACAATTAGGGGGTAGTAACAATCTAATTGTAATAACCCTTCTAATCTAACCTGTCCGAGGTGGGTGGCCCCAATTTTCGAGCTCGCTTCGCTCGCTCTTACATGAGACAAGTTGAGGTACTAGCCAACTAATTGGAGTCACCGTTCTAACCAACCTGTCCAAGGTGGGTGGTCAAAACTTCGAGCTCGCTTCGCTCGCTCTTACATGAGACAACGGGGGTAGTAACAAACTAATTGTAAGTACCCTTCTAATCTAACTTGTCCGAGGTGAGTCCTAAAACAAACTAATTGTAATTAAGTACGCTTCTAATCTAACCTGTCCCAAGTGGGGTGCCGAAATTTTCGAGCTCGCTCCGCTCACTGTGTCATAACGCAACTGGAGGTAGTAATAAACAAATTGTATAGGTAATTACCCTTCTTATAACTTGCTATTGTAGTAGAAAGAAAAGAGATCCAATTAATTTAATTTATCAAGTTAATTTACTAAGGGGCGCAAATATGATGCGTGCCCTAGGCGCCATTTTCTATCGGTACGCCCCTGGAGCGGGGTAAGTCCTTTGTCCACTTTAACCACATCTCGATGCATCCCCACTTTGATTTTTTGGAAATATTCCCCGAGACTGCACACCTCGCGATTGTGGAGGTTTTTGGCATTTAAAAAGCCTCGACCTCCACAGCTTCCCGGGATGTACAGTCTCATTACCGACGAACGTGGGTGATGCATTCGACATGCGGTCCTATCCAGGGCATCTAATTCTGTCTGAGTCCACTTGAGTATGCCAAATGAGTACATTAAGACTGGCATGACCCAACCATTGCACGCACCTTGTTTCCTCCCGACAAAAGACTTTTGTCAGTCGGCCAAAGAAACGCTCCCTCAACGATTGCCTCATGTCAGCCTCGTTGATGCCAATTGCCTCTGACATACCCAAGTATTGGAAGTCTTTTTGTAAAAGATATAATATGCTAGTACCAATACATTGATGTTTCGTAATAAACGAAGTCGCTAATCGATATCGATATTATTGGCGTTGGTATCGATATCATTGGCGTCGGCATCGATATTATTGGGATTGGTGGCATCAGCATTGATATTATTGACGTCGGTATCGATATTATAGGGATCAGATTATGGACATAATCATCACATCGCACAGATAGGTGGTGGATAACTTCCAGATCCTATAAATACGTCGCATAATACCTATGTAAAAGGTCATCCAGGATAATCCATGAGGTGTGTAGCTTCCAGTAAGCAATCTATATTATAAAATAATATTCATATTATCATCGTCATACCGTCACACTACTCGTATCGTCATAACTCATAAGATGATAGATTAATGTAAATTTTGATTCTCTCTACCCCTATGGGAAAAAGGCGCGATAGTGACCTAGACCGCCTTTGTACACTATGTATGTACATACATTAAGTATAAATCATTCAAATTCAAATATTTTATTTCAATTAGACCATATAAATAGGTACTTTCGAAAAGTCAAACTAGTTGCACGGTTCGAAACTTGGACCTATGGAGAAGAGCTGGCAAGAAACTCCATAGTCACTCTTTTAAAAAAAAATATAAATGGTTACAGTAAGAATTAAGTTTTGAGGATAGTGCAGTTCGATATGTAAAATTAAAGAGTACTTACCTATTTAATAAAGAAAAAAAAAAGATAGCTATAAGCAGTAAGAGCTGACCAGTCCCGACAGACAGCAACCGTTCACGAGCATGACGTGTATATAAATATTGTTATGTCCCTACACCTACCACAATTATAAATCATACTTCATCAACTTTTTTATTTTATTTCAATGTCATATTTATTACATGATATTGCAGTTTTTGTTAAACGATTTAGTTTAGTCAGTATTAGCAGTGCCTGCAGCAAGCTCATCAAATTCACATTAGCTGTGCGTGTGATGCAACGCCAACGTCGCGGAATGCAGCCTCCGCGCGCGCACCTGACACGACTTGCGCACGCGCATGTCGCAACAATCGACTATATTATGCCTCTGGAATAAAATCTACTCTTTGGTGACTCTTTAGTGATCATTTCGGAGGCTACTTGAGATGGCATTAGCATTACCCAAGCAGGTAGTAGGATACGTATTACGCACAGAAAGCAAAGCAGGCCTAGGAGAACGCTAGCTGTGCTAACGATACCAGTTCGATCATGCTTATCGAAAAAATAAATAATTAACCAAGTTGTAACCGGGTCTTGTCTTTGTCATCCAAGTAATTGTCGTTCATTGGCATATTAAGAGTTCCTAATTGAAAACAACTAGGCTCGGCTGCGGCGGTTTGCCTTTGCCATGTCGCGGCAAGTCCGCGGGCGCGGGCGCGTGCCCTCGTGACCGATTAACTAGTGGCAACGATCTCCATTGAAAGCAATCAAACGAGGAACAGAATTGATACCAACCTATTTGTAAGTTGCCGTATAGCTGTAAGTAGGTAGGTACATACCTAGACAAAAGGTAATCTATACTAATATTATAAAGGGAAAGATTTGATTGTTTGTTTGTTAGTATTGAATAGGTCTCGAAACTACAGGACCGACCGATTAGAAAATTTCTTTCAGTGCTAGATACTCTATTTTTAGGCTATTTACCATCACGCTACGACTAATAGGAGCGGAGTAGCAAACGGGGAAAATTTTTAAGACCCGGGCGAATCCGCTTTACGTATAGTTAAAAAAGCTTTACGTACCTACCAACTAATATGAACGAAGCTATGTATGTATTCTAGTGACAATACAAGGTGGAAGGGACATCGACGTACATACAAACGTCGTCGCGATTATAACGCTCCGCGGTGAATGTTATCGCGCGCGCGAACCGAAATAAATAAATATGATTTTTTAATTATACATCTAATTTGTGTAGATAGAAATAATGTTTTTTTACACGTTCAAGTAAAAAAAACTTCAGAAAAAATTAAAAAATTGATGAAAAAAGTTATGGAAAATTTCAACACAGGGGTTTCCAGAATCATGTACTGAACTCATGGTATTCGAATGTGCGTCAATGTCCCTTCCACCTTGTATTGTTTTCTAATTTACTAGTTGTTATATCTTACTTTATCTAATTTACAGACGAACGGAAAACCGGAGGAGGTTCTCAATTAGTTTTTTTAGTGTAGAAGTTCGGTTTTTAGTTGGTACTAGCTTATGCCCGCAACTTCGTCCGCGTAAAAGTCGAAAATAGTTCTAATAGGATTTCTAATTTAAAAATTAATACATTTTTTACGTTATTAATTTGGATAAAACATAAATTAATATGTGAAAATGTCAGAATACTTATAAAATATAACAATCTTTATTATGTTGTAGGGATTGAAAGGTTAAGAAAGCATGAAAATAAAATAAAAATTTGATACATTATATATTTTATGAACATTAAGCTCGGTCTTTGATCTGGTGTGTTACAAGGGGCTATTATTTATTATCTTTTTACAACGAAATAGAAATACTACACTGCCACAGTATTTCTTTGTAACAATATTTTTTTGTTTTTTCTTCGGATGCTAGAATCAACAGGCTACTCTGTGCGCTTACTCTGGAGTATGCCACATACTCTGCCCGCGGGAGAAGCAGCTTGAATCTACTCCCGCTACCAAGAGTTCGACCTTCAGCTTTGTTTATGGTCATTGTACAGCAGACTTTGATGGGAAGCTGCACTCTCTTGAATTTAAATCCTAGGGATAAATACATACTCTCCTCCAGAACAACTGGTCAATATAGTTGACTCGATTACATTGCGATGCATGTTTTCACTTAAAATCTGGTGCCATTGCATAATATTGGTGGATTTATATTCCGCAACAACATAATTGGGGCGCCAAATCTCAATTTTAATGTGTTCCACCATTTTCTATTTTAAGGAACAGGCCTGAGAACCACAAATGATACCGCTTCACGCGCTTTTCTTCTGAGCTCTACTGGTAAAGTCTGTTGGAAATCGCCTGCTGACATTACAGTAATCCCTTTTATAAGCCATAGTACTCATAGCCCAAACTTCGGCCATAGTACTTTGTTTAGTTATATTGCAGAGTGGGGTTTCGGATCGTATCAAATCGAGAAGACCTTTGAACGCAGTTTACCAGTGCAGTTTTACCTCTTTCCAACAGCGTGCAGCAATTCCGGACGATGCGACCGCTAAGGCGATATCACGATTGCTTCTGACTGGCCGATGTTAAACTTAATAAAAGTCTTGCCTGTTACACCAGGAGCACTCAAAAAAAAATCACTACGTATTATTATACTGGAATAATTTATCAAATCTTTGTTTATTGAATAAAGAGCCTTCAACTACTTGACATTATTTACTGCTGAGGAATTGACATATCATGTGTCAAAAATTTTATTTTTATTTAATTTAAATCAAAAGCACCAAGGAGTATTGTTATCAACTTCGAAGAAAAATAACTTTTTAACCCAGTTAGGGGATGAATTTCAATAAAATACGAAACACGTCTTCCTTCAATTCTGTTATAGAATGTTTATGCAAAATTTGAAGTAGATTGGACCAAGGAATCACATTGTCCCATACAAACTTTGCCCCCCCCTTTTCACGCTCTTAGGGGTGGAATTTCGGAAAATCCTTTCTTATCGGATGCCTACGTCATACAAAGAAGACACCCTCTAAGTTTCAGGTTTTTACGATCAGCGGTTTCGGCTGTGCGTTGATCTGTCAGTCAGTCAGTCATTCAGGACAAAGCATTTTATATGTATAGATAGAAGATAACTCCGACATACCCTTTTTCGAGCGGGATTGATGTGTTTGAAAATGTTGAAACTAAGTACTTAATTTATAAAAAAGTCTTTTCGAAATCGGTTTTTGCCGCCCCGCCGCCTTGCGGTACAGGGCGTGCACCACAAATGGGCGGCATGCTCAAGGAGGCGGCATACCTAAATCTTTCCCGATTTAGATTTACCTAACGTACTTAATTTAACGGGTACCTCACATAACACATGAGAAAACATGTGACAGCTAAATTAATAGAAAGAACATTGGTTAATAGGTGAGGGAGTACGAGTAGGAAGTTTCAAAATCTGTTGAAAATATTAACGAGGGCTCATTGAGGGCGAGGGATTGCGTCTGGTCTAATAAGAACTGAAAGTGAACTGAAAGTCGCGAGTCGGGAGTCGCGAGCGGCTTGTGCACCTGCGACGGGCGCAGCTTTCGGGATCGGCGACTCGCGCTCACTTGCGCTCATCTTGGGGGCCGGGGGCGGAGACGGAGACACGCGCAGCGCGCAGCGCACACATGGCGCACACCACCCGATACTCACCGACGCGAAGTCCGACACAGACGTAATTGGACGTAATCAAGCCCACAATGCAGGCATCAACAGCAGGTTAACACCATTAGGTACATGCTTCTTTTAATTGGTTTTATTTATGTAATTACGGGCTGATGATGAAGTAATTACCTCCTTGTGGTTTGTCCCTTATTATTGCAGTTTCCGAACGAGGTACCTAGAAAAGAATGTGATTATAACTTGTAATCACAAGTCGATTGGCCTCTTGTGGTTATATTAGCTGTAGTTGGCTCGCGGCAACTTCAGCCAAATAATAGCGAGTACAGCTGTTATCCTATGGATTCTCAATCGTGATTCGCGATAGGTTGCGTTGAGTTTCTGGTCGGAATTTTCGCTTCGCACGAGTACGAGGGTCGGGCGGTTGGGCGCATGCCGCACCCGTCGCTGCCACCCGGCGGCGGCGGCGCGGCGGCCGGGCGTCCGTCAGTCAGTTGAGTCAGTGCCTTACGAGGCGCGACCGAGGGTACGCGCCCGACGCGGTTTACGACCAACGACGGAATGTAGTGCAATGCACGCGAGCTTGTGACAGTTCTGACACACACTAGATGCAGCTTGTATGACAACAGTTCGCAAGTTACTTTACACCTGCCTGCCACGCTCATCACCGCCATGGGGTGCGCCAAGGGAATCTGCACCGCTGAGAAAATATTCATCTTTATCAACATCGCCTTTGCGGTCAGTATTCCCTTATTTTAAATTAAATATTATAGTTATTTTTTGCGGATAATCTGGCAATGTGCAGATAATCCAAGGAGTATTTTTATCTAATTTAAATTTCAAATTAGTAATAATATTTATTTGCAAAGTTATTGTGCGGTTAAAGGTGAACACACACCATAATTATATCAATTTATTTTCCCTTATAAATTAATAGATGTTAGACAAGATCCTTACATAGATACTTACTTAATTTAACAAAATTATTCCTATAGGTAGGTGTATTATATAAATAAGTATATAGAATTAAACACATAGCTATGGTATAATAATATACAGTACAGTAATTAGGTTTCTTCAGGATAACAAACAATTACGTAATAACGCACAATGAAAAAAGTAAGCCAAGTAACAAGTTATTAAAGTAGAGGTGTTATTTCCTGACCGTTACAATTATAAACCCATACCTGTAACCACGACACGACAAGGCACGTCTAGCTATAAATCAATGCATTACAATGATCAGACCGGTTGTGTCAATGGTGTATTGGTGTCCCATAACATGAGGAATGCAGCTTGTAAACAAGGTGAGAGTCAGAAAGCGCCCGCGCCCGGGCCCCTCGGCTGCAGCCTGCACCGTTGCGTCGCGCTCGCACTGTCTGTGGGCGCACTCGCACTCGCACTCTGCACGCGGCCACGCGGCCACGCGGTCGGTGTTGTGAATTCGGTATAGGGTGTACCGAAGTTTATTCGTCTACCTGCAACGCTGCAACTCGTCGGGGCGTGTCGCGATTATCATCGCACATCCCCTGCAAGACTGCAACATTCAGTTACTTAATTCTTTATAAGTAACTGTTAGCTGTACATACTTTAAAAAGTTGGGCTGCCAATTTTAACTTTTTATTAAGTATTTAATTTAATGTGACCCTTAATTTTTTATCGTTTCAATGTCCGAGGACGATGTAGCTATATTATTATATATAGGCTGACTATATGATATGTATAAGTATTGGTATTCACTATACATAATACTATATAATTGTTGAGTTAGGTGAGGCTTACCTGTGGCCAATGAGTATATAACCACATACCTACCACCATATGGTTTTATAGTCTTTGCCTCTTACCTACCTCAGTATCTAACCTATTGGCGGTCATAGATTTGTTCTGTTTAGGAAGTTGAGTCACATTGAGCTCTATTATTTCATTTGATACCTACGGCAAAATCTGTCTGTGACTAATCAACTGAATGTAAACCCGATAGGGAAGTGATCAAGCAAGGAACTCAAGGAAGATGCAATCTGTGTGATTGTCATCAGAGCTGGATCAACTAGTTGAACTTGAATCTATCTATTCTGTGTCTGGAGCGGCGGGGCGCGGTGGCGGGCGGCACGTGGCGTGTGGTGGTGAACGCTGCCGCTCAACGGCAACGCTCATCTTCAGTCGAGTCGAGCGCTTTCAGCCCTCAAACAATACAAACATTTAAAAAAAAATCGTGTTAGTTACTTTAGTTCGTTGACTGCGGTCCAATTTTAGATTTTGTTCTGTCACATGCACTGCACACTCACATGACAGGCCTTGTAGTTGTGTGTTCCGTCAGCTGCGTATTTGACTAGTTGCTGTTGTTGTTGTTGTTGTTGTTATCAGCGGCATGACACAGTGACGTACCTTATCTGTAGTCACTTGTGTATAATACCTAACCTTTAATTATTTAAATGATTCAAATTTATTAAATTTAACATTTGCTGGTCCCGCCTGCAATATATTTACTCTTTTACAACATTGCCTCTTTTAATATTTTTTTCATCCCACCATCTCGGAAAGTGTATTTTTACTCTTCGATATCTGAGTGCAAAAGTCGTTTTTATCCTCTAGAGAGACAAAGTAAATTGAATTTAGAACATCGTGCTTTTACCCCCCTGGCGCCGAATTTATCATACAACTTTTTTTTAATTTGTTAAAAACTTAGACTTGGAACCTTCCCTGGGTTCCGAGTCTAAACGCAACAAAGTATCGATATAATAATATGTCGAATCGATATTTTTTGAAAATATCAGTATCGATACTGATATTTTTATTTAAAAATATCGATATATGGGCGATATATCTTAAAAACCAAATTATAAAACAACAAATCAAGTCGACCAAAAACAAAAAATACATTAAATATAATTTGTTAATAAGATGTTAGTATAAAAAAAGTATTCCTTTTTGGGATTTTATAATCTTAAAACTTATAAATGTTTATTGGTCTGTAAAAAATATAGATTTTTATACCTTTTCGATACTTTGAAATTTATATCGATGCATCGATATATCGAATTATTAAATATCACTCAAAAATATCGATACATTAAAAAAATGATATCGATATATCGATGTATCGATATTTTTTTTAATAAGCCTACCGAAACTTTCTTGGTGTACTTTTTTAAGTCACTAACACCAACATTACAATACCTAACAAAAATATTACACTCAAGTAATTGTAGCAACGTTACTTTCAATTTCTCTTAATTATACCTAGTATTATTTGTTATAATTTAAAGAATAGGTATTCTGTAAAACTTACCTATCATATAGTATTTAATACCTAAACTGAAATAAAAGTATCTTGTGGTTGTAAATGTTTTTATGTTTTTAGTCATTTCCTCGCTGAGGTGGAATGAAAAGTTACGTGTTGCACTCGAGTGCAAAGATTTTTCACCTTGTGCTCTTTTAATTCCCTCGCTGACGCTCAGGATTCTAAATTTTAGAATCCTTCGCTTGCTCGGTCATCAAAATTGAGCACGCGGTTAAAAAGCAACTTTGCACTCTTGTATAACAAATAACTATTCTTGATCACATTGAGCTTAAAATTGAAAACTTCGATAAGTAGGTACATACATAGAGCTTGTTTTTAGGTTTTAGTAAGTAAGTACTATTAACGCAGTCGGGTTTTTTGTTACATAGATAGGTAGCGGTACCTAATTGACAAAGTCAAGCACAGAATGAAATGATGTCATCTAATTAATTAGCAGGTAGTTTATTGCACTAGTGCACGATAGGTACCTGCCAACGGTAGGGAATCCTGCCGAAACATCCGTTGTCCCAGTTCGCTCAGCCTGACGAAGCAGTCAAGGAAAACCACAATGCACAGAAGCAGTACCTACCTAATTAGAATAAACAATTAAAACTGAAGTAACACCAATACCTACATTAATATTATTCACAGTCACAGTAGGAGTAGGTAGATACTTTGTTTATACGGTTGTACCTACATCATAACAAAATTTCAAACCTACTATACTATATTTAAAGGGATCGAGTTGGCTCGAGTGCATCGGCGATTAGTCATCAGGCATGCGGCATGCCGCATGACACTCAGTAAAACAAAGAATGCTTTTATTTAGAATAGCTACTTAATATTAAAAAGAGAAAAGATTTGATTGTTTGTTTGTATGGGATAGGTTCCGAAACTACTGGACCAATTTGAAAAACTCTTTCAGTGTTAGATAGCCTATTTATCGGGGAAGGCTATACACTATATACTATCCCGCTACGACCAAAGCAGCTGGCGGGAAGCTAGTTTAAAATATTCTGATAGGCATTGTTTATGGTTACAGCGTTAAAGAACGAGACCGACAATTTTTTGGGAGATTGCTAATAATTTCAGCCCAGTGCCTCGACCATGAGTTTTTCTTACTAGAATCGCTAGCAACGCCGTAAAATATTTGTATTGAAAACCCTCGCAGCGCCTCTAGCGGTTACGTAAGGAACTAAAATCTGCTATGAGATCCAGCGTTTCGATACGTAAAAAACCTATCGAAAGCCATTCGATAGAACTCATGGTTGAGGTACTGGATTCTAACATAGCCCGTTTATCGAGGAAGCCTATAGGCTATATATAATTACGCTACGACCACTAGGAGCGGAGTATCAATTAAAAATGTTGCAAAAACGGGGGAAAAAAATCAACTTCTACGGGAACGAAGTCGCGGGCAAAGGCTAGTATTGAAATAATTGGAAAAACTTTTGACATTAAAATCACATAATTTTCATGATTTTATGAAACATCGAAACTACGGAAGCTTTGTGAAAAACTCCAAAGGATAACTCCAAAGGGTAATACGTTTTTCTACTAACAACATATGGATATTTTTTTCCGAAATAATGATTATTATTATTATTATTATTACAACTGAGGCGACGGAAAACATTAGTAAAGTCCTTAGCGGGCGGCCCGCGTCCTTTGTATTGACTCGGGCCATCAGTGACTCGGCAGTTTTCCGCAGAAATCTCACTCGTTTGAATATCTATCTACTGGATTGTACATCAATAATTGGTTGGCCTTGATCAGCTATCAAAGTTTGTCTGAACACTTAGTGCGCGGAGCCTGCGCCCGCGCCGCCCGCACCGCCGCCGCCGCCGGCCGCCGCGCCCGACGCGTGACCTTACACAAAAACAAACCTGCCTATCGGTTCATTGAGTCTGCATAAAAAACTACGACGACGATTCATTAGCAAGTCGAATGTAACTGGTTGCCTTCCCATGTTATGTTTTATAACATATATTATATTATCTATCGGTACCTACTTACAAGTTCACTATTTTGACCAGGACTTCTTGTGTTTTTATTTTTTTTGATGTCGGAAATCCTCGTGTATGTCCCCTCCAGTCAGTGATCTTTTGCTTTTAGGTTGTACTGCTGGCATACTACTGGCTATTTCAGTTAATATATCATAAAATGTTCGGAAATACGAGTACCTAATAGGTAGTTAGGTACCTAAGCTAAACAATTTGAATAAGTAAAAGTCTCGACATCGGTAACACTAGGTTCTACTAAACTATACTGATATGTAGTTAATCGTAGTGTTGTTGAGTTGATGTTGATGTGCAGGCCTACAAGAATAAGTACCTAGGTATGTCAGCATTCGTAACAGTATTTACTATTTATGTAGTGTGGTGACTTGGTGAGTGGTGTGGTGAGCAGGTGCGCGGCGCCGCTCTGACTAAGCACGAGCAAGCAATGCAAAGCGTGTGTGTGCACTGTGCTATAGTGTGTAACTGTTGGACTATCATTACTGGTCATTCAGAGAAGTGAAGTCAGTTTAACAGTACATTCAGAGAGCTTCTATAAGGAAATTTTATACATAAGTATCTGCATAGTTAGTGAGTGACTGAGTACGTTGTTGTGTCAAGTAGCTATGTAAGGAAGGAAATACCCACTTATGATCGCTCGCCACAATCGCTTAAATCGATTGCTTCATTGTAAGTGCGCACTACTTTAATTTTGTTAGTAGATAATTTATTTAACTTTTCCAGTATTAATTAGCAGACATACTTAATCCAAAAACAATTGTTTCGATCTTCCGGAGGGTCTCCGATGGATACTCGAAGGACTTGCTATCGGCTCGTAAGGCTCTTCTAAAGTGTACCTATACCACAAAGGCTGGCTCACACAGTGATAACGTGGTGTGGTGAACTGGTGAGTGTGTGTGCCTACTTACCTAGGTACTCGTACTGTTGTATGTATATACATATAATCTATAAGTAAAATTTCTATACATAGTATTGCCTGGAGTGTCGCAAGTAGTGCAGTGCACAGTGTGCGCAGGCGCAGTCCCGTGCGTCTGCGTGCATGTGCAACGGGCGCGTGCGCCTACGCTCGGGACCGGCTGGAATGGCCGCGGGCGGGGCATTGGGGCGCTGGGGCTCTGAGCGCACTAGCAGCTGCTAGTCGCCAGTTCGGCACTGCGTTGCCCCCGTGCCGCCCCTGCGCCGCGAGCCTGACGCATCGCAAGTCGCCACGGTATGCGGCACTCACAAGTCACAACACGGCCACGGCAGCCACACAGCACGTGAACATCGACACGTGACCTTTGACACGGCTCTAACATAACAATAACTCGATTAATTTGATCCTATGTACTTAACTATATATCTACATCAATCAATTCAAAAAACTTTTAGAATAAATATAGGTACTTATTACTTACCGCCGATTAAACGTTGAAAATCATAGATTGTGAAGAGAGCCAAAAGAAAGCTACTTACAAACTAAGTCACGCACTTACTAAACAGTCCCTATTTGTTCTAATAGTTATTTAAATATAAGTATGTTTATACATACTTATATTAATGTACTTATGTATAAACATACTTAAACTTAAAGTATTTTTTTCAAGCATTCTTAATATTACTACACTTATGTGTACATACTGCACTTCTTAATATTACTACACTTATATGTAGTAATATTAAGAATGCTTGAAAAAATACTTCTTTAAGGCAAATTCAGATTTAAAATTTCCTTAAAAGGACCATTTTTCGAGTAGTAACCCTATTATATCGGATTTGCGATATTATATCCGTCGCGAACGAGTATGGAGAAGAAGAGGAGAGTGCTTTTCACCAATTACCACCACACAAACTTTATAATGGTTTGCTCTTGCGAAATGAAGTCGAGCTACTCGGTGCTGTGAGAGAAGTTGCAGACCACGTGCTGGCTGGTCTAAGGGCTTTCAAATTAACTTTCTTCATTTGTCTTCTAACCGTACGCTCACTAACATGTACGCCACTCGTGATTTGGAGCCGATGGCGTATATCAAGAGCAGTAGGGTAGCTTTTTCAAAATTTCCAGGACAATAAAGCGGACATCGCGGTCATCCATGTGCATCTGGTACCTCCACTGCCTGGACTGCGGGGGTAGTGGCCTGTCTCTGGGGATCGTTTCAGAGCATACTTCATTGATGAACGAGGTACGTCAAGAGCAAGAGCCACTTTACGCTGTGTCAGCCCTTGGTCCATTAATGCCACCGCCTGTGCAACCTGTGCAGGCCTGTGTTGAACGAATAGTAAACATTTTTTGTCTTATCTGCATAAAACCACACCTAAAAACCCTTAAAGCTCACGTTATTGCGAGAAAAGCGCTTGGTCAAGTTTCCGTGCCGTTGAGTGTATAAAACAGTACCCACACCTAATCAATTTAATTAAATTAAGTAATTAACTAAAATATACTTGATTAATTAGGTATGTAGACTCCAGGATTCCCAGACTTCGGACATCGTGCTGAAAGGAAGCCTTACAATATAAGTAAATAAAGTAATTGACTGACGTAAACAACTACAAAATAGGGCGCAGTTTTGTAAGCAACCACCGCGCACCGTGAGAAGGTAGTTTAGTTTGTCATTTTAAATTTATAATATTTTGGCATGAGGTGAGCAAGGATATGTCGTCTACGAACAAAATACACGGTTTATTTATTGTCTTTGGAAGGTCATTTACGTAAATTCAACCCCATGAAGCCCTTTTTCGCATTAAAAAGTAGCTTGTGTCCTTTATCTGGCGCTAGACTATCTGTGTACCAAATTTCAATAAAATCTGTTCAGTAGTTTGGCGTGCTAGCGCGACAGACAGACAGACAGACAGACAGAGTTCTTTCGCATTTATAATATTAGTAAGGATGTTAGTAAGCATAAGTATGTTACGTTTATTAACTTTGTGACAATTCATATCACAAGTACATAATGTTCTCATAGAAGGGCAAAGCCGTGAGTTATACAAATAAGTTGTTATTGATTCATTGCGCATGATGTCACTCGTAGGTAGGTAGGAAACTTTGGTCTGGTAGCTGCACCACAAAGATAAGTAGTAGCGAATGTTTATAATATTTAGGTACCTAATAGTACCTACCTACTAACATTCCTCGTAACGTGCCCATATTCAGTCCCAGTGAGGAATTAAGAGGCCGTGCACAAATTTGACTCAATTTTTCAAAATTTGATTCAATCGAGTTCTATGTTTCGGCTCGAGGTTGGGCGTAGTATCGTATAAACAATTTTGATCTTTTCAATAATAATTATCACAAATAAATGATGGCCCGATGGTTACTGGCGCGATCGAGTTTTTGCGCTCGATAATATAGCTCAATGTACTATTATTTTCACAGTGAAAATATTACTTTTTTGAAAATATAAATTTACGTTCTATTTAAAGGATAACTTAAGTTTAATACACTATTTTTTAAATTTCGTAAAAGTGCCTCTAAAAAATAGAAAAAAATACATATTTGACTGGAAGTTTTCCAAAAATAACATTATTTCAACATTTTTTTTCTGGTATATTTTGTATAAAACTTGAAAAAAGTAACCTGGCTCTCTAAAAGAAGAGTATGTACCGTATTTAATACATATTTTTTACATTCATAATTACTTATAGTTTCTTGGCTAGCGACGATCAAACGTCACTCGAACGCAACTTTTCGGAAAAAGAGTTGTGAATATTCGTGATTTACCACTAATATGGAAATAATTTAAAAAATCCACTTAACCTCTCTAACATAAAAGGAACTGTTCTTTTAAATTCATGGCTCAGTTTTTATTTTCCCCTATTCGGTTCCTTGCAATCGATGATCAAAATGGGTCGATTTGTAGGAAGGACCCTTAAAGGATAAGCAGACAGGTCACCGTGCATACTTTTTGTTGCTAGGTAAAAAGTTTTTGAGACCACGCACCGGAAAACGCCACGGAGGACATGATGCGATGATGCTCCGACGAGATACTTAGGCTAACATTCCGTGCCTCGACCATGAGTTTTTCTCACTAGACTCGCTAGCGACGCTGTAAAATATTTGTATGGAAAACCCTCGCAGCACCTCTAGCGGTTACGTAAGGAACTAAAATTTGCTATGAGATTACAGCGTTTCGATGCGTAAAAAACCTATCGAAAGCCATTCGATAGAACTCATGGTTGACGTACAGAGACGACGCTCAGCGTAAAGTAAGGCTTCATATGTCAAATTTGTATTACAATTTGACATACGGAAGCGTAAGTTCATGCTGAGTCTCTTCTCTGAATCTCAGCCTTAGACGCAGTACCTACCTGGTAAAAGCCGTCTTCGACTCATCAACAGAGCAACTATAGAGTCTAGGTGTCTATTATGTTGTAAGAACAACACAACCACATAACATAATGTGCCTGGATTCAGCACAATCACCACAGATAAAAACAGTAGGTAAAAATGTATCAACCTCTATTTTTCTTCCCGACTCCAGCCAGAAATCGACTTACGGTCAGACACTAATCAGAGTTTATTCGAAGTATGGGAACTTAACCCACTTTACATACACTTCAGTCAAGGTTTTTTACTGTTGTATGCAAATGCTGCCTCAGCGAGGCGAGGTGTCCAGTGTGTCCACCGTGTGTCACCAAATAACTTCGTGCTTCTACATCCAGCGGTTTCATTTAGCCTAATCCTGTGGAAATTTCCCAAAATATCGATATAAATTTAGCCTATATGATAAAGGATGTACGTACATACAATAATGCTGTAGTTTCATCAAAATTCGTTCAGCTAGTTATGCTAACAAAAGAGTAACAAACATTCATCCATCCAACCTTTCACATCTTCTATCCATACCTATAAATAATATCTAACATTCCTATAACGTACCCCAGAAATAAGCTAGGAATTATAAAAACAAAACTAAACTAATCATTGAATTAACTCATTGTGCCATTCAAAGGAAAGTACCTTATTTTAAGTTATAACTTTTTTTAGCTAGATAAGTTGGCATCAGTGGTTTTTACCGTGCCGAACTGGCGACCGGTTTCCTACCGCTGCTACACCGGTAAAGGCATTATTCCAAGAAGCGTCTCAATAGTGGTTTGTGTCTGGCTCCCCCGCCCCGCCCCGCCCCGCTCTCTGGTCGTGCCGCGCGCGCGTGCCTCGGTCATCGCGTCGCCCGCCGAACACACATTGTGCAGCGACTCAGCGAGTCTTGACCTTGAGATTAACGAAATAGAAACGTCTTTATAATGGCACTGGCTGCATGCAGCTACTATAAAGGACGTGTTTTGGTATGCCCTGCGTCAGCGTGTAACTTGTGTAACGAACGTCATTTAAACAATTACAAGATAATTACAATTACTTAATTACGGTTACCTAGAGGAAGTTGTTTAATATAGGTATACAATTTCTAGGAAAACTTCAGCGGGTCTCAGAGAAATTGCTTATCTTTTGTGTTCGTTCGTGGAAGGATTTACAAATTATAATGAAGAAACACGTGAACGAGATACAAGAACTAGACCCGGTTTTTCCCGGTTCTGAAAAAAACGGTTTTTCCCGGTTCTGAGCGTTTAAAAAAAACCCGGTTCCCGCGATTCTTTGAATAAATCCTTTATAATTTGAATCTGAAAATACTCTAAATCTTGTAAATCAACCATAAATGGCGCCGTAAGTGTATAAAGTGGTGTTATTTATATGTATAGTTTATTATTTCTTCACAATTTCTTTATTTTTCGCATAATTTATACAAAAATTACAGACTGAAAAAGGTTTATCTGAGGAATCGATCGATATGACTCGTCATTGATGGCTGCTCGTCGGATCGAATGGATATCAATGGAGCTGTTCCCCAGGGATCAGTACTCTCTGCAACACTTTCTGCTCCACATAGATGATCTGCTGAAACCCAGTATCTTTGGGTACACATGATCACACCGTCGTAGAGAGTTACACGGACCAGTGGACTGGAAATCCAGTCTCTAACAGAGGCCATGGTGAATCGCTTGTCCCTTCAGGCAGTCTCGGAATGGGGCGATGCCAATCTGATCAAATTCAACGCTGCCAAGACCCACGCGTGACTGTTTTCCGCCAAAAAGAACCCATTCAAACTGACTCCTTCTTTCTGAAATGTATCTGTGCCGATAACTAACCACCTTGAACTCTTGGGCGTTACTTTGACGCCAAACCTCAACTTTGGCTCATCATCATCATCATCATGGAGAACCCACTCCTATGTGGGTTTGGTTTCCGCACTTGCAGTGGCCCATTGTACGTGAGCCGAGGGGCTGTTATTCTAGCCAGCCCAAGTCCTACAGAAGCAGATAAGTCTTCCCGGCCTCCTCAGTGTGTCCGCTACAGATCTTGATGATACTAGGGTTTTTTCCCGTATCTGGGTGACGCCTGTGCATTCAAGCAGCACGTGTGCTACCGTTTCCTCGGCCATCATGCCCTGTACAGGGGGCTATCTGTAATGCCTATAGTATGAAAATATTTGTTAAGTGAGCAGTGTCCGGTGATAGTCCCTACCACCAGGCGCAAGCAGGCTTACGTCGGACATACAGGAAAAGGTTCCCTGCTAAAAAATCGTACTAGTTGCTGAGAATAGCATAGAGGTCAAGAGCAGACTGACGGAGTGGTAGCTGAGAGTGGCAAGTGTCGGTTTAAAAGTAAGCAGAACCAAGGCAGAGTATCTTTTCAGTGATTTCGGTGGCCTTTTCAGTCCTGTAACCATTACTTTGGGCGGCATGTTCTAGTCGGCTCATACTTTTGGTAGGTTAGGTTAATGTTGTTAAGCAGAATGACATCGAAATTGCAAGGTACAATAGTGTCAAGTGAAGTACAGACTACTACTATATACGAACAAACAAGTAACCAAACACTGATCTATTTTGGTGTCTAAGGTTACGGGTTTGAGTGTAGTGATCTTTATTCAGGGAGAATAGCGACATATTTCTCCTAACAAATTAAATTAACTTAATTCTAAGATAATGATCTGCGACGATTGTTTGTTTATCATGTTTTTTTCTTTTTAGTTCCCATTTGTTTTTTGTTTTGACTGCCGAAGGAGGGTTATCTGTTTGACGTGAATGTATGTATGTATGTACGTCCCTATGTGTAGTTCGTAACTACTCAACGGCTCCACCGATCTAGATAAACGATACGTCATTGGATTCGTCTTGATGGCACGAGTGTCACTGGCTATAAAATTATGAATGGTGGACTTAATGCGCTTTAATGTGAGAGCTGATTATGAAATTTTAGGTGTATAATTTTTCTTTTCAAATGATCATTTAGGATCTATTCAAGTATTGAGTGACAATTTGATGATAAAATGTATGAAATAAAACAAATTATTCAATGAAACAAAACAACCGACTCCGTTAAAAAGTACTAACTTAAAAAATAAAAAAAACAAGCCTTGAATGTTGGAAAATGAATTGCAGGCGGAGACAGGCTATTCGTTCGTAATCTGAACCATACTGAATTATAAATAAATATTTTTATTTGCTTGTCGCCGCCTGCAGTAGGTACATTTTACAACATTCATTGCTTGTTTTAGGATTTTTATTATATTTTTAATGGAAGTACTTTGTTTATATACTTAGGTGGTTCTTTTAAAAAATGGGTAGGCAACTAAATGCACTGCTCCAATGAGACGGCGAGGCTTCGGAGAAAACGAAATATCATATATGTACTTACGTATGTTATCTAAAATTTTTTTTAGATTTTTTTAAAGCCGGACGGATTTTTCTCCGATTTCTATAACATTTATATTGGACCACCTCGGGGATATACTCTTCCAAACAAAAAATAATTTTCAAAATCGATCTGCCATTGACGGTTAAATCGCTTAACATACAGCCGAATTGAGAACGTCCGTCTTTTTTTAGGATCGGTTAAAAATATAACAGTTCTGTGGGGGATGGAATAAGTACAAGACTTTCTCTCCGCACGCTGTTCACCATGCCGCCGATCTCGATGGCCACGGCACAGTACGCCACGGCCTGCCGCCTCCAGCCTCCAGCTGCGCAGATGTACTGCCTTTGACCTTTGCTGCCTGTGCCCTGCCACACATATTGTACGTATCCGCTGAAGCTTTGGAAAACATTTGTAGTGCGCTCGTTTTCAGATAATTACAGGCACAGTACACAAGGCGTGTTTCGATAAGCAGGCGAGTGATGCAATGCGCTCTCAGGAGATAAGCTTTGTCAAGCTGTATGTAGCTGTTAGTGTGTGTTCTGTCTGTGTAAACTCGACTAAGTACCATTAATGTCGCGGCTGCCAGGCTCCGATGAGTCATGATTAGCACAGTTTTTTTTAGGAAATGACTTGAAGTCACGGTTCTCACAATCATGACTGCATAGGAACCTAATGCCACGCAGGTATTGGTGATACACGAAACACTGAAGTCACGTCCCCCACTCCACTATTAGGTGTAGCATGCCGATGAGAATGATAGCTGGTAACTATTTAATAGGTACTTATGTTTTAAATACTAAAATACTTATAAATACCAACACTTAACAACATCACTATCATTAGTATCATTAGGTACACTCATTACATATCTACATTACAAAAAAAAATATAATTAATTAAAAATACCATGTCTGTTTGAAAGCGATAACTGAAAAAGTAAAAGATTTACGGTTTTTACCCATGGAAGACCCTCCCCGAGCGGCGAGGAGGATAAAACCCTTCCCTTTAATACCCATATTATGGGAGTGCTTAGAAAATAACCTGTCTGCTCTTTAACCTAATTTACGTCATTCTATGACGTAAATTAGGTAACCTTACAACCACAAACATCTCAATCGGTTAAGGTTACATATTTTGTTAGTTTTCGTAAGGTTACATTTGTTAAGTTTTTGCAAATTCAAAAATTATTGTGCACGATCAGTATATTTATCTATATCTATACTAATATTTAAAGATGAAAGATTTGATTGTTTGTTTGTTTGTATTGAATAGGCTCTGAAACTACTGGACCGATTTGAAAAATTCTTTCAGTGTTAGATAACCAATTTATTGGCGAAGGCTGTAGCCTCCGCCATATACTATCACGCTACGACAAATAGGAGCGGAGTAGCAATGAAAAATGTTGCAAAAACGGGGGTTTCAAAAAGTTTAAATTTTTTATCAAGACCACGCGGGCGAAGCCGCTGGCGGTAAGCTAGTTATTTTATAATTACGTTTTCTTTTTGAGTCTTGCCTGGGGCATTCATTATATAATTTAGCGCTTAGGTAGTCGCTGATTTTGATTAGTTTTTTCAGGGTTATGGAAGGTAGCAATTGTGTTTGACACCTTATTTTTTTTAAGTTGCCATATTATGTAAAAATATACAAACATCGAAATGATAATTAATTTTCGTCATCAAAATTTTTGCTAGCCGCCCGCCGCCGCCTTACATAAAAAATTAAAAATACTTGCCGCCAAGTTGCTATACCGTACATAATTAAGAAAAGAGAGTACGCGTCATCAATGAGTGACACGGACACTTACGCGACTCGAGTGGAGTGTGTCAGGGTCGGCGGGTGCGGGGTGTGGGGGTGTGGGCGTGCGGGCGTGCGGGCGAGTGGGCGCGCGGGCGTGCGTGCCCGACGATCGGCTCCTGAGCTGTGCCGGTTGAACGTCCTCATCTTGACAAGAAGACACAACAGACAAGTACTTCAGAAGTACAAACCTAACCTACCTACATATTAAATAAATCGATAATGAATAATAGTTTGAAAAACTAAAAATAGATCGTTTTTATAGAAAATCAAACCAGTTAAGAAGTAAAAATAATTATTGTAAAAAAGCGTGGGGTGTTTGATGTCAATTGTTACACTAAAATATTTTATTGACAGAATAACATACCTATGGAATGGAGTCGAGTTTTTTAATTTATAAAACTATACAATTTATTGCATTGTCATCAGTCTTCGATTAGTGTGCAAAGTTTCACAACGATCTGTCGTTTTCAAAGGGGTGAACATAACGTTCTCAGATTCCGTTACAAAGATACCTACATAGATTCAAAAATAAAATCTAAATCAATAAAAATTTATCACTTAAAAGTGTTGCTTAGCGCAAAACTCGAGAACGGTTAGACCGATTTGGCTGATCTCTTTTTTGTTGTTTATTTATTTATTTATTTATTTAGTACTTGGAGGACTTACAGCTAATAAAAATATGCAAAAAGGAACTCATAGTCACCAATGACAAATCCTCATGTAAAGACTTAAAGTAATAATTTGTAATGTGAGTACAAAAACAAAAGTATAACCTAAGTAGGTATTAGTATAGCAACCTACTGCTACTTGAAAAATTGGAGGCTTCTGCGTTTGATGAAGTCTGAGGAAGGTTCTTATGGAGAGAAAAAACATTTATAAAAGTAAAAACAGGGAAACGCAGGTGAAGCTGCGCGGGTCGCTAGTAAATAAATATAAATAAATACATTTTTTTTGGACATTTTTACACAGCACCATTTAGTCCCACCTTTTATTACCATTTAGTCCTCAAGCAGAGCTTGTACTATGGGTACTAGACAATGGATATTATAATACTTAGATAAGTATTTATACAAGGTGGAAGGGACATCGACGCACGAACGTCGTGACAAGGTTTCACCCCAGGGCAAAAATAAAATGACCTAGGTCATTAATGTAGAAAATGATCGGTTATTAGTATTACACTTATTTATTACAGATAATGACATTTATGAGCGCGCAGTGTATCGCGTTTTTAGCAAAACGCGATCATATCGCACCGCGGCGAATGTTATTGCGCGCGCTATACGAAATAAATGAAATAATGATTTTTTAACTATAAATCTAATGTGGGTAGATAGAAAAAATAATTTTTACACGTTAAAGTAAAAAAAACTGCAGAAAAAATTGAAAAATTGATGAAAAATGTTACGGAAAATTTCAACGCAGGGGGGTCCAGAATCATGTACTGATCTCATGGTATTCGGATGTGCGGCGATGTCCCTTCCACCTTATATACCTAATTTTATCGTAAACATACAATTGTCACTGAACAATCTGTATCGTGGCCGGGTCACAGAGCGCGGGGCAGTGGGCGGCGGCGGCGGCGGCGGCGGCGGCGGCGCGGCCGTCTTGTATCATACTCTCGCTCCCGTCCATCACAGAGTCCAATGTCCACTAACGTATTAGTATTTATTAGTCACATTGTAAGCAGGTCATCGACCCTGAGCACCAAAAACGAACAGTGTCAACAGTGCAACCGGGGCGTCCAGCCCGCACGGTTACTGGTCATTGCTGCGGTGTTCTCACTCAAACCGCCCCCTTTCATTCTATCTAGCAAATAAAATTAATTGTACGAGTGCTGTGTGCGCTTCGAAGACTACGCATCACACTTGGGGGCATCGGCAGAACTACTACTGGTACTAAAACACTAATAATATCATCTAAATATTATGTTGTCTTCTCAATAATCAGAATTATTTATTTGTCCAAAAGTGGTCGTAAAGGCTACACATAGTTCTAAGAATAATTGACCCTAAAAGCACTGTTGTGCATGGTTAATTAGTAATAATAAAATTTCGTTGGTCTTGACGAAGCCAAAGAGTCCAAGTTCCGTGTTTCGCGTCAACAACTTGGTCTGAAACAACCAAATTTGATGGGGCGTTTCTTTTCAGATGTCGTCAGTTAGGAAATGCCGACTCAATCTAGAACAATACCTAGGCCGTCCCAAGACGAAAAAAAAATCTGCTGAGTTTTCCAATAAATAATCATAATCAGCGAAAAAAATATTAAAGTAAAAGTTGCTTACTAGTGTTTACTAGTCGGAATTTAAAGGTTTTTTTTCGAAGTCTCTATTGTGGGGGCCCCTCTTTTGTGGAGGCCCCAGGGCAGTAGCTGCTGTTGTCCTCCCTTAAAAGTTAAATCCGGCCCTGCATAAAAACATTTATAATAAAAACTCTTGGACATACTAAGACTTTAGCTTTCTATCAGTGAAAAAATTATCAGAATCGGATCATTCGTTCCGAAGTTTCCCCTCTTTAAGTATACAAATTCACAAACTTTACTTTTATAATATTAGTACAGATGGGTTATGTTTTTATATGCGATACTCTGAATCGTAAGTCATTCGTTGCTTATCGATTTACCGTTTTATTCAGAGTATTATCATTGTCACGTTCTAGTAATACACTTTCCTGTTGCGACCAAAGGACGTCCGAGACAGTTTTGATTTTGTTACAATAGGCACTTCATCATCTAAACGTCTAAACTTCTCATGAAGTCAATGAAATAAGCTTAAACACGAGGTATGCTGTAAACCGTTGAGGGTTTCCTTGGACCTCTTCCGTCGGCTCCATCATCAGGTCAACTCTAGGTGTCCATTATGTTGTAGGGGCATCAGAACTACATAATTATGTGTGCCAAGTATCCACTTCCACAATCGATGGTGAAAGTTAAAAAAAACAGAAACCATATCATCCCTATTTGACCTAGTTAACAGTGTAGTTCAGATTTAAATACGTGGCACATTTGGTGAACATACAATACGATATCATACAGTCGAACATAGAACCTCCTCCGGTTTTTCGTCGGTTAAAAACCATGGAAATGTTGGAAAACAAGGTGTTTTATTTGAATAAAGTATTACATAATAAGCACTAGAATTTCAATTTTTGCAGTGATATTCACTGACCACCTGGTTGGCTCGGTGCGCACGGCCGCACAATGACCGCATTGACAACACCAGATAACCAGATAGGATACGTTTAGGTGGCACTGTGGCAGCGACAGACAGCGAGCACTGCTAGGAGTGTGTCGCGAGCGCGACTCGTGCGCGTGCGCAGATGAACGCTCTGACTGTCGCTGTTGGCAGCGGTCACAGGTGACAGGTGACGGGTCGAGTGCAGCCACAGAACTGCCTTGTACTCGTGCGATCACGCACGGTGACGCACCAGATAATGCGGCACATAGTAGAGCTTTGTGGCGACGCGCGACGCGGCGACTTGCCACAGGCCACTTGTTTATTCTGATCGCATTCTGTCGTTATCTCTTTACTGATTTCATCAAAGACTCGTTGTTTCTCTGCAAATCGCGTCTGCCGATAAGAATGAGCAGTAAAACTACATAATATATCTCCTGTCATTTCGTGCAAGATATTAAATTATTATTAATGGAGGGCGTTGAGGTTATCTTGACATATTTAAAGAACATGTAGGTCACGTATTGCTTTCCGATGTACTTCGATGGTTTAATTCAACTAATGTTACCGAAATACGTAGTATTAGTAAGTAAGGTATGTTCTATTGTAGTTGGTTTTCGTAGTTCTGGGATTCATGTTGGGGAGTTCGACCTGCATTTCGTACATGTGAGTACGTCTGCGTAGGACATGTAGAGTGTAGACAATCAAATGGTAGCGGATTACATGCCTGGAACTTTAGCGGCCATCTCCTACCTTCCTACTAGTAGTAATATCACATAACCTGTGCTGCTACGATCATGGCCAGGCCACACTGCCTACATAGTAATACAATATATTGATGTGTGGATGTCGGGTCATCGGGTGCAGTGCGACGAGCGCGGACATGAACAAGCAAGTGTCGGTTGTCGGTGGTGATCACGTGCGTGTCGTGTTGTGCAGATGTACAGCGGCGCGCTGCTGGCGACGGCGGCGCGGCTGGCGTGGGACCCCAGCACGTACACGTGGTTCCGCTTCCTGTGCGCGGCGCAGTACCGCGTGTCCGCCGCCTACGTGTTCGCGGCGGGCGTGTGGCTGGCCGCGCTCGTGTACCTGGCCGCCGCCGCCGCGCACCGCAGCGCCGCCAACTGTCTACACGTTGTGAGTATGCCACGCTTTATTTACATTAAACCTCTCCCAGACAGACGCGGCCTGTGGTGGCGGTCACCTTTACATAATAACAATTGACCTTTAACAATTGGCTTTATTTTTATTGCTGTCGGCCTAGTTTGTTCCATCCATCCTACTACAGGACAGAATCTTCTCCCCCGCCATCCCAAAAACGATCAATTTTATTGATTGCCCCAGGCCGCGCTATGAAAATATTAGAATTAAGGATAATATTCTGAGATTAGGTACACTAAGCGTACACTTACGCTTAGTGTCTGAATATTAGATTTAGAAAAAAGTAAAAAGAAAGTTTTGTGGAAGCTAAGAGTATATTATTTGGGAGCCCTTGGTTCGTGGTCCGTTCGCTTGTAGAGTGATGGTATCATGGTAGTGGTAGGTATGAGCTGGTAGTGTATAAGATGGCTGGCTAAGGTAGTTTGTGCGTGTTCCAGTATGCGGTGGGCGTGGCGTGCCTGGCGCTGAGCGAGGTGGGCTACGGCGCGTGGATGGGCGCGTCGCTGGCGGCGTGGTGGCGCAGCGCGCCGCAGGCGGAGCTGGCGCGGCGCGGCATGGACGTGCTGCACGACCTCAAGCCCGCGCTGCTCGCCGTCGAGCGCTACCGCGACGTCGCGCGCCCGCTCTACGACATGATTGAGGTCACCGCGCCGCACACACGCACACACGCACACACGCACACCCGCACTCGACGCTTACCACTATTCATGCAGAGCTACTCTAAGACGATTTCACCCCTAGAAGAAACAGCTGCCTCTCACTGTTTCGCAAGCTTTTCTCAAAATCATGATGTTGTCACGGCTATAAATATTTTCGTAAGCAAACCTTACTTTGATTGCTTTTGCGAGGCTAGTTCCCAGAAGTAGAAGCCCGCTGGCGTAAACTTTGATGTAAGCTAGAACCATTGTAGAAGGAGTTATGGTATGGGAGTAGTAAGTAGTGACAGTCATGGCTGTGCGGTGGCACATAATTAACTCTAGGACTTCGTCATGGGTTAATTAATAATACGAGTATGTACATATAATAGACTTTCCTGTAGCTGACTTCCCGTTGGTTTGCCGTTGTCACGCTCACGACAACCGACATGTCACTCTTGACAAGAAGTGTGGTGGTGACCGCTCGATGTAAGTATTCTGAGCGTGCGTGTTGTTGTGTTGCAGGAGGTGGAGCGCGAGGCGCCCAACAACGCGTTCGTCATCATCGTGTTCGGAGCGGTCGGCATGGTGCTGCAGGTACCTGCACTCTTACGTAATTCGTCGGTATATTGTATGAACAGCGGCTTCGCCCGCGTGGTCTGGGTATTTCTCATAACTTCCATCCCCTATTTTAACCCCTTATAGCCCTTTTTTCGCATTAAAAAGTAGCTTGCCCTTTCTCAGGCTGGTAAACATATAGTCTAATATGTTTATCAAAGGAGGTCATCAAAAGCCCATACAACTCAGCCCAAATTTGTACCGGAGGTACATGACAGCTGTCAAGTTGATCGTTTTTACTGTTTTTCTACCGTAATGGCGTGCGTTTGACATTCCGAAACTGACACTGACAGTTTTTACTATGAAATCATTACGAAACGGATAATAGTGTGCCAAAATGGCGTGATTTTTCTCAAAAAAATTTTTTCTCATCCCCCAGTCAACATTAAAAAAAGTACGACTACTGTTTTAACCAGCGTAATACAGAGTATTTTTTCCAATAAGTGTACCTTCGGTACATCATTTGGGCCGATTTCGATGACCTCCTTTCATTAATATTCAATATTCATTTAAATCGGTTCAGTAGTTTTGGCGTGAAAGCGCGACAGAGAGACAGTTACTTTCGCATTTTTATATTAGTAAGGATAAGGATTTTGAGGGATTTTGAGCTTCACGTTCACACCCTAATTATTCAACACTAGCGATCCGCCCACGCTTCACTTTGGGTACTATTATAATCTAATAGAGGAAATATTTGATTGTTTGTTTGTTTGTATTGAATAGGCTCCGAAACTTCTGGACCGATTTGAAAAATTCTTTCAGTGTTTGATAGCCAATTTATCGGGGAAGGCAAGCAATGAAAAATGTTGCAAAAAAAGGGGAAAAATTCATAAGACCACGCGGGCGAAGCCGCTGGCGGAAAGCTAGTCCATTCTATAGCACTCAGGGCTAATGTACCTTTCTAACAATGAAAGAATTTTCAAAATCAGTGGATCCAGACATTACCGTCCCCATTCTACTTTTTCATTTCTCTTTTTCATATTAGTACCTATAGAAGCATCGATAGTTACATTGCATTAATGCACTTAATTGAAAGAGTCTTACGAGGACCAGCCATAGGGAACTTCGATGGCTAACTCATCTCTGTTATTTTTAATGAAGGAAAAAATCGGCTGGTGAGCAGGATTCGAACCTGCGTCTTCTGATTAGGTACACCAGACGCTTTAACCGCTAAGCTATCGCGAGCCCCGCTCGCCTGTCGAAATCTTCCTTCACATTCTAAACTTACTTCTTTAAGGTGACGTAGCGACATCTATTGTGGAAATGCTTCACGGTTTGCGGTTAAAGCATTTTCACAATAGATGTCGCTACGTCACCGCTTAAAAAATACAAAAAGATCGAAATCTAAGTCTGTAATAAGTACCAAAGTATAGGGATATAGTTTTGAAAACTAGGTGATACATCAAATATCGGTATCTAGGTAAATTATAATTTTTACGATCCTTTTATGTAAGCTTGTAAATATACCTACCTAGTACCTACAGTACCTACCTGCCCACATACATAGGTACAGTTATCGCCAAACTTATTGTCCGGGTTGAAGTTGTTACGAGGCCGAGCTTTAACCCGGCCGTAAAAATCGAAGAAAGAAAAATAGTTTGGCGAGAACTGTATAGGCAGGTACAGGCAGCACCTGCCGAATGACATGCAGCGTAAATTGTAGCATCCTACGATTATAATTATTAATGTTGATCATGTTAAAAATGTCGTAACATAGGTGGCAGCGTTCATAATGGCGCGTCGCTTGGCGCGGCGCGCACGAGGCGCGGCGCGCGGCGCGGACGCGGCCGTGTGTGCCGTGCCCGCCGACGACGACAGCGACGCCGCCGACGCCGAGCGCCCGCCGCCCGGCTGGCGCAAAAAAGCCAACCTGCGCATGTACACCATACTAGACAAAATTTTCTAGCAGGTTAGTCTTCTTCTTCGGTTCTGGAACAATTTCTATTCAAATTAAATTCAGTTTGCCCACGACTTCACCACTTTTTCAGCATCATCAGTGGCAGCGCAGAGATCGTTTTGAATGTCAGTTGTGGGCTTGTGGTCTCGTGGCATTATTAATGACAAGATAGGAGATGAACGAGCAGCACAGCACATCAGCAGTCTATATTTTCCAACCTCGTATCTAACTAAATTATTGAAGTCGGTAAATTATCTCGTCCACAGATCGCATAATGGCATAGGTTACACCTAAGCGCGCCACTCAAAAACGATTAACAGGTTTAGGACGGAGTCGTAAAACCTTTTGGGAAGATTTGACAAGACAACATTAAACTTGTCATATTATTTTATTACGTAACGTCATCGCAGAGCATGCATTGAAGATGTTCGAAGAGTTATTTTAAAAAAAATGAGAAATCAACCTTTTTTTTAGGACGAGACAAGCGTAGACGTCGGTGCGACGTCTTCGCGCGCACGGGGTGGCGGCGGCGCACGGGCGCGCGGCTCGCGGCGGCGCGGGCGCTGCGCGGCGCGGCGCCGGGCGGGCGCGGGGCCGCGCGACGCCGCGTGGGACGCCGTGCACGCGCAGCTCCGCGCCACGCGCGCGCCCCGCGCCGCGCCGCCTAGCGCGCCCGCCGCCGCGCTGCTCATCCTGCACACCGATCTCTAGCGCGACGCCTCCGAGCTGCCGCCTGCAGAGACCTGCTCGGGCCGCACCTACACTCACCTCGAATTGTTTGAATAGTTCCCCTAGCTTACACGTATATGAGAAATTGTTTAACGTGTAGGCAGACGATACGCAGCAATAGTTTGCCGCGGTACCAATAGTAGCAGGGTGACAGCGAGGCTAGAGGCTACTGGCCAGGGGGCGCCGGGGAACATTTATATATCGTCCGACATGGAAGCTTTTTAATTTTTAGTGCACTTCGTAAAGGCATTGAGAAAGCCCAAGGTTTACATTACATTCGAGGTCATACTGTTCTGTGAGTATGACATAAGTATGTATACGCCAGTGTTGATCAATATCGACACACATGTCACGCAATTGATTAACGTGATTGTACAGGGTGTTAACATAATCAACGCACTACTTGGAAGGATGTTGTGTGTACTATAAGTATGTCCAATCGTAATAACAACTGGCAACAAGTAATATTGTGAAAAAATTACCTTTGTAAGAGCAGTATTAGCAAATGTGAATCAACAATAATGAGCTCACTGTGTTTACACCGAGTTTTTAACTTTATATCGTAAAATTTACCACAGCGCAACCACCTGCGTAAATTATACTACAGTGTGGCGAGGTGAGACTTCAGGAGATAATTATGGTGTCGGAACTTATAATACAAAAAAGAAATTCAAATTAAATAAACAAATAGGGGAAGAATAGGGCCTGTTCCACCAGCTCCTGTAAGTTCGTGTTAAATTACTCTGCAGGCAATTTAATAGGTACAAACCTTGTTTTACATGGGCACGTTTATCTGGCGGTTAGTGGCTCTCCAGAGCTGGTGAAACTCTTGGGCTTTAGTATTTTATTCGTTGATTCGCAAAATCATACTTAAGAGGCTATAATTTAATCTGTACTATAAGTTATAACACCACACCCTCTCAGATTTGCGTTTACACCCAACATATTGTGTCGAGCGCGATCGATAATAATGATCGAAGTGAGACTAGCCTTCCACTCACAATGATCTGCCGCTATTTTATAAGTTTTCAAGTTATTATTGTTTACTATGAAATATGTTAACGAACACAGACTGCCATATTACGTAGTACCTAGTTATAGTTACACTAATCGTAAGTAATCGTAGCGTAGGACAAGTGACAGTGACAGGTATGTGTGTGTTCTGTGTACTGTGTACTGTGCAGTGCGCAGTGTGCAGTGTGCGAGTCATATCAGTGCAGATGCGCGGTGCGGGCTGTGCCGAGCGGTGCCGTGCGGTGCACGTTGGTGTTCATGTATTCCTAATCTTCTAGTTAAGTAGATAGTATATAGAGAGATCGCGTAGATACAGATTATATTTTATAAAAGTATTTTGAGTAGTGACTTCTTGCCTTGTAGCGAACTTATTGCAAGACTCGGTGCTATCGACACTGTGACCATAAAACGTACCTATAGGTGCTCGCTAAACTAACTACACAACGCCATGGGGCGACCTCAACGTGACCTGCTGTGGTACGCCATCCTAGCTCGCGGGTCATTTCATGATCGTGGTCATGACCTCACGGGTCATTTAATTACATAATTAACTACCCACATCAGATATATAACCATATACATACACTGGTTCTTCCTTTTTTATGCATTGCAAGCACAATAATTTAGCATTAGGCAAACTGGCGCAGTGGTACTCAATGTTAGTTTGTGTAACTTGCGGCGGCGCGCGGCGCACGCGTGTTGTTGGTTAATGTTTTTTTATCGTTCACTTAAAGCTGTTCAAGTAGGTTCAAGTAGCAGATGGTCACTGGTGAGGGTGAGGCAGGCAACTTGCGCGTTGAGTACCGCTGCGATGTGCAGCGTGCAGCGGTGCGGAGCGCCGCCCGTCTGCCTACATTGTTACACGGCTGCCTGTTTGTTATAATTATGAAATACATTAATGTGATATATACCATTTTGCTGTGATTTGAGTTAAATTACAACAGCGAAGCGAATTGTTAGTGTATACAGAATTACAGATACACTGGTTGTATGTTATCTGGTGCCAAATAGAGTAAGTTAGATAGTAGTAATCGTTGTTCACTAATAATTCTAGACAATATCGATGTTATAACGAGTTCACTCGGGACTAGACAATACGCACACTACGCCGTGCTCGTCGCCATATTGACACGTAACAGTTTGAAAGCAATAAAGTGATATTTTCCTAAGGCGAGTCGTTTTTATTTCGTACATAATAAATATTACTTAGACTAGTTTTATGAGCATTTACAACAAGCGCCACGTGTCAGTGCCACAGTGTGCAGCGAGTGTCCAGTGGCGCCTGGCCCGGCCTGGTGGACTGACGCCGCAGCGTCGCGCGCGCCGCGGTGCTGAGCATCAGAGCTCTTCAGAGCTGAGCATCAGAGGGTACTTCGGTCACATAAGTACTACATACACTGTAACACTACTACTTACTGATCGTCACAACTAGGGAATCGATCTGGTGCTGGTTACATAGGAGCGATTGTCAAAAATCAAACTTAAATAGTAATAAAAAGTACGTACAATAAATGGCCATTTTTGCTTAATTTTTTATTTTTTTGGCCATTAACGCTCTTATTCAGCACCAGCAGGTTTATTCAGCTGAAGATTTCATTGTGAACAGTGATTCAGCTATTCAGCGCTTCTGTGCTACTTGGGCAGTACCTCGACCATGAATTTTTCTCACTACATTCGCTAGCTACGCCGTAAAATATTTGTATGGAAAACCCTACAACGCCCCTAGCGGTTAACGTGAGGAACTAAAATCCCTTATGATATTACCTACAGCGTTTCGATGCGTAAAAAACCTATCGAAAGCGATTTGATAGAACTCATGGTTGAGGTACAGTTATACAGAATATATAGTATAGGTATATAACTATGTACGACCTAACCGGGTGAATGCGGGACACGACTGTTGCGCCATGCTAGTACAATTCTGTAGGTGAACTAGATCAGCCAAAGCTCCTAGAGTGCACTAAGAAAGAAAGGAAATTCACAGGGCATTGGGAGAACTTTGGAGAAATGAACGCGAGTAACACCGCGGAGAACAGTTAGTAAGTACCTATAGTATGGGTCGTGTAGTAACAGGGAGCCAGGACAGGAGCAGGACAGCAACAGTCATGCACCTACCACCTACCTATACACTGTAATCGAGTTGCAGAATTAAAATATTATATATTCTGATTTTCTGCAAGTCATCTAAAATGGGCCGTAGGCATGGAAGGACGAGTTGATGAATTACACACGCCGCGCCGCCGCCGCGCTACCGCGCCGCCGCGCTACCGCGCCGCCACGCTACCGCGCCGGCGCGCCGCCCTGTGTGCAGTGCACTGCCATAATGTAATATTTAGAGATTTATACGCTGTGGCACTGCGCAGCCGCGCTGCAGCATACACTTCTCTAAATAATACACCGTACAGTCTCTGCTTACCGCACTTTGGAGACGCGTGATACTGACTGATAACAGTAATGCAATGTACCTACAAATACGTGTAACGGTGTAACTCGTCGCCATCAACCATCCTCGTGTGACTCGCTATCCGCCACCAATGTTTTACTTTATATGGCAATTATAATGCTAAGGATAATATTGGCAATTTTGCACTATTGTGGCCTAAACTACCTAACAATCGAATTTATATAAGGTTTATCAATTGGGTTTGTGGTGATGATACATCGACTGGCTCGACTGCTATATATATATATTAGCAAAACAACAAAAGATAAGCATTAGTGTGGAGCGGCCGCGGCGGACGAGCTGGCCACGGTGACTGTCGCTTGCCTTGCGGAGATAACGTGCGATAAGATACCGCGCGCGCATGCCATCGCAACCGCTCTCGTACTTACTATCTGCAACACCGCTGCCGCTGCATACAAGCCACATTATTGTGCAGTTGAGGTAGTGAAGTGTGTCGGTGAGTGAGTGGCGCGACTCCGAGAGCGAGTGGTCGAGCAGAGAGAGCAGCCGCAGCGAGCGCCATGTGTGCGCGCGCCGCGCCCGCGCTGCTGGCGCACGTCAACTTGCTGCTCACCGTGAGTACGGCGCCGCCGCCACGCCTCTGTAATCTGTTGTAACTTATAGGTATAGTGCGTGTTGTGTGTGCAGCTGTACGGCGGTGCGGCGCTGGCGACGGCGGCGCGGCTCAAGTGGGACCCCAGCACGTACGTGGTGGTGCGCGAGCTGTTCCCGGCGGAGTACCCCGCGGCGGCGGCGGCGCTGGCGGCGGGCGGCGCCGCGCTGCTGCTGCTGCCGCACCTGGCCGCCGCCGCGCACTACTACGCCGCGCCGCGTGCCGCGCGCATCTTGCTCTATGTGGTGCGTTTACAAAACATACCTCATACGTAGTAGTACCTGTAATCCGTGATGATTTATCGCCAGCAGGTACTTATTTGCCATCTGTTCTTATCAAGAATCATGATTTTATGTGCAGGTCTATACTTTTCAAATAATAGTTTTAAAAAAATAAAAATCACGCTGTTTTAGAAAATCAAAGTAAAAAGTTAAAATAATTATTGCACCTAACTACAATTATTTTTAAATTAAAAACAAATACACTTAAAAAAACATTTAGAAACTAAAGCAAAAAATAACAGATATCTTCATTCATATTTACATTTTCTAGCTAACTTGGAGGCGGTGCCAAACAAAGAATCAACGAAAGTCGATTGTCGCACGGCCGTAGTTAGTGTCTGGTGAGCTGAGCTCGCTCTCCTCTCGTAATTGTTTCACTATCACTTTCACAGTAGGCACGTATGGCATGCATGAGCTTTATTTGTGTCACGTTTATGGACAAAATGTTATGATCACGCTGAGGCACGGCAGCGGCAGCGCGAGCTCTAATATTTGTTGGTTGTAAGCAGTACGCGGCGCTGATGAGTGTCGTGATGGCGGGCGAGCTGGTGTTCGGCGCGTGGCTGGCGCTGCAGGTGGCGGCGTGGCTGCGCTCGCCGGCGGCAGCGCAGCTGGCGGACGCGCTGCAGCTCAGCGAGCACCTGCGCGCCGTGCTGCGCTTCATAGGCCGCTGGCACCCGTTGCCGCAGCGCATCGATGCGCTCATCCAGGTGAGCGCAACACGCGCCCGGCCGCGCAGCGTGAGCGTGCCGGGCTCACTGGCACTGCGACGACACCTCTGCCGACTGCCACAAGCGCTCGCTCGTACATGCTCGGACACACTTTAACAGACCGGCCATAAACGCAGCAATGTCTCAGGCTCAGTGATAATGTCTAATACCATTTTTTGTTATCGCCCAGGTCTGTCAATCTCTATAGTCCTAGTCAATCCCTAGGTGCCCTGGGCAAAGGTTGACTCAGAAGATATCCGAGTCGGTTTATACAAAATGAATATAATAAATGTGCTTTCTTTAAAAAATCAATAAAAGTTGGCCAGCTGAAAACAGAGCATTGAACCCGAAATCACCTACATACCTACGTGATTTCGGGTTCAACGCTCTAGTAGTTTGTAGGTGCTCTATTATTGATTATGCAAAAGTTGCCCCCTTGTTTATTAGGTGGGGAAATGCTTCTTATGCATGCCGCCTGCCTGCCTTCTCTAAAAACCATTAGGTATAAAAGGTTGCCTGGAAGAGATCGCAGATCCCGATAATTACGCAATCAACTTCTTCAGTTTCATTTCCCATCCTAAAATTATCCTTATATCCATGTGAGCGAAGCCACGCGCAAAAGCTAGTTATTACAAGGATTTATGACTTTAAAGCTCGTTAGCTTTTGCCAGTTTGAAACCTGTTTACCTAACTGTTGGCTTAACATTTAGCTGTTATTTGAGTTATTAGTATTTTAAATAGTTTGTTATTGTACTTAGTAGGTCCTGTAAGTATACATAATATAAAACAAAAACACTTAGTGGTCGAGGTCGATGCAGATTGTAGTGGTACAATTACTGGTAAGAGTGCGGGGCGTGCGGGTTGCAGGAGGCGGAGGACGATGCACCGCGCAACGCGTACGCGGCGCTGGCGCTGGGCGCGCTGTTGGCGCTGCTGCAGCCGCTGGCCGCGGCGCTGGCGCTGCTGGCCGCGTGCCGCCGCCGCCCGCGCACCCTCTCCGACTCCGAGCTGCCACTGCAGCCGCGACCGCCCTCCTATAACAGGTGCATACACCACTCGGCACTCGTGCTGTGCTTGTCTCTTCACTCATTCTCCTCACGTTTACCATTACAAAACTCGAGTATTGCTCTTGAAGCCTGGCTCGATGGCCCGCGCAGCGCGCTAATGGGGACAAAGGAAGACAAGTGACGTTTTTGGACCGATGTATTGTGATTAATGATGTCCGTGTGCCTCCCCGTCTCCACAGGCGGTACGCCACCGTGCAGTTTCAAATCAATCCCACGAATAATTCTGGAAAAAATCAGTAAGTACTAGGTATACTTACTCGTTTTCAAGGGCAATAACTCGAACGCTGTTCATATTTGTGGCTCATTGTACTTAACGTAAATTATAACGAAGCCGAGACGGTTGCTAACTTGTGTACTTGCAGTGGGTCTGGGTGGGCTGGCTGGCGTGGCCGGCGGCTAGGCCACGTCGCCGCTCGTTGCGTTACCTACGTTATCAAGATTTACTATTGTGACAAAAATGTGAAAAGGACACCAATCGACAGCAGTTGAGTGTTTCTTCGCAGTGCGTACAGCTACCAGAAGATGCCGCGCACCGCCTACAAGAACGGGCGCATCGTGGTGGTGGGCCCGCGCCGACAGTGACATCCGCCTCGCCCCGCGCCGCGCCCGCGCTGACAGTGACGTCAGCCTCGCCCCGCGCCGCCCCCGCGCCGACAGTGACGTCAGCCTCGCCCCGCGCACCACCACCACGAGTTGGATCCCTACTCTTCGCTTACGTGCCTACTTGCTCAATAATGTCACAGTATTACAACTCTTGTATATACTGTATATTAACTGTGATACACCACCTGCGCCTGTTACACCACCTCCTACAATAAGTTCCTACAATAAGTAGTTGGTATCCGGCGGTTAGCGGCTATCTACATAGAGGTGGTGAAACACCTCCTACGTTCTGTACGCTGTGTTAGCGTGTACTACCACTGTGTCTATCTGTGACACAGAGGTATACTCACTTTAATCGTAATATTATTTTGTTTCCATGACCGTAATAAGGGGTCCTTGTCAATATATTTAAAAAAAAGATATTTTATGAAGGAGAACATCGATTGGCGGGTGGGATTCGAACCTGCGTCTAGACTAGACGCTATGTCCTCGTGACTCGTGCCTGTATTGTATCTTCCTAGTGCCTTAATGCATGCCGCGGCAGCCTATAATTGAGGCTACACCACACAAATATATTATTAATTCATTGTATCCATTCTATGAGCTCTTGGTGTATGCTTTGTTGGTTGTCCTTAAATAATAAATAAAGCACGCGTGATACGGCAGTAGAAAATAAATATAAAGGATGTGAAATAGCAAGCGTGTTGGCAACGTTTCGTGATCTCGTCTCGTGTAAAACTCGCTTTACTGATATTGTACTACTTGGACTTAAAATAAAAGAGACTCTCAAGAGTTTGTTTTGGCGTTTGTTGAAGCTTTGGCTTGTAACGGTGTCTATGGGATTTACTTACAGAAATACTTGAATAATATTGGACCTAGCATTTCGATTTGTAACATGTTTTCAAAATAATCATTTGTTGCATTTAATTTAATTTAAGTACTTTAGATAAATTATTACTTACCTATAAGTTCTAAAAATAAAATTAGTAATAAATGGAAATACGAAATCATGAATACTTCAACATTTATTTCTTTATTATACACATCAAATTGAAAGTGTCGGCATCGACTCGCCGCGACTCGCCGCGACTCGCCGCGCGGTGCCGCGTGCTGCTACTATGTCGCACGAGTTCACGAGTTCCCGCTAAAGATTGTGCAAAAATATATAACTGGTGCAGGCGCGGGCTGATACCCACGCGATACATATTTACAACAACCGTTATGTATACATATAGCTATCTTAATAAGAATATCTATCTATTAGGTACATTATCAACAAAATAATACTCAGATTAGAGGCGCCTTCCGCCCCGCTCCGTCTCCTACCAGCTCTACATCACACCATGATATGACATTGCGTTTCTTAACGGAGTTATACGTACATACACATATTATATTCAACAAAATACTTATAATATATTACACTCTGACATTATAACTAGTACATAGAAACATTCAACATTGCGAAGTACATAATGAATGCATAATTGTATTATAGCCGGCGAGCGCGCAGCCTGCGCGTGCGCATGCGCATGCGCGGGTCACGAGCCGTGCCGCGACTGTCGTTGCGCGTTTAGCGATATACTTACTTACTTAATAATTAAGTGTCGTTGATGTCGTACAATATCGACGTCTACATGATGAGGTATTAATGCATTATTCGAGTAACAAAGCAATGATTTGTCCACTGTATAGTCCTACAACGTACCTACAAATAACACATGATCTAGACGCGCCAAAATAACACACAACCAGTACACGAACTTAGTACCTAGTGTCGGAGCCTATTCAATTCAAACAAACAAACAGTTATTTTAATGAAGGGAAAATTCGACTAGAGGGCAGGATTCCAACGCTCTGGTTAAATACACCAGATGCTATGGCCTTTGAGCCACCGCGAGTGCTAGTCGCCAGGTCGAAACATTCCTTTATATTCTATCCAATTATCTATACATACAAATAAATAACATCGAAGTGTATGTCTGTAGTTTCAAATTAACAGCTTTTCACTAAATAAAATTATTATGTAGGTATACGGTACTTACATCAAAAAATATTTTTTTATTTTATTTCCGTCGGACTATTTGTTCCGGCTAATCTCTGAAACGGATTTCTATCGTAGTTTCACTCGCAGATAGCTAATGTTATACTAATTTTATCGCTCCGTGCGAAGCCGGGCGACGGGCCGCTACTCGCCAGTCTAGTACAAGTAAGTAATATAGAACTGAACTAAGTAAGTACTTAATACTACGACGGCCATCGCAGTATGAGGGCGCGGCTTACATGCAACGTTATAAAATAAATCACATAATACTATCAAAATGCCTCCAACATTCAAACCTCTTGTGTTTTGCGGATGACATGAAGATCTTTACCAAAATTTCCACTACCGATGATACGCATGCACTTCAGAGGGATCTTGATCGCCTGGAAGTTTACTGTAAAGCTAATAAACTCGACATTAACCCATCTAAATGCCTAGCAGTAACTTACACTCGAAAGGTGAACGCCATAACCACGACTTACACCTTAAGTGGTCTATCGATACGGAAGGACTCACATATCCGTGATTTGGGAGTTTCTCATGACTCTAAATTAATGTTTGATGTTCACATAAACTCTATTCTTGCCAAAGCCTCCAAATCCTTGGGCTTCATTATGCGTATGTCAAATAGTTTTAGCGAAATTAAAACTTTCAAAACTTTAAAACTTTATTGTTCGTTTGTGAGGAGCCAGTTAGAATATGCCGCCCAAATCTGGAATCCGCTTTATACTTAATACATACATAGATCGCAACGAAGGAATACAAAGACGCTTTATCAGATATTAATGTTATCGTCAAAAGGTACCATACCATTCTGATAAATATCTTGAGCTCTGTAAGAAGTTTCATCTTTTACCACTTGTGAAACGCCGTGAAATCGCAGACTGTATGTATTTTATAAAAATATTGTCTGGTCTCATCGACTGTCCTGAATTATTAAGCAAAATCTATTATAATGTCCCAAGCAAATTTACTAGATTTAATCCCCCTATCAATGTTCCTAAAGTGTCAACGAACTACCGTCATAACTCATATACGTTTTACATAACTCATTGTACGAGCAAGTAAACAGTTTAACGTAATTTGCAAAAAGCATAACTTAGATCCGTATACAATAGGTGTTTCAGCAGTAAAGAGGTGTCTAAGCTTGGACTTTTTTCATGAATTAATTATAATATGTATATTTTTTTCTCATTGTACCTACCTCTGTATTTAAACGCTATTAGGGAATGCGCACACATGTGACTGTTCTGTATAGAGAGCACACAACAGGCAGTTTATTCAGTAGCTATAAGTGAAAACCTGTAATTGGCCTACTGTTTCTATTTTATTGTTTTTACTTGTTTGTTTCGCTGTAGGTTTTCCATGTTAATAAATAAATAAATAAATAATACATGTTTCGTAAGTTTGCAGTGTTCAGTCGATCCGTTGCGATGGTTTTAGAGTGAAGTTGAGCCAGTTGTGGAATTCTAAGCCTGGAGTAGAACGGCAGAACTCAAAGTAGAAACAAGTTCAAAGAGTATCAGTTTTGGGTACTTATGAAATTAAGGAATTTTTTTTTTCTAGAAACGTAAGTAAGTACAGTACCTACATATTAATCTATAATTTTGTAAATGTAATGTTATAAATTAGGTACACACGAGAGTCAATCGTGAGTGAATGCAAAATTTCATTAACTACTTAGTTCAAAATAGAATCGTTTTTAAAAATGTAAACAGACGCGTGTGCTAGTCTGCAGCTGGCAACAGTAAGTAGTAACACACACGCGTGTTTGTCTGTACGCTTGGTTTATGTGATACGTTTATGTCTATCCAAGAAGGTACCTATACATGTAAAGCGAAATATCACTATCTCGAAACTCTAAACTGAAACTCCCTATAGGTACTTAAGTAGTTATTAAAAACATAAAACTTAGAAAGTAGCTTTGTTATAAAGTGTAGACGTGCGCTAAGAAAGGGATTGTAAACATTTCCATGGAATTGCTACTGGAACGGAAAACAACATCAGCGCGGCGCGCGGGGCAAGCTAGTTATACTATAATTTGGACTTTCACTTGCCAAATTGCACTTCTACATGGCAGACACTAGTAATATACCTATAGACGACTAGGTACTTTCAGTTACTTCGAAAAGTCTTCATTCATCCCCTTTCCAACCCCTCCAAGCGGTTCAACCCTTCGGTATGGGCTTAAGCGTCAGAAAACGGACATGGACGCTTGCACTGTGCATGTCTGTCGTTTGCATTTATAATAATAGTAGGGATTACCCTAAAAATAAAATTCGTGGCACAGTTTAATAGGCAGACAGGTACTTTTAAAGTATCATTATAAAAATAAGTCCATCTGATAGCGCATCTACGTGCCGTCTTGCCGCGGTACGAAGCGGTTTTACATTCGGCGGCACCGCAGCGCAGCCAGCCTATCTGCTAATGTACACATATGTACCTACCCGTCACATTTACTGTCGCGTCATTGCATCATAGGTAACTCAACTTTATTCTGTGTTTAAACCTTCCCAGATAACTGATGTACATGATTCGTAAACAACATCATATATAACGATAGCAAAATAGGTAGTGGAACTTGTCGTCCAGTGTTCAAGCGTTTGTACATAGGACAGTGGGAGCCGGTGTCGTCGCGGAGCTGCTTATCTGTAGGCGGGCGCGGCCGGCGCCGCCTCCGCCAGGAACGGGTTGGAGGGCCGCGCCGCCGCCGCCTGCCCCGGCACGCTCAGCGACTCCGCGCCGCTGTAGCTCTGCGGAACACCACCACATCTCCGTAACTCATTACGACACTTGGACACTGATCGTGTTGGCGGTGTAGGTACCTGCGTGGCGCCGTAGGAGTCGTGGTGCGCCAGGTCGGCGAGGCGCGTGGAGGAGAGCGCGCGCGGCAGCGGGTTGGAGGGCACGCCGTGCGGCGCCAGCACGCCCGCCTCGGCCACGGCGCGCGCCTCGTCGTCCACGGCGCCGCCCGCCGCCTCGGGCTCGCCGCGGAAGTTCACGAACGCGAACGCGGCCAGCACCACGGTGCACAGCAGCCCGTAGCCCGCGAACGTGCGCGTCGTGCCCCACTTGGCGACGGCGATGCCGCCCAGCACCGCGCCGCAGCCGCGGCCCAGCCCGTGGTGTAGGCCTGGAGCACACGAACACCACGACATAATATATAAGTGGTACTCCTCGGGATTCGGCTATCGGCTCAGCAACCATCCGTCGATACTTTGTGCGAGGTGAGTGTGGCCTTGAGAGCAACTGCGATGTTTCAACAGGAATCTTTCCCAACATCTTCAAACCCTATCTATAAGTCAGGGGCCTGAGACAAACCAATCATCTCAGTTCTAAGTATTCTCTCAAACGTAAAATTCACAATTTTTTTTTCTGAAAATCCGCTTTGATTCAGCGGAAGATTGGGTACTTCAACTTACAATTACGATCAGTAGCCATTGGAACACAAAATTATATTTTTTGAATAATTTTGAACAGGTGTAGGAGCCGTTGGTATGATGTGTAGATAAGTATGATTTATCAGATATGTATGTATGTATGGTTGATACATGGTACCTTGCAGCACGCCCTGCGCGGAGGAGCGCAGGCGCGGCGGGGCGCCGTGCGCGATGTAGGAGCAGCAGGCGGCCCACACGGCGGCGTGCGTCACGCCCTGCACGAACTCGAACGGCAGCACCCACCAGGGGTCGCTGAGCCACGCGATGTACAGGAAGCGCAGCACGTTGCCCGCCAGCCCCAGGCACAGCACCTGCCGCACACACGCAGTCACACCACCCGCCACACACTACACACTATACTGTATTACCCATTAAAAGGTTAGGCGTGAAAAAGTAAAATGCGGACAGAGTTAAGTACTTAGGCACCTACTTTCGTGTTTATACTTACTTATTATTCATTTGTACCTTAACGTGTCCCATTTGTGTAATCAGCTTGAAGCTGAAGAAGTAGGCAAATATTTCCGAGATGTGATTGATGACAGACGCCACTCCGAACAGTGTGGGAGAGCCACCGATATCCTGGAAAAGTATAAGCCGTCACATAGCTACAGGCTGGTAGAGAACATGACCGGTCGCCACCGCGCTGCTGATAGCGTGACCTACCTGCAGGTGCCAGAAGAGGAAGGTGAAGATGAGGCCGATGCCGAAGCCCATGAACCAGGCGACGAACAGGAACGAGGCGGCCTTCACGTTCTGGAACTGGCGCAGCACCGTCACCCACTCCGGCATCTCGCGCGTCGTCTGCGCGAACACCTGCGACCGCAGCGACCACGCTCACACCGACTGGACGCGACTGTGCGCCTGTCCGTAGGGACCTGACGTGCGGACCCGGTGCGCACTATGCTGTCACTACTACACTAAAATATTATTGAAAGGTCTTCCCGTTCAATAATATTTTAAGCCACTCAGGCTGAGATTCGGAAGTATCCATGTGAGACGGGCTTTAGATCAGTCTGTGTATCAGCTTAGCATAGACCGCGGTAATATATATCAATTCGTGAAGAAATATTATAAATAGATTATTTCATTTATAATTACAAGTATACAATATAATAGGGGTTAAAGTATGAAATTGCCGTTTTATTGTAATAGGTACTTCGAATTGACATATAACCTTCATGGTTTGAGATTTTTGAGTGAAACTTTTTTAACATGGTACCTATGAAGTTCTTCTTTTAAAAAATGTGCAACATTCGATTATCGACTTTCAGTTGTTTTTTTTATTCAGCTTAGACAAGATAGATGGATACTTCGAAAATTCGAGTGATTTTTGAATACGAGTTCCGACGCGGAACTAACGCGGCAGAAACAGCTCGCAATATCAATGTTGTGATTAGAGATTGCTAATGAGCACACCGTGCGATTTTGGTTTAAACGCTTTCGCGATGGAAACTTTGATTTGAAGAACGAACCACGTGGAAGACCGCCCACGCAGTTAAATAACAATAAATTTAAAGAGATGGTGGAAGCCGTTCCGAGCCAAACTACCCAGGAATTAGCGGCATGGTTTAACGTTACCTCACCAACAATATTGACTAATTTGCGTCAAATCAATAAAATAAAAAATGATAACGCGAGATCTCATACAGCACGAGAAACCGTTTTAACTCTACAGGAACTGCAATTACAAACCATTCGTCACCCTCCGTATTCGCGAGACCTTGCTCCAACGCTCCATTTTTTTCGTGATTTGGTCAATTTTCTACGTAATAAAAAATTTCTTCCCAGGAGGCAGTACAAAATGCTTTCACACAGTTTGTCGAATCTAGATCACCAGAGTTCTATCGCAAAGGCATAAATGACGGCAATGTATAGAATAGAATAGAATATACTTTATTGTACATCAAGAAACAACACAAAGGAAATAAATACTTAAATAAAACAAGAGTACTACAATTGGCGGACTTATGGCTAAAAGCAATTTCTTCCAGACAACCATTGGACGGATAGGTCGAAAAAGAAACAGATAACGGGCGGTTGAAGGTGTACTCAATAACTACAATATATAAATGGACTAGAATATTATAATATATAAAAAATGATATGAAGATGAAATGAAAGATGTATAAAAAATATATAAATACTTAATATATATAAATAAACTATATTAATATAAGAAGAATACATTAACAATTTATACAGAAGGAGCCAAATAGTGGTCTTTCACCTGATTTTTAAAAGAGGCCAATGTTTGTGCACGCCTCACGGACACTGGTAGTGCATTCCACAGACGAAAAGCCTGTACGGTGAATGAATCGTCAAAAATTTTGTGGTGTGCATAGGCATTTTTAACTGTAAGTTCTCTGATGACCGTAAGGATCGTGAGTGGGTGTCATAGACGAACTCAAAACGAGCTTTAAGATAAGGGGGCGTTGGTGGATTAAACAGAATACTGTAAAGTAATGAGAGAATAAAATGAGCATTCCGACGAACCCGTATTGGAAGCCACTTGAGCTTAGCACGAAATTCGGATACGTGATCATATTTCGGTTTAAAGATATTTGCGTAAACCAAATATGAATCTTCTACAAAAATCTGGAGACGCTCAAGCTTATTAAATTGGTCCTCGGTGAGATCAAGATAGCTAGCATCGGCATAGTCAAAGACAGGCAGTAGAAAAGATTGTGCAAGCGCAATCTTGGTGGCAGTCGGAAGAAAGTTGCGCAGCCGTCTCAGGGACCCTGCTGACGCAAACGTCCGACGGCTAGTTTCCTTAAGTTGCGCACGCCATGACAAGGTTTTATCCATGTATATCCCCAGGGTTTTAACAGTCTTACTCACAGGTAACTGGATCCCTTCAAAGATAAATTGCGGAAGGTGAAACCAATCAATCTTCGACACCATTCGTGAGCTGCCAATAACAATGGCCTGGGTCTTAGTGGGGTTAACTGCAAGTGCATAGTTTTTACTCCATTCTGAAATATTTGCAAGATCTTTATTAATATCACTGATAGCTTCAGACAGTTGTTCCAAAGGGGCTTGCGAGTAAATTTTAAGATCATCTGCATATAGGTGGTAGGATGAAAGAAGATTATTGGAGATTGAATAAATAAATATCGCGAAGAGTAATGGGGATAGCACGCCACCCTTAGGCATGCCAGCAACAGCATCACACCATGTGGAGAGTGTAACCAGGGCTGTGACGGTACTATGACCAGGCCGGAAACCGGATTGGAAGGGATTGAGAAGTCTATTCTTGCAAAGAAAGGAGTTAAATTGTTGGTGAATAAGACGCTCAACGACTTTGGATAAGAATGGCAGTATGGAGATAGGACGATATTCGGACTAGGATGCGGGATTAGGTTTTTTAGGTATTGTAGTAAAAATCAGTAATGGTAATTATTTTGATTAAATAAATATGTTAAATTAAAAAAAAGAATTTCAATTTTTCAGTACAAATCGGCAATTTCATACATTAACCCCTATTACATAATGATATAATTATGTGCCCTGCCTGCCTGTATTAATTTAAAATAAAAACAGAAAAAAGAGCAACGCGCTCGTATTTATTAAAATGTTAAATTACAATATAAAATATTTTAAACTAGCTGTCCGCCTGGATATTTCTTATAAATTAATAAAAAGAAATCTATCTCACGAGAACCGTACACTTTACCGGGTTAAAAAGTAGCATATGTGCTATTCCAGACTGTAAATCTATCTCTGTGCCAAATTTCATCCAGATCCGCTTAGTAGTTTTTCGTGAAGAAGTAACAAACATCCATCCAAACTTTCACATTTATAATATTAGTAGGATGAAACTCAAATCGAACTGAAGCCGTGAGTGGTCTTACACTACTGGCGTACCGGCCGGGTACCGGGGCCCGGCTGATACCTTGGCCTGCTCGAGCACGGGCTGCCGCGGCTGTGGCGCGCTGGTGTCGAGCCCGGGCAGCTGTAGCTGCTCCGCCAGCTGCTGCTGCAGCTTCTCCTCGTGCGTGGGCTCGGCCGGCGCGGGCGGCGCTGCGCTTTCCACGTTCACAAACTCGTACTTGAACCTTATCTATTGATAAATTATGGAGGTTTCATTCCATTAGTTTGGTACTACAGAATGATGGGGACGACTATATATATTTTTTTAAGGGTTATGGCTCCAGCGACGAACATTCGATGATTTTGCCAATGTCAAGGTACGAGAGACTATAATTTTTATTACGGCGTATATTTTGACAGTCAGGAGCGTGACTAGCGTGACACATAATAAAGTGACGTCATCTCAAGACGTGAAAAAGAATGTGAATACCTCAACCTGATTAAACTAACCTGAGTGGCAGTGATCAGCGCCGCGCCCATCAACACCGAGAAGGTGGCGAAGCAGATGGTGTAGTTCTTCTCGAAGCGCTGCGGGCCGCCGCACGGGTGCGAGCTGAATGCCGTACTGTGGTCCAACGCTATGCCTACGAAGAACATGGCCAGGCCCCAGCCCAGCGAGCCGAACATGCGCTGGTGGCCGTACCTGCAACCAACACACACACGTGCCACACCTCAATGCAGACATATCTACACATGATTGATAACTGTTCTACCCACTAGCCTACCAATAAAGAGAGAGCCCACCAATGGTAAATCCTTTAAATACTCGAAAAGATAAAGTTTAGCGAGTACATATAACTGTGGTAGCAGGCCGCGATATATACCTGTCCGCATCCTCGCCGAGCAGCGTGATGACGGCGGAGTCAGCGAGCGTGATGGCGGGCGCGCTGAAGAACTCTCCGATCACCACCAGCAGCAGCAGCAGGAAGAAGGTCTTCTGGATGTCGGGCGTGCGGTAAACGATGAAGGAGTGCAGCGGCGTGACCCAGTCGGCGTTGGCCTTGGCGTCGTAGTTGAGCGCGTCGCTGACGGGCAGCGGCGAGCCCTCGCGGCTGGCGCCGGGCGGCCCGCGGAAGGCGCGCGTCGTGCTGCTGGGCCAGTCCTCGTCGTAGCGCGGCTCCGTCAGGTTGTAGGCGCTGGCGTTCAGCGGGTGCACGCACGACACCGCGCCCGGCTGCACCCAGCTCAGCGGCAGCGTGAACACGATCCACGCACCCAGCGACGCCAGCAGCAGCGTGCGCCCCTTCTGCCAGCGGTCGGCCAGCCCGCCCCAGAACGGCGCGGACAGGAACTCCACGAAGGGTCGCGTGCCGATCAGTAGCCCGCACTGGCCCGCATTCATACCCATCTGCTTGAAGTACACGCCCATCAGTGGGAACAGCGAGCCGAACGCCGAGTAGAAGAAGAAGTAGAACGTCTTGACGGTGAGCAGTTCGGGGTCCACGGCGCCCGCGCCGCACATCAGCTCCAGCACGTCACTGCGCCCGCGAACTTTGTTAGTCGCATCCTTTGGTGCCGGGTACCTGCCGGACACGACAACTAATGCCTTACTCATCCGTCGTACTGTGTTCTGATGTTATTTTCTTTTCGGTATAAATTCATTATGGGCCAATAACGATCATTTATTTATTTATTTGGCTCTTCAACAATGAATACACTGATACAAAAAAGGAATACATTCTCACTGAAATAACTAATTGCCCCATTACTTAAAGAAGAGCACTGCATGCACAGTGTGGATGTGTAACACCAAAGATAGCTTAATGGTGGATTATACCTAATTATATCACACATATTGGATAAGAAAGAACCGACTAGCTCGGAATAATGGTGGTAATGAGGTACTAATGGTGGTTTGAGTTCTGCTCGAGGAATACCCGAGCTAGACCCTCGATCGACAGCTCCTGGTCACTGAGATCGGGTGGGATTTGTCCCTGGCAGCAGTAGTAAGAACTGGGTCGAAATGGCCACCTTCTGTGAGACCGTGATGATCAAAAAGGAGGCTGCTGAGCGGGGTTCTAAGAGGTCCGATGCTGCTTGAAGAGGAAATAGAAGGCGCCGGGGAGGCAAACGCCTCGGTACCTAGCTAACACGCCGAAACCTCACCAGCATCATCTGATGCAGGGTGGCCTTTGGGGTACCTGGTGTCCAGGGAGGCAACTCTGTTCGCCAATAGTGTTACCCCGGAGAAGTCGGCAGCACAGTGGTCACGTGCTGGCGTGAAGTGCCGTGCGTACTGCACGGCGCATGAGTGAGGATCAGGGGAGACGTGGAGGAGCGTGACGTCGCACAGGGGGCTCTGGGGTGGTCTCCTAAGAGGAATCAGTGCCGATAGTGGCCACCGGGTGGTTTTAGTGGGCAACAATCCCACACTCCCCGGTCACAGACACACACACACACACACACACGCGCGCGCGCGCTCAAGCACGACCGCACGCACAGACACGTCACACATCGTTGTTTTGTTTTGGGGGTTAAATAAAGAAAAGGAACGTCGACTTATCTTGTGTTGTGTAGAAGTCTGCCAGCAGAAAGCAAAAAAGAACTAGCTTTCCTATTTTAATTAGCACCAATCCATCTCAAAACGTGTATAATACTCGAGCGTCTTATGTTGTTTTTTTTTGTTGGCATACAGTCAGTCGTATGAATGGTACCTAATTCAAAAATACTACAACTCCTTCACTGGAGCTCTATTGCCAATAATTTGTAGACTTATTTATTAGATTGCACCACAACACAAGTCGCTTTAAACTATTTTAAGCGATTGCTCGTTAACTTGTGTGATACGACGTAGTACCTAACACATAAATATCTGACGTTTTAGTAAAAACCAGAGAATGTCACTTGTCTGGAGAGGAATCGGTTCCTCTCCCTCTCCGCCCACGCCAGTGGGCGCCGCCCGGCCGCCCGGCCGCCCGGACGCGGGCCGTCACTGGCTTCTCGCCACAAATATTGCACTATTTGTTACATTTACATTGGGTCCGAACTTGCTTTCACTAGCCATCAGAGCCATGGGATTCGTGATTACTATCTCTGATAGGTAGCTTGGTCTAGTACAAGCACCGGATTCCGCCAAGAGGCCAAACCCGGGCTCGCTTTCTACTTAAAGGGGCGTGTGAGGCAAACCGCAAACTATTCAGAACGTCGTTAATATTTTGTTGATTAGATTAGGGAAAATATTAGCTATGGCAGGCAATGTGAGAGGATTGGTAGCTATGTTGCATAGTATTTATTAGTGCTCTAAATAAAAGGGTGTTATGTAAAAATGGTCCAGTGGTCAGTCAGGTCTCCTAGCTGGCACACGCCTTTAAGATTAGCGAACAGACGTGGCGTGGAAGTGGGGGGCGCCAGTGGCGGGGCTGTGCGAACCTGGAGGTGTCGACCTCGCCGTACTCGTCGGGGTTGACGAGCGGGCGCGCGCCCGGGGCTGGTGGCGGAGCTCCCTGCGGCGGCTCCATGGCGCGGCGGCGGCGGACTGAGCCGCAGCGCTGCCGCCGCCGCCGCTCGATAGCGCCGCGCCGCCGCGCCGCCGCGCAGCCCGCCACCGCCCGCGGCGCGCGCAACCCCTCCCCGCCGGCTCCTCTCGAAACAAATGGGGCCGGTAGTGAGCTATAGTTAGCTGGCTTTATTGTAAGTAATGTAATTATGTAGACTACGTGATATCAGGCATGCGTCGGTCGCCGCGCGCAGACGGGCCGCGGCCGCGGGTCAGTGCAGTAAGTAATCTAATCGGTCTCGGTGGCGTCGAGTCGCCAGAGGCTGTGGACTCTGCGAGCCGATCTCGTGAATCTCCTTACGACTTATTGAACCCTTCAAAATCAAAGGTCTGGATACTTAGCGGCGTAGGTGTGGCCTGGGTTTCAGCGCAGGCAAATAAATTCAAAAGAGTAAAAGTTACTGTGACTATGAGATGAGATTAAGACAATAAGATAAGAGAAGTAGGTATGAAAACTCCTACATTACATTATGCAGCTATTAGGGTTGGCGCCGGTTTTCAGACTAGTCACTACCCTCATGGATCGTCGTCGTCGGCCACCTGGGCCGAGTAGGCACGTTCTTAAGTTCTTGTCGAACTATCATTAAAATATAAGTAAAAAACGAGTTTATTGGATATTCACTTTATAAACATTAGTAAAGGACATGTATATGAAAGTCTCACTAGTCCGTAACATTCAAATATTCATTAATTAATTATTGTGTGCTTATAATTCCTATAGAACTTTCGAGAACTGATCAAGTAATTAAAAGATTTTAACTTGATTTTTTCAAATTGTTTGACAAAAATAGGTAATGTGGCTAATAAACCTACTTTTAGATAATCAAATACCGTCAAACGTCAGAAATGTGACATCTAACTCGTTCCAGATCTGACATTCGTTTATTGTCGAAGTTTGTACCTATTATCGTAGAATTTTACGATTTGTTCTGAGGATTGTAACATTTAATTAAATAAATACAATCTAAAAAGTTCCCGAAACTTTTATCATGCGTAATACTAATATTCAGCTAGTCAGGATTACTAGGTTCAATGTTTAGTTATACATTGTGTAGGCAGTCGCCCAAACTCAATTTAGCCATTTATTTATTTACAAAAACATACACATACAACTTCACAGTCTTCACCAATACGTTGCAGCGTTCAATTACAAATAATAAAAGTACACAAAAACAAAAATCATAATAATCATATACAAAAAAGCTCAAATACAAGTTAAAATTAAATTAAAACATAATACTTATTTATGTATACTTTACCTCATATCCATCATCTCACAAAATCTTAAACATTCCCGACATATTATATTCGTCCATTTCAAACAGGTCGCACTCAGGTGATGATGCCAGAAGAGTATTGAGTAACGTAAGTGCCCGAACTAGTGGAGACTTGGCATGCGACACTGGCCGTGACTCCGGCACAGCCAGCATCCAGTGTCTGCGTGCTCGTAGTTGGTTCTTGGGGACTATACCTGTACAAATAGTCTCACTAGCTGAGTCACAAGTTCCGTGCAATCGGATTCACCCCGTAGAACTCGACAAGCAGTGATGAGTAAGCAGTAATTACGCCTTATTTCAAGTGAGTTAAAATTAAGGACACCCAGTAAAAATTTTGTTGGATAAAGCAATGGATAGTCTCCGTAAAGGTTTTTATATAAAAATCTGAGGAAAGCTTTTTGAACTTTCTCGAGAAGTAAGGCGTAAGTGCTCTCATGGGGATTCCAAATCACCGAAGCCGACTCTATCTTACTTCTTACTAAAGCCATATATATTAATTTTATGGCCAGAGGATTTTCAAACTCTCAAATATTGCGAATGACAAAGCCCAACCTTCGAAATGAATTAATAGCCAGCAATCTCATGTGTTCGTGAAAATTCAGTCTCACATCGAAAAGAATTCCTAGGTCTTTTATAGAGATGACTCTGGACTCTGGCTATCGGATGCGTATCCGATCCTAGGAAGTAACAGACGTGCCGCGGATTATGTGAACGGCTGAATGACATAACATTGCATTTGGACTTATTGAAAAGGAGTTTATTATCAATACTCCATCTGTAGCACAGAGTTGATATCGGTCTGTAGTGTTAAAGTGTCGGTGACCTCTTCTATGCCATGTATAAGTTTAACATCGTCTGCATACAGTAAACATCTGGAATGTTTGAGTACAGATTCAAGGTCATTCACCATATAGTAGGAGAGCTGGCACCAATTTTTGAGTAGGTATTTGAGGCAAGCTGAAAACTTGTCACATACCTCTCCTATTATATTCCAACACGGAATTGCAGACCTGGCTGGTGAGTAGCGGGGCTAAATCAACCCCTACATTTTTTTAAATATTTTTTTTTTTTTCCAAAAATATATTTGAGGCAATACGCAATTTATATATGTTGCAGTGTAATACTTAATAAATACGAAAAAAAATAAGCCAGACAATTTAATCGGGGTTGTAGCATTACCAGACGCGTGCAAAAATTTTTTGCAAAAAATTATAAACAATGTTTTTGAGGCAGCTTGAAATTTTAATGGAGTGTTATTTATAGCTAAAAAATAAGATTCCCAAAAAGACAGATCATTTCGGTAGGGCTTTCTACCTGCCAGGTGATCAAACAAATAATGGATGGGTACGGGCCTGTACTGCTATAGACAAGCTGTAGTGTGAGAGAGAGCGCATATCGACAGCTGTCTTCGTTCTTGCTTGCCGCGTTACTATTGGCTCTAGCGAGGCCACGTGACTTACAATAACCCATGAGGTTTCTAGTTAGAATTTCGGAGTAAAAAATATAAAATTTTCTGAATTTGTACTAAATACATTTTGCATAAAAGTGACGTTAAAGATACATATTTTTGTGATTTCTTTTCTACTTAAAAAATTAGTTATTTTGCCAATTTTTGTTCTTAATCAATATTTTGTATGGTCTTATCTTGCCTTTTTAAAAAAATGATGGATTATAATCGCATCCTGTTAACGCATAAAAACCAGGTAAACTCGTACACATAGATGGTCCTAATTCAATATGTAGTTTGGATATATCGATATACCTTTTAGAGTTCCCAGTACCATACTCCATAAAAATATTAAGCTCATCGCTTTGGAGATGATCCATGTTTACAAGCATGATTATCAGCACATCTGTGTCTGAAGTTTTCAGAAGAACGTTTGTCTTCGCACTTGTATCGAGCTTACAAACATGGAGGACAATCTTCGTATCGGCTTCTTCTTATTTTAAGATGAAAAAGTTTTAAATTTCCGTATAAATTTTGACTGGGAATACTGTCAGAGAAAAAAAAGTTTTGAATGTAGGGGCAACAGTATGAATTCTGTACAAAAATTTTTGGAACAAAAATTGTTGAAAAATTAATTTTCTTGCAAGCAAGAACGAAGACAGCTGTCGATATGCGCTCTCTCTCACACTACAGCTTGTCTATAGCAGTACAGGCCCGTACCCATCCATTATTTGTTTGATCACCTGGCAGGTAGAAAGCCCTACCGAAATGATCTGTCTTTTTGGGAATCTTATTTTTTAGCTATAAATAACACTCCATTAAAATTTCAAGCTGCCTCAAAAACATTGTTTATAATTTTTTGCAAAAAATTTTTGCACGCGTCTGGTAATGTTACAACCCCGATTAAATTGTCTGGCTTATTTTTTTTCGTATTTATTAAGTATTACACTGCAACATATATAAATTGCGTATTGCCTCAAATATATTTTTGGGAAAAAAAAATTAATATTTAAAAAAATGTAGGGGTTGATTTAGCCCCGCTGCTCACCAGCCAGGTCTGCAATTCCGTGTTGGAATATAATAGGAGAGGTATGTGACATGTTTTCAGCTTGCCTCAAATACCTGCCCAAAAATTGGTGCCAGCTCTCGGACTAATAATACCAAATAATAAAGGTCCTAGTATCGAACCTTGACTAACACCGGAACAAGTGTGATATGGTTTGCTGACAAAGCAACATGTCTCACATATTGTTGGCGGTCCCGCAAATAACTCGCAAATAGTTTTAATAGCTTAGGAGAAAAACCAATTTAATTAAGCTTTTTGAGTAATATGTCACATTGTCTACCCGATCAAAGGCTTTTTTAAATCAAAATATATAACGTCAACTTGAATTCCTTTGTCTAAGTGCTGCGAAATGAGATCTACAAGGGTTAACAGGTTTGTGGTAACCGAGCGGTTTGATCGAAATCCGTGTTGAGAATCGCAAAGGTAAGGTTGTATCTGTTTACTTATGAAAGTGTGCAATATAGATTCAAACAACTTAGGGAGTGAAGAAAGAATAGCTATTGGCCGATAGTTTCCCACCTGAGAGGTTTCGTTTGTTTTTGGTATTGGTTGTACTCTTGTGACCTTCCTACACTGTGGGTATTGCCCAGTAGATAGTGCTCGATTAGATATGTGTAATACTGGTGACATAAGGAGCTCCATACATCCTTTTAAAATATACGCTGGTATATTGTCGGGCCCTACAGCAGAATTAGATTTTAGTTTAGTTCTCATTTTATCAATATTAAGTTGCCATGTCCTTTGGCTAGTAATTATTATTACTTCTTAACAAAAAAAATAACCAACGAAAAACATAAACACTTAAGTTCATCACAATACATGTTTGTGTCGTGTGGGAGTCGAACTCACGACCTCGTGATCAGCAGCCCGGTACTCGAACCACTAGATCACAGACGTCGTCGGTAATGCTATGTAAGTAGGTACGCCTCAGTTGTCAGATGCATCGAGTGTATTTAGCGTAAGTGTTATGTATTTGATTTGGCGTATTGGTATGGGCACGTGATGAGTGCTCACTCACTGAAAATGTCATCATTCTTGATTCTTGGAAGGCAAAGAAAATATGGATGGATTGTGTTAAGATGGAAAAGAGAGTGAATGAGGAGGTGACAGCTTACAGGAATTAATGGAAGAAGAAAACGAAAAAAGATAGTCAATCTTACGAGTTCTTTAAAAATTAACATTACTGCGCGACAAAATAAAATCCGTAAAGACCGTATCATTTGTATTTAATTAGTAAATTTTATTATATTTACACAACGTATGACATCAACAACTCTTGACATATGATGACACTGAATCACTAATCAATATCATCAAATAAGGTTTCACAATAGTTACATACATACGTTATTATTATTATTATATTATCAACGTAATATCAACGTACCCGCACCCTCATGTGAGGTAAACCAGAAATTATATCGTCTGTAAGATTGACTGTAAATGATATAATACAATTATCTCAATCTATATGCTTATCGGTTTGAGATTTTGTCAGTAACAGTGAACAATGTGTAGGTAGTCAGGTCAGAATATAATTTTAATAAAACTTTATACATTTAGGTTTTGCCTCCTTAGGGCCGCATGTTACAAACAAATGTTGTCAGCATGTGGATGGTGCGGCGACGAGTGTTTATTGTGTGCCGGGCGCGGGCGTGTCGGCGTCTCTGTTGGCGTGGCGCGCCAGGCGCACGCTGGCCGCGTGCATGGAGCTGCGCCGGCGCGCGCCGGGCACGCGCTGCGACCACGAGCGCGCGCGCCCGCCCGCCGCCTCCGCCTCCGCCTCCGCCTGCGCCTGCGCCTGCTCCTCCTCAAGCGACTCCGCCGCCGAGCGCGCCTCCGCCTCCGCACCCGAGCTCGATGACCCGCTCAGCGGACCCTGCAACCGTAATATCATTTATAACTCCAGCGCACTACGAAACGTGCCCGAAGGGCTCGGCGCGCCCGAGGCCGGATGTTTTATAAACTTTCAGTCGTCAGTTTGACTGTTATCAATTAACAAAATTGATCGGTACAATTATTAAGAACAACAGCCAGCACTACCGGCTACCCTGAAACTTTATATTTTAAATTATAACATATTTATATTTTCTGTTAAGTATTGAAATATTCACATGATATTAAGTTCTTAATGTTTTAAATTAATGATTGTATACAAGGGTCTTACATTATTAATGGAAAATATTTTAAGGCTAGGCTCTATGAACGGTATAGATTTCATTTCATATATAAAAAAAACAGGAATCCGTTTTTAATATTTAAAAAAAATTCAAAATACTTAAATACTTTTGCAACGATAGTTTTACTGGCTCTTTATTATTTAAAACATCCACCCGCACGTAGGTATTACTGGATTTCATTGAAGAGGGGCGGCGCGGGCGACGCGGCAGCCCAGATAGCGGCAACGGTTGCGGGGCGGGCGCGGGTGTCATGGGCGCCTCGCTGCTCTCGCTAGTTACTAAAATGATTCCGCGCGTGACGCACGGCGAAACGTTGCGTAGTCGTACTTTCGTAATCGTAAAAATGCCAAATTACAGGATCATAACAAACCCGGTTTAGGTACCTCCCTTAACGTGTCCTTGTCTTGTGATACCAAGAAGCTGACGCAGTATTACTATCGGCCCAAGCCCTCTACATGCAGCGCTAAGAGAAAAGGCTTGATACCATTCGCGGAGCTGTGCAGCAGCAACGAGACTGCCATGTTCCGACCACCAGCAGCTGAACGTAGGCAGGCCTCGGAGTTAGACATAATTAACTTTACCGCCAGCGCTCTTCCTATCCCCAAAAGTGCTTATTTATGCAGGTTATAAACACGGCGTAACTTAGGTAGGTACTTAAATAAAGTTTTCGTATCAAACGCTTATTTGTATCAAAATGTAAATAATAATCAGTAGTAAGTAACTACTTACATTAGAGTAATCATTCTAGAAACGTGAAGTAGATTCATAAAATGGATGTACTTAGGCTTTAAAAAACATATCGGGTGGAAGGGACATCGACGCACTTCCGATTACTATAAATTCACTACCTACAAACCTACATTTACATCTACTTTCTTTGGAGTATAAAATCATTATTATTATCTAATCAACACAAGTTTTTAAATAAAAGTAATAAATAATATCCTTTTTCACTCAAAATAGCAATCTAAATAAAACTCGAAAGGGCTATCTAGTCAGCTGTTTCGGTAAAGTCCATTTGCGATGTCAATCAATTTTCTGTGGTGTTTGTGACTGTGTGTGTGTGTTTGTATGATTTAGTGAAACTTTGGTTTTTTTTTAAATTTATTTGAAAATATAAAAAAAAAATGCTTTTACGTAAACATTTTTTTGCTTAAAAGTGTCTTTGTGACATACATTCACCTCTTAAAATATTTTCCATTAATAAAGTAAGACCTTATATAATGTAGGTGTATATGTCCAGCCGTTTAACAAGAGTTCAGTGACAGTGACATACATAAGAATTATATTACGTACAAAAATAATAAATAAAAATAGGTATTAAGATTAGCGAGTGACCTGCAGCGGCTTGACGGACTGGTCGAAGCGGAACACAAAGCGCAGCTCGGCCCAGAAGCGCGCGTGGAAGCGCTCGCCGGAGAGGCGCGCGCGCCGCGCCGCCGCCCACGCCAGGTCGCAGCACGACAGCACCAGCCCCAGCGCGCAGCCCACCACCAGCACCAGCCACAGCCCCAGGAAGTTCCCCATAGACAGCTCTTCACTCTCGTGTTCCTCCTTCGGCTGCGACATACAATCCGGTGGCGGTAATACATCGCTCCTTACGTACTGGTTACGATCACATATTGGGGCTCATCTAAAAAAATCACTTTAAAAATACCTGCAGTGTCCACATACAATATATTATGTATTTGTATGTACCTACTGTTGCGGTGTGCGAGTCGTGACGAAGTCGTACAGTCGACATCGCGCGCTGTCACTACAATTATACAATTCAACAGTTGTGTAATGTATTACATGATTTAAATACTTAGGGCCGCATGCATAACGATGACTAAACGCGTTTAGCTGCCCCTTAAATTAATTTAGGAGTCGAATCCCGTTCAGCTCTTGCACAACAAAAATTAAACCTCTAAACTTGTTTACCAAACTGTCAAATTTAAACGCTCGAGAATGGCTGGTTAGCGAAGTTAAATTTACGAATAGCATATCGTCAAGATGACGGCGCTAGCTTGAATGATCAGCTATTTCTGTGTTTCTTTGCTACTTGGTGTCACGTAGACGGCCGCACCCGCACACGTGCCCGGGCACGCGCACGCGCGCGCACACGCACGCACCTCGCACGCACTGCCGCCGCGCTTCACCTTCCACCAGGTGTGCTGCATCTTGCGCAGCTCGCCCGCCTCCTGTAGGTTCAGCAGGCCCAGGTTCATCGCCTGCCGGAACTTAGAATCTGTCACCAACAACATCGTATTGCTCAATAATGCTTATAGTAAACCATATAACTAATCCACTTGAACCAGTGGTCCAGTGCAATATATGACACAGGCGAATGTCATCAGATGGGAGTATGGGACCGACCAAAGCATTTGGAATTAAATTTCGATGTGCCAAAAATACGAATGAAGTCCTATCCCGTCACAGAGTCACATCCGTAGAGTGAGCCGGGCGGCGGCGGCGGCGGCGGCGAGCGCTACTTTACAGCGCAGCGTAGGTTGTGTCCACTCATGTAATAATATTATAAGAAATGGAAGGAATGGAAGTGAAGCGTATAATACCAAGTACTTATACACTTACTTTTCTTCATGGCGATGCCGTAGCCCTTGCTGTCGAGCAGCGACCCCACCTGCGGGCGAGGGCGGTGTTTCTGTCAGTGTGTGTGCGTGCGTGCGTGTGTGTGCCTGTGTGTGCGTGCGCGCGCTCACCTTGGTGACGTCACAGTTGCGCTCCGTCTCGTAGTCGATGGTAGTGGACTCCATCAGGAAAGCGTACTGCCCGCTTTTCACCCTGCATCATTATTATAGTAAGTGTACCATGTTAATTTAACACAATACTTAGGTTTTTTGTATACCACTAAGATGGCAAACAAGCATACGGCCCGCCTGATGATAAGCGGTTACTGTAGCACAATAATAATATATAATGCTCGGTTGACCACAAGGATAAACCTCGCTACTGAGGCATAATATAATACGTTATCTATACACACAGGTCATGAATATTTGAATAATCTTAGAATCTTGTAAGGGCGACTTACAACCATAAAGTTGTATAAGTAATAAACAGTAATAATACGGCGATCATGTTACTTGTCAATGCCTTCTGAGTTGGAGGTGGGCATCTTGCGCGTGCGCATGTGCTGGAACATGCGCTGGTACAGCGGGCTCTGCGAGTGCTGCAAACACAACACGGACGAACTAACCGTCATTCCTTCTATTATTTAAATTTAATTTAACTTAAACAATACAATAATGCCACCGGTCCAAGTTGGAGGGCTGGAGACTATAGAGCCAGTACCGTACTGGCGCCAGTCTCCACGACTACAACACGAATGTAGGTACATGCACTTTACTAACTAACATTGTGCTCCTGTATGTATGTATGTAGTTTATGATTGTAAAGTAAATAAATAATAAGTTTTTAACAAACAATTAAAACTGACGTAAAAGTTGCTGAAAGGAGAAAAAATTAATAAAGTAAACATTAATTAATGTTGAGTTGATCTACGATAAAGATAATTATATATATTCATTTGCATTTTAAAGCTGTAAGTGTTTAGGGTCCAGAATATGGAAGCAAATCACTTTGAATCTAGAGAGGTTTATATGACTACAGTAGAGGTTTTTAGAAATTCATATCTCCTAAAGTACTGATTTTCGCGGAACACATTAATGTAAGCTCTTTTATTGCCTATAATGTGTCATGCTGTGCACAATGTTGTGGAGAGAAATAAATAAATACATTATTGTAAATGGGCCACCCTGTATAATATAATGAGTTGCATAATCATACTAAAGATAATGTGTCGTTATGAAACCATTTTACATTACAATTATCAGTCAGCATTTTTAAACCCCGACGCAAAAACGACGGGTGTTATAAGTTTGACGTATCCGTATGTGTGTGTGTGTGTGTGTGTGTGTGTGTGGCATCGTAACTCCCGAACGGATGAACCGATTTTGATTGTTTTTTTTTTTTTTTCAAAGGTGAATTAGTCGGGAGTGTTCTTAGCTATGTTTGATGAAAATCGGTCCAAGATGGCCGTCGTCACAAAATAGCGGATTACATATTTTTCACAACTCCCTCAATATGGGTAATAAATGAAAGGGCTTAAGTAGTAGAATACACATATAATACACTATGATAAATTTCAAATCCAAGATGGCCGCCACCTAAAAATGGCAAATTACATTTCGGGTCGGGGGTTTTCAAAATTTTTAATTATTAATGTTTTCTTAAATAAGTTGGTGTTAAACTTTTTAATATTATTAGGGACTTTATTATACTCGTAGGTTATTGGGCTCTACAGACTATATAATGATATACGTTGATTGTTTGTTTGGAAAAAAATATAGAAACGGAATTGATAATCTTCTACGGGTTTTCGTCGGTTAAAAATCAGTAATTGTTGGTTTTTTGTTTACCGTGTAGGTATGTTGTTGTGTTTAGTACTATTTAGTGAGCACGGAGCAAAACAAACCCACCTCGAAGAAGGTGTACGTGGAGCCGCCCTCCTTGGCGCCGTAGTCGACGCCGAGCTGGTTGTCGGCCAGCTCCTGCACGTTGTTGATGGTCTGGTCGGACGACTTCTTGGCCAGAAGCGTGGCCAGGTTGGCCGTGTACGAGCTGGTGATGACCAGCGCGAACAGCCACCACGTGCTGGCGACGGCGCGCGTGCTGTACGCCCTGCGGGGTGCGAGCGGAGCGTCATTACCGCTCGGTAGTCGGTACCGGCCGGTGCCGCGCACGGCGGCAGCGGCGGCGGCGGCGGCGCTACTCACACGGGCGCGATCTCGGAGCCCTGCAGCAGCACGGCGCCCAGGTTGAACCACAGCGCGTTGGCCAGCGTGAACTGGTTCTCGAGTGCGGGCGGGTCCTCGATGCACGGATACGGGTTCTGCCACTCCTCGTGGCACAGCCGGCCCACCACGTACAGCAGCAGCGACGTGCCCAGGTACGCGAAGCCCAGGCACAGCCACACCTAGCAAACATCAGCAAAACGCGCAACTTGTACGCTGCGCCTGTGTCGTGGTGTGGCGCTACATACTCTGCTCACATGCGAAAGCCTCTTAGAGAGGTAGCATGACACTATAAGAACACCAAACAAGTGCGAGTCTGTCTCGCGCACCGAGGTTTCCGTACGAACTATAACTACGGAACTGTATTTAAAAATAAATGAGGATGTCGCGCTACGTGCGTAGCAAGTTGCTGGTGCCGCTACGAACGTAGCAAAGTGCTGGCGCTACTACGTGCGTAGCAAAGCGCCGGCGCGCTACGTGCGTAGCAAAGTATTGATGCTGCTACGTCCGTAGCAACGTTGAAAGCTGCTAGGTCCGTAGCAGTGTAGTAATCCACTGCCCGTAGCAACACTGTAGTACACGAGGGAGGAGCGGCTGCTACGCTACGCTGCTACGCGCTACACTGCACTGCTACGAGATGCTGCGCGCTGCCCGCGCGGGGCGTCGCTGCTACATAATTACATATTATTGTTGTGTTATATTATGTAAGATTTGTTTAATTTCCACAGTACTACCAAATTGTATTGTTTTTAAATTTTATTATGAGATCAATTATTTATTTTATTATGACATAATTTTGTTATGACATCTCTGTGGTCTAATGGTTCGAGTACCGGACTGCTGATCACGAGGTCGTGGGTTCGATTCCCACAAGACACAAATATATATGTGATGATGAATATAAGTATTTGTGTTTGTCTGAGTATTTCCTATAATAATAATCTATCTATACTATTATATAATTGTAAAAAGTCGTGTCTGTACATTGAAGATATTTAAAAAAAAACATTGGGTTAGAGTATATAAACGATCGCGAACCCAAAAATGTGATTTTTAGAATTCTTGTCTGTTTGTCTGTTTGTTAGGGGTTGGCGCTAAACCTACTGAATAGATTTACATTTTGTGTTAACTGTTGTAAAGCATAATTTCCAACTTAAAAACTGATGTAAAGCTTTTTTCAATTATTTGTATAGATCCTTAGATAGAGCTTGACCTCTCTGTTGTATGCGAGCCCATAGAAAGAAGAGATCATCATTGTTGGTTTTTTATTTTTTATTTTCTATTTAAAAGTCCATCGTTCAACTAAGAAAATGATGTATATCTCATTCCACTCGGTTGCGTAGATGCTGAGATAGAGCTTGACCTCTCTGTAGTATGTATTCCTATTGATATAAGGGATCATTATTGTTGGTTCTTTAATTAAGTTGTCATATGCGCAGAAATCGTGATTGTTGATTAGTTATAAACGTTTAAAGTGCTATAGATTTAAATTAAACAGTTATTACGACTAACAGAAGCTTCCGTTTTCTTTTGGACATATTTTCACAAACAGCATCACCTCAGTACCTCATAAAGTAGGTACCTCAGTACCGAGACTAATTGTCGACCGGAATCGAACCCACATTCATTGAGCTTAGCGCCGTTATAACTTAGTCACGAGGCCCTTTTTACAAACCTCTAAAACACTACTTCAAAATACAAGTTTTTTATGGGATCAATTTCTAATCCTAATTTTGTTTTTACATCCACGTAAGCGAAGCCGCGGGCAAAAGCTAGTAATAATAATAAAATTTAATTCAGGCAAAGTAAACCCATATACACAAATTATTAACAGATACATAAAAAATAAAGAAAATTATACAGATTTTTTTAAAATAAGGTCTGAAGAACATAAACAGCAAAAAATTTTTTTTTACTACTACTACTTTGGCGTCAAAAATTAAAACTTTCGCTGCGACAGTTGCACCATTGTATGTTTGTCGCAGCAATGTCTTATGATGTAGCAGTCAAGCCTGCTCGCAATCATCTTTAGGATGGTGTTAGCGCTCGCCCGCACTCTGCGTACCAGTGACATGGCACGCCTCGCATGGTCGCGTAAAAGCAGTCCGTGCGCGCGTCTGCGAACATGCCAGAGGCACTACAAAAACGCGGGAGCCTCAACACCACCCTAAACGCATTATTGTATTGGACGCGGAGGGCATGGTAACTTCTTTTACTGTAATCAGCCCACAGGCTGCAAGAGTAAAGCGATGTACAGTAGGCTTTAAAGAGCGTAATCTTTACCTCTCTAGAGCACCTCGCGAACCTACAAGCGATCATATTCGCTCTGACAGACAACGCCCTCCCTCCCTATGTATAATAAGTATGTATTTACAAAAAAAAAGTATATGAGTATTTATTTATTATTATTTTATTTATTTATTATTTATTCTGGCGTTACTGGGGTTACAGCCTAAAATATTTATTTTCGCAAACGAAACAGTATTGATAAGATATCGAAAAGATAATATATAATCAATAATAAATACAGAGATAAAATGTCACTAATAGCATTATCACAACCGCTCATAACTAGTCCGGTACTCACACCACTAGACCGCAGACGTCGTCACATCACATAGAGGAGTGACGAGTGCGAGCGGGTCCTGCGGATCCGCCGCGTTGACGGGTTGCACTGAGCTCGCCTCATTACCTAGCATAACTAATGCCGCCATTTACAATAATAATATATCCGACATAAAGCTTAACCATTTGTGAAAACTTGAGACTGTACTTATAAGTACACAAACATTTAATATACAAGGTGTAAAGGAAATCGACGCACAAACGTCGTGACAAGGTTTCACTCAAGGTCTAAAATAAAATGACCTAGGTCATTCATGTAGAAAATGATCGTTTATTACAGATATTGACATTTTTGGGCGCGCAGTGTATTGCTAAAACGCGATTATAACGCTCCGCGGTGAATGTTATCGCGCGCGCCATCCGAAATAAATTAAATAATTATTTTTAATTATAAATCTAGTTTAGGTAGATAGAAATAATGTTTTTTTACACGATCAAGTTAAAAAAAAAACTGCAAAAGAAATTGAAAAATTGATGAAAATAGTTACGGAAAATTACGTTATGTAACGTTATTAAGGCCCCAGTCTAGCAAAATTTGGCAGTTGTCAAATATTAGCTCATTTTCGCAACGTTTTTTTAAGGAAAAGAAGGATACAGTGTCATATATTTTTTTCGCGATAGAATATATGTTATATTAGCTTTATCTACGTATTTTTTTCATGTTTCTCTGGTTAGTTTATGTTATATAAATCAGGCGCCAAAGATGGCGCTCTCGCGCCCAACGCCATTTAGAGTCATGTTTGTGCACGTTAATCGGGGTAATCAAGAATAAATTCAAAAATCTACTCAGCGCAAAATTAACTTAAGATAGTCGTCTTCAAAATGCGCTGAGTAGATTTTTAATTATACCTTTAGTTTTCTTAATCCGAGTGTCATAACATCGTCAAATTTTCCTGTTTTTTGTCCCAAAACAAACGGTTTTTTTCATAATAAAAACTAAAAATATTGATGAAATCATTTGATTAGTTTAAAGTACATGTATTAAATGACACAACCAATTTAAAAAAAATGTGTACCTGCTGCCCAAATATTTTTTATAGTGTTTTCAACAGGCACGGTTTATAAATGAAAATCTCAAGCCAATTTCTTCAGAGGCGGCCAGTCGGTCGTAGCGGTTGGACGTGGATTCTATGTCAAATTCAAATTTGTACCTCTCGCTCTAAATTTTGCTCTCTCTCTAACCTTGCTGGCGTACTATCGGGCATTGAAACTTGCTCTACTTCATTATTTTTATGTCAATTTATCAGAAATTATTTCCGACGCGCGTTTCCCGATAACGCGCGTTTTTATTCCACAAGCAGATTAATCGATCGATTGTTTTAAAAAATGCGGTGTGTTTAGGCATTTATTGGACACCTAAACGCTTGGATGTCCGTCTAACTTTATGATCCCGATTCTTCTGTCCCTAGTTAACACCTGGGTACAGAAACAACTCGACGCCATTTTTTACATTAATAACAGACATAGACTGTTTTGTTAGCAGTAAAGTGCGATAGTAACAAGTCTGTTACTACGGTTCATTAACTTGTTACCACTAGGTAACAAGTTTGTTACTATGGTCCGTTAACTTCTTATCACTAGGAAACAAGTTCGTTACTATGGTCCGTTAACTTATTACCACTAGGTAACAAGTTTGTCCGACATACAAAAATTTAGCTATGACCCTCCCCGGTTTGAATCACACAAATTGAATAATTACTATCCTAATATAATTATAATTATCGGCCAAAAGAAGTACACTGTACATGTGGAACAAAGGCCTCACCCATAGACTTCCACAAGGACTGGTTATACGCCGCCTGCCTCCAACGACTCCTAGCAACCTTCATCATCATTGAAAACCCACTCCTGTGTTCTCAATGATGATGAAGTCCTGTATGTTCGGTTTCCGTACTTAGTCCTGCAGTGGACCATTGTCCTAGCTACCTTTATCGGGTCATTAGACCATAGTTAGAAAGTGAGAAAGACGTAGTTTGAAAGTGAGTGTGAAAAGTACTGAAAAGTTGTGCAGTGACCGCTTATCTACGATATATGGACATATTATGACGCGTAAAAGTAGAGAGCCTAGTTAGAAAACAAGTTTTGAGCATAAATGCGGATGGATATAGTAGAAGAGAAAGACCAAAGAAAATATGAATAGACAGTGTGAGAATGCCGACGATGTACGTAAGAAAAAAACACTGCGCCGACCCCAAGTGAAGGTGAGGTGGTGCCTATAGGTGTACATACATGAGCTAGATGGACTTATGATATACTGCCTGGATGTAAACGATTGCAGGGCAGATCACCCGATTGTCGGTTAATATGGCAGTGGTGTAATAGAGAAGAGGCCCTGACTCAGCAGTGGGTTTTACCGGCTGAATAGATAGATAGATAGATGAGTATATTTATAGATAACCGTTGCACGCGGTTTTTCATTTACCCCACTTCATGTGCCCAGAAGAAAAGTCTTTTGATCGATTTTTTGGTGTTAAACATTTCTAATCCCAACTAGGACATGAGCTGTAGCTTTTGAACGGCTGAATAGATTTACATGAAATATGGCTACCAAAAATACCATTCAATTTAAAAGAAATTTGTAACAGAATTACAAGACTAATCTGTGGAGGGATTAACAAATACAATAAGAGCTGAATTGAGCCATGGGCTAGTCATTTTGTTGATGAGCTATAAGCTCAACGGTTCAAACCCGTGTGATCTGGTTCATCTAGCTCATTGAAAGCTGAATTTACACACCTCTCAATACTCAATACTCTGATGATAGCCAGACGGCTATAGCAGTCGTGGAAGTGTATTCTATCTCAAATTCTTACTTCTCGCTCTGAATTTTGCTCTTCCTCTAACCAGTTTAGATCAAGAAATAAAACACAAAGGTCTACTCCAAAGCAAACCATCTCCTGGAACTTGACCTTAAGTGAATCAACCTCCTTCTTTTTCATGTCTGTTAAAACGAAATTAAAACCTCGACTAAAAATATCTACTGTTCCATAAATCATAAAGTACTTACTTAAATTATTTCAAACGACAGATATTTTTTTCCAATCCCACAGGCCACAGTAGTGTTGTTCATTATAATTAAATAGAAATATCTTTTTGTATTTTTTTAAGCATTTTCCATATTAAGATTACAAGTTATTTTTAATGAAAAGAACTGAACCTGCGGCTTCTGGTTCGGTACACCACGGTACACTACGGTTAGTTGGGGCTCGCGGTAGCTTAGTGGTCAAAGCGTCTGATGTACCGCACCAGAAGACGCAGGTTCGAATCCTGCCCGCCAGCCGATAAATAGAATATTTTATTTTGTAAAGTAGAGCAACTTTCATTTCGTAGCACTGCTCTACACTTTGTAATTTACGTATCACAGGATGATACAGAGGGTGCCTCGCGGGGTTCGTGCCCGCGAACTGTCAATATACTGAATTCGTTTGTTATGCACAGCTAGACTGGGGCCTTAAGTTACGCAACGCAGGGGGGTCCAGAATCATGTACACAAAACAAATCAGATCGGTTTACAGGGCCACACCAACGTAGATGTTGGTGTGCGTAAACTCAATGCGTTCATTACTTCGCCTATTTACTAGTGTTAGCACGCACACATTTGCAATTTCTTGTCATTTTAAAGTTGCAGGGAATATGATGCAAACATTTAGCTAATGACTCCACTGTGGCGCATTAGTTGAGCGTGCGCTTCTTGTCGCCGGCACCGTAAGATCGAATCTTATTACCAACGGTTCAACTTTTTGTATGTTTTAAAAAATATTTTACATTTGTTTGTTTAATTCATTGTATAGTATTAGCAAGTCTTCTTTATATTTGGTTTGGATTATATTAAAGGTCTACCCTCTAAAAATGACAAATCATAATATGTTAGTAGTTTAATTTCATCGTCATAATGCTATTGACTATCGAGCTTCTGTTACGTTTTTAGACATTATACCCTGCGTATTTTGAGAAGTGCTATTATTTGTGAATCAATATGAATCACTTAACTACACTTTTAAGAGTTGAGATAATTATTTTGCATGAGCAAAAAATATTATTCCAGTGGCCGCATTACGTTGGGTTATTACCTCGTCATGGGAATAGTTTCGTGGCTCTGATTTGTGCTGGAATATGGTTGCTAGCATGAGGACACGTTTGCAATAAGTAATAGATAGCGATGGCGCACCAATCGGCTATTAAAAATATCAGGGGGTAATTTGTATTACATGATTGATGTTATTGTTAGTGAGATTACAATTTAGGATCGCCAGTATCTTATTATCTAACTTACTAACATGTTTATTCATATCATTAATAAATAAATTACCCTCTTGAATATGAAAAACAAAGTGAATTCTTGTCCCACTTAGAATATTTGTCAATTGTAATATTAAAAGGGAATTTAACAAAAGTAAGGAAAGAAATGTAAAAAGTTATAATAAGAATACTAAAATTAAGAGTAATTTTAATATACACCAGAAAGTTTGGTTTAAGAAAGAACCGAATTCCACTAAGTGGAATCTGGGTCAAATTATACATAATAATAATTTTAGATCATATAGAATAAGAGATGACAATGGGGTGATCTACACAAGAACGTCTTATCATATCAGACCTCAATAATCTGGTGTGCCTGTGGACATGCCAGGCTGAGGGTGTTTCTATAGGATCCTTTAATATGTACCTAGTGTTCCCTAATTTTATTTGTGTAAGTGTTCAAGTATTGTTATGTTTTAATTGTTAGAGAAGCTTTGGATTCTTTTTTTTTGTTTTTTTTTTTTGGGGTAAGGGGAAGGATGTAGTAATGTAAGCGCCGGTGACATTGACAGATGACACCTGACAGACGACATAAGTAGAAAGCAGCAACACTTGCAATCAAGGAGGTGGTCGATGCCTTGATGTAAAACAGAACATTAATATTATTGTAAAAAGTTAATAAAATAAATATAAAATATAAACATCTTTATTATTGCAAAATACGAAGATACCATACTTTATAATTTGTATTTATAATTTAAAAAAACCATGTCCAGTTGTAATATGATAATGTGTAATATGATAACAACAATATTTATTTGTTGTTATCATATTACACATTGTTTAATATTTTCTTCCATATATGCTTTTTTCTGGAATAATGTTCTTATTATCAGGTAAATAACAAAAATAAAAATTCAACAAAACGAAAAAAAATAATGATAATAATGCAAAAAGTTAGCGCCGGGCCGGCGTGATTTGATCATAAGACTAATGTCACTCCAGCTGCTTGCATATACACCTATGCCACGGTATCAGTTGATAATACCTTTGAATTTATGCTTCATATTCTTTATTTCATATATAATGTGAAGCAACAAGAAATTGCAAGTGTGTGCGTGGATAACGGGTTATTGTAAAGCTAACACTAGTAAATAGGCGAAGTAATAACGCGTTCAGTTTACGCACACCAACATCTACGTTGGTGTGCCCTTTAAACCGATCTGATTTGTTTTGTGTACTGAACTCATGGTATTCGGATGTGCGTCGATGTCCGTTCCACCTTCTATAATATGAAATTTCTAGGTTTTAAAATAAGATATAATTGTGGTAAAAAAATGTTTTTTTAAATATTTTCCATGCTAAGACATGATCAGCTTTATTTTAATGATCTTCTGGTGTATTTAATCAGAAGACGCAGCGCGGAGCGAATCCTACAAAAAGATAAATTTCGTGATTCTACACTCAGCGGCTTCACTTTTCCCAAGTCAGTGGGAAACCCAGAATATCGTTACTTATTAAATATAGCCTTTATTTGTTATTCTGATGCATAAACACTGTAAAATATGATTGTGTTGCTATAAGAAAGTATTAATCAAAACGAAAGTTTATTATACGTACAAGTATTATGCTGAACATCTTTATCTACACTAATATTATAAAGAGGAAAGATTTGTATTTTTGTATGTAACGAATAAACTCAAAAAGTACTGGACCGATTTGAAAAATTCTTTCCATGTTAGATAGCCCATTTATCGGGGAAGGCTATAGGCTATATATCATCACGCTATGACTAATAGGAGCGGAGTAGTAATTAAAAATGTTGCAAAAACGGGGAAAAAAAATATAAGACCACGCGGGTGAAGCCGCTCGCGGGAAGCTAGTCCATTATAATAATGTTGCTGATCTCTTCGTTTTCAACATCAGATGTTCCACATTTTCGATTTTTAACATCGCATTTGTAAATATTTGTAAAATCATGTTTATGGAAATTTTAACTTTATACCTCAACAGAAAAAGTTCATCAGGCTGAACAACTTTTGATAAAGCGTCGTTTTTATATAGTTTAGCTGGACCATTATGGTTCTGAATCAGGTGTTCCAGATCTTCGTTTTTTATACCTTAACAGAATATGGTCATCAGACTTTTGTTAACAAATTTTGTTAAGGCGTCATTTCTATATTTCTTATTATTTTAATTTATGGTTCTGCATCAGGCTATAATAATATGTATCGATTAATAAAAGCTATTTGTTTATATTTTTTAATAGTGGGCTTTGGAACCGTTAGTTAAAATATAGCAAGTTGCTTTAGAAACGAGTCAGTAACCAAAATCTGGCTGGTAGTGGTACGTGCACTTGTGCAATACGAAGCTACAGTTAGAGCTGACGCGCCGCGCCGCGCCGCGCGCAGCCGCAGCCGCAGCCGCTACGTGTTCTTCATTTTTGACATTCTATTAAATGTACACGTCCAACTTGGTTCACTGGATGTTTTGATTGAGGACAATATTGTTATATAGTTACCCCATTGGAGAAGGGCAAGAGAAAGGCGAAGATCTTGGGCTCGGGCTGCTTCGGTGTACGGAACAGGATGCTGATGCCCAGGTTCATGAAGGGCGTGGTGAAGTCCACCGCGCGCTCGCGCTCCGCTGTGATGGTCAGGTCCGTGATCGCGAAGTCGATGTTCTGCGCACAGAGCCGCGTGATGAGCGCGTGTGCCGCGTGTGCCGCGTGCGACACGAGCGCGAGTCGCGGCGTACCTTGTCGTCCATGAGGCGGCCCAGCATGCCGTTCCACTTGCCCGTGACGTTGTCCCGGGAGCCGTACAGGCCGTCTTCCTGCTCCACGAATGTGTAGTTGAATTGTAGCAGCTTGGCCAGCTGCTCGATGAGCTCGATGCAGAAACCTGCACACGACAACTGGCATCACTGCCACAAGTTGACATGTCTGGTCTGCGCAGTGCGCAGTGCGCAGTGCGTACTACATCATATACATTTGAACACTTTACCTTCGTAGCGATCGTTTCCTGACAAGCGGTTCATAGACTCCTGCATCATCACGTATGGTTTGTTCTGAAAACATTCATACTTATTGTTAAGTTATAGCACGATAAGTACAAAATATGAAAGATTAAAAATTAATTTGACGAGCATTCAAATAATACACGACACGGTCAATTGTAACCATTGAGTGACCTTTATTTAAATAGTAAATAGTTTATTATTATTTCAATTTATTTCAGGCAACAAGGACCATAGCAAATATATGTGTATTACAATACTTATAAAAAATAAACAAAATATAAACATAAAATACTATGTACGATGTTTAGTAAGTTCAGTGGTGATTGTACATTGCTGAAAAGCGAGTTGTTGGCATTCATACAACCAAAAACCAGCCTCCAGGGACCAGTCTCCCAAAGACCAGCCTGGACGATGTACAGCGTAAGTTAGAGGTGTCGATAAGTGAACTGCGTGCCGAAGTAGTGTTGAACGTTACGAAACATGTTCCGGTGGCCTGAATTAAATAAATAAATAATAAGTTTATGTATGTTGCGAGCATCGTTTCGTTTTTTATGTCAAAGTGATCTGATCATTGTTCTTACATAGGTGTGAGATGCAAGTCATGAGGATTTTAAACAGATGTCGTAGCCTTACGCATTGCTGGAGTTTGCAACTAGCGCACGCTGCGTCGCGTCGCGTCGCGTCCAGTGAGCTGGACGTTTGCGGTACGGGCTGAGCGTAGTACCTTGGCGATGAGTACAGTGAAGGTGCGGTTGGTCATGGAGTCGGGCGGCGGGTCCTCGACGAGCGGGTCGCTGCGCTGCCACGTGAGGCCGGCGCGCGGCGCCCACAGCCCCGCGTGCGCCAGCCGCCCGCCGCGCGCCAGCTCCACCACTTCCAGCTGCACCTCGCGCCGCCCGCCGTCCACCTCCCACGCCACGGCGCCGCCCACCAACCGCCCTGCTCCGTCCTCGCTGTTCCACTCCTCCTGCAACCCAGCACCGCTCCAGCTGACAGCGGCCTGCCCAGAGCCGCGCAGCCTCACAGCCTTGATGAGGCACGAGTACTACTTGCCGAGCGCAGGTAGTTGAGCAGCGTGTCAGCATGGAAGGCGCCCGCTCCTTGCTCGCAGGCGGCGGCTGCTGCGGCGGGGAGCTCGAGGCGGCGCCACGCCTCGGCCACTAGCCCCGCGCCCAGGTGCGCCAGCAGCAGCGCAGTCGGAGGTGCCGCTGCAACTTTAGCCGCCTCCGCGGCCTCCGCATCCTCAGCGGCCTCCGCGTCTTCGGCGGCGTCCGCATCTTCAGCGGCCGCCGCCCCCTGCAACCGCTCCGCATACATTTTGCGCCACTGCGTCATGACTTCCACCACCTCAATCGACTCAGGATCGAACAGACGCAACCCTGCAGCACACGCGAGAGCAAAACGTTACGAACGGGTGTCGTCGGTGAAGGCGCGGGGCGCGGGGTTGAGGGTGCGAAGCGGCGCTCACCAGTGACGTTGGCGCCGCCGTAGCTGTAGTTGTGCAGCGGCTGCGTGTGCAGGTCCAGCGACAAAGCGATGTACGAGTGCTTCTCCGCCAGCAGCCCCACGCGCTGCGCGGCGTCCAGCACGCGCACCGTGCACGCCGCGTCGCACCATATTATAAAATTGGTCATACCAGATTTTTTAAGCACTAATAATAAGTTCCTGCAAACATGAAACATACATTATGAACATTGAACCAGTTAGAGTAACGTGAAGTGAAGGGCACGGGCGCGGCGGCGGCGGCACCTGAGCAGCGCGTCGTCGTGCGCGGGCGGCAGCTGGCGCGCCAGCAGCGCGGGCGCGTCGCCGCCGGCGCCGGTGAGCCGCGCGGCGCCGCGCGCGTCGCCTTCGTGCAGCAGTACGCCGCGCTTCCATCCTTTTGCCGCGCACAGCTCCACACACGCCTGCCACCACACATTTTGAATGCATTCCATTCTCTCAATGAATATGTTTTAAATTTATAACAGTATGTAAGCATAAGTACAGTTCTCGCTAAACTATTGTCCGGGTTGAAGTTGACACGAACTAACTTTAACCCGGTCGTAAACATCAGAGAAACAAAATTATAGGATTGTAATAAATAAAAACGCAAGCTCAAGTCGTAGGCTGTCGTTTGAAATCATTTTTGATTCGTCGATATTTACGGCCGGGTTAAAGTTAGCTCGTGCCAACTTCAACCCGGACAATAAGTTTGGCGAGAACTGTAAGTACGAGTATATAATTAGTATAAATATTGATTTGTATTTTTTATCTACAATTTTGCAGTCTTGTCTACGATTGGCCATTGTTAGACTAGAGTAACTATTTCAAGTAACGTTCATTGTCCAGATACAAGTTATTAAAAAGAAAGAAAATTTTATTTGACGAGCTATACAATGACATCTCGAATAAAAATAAGAACAATATTTCATAATTAAATATGCATATGGGTATGCATTCATCACCATGTGTCCGGCAGGCAAACCCGACGCTGGTGTTCAACTAAGCCCTTTGTGGTGACACACGGTCGTCATCGATTTCATTGTGTGTTGTGTGGTATCAATGTGATATGATGGATATGATATAAATATTCTGACTCCTCATATTTTACGACACCAAATAAAAGATATGCCATGATTTCATTTTAAACATAGTGTTTACAAAGAATAGGAGTGACATTAGGTATATGAGTTAGACCTGCGCGAGGACTTGCGGGTGCGGGTAGAGCTCGAGCGCCTCCCAGGTGGCGTCGGCGGGCGCCGGGTCCACCAGCAGCAGCGGCAGCGCCGCGCGCGCCGCGCCCGCCGCCGCCAGCCTCGCGGCGCGCGCGCCGCCGCCCGCCACCGCCGCCGCCGCCACCGTCGCCTCCGCGCCCGCCGCGCCGCTCTCAGCCTGTCCCGTGCGCAATACACACTTTACTCACTAACTCACTACTCAGTTGGTGTCATCAGAATAATGTTTTAATAAAACACATTTAATAAGTACGTGCCTACTTCCAGTCAGAGATATAATAAAATTATACTATACAGGCTTACTTGTAATTCGACGTATATCCGCCAGGAGCTGTTTGGGGGGCCAAAATGCAACAAATTGAACACCACCTATGTATGGCCGAAATTCAATAGTTTTCGAGATATTTGAATTTTAGGGGATTTTCGATCTTTACCCTAAATATTAGAAAAAAAGTTCAAATAAAAAAGAAACTAAACATTTAATAGGTACCAATAAAAATTGTTAACGCACACGTTAACACCTCAAAGACACACATGCGTCATCAAGCAGAGGGGCGCGGGCGGCGTGTAAGCGCAGCGGATCGACGACGGGTCGCGCGCGCTCCGGACACTCCTTTTCACAACGCGACCACGATCGCATGATTTTTATTTGGTTAAATTTTGACCTTTGTAAAGACTTAATATAATCTAGAAATACAGTCCGCTTTTTATTCTACCTGGGCCTATCTACGGTCCTTCGAGGTTTCGGTCAAGTTTATCTAAAATTCTCATCGCGATCGCAAGCCACGCCACCACAAAGCGCGTCCGGAAATCAGCTGGAGGTCAAACAGAGGACATCGCATCAGTGAACTCAGCCTACCAGCATCTGGAAGCAGCCACTCAAGCAGCGTTGGCCACATCAGTCGCTAAGGACGAAGAAAGGGTTTGGTAGCAGCGGTTTCGTGAGTTCGACCAATTCATTCTTTTAAAGTCATTCAAAGTCATCAGATATTCAGTCAACTTGCTTAATGGCCATCCATTCCCATTACCAAGCATAAATTCATCCATAGTTAGTCCATTTTATAATCAATTATTCACATAAGCAATTATTGCATCAGAATTTTTTTCCAGTCATCACCTACCTACATATTTCTTTTCTCAATTTTTTTTTAACTTTTTTATAATTTCGATTCTTTCCTATCATCAGCCATTTCTTTTTCATTATTATATCACTTTCTAATACTTTTTTCTCTTAAACAGCTTACATCGCCTTGTTCTCAGCGTACCGAGTTATCATCACACCGAGGGTAATTTGGTAAAGTAACGTGATCATCGCGCTGTGCCTGCCACGTTCCCAATCCAATTTAAGTAACATTTTAATTAAGTACATTACTTTAATTAAATTTCAATTATGACTGATCCTAAATCAGCTCATACGTCAAATAAGCCCGATGAATATGACATTCCTCAGCTCAATACATACAAAAAGAGGAGATCCAGTCATAAAGGAAGGGTCACGGTATTTAAAAATTATCTTGAGTCATTATGAAAATCCAAAAAGCCATTGTCTGATTTAGATATTATTCAACTAAGCAATCGTTTAGAGTCCTACAAGTCCCTTGCAAACGAGTTCGATAAAAATCAAACCCTCATCGACGACATTGTTGGGGTTTCAGATGAACAGCTGAGGGAGCGGGAGCAATTTGAAATGGAATACCAATATCAACTTGCACTCGGCATCCATCTGCTGCGTGAAAATGAAACTGCCTGCGTCGGCGGGTCTGTACCAACTCCAACTGCAGGTGACACAGCAACAAAAGCATTTATTAAATTACCCACCATTGACCTTCCACACTTCTCAGGGGAATATCAGAATTGGCTCGAATACAGAGACACTTTTGAATCACTCATACACAACAATAAATCAATAGATAACATTCAAAAGTTTCACTATTTGCGTGCATCTCTGCAAGGTGAAGCTAAGCTTGCGATATTATTAAATCGTTAGAAATGTCATCAAACAATTACCGGGTAGCTTGGGAACTTATAACAGAAAGATATAATAACACACATCAGCTGATTCATAATCATCTTCACGCATTATTCAGCATACAAAACATTGAAAAAGAATCCGCAACATCACTCAGACAATTACTAGACACAGTAAATAAAAATCTCAGAGCTCTAAACAATTTAGGCGAACCCACAGTAGATACAATTTTAATTTATCTTATTACCTCCAAATTAGATTTCACAACACTCAGATATTGGAAAGAATCAAACAAAAACAACACAGTAGAAAAACCCACACTTCAAGATTTAAAATCATATCTCAGTGATCGTTTCATGCTTTTGCAAAATCTCGAAGACACTAAAGACATACATAAAAACATACAACAAACAGATTCAAAATCACATTCATCGAAATCAGACAATAAAGATAAACAATCTCGCATTCTTTGTCCCTTATGTAAAGGTCACCATTTTCTATTCGCTTGTCCACAATTCAAACAAATGACGGTGGAGAAGAGGATAGAAAGGGTTTCCAAGTTTTCCAACTTCTGTGCTAACTGCTTGCATAACGGTCACGAAACAAAGTCTTGCCGTGGCGGAGCATGTAAATATTGTCAACAAAAACATAACACAATGCTACACTTACATAAGGAACAGACCAAGGACACTGCGCACACCACACTCGCTAGTAACAGTAGCTCACAACACACATCAGTTCTACTTTCCACTGCCTTAGTACATGTCATCCCCAGTGATGGAACACCACACTTGGCGAGGGTTTTGCTGGACAGTGGAAGTACCTCCTGTTATATCACAAACAGTCTGAGTACAAAGCTCAATCTCAAATTTGAACCCATTCGCGGCACAGTTTCAGGCATAAATCAGCAACATACAAAAATTTTCCATCGCACAAATGTCCTGATAAAATCATTACATGGTTCATTCACAGCCAAGTTGTCATGTTTGGTACTTGATACAATAGCACACTCATTACCTCACAGGCGCATCAATACACAAGGTTTAAATATACCTAAACATTTAAAACTAGCCGACCCACAGTTCTATAAACCCGCACCAATTGATATATTGCTAGGCGCGGACATATTCTGGCAAATAATTAGCAGCGGTCACATTCAGTTAGGTAAACAACAGCCTACACTACAAGAAACTGAATTAGGCTGGCTAGTTTCCGGATGTACAACAAACACCGACAAACACACAAACAGTTGTTTTTTTAATAACAACAATTCAGATCAGTTATCACGCTTTTGGGAGCTGGATAGTTTATCTAATTCACAAATAAACGATCCCTCCGACTCAGATGCATGCGAGATAATTTTTACACAAACAACAACGAGACAAAGTGATGGCAGATTCGTTGTCAATATTCCATTTAAAAAATCACCCGATTGCTTGGGTGACTCATACTATCAAGCCAAAAAACGGTTTTATTCAATAGAAAACCGCATGAACTCATACAAACAACAGTACTCAAACTTCATAACAGAGTACATACAACTAGGTCACATGACTTTAAACAAACATTCACATAAAAATACATACATCCAATCAGAACATAATACATCAATCATACAATCAAGTGCAAACAGCACTAACACAAATATACAGCACTCACCAGTATACTATCTTCCACATCACGGTATTATACGCGAGTCAAGCACAACCACAAAATTCAGAGCAGTATTCGATGGTTCCGCAAAGACATCCTCAAAACTAGCACTCAACGACATTCAGTTAGTAGGACCTGTTGTCCAAGACGATCTTATTTCAATACTCATACGATTTCGTCAACATAAGTATATAATATCAGCTGGGCTGGCCTTTCCATGGTGGCCCGGGAATATGTTAACGCACACGTTAACACCTCAAAGACACACATGCGTCATCAAGCAGAGGGGCGCGGGCGGCGTGTAAGCGCAGCGGATCGACGACGGGTCGCGCGCGCTCCGGACACTCCTTTTCACAACGCGACCACGATCGCATGATTTTTATTTGGTTAAATTTTGACCTTTGTAAAGACTTAATATAATCTAGAAATACAGTCCGCTTTTTATTCTACCTGGGCCTATCTAAAAATTTATATTATCGCTGACACTTCAATTAAACTATGTACATCATTAAAAGTGCTTCATCCAACAAAATACCTAAATTGATGAGCGATTTAAGAATAATATCTAACCAATATTTTCATTTAATGCTTCAAAAAAGGTAGTCTAGTCAAAAAAATAAACTATAACATGAATCGTACAGACAACTAAAATACTTCCCTATTCTCTCAGCTTTCCAAAAAGGTATCACACACCTTGACAAGGCCCAGCATTACATCAGATTCGATCAACCACAAGTCCTCGCAAAAGAAAACCGATTCCTACCCCTACCCTGGACGATTCGTGAGGCCATTGAAATTAAATACATCAAAATTTCAATAGAGAAGAGGGCTGGGTCTTACCACCTGCTTGGAACCCTATTATCACTACATATTATAAAACAAAGTCCTCCGCCGCGTCTGTCTGTCCCTATATATGCTTAGATCTTTAAAACTACGCAATGAATTTTGATGCGGTTTTTTTAATAGATAAAGTGATTCAAGAGGAAGGTTTATATGTATAAAACATGACCACGCGGGCGAAGCCGCTGACGGAAAGCTAGTAATTAATTAAATCTAAATCCAAGCCTAAAACTGCAACACCGAAGGATACGGTGAGCTCGTTCTGCGTTGTTACTTACTACGTTACTTGCTCTAATTAACAGAAATGTAAGGTAGGTGTCGGTAATTAAAACGTCAAGACGACTACCACCTTAGTCATGCATGAACATGGGCGCTGTAAAGGGTCCGTAATTTTTATTTCAATGTTTTAGTAAATTTTAAAACAAAAGCTTGTTTAAACTTCTTTAACTCGTTTTAACGCACTCGGAATCCCGGGATTAATATAACATTCCCGCATTTTCTCCGTGATAAAAATACATGATTTAGTCGTTCGGTTGATCTATTATATTAGATAATTCCCAAATTATTACTGAATAGGTTTCCCGGGATTTTTAGGAAAACCCTGCATTTTCCGGGACTGTAAGTATTGTATATTTTAATGCTGGTCATAAACTATATTATATATTTTAGTTGCCTTGAAGAAATCGCTATATCCGATAAGGCCGCCTATTTAATTGTACAATTGGTATTTTTTTATATTTACCTACATTATGTACAATAAAGTGGGAAATATATAAATAATTTATTTATTTATTTATAATATTTATATATGCATCAGTTTTCACACTAATTTGATGAGCCGTTACACTGCACTCGGAATCCCGGGATTGATAGAAGATTCCCGCATTTTCTCCGTGATAAAAATGACATCATTAAGCTGATTTATTAGGTAACAAAGCTTAGATAATTTTCAAATAAGATTCCCGAGATTTTCAGGAAAACCCCGCACTTTTCCGGGATCGTAAGTACTCTATCTGTTAATGCTGGTCACAAAATAAAAATACAGCAAATTTCATGTAATTTGCACAGGTTTATTGCAGAGTTCCTATGGTCACCTTCCTGCTCCATCATCAGAACAGCTCCATAATATTATATTATCAAAATGTACCTCGATCTACATATGTGTACCAAAGGAGGTCATCGAAATCGGCTCAAATGATGTACCGAAGGTACACTTATTGGAAAAAATACTCTGTATTACACTGATTAAAACCCTAGTCGTACTTTTTTTTTATGTTGACCGGGGGATGAGAAAAAAAACTTTTAATTTGAGAAAAATCACACCATTTTGGCACACTTTTATCTCTCGTAACGATTTCATAATAAAAACTGTCAGTGTCAGTTTCGGAATGTCAAACGCACCCTATTACGGCAGATTATTATCAGTTTCATAGTGATTAATTTAATGGTAAAACTAAAACATGGATGAAACGCCACTTCACCTTCTAGGGGAATGTGGATCGCTAATACACAAGCGCAGTGCTCATTTAGGGAAACACACTCTAAGCCCTGATGAAATAAAAGAGCTTACCCCTAAGCAAATCCTGCAGTTTGTGTCAGCCGCAGGATTTAGCGGTGAAAATTTAATATCATCGAGCGGCGATCACAATAGACCCATCAGGGTCGATGTAATACGATAGCAGCGAACAACATAATAAAAAAATGGGCTTTTGATGACCTCCTTTCAGATCAGTTGGACACCGGGAAGTGAGTCAGCGCGGGACGGCTCTCCATTGTCATTCTCTAAACATACACACAAACTAACTAAACAAAGCAAGTCGAATATAAAAGCTTGTAAAAAGAAAAAGATTAGTATCCATAGTTAGACTGTAGCTGATTTTGGTATGGTGCCATTTAACGAAATAGATTTATTTTTCAGTTATCGCTGGATTGTTTCGAAGTCTGTTCGTTTCACCCTTTCATTTGACACCCACAACAAACCTAGTTCGCTATTATATTGGATTTAGAGTAGTCATTTTATTTTTCTTATAATTCAGATCCTTACATTTAATACCCACATTATGGAAGTGCTTAAAAATACAATGAATGGGAGAGTGCTCAAAACTAACTGATCCACAGGTTTTGTATATTGCGGGAAAAATAGCACGCAATACAAACGCAATGAAGATAATATACCTTTCCTTTATCATGGATGAATGTTGTTTGCTTGTGACTGTACCTTCTAGACATTCGGTTCAGCACTTGTGTAGTATAATTATTTAGAAGTACATAAATTAAAATCTTGTCGCGTTCTTCTTTAATAATGATGGGTTAACTTTTCTTCGAACATTTTAAGTAAGTATATCCTACATACCTACACAGGATTTATTTCGTATTAAAATTGATAACGACTGGTGTTACTTTCACATCACCTGTTGTTATTATGTGCCTACAGTTGTTAGGATAGACATTAAGTATACTTTTTACAGTGAATAAATCTGTAACTTAAGCGTCTTAGGCCAATGTTACAGTATGTATGTTACAGTATAGAGTGTGTAGTACCTGCGCGCAGACGGCGGCGGGCGGCGCCAAAGGCTCGTCGGGCTCGAGCGGCGCCACGGCGGCGGCGGCGGCCGACGCGTTCACCAGCGCCGCGTCCACGGCCGCCGCCAGCTGCAGCGCGCGCGCCGGCTGCTCCACCACGCCTGCCGCATGCCGCGCACAACTTATACTTAATACTAGGTACACCAGCACCAGCACCAGCACCAGCGCCAGCACCACGCCTCCACTCCACCACACCTCCACGCACCATTTTATCATTTAAGCGCACCGCCGCGATACCGTACCGAGGGTACATTTATATTTGATGTCACGTATTATTATCTATATTCTATGATTTACGTATTCAATCATAATATTCATTAAAAGTATTTTGTAGTGAACCTAATGTTTGTGTCAGCATTACATATTATTTATTTATAATTGTGTGTGTGTGTGTGTGTACACGGTAGGTATGTGGTTGGAGTGTGTGGCGTGATGCGTCGCGTCTCGTCGGCAGTGGGGCAGCAGCCCGCAGGCGGTACTGACCGATGAGCAGGAGCTGCGCGGTCGCGAGCGCCGGCAGCAGCAGCAGCGCGCTCGCCCACACGCGGCACAACATCGTGTCTCGGGTACAGACAGTACAGCGCGCACAGTCGCGCCCACACGGCGCACGCGCACTACTGACGCACGTGTCTGGCTGACACGCTGCACGCCGCGCGCGCCGGCGCGACCCGCTCACTCAGCTATTTTCGGAAGAGCAACCGCGACTCCAAGCGGCCGCGGAGCCGAGATGTTTGTGGTGATTTGGTAAAGTTGTCGTGTGATATGATTCCACGCTGACGCTCGCTGCCAGCTCTTGATTTCAATGTTTAACATTCGCTTATGTTTCAGAAACAACAGTAACAATAATAAGCACACCATCAGCAGCCGTGCGACCGGAATTACTTTTAGTAAAATACTTGTAAAATACTAATTTGTTGTATAATTTAGTATTTACGCATATTATTGGAGCTATTACACTTTATAAACACTTTTCCGAAGCAGAGCTGTAGTACTCCGATCAATGTTGAGAATAATTGATTCTTTTCTTAATCTTTGTGACCTTAACTAATAAACAAGTGGGGATTTGTTTTTACAATTACCACTACCTCATAATAATACAAGAACGGGAAGGTTAGGTTAGAGTACGGAGAGTAGAGAGTACGGTTACTCCTGCGGCGTGTCCGGCGGCGGTGGCGAGCCCGGCAGCGAGTGGTGGTGGTGCAGCAGCATGATCAGCACGTCACTGGAATCTGCGCGAGTCGTACGCACGACGCGTGCGCACGCGCCCGCAGCCTCGCATCGCGCTGACGCGCAGCGCGCCACCTCCGTCTGGCAGGCCGCCTCGCGCAACGCCGCGCCCCCCGCCCGCCCCGCGCCCGCCGCGCCCGCCGCGCCGCCCGGCCGGTACTTGCCCAGGTGGCAGCGGATGGATGTAGCCGTGAGGAAGTGCGCGCGAGTGTTGCGCGCCGGGCGGCACAGGCACACCCACACGCGCGGGCCCAGCGACAGCGCCACGCACGCGCCCGCCGACAGCGACACGCATGCGCACAGCGTCACCGTGCGCGCCGCGCTCACCGCGTACAGCGGGAAGAACGCCACCCAGATCACGCACGTCGCGTATGCCGCCGCGCCCACGAACCGCGTCTCATTGAAGTTGTGTGGTAGCCGGCGCGTGTGCACGGCCAGCGCCACGCACGTCAGCAGCAGCAACAGCGCTGGGGCAAGCGGTGCCAGCTGTGCCACGGCGTGCTCGCCTCCGCACGCCAGCACCGACCGCGAGCGGCCCGGGTGCTGCAACCGCGGTGCTGGCGGCCATCGTGCCGCGCTCCACGCCGCTACCACCACGCCTGGCATACTCAGCGCCAGCCACGTCCACACCTGAGCGCGCGACGAGAGCAGGCGAGGACGCGCCGCCGGCCGGCGCTCGCACGAAGCCACCAGCCGTGCCACGCGCGCCGTGCGAGCCAGCACCGCCGCGTAGACACCGCCCAGCGCGGGTGCCGCCAGCCGCACCAGCGCGCACGTCGCGAGTGCCGGCCGCGCCAGCGCCGCCAACGCCGCGACGTGGCATACCGCCGCCGCGCACAGTAGCAGTGCACACAGCTCACGCGACGCTGACTTTACCACGGGTGTCGTATGGAACCGCCAGAACGTGACCGCGCACGCCACCACGGCTAGTATCCCGGCGACACCAGCGCCACCTGCCACTGCGTGCGAGCCCCGTCCTCCGCCACCCCACTCCACGGCCGAGGGTAGGCAAGCTGCAGATTGTGCTATTTTGTAGTTCGTAAGGATGTTAATTTTTGTTCGAGAAATATTGACGCTATACAGTATCAGTTACTAGTCCGGTCCAGGTCGGGACGATATCCGGGAGGACAGAGCCTGCACCCAGGCTGCGGTGGCGGCACGGTGACGGCGAGCGGCGCGCACGTGATGCACGTCCAGCAGCAGCGCGCGCGGCCCTCGCCCGGCCGCGCCCACTGCCCCGCGTCGCACGGTGCCGAGCACGCCGCCACCACGCCAGACGCGCGCCTGCACACCGCCGTTACTGTACAGAGTGGGATACCACGCGGCCGTACGCGAATGGGTATGGGTAAGCTCGGGGCGGCGTACCTGCGCGCCGCGGCGACGCCCCCGCGCAGGCGCAACGCGCCGCGCCGCCAGCGCCCCACGCGCACGTAGCGTCCTCCTCCCCCACCGCTGTACTCGAAACTCATCACATCATAGTCGCTCAGCCTGAGGATCATCGGATAATATTATTATAAAGTGTGTGAGGGTGGAGTGTGTGCCGTGGCGCACAGCGCACGCGCACAGCACTCACTCGGGCGGCGGGTCGCCGTTGTCGTCGAAGGCGACGAGGCCGCCGTCGGGCGCACGGAAGCGCACGCGCGCCAGGTGCTGCCGGTACAGCGACACGTTGAAGGGCAGCATGGCGGCGCACAGGCCGGCCGCGCGCCCGCACGTGGCGCGCTGCATCGCGTGCAGCGCGTGCGCCAGCGCGTACACGCCGCGCACCACCAGCGCGAGCTTCGGCTCCTGCGTGTAGTTGGTGGCCAGCGACTCCCAGCCTGCACAGCACACCACACGAGTGTACCTCGAGAGCGCGCCAGGTGCCAGGCGCCACCGCTTCGGCGATAATATTGTTATGGTGGTCCCTGTGGGTCTGTGCGCTGTACTGTGACGCCTGCGACGCCTATGACCAGCCGAAGCGCGTGAAACAACAAAAAATGTGCGAGATTTTTGCGCGCTGATAAGTGTTTTTTGTTTCATAATATGTGAAAGTATGATAGTGTGTGTAACATAAATAACGCACACCCTGAAAGTAGCATGTTCAGAATCGGCTACTAAATCAATTTTGGGCATTTGTAATATACTTAGGTTATATTTATTTATTTATTTATTTATTATATTTTATCCTAAAACTGTATGAAAATTAAACTTATGGCAATAAAACAAAAGTACCGTTATCCAGGGGCTTTGAACCATGGAAAATTTAGGGAAAGCCCCACAGTGTCCGAAGACATCTTGTTGTACTTACAAGAGGTATAGTGAATAACTAAACAAATCGGCGGCCTCACCTTTACCTGGGTACAATTTTGAACCAATTTTGAAGCCTTTATCCTGTTTTATTTGACATCCTTTATTTTATTTTTCTGATAAAAAACTTATCTAATTTGCTCACGTTCACAATTGAATTAAAACTGTTGTGTTTACCTTTAATTTAAATGCACTCGAGATCATAATTGTATTTTAACAACATTTTAATGCTATGTGTGTATTTAGTTGGTAAGCCTTAACTAATAAATAAATAAATAAATGGATAGTGACTTTTGACATGTGACATGTTGGTGACATTATATAATCCCAACATAATTTTTGGGATTCTTGGAAGGATTGCCTAACTAAATAAGAACAATTAATTATTACCGTGTTTTAATACAGTACGAACACAAATATTCGATTAATCATTTCTTCTTCTTAAATTTAAGAGCTCAACTCTCGTCGGTGAAGCAATCGCCACTGTTCTCGTTCTATAAAACTTCGTCTGGGTCTTCCCCTTTCTCTTTTTCCTTCAATTTTCCCTTCTAGTATGGTTTTAAAGAAGTTGTCGTGTCGTATCAAGTGGCCAAACATCTTTCCTCTCCAGTTCTCTATGGTTCTTAATAACTGTCTTTTATTAATTTAAAATAAATTATCATTAATCCCTATAAAATTATTATATATATGTCGGATACAGGATCCTTGGCAGGAAGGCAAGGTAACGACTATCTTGTGGGCAACAGGTGGGTTATGCTGGTTCAAACATTAAAACACAGAACTCGTACTCAAATGTCATTATATTTGGTTTTGACCGAGTACGAAATTATTAAGAAGGAAGGTTCTGCAACAGGTTGGTCCGGAGAAGGACCTGGGTGACAAGGATGGCTTCATCTTGGTGGAGAAGAAAAAGAAGAGGAAGCCTACCTGCCTGAACAAGTGCGGGACCGCACCGACCGGACCGAGACACCTGCTGCGTCCAGCAGTACCAGTGACGCCGCTCTATGTATCCAGATTGCATTACTCCACGAAGGCCGAAGAGGTCGTAGAGTATATTGCAGTTAAGAGCAATTTCAATCTGAGGGTCGAACGGTTAGACTCTAGATACAACGTGAACTTCAAGTCCTTTGTGGTTAGAGTTCCGACTGAACATCTGTCGACCTTCATGAAGGAGGAGTTTTGGCCGAAAGGGGTAGTTTTCCGGCGCTTTAGAGGCCGGATACCTAGCGTACAACACACACCGACCATAAGTGTGAAATAGTGTTAGATTTATTGTTATATGTATGTTATAATATTTTATATTTTGTTATTATTATAAGTATTGTATTATATATTTTTATATGGGCCTTGTTGCCTGAAATAAATGGAAATAATAATAATAATAATAATAATTAATAATTTACTTAGGTAAAAAAGTTACACTTTTAATTAGCGTTGGGCGAGCATTTTAATCTCGGCTCGCGAGATTACAAGCACTGAGCAAGGACTCAAACGATTCAGAAGTAATAATTCTTCAGTGTTATAAATAAAAAATAAAAATCTTATAATACACAGAAAGATTTATAGAACTAACATATCTGCTTCAAAAAAATTTTATTGATATACTTGGCCTGGCAGAAGTAAGAAAAATGGGCTGTGTAGTCGAAGAACATGAAAATTACATATTCTGCTACAAGGGTGAAACACCCGGCCTTTACGGAGTTGGCTTTTTAATAAAAAAAGAATATAAAAATAAAATACTTAGTTTTTCAGCGCCATCAGAACGGGTTGCTATATTAAAAATGAAATACGACAATACAAGTCCTTACAATAATACAAGTGTACGCACCTACTGAAAAGGCTACAGATGAAGAAATCAACTCGTTCTACGAAATTCTACAGGCCGCCCAAGATCAGGCAGGAGAAAATGCCCTCGTTATCGGGGATTTTAACGCAAAAATTGGCCAGTCGAAATCCCAAGACAATGAAAACTTTGTCTTAGGACAATTTGGATACGGAAACAGAAACAAAAGAGGATAGAGGCTAATCCAATATGCATTGGAACATAAACTGTCAGTTATGAACTCCTTTTTTAAAGCTCGAGTAAATCGGTAATGGACCTGGCTGTCCCCCTGCGGTAAGATAAAAAACGAAATAGATTTTATTTTATCAAACCACCCAATTAAGATAAAAAACATAGAAGTATTACATGGTTTTGGATTCAGATCTGACCATCGCTTGGTTAGAGCTATCTACATACTAGACCAAAGCAAAAAAACGAGAACATCGTTTAAAGCGCAGCCGATGCCGCTGAGAACGGATGAAGACATATCGTCATACTTAAAAAACCTTGCGACTAACATACGCCACCTGGAAACACAGCACGAAGAAGATATCCAAACCTTTTACAATAAACTAGCTAACATTATCATCCTTATTTCAGCTAGCTCCATTATCAGCCTTACTTGCAGACCAAATAAGGAACTAAGAACTACCCACAAAATACTGAGTGAATCTACTCGAACTCTTCTATCAAGACGAACTGAACTTTTAAAAAGAAATAATAAAACACATTACTTAAAGCTACAAGTAAGGCAGTTGACAAAGACTATAAAGATCACTATAAGATCAGAAACAAAATAATACAGGAGAACCTAAAAGACTACAGAAGTACGAAAAAAGCCTACAAGAAATTGACCACACACAAAAACTGGATTCAAAACTTCTATACAAGAAAGGCGACCCTAGAGACATCGCTAACTACCGCCCTATTAGCCTTCTTTCAACGTGTACAAACTGTTAACATCGATCCAACCCGTTTAAGCCCACAGATCGACAAGTTCCAGCCGGTAGAACAAGCGGGGTTTCGTTCCGGATTCTCAAAAACAGACCACATACAAGTAATGCAGCAAGTGATAGAGAAATAGAAAGAGTTCAACAGACCACTATGTATTGCTTTCATCGATTACGCCAAAGCGTTTGACACGATTTCCCACGATGCTATTTGGGAAGCACTGAATAAATATAACATTAACGGAAAATACATAAGGGTACTAAAAAACATTTATGAGGGCAGCCTAAGCCGAGTCAAACTAGAGACGAGAGATACTGATATACCGATTTGCAGTGGCGTCAGACAAGGAGACCCCTTCTCACCCAAGCTATTTATCTATCTATATCTCTACTGGCATTCGGAATTGATTATAGTTAACCGATATCGACTTACTCACCTCAGATTCGCGGACAATATCGTCCTATTCGCTGAAACGAGAATAGAACTAGAAAAAATGATAAATACTCTTAACAAAGAAAGCGAGAAAATAGGCCTAATAATGAACGAGAACAAAACGAAAGTATTGACAAACAGCCACGCTAATGCTATAAACCTAAATGGGAAGCCGCTTGAATATGTGAAAAACTACATATATTTAGGCAAGCAATTATCATTCGAAGATAAAAATGAAGAACAAGAGGTCGAGCGTCGTGAGCTGGAAAAAGTTCTAGTCCCTAAAGGAAATCTTGAAACTTGAACTTCCCCTTCACTTAAAGAAAATCATCTTGGATACCTGCGTTCTGCCTACTCTGACATACGGATGCCAAACGTGGACGTATAAAACAAAAATTAAAACGAAAATCACACAAAGTAAAAAGTGAACAAATAAGACGAAAAACGAAAGTCATAGATGCCTTAGAGTATGCCTTAAAAAAAGTGGCGATGACAATACATGGACATTCGAGACACTTAGGTGGGAAGGACCAACGGGAAAAAGAAGTAGAGGGCTTCCCAGAAAAAGGTGGATAGAAGATATACAAGCTATAGCAGGAAGCGAATGGAAAAAAGAAAGCAATGGACTGAGAGATCTGGAAAAAGCGGGAGGAGGCCTATACCCGAGAAGGGTTCCGATCAATTCATGTAAAAAGCAAATAAATATATATTTTTTCTATTTAGTTTTAATGAATAACTTAGTATTTTATCAGAATTTTACAAATTAGAAATTTGAATATATGTAAATTGGAAATAAACAGGCTTTATTATTATTTATATTGCGTTTGAAAACATTTTTTTAAATATTAAACGACACTAATAAACCAATAAACTGCCTAATAAATCTTAAAAAAACCTTCAGCATCATGACAGTAAAATTATCATTATGTGTGATACTGACTTTATAAGAAATCCGATCCTCGAGTAAAGAAGTAATGCACTAATTGGGCTGTTTCCTCGACAGAATGGCGGCTGAAGGGAAATTAATGCCCCCAGGAGGATAAATGTGCAATTATGTGGCCGTACTCCGTCCGTACGGCCGTACGCGTGTCAATGTGGCCAACTAATGACTGCTTTCGACTTAGTGAAACTGAAATTATACTGACTGGAACAATTACGCAAACTCTTGAATAAGGTGGTGGACATTGTGAGTGTTCTAAATAGAGAATGCCGCATGAGTGCAAATAAATCTGTAGGTAAATAAACTTATAACTATCAGCAATTTTTAATTACAATAACAACAAGTAAGTATCTGCGGGCACAACCATAACATTTTGTTACGAACCCTTTGATAATGACGGTCTATTTGTAATTTCAAATTAACAACTTTTCAAAATGCATATGGAAGTATCTACGGTACTTACTACTTACATTAAAAAAAAACCAATCAGGCAAAACTCAACCTTATAACAACATCTAAATTAAGCACTTAAAAGAAATTACTTGTATGTAGGTAACTAATAGGAATAGAAAACAATACTTAGTCTAATTGACGTGTTCGAGGGTGTGCGTTAATAGGCATGATGACAGTAATTAAGAATCACATAAATAATGTGTTTAACTGGTTAAATATGATCAATAGATTTAGAAATATGTATTTATTTTTACATTTGATAATTTATTAAATAAATTAAAACTATAAAATACAGCAGTCCGCCATGTTAAGTTAAACACCACCAGAGTGAATGACGTCACGAATATGTAAGCATTGTAGACGTCAGTTTATTTCGTATGAACTTGGATGATATCTGCACTTTTAATTGTTTTTACCTGCGTTTTTACGCGTATTTCGTGATTTCCATCGATCAGTTGCCTAGTTTTGTGTTCTCAAAACATGGTGGACCAAGGATTTACAAAGGCAAATAGCTCTAATTTGTCTAGAGTGAATTTGTTGTTGTTGGGGGAGTTTTTGGCGGCAAACAAAGACTTTTGTTCAGCAGAATTTAGAAATGTTAAAACAACATTGTAAATATACAACAATCAAAAATCTTTATAAACAATAACTCAAAAGTACAAAACTCGTAAAATCACTTTTAATAAAAATAACTTCTTGATATAGGTATTATTTAATAATAATACCTATATCAAGAAGTTATATTCAGAGGTTGAAGTTCTTAAAAAAAAAAAAAATACCTAAAGCGGGTTCCAGACGTTCAGTTTAAACTGAACAGTTCTAACTGATCAGTTAAATCATACGTGTGTAGGCAAAACTGAGAACTGTTCAGATGAACTGATCAGTTAAATCGTACTCAGTATCATACGATTTAACTTATCAGTTCAACTGATCAGTTAAAACTGAATGTCTGGAAGCCGCTTAAGGTTGTAACAGATACATAGTGACTTATTTATTGATATCATTGTTTTAGATCAACAAAGTACGTGTGTAGGCAAAACTGAGAACTGTTCAGATGAACTGATCAGTTAAATCGTACTCAGTATCATACGATTTAACTTATCAGTTCAACTGATCAGTTAAAACTGAATGTCTGGAAGCCGCTTAAGGTTGTAACAGATACATAGTGACTTATTTATTGATATCATTGTTTTAGATCAACAAAGTACGTGTGTAGGCAAAACTGAGAACTGTTCAGATGAACTGATCAGTTAAATCGTACTCAGTATCATACGATTTAACTTATCAGTTCAACTGATCAGTTAAAACTGAATGTCTGGAAGCCGCTTAAGGTTGTAACAGATACATAGTGACTTATTTATTGATATCATTGTTTTAGATCAACAAAGTACGTGTGTAGGCAAAACTGAGAACTGTTCAGATGAACTGATCAGTTAAATCGTACTCAGTATCATACGATTTAACTTATCAGTTCAACTGATCAGTTAAAACTGAATGTCTGGAAGCCGCTTAAGGTTGTAACAGATACATAGTGACTTATTTATTGATATCATTGTTTTAGATCAACAAAGTACGTGTGTAGGCAAAACTGAGAACTGTTCAGATGAACTGATCAGTTAAATCGTACTCAGTATCATACGATTTAACTTATCAGTTCAACTGATCAGTTAAAACTGAATGTCTGGAAGCCGCTTAAGGTTGTAACAGATACATAGTGACTTATTTATTGATATCATTGTTTTAGATGAACAAAGTTATGTTCATTTCCAATTTATGATTAGTAATTCGTTATACAAAGTTGGTTTTATAGTAAAAACTTACGTCAAAACGATCTTCACAGAAATAAATAGGAATAACTGATTTACTGCTTTCGATCCCTAGGTAGTGTTTACGACTTGCGGTCTATTTACATAGAGGTGACGTCACAAACGACGCCATGACACCGGCGGCCTTTTTGGAACGAATATTAAATTTTAAATTTTAATTGCAATTTTCGTGTAAATACTTTCTTTTCCTGTCGAAAAGATATGTTTTTTCTGAAATATTAGATAATTTGGAATATCATAGGACAGTTTTTGAAAATCAGTCATCATGCCTATTACGGGACACGTTGTATACAGGCCCAGCAATTTAAACTAATAGGAAATAAAGTAAAAGGGAATGAAACCTGAACAGCGGCGTGTTCCATTCGCTGGACTTTTAGCGAGGGAGCAGCTGAACTTCTGTTCCCAAAATTCCTGTGAAAAGGGAGTACTTAGGTAATTCAAGCTTCAAGAGCTGCTCTCCTAATGCAAACACCAACACCACCTGAAACCAAGGATTTCTAGAGTTGTTCCGCGGCTTGAGCGCGAGGTAGTGCGCGTCGAACTCCTTGAGGTAGGGCGAGCGGATGCGCAGCGTGAGCGCGCGGTGCGCGGCGTGCTCCAGCCCCTCCACCACGTCGCGCCGGTCCGCCCAGCCGTCGCTGCCCACCAGCCGCAGGCGCCGTGCCACCGGCCTCGCGCGCGCCAGCCCACTCAGCAGCGCGCGCGCCGTGCGGCCCTCGCACCAGCACACGGCCACTTGCGGGCCCGCCGCCAGCTGCGCCAACGCCGCGGCTACCTGCGCCGGCGCCGGCGCCGCCCGCAGCGCCACCTCGCGCGCCACGCACACACCGCCGCGCGCCGCCTCCTCGCGAAACGCCGCCATGCCGCTCTGCCCGTAGCTCTCTGGCACCACCACACGCCTGCTATTGATTGAGTGGCACTCACGCTGCGGGGCGCGCGGTGAGGCAGCACTCGACTCACCGTCGGTGTGCACCGCGTGCACGTAGGTCCAGTTGTGCGCGCGCAGCAACGCCACCAGCAGCCGCGCCTGGTGCCGGTCGGACGGCACCACGCGGAAGAAAGTGGAGAAGCGCGCACGATCCGACAGCTCGCGAGACGTCGCCGAGTACGACACCTGGTCAACAGCACGAGTTAGTACGGAGAATTAAGGCGACCGCGACCCGCAGTGGGGGCTGCAGTTATTATGATCACCTGCGGAATGGAGAACAGCTGCAGTAGGTTCTGCACCTGCACAGCGGCGGAGCTGGCGCCGGGGCCCAGCACGCCCACTAACGGCACGCTGGGCTCCTGCTCGCGTGCCTGCGACTGACACCTGCTACGTGTAGATATAGTACTCCAACATCCAGTGCAGGTGTTGTGGTGTGGCACGGGTTAGCTCGGCGACACAGCTATTTAGCGGCGCGCATGTAACCAATCTATCTACTCGTATACAAATTGTGTAGGCGTATTAAAATGTATTTGCTAAGTACTCGTAATTATAATAAGTTGAAGGCTGCACAAGTACCTACATAGATGAAATAAAATAAATTAACTGGATCTGGCGCTATTTGTCACAATTCTAATCCAACCTGTGTGATAATGATCTTACTATTCAATCTAATTCCGTTTTTAGTAATTCAATTCTTTAATTCACGTTTTAACAATTTGCCTTTATTCCACTTGCTTTGTTTTAAGTTAGTTTTCATGATTTTATATTTATGTAGGAAATATATAGACTATAGATATACGAAACTAGCTCACGGTAGGCACCCCTAGACTAACACAACTTCAGCTTAGAGGGGTCGCGTGATGGAGTGGCCCCGGCCCTTGAGGGCTATAGCTGTCCTCTCCATCACGCTCCGAAGCAGGCACTATTTTTAACCCCCGACGCAAAACGACGGGGTGTCATAAGTTTGACGTGGCTGTGTGTGTGTGTGTGTGTCTGTCTGTGGCATCGTAGCTCCCGAACGGATGAACCTATATATTTTTTGTTTTTTTTTATTTGAAAGGTGACTCAGTCGGGAGTGTTCTTAGCTATGTTTGATGAAAATCGGCCCAAGATAGCCGTCGCCACAAAATAGCGAATTACATATTATTTCACAACTCCCTCAATATGTGTATCAAATGACAGGGTTTATCTAGGAGAATACTATACACTATGATAAATTTCCAATCCAAGATGGCCGCCACCACAAAATCGCAAATTACATATCGGGTCGGGGGTTTTCTAAATTAGGTTAGGTTATTAGGAGTTATTTTTACCAATTTGTGTTTGCAAAGAACTTATACTTATTAGTTAAAGTAAGGTACATAAACAAGTGCATATGCAATATGCATATTAACCACAAAAAGACCGCCACAAATTAATTAATCTCCTTAATTTCAGGCTACTTTGGCACATACATACATGTATGAATGAATAGGTACAGTACAATTGTACTGTGCTATAGGTACCTTACAAACGCATAATATAAGTATATATATACTTACTGAGTTATATTTCTGTAAAAGCCCGAATATTGATTACTCTTAGGCTAATATTCAGAGACGAGGCTAAGCATGAACTTATGCTTCCGTATGTCAAATTGTCATACAAAGACATACGAAAGCATTACTTTACGCTTAGCATCGTCTCTGAATATTAGCCTTAGGTTTTACCAATAAGTCCTACGATAAAATGTACTAACACCAGTTGGTAAATAAATGCAAGTATCTTTAAAGAGGGTCGATGTTGTCGGGCTGTTACCGTTACAATGGAATACATAGGTACCAGTTTAACGTTTAGGCAAATTAAATACGGTATTTGACAGCATGTAACATATAGCAGCTATTGATGGCATCCCTATTTAATATAAATGTTGGAAACCAGCTATTACGAATTTTGGGACATTCCCACGGGATTAGGAAACGTAAAACGTTAGGTCTATAAGCATGAAATTTTGCAGAAATGTTCCTTAAATGATCCTTAAATGACGTGCGTGTGCGCAGTGCGCACTAACAAAGGATTGTGGGAAATTCCCACGGGATAGGGAGAAATGAAATCGCTGCATCTAGAAGCATGAAATTTTGCATAAATGTTCTTGAAATGACGTTAGTGTGAAGTAAGAAAAGATTTTGAGAAATTCCTACGGGATTGCATAAAATTTGACGAGCGCGAGTAACACCGCGGGTGACTGCTAGTCGTTTATATATAATTATCTACGCGCTAGTTCAGTTTCAAATACTTTTTCGCTTCTTAGCATTCTTTGGAACCGTCACGAATAGTTTGTTGGTGGTTTTTATTGTAGTGCTTAAATTGCACTCGGGCACTGCATACTTACTTGTAACTAATTTTTTGCACAAAAATACGATTTTATAACTTTTTCGTAGTCTCGACAGTTACAGTATTGGACAACCAAAGTGCACAAGCGGACGACGTCACGACGCGATATTGTCAGGGAAAGTGTTTTCGCGGGATATATGTACAGATAATATTTTATCGTTTTTTCTTGTTGCAATATATTTACTGAAACGCAAATTATAAATTTAGCCTAAGAGTCCATAGTCATCCACATCAGTGATTAACGTAGAACAGTTTTTAAAAACCTGTCAAAACCCTATTTTGGTAAAAGTTCCTTGGTTCGTTCGCTCGTGATCAGCAGTCCCATACTCGAACCACTAAACCACAGACGTGGTCCTTAACACGATCTTTGATGATTGTTTGTCTAGCTTCTCTATTAATTATTAAGACTAAGTAAATAGTATTTTTTTTATTGTACCTATTCAGTACCGTATATAAATATTACCGTATTTAAGGAATAGGTGCTTACAGTGTCAGGTGAATTGTGTATGAATGACCCTCTATTCTTTTCATGTTGCGGGATGGGTAGATGCCCAGTGCTTAAGCAACGGTGCTTAAGTCTATCACTATTCATCACTGACGGTTGTTGTACTGACCGGTACAGGGCAGTCGTCGCTGAGCGGAGCGCGCCGGCGGTGGGGCGCGCCGAGCGCGTCGCGCACTAAGTCGATGGTCTGGCGCAGCGCTGTGGGGGGCGCCCAGCACGAGTCCCGCAGCTCCGCGCCGAGGCGCAAGTGCGGCAGCAGTTGCGTGTTAGCGTTGATGGCGTCCAGCGCCAGCAGCGTCGCCTCCACGCGTTGGATGCCGTAGTGTTCACGCACCGAGCCGCAGGCGGCATCCGCGCGCGCCGCCGCTGGAGCGTCGTGCACCGCAAACAGAGCGCCGAACCGCACCGCGCCCGCCACCAGCGCGCGCTCGCACGCGCAGCGGCGCGCCGGCCACGCCAGCCACGCCAGCGCCAGCAGCAGCGCGCACGAGCCCAGCTGCATCGCGCGTGCGTCGCGACGCCGCTCACACCGAGGAATGCCGATGGAGCCTTTCGCCCGGTTGGCCGAACAAACTTGAGATAGGTATAGGACTATAGGTACCTCGGTCTCTCCACCTCTCGTAGCAGGACGGACTGTGCTAGAAGAATAAAACGCTATTATTGCTACTTAAATTGCTAACAACGTTCGCATAACCCCCAAATACGTGGTACATGTGGGGGATATTTTCAAGTTATTCATATTTCTATTTCTATTTTTATTAATATGTGTGACGATACCCGACGCCCATTATTTCAATATTGACGTCCATAAAAATATCGATACCGGCGCCAATAATATCGATACCGACGACAATAATATCGATACCGACGCCAATAATAGCGATACCGACGCCAATAATATCGATACCGACGCCGATAATATCGATACCGAAGCCGATAATATTGAAACTGACGCCTACAAAAATATCGATACTGACGCCAATAATACCAATACCGACACCGATAAGATATCGATACCGACACCGATAATATCGATACCGAAGCCGATAATATCGAAACTGACGCCCATAAAATTATCAATACCGACGCCGATAATATCGATACCGACGCCAATAATATCGATACCGGTGCTAATAATATCGATACGGACGACAATAATATCGATACCGACGCCAATAATATCGGTACCGACGCCAATAATATCGATATCGACGCCAATAATATTAGTACCGACGCCGATAATATCGATACCGACCCCCGTAAAAATAACGATACCGACGCCCATAAAAATATCGATACCGACGCCGATAAAAATATCGATACCGACGCCAATAATATCGATACTGACGCTCATAGACATGTCGATACCGACGCCGATAATATCGATACCGACGCCCATAAAAATATCGATAACGACGCCGATATTATCGATACCGACGCCGATAATATCGATACCGACGCCGATAATATCGATACCGACGCCAATAATATCGATACCGACGCCCATAAAAATATCGATACCGACTCCAATAATATCGATACCGACGCCCATAAAAATATCAATACCGACGCCAATAATATCGATACCGACGCTCATAAAGATATCGATACCGACGCCAATTGAATATCGATACCGACGCCCATAAAATATCAATAACGACGCCGATATTATCGATACCGGTGCTAATAATATCGATACGGACGACAATAATATCGATACCGACGCCAATAATATCGGTACCGACGCCAATAATATCGATACCGACACCCATAAAAATATCGAAACCGACGCCAATAGTATCGATACCGACGCCAATAATATCGATACCGACGCCCATAAAAATGTCGATACCGACGTCGATAATATCGATACCGACGCTTATAAAAATATCGATACCGACGCTTATAAAAATATCGATACCGACGCCCATAAAAATATTGATACCGACGCCAATAATATCGATACCTACGCCTATAAAAATATCGATATCGACGCTTATAAAAATATCGATACCGACGCCCATAAAAATATCGATACCGACGCCAATAATATCGATACCTACGCCTATAAAATATCAATAACGACGCCGATATTATCGATACCGACGCCAATAATATCGATACCGACGCCGATAAAAATGTCGATACCGACGTCGATAATATCGATACCGACGCTTAAAAAAATATCGATACCGACGCCCATAAAAATATCGATATCGACGCCAATAATATCGATAGGGACGCCCATAAAATATCAATAACGACGCCGATGTTATCGATACCGACGCCATTAATATCGATACCGACGTCGATAATATCGATACTGACGCCGATAATATCAATACCGACGCCAATAATATCGATAGGGACGCCCATAATATTGATACCGACGCCAATAATATCGATACCGACGCCCATAAAAATATCGATAACGACGCCGATATTATCGATACCGACTCTCATAGAAATGTCGATACCGACGCTGATAATATCGATACCGACGCCCATAAAAATATCGATACCGACTCCAATAATATCGATACCGACGCCGATAAAAATATCAATACCGACGCCAATAATATCGATACCGACGCCCATAAAATATCAATAACGACGCCGATATTATCGATACCGACGCCAATAATATCGATACTGACGCTCATAGACATGTCGATACCGACAACGATAATATCGATACCGACGCCACTAATATCGATACCGACGCCAATTATATCGATACCGACACCCATAAAAATATCGAAACTGACGCCAATAGTATCGATACCGACGCCAATAATATCGATACCGACGCCCATAAAAATGTCGATACCGACGTCGATAATATCGATACCGAAGCCGATAATATTGAAACTGACGCCTATAAAAATATCGATACTGACGCCAATAATACCAATACCGACACCGATAAGATATCGATACCGACACCGATAATATCGATACCGAAGCCGATAATATCGAAACTGACGCCCATAAAAATATCAATACCGACGCCGATAATATCGATACCGACGCCAATAATGTCGATACCGGTGCTAATAATATCGATACGGACGACAATAATATCGATACCGACGCCAATAATATCGGTACCGACGCCAATAATATCGATACCGACGCCACTAATATCGATACCGACGCCAATAATATCGATACCGACACCCATAAAAATATCGAAACCGACGCCAATAGTATCGATACCGACGCCAATAATATCGATACCGACGCCCATAAAAATGTCGATACCGACGTCGATAATATCGATACCGACGCTTATAAAAATATCGATACCGACGCTTATAAAAATATCGATACCGACGCCCATAAAAATATCGATACCGACGCCAATAATATCGATACCTACGCCTATAAAAATATCGATACCGACGCTTATAAAAATATCGATACCGACGCCCATAAAAATATCGATACCGACGCCAATAATATCGATACCTACGCCTATAAAATATCAATAACGACGCCGATATTATCGATACCGACGCCAATAATATCGATACCGACGCCGATAAAAATGTCGATACCGACGTCGATAATATCGATACCGACGCTTAAAAAAATATCGATACCGACGCCCATAAAAATATCGATATCGACGCCAATAATATCGATAGGGACGCCCATAAAATATCAATAACGATGCCGATGTTATCGATACCGACGCCATTAATATCGATACCGACGCCGATAATATCGATACTGACGCCGATAATATCAATACCGACGCCAATAATATCGATAGGGACGCCCATAATATTGATACCGACGCCAATAATATCGATACCGACGCCCATAAAAATATCGATAACGACGCCGATATTATCGATACCGACTCTCATAGAAATGTCGATACCGACGCTGATAATATCGATACCGACGCCCATAAAAATATCGATACCGACTCCAATAATATCGATACCGACGCCCATAAAAATATCAATACCAACGCCAATAATATCGATACCGACGCTCATAAAGATATCGATACCGACGCCAATAATATCGATACCGACGCCCATAAAAATATCGATACCGACGCCAATAATATCGATACTGACGCTCATAGAAATGTCGATACCGACGCCGATAATATCGTTACTGACGCCGATAATATCGATACCGACGCTTAAAAAAATATCAATACCGACGCCAATAATATCGATACCGACGCTCATAAAGGTATCGATACCGACGCCAATAATATCGATACCGACGCTCATAAAAATATCAATACCGACGCCAATAATATCGATACCGACGCCGATAATATCGATACTGACGCCGATAATATCAATACCGACGCCCATAAAAATATTAATACCGACGCCAATAATATCGATACCGACGCTCATAAAGATATCGATACCGACGCCAATAATATCGATACCGACGCCCATAAATATGTCGATACCGACGTCGATAATATCGATACCGACGCTTATAAAAATATCGATACCGACGCTTATAAAAATATCGATACCGACGCCCATAAAAATATCGATACCGACGCCAATAATATCGATACCTACGCCTATAAAATATCAATAACGACGCCGATATTATCGATACCGACGCCAATAATATCGATACCGACGCCAATAATATCGATACCGACGCCAATAATATCGATACCGACACCCATAAAAATATCGATACCGACGCCAATAGTATCGATACCGACGCCAATAATATCGATACCGACGCCCATAAATATGTCGATACCGACGTCGATAATATCGATATCGACGCTTAAAAAAATATCGATACCGACGCCAATAATATCGATACTTACGCCTATAAAATATCAATAACGACGCCGATATTATCGATACCGACGCCAATAATATCGATACCGACGCCGATAATATGTTACTGACGCCGATAATATCAATACCGACGCCAATAATATCGATACCGACGCCCATAAAAATATCGATACTAACGCCAATAATATCGATACCGACGCCGATAAAAATGTCGATACCGACGTCGATAATATCGATACCGACGCTTAAAAAAATATCGATACCGACGCCCATAAAAATATCGGTATCGACGCCAATAATATCGATACCGACGCCCATAAAATATCAATAACGACGCCGATATTATCGATACCGACGCCAATAATATCTATACCGACGCTTATAAAAATATCGATACCGACGCTTATAAAAATATCGATACCGACGCCCATAAAAATATCGATACCGACGCCAATAATATCGATACTGACGCTCATAGAAATGTCGATACCGACGCCAATAATATCGATACCGACGCCAATAATATCGATACCGACACCCATAAAAATATCGATACCGACGCCAATAGTATCGATACCGACGCCAATAATATCGTTACCGACGCCTATAAAAATATCGATACCGACGCCAATAATATCGATACCTACGCCTATAAAATATCAATAACAACGCCGATATTATCGATACCGACGCCAATAATATCGTTACCGACGCCGATAATATCGATACTGACGCCGATAATATCAATACCGACGCCAATAATATCGATACCGACGCCCATAAAAATATCGATACCGACGCCAATAATATCGATACCGACGATTAAAAAAATATCAATACCGACGCCAATAATATCGATACCGACGCCCATAAAAATATCGATAACGACGCTGATATTATCGATACCGACGCCCATAAAAATATTAATACCGACGCCAATAATATCGATACCGACGCTCATAAAGATATCGATACCGACGCTAATAATATCGATACCGACGCCCATAAAAATATCGATACCGACGCCGATAATATCGATACTGACGCTCATAGAAATGTCGATACCGACGCCGATAATATCGATACCGACGCCAATAATATCGATACCGACGCCAATAATATCGATACCGACACCCATAAAAATATCGATACCGACGCCAATAGTATCGATACCGACGCCAATAATATCGATACCGACGCCCATAAATATGTCGATACCGACGTCGATAATATCGATACCGACGCTTATAAAAATATCGATACCGACGCTTATAAAAATATCGATACCGACGCCCATAAAAATATCGATACCGACGCCAATAATATCGATACCTACGCCTATAAAATATCAATAACGACGCCGATATTATCGATACCGACGCCAATAATATCGATACCGACGCCCATAAATATGTCGATACCGACGTCGATAATATCGATATCGACGCTTAAAAAAATATCGATACCGACGCCAATAATATCGATACCTACGCCTATAAAATATCAATAACGACGCCGATATTATCGATACCGACGCCAATAATATCGATACCGACGCCGATAATATCGTTACTGACGCCGATAATATCAATACCGACGCCAATAATATCGATACCGACGCCCATAAAAATATCGATACCGACGCCAATAATATCGATACCGACGCCGATAAAAATGTCGATACCGACGTCGATAATATCGATACCGACGCTTAAAAAAATATCGATACCGACGCCCATAAAAATATCGGTATCGACGCCAATAATATCGATACCGACGCCCATAAAATATCAATAACGACGCCGATATTATCGATACCGACGCCAATAATATCTATACCGACGCTTATAAAAATATCGATACCGACGCTTATAAAAATATCGATACCGACGCCCATAAAAATATCGATACCGACGCCAATAATATCGATACTGACGCTCATAGAAATGTCGATACCGACGCCAATAATATCGATACCGACGCCAATAATATCGATACCGACGCCCATAAAAATATCGATACCGACGCCAATAGTATCGATACCGACGCCAATAATATCGTTACCGACGCCTATAAAAATATCGATACCGACGCCAATAATATCGATACCTACGCCTATAAAATATCAATAACAACGCCGATATTATCGATACCGACGCCAATAATATCGTTACCGACGCCGATAATATCGATACTGACGCCGATAATATCAATACCGTTGCCAATAATATCGATACCGACGCCCATAAAAATATCGATACCGACGCCAATAATATCGATACCGACGCTTAAAAAAATATCAATACCGACGCCTTAAATATCGATACCGACGCTCATAAAGGTATCGATACCGACGCCAATAATATCGATACCGACGCTCATAAAAATATCAATACCGACGCCCATAAAAATATTAATACCGACGCCAATAATATCGATACCAACGCTCATAAAGATATCGATACCGACGCCAATAATATCGATACGGACGCCCATAAAAATATCGATACCGACGCCAATAGTATCGATACCGACGCCAATAATATCGATACCGACGCCCATAAATATGTCGATACTGACGTCGATAATATCGATACCGACGCTTATAAAAATATCGATACCGACGCTTATAAAAATATCGATACCGATGCCCATAAAAATATCGATACCGACGCCAATAATATCGATACCTACGCCTATAAAATATCAATAACGACGCCGATATTATCGATACCGACGCCAATAATATCGATACCGACGCCAATAAAAATATCGATACCGACGCCAATAGTATCGATACCGACGCCAATAATATCGATACCGACGCCCATAAATATGTCGATACCGACGTCGATAATATCGATATCGACGCTTAAAAAAATATCGATATCGATGCCCATAAAAATATCGATACCGACGCCAATAATATCGATACCTACGCCTATAAAATATCAATAACGACGCCGATATTATCGATACCGACGCCAATAATATCGATACCGACGCCAATAAAAATATCGATACCGACGCCAATAGTATCGATACCGACGCCAATAATATCGATACCGACGCCCATAAATATGTCGATACCGACGCCAATAATATCGATACCGAAGCCCATAAAAATATCGATAACGACGCCGATATTATCGATACCGACTCTCATAGAAATGTCGATACCGACGCTGATAATATCGATACCGACGCCCATAAAAATATCGATACCGACTCCAATAATATCGATACCGACGCCCATAAAAATATTAATACCGACGCCAATAATATTGATACCGACGCTCATAAAGATATCGATACCGACGCCAATAATATCGATACGGACGCCCATAAAAATATCGATACCGACGCCAATAGTATCGATACCGACGCTCATAAATATGTCGATACCGACGTCGATAATATCGATACCGACGCTTATAAAAATATCGATACCGACGCTTATAAAAATATCGATACCGACGCCCATAAAAATATCGATACCGACGCCAATAATATCGATACCTACGCCTATAAAATATCAATAACGACGCCGATATTATCGATACCGACGCCAATAATATCGATACCGACGCCCATAAATATGTCGATACCGACGTCGATAATATCGATATCGACGCTTAAAAAAATATCGATACCGACGCCCATAAAAATATCGATATCGACGCCAATAATATCGATACCGACGCTCATAAAAATATCGATACCGACGCCTATAATATCGATACCGACGCCTATAATATCGATACCGACGCCAAAAATATTGATACTGACGCTCATAGAAATGTCGATACCGACGCCGATAATATCGATACCGACGCCCATAAAAATATCAATAACGACGCCGATATTATCGATACCGACGCCAATAATATCGATACTGACGCTCATAGACATGTCGATACCGACAAAGATAATATCGATACCGACGCCACTAATATCGATACCGACGCCAATAATATCGATACCGACATCCATAAAAATATCGAAACCGACGCCAATAGTATCGATACCGACGCCAATAATATCGATACCGACGCCCATAAAAATGTCGATACCGACGTCGATAATATCGATACTGACGCTCATAGACATGTCGATACCGACAAAGATAATATCGATACCGACGCCAATAATATCGATACTGACGCTCATAGACATGTCGATACCGACAACGATAATATCGATACCGACGCCACTAATATCGATACCGACGCCCATAAAAATATCGATACCGACGCATATAATATCGATACCTACGCCTATAAAAATATCGATACCGACGCTTATAAAAATATCGATACCGACGCCCATAAAAATATCGATACCGACGCCAATAATATCGATACCGACGCCGATAAAAATGTCGATACCGACGTCGATAATATCGATACCGACGCTTAAAAAATATCGATACCGACGCCCATAAAAATATCGATATCGACGCCAATAATATCGATAGGGACGCCCATAAAATATCAATAACGACGCCGATGTTATCGATACCGACGCCAATAATATCGATACCGACGCCGATAATATCGATACTGACGCCGATATTATCAATACCGACGCCAATAATATCGATAGGGACGCCCATAATATTGATACCGACGCCAATAATATCGATACCGACGCCCATAAAAATATCGATAACGACGCCGATATTATCGATACCGACTCTCATAGAAATGTCGATACCGACGCTGATAATATCGATACCGACGCCCATAAAAATATCGATACCGACTCCAATAATATCGATACCGACGCTCATAAAGATATCGATACCGACGCCAAGTATATCGATACCGACGCCCATAAAAATATCGATACCAACGCCAATAATATCGATACTGACGGTCATAGAAATGTCGATACCGACGCCGATAATATCGATACCTACGCCTTTAAAATATCAATAACGACGCCAATATTATCGATACCGACGCCCATAAAAATATCGATACCGACACCAATAATATCGATACTGACGCTCATAGAAATGTCGATACCGACGCCGATAATATCGATACCGACGCCAATAATATCGATACCGACGCCAATAATATCGATACCGACGCTCATAAAGATATCGATACCGACGCCAATAATATCGATACCGACGCCCATAAAAATATCGATACCGACGCCAATAATATCGATACTGACGCTCATAGAAATGTCGATACCGACGCCGATAATATCGATACCTACGCCTTTAAAATATCAATAACGACGCCAATATTATCGATACCGACGCCCATAAAAGTATCGATACCGACACCAATAATATCGATACTGACGCTCATAGAAATGTCGATACCGACGCCGATAATATCGATACCGACGCCAATAATATCGATACTGACGCCAATAATATCGATACCGACGCTCATAAAGATATCGATACCGACGCCAATAATATCGATACCGACGCCCATAAAAATATCGATACCGACGCCAATAATATCGATACTGACGCTCATAGAAATGTCGATACCGACGCCGATAATATCGATACCTACGCCTTTAAAATATCAATAACGACGCCAATATTATCAATACCGACGCCCATAAAAATATCGATACCGACACCAATAATATCGATACTGACGCTCATAGAAATGTCGATACCGACGCCGATAATATCGATACCGACGCCAGTAATATCGATACCGACGCCAATAATATCGATACCGACACCCATAAAAATATCGATACCGACGCCAATAGTATCGATACCGACGCCAATAATATCGATACCTACGCCTGTAAAATATCAATAACAACGCCGATATTATCGATACTGACGCCAATAATATCGTTACCTACGCCGATAATATCGATACTGACGCCGATAATATCAATACCGACGCCAATAATATCGATACCGACGCCCATAAAAATATCGATACCGACGCCAATAATATCGATACCGACGCTTAAAAAAATATCAATACCGACGCCAATAATATCGATACCGACGCTCATAAAGATATCGATACCGACGCCAATAATATCGATACCGACGCTCATAAAAATATCAATACCGACGCCAATAATATCGATACCGACGCCGATAATATCGATACTGACGCCGATAATATCAATACCGACGCTTATAAAAATATCGATACCGACGCTTATAAAAATATCGATACCGATGCCCATAGAAATATCGATACCGACGCCAATAATATCGATACCGACGCCCATAAAATATCAATAACGACGCCAATAATATCGATACCGTCGCCCATAAAAATATCGATACCGACGCCAATAGTATCGATACCGACGCCAATAATATCGATACCGCCGCCCATAAAATATCAATAACGACGCCGATATTATCGATACCGACGCCAATAATATCGATACCGACGCTTAAAAAAATATCAATACCGACGCCAATAATATCGATACCGACGCTCATAAAGATATCGATACCGACGCCAATAATATCAATACCGACGCCCATAAAAATATCGACACCGACGCCAATAGTATCGATACCGACGCCAATAATATCGATATCGACGCCCATAAAAATGTCAATACCGACGTCGATAATATCGACACCGACGCTTATGAAAATATTAATACCGACGCCCATAAAAATATCGATATCGACGCCAATAATATCGATACCGACGCCCATAAAAATGTCAATACCAACGTCGATAATATCGACACCGACGCTTATAAAAATATTAATACCGACGCCCATAAAAATATCGATATCGACGCCAATAATATCGATACCGACGCCCATAAATATCGATACCTACGCCTATAAAATATCAATAACGACGCCGATATTATCGATACCGACGCCAATAATATCGATACCGACGCCGATAAAAATGTCGATACCGACGTCGATAATATCGATACCGACGCTTAAAAAAATATCGATACCGACGCCCATAAAAATATCGATATCGACGCCAATAATATCGATACCGACGCCCATAAAATATCAATAACGACGCCGATATTATCGATACCGACGCCAATAATATCTATACCGATGCCCATAAAAATATCGATACCGACGCCGATAATATCGATACCGACGCCGATAATATCGATACCGACGCCAATAATATCGATACCGATGCCGATAATATCAATACTGACGCCAATAATATCGATACCGACGCCCATAAAAATATCGATAACGACGCTGATATTATCGATACCGACGCCCATAAAAATATTAATACCGACGCCAATAATATCGATACCGACGCTCATAAAGATATCGATACCGACGCTAATAATATCGATACCGACGCCCATAAAAATATCGATACTGACGCCAATAATATCGATACTGACACTCATAGAAATGTCGATACCGACGCCGATAATATCGATACTGACGCCAATAATATCGATACCGACGCCAATAATATCGATACCGACACCCATAAAAATATCGATACCGACGCCAATAGTATCGATACCGACGCCAATAATATCGATACCGACGCCCATAAATATGTCGATACCGACGTCGATAATATCGATACCGACGCTTATAAAAATATCGATACCGACGCTTATAAAAATATCGATACCGACGCCCATAAAAATATCGATACCGACGCCAATAATATCGATACCTACGCCTATAAAATATCAATAACGACGCCGATATTATCGATACCGACGCCAATAATATCGATACCGACGCCCATAAATATGTCGATACCGACGTCGATAATATCGATATCGACGCTTAAAAAAATATCGATACCGACGCCCATAAAAATATCGATATCGACGCCAATAATATCGATACTGACGCCCATTAAAATATCGATACCGACGCCAATAATATCGATACCGACATCAATAATATCGATACCGAAGCCGATAATATCGATACTGACGCCGATAATATCAATACCGACGCCAATAATATCAATACCGACGCTCATAAAAATATCGATACCGACGCCTATAATATCGATACCGACGCCTATAATATCGATACCGACGCCAGTAATATTGATACTGACGCTCATAGAAATGTCGATACCGACGCCGATAATATCGATACCGACGCCAATAATATCGATACCGACGCCCATAAAAATATCGATACCGACGCGTATAGTATCGATACCGACGCCAATAATATCGATACCGACGCCCATAAAAATGTCGTAACCGACGCCGATAATATCGATACCGACGCCAATAATATCGATTCCGACGCTTAAAAAAATATCGATACCGACGCCCATAGAAATATCGATATCGACGCCAATAATATCGATACCGACGCCCATAAAATATCAATAACGACGCCGATATTATCGATACCGACGCCAATAATATCTATACCGACGCTTATAAAAATATCGATACCGACGCCCATAAAAATATCGATACCGACGCCTATAGTATCGATACCGACGTTAATAATATCGATACCGACGCCCATAAAAATGTCGTAACCGACGCCGATAATATTTATACCAACGCCAATAATATCGATACCGACGCCGATAAAAATGTCGATACCGACGTCGATAATATCGATACCGACGCTTAAAAAAATATCGATACCGACGCCCATAAAAATATCGATATCGACGCCAATAATATCGATACCGACGCCCATAAAAATGTCGTAACCGACGCCGATAATATCGATACCGACGCCAATAATATCGATACCGACGCCGATAAAAATGTCGATACCGACGTCGATAATATCGATACCGACGCTTAAAAAAATATCGATACCGACGCCCATAAAAATATCGATATCGACGCCAATAATATCGATACCGACGCCCATAAAATATCAATAACGACTCCGATATTATCGATACCGGCGCCCATAAAAATATCGATACCGACGCCAATAATATCGATACTGACGCTCATAGAAATGTCGATACCGACGCCGATAATATCGATACCGACGCCAATAATATCGATACCGACGCCAATAATATCGATACCGAGACCCATAAAAATATCGATACCGACGCCAATAGTATCGATACCGACGCCAATAATATCGATACCGACGCCCATAAAAATGTCGATACCGACGTCGATAATATCGATACCGACGCTTATAAAAATATCAATACCGACGCCAATATTTTTTTTTTATTACGGTGCTTTTTTTTCCTGTGGCAACACTACAGCTAACAGCTGATTTGAATTTGTCTCCGTAATTTATTAATAAAATCTATAATTAAGTAATGTAAATAGGCCCAATTATAATTAATTACTTAATACTAGGGGTGATAATTGTCATAAGTGTATAATCTCAATATAATCAGTGGTAAATACGTGTAAAAACCGTGTGTGAAATTGTGACAGTTACCGGTTTACAGTGTAAATTGTCATCTCTGAATCAGGTACAAAATTTCGTTTACGTAGATATTTGTAGTGCTTCTCAGTTACAGAACAGATTTTAGTTAAATAGTAGACTAAATATAGACTGCTTCGCAGACTTTCAGCACCTACGTAAACATAACCTAATTCTAGTTTGGTGACACAACTTCACTTCTATTAATTTTTATTCTTTACTATTAGTTACTAATTATCTCTCTGCTTTATTTCTGTCCTAACTTTTACAATCTACTTTTATTTTCGCCTTTTCCTATTCTACAATCATGTTGACTCGCAAGGCCTCTGCTCGCCAGGAGGAATCCAAACTTCTACTGGCTTTGAGCGAATTAAAGGCATCTAAGGAGTTGTGTGACCAACTGAATAGGGAAAGGGATGACAATGAGAGGGAGTTCATTGAAATGTTAGATAGAAATAGAAATTTGAAAGCCGACATGGCCCAGCTGCATTCACAGTATGTTGAGGCTGTGGATGCCCGAGACAGGCTCCAACTCATTGTGGATGGGTTCGACAAATGTAGCATTGAGTACGAACAAGCTCTAAGCCGCGCACATTCGTTAGAACATCAGCTACATGAGGCGAACAACAAGATTTCTCTGTTAGAATTGAACACCACAGCCGCTTTGAACCGAAGTCTATACAATGACTTGGTAGTCAATGCCCCGGGTATGGTTTCTGCTGCTACTAACAAACCTATAGTGACTATTGATCTGACTTGCACAGAAGACTCTAACAACACAGTGCAGGTGGTTAAATGCAGCAAAAACAGATTTAAAAAATATGTTAAAATAAATAAATATATTAGGAAAACACAAAGACTAGTTAAAAGACAAAAATATTTCATAAAAAATGTTAAATTAAATAGGGAACGGCTTCAGTTACTTAGTAAATTAGATATTTATTCATCAAAACTCAAAAATAATACATTGAAGCATAAAACAGACATTGAAAATTTTAATATTGACCTTGCTAATCTCCATGAAAAGTTAATATCCATGACAAGTAAATATAAAAGTTCAGAAATGCAGATGAAGGAGTACATGTTGGCTATGAATGAGTTAGTAAGCGCATGTACATGTAACCATGAGCGCCGACAGTCAATGACAAACAAGTCATTCAACAATTGTAACACCATTGCACCTCATTCACCGTCGACATGTAACACCAACATTCTGCAAAGTTTAGATAACTCAGTTAACATTGCAAAACCCTCTCAAACCACTGAAACTATAAACACCCCAAAACCTGTAAAATCAACCTTAAATACACCCTATGTAATGTTTAGTGATGAAATTGGCTGTGGAATGGGCCAGTTGTTGTCAAACTATATGGGACAAGTGACTACAAATTTTTGTATGCCGGGATTAAATTATAACCTCATAATGCAAAAAATTATTGAGTCCAAATTCAGCCCTAACACCAGCATAATAATACTTATAGGAAATAGGGGGAATGTAAACAAACAAAAGTTGATAGAGTTTTACACAAAATTATGTGAATTAAATGTATATAATATAGTTATGTTTTCATTCCCCTACTCTAAAAGTTTGCCACAGGAAGAAAACAATATTAGATATAAGCTTAATTTAACCTTGCATACCTTGTCAATACACAATAGCAAATTTAATTTAATTGACACTAACAACTATGTTAGCAAACATTTTTATTTGACAAAAGATAATTATTATCTTTCCAACTATTGTAAGAGACAGCTCGCTATGTCTCTAGCATATTTCTTTGATACTTTAGCCAAGAATCTGGCTAATAAATATTTTGGTTCTATTGAGCCATTACCTGACATTATACATGTTGACATATCGAATCATTTAAATTAGCGTTAAGGACAACAGAGACTACCTCTTGCATAGACCTACCTATAAGTTCATCCATAACTGATTGCAATATTCATTATAAACATTGTAATCTTATCAACCTGGTTCACCAAAATATACAAGGAATAAATAAAAAAGACCTAGAAATTGAACTATTCATGAACTGCAATAATATAGATATTCTTTGTATTACAGAACATTGGTTGAAAAGCCATCAGTTCATGTTTAATTTCAGTAACCACCAGGTTGGTAGTTCCTTCAGCAGAGAGTGTGCTATCCATGGTGGCTCCTTAGTCATAGTCAGTAATAAGGAATTCAAATTTAATCATGTAAACTATAAAGATATTATTAAAGCGTTTAATATGTTAAATGTGAAAAAAACTTCAGACCTCTGGGGTAATTCTGTCGACGTTACCAAATCAATTATTGATATTGTGGCACCTACCTTAACTGTTATTTTTAATGATTGTATTGACACTGGTAGATTTCCTGATCTAATGAAAAATAGTAAGATAATACCTTTATTTAAATCAGGTAGCACAACTGACCCCACTAATTTTAGACCTATATCCGTGCTGCCTACTTTTAGTAAAATTTTTGAAAAGCCCATGTTAGAGCAAATGCAAAGGTTCTTTATTAAATATAAACTCTTACACTCTAAACAGTTCGGTTTTACAAGGGGTCGTTCAACTACCGATGCCGGTGTTGAACTTTTAGGTCATATATTTGACACATGGGAGGAATCACGCGATGCTTTGGGAATTTTTTGTGACTTATCTAAGGCCTTCGATTGCGTTGTTCATGAAACATTGATCAGGAAGTTACACCATTATGGTCTTAAAAGCACTTCTCTGAATCTTATTATCTCGTACCTGGGCAACAGGATTCAGAGGGTGGACGTCAACGGAAAGAGATCTTCCGGGTCTGTAGTTACCATGGGAGTGCCGCAGGGCTCAATTCTTGGCCCATTCTTGTTTTTAATTTATATAAATGACTTACCTTACTTAATAAGGGATAATCATGAGATAGTGCTGTTTGCAGATGATACATCACTACTATTTAAACTTAAACGTAAACAAATGATTACTGACGATGTAAACGGTGCTCTCTCAAAAGTAGTACACTGGTTTAATGCTAATAATCTACTTTTAAATGAAACGAAAACTAAATGTATTAAGTTTACAACACCTAACGTAAAACAGGTGAAAACCAGTGTACTTATAAATGGCAAAGAATTAGAGCTTGTGGCCACCACTGTATTTTTAGGTATAACTTTAGACTCAAAACTTCAGTGGGGCCCACATATAGATAAGTTGTCGAAAAAGCTCAGCTCTGCAGCATACGCTGTCAAAAAGATACGTTGCTTAACTGACGTCGATACTGCGCGTCTAGTTTACTTCAGTTATTTTCATAGTGTGATGTCGTACGGTATTCTGTTGTGGGGGAATGCGGCCGACATACAAACTATTTTTGTGCTGCAGAAGAGAGCTATTCGGTCAATTTACAATTTAAGTCCCAGACATTCACTGAGGGATAAATTTAAGGAGATTAATGTTATGACTGTTCCATCACAGTACATTTATGAGAATTTACTGTATGCACATAAGAATATTAATCTCTTTAATAAACGTAGCGATATGCATAACATTAATACCAGAAATAAAAATAAATTTATTGTTCCTTCAACCAGGCTCCAGAAAATAAGTAACTCGTTCAAATGCCAATGTATACGCTTCTACAATAAAATCCCAAGCAACATTCAAAACCTAAGCCTGAATAAATTTAAGTCAATTGTCAAGCAGAAGCTGTGTCGTAAAGGTTACTACACGGTGAAAGATTATATAGATGACAAAAATGCTTGGGATTTAACTGTTCCAATGAACCAGGATAATGACAAATATTTAGTCTGACATTTAACTTATCCTATTTTATTCCTATTACCTGACATTGCATTAATTATGTTTATTGATTATTTTTACTATGATTATTTATTTGAGAAATTTTACTGTCATTATTATTTTTTTTTTTTTTATTGAGAAACGAACAATATTAACTGTAAAGTATGAGTATTCTGCAGGCCTTGATGTTTTTTTTTTTATAGTTACCCATTGATGTATAATAGAGTTGATGAGGATTCCTCTTCCGCTTCCTCATAATGAGGAAGTTCCGCAATTTTTTTACTTCCTCTTCCGCTACCGCTTCCTAAAAACCGAAAATGAAAAATTCCTCTTCCGCTTCCTCTTCCTCATAAATTATGAGGAATTTTAGAGGAATTTAATCACGTTTAAACAAGCTCGACAGCCAGTACTCGGGGCGGCGGCGGCGCACCGGGCGCCGCGTTGCTCGAAGGTACCTCTACCTACCGATCGCGGCCGACAAGCGGTATCCTGCCGCCCGCCACCCGCCCGCGCCCTTGTTGCCGACCGACCGTTTATTTCGTTCGTATTCAGTTCGCGAGCGCACGTCTCTGTTTGTTATTATAGTGTACTGTAAAAAGCCGGCTAGAAAAGAAAAAAAATATATATTTGGATAGAATACACAATTCCTAACATTTTTTCCTTAGAAAAGTTTAATACCTACCTACTCGACGCAATGTATGGAACAGCTCTTTTTTTCTTCGCGCTTCCGAAGTTTCGACTTTCAAGTTCAACTATGGGGACCATAGTAAAAAATGTTAGTAATTGTGTATTCTATCCGAATATAGTATCGCTCGCGCCGCCCCTCTTCAATGAAATCCAGTACATAATACCTACGTGTAGTACGGGTGGATGTTTTAAATAATAAAGAGCCAGTGAAACTATCGTTGGAAAAGTATTAATTCTGAATTTTAAAAAAATATTAAAAACGGTTTCTTATTTTTTTTGATATATGAAATGAAATCTATACCTTTCATAGAGCGAAGCCTTAAAATATTTTCCATTAATAATGAAGGACCCTATAATACATATAGGGTTATTTTTTATCACCTGCATAACTTTCAGATGTTGTTCTACTCATCAATACGAATAACTTTTACTATGGAGCCAACTTCGAAATCGCGAAAAAAAAAATCAGCTGTTCCATAGAAAAGTTCAATGACCAACCCGACGCAATGTATCAAACAGCTGATTTATTTTTCGCGATTTCGATGTTGCCCCCATAGTAAAAGTTGTTCGTATTGATGGGTAGAACAACATCTGAAAGTTATGCAGGTGATAAAAAAATAACCATGTATTTGTTAATTTGACTTCACTTTAAAAAAATATATGATTATTTGAATTCCTCTTCCTCATCCGCTTCCTCTTCCTCTTCCTCATCCGCTTCCTCTTCCTCACAGAAAAGTCCTCTTCCTCATCCGCTTCCTCAAACTCAATGCCGAATTCTTCCTCTTCCTCTTCCTCATCCTCATAGCCACTTCCTCATCAACCCTAATGTATAATATAAACCAGCCTAGCCCTGCAGTTTGAGTTTGTCATGCTCACTTAAATGTTCTGCTGATGGTGGCGTTGTGTGTCGGGTCTTTTTATTCCCTATAACATGGTTGAGTCAAACGGCGCCGATACACACGTCATGCTCGTGAACGGGTGCTGTCTGTCGGGACTGGTCAGCTCTTACTGCTATGGCCATTTTCTTTTCTATTTTATTAATCCTTACACATCAAACTGCAATAGACTCATATATTATTCACAACAAAAAAATGTTACTGTCTCACTATCTTTTTTTAAAAGAGTGACTATGGAGTTTCTTGCCGGCTCTTCTCCATAAGTCCTACTTTTTTGGAACCGAGCAACTAGTTTGACTGTTCAAAAGTGCCTATTTATATGGTCTATTTGAAATAAAATATTTTGAATTTTGAATTTGAATTTGAATAATATCGATAACGACGCCGATAATATCGACACTGACGCTCATAGAAATGTCAATACCGACGCCGATAATATCGATACCAACGCCCATAAAAATGTCGATACCGACGTCGATAATATCGATACCGACGCTCATAAAGATATCGATACCGACGCCAATAATATCGATACCGACGCTTAAAAAAATATCGATACCGACGCCAATAATATCGATACCGACGCCGATAATATCGATACTGACGCTCATAGAAATGTCAATACCGACGCCGATAATATCGATACCGACGCCCATAAAAATGTCGATACTGACGTCGATAATATCAATACCGACGCTTATAAAAATATCGATACCGACGCTCATAAAGATATCGATACCGACGCCAATAATATCGATACCGACGCTTATAAAAATATCGATACCGACGCCCATAGAAATATCGATACCGACGCCAATAATATCGATATCGACGCCCATAAAATATCAATAACGACGTCGATATTATCGACACCGACGCCAATAATATCGATACCGCCGCCGATAATATCGTTACTGACCCCCATAAAATATCAATAACGACGCCGATATTATCGATACCGACGCCAATAATATCTATACCGATGCCCATTAAAATATCGATACCGACGCCGATAATATCGACACCGACGCCAATAATATCGATACCGACGCCGATAATATCGATACTGACGCCGATAATATCAATACCGACGCCAATAATATCAATACCGACGCCAATAATATCGATACCGACGCCAATAATATCGATACCGACACCAATAAAAATATCGATACCGACGCCAATAGTATCGATACCGACGCCAATAATATCGATACCTACGCCTATAAAATATCAATAACAACGCCGATATTATCGATACCGACGCCAATAATATCGATACCGACGCCCATAAAATATCAATAACGACGTCGATATTATCGATACCGACGCCAATAATATCGATACCGCCGCCGATAATATCGTTACTGACCCCCATAAAATATCAATAACGACGCCAATAATATCGATACCGACGCCCATAAAAATATCGATACCTACGCCTATAAAATATCAATAACGACGCCAATATTATCGATACCGACGCCCATAAAAATATCGATACCGACACCAATAATATCGATACTGACGCTCATAAAAATGTCGATACCGACGCCGATAATATCGATACCGACGCCAATAATATCGATACCGACGCCAATAATATCGATACCGACACCCATAAAAATATCGATACCGACGCCAATAGTATCGATACCGACGCCAATAATATCGATACCTACGCCTATAAAATATCAATAACAACGCCGATATTATCGATACCGACGCCAATAATATCGTTACCGACGCCGATACCTGACCTGACATTGCATTAATTATGTTTATTGATTATTTTTACTATGATTATTTATTTGAGAAATTTTACTGTCATTATTTATTTATTTTTATTGAGAAACGAACAATATTAACTGTAAAGTATGAGTATTCTGCAGGCCTTGATGTTTTTTTTTTTATAGTTACCCATTGATGTATAATATAAACCAGCCTAGCCCTGCAGTTTGAGTTTGTCATGCTCACTTAAATGTTCTGCTGATGGTGGCGTTGTGTGTCGGGTCTTTTTATTCCCTATAACATGGTTGAGTCAAACGGCGCCGATACACACGTCATGCTCGTGAACGGGTGCTGTCTGTCGGGACTGGTCAGCTCTTACTGCTATGGCCATTTTCTTTTCTATTTTATTAATCCTTACACATCAAACTGCAATAGACTCATATATTATTCACAGCAAAAAAATGTTACTGTCTCACTATCTTTTTTTAAAAGAGTGACTATGGAGTTTCTTGCCGGCTCTTCTCCATAAGTCCTACTTTTTTGGAACCGAGCAACTAGTTTGACTGTTCAAAAGTGCCTATTTATATGGTCTATTTGAAATAAAATATTTTGAATTTGAATTTGAATTTGATAATATCGATACTGACGCCGATAATATCAATACCGACGCCAATAATATCGATACCGACGCTCATAAAAATATCGATACCGACGCCAATAATATCGATACCGACGCTTAAAAAATATCAATAACGACGCCGATATTATCGATACCGACGCTCATAAAGATATCGATACCGACGCCAATAACATCAATACCGACGCTTAAAAAAATATCAATACCGACGCCAATAATATCGATACCGACGCCGATAATATCGATACCGACGCCAATAAAATATCAATAACGACGTCGATATTATCGATACCGATGCCAATAATATCTATACCGACGCCCATTAAAATATCGATACCGACGCCTATAATATCGATACCGACGCCAATAATATTGATACTGACGCTCATAGAAATGTTGATACCGACGCCAATAATATCGATACCGACGCCAATAATATCGATACCGACGACCATAAAAATATCGATACCGACGCCCATAAAAATATCGATACCGACGCCAATAATATCGATACCGACCCCCATAAAATATCAATAACGACGCCGATATTATCGATACCGACGCCAATAATATCTATACCGATGCCCATTAAAATATCGATACCGACGCCGATAATATCGCCACCGACGCCAATAATATCAATACCGACGCCAATAATATTGATACTGACGCTCATAGAAATGTTGATACCGACGCCGATAATATCGATACCTACGCCAATAATATCGATACCGACGACCATAAAAATATCGATACCGACGCCAATAGTATTGATACCGACGCCAATAATATCGATACCGACGCCCATAAAAATGTCGATACCGACGTCGATAATATCGATACCGACGCCGATAATATCGATACCGACGCCCATAATATCGATACTGACCCCCATAAAATATCAATAACGACGCCGATATTATCGATACCGACGCCAATAATATCGATACCGACGCCGATAAAAATGTCGATACCGACGTCGATAATATCGATACCGACGCTTATAAAAATATCAATACCGACGCCAATAATATCGATACCGACGCCGATAATATCGATACTGACGCTCATAGAAATGTCAATACCGACGCCGATAATATCGATACCGACGCCCATAAAAATGTCGATACCGACGTCGATAATATCGATACCGACGCTTATAAAAATATCGATACCGACGCTCATAAAGATATCGATACCGACGCCAATAATATCGATACCGACGCTTAAAAAAATATCGATACCGACGCCAATAATATCGATACCGACGCCCATAAAAATATCGATACCTACGCCTATAAAATATCAATAACGACGCCAATATTATCGATACCGACGCCCATAAAAATATCGATACCGACACCAATAATATCGATACTGACGCTCATAAAAATGTCGTGTACGGTCGGGTGTCAGATTGAATGAAACATCACAAGATATGGTACAAGACTACTCTTTATTATGTTACTACACGAGTTATATATTTGGTTACACACATTGAAATAGTAGGTACATACATATACTACATCACACCTCCCAGGGCAATTAAAAAAAAAAACTATTCTGTTTTTTTTTTTTTTTTTTTTTTTACTTATACCTATGATTACCTTGATTACATATTAATATTATTGTTTTTTTTTTTAAATAAAACTACTTTTTACGGATTTTATCGCGTTATATTGATATTATTTTAATCCCGACGTTTCGGACCCTTTACAGCGTCCATGGTCACGGGTGACTAAGGTGGTAGGCGTCTTGAAGTTTTGATTACTAACAGCTACCCTACATTTCTGTTAATCATTGGCAATCCGATTCACGCAGAACGAGCTCACCGTATCCTTCGGTCTTGCAGTTTTAGGCTTGGATTTAGATTTAATTGAATCTATAATCGGGTTCCAAGCAGGTGGTAAGACCCAGCCATCTTCTCTATTGAAATTTGGATGTTTTTGAATTTCAATGGCCTCACGAATCATCCTGGGTAGGAATCGGTTTTCTTTTGCGAGGACTTGTGGTTGGTCAAATCTGATGTAATGCTGGGCCTTGTCAAGGGTGTGCTCACAAATTGCAGACTTTCCGGAACGGCGGTGTTTGACATCAGCGATGTGTTCTTTTACGCGGGTCCCTATGCTTCGTTTAGTTTGGCCTATGTAAGAGAGACCACAGTCACAATCAAGCTTGTATACTCCCGCATCTTGTAGAGGTATATGACACTTTACAGGTGGTAAAAACTGACTGATCTTCTTCAGCGGCTTGAAGTAAGTTTTAATTGAAGCACGCTTCAAGATGTAGCCAATCTTGTCAGTGACTCCTCTCACATATGGTAGTACTGCAGGTAAGCGCTCGACTGTGGCACGTTTCACGCGGTTTCTGTGACGCAGGCGCGGTATTCGGAGCTTGTTGTCGTGCAGTACTTGCTTGACATGTTGAAGCTCTGCAGCCAGGTGTTGCTCGTCACAGATCCCACGTGCTCTCTGAAACAATGATTTACCGACGGTAGATAACTGTGTTGGGTGGTGGTGTGATTCACCATTTAGGTATTTATCCGTATGGGTTTTCTTTCGATACACAGTGTGACTCAAGGTGTTATTATGATTACGACTAACCAAAACATCTAAGAAAGCTAGAGAGTTGTTTGCCTCCGACTCCATAGTAAATTGAATTTTAGAATGTAAGGAGTTGAGATGGTCTAGGAATGCTGTCACTTTGTTAGATGGTAGTATAGTGAAAGTATCATCTACGTACCGCTTGTAGAACCTTGGTGTTACAGGAGCACATTGAAGGGCCATCTCCTCAAAATCTTCCATGAAGATGTCAGCTATTATGGGAGATACAGGAGAGCCCATTGCTACTCCATCTACTTGCATGTAGAATTGATTGTTCCACAACAGATAGCCGGATGTTAGGCAATGTTTTAGTAATTCAGCATACTCAATAGGCATGTTGTTCTCTAATAATTTCTTAGACACAATTCTGATGCAGTCTTCCACCGGTAAGCATGTAAATAATGACTAAACATCAAAACTGACCATAGTTTCATCATCAGTGAGTTGTAGGTGTTTTATTTCACTGACAAAATGGTATGAGTCCTTCACATATGCTGCTGTGTTTCCTCTTAGTGGTGAGAGTACTTTACCTAGACATTGTGCCAATCTGTAGGTTGGGGAGTCGATTTGGCTTACTATTGGTCGCAGCGGAGCATTAGGTTTGTGTATCTTAGGTAATCCATACAGTTTTGGTGGTTTTGCACAACTAGGAATTAGGTATTTTACGTCGAGTTTCAATGTACAGACTACAGATTGGCACAATGTCTAGGTAAAGTACTCTCACCACTAAGAGGAAACACAGCAGCATATGTGAAGGACTCATACCATTTTGTCAGTGAAATAAAACACCTACAACTCACTGATGATGAAACTATGGTCAGTTTTGATGTTCAGTCATTATTTACATGCTTACCGGTGGAAGACTGCATCAGAATTGTGTCTAAGAAATTATTAGAGAACAACATGCCTATTGAGTATGCTGAATTACTAAAACATTGCCTAACATCCGGCTATCTGTTGTGGAACAATCAATTCTACATGCAAGTAGATGGAGTAGCAATGGGCTCTCCTGTATCTCCCATAATAGCTGACATCTTCATGGAAGATTTTGAGGAGATGGCCCTTCAATGTGCTCCTGTAACACCAAGGTTCTACAAGCGGTACGTAGATGATACTTTCACTATACTACCATCTAACAAAGTGACAGCATTCCTAGACCATCTCAACTCCTTACATTCTAAAATTCAATTTACTATGGAGTCGGAGGCAAACAACTCTCTAGCTTTCTTAGATGTTTTGGTTAGTCGTAATCATAATAACACCTTGAGTCACACTGTGTATCGAAAGAAAACCCATACGGATAAATACCTAAATGGTGAATCACACCACCACCCAACACAGTTATCTACCGTCGGTAAATCATTGTTTCAGAGAGCACGTGGGATCTGTGACGAGCAACACCTGGCTGCAGAGCTTCAACATGTCAAGCAAGTACTGCACGACAACAAGCTCCGAATACCGCGCCTGCGTCACAGAAACCGCGTGAAACGTGCCACAGTCGAGCGCTTACCTGCAGTACTACCATATGTGAGAGGAGTCACTGACAAGATTGGCTACATCTTGAAGCGTGCTTCAATTAAAACTTACTTCAAGCCGCTGAAGAAGATCAGTCAGTTTTTACCACCTGTAAAGTGTCATATACCTCTACAAGATGCGGGAGTATACAAGCTTGATTGTGACTGTGGTCTCTCTTACATAGGCCAAACTAAACGAAGCATAGGGACCCGCGTAAAAGAACACATCGCTGATGTCAAACACCGCCGTTCCGGAAAGTCTGCAATTTGTGAGCACACCCTTGACAAGGCCCAGCATTACATCAGATTTGACCAACCACAAGTCCTCGCAAAAGAAAACCGATTCCTACCCAGGATGATTCGTGAGGCCATTGAAATTCAAAAACATCCAAATTTCAATAGAGAAGATGGCTGGGTCTTACCACCTGCTTGGAACCCGATTATAGATTCAATTAAATCTAAATCCAAGCCTAAAACTGCAAGACCGAAGGATACGGTGAGCTCGTTCTGCGTGAATCGGATTGCCAATGATTAACAGAAATGTAGGGTAGCTGTTAGTAATCAAAACTTCAAGACGCCTACCACCTTAGTCACCCGTGACCATGGACGCTGTAAAGGGTCCGAAACGTCGGGATTAAAATAATATCAATATAACGCGATAAAATCCGTAAAAAGTAGTTTTATTTCAATGTCTAGTATTCGCGTAAGTGTCAGAAATCAATATGTTTTTTTTTTTTTTTTTTTTATACAATTTTTACTTATAGCTATGATTACAAACAATATAAGCAAATAATGTTTGAAATAATACATGTACTTTTTAGCTGGTATAATCTATCCAGTGTAACATGAGCGTATATCATTTTACAGTCACGATCGCAATGTAGGTCAGTAACCTAGGTATTGTTACTATACATAATTATGAGTAATACAACTTCGTTCTGTTTTTATGAATAATATCATTTTTACCATTGATGTTTACCTCTACATTTGGTGATAAATCTCTAATAACAATGTAAGGACCACTATAAAGATTTGAGAGCTTATTACCAGTTTCATTTTTAATCAATATTTTGTCATTTGTTTTATATTTTATAGGTCTTACATATTGATCATATCTGATTTTCCTTTCTAATTTCGAATTAATTAAGTTTTTCCGGGCTTCTGTTTGTGAAACCTGCAATCTATATTTAAGCTCAAGGGGATAATTGTCATAATTGTAGAGTGGGTCTACTGTTTTTAAAAGATTACTTGGTAAGTTACATTTCTTTCCATAGACAAGTTCGAAAGGAGTAAATTTTGTCGATGAATGTACTGTGGTGTTGTATGCAAAGGCCCAAAAAGGTAACCATAAACTCCATGAGTCTGGTCTTTGATTAATGTGTATTCTTAAAAAGGCTCCTAGGGTTTTGTGGGAATTCTCCAAAGCGCCAATGCTCTGATGATGATACGCTGTTGAGTTCAGTTTAGAAATATTGAGAATTGTACATACCGTTTTGAATGTCTCTGACATAAACTCCGTACCTCTGTCAGTAGCAATTTCCCGAGGCACCCCGTGCACGAGAATGATGTTGTTGACGAACACACGAGCGACTTCCGCTGATGTTCTACTCACTAGTGGAAAGGCACATACATATTTTGACAGTTCGCACTGAAGTGTTAAAATATATGTATAACCACTGGGGAAGTACCAACGGCTATGAAAATGGCCAACATCTGCCCAATTTTCAAGTCGGGAGACAAAAAGATGCCTCAAATTATCGCCCTATCTCCCTACTCACATCACTTTCAAAAATCCTCGAGAAGATTATGAACATTAGACTCATAAACTATCTGGAGAAATATGGCATGCTGTCAGAAAATCAATATGGCTTCCGCAATAAAAGGTCGACGGAAGGCGCAGTCACTAGTCTAATCGACTTTGTCACCGATAAACTAGACAATGGATATAAATGCACTGGTGTCTTCTTAGACCTGGCGAAGGCCTTTGATACCGTTTCTAGAAGCATTCTCATTAAAAAGCTAGAAGGTATAGGCATTCGTGGTACAATCCTGGAGTGGTTCCAATCGTACTTAAAAGAACGTACGCAGAGGGTATGCATAGGTGATCACGTCAGCTCCTGTGCTGGCCTTAACTACGGGGTACCACAAGGCAGTGTGCTTGGACCAACACTCTTTATAATATATATTAATAGCCTTTGTTCACTGCCCTTGCTAAGCGCCCAAATTTTCGCCTATGCAGATGATACTGCGATAGTCTTCTACGAGCGATCGTGGGAGTCTGTGTATCAGGCGGCCAAGTTAGGAGTTAACCAGATTGCCAATTGGTTACAACTCAACCTGTTAACACTTAATGTGGGCAAAACGAAAGTTGTGAACTTCAGTGTCAGCAATAAAAATCCATGCCCAGCACAGTTGACCATCAAAATCCATAAATGTAATGATTTCACTGGTATTGGCTGTTCATGCCCTAGCTTTGAACAGGTGAACAATATCAAGTATCTTGGCGTTTTTATAGACAAGAACCTCACCTGGACCAAACAGTTGCAGTACGTGAGTGGACGTGTTAGGAAACTAGCGTATATATTTAAGAGACTTGGCCAAATAGCAAATGAAAAAACACTCAAGATGATTTACCTGGCTCTTTGTGAGTCAATTCTCAATTACTGTGTTACCTCATGGGGAATGGCACACAAATCAAATTTTATCACTTTAGAACGCTCGCAACGGGCCATTCTTAAGGTACTTTACAAGAAACCTATACGCTTCTCAACCAACTTGCTGTACCAAGATACCGGTATCTTACGAGTTAGACAACTATATATTATGGCTGTTGCATTAAAATTTCATAAAACAGCTCATAATACAGCAGAAACGAATGTCCACTCGCGTAGAAACCCCAAATGGCATAAACCTAAAATTAGACTAGAATTTGGCAGAAGAAGCTTTAACTTTATGGGTCCCTATATCTACAATAAATTACATAACGAGCTTAATTTACTCGATAGGACTAGATCAAAATGTAAGGCTCTCATAAAAGATTATCTAAAAGAAAAGGATTATGATACCACAGAACACTTTTTAAAAATAGTTCAATAACTCACACACACACATACACACACACACACACACAAACACACACACACACACACACACACACACACACACACTCACACACCACACACACATGTTTCTCATACTTGTTAGCTCGCTCTGCGGCCAACTACGGAATATATGTATATACAGACACGTACCATTACGCTAAGACTGTAATTTGTTCCTGTAGTACATTAGATTAATAGATAATAATTATTATGTTAACTTGCAGCACTATCAGAAAGATGAAAGAGACTGTCCTCCACGACACAGGGAATCCTAGTGTGGAGGCCAGTGTCAATACAAACCATGTAACAACTTTTCATGTACCAATAAAGCATTATTATTATTATTATTATGTGTAGTTATTATAATCTCTATCTAGTGGCCCTACGATATCTAAAAATATTTTTTCAAACGAAAATTGTGCTGTTGTGGTTATAACCATGGGTTCTTTTACCATAACCGTATACTTGTGTTTTTGACAAAAAGAGCATTTTTTAACAAAGTTATTTATATCCTTTTCGAGACCAGGCCAGAAATAATATTTTTTAATGTTGTTAAACATTCTTTTTGTGCCTGCGTGGCCACTTGTGGGTAATAAGTGAAAGTCATTCAAAATGACTCTCCTATCTTCTAAATTATCTATTCTTTCTATATCATTTAAAATACATAACCGTGGCCCTTCCCATTTAGTATATCTTTTAATCTCATTAGTTATTTTTTCTAAAAATACGTTATTGTATTTATTTTTCACAAAATAAATTTCTTGTATATCAATGACCTTGCAGAAATCGCACATCGCTCTCACAAATGCGGCTGGCGTCATTTGTGATCGAGCAGATGGATTTATATACAAAACCTTTTTTTCATTATCATATGAAAATATATCATTTTCCCTAGATATTCTATTTGTATTTTGTAGCCTGTTTAGGCTTGTTTTATCAATTAATTGCAGCTCTACTGCATTATTAGGTTTATTAATTGTTCCTACAATCCTTGCTTGACTTGAGACACAGTTGTCTGCGGTATCTTCAGGAATATGAGAAGTTTGTTGTAATTTTTTGATTTGTGCTCGTGTCATTACACATAAACATTCGTGTATGCTCTTTAAATCCTTTGACGATATTGGAATTCGAGATAGAGCATCGGCGGCCGCATTTTGTTGACCTTTGACGTATTCAACTAAATAGTCATATTCTTCTAAACATAATCTAAATTTTAGTAGTCTACTTGACGGCTCCTTTAAACTAAATAAATATACCAGTGGTTTGTGGTCGGTTATTATTTTGAATGGACGACCATACAAATAGGGTCTAAAATGTTTTACGGCCCATACTATAGCCAGGAGTTCTTTTTCTATAGTCGGGTAATTCCGTTCAACTTTGTTTAAACTCCTACTGGCGTAAGCGACTGGCCGACCATTGCTATTGGATAAAACCGCTCCTATCGCGTAACCTGACGCATCTGTTTGTACAATAAACTGATTTTTATCTGATAAATCCGGATATTGTAGAACTGGTGGTGAAGACATACATTTTTTAAGTGTCTGAAATGCCTTTTCTGCGTCACTATTCCAAATAAATTCTACATTTTTCCTACACAAAATATTTAACCTGTTTGCAATTTTTGCAAAATTTGGAATAAATTTGCGATAATAATTGGCTAAGGCTACAAATCGCTTTACTTCGTGTGTGTTTTGAGGAACTGGATAGTTTTGTATAGCACTAATCTTTTCTGGATCGGGTAGCACACCGCTGTCTGTTACGACGTGGCCTAAATAGAGCATTTCCTTTTTAAGAAAGTCGCACTTTATTGGATTTATTTTTAAATTGACACTGCGTAATCTTTCTAACACTTCGATTAAATTTTTGTTATGGTTCAATAAGTCCCGTCCCATTATAATCAAATCGTCTTGATAACATAAACACCTTTCGTAATTAAGGCCCGCCATTGCCATTGTCATCATTCGGGCAAATGAGTTTGGGCTTGTCTTAAGACCCATTGGCATTCTAGTCATTTGAAATTGGCCTGAATGGAAAGCTGTAAATTTTCTACTACTGGGTTCGAGTTCCACGTTATAAAAGCCTTGACTTAAGTCTAAGTGCGTAAAATAAATGCAACCAGATAGTGAGTCTAATATTTCATGAATATTTGGCAGAGGGAATTTATCATTTTGTACACAGTTATTTAGCTTTCGGTAATCAATGACTAGACGCCATTTCTTTTCTCCGTTTGATTTCTTTGGTACTAACAGAACGGGACTAGACCATTCGCTATTACAAGGTTCAATTATACCTTGTTCGAGCATGTGGTCAATTTGATTCTGTATTTCCCCTTTTTGTGAATGTGGGAGCCTGTAAGGTTTGCTGTACATTGGTCTAGTGCCGGGTTGTATAGTTATTGAATGTTTATATATAGTTGTCGTAGTGAGCCGGTCTCCTTCGAGATAAAAAATATCATTATATTTTGCACATATGTTTGTAATACTAATTTGTTCCTCCTTATTTAAATGACCTAATTTTAATAAAGGTATCAATTTTTTGACTCGTTCTGCATTTTTACTAGGCTTGTCAAATATACAAATATTGTAATCACTTGCTTTATGTATACTAGGTCGAAAGTTATGTAAATAAAAATCATTCTCTGTAGTATTCAAGATTCTAATTGGTAGCTTTCCATCCACGGGGTTTGTCAATGTACTTGCTAAAAATATTCCGTTTCCTATTTCCGCCGCGCAGACTACACAGTCCTCCGTTATGTCGGTCGCAATGTAATGCGTACTTTCGGACCTAGCCGGTATAGTTAGCGTCTCATTATGTTTGGTAATCGGCAAACTAATTTCCTTATTATTATTATATAATACCAAAGAGTTATTTCTAAAGTTAATTATCGAATGATATTTGCTCTAAAAGTCTTGGCCTAAAATGCCACTTGCTTTGCAGGGTAAAGATTCAAATACGTAGAATTTATGGTTTAGAATTTGATCACCTGCTCTTAATTCAAGATAAACAAAACCGATCGCTTCAATTTTTCCCCCAATACCATTTACAACAAGCTTCTCTTTTTGATTGGGTACATTCAACTCAGCAATGTGTTTATATTTTATAGCCGATATGGAAGCACCGGTGTCGATTAGCCACGTATATGTAAGATTATTATGTTGAGAGTGTAATGAAATATGATATAAGCTACTACATGACATCATAACGCTTTTATTCACGAAAAAACTCTTCTAAATTATCGTTATTATTTTCAGATTGACTTTCTTGCGGTTTTGCATCTGTCAAAATATGCGTATTTTGTTGCTGTTCCTGGTTATTAGCTTGGTTAAAAAAAATCCTACCTCTAGTTCCATAGTTTGATGCACCACGGCCGCGAGATCTCCATCCACCACGACCTGCTTGTGACATTCGATCATCCCTCCGTTCCGCCGGTGGGATTGCTTGTCCTCGTCCTCGTGACACCCCTTGACCTCTGGAATTCCTATATTGGTAATAGTGGTTATTACGACGCATAAATAAAATATCACCTGAAGTGGACGGTGTTGAAACCTCCTCATCGATGGCTGCTTGTATGGCATCACCTAAAGATGTAAATTGTCGTGCTGCTATTATAATGCTTAGCCGACGATTTCTCAATCCGTCGGCAAAACTTTTAATGGCTAATTTTTCGTTTATAGGCTTCAATATACCAAAGTTAGACTCATTGCCTTCAGATTGGGAAATCGTCAAGTCAACAAACAACTCTGTTATTTTCTTACCGTAGTCATCTATAGAAAGATCATTTTGTTTCAAATTGTATAATTTGTGTTGCAGGGCCGTTGCCGATTTTTTAGGTAACAAGCATGTTTTCATAGCCTTGATTAGCTCATTTACATTGTCATATTTTGTATTAAGTTTGAGTTTAGCAGATTGCGAAAGTCGACTTTTTAAAACAAAATTTATTAATTTAATTTGACTGTCTGAGTCAAGTTCCGTTTGATAGTACTCTATCCCATCAATAAGTTGTTTTGTATTTGTGCCGTCGTCATTTAAAACTGGTAATAAGCTCAAGGCGATCTTTAAATCAAATTTCGCCATATTTAGTTCTAATATCGATCCTTCAGTCGATGAACTATTACACAAATCTAAAATATTTTCATACAAGCTAACAAAATCTTTGTGTAATTTATTAAATTTACATAACTCCTCGTCTTTTAACCTGGTTTTAAGCAAACTTAAATGGTCTAAATTCTCATTGAAAGTACTCAGTAAATTATCGGCCTCTATTAGCTTTTTCAAAACAATTTCACCTCTTCGCCTACTTGGCCCTATTTTTATTAAATATATTCTTATCTTACCAAGGTCATTGTATATCTGTAATAACTCCTCATACATAACTGTTCATAATTTTATAGTTCATATACCTAAATCGCGATTATGATTCCACTGCTTACACACACGCGTACACTGTCCGTATTAGAATTGCCGCACTTTTACACATTTATTAGGACACAGAACTCACAAGAACACTAGCCGAATTGTATCATTTGTTGTACGCCTCTGTGTTGTGTTGTGTTGTGTTGTCAGGGACCCTTGTTTGAAGCATGGACCCGACATTCCTCGCTTGCAGACATGCAACAAGCACCGCCGCGGTACTTTCTGGATCTATCCAAAGAACGCCTTAAGACATGTCTCGTTATCTGCTCTCGCGCCCAAGACTCATGACATCTCTTGTAAATTTTGTACATCAAGTATAGCGCACCAAGGAATAAAATCGTGCAAATGATTGTTAACACGATACTTATGGCTGACAAATGAAATTTGAATTCCTCCACCGTCGCGGTGTTTTTAGCGGCGCTATTTTGATTGAGAAATACCTCTTCATTAGTTACTTTTGAGTTACACATGATTGAAAGTCACTTTTACTGTATCTCTCACTTAAACAGTTGTCTCGCAGCGCAAAGTCTACACTAATCGCGCACATGATTCAAATCCTGGCAGGGTCGCCATGTACGGTCGGGTGTCAGATTGAATGAAACATCACAAGATATGGTACAAGACTACTCTTTATTATGTTACTACACGAGTTATATATTTGGTTACACACATTGAAATAGTAGGTACATACATATACTACATCACAGTCGATAGCGACGCCGATAATATCAATACCGACGCCAATAATATCGATACCGACACCCATAAAAATATCGATACCGACGCCAATAGTATCGATACCGACGCCAATAATATCGATACCTACGCCTATAAAATATCAATAACAACGCCGATATTATCGATACCGACGCCAATAATATCGTTACCGACGCCGATAATATCGATACTGACGCCGATAATATCAATACCGACGCCAATAATATCGATACCGACGCTCATAATAATATCGATACCGACGCCAATAATATCGATACCGACGCTTAAAAAATATATATAACGACGCCGATATTATCGATACCGACGCTCATAAAGATATCGATACCGACGCTAATAATATCAATACCGACGCTTAAAAAAATATCAATACCGACGCCAATAATATCGATACCGACGCCGATAATATCGATACCGACGCCCATAAAATATCAATAACGACGTCGATATTGTCGATACCGACGCCAATAATATCTATACCGACGCCCATAAAAATATCGATACCGACGCCAATAATATCGATACCGACCCCCATAAAATATCAATAACGACGCCGATATTATCGATACCGACGCCAATAATATCTATACCGATGCCCATTAAAATATCGATACCGACGCCGATAATATCGCCACCGACGCCAATAATATCAATACCGACGCCAATAATATCGATACCGACGCCTATAAAAATATCGATACCGACGCCAATAATATCGATACCGACGCCTAAAAAAATATATCAATACCGACGCCAATAATATCGATACCGACGCCAATAATATCGATACCGACGCCCATAAAAATATCGATACCGACGCCAATAGTATCGATACCGACGCCAATAATATCGATACCGACGCCCATAAATATGTCGATACCGACGTCGATAATATCGATATGGACGCTTAAAAAAATATCGATACCGACGCCCATTAAAATATCGATACCGACGCCAATAATATCGATACCGACATCAATAATATCGATACCGACGCCGATAATATCGTTACTGACGCCGATAATATCAATACCGACGCCAATAATATCGATACCGACGCCCATAAAAATATCGATACCGACGCCAATAACATCGATACCGACGCCGATTAAAATGTCGATACCGACGTCGATAATATCGATACCGACGCTTAAAAAAATATCGATACCGACGCCCATAAAAATATCGATACCGACGCCAATAATATCGATACCGACGCCTAAAAAAATATCAATACCGACGCCAATAATATCGATACCGACGCTCATAAAGATATCGATACCGACGCCAATACTATCGATACTGACGCCCATTAAAATATCAATACCGACGCCTATAATATCGATACCGACGCCAATAATATCGATACCGACGCCCATAAAAATATCGATACCGACGCCAATAGTATCGATACCGACACCAATAATATCGATACCGACGCCCATAAATATGTCGATACCGACGTCGATAATATCGATATGGACGCTTAAAAAAATATCGATACCGACGCCCATTAAAATATCGATACCGACGCCAATAATATCGATACCGACATCAATAATATCGATAGCGACGCCGATAATATCGTTACTGACGCCGATAATATCAATACCGACGCCAATAATATCGATACCGACGCCGATTAAAATGTCGATACCGACGTCGATAATATCGATACCGACGCCGATAATATCGTTACTGACGCCGATAATATCAATACCGACGCCAATAATATCGATACCGACGCCCATAAAAATATCGATACCGACGCCAATAATATCGATACCGACGCCGATTAAAATGTCGATACCGACGTCGATAATATCGATACCGACGCTTAAAAAAATATCGATACCGACGTCCATAAAAATATCGATACCGACGCCAATAATATCGATACCGACGCCTAAAAAAATATCAATACCGACGCCAATAATATCGATACCGACGCTCATAAAGATATCGATACCGACGCCAATACTATCGATACTGACGCCCATTAAAATATCAATACCGACGCCTATAATATCGATACCGACGCCAATAATATCGATACCGACGCCCATAAAAATATCGATACCGACGCCAATAGTATCGATACCGACGCCAATAATATCGATACCGACGCCCATAAATATGTCGATACCGACGTCGATAATATCGATATGGACGCTTAAAAAAATATCGATACCGACGCCCATTAAAATATCGATACCGACGCCAATAATATCGATACCGACATCAATAATATCGATAGCGACGCCGATAATATCGTTACTGACGCCGATAATATCAATAAAAAAGTATCGATACCGACGTCCATAAAAATATCGATACCGACGCCAATAATATCGATACCGACGCCTAAAAAAATATCAATACCGACGCCAATAATATCGATACCGACGCTCATAAAGATATCGATACCGACGCCAATACTATCGATACTGACGCCCATTAAAATATCAATACCGACGCCTATAATATCGATACCGACGCCAATAATATCGATACCGACGCCCATAAAAATATCGATACCGACGCCAATAGTATCGATACCGACGCCAATAATATCGATACCGACGCCCATAAATATGTCGATACCGACGTCGATAATATCGATATGGACGCTTAAAAAAATATCGATACCAACGCCCATTAAAATATCGATACCGACGCCAATAATATCGATACCGACATCAATAATATCGATAGCGACGCCGATAATATCGTTACTGACGCCGATAATATCAATACCGACGCCAATAATATCGATACCGACGCCCATAAAAATATCGATACCGACGCCAATAATATCGATACCGACGCCGATTAAAATGTCGATACCGACGTCGATAATATCGATACCGACGCTTAAAAAAATATCGATACCGACGCCCATAAAAATATCGGTATTGACGCCAATAATATCGATACCGACGCCCATAAAATATCAATAACGACGCCAATAATATCGATACCGACGCTCATAAAGATATCGATACCGACGCCAATACTATCGATACTGACGCCCATTAAAATATCAATACCGACGCCTATAATATCGATACCGACGCCAATAATATCGATACCGACGCCCATAAAAATATCGATACCGACGCCAATAGTATCGATACCGACGCCAATAATATCGATACCGACGCCCATAAATATGTCGATACCGACGTCGATAATATCGATATGGACGCTTAAAAAAATATCGATACCGACGCCCATTAAAATATCGATACCGACGCCAATAATATCGATACCGACATCAATAATATCGATAGCGACGCCGATAATATCGTTACTGACGCCGATAATATCAATACCGACGCCAATAATATCGATACCGACGCCCATAAAAATATCGATACCGACGCCAATAATATCGATACCGACGCCGATTAAAATGTCGATACCGACGTCGATAATATCGATACCGACGCCGATAATATCGTTACTGACGCCGATAATATCAATACCGACGCCAATAATATCGATACCGACGCCCATAAAAATATCGATACCGACGCCAATAATATCGATACCGACGCCGATTAAAATGTCGATACCGACGTCGATAATATCGATACCGACGCTTAAAAAAATATCGATACCGACGTCCATAAAAATATCGATACCGACGCCAATAATATCGATACCGACGCCTAAAAAAATATCAATACCGACGCCAATAATATCGATACCGACGCTCATAAAGATATCGATACCGACGCCAATACTATCGATACTGACGCCCATTAAAATATCAATACCGACGCCTATAATATCGATACCGACGCCAATAATATCGATACCGACGCCCATAAAAATATCGATACCGACGCCAATAGTATCGATACCGACGCCAATAATATCGATACCGACGCCCATAAATATGTCGATACCGACGTCGATAATATCGATATGGACGCTTAAAAAAATATCGATACCGACGCCCATTAAAATATCGATACCGACGCCAATAATATCGATACCGACATCAATAATATCGATAGCGACGCCGATAATATCGTTACTGACGCCGATAATATCAATACCGACGCCAATAATATCGATACCGACGCCCATAAAAATATCGATACCGACGCCAATAATATCGATACCGACGCCGATTAAAATGTCGATACCGACGTCGATAATATCGATACCGACGCTTAAAAAAATATCGATACCGACGCCCATAAAAATATCGGTATTGACGCCAATAATATCGATACCGACGCCCATAAAATATCAATAACGACGCCGATATTATCGATACCGACGCCAATAATATCTATACCGACGCTTATAAAAATATCGATACCGACGCTTATAAAAATATCGATACCGGCGCCCATAAAAATATCGATACCGACGCCAATAATATCGATACCTACGCCTATAAAATATCAATAACGACGCTCATAAAAATATCGATACCGACGCCTATAATATCGATACCGACGCCTATAATATCGATACCGACGCCAGTAATATTGATACTGACGCTCATAGAAATGTCGATAGCGACGCCGATAATATCGATACCGACGCCAATAATATCGATACCGACGCCCATAAAAATATCGATACCGACGCCTATAGTATCGATACCGACGCCAATAATATCGATATCGACGCCCATAAAAATGTCGTAACCGATTCCGATAATATCGATACCGACGCCAATAATATCGATACCGACGCCGATAAAAATGTCGATACCGACATCGATAATATCGATACCGACGCTTAAAAAAATATCGATATCGATACCGACGCCAATAATATCTATACCGACGCTTATAAAAATATCGATACCGACGCTTATAAAAATATCGATACCGGCGCCCATAAAAATATCGATACCGACGCCAATAATATCGATACCTACGCCTATAAAATATTAATAACGACGCTCATAAAAATATCGATACCGACGCCTATAATATCGATACCGACGCCTATAATATCGATACCGACGCCAGTAATATTGATACTGACGCTCATAGAAATGTCGATACCGACGCCGATAATATCGATACCGACGCCAATAATATCGATACCGACGCCCATAAAAATATCGATACCGACGCCTATAGTATCGATACCGACGCCAATAATATCGATATCGACGCCCATAAAAATGTCGTAACCGATTCCGATAATATCGATACCGACGCCGATAAAAATGTCGATACCGGCGTAGATAATATCGATACCGACGCTTAAAAAAATATCGATACCGACGCCCATAAAAATATCGATATCGACGCCAATAATATCGATACCGACGCCCATAAAATATCAATAACGACGCCAATATTATCGATACCGACGCCAATAATATCTATACCGACGCCCATAAATATGTCGATACCGACGTCGATAATATCGATATCGACGCTTAAAAAAATATCGATACCGACGCCCATTAAAATATCGATACCGACGCCAATAATATCGATACCGACATCAATAATATCGATACCGACGCCGATAATATCGTTACTGACGCCGATAATATCAATACCGACGCCAATAATATCGATACCGACGCTTATAAAAATATCGATACCGACGCTTATAAAAATATCGATACCGGCGCCCATAAAAATATCGATACCGACGCCAATAATATCGATACCTACGCCTATAAAATATCAATAACGACGCTCATAAAAATATCGATACCGACGCCTATAATATCGATACCGACGCCTATAATATCGATACCGACGCCAGTAATATTGATACTGACGCTCATAGAAATGTCGATACCGACGCCGATAATATCGATACCGACGCCAATAATATCGATACCGACGCCCATAAAAATATCGATACCGACGCCTATAGTATCGATACCGACGCCAATAATATCGATATCGAAGCCCATAAAAATGTCGTAACCGATTCCGATAATATCGATACCGACGCCAATAATATCGATACCGACGCCGATAAAAATGTCGATACCGACGTCGATAATATCGATACCGACGCTTAAAAAAATATCGATATCGATACCGACGCCAATAATATCTATACCGACGCTTATAAAAATATCGATACCGACGCTTATAAAAATATCGATACCGGCGCCCATAAAAATATCGATACCGACGCCAATAATATCGATACCTACGCCTATAAAATATTAATAACGACGCTCATAAAAATATCGATACCGACGTCTATAATATCGATACCGACGCCTATAATATCGATACCGACGCCAGTAATATTGATACTGACGCTCATAGAAATGTCGATACCGACGCCGATAATATCGATACCGACGCCAATAATATCGATACCGACGCCCATAAAAATATCGATACCGACGCCTATAGTATCGATACCGACGCCAATAATATCGATATCGACGCCCATAAAAATGTCGTAACCGATTCCGATAATATCGATACCGACGCCGATAAAAATGTCGATACCGGCGTAGATAATATCGATACCGACGCTTAAAAAAATATCGATACCGACGCCCATAAAAATATCGATATCGACGCCAATAATATCGATACCGACGCCCATAAAATATCAATAACGACGCCAATATTATCGATACCGACGCCAATAATATCTATACCGACGCCCATAAATATGTCGATACCGACGTCGATAATATCGATATCGACGCTTAAAAAAATATCGATACCGACGCCCATTAAAATATCGATACCGACATCGATAATATCGATACCGACATGAATAATATCGATACCGACGCCGATAATATCGTTACTGACGCCGATAATATCAATACCGACGCCAATAATATCGATACCGACGCTTATAAAAATATCGATACCGACGCTTATAAAAATATCGATACCGGCGCCCATAAAAATATCGATACCGACGCCAATAATATCGATACCTACGCCTATAAAATATCAATAACGACGCTCATAAAAATATCGATACCGACGCCTATAATATCGATACCGACGCCTATAATATCGATACCGACGCCAGTAATATTGATACTGACGCTCATAGAAATGTCGATACCGACGCCGATAATATCGATACCGACGCCAATAATATCGATACCGACGCCCATAAAAATATCGATACCGACGCCTATAGTATCGATACCGACGCCAATAATATCGATATCGACGCCCATAAAAATGTCGTAACCGATTCCGATAATATCGATACCGACGCCAATAATATCGATACCGACGCCGATAAAAATGTCGATACCGACGTAGATAATATCGATACCGACGCTTAAAAAAATATCGATACCGACGCCCATAAAAATATCGATATCGACGCCAATAATATCGATACCGACGCCCATAAAATATCAATAACGACGCCAATATTATCGATACCGACGCCAATAATATCTATACCGACGCCCATAAATATGTCGATACCGACGTCGATAATATCGATATCGACGCTTAAAAGAATATCGATACCGACGCCCATTAAAATATCGATACCGACGCCAATAATATCGATACCGACATCAATAATATCGATACCGACGCCGATAATATCGTTACTGACGCCGATAATATCAATACCGACGCCGATAATATCGATACCGACGCCAATAATATCGATACCGACGCCAATAATATCGATACCGACGCCTATAAAAATATCGATACCAACGCTTATAAAAATATCGATACCGATGCCAATAATATCGATACCGACGCGAACAATATCGATACCGACGACAATAATATCGATACCGCCGCCTTTAAAAATATCGATACCGACGCTGATAATATTGAAACCGACGCCCATAATATCGATACCGACGCCGATAATATCGATACCGACGCCGATAATATCGATACCGACGCCCATAAAAATATGTATACCGATGCCGATAATATCGATACCGACGCTGATAATATCAATACCGACGCCTATAAAAATATCGATACCGACGCCCATAAAAATATCGATACCGACGCCGATAATATCTATACCGACGCCCTAAAAATATCAATACCAACGCCAATAATATCGATACTGACGCTTACAAAAATATCGATACCGACGCTGATAATATCAATACCGACGCCTATAAAAATATCGATACCGACGCCCATAAAAATATCGATACCGACGCCTTATAAAAATATCGATACCGACGCCCATAAAATTATCGATACCGACGCCTATAAAAATATCGATACCGACGCCTTTAAAAATATCGATACCGACGCCCATAATATCAATACCGACGCCCATAAAATTATCGATACCGACGCTGATAATATCAATACCGACGCCTATAAAAATATCGATACCGACGCCCATAAAAATATCGATACCGACGCCTATAATATCGATACCGACGCCTTTAAAAATATCGATACCGACGCCCATAAAAATATCGATACCGAAGACGATTATATCGATACCGACGCCGATAATATCGATACCGACGCCCATAATATCGATACCGACGCCGATAATATCGATACTGAGGCCAACAATATCGAAACCGACGCCAATAATATCGATACCGACGCCAATAATATCGATACAACCGCCAATAATATCGATACCGACGCCTATAAAAATATCGATACCAACGCTTATAAAAATATCGATACCGATGCCAATAATATCGATACCGACGCGAACAATATCGATACCGACGACAATAATATCGATACCGCCGCCTTTAAAAATATCGATACCGACGCTGATAATATTGATACCGACGCCCATAATATCGATTCCGACGCCCATAAAAATATCGATACCGAAGCCTATAAAAATATCGATACCGCCGCCTTTAAAAATATCGATACCGACGCTGATAATATTGAAACCGACGCCCATAATATCGATACCGACGCCGATAATATCGATACCGACGCCGATAACATCGATACCGACGCCCATAAAAATATGTATACCGATGCCGATAATATCGATACCGACGCTGATAATATCAATACCGACGCCTATAAAAATATCGATACCGACGCCCATAAAAATATCGATACCGACGCCGATAATATCTATACCGACGCCCTAAAAATATCAATACCAACGCCAATAATAACGATACTGACGCTTACAAAAATATCGATACCGACGCTGATAATATCAATACCGACGCCTATAAAAATATCGATACCGACGCCCATAAAAATATCGATACCGACGCCTTATAAAAATATCGATACCGACGCCCATAAAATTATCGATACCGACGCCTATAAAAATATCGATACCGACGCCTTTAAAAATATCGATACCGACGCCCATAATATCAATACCGACGCCCATAAAATTATCGATACCGACGCTGATAATATCAATACCGACGCCTATAAAAATATCGATACCGACGCCCATAAAAATATCGATACCGACGCCAATAATATCGATACCTACGCCTATAAAATATCAATAACGACGCTCATAAAAATATCGATACCGACGCCTATAATATCGATACCGACGCCTATAATATCGATACCGACGCCAGTAATATTGATACTGACGCTCATAGAAATGTCGATACCGACGCCGATAATATCGATACCGACGCCAATAATATCGATACCGACGCCCATAAAAATATCGATACCGACGCCTATAGTATCGATACCGACGCCAATAATATCGATATCGAAGCCCATAAAAATGTCGTAACCGATTCCGATAATATCGATACCGACGCCAATAATATCGATACCGACGCCGATAAAAATGTCGATACCGACGCCAATAATATCGATACCGACGCCGATAAAAATGTCGATACCGACGTCGATAATATCGATACCGACGCTTAAAAAAATATCGATACCGACGCCCATAAAAATATCGGTATCGACGCCAATAATATCGATACCGACGCCCATAAAATATCAATAACGACGCCGATATTATCGATACCGACGCCAATAATATCGATACCGACGCCAATAATATTGATACTGACGCTCATAGAAATGTTGATACCGACGCCGATAATACCGATACCGACGCCAATAATATCGATACCGACGACCATAAAAATATCGATACCGACGCCAATAGTATTGATACCGACGCCAATAATATCGATACCGACGCCCATAAAAATGTCGATACCGACGTCGATAATATCCATACCGACGCCGATAATATCGATACCGACGCCCATAATATCGATACTGACCCCCATAAAATATCAATAACGACGCCGATATTATCGATACCGACGCCAATAATATCTATACCGATGCCCATTAAAATATCGATACCGACGCCGATAATATCGACACCGACGCCAATAATATCGATACCGACGCCGATAATATCGATACTGACGCCGATAATATCAACACCGACGCCAATAATATCAATACCGACGCCCATAAAAATATCGATACCGACGCCAATAATATCGATACCGACGCCTAAAAAAATATCAATACCGACGCCAATAATATCGATACCGACGCTCATAAAGATATCGATACCGACGCCAATAATATCGATACCGACGCCCATAAAAATATCGATACCGACGCCAATAATATCGATACCGACGCTTAAAAAAATATCGATATCGATACCGACGCCAATAATATCTATACCGACGCTTATAAAAATATCGATACCGACGCTTATAAAAATATCGATACCGGCGCCCATAAAAATATCGATACCGACGCCAATAATATCGATACCTACGCCTATAAAATATTAATAACGACGCTCATAAAAATATCGATACCGACGCCTATAATATCGATACCGACGCCTATAATATCGATACCGACGCCAGTAATATTGATACTGACGCTCATAGAAATGTCGATACCGACGCCGATAATATCGATACCGACGCCAATAATATCGATACCGACGCCCATAAAAATATCGATACCGACGCCTATAGTATCGATACCGACGCCAATAATATCGATATCGACGCCCATAAAAATGTCGTAACCGATTCCGATAATATCGATACCGACGCCGATAAAAATGTCGATACCGGCGTAGATAATATCGATACCGACGCTTAAAAAAATATCGATACCAACGCCCATAAAAATATCGATATCGACGCCAATAATATCGATACCGACGCCCATAAAATATCAATAACGACGCCAATATTATCGATACCGACGCCAATAATATCTATACCGACGCCCATAAATATGTCGATACCGACGTCGATAATATCGATATCGACGCTTAAAAAAATATCGATACCGACGCCCATTAAAATATCGATACCGACATCGATAATATCGATACCGACATGAATAATATCGATACCGACGCCGATAATATCGTTACTGACGCCGATAATATCAATACCGACGCCAATAATATCGATACCGACGCTTATAAAAATATCGATACCGACGCTTATAAAAATATCGATACCGGCGCCCATAAAAATATCGATACCGACGCCAATAATATCGATACCTACGCCTATAAAATATCAATAACGACGCTCATAAAAATATCGATACCGACGCCTATAATATCGATACCGACGCCTATAATATCGATACCGACGCCAGTAATATTGATACTGACGCTCATAGAAATGTCGATACCGACGCCGATAATATCGATACCGACGCCAATAATATCGATACCGACGCCCATAAAAATATCGATACCGACGCCTATAGTATCGATACCGACGCCAATAATATCGATATCGACGCCCATAAAAATGTCGTAACCGATTCCGATAATATCGATACCGACGCCAATAATATCGATACCGACGCCGATAAAAATGTCGATACCGACGTAGATAATATCGATACCGACGCTTAAAAAAATATCGATACCGACGCCCATAAAAATATCGATATCGACGCCAATAATATCGATACCGACGCCCATAAAATATCAATAACGACGCCAATATTATCGATACCGACGCCAATAATATCTATACCGACGCCCATAAATATGTCGATACCGACGTCGATAATATCGATATCGACGCTTAAAAGAATATCGATACCGACGCCCATTAAAATATCGATACCGACGCCAATAATATCGATACCGACATCAATAATATCGATACCGACGCCGATAATATCGTTACTGACGCCGATAATATCAATACCGACGCCGATAATATCGATACCGACGCCAATAATATCGATACCGACGCCAATAATATCGATACCGACGCCTATAAAAATATCGATACCAACGCTTATAAAAATATCGATACCGATGCCAATAATATCGATACCGACGCGAACAATATCGATACCGACGACAATAATATCGATACCGCCGCCTTTAAAAATATCGATACCGACGCTGATAATATTGAAACCGACGCCCATAATATCGATACCGACGCCGATAATATCGATACCGACGCCGATAATATCGATACCGACGCCCATAAAAATATGTATACCGATGCCGATAATATCGATACCGACGCTGATAATATCAATACCGACGCCTATAAAAATATCGATACCGACGCCCATAAAAATATCGATACCGACGCCGATAATATCTATACCGACGCCCTAAAAATATCAATACCAACGCCAATAATATCGATACTGACGCTTACAAAAATATCGATACCGACGCTGATAATATCAATACCGACGCCTATAAAAATATCGATACCGACGCCCATAAAAATATCGATACCGACGCCTTATAAAAATATCGATACCGACGCCCATAAAATTATCGATACCGACGCCTATAAAAATATCGATACCGACGCCTTTAAAAATATCGATACCGACGCCCATAATATCAATACCGACGCCCATAAAATTATCGATACCGACGCTGATAATATCAATACCGACGCCTATAAAAATATCGATACCGACGCCCATAAAAATATCGATACCGACGCCTATAATATCGATACCGACGCCTTTAAAAATATCGATACCGACGCCCATAAAAATATCGATACCGAAGACGATTATATCGATACCGACGCCGATAATATCGATACCGACGCCCATAATATCGATACCGACGCCGATAATATCGATACTGAGGCCAACAATATCGAAACCGACGCCAATAATATCGATACCGACGCCAATAATATCGATACAACCGCCAATAATATCGATACCAACGCCTATAAAAATATCGATACCAACGCTTATAAAAATATCGATACCGATGCCAATAATATCGATACCGACGCGAACAATATCGATACCGACGACAATAATATCGATACCGCCGCCTTTAAAAATATCGATACCGACGCTGATAATATTGATACCGACGCCCATAATATCGATTCCGACGCCCATAAAAATATCGATACCGAAGCCTATAAAAATATCGATACCGCCGCCTTTAAAAATATCGATACCGACGCTGATAATATTGAAACCGACGCCCATAATATCGATACCGACGCCGATAATATCGATACCGACGCCGATAACATCGATACCGACGCCCATAAAAATATGTATACCGATGCCGATAATATCGATACCGACGCTGATAATATCAATACCGACGCCTATAAAAATATCGATACCGACGCCCATAAAAATATCGATACCGACGCCGATAATATCTATACCGACGCCCTAAAAATATCAATACCAACGCCAATAATAACGATACTGACGCTTACAAAAATATCGATACCGACGCTGATAATATCAATACCGACGCCTATAAAAATATCGATACCGACGCCCATAAAAATATCGATACCGACGCCTTATAAAAATATCGATACCGACGCCCATAAAATTATCGATACCGACGCCTATAAAAATATCGATACCGACGCCTTTAAAAATATCGATACCGACGCCCATAATATCAATACCGACGCCCATAAAATTATCGATACCGACGCTGATAATATCAATACCGACGCCTATAAAAATATCGATACCGACGCCCATAAAAATATCGATACCGACGCCTAATAAAAATATCGATACCGACGCCCATAAAAATATCGATACCGACGCCTATAAAAATATCGATACCGACGCCAATAATATCGATACCGACATCAATAATATCGATACCGACGCCGATAATATCGTTACTGACGCCGATAATATCAATACCGACGCCGATAATATCGATACCGACGCCAATAATATCGATACCGACGCCAATAATATCGATACCGACGCCTATAAAAATATCGATACCAACGCTTATAAAAATATCGATACCGATGCCAATAATATCGATACCGACGCGAACAATATCGATACCGACGACAATAATATCGATACCGCCGCCTTTAAAAATATCGATACCGACGCTGATAATATTGAAACCGACGCCCATAATATCGATACCGACGCCGATAATATCGATACCGACGCCGATAATATCGATACCGACGCCCATAAAAATATGTATACCGATGCCGATAATATCGATACCGACGCTGATAATATCAATACCGACGCCTATAAAAATATCGATACCGACGCCCATAAAAATATCGATACCGACGCCGATAATATCTATACCGACGCCCTAAAAATATCAATACCAACGCCAATAATATCGATACTGACGCTTACAAAAATATCGATACCGACGCTGATAATATCAATACCGACGCCTATAAAAATATCGATACCGACGCCCATAAAAATATCGATACCGACGCCTTATAAAAATATCGATACCGACGCCCATAAAATTATCGATACCGACGCCTATAAAAATATCGATACCGACGCCTTTAAAAATATCGATACCGACGCCCATAATATCAATACCGACGCCCATAAAATTATCGATACCGACGCTGATAATATCAATACCGACGCCTATAAAAATATCGATACCGACGCCCATAAAAATATCGATACCGACGCCTATAATATCGATACCGACGCCTTTAAAAATATCGATACCGACGCCCATAAAAATATCGATACCGAAGACGATTATATCGATACCGACGCCGATAATATCGATACCGACGCCCATAATATCGATACCGACGCCGATAATATCGATACTGAGGCCAACAATATCGAAACCGACGCCAATAATATCGATACCGACGCCAATAATATCGATACAACCGCCAATAATATCGATACCGACGCCTATAAAAATATCGATACCAACGCTTATAAAAATATCGATACCGATGCCAATAATATCGATACCGACGCGAACAATATCGATACCGACGACAATAATATCGATACCGCCGCCTTTAAAAATATCGATACCGACGCTGATAATATTGATACCGACGCCCATAATATCGATTCCGACGCCCATAAAAATATCGATACCGAAGCCTATAAAAATATCGATACCGCCGCCTTTAAAAATATCGATACCGACGCTGATAATATTGAAACCGACGCCCATAATATCGATACCGACGCCGATAATATCGATACCGACGCCGATAACATCGATACCGACGCCCATAAAAATATGTATACCGATGCCGATAATATCGATACCGACGCTGATAATATCAATACCGACGCCTATAAAAATATCGATACCGACGCCCATAAAAATATCGATACCGACGCCGATAATATCTATACCGACGCCCTAAAAATATCAATACCAACGCCAATAATAACGATACTGACGCTTACAAAAATATCGATACCGACGCTGATAATATCAATACCGACGCCTATAAAAATATCGATACCGACGCCCATAAAAATATCGATACCGACGCCTTATAAAAATATCGATACCGACGCCCATAAAATTATCGATACCGACGCCTATAAAAATATCGATACCGACGCCTTTAAAAATATCGATACCGACGCCCATAATATCAATACCGACGCCCATAAAATTATCGATACCGACGCTGATAATATCAATACCGACGCCTATAAAAATATCGATACCGACGCCCATAAAAATATCGATACCGACGCCAATAATATCGATACCTACGCCTATAAAATATCAATAACGACGCTCATAAAAATATCGATACCGACGCCTATAATATCGATACCGACGCCTATAATATCGATACCGACGCCAGTAATATTGATACTGACGCTCATAGAAATGTCGATACCGACGCCGATAATATCGATACCGACGCCAATAATATCGATACCGACGCCCATAAAAATATCGATACCGACGCCTATAGTATCGATACCGACGCCAATAATATCGATATCGAAGCCCATAAAAATGTCGTAACCGATTCCGATAATATCGATACCGACGCCAATAATATCGATACCGACGCCGATAAAAATGTCGATACCGACGCCAATAATATCGATACCGACGCCGATAAAAATGTCGATACCGACGTCGATAATATCGATACCGACGCTTAAAAAAATATCGATACCGACGCCCATAAAAATATCGGTATCGACGCCAATAATATCGATACCGACGCCCATAAAATATCAATAACGACGCCGATATTATCGATACCGACGCCAATAATATCGATACCGACGCCAATAATATTGATACTGACGCTCATAGAAATGTTGATACCGACGCCGATAATACCGATACCGACGCCAATAATATCGATACCGACGACCATAAAAATATCGATACCGACGCCAATAGTATTGATACCGACGCCAATAATATCGATACCGACGCCCATAAAAATGTCGATACCGACGTCGATAATATCCATACCGACGCCGATAATATCGATACCGACGCCCATAATATCGATACTGACCCCCATAAAATATCAATAACGACGCCGATATTATCGATACCGACGCCAATAATATCTATACCGATGCCCATTAAAATATCGATACCGACGCCGATAATATCGACACCGACGCCAATAATATCGATACCGACGCCGATAATATCGATACTGACGCCGATAATATCAACACCGACGCCAATAATATCAATACCGACGCCCATAAAAATATCGATACCGACGCCAATAATATCGATACCGACGCCTAAAAAAATATCAATACCGACGCCAATAATATCGATACCGACGCTCATAAAGATATCGATACCGACGCCAATAATATCGATACCGACGCCCATAAAAATATCGATACCGACGCCAATAATATCGATACCGACGCCGATAAAAATGTCGATACCGACGTCGATAATATCGATACCGACGCTTAAAAAAATATCGATATCGATACCGACGCCAATAATATCTATACCGACGCTTATAAAAATATCGATACCGACGCTTATAAAAATATCGATACCGGCGCCCATAAAAATATCGATACCGACGCCAATAATATCGATACCTACGCCTATAAAATATTAATAACGACGCTCATAAAAATATCGATACCGACGCCTATAATATCGATACCGACGCCTATAATATCGATACCGACGCCAGTAATATTGATACTGACGCTCATAGAAATGTCGATACCGACGCCGATAATATCGATACCGACGCCAATAATATCGATACCGACGCCCATAAAAATATCGATACCGACGCCTATAGTATCGATACCGACGCCAATAATATCGATATCGACGCCCATAAAAATGTCGTAACCGATTCCGATAATATCGATACCGACGCCGATAAAAATGTCGATACCGGCGTAGATAATATCGATACCGACGCTTAAAAAAATATCGATACCAACGCCCATAAAAATATCGATATCGACGCCAATAATATCGATACCGACGCCCATAAAATATCAATAACGACGCCAATATTATCGATACCGACGCCAATAATATCTATACCGACGCCCATAAATATGTCGATACCGACGTCGATAATATCGATATCGACGCTTAAAAAAATATCGATACCGACGCCCATTAAAATATCGATACCGACATCGATAATATCGATACCGACATGAATAATATCGATACCGACGCCGATAATATCGTTACTGACGCCGATAATATCAATACCGACGCCAATAATATCGATACCGACGCTTATAAAAATATCGATACCGACGCTTATAAAAATATCGATACCGGCGCCCATAAAAATATCGATACCGACGCCAATAATATCGATACCTACGCCTATAAAATATCAATAACGACGCTCATAAAAATATCGATACCGACGCCTATAATATCGATACCGACGCCTATAATATCGATACCGACGCCAGTAATATTGATACTGACGCTCATAGAAATGTCGATACCGACGCCGATAATATCGATACCGACGCCAATAATATCGATACCGACGCCCATAAAAATATCGATACCGACGCCTATAGTATCGATACCGACGCCAATAATATCGATATCGACGCCCATAAAAATGTCGTAACCGATTCCGATAATATCGATACCGACGCCAATAATATCGATACCGACGCCGATAAAAATGTCGATACCGACGTAGATAATATCGATACCGACGCTTAAAAAAATATCGATACCGACGCCCATAAAAATATCGATATCGACGCCAATAATATCGATACCGACGCCCATAAAATATCAATAACGACGCCAATATTATCGATACCGACGCCAATAATATCTATACCGACGCCCATAAATATGTCGATACCGACGTCGATAATATCGATATCGACGCTTAAAAGAATATCGATACCGACGCCCATTAAAATATCGATACCGACGCCAATAATATCGATACCGACATCAATAATATCGATACCGACGCCGATAATATCGTTACTGACGCCGATAATATCAATACCGACGCCGATAATATCGATACCGACGCCAATAATATCGATACCGACGCCAATAATATCGATACCGACGCCTATAAAAATATCGATACCAACGCTTATAAAAATATCGATACCGATGCCAATAATATCGATACCGACGCGAACAATATCGATACCGACGACAATAATATCGATACCGCCGCCTTTAAAAATATCGATACCGACGCTGATAATATTGAAACCGACGCCCATAATATCGATACCGACGCCGATAATATCGATACCGACGCCGATAATATCGATACCGACGCCCATAAAAATATGTATACCGATGCCGATAATATCGATACCGACGCTGATAATATCAATACCGACGCCTATAAAAATATCGATACCGACGCCCATAAAAATATCGATACCGACGCCGATAATATCTATACCGACGCCCTAAAAATATCAATACCAACGCCAATAATATCGATACTGACGCTTACAAAAATATCGATACCGACGCTGATAATATCAATACCGACGCCTATAAAAATATCGATACCGACGCCCATAAAAATATCGATACCGACGCCTTATAAAAATATCGATACCGACGCCCATAAAATTATCGATACCGACGCCTATAAAAATATCGATACCGACGCCTTTAAAAATATCGATACCGACGCCCATAATATCAATACCGACGCCCATAAAATTATCGATACCGACGCTGATAATATCAATACCGACGCCTATAAAAATATCGATACCGACGCCCATAAAAATATCGATACCGACGCCTATAATATCGATACCGACGCCTTTAAAAATATCGATACCGACGCCCATAAAAATATCGATACCGAAGACGATTATATCGATACCGACGCCGATAATATCGATACCGACGCCCATAATATCGATACCGACGCCGATAATATCGATACTGAGGCCAACAATATCGAAACCGACGCCAATAATATCGATACCGACGCCAATAATATCGATACAACCGCCAATAATATCGATACCGACGCCTATAAAAATATCGATACCAACGCTTATAAAAATATCGATACCGATGCCAATAATATCGATACCGACGCGAACAATATCGATACCGACGACAATAATATCGATACCGCCGCCTTTAAAAATATCGATACCGACGCTGATAATATTGATACCGACGCCCATAATATCGATTCCGACGCCCATAAAAATATCGATACCGAAGCCTATAAAAATATCGATACCGCCGCCTTTAAAAATATCGATACCGACGCTGATAATATTGAAACCGACGCCCATAATATCGATACCGACGCCGATAATATCGATACCGACGCCGATAACATCGATACCGACGCCCATAAAAATATGTATACCGATGCCGATAATATCGATACCGACGCTGATAATATCAATACCGACGCCTATAAAAATATCGATACCGACGCCCATAAAAATATCGATACCGACGCCGATAATATCTATACCGACGCCCTAAAAATATCAATACCAACGCCAATAATAACGATACTGACGCTTACAAAAATATCGATACCGACGCTGATAATATCAATACCGACGCCTATAAAAATATCGATACCGACGCCCATAAAAATATCGATACCGACGCCTTATAAAAATATCGATACCGACGCCCATAAAATTATCGATACCGACGCCTATAAAAATATCGATACCGACGCCTTTAAAAATATCGATACCGACGCCCATAATATCAATACCGACGCCCATAAAATTATCGATACCGACGCTGATAATATCAATACCGACGCCTATAAAAATATCGATACCGACGCCCATAAAAATATCGATACCGACGCCTAATAAAAATATCGATACCGACGCCCATAAAAATATCGATACCGACGCCTATAAAAATATCGATACCGACGCCAATAATATCGATACCGACATCAATAATATCGATACCGACGCCGATAATATCGTTACTGACGCCGATAATATCAATACCGACGCCGATAATATCGATACCGACGCCAATAATATCGATACCGACGCCAATAATATCGATACCGACGCCTATAAAAATATCGATACCAACGCTTATAAAAATATCGATACCGATGCCAATAATATCGATACCGACGCGAACAATATCGATACCGACGACAATAATATCGATACCGCCGCCTTTAAAAATATCGATACCGACGCTGATAATATTGAAACCGACGCCCATAATATCGATACCGACGCCGATAATATCGATACCGACGCCGATAATATCGATACCGACGCCCATAAAAATATGTATACCGATGCCGATAATATCGATACCGACGCTGATAATATCAATACCGACGCCTATAAAAATATCGATACCGACGCCCATAAAAATATCGATACCGACGCCGATAATATCTATACCGACGCCCTAAAAATATCAATACCAACGCCAATAATATCGATACTGACGCTTACAAAAATATCGATACCGACGCTGATAATATCAATACCGACGCCTATAAAAATATCGATACCGACGCCCATAAAAATATCGATACCGACGCCTTATAAAAATATCGATACCGACGCCCATAAAATTATCGATACCGACGCCTATAAAAATATCGATACCGACGCCTTTAAAAATATCGATACCGACGCCCATAATATCAATACCGACGCCCATAAAATTATCGATACCGACGCTGATAATATCAATACCGACGCCTATAAAAATATCGATACCGACGCCCATAAAAATATCGATACCGACGCCTATAATATCGATACCGACGCCTTTAAAAATATCGATACCGACGCCCATAAAAATATCGATACCGAAGACGATTATATCGATACCGACGCCGATAATATCGATACCGACGCCCATAATATCGATACCGACGCCGATAATATCGATACTGAGGCCAACAATATCGAAACCGACGCCAATAATATCGATACCGACGCCAATAATAATTTGACGACGTCTGTGGTCTAGTGGTTCGAGTACCGGACTGCTGATCACGAGGTCGTGGGTTCGATTCCCACAAGACACAAACATTTATGTGATCAACTCTTAGGTGTTTGTGTTTGTCTGGGTGTTTCTTATATATTATAAGAATATATTTACAAAAAAAAAGTATATAAGTATTATATCCATTGTCTAGTACCCATAGTACAAGCTCTGCTTAGTTTGGGACTAGATGGTGCTGTGTAAAAATGTCCCAAGATATTTTTTTTTTTTTTTTTTTTTTTTTTCAATAATATCGATACAACCGCCAATAATATCGATACCGACGCCTATAAAAATATCGATACCAACGCTTATAAAAATATCGATACCGATGCCAATAATATCGATACCGACGCGAACAATATCGATACCGACGACAATAATATCGATACCGCCGCCTTTAAAAATATCGATACCGACGCTGATAATATTGATACCGACGCCCATAATATCGATTCCGACGCCCATAAAAATATCGATACCGAAGCCTATAAAAATATCGATACCGCCGCCTTTAAAAATATCGATACCGACGCTGATAATATTGAAACCGACGCCCATAATATCGATACCGACGCCGATAATATCGATACCGACGCCGATAACATCGATACCGACGCCCATAAAAATATGTATACCGATGCCGATAATATCGATACCGACGCTGATAATATCAATACCGACGCCTATAAAAATATCGATACCGACGCCCATAAAAATATCGATACCGACGCCGATAATATCTATACCGACGCCCTAAAAATATCAATACCAACGCCAATAATAACGATACTGACGCTTACAAAAATATCGATACCGACGCTGATAATATCAATACCGACGCCTATAAAAATATCGATACCGACGCCCATAAAAATATCGATACCGACGCCTTATAAAAATATCGATACCGACGCCCATAAAATTATCGATACCGACGCCTATAAAAATATCGATACCGACGCCTTTAAAAATATCGATACCGACGCCCATAATATCAATACCGACGCCCATAAAATTATCGATACCGACGCTGATAATATCAATACCGACGCCTATAAAAATATCGATACCGACGCCCATAAAAATATCGATACCGACGCCTAATAAAAATATCGATACCGACGCCCATAAAAATATCGATACCGACGCCTATAAAAATATCGATACCGACGCCTTTAAAAATATCGATACCGACGCCCATAAAAATATCGATACCAACGCCAATAATATCAATACCGACGCCCATAAAATTATCGATACCGACGCTGATAATATCAATACCGACGCCTATAAAAATATCAATACCGACGCCCATAAAAATATCGATACTGACGCCGATAATATCGATACCGACGCCCATAAAAATATCGATACCGACGCCGATGATATCAACACCGACGCCAATAATATCAATACCGACGCCCATAGAATTATCGATACTGACGCCAATAATATCGATACCGACGCCTACAAAAATATCGATACCGACGCCCATAAAAATATTAATACCGACGCTGATAATATCAATACCGACGCCTATAAAAATATCGATACCGACGCCTATAAAATTATCGATACCGACGCCGATAATATCTATACCGACGCCCTAAAAATATCAATACCAACGCCAATAATATCGATACCGACGCCCATAAAAATATCAATACCGACGCTGATAATATCAATACCGACGCCTATAAAAATATCGATACCGACGCCTATAAAAATATCGATACCGACGCCGATAATATCTATACCGACGCCCTAAAAATATCAATACCAACGCCAATAATATCGATACCGACGCCTACAAAAATATCGATACCGACGCTTATAATATCAATACCGACGCCCATAAAACGCCCATAATATCGATACCGACGCCGATAATATCGATACCGACGCCGATAATATCGATACCGACGCTCATAAAAATATGTATACCGATGCCGATAATATCGATACCGACGCTGATAATATCAATACCGACGCCTATAAAAATATCGATACCGACGCCCATAAAAATATCGATACCGACGCCGATAATATCTATACCGACGCCCTAAAAATATCAATACCAACGCCAATAATATCGATACTGACGCTTACAAAAATATCGATACCGACGCTGATAATATCAATACCGACGCCTATAAAAATATCGATACCGACGCCCATAAAAATATCGATACCGACGCCTAATAAAAATATCGATACCGACGCCCATAAAATATCGATACCGACGCCTATAAAAATATCGATACCGACGCCTTTAAAAATATCGATACCGACGCCCATAATATCAATACCGACGCCCATAAAAATATCGATACCGACGCCGATGATATCAATACCGACGCCCATAAAATTATCGATACCGACGCCTATAAAAATATCGATACCGACGCCTGTAAAAATATCGGTACTGACGCCCATAAAAATATCGATACCGACGCCTATAAAAATATCGATACCAACGCCCATAAAAATATCGATACCGACGCCTATAAAAATATCGATACCGACGCCTAATAAAAATATCGATACCGACGCCCATAAAAATATCGATACCGACGCCTATAAAAATATCGATACCGACGCCTTTAAAAATATCGATACCGACGCCCATAATATCAATACCGACGCCCATAAAATTATCGATACCGACGCTGATAATATCAATACCGACGCCTATAAAAATATCGATACCGACGCCCATAAAAATATCGATACCGACGCCTATAGAAATATCGATACCGACGCCTAATAAAAATATCGATAACGACGCCCATAAAAATATCGATACCGACGCCTATAAAAATATTGATACCGACGCCTTTAAAAATATCGATACCGACGCCCATAATATCAATACCGACGCCCATAAAATTATCGATACCGACGCTGATAATATCAATACCGACGCCTATAAAAATATCGATACCGACGCCCATAAAAATATCGATACCGACGCCTAATAAAAATATCGATACCGAAGCCCATAAAAATATCGATACCGACGCCTATAAAAATATCGATACCGACGCCTTTAAAAATGTCGATACCGACGCTCATAAAAATATCGATACCGACGCCAATAATATCAATACCGACGCCCATAAAATTATCGATATCGACGCTGATAATATCACTACCGACGCCTATAAAAATATCACTACCGACGCCCATAAAAATATCGATACCGACGCCTATAAAAATATCGATACCGACGCCCATAAAAATATCGATACCGACGCCCTAAAAATATCAATACCAACGCCAATAATATCGATACCGACGCCCTAAAAATATCAATACCAACGCCAATAATAACGATACCGACGCCTACAAAAATATCGATACCGACGCTGATAAAAATATCGGTACAGACGCCTATAAAAATATCAATACCGACGCCTTTAAAAATATCGATACCGACGCCCATAAAAATATCGATACCGACGCCTAATAAAAATATCGATACCGACGCCCATAAAAATATCGGTACAGACGCCTATAAAAATATCGATACCGACGCCTTTAAAAATATCGATACCGACGCCCATAAAAATATCGACACCGACGCCAATAATATCAATACCGACGCCCATAAAATTATCGATACCGACGCTGATAATATCAATACCGATGCCTATAAAAATATCGATACCGACGCCTATAAAAATATCGATACCGACGCCTGTAAAAATATCGATACTGACGCCCATAAAAATATCGATACCGACGCCGATAATATCAATACCGTCGCCCTAAAAATATCGATACCGACGCTGATAATATCAATACCGACGCATATAAAAATATCGATACCGACGCCCATAAACGTTGGTAAACCTAACGCCCTTGTCAACGTTTTTCCCCCGTTTTCGCAACATTGTTCATTGCTACTCCGCTCCTATTAGTCGTAGCGTGATGATATATAGCCTATGTTACTCGGGGATAATGTAGCTTTCCAAAGGTGAAAGAATTTTTGAAATCGGTCCAGTAGTTTCGGAGCCTATTCTTACAAACAAACAAACAAACTAATCTTTCCTCTTTATAATATTAGTATAGATAAAATATGTCACTTAAGAAGGCGTAGACAGGTACCTGAACGATTATTAGCGCTTTATTGACTAAATTGTGATCAAAGAAGGCGCCTATGCCCGAAAGAAACAATAAAATAAAAAAATTGTGTTTAGGTATTTGGTCAAATCCACCTAGCCAAGCACCACCGGGTGGGTGGGCGGGCGATTTTTTCGATTTTTTTCGCGAGAAACGCCCACTTGTGGGGTACCGTTGGATAGGGGCCGCCAAGAACTATACGACTGTGTAGTTTTTAGGGGTAGGTCCTGAAGAAAAATTTTGAAAAATCGCGGAAAAACTGTGAATTTAGTACAACTTTCAAGTGTTTTTAATAAGTTATATATAATATTTTTGTTTTTATAGGTCTCGATAACCGTGATGCATGCTTGAAGCTCGTTTACAGAACCACGTATGCAATTTACACCGAACTAGCTTTCCGCCAGCGGCTTTGCCCGCTATCCCACGGGAACCGTTTTAACCATTTTACCGGGATAAAAAGTGGCCTATGTGCTATCCCAGACTATGTTTTATCTCTCTGCCAACATCCAGATACGTTCAGTAGTTTTTGAGTGAAAAAATAACAAACATCCATCCATACAAACTTTCAAATTTATTATATTAGTAGGATATAATAAAAAAGTGAAAATTTTAAAAATCTATGTTGAAAATGAATTTTTATTTTTGAATATTTTCTGTATAAATTAGCGTGGAGACGTGCCAGATAGATATGTCGCCGAATTAAATGAATATACCTAACTCTGAGCTAACGCAACTATAAGAAACCTAACTGTGAGCAACCTTACTCTGAATAACCTAACTCTGAGCAACCTAACTATGAAAAATCTAACTCTGAGCAACGCTACTTTCAAAAACCTAACTCTGAAAAACCAAACTCTAAGAAACCTAACTCTAAGCAACCTAAATCAGAACAACCTAACTCTGAGCAACCTAACTCTGTAAACTTTGAGAAACCTAACTCTGAGACATAACTTTGAGAAAAAAAAATAACTCTCAACGTAGCTATAAGAAACCTAACTGTGAGCAACCTAACTCTGAATAACCTAACTTTATGAAACCTAACTCTGAGCAACCTAACTCAGAAAAACCTAACTCTGAGCAACCTAACTCTAGGAAACCTAACTCTGAGCAACCTAACTCTGTAAACTTTGAGAAACCTAACTCTGAGAAACAAAACTTTGAGATAAATTACTCAACGTAACTATAAGAAACCTAACTCTGAGCAACCTAACTTTGATAAACCTAACTCTGAGCAACCTAACTCTGAGTAAGCTAACTTTATGAAAGCTAACTTTATAACACCTAACTCGGAGCAAACTAACTCTGAAAAACGTAACTGAGCAACGAAACTGAGTAAGCTAACTTTATGAAACTTAACTCTGAGTAAGCTATCTTTATGAAACCTAACTCTGAGCAACCCAAGAGAAACCTAACTCTGCGGGACCTAACTCTAAAAAACCTAACTCTGACCAACCTAACTTTGATAAACCTAACTCTGAACAACGTAACTCTGAGCAACCTAACTCTGAGAAACCTAAATCTATGATAACCTGATTCTGAACAAACTCACTCTAACATAATTCCGAGCTAGTCAGAGTTAGGTTAGGTCAGAGTTAGGTTAGGTCAGAGTTAGGTTAGGTCAGAGTTAGGTTAGGTTAGGTTTTTTTTTTTTTTTTTTTTTTTTTTTTTTCTTGTGGATTATATTGAGGAAAAGGGGGTAACGCGAGTGATACGTCTGCGCCCCTTTTCAGTTGCGAGAGAATGAATTAGTGTAAGAGCATGGTTTTGATTTAAATATGGATTGTCTGATTTGTTATATGTTGCTATTAAAATGTTTTAGTTCCTTGACGATGGTGTGGAGGTGGTAATGAAAGCTATCTATTGTGCTTTGGCGTTTTAGAATGGTTTTTATGTCATAGGGATCAGTATTTTGTGGAGCGATTGAAAGAAAATCGTTCCGGGTTAGGGCAAATCTAGGGCATTCGCGGACGAGGTGGTGCATAGATTGTGTTGTTACGTCGTCACAGGGGCATTTGTCAGTTTGGGTGATTTTAAATCGGAAGAGATACTCCCTGTGATAACCATGGTTGGATAGGAATTGGGTTATTGAAAAACTAGGCTTAACATGTTTGAGGTAATTTTGGAGGTCGTCGAAAGTGGGGAGGAGAGTTTTGATGTAAGTCGAGCTATCATATAGCTCAGCGGAGGCTTCAAGGGATATTTTATGGTTGCACAGTTTGATGTGGCTAGAGGGGATGGAGAAATAGTCGGGAGTGCGATGGAGGAGAGCGGCTGATTTGGCCGCAGCGTCCGCCATCTCGTTGCCAGTGATACCGATATGGGACTTTATCCAAGCGAAATCCACGGCCAAGCCAGCCGCTTGTGCTTCGTGTAGAATTCTATGAATATTAGTTGCAAAGTGGTTTGAGCTGTTAGGGTTGGAGATTTCAGTGAGGCCGGATCTACAGTCTGATAGTATTATTGAGTGAGAGGTGTTGGTGTTCAGGATCCAACGGCAGGCGTACTCGATGGCGAGAAGCTCCGCCTGGAAGACCGAGCAGCAGTCATGGAGCTTGAATTTTTTGGTGAGGATGGGTTTGTTAGGATGTATTATTACGACTCCGGCGCCTACTTTGCCGTCATGTTTGCTACCGTCCGTGTATATTTGGACGGTAGAGTTCGAGGTATTTGTATTGATGTCCTCTTGGGAGAGCACGTCCGAGAACTTGATGCTGGTGCGGTTGGAGGGGTGAAGGAGTTGCGTGGGATGGGAGAGGGATTCGATGGGAGTGTCGGATGGTAGGAATCTGGAGATACCCCTGAGTTTGGTAATTTCGTTATCCGCTAGCTCAAGGATCTTTGCAGGGAGCGGTGTAAGTCTTGCTAGAGAAATGGCTGTGGGTGTATTTAAAGTGCGGAAGCCTTGTATTATCTTAATGGCGAAGAGTCTTTGCAGAGATAGAAACTTTTTACGAATGTAGCTGTGTGCTAGAGCGCCGGACCATACGCTACTGGCGTAGCATATGATCGGCTGGATGATATGTTCGTATATTATTCGGACGTTCTCAGGGTGAACGCCCCAGGTGGGTCTGATAAAGAGATTTAATCTATTGAGTAGGGATTTGGATTTTTCTATTGTGTAAAGGCAGTGTTTGACGAAACTAAGTTTCCTGTCTATGATGACACCGAGGTATTTGATCTCACTTACAAATGTGAGATCCATGCCATTGATCTTTATTTGACAGCGGGTGGATTTATTAGTTAGACCCATTATTTGGGTCTTGTCTGGGCCAAAGGTAAGTTTTACGGACGTGCCCCAGTCGGTGATTAGGGACAGCGCCCGGTTTGTATTGTTTTCTAATTCGTTTCTGGTCTTGGCATGCGAAATTAGAAGGATATCATCGGCGTATGCCTGTATGTGGCATCCACCTGGGAGATCGGTTTGTAGGAGCTCATCAAGGATGAGATTCCATAACGATGGGCCGCACACAGATCCTTGGATGCAGCCCATCGTCATGGTTTTTCTGACTTGGCAATCGGCAAAGTTGATTAGGACCTCGCGGTCTTCTGTGTAACTAAGTAGCATATTGTATATATTGCTGGGGCATTTAGTCTTCCTAAGTCGGGCAAAAATGGCGGGCCACCAGGCGTGGTCGAAAGCGGCTCTAATATCGAGCGAGACGGCGACTACCAGCTCTTTGTTGGAAGTCGCGCGCCTGACCTCATCCAGCGCGTTGTGGATAGCCTGGTGCGTGGACGTGCGGAGTTTGAAGCCGTACTGATGTGCAGAAGAGGACTTGGTAATGTCAAGATGGTAGGTAAGTCTGTTAGTAATTAATTTTTCAAGTAGTTTGCCGAAAACGTTAATTAGTCCTATTGGTCTAAAAGAAGAGGGTGATGAATAGTCTGATTTGCCTGGCTTGGGAATTATTTTGGAGGTGGATATTTTCCACGCTTTGGGGAAGTATTGGAGGGAAAAACATCTGTTTAGGAGATCAGTGGTGATTTGGGGAAATAGGGTGGCAAATTGCAGGCAAATATCAGCGGTAAGATGGTCTATCCCGGGGGCTCTATTGTGGTTCATTGTCTTAAGGCATTCAGTAATCTCAGAGGAAGTAAAAGGGGGGTCAGAAGGGGTGTCAATTGGTCGATGCATAAGAGTCCTGGTGTGTCTTTGTTCGTCGGTTCGGTCAGGGGAGTCGCTGGGGTAGAATTTATTAAGCAGGGCAAGTGCAGTGTCATGGGAGTTAGTGGTGTAGCTCCCATCTTCAAGTTTGAGAGTGGAGGGAGGTTGTCGTAGGGGGGTGGTTTTAATAATGCGATTTGTGACCGAATACACATCTTCTTTCTTTTGTTTGTTACAGAATTCTCTGAAATGTTTGGTTGAGGCAGCACTGATCGCATCACCATACTCCTTTCTGACTCTGATGCTCTCGGCGATGAGATCGTCCATAGGGCGATTTCGCCGTCGGTTGTTGATTAATCGGTGGTGTACTGTGAGAACCTGACGCTTCATCTCCTCCAGCTCGTCGCTCCACCAGGGGGCGCGTCGCGTGTATGCCGATTTGCGAGGCAACAGCTTATCACACGCTAGTGTGATACTTGATGTGATATTGTCAATGTAGTGATCGATTTCGGGAGTGGAAAAAGTTGTGATGGGGGCGGAGATATCTAGGTTGTTGCTGACCTCTCGGGCAAATCGGTCTGACAGGAGATTCCACTTGGTGTTGGAGGTGTTGTATTTATAAGTGGTGAGTTTCAAGTTTTTTAGAGGGGGAGAGTTGCCGAGTGAAAGACTGAAAGTGATGGCGTTATGTTCGGTGGATGGACAAATGGTAGAGTCCACAGTCCAGTCGGTGATCTGGTTAGGTTAGGTTAGGTTAGGTCAGAGTTAGGTTAGGTCAGAGTTAGGTTAGGTCAGAGTTAGGTTAGGTCAGAGTTAGGTTAGGTCAGAGTTAGGTTAGGTTAGGTTAGGTTAGGTTAGGTTAGGTTAGGTTAGGTTAGGTTAGGTTAGGTTAGGTTAGGTTTTTTTTTTTTTTTTTTTGTTGTTGATATCATATTTTTCCCCTAACATTATTAGGGCCTTTATTTACTTCTTGTCTGTTTAATTTTCCTTACTTTATGATTTGTGTTTGTTTTGTTTGTATGTCTGTCTTGCTTACTTAAATTTGCTGTTATTCTTTCTTCTTTTATTTACATTATTAGATTTAGTATCTCTCTTTTCTATTGTGCTCTATTTCCTCTTGGTAGTTTTATTTCCATTTTGCACGTTTAGACTCTATTTGTTTCTGTATATTAGATTTCTTTTTGTAGCTGTTCGTCTCTTGTGTTGTCTTAAAACTTTTGCGTGTTGCTTCGCCAATCTATTTCCCAGCTATTTTTGTTTCTTTTGTATTTCCATCCTACAGTTATACTCTCTTCGTTTGGCCTTTAAAGTTCGGCGCTTTTGGTATCTTTAGGTGTTGGAACTGGACTTCCGCGTTCTCCTCGGTGATTACAGTTTTTGTATCTCCATAATTTCCGTATATTCCTTCATCTTCTGTTATGCTTACGATTCTATATCACTTACAATATATTCGAAGCATAGCTCGTTTGCTACGGATGTCGATGGGTCCTAATTGGCGAGGTGTGAGTCGTAACTTCCCCGTTGTTCCTTTCCATGCGTCCATTCTAGCCTGGCGATGATTATCATCGTCAGGGTTATATGGATCTTCCTTATGGAAGGTCCCTGTCGTTGTTTTTTGTTGGGCTCTTTGGTTGCGGTTTCTCCCCATTCCTCGCCAATGGTTTTCCGTCACTTCCGAACGTAGTTTGTTCTTGTCCAGTAGCATCACACTCCCAGACCTAGTGGTGCCCTCAACAATACTCCACGGTGGATCGCGCTAGATCATCCCATCGTAGTCGGACAGGGCACTTCAGGCTGAAGGTGTCGTGGTCTGTTTCTTTTTTCTTGGCGGCAGTACAGTTACTACACCTGGGCGGCTTCCCGGCCTGGCTTGCAGGGCAATCGGTTCTCCGGTGGTCTGGGTCGCCGCAGTACGAGCAGATGTCCTCCTCACCGGTGCACATTTTCCTGCCGTGACCGAAGCCGAGACATCTGGTGCATTGGATCAGCGGACTCTGATCGAATACGCGGATCCGCTGCATGTCGACGTAAGCTCGTTCGGCTTCGACCAGTCGCTGCCACACCGGTGGGGAGACCTGTAGCACCACATGGTTTTCGTGCGGGTTCCTCGCTCGTCTACGGTACTTAACGGCGACCCTCACCTGCTCCGCCGGTAAACCCTCCAGGAGGTGCGCGTTCTGATTAAAGATCGCCTTGGTGATGTCGTCGTCCGTGTTGTACGACAGCACGTCCATCAACACCACCAAGGGGTCCTTATACATTGCATCCTCGACTGAAAACCCAGCCGAGGAGCCGTCCAGCCTGTTCCTGACCGCCTCCAGTTCGTTCAAGTTCTTACAACCTACGACAACCTTCTGGTCCTTAACCTTTCGCACCCTGTCGATGTGTATACGCGTTTCTTTGGCATCCACCGCGGTCCTAATTTTTTCTATGACTGTGGCACTTGTGTCCTGTTCGTCATTGGAGGACACTATTATCGAGTACATATGTGGAGGGACAGCGTGTCTTACGCGTGCTGCTGCCTTGGCATATGTACTGTGCTGTGGGTTGGATTTTACTTGGTCAGCGGATAGGTTCACAATGGGGGACGTACCGTCCTCAAGCATTTTTATCTGTTTGGAGAGTGTGCGTGTAAAGAGCGCACACTCTACCAGCTTCTCGTTATTATCTTTTATCATTCGGGACTGCTCGGCCAATGTCGTGAGCACTTCCGACATCTTTTCCCCTTCGTTGTCCCTATTTCCGTTCCCTGTTTCTGTCTTTTTATCATCTCCTTCCCCCTTGTGGCCCCTCGCCCTCTCCGCTTCCCCTTCCTTAATGAGCTGATACATCCGGTCAAGAGCTGCTGTAACCTCAACCTTTATGTCACTCTTCAGGTTTCTAGAGTTGCCGAGATGGAGTTTTGCCTTGTTTAGGCACGCTCTCGCCTCGGCAACTCTAGCCGGTAGATTAGGCTTTTTCGTCTGCATTCTACTCGAACCGTCTGCACACAACTTGCTCTCCTGGGTAGAGGTGGGGGTGGAAGCCGTTTTCGCAGGCGGTACGCTGCCGGGTTTAGACTCTACCTTCCCAGCCTCCCACTCCCCTACACTTCGCCTGACGCTGGAAATTAGCGCGTGTCCAGCCTTTTCAGGTGAGCTTGAGTCACTAGATTTTTTAACGGGGGTGCGCTGTGCCACAAACATTATCCTTGGTAAGTTTAGCGAAGTGATACGCAACTAGTGTAATTAAATAAGAGTACTATTGACTATTCAAATTTCAGACTTAGGCCCCAATAGGGGGACTGTGTAAAAATAATTGAGTTAGATAATTTATATGTTTCAAGGGTCAATAAACGGTTTAAAAAGTCAGTACTTAGTTCCCAATAGGGGGACTGTGTAAAATATATGATAAAGCTTGGCTCCCAATAGGGTAGCTGGGTAAAAATAAATTAAATTTAAAATAAAGTAATTTAAAAATGTATAAACAATTTCGTCTTAATTTATGGCTTACTGAGGCCTGTCAGGATAAGTCGTCGACGCGTGGACGGGTACGTGACCAATAATTGCTGCTTTTTGACTGTAAAAGGGTCAAAAAGCTTCGATAGTTGAATTGAATTAAAAGGAGGAAAAATCGAGAAAAATCGCGGAAAAACTGTGAATTTTGTAGAATTTAAAGTGTTTTTGCTATGTTTGTTATAATAATAATTTTGTTTTTCAGGTCGCGATCTCCGGGATGCACGGCTGAAGCGGATTTGCAGAATTACAAATGAAATTTTTGTCGAAATTAATAAGGAAAGTGAAAATTTTGGAAAACCTAAGTGAAAATTTAAAAGTGAAAATTTTCGCGTCCAATTGCGTGGAGGGGTGCCTGGTAGGTGTAAGTGACCGAATTGACAATTTTAAGGGTCGAAAACCGCGTCCAAATAGGTTATATAGTTTGAAAATTGTCAATGTTTATCTAAGAATATGGCAGGTATAAGGTAACCTCGGTACCTGATGTGGTAGGGTTTTGGTCGATTTTTCGTATTTTCTCGAGTGAAAACGCCCAATTGTGGGGTACCAATAGATGCGGGCCGCCGAGCACTACACGACTGTGTAGTTTTCGGGGGTAGGTTGAGAGGAAAAATCGAGAAAAATCGCGGAAAAACTGTGAATTTTGTAGAATTTAAAGTGTTTTTGCTATGTTTGTTATAATAATAATTTTGTTTTTCAGGTCGCGATCTCCGGGATGCACGGCTGAAGCGGATTTGCAGAATTACAAATGAAATTTTTGTCGAAATTAATAAGGAAAGTGAAAATTTTGGAAAACCTAAGTGAAAATTTAAAAGTGAAAATTTTCGCGTCCAATTGCGTGGAGGGGTGCCTGGTAGGTGTAAGTGACCGAATTGACAATTTTAAGGGTCGAAAACCGCGTCCAAATAGGTTATATAGTTTGAAAATTGTCAATGTTTATCTAAGAATATGGCAGGTATAAGGTAACCTCGGTACCTGATGTGGTAGGGTTTTGGTCGATTTTTCGTATTTTCTCGAGTGAAAACGCCCACTTGTGGGGTACCAATAGATGCGGGCCGCCGAGCACTACACGACTGTGTAGTTTTCGGGGGTAGGTTGAGAGGAAAAATCGAGAAAAATCGCGGAAAAACTGTGAATTTTGTAGAATTTAAAGTGTTTTTGCTATGTTTGTTATAATAATAATTTTGTTTTTCAGGTCGCGATCTCCGGGATGCACGGCTGAAGCGGATTTGCAGAATTACAAATGAAATTTTTGTCGAAATTAATAAGGAAAGTGAAAATTTTGGAAAACCTAAGTGAAAATTTAAAAGTGAAAATTTTCGCGTCCAATTGCGTGGAGGGGTGCCTGGTAGGTGTAAGTGACCGAATTGACAATTTTAAGGGTCGAAAACCGCGTCCAAATAGGTTATATAGTTTGAAAATTGTCAATGGGTTAGGTTAGGTTAGGTTAGGTTAGGTTAGGTTAGGTTAGGTTAGGTTAGGTTAGGTTAGGTTAGGTTAGGTTAGGTTGGGGTGACAGGTCGGACAACCTCCTCGTGTGCTCCGTGGCTATCAGTCCTTCTCGGATACGTCCGGTGGGAACGGTAGTCGTGGAGCCTGGTTCACCCTGGGCAACTCGGGCAACAACTCTTCCTGCCTTTTGGGGAGTCTTGTTGCTCGTGGCTAATGGTCCGACACCGGGGAAAGGCCCTTTTCAGGGCCATGGGGGGAGAACCCCCTGCGAAGCCGCGAGGCCTAGCGGGGGAGAAAAGGCCCTTTTCAGGGCCAGGGGGGGGGGGCATCCCGCGAGGCCGCGAGGCTTAGTGGGTGCCTAAGGGGGCGTTGTACCACGTGCGCCTCTGTTTTCAGAGGCCGTAGTGGAGGCGCGAGGGCGGGCCCGGTGTGTACTTACCCTACCACCGGGCAGGCAGTGGGAGTTTTCTTTCCTGCCACCGCCGGAAAAACCGGGGGATGTCTGACATCTCCGGTCGGTCTTGGCTTGGTCGCCTGGGCCGGGAGGAAGACAACCTCCACAAAAAATTACTCCGAATCCTAAGTTTCGGCGCCCGGCGAGGGGACGCATGGCCGGGGGGATTGCCTCGGTCGTGAGGGCGCCAACCTCAGCGGACCGGCCGACCCGCTGTTGACTTAGGCTTACCCAGGTACAGGGGGCACTGCCTGGGTGGACCATCCTTTCCCCCATACTCGTGGGAATCTTATGGATAATTCAAATAAAAAAACCCAAACCAATGATGATAAGGGGGGTGCTGCATCCGATACAGGGTCGGCATCGGACGAAGTGATGGTGGTGGACTGCAGCGCGTCGGCGCTCAGTCCGTCACAATTCTGGAGGGAGGGGCGCAAGAGATTGCGCTCAGGAAGTAAGGCGAGTCGTTCGACTTCCGAGTCGGGCGACGAGGCATCACCAGCCCGGAGGGGGAGAGGCCGTCCTCCCACCACCGGGGAGTACGTGGGGTTGGCGAAAGCGAAGCTGGAGTTGCTCGCCGCCAAGCGCGAAGAGTTTCGTCTTCGCGTGGAAGAGGATGTGAGGGACTTGGTCGATGCGGCCAAGTCGAAACGCGCCAAGCCAGGTGCTGTCCCTGGCACGGAGGGAGAAGCCCGCACTGCAGCCGCTCTCTACGAGCAGGTGGCTGCGGGCCTTAAGGTGGTCCAACACGTGGCCACCAAATCAGGCAACCTTAAGGGGACTTTTACTCGGAGCCTTAAGGACGCGATGGCCGTCATTGAAGACGCGGCCGGTGAGCTCCGTCAGCTCTCGGCTACAGAGGAAAATGCCCGCCTGCAGGAGGAACTGTCCAAATTGCAAGCGGACAATCGCCGCCTCCAGGCGGAAAATAAGAAATTCCTGGACGAGCAGGCCAAGATGCGTCTAGAGCTCGAACAGTTGAAGACCGATGTGGCGGGTATTCGAAAGCCCACCACCACCACCACCCCGGAGATTCCGCGGCCAGCTGAGCCAGATCTGGTTCAGCTGGTCCGCAATGAGATGGCGAGCTTGGCCGCCAGATTTTCAGTTATAGAAGGCAAGATCTTGCGTCCGCCTCTTGCTGGCGATCGTATGGTGAGCCAAGCACCGCCAACGACCTCATACGCGGCGAAGGCTGCCGCGCCACGTGACGCTAACCGCCCACAGGCGGGTGCAGCAAAAGGCGGCCAGAAACCGGCCCCAACTGCCAAGGCACCGAGCCAGAAAGCACCAGCCGCGGCCTCAGCCCCGGCTCCAGCCCCGGCTCAAGCTCAGACTGACGTAGAACCGATGGAAACATCAGAAGCCCCGCGTGAGCCCCAGGCCGGCCCATCAAAGGCCCCGGCTCCTATGTCCAAGGGGAAAGGAAAAGGGAAGGGTAAGAGGACGGGCGCAAGTAACGCGCCTGCACCCGCTCAAAAGACCACAACGGCTGCCGCTCCCAAGGAGGGCGAGTGGCAGACCGTATCCAGAAAAGGAAAGAAGAAGAAAAAGAGAGGGGGCAAGAAAAAGACGAACAAGCTGCGGGCTCCACGCTCTACCGCAGTAGTCATTTCGCTGCAGCCAGGCGCGGAGGAGAGGGGCGTGTCGTATGCCTCTGTCCTGTCCGAGGCCAGGCAGAGCGTGGACCTCGCAGGGATTGGAATTCCGTCAATACGGTTTAAGCGGGCTGTTACCGGCGCCCGCATCCTGGAGATCCCTGGGGCTACGAGCGGCGACAAGGCCGACGCGCTTGCGGCAAAATTACGGGAATGCCTGAATAGCGACGACATACGGGTCTCCAGGCCCACGAAATCCGCGGAGTTACGCGTTGTGGGTCTGGATGACTCCGTTACATCAGGAGAAGTCGCCAGCGCTGCTGCTCGCATCGGCGGGTGCACCATCGACGAGACGAAGGTCGGGGAGATCCGGGTCGGCCCTTCCGGCCTCGGATCCGCATGGCTCCGCTGCCCCGTCGCGGCAGCTAAGAAGCTGGCAGACGCAGGCCACATATTAGTAGGATGGGTGTCCGCCAAGGTGACACTGCTGGAGCCTAGGCCCCTGCAGTGTTACCGATGTCTGTATGGCGGGCACGTGCAACACACCTGCACATCTGACGTCGACCGCAGGGACCTCTGCTACCGATGCAGCCAGCCGGGCCACAAGGCTGGCCAGTGCACCGCTGCTCCGCACTGCAGCGTGTGTGCAGCAGAGGGAAAACCTGCGGAACATCGTATCGGCGCGAAGGCCTGCGTCTCCCGCCAGAAGAAGAAGGGCACGCTCAGTGGGGTCCAACACCAGATCCCCCCGACGCGAAGCCAGCCAACGGCCACCATGGCCATGGACGTCACGGAGCCCGCCCAGCCAGCATCGCAACAATTCGCGATAAGGCACTGGGCGTGCACAAACACCACCTAAGCGCCACGGGCGGCAGACTTGGGGAAGTCTGCCGCCCAGCACTAGGCCAGAGTCGGTGATGCGGTCGGAGTGTGCCGCGTCCCACTCAGTGGAGGAGAAGAGGGTGCACACCACACGCACCCTCCCAACAGAGCCGGGGGCCGCATAAGGCGGCCCGTCACCGCCGGGGTCGCGGAAGAATGTCTACACGTACCCGTGACCCCGGCAACATGTGATGAGGCGAACACCTGTCTGTTTTTAGTGGGTAGACGTCCTTTTCAGGGCGGAGTCCCACACACCGCGCCGTCCTCCCCGGGGCGGCGTGACGGTGCATAAAGCATTTTCAGACACAAAAAAAAAAAAAAAAAAAAAAAGGTTAGGTTAGGTTAGGTTAGGTTAGGTTAGGTTAGGTTAGGTTAGGTTGGGGTGACAGGTCGGACAACCTCCTCGTGTGCTCCGTGGCTATCAGTCCTTCTCGGATACGTCCGGTGGGAACGGTAGTCGTGGAGCCTGGTTCACCCTGGGCAACTCGGGCAACAACTCTTCCTGCCTTTTGGGGAGTCTTGTTGCTCGTGGCTAATGGTCCGACACCGGGGAAAGGCCCTTTTCAGGGCCATGGGGGGGGGAGAACCCCCTGCGAAGCCGCGAGGCCTAGCGGGGGAGAAAAGGCCCTTTTCAGGGCCAGGGGGGGGCTTCCCGCGAGGCCGCGAGGCTTAGTGGGTGGCTAAGGGGGCGTTGTACCACGTGCGCCTCTGTTTTCAGAGGCCGTAGTGGAGGCGCGAGGGCGGGCCCGGCGTGTACTCACACTACCGCCGGGCAGGCAGTGGGAGTTTTCTTTCCTGCCACCGCCGGAAAAACCGGGGGATGTCTGACATCTCCGGTCGGTCTTGGCTTGATCGCCTGGGCCGGGAGGAAGAAAACCTCCACAAAAATCACTCCGAATCCCAAGTTTCGGCGCCCGGCGAGGGGACGCATGGCCGGGGGGATTGCCTCGGTCGTGAGGGTGCCAACCTCAGCGGACCGGCCGACCCGCTGTTGGACGTAGGCTTACCCGGGTACAGGGGGCACTGCCCGGGCGGACCTTTATTTCCCCCATACTCGTGGGAACTTATATGGATTCTAATAAAAACAAAACCCAAAAGGACGTAGGAGAAGTTGGAGGAGGAGAAGAACGAGGAAGGGAGGAGGGCGCCGTATCCGACACCGGGTCGGCGTCAAGTGAAGTGATGATAGTGGAGTGTAGCGCACCTGCGCTCTCACCATCGCAGTTTTGGAGGGAGGGGCGCAAACGCCTGCGCTCGCATGATGCGACGAGTCGCTCGGCCTCTGAGTCGGGTGACGAGGCGTCGCCAGCCCGGAGGGGGAGAGGACGACCTCCCACCACCGGAGAGTATGTTGGGCTGGCCAAAGCTAAAGCAGAGCTTGTGGCCGCCAAAAGGGAGGAGTTCAGGCTCCGCGCGGAGGAGGACGTGCTGGACTTAGTCACTGCGGCCAAGTCCAAGCGTGTTAAGCCGGGTGACGTCCCCGGCGAAGTAGAAGGCCGAACAGCAGCTGCCCTCTACGAACAAGTGGCGGCAGGATTAAAGGTGGTCCACCATGTTGCCACCAAATCCAACAACCTAAAGGGGACATTCACGAGGAGCCTAAAGGAGGCGATGGCTCTAATCGAAGGCGCGGCCGATGAACTCCGACAGCTCTCGGCGTCGGAGGAAAATGCGCGCCTCCAGGAGGAGCTATCCAAGCTCCAGAGAGATAATCGCCGCCTCGAGGCGGAGAATAAGAAATTCTCGGACGAGCAGACGAAGATGCGTCAGGAGCTCGACAAGTTGAAGGCAGATGTGGCGGGTATCCGACAGCCCTCTGCCCCAGAGACACCGCGGCCGGCTGAATCGCAACTGGTTCAGCTGTTCAGGACCGAGATGGCGAGTTTGGCCGCCAGATTCTCGGTCATCGAAGGCAAGATCTTGCGGCCGCCACTCGCTGGCGATCGTATGGCGAGCCAAGCCCCGCCGCCGACTTCATACGCGGCGAAGGCTGCAAGCTCCAAGGCGGCAAGAGGGGGCCAGAAACCGGCCCCTTCGGCCAAGACACCAAACCCGGGCCAGAAAACCCTGGCTGTCAAGACGACAAACGTTCCAGCCCCGGCTCCAGCCCAGGCGGAGCAAACACAAAATATGGAGACAGACCCCTCAAGCGAGCCCCAGGCCGGCCCATCTCAGGCCGCGGCTCCAAGGCCCAATGTCAAGGGCAAGGGCAATGGGAAGAAGACGGGCACTGCTAATGCGCCCGCACCTGCTCAAGACGCTCCGACAGCTGCCGCTCGCAAGGAGGGCGAGTGGCAGACTGTCACGAACCGGAGAGGAAAGAAGAAGAGAGGAGGGGCGAAAAAGAAGAAGAAGGCGAGAAAGCTGAAGGCACCGCGCTCAACTGCGGTTGTTTTGTCGCTGCAGCCAGGCGCGGAGGAAAGGGGCGTATCTTACGTCTCGGTCCTCCTCAAGGCCAAGCAAAGTGTGGACTTGGCTGGCCTCGGGATCACCTCCCTAAAGTTCAAGCGGGCCATTACTGGCGCCCGCATTTTAGAACTTCCCGGGGCCACGAGCGGCGACAAAGCTGATGCCCTTGCCGCCAAGCTCAGAGGGTGCCTAGACGACGGGGATGTCCGGGTCTCCAGGCCCACGAAGTGCGCGGAGTTACGCGTTGTGGGTCTGGACGACTCCGTGACTGCGACGGAGGTCGCCACCGCGGCCGCCCGCATTGGCGGATGCACCGCCGCAGACATGAAGGTTGGGGAGATCAGGGTCGGCCCTTCCGGCCTCGGCTCCGCTTGGCTCCGCTGTCCTGTCGCGGCAGCCAAGAAGATCGCAGACGCGGGCCATCTACTGGTTGGCTGGGTGTCGGCAAAGGTGACACTGTTGGAGCCTAGGCCCCTGCAGTGTTACCGCTGCCTCCATGGTGGACACGTGCAGCACACATGCACGTCGCAGATAGATCGCAGTGACCTGTGCTACAGATGCAGCCAGCCAGGTCACAAAGCAGGGCAGTGCACGGCGAACCCACATTGCAGCATGTGTGCTGCCGCCGACAAACCCGCGGGACACCGCATTGGCGCAAAGGCCTGCGTGTCCCGCCAAACGAAGGGCAAGCCCGGCGGGGTCGATCATCGGACCCCCCCGACGCGAAGCCAGCCAACGGCCGTCGTCGCCATGGACGTAGCGGAGCCCGCCCAGCCATCGCCATCGCAACAATTCGCGATAAGGCACTGGGCGTGCACAAACACCACCTAAGGGCCACGGGCGGCAGACTTGGGGAAGTCTGCCGCCCAGCACTAGGCCAGAGTCGGTGATGCGGTCGGAGTGTGCCGCGTCCCACTCAGTGGAGGAGAAGAGGGTGCACACCACACGCACCCTCCCAACAGAGCCGGGGGCCGCATAAGGCGGCCCGTCACCGCCGGGGTCGCGGAAGAATGTCTACACGTACCCGTGACCCCGGCAATATGTGATGAGGCGAACACCTGTCTGTTTTTAGTGGGTAGACGTCCTTTTCAGGGCGGAGTCCCACACACCGCGCCGTCCTCCCCGGGGCGGCGTGACGGTGCATAAAGCATTTTCAGACAAAAAAAAAAAAAAAAAAAAAAAAAAAAAAAGGTTAGGTTAGGTTAGGTTAGGTTAGGTTAGGTTAGGTTAGGTTAGGTTAGGTTAGGTTAGGTTAGGTTAGGTTAGGTTAGGTTAGGTTGGGGTGACAGGGGGTGACAGGTCGGACAACCTCCTCGTGTGCTCCGCGGCTATCAGTCCTTCTCGGATAAGTCCGGTGGGAACGGTAGTCGTGGAGCCTGGTTCACCCTGGGCAACACGGGCAACAACTCTCTCTGCCTTTTGGGGAGTCTTGTTGCTCGTGGCTAATAGTCCGACACCGGGGAAAGGCCCTTTTCAGGGCCATGGGGGGGGAGAACCCCCTGCGAAGCCGCGAGGCTTAGCGGGGGAGAAAAGGCCCTTTTCAGGGCCAGGGGGTGGCTTCCTGCGAGGCCGCGAGGCTTAGTAGGTGGCCGAGGGGGCGTCTCTCCACGTGTGCCCCTGTTTTCAGGGGACGTAGTGGACGCGCGAGGGCGGGCCCGGTGTGTACTCACACTACCGCCGGGCAGGCAGTGGAAGATTTCTTTCCTGCCACCGCCGAAAAACGGGAGATGTCTGACATCTCCCGTCGGTCTTGGCTTGGTCGCCTGGGCCGGGAGGAAGAAAACCTCCACAAAAATTACTCCAAATCTCAAGTTTCGGCGCCCGGCGAGGGGATGCATGGCCGGGGGGATTGCCTCGGTCGTGAGGGCGCCAACCTCAGCGGACCGGCCGACCCGCTGTTGTATATAGGCTTACCCAGGTACAGGGGGCACTGCCTGGGTGGACCGTCTTTTCCCCCATACTCGTGGGATTTAATATGGATAATCTTTTAAAAAAAAAAACCAAACAAACAGACGTTGAGGGGGGTGCTGTGTCTGACGGCTCAGCATCGAGTGAAGTGATGATGGTGGAGATCAGCGTGCCTGCGCTGTCTCCATCACAATTTTGGAGAGAGGGGCGCAAGCGGTTGCGCTCAAATGATGGGACGAGTCGCTCGACTTCAGAGTCTGGCGACGAAGTGGTACCAGCCAGGAGGGGGAGAGGCCGACCTCCCACCACGGGCGAGTACGTAGAATTGACAAAAGCGAAGGCGGAGCTGCTTGCTGCCAAGCGAGAGGAGTTCCGCCGCCACGCCGAAGAGGACGTTTTAGACCTCGTCAAGGAGGCCAAGAGCAAGAGAGCGGCACCAGTGCCTGAACCTGGTCCGGCAGGGGATGCCTTGACCGCGACTGCTCTTTTCGAACAGGTGTCGGCTGGGCTTAAGGTGGTACAACACGTGGCCACCAAGTCCAGCAACCTCAAGGGCACGTTTACCAAGAGCCTGAAAGAGGCTATGAAGGTCATAGGAGACGCAGCAAGCGAGCTGCGCCAGCTTTCCGCTACGGAAGAAAACAGTCGCCTTCAACTTGAGCTGGCCAAGTTACAGGCTGACAACCGCCGCCTTCAAGCAGAGAATATGAAATTCACGACGGAACAAGAACAGATGCGACGTGAGTTGGACAAAATCAAGTCTGACGTGGCGCGGATGCAGCAGCCACAGCCCTCCACCCCAGTGACGCCACCGGATCTGGTACAGCTGTTCCGGACGGAGATGGCAAGCCTGGCTGCACGATTCTCGGTAATCGAGGGCAAAATACTGCGCCCGCCCCTTGCCGGTGACCGAAAGGGCAACCAACTGCAGACGCCGTCGTCATATGCGGCCAAGGCTGCAAAGCCGCAGGCCCCTAGCCGACCGGCAGGGAATAAAGAGACCAATCCGGCCAGACCCGCCCAGAACTCGGCCTCACCAGCGAATACGCCGAACCCGACACAAAAAGGGCAGTCCCAAGACAACCAGACCTTGGTGACCGCACAGGCACCGCCAGCACAAAGCCAGCCGGAAGCTGGCCCGTCGAAGGCTGCCCCTGCAAAGTCGCAGCCGAAGAAGAGGGGTAAAAAGACTAAATCGGACGGCGCCAACGGTGCCCCGACCTCGGCTACCACACAGAAGTCTAGCACAGCTGCCAACCCTAAAGAAGGGGAATGGCAGACTGTGAAAAACAAGAAGAACAAGAAGAAGACGGCCAAAAAGAGCCAAAAGAAGAAGACGCCAAGACTACGAGCACCCCGTTCGTCTGCGGTGGTTATTACGCTGCAGCCTGAGGCGGAGGAGAAGGGCATCACGTATGCCTCAGTTCTTGCCGAGGCCAAACAGAAGGTCGACCTGGCTGGCCTCGGTATTCCCTCCCTCCGCTTCAAGCGGGCCGTCACCGGCGCCCGCATACTGGAGATCCCCGGAGCGGCAACGGCTGAAAAAGCGGACTCCCTCGCGAACAAACTGCGGGAGAGCCTCAGCGGTGATGTAATCAAGATCTCCAGACCCACCAAATGTGCGGAGCTGCGCATATCGGGTCTGGACGACTCCGTCACCTCACAAGAGGTCTGTGATGTGGCTGCGCGAGTCGGCGGATGTTCTGCCGAAGATATAAAAGTCGGCCAAACTCGGGTTGGGCCTGCTGGCCTGGGTACAGTCTGGCTGCGCTGCCCTGTGGCTGCAGCCAAGACAATATCAAGCGCTGGTCGTTTCCTGGTTGGATGGGTGGCTGCAAGGGTAACACTGCTGGAACCCAGACCCATGCAGTGTTTCCGTTGCCTGTACGGGGGACACGTCCAACATACGTGTTCGTCCGAGGTGGATCGGAGCAATCAGTGCTACCGCTGCAGTCAGCCGGGCCACAAAGCTGGGCAGTGCACTGCTGCCCCACACTGCAGTGTGTGTGCCGCTGAAGGCAAGCCAGCGGAGCATCGCATTGGCGCCAAGGCCTGCGTGGCCCGGCAAAAGAAGAGGGGGAAGCCCAGCGGGGCCGGATTCCGGACCCCCCCGGCACCTAGCCAGCCACCAGCCACCGAGGCTATGGACGTGTCGGAGCCGGCCCAGCCCCAACAATAATGGCCCTATCCATCTTACAGGGCAATCTCAACCACTCTGCCAGGGCTCAGGACCTTTTGCTCCAGAGTATGGCAGAGTGGTCGATACACGTGGCGGTGATGGCTGAGCCCTACTTTGTCCCTCCTCGGGACAACTGGGCAGGGGATTCGGCGGGTCTGGTGTCAATCGTCTGCCAGGTTTCTACAGGTGCATTATTGACGGTCGTGGAAAGGCGGCCGGGCTGCGTGGCAGCCTTAGTGCGTGGCGTCCTCGTGGTTGGGGTCTATTTCTCGCCCAACAGAGTCCTCACCGATTTCGAGGATTTTCTTGGGGAAGTGGGGGCCCTGATTGGGCGGAACAACACCCACCCTGTCCTGCTCCTCGGCGACCTCAACGCCAAATCCACGGCTTGGGGTTGCCCCACCACCGACGCGCGTGGAGACGTGCTTGAGGAGTGGGCTGTCACAACAGGGATGGAGGTCCTCAACCGCGGGACGACGCATACATGCGTGCGGCAGAATGGCGGCTCGATCGTGGACGTTACGTTCGCCAGCTCATCCTTGGCGCGCCGCGCTCAGCACTGGAGGGTCCTGGAGGGTGTGGAGACCCTCTCAGATCATCGGTATATCCGATTTGAGATCGCCACACCCTCAACGGCCCCGAGCGCCGGCCAGTCGAGTCGGAACACCACTGAGACGCCCAGGTGGGTCCTCAGCCGGCTCGACAGAGACGTCCTGGTCGAAGCCGCCATAGTGCAGGCATGGTCCGCCCCTCTTGAGGGGCCGGTGGACGTAGACGCAGAGGCGGCCTGGTTCCGGGACGCAATGTCGCAAATCTGCGACGCGGCCATGCCCCGGGCCAGGTCAGGCCCTCAAAAGCGTCAAGTTTTCTGGTGGTCTCAAGAGCTGGCGGACATGCGTGTCGCTTGCGCTGCAGCCCGACGTCTGTACACCAGGTACCGCCGACGCCGCTTCCGCAGTAGGGAGATTGAGGCCCGGCTATACGAGTGCTACAAACGGGCAAAAGAAGCCCTGCAGCTGGGTATTGGCCGGGCCAGGGAGGCTGCCAACGAACAGTTCCTGCAGCTGCTGGACGGGGACCCATGGGGACGCCCGTACAAATTCGCCAGGGCCAAACTCCGGCCGTGGGCGCCTCCGCTGACGCAGAGTCTGGAGCCCGCCTTCGTCGAGGACGTCGTTTCCGCCCTGTTTCCTGACAGGGCGGCACACGTACCACCTACAATGGTGCCCCGAACTGAGGGGACGCAGGAAGATAACGACGTACCAGAGGTCACGGAGGCGGAGCTCGGCGCAGCGGAGATGCGCATGCGAGCCAGGAACAGAGCCCCTGGCCCAGACGGCGTCCCCGGACGCGCATTGTCGCTGGCACTCAAGGCGCTTGCCCCCAGGCTGCGGGAGCTGTTCTCAGGATGCTTCCGACAGGGCCGTTTCCCGGAGCAGTGGAAGACGGGCAGACTAGTCCTCTTACGAAAAGACGGACGCCCCGCGGATTCCCCTTCCGCGTACCGTCCCATTGTGCTGTTGGACGAGGTGGGAAAACTCCTCGAGCGCATTGTCGCCGCCCGCCTCGTCAAACATCTGACGAATGTCGGCCCCGACCTGTCCGACAACCAGTTTGGTTTCCGAGCGGGACGCTCGACTGTCGACGCGGTCTTGCGCGTCAAGGCCCGCTCGGAGCAGGCGGTGGAATCCGGGGGGGTGTTGATGGCGGTGTCGCTGGACATCGCCAACGCCTTCAACACCATCCCGTGGAGCTGCATTTTGGCGGCTCTCGAATTCCACCGCACACCGCCGTATCTGCGTCGGCTGGTCGGGGACTATTTGCACGACCGCGCCATCACCTTCGCGGTCAGGGACGGTACGCACACGAGGCCCATGTCTTGCGGTGTTCCACAGGGGTCCGTGTTGGGGCCCCTCCTGTGGAACATCGGCTACGATTGGGTCCTCCGCGGGGCCACTCTCCCGGGTGTCAGCGTCATATGCTACGCTGACGACACGCTCGTCCTGGCCCGGGAGAGCACCTACAGGGAGTCTGCCCGTCTGGCGACTGCCGGAGCGGCTCAAACAGTGGCGCGCATTCGCCGCTTGGGGCTGGAAGTGGCGTTGAACAAGACGGAGGCGATCTGCTTCCACGGTCCGCGGAAGGCGCCTCCGTCGGGATCCCACATCACCATCGGTGGGGTCCAGATCGCTGTCAGGCCCGAGCTCAAATACTTGGGCCTCATACTAGACAGTCGGTGGACGTTCAACGCCCACTTCCAGCGCCTAGGCCTGCGCCTTTTGAGCGCGGCCGGGGCGCTTGGTCGATTGCTGCCGAACCTCGGTGGCCCTAAAGTCTCGTGCAGGAGGCTATACCTGGGGGTCATACGCTCAATGGCCCTCTACGGTGCCCCTGTCTGGGCCACCGAGGTAACGGACCGCGGTGCTGCTCTGTTGCGGCGGCCGCAGCGTGCGATATCCGTACGGGTCATCCGCGGGTATCGCACCATCTCCACGGAGGGGGCCTGCGTGTTGGCCGGCTCGCTCCCTTGGGACATCGACGCTCGGGTCCTTGCGTCACTCTATACATGGCGCAAGGACACGCTGGAGCGCAGGGGAGGGTACGTCCCGAGGGAGCTGGAGCACCAGAGGCGGCTGCTGCAACGGGCAGCGATGGAGGAGTGGTCGGCTCGGCTGAGCCGACCGAGTGCAGGCGTCAGGACGGTCGAGGCAGTCCGTCCTGTTTTGACGGACTGGGTGGGCAGGCGTCACGGCGTGCTGACCTTCCGGCTGACACAGGTGCTGTCGGGGCATGGATGCTTCGGCAGATACCTGTGGCGCATCGCCGGGAGGGAGCCGGACGCCCACTGCCACCACTGTAGGAATTGCCCCGAGGACACGGCGCAGCATACGCTCGCTGAGTGCCCCGCCTGGGCAGAGCAGCGCCGTGTCTTGCGGGCTGCAATAGGGGAGGACCTCGACCTCCCGGCCGTCATCACAGAGATGGTCGGGAGTCCTGACGCCTGGCAAGCGATGGCCTCCTTCTGCGAGGACGTCATCTCGCAGAAGGAGGAGGCGGAGCGTGAGAGGGAGTCCGCTGCCGCCACCCTGCCAATCCGCGCCCGACGAACTGGGCGCAGGAACAGGGCAAACCGTGCCCTGTTCCATCCACCTTAAAGCGGCCACGGGCGGCAGACTTGGGGAAGTCTGTCGCCCAGCACTATGGCCCGAGTAGGCGATGCGGTCGGAGTGTGCCGCGTCCCACTCAGTGGATTGGCAGGAGAGGGGGGTGCACACCACACGCACCCCCCGTACAGAGCCGGGGGCCGCATAGGCGGCCCGTCACCGCCGGGGTCACGGAAGAATGTCCACACGTACCCGTGACCCCGGCCGAATGGTGATGAGGCGAACACCTGTCTGTTTTTAGTGGGTAGACGTCCTTTTCAGGGCGGAGTCCCACACACCGCGCCGTCCTCCCCGGGGCGGCGTGACGGTGCATAAAGCATTTTCAGACACAAAAAAAAAAAAAAAAAAAAAAAAAGGTTGGGGTGACAGGGGGTGACAGGTCGGACAACCTCCTCGTGTGCTCCGTGGCTATCAGTCCTTCTCGGATACGTCCGGTGGGAACGGTAGTCGTGGAGCCTGGTTCACCCTGGGCAACTCGGGCAACAACTCTTCCTGCCTTTTGGGGAGTCTTGTTGCTCGTGGCTAATGGTCCGACACTGGGGAAAGGCCCTTTTCAGGGCCATGGGGGGGAGAACCCCCTGCGAAGCCGCGAGGCCTAGCGGGGGAGAAAAGGCCCTTTTCAGGGCCAGGGGGGGGGGGGCTTCCCGCGAGGCCGCGAGGCTTAGCGGGTGGCTTAGGGGGTGCTCCACGTGCGCCTCTGTTTGCAGAGGACACAGTGGATGCGCGAGGGCGGGCCCGGTGTGTACTCACCCTACCTCCGGGCAGGCAGTGGGAGTTTTCTTTCCTGCCACCGTCGGAAAAACCGGGGGATGTCTGACATCCCCGGTCGGTCTTGGCTTGATCGCCTGGGCCGGGAGGAAGAAAACCTCCTCAAAAATTACTCCGAATCCTAAGTTTCGGCGCCCGGCGAGGGGACGCATGGCCGGGGGGATTGCCTCGGTCGTGAGGGCGCCAACCTCAGCGGACCGGCCGACCCGCTGTTGACTTAGGCTTACCCGGGTACAGGGGGCACTGCCCGGGTGGACCACTTATATCCCCCATACTCGTGGGACTCATATGGAAAGTTCAAAACAAAAACCCAACAATGATGATAAGGAGGAGGGTGCCGCATCCGATACCGGGTCGGCATCGAGCGACGTGATGGTGGTGGAGTGCAGCATGCCTACGCTGTCTCCATCACAGTTCTGGAGGGAGGGGCGCAAGCGACTGCGCTCGGGGAGTGGGACGAGTCGCTCGGCTTCCGAGTCGGGCGACGAGGCGTCACCGGCACGGCGGGGGAGAGGTCGACCTCCCACCACCGGCGAGTACGTGGGGCTGGCCAAGGCGAAAGCCGAACTCGTGGCCGCCCAGCGCGAAGAACTACGAATTCGCGTAGAGCAGGACGCGCTGGACTTGGTCAATGTGGCCAGGTCCATTCGCGCGAAGCCAGGTGCTGTCCCTGGCACGGAAGGAGAAGGCCGCACCGCAGCCGCTCTTTATGAGCAGGTGGCTGCAGGCCTGAAAGTGGTCCAACACGTGGCCACGAAGTCAGGAAACCTCAAGGGCACCTTCACCCGGAGCCTTAAAGAGGCAATGTTGGTAATAGAGGACGCGGTCGGTGAGCTCCGTCAGCTCTCGGCCTCAGAAGAAAATGTCCGCCTGCAGAAGGAACTGTCCAAACTGCAGGCGGACAACCGCCGCCTTTTGGGCGAGAATAATAAATTTAAGGAGGAGCAGGAGCGCATGCGCCGGGAGCTGGAACAGCTGAAGACCGACGTGGCAGGGTTGAGACAGCCCTCTGCTCCGGAGACGCCACGACCGGCTGAGCCGGATCTAGTCCAGCTGGTCCGAACCGAAATGGCGAGTCTAGCCGCCCGTTTTTCGGTTATTGAGGGAAAGATCTTGCGCCCGCCTCTCGCTGGCGACAGAAAAGCAAGCCAAGCACCGCCGCCGCCTTCATACGCGGCGAAGGCTGCCGCGCCACGCAGCTCTGGTCGCCTGCAGGCGAGTGCAGCGAAAGGCGGCCAGAAACAGGCCCCTCCGGCTAAGAAACCGCCGGTGGCCAAGACGTCCGGCGTTCCAGTCCCGGACCCAGCCCCGGCCTCTGCCTCGGCCGCACCCGAGAATGACGAAGCTCCGATGGAGACATCGGAGCCACCTATTGAGCCCCAGGCCGGCCCTTCAAAGGCCGCCGTTGCCAAGGGCAAAGGAAAAGGGAAGGGGAAAAAGACAGGCGCAAGTAACGCACCTGCATCTAATCCAGGCGCTGCGACAGCTGCCGCTCAACACAAGGAGGGTGAGTGGCAGACTGTCACGAATAAGAAGCAGAAGAAAAAGAAGAAGCGAGGAGGGGCGAAAAGGAAGGCCAATAAACTTAAGGCACCGCGCTCAACTGCCGTAATGTTATCGCTGCAGCCGGGCGCGGAGGAGAGGGGCGTCTCTTATGTCTCCGTCCTCCTAAAGGCCAAACAGAGTGTGGACTTGGCTGGCCTCGGGATCACCTCCCTCAAGTTCAAGCGGGCCGTTACTGGCGCCCGCATCCTTGAAATTCCCGGGGCCACGAGCGGCGACAAGGCCGATGCCCTCGCCGCCAAACTCAGAGGGTGCCTTGACGACGGGGATGTCCGGGTCTCCAGGCCCACGAAATGCGCGGAGTTACGCGTTGTGGGTCTGGACGATTCCGTGACTGCGGCGGAGGTCGCCGCCGCGGCTGCCCGCATTGGCGGTTGCACCGCCGCAGAAATAAAGGTTGGGGAGATCCGGATCGGCCCTTCTGGCGTCGGCTCCGCGTGGCTCCGCTGTCCTGTCGCGGCAGCCAAGAAGGTCGCAAACGCGGGCCACTTACTGGTAGGCTGGGTGTCGGCCAAGGTGACACTGTTGGAGCCCAGGCCCCTTCAGTGTTACCGATGCCTGTACGGCGGGCACGTACAGCACACGTGCTCGTCCGAGGTCGACCGCAGCGACCAATGTTATCGCTGCAGCCAGAGGGGCCACAAGGCCGGGCAGTGTACTGCCGACCCACATTGCAGCGTGTGCGCTGCAGAAGGAAAACCCGCGGGACACCGCATTGGCGCCAAGGCCTGCGTGTCCCGCCAAAAGAAGGGAAAGCGCGGTGGGGTCGAACACCAGACCCCCCCGACGCGAAGCCAGGCATCGTCCGCCGTTGCCATGGACGTCACGGAGCCCGCCCAGCCATCGCCATCGCAACAATTCGCGATAAGGCACTGGGCGTGCACAAATACCACGTAAGGGCCACGGGCGGCAGACTTGGGGAAGTCTGTCGCCCAGCACTAGGCCAGAGTCGGTGATGCGGTCGGAGTGTGCCGCGTCCCACTCAGTGGAGGAGAAGAGGGTGCAACTTTACGCACCCTCCCAACAGAGCCGGGGGCCGCATAAGGCGGCCCGTCACCGCCGGGGTCGCGGAAGAATGTCTACACGTACCCGTGACCCCGGCAATATGTGATGAGGCGAACACCCGTCTGGTTTTAGTGGGTAGACGTCCTTTTCAGGGCGGAGTCCCACACACCGCGCCGTCCTCCCCGGGGCGGCGTGACGGTGCATAAAGCATTTCCAGACGATAAAAAAAAAAAAAAAAAAAAAAAAAAAAAAAAAAAAAAAAAAAGGTTGGGGTGACAGGTCGGACAACCTCCTCGTGTGCTCCGTGGCTATCAGTCCTTCTCGGATACGTCCGGTGGGAACGGTAGTCGTGGAGCCTGGTTCACCCTGGGCAACTCGGGCAACAACTCTTCCTGCCTTTTGGGGAGTCTTGTTGCTCGTGGCTAATGGTCCGACACCGGGGAAAGGCCCTTTTCAGGGCCATGGGGGGGAGAACCCCCTGCGAAGCCGCGAGGCCTAGCGGGGGAGAAAAGGCCCTTTTCAGGGCCAGGGGGGGAGGCTTCCCGCGAGGCCGCGAGGCTTAGCGGGCAGCGTTGCGCGGCGAAACTCCACGTGTGCCCCTGTATCCAGGGGGCCGTAGTGGAGGCGCGGAGGGCGGGCCCGGTGTGTACTCACACTACCACCGGGCAGGCACAGAAGTCGTCTTCAGTGCCACCGCCGGAAAACCGGGGGGTATCTACCGCCAGCCCTGAGTGTCTGTGGATCAGGTCTCGCGGCTCAGGGTGGGGTACCCTCCGTCGGTCTTGGCTTGGTCGCCCGGACCGCGGGGAAGGCAACCTCGTACAAAATGCCTCCGAATCCCAAGTTTCGGCGCCCGGCGAGGGGACGCATGGCCGGGGGGATTGCCTCGGTCGTGAGGGCGCCAACCTCAGCGGACCGGCCGACCCGCTGTTGTATATAGGCTTACCCAGGTACAGGGGGCACTGCCTGGGTGGACCACCCTATCCGCCATGCTCGTGGGAATCTTATGGATAATTCAAATAATAAAACCCAAACCAATGACGATAAGGGGGGTGCCGCATCCGATACAGGGTCGGCATCGGACGACGTGATGGTGGTTGGTGGATGGTGGGACGCTCAGTCCATCACGTTTTTGGAGGGAGGGGCGCAAACGTTTGCGCTCGGGGAATGCGACGAGTCGCTCGGCCTCCGAGTCGGGTGATGAGGCGTCGCCGGCCAGGCGTGGGAGAGGACGTCCTCCCACCACCGGCGAGTACGTGGGGCTGGCGAAAGCGAAGTTGGAGTTGCTCGCCGCCAAGCGCGAAGAATTCCGTCTTCGCGTTGAAGAGGACGTGAGGGACTTGGTCGATGCGGCCAAGTCGAAACGCACTAAACCAGGAGTTGTCCCTGGCAAGGAAGGTGAAGCCCGCACTGCAGCCGCTCTCTACGAGCAGGTGGCTGCGGGCCTTAAGGTGGTCCAACACGTGGCCACCAAATCAGGCAACCTTAAGGGGACTTTTACTCGGAGCCTTAAGGACGCGATGGCCGTCATTGAAGACGCGGCCGGTGAGCTCCGTCAGCTCTCGGCTACAGAGGAAAATGCCCGCCTGCAGGAGGAACTGTCCAAACTGCAGGCGGACAACCGCCGCCTCCAGGGCGAGAATAATAAATTTAAAGAGGAGCAGGAGCGAATGCGTCGGGAGCTCGACCAACTGAAGTCCGACGTGGCAGGCATCAGGCAGCCATCCGCCCCTCAGACACCGCGGCCAGCTGAGCCAGACCTGGTTCAGCTGGTCCGTAATGAAATGGCAAGTTTGGCTGCTCGGTTTTCGGTTATTGAGGGGAAGATACTGCGCCCGCCCCTCGCGGGTGACAGGAACACGAGCCAAGCGCCGACGCCGCCTTCATACGCGGCTAAGGCTGCTGCGCCACGTGGCGCTAACCAGGCAAAAGGCGGCCAAAAACAGGCCCCTCCGGCCAAGAAAACCAATCAAGGCCAGAAGGCCCCGACGGCTACCAAAGCGACCGGCGCCCCAGTCCCAACTTTGGCCCCGGTTCCAGCACAGGACGAGGTAGCTCCGATGGAAACATCGGAGCCTCCGAGCGAGCCACAAGCCGGCCCATCAAAGGCTGTGGCTCCCAAGGGTACTAAGGGAAAGGGAAAGGGGAAAACCACCCAGAAGTCGGGCACAAACAACGCGCCTGCACCAACACAAGGTGCCGTGACAGCTGCCGCTCCTAAGGAGGGTGAGTGGCAGACTGTCACGAACAAAAAGAGCAAAAAGAAGAAAAAGCGAGGAGGTGCAAAAAAGAGGGCAAATAAACTGCGGGCTCCACGGTCTACCGCAGTTGTTATCACGCTTCAACCGGGAGCCGAGGAGAGGGGCATCACGTACGCCACTGTCCTCTCCGAGGCTAAACAAAGCGTGAACCTTGCCGAAATAGGTATACCCTCGCTCCAATTTAAGAGAGCAGTGACTGGTGCTAGAATTCTACAGGTACCCGGAGCAACGAGCGGCGACAAAGCCGATGTGCTTGCAGCAAAGCTCCGGGAATGCCTAAATAGCGACGATATACGGGTCTCCAGGCCCACGAAATGCGCGGAGTTACGCGTTGTGGGTCTGGATGACTCCGTCACACCAGGGGAAGTCGCCAGCGCAGCTGCTCGCATCGGCGGGTGCACCGTAGACGAGGCGAAGGTCGGGGAGATCCGGGTCGGCCCTTCCGGCCTCGGATCCGCATGGCTCCGCTGCCCCGTCGCGGCAGCTAAGAAGCTGGCAGACGCAGGCCACATACTAGTAGGATGGGTGTCCGCCAAGGTGACACTGCTGGAGCCTAGGCCCCTGCAGTGTTACCGATGCCTGTATGGCGGGCACGTGCAGCACACCTGCACATCCGACGTCGACCGCAGGGACCTCTGCTACCGATGCAGCCAGCCGGGCCACAAGGCTGGCCAATGCACCGCTGCTCCGCACTGCAGCGTGTGTGCGGCAGAGGGAAAACCTGCGGAACACCGTATCGGCGCGAAGGCCTGCGTCTCCCGCCAGAGGAAGAAGGGGAAGCCCGGCGGGGCCGGAATTCGGACCCCCCCGGCGCCTAGCCAGCCATCAACTACCGAGGCGATGGACGTGGTGGAGTCCGCCAAGACAGCACAATAATGGCCCTAGAAGTGCTTCAGGCGAATGTCAACCACTGCGCCAGAGCTCAGGATCTCCTGCTCCAAAGTATGGCGCAGTGGTCGATAAACGTGGCCGTAGTGGCGGAGCCACTATATGTCCCTTCCAGGGACAACTGGGCGGGCGACACCGATGGCGTCGTGGCCATCGGGTGTCAGACTTGTACGGGTTCCTCGTTGGTTGTCGTCGATAAAATGCCGGGCTGCGTGGCAGCTATCGTCGGTGGTGTCCTCGCGGTTGGCGTCTACTTCTCGCCCAACAGAGTCCTCGCAGAGTTCGAGGCTTTTCTCGGCAACGTGGGGGCTCTGATTGGGCGGAACAGCTCTCGCCCCGTCCTGCTCCTCGGCGACCTCAATGCCAAGTCTGTGGCTTGGGGTTGCCCTACCACAGATGCGCGCGGCGATGCGCTCGAGGAGTGGGCAGTCGCAACGGGGCTAGTGGTGCTCAACCGCGGGACAGTGCACACGTGCGTGCGGGACAACGGCGGCTCCATCGTGGACGTCTCCTTCGCCAGCACATCTTTGGCGCACCGCGCTCAAGGCTGGCGGGTCATGGAGGGTGTGGAGACTCTCTCCGATCACCGGTATATCCGGTTCGGGATATCCGCACCCTCGGCGTCCCCCAGCGGCGGGCGCCCGAGTCGCGTCAACCCGACGACCCGGAGGTGGGTCCTGACGCGGCTCGATAGAGACGTTCTCATGGAAGCCGCCATCGTCCAAAGCTGGTTCTCCTCTCCTGAGGACCCGCTGGACGTGGACGCCGAGGCCGACTGGTTCGGGTTCGCAATGTCGCAAATCTGCGACGCGGCTATGCCCCGGGCCAGGTCTGGTCCTCAGAGGCGGCATGTGTATTGGTGGTCCCAGGAGCTGGCGAGCCAGCGCACGACGTGTGCAGCTGCCCGGCGCAGCTATCTGCGGCAGCGTCGACGACGGCCACGCGATCTCTCGGCCGAGGCCCGGCTGCGAGAGGCCCTTGCAGCAGCCAAGGAGGCCCTACAACTCGGCATCAGCCGGGCCAAGGAGGTCGCGAACGAGGAGTTCCTGCGCCTCCTCAACAGCGACCCCTGGGGGCGGCCCTACAAGCTCGCAAGAGCCAAACTGCGGCCTTGGGCGCCCCCGCTAACGGAGACACTCGAGCCCGCTCTGGTCCGAGATGTCGTTTCGGCTCTGTTCCCGGACGGAGCGGGCCACGAGCCCCCGTCCATGGGGTCGCGGAGACGTGGTAGGGAGGAGGCGCAAGAGGAGCCTGTACCCGCAGTGACGGAGGCGGAGCTGGCGGTCGCCGTCGACCGCATGAGCGCCCGGAACACGGCCCCTGGACCCGACGGGATTCCCGGCCGCGCGTGGGCGCTAGCCCTCAAGGTCCTGGGGCCCAGAACACGACACCTGTTCACCGGGTGTCTCGAGCAGGGTCGATTCCCAACCCATTGGAAGACGGGCAGACTGGTCCTCTTGAAGAAGGACGGACGCCCCGCGGATTCGCCTTCCGCGTACCGTCCCATCGTGCTGTTGGACGAGGCGGGAAAACTCTTCGAGCGTATTGTCGCCGCCCGCCTCGTCAAGCACCTGACGCACGTTGGCCCCGACCTGTCCGACAACCAGTTTGGTTTCCGAGCGGGTCGCTCGACCGTTGACGCGATCCTGCGCGTCAAGGCCCGCTCGGAGCAGGCGGTGGAATCCGGGGGGGTGTTGATGGCGGTGTCGCTGGACATCGCCAACGCCTTCAACACCATCCCGTGGAGCTGCATTTTAGCGGCCCTCGAATTCCACCGCACACCGTCGTATCTGCGTCGGCTGGTCGGGGATTATCTCCGTGACCGCGCCATCACCTTTGCGGTCAGGGACGGTACGCACACACGGCCCATGTCCTGCGGTGTTCCACAGGGGTCCGTGTTGGGGCCCCTCTTGTGGAACATCGGCTACGACTGGGTCCTCCGCGGGGCTACTCTCCCGGGTGTCAGCGTCGTGTGTTACGCTGACGACACGCTCGTCCTGGCCCGGGAGAGGGACTACAGGGAGTCTGCCCGTCTGGCGACCGCTGGCACCGCCCAGACAGTGGCGCGCATTCGCCGCTTGGGGTTGGAAGTGGCGTTGAACAAGACGGAGGCGATCTGCTTCCACGGTCCGCGGAAGGCGCCTCCGTCGGGATCCCACATCGTCATCGGTGGGGTCCAAATCGCTGTCAGGCCCGAGCTGAAATACTTGGGCCTCCTACTGGACAGTCGGTGGACGTTCAACGCCCACTTCCAGCGCCTTGGCCTGCGCCTCTTGAGCGCGGCCGGTGCGCTCGGTCGGCTTTTGCCCAACCTCGGTGGCCCTAACGTCGCGTGCAGGCGGCTATACCTGGGGGTCATTCGCTCGATGGCCCTCTACGGTGCCCCTGTCTGGGCCACCGAGGTGACGGAGCGCGGCGCTGCACTGTTGCGGCGGCCGCAGCGTGCGATATCCGTACGGGTCATCCGCGGATATCGCACCATATCGACGGAGGGGGCCTGCGTGTTGGCCGGCTCGCTCCCTTGGGACATCGACGCTCGGGTCCTTGCGTCACTCTATACATGGCGCAAGGACACGCTGGAGCGCAGGGGTGGGTATGTCCCGAGGGAGCTGGATCACCAGAGGCGGCTGCTGCAACGGGCAGCGATGGAGGAGTGGTCGGCGCGATTGAGCCGACCGAGTGCAGGCGTCAGGACGGTCGAGGCAGTCCGTCCTGTACTGACGGACTGGGTGGGCAGGCGTCACGGCGTGCTGACCTTCCGGCTGACACAGGTGCTGTCGGGGCATGGATGCTTCGGCAGTTACCTGTGGCGTATCGCCGGGAGGGAGCCGGACGCCCACTGCCACCATTGTGTCAACTGCCCCGAGGACACGGCGCAGCATACGCTCGCGGATTGCCCCGCATGGGCAGAGCAGCGCCGTGTCTTACGCAACTCTGTAGGGGCGAACCTCGACCTCCCGGCCGTCGTCAGGGAGATGGTCGGGTGTCCTGACGCCTGGCAAGCGATGGCCTCCTTCTGCGAGGACGTCATCTCGCAGAAGGAGGAGGCGGAGCGTGAGAGGGAGTCCGCTGCCGCCACCCTGCCAATCCGCGCCCGACGAACTGGGCGCAGGAACAGGGCAAACCGTGCCCTGTTCCATCCACCTTAAAGTGGCCACGGGCGGCAGACTTGGGGAAGTCTGTCGCCCAGCACTATGGCCCGAGTAGGCGATGCGGTCGGAGTGTGCCGCGTCCCACTCAGTGGATTGGCAGGAGAGGGGGGTGCACACCACACGCACCCCCCGTACAGAGCCGGGGGCCGCATAGGCGGCCCGTCACCGCCGGGGTCACGGAAGAATGTCCACACGTACCCGTGACCCCGGCCCTAAGGTGATGAGACGAACACCCGTCTGTTTTTAGTGGGTAGACGTCCTTTTCAGGGCGGAGTCCCACACACCGCGCCGTCCTCCCCGGGGCGGCGTGACGGTGCATAAAGCATTTTCAGACGATAAAAAAAAAAAAAAAAAAAAAAAAAAAAAAAAAAAAAAAAAAAGGTTAGGTTAGGTTAGGTTAGGTTAGGTTAGGTTAGGTTAGGTTAGGTTAGGTTAGGTTAGGTTAGGTTGGGTTGGGGTGGGGTGACAGGTCGGACAACCTCCTCGTGTGCTCCGTGGCTATCAGTCCTTCTCGGATACGTCCGGTGGGAACGGTAGTCGTGGAGCCTGGTTCACCCTGGGCAACTCGGGCAACAACTCTCCCTGCCTTTTGGGGAGTCTTGTTGCTCGTGGCTAATGGTCCGACACGGGGAAAGGCCCTTTTCAGGGCCATGGGGGGGGAGAACCCCCTGCGAAGCCGCGAGGCCTAGCGGGGGAGAAAAGGCCCTTTTCAGGGCCAGGGGGGGGCTTCCCGCGAGGCCGCGAGGCTTAGTGGGTTGCTAAGGGGGCGTTGTACCACGTGCGCCTCTGTTTTCAGAGGCCGTAGTGGAGGCGCGAGGGCGGGCCCGGTGTGTACTCACCCTACCACCGGGCAGGCAGTGGGAGTTTTCTTTCCTGCCACCGCCGAAAACCGGGGGATGTCTGACATCTCCCGTCGGTCTTGGCTTGGTCGCCTGGGCCGGGAGGAAGAAAACCTTCTCAAAAATCACTCCGAATCCCAAGTTTCGGCGCCCGGCGAGGGGACGCATGGCCGGGGGGATTGCCTCGGTCGTGAGGGCGCCAACCTCAGCGGACCGGCCGACCCGCTGTTGTATATAGGCTTACCCAGGTACAGGGGGCACTGCCTGGGTGGACCATCCTTTCCCCCATACTCGTGGGATTTGCTATGGAAAATCTATTAAACAAAAACCAAAAACCAAAACAAACAGACGTTGAGGGGGGTGCTGTGTCTGACGGCTCAGCATCGAGTGAAGTAATGATGGTGGAGATCAGCGTACCTGCGCTGACTCCATCACAATTTTGGAGGGAGGGGCGCAAGCGTTTGCGCTCAAACGATGGGACGAGTCGCTCGACTTCGGAGTCGGGCGATGAAGCGGTACCAGCCAGGAGAGGGAGAGGCAGACCTCCCTCCACGGGCGAGTACGTAGGACTAGCAAAGGCGAAGGCGGAGCTGCTAGCTGCGAAGCGAGAAGACTTCCGCCGCCACGCCGAAGAGGACGTTTTAGGCCTCGTCAAGGAGGCCAAGAATAAGAGAGCGGCACCAGTGCCAGAATCTGGTCCGGCAGGGGATACCTTGACCGCGACTGCTCTCTTCGAGCAGGTGTCAGCTGGGCTTAAGGTAGTACAACACGTGGCCACTAAGTCCAGCAACCTCAAGGGCACTTTTACCAAGAGCCTTAAAGAGGCAATGAAGGTTATAGAGGGCGCAGCAAGTGAGCTGCGACAACTTTCAGCGACAGAGGAGAATAGTCGCCTGCAGGAACAGCTGTCTAAACTGCAGGCTGACAACCACCGTCTCCAAGGAGAGAACTCCAAATTCAAGGAAGAGCAGACAAAAATGAGGCAGGAGCTTGATCAGCTAAAATCCGCCGTGGCGCGGATTGATCGGCCCTCTGCTCCAGAGACGCCGCGGCCGGCTGAGTCGGAGCTGGTGCAGCTGTTTCGCACTGAAATAGCAGGCCTGGCAGCTAGATTCAGTGTTATTGAGGGGAAAATCTTACGCCCGCCCCTTGCTGGCGATAGAAAAAGCAGCGACCAACCGCACGTGCCGCCCTCTTATGCGGCCAAGGCTGCAACACAGAAAGGTGCCAACCGGCCGGCCAAGAACCGCCAGGCCAAGGGAGCCAAACCCGACCAGACCACAGCCCAGAGCTCAGCCACTGACGAGTCGACTCGTGCTTCGACTGCTCAGTTAGAGGTTGCACCGACCCAGGCGTGCCCGCCTCAACAGGGGGGAACATCGGCTCGGGCTGCCTCAGAGAAGCCCAAAAAAGCAACGGCTACAACCAACACAACTCGGACGAGACAAACGGCTGCCAATCCCAGCAATGGGGAATGGCAGACCGTAACCAATAAAAAGAAGGATAAAAAGAAAAAGAAGAAGAAGAAACAGAAGAAGGATAACAAGAAGACGAAATTGCGGGCGCCACGCTCAACCGCGGTTGTAATCTCCTTACAACCAGGTGCAGAGGAAAGGGGTATCTCCTATGCATCCATCTTGTCTGAGGCCAAACAAAAAGTTGACCTCGCCGGCCTAGGGATTCCCTCCCTTCGCTTTAAGCGGGCGATCACGGGAGCCCGTATACTAGAGGTCCCTGGGGCAGCAACTGCTGAGAAAGCAGACTCATTGGCAGCAAAACTCCGAGAGTGCCTCAAATGCGAAGATGTTAGGGTGTCCAGACCCACCAAATGCGCTGAATTACGCGTGGCAGGACTGGACGACTCTGTCACCCCTCAGGAGGTTGGCGCTGCAGTCGCGCGTGCCGGAGAATGTGCGGTGGAGGACATTAAGGTCGGAGAGATCCGCACTTTTGGGCCCTCAGGACTGGGCACTGTATGGCTCCGCTGCCCTGTGGCAGCAGCCAAGAAGGTCACTGATGCCGGACGACTGCCAGTGGGATGGGTGCAAGCGAGGGTAACACTACTAGAGGCCCGACCGTTGCAGTGCTACCGCTGCCTTTATGGCGGGCACGTGCAACATACGTGCTCGTCGGAGGTCGACCGTAGAGACCTTTGTTACCGCTGCAGCCAGCCTGGTCATAAGGCTGGCCAATGCACTGCGGCTCCACACTGCTCTTTATGTGCGGACATGGGCAAACCTGCAACGCACAGGGTCGGCGCAAAGATCTGCGCAGCCAGAGGAAAGGCAAAAAGGACTGCGAGTGATGCACCAGCATCACAGACAACTGCACCTGCCCAGCCAAGAGCCTCCCAGGCCACGGACGTGATGGAAGTTGACGCAACACCACAACAATAATGGCCCTTTCGTTCATACAGGGCAATCTCAACCACTCTGCTAGGGCCCAGGACCTTTTGATCCAGACTATGGCAGAGTGGTCGATACACGTCGTGGTAGTGGCTGAGCCCTATTTCATCCCTCCCCGGACTGACTGGGCAGGGGATTCGGCGGGATTGGTGTCAGTTATTGGCAATGCTTCTGCGGGTGTCCACATGACGACTGTGGAAAGGCGTCCGGGCTGCGTCGCGGTATTGGTGCAAGGCGTCCTCGTGGTTGGGGTCTATTTCTCGCCCAACAAGGTCCTCGCCGAGTTCGAGGCTTTTCTCGGGGAAGTGGGGGCCCTGATTGGGCGGAACAACACCCACCCTGTCCTGCTCCTCGGCGACCTCAACGCCAAATCAACGGCCTGGGGTTGCCCCGTCACTGATGCGCGTGGAGACGTGCTCGAGGAGTGGGCTGTCACAACAGGGCTGGAGGTCCTCAACCGCGGGACAGCACATACATGCGTGCGGCAAAATGGCGGCTCGATCGTGGATGTCACCTTCGCGAGCTCATCGGTGGCGCGCCGCGCTCAGCACTGGAGGGTCCTGGAGGATGTGGAGACCCTCTCCGACCATCGTTATATCCGATTTGAGCTCTCCGCACCTTCAGCGTCCCTGAGCGCCGGCCGGTCGAGTCGGAGCATCTCTGAGGCGCCCAGATGGGTCCTTAGCCGGCTCGACAGAGACATCCTCATTGAAGCCGCCATTGTACAGGCATGGTCCTCCGCTCCTGAGGGGCCGATGGACGTGGACGCTGAGGCTGCCTGGTTCCGGGACGCAATGTCGCAAATCTGCGACGCGGCCATGCCCCGGGCCAGGTCAGGCCCTCAGAAGCGTCGAGTATACTGGTGGTCTCAGGAGCTGGCGGACATGCGTGTCGCCTGCGCCGCAGCCCGGCGCCCATACACGAGATACCGCCGACGTCGCTTCCGCAGAAGAGAAATCGAAGCCCAGCTGTATGAGTCCTACAAACGGGCGAAAGAGGCCCTGCAGCTGGGCATTGGTCAGGCCAAAGAAAATGCCAACGAGCAGTTCCTGCAACTCTTGGACGGGGACCCGTGGGGTCGACCCTATAAGCTTGCCAGGGACAAGCTTCGACCATGGGCGCCTCCGCTCACACAAAGTCTCGAGCCCGCCTTTGTCGAGGATGTCGTCTCTGCCCTGTTTCCTAGCAGGGCGGCACACTCACCACCTCCAATGGCGCCCCGAACTGAGGGAACGCAGGAGGACAGCGACGTGCCAGATGTCACAGAGGCGGAACTCGGTGTGGCGGAGATGCGCATGAGGGCCAAAAACAGGGCCCCCGGCCCAGACGGCGTCCCCGGACGCGCACTAACACTGGCTCTACGGGAGCTGGGCCCGAGACTGCAGGAGCTGTTCTGTGAATGCTTCCGGCAGGGCCGCTTCCCTGAAAGATGGAAGACGGGCAAACTGATATTGCTTCGCAAAGACGGTCGTCCTGCAGATACTCCCTCTGCATACCGTCCGATCGTACTGCTCGACGAGGCGTGCAAGCTCCTAGAGCGTATCACTGCCGCACGCCTCACCAAACATATGGTTAGGGTTGGCCCCGACCTATCCGATAATCAGTTCGGGTTCCGAGCGAGCCGCTCGACTGTCGACGCAATCCTGAGCGTCAAGGCTCTCTCGGAGCAGGTGGTGGCGGACGGCGGGGTGTTGCTCGCGGTGTCATTAGACATCGCGAACGCATTCAACTCCCTGCCCTGGGCTTGTATCAAGGAGGCGCTCCGGTACCACCGAATGCCGCCCTACCTGAGTCGGATGGTCGGGGATTACCTGCACAATCGAGCAGTTCAGTACCAGGGTCGTGATGGCATATGCACGACGGAGATGTCGTGCGGAGTTCCACAGGGGTCAGTCCTTGGGCCGCTCCTGTGGAACATAGGATATGATTGGGTCCTGCGTGGCCACACTCTCCCGGGCATTAGCGTGATCTGCTATGCTGACGACACACTCGTCTTAGCCCGGGAGAGATCGTTCAGGGAAGCTGCCCGTCTCGCCACTGCAGGAGTGGCACAGGTGATTGCCCGCATTCGCTCGCTGGGGCTGGAGGTGGCGCTGGGAAAGACGGAGGCACTGTGCTTCCATGGGCCCCGGATGGCGCCCCCACCAGGATCCCACATAACCATCAGTGGGGTCCGCATTGACATGAAGCCATGCATGCGCTATCTGGGGCTCGTGCTGGATGGCAGGTGGACCTTCAACGCCCACTTCCAGCGCCTGGCGCCACGACTGATGAGCGTGGCTGGCGCTCTGGGAAGACTACTGCCCAACCTCGGTGGACCCAACCCCAGCTGCAGGCGGCTCTACATGGGGGTCGTACGCTCTATGGCCCTCTACGGAGCCCCTGTCTGGGCCACCGAGATAACCAGGGAAGGGGCTGCAATCCTGCGGCGGCCGCAACGTGCGATATCCGTGCGAGCCATCCGCGGATATCGCACAATTTCCGGAGAGGCGGCGTGCGTCCTGGCAGGCGCACTACCATGGGACCTGGACGCTAGGGTTTTAGCGTCCCTCTACTTGTGGCGCAAGAGCGTGGAAGAGCGCGGAGAGGATATGGCCCCGCGAGAACTGGCCCAATACCGGGCAAGACTAACTGCGGCGGCAATGGAAGAGTGGCAGGAGCGACTCTCGCAGCCGACGGCTGGCCTCAAGACCATAGAGGCAGTCCGGCCAGTCCTTCTGGAGTGGATGGCCCGGCGCCACGGCGTGCTGACCTTCCGGCTCACGCAGGTGCTGTCAGGGCACGGGTGCTTTGGTAAGTACCTGTGCCGCGTAGCCGGGAGGGAGCCGGACGCCCGGTGCCATCATTGCCCGGACTGTCCCGAAGATACGGCGCAGCACACACTCCAAGTGTGCGTCGCATGGGAGGAGCAGCGCCGTGTCCTACGCGCCGCCGTCGGCGGAGACCTCACGCTGCCGGCCATAACTAGCGCCATGGCCGGCAGCGCTGACGCCTGGGAGGCGATGGCCTCTTTCTGCGAGGACGTAATCTCGCAGAAGGAGGCCGCGGAGCGGGAGCGCGAATCCGCTGCCGCAACACTGCCAATCCGCGCCCGACGCACTGGGCGCAGGAACAGGGCATACCGCGCCCTGTTCCAACCACCTTAAAGTGGCCACGGGCGGCAGGCTTGGGGAAGTCTGTCGCCCAGCACTATGGCCCGAGTAGGCGACGCGGTCGGAGTGTGCCGCGTCCCACTCAGTGGATTGGCAGGAGAGGGGGGTGCATACCACACGCACCCCCCCAACAGAGCCGGGGGCCGCATTGGCGGCCCGTCACCGCCGGGGTCGCGGAAGAGTGTCAACACGTTCCCGTGACCCCGGCCGAACGGTGATGAGGCGAACACCCGTCTGTTTTTAGTGGGTAGACGTCCTTTTCAGGGCGGAGTCCCACACACCGCGCCGTCCTCCCCGGGGCGGCGTGACGGTGCATAAAGCATTTTCAGACGATAAAAAAAAAAAAAAAAAAAAAAAAAAGGTTGGGTTGGGGTGACAGGTCGGACAACCTCCTCGTGTGCTCCATGGCTATCAGTCCTTCTCGGATATGTCCGGTGGGAACGGTAGTCGTGGAGCCTGGTTCACCCTGGGCAACGCGGGCAACAACTCTCTCTGCCTTTTGGGGAGTCTTGTTGCTCGTGGCTAATGGTCCGACACCGGGGAAAGGCCCTTTTCAGGGCCATGGGGGGGGAGAACCCCCCGCGAAGCCGCGAGGCCTAGCGGGGGAGAAAAGGCCCTTTTCAGGGCCACGGGGGGGGCTTCCTGCGAGGCCGCGAGGCTTAGCGGGTGGCCGAGGGGGCGTCTCTCCACGTGTGCCCCTGTTTTCAGGGGACGTAGTGGAGGCGCGAGGGCGGGTCCGGTGTGTACTCACACTACCATCGGACTGGCAGTGGAAGTTTTCTTTCCTGCCACCGCCGAAAACCGGGGGATGTCTGACATCTCCCGTCGGTCTTGGCTTGGTCGCCTGGGCCGGGAGGAAGAAAACCTCCACAAAAATTACTCCAAATCTCAAGTTTCGGCGCCCGGCGAGGGGATGCATGGCCGGGGGGATTGCCTCGGTCGTGAGGGCGCCAACCTCAGCGGACCGGCCGACCCGCTGTTGTATATAGGCTTACCCAGGTACAGGGGGCACTGCCTGGGTGGACCGTCCTTTCCCCCATACTCGTGGGATTTACTATGGATAATCTTTTAAATAAAAAAACAAACCAAACAGACGTTGAGGGGGGTGCTGTGTCTGACGGCTCAGCATCGAGTGGAGTTATGATGGTGGAGATCAGCGTGCCTGCGCTGTCTCCATCACAATTTTGGAGAGAGGGGCGCAAGCGGTTGCGCTCAAATGATGGGACGAGTCGCTCGACTTCAGAGTCTGGCGACGAAGTGGTACCAGCCAGGAGGGGGAGAGGCCGACCTCCCACCACGGGCGAGTACGTAGAGTTGACAAAAGCGAAGGCGGAGCTGCTTGCTGCCAAGCGAGAGGAGTTCCGCCGCCACGCCGAAGAGGACGTCATAGACCTCGTCAAGGAGGCCAAGAGCAAGAGAGCGGCACCAGTGGCTGAATCTGGTCCCGCAGGGGATGCCTTAACTGCGACTGCTCTCTTCGAGCAGGTGGCGGCTGGGCTTAAGGTGGTACAGCACGTGGCCACCAAGTCCAGCAACCTCAAGGGCACTTTCACCAAGAGCCTCAAAGAGGCCATGAAGGTCATAGAAGGCGCAGCAAGCGAGCTGCGCCAGCTCTCCGCTACGGAGGAAAACACTCGCCTGCAACTGGAGCTCGCCAAGTTGCAGGCTGATAACCGCCGCCTTCAGGCGGAGAATAAGAAGGTCACGACGGAGCAGGAACAAATGCGCCGTGAGTTGGACCAGATCAAGACTGACGTGGCGCGGATACAGCAGCCACAGCCCACCACCCCAGAGACACCACCAGATCTGGTACAACTGTTCCGGACGGAGATGGCTAGCCTGGCCGCGAGGTTTAGTGTAATAGAGGGGAAGATACTGCGCCCTCCTTTGGCTGGCGATCAGAGGAGCAGCACCCAACCGCAGGCGCCGTCTTCATCATATGCGACTAAGGCTGCAACTCCACGAGTCACCAGTCGGCCGGCTAAGAACCGCCAGGCCAATGCGTCCAGACCCGAGCAGACCAAACCTCAGAAGCCGACAGTCCCTACTGAGACACCGACTTCTGTGCCGACCTTAACTAAGTCCCAAGCTGCCCCGACCCAGGCGCGCCTGCCTCAGCCCTCGCAAGGGGGGTCGTCTTCATCTCAGGCAGCAACAGAGCAGCCCAAAAAGAGTGCGGCTTCCACAAAGAAGACTCAGGCGGCTGCCAACTCCAATGATGGGGAATGGCAAACCGTCACCAACAGAAAGAAAAGTAAGAAGAAGAGCCAGAAAAAACAAAAGGCGGCAAAGAAACCGCCGAAACTGAGGGCACCACGTTCAACAGCAGTTGTGATTACTCTGCAACCAGGTGCAGAAGACAGAGGTATTTCTTATGCATCTGTCCTAACCGAGGCGAAACAAAAAGTGGACCTTGCCGGCCTCGGGATCCCCTCGCTCTCATTCAAGAGGGCGATAACCGGTGCGAGGGTGCTTCAAATACCAGGAGCCACAAGCGGTGACAAGGCCGACTCCTTAGCGGCAAAGCTAAGGGAATGCCTGAAGGGCGAGGATGTAAGAGTCTCCAGGCCCACAAAATGCGCCGAACTACGTGTGTCAGGGCTGGATGACTCTGTCACCCCTCAAGAGGTTGGCATGGCGGCTGCGCGCGTTGGAGAATGCGCGGCGGATGATGTAAAGGTGGGCGAGATCCGTGTCGCTGGATCATCAGGACTGGGCAGTGTGTGGCTCCGTTGCCCTGTGACGGCAGCTAAGAAGATCTCCGATGCTGGACGACTGCCGGTCGGATGGGTGCAAGCGAGAGTGTCGTTGCTGGAACCCAGGCCCCTGCAGTGCTACCGCTGCCTATACGGCGGGCACGTCCAGCATACGTGCTCGTCAGAGGTCGATCGCAGGGACCTGTGTTATCGCTGCAGCCAGCCAGGACACAAGGCTGGGCAATGCACAGCTGCCCCGTATTGTTCTCTGTGTGCCGACATGGGCAAGCCTGCAGAACACCGAATGCACGCAAAGGCCTGCGCAGCGAGAGGCAAGAAGGCAACAAAGACTGCGCCACAGCCAAAGTCACAGACAACCGCACGGGCGACCCAGCCAACTAATCAGGCAACCCAGCCCATGGAAGTGATGGATACGGACGAAGCACCACACCAATAATGGCTCATCACTTCTTACAGGGAAATCTCAACCACTGCGCCAGAGCTCAGGACCTACTACTCCAGAGCATGGCGGAGTGGTTGATCCGCGTGGCTGTAGTAGCGGAGCCATACTTCGTCCCACCAAGGACTAACTGGGTAGGTGACCCAGCGGGCTCAGTGGCCATCGTGTGCCAAACATCTCTGGGTGCAACAATGATGGTTATTGATAGGCGTCCGGGCTGCGTCGCTGCTCTCATTGAGGGCATCCTAGTGGTTGGGGTATACTTCTCGCCCAACAGGGTTCTTGCGGAATTCGAATCTTTTCTCGGAGGCGTAGGAGCCCTGATTGGGCAAAATCACACGCACCCTGTCCTACTCCTCGGGGACCTTAACGCGAAATCTTCGGCTTGGGGTTGTCCCAGAACTGACGCACGTGGTGATGTGCTCGAGGAGTGGGCGGTGGCGACAGGGCTACAAATTCTCAACCACGGGACCGTCCATACCTGCGTACGGCAAAATGGCGGGTCGATTGTGGACGTCTCTTTCGCTAGCGACTCGCTGGCGCGCCGCGTTCGAGGCTGGAGGGTGATGGAAGGCGTGGAGACGCTCTCCGATCATCGATACATTCGTTTCGATGTCTCCGCGCCTTCGGCGGCGCCGGACAGCGGCCGCCTGAACACGAACGCCCCTGCGACCCCTAGGTGGGTCCTAAAGCAACTCGACAGAGACGTCCTCATCGAGGCCGCCATAGTGCAGGCCTGGTTCGCCGCTCCTGAGGAGCCAGTGGAGGTGAACGCTGAGGCGGCCTGGTTCTGCCATGCATTGACGCAAATCTGTGACGCGGCAATGCCTCGAGCCAGGCCCGGACCTCAAAAACGCCAGGTCTACTGGTGGTCTCGGGAGCTAGCGAGCCTACGCACAGAATGTGTAGCAACCCGACGCCTGCACACCAGGTACCGCCGAAGAAGACGCCGCGATCTCGCGGTCAGCGCCCAACTTTACGAGGCCTACAAGGCGGCCAAGGCAGCTCTGCAGCTGGGCATCGCCCAGGCAAAGGAGGCTGGCTACGAACAGTTCCTGGAACTGCTAAATCAGGACCCCTGGGGGCGCCCCTATAAGCTCGTTAGAGCCAAACTAGGACCATGGGCGCCCCCGCTAACGGAGACGCTGGAGCCAGCTCTGCTCGGTAGCGTAGTCTCCACCCTCTTCCCGAGCAGAGAAGAGCACATGCCGCCGTCCATGCGATCGCAACACGACGCTCGTGAAGAACCCGATGTGCCCGAGGTCTCGGAGGCCGAGCTGGGTGCAGCTGAACTGCGCATGCGCGCAAAAAATACGGCCCCGGGACCAGATGGCATTCCTGGTCGCGCCTGGGCACTCGCCCTTAAGGTACTGGCTCCAAGACTGAGGAAGCTCTTTACAACTTGCCTCAGTCAAGGATGCTTCCCACAGCAGTGGAGGACGGGTAGACTAGTCCTGATCAAAAAACCCGGTCGCCCAGCGGACTCCCCGTCGGCGTACCGACCGATTGTCCTGCTCGACGAGGTAGGCAAACTTCTCGAGCGCATCATCGCCGCTCGCCTCGTCAAGCATCTGGCGAGGCAGGGCCCCGACTTGTCCGACAACCAGTTTGGTTTCCGGGTGGGTCGATCGACCATTGACGCAATTCAGCGCGTCAAGGCCCACTCGGAGCAGGCGGTGGCGGAGGGAGGGGTGTTGCTAGCGGTATCGCTCGATATCTCCAACGCTTTCAACACCCTTCCATGGAGCTGCATCATGGAGGCACTACACTACCATCAAGTGCCACTCCATCTGCGTCGGATAGTCGGGGACTACCTGCGCAATCGGTCGGTATTGTACATGACCCGCAACGGAGTCTGCACTAGGGAGATGTCGTGCGGTGTTCCACAGGGATCCGTCCTCGGACCCCTCCTGTGGAACATCGGATACGACTGGGTCCTGCGAGGAGCTACTCTCCCGGGCGTCAGCGTGACTTGCTACGCCGACGACACACTAGTCACAGCCCGGGAGAGTTCGTTTCGGGAGTCTGCCCGTCTTGCCACTGCGGGGGTGGCACAGGTTGTCGCCCGGATCCGCATGTTGGGGCTAGAGGTTGCGCTAAATAAGACGGAGGCGGTCTGTTTTCACGGGCCCCGGAGGGTGCCTCCAATGGGATCCCACATTGTCATCGGTGGGGTCCGCATTGAAGTCAAACAATGCATGAGGTACCTGGGGCTCGTGCTTGACAGCCGCTGGAAGTTTGAAGCCCACTTACAGCAACTAGCACCGCGATTGATGGGTGCGGCGGGCGCTCTTGGGCGGCTATTGCCGAACCTCGGTGGCCCAAACAACAGCTGCAGGAGGCTATACCTGGGGGTCATTCGTTCAATGGCCCTCTATGGTGCCCCTGTCTGGGCCACCGAGCTGACGAGTCGCGGCGCCGCCATGTTACGGCGACCACAGCGTGCGATATCCACACGGGTCATCCGGGGGTATCGCACAATATCGGCGGAAGCGGCGTGTGCGCTGGCGGGATCCCTTCCTTGGGATCTGGATGCGCGAGTCCTTGCGTCACTCTATACATGGCGCAAGGACGCGCACGAGCGCGAAGAGATGGTGGTCCCGAGGGAGGTGGACCAATGCCGAGCTCAGCTGCAGCAGGCAGCAATTGAGGAGTGGGCGGGGCGACTAACACGACCGGGGGCTGGGCTTCAAACCATCGAGGCCCTTCGCCCCGTGCTAAAGGAGTGGGTGGACAGGCGCCACGGCCTAATGACCTTCCGGCTGACGCAGATACTGTCGGGGCACGGCTGCTTCGGTAAGTATCTGTGCCGCGTAGCCGGGAGGGAGCCGGACACCCGGTGCCACCACTGCCCGGACTGTCCAGAAGACACGGCGCAGCACACACTCGAGGTGTGCAGTGCATGGGAGGAGCAGCGCCGTGTCTTGCGCGCCGTCGTTGGCAGAGACCTTTCACTGCCAGCGATAACCAGCGCTATGGTTGCCAGCGCTGACGCCTGGGAGGCGATGGCCTCTTTCTGCGAGGACGTCATCTCGCAGAAAGAGGCCGCAGAGCGGGAAAGAGAAACCGCTGCTGCAACCCTGCCAATCCGCGCCCGACGCACTGGGCGCAGGAACAGGGCAGATAACGCCCTGTTCCAACCACCTTAAAGGGCCACGGGCGGCAGACTTGGGGAAGTCTGTCGCCCAGCACTAGGCCCGAGTAGGCGGCGCGGTCGGAGTGTGCCGCGCCCCACTCTGATTGGCAGGAGAGGAGGGTGCCCACACACCACAGGCACCCTCCCACAAGAGCCGGGGGCCGCATAGGCGGCCCGTCACCGCCGGGGTCGCGGAAGAATGTCCACACGTACCCGTGACCCCGGCCGAATGGTGATGAGGCGAACACCTGTCTGTTTTTAGTGGGTAGACGCCCTTCTCAGGGCGGAGTCCCACACACCGCGCCGTCCTCCCCGGGGCGGCGTGACGGTGCATAAAGCATTTTCAGACACAAAAAAAAAAAAAAAAAAAAAAAGGTTAGGTTGGGTTAGGTTAGGTTAGGTTGGGGTGGGGTGACAGGTCGGACAACCTCCTCGTGTGCTCCGTGGCTATCAGTCCTTCTCGGATACGTCCGGTGGGAACGGTAGTCGTGGAGCCTGGTTCACCCTGGGCAACTCGGGCAACAACTCTTCCTGCCTTTTGGGGAGTCTTGTTGCTCGTGGCTAATGGTCCGACACTGGGGAAAGGCCCTTTTCAGGGCCATGGGGGGGAGAACCCCCTGCGAAGCCGCGAGGCCTAGCGGGGGAGAAAAGGCCCTTTTCAGGGCCAGGGGGGGGCTTCCCGCGAGGCCGCGAGGCTTAGTGGGTGGCTAAGGGGGCGTTGTACCACGTGCGCCTCTGTTTTCAGAGGCCGTAGTGGAGGCGCGAGGGCGGGCCCGGCGTGTACTCACACTACCGCCGGGCAGGCAGTGGGAGTTTTCTCTCCTGCCACCGCCGGAAAAACCGGAGGGTGTTTGACATCTCCGGTCGGTCTTGGCTTGGTCGCCTGGGCCGGGAGGAAGAAAACCTTCACAAAAATCACTCCGAATCCCAAGTTTCGGCGCCCGGCGAGGGGACGCATGGCCGGGGGGATTGCCTCGGTCGTGAGGGCGCCAACCTCAGCGGACCGGCCGACCCGCTGTTGACTTAGGCTTACCCAGGTACAGGGGGCACTGCCTGGGTGGACCATCCTTTCCCCCATACTCGTGGGATATGTTATGGATTCTAATAAAAAACAAAACCAAACCGACGTTCAGGGGGGTGCTGCATCCGATTCCGGATCAGCATCGGACGATGTAATAATGGTGGTGGACTGCAACGCGTCAGCGCTCAGTCCATCACAATTCTGGAGGGAGGGGCGCAAGAGACTGCGCTCAGGAAGTAAGGCGAGTCGTTCGACTTCCGAGTCGGGCGACGAGGCATCACCAGCCCGGAGGGGGAGAGGCCGTCCTCCCACCACCGGGGAGTACGTGGGGTTGGCGAAAGCGAAGCTGGAGTTGCTCGCCGCCAAGCGCGAAGAGTTTCGTCTTCGCGTGGAAGAGGATGTGAGGGACTTGGTCGATGCGGCCAAGTCGAAACGCGCCAAGCCAGGTGCTGTCCCTGGCACGGAGGGAGAAGCCCGCACTGCAGCCGCTCTCTACGAGCAGGTGGCTGCGGGCCTTAAGGTGGTCCAACACGTGGCCACCAAATCAGGCAACCTTAAGGGGACTTTTACTCGGAGCCTTAAGGACGCGATGGCCGTCATTGAAGACGCGGCCGGTGAGCTCCGTCAGCTCTCGGCTACAGAGGAAAATGCCCGCCTGCAGGAGGAACTGTCCAAACTGCAAGCGGACAATCGCCGCCTCCAGGCGGAAAATAAGAAATTCCTGGACGAGCAGGCCAAGATGCGTCTAGAGCTCGAACAGGTGAAGACTGATGTGGCGGGTATTCGAAAGCCCACCACCACCACCCCGGAGATGCCGCGGCCAGCTGAGCCAGATCTGGTTCAGCTGGTCCGCAATGAGATGGCGAGCTTGGCAGCCAGATTTTCTGTTATAGAAGGCAAGATCTTGCGTCCGCCTCTTGCTGGCGATCGTATGGTGAGCCAAGCACCGCCAACGACCTCATATGCGGCGAAGGCTGCTGCGCCACGTGGCGCTAACCGCCCACAGGCGGGTGCAGCAAAAGGCGGCCAGAAACCGGCCCCAATTGCCAAGGCACCGAGCCAGAAAACACCAGCCGCCAAGGCAGCTAGAGATCCAGCCACGGCTGCCAAGAACACCGGTGCTCCAGCACCAGCCTCAGCCCCGGCTCCAGTCCAGACTGACGTAGAACCGATGGAGACATCAGAAGCCCCGCGCGAGCCCCAGGCCGGCCCATCAAAGGCCGCGGCTCCCATGTCCAAGGGGAAAGGAAAAGGGAAGGGTAAGAAGACGGGCGCAAGTAACGCGCCTGCACCCGCTCAAAACACTACAACGGCTGCCGCTCCCAAGGAGGGCGAGTGGCAGACCGTATCCAGGAAAGGAAAGAAGAAGAAAAAGAGAGGGGGCAAGAAAAAGTCGAACAAGCTGCGGGCTCCACGCTCTACCGCAGTAGTCATTTCGCTGCAGCCAGGCGCGGAGGAGAGGGGCGTGACATATGCCTCTGTCCTGTCCGAGGCCAGGCAGAGCGTGGACCTCGCAGGGATTGGTATTCCGTCAATACGGTTTAAGCGGGCTGTTACCGGCGCCCGCATCCTGGAGATCCCTGGGGCTACTAGCGGTGACAAAGCCGATGCTCTCGCCGAAAAACTCCGGGGATGCCTCAAGGACGAGGATGTTCGCGTCTCCAGGCCCACCAAGTGCGCAGATATGCGCATTACGGGCCTGGATGATTCAGTGACCTCGGATGAGGTCACAAATGCTGCCGCCCGCATCGGCGAGTGCGCTGCGAGCGAAATTAGAGTCGGGGAGATCCGGGTCGGCCCTTCCGGCCTCGGATCCGCGTGGCTTCGCTGCCCCGTTGCGGCCGCTAAGAAGCTGGCAGACGCAGGCCACATGCTAGTAGGATGGGTGTCCGCCAAGGTGACACTGCTGGAGCCTAGGCCCCTGCAGTGTTACCGATGCCTGTATGGCGGGCACGTGCAACACACCTGCACATCCGACGTCGACCGCAGGGACCTCTGCTACCGATGCAGCCAGCCGGGCCACAAGGCTGGTCAATGCACCGCTGCTCCTCACTGCAGCGTGTGTGCAGCAGAGGGCAAACCTGCGGAACATCGTATCGGCGCGAAGGCCTGCGTCTCCCGCCAGAAGAAGAAGGGCACGCTCAGTGGGGTCCAACACCGGATCCCCCCGACACGAAGCCAGCCAACGGCCACCACGGCCATGGACGTCACGGAGCCCGCCCAGCCATTGCAACAATTTGCAATTAGGCACTGGGCGTGCACAAATACCACCTAAGGGCCACGGGCGGCAGACTTGGGGAAGTCTGTCGCCCAGCACTAGGCCAGAGTCGGTGATGCGGTCGGAGTGTGCCGCGTCCCACTCAGTGGAGTAGAAGAGGGTGCACACCACAAGCACCCTCCAACAGAGCCGGGGGCCGCATAAGGCGGCCCGTCACCGCCGGGGTCGCGGAAGAATGTCTACACGTACCCGTGACCCCGGCAATATGTGATGAGGCGAACACCCGTCTGGTTTTAGTGGGTAGACGTCCTTTTCAGGGCGGAGTCCCACACACCGCGCCGTCCTCCCCGGGGCGGCGTGACGGTGCATAAAGCATTTCCAGACGTTAAAAAAAAAAAAAAAAAAAAAAAAAAAAAAAAAAAAAAAAAAAAAAAAAAAAAGGTTAGGTTGGGGTGGGGTGACAGGTCGGACAACCTCCTCGTGTGCTCCGCGGCTATCAGTCCTTCTCGGATACGTCCGGTGGGAACGGTAGTCGTGGAGCCTGGTTCACCCTGGGCAACTCGGGCAACAACTCTTCCTGCCTTTTGGGGAGTCTTGTTGCTCGTGGCTAATGGTCCGACACCGGGGAAAGGCCCTTTTCAGGGCCATGGGGGGGAGAACCCCCTGCGAAGCCGCGAGGCCTAGCGGGGGAGAAAAGGCCCTTTTCAGGGCCAGGGGGGGGGCTTCCCGCGAGGCCGCGAGGCTTAGCGGGCAGCGTTGCGCGGCGAAACTTCACGTGTGCCCCTGTATCCAGGGGGCCGTAGTGGAGGCGCGAGGGCGGGCCCGGTGTGTACTCGCACTACCACCGGGCAGGCACAGAAGTTGTCTTCAGTGCCACCGCCGGAAAAACGGGGGGTACCCACCGCCAGCCCTGAGTGTCTGTGGATCAGGTCTCGCGGCTCAGGGTGGGGTGCCCTCCGTCGGTCTTGGCTTGGTCGCCCGGACTGCGGGGAAGACAACCTCGAGACAAAATAACTCCGAATCTCAAGTTCCGGCGCCCGGCGAGGGGATGCATGGCCGGGGGGATTGCCTCGGTCGTGAGGGCGCCAACCTCAGCGGACCGGCCGAACCGCTGTTGAGACAGGCTTACCCGGGTACAGGGGGCACTGCCCGGGTGGACCACATATATCCCCCATACTCGTGGGAACTTTATGGATTCTGGAAACAAAAACCCAAAAGACGTAGGAGGAGGAGAAGGAGAGGAGAGACGAATGGAGGAGGACGCCGTATCTGATACAGGTTCGGCGTCAAGCGATGTCATTGTGGTGGACTGCAGCGCTTCTGCGCTGTCTCCATCGCGGTTTTGGAGGGAGGGGCGCAAACGCTTGCGCTCGAGAGATGCGACGAGTCGCTCGGCCTCTGAGTCGGGTGACGAGGCGTCGCCAGCCCGGAGGGGGAGAGGCCGTCCTCCCACCACCGGGGAGTACGTGGGGCTTGCGAAAGCCAAGGCGGAATTAGTCGCCGCAAAACGCGAGGAGTTTCGGCTCCGAGCGGAAGAGGACGTGCTGGACTTGGTAGCTGCAGCCAAGTCTAAGCGCGCCAAGCCGGGTGACGTCCCCGGCAGTGAAGGTGAAGGCCGCACAGCAGCTGCTCTCTACGAGCAGGTTGCGGCGGGTTTGAAGGTGGTCCATCATGTGGCCACCAAATCAAATAATCTGAAGGGCACTTTTACGCGCAGCCTGAAGGACGCGATGGCCCTCATTGAAGGTGCGGCGGACGAGCTCCGGCAGCTCTCGGCTTCAGAGGAGAATTCCCGCCTGCAGGAGGAGCTCTCCAAACTGCAGGCAGACAACCGCCGCCTCCAAGCCGAGAACAAGAAGTTCACCGACGAGCAGGCGAAGATGCGCCGGGAGCTCGAGCAGCTAAAGGCAGATGTGGCGGTTATTCGTCAGCCCTCTGTCCAGGAGACACCACGGCCAGCTGAGCCAGATCTGGTTCAGCTGGTCCGTACCGAAATGGCGAGTCTGGCCGCCCGGTTTTCCGTCATAGAGGGAAAGATCCTGCGCCCGCCCCTTGCTGGCGATCGCTTGGCGCACCAGACGCAGGCGCCAACTTCTTACGCAGCAAAGGCTGCCGCGCCACGCGGTGCTAGCCGCCCGCAGGCAGGTGCAGCAGGAAGTGGCCAGAAACAGGCCCCTCTGGCAAAGAAGACAAGCCAAGGCCAGAAAGCTCCGGCGGCGAAGGCAGCCGGCGCTCAGTCTCAGGCCTCGACTGCCAAGGCAACTGGTGCTACGGCTCCAGCTCCAGCACCAGCTCCAGCCCCGGCTCCATCCCAGGCTGAAACCCCAATGGAGACATCGGAGTCTCTAGCCCCCCCCAGCGAGCCACAAGCCGGCCCATCTCAGGCTGCGGCTCAAAAGCCCAAGGCAAAGGGGAAGGGGAAAGGAAAGAGGACGGGCACAGGCAATACGCCCGCGCCCGCTCAAGGCGCCCCGACAGCTGCCGCTCGCAAGGAGGGCGAGTGGCAGACTGTCACCAACAAAAAGGGCAACAAGAAGAAGAAGCGAGGCGGAGCTAAAAGGAACAGCAGACTGCGGGCTCCACGATCTACCGCAGTCGTCATTTCCCTGCAAGAGGGTGCAGAAGAGAGGGGCGTTACATACGCCTCCATCCTTTCCGAGGCCAAACAAAACGTGGACCTGGCTGGCCTCGGAATCCCCTCCTTAAAATTCAAGCGGGCAATCACCGGCGCCCGAATTCTGGAAATCCCCGGAGCGTCGAGCGGCGACAAGGCCGATGCCCTCGCTGAAAAGCTCCGGGGATGCCTCAAGGACGAGGATGTTCGCGTCTCCAGGCCCACCAAGTGCGCAGAGCTGCGCATTGTAGGCCTGGATGATTCAGTGACCACACACGAGGTCACAAATGCTGCCGCCCTCATCGGCGAGTGCGCCGCGGGTGATATTAGAGTCGGGGAGATCCGGGTCGGCCCTTCTGGCCTCGGGTCCGCATGGCTCCGCTGCCCCGTCGCGGCAGCTAAGAAGCTGGCAGACGCAGGCCACATATTAGTAGGATGGGTGTCCGCCAAGGTGACACTGCTGGAGCCTAGGCCCCTGCAGTGTTACCGATGCCTGTATGGCGGGCACGTGCAGCACACTTGCACATCCGACGTCGACCGCAGGGACCTCTGCTACCGATGCAGCCAGCCGGGCCACAAGGCTGGTCAGTGCACCGCTGCTCCACACTGCAGCGTGTGTGCAGCAGAGGGCAAACCTGCGGAACACCGTATCGGCGTGAAGGCCTGCGTCTCCCGCCAGAAGAAGAAGGGCACGCTCGGTGGGGTCCAACACCGGATCCCCCCGACGCGAAGCCAGCCAACGGCCACCATGGCCATGGACGTCACAGAGCCCGCCCAGCCATTGCAACAATTCGCAATAAGGCACTGGGCGTGCACAAACACCACCTAAGGGCCTCGGGCGGCAGACTTGGGGAAGTCTGCCGCCCAGCACTAGGCCAGAGTCGGTGATGCGGTCGGAGTGTGCCGCGTCCCACTCAGTGGAGGAGAAGAGGGTGCACACCACACGCACCCTCCCAACAGAGCCGGGGGCCGCATAAGGCGGCCCGTCACCGCCGGGGTCGCGGAAGAATGTCTACACGTACCCGTGACCCCGGCAATATGTGATGAGGCGAACACCTGTCTGTTTTTAGTGGGTAGACGTCCTTTTCAGGGCGGAGTCCCACACACCGCGCCGTCCTCCCCGGGGCGGCGTGACGGTGCATAAAGCATTTTCAGACACAAAAAAAAAAAAAAAAAAAAAAAAAAAAGGTTAGGTTGGGGTGACAGGTCGGACAACCTCCTCGTGTGCTCCGTGGCTATCAGTCCTTCTCGGATACGTCCGGTGGGAAGGGTAGTCGTGGAGCCTGGTTCACCCTGGGCAACACGGGCAACAACTCTTCCTGCCTTTTGGGGAGTCTTGTTGCTCGTGGCTAATGGTCCGACACCGGGGAAAGGCCCTTTTCAGGGCCATGGGGGGGGAGAACCCCCTGCGAAGCCGCGAGGCCTAGCGGGGGAGGAAAGGCCCTTTTCAGGGCCAGGGGGGGAGGCTTCCCGCGAGGCCGCGAGGCTTAGTGGGTGGCTAAGGGGGCGTTGTACCACGTGCGCCTCTGTTTTCAGAGGCCGTAGTGGAGGCGCGAGGGCGGGCCCGGTGTGTACTCACACTACCGCCGGGCAGGCAGTGGGAGTTCTTCTTTCCTGCCACCGCCGGAAAAACCGGGGGATGTCTGACATCTCCGGTCGGTCTTGGCTTGATCGCCTGGGCCGGGAGGAAGACAACCTCCACAAAAATTACTCCGAAGCCCAAGTTTCGGCGCCCGGCGAGGGGATGCATGGCCGGGGGGATTGCCTCGGTCGTGAGGGCGCCAACCTCAGCGGACCGGCCGACCCGCTGTTGACTTAGGCTTACCCAGGTACAGGGGGCACTGCCTGGGTGGACCATCCTTTCCCCCATACTCGTGGGATATGTTATGGATTCTAATAAAAAACCAAACCAAACCGACGTTCAGGGGGATGCTGCATCCGATACCGGATCAGCATCGGACGATGTAATAATGGTGGTGGACTGCAACGCGTCAGCGCTCAGTCCATCACAATTCTGGAGGGAGGGGCGCAAGAGACTGCGCTCAGGAAGTAAGGCGAGCCGTTCGACTTCCGAGTCGGGCGACGAGGCATCACCAGCCCGGAGGGGGAGAGGCCGTCCTCCCACCACCGGGGAGTACGTGGGGCTTGCGAAAGCCAAGGCGGAATTAGTCGCCGCAAAACGCGAGGAGTTTCGGCTCCGAGCGGAAGAGGACGTGCTGGACTTGGTAGCTGCAGCCAAGTCTAAGCGCGTCAAGCCGGGTGACGTCCCCGGCAGTGAAGGTGAAGGCCGCACAGCAGCTGCTCTCTACGAGCAGGTTGCGGCGGGTTTGAAGGTGGTCCATCATGTGGCCACCAAATCAAATAATCTGAAGGGCACTTTTACGCGCAGCCTGAAGGACGCGATGGCCCTCATTGAAGGTGCGGCGGACGAGCTCCGGCAGCTCTCGGCTTCAGAGGAGAATTCCCGCCTGCAGGAGGAGCTCTCCAAACTGCAGGCAGACAACCGCCGCCTCCAAGCCGAGAACAAGAAGTTCACCGACGAGCAGGCGAAGATGCGCCGGGAGCTCGAGCAGCTAAAGGCAGATGTGGCGGTTATTCGTCAGCCCTCTGTCCAGGAGACCAGGCCAGCTGAGCCAGATCTGGTTCAGCTGGTCCGTACCGAAATGGCGAGTCTGGCCGCCCGGTTTTCCGTCATAGAGGGAAAGATCCTGCGCCCGCCCCTTGCTGGCGATCGCTTGGCGCACCAGACGCAGGCGCCAACTTCTTACGCAGCAAAGGCTGCCGCGCCACGCGGTGCTAGCCGCCCGCAGGCAGGTGCAGCAGGAAGTGGCCAGAAACAGGCCCCTCTGGCAAAGAAGACAAGCCAAGGCCAGAAAGCTCCGGCGGCGAAGGCAGCCGGCGCTCAGTCTCAGGCCTCGACTGCCAAGGCAACTGGTGCTACGGCTTCAGCTCCAGCACCAGCTCCAGCCCCGGCTCCATCCCAGGCTGAAACCCCAATGGAGACATCGGAGTCTCTAGCCCCCCCCAGCGAGCCACAAGCCGGCCCATCTCAGGCTGCGGCTCAAAAGCCCAAGGCAAAGGGGAAGGGGAAAGGAAAGAGGACGGGCACAGGCAATACGCCCGCGCCCGCTCAAGGTGCCCCGACAGCTGCCGCTCGCAAGGAGGGCGAGTGGCAGACTGTCACCAACAAGAAGGGCAACAAGAAGAAGAAGCGAGGCGGAGCTAAAAGGAACAGCAGACTGCGGGCTCCACGATCTACCGCAGTCGTCATTTCCCTGCAAGAGGGTGCAGAAGAGAGGGGCGTTACATACGCCTCCATCCTTTCCGAGGCCAAACAAAACGTGGACCTGGCTGGCCTCGGAATCCCCTCCTTAAAATTCAAGCGGGCAATCACCGGCGCCCGAATTCTGGAAATCCCCGGAGCGTCGAGCGGCGACAAGGCCGATGCCCTCGCTGAAAAGCTCCGGGGATGCCTCAAGGACGAGGATGTTCGCGTCTCCAGGCCCACCAAGTGCGCAGAGCTGCGCATTGTAGGCCTGGATGATTCAGTGACCACACATGAGGTCACAAATGCTGCCGCCCTCATCGGCGAGTGCGCCGCGGGTGATATTAGAGTCGGGGAGATCCGGGTCGGCCCTTCTGGCCTCGGGTCCGCATGGCTCCGCTGCCCCGTCGCGGCAGCTAAGAAGCTGGCAGACGCAGGCCACATATTAGTAGGATGGGTGTCCGCCAAGGTGACACTGCTGGAGCCTAGGCCCCTGCAGTGTTACCGATGCCTGTATGGCGGGCACGTGCAGCACACTTGCACATCCGACGTCGACCGCAGGGACCTCTGCTACCGATGCAGCCAGCCGGGCCACAAGGCTGGTCAGTGCACCGCTGCTCCGCACTGCAGCGTGTGTGCAGCAGAGGGCAAACCTGCGGAACACCGTATCGGCGTGAAGGCCTGCGTCTCCCGCCAGAAGAAGAAGGGCACGCTCAGTGGGGTCCAACACCGGATCCCCCCGACGCGAAGCCAGCCAACGGCCACCATGGCCATGGACGTCACAGAGCCCGCCCAGCCATTGCAACAATTCGCAATAAGGCACTGGGCGTGCACAAACACCACCTAAGGGCCTCGGGCGGCAGACTTGGGGAAGTCTGCCGCCCAGCACTAGGCCAGAGTCGGTGATGCGGTCGGAGTGTGCCGCGTCCCACTCAGAGGAGGAGAAGAGGGTGCACACCACACGCACCCTCTCAACAGAGCCGGGGGCCGCATAAGGCGGCCCGTCACCGCCGGGGTCGCGGAAGAATGTCTACACGTACCCGTGACCCCGGCAATATGTGATGAGGCGAACACCTGTCTGTTTTTAGTGGGTAGACGTCCTTTTCAGGGCGGAGTCCCACACACCGCGCCGTCCTCCCCGGGGCGGCGTGACGGTGCATAAAGCATTTTCAGACACAAAAAAAAAAAAAAAAAAAGGTTAGGTTAGGTTAGGTTAGGTTAGGTTAGGTTGGGGTGACAGGTCGGACAACCTCCTCGTGTGCTCCGTGGCTATCAGTCCTTCTCGGATACGTCCGGTGGGAACGGTAGTCGTGGAGCCTGGTTCACCCTGGGCAACTCGGGCAACAACTCTTCCTGCCTTTTGGGGAGTCTTGTTGCTCGTGGCTAATGGTCCGACACCGGGGAAAGGCCCTTTTCAGGGCCATGGGGGGGAGAACCCCCTGCGAAGCCGCGAGGCCTAGCGGGGGAGAAAAGGCCCTTTTCAGGGCCAGGGGGGGAGACTTCCCGCGAGGCCGCGAGGCTTAGCGGGCAGCGTTGCGCGGCGAAACTCCACGTGTGCCCCTGTATCCAGGGGGCCGTAGTGGAGGCGCGAGGGCGGGCCCGGTGTGTACTCGCACTACCACCGGGCAGGCACAGAAGTTGTCTTCAGTGCCACCGCCGGAAAAACGGGGGGTACCCACCGCCAGCCCTGAGTGTCTGTGGATCAGGTCTCGCGGCTCAGGGTGGGGTGCCCTCCGTCGGTCTTGGCTTGGTCGCCCGGACTGCGGGGAAGACAACCTCGGCACAAAATCACTCCGAAGCCCAAGTTTCGGCGCCCGGCGAGGGGATGCATGGCCGGGGGGATTGCCTCGGTCGTGAGGGCGCCAACCTCAGCGGACCGGCCGAACCGCTGTTGACATAGGCTTACCCAGGTACAGGGGGCACTGCCTGGGTGGACCATCTTTTCCCCCATACTCGTGGGATATGTTATGGATACTCAAACAAAAAACCAAACCGACGTTCAGGGGGGTGCTGCATCCGATACCGGATCAGCATCGGACGATGTGATGGTGGTGGACTGCAGCGCGTCGGCGCTCAGTCCGTCACAATTCTGGAGGGAGGGGCGCAAGAGACTGCGCTCAGGAAGTAAGACGAGTCGTTCGACTTCCGAGTCGGGCGACGAGGCGTCACCAGCCCGGAGGGGGAGAGGCCGTCCTCCCACCACCGGGGAGTACGTGGGGTTGGCGAAAGCGAAGCTGGAGTTGCTCGCCGCCAAGCGCGAAGAGTTTCGCCTTCGCGTGGAAGAGGATGTGAGGGACTTGGTCGATGCGGCCAAGTCGAAACGCGCCAAGCCAGGTGTTGTCCCTGGCACGGAGGGAGAAGCCCGCACTGCAGCCGCTCTCTACGAGCAGGTGGCTGCGGGCCTTAAGGTGGTCCAACACGTGGCCACCAAATCAGGCAACCTTAAGGGGACTTTTACTCGGAGCCTTAAGGACGCGATGGCCGTCATTGAAGACGCGGCCGGTGAGCTCCGTCAGCTCTCGGCTACAGAGGAAAATGCCCGCCTGCAGGAGGAGCTGTCCAAACTGCAGGCGGACAACCGCCGCCTTCAGGGCGAGAATAATAAATTTAAGGAAGAACAGGAGCGAATGCGTCGGGAGCTCGACAAACTGAAGTCCGACGTGGCAGGCATCAGGCAGCCATCCGCCCCTCAGACACCGCGGCCAGCTGAGCCAGACCTGGTTCAGCTGGTCCGTAATGAAATGGCGAGCTTGGCCGCCAGATTTTCAGTTATAGAAGGCAAGATCTTGCGCCCGCCTCTTGCCGGCGATCGTATGGTGAGCCAAGCACCGCCGCCACCTTCATACGCGGCGAAGGCTGCCGCGCCACGTGGCGCCAACCGCCTACCGGCGAACACGACCAAAGGTGGCCAGAAACCGGCCCCTTCGGCAAAGGCACAGACCTCAGGCCAGAAAGCCTCGGCCGCCAAGCTGACCGGCGTCCCAGCCCCGGCCGCCAAGACAGTCGACGCCCCAGCTCCGACTGCCAAGGCGGCCAACGCTCCAGCCCCGACCGCTTCAGCTCAGGACACGGAAACACCAATGGAGACACTCCCCAGCGAGCCCCAGGCCGGCCCATCAGAGGCGGCGGCTCCTAAATCCAAGGGGAAAGGAAAAGGGAAAAGCACCCAAGGTGCCGTGACAGCTGCCGCTTCCAAGGAGGGCGAGTGGCAGACTGTCACAAACAGGAAGAACAAGAGAAAGAAGAAGCGGGGAGGGGCGAAGAAAAAGAAGAATAACGGACTGCGGGCTCCACGCTCAACCGCAGTCGTCATTTCACTGCAGCCGGGCGCGGAGGAGAGGGGCATATCGTATGCCTCCATCCTGTCCGAGGCTAGGCAGAGTGTAGACCTAGCTGGCATAGGGATCCCCTCCCTCCGTTTCAAGCGGGCCATCACTGGCGCCCGCATTCTGGAAATTCCCGGAGCAACTAGCGGCGACAAGGCCGATGCTCTTGCCGCAAAGCTCCGGGAATGTCTCAAGGAAGACGATGTCCGGGTCTCCAGGCCAACGAAATGCGCGGAGTTACGCGTTGTGGGCCTGGATGACTCCGTGACTGCGGCAGAAGTCGCTTGCGCTGCTGCCCGCATCGGTGAATGTACCGTCGAAGAGACGAAGGTCGGGGAGATCCGCGTCGGCCCTTCTGGCCTCGGTTCAGTATGGCTCCGCTGTCCCGTCGCGGCAGCCAAAAAGCTGGCAGACGCGGGTCATCTACTCGTCGGCTGGGTATCGGCCAAGGTAGCACTGCTAGAGCCTAGGCCCCTGCAGTGCTACCGATGCCTATACGGCGGACATGTCCAGCATACATGTTCGTCGGAGGTGGACCGCAGTGACCTGTGCTACAGGTGCAGCCAGCCAGGTCACAAAGCGGGGCAGTGCACCGCGGATCCGCACTGCAGTATGTGTGCGGCCGCAGGCAAGAACGCGGGTCATCGAATAGGCGCCAAGACCTGCCTATCCCGTGAAAAACGGAGGGGGAAGCCCAGCGGGGTCAGTCAACGGACCCCCCCGGCGCCTAGCCAGCCAGTCACCGTGGCTATGGACGTGTCGGAGCCCGCCCAGCCATCGCCATCGCAACAATTTGCAATAAGGCACTGGGCGTGCACAAATACCACGTAAGGGCCACGGGCGGCAGACTTGGGGAAGTCTGTCGCCCAGCACTAGGCCAGAGTCGGTGATGCGGTCGGAGTGTGCCGCGTCCCACTCAGTGGAGGAGAAGAGGGTGCACACCACAGGCACCCTCCCAACAGAGCCGGGGGCCGCATAAGGCGGCCCGTCACCGCCGGGGTCGCGGAAGAATGTCTACACGTACCCGTGACCCCGGCAATATGTGATGAGGCGAACACCTGTCTGTTTTTAGTGGGTAGACGTCCTTTTCAGGGCGGAGTCCCACACACCGCGCCGTCCTCCCCGGGGCGGCGTGACGGTGCATAAAGCATTTTCAGACACAAAAAAAAAAAAAAAAAAGGTTAGGTTAGGTTAGGTTAGGTTAGGTTAGGTTAGGTTAGGTTAGGTGGGGTGACAGGTCGGACAACCTCCTCGTGTGCTCCGTGGCTATCAGTCCTTCTCGGATACGTCCGGTGGGAACGGTAGTCGTGGAGCCTGGTTCACCCTGGGCAACTCGGGCAACAACTCTCCCTGCCTTTTGGGGAGTCTTGTTGCTCGTGGCTAATGGTCCGACACGGGGAAAGGCCCTTTTCAGGGCCATGGGGGGGGAGAACCCCCTGCGAAGCCGCGAGGCCTAGCGGGGGAGAAAAGGCCCTTTTCAGGGCCAGGGGGGGGCTTCCCGCGAGGCCGCGAGGCTTAGTGGGTTGCTATGGGGGCGTTGTACCACGTGCGCCTCTGTTTTCAGAGGCCGTAGTGGAGGCGCGAGGGCGGGCCCGGTGTGTACTCACCCTACCACCGGGCAGGCAGTGGGAGTTTTCTTTCCTGCCACCGCCGAAAACCGGGGGATGTCTGACATCTCCCGTCGGTCTTGGCTTGGTCGCCTGGGCCGGGAGGAAGAAAACCTTCTCAAAAATCACTCCGAATCCCAAGTTTCGGCGCCCGGCGAGGGGACGCATGGCCGGGGGGATTGCCTCGGTCGTGAGGGCGCCAACCTCAGCGGACCGGCCGACCCGCTGTTGTATATAGGCTTACCCAGGTACAGGGGGCACTGCCTGGGTGGACCATCCTTTCCCCCATACTCGTGGGATTTGCTATGGAAAATCTATTAAACAAAAACCAAAAACCAAAACAAACAGACGTTGAGGGGGGTGCTGTGTCTGACGGCTCAGCATCGAGTGAAGTAATGATGGTGGAGATCAGCGTACCTGCGCTGACTCCATCACAATTTTGGAGGGAGGGGCGCAAGCGTTTGCGCTCAAACGATGGGACGAGTCGCTCGACTTCGGAGTCGGGCGATGAAGCGGTACCAGCCAGGAGAGGGAGAGGCAGACCTCCCTCCACGGGCGAGTACGTAGGACTAGCAAAGGCGAAGGCGGAGCTGCTAGCTGCGAAGCGAGAAGACTTCCGCCGCCACGCCGAAGAGGACGTTTTAGGCCTCGTCAAGGAGGCCAAGAATAAGAGAGCGGCACCAGTGCCAGAATCTGGTCCGGCAGGGGATACCTTGACCGCGACTGCTCTCTTCGAGCAGGTGTCAGCTGGGCTTAAGGTGGTACAACACGTGGCCACCAAGTCCAGCAACCTCAAGGGCACTTTTACCAAGAGCCTTAAAGAGGCAATGAAGGTTATAGAGGGCGCAGCAAGTGAGCTGCGACAACTTTCAGCGACAGAGGAGAATAGTCGCCTGCAGGAACAGCTGTCTAAACTGCAGGCTGACAACCACCGTCTCCAAGGAGAGAACTCCAAATTCAAGGAAGAGCAGACAAAAATGAGGCAGGAGCTTGATCAGCTAAAATCCGCCGTGGCGCGGATTGATCGGCCCTCTGCTCCAGAGACGCCGCGGCCGGCTGAGTCGGAGCTGGTGCAGCTGTTTCGCACTGAAATAGCAGGCCTGGCAGCTAGATTCAGTGTTATTGAGGGGAAAATCTTACGCCCGCCCCTTGCTGGCGATAGAAAAAGCAGCGACCAACCGCACGTGCCGCCCTCTTATGCGGCCAAGGCTGCAACACAGAAAGGTGCCAACCGGCCGGCCAAGAACCGCCAGGCCAAGGGAGCCAAACCCGACCAGACCACAGCCCAGAGCTCAGCCACTGACGAGTCGACTCGTGCTTCGACTGCTCAGTTAGAGGTTGCACCGACCCAGGCGTGCCCGCCTCAACCTCCACAGGGGGGAACATCGGCTCGGGCTGCCTCAGAGAAGCCCAAAAAAGCAACGGCTACAACCAACACAACTCGGACGAGACAAACGGCTGCCAATCCCAGCAATGGGGAATGGCAGACCGTAACCAATAAAAAGAAGGATAAAAAGAAAAAGAAGAAGAAGAAACAGAAGAAGGATAACAAGAAGACGAAATTGCGGGCGCCACGCTCAACCGCGGTTGTAATCTCCTTACAACCAGGTGCAGAGGAAAGGGGTATCTCCTATGCATCCATCTTGTCTGAGGCCAAACAAAAAGTTGACCTCGCCGGCCTAGGGATTCCCTCCCTTCGCTTTAAGCGGGCGATCACGGGAGCCCGTATACTAGAGGTCCCTGGGGCAGCAACTGCTGAGAAAGCAGACTCATTGGCAGCAAAACTCCGAGAGTGCCTCAAATGCGAAGATGTTAGGGTGTCCAGACCCACCAAATGCGCTGAATTACGCGTGGCAGGACTGGACGACTCTGTCACCCCTCAGGAGGTTGGCGCTGCAGTCGCGCGTGCCGGAGAATGTGCGGTGGAGGACATTAAGGTCGGAGAGATCCGCACTTTTGGGCCCTCAGGACTGGGCACTGTATGGCTCCGCTGCCCTGTGGCAGCAGCCAAGAAGGTCACTGATGCCGGACGACTGCCAGTGGGATGGGTGCAAGCGAGGGTAACACTACTAGAGGCCCGACCGTTGCAGTGCTACCGCTGCCTTTATGGCGGGCACGTGCAACATACGTGCTCGTCGGAGGTCGACCGTAGAGACCTTTGTTACCGCTGCAGCCAGCCTGGTCATAAGGCTGGCCAATGCACTGCGGCTCCACACTGCTCTTTATGTGCGGACATGGGCAAACCTGCAACGCACAGGGTCGGCGCAAAGATCTGCGCAGCCAGAGGAAAGGCAAAAAGGACTGCGAGTGATGCACCAGCATCACAGACAACTGCACCTGCCCAGCCAAGAGCCTCCCAGGCCACGGACGTGATGGAAGTTGACGCAACACCACAACAATAATGGCCCTTTCGTTCATACAGGGCAATCTCAACCACTCTGCTAGGGCCCAGGACCTTTTGATCCAGACTATGGCAGAGTGGTCGATACACGTCGTGGTAGTGGCTGAGCCCTATTTCATCCCTCCCCGGACTGACTGGGCAGGGGATTCGGCGGGATTGGTGTCAGTTATTGGCAATGCTTCTGCGGGTGTCCACATGACGACTGTGGAAAGGCGTCCGGGCTGCGTCGCGGTATTGGTGCAAGGCGTCCTCGTGGTTGGGGTCTATTTCTCGCCCAACAAGGTCCTCGCCGAGTTCGAGGCTTTTCTCGGGGAAGTGGGGGCCCTGATTGGGCGGAACAACACCCACCCTGTCCTGCTCCTCGGCGACCTCAACGCCAAATCAACGGCCTGGGGTTGCCCCGTCACTGATGCGCGTGGAGACGTGCTCGAGGAGTGGGCTGTCACAACAGGGCTGGAGGTCCTCAACCGCGGGACAGCACATACATGCGTGCGGCAAAATGGCGGCTCGATCGTGGATGTCACCTTCGCGAGCTCATCGGTGGCGCGCCGCGCTCAGCACTGGAGGGTCCTGGAGGATGTGGAGACCCTCTCCGACCATCGTTATATCCGATTTGAGCTCTCCGCACCTTCAGCGTCCCTGAGCGCCGGCCGGTCGAGTCGGAGCATCTCTGAGGCGCCCAGATGGGTCCTTAGCCGGCTCGACAGAGACATCCTCATTGAAGCCGCCATTGTACAGGCATGGTCCTCCGCTCCTGAGGGGCCGATGGACGTGGACGCTGAGGCTGCCTGGTTCCGGGACGCAATGTCGCAAATCTGCGACGCGGCCATGCCCCGGGCCAGGTCAGGCCCTCAGAAGCGTCGAGTATACTGGTGGTCTCAGGAGCTGGCGGACATGCGTGTCGCCTGCGCCGCAGCCCGGCGCCCATACACGAGATACCGCCGACGTCGCTTCCGCAGAAGAGAAATCGAAGCCCAGCTGTATGAGTCCTACAAACGGGCGAAAGAGGCCCTGCAGCTGGGCATTGGTCAGGCCAAAGAAAATGCCAACGAGCAGTTCCTGCAACTCTTGGACGGGGACCCGTGGGGTCGACCCTATAAGCTTGCCAGGGACAAGCTTCGACCATGGGCGCCTCCGCTCACACAAAGTCTCGAGCCCGCCTTTGTCGAGGATGTCGTCTCTGCCCTGTTTCCTAACAGGGCGGCACACTCACCACCTCCAATGGCGCCCCGAACTGAGGGAACGCAGGAGGACAGCGACGTGCCAGATGTCACAGAGGCGGAACTCGGTGTGGCGGAGATGCGCATGAGGGCCAAAAACAGGGCCCCCGGCCCAGACGGCGTCCCCGGACGCGCACTAACACTGGCTCTACGGGAGCTGGGCCCGAGACTGCAGGAGCTGTTCTGTGAATGCTTCCGGCAGGGCCGCTTCCCTGAAAGATGGAAGACGGGCAAACTGATATTGCTTCGCAAAGACGGTCGTCCTGCAGATACTCCCTCTGCATACCGTCCGATCGTACTGCTCGACGAGGCGTGCAAGCTCCTAGAGCGTATCACTGCCGCACGCCTCACCAAACATATGGTTAGGGTTGGCCCCGACCTATCCGATAATCAGTTCGGGTTCCGAGCGAGCCGCTCGACTGTCGACGCAATCCTGAGCGTCAAGGCTCTCTCGGAGCAGGTGGTGGCGGACGGCGGGGTGTTGCTCGCGGTGTCATTAGACATCGCGAACGCATTCAACTCCCTGCCCTGGGCTTGTATCAAGGAGGCGCTCCGGTACCACGGAATGCCGCCCTACCTGAGTCGGATGGTCGGGGATTACCTGCACAATCGAGCAGTTCAGTACCAGGGTCGTGATGGCATATGCACGAGGGAGATGTCGTGCGGAGTTCCACAGGGGTCAGTCCTTGGGCCGCTCCTGTGGAACATAGGATATGATTGGGTCCTGCGTGGCCACACTCTCCCGGGCATTAGCGTGATCTGCTATGCTGACGACACACTCGTCTTAGCCCGGGAGAGATCGTTCAGGGAAGCTGCCCGTCTCGCCACTGCAGGAGTGGCACAGGTGATTGCCCGCATTCGCTCGCTGGGGCTGGAGGTGGCGCTGGGAAAGACGGAGGCACTGTGCTTCCATGGGCCCCGGATGGCGCCCCCACCAGGATCCCACATAACCATCAGTGGGGTCCGCATTGACATGAAGCCATGCATGCGCTATCTGGGGCTCGTGCTGGATGGCAGGTGGACCTTCAACGCCCACTTCCAGCGCCTGGCGCCACGACTGATGAGCGTGGCTGGCGCTCTGGGAAGACTACTGCCCAACCTCGGTGGACCCAACCCCAGCTGCAGGCGGCTCTACATGGGGGTCGTACGCTCTATGGCCCTCTACGGAGCCCCTGTCTGGGCCACCGAGATAACCAGGGAAGGGGCTGCAATCCTGCGGCGGCCGCAACGTGCGATATCCGTGCGAGCCATCCGCGGATATCGCACAATTTCCGGAGAGGCGGCGTGCGTCCTGGCAGGCGCACTACCATGGGACCTGGACGCTAGGGTTTTAGCGTCCCTCTACTTGTGGCGCAAGAGCGTGGAAGAGCGCGGAGAGGATATGGCCCCGCGAGAACTGGCCCAATACCGGGCAAGACTAACTGCGGCGGCAATGGAAGAGTGGCAGGAGCGACTCTCGCAGCCGACGGCTGGCCTCAAGACCATAGAGGCAGTCCGGCCAGTCCTTCTGGAGTGGATGGCCCGGCGCCACGGCGTGCTGACCTTCCGGCTCACGCAGGTGCTGTCAGGGCACGGGTGCTTTGGTAAGTACCTGTGCCGCGTAGCCGGGAGGGAGCCGGACGCCCGGTGCCATCATTGCCCGGACTGTCCCGAAGATACGGCGCAGCACGCACTCCAAGTGTGCGTCGCATGGGAGGAGCAGCGCCGTGTCCTACGCGCCGCCGTCGGCGGAGACCTCACGCTGCCGGCCATAACTAGCGCCATGGCCGGCAGCGCTGACGCCTGGGAGGCGATGGCCTCTTTCTGCGAGGACGTAATCTCGCAGAAGGAGGCCGCGGAGCGGGAGCGCGAATCCGCTGCCGCAACACTGCCAATCCGCGCCCGACGCACTGGGCGCAGGAACAGGGCATACCGCGCCCTGTTCCAACCACCTTAAAGTGGCCACGGGCGGCAGGCTTGGGGAAGTCTGTCGCCCAGCACTATGGCCCGAGTAGGCGACGCGGTCGGAGTGTGCCGCGTCCCACTCAGTGGATTGGCAGGAGAGGGGGGTGCATACCACACGCACCCCCCCAACAGAGCCGGGGGCCGCATTGGCGGCCCGTCACCGCCGGGGTCGCGGAAGAGTGTCAACACGTTCCCGTGACCCCGGCCGAACGGTGATGAGGCGAACACCCGTCTGTTTTTAGTGGGTAGACGTCCTTTTCAGGGCGGAGTCCCACACACCGCGCCGTCCTCCCCGGGGCGGCGTGACGGTGCATAAAGCATTTTCAGACGATAAAAAAAAAAAAAAAAAAAAAAAAAAAAAAAGGTTAGGTTAGGTTAGGTTAGGTTTTTTTTTTTTTTTTTTTTTTTTTTTTTTTATAAAAATGCAGCTTCCTCGGACGTGATCCGAGACTTTATTGATCAGTTATCTGTATTAGGCGTTTTGATTGATTAATTATCCTTCTTAATAAGTTTTGGTTAGAGTCTGAGTTCTTTTTATCTGGTTAATTTTTGTCTTTATTTTGTTACAGTATTTTTCTGGTTTCTTATATTTTCTTATATTTTCCTATAATTTTCTGTTCCATCCGTTCCAGCTACTGTCATAATATTAATTATAATATCTGTACTTAGCTGCTATTCTTTGTTCCTTTCTATCGTTTTCCTTGCAATATTTGTACTGTACTCTAGAAATTTTTGTCTTGTCCTTTTATCCTCCAATAGCTTGTATAGGTTTTTTGTGGTGATGCCCATTTCTATTTCTTGCTCCAGACTGTATTTCTCTCGACAGTAGGCGGGGCAGTCTGTTAGTAAGTGGGGCACCGTTTCCTCCTTTTCGGGATCGCATATGCACGATGGGTTCTCCTTGCATTTGAATCTATTCAGATACTGTGAGAACCCACCGTGCCCTGTCAAAATTTGGGTGATCATCCCTGTGGGTCTCAGGTCACTAACTATCCTATGCGCGGCGATTGCATCCGGGAAGAAGAGCTTCGTTACTTCAGCCGTCTCTCCGGTTCTATATCTCCGGTTCCATTCGCCAATCGTGTCCTTACGGATTTGTCGTTTGGCGAATGAGACCGGACATAGATCGTAGTCCGGCTTGGTTTTGGACTTTTGTGCTGCGTCCTTCGCTAGTTGGTCAGCTCTCTCATTCCCCTCCAGTCCAGCGTGAGCCTTTATCCAGAACAAGGAAACATCTTTGTTCTGGATTTTTAGAAGTCTTAAATTTTTCCTGGTTTCTACTGCTAGGGGATGAGAAGAGCAATGGTTTGTGACCGTTTCTAGCGAGGACCTTGAGTCGCTGCATATGCCAAAGCTTGTTTCGGGGCGTTTTTGTATCTCCCGGGTGGCTTTGCATATGGCCAGTAATTCTGCCTGGTAGACCGTGCAGTGGGACGACAGTTTAAATTTTTGGCACTTGGTTTCGGCGCCGCCGCTCCAAATGGACAGTGCCGCCCCCACCTTGTCATCAATTTTGCTGCCGTCCGTATAGATCTGCACTGCTTGTGTGCAGTGGTTTGTAACTTGCTCTTGGTCTGCCAGGCATATGAATTCCAGGCTCGTATGCTCCGCGGGGTGGGGTGTATCAGCGAATGTGGTACGCCGCTCAACATCTCTATCTCCTAGCGCTGGGTAAGATACTCCCTTCCTTGTCTCAAATAGGGCAGCTGCCTCTTGTATTCGGAGGTCGAGGGGGAGCATCCCAGCCAGCACCAGCGCCGAGTTTAAAGAGACGGTGCGGTAAGCTTTGCACATTTTCTGTGCGAAGCCTCTTTGGACCACATTTAACTGTTTTTGTACGCATCTTTTCTTGGCTGCAGGCGCCCAAGCACTTGCTGCGTACAGTATTGTAGGTTCGACTACTGCCGTGTATATGCTGCGGATGATGTCGGGGTTTAATCCCCAGCTTATTTTGGCGACTCTTGACAACTGTTTATACAGACTCAATGCTTTCTTACAGACATTTGTAGCATGGCTGTTGAAAGTCAGTTTATTGTCGATTGTGAGCCCCAAAATTTTGATCTCATGTGCCATATCGATGTTTTCCCCGCCCATGGTCAGCAGCGGGGTGTCAAATTTTAGTTTGCGCGTAAGCAACATTGCTTTTGTTTTTTGCGGTGCAAATTTTAGTTTATTTTTGATCCCCCACTGGTGAACATAGGCGAGGGCATCGTTGGCACGTTGCTGTATTTGAGTCGCGGACTTCCCGTCAAACACCAGCACCACATCATCCGCAAAAGCCTGGCAGTAGTCTCCCCTTTGGACCAATCCTTTGAGTAAGGGGTCTAGGAGGACGTTCCACAGTATCGGGCCTCCTATTGATCCTTGCACACATCCTTTTGTTGTACACCGTGCAACCTCTTCTCCGGCATATCTCAGCCTGATACTCCGGTTTTCGAGGTAACTGTCTAACAGTCTCCGCACATTAACCGGACACTTTTCTTCGGCCAGCCTGGTTCTTATAGCTGGCCACCATGCACTGTCAAAGGCTCCCTCTATGTCCAGCGATACCATTACTGTGAGCCTTTGCTCTTTGAGCTTTTTACGTATGTATCCTACTAGATCATAGAGGGAGTCCTCTGTGCTCTTTTGGGGCATGAACCCATACTGGCGTTCACTCAGCCTAGGTATAATGTGCCATTTCACTCTGTTTATAGCCACTTTTTCCAGGACCTTTCCCAGCACGGGCAACAACCCGATCGGCCTGTAAGACTTGGGAACTGTATAGCTGTCTTTCCCGGGTTTTCTCAGGATCACGACTGTGGCTTCCTTCCAGATCCCCGGGAAGTAGCCCAGTTCGAGGCATTTGTTGGCAAGTGCTAGGAAAAGGCCCGGGTCGTGGTTAATCGATTGCTGGCAGATATCGGCCGTGAGGCCATCAGCTCCCGGGGCTTTTTTGGGGTTGAAGGAGTTCACGGCGGAACTCAGCTCTTCTTGGGTGAATGGGGGATCATGTTCATCATGGTCCCCAACATTTACTTTTTTGGCCAATTCCCTTGTCCGCCTGTGATCTGGGTCATCATCCTCCTCTCTATCCTCAGGGTAGAATGTATCTGCCAGCAACTTGGCAGAGTGGAGATGGTCCAGTGTCCTTCCATCCTTTGTCAGAGGCAGGTCTTCGTGCCGCTTCGCAGTTCTTCCAATGACCCTGTATATTCCTTCCCACATACCCTCCTTTGTCTGCTTCCCACAGAATTCCTTCCAGCTTCCCGTTTGGGCGGCTTTCACTTTATTTTCATAATTTTCTTTTTGTTTCAGGTACTCTCCGACGACGAGCTCCCTGCGGACCGGTGCTGCACAGCGGATCCTGCGCTTCCTGTTGGCGACTTCTTTCTTCAGCTTCGCGAGTTCCTCCGACCACCAAGGTAAGTATATTTTACTTTTTTGTTTTAATTTAGGGATACTATTTTCAGATGCTATGACTATTGAGTTTACATATTTTTGTGTTTGGCTTTCTAATTCTGTTGTATTTATAATTTTGTTTATTTCCGTACTGTTTATGTTGTTTTCCTCTAGTAACTGGGCCAGTTTCTCATGAAACTGGTTCCAGTTTGCCTTTCTACTATTAAATATTCTAGTAGTTCTTGCAATTTGTGTACCCTTCGCCTTTTGTAGGGCTAACTTAAAGGTGATTGTATTGTGGTCGGAGTTCGTTACGCTTTCTTCCACCCTCCAGTCTTCCACCAGTCCAAGCAGTTCGGTCGTGCAGGCTGTTATATCCACAAAACTGGTGTAGAGCGTGGTTCCCCGCACCGTGTGAAACGTTGGGGTATCGCCGACGTTGAGCACCTGTAGGTCCATCTCTTCTAGAGCGCCTGCCATTTCTTCTCCTCTTCTATCTGTCTTCCGGCTTCCCCACCAAGAGTTTTTAGCATTTGCGTCGCCCGCCATGATGATCCTCCGGCCTAAACTCCTCCCTGTTTTGGCTAACTGCTCCAAGTATGGCCCTATCGGTTTTGGTTCTGGCTCCATGTAGAATGAAACCACCGCGATCTCCCAGGCGCTTGTCCTCATCTTCACCACTGTGATGTTAGGCGTGGTGAGGTCCGGGCACTGGATGACGTCTATGTCATCATCAAAGACTGCAATTGCTGCTTTGATGACGCCATCTTCTGCCCTGCAGTTTTGGTAGATCCGCGCGCCATGGTAGTCCTTCATTCTACCCGTGCTACCAATGTATGGTTCCTGGAGCAGTGCAAAAGCCACTTTCCTTTTTTGTGCCTCAAGCATTATTTCATTTGTTGCCAGTGCCTGTCTCTGCAAGTTTGCTTGGGCTACCAGGTAGGGCTTTTCGTCGGGGTTGGAGTCGATTCTTCCACCGGGGACCACCTTAGCAATACGACGTAGTGCTTCTGGCCATTGCCTCCCATTTGCGCCTAATGGGGCATTCCTGGCTGAAGGCATTATGGTCGACCCGTTCTAGTTTGGCCCGTACGCAATTACTACATGACGGGGCTTTCCCGTCGTGCCAGTCGGGGCAGTCGGTTTTTAGGTGACTTCCCCCGCAGTGACAGCACTTTTCCTGGGTCTCCTGGCAGAATCGCCTTCCATGTCCGTATCCCAGGCAAAGCGAGCACTGCACTAGCGGTGACTGGTCATCCACCCTTATCCTCTGGAGGTCAATAAGGACTGATCCAGAGTCTGTCATCCTCCTCCATAATATAGGGGATACCCTCAATATGATGTGGTTAGTGTGAGGGTTTCTAGTGCGCCGTTTATACGCTACTTCCACCCTATATTGCCCTTCTAGATCTTTGAAGATGTCCCTATTTTGATTTTTGAGTGCTCCAAGAATTTCCTCGTCACTATTATACGTTAGTACGTCCTTCATTATAACTAGCGGGTCCTTATTTTCTATGTCCTCCACTTTTAGGTGTCCAGAATCTTTATTTAGTCTATTCTTCACATTTTCTCTTTCTTCTTTTGTTCTGCACCCCAATATAATTTTTCTATCCTTTGCCTTCCTTATTCTTTCCACTTCCACCCCACCTTCCTTTGCGTTTATCGTTTTCCGGATTCTATTTAGCACTTCCTCTCCCGTTTCCTGCTCATTTGTAGCTGTAACTACTATCGAATGTAGCGCGCTCTGCTCTGGGGGTGGTCTCCTAGAGGACGCCGCCACATTCGCGTATGTTTGCTTTTCTGCCTGGTCTAGTTTTGTTTGCAGTTTTTGCATGCTCTCTGTATTTTGTTGAATTAAGTTTGCATGTTCTGTTAATAAATTCTTGAACTCCACTTTCTCCTTCATCTCCTCCAGTCTCCTGCTCTGGTCCTCCTGTACCCTTTGTTGTGGTACTTCCTGGGGCAGTTCCAGTTTTTTGCTCCTCGCGGACTCTGCCTCCTTTACCAGTGTGTAGAGTCTTTCCGTAGCCAGGGTTATCTCTGCCTTTATCTCGTTCTTCGTGTTCCTGGAGTTCCCGAGCTGGAGCTTTACCTTGGTGAGGCAGGCTTTGGCTTCGGAAGTCCTATCCTTAAACTTTGGAGATTTTACCAGAGCAGCAGATGCAGCAGGCGTGGATGCGGAAATAGGAGTTGGGGCGATGGTTGAATTGGCAGCTGTTATGGCCGGAGCAGCCGGCACTGTTGGAGGGGGCTGGGCCTTTATTGGGGGGTTCTTCTGAGTTGTCTTCCCGGCCTCCCACTCCCCGATGCTCCTTCTCACAGCCGAAGCTGATGTTGTTGCTCCGTTTTGGCTGTGGACGAAGGTTTTGTTGCCCTCCATTTTTGGTGGCGTAACTTCGTTGGCCTTACTTGTTTTCGCTGATTTGGCTGGCGTTCTTATTCCAAGCATTTTGTGGTATGGGGACTATCTCTCCTCTGCTAAGACCAAAACTTATCAATATTTCTTAACTTTGTCCCAATAGGGGGACTGTGTAATTATAACAATAAAATAAGTGTAAAGCAAATGCCTTGGCCCCAATAGGGGGGCTGTGTAAATATAAAAGTAAATTAAAAGAATAAAAAGCAAAATAGTATAAACAAAGCTTTTTGGTCACGGGACAATTTAAATAGTCAAAAACTTAGTCCCGATAAGGTGACTGTGTAAAAAGTATAAAATAACATGCGGTGGTCAAAACAGTTCTATTTCCCAATAGGGGATGACTGTGTCACAAAACGGGTTATAAAGTCAATATGGTGATTTGAAACTGTGTCCCTAATAGGGGGGACTGTGTAAATTTGACAATTATACGGAAACTTAGCCCTTCCTAAATAAGATTAAGAATATAAGATTTATAAGGTTGGGACGCGTGGACGGGCACCGGACCAGTATTTGGCGCCTCCTTTGGCTGTAGAGGGGTCAAAGAAAGCACCTCCGGCCCAAAGAACAAATAAAATAAAATAAGTATAAAAATATAATTGTAGGTATTACACCAAATCCACCTAGCTAATAACCACAGGGTGGGTGGGTGGGCGATTTTTTCGAATTTTCTCGAATGAAACGCCCACTTGTGGGGTACCAATAGATGCGGGCCGCCGAGCACTACACGACTGTGTAGTTTTCGGGGGTAGGTTGAGAGGAAAAATCGAGAAAAATCGCGGAAAAACTGTGAATTTTGTAGAATTTAAAGTGTTTTTGCTATGTTTTAATAATAATAATTTTGTTTTTCAGGTCGCGATCTCCGGGATGCACGGCTGAAGCGGATTTGCAGAATTACAAATGAAATTTTTGTCGAAATTAATAAGGAAAGTGAAAATTTTGGAAAACCTAAGTGAAAATTTAAAAGTGAAAATTTTCGCGTCCAATTGCGTGGAGGGGTGCCTGGTAGGTGTAAGTGACCGAATTGACAATTTTAAGGGTCGAAAACCGCGTCCAAATAGCTATTATAGTTTGAAAATTGTCAATGGTTAGGTTAGGTTAGGTTAGGTTAGGTTAGGTTAGGTTAGGTTAGGTTAGGTTAGGTTAGGTTAGGTTAGGTTAGGTTAGGTTAGGTTAGGTTAGGTTAGGTTAGGTTAGGTTAGGTTAGGTTAGGTTAGGTTAGGTTAGGTTAGGTTAGGTTTTTTTTTTTTTTTTTTTTTTTTTTTTTTTTTTTTTTGTTGATATCATATTTTTCCCCTAACATTATTAGGGCCTTTATTTACTTCTTGTCTGTTTAATTTTCCTTACTTTATGATTTGTGTTTGTTTTGTTTGTATGTCTGTCTTGCTTACTTAAATTTGCTGTTATTCTTTCTTCTTTTATTTACATTATTAGATTTAGTATCTCTCTTTTCTATTGTGCTCTATTTCCTCTTGGTAGTTTTATTTCCATTTTGCACGTTTAGACTCTATTTGTTTCTGTATATTAGATTTCTTTTTGTAGCTGTTCGTCTCTTGTGTTGTCTTAAAACTTTTGCGTGTTGCTTCGCCAATCTATTTCCCAGCTATTTTTGTTTCTTTTGTATTTCCATCCTACAGTTATACTCTCTTCGTTTGGCCTTTAAAGTTCGGCGCTTTTGGTATCTTTAGGTGTTGGAACTGGACTTCCGCGTTCTCCTCGGTGATTACAGTTTTTGTATCTCCATAATTTCCGTATATTCCTTCATCTTCTGTTATGCTTACGATTCTATATCACTTACAATATATTCGAAGCATAGCTCGTTTGCTACGGATGTCGATGGGTCCTAATTGGCGAGGTGTGAGTCGTAACTTCCCCGTTGTTCCTTTCCATGCGTCCATTCTAGCCTGGCGATGATTATCATCGTCAGGGTTATATGGATCTTCCTTATGGAAGGTCCCTGTCGTTGTTTTTTGTTGGGCTCTTTGGTTGCGGTTTCTCCCCATTCCTCGCCAATGGTTTTCCGTCACTTCCGAACGTAGTTTGTTCTTGTCCAGTAGCATCACACTCCCAGACCTAGTGGTGCCCTCAACAATACTCCACGGTGGATCGCGCTAGATCATCCCATCGTAGTCGGACAGGGCACTTCAGGCTGAAGGTGTCGTGGTCTGTTTCTTTTTTCTTGGCGGCAGTACAGTTACTACACCTGGGCGGCTTCCCGGCCTGGCTTGCAGGGCAATCGGTTCTCCGGTGGTCTGGGTCGCCGCAGTACGAGCAGATGTCCTCCTCACCGGTGCACATTTTCCTGCCGTGACCGAAGCCGAGACATCTGGTGCATTGGATCAGCGGACTCTGATCGAATACGCGGATCCGCTGCATGTCGACGTAAGCTCGTTCGGCTTCGACCAGTCGCTGCCACACCGGTGGGGAGACCTGTAGCACCACATGGTTTTCGTGCGGGTTCCTCGCTCGTCTACGGTACTTAACGGCGACCCTCACCTGCTCCGCCGGTAAACCCTCCAGGAGGTGCGCGTTCTGGTTAAAGATCGCCTTGGTGATGTCGTCGTCCGTGTTGTACGACAGCACGTCCATCAACACCACCAAGGGGTCCTTATACATTGCATCCTCGACTGAAAACCCAGCCGAGGAGCCGTCCAGCCTGTTCCTGACCGCCTCCAGTTCGTTCAAGTTCTTACAACCTACGACAACCTTCTGGTCCTTAACCTTTCGCACCCTGTCGATGTGTATACGCGTTTCTTTGGCATCCACCGCGGTCCTAATTTTTTCTATGACTGTGGCACTTGTGTCCTGTTCGTCATTGGAGGACACTATTATCGAGTACATATGTGGAGGGACAGCGTGTCTTACGCGTGCTGCTGCCTTGGCATATGTACTGTGCTGTGGGTTGGATTTTACTTGGTCAGCGGATAGGTTCACAATGGGGGACGTACCGTCCTCAAGCATTTTTATCTGTTTGGAGAGTGTGCGTGTAAAGAGCGCACACTCTACCAGCTTCTCGTTATTATCTTTTATCATTCGGGACTGCTCGGCCAATGTCGTGAGCACTTCCGACATCTTTTCCCCTTCGTTGTCCCTATTTCCGTTCCCTGTTTCTGTCTTTTTATCATCTCCTTCCCCCTTGTGGCCCCTCGCCCTCTCCGCTTCCCCTTCCTTAATGAGCTGATACATCCGGTCAAGAGCTGCTGTAACCTCAACCTTTATGTCACTCTTCAGGTTTCTAGAGTTGCCGAGATGGAGTTTTGCCTTGTTTAGGCACGCTCTCGCCTCGGCAACTCTAGCCGGTAGATTAGGCTTTTTCGTCTGCATTCTACTCGAACCGTCTGCACACAACTTGCTCTCCTGGGTAGAGGTGGGGGTGGAAGCCGTTTTCGCAGGCGGTACGCTGCCGGGTTTAGACTCTACCTTCCCAGCCTCCCACTCCCCTACACTTCGCCTGACGCTGGAAATTAGCGCGTGTCCAGCCTTTTCAGGTGAGCTTGAGTCACTAGATTTTTTAACGGGGGTGCGCTGTGCCACAAACATTATCCTTGGTAAGTTTAGCGAAGTGATACGCAACTAGTGTAATTAAATAAGAGTACTATTGACTATTCAAATTTCAGACTTAGGCCCCAATAGGGGGACTGTGTAAAAATAATTGAGTTAGATAATTTATATGTTTCAAGGGTCAATAAACGGTTTAAAAAGTCAGTACTTAGTTCCCAATAGGGGGACTGTGTAAAATATATGATAAAGCTTGGCTCCCAATAGGGTAGCTGGGTAAAAATAAATTAAATTTAAAATAAAGTAATTTAAAAATGTATAAACAATTTCGTCTTAATTTATGGCTTACTGAGGCCTGTCAGGATAAGTCGTCGACGCGTGGACGGGTACGTGACCAATAATTGCTGCTTTTTGACTGTAAAAGGGTCAAAAAGCTTCGATAGTTGAATTGAATTAAAAGGAGGAAAAATCGAGAAAAATCGCGGAAAAACTGTGAATTTTGTAGAATTTAAAGTGTTTTTGCTATGTTTGTTATAATAATAATTTTGTTTTTCAGGTCGCGATCTCCGGGATGCACGGCTGAAGCGGATTTGCAGAATTACAAATGAAATTTTTGTCGAAATTAATAAGGAAAGTGAAAATTTTGGAAAACCTAAGTGAAAATTTAAAAGTGAAAATTTTCGCGTCCAATTGCGTGGAGGGGTGCCTGGTAGGTGTAAGTGACCGAATTGACAATTTTAAGGGTCGAAAACCGCGTCCAAATAGGTTATATAGTTTGAAAATTGTCAATCGGTTAGGTTAGGTTAGGTTAGGTTAGGTTAGGTTAGGTTAGGTTAGGTTAGGTTAGGTTAGGTTAGGTTAGGTTAGGTTAGGTTAGGTTAGGTTAGGTTAGGTTAGGTTAGGTTAGGTTAGGTTAGGTTAGGTTAGGTTAGGTTAGGTTAGGTTAGGTTAGGTTAGGTTAGGTTAGGTTAGGTTAGGTTAGGTTAGGTTAGGTTAGGTTAGGTTAGGTTAGGTTAGGTTAGGTTAGGTTAGGTTAGGTTAGGTTAGGTTAGGTTAGGTTAGGTTAGGTTAGGTTAGGTTAGGTTAGGTTAGGTTAGGTTAGGTTAGGTTAGGTTAGGTTAGGTTAGGTTAGGTTAGGTTAGGTTAGGTTAGGTTAGGTTAGGTTAGGTTAGGTTAGGTTAGGTTAGGTTAGGTTAGGTTAGGTTAGGTTAGGTTAGGTTAGGTTAGGTTAGGTTAGGTTAGGTTAGGTTAGGTTAGGTTAGGTTAGGTTAGGTTAGGTTAGGTTAGGTTAGGTTAGGTTAGGTTAGGTTAGGTTAGGTTAGGTTAGGTTAGGTTAGGTTAGGTTAGGTTAGGTTAGGTTAGGTTAGGTTAGGTTAGGTTAGGTTAGGTTAGGTTAGGTTAGGTTAGGTTAGGTTAGGTTAGGTTAGGTTAGGTTAGGTTAGGTTAGGTTAGGTTAGGTTAGGTTAGGTTAGGTTAGGTTAGGTTAGGTTAGGTTAGGTTAGGTTAGGTTAGGTTAGGTTAGGTTAGGTTAGGTTAGGTTAGGTTAGGTTAGGTTAGGTTAGGTTAGGTTAGGTTAGGTTAGGTTAGGTTAGGTTAGGTTAGGTTAGGTTAGGTTAGGTTAGGTTAGGTTAGGTTAGGTTAGGTTAGGTTAGGTTAGGTTAGGTTAGGTTAGGTTAGGTTAGGTTAGGTTAGGTTAGGTTAGGTTAGGTTAGGTTAGGTTAGGTTAGGTTAGGTTAGGTTAGGTTAGGTTAGGTTAGGTTAGGTTAGGTTAGGTTAGGTTAGGTTAGGTTAGGTTAGGTTAGGTTAGGTTAGGTTAGGTTAGGTTAGGTTAGGTTAGGTTAGGTTAGGTTAGGTTAGGTTAGGTTAGGTTAGGTTAGGTTAGGTTAGGTTAGGTTAGGTTAGGTTAGGTTAGGTTAGGTTAGGTTAGGTTAGGTTAGGTTAGGTTAGGTTAGGTTAGGTTAGGTTAGGTTAGGTTAGGTTAGGTTAGGTTAGGTTAGGTTAGGTTAGGTTAGGTTAGGTTAGGTTAGGTTAGGTTAGGTTAGGTTAGGTTAGGTTAGGTTAGGTTAGGTTAGGTTAGGTTAGGTTAGGTTAGGTTAGGTTAGGTTAGGTTAGGTTAGGTTAGGTTAGGTTAGGTTAGGTTAGGTTAGGTTAGGTTAGGTTAGGTTAGGTTAGGTTAGGTTAGGTTAGGTTAGGTTAGGTTAGGTTAGGTTAGGTTAGGTTAGGTTAGGTTAGGTTAGGTTAGGTTAGGTTAGGTTAGGTTAGGTTAGGTTAGGTTAGGTTAGGTTAGGTTAGGTTAGGTTAGGTTAGGTTAGGTTAGGTTAGGTTAGGTTAGGTTAGGTTAGGTTAGGTTAGGTTAGGTTAGGTTAGGTTAGGTTAGGTTAGGTTAGGTTAGGTTAGGTTAGGTTAGGTTAGGTTAGGTTAGGTTAGGTTAGGTTAGGTTAGGTTAGGTTAGGTTAGGTTAGGTTAGGTTAGGTTAGGTTAGGTTAGGTTAGGTTAGGTTAGGTTAGGTTAGGTTAGGTTAGGTTAGGTTAGGTTAGGTTAGGTTAGGTTAGGTTAGGTTAGGTTAGGTTAGGTTAGGTTAGGTTAGGTTAGGTTAGGTTAGGTTAGGTTAGGTTAGGTTAGGTTAGGTTAGGTTAGGTTAGGTTAGGTTAGGTTAGGTTAGGTTAGGTTAGGTTAGGTTAGGTTAGGTTAGGTTAGGTTAGGTTAGGTTAGGTTAGGTTAGGTTAGGTTAGGTTAGGTTAGGTTAGGTTAGGTTAGGTTAGGTTAGGTTAGGTTAGGTTAGGTTAGGTTAGGTTAGGTTAGGTTAGGTTAGGTTAGGTTAGGTTAGGTTAGGTTAGGTTAGGTTAGGTTAGGTTAGGTTAGGTTAGGTTAGGTTAGGTTAGGTTAGGTTAGGTTAGGTTAGGTTAGGTTAGGTTAGGTTAGGTTAGGTTAGGTTAGGTTAGGTTAGGTTAGGTTAGGTTAGGTTAGGTTAGGTTAGGTTAGGTTAGGTTAGGTTAGGTTAGGTTAGGTTAGGTTAGGTTAGGTTAGGTTAGGTTAGGTTAGGTTAGGTTAGGTTAGGTTAGGTTAGGTTAGGTTAGGTTAGGTTAGGTTAGGTTAGGTTAGGTTAGGTTAGGTTAGGTTAGGTTAGGTTAGGTTAGGTTAGGTTAGGTTAGGTTAGGTTAGGTTAGGTTAGGTTAGGTTAGGTTAGGTTAGGTTAGGTTAGGTTAGGTTAGGTTAGGTTAGGTTAGGTTAGGTTAGGTTAGGTTAGGTTAGGTTAGGTTAGGTTAGGTTAGGTTAGGTTAGGTTAGGTTAGGTTAGGTTAGGTTAGGTTAGGTTAGGTTAGGTTAGGTTAGGTTAGGTTAGGTTAGGTTAGGTTAGGTTAGGTTAGGTTAGGTTAGGTTAGGTTAGGTTAGGTTAGGTTAGGTTAGGTTAGGTTAGGTTAGGTTAGGTTAGGTTAGGTTAGGTTAGGTTAGGTTAGGTTAGGTTAGGTTAGGTTAGGTTAGGTTAGGTTAGGTTAGGTTAGGTTAGGTTAGGTTAGGTTAGGTTAGGTTAGGTTAGGTTAGGTTAGGTTAGGTTAGGTTAGGTTAGGTTAGGTTAGGTTAGGTTAGGTTAGGTTAGGTTAGGTTAGGTTAGGTTAGGTTAGGTTAGGTTAGGTTAGGTTAGGTTAGGTTAGGTTAGGTTAGGTTAGGTTAGGTTAGGTTAGGTTAGGTTAGGTTAGGTTAGGTTAGGTTAGGTTAGGTTAGGTTAGGTTAGGTTAGGTTAGGTTAGGTTAGGTTAGGTTAGGTTAGGTTAGGTTAGGTTAGGTTAGGTTAGGTTAGGTTAGGTTAGGTTAGGTTAGGTTAGGTTAGGTTAGGTTAGGTTAGGTTAGGTTAGGTTAGGTTAGGTTAGGTTAGGTTAGGTTAGGTTAGGTTAGGTTAGGTTAGGTTAGGTTAGGTTAGGTTAGGTTAGGTTAGGTTAGGTTAGGTTAGGTTAGGTTAGGTTAGGTTAGGTTAGGTTAGGTTAGGTTAGGTTAGGTTAGGTTAGGTTAGGTTAGGTTAGGTTAGGTTAGGTTAGGTTAGGTTAGGTTAGGTTAGGTTAGGTTAGGTTAGGTTAGGTTAGGTTAGGTTAGGTTAGGTTAGGTTAGGTTAGGTTAGGTTAGGTTAGGTTAGGTTAGGTTAGGTTAGGTTAGGTTAGGTTAGGTTAGGTTAGGTTAGGTTAGGTTAGGTTAGGTTAGGTTAGGTTAGGTTAGGTTAGGTTAGGTTAGGTTAGGTTAGGTTAGGTTAGGTTAGGTTAGGTTAGGTTAGGTTAGGTTAGGTTAGGTTAGGTTAGGTTAGGTTAGGTTAGGTTAGGTTAGGTTAGGTTAGGTTAGGTTAGGTTAGGTTAGGTTAGGTTAGGTTAGGTTAGGTTAGGTTAGGTTAGGTTAGGTTAGGTTAGGTTAGGTTAGGTTAGGTTAGGTTAGGTTAGGTTAGGTTAGGTTAGGTTAGGTTAGGTTAGGTTAGGTTAGGTTAGGTTAGGTTAGGTTAGGTTAGGTTAGGTTAGGTTAGGTTAGGTTAGGTTAGGTTAGGTTAGGTTAGGTTAGGTTAGGTTAGGTTAGGTTAGGTTAGGTTAGGTTAGGTTAGGTTAGGTTAGGTTAGGTTAGGTTAGGTTAGGTTAGGTTAGGTTAGGTTAGGTTAGGTTAGGTTAGGTTAGGTTAGGTTAGGTTAGGTTAGGTTAGGTTAGGTTAGGTTAGGTTAGGTTAGGTTAGGTTAGGTTAGGTTAGGTTAGGTTAGGTTAGGTTAGGTTAGGTTAGGTTAGGTTAGGTTAGGTTAGGTTAGGTTAGGTTAGGTTAGGTTAGGTTAGGTTAGGTTAGGTTAGGTTAGGTTAGGTTAGGTTAGGTTAGGTTAGGTTAGGTTAGGTTAGGTTAGGTTAGGTTAGGTTAGGTTAGGTTAGGTTAGGTTAGGTTAGGTTAGGTTAGGTTAGGTTAGGTTAGGTTAGGTTAGGTTAGGTTAGGTTAGGTTAGGTTAGGTTAGGTTAGGTTAGGTTAGGTTAGGTTAGGTTAGGTTAGGTTAGGTTAGGTTAGGTTAGGTTAGGTTAGGTTAGGTTAGGTTAGGTTAGGTTAGGTTAGGTTAGGTTAGGTTAGGTTAGGTTAGGTTAGGTTAGGTTAGGTTAGGTTAGGTTAGGTTAGGTTAGGTTAGGTTAGGTTAGGTTAGGTTAGGTTAGGTTAGGTTAGGTTAGGTTAGGTTAGGTTAGGTTAGGTTAGGTTAGGTTAGGTTAGGTTAGGTTAGGTTAGGTTAGGTTAGGTTAGGTTAGGTTAGGTTAGGTTAGGTTAGGTTAGGTTAGGTTAGGTTAGGTTAGGTTAGGTTAGGTTAGGTTAGGTTAGGTTAGGTTAGGTTAGGTTAGGTTAGGTTAGGTTAGGTTAGGTTAGGTTAGGTTAGGTTAGGTTAGGTTAGGTTAGGTTAGGTTAGGTTAGGTTAGGTTAGGTTAGGTTAGGTTAGGTTAGGTTAGGTTAGGTTAGGTTAGGTTAGGTTAGGTTAGGTTAGGTTAGGTTAGGTTAGGTTAGGTTAGGTTAGGTTAGGTTAGGTTAGGTTAGGTTAGGTTAGGTTAGGTTAGGTTAGGTTAGGTTAGGTTAGGTTAGGTTAGGTTAGGTTAGGTTAGGTTAGGTTAGGTTAGGTTAGGTTAGGTTAGGTTAGGTTAGGTTAGGTTAGGTTAGGTTAGGTTAGGTTAGGTTAGGTTAGGTTAGGTTAGGTTAGGTTAGGTTAGGTTAGGTTAGGTTAGGTTAGGTTAGGTTAGGTTAGGTTAGGTTAGGTTAGGTTAGGTTAGGTTAGGTTAGGTTAGGTTAGGTTAGGTTAGGTTAGGTTAGGTTAGGTTAGGTTAGGTTAGGTTAGGTTAGGTTAGGTTAGGTTAGGTTAGGTTAGGTTAGGTTAGGTTAGGTTAGGTTAGGTTAGGTTAGGTTAGGTTAGGTTAGGTTAGGTTAGGTTAGGTTAGGTTAGGTTAGGTTAGGTTAGGTTAGGTTAGGTTAGGTTAGGTTAGGTTAGGTTAGGTTAGGTTAGGTTAGGTTAGGTTAGGTTAGGTTAGGTTAGGTTAGGTTAGGTTAGGTTAGGTTAGGTTAGGTTAGGTTAGGTTAGGTTAGGTTAGGTTAGGTTAGGTTAGGTTAGGTTAGGTTAGGTTAGGTTAGGTTAGGTTAGGTTAGGTTAGGTTAGGTTAGGTTAGGTTAGGTTAGGTTAGGTTAGGTTAGGTTAGGTTAGGTTAGGTTAGGTTAGGTTAGGTTAGGTTAGGTTAGGTTAGGTTAGGTTAGGTTAGGTTAGGTTAGGTTAGGTTAGGTTAGGTTAGGTTAGGTTAGGTTAGGTTAGGTTAGGTTAGGTTAGGTTAGGTTAGGTTAGGTTAGGTTAGGTTAGGTTAGGTTAGGTTAGGTTAGGTTAGGTTAGGTTAGGTTAGGTTAGGTTAGGTTAGGTTAGGTTAGGTTAGGTTAGGTTAGGTTAGGTTAGGTTAGGTTAGGTTAGGTTAGGTTAGGTTAGGTTAGGTTAGGTTAGGTTAGGTTAGGTTAGGTTAGGTTAGGTTAGGTTAGGTTAGGTTAGGTTAGGTTAGGTTAGGTTAGGTTAGGTTAGGTTAGGTTAGGTTAGGTTAGGTTAGGTTAGGTTAGGTTAGGTTAGGTTAGGTTAGGTTAGGTTAGGTTAGGTTAGGTTAGGTTAGGTTAGGTTAGGTTAGGTTAGGTTAGGTTAGGTTAGGTTAGGTTAGGTTAGGTTAGGTTAGGTTAGGTTAGGTTAGGTTAGGTTAGGTTAGGTTAGGTTAGGTTAGGTTAGGTTAGGTTAGGTTAGGTTAGGTTAGGTTAGGTTAGGTTAGGTTAGGTTAGGTTAGGTTAGGTTAGGTTAGGTTAGGTTAGGTTAGGTTAGGTTAGGTTAGGTTAGGTTAGGTTAGGTTAGGTTAGGTTAGGTTAGGTTAGGTTAGGTTAGGTTAGGTTAGGTTAGGTTAGGTTAGGTTAGGTTAGGTTAGGTTAGGTTAGGTTAGGTTAGGTTAGGTTAGGTTAGGTTAGGTTAGGTTAGGTTAGGTTAGGTTAGGTTAGGTTAGGTTAGGTTAGGTTAGGTTAGGTTAGGTTAGGTTAGGTTAGGTTAGGTTAGGTTAGGTTAGGTTAGGTTAGGTTAGGTTAGGTTAGGTTAGGTTAGGTTAGGTTAGGTTAGGTTAGGTTAGGTTAGGTTAGGTTAGGTTAGGTTAGGTTAGGTTAGGTTAGGTTAGGTTAGGTTAGGTTAGGTTAGGTTAGGTTAGGTTAGGTTAGGTTAGGTTAGGTTAGGTTAGGTTAGGTTAGGTTAGGTTAGGTTAGGTTAGGTTAGGTTAGGTTAGGTTAGGTTAGGTTAGGTTAGGTTAGGTTAGGTTAGGTTAGGTTAGGTTAGGTTAGGTTAGGTTAGGTTAGGTTAGGTTAGGTTAGGTTAGGTTAGGTTAGGTTAGGTTAGGTTAGGTTAGGTTAGGTTAGGTTAGGTTAGGTTAGGTTAGGTTAGGTTAGGTTAGGTTAGGTTAGGTTAGGTTAGGTTAGGTTAGGTTAGGTTAGGTTAGGTTAGGTTAGGTTAGGTTAGGTTAGGTTAGGTTAGGTTAGGTTAGGTTAGGTTAGGTTAGGTTAGGTTAGGTTAGGTTAGGTTAGGTTAGGTTAGGTTAGGTTAGGTTAGGTTAGGTTAGGTTAGGTTAGGTTAGGTTAGGTTAGGTTAGGTTAGGTTAGGTTAGGTTAGGTTAGGTTAGGTTAGGTTAGGTTAGGTTAGGTTAGGTTAGGTTAGGTTAGGTTAGGTTAGGTTAGGTTAGGTTAGGTTAGGTTAGGTTAGGTTAGGTTAGGTTAGGTTAGGTTAGGTTAGGTTAGGTTAGGTTAGGTTAGGTTAGGTTAGGTTAGGTTAGGTTAGGTTAGGTTAGGTTAGGTTAGGTTAGGTTAGGTTAGGTTAGGTTAGGTTAGGTTAGGTTAGGTTAGGTTAGGTTAGGTTAGGTTAGGTTAGGTTAGGTTAGGTTAGGTTAGGTTAGGTTAGGTTAGGTTAGGTTAGGTTAGGTTAGGTTAGGTTAGGTTAGGTTAGGTTAGGTTAGGTTAGGTTAGGTTAGGTTAGGTTAGGTTAGGTTAGGTTAGGTTAGGTTAGGTTAGGTTAGGTTAGGTTAGGTTAGGTTAGGTTAGGTTAGGTTAGGTTAGGTTAGGTTAGGTTAGGTTAGGTTAGGTTAGGTTAGGTTAGGTTAGGTTAGGTTAGGTTAGGTTAGGTTAGGTTAGGTTAGGTTAGGTTAGGTTAGGTTAGGTTAGGTTAGGTTAGGTTAGGTTAGGTTAGGTTAGGTTAGGTTAGGTTAGGTTAGGTTAGGTTAGGTTAGGTTAGGTTAGGTTAGGTTAGGTTAGGTTAGGTTAGGTTAGGTTAGGTTAGGTTAGGTTAGGTTAGGTTAGGTTAGGTTAGGTTAGGTTAGGTTAGGTTAGGTTAGGTTAGGTTAGGTTAGGTTAGGTTAGGTTAGGTTAGGTTAGGTTAGGTTAGGTTAGGTTAGGTTAGGTTAGGTTAGGTTAGGTTAGGTTAGGTTAGGTTAGGTTAGGTTAGGTTAGGTTAGGTTAGGTTAGGTTAGGTTAGGTTAGGTTAGGTTAGGTTAGGTTAGGTTAGGTTAGGTTAGGTTAGGTTAGGTTAGGTTAGGTTAGGTTAGGTTAGGTTAGGTTAGGTTAGGTTAGGTTAGGTTAGGTTAGGTTAGGTTAGGTTAGGTTAGGTTAGGTTAGGTTAGGTTAGGTTAGGTTAGGTTAGGTTAGGTTAGGTTAGGTTAGGTTAGGTTAGGTTAGGTTAGGTTAGGTTAGGTTAGGTTAGGTTAGGTTAGGTTAGGTTAGGTTAGGTTAGGTTAGGTTAGGTTAGGTTAGGTTAGGTTAGGTTAGGTTAGGTTAGGTTAGGTTAGGTTAGGTTAGGTTAGGTTAGGTTAGGTTAGGTTAGGTTAGGTTAGGTTAGGTTAGGTTAGGTTAGGTTAGGTTAGGTTAGGTTAGGTTAGGTTAGGTTAGGTTAGGTTAGGTTAGGTTAGGTTAGGTTAGGTTAGGTTAGGTTAGGTTAGGTTAGGTTAGGTTAGGTTAGGTTAGGTTAGGTTAGGTTAGGTTAGGTTAGGTTAGGTTAGGTTAGGTTAGGTTAGGTTAGGTTAGGTTAGGTTAGGTTAGGTTAGGTTAGGTTAGGTTAGGTTAGGTTAGGTTAGGTTAGGTTAGGTTAGGTTAGGTTAGGTTAGGTTAGGTTAGGTTAGGTTAGGTTAGGTTAGGTTAGGTTAGGTTAGGTTAGGTTAGGTTAGGTTAGGTTAGGTTAGGTTAGGTTAGGTTAGGTTAGGTTAGGTTAGGTTAGGTTAGGTTAGGTTAGGTTAGGTTAGGTTAGGTTAGGTTAGGTTAGGTTAGGTTAGGTTAGGTTAGGTTAGGTTAGGTTAGGTTAGGTTAGGTTAGGTTAGGTTAGGTTAGGTTAGGTTAGGTTAGGTTAGGTTAGGTTAGGTTAGGTTAGGTTAGGTTAGGTTAGGTTAGGTTAGGTTAGGTTAGGTTAGGTTAGGTTAGGTTAGGTTAGGTTAGGTTAGGTTAGGTTAGGTTAGGTTAGGTTAGGTTAGGTTAGGTTAGGTTAGGTTAGGTTAGGTTAGGTTAGGTTAGGTTAGGTTAGGTTAGGTTAGGTTAGGTTAGGTTAGGTTAGGTTAGGTTAGGTTAGGTTAGGTTAGGTTAGGTTAGGTTAGGTTAGGTTAGGTTAGGTTAGGTTAGGTTAGGTTAGGTTAGGTTAGGTTAGGTTAGGTTAGGTTAGGTTAGGTTAGGTTAGGTTAGGTTAGGTTAGGTTAGGTTAGGTTAGGTTAGGTTAGGTTAGGTTAGGTTAGGTTAGGTTAGGTTAGGTTAGGTTAGGTTAGGTTAGGTTAGGTTAGGTTAGGTTAGGTTAGGTTAGGTTAGAGTTAGGTTAGGTTAGGTTAGGTTAGGTTAGGTTAGGTTAGGTTAGGTTAGGTTAGGTTAGGTTAGGTTAGGTTAGGTTAGGTTAGGTTAGGTTAGGTTAGGTTAGG